>CM066032.1:672590269-677943854 GCA_033557465.1 Ichthyophis bannanicus | reverse complement strand
GACGTTTAAATGCATTAAAAGCAAATGCTTAACCTAGACAAGTCCAATTTGCCAATAATGGTGAGAAATATGTTTAAATGCCGACTGATGAGACAATGCAGCTGTAAGGGCATCTAAATGAAACTGCTTGACACAAAGGCTGCTGAGCCCTGCTACCCTACACAGCACAAAATTCGGCTCAATGGCCTTGGAAGTATTAAAGCTAACAAGCTGAATAAACTGCCCATTAGTACTTGTGACTAGGAGGGGACAATAGCAGGTGCTGAGCCCATTCAAAGGAAATATTTGGGATAATCATTTACTACGGGCATACACGGGACCAATAGAAGGGGTACGGGAGTAATGGCAGGTTAGCGGGACCAATGAAATGTTTACCTATACCTCCGGGAATGGGGGGGGAGGAAATGTCAAGAAACTTATTTTCTTTTTGGCCAGAGTACGGGGCTCCAGCCATACTGAAATGTATTAGTGATCCTGAGCATGTGCACAGTAAACCTGGCTTGGATCCCTGTAACAACACCTACTGGGCTAGGTAAGTGGAGGAAATTTAGTACGTCATTGTTTATCTGCTGCTCCCTTTTCTGGATCACACACGTATACATATGTGGATTCCTGAAAGACATATGTTGATCCTCTCCTCTTCTTTGATTGTTCCCAAGTGCAGGTGACTACAGAGAAATGGGTGCTGAGGAGAGGCCGAGGAGGAGGAGGAGGCAGGCGGTGCGTGGAGGAGGTGGAGGTCAACATCAACCGAGCCCCAATGAGGCCTGGTGGAGGAAGAGGCTGCTGTCTCAGGGGGCAGCACAATTGCTGATGATGAGTTCCCATGGAGCCACAACATGCACACCAGGACACCACTGGTGGAAGCAGAAATAGAAGGCTAGCCAAACAACCAATGCGCAGCCGAAGACGCACATTACACCATCTCTAGCCGCAGATGATGATGGGGGAGTTGAGGGCCTATGGTGCATCATCACAATCGCAATGCTGAAGGGGTTGACAAGAGACTGTCACAGACCACACCACAGACACCAGTAGTCTATATTTTGGTGTATGGTGTGGTGGCTGTCCCCAACATCACCTACACACATGTTTCCTGTTACGCTCACAGTTAATGAGATGTGTGAGAACCAAAAGGTAGCGGAAAGTGGTGAGACTAAATGGATCTATATCTTAGTGTTCCCACAGTAGAATAGTTGTAAGGGTTCAGAGTGAAATGTGGAGGAATACACACAGATGGCAGACTGAAGGGGAGGCGCTAAGAGGAAATGTTTATGGACGAGGCCAGCACAATCTGCCATCATAAATAGCTACTGAAATGGCCCAAAACCAACATCCTGCCTCTCTGCAGACACCCCAAATGTCTTGTGAACAGCAGGATGACAGCGCTAACCATAGTCTGCCAAAAGTATATGAAGCATATATACATGCTATGTAACCCCTCCTCTGTGTAACAGTGAAGGTTGCATATGTAACACTCAGGATTGTCACATATGGTGCAGCAGAGGGGCACTGGTGCAGTGTAAGTGTGTTTATCGCTGCGACCTCACACTAAACATCCCATAGCTTCATTTACAAACAAATGTTCCGTAGGCAAGTAATTGTGTTTTATCCCTCCACATGGTGTCCCAATTGTGGATGGATTAGGGTCAAACCGTCCTGTGTTAATCACTGTTGGTGTCCAGTCTGATCTAATTTTGTGTCTCGTAAGGTCGCATCGCTGCACCTCACCAACACGATGGATATGTGATAGAGCTCTCATTGGCCAATCATCTGTTGCCCACAACAGTAGTATGTTTGAGGTGTGTCTGCACAGCCTGGAATGATCGTTTGTGTGGCATCCCACATCTACAGTCGTGAGATGTGTCCCTCTGGGTTAGTCTGACATCTACTACTGTGGTCATCGAGGTAATATTGACGCCTCATCCCATCTGTAGTGATGTGTTTGTCTGCCGTATCACTATCAACCGGCATCGTGTGGTGATGCACCTGCATGAAATGTTTGTCGTATGGCGCTCAAGGTTAGTGGAGGACGTAATCTAATAGGAGCACCCTGTAATCCCCATGCACAGGCAGTAGAACGCAGTCTGGACGCGTACTACCGCCATGCAGTGGAGCAGAACACCAGGGAGCTGTGTGCTGATCAGCGGGCACTTACTGTGACGTATTGTACAAAACATGGCCGTCCCTCGTGATATGTGAGGACCTTGAAGGGCATACTTGGGTTCTCTGCGACCGATGTGCAACCCTGCACCCCCCACCAGCACTGGTTCCAGAGGGGGGTCATGTCCGGGGGAGAAGGGGGGTGGGGGGCCGGACGTGTCAGGGGCGTTGGGTTCGACCACGTCGCCAATAACTGGTAGAGTAATCTATTCAATAATCCTGGAATACTATCCTATATTTTCTCTATGTTGCTATGCCTCAGTTGGAGACAACATATGTATCCAGTTAAAAACAATATTTCAGACAGTGTTTGTTATGCTGTCAAATGTGAAAGGATGACATATCCTGGGTATAAAATCATATGTTGTGTGTCTGTCAAGCCTAAACCTTTCTTTGTAACACCAAACAACATGTAACTATACATGTTGTTATAATTGGTAACCTACAGTCTGAGGGTAAAGCTGCACAATAAAAACCAGCCTGTTCTTACCATACATACAGTGTGTGTGATACAAATGAGTGTGGCCTATGTTGTCCGCATGTGTATCTCGGTGTTTGGGGGTGGGAACCCTATATAGGAGCCGCACCCAGGTCATATAGTGCTGGGTGCACTATATGACCCACACAAAAGGTTTCCCTGTGACATATACTTTGCCAGAGGACAAGCTACAATTGTCATGCTACACACATATGTAATGTGTCATAAATTGAATCAAAAAAGGAGTGCACACCCTGTTTTCGCAAAAGCCTGGGGCTGCAGCGCGCACAGTGTGCACAGAGAAACATCCAATGTGGTCACAGGGGGACTCTGTTGTTCCCTGGCTAGGGCTTTACTTGACATACTACCTCACCGTGTGCAATCCATTCATAATACTAAACATTGGTGGCATATGTGTGAGCCGGTGCCCGTTGAACACACATCATTAATAATCACGTGCCTCCCACCCCACCATAGGGATGCCTGTTGTCCAGAGGCATAAATGGGTGTTTCCATGCCTATGTTTGAGACTCAAATATGTGCAGATCTTGGCGTTTCACATAGGACCATCCCTGTGCCATGTACATCAGTGGGAAAGCTGCTACGGTTGCAACAGTTAATGCAGACCCCTAGTTGAATACACCTAAAAACACACAATGGGCTTGTTAGAACACCTTAATGTGTTGACAAATGTCATTGCAGACCCCATGTTTACCCAACAGGAAACAATATGTGCCCCCCCCAACATAAATCCCGATGCTGACAATCCTCACACTTAGGCCTATGTATGAGACACCATGAGCAGTACAAGTTCCTTTCAAATGATATTTACTGATTTAATAAAAACAACATTGGGAAACTATGTACATATGTGGAAGGGGGAAAAATAAAAACCGTTCACCCTCCCCCCCTCCATTCCCCTCCCCTCCAAACGCCCACCCGCACATATACCCACACACACACAAAAACAACCCACACGTGAGCCCCACCCTCCCCCAGCATGCCCAGTATGAGGGAGGCCCCCACCCCCCCCCCCCCCCCTCCCCCCCCCCACCCCAGGGCATCACAAGGGCACATGTAGGTGGACATCACTGGTCGCAATTACTGGACGCCAGTGACGCCATTCAGGGGGTGGTTGCCGACATGGAAGATGTCCCACCTCCGGCAACCACCCTCTCAATCACTGTGGCCAGCCACTGCTGTGAGTGGGCCAGCTGGTGTAGAGAACTTTGCTCAATGCCATCCAACGGCCACAGACCAGAGTGCTCCACGCATCTGCCACCACACACACACAATTGTAAATGTTGTCTGTGTGGTGGCATCTGCGTAGGGCCTGTGTGTGACCATGGATGGTGGAGGCAATCTGTGTGGCTGGGGGGACAGCCACAGTGGGCCTGCCTCTCTATGATGCCCTGTCCTCCAGGCTGTCACTTTCCCACAACCCTTCTGGGGGATACCCTCCCCCCTGAGCCCTCCGCAAACATCCCCCCCCTCCACATCACCTCGCCCCCTCTCCCAACGCTGGCTACCCGCACCCCCAAGTCAAACCCTTCCCAATGTCCATCGTATTCGGCCCTCCGTGTCCTTTCTGCCTGCCGGGATCCAGGTGTTTGCGCCTTCACCACCGTCCTCATGAACATACTCCTCATCCGCATCCCCTCCCTCCTTCCTCCTCCTCCTCCAACGTCCTCCGTCTTTCTGTGTCCAGGACCACCACCTCTGCAAATCATGTGGTGTTTGGTGTGCCGCCTGAACAGATTTGCAGAGGTGGGGTGGCCTTCATCCTCAGTGACATCACCATCTGTGGAACATTAACAGTCATCAGCACGTTTGTCTGTCACACATATAGAGAGCATGTACATAGGCAGGCACCACCAGGCATCTGGGATAATGGAACATTGGTTTAAAGATACGATGACTTCCAGATTATTGTACATTCACCCTATTGTGAGGTCTCACCCTGGAGGGCGCATGGAGGTAGGTACCATGGTGGAAGGCGGCAGCTCTCCCCTTTTTTTTTTGCCCTTCTTACCGGAGAATCACTCAATCTGTGGATAATTCCCCTATCTCGTTCTCAACTATGCAAGGGAAAAGGTGCGGGCAATTAGTGACTGGTCACCTTCTGCTACTTTGCCCCCCCCCCATCACGTGTGCTGCAGAGTCCCTACTGCTCCTGGCACTGCTGGTGTGTGTGTGGTGTCAGTGTAAAGCAATAGTTAATCACCTGTCAGTAGGCATTCCCATGGTGCAACAGGCCATATGTCATGACATGTTTAGTTCTGTGATAATGTTTGGTGAGCAAGGGAGCATGTGTGTCACAGCGGACCCGCCATCCCCTTGTGATGGTGTGTGGCAGCATCCCCACGGATGTTGAATGCGCTGCCCTCCCCCCCTGTCGAACATGTCCTCTCTCCAGTGACGTATACAGCGTTACCACAACGACTAACTATGAGAAACCTAGTGGGAGCGTGACACGGACAGAGGGAGAGACACCCCCCCCACATGGGGGGATGGGTGGGTTGGGACATCCTGATGCTGCTGTTCCGGCAGAACACCTCTGACAGGGGTTTAGCTATTGCTGTCCTCCAGATACACCACAACTCATAGGTCAACAACATCTGGCAGCCACCGTATATGTAACTGCCTAGTGTGTTTTTTACACGTGTGCTGATGGACCTGTGGCTGGCCTCCTGTTCCCCACATGTTTCTATAGACATCCTGTGTGAGTGCCAGATAGGAGTGGGTGACATATTTTGGGTGTGGGGGCAAACCAGCCGGACCAAAACGGGGCATGCCTGGAAGGGCCTTCGAGCAAGCTTACATGGAGCGTGAGGGGAAGACCTAGTAGGAATGTGTCTTGCTGTATTTCATATCTAGGTATGGCCTATTTGGCAACCAGGGGGAGGTCCTACAACGTGACATGCACCTTTTATTGGTCATGGGTTCACGTGTCGTGGGGTGTTTGTGAAACGTCCATTTTGGTACATTGGTGGCATATAGGTGATAAGACACACATCACGTATAGACAATGCCACACGTGTGTCACGACAATAGCTGATTTCATGCCAGACAAAACAAAAAAAAAAAAAAAGAACAGCCACATAGTGACCATGTTCGGATGTGTGCCACTGCTTGAACCTTGGCAGGAGACATTTGGCACAGGCAACAATCACACACCATAAACACATCCAGTTTTGCTTCTGATGTGATCAAAACTCTACACTGGGGAGTGTTTGGCATGCATCATGTGTTGTCCATCGAATTTTAAGGGGACACACAATGGCAGCCTAACATCCTTTTTGCTACTAGCAACAGTTTTGTGGTCCACAGTACCCCACCTGCATTTGGTTGCTTTGTCCTGTTGTCACATGTGTGCACTGACACCTGTACCCGGTGTATTTGGCACCCGTCAGCACCATCCTTGAAACTAACCGGCTGTCGCCCCCTTGCGAATGACCTTGACACAACATGCCACAGTTTGTTTGAACATGATGGTGTCCATTGACTAGTCACAGTTACACAGCATGTGCTGTGTGTCCACACACAATATGTTCAGATGCTCTGTAGACATCGCTGTTACTCTCACCCCCAATGAGCAACCTGATATCCCACCAATCCATGGGCCGGTGTGTAGTTAGCTGACACATTTGTGTGGGAAGGCCCTAGTGACTCCTGGCAGGGGCCAATAACATTACCTTTTCACCATTTGACAAGGGCCCACGATATCTATGATTGCACCACTAGCTTCCATTGTGTGAGGTGGGTGTCTTATGGGGATCCATGGTTGCTATGTCCAACCTACGTTGGACACAGTTAGCTTGACAGCATAATGTGTGTGGGGGGGTGGGTATTGGTCCCTCTATCGGGCTATAGTTATGTGTGTTATGTTAAGTTTGGACCTGGCTCATCTAGGCTGACAGCAGAGTGTTTTCTAGACAGCATATCGACAGGGGCCAAACCACCCAACACCAAAACTCAAACGGCTTCTTCGCCAACAGTGCTAATTTGTAGGGGTTAATGTATGTGTTTTCTCACAGCCACAACAGTTGCATGTATCATTGATACACCATCAGTGATGTGCATGTGTCTGATGGTTTTTTTTCTTAGGATTTATATTAGGTGGCAAGGCTGTTAAACCTGAATCGTCATGACGGTATGGGGACATGGATCCGCTTACAGGGTTTTGCTAACACATGTACTTGCTCATGGTGGATGGGGTGATGTTACAACATTAGACCTCTGCAGCTAGCATTATCATCCGGAGGACATCACACACATGTGTGCGGAGATGTTCACGCGCACAGACTATTGGTGTAGGTGCAAACTACCTGCCATGAACAACCACTTATCTTACTGACATAACCCCACCATCAAGCAATTGTTTGATCTGGGCCCCCTGTGGGTTGGGTGTCCCTACCACAGATCATCAGCTTGCATACAACCTTAGCAAAAAGGGTAGACTAACAGGACCCAGGTTGGCAGCTCACAGGACATCCTGGGGATAGGGAGAATGCATATTACTGTTAGGCACACACAACCATGATCCCCAGGTGCCAGATGGGGGGGGCCCAAACCCAGGGATGGGCCCTCCTGTACTCCAGGGGATAGGGAGCAAAACGCAAACTCGTTAGGAACACAACAAAGCCATATAAGCCCCATGAGTCGCCCGATGGGCCATAAGGATGGTCCCTCCTGGACTCCAGGGGATAGGGAGCAAAACGCCAAACCTGTTAGGTAGACACCCCCCCAAGCAACATATCCCCATGGTGCCAGAATGGGCCACAAGGATGGCCCTCCTGGACTCCAGGGGATAGAGGAGCAAAACCGTAACTGTTAGGTCAAAAAACACAAAACCATATCCCCATGGTGCCAGATGGGCCACACGGATGGCCCTCCTGGACGTCAGGGATAGGGAGCCAAAACGCAAACTGTTAGGTAACACACACCCATATCCCCATGGTGCCAGCATGGGCCACAAGGATGGCCCTCCTGGACTCCAGGGGATAGGGAGCAAAAACGCAAACTGTTAGGTAACACACAACCATATCCCCATAGGTGCCAGATGGGCACAAGGATGGCCCTCCTGGACCTCCACAGGGGATAGGGAGCCAAAAGCCAAAAATGTTAGGTATACACAAAACCATATCCCCATGGTGCCAGATGGGCCACAAGATGGCCCTACCTGGACTCCAGAGGATTAGGGAGCAAAACGCAAACTGTTAGGTAACACACAACCAATATCCCCCATGGGCTGCCAGATGGGCCACAGGGATGGCCCACCTGGAACTCCAGGGAGATAGGGAGCAGAACGCAAACTGGTAGGTAACCACACAAACATCAACCATATCCCCATGGGGCCAGATGGGCCACAGGGATGGCCCTCCTGAGGGGAACTCCACGCTTCGGAGTAGGGTGTATGGTCTTAACTCTGCCACAAGCCACACACAAGCATTTCCAAAGGGTGGGTTCTGGCCTACTGGGATGATCTGTCTGGACCCCTGCATGCTGTGAGAATGTTTGCAACTCTGACAGCACAAGCCGTCCAATATCACAGGGATGACAGCAAAGCCCACTGTGATGGGCTCTCTGTCCTGCATGGTGATAGGGTTGGATGTGTGATACTGGGTGGGCACACACAAGCATTTCCCCAGGGTGGTTCTGGCCTACTGGGCTGATCTTGTCTGGACCCTGCAGACTGGGGGAATGTGTTGCAACTCCTGCAAGCACACTGACCAATATCACAGGGATGACAGCAAGCCCACTAGTGATGGGCTCGCTGGGCTCCGCCTGGTGATAGGGTGGATTGTGTGATACTGGGGGGGCAACACACAAGCATTTTCCCCCCAGTGGTGGGGTTATGGCCTACTGGGATGAATCTGGTCTGGACCGCCCCACCTGCAGACTGTGAGATGGGGGAATGTTTGCAACTCTGAAAAGCACACTGACCAATATCACAGGATACAGCATCTTCCAACTAGGGTTATGGGGGGGGGTCGTGGGGGTCTGCTGTCTCCGTGGGATAGGGGGAGTTGATTACTGGGTGGCACACACAACTTTCCCAGTGGTTCTGGCCTACTGGGAGAGGTGGCTGTGTGTCGGGACCTCGGCAGACTGGGGGACTTTTGCAACTTCGGTGGACAGGGGGGCCGGGCTGGACGGGGAGTATCACGAGGATGTACAGCAAGCCCCACTGTGATGGGCGCTCTGTCCCTCCTGGTTGATAGGGTGGATGTGTGATACTGGGTGGGCACACACAACGGCAACTTTCCCCAGGTGTGGTTCGTTCTGCCGTCGTCTGGGGATTGAATCGTTGTCTGGACACCCGTGCAGGACATGGGGGAAGTTGTTTGCAACTTCTGACAGCACACTGACCCAATATCACAGGGATGAACAGCAAGCCCACTGTGATGTGGCTCCTCTGTCCTCCTGGTTGATAGGGTGTTGTAATGTTGCTGAGAACTGGGTGGGCAACACACAAAGCACTTTCAACAGGGTGGGTTCTTGGCCTACTGACGGATGAATCTGTCTGGACCCCTGAAGACTGGGGGAATGTTTGCAACACTCTGGGACAGCACACCCACCCATGAACCAATATCACAGGGATGGACAGCAAGCCCACTGTGATGGGCTCTCTGTCCTCCTGGTGATTAGGCGTGGCATGTTGGTGTGATACTGGGTGGGCACAAACACACAAGCATTTCCCCAGGGTGGGTTCTGGGCCTACTGGGAATTGATTCTTTCTGGACCCCCTACCGACTGGGGAATGTTTGCAACTCGGACAAGGCACACTGACCAATATCACACGGGATGACAGCAAGCCCACTTGTTGATGGGCTCTCTGGTCCCTCCTGTGGATAGGGTGGATGTGTGATTTTACTGGGTGGGGCACACGGACAAGCATTTCCCCAGTGGTGGGTTCTTCTTGCCTACTGGGATGACTCTGTCTGGACCCATGCAGAATGGTGGGAATGTTTGCAATATCTGACAGCCACACGTGACCAATTAATCACAGGGATGACAGCCAAGCCCCACTGTGATGGGCTCCTCTGTCCTCTTCTTGATAGGGTGGATGTGCTGATACTGGGTGGGCACAACACAAGCATTTCCCCATGGGCTGGGTTCTGGCCTACTGGGATGATATGTCTGGACCCCTGCATACTGGGTGAAATGCTTTGCAACTCTGACTACGCACACTGACCAATATTCACAGGGAATGGACAGGCAAGCCCACTGTGGATGGGCTCGATTCTGTCCTCCTGGTGATAGGGTGGATTCTTGTGATACTGGGTGGGCACACACAAGCATTTCCCCAGGGTGGGTCCCTGGCCTATCTGGGATGGATCTGTCTTGTACATCCCTGCACCCAAGACTGGGGGAATGTTTGCAACTCCGTGACAGACACACTGGACCAATATCCACAGGGATGACCAGCAAGCCCACTGTGATGGGCTCTGCTTGTCCTCCTGGTGATAGGGTGGATGTGTGATACTGGGTGGGCACACACAAGTCATTTCCCCAGGGTGCGGTTCATGGCCTACTGGGATGATCTGTCTGGAACGCCCACTGCAGACTGGGGGCGGATGTTATGCAACTCTGACAGCACACTGACGCAAATATGCAACAGGTGATGACACGCAAGCACCCAATTGTGATGGGCTCTCTGTCCGCTGGTTGATAGGGTGGATGTGTGATACTGGGTGGTCACACACAAGAATTTCCCCAGGGTGGGTTCTGGCCTACTGGGATGATCTGTCTGGACCCCTGCAGACTGGGGGAATGTTTGCAACTCTGACAGCACACGGACCAAAAGCACAGGGATGACAGCAAGCCCAATCAGATGGGCTCTCAGTCCTCCTGGTGATAGGGTGGATGTGTGATATGGGTGGGCACACACAAGCATTTCCCCAGGGTGGGTTCTGGCCTACTGGATGATCTGTCTGGACCCCTGCAGACCGGGGGAATGTTTGCAACTCTGACAGCACACTGACAATAATCACAGGGATGACAGCAAGCCCACTGTGATGGGCTCTCTGTCCTCCTGGTGATAGGGTGGATGTGTGATACTGGGATGTCACACACAAGCATTTCCCCAGGGTGGGTTCTGTCCTACAGGGATGATCTGTCTGGACACCTGCAGACTGGGAATGTTTGCAACTCTGACAGCACACTGACCAATATCACAGGGATGACAGCAAGCCCACTGAGTGGGGCTCTCTGTCCTCCTGGTGAGAGGGTGGATGTGTGATACTGGGTGGGCACACACAAGCATTTCCCCAGGGTGGGTTCTGGCCTACTGGGATGATCTGTCTGGACCCCTGCAGACTGGGGGAATGTTTGCAACTCTGACAGCACACTGACCAATATCACAGGGATGACAGCAAGCCCACTGTGATGGGCTCTCTGTCCTCCTGGTGATAGGGTGGATGTGTGATACTGGGTGGGCACACACAAGCATTTCCCCAGGGTGGGTTCTGGCCTACTGGGATGATCTGTCTGGACCCCTGCAGGCTGTGGGAATGTTTGCAACTCTGACAGCACACTGTCCAATATCACAGGGATGACAGCAAGCCCACTGTGATGGGCTCTCTGTCCTCCTGGTGATAGGGTGGATGTGTGATACTGGGTGGCACACACAAGCATTTCCCAGGTGGGTTCTGGCCTACTGTGATGATCTGTCTGGACCCCTGCAGACTGGGGGAATGTTTGCAACTCTGACAGCACACTGACCAATATCACAGGGATGACAGCAAGCCCACTGTGATGGGCTCTCTGTCCTCCTGGTGATAGGGTGGATGTGTGATACTGGGTGGGCACACACAAGCATTTCCCCATGGGTTCTGGCCTACTGGGATGATCTGTCTGGACCCCTGCAGACTGGGGGAATGTTTGCAACTCTGGACAGCACACTGACCAATATCACAGGGATGACAGCAAGCCCCACTGTGATGGGCTCTGAGAACCCATGCAGATAGGCGTGTGTATTGGAAATCATGGCCAACACGGCCCATATCACCTGGGTGGGTGGACATACCATTAATGTTATGTTTCACATTTCCTTGTGCTGGACCCACTGTGTTTTGTTCAGGGTACAATTCACACCATATCCATAGGTTGTTTGTATATATTTACATCTGCTGATCTAAGGTCTTACTTAATTACAGTATGTTGAGGCACAGCCACAGCAGCAGCTGACATGCCACAAGGGAAGCATCGTGACCTCTCTGACCATGTCCATCACACACCTGGGTGCAGGACAACACAGTCACAAATGATACAGATACATTATGCTATGTCTTCTCATCTTCTGCACATTATTGACTCACAGTACCTCGACACAACAGCATGGACATTTGCAATGAGTACAGGCTACATATATGATTTTTAGGACCTGGCCCTATACACTTACCTCCCTTGGGTAGTCTGCTTCTAAGGACCTTGGCGCTGTCCCTGTGGCCGGTCTTCCCAGTGAAGAGCTTATGCTGGCGTGGTGCGATGAGCCGGGACAGGTACCTGAGCTCACGGAGGGTGAAGGAGGGCTTCCTTGTTCTGGGCGCCATTTTCAGAGATTATCACCTGATTGCACGCAGCGCGCTTCACGCGCATGCGCAGTGCAACTTGCGCGACGATTTACGTGCAACAGTGGCGCAGGTCAGGAACGTATTGCGTCCATGTGCGGGCCGAACGCAGTACGTGCATGTGGGCTACGCAGCTGGCGCATGTTGCCGGTATTGCACGTGCAACTGCGCCACGCAAATGCACAAAGAAAAATTGACGCAAAGACTTGCGCAACACACATTACATATAAACTGCTGTGTGTCATTTATTTAAAACACCAGAGACCCATTTTAGAATGTTATTGTGTATACACATTTGGGACTTGAACCTACCAACACCTATACAATGGTTCTTAGGCTTTTGTATGATGTGATGTGCTATGGCTCTCACATTGCAATGACTGGCAATAACACAGATAAAACAACAATGTGTGCTGCGAAAACATCAATGTGGGCTATCAGTCAGCCTGGTGATATGTTTGTGTGTGCTTACACCATTTAATACAGCCTCCCTATCCACACAGGTCAAGAGAGCCCATCACAGGGGGCTGTGAGTCACCCTGGTGATATGGTTGTGTGTGTTTAATGGAGAAAACAAAACCTCCCTATCCACAGGGGTCCACAGAGCACATCTAAGTGGCCTACCAGTCACCGTGGTTATATGGGGATATGTGTTGCAATAGATCATGTTCAGTAGGTCATCTCAATGTGAGCCAAGCAATGATGTGGGGCCTTGGTATGTGGACAGTCTACATCCACATTATTTTTCATGACACACATACGGAGCTGATGGAGGTTTGCATGCGACAAACATGCTCAGTTCTCTTACGTAGGTGTGCTGACATACAGAGAGAGTGGATGTGGTGTGACACTTATTTGCCATACATGCTTTTTTAAGCGAGCTAGTGTTTTCCCTCACACAGGCAGCCTCATCATTATGATTTGATGGCACATCACTCCCTAAGATCAGCTGTACTTTGTGGGGACCTTGAAAGGTTTGTTTTTTATGAGAGCAAACACACTGGGACAATGCAATGACCTAGGGTGTCACATCAGGGACCCTGGGAGGCACTCCAGAGAGGGCATATGAGGTGCAGTGTCCACCACAGCACCTTCTAACATTCATTTTCACACACCTTTCTGAGTATTTGGAATAACCTTCAGGCTACAGCACTGACGGTGTTGTTGGTGGCAGGGACAAATGACATTAGGTAATGTGAAATGCCTCTGACAGCCATATTACATTACTCCACTGTGGGATCAGACCTATGACTTAAGACTGTAACCGCTGTGATGTCACAGGTGCCCAACATCTCCATAGCTGAGTGATTATGAATCAGTTCTCCTTGGCGCCCTACACAAGTGCAGTGATCAGGATAGCCCTCATGAATATCCATTAGTTCTATATGCATTTGGGCTATCCTGGCAGCCTGACTGGCTTGTGGCCCTCTAGGTCTGCAGTTGGGGACCCCTGCCTTACACGTCTTTCATTTCGGGGTGTGAGTGTGCAAGGTGCAGATGTCTTAGACTGGAAAAGCATACATGGAATGTGTCACATACTTCCTCAATTGTCAACATAACCATGACGTGGTAGCATCTAAAATATGTTAGTAATGGTGGTGGTGAGAGGCAAAGAGGCATGTGACTCATTGTATCAACACGTGTTTATGTCTTGGACATCTGCACCTTCACCACTTACAATCATTGCTGACAGAGGTGTAGGGCTAAGGGGTTGACATACAGCCCTGGGGAGCCACTCAGCACTCACATTCGTATGATATGTTGGAAGCATATATGTCTCATGCATCTTCATTAGGCCTATACTAAACACCCAACCTGCCTAGGGTTTCAGGTGTGATTGTTTCTGAGCCTATGCTCTAGATCAGTGTTTCCCAACCCAGTCCTCGGGGAACGCCAGGCCAGTCAGGTTTTCAGGATATCCCTAATGAATTTGCATGAGATATATATGCATTAGAGCTAGCCTGCCAACCTGACTGGTTTTGTGGCCCTCCAGGGCTGGATTTAGAGACCCCTGCCTTACACCTCTGTCATTTAAGATTGTGAGTGGGCAAGGTACAGATGTCCTAGACATCGAAAGGGTAGATAGAACGTGTCCCATTCCTCCTGACTTCTCACCACCACCAAAATATTGTAGGCCAGGTTGGCAAGCTATCTCTAATGCATATATATCTCATGCAAATTCATTAGGGATATCCTGAAAACCTGACTGGCCTGGCGTTCCCCAAGGACTGGGTTGGGAAACACTGCCCTAGATACTAACACACCCCTGGCTGCATACAGTAGGACTGAGGGCCACCACATGACCTTTTTTACATTTGTACAATGATAGGCTCAAACCACACATACCCATGTTGCACTGCACATGTAAAACAGCAGTCTAGACATAACATTCAGATGTGTTATGAGGGCACTGAAACACCTCATCCTGATCATTTATAATGAGCATGTAGATTACTGACACAGAGTTGATACTGAGCATCACATTGTGCGGACCCTGGTCTCACCCTGAGAGTGTGAGGGGACACACAAACACCCTGTCCACGGCAACAGGATTAG
Organism: Ichthyophis bannanicus; assembly: GCA_033557465.1. Classification (NCBI taxonomy): domain Eukaryota; kingdom Metazoa; phylum Chordata; class Amphibia; order Gymnophiona; family Ichthyophiidae; genus Ichthyophis; species Ichthyophis bannanicus. Next base: position 677,929,082 of record CM066032.1, on the reverse strand, counting down.
CTAAGCTAGTCTATGTTGTGTGTCCACATCAGTGACTGTGTCTGATGGGTGGGTCTTCTAGATCCATTGCTAACTACAGTTGTGTCCATCTCTTATTTGTGTGTGATGTGTATACATTCTGTAAGTTTCTGATAACACATTGGACATATTCTGTGTGGTGCCCATCACCACATTAATTAGGTTAGAAGAGTGAAGGGGGGGAGGAGGGGGTTGAAATACATAGACAGATTATGTTACAACACCAACACTGAGCAGTACACCTCATGATCACCCAGCAACACATCCACATTCCCCATCACTACAATGGTGGTACTGGAAGGAAATGTCAACCTGGCTCCAGCTGTTGGTGGAGCACCAGATAAGAGGGTCCATGCATTTATGTGCACATCCGGACCATACAGCAGGCCTGGAAATGCTCAGCAGACCACCACCGCGGACATTCACCAGCCGCAAACACACAAAACACTGCACCCTTCAAGGTGTGGCAGCCTTGGACATACTAGGTGGCAGCAGTCTGCTAGCTCGTCCATTGTGCATATTACTGGAGAATATGTGTGCACCCAAAACTGGGATGTCTGCACACTCACCAAGCAGCTAAGCTAGTGATTGGGCCCCAAAAGGATACCCATACATATCACTTGCAGGAGATGTTGTTGACACTATGGCTGACCTAGCCATGCCATGGTAACTGCTCAGTTAGGGTGAAGGTGAACTTCCAGCAAGACATGCAGGGGCTACCCTGTCCATGTTGCTGATGGACGCACACTACAATGTCCAATACATTGACTAATGATCTGTCCTCATGCATCCTGGCAAAGGCAGCCTGTCTGAGGTATGCCCACAATACCTTGCTCCTCATTATACACATTGGCAAGCTAACACTGGACACAGAGCAAACATTGTGCGCTGAGTAAGATGTTTAACAAATCACACACTGGATGTACAGCCACACATTCACACACCTATGCCATCACTGTGCCACTATAGCTAGCTTTTACAGTCTCGGACATCTCAGCAGTCCTGGACCCAGTGCAGGCATGGCAATGGTATGGAATACTGTTGGTGTCACACCACAGGGTGGGGAACATTGTCATGCACCAGACCTGAGACACACTCCCCAAACATCTGACATATTGGTATTCTAACGCTCAATAACCATATTGTGCTTGATGTTGGCATTGATATATGTGACTTTTCACATCTACATGTTGATATAGGTTTACTGTTTTTCCAGGTTTATGGTGACAGTGCTAAGGTGTGCACGTACTAGTTATTTGAGATGTACGCAAGGCCCAATATCATGACTGTCCAGTAGTGTTTGGGTAATGGAGCTTGTGTCTCTGCACATTTATGCTCCTGTTGGCTGATACTCTCAGCCAGAGGTCCCCAACTCCAGTCCTGTTGTCCCACACACTGATCATGTTTTGCAACTGTGCCTCATGAATATGCATGAGATACATCTGCATACCATGGACCAGCATATGGACATGGAGAGACACATCTTTATTTCACACATCAGAAGATGTATATGATTTGTGGCCCTCCAGGACTGCATTTGGGGAATCTGCTGTATGTAATGCAGATGTTTCTCATTTATGTACACTTTCATGGAAAATATAGATGTATTACCCGTGTTTGCATTATCTGCACTACAGGATCTGTTATTTTTAAAATATTTGCATGGTCTGACAATTGTGGGGACTGTGTTGGCTGAGCGGACACACGGGATTTGAACCTGTGACATTCTGCTCCTGTAGGCACTGCCTGTGTGCTTTGCACCACCGTCTTGTCACAGGGGCAGTGCATTACAAGGGGATTACATGGCTGTTTGTCAGACGGACCCTGTCACTTGCAGTGCACAGCGCCCACTTAATACAGGCTAGGCCATGGTGTGATGTGCACAGCTGCCACCAGTTCCCCTGCCATCACCATGCTCACATGGCCTTATATTGGCACATGCACATCAAGTGCACGATCAGTGACCCTCCAGGAGTGCATTTCGTTGAATCTGCTGTAGAGGATGCACTTGTTTTATTTGGTGTGTGGTGTTGACGGGAAACAAAAGAAACAATTTATCTCACACAATCTTGATTATCTGCAACAAAGGTTCAGTCTTACATGCCATGTTTCAGAGGGGTTCCACTCTGGGGGCTCGTTTGGCAGGGGCCACAGACACGATTTGAACCTGTGACCTTCTGTTTATGTAAACACTGACTGTGTGCACTGCACCACAGTTTTGCCACATTGTGGCTGCATTCCCTGGGGAATCCATGGCTGTACATCCAATAGAGCCTGTCTGTTGTGGTGGGCAGGGCCAGCCTACACACGCTTAGGGCACTGTCTGGTGTGGCTTGCTGCCATTGCCCCCTCCATCACCTGTACACCTCGCACAACATGACGTCATTTCCTTATCGGGACAAACACCTATAGCTTGATTGCATTGTGCAACTCCAGGCCGGGGGTGTGAGGACGTGCCTGTACGTAATGGCCATTGTTGGGGGGGGGGGGGGGGGTTGGCGCGGTGTTAGGTACAATCACTGGTGTTGGAAACATGATTATGTACTCTGCAATCACTGAGTGTCTTCACTATCTGTGTTTAGTGGTGGGTAAAATATCTGTGCAGGATTAGCAGTAGGCCCAGCTGGGCTTTGAACCTGTGACCTTCTGTTCTTGCATGCACTGTCTGTGTGCAATGCACCACTGTCTAGCCACAGATTGGGTGATTTCCCTGGGAGGTTCATGACTGTGCATACAGCAGGGCCTGTCTGTTGCAGTGCACGGTGCCAGAAAGCACATCGCTAGGCCACTGTTCTGTGGGGATGGCAGCCACTGCCTCCTGCACCACATGTACTCGTCTGCAAACATGGTGGCATGTCCTTCTCTCAGAAAAAATATATTACCTGATTGCATTTGTGGCATTACAGGAATGCATTTGGGGGACTTGGCTGTAGGTGATGCCCATTGTTTGTGGTGTGTGTGCGGTGTTGGGTAACATATGGGTTTTTTTCCACATGCTTATGTTCCCTGCAATACATGGGTGTCTGTGCTATCTTTGTTTAGTGGTGGATAAAATATAGGGACTAGTCTGGCAAATGTACCATCTGGGATTTGAACCTCTGAACCTCTGGTCCTTGAGGTACCGGATCTGTCCGCTGCACCACACTGTGCCCACAGAGATTATGCACTCCCTGGAGATAGTACACCTAGCAGGATGGAGTCACAAACCCTGCTTTGCGCATATGTACTGTGGGCTCCTTCACCCTGTGTGGTGACAAACGTGCAAATAAGACACAGGAATGGCCACAGAACAATGGGGACAAACATATACACAAGCTGGGCAACAGTGATATTTATGGCCAACCATTGCAAACACTACCAGGAAAGCTGCAAAGTAAAGGCATGCTTTTTGGTACACTCTCCGCTACGAACACCTTTACAAAGGTAATTTTTTTTTTGTGCTTTCCTGGGTGTGTATTTTCTTTTTCAACATTACTATAACTGTTCCACAGCTGACATAATATTTCTCATATTTTTGTGGTGCTCATTTTCTATTTTAAATTGCACTTTTGTGCTGTACACATGTATCACATTGCTCACGTTTTGCAGGTTTCCCCAGTTCTGCTGTACATTGCGGACGGAAATGGTTTCTCTTCCCTTTAAATACCCTCTACCGCGAGTGTTTCACTCGCGCTATTTTTACATTCAAATTCGGGCCCGATACTGTGCGGGGAGCCTCTCCCCTCCCACTCTCCACCCATTGACCCTGTCCCTCCGCCCCTCAGAGGCCTTCCTCCGCCCTCCGTTAGCCGTTCCACGCCTCTATCGGACATTTGCGGGCCCGCACTTGTACGGGGCCCGTTAGTATGCCGCGTACCTGTGCGGGGGTGACACGCACGTGTGCGGGCTGTTTAAACGCGTTTATGCGCGTTTCAGTGCCGCGTTGCCGTGCGCTATTTTGCGGCACGCTATTTTGCGGACTTTAGTAAACATGCCCCTAAATATCTCAATTTTCCAAGCTGGCAGATAAATTTTAAATATTTGATTTTAATAATCCCATAGGGAAACTTTCTTCGTTTGACATACTGTGGATTGTTATATACAAATATTATACACTACTGCTTTTATTACAAAAACTCCTGTAGAACTGTATTACTACAGATTATACTTATATCCCTTACACAGTATGACTAAAGATTGTACAAATTAGTTCGCATTGGGTTCCAAATATACAGAAATACATATTATCTCATTTAAACCTTAAAACTTCTATAACTTATGCTGAAAAAGAATATATAAAACCACTTTGTTACATTCTCTTTTAAAACAGAATTGCTAGTATAGTCATCCTCTTTCGAACTGAATAGCTGGTGTTAACAACACTGTTCACCAAAGATAACACTGAGTTCTTGCTGTTCTCTGTTGCAAACTGTCCACGCTAGCAGAATCCGTCAGCAATGCTTAATCCTCCAGCAAATCCTCCAGCATATAATCAGTTCAAAAGTATCCCATGTTGTATCATATCGACATCACTTAGTTTTCTTTGAAACATTAACCCAACGCCGTTCAATGGCACTGCCCTCGCGTTTCTCTAATTGGTTCTTCAGGGGTCTGTCTTCAAAGAGCTCTGCCCTCAGCATATGCACTCTGAGGGCAGAGCTCTTTGAAGACAGACCCCTGAAGAACCAATTAGAGAAACGCGAGGGCAGTGCCATTGAACGGCGTTGGGTTAATGTTTCAAAGAAAACTAAGTGATGTCGATATGATACAACATGGGATACTTTTGAACTGATTATATGCTGGAGGATTTGCTGGAGGATTAAGCATTGCTGACGGATTCTGCTAGCGTGGACAGTTTGCAACAGAGAACAGCAAGAACTCAGTGTTATCTTTGGTGAACAGTGTTGTTAACACCAGCTATTCAGTTCGAAAGAGGATGACTATACTAGCAATTCTGTTTTAAAAGAGAATGTAACAAAGTGGTTTTATATATTCTTTTTCAGCATAAGTTATAGAAGTTTTAAGGTTTAAATGAGATAATATGTATTTCTGTATATTTGGAACCCAATGCGAACTAATTTGTACAATCTTTAGTCATACTGTGTAAGGGATATAAGTATAATCTGTAGTAATACAGTTCTACAGGAGTTTTTGTAATAAAAGCAGTAGTGTATAATATTTGTATATAACAATCCACAGTATGTCAAACGAAGAAAGTTTCCCTATGGGATTATTAAAATCAAATATTTAAAATTTATCTGCCAGCTTGGAAAATTGAGATATTTAGAGTGTAAATAAATTGACTTCTGGTGAGGTGACATGTGGCAGCCTACATGAGAAGGCCAAGGAAAGAGTGAATGTGATTATGGGGTGGGGGGGGGGGGGAGATTTGATAAGAGAAGTAAATGGGGGTCTGAGATAGGGTTCACAAATATACATAAGAACATAAGAAATGCCATACTATGTCAGACCAAGGTCCATCAAGCCCAATATCCACAATGATTGCTCCAGGGAAAGCAGTGGATTTCCCGGGACCTCTTTAATAATGATTTATGGATCTTTCCTCCAGGAACTTGTTCAAACCTTTCTTAAACCTCGCTAGACTAATGGTAACAAATTCCAGAGATTGACTATGCATTGAGTGAAAAAATATTTTTTTTAATAGTCTTAAACGGGTTACACTGTAGCTTCATTGCATGTCCCTTAGGGGGATGTTTATTAAAAACCGGAAATGTGCGCGCCGCAAAAGAGCGCACGGAAACGCGGCACTGAAACGCTAATAAACGTGTTTAAACGCCCCGCACACGTGCGTGTCACCCCCGCAAAGGTGCGCGGCACACTAACGGGCCCTGTACAAGTGCGGGCCCGCAAATGTCCGATAGAGGCGTGGAACGGCTAAAGGAGGGCGGAGGAAGGCCCCGGAGGAGCGGAGGGATGGGGTCAATGGGTGGAGAGTGGGAGGGGAGAGGCTCCCCGCACAGTATCGGGCCCGAATTTGCATGTAAAAACTACCGCGAGGGAAACACTCGCGGTAGAAAGCATTTAAAGGGAAGAGAAACCATTTCCGTCAGCAATGTACAGGAAAACCGGGGAAACCAGCAAAACGTGAGCAGTGTGATACATGTGCACAGCACAAAAGTGCAAATAAAAATAGAAAATGACCACAACAGAACTATTAAAAATAGTAATTCAGCTGGGGAACAGTTATAGTGATGGGCAAATACAGAAAACACACCCAGCAAAGCTCCAGAAAAAAGAAATGAATTTTGGAAGGGTTTACGGAGCGGAGACTCTTCCAAAAAACATTTCCTTTTGTGGAGCTTTCCTGGGAGTGTTTGCTATGGTTGCCCATTAATATCACTGTTGCCCAGCGTGGTGATATTTTGTCCCCCATTTCCCGTGGTCATTTCCAGGGTTTATGTGCACGTTTGTCACCAGACAGGGTGCATATGCCCACAGTAAATTTGCGTAGAGCAGGGTTTGTGATTCCATCCTGCCAGGCTTACTACCTCCAGGGGCTGCACTGTCTATGTGGCCATAGTGTGGTGCAGCAGACAGAGTCAGTACCTCTAGGGTCAGAGGTTCAAAGCCCAGCTGGGGCACTTGCCAGCCCAGTCCCCATATCTTACCCACCACTAAACACAGATAGCACAGACACCCCTGTATTGCAGGGGACATAAGCATGGGGAAAACACCCATATTTTACCCAACAACGCGCACACACACACCACAACAATGGGCATTACCCACAGCCAAGTACCCCAAATGCAGTCCCGTACTGCCACATTCCAATCAGGTCACCTGCTTTTTATGGGAGAAGCTCATGCCAGCATGTTGGCGGACGAGTACATGTGGTGCAGGGGGCAGTGGCTGCTAGCGATAGAAGACAGAGGCCTAGCCATGTGCAGGCTGGCACAGTCCACAGCAACAGACAGGCCCTGCCGGATCCACAGTCATGGACTATCCAGGGAATTCAGCCAAGCTGTGGCTACACGGTGGTGCAGTGCACACAGACAATGCATGCAAGAACAGAAGGTCACAGGTTCAAAGACCAGCTGGGGCTACCGGCAATCCTGCCCACATATTTTCCCCACAAATAAACAGTGACAGTAAGGGCACTCCGTAAATCAGAGAGGAAGTGGAGACAAACAAAATCCATTGTACACAAGACAGAATACCTGACCCTCCTCGCCAAATACAAAGAAGAGATTAACTCCGCAAAAAGAACTCACCATACAAATTTACTGAACAAAGCCATCAATAAGCCCCGCGAATTATTCGAACTGGTCAAATCTCTAACAAAAACAACACTGGTTGACCATGCTGACAACGTAATCAAGCCTCAAACTTTGGCAAACCACTATGCAAGCAAACTCACGGCTTCAACTCCCACGCAATACCTGGGCCCAACCCTCCCAGTGCCAAACCCAACCTTGGCAACCACCGACAGTCAAGACATGATATGGAACACATTTCACAAACTTGATGACAAACAAATAACTAACATAATCACAAGCATCAACACCACCACCTCCCCACTAGATCCCTGCCCAGCCACTTGGATCAAGGCAGTGAAACAGGACATCACTCAACTTGTCTCGCACATAGTAAACCTATCACTGCAACAAGGAATCATGCCCATACAACTAAAGAAGTCTATCATAAGACCTGTCTTAAAAAACAAAACAAGCAATAGAGAAGACCCTGCTTCCTATCGACCAATATCGAGCATATCGTTCCTGGCCAAAATCATTGAAAAGGCCGTGTTACTACAACTGCAAGACCATTTGGATGACAACGAAACCCTGGATAAACAGCAATATGGATTCAGACGATACCACGGCGTTGAAACACTACTCCTAGCGCTGCTTGACAACCTCCTCAAGGGTTTAGAAAACAAAAAGAAAATGTTTCTACTCATATTCATAGACATATCTGCAGCATTCGATACAGTTCACCATGGCACCCTCTTAAACAGGCTTAAATCCATTGGAATAACAGGAACCCCTCTAAAATGGTTCTCCTCGTACATATCAAACAGAATGCAACAGGTCCAGTTCAACGGAGAAAAGGCAGAAGCATTCACACAAACACAGGGTATACCACAGGGTTCGGCTCTCTCAGCACTCCTGTTCAATATTTACATGCAACCACTTTGCAAAATCTTCCAACATCATAATATCAAATACCACGTCTATGCAGATGATATTATGCTGTACACTCAACTCGACACTGCCAACCCAAACTACACCCAACTCGAAGAGTGCCTAAGTGAGATGCAAGCCTGGTTACTCCAAAGTAACATGACGATCAACCACAAAAAAACAGAGGTAATGTACATCTCCAGAAAGCCAAACTTCGATCCCCCCGGAACAATCACCTTATGTAACAATACTTACCAAACGAAGGAGGAAATAAAATATTTGGGAGTAACGTTCGATAGTAATCTAAAAATGGAGAAACACCTCCGCAAAACAAACAAAGCTGTTTTTCACAAGCTTAGGGTCCTCCAACCGCTAAGGAGCATTATCGAACCTCAGGACTTCAGGACCATTGCCCAGGCACTCATCATGCCACATTTCGACTACTGCAACGCCATCCTGCAGGGTCTCCCAAAGAAAACTCTGAACATTCTGCAAATGGCGCAGAATGTAGCCGCTAGGGTCATCACGAAAAAAGGCTTTGCTGATCACATCACCCCGGTATTGATTGAGCTCCACTGGCTCCCCATCACGGCTCGTATAAAATACAAATCACTCACGACCACCTTCAAGCTCCTACATAACATTGCTCCATCCTTCCTCTCCACCTTGATATGCTCACAACCACCCAACAGAAGCAGAAGAACCTTCAACGCCAACACCCTCCTCATTCCAGCCGATATAAGAACTGTTAAAACCAATACTAGTAATAGAGCGTTCTCATACGCAGCACCTACACTCTGGAATCATCTGCCGCCAGAGTTACGAGATTGCAAAGACCTAACTGTCTTCAGGAAAAACCTCAAGACTCATCTTTTCCAGAGTCATTTTAATTTGAATTAACCTAAGGGGTCTAAGTCCAGAACATATTTATGTACTCCTGCTCGCATATTGTATAATGTATATATGTATATATGTAATTAGTACTCATATACCTAACAAACCCCTCGTGTGATGTGCCTACCCTCCTGATCAACCTGTACACACCCAAATTTTACTGTACTGATTGACAGTCCTCTTTATGTTCCCCTTGTGTAATCAGACCGCTGCTGATCGCTGGAAGCAGCGGTATATAAATGTTTGCTAAATAAATAAAATAAATAAATAAGGACACACCTTTCGTGACGAGGACATATGCAATGGTAATACGTCTATCTTTTACCCCACTGAGCACAGACACCATGAACAGGGGCATAACCTACAGCAGAATCCCCCAAATGCAGTCCTGGTGGGCCACACACCAGTCAGGTTCCATGCTGCCACTCATACAAATGCCTGTGCTCTATATCTATGCACCACCCCCACGGCATGTAGATGTAGCTCATGCATATTCATGAGGGACAGCAGGAAGACCCGAACAGTGTGATGCAAAACTGGGCTGGAGTGGGGAAGCGCTGCCGTAAAGCAGCAGCCAACAGGGGCAGACACACCCACACCCACACCCACAGGCCCCATTGGCCAATGTCTCCTGTAAAGGCAGCACTATAAAAGCCTATATCGAGGCCTCCAAATGATACTTCAAAAAATTAAATGAGAGACCTCACTCAATCTAACCAAATTGCAAAGCACTTTAAACACAACCCGCAAGTGAAAGCCTCAGAATTAACTCACTAAACAAAACACGTTAGGAGTTAAAATAACATCAATGGCTCTCACTCGCTAACAGCAACCATCCAAAATACATGATATACAAACATATTCCATACAATTCCATTTGACATAAACTTGCAAAATATCAACAAATATCAACAAATACACAAATCATGTATCAGGATGGAATGGAATGGGGGCATTCACATTCCATCCTGATACATGATTTGTATTTTTGTTGATATTTGTTGATATTTTGCAAGTTTATGTCAAATGGAATTGTATGGAATATGTTTGTATATCATGTATTTTGGATGGTTGCTGTTAGCGAGTGAGAGCCATTGATGTTATTTTAACTCCTAACGTGTTTTGTTTAGTGAGTTAATTCTGAGGCTTTCACTTGCGGGTTGTGTTTAAAGTGCTTTGCAATTTGGTTAGATTGAGTGAGGTCTCTCATTTAATTTCCTGTAAAGGCAGAACATTGGACCCTGCGTGCATCTCCCAATACCAGCACCTGCATACCTTAGCAATGTCACCCTACACCTGAGGTACACAGCTCTGAAACGTTTGCTAAGAGTACAGGCTGATAGATATCCCTACGTTACGCACATACTGCTAGTTGACCCCATCCGAACAATCTGTTTGGTGTCTGCGGTGCGTGCTCCAGGCCTGGCCTCTGACGGTGTTCACCACCCTGGGGAGTGACCCCCAGCAGTACTGCGTACCATATCCATGCCTGTGCCGTGCCCAGGACCGGTGTGGTGGCCAAGGCTAATCACCCCCTCAATAGTAGCACAATGCTGGCATAGGTGTGGGAGTGTGTGTCTGTCTATACAGTGTGTGTTGGCTGCAAACACCTTCCCCAACCCACACTGCCAGCACTACTGCCAGTATTGGCCTGCCAATGTGCATAATGAGCAGCAAGGTACCATGGGTATAGGTCAGACATGGTGGGCTGGCCAGGATGCATCTGCACAGGGCATAGGGCACTGGCTGTGACATTGTAGTGCCAGGCCACCACCTACACAGACAGGGTGACCTCTGTATGTGCTGCTGGGGGAGCACTCTCACCCTGAGTGTGCAGTGATGACAGCATGGCTAGGCATCCCCATAGTGCTGTATTGTGTTTCCTGTTGGGGCCTCCTCACAGAACTCTCTGCTTGTGTGTGCTGCCACCCCAGTTTTGGGTGCATGCATTTCCATCAGGGCTAACCAGCACACTGTTTACAGCTGGTATGTGTCTTGATGGAGTGCCTTGCAGGGTGCAGTGGCTGATGGCTTGCTGCAGGTGAATATCAGATAGTGCTGGGGTGCATCTTTGGATATCCAAGCCTAAAGTCTGCCTGATATTGTGTTATGGCTGTGTGTGGAGCTGCTTTGACTGCCCTGTAGGGTGTCTGTTCCCCAGCAGAACTGGGGTTTGATGGTCCACTCTGCTGCCATGGGGGGTGGGGGTGATGTGTGTGTGTGTTAACTTTGACCACCTAGGGGTCCATGGGGGTTTCCACTAACTGAGACAGACAGAGATATCCAACATGTTTCTGCAGCACCTTCCTATCTCACAGGTTAGTACTGTTGTGGAGCTCTGTCATGGCCTCATCCAGCCATGGCTGGTGTTGTGGACCTGGTCCTGGCCGCCACATCACACCCTCAGGGTGAGCACAGTACCCGCACAATGTGACGGTGTGTAGCTACTCTTTGCTGGTAGTCCACCCGCTCAGGACCCCCTACCAGGCCGAGGTGCTGTGTGGGTGCACATGGACAATTCCCCCTACCAGGCCGGGTAGCTGTTGGGGTGCATTCCCCATCTTGTGTGCATCTGTGGACAGCTGATTTGCATGTGCAGTGCATCATGGGTACGGGTGGCCTAACCCTATCCTGTCTACAACAGCAGACTGTCTGTGGGGTGACGTGCAGGCTCTCTGCAGCCAGCCAGGGGCTTGCTGTCTGCTATAGAGCTGTAGCCCAATGGTTATATCACTCCCTGTACAGCCAGAGGTCATGGGTTCAAACCCACAGTGGGGCCCTTTGATAGGGCTGTCCACAGCTTTATTTTTATTTACTGTACATATGTCTATGCCGGCAAAACCACACACAGCTTACTATACCCATTAGGTGCCTCTGAGGGTGCTTTATAGGGCGCCCTATAGGCCACCTTATGGTTGCCATCCATATAGGGTGCACTATACATTATCCTGTGTCGCAACATACATGGTGCCCTATAGGGGACATTCTAGGGTGCCTTGGCGGACAGTGCACTGTAACATGTGCCTTACGGGCATCCGTATGTTAACACACTGTGAGAGCGGGTTTACTAGTGGTGGGAAATAAAATATAAATGGAAGGCCTTCTACAGCACTCCTCACCATGATACATACTGCCCCAGCCAGCCTTGTTCACTGGGCACTGTGAGGGGTTGAACCCCTGGCCCCTGCACCATTGGTCAGTGTCCTAACCATTGTGCTGTGGCTCTGTTCCTGTGTTTGTGCATCCGCGCGCAGCCTTGTAGCCATCAGCGCGCCATCTTGTGGCGCACTAAATTAACAGCGCGCAGCCTTATGCCGCACAACATGGAAATGCCCCTAAAATAATGCCTCAGCCAGCTGTCTTCAATGGGCACTGTGGGGAATTGAACCCATGATCCCTGCACGAGTGGTCAGTGTCTTAACCATTGTGCTATGGCTCCCTTCCTGTTATTTGCACATCAGCGCGCCACTTCTCCCTCCCACTATTGGACTGCCCCCTCACACATCAGCGCGCCGCCTTCTGCCCACCGGCTCGCCGCCTTCTGTTGCCCACATTTATCAGCGCACCGCCTTCTGCGCCCAAACTTAACAATGCGCCGCCATCTGCCGCCCACACTAAACAGTGCGCCGCCTCATGCCGTAATAAAAATAACAGTGCGCCGCCTTCTGCCGCCCAAAAATAATATGCTTCCTAAGCACTTTTGCCCATAAATGTTGGTGCCTCAGCTGGTCTTTTTTGTTGAGCGCAGTGGGGGTTTGAACCCCTGGCCCCTGCACCATTGGTCAGTGTCTTCACCATTGTACTACGGCTCTGTTGTTTGGTTTTGCAGCAGCACCCCACTTAGCCTTCCCACGCGCTAATGTGGGCCCCGCACATTAGCGCGACGCACACACGTACGGTCCGGTTTTTTGCTTTTTTCTGCCTGGCCCGCCCACTCCTTATATGGCACCAGCACACTAACGGGGACCCGCACAGCAACGGAGTTTAGTAAACATACCCCTTAGTCTTTCTACTTTTTGATGCCATAATCGATCTATGTTTACCCATTCCACTCCATTTATTAATTTATAGACCTCTATCATATACCCCCTCAGCCATTTCTTTTTCAAGTTGAAGAGCCTAGTCGTTTAAGCCTTTCGTCATCCCCTTTACCATTTAGTGACTCTTCTCTGTACCTTTTCTAATTCTGTACACAATATTCAAAGTGCAGTCACACCATGGAACAATACAGAGGCATTATAATATCTTTTGTTTTATTCTTCATTCCTTTCCCTATCATTCCTAATATTCTTAGGCACTGCAGCTTCAGTTGCAAAAATTTATAGACACATATGCCTCTTGAGAGCACCAGCATGGATTCAGGCCATTTCACAGCTCCAAAATCCTTCTGACCTCCTTCCTGGATAGCTTAATCAAAGGTACATAGAAAATCACCCAAGGATTTATTCTCATCTTTCTCAATGTCTCTGCAGCCACACCCAGCTATGCGCCCGTCTCCACTCAATTGGAATTAGACATACAGCTCTACAGTGGTTCCAATCTTACCTTTCTGACCGATCCCAACAAGTAAGACTTGGAACTGAAACCTCCGAACCTTTCCAGCTACTACAGGGATTACCTCAAGGTTCCACATTATTATGATTTCTGTTGAACATCTTCATCCACCCCTATGCACACTCATAAAACACCATAAGATCCACTATCATCTGTACGCAAATAACATACTGATCTACACCTCATTCTCCACTTCCAATCCAAAATACTCCATGATCAGCAGATGCCTAGAAGATACCATCCAATGGCTCAATAAACACAATATGCACATCAACCCCAGCAAAACAGAAGTCCTCCTCATAACCAAATACTCATCCTTCACTCCTCCAAATTTTATCAATCTGGCCAATTTAACCCTACATGTCAAACAACATGTAAAATATTTGGGCATCACCCTGGATCACCACTTGAGCTTCCACCACCACATTAAACAGGTTACTAAAGCTGCCTACTTCAAGATGAGAACACTATCATACCTGCGTCCACTGCTGGATTCTAATGACTTCAGAAACATCTGCCAATCACTCATCATCCCCATCCTGAACTATGCAAATAATAATATACCAGTAACTCCCTAAAGCCACCTTGCTACCCTTACAGCTTGCCAAAAACTCTGCAGCCAGAATAATCACAGGCACGAGCCCACGAGAGCACATCACCTCCACCCTGAAACATCTACACTGGCTGCCCATCTACATGAGGATCAAATATAAAGTCGTGCTAACCATATTCAAGGACATCTACCACCTATCAGCAGGCACCCTTTGCCCCCTTCATCAACAACCACTCAACAAGAGATCAATACTGTCCACCAACCACAACCTCCTCTCGATTCCAGCTTCTTTCATCCACTCCAAGAATACCACTACTGACAAAGCCTTCTCCTATTATGCCCCAGATATTTGGAAGTCCCTCACCCCAGAAATACGGGCCCTCACAGACCTAGGTGAAGTCCGGCGCAAGCTAAAAAACCTCCCTCTCTTTGGAACACTTTGGCACAGACTCTTAGCCACCCTCCCATCACATCATCATATGAATCTCCCACAGCACCAATTCAGCTTTATGTAAATAGTCATGTTTCACTCAGTTATCTATTGTTCCCTATGTTCGATGTAAAGTTACCCAAACTATGGTTACACGATGCAAGGTTCCACATTAGTAACCACCACCCAGGAAAAAGATTTAGGCGTCATTGTGGATAACATGTTAAAACCCTCGGCCCAGTGTGCAGCGGCAGCCAAGAGAGCAAATAGAATGCTAGGTATCATAAGGAAAGGAATGGAAAATAAAACAAAAGATATTATAATGCCTCTATACCGTTCCATGGTGAGACCGCACCTTGAATATTGTGTGCAATTCTGGTCGCCGTATCTTAAAAAGGATATAGCGTTATTAGAAAAGGTTCAGAGAAGAGCCACCAAAATGGTAAAGGTGATGGAAGGATACTCCTATGAAGAAAGGCTAAAAAGGTTAGGGCTCTTTAACCTGGAAAAGAGACGGCTGAGGGGAGATATGATAGAAGTCTATAAATTAATGAACGGAGTAGAACGGGTAAACGTAGATCGACTGTTTACGTTATCAAAATATAGAAAGGCTAGGGGACATGCAATGAAGCTACGGGGTAAACTATTTAAGACTAATAAAAGAAAATATTTTTTCACTCAACGTGTAATCAAACTCTGGAATTTGTTACCAGAGGATGTAGTAAAGGCTGTTAGTGTAGCTGGGTTTAAAAAAGGTTTGGACAAGTTCCTGGAGGAAAGGTCCATAAACCATTATTAAGAAAGGACCCAGGAT
This sequence comes from Ichthyophis bannanicus, assembly GCA_033557465.1. Lineage (NCBI taxonomy): Eukaryota > Metazoa > Chordata > Amphibia > Gymnophiona > Ichthyophiidae > Ichthyophis > Ichthyophis bannanicus. The sequence continues at coordinate 677,913,696 of CM066032.1, read as the reverse complement.
ATCAATGCTTGACCTAGTACAAGCACTGCAGAACCTGTGTCTTTTGGGGAAACTGCTAGGTATGTATGACCTAGATTGGCCACTGTTGGAAACAGGATACTGGGCTTGATGGACCTTGGGCTGACCCAGTATGGCATATCTTATGTTCTTATGTTCTTTTGTTCCATGTAAAATGCTGTGACTCGTAGATACAGTGGTATAAAATAGTTGATAAATAAATAAATAAAATAAATTTTATTTGCTTTCTTGGCTGCCACTGCACACTGGATGGAGGGTTTCAATGTATCATCCATGATGACACCTACATCTTTTTCCTGGGTGGTGGTTCCTTGAGTCTTGTAACCGTAGTTTGGATTGTTCTGTCCTAGGTGCATAACTTTGCACTTTTCCACATTAAATTTCATCTGTCATTTGGACATCCAGTCTTTCAATTTATCAAGGTCCTCTTGCAATTTTTCACAATCTTGTGTTTTAACAACTTTGAATTATTTTGTGTCATCTGCAGATTTGATCACCTCACTCATTATTCCCATTTCCAGGTCATTTATGAAGATGTTAAAAAGCAGCAGGCCTAGCACAGATCCCTGGGGTACTCCACTATTTACCTTTCTCCATTGAGAAAATTGGCCATTTAGACCTATTTTCTGCTTTCTATCTTTTAAACAGTTCCTGATCCATAGTAGTGCACTGCCTCCTATCCCATGATTTTTTAATTTTGCCAAGAGTCTCTCATGAGGGACCTTCTGAAAGGCTTTCTGAAAATCCAGATACACTATATCAACTATCTTAATTTTATCTATCTTTTTATTCAAAAAAATATAACAGATTAGTAAGACAAGACCTTCCTTGGCTAAATCCATGTTGACTTTCTCCCATTAAACCATGATTATATACAGTACATATTCGGTCATTTTATTCTTTATAATGATTCTACTATTTTGCCTGATACTGACATCAAGCTCACCAGTCTGTAGTTTCCTGGATCACCCCTGGAACCCTTTTTAAAAATTAGTGTTACATTGGCCATTCTCCAATCTTCTGGTACTACAAAAGATTGTAATGATAGTTCAGTTTACTAATAGTAGGTCTATAATCTCATATTTCAGCTCTTTCAACACCCTTGGATGAATACCATCCAGTCCTGGTGATTTGCTACTCTTCAGTTTATCAAATAATTATAATACATCGTCCCACTTTATTGATTTTTCCTTCAATTCATCCAATGCATCACCTTTAAATACCATTTCAGGCATGGGTATGTTTCCTAGGGTCCATTATACTGTTATTGCTGTACCTCCTAGCCTCAATTACAAAGTACCCTCCAGCTAACATTTCCTCCAGGTGAACAAAATTTGTGTACCCAATAACCTGTCCACTGAACCCCAAATGTCAAATCTTTAGGAGATTACCATCCCCCACCAAAAATGAACACCAATACCCAAACATTTTATCCTCATTACCTTTGAGTATTACAGGTGATGTTCTTACCAGTTTACCCCTCTCCTATTGATTAGGGTCTTTTAGTACCAATGTTGATGCCATTTTATCCCTCTCCCAATGCTTTTGCACTGGGTTCTTCATATCACTGTCTCTTTATATACTGATTTCAGATTTTTCAAGCCTATTTTCCCAGAGGTTGTCTTTAGGTCTGGCCAATAGTAGCTCTTTTGTAACAGGAGAACAGTACATATGAATCTTTAGGTGAAGTCCAACCTTAATTTCAAAGTAGAGACACAGAATCCTTTCTTCTGATTTTTATGGTAGTGCAACAGAAAGTAGGCTCCTGCCATCAATTTCTGAAGGTGTTGTTAGCCCCAATAGTTGCACATTTGCACAGTTTGGACCACACAGTGAGCGATATATCTTGGAGAATTTTAGACCAGATCTCCAGTGATATGCATGGAGGTAATAAGGAGCGCCTCCTCAATTACAAGGAGCATAGTTGGATTTTTAAGTTGAATATGCTACACCCTAATGGACTAAATAATGAATTAGAATGGACTTCATTGCTTTGCTTGGTTGAATTAATCATGGGACTTGCATATATTGGACTGATGCCTTTGTTTGCTTCAACAGTGGTTGAAGTAATGGAGTTGCTATGGTGTTAGTGAATCCCTGAAGCAGAGGAGCTGATTTCAGATTTTGTGCTCCTTGAAACATGAATTCATGTTGGATTTATTTTATTTATTTATTTATTTACATTCTCTTATATACTGTGCTGTTCTGCATCAGTGCGGTTTACATTGAACAAACTGAAATTACATTGAACAGGGCATTATAACTTGGAGATAACTATTTTACAGGGAGCATGGGCTATGGAGGGTTAAGTGGCTTGCCCAAGACCACAAGGAGCACCTGTGGGACTAGAAACCCCAGTCCTTCCAGCCCAAGGTTGCTGTCCTCTAGCAACCCCTGACCTTCCGGCCTGAAGTACCTTGCCCCAATCACTAGGCCACTCCTCCACTCCAGATTCAAATTATAACATCATAACATCATATTCAGATAAGTGTGTAATGATTTATAATAAATATTGATTTTAACAGATGTTTAGGGAACTTATGATGACATTTCTAGGATACATAGTGATGATCAATGAATCATAATAGACTTGCTCCCATGTTGATGGTTCCCATCATTACAAAAACATTTTTGTGATGCAGTAGACATATATTGCTGAATGATTTAGTAGGCTGGAACATTTGAGAGTTTCTTTTTTATTCTCTTAGTGTTACTCGAGTGTCAGAACAGTTTATACTGAAGTATCAATTTCTCCTAGGCAAACTTCAAGGGAGATAACTTGATACTTTTTCATGCACCTCAAATGGGCTCAATTGCTCATGAAACTAAGACCCTGACCTAACCCTCTTGCTGCTTCTTTGCCCCCTGCCCTGGTGTTTTAGGGCTATCCAGCCTGTCTTGCTGCTCCCAAGGAGTTCATTCTACAATCATCGTTTAGAACAGGGGTTCTCATTCCAGTCCTTGGGACACCTAGCCAGTCAGGTTTTCAGGGTAACCACAATGCATATACATTCTGCATGCACTTGTATGCCAATAACTCTCATACATATGCATTGGGTTATCCTGAAAACCTGACTGGGGCTAGGTATGTCCCGAAGACTGGATTGAGAACCCCTGTTGTAGAGCCTTGGGGTGTTTCATGTGCTTGGATTGCTTTTCCCTTCTTCTGATGCCTTGGAGATCCATTCCTGCTGATGCTTCTTTGCCCACTCTGAGTACCTTGCAGAGCTCATGCCGCTTTTCTAATATCCTTTTCACCCTCTTTTGATTCCTGGGGTGCTTAATGCCATTCTTCTAGTTGCATCGCTCTGCAATCAGTTGTTTTAGTAAGTTGAAGTCACCTTCCTCCTTTTTCCATTTTTGGAGCTTTCTGAATTATTTAAGTTATAATTCCACTGTTGTTATTGCCACGTTAACCTTTTTTTTGTGCTTCCCAGGTTGCTTTTGCCAGTGGGATGGACCCTAAAGTTACTGCTTGGGTTAGAAATTGGTTGAGTGGGAGGTGACGAAGGGTACAGGTAAATGGAGCTCACTCTGAGGAGAAGGAGGTTACCAGTGGTGTGCTCCAGGAATCTGTCCTTGATCCGATTCTTTTTAATGTCTTTGTTAGTGATACTGCGGAAGAGCTGTCGGTTAAAGTTTGCCACTTTTTGGATAATACCAAAATCTTCAACATAGTAGACACCCAGGAAGGTGTAGATAACATGAGGAGGGGTCTAGCTAAGCTTCAAGAATGGTCTAGAATTTGGAGCTGAGAATTAATGCTAAAATAACATAGAGTCATGCATTTGGGCTGCAGCAATCCAAGGGAGCAGTACAGTATAGGGGGTAACATACTTCTATCCACGAAAGAAGAACAGGACCAACGCGTGATTGTGTCTGACAATCTCAAAGTAGCTAAACAAGTAGAAAAGGCGACAACGAAAGCTAGAAGGATGCTTGGATGCTTAGAGAGAGGAATGACTAGCAGAAGAAAGGAGGTGATAATGCCTCTGTATAAGTCTTTGGTGCAACCTCATTTGGAGGATTGTGTGCAGTTCTGGAGATCATACCTTCAAAAGAATATAAACAGGTATACTTTAGAGGAAAGGCGGAACAGAGGTGACATGATTGAGACATTTAAATACCTCTGTGGCATAAATGCATACAAGGGGACATAGGATGAGGGTGAAAGGGGATAGACTCAGGAGTAATATGCGGAAATATTTCTTTATGGAAAGAGTGGTAGATGCATGGAATAGTCTCCCAGTGGAGGTGATAGAGATGAGGACAGTATCTGAATTCAAAAAAGTATGGGACAAACACAGAGGTACTCTAAAGGAAAAAAAGGGGACTCTTGTAGTGGGTGATATGGAAGGGCAGACTAGATAGGCCATGTAGTCTTTGTCTGCCGTCATGTTTCTATGTTTCTATTGTGCTACTTTGCCCTACTCATAGAATATTCGTTTTCTTGGTCTTTGGTTAGTGTATATTCAGTTTAGTACACACAAAAAAAATCATATTCAAATGAACGTGTGAAACTAACTGACCCCCCCCCCCAAAGAAAAGAAAATTCAGTAAAAATTCAAAGGGGCAAGTGCAAACTGGTTTCTAAATTACCTACTTGTTCAAGCAAGTACTGCATTATTTTTCTTGAGTGACGATGTCTTGTTGAGCATCGTAGGAAGAGACCTAGGCCCTGCCCCTTTGCTGGGGGATCTCATCTCTGTGGCTTGACACCGCCGCCTCAAAATAAACAGTCCCACAGGTGGGCCTTTCCTGCCAAAAGGCATGCCAAAGGGACCTTTGTGTGGCCCCTCATGTGGACCCTGGTTATGCAAGTATTAAGCGGCTAAGCCATTTTTTCTTTTGTTCCTTAGACTATGGGATTTTTTTAAATTGATGTTTTGATGCTTTATTTGTAATGAAGTTTAGATCCTTAGAATTTATAGAGTAATTATAATGTTTTTTGAGGCTGTATCAATTCCTATTCTCTAATCATCACAGAGAGCCAAGTTTTGTAAAAACAAGTTATGACAGGCCACAATGTTTTGTACCTATCTCTCTATCAAATCTGGACTTAATTACTATCAGTAAGATAAACATAGGTCTGGTTAATCTGCTTTCCGGTCTTCATAAGCATGATCTTTAAAAGATTGGATTGGTGAACATGGATTGAATATTGTTTATGTAACTGAAACCTGGATTGCTGATGTTATAACCTCTGAATAGTTTTTTTCCAGAAGGATATAAGAACATTCACAAGGTGTGTATAGGCAAAAAAAGGAGGGACCTGCAATGACTTTTAAGGTTGCTTTTCTGTTTAAGTGGTTTCTATAGCTGAACTGTCTTCCTGATAATGTATGTTAATTTCCATTACAGGTGAATTTGTCCTTTTATGCACTGTCGCTCTATAATCCTTCTGGATTTGGTAATGCTTGTTATGGACCCTTTGTTCTAGATACATTTCCAGTATGGTCATTTAATGCTCTTAGGTGATGCTAATGTGCCTGTTACTAAGCCTGACAAGGCAAAGATTTAGGGCCTGACATTCAGCAGCAGTGGCTAGCCAGGGTAAAGTGGCTCACTACTGCTGCTGAAACTTAGACCCAGATGTTCAATGCCAGGGCTATATCTGGCCACAGGCTTTGAATATCCAGGTTGACCAGATAGCAATGACGCTAACCAGGCAGTAGTGATATTCAGCCACTACCCAGTTAGCTTCAGTGGCGCAAATTAAGACAACTTTTAATGTGTCTAACTTTTGCCGCTTAGGGATAACAGGGCAGTGGCTGAATATTGCCACTGTTCGGTTATTATCCCCAGGTGTCACCCTAGCTCTGCCCCGAGAGTGCCCCAATGCTAGCCGCTTAGCACTGGAATGTGCACTGGTGGCACCCATAGATATTCAATGGCATTTACTGTGTTAGTGCTGCTGAATAATCCCGTCAGCGCAATTAACATGGTTAGCAGGTCTGCTATCTGCGTTAATTGCTTTAAATATCAGGCCCTTACTTTTTATGTAATTTATGGAACATTTGAATTTTACATGATTTGTTCAGGCACCTAAATGTGAGAAAAGCTATAACCTGGATTTGATTTTCCTTTCTAATTCATTGACAATTTTTTGGGATGTTGGGACTGTCAAAACCTCTGTCACGCCATTATTTCTTGCATTTTTCGTTAGGCTGAAGTACACTTGAAAAACGGTAATCAGGAGACAAAGTTGCAAAAATCTTTAATATAAGAGTTTGAAGAGGTGATTAGGTTTAAATGAGACTTAGATCTTCCTGATAAATACATGTCTATTGTCACGAGGTTACGCCAGCAGTGCCCATGGAGGTAAACGAAAGTGAGCAAAATAGCAGGAAAAATGACAGCTCAGCTTCACAAATGGGAAAGGGTTGCCAAGAGCAACCGTGGAAAACACATTCACATGGTGTTAGGGAACGCCCAAGCAGAGACGGAGCTCAGAGCTCATTAGAGAATATGGAGCAGCTGCAGGGGGGCGGAGCCCAGGCTAACACTAAGCACAATATAGTGAGGACTCACTCACCAACAGACAGCAGAGGTGGGAGAATCGAGGATAGAACCCTGAGTACCGGTGGGAGAATCCGGGATAGAACACGCGAAGGAACACATGAGAGAGCTGTGAGGACAGTGCCAAGGGAAAGCTCCAAGGAGTCAGAGGTTGGTGATTTGCAAAGAAGCTGTGGGGAACAACGAGGCATTTCTTACCAGTATCCTGTGGAGTATTGCAATGAGGCAATAAGGAAGGGCAGTCCTACAGCTAAACTTACAAGCTATAAGCAGTTTAACTCCAAACAAACAGAAGGGAAGAGTTCTTACCCTGAGGCACATTTCCTGGAGGTAGAAAAACGCCGTGGGAGAAAGAGAACAGAACAGGGCTATCCACGTTATAGGAAGCAGGAAACTCTAGGAGTTGAAGAGAGACGTATTCTCCCTAATAGATGGGATTTAGAACACCCAGACTTCCTATGCACGTATGAGGAGCTGTGCAGAGCTCAGGAAGAAAAGTACAAACACTGTGGTAATTTCCCACAAGCCACGAGGGTAGTGGAGGAAGGGAACCTGTTCACTCCTCGGCAGGGACAGTTTGACTCAAAGGGCATTTTTGAGCCAGAAGCACTGTCAGATGAAGGAGAAATGCAACTGGAATTCCCTGAAGAGATTTCACAAGAGATAGACATGGATTGTACTTACACTGTGTCAGATTATGTTCATTCTTTGTGCTGAAGCAGCCAGAAGGGCTAATTGAAGAAACAGCTGAAAAGGTTTCACGTAAGTGAAAAGAACTGTTCCTGTTACTTTTGCTGTTGAGTTATGCTGAAGGAAGCTTATATTTTTGTTCCAGTATTTTTCCTTTGATTGATGCCAGATGTATGGTCTGTTATACTTTTGTTCCATAGTTTTGAATCCACCCCGGACGGGGAATAAAACCTAAGTTAACCTTACACTCTGCCTCAACTACAATTATTGGTCTAAGGTACAACTACGGGAACCAGAAGGCTTAGCTACTGCCTTCCCGGGGACGTAACTGCCAGTAAAGCATTGCCCCATCAGCCTGTCTAAGCACCTCTTATGCCTCTGGGTCAGCTAGTGGGTCACATGAAAGTGGCGTCGTCTTAAGGATTTTTTTTTACTGTGGGAAAAAAGGACACTTTTAAAGGAGAAGAATACTGCTGGACAACCAGACCTGTAAAGAAGCAAGCACCCAGGACAGGCCAGACGTGGACCAAGCACCTCTCTTGCCAAAGCCTGAGTCTACGCAGAATCTAAGGTAAAGGGTACCTGGGGTACGTGCGTAGAAGGACAGCAGGGCAAGAAAGGGGGCGCTCCTGTGGTGTGGGAAAGGGGGAAGAGCTTTTTAAAAAAGTACCGCACTTGGTGGTGTTTTCTTTTTCTTTCCTTTTACAGGGTCACAACCGGAAGATGGAGGTCCCGACGTTATGAGTTGGATGCAACACCAATGGGACAAACAATTGGAGTTGGCGCAGCATATGCAGGAACAAACTGCCAAGATGATTATGGAGCAGCAGAGGCCACTCCTGGAAACCATGAAGGCGTTTGTTGAGAAGTCACCAGGTTCTGGGACTGAAAACCCCTACATTGCTGGGGTAGGACTGACGGCAAGTCAGGTGTTTTCTTTGGGACAATTAGGTCCAAGAGACAATATAGATGATTTTATAGATGCCTTCGAAAGGATAGGGGGGCATTAAAATGGCCACCTGAGCAGTGGGCCACACGCTTTGCTGTTGCTCTTACAGGGGAAGCTCTCTCTGCGTATAAGGCCATGCCTGCCATCCTTGCTACCAGTTATGAAGAAATAAAAAAGGCAGTCAAGGACCGGTTAGGTTTGTCTGTTATGCATTATCGCAGATTATTTAGAGAGTCCAGGATGAGGGATCAGGAAACCCGAAAGCCTTACAGCAAAGGCTTAAGAGTTTAGCATATAAATGGTTAACTCCTGACCAGAGGACAATGGAATCACTGCTTGATGTAATTATTTTAGAGCAGTTTCTCCAGGCTGTCCCAAGTGAAGTAAAAAAATACCTCACCTTGCAGAACTGCCAGAATACAGAGGAGGCAGCTAATTTAGCTGAGCGCTACTTTGAAGCACAGATAGTGGGCGCCTCAGAAATAGGGCCCAGAAAGGCAGCAGGAATGGCAGTGCATAAAAATGAGGGTTATGTTAAAAACAAAAAGTTTAATATGTCTAAGTATGCTAATAATGATGACATGTTTTCTGTGTGTAAAGGAAGATGCTATGTATGCGGGCGAGCAGGCCACTACCAGAAGGACTGCACGGAGAGAATGATCCTTATGGCTGGGCGAGAGAAACCAGCGCAGGACGGGTTCCTAATTCCCATCCAGGTAGAAGGGATAGAGGAACTGGCGCTGCTTGACTCGGGGGCTGACCAGAGCATGATTTCACGGAGGCTCTGGAAGGCCATTGAGGGACGCTCCCAGTCAGCCCCGAGTCAAGCAGAGGGCCAGGTACGGATCCGTTGCATACATGGGACATCATCACCTTATCCTTTATACAACGTATCTGTCAGTGGGTTGGGAGTCACACAACCTCTCCGGGTAGCCATAGTCCCACGATTGCCACACCAGGTAGTATTAGGACGGGATTGGGGACCCTTTTGCCAGGAGTTAGGGGAAGGACTTCATAAAATGCGTTATGAAAGTACACCACCCCAACCAGAGACAACGGAAGTGAGGGTAGAGGCCTTAACGGCAGGAATCCCCAGTCCGCTGTTTGCAAAAGTAAAAAAGGCAGGCTCCCCATCCACTACTCGGGTTACTAGTGCACCCCCAGTGAAGCAGAAATTCGCTTTAAAATTCTGTAAAGCCACAGCTATAGCTAAGAGCCCACAAAGAGCTTCCGCTGGAGCGGCCGGTTACGATCTCTTCAGCGCGGAGGAGGCAGTTGTCCCAAGAGGTGGGAAAGCTTTAGTAAATACCAGGGTACAGGTCCAGATTCCCGAGGGATGTTATGGCCGAATAGCTCCTAGGTCAGGCTTGGCAGTGAAGCACTTCATAGACATCGGGGCAAGAGTGATAGACCCCGACTATAGAGGCTTGGTTAAAGTCCTTCTTTTCAACTTTGGGAAAGCGGATTTTAAAATACAAGAGGGGGATCGTATCGCACAATTGGTGTGCGAACGCGTAGGCTTCCCTGTCGTAGAAGAGGTGCCCGCATTAACACCTACCACCAGGGGGACAGATGGGTTCGGTTCTACTGGCCAGAGAGAAATCAAGGGCATGACAGCCTTGGCAGAGGAGAGGAGGGAGGAGGACCTCGGACCTCAAACCTCTGACTGGAAGGCCAGAGCCGAGATTAGGTGGTGGGCTATCCCCACAGCAGCGGGGGGAGCTAATGCAATTATTAGGAAGATTCAAGGATGTCCTTACGACAAAGCCGGGCGAAACCTGCTTGGTCGCCCATGAGGTGATTACGACCCTGGGCCGGATCATTAGGCAACGGCCCTATCGCATGCCGGAGACCAAGAAAAATGAGGTCATCAGGCAGGTAAAAGAAATGGTCGCGATGGGCATTATCGAGGAGTCTCACAGCCCGTGGTCAAGTCCCATAGTGCTGGTTCCGAAGCAGGACGGGACCCTCAGATTCTGCATCGATTTCCGGAAAATCAATGAGATTTCCCAGTTCGATGCGTATCCAATGCCCCGCATTGATGACCTGTTAGACCGGCTGGGTCAAGCCAAATACCTGACCACGCTAGATCTCACAAAGGGGTATTGGCAAATACCCCTTACCCGGGATTCCAAGCCGAAGACGGCGTTCAGCACCCCTATAGGGTTGTTTCACTTTAAACGGATGCCGTTTGGGCTGCATGGGGCGGCAGCCACCTGCCAGCGCCTAGTGGACCAGGTGCTGAGACCGCACCATGACTACGCTCTCGCGTACATGGATGACATAGTCATTTATAGCACCACATGGTCCCAGCACCTCGCTAGAGTGGAGGCTGTGCTCCGAGCCCTCCGCAGAGCAGGGCTGACCCTCAATCCGGCGAAATGCCTATTCGCCAGCGAGGAGGCCAAATACTTGGGCCACATGGTAGGAAAAGGGGAGGTGAAACCTCTAGCTAACAAGGTGGAAAGCGTCAGGGATTTTCCCCAACCTATGACCAAGAAACAAATACGTAGTTTTCTGGGACTTATTGGGTATTATAGGCGATTCATACCTAGGTTCGCTGAGGAAAGCATTTTATTTACCGAAATGCTGAAAAAGAATGCCCCCAATAAGGTACAGTGGACCCCAGAGGCACAGATTGCTTTTTCGTCACTAAAAGAGAAACTATGTACTGCCCCAGTGCTGCGGGGAATAGATTTTAATCTACCATTCGTAGTGCATACTGACGCTTCTAAGAGTGGGCTGGGGGCAGTGTTATCACAGATATTTGAGGGGGTGGAGCACCCGGTCACCTATTTGAGTAGGAAGCTCTCAAAGGCCGAGAAAAACTACTCGACCTTTGAAAAGGAATGCTTGGCCATAAAATGGGCTGTCGAAGCACTAAGGTTTTATTTAACGGGTAGAAAGGTTCTCCTGGTCACGGACCATGCGCCCCTCAAATGGTAACACCAGATGCGCAATAGTAATGCCCGGCTGACAAGGTGGCATCTGGCACTGCAAGCATTTAATTTTGATATACAACATCGAGCAGGAAAGTTACATGGGAACGCGGATGCGCTCTCCCAGATTACGAGCTGTCCGGGTATTGTCCCAGCAGCCTGTAATATTTTAAGGGGGGGATCTGTCACGAGATTACGCCAGCAGTGCTCATGGAGGTAAACGAAAGTGAGCAAAATAGCAGGAAAAATGACAGCTCAGCTTCACAAATGCGAAAGGGTTGCCAAGAGCAACTGTGGAAAACACATTCACATGGTGTTAGGGAACGCCCAAGCAGAGACGGAGCTCAGAGCTCATTAGAGAATAGGGAGCAGCTGCAGGGGGCGGAGCCCAGGCTAACACTAAGCACAATATAGTGAGGACTCACTCACCAACAGACAGCAGAGGTGGGAGAATCGAGGATAGAACCCTGAGTACCGGTGGGAGAATCCAGGATAGAACACGCAAAGGAACACGTGAGAGAGCTGTGAGGACAGTGCCAAGGGAAAGCTCCAAGGAGTCAGACGTTGGTGATTTGCAAAGAAGCTGTGGGGAACAGCGAGGCATTTCTTACCAGTATCCTGTGGAGTATTGCAATGAGGCAATAAGGAAGGGCAGTCCTACAGTTAAACTTACAAGCTATAAGCAGTTTAACTCCAAACAAACAGAAGGGAAGAGTTCTTACCCTGAGGCACATTTCCTGGAGGTAGAAAAACGCCGTGGGAGAAAGAGAACAGAACAGGGCTATCCACGTTATAGAAAGCAGGAAACTCTAGGAGTTGAAGAGAGACGTATTCTCCCTAATAGATGGGATTTAGAACACCCAGACTTCCTATGCACGTATGAGGAGCTGTGCAGAGCTCAGGAAGAAAAGTACAAACACTGTGGTAATTTCCCACAAGCCATGAGGGTAGTGGAGGAAGGGAACCTGTTCACTCCTCGGCAGGGACAGTTTGACTCAAAGGGCATTTTTGAGCCAGAAGCACTGTCAGATGAAGGAGAAATGCAACTGGAATTCCCTGACGAGATTTCACAAGAGATAGGCATGGATTGTACTTACACTGTGTCAGATTATGTTCATTCTTTGTGCTGAAGCAGCCAGAAGGGCTAATTGAAGAAACAGCTGAAAAGGTTTCACGTAAGTGAAAAGAACTGTTCCTGTTACTTTTGCTGTTGAGTTATGCTGAAGGAAGCTTATATTTTTGTTCCAGTATTTTTTCATTAGATTGAAGCCAGATGTATGGTCTGTTATACTTTTGTTCCATAGTTTTGAATCCACCCCGGACGGGGAATAAAACCTAAGTTAACCTTACACTCTGCCTCAACTACAATTATTGGTCTAAGGTACAACTACGGGAACCAGAAGGCTTAGCTACTGCCTTCCCGGGGACGTAACTGCCAGTAAAGCATTGCCCCATCAGCCTGTCTAAGCACCTCTTATGCCTCTGGGTCAGCTAGTGGGTCACACTATGCAAGAAGAGCCTACTCTCTGGACCATAATTACAAAGAATCTAGCTAAGGTCGCTTTAGTGGAGTGATCATTGCATCCTTTTCAGATATAAGATAGGAAATGGTTTTATTCAGAATTATGAGATAAACAGCTTAGACATTTAGAAAGAAAATAGCATACAATGAGGAACTTTATAGGCAGAGAATGTTGTTGTTGTTGTTGGTAAGTGCCGTCAAGTTGGTGTCGACTCATGACGACCCACTGGATAGTTGTCCTAAACTGTGTTCGGTCTGCAGTCAGGCGGCTTATTTTTGAAAGAATGGTACCCATAGCTGCTGTTATTGTATCAATCCATCTCATTGCTGGCCTTTCTCTTTTGCATTGATTTTCTACCTTGCCAAGCATGATGTCTTTCTTGAATGATCTCTCTCTTCGCATGATGTGTCCAAAGTATAAAAGTCGAAGTCTTGTCATCTGAACTTCTAAGGAAAGCTTAGGTTTGATCTCCTCTAGTATTAACTGGTTTGTTCTTCAGGCAGTCCATGGTATACACAGTATTCTTTGCTAGCACCATAATTCAAAGGCATCAATTTTCTTTCTGTCTATCTTTTTTACTGTCCAACATTTGCATCCATATGATGTTATTGAAAATACCATGGCTGAACAAGTTGAATCTTTTATGGAGAGAAACATCTCTGCTCCTGAGAATCTTGTTTAGGTCCTTTATAGCCATTCTGCCAAGAGCAATGCGTCATCTGATTTCTTGACTACTCTTTGTTTCTTTATAGATATTGATCCAAGTAAGTTAAAGTTGTCCATTATTTCAATTTCTTCTCCATCAACGTGAACTTATTGTTTTTGCCAGTTGTCAGGATCTTTGTCTTCTTTACATTAAGGTGCAGGCCCATTTTAAGACTATATTCCTTGATCTTGAGAAGCAAATGTTTCAGATCTTCTTCGCTTTCAGCCATTAATGTGGTATCATCAGCATAGTGAAGGTTGTTAATGAGTCTTCCACCAATCTTCACACCTCTGTTGTCTTCATACAGTCCTGCTTCTCTAATGATTTGTTCTGCATATAAATTAAACAGGTAGGGGGAAAGTATGCAATCTTGTTGCTGGCATGTGGGATCACAGCAATTGTACAATATTTTCCACAGTCAGTTGGATCACCTTTCTTTAGCATTGGTATACAGATCTTTTCCAGTCAGTTGGCCATGATGTTGTCTTTCAAATTTCCTGGCAGAACCTTGTAAGTATATTAACAATTGCATCCGATTGCTATAATACTTCAGTGGGAATACCATCAATGCCCAATGCTTTGTTCTTTGATAAGGCTTTTAATGCTGCTTCGACTTCTTCTTTCATCACCAATGGTTCCTGATCATAAGGCACAGGTTGAAACTGCTGTTGGTCAACTTGATCTTTATGGTATAATGACTCTGTATATTCTTTCCACCTTTTCTTGATCTTCTCAGCATTATTCAACATGGATTCTCGAGCATCTTATAACATTCCAATTCGAGGCCGGAATTTTTTCTTTAACTCTCGTAGCTTTAAGAAAGCCAATCTTGTTCTTCCTCTAATACTTTCTGCTTCTATTTCCTTGCATGCATCATTGTAGTACTTCTCCTTGTCTTGTCTTGCTGCATGTTGGAAATCTCTTTTGAGTTTTGTGATTGCCTCTCTTTCTCCTCTGGCTTTAGCTTCTCTGCGTTTCTGGGCAATTTTCAGAGTTTCTTCGGTCATATATTTTGGCCGTTTTTGCTTTTTCACCTTTTGTAGAAACTTCTCATTTTCTTCTAACCAGTAAACTACAGCAGATTTTTGTGTTATTATCCTCTCTAACAGGAAAGAATAAACAAGATCTATCCAAGGATAGCAGCAAATTTTCAAACAGCAATTGTGCTCAAGCTTTTCAAGAGGAAATTGCTCAGTGTGCTAAAGTCCAGACTAATGCCTGTTTACCCCCTGGAATGGATGACAATGTTGCGATTGTGACTACTGAGGCTGCAAGTGAGTCAGCCAAGAATGTGGCAAGGAATTCTCTTTCTAGCATACTTCGTTCTCCCTACCCAAACAAAATAGTCAAATTACATTTATGAGTGAAGGTAATGGAACACAGGATGGGGTGTCCAGCTCCTCCATTCCTCTTACTTTCTTATTCTAACCCCATGTGCCCCCTCCTTTTCTTCTACTATTTGTATAGCACTACAAGGCATACGCAACACTGTACAGAGACATGTAAGAGACAGTCTCCCTGCTCATCAGAGCTTATAGTCTTGTCAAGACAGACAACACAATAATTGGGGACTAGGATATATCTGGGGGAATGCTAAGGAAACATATAGGAGATGAACAGGAGACTAAGCGGATCAGGGTCCAAAAGCAGGTGAGTTTTTAGCCTGGATTTGAATGGAACCTGATGTACTGACTCAGTAGTTTGTTCCAGGCATAAGGAGCAACAAGGTGGAAAAATCAAAGTCTGGAGTTGGCAATTGAAGAGAAAGGCAAATATAGAAAGGATCAGCCAGAAAAGAAGAGTTCCTGTGGAGGAGTGTAGGGAGAGATAAGAAAAGAAAGGTAGTGAGAAGCAGCAGGGCTCTCTACCACACAAGACTCTCTAGTGGTGGAGGAAGCACTTAATGGACACACTTAGAATGGTCTTCTTTGTCACACCCCACATAAATGGTAATTACTGATGCCTTCAACATGTGAGGTGCACTGCTGGCAAGCTGCATCAGGGGATCTCCTTACATATATGAAGGCATTATATCATATTGCTCCTTTCCCTTCCTTCCTACAGGAAGCAATGTACAAGAAGTCAGGCTGTCTTGGTGAGTAGCTCCTTCATAGGAGTTCCAAGAGGGCCTGAGCGAACGCATGCCAGCCTGCACAGAAGCTCTAGCGTTGTCATAAGCACTGCAGCTACCTGCACCTTCATTGCTTGATAAAAGATCAATAAACACATTTGCAAGTGCACAGCAAGGGGCATTTTGAAGTGACAGTCCCTGCAGGGCACAAACCCAGGAGGCATTAGCTTTGCATAGACAATGTACTGTGTAAACAGACCTTTCTATGGCCACCATGGTTACCCTGGCAGTGCGGCAGCATGACTCACCTGGAGATGTAGGACAGACAAGTGGCAGGGTTTTCCCAAACACTAATAAACAAAAGTGGTTGAATTTACATAAGTCTGAAACATGAGAGCAGTAGCACAAATCCTTACAGCTTCAAATCCATGCATGCATGTTTTATATACAATTCTAAAAAATAAAATCTAAAAATGAGAGTATATCTAACATTCACTCACCTCATGCCAGCATGAGAAAAGACTAAGCATTTTGGCTGCAAACTCCTAAGGCATTTCCTTAGGAAATGTAAATATCAATGGGACTATTGTGTCTGTTACCATGTCTCCAATATGTACATTTATTTCCATATATACTAAGGGGTCTGTTTTTAAAGCATGTTAGGCTTTCACAGCTAATGCAACAGAAAAGTGCAGACAGTATGGTGTTAGCTGCAAAAGATGTGCATCATCTTTTGGGGGCGTGCATAGATTTCCCCAGCAGAGAACACACCAAAATTGCAGAGAGCCTATCATGGCAACATCATAGATGCAGCTAATGCCGCCCATTGAGGTGCCGTTATGAGCACCCACACTTTCTGCAGCTTTGCCGGTTACTGTGTGCTGAGTATGCTGTGGTAAAAGCACGCTGCAGATACGACCACTCTCCGCCCATATCCTGCCTTGCAGATAGTGTATGGGAAATGCAGATAGCCCAGCAATTTTTTGTGCTGTTAACACATCAAAAGGCAGCATAGCTTAGTAAATATCCCTCTCAAAGGGTAATTCTGTAAGGGCCTATTATTTATTTATTAGTATTTTGCTCATGCTTTTCCAGTAGTAGTTCAAGATGAGTTACATTCAGGTACTGTAGGTATTTCCCTGTCCTCGGAGGGCTGACAATCTAAGTTTGTACCTGAAACAATGGAGGGTTAAGTGACTTGGCCAAGGACACTGGATTTCTGCATGAGTTTCTGCGTGGAAAGCAAATATTGAGTCTAGGTGGATACTGTTCTGAAAGTAAGTGCCATAGACCAATGGCACATATTTTCAGTGTAGGCATGTGCAGGGTCAGAGTGCATTTTACAGAATAGGCCTCAATGCATGTAACATATGGGCAGATATTTACAACTGCTCTAGAGCTGGTTTAAGTGACCGTTATTGTATTTACACGCATCCACGGCCATTTCCACTAGTATTCCATAAAGTAAAATCCAGATGAATTTGAATTCATAGAATGAGTGCCATTTACACCTAAAGTATGGGGTAGATTCTGTACACCGAATAGCGGAGTTGTACGTCCAATTTGGACGTACAACCTACGAAGAGTCCCAGGACAGTATTACAGAACCAGCTCTCCCTGCACATACAGAGGGTTTGTGCGGGGAGCACCTGATGAGGACAGGTGTGGGAGGGTAGGAGACAGAGAGAGGGCGGATCAGGGGTGGGCCTAAGCAGCCGAACGTGCAGGGCCCATTCAGGTCAGGGCCCTGTACATCCACCGGCTGTCTGCTGGACACCTGGCTTATTTCACCCCAAAGGTGTAATAATTTCCGGGCACCCCGGCGATTGTGGCCTGCAAACCCCTATCCCAGTGCACCACCATGGAGGCGATACTGGAGGGCGATCTTGGTCTTAGAGGACTCCCCTGATGGCTGGGAAGCGAAGAGAAGGGGCATTTCCACGGCAGAGAACTTCATGGCTCTGGCTGAATGTGCCGGTGCCATGGCAACAGGACGCCACTGCACTGGCACACCAGCGGAGGGCTGGATGGGTAGAGGGCTGTACATCTCCTGCAGCAGTTGTAGGCATGCTGGGCCATCTAAGTGCCCTGATTCTGCAACTGCATATATCTTTTGGCCGTCCAGTCGGCCTGGCTGTGCCCCTCTCAAAATCGGCAAACATGTATATGTGTATGTGTGTATAAATCTTGGCACTACTTACAGAATTCCCTCTTAAGAGGGCTTATTTTCTAAGCTTATCATAGCTTTTAGGGGGTAATTTTATAAGGAGTGCCAAAATCACATATTTTTAGAGACCTATGTGCAATAATGGGTCTTTACATGCAGATTTTAGGTGGTTCTATTCTATAAGTATGTGCTTAAGATCAATGGCATGTGCTTTCACTGTGGGCATTCACATGGGTAGAGCATGGGCAAAGTACAAGTCTACATGCATAAATGATATACTATAATTTGGGTGCATTCTTGAGATATTTAGGTGTGGGCATTTACATGAGCTGGGGTAAGTATTCATGCCTAGGCTTGATGTGCATTTTCAACCTCTTAGGCTCCTATTTTTATAAAACATTCCCATACTTGACTTTATAAAATAGATGGGATGGGTGTGTGTAAAAACATCGATTAACATACAGTAGGTGCACCTTATAAAATTACCCTTTTTATCTGTATAAACAGCATGGTGCCATGGCTAAGTGCCACATTAAATACCTGGGGGTAATTTATAAACCTTTTCTGTGCATAAAGCTCTGATTTACCCTTGGAAAAAAAGCCTCTTTTAAGCTAGGTTAGGCCTAAAAGTACACATGCTGCGAGCTGATGCATCTTTGTACTATAGGCATGCTCAAGGGTGGAGTGTGGACAGTGCACAGGGAGCGGATTTGTGTATCTTGTCTATAAAATACTGCATCTGCACAGGAAGTATGTGCTAACATTTACACCTGCAGGCACAATGTCTGTGATTTCTGCCAACTTCTGCTAGTATCTTATAAACACCAATAAGTGACTATAGTCCTGAGTCTATAAGGCAGATAGTGGGGCTGCACGTCCCCACTATCCACCTTCACCATATGCTGCCTCCCATCCCCCCAGCATGCACAGGAATAAGAGCGGGGCACTCTCCCCCCGCCCCCCCCCAATTCTGAACAGCAGCCCCCCCTGGAGCCCAGCAGCCCCCCCCCCACCAGAGCAAGGGGACACTCACGATGAGTCCCTGCTGCCTAACCCCGACGGGAGCTGCCAGGGCTCTGATCAGGGGTCATAAAGGCAGCGGGCAGGTTGTGCCATGGGAGGACATCCCTGCAGCGATGCAGGGGCATGCCAGGCCATTCCAGGGCTCGATCCTGCACCCATGGGAACGTCTGCAGGTTACTGATACCCAAGCATCGGCGAGCTCCATGGATCAGCGTATTCTTGCCATGGCGGCTCTATTGGCAGCTTCAGTTCTGATCAAAACATTACCGACGGTACTGATGCAAACTGCTATGGGATACATGCCGCTGGGTTCACTGCCACCCATATCTGCCTTCGAGGCAATTCTCGGTACCGAGGCCTCATCCAAGGAGATGCCCTGTCCCGATACTGACATCAACCAGTATCAGCACTTAAAAGAGCAGGAGCACCATTCCCGCCGATACTTTGAATCCTCCAAATCAGAGACTTCCGATGACGAATCACTCGATACCCGAAAACTGCAAAGTCGCCTTCACCAGAATGGTGCATGTCCCCTCCTGAGGACATGTCTTTCCAGGAGTTTATTTGAGACCTAGCTAGGGGTCTCTCCATAACAGCAACATCTGAGAAAGAGCCCAGGGCAGAGGAATTGGAGATCCTTCAATACCCAACAGCTCCTAAAGAGGCGGTCACCCTTTCTATTCATTGCATTCTCCATGATCTCGTGCTCCGGATGTGGGAGACTCCCCTCACGATCTCACCTCATAGCACCTTGATACTATGTACCGAGTACCGGCATGCCCTGGCTTCCAAAAGACACAGCTTCCCCACCATTCAATGATGGTGGAATCGGCAATGCATCAAATTAAGAGTTCTAAGACACATTCTTCTAACCCTCCGGATAGAGAATCGAGAACCCTCGATGCTTTTGGACGTCAATGTTTCCAGGCTTCCATGCTTTCAGCCAGGATCAACTCTTGCATACTATATATGTGTATGTTCCTCAAGGAAGTTACTAAAGATCTTGAGGCCATATCTCCTCTCCTTCCAGATGATAAGAGAGGTGACTATCTTACTCTAATTAAGCATGCCCAGAACGTCTTGAAGTTTGTTAATAGAGCAATCTTCAATGCATTTGTGTGCACTAGCAGAGCCACAGCAATCTGCATCGGTGCACACAGGATTGCATGGCTGCAAGCCTCAGATCTTGAGCAGTGGGTTTAAGATAAACTGGCAATATAGCCTGCACAGGCAAGAACCTTTTTGGCAAGGACTGGTAGGATAAGGCTTCTCAGTTGGAGTCAGAGAATACCAATCTAAATAGAGCTACAGCCAAACCTGCTAGGGGAAAGACGGCTGCAAAGAAAACCTTCTTTAATAAGAAAAAGAAGTTCTACTCTTCTTATACTCCTGCTTCTCAATACCAGGCTCAGGGTCCTCAAAAGAGGCAACAGCTTTCCAAACAACAGAAGAAGCCACAGGTACCTAAGGCTCAACCAGTTCCACAGACACAGTCTGCGCCTGTTTTTTTAACTTTTTCCAAGAGAACATAGCCACCCTGCCTCTGGAAGTCCCCCACCCCTCCACATAGCAGTTAGACTCTGTCATTATCCCCACAGATGATATCTCATCACCTCAGAGCAGTGGACACTAACCATATTGAAGGAGGAGTACAGACTTCATCTCCAAAGCCTGCCCCTCCACCCTAGTAGAGGAATATCATACTCAACCCCCTCTCACTGCTCACCTACTACAGGAGGTGTCTTCTCTTCTATCACAGGGTGCCATAGAGGAGGTCCCCACACCTCAGCAGGGAATGGGTTTCTACTCTCTGTACTTTCTCATACCAAAGAAGAACGGAGGGTGCAGGCGCATTCTGGACCTCAGAAACTTAAGCAAGTTTCTGGTCCGTGAGAAGTTCAAGATGGTCTCCCTAGGGACCCTTCTTCCCTACCTCCAGAGTCGGGACTGGCTCTGTTCTTTAAATTTAAAGGAAGCGTACACGCATATTCTCATCCATCCAGAACACAGGAAATATCGACGCGTCATCTTTCAAGGAAGACATTATCAATATAGAGTCCTTCCTTTCAGACTCGCCTCTGCCCCAAGAGTCTTCACAAAGTGCATGGCGGTCATAGCCGCATATAGAAACATAGAAACATGATGACAGAAAAAGACCCTGTGGCCTATCTAGTCTGTCCTTCCATATCAACCACTTACAACAGTCCCCTTGTTCCCTTTAGAGATCCTCTGTGTTTGTCCCATGCTTCTTTGAATTCAGATACTGTCCTCATCTCTACCACCTCCACTGGGAGACTAGTCCATGGATCCACCACTCTTTCCATGAATAAATATTTCCGCATATCACTCCTGAATCTATCCCCCTTCACCCTCATCCCATGTCCCCTCATAGCAGAGCTTGCTTTCAATCGAAAGAGGCTCTCCTCCTGTGCGTTTAAGCCACAGAGTTACATCTCAGTCATATCACCTCTATTCTGCCTTTCCTCTAAGGTGTACATATTAAGATCCTTCTCATATGTTTTATAATGAAGACAATGCTGGTAACCTAGGAGCTGCTGGGTCATTCTTGGCAGTGTGCCTTTTTCTGAGGCAGTGAAGGGTTAAGTGACTTGCTGAAAGCCACAAGGAGTGCTAGTGGGAATTGAACCCTGGTCTGTAAGTTACTAAGTAAGTGCTCTAACCATTAGGCTACTTCTCCACTTTTTAGGCTACTTCTCTACTCCAAAAAAATGTACTAGGACCCTGCATCATTTTCATTACATACAATTACATCCCTTTCTGTGTGGCAATGCAATGTGTACATGATGACTCACTAGCTTCTGGGTTTTCTTGGCAGTGTGACTGGAAGTAGATTGCCAGTGGAGAGTTAAGTAACTTGCCCAAGGCCACAAGGAGTGCTAGCAGGTATTGAACCTTAGTCACCAAACCAGTGCTCTGACCACTAAGCTACTCCTCTAAGATCTCTAGGGATATTTGTCTTCCCTTATTTAGATGACTGACTCATAAAGGCAAACAACTCTCAGGAGGTTCAGCTGTCTCTGTTTCATACCATACAGGTACTGCAACACTTGGGCTTTGCATAAATCTTCCAAAATCCCATCTCGTTCCAACTCAAAAACTAGAATTCACTGCAGCTCTCCTATACATACAACGGTCAAGGACATTTCTACCCCAGCCCCGTTGTTCTCATCTCATTCAGCTGGCATCCCAAGTGCTATTCAGAGACCATCTGACTGTACAGGAAATGCTGCAGTTTCTAGGGCATATGGCCTCAACAGTACATGTGGTTCCATATGCCCGTCTACATATGCACACAGCCCAGTGGATGCTTACCTCCCAATGGAAGCAAGCCTCGGGCTGTCTCAGGGACAAGATCCAAGTCACTGCCCCTCTCACTACATCCCTCCAATGGTGGTGTTTCCCAGAAAATCTCCTCATTGAGTCACCTTTTCAGAAGCCTCCACATCAATGCACCCTAACGACGGATGCCTCCAAGCTAGGGTGGGGGACACATTTGGGCACTCTCTCCACATAGGGCTTTTGAACAGAACAGGTGTCACAACTCCAGATCAATCTACTGGAGCTTTGTGCTATCTCCAATGCCCTCAAAGTGTTTCAGGATCACCTAGGATCCCACAGGGTCCTGGTCCAGATGGACAATCAAGTGGCCATGTTCTATATGAACAAGCAGGGAGGAATAGGCTCTTGACCCCTCTGCAAGGAAGCCCTTCATCTTTGGACCTTTGCCATTGCTCATCAGATACAAGCGGTGCATCTCCCAGGGGAGCAAAATATCTTGGCAGACAAATTGAGTCGGATCCTTCTTCCCCATGAATGGTCTCTCCATCTGGACACAACCTCCTACATCTTTCAAATCTGGAGGACTCCAGACATAGATCTGTTTGTCACTCCGCAGAATGCCAAGCTCCCATGCTTCTGCACCAGGACTCCCATGTCCAGCAACCAGCAGGTGGATGCTTTTCACCTCCACTGGGGTTGAGGTCTCCTGTATGCCTTCCCTCCCATTCCCAGTACGCTTTTCAGCTTCAAGAGGACAGGGATTCATGATCCTCATAGCCCTGCTCTGGCCACGTCAATCATGGTTTCCTCTCCTGTTACGTGTGCCTCAGACTCAACCTCTACGACTCTGATCTGCGCCTGATCTCCTCTCCCAGGATGAAGGAACACTGCTCCATCCTAATCCGCAGTCGCTTCATCTCACAGCTTGGCTGCTGAAAGCTTAGCATTACAAGACTTTAACATTACACAGGAGGTAAAAGAAATCCTGTTAGCTTCCAGCAAACCATCTACCAGACGTTGTCATGCAGCAGGAGCTGATGGAAGCAAAGATGCAAGAAAAGAAGCTGTTTTTCATAATATAAAAGATGTGCAGGGGATGCAATTCCCGCACAGAGCAGCTAGAGGGAGCAGCCGTGCACTCACAGAGGCTGACTGGACACACCTAGCTAATCGACACCACCTGACAAGCAGCCCAGAAAGCTCAAACACAGGAGAGCTTTATAAGCAAGAGGCTGGAGACTGGAAAGGGAGTAGAGGTAGAGGTGGAGGTAGAGGTGGACCAGAGAGAAGCACCAGGAACAAAGCCGTGCGAGAGAAATGCACCACGAGCAAGGGCCATGAAGAAGGAAGCACCAGGAGCATTGAGCTAAGCCCTAGGAGTGAATGGGAAAGCAATGCTGAGCAAAGGAACAGTCACTTCGGGAAGCAGAGCAGTGCTGAAGGAAGAAGCCAGAAGTTAGGCTTAGAAAGAGGCCTGCACTTACCGGAGGAACCAGTGACCAGACTGATAGGTAACAAGAGCTTTCAGGGAAAAGACTGGCACGAGGATTGTAGCCCTGGAGAACTACTAGAAGGAGAAAGTTCCTGTTCTACATGCTGCTGGAAGCCAAGGTATGCTGACTCTGTTTTTATGAGAAAAAGCTCATCTTATAAGTGCCCTTTTAAAAGCAATGCTCGTCTTACAAGAAAGGAAAGTAAACCTACCTTGTATAACCCAGATGGTAAAAGCACAAAGGTAGGCCATGCTCACTGGCAAACTTTAGAAGAACTCCACAAACACCCAGAGAATAAGAATAGCGACTGGCCAGAAACAATAGCCAGAGAAACCCCAGATACAGAAAGGGATAACTCTGACTCAGAGCCGATGCAAGTGGAATTTGTGGAGCCTAGTCTTCTGTCTCAAGAGGAGATGGACTGTTCTCTGTGCATTACCAGCAGTTTAGAATCACTGCTAGACTTGTAAATAATATATACTGCCTCCAGAGTGTTACTTGTATGCTAAAAGGAAGAAGAGTATTGAAACGGTTGAGTTACTCTAGGAAGCTTTATTTAATCCTTGTTGCAACTGTGAAGCATAACAGTTTTTCTTTACCATGAGTTTGTTTCATTCCTGAAGTAAAGGACATTTTCCTCTATGTTGTGACCCACCTGAATCTTTTGCGTAAAGGGAAATAAAAGCCTATGTTATCCCTCTATTCTGCATTCACAATTTACTTCTTAATAGGAGCTGAACTACTAAGACCAGGCTGCACCTGGCTCTTAAAGGAACCTCCTCTCATATAAAAATATCTTTGTGTCCAACCTACCCCTATGACCACTGGCCACCAGGGGCGGTACGCGACAACGTTCATACACTTTTAAGTGGTGTAGGTTTTCTATCTAGTGTTCCCAAAGGGATCTCAATCCCTTCTCTGCTCCTGTGGAGGCACTCCTTCAATACCTCCTCCACCTTTCCTCAACTGGTCTCAAGACGAACTCGGTGAAGGTTCACCTAAGCGTGATTGCCACCTCCCATCATCCCTTGGAGGGGCAGCCCATCTCCTCACAACCGCTTGTAGCGTGCTTTATGAGAGATATTTTACTAACCAAACCTCTCATCTGACCTCCGGTGGCTTGGGATCTCAATGTGGTTCTAGCACAGCTTCTCAAGCCGTCCTTTGAACCCTTGACTACAACCCCACTAAAGTATCTTTCATGGAAGGTCATCTTCCTTATTGCCCTCACTTCAGCTAGATGCAGCAGTGAGCTTCAGGCTTTGGTGGTGGACCCACCTTATACCCGATTCCACCATGACAAGGTCGTCCTTAGGACTCACTTGCATTTTTTGCCAAAGATGGTGTCTCCTTTCCATTTGAATCTGTTAGTTTACCTTCTGTTTTCTTTCCTAGACCACATGCATCTAGAGTGGAGGCAACCCTACATACACTTGACTGCAAGCGTGCCTTGGCTTTTTATCTCCAGAGAACTCGAGATCACCGTAAAGCCTCACAGTTGTTTATTTCCTTTGATCCTAATCACCTGGGTCTGCCAGTATCTAAATGTACCCTCTCCAAATCAATAGCAGATTGCATCTTATTTGCTTATGACAAAGCAGGACTCTCACTAGAGGGTCATGTCACTGCTCATAATGTTTGTGCCATGGCTACCTCGATGGCAAATCTATGCTCGGTAGCTATTGACAAGATCTGCAAGGCAGCAACTTGGTCTTCTGTCATACCTTTGCTGCTCATTACTGTTTGGGCAAGGACTCCCGCAAGGATGCCATGTTTGGTCAGGTTGTACTCCAGCACCTCTTTCAGACTGAGATGCAACTCCTACCCTCCATCCCATACTTTGTAGATACCAGAAATCCATGACCTCATCATGCCTACTTTGAGGCAAACCTTCACCGGTTCTGAGGTCATTTCTCTGGCATCTGGAAACTAGAAGTCCCCATATGTGAAGACTACATTCCTGATGGTTCCTGGAGATAGCATAGTTACTCACCTGTAACAGGTGATCTCTAGGAATAGCTAGAATTTAGTCTTCACAACCCACCCTCCTCCCCTAGGAGATATAGGTTTTCTTTTACTCTCCTTTCTCTCTCAGCTACAAACTCAACTGATGTGGGAGAGTTGGGAAGGTGGAAAGGCAGCTACGCAAGCACAGTGGGATGCTCCCAGAAGCTTTCCTATTGGGTACTGGAGAGCGTTCCCACACAGGCTCTATCGGTAGTGACATCACCCGTATGCGAAGACTAAATTCCTGCTGTTCCCAGAGATCACCTGTTACAGGTGAGTAACTATGCTTTTCACGTTATCAGCTGTGGTTGCTCTGCATTAACTGCACAGTTGCCATCCCCAAAGTGCTGGGAATACCCCCTATAGCTTACACAGAGGTTTTGCCTCTCTTTTTACTGCTTTAACTTTGACTGCTAAGGCACTTTACGTGCAAAACCTTAGTGCAAGTTAGTAAACAATCTCAGAAGTGAGGAGTTCAGATTATAGATTGTCTAGAGAAGTGGGTTGGTGGAAAGAGGACAGTTGATTCAGGCTGACACTCATACACACAAGCTGTGGGGGATAATCACAAAAGCTATGAGTTTGTTGGTTTATTTTATGCAAAGGGGTAGATGAGACAGATATGAGGCTTCATAGCATATCAGCAAGCTAAGGAGAAATAGATGGAAAGCTGTCTAAATCCTCAGACTAGGCAATGAGATTGGCAAGTTTTGCACAGAACATAGCTAGACACCTGAGGACTGGGGGGAGGGGGGGGGGTAGAGGGGTAGGGGGAGGAATAATGAAATGCAGAGTTATTGTAGGTCCTTTGCTCACAGCTGTCTTGCTGGCCTCTAATCATTCTTTGGCTCTCCTTCTACTTAGTGCAAATGAACAAGGGCATGAAAAGCAGCTCACACACACAACTCTTTATCTTGAAATCAAACTGCTCTGACCGTGATGCTGCAAGCACTACTCGTTCTCCTTATCCCGCAGTTCACTGCTCTTCTGTATAAACTGCTGTGTGCTCCGTACCTACAGAGTGCCCTGCACGGCATAAGGATCAGTGAACCATACCGGAGGGGGAGGACTAGCACAAGTACTAACATAACATGTCTAGACAGAAGTACTTGAGGAAGTAGTAGAAGGGGCAAGCCAAATATGGGGGAGGGGGTAAACAAAAGTGATGTTTCTATACATCACACCCATCATATCACAACCCTCCCCCCATCACATTTAAATTAACTATAAAAGATAGTGAAGAAAAAGTTCCCACAGGCTTATACATAAAGCAACTCACAGTTAAACTCGCAGTTGCGGGTTAAACTAGAAAGAGGGAAAGAGAAATCTATTTGCATTGGTGTGATATACAGACCTCCCTCACAAGAGGAAGAGGTAGACAGAGAGTTAATTGAAGACATACACAGCATTGCTAGGAAAGGGGAAGCACTACTGATAGGGGATTTCAATATGCCAGATGTTAATTGGCACATTCCTGCTGCAGTATCATCTAGAAGTAAGGAGATCCTGGATTCTCTACAGGGAGAACTATTCAAGCAATTGGTAACAGACCCCACACGTGAAGGGGCCATACTGGACTTGGTGCTTACCAATGGTGAAAGTGTTTCTGATGTTACAGAGGGAGATCATTTTGCATCCAGTGATCACCAGATGGTGTGGTTCAGTATTAGGACTAGGGCTGTTAGAATCCATTCAAAGGTGAGGGTCTTAGACTTTAGGAAGACTAACTTTGCCAGGATGGGCCAATACCTCAGGGAATCGTTAGCGGGATGGGAACAGCTGAGGGATGTAGAAAAACAGTGGGCAAAACTGAAAGGGGATATTTTAAGGGCAACGAACCTTTTTGTTAAAATGGTAAATAAAGGTAAAAGGAAAAGGAGACTGCTATGGCTTTCGAAAGAAGTAGCTGAAAAAGTGAAGAAAAAGAGGGAGGCCATGAAATACAAGAGATCACAGAGAGAGGAAGACAGGCATCTATATTTGGAATAACTTAGAGAAGCTAGCAAAGTAGTCAGGAAAGCAAAGATTCAAAAAGAGGAGGAACTAGCCAATACAATAAAATGGGGGGATAAGACATATTTCAGATATGTTAGTGAGAAGAGGAAGGGCAAAAGTGGTATTGTCAGACTCAAGAGTGAAGGGGAGGAATATGTAGAAGCTGATGAGGATAAAGCGGAATTGCTTAACAAATATTTCTGTTCTGTGTTCACAGATGAAGAACCAGGAGCAGGACCTCAGAAAACACCCACAAACAGGAACAGAAGCGAGGGACATCTTGAACAATATTCAGAAGACTGTGTTTGTGAGAAACTAGCTCAAATTAAAGTAGACAAAGCGATGGGACCGGATGGGATGCACCCAAGAATACTGAGGGAACTTGGGGACATTCTAGCAGCTCCACTGACTGACCTATTCAATGCCTCATTGGAGTCGAGAGTGGTGCCAAAGGACTGGAGAGAGGCTCATGTGGTGCCTTTACACAAAAGCGGAAGTAAGGATGTGGTTGAAAACTACAGGCCGGTTAGTTTAACTTCGGTGGTGAGTAAATTATTGGAAACGCTTCTGAAAGAGAAAATAGTGAGGTTTCTGGAGTCCAACAAATTACAGGATCCGAGGCAGCATGGATTCACCAGAGGCAGGACTTGTCAGACAAATCTGATTGATTTCTTTGACTGGGTGACCAGGGAGCTGGACCGAGGGAGAGCCCTAGATGTGATGTATTTAGATTTCAGTAAAGCCTTTGACACTGTTCCTCACAGGCGACTTATAAACAAACTGAGCACCCTAGGGATGGACCCTAAAGTTACTGCTTGGTTTAGAAATTGGTTGGGTGGGAGGCGACAAAGAATACAGGTAAATGGAGCTCACTCTGAGGAGAAGGATGTTACCAGTGGTGTGCCCCAGGGATCTGTCCTTGGTCCGATTCTTTTTAACATCTTTGCTAGTGATATAGCGGAAGGGCTGTCGGGTAAGGTTTGCCTCTTTGCGGATGATACCAAAATCTGCAATAGAGTAGACACCCAAGAAGGTGTAGATAACATGAGAAGGGATCTAGCTAAGCTTGAAGAATGGTCTAGAATTTGGCAGCTGGGATTTAATGTTAAAAAATGTAAGGTCATGCATTTGGGCTGCAACAATCCAAGGGAGCAATATAGCATAGGGGGTGAAGTACTTTTGTCCACTAAAGAAGAGCGGGACCTAGGCGTGGTTGTGTCTGATGATCTTAAAGTAGCTAAACAGGTAGAAAAGGCGACGGCAAAAGCTAGAAAGATGCTTGAGTGCATACGTAGAGGAATGGCTAGCAGAAAAAAGGAGGTGATAGTACCTCTGTATAAGTCTTTGGTGCGACCTCATTTGGAGTATAGTGTGCAATTCTGGAGACCGTACCTTCAAAAGGATGTGAATAGAATGGAGTCAGTGCAGAGGGTGGCTACTAAAATGGTTAGTGGTCTTCATTATAAAGCATATGAGGACAGACTTAAGGATCTTAATTTGTACACCTTAGAGCAGGGGTCCTCAAACTTTTTAAACAGGGGGCCAGTTCACTGTCCGTTGGAGGGCCGGACTATAGTTTAAAAAAAAAATATGAACAAATTCCTATGCACACTGCACATATCTTATTTTGGTGATCTGTACCATAGTTGGCTCCAGGTTTTATCTTTGTTAATGTTATTGAGTTTTTCCAACATTGACTTCCACAGATGTAGTCAGTTTGATATTTGTGCAATCCATTGGGGAAAGTCTATGTGTTCAGTTGCCACTTGTGTTACTGGAAGAAGGTATTTGAGATGAATAGATCTTTGGTCTTGCAGAATTCTATCAGTCCTTCTCTAGCTTCATTTCTGTTACCAAGTCAAAATTTTCCAACCACTTTGCCTTCTTCTTTGTTGCCCACTTTTGCTCTCCAGTCAACTAATAAATTCTATAGGAAAGAGGAAGCTAGAGTCCTTCTTTAGGGAGAAGTATGGCCTAATTGTATTTTTACTTCTGAAATAAACTTGAATGAGATGTTTTGAATCAAGATGATAAATATCGGGGGGGGGGGGGAGTATTTTAGGAACACTATTCTTGCTTTGAAAATGGACATACAGATGTTCAAAGCATAGAGGCATCCCTGGAGCCATTTTATAAAGCAGTTCTAAGGATGTCACCAGCGCGAAAACATCCAAGGCTGAATAGAGGCATGTTTGGGGCTTTCCCAAGACCTTGGATGTCCACACCCAATTTCAGCAATGCCCTTCACATATTGAATCCAAGTTTATACAGTACCTCCTCCAGGACATGAACACGCATCAGAAAAGTTCTCATTCTGCCATAGACAAGAAGGTATTCTAATACCCCCTACCTTTTTTATGGTCGGCATCGGGGAGGTGAGCAGGAAGTGGAGCCCCTCCCCGATCACCTTCGCAAGACCAATCGGGCCACCGGAACACCAAAGAAAGTCAAAGTACCTCTAGGCGCGAAGGGAAATCCCGCCACACAACCAGCAACTGCAGCAGTCCCGATCGGCATTGGGGAGGTAAGCGGGAAACGAAGCCCCTCCCTGATCACCCTCACAAGACCAATCAGGCCACCGTAACACCAAAGAAAGGCAAAGCGCCTCTAGGCATGAAGGGAAAGCCTGCCACACAACCAGCAACTACAGCTGCCTCACTTTGCCTCATGGTAGAGCCGTCCCTGAGGACAGGCAGCGGCGGCAAAAACACCCGGCGGGCTGGATAAATGTCCTCGGCGGGCTGCATGTGGCCCGCGGGCCGTAGTTTGAGGACCCCTGCCTTAGAGGAAAGGCAAGATAGAGGTGATATGATTGAGATGTTTAAATACCTCCATGGCATAAATGTTCAGGGGGAGAGCCTCTTTCAATTGAAAGCAAGTTCTGCTACGAGGGGACATGGGATGAGGGTGAAGGGGGATAGATTCAGGAGCGATATGAGGAAATATTTCTTTACGGAAAGAGTGGTGGATCTGTGAATAGTCTCCCAGTGGTAGAGATGAGGACAGTAACTGAATTCAAAAAAGCATGGGAGAAACATAGAGGATCTGTAAAGGAAAAAAGGGGACTGTTGTAGTTGTTGATATGGAAAGACAGACTAGACAGGCCATGTGGTCTTTTTTCTGTTGTCATATTTCTATGTTTCTATGTTTCCATGTTTCAGCTGCCCAGTAAAACTAACATTAGAATCACTTGCTATTATCATTTGATGAATTTTTCTACTTGGGAATGAATATAGTTTTGAAGGAACTCAGGCCTCGATATTCAGCAGTGGTGGCTAGCACGAGTACAGCACCTAGCCATCACCACTGAAGTGTTAATCTGAATATTCAATGCCGGGACCATATCCGACCACCAGCATTGAAGATCCAGGTTTGCCGCTGTGCCTAACTTATCGCCGCTGACCAGTTATCCCTGGTCAGCGGCGATGCCCCCAGAAAAATAAGTGATGAAGAGAAAGAGAGACCAGAACAAACTTGATAAGAAAAATAAAAGTCCTGAAAACAAAGGCAGAAAAAAGCTTTTCCTTTTGACTATAGTTTGACTTTGAAAATGTGCATCTCTTACATCGGGCACAGTGCAGGAGAAAATGAATTTCTGTATGTTTATCCAGTTTTGAATTGCTTGCAAAATCTGGCTTCTTAAGTTTCCATTTCAGTTTTTATTTGTACATTTCAAAATCATGGCCTCTTTCTGTATTAAGCAACAGATCTGTCTGTGTTGTGTGTATGACACAGATGAGGGATTCTACAAGTGTGTAGTTTTAGTGTAGTAGTCTAACGTATTGTGTTTTCCTGATAAGAGAGTGTATGGGTGTTCTAGTGCTTGGTGTCATGTTTGAAGTACTGTCTTTGTTTACATACAGTCTGTAGGACTGGAGGTTTATTTCTGTTTAAATTCTAGGCGTCAGTGCTCGTTTGGCTTGGCAGCTTTACTGCTTATATGCAGAATGTGTATTTTGCAGAGTTTTATATTTCCTACTGTGCCTAACAATGGAAGGTGTTTATGTTGCTGCTAATGAGGTGATATCATGACCCCAAAATCTGAATAATTTTTATGGTGAGTTGTAAGAGGAAACATCTAGTTCTTCATTCTCTGCAGTTCTGTTAGGATTATTATTTTAGTGTTTTCTGGTATAGTCATAGTATAGTGTTAACATAGCTTTCTGTGGACAAGCCATGTTACCTTATTGTTTATGGTCCTATATTCAGGCCTGCTGACACTAGCATATCTCGTTCAGTCATGAGATAGGAAGACATTTATTGATGTAGACTGTGGGATTGTGGGATCTCCCTATCATTTGATACCCCATGGGCTGGTTTGAAAAAATTACCCGAGCCGATATTTTCATGCGGTCATGCTCTGAGGGCCCCCTAAATATTTGGGCCCTAATCATGTGCTTAGTTTGCCTATAACTTAATCCAAAAAAGCAAAATCACCAAATCAATGAAAAATGGTTCCCACTTAAAGTTTTTTGTTGGACAAGCCGAAGGGGGAGAGAGAAAAAATCTCATCCCCATTATCCGGCCATGTCCATTTTAATCAGTAAGGTTCTAAAAACTACCATAGAAAGCACTTATCTGAAAAAGTCGATGTGGCAGCAGATCACTTAGTAGCAAATATAACCAGAACAGGACACTGCACCACGACGTGCACATTTCGGGTCCACCAACGACCCTGTTTAAAGTGCCACTTTGATGCGCCGTTCCGCCGTTCATTGAAGCTAATCTGCCAACATCTACTTTTTCAGATAAGTGCTTTCTATGGTGGTTTTTAGAACCTTACTGATTAAAATGGACATGGCCGGATTGTGGGGATGAGATTTTTTCTCTCTCCCCCTTCGGCTTGTCTGACAAACAACTTTAAGTGGGAACCATTTTTCATTGATTTGGTGACTTTGCTTTTCTGGATTTGATTTTGTCACCATTGGGGGCTTCTCTTTCGATCGTATTTTTCCTCACTTTGCTATGATGGCTGCCGACATCTTTGCCTTTTCAGAGGAACACTTGGAACAA
The DNA here is from genome assembly GCA_033557465.1 of Ichthyophis bannanicus. Lineage (NCBI taxonomy): Eukaryota > Metazoa > Chordata > Amphibia > Gymnophiona > Ichthyophiidae > Ichthyophis > Ichthyophis bannanicus. The sequence continues at coordinate 677,881,283 of CM066032.1, read as the reverse complement.
CTCAGGCAACGATCATCTTAATTTGATATAGAGGGCGAGCACGGTGATACATCTCGCCCTTCTTTTTTGGACTTTAAAGTCCTTAAGAAATGCCTAATTTGAGCCCAGCTGCATGGGGCATCAATGACTCAATATTTAAATACCGCATTATCCTAGGGGCCTACGGATGACCCGGGCCTTTAAAATGTTCCTGTTGGATGTTGACTTCATCTCTAAATGGAATGGGATACTTAATAAATGCAGTTTTGATCTTATAGTATTGATATTGGAACACACAATACTTGAGGAGGATGTTTTGGGTCAACAGATTGAGGAGATGGAACAGACTTTACAACTTTCCATGGTGGGGGATGTGTTTCAGACTAAGACTGAGGAGATTTAAAGACAACTACGCAGGCTCTTTGACTATTTGAAAACTTTCCAGTTGAAAAACTTCAGCCATGACAAAACTGATTATGATAATGCTAAAGTTTACAGATGGATGTATGAGAAGGAGGTTGAGGAACCTCAGAAAAGGGTCTCTTTTGACATTTCTTCTGAAGACACTGATGATAGCACGGGCACTGTGGATAAAAACACCCACCGTAAAGGTTCTGAGCATGCTTCAAGGGGTTATCAGGATTTTCGGTCGGGCCCTACAAGCGGGCATCGTCCACGGAGACCCTATCAAGACGACAATTGGGGAGAGACACCCCCCCCCAACACCAGACAACATTCCAAACAGCAACAGCAACAAAAGCTGTCAATTTAACTCATTGTCCTCTCACATCCCAGCAAGAACGGGTGCTGAATTTGGGTCTGTCCTTTGTCCCTACAGTTAAATATGACGCCTTCAAAATGCGGGTTTGCTTATATGCTATAGGTTATGAATTTTTTTTCGGATAAAACAACTTCTGATGATGTCTTGGTGATTAGAGCTGCCTCTAAGTGGATACCCCCTGGTCCTATTGATTCGACAATAGCTACCTTTCAAGCGTTGCTACTTAAAGATCTTCAAGTTTTGGAATTCACATTTCGACACAATTTTTCCAATATTAATAGGGCCGAAAGGACAGCCTTGATGCAGCTAGCTGATAATGATCAAATTATAATTAGAGGGGCGTATAAAGGTGAAGCAGTGGTACTCCAGAGCAAGGATGATTATTTCAGTGGTATTGAGCTACAACTGTCTGACACACAATATTACAAACCGCTCAACGAGGATCCCACTCCTGCCCTACAATCAAAGATTTCATCCATTGCGTCTTATGCTTACCAAGCCGGCTGGATTACGCAAAAAGAATAGCATTTTTTGATAGTTGTATAGCATTTTTTGATAGTACCTCATCCTAAAACAACTACCATTTATACGGTGCCTAAGATTCATAAATCATTGATCAATGCACCGGGCAGACCCATTGTCTCATGTAGGGGTTCCCTTTTGAAACCTTTATCACAATTTTGTGATTTTTTTTTTAAAAAGAGGCAACCCAAGTACGATCTTTCATCAGAGATTCCACACATTTTCTAAGTCAGTTATCGGATTTACATTTTCCTGCTGACAATTTTTTCTTGGTCACCTTAGATGTGGCTTCGCTTTATACTAACATCAATCAAGATGAGACCCTGTTGTTATTAAACTCTTTATTTCAATATGCCCCTTTGCACATTCCTAAGCCCTTTTTACTAAATTTAATTTGATTGGTGTTAACACAGAATTATTTCTTGTTTGATGGGACTTATTTTTTACAGACATTTGGTATTGTGATGGGGGCTACCATTACCCCTTCCACTGCCACTTTGTACATGGCAGATTTGGAAGAAAAGTTTATTTATCCATCTCAATTATTCTGTCATGCACATTTTTGGCGCAGATTCTTAGATGACATTTTTTTGTGTGGACATCCACTTATGATATGTTGAATACATTTATTTCATGGTTAAATACCATCAAACCCAATATACAACTTACTGCACACATACACCAACAGACCATGGATTTTTGGACATTACCATTTATAAGGATTCTGGTGGTTTGGAGACGACTGTTTAGAAAATCCGTTCAAAAAAATAGCTTATTATGTTACCATAGCTATCATCCTGGACCACTTCATAGGGGTCTTCCTTTTGGACAATTTCTACGACTTCGTCAGATTTGTTCTACTGTAGCGGATTTTCAGCTGCATGCCATCGATCTTAAAATCCGTTTGCAAACTCGGGGCTACCCTAAGACAGTGATTGACAGAGCTTATCGCAGAGCACGTTATGTCCATCGTGATTGGTTGCTGTCCGACCATTTCTCTGTGAGCTCTGATGTTGATGACTCTTTGGTGGGGGTTTCATGCGCAATTCGACTTTAGTAGCAAAATTGTTAAGGTGGCATTGGTCTGTGCTGAGTCTGCATCCGTGTTTTTCCAAATCTCTTATGATTGCTTATTCTCGGGGATCTAACCTGTGGGATATTCTTGTCAAATCGGCTGTCCCCACTGATCGCCCTGTATGATCATTGACAGTGGGTGTTGGCCATACCCAGTGTGGAAGCTGTCAGTTTTGCTCCACGACTTTATCGGGAACTGTTTAGACAGACCGTTTCTGAACGGACATTTCGATGCTGCAGGCCTCCTTCTTGTGTATCCACTTTTGTGGTTTATTTAATACAATCTCCCTGTGACTTACTTTATGTAGGCTGCACCATCCGTCCTATCAAGATCAGACTTGGCGAACATGCCTCCCGATTAAGGTTGGGCATTTGCTCGGCTCCCATAGTGGATCATTTGACTTACCAACATTGGTTCAATGATCTTAAATGGTGAATCATTGATCATGTACCACGTGACCCCCACGGGGATGACAGGATTTCCCGTTTGCAATAGCTGGAACAATGTTGGATTTACACTCTTAATTTGCTACACTCTCACAGCCTGAACGTGAAATTGATTGGTTCAGCCTGATTTGATCCTATCCAATGGGCAGGGGTTTCCCAATGATGATGGGGTAATTCCCTTTCTCATTAGCGATTCTCTTCATGATGTCTTTTTGGATCAGCCAATGGTTTAGCAATTGGTTCTCTAAAGCCTAATGTTTATGGCTGGTGCGGCTGTAGACAGATTAGCTTCAATGAATGGTGGAATGGTGCATCAAAGTGGCACTTGAAACAGGGTCGTTGGTGGACCCAAAACATGCACATCGTGGTGTAGTGTCCTATTCTGGTTATATTTGCTGCTAAGTGAACTGCTGCCACATCGACTTTTTCAGATAAGTGCTTTCTATGGTGGTTTTTAGAACCTTAGTGATTAAAATGAACATGGCCGGATTGTGGGGATGAGATTTTTTCACTTTCCCCCTTCAGCTTGTCCGACAAATAAGTGGGAGCCATTTTTCATTGATTTGGTGCTTTTGTTTTTTTGGATTTGATTTTGTCACTGTTGGGGGCTTCTCTTTGGATTATAGCTTAATCCAGCCTTGCCCACAGCAACAACTATTATTTGGCAGTGCACACAACAACCATTAAGAAATATGCACTGGAAATTCTGAGTATATATACGTCTGTGTATGTACTGTGTGCAGAGACAGGACCTGCCAATGTTGGTAAGGAATCTGCATGTGAAAGTATGGGAAATTGTCTTAAACAAAAGAATTGCCATACTGGGTCAGACCAAAGGTCCATCAAGCCTAGCATCCTGTTTCAACAATGGCCAATTTAGGTCACAAGTACCTGGCATACAGTATCTCAAAAGCAGTCTCGTATTCCATGCTACTTATCCAGATCGACGCACTAGGCAAACTAGACAGTCACCTAGAGCGCCAACATTCCTAGGGTGGCCCATTGCCACCGTTGTCACTCCTCTCTGTGATCGGCGGCAGCAGCAGCGCTTACCCAAACTCTCCGGTGCTGTGTTGCCGTTCCGTCTCTCTTTGACCTGCTGCTTCCACCCCCTCTAAGGCACACTTCCTGTTGGCACTGGGGGAGGGGTGAAAGCAGGAGGAGCAGCAAGATGGACGGCTCATCTAGCACACCAGCTCTGTATGTATCCCCAGGGATAAGCAGTAGCTTCCCCCAGATCTATCTTAATAACGGTTTATAGACTTTTCCTCAGGAATTTGTCCAAACCTTTTTATAAACCCAGCTATGCTAACTACTTTTACCATATCTTCCTCTGTCGACGAGTTCCAAAGCTTAATTATGTGCTGAAGGAAAAAAATATTTTCTCCTACTTTGTAACTCCATGTCACATCCCCTAGTCTTTGTACCTTTTGAAAGAATAAACAATCAATTTGCATTTACCCCACTCAGGAATTTATAGACCTCTATCATATCTCCTGTAGCCTCCTCTTCTCTAAGCTGAAGAACCCTAACCTACTACTACTACTACTATTCGTCACTTATAGAGCGCCATGCACACAGCGCTGTACAGCTAACCAACAGGAGTTAGCCAGAATATAAAAGACAGTCCCTGCCCATCAGAGTCATGCTCATCGGAGCTTACAATCTAGTCAGAACATTACAGAGCTTAGAATCTAGTCAGAACCATTCCTGCAATCACAGGGTGTACCTCAAGGATCGTCCTTATCGGCACTAATGTTTAATATTTACATGCAGCCGATATGTGACTTGATCAGATCCTTTAATGTACAATGTCTCGCTTACGCAGACGACATCCTCCTATATATGCCGTTCACAATTGAACATCCAGTATTCTCCCCAATAATCAAATGTTTTGAGGCTGTAGCTGAATGGTTGCTATCACAAAACCTTCGGATAAACCACAGCAAAACCGACGTTCTTTTTGTCACAAGGAACCGTAATTTCATACCGCCTCCATCACTACGCGTCAACAACATAGAGTTGAAATCAAAAGCTACCATCCGTTACCTCGGCATCACATTGGATCAGCACTTGGATATGACAACTCATATCAAGAACATCACAAAAAACGTATATTATAAGATCAAATCGCTACATCACCTCCGCTCCCTACTAGAACCCACAGACTTCCGAACAACCTTCCAAGCATTAGTCCTCCCACACCTGGATTTTGCCAACATCATCCTACATGGCCTCCCTCAATCAACGTTAAACCCGCTCCGCCTAGCCATGAATACAGCCGCCAGAGTCCTCTCCGGCTCATCAAGATCTGACCATATAACACCCATCATGAAAGAACTGCATTGGTTACCATTACATGCCAGAATCCAGTATAAGTCTTTAGTCCTTACTTTCAAGGCACTAAATAACTGCCCCCCTACGCCAATCAGCAAGCTCATCCATGGCACCCTGGAAAACAGAAAAAGGAGAACCACATCAATGAACACCTTAATTGTCCCGAAGATAATAACGAAGTGTACTAAGGCCACCTCCAACAGGGCCTTCTCCTTATTTGCTCCTCTAAACTGGAATGCACTACCTCACGAAATCCGTGCTATCAAAAACCTAATCCTATTCAGAAAAACATTGAAATACCACCTGTTTACAAAATGCTACCCAGAAGTCAACCTAGTCACTAACAAAACTACCACCTCAATACAACCTGAAAAGGGCTAGCAGGTCAACCTTTCTCTCTAGTCTTATTAGTAAACCACATTGTAACATCCAATCGAGTTTGATATTACTGTATATACCATTAAGTTATTCTGTACATAGTTCCCCCGGTTGTCCTATTATTGAATTTCCCTGTTCAATGTAAAACTCAATGTTACCTGTATGCATTGTAGTATGTTCTTGTTCTATTGTACACCGCACTGATTATAATAGCGCGGTATAAAAGAATTGTTAAATAAATAAATAAATAAATAAATAAACATTCTAGTCAGAACATTACAGAGCATTGGTCAGATTAGTGCAAGGCATAGTAAGGTCAATACGATATGGTCGTGAGAGTTGACGGGGGCTAATATAAGATAAGGATAGAAGTCAGGATCTGAAAGCGATGGTGAAGAGGTGAGTCTTCAACCTGGATTTGAAGAGGGCCAGGGAGGGTGCCTGGCTTATAGACACAGGTAAGCTGTTCCAGGTGTGAGGTGCAGCAAGGTGAAAGGAGCAAAGTCGGGAGTTAGCGGTGTGGGTGAACGGCATAGATAGAAGTAATTTGCTAGTGGAGAGCAGGTTCCGAGAGGGGATGTAGGTAGAGATCAGAGATGAGAAGTAAGGAGGGGCCGCAGAGTGAATGCATTTATAGGTCAGTAGGAGAAGTTTGAATTGGATGTGGAACTGGACAGGGAGCCAGTGAAGTGACTTGAGAAGAGGAGTAATATGGGCATGACGAGACTGGTGGAAGATTAGTTGAGCAGCGTGATTTTGTATAGATTGAAGGGGAAGGAGGTGGCTGACAGGGAGACCAGCAAGGAGTAGGTTGCAATAATCGAGACAAGAGGAGATTAAGGAGTGAATAAGCGTTTTGGTGGTGTGTTCAGAGAGGAAAGGGTGGATTTTGCCAATGTTGTAGAGGAAGAAATGGCAGGTCTTAGCTACATGCTGGATATGTGTGGAGAAGGAGAGAGAGGAGTCAAAGATAACCCCTAGGTTGCGGGCCGAGGGAACAGAAAGGATAGTAGCGCCATCTACATAGACCGAGAAAGGGGGAAGAGGAGGGGAGGAATTGGGGGGGAAAGATAAGGAGTTCAGTCTTAGCCATGTTCAGTTTCAAATGGCGAAGAGACATCCAAGCAGCGATGTCGGAAAGGCAGGCAGAGATCTTGGACTTGGTTGCTGGAGAAATAGTAGGTGTAGAGAGGTAGATTTGGGAGTCATTGGCATAAAGATGGTACTGAAAGCCATGGGAGGAGATAAGCATGCCAAGGGCTTGGGTGTAGAGAGAGAAGAGGAGTGGACCCAAGACTGATCCTTGGGGTACACCTATGTGGAGCAGGGTAGGGGAGGAGGAGGAACCGCCAGAGCATACACTGAATGAGCGATGGGAGAGGCAGGAGGAGAACCAGGACAGTACCAGGTCCTTGAAGCCAAGGGAGGAGAGGGTGGTGAGGAGAAGGGCGTGGTCAACGGTGTCAAAGGCAGTGGAGAGGTCAAGAAGAATGAGGATAGAGTAGTGGCTCTTAGATTTATCCAGGAATAGGTCATTGGAGACTCTTGCGAGAGCCGTTTCAGTGAAATGTAAGGGACGGAAGCCGGATTGTAGTGGGTCCAGGAGGGCCTGGGAGGTGAGAAAGTCAAGGCAGCAGCGGTGGACTGCACATTCTAGTAATTTGGATATGAAGGGAAGGAGGGAGATGGGTCGATAGTTAGAAGGGCAAGTGGGATCGAGTGAGGGTTTCTTGAGGAGAGGTGTGACAACAGCATGTTTGAAGTCAGCAGGGACAATTGCAGTAGAGAGTGAAAGGTTGAGGAGATGAGAGATGGTGGGTACAATGGTGGAGGAGATGGGGTGGAGGAGATGGGTGGGGATAGGGTCAGATGAACATGTGGTGGGTTTGGAGGAGGTGAGAAGGAGTGTGGTTTCTTCTTCAGAGATTGGAGGGAAGGAGGAGAGGGTGGCAGAAGAAGTACAGATGGAGGGAGGTAGATGAGGGGGTGGGAAATTGGAGGGTAATCTTGTGGATTTTGTCATGGAAGTAGTCGGCTAGGGATTGGGCAGAAAGGGAGGGCGAGACCGGGGGCGGGGGGACTTTGAGGAGAGAATTGAGGGTATTAAAGAGACGGCGAGGATTAGAAGTCAGGGCGTTGGTCAGGTGGATGTAGTAGTCTTGCTTGGCAAGTGCTATGGCTGACTGGAAGGAGCCAAGCATGAATTTGAAGTGTAGAAGGTCTTCCGGGAGCGGGATTTGTGCCAAGCACGCTCGGCAGAACGTGCGCAGGTGCGTAGATAATGGGTTGTGGGCAAAAGCCAGGGCTGGGGAGTAGATCGTTTTTCTGGACGTGGGGTGGGGGGGGCAAGAGTGTCAAGAGCTGAGGAGAGTATAGCATTTTAAGAAGATAGTGCTTCATCGACGGACTTGGAGGATATAATGGAGGAGAGATATGGAGAAATGGTGGAGGAGAGAGTCAGGGGATCAATATTATGGAGGTTTCTAAATGGGTCGGACGAGACAGGGCGAGGTTGAGATGGCGGAAGCTGAAGAGTAAAGGTTAAAAGGTGATGGTCCGATGGGGTAAGGATTGAGTTGCGGAAGTTTGAGGGAGCAGAATTGGAGAAGAGTATTAGGTCAAGGCAGTGGCCATGTATGTGGGTGGGGCAGTGGAGCAGAGTTGGAGGTCATATAAGGAGATGAGGGCAAGGAATTTTGAGGCGTGGGGGTCGGAGCGGTTGTCGATGTGAATGTTGAAGTCACCAAGAATAAGAGTGGGGGAAGAGGGATCCAGAAAGGCAGAGAGCCAGGGATCAAAGTCGGTGAGGAAGGTTGATTGGGATTTGTCGGGTGGGCGATAAATAACAGCAACACGGAGGGGAAGTGGTAGGAGGAGGCGAATGGAGTGGACTTCAAAGGAGAGGGGGGAGGTTGACTGAGGTAGCAGGAGAGGTTGGAATTGACAGGAGGGAGAAAGTAGGAGACCAACACCACCACCGCGACCAGTAGATCGAGGTGTATGGGAGAACTGGTAGCCCCCATAGGACAGCGAAGCTCTTTAGCCTTTCCTCATAGGAGAGTCATTCCATTCCCTTTAACATTTTGGTTGCTCTTCTCTGTATCTTTGCTTATTCCACTATACTGTATTGTTTTGGAGCTGCAGCAACCAGAAATGCACATAATACTCAAGGTGTGGTTGCACCATGGAGCAATACAGAGGCAATATGGTATTTTTTTGTTTGTTCTCTATTCCTCTCCTAAGAATTCCTAACATTTTTTGCTTTTTGGCCACCACGGCACACTGGTCAGAAAATTTCAGTGTACTTTCCATGATGCCTAGATCCTTTTCCTGAATGGTTGCAACTAATGTGGAACCCTGCATCATGTTCTAGAATTTAGATTATTTTTCCCTGCTTATATCACTTTGCACTTATACACATAGAGAGAGATTTTAGCAAGGACGGACAAGTTAAATAGGGGACATCCATAAAAGAATGTGCAGAAAAATGCCAGGGATGTCTATGGAGTATATTTACTAAGCAGCGATAGTGGCCTCCGTGCGATATCGGAGCCGCGGCCACCTGGAATTCAATGGGACCTGTCACCCAGCGTGGGACCCCACAGGTTAAGGCAGGGTACTACACTGAGGCCTTATCTTGAACTGGCCAGAAAAATGATATAGAAAGCCTTGCTATGCTCTCTGGGAGTTGTAATTCTTATAGACCAGCCAAGCAATGAGTGCGGACGCGTGGTAAGGCTCAAAGACAGGATTTTATTCCCCTTCCGGGAGGATTCTTTTTGTAATGAAAAACAAGGCAGATAAACCAACTTCGGGTACAAAAATAAAGAGACAAAATGTGAACAAAAACGGCTTCTTTTTCAGCTTCTTTACAGCAAATGAAAAGGTATTTTAAACAGTCCTTTTTCCCAACAAACATAAACCCTTTCTCTGTTACTTCCACAGTTAGAAAGTTTCACGGCTCCTTTAACATAGAGAGGAGATCTCGTCTGCAATTGTGAGCGTACAATCCATGTATTCAACAGTGCACTTCACACTGCATGTCCTCACTCTCTGTTGCAAACAGTCTCTCTTTCAAATAGCTAGTTTAGCAGTCTCTCCCTATTACAAAGAGACTTCTTTTCTTCCTCTGTTAACGTCTGTGAAAAACAATTACCGTATTCACTAGAGTTCCTTTCTTGAGAGCCCTTCAAATGCTGCCAATCATATGGGAAGTTCCTGCATTCAATTCTCTTTCTATTAGAGGTAATAAGCTTACCTTCTGGCTCTCTCAGCTTAGAGTTCCTCGGCCCAGCTGAAGCTACCGGAGTGGAACAGGACGGCAATTCCTTACAGGTTTTCCCTTTTGGCTTTTCCCCAGGTACAAAACTGTCTTCAGGCCAGAAGACTTTATCCTTTCTGTCCCTGTAGCCTGGGTAATTGGCTTTTCCAGCCTGTCTCAGCCTGGCTTTAAAACTGCCTTCTCTGTTACCTTTTGTATAAGCGTTACTGTGTTCAAAGGTGTCTGTGCACTGCCTTCTATGGCAGACTCCTGGGTTTTCTCTCTCAGCCTTGGAGCTAAACCTTTCGGTTCTCCCAGCCCTCTCAGTGGCTCTCCGCTCCAACCCAGACTTCCAGCAGAATGTCCTGGGCTCCTGGGGTTCTCTGCCCTTTCAGAGTTCCTTGCCTTCTCAGGAGTTTCTGCAGTGGCTGCTCTCTCTGCCTCTCTGCTAATTCCTGTAACTCCTGGGACTTCTCTGGCTTCCAGGATTTCTGTTGCTTCTGCTCTCTCAGCTCCGTCTAACCCGAACCTGAACTTGCACTCGCCCTTCCCTCTAACTCCAGGTGAGTGAGGTTTATCCACGTGTGTCTCAACCCCGCCTCCTCTCAGCTGCTCCTCATTCCCTAATGATTCCTGAGCTTTCCTGCAGCTTGGGCGTGTTCTCAGAGCTCGAGACCTGGTTTGTTTATGTTGCCTATAGCAACTCCCTGTCATGTGCTTGTCTGAAGTGTCAGTGTCAGATCCACTATCTGTATTTCTACTTATTTCCATGGGCTCTGCTAGATCCACTTCGTGACAGATTCCCCCCCTTAAAATATTATGGGCTGCCGCAATTTCAGGCGGACAGCACGTAATCCTCTTCCGGGTACTACTGTGCTGCTCTTTACTGACCAAATTGGCAGTGGCTGACCTTTCTTTCCACGGTTTTAGTACATTGAGGTGATAAACCTGCCGGCGTCCCTTGTCATTTTCTATAAGGTATGAAACGGGCCCAACCTTTTTCACCACCGTACCAGGCCCTTTCCAGTGGGACTCGAATTTGGGACCTGGGTCTGCAACCTGGATTATGACCTTATCCCCTCCTGCCAATTGCCTAGGTTTCGTGCCCCTATCATAGTAGTGTTTCTGACGCTGTTGGCTATTTCTCAAATTTTCTATTGCGGCCTTGGACGTTTTCTCTAGGCGCGTCCTTAAATCTTTCAAAAACTGTGGTATCCCCACCTCTTGTATTTCGGGCTCTACCCATTCTTCCTGCAGTATATCCAGAATACCTCTCGGGGACCTACCAAACAGGAGTTCAAATGGGGACGCCCCTAAGGATGCCTGTATACGCTCTCTGCATGCGTATAGGACAAATGGGAGTAGGGTATCCCATTCTGCCATTTCACCTTTTCTTAAACCCCTCCTTAATAGGTGTTTTATAGATTGATTCATGCGTTCCACCAGTCCATTTGACTGGGGGTGGTACGCCGCAGTCTTAATGTGGCGTATGCCGAATGCCTCCCATACTCTAGCCAGGTATTTAGATACGAAGCTGCTCCCTTGATCAGAAGGTATTTCCTGGGGAAACCCCTCTTCGCAGAACAGTTTTACTAGCTCCTGTGCTATTATTTTGGCCGAGGTATTCCTAAGGGGAATAGCCCACGGGAACTGTGTAGCGTGGTCTACAACTACTAGGATATATTGAAAGCCCCTTGGTGTTTTAATTAGAGGACCCACAATGTCCATTCCCATACGTCGGATCGGTACCAATATGGTGGGCAAGGGCACCAGGGGTACAGCCTTTGGTCTCGCGACAGAGACCCTCTGGCAGGTGGGACAGGATTCGCAATATTGTTTGGTTTCTTTGTAGACCCCCGGCCAATAAAACCGCGCTAGTATCTGATCAAGTGTTCCTTGAACACCCTTATGGCTACCTATCGGGTGGTCATGTGCCAGGCGTAAAACAATGGCTTTAAAAGTCACTGGCACTACTAGTTGCTTCCGTACAGCATCTGTATATGGATCTACACTTTCCCTATACAAGATTTCTTTTTCTAAAAAGAATCGGGGAAGCATAGGTCGGCTCTCTTGGGCCCATTCAAACGCTCTCTTAAGCGACGGATCAGCCCTTTGTTCCATGGGGAAAGAAGGAAATTTCTGAACCAAGGCTGCAGGTACCCACAGTAGCCCTTCCCCAGCCTCTAGTTCAGCCCTCCCTCGGGTTCTACTATATCTTTCGTGACGCTTTTTAGCCTTTACTTTTTTCCCCTCTTTAGATGGAACATTGATTAATTCTTCATGGCTAGGAAGTATGTTTGCTTCCCCCTCCTCTATTCCTTCCTCGGGAAATCCCTCATCCTCCTCCTCCTCAGGCCCCTCTGTTCTTTCTACAGATGATTCTCTGGCCCCTGAGGTTCCGGCTTGCGACCAGGTTGAAACCAGGCCTGTCCTGGTACACAGACCCTCCATCAGTCCTCCACAAAACGGAGGCCAGTCTCGCCCTAGGATAAGGTCCTGTGGCAGCTTTGGGACTACCGCCACCCGTATTTCCCTTTCTATGCCCATTCCCTTAACATGTAACTTATACAGGGGATAATGGAAGTGTGTGCCATGTACGCATTTTATTTGCACTTGGCCCCCTACTCGACTCGGAGCTGACGGGCAATGCTGTTCCATGGTTTCCCAAAACTCGCGAGAAATCATACTTTGTTCCGCCCCCGAGTCGAGTAGTGCCAATGCATCTACTCCCTCTACCTGGACCTGTAGAAAGAATCCGCTCGGGACTGGCTTTCCCGCTCCAGATATGAGGACCATTCGTGTTTTACAGTTTCTTCGGATGTGTCCTGCCTTTCCGCACGCATAACATTTGCCTTTATAAACAGATAAAACATCATCATCAGTATCATCATTATTATTATCCACCTTAGGTGCTCTGACTTTTTCAAACTTTCTCACTTTACCAGAACTTGCCATCCCAGCCACTTTTAAAACTCCAATCCCTGAAGTATCAGCCATCCTAGCCTCATAATATCTATCCGCCATATTGGCTGCTTCTTCTGTGCTGTGGCAATCCTGTAGAGTGAGAAAATTTTTCATTTTCATTTTCATTTATTTGATTAACTGCCCTTCATGGGTAGGCAGAGCGGTTTACAGTAAAAAAAATCAACAAGTACAGAGTGGCAATTAGCCAGAAAATTGGAAAGGAAGTTACAAATAATTAAGAGAAAGAGATAGAGACAGAAGTAGGGGAAAAATGGGGAGGTGGGGAAATGAGGGGCGTAGGCTAGGGAGGAAGGAGGTTGAAAGCAAGGGAGAACAGATAGGTTTTAAGAGAGCGTTTGAAGGTAGGGTAATGAGGTTCGAGTCGTAAAGGGGGAGGGAGAGAATTCCAATGTGCAGGGGCTACAAAGAAAAAGGCTGAGGAATGGGTGGATTGGAGGTGTGCGCGAGAGGGTGGGGGTAGGGTTAGACAATTGAGATGGAAGGAGCGGGGTGTATGGCGAGGAGTGTGGAAATGAAGCAGATCAGCCAGGTATTGGGGGGTGGAGGTGTGTAGTGCCTTGTGAACTAATGTGAGAAGCTTGAATTGAATGCGATAGGAAACAGGGTGCCAGTGAAGTCGGAAAAGGAGAGGAGTGACATGATCTCTGACAGAGGAGTGGGTAACAAGACGGGCAGCAGTATTTTGAATACGTTGTAGTCGGGAGAGCTGTAATTTGGAAATACCAGAAAAAATGGAGTTTGAAAAATCAAGACGAGAGATGACAAGGGTAAGTAGTAAGGTGATTAAAGCAGAGAAGGAGAGGAAAGGACGAATAGCACGAATTTGCCGCAAGTGGAAGAAGGAAAGTTTAGAAACGTGGGAAACGTGTGCTGAGAAAGAAAGATCTGAGTCGAAGAGAACCCCAAGGTAGCGGAATGTGGTGACTAGTGGGACAGGTGCGTTAGCGAAAGAAGGAGCTAAGGAGGGGGGCTGGCGACCAGGAGAGAACCAAATGGCGATGGTTTTGGAGAGGTTAAGATGTAGACAGTTGTGAACTAACCAATCGGAGACAGCAGCTAAACAGGCATTAAGGGGAGCTAGATCAGGAGAGACAGGAGAGGTGTGGTGGAGGAGAAGGATGTCGTCTGCGTAGTAGAAGGCTATGATCCCGAATTGTTGAACAAGCAGTGTGAGAGGAGTGAGAAAGATATTAAAGAGAAGGGGGGCCTTGAGCCTTGAGGTACACCGCAAGCTAAAGGGAAGGGGTCGGAAGGGGGGTGAGAGGAGGATGAGGGGAGGACTGCAGCAGAGCGAGAGTAAAGAAAAGAATGAAACCAATGCAAGACAGTACTGCGAAGGCCTATATCATGCAAACGAGAGAGGAGGAGTGAGTGGTCGACTAAATCGAAGGCAGCAGAGAGATCGAGTGCCACCGCCACCGAGATGTCACCTCGGTCGTGAGCAGTGTGCAGGGAGTTGGTGAAAGCTAGAAGAATAGTCTCAACGCTGTGCCCCGAACGAAAGCCAGATTGACAGGGATGAAGAAGATTAGTGGAATCAAGATGGTGAGTGAGTTGTGCAAAAACAAGTTTCTCGAGTAATTTGGAAAGGAAAGGAAGATTAGAGACGGGGCGGTAGTTATTGGGATCAAGTGGGTCCAGAGTGGATTTCTTAAGTAAGGGCCGGATAAGAGCATGTTTCCAGGGGGTAGGGAATGTTCCAGAGGAAAGGCTAGAGTTCATCATGGTAACTCAGGAGATACAGCCTGCATAAACTATTCTAGTATAATCTCATCTAGAATAGAGTCAAGTGACCTCCTTTCCGGAGTTAGCCACTTCCAAGCTAGACTCTTTAATCTCTGGTACAGAGCTCTAGGAGTTTCCTTAAAACTTTATCTTAGCCTCTCTAAACATCCGCTTATAGTGTCTAGGAGTTAGACCTAGTCTGTCCTTTACTGCCTTTTTTATCTCTGTATAATCAGAGGCAAGACTAGCAGGCATTGCCTTAAAGGCAGATAGAGCCTCACCGGTGAGTGTCATCGCAAAGCGAATCGCCCACTGCTCCATAGGCCATTTAAGTGTTTCTGCTATTCTTTCAAACGCGTCTATATAATCATCCAGATTATCTTGCTGAGTTAATTGTCCCAAGGAAAAAGCATGACAATTATTCATCCCTACACCTGGAAACATGGAAGGATTAGCCGCTCCTATTTCCTGTGGCTTTTTCAAAAATGCTTCCATTGTCTCTAGTAGAGGTCGTTGCTGTTCCCTCATCACTTCTGCGTTCCGCTCCTGGAGGTGTCGAACGAGCTCCGCTTGTTTGTCCCATTGGGTTTGCATCCATTGCATAACATCCCTGGGTTCCATCTTCCTTCTGAAGTCTGCGTCACCTGTAGAAAAAGAAAAGAAAACCCACCAAGTGCGGCGGTTTTTTTCTTTTAACCCCTGTCTGTGGACCAAAGCACCCCCTTTCTCACTTTGTATCCTTCTACCCTTATGCCCAAGTTACCTTTACCTTAGGCTTCAGGTAGAGTCAGGCCTGTGAGAAAAGGTCTCCGTCCCTCTTCCACCTGGCTGACCTGCCAGCGAAAGGTTCTGTTAGACAGCGCTCAATATGGCAGCAGTTTCTCCAGTGAGATGTCGTCTCTTTATTCGTGTCTTGTTCTTCTTCTTCTTAGGTAAACCACGAGAAAAAAAAATCCTCAAGACTACGCCAACCTGTCACCCAGCGTGGGACCCCACAGGTTAAGGCAGGGTACTACACTGAGGCCTTATCTTGAACTGGCCAGAAAAATGATATAGAAAGCCTTGCTATGCTCTCTGGGAGTTGTAGTTCTTATAGACCAGCCAAGCAATGAGTTGCGGACGCGTAGTAAGGCTCAAAGACAGGATTTTATTCTCCTTCCGGGAGGATTCTTTTTGTAATGAAAAACAAGGCAGATAAACCAACTTCGGGTACAAAAATAAAGAGACAAAATGTGAACAAAAACGGCTTCTTTTTCAGCTTCTTTACAGCAAATGAAAAGGTATTTTAAACAGTCCTTTTTCCCAACAAACATAAAGCCTTTTTCTGTTACTTCCACAGTTAGAAAGTTTCATGGCTCCTTTAACATAGAGAGGAGATCTTGTCTGCAATTGTGAGCGTACAATCCATGTATTCAACAGTGCACTTCACACTGCATGTCCTCACTCTCTGTTGCAAACAGTCTCTCTTTCAAATAGCTAGACGTGTTATTTAGCAGTCTCTCCCTATTACAAAGAGACTTCTTTTTTTCCTCTGTTAACGTCTGTGAAAAACAATTACCGTATTCACTAGAGTTCCTTTCTTGAGAGCCCTTCAAATGCTGCCAATCATATGGGAAGTTCCTGCATTCAATTCTCTTTCTATTAGAGGTAATAAGCTTACCTTCTGGCTCTCTCAGCTTAGAGTTCCTCGGCCCAGCTGAAGCTACCAGAGTGGAACAGGACGGCAATTCCTTACAGGTTTTCCCTTTTGGCTTTTCCCCAGGTACAAAACTGTCTTCAGGCCAGAAGACTTTATCCTTTCTGTCCCTGTAGCCTGGGTAATTGGCTTTTCCAGCCTGTCTCAGCCTGGCTTTAAAACTGCCTTCTCTGTTACCTTTTGTATAAGCGTTACTGTGTTCAAAGGTGTCTGTGCACTGCCTTCTATGGCAGACTCCTGGGTTTTCTCTCTCAGCCTTGGAGCTAAACCTTTCGGTTCTCCCAGCCCTCTCAGTGGCTCCGCTCCAACCCAGACTTCCAGCAGAATGTCCTGGGCTCCTGGGGTTCTCTGCCCTTTCAGAGTTCCTTGCCTTCTCAGGAGTTTCTGCAGTGGCTGCTCTCTCTGCCTCTCTGCTAATTCCTGTAACTCCTGGGACTTCTCTGGCTTCCAGGATTTCTGTTGCTTCTGCTCTCTCAGCTCCGTCTAACCCGAACCTGAACTTGCACTCGCCCTTCCCTCTAACTCCAGATGAGTGAGGTTTATCCACGTGTGTCTCAACCCCGCCTCCTCTCAGCTGCTCCTCATTCCCTAATGATTCCTGAGCTTTCCTGCAGCTTGGGCGTGTTCTCAGAGCTCGAGACCTGGTTTGTTTATGTTGCCTATAGCAACTCCCTGTCATGTGCTTGTCTGAAGTGTCAGTGTCAGATCCACTATCTGTATTTCTACTTATTTCCATGGGCTCTGCTAGATCCACTTCGTGACAGACCGCAGCTCTGATATCTTATGGAGGCCGCTACCGCTGTTTAGCAAGCGTACCCCTATTTCAGACAGATGTAGACATCCCGGACTTGGACGTACATGTGGGCGGTCACATAGACATCCCCCTTAGAGATGCTTGGTTTGGGAACATCCATCTTAGGCAAGCTAACATAAGAGGACATCCAACAGCATAGCAAAGTGCAAACATGAGTCCCCATTCCCCGACAATGTTTGTTGACATTGTATAAAATACAGGGGATATTAGTATAGCTCTGGAGCAAGATTAACTTTAGATGCAATTTGGGACATCCAGGGCATTTTTGAGATCAGGCAGAGATGCCCAGGTTCTTAGGAATGCCCCAGCCACTCCTCTGTCGTGCCTTCATTCAGACTTGGACATCCTCTCACTGGGGACGTCCACAGATCTGGCTTCTAAAATGGTTCTGGGGATGTCTCTGTGATTTGGATGTCTGCATGCCCATTTGCAGACGTCCAAATCAAAATAGCGCTTTCAATATCGAACCCCTTATATGTCATCTGCCATTTGGGTGCCCAGTCTCCCAGACTTGCAAGATCCTCCTGCAATTTTTCACAATCTGCA
Organism: Ichthyophis bannanicus; assembly: GCA_033557465.1. Classification (NCBI taxonomy): domain Eukaryota; kingdom Metazoa; phylum Chordata; class Amphibia; order Gymnophiona; family Ichthyophiidae; genus Ichthyophis; species Ichthyophis bannanicus. Next base: position 677,863,738 of record CM066032.1, on the reverse strand, counting down.
TGTGATTTAACAACTTTGAATAGTTTGATGTCATCTGCAAATTTAATGATCTTACTTGTTGCTCCCATTTCCAGGTCATTTATAAATATGTTAAAAACCACTGGTCCCAGTACAGATCCCTGGAGTACTCCACTATTCTCCATCCTCCATTCAGAAAATTGGCCATTTAACCTACCCTCTGCTTTCTCTATATCAACCAATTCCTTATCCACAATAGAACATTTCCTCCTGTCCTTTAGCTTTCTAATTTGCTCAGGAGTCTGTCAAATGATTTCTGAAAATCCAGATACACTATATCAACTGGCTCACCTTCATCCATATGTTTATTTATATCTTCAAAAAAATGGTCTGTAGTTTCCCGGTTCACCCCTGGATCCCCTTATAAAACCCCTTATAAAAACTGTTGTTACATTGACCACTCTCCAGTCTTCAAATACCATAGACAATTTAATGAAAGGTCACAAATTACTAAGGGTATATGAGAGCTGAGATGTCAATGTTGACAAACATGGGGGCCCTTTTTCTTGGAGTTTGGTAGGTTTTTCGGCCTAATGCACATTTAGCACCAAACCAACATGCATTAAGTGCAAAGCCCTCCACGGTGGCTGTCAGGGGTGCAACAGAATGTTCATGATGAGTATCCCAATGCATCGCGCTATGACCACAAGTGCACTCAAGTGCACTTTTGAGGTGGTGTTAGGTGCACCCACGTTAATGGCAACATTGACAGCATGGGATATGTTCCCCTGCACTATCTGCAGTGTGCTCACCACGCTAACTCTCCACCCCTGCTCCGTCCATTCAGCACCCTAACATGTGAGTGGTAGCATGTGAATCAGCATGCGGTAACTATCATTCCCCCACGGGAACAGTTATTGCAGGTCTGAGCAGGCAGCTATTGCATGCAAAAATGAGGGTTAACTACTTAGTGTATTTTAGTAAAAGAGCCTCTTGGTTTCGTGAAGGCACATTTTACAATGGAATGTTCAAGTGCAATCTGGGGCATCAAAGCCAGAACATCTGAAATAAAAGCAGGCACCTGCAAGTTCAGGCACAGTTTCAGAAATGTGGATGTGCCCGATATGGACATCTACATAAACATCCCCAGATTAGCACCTTAGGCTATCGGTGTCTAATAGCATAATGGTTAAGGTAGTGAGTTTTGGTTAGAGGCAGAGTGGCCAGGATTCAAATCCCATTACAAGCCTTTGTGATCTTAGGCTAATCACTTAATTCTCTATCTTTTGGATGTTTTAAGGCCACAACAAGCACTTTCTTGATACCTGTTCATTCCTGGAGCAGGTCTAAATGTGGACATACCCGCAGACATTGAACAGGGACATCTAAGTTAATTGTACCTCTCCAGACACGCCTCCACCATGCCCCTTGCCTGACTGGACTTCCCCACACTGGAAATGTCTTTAAATGTAATTTTTAACATGACTGCAGAAATGTCTCCTTGATTTCGACATCCACGTGCACATCTCCGGATGTCCAAAACCACGACTAAGACTTTTAAAATGACCGCCTTAGTCTACTCAGTCTTGCTTGGTAACCAAACAAGTGAAAATTCCAGTCTTGCTTTTCTCTATTATGGTGGTTTTTTTTTCGTTTTCTAATTCTTAATAAATTATATCCCCTCATTTCCTTTTAATCCTGAGTTCGATTTGGTCCCAGTCTCATTATGCTGGATCATTTCCCTGGGCAGGCAAAAGAACAGAATAAACCCAAAGAGGAACTTTCACTAAAATATGTTATGGTTTTCCACATAGCACATGAATAGCAAAATGTTCACGCACACTAAATGCAAAGCCATTATGTTACCTGTCAAGTGCATGGACAGCATTTTCCCGGCAGTTAACACGTCATGCCGTAGCATACCGCGGCACATTATTGCCACCAGGATGCAATAACCTCCACCTATTGAGGTGGATGTAATTGCACCTGTGCTAATTGCCACAGTAACAGTGCATGGTGTTTACTTCTGTGTGATGCTCACTACACCTACTCTCTTCCACTAACTGGCCCATTTACCACTGCATCATACAAGGCGCAGTTAGCAGGAAAATCATGTGTGCTGTCTCTTCTGTACGGTAATGGTTAGAGTGGGCCCCAGCATGCAGTTAATTCGCACCAAATTGCATCTTAACGCCTCACCACACTTTAGTAAAAGGGCTCTAAGTCAAGAATTTCAAAACTGCACTTTCCGAAAACATTTTGGATGTACTTTCTTTGAAATGAAATAAGTTGTATTGAGTTATTTAGTGATTTATTTATCCTGGTTCCCTTTTTCCTGCACAGAGAAAAGATGACTAAGAGGGGAAAGAGCTGAAGGCGGGTTCTGGAATTCTCCGATAGCTCTAGATTAGAAAAGCATTCTCTATTTCCGCAACTCTCTTGGGGGCAATTTCTCCAAAGGGGCTAGCTTTGAGCATACAGTGAAAGTCATGACCTCACTCCTACGCCTTAGTAATGTCATGATGGTGGAAGAGGTTGCTGAGTATGGGTGACATTTGCTTAGGTCATAACCATAATATTAAGAGAGCTTTTGTAAATATTTGAATAGATACACGCTATACCTTCAAGCCAGTTGTCTGTAACTCTTATTAAATATTGATGTGGTAGGAAGTCCCATTGGAGCTTGGAGGAAGGTTAGCATGACGTGCAAAGCACACAATGATCAGTGATTTCTTAGGTTTTAATGTAGTCTTTGCTATGCCTGCCAAGCCTTCTGAAAAGACTTTTCAGAAAAGTGAAGCACTATTGGAAAGCTTACCAGAGAGATAACCTGGGAAATAATTTAAACAGTCTATGGTAATGCGAACAGACTTCCAAGAAACAAATTACATTAATCACAGGCTCACAATATAAAATTGAGTGGAGGAGTGGCCTAGTGGTTGGGGCAAGGTACTTCAGGCTGGAAGGTCAGGGGTTCAAATCCCACTAGAGCAGGGGTCTCAAACTCAAATTGCTTTGAGGGCCAAATGAGGACTTGTAAAGTAACCCGGGGGCCGCATAAGACGTGGGGCCTCATTTGCATAAGGGGCCTCATTTGCATAAATATTTGCATAATGTTACCATACACTAACTTTTAGTAAACATGCCTCTTAATGAGTATGGATAAAGAAAGACTAAAAGATTCAGAAATAGGAAGACAATAATTAAACTGGGAACCCCAAAAGCCAAACTTGGAATGTACAACAACACTGTAGAAATAAAAACTATAAATTAATTTCCTCTTGTACTAAACAAAGCGCAAACATTAATGATGCACATTTCCCAGAGCTGACATATTCCAGTTAATAAATTCAAAATAAAGAGATTTTTCTACCATTTGTGCATTTTTTTTCAGTTGCAATTGCTCCAGCCACTTCTGGTTTCTTCGTGTCTTCTGCTCTCTCCATCGTCTGCTGACCAATTGTCCGTTCAGCTCTCTTCTAGTTAATTTCCATACTCTCTCCCTACATCTGCTATAACATACGAATCTTTCTCCTTTTGCTCTTTCCTCATTCCTATTTCATCCACTCAAATTTTACCCCTCCATCCTCAATCCCCACTTACTCTCCCAATACCTGGCCAATTGTAGATTTGTCTTCTCTTCCAGACAAAATATTTTTCCCCTCTCCATTTCACTTTCCCAGCTCCATCCCATTCTAATCCTCCCCCAACATCAGCTCCCTTCTAGTTCCAGCCCCACCCAGCATCTGCTCCTTTCTAGTCCCTGCATCAGTCCATTTCCAGTCCTATCCTAGCCTCACCATCAGCCCATTTCCAATCCTAGCCCCCCATCAGCCCATTTCCAATCCTAGCTCCCTCCCCTCACAGCCCATTTCCATTCCAAGCCCCCCTCCCATTCTGACATTTGCTGTTCATGCCCCCCTTCCACTCAGCCCTTTTCATGTCCTAGCAACCCCCCAGCCCATTACCAGTCCTAGACCCCCCATAGCCCATTACCAGTCCTAACCTCCCCATAGCGCACTTCCATTCTTTCCCCCATCACCCCATTTTAAGTCTTACCCCCCCCCCATAGCCCATTACCAGTCCTAGTCCCCCCCATAGCCCACTTGCAGTCGTATCCCCCATCACCCCATTTTCAGTCTTACCTCCCCTCATAGGCCATTACCAGTCCTAACCCCCCAATCAGCCCACCTCCAGTCCTAACCCCCATCACCCCATTTTCAGTCCTAGCCCCCACCATAGCCCATTACCAGTCATAACCCCCCCTGCCAATAGCCCACTTCCAGTCCTAACCCCCATCTGCCCATTTCCAGTCCTAGCCCCCACCATAGCCCTTACCAGTCATAACCCCCCCTGCCAATAGCCCACTTCCAGTCCTAACCCCCATCTGCCCATTTCCAGTCCTAGCCCCCACCATAGCCCATTGCCAGTCATAACCCCCCCCTGCCAATAGCCCACTTCCAGTCCTAACCCCCATCTGCCCATTTCCAGTCCTAGCCCCCCACCATAGCCCATTACCAGTCATAAACCCCCCCCCTGCCAATAGCCCACTTCCAGTCCTAACCCCCATCTGCCCATTTCCAGTCCTAGCCCCCACCATAGCCCATTACCAGTCATAACCCCCCCCCCTGCCAATAGCCCACTTCCAGTCCTAACCCCCATCTGCCCATTTCCAGTCATACCCCCCCCCCCCCCCAACAGAGGAAACAAAAAAAAAACCCCAAAACCCTGACTTCTGCCTTTGCCGCCGTGGCAGCGGCAGAATCAATTGACAAATTAAAAAAAAAAAAGACGTCTGCTGCTCAAGCAGCAATATCATCTGTCCTGCGGCCCCTTCCGCTGTGCCCGGAGTTCCGAATCTGCTCATGAGCGGCGTGCTTTTCAAGCCGCGAAGAGTATTCCCCTCTCGCGCGGTTTCAAGCCGCGCGAGAGGGGAATACTCTTCGCGGCTTGAAAAGCACGCCGCTGATGAGCAGATTCGGATCTCCGGGCACAGGGGAAGGGGCCGCAGGACAGGTGATATTGCTGCTTGAGCAGCAGAAGTCTTTTTTTTTTTAATTTGACAATTGATTCTGCCGCTGCCACGGCGGCAACGGCAGAAGTCAGGGTTTTGGGGTTTTTTTGTTTTTCTCTTTCGCGGGCCGCACAAAGTTGTCTCGCGGGCCGCGTGTTTGAGACCCCTGCACTAGAGGACAGCAACCTTGGGCTGGAAGGACTGGGGTTTCTAGTCCCACAGGTTCTCCTTGTGGTCCTGGGCAAGCCACTTAACCCTCCATAGCCCATGTTCCCTGTAAAATAGTTATCTCCAAGTTATAATGCCCTGTTCAATGTAATTTCAGTTTGTTCAATGTAAACCACACTGATGCAGAATAGCACAGTATATAAGAGAATGTAAATAAATAAATAATAAAATAATACTGTCACTTGAGGTTTGGGAGTGCCCGGAGCCAGCCTCAAGCCTGGAAATACCAGTTTCACATTCCAGTTTACCACCTATTGTACTGTGTAACTTCAAAGATATTCTTTAACTTCCCTCTGGGTAATTTCAGTCTATCGCTTTTCATGGCAACATATTGGAACCAGACAGTGCTGTGTGTAGTCTAGTGTTATATAAATATTCAAAAGATTTGGCTGGGAGTGTTTGGACAAATCTTGTCTTTTAAAAATTCACCTGCATCAGCATTGTAATTTATCTGGTTAAAAAAAGGGAGAGTTGTACTAGGAGCGCAGTTAAAGTTTACTTGCGCAGGACTGATATTTAGTGGAGTCTGGGTAAACTGATCTGGTTAAGTTGTACTGTACAAATAGTCCTAAAGTTAACTGGATACATTTATTTGGCTAAATTTTACTGGTTATCTTCCGTGACCTAATTCAACCACACATGTCTGCTAGATATCCATCTGGATACCAGACTGCTGAATATCACCCTTATCATCACCAGAAGAAAAAAATAAAATATCCATCACTTCTGGGTTTTGGATTTTTTTTTTTATGGTTATGATGGACATTCTGTTTATGTACAGAACGTGAATGAAGGGGCGGTAGTTACTAAAGTGTGTTATGTCAGTAATATATTTTATTTGGCCCTTAATGCACATTAAGCGGCAATGTTGTTGTTGTTGTTAAGTGCCGTCGAGTCGGAGTCGACTCATGGCGACCCTCTGGATAGCTATCCTAAATTGTGTTCGGTCTTCAGTCAGGCGGCTCATTGTTGGCAGACTGGTACCCGTAGCTGCTGTTATTGTATCGATCCATCTCATTGCTGGCCTTCCTCTTTTGCGTTGACCTTCTATCTTGCCAAGCATAATGTCTTTCTCTAATGATCTCTCTCTTCGCATGATGTGTCCAAAGTATGAAAGTCAAAGTCTTGTCATCTGAGCTTCTAAAGAAAGCTTAGGTTTGATCTCCTCTAGTACCGACTGGTTTGTTCTTCGGGTAGTCCATGGTATACACAGTATTCGCCGCCAGCACCATAATTCAAAGGCATCAATTTTCTTTCTGTCTATCTTTTTCACTGTCCAGCTTTCACATCCATATGATGTTATTGAAAATACCATGGCTTGAACAAGTCGAATCTTTGTATGGAGAGAGACATCTCTGCTCTTAAGAATCTTATCTAGGTCTTTCATAGCCATTCTGCCAAGAGCAATGCGTCGTCTGATTTCTTGACTGCTTGTTGCTTCTTTATTGATAGTTGATCCAAGTAGGTTAAAGTTGTTCACAATTTCAATTTCTTCTCCTTCAACGATGAACCTGTTGATTATGCCAGTTGTCATGATCTTTGTCTTCTTTACATTAAGGTGCAGGCCCATTTTGAGACTATGTTCTTTGATTGTGAGAAGCAAATGTTTCAGATCATCTTCACTTTCAGCCAGTAATGTGGTATCATCAGCATAGCGAAGGTTGTTAATGAGTCTTCCACCAAACTTCACACCTCTGTTGTCTTCATACAATCCTGCTTCTCTGATGATTTGTTCTGCATATAAATTAAACAGGTAGGGGGAAAGTATGCAGCCTTGTCTTACACCTTTGCTTATTTTAAACCATTCTGTTTCTCCTTGTTCTGTTCAAACTGTTGCTTCTTGATCAATGTACAGATTGCGCAAGAGAATGATCAGGTGTTCTGGTATACCCATGCTTCTTAATGTGGCCCAGAGTTTCTCATGGTTTACACAGTCAAAAGCCTTGCTATAGTCGATAAAGCACAAATAGATATCCTTTTGGTATTCTTTAGTCTTTTCAAGGATCCATCTCACATCTGCAATGACGTCTCTCGTTCCTTGCCCTTTCCTGAACCCTGCTTGCACTTCAGGTAGTTCTTGTTCCAGGTATGGTTGTAGTCTCTTTTGAATAACACAGGTACACTAAAAAAAATTTTTTTAAACTGCCTCTAATGTTTCGATTGATTTTTACGTTTTTTGGTGCGCTGAATCCAAATCTGTTAACCAATTTGCTCCATCACGTACAGATTTTTTGCTACATTGGGTTAGCAGTTTGAGGTGAACGTTTCAGATTGAGTGCGATCGAGATAAAAGTTTCATGGATGAATTCTTTATACTAATTGTTTAGTAGTTATTCAAATAAGAATAAAGAAAATTGTAACAAGGCAGCACATAAGAATAGAGTAATGTCAACAAAACACACTGTGATGGTAGCAAAATTGTCTGCACTTAAAACAGCCACATACATGTGCACAAACATTGAGCATATAAGAGCGAGGTTAGACACAAAGCAAAGCAAAGAAATGTGCAAAAAATGTTGTACAGGTATGTATGTAAGAATAGAAAACGCAAACCGCACTATTGCAATACATGAAGACAAACACCCGATGGTGTGAAAATAAAATTCTAATAAATGAGATCAGACACTGTGGTAATAACTAGCAAATTTTTATTTCAAAGTTTAGTAAAAACACGATATTTGTCAACACAGTTTAGATTTTAAAGTCATTCTTGGGTCAATCAATCTCCTGGTGGGCCCGTTTCTTCTTCCCCCGAATGCTTCTCTTGGTGCGCTGCTTGGCGTATTTTTCATCTGGGGTTTCCCGCAGCAGCAACCAGCAGAAATCAGCCATCATAGTGGTGTTCCATCTTCCTTGGTACCTTCTCTCTGCGTCCTTGATGTCCTGGTGAAACCTTTCACCTTGTTCTTCACTGTACGCCCCCAAGTTTTCGGGAAAGTAGTTCACATGGGAGTGCAAGAAATGGACTTTCAGGCTCATGTTACAGCCTTGTTCTTTGAAGGCATTGAGCATCCTGGCAACAATATCCTTATAGTTCTCATCCCGCCTGTTCCCCAAGAATTTGAGAACAACATCCTTGAAGGAATCCCAGGCTTCTTTTTCCTTCTCAGACATCGTTTCAGCGAATGCTCCATCTGAAATGAGTTTCCTTATATCAGGGCCAACAAACACTCCTTCCTTTAGCTTTGCTTCAGAAAGTCGGGGGAACTTTGAGCAAAGGTACCGAAAGCACTCACCATCTTTTGGAAGGGACTTGATGAATTGCTTAATGAGACCCAACTTAATGTGGAGAGGTGGTAATAGAATTTTATCACGAGGTACCAAGCTCTCATGAAGAACATTTTTCTCACCGGGTCTCAAATACTCCCGAATTGGCCAGTCTTTTTTCCCCCAGTGTAGGTCGCGGGCCCAGCCATGATGTTGTCTTCCATATTTTTTGGCAGAGCCTTGTGAGTACGGTAACAGCTGCATCAGATTGCTGCAATACTTCTATGGGAATGCTATCAATGCCTGGTGCTTTGTTCTTTGATAAGGCTTTCAATGCTGCTTCAACTTCTTCTTTCATCACCAATGGTTCCCGATCATAAGGTACAGGTTGAAACGGCTGTTGGTCCACTTGATCTTTATCATATAAAACTCTGTATATTCCTTCCACCTTTTCTTGATCTTCTCAGCATCATTCAACATAGAACCTTGAGCATCTTGTAACATTCCAATTCGAGGCTGGAACTTTTTCTTTAACTCTCGTAGCTTTAGGAAAGCCGATCTTGTTCTTCCTCTAATAGTTTCTGCTTCTATTTCCTTGCAAGTGTCATTGTAGTACTTTTCCTTGTCCTGTCTTGCTGCACGTTGAAAATCTCTGTTGAGTTCTGCGATTGTCTTTCTTCCTCCTCTGGCTTTAGCTTCTCTGCGTTTCTGGGCAATTTTCAGAGTTTCTTCCGTCATCCATTTTGGCCGTTTTTGCTTTTTCACCTTTTGTAGAGACTTCTCGCTTTCTTCCAACACAACCTTCTTGATGTCATTCCATAACTCTTCCGGAGCTCTGTCATTTGTATCTAAAGCAGCAATATTGCATTATTTTACTGAAACATACAAACTGCCACTGCAGCACACTGGATACTAATGAAATGCAAAGCATGCAAATACCTCATTAGTTCTGAAATGAATAATGCGGCTTACAGCAATTTACCGCAAGCAGCGTTATTCAGAAAAAAAGTAGTGCCAGCTCAAACCTGGTGTTACTTTTCCACTGGGAGCATCGGGTCGCTAACATGTGACCCAATGCTCCAGACTGTGAAATTAAAGGGGCCAAGTCTAGAAATAAAGCAGGTGATCCAGGGATCGCCTTTCCCCGTTACCACTAACTACCCCCTCCCCCAGCACCTCCCCCAAGTCCCAGTACAGCCCTCCACAAGGATTCCCAACCCCCAATCTCAAAAGACAACCCCTCCAATCCCTGAAGGCTTCTAAGGCCTACCTTTGAAGTCCCTGGTGGACTAGAGGGCTAGGCCAGTAGGAATGATCCCCTCTCCCCCGTGCTCCTGCCAGCACAGGCTTTGAGTTCAAAACTGTGTCCAGGATCCACTAGTAATAGTCTCAGGGTACTACTGCTAGGACTGACACCTAGCGGTAATACCACCAGGCTACCACTAGAGGATACCGCTTTGATTTTGCAGAAAGGCGGTATATTAAGCCATTCAATAAATAAATGAAATACAGCATGCCTTTTTGAACCTGGAGCATGTGCCAGTAGGAGCAAGGAGTGGGGAGAAGGCCTCTTTCTGGCCTTCCTCCCTAGACCACCAGAGACTTCAAAGGTAGGTCCTGGAGGACTTTGGTGGTTGGTGGGCTCTTCAGGGTGGGGTCTTGAGAATGGATGGGTGGGATCCATAAGGAGAAGCTGTACTGGGTCTTGGGGGGTGTGCCAAGGAGGAGGGGAGTCATTGGTAGTGCCAGTGGAAGGGGACCCCTGATCCACCTGTTGTATTGCTAGGTTCAGCCTCTTTAATTTTGCAGCCTAGAACATTGGGTCACCTGTTAGCAGCCCAGTGCTCCTGGTCTTGAAAAATAATGCCAGCTATGAGCTGAAGTTATTTTTCCTTGGAAATGCAGCATGCGGTGATTACTGTAAACTGCTTTATTCCAGAGTTACCGCAAGTCAGTGACTCCCATGGCAAACTGAGCTATAGTATGTTGGGATATTTTGGCTTAGGGATAGTTCTGCTCAGCTCTGCTTCATATGCCTTCTATGTTTGCACTCCTGATGGCCTGCACCGTACCCGAGCATCCTGTCTCTGGCACAGAGAAGACAGCGTGTGAGCTGCAAGAGAGAGATTGTATGTGGCCTGCTGCAAAGGAGTCTGGCCTGCTGCAAAGGAGTCTGGGTAGCCATACTCTGTGCAGAAGTGTGCAGAGCTTTGTCCCAGAGAAATACAAACTATGCAGAGACCTTTCACCCACATAACTCTTAGCCTTGGAAATTACCTTTACTGCCAAGACACAGAAAATACAGGCCAGACACAGGAAGGTACAGAACCGTACGCCTGACAACAACAGAGAAGCTAAGACCTTGGAGGAAGGCAGTTGCTGGCCCAATTTGGCCCACATAATCATGGGGAGGGTCCCAAGGAGAAACTTTGCAGAGTTTGCAGAAAAAAGCTGCACGTACTCCATAGAAAAAACCCATGCATATGACATCATAAGCGATGCAGTACTTTCTAGAGCTTTTGTGACAGAGAAAGATATGTATATAAGGGGGCAGCTCTCTAGCTCGTGGGCGATCTGCTCTCTAACTCCGGTACAGAGAGTAGATTGCCTGCCACAGTTTCAGACAGAGTCTTTGCTTTCTGCACTTGCTGATTGTTTGTTTTGGTACCCAAATAAAGAGCTTTTGTAGCTAAGCAGTAGTTGTCTGAGAGAAATTTGTTGGTGATTGTAATATTTGGGAAAACCCCTTTGTGGGCTACCAGGGCCCCACAAGTAAAATGCCTGATTGTACCATTGTTTAGTAACTACCCCTTAAATTGATATACTTTGCATTAAAGTTCCAAATTAACGTTAATCAAATTTTACGCACATTAAGTCCTAAAGTGAACAAAAGATGTTTGAAAATTACCCGAAAAATCCAACATGATCTCAAAATGAGACAAACGTTTTTCCATATAAATCCTGGATATTTTAAAAAGTTAAAAAAGAAACAAACTCTGAAATTGAACATACCATTATAGATATCTTTTGCTCTTGCTCCAAACCATTTTTATGAGGCTACCTGTGAGGTAAATGGAAGGGGCCGCATATCCTACATGTACCTTCCCAGTAGGAGGAGTCTCACGGGCGTCTATGAATAAAGTGTGTAAGACTGAATCTAGGGGTTACTACCTGATCCAGTGTAATAAATTGTGAATTGCAAATAGAAGTCAACCAAATTTGACTGATTACACTGTGGAGGTCATTCTGGGACACTAATAGCGGGGCTGTATGTCCTGGAGGGATGTGCAGCCCCGCTATACACACGGAGTGTATTCTGCCAGCCAGGCCCCCTGCACATACGGGGTCTCTGTGCGGGGAGCACTGGACAGGGGCGGGAGGGGTAGGGCCGGAGGCAGAGAGGGGACAGAGTGGGGACAGGCCCACGAACCTGGATATAAAGGGCCAATTCCAGTCATGACCCTGTATGTCCGAATGCGGCAGGATAGATGTCGGACTTATTCAACCTCGGAGGTGGAATAAGTCTCATAGACAGAGGGGTTCTGACCGGATAGCCCCACAGAGGCAGAAGATAAGCTGCAGGGAGGCCCCCTCTGTCCAATCCCGGTGCTGGCAGGCTCTGCTGGGGGTCAGGCAGCAGAGAAAGGAGATCTGTTCCTGCAGTGAGCATTCGGGGCTCCTGCTGGGTGTCCTGATGCCATGGTACTGGCACTCCAGCAGGAACACAGGGAGGGCTGGACAGGTGCCGGGTGGACGTCCTGTGCCTCAGAATCAGGGCACCACCAGGCTGTCTAGCTGCCCAATTCTGTACCTGCGGGAACGTCTAGCTCCTGCGGGTGCTGAATCGGCTACACATTCGGCCTGTCCAGTTTTTGGATGGGCTGACGGCCCAGACATGCCCTGCTTGGAATGGGGTTCCACGTAGTTAACTGCTTCGATGTATGCAGCACAGTGGGGATTGGGCCCTATTTTCTTTGTTACAGAGAAAGAGAGATTGGAAGCATCGGCTGGAAGAATCTAAGAGGAGAGTTTTCAGAAGTTTGCAAAGGAAACAGATTTAGTTCACAATAGTTCTTTCCCCCTCTTCTTTCCTTAACAAGAAAGCTTCCTACATGTGCAGCTCGGACTCCAGGCGACTGTCGAAAGTTAGGCAGGTCCTGCATGTTCTCTGAAACCCTATTTACCAAGCTGCACGAAGGATTTCCACATGCAGTAACAGCAAAAGTTAACCTGTATTAAACGGCAAGGACAACTATGCAGTTGATGTAGACAAATGATTAACACGCACAGCCGATAATAATCTATTGCACGCTGAGTGCTCAGTTATAGTCTGTGGAAAAGCTGCCAGGTTGATCTAGTCCTGGTTTTATCTCAGTGCATGTATGGTCCTTTAAATCCAATTTATTTAAGATAGGCAGGGCTAAAGTCCACTAGACACAAGGGAGTGAAAACAGATGAGCTTGTCAGGGCTGACCTAGGCAAGGTGGCAACCTATTACTTTCTCCTGCCTTTCTACATTAGTGTAACCCTCCTAGAAGATAAGACTGTCCTTGATGACATCACCGTCAGCCAGATTTGGAAGGATGATTTTTCTTGCTTTCAAAGACACGCAGCGGACATTGCCCTAGGAGCAGAAATAACTGTGTAATTGACAGCCTGCCTACTTCAGGAGATAAGCAAGAAATCCCATGGGATTTCTGTGGCCTCTTTCCTATAAGTTTGCTCCATACAAAAATGAGCTCCATAGAAAGCTTTCTTTAAAAATCTAGCTACTGAGCCCAGATGAAAAAGATAACTACACTTTTTTAAAGAGATGTAGTTACTTTTTATGCGGAAAACCAACCTGCAAAGGTGTCTACCCACTGGTTCTCACCAAATTCTAAATCAACTATCAAAATAATTCAGAATAATTAATAGTCTAAATTAATGATCTGTTTTGCATGATACTGCATTGCAGCTGCTTATTAATTCAAAATCATAGTAAATTTTGCCCTTATTGGACTACATGTAAGTTTAACTACTTGTGAGGGCTGAGATTTGTGATTTTAGTTTTTTTAAGAAAGGGAACAATTTATTTAGCTGTATTTAGCTACAACAAAACTCACAAGCTGCCAAAATGTCTCTGTTTTTGCAGATTTCTATGCATTCAGAATGTTTTGCTGCATATAGGCAGATTTGCGAAAACACTTTCCACTTAAACACACGAGGCCAACTATTCATAGCACATGTAAAACCATTTCATTGTTTCCTGCTCTCTGGAACAAGAGGCTAAGTTATAGTAGGAGTTAAATGCAGCATGAATCCTTAACAAAACCACAAATATTTGTTTCATTTGATAATCAAGTAGAGTCGGCATTCATATATTTCCAGTGATTCAGAGGACTTTCTATAGGGTATTCTATGGATCCTGTTCAGCAAGATCTCACCTGCTGTGATAGCTTTTTATGCATTTTTTTATCTTTAGGATACATCCAGACGGGCTGCAATTTAAGAAGTACGACCTATGTTAGTTTTTATTTCTGAGTGAAAGAGTAGCCTAATGGTTACAGCAGCAGACTGAGACAAAGGGAAGCCAGGTTTGAATTCCATAGCTGCTCCTTGTGGTCTTAGACAAGTTACTTAGGGGCATGTTTACTAAACACCGTAGCTGTGCGGGTTCCCATTAGTGTGCTGGTGCCATATAAGGAGTGGGCAGGCCAGGCAGAAAAAAGCAAAAAACCGGACCGTACGTGTGTGCGTCGCGCTAATGTGCGGGGCCCACATTAGCGCGTGGAAAGGCTAAATGGGGCGCTGCTGCAAAACCAAACAACAGAGCTGTAGTACAAAGGTGAAGACACCGACCAATGGTGCAGGGGCCAGGGATTCAAACCCCCATTGCGCTCAACAAAAAAGACCAGCTGAGGCATCAACATTTATGGGCAAAAGTGGTTTAGGAGGCATATTAATTTTGGGCGGCAGAAGCCGGCGCACTGTTATTTTTCTTACGGCATGAGGCGGCGCACTCTTTAGTGCGGGCGGCAGATGGCGGCGCATTGTTAAGTTTGGGCGGCAGAAGGCGGTGCGCTGATAAATGTGGGCAACAGAAGGCGGCGAGCCGGTGGGCAGAAGGCGGCGCGCTGATGTGTGAGGGGGCAGTCCAATAGTGGGAGGGATAAGTGGCGCGCTGATGTGCAAACAACAGGAACGGAGTCATAGCACAATGGTTAAGACACTGACCACTCGTGCAGAGATCATGGGTTCAATTCCCCACAGTGCCCATTGAAGACAGCTGGCTGAGGCATTATTTTAGGGGCATTTCCATGTTGTGCGGCATAAGGCGGCGCGCTGTTAATTTAGTGCGCCACAAGATGGCGTGCAGATGGCTACAAGGCTGCGCGCGGATGCACAAACACAGGAACAGAGCCACAGCACAATGGTTAAGACACTGACCAATGTTGCAGGGCCCAGGGGTTCAACCCCTCACAGTGCCCAGTGAACAAGGCTGGCTGGGGCAGTATGTATCATGGTGAGGAGTGCTGTAGGAGGCCTTCCATTTATATTTTATTTCCCACCACTAGTAAACCCGCTCTCACAGTGTGTTAACATACGGATGCCCATAAGGCACATGTTACAGTGCACTGTCTGCCAAGGCACCCTAGAATGTCCCCTATAGGGCACCATGTATGTTGCGACACAGGATAATCTATAGTGCACCCTATATGGATGGCAACCATAAGGTGGCCTATAGGGCGCCCTATAAAGCACCCTCAGAGGCACCTAATGGGTATAGTAAGCTGTGTGTGGTTTTGCCGGCATAGACATATGTACAGTAAATAAAAATAAAGCTGTGGACAGCCCTATCAAAGGGCCCCACTGTGGGTTTGAACCCATGACCTCTGGCTGTACAGGGAGTGACATAACCATTGGGCTACAGCTGACAGCAAGCCCCTGGCTGGCTGTAGAGAGCCTGCATGTCACCCCACAGACAGTCTGCTGTTGTAGACAGGATAGGGTTAGGCCACCCGTACCCATGATGCACTGCACATGCAAATCAGCTGTCCACAGATGCACACAAGATGGGGAATGCACCCCAACAGCTACCCGGCCTGGTAGGGGGAATTGTCCATGTGCACCCACACAGCACCTCGGCCTGGTAGGGGGTCCTGAGCGGGTGGACTACCAGCAAAGAGTAGCTACACACCGTCACATTGTGCGGGTACTGTGCTCACCCTGAGGGTGTGATGTGGCGCCCAGGACCAGGTCCACAACACCAGCCATGGCTGGATGAGGCCATGACAGAGCTCCACAACAGTACTAACCTGTGAGATAGGAAGGTGCTGCAGAAACATGTTGGATATCTCTGTCTGTCTCAGTTAATGGAAACCTCCATGGACTCCTAGGTGGGCAAAGTACACCCCCCCCCACCAACCAACCAACCAACCAACCAACCAATAGCAGTAGAGTAGACCATCAGACACCCTACAGGGCAGTCCAAGCAGCTCCACACACACATCCATAACACAATATCAGACAGACTTTAGGCCTGGATATCCAAAGATGCCACCCCAGCACTATCTGATATTCACCTGCAGCAAACCATCAGCCACTGCACCCTGCAAGGCACTCCATCAAGACACATACCAGCTGTGAACAGTCTGCTGGATAGCCCTGATGGAAATGCATGCACCCAAACCTGGGGTGGCAGCACACACAAGCAGAGCGTTCTGTGAGGAGGCCCCAACAGGAAACCCATATATATCACAAGAGAGAAACACAATACAGCACTATGGGGGTGCCTAGCCATGCTGTCATCACTGCACACTCAGGGTGAGAGTGCTCCCCAGCAGCACATCCAGAGGTCACCCTGTCTGTGTAGGTGGTGGCCTGGCACTACAATGTCACAGCCAGTGCCCTATGCCCTGTGCAGATGCATCCTGGCCAGCCCACCATGTCTGACCTATACCCATGGTACCTTGCTGCTCATTATGCACATTGGCAGGCCAATACTGGCAGTAGTGCTGGCAGTGTGGGTTGGGGAAGGTGTCTGCAGCCAACACACACTGTATAGACAGACACACACTCCCACACCTATGCCAGCATTGTGCTACTATTGAGGGGGTGATTAGCCTTGGCCACCACACCGGTCCTGGGCACGGCACAGGCATGGATATGGTATGCAGTACTGCTGGGGGTCACTCCCCAGGGTAGTGAACACCGTCAGAGGCCAGGCCTGGAGCACGCACCGCAGACACCAAACAGATTGTTCGGATGGGGTCAACTAGCAGTATGTGCGTAACGTAGGGATATCTATCAGCCTGTACTCTTAGAAAACATTTCAGAGCTGTGTACCTCAGGTGTAGGGTGACATTCCTAAGGTATGCAGGTGCTGGTATTGGGAGATGCACGCAGGGTCCAATGTTCTGCCTCTACAGGAGACATCGGCCAATGGGGCCTGTGGGTGTGGGTGTGGGTGTGTCTGCCCCTGTTGGCTGCTGCTTTACGGCAGCGCTTCCCCACTCCAGTCCAGTTTTGCATCACACTGTTCGGGTCTTCCTGCTGTCCCTCATGAATATGCATGAGCTACATCTACATGCCGTGGGGGTGGTGCATAGATATACAGCACAGGCATTTGTATGAGTGGCAGCATGGAACCTGACTGGTGTGTGGCCCACCAGGACTGCATTTGGGGGATTCTGCCCCTGTTCATGGTGTCTGTGCTCAGTGGGGTAAAAGATAGATGTATTACCATTGCATATGTCCTCATCATGAAAGGTGTGTCCTTACTGTCACTGTTTATTTGTGGGGAAAATATGTGGATGGGATTGCCGGTAGCCCCAGCTGGTCTTTGAACCTGTGACCTTCTGTTCTTGCATGCACTGTCTGTGTGCACTGCACCACCGTGTAGCCACAGATTGGCTGAATTCCCTGGATAGTCCATGACTGTGGATCCGGCAGGGCCTGTCTGTTGCTGTGGACTGTGCCAGCCTGCACATGGCTAGGCCTCTGTCTTCTGTCGCTAGCAGCCACTGCCCCCTGCACCACATGTACTCGTCCGCCAACATGCTGGCATGAGCTTCTCCCATAAAAAGCAGGTGACCTGATTGGAATGTGGCAGTACGGGACTGCATTTGTGGTACTTGGCTGTGGGTAATGCCCATTGTTGTGGTGTGTGTGCGTTGTTGGGTAAAATATGGGTGTTTTCCCCATGCTTATGTCCCCTGCAATACAGGGGTGTCTGTGCTATCTGTGTTTAGTGGTGGGTAAAATATAGGGACTGGGCTGGCAAGTGCCCCAGCTGGGCTTTGAACCTCTGACCCTAGAGGTACTGACTCTGTCCGCTGCACCACACTATGGCCACATAGATAGTGCAGCCCCTGGAGGTAGTAAGCCTGGCAGGATGGAGTCACAAACCCTGCTCTACGCAAATTTACTGTGGGCATATGCACCCTGTCTGGTGACAAACGTGCACATAAACCCCGGAAATGACCACGGGAAATGGGGGACAAATTATCACCACGCTGGGCAACAGTGATATTAATGGGCAACCATAGCAAACACTCCCAGGAAAGCTCCACAAAAGGAAATGTTTTTTGGAAGAGTCTCCGCTCCGTAAACCCTTCCAAAATTCATTTCTTTTTTCTGGAGCTTTGCTGGGTGTGTTTTCTGTATTTGCCCATCACTATAACTGTTCCCCAGCTGAATTACTATTTTTAATAGTTCTGTTGTGGTCATTTTCTATTTTTATTTGCACTTTTGTGCTGTGCACATGTATCACACTGCTCACGTTTTGCTGGTTTCCCCGGTTTTCCTGTACATTGCTGACGGAAATGGTTTCTCTTCCCTTTAAATGCTTTCTCTTCCCTTTAAATGCTTTCTACCACGAGTGTTTCACTGGCGGTATTTTTTCCTTGTAAATTCGGGCACGCTCCTGTGCGGGGAGTCTCTCCCCTCCCACATTCCACCCATTGACCCCGTCTCTCCGCCCCTCGGGGGCCTTCCTCCGCCCTCATTTCGCCTTTCCACGCCTCTATCGCACATGAGCGCCCCGCAAACGTGCGCGTTTTCGGCGCACGCGTGCGGGACCCATTAATGTGCCGCGCACACGTACGGGGTGCTTAAGAGCACTTAAATGCATCATTTTGGGGCGCTCAGGTGCGCCCCGCACAAGTGCCCCGTTTAGTAAACATACCCCTTAGCCTCACATGCAAATTTAGACTGTAAACCTTCAGGGAATAGGAAAATATCTACTGGAGCTATATATAACTTGCTTTGAACTTCCGAGAAAGATATGAGCTAAATCTAATTCCCCTTCCCCTTTATTTCTGTGTATTAGGACCTCATGACACAATAGGAAGCAGGAAGACGGAAAGGATGGTGAGGTCCATTTATCAGGCATTTGTGCCAAGCACTACCATTGGAAATATTTTATATATTTATTTATTTCCAGCATTTGCTATACTGCCATGGAGCATAGACAGGCCATCAAGACAGTTTAAATACAATAAAATATAGGGAAGGATAAAAAGAGAGACAGGACGATTGAAAGAGGGAAAGAAAAGGGCTAACAATCTGCTTGCTAGAGAGAGGGTGGAAAAAAAAAGAAAGCAGGACATTCTGTCTGGGGAACAAAAACCCATAAGGGATGAGGGCAGCAAGGGAAGGGGCAACAAAATATAGCCAGTGGGAAGTAAGGAAGGGTTAGTCTGATGAAGCCTCAGAGAAGACATGACGGAACAGTCAGGTTTTAAGTGCTTTTTTCAATTTTGGCAATGAGGGTTCAAGTCTGAGGTCCAGAAGGAGGGAATTCTATAGCTTGGGACCAAAGGACTGAAGCTGCGCAACCTCCAGGCGCAAAGCAGAGGGAGGGGGAGGAGAGAAGGGCAGCCTGGGAGGAATGCAACTAATGGGAGAGCATATAGGGACAGAGGCTAAACATAGGGGAGAAGAGGTCAAACATGCTTGGTGGACTAAGGCCACAATCCCCAGCAGACCCAGCATTCTGCTTTTCCCCGCAGCCTGACCCCCAATTGGCCCTGCTATGGCTGAACACCTGCGCCATCTCACCTCTGGTCTGCTTCCTGGCTCCCCAATCAGGCTCCGACTAGGGGACTTATTCCATCTGCGAGGTAGAATAAATCCCCCGTACAAATGGCCGACCCATACATACAGGGCTGACCTTAGACTTGATCCTGTACATCCAGGGACATGGTGCTGCCCACAGCCTGCCCTCACTCCACCTGTGGTCCGCCCCCTCCCACCCATAAACAGAGTTCCCCGCACAACTCAGATCTACATGCTCTGTTTCCAGGATACAGGTCAGGCGTTTATCGAGGTTGGACGTCCAGATCAGACCTCCAGACCTGATAACATGGTTCAGAATGACACCCATGGTATTTAGTTGCAGAAGCACATGCACAAAGTGCATGCACTTCTGCGTGTAAGCCTTTTACAGTTGTGGTCAACATTACTGGCACCCTTGCATTTTTAGGTATGTTGTGTACAATATCTTGAGAAATGGAAATATTCCAACTGTATGTCATCATAATATTTTAATAGCATGTTCAAAGGTATACAACAAAAATAGATGTCTGTGCAACTTAGACATAGTAATTTCTGAAAAACAAATCCATATGACCTGGACAGGATTAATGGCACCCTTCACTAATATTGGTTGCACAACTCTTGGCAGTGATGACAGTCTCCAAACATTTCTTGTAGCCATCTATAAGTTTCTTTTTTGAGTTCACAAAAGTTTTATTATTTAATGTCAAACAGAAAATGTAATACAAATTCCAACAAAAAAGAACAAAACAGTACATGTGTACAACCCAAAACTATTCCTGATCCTACCACAGCCCAGAGGGAAGGGGGCCAGAAAGGGAGGTAGAAGAAACCCATGGGTATATAAGAGTAACAGGCATGGAGACACAACATTCACACATCATGAAAAATTCCTGTCTGTTCAAGTGGTCCAACGGCCACCTATCAGAAGGGCTGACTCTGAAAGAAACTTCTCCAGAGGTTCCCACTTCTTCTGCAATATCATCAAAATACTTGTCTTCATCGCCATGGCTTTCTCATAACGGTGTGCCAAATAAACCATGTGCCACCAGAGCTAAAAAGTGACAAGGGAGGCATCCTTCCAGTTTGCAAGAATAATTTGAAGTCCTATCCCAAACAGGAGACCAAACAACTTCCTGCTGCGGACCAATAGTTTATCAGATAGTACTATAGATCAGAAAAGGGCACGCACCCTCCAAAAAGGTAGAATACTACCACACTCATATATCATGACAAAGGGTACCCGGGGTCATTCACAGTGCCAACAAAATTGGTCCTCCATAAGGCCACTCTTCATTTCTTCCACGGAGTCCACACTGCCCCGTGCATCCCTGTACCGGGATTTCCATTCTGTCCAGATATGTCGTATCCCTTAGCATGGGGCCACCTCCCTCCATATAGAGCATTTGATAGAAATCACAAAACAGCACTAGGATACGGCTTTCATTAGCAGTCACCCCGGTTCCATATCGCAGTGCTGATACACTCCATGATCCCCACCAGCATTTCACAAGAGATGACATGAATTGTCCCGCCCGGTTTCCATACCGATGCATTTGATATTGATAATATATTTGGGATTTATAAGCCAGCTAGTGGAGGAGTGTGCTCAGCTCCACCTGCGTGGCCACCAACTCCCTCCAGCACATTGATACACTGATGTGAACTGCTGTCCTAAGTGTGAAGGGGAGAGAGGAAGGGGCAAATTTTGTTAATGTTATAGAGAAAGAAACAACAGGTTTTAGCTATCTGTTGAATATCTGTGGAGAAGGAGAGGGAGGAGTCAAAAATGACCCCAAAGTTGTGGGCTCAGGAAGCAGAAGAGTGTTATCAACAGAGACAGAGAAAGGGGGGAGGAGGGTTTAGGGGGGAAGATAAGAAGTTAAGTTTTGGCCACAGGGGTGAGACATCCAGGCAGCGATGTCAGATAAGCAATATCAGATATCTCAGTTATGATCACCCACAGAGGCATGGAGAGGGATGCTACTAACTCTCTTAAGTGTAGCAGATGTCTGCAACCCAGGGTCTGTTTACCAGGTCGCTCTGCTGGGAGCCCTCTGAGGCTATATAGGCAGAAGCACGAGTTTCTCTCTGTTTGCCCACAACATGCAGGTTAGCAGCTTCCATTCTCCGTTGCTGCTGTTGTTGATCCAATGAATGGCTGAAATGACATTTGTTTGGCTCTCTTTCTCTGAGGCTGATATTGTAAGCTGAATAACCTTCAGCATGACAATGTATTTCTTATTTTCCCATGTTAGTCTTACTCCCAATGAACTAAGAAGTTTTAACATAGAAAAGTCAACAATAAAAGCACTCTGCCAAAGTATAGTGCAGTGAGCATGCAAAACTCATTCAAATGACTGAATAAGTTGTTCCCGATTATAAAATAACACATCAGATTTGTCCACAGTTCTTTACTTCTCTCGTAGTACAGAATCTTTATTCCATCTTTACCTCAGCTCAGGACTGGAATAAAGATTCACCTCAGCTCAGTGGGCTTGAGACCCCTCCCCATATTCTGTAAGCCCTCCCATCCACTTTGGGATGGGAAGCAGGAGTGATAGCCACTCGTGCTTGCCTCCAGTGCTGCTGTCTTGAAAAATGGTAACAGCTGACTCTTAGCAGCGCTGGGACATCGAAGCACAGTGTTAGGGGTCAGCCTGCCAGATCAGGGAAGTGCTCTCTTATTTGGTAGTCTGGCCCTTGCATGCCAACATACTGCTATGGGTTTCACGATGGAACAAGAGTATGCTGCTGGATTCCTCTTTGGGACCAGGTACATATTATCAGCCCATGAGAGGTGCAGCGACATTGGGCTCTCTCTGATTGAGGGCCTCCATTTGCTGGGTGCCCAGGTCAGGGGTGCCCTAGATCAGATAACCTTAAGGGAAGTCTCTTTTTTTTTCATTCTCCTCTCAGTGCAGGAGCCAATTTCCATTCAGTATCAAATGCATTTACACTGCCCAATCCAAAAATCAATGGCATATTACCACGAAAGCTGATTTTTTTCACTAAGCGATCATTTCTTTTATCACCACAGTAATTTGAATGCATTAGTTTACTGCATCAGGAGTAAAAGATCTTTTTTTTTTTTGTAATTTAAGTTTTATTAACACACATTTAACCAACACATAGCATGGAAAAGGCGTTGAAGGTACAATCTTTTCAGCACTTGGCGTGCATTGAAACGCGGCACTCTGGCTTATTACATTGGCCCCTCTGTCCCTTTGTTAAGAGCTTACAGGATTCTTCTGTCTCTCTCCTATTCCCACCAGCAAGACGAGACAAAATTCAAAGGTCTCTAGTTATGATTCTGCATGTCCCTCCATGTTTCTACATGTCCTTCTCTCTCAGCTAACTCTTTGATCTCCCTGCAGAAAGCAGTCTGATTAGCTTTCAGCAGGTCACATGGTAGATGTAGGAACAAAGTGTCTTTTGGGTTTTTTTCTTCCTTGTTTCTGTTTGTCACAGTTAATCCTGTAGCTTTTGGCGGGCAGCCACAGGAAGCATAAGTTTAGGAAGAAAGAATCCAGCATTAAAAACACCCCATTGCCTAGTAGCAGACAGTAAACTACTGCATATATTTAACACAAAGCAACAAATGTTGTTGTTAAGTGCCGTCGGGTCTGCGTTGACTCGTGGCAACCCTCTGGATAGTTGTCCTAAATTAGCTCCTTACATAAACAGCATATAACAGCATGAGGGGAAAAGGTGCCACTTTCTGTGGCCAAAGACAGTAGCCTTTGTCAGTGGGGCAACAAATGTTTTGCAGGTTCCAGTAAGAGTTGTCAGCCAGAAGAGATTGGAATAGAGGACACCTGCCTGAGGATCCGAAAGAGTCTAAGGGGTATGTTTACTAAACTGCGTTAGTGCGATTCGCGTTAGGAGCAGCGGTAGAGACAGAAACCCCAAATAAGGACATGGGTGGTACATCGTTGCCGAGAACGTGCGCTACAAGGCGCCATAAATGAACAAGCGCGACAGGGCACGTTACCGCGCGTTAATCTCAAGAAGGCGCGCAGGCATACAATCACAGCAACAGAGCTGTAGTACAATGGTTACAACACTGACTGATGGTACAGGGGTCATGGGTTCAATTCCCCAGTGGGCCTAATGTATAAGACTGGCTGAGGCAGCACCCTTTACATTTAAGTAGTGATTGTTGAGGCATTTGACATGTATTTTAATTTGTGCTGCCAGCAAACACACCCTCACGGTGGCATAACCTAAGGTGCTGCATAAGGCACCCCATAACGCACTCCATAGGGCACATTATAAAGTGTACTGTCCGCCAAGGCACCCTATAATGTCCCCTATAGGACACCTTATAAGGCTGTGAACAAAACCCTGGCTGGCTGCAGGACGGCATGTCACCACACAAACTGTCTGCTGTGGTTACCAGGATAGGGTTAACCCACCCGTACCCATGATGCACTGCACATGCAAATCAGCAGTCAAGAGATGGGCACAAGATTGGGTATGCACCCCCACAGCACCTCAGCCAGGTAGGGGGAATAGACCGTGTGTGGTACTGCCACAGACAGTCACATTGTGCAGGTACTGTGCCCACCCAGCACCAGGTCCACAGCACCTTTCATGGCTGAAATATGCCATGCTGCAGGTCCCCATCAGTGTGTGATAGGTAATTCTGTTAGACACACCTAGGATACATCTGTGCCCTGCTGTATGTCTCGGTCATGTCTAGTCCTTATGGGCGATGATGCACCCAGAATAGTGCATATCCTGTGTTGGTGCCATGGTTACCTGCTGTAGGTGAAGGGGGGGGTGTGTGTATGGACCCATGGGCAGATCATGTACCACCACACAACCCACCCTCTGGGGCTAAGGGTGGGAAACAGGATCACCCACCAATAGATCCACAGTCTACCTCCCTGCAATGGTAGCAGTAGAGGGGACCTTCAACCCCAGTCTTGCTGGGGAACAGACAGAGCGGTACACAGCCGTAACGCAATAGCAGACAGACAGCAGGCCTGGAAATGCTCAGCTGCTCCCCACCATTATCTGACATTCTCCAGCAGCAAGCCTCCAGCCGCTGCACCCTGCAAGGTGTTCCAGCAAGACACATACTAGCTGCAGACAGTCCGCAAGCTAGCCCATAGTGCATGGTCCTGGAGGAGCTGCATGTACCCAGAACAGGGATGTCAGCATACACATCAAGCAGATAAGTCAGTGATTGGGCCCCAAAAGAAAACCCATATATATCACATGAGAGAAATTCTATACAGCACTATGGGGGAACCTAGCCATGCCATGGTCACTGCTCAGTCAGAGTGAGAGTGACCGCCCAGCAGGACATGCTATGGCCACCCTGTCCGTGCAGGTGGTACCGGGCACTACAATTTCTGAGCCATTGCCCTATACCCTGTGCAGATGCGGCCAGGCCAGGCCACCCTATCCAGGCTTTTCCCACGGTACCTTGCTCCTCATTATGCACATTGTCAGGCCAATACTGGCAACAGAGCTAGCAGTGTGGGCTGTGGAGGGTGTTGGCAGCCACCACACACTGGATAGACCAGGGGTGGGCACCTCCGGTCCTGGAGGGCCGCAGACCAGTCAGGTTTTCAGGATATCCCTAATGAACATGCATGAGATATATATGCATTAGAGATATCCTGCCAACCTGACTGGTTTGTGGCCCTCCAGGGCTGGATCTGGAGACCCCTGCCTTACACCTCTGTCATTTAAGATTGTGAGTGGACAAGGTGCAGATGTTCTAGACATCGAAAGGGTATATAGAATGTGTCACATTCCTCCTCGATTCTCACCACCACCAAAAAGGTGGCTAATAGACAATTTTTCGGTGGTGGTGAGAAGTGAGGAGGACTGTGACAAATTCTATCTAACCTTTTTGATGTCTTGGACATCTGCACCTTGTCCACTCACGATCTTAAATGACAGAGGTGTAAGGCAGGGGTCTCCAGATCCAGCCCTGGAGGGCCACAAACCAGTCAGGTTGGCAGGATATCTCTAATGCATATATATCTCATGCATATTCATTAGGGATATCCCGAAAACCTGACTGGTCTGCGGCCCTCCAGGACCAGGTTTGCCCACCCCTGGGATAGACAGACACACACTCCCCACACCTATGCCAGCACTGTGCAACTATAGAGGTGTTGGGCAGCCCAGGCCACCACACCAGTCCTGGGCACAGGGCAGGCATGGCTATGGTACGCAATACTGTAGGAGTCACTCCCCAGTTTGGTAAACACTGTCAGACACAAGACCTGTAGCACACTCCACAGACATCAGAAAGGTTGCTATGATGCAGCTCAATCAGAATATTGTACTTAATCTAGGAATTGCTATCTGCCAGTAATCATAGCATCCTCTTTAAAGATGTGTACCATATTCCCAGGTTTAGGGTGGCATTACTAAGGTATGCAAGTGCTAGTATTGGGAGATGCACGCAGAGCCCAAAGTCCTGCCTCTCCAGGAGGCTTTGGATAATGGGGCCTGTGGGTGCGGGTGTGTCTGCCCCTGTTGGCTGCTGCTTTACGGCAGAGGTTCCCAACTCCAGTCCTGCGGTGCCAAACACTGTTCGGGTTTTCATGCTGTCCCTCATGAATATGCATGAGATACATCTGCATACCATGGGGGTGGCGCATAGAAATGCAGCACAGGCATCTTTATCAGAGGCAGCATGGAACCGGAATGGTGTTTGGCCCTCCAGGACTGCATTTGGGAGACTCTGCTCTAGGTAATGTGCATGTTTATGGTTTCCGTGCTCTGTAGGGTAAAATGTAGGTGTCTTGGGCATGTTTACGTCATCTGCACTAAAGGTGCTCTCTGTATTAGCACATTGAAGTAGTGGGTAAAATATGGGGACTGGGTTGGCAGGACCACAGCTGGGACTTGAACCTGTGACCCTCTGCTTCTGACTACACTGGTTTTGTGCACTGCACCACCTTGTTGTCACAGAGTCAGTACATTCCTTGGTGATACCATGACTGTTCGTCAGACAGGGCCTGTCTGTTGCAGTGCATGGCACCCACCTACACAGGGCTAGGCCACGGTCTGCTCTGGGCAGCTGCCACTGCCCCCTCCACCACCAGTATCCCTCTGCCACCATGCTGACATGCCCTTCTGCTGGTGGTGCTGTTGGAGCGCAGTCTCAGGCCATCCAGTGTGCGGGTAGGTGGCTGCCTAGGGTGTGGGTTCTGGGGTAGGGGTGCCTGCATAGACGTCCACGCTCCCCCCAGCCCCGCCTGCCAATGTTCCGTGCCCTTGGGGGTAGCTGTTGGGTACTATCCCCTGTGACACTGTGGGAAACACGCTTGTGCCCATGTTGGGCCTTCAGCAGTTGCTGTCTGGCTGCTTTGCTGTTTCAGCATTCATATGGGCCACCTAGGCATCACCCTAGTCCGCACTGTGGCCCAGCTCCACCACAGCATGTGCCGCCTGCGGCCCTCTGTATCCCCTTCTCCGGCATCTGTCCAGTTGCCTTTCCGACATGCCTGCCCTGATGTTGCGGGACATGTGCATGCCATAGGAACCCTGTCCGATTGTGGGGGAAACCCTGAGCAGCGCTATTTCACTGTGGGCTCCTTCACCTTGTATGGGGACAGAGTATAGACCCTTCCACGATTTATATCTTTTCTATGGAGCTTACTCGGGGGGGGGGAGGGGTTGATATTTCTCATTGATACCACTATTGGCCAGCTTGGTTATGGTTTTTTCCAGTTTGTTGGGGTCATTTTCAGTGTTTCTGTGCCCTTTTGTTCTGTGCACATGTATCACACTTATCACTTCTTTTTGGTTTCCCTGCCTGGGCTGTACATTGCTTACGCTGAAATGGTCTCTCTCCCCTGTAATGTGCATTTAACGGCAGGTTTTCATTCGCGTTGGAATTCAGCTCTTCAGATCAGCGCGTTAGTGTGAAGGGAGCCTCTACCCGCCCACTCTCCGCCCACTGACCCCTTCTCTCCGCCCTCTTTCCACCTTCTGCGGTGTTTTACCGCGCCGCGGGGCATTACGATCGTTAGCGCATCATAACGCGCGTTATGTAATGTTAACAATCGTAAGCGCAGCATAACGTGCATTATGCTGTGCTTACGATCGTTAATGTTACATAACGCGCGTTATGTACGATTACCGCAGTTTAGTAAACATACCCCTAAGTCCTAAGAAGAGGAAGAAGAGAAAACAAAGTGTCCCAATGCTTACATTTTTTGTCTTTTTTGAGGGTTTTTTTTCACATCAGTAGAGTTAATAGATGTGAAATCCCATTTTGCATACGAGGTTGAGGAAGGAACTGGAGGGACGTTTAAGCCAGAGCATTTGTAATTCCCCTAGTCTTTGAAGACAGAGTCTTTTGTAAAATATGTATAAAGATGCTGACCAGGTCAGGGGTGCCCTGAAAATTCAGTATTTACACTCAATGGTACATACCTTTACACTGCTCCTTCTAAAATTACTCACATGAAGTGGCATGTTATAAAAGCTGTTTAGGTGCCACCTGGGACGTCGAAATCAAAACATTTGAAATTCCATGGGTGGGGCAGCAGAGGTTTTCTAAAATCAGCCTATCCCTGCTCCAAAAGATAATTGTCTCCACCAACAGACAAGGAAATGGGGACATGCAGCATCAGCCCACAGACACATTCTGGGAAATGGCCAATTTTAGAAATATGCATGTACAAAATATACATGACCGTGATGGTATTTCAGAATGTGCACGTGTATTTGTCGCAACATACGCATCCCAGGCTGCCATTTTGCAAGCGGAGATGTGCAGCAGTGTGGCAGCTCACAAAAACACCTCTGTATTTACCTGTATGTTTTTTCAGGAGGCAAAAATTATTGGGGGAATCAAAGGGCATTCCCTCTTCTTCCTATTGCTGTTTGCTAGCTGAAATGAGCATTTTTCAAATGCCTATTTGTGCCAGGGAATGGCGCTGCCGACAGTCATAAACGTGCAGCGCCATTCTAAAAATGGAACAAACAGATCATCCCACACATACCCCCATGCAAAATAAACATGATTGCACTAGACATGTGCAAATTTGGGCCTTTCTAAAATGACTGTTGGGACATGGATGTGACTGGCATGTCTGAATGGGCATTTTCTGACGTGCAAATCATGAATAGAGCTTCTAAAATGACCCCCTATTTGTATAATTTTTGCCTGCCGAAATCACACCTCCTATAAATCTGCTCCATTTCCACTTGTAAAGAGTGACATTTGAAATCACCATTAACACATATATGCCATCTACACTTCTAAATGCTGCTATTGACATATAGACATGCCATGCAAGGCTTCTAAAATGACCCTCTAATTATGATGTGTTTGATCACCTAGTAAAGATTTATTTTTATATATGGAGACAAAACCTGGATTGGACTTTGCCTCTTTTGAGTGCCTGGAGGAGTGCTTTCTGGTCCTCTCATGTATCAGGTGTGATCAAAAAGTATTGCGACTTGATGTGTAGCTATATATCGCACTATGTTCAGAGATGTGTCGGCAGGGCTATTAAGCAATTAGTGACCTAGTTATGTGCTCTGCATGTGCAGAGTGTAGCATGGCTGCAGCACACCTGTACTTTTTTAAATCACGTAATGTTTGGTATTGTGTAAAAGCAGTTTATCAGATTTACGAGGAGTGAAAAAAATTGAACAGTTAATTTGCATTAAATTCTGCAAAAACTTGGAGATTTGTGCAAAAAGACTTATGACAAGTTAAAGCAAGTGTATGGCGATGAATGCATGAATCGTGCTCGAGTTTATGACTGGTACTGTCCCCTGACCAAAAAGAAGATTGACTGTCTGCAGTCAGGGAGTTGTTGGAATGCATTAAAAGTGACTCAGATTTCATCAAAAAAATTATTACTGGTTAAGAATCATAGGTTTATGATTATGACACAGAAACTAAGGCTCAGTCCTCACAATGGAAGACACCAGACTCTCCCAGACCCAAGAAAGCCTGTCAGGTGAGGAACAATGTCAAGGTCACAGTTTTCTTTGATTAACAGGGTATTGTTCATCATGAGTATGCTCCAAAAGGCTAAACCATCAATAAGGAGTACCACGTCCAAGTTCTGATTCTTTTGAGAGATGCAGTTCGTTGTAAGAGGCCAGACTTACACAGGAAAGGTGAATGGTTGCTTCATCATGATAACACTCCAGCTTATGCATCACATCTTGTCCAGCAACTCTTGGCCAAACACCAAATCAAGCAAGTCCATCAGCTTCCATACTCACCTGACCTTGCATCCTGTGACTTTTTCTTGTTTCCAGTATTGGCCCAGTTCTGTCCTGAATGTCTCAGCCCTCTGTGTGCCCGGTTGGAAGCGGACACATAGAGTTATTTATTTTATTTATTTATTGTTCTTATATACCGCACTCTTAAAAATCAGCGCGGTTTACATAAAACGGTGTTGTGCAATAAGAGTTAGGCATGATTCTGATCCCACCTACTGCCTGCCCTAACTCTGCCCCCGCACCGCCCCTTTCCAACCCCCGTCTAACCTCCCTGTACAACGTGCGGCGAAGTTAGTCAGGGTTGGCAGAGGAGCCGAATAATGGGCACTTCACAGGCACCCTATTCGTTTCTGTATCCAGTTCAAACTTTTCCTTCTGATCTATAAGTGCACTCATTCTGCTGCTCCTCACTACCTTTCCTCTCTTATCTCTCCCTACACCCCTCCTCGAGAATTCTGCTCTTCTGGCAGATCCCTTCTATCTGTGCCCTTCTCTTCTACTGCCAACTCTAGACTTCGATCCTTCCACCCTGCTGCTCCTTTTGCCTGGAACAATCTACCTAAGTCCAGGTGTCAGGCTTCATCTCTGGCCCTTTTCAAATCCAGGCTGAAAACTCACCTCTTTGAGGCCACTTTTGGATCCTGATCCGCTTATTCTCCTTTCCCCTATATATATTCTTGCCTCGATATGTTCATATAAATCAGCCAGAGGAGTTTTATGAGCATATCAAAGCTGGCAGAAGATTAGCCGTGCAACTGAGTTTTGAACAGATTGAAGGGGAAAGAGATGATTCAGAGGGAGACCAGCAAGGAGGAGGTTGCAATAGTCTAGATGGGAGGTGACTAAAGAATGGATGCGTGTCTTAGTAGTGTGTCTAGAAAGGAAGAGACAAATTTTGCAAGTTATAGAGAAAGAAGCAACATGTTTTAGCTGTTTGTTGGGTGTGTGCAGAGAAAGACAGAGTAGAGTCAAAAATGATGCCAAGGTTGCAAGCTGAGGAAGCAGGGAGGAGTGTAGTGTATCCATAGAAATAGAGAAGGGAGGCAACGATATAACTATAGGCAAAATTCAGTACCTAGGAGAATAGTGAGAACTAGCTAAACAGTAGTTTGTGTACATTAACTGTCCTTTCAAAAGAAACTGGAAGAGAATGCTCAACGTCACTTGAAAATGAGGGAGTATTATAGTGTAAGGGTGATAACAGAAAGTGGCATTATGAAGTGGAGAGAACTGTTATATCACAAGTGTAATGTTTCGACTGCCCCGAAGTTAAACCTAGTTGTGAAGGAACTAAACTGTAAAAGCGGGAACCATTGTATTGCCGATGGCAAAAAAAGTACTGTAAAGCACATAGAGAGGGAGGGAATTGTATGCAGGATGGTCTTGGCACAATTCAACATTAAAGGGATAATCACTGAAAAGCAAAGTTCATTAACTTCATACAAATGTGGCAAACCTTAGTTACAGCAGCACGGTAAGACAAAGCAGTCTCAGAGCCTGACGCTATGAATTGGACAGACTCTGGAGCCAACAGCCATTTAAAGTCGCAGATTCCTGCCAAAATTCTGTTGTACAGTCATCATAGTAACTTAGGGAGGGCCATATATGGCTGCTTTTATAATAAATAACATACCCAGGCAGATCGCAAAAAAGATATAAGGGCATGTGTATATAAAAAGTAAATTGTATCCTGAATACAAAGTTTTAAAGGGGATCGGGAGAAGTTGGGCTATAATTTGCAAAATTATTTGCTTGTATTCCACTGAGTCCCTGAAGTACCATTTTCCATGATGCTAGAGACATCTAAAATATTGCTAAATGTATTAAGAAATGGCTGGCAATGACTCTGTCATGCAGCAACTATACTAGTGCTCAAGAGAAGAAAGGATTCACAAGCAGCGGCGATGGGGGATATCATGATTAAAAACCACAGATGAAGCCATGCTGGAGAAACAGAGAAAAATACAATAGGTGGAGTGAGGGCTAGGGCCACAAAATAATTAAAAAGGGGAGTCCTGGAAGTAAAAATGTGCAAAAAAATAAATGAAAAAGAAAGAAAGAAAGAAAGAAAAAGGAAAAATAAAGAAATAAAAAATGTGATGCAAGGTATATAAGAATGTTTAAAAAACATATGGAATACCATATTAATAATCATAATAAAAGCTATTTTAAAATCCATACCAATAAGCATGGGGCTGACCTGACCTCCAAATCAACAAAATCATAGATCAGATAATAAAGGGGGGGGGGGTGTAAACCAGTCTCAACCTGCTAGAGAAAAGGGTAATGCAGGTAAAAATAAATCCATAAGGACAAAGGATAATGCCAGGAATAGGCTATTTTGGAAAACATAGGGGTATGTTTACTAAACTGCGGTAATCGTACATAACGCGTGTTATGTAACGTTAATGATCGTAAGCACCGCATAACGCGCGTTATGCTGCGTTTACGATCGTTAACGTTACATAATGCGCATTATGATGCGCTAACGATCGTAATGCCCATGCCCGTATCAACATTCACTGTATATAGCTTACTTAGTTCCTTGGGGATCTGTATACCTAGATATCAGACAGATCCTTCTGCCCACACTAACAGAAAAGTGCCCTCCCAGCTTCCCTTGAGTTTCCCGCCTACGTCTAGCCCCATCGACTTTGTCCTGTTTATTTTTAAACCGGAGAACTCTCCGAACTGCTCAATCAAAGCTAAAGCACATTCTAAGGAGCTCTGTGGCTCCATCAGGCACAGTAATAGATCGTCCGCAAAAGCACTCACTTTCACCCCTCCCTTTGGCCATTCAATCCCCTGGATTCCCTCCGTTCATGCCAATACCCTCAACAGAGGTTCCATCTGCAAGATGTATAGCAAGGGCGATAACGGGCAGCCCTGCCTTGTCCCCCTACGCAATTCAAAAGACTCTGAGCGCTGCCCGCCCGTTACTATGAAAGCCAAAGGTGCCCTATAGAGTGCTTGTATCCAACTCATAAAGGCCCCCTCAAATCCAAACCATCTCAACACTTCAAACATATATGACCAGGATACCCTATCGAAAGCCTTCTCTGCATCGAGGCTTACTAAGAGTAGCGGCTCTTCTCTCTGCACACAAATCTCTGCCCCTAAAAGAACTTTGCTGATATTATAAAAGGCCCCCTGCCTTTGACGAAGCCGGTTTGACAAGGGCTTATCAGCCTTGGGAGAATCTCTTGCAGCCATTTCGCTAAGACCCCAGCTAATACTTTCATATCATAATTAATTAAAGAGATCGGCCGATACGAGGCTGGGTCTTCTACATCCTTCCCGGCTTTATGAATCACCGTTATCGTGGCCGTCCTCATATCCCGTGGGAAACCCCCCTCAATCAACACTTCACTGTATACTGCAGCTAGAGAAGGAACCACTTTCAGTTCTAACATCTTGTAAAATTCTGCTCCATTTCCATCAGGACCTGGGGCCTTGTGTGGCTTCCCCTCCCGAATCACTTTTTGAATTTTCACTCCTTCTATTGGCCTATTTAATTTATCAAGTTCTTCTCTTGAGATCCGCGGAAGCGCCGCCTCATCCAAAAATGCTTTCTCCCTCCCTCTATTCTCTGGGTCCGGGGTATACAGCTCCTCGTAAAACTGCCGGAAAACCTCCACTATCTTCCTAGGATCCGACTTCTTAACCCCTTCTTTATCCCAAACTATGGCTACCACCTTAGGCCCTCCCACCTCCTTCACCAAACGAGCGAGTAAGCTGCCAGTTTTATTGCCGTATCTGAAAAACTGATGCTGGTAGTACTGCATATTATATAGCGCTTGCTCTTATAAAATCCCATTAAGCTTCCTCTGGACCTCCATATAAGCCTGAACATCTTGCTTTCTCTGCCCTCCCACAGATAACTGCTTTAACTGCTGCATATCCTGCATTATGGTCATTATTTCTTCATTTATTCTTCGCTTTTCCTTTGCAACATAGGCGATAATGTATCCCCTCATTACCGCCTTCCCAGCCTCCCAACACAAAGTTGCTGACCGAGCACTAGCCTCGTTAAAGTGCAAATATTCTTCCCATTTTTGCTCTAAATATTGCTGAAAGCCTTTATTCTTCCACATCTGTCTCGGGAAGGCCCACCGATATTCCCCCCTATCTCTCCCCCTCCAATCTATTCTCACCATAGCATGGTCAGAGACCACAATCGGTTCAATTTCGGAATTTATCACCATATCAAATTCTCTCTCCGCTGCTAGAATATAGTCAATCCTGGACCAGGTGTGATGTACTCTAGATAGGTGTGTGAAGTCTTTTTCCCCTCCATGGAGAGTTCTCCAAGTGTCCACTGGACCCCCTGTCTGGCATAAGTAACTTACTCCTTACGAGCTCCAACCCCCCTTTCCTTTCACGCTGGATCTGTCTAGTTCCGGATCATGAGGGCAATTGAAGTCTCCCGCCACAATTAACGGTACCCGCGGGGCATTTCCCACCTTCTGACTGATCTGCTGGAAGAACCGGTGGTCATAAACATTAGGGACGTACACATTTCCTAGATAAAATTCCTCCCCATTTAGTTTTAAATGCACAAACTGATATCTTCCCAAGGGGTCTGAATCGGCCCTCAACACCTCCACTTGAATCTCTTTGCTTATCAAAATTGCTACCCTCCCGAGGAAGCCGCAATCACTTGCCCCACCCAACCTTTTTTGAGCTTGGCATGCTCTTTCATACTGAGATGCGTTTCCTGCAGCAATGCAATTTGGGCCTTACTTTTCCGTAAGGTCTGCAGTATCTTTGTCCGCTTAATTGGTGAATTTATCCCCCCCACATTCCAAGTCACAAACCTCATATGGTGTCTCATTGAATCCCATCATCCATGGATGACAGAGCGCATTTCCTCCCGTGTTCTGCCCGGGGGTGCCCAGCCTCACCCCCCAGCCTGGTGTCTACAAGAAAAAAGTTGTGCTGTCTTTGCTTGGTGTTACTTTGCCCTTCCTGTCCTCTTTCAGGCCTATGCCCTGCGAAGCCTTTCTGAAAAATCCCCCTCCCTAGCACTTTAACCCCTCCCCCTCCCCTCCTCTCACTTCCTTCCCTTCCCCTTCCCCTTCTCCCCCTCCCCATCCCCTTCCCCCTCCTCCCCTGCCCGCCACCCCTCCACTCCCCGAGTAAAAAGCCTTCAATCCCATCGTCAGCCATCTTGGCTGAAACTCGAGACCCTACCGTGCACTGGCCGCCCCGACCCCTCCGGTAGTACATTATGCTTGATCCCCCTCTCCCATGGTACCCCAGAGCAACTCCCACATTTGATAGCCTTACATTATGATTATTGGAAGGCACTATTCTCCTATTCTCCTTACCCCGCATCCCCACTCGATACAGAAGTCCCCATACCCTCCAAATAGGAAGAGAAGAGCAAAAGATAACATTGCAGAAATGCAATACAATGAACAGAACATAATGAACCCGAAACAATTTGTTGGCTCACATTAACACAATGCACGTGTCCAACTGTTCATATATTTACAAGCCTAGGTGGCCCCGCATTAGGCTCTCTCTAAACCCCAAGCTGCCCCTCCGCTCCATTACTATCTTCAAAAGGGCCCAAGACCCATTGATTCCTTTCCTAAGAGTCAGTATGTACATCCACTCCTCCGGTCTGCTCCGGTGCATTTTTATTCAATTCCGCCAAAAACGCCTTTGTCGCTCCTACCATGTCGAAGGCTAAGCTTTTCAACTTCTTGAACACTCGTAGAGTGGCCGGGAACGCTAGCGTGAATCTGACCTTCTTCTGGAAGAGAGCTGCACATACCGGCGTAAACTCCTTTCGCTTTGCTGTGACGATCGCCGAATAATCTTGGAAGAGAAGCAGTTCGTTATTATCCAGAGTCAGCTGCCTCCACTGACGATACACTTGCAGCAGCTGCTCATTGTGAAAAAAGTTGAGGATCCGTGCTATCACTACTCTCGGCCGCTGCCTGTTCATCAATTTTTGTCCAATGCGATGAGCACGCTCCACTTTAAGTTCTCCTACCAAGGAATCAAGCCCCAGGGCCTTCGGGAGCCATTGCTCTATCAACGGCAGGAGCTGTTGATCAGTAGTCTCCTCCAAAATACCCACAAGTCGTATATTATTCCTGCGGGAGCGATTTTCCAAGTCATCGATTTTATTCTGCAAGGCCTCTATTTTCGCTCATGCTCCATCCTGCTCCCTTGTCTGCCTCCCCTCATCATCCTCTAGCGTCGCCACTCTATTCTCCAGCTCCTCTATCCTTTGGCTCATTTCCATCATCGCTGTACCCATGAACTCCAGTTTTGACAATATTTGGTCAAACTTGGGATCCAGCTGTCTGACCACTTCTCTCGCCTAGTCTTCAGGGGCTGACTCTATGCTCTCTTTACTCAGTGAGGGGGGCTGCACTACCGCCAACATTGAGGCTCCAGGCCTTGGCGTTCGCTCCTTTTCTTTCTCCTTGTGCGTTGGAAACGGCATGTTTTTGTGGTTACCACCTTGATTTCTCTGCTTGAGTATTTATTTATTTACATTCTCTTATATACCACGCTATTCTGCATCAGTGTGATTTACATTGAACAAACTGAAATTACATTGAACAGGGCATTATAACTTGGAGATAACTATTTTACAGGGAACATGGGCTATGGAGGGTTAAATGGCTTGCCCAAGACCACAAGGAGCACCTGTGAGACTAGAAACCCCAGTCCTTCCGGCCCAAGGTTGCTGTCCTCTAGTGGGATTTGAACCCCCGACCTTCCGGCCTGAAGTACCTTGCCCCCAACCACTAGGCCACTCCTCCACTCGTACTGCTCCGCTCTCCACCTGTACTCTCTCTGTTTTGGGGGGTTCTCAGATAGGTTTTTTACCAAGTTTTTTGAGGCAGCCCCGGAGCAAGTGGATACACGTCTTCACCCGCTCATGTGTCACGTAGACTCCCAGCCTGCTGCTTTTTAACATATTTGTAACTGACCTGGAAATGGGAATGAGTGAGGTGATCAAATTTGCAGATAGCACAACATTATTCAAAGTTGTTAAAACACAAGAGGAATGTGAAAAATTGCAAGAGGACCTTGATAAATTGGAAGGCTGGATGTTCAAACGGCAGATGAAATTTAATGTGGACAAGTGCAAAGTTGTGCACCTAAGAAAGAACAACCCAAACTACAGTACATGATGCAAGCTTCCATATTAGGAACCACCACCCTGGAAAAAGATTTAGGCGTCATCGTGAATAATACGTTGAAACCCTCCATCCAGTGTGTGGCAGCGGCCGAGAAAGCAAATAGAATGCTAGGAATCATAAGGAAAGGAATGGAGAATAAAACCAAGGATATTATAATGCCTATGTATTGCTCTATGATGCGACCGCACCTTGAATATTATATGCAATTCTGGTCACCCTATCTTAAAAAGGATATAGCAGAATTAGAAAAGGTACAAAGAAGAGCCAACAAAATGGTAAAGGGGATGGAAGAATACCCCTATGAGGAAAGGCTTAAAAGGTTAGGGCTCTTCAGCTTGGAAAAGAGACGGCTGAGGGAAGATAGGGGGTCATTCTGTCCCGCGAATAGCGGGGATGGAGTCCCCCTGTTGGCTACATCAATACCCTATCCATTTGTACAGCGGGTTTGTATGGGGAGGCCTAGACGGGAGCAGGAGGGGGCGTTCTGGAGGCGGAGTGAGGGTGGAGCAGGGCAGGCCATGACCCTGGACGTACAGGGCCGATTCAGAGGTCGGCCCTGTACGTCTGGGGTCTTGAATCTAGACGGTGCCTCGAATCGAGATGGGGCTTATTCCACCTTTGAGGTGGAATAAGTCCCCCTGGATGTAGGGGGATCATGGCACGGGACCCGGGGACGCAGGTGAGGGGGCACAGGGGGTTCCCCGCAGCACAATCTAGGCCTTGAAAGGCTAGATCAGGGTCAGGCTCCAGGGAACAGGCATCCAGGTTTGGCAGGCCAGGATCGCGGCTTGTGAATGGAGCCACGGTGCCATGTTGATGGGATGCCATGGCACTGCAGCTCCATTCACAGGACCAGTTGAGTTAGCCAGGTAGTCACTGGGACGAACAGCCGAACAGAATCGGTTCTAGGCCTGCACATCCAGGTGCTAGATCCAATTCTGATCCCACGGCGGCTGCGGGATCAGAATCAGGTGCAGCTTTGCATGCCCGATTCTGCCCGGCTGTACAGGGGGCTGGACGTGCATTAATGGAATTGGCCTCATAGTGTAATTATTGGGGCAAGTGCAGTAGGTAGTGTGGGACAAACTAGCTTGTGTTTTTACTGCTGCAGGGCCATAGCAGCTGCGGTAGATGCAGGGGATATGGCCATAGTAGTTTGTACCACCGTGCTATATGCATCACTACCACGGTAGTTGCAAATGCACAGCCACAGTGCATGCGCACAGCGAACACATTCACAATGCATGCCTAGCAATTGTTAGCTACAAATCCATTATTTGAGTGGCAGAACCACTGCAGACTGTAATAAATGGGCCCCTATCCCACAGGACAGTAGTAACAGGCCAGCGCAGAATAGAGAGGGTTGCACAGTTCAGAGCAATGGGGCTAAGTAAAAGAGGGAGGGGCATGCAAATCAGGAAAGCAAAGACATGCAGAGAGTCAATGCTGTGCCCCTAACTATGGGCAATAGGGTGCAAATGTGCAATGTGAAGATGCAGGGGCCTTGTATGGGAACAGGCAGGGTTTCCACAGTGTACAGCATGCGGAATGGGGTATATAAACCCCCCTTACCCTGACAGTCGTAGGGCGCTAGCTCATCTATGTCACAGTGAATAGGAGCTAACATTTATTATTTATTCTAGTACCAGCCTTTTCCCTTGCCTTTTGGGAAGCCTTACTTGATTGCCCATAATAGTATCACAGATAGGTGGTGTTTTATGCCTCATTTAGTAGGAAGACTGGTGTCCTGAAGTGCAGCAAAAATGCAGTGTGTGCCATCCAGTCAACGCTGACTCCTGGTGATCCAGCACAGCTATCAGTAACACAGGAGAGCCTGACGTGCTGATCTTTCCTGTGCTGACATCAAGATTACAATAGGTGTCTCTACAGGGAGAGGGGAGCAAGAGGTAGTAAGTACACTTCCATCCCCCCCCCCCCCCAAAAATCATCTCAACCAGTACCACAAAGCAGGATACTATGAAACTCTTCAAATAACAGAGATTCCATTTAATAACCAGGGCCCTGTTAGTCCATGCCCATTGCTATTGGATCTGAGATACCAGTAAGGCCTACTTTTGTTTTTTTACTGCCAAAGCTGACTGGACATTGTTTCTTTGGGTTGCCGGTGATTGTTTCTGGATGTGGTGTAAGAATTCCATGGAGGAGGTCCCCCTCCCAACACCCAGCATGGCCCCAGGATGATTCATAGTATGTGTGATGGCTGCACCTCTCTCTTATCAAACCTTGTGCCAAGAAGAGAAGGTACGCCAGGCTTACACCTACTTCTGCCAAAGTTCATCTATTAACTTTCTCCACAGTCAGAGGGGTTAGCCAAAAGCCAGACTGTGCATGCACTGCTAATGATCTGTTTCCAGATGAACAGATGTGAAGACATATTGGGCCAAGAATAAAAAGTCCCTTCAACTTTTGCCCGTAAACAGAGCAAAGAAAGGACTGCTAAAAAAAGCTGCTACGCTGCTAATGTTGTGGCATGGGTTCTGGAAGAATGATTTACTATTTTTTTAATAATATTAGTTTGATGAAATGTGTGATTATGCTGTTTAAACACTGAACAACTGCCCTCAAGCTACTGGATTTTCTGAGATACTTAGCAAAGCAGTTCTACTAAAGAGGCAAAATCTTGGTGATTATGCTAAGGTTATGAGGTGTAGTATAGCTTTAAGGTAGATATTGAGAGATGAAAGCTACACTCTTGATTGACTGATGTAGCTACTTGCCGGTGATGTCTTAAAGATCTCTAAGTTGCTTGGCTCACTATACTCATTCACTATCCGCACCATAAGAGCAAATGTTCCCGATTCACCCCCCAGGAATCTGGCAAGCTCCATGAAAGCTAGAATCGTAAAGTGCTCAGTCTGTGCCTGTGTGAGAAGCTCAAAAAAGCTTTGTTTTAAACCTGTTTTATAAGGACAACATAGGCACATATGTGTCTTGCTAAAATGTATCTTTCTAAAGTCTTTTTTTCAAGTGTAAGAACTCTCTCTTCTGTGGTCAAAAGCTGAATGTCTTCCTGGATGTTCCAGGGGCACTCAGCTCCGCAGAAAGCAGTTTTGTTTTGTTAGGTATCAGGGAGGCTTTCTTTCTACAGTTTCCATGTAAGTGTGTGATAACTTGGCACGGAAACACATATTCCTTTTTTGATTCATCCCAATAAGAAACGTTTCTGTCTGGAAAGTCAAATGAGGAGGGGTCTACGTAAATAAATTAGCAGAATATACCAGGGGGTCCTTCCCTTTGACCTCCTACTTATTGCTTTGTAGTTTCTTTGGGTAAATTGGCAGAATATACCAGGGGGTCCTTCCCTTTGACCTCCTACTTATTGCTTTATAGTTTTTTTGGTTAAATTGGCATCTTTCCCTTCAATGATATGGGCTGCTGGTGAATGGGTATTGATTCTATATGTTTTAATCTTGTAATGTGAAT
This sequence comes from Ichthyophis bannanicus, assembly GCA_033557465.1. Taxonomy (NCBI): domain Eukaryota; kingdom Metazoa; phylum Chordata; class Amphibia; order Gymnophiona; family Ichthyophiidae; genus Ichthyophis; species Ichthyophis bannanicus. Next base: position 677,823,454 of record CM066032.1, on the reverse strand, counting down.
TTATAACAGCAATGTCCTGTATGGATTACTTTATTTTTATATATGGTAAATTGCCTATAAAAAATCTGCATAATGCATTCTCATGACAGGGGTACAAGAGAGTGCTTACAAATTCCCTTAGGTCATCCTTAGGAATGTAATTTATTTCTAAAAGAAGCTAAACACATTCTGATAAGCGTTTGACTTCTGTATTGCCAGCAAGGCTATGCAGGACCCTGGCTTTCAATCTGCTTACTTTTTCAGGTTTTTCTTTAGATGAGTAATGGGCGCGGGGGGCAGTGCTGTATCTGATATGGATGGATTGTATGCTTCTGAGTCAATCTGACTCCCGGTGACCCAGCAGCTTCTGAGTTATCTTGGCAGTGTGACTGGAAGTACTGGAAATGAAAAGCAGCTGAGTTTTATTTTTAACTTTCAATATTATGAGAAGAGGAAATGCTTGAAAGGGAATTAGTCAAAACTCACAGTGGTGATCTTTGTTAATGAGTCTCAAGGCAGACTGGTGCCCAGAAGAGGAAATAATAATGTGTGAATATGTTTGCAAGGCCATGAAGAACTCATTAACTGTAATTCTGCATCAGAGATTTAAAAAAAAAAAACCAAAAAAAAAACCACTGCCCTCTCTGTACTGCATCAAATGTACAAATAGCAAACTGACACTCACCCTGTATCAATTAAACATTTTACTGTTAACATTCTTTAAACTGATCCCTTGAACCCAGGAGAGTGGCCGTGTGTGCAAGTCACACGTTACTTCACACTCAGAGCTGATTGGTCTGTACTGGGTTTGAAGCCATAAATCATGTTCCGTTTTGTGCCAGGTAAATTTGTAACATTGTTCCCAGAGGAAAAGGGGAATTACTCAAGAACTGACTGAAGAACTGACAAAATAATAGCTTAGCTCTAAAAGCTTTTGAGTGATAGCTAGCAAGTATCTCTACTGGCTGCACATTAAGGAGGTTGTTTTGGAAGGCCCATTCATGCTTCGGACGTCCAGAGTCTAAGCTTAGAACTGCTCCAGGCACCTTCAAGAGCACTACAGTAGTTTGGCTGAAAAACATCCAGTACAATCTCAATGACAGCAGCAGTGGGATTTGAAAGCTAGTTTATCTGTGCTAGCCCACTACTCTAACCATTAAGCTATACTTAGACATTCAGTTTCTGAAATACTATTCTGGGCATGTCTATGCAGACACTCCTGCAAATGTCCATATCGGACATGTCCATGTTTGTAAATACGTGTCAGCACCCAGATGTACCTGCTTTTTTTTTCAGACATTTGGGCTTAGCCATCCCAGATTGTACTTGGACGTCCTTTCTAAAATTTCCTTCTGTTTTCGAATATTGAACTTGGTACAGAGAGTATGACTTTCAATTAATTACAGAAATGTGATTTTAAGGAGAGAGTTATCGTGGCAACGGAAGGAGAAGGGGAGAGAGAAATAGTAGCAATTTATTATTTACTTTAAAAAAGTTTAGAACATATGATACGCTCTGTAATGAACATGAATGTAAAATAGTAAAGGGAATGGAAGGATACCTCTATGAGGAGAGGCTAAAAAGGTTAGGGCTCTTCAACTTGGAAAAGAGACGGCTGAGGGGAGATATGATAGAGATCTATAAATTAATGAATGGAGTGGAACGGGTAAACGTAGATCGATTGTTTACTTCATTAAAATATAGAAAGACTAGGGGACATGCAATGAAGCTACAGTGTAACCCATTTAAGACTAATAAGAAAAAATATTTTTTCACTCAATGCGTAATCAAACTCTGAATTCGTTACCGGAGGATGTAGTAAAGGCGTTAGTATAGGTGGGTTTCAAAAAGGTTTGGACAAGTTCCTGGAGGAAAGGTCCATAAACCATTAGTAAAGGGGCCCAGGAAATCCACTGCTTGCCCCAATACAAGCATTTTGGAACCTGTGTGTCTTTTGGGGAAACTGCTAGGTATTTGTGACCTACATCGGCCACATAAGTAAATGCACACTTTATAAAACACATATGTAAATTGTGACTCCACCCTTATTCTATCCAAACTCCACCTATGTGCATGCTACTGTGCAAATACGCACCAATTTACACTATGCATACTTTTGGGTATAAACTCCATTTAGTCACATAAAACATTCTTTTAAACATGAAAATGGCCTATTAAATTATCCTGTTCAACCTGATTTGTCCATAGAGTGTCTAGCTGGGAAATGGAACTTCCAAGATGGGACATTCACACTTTTCTTTGTATTTTACAAAAGGCTCTTCGAAACAGACTTTTCTAAAATAAGTATAAGGATGCATAGGAGTACTCGTGTAAGATCCGGCACATCCAGTGATTACAGCCCTTTAAAAAAACACCTATCAGTGCAGGCTGAATAGTGGCCCCAAAGCGATTACAGTTCTTCATGCACACAAGGGATTATTCAAAGTCTTCGGCTTAGAGTTCTTCTTCACACTCTTCCTCCTTATTCTTCTTCCTTGGAGGTTTCCCAGGTGGATAATTTCTTCTTCATTCTCCTCTTATACTCTATTGGGAGTGACAACACTTCACCATCAAATAACCAGGTTAATCCCTTTCACTTCATTAATATGCTCTGGACAAAATATATCAAATTCTCCTTTAGAGCTATTAAAGGCGAGGCGTTTACCTCCTGCGTGGCGATGTTCTCAGGGGATTTACTTCCGCAAGAACACGTGTAAAAATACCATTAATAGAATAGATATTAAATAACTCTGGGACTGAGGGGAATCTGATAGCAGAAGAAGCCTCTGTGGGTAACTGAATATTACTTTGCTAGGAAATTTGGTGATTTAAAGCTTTGGACAAAAGAGATCATGGACCTATTGTAAAATTCTATATTTTCAATTCTTTAAAAGCATTAATTTGTTATTCGCTTGGCTTAAATGTCTAAAATTAATTTGCCCTAGTTTTAGTTAGACCTTTAAACTCCTAATTCAAAATAGACAAATAAGAACATAAGAAATGTCATACTTGGTTAGACCAAGGTCCATCAAGGCCAGGATCCTGTTTACAACAGTGGCCAATCTAGGTCACAAGTACTTAGCATGAAATAAAGGTTTAGAATTAGTTGTCCTAGTTTTAGTTTAGCCTTTAGACTTCTATTACGAAACAGACAAACAGTTAATCTTTTTCCCAGCCACCCTACCTAACTCCAACCCATCCCAGGCACATCCTTTTACAGCAGTTCATTTGGAAGCAAACACAAAATACCAGCATATAATATACCAAAAAATTCTAAAGACCTTCATTTCAGTTTAGGCATTCATATGCCCTTAACAATTCTAAACAGCTAAAAACTTGGCAATGCAAAGATGCAGACAGCAGCCCTGCAGTGAGATGCTGGCTATGCAGTCTTTTGCACTGAGGGCCATAGTCGACCACTCCTTAGTTGTTCCTTCATTGTGAGCTGCTCATCTGTGTGAAACTCGCTGTCATGCATTTTCTGCTGCTGCTTCTCAGTTGTGGAATTTTTTAGCCACTGAGTTAAGAATGAGTTCTGACATTCTTTATTTTGGAAGATGCTAAAGACTTACTTTTTTAGATTAACGTTAATGAGATGGACTGACTTGCTGCTATTTTGGAAGAAGATAAAAGCTTACTTTTTTAGGTTAGCTTTTATTGAGATGGGATAGCTTTTTTAGTGTGGTAGGGTTTTTTTGTTGTTTGGGTTTGTTTTAATGGTTTTATTTTTGTGTGTTTAAGTGTTTGTGTGATATTTTGCATATGTAAGATTGTAATCCACCTAGGATTTTAGATAGTGCAGGCTAGAAATGTTTTAAATAAATAAATAAATATGTATGATTATCTCCCAGTTGGTGAGACGTTGTATGTGTTCGCATCGTGCAAAGAGCCTCTGGCTCTCAGATAATAAGTTTGATCTCCGGAGGCTAGAGTAGCAGATTTAGAGGAGCTGAGATAAAGAGGTATGGAGAAGAGACCTCAGAGGCTAGTAGATAAGTCTCACCTCCATTCTGCCAGCCTCAGTGCTGCCTTGGAGAAGAAAGGTCACCTGGAAGGAGAGCATCGCTTTGGTGTGGCAGGAAGGAATCCTGTAGCCTGGACCTGCCTTCCAGGAGAAGCAATATTCTCTTGTACCAAGGATGTGTCTCCAGGGATTAGGATGGTTATTCTACTTGGCAGTCAGTCATTAGGCATGTAGATACCAGGGTGGCTGGTAGGTATGAGGATCGTTTGGTCACTAGCCTGCCTTCTGTGAAGGCGGCGGGCCTCACACATCACCTAGATAGAATTTTAGACAGTGCTGGAGAGGAACTGGCTCTTCTGGTACATGTTGGTACCAATGACAGGAAAATGTGGGAGGGAGGTTCTGGAAGCTAAATTTAAGTTTTCAGGTAAAAAGTTGAAATTCAGGACTTCCAGCATAGCAGTCTCAGAAATACTTACTGTTCCACATGCAGGATCCGAGAAACAGGCAGCATTCCAGAGTCTCAATGCATGAATAAGACGATGGGACATAGAGGAAGGCTTTAGATTTATAGGAACTGGGCACATTCTGGGGAAGGAGAAGCCTTTTCCGGAAAGATGGGCTTCACCTTAACAGAGGTGTAACCAGGTCGTGGCACCGGAGTATAAGGCTCAGAGTACAGTATCTTTGAAGGATGCTATCAAAATTGGGAAGTTAGGGTATACCGATAGAGAGGTTGCAATAAAATCAAAAGTAGCCCAGGTGCTTTTAAATAAAGATCAGAAAGAGTTGAAATATTACAGATTATCCTTGTCAACTGCTAAGACTGTAAATTCAAACATACCTTGAAATGTCTTTATACAAATGTTAGAAGCATAAAAAACAACATGGGAGAGTTAGAATATATAGCACTAAATGAAGACATAGATATATAGCAGGCCTGGTGAAGGAGAATAACCAATGGGGCATTATGATACCAGGGTACAAATTATATCACAATGATAGCACTCTTCAAATTGTTGGAGGGGTGATGCTATATGTTAAAGAGAACGTTGAGTCAAATAGAATAAAAGTTCTGCAGGAAAGAAATGCAGACTGCATGAGCTCTGGCGTGCTCAGAAAGCCAAAAGCTAAGACTTTAAATTTATTATTATCTCTGCTGGTTTCTAGCTATCAATATAGAGTTTAAGTGTTTGTTTTTTGGGGATATCGCCAATATAAGGTTAACTGTTGCTATACATTAAGTTTGGGGATATTCAGACTACTGGGACCTGAACTCTGGAGTGCTCAGAAAGCCAAAAGCTAAGACTTTAAATTTCTTATTATCTTTGCTGGTTTCTAGCTATCAATATAGAGTTTAAGTGTTTGATTTTTGGGGATATCGCCAATATAAGGTTAACTGTGGCTATAGATTGTTTGGGGATATTCAGACTACTGGGGCCTAAGTATCCATATATTAAAGGGTTAAATCTGTTGCACTGCTTGGGGAATAGCTTGCTCCCAGGGAGGGCTGATTGTAGACCATCTCACACCTGGACACACAATACCGGTCTAAGGCAGACTGCATGAGCTCTGGAGTGCTCAGAAAGCCAAAAGCTAAGATTTTAAATGTCTTATTATCTCTGCTGGTTTCTAGCTACCAATATAGAGTTTAAGTGTTTGTTTTTTGGGGATATCACCAATATAAGGTTAACTGTGGCTATACATTAAGTTTGGGGATATTCAGACTGACTGCTTTCCTGTGTAGCCTTGGAGCAGATATCTGTGGGTGCCCCAGTTCAGGAACAGCCTACTGGCCAGAGACACTTAGGTTCCCGCCCACCCTACCCCTCATCCCACCCACCCCAGGGGCTACATTGCCTATATAGTGGTCGCATTCGTTGCCATCTATCCTTTCAACTTGGGTTAAGGCCCGCCCCTTCTTCTTCCTTTCTTCTTCTTCTAGGAATGCTTATTCAGCATGTCGTGTATTCAGTGCAATAACTGCGGTACATTTATTCCAAGACAAATCATTTGGAACCTGAGAGCTTGTCCTCTGTGCTTCAGGTCAGCTGCCATGCATAAACAACTGACTCTAGCATAAAGAAGTGACCCTACTGAGGGAGGAACTGGCTGCAATGAAGCGTACCTCTTCTAGGATACAAACTGAACAACGTCCACCACCACTCCCTCAAAGAGTCAAACACCCCAGGGACAAATGGATCACAATGGGTTCTGGTAGACTGCGACCTGTAACACACAGACATCCTATGCATAAAGAGATATCCCTGCTTAAGGCCTCCTCTGCCTTGCCTAATGAGGACGTGGAACTCAGGGAGGAATTGGCTGTAATGAAACACACCTCTTCTAAGATACAAACTGAACAGCGTCCACCACCACTCCAACAAAGAATCAAACACCCCAGGAATAAATGGATCACAGTGGGATCTGGTAGATTGTGACCTGTGACACAAAGACATCCTATGCATTAGGAAACATCCCTGCACAATGCCTTCTCTGCCTTGGCTAATGAGGATGCCCAATCCAAAGAAACTGAAGGGCCCTTAAATGAGACAGACAATGCCCAATCTCCTGCTAGAGGACCAAATATGAAGAAAACCTCACCAAACAGCAAATTACTAATACTTGGGGATTCCATCATCAGAGGCACCAACTTGGGAACACAGTTCAATGGAGAGAAGATAGTCAAGTGCCTCCCAGACTCTTCAGCCAGCAGGAATACAGACCAAGTTGTTGAAGTACTTAAAGCAGAAAGTGAACACAGATGTGGAAGATCAAGCTCTGGACGTCACCCCCTGCAAAAGCAGAATAACATCAGAAACAGCCACACTTTTAAACCACACATCAAAAACAAGCGGGAGGATGTGGGCAGAATAAAAACAATGCAAAATACACCCAAGCCAGTTAAATCCTGGAAGGCAATGAGCACTAATGCTCGAAGCTTAGCCAACAAAGTTCCGGAACTGGAAGCCCTAATCGTGGAAATGGATTTGGACATTGTGGCCATTACAGAAACCTGGCTAAATGAATCGCATGATTGGGATATAGCCATAGCTGCCTATAATCTATTCAGAAGAGACAGAGAAAATGGAAAAGGAGGAGGAGTAGCCTTGTATGTCAAGGGCAATATTAAAGCTACTGAAATGCAGGGGGCATGGGGAAAAGAAGAAGCGCTCTGGATTGTGTTGGAAAGAGGAGATGGCACTGTCATCCACACTGCTGTAGTATACAGACCTCCAACACAAACTGAAGAGATAGATAATGAATTGATTATAGATATTGCCAAGATAGCCACAAAGGGAGAAGCGATCATATGGGGTGACTTTAATCTACCTGATGTAGATTGGATTACTCCTTCTGCAAATCTGTAAAGAAGCAAAAAAATTGTGGATGCTCTCCAAGACGCATTACTTAGACAAGTGGTAATGGAACCAACTAGGGAAAGCTCAACGCTGGATTTAGTGCTCACCAACGGTGATAGCGTGTCGAATGTCTGCGTGGGTGCCCCTGTAAGCAGCAGCGATCATCACACGGTGTGGTTTGAGATAAAAGCCATGGTACAGGCCAATCATAGCAAGCTCAAGGTCCTAAACTTCAAAAACACAGACTTCAATAAAATGTCTGAGTACCTAAAGGAGGAGCTGACAGGGTGGAAGGAGATAAGGGAAGTGGAATTGCAATAGGCTAAACTAAAGGTGGCAATAAAAGGGGCAACAGATAAATATGTAAGAAAAGTAAGCAAAAACAAGAGGAGAAGAAAACCTATTTGGTTTTCCAAAGAAGTGGCTGCTCAAATAAAGGCAAAAAACACAGTTTTCGCAAAATTCAAAAGCTTGCAAACAGAGAAACACAGAAAGGAATACAGTGCCAAACTCAAAGAGACAAAGAGAGAAATAAGGATAGCAAAATCAAAGGCAGAGGAAAAGATGGCTAAAGATGTGAAGTGTGGCGACAAAACTTTCTTCAGGTATATTGGGGAAAGGAGGAGGATCAGAGGTGGAATTGCAGGACTCAGAAGTGCTGGGAACGCACTCGTGGAAAGTGACATTGAAAAAGCGAAATTGCTAAACAAATACTTCTGTTCTGTTTTTACTAAGGAAAGTCCTGGAGAAGGACCACCTGTGACTCCCAAATATAAAACTGGGAATGAAGTAGATACCACACCATTCACAGAAGATGATGTGTTAGAACTTGCAAAACTGAAAGTGGACAAGGCCATGGGACCGGATGAGATACTTCCCAGAATACTGAAAGAGCTCAGGGAGCTTCTTGCAGGGCTGTTAAAGGATGTTTTCAACAGATCCTTGGAAACAGGAGAAGTTCCTCAGGACTGGAGAATGGCTGATGTGGTACCTCTACACAAAAGTGGTGACAGGGAAGAAGTGTCAAACTACAGGCCTGTGAGCCTTACTTCAGTGGCAGGAAAAGTAATGGAGGCGCTCCTGAAAGAGCGAATTGTGAACTTTCTCAAAGCCTACAGGTTGCAAGATCTGAGGCAACATGGTTTTACCGAAGGACAATCTTGCCAAACAAATCTGATTGAGTTCTTTAACTGGGTGACCAGGGAACTAGATCAGGGGCATGCGATGGATGTCATCTACCTGGACTTCAGCAAAGCCTTTGATACTGTTCCTCATAGGAGGCTTATCAACAAACTCATTAGCTTAGGGATAGATCCCAAGATGGTAAATTGGATCAGAAATTGGTTGACTAACAGATGACAGAAGGTGATGGTACAAGGAGCTCACTCGGATGAAAGGAAGGTGATTAGCGGGGTGCCCCAGGGGTCAGTCCTGGGCCCGGCACTGTTCAATGTATTTTTGAGTGATATTGCTGAAGGACTGCATGGAAAAGTCTGTCTTTTTGCAGATGACACGAAAATTTGCAACAGAGTGGACTCCCCCGAGGGAGTGGTTAACATGAGGAATGATCTACAAAAGCTGGAAGAATGGTCTAATGCTTGGCAATTAAGATTTAATGCGAAGAAGTGCAGAATCATGTACTTGGGAAGCAGAAATCCAAGGGAAATGTACGCGATAGGGGGCAAGAGATTGGTATGTACGGATCAGGACAAAGACCTTGGAGTGATTATTTCTGAAGATCTCAAGGTGGCAAAACAGTGCGACAAGGCGGTGGCAAAAGCCAGGAGGATGCTTGGCTGCATACGAAGAGGAATTACCAGCAGAAAGGAAGAGGTACTTATGCCACTGTACAAGTCACTGGTGAGGCCTCACTTGGAATACTGTGTTCAGTTTTGGAGACCATATCTTGCAAAGGATGTAAAAAAACTGCAAGCTGTTCAGAGAAAGGCGACCAAAATGATTTGGAGCCTGCGTCAGAAGCCTTATGAGAAGAGACTTGAAGACCTAAACATGTACACTTTGGAGGAGAGGAGGGACAGGGGAGATATGATTCAGACCTTTAAATACTTAAAGAGAAATAATGAACAAACAAACCTCTTCCAAAGATGGAGAAGCTGCAAAACTAGAGGGCATAACATGAAGCTACAAGGTGGTAAATTGAAAGGCAATGCCAGGAAATACTTTTTCACTGAAAAGGTGGTGGATGCTTGGAATGCGCTCCTGATGGAAGTGGTGGGGGCAAATACAGTGACGGAGTTCCAAAGGGCATGGGACAGATACAGTGGATCCCGTTACAGCAACAAGAAAATATCAAAATAATCTGAATCATCTAATTCCTTAACATATATAGGGGTATCCTACATGGAGTGGCGGGATCACCCCTGGACAAAGACATGGGGAGGGGGGGCCTGCACGGAGCGGCAGGTGTACCTACTCTTGGCATCGTACTGGGCAGACTAGATGGACCATACTGGTCTTTATCTGCCGTCATTTACTATGTTACTATGTTACTATGAATCTCATAGAAATTCCATGTGTAAAGGGAAAGAAATAGTCTACCTGGACAAAATGAGCAGACAGATGAAAAAATGTTATCAAAAATTAGGGAAGCTAACAAATTTGGCAATGCAGTAATAATGGGTGATTTCAATTACCCCAATATTGATTGGATAAACCTCACATTAGGAAATACTAGGGAGGTAAAGTTTCTAGATTAAATAAATGTTTACTTCATGGAGCAGCCAGTTTGGAACTGACTAGAGAAGGAGTTATTTTAGACCTAGTTCTTTGTGGAAGATAGGATTTGTTGCAAGAGTTAACTGTGTTTGTACCACTCAGCACTAGTGATCATAATATAATCAAATTTTACATACTAACTGGAGTGAGAATGCAAAGGAAATCTACCGTGTCAGCATTTACGTTTCAAAAGGGAGACTACTATATAATGAGAAAACCAAAAGGAGCGGCTGCAAAGGGTCAAGAGTTAACATCAGGAATGGACATTGTTTAAAAATGCAATTTGGAAGCAACAGCCAGCTGTATCCTACTCATTAAGAAAGGCCAAATGACAACTTGCATGGTTTAAAGGTGAGGTGAAAGAGGCTATTAGAGCTAAAAAAAAATCTTTCAAAAAATGAAAACAAGAACCAAATGAGGAAAATAGGAAATAACACAAGCAGTGGCAAGTTAAATGCAAAGCATTGATAAGGAAGACAAAAAGAGAATTAGAAAAAAACTTTACAACAAACATTTTTTCAAGTACATTTGAAGTACATTCGAGGCAAGAAGGAGTCAGTTGGATCGTTAGATAATCAAGGGGTAAAAGGGACACTGAGGAAGGATAAAGCCATAGCTGAGAGAATGAAAGTGACATTTTAAGAAGGTAAATCTAGGAAAAATCGGGGACGTCTACAGCAAACATCCAAAAATCAGGTGAGTGGCAGCAGTGCCTTCTGAAATCGCTCCATCTCCACCCTGAAAAATGAACATACGGTTGCGGCCTCTGATCAGCCTGACTCCTCTAGCCCATACAGTATGCTCTGTCTCCTGTATTCACTGTGCTTCAGCAGGAAGCTCCAGCACAGTTGGGAGCCATGTTTCCACCAGGCCCCTCAGCAGATTCTGGGAGACCAATGAACCAGAGATTATTCCTTCTTTCCCACTTTCCTTGGTGCTTGAGTTTTTCCAAAAGTGCTCTGTTCTGTAGTTTCAGCATCCTAATACGTGTTCCATGCCTTCTGTGATCCTCTTGCTGGACAATGCACTATACCAATCAGAAAGCAGATGAGGCAATGTAACATGTAGTTTGCGTTTTGCATGCTTGCACTTGTTTTCATCTAGGAAGGTCAAGCAGCCAGGACCAGCCCAGTGTTTTGGGTGCAGTGGAGGATCTAGATTTGATTCCCAGCTAAGGTCTTCCATTTCCTGGGTCAGCTAGGGCTAGGAATGTTGTATTCACAGTCTTTAGGGGGAGAGTATAGCAGTCATTGTGTAACAGTAACACATACTAACACTAGTTTTCATGGCATGAGGCCCCCTGACTAAGGACTGTGACTGCAATGATCAGACTAGGTGGAGAGTTAACAAAAGAGGGTGAAACCCCAGCTAAGAGGAAACTGCCAAGCCAAAAACACACAAAAAGAAAGAAAAGCAATTCATCCACCTCTGTTTTCCTTTTTCTATGCCAAAAGAAAAATATTGAATTTCAGGGCTGTTCTTTATATCGTTGAACACACAAGCCACTGACTTCACCTCTAGGTGAAAAACTCTTTTCACATATGGATTTTCTTTAAATACTTCTTCTAATCCCAGAGGTATGCTGTCAGACCTTGTTCATCCACATACCATAGATATAATTGGGACAGTTTAAAACCAATTATATGTTCATTACTGAGTAAGAGCCCTTGCTGATTTGATTGAATTTCAGAAGAGATTAAAAACACATGTTAATACAGGCCTTCAATTTATGATATGATGGTATTATGTGGACATGACTATTCATGTATCTAGAACTTCAGTTTAGTGATGTTATGTTTATATATTTATGTGTACTGTATGTTTAATTTTATTGTGTATGTTTTGTGTACCTCACTTAGAACCACGGTGATTGGGTGGGCAAAATATGTTTAAATAAATAAATATAGTGGCAGACACATAATTGGCCTATTCATAGATTTTTAAAGTTATGTATATCATATCAGGCCATTTACATCCCTAAATAGACCAAAATCATCCATATAAATGTGGGCAAAGTTGGGGTGGGGTGAGGGTTAGTCAAAAAATTATCTGGATAGCAGTGACATCTAGGGTGGCCAGATTTGTGCCAGACAGTCCTATGTTTTCCAGGGGATTGGTTTCCCCATCCCACTACCTGGAACAATGATAGAGATGCCTGCCCTCATGAGCCAAAGGTGCTCATGGTGCCAACAGATGAGGAAAGAGACAAACTAATGTGGAACAAAGGGATAGGCTTCTGTTGCTGTGCAGAGGAAGGAATCAGGTGTTGGTGAGGTGTGAGGGAGAAAGGGCTGATACTGGCAGATGTTGGGGGAATGGGAAGGGAGGAGAAGAGAGAGAGTGATGGGGAGGGGGAGAAGACATATCAGATGCAAGGGAAGGTGGAGGGGGAGGGGGCTGGATGTTGGTAAATAAATGATGGGGGAAGGAGACAGAGAGATGCATGCTGGAGAAGTGGAAAAAGAGATATAGGGAAATAGGAAGTGTGCAAATGCATGGGGAGGGCAGAGGCAGATTCTGGATGGGGAGATGAAGTGGAAAAGGGTGCTGGGAAATGGGCAGAAGGAGGCAGAAGAGTGCATGCTCTGGGAGGAGGCAGGAAGGTAGATACTGGGGACATCGGGATGAGGGACAGCAGGAGCTCAGAGTTAGGTGGAGACTTGGGAACCAGGTGGGAGGCCTGAAGAACGTGGACTCCAAGACTGAATACTGTACGTGTGACTGAGGACTCAGGGCTTGACTGGGTGTGTACAAAGAGGCCAGGGAAGGAAACAGATGTTTGCTGATACCAGAGATCTCACATTGCAAGTACAGTACATGTAAAGTGTTATTTCTAGAAATATCAGTCTGTCTGGTTTCCTGTAATATAGCATTCTTTTTATTTTTGTATTTAGCTCCGAGCTTTCCCATAAGAGTACAAGGCAGGTTACATTCAGCTGCAGTAGGTACTTTACAGTTTATAATACATGCATAATACAAAATTCTCTAATGTATAATGCACACACCCCCCCCTCAAAAAAAAAAAAACTTCAGTAAGTTCATCATTGATGAAGAAGAAATTGAAATAGTGGACGACTTTAACCTGCTTGGATCAATTATATCAATAAAGAAATGACAAGCAGTCAAAAAATCCAATGTTGCATTGCTCTTGGCAGAATGACTATGAAGGACCTAGACAAGATTCTCAAAAGCAGAGAGGTCTTTCTCCATACAAAGATCCAACTTGTCCAAGCCATGGTATTTTCAATAACATCTTATGAATGCAAAAGTTGCACAGTGAAAAAGATAGATAGAACGAAAATTGATGCCTTTGAATTATGGTGCTGGTGTCAAATACTGTGTATATCATGGACTGCCCGAAGAACAAACCAGTCAGTACTAGAGGAGATCAAACCTAAGCTTTCTTTAGAAGCTCAGATGACAAAACTTTGACTTTCATATTTTGGACACATCATGCAAAGAGAGAGATCATTAGATAAAGACATCATGCTTGGCAAGGTTGAAGGTCAACACAAAAGAGGAAGGCCAGCAATGAGATGGATCTATACAATAACAGCAGCTATGGATGCCACTTTATCAACAATGAGCCACCTGACTGAAGACTGAATACAGTTTAGGATAGCTATCCAGAGAGTTGACATGAATCGACACCTACTCGACAGCACTTAACACACAACTTTAGACTATATAAAAACATAAGCTGTGTCATACTGGGTCAGACCAAATGTCCATCAAGCCCAGCATACTGTTTCCAACAATACCAATCCAAGTCAGGTTCCCAAAATGTAGACAGATTCCATGCTACTTATCCCAGGTGTAAGCAGTGGATGTTATGGACTTCTCCTCCAGGAACATGTCCAAACTCCTTTTAAAACCAGCTATATACTAACAGGTTTTACTACATCCATCAGCAACTAATTCCAGATTTTGATTATTCTTTGTGTGAAAAAAATATTTTCTCCAATTAGTCTTAAACTTGGTACATTGTAGTTTCATTGCATTTCCCCTGGCCTTTCTACTTTTTGAAGGAGTAAACAATTGATATGCAGTAATTTACCTGTTCCACTCCACTAATTTTATAGGCCTCTATCATAGCTCCCCTCAGCCGTCTCTTCTCCAAGCTGAATAGCTCTAAACGTTTAAGCCTTTCATCATAGGAGTATCCTTCCATCCCATTTATTATTTTGATCGCTCTTCTTTGTACCTTTTCTAATTCCACTATATCCTTTTCTTTATGGTGACCAGAACTGCACACAATATTCAAGATACAGTTACATTATGGAGCAATACAAAGGCATCACAATATCCTTGGTTTTATTCTTCATTCCTTTCCTCATGATTCCTAGCATTCTATTTGTTTTCTTGGCTGTCTCTGCACATGGAGTAGAGGGTTTTAACATATTATCTATGATGACGCCTAAATCCTTTTCCTGGGTGGTGATTCCTAATGTGGACTCTTACATAGTGTAACTGTTATTTGGGTTGTTTTTCTCCTAAGGGGGTCATTCTGTACCACGAATAAGCTGTCTGTATGTGTGGGGATCGATGTGTATCTCACAAAAACGTCCAAAACCATATTCTGAACATTTATGCACGTTCATGGCACTTAAATGGGGATTGCAGAACGTGAGCGGGAAGAGGTGGAACAGGGGTGTGGCCAGTCATGGAGATATATGAAGTGTATTCCATTCACATCCATGTACGTCCACAGGTGGCCTCACAGATGTCCAGGCTACACCTGTAAAAACATGGAATAAAGGTAGGACTAAGAAATATTTCTGATCCTAACCCCAATGCAGCCAATAGTGGTGAACGGATGATTACGGAAGAATTTGCTAAAACAAGGCTGGCCACATCAAGGAGGGCACTCTCCCTGGCAGCACCCGCTATATGGAACTCTCTCCCAGACCACATAAGATCAACCAAGAACCTCAAGGACTTCAGAAAACTTCTTAAGACTGATCTATTTACAGTACATTTCAAGGACCTCACATAAATTTTCTACCTCAAGACATTACAGGATCTCAATCCTAGCACGCCTCTCAAACAGCCCCATTTTGAATATATGTATATAGCTCATTATGTAAATAGTTCACCGATATAATCTAACGCACTGCCCCACACACTACACTTCTCAGTTCTCACACTGCATGCTACAAACCACACTTTATTATTGATTTTGATTGATGTGCCACACCGCCTTGATTTAACGATAAGGCGGTATACTAAATCCTTCTAGATAAATAAATAAATAAATAACCTATGCTGTGCACTGGTGTGACTGCAGTCTGGAAAACCACAGCATGCAGTGTTAGGAACACAAAGCAGAGGAGAGGGAGAATGTTTGTCAAAGCAGCAGAAATAAACACCCCCACAACTGTATGCATTAGAGCACTGGTTCTCAATCCAGCCATGCTGGCATTTGCTGTGTGAGCTAAAGGACCACAGCTAGGGCATCCTTCCAATGCCCACATCCTGGATATGATACTGGTGACGGAGTCCTAGGACCTCATGTGTACATGTAAGCCCGGACATCGGTGCTAAGTGCAGCACCCAGCCAGCTGGACTGTTGCACTCCACACAATTGATTTCTACAATATGCTCTATGCAATGTGCACAATCCCCTGGTGCAGATAAGGTCTTATGTAACTCCTACTGGAACACTATGATGGGGATATCTTACACCGGTGGCTACATGACACATATCCTGTACACAGGTGAATGTTACGGTTGTTTACATATGTGGGCCTATGATGTGCAATGTGCATATAGGGTTTGATCCTTGAGGCAGATATACTGGAAGGGCTGTTTGGGCCTACTGTAGCTCTCTAGCAGATTGAGGTCCACCACTGTAGTTATCGTGTATGTAGGAAGCCAAATAGAAATGTAGTGAGCAGGTATTAAGCTGGGTTGGAGGTACTGATTGCTATGGTTCCCTGTCCATCAGCTAAGACATTTGGTGCTGGGCATTTTTTTGGCAGATGACTCTGTGGGGCTGCAAGCGAGTGTATGTGTGTGCGTGGGGGAGGGGTCTAGATTGCTCATCCATATATCCGGGGGGAGGGGTGGACAGGTATGCCTGGCAGGTATCTGGACCATAGGGCTGTCTGCAGCCTCACCAGGTGCCAGCGCATACAGGCAGGAACGCGCAGAACGGTTCTGCAATCACTTCCCTGTCCAGACCCTTCCCTGTTGCTATTCAGGGGACCTTAGAGGGTGGGTGTGCAATGGTGCAAAATACAGTATGCCATTCCTAGGTGCACCAGCATTGGTCTCTACAAATGTGCACATTTGTAGGGAGTGCCAATGGTGTCTCTGGGCATGTCTGTGTGGTCCTTGCACTGCTGAAATCTGTCATTCCAATGGCCCTTTAGTAGTGCAGGGGAAGTGTTTGGGTAGGTCCCTATGGGGGGCCTGTCCTGCTGGGATCATGTCCTTACTTAGCATTATACAGTCATGTTCCTGAGCCGTTCATAATGTGCATACCTTGGGAGGGCGTCTACTGCCATGTCAGTAGTGCTGCACTGCATCTTGTACCAGTAGGTTCACCCTCTATTCATTTCCCTGCTACAGTACTGTACACTGTGAGTGCTTTGTAGTGGTCTGGGCATGCCACAGACCAGTTTCTATTGTCCAACTTGCATCCACCTGTGAGTCTCGCCATCTTACATTGTCATTCAGCCTCAGAACAGCTCTGTGCCCACAGCAGCTTCATAGCCGCCCATTTTGAAGGGGGGTGGCCGTTCACGGGTATATCACAGAGACGGGCAGGGTCATAGATGTACATCGTTTCGGAATATGGTGAGCGAGGGGATGTACAATGCTGTTGTTGATGTATACCCGCCTTCGTACAACGTAGCACTCTGTGCAGGCCACGCATAGCACATCTATGTGGGTGATTCTGTGCACGCAGGTGCCATCTATTCCCATGTGTGCGGAATTGGGTTCTATTTCTGCACGTTTCCATTTGAATATGCCCGCTGCCCAGACATGCACGTTTTCAGAATTGACCTCCACGTGCATAACTTTGTACTCGTCCACGTTAAATTTAATTTGCCTTTTGGATATTCAGCCTCCCAATTTCTCAAGGTCCTCTTGCAATTTTTCACAATCCTTCTGTAATTTAACAACTTTGAATAATTTTGTGTCATCAGCAAATTTGATCACCTCACTCATTGTTCCTATTTTCAGGTCAATTATAAATAAGTTAAAAAGCAGCAGGCCATTGAGAAAATTGACTATCCACCCTACTGTTTGTTTTATATTTTTTAATCAGTTCTCAATCCACAATAGTACACTACCTCCAATCCCATGACCTTTTAATTTCCTCAAGTGTCTCTCATCAAGGACCTTATGAAAGACTTTCTGAAAATCCAGATACATAGAAACATGACGGCAGAAAAAGACCGTATGGCCTATCTAGTCTGCCCTTCCAAATCAACAACTATAAAAGTCCCCTTTTTTCCTTTTTTGAGATCCTCTGTGTTTGTCCCATGCTTTTTTGAATTCAGACACTGTCCTCATCTCTACCACCTCCACTGGGAGACTTTTTCATGCATCTACCACTCTTTCCATAAATAAATATTTCCACATATTACTTCTGAGTCTGTCCCCTTTCACCCTCATCCTATGTACCCTCATAGCAGAGCTTGCTTTCAATCGAAAGAGGCTCTCCTCCTGTGCATTTATGTCACGGAGGTATTTAAACATCTCTATCATATCTCTTCTATCCCATCTTTCCTCTAACGTATACATATTAAGATCCTTAAGTCTATCCTCATATGCTTTATAACAAAGAGAACTAACCATTTTCGTAGCCATCCTCTGCACTGACTCCAGCCTGTTTATATCCTTTTGAAGGTGGGGTCTCCAGAATTGCAGAGAATACTTCAAATGAGGTCGCACCAAAGACTCCTTTTTTCTGCGGGCCATTCCTCTCCTTATGCACCCAAACATCCTTCTAGCTTTTGCTGTTGCCTTTTCTATCTGTTCAGCTACTTTAAGATCACCAGACACAATCATGCCCAGGTCCCGCTCTTCTTTTGTGGACAGAAGTACTTCATCCCCTACACTGTATTGCTCCCTTGGATTATTGCATGCATGACCCTGCATTTTTTAGCATTAAATTTCAGCTGCCAAATTCTCAACCATTCTTCAAGCTTAGCTAGATCCCTCTTCATTATCTACTCCTTCCTGGGTGTCTACTCTACTGTAGATTTTGGTATCATCCGCAAAGAGGCAAACCTTACCCAACAGCCCTTCCGCAATATCACTAACAAAGATGTTAAAAAGATCAGACCAAGGACAGATCCCTCCAGCACACCACTGATAAGCTCCTTCTCCTCAGTGTGAGCTCCATTTACCTGTACCCTTTGTCACCTCCCACTCAAACAATTTCTAACCCAATCAGTAACTTTAGGGTCCATCCCTAGGGTGCTCAGTTTGTTTATCAGTCACCTGTGCAGAATGGTGTCAAAGTCTTTACTGAAATCCAGGTATATCACATCTAGGGCTCTCCCTCGGACCAACTCCCTGATCATCCAGTCAAAGAAATAAATCATGCTGCCCAGAAAACTCACTATTTTCTCTTTCAGCAGCTTTTCCAATAATTTACTCACCACAGAGGTTAGACCAATTGGCCTGTAGTTTTCAACCACATCCTTACTTCTGCTATTGTGTAAAGGGACCACATGTGCCTCTCTCCAGTCCTCTGGCACCACTCCCAACTCCAAAGAGGCATTGAAAAGGTCAGTCAGTGGAGCTGCTAGAAAGTCCCCAAATTCCTTCAGTATTCTCGGATGTATCCCATCTGGTCCCATTGCTTTGTCTATTTTTAGTTTAGCTAGTTTCTCATGAACACAGTCTTGATATCATGAAAGGCGGTATAAAGAAATGTTAAATAAATAAATAAAATTGTTTGAGATCCCCGTCGCTTCTGTTCCTATTTGTGGGTGTTTTCTGAAGTCCTTCTCCTGGCCCTTCATCTGTGAACACAGAACAGAAATACTTTTTAAGCAATTCTGCTTTATCTTCATCAGCTTCTACATATTCATCCCCTTCACCCTTGAGTCTGACAATACCACTTTTGCCCTTCCTCCTCTCACTAACACATCTGAAAAATGTCTTATCCCCTCATTTTATTACATTGGCTATTTCTTCTTCTTTTTATACCTTTGCTTTCCTGACTACTTTGCTAGCTTCTCTAAGTTTTTCCAAATATAGATGCCTGTCTTCTCTCTGTGATTTGTATTTCATGAAGACCTCCCTCTTTTTCTTCACCTTTTCAGCTACTTTTTTCGAAAACCATAGTGGCTTCCTTTTCCTTTTACCTTTAAAATGCCCTTAAAATATCCTCTTTCAGTTTTGCCCACTGTTTTTCTACATCCCCCAGCTGTTCGCATTCCGCTAACGACTCCTTGAAGTATTGGCCCATCTTGGCAAAGTTAGTTTTCCTAAAGTCTAAGACCCTCTCTTTTAAATGGATTTTATCTGCCGTAGTCCTAATACTGAACTACACCATCCGGTGATCACTGGATGCAAGATGATCTCCCACTTTAACATCAGAAACACTTTGATAAGTGTTAAGCACCAAGTCCAGCATTGCCCTTTCAGGTGTGGGTTCTGTTACCAGTTGTCTGAATAGTTCTCCCTGTAGAGAATCCAGTATCTTCTTACTTCTAGATGACACTGCAGCAGGGATGTGCCAATCAACATCCGGCATATTGAAATCACCTTTCAGTAGCACTTCCCCTTTCCTGGCAATGCTGCATATGTCTATTAAATCTCTGTCCACTTCCTCTCCCTGTGAGGGGGTCTGTATATCACGACATTGCAAATGGATTTCTCTTTCCTTCTTTCTAGTTTATCCCACAATTCCTCCTCTGTCCCTTTTAAGCCCTGTAAATCTATAGCTTTAATATATTTTTTACATATAGTGCCACTCCTCCACCCCTTCTTCCTACCCTATCGTTCCTGACTAAAGTATAGCCTGGTAAAATTATATCCCACTCATGGTTGTCCATGAACCATGTCTCCGTAAGTGCCATTAAATCCAAGTCAGCCTCTTCCATTACAGTCCTACCATCTGCTTCTTAAGACATGTTGACCCTTCTTGGACCTATGGATGCCATCTCTGCTCTGCAGCCCTTGGAATATCATCCCATGGTCCAGGAAACCAAAACGCTCTCAATGATACCATCCACACAGCCATTGCATTTATCTCGAGGATGCAAGCTTCTCTGCCTTGGCCTTTACCTTCAACAGGGAGAATTGAAGAAAATACCACCTGCACACCTGTCTGCTTTACCCTCTGTCCCAGAGCCATGAAGTCACTTTTGATATGCTCAGTATCATTTGTGCCGACATGGATGAGCAACATCGGGTAATAGTCAGTAGGCTTGATGAGTCTCCATAAACACTCCCTAACATCTCAGATTTTGGCACCTGGCAGACAGCAGACCACTCTGGACATCAAGTCTGGTCTGCAGATGGATGCCTCAGTACCCTTCAAAAGAGAATCACCAACCATCACTACCCTTCGCTTCTTTGGCAACTGATTCTGCAACTTTGGGGTGCTCGAGCTGTGGTTCCTCCCTTTCCACTTCCACTTCCAGGGCTGCATAATGGTTCTTCATTTCAAGGACTGGAGGAGTTGGGTTGGTGATTCTGCAGGCCCTGGTGACTCGTGTTCAACTTTTGTCATTTTGTAGGCTCCCATCTTCACCTCTGCTGGACAGCTTGGATATTTCAAGAAGCATTTCATCAATGTACTTCTCACTGTCTTGAATGCTCCTCAGCCTCGCCACCCCTTCTCTGAGCTCCTCCACTTCTTTCCCGGGAGCTTCAGCATACAGGCATCCTGCACATGGAACCAGAGCTTCAACTGGCATTGGGATCTCTGTCTGGACAGAGGCAGAAGCTGTAACGGGGGTAACAATTTTGGCAATACGATTTTTCACAGTCATTGTTCAGGTGGAGGAGTTTTGGTACCTGTTGAAGTAAAAGAGAGAGACCTACCAAAGTCCCTGCCTGTTCATCAGCTGTCCTTTAAGAGATACATTACATCAACTGGCTCACCTTTATTTACCTGTTTATTCACACATTCAAAAAATAAATATAGTAGTGAGACAAGACCTTTCTTGGTAAATCTGTTTGAATATGCCCTTTTTCAATAGAATTTCATCCACCCATGTATGTATGTTCTTAGTTAAATGGGTAACTAGCTCTTTTTTTGAAAATTTGCAGTTTTTTCTCAGTGCTTACATTTATATGGATTTTTGCCACTGAATAATTGACCTGTGTAGATCTTCACTGCAGCTGTGAGGTCCTAAATGTTTATAGGCTATCAACTCATACAATATAAACTTATCATTCAAAATCATCAGAGAATTAGCCCCCCCCCCCCATCTCAGCTTATCAAAAAAACTCCCAATGATTGACACCGAAGAGGCGCAATGAATAACACCCTCCTATTCCCCCCAGATTACAGAATGACAAAACAATACACAAGTAACAGGGCATTCGAGTATTTCTCTCCAGTGCTCTGGAACTCATCACCACAGGGACTTAGAAATATAACGGACCTTTCCACCTTCCGCACACATCTCAAAACTTTCTTATTTATAGAACATTTTGGAGAAACAGAGATCACTCCAACTAATTGACCTGATATAACCTTGAGAAAAATCAAGCACTTTACACTCCACAATTTCTCTACTTACTCTCAACCCCACAATACATTACATTGCTCTGATTACCTCTTCAAAAATGCATAATATTGAAAGCACATGAGCCATCAAGAACAGACTATCTGGTTTTTGAATCATGTATATATCTCTGATTGCTTGTTAGTTATATGTCATCACTACCTTGTTCAATGTAATTCAGTTGTTTTAATGTAAACTGCTATGATTGCCCAGTGTGCAGCAGCGGCCAAGAGAGCAAATAGAATGCTAGGTATGATAAGGAAAGGAATGAAAAATAAAACAAAAGATATTATAATGCCTCTATATCGTTCCATGGTGAGACCGCACCTTGAATATTGTGTGCAATTCTGGTCGCCGTATCTTAAAAAGGATATAGCGATATTAGAGAAGGTTCAGAGAAGAGCCACCAAAATGGTAAAGGGGATGGAAGGATACTCCTATGAAGAAAGGCTAAAAAGGTTAGGGCTCTTTAACCTGGAAAAGAGATGGCTGAGGGGAGATATGATAGAAGTCTATAAATTAATGAACGGAGTGGAACGGGTAAACGTAGATCGATTGTTTACCTTATCAGAATATAGAAAGACTAGGGGACATGCAATGAAGCTACAGGGTAAACTATTTAAGACTAATAAAAGAAAATATTTTTTCACTCAACGTGTAATCAAACTCTGGAATTTGTTACCGGAGGATGTAGTAAAGGCTGTTAGTGTAGCTGGTTTTAGAAAAGGTTTGGACAAGTTCCTGGAGGAAAGGTCCATAAACCATTATTAAGAAGGAACCCAGGATATCAATGCTTGAACCAGTACAAGCATTGCGGAACCTGTGTCCCTTGGGAAAACTGCTAGGTACGTACGACCTAGATTGGCCACTGTTGGAAACAGGATACTGGGCTTGATGGACCTTGGTCTGACCCAGTATGGCATATCTTATGTTCTTATGATTCTTGATATGGCGGTATAAAAATCACATAAATAAATAAATACTGTTTTTATTTTGCCGTTACAAGGTATGCCAACCTATGAAGACTCTGAATTTTCTCCAGGACTTGTCTATTAGAAATCTTATTCTCTTTTCAATTTTTCTCCTGTGAAACTCTGACAGCACACTTTACTCCGTGTCCTTTTTATTTGCCTCATTTCTCACTTCTTGCCTTATTTTACCTGTCTCCTCCTTCTTCCTTTCTTTTTTCTACTCCCATCAATTTCCCTTCTCACCTTAAGGCTCCTTCTGAGTCGCTTTTTCCCTGGCATGGACACCTCTACCAGTTTCTTTGTTATCCTAGTCTCCCTTTCTGGCTTTACAATCATCCTGTGCCACCTCTGCAGCTATCAACCTTCTTCCGTGTCCTCTATGTTTTTCTTTCTCACCTTAACTTGTGCATCTCTGTGATTCTCGCCCATACTTCATGTCCGTTCTGTTGTTCTCACCTTCATCTTGTGCTCTCTCTGTGACTCTCCCCCTCACCATTGTGCATATGAAAGGAATGGAAACATTTGGCACAGCAGTGCAGTTTCCTCTGCTCCCACTGGTACCAGCACTGATTGATGCAAAGAATGGTCGGAGGTAAACTTTACATTGAGCCATGAAATAGGTACTGGCAACTTTCCTAGAAACCAAGAGTTAAGGTCCAAATCCCTGAAGCTCTAAGTCAGACCTAGAGAGTTGTCAGCTAACAAAAAGAAAAATCCTAACCCATAATAGAGAAAAGTCGACTATTGCACTGAAAGGATACCATCAAAGGAATTATTGTAGTGTTGCATGCATGTGTACAAAATAATGTATAATCATGCTTTTCTCTCTGTGGGCTCCATTAAATTTTCAAAGCAAAAGTATGCACATATTTCCACTTTTAAAATTACCCCAGGGATTTTATATGCTTACATTTATACTGACCTGTTCTTTGGCAAACACACATGTTCTGGAATAATTTACATGCATAAACTCTGAGCATAAGAGAAACCTCCTCCTCATCCTTATCCCAGCAATGGCTCTGCGCAGTTCAGGCATTCATGCTGTATGTACATACATTTTCCCATATATCAGTGCAGGCGGTTTTAGAAAAGTTTGTTTCTATGGGTAAATCACTGTTTAACCATAGACGTGCTTTTGAGAATCACCCTCCAAGTGACTAAAGCCAGTATAATGAAACAATGCACTAGGTCTATATCTAAGATTATGGCACCAATAGATAGAGGACCGGTAGGGAGAGGAGTTTGAGAGATTGGAAAGTAGAGGGTCCAAAGCTACACTACTGCTGCTTCATATGTTACAGAGGAAGCATGCTGAGCCCACTCTCTCTGAGCTGCTTGTGAAGCACTGCTCGTCTCAAGCAGGCCATGAAATAGGCAGCAGACTGGGGAAACGTGCAAAAGGGAGTGATTAGTTCCTCTTTCATGTTTGACACTTGATCATCTGTCAATGAGTTTCAAGATGGGAAAACAATGCAGTACCAAAGGCAAATTTATTAACAGCTTTGCAAGAAGTCAAAGAGTTCCAAGACCTGTGACCCTGGCATCAAATCTCAACGTTGAGAGCATTCTATGGAGCACCACTTTCCTCCCCTCCTTGCCAGTGTGCCTGCAGCTGTAAGCTGTTGCTATTCTTGCTTGCTGATCTAGCATATGGTTTAATATAGAATCACAACAGATTTAAAAAAAATATTACTATAAACAATCAATATCGTTTACTGTAGGGGCCAGTGAGTTTGGAAACCAAAGATATTTTTTTTTTAATTTTTTATTTTTGGAAAGATCTCTTTTTCTTTCATTCTTTTATACCTGCCAGAAACTAGCTGAAAGCTAAGCAGCCAGCATTAATCCAACAACGGAAAAGAAGCATACTCATAAGAACACAAGAACATAAGATATGCCATACTGGGTCAGACCAAGGTCCATCAAGCCCAGTATCCTGTTTCCAACAGTGGCCAATCTAGGTCGTACGTACCTAGCAGTTTCCCCAAGGGACACAGGTTCCACAATGCTTGTACTGGTTCAAGCATTGATATCCTGGGTCCCTTCTTAATAATGGTTTATGGACCTTTCCTCCAGGAACTTGTCCAAACCTTTTCTAAAACCAGCTACACTAACAGCCTTTACTACATCCTCCGGTAACAAATTCCAGAGTTTGATTACACGTTGAGTGAAAAAATATTTTCTTTTATTAGTCTTAAATAGTTTACCCTGTAGCTTCATTGCATGTCCCCTAGTCTTTCTATATTCTGATAAGGTAAACAATCGATCTACGTTTACCCGTTCCACTCCATTCATTAATTTATAGACTTCTATCATATCTCCCCTCAGCCGTCTCTTTTCCAGGTTAAAGAGCCCTAACCTTTTTAGCCTTTCTTCATAGGAGTATCCTTCCATCCCCTTTACCATTTTGGTGGCTCTTCTCTGAACCTTTTCTAATAACGCTATATCCTTTTTAAGATACGGCGACCAGAATTGCACACAATATTCAAGGTGCAGTCTCACCATGGAACGGTATAGAGGCATTATAATATCTTTTGTTTTATTTTCCATTCCTTTCCTTATGATACCTAGCATTCTATTTGCTCTCTTGGCTGCCGTTGCATACTGGGCCGAGGGTTTTAACATGTTATCCACAATGACGCCTAAATCTTTTTCCTGGGTGGTGGTTCCTAATGTGGAACCTTGCATCATGTAACCATAGTTTGGGTTCTTCTTCCCTAGGTGCATAACTTTGCACTTGTCCACATTAAATTTCATCTGCCATTTTGATGCCCAGTCTTCCAAATTATCAAGATCCTCTTGCAATTTTCCACAATCCTCTTAGGTTTTAACAACTTTAAATAGTTTTGTGTCATCTGCAAATTTGATAACCTCGCTCGTTATTCCACTTTCCAGGTCATTTATGAATATGTCAAAAAGCAGCGGACCCAGTACAGATCCCTGGGGTACACCACTATTCACCTTTCTCCATTGGGAAAATCGGCCATTTAGCCCAACCCTCTGCTTTCTATCTTTTAACCAGTTCCTGATCCACAGTAGTACACTGCCTCCTATCCCATGACTCTTTAGTTTTGCCAAAAGTCTCTGATGATGTCAATAACATACTCATGTGCAAAGAAAAGTAAAAGAACATAGCAGTGGGATTAAAATATATAAAACTATATAATCAAGCTAGCAGCACAGATAGATATTGCATGGAACTTTTACTATCAATTTTATTCTGAAATAGTATAACAAAATACACTATCCAAAGACACACTAAAAAGGCATCAACCATTTATGAATGTCCACTGCAGATGTAATATCATATCACTGTCCAACATGTTTCAGCCAAAGCCTTCATCAGGGACAACACTAAGAACAGAGTGATATGAAGAGGAAGACCATTCCAACAAACATAAAAAAGATAAAAATGCAATGAAAATTTATCACCAAAAAACAGAAAAACAAAATGGGATAAAAAAAAGTAGAAAAATAAAAGGGAAAAGGGAAGAAAAAAAGGAAAGGATTCAAGATCTGAAGAATTATTTGGTAAGTGAGGATTTCCATGTAAAGAGGAATTTTAGAAACCATGTGTAGTGGAATTCCCACATGTATCTCAGGATGTGGTGAATTAGACCAGTATTTTGTAAGAGGTTCTGCTGAACATAGAGCCCCTTGTAAAATAGCTGCAGGACTACATGGGTATACCCCTGCACATCTGGCAGGAGCAGCGATTTTAGGAGCTGCATTTGAGAAAAAATAAAACCACGCAAATCCCTCCCACTTAGATGTGCAAGTAGCCTTCCAAAGTCACTGCACCAGCTCAGAGGCATACCGGTACAGCACTACAGGTCTGGCCCCCTTACTTCATGCCCCTGCAGGTATCCCTGATCAAATATGCTCCACTTGCAACCTCACCCCGATACTTCCCCTGCGGCATCAACCCAGCTCCCCCCACTCCTCCTGAAACATCACCCCAATCCCCCCTCCCAACCCCCCCCCCCGAGACATGACATTGCAACCCCCTCCCAGCCATCCCCAGAGACATGACATTGAGTCCCTCCACCCAGTCCCCTGGAGGTATGACATCAAGACCTTCCCATTCCCCCTAAAGTATCAGGTTGAGGACCCCTCCCCCAAAGACCTCCCAACCAAACAATACAAAGGTGACGCCCCCTAGTGGGAGCAGGAGAAAGATTTCCACTAGGGATCATCGCCATGATTTTGGAAAGGGACTTTGTGCGGGGCAGGAATGAATGGGCCTTGCTCCTGCTCCCACTGAACACCGATGACCCCAATAACCCTGGGGATGTGTATCAAGGGGTAGAAGGAGGCCTGGACAGTCAGGAAGGGGCCTTTAAAAGGGAGGGTCATCTTTCTACCATTTGGTTAGGGACCTTTGGGGAGAAGGGGCCTCAATATGTTGCTTGGGGGGGGGGGGGGAAGGGGCCTCAATGTCATGCCTTGGGGGGGGAGAGGGGATCAGGTTGATGCCTCCAGGTGAGCTGGGAGGGGGATTGGCGTGATGCTTCCTAAAGAGGGCATATCTGATCAGGAGCAGAAGGGATCCCCGATGACAACATTTACATTTGCCCCTATTAGCAGGTACTTACTCATGCCTGGGGGAAGGTACAATTGCCGACAGAAGAGCATAAGATATGCCATACCATGTCAGACTAAAAGGCTATTAAGCCCAGCACCCTGTTTCCAATAGTGGCTAATCCAGGTCACAAGTACCTGTCACGTTCCCATAGATAGGGAACAGCAAAGAGCGAAGCGGAGTAAAAACACCTCTTAAAGTCCAAAACAACTTTATTGACCCCTACACTTACAGTCTTTCGGCACATATGCCTTCTTCAGAGGGCAGGATAACCTCCAACAGAAAGTAATAAAAGAATAAATAAAAACATAAAAACATAATATGCCAACATTAAAATAATAACACAGGTACACTACCAAAAAACTGCCTCCAGTTTTGCAACTGATTCCTATAGATTTTGGGGTGCTGAATCCAGGAAAAATAGCCAAAATGTTCCATCACGTCACGTTTTCTTGCAAAATTAGATTTCTTACCCATATAAGGAATGTTCACATAATTTCTTTTTAGCCGACTGCAGTTTATTTTCTTGGCCCAAAATAGAGGTTGTAATGGTTAACTAACTAGAAACACTCCCTCATGATATTTTAGAGTGTTTTGTATTCATTTTATACATTAACAGGACAATTGGGAGGCGGGGGGCTAAATCCAGTACTCGCGCTGGCGCATGTTCTTTCCTGTTCGCCTCGCCTCGTTCGCTCGCTCGAACACGGTGGTTGCGACATGAACGTTCCTGTCAAATTTCAGTTTCTTGCAAGTTCATTATTACCTTTTGTTTGCTCAGTCGTAATCCAGCTTTATTCCGAAGTGGTTCACTACAGTTGTAGTTTGCAGTGCTGTGTATTTGTGATGGCTCACAGAGCCAGAGGTTGCGTCAACTCTCCGGACAGTTTTTGTTTTATTTGTGGGGAATATACCGTGAAAAAGCGGCAGAGGAACATTTCTGCATTTATTAAAAAAGTATATTTCGCCTATTTCGGTTTGAAGTTAGGCGATCAAGACAAACCGTGGGCTCCTCACAAAGTGTGCAAGACATGTGAGGAAGATCTACGCTTATGGATGAAAGGTAAAAAACAAGCATTTCGTTTCGGAATACCTATGATGTGGCGTGAACAAAGAGACCACAGCAGTGACTGCTATTTTTGCTCTTGCATTGTGAAGGGATACAACTTAAAAAATAAGAACGTAATAAGTTACCCCAACCTTCCCTCAGCAATTAGGCCTATGCTTCATAGCAACGAAGTACCTGTGCCTGAACCACCAAAATCTTTGGATCATATTTGTGTGTGGACGGTTCTGATCATGATGAGACTCATCAGATGGCTTTTCCCGATGAGTCCAGTACTTCCGAGTTTGAAACTGAACCAGATCCGAAACCTGAACTTTTATCTCAAGCTGAATTGAATGATTTAGTCCTGGATTTAAGACTCCCAAAAGATGCTGCCCAACTGCTAGGTTCTCGGCTTAAACAGAAAAATCTATTGTCACCAGGAACAACTTTTTATTGGTACCGGACCGCGAGACACAATTTTTGAAGTATTTCAGCAAAGAGGAAGATTTGGTATTTTGCAAAGATATATACGGAGTGATGGAAAAGTTTAAACTCAAGTATGATCCTGCTGAATGGCGGCTGTTCATTGATTCGTCAAAAGACAGCATAAAAGGTGTTCTTCTTCATAATGGCAACACATTCGCTTCAGTTCCTATTGCTCACTCTGTTATTCTCCAAGAAAAATACGAGAATTTGGCCCTGATTCTTCAGAAGATTCGTTATGATGAGCATAAGTGGATGATTTGTGGAGACTTTAAAATTCTATCCATGCTATTAGGGCAGCAATCCGGTTTCACCAAATATCCCTGCTTCCTTTGCTTGTGGGATAGCCGGGCCCACGACCTACACTGGGGGAAAAAAGACTGGCCAATTCGGGAGTATTTGAGACCCGGTGAGAAAAATGTTCTTCATGAGAGCTTGGTACCTCGTGATAAAATTCTATTACCACCTCTCCACATTAAGTTGGGTCTCATTAAGCAATTCATCAAGTCCCTTCCAAAAGATGGTGAGTGCTTTCGGTACCTTTGCTCAAAGTTCCCCCGACTTTCTGAAGCAAAGCTAAAGGAAGGAGTGTTTGTTGGCCCTGATATAAGGAAAACTCATTTCAGATGGAGCATTCGCTGAAACGATGTCTGAGAAGGAAAAAGAAGCCTGGGATTCCTTCAAGGATGTTGTTCTCAAATTCTTGGGGAACAGGCGGGATGAGAACTATAAGGATATTGTTGCCAGGATGCTCAATGCCTTCAAAGAACAAGGCTGTAACATGAGCCTGAAAGTCCATTTCTTGCACTCCCATGTGAACTACTTTCCCGAAAACTTGGGGGCGTACAGTGAAGAACAAGGTGAAAGGTTTCACCAGGACATCAAGGACGCAGAGAGAAGGTACCAAGGAAGATGGAACACCACTATGATGGCTGATTTCTGCTGGTTGCTGCTGCGGGAAACCCCAGATGAAAAATACGCCAAGCAGCGCACCAAGAGAAGCATTCGGGGGAAGAAGAAACGGGCCCACCAGGAGATTGATTGACCCAAGAATGACTTTAAAATCTAAACTGTGTTGACAAATATCGTGTTTTTACTAAACTTTGAAATAAAAATTTGCTAGTTATTACCACAGTGTCGGATCTCATTTATTAGAATTTTATTTTCACACCATCGGGTGTTTGTCTTCATGTATTGCAATGGTGTGGTTTGCGTTTTCTATTCTTACATACATACCTGTACAACATTTTTTGCACATTTCTTTGCTTTGCTTTGTGTCTAACCTCGCTCTTATATGCTCAATGTTTGTGCACATGTATGTGGCTGTTTTAAGTGCAGACAATTTTGCTACCATCACAGTGTGTTTTGTTGACATTACTCTATTCTTATGTGCTGCCTTGTTACAATTTTCTTTATTCTTATTTGAATAACTACTAAACAATTAGTATAAAGAATTCATCCAAGAAACTTTTATCTCGATCGCACTCAATCTGAAACGTTCACCTCAAACTGCTAACCCAATGTAGCAAAAAATCTGTACGTGATGGAGCAAATTGGTTATCAGATTTGGATTCAGCGCACCAAAAAACGTAAAAATCAATCGAAACATTAGAGGCAGTTTAAAAAAAATTTTTTTAGTGTACCTGTGTAATCCATTAACATAAGAGCAATAACATATAATTTAACTAAAAATAAAAAAACAAGTGAAAGATTAAAAGTAGATTATCAGTTAATCAATAAAAACATGTAATATAAATATATACAAATACTTGTGAAAGCATAAACAAAGAGAGTGAAAAAAAGTAAATTTTAGCATCAGATAAGGCTATGTGTACATTAAAGATAACAAACCATTGTGAATCTGTGGCATCCTAAGAAATCGTAGAGGCGAGGAGGAACAATACATATACAGATATATAAGCCACCATATGTTTTGTTACTGTTATCAAGCTTTTAGTGAACAGAGCAGGAGCAGGAAGAAAAAGCAACATACTTAGCTGCCTCTGAGGACTATAAGAATCAATTAAATGATCTAAAACAGTAAAAACGGAACTTTAATTTCAAAATACTCTGATGTCCATCATGCCAGCTATGTCCACCAAGAAGCAAACAGCACACTGCCACACAAGATAGCAGAGAAACCAATCCAAAAAACGTGGGCAGCAAATAAAACTCATAACCTTTATTGATCATTATTTGATAGAGGTGGCCCAAACCCAACACAGGCCGTGTTTCGTATGATACTTCTTCAGGGGTGAGGCACACTATAAACTATAAAAACATCATAATAACATGTCAAAAAAGTACATAAAAATAAAGAATAAATACATTATTAAAATCATAAATTAAAAGAATGAATAAGATATACTAATTGTGAATTAAATATGAACTGATATAATTGAACCAATAGAAAAACATATACACCAATATAATAATAAAACAATAAAAAAAATGTTGTAAAAGTGTTCAGAATGACCAACAAGTAACATATTGAAACATAAAATGCCACATAACAAAATGTGTGTGTGAACAGTTAGACATGTAGATTATAAACAGCATCAAATATAAAAACCAAACCAACCATAAAAGAATAATAAATAATAATAATTATGGTTAAAAACATGTACGAATGATACTTTAATATATATTAAGGTACGCTAAAAACAGAAGGAAAAACAAAAGGGATGAGAAGCAGGATATGAAAATTAATTGAGATGAATTTAGCACAAAGAAAAAAGAGTGAATCAGAAACAATTACCTTAAGGCAGTGGGAAACGCTGACAACCTAATAAGAGTGGTCAATGAGACCCTAGGCCATTTTCATTTCACTGTAAAATCAAAATATGCCTGACTTTAAAAAACTTGAAAGTGAACATGTGCGAAATAAACAATAAATGTGCCTAATCAAATCAAAACAGTACCAGATAAAACACAGGACGAAAAGGTTATAAAATATGATCATTTCATTCAACCATCCAAATGGAATGAAGAATGTAATACCGTGATATCACCCACTCAATTCATTGCGTGACTCACAGAAAAAAAAAGCGGTTAAGCTTGATAGATGCCGCGGAAAAAAAATTATATGAGTGTATAATGTGTGTACATAAGGAAAATATGAAAGTTGTAGTGTCATATGGCTGTCACAGAGCGTTTTTTTCTGCTAGACGGAAATATGACTGTATCGCACACTCGTATTATTTTTTTTCCGCGGTATCTATAAAGCTGAACCGCGTCGTCAATGAAACTGTCGGAGGTTTTGGTGATTTCCTATTTTGCGATCTGGTCCGCCTGACTGCCTTTATCTTGCGGTACTTCCAGCCGTTTGAAGTTTCTAGTCATTATGGGAGTGTGCGCAACCTTCCCTCTCCCGCGGTTAGGCATGTATTTAAACATACGCGTGCGCCGGCTTTTTTTACATTCTATAAGGTTGCTTGATGCGGTACGGCTTTTGCTGACAGGTTCACTCCTCTTATTTTTCCTTTTATTATTAAAGCTGGTTCTTGTTTTTACATTTTTTAATGTGCCTGTCTTGACATTGTTTTTAGAGCTAGTTTCATATGCTGATACGGTTTCTCCGTTTGGATACACATTTGGGAACCCCATCTCAGTTAATTTAATATATATGCAGTAAGTACATTATACAAACATCTGATTTATATAAATATTCTCATTAGTTTTCATTTTATTTGCTTTGTTGGGGCACCCCATATTAGTTAATTTAATATACATGCAGAATCTATACTACACCAATATCCAAGAACGATACACATCATATAAACAGTTATGGCATATATCCCACAATTTATATTTTAGCGATTAGGTTTTTCACTTAAGAAGGTTTTTTTTCTGTGAGTCACGCAATGAATTGAGTGGGTGATATCACGGTATTACATTCTTCATTCCATTTGGATGGTTGAATGAAATGATCATATTTTATAGCCTTTTCATCCTGTGTTTTATCTGGTACTGTTTTGATTTGATTAGGCACATTTATTGTTTATTTCGCACATGTTCACTTTCAAGTTTTTTTAAGTCAGGCATATTTTGATTTTACAGTGAAATGAAAATGGCCTAGGGTCTCATTGACCACTCTTATTAGGTTGTCAGCGTTTCCCACTGCCTTAAGGTAATTGTTTCTGATTCACTCCTGCTTCTTTGTGCTAAATTCTTCTCCTCAATTAATTTTCATATCCTGCTTCTCATCCCTTTTGTTTTTCCTTCTGTTTTTAATGTACCTTAATATATATTAAAGTATCATTTGTATATGTTTTTAACCATAATTATTATTATTTATTATTTATTATTCTTTTATGGTTGGTTTGGTTTTTATATTTGATGCTGTTTATAATCTACATGTCTAACTGTTCACACACACATTTTGTTATGTGGTATTTTATGTTTCAATATGTTACTTGTTGGTCATTCTGAACACTTTTACATTTTTTCATTGTTTTATTATTATATTGGTGTATATGTTTTTCTGTTGGTTCAATTTTATCAGTTCATATTTAATTCACAATTAGTATATCTTATTCATTCTTTTAATTTATGATTTTAATAATGTATTTATTCTTTATTTTTATGTACTTTTTTGACATGTTATTATGATGTTTTTATAGTTTATAGTGTGCCTCACCCCTGAAGAATTATCATACGAAACACGGCCTGTGTTGGGTTTGGGCCACCTCTATCAAATAAGGATTAATAAAGGTCGTGAGTTTTATTTGCTGCCCACGTTTTTTGGACTGGTTCATCATGCCAGCTATGGTCATTCACTTATGTGGATATAATAAGAACCTAATAATACTAAAAAACTATTTCTCATCCCGGGACAATGTTCTAACTCGAAAATGTATTTATAACAGTCCCAAATAGGGGCAATATGGGCTCCCCAGCGTTAATCATCCATTACTTATTCATAACTAAAAGTTTATAAAGACGGCATTGAGTGAGTCTTTCCCATGAAATGCATATACAAATGTAACCTCCAACTTTTAAATTAACATTACCAGCAAATTTAACTGTGCTGTTGTTTATACCCCAGGGTATAAACTCATAAAAGACTGTCAAAACCTTAAAAGAAATACAAATATCTTACCGCAGTGATACAAGGTCCAGTCAAACCAAAGTGAAAGTGTGATTCAACGCCAATGTACTGAAGCCTCATTTTGAATCAGCAAAAGGGCGCGAAATGGAACTGAGGGGTAACCAAAGAGACCCAACTAAACTACGGAGATTTCTTATCCTTATATCACCAAGGGAGAACAAAAATATAATAACTTAATACATGCTGCCGACACAGTCAAATAACTGCACACGGACAATGGAAATACAAAAGAAATTGAAATGCTGAGCTGAACACTCCAATATAGATCTGTGTATATAGGCATATGCCCACAGAGTGGGATCAGACTGCCATGTAAGGCATATTCTACCTTATATGACAGTGTGACCTTGCCTGGAGAATCCCAGGATGTACCACACGGGGCCAGGCGTCATCATTTTCCAAGATGGCAGGGCAAGAGTGGCATCACATGGGCAGCTCTCCTGCTCGTTTCTAAAGGTACTGGGAGGGGGTGGAGGGTTTACGGCCATTGGACCACCAGAGTTATTTTTGGTTGGGTGGAAAGTTTGGGACCTCTGGGATACCAGGTTTATTTTCAGTTGGGAGGGAGAGGTGGTGTTTTGAGGCCGTTGGGCCACCGGGTTTATTTTTAGTTGAGATGGGTGGAGGGTTTGGGGCCGCTGGGCCACCAGGTTGATTTTTATTTTGAAGGATGATAGGGGGGCCGCGGAATCGGGGTTGTTGGGTCACCAAGGATTCACTTTCTGCCCCAATGGTATTTTGATGGCATCGGGGGCTTTCCCCGATGCCTGGATCATCTTTGACATTTCTCCTCAGATGATCCAGACACTGGGGCAAGCACTCAATGCCATTAAAATATTTTTGGGGGCACGCACTAGATGTTTAAGCCACCTCAGACCCAGGCATAAAGATATTGGTGTTAAGGCAGGTTGTGAAATCCTCTACACGTTTCTCTACATCGGGCTCAGCCAATATTTGCATACAATTTCATTATTTGTAGCTCATTTGCCTATGATTTAAATACATTTAAATACTCTTGGCATTAATTGTGCACTAGTTTTTCCTTTGCTGTTTATGTGCGTGTCCGTCTCTTTTCTGCATTTGACGGTAGCAGTAAGTGTACTTAAAAGTGGCGTTATCTGTGCTTAAAGGCCGCGCTAGTTTTCTGCATCAGTCTGATTGTGATTATTATTGTCTAGTGTCTCCCACCCCTTGTATGAGGTCCTGTGTACTAGTAAGTTGTTTCCCCTCTAGTAAGTTCCTTGACCAACCTGCTCCATGAAGCAGTAATTCATAGCATCTAGATGAGATATTTACTTAATCAATATTGGGGTAACTGTAATCTCTCATTATTATTCTGTTACCAAATGTATTAGCCTTCCTTATTTCTGCTATCATTTCACTATCTGTCTCTTCATCCTCTCCAGTTGGATGGAACATACCAACCACCACTGTGTTTCTCCCTATCAAACAGGGAATTTCTATCCATAAAAATTCCATATTGCATTTTCTTTCCTGCAGAACATTTATCCTGTTTAACTGTTAGGATGATGGTTATTAATGTGTATTAAGGGAATAATGCATGATTTTTGACTCTTAATGCACATTAAATGGCAAAATTGTGCATTGTTATACTGTAACATGTTAGCTTAGCGGAAAACATATTGCATAATAATGAAATGCAAAGCATGCAAATATATACAAAACACTTCATTATTATGGAAATAAAAAAACACAGCTTGGGTGGAACTTCATCTGTTGTGTTTTCTGCTTGGGAGCCCCCTAAAGCAATTTTAAAGGGGCCAGTGCCTGCAAGAAGATTCGTGGACTCCCCTTTACATAAGAACATAAGATATGCCACACTGGGTCAGACCAAGGTCCATCAAGCCCAGTATCCTGTTTCCAACAGTGGCCAATCTAGGTCATACGTACCTAGCAGTTTCCCCAAAAGACACAGGTTCCACAATGCTTGTACTGGGTCAAGCATTGATATCCTGGGTCCCTTCTTTAATAATGGTTTATGGACCTTTCCTCCAGGAACTTGTCCAAACCTTTTTTAAACCCAGCTACACTAACAGCCTTTACTACATCCTCCGGTAACAAATTCCAGAGTTTGATTACACGTTGAGCGAAAAAATATTTTCTTTTATTAGTCTTAAATAGTTTACCCTGTAGCTTCATTGCATGTCCCCTAGTCTTTCTATATTCT
This sequence comes from Ichthyophis bannanicus, assembly GCA_033557465.1. Classification (NCBI taxonomy): domain Eukaryota; kingdom Metazoa; phylum Chordata; class Amphibia; order Gymnophiona; family Ichthyophiidae; genus Ichthyophis; species Ichthyophis bannanicus. Next base: position 677,787,326 of record CM066032.1, on the reverse strand, counting down.
GATAACGTAAACAATCGATCTACGTTTACCCGTTCCACTCCAATCATTAATTTATAGACTTCTATCATATCTCCCATCAGCCGTCTCTTTTCTAGGTTAAAGAGCCCTAATCTTTTTAGCCTTTCTTCATAGGAGTATCCTTCCATCCCCTTTACCATTTTGGTGGCTCTTCTCTGAACCTTTTCTAATAACGCTATATCCTTTTTAAGATACGGCAACCATAATTGCACACAATATTCAAGGTGCGGTCTCACCATGGAACGATATAGAGGCATTATAATATCTTTTGTTTTATTTTCCATTCCTTTCCTTATGATACCTAGCATTCTATTTGCCCTCTTGGCTGCCGCTGAACACTGGGCCGAGGGTTTTAACATGTTATCCACAATGACGCCTAAATCTTTTTCCTGGGTGGTGGTTCCTAATGTGGAACCTTGCATTGTGTAACCATAGTTTGGGTTGTTCTTCCCTAGGTGCATAACTTTGCACTTGTCCACATTAAATTTCATCTGCCATTTTGATGCCCAGTCTTCTAATTTATCGAGATCCTCTTGCAATTTTCCACAATCCTCTTGGGTTTTAACAACTTTAAATAGTTTTGTGTCATCCGCAAATTTGATAACCTCGCTCGTTATTCCACTTTCCAGGTCATTTATGAATATGTCAAAAAGCAGCGGACCCAGCACAGATCCCTGGGGTACACCACTATTCACCTTTCTCCACTGGGAAAATTGGCCATTTAGCCCAACCCTCTGCTTTCTATCTTTTAACCAGTTCTTGATCCACAGTAGTACACTGCCTCCTATCCCATGACTCTTTAGTTTTGCCAAAAGTCTCTGATGAGGGACCTTGTCAAAGGCTTTCTGAAAGTCCAGATACACTATATCAACCGACTCACCTTTGTCCACCTGTTTATTCACACTTTCAAAGAAACATAACAGATTAGAAAGACAAGATCTTCCTTGTCTAAAGCCATGTTGGCTGTCTCCCATTAGGCCATGACTATCTACATGCTGAGTAATTTTATTCTTTATGATGGTTTCTACCATTTTTCCCAGTACTGACGTGAGGCTCACCGGTCTGTAGTTTCCCGGATCACCCCTGGAACCCTTTTTAAAAATTGGTGTTACATTGGCGATCCTCCAATCTTCAGGTATTAGAGATGATTTTAATGATAGTTCACAGATTACTAATAGCAGGACTGCAATCTCATATTTCAGTTCTTTCACCACCCTTGGATGTATACCATCTGGCCCAGGTGATTTGCTACTCTTCAGTTTATCTAATAGTTGTAATACATCTTCCCGATGTATCGATATTTCCTTCAATTCTTCCGCACCTTTAAATACCACTTCAGTCATTGGTAACATCCCTACATCTTCCTCAGTAAAGACTGAAGCAAAGAATTCATTCAGTCTCTCTGCTATCGCCTTGTCGCCTCTTAGTGCCCCTTTAACTCCTCTATCATCTAATGGACCAACTGACTCTCTCACAGGTTTATTGCTACGAATGTACTTGAAAAAATCTTTTTTTCGCGTTTTTGCTTCCACAGCAAGCTTCTTCTCAAATTCTCCCTTTCCCTGCTTTATCAATGCCTTGCATTTGATTTGCCAGTGCTTGTGCTGTTTCCAGGTTTCGTCATTTGGCTCTTTTTTCCATTTCCTGAAAGATGCTTTTTTGGCAACAGCAGCCTCTCTGACCTCACCTTTAAACCATGCTGGCAGTTTTTTGGACTTCCTTCCACTTTTCTTAAAGCGTGGAATACAGCTGGTCAAGACCCTCACTCTTCAAGACTCCCCCAAATCACAGTCAAGACCCTCATCTCCCAAGGACATCTCCTACGGTATACCTATAGTCAACATCCCCCAAAGAAGTCTCTGAGCAACTGCAAGACCCCATCTCCCAAGGACATCTCCTACGGTATACCTACAGTCAACATCCCCCAAAGAAGTCTCTGAGCAACTGAAAAACCCCATCTCCCAAGGACATCTCCTACAGTATACCTACAGTCAACATCCCCCAAAGAGGTCTCTGAGCAACTGCAAGACCCCCATCTCCCAAGGACATCTCCTACAGTATACCTACAGTCAACATCCCCCAAAGAAGTCTCTGAGCAACTGCAAGACCCCATCTCCCAAGAACATCTCCTACAGTATACCTATAGTCAATATCCCCCAAAGAAGTCTCTGAGCAACTGCAAGACCCCATCTCCCAAGGACATCTCCTACAGTATACCTACAGTCAACATCCCCCAAAGAGGTCTCTGAGCAACTGCAAGACCCCATCTCCCAAGGACATCTCCTACAGTATACCTACAGTCAACATCCCCCAAAGAAGTCTCTGAGCAACTGCAAGACCCCATCTCCCAAGGACATCTCCTACAGGATGCCTATAGTCAACATCCCCCAAAGAAGTCTCTGAGCAACTGCAAGACCCCCATCTCCCAAGGACATCTCCTACAGTATACCTACAGTCAACATCCCCCAAAGATGTCTCTGAGGAACTGCAAGACCCCATCTCCCAAGAACATCTCCTACAGTATACCTATAGTCAATATCCCCCAAAGACGTCTCTGAGCAACTGCAAGACCCCATCTCCCAAGGACATCTCCTACAGTATACCTACAGTCAACATCCCCCAAAGAAGTCTCTGAGCAACTGCAAGACCCCATCTCCCAAGGACATCTCCTATGGTATACCTACAGTCAACATCCCCCAAAGAAGTCTCTGAGCAATTGCAAGACCCCATCTCCCAAGGACATCTCCTACAGTATACCTATAGTCAACATCCCCCAAAGAAGTCTCTGAGCAACTGCAAGACCCCATCTCCCAAGGACATCTCCTACGGTATACCTACAGTCAACATCCCCCAAAGATGTCTCTGAGCAACTGCAAGACCCCATCTCCCAAGGACATCTCCTACGGTATACCTACAGTCAACATCCCCCAAAGACGTCTCTGAGCAACTGCAAGACCCCATCTCCCAAGGACATCTCCTATAGGATACCTATAGTCAACATCCCCCAAAGAAGTCTCTGAGCAACTGCAAGACCTCCATCTCCCAAGGATATCTCCTACAGTATACCTATAGTCAACATCCCCCAAAGAAGTCTCTGAGCAACTGCAAGACCCCATCTCCCAAGGACATCTCCTACAGTATACCTACAGTCAACATCCCCCAAAGAAGTCTCTGAGCAACTGCAAGACCCCATCTCCCAAGAACATCTCCTACAGTATACCTATATTCAATATCCCCAAAGACGTCTCTGAGCAACTGCAAGACCCCATCTCCCAAGGACATCTCCTACAGTATACCTACAGTCAACATCCCCCAAAGAAGTCTCTGAGCAACTGCAAGACCCCATCTCCCAAGGACATCTCCTATGGTATACCTACAGTCAACATCCCCCAAAGATGTCTCTGAGCAACTGCAAGACCCCATCTCCCCAGGACATCTCCTACAGTATACCTACAGTCAACATCCCCCAAATAAGTCTCTGAGCAACTGCAAGACCCCATCTCCCAAGGACATCTCCTATAGGATACCTATAGTCAACATCCCCCAAAGAAGTCTCTGAGCAACTGCAAGACCTCCATCTCCCAAGGACATCTCCTACAGTATACCTATAGTCAACATCCCCCAAAGAGGTCTCTGAGCAACTGCAAGACCCCATCTCCCAAGGACATCTCCTACAGTAAAGCTACAGTCAACATCCCCCAAAGAAGTCTCTGAGCAACTGCAAGACCCCATCTCCCAAGAACATCTCCTACAGTATACCTATAGTCAATATCCCCCAAAGACGTCTCTGAGCAACTGCAAGACCCCATCTCCCAAGGACATCTCCTACAGTATACCTACAGTCAACATCCCCCAAAGAAGTCTCTGAGCAACTGCAAGACCCCATCTCCCAAGGACATCTCCTACGGTATACCTACAGTCAACATCCCCCAAAGAAGTCTCTGAGCAATTGCAAGACCCCATCTCCCAAGGACATCTCCTACAGTATACCTATAGTCAACATCCCCCAAAGAAGTCTCTGAGCAACTGCAAGACCCCATCTCCCAAGGACATCTCCTACGGTATACCTACAGTCAACATCCCCCAAAGATGTCTCTGAGCAACTGCAAGACCCCATCTCCCAAGGACATCTCCTACGGTATACCTACAGTCAACATCCCCCAAAGAAGTCTCTGAGCAACTGCAAGACCCCATCTCCCAAGGACATCTCCTATAGGATACCTATAGTCAACATCCCCCAAAGAAGTCTCTGAGCAACTGCAAGACCTCCATCTCCCAAGGACATCTCCTACAGTATACCTATAGTCAACATCCCCCAAAGAAGTCTCTGAGCAACTGCAAGACCTCATCTCCCAAGGACATCTCCTACAGTATACCTACAGTCAACATCCCCCAAAGAAGTCTCTGAGGAACTGCAAGACCCCTTCAATCTGCCGCAAACTCAATTGCACAGTCTTCCGCTAGTGTCACTATGCTCAGGTAATCCTTCTTCTCAGGCCACTTCATTGGCTTCCTATCCATTTCCGCACACAGTTCAAGCTTCTCCTACTGACCCAAAATGCATTCATTCTTTGACTCCTCATTACCTCTCCTCTCATCTCTCCCTACACCCCTCCTTGGCAACCCAGCTCATCAGGCAGATCACTTTTGTCTATGCCCTTCTTTTCTACTGTCAACTCCAGACTCCATTCTTTCCACCTTCTGGCACCATATGCCCGAAATAGACTGCCTGAGTCAGTACGATAGGCTCCATCTCTGCTCCTATTCAAATCCTGACTAAAAGCTCTTTGAGACTCCTGTTGGATCCTGATTGCCTTATTTTCCTTTCTACACCCATGTGTATTTTAATCATTTCCCTTACAAATTCCTCATTCCCCTGTTTGATCTGCTTGCTGATCTTAGTGGATTGTAAGCTCTGTACAGCAAGGACTGTCTTTTATGTGTATGTGCACAGTATTGTGTATACCTAGTAGCCCTACATAAATAATAATAAATAGTAGTAGACCCCCTGGAGATCCCCCACTCTCCCTACTACTACTACTGAGCATTTCTATAGCGCTACAAGTCATACGCAGCGCTGCACAGACAAGTAAGAGACAGTCCCTGCTCATCAGAGCTTACAATCTAGTCAAGACACTCCCTCTCATAGGTCCCTCCAGGACTACGTGAAGAAATCCCTGGTGCTCTAGGGTAAGGGGGCAGAAGCATCTCCAGTTGCTCCTGTCCCCTCCAATGCCAGATTCAAAATGGCACCAGTTGACCCCTAGCAGTAGTGTCATGTTACTACCATGTCACCTTGAGCAAGTCACTTAATCCTCCATTGCCTCAGAAAAATCCAAGTTATCAATGTCCCTGTTTAATGTGCATAACCAAGTTTAAGTTACAATGTAAATCCAAGTTTTAGCACCTGTTCATTGTAAACACCTGTTCATTGTAAACACAGAGTATCCTAGGAAATGTGTAGTTCTATGTTTATTGTAAACCGCACTGATGTTGAATAGCGCGGTATAAAAGAGACTGGAAATAAATAAAAGAAATAAAATAAATTGCTTTGACTGAAATGATAAAGCGGTATAAAAAGCCTGTTAAATAAATAAATAAAATAATGAGAGGTCAGGATGCCAAATAAAGGCTATTTTATAAAGACAACTTAGGCACCTATGTGTCTTTACAAAACAGGCTCTTAGAACCAGCTCTAACAGCGGGCATACTGAAACACATTTAGCCTTGCTCCAAAGCTGACGGAAATGTGTACATGTATCCTCTATATGTGCCCACATATTTTATGAAATACATGCATCCATCCCAACTCCACCTCCACTCTGCCTGGCCTCCTCCCCAGAGAATACTGATGCACATTGCACATGCAAGTGTACCCAATCTGTTAGGCACAAACGGTCATGCAATTTTATAAAAGGTCTTTCCCAAAGATGAACATGGCTTTATGCTTAGAAGAAACCTTTATAAAATTACCCCCTTTATAACGAACGTCCCTTGTGCTTGGTAAGTAGCATGAATGCAAATCTGGACACTGAATTATATTGTATACATAAGTAACAAGAATTGCTAAATACTGAGCAAGTACAAAAAACTGCATGGTGAAGTGCACACACAGCTAGAAGTATAATAAATGGAGCTACAAGTACATATAATAAACAGAGCACAGTCTTTGGAATAACCAAATATGGCGCAGCCTGCCCCCAGAATAGGATGTGTATGGGAAATGTGCAGCCAGGCAGGGAATATAAGGGCTGTAATGGATGAGGGAACTCCGATGGCAACTCTTACCTGGGCCCCATCTTCCCTGTCAACTGTTTTTTAATTCAAATTTGAGGCTGTGATTATTTGATTCAGATTAACTTGGATAAACAACTTTGGCCCTGCTTGAATCTGACTATAACTTAGTAAAACTCTAGACTTACAGATTCCACAGGACTGACATGTTTTAGTATCATGTTAAAGCATGTGCATATAAACTATCAGGACCGTTAACAGGGAAGATGGGGCCCAGGTAAGAGTTGCCATCGGAGCTCCCTCATGGGAGAATGGGACTAGAAGGGAGTGGATGCTGAGACGGTCTGCCAGGGGAAGGAGGGGGCAGGAAAGGAGCTGACATGGGGGGGGGGGGCAGGAATTTGTTACCGGAGGATGTAGTAAAGGCTGTTAGTGTAGCTGGGTTTAAAAAAGGTTTGGACAAGTTCCTGGAGGAAAGGTCCATAAACCATTATTAAGAAGGGACCCAGGATATCAATGCTTGAACCAATACAAGCATTGTGGACCCTGTGTCCCTTGGGGAAACTGCTAGGTACGTATGACCTAGATTGGCCACTGTTGGAAACAGAATACTGGGCTTGATGGACCTTGGTCTGACCCAGTATGGCATATCTTATGTTCTTATGTTCTTAAAGGAGCTGATATGGGGGGAAGGAGGGGGCTGGAAGAGAGCTGACACGTGGAGATGGCACTCTAAGGAAGATGGACAGAGGGTAGGGTGACTGGAAGGGAGCTGACGGGGGGCGGGGTAGCACTGGGAGTGGAAGTGAGCCGATACTTGTGGTGATATTTGGACTAGAAGGGGCTGGACAGTGGGGAAGGAGGGGGCTGGAAGGAAATGGACACCAGAGGCAGTCCAGGGAATGCAAGGCGGTTGACATTGGAAGGTACTGGGAGGGGAAGACTGGAAAGGGGCTGATACTGGGGAGGGTTACTGGGACTGGAAATAGGCTGATGAAAGGAAGTGAAGAAAACAAACGAAGAGATAAGAAATGGCAGATGGACCATAGACCACAGAAAGAGAGCTAAGAGAAGACAGGAAAGTAGAAGCCTCAGATCGGGACCAGCATGATCAAAGAATAAAATGGTCAGACAAGAAAGGTAGAAAAAATAATTTTATTTTCATTTTAGTGACTGGACTTTGTGCTATCTTTATATTTTACACAGTATGGGGAACTGCATCTCTTATTTAACTGATGTTGCACTGCATGCAGAGTCTGGCTTCCTGGGGTTTCAGTTTAATTTTTGTCTATATATTTTTACTTTAGATTGTAGTCACTTACTTTATAGTGATGCTTTTCTGGATGGGTTCCTTATGTGAGTTTTGAAAGTTGGTGCTATGTGACAGGGCCGTACCAATCCTGAAATGCACCCTGTGTGACTTGCACGTCGGGCATGCGCCACCCCCCCACCACACCTCCTTCTAGCCATTTTATGGGGGCGGGAGAGAAGAGCCGTGCACCCGATGTGCAAGTCGCCGGCACGCTAAGCAGGTCTGGTCCCTCCCGGAGGGACAGCACCAGCTTAGCGTGCCGCGAGAAGGCTTAAGGAGCGCATTTTGGATGTCTGCCGTTGCCTGCCACCGCTGAGAGAAGAAAAGGTGGCGGTGACAGGCAACGGCAGACAGCCAAAAATGCCCCTTAAGCCTTTGCGCCCTGTGCGGCCGCACCGCTCGCACAGGGCTAGATACGGTCCTGCTATGTGGTATGGTATGGTATGGTATGGTAGATTTGCTCTATAGATATTCCGTGACTTTGTTGTAGGATTTTGTATTAGTTCACAATATGCTTGGTACTGGAGAATTTTGTTGTTGTTAGTGAGATCATCAGAAGCAGATTTTTTTTTTTAAAGATATTGAGTTCTGTGGGTAAATGTCCTGGTTCTGCTCTGCACCCACTGTTGAAGAGGGTTCTGTGGATGCAAAATATATGTTCAAAGAGCAAAAGCAAGCACCATAACACAGTTGATAACAAAATAAAAATGAGTTATAATTTAGTGTTATAAACTGTGCTGTTGGTTCTCGCTCTCTTTTAGTTCCTTGGTGTGCAAACATCTTGCATTTCCTCCATATAATCTAATCAGCTTTTTGGTTTGGTTCAGGCCCTGACTGGAGTTTTGAGAGAGCCCCCCCCCCTCCCATGGGGGGGACGCTATCTCATCCTTCACCTCAGGCAGCAGATTGCCTTGAGCCATTCCTGGCTGTGGTTAGTACATGCCAAAGACACCCACGCTAACTGCACTGCACCATCATCACTCACATTCTGCCCCTTACCTACTCAGTCTCCATCCAATCACAAGCTAACCAGTTAGCATGGGATTTTTAACATGGGGCCCCATGCTAACAGTTATCACATTTTAGTAAACATTTCACTTGTATACATTAAAGGGGTCATTTTAGACACTCTATCCATGATTCACACATCTGGAAATGGCTATTCAGATGTACAGTCAAACCTCGGTTTTCGTTTGCCCTGGTTTTCGTACGTTTTGGTTTTCGACGTCTTTTCTGACTGAGATTCTGTCTCGGTTATCGGATATCGCCTCGGTTTTCGTACAGAATGGCGCTGGTCTGTATACACTGCCCGCCCAGTCCCGGCAGCACTACCCCCCGGAAGTCCCGGCAGCACTACCCCCCGGACTCACCGATCGCGTGTTGAGAAGCGAAAGTCAGCTGAGCAACATCCTCGAGCCAGAGTCAGAGATGCAAGGATTGCACAGAGAGGAAGGCCCCGATCTCTCCACTGCTTGCCTGTTCTCTGGAGCGCCCCCTCAGGCTCGGAGGTAGCAGGGTAGCTGTCAATGTAAGCAGGAGATGTTGCAGTGCCGTACAGTACAATATCTGTGTGTTTGCTGTCCTGTGGACGATCGGGCAGGTGAGAGAAGTGACAGGAGCTGGGTGTCTGGAACGGATTAATTGAATTTACATTATTTCCTATTGGAAATATTGCTTCGGTTTTCGTACGTTTCGGTTTTAGTCAGACTTCTTAGAACGGATCAATCATGAAAACCGAGGTTTGACTGTACCAATCATAATCATGATCCAAGAGCCATTTTAAAAAGTCCAAATTTACACATAGCCAATGCAATCATATCTATGTTGCATGGGGGTGTGGTGGTTGTGTATCCAGGGCTTTTCAAAAAGGATACATGTATGCATCCAATTTTAGAATAGCACCTCGTGTCTCATCCCATCAGTGGACATATCCATGTCTATACTTTTTCCTAGGATTGAACAAACATCTGAAAAGTGCTCATTTTTGCAAACTAACAACTGTACAGAGAAGAGGGGAATGTCTTCGCACCTCCCCAATAATTATCCACTCCTTCAAAAAAGCATGCCAGAAAACAGAGGGGCCTTTTTCCTAGCTGCCATGCCACTGCACATCTCTGTTTGCAGAATGACAGGCCAAGACGTGTATGTGGCGAGAGATATATGTGTCCATTCTGACATAACTTCGTGAACAGGTCTGCGTTCCCGAATCCATGGCTTTCCATTTCTGACACGTGCAAGTTTCTGAAACTGGTCAAAATCTTGCACAAACCTGACCCATTATTCTGCTTGTTCCTGTTTCTTTTTCTCGTGCTGGAGATGTTTATCTGTTAGGCTGGAGGCAAGTTTATTTTAGATAGCACGCACACATGCCCACCTTCTCTGCTGCCGCTTACACAAAATTATGACTTGGATGTCCCAAATTACACCTAAATGGCCTTTCTAACATGTGCCTTTAAATTTCATTTGCCATTTGGAGTGCAGTCTCCCAATTTCTGAAGGTCCTCTTGCAATTTTTTATAATTCTGTTGTAATTTAACCGCTTTGAATAATTGTATGTGATCTGCAAATCTGAAAACCTCTATTGTTCTCATTTCCTGGTCATTTATGAATATGCTAAAAAAGCACTGGGCCCAACACAGATCCCTAGGGCACTCCACTATTCACCTTTTTCTACTGAGAAAATTTAGCACTTAGCCTTACTCTGTGTTTTGTATCTTTTAACCTGTTCTCAATCCACAATAGTACCCCGGACTGTACCTAGCCCTCTGCGAGCGGTCGCAAAAGCTTAAGGGGCATATTTTAGTTGTCTTCTGTTGCCTGCCGCAGCCACTACTTTTTCTTCTCTCAGCAGTGGCAGGCAATGGCAGGACAGCTAAAATGCGCCCCTTAAGCCTTCTCGCCGGCATGCTAAGCAGATCTGTCCCTCCCTGCAAGAGCATGGAGGGACAGATCTGCTTAGCATGCCGGCGACTTGCACATTGGGCGCACCTCTTCTCTCTCGCCATGTAAGTCGCTCGGAACAGCCCTGATAGTACCCTCCCTCCCATCCCATGATTTTTAAAATTTCCTCAAGAATCTCTCATGAGAGACCTCATCAAAGGTTTTCTGAAAATCTAAATACACTATATCAGTTGGTTTGCCTTTATCTACCTGTTTCTTCACCCCTTCAAAAAGATGTAGCAGATTGACGATGCAAGATTTCCTTTGGCTAAATCCATGTTGGCTTTGTCCCATTAAACTATGACTATACTATATGTTCAGTAATTTTGAAACTTTGTCATGGCGGCTAACACTGGCAAAAAAAAGACTGACCATTGCCATTTAATATTGACCCGATAGATCTTAGGAAGCTTTATTGCCACCAAATGGTTAATTGCTGAACAAACTGTTCAGAAATAAATTACAGCTGCCTCCATGAAATGTGATCCTATGCTTGGAAATTAAAGCATTCTTGAGATTCTCTATCACCTGAACTAGTGTAATTAGATACTATTCATGGTTCAATGTTTTGATAATGTGCTCCACAGGAGATTGCAATTGTATTTACAGAGGACACAGCAGAGAGAGAAACTAATTGGCAATTAGAGCAGAATGGTTTTTAGTTATTTTCCTAATGAGTAGAGCCTTTGCTCATTTGTGTTGAGCTTTTCTGCATAAGAGAGCTCTTTGTTGGAACTCTGGGCATGGAGCAAGAGAGCAGCCTGTCAAGCTCTGCTCCCTGCTAGGACACTGCTGACCTTGGTCAGCTGCTAATAGTTAAAAAGACCACTTGCTGTGTCTGGCTAAAGAGTTTAACCAAAAGATCACAACTTAAGGAGTGTGCTCTTTCAAACGGCCTGAGGGTAGTGACTCAGCCATTTTATATGGTGGGTATGGAGCTTGGTCTTAATTGTTTATTTACTCTGTGTTTTAATTAAATTTTGTTAAAATGCAGATTGACTCAAAGGAAGAATCTATCCCAGTGCATGGGAGACCGACTTATGCACTACAATATAGAAAGGTGGTAGATAAACATAATGTAACCCCTGTGACCTAGCTAGCTGGATTGAGGTTCACACAAAATAAATTTGTAAAGTCACACTGGAATTTTAGCTGGATTCTTGGGGCGGAACCAGGAATAATTTATGCAAGGCCTATCACACACTCTCTCAAGAAACAGGCTCATTTTCTTCACTGATGAAAACAGAACAGTCAGTGAGGCAGAGTTTACTTCTGAAACCCTTTTCAACTTTACTTACAATTTTCTGTAACAGTTCAGCTCAGTATTTTTTTTATCTTTTACATCTCTCAACTTGAACAATTTCCTCTTGAAGGTTGTTATCAGATGCACTTAATTATCTCCCCATTCCAGGAGGTGCCACTTGTATTTGCAATAGGGCCATCTTTAAAACCTCTGTCTTTTTTTGTTCCAGTTCATCTCACCTTTATCCTCTGAAGGCACCAATTCACTAGAGTCTTTTCTCTTTATGGAGGCACCCAGTGCCAATTAATCCCAGTCCTCTTTAGAGTAGGATGAGAACTTTAGAATATATGACACTCCAATTCACACTGCAAAGATCTTCAATATAGTTCAATTTCCCAAGTTTAAGTGGGTGGATGAATATATTTACAGTGGTGCTCTCTCCTGCATCAAACTGCTTCCAGTTCCAACTTTCCTTTCCTTTCTCTGCACACCTTTGGTACCTTGTACTGGTTCCTGGGCGGACCAGCCTCTCCCACTTTCATTCTCCTGAAGACTGACTCTAGGCAACCCCCTTTTTATATCTTCCACTTGGATGGGATGGCTGACTTTTGGTAGTTTGCCCCTGCTGAGCTAGCTTTTCCTTTATTTTCACTTATTCTATGATTCAGTGACTTTCAAGGATTCCTTTTTATTTATTTATATACTAGCTTTTATATACCGCACTATTTGGTATCAGAGCGGTTTACAAAGAACATTTACAAAACAGGCAACAAGCAACTTTACAGAGGACGAATAAAGAACAGGCATAAAACATCAGAACCAGTAACTTAACTTTAACCAGAAAGAACAATAAATCTTGGTATCAAGGCAGGGCGCTAAATAACAAGTAAAAGGGTAAACTAATAAAGGAAAAGGGTGGGAGAGAAGAGGGGTGGGGTATGGAAAGGGAGGGGCAGAGGGGGGAGGAAGGAGGACAAAGAGCAGCATCAAATTCTTTGGTCAGCATTAAGAGCGTCCTTCTATGTTGGAAGCATTATGGGAGAGCTTCATTATGTTATGTGGTCATAAGCCAGCTGGAAAAGATGGGTCTTTAAAGCCTTCTTGAAAGTAGAGAGGTCGCTGATGGTTCGGACTGAGGCAGGGAGAGCATTCCAAAGTGTTGGGGCATATAAGGAAAAGGCTCGGTTCGTGGCAGCTTTAGAGAAAGTCCTTATGATAAGAGGTGAGACGAGGGTATTTTTCATATTAGATCTTCGTGTTCGATTGCCAGGGGTTAGTTGAACAATTGATGACAAGGAGGAAGCGGATAAATTGTAGATAATCTTGAATGTGAGCAGAAGAACTTTATAAGTCAGACGGCTGGAAATGGGCAGCCAGTGTAGTTGCATCAGGATGGGTGAGATGTGCTCATACCTAGAGACACCCTGGAGTGACCGGGCCGCAGTATTCATGGCCAGTTGGAGTGGTTGGAGGATGTATTTAGGGGTGCCATGAAGAATAATGTTTACATAGTCAAAATGTGGGAGGATGAGGGCTTGGAAGACTGATCGATAATCTGAGGGGTCAAGTAGCAGGCGTAAGTGATGAAGGGTCCTTATCTTCTGGTAGACAGCCTTGGTAACATTACGTATGTGGGTAGACATGGACAATTGTTGGTCAAGGGTTACCCCCAGATAGCAAACCTCAGACTTAGGGATGAGTTTGACGTCTCTTATTCGTAGAGAGGATGGTGGGGTAAAAGATTGGTCTCTAGAAATAAATAAGACCTCAGTCTTCTTGCAATTGACTTTCAGGTTTTGTGTAGAGAGCCAATCAGAGACAGCAATGAAACATTCCAAGATGACTGAAAAGTCAGGGCTGTCAGTGGAGAAGGTAGTATAGAGTAAAACGTCATCTGCATAGATGTGATATAGAATGTTGAAGGACTTGATAATTGAACAGATTGGCTGTATGTAAAGATTGAACAGCAGGGCTGAGAGCGATGAACCTTGTGGGACTCCTTGTGATTGCTGGAAGATGCCTGAAGATTGTGTTCCCAGTCGGACCTGTTGCTGGCAATCCGTCAAATAAGATCTAAACCAGTTGAGGGCAGAGTTCCAAATACCCTTCTGTTGTAGGCGGTCTAGGAGCAGGCTGTGGCTGACGGAGTCGAAGGCAGCGGCGATGTCCAAGAAGATTAGGATGAATATAGCCTTATACTCCAGCCCACCTCTTTTTCTCCACACTCTCCTTCCTCCTCCAGGAGAAATTATCTTCTGAGCCCATCCCATCTGCTCCACCTTCCAGCACACTCCTCTTAGGCTCTTTCAGCCTTTCCTATTTATTTAAAGTCTGGGTGGGGGGCTGTTCAATGACATAACATCCCAATATTATGGCATGTGATATTGTATGTTCATTGTCAAACACAAGCATCTGAGTTTCAATTATTTTGAAACATTGCTACGAAATATAAAACTTACAGAAGTGAAGCCCAATATTGTAAATGCTGTCTAGAGCAGGAAATAGATGTCTACATCAGGGGTTTCAAAATTTGCATTGTATTTTAAAAAACATCTCACTGAATGCGGAATTTTTTGTAAAATACATCAGAGGCAGTGGAACATTTTTATGGTTGTTGGGGCTGAAGCTCTGCCCCAACTCCACCCACTAGTTACACCTGTAGTTCTTCGGAGGTGGAATAACTTCCCCGGCTATTTCACTGGCCCTGAATGTACAGGGCCGACATTAGAATAACTCCCTTGGATGTTGTTGTTTTTTTTTTAATTTGGGGCATGGAAGAGGTTAGGATGGCCTGGGGACATTCCCCGCAACCTGACCCTGCCCTTTGGAGGCCAGATCGGGAGTCGGGCTGCGGGGAATTTTCAGTATTGGTCAGCAGCCAGCATCGCAGCTTTTAAATGGACATTAGAATCGGCCCTGTAAGTCCAGGGCCGGTGAGCACCCACTGCCCGCCCACTCTCTGTCCCCGGGCTACCCATTCCCTTCCCCCGACTAACTTCTCCACACAACCGGCTTCAGCCCCCAACTAACTTCCCCGACCGGACGCACAGAGGGGATGGACGTGCGGGACAGAATCGGGCCCACACTGTTTATGCAGATATGTCACCTTTTTTCAAGGAGTTACGAGCACTTACACACATGCGTTACATGGCCGCCATTCTGTAAGCACACACATAATCCCTATCAGGCATACTTTCAGTGACGGTATGCACAGTGGCGGAGTTTGGATGGAACATTGGCGGAACATAAATTCACATGCATAAGTTATACAATGCTATAACTTACATACATTTTTGAAAATAAAAGCTCAGGCATTTACACTTGCCCTAGAACAAGCGTAAATACCCCCGCCTAGAGTTTTACACCATTTTTGCTCCTGTTTTATAAAGTATGCACTCTACTTCACTTTGTAAAATAAGCCTCAAAATAAATGTGTGCTAATGCACATTAACTCCATGGGAGTTTATAAACATACCCTCCCTGTGTCAATCTTCCTTTTATACATTCTTCACATACAATATATATCATATAACCAATGTTACATGGATCACTATAATGAAATAATAGGACAACATTTCCCAGTATTTTTCTATTTCTTTCTGAAGTGCTGCATATAAAAGCTGGGAATCTGTAGCACCTCAGATGATCCTTTTCCACTCCGCTGCACCTTTACGGCTGCCTGAAGTTGGTGTAAAGATCCAGCAGCATGAGAAGAGTAAAAAACTTTAGCACAGCATTTTTGCTCAGGAGTTTCCCACACTAGCTTGCTTTCTGCAGCAGGAGATAAGATTAGCACAGGAAACTCCCAAGCAAAATGCTTGAGCATAGCACAGTTTGCTGCATCGGCCTGAGTGTCCTGGTAGTGGAGAGAGAGTTTGTGTTGCTGTTACTAAAGCGGCATCAGAATTTCAGCATCTTTTCTCATGGCTGTTTGTCATGTTTGCCTTGGGAACTTTCATAGTATTAAGAACACAAAGAAAAGTGGATGTCTGCAACAAATGTTAGGTACATTTCTATTTCCACTTTTGTATTAACAAGTACTACCTATAATCATAAATTTAATACTCTACTAGTGTTGCTGCCTTAAGTTGATATTTCTGGCACAGGCTAAGCCATGATTCTCTCTATCCTACTTTGAATGCTCCAGCCTGCAATTATCAGTTTTACAACTGTGTCCTTGTGTCACTGCAGTCACAAAGGAAATAGAGGACAGACTGCCGGCTATGCTACATGGTTGATGTTGCTGTCACACCTTAGTAAGTTATTATTCTGGCCAATTTGTAAAGGAATACAAAACAAGAGTATCATCTATAAAGCCTAAAATATCAAGCTGTTTATTGTTGGATCTGTTCTAAGCTTTTTAGTTTTTTTATGTTTGTAGCACTCTTGTGTCTTATGGTCAAAGTTAAAAAATGTTGAAGCATAGTTTTGAGGAAAGCAAAAGCGATAATCATCTAAAGAACAACACCTGCTACTGATTCATGAAAAAATGGCAGCATGAACCTTTTGAAGCTGCCATGTCATATGTGTCAGGCGAACAGTGCATAATTCTAGGGCACACTTACAAGTATCATCATGACAGCTGCAAATCAGTTTGCACCATCTGCAGAAAAGCAAAAACTGCTAGTGAAAAGGCTTCTAGAAAAATTTGGTACCTCGAATGGCACTTGTTGCAAAAACGTCACACAGCATCTGTAAAAATAATTATACCGTTAGCAGCGAGGGATCATAAAGACGCCATGAGGAGAAACAATATAAACCTGTACTGTCCGAAAGAAATTCAGCCAAGCCCGAAGAAGTACAAATTCTGCTTGATGACATCCTCCTTGCCTTGAAAATAAATTCATCAGTGCTGTCAGTGCTGATCCACAATCACATTGCAAAGTATAAAAATTCCTCAAAACTGGGCAAGCAAAAATTGCGCCTGCAAATTCATTGAATGTATATATTTTGTTACAAAAGAGTAATTGCTAAAAAATTGGCAAAGTTCATGTTTTACACTCTGATTGTAGATGGAAGTACAAACTCCTTACAAATGATGGGAAATTTGATCACATCACCCCCATTCTAATTCAAGATCTGTACTATCATCCATAAAGTTTTGCATATGGATACTCCACTTTGGGCCCGATCCTGAGACAGGTCCTGTGGGGCTTGATCTGTAATATGTAGATAAACAAAGGTAAAGCAAAAGCATGATGCAGAGTGATAAGACAAAATTGTACAATGTGACATTTTTCCTAATAAAAGAAAATGCTTTGGCCAAGCTAATGGAGGGATTTACAGGAGACTGCTCAGATTTGCAGGCCTGTGAATTCCTCCCTAAAGCTTTAGATAGTAACATATATGACAGCAGATAAAGACCAGTATGGTCCATCTAGTCTGCCTAGCAAGGTGGCAAGAGTAAACGCACATGCCACTCCGTGCAGATCACCCCTTCCCATGCCTTTGTTTAGGGGTGTACCCACTGCTCCGTGTAGGTTATCCCTAGTTGCTGAGGTATAAGAGATAGTTATGTTTATTTTCATTTTATCCTTTTGCTATCTGTCCCATGCCATTTTGAATTCTGTCACTGTATTTGCCCTTGCCCAGGTTCACCTGAAACATGTAGGGGGTCATTCTGAGGCATTCCTGCTATTCATGAAGGCTCCTGCCATGTATAACTTCCCCACCGGTTGTGCGGGGAAGATAGACGGGGCGGGGAAGAGGTGGCACAGGGGTGGATAGTGGGCGGGCAGTGAGTGGGTGGGTTTTTTTGGTGGAGTCAGTGCGCAGAAGGGGTTGAGGGGTAACGTTAATGCCCCACAGCCCAACCCAGGCCTTAGGAGGCTGGATCAGGGGTCGGGCTGCGGGGAATTAACTTTGTTGGGCAGCGGCCGGCATCACAGCTTTTAAATGGAGCCGCAGTGCCATGGCGCCGTGGCTCCATTTAAAAGCCCTCGCTGAGTTAGCTGGGCTATCGCTGTAGTCCCTCGCGGAATCAGAATTGCAAACTCCTTTGTACGTCCGGGTCTGCCTGGATGTACAAAGGAGTTATACGTCATGATCAGAATCAGGCCTGTGGTGTTTAGCTTGACTAGGACACTTGCCTTGGGCCCTAAGGTCAGAGAGGACACCAAGCTTGCCCACTCTTCAGTTTTCAATTTCCCTCTTTTTTTAACTTCCTCTCATCTCTTAACCAGCCCATGACCTCACCCTCTCTCTAGCTCTCTCATTCAACCTTTCACTCCTTTCCCAGCATCTTTTCCCCTTTTCTCTTTCAACTACTCCACGTCTGCCCTTTGTATTTCCTCCCTTCCCAGCCATCATCTACCTTTCACCCCTTCACCAGTCCCAGCACTTTCCCTGCCTTTCATTCTCTCTAGCCCAGTAGCTGTCACTGTCCCCTTCCTTCACTCCCAAACCAGCCCACTACTGTAACCTTCCCCTTCCCCCCACTCAAGGCCAGTCCAGTATCTGTCACCTTTCCCTTTCTCCCCCCCAGTCCAGTCCAATATCTGCCACCTTTCCCTTCCCCCCCCAATGCAGCATAGTATCTGCCTCCTTCACCCTTCCAAGTCTAGCCCAGTGCAGCATCACCTCCTTTCCTTGTCTTCCCCCCACTTCCCCACATAAGAACATAAGATATGCCATACTGGGTCAGACCAAAGTCCATCAAGTCCAGTATCCTGTTCCAACAGTGGCCAATCCAGGTCACAAGTACCTAGCAGTTTCCCCAAAAGACACAGGTTCCACAATGTTTGTATTGGGTCACGCAGTGATATCCCGGATCTCTTTTAATAATGGTATATGGACCTTTCCTCCAGGAACTTGTCCAACCCTTTTTTAAACCCAGCTACACTAACAGCTTTTCCTACATCCTCCAGTAACAAATTCCAGAGTTTGATTATACACTGAGTGAAAAAATATTTTCTCTTATTAGTCTTAAATAGGTTACCCTGTAGCTTCATCGCATGTCCCCTAGTCTTTCTATATTCTGATGACATAAATAATCGCTCTACATTTACCCGTTCCACTCCATTCATTAATTTATAGACCTCTATCATATCTCCCCTCAGCCGTCTCTTTCCCCTCCCTTCCCTAAACCAATTTGAGTTCCATCTCTCCATAAGATCTTTGAACTGTCTTCTCTACTGCTCTCAACTTCCATCTTACTCCACCTTCCTTGATCTTCCACATGTAATCCATCTAGCTGCAACTCCTGTTGGCTCTTCATCCCTCTCTCCCTCCTTCTGGTGCTCAAATTGATGGATCCTGAAGCTGCCAGAGGTAAAACATCAAATTGCAGCTCTTCTTGGCATTGCTTTCTCTCCCCCCCCGTTTTTCAATCCATACTGCTCTGCATATCCCCTGTTTTAACTGCGGGAGGGGGAGAGGACTCTGTATCTACAGAAGCCTGTCTGGTTCAAAAGCCTTATGTTTGAATTGAACGATTCTGTGCAGTTCAAACATCAGATGTTTGAACCACACAGGCTTCCATACAAACAGAGCCCCCTCCCCCCCTCAAAACAGGGGCATGGATTCCAAAATGGAGGAGAGAGAAAGCAAGCACTAACAAAAGCTGCAGCTTGATGTTTACTTCTGGCAGCTTCAGGATCTATGACTGCAGGCTAAGCTGGCTAGGTGCAGGAAAAGAACCACTTTCCCAAAGCTGTTTTAAAGGTCTGCTGGCAGTCAGCCTAGCCATATGAAAACTAGCCGGTTGGCAACCCTACTCACTTGTTTCTGAAACCAGAGATAGGAGACCAAGGGGTGACGAAGGATCCCTATGTATGTTTGCCCCCAACTAAGAATGTGTTACATGCAACAATAATGACCTTGATCTAAGTAGAATGGAGATGTTTACGTCAGATTTGGCATCTGAAGTGCTGGGGAGGCGTCATGGTGCAGCTGCTATTCTGCATAGATCCAGTCCACATTTGCTTGAGCAACACTTTGTTGCACACAGAGAGGTTCTGGGAACTGATGATGTTTAATGGCTTTAAAGACATTTTGCCATGAGAGCTGTGAAAGCACATTATAGAAAGGACATGCAGAGGGGAATTCACATGTCCATAGAGATACTGTATATGACAATATTTTATAAGAGGCTCTGCCAAATGTAGAGCCCCTTGTGAAATATCTGCCGGACAGCATGGGTATGCTTGCCAGGAGAAGCAATTCTAAGAAACTGCGTGGCAGAAAAAAAGCAGTGGAACCCTCCTCCCCCCCCCCCCCCCCACACCTAGACGCGGGAGCAGCCTCTTAATATCACTGCTCTTGCCAGATGGCATATTCAGTCAGCAGCACAGGTTAGGCCCTCCCATCACCTCCCTCCCTCACCCCCTCCCAATTGTCTCCTGACTATGGGTACCCCCCTCTGTTCTGACCCCTGACTCCAACTCCAAAGCGGTACCCAAGCCCCCCTCCCCTCAACTAGACACAATGCCTCCGAATCAGCCACAGCCCTCTCTGAAGTAACCACAACCCTCCCAAAGCACAGCATCCCAGTCCTCCAAGCCCCCCCCCCCATGCACAATAGTCCCTATCCCCCAATGACAATGCCCTGATTTCCCCACCTTCTATCCCCAACCCCAGGCTTACTGGAAGTCATTGGTGGCCAGTGGGAGCAAGAGCATTGCTCACTCACTCCTGCTCAGACCGTGGTCAAAATCAAAATGTCATCGATGACCCCTATCAGTAACTTTGTGGTACTAGTGTGGTAGGCGAAGGCCTATGATCCACACTGAATGAAGGCAGGCAGGCCTAAGCAGCTTGACCTGTAAATGAAGCCTGTGGTTAGGCCCTGAGGAGTGAAAATTCCCCCCCAATATTGCCTCCATAGAACTGAAACTTAATTCAGCTTAAATGAACCTAGCTGAGCAGAAACAAAACTCAGAGAAAACAGTAAACCATTTTAATTAACACTGATAAAATGTGTGCAGCTTCTATGGAATTAATTAACTCTGTTGAGAGAAAGGTTACAGTGCCCTGCTTTCCCACATATTCCAGCTGGATAGTGACCTTGGAGGAGAAAAGTAACGAAGTTGGTGAACTGACCATTGTAATTGGGACTGTAAGGGGGGCAACCAGGTGCTGAGCCCAGACCAAGGTCCCCATTGGATAGCTACGTAACGGTACTGGAACCAATAAAAGGTGTAAGAAGGGTTACCGGGGCCAATGAAAAGTTTGCCTATGCTTAGAATGGGAAAGAAAGCTATAAAAGTTGTTGTTTTGCTAGAAACCATTGCTCAGCCATTTTGAATGTGATTCTGCTTGAGTCTTGTGCACAAATAAATGATTTGGACCTTCTTAACAGACTCCTGGTATTATTGGGTTGTCTGCGCTCTGCTGCTACATATTCTTGGTGCGTTGGCCGGGAAGGTGTGGTAATAGAGGGTATACAGGGCAATATACCACGACTTTCCGCCTCTACAGGTTTGGTCCTGCCGGGATCGTGCCCTCCCGACGTGGGCTCGGCTCCCAGGCGCCACCGGTCCAGTTGTATCGGAGGGAGTTGGGCCAGGCCTCGGCGGGTGCCGGACCCGGTTGGAGCCAACACCTCGAACCCGTGGGGGGAGTCCGAGGTCCAACTCATGCGCTTGCTTGGGAGCGGGAACCGGATCCGGTGAGTATAGTTTTGATTTGACTAGACAGCTGAGTCAGAGCAGAACTGTTGTTTGAACTTTGAAACTTTGGAATTTGATATTTGGTAAGAGAGCATGATCAACTCTCAAGACGGTCCGATTAACCCTGCATGAGTATGCGCGGGGCGAAACCACCGTCTTTTTGATTTGGAATTTGATATAGCCTAGTCAGAAGAGACAGGATTGGGCTATTTTTGGGATACGTTGCTAGCATGATTGTGTGAATAAAGTGTGAATGAGAGGTCTGGCAGCACGGACCAAGCGAAGGCGGACTCCTGAGTAACGCATTTCCTGGCCGGGCGACCGCGTCCAGGTCGTAAAAAGGAGGAAGCGACCGTCGTCTTGTCTTGTTACTTGTTTCCCCTAAATGTTTCTAGGGCCGTGAGGACCCCTTACCCACGGTCTGCCCTCCTTTTTCCCTTCTGTTTGTTGTTGCGCGCATACATCGATATGGGAGGGGCGGGGTCTACTAGGCACACTCCGTTAGAATGTATGATCAAGTATTTTAATAAAGGATATTCAGGAGATTATGGAGTGAAAATGACTGCCTCACGATTGCAGCTTTTGTGTACTAGGGAGTGGCCCATCATAGACCCCATGTGGCCCCGAGATGGCACATTTAACCTAGGAATTATTCGATCAGTTCATCAGAAGGTGCGAGTAGTGCACCCTGATCAGTACCCTTATATAGACTCTTGGTTAAGTATTTGTGAGAATCCGCCCCCTTGGGCAAAGCGTTGCTATGAAGAGCAGTGCAGGATATTGTTAGCACTGACAGATCAGACCCCGAAGGCAGGGACAGCTGAGAAATCTAGTCAGAAACCTATTCTGGTAGATCCTGAGTCTCCGGGAGTTGTAACTAGACAGCCCCAAGCCCAGCATCCAGTAAAAGTACCCCCGCGTCCTGCGGCAGTCCCGCAGCGACAGCGAGACCCAACTCCGGAACCACACCCGGAAGAGCAAGTAGAGGATCCCCCTCTTGATGAGGATTCAGGCACGCCTGAGGATCAAGAAAAGGCTGAGTCAGACGAAGAAGAAGAGGAAGAGTCCTCTCAAGACGACACAGACAGTGTAGTATCAGTGGCCAGCGTAAGCTCACCCGTAGCGAGCGAAGCGCCCCAAGCCAAACGCGCTGTGCACAAGAAACCCATTGCTAAGAAAGTTTCTGTGAGGCTACAGAAAACTTCTGTTAAGAAAATGATGCCACTACGGCAAGTCCCGGGACTACCCGTGCGAGATGAGCATGACCAGATAGTAGCAGGACCCCTGAGTCTAGTATATGTGCCTTTCTCCACTGCTGATTTGTTGAATTGGAAAATGCATTATGCTTCTTACACTAATAAGCCCCAAGAGTTAACAGAATTAATGCATACAATTATGGAAACTCACCAACCCATTTGGGCAGATTGCCGTCAGCTCCTGTCTACTTTATTTACCACTGAGGAGTGGACACGAATTAAGCGAGCAGCTATCGACTGGCTAGCAGATAATCCTGTAGCAGAGGGAGCTGGAAGAGCAGGAATAGACAATCGCGAAGCAGCTCAGAAAGAGTTCCCTAACGAAGACCCCAAATGGGATCCAAATACTGAATTAGGATCCAGAGCCCTGTCACGGTTCCGCCAAGGCCTCATGCAAGGTCTGAGGAAGGGGGGTCAAAAAACCATGCATCTCTCTAAAGTGACCGAAGTTAATCAGGGCATAGATGAGAGCCCTGCAGTATTTTATGAAAGATTGACTGAAGCGTATAGGATGTACACTCCCTACGACCCAGATGCACCAGGAAGCTTATGCATGGTGAATTCTGCTTTTGTAAACCAGTCACAACCAGATATTAGACGTAAGCTACAGAAATTAGAAGGGTTTGCGGGCATGAATGCAACACAGTTATTAGAAGTCGCTCATAAAGTGTATGTGAATCGTGATAATGAAAGACAGAGAGAAAGTGATCGAAGGATGAAGAAGAAAGCAGATTTTTTGGCTGCGGCCATAGTGGAACAGAAAAGGGGAGGTGTCCCTAGTCAAAGGAGCAGAGGAAGAGGGCGGGGCCGAGGAGATGACTGGCCCCCATTAGGCGCGAACCAATGCGCTTATTGCAGGGAGGAAGGACATTGGAGAAGTGCATGCCCGCGACTCGAAGAAGCCTCTCAGGATGAAGGGGAACACGCCCCTTGGAGGGAAAGAGAGAGAGGCCGGCCCCAAAATCGTAGAGGAACCAATCGAGAACAATCTCAACGTGAACGCACAGAGGCCATCCAGGGAGTGGCAGCCGCCACAGCCTATGATCTGGATGAAGCAGATTAGGACAGACCGGGCTCCGAATTCGCTTTAGGTCTCCAGGAGCCTATGGTCAGTATACAAATAGGAGACCAATTCATGGACTTTATGGTTGACACTGGAGCAGAACATTCTGTAGTAGATAAACAAATAGCCCCTTTTTCTACAAGAGCAGTCACCATTGTAGGAGCGACTGGCGCTAAAGCCACGAAGTCTTTTCTTCAAAATCGTATATGTAATTTAGGAGGACAGCAAATAACGCACCAATTCCTTTACATGCCTGAGTGCCCAGTGCCATTACTGGGACGAGATATGCTAGCCAAACTGCAGACCCAAATATCCTTTACTGAGAAAGGAGAGATGCAAATGACAGTAAATTCCCAGTCAAAACCTGCTGGACTGATGTTACTTACTGTTCCACGAGAAGAAGAATGGAGATATTATAGTACCGAGCCAAGTACTGAGCTAATCATTGATACCTATTTTGAACCTACTTTGAAAAGCATTGATGCCCCTCCTGGAGTATGGGCAGAGGGCAATCCACCAGGCCTGGCCAAACATATAGCTCCAATAATTGTGAACCTCAAGCCTAGTGCACAGCCAGTACACGTCAAGCAATATCCACTTCCAAGAGCAGCAATTGAAGGCATCCATCGCCATTTGCTAAGGCTACTGGAGTATGGCCTACTCAAAGTTTGTCAGTCGCCATGGAACACTCCTCTCCTGCCAGTGAAGAAGCCTGGGACAGGTGACTACCGCCCAGTGCAGGATTTAAGGAGAGTGAACGAAGCAGTTGAGACCATACATCCAGTTGTGCCGAATCCTTACACACTCCTAGGACTGATTCCTGCTGAAGCTACCCATTTTACTGTTTTAGATTTGAAAGATGCATTTTTCTGCATAAGATTAGCCCCAATTAGCCAACTGTTGTTTGCCTTTGAATGGCAGGACCCTGTCTCAGGGAGACGGGGCCAACTCACTTGGACACGATTACCTCAAGGATTCAAGAATTCACCCACCATTTTCAGTGCTGCACTAAACCAAGATCTTTCAAGCTACCCAGTGGCCCCTGAGAGAAGAGTACTCCTCCAATATGTGGATGACCTACTGGTAGCTGCCACATCGGAAAGTGAATGTATACAAGCCACTACTGACCTTTTGCAACTATTGGATGAAGCTGGATATAAAGTCTCCAGAGCAAAAGCACAGCTATGCCAAAAAGAAGTAAAATACTTGGGTTTCCGTCTAACCAAAGGAAGCCGACAGTTGGGACGCGAGAGAAAAGAAGCCGTGTGCAGTATCCCAACCCCAACTACCAGAAAGCAAGTCAGAGCCTTTCTGGGAGCAGCAGGATATTGCCGGATATGGATACCCAACTTTGCTCAGATTGCCAAACCACTATATGAAGCCACCAAGGGAGAAGAAAAGTCGCCACTCGAGTGGGGACCTGAACAAGACACCACTTTCAAGACCCTGAAGGAAGAATTGATGTCGTCACCAGCACTCGGGTTGCCAGATGTCCACAAGCCATTCCATCTATTTGTACATGAGGTGCAAGGAAATGCTCTAGGCATGTTGACTCAGAAATTGGGACATTGGGAGAGACCCGTAGCATACCTATCGAAACAATTGGATACTGTGGCCAAAGGGTGGCCACCATGTTTAAGAGCAGTCGCAGCCACAGCATTATTAGTGAGTGAAGCAGACAAACTCACCTTAGGACAGAATCTACGTGTTACCGTACCACATGCGGTACTTGCCCTTATGGAACAGAAAGCAAATCATTGGCTCACCAATTCTCGAATGCTGAAATACCAAAGCATGTTATGTGAAAATCCACAAATACAATTGGAAGTGAGCCATGCCTTGAACCCAGCTACACTGATACCAATCAGTGAAGACCCTCCAGAGCATGACTGTATAGAGGTCATGGATACTGTATTCTCAAGTCGACCTGATCTGACAGATGTGCCCCTAGAGAATCCTGACCAGACTTATTTTGTGGATGGAAGCAGCCTCATCATCAATGGACGATGCTGTGCCGGGTATGCAGTAGTCACCCGGAATGAAGTCGTTGAATCATCAGCCCTTGCATCAGGCACATCAGCACAGAAAGCAGAGTTGATAGCACTCACCAGAGCCCTAGTATTGGGTGCGAAATTGTTGTTGAATGTATACACCGACTCGAAATATGCCTTCACCACTTTGCATGCACATGGAGCTCTCTACAAAGAACGAGGGCTCATTACGTCAGGAGGCAAATCAGTCAAATACGGCCCAGAAATATTGATGTTATTAGATGCAGTATGGGCCCCTACACGTGTGGCCGTCATACATTGTAGAGGACACCAAGCAGGGAAAGGAGAAGTGGCCCAAGGAAACAGATTCGCTGATGCTTCGGCACGAAAAGCAGCCATGACAGGCCAAATTTCACCACAGGCCACACCAATACAAGCAGCATTGTTTCCAGTACCTCTTAATCTATGGACACCACGATATACCACCAACGAATTGGATTACTACTGTAACAAAGAAGAAGGAGTACTGAAAGATGGATGGATTGAACTGCCACCGCCAGAGGGCAGTCAACCTCCAGGACGCATAGTGATTCCTGAACTCTTGGGACCAGCCTTTGTCAAAGCCTTTCACCAAGCTACGCACTATGGGAAGAGTGCTATGGAAAAAGCACTTAGACCACATTTTTGTATCACTTCATTGGGAGCCCTGTCAGCCTCAGTGGCTCGCCAATGTCTAATTTGTGCCAAGAATAATGCCAAACAGGGTCCCACGCCACCACCCCGAGTTCAGACGGGAGGTGTTACTCCCATGCACCACCTGCAGATAGACTTTACCGAAATGCCAAAGTCTGGCGGATACCGCTATATGTTAGTATTAGTTTGTACCTTCTCTGGGTGGGTAGAGGCCTTTCCCACCAGGACTGAGAAAGCTCGAGAAGTTACTAAAGCGTTGCTGAAAGAAATTATCCCCAGATTTGGAATTCCAGCAGTAATAGGGTCAGACAATGGGCCCTCATTCGTATCACAGATTACACAACAGTTAGCAAGTGCTTTGCAGATACAATGGAAGTTACACACAGCATATAGACCTCAGAGTTCAGGAAAAGTTGAGCGAATGAATCGAACTTTGAAATCTCAGATATCCAAGCTATGTCAGGAGACCCACCTGAAGTGGCCCCAGGTTCTCCCCATAGCCTTACTTAGAATACGCTCAGCCCCCGTGAAATCATCAGGATTTTCCCCTTTTGAAGTTATGTATGGAAAACCTCCACCAATAGTCCAGGGTGTGAAAGGTAGTTTGTCACAGATAGGTTCAGAAATAACCAGACAAGAACTTCTAGCTCTTAGTTCTGTTCTGCAGACTCTCCATACGTGGATACAGGACCAGTTGCCCATCAATTTGACGGAGCCATTGCACCCCTACAAGCCTGGTACCTCGGTGTGGGTCAAAGATTGGAAGAAGACACCGTTGGAACCGCATTGGAAGGGGCCTTATACCGTTATCCTGTCTACCCCGACTGCAGTAAAGGTAGCAGAAATCGATTCCTGGATCCACCACAGCAGAGTCAAGCCAGCAGCAGTTCCAGATCAGGACCGGTGGACAGCAGAGCCGCATCCTGACGTTCCTTTGCGTCTCACCCTACGGAGGCAGCCAGCAACCTAGAACTCATTAAGGACACCTATGAATTACAGTGTCCTACAGCAGCCAAGTCTTTCAAAGAGGATTGCTGTTTCTCATACAGCAAAGACATTTGTTTTCTTCATTGAATAACTGTGCTTCCATAGACTTTCGTCAGGCCAGCTGTAATTGATAAGCTGGCACCACAGCAGGACATTTGAGGATCTTCAATCAACATCGACACCCGTTGAATTGCTTTATTAGCAAACGGGTCAGCATCGTGCCAAGAAGAAGAAGACGTCGTGGTCAAGATTTTCCAGCGGAGACCCAGAAGGACTACAATCAACATGCATCTCTGTTTCTATTTGGTTCTGGTTGCTTGCATGGGGAGTTTTGAACTTGTTCTTGCTTTACCCCCATGTACTGCCTGCATTACTTCCACTCGGACTGGTATGAAAGTAACTCAGACTCTGCTTTACCATTTTTACTATACCTGTACTGGTACGGTAAGCCGGTGTATTTATAACACCACTGAACTAAATGTTTGTACTAAGGGAAATACTAAAGTTTGCTACAACCCGCATCAGAACCCATCTTATTATACCTTGGAAATACGATGGAATGATGCAGATGGCGCTTTACTTAATGCTACCTCCCCACTCACCGACCCTACGAAGTATGCTGTGTTGTATTTTGATGCTTGTGATGCTATTAATAGAGATAGTCGTTCCAAATGTGCCAATTGGGAGAAAACTTATGCTCTTAATGATAAGTATATGTGTCCAGAAGGAACGACTGGATGGGGAGAATGTACAGGTAAACGAGCTTTAGCCAATGAATATAGTACAGCCCCCATTGCAGACTATTATTGCCCAAAGTGGGAATGTGTTTTTCTATGCCACATGGAAAACTGGTATGGTAGAGAATACCAGAGACAATCGAATGGCTGCCTTAACCAAGCCATATGTGAGGGATATAGAAAAACATTGTAAGAAAGGTGCTTGTAACCCATTAGAATTGCTCATAGTCAATCCTAGTGCGTGGAAACAAGGATATAAGTTTGGCCTACGTATTGCAGGTTCTGGATCAGATCCAGGAACCATTGTATATATAAGATTGAATACCCAAGCCCATCGCTCATCACGATACCATATACATAACACTTTCTATGAGAGTATGCATATAAATAAGTTTGATATCCCTCACCCTTCCCAGAATTTGTTTCTAGAGTTAGCAGGAGCAGTAGTCTCCAGTCTACATATTTCAGATTGCTATTTTTGTGGTGGAACTAAGATGGGTGATCAATGGCCCTGGGAGGCCCAAGAATTGAATTACTCAATAACTTACAATCACATTGAATTGCATAAGACCACCAGTGAATGGGTCTTAGCACACTCAATAGTTGGACGTCTGTGTTATGCTCGAACTGGACCCCAGTTCACCTTGCAGGTGGGACAGCTGGTCTGTCTCAGCCAGAAGTTCTATAATGACACTACGAAGCAGACGTCTTGGTGGTCAGGAGTTAATGAATCTGAACTCACCAATCCCTTAGCAAAATTTCCTGAACTTGCTGATCTATGGACAAATCTCGCCCAACCCCATGCTTGGCAAGCCCCACCTGGCTTGTATTGGATCTGTGGAACCCGAGCATATGCCCGACTCCCTCTCCACTGGGGAGGAGCATGTGTCTTAGTAACCATTCGACCTTCTTTCTTTTTGTTACCTACAGAACACGGAGAGCAATTAGGATACCCAGTATACACTAGGAGACAGAAAAGAGCAGCTCTCCAGATAGGCAAGTGGCAGAAGTGGGATGGGGAAGATAGGCCCCCTGAGAGGATAATTGCCTATTATGGACCTGCCACTTGGAATGAAGATGGCATGTGGGGCTATCGGACCCCTGTGTATATGATAAATCGCATTATACGTTTACAAGCCGTAGTTGAACTAATCACTAATGAAACTAGCCAAGCTCTCACACTTCTAGCTAGACAAAGCACACAAATGCGCACTGCAATATATCAGAATCGCCTGGCCCTAGATTATTTACTAGCAGCTGAAGGAGGGGTATGTGGGAAATTAAATTTAACCAATTGTTGTTTGAAAATCGATGATAAAGGTCAAGTAGTCAAAGATATTGCTGAAAATATGCGAAAACAAGCTTATGTGCCAGTACAAACCTGGCATGGGTTTAGAATACCTAACTGGTTTGAATCTATCTTCTCTGGATTAGGGGGATTTACCACTTTCTTTATGATAATCCTAGTGATTGTAGGATTGTTTCTATTGTTACCATGTATAATCCCTTGTTGTATGCGGTCTGTTAATAGTGTGATTGAAAACACTGTAGAACGGAAAACTGCTACTAAGATTTTAGCTTTATGGCACCCCACCCCCGGAACCATTGGTAAGAACCCTACTCCTGTGTAGGAAAGTGATTTACATCTCACACCTTATTAGCATTCGGGTGAGATTAATCAAAGGGGGGAATGTGGTAGGCGAAGGCCTATGATCCACGCTGAATGAAGGCAGGCAGGCCTAAGCAGCTTGACCTGTAAATGAAGCCTGTGGTTAGGCCCTGAGGAGTGAAAATTCCCCCCCAATATTGCCTCCATAGAACTGAAACTTAATTCAGCCTAAATGAACCTAGCTGAGCAGAAACGAAACTCAGAGAAAACAGTAAACCATTTTAATTAACCTTGATAAAATGTGTGCAGCTTCTATAGAATTAATTAACTCTGTTGAGAGAAAGGTTACAGTGCCCTGCTTTCCCACATATTCCAGCTGGATAGTGACCTTGGAGGAGAAAAGTAACGAAGTTGGTGAACTGACTATTGTAATTGGGACTGTAAGGGGGGCAACAAGGTGCTGAGCCCAGACCAAGGTCCCCATTGGATAGCTACGTAACGGTACCGGAACCAATAGAAGGTGTAAGAAGGGTTACCGGGGCCAATGAAAAGTTTGCCTATGCTTAGAATGGGAAAGAAAGCTATAAATGTTGTTGTTTTGCTAGAAACCATTGCTCAGCCATTTTGAATGTGATTCTGCTTGAGTCTTGTGCACAAATAAATGATTTGGACCTTCTGAACAAGATTACCTCTAAGGGTCATTGGCACCATTTTCGCTCCGACCCGATATTGAGCAGGAGTGAGTGGTTATCGCACCTGTTCCCAGTAGCCATTAATGATCCCTGGTTAAGCTCAGGGTTGGGGATCAGGGGGGGTGGGAAAGTTAGTGGCCTGGTGGGGAGGGCAATCAGAAGGGATTGTCATTGGTGGGTCATGTTGGGTGTATTGTGCATCAGGGGAACCTTGGGGGGATTGGATTGTCTGGAGGGGCTGGGCTGCTGCGGTTCATGGGGCTGTGGCTATTTCAAGGAGGTTGTGTCTACTTTGGAGGGATTGTAACTGCATTAGAAGGGTTGTTTCTACTTCAAGGGGGCGGGAGACTTGGATACCATGTAGGGAGATGGAGTCAGGGGGGCCAGCATGGAGGGGGTACCCATAATCAGGGAGGCGATCAAGGAGTGGGGCCCATGCCTGGATGTCTGAACATTTTCAGTGAGATGAGGATTCCCTATATGAAATGAGGAAGCTACTTCTGCATTTATTTATTTAAAGTTGTTTATATACTGCCTTTCTACTATTCAAGGTGGTTTACATAGAACCAACAATGGAGTGGAGGAGTAGCCTAGTGTTTGGGGCAAGGTACTTCAGGCCGGAAGGTCGGTGGTTCAAATCCCACTAGAGGACAGCAACCTTGGGCCGGAAGGACTGGGGTTTCTAGTCCCACAGGTGCTCCTTGTGGTCTTGGGCAAGCCACTTAATCCTCCATAGCCCATGTTCCCTGTAAAATAGTTATCTCCAAGTTATAATGCCCTGTTCAATGTAATTTCAGTTTGTTCAATGTAAACCGCACTGATGCAGAATAGCGCGGTATATAAGAGAATGTAAATAAATAAATAAATAAAAATAAATAACAGTGCGTAAGACTATTTTACAGAGAGCTGGAACATTCCAAATATACAACTAGTGTAACATTGAAATAGTTTTGATCAACAAACGGTAATAACATTTTAATTAACACTGATAAAATGTGTGCAGCTTCTATGGAATTAATTAACTCTGTTGAGAGAAAGGTTACAGTGCCCTGCTTTCCCACATATTCCAGCTGGATAGTGACCTTGGAGGAGAAAAGTAACGAAGTTGGTGAACTGACTATTGTAATTGGGACTGTAAGGGGGGCAACCAGGTGCTGAGCCCAGACCAAGGTCCCCATTGGATAGCTACGTAACGGTACCGGAACCAATAGAAGGTGTAAGAAGGGTTACCGGGGCCAATGAAAAGTTTGCCTATGCTTAGAATGGGAAAGAAAGCTATAAATGTTGTTGTTTTGCTAGAAACCATTGCTCAGCCATTTTGAATGTGATTCTTCTTGAGTCTTGTGCACAGCTTAGTGTGGTATCTTGTAGGCCAATGTCGTGTAGTCTTTGCAGGAGTTGCTGTTGTGGTAAGGAGTCAAAGGCTGATGAGATATCAAGATATATTAATAGGCAGCCTTGGTTGGCGTTTTGCGTGTAGGTTAGTACTGAGTCTAGCAGGGATGTGAGCAGAGTTTCAACTCCATGGTTTGGTTTAAACCCATGTTGATAAGGACAAGAGGGGCATGGTCATCAATGCAGTCTTGGAGTTGGTTTTGCACCAGTTTCCCTATAATTTTTTGCAATAAATTAGATATTTGAAATCGGCCTATAAGCATTTGGTGATGTGCAGTCCAACTTGGTTCCTTTTAATATTCTTTATTATTACATTTGATTAACCTCCTGGGCCAAAACATCAAGGCAGTGTACAAAAATAAAAGCTACTAAAAAGAGAGAAAAGAATGCCAAAAACAAGATAGGACAGGACACCCAGAGAAGATAGAAGATAGCAGGAGAAGAGGGGTGGGTTATACACATGAACCTAGGAAGAGTTGGACCGAGGGACAAGTTAAACAGTATGAGCCTGAGTAGGGGGAAGAGCGGGTATTGGTGGAAGGCCAAAGGTGATGCCAAAGAAGTGAGTCTTCAGCATCGCCTTGAACCTGGGGAAGGATTGCTCTGCTCGAAGGCCAGATGGTAAGGAGTTCCAGAGTGCTGGACCGAGAAAGAAGAATGTAGCATGGCGTGTGAGTTCCAAATGTGCACGAGCTAGGGAGGGGAGAGATAGACAGTTGTTGTGAATAGAGCAGAGATCACGGGGGGTGAGCTACAGATGCAGTAGATTGGCCAGATATTGTGGAGTACCGGTATGTAATGCGCGATGTATAATGATGAGAAATTTGTATTGGAATCAGTATTGGAGAGGGAGCCAGTGTAGGTTGAAAAGAAGTGAGGGTAGGGGGGGCACTGAAAGTGAATCAGATGGCAGTGGACTTGATAGGGTTCAGAGGCAAATAGTTAGTAGAAAGCCAGGAGGAAATCCGGGCCAAACAGGTGTTCAGAGGGGTGAGATCGGGCGAGAGAGAGCTAGTGCGGAAAAGGAGGATGATGTCATCGGCATAGTAATATGCCGAAAGACCAGATTGCTGTACAAGTAAAGTCATAGGTGCGAGAAACAGATTGAAGAGTAGGGGCACTAATACAGAGCCCTGTGGTACACAGCATGGAAGGGGTGTGGGAGGGGAAGAGGAAGAGGAAGAGCCAACATGTACTGAAAAAGAGCGTGAGGAAAGAAAAGACCGGAACCACTGATGTACTGAACCGTGAATCCTATAGTCATAGAGACGAGATAGAAGGGTAATGTGATCAACAAGATCGAAAGCGGCGGAAAGATCAAGAGATACTGCTATAGAAAAGTCACCCTGTTCGTTCGCCACATGCAGTTTGTTCAAAAAGGAAATCAGTATGGTTTCCCTACTGTGACCGGCTCGAAAGCCGGATTGCCGGGGATGAAGAACCAGTGTAGAATTCAAGGTATGAGGATAGTTGCAAGAAGACTGCCTTTTCCA
Source organism: Ichthyophis bannanicus (assembly GCA_033557465.1). NCBI lineage: Eukaryota > Metazoa > Chordata > Amphibia > Gymnophiona > Ichthyophiidae > Ichthyophis > Ichthyophis bannanicus. Next base: position 677,754,055 of record CM066032.1, on the reverse strand, counting down.
AGAGTTTAGATAGGAAGGGAAGATTGTAGACAGGCTGCCAATGTGCAGAGATAGAAGGATCCAGGGACGTTTTTTTCAAGAGGGGAAGGGAGTTCTCTTCAAGGAAGTGGGTGTTTTTCCCTGAGATAGGGATGCATGTATTATGTTCTGTAGGAAGGGACTGAGCTTTGCTCTTGTGCTCTTAATCCAAGCAACAGGGCAAGGGTCCAGGGCTGAAGTAGTTGTATTGAGATTCATTATTGTAGTCTCAATGTTTTCTAGAGATGGGAGAATGAATTCGGACCATGTGGCCCTAGAGGTGATATTATTGTTTAAGATGAATGCTTAAGGAGTACTGGGGGAGGTTGACCGGTATTTCAAACAGAGGTGATCAGCTATGTCCTGTGGGGAGATTCTGTCTTGAGGCTGTTATTTAGTTGGTTCGTTCAGGAGAGATTTTGTGATGATAGAGAGATCTCTGGGTTTGTTTAATGAAAGCAAGATGATATTAACATGGTATTCTCTCTTCCTTCTTAAAGTTTCTTCACAATATAAGCAGTGCTTTTCCTTGTAGTTAGCATGGGTGATAGGGTCTCTCAAGCGTCTCCAGCTGCATTTGAGACAGCGCAGTTCCTGCTTCAGAGATAGGAGGGATGTAGAGAACCATGGGGCTCTGTTAGAGCATTTGTTTGATATTTTCTTAGATGGTGCTTGAACTGCTATTACCATGCTTTGTTCCATCATTCTATCTGTGAGTCAAGGTCGATATTTTCTTGTTTAAGAAGCTCTAGTTGAGGGGTCACTGAATCGAGGGAAGGACTCGTTATCAAACTGTCTAAAGCTTCAATTTGTTGGAGGTGTTATCGGTGAGTTTCTTCTGTGGTTTATTTTAGGGTAGTGAAGAGGATGGCTGCATGGTCTGACCAGGGTACTGGGAGTATTGAGTGGGATATATTGTTCACATCTACTGTGAGGGTTTGAGGCAAGAAAATCATATCCAGAATGTTATCTTTGTTATGGGTTGGAGAGGTAAGCATTTGAGTGAAGTGTAAGGTTTCCATTGCTTCTATGAAGGCAGAAGACTGTTTATGGGGGGATGAGTATAAGTTCAGGTTGCCAAGGAGGATGAGGAGGTGATAGATATTTGGTGGGGAGCAATCTGATTCTAATAATGTGGATAGGTCAACAGAATCACCATGGGGAGCCCTGTATACCAAGCACAAAGAGAGAGATGCATTGGAAACTTTTAGGGTATCCATGCTAGAAGTGGAATTAGAGTCTATTGTGTTGAGTTCTAAGCTATGGCTGATCTGTTACATTTGAGAATAGTGTAAGAAGGAGGGCACAGCTGGTTGATGAGGTCAGAATCAGTTTCACCGAGCCAGGCCTTGGTGAGCCATTGGATGTCTAGCTTGTGATATGAGATGAAAACAACTAAAATTGGAATCTTGTTCCTTGCAGAGTGTGCACTGATAAGGGCACATTTTAGAAGTTGGCTTATGTTGTTTAGGTGAGATATCTGGTTTGGTATAGTAGACAGTGTGATCTTTTCTAAGGTTCACTTCCATCTGTGTTGGTAGATATGTAAGGTGAACAGCTGGTTGAAGGAAGGTGTAGGCCTGTAGGTGTGGATTATAGATAGAAGTGTGTTATGTTCCATTTTTGCAGTCTATGAGTAATGCTAGAAAGAACATTAGTGGGATGAAACGAGCGAGTACAACAGAGTACCTGATAGTTGCTTCCTCCATTCTTGTCAAAGAACGTAATGGTTGACCCAGAGAGATGAGGTTAGCTTTATAGGGGAGGGGGCTTGCAGAAGGCTGGCAGGCAGTGGGGCAGACTGACCGTGGCTGGGTGATGGCAAGATAACCAATCATCAAGCTAGTGCTGGCACAGCTTCAATGAGGAAGATGAGTTAAAAGTTCTTGGAGGCAGTGGCCGCAGGGAGCATGGGAGGAGTTCCTGCTCTCACCTTCCAGTCTGTGTGGCTGCTCCCAGGCCTCTGGCAAGGGGATTGTTTATCTGGGGTCTCTTGGGTTGAGGAGAGATGTGAAATTCTGGGGCTTGTAGCAGTTTGATTGCAGGGTTCCAATGCAGGTGTTGTGTAATGGGATCGATGGTAGGATCCAGCAGCTATGGTTTCATGCCCCCGCCTAAAGGCCACACCAAAGGGCCCTCTGGCAAGGGTTGCCAGTGGGGAGTGAGGAGAAGCATACCTGCCCGCTCCCTACAGGGATCTGCAATCGGTGCGGTGGAGAAGGGTTGGTTTCCTTGGCGCACTGCCCTTTTGGACAGGGCATTGTAGGCCCTGTCCAAAACACATCCTGTCCCCACCCCCACCAGTCCCCCTGGCAAGGTAAACATGTTGAGCAATCCCACATCTTGAAAAAGCCTCTTCTTATAGGGCATTCGCATGTGTATTCTGATGTATACATGTGAATACTGATTTTTAGACATGGGAGTGCTTCTAAAAGGACCCCATTAATGAACAATTATGCAACATTTACACAGTACCGTAAAGAACAATTTGAAGAAGAGAATGACCCTATTCACAAATACTGCTTGGACTAACTGATTACAGACCAGAATATCATACCATTCTGAATAACATGTTAGGAGAATTGACAGGTTCATATTGACTTCTTCAGTGGAGTACATTAACGGTAGATGCTTTCCAATTCACCAAAGCCCAAATTATGAAACTTCAAACACTATATTATGGCCAAAATGTACATTTGTAAGAGAACTTCAAAACTTAATAGAATTGTTTCCATCTCCTTTGACAGTAGAGCTGTAGTCTGTTTGTGGAACAAGTTTGTGATCACTTTGATAATTGTTTTCTTGAAAAAAAGCTTATAGAATGATCTGTTTTTGACAAAGATTCCTTTTCAGCTTCACAAAATTTAAAGAATTTTGCTTATGGAAATAAACAGTAATAAACTTTATTTTACTGTCCTAAACAGTAAACTAGGACAGTGTGTATGCCTTCTGGAAAAGTGATACAATTAGAAGAACTGTAGTGAGGCAATCATACTTGCAAATGCCCCCTAAAATTATGCGCTACAAAACTGCTAACCCAACACATGTGAAGAGACAGGGATGGAGAGATTGTTTATGTAAGGTGAAGGACTGAGGGTGTGTGTGTTTCTGTACATTCTTGCATGTATGTGTGAATGTTTACATGTGTCTGTGCATGTGCGTGTTTATTATATGTTTGTTCTGTGTGAGTCTGTGATTGGGAAAATGCGATAAGAGGTTAGGGCTTCGGCCCCGGGCTTCCGGTTTTGTATAAACTGGAAGTCTGCAGCAGAGGAGGTACTGAAGCAGCAGATTGCATAGAATGAAACCATGATGCAACCCCGCAGACAGAGGGTAAGTTCTGTGTTACTGTTTCAGGGCCAGTTACCGCCACTATTGCCCCGGAGAGAAGCACCAGCGGCAGCAATGGGCATGGAGGGGCAACGGGGGTGGCAAGATGTAGGACCTGCCTAGGGCCCTTCCAGTCCTTGCACCGGCTATACACACAGAAACTAAACTTGTACAGTACAGCAACTTCCCCCAGCTCACCTCCTCCCTTCCTGTGACTAGAGCATCATTCCAGTGCTCTGCCCCTACCGTCTTCCCATTGGCTGGATCCTACCCAAAGTCTCTGCTGCTAGTTACATCGGAATCATCAGAATCAAGCAGGGCTCACTCTCACGGGGAAGGGGGGGAGGAAGAATTAGAGAATTCCTTCTTGCTTCCAGGTATTGTGATAAGGAGAGCTGTGTGGATCGAATGGAATGGGGGAAAAGTGAGGAATACACCTTTAAAAGCAGAGGTAAACAAGATTCCCATAGAAACCACAAGCTACCGAAGCATGCAGTAGCTAGAGCTAAGCCCTGCCCTAGCAGTGACGTAAGAGCTAGTTTGAGCCCTAACAAATCTCACATGTGCAGCAAGGAGGGTGTGGCTGGAGAGAAGCACCATTTTAAAGCTGCTTCAGAGTTTTGTAGGGAGGAGCCCGGCAGAGACACAGGTACAGTCTCTGAGCTTACCAGAGACATAGTGGAGAGAGAAGGAGAAGTGGACACTGCTGATTCTTATTCTCAGAGAGCACTGGAACCAAAGCTGAAGCTTGTGCCAAAGCACCCCAGAGAGGAGAAACTGGAAAGGTTTGACTCCAGGTGGGGAAACAGCTCTGATAGCAAGGGGAGCAATATACGTTGGGAAGGTACGTTTGCTTCAGTTCCTAGCAGGGGCTGTGCTGAGGACGTTGTCAGGGAGCTGAGGTTAAGCGCTGAACAGAGTGCTGGCAGAAATGCAGTGAAAGCAGCTCCAAGCAGAAGTAAAAGGAATTCAAGTAAGTCCAATGAGACAGCACTAGAGGCTGTGGAAAAACTGTTGCAAGAGAGAAAGGCTCATTCCCTAAGTAACGTGGGTGCTGACCAGAAAGAACAGTTTTTAGGAAAACTTCAGAAGCTTCTGTACAATATTAAGTTTAAACCCTGTGATAAAGGCTCCCAGGAAGACAATCCAATTGAACCTTGTGAAGACATGCAAATAGATGTTTATGAGACACCTCTTGATAATGATGTAATTGAAATGGATTGCTCGTTTTGTAAAACAAACAGCTTGAACATGTGCTAGGCTCATGCTGTGAGAAGAAATTTGCATAGCCTGTGTGTTAAGTTGAAAGGAAAAGAACTGTTGCTGAAAACTTTAAGTTTACCTGATGTAATAACCAGCCGTAGCTGTGAAGGGTATTTATCTAGGAGGAGCCTGAGAACAGCTGCTGTGTAAGGAATACTTCTGAGTTTTGATGTTCCAGCCTAATTTGTTCCTGATATCCTTTACTTTGGAGAAAGAATTCTTGTCTTGTGTTGCGCTATGAATTTGATGCGAGGGGGAAGCCCAGAATAAATATCTTTGTTTGCCTTGAAGACCCCGTGTGATCAAACTACTTTGTCTGAAGAGTGATAGAAACTACAAGTCCCAGCATCCATTGCTGGAAACCAAGTCTTAGGACATTACTTAAAGGCAAATAAGGCAGCCCTTTTGCCTACCAGCCCTTGGCCTAGGCAGGGGGTCACGACAGTATTAATGTAAAAATCAGTAGAATCCCTGCAGCTGTGTGTATGCGGTATGTGTTGTGTATCTCTGTTGTGTGATCTGAATGTCCTGTGCATGTATTGTGTCTGTGTGAGGTAGCTAAGCATGGTGGAAAATTTATGGAGGACATAGTTTTGGGGGTTGGTGACAGTTGTAGGGAGGTAGTTTTGGTGGTCGGGATGCTGGGGCAAGTTACAGTGGAGATTTTTGGGGGCAGGGAATTTGCATAGGAGGAGTTTTTGAGATTGAGGCAGTTGCACGGGGATATTTTTTGTAGGTGGGGCAATGTGGGGGTGTAGTTTTTGGCGGAAGGGCAATACAGATGCAAGGACATCTGGTAGCTCCCCTACTTAAAGTTCCCACCATCTCTCAGCCTTTAAAACCCTGGTACCATTCTGGATTATCCTTATTAAGAAGACAATTTAGGAAAATCGAAATGAAATAGTGCAAAGGTAAATCACTAAGTGACCTCCTAGTCTGTAGGGAAAGATACCGCTCCTACAAGGCAGAAGTACACAAGGCTTAAAGAACTTATTATTCTTCACTCATTCAGAGTGGGAACATCATCCTAAGCAATTATTCTAGTTAATCTCTAGGTTGTCGGCCAGGTCTCTACAGACTAGGATATATCAGTGGAACAATTTGTGAATTTTGTCACACTAAAATCATGGCTGTAAGAAGCAACACTCCATGCTATGGCCAGTCCTAAAATCTGACTTGTGTGAGTGAATAGCATTGTTTTTATTTCTAGAAAATCCAAGAGCTGCTTGAATCAAACTTTCCCAACTATCTTAGAGATGAAAGGCAAGTTTGACACTGGCCGGTAACTTGCTGGCAAAAGAGAGTCCAGGTTCTTCTTTAACAAAGGATGGATAAGTGCAGTGTTTGAAACAGAGAGAACACTTCTTTTTTGAAGGCTCTTATTAACAGTAGACTGAATAAATGACAATAAGCCATGTTGGGAATTCTTACCTAGGTGAGATGGAAGAGGTTCTAGAGTAAAGGCAACTAGATGTAATGATGCAAGATCCTTAGAGAGTGAGATGGTAGACAGAATGTTGAACAAATGCCAGGGTTGTATGAGACTCCTCCATCTCCTGGGTGAAATAACTCCAGCCCTAGTTATTAAAGCAGCTAACGGAATGCATGTGTTTTTTTTATTTAAAATAATGTTAAATAAATGTTAAATAAAAAAAACACATGCATTCCGTTAGCTGCTTTAATAACTAGGGCTGGAGTTATTTCACCCAGGAGATGGAGGAGTCTCATACAACCCTGGCATTTGTTCAACATTCTGTCTACCATTTCACTTTCTAAGGATCTTGCATCATTACATCTAGTTGCCTTTACTCTAGAACCTCTTCCATCTCACCTAGGTAAGAATTCCCAACATGGCTTATTGTCATTTATTCAGTCTACTGTTAATAAGAGCCTTCAAAAAAGAAGTGTTCTCTCTGTTTCAAACACTGCACTTATCCATCCTTTGTTAAAGAAGAACCTGGACTCTCTTTTGCCAGCAAGTTACCGGCCAGTGTCAAACTTGCCTTTCATCTCTAAGATAGTTGGGAAAGTTCGATTCAAGCAGCTCTTGGATTTTCTAGAAATAAAAACAATGCTATTCACTCACACAAGTCAGATTTTAGGACTGGCCATAGCATGGAGACATCCCTTGTGGCAATGGTAAATAGAATTAGACTCTGCTCATGCAGGTAAAGACACAATCACGGGATCTGAGTTCAGCATTTGGTCTCATAGACCATCAGATGCTATTGCTGGGACTGGAAGACCTAAGGATGACTGGCATGGTTCTGTCTTGATTCAAGTTGTAGTTGTTGCAGTTGTTGATATGGAAGGACAGACTAGATAGGCCATGTGGTCTTTTTCTGTCATCATGTTTCTATGTTTCTAAGTCATTTTTGGAGGGCAGGTTTAATACATCATCTTTCAGACTGATGCTTTGCAGGGTGTCTTTTCCTTGCCCCTTTCTTCACCCTTCTACGGGGCTTGGGTGTGGTTACCTTTCGAATGTGGATGATATTCAGAAATTTATGCCCTTATTTGCTCCTTTTTTAAATTTCTGAATCAAATTTATACTGGAAAAAAGCGAGATCTTCAATGCATCATTTATGCATTGATTTTTGCAGGGGGGGAGGGAGGAAGGGCTTTACCGAAAAGACTTTAAACCATGCAGAGCTATTTACACTGCAATTCCGCTTTTGTAAGGAGTTAATACTTTTCACCACATCGCTCCATTATTATATTAACCCTTTCCAGGCCGAGCCCAAAACTCTCAGGATCCAAAATTCTGACTAAATATTCCTATCAAATGGTATATAATACATGACCATAGCAGAAGGAAAATCACTATTAGAACATATTGAATAAGACGGGTACAATTTTCCTGAAATATGCAAAAATTAACCTGGCTGCAGAATGTGGATTAAAAATTTAAAGTAGGCCTTCAAAGGGTTAAGAATACTGATTGCCAGTAACCACCCAGATATACTTCAAAATGCTTTCTCCAGCTCATCAGGATCTCTACACAGAAAAATAGAATTACAGAGAATGAAGAGGTTATGATCACCTGGGACATTCTCATGCTAATGGATAAGAAACTGGACGCGAGGAAACCCAACATAGTGGTAAAGGAAAAAAACACCAGAACAGCATGATTATTCTGTGACTTGCATGGAGAGACAGAAGATCCTGAAGTACCAAGAAATGCAGTCAGAGACCAAGAAAATGTGGCAGAAAGATACAAGAAGATTTCCCATCATATTGGGAGCCACAGGCTTGAATAAAGAAGAATTTCTAAACACATCTTGACAAATACAATACATGTTACATCTTACAAACTCCAGAAGGAAGCTCTCTTTGGCACAATGCAAGTACTATGCCAAGCATACTGCACGTACCCTGGCTTAGAAGTGAGGTTCATGACTGTCATGGTATGCACATAGCTAACTCATTTGGAGAAACTGCCCCAAGATAAATACATGTTAAAGGACATCAAAGACAGAACCCTATGCTGCAATGGTCAACAGTCAGAAACCTGCTGTGTCACAGTAACCTGTTGCAAACATCCCATCATAAATACATTAAACTAGGCTAGGACAACAGGATTAAGTCCCAACTGCTACTTTTGTAGCAGAATAGTATGACCAGTAATGTCAAAGGCAACAGAGTCTGGCCATCATCCAAACCCTGAATCTGGTCATCATGTGAACAGTGAAAAGGTCTCAGTGCTGTAGTTGGTAAGGAAACCAAACCGACACAGATCACGGCATGAGCGGTCATCCAAAAATCCTCCAAGTTGATCTGCAACTTTTTGTTCAGTCAACTTGGCCAGAATGGGCAAACAAGGGATTAGCAATTAGTTAGCAAGTACATTTGCATCTAATATAGACTTTTTCAAGATAGTGAGAACACTAGCACTCTTCAACCATACAAGCATCACGCCTTGAATCAATGCAGCCTCAGGGATCTGAAGCAAAGATTTGCCAAGAGTGTCAACACATGTGGTAGTATTTATCCAGAGCCACTTGAACCTCTTATGGGACCCTGGGCAGACTTTTCTGGATGGGCCCCCTTTTATTTTTTCCAGATTGCCCCTCCCCCAAATTATGCATTGTATAAATACTGAATCACCTTTGACAGCATAATCACCTTTAGATTTTCACTTTGTCGTGTCATACTAAATATCTTGAGAACAGCAGTGCCCACTCTAAAGATGACAAACAACTGTGACAAATATGCTCTGAAGCACTGAGTATTTTTATTACAAACCCCAAGAAGACAGATTATGCAGCCAATGCCAAAGTGGAGAAACAGAAATGTACCAAAATTTCCAAAGCCAAATCATATTTTCTATTTTTGTTGTCTAGACATCTTGGACTCACCAAAACACTCCATTCTCACAACCTACAAAGACTCCAGTTTTTTATAGGGCTGTTTTACTATATATCATATCACATGTGATATATTATTGTAAAAATAGAAAATTTGAATCAAATACACTAAGCACATTCCAAAGAGCACAAGAAAGCAAAACACTCTTCTTCCTGTCCAGCACTCATCATCCCACTGTGGTCACTCCTAGAGGGAAGCACCATGGTGAATAGTTCAATGCACTCACATGTTCTCTTTTGGGAGGAGCACAATCTTACAAAAAGGGTCTATAGATCTCTTTACACACATATGGAAACAATTTTGCAAAGAGGGTTTTCAAAGCTCAACATGCTCTTTCTTTACTCCGCATACTATGTACCCTAACAGGAGTTACTACCATCCACAGAGAGGTTTGTTCAGGGTAGGTCCCACACATGTGCGAGCATGGTGTTGGCACAGGGCACTGCTGAATTGGAGGACGGACCTGCCCCAACCTGCCTGAAGACATGTAATGTCTCTGTCACCATGGCACCGCCATTTTAGGCTTCACATGCTACTGATGTCAGAGTGCCAACAACACTTCTGCTCCATGTGCTGCCACCATGAGAACAACCAACATTGGCATTGTACTGTAGGCAGATCCCTTTGTCTTGTCTTTCATCACACCGCCATTGGTACTTCTTGTTCTGTCCTGCTGCCGCTTCCTCTCAGGGTCTCTCTGTCACTAGAGCCCCGCCGTGTGCTCAGTGCTTCTAACAGCCACAGCAGAAGGCTGACTCATACCAACAGGCACCTCTGCACAGTTTGCCTCACTTGCAGCTAGATGCTTCTCACAATCATAGTAAGTTAAGGGAGATGTTGGTCCAGTGGAGAGGGGGAGGAAAGGAAGCAAGGGGCAGAGGAGATAGACAGGGCATGATAGGGGCAGAGAGAGAAGTCAGAGGGGATAATGCTGGACATGTTGGAGGCAAAAAGTGAGAGGTGGATATGCTGGGCTGAATCGGGGCAGAGAGAGAGAGAGGGGGGGAGAATATTCTGGGCATGATGGAGGCAGAGAGAGGGCGGATATGCTGAGCATCATGGAATCAGGTGTTCTCTGTGGACAGCAGGAATAAGTCCTCATTTATAGGTGACATCACCGATGGAGCCCCACGTGGGAATATTCCCCAGCATCCATTGAAAGGTTTTAGGAGGCTCCATCACACATGTGCATCTGCCTTCCAACCTGCCATGGTGCCTCCTTCTCCAGTATAACATAGCAGAAGCCAAAACAACTCCTCAGGAAGGTGAGAGACTTGTGAGGACTTATTCCTGCCGTCACAGAGAACACCTGCTACAGGTGAGTAACTACACTTTCTCCATGGACAGGTAGCAAGTAAGTCCATGTATGGGACTCCCAAGCTACAGGCTACAAAAAACAAGGAGGCCAAAAGCCCAACAGGGGCACAAAATATGGAGAATAGAATGGATAGTCCCTCTAGGGGACTTGACTGATTTAACTTCGTTAGCATACATCCTCACTGAGAGGTCTTTTTTTTTTTGGTAGCCTGGTGGACAGAAGGGCCAGTGAGAAGGAACTGAACCTAAGTCCCAAAGAGATACTAGAGGACGGCTTGGCTGAAGTTGCTGTCATGTCAAGAATCCCCATCCAGAGAGTAATGAACTGTGAATGTGTGGAAAGAAGACCACAGTGCAGTCCTGCAAATCTCCTCCATGGAGACCGAGTGCAAGTTGGCCAATGACGCAGCCATGGCTCAGACATTGTGAGCCGTGACATGACCATCAAGGCTCAGGCCTGCTTGGGCATAAGCAAAAGAGATGCAGTCTGCTAGACAAATGGACAGCATGTGTTTGGAGATGGTAGCCCCCAGCTTGCTAGGGTTGAAGGAGACAAACAACTGGGTGGACCTCTGGAGGGCCTTCATACACTCAAGGTAGAAAGCCAAAGCTTGCTTGCAGTCCAGCATATGTAGCTCAGCTTCCCCCCGGTTGGTGTGAGGTCTGGGGATGAACATCAGCAGAATGACAGATTGATTCAGGTAGAAAGCAGAGTCCACCTTGGGCAGGAACCACGGAGTGTTCTCAAGACCACACAATTGTGGTGCAACCTGGTATATGGTGGGTGAGCCACCAAAACCTGGAGCTCACTGACATGGCATTCCAAAGTAACCACCACCAGGAACAAAACCTTCAAGGTTAGAAATTTCAAGGGACAGGAACCAAGTGTCTCAAAGGGAGCTTCCAGGAGCTGCGTGAGAACCACTTTGAGATCTCAAGCCACTGCAGGAGGAAAGGAAGTTTAGAAAGGAGCAAGCCCTGCTTGAAATGGACCACAAGGGTTGAGCAGAGATGGGATTCCCCTCAGAGCCATGATGGTAGGCCCTAATCACGCTCAGATGGAGCCCGATGGAATTGAACCTGAGACCCAGGTCCGAGAGGTATAGGGATTACTCAAACAACTTGTCAACGGTGCAAGAAAAGGGATCCAGAGCCCTGTCAGTGCACCAGGAGGAGAACCTCCACCACTTAAACGTGTAGGATCTGCATGTGGAATCCTTACAGGAGGCCAGCAGGACCTCTGTGACATTCTCGGGCAGGTTGAGCTCCAAGAGGACTACCTGCATGACATCCAGCCATGAGGGCCAGGGACCAGATTTTGGGGTACAGCAAAATCCCATCCTCTTGAGAGATGAGGTTTGAGGCACAGCTGAGACACAGAGGCTCCTACCGAGAGAGTTGGAGCAGCAGGGAGAACCATGGCTGCCTGGGCCATTATGGGGTAATGAGGATCATTGTGCCCCTGTTGGCCTGAAGCTTCAGCAGTGTTTTTGTCACAAGCAGAATAGGAGGATATGCGTAAAGCAAGCCCACTCCACAGTGGAGGAGGAAGGCATCCAGTGCCAGCCAGTCAATGGAAGCCAACCTGGAGCAGAACTGGTCCACCTGAGCATTGCGCGGAGTGGCAAATAGATCTATTGTGGGGTACCCCACTCCTGGAAGATCCAAGCAACCACCTTCCTGTTGAGGGTCAACTCATGTGACTGGAGGATGCAACTCAGCTGGTCCACCAGAGAATTGAATTCCCCAGGCAGCTAAGTTGCCCTCAGGTTCATGCCATGGGCAACGACAACTTTCACAAGCAGACCGCTTCCCAGCAGAGGAGATACGATTTCATGCTACCCTACTTGTTGACATAGTAAATGACCACTTGGTTTCCATCTGAATCAGCACCATGCGGTTGGCCAACTGCACCTGGAACACCCGGAGAGCTTTTGTGACAGCCAGCAGTTCCAAGAAGTTGATCTGGTGAAGGATCTCCTGCTCGGACCACAAGCCTTGGGTGCACAGGCCATCCAGATGGGCCCACCAGCTGAGCTTGGATGCATCTATCATCAGCATTCACTGAGGTTGTAATGCCTGAAACAGAAGGCCCTTGAGGAGGTTCTGTGGTTCCACCCACAAGTGCAGGGACTGGGCCAGAGGTATGGTGACCACCATCTGGTCCAATAGGCAGCCAGTGGCTTGCTTCCACTGTGTGCTCAGAGTCTATTGAGCTTGTCTCATGAACAGGTAATTTTGAGGGATTTCAACATTTTGGTGATTTAGGTCAACCCTCAGAGAATAGACCAAACAATATACGAGTCATGAACAGGTGGGCCAGGGGAGTGACATGCACCATTGAGGCCATGTGGCCAAGGACTTTCAGCAACCCCTGGGCTCACTGTTCCCTCTAAGCTGTGCGCGTGTGCGCGCGCACACACCTCACCGAGCGAGCGCACATACTTTACAACAGAGCGCACAAAAATTACAGCTCTGATTCTGATAGAAAACAACACAGACGTCTTAAAATTTCAAAGTTATGATTGTAATTACTAAAAATTTCCCACTTCATTTAGTAATTGTCTATTTTCATTTAATTTGATTAAAATCAATGTGGTGTACATACTGTATTCTGACGTGTAGTCAAATTTTAAAGTATATAACTCCGAGTGTCGTTATGTGGCGCACAAAAATGTAACCTTCCTTCAAAAGCTGCACACAGCTGATATTTTATGCGCACACAGCCTACAGAAAATTAGAGGGAACAGGCTGGGCTGTTGTGCGGCATCTCTGCTGGACATCACTGTCGACTGCCATTAGCCTTTCCAGGCGATCCATTGGGAGAAAAGTCCAAGCCTGAGATGTGTTGAGGAGTGCCTCTATGAACTCCAGCTGTTATGAGGGCTGGAGGTGAGACTGGGGTCTCACCAGTACCTGAATGGTCAGGTGAGCTGACTGCCAAACACCATCCAGAGTAGAGCTCTTTATGAGCCAGTCATCCAAGTAGGGGAAGATGAAGACCCCCAGGGTCTGAAGATAGGTGGCTACCACCATGAGGCATTTAATGAAGACTTGGGATGCCGATGCCAGTCTGAAGGGAAGTACTTGGTACTGGAAGTGCCAATCCCCCAGAATAAACCTGAGGTACTTTCTGTGAATGGGATGAATCAATATGTGCGTATACGCATCCTTGAGATCCAGGGAGCACAGCCAATTGTCCTTTTGCAGATAAGGCAACAGGGTCCCCAGCGAGACCATCTGGAACTTCACCCACACTGGATAGGTGTTGAGGTCTCAGAGGTCCAGGATGGGCCAAACCCCCTTTCCCATCTTCTTGGGGACCAGAAAATACCTGGTGTAAAATCCCCACCCAACCTGAGTCGAGGACACCAGCTTGATGGCGAGTTTGGTGAGGAAAGTGGAGACCTCCTCCTGCAGCGGGTCCAGGGGATACTTTCTTTGGGCGGGATGGGCAGCAGGTTGGCGAAAAGCAGCATATACCTCCTTTGGACTATCTGCAGCACCCACACGTCTGAAGTGACAAGGGCCCATCTGTGGGCAAAATGGACAAGTCACCTCCCCACCAGAGGGTGTACCCCTTTGGGCACCGGCAGATTAGCTACACTCCAAAGGAATCAGTCAAAATCCCACCCTAGGCATGGGCTACAGGGTGGGTTGAGCCTTCTGAGGCTTCTCCCGTCATTGTTGGAAAGGAGCCTGTGGTTTTGGCTGAGAGCTCTGAGGGCTCAGGTAGAACCAGGGTTTGTGCTGGTAATAGGTCTGTTTGCCCTGCTACTTTTTCTGAGAGCTGGAGAGGGTAGCGTGCTCCTTTTTGATCTCTCCAGCCTTGCTCTCTACCGGCTTCCTGAAGAGGTTTTCCCCCCTGCAAGGCATGTCCGCCAGTTTATCCTGGACCCATTGTTCCAGGTCTGAGGACTGAAGCCAGGCAAGCTGGCATGCTCCAATGCCCACAGCTGCAACCTTGCTGGCTGATTTGAAGGCGTTGTAGGTTGCCTGGACCATGTACTTGGAGCAGTCCTTGCCATGGCCCACAAGGGCGCGAAAGGAGTCTAAATACTCAGAGGGGTATGTGCGAAGCAAAGTCAGCCAGTTCCAGCATGATATCCTTGAGAAACATGCTCATGTACAACTGGTAGGAGAGGACCCTAACTACCAGCATGGAGCCCTGGAAGCACTGCCTTCCAAAGGAGTCCAAGGTTCTCGCCTCAATACCCGGGGGCAACGAGGAATGGGTCTTACTGCTTTTAATCCTCTTCTTGGCTGATTCCACCACCATGGAGTTGTATGGGAGCTGAGGTTTCTCAAATCCTGGGGTCTTCTGCACCCAATACATTGAGTCCAGCCTCTGGCACCGTGAGGGTGTTCTCCCACATCTTCATAAGCAACCTTTGCAGGATGCGGTGTATGAGCACTATCACAGCCTCCTTGGGAGCTGAGGGGTACTAAAGGATGTTGAGCTCCTCTGCTCTAACCTCATTTTCAGACTCCAGGGAGAAGAGTATGGCCTCGGTCATGTCCCTCACAAAATCCTGGAAGGACAATGTTCTCCGGGGTGACTTTCATTGCTCATACAGCGGGGAGGGATCTGAAGGGAGGTCCGTGGAACCCCGGTTGGAAACCGTTGATTCCTCCTTAGACTCCCAGCCATCAAAGTTTGATTCCAAGATGAAGTCGGAATAGTGTTCATCCTCCTTCCGGTGCTGGCACAAACCATGCAGCAAGGCAGGGTGTCGATGGGACCAATGTTGCATCAAGTGCTTCCGAGGATGCACTGGGGCATTGGACTCCAACATATTGGAGAGGGAGATGGTTGTGGAAACCAATGTTGATTTTGACCTCCAGTCTGATGCACTTGCCTTAGATTTGGCCAGAAACTATATTTATATTTTGCTCAGTACAGGGAAATAAATTTCTTTCTATTTCTCTGGTGTTACATTGCATGAAGAATCTGGCTCCTTGGGGTGTCAGGTTAATTTTATCTACATATTTTTATTTTTGATTGTGGTCACTTATTCTGTACTTGGTGAGAGTCTATATTAGTGTGAGACAGAGGCCAGGTGTTCTATTAACATGGAGTTTGTACATAGGGATCTGTACTGTAGTGATCTGACTTGTTCAGCTTTTTAAATTGGGATATGGATGTTCTAAGGCCTGCTGCAATATTTACAGTGCTGTTGTATGAGTTTTGAAAGTTGATGCCAGTATGTACAATAAATTTGCTCTCTAGGTCCTCAATAACTTTTGTAGAGATCTGTATTATTTCATAATATGTCTGGTACTGGAGAATGTTTATGTTGTTGTTACTGAGATGACCAGAATCAGGGTTTTCTTTTTTTTTTAAATATATACTGAGTACTATGGGTGAATGTCCTCGTTCTGCTCTCCACCCATTATCTGTGGATGCAAAATATATGTTTAAAAAGAAAAAGCAAGAACCATAACATGGTTTATAACAACAAAATAAAATGAGATATAATGTTATAATTTGGGGTTATAAACTGCACAATGGTTCTTGTTATTTATTTTAGTTCCTTGGTATGCAAGCATCTTGCATTTCCTTTGTTTTTTTTCAGAATATATATTTACATTAACACCATGCTGGTCCAATGTGCAGTTTCAGGAGTTATGTAGAGGTTGCCAAGCTCCTCTTGATGTTTATATTGGCATGGGAGGTGTTGTGTTGTGGGTCGCAAAACCCCTCTTGTTTTTGCGAGGATGGGAAGTGCTATGTTTGGGCAACCAAATCACTTGTTGTTTTTGTGGAAGTAGGACGTGCTACATTGATGCTGTTGAGCCTCTCTTAGTATTTGGCACATTTAGTGGCATTTTTCTTAAGCTCTATACTGGTAACATGTGTGGGCCATTTTACCAGCATGGGGCTGTAGGCTAACTGCAGGACAGCAGGTACATACCCCTGAAGTTACCCTGCTTCAATATGACAAAACGGCTGCAGGTGCAACTAACACCACACATTGAGGTGAATTAATAAGGGAAAGAGACACCAATCTGTAGGTTGCAGAAGGGCGCCAGGAACCCTAGCACTGGCCCTAGGAGGGTGGAACACTGGGGAAGGTGTAGAGGAAATTATAAGCCTGAGAGATAGGTAGAAGGAAATATGATGGAAGAGAACTGAAGAGGTGATAGGGAATGAAAAGCTTAACAGATAAATCATGATATGGGGAAGGTGGTTTAAGCGTGACAGAAAGAAAAGAGGGGACCAGAAAGATTGGGGACAGCAAAAGAATATAGTCACTTAAACTACTGAATATATTGATGTAAAACAGAGTCTTCCTCTGCAATTCTGGTATTTCTGTGTTATCCAAGACCATGATTTAAACATTACAGGCTAATAGTTGGGTATTCTGTTTAAATCAGAAGAGGAGCTAAGTTCCCCTATTAAGCTTTAGTGAAATATCATATTTAACCATATCTTAGTTTACCATGGGAGTCATTACTGTGGTAACTCAGTACCATGGATTAGTAACTGCTGCTGTAAATAAATAATGCATCTTGCAATGAAACTTGCAAGCTGTGTTTTCTGCTCCTGAGGAACTTGCTTAATTGGGGCCAGTGGGTCCCCCTTGCTGCTCCAAAGCTAGGACAGGACCTCTACTTCCTGACCCCCACACCCAGAAACCAAAATTAAGCACTCCCAAAGCCAAAATCCAGAAACCCCTGAAGATCCTGGACCCTCCCCCCAATCCCCATAGGCCAGCCCATGCCTACCTTAATATATCCATGGTGGTCTAGGAGAGTCTGACAAGTGAAATGCCCTGTTGCTCCTTCTGACAACATCACCAGGATCATAATAGTGCCCATGACCTACTAGGGGTCAAGCTTGAATTCAGATACAGTCCTTGTCTCTACCACCTCCACTGGTATAGAAATAGAGAAATAAATGATGGCAGATAAAGACAATTTGGCTTATCTAGTCTGCACTCCGATACCAACTACTAGGTTTTACAGTTCCTGTTTTCACTTAGAGATCCTTTGTAAGCTTATGGCAGCTTGATCCCTAGGGGGGGAGGGGGTCGTAGGTGCCTTTTTTAACCCAGCACCGGACCACTAGGGATGTATTAAGGTAGGCCAGATGCTATTTTTCCAGGAATAACACAGCTTGTATTGTTCAAGGCAAGCTGCATTATTCTATTTGCATAATAATGAGGTGTTTTGCATTCATTTAAATTTATTTATTTAATCAGTTTTATATACCACCTTATCCTTCAATCAAAGTGGTCAACAAGACAACAGAGGGACTACATCGAGGGGGGGGGAGACAACAAGATAGTACATTACAGTAAACTACAGTACATTACATTAAATTATACATAAACTACAGCAAAATTACATTTCATAATTCATTACAATTACATTAAACAAATAACTGCAATCTTACAAAGTTAAAATAATTTAAACATTATAGGAAAATTGAAATTCAAAGGGTTAAAACATTTCGTTCTATTGGAATTAGATTAATTGCCATATGCTTCAATAAATAGGTACGTTTTATGTGGTAGGCGAAGGCCTATGATCCATGCTAATTGAACTAAACAGACAGGCCTAAGCAGCTTGACCTGTAACTGAAGCCTGTAGTTAGGCCCAGAGGAATGAAAACCCCCCTGAATGATGACACCATAGAATTGAAACTTAACTCAGCTTAACTGAACATAGCTAAGCAGAAACGAAACTTAGAAAAGAAAGAAAACAGCTCTAATTGGTACTGATAAGACAGCACAGCTTCTATGGAATTAATTAACTCTGCAGAAAGCAAGGTCACAGTGCCCCGCTCTCACTCATATTCCAGCAAGCCAGTGACCTTGGAGGAGAGAAGTATCGAAAGTCTAAGAACTGTCCATTGTAATGAGGACTGAAAGGGGGGCAACCAGGTGCTGAGCCCAGATCAAGGTCCTCATTGGATAGCTACGTAGTGGTACCAGGACCAATAGATGGGTGAGAGGGGTTACTGGGACCAATGAAAAGTTTGCCTATGTCTAGAATGGAGAAGAACGGTATAAAAGTTGTTGTTTTGCTAGAAACCATTGCTCAGCCATTTTGAAATTGATTATTGCTTGAGCCTGTGCACATTAAACTGGCTTGGATCCTTGAAAAGACTCCTGGTTTTATTTATTGCATGTTTATCTGCTGCTACATTTCTTGGTGCGTTTGGCCTGGAAGTGCGAATGGTGGATGGTGTTCAAGTGAATAAATCCACGTAATTCGCCTTGAGGTTTGGTCCAGTTGGAACCATGCCAATCCGACGCAGGAGAATTTCCCTGGGCCCACCGATCCTCTTGTATCGGAGGGGGTTCTGCCTGGCCTCGGCAGGCACTGGGTCCAGCTGGCCAACACCTCCGACCCGGGGGAGTCCAGGATCCAACTCAGAAGCTTGGGAACTTTGGGAACCAGATCTGGTAAGTATAGTTTTGAAAACCTGTCTAGACAGATGAGTTAGAACTGCAGTTTGAAACTTGTGAAACTTTGGTAAGAATTTGAAACTTGTAACTTGTAATCTCGAGAACTTGGAACTTGGAATTTGGTAATGAGAGCACTGATCCCCTCTCAAGGACGGTCCTATTACCCTTGCATGAGTATGCGCAAGGCGAAGCCATCGTCCTTCTTGTTTGGTAAGACTTAAGTCAACCTCGTATGCGTATTCGCGAGGTCCCTACATGAGTATGCGTGGGGAAAAATTTGTTTGAAAATCCTTGCATGAGTATTCGCGAGGTACAGCTGTTAAAAAAAAAAGAAATCATGATTCAGCCTAGTCAGAACAGACAGGACTGGGTTTTTTGGGATACGTTGCTAGCATGATTGTGAAGCGTTTGATGTGTATTGTCTGCCCTACTGTGTATCTGTTTTTTTTGTTCTCTGTTGAAACCACGAGTTTCCCTTCTGTTATAAATGTGAGATTATTCTGTTGAGTAATTTGTGACAGTTCACTGATTAAGAAATTGTATTAATCAAGCAGAACGAGACCCAAAACACCTAGAGTCACTTTAGAAATCAAAAAGCTGGTCTCACCCAGTTCACTGCACAGTGAAAAACTGACAGGGGGCGTGTCTGAAGGAAAGAATGTACAGTGTCTTTCTAATCCTGTGCAGGCTTAAATCTCAATGCTGTTAGTTTGTGCTTATTTCAGAACAGTGTACCTGTTTTATTCAATATGTTTTTAATAGTAATGTTCCTTCTGCTATGGTTATGTATTATATATCATTTATATATCATTTAATAAGAATGTTTAGTCAGGATTGTGGTCCCGATAGTTTTTGGGCTTAGCCTGAAAAGGGTTAAGTTTGTATTAATCCCTTACGGGTTGCGGACCAAGTGAGAAGAATTTCTGTCGGCTGTATGTTCAAATTTTCAGTAAGCACTGTAATAGTTTAAATAGGAAATGATAGAGAACTGTTTTTGTTTTTCCTTTGATCTACAAAGTAATTATTAGATCACGACTTGACACTGATTTAAATTGTTTTTTCTGGCATCTCTCTGTGCGTGTGAATGAGAAGTCTCTTTTTATGAGCACAGTTCATTTGTTTCCCAGCGAGCAGAGGGGTGTAGCTTGCAGAGAAGGAAAAAAAAAAAAATGTGTTTTAAGAGACCGCAACTCTCGGTTGAGAGGTCTCCCGTTTATTTAAAATAAAGGATTCATTCAATCAAAGTTTTAAAAAAAAGTTTATCTTGCGGAGTGTTTGCACCAACCTTTTTATGAACAAGTATAAGTCATTTGAATGCATGCTTCCCCAAACTGTACGATTTAAGGTAATTACTTTGAATTGTTAAACTCTGTACTAATTACTAATGAACAAATCAGTTAGCTACACTGACCTTTACAATATTGGCTTTTAAGATAAATTCATCTGTTTTTCCGTATTTGAAAAAAGGGAAAGGTGTACTGTACTTTATGAAAAATATCCGGAATGTCTTTTGAATATTTGCTTTCTGAACTAAAAATAATAATTTCTTTTGCAGAGACATGCTGATTACGGCTGGCAGCTAGTTGCTAAGTATTTTTATTTTAGTCATACGTAACAGATAGATATATTTCTCTATATAAGATATTTTAAGAACTGTATCTAAATTGTATGTCTGTGCTCAATTTAAGCTTATGTTTACGGTAACAAGGTTTTATTAGGAATGCTATGTGAAAGGGAGTGGTTTCTGCTGTTCACCATATTTTGCCCCAGAATCTCTAGATATCCTGTCCCATCAGTTTCTCTCTCTGTAAGTAGCTCCGTTCAGAGTGCTTAAGGGGGGGTTGGGGCCCAGTCCACCGATGATGCCACCCCCCCCCCCCGGTGGGCGTGAACTAATGTGCCCACAGCAGAGAAGTAGATCATTTAAAAAAAAAAAAAACAACCTCCTGGATAGAGCGTTGCTAGGAGAAACAGAGCCCAGGAGAAGGGGGGGGGGACTCCTCCCTGCAGATTCCCTAGTTTGCCAGCCACCTCCGCAGCAGGGGGATGTGCACCCCCTCTGGACCAGAAGTGAAAGTCAGCTGACCAGACTTGTTTAGAACTGAAAAAAAACTGCATTATACACTGAGAAGTTTTAGGACTTGATTGTACTAATGGACAGAAAATTATAGAAAACTGGATGAATTTGCGGGCATAATAGTTAAATGAAAGTTGATCAGAAAAGTATGTGGATTGTTGAAGAGGGACAGAGAAAGTAAAAATTGTAAGATGGAAAAAGAGAACAGATCTTTTTTGCTGATATTTTTAGTTGAATGATGTGGAGGAGGTTTTCCTAATCAAAGGAGCAGAGGAAGTGAAAAACTGGGTGTGAGTGCGCCCATTACAGAGGAGAAAGACATTAGAGAAGTGAATGCCCGTATCTTGACTCCACCCCAGGAGGGGAGGAGGGAGTACTTGATTGCAGAGTCATAAAACAATAAACCAAGCACAATGTTCTAGTAGGAGAAGGAAGTAGCTATAGAGTAAGTGGCAGCTAAAGAGGGCTACAGCATGGATAAAGACTAGGCCAGATGCATCACCATTATCAGAGCTACTGGGGCTAAGTCTGCAAAGCCTTTTCTGCAGAACCGCATGTGTGAACTAGAAAAAAAAAATAATAATGCACCAGTTCCTGTATATGCCTGAGTGCCTTATTCCACTTTTGCGGCCGAGATCTGCTTGCAAAGCTTCAGGCACAGATATCCTTTGCTGAAGAGAGAGAAATGCAAATGACTGTGAACCCAGAGCCTGCTGGATTGATGGTGCTGACTGTTCCCCGAGAAGAAGAGTAGCAGTTCTATAGTGCATCTCCAGTCAAGTCAACAAGTTCCTGTATACCTACCAACCTTATAGCCCCACCTGGATTATGGGCAGAAGATAATCCACCTGGCCTAGCAAAGAACATAGCCCCTGTCATTGTCACCCTCAAGCCAGTCAAGAAGCCTGGGACAGGTGGCTACCGCCCAGTGCAGGATCTAAGAAGAATGAATGATGCAGCTAAAACTATACAACCAGTGGTACCAAAATCCTTATATTCTCTTGGAACTGATCTCTGCTGAAGCTATACATTTCATCATTCTGGACTTAAAAAATGTTTTTCTGCATACGCTTAGCCCAAGACCCCACTACAAGGAGGCGGGGCCAACTCATCTGGACAAGATTACCTCAAGGATTCAAGAACTCGCCTCACTCAGCAAGGATTTGACAAGTTATCCAGAAACTCCAGGGAAAAAAATTCTACTTCAATATGTGGACAACTTGCTCATAACCACCAACTCAGAAAGTGAATGTCTACAAGCCATCAGTGAACTTTTGCACCCTCTTAATGAGGCTGGATACAAAGTCTCAAGAGCCAAGGTGCAATTATGCCAAACAAGTTAAATACCTAGGATTCCAGTTGTCCAGCGGAATTCGACGCCAGAACGCAAAGAAGCTGTATGCAGTATTCCTACTCCAACCACCAGGAGGCAAGTGAGAGCCTTCTTGGGTGCCACAGAGTATGTTGTATATGGATCCCCAATTTTGCGCTGCTAGCAAAACCGTTGTATCAAGCTATCAAAGGAATGGAAAAGTCTGCATTGGAATGGGGACTTGAACAGGATGCAGCCTTTTGATCTTTAAAAAAAAACAAAACACTCTGATGTTGTCACCAATTCTGGGTCTACCAGATGTCCAGAAAACCTTTCAGTCTCTATGTTCATGAGTCAAAAGGAAATGTTCTAGGAGTGTTGATATAGTCCTGAAGTCCCACCTCCAGTCTGGCAGCATCCCTGTTGCCATGGAGGAGAGAGGTCACGTGACAGGAGAGCATCACCCTGGTGTGGCAGGAAGTGATCCTGTAACTAGGACCTGTCCTCCAGGTGATGTAAAACCCTCTCGCACCGAGGACGTTTCTCCAGGGCCATGTCCCATGAGGGGAGGGTCAGGACAGCTGTTATAGTTGGTGATTCAATCATTAGGAATGTAGATAGCTGGGTGGCTGGTGGACGTGAGGATCGCCTGGTAACATGCCTGCCTGGTGCGAAGGTAGCAGATCTCACGCACCGCCTAGATAGGATCATAGATAGTGCTGGGGGGGAGTCTGCTGTCTTGGTACATGTTGGTACCAATGACATAGGAAAATGTGGTAGGGAAGTTCTGGAGGCTAAATTTAAGCTTTTAGGTAGGAAGTTGAAATCCAGAACTTCCAGGATAGCGTTCTCCGAAATGCTTCCTGTTCCCCGTGCAGGACCCAAAAGACAGGCAGAGCTCCGGAGTCTCAATGCGTGGATGAGACAATGGTGCAAGGATGAGGGTTTTGGATTTGTTAGGAACTGGGGAACATTCTGGGGAAAGGGGGGGCTCTTCCGAAGGGATGGGCTTCACCTTAATCAGGATGGGACCAGACTGCTGGCATTAACCTTTAAAAAAGAGATAGAGAAGCTTTTAAACTAGAAAATAGGGAAAGCGACAGTCACCCAGGAGCGCACGGTTCGGACAAAGGTATCCTTGAAGGATACTACCAAAAGCAGTGAGGTTCCAAAAGGGAGTATAGTAGCCCAAATGCCCTTGAGTAAGGAGCAGACAGAGCATAAAGATTCCCAATTACCCATGCCTACCAATAGCCAGATTAATATTAATAAAATACAGTCTCTAAATGCTTGTATGCCAATGCTAGAAGTCTAAACAATAAGATGGGAGAATTAGAATATATAGCATTAAATGAGAGGTTAGATATGATTGCACTCTCAGAGACATGGTGGAAGGAGGATAACCAGTGGGACACTGTGATACCTGGATACAAACTATATCGTAATGATAGAGCTGAACAAATTGGTGGAGGGGTTGCGCTCTATGTTAGAGAGGGCATTGAGTCAGAAAGGATTAAAGTTTTGCAGGGAACAAAATATGCTGTAGAATCTCTATGGATTGAAATTCCATTTATGAAGGAGAAGGTGATGGCAGTGGGAGTATACTATCGACCACCTGGCCAGAATGAACAAATGGATGATGAAATGCTCAAAGAAATCAAGGAAGCTAACAAAAGCCACAACAGAGTAGTAATAATGGGTGATTTCAATTACCCCGGTATCGACTGGGACAGTGTCACAGCAGGACAAGCTAAAGAGATAAAGTTTCTAGATGAAATAAATGACTGCTTCTTGGAGCAGCTGGTTCATGAACCGACCAGAGGGGAAGCCATACTGGACCTAGTCCTTAGTGGAACGCCAGATCTGGTGCAAGAAATAAGGTGTTGGGACCACTTGGCAATAGTGATCATAGTATGATCATGTTTGATTTAATCAGTGGAGGACAGATAGTAAAGGAATCCACAGTACTACCTTTTAACTTTCAAAAGGGTGACTATGATAGAATGAGGAATATAGTTCGGAAAAAACTAAAGGAGCGGTTCCAAAGGTTAAAGACTTACAGCAAGCTTGGGTGTTATTTAAAAATACTATCCTCGAAGCCCAGACCAGCTGTATTCCACGCATTAAGAAAAGTGGAAGAAAGTCCAAAAAACTGCCAGCATGGTTTAAAGGTGAGGTCAGAGAGGCTGTTGCTGCCAAAAGAGCAACCTTCAGAAAATGGAAAAAAGAGCCAAATGATGAAAACTGGAAACAGCACAAGCACTGGCAAGTTAAATGCAAAGCATTGATAAGGCAGGCAAAGCGGGAATTTGAGAAGAAACTTGCTACGGAAGCAAAAACACGAAATAAAGACTTTTTCAAGTACATTCGTAGCAAAAGGCCTGTGAGAGAGTCAATTGGACCATTAGATGATAGAGGGGTAAAAGGGGCAGTAAGAGGAGACAAGGCTATAGCAGAGAGACTGAATGAATTCTTTGCTTCGGTCTTTACTGAGGAAGATGTAGGGGTGTTACCCAAGACTGAAGTGGTATTTAAAGGTGATACTGCAGAGGAATTGAGAGAAATATCGCTACACCGGGAAGATATATTACAACTATTTGATAAACTGAATAGTAGCAAATCACCTGGACCGGATGGTATACATCCCAGAGTGTTGAAAGAACTGAAATATGAGATTGCAGACCTGTTATTGGTAATCTGTGAACTTTCATTAAAAATCATCTGTAATACCTGAAGATTGGAGGGTCGCCAACGTAACACCAATTTTTAAAAAGGGTTCCAGGGGTGACCCGGGAAATTACAGACCGGTGAGCCTGACGTCAGTACCAGGGAAAATGGTAGAAGCCATCATAAAGAACAAAATTACACAGCATGTAGATAGTCATGGCCTAATGGGAGACAGCCAACATGGCTTTAGACAAGGCAGATCTTGTCTTACTAATCTGATCTGTTTTTTTGAAGGTGTGCATAAACAGGTAGACAAAGGTGAGTCGGTTGATATAGTGTATCTGGACTTTCAGAAAGCTTTTGACAAGGTCCCCCATCAGAGACTTTTGGCGAAGCTAAAAAGTCATGGGATAGGAGGCAGTGTACTATTGTGGATCGGGAACTGGTTAAAAGATAGAAAGCAGAGGGTAGGGCTAAATGGCCAATATTCCCAATGGAAAAAGGTGAATAGTGGAGTACCCCAGGGATCTGTACTGGGTCCGCTACTTTTTGACATATTCATAAATGACTTGGAAAAGGGAATAACTAGTGAGGTAATCAAATTTGCAGATGACACAAAACTGTTTAAAGTTGTTAAAACCCAAGAGGATTGTGGAAAACTGCAGGAGGATCTGGATAAATTGGAAGACTGGGCATCCAAATGGCAGATGAAATTTAATGTGGACAAGTGCAAAGTTATGCACCTAGGAAAGAACAACCCACACTATAGTTACAAGATGCAAGGCTCCACATTAGAAACCACCACCCAGGAAAAAGATTTAGGAGTCATCGTGGATAACATGTTAAAACCCTCCGCCCAGTGTGCAGCGGCGGCCAAGAAAGCAAATAGAATGCTAGGTATCCTAAGGAAAGGGATGGAGAATAAAACAAAGGATATTATAATGCCTCTGTATCGCTCCATGGTACGACCGCACCTTGAATATTGTGTGCAATTCTGGTCACCGTATCTTAAAAAGGACATAGAGTTATTAGAAAAAGTACAGAGAAGAGCCACCAAATTGGTGAAGGGGATGGAAGGCTACTCCTATGAAGAGAGGCTAAAAAGGTTAGGGCTCTTTAACCTAGAAAAGAGGCGGCTGAGGGGAGATATGATAGAGGTGTATAAATTAATGAATGGAGTGGAACGGATAAACGTGGATAAATTGTTTACGCTATCAGAATATAGAAGGACTAGGGGGCATGTAATGAAGCTACAGGGTAAACTATTTAAGACAAATAGGAGAAAATATTTCTTCTCTCAACGTGTAATCAAACTCTGGAATCTGTTACCGGAGGGATGTAGTAAGGGCTGTTAGTATAGCTGGGTTTAAAAAAGGTTTGGACAGTTCCTGGAGGAAAGGTCCATAAACCACTATTAAAAAGGGACCCAGGATATCAATGCTTGGCCTAGTACAAGCACTGCAGAACCTGTGTCTTTTGGGGAAACTGCTAGGTACGTATGACCTAGATTGGCCACTGTTGGAAACAGGATACTGGGCTTGATGGACCTCGGTCTGACCCAGTATGGCATTTCTTATGTTCTTATGACTCAATCTCTTGGACCTTATTTGAGAAGCTGTTACAGCTACAGCCTTCCTAGTAAGCAAAAACTAAAAGAAAAATCCCTTTGAGACAGAATCTTCAAGTTACTGTACCACACTCTGTTCTAACCAATATGAAATACAAAGGAAACTACTAGCTAACAAATCTATGAATGTTGAAGTATTAGAGTATGTTGTGTGAAAACCCCAGCTCCAATTGAAGGGTCAGTCAAGCTTTGAATCCTGTTATGTTGTTACCAGTTGGTCTTGACCCCCTGATCATGACTGTTTAGAAATTATGGACACTGTATTCTCAAGCCGCCTGGATTTGACTGATGTCCCTCTGGAGAACCCTGAACAGACTTTCTTTGTGGCTGAAGGCAGTTTCATCATCAATAGACATTGTTGTGCTGACCCCTGATTTGGTAGTTGAGTCCTCAGCTCTAGTCCCAGAAACTTGACCACAAAAAGCTGAACTGATAGTCCTCACTAGAGCACTAACAATAGGAAAAGAGCTCTGTCTAAATGTGTACCCAGATTCCAAGTATGCCCTTACAACCTTGCATGCACATGGGGCCCTGTACAAAGAATGAGGGTGGATAACCTTAGGAAGCAAGTCCATTAAGTATAGCCCCAAGATATTGATATTAACAGATACATACTGCCTATAGATCTCAGAATTTAGGAAAAGTAGAATGTATGAATAGAACCCTGAAATCTCAGTTGTCCAAACTTTGCCAAGAGGTTTACCTGAAGTGGCCCCAGGTTCTTCCTATAGCCCTTCTTAGGATATACTTAGCCCCTGCTAAGTCTTTAGGAGTTTTCCCTTTTGAAATTTTGTATGGGCGACCCTCGCCTATTGTATAGGAAATAAAGGGAGATATGAAACAGATAGTATCTGAAATTATTAGACATGAACTATTGGTTTTAAGTTCTGTTTTGCAGAGTCTTCATACCTGGGTACAAAATCGATTACTCATCAATTTGCCTGCACCCCTGCATCCTTTCAAGCCTGGAGTCTCGGTGTGGATCAAAGAGTGGAGAAAGATACTGTTAGCCCCGCATTGGAAGGGACCCTATGTTGTCATCTTGTCAACTCCAAC
Source organism: Ichthyophis bannanicus (assembly GCA_033557465.1). Taxonomy (NCBI): domain Eukaryota; kingdom Metazoa; phylum Chordata; class Amphibia; order Gymnophiona; family Ichthyophiidae; genus Ichthyophis; species Ichthyophis bannanicus. The sequence continues at coordinate 677,726,603 of CM066032.1, read as the reverse complement.
TGCAGTAAAAGTCACAGAATTTGAACCTTGGATCCATCATAATCAAGTGAAGCCAGCAGCTGCTCTTGAACCTGATCACTGGACTACTGTACAGCATCCTGAGACACCATTGCACCTCACCCTACGACAACAGCCACGGACCTAAGACTTATTGGTCCCTCAGAAACTGCACTGTTTCAAGACTGTTTGTTTATCTGAAAGTAAGCCTCGCATCTTAAAAAAAAATGAAGCTGCAACCATCAGAATAGACTGTGTTGTGTTAAGAAACTGAAAAGACTATTTTGATTTTCTGAAGAAGTGAACTGCTCTAAGGAGGCAATAATAGCCTGAGAGACTGTACTATGATATTTTAAGAACCTGAGACATCCCAGAAGACAGTGATACTTTGGAATCTACAGCCCTACTTCTGCCACAAAGCTGGTAGGTCTACGTACGGCAGAAGCTTGAGGATCTACAATCAACCCTACATTTGTCATCTGTTGTGAAATCCGACAGTTCCTCCAATTTTCCAGAGACTATGCTCATTATGAATTCTTATTATTGCTTTATTCTGGCAACAGTTTTGGGGTGCTTTGAAATGACTTTTGCCCTACCCCCTTGTGCAGCTTGCATACCACCACCAGAACAGGACAAAAGATCACTCTTTCTATGAAGCCATGAAATCAGACTTTGACGTTCCTCCTGCCACCAGAACTTATTTCTTGAATTAGCAGGAGCAGTGGCATTCGGTCTTCATGTTTCAGATTGCTTGTTTTGTGGAGAAACAACAATGGGAGACTAATGGCCTTGGGAGGCCCAAGAACTGAACTATTCTATCCTATACAATCAGACTGATTTACATAATACTACTAGTGAGTGGGTATTGGCCCACCCCATTGTTGACAGTTTGTGTTTTGTTCGGACCGGACCACAATTTGCTATGAAGATCGGACAGCTGGACTGTCTAAATCAGAAGATTTACAACAGCACAACAAAGAAGACATCTTGGTGGTCCGGCATAAATGCTCCTGAACCTTCTAATTCTTCTAGTTCTTTTTCCCACTCTTGCCAAACTATGGACTTTGACTATCTGCTTGTTGCTCCCTTGTTTCTTGCCACTCTGCTTGCGAATGATAACTCCAGTTATTAACACTGTAGAGCATAAGGCAGCTACAAAGATACTAGCTATGTGAAACTACTACCCTATACCACAGAGTGATATCTTTATTTAGTATTATGTGATTTGCTTCTCACCCTTCTCACTTGCGGGTGAGAATAATCAAAGGGGGGAATGTGGTAGGCGAAGGCCTATGATCCATGCTAATTGAACTCAACAGACAGGCCTAAGCAGCTTGACCTGTAACTGAAGCCTGTAGTTAGGCCCAGAGGAATGAAAACCCCCCTGAATGATGACACCATAGAATTGAAACTTAACTCAGCTTAACTGAACATAGCTAAGCAGAAATGAAACTTAGAAAAGAAAGAAAACAGCTCTAATTGTACTGATAAGAGAGCACAGCTTCTATGGAATTAATTAACTCTGCAGAAAGCAAGGTCACAGTGCCCCGCTCTCACTCATATTCCAGCAAGCCAGTGACCTTGGAGGAGAGAAGTATCGAAAGTCTAAGAACTGTCCATTGTAATGAGGACTGAAAGGGGGGCAACCAGGTGCTGAGCCCAGATCAAGGTCCTCATTGGATAGCTACATAGTGGTACCAGGACCAATAGATGGGTGAGAGGGGTTACTGGGACCAATGAAAAGTTTGCCTATGTCTAGAATGGAGAAGAACGGTATAAAAGTTGTTGTTTTGCTAGAAACCATTGCTCAGCCATTTTGAAATTGATTATTGCTTGAGCTTGTGCACATTAAACTGGCTTGGATCCTTGAAAAGACTCCTGGTTTTATTTATTGCATGTTTATCTGCTGCTACATTAAGGGACTTTCGAAAATCTTTGATATCATACTCATTTCTTAAATCACTAGGAATAGAATTCCATAGTTGTGGTGCCATAAAGGAGAAAGCCCTATTAGATGTCATTTGTTTGGATCTATTAAATGCTTTGTATCTCATTATTACTCAATGTGCGTTGGGGTAAATCAACATTCATTATGGTAAAAGAACACATAGGTTTGCCTCTTAATGTGCATTAAGGGGCAAATATCGTTCACTATTCTCTTAACACATCTTAGTAACTAACTTCCTAAATATAGTATAATTTTGGAGGGAAGGAAGAAGAAGAGGTTCACAGCCATTGCACAGCGGTGATACCTACTCGCCAGACTCAGGTTACACATGTAACTGTGGTAGGCTATGGCCTAGAATAGTCTATAAATGTATGTAAACGTATGAGAGGCCTGTAAGCTAGGCCTGCGTCCCAGCCCCCACCTAAGAATAAGAATGCTGAGAAAGACCAAAGTCAGTATAAGTTAGAGAAACTGCTTTAAACTGCTTTTTGATAAGGTTGTATAAATCCTTTGTTGAATATTCTATGCTGATGACAGACATGTACCAGTGCTCTGTATTCACACATTTTCTAAGCTAAGCAGTGACCTTGGAAGAGAAAAGTATCAAAGTTTAGAACTGTGTCTTTGTTAGAGAGTTCTGAGCAGGGGGAACAGAGCACTGGGCCCACATTTTTAAGATCCCAATTGGATGGGTGCAGGGGTCAGTGGGACCAATAGAAAGTTTGCCTGTATTAAACTGAAGAAGAAAGGTATAAAAGGTGTTGTTTACTGGACTCCATTGCTCAGACCATTTTGAATGTGACATTTGCCTGAGACTTGTGCACAATAAATTGGCTTGGATCTTCGAACTGACTCCTGGTTTATTCATTGCGTGCACTTCGCTGCAACATAACAAGATCCAAAAGAAGCTGTGGTCTGCGTTCCTGAGTCAAGGACTGCTACTGCAATGGCTTGAGCAAGACTGGGGTTAGGATGGGAACAGCAGGTCTTGCAAAATTAGGAAAACCCCAGATTGTGGTAGTTAAATGCTCCTGGCACCATAGCCCAGTAGAAGCCAGTTCTGATTAAGCTGCACATAGAAAATGAGTAGGGGGAAACCACCGGGCTTCCCTCTCCACCAAAGCTATAAGTGAGTTTCTTACACTTTATTTCAATTCCTTTTTATTGAGTTTATAAAGAGTAACCATAACAAACAGTATGAAACAGCATGTTATACAGAGACCGAGGGAACAGCACAACTTTCCGCTTCGCAAGGATAGTACAGCATGTCAGCCCTCATAGAAACACAAGTACACCGGTAATCAGAACAACGAGAACAGAGAAGCCACACAGCTGAAACAGCAACATGCTGGTCTCAGACAGGATCCGGCCTCGAGGAGTCCCCTCCCACCCCCGACCTCCCCCCAACCTCCCCCAACCCTCCCCCGCCCTCCCAGCCCCCCCCCTTCCCCACCCCCACCCAACACAGATCCGCAACACATAGGGAGCTCGGGGTACAATAGCATGATACCATGGTAATGGGGGTGACACAAAATACAGCACAAAAATTACAGAGGATACAAAGAGTACAAGGCATACAAAGAATGCAGAGGGGGGGGGGTTTAGAGGAACAAAAAGAGCATCACTAGAGAGGGAGCACATCTGATCTACATGGGAATCAAAAAATCTGATGATATACAGAGAGTAAACAGATGCTCTGGTATGCCACTCTCCCAAAGCAGGTAACATCCCTGGGGATCATGTCAGACATTCTGTACCACACTCCTCTCCCCAGGGGCTAAGCCGTAAATAACTGGTGACCATAGATCAAGGAACCTATCCCAGGCATTACCCCCTTGATGCTTTGCTGTTAACTTTTCCATATACATCAGGTCCAGCAGGGCCCTTTCCCACACTAGCACTACAGGAGGCGCAGACTCCAGCCAGCGACTCAATAGGGTCTTTTTAACAAGCAGGAAGCCTCTCTCCATAAGTCCCCGCTGCGCCGGGGTAACCAGCTGGGCCACAGGACTCCACTCATGAAATAAACAGACATCACGTTGGCAGACCTCCCCTATTCGTAACCACCCCTCCCCATCTTGGTGCACGCCTTCTGCCATAAGATCTGCACCACAGCGCAGTCCCAAAAGCGGTGCAAGAAGGTTCCAACACCATGTTTACACCAGGCACATTGGGGAGTTGATTGCAAGCCGGCTTTAAAGGCCCAGGAGTCAGTGATGTATGCCCGCCAGAGAAATTTGTACTGGAGTTCCTGTAAATAGACCCAGGAAGAGCCTTTCGGGACCCGACTAAATGCAGCCCTCAAGAAATCCACAGTCATCCCTCTCCACCCCATCTATACGCCACCTGCTCGCCAGCGCTGAAATAAGAGCTACATCCTCCATCGGGCCAGATAACTGGCGATATACCTGACTTCCGTGATCTCTCCCCTCCAGAATCTGCAGGACATCCCGAGGGGTCCCAGCGGGCGGCCCCTCCCTCCCCCTCAGTTGGTCCCGCAGGCCCCCCAGGTAGTGGCGCACCTGCAAGTAACCATAGAATTGATGGGTGGGGAGCTGATACCGCTCGGACAGGGTACGAAAACTCTCAATGATTTCTCCCCCCGGCCTACACAAATCTCCCAGACACACTAACCCCCTCTCTGACCAGGGACGGAAGAGATTGTGGACTGATAACCCTGGGGGGAAAGCGGGATTCCCCACCAACGGGAGGAGCAGCGAAACCTTCCAATTCCAGCCAAACCTAGAGCACAGCGCGCGCCAGGCCGCCCGAAGGGCACCCACATAAACCCCCCCTCCACCAGGTAAGGCCGCAAAGGGTCGTTCCATATGCAGCACAGAGAGACCATGGTATGGAGCACACAGCCAATTCAATTGACAAACGGGGGCGCACCCCTCACTGTCCCCTAAGAAACTCCAGAGATGACGAACCATATAGCGAAGGTTATAGTGCCGAAGGGAGGGCAGACCCAAGCCTCCCTCCTCTGGCCGCTGCATCATGGCCTTCAGTGGGATCCTTGCGCGTCTGCCGCCCCATAGAAACACTCTAAGAAGACCATCCAGTCTCTTCCAATCTTTAGCAAGAACCCAAAGAGGCAGCAGCCGCAGAACATACAACCAGCGAGGGAACTCAACCATAGTAAATAATGCGACCCTCCCCTTCAACGACAGCGGCAATCTCCTCCAGCTCTGAAGTACTTCCTTGGACTTATCCAACAATCTAGAAATATTAGCATGATAAAGGCGCTCAGGTCGATCAGGGAGGCAAATACCCAAATATTTTAAAGAACCGTCGGCCCAGACCAATGGAAAGGAGCCCTTCCAAGCCGGACGCACTCGGCCACCCACATCCAACACCATCGACTTGGAGGTATTTATCTTGAGGCCCGAAAAACTGCCGAATTCCTCTATCACCTGCAACACTCGGGGCAGAGACTTCTGGGGTTGGGTCAGGCATAAAAGCATATCATCCGCAAATGCGCTAAGTTTAGTCTCCTCCCCCCCCATGGCAACCCCTTGAATCTGTAAGTCCCCCTGAATCGCCTGCAGTAATGGTTCCAACGCCAGGACAAATAACAGGGGGGATAGGGGACACCCCTGGCGCGTGCCCCTCTCCAGGACAAAGGGCGACGAGAATACGCCATTCACTCCCACTCAGGCCAGAGGCTGCGCATACAATAGGCGGATCCAGTGGACAAACGCACCACTGAATCCCAGACTGCCCAGCACATCCCACAGGAAGGTCCAAGCAACCCTGTCAAATGCCTTTTTGGCGTCCAGGCTCACCAAGAGCAGAGCCTCCGCCCGGTGAAGAGAGTGTTCCATCCCCAGGAGCAGTTTAGCAATATTCTTGGAAGCATCCCTACCCTGGACAAAGCCCACCTGTCGAGAGTCTATAAGCGATGGCAAGATAGGGTTCAGCCGTTTCGCCAAGACCGACGCCAAGATCTTCATATCACAGTTGATAAGGGAGATCGGCCTATACGAGGCGGGATCAGTCAAATCCTTCCCCGGCTTCGGAAGCACCGTTATATCGGCACACCGCATATCCCTAGGGAACTCACCCAACCTACAAGCTTCATCAAACATGACTACCATAGAGGGGGCGAGCCGTGGTGCCAAGATTTTGTAATATTCATAACTGAACCCATCTGGTCCCGGGGCTTTATGAGAGCTCCCTGTTTTTATTACTTGTTGAATTTCGCCCACCGTCAATGGGGCATTCAACCTCTGCAAGTCCTCATCTGTCAACGTAGGGAGAGAAAGCGAGGACAGAAAATCACGCCCCTTCGCATAATCCCTCTCTTCCTCAGTGTATAATTGGGCATAAAATTTGCGGAAAAGCTCCGCGAGCTGCGTAGGTTGATGATGTATCTCGCCCCGTTCGTCCCTGAGGACAGGTATGAATCGTGCACCCCCGGGGGCCTTGACCAACTTCGCCAGCAATCGGCCAGATCTATTGCCATACCTAAAAAACTGGTGTTTATAACATTGCAGGGAGTACACAGCCCGCCTCTGAAGGAGTTCATTAAGCACAGCCTGGGCCCCAGCGCACTGCAGCTGTAACTCTCTGTCCACTTTCCTGCCCAACCGTCGTTGCAAGCCCCTCACCTTATGTTCCAATACCATTAAACTGCGATCCAAATGTTTACGGCGCTTCACACAGTAGGAAATGATAGCTCCACGCATGACCGCCTTACTGGCTTCCCACAAGAGAACGGGCGAACACTGCGGGGTGTCATTAAAGAAGAGAAATTCATCCCATTGCTCCTCTAAGTACTTCTGAAATTCTACATCTTGCCACAGATACGCAGGAAAGCGCCATCCCTTAGGCGAGGCCCCTTGGCAGTCCCAGGTTACCCATACCAACCCATGGTCCGAGATCACTATAGGTTCGATCCCTGCTTGAAGGATCTTGGAAACCGCTCCTTCACCCACCAGGATATAATCAATACGCGACCAAGAGAGATGTGCCCTGGACTGATGGGTGTACTCACGGGTCCCGGGATTAAGAAGGCGCCATATATCAACCATGTCCCCCATCCGGCAAAGATAGCCCACCCCTCTTCTCCGCCAAGCCCCTAGCCCACTGCTCTGGGATTTGTCAAGGAGCGGATCGTGAGGGCAGTTGAAGTCACCAGCTATAACCAGATTTCTACTCCTCGCTCCCTGGATAAATCCCAGCAGTTTACAGAAAAAGGCGTGGTCATACACATTGGGGGCATAGATATTGGCGAGCCAAATGTCTTCATTATGCATCTTGGCATGCAGCAGAACATATCTCCCTCCTGGGTCAGCAACCAGTTGTTGAACTTCAAAGGGGACCCCCCGCTTCACCAGGACCACCACCCCAGCCCTTTTAGTGCCCGAGGACGCTCCATAAGCGTTCGCTACCCAATCCCTAATCAATTTCTGATGTTCCCCAGTGCTTAAGTGTGTCTCCTGCAGCATTGCTATGTGAACCCCCTTCCGCTTAAGGGATTGCAAGATTTTGGTGCGCTTAATAGGCGAGCTAATTCCCCCCACATTCCAAGAAATAATCTTTAAATCAGGCATGCGTAGTTAGGGAGGATCCTTCTTGCAGCGCAATCTCAGACTCATGCTCCAGGAGTTGCCCAGCCTCAACTCCCAGGGCCTGAAACATCGAGACTTGAAAAACAAAAGACTTCCCTATAGCAATCGCCCCCCTAGAAGGTGCTCTCCTCCCCCCAATAGTAATCACACTCCCCCCATCTGTTACAGAACTGTGTGGGCCCGCCTCAACCCCCCCTCCCCCTCCCCCCCATCCCCACCCCGCCAACATTCATCCATTGCATCTCAACCCTACACACTACAGCACCCCAACACACACTCTCACAGTCAGCTCCACAGACACACCGGCATTCCCCAACCTTTCGCACAAACACCCTCATCCCACGCAAACCACAACAACCCTTGCAAAACTCAACGGACCCCTATAAAGGGGTAAGATCACTGTCCATGCGCCTCCAGACCCCCAAAATGAGGCAACATCTTAAGGCGACTTCATGTCAGCAATGTTCTTGCAGGTTCGAAGGCAGATTCTGGCCAAGGAGACAGAGCGCAACTGCCCACTCTCTAACAGGGCACGCTCAGGTCAGACTCGCAGCATCTGCAGGGCTGGGCAAGATGGTGGTGATAAACTTCCGCGCCTCTGCCACCTGCTCAAAGGCGTGCGTGTCCCCTTTGTGGAAAACTCTCAAGATGGCAGGATAGCTTAGAGCAAAGCGTATGCCTTTCTGAATAAGGTCACTGCAAACAGGGGAGAATTCCTTCCGCTTGGCAGCCAAAGTCGCTGAGTAATCTTGAAATAGAAAAATTTGAGCATTGTCTAGCTTCAAGTCCCGCTTCTTTCGGTAGGCCTGTAAAAGTAAAGTCTTCTGGTGAAAGTCCAGCAAGCGCGCTAATAGAGGGCGAGGTCTAGCACGGCCCTCCTGCCGTTGCCCCAGCCGGTGGGCCCGCTCCACCTTGATCTGGCCCTGGAGCTCCTCAAGCCCCAACTCTTTCGGCAGCCATGTGTCAAATAGGGTGAAGAGCTGGGGGCCTGCCCAAGATTCTGGCACCCCAACCAAGCGCAGGTTATTTCTGCGAGAGCGGTTTTCCAGGTCATCAACTTTTAGCAGGAGGGCGTCAATTTGTTGTTGCTGGTGGCATTGGGAGCGCTCCAGGGCTAATTCCCCATCCTCCAGAACCGTCACCCGTTGCTCAACTTCCTCAACTCTCCTGGTGAGCTCACCGAAGGTATCGTTCATCTCTGCCAGTTTTTGTAAGACTTCAGCAAACTTAGGTTCTAAAAGATTGGCCACCTCAAACGCAAGATCCTCCGGGCCCGACTCGACATGCTCTTTGCCCGGGGAATCGGGGCCCAGGGCTGCCTTCGCCGCCGGCGCCATCTTAGAATCTCGCGCACTCGCGGCTTTCTCCCGCCTCGTCGCCGCTGTCTTCATTCTCCTCTGCAAGCAGCGCTGCGTTGCACCTCCAAAACGGCGCTCTGGCTTTTCCCCAGCACCCGTGAGAGATTCCCGCCCTCAACACAAAGCAAATCGCCGAATTTATTGCAAGGTTCTAATGGGGGCCTGGGAGCACGATGAGGAGCATCCTCACCCGCTCATGCGCTCACGTGATCTCCGAGTTTCTTACACTTTACACCTGATTGTAGCGCTGCCTGCGTAGGTGACATGCCCAAGCATTACAGCAGTCCTTGACTATATCAAACCAAGGTCATGCCTCCCTCCTAAGGTACATTTTTACTGTATTTATTTATAGGCAGTCCCATTCTCCTGTAACACACCCTCCATAAAATGTATGTTTGCTGCCTCTGTCCATTTGCTAAACAAAGGACACATTGTATTTCTAAGTTTATACAAATGCACTCAGAGTTTATTTCAAGATTAGACTACTGACAGTATCAGATTAAAATCAGAACAAATATTGTTATAATCATAGTAAGGTGACCAGAAAGCTCAATGTCATTGGGACAGGCTTTTCTAGTTCCAGTTTTCCTCCATTTGAACTATAGACCTGATAGAAGAAAAGGGGTTGAATTAGCATGCTGGAAACCTGTCAAGCCTTCAGCACTGGCTACTGCCCATTCATGAATTATAGAATGTGTTGCACAAAATGTTCTCAAGATTAGTAACTTAGCTGAGTTTAAAAAAGGCTTAAAGAAATTTCTAGAGTATAGGTACCATTTAGCCTTAGGGGTCTCCATTTCTGGCTTCTAGGCGTCAGAAGCATGGAATGGGCTTTCTTATTTTGAATCTGACGGGTACTTCTAAGGGGCTTGTTTACAAAGCCACGGTAGCGATTCGCGATCGTTATCGGAGCCGCGGCCCCATTGTGGGGCCGCTGCTCCGATAACAATCGCGAACCGCTACCGCGGCTTTGTAAACAAGCCCCTAAGTGATGCAGACTGTCACACTCAGATGCATGATGTTGGGCTCGATGAACCATTGATCTGACCCAGCTTGGCACTACTTATGTTCTTTTCACTGGACAATAGCAGGGGTTGAAGACTTTTGCGATTGGTTCTATTGCTGTCAATTTTCAAAGTTCAGCTAATGTGACCCCTTTTTGTTTTTGTCGCTGTATGTCCAATATGGGGGTAATTTTATAAGGAACTGTGTAAAGTAGAGTGACATCTACATGCACATATCACAATATTTTAGTGATCCACTCGTTAATGGGCACGTGTATGTATACTTGAGCCCATTGTGATTTTATAAGCATGTGTGTCAGCCTGATGGTGAACACTTCCACGGTGAAAATGTGTATGGGCAGAGCACATAAGTACACATGCAAATTATAAAATAATATAATTTATGCATGCTCTTGACAAACATAGGGATAAGTATTGCTGGTGTAAGTGATCATGCTTTAAATGGCCATGCATATTTACCCATTTATGGATGTACGCATGCACTTGACTTTATAAAATAGATATGAAATATGGGAAGAAAAATACACGTTAACTATGAGTGACTTTATAAAATTACCCTCTCTATGCATCCTTATTTTCCTCTGTAGTCATGGATCTCTATTTCCAGGTTTGTATGAAAAGCATAAAATACCAATCCTTAAAAGCAATGGATAAAGGCCAGGACTTGATGGCATGAAGTCAAATGGTCATTTTCCTGTGATTGAATATGAATAAAATAGCTACATGTTCTTTTGTTAGTAACAGGATATCCAGCAGCCTAGACAACTGCCATATAAAATAGGTCGATATGGCAGCACTGTGGAACGCTACAATTGGATGTTGCACAAATTTATTTACCAGAAAAACTGCACCTGATATATTATATGGAGAACTAGGCCTTCACCATGGGTTAAAACAGGACCAAATTTCAAGTGCGGGTGCTCATACGCAAGAAGGGAGACCACCTCCACTCCCCCTCCCCCATTTTCCCCCAGATCTTCCTCTCACCTGACTGCTGAGTATCGGTGGCAGCAAAAAACAGGTCATAAGTACCTAGCAGTCACCCCAAGAGACACAGGATCCACAATGCTTGTATTGGGTCGAGCAGTGATATCCTGGGTCCCTTTTAATAATGGTTTATGGACCTTTTCTCCAGGAACTTGTTCAAACCTTTTTTAAACCAGCTATACTAGAGGCAGGTCTTGTCAGACAAATCTGATTGATTTCTTTGACTGGGTGACCAGGGAGTTGGACCGAGGGAGAGCTCTAGATGTGGTGTATTTAGATTTCAGTAAAGCCTTTGACACTGTTCCTCACAGGTGACTTATAAACAAACTGAGCACCCTAGGGATGGACCCTAAAGTTACTGCTTGGGTTAGAAATTGGTTGGGTGGGAGGCGACAAAGAGTACAAGTAAATGGAGCTCACTATGAGGAGAAGGATGTTACCAGTGGTGTGCCCCAGGGATCTGTCCTTGGTCCGATTCTTTTTAACATCTTTGTTAGTGATATAGCGGAAGGGCTGTCGGGTAAGGTTTGCCTCTTTGCAGAAGATACCAAAATCTGCAATAGAGTAGACACCCAGGAAGGTGTAGATAATATGAGGAGGGATCTAGCTAAGCTTGAAGAATGGTCTAGAATTTGGCAGCTGGGATTTAATGTTAAAAAATGTAAGGTCATGCATTTGGGCTGCAGCAATCCAAGGGAGCAATACAGTATAGGAGGTAAAGTACTTTTGTCCACTAAAGAAGAGCGGGACCTAGGCGTGGTTGTGTCTGATGATCTTAAAGTAGCTAAACAGGTAGAAAAGGTGACGGCAAAAGCTAGAAGGATGCTTGGGTGCATACGGAGAGGAATGGCTAGCAGAAAAAAGGAGGTGATAATGCCTCTGTATAAGTCTTTGGTGCGACCTCATTTGGAGTATGGTGTGCAATTCTGGAGACCGCACCTTCAAAAGGATGTGAACAGGATGGAGTCGGTGCAGAGGGTTGCTACTAAAATGATTAATGGGCTTCATTATAAAGCATATGAGGACAGACTTAAGGATCTTAATATGTACACCTTAGAGGAAAGGCGGGATAGAGGTGATATGATTGAGATGTTTAAATACCTCCGTGGCATAAATGTTCAGGGAGAGAGCCTCTTTCAATTGAAAGCAAGTTCTGCTACGAGGGGACATGGGATGAGGGTGAAGGGAGATAGATTCAGGAGTGATATGCGGAAATATTTCTTTACAGAAAGAGTAGTGGATCCGTGGAATAGTCTCCCAGTGGAGGTGGTAGAGATGAGGACAGTAACTGAATTCAAAAAAGCATGGGACCAACAAAGAGGATCTCTAAAGGTAAAAAGTGGACTGTTGTAGTTGTTGTTATGGAAGGACAGACTAGATAGGCCATGTGGTCTTTTTCTGTCATCATGTTTCTATGTTTCTATACTAACAGCTTTTACTACATCCTCTAGTAACATAGAGATTCTACAGCAAATTTTGTTTCCTGCAAAACTTCAATCCTTTGTGACTCAATGCCCTGTCTAACATAGAGTGCAACCCCTCCACCAATTTGATCAGCTCTATCATTACGATATAGTTTGTACCCAGGTATCACAGTGTCCCGCTGGTTGTCCTCCGTCCACCATGTCTCTGAGATACCAATCAAATCTAACTTCTCATTTAGTGCTATATATTCTAACTCTCCCATCTTATTTTTTAGACTTATAGCATTTGCATACAAGCATTTTAGAGACTGTATTTTATTCATATTAATCTGGTTATTGGCAGGCAGGGGTAATTTGGAATCTTTAAGCTCTGTCTGATCTGTACTCAAGGGCATTTGGGCTACCTTTGTCTTTATTGGAACCTCTCTGCTGATGTGCCCTAATTTCATTTTTCTGGTAGTATCCTTCAAGGATACATTGTTCTGAACCATGTGCTCTTGGGCGACTGTCGGCTCTCCCCTATTATCTAGTTTAAAAGCTGCTCTATCTCCTTTTTAAAGGTTAATGCCAGCAGCCTGGTTCCATCTCGGTTAAGGTGAAGCCCAACCCTTTGGAAGAGCCCCTCCTTTCCCCAGAATGTTCCCCAGTTCCTAACAAATCCAAAACTCTCATCTTTGCACCATCGTCTCATCCACGCATTGAGACTCCGGAGCTCTGCCTGCCTTTTGGGTCCTGTGCGTGGAACAGGAAGCATTTCGGAGAACGCTATCCTTTAAGTTCTGGATTTCAGCTTCCTACCTAAAATCCTTAATTTAGCCTCCAGAATTTCCCTACCACATTTTCCTATGTCGTTGGTACCAACATGTACCAAGACCGCAGACTCCTCCCCAGCACTATCTAAGTCCTTGTCTATGTGGCGCGTGAGGTCCGCTACCTTCGCACCAGGCAGGCATGTTACCAGGTGATCCTCATATCCACCAGCCACCCAGCTATCTACATGCCTAATGATCAAATCACCAACTATAATGGCTGTCCTAACCCTTCCCTCATGGTCACATGGCACTGGAGAAACGTCCTTGGTGCAAGAGGGTTTTACATCACCTGGAGGACAGGTCCTAGCTATAGGATCACTTCCTGCCACACCAGGGTGATGCTCTCCTGTCACGTGACCTCTCTCCTCCATGGCAACAGGAATGCTGCCAGACTGGAGGTGGGACTTCAGGATTATATCCTTGTAGGTCTCGTCTATGTACCTCGCTGTCTTCCTTATGTCTTCCAAGTCTGCTACTCTTACCTCCAGAGATCGGACTTCTTCCCTGAGAGCAAAGAGCTCCTTGCACTTTGTGCATACTTAAGACCCTTCACCAACTGGGAGAAAATCATACATGTGACACTCAATGCAAAAGACTGGAAAGTCCCTATCGCACTGCTGGACTGCTGTCTGCATCTTCGTTTTAAGGCTGTGCTTAGATATTTAAGTTCTTTAAATACTAAGGGTTGCTGGTGATAATTATACTAATAAAACTATACCTAATACGTTTAATGTACTTTGTTCACCAGAAGTTTAATTAATCTCAGGTCCTTAATGTATGCTGATGAGAATAAACAGCTGCACCTGAGAGTGAATATGTCACCTCCTTTCCTTTAAGAGGTTTAAGCACCTATAAAGCTACGATTATCCCAGGGGTGGGTGGGTATCAGGGAGTGAAGGAGAAAAAGAAGACATTAAAAGCTGGCGGCTACACAGTACCCTGTCCTGTGCTTCTAAGGTAATCTGTGACCCATTTCCATGGGGAGTCCCACAGCCCTTGCTTGGATAGAGGGAGTCTTGGGGTCTAAATTTAACCAGAAAGCTCTCTTCTGTGTTTTAAATTTAAACTGAGAGTGCCTTGCTGCTACTAGGCCCTGATTGAGTATTACATTTAAACTGGAAGCTCTCTGCTGGGTTCTAAATTTAACCAGAAAGCTCTCTGCTGTTTTAAATTTAAACTGAAAACTCTTTGCTGCTACTAGGCCCTGACTGATTTAACAAATACACGGATTCACAGATTAATCAGCTTTAATCTAAAGAATTCCTTTTTCCCCAGGATTTAGAAACATTCCCAGACATAAATACTTACAATTGCAGATCTCTCTCCAGAAGTAGCAGTTCCCTTTTGTAGTTGATTTGTAGGTTGTTGTCTTTCAGACAGTTGGTTATGTCTGTGAAGCAATTTGTGTGGGCGGATAGGTTGGGTTGGTGTATGTTTATTGGCCCATAGATCATGATATCATTGGCATAGATGTGGACGTGTAGGTTGTGAGGTCTTATGATTGTGCAGAGTGGTTGAAAGTAGAGGTTGAAAAGAAGAGCAAATAGGGTGGATCCATGGAGGACTCCTTGGGTCTGCTTGTAAGGGGTGTTGTTTTTTTGTCCAATCTTTATTTGCTGGTGCCAATCAGTGAGGTAGGAAGTGAACCATTTTAGTACAGTGCCTTGGATTCCATAGGTGCAGAGACGTTGCAGGAGGACATTGTGATTTAAAGTGTCAAATGCCAACAAGATGTCTATGAAGTTTAGTAGGAAGCCTTGGTTGATGTGCTGTATTCCTTGAACTAGCGTGTTTACCAGGGTGGTTAATAATGTTTCCACTCTGTGGTGTGGATGGAATCTGTGTTGTTGAGGATCTGGGAGTTTGTGTTGGTTAATATGGTCTTGAAGTTGATGTTGGATGGTTTTCTCCATGATCTTGACAGTGAAGGGTAGGCTGGCGATGGGTCTGTATGATACAGGGTTGGATGGGTCCAGGGTGAGTTGGATGAATGGATGATGTTTTCAGGCATGTGGGCATAGTACCTTGTTTAGTATTGCATTTGTGATTTTGGCGAGTGCTCCGCTTAGTTCTTCCTTGGCTGCCTTAACCCATCAGATGGGGCAGGGATCCAGATAAATTATCCTGATAGCTCAGGCCACTGAAAAAGCTGGCCTAAGTTGCTATTCAAATAACTTATCTGAATAGCAGCTGAAAATTGCCACTCTCCAGCTAAGTGCACCAATCTGGATATTCAGCATCAGTCACTATCCAGATACTACTACTGAATATCTGGAGGATATCTGAACACTAGTTTAGAGCACCATGGCATTTAACATTGGGAGTGCTGAATATCAGCCTCTTAGGCTCCTACAGTTGGCTGAAAATAGGGCACAAAGTTAGAATCCTAACTTGGCAGCTCAGCTTTTGAAATTGTTTCTAGGGCTAGTACTACTGAAAATCTTTTACCCGTGAAGTCAGGAACATTATTTGGAACGCTCTTTTGTATGTGGACATTTTGTTTAGAGACTGTGAGTGTGATCAGCTTGGACCTAAAACCTAAGGGCCTGATATTCAAAGGTACTTACACAGTTTACAGAGCTGTAACCATGTAAATGCCTCTAAGTGGGATTTTCAGCGGCATGAACATGGTTAGTGCCGCTCAATATCCCCCGAGTAAGGCTCGATATGCTTAGCATCGGAGAATGTCTGGGCAGAACCTGGGGATAATTGTGCAGCAGCGATATTCAGCTGCTGCATGGTTATCCCTCAGCGGCGAAAGTTAGGTGAGGCAAAAGCTGTCCTACCTTTCACCACCAGAGCTAACCGGGCAGCAGCTAAATATCACCACTGCACGATTAGCTTCTGCACCCTGTGCAGTGACTCCAGATATTCAATGCCAGTGGCGCAAAGCCATCGCAAATGAATATCAGGTCCTAAATTTTGGACTGTAGTAAGTTGGTTGGTACCCAGCAGTACCCAAAGGTGGTCCCATTGCCTCTTTTCAGGGAGTGACCTGGAAAAGTGAAGTTACATTATCAACCATTTGAACCAATGATTTAAAGTACTCTTTTAATCGACCCTGGAGTGTGGGAGGGAGGGCCCCATTTTATAAAGTACACACCCACCTTACTTAATAAAATAGGTGCAAAATACATGCATTGCAATGCGCAGAAATCTAGAGGACCCTCATAAAATTACCCTCATAGCATATACTTTTCTACAATAAACATGTTCCCAGGGACAGAGATTAGGTGGGGACAGGGCAAAGCTGCAAGATGCGAAAGTGTGTTATCTAATGCATGCATATGCAGGCAGACAAACTGGAAGCTCTCTGCTTGGAGCAGCTTTACAATAACCATCAGTGTTGCTTAAGTCAACATAGCATTTAACAAGCCACAGGCTCCTACATGCAGAAAAAAAGTCAATGGGCTTGATTTTCATTTGCAACGGCTATGCGCCTCTACAGCGCACAGCCATCACTGCTGAACTTTAACACCAGACATTCAATGCTGGGGTCATCTGTGGCCCTGGCATTAAATATCTGCGGTCGCCGCACAGCCAAAGACTCCGCAGAAGCTAACCGGGCAGCTTTTGATGCGCCTATCCTTACCCACAGGTTACTAACCGGGCAGCAGTACAATATCAGTACTGCCCGGTTAGCGACCGGTGCCACCTACGCTCCGTGCAGGAATGCCTCCAACACGCCCCGATGTTAAACGCTTAGCATCAGGACATATAGCAGCATTAACTGGGATCTGTGCACCACGTAAATGCCTTTGAATATTGGGCCTAATATTTTACCTCCACTTGTATATAGACCCACTGTGACAGTGTTGTACTGTTGTATGAGTACACTGTAAACAGCGACTACGCTGTACTCTTTTAAAACTGATGAAAATATGCTTTGATATGATCAGCAATGAGATACAAGCAAAATATAGTCTCAGGAAGTAATTTCTAAACTTTTAATAGCACTGAAGTAGGTGAAAGGCTATTCTGGTTGAAATGACCAGCCCAGAAGAGTGGGTTATGCTCCCTTGCAGCAGGTGGAGACAAACTTAAGCAACTTTGTGATGTCATCACTTGATATAGCTGCTGGTGCAGCACTGAGAATCCACTCCCTTGAACTCCTGTCTATCTCTTGTCTCCAACTGGCTTTCCTCAAACTGCCTTCACCTCAATGTCGCCAAAACCTCAGCCACCTGGTTCACCTTCGGTGGTCCCTGCCCTTCTCTTGCCCCCATTCTTGATCACTCTGTAATCCCCATTGCCTCCTCTTTTAAATACCTCGGTGTCCTTCTTGACTCACACCTCACCCTTAAAGACCACATTTCGCATTTAGCCAAGACATCTTATTTCTTCCTTCGACAGATACGTTCCATACGCCCTTTTTTTGTCCCCTTCAGCTTTAACTACACTCACTTTATCCAAAGTCCTATCACGACTAGACTACTACAATTCTGTCTTCACTGGGATCACCAAAGTTCAACTCCATCGGCTACAACTTATTCAAAACACCGCTGCCCGCATTATCTCCCACTCTTCTCGCAATGACCACATTACCCCCCTATTGCTTCACCTCCATTGGCTGCCAGTCGACCATCGTATCAAATTCAAAATACTAACTCTGGTTCACCGCGTCCTGTACACACAAACGCCCCAGTACCTCACTGATCTTCTCCGCTTCCACATCCCCACACGTAGTCTTCGTTCTCTTCACATTAATCAACTTTACCTCCCCCCACCATCTCGTGCACATCTACAGTCTACCCGTCATTCTGCCTTTTTCTTCCTTGGTCCAGCTCTGTGGAACTCTCTGACCACTCCGCTCCATCTGGAAGATAACTACACCACTTTCAGGTCCCTACTTAAGTCCCATCTGTTCACCTCAGCATATAACCTCCCGGCCACACCCAGCTGACCTGGTTTATCTATGTTTGCACTTTTCTTTGTGTTTTGTCCTCCCCGCACTCAACCGCTTGACCTATTGCTTCCTATTCTCTTTGTTTTCTGTCTCAACAATGTAGTTCCTTTCTATATTTCCGGGCCTGTGCCCCTCCCTCAATTTATTGTAAACCACCCTGCTGTAATGAAGGGCGGTATATCAAATTTCTAAATAAACATAAACATGACTCTTTCTTAACAAAACTGTTTCTAATGTCCTTGCTGCATTTAATATTTTACTGTGGTTAGAGTGACTTCAGAGTGATTTATGGCATATTGCCTTGAGTTCCCCATGCATACATTTTGGTTTGAAAATTACCACTAGGAATTTATGTACTTACATTTACCCTAGTTCTGTGGCATGCACACATTTCACGGGTTGATTAATGCACATATGCATGTGTTTTCAAAAGTATGTGATAAAATGCAAGCCGCTCCTCCAGAAATATCTACACTTAGTTCAAGTAACATTACACATATATAGGTTGTACACATGCAACTAGCACTTTGGATTTGCAATTTTATAAATGCATATTTCCATACATAAAACATATTTTGCAAGTATTCCGAGGAGTCTGTGGACAAATTTAAACAGGACTCTTTAATTTTTTCTTTAGAGTCTTGTGTAATGAAACTTTAGGGCTCTGAGTCCTCATTGCATTCTCTAGTGGGGCAGTAGTTAAAGATAGTTTGGTTATCCATACCAAAAGCATAGTTACTCACCTGTAACAGGTGTTCTCCAGGGAGGGCAGGAATCAGTCCTCACTTATGGGTGACATCGGCACCGATGAAACCCGCACGGAGCAATTCCCCATCTTTCAAAGAAAGCCTTTGGGATTGCTGCCACACATGCGTGGTCCTCTTCCCACCCAAAGGTGCCATCTTGCTCAGTCAGGTCCTCTAGCTAGAGCCCTACTCAGTAGATGGCAAGGGAAGAAAAACAAAAATGGCAACTCTTAAGGGGAGGTGGGAGGGTAGTGAGGACAGATTCCTGCTGTCCCTCGAGAACACCTGTTATAGGTGAGTAACTACACTTTCTCCAGGAACAAGCAGGAAGTCAGTCCTCACTTATGGGACTCCCCAGCTACAGGCTACCGAAACCTGAAAGCCAAAAACGCCTCCGCGAGGCCAGGAGCAGAAGCCAATGAACAAAGGAAGCCCGAGTCCTCGGGCTCTTGGGCCAAGTTCACAGTAGCTGCAGGAGAAGGGTCGGAGGACAGGAGTTGCTTATACCCCAAACAGATTACAGAGAACAGCCTGGCCGAAAGCACTGTCCCGGCAGGACTCCCTCTGCCGGCAGTAGTGCGAAGCAAAGGTATTCACTGAAGACCAGGTCGCAGCCTGGTAGATGTCCATCAGAGGCACTGAGTGTAGCGAAGCCACTGACGCCACCTTGGCCCAGACGCCATGCGCGGTGACTCAGCAAGCCAGCGAGGCCCCAGCCTTTGCCTGAGTGAAGGCGATGCAGTCCGCCACCCAGATGGAGATGGTGCGCTTGGTGACTGTGAGCCCCAGGCGATTAGGATCGTAGGCAATGAAGAGCCGGTCGGACATGCGATGACTCTGGGTCTGCTGCAGGTAGAAGGACCGCCAATGCCCGGCTGGTGTGGGGTCTCGGGAAGAAAGTCAGTAGGACGATCTCTTGGTTGAGATGGAAATCCGAGACAACTTTCGGTAGGAACTTGGGGTGAGTTCGAAGAATCACCCTGTTCCCATAGAACCTTGTGTAGGGAGTCGCAGCCATGAGGGCTTGCAGCTTGCCGGGCCTAGGTGAGCGCCACCAGGAAGACTACTTTCCAGGAGAAGTGCTGAAGCGAGCACATCGCCATTGGCTTGAGGGCGGCTGTGTCAGTTGCATGAGCACGACGTTCAGATCCCACTCCGCTGGGGGCTTGGAAAGTAAGAGGCCCCACATGAAGCAGGAGACCAGAAGCTAGCCAGAGAGGGGTTTACCCTCGACAGGGAAGTGGTTGGCCGAGATGGTGCTCAGGTGAACTCGGACCGAAATGGATTTCAGTCCCACCTGCGAGAGGTGGAGGAGGTACTGGAGAACCCACTGGGTAGAGCAGGAGAATGGGTCGATCTGGAGCTCGGAGCACCAGACTGAGAAGCGCCAACACTTCAGGGCATAGGCTCATCTCATCGAGTCCTTCCTCGACGCGAGGAGGACCTCCTCAATCTCCTCTGAGAGGTGCAGTGAGCTTAGAGACACCCGTTCAGCCGCCAGGCTGTCAGGGATAGTGAGACCAGGTTCGGGTGGAGCACCCATCCCTCCTCCTGCGTTAGCAGACCTGGGGTACTGCCCAGGGGGACCGGAGGTTCCGATGAGAGCCGGAGCAGAAGTGGGAACCAGGGCTGTCGAGGCCACAAAGGAGCCATGAGGATCACGGAGGCTTGGTCCCGCTGAATCTTGTAGCAGGTCCTCGCAATGGGTATGAGGAAAAGCATACAGAAGCCCAGAGGTCCAGTTCAGGAGGAATGCGTCCAGGGCTACCCTCTTCGGATGCAGTATCGGCCCGCAAAAGCAGGGAAGCTTCGTGTTTGCCGGGCTGGTGAACAGGTCCAAAGACGGAGTCTCCCAGCGGTGGAACAGGTGGAGAACCACCTCTAGACCCAGATGCCACTCGTGAGGGTGAAGGAGCCTAATGAGTTTGTCTGCAAGGATACTGTCCTGACCTGGGAGGTAGACCGCTCTCAGGGTCATGCCCCGGCGTATGGTGAAGGAGCAGAGGAGGACTGCCTCCCATCAGAGGAGGCGGGAGCCTGTACCCCCCCTCCTTGTTTATATAGAACATCGCGACCTTGTTGCCGTTCTGCACGAGCACCGGTTTGCCTCACAGGTGGTGCTCAAAGACCTTCAGGGTCAGCCGGACCGCTCGAAGCTCGAGCAGGTTGATCTGCTGCTGAGATTCCTTGGGGGACCACCGCCCCTGAGTATGGAGGTTGCCGCAGTGGGCTCCCCAGCCCAATAATAAAGCATCCGTGTTGTCGAGTCTGGAAGGGCATGCCCCGAAGGTGGCTTTGGGGGTTCAGCCACCAATCCAGGGAATTGGAGAGGCTACGGGAGACCGACATGGGATCACAGAGGCGGCCTGAGGCTTGGGTCCACTGCATACTGAGGCACCATTGGGCCGCTCACATGTGCATTCGAGCATGGGGAACAACATGGATGGTCGAGGCCGCCATATGCCCTAGAAGATGCAACATGGCCCGCGCTGAGACTCTGGACCTTCTTTGGACCTCGGCGGCCAGAGCGTGGAGCCGCTATGCGCGTGCTCGAGGAAGGAAGGTTGTCGCCCATCCCGTGTAGAAAAGGACGCCAATGAACTCCAGGGTCTGCACTGGCTCGAGGTGGGACTTGGAGTAGTTGATCAGGAAACCGAGGCTCTCAAGAAGGAGGATCATGTGCGATGCTGAGAGGCAAGCATCCTCTGCCAATATGCCTGTGATGAGCCAGTCATCCAGGTAAGGATAGACAGATATGCCCTGTAGCTGGAGGTGGGCTGCGGCCGCTGACATACATTTTATGAAGACACCCGGGGCAGACTCGAGCCCAAAAGGGAGCACTCTGCATCGGAAGTGCTCCCCTTGCACCCTGAAGCGCAGATACTTCCTGTGTTTGGGGTGGACCGGGATGTGGGTGTAAGTGTCTTTGAGATCCAAGGAGCATAGTCAATTGCCCTGCCGGAGGAAGGGCAGCAGGACGCCAAGCAACAGCATCTTGAACTTCTCCTGCACCAGAAATTTGTTCAGACCCCTAAGATCGAGGAAGGGGCGCAGGCCTCCCGTCCTCTTCGGAGTGAGGAAGTACCGGGAGTAAAACCCCCGACCTCGGAGGTGAGACGGAACTCTCTTGATTGCATGTTGACTGAGGAGGTTGATCAGCTTTTGCTACAAACAAGCAAGCCTGGTGCGAGGGAAGCCGAGTAGGCTCTGCTGGGGAGAAGGGAGGAGGGAGTCTGTCCAGATGAAGATGATAACCATCCTGGATTACCTGAAGGGCCCAAGTGTCCGATGTAATGGCCGCCCATTCAGGGGCGAAAAGGGACAGACGCCCTCCCACAGGCGGAAGTGCCACTGGGAGGTGAGGGGCTATGCATTTGGCGTCAAATCCCCGGAGCTGGCTGGGGCGATGCCAGTGGTTGAGCTTTGGGCCCCTTTGGTTTCCGGTGACCCTGAGCTCCTCCTTTGCCCTGGCTGCTGTGCGTCGGCGCTGGGGTGGGCGGATAGGGTGGGTATCCCTGGTAAGGGAGCCCCTTCCTCTGGAAGAAAGGCTTCTTGCTGTGTTGTTTCTTCCGTGGAAGAGAAGAGGTTTTACAAGAGAGATGGCTGCGGGTCACGAACTCCATCTCAATCTTGGCTGCCTTGTCCTCCATGGGCTTGCCAAACAGTTGTTCGGTGAAGCAGAGAACATCCAAGAGCTGCTCCTGGACCCATTGCTCCAGGTCTGAAGACTGGAGCCACGCTTGATGCTGGGCTCTGATGCCAGTTACTGTCACACGGACGTAAGACTCGAACCCGTCATATGTGGCACGGGAAAGATATTTCGAGCAGTCCGCGACCGATCTCCGAAGGGTCTGAAATCTGAGGAGGTGTTCGCCTCCGAGGTCCATGGAGAAACCACCAAGCTCTTTACCGAGGTCGCGAAGGAACATCCCATATACAGTTGGTAAGCCTGGATGCTGCATGCCAGCATGGATCCCTGGTAAGCCTTGTGCCCCATGGCATCAAGGGCACGGGATTCCCTACCAGGGGGGACCGTCGAGTGCGACTTCGGGCTCTTCTGCTTCCGCATCGTGGATTCAACTACCATGGAGGTATGGGGAAGCTGAGTCTTCCAGAATCCCGGGCCACGCTAGACCCTGTACATGGCATCGAGTCTTTTACTGACAATAGGGACTGAGGCAGGCGCTTCCCACATGCAGAGGAGCAGCCGGGTCAGGATGGATGGTACCAGGACCATGAGAGACTCCCTAGGGGGAGACTCATATTGCAAGATATTGAGTTCCTCTGCCCTCGGCTCTTCCTCAGTCTGCCCTCGGCTCTTCCTCAGTCACTGAGGGTTCGAGCCATATCCCACACAAACACCAAGAAGGAGGTGTCTTTGGGGGGCGACCGCCTTTGCAAGGCGGGAGGGGACGGGTCAGAAGGAAGGTCCCTATGGGTGCGGGTTTCAGGAGATGTGCCCCCGTTCTATTCCCAACCCGAGAGGTCCAAGGAGAACTCAGTGAGTCGGGCTGTTCCCCGTGCTCAGTGGCTGAGGCTCACTTGGAGCTGGAGGCACTGACTCTGGAAGACCTCACCCCCAAGGAACAGGATGGGAGTGAGACCTGTGCTGAGGACCCTCATGAGGCTCATGGCTTGGGGGTTTCCAAGGCAGTTTTTGGGACCCCTATTGAGGGACCCTCGGTCTCGAGGCGCAAGCCAGCCATGCTGGGTAAAAGCGCCCGCTGGGCAGCTAAGAAGGCAGAAACACTGCGCTCCAGTGCCAGCATACGGGACTCCCACTCAGGAGTGTGTCTCTGTGCCATTGACACCGGGGTTACCGGGTCTGGCGTGGAGGAGGAGAGGGGATCCTTGCTGGGACGACCCTCAGGAGACCGGGCGCCATCTCCGGAGGCCTCCATATCTGTACGAGGTACCTTTCGAGGCTGCTTCTTGTCCGACTCTTGGGAACACCAAGGAGGGCTAAGGGAATGAGCACAAGACCGCTCATGCTTGTCTGGAGCTCCCGACAGTGACTTTGAGGTCTTCTTCTTTTGCCGCTCCACCTCGGGCGAACCCTGATCGGAGTGACACCTGGGGCGTGGAGTCACTACGGGGGACCCCGCAAGTGGTGGATCTGTGGGGTGAGGCGCTCCCGGGGACTCTTGGACTGCCTTACGGAAAATGTGGTCAGACGTCTGCTTACGGCTTAGCAAGGCCTTAGCGGACATTTTCTTACAGAGTGAGCAGAGCTCCATGTTGTGGTCGGCTTCCAGGCACCGCAAACAACAGTCGTGGGTGTCCGTGAATGACATATTCTTGGAGCATCTATCACATTTTTTGAAGCCGGTGGCCATGGGGGCAAAAAGTGCCCCTGTGAGGTCAAAGAACCTCGAGGCCAGCGGTTGGAGAAAAGGGCACGAAAAGGGCCCGAAGGGAAAAAAACACTAAAGGATATAAAAAAGGGATCCCCTGGCCCACAGCCGGAGCAGGGGCGACAGGGAGGATGGGAGAGGACCGGTGCTACCGTAAAAGGGGCCAAAAGGCCGGAAAGAAAAAAACCTTTTTCCGAGGGACGAGGACGTGCGTCCGAAGGGCTCCGCAGAAAAAGGGAGACTGAGCAAGATAGCACCTTTGGGCGGGAAGAGGACCATGCATGCGTGGCAGCAATCCCCAAAGGCTTTATTTGAAAGCTGGGGAATTGCTCCGTGCGGGCTCTGTTGGTGCAAACATCAACCATATGTGAGAACTGACGTCCTGCTTGTTCCTGGAGAACTAGAGGCAATGGAGAATCAATTAAGGGCAAGGGATTTGTGATTCCTGAATTTTCCTGTGATGCGGCTTCTGTCCCCCCCTTGAGCTGCTGAAAAAGTATTTGAAAGAAATTCTGTTATTTAGTAATGTTGATGCGCTAGTTATTTCTAAGTTATTTTATGTTTCCAAGGGGACTTGGGTAGAAGTGGCTGAGGGAAAGGAGTTGGATTCCATCGCCTCTCCAGATAGCTTGATTTGACTGCTTTTCTTGAGGCCTCTCAGGACATTGTCTCTGAGAGGGTGATTCTGCTGGTCACTTTTCAATAGGAGGCTGATAAGATTGCTGTCTTGAAATTATACTCTAAAAAGTCTCTTCCCTTTTGTGGCCAGCCGAAAAACATTTTTCCTGATGTTGCCAGGCCTACGCAATTGCATAGGAAAACTTTCTTGCAGTTGTGGTCTAAAGTCTTGGCTATTGGAACCACGTTCTATCTCCATTTCCCCTGAAGTGTGTGGTTATCTAACCTGGCATTGTTTTCACAGATGTTTCCCATTTGGAAAATTTTCTTGGGGACAAATCAGTGGGTTAGTATGGGTACTTGAGGATTTGTGTATACTCTTGACTCTTGTCTTGTTTCTGACTGGGATAGTTCTAGGTATTAATATATTTGTTCTCTTCTACTTCTCTCCCATGATGGGGGCTAGAGTATCTCTTGCTATTTTTTTTTCTGCATATTTTTTCTAATTTCTAATGGCAGCAGGTTATGCTTTTCTTATATACATTGTGTATGTATTTTGGTTAAAATCTGAATTAAAAACAAAACATATTTTGACTCACAAAAAAGGGCTTATAAAACCCCCAAAGCAGACTAGCTGGCCATGTAGTGCTGTAGTTAAAGACATGAACCTATTAAACTTGTGGACACCGAGGTCTTTATTTGTTCAAATTCAGAGCTTTGAAAAATATTGAGCAGAACTTTATTTTTATTTATTTATTTATTTACTTATTTTGTTATACCACCATTCGAAAAAGAGCCTGACAGTATGATGATTTACAGTAATAGAGTAAATGCCAAAAGGAAGCAGAATTTATTTATTTAAATGCATTTTTTTAATTAAACTGAAGCGGTTTACAAGGAACAAGAATAAAAACATTTTACATGAAACATGGTTTGATATAAACTAGTAAGTGGCACAGTTTACATGGAACTTGGTTAATATGAACATGGAACATATTAGTTTATAATTAACTGAGTGGCACAAATACATGGAACTTAGTATAAACTAGGAGGTATTATCTACATGTAGGTAGTATAATCATCAACTGTGAAGCCTAGGAAATTTGTATTAGAGTTTGGGGAATATAAATATGATTAAGGAAAAAGCGTAGTTACGCACCTGTAACAGATGTTCTCAGGGGACAGCAGGTATGTGTAACGTCAGCACCAACAGAGCCCACGTGGAAGCATCTCCCCAGTTTTCAAAGAAAGTCTTTTGGAGATGCTACCACACATGTGTGGTCCACTTCCCGCCCAAGGGTGCCATCTTAGTCAGATGACATAGCTAGCTGACAAAGGAAGATGTCAAATATATACAGCAACTCCAAGGGGAGGAGGGAGGGTTGTGAGGACTTATTCCTACTGTCCCTGGAGAAAAACCTGTTACAGGTGAGTAACTATGCTTTCTCCAGGAATAAGCAAGGAGTCAGTCCTCACATATGGGACTCCCTAGGTACAGCCTACCAAAATCCTGTAGAAAAAAACATGGTCACCCTCAAGGGAAGCCGTGAGCAGCAGCAATTGAGTCCATAGAAACAGACTGCAGTAGGACCCGTGTGTCCAATGGAAACCAACGCTCCGGTAGCCTGAACATAGAAGGGTCGAAGGGGAGGAGTTGCCTAGATCCCGAAAAGATTACGGAGCACAGCCTGGCCAAAAGTGCTGTCCCAGTGGGACTCCATCTTCAGGCAGTAATGAGCTGTGAAGGTATGGACTGAAGACCAGTTGGCGATCCGGCAGATGTCCAACATCGGGACGGAGCGCAGGTTTGCCACAGAGGCTGCCATGGCACTGACACTGTGTACCATGACCCGGCCATCCAGCATATGCACTGCCTGCTCATAGGTGAGGGTGATACATTCTGCCACCCAAGTAGACAGGGTTTGCTTGGTCATTGTCTGTCCCAGACGACTGGGGTCATAGGAAACGAAGAGCTGAGAGGCTTTTCGGTGTCTCTGCGTACTTTCAATGTAGAAGGACAGGGCCCTCTTACAGTCCAAGGTGTGAAGGACAGTCTCCACCCTGCTGGAGTGAGGCCTTGGGAAGAAGGTGGGTACCACCACCTCCTGGTTGAGGTGGAAGGAGGACACCATCTTCGCCAGGAATTTGGGATGCATGCATAGCATGACCCTGTTCTTGTAGAATATGGTGTATGGCACCTCTACCACCAGGGCATAGAGCTCACTGACCCTGTGAGTGGAGTTGAGGGCCACCAGGAACATGACTTTTCATGAGAGATACCCGAGATGGCAGGTAGTCAGGGGTTCGAAGGGCGGGTGGGTGAGCTGTGACAGCACCACATTGAGGTCCCACTCCGTTGCTGTAGGGTGAACAGGGGGTTATGAAAGAAAGCAGGTCACCAGAGGCTGAGCCGAGAGGGGCTGTGCTGCCAGGACAATGAGGTACACTCTGACAGAGTTTGATTTGAGCCTGGATTTTGAGAGATGGCGAAGATACTGCAGCACCAGCTTCACTGGGCAGGAGAATGGTTTCACCCTTTGCTCTGCACACCACATTGAGAACCTGTGCCGTTTGAAGGCTTAAGCTCTCTTGGTGGAAGCCTTACAGGAGGCCAGTAGGATCTCCTCCACCTCCCCTGAAAGACTGAAAGAGGCTAAGGCTACCCTTTCAGCAGCCATGCTGTCAGTGATAGGGACCCCAGATTGGGGTGAAGGAGAGAGCCCTCTTCCTGAGAAAGGAGCCCTGGGGCACTCCCCAGGGAGATCGGTGCCTCCACTGACAATCAAAGGAGCAGCGGGAACCACGGATATCTGGGCCACTGAGGAGCTACCAGAATCAGCAAAGCTCTGATGCAAAGAACCTTGAAGAGGGTCTTGGCAATCAATGGCATGGGTAGGAAGGCATACATGAGGTCTTCTGACTACAAGATGAGGAACGCATCTGCTGCTACCAGGCTCGAGTGGGACTGACATGAACAGAAGCGGGGCAACTGGTAGTTGTCCGGACTGGCAAAAAGGTCCACCCACGGGGTTCCCCAGAGTCAGAAGAGCCAAGTGGCCATTTTAGGATCCATCTGTCACTCCTGTAGTTTGAGGACCCTGCTCAGTTTGTCCTCCAGGGTATTGTCCTGGCCTGGCAGATACACCACATGTAGGAGCATTCCTCGATGAACTGCGTAAGAGCAGAGTGTAATCGCCTCGTGACAAAGGGTGTGAGACCCTGTGACCCCTTGCTTGTTCACGTAGAACATCACCACTTGGTTGACTGGATTACCACTGGCTGGTGTCTCAGATGGGGCAAAAAACTCATAGTGCTAGATATATTGCCCAGAGCTCCAGGAGACTTGATCTGCTGGTTGCCCTCAGTCTGTGACTAGTTGCCTTGGGTGCGAAGTTCCTCGCAGTGGTCTCCCCATCCCAGCAGGGAGGCATCTGTCGTGAAGATCCTTCAAGGGCTCGGGGCTTGGAAGGGCATCCCCACCAGGAGGTGATGCAGATTTTGCTACCATGTCAGGGAGTCTGCTAACTGGTGGGTCACTGTCTTGGAGCTGACCCGTGGCCCGTGTCCACAGGTCTCAAAGGCATCACTGGGCAATCCACATGTGCAGACGAGCATCCAGGGTGACATGAACTGTAGAGATCATGTGGACGAGTAGGCGCAGCAGAAGCCAAGCCGACACCAAGGGACAGTGCTGCATGTCTGCAGTCAAAGACCTGAAGATGATCGGTTTGATCCAGGGGAAGGAAGGCCTTTGCCTGAACCATGTCCAGCTTTGCCCCTATGAACTCCAGACCAGTGTCAGGAGAAGATGGGACTTGGGGTGGTTTATCGCAAACCCCAGATGTTGTAGGATATGGATGGTGCAAGCCATAACTTGTTGCACCTCGGCAGCCGTGCCTCCTTTTATTTATTTATTTATTTAACATGTTTTGTATCCCGCCTTTTCCTTCAATCAAAGCGGTTAATACAGCACAAAGTTAAACAAAGGTGAGGGAAACATACATTGCATTATCATTACATCACAACAAAACACTAGGAGTACAAACAGGGAACACAGTACATAACTTACATTACATTACCTTACATTAACTACAAACAGCATATCGCTGAACAGAATGAGCATATAGCAGCAGATAGTGGGTCTCGCACGGTCCACCGCCTAAGGGCCACGCCAAAGGGCCCTCTTGCGAGGCCCTCAGGCGCGGGCCCGCAAGGCACGGGCGCGCCATTGCTGAAGGGATTTTAAATGATTTGAAAAGTGCTCAGATTGGCTGCAGTTTTCTCTCACACACAGTTCCCAACTAAGTAGGCACAGCTGATTCTCACTCACTGCTCACAGGATCGTTGGAGCCTTTGCTGAAGGGATTCTAAATGATTTGAAAAGTGCTCAGATTGGCTGCAGTTTTCTCTCACACACAGTTCCCAACTAAGTAGGCACAGCTGATTCTCACTCACTGCTCACAGGATCGTTGGAGCCTTTGCTGAAGGGATTCTAAATGATTTGAGCCAATCATCCAGGTAGGGGAAGACAAATACCCCCTGGAGACGGAGGTAGGCGGCCATTACTGCCAGGCATTTGGTGAAGAACCTTGGGACAGATGCCAGGCTAAAGGGTAGAACCCTGTACTGGTAGTGGCCTCCCCCTACCATGAAGCAAAGGTATTGCCTATGGCTGGGATGAATGAGGATCCACGGAGCATAGCCAATCTCTCTACTGGAGGTAGAGCAGCAGTGTTTCAAGGGAGAGCATCTTGAACTTCTCCCTCACCAGGAATTTGTTCAGGTTCCACAGGTCTAGGATGGACCATAGGCCCCCTATCCTTTTTTGCATGAGGAAATACCTGGAGTAGAACCCTTTACCCCCGAGATGTTGGGATACTGGTTCCACCACCTTGGCCTGTGAGTTCCTGCAGTAGAAGATCCCGGTGAAGGGGAGACTTGGGTGGCTCTCCTGGGAAGAAAGGAGGAGGTGTCTGTGCCAGGTGGAGAAGGTAGCCCTCCCTGATAACCTGGAATGCCCAGGAATCAGAGGTGATAGCTGGCCACCGGTGGGTATAGTGGATCAGATGTCCCCCTGTGGGCTGCTGTCCTCCTTGGGGTAGAAAGGCTATACCCAAGGAGTCAAAAGCTCCCCACAGACTGGGCCAGAGCCAACGCCTGAGGCTTGGGAGCCTTCTGTTTAAGAGGGCCATGCTCCTGTCCCTTAGCCTTCTGACCCTGCTGGGGAACTAGGGAGACTTAGAATTGTGGGTAGTTTTTGTAAGCAGCCCCTTTCCTTTGGTAAAAGGGCTTTTTACCTGAGCCCTTCCATCGGGGAAGGGTAGCGGTCTTTTTTGGAGAGCCTGGTCCTTGTCATGAGTTCAGTCTCCAACACAGCAGCCTTCTCTGTAATGGGTTTGCCAAAGAGGTTCTCCCCTTAAAACGGGACATCGACCAATTTGTCCTGAACCTATTTCTCGAGGTTAGCAGACTGTAGCCAGGTTTGGTGTCAGGCACTGATACCCGCTGCAGCTACCCTAGCTGCCAACTTGAAGCTGTTGTAGGCTGTTTGAGTCATAAACTTGGAGCACTCATGGGCGGCTTTGGACAGGTTCCTGAACCACTGCAGGGGCTCCTCAGAGAAACCAACTGAGAATCCAGCGAGCTCTTTCACCAGGTCTCTCAGGTACATGCCCAGGTACAGTTTAGGCCTGGATCCATCCAATGAACATCGAGCCCTGGTAGCACTTTCTGCCAAGGGTGTCTAAGGTGTGGGCCTCCCTACCCAGGGGCACTGAGGAGTGCATCTTTTGACTCTTCAGCTGATGCATGACTGACTCCACCACCATGGAGTTATGCAACAGCTGTGCCTTTTGGAAGCCAGGGCTCCGGCAGACCCCATATATCAAGTTGAGCCGCTTGCTCATGACAGGCACCAATACTGGTGTTTCCCACATGCAGAGCATGAGTCTTTCCAGGATGGGTGGAATGGGTATAGACTGCGATTCCCTCAGTGGGGTCTCATATTGGAGGATTTCTAGCTCCTCCATCCGAGGGTCCTCCTCCGATTCTGTTGGGAATGCTAGAGCCTTTGACATGTACCGTACAAAATCGAGGAATGCCATGTCCTCGGGTGGGGACAGATGTTGAGACTCGGAGGGGAATGGGTACCAGGGGATGTCACGGTGGTGACGGGTGTCGGGAAACTCCTCCATCCTCTGTCTCCCATTCCGAGTAGTCAGGGGAAGACTTGAGGGGAGGGTGACCCGGAGGCTCTGGGCCCAAGCCCAGTCCAAACCCCTCAGAGGTCCCCGGCTGGTGTCATGCATGCTGGCCAAGGAAGACATCGGTCCTGTCAAAAGGGACCCAGACTGAGACCTCAGCCAAGGATCGATTCGTGGCTGTATGGCCTCGAGGATTGGCTCAGCCTCCGGAGATGTCCTCGACGTCGAGGGCCTGATAGTCTGGGAAGATGAACTGGTCATGTCGAACATCAGTGTCCGCTGATGGTCCATGAAGGCAGACAGGCTATGCTCCAGGGCTGCCATTCTGGACTCCAGTCCAGATGACTCTGCAGCTCTAGGCATGGGCACTGAGGAACTCAGGCCCAACGCCGGTTCCCGCAAAGGAGAGTCTTCAACAAGGATGGCCTCGGGTGTCTGGGTCTGATTACTGGGCGATTCCTTCCGGGTGATCTTGGTAGGCCAATCCCGCTTCGAGCCCTCAGATGAGCGGCGTGGACTGCAGGACCTGACTCGGGACTTATCCAGCCTGTTGGAACCATCCAGAGATGCTGCCTTCAAGGGTTTCTTCTTCTTCTTGTGTTTCCTTGAGGGAGACCCCCTTTCTGAAGGCCCACGGCATCGACTGGGATCCGTAGGGGCATCATGGGAGTCTGAGGCTTCGGACGGGGACTTGGCCTTTGGAAGCGCCGGGGACTCTTAGAAAAACTTATTGTGCTGCTGCTGATGGCTCTTAAGGGCCTTGGTGGACATCTTTTTACAAAGACCACAGGCCGAGGGGTCGTGGTCCAACAAGAGGCAGCGTAGGCAGCAGTCGCGTATATCAGTAAGAGACAATCTTTTTATATCGATCACACTACTTAAAACCACTGGTAACCATGGATGAAAAAATTACCCCCGCGAGATCAAAGAATCACAGTGCTAACAGTTGGAAAAAGGGCGCGAAGGTGCCAAAGGAAAAAATGAGTGATGGACCCGAGACTTGATGCTGGAGCAGTGGACTTGGGTGGTGGGAAGAGTACTGGTGCACAACGGGAGGGTAGAGTATGAAACTCAGGTAGAAAAATCTACTTTTTCCAGGGGAAACCAGACAGCCATCTGAAGGCTCCATGGAAAAAAGGAGACTAAGATGGCACCCTTTGGCGGAGGGGACCACGCATGTATGGTGGCATCTCTTAAAGGCTTACTTTGAAAGCTGGGGAGATGCTTCTGCGAGGGTTACGTCAGTGCTGATGTCACCCATATGTGAGGACTGACTTCCTGCTTGTTCCCGGAGAATAAAGTATAATCACATTCTACAATAAAAAAACCAGGGCACAGAGAACCTGTGTATCTCTGGAAAAAACAAAGAAACCCCAGTTGCAGAAAAGGTAATGAAACCAGCCCCTGTTGGCAATCCTACATTACATTATCACACGGCATGAGATCAATGGTCCATCAAGCCCAGCATCCTCTCTCTGACTGACCAATCTGGCCTCTTGGAAGAATTATGCAGCACTAATGGGGAGATGTGCTTACTGCTTTTCATTCCCATCTCCTGGCAGTAGGAAGTACCTGTCTGCTAGTAGCACCTGCCTTTTTCTGTCATTTCATTTTTATTCACTTCTACCAGTCTTTCCACAAGTTCTACCTTCAAAAAAAGCTTCAGCCTTCCAGAAATCTGCCAAAAAAGCTTCTTAAAACCCAGCTATATTACCAGCCCTTAACACACCCTCCAGCAGTTCTCTGGCTCTGACCAACACCTTGTTGCACTATGTGGTTACTTTGAAATTATCTGATATTCCCCCTCCCCTTCAAGATTTCTTTCTTATTTGCTGTTCATAACTCCCCTCCCCCTCTCAAAAATATAAAGTTCCCTTGGATTTCCAAACCCAAAAAGCCTACCTACATTTTTTTATAATGAAACTTAGCTGTCAAGAAGTGAATCAGTCCTTGAGCATTTTAAATCACTTTTCAATCTGTTTACTCCCAAAGGTGTGTCTGCTCTATTGCAGAGCTTAGTATTGTGATTCCTTAGGGCTTAGTATAAATTTGCAAGGCAGACCACCTTCCACACTCATAAAATCTCATTAAAGAAAGGTTTCTATTTTGATTCTTAAATCACCTTTTGATAATTGATCCTAATGTTATTATGCAGCTAATGTTTTGATTGTTTTAATCTGATGGACCAACACAGCTGCATGCATTTTATAAATGGCCCAGTTCCCTTTAAAGCTTTATTTTTCAATTGCAAACTCATGAAATAACTTCCTAAAGTAAATTTCTCTTGGAAGTTCCCAGTCGATAGACAAATATCAAGAGGCTTAGCTGTTCCTATCACACAGTGGAACGCAGCAGCTGAATCTTCCTGTGACTTCTGCTGCAGTCACTGGCAGTGTGCAAAATGTATACAGTTCACTGAAAAGTAATTTCAGTTAAATTAAATAAGTTAAATGGGGACAGTCCTTAATCTTCTGTGGTTGAAGAGATTTTTCAAATGCAACATTTCACACAGAAACAGCTTATTAAGAACTATAGGATACTTCTGCAGTAGACATTAAAAAGTTTCTTCTAGCTCCATGTACGCCAATGAGAGTCACATATTTTAGGACTGAAAGAATATAAAACAAATGTTATTGGTGCACTCTGATTCGCAGATAACTTTGCCAGAAATACTCTTCTGTATAAATATTCTGGATCCTTTTCAGAGATGATTATCACTCCATCTAGAAATCTTTTCTGCTTTATGTTTCTCTTGTCTTGTAATTGTGGCAAATTTCCAATGCTTTCTGTAGTAGCCACTGATCTCTAAGTCATTTTACTGCTTAATCACACTAATCGGTTGCCTCTGATTCACAAGAGATTCCTCTGGCTCATAAAATCTAGTTTCAATCAGCAGTATTTGAAAGACTCCTTGCTCCAGAGGTTAAGCAGCAAAAAGCATGAAAGTGAGCTAAAGTAACTTTCCATTGCTCACAGTTATGATTGAGCTTCTTATGTCAGGTTTAATTCAAGAGCACCTTCCATTGCCTCAAGAATACCTGGACGGACAGCATCAGCATATGCATTCTAGCATCCTATGACTGAAAGTGTTGTGAGTATTATATCTTGTCTGTTACAGTCTTCAACATCACAGGGCTAGCACTGAAACACACAAAAGGTTGTTGCACATAACCAAAAACTGTTAATCCTTCGGTACATGCTGCTACTGCATTAACGCCTACAAGATTTGAGGGAAAACAAACCTCTAAGTCCCCCTATTTCAAACACAAATATTTGACAAAAGGTTCAGTGGGCACTAAGCCTTTTATAAAATGCGTATAGTGCAGCTAAAGATACACGTATATCTAGCGCTACATAAAAGAGCTAGGACTATTTTACAAAATAAGCACACAAAATAAGAGAAGTGTCACAGTGGGAACACAGATATAGAAATGGTACCACATACATGTATCTATCACAATTTTATTAGGGGTGAGCACTTGATGCGTTAACGTGATTAGGGGCATGTTTACTACAGTTTTGGTGTGGTGCTAAAAAGTAGCACAGGGCGCTACACCAAAAACCCCTGACTATCCTGGGGTTGACCAAAAACCTCTTACTATCCGGGGTGCTGACTGGGTGGGACAGAGGCACCTCCAGTGCGGTGAGCTAGCGTGAGCATGTGTGGCTACCTGCAGCGTGGGTGCAACTAACGCCACTTACATGGGTGGAATTAGTTATTCCCACCGCCAGTTTGCCATTTTGAAGCACAATAGCTGCATGGGGATGAATGTACCTGATCTCTGCAGTTAGCTTGAAACCCCACGCTGGTAACGTGGCCCATACGTGCAATACCAGTGTGGGGCTTAGTAAGCATACTCCTCAAGGGCCCGATTCTGATCCCGACGTAGATCTACTTTGTATGTCCGGGCTGACCCGGATGTACAAAGGAGATTGTGATTCTGATCCCGTTGGGCATGTCTAGCCCCGCGGGTTCAGAATTGCGAACAGCACTGTATGTGCAGGCTGCGACTGCGATTCAGTCCCGGCATGCATGTACAGCAAAGCCCGACTAACTCATTCAGGGCATTTAAATGGAGCCGCGGCACCATGGCGTCATGTTGAAATGGCGCTGCGGCTCCATTTAAATGCTGCGATGCCAGCTGCCTGCTAAAAAGTTAATTCCCT
Organism: Ichthyophis bannanicus; assembly: GCA_033557465.1. Taxonomy (NCBI): domain Eukaryota; kingdom Metazoa; phylum Chordata; class Amphibia; order Gymnophiona; family Ichthyophiidae; genus Ichthyophis; species Ichthyophis bannanicus. The sequence goes on along the minus strand of CM066032.1, from coordinate 677,691,485 downwards.
GCTGCCTGACCCCCGATCTAACCCCCTAAGGGCAGGATCGGGCTGTAGGGAATTAACTTTTGCCCCCCCTCCCCCAGCCCCTTCCGCGCCTTGGAGCTGCCGAAAGAACATGTCCAGGAAAGTTATTCCACCCAAGGGGTGGAAAAACTTCCCCAAACATTTCACCAGTCCTGGTCATATAGGGCCGACATCAGAGTTAGCACAGTTACTTACCTGTAACAGGTGATCTCTGGGAACAGCAGGAATAAGTCTTCACATATGGGTACGTCGGTACCGATGGAGCCTGCGCGGGAACGCTCCCCAGCTTCCCAAAAAGGAAAGCTTTTGGGAGCATCCCACAGCGCCTGCTCGCTGCCTTCCCGCCTATCCCAACCGCCTCTCCTCAGTTCGAGTTTTAAAGCTGAGACAAAGAGAGAGAGGAAAGTTCAATTCGAGTTTTAAAGCTGAGACAAAGAGAGAGAGGAAAGGAAAGATAGATAGAGAGATACAACTCCTAGGGGAGGTGGGTGGGTTGTGAAAGCACAGTTACTTACCTGTAACAGGTGATCTCTGGGAACAGCAGGAATAAGTCTTCACAACCCACCCACCTCCCCTAGGAGTTGTATCTCTTTTCTATCTTTCCTTTCTTCTCTCTATTGTCTCAGCTTTAAAACTCAAACTGAGGAGAGTTGGTTAGGAAAGGCGGGAAGGCAGTGCGCAGGCGCTGTGGGATGCTCCCAAAAGCTTTCCATTTTGGGAAGATGGGGAGCGTTCCCGCGCAGGCTCCGTCGGTATCGACGTACCCATATGTGAAGACTTATTCCTGCTGTTCCCAGAGATCACCTGTTACAGGTAAGTAACTGTGCTATCTCCAGGAACAAGCAGGAATGAGTCTTCACATATGGGGACTCCCTAGCTGAGATGCCTGGGTCAGATCCCCAAGGATATGAGACCCTGAAAGGGGTCTGCGTCCTCCTATGGATCTCAGGCATCCATCCAGGGAAGGAGGGCAGGAGTTGTTTAAGAATGGAACAGGTGTCTGAGGACAGCCTGACCAAACAAGGCATCCCGGCGGGAATCCTTGCCCAAGCAGTAATGGGCTGTGAAGGTATGAACAGAGGCCCAGGTGGCTGCTCGACAGATCTGGTCGATGGACACAGAATTTAGGTGAGCCATAGAGGTGGCCATGGCCCTCACATTATGAGCTGAGACATGGCTCTCCAGAGAAAGGTTCTTACTCTGGTAGGCGAAATAAATACACTGAGCAATCCAATTGGACAGTGTTCTCTTAGAGACTGGAAGTCCCAAATGAGAAGGATCAAAAGCAACAAAAAGCTGGGAAGACTTTCTATGTTGCTGTGTCCTATGTAAGTAAAAAGCAAGAGCTCTTTTACAATCCAGAGTATGAAGATTCCTCTCTGCACTGGATGCATGAGGAGCTGGAAAAAAGACAGGCAAATATACCTCTTGATTAAGATGAAAAGGTGAGACCACTTTAGGCATAAAGTGTGGATTTGTCCTAAGGACTACCTTGTCATGATGGAACCTTGTATAAGGTGGATTAGCCACTAAGGCCTGCAGTTCACTGATGCGGTGAGCAGAAGTGACTGCAATGAGGAAAATAACCTTCCAGGAAAGAAATTTCAAGGAGGTAGTGGCTAAGGGTTCAAAAGGTGGCTTCATAAGCTGACCAAGAACCAAATTTAAGTCCCATGCCACCGGAGGAGGCCTAATGGGAGGTTTAGTTAAAGTTAAAGATGAGAGGAGATAGGTTGTCCATTGATGGGCTTAAGGGATGCCGCAATAGCACTCAAATGGACTCTTACTGAATTTGTCTTAAGTCCTGCATTGGAGAGATGCAGGAGATAGTCTAACAAAGAAGTTAAAGGTAGTGCCAGAGGGTCAAGACCCTTTTCAGCACACCAAATGGAAAATCTTTTCCACTTAAAAGCATAGGAACGCCTGGTGGAAGGTTTCCTGGAAGCATGGAGGATATCCTTCACCTGCTGAGAAAGATTCAATTCTTGAGGGTCTAGGCCTTCAGTAACCAAGCTCTGAGGTGAAGGGACTTGGGGTTTGGGTGCCACAAAGTCCCTTCCTCCTGGGACAGAAGGTCCAGGGAGGGGGCTTGGGAGAGATGCAGAAGTAGAGGGTACCACACTTGGCGTGGCCAGCGTGGAGCTATAAGGATCATAGATCCTTGATCCCTCTGGAGTTTGAATAGAGTCTTGGGAATCAAGGGAATGGGTGGAAAGGCATACAGGAAGCCCTGACCCCAATGAAGGAGGAAGGCATCCTTGGCCTGAACTCCCTGACACGGAATTTTGGAACAGAACCGGGGAGGTTTGGCATTCCACGGACTTGCAAAGAGGTCTATGTCCGGGGTTCCCCATTCTTGGAAGATTCTGAGTACCTGATCCATATGCAGGGACCATTCGTGTGGAAGCAGAACTCGACTGAGTCTGTCTGCCCAAGAATTTTGGATTCCTGGGAGGTATACTGCCAGGAGATGGATTTGATGCTCTCTGGCGAAGGCCCATAATCTTAGAGCTTTGTTGCAAAGCGACAGAGAGCCAGTTCCTCCTTGCTTGTTTATGTAAAACATGGCTACTTGATTGTCCGTATGAATAAGGACTGTCTTGTAGCTGAGGAGGGTATGAAAGACCTTGAGAGCTAGAAATACTGCTTGAAGTTCCAAGTGGTTGATATGAAGAGAGGTCTCCTGTGGGGACCAAGTGCCTTGGGTGGAGAGGTCTTGTAGATGAGCTCCCCAACCTGTTTGGGAGGCATCTGTTGTGAGGGTTGCTTGGGGCAACAACTGTTGGAAGGGGGACCCCAGCAACAGATTTTGAGTGGACATCCACCATTGGAGAGACCAAAAGAGACGTTTGGAGGTTGCTATTTGGTCTGAGAGAGCTCCTGAAGCTTGAGTCCACTGGGTGGACAAAGTCCATTGAGCTGCTCTCATGTGTAGGCGAGCATAGGGTACCACATGTACTGTGGAAGCCATGTGACCTAGCAGTTGTAGCATCTCCCTGGCAGTTAAGTGGCTCTTTGACTGAATCTGGGAGGCTAGTTGCACTAGACATTGGCAATGGGCCTGAGGAAGGTAGGCCAACCAGGCCCCTATGAATTCCAGGGACTGAGTAGGGATGAGCTGGGACTTTGGGAGGTTTACCACCAGTCCCAGATACTGCAGAATGCGCCTTGTGCGGTCCAGGGAAATTTGGGCCTCTGACTGAGATGGAGCTCGGATGAGCCAGTCGTCCAGGTATGGGAAGACAAATATTCCCAGAGTGCGTAGAAATGCAGCAACTATTGCCATGCATTTGGTGAACACTCTCGGAGCAGAGGCCAGACCAAAAGGAAGCACTCTGTATTGGTAATGTTTTCCCTGGAAAAGAAAACGTAGGAATTTTCTGTGAGATGGATGGATGAGGACATGTGTGTACGCATCCTTGAGATCTAGAGAAACAAAGCCAATCCTGACTTTGAAGGTATGGAAGGAGAGTGCCCAGAGAAAGCATCTTGAACTTCTCCTTGCATAGAAATTTGTTCAATTCTCTGAGATCTAGAATGGGTCTGTATCCCCCTGTTTTCTTTGGAATGAGAAAATAGGGGGAGTAGAACCCTGACCCTTGTTGAAGAAGAGGAACTTCTTCTATTGCCCCTTGGGCAAGAAGGGTAGTTATCTCCTGACCTAAAAGGTCGAGAAGAGATGTGGGAGAATTGAAGTGTCTCACCATGGTGTGGGGAGGAAGGTCTGAGAAATGGAGTTTGTAGCCCTCTCTTATGATGGAGAGGGTCCACTGCTCTGATGTGATTTGCTCCCATCTGGGAGCAAAATGAGCTAACCTTCCTGGAATGGTGAGAGGTTCTGGCTGTGTTAAAGCCAGAAAGGCTAAGTTCTCTAGCATCAAGTCAAAAACCCTGAGGGGTTGGGACTGCTGAGTTATAGCAGCCCCTGTAGACTTAGACCTGGCCTGCTTAGGTTGCTGACGCTTAGCGGTAAAGCGACCTGTAGAAGATTGTTGGCCAGAAGTGGAAGGAAACCTGCCCTTTTTGAAAAAAGACTTTTTAAAAGTCTTTTTCTTGGCAGGAATGGAGGTAGACTTTGAAAGTCTATCCAGAGCAGAATTCTCTGCATCCATTTGAGTGGCTTTAATTTGCCACTCTTTGCCAAATAGATTTTCACCTGTACAGGGCAGATTTCCCAAGCCATCTTGAACCCAGGGTTCTAAATCAGAAGCCTGGAGCCAAGCAATTCTGCGAGCAGCTATGGCAATGCCTGAGGCTCTACTGGCACCTTCAAAGGAGTCAAAGGCTGCCCTGTTTGAAAACTTGGAGATGTCTTGAGTATGCTTAAGCCACATGCGGAATTCTTCCCTTTTATCTTCTGGAATAAAAGGGAGGAAAGTGTGCAGCTTTTCTGCCACTTCTTTTAGAAACATACCCATGTAGAGGCTATATGAGTTGATTCTGGCAATAAGCATACTGGCCTGGAAGATTTTTCCTACCAAAAGCATCCAAGGTTCTGCATTCTCTTCCTGGAGGAGCAGAAGAGTGTCTCTTTGTACTCTTTATCCTCTTCATAGCTGACTGCACCACAATGGAATGGTGAGGAAGCTGAGTTTTTTGAAAGCCAGGACAGGGAGGGACACGGTACATAGTGTCCAACCTGCGAGAATGAGGAGAGAGAGTGAGAGGAGTCTCCCATAAATCAATCATGTGTTCATAAAGAATCTCATGAATTGGTAAGGTGACTGCCTCTCTAGGAGCCTTAGGGTATCCTAAAATATCCAATTTTTTTGCTCTAGGCTCTGATTCAGAGGCTACTAAGATAGATAGTCCTTTAGCTACTTCTCCTATGAAGTCTTGAAAGGACAAGTCCTCTGGAGGAGACATTCTTCTTTTTGGAGAAGAAGGCTCTTCAGGAAGGGCTATGGATACTTCAGGTGATTCATCTGATGAATCAGAATCACCAGAGGAATCGAAGTACCGCCTGTCAGGGTGCTCTTCCAGCGCTCGATACGCGTATCGAGCGGTATCGACATCGGGCGTTTTCGGAACCGGATCGGTACCGAGAAACAGCCCTGGACAAGGAACCGCTGTCCTAGTCGATGTCGATGCGGTTGGATCCGGTATCGGCGCTGGTGCCGGTACCGGAGCCGATACCGACAATGGAGCTCGTTGCGGTACCGCCGGCATCGCAGCTTGAATGAAGGCTGAAATAGCCTCCTGCTTGAACAGAACATTCTGATCCATCGACGCCATGAATGCCTGGAGATCGGTACCGGGAGATTGTGCCGGTACCCCAGAGCATTCTAACAGGTGATCGGTCGAGGTCGTGCCATCGATGTCAACCTGTAACCCCATAGGAGGAGCTTTGGAAGCTGGAGCTTCCCGCCGGGGTTGTTTGGCTGGTGCAGGGTCCTCGAGGGCAAGCCCGGAGGCATCTCGATGCTTAGAGGGAGATCTACCCTTCGAGGACCTGCTAGGTTTATGTTTGGTAACCTGAGATCCTTCAGGAGAAGAAGACCTGGAAGATGTCGATGCTACTGCCGGTGCCTCAGCGGGAAACAGCACATGGAGCTTAGCTGCTCGGTTCTGTAACCCCCGTTTCGACATTAGGGAGCAGGACGGACAATCCGGAATGGAGTGTTCAGGACCCAAACATTTAAGACACCATTCATGGGTATCTGTAACAGAAATAGTACCGCTACACTTAGTGCATTTTTTGAACCGGGAGGTTGGTTTTTCCATGAGGGAAATTTTCTTGTGGGCCCTGAGGCCTTAAGAAGAAAAATACACCAAGTGAGGAAAAATATCGATATATATATATATATTTTTTTTTTTAAGAAAGAAAGAAAAGACCGGCGGTACCGGTCCGGAGTCGGGGAAGGCAGACACGCGACCAAAGAAATAAAATAAAATAAAGAACTTCTTCAGCGGTGACAGGGCTCGACTTGCTGGCTCCGCGGCAAAGAAGAACTGAGGAGAGTTGGTTAGGAAAGGCGGGAAGGCAGCGCGCAGGCGCTGTGGGATGCTCCCAAAAGCTTTCCTTTTTGGGAAGCTGGGGAGCGTTCCCGCGCAGGCTCCGTCGGTACCGACGTACCCATATGTGAAGACTCATTCCTGCTTGTTCCTGGAGATGACTTATTCCTGCTGTTCCCAGAGATCACCTGTTACAGGTAAGTAACTGTGCTATCTCCAGGAACAAGCAGGAATGAGTCTTCACATATGGGGACTCCCCAGCTAGAGATGCCCGGGAGATCCCCAAGGTTGTGCGACCCTGAGAAGGGCTCTACCTCCTCCCATGGATCTCAGGCATCCAACCAGGGATGGAGGGTAGGAGTTGATTAAGCATGGAACAGGTGTTTGAGAACAGCCTGACCAAACAAGGCATCCCGGCGGGAGTCCTTGTCCAAACAGTAATGGGCTGTGAAGGTATGAACCGAGGCCCAGGTGGCCGCTTGACAGATCTGGTCGATAGACACGGAATTTAGATGAGCCATAGAGGTGGCCATGGCCCTCACATTATGAGCTGTGACATGGCCCTCCAGAGAAAGGTTCTTACTCTGGTAGGCGAAAGAAATACACTGAGCAATCCAATTGGACAGTGTCCTCTTAGAGACTGGAAGTCCCAAATGAGAGGGATCAAAAGCAACAAAGAGTTGAGAAGACTTTCTATGTTGCTGTGTCCTTTGTAAGTAAAAAGCAAGAGCTCTCTTACAATCTAGGGTATGAAGATTCCTCTCTGCACTCGATGCATGAGGACCTGGAAAAAAGACAGGTAAATACACCTCTTGATTAAGATGAAAAGGTGAGACCACGTTTGGCATAAAGTGTGGATTGGTCCTAAGGACTACCTTATCATGATGGAACCTTGTATAAGGTGGATTAGCCACTAAGGCCTGCAGTTCACTGATGCGGCGAGCTGAAGTGACTGCAATAAGAAAGATAACCTTCCAGGAAAGAAATTTCAAGGAGGTAGTGGCTAAGGGTTCAAAGGGTGGCTTCATGAGCTGACCAAGAACCAGATTCAAGTCCCATGCCACTGGAGGTGGTTTAATGGGAGGTTTAGTTAAAAGAAGGCCTCTCATGAATCTTGCAATAAGAGGATGAGAGGAGACAGGTTGTCCATTGAGAGGCTTGAGGGATGCTGCAATAGCACTCAAATGAACACTTACTGAATTCGTCTTGAGGCCTGCATGGGAAAGATGCAGGAGATACTCTAGTAAAGAATTCAAAGGTATTGCTAGAGGGTTAATACCCTTCTCCGCACACCAAATGGTAAACCTTTTCCATTTAAAAGCATAGGAACGTCTAGTAGAAGGCTTTCTGGAAGCATGAAGGATATCCCTTACTTGCTGAGAAAGATGCCAATCTTGAAGGTCTAAGCCTTCAGCAACCAAGCCCTGAGATGGAGAGATTGGGGGTTTGGGTGCCACAACGTTCCCCCCTCCTGAGACAGGAGATCTGGAGCAGACCCCAAGTCCAGGGAGGGAGCTTGAGAGAGATGCAGAAGTAGAGGGTACCACACTTGGCGTGGCCAACGTGGAGCTATGAGAATCATAGTCCCTTGATCTCTCTGAAGCTTGAACAGGGTCTTGGGAATTAGGGGAATGGGTGGAAAGGCGTACAGGAAGTCTTGACCCCAGTGAAGGAGGAAGGCATCCCTGGCCTGAACTCCCTGACACGGAATTCTGGAACAGAATCGGGGAAGTTTGGCATTCCACGGACTTGCAAAGAGGTCTATGTCCGGGGTTCCCCAAATTCGAAAGATTCTGACTATCTGGTCCATATGAAGGGACCATTCGTGTGGAAGCAGAACGCGACTGAGTCTGTCTGCCCAAGAGTTTTGAACTCCTGGAAGGTATACTGCCAGAAGATGAATTTGATGCTCTCTGGCGAAGGCCCACAATCTCAGAGCTTCGTTGCAAAGCGACAGAGAGCCAGTTCCTCCCTGCTTGTTCACATAGAACATGGCTACTTGGTTGTCCGTGTGAATGAGGACTGTCTTGTAGCTGAGCAGGGTATGGAAGACTCTGAGAGCCAAGAAGATTGCTCTGAGCTCTAAGAAGATGATATGTAGGGAGGTCTCCTGTGGGGACCAAATGCCCTGGGTGGAGAGGTCTTGAAGATGAGCTCCCCAACCCTTTGGAGAGGCATCTGTTGTAAGGAATGCTTGGGGTAACAACTGTTGGAAGGAGGACCCCAGCAACAGATTTTGAGTGGACTTCCACCACTGGAGAGACCAAAAGAGGCGCCTGGAGGTTGCTATTTTGTCTGACAGACTTCCAGATGCCTGGGTCCACTGGGTGGACAAAGTCCATTGAGCTGCCCTCATGTGAAGGCGAGCATAAGGGACCACATGCACCGTGTATGCCATGTGGCCTAGCAGTTGTAACATCTCTCGAGCAGTTAGGTGGGTTTTTAACTGAATCTGAGAGGCTAACCGCACTAAGCGTAGGCAATGGGCCTGGGGAAGATAGGCCCTTGCAGTTGTGGTATCCAGTAAGGCCCCTATGAACTCTAGAGACTGAGTAGGGGTGAGTTGGGACCTTGGAATGTTTATAACCAGTCCCAGATACTGCAGGACACGCATTGTGCAGGTTAGGGAAGTCTGGGCCTCTGACTGGGATGGAGCTCGGATGAGCCAGTCGTCCAGATATGGGAATACGAATATTCCCAGAGTGCGTAGAAATGCAGCTATTACTGCCATGCATTTTGTGAACACTCTTGGAGCAGAGGCCAGACCAAAGGGAAGCACCCTGTATTGATAGTGCTTTCCCTGATAAAGGAACCGAAGGAACCTTCTGTGTGCTGGATGGATGAGTATATGGGTATACGCATCCTTGAGATCTAGAGAACAAAGCCAATCCTGACTCTGAAGGAATGGAAGGAGAGTACCCAGAGAAATCATCTTGAATTTCTCCTTGCATAGGAATTTGTTCAATTCTCTGAGATCTAATATGGGTCTGTAACCCCCTGTTTTCTTTGGAATTAGAAAGTAGGGGGAGTAGAACCCTGAGCCCTGTTGAAGAAGAGGTACTTCTTCTATTGCCCCTTGGGCAAGAAGGGTGGAAATCTCTTGACCAGAAGGTCGAGGAGAGATGTTGGAGAATTGAACTGTCTCACCATGGTGTGAGGAGGAAGGTTTAAGAAATGAAGTTTGTACCCTTCCCTTATGATGGAAAGGGTCCACTGCTCTGCTGTGATTTGCTCCCATCTGGGAGCAAAGTGAGCTAACCTTCCTGGAATGATGAGAGGCTCTGGTTCTTTTAGAGCCAGAAAGGCTAAGTTCTCTAGGTGCAAGTCAAAGGCCCTGAGGAGGCTGCGGCTGTTGGGCTTGCAGCCTTAGACTTGGCCTGTTTAGGTTGTTGACGCTTTGCAGTAAAACGACCTGCAGAAGATGTCTGCTGACCATAAGCAGGATAATATCTTCCCTTCTTGGGAAAATATGTCTTTTTGAACCTCTTCTGGACAGGATTAGAGGTAGACTTTGAAAGCCTATCCAAAGCAGAATTTTCTGCATCCATCTGAGTGGCCTTTGCTTGCCAATCTTTGCCAAACAGGTTTTCACCTGTACAAGGAAGATTTTCTAATCCATCTTGGACCCAGGGTTCCAAATCAGAAGCTTGTAACCAAGCAATTCTGCGTGCACCTATGGCAATGGCCGAGGCTCTGCTGGCCCCCTCAAAAGAGTCAAAGGCTGCACGGTTAGAAAATTTGGAAACATCCTGGGCATGCTTAAGCCAGGTAAGAAAGTCTTCCCTTTTATGTTCTGGAAGAAAAGGGAGGAAAGTTTGCAGATGATCTGTAACTTCCTTCAGAAACATCCCCATATAGAGACTATAGGAGTTGATTCTGGCAACAAGCATACTGGCTTGAAAAATTTTCCTGCCAAAAGCATCTAAGGTTCTACATTCTCTTCCTGGAGGAGCAGATGAGTGCCTCTTTGCACTCTAACTTTTTCATAGCAGACTCTCCCACAATAGAATGGTGAGGAAGCTGAGTTTTATGAAATCCAGGACAAGGAGGGACACGATACATGGTATCCAACCTACGAGAATGAGAAGAGATGGTGAGAGGAGTCTCCCATATGCCTATCATGTGGTCATAAAGGATCTCATGAACTGGCAAAGTGGCTGCTTCTTTAGGAGCCTTAGGATATTGCAAAATATCCAGTTTTTTGGCTCTAGGCTCTGTCTCAGGGGCTACTGAGATAGAAAGCCCCTTGGCCACTTCCCTTATGAAGTCTTGAAAAGACAAGTCTTCTGGAGGGGACATTCTTCTTTTTGGAGAAGAAGGCTCCTGAGGAAGAAGTACCGATGCTTCGAAAGGGGCCTCCGATGCATCAGAGTCTTCGGAGGAATCGAAGTATCGCCTGTCTGGATGCTCTTGTAAAGCCCGATACGCATACCGGGTGGTATCGACATCGGGAGTTATCGGTACCGAATCGGTACCGATTGGCATCATCGGACAGGGTACCGCTGCAGTCGACACCGAAGCCGATGTTGATGCAACCGGTACCGGCACCGGAACCGATATCGGAGCCAGTGTCGGAGCCGGTACCGACAACGAAGCTTGTTGCGGTACCAGCGGCGTTGCAGCTTGTATGAATGCCGTAATGGCACGCTGCATGGTCAGAACATTCTGATCCATCGACGCCATGAATGTCTGGAGGTCGGTACCGGCGGATTCCACCGGTACCCCAGAACATTGCAACAGGTGATCGGTCGAGGCCGTGCCATCGATGTCAACCTGTGACCCCATAGGAGGAGCTTTGGAAGCCGGAGCTTCCCGCCGGGGTACTTTTGCCGGTGCAGGATCCTCGAGGGCAAGTCCGGAAGCATCTCGATGCTTAGAGGGAGATCTACCCTTCGAGGACCGGCTTGACTTATGTTTGGTTACCTGAGATCCATAGGAGGAAGAAAAAGCCCTGGAAGACGTCGATGCCACCGAAGCTGCATCAGAGGGAAACAGTGTACTGAGCTTGGCTGCTCGGTTCTGTAAACCTCTTTTAGACATCATGGAGCAGGACGGACAATCCGTGATGGAATGGTCAGGACCCAAACATTTAAGACACCAGTCATGGGTGTCGGTAACAGAGATGGTACCACTGCACTTAGTGCATTTTTTAAACCCGGAGGCGGGCTTTTCCATGAGGAATTTTCTGTTAGGCCTAAGGCCCAACGAAGAAAAAATACACTGAAGTGGAACGGAAAGTATTCTTTTTTTTTTTTGAGAAAAAGAAAGAAAAGACCGGCGGTACCGGTCCGACGTCGAAGAAGGCAGACGCGCGACCAAAGAAATAAAATAAAATAAAGAACTACTTCAGCGGTGACAGGAACACGATCTGCTGGCTCCGCGGAAAAGAAGAACTGAGGAGAGGCGGTTGGGAAAGGCGGGAAGGCAGCGCGCAGGCGCTGTGGGATGCTCCCAAAAGCTTTCCTTTTTGGGAAGCTGGGGAGCGTTCCCGCGCAGGCTCCGTCGGTACTGACGTACCTATATGTGAAGACTCATTCCTGCTTGTTCCTGGAGATGGCCCTGTACATCCAGGGCCAGAGACCGCCCACTGCCCACCCACTCTCCGCCCCTTCCCCACCCTCATATAACTTCCCCACAGAACTGATGGGAAGTTATACAGGGGCAGGAGCCGGCATGAATAGCGGGGATGGAATCCATCCCCGCTATTCGTGCCTCAAAATAACCCCCTATATGTTTGATTTTTAACAAACATTAAAAATTGTAATGCGTTAATCGTGTTAGGCAGGAGATGCTCATGTTAGGGGGGGAGTGGTATCACCACTGCCACCACACTCCTCAGCTCCCCACCATGGTCCAATATTTCTCCCTCCCTCCACTGTGGTGATTTCACTGACTTCCCTTAAAATCAGATCTCCAGGGCAGTGACAGTGAATCACAAATGATGCCTCTCAGCTAGCCTTCCAACTGTCACATTACACCCCAATGATTTAACTTCCTGTTAGTGGAGGCAACCTGACATGGCAGAGAGAAGGCTTCAAGGTTGACAAGAGACAGTGTTTGTGAATTGCTACCACTGACAGAGAGAATTGATTGTAAGGCAAATCAGTGAAAGCAGCATTGGTAGAAGGAGGGAGGAACAGGGAGAGGGAGAGATGTTGGACCCACACAGGGAAGGGGCTAGAGATGAACAGATGTTGGACCCATGGGGGGAAGAGTGGTGGAGGAAGAGATTCTCAACCTACCGGGAGGAAGGGAAGGATGCTGGACCACAGGGGAGCTGGGTTGAATGTGAGGATAGACCCTTTAAATCTATTGCAATTAATCATGATTAATTAGAAACATAGAAAAATAGAAATATGACGACAGAAAAAGACCACATGGCCTATCTAGTCTGTCCTTCCATATCAACAACTACAACAGTCCCCTTTTTTCCTTTAGAGATCCTCTGTGTTTGTCCCATGCTTTTTTGAATTCAGATACTGTCCTCATCTCTATCACCTCCACTGCGAGACTATTCCACAGATCCACCACTCTTTCCGTAAAGATATATTTCTGCATATCACTCCTGAATCTATCCCCCTTCACCCTCATCCCATGTCCCCTCATAGCAGAACTTGCTTTCAATTGAAAGAGGCTCTCCCCCTGTACATTTATGCCACAGAGGTATTTAAACATCTCAATCATATAACCTCTATCCTGCCTTTCCTCTAAGGTGTACATATTAAGATCCTTAAGTCTGTCCTCATATGCTTTATAATGAAGACCACTAAACATTTTAGTAGTCACCATCTGTACTGACTCCATCCTGTTTATATCCTTTTGAAGGTGCGGTCTCCAGAATTGCACACTATACTCCAAATGAGGTCGCACCAAAGACTTATACAGAGGCACTATCACCTCCTTTTTTCTGCTAGCCATTCCTCTCCGTATGCACCCAAGCATCCTTCTAGCTTTTCCCGTCGCCTTTTCTACCTGTTTAGCTACTTTAAGATCATCAGACACAACCACGCTTAGGTCCCGCTCTTCTTTAGTGGACAAAAGTTCCTCAACCCCTATACTATATTGCTCCCTTGGATTGCTGCAGCCCAAATGCATAACCTTACATGTTTTAACATTAAATCCCAGCTGCCAAATTCTAGACCATTATTCAAGCTTAGCTAGATCCCTCCTCATGTTATCTACACCTTCCTGGGTGTCTACTCTATTGCAGATTTTGGTATCATCCGCAAAGAGGCAAACCTTACCCGACAGCCCTTCCGCTATATCACTAGCAAAGATGTTAAAAAGAATCGGACCAAGGACAGATCCCTGGGGCACACCACTGGTAAAATCCTTCTCCTCAGAGTGAGCTCCATTTACCTGTACTCTTTGTCGCCTCCCACCCAACCAATTTCTAACCCAAGCGGTAACTTTAGGGTCCATCCCTAGGGTGCTCAGTTTATTTATAAGTCGCCTGTGAAGAACAGTGTCAAAGGCTTTAATGAAATCTAAATACACCACATCTAGGGCTCTCCCTCGGTCCAACTCCCTGGTCACCCAGTCAAAGAAATCAATCAGATTTGTCTGAAAAGACCTGCCTCTGGTGAATCCATGCTGCCTCGGATCCTGTAATCTGCTGGACTCTAGAAACCTCACTATTTTCTCTTTCAGCAGCGTTTTCCAATATAAGCACTCACCACCGAAGTTAAACTAACCGGCCTGTAGTTTTCAACCACATCCTTATTTCCGCTTTTTTGTAAAGGTACCACATGAGCCTCTCTCCAGTCCTTTGGCACCACTCCTGACTCCAACGAGGCATTGAAAAGGTCAGTCAGTGGAGCTGACAGAACGTCCCCAAATTCCCTCAGTATTCTAGGGTGTATCCCATCCTGTCCCATCGCTTTGTCTACTTTAAGTTGAGCTAGTTTCTCACGAACACAGTCTTCTGAAAATTGTTCAAGATGTCCTTCCCTTCTGTTCCTATTTGTGGGTATTTTCTGAGGTCCTGCTCCTGGTTCTTCATCTGTGAACACAGAACAAAAATATTTGTTAAGCAATTCCGCTTTATCCTTATCAGCTTCTACATATTCCTCCCCTGCACCCTTGAGTCTGACAATACCACTTTTGCCCTTCCTCTTCTCACTAATATATCTGACAAATGTCTTATCCCCCCATTTTATTGCATTGGCTATTTCCTCCTCCTTTTGAATCTTTGCTTTCCTGACTACTTTGCTAGCTTCTCTAAGTTTTTCCAAATATAGATGCCTGCCTTCCTCTCTCTGTGATCTGTTGTATTTCATGAAGGCCTCCCTCTTTTTCTTCACCTTTTCAGCCAGGTAAAGGTAAAAGGAAAAGGAGACTGCTATGGTTTTCGAAAGAAGAAGCTGAAAAAGTGAAGAAGTGGAGTGGTGGGTTCACCCCTAAACAGGGACGTGGGGAGGGGTGGCCTGCACGGAGCGGCAGGTGCACCTACTCTTGCCATCATGCTGGGCAGACTAGATGGACCATGCTGGTCTTTATCTGCCGTCATTTACTATGTTACTATGTTAGAACCCACGACCTCGAAGGTGTAGTGGTACCCTGTCGACCGCCCGCTGGGCGAGGAGGTTGGACAGCTCCTGCTGCAAGTAACCCTGGTGCGCGGGAAGTAGAGTAGGCTCCGCCGGGTAGAAGGGAGGAGGGCGCCTGTCCAGGTGAAGACGATATCTGTCTCGGACCACCCGGAGGACCCAGGTGTTCGATGTGATTGACGCCCACTACGGGGCAAAGAGGGACAGGCATCCCCCCACTGGCGGAATTGCTGCTGGGGGGTGAGAGGTTATGCCGTAAGGCATCAAAAGCCCTGAGCGGGCTGGGGTGGCGCCGGTGGTTGGGCCCCTTAGGCTTACGGTGGCCATGCGCTCCTCCTTTCCTCCTCCTGGGTGGGAAGGATGGGTAACCCCGGTAGGGGAGCCCCTTTCTTTGGAAGAATGGCTTCTTGGTTTGCTGCTTCTTCCGAGGTAGAGGCGGGTCCGAGTCACGAACTCTGTTTCTATCTCAGCAGCCTTATCCTCCATGGCCTTCCAAACAGTTGTTCGCCAAGGCAGGAGATGTCAAGGAGCTTCTCCTGGATCCACTGCTCCAGGTGCGAGGACTGGAGCCATACCTGGCGTCGGGCCCTGATGCCGGCTGCCGCCACTTGGGCGGAGGACTCAAATCCATCATACACGGCATGGGAGAGGTACTTTGAGCACTCCGCGATGGACCTCAGGAGGGTTTGGAACCTGAAAAGGGGTTCACTCCCGAGACCTGCGGAGAACCTGCCAAGCTCCTTGACGAGGTCATGCAGGAACATGCTCATATACAATTGGTATGCCTGAATGCGGCATGTGAGCATGGACCCCTGATAGGCTTTGCACCCAAGGGCATCGAGGGCTCTAGACTCCCTACCCAGGGGGACCGAAGAGTGTGACTTCGGGCTCTTTTGCTTCCGCATCGCAGATTCCACTACCATGGAGGTGGGTGGAAGCTGGGTCTTCTGGAAACCCAGGCCGCGTTGGACCCTGTACATGGCGTCAAGGCGCTTGCTCACAATGGGGACCGAAGCAGGTGTCTCCCACATGCAGAGGAGCAGCCTGGACAAAATGGGAGGAACTGGGACAGTAAGAGACTCCCAAGGTGGGACTCATACTGTAAGATATTGAGCTCCTCAGCTCGCGGCTCCTCTTCAGCCTGCGTAGCCAGGTTGAGAGCCTGTGCCATGTCCCGCACGAACACTAGAAAGAATGTCATCGGGTAGTGAAAGCCTCTAAGAGGCGGGCGGGAACGGGTCTGAAGGGAGGTCCCCTGTGGGCATGGATCTCCGGGGAGTTATCTTCCTCTGAATCCCAGCCCAAGAGGTCCGAGAAGGAGTCCAACTTGGGCTGGTCGCCCCGCCCAGAGACCTGCTTGGAGTCAGAGGCCTTGGAGGATCTCGCTCCCGAGGAATGGGAAAGTGAGCAAGGTCCATGGCTCTCAGGGGTTTCCAGGGTGGATTTGGGTGTCCCTCTCGAGGGAACCTCGGTCTCAAGGCACAGGCCAGCCATGCTGGGCATGAACGCCTGCTGGGCAGCTAAGAAGGCAGAAACGCTGTGCTCTAGTGCCCGCATACGGGACTCCCACACGGACATGGGTCCATGCGACGCTGACACCAGGGTTACCAGATCTGGTGTGGAGGAGGAGAGGGAGTCCTCACTGGGATGACCCTCAGGAGACCGGGCGCCATCGCCGGGGGCCTCTGCATCTGTACGAGGTACCCTTCGAGGCCATTCCTTGTCTGACTCTCGGGAACGCCAGAGGTGGCTGAGCAACCGAGGTCTTCTTCTTACACCTCTCCACTTCCAGGGACCCCTGATCAGAGTGCCGCCTAGAACGTGGGGCCGAAGTGGGGGATCCCACCAGCGGAGGGATGACCGAGGGTGCTGCCGGGGATTCCAGGGCTACCTTCTGAAAAATGTCATCGGACTTCTGCTTATGACAGCAGGGCTTTGGAGGACTGTTCCCAAATGATCATATGTCCTTCTCCTTACCCCGCCCGGGATTTACACATGAATCATCTTATTTTAAACGGAGGTGAAGAGGCCGTTGGATGATGCATATGCCCATTCCGAAATCTACTAGCTTATAAACTATCTCCAAAGGATGCGATACTGTAAAATTTTCCTTATGTACACTCAATGAATAGAAATAGAATATAAGAATCAGCCACTGATCCCATTAAACCCAAGAGATAGTGCATACTTAGAAAAGGGGTATGTAGACAAACAACATTAAAACGCTATATAATCTCTACTCTGCAGAATGACAAAACTGCATATAAATAACGTGTGTCATCCATATAAGTTCATCACTGGATCAATAAAAACTGCCTTAACTACAAAATAAAAATGTGTATAGTCCAAATTAAAACTAATATTAAAATATGTCAAAGAATCACAAGTTGCCTTACTGACGTGCATTCTATCCGATCTTTTGTAACACGGAAAAAACACCTGCATCTGCACACTATGGAAACTTTAAATCCTGGCGCGAAGCTGTCATCAGGTGACCTATTTACATAGGATTATAATGGATTATTCCTCTCTTAAATTAGGACTGTGTATACTATTCCTTATTATACTACAAAAAAACAAATGATCCCAACTCCTCCTTCATTTATTTATTTATTTGTTTGTTTTCAGCTCATTTTTTGATGTTTATGTAGTTGAGTTTTAACTATTTTCAGATATACTTTTTTTAAAGATGTATTTATTAGTTTTTAAATGGCCTTTTATATTTGTTCATGATAGCTTTTTTCGTTTAATATTTATGTTTGTATTGGTTTTCTTCATTCTATTTTAATATGTTTTTAATCGGTTTATTTATTTAATTATACTTTTGTCATTGGTTATGTTTTTAGTACACCAAAGTGAACCCCTGAGGAAGGCATAGCCAAAATATGGCGTGTCGGGTTTTGGCCAGTGAATTCCCTTTGTGGTGTCTTTGTACCCCTGGTGAAGAAATCTTCAATAAAGGACTTTTGAATACCAAGCACAGACAGACTGGGTCCTCTATACTTCCATAGTCTCCAGCATCTTCCCTTCGCCCCCCTCCAACCAAGGTGTCCAGTATCTTCCCATCCCTCCCCAAGGAGTCCAGCATCATTCTCGCATTCTCTTTCCCCTGCTGAGATACCTTCGTCCTTGGCCTCAGCCAAGCCTGCAGTGAAAGTAAATGCAGCATGCTGCAGGCCTTTCAGCACCCACAGGCATTCTGCCCTGTCCCTCAGACAGAAAGTTTACATTGGAGGAAGCAGGAACGGCAGGCCATGAGCACGTGCATGGTGCCTGAAGGCCCAGAGCCATGCTGCTTTTACTTTCAGTGTAGGCTTGGCTGGGGTAGAGGTATATCAGCAGAGGAAAGGATGGGGCAAGGAAGAAGCTAGATGCCTCAGGGGAGGGGAGATGCTATGCTGGCCCCCTTTGGCGGGGGGAGTAGGGAAAAAAAGAGGAGATGCTGTGGAGAAGGAGGGCAAGGAAGGGCCTTGCTCATGCCCCGGTTAGGGGCATGGCTGAAAGGTCACTTAGGGCAGCAGCTACACTTTAGCCAGCCCTTTCACTTAGGGGTAGAATTTTAAGTATATCCATGAGCCTACCTGGTCCTGATGAGTAAACAGGTAATCTAACCTTGAGAAGGACTATTTTTTTTGCTGAGAAGTAGGAATAATCCTTACAATCTGGATTCTGAGACCTCCAAATATCAACTAAGTGATATTTTTGTTAACAGCTACAAAGGATTCTACAACTTGGATGTCCTGCACTATTTTTCTGCGGCCATTTACCATCAGCACCAAACACAAAACCCTTGCTTACTGTATCTGGTATGTCCTTATAACTAAATGGTCCTTTCCTTTTCTTTAGAGTCTCTGCACTAAGATCTGGGAATATATGCACCTTGTAGCCCTTGTATGTAATTGAGATCGCCCTCCCTGCATTCTACTGGATTATCGGAGGAGCTTAGCTATTTGGCTCTAGAACAGTAATCAGAATTTGGGCAATCTCTCAGTTCTCTATGAGCTCTCAGTTTCAAACTTTGTGCATGCCAGGAAGTTCAGGAAGCAACACGCAAACAGCCTTATGCAGATAGTCTACCTCTAACTTCAGTTCTCTTGGTCTTCCAATTAAATCATTAACCACCTTTTCTGTTTATGAGCCACCATCATGTATGATTTACTTTTCTCATTATCATCCTCTAGATTACTTATTCTGCGCTCCAACTCAGACACACAGCCTGCTAAGGCTTCAGACTTGTCATCAACCTAGCCAACTACAGTGTCTAAAACTGCTATTTTAGATGCTCTTATTTCCTTTTGAAGCAGGCTTAGCACATCTTCTGACCCAACTGCTGGGTCATCAGCCTTACTACTGGTAGCAGAACTCAGGGAAGTGGGTGTATCTTGATCTAGCGCCTCACTGGCCTGTCAAATGGCTTTAGCAGCATACATTTTTATTGTTTTCAATGCTTTAATTTTACCTTGTTTTGGCATAATACAGGGCACTGGCTGTGACAATTGATCTGCACTGGAATAAGCTCTGGAGAAGCCACTTAGACCTCAAAACCAGGGCTTGCAAGGGGGAATGAGCGAGGAGTTCACCTTACATGCATCTACACTCACTGCTCTCCAAACTGGAACTTCCTCCTGCACTTCCTTCACATTAACTTGCAGCCCCACTACTCAGCCCCCCTCCCCCCTCAAGCTGGCTAACAATTCTCTTCTCTTCTTTCCTCCCCTCCCCCACCTTCTTCCCATACTAACAGGCCGATGAAGCAAACTAGCGCGGCCTTTAAGCACAGATAAAGCGTAGTTACTCACCTGTAACAGGTGTTCTCCAGGGAAAGCAGGAATCAGTCCTCACTTATGGGTGATGTCGGCACCGACGGAGCCCGCGCGGAGCAATTCCCCAGTTTTTAAAGAAAGCCTTTGGAATTTCTGCCACGCATGCATGGCCCTCTTCCCACCCAAGGGTGCCATCTTGCTCAGTCAGGTCCCATAGCTAGAGCCCTACTAAGCAGATGGCAAGGGAAGCAAAATAAATGGCAACTCTACAGGGGAGGTGGGAGGGTAGTGAGGACTGATTCCTGCTGACCCTAGAGAACACCTGTTACAGGTGAGTAACTACGCTTTCTCCAGGAAAAAGAAGGAAGTCAGTCCTCATTTATGGGACTCCCCAGCTACAGGCTACCAAACCTGTAGTCTAAAAATGCCTCCATGAGGCCGTAAGCAGAAGCCGATGCCCGAAGAAGCCTGAGTCCTCGGGTCCCCAGGGCCAAGCTCTCGGTAGCCACAGTAAAAGGGTCGGAGGGCAGGAGTTGCTTATACCCTGAACAGATTACGGAGTACAGCCTGGCCGAAGGCGCTGACCTGGTGGGACTCCCTCTCCAGGCAGTAGTGTGAGGCGAAGGTATTCGCTGAAGACCAGGTTGCAGCTCGGTAGATGTCCACTAGAGGCACTGAGTGCAGCGAAGCCACCGAAGCTGCCTTGGCACGGACGCCGTGCACGGTGACTCAGCGATCCAGCGGGGCCCCAGCCTTTGCCTGGGTGAAAGAGATGCAGTCTGCCACCCAGATGGAGAGGGTGCACTAGGTGACTGCCAGCCCCAGATGGCTAAGATCGTAGGTGACGAAGAAACGGTCAGACTTGCGATGACCCTGAGTACGCTGCAGGTAGAAGGTGAGAGCTCTCTTGCAGTCGAGTGTATGCAGGACTGCCGATGCTCGGTCGGCGTGAGGTCTCGGGAAAAAAGTTGGCAGGACTATCTCCTGGTTGAGGTGGAAATCTGAGACAACTTTCGATAGGAACTTGGAGTGGGTACGGAGGACCACCTTGTTCCCATAGAACTTGGTATAGGGGGCCTCAGCCATGAGGGCATGCAGCTCGCTGACTCGCCAAGCCGAGATCAGAGCCACCAGGAAAACAACCTTCCAGGAGAGGTGCCGGAGCTAGCACATCGCCATCGGCTCGAATGGTGCTGCATGAGCTGCATGAGCATAATGTCCCACTCCGTCGGCGGAGGCCGGATGGGGGGCTTGGGAAGCAAGAGGACCTGCATGAAGCAGGAGACCAGAGGCTGCCCCGAGAGGGGCTTTCCCTTGACAGGGAGGTGGTTAGCTGAAATGGCACTGAGGTGGACCCTGATCAAGTTAGATTTCAGCCCCACCTGCGAGAGGTGAAGGAGATACTGGAGAATCCACCTGGTAGAGCAGGAGACCGGGTCAATCTGGAGCTCAGAGCACCAGACCGAGAAGAACCACCATTTGAAGGCGTAGGCCTGCCTCGTCAAGTCCTTCCTCAACGCAAGGAGGTTCTCCTCAACCTCCCCTGGGAGGTGCAGCAGAGTTAAAGCGACCCGTTCAGCTGCAAGGCTGTGAGGGATAGCGAGGAGAGGCTCAGTGTAGCACCTGCCCTTCCTCCTGCGTTGGCAGGTCTGGGGCGCAGCACAGGGGAAGAGGCGGCTCCGAGGAGAGCCGGAGCAAAAGCGGGAACCAAGGCTGGTGAGGCCACGAGGATCACCAAGGCTTGGTCCCGCTGGATCTTGTGGAGGGTCCTCGCGATGAGGGGGGTGGGAGGGAACGCATACAGCAGTTCGGAGGTCCAATCCAGGAGGAACGCATCCGGGGCCACACTGTCGGGGTGCGGGATTGGCCTACAGACACAGGAAAGCTGCACATTCGCCAGGCTGGCGAACAAGTCCAGGGACGGAGTCCCCCACCGCTGAACAGAAGGAGAGCCACCTCCAGGTTCAGGCGCCACTCGTGAGGGCAAAGAAGCCTGCTGAGTCTGTCTGCGAGGACATTGTCCTGGCCAGGGAGGTAGACCGCTCTGAGGGTCATACCTCAGCGCACAGCGAAGGAGCAGAGGACCGCCTCCTGGCAGAGAAAGCGAGAGCCCGTCCCTCCCTCCTTGTTCATGTAGAACATCGCAACCCTGTTGTCGGTCTGTACCAGTATTGACTTCCCCTTCAGGTGGGGCTTGAAGACTTTCAGGGCCCACCGGCCCACTCGGAATTCGTGCAAGTTGATCTGCTGCCGGGACTCCTCGAGGGACCATTGCCCCTGGATGCAAAGGTTGCCACAGTGGGCTCCCCAGCCCAACAGCGTGGCATCAGTTGTCAGGACAAACCCGTGTTGCGGGGCCTGGAAGGGCATGCCATGGAGAAGACTCCGGGAGTTCTGCCACCAATCCAGGGAGCTGTGCAGCTCGCGAGAGACCCAAACGAGGTCCCGAAGGCGGCCAGAGGCTTGGGTCCATTGTGTCTTCAGGCATCACTATGTTGCCCACATGTGCATGAGGGCATGGGGAATGACGTGGACCGTCAAGGCCATGTGCCCTAAGAGGCACAGCATGGTCCATGCCAGCACCCTCACCTTGCCTTGGACCTCAGAAGCCAGGGTGCAGAGATAATCCACGTGGGCTTGCAGAAGGAAGGCGGTCGCCCAACCAGTGTTGAGGAGGGCGCCGATGAACTCCAGAGTCTGCACCGGCTGGAGGTGTGACTTGGAGTAGTTGATCAGGAAGTCGAGATGTTCGAGTAGGAGGACCATGCGGGATACCCCGAGGCGAGCTTCCTCCGCAGACTCCCCTGTGATGAGCCAATCATCTAGGTAGGGGAAGATGGGTATACCCTGCTGCCAGAGGTGTACCGTGGCCGCAGATAGGCACTTTGTGAAGATCTGCGGAGCGGATGAGAGCCCAAAGGGGAGCACCCTGTACTGGTAGTGCTCCCCTTGCATCCTGAAGCGCAGGTACTGCCTCTGCCTGGGGTGAATCAGTATGTGAACGTAAGCATCCCTTAGGTCCAAGGAGCATAGCCAATCACCCTGCCAGAGGAAGGGCAGTAGAACGCCAAGAGATAACATTCTAAACTTCTCCCGCACCAGGAATTTGTTCAGGTTCCAGAGGTCGAGGATAGGGCGCAGGCCCCCTGTCCGCTTCGGAACGAGGAAGTATCGTGAGTAGAATCCACTGCCTGCTGACTGAGAAGGTTGTCCAACTCTTGCTTTAGGCAAGCCTGGTGCGCAGGAAGCCAAAAAGGCTCGGCTGGGGAGAACGTGGGAGGAGGCCCAGCTAGGTGAAGACAGTAACTGTCCCGGATCACCTGGAGGACCCAGGCGTCTGATGTGATCGATGCCCATTCGGGTATGAAGAGGGATAGGCATCCTCCCACAGATGGCGGCACCACCGGGGGGTGAGAGGCTATGCATTCTGCATCAAAACCCTTGGGTTGGCTGGGGTGGGACCAGTGGTTGGATCTTGGGCCCTTTTGGCCTGCGATGGCCCTGTCCCCCACTTGCCCTGTGCGGCCGATGCTGGCGCAGGAGTGGGTGGGTAGGGTCGGTACCCTCAGTAGGGGAGCCCCTTCCGCTGGTAGAAGGGCTTCTTGGTTTGCTGCTTCTTCCGCGGAAGAGAAGTCATCTTCCGCGAGAGACGTGTGCGGGTTACGAACTCAGTTTCCATCTCGGCCGCCATATCTTCCATGGGCTTGCCAAATAGTTGTTCACCAAGGCAGGGCACATCCAGGAGTTTCTCCTGGACAACTGCTCCAGGACCAAAGAATGTAGCCATTCCTGATGCTGGGCCCCAATGCTGGCCGCTGAGAATTTGAACCCATTGTATGCAGCGCGGGAGAGGTACTTTGAGCAATCCGCGACCGACCACAGCAGGATCTGGAACCTGAGAAGATGGTCATCCCCGAGGGCCGCCGAGAAGCCACTGAGGTCTCTGGCGAGGTCACGCAGGAACATGCCCATGTAAAGTTGGTACGCCTGGATGCGGCACGCCAGCATGGACCCTTGGTAGGTCTTCTGCCCAAGGGCACAGGATTCCCTGCCGGGTGGGACCGAAGAGTGGGACTTCAGGCTCTTTTGTTTCCGCATAGCGGACTTGACTACCATCGAGGTGTGGGGAAGCTGAATCTTCCGGATCCCTGGGGCTCGCTGAACCCTATACATGGCATCGAGTCTCTTGCTGACAATGGGGACTGAAGCAGGTGTCTCCCACATGCAGAGAAGCAGCCGGGCCAGGATGGGTGGCACTGGGACCGTGAGAGATTCCCGAGGTGGGAACTCGTATTTTAAGATGTTCAATTCCTTGGCTCTCGGCTTCTCCTCGGTCTATGTCTGCAGGTTGAGGGCCCGCGCCATTTCACGCACAAACACAAGAAAGGAGGTGTCCTCTGGAGGCGAACGCCTCTGTGATGCGGTGGGGGGGGGGGTGGACGGATCGGAGGGCAGATCCCTGTGGGCATGGGTCTCAGAGGAGGTATCTCCATCCAATTCCCAGCCTGAAAGGTCCGAATAGGACTCAGAGTTTGGCTGGTTGCCCTGTTCCATGGCTGAGGCCCATTTGGAGCCGTAGGCACTGGCCTTGGAAGACATTGCCCCCGAAGAACGGGATGGCGAGTGAGACCGATGCCAAGGACCCGCACGAGGCCCACAGCTCTTGGGGGTTTCCAGGGCAGAACTGGGTCCCTCCTTTGAGGGCCCCTCAGTCTCGAGGCATGGGCCAGCCGTGCTGGGCAGAAATGCCCACTGGGCAGCTAGGAGGCAGAAATGCTGTGCTCCAGTGCCAGCATTTGGGACTCCCACTCGGGCGTGGGACCCTGCGATGCTGACGCCGGAGTTACCATGTCTGGCGTAAAGGAGGAGAGGGGGTCCTCACCAGGACAACCCTCCGGAGACCGGGCGCCTTCGCCAGAGGCCTCCGCATCTATGCACAGTACCTTTCGAGGCTGCTCCGTGTCTGACTCTCGGGAATGCCCAGGAGGGCTAAGAGACCGAGTATGGTTAGAATGCTCACGCTTGTCCGGTGCCCCCAACAGCGACTTCGAGGTCTTCTTCTTCTTACACCGCTCCACTTCAGGTGAGCCCTGGTCAGAGTGCTGCCTTGGGTGCAGGGTCTCAACCGGGGATCTGACGAGCGGTGGGATAGCTTGGGGCGCTGCCGGGGATCCTGGGGCTGCCTTATGGAAAATGTCATCAGACTTCTGTTTACAACTCAGCAAGACCTTGGCAGACATTTTCTTACACAACGAGCAGTGCTCTGGGTTATGGTCAGCCCCCAGGCACCATAGACAGCAGTCATGGATGTCTGTGAGCGACATGTTTTTGGAATATCTGTCGCATTTCTTGAAACAGGTGGCCATTGGGGCAAAAACCCCTCGAGGCCAGCGGTTGGGAGAAAAAGGGCGCGAAAAGGGCCCGAGGAGAAAAATTCCAAAAAAAAAGGTTGAAAGGGAATCCCTTCGCCCACGGAGGGCAGGGGCGAGGGAATGGACAGGTCGAGGACCAGTGCAACTGGAGAAAACAAGGGCCAGAGGCCGAAAAATAAAACACTTTTTCCAAGGGATGAGGATGCACGTCTGAAGGGCTCTGCGGAAAAAGGGAGACTGAGTAAGATCGCACTCTTGGGCGGGAAGAGGACCACGCATGCGTGGCAGCAATCCCTAATGCTTTCTTTGAAAGCTGGGGAATTGCTCTGCAGGGGCTCCGTCGGTGCTGACATCACCCATGAGTGAGGACTGACTTCCTGTTTGTTCCTGGAGACTGACACTTAAACACACTTACTGCCACAGTCAAATGCAGAAGAGAGATGGAGGCGTGTGAAAACAGCAATGTAAAAACTAGGGCACAGTTAATGTATTTAAATGTATTTATATCATAGGCAAATGACCTGCACATCATAAACTGGTATGCAAATACTGGCTGAGCCCAATTCAGAGAAATGCGTAGAGAATTTTGAAACTAGCCTTAGTGCCAGTATCTCTACGCCTGGGTCTGAGGTGGCTTAAACATCTAGCGCGTCCTCCCTGACAGTATTTTGATGGCATCGGGTGCTTTCCCCAATGCCTGGATCATCTGAAGAGAAATGTCAAAAATGATCCAGACATCAGGGAAAGCCCCCAATACCATCAAAATACTGTCGGAGGCCGGTGCCCCCAACAAAGCAAATCCTTGACGGCACGGCAGCCCCGATCCCCACACACCCCCATCCAACTAAAAATCAACCTGCTGGCCCAGGGCCACAAAGTCCCCACCCTTTTCCTGCCAACTAAAAATCAATCCGGTGATCCGGCAACCCTGAACCCCACACCCCTCGTAAATAAAAATGAACCTGGTGGCCAGTGGCCCTGAACCCCCCACCCCCTCCCGGTACCTTTAGAAACAAGCAGGAGCACTGCTCATGTGCTCACGCTCTTGCCCCGCCATCTTGAAAAATGGCAGTGCCTGGCCCTACGCAGTGCATCCTAGGATGCACAGGGTAAGGTCAGATTGCCATATAAGGTAGAGTATGCCTTATATAGCAGTCTGACCTCACCATTTTTCAAGATGGCGTGGCAAGAGTGGAAGCACATGGACAGCTCTCCCTCTCGTTTCTAAAAGGTACAGGGTGGGAGGTTCGGGGCCACCATGCTGATTTTTAGTTTGGAGGGGATTGGGGCCACTGGACCACCATGTTGATTTTTAGTTGGGAGGGGGATCACGGCTGCTGGGCCACCTGTGATTTGCTTTCTGTCAGGTTCTCCGACCCCCGACAGTATTTTCATGGCATTGGGGGCTTTCCGCAATGCCTGGATCATCTGAGGGGAGTTTGACATTTCCCCTCAGATGATCCAGGTATCAGAGAAACCCTCCGATGCCATCAAAATATTGTCAAGTCTCATATGCAAATTAGCCATGTGGTGCCGCTATTTCTCTGGGATAGCATGCCAAACTTCTTGTGCGCATGTATTTGGTTTGCTTTCCCAGTTTAATACTGCCATGTGCATATGGTTTAATGAATGGCTAACGCGTGACTAATTTGCATGTGATCCCCTTTCTGCGTGACCTCGCTTAAGTCACACACTATCGGTGCACTGCAAATCGGCATAAAAAGTTGACAGAGCGGGACTTTGGTGCTGGCTTTCTGCATCGTCCTGTAACAGAGTAGCAAAAGTATAAGAAGTAGGGCAGCAGTATCTTGGGTCACGTCCTCCTCCTATGTCGCACAAGACTGACCAGTTCTAAACTTCGCAGCTCACAGTCAGTCCTGAGCAGCAAAGGAAAGGGACATGGTCTGGTGTGTTACCATTCTCCTCCCCTCCGTTTTACCTCTCACCAATTGGTGTGGGAGGCAGTGTCTCGGTGAGGGGATGAGGAAGGGATTAAGAATATGTGAATAATGTCTTCCAGTTCCCTGACCTGGTTCAAATAACTGGCCTCCCATGGAAATTCCACAGAACCAGTCAATGCAGCAGGAAGATTGAATTCTGCATTCCTTTCCACAGCCAGGGAATTGTAGGAGACCAGGGACAGGGCTATACCAAGGGCTGTGCGTGTGGTGCAGCCGCACGGGGTGCAAGCACAGAAGGGCACTCTGATATCATCACTGGGCTTCCAGAAAGCTCATAAAGAGTGAGTTATTGTATGTGGCTGGGTGGAGAGGAGGTACCAGATTCATTAATTGCACAGGGTGCATTTCTAGCTTGGTACGGTCTTGACCAGGGACACAGAATATAAATAGATGTCTGTGAGAGGGAGAGAATAAGAGAAAAGGGCCACATTACCACATCAGGCTCCACTGTAGCCTAAAAACATCTCTGATATTTATACATCTATATAACTTATCTGAGGTGAACTCTGATGAAGAAGTGTGGACATTAAGGAGGCCATTCTGAAACATGAATATGAACTGTGTACATGCGTGATAGACATGTATCATTCAAATACGTCTAGACCTGTATTATGACACCAGGCAGCCTGCACGTCCACAGCACTAAAACGGGGATCTCAGGATGTGGGTGGGAGGGGCGGAACCGGGGCATGGTCAGACATGGAGATGGATAAAGTGTTATCAGGAAAGGTATATGTCCCCAGCATATCGCCCATATGTCCACGTCATACCTGCTGAAATGTGAAATAAGGGCAAGACTTTGAAAAAATCTTGCTCCTACCTCCAATGCGTCCCATAGAGATGAATGGCTATGACAAGTCTATAGTGACCTGGTGTGTCTGGATGAGACAATGGTGCAGAGATGAGGGGTTCGGATTTGTTAGGAACTGGGGAACATTCTGGGGAAAGGAGGGGCTCTTCCGAAGGGATGGGCTTCACCTTAACCGGGATGGAACCAGGCTGCTGGCATTAACCTTTAAAAAGGAGATAGAGCAGCTTTTAAACTAGATAATAGGGGAAAGCCGACAGTCGCCCAAGAGCGCATGGTTCGGAAGAATGTATCCTTGAAGGATACTACAAAAAGCAGAGAGGTTCCAAAAAAGAGTAAAGTAGCCCAAATGCCCTCGAGTATGGAGCAGACAGAACTTAAAGATCCCAAATTACCCATGTCTACCAATAGCCAAATTAATATGAATAAAATACAGTCTCTAAAATGCTTGTATGCAAATGCTAGAAGTCTACAAAACAAGATGGGAGAGTTAGAATATATAGCACTAAACGAGAGGTTAGATATGATTGGAATATCAGAGACATGGTGGAAGGAGGACAACCAGTGGGACACTGTGATACCTGGGTACCAACTATATCGAAATGATAGAGCTGATCAAATTGGTGGAGGGGTTGCGCTCTATGTTAGAGAGGGCATTGAGTCAGAAAGGATTAAAGTTTTGCAAGAAACTAAATTTGCTGTAGAATCTCTATCGATTGAAATTCCATGTAAAAAGGGAAGGCGATGGCAGTGGGGGTGTACTATCGTCCGCCTGGCCAGAATGAACAAATGGATGATGAAATGCTCAAAGAAATCAAGGAAGCTAGCAAAAGTTACAGTGCAGTAATAATAATGGGTGATTTCAATTACCCCGGCATCGACTGGGTCAGTGTCACAACAGGACATGCTAGGGAGATAAAGTTCGTAGATGAAATAAATGACTGCTTCTTGGAGCAGCTGGTTCATGAACCGACCAGAGGGGAAGCAATATTAGACCTAGTCCTTAGTGGAACACCAGATGTAGTGCAAGAGATAAGGGTGTTGGGGCCACTTGGCAATAGTGATCATAGCATGATCGCCTTTGATTTAATTAGTGGAGGAGGGATAGTAAGGAAATCCACAGTACTACCCTTTAACTTTCGAAAGGGAGACTATGATAGAATGAGGAAAACAGTTAAGAAAAAACTAAAAGGAGCAGTTGCAAAGGTTAAAGACGTACATCAAGCTTGGGTGTTGTTGAAAAATACTATCTTGGAAGCCCAGACCAGCTGTATTCCACGCTTTAAGAAAAGTGGAAGGAAGTCCAAAAAATTGCCAGCATGGTTTAAAGCTGAGGTCAGAGAGGCTGTTGTTGCCAAAAAGCATATTTCAAGAAATGGAAAAAGAGCCAAATGATGAAACCTGGAAACAGCACAAGCACTGGCAAGTCAAATGCAAGGCATTGATAAGGCAGGCAAGAGAGAATTTGAGAAGAAGCTTGCTGCGGAAGCAAAAACGCGAAATAAAGACCTTTTCAAGTACATTCGTAGCAAAAAACCCGTGAGAGAGTCAGTTGGTCCATTAGATGATAAAGGGGTTAAAGGAGCACTAAGAGGCGACAAGGCGATAGCGGAGAGACTGAATGAATTCTTTGCTTCGGTCTTTACTGAGGAAGATGTAGGGATGTTACCCACGACTGAAGTGGTATTTAAAGTTGTGGAAGAATTGAAGGAAATATCGATACATCGGGAAGATGTCCTACAACTATTAGATAAACTGAAGAGTAGCAAATCACCTGGGCCGGATGGTATACATCCAAGGGTGTTGAAAGAACTGAAATTTGAGATTGCAGACCTGCTATCAGTAATCTGTGAACTATCATTAAAATCATCTCTAATACCTGAGGATTGGAGGATCGCCAATGTAACACCAATTTTTAAAAAGGGTACGAGGGGTGATCCGGGACCCCACATACCGGTGAGCCTGACATCATTTCCGGGAAAAATGGTAGAAACCATCATAAAGAATAAAATTACTCAGCATATAGATAGTCATGACCTAATGGGAGACAGCCAACATGGCTTTAGACAAGGAAGATCTTGTCTTACTAATCTGTTATGTTTTTTTGAAGGAGTGAATAAACAGGTGGACAAAGGTGAGTCGGTTGATATTGTTTATCTGGACTTTCAGAAAGCCTTTGACAAGGTCCCTCATGAGAGACTTTTGGCAAAACTAAAGAGTCATGGGATAGGAGGCAGTGTACTACTGTGGATCAGGAACTGGTTAAAAGATAGAAAGCAGAGGGTAGGGCTAAATGGCCAATTTTCCCAATGGAGAAAGGTGAATAGTGGTGTACCCCAGGGATCTGTGCTGGGTCCGCTGCTTTTTGACATATTCATAAATGACCTGGAAAGTGAATAACGAGTGAGGTTATCAAATTTGCTGATGACACAAAACTATTTAAAGTTGTTAAAACCCAGGAGGATTGTGGAAAATTGCAAGAGGATCTTGATAAATTGGAAGACTGGGCATCAAAATGGCAGATGAAATTTAATCTGGAGAAGTGCAAGGTTATGCACCTAGGGAAGAACAACCCAAACTATGGTTACACGATGCAAGGTTCCACATTAGGAACCACCACCCAAGAAAAAGATTTAGGCGTCCTTGTGGATACCATGTTAAAACCCTCGGCCCAGTGTGCAGCGGCGGCCAAGAGAGCAAATAGAATGCTAGGTATGATAAGGAAAGGAATGGAAAATAAAACAAAAGATATTATAATGCCTCTATATCGTTCCATGGTGAGACCGCACCTTGAATATTGTGTGCAATTCTGGTCGCCATATCTTAAAAAGGATATAGCAATTTTAGAAAGGTTCAGAGAAGAGCCACCAAAATGGTAAAGGGGATGGAAGGCTACTCCTATGAAGAAAGGCTAAAAAGGTTGGGGCTCTTTAACCTGGAAAAGAGACGGCTGAGGGGAGATATGATAGAAGTCTATAAATTAATGAACGGAGTGGAACGGGTAAACGTAGATCGATTGTTTACCTTATCAGAATATAGAAAGACTAGGGGACATGCAATGAAGCTACAGGGTAAAACTATTTAAGACTAATAAAAGAAAATATTTTTTCACTCAACGTGTAATCAAACTCTGGAATTTGTTACCGGAG
This sequence comes from Ichthyophis bannanicus, assembly GCA_033557465.1. NCBI lineage: Eukaryota > Metazoa > Chordata > Amphibia > Gymnophiona > Ichthyophiidae > Ichthyophis > Ichthyophis bannanicus. The sequence goes on along the minus strand of CM066032.1, from coordinate 677,660,910 downwards.
GATGTAGTAAAGGCTGTTAGTGTAGCTGGGTTAAAAACAGGTTTGGACAAGTTCCTGGAGGAAAGGTCCATAAACCATTATTAAGAAGGGACCCAGGATATCAATGCTTGAACCAATACAAGCATTGTGGAACCTGTGTCCCTTGGGGAAACTGCTAGGTACGTATGACCTAGATTGGCCACTGTTGGAAACAGAATACTGGGCTTGATGGACCTTGGTCTGACCCAGTATGGCATATCTTATGTTCTTAAGATGCAATGGAAATGAATAGAATGCAACTAAAGTAACAGTAAAAAACCGTCCAACAGAAATGTAAAGCACTGCAATAGTTGGTATTCTGGCATGTGCTGTTTATGCCAAAGGAGCTATGCAAGGCCTTCCCAACAAATGCTTTGGAAAAATGGGAACACAGCTGTTGAGACGTTATGTGTTTAGCTGAGCAATGCAGATCAGATGTGTAGTCCAGAGATGCCATGCAATTATGTAGTAGCAGCGGTTGTATATAGGTGCAGTGCATGGTCGTGGCAGAGGCTTGTTATTTGTGACTGCAAGCAAGAGTGTGTGTGTGTATATTGGATTATGAGGGCTGCAGGAGAGGCCCTGGTATGCTGATACCCATCTCAGGGGAGACAAGTATGCCTGGCCAGTACCTGGACCATAAGGCTGACTACAGCATCACTAGGTGCCTGTGTGAATGGGTAGTAATCTCTGTACAGTTGCTCTGCAGAAACATAGCAAGGCATGTCCCTGTGAATGGTGGGGTAGCCTCGGAGTGGGGGCATGCTGCAGTGTGGGCAGCACTAATGCATATCGAAATGCACTAGCAGAGGTCTCGAATATTGCACACATTTGTCAGGATAGAGAATGGCGCTTCCTGGCATGTGTTTCTGATGGTTGCACTGTTGCATGTTAGCATCACAATGGTTTCCTATGAATGCCAGGAGTATGTTTTGCCATATAGCTGTACAGACCTGTTTCAGTTCTCTCTGGCCCATTCCTCTCATTGCACATATACTGTATTCAGCGATAGCACTGAACGAATGACTAAGGTGATCATCACATGCCATGTCTGTTTTGCTGCAGGGTCTGTCAGGACAGACATTTCCCTTTCCACCTGCCTTTTCAACAGCTCTGGTGCATGACCGTGTAGTGTTGTGGGCATGCAACAGACTTGGATATATAGCCTGGGTTGCATGACCTAATCGGCTTCATCATTATTACTGTTTTGTTTGCAGAGGCACTACACTGCCAGTATGAGCGTCAGCTTCAGAGATGTTCATTTTGCCTGCAGAGACGTGGCCACATGGAGAAGGGCATCATCGCATACATCTATCTTTTCGGAATACTGCAAGCACGGGGACGTACATGCCATTTGCTGCAGTTACTCATGTCCCGTTATAGCAGGGTGGGCCCATGTTACCCTTGACGTGTTGTTTCATGCCACGCCAGGAACGTGTATCTCCCTGATTCCAGAACCGCAGGCGCATCTATCGCTGCTGTTTTGAAATCTGGTGTATTATGTGCACATTTTCAATTTAGACGTTTCTGCTGGCTGGATCGGCATGTTATAGAATCAGCCTCCACATGAATTGTGTAACATAATAGCACATACAACATTCCAAGGATCAGTGCTTACAAAATAAGCAAGAAACTATCCAGATGCCATTGAAATATTTAACCAAAGCACAAAGAGGACAACAATAACATCAAACTCATTCCTCTTTCTTCAGGACTTACTATTAGCTTATTAGAAGTGATGTGCCGTCGCCTCCTCTGTCTTCATGTCACCTGCTCTTACAGTACCTGAAAAACAAAATTTTTACTGGCACTGACAGTTGATAAAAGACAAAGAGTAGTTACTCACCTGTAACCGGTGTTCTCCAGGAGCAGCAGGAATCAGTCCTCACATATGGGTGACGTCGGCGCCGACAGAGCCCCCGTGCGGAGCATTTCCCCAGCTTTCAAAGAAAGCCTTTGGGAATGCAGCGTGCCTGCGCGGTCCCCTTCCCGCCCAGGTGTGCCATCTTGCTCAGTCTGATGACATAGCTAAAAGACAGCAAAAATCAAAAATAAAGTATATGACTGCAACTCCAGGGGAGGAGGGAGGGTTGTGAGGACTGATTCCTGCTGCTCCTGGAGAACACTTGTTACAGGTGAGTAACTACTCTTTCTCCAGGACCAAGCAGGAAGTCAGTCCTCACATATGGGACTCCCCAGCTCTAGGCTACCGGGAACTCAAGCTGAAAAAAATGGCTCCCTCTGCAGAGCCTCAGCATCCGTGATAAGAATATCCTCTGAGAACGCCCCCGTACGGTAGCCCAACACAAGGGCCGGAGGGTAGGAGTTGCCTAAACCTCAAAGAGATTACGGAGTACTGCATGTCCGAAAGCACTGTCCCTTCGGGACTCCCTCTCGAGGCAGTAGTGGGCCGCAAAAGTCTGGCTTGAAGACCAAGTAGCGGCCCGGCAGATGTCTGCCAACGGAACAGAGCGGAGATGAGCTACTGACGCGGCTTTCGCCCTGACACGGTGGGCCATGACTCGACCTTGCAAGGGGAGGTCGGCTGCCCTGTACACCCAGGCAATACAATCTGCTACCCAAGTGGACAACGTACGCTTGGAGACAGGTAACCCCAACTTATTAGGGTCAAAGGATACGAAGAGCTGAGTAGCCCTTCGATGCCCCTTCATACGCTCTATGTAAAAGGATAACGCCCTCTTACAGTTTACAGTATTCAAGACTGTCTCAGCCCGGCTGGTATGCGGCCTGGGAAAGAATGTTGGAAGAACCATCTCCTGGTTGAGGTGGAAAGAGGAGACAACTTTTGGAAGGAACTTCGGATGAGTCCTAAGGACCACCCTGTACGGTCTATCAGAAACCAGAGCTTGTAGTTCACTCACACATCTGGCCGAGGTAAGAGCTACCAGGAAGAGCGCCTTCCAAGAAAGGAAGCGTAAATGGCAAGTAGCCATCGGCTCAAACGGTGGGCGAGTAAGTTGCTGCAAGACCATGTTCAAATCCTACTCAGTGGCCGGTGGATGAACTGGAGGCTTGAGAAGAAGCAGACCTCTGAGGAAGCGGGACACCAAGGGTGAACCGACAGAGACTGTCCCTCCACCGGCGAGTGGTGCGCTGATAGAGCACTGAGGTGGACCCAAACAGAGTTAGACTTAAGGCCTAGGTCTGACAGGTGAAGTAGATACTGCAGTACTACTAGCACAAGGCAGGAGAAAGGATCTTCATTACGCTGAGCACACCACATTGTGAACCTACACCACTTGAGGGCATAGGACTTCCTGGTGGATTGACTCCTAGAGGCCAAAACCACCTCTTCAACCTCCTTAGGTAGAATCAAGGGAGCCAGCACTATCCTTCCAGGCCATCAGATTGAGGGACCTGAGATTGGGGGTGCAGAAGGGAACCCTGATCCTGAGACAGGAGATCGGGTTGCAACCCCAGAGGGAATGGAGTTTCCACTGCCAACTGCAGAAGAAGTGGAAACCACGGTTGCCTCGGCCATCTGGGAGCTACCAGAATGACCGAGGCCTTGTCTCGTAGAATCTTGAACAGAGTTTGGGCCACCAGGGGTGTGGGAGGAAACGCATACAGGAGGCCCGTCGACCAAGAGATCAGAAAAGCATCTGCTGCCACTCTCAGAGGATGTGGCTGCCTGGAGAAAAACCTGGGCAGCTGATGGTTCAGTGGAATGGCAAAGAGATCGATGGATGGAAGTCCCCATCGTAGAAAGAGCTGCTGAACCACCAGTGGATTCAACTGCCATTCGTGAGGCTGGAGAATTCTGCTTAGTTTGTCTGCCAAGAAGTTCTCCTGACCAGGTAGATAAACTGCTCTGAGAAACATGCCTTGTTTGACTGCAAAGGAGCAAAGGGCCTGCGCCTCCTGACACAGGAGTCTGGACCCTGTGCCCCCTTGCTTGTTCACATAGAACATTGCTACCTGATTGTCTGTCTGAACTAAGAAAAACTGGTGAGAGAGGGCATGAGAAAAAGTCTGTAGAGCCAAGTGGACTGCTCGCAGCTCCAAGATATTGATTTGGTGTGCGGCCTCCCGAGGAGACCAGAGGCCTTGAGTGCACGAGCCCTGACAATGTGCACCCCAGCCCTTTAATGAAGCATCTGTCGTCAGCACCCTCGTGTGTGCTGGGGCCTGAAAGGGTACCCCCCTGAGAAGGTTTGGGAGATGCAGCCACCACTGCAAGGAGTCCAAGAGTGGTTTGGACACCCTTACTCTGTCTCGGAGGTCGCCTGTGGCCTGCGCCCACTGAGTTCTGAGACACCACTGAGCTGCCCGCATGTGCAGATGGGCATTTGGGGTCACATGTACCGTGGATGCCATGTGGTCCAGGAGCCGCAGGAAGTGTTTGGCGGGGACCTGAGAATTGCTTAGGAACTGGTTGGCCAAGTCCATCAGTCTGTAGGCCCTGTCCTCGGGCAAGTAAGCCCTTGCCTGCAGAGTGTCTAATATTGCCCCTATAAACTCTAGGTTCTGTGAGGGGAGCAAAGTGGACTTTGCGTAGTTTATGACAAAACCCAGATGCTGAAAAAGAGAGACAGTGCGAAGAGTGGCTTGTCTGGCCTCCTGGAGAGACTGACCCCTGATGAGCCAGTCGTCCAGGTATGGGAAGACAAAAATCCCTGATTTCTGAGATAGGCCGCCACCACCGCCAGGCATTTGGTGAAAACCCTGGGGGCAGAAGTTAGGCCAAAGGGAAGTATTTCCACCACAAATCTGAGGTATTGCCAGTGGTCTGGATGAATGAGGATGTGAATATAAGCATCCTTTAGGTCTAAGGAGCATAGTCAATCTCCCTGCTGGAGGTAGGGCAGCAGTATCCCAAGGGTAAGCATCTTGAACTTTTCCCTCTCCAGAAACTTGTTTAGGTTTCACAAGTCTAGGATAGGCCGGAGGCCTCCTGTCCTTTTTGGTATCAGAAAGTACCTGGAGTAAAAGCCTTGCCCTTTCAGGTGGTGAGGCACCGGTTCCACCGCCTGTTCCTTTAGAAGACTTGCCAACTCCTGAAGGAGGAGGTTTCTGTGCAGAGGGAGTCTTGGAGGCTCCCCTGGGAAGTAAGAGGGGGATATCTTGTGGAAGTGGAGCATGTAACCTTGTTTGACTAAGCTGAGGACACAGGTATCCCCTGTGATGGCTGGCCACCTGTAGGCATACAGGGTCAGCCGACCTCCTGTGCTGAGTGGAGCCAGCTGTGGAGAAGAGGCTATGCTGTGGGAGTCAAAATCCCGCTCTCTGCTGTGCAGGAGCCGGAGCTGGCAGCTTGGGGGTCTTCTTCCTACGGGGCCCATGCCCCTGCCCCTTGGCCTGCTGGCCCTTTTGGGGAGCTGGAGAGGCCTGATAGTGAGGGTAGGATTTGTAGGCAGCACCCTTCCTCGGGAAAAAGGACTTTTTCCCCGAGCCCTTCTTTTTCTGAGAAGGAGCAGAGGTTTTCCTGGACAGCCTTGTCCTGGTGAGAGTCTCAGTCTCGATTTCTGCAGCCTTTTCAGCCATGGGTTTACCGAAAAGGTTTTCACCTCAGCAGGGGACATCGAACAACTTGTCCTGCACCCATGGCTCCAGGTCTGATGACTGTAGCCAGGCCTGACGGCGTGCCCCGATGCCGGCCGCAGCTACCCGGACCGAAGCCTCGAAGCCATCATAGGCTGCTTGAGAGATAAACTTCGAGCACTCTCAGATCCCTGTTGACAAAGCCTTGAACCTCTGCAAAGATTCCTCGGAGAGGCCAACTGAGAACCCGGCAATCTCCTTTGCCAGGTCTCTTAAGTACATGCCCATGTACAGCTGGTAGGTCTGGACACAGCAAGACAGCATAGAGCCCTGGAAGCACTTTCTACCGAGGGCATCCAGGTTCTGGGCCTCCCGGCCGGGGAGCACCAAGGAGTGCATCTTCTGACTCTTCAGACGGTGCATGGCCGATTCCACAACGATGGAGTGGTGCGGTAGCTGCGCCTTTTGGAACCCAGGGCTCTTATGGACTCGATAAATAGAATCGACCCATTTGCTAAGAACTGGCGCCGAGGCCGGTGCCTCCCACAAAAGGAAGAGGAGCCATTCCAGCATCGGAGGAACTGGTACAATAAAGGCTTCCTTCGGAGGAAAGTCATACTGGAGGGCATCGAGCTCCTCGGCTCGAGGCTCCTCCTCAGCATCCGCAGGGAAGGCCAGGGCCTTGGCCATGTCCCTCATGAAGTCCGAGAACCGGGTATCCTCCGGGGGGGACCTTCTCCGAGGCTCAGACTCCAGAGAGTCCGAAGGGACGCACCGGGTCCAGAAGGTGTCCGGGGACTCCTTGTCCTCCGTCTCCCACTCCGACTCCTCCGAGGAGGAGTCGAGCAGCTCCTGCCGTGTGGGCCTCGGTGCCACCCGCCCCGACGCCAAGGGTATCGGCATCGACGACCTTGACCACGCACAGGAGGTTGAGGGGGACCGTGACCGAGGATCGGCTTGCTCTCCGGGGTTGACTTAGACGTCGAGGTCCCGGTGGTCGGGGCAGATGCACCGGTCAGACCGGCAATCAGCACCTGCTGCTGTTCCATGAAGGCAGCCAAGCTGCTCTCCAAGGCCGTCAACCTGAGTCCAAGCTCAGGAGACTCAGCAGCCCCCGACTCGGGCCCCTGGACGTTGGCTCCCCCAGAGGAGAGTCCATGAGGACAACTGCACTTACGTGACTCGGGGACTCCGGCTCCACACGAGATAGCTTGGAAGGCCTCTCCGACTCCGAGAGCCCGGGACGGCGGTCAGGGCTACGCGACCTGGCCCTCGAGGAACCAGGAGCCTCCACCAACGCCGTCCTCACGAGCTCCTTCTTCCTTCGGTGCTCCCGTGAGGGAGACTCTCTTTCAGAGGACCCCCGACGGTGCTCGGGGTCGGACTCCCGAGATGTCGAGGCCTCTGACAGTCCGGGCCCAGCCGGACGTGGAATCAGAGAATATTCTCTCACGCTGATGCTGACGGCTTCGAAGCGCCTTCGATGACATTTTGCCGCACGGGCCACAGACATGGTTGGGCCCGAGGCATCGGAGGCAGCAGTCATGTGTGTAGGCGAGAGACATAAGTTTCTTCCACCGATCACACTTTTTGAACCCGCTGGCAGCCATCGGGGGAAAATGGGCCCCTGCAAGGTCAAACAACCGGGCTGCCAGTGAAAACACAAAAAGAGCACGGACGCTAGTCACGAAGGACAAAAAACGAAAATCACAAGTCCGGACTCGATACCGGTGTACCGAGCCCAGGCGGGAAGGGGAACCGGCGTCGAACCGGACAAAATAACGCAAAAATCGCAGAAAAAAACCAACTTTTCCTGGGTGACATGAACTCACGTCCATCGGGCTCCGCGGAAAAAGAAAGACTGAGCAAGATGGCACCCTTGGGCGGGAAGGGGACCGCGCAGGCGCGCTGCATTCCCAAAGGCTTTCTTTGAAAGCTGGGGAAATGCTCCGCACAGGGGCTCTGTCGGCGCCGACATCACCCATATGTGAGGACTGACTTGCTGCTTGGTCCTGCAGAATAATAAAGTCAAGAACACATCAGCACAGTAAGACAAGTGGCCCTTTTAAGATATCACTGCCACTGCACGAGAGGGCAATTTTTTGATGAAATTAATTGCATGTTTTCCATGGCCAGAATGTGTAACCAATTTCTTGTAAAATTTAGCTATGGTATTTAAATGAGCCAGCAGCTCAAAACATTTCATGGCTTAGTACATCAGTTTCTTAGTGTCATTTCCCTTAACACATTAACCAGCCCCGTGGAAAATAACAAAAAAAAGGCTGTTTCAAGAAAAAGTGTAGGATTTTCAACAAAGAAACCACGAGTTATGCCAAAAGCAGGGCCAGTGTTAGAGGGAGTGCAACCAAGACAAGTGTCCTAAGCTCCATCCTGCAGTAGCCCCAAGCCTTACTGACATTAAAGGAGGTACAGGCCGCTGTTGGGCTTGGGGCTTCCTCCCAAATTTCTTTCTTAGGAACGCCTTACTTAGACCTTGGTCTCAAGCATAAAGTGTAAATAGCAGGAAGGAATATGCAGTGGTAAGGAGGAGCATAGAGTAGCCTTGAAGTGGGTCGCCAATGAAGGTCGTTCAGTACTGGGGTAATGTGATCTCTCCTTCTGCAACCTGTAAATACTCACGCTGCAGTGTTCTAGAACTGCTGCAACACATTCGTCATCAACCCTGTATAGCTGGGGTGTGCACAGCCCAAAAAATTTAGTTTGTGCTCATTTAAAACAAATTTTTCCTGATTTTCATGCATTTCTTTCATCTTTATTTCATCTATTTGTCTTTTTAAGTGTGCGCTGTATGCACGCAAGAACTTAAGGTCTGCAATTTTTTGTGTGTGCATTAATTTATAAGTTTGGAATTTTAGGTGCCCAAACAAACTAAATTCATTCATACTGTATAGAGGGCTGCATGAAGCACAGTCTTCGAATCCACTGGTTGACGCAAAGGCTGTAGTCAGAATAAAGGAGGTAATATTATAAAGTCATTCCTGCACATAAGTGACCACATATGCACTATCAACGGCCTTCTATAAGCTACTAATCCATGTAAAAGTGCAGGGCTATCCCTAGGCCCTTTTGAATGGGTGTGCCACCCGGCTGATTTTACTCACCGCCCGGCTAACTTAATCTGATGAATTGACAAAGCAAAATAATGAGCAGGAATTCTCTAAAAAATCTTAACAGTATATGTAAATATAATAGGAGTGAATTACAAATTTAAATATATTTGAAACAATAACAAATGGATTGTATATGGAACTTCCTGAAGATGACTAGTTACGTTGTTTGTTGCTGGCTGGCTTATAATGAAGTCTACCAGGAAGAAAGCAGCAACTGCCACGTAGATGACCGTAGCAACCAAAACACAAAACGTAGGCAGAACACAAACTTTTATTGGTCCTTTTATGTTTAAAAAAGGGGGGCCAAACCCAACACAGGCCGTGTTTCGTGGGTACTTCGTCAGGGGTGAGGCACACCACAAACTACAAAACAAAAAAATCCATAAATATAATAAGAACAAGTTAAAAACAATATAACATACCAGTAATCATAAATACACAATTAATAAATACCAATTATAAAACAATAAATAGATAAAAAGAGTAAAAAGAGTGAACATGAATAATCATGAACAAAATGCATTGCAAAATAATCTTTTGCACCACATAAAAAGTCATATTATATTACTGAATAAATAAATAAATAAATAGATGATAAAACCAATCATCATAAACAGTCATAATAAACAGTACATATGAACAAAAAATAAATAATAAATAAATAACAATATCATAAAGAACAAGCAAAAGCATAGACACCAAAATCAGTCATAAAAGCAATAAAAGCATCGAAGAAACATGTGCATAACTATTAAAACATAAACACCGTGAAATCTAAAAAAGGAGAAATCCAAAGGGGATGTGAACCGTGCGTCACTCAACTAAGGGGGTCAAATTCCATGTGGCCTATTAGCAGAGAAACAGGAGTGAGGAGATCAGAGGGAAAAAGGCAAGTTAGCTTGGACCAGGAGTAAACACAGCACAGGAAAATCGATCTGCTGTGAGATGGTAAATGAACAGTGTGCTGTAAAGTGATGAAAGAAATAAAAACAAATGAATAAATAAGAGAAATGGTATCACGTAGTAACCATAAAACCATAAAAACGCTATTAAAAAGGAATAGTCTTATGAAAAAAGAAAGAAAAAAGGGGAATCTCATACCTTTCACCGACAAATTAACCAACACATTCAGGACCATGGCGGCTTTCTTGTATTAATTGAAAAAACGCAGGCGCATGCGCCTTTTAAATAGTTTACAAAACCGCGGGAAAAAAAGGAAGAAGAAAGGAAAGTTTAAATAATGTAAAATAAATGTTAAAAATCTTGTCTTTCGTATGAAACACTTCATCCTGGCACATAATTGTGTGGAGAGGCACATATCCATATAAGGAGGACCTATAAGAACAAATTCTACCTGTATAAACCACATAATAAAAAAGGCTGTCTTTATTGTTACAATGAAAGTTTTTTCTCCCCCCTTTTTTATTATGTGGTTTCTCCTATGTACAATAATATATAACTGATGTGCCTTTGCCCCTTTGCAATTGATGACAGTTTCGCGGTGTCTTGTCGTGTAATGCCGCATTTTGCTTATACAGGAAGAATTTGTTCTTATAGGTCCTCCTTATATGGATATAAGCCACCAATTATGATCAGTACCCAATAACTCCATCTGACATGTATATAGTTACCTATTCAACACCACGCATATGTATATAGTTTTCCCGGTCATCCAAGTTACTTGTTCCTGTTCAATGTAATGACCTGACTTTTGTTTATTGTCGGATACTGTTTGTTTTATGTAAACCGCGCTGATCGCAAATAGTGCGGTATATAAGAAATGAAAATAAATAAATAAATAAATAAAATAAATAAATATGTGCCTCTCCACACAATTATGTTTCATCACTTTACAGCACACTGTTCATTTATCATCTCACAGCAGATCGATTTTCCTGTGCTGTATTTACTCCTGGTCCAAGCTAACTTGCCTTTTTCCCTCTGATCTCCTCGCTCCTGTTTCTCTGCTAATAGGCCACATGGAATTTGACCCCCCTTAGTTGAGTGACGCACGGTTCACATCCCCTTTGGATTTCTCCTTTTTTAGATTTCATGGTGTTTATGTTTTAATAGTTATGCACATGTTTCTTTGATGCTTTTATTGCTTTTATGACTGATTTTGGTGTCTATGCTTTTGCTTGTTCTTAATGATATTGTTATTTATTTATTATTTATTTTTTGTTCATATGTACTGTTTATTATGACTGTTTATGATGACTGGTTTTATCAGTTATTTATTTATTTATTCAGTAATATAATATGACTTTTTATGTGGTGCAAAATATTATTTTGCAATGCATTTTGTTCATGATTATTCATGTTCACTCTTTTTACTCTTTTATCTATTTATTGTTTTATAATTGGTATTTATTAATTGTGTATTTATGATTACTGGTATGTTATATTGTTTTTAACTTGTTCTTATCATTATATTTATGGATTCTTTTGTTTTGTTGTTTGTGGTGTGCCTCACCCGACGAAGTACCCACGAAACACGGCCTGTGTTGGGTTTGGCCCCCCTTTTTTAATCATATAAGGACCAATAAAAGTTTGTATTCTGCCTACGTTTTGTGTTTTGGTTGCTATGGTCATCTACATGGCAGTTGCTGCTTTCTTCCTGGTGGACATACATTTGCAGCATGTTCTCTCCTTGGAGAGATGTCCTTAGTTTTGGAGAAGATGCATTGGATAAGTTATTATCCCAAAACTCACTTGTTGATCATGATGATACTAATACTGATCAAACTTATATGCAATGGGATGATGTGGTACGTTTGACTCAGAACATGTTGAATCCCTGTATACGAATATACCGCAGTTGGAAGCTTTACGCATTATTGAAGAGTTACTCCTTGAGAGACAAGGTTTTAATCGGATGTCCACCTTCTTTCTTTTAACACTAACTGAAATCGCATTATGCAAAAATTATTTTTGTTTCAGAGATTTGTATTACCAACAAGTTAAAGGTGTAGCTATGGGGTCCTCTATGGCCCCAGACATCGCTAATTTATATATGTACAGGTTTGAGGAATGCTTTTTAAAGAATCACCCGTTTATGTCAAGTGTTAAGTTGTGGATCAGGTACATTGATGACGTGTTGGTTATATGGGACGGTCCTTTTGAGGGTTTATCAGCATTTAATATATGGATTAATGGACTGGACGAGAATCTTAAGTTTCAGTTGACATATGATCCATTGCAGATTCCATATTTAGATCTGCTGATTAAAAGGGAGGGGCGCGGCCTTAGTACAATGCTATACAGAAAACCTACTGATAGAAATCAGTTACTGCATTATACTAGTTTTCATAATCCGGCTCTTAGAAACAACTTACCTATTGGCCAGTTTTTGAGAATTAAACGTATATGCACTACAGAATCTGAGTTTGAGCGACAGGCTTTGGAATTAAAAAATCGTTTTGAGGCCCGGTGTTATCCTCAACGATGTATCAATCGGGCATATGTTAGAGCATGTAACACCCAACGTACGGATTTATTGAAACCACGTGATGAAGTCGCTCAACCTAGGATAGTATGTCCATTATTGTATTCCTTACAATCTCGGAACATTGTTTCCATTCTCCAGAAAGAGTGGCATTTGGTACAGGCCATTCCAGGCTTTCAGGATACTTCACTTGTGATAGCCCATAAGCGCAATGTTAATTTGCGCAACCTTTTAGTTCCGTCAGCTTTTACAGAAAGGAAGATGCGGTCCACACATAAAGGTCAATGTCAATGCGGTAAATGCTCCGTTTGTGTTCACGTGTTACCAATACTAAAGGTGTTCATTCATCCAGTCACCCAAGCCAAATTTTATATTCAAGACTTTGCAAATTGTGATACTTCACATGTCATTTACGTTATTAAATATCCATGTAACTTGTTGTATGTAGGAAAAACTAGTCGGTCTGTTTGTGTGCGGATTGTGGAGCATCAACAGAAAACTTAGTGATAAACCTCTCGTGCAACATTGGATGGATAAAGGACATAGACCTACGGATTTGAAATTTTTTGTTATTAAGAAGGTGACTCATAATTGGAGAGGAGGTGATATTGATAAAACACTTCTCAGGTTAGAACAAAGATACATATTTTCTCTTAATACGTTGGTCCCCTATGGATTGAATTCTGAATGCAATTTTTCTGTATTTCTCTGATGGTTTTTACAATTGGTTTATTTATTTATTTATTTATTTACCTATTTCTTCAATTATTTATTGTTTTATTGACATCTTTTAGGTATTTTTTACGATGTCTGTGGGCTTATTTATGGTTGCAATGTAAGTTTTATATAATTAATGTGATGTTTTATTTGCATCATGAGCCCATTTGTCTTTTGTTTACCTAGGTGTTTAATACACACCATGTTCCCACTGAGATATGAAAGGATTTTTTCCTATTCTTATAATTGTTAATAATCATTTTTACATGTTTATATATTCATCGTTTTTCCTTTTGTTCCTTCACCTACATGGTGTGAATGGGTCCTCTTTTATGTAGGATTTTGATTCGTAGGGTCTCATTTTTAATCCTTTTGATCTTTTATTCATTTATCTCATTATTTATTTATTTATCCCCTTCATTCATCTGTTGATGTTTTAATGGTTTCTTATGGCGGTTGGGTACTCATCTAGGGCTGCACTGCAAGCCCTTTTTTATGTGATGGTTTGATTTGTATCATATGTTCCTTTGTCCATCTAGTACTCCTTGTATTTTTATTTTGGTTCTCTTCCGTGCATGGTTTCACTCGCGGGATCCATTGTTGTTTTTAAGGTGTTTTTTATGTCCTTCTGACTAGTTTATACCCAATTCTTTTATTTATTTTCATTTATCGTTTCTATCGCTTTTCTCAGGCAAGAATTGATGATCATGTTGGTTTGGTACAATGTAGGTTACACGCCTCGGTGCGACGGCTTGTTTTGCACCTTGAGCCCGATTGTTTTTTTGGCTCCCTTTAGAGGCTGTCTTTATTGTTACAATGAAAGTTTCCCCCCCCTTTTTTATTATGTGGTTTCTCATATGTGCAATAATATATAACTGATGTGCCTTTGCCCCTTTGCAATTGATGACAGTTTCGCGGCGTCTCATCATGTAATGCCGCATTTTGCTTATACAGGTAGAATTTGTTCTTATAGGTCCTCCTTATATGGATATGTGCCTCTCCACACAATTATTTGCCAGGATGAAATGTTTCATATGAAAGACAAGATTTTTAACATTTATTTTACATTATTTAAACTTTCCTTTCTTCTTCCTTTTTTTCCCGTGGTTTTGTAGACTATTTAAAAGGCGCATGCGCCCACGTTTTTTCAATTAATACAAGAAAGCCGCCACGGTCCTGAATGTGTTGGTTAATTTGTCAGTGAAAGGTATGAGATTCCCCTTTTTTCTTTCTTTTTTCATAAGACTATTCCTGTACAATTAATTTTACTTTGCTGCTACTTGAATAGCCTTTATTTTCAGCGGTTCTTTTTGTTTCTTTATTTGGTAGATTCACTGACGCGGTTGGACTATTTATCTTTCCCGCTGGTGCGTCCATAACACGGTGTGAAAGCTGCCTACTGGGCTGTTACGGTATACACTCTTTTTTAGTTTAATGTATTCGGATTTTCATAACATTTGGTTTGGTTCATTTTGGCCCCCTTTTAATAGCATTTTTATGGTTTTATGGTTACTACGTGATACCATTTCTCTTATTTATTCATTTGTTTTTATTTGTTTCATCACTTTACAGCACACTGTTCATTTATCATCTCACAGCAGATCGATTTTCCTGTGCTGTGTTTACTCCTGGTCCAAGGTAACTTGCCTTTTTCCCTCTGATCTCCTCGCTCCTGTTTCTCTGCTAATAGGCCACATGGAATTTGACCCCCCTTAGTTGAGTGATGCATGGTTCACATCCCCTTTGGATTTCTCCTTTTTTAGATTTCACGGTGTTTATGTTTTAATAGTTATGCACATGTTTCTTTGATGCTTTTATTGCTTTTATGACTGATGTTGGTGTCTATGCTTTTGCTTGTTCTTTATGATATTGTTCTTTATTTATTATTTATTTTTTGTTCATATGTACTGTTTATTATGACTGTTTATGATGATTGGTTTTATCAGTTATTTATTTATTTATTTAGTAATATAATATGACTTTTTATGTGGTGCAATAGATTATTTTGCAATGCATTTTGTTCATGATTATTCATGTTCACTCTTTTTACTCTTTTTACCTATTTATTGTTTTATAATTGGTATTTATTAATTGTGTATTTATGATTACTGGTATGTTATATTGTTTTTAACTTGTTCTTATCATTATATTTATGGATTCTTTTGTTTTGTAGTTTGTGGTGTGCCTCACCCCTGATGAAGTACCCACGAAACACGGCCTGTGTTAGGTTTGGCCCCCCTTTTTAAATCATATAAGGACCAATAAAAGTTTGTATTCTGCCTACGTTTTGTGTTTTGGTTGTTATAGTGAAGCCTAGCCATCTGTACAAAGGGTTGACCAAACATTGCAGCAAACACATCTGATGAGCTTCCCTGATGCACAACAGCTGATGGGCTGACTTCCACACTAGGAACCCTACCACTGCCCAACATCAAGACCATGCGTAAATCCAGTATCAGTTCAAGAAACAAAATCTGCCCCCTTTACCCCCCCTCCCCCCCACCCGGAGACTGTGGCAAAAAGGGTCTTTATTTTCTTATAATTTTGCTTTATACATCACCCAGTCGCTACAATTCTAGGTGATGAACAAAGAACATTCATAAGTACATCTATATCAGACAAAATTAAAACACATTTACAAAAGTAGAAGACGTACATATTATGCATAAACAGGGTACATCAGGATTAAGTGTGCCTTTGGCTTTCGGGAAACCACTGTTTCGTAGAACCTGATGCTCACTTTGATGTCCCAAGCTGATTCACGGGGCCCAATCACAGCAAGGAAGAAATATCTGTAGAAGGGTAATGCTGGATCTTAGCCTTTTTTTATATAAAAACAATTAAGATGCCACAGAATGCTGACAATAAAAGTAGTCTGGTGCCATCTTAACTTCACACAATTCTCTCCAATTGTCTTTCTTTTGTGGTTATTTTAACTGAGCAGTCACTTCTAATAACAAATTTGGAGTAGGAGCTCAATGTGTCTCTCTTTCCTAGGCATGAGACACAAGAAGGTGCAGTTTAGTCTTTTCTGTGTCGATATTCATATAGCAGCATCTGCTATATTGATAAGTTCCCTTCCATGAATTTTCAGTGGTACTATCCATATACTGCTGCTGAAAATTCTTACAGACAGCCCTGACACTACCTGGATAGAGCTTTATCTTTATTATGTCACTTGATTGACCGCCCAAGTGAAAGCGTCAGGGTGGTTTACAATAAATAAAGGCTGCAAAAAGAAAGGAACAGTAGGAAGGAGGTGTCCTCAGATGGCAAGCGCCGCTGAAACGCAGGCAGGGAGAGTTCCGACGGAAGGTCCCGGTGGGCATGGGTTTCCGGGGAGGTATCCCCATCAGACTCCCAGTTCTGGATGAGGAATCCGAACTGGGCTGGTCGCCCCATCCAATGGCCGAGGCCCGCATGGAGCCGGAGGCTCTGGATAATCTCGCCCCAGAGGAACGGGAAGGCGAACGAGACCGATGTCGAGGACCCACATGAGGCCCGCGGCTCTCGGGAGTTTCCTGGACAGTTTTAGGCAGCCCATGCGAGGGAACCACGGTCTCTGGGTGCAAGTCAGCGAAGCTGGCTGTGAGCGCCTGCTGGGAAGCGATGAATGCAGAAACGCTGCGTTCCAGCGCCAGCATGCAGGATTTCCATGTGGGTATGGGACCCTGTGATGCTGACCCCAGGGTCACCGTGTTGGGCATCAAGGAGGAGAGGGGATCCTCGCCAAGACAGCCCTCAGGAGACCGGGCGCCACTGCCAGAGGCCTCCGTATCTGTACGGGGTACCTTGTGGGGCCGCTCCTTGTCCGACTCTCAGGAACACCGAAGGGGGGCTAAGCGAATGAGCGCAGGAGCGCTCGCACTTGTCGGGAGCCCCCAACAGTGACTTCGAGGTCTTCTTCTTCTTGTGCCCCTGGTCGGAGTGCCGCCGAAAGCATGGGGCCAAGATGGGGAATCCCACTGGAGGAGAGACGACAGAGGGCGCCACCTGGGACTCCGAGGTGGCCTGTCTGAAAATGTCTTCGGACCTCTGCTTACAACTGAGCAGGGCTTTGGAGGACATTTTCTTACAAAGTGAACAGAGCTCTGGATCATGGCCAGCCCCGAGACACCGCAGGCAACAGTCATGGGTGTCCGTAAGCGACATGTTCTTAGAGCATCTATCGCATTTTTTGAATCCAGTGACCATAGGGGCAAAAATGGCCCCCGCGAGGTCGAAGACCCATGCAGCCAGTGGTTGGAGGAAAAAAGGGCGCGAAGGCTGTTAAAGGCAAAAAAGGCGAAGAAAAACGTCTCCTAAAGGCTCTAAAAAGATAGAGCAGGGGAAGGACGGGTAGAGGACTAGTGCAACCGGAAAAATAGAGGGCCAGTAGGCCGAAAACAAAACACTTTATCTGAGGGATGAGAACGTGCGTCCGAAGGGCTCCACGGAAAAAGGGATACTGAGCAAGATGGCACCCTTGGGAGGGAAGAGGACCATGTAAGCGTGGCTGGCAGCAATTCCAAAGGCTTTCTTTGAAAGCTGGGGAATTGCTCCGCGTGGGCTCTATCGGTACCGACGTCACCCATAAGTGAGGACTGACTTCCTGCTTGTTTCTGGAGAATTTAAATGCCACGGTCAGTATTTAAAATTGAAATGCTGACTGCAGCATTGGAATATTGTCCCATTTACTTTGAAACTAAAGTGCAAACATCACAGCTCACTCTTCAGTTCAGTAGCTTAGATCAGCAAGCATTTCAAAAGACAGAAAACCAAACAGATTCAGGTTAACCTGATTTCAAACGGTGAAACCAAATCTTGCTTCCTTAAGCTATCCAGCTATCTTCTCAGAGGGGTCTCCAGTTTCCATTAAATAAACAAAATCCCAGTGAAGAAAATCTTTGCACAATCCCAGGCACACTAGGACTCTGACTTAATGATGTTGTTCCAGCCCTCCTCGCTTGTAACCAGGGCAGGATTAAGGTATAGACACACTAGGCACTTGATTAGGGCCCAGACATTTAGGGGACCTTATCAGATGTGCTAAAGGCAGTTTTTTGTCTTGGTAAGTCAGCTGTCAGGAGTAAAAAAGAGTGGGAGATGTGCCAGAAGGTAGACATCTGTGTACACTCCAAACCCCTTGTGCACTGCTCTCCAGTTGGCAGGAGTTGGCAGGTAGTGCTGCTTACCCATTGCCTCTTCTTCTGCAGTAAGGGACGTGTGGAAACCAACAGCCTTGTGAGACCTGCCAGTCCAGCCTGCAGAAGAGGAGGCGGTGGCATATGAGCAGTGTTGCTCACCAACTCCTGAAAGCTAGAGGGAAAGAGAGAGTAGTTACTCACCTGTAACAGGTGTTCTCCAGGAGCAGCAGGAATCAGTCCTCACATATGGGTGATGTCAGCGCCGATGGAGCCCTCGTGCGGAGCATTTCCCCAGCTTTCAAAGAAAGCCTTTGGGAATTGCATCGCGCATGCACGGTCCCCTTCCCGCCCAAGGGTGCCATCTTGCTCAGTCTGATGACATAGCTAAAAGACAGCAAAAAAATTAGCAAAAATAAATCATATGACTGCAACTCCAAGGGGAGGAGGGAGGGTTGTGAGGACTGATTCCTGCTGCTCCTGGAGAACACCTGTTACAGGTGAGTAACTACTCTTTCTCCAGGACCAAGCAGGAAGTCAGTCCTCACATATGGGACTCTCCAGCTTAAGGCTACCGGAGACCTCAAGCGGAAAAAATGAGCTCCCTCTAGCTTGTCAGCACGTAAGGAAGGAATCTTCTCTGAGAACGCCCCCGACCGGTAGCCCAACACCAGGGCCGGAGAGTAGGAGTTGCCTAAACCCCAAAGAGATTATGGAGTACTGCCTGTCCGAAAGCACTGTCCCTGCGGGACTCCCTCTCAAGGCAGTAATGGGCCGCAAAAGTCTGGCTTGAAGACCAAGTAGCAGCCCGGCAGAAGTCTGCCAACGGAACAGAGCGGAGATGAGCCACTGACGCAGCCTTCGCCCTGACACGATGAGCCGTGACTCGACCCTCCAACGAGAGGCCGGCTGCCCCATAAGCCCAGGCGATACAGTCAGCGACCCATATGGACAAAGTATGCTTGGAGACAGGAAGCCCCAACTTATTGGGGTCAAAAGAAACGAAGAGCTGAACAGCCCTCCGGTGCTCCCGCATACGGTCAAGGTAGAAGGATAATGCCCTCTTACAGTCCAGGGTATGCAGGACCATCTCAGCCCGGCTGGCATGCGGCCTGGGAAAGAAGGTCGGAAGAACCACCTCCTGACTGAGGTGAAAAGGTGAGACAACCTTAGGAAGAAACTTAGGGTGAGTCCGTAAGACTACCCTATTCCTGTAGAACCTAGTGTAAGGAGGATCAGACACTAGTGCCTGCAGTTCACTCACCCGCCTAGCAGAGGTGAGAGCTACCAGAAATAACGTTTTCCAGGAGAGAAAACGGAGAGGGCAGGTAGCCATAGGTTCAAAAAGGCGGACAAGTAATCCGCTGCAGGACCACATTCAGATCCCACTCAGGGGCCGGTGGACGCAAAGGAGGCTTAAGCAGAAGGAGGCTTCTGAGAAAACGAGCCACCAAAGGGTGGTTGGAAAGAGGCCTACCGTCCACCGGCGAGAGGTGTGCTGAGAGAGCACTAAGGTGAACTCTGACAGAGTTAGACTTAAGGCCCAGATTGGAGAGGTAAAGCAAATATTGCAATACTACCGCTACCAAGCATGAGAAGGGATTCTCGCTGTGCTGAGCACACCATGCGGAGAATCTACGCCACTTAAGAGCGTAAGATTTCCTGGTGGATTGACGCCGAGAGGCCAAGACCACATCTTCCACCTCTCGAGGCAGTAGTAGGGGAGCCAGGACTACCCTTTCAGCAGCCAGGCCATCAGATAAAGGGACTGGAGGTTGGGGTGCAAAAGAGTCCCCTGATCCTGAGACAGGAGATCGTGCTGAAACCCCAGAGGAAGAGGGGTGTTCACCGCAAGCTGCAGCAGAAGCGGGAACCACGGTTGTCTCGGCCACCTGGGGGCAATGAGAATCAATGAAGCCCCGTCCTTGAGGACTTTGAACAGCGTTCTGGACACTAGTGGTGTGGGAGGAAACGCATACAATAGGCCTGTGGACCACGAGATCAGAAACGCATCCGCTGCTACTCTGAGAGGATGCGGTTGTCTGGAGCAAAATCTCGGGGGTTGCCGGTTCATAGGACTGGCGAAAAGATCCATGGTGGGGAGGCCCCACCTGAGAAAGACCTGCTGGACCACCAACGGGTTCAATCTCCATTCGTGTGGTTGCAGGATCCTGCTCAGTCTGTCTGCCAGGTAATTCTCTTGACCTGGGAGGTAGACAGCCTTGAGAAGGATTCCGTGATTGACAGCCCAAGAGCACAGCCGTTGTGCCTCCTGACATAGAAGGAAGGAGCCTGTGCCTCCTTGTTTGTTCACATAGAACATGGCAACTTGAATGTCCGTCTGGACCAGTACAGATTGGTGAGAGGCGAGGTGGGAGAAGGCTCTCAGAGCTAGGCGTATCGCCCGTAGCTCCAGGAAGTTTATCTGTTGAGCAGCCTCCCAAGGGGTCCAGAGACCCTGAGTACATGTCCCTTGGCAATGTGCTCCCCAACCGAGAAGAGAAGCATCTGTTGTCAGCACTTGAGAATGCGGAGGGGACTGAAAATCCACTCCGAGTACCAGATTCGGAAGATGAAGCCACCATTGCAGAGAGGAGACTAGGAGGTCGGATATCTTTACTGAGTCCGTTAGGCTCCCCATGGCCTGATGCAACTGAGTGCGAAGGCTCCACTGAGTGCGAAGGCTCCACTGAGCAGGCCACATGTGCAGGTGGGCATTGGGGGTGACATGAACCGTGGAAGCCATATGGCCGAGTAGTCTCAGGAATTGCCTGGCAGAGACCAGGGAATTGCTGCGAAACTGCCTGGCCAGATCCATCAGCCTGTGAGCTCTGTCCATAGGCAGAAAAGCCTTTGCTTGAAGAGTGTCTAGCCTGGCCCCTATTAATTCTAAGTTCTGGGACGGGAGCAAAGTGGACTTTGCGAAGTTTATGACAAACCCCAAGTGCTGAAGCAGAGCCACAGTGCGAAGGGTGGCCTGATTGGCCTCCTGGGAAGATTGGCCCCTTATGAGCCAGTCGTCCAGGTACGGAAACACAAAAAGACCCTGAAGCCTCAGGTAGGCCGCCACCACTGCCAGGCACTTGGTGAACACCCTGGGAGCGGAGGACAGGCCAAAGGGAAGTACTCTGTACTGATAGTGGTTTCCCCCCACAACAAACCTGAGATATTGTCTGTGGCCTGGATGAATAAGGATGTGAGTATACGCATCCTTTAGATCTAAGGAGCATAGCCAGTCTCCCTGCTGGAGGTAGGCAGCAGTGTTCCAAGGGTAAGCATCTTGAACTTTTCCCTCTCCAGGAACTTGTTGAGGTTGCGCAAGTCTAGGATTGGTCTGAGGCCTCCTGTTCTTTTTGGTACCAGAAAGTACCTGGAATAAAAGCCGTGACCTCTCAGGTGGTGGGGCACCGGTTCCACAGCCTGATCCTTTAGAAGACTTGCTAACTCCTGAAGGAGTAGGTCCCTGTGCAGAGGGAGTCTTGGAGGCTCCCCTGGAAAATAGGAGGGAGGTACCTGGTGAAAATGGAGAAGATAGCACTTTTGGACTATATGAAGAACCCAGGAATCTGATGTGACGGCTGACCACCTGTGGGCAAAGTGGGCCAGCCGGCCTCCTGTGCTGAGAGAAGCCAGCTGAGGAGAAGAGGCTATGCTTTCTGAGTCAAAAACCCCCACCCTGCTGAGCAGGGGCTGGAGTTGGTGGCTTGGGGGCCTTCTGCCTACGGGGCCCTTGACCCTGCCCCTTGGCCGGCTGACCCTGTTGGGGAGCTACAGAGGCCTGATAATGAGGGTACTGTTTATAGGCAGATGACTTCCTCGGGTAAAAGGCCTTTTTTCCTGATCCCTTCTTTTTCTGAGAAGGGGCAGAGGTTTTCCTGGAAAGCCTAGTCCTGGTCAGAGTCTCGGTCTCGAGTTCTGCAGCATTTTCAGCCATGGGTTTGCCAAAGAGGTTTTCACCTCGGCAGGGGACATCGACCAACTTGTCCTGTACACATGGCTCGAGGTCGGATGACTGTAGCCAAGCCTGTCGGCAGGCACCGATGCCGGCCCTGGCTACTCGGGCCGAAGCCTCGAAGCCATCGTAGGCTGCTCGAGAGATAAACTTTGAGCACTCTCGAATACCGGTGGACAAGGCCTGGAACCTCTGCAAAGGTTCCTCGGAGAGACCAGCAGAGAACCCGGCAATCTCCTTTGCCAGGTCTCGGAGGTACATGCCCATGTAGAGCTGGTAAGTCTGGACACGGCAAGCAAGCATAGAGCCCTGGAAGCATTTCTTACCGAGGGCATCCAGGTTCCGGGCCTCCTGGCCGGGAGGCACCGAGGAGTGCACCTTCTGACTTTTCAGTCGATGCATGGCCGATTCCACAACCATGGAGTGGTGTGGTAATTGTGCCTTTTGGAACCCGGGGCTCTTGCGGACTCGATAGATGAAATCGACCCACTTGCTTAACACCGGCGTCGAGGCCGGGGTCTCCCACATGCGGAAGAGCAGCCGCTCCAGCATCGGAGGAACCAGTACAGTAAAGGCCTCCTTCGGGGGAGAGTCATACTGGAGGGCCTCGAGCTCCTCGGCTCGAGGCTCCTCCTCGGGATCCGCGGGGAAGGCCAAGGCCTTGGCCATATCCCGCACGAAGTCCAAGAACTGGGTATCCTCTGGTGGGGATCGTCTCCGAGGTTCGGACTCGGGCGAGTCCGATGGGACACACCGAGTCCGATGAGTGTCGGGTGACTCTTCGTCCTCTGTCTCCCAGCCCGACTCCTCGGAGGAGGAATCGAGCGGCTCCGGTCGGGTGGGCACCGATGCCCTCCGCCCCGACGCCGGGGGCACCGGCGTCGACGACCTCAGTCCCAAACGGAAGGTCGAGGGAGACCATGGCCGAGGATCGACTCGAGCCCGCATGGACTCGAGGATCGGCTCGGCCTCTGGGGTCGACTTGGACGTCGAGGTCCCGGTGGTCGGGGCAGATGCACCGGCGAGACCGGCGATCAATGCCTGCTGCTGTTCCATGAAGGCAGCGAAGCTGCTCTCCAAGGCCGTCAACCTGAGTCCGAGCTCAGGAGACCCAGCAGCCCCCGACTCGGGCCCCGACAGTGTCGTGCCCGACGTCGGCTCCCTTGGAGGAGAGTCCATGAGGACAACTGCACTTACGTTTCCAGGAGATTCCATCTCGACACGAGGATGCTTGGCAGGCCTCTCCGACTCCGAAGACCCGGGACGGCTATCGGGGCTATGCGACCTGGCCCTCGAGGAACCAGGAGCGTCCACCGACGACGCCCTCGCGGGTTTCTTCTTCCTGCGATGCTCCCGCGAAGGAGACCCCCGCTCAGAGGAACCCCGACGCTGCTCGGGGCCGGAGTCCCAAGACGTCGAGGCTTCTGACAAGGTCCGGGCCCGGCCGGACGCGGAGTCAGAAAAGATTCTATCCTTTTGGTGCTGCCGACTCCTCAACGCCTTAGAGGACATTTTGCCACACGGGCCACAGATCATCGGGTCATGATCGGGTCCGAGGCAACGGAGGCAGCAGTCATGTGTGTCAGTAAGAGACATAAGTTTCTTACACCGATCACATTTCTTAAACCCGCTGGTAGCCATCGGGGAAAAAGGGCCCCTGCTAGGTCAAAAGACCGGGCTGCCAGGGAAAAAAGAAAAAAGGCGCGAACGCCAGTCACAAAGGACAAAAACTGAAAAAGAGAGAAAGGACTCGATACCGGCGTATCGGTCCGAGCGGGAAAAGGATCCGGCGTCGAACCGGAGAAAAAACAGGGAAAATCAACTTTTTCCTCAGGGAAAAACGAACTACGTCCGTCGGGCTCCGCGGAAAAAAGAAGGCTGAGCAAGATGGCACCCTTGGGCGGGAAGGGGGCCGCGCATGCGCGCTGCAATTCCCAAAGGCTTTCTTTGAAAGCTGGGGAAATGCTCCGCACGAGGGCTCCGTCGGCGCCGACGTCACCCATATGTGAGGACTGACTTCCTGCTTGGTCCTGGAGAAGAAGGCGATTATACCAGGGGCATGAGGGGATGAGGGTGGCAATGCAATTTTGCTGGGGTAAGCAGGGTAGAGGCAACATTGTTTACCCATTTTGAGTATTTTAAAATATGTCCATGTTATGGTAGGAGATCCTTCTTTCTCTAGGGACCATCAAAAAGTGAATTCTGCCCTGCTTAACTATTCTAGTTATTAGAATTTATTTTTAAATCCAGCTCCAATTATCCCTTAATTAGCTTCTGCTGGCTTCTTAGCTCAGAATGCCTAAAGACTACAAATCCCATTGGCTCTTTCCACACCTGACATTATTTGCTCTTTGTGCTTCAGTAAGCTATCAATATCTAACTGCCCACCTGCAGGGAAAGAGGACACATACAGAAACAGAAAGTCCTTTCACTCCCTAAGTATACAGGTGCTATGAAAAGCCTACATCATAACTAATGTGTGTGCAAATGTATCCAGGCACCTGTCATAATACTTACATTCTTCCACAATAGGGTCTAAGCGATCTTCTCAAGAGTGGTCACATCATGAAAGATGGCTTCTATGTATGCAAAGACATGCCACGCTCGCCCACACTTATATTTTTAAGTTCTTCCTATAGAACTTTTTAAAATCTTGACCTGCACAGCTCTGAAAGCATCAAGGACCTGCTCTGTAATACCTAGCACCCTCACACACTACCATCATTCATGTTGCTTCTATTTTCTTCTCCACAGGTGATAGGGCCTCTCAAGAATTGGTTCATGACCCCAATTGTCAGCCTCCAGAAGAAAGTACAGGAGCACTATGACATGGCCCACAAGCAGACAAGGACAGTCACAAGAGGACGATTAGCCTGTTGAAGACATACTTCAGATGTCTGAACAGATCTGAATGAGAAATGGCTCATGTCACAATTTCAGTGAAAGATTCCATGGAGAATGCTGGAGGTGGGGTTCAATGGCAGATCCTGGGCAGGGGCTGAGGGGGCAGGACATACGAGTTCCCCTTTCCATTTGTTAAGTAGTTTACCCACTAACAAAAGAAATAAGGAGAGATTGTACATAGGAAAGGAAGATAGAAAACATTGGAAGTAGGTAAAAAATTCACTGTGATACTGGTGTTCTGATAGCATTAGTTTACAAAATGAATGTACGTGCCTTTGAAGATAATCAACCACATGTGTGCCTCATAAATGCAGTGAAAATCACATAACCCTGATTTCAATGTGCCCATTCCCAAAATCTTAAAATTAAGCACATTGCATGGCCATACTGTATTCACAGCTGACAGCTCCACATTATTTCACTGACCATGCTGCTGCTTTGAAATGTTTTAATGATTTTTTTAAAATAAATGACAGGTAACTATTCAATTCAGTGCTCCTCTGTGTATTTCCTCATCAGTAGGCTTTTGAGTTTTGTTTGATACCTCTCTGTCAATTCTTATTTAAGAGGCTGACCCACTAAGTGCTGCTGACCAGAAGAAATCAGTCCTGATCTTTAACTCCCAAGTGCAAAGATATTTACGAGGCAGTGAATGTGTCCTAACCATAAATGCTGGAATATCCAGGTTCTACTCAGACTTCTTGTTGGGAGACAATCGTAGATTGCATTGGTAGATTACATGCACATAGCTGGGCTGCCAGGTTAGGGATTAAACAAAGTTTTTAATAAAAATAACAAAACATTTTGATGCACAATACATTACCCAAGGATAAGATCTATTATTTTAACGTTTACCATTTACTTACCAAGCAGCTGAGAAAGACAGAAACAGAAAAAAGCAGACAGCAATGGCTGATCCAAAGCCAACTGTAGTTGCCTGCCACAGAACTGGCGATAAACCTAAAAGAAAATGTTAACATTTTGTCTGAATGGGTATCAAATGGCGCAATTCGGTCTTGCCATTCAGCAGCCAAAAGCTAAGAAAGGGTAAAATGTTACTGTAAAACGTTTGTATTAAATTTCTTTTTATGTCATGCAGGGCGCCAGCCATATGATAACTAGCCTGCCATTTACTGGATTAGGAGGAGGAGAAATGGGAGTTCTCTGACATGCTGGGCCAGAGGGCACAAGACAACATAAACAAGGTAATTTTATAAGGAGCTGCCTAGATTTAGGCAGCAAGAACATGCTCAAATGGGGTTATTTTAGTTATCTACATATATAAGTGATCGTGCTGCACCCCATTCTGTAAGAATGCACATAAAAGTGATGGTGTTTATTACACTTTGGGTGTGCACAAGGGTGGAATTTGACCACCTTTGCATGTGTTCTTGCTGATTAAATCTTGGCAGCTGCTTATAAAATTGCTCCAAAGGCCCTGGTGCCTGTAGATCTCAAAAGTGCTTGGCCAGTAGGAGTGCCATCTATTTGTTACATACTACACTCTTGTTTTTTAAATCTCCAGTTTTTGATGCATCATCAAGCTTGCTCAACAGGGCACAGTGGAATCTACCTCAAAAGACTAATACTGAAGGACTAAACAATGATGCACTATCAGTTTCTTACCCAGGGGATTCCTTTCCATCTCTCAAGCCCTTACTGCAACTTGGTCTCTCTTAAAATAATTTAACATGGGTGTTCTGGGAGCCCCTTTCAGTATTCCAGTGGGAATAAAGCAAAAGTATATGTTCCATGCACCGACACAGGCAATGCTAGTCAAAAGTGCATACAAGATCCATCCAGCAATCATAGATTAGGAGGCAATTTTCCAACTTTTCCTGTGGTTAAAACAAGGTTACTCATCTTTAGCAAGTATTCTCCTTGGACACCAGGATAAGTCCAAACTTTTGGGTGATGTCACTGATGGAGCCCATGCGGGAACTCTCTCAGTTGCTGTCCTAGAGGTTTTTAGAACGTTCTCAGCGCATGTGCACTTCTTCCCATCTGCTGCTATCATGCCCGAGAAGCTCAGTGTATGTAAAGAATTTCAGTCAACTCCTAGGGGAGGATCCTGCTGTCCATGGAGAACATCTGCTACAGGTAAGTAACCTCATTTTCTCCGTGGACAAGCAAGATAAGTGCTCACATTTGAGAATCCATAGCTTTTGGTTGCTCCCCGAAGACCCAAAATATAAGAATTGTGAAGAAGTGATTGCTAAAATATTCAAGTCACTACTAGTAATCGCAGATCCGGAGGAAGGTGTCGAGGTAGAGCCTTTGCAAATAGAGAAAGCACATAGGGGACTGGGCCCAGCAAGAGAAAACAAGCCACGAGATATAGCGGTGTGTTTAAGCTCGTTTAAAACCAAAGAAAGGCTTTTGAATGCGGCGAGGAAAATGAGGCAGGTTACTTGGGATGAGCACAAACTGGAACTCTTCCAAGATCTTTCCTCTGGAACATTACAGCACAGAAGAAATCTTAAGGAGGTGACAGCATACCTGAGAAGGGAGGATAGGAGATATAAATGGTTGTTTCCCTTTGGTTTGCTGATAACAGTAAAGGGAAGGTCAAGACCATTGCAGTCATGTGAGGAAGCCTGGAAAGCACTTAAAGAACTGGGGCTAACCAACCTTCCAGAGAGAGAGAGGGAGTATCGGTTGGAACAACAGCCGCCACAGCATCAATCACATCCAAGATGAACAACCTACGATGGCACAGAGTACCAGCGGTGGGTCGACGGCTGGCGCGGCTGCACAGAGAGAGCCAAGGAGTGCAAGCGGGGGAGAAAGGAGCTGGCTGAAATAGAGGACACTGTATTAACTGGTTGTGAAGTAGAAGGTAGACAGGGAGGGGCAGGTAGTAGTTTACCTCAAGGGTAAGGAGGGGATGGGGGAAGGAGCGGAAGGAAAGGATCTGGAGGTGGGCTAGTTAAGGTATTTAGGGGGGTGGCAGGGGTGAAATGGGGATCATCGAGGGAGGGTTAGAGAAAAGGGGGACGTGGAATGGAGGGGTAGGACAGGAATGGCCTGATAACCAGACACCATCGTGGAAGACAAATCTCTCTTCAGGAGAGGGGGGAAGGGGAAGGGAGGTGGGGGGAAGGGGAAGGGAGGTGGTGTGGACGGGGGGGCAGGGGAGGGATATATTAGGGAGGCATAGAAGAATAAGGGGAAATAGGAAACAAAGGTGAGTTAAAAATAGTCTCATTAAATGTAAAGGGGCTTAACTCCCCATTTAAGCGTCAAAAACTGTATACAGAAATAGCACACCAGAAAGCAGCGATAGTGATGATACAGGAAACGCATTTGACAAGAGTGACAGACTACCTGGTGAAGCCCAGGGGATATGGAGTATGTATACATGCATCTAACATAATAGAAAAGAAAAAAGGGGGGTAGCCATACTGTTGAATACAAGATTAAAGATGCACTTGCAAAGTACTGTGCGGGACAAAGTGGGGAGGTATGTGTTATTGTGTTTGAAGGTGGGGAACGAATGGTATTGTATAGTGAATGTATACGCACCAACCGGAGCACAAGGTGAATTCTGGACAAAACTGAATGAGGAGGTGGGGAAATTGGGGGAGGATATTCTAATATGTGGAGGTGATTTCAATTTAACATGGAACCCAGCTAGGGACACCACTGGGAAAAGAGAGGGTAAAAGGGCAAACAGGCATCAATATCGTAACTTTGTAGTGCAACATTGTTTGATAGATGTGTGGAGATTACAACATCCGGGGAAGAGACAATTTTCTTATCTTTCGCCAGTTCATGGCTCCTACTCAAGAACTGATGCTATTTGGGTCTCGAAGGAGATGGGGGGTAGGATTAAAGGGGCGGAGATGGACTCAATTACATGGTCTGATCATGCACCAGTTGAGGTAAGATTGAGAATGGAGGGTGAGGGGAAAGACATACAGTTCTGGAGGCTGAGTGAATCGTTACTAGAAGATGAGAGGGTCCAAGCTGACACTGAGAGAGAAACAAGGGAATATTTTAAGTGGAACGATAATGGGGAGGTTGCTTGGGGAGGTGTGTGGGATGGCTATAAGGCAGTGGTGAGAGGAATTTTAGTTAAATGGGGGGCAAGGAAATGGAAGGAAAGAGAGGGAAGAGGGAAGAGAGAAGGCTCTGAGAGAACAATTGCTGGCACTGGAAGAATTAGATGTGCAGGGACATCAGGGGGCATATAGAGGCCAGGTGTTGGCAATAAGAGCACAGATTAATGCTATGCAGGCAGAGAAGATACGGTACCAGATGCAGCTGTTGCGACAGGAGGTTTTTGAGGGGGGGAACAGAGCGGGGAGATTTATGGCGCAGCAACTGAAACAGAGGAAATTGCGGTCTCATATAATGAGAATCCGAAAGAAGGGAGGGGAGTGGGCATTTAAGGATGGGGAGATCAGAGAGGCTTTTAGGGAATACTACCAGGGGCTGTATAAAGCTAGGGAACCCCCACAGAGGGAGAGAGTACAAAGTTATCTGGACTCCATAGAATTGCCTAAACTGGAGGAGGGGGAGATGGAAGAGCTTAGTAAGCACATACGAGGAGATGAGGTGCAGAGGGCAATAAAACAGTTGAAACCTGATAAGGCACCGGGTTTGGATGGGCTTACAGCGAGATTCTATCGACGTTTTGGAGAAATCTTAACAGACCCATTAGTGAGATTGTTTAATCTACCAAGGGAGGGAGGGGAATTAGCGGGCACGATGGGGTGGGTGGGAATTACAGTAATACATAAAAAGGGGAAAGACCCGCAAGAATGTTCATCATGTGGAAGGAGGATGGAAGGCAGACTGCACCATAGGAAACTTAGATTGGATGTATGGCATAAGGTACAGAACTCAGGGTGAACCGGAATAAAAGAGGTGAGAACAAATGGAAGGTGGAGGGTGAAAGAAGGGCAGGATGTATGAGAGAAGGAGGGGAGGGCGGGGAGGGGGGAGGGAAGGGGGGAGGAAGGAAGGGGAACATTTAGGGTGGGATGTAAAGGAAGGTTGCAATTGCAAAGGGGGAGCAATGTGTTGTGAAGGGTAAATTTTGTAGAGCCTGTCTAATATTCACAACGAAATATGTTGTAATCTGAAATGCTGTTCCTAATAAAAATTTAAAATGGAAAAAAATCTCACTGCTCAACTTAGATGCTAAATTGTTAGCTAAAATACTTACCACGCGCCTAAACAAGATAATAGGGAAACATACACCAAGATCAAGCGGGATTTATTCCTGGTAGACAAGTAGCGGACAATATTAGAAAGATATTAAATATGATATGGTCCATTGAACAAAGCGGGGAGGAGACGCTGTTTCTGTCACTGGACGTGGAAAAGGCGTTCGACCAGGTGTCGTTGCCTTTTCTCTTTCAAGTGTTGGAAAGAATGGGGTTGGGGAAGGAGTTCACAAATTGGGTGAAGGCAATGTACCATCAAGCGAAAGCATGCGTGAGGGTGAATGGGGCTTACTCTGGCTTTTTTGAGCAGGGGAGGGGAACGAGACAGGGATGTCCCCTATCGCCGCTAATATTTGCGATAGCATTGGAACCATTTGCTCAGAGGGTCAGAGAATGGGCTGATATAACGGGGATAACTGTAGGGGGGAGTGCATATAAAATATCCATGTTCGCTGATGACATTATATTAAGCGTGGCTAGACCCCGTGTAAGTATCCCAATAGTAATGTGGGAGTTGGAAGAATATGGTAGGCTGTCGGGATTTACAATAAATTGGACAAAATCAGAAATTTTAAATCTAGCTGTGCCAAAGGATGTACAGGAACTATTGCAAAAGAAATACCCATTTAAAAGGGCAAGGGAGTGCATCCAATATCTCGGAATCTGGATTAGCAGTAGGCTGGAAGCACTATATAAATTAAATTATTTGAAGCTATTTGGGCAGATAGAGAGCTGGCTAGATGGGTGGGGGCGGGGGTATCTTTCCTGGTTTGGGCGCATAGCTACAGTAAAGATGATGCTGCTACCACAGTTACTGTTCCTGTTCCAGACGCTTCCAATAAGGATATCGCACAACAAATTAAAACAGATACAGAGACTCGTTAATAGATTTATATGGGTAAAGAGGCGCCCTAGAGTAGCACTGACTGTAATGCAAAGAGCCTGAGGAGAGGGGGGGTTGGGAGTACCAAATTTTAGAAAATATTATGAGGCAGCACAACTGAAAACGATCTATGAGTGGCAACGAGCCACACAGAAACAGTGGGTCCAAATGGAGAAAGAGCTGGTAGGGGGTGAGGGATTGGAAAGAATAATATGGAGGGGTAGTAAAGGATCAGACACTCAACTCCTAAACCCCATAGTGTTCCACAGTCTGAACGTTTGGAAACACAATAAAAAATTGTTATTTCACGATAAAGGATATGTACAGGGAATGACCCTAGAGGCCTGTTTTGACAAGGGAGAGGGGTCTGGGGGACATATTCTAAGTAGATGGGCTAAAGTGGGGCTGACGCATCTCCATCAATTAATACATACAAAGGGGGTCTATGAGTTTGAGGGCATTAAGGACCTCTATAAGTTAAAGGAAAGCGATTTTTACGCATATTTACAAGTCAGTCACTTTATAAGACAACCTAAAGTGTGGACTGAGTTATGGGATAATAGGGGATGGTTTGAGGCCATATGCTCGGGCCATCTGGGTCAAAAGGGGGTTTTGTCCAGAATTTACAAAGGATTGATGGAGAGCGGGGAGTATAAAATGCAATATATGCTGAAATGGGAGGAGGACCTGGGGGTGAGTTGGAATGTAGAGGTGTGGGATAAGATCATACAGACGATTGCTAATATTTCTATCGCTACACAAGTAAAAGAGAATGCTTATAAAGTATTATTTAGATGGTACTGGACACCAGTACGTAAAAAAAGAGTGGATAAGGGATTTGATGAAAAATGCTGGAAGGGATGTCACGAGAGGGGGAATTGGCTACATATGTGGTGGATGTGTGAATGGATACGGGCATATTGGGTAAAGATTATAGACATGATACATGGCATGACAGGATATAGATTGCAAAGAAGACCGGAGGTATGTCTGTTGCATCAACTAGACGAGAATATCCCAAGGGGGGAAGGGGGGTGCTGCATCATTGTATAGTGGCAGCCAGATGCAAGAGAGCGTAACATTGGGTGGGGCTGAGCAAATCACAACCTACAGGATTTGTTAGGAGAGTGGCTGAGGTAAGTCTGATGTATAAATTGACTGAGCTGAGACGAAGGAAAGGGGAGAGGAGTGCAGACAAATGGAAGGGGGTGTGGAAGTGGTTGGAAGTCTGGAAAGAAGGGGAGAGGGTGTGGAAGGAGGATGGAAGGCAGACTGCACCATAGGAAACTTAGATTGGATGTATGGCATAAGGTACAGAACTCAGGGTGAACCGGAATAAAAGAGGTGAGACTTAACAAATGGAAGGTGGAGGGTGAAAGGAGGGCAGGATGTATGAGAGAAGGAGGGGAGGGCGGGGAGGGGGGAGGAGGGAAGGGGAACATTTAGGGTGGGATGTAAAGGAAGGTTGCAATTGCAAAGGGGGAGCAATGTGTTGTGAAGGGTAAATTTTGTAGAGCCTGTCTAATATTCACAACGAAATATGTTGTAATCTGAAATGCTGTTCCTAAAAAAAAATTAAAATGGAAAAAAATATAGGGCTGCTGGTAAGCCGGGTAGCTGAGGTTTTTGGAAATTAAGCTTTAAATTCAGCCAGGAAACTATCTTTGCTAAACATCCTTGATTGGGTCAAATCAGATGAACTTGGAGAAGTATGAAAAATGAGCAAAATATCACCTGCACAGTAATAAGCAGCAATGCCTGAATCTTGTATAATCATTGTTAGAAGATTTTCTTTATCTTTATCTTTATTTTGGTTCATCATAGACCGCTTAGGCCAAGGCATTAAAGTGCTGTACAAAAATATACAAGGACTGAATAGAGGCAAGAAAAGGAAAAGAAAGCCATTATCATAAAGGACAGGGAGAGAGAGAAAGAAAGAAAAGGACAGGTCAGGAAAAAGGAACAGGAGGGAGACAAAAGGAGATGTCACTACAGGACACCAGAACTATGCAGGGACTAAACCGTAATGAGGGTGTCAAGGAGGGGGAACCCAAGAGGGAAATGCTAACTGGAAAAGATAAGTTTTCAGGGCAGCCTTAAACTCAATGAATGATGGTTCAGAGCGGAGAGTAAGGAGGAGAGAATTCCACAGGACAGGCCCTAAAAAGAAAAATGCAGAGCCCTGTGTGCGTTCCAAATGTGCTTGGGATACAGAGAGGAGAGCCAGGTGATGGGTGTGCCTGGAACGTAGCAGACAGAATGAAGTATGAAAATGGAGTAGATCGGCCAGATACTGAGGAGTGGAAGTGTGAATGGTCCTGTGCACAAATATAAGGATTTTATACTGAATTCGGAAAGGGACAGGTAACCAATGGAGACGAACTAGCAGTGGGGAGATGTGGTCAAACCGAGAGGAGTGAGTATACGAGCAACAGTATTCTGGAGGAGCTGGAATCTATGAAGGAGGTACAGCAGGAGGCCAGCTAGGGTGATATTACAGTAGTCCATTCTGGAAATCACGAGGGAAAGAAGGAGTGTAGTCAGAGAGGCTGTGGAGAGGAAAGGACGGACTGCGCAGATTTGATGAAGATGGAAGAATGACCGGAAAACAACAGATAAAATGTGTTCTGCAAAGGAGAGGGAGGAATCAAGGGTGACCCCAAGGTAGGGTTGCCAACTGGCTCCAGATGCGCCCGACAGGCTTGATCCAGTCCTGGGTTTGCCCCATTGCATGCAGGGACTTGTAGTTTTCCATTTCCTATGGAGTGCAATGGAGAAAGTAGAACTAAATCTCCCTGCTTGCAATGGGGTAAACCCAGGACTGGATCAACCCTGTCGGGCGCATCTGGAGCCAGTTGGCAACCCTACCCCAAGGTAACGGAAAGAGAAAACCAGGTGGATAGGAGTTGAGGAAATGATAGGGGCCAGGGAGGGGGAGGGGCTCCGAAGATAAACCACATGGCAGTGGATTTAGAGGGATTCATGCGCAAGAAATCGGAAACCATCCAAGAATGGATAAAGGCCAGACAAGAATTAAGTGGTGAGAGATCTGGGGAAGAGGAAACGGTGTGGTGGAGAAGAATAATGTCATTTGCATAAGTATATGCAGAGATACCAGACTATTGGATGAGCAGAGAGAAGGGGGCCAGAAAGACATTAAAGAGGAGAGGGGACAGAACAGAGCCCTGGGGAACACATAGAGCAGGAGCACAGGAGGGGAGGAGGAAGAGTCCGAAAGAATAGAAAAGGAATGGGCAGTGAGGAAGGACCGGAACCAGTGCAGGGGAGTGCCCTGGATGCCCAGATCAGAAAGTACGATAGTCCACGAGGTCAAAAGTAGAAAAGAGGTCCAAAGAAACAGCCAAAGTGAGATCATCATGATTATGAGAGATGTGAAGTTCATTCAATAGGGACAGAATAATAGACTCAGTGCTGTGTCCTGCTCTGAAGCCAGACTGGTGGGGGTGAAGTGTGTTGGTGGAGACAAGATGGGCAGAGAATTGATCAAAAATACAGCATTTGAGGATTTTTGAGAGGAAGAAAAGATTTGAAACAGGGTGCCAATTGGAGAGTACAGAGGGATCGAGGGAAGGCTTCTTCAGGAGGGGGCAAACCAGGGCCTGCTTCCAGGGAGCTGGGAAGCAACCAGTGAAAAGACTAGAGTTGAGCATGATAAAAAGGGAAGGAAGGAGAGCAAGGGAGGGCTCTAGAAGTCAATTGGAAGGAATTGTGTTTAAAAGACAAGCAGTTTTCCGAGAGGACACAAGAATCTTTTTTTTTTTTAAACTTTTATTTTCATTTTGCAACAAACAAAAGAAACAACACACCAAAAGAGACAAAACAGGTATACAATAAGGAAAAGTAAACCCATTACCCCCACCCCGATGCTTCTTCTCTACCCGATTATATCAGCATGTGAGCGCTTCCAATTAACAGTGATTATACATCAAACGATCAAAAGAGTATCTACAATACAGCATGATCATGGGACAGAGATATATACAAAGTTAGACAGTCAGATGAGAGCATTTAGCAAAATGTACATAGTCATTGAGCAGCTTCCATTGAGACCAATGAGAAGGAGTCTGAACGGAGGAAGCGAACAGACGAGGTATTTGTTCATATTTACTGTAAAGACAGGCATGATTCCACCATTCATTGGGGCTCAGATGGGAGCTAATTTTCCAGTATTACTTAATTAGGGAAATAGCAATGCCAAGCATAAAGTTCGAAAGGAGATAAGCCATTTTTGGGAGAGAGGGGATCCCCGCAATTGGGCGAAGTCCCACTATCCTCCAAGAAAGGGGCTCCTGAGAGTGCGAGATAGACTAAATACGACCCCAGACCCGACGCCAGTAATACTGTAGTGCGGGATATTCATGCATAACATGAGGCAATGAACCAATGGCCGCAGGACGTGTCCAGCAACCATTGCCCTGAGTAGTGTTCCATTTGTCTAATCTGTGAGAAGTGTAAAAACACCGGTGGGCTAGAAAGAAGAGGGCCTGAGTGAGTGAGGCGGATCGGGAACCCGTGTCCCTCTACTCCAGATAAGGCTCCATTGCTCCGAGGTCAAAGTCACATGCAAT
Organism: Ichthyophis bannanicus; assembly: GCA_033557465.1. Classification (NCBI taxonomy): domain Eukaryota; kingdom Metazoa; phylum Chordata; class Amphibia; order Gymnophiona; family Ichthyophiidae; genus Ichthyophis; species Ichthyophis bannanicus. The sequence continues at coordinate 677,625,472 of CM066032.1, read as the reverse complement.
TCTCTCTCCCATACTTTCTGCGCTATAGGGGTATCTCTAGTTATAGCATTACATAAGGTTTAGTAAAATTGGATGCTACACCCGGTGAACTACCGAGAGATCGGAAAGTCTCCAATCAACCTTATGTAGGGAATGCCGATGGCGGGAGTACTCTAGTGCTCCGAAGGCGATGCTGAAGTTGCACTGACCAGAGTCGGGAGTCTAAAGATTGCATAAGAGTATTAAAGGCACCTAAAGTGTCTAAAAGCATTGGTAGATAGTAGGAGTCTGATGGGAGAGTCATACCAGGGAAAAAGGTAAGAGGAATCGGTTTGCAAAGGCCCGCTTCTATATCTAGCCACACAGGTCTACTCGGTACTGGATCTTCCAACCAACGAGCACCTTGTTTGAGAAGAAAAGATTGAGGGAACACTTGAGTAAAATCGCCACCAAGTATTAATGGAGCATTGGCAGAGGCCAAGGCCAACTGCGCAATACTTGCATAGTAAGCAGGGTTGTCCACATTCGGGGCATAATGCAAATACACGTGAATTCACTATCTCCAACCTCAAGGTGTACACGGGCCCATCTACCCTCCTTGTCAGCGCTAATATCAGGTACAGTAGCATGCAAAGACTTCTTAACCAGAATGGTTATCCCGTACCATTTGGAAACGGTGGGAGAATAGGCAGCTACCCTGTGAGGCTTAGCATTGAGTTTCAGTGTTTCAGCAGAGTTTAAATGCGTTTCCTGAAGAAACACTAAATCAACATGCACATGGCTAAGATAGCTAAGGATTTTCTTTCCTTTGAGTGGACCATTAATGCCTTTGACGGTGAATGATAAGATTTTACATAAGGCCATTCAGAAAAGTTAAAAATTCTGAGCATGATAGCTCACATAATTTCACTATATCCCTCAAACTGACTGTATCTGGCTGTACACATGACATAGGAAAAATAAGCTAATATAATACAATGAAGCGCCCCACATTAACAAAGAAACCGCCAGAACGGTAGAGGAGAAGCATAACCCCAAAATTACTGGCGACCATGTGTCTGCGGGGAGAAACCCCAGAGAAGGCCTAAATTGAAAAAACACATAACCTGTAGGACTGTGCGTGCTCCGAATCCGACCGAGGCACACATCATGAAGGGATAGGAGACCAAAAAAACAAAAGTCATATAGAGAAAGAAAGAAAGTCCAGGCTATTTCTGTGCTTGACTATGACCGCCGCATCGGGCCCTTCAAAATGGCGGATAGAGCCGGCAGATAAGAGTCCAAGATTTGGGATTAGCGCATCTGCTCTGCTTCTTTGGAGTCTAAAAATGTTGATAGTAGATCAGGATCTTCGAACGTCCTGGTTTGGTTGTGGAGAGTCACTCGGAGCTTCGCTGGATACAACAGGCCAAAGCGAGCCTGTAGCTGTTGAAGTCGAGGGCGAAAAGCAAGGAGTTTCTTCCGACGGTCAACGGTAGGCTTTGCCAAATCAGGAAAGAAGGAGACCTTACGACCTTCAAATTCCAAATGATGATTCGCTCGGGCAGCATGTAAAATTTGTTCCACTTGTTGATATCGTAGCAAGCTAAAGATAATAGGCCGGGGGGTCGTGCGGTTGAGCGCCATGTGGGCAGGAACACGGTGTGCGCGATCGATTTCCAGTTCTCTGTGAAAAGTGATCTTCAGCAAGGAGGGAAGAGTTTTGAGCAAGAATTCTCTTATATCTCCTGCTTCCACCCCCTCCGGCATTCCGAGGAGCCTCACATTGTTGCGACGGGCTCGATTATTGCTATCTTCTAACTCCTTTTGAAGATTCTGTATCTGGCGCTCAGCCTTGTCCAGTTTGCCCAAGCGCACCTCGTGCGAGTCGAGGACCCCCGCCATGTTGTCCTGCCGTAATGAAAGACTTTCAAGTCGGTCCTGGAGCACTCCAAAGTCTTCTCGCATGGCTCGAAGCGCTTCTCCATTGGACTGCACCAATTCCTTCACGCCGCGTATTTCCTCCAAAATCTCCAGGTGCATTTCGGGGTTTTCACGAAATGGGACCATCTTCTGTGGGGAGGACACCTCTGTTTTGGAGCGTTTTCCGTGATAAGAAGAAGGAGACCCGAAGTCCAAGCGCGCTGGTTTATGGGCCGCCATCCCCCCCGAGGTGCCCCGGTCAGCTCGGAGCGAAATAGTAAATTTGTATAGGTATTAAGTCAGGATTCTAAGTAGGCCTCTCGGGAGCTTCAACGCAAAGCGTCCTACCCGCTGGACATCAGGCTCCGCCCCCCCAGGACACAAGAATCTAATGCAATTCAGCAGAGGAGATGGGGTGAAAGGAAGACCATGTGTGAGAAAAGGAAGGCTCAGGGGAAAAGGGAGGAGGAGAGGGGAGGTAGATGGAGAGGTGAAAGGGGGGGGGCGGGCAGGAGGAGAAAGCAGAACGTAGAGATAGAACCTTGTTGGAGAAGAACTCTACTAAACGGACAGGATCAGGCAGAGGGAGAGTGGCAGAAGAGGGGCTGGCAGTAGACAGAGAACGAAACACTGAGTACAACTGACGGAAGGAATTGGAGGAAGTGAGGACCAGATTGGAACAGTAGTCACATTTGGCTGAATGAATCAGGAGCTGATATTCTGTGACAATGACGGAAGACCTCGAGAGAACAGGGAGTAGGACAGGCACGCCAAATGCACGCAGCGCGACGAAGGTGCGACCAGTGCATTCGAAGACCTGGACGGTACCATGGATGTTGAGAAGAGGGTCATGGGGCTGAGGTATGACCAAGGGGAGCTAGTGTGTCAAGGGCAGTGGAGAGGACATTATGCCAGGTATGAGCCTGGGAACTGGGAGATAGGGAACAGAAATCAGAGGGGAGAAGCTGGTTGGCAGAGGGAAAAAGCCGAAGAGTATGGGAGGAAATACGGCCCTTGAACCTGGGCTGATGGGACGAGGAAAGGGTTGGAGGTAACAAGGAAGGCAACTATAAAGAGAAAAAGATACAGTAGTGGTCTGACCAGGGGAGTAAGAGAATCGAAATCCTCAACAGGACGAGAGGGGAGGTGGAGGGAGCAATAAGATCATCCAGGGTCTGGCCAGCCACATGAGTAGGAGAGCAAATATGCTGGCATAGGGAGAGATCCTCAAGAAGAGAAGCAAAGGTCCTATTCGGACGCCTGACTGGGGGGCTGAGATGGAGATTAAAATCACCTAGAAAGAAAATCTGAGGGTAGGAGAGGGTGATTTCCAAAATGATGAGCAAAAGATCATCCCACCTGTGGATTGGAAGAGAGGGAGGAACATATAAGAGGAGAAAATGGAGCGCCATGGAAGAATCCAACTGGAGGAAAAGAGACTCATGGTAGTGTAAAGTTGGGGGGCAAAGCTCACGAAGGTGAAGAGAGGAGCGGTGGAGGATAGCCATGCCTCCTCTGGACTGTCCTATCCTGGGGGCAGAGAGAGCTGAGAAACCTGGAGGCAAACATCATGCAAGGAGAGGGTCTTCTCCCTCACGGAGTCAGGTCTCTGTTATGAACATAATATCTAAGGAGTTCTAGAGAATCATGCCATGTATTAGGACTGTTTTGGAGCAAATAGAGCAGAAATTTAGGAAGGCGAGATTGAGAGAAGGGTGAGAGAATGCCAATGACTGGGATGACATCAGAGGGGCAGAGGTATGACAGTACACCAGGGTATCCTACCACCTGAGGTAGAACAAAGTTGCCTGTAGAGCCAGGGCGCCATCCCCAATGAACTGGTATAGAAGCCATTAAGGGATAACCGAGGAATAGAAGCAGGAAAGGGCCCATTAAAACAAGGGAAAGCAGCTAGACTTACGTGAGACTGACCACAATGGTGCAGCATTGTGAAGCCACAGGAATGAAACCAGGAGCAGAACTAGTGTACCAACTGAATACATGACCAGATATGCCCCGGAGTCTCCCCAAGGATCATGTGCTCCTTGGGCGCGCGCCCCTGTGGCGCGGGAGGCGACCCGTGTCACTTTTAACTAGAGGGAAGAAATCAGGAGGAACAGGTGAGCAGTGATGTTGTCACTTCCGGGTCCTGGTGGAATGTGGGAAATGGAGTCCAAAGGTGCAGTGGATACCTGGAGGCAGGAGAGAGGGGAGATGATCACAGAGGTACAATATCAGAAAATAACAGGCAGCAGGCAACAGATAGCAGAGGCAGCAGCAGTAGCTGGTGCAGGAGGCGACCTGCGTTACTTTTAACAGGAGACTGATGAAGCTGAAAAACAAAAAAAGGTGCTAATACAAAGTCTAGGGAGATCCCACAAACCAAGGGATATGAATCTGAAGGGGATGACCCAAAGATACTGAAAAGGAATGAATGATCAGAGAAGAAAGAGGAAAACCATTGAAAGCCTGTGTTACGTAGCGAGCAAAGAATAGAGTGATCAACTAAGCCAAAAGCAGCACAGATTGTGAGAAACAGAGTAATGTTGCCCTGGTCCTGAGAACTGTGCACCTCACTTAGCAGAGAAGAGAGAATTGTTTTAGTGCTGTTGCCAGAGCGGAATCACAATTGCCGCGGATGCAGAGTCTTGTCTTTTTTTTTTTTTAAGATGATCCCCCAAGATCTTAGAAACTGGTCTGTAATTACTTGCAATTATTCAATCCAGCGAGAGTTTCTTTAATATGGGATGAACAAAGGCTTTCTTCCATGAGAGTGTGAAATCCATCAAGATAGACTCCCAAACCCAGCTTGGATGCATCCATCATAAGAAGCTTTTGATAAAAGGGTTTTTGAAATGGAGAGCCTTCTACCAAATTTTCAGACAGCATCCACCAGTAGAGGACTCCCATATTGTGCTAGTAATGAGGCTGTGAATGGACTGAGTCTATTGAGTACTGTCTGAAATGAAATGAGCCATGACAGTGACATGAACTGTTGAGGCCATTTAACTTAATATTTTCAACATGGTGCTCGCTGAGACCAACTGACTCATGTGAACCTCCTTTATTTGCTGCACCAAGTGGATGAGCCAGTCTAGAGGGCGAAAGGCTCTCAATGGAGTTGCATATACAGTTGTGGTCAACATTATTGGCATCCTTGCATTTTAGGTATGTTGTGTACAATATCTTGAGAAATAATTGGAAATACTACAACTGTAAGTCATCATAATGTTTTAATAGTATGTTCAAAGGTACACAACAAAAAAGATGTCTGTGCAACTTAGACATAGTAATTTCTGAGAAAAAAACTAAATATGAACTGGAAAGGGTTAATGGCAATCTTCACTAATATTTGCTTGCACAACCCTTTCTTGGCAGTGATGATAGCTTCCAAATGTTTCTTGCAGCCATGTATAAGTTTCGTAATCTATCTGCTGGTAATTTCTCCCACTTTTCAACTTTGATTTGTTCCAGCTCATGAATGTTTCCAGGATTCCTTTTACCAATGGCAGATTTCAGCAATTTCCAAAGGTTCTTGATTGGATTGCGATCAGGACTCATTGCCGGCCAGTTTAACACAGTTCATTTGTTCCCTTTTTAACCATTCTTTTTTACTTTTGGATGAATGTTTTGGGGCATTGTCCTGTTGGAGGACCCATGACCTTTGACCCAGACCTAGCTTTCTGACATTAGATAGCAAATTTCACTCCAAAATACCTTGGTAGTTCTCAGACTTCATGATTCCCTTAATACATTCCAAGCCTCCAGTTCCTGAGGCAGCAAAACCGCTCCACAACATTATGGAACCTCCATCACATTTAACTATAGGAAGGGTGTTTTTCCTTATAAGCTTTGGTTCATCTCCTGTAAGTGTATTGTTGGTCTGCATTGCCAAAGAGCTCGTTTTGTTTCATCTATTCTCTGAACATTTTCTCAGATGGAGTGTGGTTTCTTAAGGTGGGTTTGGGCAAAGATCAGGCGTGCCTTTTTATATCTGTTTTTGAGCAGTGGGGTCCTCCTTGACCTTTGCCCATGAAGTCCTTCTTTGTTTAAGGCGCTGCGTATGATGCAGGTTGAAAGCACCACTGCAGATTGCTCCAGGTCAGTCTTAAGCTCTTTGGATGTTGTACGTGGTGTTTTTTCAGCAGTTTGCACTAAACTTTAAAGACTTCTTGGATTAATTTTCCTCTTCCTACCACGTCCTGGGAGGTTCTTGACTGTTCCATGAGCAGGAAACGTCTTAAAAATATTGCAAACCACAGACACAGGAATCCCAAAGTCTTTAGAGATGGCCTTGTACCCCTTTGAATTTTGATGATAATGTCTTTTCTAATGGTTTTAGGCATCTCTCTTGTCTTCACTATTGTGAAAATGGAACAGGGAGGGAATATGGCCATTTTAAACATTAGAGACATCATTCATTGGTTAATTCAAGTCATGTAAGTACTGACAATTGATCACAGGTGCGTCTAATTTTACTACGATGGGAATGTTGTTCTTCTGTTCAAACCAATTTGGTTTGTTTATAAGGGTGCCAATAATCATGTCCTGCTAATGGCCCAGTTTTTATACTATTTCCTACTATTTACTTTTTTAATTGGGTCTTCTTTTATTTGATTCTGTTATGCGTCAAATATGTGTACATATAGGGCGCGATATTTGAAGGGCATTTATACGGTTTACAGCCTAGTAAACATGTAAATGCCCTAGATGGAGATATTCAATGGCACATGGTTAATGCCATTGAATATCCAAATCTATGCCCGCTATGCACCCAGATGCTATCTGGTTAGCATTGAAGCGTGTTCGGGGCGGGGTGGAGCGTAGGCGGGGGAATGGTGCTAACCGGGCAGCAGCGATATTGCATGATGCCCGGTTAGCAATCAGTGCCTTAAAGATAGGTGAGAAAAACCCTCGCCTATCTGTAAGACACTGATCACTAACAAGGCAGAAGCCAATATCACTGCTGCCCGGTTAGCCTCAGCAGCTTCCTGTCCCTGCGGGGATCACCAGATATTCAATGCCATCACCGCAGCACTGAATATCAGTTTTAGAGGTCGGTGAGGAGGGCTGTGCGTCTCATCGGTGCATAGCCCTTCCAAATGGTGGGCAGCTAAAAATCAAAGCCATTTCACTAACCACTTTTTTTAGGAGACAGTGGACATTAAGGGGTTGAACCGCAAGGGTGCCGATAATGTTGACCACAACTGTAGCAGGGCTCCAATAAGCTCCAATTAATGAGAAGCATTCAATGAGGACTTTGGGTGGTTTATAAGGAACCCTAGTATCTCTAATACCTAGATGGTGGTGCATATGGATTCTTGAGCCCCTTCCTGAGAGGTGCTCTCAATCAGTCAATCATCTAAGTAGGAAAACGTGAACTCTCAGTCTGCTTAGAAATACTATCATGATGGTGAGGCATTTAGTGAATACACAAGGAACGGAAAGAAGGCCAATGGTCAGAATGCAATACTGGATGAGGTGTTTCCCTACAACGAATTTGAGATACTTGCTGTGATTGGGATATATCTAGAGGTGCGTAGAGACATTCTGTAGATCCAGGGAACAAGCCTATCTCCTTTTTGGAGATAAGGGAGTAAGAGGCCAAGAGAAAGCATCCTGAACTTTTCCCTTACAAGGAAAGTGTTCAGATCTCTCAGATCTAGAATGGGGTGGAAACCTCCTGTATTCTTCAGCACCAGGAAATACCTCAAGTAAAATTCCTGCCCTTCCTCTCTGGGTGGCCAAATTCAATGACACTGGCTATGCAAAGGACAGAAATTTCCTTTAGAAGTAGGTTCTATTGATGTGAGATGAGGAAATTTGGTCTCGGGGGACAATTTGGTCAAATTTCAAATAAGAATAATCCGCTAGAAGTACTGATTATACCTAATACCCAATTGTCAGAGGTGATTAAGGACTATCTGTCTGCAACGTAAGTGAGCTTCTCTCCTATTGGTAGAGTGTCCACCTGGGGTAAAGGCAAATTGGCTATGTTCACAAGAAGCCAGTCAAAACCCCATTCTAGGTTTTAGCTGGGGAGCCGACTGGGCTTTTGGAGCCCTCTTTTGCTTAGTCTGGGTGAGTGGAGCAGAGGAGGGTACCAACACTGTGAGAGTAGCAGGTTCTCCTCTGCCTTCCTCTGTGGAACCTCCTAGAAGAGGCAGCCAGGTTAGTAGTGGGCCCAGAGAGGGTTCTCAAGGTGTCACTATGCTGCTTGATCAAGGAAGCAGTCACCTGAACCTTGTCTCCATGGCACAACATATCAGCAAGCTGTTCTTGCACACTGGGTTGTAAATCTGAGGATTGGAGCCATGAGCGTTAAGGCAGAAGCTCTCGATGCCATATTAAAAATATTATAAGTTGCTTGGACTATGTATTTTCCACACTACTTCCCTTGTCTACTAGGGAGCAGAAACCCACAAGGGAGAACACTGGCATATTCCTCTAGGCTGCTCATGGTATTCCACAAGGGCATGCCCATGTAGAGCTGGTAGGTTGCCATGCAGGAGAAAAGCATGGAGTTATGAAAACTTCCTCCCAAAAGAGTCTAGAGTCTAAGCCTCCCTCTTTTGTGGTGCCAATGAGTGTGACTTGAAACTTCTAGCCTTTTTGAAAGCAGATCTGACCACTATAGAATGGTGAAGAAGCTGGAGCTTCTCGAATCTTGGAGACTTTTGGATTCTATATATAGAGAGAATTTTCTTGCTCACAGGAGGCATAGGATGGTGGGGGGGGGGGGTAAATCTTGCACATTCTCATATGTAGCCTCTGAAGGATGAAGTGCATGGGTACTGTCACTGCTTCTTTAGGGGGATCAGGATATTGGAGAATTTCCAGTTCTTCTGCACTGGGGTTTTCCTCCATATCCAACTTAAACGATATGGTGTTAGCCTATCTCTCACAAAATCATAGAAGGTCATATTTTCAGGAGGTGACTTCCGACGCTCATGAGGAGGGGAGGGGTCAATGATAACTCTGGGGACCTCTCCTCTGAGAAGTACTCACAGCCAAAGTCTGTTTCCCAGGAGTGCTCGAAGTCAGAATCAGAGAGGTACTCTAAGGACATACAAGTCTCTACCTGGACCTGTTCCAAGTTGCTGAGGAATCTGATCTCCTCCAGGAGTCATGGTGCACTGATTGGCTCTCATGCTTCCATGACAATGCCTCCTCCAATGCATTCGATGCTGAGATCAGTCTGTGTCGAGGCCTTTTTGAGTCTCGATGATGACCCATCTCCCACAGGCAGTTTCAGAGTTTCCATAATTGCCTCTATGGCTCAATGCCTCTGCTTGGGAGGTGTTGGAATGAATAACTCCTGCAAACAGAGCATCTGCATTAGCTTATCCTCCATCCTCATAGCCAAGCACTCCTCAAGGGCTGCCACTAGTGAATCCATGGGGAGTTCAGCAGGATCAGTCGATGTCCCTCTAACATTTGAGGGTGAATCAAGCAGCTGGTCACAGACCCTTGGAATTTGGCATAGCCCTTATAGTGCTATGGAGGTTGAGCAACCCTCCCTTCGGGGCTGCTTCATTTATATGTTTTCATGGAGGCTATCACTTAAATCCCCTGTGCTCTTGACATCATGCTGCGACAAACTCAGTTGACAATGCACCACAGCCTCCACCTGATGCATGACATCGACAGTTCTTGATGCCAATGAAGTCAAGGACAAATCTTCCTCTTCTATAGAAGGAATCAGTAGGTGATCGATCCCTCACCACCTTGCTCATTTGCGAATGAGCTTGAGCACTCTGCTATGCCTATGCACTGCCATATGTCCAATGCAGCTCCTGGGTCCATGATGACCAATGTCACTAAGGCCAAAAATGTGTGAGTGCTTTTCCTTGCAACCTTTATGACCCTTTTTTTTCAACTGTAAGCAGAGTACACAAACACAGGTATTATGGTCAGGCCCCAGATACTTTAAGCACCATTTGTGGGTGTCCATGATGGCATGGTTCCAAGGTAGCCGGAACACTTTCTGAAACCGCTAGCATGTTTCTGTGACACAGCAGACAAAAATACAGCTGAGGTGAAATTAAACAGCTCAATTGTGAAAAAATAAAATAAAATATTTTCCTGACTGGTGTCATGGGGCAAGGCAAATAAGAACAGAAGAAATGCAGGAAAATGCTCGGGGTAGTTTTAAAAGGCACACTGAAAAGCACATGGCTAGTGGTTGCCATGAGCAACGAATGAAAACACAAGCTCAGGCTGCAGGAAGACACCTAGAGAAAGCATTACGTAATGGCTCATTAGGAAGACAGAGACAGCTGCAAAGAATTGAGCCAATGGAAGTCTCAAGCTATGACGCACTTAAAATAGAGCCAGCTTGGAGCATGAGGGGGAAAGGCGAGAAGGGACAGAAGAAAGGCGAGAAGGGCCAGGAGAAAGGCCAAAGGGAAGGCAAAAGAGAAAGGAATGGAGAAAGTTACCACAGAAGCCCAGAAGCAGCTTGCAGAGAAATAGGACACAGAAACACTGCAGCCAGCAAGAAAGCCGTCCACAGAAGCCAAAGTAAAGGAAGGGATAGAGAGAGATCCCCAAATCCATACCTGAGTGTTTCTGACGTGGAGTCTATCTGCTCTGAAAGAGAGTTTGCCCCAGAGGAATTCTCACAGGTCAGTGCTTTAAACCAGGGCTATGATAAGAAAAAGCCTGGCTGGGAGCAAAAGAGAATTACCCATAGCAAACTAAGAGAGAGAGAGATAGATAGCAGGTTCCGGTTTCACAGTCCTAAGCAAACAAACCGAGGCCGGGCTGAAAGAGGCTACAGTGAATGGAATAGAGGGGCACTGGAATTCCTGCCTAGAGGTCTTGAAGGGAAAGATCCTGTGAGGGCAGAATCCAGTCTCTTTGCTAACCAGCCTTTCCTAGCTGATAGAGGGGAGAGAAGCTTCAGCCACAAAGAAAGAGAGTTCAGTAATACCAATACAAGTTACAGCCCTGAGCAAGCTTTTACAGAAGACGTTCCAGAGGAGATGGAATATGATTGTGGTGCTGATAATAGTGATTGCTGTAAGATGGACTGTACGCTAGTTTTTTCTGACGGTATTACATCTTTTTGCTGAAGACCCTGTTCAGGTGAAATCTGTGCAGGAGGCACTGATTTCAGCCACGCAGTTTTTCTGAAGAGTAAGAAAGCTGTTTTCCTCCCTGTTTATTTTGTTAAAGCTGAAGCAAAGCATTTCTGCTATCATTAATGATCCTTTTTGTGTTACACCAGCATGATGGTTTATTTCCTTTTGTAACCTGCCACAAGAATCCTCCCGGGAAGGGGAATAAAACCTCTTGAAAGCATAGTCACTCGTCCGCAACTACTTTCTTATTGACTGGCTATTGGGACATTCCAAACCCAGGGGACATAACCAAGTCCTTGCTTGTAATAAGAGGACCCACACTACATCCCTCCAGCCTTCTATCTTAGGAGCCTAGGGGGTTGGTGACACTGGTCATATCCGAGGCCTAAGTGGACCTATATGATGCCAAAGAAAATAAAGGAAACTTGAAAATGATCAAAAACAATAAGGAAATTTTAAGGGGAAGTCGCAGAGCAGTAACAGAAATTTTAACATGTGAAAACACATACAAAATGTGAAAATAGCAGAAGTCATGAAGAAATAAAAATACAGCACTATGGGACATCCGTTGGGCTTCATGGAAAAGAAGAGACTGAACTCCCTCAGAATGGCGGTGACAGGCAGGAACAGGCGTGAGTAACCAAAAAGGGTATAAGACGAAAGGCAAGAGTGGGAAAGTTGTAACATCTGCTCCTAGGCTCCCATAGGCCAGATGGATAAGCATTTAAAAAAGGCTCAAATGGCCCAAAATGTGACAGCCAGGATCATAATGGGAACAAGAATATCAGATCACATCACCCCAATATTAATCGACCTTCATTGGCTTCCAATTGCAGCTAGGGTACAGTACAAGATGCTAGTAACAACGTTCAAACTTATCAACAACATAGCCCCATCTTTCCTGTCCTCTTCCTTATCACACACAACCAGCAAATAGGAAATAGAAGAACTAACAACTTGGGACCCTGCAGGTCCCCAACGCAATCCGAACTGTGAAAACAAGTACATGTCGCAGAGCTCTTCTCTTTCTCTGCGCCTACTATATGGAATCAGCTCCCTGTTGACCTGCGTTTAATCCAGGACATTAAAAGTTTCAGGAAAGAGTTAAAAAAAACCCACCTATTTAAATGCTACTACAACCAGCCATAAGTCGCAAATTCCATGGAACCATAGCAAAGTAAACTGATAAATATATACTTTTTTAATCCGCCTTATGTGTAACTATGTATAGCCATGTAAAAATGTGAATTCCAAAATGTGTAAATATGTATTGTATAAATGTAAATATGTTTAACTCCATGCCCCAAAACATTAACCATGTGTGCAGTGACCCCCTCAGACCTGTGTATATACTCCCCCACCCTGTCCTGATCGACATCTCCCAAAAGAAGAATCAAACCGCTGCTGATCGCTGGAAGCAGCGGTATATAAATGTGTTCTAAATAAAATAAATAAAAAGACTGGGAGGAAGGTGGGTAAGTCTATGGGGGTAGATTTGTAGCCTTCATCTTCCTCTGTCTCTGGTGCATCTTTGAGTCCTGATACTACATTGCCTCTTCCTCCACCTTTGCAAAGGTCATCTACCCTGGATAAGGGAGGATACCCTTTGGATGATGTCCCCCTGCCCCCCTGGACATGAGCAGAGGCAGCTTGCAGCTTTCATGCCTGAACCTATTAAAATCATCATTCTATTTCCTCAACTTTTTTCAGGATAATGAATTTGTTTCTCATGTTTTGCTGTCTGACATTATGAAAGTGGTCATACAAACAAATGACTTATTTTCAGTTGATACAGTTGTTAAATTTTATCAACTATATATACAGCTGCTTTCTATTAATCATAATTTAGAGAAGATAGGATATGAGTTGAAATTGTGCTGCCAGATTTTCTTGATTCAAAGGCATACATTGCTTTTTTTAAGAGATGTGCAATGGTGTTTTTGCAGCTTAGAAAATAGCTCTGTGTTTAAAGCTATCTTTTTTTAGGTTTTTAAAGTATTTTTGAAGGTGTCAAGTTTTTTGGCTTTGAGAAAAGGCTAGTTTCTTGTTTTTAGAGACGGATGCTTCCTTGTTTTGAGGTAGTTGTGAGACACAGTCTGGGCTTTAAGCCTCTGATCTGCTTCTTTGCTCTTTTCTCTTGCTTTTTTCAGTCTGATGTTCTTTTTTTATAGAGATTTGGCTGTGACGTGAATAATCCTTGCTTCTGGATTATTCCTATGAAGCCTATATAGTTCTATTTGGAGTAAGTACCTTTGTGGGCATTTTGTTTCTCACTTATATGTTTTCATGGAGGCTATGTAAGTTCCAGAGAGACTAAGAAAGCTTACTGAAGGTTTATAGATAATGTGCATTTTTTTCTCTTTGGTCTACCCTTAGCCCTGCGTTTATGAATTAGGGGATATTCTTCTGTGTGGCATTTGCACCTTTCTACTGGGTTTGTTAACTCCTTTGTGTATGTATTTATTTATTTATTTATAATGTTCTTAATATATTTATTTAGACAGTTTTGTATACCACCTTATCCTTCAATCAAAGTGGTCATAACACAATTGGGGGATATATTTAACACGAGGAGATATGAGGCACATACACTAATACTTACAGGGAATATGGTCAATGGAGAGTTAAGTGGCTTGCCCAAGATCACAAGGAGTACCTATGGGACTAGAAACCCCAATCCTTCCGGCCCAAGGTTGCTGTCCTCTAGTGGGATTTGAACCCCTGATCTTCCGGCCTGAGGTAACTTGCCCCAACCACTAGGCCACTCCTCCCATTTCCAGTCCAAGCTCCCACTATCAGCCCATTTGCAATCCTAGCCCCCATCAGCCATTTCTAAAATTAGCCCCCCCCCCCATCGGACATTGCCAATCCTATTCCAGAACCACATCAGTCCATTTCCAATCCAAACTCCCCCACACTCAGTCCATTTCCAATCCTACCCCCCCAAAAGCCCATTTCCAGTCCTAGTCCTCCCCATCAGCTCATTTGCAGTCCTAGCCACCCCCCACTCAGCCCATTTCCAATCCTAATCCCCCCCCCCCAGCCCATTTTCAATTTTAGGCCCCTCCACTCAGCCCATTTCGAATCTTTGCCCCCTGCCTTGACTCAGCCCTTTCAAGCCCAAGCCCCCCCCCCCCCCGAAGAGCCCTGCGGCAGGCTTTAGAGGCCCCAGCTCTCCTCCCTTTATATGCATTTAATGCATTTATTATTTACATATGTATGCATTTTTATATTTTTATATATGTATGTAATTTTTTATATATTTATGAAGATTTTATACATATGTATTTATTTATTATTACAGTGTTCTCAGTTTGTTTTTATCTTTTATTTTATAGACTGTACCACAGAAAGTTTTTTTTATCGAAGACTTGTTACCATACTTTTATGTATAGTTAGTGGATGCCCCTGAAGCAGGCAGTTTGCCAAAACATGTTGGGCTAATTTTTATTGATGTGTATTGGTCATAGATAAATGTAATATACACATAATAAAGTAGAAACAATTTGTTTGGTTTTTTTGGGACTACTGCTTTTATGCTATTTATATCCTGTAGCAGGGATTCCTCTGTTCTTGTGTTGGTCATAACTGGCAGAAGCACTTTGCTATCCTTTGAGCATGTCGAACAGAGGTGATGGCAAAAAAGCAATCTAAAACAGAGGACTGTATTAGACCGAGCAACCCCAAGATGGCAACGGTCGATGGCATCTCATGAGGAATATCATGAAGCGCTATCAGCAGACATGGTTGTGGCTATAATACAGGACCTGGAAAATAAATTAGAGGCAGTGTGCAGTAAGCTTGATAATATCACTGCAGCAACAAAAGAATCCCATATCCAAATCACTACAGCAAAGTGAGAGAGACACTGGGAAATGAAGTTCTGAGTTTGTGTCATGCTCTGCAGAGCTGCAAAACTAAAGTTGATGACCTGAAGAATAGCTTCCAGATTATGGGTCTGGCCTTACAGCATGAAAGATGCCGAAATGAGGGGTTGGGGTTTTTTTGAGACCTAGCTTCCTCAGGAGCTGTCTTGCAGAGGAGTGACCAGGCTAATTATCATTGAGCATGCACACAGAGTGGGGCCACGAAGGCAGGAAGATGGCCTTCTGAGAGTGGTCTTGGTACATTTTCTCAACTTTGCTCAGAAAGAAATGGTTCTACAAGCGACTAGTCAAGCCAAGTCAATACAATATGACAATCGGAGAATGCTCTTTTTTTCAAGATTATTCAGCTCCTGTCAGGGACAAGCGGAGAGCTCTTGCAGCTGTATCTACATGCCCTGTTTGACAAAAGAAGTGTGATTGTTTTGCAGTTCCCTACATGACTGTAGCTGCTTCATGGGGAAGCAATGCACCTGTTTGAATCCCCCTGGAAGATTGAACAGCATGAGCTAATGATCAAAGCTGTATAACACCCAGGGATAGGGTTGCCAACTGGCTCCAGATGCGCCCGACACACTTGATCCAGTCCTAGGTTTACCCCACTGCATGCAGGGTCATGTAGTTCTGCTTTTTCCATTGCACTCCATAAGAAAAGCAAGACTACATGTCCCTGCATGCAATGGGGTAAACCTAGGCCTGGATCAAGCCTGTCGGGCGCATCTGGAGCTAGTTGGCAACCCTACCCAGGGATCAACTTCATGCAGTAATGGACTGCTGGACTGAGTGACTTCTAAGCATAAGGTCTGTTTATCCAAAACAGATAAAGTTAGTTGATGCCTTAGGTCTACCTCGGGTGGAGTATGGAAGTGAAGCAATATAGTCTTAGGTTGCAAAACAAGACAATAGTGCACTTGCCTGCTATGCCTAACATTCTAACTTTGGCCTTTGTGCTTGGTTTCATTATTGCTGGTATTGGCCTATGTGTGCACAACTGGAGCCCATGGCCCTAATGAAGTGAGAGGAGTAGGCCCTGCTGGACTTATTCTGATAATTGGAGACTTCTCTGGACACGGGATTAAAGGACTGGGCTTGCTTTGCTGGGCATTGTTTCACATGGATTTTCTAAGTTCAAAAGGGAACTTCTAAGGGAGAAAGAAGCCTATTGGATTCAATTTCTGTGGGACAAAGTATTTTTTCATTTCTGGTTCTAGAAATTCTACATATTGCTTTTCTTTTTTTTGTATTGCTGAAACCCATTCAGCAAATAGAATTTTTGTTCTGGAACAAGAATGTTTGTATGTTGCCTTTTATTGAGAATGAATGTGATCCCCTTGGAGCGAGGGTTTTCAACCCAGTCCTCGGGGAAACCTAGGCCAGTCAGGTTTTCAGGATACCCAGAATGAATATGCATGAGAAAGAGTTGCATGTTCTGGCTTCATTGTATGCAAATCTATCTTATGCATATTCATTGTGGGAATCCTGAAAACCTGACTGGCCTAGGGTTCCCCGAGGACTGGGTTGAAAACCTATGCCTTCTTGGAGTCTTGCAGCTTTTACTGCCCCCATGGAAGAATCAATCTGGGATTGCAGCAAGTGGATTAGTGCTCTACACTCAAAGGTGGTCCCTTATTGGTTTTAGGGAAGAACCTGGAAAAAGGGAATTAATCAAATATATTTGCTTTATGCACTGTTCCCCTACAAGATAATGCGGTAGTTGAGTATGCAGAAGCAGATTTGCAACTAAGAGCATGGAATACGAGTATTCGTGAGCTTGTCTCCCAGGGCTTAAAACTGCATTGGAAAGGTAATGCCAGGAAATTACAGGGAAATTTTGTGCGACACTGAGCCATAGTCCTGAAAACTCTTATCATCATCACAGTCCACATTCAGCTGCCTTTGTTACTGGAAACACTTGGTGCAGTAAGCAGAGGCCAGACACACAGGGGCCGATTTCATTTGCCTTAAACATGAAACATTAGGTTTCTGGTCCAGATGGAAGTGTGAATTAATCTACAATGAATAAACTAAGCATTTCTCACACACTGGAAATTGTTAAGCTGCCAATTATTTCTGCTGCTGTGCCATTTCAAGCCCTGGTAGCTACTGTGCCTGACTACAGAAGAGCCTCATGGGGACATGCCTAAGAATGCACATGGGGCTTCTGGCGCTTGTTTTTGCAAGTGTAGGACTACTCTGCATCTTCTATCCAGCCAAAATTAGCACTGTATGCAAGGGTGGAACAGAACAATAAAGATCTGGTGTCAGATGTGCTGTCAAGAAACATTTAACCAAAGGTATTGGCAAGAAATTGATGTTCACTCATCCTTGTTTATTTGTTAGCTTTCCTCTATTCCATGATGTGTATGAAGCAAAGCAAGAATGTTTGTTGTACAGTGTACCCACAATAACCTCAACAGAGAGAGCTCATTCTAATAATCATACGTACCTTTTATCTGTGCCCAGTTTACACAAGACTGTGCTTTGACCTGTTTAGGAAAACGAGATCAATCAAGATCAATGTTTGCCTCAAATTCATCATACGTAACTACAATGTGGGAAAAAAAAAGCTTTGACATGAACAACAGAAAAAAAGATGTGTGCTGGTTTCTCATACCTCTAATCTAGTAGAGAAAATGCATTTGCCCTAAAGGCCTGATTTACTAAAGTGCACTAAGCAGTTAACATGGGAACTGGCATGCATTAACAGCATGGCAGCTCGAGGGCATGTGCTAATTCCTGCATTAACTGCCTAACAAGGCTGTACCAAGGGCTGTGCGAGCGGTGCAGCCACAAAGGGCACAAGTACAGAAGGGGCACTGACGTCATCACTCAGCTTCCACCAAGCCTGACAAAAGCAAGTTCCTGGTCAGATAGGGGGGTACCAGGTTCACCAGCCATACAGACTGCACTGCTTGCTTGCCCTGATGCATAATGCATAATGGAGCAAGAAATGGGCAGGCACTGCATCATACAGTTGACGCAGAGGTAATTACTGCACAAATTATTATCTGTTAATATGACAGTATAGTTAATGCCACTTCAACAGGTGAAATTAACTGCATCACATTATTTGCAATCTAGTTAACGCACTGTAAGAGTGAGGTCTCTGTTAACTGCATGGGAAGGTGATGGGAATGCATGGTAGTTGCAAAATCTTGCCACACTTTACTAAATAAGTCCCTAAATGCACTGCTGCTTGTGATTATACTGGGAGGAAGAGACTGGAGAGTTCCACATTGACCCTGTAATAACTCAATCCTACAGACAGGGGACCAGAGAGACCAAGAAAATGTGGCAGAAAGATAGAGAAATATTTCCAGAAGGAAGTTCTCTTTGGCACGATGCAAGTACTACGCTGAGCATTAGCAATAAATTTGAGAGACTGAGATTATACTCCATATACTTGGTTTAGAAGCGAGGTTCATGACTAGTGGTTTCAGTTTTGCTAATCCAGAAGTAACTAATTCTGTATATGAATGGGGTTTTGGAGTTAACTATGATCCCACTTATCTTTGACAGCCAAAATGCCCCCCCCCCCCTCTCTCTCTAAGGATATACCTAAGTTTTGGTCTCAGCTGCAAGCAATGTTCATTTAAAATTCTTATATCCTGCCAATTCACCATGGCTCAAGGTGAGTTACATTGATCATAAACAGTAGCAAATATAAATAAGATTACATAAAAACAGTAAAAATTAACACAGAAATACATAAAATCACAGATACATATCAACAAAAAGCTTTTACAAATAAGATAAGTTTTTAACTTTTTGCAAAAATCACTCAAGTTAGAAAAAGCACATTATTCATTTGGCAATTAAGTTCATGCAGTAGCACCCAAACTCTAACTTAAACATCACGAACATAATCCTGACCACACAGCTCCTCTAGAGCTTCTGGTTCACCATAATTGTAAACAGTTTGTAATGATTTAGTGTTACTAGTACTCGTTTATTCTATGTATATAGTTTGAGTTCTATATGCTTCTATTGAATATGCTTTTACTGCATTTCAAACTCTGTTATTTGTAAACCGCGCTTGATCTTGGGAAAGCATGGTATAAAAATGTTTATTAAATAAATAAATATTGAAAAAGTTCTCATACAGGTTGCCTGCTTTCTCCCATTACTCAACGATGGAACAACTAATGATACTGCACAATTGACCTAACTGGATGAGATGTATTTTAATGATGTAACAAGGAGACCAGGTAAGCAGCAGACCTAGGAGAGCTTTAAAAGTCAACAGGATCTTTTACTGTACCCTATACTCTACAGGTAACCAATGCAATTCCACTAGACAATGCACAATATGATCAAACCTAGACCTCTTTAATAATGCCCAAGGAGCTGCATTTTGAATGAACTGTAATGCTTTTAAAAATTCTTTGGAAGCTGAGCTAAAATAATAATACCATAATCTAGATAGTGACTTTCATTCAGTTTTTCAAGCAACAATTTTCCTCTATCAGACAAATGCTGTCATGATCCCATTTTATAAAAGGCAGCTCTCATAACCCTGTTGATATGATGACACAGACCTAAATATAGATCCAACAGTATTCCAAATAGGATACTTTAGCTTTAAGCGGCTCCATATCATTAAAGCATATGATATCAGGTGCTTAAACACAATGTAACAAAATACAAACATGATCGTTTTATTACAATTCAAGGACAATCCATGATCGCTTAACCAATTTGAAATTGCCAAAACCAGAGATGGAAGCAGAACAAATTCCAGCTGATACATTAAAAGGAACATAAATCATGCTGTCATCTGCGAACATGTAGTAATAGTGTAACCCTTAATGAGGAAACAAAGCTTGAATAAAAATATTAAATAACAAAGCAGAGAGTACTGTTCCTTGAGATAATCAGTCTGAAAGATACTACTGAAACCAATTAGGTACAGTGGATGAAACCCCCACTGACCTTATCGCATCAGCAAAAGTCATCCAAAAACAAATACTGTACCAAGTTTATCCAGGCTACAATACAATTTATCAAATAAAGAGACTAATAATGTTTGCATGCCATGTCCTTCATGAAAACCAGGTTGGTGCTCATCCAACAGAGAATGAACATCAACAAAGTTCTGAAACTGAACAAATGCTTGACAAATTTAGCTAAAAATGGTGAACTCAATAGGTTTGTTATGAGTATGAGCTCAGCAAAGTTGGATCAAAACAAGTGTAATAATCTTGTAATAATCTTTAAGAACATTACTGGGTCAGATCAAGGGTCCATCAAGCCCAGCATCCTGTTTCCAACAGTGACCAATCCAGGTCACACATACCTGTGAGTTTCCCCAAAAGGTATACAAATCCCATCCTGTTTGTCCAATGGCTAAGCAGTGGATTTCCACGGTCCTTTTTAATAATGGTTTATGGACTTTTCCTCCAGAAACTTGTCCAAATCTATCTTAAATCCAGCTACAATAACAGCTTTTACTACATCCTTTGTTACGAATTCCAGAGTTTGATTACGCATTCAGTGAAAAAATATTTTCTCCGATTACTCTTAAATGTGCTACGTTGTAGCTTCCTTGCGGATCCCTTAGGCTTTCTACTATTTGAAGGAGTAAGCAACCATCTGCATTTACCCATTCTACTCCATTCATTATTTTATAGACCTCTATCATATCTCCCCTCAGCCATTTATTTTCCAAGCTGAAGAGCCCTAACCTTTTAAGCCTTTCCTCGTAGGGATATCCTTCCACCCCCTTTATCATTTTGGTCTCTCTTCTCTGTACCTTTTCTAATTCTGCTTTATCCCTTATAAAATATGGTGACTAGAATTGCACACAACATTCAAGGAGTGGTCGGGCCATAGAGCAATACAAAGGCATTATGATACCCTTTGTTTCTTTTCCATTCCTTTCATTTTGATTCCCAGCAGTCTGTTTTCTTTCTGGGTTACCACTGCACACTGGGCAGAGGGCTTCAAAGTATTATCCATGATGATGCCTAAATCCTTTTCCTGCTGGTGGTTCCTAAAGTGGAACCTTGCATCATGTAACCATAGTTTGGGTAGTTCTTCCCTAAGTGCATAACTTTGTTCTTGTCCACATTAAATATCATCTGCCATTTAGACGCCCGTCTCCCAATTTATCAAGGTCCTCTTGCAACTTTTTACAATCCACTTGTATTTTAACAACTTTGAATAATATGGTATCATCTACAAATTTGATCATTTCACTAATTAGTCCCATTTCTAGGTCATTTATGAATATGTTAAAAAGCAGCAGACCCAGCACTAATCCCTGGGGTACTCCACAATTCACCTTTCTCCATTGAGAAAATTGGCCATTTAGCCCCACTCTACTTTTAATCTTTTAACCAGTTCCTGATCCACAATAGTATACTGCCTCCTATCCCATGACTTTTTAATTTTTCCAAGAGTCTCTCATGAGGGACTTTATCAAAAGCTTTCTGAAAATCGAGATATAGTATATCAACCTGCTCACCTTTATCTACCTGTTTATTTACACCTTCAATAAAATATAAGAGAGATTGGTGAGACAAGACTTTCCTCCTAAGTTAAATCCATATTGGCTTTCTGCCATTAAACCATGACTATCTAAATGTTCAGTAATTTTATTTTTTATAATGGTGTTTACCATTTTGCCCAGTACTGATGTCAGGCTGACTGGTTTGTAGTTTCCTTGATAACCCCTGGAACCCTTTTTAAAAACTTGCCATTACATTGGCCACTCTCCAATCTTAGGGTACTACGGATGATTTTAATGATAGATCACAGATTACTAATAGCAGGTCTGCAATTTCACATTTCAGTTCTTTCAACACCCTGGGATGAATGCCATCTAGTCCAGGTCATTTGCTGCTCTTTAATTTATCAATTAGCTGTATTACATCTTCCCAATTTATTGAAATTTGTTTCAATTCTTCTGATATATCACCTTTAAATATCATTTCTGGGAAGGGTAACTTTCAGTTTCTCTCCTATGGCCTTATCCTCTCTCAGTGCATCTTTTATCCCTCCATCATCTAATGGTCCAACTGACTCCAGGTGTGTTTTTTTTTATCACAAATATAATTAAAAATATTTTTATTATGCACTTTTGCTTCCATGGCAAACTTCTTTCCAAATTTTCTCTTTGCCTGCTTATCAATGCTTTGCATTTAAATTGCCAGTACGTATGCTTTTTCCTGTTTTCGTCATTTGACTCTTTTTTTCATTTTCTGAATGATTCTCTCTTAGCTATGACCTCACCTTTAAGTCAGGCTGGTCGTTTGGCCTTCCTTCCACCTTTTTTAAAGCATGGAATACATCTGGTCTGGGCTTCGAAGATAGCATTTTTAAATAACGGCCGCAAATTCTTAACCACTGCAGTTGCTCCTTTTAGTTTTTCTTAACCATTTTCCTCATTTTAATATAGTCTCCTTTTTGAAAATTAATTTCTAGTGCAGTCAATTTCATTGCTAACCTCTCTCCATTTATTAAATCAAATGTGATCATATTATGATCGCTATTGCTAAGTGGCCTCAAAATAGTTATCTCTTCACTAGATCCTGCGCTCCACCGAGGACTAGGTCTAAAATAGCATCCCTGAGTGTCAATTCCTGAACCCACTACTCCATGAAGCAGTCATATATTTCATCTAAAAACTTTATCTCTCTATACCAGGGTAATCAAAATCTCCCATTATTACTGTGTTGTAAACTTTACTAGTTTCCCTAATTTCTTTTAGCATTTCATCATCTGTTCATTCTGGCAGTAGTACACCCCAGCTGCCATTCCCTTCCCCTTTTTACATGGAATTTCTATCCACAGAAATTCTACAGTGCATTTTGTTTCCTGGAAAACCCTTATCCTGTTTGACTTGATGCCCTCTTTAATATATACAGCCAACCCTCCATCAATGTGATCTATCCTATCATTGTGATATAGTTTGTAACCTGGTATTAGTGTGTCCCATTGGTTATCCTCCTTCCACCAGTTCTCTGAAATGCCAATTATATCTAACCTTTCATTCACTGCTATACATATTCTAACTCTCCCATCTTATTTTTTAGACTTCTAAAATTTGCATACAGGCATTTCAAAGGGTTTTTTTTGCTAATATTAACAGTCTGGCTATTTGATGACAACACAACTACGGATAACACCACATTTATCCTGGTGGATTCTTATCCACACCAAGCATTGACCATCTAACGTCAACATGGTACATTTACTTTTTCTAATCCCCCACCCCCATCCCTTACCCCCTCCACCTGACATCCCCAAAATAACTGTGCCTTATGTTTTCAAGCATAAACATATCAAAGGCCATTTTAATGCACACAGTTAACCTTTCCTCTTTATCTAGTTCCCCCCACAACTCAGCAAACTGGCAATTATTAATAGCCTAACTTTTAGATCCATATCTATGTATTAATGGCAATACGTCTAGCTTGTGGTGAAGTGAGTCCAGATATGGCCCCATATAAATATAAACTCCTCCCACTTTTGTGGACTACCCAATAGAGTAGCATTTTCCATAATCATCATTTTATGTAAGACTGAACATCAATGCGTAATAGAGGGCAGGCTGGAGTTTTTCCAATGTTGCAATATACTCTACTTCACCTAAAGAAATGCCTTTTGCTGGAATAATTAAACATACTTACCATACTCGCGTAGTTTGAAAACATTATCAAATAAGAACAGTTCCAAATCCAAGGTATCTCACTAATCTTAATCAAATATTGCAAAGTAGCCCTCCAAAACACTTTAATAAATTAGAGAACACAGCCAGAATACATAACCAAAGAAACCTATATTCTTTTGACCATTAACACAAACATCAGTTGCTGCAAGACAAGGTTTTTTTTTTTTAAATGGATGTACACTAGCTCTCTTGAAAGGAATTATGTCCTCCTCTTTCATCAAAGAAAAAGCGAGAATGCTAAACAAATACTTCTGCTCTGTTTTTACTAAAGAAAATCCAGGAGAAGGATCACCTGTAATTGACAAATATACAAATGGGAATAGAGTAGATACCACACCATTCCCAGAAGATGATGTGTTAGAGCAACTTGCAAAACTGAAAGTGGCCAAGGCCATGGGACCGGATGGGATACATCCTAGGATACTGAAAGAGTCAGAGAGGTTCTTGCAGGGCCATTAAAGGATGTTTTTAATAGATCCTTGGAGAAAGGAGACATTCCACAGGACTGGAGAAGGGCTGATGTGGTACCTCTTCACAAAAGTGGCAGTAGGGAAGAAGTGGGGGGAAAAGTAATGGAGGCGCTCCTGAAAGAGCGAACAGTGGACTTCCTCAAAACCAACAGGTTGCATGATCCGAGGCAACATGGTTTTACCAAAGGACAATCTTGCCAAACAAATCTGATTGAGTTCTTTGACTGGGTGACCAGAGAACTAGATCAAGGGCATGCGATGGATGTGATCTACCTAGAATTCAGCAAAGCCTTTGATACTGTTCCTCATAGGAGGCTTATCAATAAACTCAACAGATTGGGGATGGGTCCCAAGGTGGTGAACTGGATCAGAAACTGGTTGACTGACTGACGACAGAAGGTGATGGTAAACGTAACTCACTTGGATGAAAGGAAGGTGATTAGCGGTGTGAGTGATATTGCTGAAGGACTGAACGGAAAAGTCTAACTTTTTGCAGATGACACGAAAATTTGCAACAGAGTGGACTCCCCTGAGGGAGTAGATAACATGAGGAAAGATCTACAAAAGCTGGAAGAATGATCTAATGCTTAGCAGTTAAAATTTAATGTGAAGAAGTGCACTGTCATGCACTTGGAAAGCATAAATCCAAGGGAATTGTATGCGATAGAGGGTGAGAGGTTGGTATGCCTAGACCTTGGAATGATTGTTTCACCACCTTGAGATCCTCAGAAACAATGTGACAAGGTGGTGGCAAAAGCCAGAAGAATGCTGGGTTGCATACAGAGAGGAATTACCAGCAGAAAGGAATAGGTACTAATGCCACTGTACAAGTCGGTGGTGAGGCCTCACTTGGAATATTGTGTTCAGTTTTGGAGACCATATCTCGCAAAGGATATAACAAGGCTGGAAACAGTTCAGAGGAAGGCGACCAAAATGATTTGGAGCCTGCGTCAGTAGACTCATGAGAAGAAATTTGAAGACCAAAATATGTATACTCTGGAGGAGAGGAGGGACAGGGGAGATATGATTCAGAGCTTTAAATACTTAAAGAGTATGAATGAATAAACAAACGTCTTCCAAAGACGGGGAAGCTGTAAAATTAGAGGGCATAACATGAAGCTGCAAGGGGAGAAACTGAAAGGCAATGCCAGGAAATACTTTTTCACTGAAAGGTTGGTGGATGCTTGAAATGCCCTCCCGATGGAAATGGTGGGGACAAATACAGTGACAGAATTCAAAACGGCATGGGACAGACATAGTGGATCCCTTTATAGCAACAGGATAAAATCAAAATAAACATAACTATCTCATATCTCAGTAAATAGGGGTGACCTACACGGAGTGGTGGGTACACCCATAATCAAAGGCATGGGGAGGCACAGAGCAGCATAATCAAAGGCACAGAGCAGCAGGTGCACCTACTCTTACCACCTTGCTGGGCAGACTAAATGGACCATACTAGTCTTTATCTGCCATCATATACAATGTTACTATAAAGATTAACAATCAAATCCTGTGGAGGTAATTTTATATTCCCATGTGTGTTGGCCTCAGATGCATGCAACTGGCCTCTTATTAAATAGTGACTGGCATAAAAGTACACACATTGGAAAGAAGGCATATACTTTACCAGTAGTGTAGCCAGGGGTGAGGTCTGATGAAGCATGGGTGGAATTTTCCCATATGTGCGTAATTATAAAGTGTACTCACTCAGCTGTAGCAGGTGTTCCCCAGGAACAACAGGAATCAGTCCTCACATATGGTTGATGTTGGTGCCGACGGAGCCTGCATGGAGCATTTCCCCAGCTTTCAAAGGTGCATATTGTGATAAGGACGACTCTAGTGAGCCCATGGAAGTAGAAGAAAAGAATGATTCTACCTTTAGGAAAGGTCACAGCCCTGCAAAGGACACGTTCCAGCAGTTCTCTGGAGAAAACAAGCACAGGGATTCAAAAGCTAAGCTGACACACCCAAGCCCGGATGACGTAGCAACAGGCTTGGAAACTGATTACAAACACCTGTCTAGAGAGTCAGGGAGGTTTATCAGAAAACAGGGATATAAACCAGGGCTGGAGCAGCATGAGAGAGGGCAGCATGAGAGAGAGCAGCATGAGAGGGAGCAGCACGAGAGAGGGCAGCACGAGAGAGAGCAGCACAGAAGGCAGCCCAGACGAGAGCACGGTTGGAGGAAACATAGTAGCTGGAGGAAGGAAGCCATGTGGAGGAAAGGAACTGAAGCAAGCAAAGCAGAAGGGAAAAGGACACGAAGGTGGTCTGGAGTGCTCAGAGAGAAAGAGCAGGAAAACCTTCAAACCCCCGCACTGAAGGAAAAGGTTCAGAGAGTTCAGAGGTGGGTGCCTAAGACTCAGTGCAGAAGTCTGCAGAGCCCAGCCTTGAATGGAGAACCGTGGCAGAGCTCCAGGGAGGAACCTAAGCTAAGGGACAAGGGACTGTTTCTCCAGAGCTGGCAAGAGATAGTCGCACAGCTGCAGAGAGGAGTTTTCTCAGGCTCAGGTACTGCTTATCCCTATTCACTAGAGCTGTGTTTACTCCAAAATTGTTTTTTATTTATGTAAGCATAAACACAACCAAAACACACTGCAACATCATTAGATACAAAACAGGCATTGAATACATAACAGAAACAGCCAGAACAACTGGAGCATCCCATAGCTGCCCTGAAACCCTTCAAAAAGTACACCCATCCCCAACACGGCAAGCACAGCCCCAAAGATATACAAGCAAGTAAAATATCCCCAGTATTACAGTGGACTGTAGAGAACATAATTCGAAAGGCCAGCACTGCACTGAGAAAGCACCAGCTGTGCCAAACATATGCATTAACATTACACCCCCCCCCCACACACACATATCCCACCCACCCCCCCCACCCATCCACCCTGCCCCTCCCCCCCCCCTACTGCCCACCCATTAGCCCGGACCCAAAATTTTCGCAGACTTAGACATAAACACGAGTCCAGGGGAAAAAGTCCCCTCCCCCTCCTTTCCGACCAGCCTACCAGTACGGATCTCTACCTACCGACAACAAAGGCAAGAAACTAGATATTCAACACTGCGCTGCGCTCCTGGGTAGATAATGTATTTATGAGCGGCAGCCAGATCTCAAGGAACCGTTCCCATCGAGTCCCCCCTAACTGCTTAGCCGTGAGCTTTTCCATATACAGCATGTTTATCAGAGAAGTCCTCCAAGCCGCAAAATGCGGAGGGGTGCTCTCGAGCCAACCACCCAACAAAACCCTCTTGACCAGCAGTAAACCCCGATCAATCAAAGCTCGGTGGCGTGCTGGAGGCACAAAACCAACCTCCACCCAGCAATGAAAAAGGCATACTTGCCACTGCCCGAAATCCCCCATACTCAACCACTCTCCCAGTTGAACAATCACTTGCTGCCACAAACACTGGACTCTTGGGCATAGCCAAAACTTGTGGTACAATGTCCCTTCAACCCGGTGGCACCAGCCACATAAAGAGGTATCCCGTAAACCCACCTTATGGGCCCACTTATCACTAGCATAGGCCCTCCAAAGAAATTTGAACTGCATCTCCTGCAAGTAGATCCACACTGCCCCCCTAGGGATCTGCTCAAAAGCAGACCGTAAGATCTCCACTGTCAAATCGAGCAGGCCATCTGCAGCCCAACGGTGGGCAAGAGTCTGGGGGTAGGCAGAGTCGACCAGCGGGCAGAGCAACTGCTTCCTCTCCTCCCAGTCAAGGAGGTCTTTCTCCACCCAACCCCCAAGCAACTTACGCGGATCCTTCGTGAGCAATAAGGTAGGGACTCTTTTCCGCAACTGGTCAACATAATGCCGAAGTTGGAGATATCCATAGAAATTCCTGGGGCCCAACCGATAAGTATGGCTCAGGGCTTGGAAGCTCTCCAAGGCTCCCCCCTCTGTTCTACCCAAATCCCCCAAACACACTATCCCTTTCTGCTGCCAAACATGGAAAAGCGATGTATCCATGTAGCCCGGCAAAAAGTCCGGGTTCCCCACCAAAGGTAAGAGAAGGGAGCACGTCGAATCCCACCCAACTCTCCGGCAAACCTCCCGCCAAGCCAACCTCAACGTTCTCAAATATGTATTGTCCCTCCCGCACTCCAGACGGTGGGAACGCACGTTATGTAGGAGATACAAACTGTGGCAAGGAGAGGCGATTTCCTTCAACTGCTGGACAGGAGCACATCCACCCTTGACCCCGAGTAAACCCCAAATGTGCCGCACCAAATATCGGAGATTGTAATGTCTCAGCGAGGGGAGTTCCAACCCCCCTTCCTCCTTCCTCCGCCTCAGAGCCCGAAGGGGTATTCGAGGACGACGGCCCCCCCACAGAAAACCAGTCAAATATCTATCGAACAATCTCCAGTCCTTCGCGCGGACCCAAATCGGCAACAATCGTAGCATATATAACCATCGAGGAAGTTCCACCATAGAGAACAAAGCGATGCGGCCACGTAAGGACAACGGGAAAGCGCACCAGCGCTGAAACGTAAGCTGCGCCCTGCCAAGCATACCCTCCACATTCACTTGATACAGCCGATCCGGGCTCGCCGGCAATTGTATACCCAAGTACTTGATAGAGTCTGCGGCCCATGCCAGAGGGAAGGCTCCCCGCCAAACCGGTCGCACCTTCCCCCCCACATCCAAAGCCATGGATTTAGACATATTGATTTTCAGCCCAGAGAAACTACCAAATTCCTGAATAAGGAGCAAAACCCCCTGCAATGAATCCTGCGGCTCTGCCAAGCAAAGCAGCATGTCATCAGCAAACGCACTTATTTTCATTTCCTCCTTCCCCATCCCGATCCCCACCACACGGGGCTCCTGCTGGATAGCCTGCAGGAGGGGTTCCAGCGCAAGCACAAATAAAAGCGGAGATAGCGGGCAGCCCTGTCGCGTACCCCTTTCTAAAATAAAGGGCTCCGAGTAGACCCCATTCACACCAACCCTCGCCGCTGGAAGCTGGTATAGAACCCGAATCCACTGGGCAAACTCCCCTCAGATCCCGAACCTACTCAAAGCATCCCACAGATACGCCCATGCAACCCTATCAAACGCCTTTTCAGCATCCAGACTAACTAGCAGTAATGGGGAGTCCTTTCCAAGACAATACTCCATTCCTAAGAGGAGCTTAGCAATATTCTTAGTGGCGTCCCTCCCCACGACAAAACCCACCTGTCTATCCCCTATCAAAGATGGTAACAGGGGGTTCAAACGTTTGGCTAGTATCGAGGCCAGAATCTTAACATCAGTATTGATTAGCGAGATAGGCCGAAACGACGCGGGGTCAAGCAGATCCTTACCCGGCTTTGGAATAACAGTAATGTTGGCACACCGCATGTCTCTAGGGAAGCAGCCCCTTTGCAACGCCTCATTGTACATAGCTATCATACTAGGGACCAGCCGAGGGGACAGCAGTTTATAATACTCTCCGCCGAACCCATCAGGGCTTGGGGCCTTATGCGGTTTCCCTCGCTTAATAGCAGCTTGGATTTCCGCGCCTGTCAGAGGAGCATTAAGCTCCCGCAATTCCTCCTCCGTTAATTGTGGCAAGGCCACTTTATCCAGGAACGCTCTGCCTTGGGTATCAGCACGGTCTTCCTCCGTATACAAGCGGCCGTAAAACCCTCTGAAAATTTCAGCAATCTGCTGAGGCTGGTGCTGCAACTGTCCCTTCCCATCTTTAAGAACCGGGACAAAACGCGCCCCGCCCGGGTCCCGAACCAACCTTGCTAGGAGCTTGCCAGACCGATTACCATACCTATACAGCTTGTGCTGATAATACTGCAGGGACATCTTAGCCCTTCTCTGAAGGAGCTCATTGAGGGCCAACTGGGCTTTTGCAAAATCCTGCTGCCTAACTCTAGCCCCCTCCCATGTAAGGTAGCCAACTTGGATTGCAAGGCCTGAAGATTACGTTCCATAACCACAATGCTATGATCCAAATGTCGGCGCCTTCGAGCAGTGTAGGCCATACTTTCCCCTCTCATAACCGCTTTACTAGCTTCCCAAAATAAAAGTGGGGAACAGTCGGGAATATCATTGAAATGAACGTATTCCTCCAAGTGCTTCTCCAAGAAACATCGAAAATCTTTGTCTTCCCACAAGTAGGCCGGGAAATGCCATCCCCCCCTACCCACCCCCTGGCACTCCCAGGTCATCCAAACCATACCATGATCGGATATAGCTACAGGCTCTATGTCCGCCCGCTCCACCCTGGAGAGCGCTTGCTCACTCACCAGGATATAATCTATCCGGGACCATGTAAGGTGGGCCCTCGACTGGTGGGTGTAGACACGCTCCCCCGGATGTAAAGTACACCACACATCTAAGAGGCCCCCCAGTCTACACAAATAACCCACTCCTTTTTTAGTCCAAGCCCCCCCTTTGCTCGCCACCGATTTATCTAGGCGTGGGTCGCTAGGGCAGTTAAAATCCCCTGCCAGCACTAATTTACCATCCCCCACCCTCTGCACAAAGCCCAACAAAAACTTAAAGAAAGCATGATCATAAACATTGGAGGCATATATGTTGCCTATCCATATCTCTTCGTTATATAGTTTGGCTTGGAGAAAAACGTAGCGCCCCTGCGGATCCGATTCAATCTGCATCACTTCAAATGGGATACCCTTTTTTACCAATATCACCACTCCCGCCTTTTTCCCCCCGAGGAAGCCCCGTACATGCTTGCCACCCAGTCCCTCACCAGCTTTTTGTGTTCTTGCTCGCTCAAATGAGTTTCCTGCAGTAAAGCTAAGTGAGCTCCTTTCCTTTTTAGTGCCTGCAAAATTTTTGTGCGCTTGACAGGAGAGCTGATGCCGCCCACATTCCAGGAAATTAATTTAACATTTTGATTAAGTTATTCCGAGGCTATGGCCTTTCACTGCAAGAGAACCCAAATTTACTCCCGGAGCCGCCCAGCCTCGGCCCCTGAGAGAGACTCGACCCTGCCCGTTAGCCAACCCTGAGGTCCATAGGTCCCTAGGCATCCCCCTTGTGTCTATTCCCCCCTCCCCTCCCCCTCCCCCCCTCCCCCCAGAAATTTCTTCCCCCCTCCACCCCCCCTTCCTCCCCCCCTTCTCCCCACCCCCCGCACCCCTCTGCCTCCCAACCCCTTTAAAAGCACACATCCCACCTCAGCCTAAAGCTGAGCAAAAGTCACTGATGTGCACCGCGGGGCCACCTCGGACTCCCGCCCAGCGCCAGTGCCACCACCAACGACTAACCGCCTACCCACACGCTCCCCCTCTACTATTCTTTTCCACCCACCAAGTCCACAGCACTGCGAGGAACAGGCTGTTCTCCGCAAGATTGCCCAGGCCTCTTGTTCAGAGTAGGAGGGAAAAGAAGAAAGAGACAGAGAAGGGGCAGAGATAATGCACACATCCCAGCACAATAAACAATAAAACTTTACTCCACTAAGCAGGTCAACGTCGGAACCCCTGCCCCAGGGCAACTCTTCTATCCCCTCAACATAAAACACACTGTAACAGAATAAAAGGGAAAATTCTTATCAACAGAGGGCATAGCTCACTCCGTCCAACTACACCGCAAGTCTTAGCGGGGTCCGTGGGTGGGCCATCAAATCCCCCAGTAATTACACCCGCAGCATCCTGTGGGAGAACCCCCACTCCGCAGGCCCCACTGCAGCTTCACAGCATCGAAAACTCTGTCTTAGCGGGTCAAGCAGCACTCATGGCACATCAGTCCCGGTCCTCTCATCCGCTCGCGTGGGCAGGTCCTCTTTCAGCCGCTCGATGTAGGCCTTGGTCTCTCCTGCTGATTCAAAAAACAGGTTTTTCCCCAAATGGTGGACGCGTAGCGTCGCCGGGAAGGCCAGGGTAAAACGGATCTTCTTCTGAAAAAGGGCCGTACAGACAGGAGAAAACTCCTTACGTTTCGCCAATACGACTGTGGAGTAGTCCTGGAACAGGAGGATTTTGGTGTTCTGCAACAAAAGTCCCTCGTGCTGCCGGTACGCTCGTAACAGTCTCTCTTTATGAGCAAAATTCAGTACCCGGGCGATCACCACTCGGGGCCTTGATCGGTTTTCCAGCCTCGGTCCAATCCGGTGAGCCCGCTCCACTTTAAGGTCGCCGACCAAAGTGGGTAGGCCCAACTCTTCCGGGAGCCATTTCTCAATGAGAGGTACTAGTTGCTGATCATTCGTCGTCTCCGGAATGCCCACCAAACGGATATTGTTCCGCCGGGAACGATTTTCCAAATCGTCCAGCTTACTCTGCAAGGCCGTAAGTTGCGCACGTGTCTCAGCATGCACTCTCTCCTGCCGTCCCTCATCGTCTTCTATGGCAGACACGCGGTGTTCTAGTTCTTCGATCCTTTGGCCTTGTGCTGCCAGCGTTTCCCCCATCACCTCCAACTTGGAGAGAATCCGGTCTAACTTGGGGTCCAGATGCCGAGCCACCTCCCTCACTAGCTTCTCTGATGCCGAGTCCCCACTCTCCGTTCCCGGCGACGAGGGTTGCATCGCCGCCGAGGCAGAGGCCCGCAGCTTTGGCGCCTTCTCCTTCTCCCGTCGAACCGGGGGCGGCATCTGAGGCACAACACAACAGTAGGCTGAAGCACAATATTAGGGTAGGTACTCCCACCACTGGCGCCAGCCACCGGGCTCTTAAACTGCTGATTTTATATCAATTTCGCCGAGGCGGCCCCGGAGCAAGTGAAACACGTCTTCACTTGCTCATGTGTCACGTGACTCTCCACTAGAGCTGTGTTTAAAAGACCCACAGGGAGTTTTAGGGAGAAAACACTCTGAGGCATTCGCCAGTAGTTTAAAGCAAGGCAGTGCAGCACAAGAACCTGAAGCAATGCAGGTGGACTCTAAGGAGAGTGATTCCTTACAGCCAGAACAACCTATGGATTGTACTTTGTGCTTTGCGGACAGTATTGAAAGCCTTTGCTAAACTGTATAGTATAAGCTGAGTGTAACCTAAAGAAAAGAAGATATTTTCTTTGATAAAGGAAGCTGCCATGTTTTGTTCTTTTTCTGTATACGTGAGAAGCAGCTGCATTTGGATTGAATGAATGTAAAAGCTCAGCCAGCACACTTGTATAAAGAACCTTTTTGAACAAATACTGGAGAAGTATCCTGGTGCAACTTACTTTGAACCTTTGCTTTTGGGAGAAATAAACTTTGTTATAGTTTTGCCTATAACTCTGGCTTCATGACTATTTTCTATCAGAAGGAAAACTACTTTTCCCAGCATGCATCACAAGAGGAAAGTTAGTTGATTTAACCTTCAATAGAGAAAAATAATGGCTACCCCAGCCCTCCAAGCCTAAGGCAGAGGGCGGGGTATGACAAGTGGCGTAGTTGTTGGATGATCGTTACATCAGGATTTACAAAAACCACTTCAGGATTTTCACCGAAGGTTTTCTGCAAGTACCTACTGCTAAGCTGTACTCTGGAGGGCAGAGTGAAGAATTGCTGGCAGGTCAGCCAGAGCAACTGGAGACCAGCGATACTCTACTTTTCAAGGCGTGAATTGACGCCTATGCTCAGGTAACGAGTATTTGGGCATGGGTAATATGGGATTCAAGTGAGAAATAAGAGAGACTCCAAACGTTTAGCCTAAGGGAGTCTAGCTGAAAGTCTGGTGATATTGCACTTGGTGGGCTGTGTTTGTCTTTTTCTTTCTGCAGAGAAAAACTACCAAGATGGATCCCAAAGATGTTTTGCAGTGGATGGCATCCCAGTTTGAGAAGCAGAGGAAAATGGCTCATCATGCGCAGGAGCAGGCTGCGGCCGCTCTGCAGGCCCAGCAGAAGCCTATGCTAGACTTAATGGAGGCGTTGCTTGCGAGTCAGAAAGCGACAGTGGGAGCTACATCAAGCACATCGCCGCTGGAAGCAGCAACACATACCTGTGTGGTAGGACCACAAACTTGTGGGACTTTCTCGTTTGGACAACTTACAGTAGGAGATAATGTGGATAATTTCATTGAAGCTTTTGAGCGAGTTGCACATACGGTGGGGTGGCCAATAGAACAGTGGGCTGTACGGCTAGCCCGCATCCCTTACAGGGGAGGCATTAGCAGCCTACAGGGCCATGCCGGCAGCACTTGCTACAGATTATGGGGAGCTAAAAAAGGCCATAAGAGATCGTTTAGGCTTAACTCCGATGGTCTACCATCGCATGTTGACAGCTACAAACTTAGGAGCTGGTGAGACACCTAAGGCTCTGTGCCAAAGGGTCAAAGCCTTAACTGAAAAATGGTTGGCTCCGGAAGGTAAAACCATAGAAACTGTAATAGATGCAATTGTATTAGAACAGTTCATGAATGCGATACCTAAGGAAATTCAGTCCTACCTGATATTACAAAACTGCCAGACCTCGACAGAAGCAACCCTGCTGACCGAAAGATATCTAGAAGCAGAATTCGCTGGTCAGGAAAAAGGGGGCGCTCTGAGAATGGCAGCGGAGGCAAGTTTTGTAAAATCAGAAAGAGGACCCAGGCCAATGGTGGAATGTATGAAAGCTTATTTGCCTAAGCAAGAAAGTAATTTGATAATGAGAAAATGTTTTCAATATGGAAAGCTAGGTCACCTGAAAAAGGAATGCAGTACACGCAATGCATTAATAAGTGCTAATGTGAATCACATTAGAGAAGGGCTCCTGCTGAATGTTGATGTTCAGAGCATTTCTGTTAACGCTCTACTAGACTCAGGTGCTGACCAGAGTATGATCTCTAAGATACTCTGGCAGACAATAGAAGCACAGAGTGAATCCGTACCGAGCAGACCAGAGGGAAAGGTCAGGATCAGGTGTATCCACGGATCATCATCCTTCTATCCCATGTACAAGCTGCTAATAAAGGGGTTAGGAACACAAAGAGAAGTCCTGGTAGCCGTAGTCCCGAGATTACCCCATGACCTAGTACTAGGTAGGGATTGGCCCCAGTTCAAAAGAGGATTGGAGAAGGGCCTACATCCAAAAGTGGGTCTGGTATCTACTCGATCCCAGTCAGCAACCCCTGATGAAAAGGAGGAACCCCCAGATGAGTCACTATGTGAATTACCAGCACACGACGACCTAATAGCTTTCCCTGCAGATAGGTGTAAAAAGGGAAAGGCTGAGAAACGCCGGGAAAGACAGCGTAGGGCTCAGGGGAGAGCCGAGATGGAGGCTGGACAAGGGTTACCTTGGGTCCCAGCCAAATTGGTGGAGAAGTTCCCGTCTTTTCCCAAGGAACAGCAGGCGGATCCCACACTTAAACGGGCGTTTGAATATGCCCAGGTTGAGAGGGATATACTCCAAAGATTCCTCTTGGATAAGGGAGTACTGTATAGGGAGAGTCTTGATCCCCGAGCAGAGACAGTCAGGAAGCAGCTGGTGGTACCTGCCGCTTTTAGGATGTTGGTCTTGAGGCTGGCCCATGACCACCTGGTAGGAGGTCATAAGGGAGTACAGGGGACTCTAGACCAGATTCTCGCCCATTTCTACTGGCCGGGGGTTTTCAAGGAAACCATCCGGTTCTGTGAGTCATGCCCTTCGTGTCAGAGAGTTACCTATGTTCGACCACCAGGGGTGCCCATGATTCCGACTCCTATCATCTCAGAACCCATCCGAAGAATCGCAATGAATATAGTAGGACCTTTGCTGAAGACGCCCCGAGGGTTCCAGTACATTTTAGTTATAGTAGATCAGGCCACCAGGTTTCCGTGGGCCATTCCTTATGGAACATCTCTGCGAAAACAATAGCCCTAGAGGTAATAAAGCTATTTTGTGAAGTGGGTTTCCCCCAGGAGGTGCTGACAGACCAGGGTAGCAACTTCATGTCAAAATATTTGGCCCAAATATGGGATGCTTTTGGGGTACAACACGTAAAAACAGCCGCCTATCATCCCCAGTCCATTGGACTAATGGAGAGATTGAACCAGACATTGAAGCAAATGCTGAGGAGAGGCTTAGATGGAAACATGTCTGAGTGGGATGTTATTGCTCCCCTTTGTGCTATGTGCCTGCCGAGAGCGGACCCAGGCATATTTAGGGGCATCCCCCTATGAGTTAATGTACGGACATGCCCCATGAGGAATTTTGGACATATTACGAGGAGAATGGGTCGAGCCAGAGGTAGAAGTAATGGGAGTACCCCATTTTCTGCGAGATTTGAGGGGGCGGTTGCAGAGGACCTCCCAAGTAGCAGAGGAAAACTTACAGGCCAGCCAGGCTCGCCAGAAGAAATATTATGATATAGGTACAAAACACCGCCAAATATCCATAGGAGAGAAGGTTATTGTGATGGTGGCGGACGCCGGGCCAAACTCTGAGGTCCAATGGAAAGGACCATATAAAGTGGTCAAACAGGTAGGTCCGGTATCCTACAGGGTAGAAAATAATAAGGGCCGCCAGCAGGTTTACCACGCAAATGTCCTTAGGCCATGGCGAGAATGAACAGCAGTAGCCAATGCATCCACAGTGGAAAGTAAGGCAAGAAAATTACAGCAAGATATCGTCGCCCTAGCGAAGATTACGAGCTGTGCGGGTGAAATGTCGCCAGCCCGTAATATCTTAGGGGGGGGGATATGTGATAAGGAAGACTCTAGTGAGCCCATGGAAGTAGAAGAAAAGAATGATTCTACCTTTAGGAAAGGTCACAGCCCTGCAAAGCACACGTTCCAGCAGTTCTCTGGAGAAAACAAACACGGGGATTCAAAAGCTAAGCTGACACACCCAAGCCCGGATGTCGTAGCAACAGGCTTGGAAACTGATTACAAACACCTGTCTAGAGAGTCAGGGAGGTTTATCAGAAAACAGGGATATAAACCAGGGCTGGAGCAGCATGAGAGAGGGCAGCATGAGAGAGAGTAGCATGAGAGGGAGCAGCACGAGAGAGAGCAGCACGGAAGGCAGCCCAGACGGGAGCACGGTTGGAGGAAACATAGTAGCTGGAGGAAGGAAGCCACGTGGAGGAAAGGAACTGAAGCAAGCAAAGCAGAAGGGGAGAGGACAAGAAGGTGGTTTGGAGTGCTCAGAGAGAAAGAGCAGGAAAACCTTCAAACCCCCGCACTGAAGGAAAAGGTTCAGAGAGTTCAGAGGTGGGTGCCTAAGTCTCAGTGCAGAAGTCTGCAGAGCCCAGCCTTGAATGGAGAACCGTGGCAGAGGTCCAGGGAGGAACCTAAGCTAAGGGACTGTTTCCCCAGAGCTGGCAAGAGATAGCCGCACAGCTGCAGAGAGGAGTTTTCTCAGGCTCAGGTACTGCTTATCCCTATTCACTAGAGCTGTGTTTAAAAGACTCACAGGGAGTTTTAGGGAGAAAACACTCTGAGGCATTCGCCAGTAGTTTAAAGCAAGGCAGTGCAGCACAAGAACCTGAAGCAATGCAGGTGGACTCTAAGGAGAGTGATTCCTTACAGCCAGAACAACCTATGGATTGTACTTTGTGCTTTGCAGACAGTATTGAAAGCCTTTGCTAAACTGTATAGTATAAGCTGAGTGTAACCTAAAGAAAAGAAGATATTTTCTTTGATAAAGGAAGCTGCCACGTTTTGTTCTTTTTCTGTATACGTGAGAAGCAGCTGCATTTGGATTGAATGAATGTAAAAGCTCAGCCAGCACACTTGTTTAAAGAACCTTTTTGAACAAATACGGGAGAAGTATCCTGGTGCAACTTACTTTGAACCTTTGCTTTTGGGAGAAATAAACTTTGTTATAATTTTGCCTATAACTCTGGCTTCATGACTATTTTCTATCAGAAGGAAAACTACTTTTCCCAGCATGCATCACGAGAGGAAAGTTAGTTGATTTAACCTTCAATAGAGAAAAATAATGGCTACCCCAGCCCTCCAAGCCTAATGCAGAGGGCGGGGTATGACAATATGCATCTACTCAATTTTATAAGACTAATTTTTCCATATGTAAATATGTTTTGTATCTAGAAAGTGTTTTATAAAATTACCCTCATGAGGTCAGTTTTCAGTCATTTACCTGGGTAAAGTTGCTTGTCTGAAAATCACCTTCATCTCATCGGCTAAAAACACATAGTTTGCAGCTTGTTGTGTGTGAGGGCTTGTGTGCATCAGTGATGCTGAGAGCTAAGCTATTAATATCTTAGCTAGTGGCAGGGTCTCCCAAGATAGACAGGTCTCAGCAGAGGTGCTAGACTAAGACAAACCACCCATCTGGGCAGCAGCAGAATGAGACGGTTTGGCGGCGGAAGATCACATTTCTGTGACAACTGCAACACTAGAATTACCTGCATAGAAGAAAGTCCTGGCAAACCTACTTCTGTATCTTGCCACGAAAACCAAATGGATAGTCACAAAACAAATTGCACTATAGTGCTGGAAGATGAGACCCCCCAGATCGGAAGGCACTCAACTGGCTACTGGGGATAAGTTGAAGACTTCTCAGAGTAAAGCCAGCATTTATGATGTGGTTTGGTATGCTGATGTAGCTGTGCATGAAATGTGAGTCAGAAGTTGCAAAAATGTTTTTATATATTGGGACATGGAATGTACAAAGCATGAACCAAGAGAAGTTGGAGATAGTCAAGAATGAAATTGTACAACTCGATCTGTTGTCAGAGAACTGAAATGGACTGGCATCCCTGGCAGTTTACATCTGATGATCACATAGTCTACTATGCTAGAAATGAAAGACAAAGAAATTGTGTTGCATTTATAATTAAGAAGAAACTTGCAAGAACTGTAATGAAATACAGTGCAGTCAGTGAACGCTTAATTTCTATTAGTCTATGAGGAGTGCCCATCAACACAACTATAATTCAGATATATGCCCTAACAATAGCTGCAGAAGAGAATGAAGTTGATGAATTCTATGAATAAGTACAAGCTGAAATTGACAGAACATGCAAACAGGATATCCTGATAGTTATGGGTGACTGGTACGCAAAAGTTGGCAACAAAGAGGAAGTCAAAGTGGTTCGAAAATATGGACTTGGCAACAGAAATGAAGCTGGAGAAAGACTGATAGAATTCTGTAAGACCAATGATCTATTCATCTCGAACACGTTCTTCCAGCAACACAAGTGCCGACTGTACACGTGGACCTCACCCAATGGATTATACAGGAATCAAATTGGCTACATCTGTAGAAGACAACAATGAAAAAGCTTGATAACATCAATAAAAACCAGACCTGGAGTTGACTGTGGCACAGATCACCAACTACTAGTATGCAAACTCAAGCTAAAGTTGAAAAAGAGCAAGCCACTAATGAATGTAGCAAAATATGACCTTGAGAATATACCACTGGAATTTAAAGACTGCCTGCAAAATTGATTTGCTGCTTTAGATATAAATGACAGAGTTCCAGAAGAGTTATGGGATGACATCAAGAAGGTTATGTTGGAAGAAAGCAAGAAATCTCTATATAAGATAAAAAAGCAAAAGACCGAAATGGGTGACTTTAGAAACTCTGAAAATTGCCCAGAAATGCAGAGAAGCTAAAGCCAGAGGAGAAAGAGAGGCAATTGTAGAACTCAATAGAGATTTCCAATGTGCAGCAAGACAAGACAAGGAGAAGTACTGCAATGATGCATGCAAGGACAAAGAATCAGAAACTATCAGAGGAAGAACAAGATCAGCTTTCCTAAAGCTATGCGAGTTAAAGAAAAAATTCCAGCCTAGAATTGGAATGCTACAAGATGTTCAAGGATCCATGTTGAATGATGCTGAGAAGATCAAGAAAAGGTGGAAAGAATATACAGAGTCATTATACCATAAAGATCAAATGGACTGACAGCTGTTTCAACCTGTACCTTATGATCCGGAATCATTGCAGATGAAAGAAGTCAAAGCAGCATTAAAAGCCTTATCAAAAAAAAAAGCACCGGACATTGATGGCATTCCCATAGAAGTATTACAGCAATTTGATGCAGTTGTCACCATACTTACAAGACTTTGCCAGGAAATTTGGGAGATAAATTCATGACCAACTGACTGGAAAAGATGTGTTTATACCATTACTGAAAAAAGGTGACCTGACTGACTGTGGAAATTATCGCACAATCGCTTTGATCCCACATGCCAGCAAGATTCTACTCAAGATCATTCAGCAGCGACTACAACCATACCTGGAATGAGAACTGCCTGAAGTGCAGGCAGGATTTCAGGAAAGGGTGAGGAACAAGAGACATCATTGCAGATGTGAGATGGATCCTTGAAAAGACAAATGAATACCAAAAAGATATCCATATGTGTTTTATGGACTACAGCAAGGCTTTTGACTGTGTAAACCATGAGAAACTCTGAGCCACATTAAGAAGTATAGGTATACCAGAACACCTGATAGTTCTCTTACACAACCTTTATGCTGATCAAGAAACAACAGATCGAATGGAACAAGGAGAAACAGAATGGTTTAAAATCAGCAAAGGTGTACGACAAGGCTGCATACTTTCCCCCTACCTGTTTAATTTATATGCAGAACAAATCATCAGAGACGTAGGACTGTGTGAAGACAACCGAGGTGTGAAGATTGGTGGAAAACTCATCAATAACCTTCGCTATGCTGATGATACCACATTACTGGCTGAAAGTGAAGACGATCTGAAACATTTGCATCTCAAGATCAAGGAACATAGTCTTAAAATTGACCTGCACCTTAACATTAAGACAACAAAGATCCTGACAACTGGCAAAATCAATAAGTTAATCATTGATAGAGAAGAAATTGAAATAGTTGACAACTTTAACCTATTTGGATCAATAAAGAAAGGACAAGCAGTCAAGAAATCTGATGAC
Source organism: Ichthyophis bannanicus (assembly GCA_033557465.1). NCBI lineage: Eukaryota > Metazoa > Chordata > Amphibia > Gymnophiona > Ichthyophiidae > Ichthyophis > Ichthyophis bannanicus. The sequence goes on along the minus strand of CM066032.1, from coordinate 677,584,732 downwards.
GCATTGCTCTTGGCAGAATGGCTACGAAGGCCCTAGACAAGATTTTCAAGAGCAGAGATGTCTCTCTCCATACAAAACTAGACAAGATTTTCAAGGGCAGAGATGTCTCTCTCCATACAAAGATTCAACTTGTTCAAGCCATGGTGTTTTCAATAACGTCATATGGATACGAAAGTTGGACAGTGAAAAAGATAGACAAGAAGAAAATTGATGCCTTTGAATTATGGTGCTGGCAATGAATACTGTGTATATCATGGACTGCTTGAAGAACAAACCAGTCAGTACTAGAGGAGATCAAACCTAAGCTTTCCTTAGAAGCTCAGATGACAAGACTTCGACTTTCATACTTTGGACATATCCTGCGAAGAGAGAGATTGTTGGAGAAAGACTTAATGTTTGGCAAGGTAGAAGGTCAACGTAAAAGAGGAAGGCCAACAATGAGATGGATTGATACAATAACAGCAGCTATGGGTGCCACTCTATCAACAATAACCCACCTGACTGAAGACCAAACACAGTTTAGGTCAACTATCCAGAGGGTTTCCATGAGTAGACACCAACTAGATTGCACTTAACAGCAAGAACTTCTACAACATGTGAAATTTTAGCCAAGTTAAAAAATATTTCTGTGCCTGTGTTTAGGTTGGGAGAGGAAAACCACATGGGTACATTAGATTTTCAAATACATGCCCACCTATGCAAAGACCAGGTACAACTATGTAAGCATTTAGTAAACACACTTTGTGAGTCCTAATTTTCAAAGTAAAATGATGCAGGTGGTTTCCCTTTGAATACTGGCTGTAATGTATCCAGCCTAAAACTGCATCACCCAAATAGTATCCTGAGATCACATCACAGTTACTGATATGCCTGAGTCAGCATCTGATGTGCATCCCACCACTACTTGCCCTCGACAAAGTACATAAGGGTCACTTCAAAGTTTGCGTTCTCTGTTGATCCCTGTATTTATTGTTGACCCCGGCTGCTCCTCAAAGCTAATGATCAGTGTGTACCCCTCCACTATTTATCCTTTCAGTGGCACCCTAGGAACCACCAGACAGCCCCCAGGCCTTAGAAATCCACAACTGGTGTGCTTCTTATTGCTACTGGTGGTACCCAGAGTTCACTTCAAAACCTCTACCATCCAGAGTTGAAGGAAAGTCCAATTCCTGGGCTGTTTCATCCCTTCAAGTAAGATCAGCATATGCATTCCTGTTTAGTCAGATTTTTAGCTTGTTCAAACAACAATACCCAATGCAGTGGCTCCCATTTAAAAAGGGTAAACTGCTTGGTTCATCTCCTTTCATGATTATCTGTCCAATCTTCCCTTGATTCTCCCTACTACAAGGCATAGAGAATTCCCATTTTGACCCAAAGAAGGCCCATGTCCCAAGAATGGTCAGAAAGTAGAAGTTTGTGCCATACTAATAGTGCTCCCAGGTACCCTGCATCTCCTTATGATTTGAAGAGGGAACAAAGTTATATTAATAAATTCAGTAATTAATCCAGTAGCATATCCACTTTGGCAGGCAAACTGGGATTTGAACCTACAACCATGAGGACTGGAGATTAGTGGCTTGCAACTGGAGCCACAGAGGTTAATCAGCATAAAGTTAGTCCTGGTAGGATAACTCAGAGGTGGCAAAAGGAAGCCCTCCCCAGATAAGCCCATTGGACCAGCAAGAGGTATGTCCTATTTGTGACACTATATAAAGAGAGGCAGGTAGACACACCCTTGTCGGTTCAACAGTTTTCAGTTCTCCAGTATGCTTGCTTTTGAGCTTTGCCTGCATCTTGTTCCTGATCCAAGTATGATTCCTGCATCAATCCTGCTCTCTGCTAAAGACATCTGGTTCTTAAACATGCCTGGTGCCTGCAACGCTCTGTCACGAGCCTTGCTTGTCAATCCATTTTCCCACCCAGAATAGGCCCCGACAGCAGTAGTGTACCAAGGGCAGGGTGGTCCACCCTGGATGACAACTAGGAGGGGAGGTACCAAAATTCCAGGCCTACATGCGGCAAACTTACTAAACTGCGCTGGCTTGCCACGCTGCCTCTGTGCTGGGCCCGGCAGCTGTTCCCTCTCACAGCATCAAGAGACTTTAGCCCAGGAGGGAACAGCTGCCAGGTGTGGCGCAGAGGCAGAGTAACAAGCAAGCAAAGAAGTTTAGTAAGTTTGCCTCATGTGCAAGCTCAGAAGTTGGGCCCCACCCCCTTCCTGGGGGGCATCCGCTCTGAGTGCCAAATAGGTTTGGCATGCACTAAAAGGCTTCTGTGCAGAAGCATTAATAAGAGAAAAATGCAAACATTCTCCTTTAGGTGGCGTTCATGACAGAAAATGTTGCCAGGCCCTTAACTCTGTGTGAGCTGCAGTGCACTGAATTTATTGGCAGTGGCTCCTCGATGTTCCCTTGAATTCACATGGATAATTAACTTTCCAAAGTCCATTTATATTTATCTAAGGTAACAGTAAATACAATTATTTTGACATGCTCCTTACAAAGTGGAGAGCAATTAATACAGACTAACAAATACTTACAGCCTATAATAATTATCCCTTTGGGTATGAGAGAAGGTCAGTTGGAAGGGATGAATCAGAAAGCGTAGTTACTCACCTGTAACAAGTGTTCTCCAGGGACAGCAGGAATCAGTCCTCACATATGGGTGACGTCGGCACCGATGGAGCCCTCGCAGAAGCATCACCTCAGCTTCAAAGAAAGCCTTTGGGAGATGCCACCACACGTGTGGTCCCCTTCCCGCCCAAGGGTGCCATCTTGCTCAGTCAGATGACATAGCTAAAATACAGCAAAAAGAAAAGATGGTAAAGGAGCAACTCTAAGGGGAGAAGGGAGGGTTGTGAGGACCGATTCCTGCTGTCCCCGGAAAACACCTGTTACAGGTCAGTAACTATGCTTTCTCCGGGAACAAGCAGAAAGTCAGTCCTCACATATGGGACTTCCCAACTACAGGCTACCGAAACCCCATAGCAAAAATAGGGGCTCCCTCACAGGGAGCCGCAAGCAGCAACAATTTAGTCCGTGTCCACAGACCACAGTAGGACCCCTGTGTCCAATGAAACCAGCACTCCGGTAGCCTGAACACAGAAGGGTCAGAGGGTAGGAGTTGCCTAGACCCTGAAAAACTTACGGAGCACAGCCTGGCCGAAGGCTCTGTCACGTCGGGACTCTCTTTCCAAGCAGTAATGGGCTATGCAGGTATGGACTGAAGACCAGGTGGTGGCCCGGCAGATGTTCGCCATCGGGACAGAGCACAAGCTTGCCATTGAGGCCACTGTAGCCCTGACACTGTGGCCGTGATTCAGCCTTCAGCTGGAGCCTCGCCTGCTCATAAGCGAGGGCGACAGTTCGCCACTCATGTGGACAGTGTACGCTTGGTCACCACCTCCCCCAGCCTACTGGGGTCATAGGAGATGAAAAGCTGGCGTTGGATATAGAAAGACAAAGCCCTCTTACAGTCCAAGGTGTGAAGGACTGTCTCCACCCGACTGGATTTAAGTCTTGGAAAGAAGGTAAGGAGTACCACTTTCTGGTTGAGGTGAAAGGGCGATATTACCTTCCGTAGGAATTTGTGGTGCGTGCGAAGCACCACTCTGTTTTTGTAGAACCTGGTATAAGGTGCCTCCGCCACAAGTGCCTGAAGCTCGCCAACTCTGCGAGCGGAGGTGAGCACAACCAGGAAAGCCACTTTCCACGAAAGGAAGCGAAAGTGGCAGGTAGCCAGAGGCTCGAAGAGTGGGCGAGTGAGCTGCCTCAGCACTACGCTGAGGTCCCATTCGGTTGCCGGAAGGCGAACTGGGGATTCGATAAGAGCAGGCCCCAAAGAAAATGGGTCATCAAAGGCTGGACCAAGAGGGGCTTGCCATCCACCGGATGGTGGTGCGCCGCCAGGGCGCTAAGGTGAACTCGGACGGAGCTAGACTGGAGCCCGGATTGAGAGAGGTGGAAAAGATACTGTAACACCAGTGCCACTGGCAGGAGAAAGGGTCAGCCCCATGCTCGGCACACCAAGCCCAGAGGTCCAGCTCAAGAGGAACGCATCCAGGGCCACCCTGCTTGGGTGTGGAACTGGGCTTCAGAAGCGGGGAAGCTGCGCGTTCGCCGGTCTGGCGAACAGGTCCATGGATGGGGTCCCCCACCGATGGAACAAGAGGTCGGCAATCTTCAGATCCAGGCACCACTCGTGTGGGTAGAGGATCCTGCTGAGTTCGTCCGTGAGGACGTTCTCCTGGCCTGGGAGGTAGACTGCTCATAGGGTCATCCACAGGCAAAATGCAAAGGAGCAAAGGAGGATTGCCTCTCAGCAGAGGAGGCAGGATCCTATTCTCCACTCTTTATGTAAAATATGGCTACCTGGTTGTCGGTCTGCATGAGCACAGACTTCCCCCTCAGATGGCCCTCGAAGGCCCTCAGGGGCCATCGGACTGCCTGAAACTCGAGCAGCTTGATCTGCTGCTGAGGCTCTTCGGGTGACCACTGCCCCTGGGTGCACAATGCGATGCAGTGGGCTCCCCAATCCAGTAGGGACACATCCATTGTCAGAACAAGCTCGTGCTGTGGGGTCTGAAAGGGCATTCCCCGAAGGAGGCTTTGGGGGTTCTGCCACCAATCCAGGGAGTTGTGGAGACTGCGGGAGACCTGGATAGAGTCTCTGAGGTGGCCGGAGACCAGGCTCCATTGCGCCCTTGGGCACCAATGGGCTGTCCGCATGTGCATGAGGGCATGGGGGACCACATAGACAGTGGAGGCCATAATTTCTAGGAGGCACAGCATGGCCCATGCCATGATCCGAGCCCTGTTCTGGACCTGGGCTGCCATGGTCCAGATGCGGTCTGTACAGTCCGAGGGCATGAAGGCAGTCGCTCACTACGTGTCGAGACGTGCGCCGATGAACTCCAAGGTCTGCACCGGTTCGAGGTGGGATTAGGCGTAGTTGACCAAGAAACCGAGGCGTTCGAGGAGAAGGATCGTGTGTGACGCTGCCATGTGGACTTCACCAGCCGAGGTCCCCATGATGAGCCAGTCATCGAGGTAGGGGAAGAAAGGAATGCCCTGTGGCCTGAGGAAGGCGGAGGCCGCAGAGAGACACTTTATGAAAACCCACGGTGCAGACGCGAGCCCGAAGGGGAGCACCCTGTATTGGTAATGCTCTCCCTGCACCCTGAAGCGCAGGTATTGCCTGTGTTGGGGGTGGACTAGGATGTGAGAGTAAGCATCCCTGAGATCCAAGGAGCATAGCCAATCGCCCTGCTGAAGGAGGAGCAGCAGGATGCCAAGCGATAACATTTTGAACTTCTCCCGCACCAGAAACCTGTTTAAGTTCTGGAGGTCGAGGATGGAGCGTACGCCCCCCATCTTTTTCACAACAAGGAAGTAGCAGGAGTAGAACCCATGGCCTCGAAGGTGCAGCGGTACCTTCTCGACCGTCCGCTGGGCGAGGAGGTGGAACAGCTCCCGCTGCAAATAAGTCTGGTGCGAGGGAAGCCGAGTAGGCTCTGCTGGGGAGAAGGGAGGAGGGAGCCTGTCTAGGTGAAGACGATATCCGTCTCGGACCACCCAGAGGACCCAGGTGTCTGACGTGATCAACGCGCACTGCGAGGCGAAAAGGGACAGGCGTCCCCCCCATTGGCAGAAATGCTGCCGGGGGGCGAGAAGCTATGCAGTCGACATCAAAAACCATGAGTGGGTTGGGGTGGCACTGGTGGTTGGGCTTGGGCCCTTTAGGCTTGCGGTGTCCATGCGTTCCTCCCTTCCCCTGCGTGCTGGAAGCCAGCGCAGGGGTGGGCAGGAAGGGTGGGTATCCCCAGTAGGGGAGTCCCTTTCTTTGGAAGAACGGCTTCTTGGTTGGCTGCTTCTTCTGAGGGAGAGGAGGTCTTACGCGAGAGGCGGGTCCAAGTCACGAACTCTGTTTCTATCTCAGCGGCCTTATCTTCAATGGGCTTACCAAACAGTTGTACTACAAGGCAGGGGACGTCCAGGAGTTTCTCCTGGACCCACTGCTCCATGTTCAAGGACTGGAGCCACGCCTGGCGTCAGGCCCCGATGTCAGCTGCCACCACTCGGGCGGAGGACTCAAATCCATCATACGCGGCACAGGAGAAGTACTTTGAGCACTCTGCGACGGACCTCTGGAGGGTTTGGAACCTGAGAAGGGATTCACCTCCGAGACCTGCAGAGAACACGCCGAGCTCCTTGGAAAGGTCGTGCAGGAACATGCCCATATACAATTGGTATGCCATGTAAGCATGGACCCCTAATAGGCTTTGGGCCCAAGGTCGTCGAGGGCTCTAGATTCCCTGCCTGGGGGACCAAAAAGTATAACTTCGGGCTCTTTTGATTCCGCATTGCCAATTCCACTACCATGGAGGTGTGTGGAAGCTGGGTCTTCCGGAAACCTGGGCCGCTTTGGACCCTGTACATGGCGTTGAAGCGTTTGCTCACAATGGGGACTGAAGCAGGTGTCTCCCTCATGCGGAGGAGCAGCCTGGACAAAATGGGAGGAACTGGGACACTAAGAAACTCCTGAGGCGGGGACTCATACTGTAAGAGATTGAGCTCCTCAGCTCGCGCTCCTCTTCAGCCTGCGTAGCCAGTTAAGAGCCTGTGCCATGTCCCGCACGAACACTAGAAAGGATGTGTCCTTGGGTGGCGAACACCGCTGAGAGGCGGGCGGGGACGGGTCCAAAGGGAGGCCCCTGTGGACACGGGTCTCCGGGGAGGTATCCCCATCTGACTCCCAGCCCAAGAGATCTGAGAAGGAGTCCAACTTGGGCTAGTCGCCTCGTCCAGAGGCCAAAACCCTCTTGGAGCCAGAGGCCTTGGAAGATGTCACTCCCTAGGAACAGGAAGGCAAGCAAGACCAACGCCAAGGACCCTCACGAGGCCCACAGCTCTCGGGGGTTTCCAGAGTGGGTTTGAGTGTCCCTCTCGAGGGAACCTCGGTTTCAAGGCGCAGGCCAGCCATGCTGGGCATGAGCGCCTGCTGGGCAGCTAAGAGGGCAGAAACTCTGCAGTCTAGTGCCAATTTTCGGGACTCCCATGTGGACGTGGGTCCGTGCGACGCTGACACCGGGTTATGGGGTCAGGCATGGAGGAAGAGAGGGGGTCCTCACCGGGACGACCCTCAGGAGACCAGGCGCCATCCCCAGGGGCCTCTGTGTCTGTACAAGGTACCTTTCAAGGCGGCTTCTTGTCCGACTCTCGGGAACGCCGGGGGGGGGGGGGGGAGAGGCTGAGCGACTGAGCATGGGAGCGCTTGCGCTTGTCTGGAACCCCTGACAGCAACTTTGAGGTCTTCTTCTTCTTACGCCTCTCCACTTCAGGGGACCCCTAATCGGAGTGATGCCTTGAACATGGGGCCGAAGTGGGGGATTCCACCAGCAGAGGGATGACTGAGGGTGCCGTGGGGGATTCCAGGGCTACCTTCCGGAAAATGTCATTGGACTTCTGCTTACGACTTACCAGGGCTTTGGAGAACATTTTTTTGCAAAGAAAGCAGAGCTCTGGGTCATAGTCGGCCCCAAGACACTGAAGACAGCAGTCATGGGTGTCCGTGAGCAACGTGTTTTTGGAGCATCTGTCGCATTTTTTAAAACCGGTGGCCATTGGAGCAAAAAGGGCCCCCACTAGGTTGAAGACCTTTGCGGCCAGCAGTTGAGGGAAAAAAAGGGCGCAAAGCCCGCAAAAGGAAAATTTCACACAAAAGGAAGTCCCCTCGCTCAAAGGAAAAAGAAGAGCGGGGGAAGGATGGGTAGAGGACCTGTGCTACCAGAAAAAACCCAGGCCAGAGGTAAAAAATTAAACACTTTTTACGAGGGCCGAGGACGTGCGTCCGAAATGCTCCATGGAAAAAGGGAGACTGAGCAAGATGGCACCTTTGGGCGGGAAGAGGACCACACATGCGTGGCAGCAATCCCAAAGGCTTTCTTTGAAATTTGGGGAATTGCTCCACGCGGGCTCCATCAGTGCCGACGTCACCCATAAGTGAGGACTGACTTCCTGCTTGTTCCTGGAGAAACAGCGAGTCTCTGATAAGAACAGTTGTACAACTAGCTTTACAAAATGGCTGAGATACATAGTATGCAAGTACTGACATTTACACGTGCCTGTTCTGAAATGCTCAAAAAGACTTCTCCAAAAAAGGCCACAGGATTAATATCAATGACAAAAAGTGAACCTTCCGACAAAAAGGAGCTCCCCACTGAGAAATTCTTCTGTCAGAATGTTTATCGTAAGGCCGTAAAGCCTCTCATGATAAACTTTCCTTTTTAATATTTTTTCAAGTGTACTAAACACCATCAATGTGTTCCAACACAACCATTTGTGTAATTACTTTAAAACACCTATAAAAGTCATTAGAAAGTCAAAACTTGCAGTTTGGTTCTGTAGAACTCCCAACAGCTATGCCAGCTATCCCTTATCCAGCCAGCAGTCAATTTACAGCTGTTTGTTGCTGAAGCGTTGTATCTTATTCCATACAAACGCCCATTCCATGCCAGAATGATGTCACAAGATAAACACAGCACTGCGTTTAGTGCTTGTTGATTCTTAAAGTTCAGTCTCAACGCTCAAGAGGACATTCGGTAACTCAAAACGTCTGAAATGCTGGCACTTGCGCATGTAAGTTGTCAGGTTCCCAGGCTGATTTTTCCCACGTGCAAGTATGTGAAATGGCATCTCCCACTGCACTTTTTTTATTTTTTTTTTTATTTATGAAAATTTTACAATCAAATCAAGAAAGTTAACAAACACTCTCTTGAAGAAACAGGATGACACAAAGAAAAGAAATTCCAAAAAAAAAAAATAAGCAAATCTCATGCAACAAAGAAAAAACAATGTGTCAGTCCAAACCAAGTCCACAAACAGGGGCCTTTCACAGAAACATAATACCAAATAGCAAGAAATAAAGCAACAGATCAAAATCAGACATTTTAAACATAAGCTCATTAGGAGGTAACAATAGAGGATTCTAGTCTCCTGGCACTGATGAAGGCTAACAGCTGGGAAGGCTCAAAGAAAACATAGGAAACAGCCTGGTATTTTACCAAGCATTTGCAAGGATGCTTAAGGAAAAAGAGCCCCCCCAGCTGTAAAACCCCTGATCGTAACAAGAGAAACTCCCTACGGCGTTTCTGTGTTTCTCTCGATAAATCTGGGTATATACGGACAGCAAAACCTCGAAAGGGAACCTTTCTTTTACAGAAAAAAAGTTTTAACATCCACTCTCTATCAGAGAGTAGGGCAAAAGTTACAAGTAAAGTAGAAGGCTCCAAATTATCAGTACCAGAATTTTCCAACAAACTAGTAACATTTAAATTATCACCTTGATCTAATCCACCCTCCAAATCTCTACTAGAAGTAACACGCTTCCCTGTAGGCAGATAATAAATTTTTGCCAAAGGTGGCATTAACTCAGGAGAAACTCCCAATGTATCAAGTAAATACTCTTTAAACATATCCTTAGCACTTATAGAAGATGACCTAGGAAAATTAACAATTCTCAGGTTATTAAGACGAGAAACATTTTCCAACTGTTCCAGCCTCATATGTACTGATAAAAAGTTATTTTTAAAAGTATCAGACAGATCTTCCAATCTATTCCGTATAGCTTCCTCTTCACCCACCATTCTAACAATTTCTGCTCCAATTCAGTTACAGTTCTCATCGTCGTATGAACTTTAATTGATAAAGTAGAGATTTGAGGAAACAAGGCTTCACCTAACGAGGCAATAGCGTTCCATATGGGCTCTAATGTAAAATTCACTGGGCGCTGCAGGGAGAAAACCAGCTCCATATCCATCACAGGGGCAACCTCCTCCATCTGTACCAGCGACTTACCTCGCCGTGCGGGAAGGAGAAACTGACCCGCAGACACTCCACTCTCAGACGCCGATGATAAAATACACGGGAGCTCGATCTCAGCTCCACTACTCGGCTTCTCGAGCCCACCTTTTCCTGGCCCAAACGAGGTACCACCTCTCACCGACACCGCAAGGGAGGAGACCTCCAGGAAGCCCTCCGGCAATGCGGAACTACGAGGAACCTTCGGCACCGGGCTCAATGCTGGGGAGGACAAAACTGCCAAAACAGCTGCCGAGCTATCCAGCTCCGATGAAACCGCTAGCCGGCTCACTCCTCCAGACGCGTCTGAATTCCGTGGTGGACGCAATAGGTAAGAGTCCAAGGGACCGGATACAACAGGAACCGGCGTCGAGGCAGCTGAGGGCTGGGAGGGCACCGGCCCTGATTTGCCTTTCCGTTTTCTTCCCATAAGAATGTTGCCGCCATCTTGAAAACGCCCCAGTCCACCGCCCTCCCACTGCACTTTTAATATCCATCTCTGTGCATTCCTGCACTTCTTTCTTCAATGTAATAACTCCATGGACTTGTGTAAGTCGAGCTTACATCAGACTTACATGTGCCCGCCCACACTCTAAGATTAACCCAGATTTGCAGACATTTTCACATGGACGTCCCTGAAATCACAAATTGCCTCTCTAAAATGTGCCTTTATATTAATTAAGGCAAGCAGTTTAGTGAAATTTAGATGAAAAATCCTTTTGCTTTACCAAATATGTCTATAAGCGGAATATAGAGAAAGGTCAGTGATAAGTCGCTATAGGAACAAAATGAAACCAGAAACAGATCTGTATATTAAGTTCAGTAGATCAAAGACAAAGTCTCATGGGTCAATTCTGGGCTGCAGCAGTCAGTATTCTTTATAAATGCTGGCCACCATGGCTAAAATTATTGGGGCTGATATATAGCAGTGGTCATTCATTTTAAAGCACCTGGTTTCCACTGCTATAATTATAACTGGATATCCTAGGACATTGATATTTTAAAGATTTTTTGCATGATCACTATTGAAAATTAAAGATTAAAAAGGACTAATAAGTAGGGCAGCTCTTTGATAGCAGCCTTTGGTGTAATAGTCCGATAAAAATATTTTGTTAGAAGGAAGCTGATGGTGTATATGGGATTTTGAAAGTGTCATTTAATGAGATTATTATCCCTATACAGATCCATTGTCTGACTGGATACTCAGACAGAGCAGCAAGTGCCACTGCTATCCAGTTAGTGGCAATATTCAGTCCACTATCCAGATATCCCTCAGATCAGCTTTTTTCTATGCACACGTTATCCAGAGAGTGGAGTTGCATATTGCTGCTATTCAGACAATCCACCGTTCTGCCCAGGCATTATCCGGATAGTGCCGAGGCAGTCAGTCAGGATATTCAGCAGCACCATCTATATAGCATCACCGTAGATCCCCTTCAGAAGTACTTATCTGGTTAGGTGCTGCTGACCAGACAAATGCCGCTGAACATGGCCCCTCAGGTCCTTAGAATGTGAAGATGAAATTCCGCACTATCTCCTCAAATTCTCATTTGCCTTTTTCAAAGTGCTTCACAATAATGAATTAGTCTTACCCTGCAGCAGCCTGTTTTTTCCTTTTTAGCAAATTACAGGTGTAGGGTGATAAATTGTTGAAAGTGCACAGATCTTTGACAGACGAAACGGGCAAGGCTCATATTCTAATGCTGAAAGTCATAGCATTCACGGTTATTTGCCCTATTCTGAAGACCAAGGTATATTCTGACATAAGGCTCTATGATGGAGCACGCTTCTTTGTATGTTATCACCTTTCCACATCAATACACTTTCAGTTTATAGAGATACCTAGTCTCATGTGTTATTAATTTTACTGCACTTTTATTCTGCCAATTCCAGCAAATGGTGATCCAAGCAGATTACAAAAAACATCCAACGTCAGGCACAAAGCAGTCACAAGTCTTATGTGACTGGAAAGAGCCTCATGCCCACATGCAGGAAGTCCCTCTCTCACACATTCACAGCTTCGGCTGGGAACCAACAAAATGAAGGAGCTACATGGCTAGTGGGGATTCCAAGATCCTCTTCAGAAATCTTCAAGCTACTGACCCATCGGCTCTTGCCACTACTGTCTCATCACCTCTTTCTTCCATTATGTCATCTGAGTCTGTTGATGATGCAGTAGCTTCCTATACCACTGCACTCTCCACTGCTTTGGATGCTTTTGCTCTGCCCATTCCACGTTCTGTGAGGCACACTAATACCTCAGCCCTGGCTGTCTTTGACTACTCGCTACCTACATTACTGTGCCTGCTCAGCTGAGTGCATTTGGCTCAAATCCCACACCCTTGTGGATTTTCTACAGTCAAATTCATGCTTGCCCCTTTCCAGTCAGCCATAGCACTCGACAAACAAGACTATTGTGTCCACCTGACTAACTCTCTTGCCTATGACCTCAGCATCTTTTTACAACTCTCAACTCTCTCTTTAAGGTGCCACCTCCCCTGACTCTTCTTTCCCTTTCTGCCCAAACTTTGACTATTTCCATGACAAAGTCCACAAGATTACACTCTAATTCCCCATGAGGTCAGCTCCATCCCCTCTTCCCCCTTTTCACTCCCAATTCTTCCCCTCAACCTCTACTATGCTTTCTTCCTTTTCTATTATCTCTGAGGAGGAAATCACTCATCTTCTTTCCTCCTCCAAACTCACTACCTGCTCCTCTGATCCTATTCCTACCCATCTCCTAAACTTCATCTCCTCTACTATGATCCCTTCCATCTCTCATATTCTCAACCTATTGTATCCACTGCAACTGTTCCTACAGCCTTCAAGCATGTTGTGGTTATACCTCTCCTCAAGAAACCCTCAGCTGACCTACCTGTCCTTCTAATTATCAACCCATCTCCCTCTACCCCTTCGTCTCTGAACTATTTGAACATGAGGTTCACAGCTGTTGCCTTGACTTTCTCTCCTCTCAGGCTTTTCTGGATCCATTGCAATCTGGCTTTTGTCTTTTACATTCTACTGAAATGGCTCTTGCCAAAGTCTCCAGCGACCTGTTCTTGGCAAAATTCAAAGGCCTTTACTCGATCCTCATCCCTTCTTGACTTTTCTACTACCTTTGACACTGTTGACCACAACCTTCTCCTCAATAACTTATCCTCGCTTGGTTTTAAGGGCTCTGTGCTATCCTGGTTCTCATCTTATCTCTCAAACTGCACTTTCAGTGTTTGTTCTGGTGAATCCTCCTCTACTGCTATCCCGCTTTAAATTGGTATACCCCAAGGATCTGTCTTGGGTCCACTCTTTTTCTCTCTATATACCCAGTCCCTTGGTACACTCATTTCTTCCCATAGTTTTCAGTACCTTCTTTACGCTGATGACTCTCAGATCCACCTCACTACACCTGAATTCTCTCCAGAAATCCAGGCTCGGATCTGACATTGCTATCTGGATGTCTCATCGCTGTTTGAAATTGAACATGGCCAAAACAGAGTAACTTATTTTTTCCCCTAAACCCACCTCCTCCTTTCTCAATCTGTGTGGATAACGCTTTGCTCCTCCCTGTTTCCTCGGCTCGCAACCTTGGGTTCATATTTGACTCATCCCTCTCCTTCTCCACACACATCCAACTGTTTGCTAAAACCTGTTCTTTCTTTCTCCACAACATCAGCAAAATTCACCCCTTCCTTTCTGAATACACTAAGACACTTATCCACTCTTTAGTCACCTTCCGTCTAGACCAGTGGTTCCCACCCATAAGAAATGCCATATTGGGTCAGACCAAGGTCCATCAAGCCCAATATCTTGTTTCCAACAGTGGCCAATCTAGGTCACAAGTACCTAGCAGTTTCCCCAAAAGACACAGGTTCCACAATGCTTGTATTGGGTCAAGCAGTGGATATTCTGGATCCCCTTTAATAATGGTTTATGGACCTTTCCTCCAAGGACTTGTACAAACCTTTTTTAAACCCGGCTACACTAACAGCTTTTACTACATCCTCCGGTAGCGAATTCCAGAGTTTGATTACACGTTGAGCGAAAAAATATTTTCCCTTATTAGTCTTAAATAGGTTACCCTGTAGCTTCATTTCATGCCCTCTAGTATTTCTATATTTTGATGGCATAAATTGATCTATGTTTACTTGTTCCACTCCATTCATTAATTTATGGACCTCTATCATATCTCCCCTCAGCCGTCTCTTTTCCAGGTTGAAGAGCCCTTCCATCCCCTTTACCATTTTGGTGGCTGTTCTCTGTACCTTTTCTAATAACGCCATATCCTTTTTAAGATACGGCGACCAGAATTGCACACAATATTCAAGGTGTGGTCGCACCATGGAACGATACAGAGGCATTGGAGTGGAGGAGTGGCCTAGTGGTTAGGGCAAGGTACTTCAGGCCAGAAGGTCGGAGGTTCAAATCCCACTAGAGGACAGCAACCTTGGGCCGGAAGGACTGGGGTTTCTAGTCCCACAGGTGCTCCTTGTGGTCTTGGGCAAGCCACTTAACCCTCCATAGCCCATGTTCCCTGTAAAATAGTTATCTCCAAGTTATAATGCCCTGTTCAATGTAATTTCAGTTTGTTCAATGTAAACCACACTGATGCAGAATAGCACAGTATATAAGAGAATATAAATAAATTATAATATCCTTTGTTTTATTTTCCATTCCTTTTCTTATGATACCTAGCATTCTATTTGCTCTCCTGGCCGCTGTTGCACACTGGGCGGAGGTTTTTTAACATGTTATCCATGATGATGCCTAAATCTTTTTCCTGGATGGTGTTTCCTAATGTGGAACCCTGCATCGTGTAACCATAGTTTAGCCATGCAGCTGAGTTTTGGAAGAGATTGAAGGAGAGAGAGATAATTCAGAGGGGATACCAGCAAGGAGGAGATTGCAATAGTCTAGACCAGTGGTTTCCAACCAAGTTCTCGAGTGCCCCCAGACCAATCAGGTTTCTGGGTATCCACAATGAATATGCATGAGATAGATCTGTATGCACTCCTTCCCTTGTATGCAAATCTATCTCATGCATATTCATTGTGGATATCCTGAAAACCTGACAGGCCTGGGGGTACTCAAGGACTGGGTTGGAAACCACTGGTCTAGACTACTGCAATCTCCTCCTTGCAGGTCTCGCCTCTGAATCATCTCTCTCCCCTTCAATCTGTTGAAAACTAAGCTGCGTGGCTAATCTTCCACCAACCTCAATATGCGCATATAACCCCTCTTCTCAAGTCACTTTATCGGCTCCCTAAACATTTCCGAATCCAGTTCAAACTTTTCCTACTGATCTATAAGTAGGAGACACTCACTCTGCTGCTCCTCACTGCCTTTCCTCTCTTATCTCTCCCTACACTCCTCCTCGGGAACTCCACTCTTCTAGCTGATCCCTTCTGTCTGTGCCTCTCTCTTCTATTGCCAACTCCAGACTTCGATCCTTCCATCTTGCTGCTCCTTATGCCTGCAACAAACTACTTAGTCTGTGCATCAGGCTTCATCTCTGACCCTTTTCAAATCCAGGCTGAAAACTCATCTCTTCGAGGCCATTTCTGGATCCTGATCCACTTAGTCTCTTATGTGTTTTCTTACCATTGCCCTAGATTTATCCTTGTCCTCAGCTGTTGTGTTGTCTGTCTTGATTAGATTGTAAACTCTAATCAAGACAGACCATCTTTTACATGTGACTATGCAGTGTTGCGTATGCCTTATAGTGTTATACAAACAATCAGTAGTAGTAGTAGTTGTAGTAGATTCCGCAGGTCAAAGAAGCAAGTAGGAGCTGAGACCAGGGCTGCAAGATCAGCAAGCATCTAATCCAGCCTACCAAAGAAAGGAGAAATAGTTAGGACTGGAACTGTGAAACCAGCAGAAATCCCTAAGCCCCACTGCTCAAAGAAGGGAGGATTGGAGCTTTGAGCCTGGCAGGTGTTCCCACCACTGGATGAAGAAGGGAGAAACAGCTGGGACTGGAGCTGTGTGCTGGATAGAGGAAAAGGTAGTACACCCATATATGTGTGTGTGAGAAGGGGGGGGGCTGGTGGCTGAGGAGAAGATTTAGGATGATGGGGGCTAGACTGAGGTTATGGGAGAAGGAGATAAGGCTAAAGGGAGAGCAGCTGCTAGAGGGGAATCAAAGACAAAGGAGGGGTGGTAATTGGAGAAGATGGAGATTGAATCCAAAGAAAGCAATGAGGGGAAAGCGTAGTTACTCACCTGTAACAGGTGATCTCTGGGAACAGCAGGAATTTAGTCTTCACATATGGGTGACGTCAGTACCAACGGAGCCCTTGCAGGAACGCTCCCCAGCATCCAATAGGAAAGCTTTTGGGAGTATCCCACTGAGCCTGCGTAGCTGCCTTCCCACCTTTCCAGCTCTCCCGCCTCAGTTGAGTTTGTAACTGAGATAAAAGGAGAGAAGGAGAAGAGGAAGAAGAACTACAATTCCTCGGGGAGGAGGGTGGGTTGTGAAGACTAAATTCCTGCTGTTCCCGGGAGATCACCTCTTACAGGTGAGTAACTACGCTATCTCCAGGAACAAGCAGGAATGTAGTCTTCACATATGGGACTCCCTAGCTAGGAGATGCCAGAGAGATGACCTCAGAGTCAGCTGTAGAATCACAGGTATAACTAAGGAGGACATGTATCCTCCAAGGATGTCTTGTATCGAAACCCGGGACGGAGGGTAAGAGTTGATCTAAGTCTGAAAGAGATGCTGGAGAACAGCTTGGCCAAACAAGGCATCCAGGTGAGAGTCTTTGTCCAGGCAATAGTGAGCAGCAAAAGTGTGGACAGAAGACCAAATTGCTGCTTTGCATATCTCATCAATCGCCACAGCGTGTAGATTTGCCATAGAGGCAGCCATGGCCTAAACATTATGTGCAGTGACAGGACCCTTGAGAGAGAGTCCTACCTTTTCATAAGCAAAGGATATGCAGTCCGCTATCCACTTGGAAAGAGTTCATTTGGATACTGGCAACCCCAGGTGACTCGAGTCAAAGGCGATGAAAGGTTGGGAAGCTTTTCTGTGCTCTCGAATCCTCTGGAGATAAAAAGCCAAGGCACGTTTGCAATCCAGAGTGTGAAGAGTTGCCTCTGCCCTAGAGGAATGAGGTTTAGGGAAAAAGACCGGAAGGTAGATTGACTAGTTTAAATGGTAGGGTGATATCACCTTTGGCATAAAGTGAGGATGAGTCCTAAGGACTACCTTATCATGGTGGAATCATGTATAAGGAGGGTCAGCCACAAAGCCTGGAGCTCATTAATGCGTCTTGCTGAAGTGAGGGCAATAAGGAAGGTGACCATCCATATGAGAAACTTTAGTGAGGTAGTGGCTAGAGGTTCAAAGGGCGGCTTGAGAAGCTGTCCTAAAATCACATTAAGATCCCATTCCACTGGAAGGGGCTTAATGGGAGGTTTGGTTAATAGAAGACCCCTCATGAACCATGCTAGAAGCGGCTGAGAAAAGATGGGCTGGCCATCTAAGGACATGTGAGAGGCCGCAATTGCACTTAAGTGTACTCTTACCAAATTGGTTTTGAGTCCAGAAGAAGATAGGTGGAGGAGATACTCAAGAAATGCCTCCACCAGAACTGATAAGGAGTTAAGATCCCCCTCAGAACACCAGAGAGCGAATCAATGCCACTTGAAGGCATAGAAGGGCCTGGTGGATGGCTTCTTAGGATGTCCTTAACCTCCTGGGAAAGGTTAACATCCTGGAAGGCTAGGTCCTCAGCAGCCATGTGGTGAGATGGAGGGACTGCGGATTGGGATGGTGCAACATCCCCTCCTCCTGAGAGAGGAGATCTGGATCAGACCCCAGATCTATGGGTTGAGCCCGAGACAGACGTAGAAGGAGAGGATACCACAGTTGTCGTGGCCAGCATAGGGCTATGAGTATCATGTAGCCCCTGTCTCTCTGGAGTTTGAAGAGAGTCTTGGGAATGAGGGGAATGGCAGGGAAGGCATATAGGAAGCCCTGACCCCAGTGGAGGTGAAAAGCATCCACCTGCTGGCTGTCCAGTGCAGGAGTCCTGGAGCAGAAGCGAGGACGTTTGGCATTCTGAGGACTTGCGAACAGGTCTCTCTCTGGGGTTCGCCAGATCTGAAAAATGTGAGCGACTTTGTCTGCATGGTGAGATCACTAGTGGGGTAAAAGGACTCGACTCAGTTTGTCCGCCAAGACATTGTGTTTGCCCGGAAGATACACCGCTTGTAGGTGAATGAGATGTTGTATGGCAAAAGACCACAGATGCAAGGCCTCGCTGCGGAGGGTCCAAGAGCCTATTCCATCCTGCTTGTTCAAGTACAACATGGCAACTTGATTGTCAGTCTGGACTAGAACTGTGCGGAATCAATGATGGTCCAGGAACACTTTGAGAGCATTGTGAATGGCTCTGAGCTCCAGCAGATTTATGTGGAGTTGTGACCAAAGCCCCTGAGTGGAGAGAGTGTCCAGATGAGCTCCCCAGCCCAATTTGAACATGTCCATCGTCAGGGTACATTGATGTGCTGGCATCTGAAAAGGTGACCCTACCTGGAGGTTTTCTGGGGATTGCCACCACTGGAGAGACCAGATTAGGCGGGTAGAGACCATTATTTTGTCTCCCAGGCGACCCGATGCCTGAGACCACTGGGAAGCCAGTGTCCATTGAGCTGCGCGCATATGTAGACGAGCATATGGAACAACATGCACCGTTGATGTCATATGACCCAGACGTTGTAGCATTTCTTGAGCAGTGAGAAAGTTCTTGAGGCATACCTAAGATGCTAACTAATTGAATCGCGTGCAGCGGAGTTGGGGCAGAAATGCCTTTGATTGCTGAGTGTCTAGGACAGCCCCTATAAACTCTAGAGTTTGAGAGGGGACGATTGGGACTTTGGAAGATTTTTTACAAATCCCAAGTGTTGCAGCACCTGCATGGTATGCGAGCGAGAAAGGCTGGCCTCTAGAGAGGTGTTTGCTCGAATGAGCCAGTCGTCTAAGTAAGGGAAGACAAATATCCCGAGAGTCCTTAGGAATGCGGCTACTACCGCCATGCATTTTGTGAAGATTCTTGTGGCAGAGGCGAGGCTGAAAGGCAGGACTCTGTTTTGATAATGTCTCCCTTGGAACATGAAGCGCAGGAACTTTCTGTGCTGTGAGTGAATAAGTATGTGACTATATGCCTCCTTTAGATCTAGAGAACAGAGCCAATCCTGACTCTGGAGATAGGGGAGAAGGGCCCCTAGGGAGATCATTTTGAACTTCTTCCGTAGTAGGTACTTGTTTAGTTCCCTGAGGTCCAGAATGGGCCTGTACCCTCCTGTTTTCTTTGGAATGAGGAAGTATGGAGAATAAAAGCCTGCTGGGATGGAAGAACCTCTTCTATTGCGCCCTGTAAGAGAAGGGTGGTGACCTCTTGCAGCACAGAGCAGCGTGAGGTGGCTGAGAGCGGAACTCTCTTGGAGGAGTCGGGGCGGAGTAGACTTCGTAGATGAAGCTTGTACCCCTCCTGTACTATGGACAGTGTCCACTGCTCTGATGTGATAAGATGCCACCTGTGGGCAAAGTGTCAGAGTCTGCCAGAGATGTGGACGGGATCTGGAATCTCCAGAGGCAGAACAGCTATGTTCTCTAGAAAGGAGTCAAAAACCCTGAGGAGGCTGGGTCTGCTGAGGTGGCTGTAACTTAGGAGTCTGAGCCTTCTTTTGCTGCTTTGATAGTTGCTGTCCCTTCTGAGAAGCATGGTGTTGACACTGTACAGCAGGGGTGTAAGAAGGATAAAACTTCTTATTACTGAAAAAAGCTTTCTTTGCTGCTTTTTTCCTAGCTGGGTTGGCAGTAGATCTAGATAGCCTATTAAGAGTGGTGTTCTCAGATTCTAACTGAGGCCTTGTCCTGCCAGTCCTTGCCAAAAAGGTTTTCACTGGTGCAAGGGATATTATCCAGCTTATCTTGAACCCATTGTTCAAGATCCAATGCAATCCTGGGTGCACCGATGCAGATGGATGAAGTTCTGCTGATGCACTCAAAACAGTCAAAAGTTGCCCTGTTAACAAACTTTAAAACATTCTGAGCATGCTTTACAAGGGTGAGAAAATCTCCTCTCTTGTCATCGGGAAGAAGAGGAGCCATTAACTCCAAATCCTTAGCCACCTCTTTAAGGAACATACCCATAGAGAGTATGTAGGAATTGATCCTGGCCGATAACATGAAGGCCTGAAAACAACGTCAACCAAAGGCATCGAGGGTTCTCAATTTTCTACATGGAGGGGTCGAGGAATGTGTCTAAGCACTCTTTATTCAACGCATTGCCAATTCCACCACCATAGAATGGTGCGGCAATTGCGTCTTTTGAAAACCGGGACACTCCGGTACTCGGTACATGGTATCGAGTCGTCGGGTATGTGGAGAGATGGTAAGGGGTGTCTGCCGCATCCGAAGTATAAGGTCATGAAGTAGGTGATGGATAGGGAGCGTAGCAGCCTCCTTCGGGGCTGTGGGTACTGAAGAATTTCAAGTTCTTCGGCCCTAGGCTCTTTCTCTGATGTCATTGTTATGGACAGACCCTGAGCAACATCGCAAATAAAGTCTTGAAAAAGCATGTCCTCTGGAGGGGACATGCGACATTGTAGAGACGGAGATGGGTCTTCCAGGATAGTTCTCATGTCCCGGTTATCAGCTGATTCATCATCCGACGAATTGGAATCCAAAGACTCAAAGTATCGACAGGCAGGGTGTTCCTGCTCTGCACGAATTTGGCACCAATCAAAACCGGTAGCTGACGCTTGCGATGCCAGAACCTCAATACCGGAAACAGATTCGAGGCCGGCATGGGCGGTAGCATGGTAAACAGCAAAAAAGTCGATGCAGGTTGTGTCGGTACCAGAACCGATAACGATGCTTGTGGAATCGACTATAACAGTTTTACTGCTACCGAGACCGCCAGTAAGGTCGCTAAACTCCGCTCGATGGTCAGGATACGTTGATCCATGGAGCTTGCTGATGCTTTGGTATCGGTACCAGAATTGCGGGCCTTGATCCCTGAGCATGGCACCAAGAGCTCTCCAGAGATGGAGGCCTCGGGAGCCTCCTGGGAACCTGCTAAGGCTTTGGAGGATAGGTCCTCCCACCGGGGTTGTTTGGCCAGTGTGTCTCCCTCCAGGGCAACGCCCGAGGCATCTCGATGCTTAGAAAGAGATCTACCCTTGGAGGGCCTGCCATTCTTCAATGAAGACTTGGGTTTCGATACCTGAGATCCTTGGGAGGAAGATGAAGCTCTCGATGACGTCAATGCTAGAGATACTGCATCGGAGGCAAAGAGGGTGCCCAGTTTTGCAGTTAAATTCTGTAGGCCTCTCTTTCTCATCTTCCTACAAAGAGTACATTCTGACGGTTGATGATCTGGTCCTAAGTTGTGGGTATCTATGGTCAAAATGGTACTGCCACATTTGAAACACTTCCTAAAACCACTGGATGGTTTTTCCATTTTGTCTGTGACAAAAGGGGAGGCCTAAACTTAAGATGGTGTCGATGTGCCTGAAGGAAAGAAATAATTCTTTCCCTCACAGAAGATTTTTTTTTTTGAAGAAAGAAAGAAAGCACTGACGAGGGTCGGTACCAGCATCGATGGGAAGGCAGATGCGACCACAAAAAATAAGAAAAAGACAAATTTTTTGTGGTGACAGGAATTACTTCTTGTTGGCTCCACAGAAAACTAAGAACTGAGGAGGGAGAGCTGGAAAGGCGCGAAGGCAGCTACACAGGCACAGTGGGATGCTTTCCTATTTGACGCTTGGGAGCTTTGCCATGCGGGCTCAGTCGATACTGACATCATCATATGTGAACATTCCTGCTTGTTCCTGGAGATAGCGTAGTTACTCACCTGTAACAGATATTCTCTGGGGACAGCAGGAATCAGTCCTCATATATTTATTTATTTATTTACACAGATTTGTATACTACCTTATCCTACAATCAAAGTGGTTACATGACGTCACAATTAGGGTTACATTTAACATGTGGATACTATACAACATTCAACATGAGGATATTAACAACATATAGATAGCACAGTTGGAGGGTTACATTTAGTGTGAGAGTCTCTTCGTGATTCTAGCTGTGCTGACTGGGTATTGAGTTGGCTGTGGTAGCTGCAATACCGCTCGAGTGGGTATTATTGTCTATCTGCTCATAAGTTTCTGCAAAGAGCAGAGTTTTAAGGTTCTTGCGGAAGTCTGTGATGTCTTCTAATGCCCTTAGGCTCGTTGGGAGGGAGTTCCATAGTGTGGGTGCCAGTAGTGATGGAGCTCTTCTTGAAGTATTTTGTTTAGTTTTATAGTATCCTGCAGGTGCGCCGATCATGTTGTCATTATTGTTCCTTCTTGGTCTATTAATGATATCCCTTGTTATGATTTCTTGTACAGCATCTGCTGATAGATGGTGTATGATTTTGAAGATAATCAGGATAGTTTTAAACTTTGCTCTGGCCATCATTGGGAGCCAGTGTAGTTGTTGTAAGACTGGGGTGATGTGCTCAGATCTTGGGGTGTCAGTAATGATATGTGCTGTAGTGTTTTGCACCATTTGGAGTGGGTGTAGGGTATGCTGAGGGAGGCCTTGATATAGTGAGTTTATATAATCAAGCAGAGGTGTGATGAGTGCTTGGCATACCGTGCGAAAGTGGTCTTGGCGGAGCAATGGTTTTATCTTTCTTATGGTCCTTAGATGTTGATAGGCCTTGTTTGCGGTTTTAGTGATATGAGATTTCAGGTTCAGGGCTCTGTCCATTGTGATGCCCAGGTATTTGACTTCATCTTTGACTACTATATGTTTGTTCAGAATGTTAATAGTCTGTGGTGGTATGAAGGTAGGGTTTTATCATAGTTAATTGTCAGGTTACTGGCTGCTAGCCAGGCATTCATGTCCTCAATGCATTTGGTTATAGTTCTGGTGTTAGGTGCTAGTAGATTGATTGGAGTATACACCATGATGTCGTCAGAATAGATGTCATAGTACAGTTTGTGTCGTTTGATGATGTTGCAAATGGGTTGTATGTAAATATTGAAGAGCATTGATGATAGGGCTGATCCCTGAGGTATTCCTTGCATGACGGGGAACTGCAATGATTTCTTTTGGTCACATCTGACTTGTTGCGTTCAATCTTCCAGGTATGAGGTGAACCATTTCAGAGTGTTCTTGCGTAGTCCAATCTGATGCAGGCGTTGCAGTAATCTGGCATGAGACACTGTGTCAAAGGCTGCCGAGATGTCTATAAACACTAGTAGGAATCCATTTTTTATGCTATCTATACCTCTTATGAGGTTGTCAAAGAGGGACGTTAGTAGCGTTTCCACACCATGCTGGTGTTTAAAGCCATGCTGATGAATGTCCAGGGGAGCATTCATGTCAATGTAGTCTTGAAGTTGTCTTTGTACTGTCTTTTCAATGATTTTTGCAAGGAATGGTAGGCTGGATATAGGATGGTAGGATTTCGGTTCAGATGGACTTAGGTTATTTCCTTTAAGTATCGGTCATATCATAGCGTGTTTGAGAGATTGCAGCATGTATCCTTGTTGGAGTGAATCTTTGCCAATTTTGTGAATGTGCTGGGAGAGATGGTTTCTTGTGGCTTTGATCCAAGCCACTGAGCAGGGGTCAGATGGTGAGGTTGTGGTGTTGAGCCCATGTATTATGTCCTCTACTTGCTGTTTTGACGGTATGCTGAATTCTTCCCAGGTTTGATATTGCTCTTTCATTTCAAGGTCATCTTTTCTTAGTGTGAAGGAGCATGTCTGGGTGTTATTTTTTGTTCTCATGTAGTCCGCAAATTCCTGTGGGTCAAGATGGTGGGTGCAGTGCTGTGTGGTGTCCCTTGTGAGCTTTTGGACAATGCTAAAGAGTTCTCTTGGTCTGTTGACAGAGTTCATGATTAAGTTGGGTGTGGTGATGCTGTTTACGCTCATTTATCAGATTGTTATATTCCAGTAGCTTGGCTCTGTATAGATTCAGGGAGTTATGCGACTTGTTCCGCCTCCATTTTCTCTCCAGTCTTCGGAGTATGCGCTTTGCATTTCTGATGTCATTTGAATACCAGGGGGCATTGGGTCTCCTTCTTGTTTGTGGTTTTATACTCCTACTTGTAGAGGCTGCTGCTGCATTGGATATTATGGTGTTCCATTTGTCTATGCTTACGTCAAGTGTGTCACATTCTTGCTGTAGTTGTGGGATGAGTTATTGGGAGGAGTGGTCTAGTGGTTAGGACAAGGTACTTCAGGCCGGAGGGCCGGGGGTTCAAGTCCCACCTGGGGACAGCAATCTCAGGCCAGAGGGACTGGGATTTCTAGTCCTATAGGCACTCCTTGTGGTCTTGGGCAAGCCACTTAACCCTCCATTGCCCATGTTCCCTGTAAGTATTAACGTATGTTTGTCATATCCCCTCGTGTTAAATGTATCACCCAATTGACCGCTTTGACCCGGTGAAAAGCAGAATATAAATACAGCTAAATAAATAACAGCTAAATAAATTTCATCTACGAATGAGTCTTTATTGAAGGCTCTATATCACCTGATTATACTCTCTTCTTCCATATGTTGGGTGGAGTTGATCAGTGTCAGGGTGAATTCTATCACGTGATGATCTGACCATGGGACTGGTGTATATGGGTGACATCGACGCTGACGGAGCCCTCGCAGAAGCATCTTCCCAGCTTTCAAAGAAAGCCTTTGGGAGATGCCACCACACATGTGTGGTACCCTTCCCGCCCAAGGGTGCCACCTTGCTCAGTCAGATGACATAGCTAGAGCCAACCAAAGAGATAGCAAAAAAATAAAACAGCAACTCCAAGGGGAGGAGGGAGGGTTGTGAGGACTGATTCCTGCTGTTCCTGGAGAATACCTGTTACAGGTGAGTAACTATGCTTTCTCCAGGAACAAGCAGGAAGTCAGTCCTCACATATGGGACTCCTTAGCTACAGGCTACTGATAACCTGTAGAAAGAGGCACTGCTCAGCCATGAGCAGCTGCAAGCGAATCTGAGGACAGACTCTTGAGGACTGTAATGTCCAGGGATATGGGAGACTTGGATAGAAATAAGCCCTGCATGAATCGGGTAATGAGAGGCTTCATGGGAAGAGGTTTGCCCTCTAGAATGATGGTTCGCGTAAAGCGTACTCAGGTGTACTCTGACGGAGTTGAACTTAAGTCCAGACTGCGAGAGGTGGAGCAGGCATTGTAATACCGAGTGCACCGGTCAGGATAACTGATCCGCCCTTTTGCTCCGTGCACCATACCGAGAAACAGTGGCACTTGAAGGCATAGGTCCGCCGTGTGGAGTCTTTACAAGAAGCCAGGAGGATTTCTTCCACCTTCCTGGGGAGATTAAGGGGTGCTAGAGCGACCCGTTCAGCTGCCATGCCGTGAGAAACAGGGATCTCAGGTTAGGGTGTAGGATCGAGCCCTCCTCCTAGTTCAAGAGTCCCGGGGAGCACCCGAGAAGGACTGGGGACTCCATCGAGAGACAAAGCTGCAAAGGAAACCAAGGCTGCCTGGGCCACCAAGATCACCGAAGCCCTGTCTCGCTGGACCTTAAAGAGGGTCCATGCTATCAGTGGCATGGGAGGAAAGGCATACAACAGACCCACTGACCATCAAATAAGGAAGGTATCCACTGTTACCTGGGATGGGTGCAGTTGGGGGCCACAGAAATGGGGTAGCTGAGCATTGGTTGGGCTGACAAAGAGGTCCAGGCTGGGGGTACCCCATAGCCAGAATTGCCTGTGCACCACCCTGAGGCCCAGGTACCACTCATGTGGCCAGTGGACCCTGCTCAGCCTGTCTGCTAAGGTATTGTCCTGGCCCGGGAGATAGACAGCCTGGAGGAGCATCCCCTGGCTGGTCGCGCATAAGCAGAGGGCTACAGCCTCCTAGCAGAAGTGATAGGAGTCCATACCGCCCTGCTTGTTCATGTAGAATATCGTGACCTGATTGTCTGGCTGGACAAGCACCGACTGATGCCGCAGGCGGTGCCTGAAAACCTTCAGCGCAAGGAAGACAGCTCTGAGTTCCAGCAGATTGATCTGCTGCTGGCTTTCCTCAAGGGAGCAGGTCCCTTGAGTGTGCTGTTCCTTGCAATGGGCACCCCAGCCCAGTAGGGAGGCATCCGTTGTGAGAACCCTCTGTGGGTTCGGGATTTGGAAGGGCATGCCCATTTGCAAGTGCTGCGTATCCTGCCACCAAGTGAGGGACTCCGCCAGCTGGTGGGACACACACTCTGTCCCAGAGCCAGCCTGTGGCCTGGGCCCACTGGGAGCAGAGGCACCATTGAGCTGCCCGCATGTGGAGGCGGGCATTGGGAACCACATGGACCATGGAGGCCATGTGGCCCAAGAAGTGGAGCATCAACTGAGCCGACACGGTGTGACGGCATTGCACCTTGGCTGCTAGGGCTGTGAGGTGGTCTGCCCTGTCCAGGGAGAGGAAAGCCCTAGCTTGGAGGGTATCCAAGCGAGCCCCTATGAACTCCAGGACTTGCATTGGAGGTGGGATTTTGGGTGATTTATCATGAATCCAAGATGTTGCAAGACTTGGATGATGCGGCCTGTGGCCTGCATGGTCTCTGAGGCCGTGTCCGCTTTTACAAGGCAGTTGTCGAGATAAGAGAAGACAAAGGTCCCTAGAGACTGAGGTAGGCGGCCACCTTGGTGTGGAGGCTAAGCCAAAGGGAAGTACCCTGTACTGATAGAGGTCACCCCTGACCATGAATCTTAAGTACTGTCTTTGATTTGGATGGATAAGGATGTGGGTGAAACTGCTAGGTACGTATGACCTAGACTGGCCACTGTTGGAAACAGGATACTGGGCTTGATGGACCTTGGTCTGACCCAGTATTATATTATTATTATATTATTATATTATATTCTTATGTGGGTGTAAGCATCCTTTAGGTCTAAGGAGCATAGCCAATCTCCCTGCTGGAGGTAGAGCAACAACGTTCCAAGGAAGAACATCTTGAACTTCTCCCGCACCAGGAATTTGTTCAGGTTTCTCAGGTCCAGGATGGGCCTTTTTGGGACCAGAAAGTATCTGGAGTAAAACTCCTTTCCTTTCAAGTGGTGTGGTACGAGCTCCACAGCTCTGTCCCTGAGAGGCCTGCAAGTTCTTGTATTAGTAGGGCCTGGTGCAGGGGAGACTGAGGGGGGCTCCCCAGGAAAGAAGGGTGGAGGCAGCCGGTCCAGGTGGAGGAGGTAACCCTCCCTGACCACCTGAAGTGCCCATGAGTCAGTGATGATGGAAGTCCACCTGTGAGCAAAATGAACCAAGCGCCCCCCTGTTGAAAGCTGACTCTCCAGTGGAAGAGAGGCTATGCTGTGGGCATCAAAACCCCGACTCAGGTTGGGCTGGGGCTAACGGCTGGGGTTTGGGGTCCATGGGCTTGCGCTGGCCCTGGCCCGTTCCCTTGCTTTAGTGACCCTGCTGAGGGGTCTGGGTGGCCGGGTATAGAGGGTAGCCTCGATAGGGTTGTCCCTTCCTGAGAAAAGGAGGCTTCTTTTCCTATGGGTTCTTCCTCGGGAGAGTGGAGGTCTTCCTCGAGAGCCGAGTCTGGGTAATGTACCCTGTCTCGATTTTGACTGCCTTGCTCATCAGTTTGCCGAAAAGCTGTTGTCTGAGGCAAGGGACATTGAGGAGTTTCTCTTGTACCCATTGCTCGAGGTCCGATGATTGGAGCCAGGCCTGGCATCGAACGCCAATGCCAGTGGCAGCAACCCTCGCGCTGGAATTGAAGCCATCGTAAGCAGCTCAGGACAGATATTTGAAACACTCTCTGACAGACTTCATAAAAGTCTAAAAATGCCGAAGGTGGTCTCCATCGAGGCCAGCCGTGAAGCCTCCAAGTTCCTTGGCCAGATCACGGAGGAACATGCCGATGTAAAGCTGGTAAGTTTGTATTTGGCACACCAACATCGAGTCCTGGTAGCATTTTTGCCCGAGGATGTTAAGGGTGCAGGGACACTGAAGAGTGTGTCTTCAGGCTCTTCTGCCAGTGCATGGCTGATTCTACCACCATGGAGGTGTGAGGGAGTTGTGCTTTTCAGAAGCCAGGTCCTCGCTGGATCCTGTATATTGAATCCAGGCGCCGGCTGACAATCGGCATCAATACTGGGGCTTCCCACATCCTGAGAAGGAGCCGGCTGAGAATGGAGGGGACAGGGACCATCAGGGTCTCCTTTGATGGTGCCTCGTACTGGAGGATGTCAAGCTCCTCTGTACAGGAGTCCTCCTCCGACTCAATAGTGAGGGAGAGCGTCCGAGCCATGTCCCTGACGAACTCGAGGAACAAAGTGTCCCTGGGCAGGTATCGGTGCCTTGCAGCCGGTGGAGATGGGTCCGAGGGGAGATCTCAGGAGATGTCTTGACATCGGACTTCCAGTCGGAGTAGTCCGAGGAAGACTCGAGGCCAATGGCTCCAAGAGTGTCATCGGTTCCGGCCTTCAGTGTCTTGAGGCCGGGGCATGGCCAGAGCCAGAGACACTCGCCTGCGAAGACCTCACCCCCAAGGATCAAGAGTGAGAACGAGACCCTCGCGGAGGATCCACCCAAGGCATCTGACTCTCGGGGATCTCTTCGGTGGCCCAGGGAATCCTCGACATTGAGGTCCGTGCGGTCTTGGCAGGGCTAGGCACTGGCGCCCCCTGGGAGGTGATGAACACAGAAACGCTATGCTCTAGTGCCAACATTAGAGCTTCCCACTCGGGGGTAGCAGCCATTGACACCGACGCCGGGGTGACCGGGTCAGGTGTCGAGGAGAGGGATCCTCGATAGGATGCTTCTCGGGAGACCGAGGTCCATCGCCAGAGGCCTTGACGTCAGTCCTGGGTACCTTTTGGGGACACTGATGCTCCGACTCCTCGGATGCCCCTCGGGGCTGAGGGACCATGCATGGTATTTTCCGTGCTTGTCCACCTCCCAGGACGAGGCCCTTGAGGTCTTATTTCCTTCTTATGCTCTTGCTCTGGGGACCCCTTGCTCGGAATGTCTGTGAGCCTGCTCTGGAACTGCGGGGGGCCATATGTGACGCCAAGGATCTATGCAGGGCCTTTGGTGCGAGGCTACCAGAGATACTGGGTCGAGTATGCCTTGTGGAAGATGAAGTCCTGCTTAAGCCGGTGGCTCTGGATGGCCTTTGAAACATTTTCTTACACAAGGAGCATTCCTCCGGGTCATGGTCGGCACCCAGACCATGGAAACAGTCATGAGTATTGGTGAGGGACATGTTCTTAGAACACCAAACACATTTTTTAAAACCGATGCCCATTGGTGCAAAAAGGACCCCAGCGAGGTCGAAGACCTTTGACTCGGCCAGCGGTTGAAAAAGGCGTGAAAGCGCTTAAATAGAAAAGAACCTAAGAAAAGGATTTTGAGACCCGATACTGGAGCAGCGGGGCTCAAAGGCAGGAAATGGACCGGTGCAAGCCAGAAAGGTACAAAATGTACAAGAGAAATCAACTTTTTTCCGGGGGTGGGGGACAAGATGAACGTCTGTAGGGCTCCATGGAAAAAGGGAGACTGAGCAAAATGGCACCCCCTGGTGGGAAGGGGATCACATGCATGAGTGGTGGCATCTCCCAAAGGCTTTCTTTGAAAGCTGGGAGATGCGTCCACGATGGCTCCATCGATGTCACCCATATGAGAGGGATGATTTCCTGCTTGTTCCAGGAGAATGGGAGAGACTTTGGATGGGGAGATGGAGCAGGATAGAAATGATTGATGACCAAAATGGGAGAGAGAGAAGAACTGACATTACATACAAATACACACAAGTTTTAAAGAACGTCTTTTAAAAAAATGAATTGCCTGGGCCACGAAGTACACCTTTCCCATCTTTTTTTTCAGATGGGATTAAAGAAATAAAATATCCTTTTGTATTGCAATAGCTTTTCAGTATTCAAATCTTTCCAGAGTTACTGTGTATCCTGAACACATCACTGGAAAAAAAACTCACTTATTGGGGTGATCGGCAAATCCCATTCTTTGGACTGGAACACTCTTAGCAACTCTTAGTGTAAGAGTCAAGCCTTCAAAATTAGCGGGAGGTCAAGACTCAAATGGATTCAGGACCCATTCATTCTGAATCTTAGCTGCAACAAACATTGTGCAAGCTGAGCTGCCATACAGTGTAATACTGAAAATTGGGCGTGGACAATCTTGCATGCACATTTTATGTCGGGATGGTAATGGATTAGAAAACTGTGAGAGCTATAACTCTAGTTTATTTTATTAGAGACTTGCCTCAAAGATGCAAAACTGTCTGAATAACTGAACATTATTTGACCTTTGAACTGGCAAGAGGGCA
The DNA here is from genome assembly GCA_033557465.1 of Ichthyophis bannanicus. Classification (NCBI taxonomy): domain Eukaryota; kingdom Metazoa; phylum Chordata; class Amphibia; order Gymnophiona; family Ichthyophiidae; genus Ichthyophis; species Ichthyophis bannanicus. Next base: position 677,554,539 of record CM066032.1, on the reverse strand, counting down.
GAGTCATGATTCCACAGGAATCACCTAGCCTTTATTGGAAGCAGAGTGAAAGTGCTATAAATGGACATATGCAGGGTATGCTGTCATACAACAGAGGTTCTGTAGCCTGGTCTGGCTCAATGTATCAGCAATTCATTTAGGAGGCAAGGACCTGAATTCTCTCACTTGAAACAATTGATGTCAGAAATAGCCATATTTTAGTAAAACACATCTTGGTCTCGTAGGGCATGGGTAACTCTTTGGAACCTAGTATTAAGGAAGGCAAATCTGCAGATCTGCCTATGGGTACTGCCAGTAGACAGTCATCACATCTGACAAGAATTTATGTCACTGGATTGTTCTGGCATCTATCACAACAACAAATTATATCTATCAGAAAACTGGATAGCACTTTTTAAATAATACAATATAAGAAGTTCTGAATGATACAGGGTCAATATTTAGATGGATTTATATGGTTAGAAGCACCTCTAACTGGAGAAGTACCACTGAGAGAGTGATTAGAGAATGCCATTGACTAACTTCAGTCTGTCTCCAGACTATCTGGATAGGAGCCATCCAGGGGCAGAGATAGCATAGTTACTCACCTTTAACAGGTGTTCTCCGGGGACAGCAGGAATCAGTCCTTACATATGCGAAGCCGACGGAGCCCGCGCGGAGCAAATCCCCAGCTTTCAAAGAAAGCTTTTGGGAGTTGCTACCACGCATGTGTGGTCCCCTTCTTGCCCAAAGGAGCCATCTTGCTCAGTCAAATGACTGAGTTAAAGATGGCAAAAAACCAAAACACTGAAGAAAGGAGGCCTGCAACTCCAAGGGGAGGAGGGTGGGTTGTCAGGACTGATTCCTGCTGTCCCCGGAGAACACCTGTTACAGGTGAGTAACTACGCTTTCTCTGGGAACAAGCAGGAAGTCAAGCCTCACATATGGGACTCCCCAGCTACAGGCTACCATTAACCTATATTCCAAAAAAGGCTCCCTCATCAAGAGTCACAAACAGCCACAATGAAATCCTCTGCATCCAAAGGAATTAGCACTCCGGTAGCCTGAACACAGAAGGGTCGGAGGGCAGGAGTTGCCTAGACCTCAAAAAGGTTACGGAGTACAGCCTGGCTGAAGGCACTGTCCCGTCGGGACTCCCTATCCAGGCAGTAATGGGCTGCGAAGGTATGAACTGAAGACCAGGTGGCGGCCCGGCAGATGTCTGCCAGAAGAACGGAGTGCAGATGAGCCACTGATGCTGTCATGGCCCTGACCTTGTGAGCCATGACACAGCCCTCCAACGAAAGGTTCGCTTCCTCATAGGCCCGGGCAATACAGTCCGCCACCCACGTGGACAGCGTACGCTTGATCACCGCCTCCCCCAGCTTATTGGGGTCGTAGGAAACGAAAAGCTGAGAGGCTTTCTGGTGGCCTTGAGTATGTTGAATGTAGAAGGATAAGGCCCTCTTACAGTCCAGGGTATGGAGGACCACCTCAGCCAGACTGGCATGAGGTCTGGGAAAGAAGGTAGGGAGGACCATCTTCTGGTTGAGATGGAACGAGGACACTACCTTCAGAAGGAACTTGGGGTGTGTACGAAGCACCACCCTATTCTTGTAGAACCTGGTATAAGGCCTCTCCGTCAAGAGGGCCTGAAGCTCACTCACCCTTCGGGCCGAAGTGAGTGCGATAATGAAAACCACCTTCCAGGAGAGATAGCGGAGATTACACGTAGCCATCGGTTCAAAAGGCAGCAGGGTGAGCTGCTCCAACACTACATTGAGATCCCATTCAGTCGGGGGGCAGACCGGGGGCTTAGACAGGAGTAGACCCTTAAGGAACCAGGACATCGTTGAGTGAGCCGAGAGTGGCTTCCCATCCACCTGATGGTGGTTTGCCACTAGGGCACTGAGATGCACCCTGACGGAGTTGGACTTGAGCCCCATGCTGGAGAGGTAGAGAAGGTATTGCAACACCATAACCACCGAGCAAGAAAAGGGGTCGACTCCCCGTGCTACACACCAAAGTGCAAACCTGTGCTACTTAAAGGCATAAGCCTGTCTGGTAGATGTTTTGCGTGAGGCCAGCGGAACATCCTCCACGTCCTTCGGAAGTAGGAACGGGGCTAGTGACACCCTCTCACCAGCCATGCAGTCAGCAAAAGGGAGCTGGGGTTGGGGTGCAGGAGAGAGACCTCCTCCTGGGAAAGGAGCCGTGGAGCTGTCCCCAGAGTGATGGAGGTCTCCACCGCTAGCTGCAGGAGGAGTGGGAACCACGGTAGCCGAGGCCACCGTGGGGCTATCAGAATGACTGAAGCTCTGTCACAAAGAATCTTGAACAGGGTCTTGGCAATCAGAGGTGTCAGGGGAAACACATATAGAAGACCCACCGGCCATGAAATTAGAAAAGCATTGGCGGCCAACCTGGCAGGGTGTGGTTGCCTGGAGCAGAAGCGGGGTAAATGGTGAATGTCTGGGCTGGCAAAGAGGTCCATCACCGGTTCACCCCAGATCTGGGAAAGCCTAAAGGCCACTTCTGGGTCCAGCTGCCACTCGTGCGGCTGGAGCAGCCTGCTGAGTCTGTCGGCCAGCCAGTGCCCTGAGGAGAATGCCCTGTTGGACTGTGAACGAGCACAAGTTCAGGGCTTCCCGACAGAGGGCGCGAGACCCTGTGCCCCTTTGTTTGTTCACATAGAACATGGTGATCTGGTTGTCCGTCTGGACCAGGACGGACCTGTGGCTCAGGGACCGCCAGAACACCTTTAGGGTGAGATGGATTGCATGCAGTTCCAAAAGATTGATCTGTTGAGCACTCTCGTCTGGGGACCAAATGCACGGGTGCGGTACCCTTGGCAGTGGGCTCCCCAGCCCAGCAGGGAGGCATATATGGTGAGGACCCTCGAATGGTGAGGGGCCTGAAAAGGCATCCCCGCTTCCAAGTGATGGGGCGAGAGCCACCAGGTCAGGGATGCGCCAGGTGGCTGGTCACTTTGACTCTGTCCTGGAGATGCCCCGTGGCCTGGGACCACTAGTCCCTGAGGCACCACTGTGCAATTCGCATGTGGAGGCGGGCATTTGGCGTGACATGGACTGTGGAGGCCATGTGCTCGACGAGGCGCAACAGGTGTCTTGCTACCATCAAAGGACGGCGCTGTATGTCTTTGGCCAGCGCCATGAGCCTGCCTACACTGTCTGCGGGTAGGAAGGCCTTTGAGAGAAGGGTATTGATCCTTGCCCCAATAAATTCCAGCTCTTGAGTCGCACCAAGGCTGGACTTGGGATAGTTGATAACGAAACCCAAGTGCTGAAGAACCTGGATAGTGCATGCCGTGGCCTGCTGTGCCTCGGGGGCCGTGGTGCCCCTGATGAGCCAGTCATCGAGATAGGGGCAGACAAAGATCCCCTGAAGCCTGTGAAATGTGGCAACCACTGCTAGGCACTTTGTGAATACCCTGGGGGCCGAGGTGAGGCCGAAGGGAAGCACCCTGTATTGAAAATAATGGCCCCCCCCCCAGCGTAAAGCATAGGTATTGCCTGTGGTTCGGGTGGATTAGGATGTGTGTATATGCATCCTTTAAATCTAAGGGGCATAGCCAGTCTCCCTGGCGGAGGTAAGGCAGCAATGTTCCAAGGGAGAGCATCTTGAACTTCTCCATCACCAGGAATCTGTTGAGGTTGCGCAGGTCGAGGATGGGCCTTAGACCCCCTGTCCTCTTTGGCACAAGAAAGTACCTGAAGTAGAACCCCTTGCCCTTGAGATGGTGGGGCACTGATTCCACCACTCAGTCCTCGAGAAGACCTGCCAATTCCTTCAAAAGAAGGTCCTGGTGAAGGGGAGGCCGGAAGGGCTCTCTAGGGAAATAATGTGGAGGCACTTCGGCTAGGCGGAGGAGGTGATCACCTGTAATACCCGTGCATCGGTGGTGATAACTCCTCACCTGTGGGCATACAGGGTGAGCCGACCTCCTGTGGGCTGCCAAGCTCTGGTTGGGAGAGGGGCCATGCTTCAGGAGTCAAAAGCTCCCTCCAGGCTGGGCCAGGGCTGGAGCCTGGGCTTGGGAGCCTTCTGCTTACATCGGCCATGCCCCTATCCCTTGGCCTGCTGTCCCTGTTGGGGAGCCGGGGAGGCCTGATAAGGGGGGTAGTTTCGGTAAGCAGTGGACTTCCTCGGGTAAAAGGGCTTTTTACCCAAGCCCTTCTTTTGGGAAGGGGCAGAGGTTTTCTTAGAGAGCCTAGTCCTCGTCATGAACTCAGACTCCAATTCAGCGGCCTTGTCGGTCATGGGTTTGCCGAAGAGGTTCTCCCCCCGGCATGGGACATCGACCAACTTGTCTTGCACCCGTTGTTTAAGGTCCAACCAATGCCTGCCGTGACTACCCTGGCCGCCGACTCGAACCTGTCGTAGGCTGCCCGAGACATGCACTTGGAGCATTCACCGGCTTTGGATAGGCCCCTGAAGCGCTGCAAAGGTTCCTCGGAGAGACTAGCTGAGAATCGGGCGATCTCCTTCGCCAGGTCTCTCATGTGCATGCCCATATACAGCTGGTAGGCCAGGATCCGACAATTCAGCATTGTGCCCTGGTAACATTTCCTGCCGAGGCCATCCAAGATGAGGGCCTCCCTGCCGGGTGGCACCGAGGAGTGCGTCTTCTGACTTTTCAGTCGACGCATGGCCGACTCCACCACTATGGAGTTGTGCGGCAGTTGTGACTTCTGAAACCCAGGGCTTCGGCGGACCCGATACATCGAGTCTAGCCGCTTGATGATCACTGGCATTGACGCCGGTGTCTCCCACATGCGGAGCATAAGGCTTTCCAGGATAGGACGAATGGGCACCATGAGGGTCTCCCAAGGGGGAGCCTTGTACTGGAGGATCTTGAGGATCTGCTTGAGGGTTCTCCTCAGACTCCGAAGGGAAAGTCAAAGCATTGGACATATCTCGAATGAAGTCCTGAAACCCCATGTCCTCCAGTGGGGACCTTCTCCGAGGCTCCGATACCGAGGAATCGGATGGGACATCTCAGTAACAGCAGGTGTCCGGTGACTCCTCGTCCTCTGACTCCCAAGCGGAGGCCTCCAAGGAAGACTAGTGGCACTCCGCAGGTCCCGAGGGGCCCAGCGCCATCTGCCTCGGCGCTCGCTGGCTCGCCGGTGACAACCTCTGTCCTGATGAATGAGAGGCTGAGCGTGACCTTGGCCGAGGATCTACTTGGGCCCCGCAAGGCTTCGAGGATCAGCTCGGCCTCCGGGGTCGACTTCGACGTCGAACACCCGGTGGTCGGGGCAGAGGAACCAGATATGCCAGATACCAACGCCCACTGCTACTTCAGGAAAGAAGTGATCCTGCGCTCCAAGGATGCCATCCTGGACATCAGTTCTGGAGGCTCCGCAGTCTTTGGCTCAGGCACCAACGCAGGTTCCCCTGGAGGGGAGTCCTCGATTAGGATAGGATGTACTTGCAAGGGCCGGTCCGTGACCAGGTCCTTTCGGGGAACCTTAGCTGGGTGCTCCTTCTCAGACACCTCGGGCTGGCGCTCGGGGCTCTGCAACCAGTCCAGCGAGGGACCTGACCGGTCCGAACCAACCAGAGACGCTGCTGTCAAGGATTTCTTCCTTCTTTTCACTTCCCTCGAGGGAGACCCCCTCTCCGAGACCCCTTGACGACGCTCAGGTTCGGAGTATTCCTCCCGAGGCGTGGAGGCCTCAGACGAGGTCCTGGCTCTCAGAGGCATGGGGGAATTAGGAAAAAAAAATTTCATGCTGCTGCTGGCTGCTTCTCAAGGCCTTCAAGGACATCATTTTGCAGAGGCCAAAGACTGCCAGATCGTGGTCCGGGCCAAGGCACCGGAGGCAGTAATCATGCGTATCAGTGAGGGACATAATCTTCCCGCAGAGATCGCACTTTTTGAACCCACTGATAGCCATGGGGGAAAAAAGGACCCCAGCAAGGTCAAAGACCCTTCGGGCTGCCAGTGAGGAAACAAGGGCGGAGATGCCAAAAAGAGAAAAATCGAAAAAAAAAAAGGGGGATGGCCCGATACCAAGGTAGTGGGGTCGGGCGGGAAAGGTACCGGTGCGAGACCGGAAAAAACAACCAAAAGGCAAAGAAGAAAATTCAACCTTTCTGGGACAGGGACAGACTACCTCTGATGGGCTCCGTGGAAAAAAGGAGACTGAGCAAGATGGATCCTTTGGGCAGGAAGGGGAACACGCATGCGTGGTAGCAACTCCCAAAAGCTTTCTTTGAAAACTGGGGATTTGCTCTGCGTGGTCTCCGTCGGCGTCAACGTCACCCACATGGGACGACTGACTTCCTGCTTGTTCCCAGAGAATTGAGTTATCTGGATAGTGGCTGAACATTGCAGCTATCTATCTGCATAGTGCTGTCCACTCACTGTATTAGATTATGTACATATCTGGAATGACAAATGTACCATGTGTAAGTTTTATTGGTAGGATATTAATCAGATGGAGGTGTCAGGCAATGTAAGTGAAATCAATTTGATATACCAGCAATATTTTAAAAAAATCCAATATCTCTGCCATTATGCCCTCTGCTCTGCATTGTAGATGCGTCACATGCAGGGCCCCCTGAAGATGGCTCAGACCAGAACATAAGAACATAAGATATGCCATACTGGGTCAGACCAAGGTCCATAAAGCCCAGTATTCTGTTTCCAACAGTGGCCAATCTAGGTCATACGTACCTAGCAGTTTCCCCAAGGGACACAGGTTCTACAATGCTTGTATTGGTTCAAGCATTGATATCCTGGGTCCCTTCTTAATAATGGTTTATGGACCTTTCCTCCAGGAACTTGTCCAAACCTTTTTTAAACCCAGCTACACTAACAGCCTTTACTACATCCTCCGGTAACAAATTCCAGGAAGGGAGTCAAAGCCCCTGAGGAGGCCGAGTCTACTGAGCTGGTTAAGCTCTTGGGACTTGTGCCTTCCTTTGCTGTCTGGCCTGTTGCCCCTTCTGGGGAGCATGAACTGGACAGTGGACAACCTGGATGTAAGATGGGTAGAATTTCTCTCTCTTGTTGAAAAAGGGTTTCTTAGTTGTCTTTTTCTTTGTTGGGTTGGCTGTAACCTTTGATAATCTGTTCAAGGTTGTATTTTCAGATTCAATCTGATTGTCTTGCCAATCCTTGCCAAAGATATTTTCTCCTGTGCAAGCAATTTTCCCCAGCTTATCTTGCACCCATTGTTCTAAATCTGATGCCTGAAGCCAGGCAATGCGATGTGCACTGATGGAAATAGCAGAGGTTCTGCTAATACACTCAAAGCAATCAAAGGTTGCACGATTCATGAGCTTAGACACATTCTGGGCATGTTTGGGATGCACAGTCCTCCTCTCTCTTCCTTTCTTCTATCTTATTGCTCTGGTCTCTTTTGTCTCCTCTTTCTCTTTCTTCTTTTTCTCCAGCTCTTCCAGTACAGGCAGACAAACAAGAATAAAATCTACAGGTAGTTCATGTTGGCACAAATAAAGAAACCAGCATAAAACCTTCACTATTGCTAACCAATGAAAAATAAGCTTACTCCTTAGGCCACAAGCTAACCCCCCCCCAGTGTGAGAAAACCTCAGAGAAGGATATTCAGTGGCAGCAGCTAACTACAGCCACTGAAGCTAAGACCCGGATATTCAATGCCAGAGTTATATCCAACCACCGGCAATGAATATCCGGATCGGCCGGATAGCAAAGAATCTAACCAGGCAGTGGCAATATTCAGCTGCTACACGATTAGCTTCTGCGGCAAAAGTTAGGCCACCCTTTCAGGTGTCTAACCTTCGCTGCTTTATGATAACCGGGCAGCAGCTCAATATTGCCACTGCCCAGTTATTGCCGGGTGCTGCCCTCGGAATGTCTCAGTGCTAGCTAGCTAGAATCGCGCATGTAGCTGCAACACCCACAGATATTCAGCAGCACTAACCAGCTTAGTATCGCTGTATATCCCCGTCAGTGTAATTAACGCAGTTATAAGGTCTGTTAACCATATTAATCACTTTGAATATCCTCCCTACGTGTTTAAGCTTTCAGGTCTTGTGTGCGCTTCTTTGCATCTGGGTTTAATAGCCAATGTCTTCATTACCACTGGATTCAAATGAACAGTGTGTTAACCTCTACAAAGTGTGTGGTCATTACTAGTGCAGTCTTTCATCCTAGAAAGGTTCCCCATCCCTGCATTACGTGGCACAGACTTCCAGTACCTATCCATAAACTTCAGCTATAAGGGCCCGATATTCAAAAAGGCCAATATTCAAACACCATGGCAGTCAGTTTTGGTACTAAAATTCTAGCAGGATATTCAGCTGCAGTGACGTGATCCAGATAAGTGCCAAAACTGAATTCAGATTGAAACTTAGGCTGCCTGTAAAGCAGGTCTAAGTTATCCAGATAAGCGCCAGCTCCATATCGCACTAGCCAGATACATGCCGGCACTTAAATGGACTGCGCCCACATGCCCTCGCTTTGTCCACGGACCACCCCTGCATTAACTGGATAGCGCCAGGGCACTCTGTGGAAACATTCAGCAGCACTAGTCATGGTCAGCACCCTTATCTGTACAGCCTGTTGGCCATCCAGCTAAGGCTTCTGAATATCCCTGAATCTCTAGATAGTTTCAGATCATGTGGTGATTTTGTTTGCTTTGCATCCCACTGATTTTCTGTCACTACCAACCAAAGTTTGTAGGCTACCAAAGTTTGGTCACTTGATGCATTACGATTATGGTACTATAAACCATCTTGTTGTCTATGATAGTGTGTTTTGGAGTCACATTAATTTCTGGAACTATTAATGTCTAAACATGACTTATGGTTTATTCATATATGCTATCCCGCCTTTCAATAAAAAAAAACTAAGTGGTTTACAAGAAAAGTAAAATAAAATAGAAAGGAACTTCATTATTACAAGAAGAGGAAGGAAAGTAAAAGAAACTGCAGTCAGCAATCAACAGGCATTCCCGAGTATCATCCTATGACTGTCAATTATGGCTCCCAAATGCCAACTCAAAAAGGCATGTTTTAAGGCTGATCTTAAATTTCTTATAAAAGGGCTCTTGAAGGTCCAGGGGAAGATCATTCACAGCACAGATGCCTTGTCTGGTAGACTCACATCTGGCCCAGGAAACTGGGGGAAATACTAAGTGATTTGCATGAATAGAACGGGTACCGGGACAGGGTGTGTAGAATAACAAGAGAGGAAAAATATGTGGGGATATTAGTATAAAATGCCTTCTGAACCAGGGTGAGGACTTTAAATTGAATATGAAAAGAAATGGGGAGTCAATGGTATTGCGTTAAGAGGGATACAACATGATCAAACTGGCGAGTATAAGAAAGGATCCTAATGGCAGTGTTTTGGACCATAAACGTTTAAACCCATAAGCATAAACATCGGTGAAAATAACACTGCAATAGTCAAGTCTGAGTTGTTCATGTTGAAGAGTCCAAAAATGAGTAGAGCACTCAAAACTAGTGCAAGGACAAAAAACAGCTCTTTATCATAGAGCTGATCTGTCTGTCAAGAGGAAGTTCAGTATCAAGGATCACGCCAAGATATTTAAATGAGGAAGAAAGGGAAACTGGGACACCATCAGTGAGGAGGAGCTCAAGCCCCTGGTAAGCCAGGTGGCAGAAGTTTTATTAACAATGAGCTTGACATAGTTACTTAATTTAAGCCATGCAGCAATCTTGTTTAGTGGGACCAAATCAGGGATTGGGGGGGGAGGAGCATATGCCATATCGTAAGTATTATAATATGCAATGACACCTGAGTCCTGTATAATTGTTGGTATAGGGCTAAGAAAAATGCTGAAGCGAGAGAGTGCGAGTACAGATCTTTGTGATACACCACAAATGAGAGGTACATAGCAGAAGATGAAGTATTGTATAATGAAGAACTAATACCTGTATTCATTTAATAGTTTATACTGAGAAACTATGAGGCATCATTGTGTTTCTTTGAGCTATGTCATTTTTTCCTCTGTTCTATATTATGCAGTTTGCATTAGCTTTATAATATGTTTGTGGTAGCACATTCTCATACTATTATTTGGAATTTTATAGTTAGAGTACAATTCTATAACAGCCACGTTCGGCTGGCAGAAACACCTAACCCGAAAATGGTCATATAATAAACCTGATGCCGAACCACGGGTATAGAAGCACCTACGGTTCTGGAATCAGGGACACATACGTCCCCAGCACGGCCTATGTCCCTGTGCCTACTGAATTCTGATAAGATAGATATCTCAGATGCTTCCCATCTCCGTGTGGCCACGCCCCTGCTGACAAAATGTACATTTCCTAAGCTGATGCTCACAATGACAGTGCTGTGCTCATGCACACAACACATTAATATGGATGAAACAGATATGGTCATACAAACCAGACTATATATACTAGTCAGTTGCATGCCCATAACACTACAAGGTTATGTATGTGCACCAAAGCTATTAAATAAGCAAGTGGAAAGTGTGATGTATGTCCAGACAGACCTTGCAGCAAAACAAATATGGCATTTGAAGAATGCATTGGTACTTGCAGTCACAAATAACATGGTGCAGTCAGATATACATCAATGGTGTTTGCACTGCAGCATGACCCCACTCCGAGGGTCCCCCACCAATGACAGGGACATGCCCTGCGATGTTGCTGCAGAGCAGCTTTTCAGAATATACTGCCCATTCACACTGGCTCCTGGTGATGCTGCAGTCCGCCCTACGGTACAGGTACTGGTCAGCAGGGGCATCTCAAGGCAATCTGCTGCCTGAGGCGAAGGATGAGATGGCACCGCCCCCCCATAGAGGGGGTGGGGCTTTTTCAGAACTCCAATTAGGGACTGAACCAAACCAAAAAGCCGATTAGATTATATGGAGGAAATGCAAGATGTTTGCACACCAAGGAACTAAAAGAGAGCAAGAACCAACAGTACAGTTTATAAAACTAAATTCTAACTCATTTTTATTTTGTTATTATAAACTGTGTTATGGTTCTTGCTTTTTCTTTTTCAACATATATTTTGCATCCACAGTGGGTGCAGAGGAGAACCAGGACATTCACCCACAGAACTCAATATCTTAAAAAAAAAAATCGGATTCTGATCATCTCTCTAACAACAACAAATATTTGCCAGTACCAGACATATTGTGAACTAATACAAAGCCCTACAACAAAGAGCAAATCTACCATACCATACCAATTCAGCACAAACTTCCAAAACTCACATAAGGAGCCCATCCAAAAGAAGTGTCACTGTAAATACTACAGTGGGCCCTGGAACATCCATATACCTATCTGAAAAGCTGAACAAGTCAAATTACTACAGAACAGTATAGATCTTTATGTACAAACTCCATGTTAACAGAACACCTGTCCTCAGTCACACACTGAGAACACAGACCCTCACCAAGTACAGAATAAGTAACCACAATCTAAAGTAAAAATAAAAATATGTAGACAAAATTTAAACTGAAACCTCAAGAAGACAGAATCTGAATGCACTGCAATATCAGATAAATAAGAGATGCAGTTCCCCCATACTGTGTAAAATATAAAGATAGCACAAAGTCTAATCATTAAAATTAAATAAAATTATTTTTTTCTACCTTTGTTGTCTGACCATTTTATTCTCTGATCATGCTGGTCCCGATCTGAGGCTTCTGCTTTCCTGTCTTCTCTTAGCTCCCTTTCTGTGGTCTATGGTCCATCTGCCATTTCTTATCTCTTCTTTTGTTTTCTTCACTTACTTCCATCAGCTCATTTCCAGTTCTAGTAACCCTCCCCAGTATCAGCCTCCTTTCTAGTCCTCCCCTCCCAGTACCTTCCAATGTCAACCGCCTTGCATTCCCATGATTGCCACTGGTGTCCATTCCCTTCCAGTCCCCCTCCTTCCCCACTGTCCAGCCCCTTCTAGTCCAAATACTATCCCAGGTATCAGCTCACGTCCACTCTCAGTGCCGCCCCCCCCAGTCAGCTCCCTTCCAGTCACCCTACCCTCTGTCCATCCCCTTTCCAGTGCCATTCGCACATCAACTCCCTTCCAGCCTTCTCCCCATTACCCAGCCACCTACCACTCCCATCCCCAAGTGTCAGCTCCCTTCCAGTCCCCCTTCAGTACATCCCAGGTGTCAGCTCCATTTCAGCCCCCTCCTTCCCTTGTGTCAGCTCCCTTAATGCCCCCTCCTTCCCCTGGCAGACCCTCTCAGTATCTGCTCCCTTCCAGTCCTATTCTCCCATCGCCCCTCATCAGCCCATTTGTAGCCCTAGCCCCTAGTTTTCTCCAGGGCCAGCAGCACTCTCCTCCCCTCTTCCATAAGCCCATTTCCAGTCCTATCTCCCTTATCAGCCCACTCCAGTCCTAGGCCCCCCAATCAGCCCATTACCAGCCCTAGCTCATTTACAGTGCTAGCCCCCCATCATCCCATTACCAGTCCTACCCCTCCAATAAGTCCATTTCCAGTCCTAGCACCCCAATCGGCCCATTTCCTGTCCTAGTCCCCCTAATCAGCCCATTTCCAGGCCTAACCCCACCGATCAGCCCTTTACCAGGAAATGCCTGTTTCCCATCAGTGCCGGAGGGCTCAACTTTAACAGAGCTACGGGAAAGGGAAACACTCTCCCTTCACGACTCTGCAAAGCTGAGCCGGTGCAGGGAGACGAATGGCAGGGCTCTTCCGGGGAGGCTGGGGGGCTGCAGGGCACTTCATTCTGCCGCTGCAGCAGTTTCTCCGACTGGGGTTTTTTTTTTTTTGCTGTTTTGTTTTGATTTTAAAGGCTAAGTGAGGCAGCCTTTTTGGGGGCATTTTTTGTCACCCCCAAAAGTTGCTACCTGAGGCCACCGCCTCACTTGGCCTCATTATAGAGCTGCGCCTGCTGGTCAGGCATACATGTCCATCCCAGGATTGCGGATTAGCACACCAGACCTCCCCTGCACCCTCATACCACACACACACATGCACTCTTGCTTGCAATCATAAATAATGTACATCTGCAAAAACCATGCCCTGCACCTATAAACAATTGCTGATAAGACATAATGGCATGATGTCTCACATTTGTCTGCATTTATTTTTTTTTAGTGCCATCAGGTCAGTGTTGACTCATAACAACCCAGCTACCTCTGGGTTTCTTGGCAATGTATCACTGGAAGTAGATTGCCAGGCTTTTCTTCCAAGGCAATGGAGGGTAAAGTGACTTGCCCAAAGTCACAAGGAGTGCCAGTGGGAATCAAACCCTTGATCTTCTAGGTACTAGGCAGTTTCTCTAACCACTAGGCTACTCCTCTGCTCCTGTGCCTCTGCTTTTCTTAACCAAATACAAATCTGCTCCATAATACCTGACATACCATCCCTACATCTACATTCCCATCTTTCTAAACACTGGAATTATTTGGGAAGCCTAGAATACGCCTTTAGCACAAACAGCAAAGGTCAGCATAGCCATAATAAAGACTATTGCAGTGCTTTATTTTTCTGTAGGGGTGTTTTTTTATTGTTTCCTAACCTTAAAAACATCCCTCACCTGTGCATTTTATTCTTTACAACTGCATCTTGTGCCCTCCCAGACAGCAGAAACACCAGTTCAATACAGACGTGTCACAGTTATTCATCTCTATGGGATGTGTTGAAGATCAGCAGTTATTTTTCTAAGTGCTGGCTTATTCCACGTTGCCACTGGTATAATATAGAAGGCACACTCAAGTGATCCCTAAAGTTACCAAAATATATTCCCGTAACTTAACGGACAAAACTAATCATTTACCCCAAAATATTTTTTGTCAGATCACCTGTAATGAGGATGTCAAACATTCTCTAGTAACAGACCCTCACACAACAGTTTGTGTTGCAGTTACCCAACGGAACGTTTGAACGCTCAGTGGAACATTATAGCATGGACGTTGATTGCCTTTAGCAACTGCCGAGCCAGGAGGGCAGATCTTGCAGGCGGACAGATTGATTCACGTCTCTGCTTTTGAGCTAACTCATCATAAGATGCTTCACTTTGACAGATGATTCATTTTGTTTTCTCATGAGCGATATTGGTGCCATTACTTGATACTTTGAAATAAGTTCCTGTTCATTTTGGGATCTGAACAAAGACAATCTATGGCTCATAAATATTACTATTTGCAGTGGCTGGTCCATTGGGCCGGGTAGCCTCATGTGAAGTTGGCTAAATAGTCTTTTTAAACTTTGAATAAAATGGAGGGTCTGTTACTAGAGAATGTTTGACATCCTCATTACAGGCGATCCGACAAAAAACATTTTTGGGTAAATGATTAGTTTTGTCCGTTAAGTTACTGGAATATATTTTGGTAACTTTAGGGATCACTTCAGTGTGCCTTCTTTTTTAGGGATATTATTGTGGTTACACTGGGGGGATTTATGAGTTTACTGGTATAATATAAGCATCTGCAGGGAAACACCCAGGACGTACATGGGCCTTTCCTGAATACACTTTCTATGTCTCCGTGGCTTGCCACACCCCCATTCCACCCCTTCCTACCCATGTTCTAAGATCCCCATTTTCATGCCTTGTACATGCAGGGCCGTGTGGGTAGGAATACGGGTCTAGATGCTTTCATGAGGAAAACATCTAACCCGCATGTCCAGGTGGCCTATTTGCATTTCGGAATGACCCCCTTACTGTATTGTTGATGCACAGTTGTTCATCACTTCAAATATACAGGATAGACAAGTAAATAAATATAATCAAATAAAATCTAAACATTGTTTTAAACTCCACATAGTAAAAATTATTAGAGTAAATAAATACTTGGACAACATTTGCATACATCAAAATACAGCAAGTGTCAAATATGTTGTTAGGCCACTGTTTTACCACCTACGTTCTGCCGAAGCTTCATTGAACCTAGCTTAAGTGCTCCACAGCACTGCAAATCCTACCTCTGAAAGAGCTGTATCTGTTCTGCAGCTCAGTGAGTTCAAGCCAACGATGCCTGCACTCCTGTGCTGCTCTTAAAGTCTCGCTTTCTCATGAGATCTGCTCAGCAGTTCTAGTACCATGTGGTATCAGAAGGAAATAACAAAAGATGCTTTTTTGAGCCACTATGCGCCTTCAGCACTTGCAGGGCACATGCACAGCTGCCTCTTCAGCTTCTCTCTCAGGTCTCTATATAGTAAACAAAAGCTGTGCTGCCGCCCAATGCCAGTGATCCATGGGTCAGACTCTCACAGTTCTGAATTTCGCAAAAGGCGAGTGCAGTGGTGGAGGTACTGGGGATGACCAAGGCTAGAGGAAGACTCTGAAGGGAGATGCTTGGGGCTAGGTGTGACTTCCCTCTAGTGGTTCTAGGGCCATCTCCCGCTCCTTTACAACCACTATGCTAAACACACTAGACAAGTGTAATCCTCACTTTGCTTTCCAAAATATGTCTCTTTCAGCATTTCAAAGTGTTGCTGCTCCACCATCAGGGCAACTGTAGCAATTCAGCCTTGTTTCTGAGAAACAAAGGGAAATTATGGGCCAAAGTTTAACAAGGAAATAATGTGCTCTTTTTATGATCTTAATACTGAGTCAAGCGAGCATGACTGTAGATCATGAGCTGCCCCAGTCACCCAAAGAGCAATATCAAAGTGCTGAAAGCAGGGTCTCACGAGAAAGTCCCAGTGTGCATAACTGACTGCCTGTATTATCCTGAGACATAGTTTGCAGGCTAAAGAAATGCACTACACAATGAGGAAAGTGAAGCTTTCTTGGGAAGAAGACTTTGCAAGGAAGGAAAATGTTTATATTCCAAAGAGGCAGTGATAGAGAGAAATTAATTTGCAAGGGAAAGCCAGTAAAAGTGTAGTGTACAATGCTAAGTGTGCTTAAGATATAAAAATTTAACAGAATTACAGAACTAGATGTGAAGACCAGTTCTGCATAGGTAGGTAAAAAAGAGATGTCCAAGTCTGGACATTCACAAGTTCCAGAATATCTTACAAAAGTCTGGGTGAATGCAGACAGGATACAGCAAAACCCATGCAGTTTCCAGAAGGAACAACCATTTACAAAGGAACACGTTAAAATAAAAGCACCATCGCTTGAAGTTTGGAATGTGTACATGCCGGCACTTACTACTACTACTGATCATTTGTATAGCGCTACAAGGTGTACACAGTGCTGTACAGACACATGTAAGAACAGTCCCTGTTCATCAGAGCTTACAATCTAATCAAGAGAGCACAAGACAACAGCTGAGGACAAGAACACATCTTGGGGAATGGTAAATTAATTAAAATACAGCTGCTGAAGTGAAGGAAAACAAAGCTCTTCACTTCGGCGGCTGTAGGGAGCTGCTGCTGAGCCTGCCGGGAGCTGTGAGCTGCTGTAGGGAGAGCCAAACATGTGCATAATGTTGTTGGCGCAGGGCCCCCTGAAGCGCGGGGTCCTGTGCGAACAACATTCTCACACAATGGACAGGCTGGCCCTGAGCTAAGGATGGAGCGACTGCAGAGGGATTGAGAGAAAGTTATGGGGGGCATTACCAGGATGGTTTTAGAGAGTGAGTTATGGAAGAATGTGTGTGGAGGAGGGTGTGCAAACAGAGAGGGGAGAGAAAGCTATGGGGGTCTATGTTGGAGGAGTGTGTAAGAGGGTCAGCAAGCTATGGGTGTGTGTACGGGGGGAGGGGGGGTGAGAGAGCTGCATGGATGTGCGAGCCAAGGAACAGTTTGTGGAAGAGAGAGATGGAGAGAGAACTGGGAGAGTCTTGCTGGAGGATGGAAAAAAAGAGAGAAAGAAAGCTGGGGGGCATCCTGGAAAGGGACTGAGAAAATGGAGAGCTGAACCTGACATGGTTGGGAGGACTGAGATCAAAGCCTGAAGAAGCATTCAAGCTAAGTTGGGGAGTAAGATCACTGTGGAATGGGTTAAGCCTGAGGAAGGAGAAATTTGGGCAGTGTCAGGCCTGGGGCAAGGAGGAACCAGATCTTTAAGAATGGGGCGATGAGGGACTTCTACACAAAAAAACCCACCTAAAGAATGCAGAAGTTTGCAGAAATGTAAAATACCGTAGACAGAATCTTCAACATTTTTGCATAGAATTCCCCCAGGAGTAACTGTTGCCTCAACTATTACTCTTACAAACCCCAGGTCCTAATGAGTACATATGTTTTCATTGGTGTACTTAATGACTATTTTATAAACTCAAGTATGCATGTACTTGACATTATAAAATAGAGTGTGTTAAAGTACATGCACACATTAAGGAGTGATCATTTATACCAGCCCAAGACCTTAGACGCAAAAATTAATTTTTATAATCTAGGCATATAAGTGCTCATATCATCCATGTTCCTCCCAAACTCTGCTCCTTTGCACAACCACAGCAAAAATGCATATAATGCTAACTATGTGGATACTGTCATATTAGTCATGAAAATGACCTATTTATGTAGATTGCTTAACACGTGTAAATGACTAAAATACTGGAGTTTACATGAGTTGTTCACACAAATTCAAGAGGCTCCTTATAAACGTATCCTCTTAGGGCCCGATTCTGTCCTGGACGTAGATCCCATCTGTGCGTTCGTTCTGAATTGGATGCACAGAGAGGATCGCGATTCTGATCTTGCGGAGCATGTCTAGCCCCACGGGATCAGAATCGCGAACAAGCATGTATGTGCAGGCCAGGACTGTGATTCAGTCCCGGCCTGCACGTTCATTAGTAGCCTAACTAACTCAGTCAGGGCTTTTAAATGGAGCCGCAGCGCCATGGCGTCATGTTGCCATGGCACTGCGGCTCCATTTAAAAGTCGCGAAGCCGGCCACCCAGTTAAAGTGTTTATTCCCCGTAGTCTGACCCCCGATCCAGCCTCCTAAGGCCAGGGTTGGGCTGCGGGGAATAAACGCTTGCCCCCGTCCCATCCACACCCCAGCAGCTTAAAATAAATGTCTAGGGAAGTTATTCCACCTCGGAGGTGGAATAACTTCCCCGGACATTTCGCCGGCCCTGGACGTTCAGGGTCGACATTAGAATCGGCCCTGTACATCCAGGGCCAGTGACTGCCCACTCTCCTCCCTCAGGCCGCCCATTCCCCTCCCCTGTCTAACTTCCCCGCACAACTGGTGGGGAAGTTATTTGGGGGCAGGAGAAGCCATGGATAGCAGGGATGGACGTCCCGTCGGGCTGTCCATCCCTGCTATTCGTGGCTCAGAATAACCCCCTTAGTGTCTCCTGGCTAGGGAGTATTGTGATAGTAAAGATAATGTTACTTCCTAAATATACCTATATATTCCAACACTTTTTATCAAAATTCCATATTGAATTTCCCAGAATTTGCACAAAAGAATATATAACTTTATAAGACTCACCAGAAAAATGCTCTTTCAGATAAAATAGGAAGGCTGGTTAGCGTACCAAATTTAAGCTGGAGACCACACCTTTAAAAAGATATAAACGGGCTGGAGTCGGTGCAGAGGGTGGTTAAACTGGTTAATAGTCTTTGTTATAAAGCATACGAGGACAGACTTAAGGACCTTAATATGTATACTTTAGAGGAAAGGTGGGACAGAGGTGATATGACTGAGACATTTAAATACCTCTGTGGCATAAATGCACAGGAGGAGAGCCTCTTTCGATTGAAAACCCTGCTGATTACACCTTGCTGTAAATAATTGAATAACCCTAAGAACAACGGAACGATTAAAATAGTAATATGCAAATTGTACATAGTTTCCCCAGTTCATTCCATGTTGTTTTCCCCTATTTTATGTAAACTCTGATTGCCTTCGCTGTCATTGAGTCATTTTGTTATCTGTAAACCGCACTGATGGAAAAGAGCGCGGTATAGAAGAAATGTTAAATAAATAAATAAATAAATAAAACAAGCTCTGCTATGAGGGAACATAGGACAAGGGTGAAAGGGGATAGACTCAGGAGTAATTATGCGGAAACATTTCTTTTCGGAAAGAGTGGTAGATGCCTGGAATAATCTCCCAGTGAAGGTGGTAGAGATGAGGACAGCATCTAAATTCAAAAAAGCATGGAACAAACACAGAGGCTCTCTAAAGGAAAAAGGGGACTCTTATAGTGGGTGATACAGAAGGGCAAACTAGATAGGCCATGTGGTCTTTTTCTGCCACCATCTTTCTATTTTTCTATTATGTGGCAAAGTCAGTCAATCCTGATGGAAACAAAACTATGCAATTTGAAATCCAAGTATATGAAGCTTTATACTGAAAGAACTAACTTGGAAGGAAGGAAGAAGACAAAGAGTTGAGAAACCTTTTGATGCTGTGAAGTGCGATGTAAGTAAAAGAAGAAGCGCTTGTTTGCAATCAGTACCTCTCCTGTATTGAGGGGGTTTAACAAAGAAAACTGAAAGTACTACTGGCTGGTTAAGGTGTTAGTCTGATATTACTTTAGGCAAGAACTTAGGGTGAGTACACAGCGAGAATCGGTTTGGGAAAAAATAAGCACCTTCAACTCACAGTTCATCTGGTTAATGTGACAGGGACCAAGAATAAGGTTTTCCAAGTGACATATTGCAGGGAAGGCTCTGCCATTGGTTCCAAGGAGGTTCTATTAACTGTGCCAACATAGAGGTTAGATTCCATGATGAGATTGGTGGACAAATTGAGTATCTGTTGATTAACCCTTTTATGAATCTTGAGGGGATGAATAGAAATGGGCTGTTCCTGTACATGGTAATGATAGGCTGACAAAACACTCAAATGATTACAGAGTTTGACGTCAAGCCCGGGTCTGACAGGTGCATTAGGTGGGTAACTGAGGTATTGAGCAAGGGAAGGGTTAAAACCACATGCCTTACACCAGTAGGCAAATCATGACCACCTAAAATGGTATGATTTTCTTGTAGACAGCTTTTAGGGAAGCAATGATACCATCTTTAAT
This sequence comes from Ichthyophis bannanicus, assembly GCA_033557465.1. Taxonomy (NCBI): domain Eukaryota; kingdom Metazoa; phylum Chordata; class Amphibia; order Gymnophiona; family Ichthyophiidae; genus Ichthyophis; species Ichthyophis bannanicus. The sequence goes on along the minus strand of CM066032.1, from coordinate 677,534,687 downwards.
CACCTGCATTACTGGAAGTTTGGAGATCAGATACCTTGCAATATCCAGCCCATGACCTTGAGAGAGTATAAGTTTGGGTGCTGAGTTATCAGAAAGGCATTCTCACCCAGAAGTAGGGGTTTGACCTGTGCTAGGGTCAGCAGCCAAAACAGGGTTATCAAAATGAGATGAGCTGAATCCTAAATAATTTTCCAAATGATTTTCACAGAGCGATCAGTGGGAAAATGCAGAGGAGACCTTAGCTTCATGATATCAAAAATACATCTGGTGCTAGGCCCCGCGTCATCGATCGCCTGGAACAGAATATCTCACACTTGGTGTTGCATTCTGTGTCAAAGAAGTCTATTTTTGGAAAGCATTATTGATGAAAAATTCATATTGCAATGCAGTCATTGAGGGACCACTCGTGGGATCGAGATGTCTGCTGAAACAGTCTGCCAGAATGCTGCATACATCTGGTTGATAGGTTGCCTGTAGAATGCTTCTCATCGACATAACCAGGATCCAGACCTGCACTGCTTCTTTGCACAGTCTATATGAGCCAATTCCCTCTTGTTTGTTGATATAAAATATTCCGACCTGAGGAGGATCATTTGATTGATGAGGTCCATACACTGTATACAGTTTAGTATATTGTTTTCTAGAGAGTACCCACCTGCCTAGAACGTGTTTAAGATAATACTAGGTCAAGCTATCAGAACACCTATAAGCGGTAAAAGACAACCTTGGTTGGCAACAGTTAGCAAGATTTGCAGACATCTTGATTCAAGCTAAAATATGCTTCTGATTTTCCTTAGTATGAGTGCTGCCTTCAGTCTTGTGGATCATGTTCTCCTGCTAGATAGGTTTAAGAATACTGGAATCACAGAATTAGTTCTGCTATGGTTCCAACCTCATCTTGTATGATGCACCTTCCACACAGCATGCAGTAGGGAAACTATTTCATGTCATTTTGTTTGTTCTGGTGTTTCCGCTTTTCTTATTTGTCTTATTGTAACAAGTTTTTCATTAAGTTGCCATGTGATGACTAGCACACACTGCTGACAACATGCTAGAACTGCAGAAATGTAGCCCTAAATTAAACTGCTTAGTTATATGGATAGCAGCTGAATATCAGTGCTGTGCATATAACACCTTACACATACAGTATATTCAGTGGCACCGACTATCTGTAGAATGATGCTGAATACATATGTATATATATATTTTTAAATGTCTCACCCGCTACTGCTGAAAATCAACTCAATTTACAGGGTGAGTACAATCAGTTTCATCTATTCCTTCACAGATAATCATGTGGGAGACAAACATCTAAAGGAAAAAAATAAAAAGAATATAAATACTAAAAGTTTGAACTTTTTAGTTGACAAAAATACATAAACACGCTCCGGGCATGTAAGTACCCTTATGCATGACTAGAGAACAATGTATAGATCTCTCCTTCCTTCTCCCTCTCTGCTTTCCTCTATTGTGTGAGCGTCTGTCTCTGTCCTATCACACCAAGCAAGGTGGCCTTGACCATTGAATCTCATGCTATGTTTTTTCCATGACACCAATGTGTAAATAGTTACCTTTTGTTATCCAAGTTTTGTGGTCCTGTTAATTGTAAACTCAGGCATATGTACCCTGTCTGATTTTTCTGTTCCATGTAAACCGCGCTGATGCCGAATAGTGCAGCATAGAAGAAATTGTAAATAAATAAATAAATGGCGTTCGTTTCCTCCTTTGTTTTCCACAGGGAATTTTTGTATTGTACATCGCCCTAATACTTTTGTCTGGCGCAGTATATCAAGTGAATAATAAAGATAAAGATACAATATGAGTGGAATTTTAGTGAAATCATTTTTTTTATTAACATTTAACAGGAGATACATTCGCTTACAGAAGCGACACCAAGTCAAACCATGCTCAAATTCAACAATCATATATGCTAATACAGATTGATTCTCCGCTAAACAGTATAACAGAAAGACAGAAAGAGCGGGCTGAGCAAGCCTACTATATACATTCGCATCTTTCTACTTCGAAACCACGTAACAAGAATGCCAACCCTCCCCAAAACCCCGCAGAGAAGCAGCTTCTAGTCACACCACCCCGAACGCCTACCAAAAAATAAAAATAAAAATAAAAAGTAAAATGGGGAGCTCAGCAATGGGTCCTCCCCCTAACCCGCCTAGCACACCCTCCATACCCAACATGGCTACCCTAGGCCTGGATCAACCCACATTCCCCACTCCCGTTAAATCCCCCAGAACTCCCCCCGAAACCCCCCCCAGGCCCCCCCACCCCCCCACCCAACCCAACCTCCCCCCCCCCTTACCCACGCACGCCACCATTGATCCACACTCAAATACTCAAACACTCAAACACTAGTAGGGGTTTTCACGCTCAACTGCCTCTCCATCACATTCCGGCAGACTCACCAAGCCCCATATACGACAGTAACTGTCCCAGGAGCGCTGCCCTAACAACCGCGCTGTGCGACACTCCATCTCCCTCAAGTCCATCAGCGCTCTCACCCACTCTGCTGCCGTGGGGGCTGTGGGATCCATCCACCGCCACAGGATGCATTGCTTCGCTACAGCAAAGCTCTTCGTGCACAGCCGACGCCCACCAGTCCCCAAGGAAGCCTCCCCCTGATAACAGTCAAACAAGCACCACATGGGGTCCAGGGCCACCTCTTCCCCCAGCCATTGTTCCAGATGTTTCCTCACCCCCCGCCACAAACCCTGAATATGCATGCAGAACCAAAAACGATGGGCAAATCCCCCCTTTTCCACTTTGCAGAGACTACACACATCTGTCTCCACCAGACCCGCTCTCGCCGCCCATACATTATGCACATATGCACGCCAGAGAAACTTATATTGCAACTCCTGCAATTTGACGGTTTCGGATATCAACTTAATAGCAGCAAAAGCTCCCTGGAGACACTCTTCCGTAACCTGAGGCAACCCATCAATCCGCCACCTCTCCCCCAAAGCCGACAGGGAACAAACGCTGTCCTCCGGAGCAAGCGCTAGCATCAAACCACGGATAGTGACCTTACTTTCCAAACTATGAAACCATGCTAACAAACCTCCCGGTCCGATGACAAACTCCTTCTCCTTCCGGAGTGCGACTACGTAGTGCCGGGCCTGCAGATAAAAGAAAAAATCTTTATGCTCCAAGTCAAAACGTGTCGTCAAGGACGCAAACGAGGCTAACGTTGCACTCCCGTCCATACAGAGCTGCCCCACATAGCATAACCCCTTAGCTGCCCACGACTGGGCGACCCGAGTTGACAACCCAGGGGGAAACGCCACATTGCCCAATAAAGGAGCACAGTCCGTTGTCCGCCAATTCCTCCGACCGCGAGCACATAAGCTGCGCCAGGCAAGGCGCAGCAGCCTCCAAAAACCCGAGAACTGACATCCCTCTGGTAGTAATCCCCAACTCCCCTGTAATACCGCCAATCTGTGCCAGGGGACTGTCATCCCATCAAGCAACGCCATAGGCACAACCGCCGAGGTGCCCACCACCATATCGCGCAGAATGCGCGTCCAGCACACTAAATTATAGCCCTGAATTGACAATAATCCCGCTCCCCCGACCTCTTTCGGCTGAAACAGAGTACGTAACGCTATACGGGCGGGCCTCCCCCTCCACAAAAAACGAGAGAGATGTTTATGCAAGCACTGCAGCTCCTTCCGCCGAACCCACACAAAGGCGTGCCGGAGCATGTAAGCCCATCTGGGGAACTCTACCATATTAAATAACGCAATTCGGCCCCGTAGGGACAAAGGCAACGACTGCCAACGGCGCATACGCTCCAAAGACCCCTCAACCAGAGGCAACACATTCGCCTCATAGCGACGGTCAGGATCCGCGGAGATCTGCACCCCCAAATAACGAATCTGCCCCTCTGCCCACTGCAGTGGAAATACCCCTTGCCAGCGCGGCCTACTATGCCCACCCACGTCTAGTCCGAGGGACTTAGCCTTATTAATTTTGAGACCCGAAAAAACCCCAAAGTTGTCAATGGTGTGGAGTGCCTGAGCCAGCGATACTTGCGCGTTGGTTAAGCATAGCAACAGATCATCGGCAAAAGTGCTGATTTTAATCTCTTGTTCCCCCCAAACTATCCCTGACACCTCCCTCTGTTGCAACAGCTTGAGCAGCAACGGTTCCAGATGGAGAATAAACAAGAGAGGAGACAGGGGACAGTCTTGCCGCGTGCCACGCCGAAGAACAAATGCCGACGAGGCCTCCCCCCCCATCACAATGTAGGCGCGTGGAGCCATATACAGCGCTCGAATCCAATCAACAAAATGGCCCTGAAAACCAAAACGGCGCAGCGCCTCAAACATATAGTCCCAAGATACACGATCAAACGCCTTTTCCGCGTCCAGGCTCGCCAAAAGAAGAGGTACCTCTCCCTGGAGGCAGCGCTCCATACCCAGCACAACTTTAGCAATGTTATTAGCTGCCGCGCGGCCCCAAACAAAACCGGCCTGGGCCCCCCCAATAAGACGCACCAAGATGTCCTGAGCCCGGGACGCCAAAATAGACGCCAAGATTTTCATATCGAAGTTAATGAGCGAGATAGGGCGGTACGAAGACGGATCCTCCGGGTGTTTACCTGGTTTATGGAGAAGCGAGATGGATGCCGTTCGCATGTCCCTTGGGAAACCCCCAGACTCCCGTGCCTCCTCATACACGGCCGCCAAAGTAGGCACCACGTGTTCCCCCAAAATTTTATAAAATTCAACCCCATACCCGTCGGGGCCTGGGGCCTTATGTGGCTTTCCCCCCTTAATAACCGCTTGGATCTCCGCCCCCGAAATAGGCTTATTCAACACGTCCCGTTCTAGCGACGTCACTCGTGGCCAGATCACACTATCCAAAAATCTACGTTCCTGCTCCCGGTCCTCAGAGTCAGGGGTATAGAGAGCACTATAGTAACGCTCAAACTCATTGACTATCTCAGCCGGCTTCGTAAGTTTACTCCCCGCGGGGTTTCTCAAAGCAGTTATCAAAGTAGAGCCCCTCCGGTCACGCACCAGATGGGCCAACAAAGTCCCAGACCGATCGCCGAACCTGAACAATTGATGACGGTAATAGTGCATACTAAAAAGGGCCCGCTCCTGCAGCAAGTGATTTAATTGCCGTTGCGCCATTAAGAATTTTTCCAGCACGGCACGTGAGGGATTACGCAAGGCGTCTCTCTTACACTCCTGAAGCTTCTGCGCGAGTTGTACTAAAGCCTCATCTACCTTCTTCCATTCTTTAGAAACATAGGCAATGATTTGGCCACGTACTACGGCCTTTCCTGCTTCCCAGAGCGTCGCCACCGAGGGGACACTACCCTCATTGTCCACCAGATATTCACGCCATCGAGTACGCACAAACTCGCGAAACGTTTCCCGCTGCCACAACTGTCGGGGGAAAGACCATCTACCACCCAACCGGTGCTGCCCCTGCCAACCAATGCTCACCATGGCATGATCGGAGACCTGTATTGGGCCAATCGTTGCCCCACTCACTCTACTAAAAGCTGCCTGCGACACCAAGATGTAATCTAACCTGGACCAAGTACGATGGGCTCTGGAGAGATGTGTGTAGTCTCGCTCTCCGCCATGCAAAACTCGCCAGACATCCAACAAACCACCCACCTGGCAGAGATAGGAAATGCCCTTAGTGTGCCCACCGCCTCCCCCAGGAGTGGCTGCAGACATCCAGCTCAGGGTTATGGGGGCAATTAAAGTCTCCCGCCAGAATGATAGGCATATTATGGGCGCTCCCCAATTTCCGCCCCAAGGCCCTAAAAAATGCATGGCTATATACATTGGGCGCGTAAACATTTCCCAACAGTAATTCTTCACCATTGATCTTGACCTGCAGCCAAATATACCGTCCCAAGGGGTCTTTCTCCTCCCTAAGGACCTCCACCTTCAGCTGCCTATGAAACAGGATAGCCACCCCATTTTTCCGCCCCCCCAATACCCTCCGCTGCAAACAATTCACCCACCCAGGTCTTCTTCAATTTGGCGTGCTCCCTATCAGATAGGTGCATCTCCTGTAGAAACGCCACATGTACACCTTGTCTCTGAAGGGACTGCAGTACCTTCGTACGTTTAAGGGGCGTGCCAATACCCCCTACATTCCAGGAGGTAAATTGTAAGTCTGTCCCCATCAACCTGGGTCCCACTCTACATACACCCTGATAAAGCCTACCAAAAGGTTGCGGACTGTGAGCTGCCCAGCCTCAGCTCCCAGCCTATATCGCCGCAGATGCTCAAATGCTCGTAGAAACCCCCACTGCCTAGTGTTAGATATCCCCAAACAAACCATTCGTTCATCCTGAAACATACTACCCCCCCCCCCTTGGATACCCCACACCATCCACACCAACAGCCACACGTGTCCCCCCCCACCCCCACCCCCACCCCGAACACCACCCCCCACCAGTTTCCTTCCCACCCCCCTCCCCCCCCATCCCCAACCCCAAGCTAAAACACACCCTGCAACGTGCCCGGCCAGCTGTGCCAGGCTCGGGGCCCACTTCTGTGCGCTACAGGGCTGTCTCGCCCCCCCACCTTGGACATAACGCACCAATAAACAAACAGACCGCCCCCCTCACTACAGTGAAAACAAAGTGCCAGCTCAGTCCCAACCTAAGAAAAAAAAAAAAAAGTAACCATGCACTGGGCCCTGCACCATTCCCCAGCACAACCGGTACAGGACCCCACCCGTATCCCCCTAAAAGAGGGACCCTGGCAGATTCAACATACATTAAACATATATAATAAACATATTTAAACATAAACATATATAATACCCCCACCCACCATAAACCTTGCAGCAAACCCCACACTTGCACTGAAGTCCAGAAATCGCCCAAGGGGGGAACGCATGGCCTTGCAAGACCACGCGATCCCATCCCTAGGCCAAACAGTGAAGGATCCAAACAGCGTCCTGCTCTGACATCCAAATCAACTCCGCCAGCCACCCATGGCTGAGAAGCCGAGGTAGTACATATCCCTTCAAGTCGCCTGCTCCGGGCTCCCCAAGGCCTCCACAAACTTCCGTGCAGCTGCCACCGTGCTTAACACATGATTTCTCCCCTCATGCAGCACTCGCAGCGTCGCGGGAAATGCTAGCGTAAACCGGAGCTGCTTCTGAAACAGAACAGAGCAAAAGGGGGAGAACTCCTTGCGCTTCGCGGCTACAGAGGCAGAGTAGTCCTGAAATAAGAGAACCTTATGATTGTCCAGCATCAACGACCGCTTCTTTCGGAACGCCTGCAGCAATCGCCATTTGTGGTGAAAGTTCAGGATACGGGCAATCACTACCCGCGGGCGCTGGTGAGCCTCCGACCTAGGCCCAATGCGATGCACCCTTTCAACTTTTAATTCTCCCACCATCTCCTCCAGCCCAAGCTCCCTAGGCAGCCAAGACTCCACCAGCGACCGCAGCAAGCTCTCAGTGTGAGCTTCAGGAACTCCCACGATCCGCAGATTATTCCTGCGGGATTGATTTTCTAAGTCATCAACTTTGTCTCGTAAGGCCTCAATAGTCTTCTGCATGGTAGCCTGCTCACGTGTCTGCAGCCCCTCCGCCTCCTCAAGCGCGGACACCCAATGCTCGATTTCCTCGACGCGCTGGCCAAACTCAGTCATGGTCTCTCCGACAGCATCTAGCTTGGTAAGGATCCGATCGAACTTCGGTTCTAAAAACTTTGCGACTTCTTTTGCCAGCTCTTCCGAGCTAGATTCCACGCTCTCCGCCCCCGGAGACTGCGGCTGTACCATTGTGGACACCATCTTGCCGGTGGAGGCAGCTCCCGGTTTTGCCGCCTTCTCCCGCTCCTTTCTTGCAGTGAGAGGCATGGTGAAAGGTAGTAAGCTGACCCGCACCTCCAGAAGCTCTTGCTATACCACCTCAGGCTTTTTGCGAGAATTTCAACCGTGGGGGGGGGGGGGGTCAAAAAAATCAATAGAATGGCGAGACAGCCCTGGAGCAAGGAGAGATGCGTCTCACCCGCTCATGCGTCACGTGGTTCCCCTGAGTGGAATTTTAGAAGCCTTATTTGTGCTTTGGACGCCTGAAAATGGGCACAGAGATGTCCAAAGCACACAGACATCTCCAGAGCCATTTTAGAAGCCGGCTCTGGGGACGTCCCAAGCATGAAGACATTCATGTCTGAAAGTGGGCATAGCTGGGGCTTTCCCAGGAACCTGGACGTCACTGCCCGATTGCAGAAATGTCCTGCATGTCCCAAGTCACATTTAAGTTTATACCTGCTCCAGGCACAAATAGGCATCATGAAAGTGTTCTTTTTGGCTAAAAAACATTGAGAGGGTGAAGAGAAGATAGCACTCCATCACCCCCCACTGAGTACTCAGCACAATTTCAATGATAGTAGCAGTGGGATTTGAACGCTCAGATTTCCTGTTCCTACAGTAACCCACTACTTTACCCATTAGGCTATCCTAGACATTTGGGTTCTGAAATATGGTTCTGGGGATGTCTATGTAGATATCCCCACAGATGTCTATATCAAGCACGACCTCATTTGTGACATCAAGTCTGCATCTGGACGTGCCTCCTTTTTTTTTTTTTTAGATGTTCTGGCTTAGACATACCAGATTGCACTTGGATGTCCCTTCTAAAATTCCACTTCACATGAACATTTTACTCCCCCCTCCAACCAAGCTCCACATCCAATCCATCCTATCTTACTCCTTCCTCCCCCCTTACCAGTGTCCCTATCCCAAGCCTGCCTCCCCCAACCTTGCATTCTTAGAGGTTTGAGAGATCATGGGAAGCCTCGCTTCTTAGAAGAATAGAGAATGCAGATGAGGAATAAGTATGTCCTAAAAACAGAAGGGTAATTTTGCCACAAGGTCCTAAAGAGTCAATGGCTCATTCTCACACGGGACATAAGAGCTTTTCTGATTCTCCCTCCCAGAGAATTAGAAAATCTTCTCTTCACATAGGGTGCCCTCTGCATTTATTTATTTAACAAGTTGTATATACCGCCCCTTCCAGAGATCAGGGGTGGTTTACATTAAACAAAAACATTTTACATTGAAGAGAATAACTTATGTACAGTTAACATATAAAACTATCATACGGACAACTATGTACTGTGTTAAGTTAATTCTGAGCAGTTTGTGTTGAGCAGCGGTATATTAATGAGAATTAGGTGTGCTTATGTATTGTGTTTTGAGACGTATTATGGTCATTTTCATAATTCTCGATGAATAGATATGTCTTTAGCTCTTTTCTGAATTGTAAGAGATCTTTGACTGATCTTAGCTTATCCGTGAGGACATTCTACAATCCAGGGGGCAACATATCAGAAGGCTCTGGCACTGGTTGATTGGTTGGTGTTATGGATGTGGTTTGGTATAGTGTATGTGTTTTGTGAGCAGTTTCTTCGAAGTCTGGATTCCGTTGGGGGTAATAGAAGTGAAGACAGGGTAGTTATGGATATGCTGTTATGGTGTTTAAATATGATCATTAAGTACTTGTATTTCATCCTTGCTCCAACTGGGAGCCAGTGGAGATTGCGGAGAATTGGGGTGATGTGATCAGTGTGGTGAGCTTTATATAAGATGCGTGCTGCCAAGTTCTGTGCTAACCGTAGCTGGTGAATTGATTTCTTTGGTAGGCCATGGAGGATGCTGTTGCAGTAATCAATGTGGGTATTAAGAGTGCTTGTAAGATTGTTCTAAAATCATGTTCTTCTAGCAGTGGCCTTAGGTGTTGGACCAAGCGAAGTTTGTAGTACCTAGTTTTTGTGAGTGCTTTTATGTGGGAGATCATGCTTAGTGACTGGTCAAGGATAACGCCAAGGTATTTCACTTCCTCCTTGACTTCCAGTTTGGTTTCTTGTAATAGTATCTTCTTAGGTGGAGTGAAGCTCGGATTCCTATGGATGAAAAGTACTTCTGTTTTTTTGTAATTGATTTTCAAGTTGTGTGCAGTGAGCCAATCAGTTATATCGCTTAGGCATGCGGTTATCTGTGAGTAGTCTGGGTTGGAGGTGTTTATGGGATGATACATCATTATTTTATCTGCGTAGAGATGATATAGTATGTTATGTTTTCTGAATATGTTGCATATTGGCTGTATATACTGTGGCAAGGAGGCCTATCCAGAGTATGAGGGAGGACAAAGGGACAGGGAATTCACCCTAGTAAAGGGCCCCCTTTTACCGAGGCAGAATAGGAAAGACACAAACACAGCTAGGAATCAGAAAACTTCCACATGGCCCACATTCCATGCTCCCCCTAGTGGAAGGGAGGGGAGAGGATACAGAGCCCAGAACCCATTAGGCAGGGAGTGCTCCAAGTATGCAGGTGTACAAAGTCAGGCTGATTGCCATCACTTGGCTAGGGAGGGGTGGAAGAGAGAGTCCTGGAAGTATAAACTGAAGCCAGAGTGTGAGAGCAGGGTCGTCGTCGTGAGGAGTAGCAGCAAGGACGGAGGTAGCAGCAAGAGGAGCAGCAGGAGAGAAGGAGAAGCAGGAAGCCAAACTGCCACGAGCTGAGGCACAGCTGCAAGCTGGCAAAGCTTGACCGGTGCGGAGCAGAGCAGAGCCCTTAAGCTTCCAAGAGAGGAGAGTGCTAAGTGGAAGATAGCACATCTGCCAGAGGGTTTGAAGCCAGGAACAGGAGAGACTCCAGGATTCCCCGGGAGGCTGGTGGCTGAGGACTATGAGCTGGGAGAGTCTGAGCCTATGCAGCTGGGAGAGCCTGAGGTAAAGCTAAATGGGGAAGAGATTCCTATGGACTGTTCTCTGTGCAAGGCTTTAAACCTGAGGAACAGGGAGAAAACAAGCCAATCCTGAGAGAGAGTTTACCAGGGAAGAGAACCCATAGTCCACAAGCCGGTGGCCCTGATTCCCTCATGTTGGTAAGGGAAAGGTCACAAGGACTAAGGAGTAACCCTGGAAGCTGTGAAAAGCTTGTTAAGCACTTGCTGCAGGAACAAGGACACTGGGGTAAGAAAGTAGCTTTTGTAACAGAGCTTTCTTGTGCCCTGAATTGTATTTGTTGCTTGAAGGTTTATGCAGCTGAAGAGAAGCTATACTATCACGGACAGTGAATGTGATTTTTGTTTGTGCTTTTGGCCAGCAAGGCTACAAAGGAAGTGAATTATCCATTCTGTTAAAAGACTGTGTATCCTGCAATATGGAAAACCTTTAAACAGACATTTTTAGTTTGTGTTTGTTTTTGGGAGAATACTGTTTCACAGAGACCTGAACCAATATCCTGTACGTGGTGAGAAAGAACCATTGTGTAAAATAAATTCTGTCATTTGCCTTAACCCTTGGAGCCTAACTACAGCTTTTTGTCTGATGCACACATACAGCCAAGCAAAGACTACCTTTCCCAGAAGGCACTACGGGAAAATAGTTGAAAAGGGCTAAAAAAGCAGACAGCAAAAAGTTCCTATAAAATAACCATGCCCCTCTTAGCTTGAGGTGAGCGGTGGCGGCGTGATAATACAGATTAAACAGTAGGGCAGATAAGGAGCATCCTTGAGGGATGCCTTGTTTTTGTTTGAAGGTGGGGGATGATTTGTGGCCAATCCAGACTTGTTGTGAGCAGTTTGATAGGTAAGAATCAAACCACTGAATGATTGTCCCCTGCAGACCTATCTGTCTTAGTCTTCTGATAAGTGTTTGGTGGTTGATACTGTCGAATGCAGATGCAATGTCTATATCAGTATGAATGCCTGCTTGGCTGAGTTCAAACCACGTATAAGTTTATCCAGGAGAGAAAGCATCAGGGTCTCAACACTATGTTGGGGACGAAACCCATACTGTTGTTCGTCAAGGGGTGAATTTAGTTCAATATAATCCTGGAGTTGTAACTGGACTGTTTTTTCTATAATTTTTGCTAGGAATGGCATGCGGTACTTGTTGAGCAGTTTCAAATAGTTGCTACAGTTGTCTTTGAGGGTCGTTTTGCGCCATTTCCGTTCAAGTCTTTCTAGTTGAGTTTATATCTCCCATAGGTTGTGGGCATACTGTGGGGTTTGGGGATTTTTCTGGGTTGGTTGTTAAGGTTGCTGCTCAGAGTTGCCCGAGTCCCTCCGTGGGACCTTAACGGGTTTCACTGGTGGAACCTTGACTAGCTTTGAGGATTTTTCTTTTTCTTTACAGGGTCTGGCATCTTTATGGAGGAGCTGCCGCCATGGGATTCTGAAGATGCCCAGGCCTCATGAGATATGCTCGGCTTGGGACTCAGCATGTGGGATGCCGGTGCTGAGTTGGACCGCAGGAATAGCTTCTCCTGCAACTCTGACCCTTTCCTGTTAGTTCTCCGAGTTCTGGCCTGGCACAGGTGACACTGTCTTGGTCCGGTCCGAGGCAGTGCAAGCAACAGTGTCATGAGTGTTTGTAACAGACATAGTCTGACTGCAGCAGTTGCACTTCTTGAACCTGCCGGGGGACATGGTGGAGAGACACCCGATCGGAGTCGACGACCCCGAGGCAAAAAAGGGCATGAATGCCAGTCAATGCAAGCCTCATTAAAAAAGAATGGAGAGCCAAGGACGGCGTCAGCTCAAGACGGGAAGAGGAACCGGTACCTGTTATGATGGGGATTTTGTTCCTCACTGTGCGAGAGTTTATGAGTGCACATTTGAGTGTTTTGTAGGGGGTGGTGAGCTGAGATGGGAGTGGGGTGGTGGTTAATGGTTGGTATGTTGATGATGTGTTAGGTGACACATTCTCTGGAATGATTGTGTTGGGTGTTAGTTAAGTAGTAAGAGTAGGAGCAGCATGGAAGGTGGTATGGTATAGGGTAGGATAGGGAAGGGTGTAGTGTACAGTGGTTACTAGGAGGAGAGCTAGTAGTGTGTATAGGATTACATATAGTAATAGCATGTTTCTTCTTCATCAATGAGTGAGAGTTCCTTTTGGGTTGGATTGCTTGTGGAAGGTTTCTTGGCTGTTGGTGTTGTGTGGGCTCTCTACATTGAACTTGAATGGAGTTCTTTGTGATGTTGATCGTTCTGGTAGTACTTTGCAAGGGAAGTCTATGGCAGGCATTGTCAGAAGGGCTCTAGGTTGTTGGATGTTGAGAGAATATGCAGTGCAGTTATGTTTGCACCATTCTAAGGGCCCTTTGGTGAGGCCCTTAGGCACCGGTGCACCTTACAGTGTGTCTGTTTTGAATGTGGAGGAGGGAGATGGTAGGTGTATCATTGGAGCAGGGGAGGAGCTCACTCTCTCGCTCAGTGGCCTTGCTGGAGTCTCTGTTTCCGTGTCGGGACTTAAATATGCAAGAAGGAGCCGGTAGGTAGATTGTTTAAGCAGGGCGGAGCTCACTCCCTTGCTCAGTGGCCTTGCTGGAGTCTTTGTTCCCTGCAGCTATAGCTAAGTGAAAAAATGCCTATTGTCCACTTCAAATCTATCCTTCAAAAATTGGAAAGAATGCACCCTTCTATGCTTGTCAATAACCTGTTACAACATCCACAATTCTTTGCACTCCCAGATCGTAAATGGTCCAGGATCTAAACTGGGTAGGAACTTGTAGTTCCCCTGTTAATAGCAAAAACCTAGTTATTTGAGAGTTAAGTTCCCATTATCTACATAAATATTTCCAAGTTATTCTAATTGGGTAAATCAATAAGCTATCCCATATGTAAACAGGGAGAGACTTAGAATTAGCATGCAACATTTATTTATTTATTTATTATACATTTGTATACTGCTACTTCCAGCGATCAGCAGCAGTTTGATTACAGATTGGAAATTGTCAAATCATGACAGGAAATTTTTGAGGTATAAACACATTGATTAGACAGGAAAGCACAGCACACAGAGAACTATTTTACAGGGAACATGGGCTATGGAGGGTTAAGTGGCTTGCCCAAGACCACAAGGAGCACCTGTGGGACTAGGAACCCCAGTCCTTCCGGCCCAAGGTTGCTGTCCTCTAGTGGGATTTGAACCCCTGACCTTCCGGCCCGAAGTACCTTGCCCCAACCACTAGGCCACTCCTCCACTCCTAGTTAATAAACTACGCGTTTGTACAAAAGATAGTGAACATCAAAGTGAAGGCCAGTCAGTCTTGTAAATTATGTGGTTGGCAAGCAGTGTTATAATATTCTAGATTGGGCAACCTTATCTCACCGTGGCAGCAACCTCCTTTCAAGCACCATTCTAGGTTTCTTCCCATTCCACAAGAACAAACAAACAAAGTTACTTCACAATATCCTTTTTTCAAAAGACATAGCGGCAAAGTTTCCATTACTTATCGCAGCTTAGGAAACAAAATCATCAAATATTCCACCACTCTTCTTAAAAGGGAAAGAAGAAGCAGCAGCTGAGATTTAATGCTAAAAAATGCAAGGTCATGCTTTAGGGCTGCAAAAATCCAAAGAAACAGTACAGTATGGGGGTGAAGTATTTCTGTCCATGAAAGAAGAGCAGGACCTTGGGGTAACTGTTTCTGATGATCTTAAGGTAGCCAAACAAGTGGCCAGAAGAATGCTTGGATGCACAAGGAGAGGAATGGCAAGTAGGAAAGAGGAGGTGGTAGTGCTTCTCTGTGGAAGTATTTGGTATGACCTCAATTGGAGTACTGTGTGCAATTCTGGAGACCACACCTTCAAAAGGGATATAAACAGGATGGAGTCAGTGCAGAGGCAGCTACTAAAATGGTTACTAGTTTTCATTATAAAGCATATGGGTATAGGCTTAAAGATCTCAATATGTATACTTTGGAAGAAAGGCGGGAGGGAGAGATATGATGGAGAAATTTGACTTACCGTTAATTTCCTTTCCTGGAATCCTGCTAGACCAGTCCAGACTAGTGGGTTGTCTCCCCTTGCCAGCAGATGTTGGAGACAGAAATTAAAAAACCTAGAAGCTTTGTGACATCATCACGGGTAAATAACCCTTTACTCCTAGGGATCAGCTTCAGTATGCTACTGGCAAAGTATGAGGACTCTGAAATTAGCCCAACAAGAATGTCTAACTATCCAAGGTATGGGAGATTAAATTATATACACAGCCAGAAGGCCGAAGGCGTTTATATAGAAGGTAGGGAACAGCCGAAGGCTGCCTGACACATATACAGGCTCTCAGCTACACGTTGGATAGACTGGTCTCAAGACAGAAGGGTGGGTCTTGGGCTGGTCTAGCAGGATTCCAGGAAAGGAAATTAATGGTAAGTCAAATTTCTCCTTCCAATACATCCTGCCAAACCAGTCCAGACTAGTGGGCAGTACCAAAGCTACTCCACTCTTGGGTGGGAAGATACAGCCACTGCCAGAACGGTGGCTCCGAAGCGAACTGGTTCCCTGGTATGGAGGCCCAAGCAATAGTGATGGGCAAAAGTGGACAGGGAGGACTAAAAGGCTGCCCTGCAAATATCTAGCGGGTCTACTCAATCTTTCTGCCCAAGAATTCGCTTGCGCCCAGAGGGACAGGCTTATTCTGCAGAATATAGTCCGACTCAATGGCCTGCTTAATCCAATGTACGACAGTCACCTTAGAGGCGGCCATCACCTTACGCAGTCCAAAGTTCAGCACAAAGAGGTGATCAGTGAGGCGAAAGGCATTGGTAACCTTGAGATAGTGGCACAAGGACCGGCCAACAGCCAGGGAGTGAAGCTCAGCTGCGTGCCCGGAAGAACCGGAGCGACTCAGCTTCTTTAACGTGGAAAATGGAGAGAGCCTTCAGCAAGAAAGAAGGAACTGTGCACAGAGTGACCTCTTCAGGAGAAAAGGATCTCTGCAGGAAAGAGCCTGGAGCTCAGAAATACAACAAGCCAAAGTAATAGCCACAAGAAAAACAAACAGTCTTGAGCATCAAATCCTTCAACGTGACTCTGTGCAGTGGCTCAAAGGGATTGCGTGTGAGAGAGCAGAGGAAGAAGGAAAGATCCAGAGGTGGCCAAAGGGTACAAACCCCACAGAAAAATCTGTCAATATCAGTGTGAGAGGGGAGGGATCGACCGCACAGCGGGCACCTGAAAAAGGTCAAAGCAGCCACCTGCACCTTTAGGGAATTGAAAGCAAAACCTTTGTCAAACCCATCCTGAAGGAAGGAGAGAACATCTGGGATTTGTACTTTCCAAGGCAACAAGGATCTCTGTAAACACCAGGAAGCAAAAAGCCACCAAACACGGATGTATGCGTGAGAAGTGGAGGGTCAGCACGCCTGCAACAAGGTAGCCAATACTGATGTAGAATAACCTTTATGAGTAAGATGGTGCCATTCAAGAGCCAGGCCATAAGCGAGTAGGGAGCGGAATCGTCCATGATGAAGGGATCCTGTCGAAGGAGCCCTTTTTTTGACCCGAGCGGGAGAGGTTCTGCCACCTGCAGGCGAACCAGGTCAGTGTACCATGGTCAATGTGGCCAGTCCAGCCACGAGGACTATGTGGCCCAAGTGTGATTCTATCCATCAGAGGACTCAGCCAATCGTCTGCCATGGGGAAGGACATACAGAAGCCAAGTCCAGGGCCAAGGCTGAACTAAAGCATGGAGACCTTGAAACTGTGACTCCTTCCAATAGATGAAGAAGGCTGTTGCTTTGGAGTTAGAGGAGGTGGCCATCAGATCCAGCGTTGGGTGCCCTCACCAGCGAACAATGTGCTGGAACACTCAAGAGGTGAGTTCCCACTCGCTGGGATTGAGTACATGACAACTGAGGAAGTCCGCCCGAACATTCTCTATTTCCTTGATGTGCTGAGCCGAAATTGCGCTCTACCCACGGAACGAGAAGAGCCATTTCCCACGCAACTCTCGGGCACTTGGTCCCTCCCTTTCTGTTGAGATAGACCACAGTCGTGGCATTGTCCAACACTATCTGAAGCGCCCAACTATGCAGGAGGAGAGAGGCTGAAAGTGATGCAGGGTAAGACATGCCATACGTGCTTCGAGGCAATTGATCACCAGGCATCTTTGTGCTGGGACCACGTCCCCTGCATCATCTGTCCTAAGCAGTGGGCAACCCAACCGGTAAGGCTGGCATCGGAGGTCATGAGTATCAAGTGTGGAATGTCCAAGGGCGTGCCCTTCAACAGGTGGTGCTGACAGAGCCACCAGTGAAGACTGTAGCACATGGCTGGCTGAAGCGGAAGACGGACCTGGTAATCCTGAGAACAAGGGGACCAGCACTACAGGAGGGAGCGCTGTAGCAGATGCATGTGAGCTCAAGCCCAGGGAACCACCTCCAAGGTGGCCACAATGGTTCTGAGAACTTGCAGTTAAATCCCATGCCCTGGGAGCTATCACGCACTGAAAGTGGTGGAACTACATGCAAAGCTTCTTGCAGTGGTCCTGGGTGAGAAAGACACATCCTGTTTTCATGTCAAACTGCACCCCTAGGAACGCGAGTGACTGGGTGGGATGTAGACAACTCCGAGGTGTTTCAGAAACTTGACAACATGAGAGTCTGTAGTGACTGCTTCATCGTACGAGTTGGCTCTGATTAACCAATCATCTAGGCAGGGATATACTTTGATGCCTTGGCGCATAGGGACAGGGCAACGACGGTCATGACCTTGGAAAAGGTATGTGGAGCAATGGCAAGACCGACCGGCAGAACACAGAATTGACAGTGTTGGCCAAGGACGACAAAGTGCAGGTAGCGTTGATGGTCTTTGTGGATCGGGATGTGGAAATAGACCTCTGTGAGATCCAAGGACGCCAGAAATTTGCCTGATTGAATCGCTTTAGGGTCTCCATTCGGAAGCGAGGGCCCTGAAGATAGAGGTTGACACCTTGGAGGACCAGATAGGATGGATGGAATGGTCCTTGGGAAAAACAAAATAATTGGAATAATGACTAGTATCCATTTCTGACAGGGAAACCAGACAGACTATACTAGAGCTGACATTTTTTTGTTTTTTTATTTTGCAAATGCAATGTGTGCCTTCGAGCAGTCCTGACTCCTGGCGACCCAGAAGCTCCTGGGTTTTCTTGGCAGTGTCACCGGAAGTATATTGCCAGGCCTTTCTTTGGAGGCAATGGAGGGTTAAGTGACTTGCCCAAGGCCACAAGGAGTGCTAGTGGGAATCAAACCCTGGTTGCTTGGTTACTTTAAGAAACTTTAATAAAAACAAAAAAGGGGAGGCTGGTAAGGCTGTTCTCAGCAGGCTAGCTGTCCTCTGGAAGACTGGAGGGCTGCACTGCTCCTCCTGAGCAGAAGCCTGTCCCTTCAGAGACCCTCCAGTAGTCCTCCTGACACGAGCACTTCTGGAAAGAAAGGTAACCTGAAAACACCAGAGAAAACACCTCTTGTGCTACGTACAGGACCCAAGAAATAGGCTATACTAACAGAAACTCTCAGTAAAAGACTGTCAGGAGCTTAATTGACATCCACTTCTGTTGGAGACAGAGAAAATAATGAAGCTAACCCTTAGGGGTCCAGGGTTATTTACTCGTGATGGTGTCACGAAGCTTCTAGTTTTTTTTCTCTGTCTCCAACATCTGCTGGGGGAGACAACCCACTAGTCTGGACTGGTCTAGAAGGATGTATTGGAAAAAGGTGTTTAAATACCTCCACGGCATAAATGCATGGAGAGCCTCTTTCAATTGAACGAAAACTCCAGAATGAGGGGGCATAGGATGAAGGTGAAAGGAGATAGACTCAGGAGTAATCTGAGAAAACATTTCTTTACTGAAAGAGTGGTGGATGAGTATAATAGCTTCTCAGTGGAGATAGTAAAAAATGAGGACTGTATCTGAATTCAAGAAAGCATGGGACAAAGAGGATGACTAAAGGGAAAGAGGGGATTGTAGAGCTTAGTAGTTTGTATAGATGGGCAGTCTGGATAGGTCATGTAAGAACATAAGAAGATAAGATATGCTATACTGGGTCAGACCAAGGTCCATTAAGCCCAGTATCCTGTTTCCAACAGTGGCCAATCCAGGTCACAAGTACCTAGCAGTTTCCCCAAAAGACACAGGTTCCACAATGCTTGTATTGGGTCAAGCAGTGGATATTCTGGGTCCACTTTAATAATGGTTTATAGACCTTTCCTTCAGAAACCTTTTTTAAACCCGGCTACACTAACAGCTTTTACTACATCCTCCGGTAGCAAATTTCAGAGTTTGATTACACATTGAGTGAAAATATATTTTCTTTTATTAGCTTTAAATAGGTTACCCTGTAGCTTCATTGCATGTCCCCTAGTCTTTCTATATTTTGATGGCGTAAACAATCAATCTACGTTTACCCATTCCACTCCATTCATTAATTTATAGATCTCTATCATATCTCCCCTCAGCCATCTCTTTTCCAGGTTGAAGAGCCCTAACCTTTTTAGCCTTTCATAAGGGTATCATTCCATCCCCTTTACCATTTTGGTGGCTCTTCTCTGTACCTTTTCTAATAACACTATATCCATTTTAAGATATGGCGACTAGAACTGCACACAATATTCAAGGTGCGGTCGTATCACGGAACGATACAGATATAATATCATTTGTTTTATTCTCCATTCCTTTCCTTATGATACCTAGTATTCTATTTTCTCTCTTGGCCGCCGCTGCACACTGGGCAAAGGGTTTTAAGATGTTATCCATGATGACGCCTAAATCTTTTTCCTGGGTGGTGATTCCTAATGTGGAACCTTGCATCGTGCAACCATAGTTTGGGTTTTTCTTTCCTAGGTGCATAACTTTGCACTTGTCTACATTAAATTTCATTTGCCATTTTGATGCCCAGTCTTCCAATTTATCAAGATCCCCTTGTAATTTTCCACAATCCTCATGGGTTTTAACAACTTTGACTAGTTTTGCGTCATCTGCAAATTTGATAACCTCACTCGTTATTCCCATTTCCAGGTCATTTATGAACATGTTAAAAAGAAGCGGACCCAGCACAGATCCCTGGGGTACTCCACTATTCACCTTTCTCCATTGGGAAAACTGGCCATTTAGCCATACCCTCTGCTTTATATCTTTTAACCAGTTCCTGATCCACAATACTACACTGCCTCCAATTGCATGACTTTTTAATTTTGCCAAAAGTCTCTCATGAGGGACCTTGTCAAAGGTTTTCTGAAAGTTCAGATACACTATACAGTATCAACCGATTCACCTTTGTCTACCTGTTTATTCACACCTTCAAAAAAAGATAACAGATTAGTAAGACAAGACCTTCCTCACTAAAGCCATGTTGGCTGTCTCCCATTAAGCTATGATTATCTACATGTTCAGTAATTTTGTTCTTTATGATGGTTTCTACCATTTTCCTGGTTCTGACAGGCTTATGGTCTGCAGTTTTGCAGATCATCCCTGGAACACTTTTTAAAAATTGGCTTTACATTGGTCATCCACCAGTCTTCAGATATTACAGATGATTTTAATGATAGTTCACAGTTTATTTACTAATAGTAGGTCTTTATCTGCCATCAGGTTTCTCTGTTTCTATTCTTTATCCAATACAGCTTTGTTATTTGAGATGTACTCCACCCTCTTGTGTAGATGGCCAGGCAAATCTCCTATTTATCAACCCAACATCCCTCCCTTTCCATATCTTGCCACAAAGTCTTTTAACAATCCAAATATTCACCAATAGTTGCACGGCTTTCTGGACAGTACCCTACCATCAGCAACAAATTGACATGCATAGTATTGCCAGACAGATGCAGTTATATGAGCACCTCCATTTCCATTAAGACTTCTAGGGACCAATATCTTAGTCATTTACATAGTTTGCAGCCCTGTAAACCGTGTAAATGTCGCTATCAGAGATATTCAACGTGTTAGTGCCATTGAATATCCCCTCTCTTCTCCCTTACACGCCCCGATGCTAGCCGCTTAGCACTGGGGTGTGTCAGGGGCATTCCGACGAGCAGCGGAGGCAGTGACAATCGATAACTAGGCAGCAGAGATATTGCATGCTGCCTGGTTAGCGACCCGCACCTAAAAGACAGGCGAAGCAAAAGCTCACCTACCTTCAAGTGCAGGAGCTAAGCAGATAGCATGCAATATCGCTGCTGCCCAGTTACTGACTGCGGCTGAGAGGCAGTGCGGCGATCTCGGATATTCAATGCCGGGGCCACATATGACCCTGGCACTGACTATCCGGGTTAGAGGTCCGCAGGAAGGGCTATGCGCCCCTTTGGCGCATAGCCCTCCTAACTCAGTATTGGGCTCCTAGAGTTTTTGCATTTGAAGTCTGCCAAATAGACCAGATGTTAGTTCATTCTATCAGTTAATTCTGTCATCACTGCCTGTCAGACAGACCTGGCCGCATGGCTGCCTGCATTTTCACTAGAATTTCTAAGATGTCATTTTACTCACTTTGTTGTTCATTCTGGCAGTCTAAAACATAGTTACTCACCTATAGCAGGTGTTTTCCAGGGACAGCAGGAATCAGTCCTCATATATGGGTGACATCGGCACTGATGGAACCAGCATGGAGCATTTCCACTGCTTTCAAAGAAAGCCTTTGGGACATGCTACCACGCATGCATGGTCCCCTTCCCGCCCATGGGTGCCATCTTGCTCAGTCAGATGACATAGCAAAAAAGGAATTAAACAATGTAGGGAGGCGACTCCAAGGGGAGGAGGGAGGATTGTGAGAATTGATTCCTGCAGTCCCTGGAGAACACCTGTTACAGGTCAGTAACTACACTTTCTACAGGAACAAACAGGAAGTCAGTCCTCACATATGGGACTCCCTAGCTCCAAGCTGCCAAGGACCGAACCATGACAGTACCACTGGCAACCCATCAGGTAGTCATGAGTTGCAGATGAAGACACCCCACTGAGAGACTCTCCATGACCCTAGCATCCAGCGACACTATCACTCTGGTAGCCTGAACACAGAAGGATCGGAGGGCAGGAATTGCCTACACACTGAAAATATTACAGAGTACTGCCTGTCCGAAGGCACTGTCCCTGCGATACTTCCTCTCCAGGCATTAATGAGCTACAAATGTATGGATCAAAGACCATGTGGTGGCCCTGAAGATTTCCGTCACCAGCATTGAGCGAAGTTTGGCTACTGATGTAGCCACAGCCTGCACGCGATGTGCAGTAATCCGGTGCTCAAGGGAGAGGCCTGCTTGCTCATAGGCAATGCAGTCTGCCACCCAAGTGGACAGAGTCCGCTTTGTTACCAGGAGCCCCAGTCTGCTGGGGTCGTATGATACAAAGAGCTGAGGAGCTTTGCGATGGGCCTGGGTCCTCTGCAGATAGAAGGTCAGAGCCCGCTTGGAGTCTAGCGTATGCAAGACGAGTTCCTCCCTGCCGGCATGGGGCCGTGGAAAAAAGGAGGGAGGACCACCTCCTGACT
Organism: Ichthyophis bannanicus; assembly: GCA_033557465.1. Taxonomy (NCBI): domain Eukaryota; kingdom Metazoa; phylum Chordata; class Amphibia; order Gymnophiona; family Ichthyophiidae; genus Ichthyophis; species Ichthyophis bannanicus. The sequence continues at coordinate 677,512,419 of CM066032.1, read as the reverse complement.
GAGGTGGAAGGGAGATATCACCTTGGGGAGGAATTTAGGGTATGTGCAGAGCACTACCCTGTTCTTATAGAATCTTGTATATGGGAGATCCGCCACCAACGCCTGGAGTTCGCTCACTCTCTGAGTAGACATGATGGCCACCAGGAAAACTACTTTCCAGGAGAGGTATCTCAGATGGCATGTGGCCAAGGCTCGAACGGCAGCTTGGTGAGTTGGGAGAGCACCACATTAAGGTCCCATTCCGCCACCGGAAGGCGGAGAGAGGGTTTTGACAGCAAGAGGTCCCAGAGAAATCGGAAGACCAGGGGCTGGTTTGAGAGGGATTTTCTCTCCACCGGATGTTGGTGAGCAGCTATGGCACTCAGGTGTACCCTCACCAAATTAGACTTTAGGCCAGTGTGCAAGAGGTGCAGTAAGTATTGTAGCACTATTTGCATGTGGCAGGAGAAGGGGTTCTCCCTTCTTTCCGTACACCAGACGGAGAATCTTCTCCATTTGAAAACGTATGCCCATCCGGTGGAGGGTTTACGGGCGGCCATCAGGATCTCCTCGACCTCCCCTGGCAGACTGAAAGGGGTCAGGGCTACACTTTCAGTAGCCACGCCATCAATGCTAGCGACCCCAGATTGGGGTGCAGGATGGAGCCTTTCTCCAGGGACAGAAGGTCCGGGTCCCGACCCAGCGGGACCGGGAGTGCCACTGACAGGGAGAGTAATAGAGGGAACCACGGTTGCTGCCCCATCTGGGGGCAATCAGGATAACTGATGCCTGCTCACTCTGGATCTTGAAGAGGGTCTTGGCCACCAGAGGAGTCTGTGGGAAGGCATAGAGGCGGCCTTCTGACCATGGAATTAGGAAGGCATCCGTCGCTACTCTCCCCAGGTGCGGCTGGAGTGAGCAGAAGTGGGGCAGCTGCGTGTTGTCCGGGGAGGCAAACAGGTTCATTTTGGGCCTGTCCCAGAGGTGGAAAAGTCTTTTTACCACCTTGGGGTACAGATGCCATTCGTGTGGGCGGAGGACTCTGCTGAGCTTGTCTGCCAGGCAATTGTCCTGGCCTGGAAGGCACACTGCTTGTAGAAGCATTCCATAGCAGACGCAAAGAAGAGGAGAGCCATCGCTTCCTAGCAGAGGGAGTATGAGCCCATGCTTCCTTGCTTGTTCACATAGAACATAGCGACCTTGTTATCTGGATCAGCACAGGATGGTTGCACAGGAGGTGGCAGAATGTTCACAGGGCTAGGAAAATGGCCCGGAGTTCCAGGAGGTTGATCTGCAGGAGCGAATCCTCTTGCGACCAGCTGCCTTGAGTGCGGAGTTCTCTGCAATGTGCTCCCCACCCCAGAAGGGAGGTGTCCATGGTTAGGACCATCTGAGGTGCAGGTGCCTGGAATGGCATCCCCTCCTGGAGGTGGCACAGGTAATGCCACCAGTTGAGAGAGTCTGCCAGTTGGCAGGTGATCCTGATCCTGTCGCATAATCTGCCCGTGGCTTGGGTCCACTGGGAGCGGAGACACCACTGGCCTGTCCACATGTGTAAGCGAGCTACAGGCGTGACATGGACTGTTGCGGCCATGTGGCCCAGTAAATTGAGGAGGTGGTGAGCCAGTACCGACTGGTGTGTCTGTACCTCCGCTGCAAGCTGCATGAGGCGATTGGCCCTTTCCTTTGGGAGGAAGGCTTGACCAGTAGCGTGTCCAGCTGGGCACCTATGAACTGCAGGTTTTGGGCTGGAGAGAGGTGGGATTTGGGGTAGTTGATGACAAACCCCAGGTGCTGCAGGAGGCAGATTGTTCGTTCTGCAGTTTGGCTGGCCTCGAGGGCTGTGCTGCCTCTCATGAGTCAGTAGTCCAGGTAGGGGAAGATGAAGGCCCCTTGAAGGTGCATTCAGCAGCCACGACCACCAGGCACTTTGTAAAGACCCTTGGCGAGGAGGCCAGGCTAAATGGAAGCACCCTGTACTGGTAGTGCTCTCCTCCCACCACGAACCTTAGGTACTGTCTGTGGGAGGGGTGGATCAGGATGTGGGTATATTCATCCTTTAGGTCTAAGGAGCACAGCCAATCTCCCTGGTAGAGGTAGGGCAACAGAGTTCCAAGGGAGAGCATCTTAAACGTCTCCCTCACCAGAAACTTGTTCAGGTTTCACAGGTCTAGTATGGGCCTGAGGCCTTCAGTTCTTTTGGGAACAAGGAAATACCTTGAGTAGAAACCTTTTCCCCACACTTGTCTGGGTACAGGCTCTACTGCCTTGTCCCTGAGCAACCCTGTGAACTCCTGAAGGAGCAAGGTCTGATGAAGGAGAGGTCGCACTGGTTCCCCTGGGAAGAACTCCAGAGGGGTTTGAAGGAACCTGAGGAGGTAGCCCTCCTTTACCACTTGTAGGACCCACTGGTCCATGGTGACCCCGGCCCACCTGTGGGCAAAATGGCAGGTGGCCCCCTCTGGGTTGGGGAGGGTCTCCCAGGGGAGAAGAGGCCCTGCCCGGAGAGTCAAAAGCTCCCCCCAGGTTGGGCGGGAGAGAAGGTCTGAGGCTTCTGAGCCTTAGGCTTCCTCGGGCCATGACCCTGGTTCTTGAGCTAAGGGCCCTGGTGCTGTTGTGCCGAGAAGGGCTGGTAGTGGCCCTGGTGGAAAGACCCCTTCTTCCTGGGGAAGGGTGATCTTTTCCCCGACTGCTTCTTCCAGGGAAGGGTCCAGGCTTTCCTCGAGAGCATTTGCCTGGTCACAACCTCGGCCTCTATTTCAGCTGCCTTGTCAGCCATGGGCTTGCCAAACAAGTTCTGCCCAGTGCAGAGGACATCCAGCAATTTTTCTTGCACCCATTGCTCGAGGTCAGAGGTTTAGAACCACGCCTAGCGCCGAGCACCGATGTCCACTGCTGCTACCCTAGCTGCAGACTCAAAGTCATCGTAGGCGGCGCAGGAGAGGAACTTTGAGAAATCCTGGATCCCGGCAGTCAGGGCTTGGAACCTCTGTAGTGGTTCCCCGGCGAGGCCCGCAGAGAAACCTCCCAGCTCCTGGATGAGGCCCTTGAGGTACATCCCAATATACAGCTCATAGGCCTGTATCCGGCAGCTCAGCATGGATCACTGGAAGCACTTACATCCGAGGGCGTTGAGGGCTCTGGCCTCCCTGCCTGGCGGGACAGAAGAGTAATTCTTCTGGCTTTTGAGTTTCTGCATCGAGGACTCCACAACCATGGAGTTGTGTGGAAGCTGAGACTTCTGGAAGCCCGGGCCCTTCTTGACGCGGTAGACTGCATCGAAGTGTCGACTGACCACCGGCACCGAGGCCAGGGTCTCCCACATCCGCAGGAGCTGCCTCTCGAAGATGGGCTGCACCAGCAATGTTAGAGTCTCCTTTGGCGAGGACTCATACTAGAGGATCTCCAGTTCTTTGGTGTGCGGGTCCTCCTCTGACTCGATCGGAACCGAGAGGGCTCAGGCCATATCCCGCATGAAGTCTTGGAAGACCGCGTCCTCGGGTGTGGAGTGGCACTGGGGTTCTGGAGGAGATGGCTCTGAGGGAATGTCCTGGTGTCGAGAAGTCTTGGGGGAGGCTTTGATGTTGGCTTCCCAGTCAAAGGTGGAGGGAGTCAAGGATTCCGAGGCTTGGGGCTCCCATGCCTCAAGGCAGGCCCTGATGAACCGGGGTCCTCCGATGGGTCTCGGGTCGGACTCCTGGAAGCTGACTGGGAAGGACTGGGCATCTGAGGATCGGGACCAGGACCTCGATGAGTGCCAAAGGCTCGCCAGAGGCATGCAGTCGGGGGCCCGGTTGTCGGGGCAGATGATGCGGATGAATCTGACATCATTGCCAGCTGCAAGGCCAGGATGGCAGAGATATTCTACTCCAAGACCGCCATCCTGGTCTTGATACCAGGTGGCTCTACAGCTTTTGGCATGGGCACAGATGGTCTTGGGCCCGATGCTGGCAATCTCATGAGGGTGTCCTCGACGAGAACCATGGCCTTGGGGAGCCTCGCATGGTCACCGCCGGCCGAGGACTCCCTCTTAGAGACTTTAGTGGGTGCTGCTCAGAGTTGCCCGAGTCCCTCCATGGGACCTTAATGGGTTTCACTGGTGGAACCTTGACTAGCTTTGAGGATTTTTCTTTTTCTTTACAGGGTCTGGCATCTTTATGGAGGAGCTGCCGCCATGGGATTCTGAAGATGCCCAGGCCTCACGAGATATGCTCGGCTTGGGACTCAGCATGTGGGATGCCGGTGCTGAGTTGGACCGCAGGAATAGCTTCTCCTGCAACTCTGACCCTTTCCTGTTAGTTCTCAGAGTTCTGGCCTGGCACAGGTGACACTGTCTTGGTCCGGTCCGAGGCAGTGCAAGCAACAGTGTCATAAGTGTTTGTAACAGACATAGTCTGACTGCAGCAGTTGCACTTCTTGAACCTGCCGGGGGACATGGTGGAGAGACACCCGATCGGAGTCGACGACCCCGAGGCAAAAAAGGGCATGAATGCCAGTCAATGCAAGCCTCATTAAAAAAGAATGGAGAGCCAAGGACGGCGTCAGCTCAAGACGGGAAGAGGAACCGGTATGCAAACCAGGAAAAGAACAAGTTTTAAGGATAATTTTAGAGGATTTTTCTGGGGAAACAGGACGTTTGTCCGTTGGGCTCCACAGAAAAAAGGAGATTGAGCAAGATGGCACCCTTGGGTGGGAAGGGGACCACACATGCATGGTAGCATGTCCCAAAGGCTTTTTTGAAAGCTGGAGAAATGCTCCATGCAGACTCTGTCGGTGCCAACTTCACCCATATGTGAGGACTGATTTCCTGCTTGTTCCTGGAGAAACACTAATATATTTCAATAAAGATTTGTTTTGAAAATTTACCAACAAATCATGCGATTTTGTTGTTCAGCAGTTTTTGGTTTATAAAGCGTAGTTACTCACCTGTAACAGGTAATCTCCAGGAACAACAGGAATTTAGTCTTCACATATGGGTGACATCGGAACCGCTGGAGCCTACGCGGGAACGCTCCCCAGCGTCCAATAGGAAAGCTTTAGGGAGCATCCCACTGTGCCTGCCTTCCCACCTTTCCAGCAATCCCTCCTCAGTTGAGTTTCTAGCTGAGATAAAAGGAGAGAAGGAGAAGAATAAGACCTACAATTCCTAGGGAAGGAGGGTGGGCTGTGAAGACTAAATTCCTACTGTTCCTGGAGATCACCTGTTACAGGTGAGTAACTATGCTATCTCCAGGATCAAGCAGGAATGTAGTCTTCACATATGGGACTCCCTAGCTCGGAGATGCCAGAGAGATGACCTGAGAATCAGCTGTGGAATCACAGGTATAACTAAGGAGGTCATGCATCCTCCAAGGATGTCTGGTATCGAAACCCAGGACGGAGGGTAGGAGTTGATCTAAGTCTGAAAGAAATGCTGGAGAACAGCTTGGCCAAACAAGGCATCCCGGCAGGAGTCCTTGTCCAGGCAATAGTGAGTAGCAAAAGTGTGGACAGAAGACCAAGTTGCTGTTTTGCATGTCTCATCAATCGCTAGAGTGTAGATTTGCCATAGAGGTGGCCATGGCCTGAACATTATGTGCAGTGACGTGACCCTCAAGAGAGAGTCCTGCCCTTTCATAAGGAAATGAGATGCAGTCTGCTATCCACCTAGAACATAACATAAGAAAATAAGATATGCCATACTGGGTCAGACGAAGGTCCATCAAGCCCAGTATTCTGTTTCCAACAGTGGCCAAACTAGGTCATAAGTACTGTGATAAGGAAGCTTATCATAGCTCAGGAAGGAGCTATAGGAAAGGTGAAGTGACTATGAACAAGCAACCTGTCAGTTCTGGTAGAAATAAGAAAACAGAATTTTCCCATAAAAGACTACCAGTCCCAGAATGCACCAGGTCCAACAGCCATTAGAGGAGCTGAAGTGGGGAAACGTGTGTTCAATCAGGAGGGCTATGAGGTAATCCCTAAGCACTCATCTCAAAGGGCAGGGCCTGATCCAGAACAGCTGCGCTGTGTTAGGGAGGAGCACTCATCTAAGCAGAATAAAGGTAGAGTTTATTCTACAGAGAAGCAGCTTGAGCTTGATCATCTTCATCATCAGGAGGATCATCAGAAGCAGAAGCCAAACCGGACGGACAGAGAGGGAAAGAAACCCTTTGGAAGAAAGAGGAGAAAAGCCTTTGAGAGGTCTAGAAGAGTCCAGAGCAGTACGTATACTGGGAGGCATTCCAAGGGCCAGCATACACCATTGGACTGGGGAAAGCCCGAGGAATGGTGCTGCAGAGCTAGGAATCTCCAGACGGTACCTGTGAGGGAGACGGCTGCACGTGGAAGGGACCCTAAGACCCGTGCCAGAAGGTATGTGAAGAGAGATCCAGTGTCCAGGGATCTGGATTGGAAGGCTGGACATAAGAACTGGACTACATATTGGCCAGGCTATATAGAGAGGAACTCTAACAGCAATGGAAGCTCAGGTATGAACACTGATCTATGCCCTGGCTATAACCTTGAAAGACAGCAGGGAAACAAGTATTCTCCTGAAAGTGCTCCATTGGGAGATTCATCTGTGCCAATCCATGATATTGAACCCAAGCTTGTTGAAGAAGAGGGGGTGATAGCAGATGAAGAATCTGTTTACATGGACTGCTCTCTGTCTAAACTCCTTCGGTGATTTTCTGTTATAAAGTACAGCAACCATCACAAAGAAATACAAACTTGTTCTTTAATCTACTCAGAAAAGCTCCTGAGTAGGATTTTTAGCCACGTAGTAGAAAGCAAGCCAGCTAAGGGGTTTCAGCTGGATAACTGCTAGCAATTGAGCCTTACCTAATTGCTTGTGAGCTCTGTGAGAATCACTTCTGAATCTATGTGGGAAGATATAAGAAGTTAACCTGAAAAGAACAGTTTTTTTCTCTTCTTTGTGGCTTTTGTTTGTTGTTTGATACATGCTAAGAGAATATTAGCTAAAGCCTACAGAAAAGACCAGTTTGTTACCAACCAGGTCTTATTTTATTTTGCTTTGATTGCCTGATAAGTTAAAATGTTGTTTTCCTGATTTTGTTTTTTCAAGTTTAACACTGAAAGCAAGTAACCTGATTTATGTGCTACCAAGCATATCTGTGTTGGGAGAAATAACCCCATAAATAAATATCTTATTGGCTTTACACTTGAGCACAACTAAATTATTGTGAGCAGCTGTGTCGGGTGTGAATGGACTGCATTGACCACAATCCCTTGCAAATCATACTGACTTATGCACTTGCCAAGACTGTGAACATTCTCACCCAGGCAGCCGTCTGACAGTACCTAGCAGTTTCCCCAAAAGACAAAGGTTCCACAATGCTTATATTGGGTCAAGCATTGATATCCTGGGTCCCTTCTTAATAATGGTTTATGGACCTTTCCTCCAGAAACTTGTCCAAACCTTTTTTAAACCCAGCTACACTAACAGCCTTTACTACATCCTCTGGTAACAAATTCCAGAGTTTGATTACACGTTGAGTGAAAAAATATTTTCTTTTATTAGTCTTAAATAGTTTACCCTGTAGCTTCATTGCATGTCCCCTAGTCTTTCTATATTCTGATAACGTAAACAATCGATCTACGTTTACCCGTTCCACTCCGTTCATTAATTTATAGACTTCTATCATATCTCCCCTCAGCCGTCTCTTTTCCAGGTTAAAGAGCCCTAACCTTTTTAGCTTTTCATCATAGGGGTATCCTTCCATCCCCTTTACCATTTTGGTGGCTCTTCTCTGAACCTTTTCTAATAACGCTATATCCTTTTTAAGATACGGAGACCAGAATTACACACAATATTCAAGGTGCGGTCTCACCATGGAATGATATAGAGGCATTATAATATCCTTAGTTTTATTTTCCATTCCTTTCCTTATGATACCTAGCATTCTATTTGCTCTCTTGGCCGCCGCTGCACACTGGGCTGAGGGTTTTAACATGGTATCCACAATGACTCCTAAATCTTTTTCCTGGGTGGTGTTCCTAATGTGGAACCTTGCATTGTGTAACCATAGTTTGGGTTGTTCTTCCCTAGGTGCATAACTTTGCACTTGTCCACATTAAATTTCATCTGCCATTTTGATGCCCAGTCTTCCAATTTATCAAGATCCTCTTGCAATTTTCCACAGTCCTCTTGGGTTTTAACAACTTTAAATAGTTTTGTCTCATCTGTAAATTTGATAACCTCACTCGTTATTTCCTTTTCCAGGTCATTTATGAATATGTCAAAAAGCAGCGGACCCAGCACAGATCCCTGGGGTACACCACTATTTACCTTTCTCCATTGGGAAAATTTGCCATTTAGCTCTACCCTCTGCTTTCTATCTTTTAACCAGTTCCTGATGCACAGTAGTACACTGCCTCCTATCCCATGACTCTTTAGTTTTGCCAAAAGTCTCTGATGAGGGACCTTGTTAAAGGCTTTCTGAAAGACCAAATACACTATATCAACCGACTCACCTTTGTCTACCTGTTTTTTCACATCTTCAAAAAAACATAACAGATTAGTAAGACAAGATCTTTCTTGTCTAAAGCCATGTTGGCTGTCTCCCATTAAGCCATGACTATCTACATGTTCAGCAATGTTGTTCTTTATGATGGTTTCTACCATTTTTCCTGGTACTGACGTCAGGCTCACCGCTCTGTAATTTCCCGGATCACCCCTGGAACCCTTTTTAAAAATTGGTGTTACGTTCACCATCTTCCAGTCTTCAGGTATTATAGATGATTTTAATGATAGTTCACAGATTACTAATAGCAGGTCTGCAATCTCACATTTCAATTCTTTCAACACCCTTGCATGTATATCATCTGGCCCATGTGATTTGCTACTCTTCAGTTTATCTAATAGTTGTAATACATCTTCCCGATGTATCGATATTTCCTTCAATTCTTCCGCACCTTTAAATACCACTTCAGTCATGGGTAACATCCCTACATCTTCCTCAGTAAAGACCGAAGCAAAGAATTCATTCAGTCTCTCTGCTATCACCTTGTCGCCTCTTAGTGCCCCTTTAACCCCTCTATCATCTAATGGACCAACTGACTCTCTCACAGGTTTTTTGCTACGAATGTACTTGAAAAAGTCTTTATTACGCATTTTTGCTTCCGCAGCAAGCTTCTTCTCAAATTCTCCCTTTGCCTGCCTTATCAATGCCTTGCATTTAACTTGCCAGTGATTGTGCTGTTTCCAGGTTTCGTCATTTGGCTCTTTTTTCCATTTCCTGAAAGATGCTTTTTTGGCAACAAAAGCCTCTCTGACCTCACCTTTAATCCATGCTGGCAGTTTTTTGGACTTCCTTCCACTTTTCTTAAAGTGTGGAATACAGCTGGTCTGAAAGAAAGAGTTTGTTTGGATACTGGCAACCCAGGTGACTCGAGTCAAAGGAAATGAAAAGTTGGGAAGATTTTCTGTGCTCCCGAGTTCTCTGGCGATAAAAACCAAGGCATGTTTGCAATCCAGAGTGTGAAGGGTTGCCTCTGCCCTAGAGGAATGGGGTCTAGGGAAAAAGACAGGAAGGTAGACAGACTGCTTTAAATGGAAGGGTGAAACCACCTTTGGTATAAAGTGAGGATGAGTACCTTATCATGGTGAAATCGTGTATAAGGAGGGTCAGCAACCAAAGCCTGGAGCTCACTAATGCATCTTGCTAAAGTGAGGGCAATAAAGAAGGCGACCTTACATTTGAGAAACTTCAGTGAGGTAGCGGCTTGAGAAGCTGTTCTAAAACAACATTAAATCCCATGCCACTGGAAGGGGCTTAATGGGAGGTTTGGTTAAGAGAAGACCCCTCATGAAGCATGCTACACGTGGCTGAGAAGAGATGGGCTGGCCATCTAAGGGCATGTGAGAAACTGAAATCGACTTAGGTGTACTCTTACCGAATTGGTTTTGAATCCAGAAGAAGATAGGTGGAGGAAATACTCAAGTAATGCCTCCACTGGAGCTGAGAAGAGGTTAAGATCCCTTCCAGAACATCAGAAAGCGAAGCCACGTCACTTAAAGGCATAAGAGCGCCTCGTGGATGGCTTCCTAGAAGCCAAGAGAATGTCCTTAACCTCCTGGGAAAGGTTAATGTACCCTTCCATTTAAGGTACAACCCCTGACTTCATATTCTCCCCAAAATCAATGATAAACTACAATCAGATTACGCAACCCACAATCACTTCTATAACGTGGTCAGATCACCACCTAATAAATTTCACCCTACGCATTGGGCGTACACCAATACAGGAACCCAAGCAACAAAACTACAGAATACAAAAGATTTAATAAAGATGAATTCCTAAAAGAAGTTATCCCTGGATTACAGCAAGATACAGAAAACCTGGAAGAGGCTATAAACAACTGGAATAGATAAATATACGAGGGGGTACCCAAAAAAATCCGGAATAACATTGCCGTGGGTGGAGCTTGTATAGTACACACTTCTGCCGCTAGGCGTGTATAGCGCAACTCATTGTCAGTTCAGTGCCGCCTGTGTTGTCGACCTGGCTTGTTCTGTTCATCTGCAGTGATTGTTTTTGCTAGCGCTGTTTTGTTCTTGTTTCGCTTTTTATGATGGCAAGTTTAAGTGAACAACGTGCAGCTGTGAAATTTTGTTTTCTACTTGGTAAAAATGCTGCTGAAACTGTTTTAATGTTGAAAACAGCCTACCAAGATGACGCTATGGGAAAAACTCAAGTGTACGAGTGGTTTGCTCGGTTTAAAAATGGTGACATGTCGATTGATGACAAACCTCATTCTGGGCGTCCATCAACTGCCCGAATCGACGAAAATATTGAAAAACTTTGAGAGCTTGTGCTCACAGACTGTCGACAGACAATTGATCAACTGTCAGAGATTAGTGGGTTATCTTGGAGCTCGGTTCAGTGAATTTTAACGGAAGATTTGGGAATGAAAAGGGTTGCTGCCAAGTTTGTTCCTCGGGTTCTGACTGACAATCAAAAGGAACATCGAGTTGAAACATGTCGTGTTTTGAAACAACAGCTTGAAACTGATCCAGATTTTCTGTCAAAGGTCATTACTGGTGATGAGTCATGGTGCTATGGTTATGACCCAGAAACAAAGCAACAGTCAAGCCAATGGAAGACGTCATCGTCACCCCGTCCAAAAAAATGTCATCAAGTCAAATCTAACATCAAAACAATGCTGATTTGCTTTTTTGATGCCAAGGGCGTAGTTCATTCAAAGTTTGTTCCCCCAGGTCAGACCGTCAATCAAACCTTTTATTTGGAAGTTTTAAGAAGATTGCGCAACAGTGTTTGTCAAAAAAGACCCGATTTGTGGCAGACAGGAGGACTGGTTCTTCCACCACGACAACGCACCTGCACACACAGCCATCTCTGTTAGACAGTTTTTGGCTAAAAATGACATGGTTCCGCTGCCCCACGCACCTTACTCGCCTGACCTGGCTCCGTGCGACTTTTTCTTATTTCCATGCATGAAAAGGGGCATGAAAGGACACCGATTTGACAACATTGAAGAAGTCAAGAAAAAAACGAGGGAGGAGCTGTCAGCCATTTCTAAAGATGACTACAAAAAATGTTTCGAACAGTGGAAGCACCGGTGGGACAAATGAATCAGTTGTAATGGAGAGTATTTTGAAGGGGATAAGGTTGTTTTGTAAACAATTTGAAAATATATAGCTTTTAAAAAACAATTCCGTTTTTTTTGGGTACCCCCTCGTACAATGCAGCAACAATACTCATCAGAAAATTGTCTCCCATACGCAAATCAAGGATAGCTCCATGGTACTCTGATGAAATCAGGTCAACCAAACAAATCCTAAGGAGACTCGAAAGAAAATGGAGATGGACAAAAAACCCAGCTCATCTACTACAATATAAAGAACATCAAAACCAATACGAAGATACAATCGATATAGAAAAGAGTACCACACAAACCTCACTATGGGTTTGATTAATAAACCTAAGGAACTATTTAACATCATGAGAACCCTCACTAAAGAACCACAGAAAAACACCCTAGAAATCCACCCCCAAATAATGGCAGATTATCTAATGGAAAAATACAACCAACAGACCCAATCAAACTTAAATACAACTATCTTTCCACATAACCGTAATCACAAAGAAATATGGGGAACCTTCAGTATCCCATCCATACGTCAAATTGAAGATACTATTTCATCCATCAACACTACAACTTCACCCTCTGATCCTTGTCCGGTCGCTTGGTTAAAGGCAGCGTAAGAACAAATGAAGCACTTCATTCACAGGATAACCTGTATGTCGCTCACACAAGGATACATGCCAACAACGCTTAAACAAGCCATCATATATATATATATAGTGCACCTTTTCCCAAGACATTTAATCATATATTTACAAACTATGTATATATTATCACAGATTTTTTCACTATTACTAATTTTCTCTTTTGTTAAACCGCTTTGATTGTATGATAAGGCGGTATAAAAATCCAATTAAATAAATAAATAAATAAATAAAATAAATCATACGACCGTTAATTAAGGATACCTCACTTAACCTGAATGAATCAACTACATACAAACCAATCTGCAGTTTACCTTTCATTGCGAAAATAGAGAAATTAGTTCAAAAACAACTTCAAGACCACATAGACCAACATGATCCATTGGACGTGCACCAACATGGGTTTAGACCCAACCATGGCACAGAAACACTCCTGTTATCACTGTTCGACAACATCATAAGAGGCATAGACAATGCAAAGAAAGGATTTGTCCTTACTAGATTGTAAGCTCTGACGAGCAGGGACTGTCTCTTACATGTCTGTACAGCGCTGCGTACGACTGGTAGCACTATATAAATGCTCAATAGTAGTAGTAGTAGACATATCCTCAGCTTTCGACACAGTCTCCCACAACATCCTACTTCAACGTCTACAAGAAACTAGCTTACATAACATCACACTAACATGGTTCCAATCCTATCTAAGCAATAGACAAGTGAAATGTGGTTCAGTCAAATCAAAACCCTTTCCAGTAAAACAAGGCGTCCCACAAGGATCATCCCTCTCTGCAATATTATTTAACATTTACATAAGGCATATGTGACATTATCAAAAAACACAAAATAAAATACAAAATATATGCTGATTATATCATGGTATACACTCCTATAGAAATACTCAAACCTGACCTTTCAAGTATAACGGCATGTGTAGAAGACATGGTTAAATGGTGCAATAACAACAATTTGTCAATAAACTACAAAAGGACAGAGACATTATTCATCACCAGGGACACATCATTTACCCCACCACAAACAATCACAATACTGTAAAAGCAAATAACAGTCAAAAAAATAAATTAAATATCTTGGAGTAATCATAGACCAAAACCTCACCATGCAACCACACATTGCAAAAACTACCACAAATGCATACTTTAAGATGAAGATAATAAGAAGACTTAAACCAATTCTAGACCCCGATCACTTCAGAACCAACTGTCAAGCAATTATCACACCAACACTAGATTATTGCAACTCACTATACTACGGGCTCCCAAAGCAAACCATCGTACCACTTCAACAAATGCAGAACACTGCAGCTCGACTAGTCACAGGAACGGACAGATATGGTCACATCACACCAATTCTTAATCAATTACATTGGCTCCTTATATATGCACAAATCCAATACAAAGCAACATTTTTCAAGATCATTCACCAGCTATCAGGAAACATCCTACAAGACATGATAACTAAAGATTCAAGTAACCAGCCCAGGAGAAATAATAATAAGAACATCATTATCCCACCTCTTGGATATCAAAGGACCATACAATCCACCTCTGGAAGAGCAATATCGCTCTATGCTCCAACATTATGAAACTCTCTCCTGGATGACATGCGTGCAGTTTCAGACATTAAGGATTTTAGAAAGAATCTAAAACCACTCCTCTTCAAGAATCACTTCGACCATATTACATAATAACCTCAAGTTAACAACAATGAATAACCTTTTGCTATGGACTGGTAGACAATATACGAAATATATAAATTGTATATAGTTAGGTTTCAAATAAAATAATACTGTACATAGTTTTTACACCGCCTCTTCCCAATATATCCTGCCCTTTGTACAACATTAGCCTCTGTTTAACTGTTCTATGTATAATGTTTCAAGTTATAATGTAAACCGCTGTGAGTGAAGGACAAAGCGGTATAAAAAAAAATGTTTAAATAAATAAATAAAGTCCTGGAAGGCTAAGCCCTCAGCAGCCATGCTGTGAGATAGAGGAATTGTGGACTGGGATGAAGCAACGTGCCCTCCTCCTGAGAGAGGAGATCTGGTGCAGATCTCAGATCTAAAGATTGAGCCCAAACAGACGTAGGAGGCAAGGATACCACGGTCGTCATGGCCAGTGTGGAGCTATGAATATCATGTAGCCCCTGTCTCTCTGGAGTTTGAAAAGAGTCTTGGGAATGAAGGGAATGGGAGGAAAGGAATAAAGGAAGACTTGACCCCAGTGGAGGTGAAAAACATCCACCTGGTGGCTGTCTGGAGCAGAAGTCCTGAAGCAGAAGCGAGGAAGCTTGGCATGCTGAGGACTTGCAAACAGATCTATCTGTGGGGTTCCCTAGATCTGAAAAATGTGAGCAACTTTGTCCGCATGAAGAGACCACTCGTGAGGTAGAAGGACTCGACTCAGTTTGTCCACCAAGACATTGTGTTTGCCCGGAAGATACACCGCATGCAGGTGAATGCGATGCTGTATGGCAAAAGACCACAGATGCAGAGCCTCGCTGCAGAGGGTCCAGAAGCCTGTGCCTCCCTGCTTGCTCAAGTAGAACATGGCTACCTGATTGTCCGTCTGGACTAGAACTGTGCGGAATTGAAGATGGTCCTGGAACACTTTGAGAGCATTTTGAATGGCTCTGAGCTCCAGCAGATTTATGTGGAGTTGTGACTCCTGATGAGACCATAGCCTCTGAGTCGAGAGGTTGTCCAGATGAGCTCCCCAGCCCAATTTGGACGCATCCATTGTTAGGGTGCATTGATGTGCTGGCATCTGAAAAGGTGACCCTACCAGGAGGTTTTCTGGGGATTGCCATCACTGGAGAGACAGGTTTAGGTGGGTAGAGACCATTATTTTGTCTCGCAGGCAACCCAGTGCCTGAGACCACTGGGAAGCCAGTGTCCATTGAGCTGCACGCATATGTAGACGAGCCTATGGGACAACATGTACGGTTGATGCCATATGACCCAGAAGTTGTAGCATTTCTCAAGCAGTGAGAAAGTTCTTGAGGCATGCCTGAGATGCTAACTGACTGAGAAGAGCACAGCTGAGTTGGGTCAGAAATGCCTTTGATTACTGAGTGTCTAGGAGGGCCCCTATAAACTCTAGAATTTGAGAGGGGACGAGTTGGGATTTTGGAAGATTTATTACAAATCCCAAATGTTGCAGCACCTGCATGGTATGCGATAGAGAAAGGCTGGCCTCTAGAGAGGTGTTGGCTTGAATGAGCCAGTCATCAAAGTAAGGGAAGACAAATATCCCAAGAGTCCTTAGGAATGCGGCAACTACCGCCATGTATTTTGTGAAGACTCTTGGGGAAAAGTTGAGTCTGAAAGGCAGGACTCTGTATTGATAATGTCTTTCTTGGAACATGAAGCGCAGGAACTTTCTGTGCTGAGAGTGCATAAGTATGTGACTATATGCCTCCTTTAGATCTAGAGAACAGAGCCAATCCTGACTCTGGAGATATGGGAGAAGGGCCACTAGGGAGATCATTTTGAATTTCTCCCATAGTAGGTACTTGTTCAGTCCTCTGAAGTCCAGAATGGGCCTGTACCCTCCTGTCTTCTTCAGAATGAGGAAGTATGGAGAATAAAAGCCCATTCCCTGCTGGGATGGTGGAACCTCCTCTATTAAGCCCTGCAAAAGAAGGGAGGTGACCTCTTGCAGCAACAGACCAGTGAGAGGGGGCTAAGAGTGGAACTCTCCTGGAGGAGTTGAGGAGGGTAAACTTTGTAGATGAAGCTTGTACCCCTCGCGTACTATGGACAATGTCCTCTGCTCTGATGTGATAAGATGCCACCTGTGGGCAAAGTGACAGAGTCTGCCGGGGATATGGACGGGATCTGGAATCTCCAGAGGCAGAACGGCTATGTTCTCCAGAAAGCAGTCAAAGATCCTAAGGAGGTTGGGTCTGCTGAGGTGGCTGTGCCGTCGGAGTCTGAGCTTTCTTTTGTTGCTTTGATGACTGCTGCCCTTTCTGAGGAGCATTGTGTTGACACTGTACAGCAGGGGTGTAAGAAGGATAGTACTACTTATTATTATTGAAAAAAGCGTTCTTTGCTGCTTTTTTTCTAGCTGGGTTGGTAGTAGATCTAGATAGCCTATTAAGAGTGGTGTTCTTGCATTCTGAGAGGCCTTGTCCTGCCAATCCTTGCCAAAAAGGTTTTTGTCGTTTTCACTGGTGCAAGGCATATTACCCAGGTTATCTTGAATCCAATGTTCAAGATCCGATGCTTGGAGTCAAGCAGTCCTGCATGCACTGATGCAGATGGATTAAGTTCTGCTGATGCACTCAAAACAGTCAAACGTTGCCCTGTTAACAAACTTTGAAACATTCTGAGCATGCTTTACAAGGTAAGATAATCTGCTCATTTGTCATCGGGGAGATGAGAAGCCATTAACTCCAAATCCTTAGCCACCTCTCTAAGGAACATACCCATATAGAATAGGTAGGAACTGATCCTGACCGACAGCATGGAGGCCTGAAAACAATGTCGACCAAAGGCATCGAGGGTTCTCGAACCCTACCTGGAGGGTTCAAGGAATGTGTCTTAGCACTCTTTATTCGACGCATTGCCGATTCCGCCACCATGGAATGGTGGGGCAATTGCATCTTTTGAAAACCGGGACACTCTGGTACCCAGTACATGGTATTGAGTCGTCAGGTATGTGAAGAGATAGTAAGGGGTGTCTCCCACATCCGAAGCATAAGGTCATGAAGTATGTGATGGACAGGAAGTGTAGCAGCCTCCTTCGGGGCTGTAGGGTATTGAAGAATTTCAAGTTCTTCAGTCCTAGGCTCTCACTCAGATGTCCTTGTTATGGACAGACCCCGCGCAACATCGCAAATAAAGTCTCGAAAAGACATGTCCTCTGAAGAGGACATGCGACGTTGTGGAGACAGAGATTGGTCTTCCGGGATAATTCTCATGTCCTGGGTATTGGCTGATTCATCATCTGACGAATCAGAATCTGAAGACTCGAAGTACCGACGGGCAGGGTGTTCCCGCTTGGCACATACTCGGTACCGATCAAAACTGGTAGCTGATGTTTGTGGTGCTGGAACCGCGATACCGGAAATGGATTCAAGGGCTGGTATGGGGGGTAGTGTGGTGAGCAGTAAAAGGTCGATGCAGGTTGTGTCGGTACCGGAGCTGGTATCAATGCCTGTGGAACTGGCTGTAAAGGTTTTACTGGTACCGAGGCCGCCAGTAAGGCCGCTAAGCTCCGCTCGATGGCTAGGATACGCTGATCCATGGAGCTTGCTGATGCTTGGGTATCGGTACCAGAATTGTGGGCCACGATCCCTGAGCATAGCACCAGGGGAGCTCTCCAGAGGTGGAAGCCTCGGATGCATTCTGGGACTCCACCAAGGCTTTGGAGGGGAGGCCCTCCCACCAGGGTTGTTTGGCCGGTGTGTCCCCCTCCAGGGCAATGCTCTTTGCATCTCGATGCTTAGAAGGAGATCTACCCTTGGAGGGCCGGCCAGTCTTCGATGACAACCTAGGTTTCGATACCTGAGATCCTTGGGAGGAAGATGAAGCTCTTGATGATGTTGATGCTAAAGACACTGCATCAGAGGCAAAGAGGGTGCCCAGCTTTGCAGTTCGATTCTGTAGGCTTCTCTTTGTTATCTTCCTACAAAGAGGACATTCTGACAGTTGATGATCCAGTCCGAAGCATTTTAGGCACCAGTCTTGTGTGTCTGTGGCTGAAATTGTACTGCCACATTTGGAACACCTCTTAAAACCAGTGGATGGTTTTTCCATTTTGTCAGTGACAAAAAGGGAGGCCTAAGCCTAAGATAGCATTGATGCGCCTGAAGGAAAGAAATAATTCTTTCCTCTCACAGAAGATTCTTTCTTTCTTTCCTAAAAAAAAAAGAAAAAGAGAAAGAAAATACTGACGGGGGTCAGTACCAGCGTCAATGGGAAGGCAGACGCATCCACAAAACATTTTCTGCGGTGACACGAATTGTTTCTTGTCGGCTCTGCAAAAAACAAAGAACTGAGGAGGGAAAGCTGGAAAGGCGGGAAGACAGTTACGCATATGCAGTGGGATACTCCCAAAAGCTTTCCTATTGGAAACTGGGGAGTGTTCCCGTGTGGGCTCCATCGGTACCGACGTCACCCATATGTGAAGACTACATTCCTGCTTGTTCCTGGAGATTGACATTATCTGAAAAAATGTTAGCAGTGAAGGACACACAGTTTTTGTTTCTTTGTATGAACTCCTTCAAAATGCAAAGCCTTATGAAGGTTGCTTGGGCAATATACGGCATGCATTTTAGCACACACTGACTGATAAAGGCCTCTCGCCATCCTTCCTGGGAGCCATTATTGTGTGTTCAGGCAGCAGAGGGGTCCGCAATATCAATAAGTTCTTAGTTTCCTACAGCAGAAAAAAGGGACCTGTTCTGGGTATGGAAGTCCTCCGTTTCTGCAGAAGATTAAAAAAAGTAAACACTTTACCTTGTCCCACTCACTTAAAATCCTCAGGATCACACAGTAATCTTTTCCTCGTCTCAAGGGAGCATTGTAAAATGTCCCATAGTATTGCCTGTCTCCAAGAGAGAACTCCATGTTATCAGCCACTTCTTCAGGTTGGAGTTCTGCTGCCACATATCCCCCGGCATTAGGGGCACTGCTGAAGAAGGACGTATTCATCAAGGAGTTGCACATAAACATACTCTGTGACTCCCAGGGAAACACGAGAATCTGGTAAGAGCTGAAACAAAATGGAAGTACAATCATCAGAACCAAATCCAACTTGTCATGAACGTCTACTGTTTCTTTAATTTATATTCATAGATCTGCTTGAAAAAGTCACGCTATTAAGGGACTACAGGATGGGACATAATATGCATGTACAATGTCGGTATTTGTGTATTTGGTATACCACTATCACATACATCAAACCGGTTTACAACATATTTGTGAAGGTATTCAATACATATGACACAAAGAATATAGTCAACAGGCAGTTAACAATATAGCAACGACACTGGTAGCCTCAGGGTTTTGAAAATAGAATAGCTCAAAGATCTGAAACATTTTCTAGGAAAAGTGTAAAGTGTGTTCCCCTCAATAAATACAGCCTTTGCAGGCATTAACTCCTCTCATCCCTAATGAGATCTATCCAAGATGCAGCCACCAGTGAGAGTCTCGTGTAATGATTATATGACCCAACCCCGTCAACTTGTTCATCCTTCTGCAAGCCACTTGATGAAATATGCCGGCACTACAAGCATTTTCAAACTTTGCAAAACTGACTGTGCTAATATTGTGCATCACAAAACCATCAAAACCACCCCATGACGTTTGAGCATTGAGACCAAAAGGTTCCATTTTGGTCTCATTAGACCACAAAACCACCTCCCTCATGTGTGCAGTCCCCCCTAAGTGTTTTTTTTGCAAATGCAATATGATACATCATATAGCTTATCTTCAGTAGTGACCTCCTTCTGGCCACCAAACCATATACAACATGTTTGTGGAGTAATCCTGAAACTGCTGAATAGTCAACATCAGCCTCATCATCATTTTTAATTTGTTATAGCTTATATCCCAGTAGAATCTAAGTGGTTTACAATAAATTTTCTCCAGTCTCAGCCAGAGACTTCTGTAGCTCGTTTAACATAATCGTAAACCACAGCTACTGACTTTGGAGAAATAGCTTAATCTAGGCAGTGTTGTGCTCATGCCAAACTATTTCCATGTTACTATAATGGACTGACTGAGCCCCAAGGGACAAAAGCACACTGAAGTTTTCTTATAGATTTCCATCAATCTGTACTTTTGAATAATTTTATCCTGGAATTCTTTCAGCAGCTCTTAGTTTGGCATGTTTAGACCTTTGCTTCAAATTCACATTCAATTAATTATTGCAACTAGACATGGTTAGGCTCTATTTAGCTTACTATGAGCCTTGTTAAAGCAATTCTGGAAACAAAAACTAATTTGGGTTTGCTATGACAAAGTGTGTGAAAACACGCAATAGGACTATTTGGTTTCTTATTCTTAATTAGTTTTTGAATATTTCTAGAATTACTTACTCATTCATGTTAAGAGTGTAGAATAGTTGTATACGGCAGTGAAACATACTTCTGTTTAATGCATTTTGAATTCTATTTTTTAGACAGAAGAATATGAAAAATGTAAGAGTCTTCAAACCCTTGTAGTACAAGACACTGAAGATATATTTTCATTTTATTTTCCCAGGCAGTCTCCTCCTAACCCTTTTGGCTTCCAAATCCCCCCACTTTCATTTCCAACAAAAGCAATTTCCAAGGCTGAGACACCACAGACCTTCATTCCTAATCACCTATGATTTTTTTCCCCAATTTTTAAAAATTTTACTTTGGCTTCTGTCTAGCTCAGTCATCCAGCTGAGAGGCACATACAGAATCTGGCAAAAGTGAATCCTTAAATCAGTTAGTTGATGCTACTGTTAAATACTTGGGCCTCTATACCCCTAAGGCTTTTGATTGCTACCTCCATTCTTTCCTCTGCTCTTGCAACTGCAGACATTAGTGTACAAACATGGAAATACCAGATATAGACATCCCCAGAATAGTATTTCAGAACCTGAATGTCTTGGAATAGCCTAATGTTTATAGCAGTGGACTAGAATCAGGGAAACCACAGTTTAAATCCCACTGCTGCTATCATTGTGACTGTAGTGGAGACGATGGAGAGCTATCTCCACCCTCTGGGTGTTTTTCAGCTAAAACCAGTACTTTCCCGATACTTATTCCTGTCTGAAACAGATCTGAACTTAGATGTGACTCCGGATGTCCAGAACATTTCTGAGATCAGGCAGTGACGTCCACGTTCCTGCAAATACCCCAGCCACGCATTCACTATGCCCTGTTCAGACGTGGATGTCCACAGACCCAGCTTCTAACATGGCTCTGGAGACGTCTCTATGCCCGTTTTCAGATGTCCATAGCACAAACAGGGCTTCTAAAATCACCTCAATAGTAAAATAAGAGAGGGATATTTAAAGGCATTTGCACGGTCTGTAGACCTGCAAGCCATGTAAATGGTGCTGAACGGGATATTCAGCAGCACTAACATGGTTAGTACCATTTGATATCCTCGGGTGCCGCTGCTACATGCCCTGATACTAAGCAGTTAGCATCGATGCGTGTCGTGGGCATTCCGGGGTGCAGCGGAGCGGCACCTGTTGCTAACCAGGCAGTGGTGATATTGAACCACTGCCTGGTTAGCGAAAAGCAGGTAAAGTAAGGCGCGGTAAAGGCTGGCCTAATTTCTAACTTTACACGCAGAAGCTAACTGGGCTGCAGCTCAGTATCGCCACTGTCCAGTTAGCTTCCTGCTTCTTGCAGTGACCCAGATATTCAATGTCAGTGACCGGATTATGATCCCGGCATTGAATATTTTGGGTTAATACTCAGTGGTGATGGCTATGTGCTTTATAAGCTCTAGTCCCCACCGCTGAATACCGCCCCCCCCCCCACCCCTCATAGTCTTAATGTGCCATCATTCAGTTTGTCCTGTTCATAATGGGAATATCCAAAAAACAGGATCAGAACAATAGCAGATTTACATATACAATGATCCCTCCTGCAAAAACTACACACACAGCTCCTTACTTCTCTTTCTTCCTCCATCTGGTGATCTTCCTCTTTAACAAGCATCTTTTCCCTCTGTTTCTTCCTGTGTCATTTATTCTTACTTTCCTCCCTAAAGCATCCTAAAAGTCACCTCTTCTCCTCATTTTCACCCTCAGCTCATCTCACACCACAGCCCATGGTTTCTCTCTTCTAGTTTCAAAGTACCCATCTCTTGGCTATGCAAATTAGCTACAAGGAAGCAGTTTTCCCTTCATCCTGAGCACATACAAACTTTTCAGACCTGATGGGTCCATTTTTCGCTTCTGCTCTCCGCAAGCTTAGTCGAGGTGAAGGACTCTGAATTGCCACAAATTCTACTTCTGGAACTGGAGGCTCTGAATCGTGAAAACAGAAATAAAAATAGGGCAAAAAATTATTTATACATTTCTTCTTTATTTATACATTTCTTCTATACCGCTGTAGCAGCAGAGCGCAGACAAACCAATGATACCAGGAGTCTGTTCAGAAGGTCCAAATCATTTATTTGTGCACAAGTCTCAAGCAGAATCAAATTCAAAATGGCTGAGCAATGGTTTCTAGCAAAACAACAACTTATATACTTTTCTTGTCCATTCTAGGTATAGGCAAACCTCTCATTGGTCCCGGTAACCCCTTTCACCCCATCTATTGGTCCCGGTAACATTACGTAGTCATCCAATTAGGACTTTGGTCTGGGCTCAGCACCTGCTTACCCCCCTTCTAGTCCCAATTACAATGGTCAGTTCTTCCAACTTTGATACTTCTCTCCTCCAAGGTCACTTAGCTAGCTAGAACATGTGGGAAAGCAGGGCACTGTAACTTTTCTTACAGCAAGTTAATTAATTCCATAGAAGCTTCTCACATCCTTATCAATACCAATTAGAGCTGTTTTCTGTCTTTTCTAAGTTTCGTTTCTGCTTAGCTATGTTCAGCTAAGCTTAGTTAAGTTTCAATTCTATGGTAGCATCATTCAGGGGGGTTTTCATTCCTCTGGGCCTAACTACAGGCTTCATTTACAGGTCAAGCTACTTAGGCCTGTCTGTTTAGTTCAGACCTCATGGATCATAGGCCTTCGCCTACCACACCGCCCCTTCCAGAGATCAAGGGCGGTTTACAGAGAACAGAGAACAGTTGAACAACTTTTACATGGAACAGCAGTATTAACTACAAACAACTTTTACATGGAACAGTGGTATTAACTATTTACAAGGAACATATTGTACAAACAAACTTATGTGTCAACTTTGTAGTTACATATAAACAGGAGTTGGCCTTTTCTTGACTTGTCTTTTTCTTTGGTTAGGGTGGGGTGAAGCTCTGGGGTTGTTTAGGTAAGGGGTGTGGGGGGTTAATAGGCTGTGGGTTCTGGAGGTTAGTAGGTTGGTTCTGGGTTTGTTGGGAGGTAGCTCGTGGGACGTGAGGGATTTCAGTTGGGTTTTCAAAATGTTCAGTGAAAAGGTGAGTTTTGAGTCCTTTTCTGAATAGTTGGAGGTCTTTTGTCATGCAGAGGGTCAGTGGAAGTTCATTCCAGAGGGTAGGGGCAGCAAATGAAAAGGCTCTGGAGCTTGTAGTTTTCTTTGTCTTGCAGATGGTTTTGGGTATGTCAAGTGAGTGGGTTGCATTTTGTCTGCATGTTCTGGATTCTGGTGGGGAGTGTAGGAGGGTGGTTAGGTGTGAGGGGGAGATTTCATTGAGGAGTTTGAATGTTGTTAAGAGTATTTTATATTTTATCCGGCTATTTATAGGGAGCCAGTGTAGTTCATGTAGAATGGGGGTTATGTGGTCGGCTAGACGTGCTTTTGCTATCACCCTGGCAGAGATGTTCTGGGCTCTTTGGAGTATATTTGTGTTTTTAAGTGGTAGGCCATTCAGTAGACTATTACAATAGTCGAAGTGGGGGGTAATTACTGAGTTGACTACAGACCTAAAATCATGGGTGTCGAGGAGGGGTCTTAGGTGCTGTATGGTCTTTAGTTTATAGAATACAGTTTTTACTGTTTGCTTTATGTGGGGGAGCATACTGAATGTGTGATCTAATATTATCCCGAGGTATTTTACCTCTTGTTTAACAGGGATAGTGGTGTGGTTGATTATGATGGTTTTTGGGTAGATTGCATCGTGTTTTCTTGATACGAACATAGCTTCAGTTTTTTTAAGGTTAATGCTGAGGTAGTTGGTTTCTAGCCAGTATTCAGCCTCACTGATACATTCAGATAGATTGTGGTATGAGGGGCTGCTAGTGTTTATGGGGATAGTGAGCATGATGTCATCAACGTAAATGTAATGGTTAATTTTGAATTTTTTAAATATGTTTGTGATGGGCTGTAGGTGTAGATTAAAAAGGAGGGCCGAGAGGGCCAAACCTTGTGGAATTCCCTGTTCTTGTGAGAACGTTTCTGAGGTGTTTTGGCCTAGCTGGACACGTAGCAATCGGTGTGATATATATGACATAAACCATTTGAGGACAGTGCCTCCTATTCCCAGGTTTGCTAGCCTATCAATTAATGTGTTATGGTTGATGTTGTCAATATATATTAAAATATTAGAGAAATAGCATAAGGGTATTGTATGTTTTCACAATAATTTTCAAGTATAAACTCAAAGAGAAGCACCACGGAGTAAATTTTCAATAGCTTTGCCTCTGAATATATGCTTAAGTGAATTTTTCAGCCCTCTAACTATATTCATAATAAAGATGCCTAGGTTCATATATTATGCATATTTACTAAAGGCAATATATGCACCTATGTGCCTTTGTAAGATAGTCCCCCAGAAAGTGGGCAGCTTTTTACACTTCCTTTGAGGCAGGTACAAGTTGTCTGCCTGTGTTTGTGCAGATACACGAGTATCTTAAAACACACATGCATTTCTCGCAATTGTGCCCCAGTCCTGCTCAACTTCCACTCCCAGGACAACTTAATGCGCATACTGCATAAAAAGTATGTGCTATGCATTAGTAGTACATGTTTTTGGGCATATATGCCCCTGGCAGTTTTGTTAGTGCCTCAATGAGGATAATTTTATAAAAAATCTTTTGTGTGTAAAGTACATTTTAGATACAGAAAATGGACAGTATACAAGCTTAAAAAGTAAGAACATCAAACGACTGTGTCTACTTCCATGCGATCTACATGTACATGTTCCAGGTAGCATAGTTTGGGTAGAGCTGGGATGGAATTGGGACGTACGCAAGTATTTTATAAAATATACATGTACACAAACACATCCCTTCTTTGGAGCAAGTGCAAATTTGTGCATTACTAGGGGTCATAGCAGGAACTTATTTTATAAAAGCACACAGGTGCTTATCTTGCCTTCATAAAACAGACATAAAGGAATTAATTTTAAAACATCTTTTCCATATGTAACACGTGTTTTACATGCAGAAAATGGCTGTTACAAAATCTCATGCTGATATGCACATGTAAAACATATGTGCACTGCAAGATTTCACCTAGTTGCATGTAGGCATTCCAGGGAACGTAGTGTGGGCAGAAATGTGATAGAGTTTCAGAGTATGCATGCATTTTACAAAATACATTTACATTTTATAAAGAGCCACATAAAGATACACACCGTTTATGTTCATCAATCACCTATTTTCAAGGACTGCATGAATGGGCACTTCAGTATGTACTTTAGCCAGTTGCTATTCTGTAAATGTGTGCAAGACCGATCATGGGCGCTCTGAGGAGCATATTATGAATTTCCATGCAGAACTGAAGTTTTGAAAAACTGTGCACATAATCAGTACACTAATCATAGGCACCGGAAAGGGGTGGGCCACATTGATTTTTGGTGGGACCAGTGCCACAGCATGACAGGCCGCCCGCAGGGATCCTATCCCCCATGGTCAGAAGAAAAGCCTCTTCCTATAGCTGGTTTTAAAAATGGTTTGGACAAGTTCCTGGACGAAAAGTCCATAAACCCTTATTAAAGAGGACCTGGGAAATCCACTGCTTACCACACGATGAGTATTGTGGAAGCTGTGGACTTTTTGGAATCTGCCAGATACTTGTGACCTGGATTAGCCACTGTTGGAAACAGGCTACCAGGCTTGATGGATCTTGTTCTGACCCAGTATGGCATTTCCTATGTTCTTATGTCTGCCCACCAGAGATTGGATCCACGCAGGTAGACATGAAGAGTCTATGCTGCGATCACAGCTTCTCTTCTTCTTCTATCCGTGAGGAATAAGATCCTGTGGGCAGCTTATTACTTGTCAGCCATGATCATTACAAAGAGCCTTCCTGTCTGCGGCAGGCAGCAGTCTGCCCACAGAAATCCCATCCCCTGCGGGCAGAAGAAAAGCCATGATTGTTAAAGACCCTTTCTGTCTGTGAACAGGAAGGGTCTCTGCCCGTGGGAAGGGGTTTGTGTGGGGTTAGGGCGAAGCTTGGGGCACTGTTTGGGTCCCCTCCCCCCCCAAAGGAAAAGTCCTTCCACAGCCCCTAACACTATTACACACACAAATTTTCACTCCTATTTTACAATGGGCAAAATTACCTCATATTTAGCCATATAACATACCCAATACTCAGGCCACAAGCCCCTTTACTGGGAGGAGGAATGGAGCTTAACACAGTCTATACAGGTACCTTGTGCAGTGTGTGGACTCGACCACTGGCTACAGCACTTTCCTTTATTTATTTGCATTTAGCTCACATCTTTTTAGTAGCAGCTCAAGGCAAGTTACATCGAGGTGCATTAGTTATTTTCCTCTCCCCAGACAGCTTACAATATAATTTTATACCAATGGAGGGTTAAGTGATTTGGCCAAGATCCCAAGGAGCAGCAGTGGGATTTGAATCCTGGCTTCCCTGGTTCACAGCTTGCTGCTCAATCTATTAGGCTACTCACCCACTTTAGGAGTGGCCGCAGTTGTACAGTCTAGGGTGCTGGTCAGAGAAACAAATACAAGGCTCATTAGGGAGTCAAAGGGCCCAACACCGGTCCAAAGGAGGAAAGTGTACAACAAGAGTCAGAAATTTCTAGCCCATCTGTAACCATATCCTTTGAAACTATACCAAAAACTAATACAATTTGCAGCTGTTTTGTTTTGAAGAAACTTTCCCAGGAAAGACTTATTTAGGAACCCCAAAACTCTGTGGGTAATGTCTCCTTGCATTGTTTCAGTCATATGCCTTGGACCCTAAATGTAAATCCATCCCTCTACCAGTTGAAGAATCCACATTAGGAACTGCAAGTGGTCTATGAGATTTAGCTTTAGTATTTTATGGTATCTCCTGCCAAGAAGGAGGGGACTAAACGTATTTTTAAAAATCATATTGTGTGTGTACTTAAATTCATACATACATGTGTAACTTTGCAATAAGAAGCACTACTGAAAATACCCTCCAAATGACAGTGTCCTGGGGCGATGGTCATCATCAAATAAACCACAGATATATGTAAACACTCACTAGGTATATCCCTAATCAAAGTAGGAAGGAGGGGGTCTGAACTAGCATCCAGAGCCCTGTGCCAGAGAAAGTCACGACTGAAATCCTGCCTCTCCTTGTTAATCATCATGCTAAAAAGGACTTAGGCAAATACAATATAATAAAAACAAGAAGTGGAGTGGAGGAGTGGAGTGGAGTGGAGTGGAGTGGAGGAGTAGCCTAGTGGTTGGGGCAACATACTTCAGGCCGGCAGGTCGGGGGTTCAAATCCCACTAGAGGACAGCAACCTTGGGCTGGAAGGACTGGGGTTTCTAGTCCCACAGGTGCTCCTTGTGGTCTTGGGCAAGCCACTTAACCCTCCATAGCCCATGTTCCCTGTAAAATAGTTATCTCCAAGTTATAATGCCCTGTTCAATGTAATTTCAGTTTGTTCAATGTAAACCGCACTGATGCAGAATAGCGCGGTATATAAGAGAATGTAAATAAAATAAAGAAAAAAATATTGTTTTCTAGAAAGTTAACTGTAGTAGTGTGTGTAAATAGGGTTTGGGCCTGTAGTGAGGCTTTTAGATAAGAATAAGGCCAATGGAGCCCAGGTTCAGAACTAAAGAAAAAGTGTTTACATAAAAAAAGACGTGACTGGCTTAGTTTGCAGGCTCAAAACAAGGTTACTATGTTATATATCTTCACATTCCGTGCATATTCCTAGGGCCTTTCTTTGTTGAGTCTGGGCCTCCCTTACTCACTCTGAGCCTAAGCTACAGTGAGATCATACTCCATGTACCCTTACTTAGGAGTGAGGTTCACTATTATCATGGTATGTGCAAAATTAGCCCATTTGGAGAAATTGCTCCCAAGAGACCCGTATGGGACATGGGAATACGACTCAATTGCAAATTAGGTTAAAGTTGTGCAAGCGAAAGGAGAAGGAGCTAGTCACCCTATCTTGAGTTCCTAGTGGTTGCCTTCTCGTTCAGACTAGAGTGAGGGGGAAAAGGAATTTGGTAACAAAGTAAAATTCTGATTGCCCAAGGTTGGTGAAGTGTCTAGGAAAGTGGAGCCTTGAAGCACCAGAAGAGGAGTAGGCTTGCCATCTGGAATCCTGCAGTAAGAGCCCGTCCTGGAGCTGAAACCAGAGCAGAAAAAGCAAGGACAATGACGACAAAGTATGAATAAAGAGGTACAGTTCCAGGGCCCTGATTTGTAACTGTTGGCCCTGAAAGAAGAAAAGGAGGCTATCAAGTTTGGAGAAAGGGCCAGGAAGTGTGTGACTGTCCAGAAGCGCTGTTACTTAGAACCGTGGCTGGCAATGTTGGAAACTAAAGACAATAAATATGAACTGTTGACAGAGCAAGTGAAACCAACTGCTGTTTGTGGTTGCATCATATTCTACAATAAATGTAGGGCTAGATTTACTAACCCACATTAATACGCATTATTGCACTTTAAGGAGTGGAGCAGCCTAATGTTTAGAGCACTGGCTTGATAACCAAGCCACCAGGATTTGATTCCCACTAGCAATCCTTGTGGGCAAATCACTTAATCTTCAGTTGCCTAGAAAGAAAGGCCTGAAAACAAAAAACCCTTATAGTAACCAAAAAATCAAAGTACAAAGAAGTAGTCACCAAAACCGATTGATCCTCAAAAAAATCTTTTTAAAGCAACAAAGTTTCTTTGTGTCGGACCAGAACCGGAGGAGGGGAAACACAAAGCTCACCCACAAACCGGCAGTGTCCATTTTAATCAAATAGCGGTTCTCAAAAAACCATTAAACTGTGCAAAAGTACTTCTCTTATGGTAGCATGGTGATATGGCAGCAGTATAGAAGAATGTCAACAGGATAATCACACGACGTGCATGAAAAAGCTAAACCAATCAATCTCCCGATGACGATGGGCTTCCCCTTCTCTCATTGGTGGTTCTGTTTTTGAGCGGCTTTGTTGATCAGTCAATCTTTTTCACTATTGCTCCTTGAAAAACTTTGGACTTTTGGTTGGGGCGTTTAAAGCGTAGTTACTCACCTGTAACAGGTGTTCTCCAGGAGCAGCAGGAATCAGTCCTCACATATGGGTGACGTCGGCGCCGACGGAGCCCTCGCGGAGCAATTTTCCCCAGCTTTCAAAGAAAGCCTTTGGGAATTGCAGCGCGCATGCGCGGTCTCCTTCCCGCCCAAGGGTGCCATCTTAGCCAGTCAGATGACATAGCTAAAAAGACAGCGTAAAAATATGCAAAAAAAAAACTAAAGCAGATAATCGCAACTCCAAGGGGAGGAGGGAGGGTTGTGAGGACTGATTCCTGCTGCTCCTGGAGAACACCTGTTACAGGTGAGTAACTACGCTTTCTCCAGGACCAAGCAGGAAGTCAGTCCTCACATATGGGACTCCCAAGCTTAAGGCTACCGGAGACCCTAAGCACAAAAATGAGCTCCCTCTAGCTCAGCGGCACAGAAGGAAGGAATCTTCACTGAATTATTACCCACCAGTAGCCCTCATCCGGGATGGAGGGTAGGAGTTGCTCAAACCTCGAAGAGATTTCGTAGGACTGCCTGTCCGAAAGCACTGTCCCTGTGGGACTCCCTCTCGAGACAGTAATGGACCGCAAAAGTCTGGCTCGAAGACCAAGTAGCGGCCCGGCAGATGTCTGCCAGCGGAACAGAGCGGAGGTAAGCCACTGACGTAGCCTTCGCCCGAACACAATGAGCCGTGACTCGACTTTCTAACGAGAGTCCGGCTGCCCCATAAGCCCAAGCGATACAGTCAGCAACCCAGATGGACAGAGTACGCTTGGAGACAGGGAGCCCCAATTTATTGGGGTCAAAAGACACAAAGAGCTGAGCAGCTTTGCGGTGCTCCCGCGTACGGTCAAGGTAGAAGTTCAACGCCCTTCTACAATCCAGGGTATGCAGGACCATTTCAGCTCGGCTGGAGTGTGGCCTGGGAAAGAAGGTCGGAAGTACCACCTCCTGATTGATGTGAAA
Source organism: Ichthyophis bannanicus (assembly GCA_033557465.1). NCBI lineage: Eukaryota > Metazoa > Chordata > Amphibia > Gymnophiona > Ichthyophiidae > Ichthyophis > Ichthyophis bannanicus. The sequence continues at coordinate 677,482,173 of CM066032.1, read as the reverse complement.
AGGGGAATCAGACACGAGGGCCTGCAATTCACTTACGCGTCTAGCGGAAGTGAGGGCTATCAGGAATAAGGTTTTCCAAGACAGAAAACGGAGAGAACAGGTAGCCATAGGTTCAAAAGGCGGACAGGTGATCCGCTGTAAAACCACATTCAGATCCCAGTCAGGTGCTGGCGGGCGCAGAGGTGGTTTAAGTAGAAGGAGACCTCGGAGAAACCTTGCCACGAGAGGGTCGCTGGAAAGAGGTCTGCCGTTCACCGGCACATGATGTGCTGAAAGAGCACTGAGGTGAACTTTGACGGAGTTGGACTTAAGTCCCAGATTAGAGAGGTAGAGCAAGTACTGCAAGATCACCGACACCGAGCAGGAGAAGGGATCCTGAGACTGCTGGGCACACCAAACGGAAAAGCGACGCCATTTAAGGGCGTAGCATTTGCGGGTAGAAGGTCGCCGAGAAGCTAGGACGACCTCTTCCACCTCTGCCGGCAGGAGAAGGGGAGCAAGGACTACCCTTTCAGCAGCCAGGCCATTAGATTGAGATCTGAGGTTGGGGTGTAGCAGGGACCCCTGATCCTGTGTTAGGAGATCCGGTTGAAACCCCAGAGGGAACGGATCCTCTACCGCTAATTGCAACAGGAGTGGAAACCACGGCTGCCTGGGCCAGCGAGGAGCCACCAGGATCATGGAAGCTTTGTCTCGGAGAACCTTGAAAAGAGTTCGAGAGACTAGCGGGATGGGAGGAAAAGCATAGAGAAGGCTCTCCGACCATGAGAGTAGAAAAGCATCTGCCGCTACTCGAAGGGGATGTGGCTGACGAGAGCAGAAGCGAGGAAGTTGCCGGTTGAGAGGACTGGCAAAGAGATCCATCGTGGGGAGGCCCCACTTCAGAAAAAGTTTCTGAACTACCAAGGGATCCAGACGCCACTCGTGCGGCTGGAGTATCCTGCTGAGTTTGTCCGCCAGGCAATTTTCTTGGCCTGGGAGATAAACTGCCTTGAGAAGAATGCCGTGACTGACGGCCCAAGAGCAGAGCCTCTGAGCTTCTCGGCAGAGAAGGAAGGAGCCCGTGCCCCCCTGTTTGTTCACGTAGAACATGGCAACTTGATTGTCCGTCTGGACAAGGACGGACTGGTGAGAAGTCAGGTGGGAGAAAGCCTTGAGCGCCAGACGGATTGCTCTGAGCTCCAGGAAGTTGATCTGCTGAACAGACTCCCACGCGGTCCAGAGACCTTGAGTACATGCCCCTTGGCAATGTGCTCCCCAACCTAGGAGGGAAGCATCGGTCGTCAGCACTTGAGCCGGCTGAGGCGACTGAAAAGGCATTCCGAGCACCAGGTTCGGCCGATGAAGCCACCACTGTAGAGAAGAGGCCAGCGGCCCGGAGATGCGCACTAAGTCGGCTAGTCCGCCGGTGGCTTGTTGCCACTGCTTGCGAAGGCACCATTGAGCAGGCCGCATATTCAGGCGGGCATTGGGGGTCACGTGGACGGTGGAAGCCATATGGCCGAGTAGTCTCAGGAAGCGCCTGGCGGAGACCAGGGACTGGCTGCGAAAACGGCCGGCTAGGTCCATGAGCCGTTGAGCCCTGTCGAGAGGCAGGAAAGCTCGTGCCTGAGGAGTGTGCAGTCTTGCGCCGATGAACTCGAGATCCTGTGAAGGGAGCAAAGTGGACTTTGCGAAGTTTATGACAAAGCCCAAGTACTGCAGAAGAGTCACCGTGCGGTGTGTGGCATTGGTGACTGCCGGAGAGGACGATGCTCTGATCAGCCAGTCGTCGAGGTACGGAAAGACATAGAGGCCGTGAAGCCGGAGATAGGCCGCCACCACCGCGAGACATTTTGTGAAGACTCGCGGTGCGGAGGATAGGCCAAAGGGCAGTACTCTGTACTGGTAATGATTTCCTGCCACCACAAAAAGTAGGTATTGGCGGTGGCTTGGGTGGATGAGGATGTGCGTGTAGGCATCCTTTAGATCCAAGGAGCATAGCCAATCTCCCTGCTGGAGGTAGGGCAGAAGGATTCCAAGGGTAAGCATCTTGAACTTTTCCCGCACGAGGAACTTGTTGAGGTTGCGCAAGTCCAGGATGGGTCTGAGGCCTCCTGTCCTTTTTGGTATCAGGAAATACCTGGAATAAAAGCCTTGACCTCTCAGGTGGTGGGGCACCGGTTTCACAGCCTGTTCCTGAAGAAGACTTGCTAACTCCTGAAGGAGTAAGTCCCTGTGCAGAGGGAGTCGTGGAGGTTCTCCCGGGAAATAAGAGGGAGGGACCTGATGGAAGTGGAGAAGATATCCTTCTCTTACGACTTGAAGCACCCAGGCATCTGAAGTGATGTTGGACCACCTGTGTGCGAAGTGAACCAGCCGGCCTCCGGTGCTGGAAGGAGCCAGCGGAGGGGGAGAGGCTATGCTGAGGAAGTCAAAAACCCCCACCCTGCTGAGCAGGGGCTGGTGGTGCAGGCTTGGAGGCTTGCTGCCTACGGGACCCGTTACCCCGTCCCTTGGCCTGCTGGCCCTGTTGGGGAGCTGCGGAGGCCTGATGTTGTGGGTAGTGTTTATAGGCAGCCGCCTTTCTCGGGTAAAAGGACTTCTTTCCCGAGCCCTTCTTTTTCTGGGAAGGGGCGGAGGTCTTCCTAGAAAGCCTAGTCCTGGTGAGAGTCTCCGTCTCGATTTGTGCAGCCTTTTCAGCCATGGGCTTGCCAAAGAGGTTCTCACCTCGGCAGGGGACATCGACCAACTTGTCCTGCACCCAGGGTTCAAGGTCAGACGACTGAAGCCAAGCTTGTCGGCGGGCACCGATGCCAGCTGCGGCCACGCGAGCCGATGCTTCAAAGCCATCATAGGCTGCTAGGGACATGAATTTGGAGCATTCCCGAATACCAGTTGTCAAGGCCAGGAACCTCCGCAAAGGTTCCTCGGACAGTCCAGCGGAGAATCCGGCTATCTCTTTAGCCAGGTCTCGGAGATACATGCCCATGTATAGCTGGTAGGTCTGGACACGACAAGCCAGCATAGAGCCCTGGAAACACTTCTTACCAAGGCCATCCAGGTTACGGGCCTCCCTGCCAGGAGGCACCGAGGAGTGCATCTTTTGGCTCTTAAGCCTATGCATGGCCGATTCCACTACCATGGAATGGTGTGGCAGCTGTGCTTTTTGGAAGCCAGGACTCTTGCGGACTCGATAGATGGAATCGACCCGCTTGCTTAATACCGGCGACGAGGCCGGACTCTCCCACATGCGGAAGAGTAGTCGTTCCAGCATGGGAGGAACCGGTACAGTAAAGTGCTCCCTGGCGGGAGAGTCGTACTGAAGGGCGTCGAGCTCTTCGGCTCGAGGCTCCTCCTCGGGATCCGCAGGGAAGGCCAAAGCCTTGGCCATATCCCTGACGAAGTCCGAGAACCGGGCATCCTCCGGAGGGGACTGCTTCCGAGGTTCGGACTCAGGTGAGTCCGAGGGGACACACCGAGTCCGAAACGAATCAGGTGACTCTTCCTCTTCAGACTCCCAGGCCGACTCCGAGGAGGAATCGGTGGGGTCGGCTCGGGCAGGCGGAGGCGTCGGCCGCCCCGACACCGAGGGAGTTGGCGTCGACGACCTCGGTCCCGAACGGGAGGCCGAGGGTGACCTCGACCGAGGATCGACTCGAGTTCGCATGGACTCGAGGATCGGCTCGGTCTCCGGGGTCGACTTAGACGTCGACGTCCCGGCGGTCGGGGCAGTGGCGCCAGCGAGGCTAGCGATCAGTGCCCGCTGCTGGTCCATGAAGGCAGATAGTCTGCTCTCCAAGGCCGTCAACCTGAGTCCGACCTCAGGTGACCCAGCAGCCCCCGACTCGGGCCCCGACGGCGTCGGGCCCGACGTCGGAACTCTCGGAGGCGAGTCCAGGAGGACTACAGGACTTACCCGAGCAGGCAACTCCGACTCCAGGCGAGGTCGCTTCGGGAGGTGCTCCTTCTCCAAAGACCCGGGACGGCTATCGGGGCTATGCGACCTGGCCCTCGCGGAGCCAGGAGCGTCCACCGACGCCGCCCTCGCGGGTTTTACCTTCCGTCGATGGTCCCCGGAGGGAGAACCCCTGTCGGAGGAGCTTCGGCGATGGTCAGAGCTGGAACCTCTGGATGCCGAGGCCTCCGACGAGGTCCGGGTACGGCCGGGGTCAGCGAAGATTCTTTCCCGCTGGTGCCGCCGACTCCTTAACGCTTTGGAGGACATTTTGCCACAGGCCCCACAGATCAGTTCTTCGTGATCCGGGCCCAGGCAGCGGAGGCAATTATCGTGTGTGTCAGTGAGTGACATATTTCTGTCACACTGAACACACCGCTTGAAACCACTGGCAGCCATCGGGGGAAAAAGGGCCCCTGCAAGGTCAAAGGACCGGGCTGCCAGCGAAAAACCGAAAACGAAACTGACCAAAATCAGAAAAACCGAAAAATAAGAGAAGGACTCGCAACGGCGTCGCGAGTCCGGGCAGGAAAAAGACCGGCGTCGAACTGAAGGAAAAAAGAGAAATAAATCACGAAAATCAAGTTTTTCAGCGGGGACACGACGGGTACGTCTGTAGGGCTCCGCGGAAAAAAGAAGACTGGCTAAGATGGCACCCTTGGGCGGGAAGGAGACCGCGCATGCGCGCTGCAATTCCCAAAGGCTTTCTTTGAAAGCTGGGGAAAATTGCTCCGCGAGGGCTCCGTCGGCGCCGACGTCACCCATATGTGAGGACTGACTTCCTGCTTGGTCCTGGAGAATGGCAGTTATTTCGTTTTGGAAGGCAGGACCTATGGCACTTGAGACAGGGTGATGTTTTTGCCTGAAACGTGTGATTATCCTGTTGACATTCTTCTATACTGCTGCCATATCACCATGCTACCATAAGAGAAGTACTGGTTCAATCACCGTGTTGGATTTCTGCATCCCAGACTGCACCCCAAAGGCAGTGTTCCCAGTGATCCTGCAGAGGGAATGGAAAGGAACTAGGGTCATCGTTAACATCTAGTGGCTGCATTTAGAGCATATGGGCAGGGCCTCATGCCTCAGTATCATTGCTGCAATGACCACACTGGGAATAGCGGAAGGGTGACTCGATTACAATAGGGAAAAATTTCTAGGTAATTATGAATGAAGGTTCGTAGAGTCAGAATCCCAATTCCAACACTGGTACAAATGGAACTAGTGGAAAAAGTAGTAAGTATTGGACCAAAATAAATTATTCAAGAGGGTTCAGGTCCAGTTAAACTTATCTGAATCAAAACTACGTGCGTCCTAAAGTAGCTCAGATTAATCCCATCCAACTGAACAAAATTCACCAAAATTAAGTCAAAAGTCAACTCCGTTCTGATTTCCACAAACTACCCAGCTCACAAAGGAAAGAAGGCATGCTAGTTAGCTATTCACCTGCAGCATAACCGATGCCAAAAGACATTAAATGAGAGAGCTGTTCAGACCAGAAGGAATTCTCCTGCGCAAACCCCATCAATGCAAACTGAAAATCCAAGCAGTCCCAAAATATGGATTTTGATACATGTTAGGCAGGGAAGGGGAAGGAGGAAGCTCCTAGGAGTCCTCTATTAAACTAGTTTATATAAATAAATAAAGAGGGGTTTCATCAAGTAGAGAAGATCTGGGTAAGATTTAGAGTAGCCAGTGTAACACATTGTGGTAGGTCAGAGCAGGGAAGAACACAGTTCTGTGATTAAAGGAAGCTAGAGCAATCAGTTCCTGGCTTGGAAGCTGTTTATAGCATCTCACAGAACAAGATTCTTGCCAACTGCTGCTGAGAATGGAATTGAATCTGGCCATGGGTATGCATGTTCAAGCAGGTGTGTCCAGGGCCTGATGTTCAAAGACCTGCAATTGGAGCTTTTTTGGCCCTACTCCCTCCCCCCAAGGTAACTGTGTAGGAACTGACAAATCTTCTTTCTTTACGATGTATAATTAGATTCAAATAAGTGCCCGTAGATAAGAAATTGGCAGCACATTAGTGATGCTGGGCTAGAGCTAGCACAGAGAAACAAAAACAGATATGAGCCTAATCTAAACCAACATCTGATCCTAGTAAAAGCAAATTCACCCATCCTGAATTAAAAGTATTTATGTTTGTGGGCAATGCTTTGAAAATGATCCTGCCCATTAGACAGTGAATCCTGAAGAAAGTATCAAACTTCAGCATTCTGATTCTGATCAGTGGCTATGCATCCTGTTTCAGGCACTCTATGAGGAAAACAAACTGCCCACACAGAACCCAGAGCCAGGGTATGACAGTCTATTAAGATTCCGAGGCTCACATTTCATTTCCGCAAACATTTTATAGTCATGCAAACAGAGTTACCGGGACATAGATCATCAAACTGCCAAGCATGCATACAGTATATCTGAGAACCACACTCATGCACGTGGTCTGCAGCATGACTGAAATTGCACCAATGACTGCAGCTATCATGCCGACCAGTGTTAAATTGAATTAGTCCCCGGTCAGGGCTGAAGTTTGAAGTGTGTGACCTGGATGTTGGCAGAGAGTGCAATGCATGAAGGAGTGCTCCATACAATGTTCCCGCCAAGCTGCACAGAAGCCCTCCGCCCACACTACTGCCGGTAGAGGAAGGTGCTGCACTATCTCGTCTTTTAGTTGCAAGGTGAGGCATTGCCTCATTCGCTTTCTTGGAAGGAGGAAAACAGTAGCAGTGTGGTGCCTTGGATCACTTCCTCCTCCTCTGCAGTCTAAAGTCATTGTGTCGTGCTTTGAACTGAGTAGCGTTAGGTGTCTTGTGCAGTTCAAATCTAGATTTTCCCTCTGATGTTCCAAGTGACATTAGGGCAAGTAATGGTGCCTTCTATTGCCTCCAGTGCAAACATATAAGCTCTCTGGGGCAGGGAAATACCCGATTATAATTCAAACTCAGATTTGGAAAAAAAAAAAGAGGAATAAAATTCCAGACTTACCTTTTATCTGAGTAGTCATGAAGATCTGTGTAGATGGCGCTGGAAAAGATCCTGTAACATTCACTGTGTAGTTGGTGCCTGGGTGAAGCTCTAAACATAACACTGGAACTGCATCGCAAGTGGTAAAACTAAAATTCATTTCATGAAAAAATTCCTTCTGGTACCATCTTCTTCCCTGGATCTGAAACTGAACAGAAATGCTTGTTATTGGTTGAAAAACTATGTTATGTTTGGCCTTGATTTATTATACTGTGCATTAATAGAGATGTCAGGACAGTCTTGGCAGCAAAAAGCAAGTAGTGCTGTTTTACAAGGATTACAGAGTGGCACAGAAATCTATGAGTATATTAGCAGATTAACATTGTAAGGGAACTGATCAGGGTGTTTGGTTTGGACCCTGCAACTGACTCCTAGTATTATTCATTGAATACAATCAGCCACAACAACACCATGATGTACAATTTGAATGGCGGTATATTAAATCATTTTAAATAAATAAAGCTATCTATAAATAATCTGGAAGCTTTTGCTAGTTTCTGCACTATATGTAGAAATTTAATAACAATTAGGTGACCTGTGCCCAATATACTCTTGCAGAAATTATTGTATGATGAAGACGTTTGACTGTTTAACATTTGCGTTATGAACTACAGTTCAAATAAGGCTCTTAAAACATTTATAACACCTTTTCAGGCTTCTACAACATAGTATAGCTGATCACAGGCCCAGCTCTGGGCATGTTTGGCTTTGTTTTCTGCACATGGCCCAGCTCAACAAGAGGCCCTGCTCCCTCAAGCCAGCAGCCGGTACTGCCCTCAAGCACTGTTCCCTCTAAGCTGTGCGCGTGTGCGCGCGCACACAACTCACCGAGTGAGCGCACATACTTTACAAAAGAGCGCACAAAAATTACGGTTCTGATTCTGATAGAAAACAACACAGACATTCTTAAAATTGAAAAGCTGTTGTGTATTTACGGTTTTCACAAGTTCTACAATATTTTCTAGTGCAATCTATGTGGTGTACATACTGTATTCTTACGTGTAGTCAAATTTTAAAGTATATAACTCCGAGTGTCGTTATGTGGCGCACAAAAATTTAACCTTCCTTCAAAAGCTGCACAGCTGATATTTTATGCGCACACAGCCTACAGAAAATTAGAGGGAACATTGCCCTCAAGATAAAAAATCAAAATGGAGTTCGTAGCTTCACTTGCAGACCTCTAATAGCGACAAGCAAGAGGTGCAGGAAGAACCTACCACCACTGCTCTTCTCCTGGTCTGCTTCAGCCTGTTGCGCACTAAACACTGACATTGGGAGGGGGGGGGGACGCATCCCATCCCCTCCCTCCATGACCTCCGCTCCCCCCATACAGTATGCAAATAAGCTGTGCACAAAACTTCGGCGTACAGTTGAAAGGAGGGGAGCCAATGCATGTGCAAAGAACACATGCGCTACAAGTGGCCGTGTGCGCATGCGCATAAATGTGAAACGCTCAGGTTATGCACAAAGGACGTGCAGGTTCTTTTGGTGTTCAGCCTATAACAATCAACACTATTTCGCCCAAAACAATTTTTTAATGAAATCACAAGAGAGACCTAACAGTAAATTGTAGAATGAGTTCAAAAACACACAAGGGTAAGAAGCAAAAGACATTTGTTCTTGAGCGCTGAACTTTCACTTATATGCTGAAAGATACACGCAGAAACTTTTCACATCAAAGGTACCTGTTTACCAATACATACCCTGAAACAGCCTTTCCCCACACACACACACACACACACACACACAAGATGTGTGTCGCCTCAGACCAGACGTAGAGAGATTGGCGCTCCTGTGGTTATGTAATCCTCTATGTGTTTTTCTGCATTGGGCGCAAACCTCATTATTATTCCATTTTAATATAAGCAGGGCATTTGCATATCATTTAAATACACTTGGCCCCGCAGTGTGCACATACTTTTTTTATTTTGCTGTTTACGCATGTGTCAATCTCTTTTCTGCATTTGGCATGGTGGAACTTATGCTATCTCTGCACAAAGGGTGAACTAGTCTTTCTGCATTGGTCTGTAACTTTGTACCTGAGGCAATGGAGGGTTAAGTGACTTGCCCAAGGCCACAAGGAGTTCCTGTGGAATTTCAGCCCTGGAATTTCTGGTTCCAGGCTGCTGCACTAACCACTAGGATAGAGGCAGTTCTGTCATGAGGCAGGATGAAGCGGCTGCCTCAAGCGGCAAATTTTGAGAGCAGCAAAAATGTCCCCCCCCCTCCCAAAACAGGCCAGTGGCAGCTGCCACACACTGCCTTAAAAAAAAAAAAGCATAGTTACTCACCTGTAACAGGTGTTCTCCAGGGACAGCAGGAATCAGTCCTCAATTATGGGGCACTGACGGAGTCCACATGGAGCAATTCCCAAGCTTTCAAAGAAAGCCTTTGGGATTGCTACCACGCATGCGTGGTCCTCTTCCCGCCCAAGGGTGCCATCTTGCTCAGTCAGGTCCCCTAGCTCGAGCCCTACCAAGCAGATGGCAAGGGAAAGACAAAAATTCAGCTACTCATCAGGGGAGGCGGGAGGGTAGTGAGGACTGACTCCTGCGGTCCCTGGAAAACACCTGTTACAGGTGAGTAACTATGCTTTCTCCAGGAACAAGCACAAAGTCAGTCCTCACTTATGGGACTCCCTAGCTACAAGCTACCGAACCTGTAACCAAAAGAAAAAGAACGCCACCGTAAGGCTGTAAGCAGAAGCAAAGCCTGAAGGACCCCGAGCCCTTGGGTCCTTGGGACGAAGCCCTTGTGAGCCGTGAAAAAGGGTTGGAGGGCAGGAGTTGCTTATTACGGAGTACAGCCTGGCCAAAGGCGCTGTCCCGTCAGGACTCCCTCTCCAGGCAGTAGTGCACAGCGAAGGTGCTGGTGGAAGACCAGGTCGCCACCCGGCAGATGTTCATTAGGGGCACGGAGCGCAGCGAGGCCACCGAGGCCACCTTGGCTCAGACCCCGTGAGTGGTGATTCGATGTTCCAGAGGAATGCCTGCCTTCGCATGGGCGAAGGGGATGCAGTCCGCCACCCAAACTGAGAGGGTGCGCTTGGTGACTGCTTGCCCTTGACGATTGGGATCACAGGTCACGAAAAGTCTATCAGACTTGCGATGAGTCTGAGTACGCTGAAAGTAGAAGGCAAGGGCCCGCTTGCAGTCGAGGGTGTGGAGAGCTGCCGACGCCTGGTCAGCATGGGGCCTCGGGAAGAAGGTCAGGAGCACTATCTCCTAATTGAGATGAAAAGCCGACACAACCTTAGGTAAGAACTTAGGATGGGTCCGGAGGCCCACCCTGTTCCTGTAAAACCTGGTGTAAGGGGCGCCAGCCATGAGTGCCTGAAGCTCACTGACTTGGCGAGCCGAGGTCAGCGCCACCAGGAAGACCACCTTCCAGGACAAATGCGGATGCAAACACATCGCCATCGGCTTGAAGGGTGGATGGGTGAGCTGCGTGAGCACCATGTTCAAGTCCCATTCCACCGGAGGGGGCGGATGGGTGGCTTGGATAGCAGAAGGCCCCACATGAAGCGGAAGACTAACGGCTGCCCTGAGAGAGGTTTTCCCGCGATAGGGAGATGATTAGCTGATATGGCGTTCAAATGAACTCTGACAGAGTTCGACTTCAACCATTCCCTCGAGAGGTGAAGGAGGCACTGGAGAACCCACCAAACCGTGCATGAGAAGGGGTCGATCTGGTGTTCCAAGCACCAGATGGAAAAGCGTTTCCACTTAAAGGCAGAAGCCCGCCTAGTGGAGTCCTTCCTCGAGGCAAGAAGGATGTCCTCGACCTCCTCGGGTAGGGCCAAAGAGGCTAGAGAGACCAGTTCAGCCACCAGCCCATGAAGGATAGGGAGATTAGGTTCGGGTGGAGAACCGGACCCTCTGGCTGAGCCCAGGTGAAGCGGAGGTTCCATCAATAACCGGAGCAGGAGTGAGAACCAAGGCTGCAGAGGCCACAAGGGGGCCACAAGGATTAACGATGCCCCATCCTGTTGAACCTTGAACAGAGCCCTCGCAATGAGGGGAAAAGGACGGAATGCATATAGGAGACTGGAGGACCAGTAAAGGAGAAATGCATCGGGGCCCTCCCTGTCTGGATGCAGTACCGGGCTGCAAAAGTGAGGGAGCTGCGTGTTCTGAGGGCTGGCGAAGAGGTCTATTGCTGGGGTGCCCCAGCGGAGAAACAGCCAGCCTGCTACTTTGGGATCCAGCCGCCACTCGTGGGGGCGAAGGATTCTGCTCAGTCTGTCTGCCAGACCATTCTCCTGATCCGGGAGGTACGCTGCCTGAGGGATATCCTCCGTCGGTCGGCAAAAGACCAGATGAGCACCGCTTCCCTGCAGAGGGAGCACGACCCTGTGCCCTCTTTGTTGATGTAGGCATTGATAAGGCAGGCAAAGGGAGAATTTGAGAAGAAGCTTGTTGCGGAAGCAAAAATGCGTAATAAAGACTTTTTCAAGTACATTTGTAGCAAAAAACCTGTGAGTCAGTTGGTCTATTAGATGATACAGGGATTAAAGGGGTACTAAGAGGTGACAAGGCGATAGAGGACAGACTGAATGAATTCTTTGCTTCAGTCTTTACTGAGGAAGATGTAGGGATGTTACCCATGACTGAAGTGGTATTTAAAGGTGCGGAAGAATTGCAGGAAATATTGATACATCGGGAAGATGTATTACAACTATTAGATAAACTGAAGAGTAGCAAATCACCTGGGCCGGATGATATACATCCAAGGGTGTTGAAAGAACTGAAATATGAGATTGCAGACCTGCTATTAGTAATCTGTGAACTATCATTAAAATCATCTGTCATACCTGAAGATTGGAGGATGGTGAACGTAACTCCAATTTTTAAAAAGGGTTCCAGGGGTGATCCGGGAAACTACAGACCGGTGAGCCTGACGTCAGTACCAGGAAAAATGGTAGAAACCATCATAAAGAACTACATTGCTGAATATGTAGATAGTAATGGGAGACAGCCAAAATGGCTTTAGACAAGGAAGATCTTGTCTTACTAATATGTTATGTTTTTTTGAAGGTGTGATTAAACAGGTAGACAAAGGTGAGTCGGTTGATATAGTGTATTTGGACTTTCAGAAAGCCTTTAACAAGGTCTCTCATCAGAGACGTTTGGCAAAACTAAAGAGTCATGGGATAGGAGGCAGTGTACTATTGTGGATCAGGAATTGGTTAAAAGATAGAAAGCAGAGGGTAGGGCTAAATGGCCAATTTTCCCAGTGGAGAAAGGTGAATAGTGGTGTACCCCAGGGATCTGTGCTGGGTCCACTGCTTTTAGACATATTCATAAATGACCTGGAAAAGGGAACAACGAGTGAGGTTATCAAATTTGCAGATGACACTAAACTATTTAAAGTTGTTAAAACCCAAGAGGGTTGTAGAAAATTGCAAGAGGATCTTGATAAATTGGAAGACTGGGCATCAAAATGGCAGATGAAATATAATGTGGACAAGTGCAAAGTTATACACCTAGGGAAGAACAACCCAAACTATGGTTACAAGATGCAAGGTTCCACATTAGGAACCACCACCCAGGAAAAATATTTAGGGGTCATTGTGGATAACATGGTAAAACCCTCGGCCCAGTCTGCAGCGGCGGCCAAGAGAGCAAATAGAATGCTAGGTATCATAAGGAAAGGAATGCAAAATAAAACAAAGGATATTATAATGCCTCTATATCGTTCAATGGTGAGACCGCACCTTGAATATTGTGTGCAATTCTGGTCGCCGTATCTTAAAAAGGATACAGTATTATTAGAAAAGGTTCAGAGAAGAGCCACCAAAATGGTAAAGGGGATGGAAGGATACCCCTATGAAGAAAAGCTAAAAAGGTTAGGGCTCTTTAACCTGGAAATGAGGCAGCTGAGGGGAGATATGATAGAAGTCTATAAATTAATGAACGGAGTGGAACGGGTAAACGTAGATCGATTGTTTACGTTATCAGAAAGCACAGTTACTTACCTGTAACAGGTGCTCCGGAACAGCAGGAATTAGTCTTCACATACGGGGAGACGTCGCCGACAGAGCCCGCACGGGAATGCTCCCCAGCATCCAATCAGAAAGCCTTTGGGAGCATCCCCCACACCTGCGCGGTGGCTTCCCGCCCTTCCTACTGCCTCTCCCCAGTTGAGTTTCATAGCTGAGCCAGAAGGAGAGGAGAGGAAGGAATAGAGAGAAAGAGATACAACTCCTAGGGGAGGTGGGCGGGTTGCGAAGACTAATTCCTACTGTTCCGGAGATCACCTGTTACAGGTAAGTAACTGTGCTATCTCCAGGAACAAGCAGGAATGAGTCTTCACATATGGGGACTCCCTAGCTGAGGATGCCCAGGGGAGATCCCGTAAGCCCGGCCCAGGACGGGATGGCATTTGCCCAACCTGAATCCCCGGCATCCCCCGAGGGATGGAGGGTAGGAGTTGAGAAGAGAGGAACAGCAAAACCCAAAGACTACAGGGAGAGTAGTCATTAGAATGCATGGAAGCATCATTAAGTTTTTAATAAATTAATGACTTAGTACCATGTAGAGCTTACCTACTGAGTTGTAGGAAGTAGGACTGTGATGGAGGTACTGTAGACGCAGTAGCGAGGTCTTCAAGGAAGCTTCACCGCAGCGAGGAGGAAGTTCCAAATCCGGAAGGCCAGGAGATCCAGGAGTCAGCTGGGTCAGGAGAAGGACGGCAGGTCTTCAAGGAAGCTTTATGCAAAGCTGAGCACTCCCTTAGGAGCAGAGTCCATAACTCAGAGGACTAACAGTAGAAGACTGGCCGATCTGGATAGCCTATTCCGGAGAAGAGGAGGGGTGTACCCCGGAGCAGAAGGAGTACACAGCCTGCCCTAGCGAAGAGATAGGGAGACAAGGGTCTGAACCTCCGGGAGGAGGGCATAACTGAAAATAGAAGCTGTTGACTTCACAGCAGTAGAGTACAACCAGTCCAAGGGCCGATCTAAGGAATAGGCAGGCGGACTGGCCGGACCCCGGGGGGGGGGGGGTCGTGAGTACCGGCCATTGGGAAAGAAAAAAAAAAAATAGGCGGCAGAACACAGGCACTGTGGGCATCCCCCAAAATGCGCCTATCGAGCAGGTGATATCTGGCATATCTAGGCCATTGGGCATGGAGAACGCCCCACCCCGGCACTAATGCAGGTACGTCGAGGAACCTATCTCCATGAGCATAACACTGGTAAGGCGGACCTGCCAGTGATCCACAGAACGTCCACCTGGGGAAGTGGCGTCAAGATCCGTCCGGGAGAGGGATCTATTCCGGTGGAACAAGGGCAGATCGGCGAACAAACAGCACGGTAGCGTGAAGGACAGAGGATAGCATCAGTCCGGAAGAACACACCAGGGGGCTTGAGGCCCTACAGGTGTCCCCAGGACCTGCACGCAGAAACTCGCCCCCCGCACTAATCGGGGGACATGAGGGCATAGTCCTTGGTAAGCATTGGGGGACTATAGCGGCTGGAAGGAAAATTCCATTATGGAAGCAATCAGCAGGGGAATACTGGCTCGAGAAGGGTTCGGGGACGTACCTAAGGGTAAGCCAGTTGACCGTGGGCCAGAGCTATCATGGAGTAGAGGTGGTCTCCCTCTACCAACGGAAGGAGAATACCTGAACCCCTGGATAAGCCCCCGAACCATTTGCCCTACTGAACGAGCCCCAGAGAAGAGCTCAATTGTAAACTTCTGGTAAGAAGGTAAATTGCAAGCAGCCGCCCACCGGAGCCTAAAACTGCTTGGTATGAGAGTTCTGGCACGGGCCCGGGGACTTCAACCCAGGGTGAGGGGTCCCTTGCTTGGGCGCACCTGGCGGGTGGGCGGAGGGGTGACATTTCCTCTTCCTAGGGAAGGAGGGCCTGGTGAGGCGCGCACTACCGCCGAGGGGAAGCCGGGCCCTAGGATGGCTTCTAACGCTGGGAAGGTTAGCGAAGCACTGCGCGACCTGACGTAAGGCTTCGCTATTGAAGAGGTGATCTCCGTCACAGGGAGAATTACCCAGGTTATGCTGTGCCCGTCTACACAACTCGGACGCCTGCAACCATGCTGTACGGCGTGCTCTAATGGCAACAGCAGAGCATCTGCTGACCGACAGGAAGGAGTCTAGAGAAGCTCGAGAAAGGAACCCAGAGATATTCCTGCAGTGATAAAGAAGCAAGGAATATTCAAAGGCCTTGGTTGCAGACAAGAAGGGAGACAACAGAGATAATCTCTCGGTGACCTCCCGGAGCGACAGACTCATATAAAAAATATATGAAATAATCCTGGACGCCAGCATAGACGTTTGGAAGGTTTGACGTCCTAGGGTATCTAGCGTCTTCGAGGCGCAGCCTGGAGGGCGAGAAGAATGCTTTTCCTTGCTTCCGGCCTTCCTCAGCGCCGATTCCACCACAATGGAATGATGTGGAAGCTGGTGCTGCCGAAAACCCGGGGAGGGAGGCACCTGATACAGAGCATGCATCGCAGTCGACGGTGCCGGAACCCTCAAAGGCGACCGCCAAGCTTCCAGCAGGAGATCCTGCAGGGAGGGATGCAGAGGAAGCATCACGGTGGCCCGGTCCGCAGGGCCTGGAGTTAGGTCCGGGATAGGGATGGCCAGCAAGTCCGCCATGTCAAGGAGAAAATTCTGAAAAGACGGCTCTCCCGGAGGGGTTATGCAGTGGGAGGCGGTGGCAGAAGAGGCCGCCAGGGCACCGAGAAGCCTCTCGGGCTGATGCCCGCTGGGCAGAGGAGGGGACCAACAGCCCCATACTGGGGTGGTCAACAAGGCGTCGTCGGCTCCTGGAATGGATTCCAAGCTAGGCATCGAAGGGGTCGATGGCACCGACGGAGCCGCCGGAATCGGCCTCGGCCCCGAACCCGGGGGCGGCGCTGCCCCCGGCAACTGAAGCGGTTCCGTGGCAGCCGGAGTGCAGTGGCCCACGATCTCCGCTCTGCGTCGCGGGAGGGGACAGGGGCCGATCCCGAGATGTGGCGTGGCCAAGTCTTCGAGGCTGGATACCGATTCCAGGCTGGGCATCGAACCGAGCGATGAGATCGACTCCCTTCTAGAGGGCCCCGACGGGGGCGGCTGTGCCGGCGGTGCTGATCCTGGGGAGCGGATCGGAACCGCGTCGATCGGCGTCGCAAGCATCAAGGTCCCCCGAGGACGAAGCTCGGTGGAGAGGGGGCCATCCGACGCCAGCGCCAAAGTCAGGCGGCGGGCACTGCCAGATGCCGGGCCCCCTCTCGAGCCCGCCTGACCCGGAGGGAAATCCTTCCGGGGCATACGACCCGTCCCCGAGGGTACCCAGGTCGCCCGACGACGAGCCCCTGCGGGGAGGGAAGTGCAAAACTCCTGCGCCGATGCCGGGGTACCGTTGCGGGACGGCGCGGATCCAGGCTGGAGCGAAGCGATCGAAGACCCCGGGGCCCCCTTTCTCGGAAAGGGCGGGGCCCTCGACGGCCATGACGATGCCGGGGGGTCACCTGTCTGGGGCTGATCGACATACCCCGAGGCTCCCGGGGAAGGCCGACGGCGGTCCCTGGCGCTCGACGCCCCTGCCGTCTCCGGCAGAGCGGTGCCGCGCAAACCCGGTACCACCCTCGCACAGGGCTGGGATACCGGCAACCCAGCGCGGGTCGAAGCGACCGGCCCCGAAGGGAGTGAGGCCAGATGACCATCCCCGGCAAAGAGTGGAACCATCGACGCCGACGCGCCCGAAGCGGGTACCACCTCCACGCATGGCCTGAACGTAGGGCCGCCAGATTGTGTCGAGTCGTTCGGCCCTAGAGCTGCCGAGGGCAGCGGCAGGCGATCCCCGGTGGGGAGCGGGTCACTCGACACCGATGCCGACGGGTCGGCACCGCCGGAAGCGGATACCACCCCCGTAGGAACGCCATACCGGCAGGAGTCGGTCGGCCCCGGAGGCGCCGAGGACCACGGCTGACAGCCCCCGGTGAGGAGCGGAACGCTCGACACCGATGCTGACGTCGAGGGGACGGCACCGCCCGTAGCGGATACCACCCCCGCGCATGGCAGGGACAAAGGAACGCCAGACTGGACCAAATCGATCGGCCCCGGACGATCCTCGGTGAGGAGCGGAACGCTTGACACCGACACCGATGCCGGGGGGTCTGCACCGCTCGAAGCGGGTACCTCCCTCGAGCATGGCTTGGATATAGGGAAGTCAGACTCGGTCGAGTCGATCGGCCCCGGAGGCGCCGAGGACACCAGCTGACGATCCCTGGTGAAGAGTGGAACACTCGACACCGGCGCCGATGCCGGGGAATCGGCACCGCTCGAAGCAGGTACCTCCCTCGAGCATGGCTCGGGAATGTTCTGTGAGGAGCGAACCCCAGGAACATCCCGAAACCCCGTAACTGCTTTGGAGCCCGAGGACTCCCGCCGGGGTATAGTAGCCAAGGGGGACTTGAGGGGTTGGCCGGAGCCGTCGCCATGCCGCGCATGAGACTCGCCCCTCAAGACTTGGCTAGTCTTAACAGACTGTTGCGTGGTTACCTGATCCTGGAGAGAAGAAACACCCGATGACCGCGCCTTGGGCGTGAAAACGTCATCGAGGGATACCCGAAAAAGGGAAGGTCCTCTCCCAACACTATAGCCCGGAGGACCCGGGGGGAAAGGGTCAGGCCCCAAACAAGAGAGGCACCAGGCATTGGAGTCCATGTGGAAAACTAAGTCCCCGCAGTGAGGGCACTTCTGGGGCTCCATGCTGTATGCCCGGTAGGCCTCGGCGCCCAGAGGGAAAAAAGAAGAAGAGGTCCCGCTAGGCGACGAAAAATAAGTGAAAAAAGAAAAACAAAAGGGGCACAGAGGTGCCGCTGTCGGCGGGAAAAGCCGCGACTACAGAAACAAGAAAAGAAAAAGGTGAAAAGTTCTGCGGTGGCAGGAGGGACGTCCTGCCTGCTCCGCGGAAAACGAAAAACTGGGGAGAGGCAGTAGGAAGGGCGGGAAGCCACCGCGCAAGCGCGGGGGATGCTCCCAAAGGCTTTCTGATTGGATGCTGGGGAGCATTCCCGTGCAGGCTCCGTCGGCGACGTCTCCCCATATGTGAAGACTCATTCCTGCTTGTTCCTGGAGATTATAGAAAGACTAGGGGACATGCAATGAAGCTACAGGGTAAACTATTTAAGATTAATAAAAGAAAATATTTTTTCACTCAACGTGTAATCAAACTCTGGAATTTGTTACCGGAGGATGTAGTAAAGGCTGTTAGTGTAGCTGGGTTTAAAAAAAGGTTTGGACAAGTTCCTGGAGGAAAGGTCCATAAACCATTATTAAGAAGGGACCCAGGATATCAATACTTGACCCAATAAAAGAATTATGGAACCTGTGTCTTTTGGGGAAACTGCTAGGTATGTATGACCTAGATTGGCCACTGTTGGAAACAGGATACTGGTCTTGATGGACCATGGTCTGACCCAGTATGGCATATCTTATGTTCTTATCATTGCTACACGGTTGTCAGTCTGTACTAGAACCGACTTCCTACTGAGAAGATCGACGAAGGCCCTCAAGGCCCACCGGATGGCCCAGAGCTCGAGCAGATTTATCTGCTGCTGAGCCTCCATGGGTGACCATTACCCCTGCATGCAGAGAGACCCGCAGTGGGCTCCCCACCCTAACAGGGAAGCATCTGTGGGGTCTGAAAGGGTGATTCCTGCAGGAGATTGTGGGGGTTCTGCCACGGGTTCAGGGACAAGTGGAGGTTGGGAAGAACCCTGACAGGGTCCCTAAGGTGTCCGAGGGACTGGCTCCATTGGGCACTGAAGAACAAAAAGGGCGAAGGCCAACAAAGGGTCACAGGTGCTAATGTTTATTGGTGAATCCCCTACGTGTTTCGGCGGGAAGCTTTCATCGGGGGGTACGCATCTACAGACAATAACAATACAATGCAAAAAGGTTAAAAATTAAAAACAATATAAAACACATCAATAGTGTAGTTTAAAAATAAATAAATAATTATAAAACTACTGAAAAACGACACTGCGCATTTATGTGTAAATTTGTTTATTGAACACAACTCACACAACAGTAACAGACCATAACAGTATCACATGAGAACAAATCAGCTAGAAATCACAGCCATGTGCCAGGTTTTAACAATGTTACCCCCCCCTTCCCTCCCCCCCCCCACCCCGGTTCCATCTACAGTCAGTCCCTTAAGGCCGACAACATACACAGAAGGACACCACTGACCACAGTGCTACCCACTTCCCATGTAGCTCTACACACAGAGAATATCAAGATAAAGTATGCCACAGCACATCCTTAAAGGCAACACTACTGTCCAACAGGGCGCCGCCACAGGCGTACACTGCCTCTGGAACCCAGGGACCCCACCCATCCACTAGCCATCAAACCATTCTCGAAGCCCCCTGCCCCAGCTCTCCCTTCCAATTCCTATGGTGCAGGGCCGCATCCCAACAGACAACTTCAACACTCTCTCTTCCCTCTCACAAACACCACTCACATTCCAGAGGGACCTAACTCCCCCCTCCCCCCCAACCCCAACCCCAACCCAACCCCCCCCCTGCCAGACCTCACTCCGAATCATCACCCAAGCACATTAAGGATTCGACTCCTTTCTCGCGGAGACAATGTGTGTAAATAGGGACCCCATTCCCCCAAAAACTGATCAGTGGCTACTTCCCCATGTTTGGCCCCCTGCTGCTCGAGCAGTAACAACCGATGCACCTCCCTCCTCCACTGACCCATGGTCGGGCCACTGGGGAGTAGCCAATTCAGCAAAATCACCCTCCGAGCTACTAGTAGAACCTTACCTACCCATCATCTCTGGCCTCCCCCCAGACCGTCCAACCATCTAGTCATACCTAACACCAACACCTTAGGGTCCCGTTTAAGTGGACATCCCAGAACCCCCGTAAGACAGCCCACAAGGTCCTTCCAGAATCTAACCACCACCGAGCATTGCCACCGCATATGCCCCAGGTCTGCCCGAGCTATCCCACACCGGGGGCAGCTCGCAGTAGCACCGCAGCCGGCCCTAAATGCCCGACAGGGAGCAAAGTGACAGCGTCACAAAATACGATATTGCAAGTCCCTAAAATCTGCGGTCTTGATTCTCCTGGGGATATCCGCTAGCTGTTGCACCATATCTACCCCTCTGAGCTCCACCCCCAGATCATGTGCCCATGCTGCTGCCAAGACGCTCTCATCAGGAAACCCTTTTAGACGAAGATATTCCTTATGCAGCGTTGCCACCCGTGCCCGCTGCGCTCTCCCCGCATACAGCAGTTCCTCAAATTTAGAACAAATATCTGTACGCAGGGAGTGGAGGAGTAGCATAGTGGTTAGAGCAGTGGCTTGGTAACCAAGCAATCAGGGTTCGATTCCTGCTAGCACTCCTTGTGGCCTTGGGCAAGTCATTTAACCCTCCATTGCCTTGGAAGAAAGGCCTGGCAATCTACTTCCAGTGACACTGCCAAGAAAACCCAGGAGCTTCTGGGTCGCCAGGAGTCAGGACTGACTCGAAGGCACACATTGCATTGCATTGCATTGCATCTGTACGCAGATTCTGCCCGTCCAAACTCCGAACATAACTACGCAGTTGTAAATAAGAGAACCAATCTCGAGGTACCAAACCATATCTACTTTGAAGATCTTGAAATGTGAGGGCCTGCCCCTGTTCATCTACTACCTGCTCCAGGGCCACAATCCCTTTAGCCTCCCATCCTCGAAATGCCCCACCTTGCATCCCCGGCCTAATAGCCCCATTCCCATATAAAGGTAAAAAGGGGGTTGTCCCAGGGTTCCAAGAATATTGCTGACATAACAGGCGCCAAACCCGGCTCATAACCATAAAGATAGGGTGCCCCCCCACCAGGTGAGGCAAATCAGCCGCTGCCGCATGCAATATAAATCGCAAGGCCAGGGGCTTCGCTACTTCCTGTTCATACTCCAAGGGCGTATAATCCGCCGAGGTCGCCAACCAGTCCCGCAAGTTTATTTATTTATTTATTTACATTCTCTTATATACCGCGCTATTCTGCATCAGTGCGGTTTACATTGAACAAACTGAAATTACATTGAACAGGGCATTATAACTTGGAGATAACTATTTTACAGGGAACATGGGCTATGGAGGGTTAAGTGGCTTGCCCAAGACCACAAGGAGCACCTGTGGGACTAGAAACCCCAGTCCTTCCAGCCCAAGATTGCTGTCCTCTAGTGGGATTTGAACCCCTGACCTTCCGGCCTGAAGTACCTTGCCCCAACCACTAGGCCACTCCTCCACACCAAGTTCCTCATCAGGCAGGTGATATTATAACTCCGCAGATCAGGGGCTCCCATACCTCCACCCCCCCAGGGTCTCTGCAAGGTCTTAAGACTTAGCCGAGGTCTCTTCCCCCTCCAATAAAATAGAGTTAAACATTTCTCCACTTTCGCTATCTCCCTCTTCGTCAGCAGGATGGGCAAACTCTGCAACAGGTATAACCATTTGGGGAAAATAGTCATCTTATACAAAGCTACCCTGGCTCCCAAAGAGAGCGGTAGGTCTCGCCAACCATTCAAACACTCCGCGGTCTGTGACAACAAGACAGCCAGATTAACTATCTGCAGATGGGCTATGTCGGCTGTTAAATATATTCCCAAATAATGAAGTTGCGTCCACGCCCACTTCAGTGGGAAGGCTTCCCAGTCCCCATGCAATGTCTGCCGTAGATCCAAGGCCTCAGACTTATCCAAATTTAATTTCAGACCTGAAAATTTCCCAAAATCCGCAACCAGTCTCAACAAAACGGGTAGGGTCTGCTTAAGGGCCCCCAGGTATACCAGGATGTCATCTGCGAAAGCAGAAATCCGGAATTCTTCCGCGCCCACCTGGGCCCCCACCAGTCCCTTATGCGTCCTTATTCTTTCTAAGAGAGGTTCCAGGGTTAAAACAAACAAGAGCGGGGACAGGGGGCAACCCTGCCGCGTCCCCCTCCGAATCGGAAAATCCTGGGAAAGAGAACCATTAATCAAAATCTGCCCTCGGGGATCCGAATACAGAAGCTTAACCGTATCCAAAAAGAACCCCCCTATCCCCATAACCTCTAACAAATGATACATGTATTGCCACTCAACACGATCAAACGCTTTCTCGGCATCAAAGCTTATTAATAAAGCTGGCTCCCCTGCCTCAGCGGTCATATATAACGACAAAACTATCTTACGCAGGTTTTTGGTGACATGCCTCCCCTTCACAAAACCCACCTGATCCTCCTTAACTAGTTGGGGGATATACTCAGCTAGCCTATTAGCCATAATTTTGGCCAAAAGTTTGATATACACATTCAAAAGCGAAATAGGCCTATACGACTTGTGATAAGGAAGCTTATCATAGCTCAGGTAGGAGCTATAGAAAAGATGATGTGACTCTGAACAAGCAACCTGTCAGTTCTGGTAGAAGCAAGAAAACAGACTTTTCACATAAAAGACTACCAGTCCCAGAATGCACCAGGTTTCCAGCAGCCATGAGAGGGGCTGAAGTGAGAAAATGTGTGTGCAATCAAGAGAGCTATGAGGTAATCCCTAAGCACTCATCTCAAAGGGCAGGGCCTGATTCAAGACAGCTGCGCTGTGTTAGGGAGCAGCACACATTAGAACAGGATAAGAATAGAGATTATTCTTCAGATAACAGTTTCAGCAAAAGCTTCAGGAAGAGATACAGAGACAGAGACAGCAGCGGCTACAAGCTCAAGCCCCAGTATCACCTGGAGAAACAGAAGCCAAGCCAAGCGGATAGAGAGAGAAGGAAACTCTCTGGAAGGAAGAGAAGAAAGCCCATTGGATGGTCTGGGAGAGTCCAAGGCAGTACCCATACTGGGAGGTATTCCAAGTGCCAGCAGAGTCCATTGGACTGGATTCAGCCAGAGGAATGGATTGGCAGAGATAGGAATCACCAGTGGCTACCTGGAAGAGAGAAGACTGCACGTGGAAGGGACTTTCAGACCAAGGCCAGAAGGTATGTGAGAGGAGATCCAGTGTCCAGGGATCAAGATTGGAAGGCTGGACATCAGAATTGGATTACATACTGGCCAGGCTTTACAGAGAGGAATTATGATGGCAGGAGAGGCTCAGGTATGAACACTGATCCAGACCCTATCTATAATAGAGAATGGCAGCAAGGGAATAAGCATTCTCATGATAGTGCCTTAATGAAAGACTCGTCTGTGCCAATGTATGGTAGTGACCCTATGCTGATTGATGAAGGGGGAGATACAGCAGATGAAAGTACAGTTTACATGGACTGTTCTCTATCTAAATGCTATTGCTAGCTTTCTGTGAGCAAACACATCAGCCATCACAAAGAAACCTAACTTTGTTCTTTATTTCCACTGCAAACAGCTCTTAAAGCAGGATTTGGGTTCACACAGTAGCAGCCAGCCAGCTAAAGGCTTACAGCTGGTCAATTGATAGTAATTAAAGCTGCACCTGATTGTGTGTGTGAGCAAGGGAGAATCACTGCTGAGATCTGCGTGGAAAATAAGCAGAAGTTAACCTAACCAGCAAAGTTTATTCTTTTCTTTGTGCCTTTGTATTTGGTAATTATTTGCTAAGAAAACATTAGCTAATTGCCTGACAAGCTGAAGGTTGTTTTCTGGTTTACTTTGTGACATTTTGTTATCCATTTAAACACTGCAAGCAAGTAACCTCATTTATATTGCTATCAAGCATACATGTGCTGGGTGAATTAAACCCCATCAATAAAAGTAGTATTTTATTGGCCTTACCACTTGGTTTCACAACTCAATTATTGTCATCAGCTGTGTTTGGGAGTGAATGAACTACAATACCCACAATACCTTGCAAGAATCATATGAATATATGCATCGTCAAGATTGTGTAAGTTCTCACCCTAGGCAGCCGTCTGACAGACTCGGGTAATAACCCATCTCTACTTGGTTTAGGAATCAAGGTAAGCACTGCTCTATTCTTCTCATACGGGAATGCCTGGCGCTCGATCAAAGCAGAATAGTACAGTCGTAAAGGCCCAACCACCCTGTCTCCCATTAGCTTATAAAATTCACCCCTATACCCGTTGGGTCCCGGAGCCCGACAAGTACGCAAAAGCTTTATGGCCCCCCGGACTTCCGCGTCAGTGAGCGGGGCTTCAAGAGTAGCACGCTCCTCTAGGGATAAACTAGGCAAGTCTACCGCCGTAAGAAATTTCTCAGCCTGCGCCAAATCCCCAGTACCAGTTCCATAAAGCGTCCGGTAATACTCACGAAACCGTTCCTCGATATAAGCTTGCCCCGTCCGTATCTCACCCCGTGTATCCCGCAGGGCCCCTACATTTGCCTGTCCCCGACTGGTCTTCACCAACTTAGCCAGCAGTCTCCCCGCCCTACTACCGTATTTGTAAAACTTATATCGATAGTATAGCAAGGATTGCGTCGCCCGTTCATGCAACATCACATTCACCTCCTGCTGCAATCGACTAAATTCCAACTTCTTCCCCCGCGTTGGTTGCTGCGCTAACCTTCTCCGCGTCTGACACAGCTGTTTTTCCAAAGAAATTAAACGAGAAGCATAGACTTTCCTTTTCCGGGCTCCAAATTCAATAATTCGCCCTCTCAAAACCGCCTTTGCGGTCTCCCAAAAAAGAATGGGGTTATCACTATGTTGCCCATTAAATTCCACAAATTTGGCCCACTGCGAATGTAAGAAGGCCTCAAACTGACCACCCTGAGTATAGCTAAGCGGATAGCGCCACAGAGACCCACCTCTCTTCACCCCCCACCCCACTGGACATAGGCATGGTCCGACACCTCCACCGGCCCAATCTCGGCGCTAGTTACTTTAGTAAACAATTCTTGGGACCCCAAAAAATAGTCTAACCGGGACCCCGTGTCATGGGCTCTAGAAACATGAGTATAATCCCTATCCAGGGGGTGTAGCACCCTCCAATAATCAAGCAGGTTAAATCCTTCACACACACCCCGTATCCACTGAGATTTCCTGTCCTTGGTCAGCCCTCAGGTTCCGGACCGATCTATCGTCTCATCTAACACACAATTGAAGTCCCCTCCCATTATGAAAGGAGTTGAGCCGAGCTCACTCAAGCATTTATTCAATCTGGCATAGAAGTGGGCGTCATATATATTTGGGCCATAAATATTCACCAAACCCAATTTAACTCCTTTGATGGTCCCCACTACAATAATAAACCTCCCACCCGGGTCACAAATGCTATGTTCCACCTCCAAGTCCACCCCCCTCCTAATCAGAATCGCTATTCCTGCTTTCTTCCTTCCCGAGGAGGCCCCATAAACCTTCCCAACCCATCCACTAGCAAGCTTGTCATGTTCCAGGGCACTCTGATGAGTTTCCTGTAAGAAGGCCAAATCGGCCTTTTGATCTCTAAGAACACGTAAGATCTTATAACGTTTCACCGGGGATCCTATACCACACACATTCCAAGTAACCAGCCGTAAACCCTCACCCATGATCATCCACACTCACACAGATCATACACAAAAGCAATACTAAACACGAGTCCGAAGGGAACTCCCCCAGCCTAGAGTTCCCCCCATCACCCCTTCCTCTACACACTTGTCTCAGTTGCCACCCACCACCCCAGCACTGAATCCCGTCCCCAACCATCCAAAACCAGAAAGGGTCTGGCATACCCCCCCCCAAAAAAATCCACCTTCCGCGGCCTGTGGACCCAGAAAGTAGCAGCCCCCCCAGGCAGCCCAGGATAATGATTAACAGTTCCCAACCCCACCCCCCTCCCTCCCCCCTCCCTCCCCCGCCACCCCACCCCTCCCCACCCAACTACCCACATCCCTTCCTCTCTCTTAACTAGACCCCCCATCCCTTAAAACCGTGCAAGGCAACCCCCCGCCAAATCCGGCCGAGGCTGGCTCCCGTGCCGGACACTGCAGGGCCGCCCCGCCCCCCTCTCAGCAAACAAACAAGAGTAACCAGCATCCAAAATAATAACAGTAGACATACAAATAACCCCCCCCCACCACGCCCGAGGCCCAAACCAAAACATGGTGCCTTTAAACATGTTAACAAACTAACAAGTTAGGAAACAGTTGTTAAACAATACCCCACAATGCAGACCTCCCCGCCATAAAAGAAACCCCAACCATATACTGGCAATCATGGAACTGCCCAGAGAGTCCGACAAACACAAACATGGTGCTTCACGCCCACTCCAGGCACCATCGCCGACTCTCCTGCAGCTCCGCAGCCAGACGAGCGCAGCCATGCTCAGACCACTCCACCACATTGTCATCAGCGGGATTCCACCGCATGCTCAGGAGTCCACCCTCTGCGCCGACGCTGCTGCCTCCAGGCCCACCACAAAAGTCTTAGCAGCACCTGCTGACTCAAACACATGTTGCCGCCCCAGATGTGTGACCCGGAGCACCGCCGGGAATGCCAAGGTGAAACGCACATTTTTCTTCGCCAGCTCAGCACAGAGCGGCGAGAAGGCTTTGCGTTTTGCCGCTACCAGGGCGGAATAATCTTGAAACATCAGCAACTTTTGATTCTCCAGTCTCAAATCACCTTTCTTACAGTAAGCTTGCATGAGTTGGACTTTATGCTGAAAATTTAGGAGCTTCAGGATCACCACTCTAGGTCTTTGCCCATTCGGCAATTTGGCACCAAGTCGATGGGCTCACTCCTCCTTAAGATCACCCACTAAAGCATCCATCCCCAATTCCTTCGGGAGCCAATTCTCAATCAATGGAATCAAAAGTTGGTCAGTGGTAGTCTCCGGTACGCCCACCAGACGCAGGTTATTTTGGCGGGATCAATTCTCGAGGTTGTCGACTTTGGCCAGCAAGGCCTCTACTTTCTTGGCCTGCACCTCGTGTTCATTCGCGCGCCTCCCCTCTTCTTCTTCAAGGAGCGCCACGCGCTGCTCCACTTCCTCAATGCGGTGGTCCATCTCCATCAGCACCGTCCCCATCGACTCCAGTTTCGCCAAGATCTGGTCGAATTTCAGGTCCAACAGTTTGACAACTTCCCGGGCTAGCTCCTCCGAAGAGGAGCCCACGCTTTCTGTACTCGGGGAGGCAGGCTGCGACTCAGGAGGCCTGGCGGCGCCACTTTCCCCCCCTTTGTCGCGGTCCATTCGAGCGGGCAGCAGCATGATGAGCACCGTTTCCCCCAATCCACTCGCAGCACAACAGGCTCTATCCACTCCTGCCAACCGCCGGCGTGATAGGGCTGTAAAAATAAAGATTTTTAACAAGGAAGCATGAGGCGGCCCCGGAGCGAGCGAAAAGACGTCTCACACGCTCATGTGTCACTGGAAGTCCTGACACTGCGCATTTAAAAAACATACATATATGTAGAAAATACATCAACATATAAATAAGGATAACTGGATAAACAATAATTAAAATATCAATGAAGAAAACTCTTCTTAAGCAGTGAGGAAAGTTGCAGAGAGGGTACTTACGTGAAGCACCCTATGAAAGCACAGGTCTTGAAAAAGACTCTTTTCAAGTAATGACTCAAGGCTATAACAGTAAACAAAGATATAATAAAATCATAGGCATACTTTGTAAGGAGCAAAACACAGAACCAGAGCAGAGAGAAACCAAAAGTGTAAATAAACGCTATCAATTTAAAACCCATATTGGAGGACAGGCATAGGAAATAAAAAAGGAAGGAGAAGGTTGGTGGTGGCAACGTGACAAACAAATTAATCAGCAATACCACAGAAAAATTATATATATTTCACGAAGAGAGATTTTTATATGAATCACAGGAAACCTTTTTGTAGTAAACATATCATAGAGGAAGGCATCACGTTGTAACCTTACCCAGTAGAACGTAGAGTGCTAACTTGTAGCATGCAGTGTAAACCGTCATAAACGGAGCCGAGAGTGAGCGTCTCCGAGTAAGTAATGTGATTTTCGCGCCAGAGAGTAGTGACTGACAGATGAACGCGCATGGCAAAGGAAGTGCACAGCACGAAGAGGAGCAAAGAGTACACTGGAGAGATGATTATAAACACAAATTGCAAGAATGCATACTTGAGGGAACTGATTCTCACACGGGTTAAAAACACAGATGTAAACGTGAAACATACAATGTATTGTGCAACAAAATGTGTGTCTCTGAAAGGGAAACTAATCTGAAAACCGGCTGGTATATCAAAATCGCAGTAGATTCAGGGTGACATGAGCGATTGAGATTAACAAAAAACTGAAAAATGTAACAATAGAGAGACAAAAAGAAGCATAAAAACATAAAATAGTAGACACATTGTGGTCAAGTATGATAAGAACATTAAAATTAAGACAACAAAAAACTGGAAGAATAAATAACTAAAATTAAGCAATTAGCTGCTATATAATCAAAAACTTGTATCTAGACGTATGCATCGCAATTGAAAAACATATTTTGCAAAAAGTAAATAAAATAAATAAAACACAGTGTTTTTGGAGATGCTCAACTAAAAAAACAGCTGGAATATTAAACCCGCTATAGATTCGGGGTGGCATGAGCAACCGGAATTGGTGAGAACACTAAAATTGTGTAAAGCTGTGGAGCGAAAACAATCGGAATATAAAAAACTATAGAGACACATTGTAGTCAAATATAGTAAAAAACAACATTAAAATTAAATAAGCAACAAACAAAAAACACACAAAGGAATAAATAATTAAAAATATTAATAAACAATTGGGTACTGTATTAAAAGTAAAGTTGAATGGTCAAACAAGTATCCAGACATATCTATCATAATAAAAAAAGCAAACTCTATAAAATATAAATAAATAAAACATAGTGTATTAGGAGATGCTGCTTTGTCGGATCAAAATATTGGGCCCCTCTCATACTGGACCTTGGAAGAGCGGAGGGTGCCTGTACGCATACAAATAAAAATAATAAATAAAAATAAAAATAAACATAATAATAAAAGCATGTCAGGGGAGCCAGCTTGGGCACTTCATGTAAACAATCTATATTGGGTAAAAGGAGGAATAACATTCTATAATCAGAACATTCATTGTTTTTTAAAAAATATATATCTGTTCAGGGGAGGGCAAGGAGGGAAGGGGGGAGGGGGAAGAGGGAGAGGGGAAGGGGGGAATGGAGGGGAGAGGGGAGGAGGGGAGGGAGGAGAGGGAGGGAGAGGGGAGGATTGGAGAGAGGAGAGGGGGAAGGGGAAGGGGGGAGAGGGAAGAGAGGAAAGGAGGAGGGGGAAGGGGGTGGGAAGGGGAGAAAGGAGGGAGGGGGTAAGGAAGGAGGAAGGGGGAGGGGGAGATGAAGAGGGAGGGAGGGGGAGGAAGAAGGGGAAAGGGAAGGGAAGGGGGAAGGAATAAATGAATATTGACACATCATTACTGAATCATAAAACCAAAAATTAAAAAAGTACACAAATAAAAATAAAAACTAATATATAATGGATAATGAGCAAAAAACTTTAAAAGAAGGGAGGAGGGGAATAGTAAAAAAACATGATCATAAAACGTGATCATAAAAACCGTGTTCATAAAAAGACAGACAAATCAACTTCTTGGTTAAGCTCAGATGGCATGAGTGTGCCAAGCTCATAAATAAAATGTTGTTCCAACTTCAACAGAATTCTATCCAAATCTCCACTACGCCAATGGGGCTCAACTACCTTGATAACCAAAAATTGTATGTCAGAGACTGAATGACTTTTTTCAATCCAGTGGGAGACCAAAGGTTTTTCTCCTATTTATCTTTTCACACAACTCTTGTGCTCAATTATATGCGTCTTAACAGGTCTCTTTGTCTTCCCAACATAGAGCATCTCACAAGGACAACGAATGGCGTGTATCACATTAGACGTGTTGCAATTGGAGAACAGTTGTAAATAAATTTTAGAATTGCCGTGTTGAAAACAATTTTTTGTGACTAGGGCATGAGAACACACACAGCAACTCCCACATTTAAAATGTCCTTTTACTTTAGGTATAATCCTTGGTTTGGACAAAGAAGAGGGTACTAAGATATTAGCAAGATTGTGATTGCGTTTGAACATGATAGTTAATTGTTTTGAGGCAAAGACTGGTAAAGAGGAAAGTAAATGCCATTCCTGTTTTAAAATATTTACAATATTCTATGATAAATTAGAGAAAGTGAGAGCACATACTAATTTAACCAAGGGGACCTGTTCCTTAATGGTCAAAGGAGTGTTCCTATTAGTATTTTTGGCTCTATTATAGGCCCGTTGAACAGAATCCACTGGGTAACCCCGTTCTAAAAACCTATTCTTCATGTCTTCAGTGTGATGTTCAAATTCTTGTGGATTAGTACATAACCGGTGTATACGAAGGAACTGGCTAACAGGTAGATTTCTTTTGAGGGACTTGTGAAAACTGTCAAACTTGAGAAGGGTATTCCTATCAGTTGGTTTACGAAAAAAGCTTGTGGTGAAACCAATATTAGTCTTATTTATGAGGATGTCCAGGTATGAGATCTTGCAGGTGCTGTAAGCGCCTTCAAACCGTAGGTTTTCATCGAGTGTGTTAACCAACTCGAAAAATTCAAAAAGTGATGTTTCTGAACCATCCCAAATGATCAACACATCGTCTATATACCGCTTCCAAAGTTTCAGTTGAGCGCTAAAGGGGTGGTGTGTCAAAAAATGTTTCTCAAAATTTGCAAGATAAAGGTTTGCGATGTCAGGGGCCATTGAAGAGCCCATTACTACCCCCTTGACCTGTTTATAAAAAAATTCCTCCTAAGCAGAAAAAAATTCTCCATCATGGCAAGGCCAGCCATCTGAGTGAGGAAAAACAAAGGTATGCATACAGGCTGCTCTCTCTGGAATAAGGTGTCTTCAATGATATCCAGTGCAGCTTTTTGTGGAATATTTGTATAAAGCGATGCTATGTCTAAAGTAGCTAAAATGAGGTGTTCATGATAACCTTGAAAATTGTCAAGAATATTAATAATATGCGTAGAATCCCGGACATATGATCCAACTTTCACTACAAAGGGTCTCAAAAATGCGTCTAAAAATTTAGAGAGAGGTTCTAAAAGAGAACCAATCGCAGAAACTATCAGACATCCCGTGGGATTGTCTAAAGACTTATGAATTTTTGGTAATATATATATTATGTATGTAGGTGTGACTGGATATTTAATCGTAAGGAAAACAACTTCTTTGTGAGTAAGATGTCCCGCTTGTTCTCCAATGTAAATCAAGGTATCTACCTTTTGTTTAAAAAAGGGGGTAGGATCATCATAAATCTTAGTGTAAAACCTGGTATCATTTAATTGGCTCAGGACTTCCTTAACATAGTGATCTCTATCCTGAATCACAAGATCTCCACCCTTATCGGCCGGTTTAATGATAATCGAGTTATTATTCTTCAAAGTGTTAAGTGATTTTCGCTGTGCGGTAGATAAAATTATTGAAAGTGCGATGGTGTGATAAATAAAGATTTTGGACTCTGGTTAAAACTATTTTCTCATAGGCACTTATCAAAACATCATGGTTCCCAGGGAGAATCCAGGATGAGGGTTTTTTCATTTCTGATATGTCTGTGGATAGTGTATTCTGTTTATGAAAAAAGACAATAACTTTAAGCTTCCTAAAAAACTTGAAAAGCTCTACATGTGTACTAAACTAATCATGCTGGGTAAATGGTACAAAGGATAAACCTTTCTCTAGGACTTGGACCTCAGTATCATTCAACTGATAACTTGAAAGGTTAAAAATGCCACCTATAGATCTGTATTTGATGTCTTCCTGTAATTGTAACCCCTGCCCCTGCCTCTCTCCCGGTGGGGATAGGGAGGCGGGCGGTATTCTTGCCACCTGTATCTCGTCTGATCCGGTGATTTTGGTGGATTTTGTAGTTTGCGTTGGGATTGTGTTTTGCCTCCTCCTTTCCAAAGAGTGTCCATTTGAAAATCCTGAGTTTTGCTGGGATTTTGATAAGGTGGAAGGGCAGAAGAGAATAAGGAGGCTGAGTCATCTTCATATTCGTCAGCATGGTTCCGACTTCTTTTAGTGCTTCTCTCTGTATCTGGCTCTGGAGAAAAAAGTCTAGTCTTACTTTTACTAGTAGGCCCTAAAGTAGGGGCAACATTATTACGTTTACGAGACTCGCTCCTGGGTCTGGGTTTTCCATTTAGATCGAGCCAATAGTAAACCATACCCTCTCTGTAATCATCCTCATCTCTTCTAAATTTTTTGAGTTTTCTTTCTTTAACTACTTTTTTACAATCAGCAGTATTCCTATCGAAATCCTTCTTCAATTTTTCAAATCTAGAATAATGTATTTTAGCATTTACTTGAGGCTTCAAAGTGTCAGTCCTATGTTTCGATGTATTAATTAGCAAGATCATGAGATCAAGTGAACATTTGTTGAGGATCTTTGTCCAATTTGCCATAAAAATAGGATCATCTCTAAACATCCCCGGGGCTTTATTCATTCGTAGGCCCCTGGAGATGATCTTTTTCCAATAGTACTCTAAAAGCGAAGATGCGTGCATCTCTTCTCGTATTAATTTCTGTGTGAGCTGGACCGCTTCCCCCCACTCTTCATCAGTTGTAGGACCTCCTTCCTCCTCCGTAAAGAAGGGGTCCTCTGGAAGTATCGCCTATAGGTCATCTTCTTTAAAGCTCAGCACATCTTTCCAGGGAGAAAAAATTGCTCAGGAGATAGTAGTAACACAAAGAGAGCAGGGCCCTCGCAGTAATAACAGAAGAACAAAAAGGGTGAAGGCCAACAAAGGGTCACATGTGCTAATGTTTATTGGTGAATCCCCTACGTGTTTTGGCGAGAAGCCTTCATCGGAGGGTACGTTTTATTTATGAGCTTGGCACACTCATGCCATCAAGAAGTTGATTTGTCTGTCTTTTTATGAGCACGGTTTTATGATCACGTTTTTGTGATCATGCTTTTTTTTTACTATTCTCCTCCTCCCCTCTTTTAAAGCTTTTACTGTTTTTTGCTCATTATCCATTATTTATTAGTTTTTATTTTTATTCGTGTACTTTTTAATTTTTGGTTTTATGATTCAATAATGATGTGTCAATATTTATTCATTTATTCCTTCCCTTTCCCCTTCTTCCTCCCCCCTCCCTCCTTCTTTGCCCTTTCTTCCCTGAACTCGTGGCAGAACCCCACAATTTCCTGCGGGGATCACTCTTTCAGACCCCAGAGACGCTTCCCTGTTAGGGTGGGGAGTCCATTGCCGTTTCTTCCCCTACCCCCCTTCCCCTTCCCCTTCCCCTCATTCACCCCTCATCCTCCCTTCCACCTCCCCCCTTCCTCCTTTCTTCCCCCTCCCTCCTTTCCCCCCCTTTTTCCCTCCTCCTTCTCCTCCTTTCCTCTCTTCCCCCTTCCCCCTCTACTCCCTCCCCTCCTTCCCCCTCCCCTACCCCTTCCCTCCTTGCCCTCCCCTGAGCAGCTATATATTTTTTAAAAAACAATGAATGTTCTGATTGTACAACGTTATTCCTCCTTTTACCCAATATGGATTGTTTACATGAAGTGCCCAAGCTGGCTCCCCTCACATGCTTTTATTATTATTGTTTTTATTATTATGTTTATTGTTACGTTTATTTATTATTTTTATTTGTATGCGTACAGGTACCCACCACTCTTCCACGGTCCAGTATGAGAGGGGCCCAATATTTTGATCTGACAAAGCAGCATCTTCTAATACACTGTGTTTTATTTATTTATTTATTTATTTATTTTTTATAGAGTATGCTTTTTTAATTATGATAGATACGTCTGGATACTTGTTTGACCATTCAACTTTACCTTTAATACAGTACCCAACTGTTTATTAACATTTTTAATTATTTAATTCTTCGTGTGTTTTTCGTTTGTTGCTTATTTAATTTTAAAGGTTTTTTTACTATATTTGACTATGATGTATCGATATATTTTTCATATTCAGATTGTTTTTGCCCCGCAGCGTTACGCAATTTTAGTGTTCTTACAAATTCCGGTTGCTCATGTCACCCCAAATCTATAGCGAGTTTAATATTCCAGTCGTTTTTTAGTTGAGCATCTCCCAAAACACTGTGTTTTATTTATTTTATTTACTTTTTGCAAAATATGCTTTTCAATTGCGATGGATACGTTTAGATACGAGTTTTTGATTATAAAGCACCTTATTGCTTAATTTTAGTTATTTATTATTCCGGTTTTTGGTTGACTTAATTTTAATGTTCTTATCATACTTGACCACAATGTGTCTACTATTTTATGTTTTTATGCTTCTTTTTGTCTCTCTATTGTTACACTTTTCAGTTTTTTGTTAATCTCAATCGCTCATGTCACCCTGAATCTACTGCGATTTTGATATATACCAGCCGTTTTCAGTTTAGTTTCCCTTTCAGATACATACATTTTGTTGCACAATACATTTGTATGTTTCACGTTTACATCTGTGTTTTTAACCCATGTAAGAATCAGTTCCCTCAAGTATACATTCTTGCAATTTGTGTTTACAATCATCTCTCCAGTGTACTATTTGCTCCTCCTCATGCCGTGCACTTTCTTTGCCAAGCGCGTTCATCTGTCAGTCACTACTCTCTGGCACGAAAATCACTTTATTTACTCGGAGACGCTCACTCTCGGCTCCGTTTATGACGGTTTACACTGCATGCTGCAAGTTAGCACTCTACGTTCTACTGGGTAAGGTTACAATGTGATGCCTTCCTCTATGATATGTTTACTACAAAAATATTTCCTATGATTCATATAAAAATCTCTCTTCGTGAGATATATATAATTTTTCTGTGGTATTGCTGATTAATTTGTTTGTCACGTTGCCAACACAAAAGCTTCTCCTTCCTTTTTATTTCCAATGCCTGTCCTCCAATATGGGTTTTAAATTGATAGCGTTTATTTACACTTTTGGTTTCTCTCTGCTCTCGCTCTGTTTTGCTCCTTAGAAAGTATGCCTATGATTTTATTATTTCTTTGTTTACTGTTATAGCCTTGAGTCATTACTTGAAAAGAGTCTTTTTCAAGACCTGTGCTTTCATATGGTACTTCACGTAAGCACCCTCTCTACAACATTCCTCACTGCTTAAGAAGAGTTTTCTTCATTGATATTTTAATTATTGCTTATCCAGTTATTCTTATTTATATGTTGATGTGCAGTGTCATTTTTCAGTAGTTGTTTTAAATTATTTATTTATTTATTTTTAAACTACACTATTGATATGTTTTATATTATTGTTTTTCATTTTTAATTTTTAACCTTTTTGCATTGTATTATTATTGTCTGTAGATGCGTACCCTCCAATGAAGGCTTCCCGCCGAAACGCGTAGGGGATTCACCAATAAACATTAGCACCTGTGACCCTTTGTTGGCCTTCACCCTTTTTGTTCTTCTGTTACTGTTTCTTTATTTATTTAGCATTTCTTTTATACTGCGCTATATCATCAGTGCGGTGTACATCAAAACGGAACATATGCATTCAGGGTTACTGAAAATGCATTTACATTTGAACAGGGATTGGAACTTGGATAACAGGGTAATTAACAACAGTTATACAACATAGTATTTACAGTTATATACATGGTGCGTGTAATTCCCCTATCGGGGCTACACCGGAAAGTATCTGGTGAATAAGTGGAGTTTTAGGGCCTTCCTGAGTTGAGTTAGGTCTGTGATAGCTCTGATGTCAGGGGGGAGGGCATTCCAGGCTTTGGGGGCATAGAAGCAGAAGGCTCTGTTAGATGTTGCCTTTTTGCATCTTGTTGATTCTTTCGGGACTGTCAAAGTGTTTACTGCTACGGATCTTCTACTTCTATTGGGAGGTGAGGTGTGTATCAGTTTGGTGATGGCTATGGGGGACTGATTGTTTAGGGCTTTGAAGGTCATAATTATATTCTTATATAGTGTTCTAGCTTGAAGTGGTAACCAATGCAGCCTTTTCAGGATTGGTGTGACGTGGTCAGTTCTCGATATTCCTTCTAGCACCCTAGCTGCCGTGTTCATTGCCAGTTGGAGAGGGTTTAGAGTTGCTTGTGGGAGTCCATATAGGATTACATTTGCAAAGTCAGTGTGTGGCATCACCAGGGCTTGGTAGATTGTTCTAAAGTCCGTGTACTCGAGTAGTGGTCGTAAATGATGAAGTGTCCTTATCTTATGGTAAATTGATTTTGTTGTGTTTTTTATATGCGCCTTCATGTCCCTCCTTTGGTCAAGGGTGATGCCTAGGTATTTGATGGTAGATTTGGCTATCAGTTCTGTGCCCTTTTAGTGTGCGTGGGGGTGCGAAGTCCTGGTTCTTCGTTATGAACATTACGTCAGTCTTGCTGAGGTTGATTCTCAAGTTCTGTGTGAGCAGCCATTCCGCAACTGCGTTGAGGCAGTTTATCAGTGGAGTAAAATCAGGTTGGTCTGTTGTAAAAGGCATATAGAGGAGAATATCGTCAGCATAAGCTAGGCAGGATAAGTTAAAGGAGCGAATTAGGTCACAGATGGGTTGCATGTAAATATTAAACAATAGTGCGGATAGTGAGGAGCCTTGAGGTACTCCTTGATGCTGTAGAAATAGGTCTGATGTTGTGGTGCTGAGTCTCACTTGTTGCCATCTGTCGGAAAGGTAGGACTTACACCAGCTCAGTGCTGAATCCTGGATTCCTTTTTATTCAAGGCGTTCAATAAGAATTTGATGACTCACAAAGTCAAATGCAGCTGAGATGTCCATGAATATAAGGGCAAAACTTTGTTGGGTGTTATCTATTCCGGTGATTATGGTGTTGAAGAGGCTGATGAGTAGGGTCTCCACACCGTGTGCTTCCCTGAAGCCATGTTGGGAAGGGTCCAGGGGGGCTTCAGTGTCAATGTGTTATATTTGGTGTTGCACTGCCTTTTCAATTATTTTGGCTAATAGTGGGATGCTGGATATCGGTCTGTATGATTCGACCTTTAGTGGGTCCAGTCTATTGTTCTTCAGCAGTGGTCTGATGGAGGTATGTTTTAGGCTTTGTGGGAAGGTTCCTGTTGCGAATGATTGTTCTAGGATTTTATTTAGGGTGGGGCTTAGTTCACTGCGGAGCTCTCTGATCCAGGATGCTGGGCATTGGGCACAGTAGTAGCATTGATGGAGGTGATGATATTCTCAATCTCTTTGGGTGATAAGGTGTGGAATTTGGTCAGTGGGGATGGGTGTGGCATCTTGGGTGGTTGGGAGTGTCTGGCAGGACAGGGGGTTTTGGCTGTCTGTATCATTTTTGATTCTAGGTAGTTAGCATAATCCTGAGGTTGGATTGAGTGTCTTTGTTCTGGGGTTGTTTCCCGTGCTAGCGTTTTTACTATGTTGAATAAGCCATGGTGCTTGCTTATTGATCGCTTCAGGAGGTCTGTATGGAACTGCTTTCTTCTCTCCGCTATTTCTCGGCGGTGCTTCTCTAGATGTGAACAGTATGCTGTGTATGCTTCGATGGAGCGGGATCGGCGCCAACGTCTCTCGAGCTTGTGTAGGTGGAGAAGTGATGATCGCAATTCATTTGAGTACCAAGCTACATGTGTACGGTTCTTGGTTCTTCTATTTGTATCGGGGAGTTGTGCGCTAGATCTGAGGGTATCATTCCAGGTGTTAATCAGATTGTTAAGTTCGGGCTCTGAGGAGTTTAGCAGTGGAAGGAGTTTCTTTAGTATTTCCTCTTTGTTGAAGGAGCGAAATCTTCTCGCTGGTGGTTTAGGAGGGATGGAGTTGGTGTTCTGATTGTTAGAGTAGGTGGGTAGTTGGAATCTGATCAAGCTGTGGTCAGACCATGGTACTGGTGTTATAGCTATTGCGAAGTCATTGTTTGCTTCCATGATGGCCTGAGGGGCGAATATCAGGTCCAGGGTATTTCCCTTCACATGTGTTGGTGCTCTGACTATCTGACTGAGTCCGAGGTCAGCAAGTGCTTCGAGAAATGCTGAGGTTTGTGAGTCTTGTAGGGTTGGGAGATTGAAGTCACCCATTAGCCAGCTTGATGATCGAGGCTTGTCTGTGTTGCAGGCAAGGTCTATTATTGTTGATAGGTCCTCTGCAGAAGATGTCGGGGATCTGTAGACTAAATTGACTGAGCAAGTGTCGTTGGAGATGGATATCATGTTGAGGTAGGTTGTGTTGGTAGTGGTGCTCAGCTGAAATTGAAGTGCCTATGAGAGCACTGAGGGCCCTGCTCTCTGTGTTCCTACTATCTCCTGAGCAATTTTTTTCCCCCTGGAAAGATGTGCTGAGCTTTAAAGAAGATGAACTACAGGCGATGCTGCCAGAGGACCCCTTCTTCATGGAGGAGGAAGGAGGTCCTACAACTGATGAAGAATGGGGGGAAGCGGTCCGGCTCACACAGAAATTAATACGAGAAGAGATGCACGCATCTTCGCTTTTAGAGTACTGTCGGAAAAAGATCATCTCCAGGGGCCTACGAATGAATAAAGCCCCGGGGATGTTTAGAGATGATCCTATTTTTATGGCAAATTGGACAAAGATCCTCAACAAATGTTCACTTGATCTCATGATCTTGCTAATTAATACGTCGAAACATAGGACTGACACTTTGAAGCCTCAAGTAAATGCTAAAATAGACCATTTAAAGTTAAATGATTCTAGATTTGAAAAAGTAAAGAAGTATTTCGATAGGAATACTGCTGATTATAAAAAAGCAGTTAAAGAAAGAAAACTCAAAAAATTTAGAAGAGATGAGGATGATTACAGAGAGGGTACAGTTTACTATTGGCTCGATCCAAATGGAAAACCCAGAAACAGGAGCGAGTCTCGTAAACGTAATAATGTTGCCCCTACTTTAGGGCCTACTAGTAAAAGTAAGACTAGACTTTTTTCTCCAGAGCCAGATACAGAGAGAAGCACTAAAAGAATTGGAACCATACTGATGAGTAGGAAAATGCCTCAGCCTCCTTATTCTCTTCTGCCCTTCCACCTTATCAAAATCTCAGCAAAACTTAGGATTTTCAAATGGATACACTTTGGAAGGGAGGAGGAAAAACACAATCCCAACGCAGTCTACAAAATCCACCAAAATCACAGGATCAGACGAAATACAGGTACCAAGAATACCACCCGCCTCCCTTTCCCCACTCGGGGAGAGGCAGAGGCAGGGGCAGGGGTTACAATTACAGGAAGACATCAAATACAGATCTATAGGTGGCATTTTTAACCTCTCAAGTTATCAGTTGAATACTGAGGTCCAAGTCCTAGAGAAAGGTTTATCCTTTGTACGATTTACCCAGCACAATCAGTTTAGTACACATGTAGAGCTTTTCAAGATTTTTAGGAAGCTTAAAGTTATTGACTTTTTTCATAAAAAGAATACACTATCCACAGACATATGAGTAATGAAAAAACCCTCATCCTGGATTCCCCCTGGGAACCATGATGTTTTGATAAGTGTCTATGAGAAAATAGTTTAACCAGAGTCCAAGTTCTTTATTTATCACACCATCGCACTTTCAATAATTTATCTACCGCACAGCGAAAATCACTTAACACTTTGAAGAATAATAACTTGATTATCATTAAATCGGCCGATAAGGGTGGAGCACTTGTGATTCAGGATAGAGATTCCTACGTTAAGGAAGTCCTACGCCAATTGAATGATACCAGCTTTTACACTAAGATCTATCATGATCCTACCCCCTTTTTGAAACAAAAGGTAGATACCTTGATTTACATTGGAGAACAAGCGTGATATCTTACTCACAAAGAAATTTATTTTCTTACAGTTAAATATCCAGTCACACCTACAGTATATGTATTACCAAAAATTCAGAAGCCTTTAGACAATCCCCCAGGACATCCGATAGTTTCTGCGATTGATTCTCTTTTAGAACCTCTCTCTAAATTTTTAGATGCATTTTTGAGACCCTTTGTAGTGAAAGTTGGATCATATGTCCGGGATTCTACGCATATTATTAATATTCTTGACAATTTTCAAGGTTATCATGAACACCTCATTTTAGCTACTTTAGACATAGCATCACTTTATACAAATATTCCACAAAAAGCTGCACTGGATATCATTGAAGACACCTTATTCCAGAGAGAGCGGACTGTACACATACCTTTGGTTTTACTCACTCAGATGGCTGGCCTTGCCATAATGGAGAATTTTTTCTGCTTTAGAGGAATTTTTTATAAACAGGTCAAGGGGGTAGCAATGTGCTCTTCAATGGTCCCTGACGTGGCAGACTTATGTTGCAAATTTTGAGAAACTTTTTTTTACACACTACCTCTTTAGCGCTCAACTGAAACTTTGAAAGTGGTATATAGATGATGTTTTGATCATTTGGGATGGTTCAGAAACATCACTTTTTGAATTTTTTGAGTCGGTTATCACACTCGATGTAAACCTACGGTTTGAAGGCTCTTACAGCACCTGCAGAGATCTCATACCTGGACATCCTCATAAATAAGACTAATAGTGGTTTCACCACAAGCTTTTTTCGTAAACCAACTGATAGGAATACCCTTTTCAAGTTCGACAGTTTTCACAAGTCCCTCAAAAGAAATCTACCTGTTAGCCAGTTCCTTCGTATACACCGGTTATGTACTAATCCACAAGAATTTGAACATCACGCTGAAGGCATGAAGAATAGTTTTTTACCACGGGGTTACCGAGTGGATTCTGTTCAATGGGCCTATAATAGGGCCAAAAACACGAATAGGTACACTCTATTGACCATTAAGGAACAGGCCCCCTCTGATAAATTAGTATGTGTTCTCACTTTCTCTAATTTATCAAAAAATATTGTAAATATTTTAAAACAGGAATGGCATTTACTTTCCTCTTTAGCAGCCTTTGCCGCAAAACAATTAACTATCGCATTCAAACGCAATCGCAATCTTGCTAATATCTTAGTACTCTCTGCTTTGTCCAAACCAAGGATTATACCTAAAGTAAAAGGACATTTTAAATGTGGGAGTTGCTGTGTGTGTTCTCATGCCCTAGTCACAAAAAATTGTTTTCAACACGGCAATTCTAAAATTTATTTACAACTGTTCTCCATTTGCAACACGTCTAATGTGATATACGCCATTCGTAGTCCTTGTGAGATGCTCTATGTTGGGAAGACAAGAGTTGCGTGAAAAGACAAATAGGAGAAAAACCTTTGGTCTCCCACTGGATTGAAAAAAGTCATTCAGTCTCTGACATACAATTTTTGGTTATCAAGGTAGTTGAGCCCCATTGGCGTGGTGGAGATTTGGATAGAATTCTGTTGAAGTTGGAACAACGTTTTATTTATGAGCTTGGCACACTCATGCCATCTGGGCTTAACCAAGAATTTGATTTGTCTGTCTTTTTATGAGCACGGTTTTTATAATCACGTTTTTATGATCATTTTTTTTTTACTATTCCCCTCCTCCCCTCTTTTAAAGTTTTTTACTGTTTTTTGCTCATTATCCATTATTTATTAGTTTTTATTTTTATTCG
Source organism: Ichthyophis bannanicus (assembly GCA_033557465.1). NCBI lineage: Eukaryota > Metazoa > Chordata > Amphibia > Gymnophiona > Ichthyophiidae > Ichthyophis > Ichthyophis bannanicus. Next base: position 677,440,806 of record CM066032.1, on the reverse strand, counting down.
TGTACTTTTTAATTTTTGGTTTTATGATTCAATAATGATGTGTCAATTTTTATTCATTTATTCCTTCCCCCCTTCCCTTTCCTCTTCCCCCTCCCCCTTCCTTGCCCTTTCTTCCCCTTCCCCCTCTTTCCCCCTCCTCCTCCCTCCTTCCCCTCCCCCTCCTTTCCTCTCTTCCCCCTTCCCCCCTCTCCTCTCCCCCTTCCCCCCCACTTCCCTCCTTGCCCTCCCCTGAGCAGCTATATATTTTTTTAAAAAACAATGAATGTTCTGATTGTACAACGTTATTCCTCCTTTTACCCAATATGGATTATTTACATGAAGTGCCCAGGCTGGCTCCCCTTACATGCTTTTATTATTATTGTTTTTATTATTATGTTTATTTATTATTTTTATTTGTATGCGTACAGGCACCCTCCGCTCTTCCACGGTCCAGTATGAGAGGGGCCCAATATTTTGATCCGACAAAGCAGCATCTCCTAATACACTGTGTTTTATTTATTTATTTTTTATAGAGTATGTTTTTTAAATTATGATAGATATGTCTGGATACTTGTTTGACCATTCAACTTTACTTTTAATACAGTAACCAATTGTTTATTAAGATTTTTAATTATTTATTCCTTCGTGTGTTTTTCGTTTGTTGCTTATTTAATTTTAATGTTTTTTACTATATTTGATTACAATGTGTCTATATATTTTTCATATTCCGATTGTTTTCGCCCCGTAGCATTACGCAATTTTAGTGTTCTTACCAATTCCGGTTGCTCATGCCACGCTGAATCTATAGCGGGTTTAATATTCCAGCCGTTTTTTAGTTGAGCATCTCTCAAAACACTGTGTTTTATTTATTTTATTTACTTTTTGCAAAATATGCTTTTCAATTGTGATGGATACGTCTAGATACAAGTTTTTGATTATATAGCACCAAATTGAAACGGTCTTGAGAGAGCTAACAGCGACACCGAATTACTCTGAACAGCTCCCGGACATCCCACCAGAACAGCTGGCTTGACAATATAAACAGCTCCAACAACCACTCAGCTCACCTGCGGAAACAACCAATATAACCTATCATGCTGCTCAAGACCTTTGGTAGAAGGTTCTACGTGGCCTGTCTTCTATCTCATCTGCGCTATCTTTTAAGATGTTAATAGTTCACTGTTATATTTCCGTTATTCTTAATCACATTGCTAACCAGGTTGTATGACCCCATTTACTGATTTTACCCTGTTATCCAAGTTTTATTCCCCTGTTTACTGTAACTCAGACGCTTGCTTATGGTGCTGAATATTTGTTCGATGTAAACCGCGCTGATGCCAAAGAGTGCGGTATATAAGAGATGTAAATAAATAAATAAATAAATAAAGATATGGAATGGAGGACATTCGAGACAATCACCAAAGAAAAGACAGAATACACCATCTCCTGCCTAAACACTGCCACCTCCCCATTAGACTCCTGTCCTGTGGAGTGGATAAAGAAAACCAAACTGGACATAAGCACTGCCCTAGCCCACATAGCAAACAAATCCCTCAAGCAAGGACACATGCCAGACAGCCTCAAAACCTCCGTCATTCGCCCCACCCTCAAGAAACATAACCTGGACCCTCTTGACCCTGCATCCTTCAGACCAATAGCAAGTCTCCCATTCACTGCCAAAATCATCGAAAAAATAGTTCTACACTTTTCTGTAGAGGTACGACATCAGCCATTCTCCAGTCCTGAGGAACCTCTCCTGTTTCCAAGGATCTGTTGAATACATCCTTTAACGGCCCTGCAAGAACCTCTCTGAGCTCTTTCAGTATCCTGGGATGTATCCCATCCTGTCCCATGGCTTTGTCCACTTTCAGTTTAGCAAGTTGTTCCAACACCTCGTCTTCTGTGAATGGTGTGGTATCTACTTCACTCCCATTTTTATATTTGGGAGTCACAGCTGGTCCATCCCCAGGATTTTCTTTAGTAAAAACAGAGCAGAAGTATTTGTTTAGCAATTTCGCTTTTTCTATGTCACTTTCCACGAGACCTTTCCCAGCACTTCTGAGTCCTGCAATTCCAACTCCGATCTTCTTCCTTTCCCGAATATACCTAAAGAAAGTTTTGTCGCCACCCTTAACATCTTTAGCCATCTTTTCCTCTGCCTTTGATTTTGCTATCCTTATTTCTCTTTCTGACTCTTTAAGTTTGATTCTGTATTCATTTCTGTGTTCTTCTGTTTGCAAGCTTTTGAATTTTGCGAAAGCTGTGTTTTTTGCCTTTATTTGAGCAGCCACTTCTGTTTGCAAGCTTTTGAATTTTGTGAAAGCTGTGTTTTTTGCCTTTATTTGAGCAGCCACTTCTTTGGAAAACCAAATAGGTTTCCTTCTCCTCTTGTTTTTATTTACTTTTTTTTACATATTTATCTGTTGCCCCTTTTATTGCCACCTTTAGTTTAGCCCATTGCAATTCAACTTCCCTTATCTCCTTCCACCCTGTCATCTCCTCCTTTAGGTACTCTGCCATTTTATTGAAGTAGGTGTTTTTGAAGTTTAGGACTTTGAACTTGCTATGTTTGGCCTGTACCTTGGCTTTTATCTCAGACCACACTGTGTGATGATCGCTGTTGCTCATGGGGTACTTACGCAGACATTCGACACGCTGTCACTGTTGGTGAGCACTAAATCCAGCGTTGAGCTTTCCCTGGTTGGTTCCATGACCATTTGTCTAAGTGATGCATCTTGGAGAGCATCTACAATTTTTTTGCTTCTTTAAAGATGTGCAGAAGGAGTAATCCAATCCACATCAGGTACATTAAAGTCACCCAAAATGATCGCTTCCCCCTTTGTGGCTATCTTGGCAATATCTATAATCAATTTGTTATCTATCTCTTCAATTTGAGTTGGAGGTCTGTAGACTACAGCAGTATGGATGACAGTGCCATCTCCTCTTTCCAATGCAATCCAGAGCGCTTCTTCTTTTCCCCATGTCCCCTGCATTTCAGTAGCTTTAATATTGCTTTTGACATACAAGGCTACTCCTCCTCCTTTTCCATTTCTCTGTCTCTTCTGAATAGATTATAGCCAGCTTTGGCTATATCCCAATTATGCGATTCATTAAACCATGTTTCTGTAATGGCCACAATGTCCAAATCCATTTCCACCATTAGGGCTTCCAGGTCCGGAACTTTGTTTATTTATTTATTTATTTACCATTTCTTCTATACCACGCTATTTAGATCAGTGCGGTTCAGATTCAACATCAACTATACCCTGCGTTGTATTTACAATGAACGGGGAGAACAACTTGGAAGTAACTGGGGGAAACTATCTACATCATATTTACACTGGTAACTACTTTCAGACCGGATCTATTTACATTGGTTGCATGAGATCTATTTCCGGGAGTACTGTTGGGGGACTGAGCTGACTATCCTTTTTCATGCTGAGTCTGATTAGTCGAGTGCGTTGGGTGGTTGGCTGAGGTGCACCCTGATGGTTTGCTCAGGCTGGCTTCGGGGTAGTATCTAGTGAACAGGTGATGCTTTAATGCCTTCCTGAAATGCGTTAGGTCGGTGATGTTTTGGATATATGTGGGGAGGGCGTTCCAAGCTCTAGGTGCGTAAATCGTGTAAGCCCTATTCGTTGTTGTTTTTGTGCATTTCGTTATTGCTTGTGGGACCTCCAGGGTGTTTTGCATTGTGTGTCTTCTGTTTCTGTTGTGCGGCACGCTGTGTATCATCTTGCTGATGGCTGTGGGGGTCTGATTGTTCAAGGCTTTGAAGGTCAGGGTCAGCACTTTGTAGAGGGTTCTTGCTTGAACAGGTAGCCAATGAAGGTTCATCAAGACCGGAGTTATATGCTCCCTCCGTGTAGCTCCTGTTAATACTCTCGCGGCAGTGTTCATTGCAAGCTGGAGCGGGGCTAGTGTTGCTTGAGGGAGACCATGTAGAATTATGTTGGCGTAGTCGAAGTGTGGTAGAATCAAGGCTTGATAGATTGATCGATAGTCGCTGAGGTCGAGTAGTGGTCGTAAGTGTTTCAAGGTCCTTATTTTCAGATATATTGTTTTTACGGTGTTTCTTATGTGGGTCTTCAAGTCTAGCTGCTGGTCCAAGGTAACGCCAAGGTAGCGGATTGTGGGCTTAGTTTTCAATTCTGTATTGCTGATTTTTAAAGAGGGTGGTGGAGTGAAGTCCTGGTTTCTTGAAATGTTGTTGGCTAAGCTTCGAGCATTTGTGCTCATTGCTTTCCAGCATTTAGCTGGCTTTTGTGTATTTTGCATTGATTTTGTTCTGCCCACATCTTCCCACTTGTTTTTGATGTGTCCCTCATGAACGAACAAAGTTCAATCAACAAGCCTGCAACAGGGCATTTGAACTATATGCGCCCTCCCTCTGGAACTCCCTCCCCAAGCAGATCCGAATCAACAGAGACCTCCCCACATTCAGGAAACAGCCAAAAACCATCCTGTTTTGTGAATACCTTGGGCCTGGGATGGACACCTCTAACTATCTACTTTCTATCAGCCTCCCAATCAAGCTGCATTCTAACCTGCCCAACTGAGAGACTCGCATTTACACGCTGTCTAAATCTTCAATGTTGGCCCCCCTGGTGCTGGACCCCCCCCCCTCTCTATGTCAAGATGATTATTGTACCCCCCTCCCTTTTTTGTGCTAAACCGCTTTGACCCCGTGAAAAGCGGGATATAAATACAGCTAAATAAATTGCTTAATTTTAGTTATTTATTCTTCTGGTTTTTTGTTTAATGTTCTTATCATACTTGACCACAATGTGTCTACTATTTTATGTTTTTATACTTCTTTTTGTCTCTCTATTGTTACACTTTTCAGTTTTTTGTTAATCTCGATCACTCATGTCACCCTGAATCTACTGCGATTTTGATATACCAGCCGGTTTTCAGTTTAGTTTCCCCTTCAGAGACACACATTTTGTTGCACAATACATTTGTATGTTTCACGTTTACATCTGTGTTTTTAACCCATTTGAGAATCAGTTCCCTCAAGTATACATTCTTGCAATTTGTGTTTACAATCATCTCTCCAGTGTACTATTTGCTCCTCTTCATGCCGTGCACTTCCTTTGCCATGCGGGTTCATCTGTCAGTCACTACTCTCTGGCGCAAAAATCACATTACTTACTCGGAGAAGCTCACTCTCGGCTCCGTTTATGACGGTTTACACTGCATGCTGCAAGTTAGCACTCTACGTTCTACTGGGTAAGATTACAATGTGATGCCTTCCTCTATGATATGTTTACTACAAAATTTTTTCCTGTGATTCATATAAAAATCTCTCTTCGTGAGATATATATAATTTTTTCGTGGTATTGCTGATTAATTTGTTTGTCACGTTGCCAACACAAAAGCTTCTCCTTCCTTTTTATTTCCAATGCCTGTCCTCCAATATGGCTTTTAAATTGATAGCGTTTATTTACACTTTTGGTTTCTCTCTGCTCTGGCTCTGTGTTTTGCTCCTTACAAAGTATACCTATGATTTTATTATATCTTTGTTTACTGTTATAGCCTTGAGTCATTACTTGAAAAGAGTCTTTTTCAAGACCTGTGCTTTCATAGGGTGCTTCACATAAGTACCCTCTCTGCAACTTTCCTCACTGCTTAAGAAGAGTTTTCTTCATTGATACTTTAATTATTGTTTATCCAGTTATTCTTATTTATATGTTGATGCATTTTCTACATATATGTATGTTTTTTAAATGCGCAGTGTCGTTTTTCAGTACTTGTTTTATAATAATTTATTTTTAAACTGCACTATTGATGTGTTTTATATTATTGTTTTAAATTTTTAACCTTTTTGCATTGTATTGTTATTGTCTGTAGATGCGTACCCCCCGATGAAGGCTTCCCGCCGAAACGCATAGGGGATTCACCAATAAATCTTTATCTTTATCTTTATTCACATTTGATAAACCGCTATTTGTAAAACAATTAAGCGGTGTACAATAAAAAAGTATGGATTTAACACTGCAATTCAGGAAAAGGAACGCCAATGATAGATAGGAAATAAGGAAGCAGGACAGAGTAGTAACAACACATTATTTCCAAAATATAAGACAGAGATAGCCTGGCTGGGCTACACAGATAGACGAACTGGGGCAGACAGGTGACAGACTATAACGGAACAAAGACAAAGACAGGGTAGTCAGGGGGGGGCTTCGGAGCGAAGGTCGTATGCTTTCTGAAATAGATGAGTTTTAAGTAATGACTTAAACTGAGGATAGGATGGTTCTAACCGAAGAGGAGTTGGTAACATGTTCCACAGGAGAGGTCCGAAGAAGAAAAAAGCAGAATGGCGAGTTTGCTCTAGGTGGGCCTTGGATGGTGAGGGAAGAGATAGGCGGTTGGTATGAATTGAACGGAGTTGACAGTGAGGAAAGTGTAAGGAAATGCAGTCTGCTAAGTAGAGAGGATTACCAGTATGAATGGCACAATGGATCAAGATCAGAAATTTGTAATGGAAACGAAAGCGAAGGGGCAGCCAATGTAGGCGAATAAGGATGGGAGTGATATGGTCGAACCGGCTAGAGAATGTGACTAGGCGTGCTGCTGTATTTTGAATCCGCTGTAATCTTTGAAGCTGATATTTGGGGAGGTTGGCCAGGAAAACATTACAATAGTCTAGCCTACTGATAACCAATGCAAGAACGAGGGTGATAAGTGAACTAGGAGGTAACATAGAACGAACAGCCCGAATCTGTCGAAGGGCGACAAAGGAACGGCGGGAAAGTGACGAAATGTGTTCATGGAAGGAGAGGGAAGGATCCAAAAGGACACCCAGATAACGAAAGGAAGATGTTAAGGGGATGGCAGTTGAGTTAATGGAGGGGGCCAGAGTAGGGCATGGGCCACTCAATGACACCCACATTGCTGAGGACTTCGCAGGATTGAGGTGCAGAAAGTTAAACATTAGCACCTGTGGCCCTTTGCTGGCCTTCGCCCTTTTTGTTCTTGTTACTGCTATGAGGGCCCTGCTCTCTTTGTGTTCCTTCCATTGGGCACTGAGACACCATTGAGCCATCCGCATGTGCAGGCGAGAGTAGGGAACCACATGCACGGTCTAGGCCATGTGGCCCAGGAGATGTAGCATGGATTGAGCGGTGACCTGGTGGGCGCTTTGGACGCGAGCCACCAGAGCTCGGAGGCGGGTGGAATGATCCACTGGCAAGAAGGCCATGGCCTGCCGAGTATCGAGGTGCGCCCTGATGAACTCGAGAGCCTGCACTGGCTCAAGATGAGACTTTGGGAGGTTGACCAATAACCCAGAGTTCTCCAAGAGGAGGACAGTGCACGACATTGCTTGCCGGACCTCCTCGATGGAGGAGCCCGTAACGAGCCAGTCGTCGAGACAGGGAAACACAGGTATGCCCCGGTGCCAAAGGTGAGCAGCGGCCACGACGAGGCACTTCGTGAAGACCCGTGGTACGAACACGAGGCCGAAGGGTAGCACTCTGTGCTGGAAGTGCTCTCCCTGCACCCTGAAACGCAGGTACTGCCTGTGTTGGGGGTGGATCAAGATATGGGCGTAAGCGTCCTTTAGATCCAAGGAGCATAGCCAGTCGCCCTGCCGGAGGAAGGGCAGCAGCACGCCAAGAGATAACATCTTGAACTTCTCCCGCACCAGGAACTTGTTTAGCTCACAGAGGTCGAGGATGGGCCGCAGACCCCCTGTCTTCTTCGGGACGAGGAAGTACCGGGAGTAAAAGCCCCAATTTCGAAAGTGGGGAGGGACCTTCTCGACTGCCCGTTGGGCAAGGAGGGAGTGTAATTCCCGCTGCAGCAGAAGCTGGTGTGCAGGGAGTCGAGGAGGCCAGGGAGAAGGGTGGAGGGAGCCTGTCGAAATGAAAGCAATAGCCCTCTCAGACAACCTGGAGGACCCAAGTGTCCGAGGTGATGAGCGCCCACGATGGGGCAAAACAGGACAGACATCCCCCCACTGGCTGCTGCATCACTGGAAGGCGAGGGGCTATGCTGCTGGCGTCATAACCCCTGAGTGGGTTGTGGGGGAGTCGGCTTTTGGGTCTTCGGGCCCTTTGGTCTGCGGTGCCCCTGTCCAGGCTTTCCCTGAACCGGGGTAGCTGGCATGGGGGTAGCCGGGTATGGCGGATAACCGCGGTACTGGAGGCCCTTCCTGGGAAAGAAGGGTTTCTTGGCTGGCTGCTTCTTTCGAGGCAGCGTCGAGGTCTTGCGGGAGAGATGGGTCCTGGTAACGAACTCTGTCTCGATCTCCGCAGCCTTCTCCTCCATAGGTTTCCCGAACAGTTGTTCACCGAGACAGGGCACATCCAGGAGCTTCTCCTGCACCCATTGCTTCATATAAAAGGATTAGAGCCATGCCTGGCGGCGAGCCCCAATGCCTGCGGCCACCACCCGAGCCAATGTCTCGAAGCCATCATAAGAGGCTCGAGATATGTACTTAGAACAGTCAACCACGGATTCCAGCAGAGTGCGAACCTGTCCAGGGGCTCCCCCGTGAGGCCTGCAGAAAAAAACCCCGAGTTCCTTCGCCAAGTCGCGTAGGAACATACCAATATACAATTAGTAAACCTGGATGCAACAGGAAAGCATGGAACCTTGATAGGCCTTGCGGCCCAAGGCATCAAGGGCTCTCGACTCCCGGCCAGGTGGCACCGATGAGTGTGATTTCAGGCTCTTCTGTTTCCGCATGGCTGATTCCACCACTATTGAGGTGTGTGGGAGCTGGGTTTTTCGGAAGCCTGGCCCGCGCTGCACCTTGTACATTGTGTCAAGGCGCTTGTTCACAATGGGAACCAAGTCTGGGGCTTCCCACATGCGGAGCAGTAGCTGAGATGGAATCGGCGGCACCGGCACAGTGAGGGATTCCCTGGACGGGGCCTCATACTGAAGAATATCGAGTTTTTCAGCACGAGGGTCCTCCTCTGCTTGGGTGACCAGGTTGAGAGCCCGAGCCATGTCCCAGATAAACACCAAAAAGGAGGTGTCCTCAGATGGTGAACGCCGCTGGAGACCAGGCGGCGAAGGGTCTGACGGCAGATCCCGGTGGGTGCGGATCTCCAGGGAGGTGTCCCCATCGAATTCCCAGTCCAAAAAGTCAGTCGAGAGATCCGAGCCGGGCGGTTCGCCCTGTCTGATGGCCATCGGCCTGGAGCCAGGGGCCCTGAACGATCTGGCCTCCGAGGAACGGGAGGGCGAGCGAGACCGACGTCGAGGACCCTCACGAGGCCCGTGGCTCTCGGGGGTTTCCTGGACGGATTTGAGTGTCCCACACAAGGGACCTGCGGTCTCTGGGCGCAAGTAAGCGAAGCTGGTCGTGAGCACCTGCTGGAAAGCAATGAATGCAGAAAGCTGCATTTGAGCACCAGCATACGGGACTCCCACGTGGCCATGGGGCCCTGGGACGCCAATACCGAGGTCACCGGATCGGGTGTCGAGGAGGAGAGGGGTCCTCACCAGGATGACCCTCAGGAGACTGGGTGCCTTCGCCGGAGGCCTCCATTTCTCTGTGAGGTACCTTGCAGGGCCGCTCCTTGTCCAACTCTCGGGAACGCCAAAGGGGGCTAAGTGACCGGGTGTGGGAGCGCTCGCGCTTGTCAGGGCCCCAGACAGTGACTTCGAGGCCTTCTTCTTTTTGCACCGTTCCACCTCAGTGGACTCCTGGTCAGAATGCCGCCTGGAACATGGCGCTGCAGGGGGAGAACCCACCGGAGGGGAGATAACCGAGGGTGCCATCGGGAAAACCGAGGCAGCCTTTCGAAAATTGTCTTCGGACTTCTGCTTATGGCTGAGCAGGGCCTTAGAGGTCATTTTCTTACAGAGCGAACAGAGCTCTGGGTCTTGGTTGGCTCCCAGACACCATAGACAACAATTATGAGTGTCCGTAAGCGACATGTTCCTAGAGCATCTATCAAATTTTTTAAACCCGGTAGCCATGGGGGCAAAAACAGCTCCTGTGAGGTTGAAGACCCATGCAGCCAGCGGTTAAGAAGAAAAAAGGGCCCAAAGCCTGAAAAGAAAAATTTGGAAAGGTATCTCCGTAAGCTCCAAAAGAGAGCAAGGGGAGGACAGGTAGAGGACCGGTGCAACTGGAAAAAAGAAATGAGAGCCTGTTAAGATGAGGAAACGAAAACGTTTTCTGAGGACGGGGACTTGCGTCCGAAGGGCTCCGCGGAAAAAGGGAGACTGAGCAAGATGGCACCCTTGGGCGGGAAGAGGACCACGCATGTGTGGTAACAATCCCAAAGGCTTTCTTTGAAAGCTGGGGAATTGCTCCGCGTTGGCTCAGTTGGTGCCGACGTCACCCATAAGTGAGGACTGACTTCCTGCTTGTTCCTGGAGAAAAGCAAATGACAATTACAGTGGTAACCTCCTTCCACCACTGCTGCTTTCCTATGATTGCAACAGCAGCGGATCTTAGACTTCACTCAAAAAAAAAAAAAAAAGAATGCACGGGTCTTTGCAACTTCGTGCTTGTAAGGCCTACAAATACCCGCCCCCCTCTGATGCAAACAGAGGGAGTAGGCATTTTCATTCCCTTCAGCCGTGGAGTCACGAAGACCCATGCTTTTATTTTCTCTTTTTGAGAGTTTCAAGTCTAAGATCCACTGCCGCTGCAATCATAGGAAACGTGGTGGTGGCATTGGCAGCAGCAAGGGGGGGGGGCAGGGAGAGAATGGCTGGAAAGAAAATGAAGGGCACCAAGGGGGATGGGGAGAGAGGCTGGAAGGGAGACGTAGGACACAGAAGGGGGATTGGGAGAGGCTGGAAAGGGGATGCAGGACACAGAAGGGGGATGGGGAGAGAGGCTGGAAGGGAGACGTAGGACAGAGAAGGGGGATTGGGAGAGGCTGGAAAGGGGATGCAGGACACAGAAGGGGGATGGGGAGAGAGGCTGGAAGGGAGATGTAGGACACAGAAGGGGGATTGGGAGAGGCTGGAAAGGGGATGCAGGACACAGAAGGGGGATGGGGAGAGAGGCTGGAAGGGAGACGTAGGACACAGAAGGGGGATTGGGAGAGGCTGGAAGGGAGACGTAGGACACAGAAGGGGGATGGGGAGAGGCTGGAAGGGAGATGCAGGACAAAGAAGGGGATGGGGAGAGAGGCTGGAAGAGAGACGTAGAACACAGAAGGGGGTTGGGAAGAGAAGCTGGAAGGGGAGATGCAGGACATGAAGGGGGATTGGTGAGAATGGCTGGGAGAAGCAGGATGATAGGGGATGGATGGCCGATACTGGACATGTGGAGGCCAATTCAGACATGTGTGTCCCTGGGCCATGTGGACATCCAGACGGCTTGCGGATGCACCAGACTCTGCTCCCATGGGGGCTAGAGCAGAATCGCGGCATAAGGCCAGGACGTCCAGGATGTCCCGATTCAGGCACACCAGATGTCCTGAAACTTACCCGGCTTGCCCAGCGGTGCTATGGTGTCAAGCTGCCATGGCACCACAGCTCCGTGCAGGAGCCGTTATCCATGGCAAACCTCAAAAAGTTTCTTTCCCTGCAGCCCGACCCCCAATAGGGCCTACTGTGGCCAGGATCAAGCTACGGGGAATCCCTTGCAACCCCTCACCTCATTTTGCTGCCCCGGTGTCCACCTTCTGTGCCATCTAGGGGGACCTATTGCACCTCCAATGTGGAATAAGTCCCCCATCGAAATGGCCGACCCTGGACGTGCAGAGCCGACCTCGGAATTGGCCCTGTACATCCGGTGTCAGGTTCCCGTCCACTCCCCCATCCTCGCTCCTCCCCTGGCCCATCCCCTCCTGCCCAAGTGGGAGGATCACTACCATGGCATTTAGTGGGTCTGGACATCCAGATCGGACACCGGAATAGATCTCATAGTGGAGGAGTAGACAGCAAACACAGGGTAGGGGATATAATAGGTAGAGGGCACATGAATACAAGGTGGGGTAGAAGGATGGAGGGTAGAGGTTGGACATGGGGTTCAGAGTAGAGGTTGGACACGGGTGACAGTTGATACTTGATATAGGATAGAGAAGTGGAGGAGCAGAGGACAGATACTGGACATGGGCTGGTGGCATAGTAGGTGGAAAGCAGATGGACATGGGATGGAGGGGTAGATAGTAAAGTTAGACATAGGGTAGGGGCCATGAGGAGACATGGGAATGGGGTAAAGGGGATAGTAATCAGAAGCTGGATACAGAGTAGGGATGGAGGACAGATGCTGGACACAAAATGGGGCAGGTGGAGGGCCGATGTTGGACACGGAGTGTGGGAGAGAGGGGTATGCTGGATATGGAGGGGATAGGATGAGAAAAGAGGAGAGGCACTACATGGTGAGAGAGGGGGAGACAAGATGGCAGGAGAGAAAGGGAGAGATGCTGGACACAGGGAGGGCGGAAGAGAGAAAGAGAAAGAGAGAGACTGGGAATAATGGGCTGGGGAAGTATAGAGAGATGGGGAGTGAGACGGCTGCTCTAAAGGCTGAAAAGTGATAGGAAGATGCAGTTAAAAGATTGAGAAATGGATGGTAAGAAGGAGAAATAAAATCTAAGTTGATGAAGAAAAACAGAAGAAAGCCAAAAGGAAAAAGATCAATGTCAGAGATGGAAGGAAGTCAAGAAGACGAGAGGAAAGAAATTGTAGATGGACCAGAGACCCTAGAGCAGTGGTTCTCAACCCAGTCCTCTGGGACCCCCCAGGCCAATGAGGTTTTCAGGATATCCACAATGAATGTGCATGAGATAGATCTGCATGTACTGCTTCCATTGTATGCAGATTTATCTCATGTATATTCATTGTGGACATCTTGAAAACTTGACTGGCCTTGGGGGGGGGGTCCCCAGAGGAGTGGGTCGAGAACCACTGCCTTAGAGCAGGGGTGGGCAATTCCAGCCCTCATCCACCACAATCCAGCCTGGTTTTCATGATGTCCCTAATGAATATTCATGGACTATTTCCATACAATGGAAGGCAGTGGATGCAAATAGATCTCATGAATATTCATTAGGGACATCATGAAAACCAGGCTGGATTGTAGTGCACGAGGGCCGGAATTGCCCACCCCTGCCTTAGAGGGTTAGTTAAGAGAAAACAAGGAAAGCAGAAACCAGAGACTTGGATCAACACAATTAGAGAATAAAATCACCAGACTGTAATTTATTTACAGTTTAGTGATTGGAAAATGTCTGTCTTTGGACTTCAAAGACCTGATAGTCAACCTACAACAGCATTTTAAAAGCACCTGACCGCCAAGGGAAAAAGTGAAACCAGATAGTCAGTGCTAGAATCTGGATATCCTCTGGCACTTAATATCCAGTTTCAGCCCTGACTAACAGCTATCAAGACAGCAGCAATATTCAGCCACTGTCGAGATAGCTGAAACTGCATAAAGTTAGGACAGTTATTGAGATGACCTGATTTTATACGGACACTTAGCTGGTTCCACCTCTGTCCCGCCCATGGACCACCTTGGAACTCTTCAAACAGTGCCACAGTGTTTAGAGGGATATTCATCAGCATTGGCCGGTTAGTGCTGCTGAATATCCCTCTCAGTGGGATTTATCTGGTTAGCAGGTCCTGTTAACCTGATAAACTCCTTTGAATATTGGGCTGTACAATCTTTATAAGCTGCACAGGACAGGGGCATCTGTAGCTCTATCCATTTCTCTGGTGCTGTATTGCATGCGGAGTCTTGAGTCTTTGGTATTTCAATTTAAATTTTGTCTACATAATTTTATTTTTCATTTGTGTTCATTTATTTTATGCTTGGTGAGGCTCTATCTATATTCTCAGTGTGTGGCCAAGGCCAGGTATTCTGTTAGCAATGAGTTCTATGTAAAGATCAATAGTAATCTGGCTTGCTTGGTTCTCTGACTAGATGTATGGTAGATATTTTAGGGTCCACTGCAATAAAAATATTTAGGTGGATGTTTACTAAGCTGGACTAACTGTTAATACCCCATCTGGACGCATTAACAGATAACGCAGGGAAATTGTAGATAATGCAACAATTTTATGCACTATTTGCAGAAACCGTGTTATCTGTAAGAGTGGGCAGGATATGGGTGGAAGTGGGGGTGTGCAATGCACAGTTACCGCGGGCATCAACAGTATGTGGTAACCATCAAAGTTGTACACAGCATGGGTGCTCATAACCCCATCTCAATGGGTGGCGTTATGTGCACCACGGTGCTGCCGGGGCACGCTCTCTGCAATTTTTATGCCTTATCTGTTAAGGAAATGTTGTGCACGCTCCCAACAGATAATACACAGCTTTTGCAGCTATGACTATGCTATCTGCACTTTTTGCCAAGTTAGCTGCAAAAACCTAACAAGCTTTTGTAAACAGACCCCCTTAGAGTGCTGCTGCTTTCCAGGTAAGCTCCTTGTGCGAGTTTTGGAAGTTTATGCTGTTATGGTATTGCAGATTTTCTCTATATGTCTTGAATATTTTTTGTAAGGTTTTACATTACCTCACAATATGTCCATGACTGGTGAGGGTTTATATTGCTGATACTGAGATGATATCAGAATCAGAAATTATTTGGTGTATGTTGACAGTGTTCTCTCCAGGACTTTTTGAATGGGTACTGTCGTGCACCGCCCTGGTGGCCAGTGGTCGTAAGGGTAGGTGGGACACAAAAATTATTTTATTATGAGAGGAGGGTCTTTTAAGAGCCAGGTGTAACCTGGTCTTAGCAGTTCAGCTCCTAACTAAGAAAAATTGTGAATGCAGAGTAGAGGGTTAACAAGGCATTTATTTCCCTTTACGCATAAGATTCAGCTGGGTTATAACCTAAAGAAAAAGTCCTTAACTTCAGGAAAGAGTAGTTACTCACCTGTAACAGGTGTTCTCCAGGAGCAGCAGGAATCAGTCCTCACATATAGTCAGTCCTCACATATGGGTGTCATCGGCGCCGATGAAGCCCCAGCGGATCATTTCCCCAGCTTTCTATGAAAGCCTTTGGGAATGCAGGCACGCATGCGCGGTTCCCTTCCTGCCTAAAGGTGCCATCTTACCTCAGTCAAATGACATAGCTAAGAACAGCACACAAAAATGAAAAAATAAACTATGTACAACTGCAACTCCAAGGGGAGGAGGGAGGGTTGTGAGGATTGATTCCTGCTGCTCCTGGAGAACACCTGTTACAGGTGAGTAACTACTCTTTCTCCAGGAACAAGCAGGAAGTCAGTCCTCACATATGGGTGACTCCCCAGCTCTGGGCTACCGAGGAACCCAGGCTGAACAAGAGAACTCCCTCTAGTCTCAGCAGCAAAGAAAGGCTTTTCAAGGACACAATCTCCACCGGTAGCCCCACAGAGGGCAGGAGTTGCCTAAACCTCAAAGAGATTCCGGAGTACTGCCTGGCCAAAAGCACTGTCCCTACGGGACTCCCTCTCCAGGCAGTAATGGGCTGCAGAAGTCTGGCTTGAAGACCAAGTTGCAGCCTTGCAGATGTATACCAAGGGCACAGAGCGGAGATGAGCCACTGAGGCAGCCATTGCCCTGACACGATGGGCTGTGACCCTACCCTGCAAAGGAAGGTCAGCCGCCTTATAAGCCCAGGTGATACAGTCAGCCACCCAGATGGACAAGGTACGCTTGGACACAGCCAACCCCAACTTATTGGGGTCAAAAGATACGAAGAGCAGAGTAGCCCTTCTATGCCCCTGCGTATGGTCAAGGTAGAAGGATAAGGCCCTCCTACAGTCCAGGGTATGCAGGACTGCTTCAGCCTGGCTAGCATGAGGCCTAGGGAAGAATGTTGGAAGAACCACCTCCTGATTGAGGTGGAAAGAGGAGACAACCTTAGGGAGGAACTTTGGATGGGTCCTGAGGACTACCCTGTTCCTATAAATCCTGGTGTAAGGCCTGTCACAGACCAGGGCCTGAAGCTCACTTGCTCGCCTAGCCAAGGTAAGGGCTATCAGGAAGAGCGTCTTCCAGGAGAGGAAGCGTAGTGGACAAGTAGCCATCGGCTCAAAAGGTGGGCGAGTCAGTTGCTGCAAGACCACATTCAGCTCCCACTCAGAGGCAGGAGGACGGATGGGAAGCTTGAGCAAAAGCAAGCCCCTGAGAAAACGGGACACCAAGGGGTGACCAGATAGAGATTGTCCCTCTACCAATGAGTGGTGAGCTGCTAGCGCTGAGAGGTGGACCCGAACAGAATTGGACTTAAGTCCCTGATTGGATAAGTGCAGTAAGTACTGAAGAACTACTGGCACAGTACAGGAGAAAGGATCCTCTGTACGTAGGTGACACCACACCGAAAACCTTTTCCACTTGAGAGCATAGGTCTTCCTAGTGGATTGTTTCCTGGAGGCTAGGACAACCTCTTCAACTTCCTGAGGTAGGCCCCAGGGATCCAAAACTACCCTTGCAGCCTCCAGGCCATCAAATTGAGAGACTTGAGATTGGGGTGCAGAAGGGAACCCTGGTCCTGAGTGAGAAGGTCAGGTTGCAACCCCAGAGGCAGTGGAGGATCCACCGCCAGTTGAAGCAGAAGAGGAAATCAAGGCTGTCTCGGCCACCTGGGAGCTACCAGCAGGACCGAGGCCTTGTCCTGGCGAATCTTGAATAGGGTTCGGGCCAACAAGGGCGTGGGAGGAAACGCATAGAGGAGGCCCTGAGACCACGATATCAGAAAAGCATCTGCTGCTGTCCGCAGAGGATGCGGTTGCCTGGAGCAGAACTGTGGCAGTTGCCTGTTGATGGGGCTGGCAAAGAGATCCATCAAAGGGAGATCCCATCTCAGGAAGATCTTGTGTACTACTGAAGGATGAAGCTGCCACTCGTGGGGCTGCAGTATCCTGCTCAATCTGTCTGCCAGGTAGTTGTCCTGGCCAGGAAGGTACACAGCCCTGAGGAGCATGTTGTGCTTGAAAACAAAAGAACAAAGGTCCTGAGCTTCCCGACAAAGGATCCTGGACCCAGTACCGCCCTGTTTGTTCACATAAAACATGGCAACTTGGTTGTCTGTCTGAATCAGGACAGACTGTTGAGCCAGGGTAGGAGTGAAAGCTCTGAGTGCTAATCGAATAGCTCTGAGTTCGAGGAGATTGATCTTCTGTGCAGCTTCCCAGGGAGACCAGAGGCCCTGGGTGTACTTGCCCAGACAATGCGCTCCCCAGCCTTGCAGGGAGGCATCTGTTGTTAGCATCACAGTGTAATCTGGAATCTGAAAGGGCACCCCTTTCAGCAGATTGGGTGGGTGTAGCCACCAGTTGAGGGAGTGCAGAAATTGTCTGGACACCCTTATCCTGTCTCTGAGGCTGCCTGTTGCCTGCGACTACTGAGACTGAAGGCACCACTGTGCAGGCCTCATATGGAGCCTGGCATTGGGGGTCACATGTACTGTCGAAGTCATGTGGCCTAGAAGCCGCAGGCAGAGTCTGGCGGAAACCAGGGACCTGCTGAGAAACTGACTGGCCAAGGCCATTAACCTTCGGGCTCTGTTTTCTGGCAAGAATGCCTTTGCCAGGAGAGAGTCCAACCTTGCCCCTATGAACTCCAAGTTCTGGGAAGGGAGCAAAGTGGACTTTGCGAAGTTTATGACAAACCCCAGGCGTTGTAGAGCAATAGTCCTGAGGGTGGTTGATTGGCCTCCTGACATGTCTGACCCCTGATGAGCCAGTCGTCCAGATAGGGGAAGACAAAGATGCTCTGATTTCTCAGGTAGGCCGCCACCACTGCTGAGCACTTTGTAAAGACTCTGGGGGCGGAGGTGAGGCTGAAAGGCAGCACTCTGTACTGATAATGGTTTCCTCCCACAATAAACCTTAGGTACTTTCTGTGGTCTGGATGAATGAGGATGTGAGTGTACGCATCCTTTAGATCTAAGGAGCATAGCCAATCTCCCTGCTGGAGGTAGGGCAGAAGGGTTCCAAGAGTAAGCATCTTGAACTTTTCTTTCACTAGGAACTTGTTGAGGTTCCTGAGGTCCAAAATGGGACGAAGGCCACCGGTCCTTTTGGGCACCAGGAAATACCTGGAGTAGAATCCGTGACCTTGCACCTCCCTGTCCACCAACAGACCCTGAAGCTCCTGACGGAGAAGGGCTGTGTGCAGAGGAGGCCTTGGAGGCTCCCCTGGAAAATATGGGGGTGGCAGTTGGTGGAAATGGAGGGCATATCCCTTGTGGATTATCTCCAGCACCCAACTGTCCCCGGTGATACGGGGCCACAGGTGGGCAAAGAGGGCGAGATGACCTCCTGTGCAGGGTTGGGAGAGCAGTGGAGGAGAGGTTATGCTCAAGGAGTCAAAATCCCCCACCCTGTTGTGTGGTAGCAGGGGCCTGAGGCTTGGGGGTCCTCTGCCTACGGGGCCCATTACCCTGGCCCTTGGCTTGCTGACCCTGGGGGGCAGCTTGGGCAGCCTGATATTGTGGGTACTGTTTGTAGGCAGTGCCCTTCCTCGGGTAAAAGGGCTTTTTACTCGAGCCCTTCTTTTTATGAGAAGGGGCAGAGGTCTTCCTCGACAGCCTTGTCCGGGTGAGGTGCTCGGTCTCGAGCTGAGCGGCCTTCTCGGTCATGGGCTTGCCAAAAAGGTTTTCACCTCGGCAAGGGACATCGACCAACTTGTCCTGAATCCATGGCTCGAGGTCCGATGACTGCAGCCATGCCTGGCGTCGAGCTGCGATGCCGGCTGACGCAACTCGGGCCGAAGCCTCGAAGCCATCGTAGGCAGCGCGGGACATGAACTTCGAGCAGTCCCGAATCCCCGAGGACAAGGTCTTAAATTTCTGCAAGGGTTCCCCGGAGAGACCAGCAGAGAATCCAGCCAACTCCTTGGCCAGATCCCGCAAGTACATGCCCATGTACAGCTGGTAAGACTGGAAACGGCAAGCAAGCATCGAGCCCTGAAAACACTTTCTACCGACGCCATGTAGGTTTCGGGCCTCCCTGCCAGGAGGCACCGCGGAGTGCATCTTCTGACTCTTCAGACGATGCATGGCCGATTCCACAACCATAGAATGGTGTGGTAGCTGTGCCTTTTGAAACCCAGGGCTCTTCTGGAGTCGATAGATGGAATCGACCCGCTTGCTAAGAACCGGCGCCGAGGCCGGTGCCTCCCACATACGGAAGAGGAGCCGTTCCAGCATCGGAGGAACCGGGACAGTAAAGGCCTCCTTCGGAGGAGAGTCATACTGTAGGGCCTCGAGCTCTTCAGCTCGAGGCTCCTCCTCAGGATCCGCCGGAATAGCCAAGGCAGTGACCATATCCCGGACGAACTCCGAGAACCGGGTGTCCTTCGGAGGGGACCTACTCCGGGGTTTAGACTGCGGTGAGTCCAAAGGGACGCACCGAGTCTTAAAGGTATTGGGAGACTCCTCGTCCTCCGTCTCCCAAGCTGACTCGTCCGAGGAAGAGTCGGGGTCCGACCCCGTGGGGCCCCGGAGCACCCGCCCCGATGCCGGAAGCACTGGTGTCGACGCCCTCGGTCCTGAATGGGAGGTCGAGGGAGACCGCGACCGAGGTTGACTCCGAGCCACGAGGGACTCGAGTATCGGCTCGGCCTCCGGGGTCGACTTTGACATCGATGTCCCGGTGCTCAGGGCAGATGCGCCAGACAGGCTGGCCATCAGTGCCCACTGCTGCTCCATGAAGGCAGACATTCTGCTCTCCAAGGCTGTCATCCTGAGACTCAGCTCGGGAGACGCAGCAGCCACCGACTCAGGCCCCGGCGGTGCCGGGCCCGACGTCGGCTCCCTGGGAGGAGAGTCCACGAGGACTATGGGGCTTACGTGTCCAGCAGACTCCGACTCCACACGAGGAACTTTGGCAGGCTTCTCCGGTTCCACAGGCCCGGGGCGACGGTCAGGGGTCTTAGACCTGGCCCTCGAGGAGCCAGGGACCTCTTCCGATGACGCCCTTGCGAGCCGCTACTTCCTCTTGTGTTCCTGGTCGGGGGACCCCCTGTCCGAGGAGCTTCGACGGCGTTCGGGATCTGAATCCCGAGATGTTGAGGCCTCAGACGAGGTCCGGGCCCGGCCGGAGGCTGAGTCCGAGAAAAGCCTTTCCTTTTGCTGTCGACTTCGTAGTGCCTTGGAAGACATTTTTCCACAGGCCCTGCACGACTTAGGATCGTGGTCGGGGCCGAGGCACCGAAGGGAGCAGTCGTGTGTGTCGGTGAGAGACATTAGTTTCTTACACTGATCACACTTCTTAAAGCCACTGGAAGCCTTCGGGGAAAAAAGAGTCCCCGCGAGGTCAAAGGACCGGCCTTCCAGGGAAAAAGAGAAAAAAAGGGCGCAAACACCAGCCACGAAGGGCAAAAACCGAAAAAGAAGAATCGGGCTCGATACCAGTGTACCGAACCCGGCGGGAGAGGAACCGGCGTCGAACCGGTAGAAAAAAGAGCAAAAATTGCTAAAAATCTGATTTTAACCGGGAAAAACGGGACATACGTCTGACGCGCTTCACGGAAAAAAAGAGACTGAGGTAAGATGGCACCTTTAGGCAGGAAGGGAACCGCGCATGCGTGCCTGCATTCCCAAAGGCTTTCATAGAAAGCTGGGGAAATGCTCTGCTGGGGCTTCATCGGCGCCGATGACACCCATATGTGAGGGCTGACTATATGTGAGGACTGACTTCCTGCTTGGTCCTGGAGAATGAAATCAACTCAGGTTAACGGAAAAACTGTTATGCTTCACAGTTGTAACAATGCTTAGTTAAGCTTTCCAGAGTAAAGCAAATGTTTCAGCACTCTTCTTTCCTTTAGCAAATGAATAACATTCTGAAGCTAACATATATCATTCACAGGTTTAACAGTGACTCTGCACTGCCTGAAATACACAAAGAACAGTCCATCTCTTCCTGAGATAAAAGGCTTGGCTCTACAAGTTCCACTTGCATCGGCTCAGAATTATCTCTGTCTGTATCAGTGGTTTCACTGGCTATAATTTCTGGCCAGGCCCTCGTCCTGTTCTCTGGATGTTTAAAGAGTTCCTCTAGTGTTTGCCAATGAGCATGGCCTACCCTCGGGCGTTGGCTACTTGGCTTATGAGAGGTAGCTTTGCTTTCCTTTCTCACAGGTTTAGCATTACTTTCAAAAGGCTTTTTATAAGGTAAGGTTTTCTTCATAGAAACAGAGTCAGCATACCTTGGCTTCCAGCAACATATAGAACTGGGATTTCCTCCTTCCCGCAGTTCTTCAGGAACACAATCCCTGTGCCAGTCTCCTCTCTGAAAGCTTCTGTTACCTTTCGGTTTAGCCCCAGGTTCCTCTGGTACAAGCAGGCTTCTTTCTTTCACTCTGCTTTGCCTCAAAAGGTGATTGTTCCTTTGCTCAGCACTAGTTTCCCAAGTGCTTCTTTCTGCTTGGTCCTTGCTTGTGGTGCTTCTCTCTCATAAACCTTCAGCTTTACCTCCAGCTCCACACCTGCAAGCACTGCTCTGCCCTCTCCAGTCTCCAGTTTATAAAGCTCTCCTATGTTTGAGCTTTCCGGGCTGCCTGTCAGGTGCTCTCGATTAGCTAAGTGTGTCCACTCAGGCTCTGTGAGTGCACGCCTGCTCCCTCTAGCTGTTCTGTTGGGATATTGCATCTTGTGCACATCTTTTCCCTCATGAAAAACAGCTTCTTCTCCTGCATTTTTGCTTTCATCAGCCCCTGCTGCATGACAGTACGTTACCCGACTGATTTTACTGACTGCCCGGCGAACATAATCTGATGAATCGACTTGGCAAAATAATGAGCAGGAATGGAAAAAGGAAAGATTATTATGTTGTCCACTGTCAGCTGGCATATAATGTGGCCCACCTGGCTAGTCATTTGTGCCAAAATTTCTGGGGAGTACACTGGTTAAGTTCTATGGGGAAATGTCCTCTGCACTCATTGGCAGAAGGGTTTCTCTGGATGTAGAATATATGTTCAAAAATAAAAAGTGAAAAAGCACAGTGCAATTTATAACACCAAAATAAACTTAGTTGTGGTTCTTGCTTTTTCATTTTGCTCCTTAGTTTGTTATCACCTGTCATCTACTTTGCTTTTGCAGAATAGACAGTTAAATTTAATAGCATGCCAATCGAGAGGCAAGATCAGTATGTTTTACTTTAGATTCCTAGTCTATAAAAGTAAGCTGCTATATTTTTTGCTGCATAAAAATAGCACAGCAATTTGTTTTTAAAAAGCCTTATATAGCCTGGGAATATATTGCTTTCTTTATTCATGGGGCAACCACCTGACTGGTGTTGAGTGGGGGGTTTTGACTAGGGCTCTGGGGAAGCCCCTCCATTTTGGCTGCTGGGGCCATCTCACCTCTCGCCTCAGGCAGCAGATTATCTTGAGCCGCCTCTACACTAGGCTACTCCTTCATTCCATTAAGGAGAGAGCAAGGAATTGGGGGAGAGAAATGTGAATTAAGAGGATAACATGTACTGGAGCAGAGTAGCACTCTGATTAGGAGAAGTAGAGAATCAGGCTGGGAGGGAGAACAGGGAACTGCAGATTGAAAGAGGAGAACAGGAACTCTGGAAATGGATGGGGGGAGTGTGAAGGGGAGAAAGTAGGGATGCAAGGATTGGAAGAAAATAAGGACAGAGGGATTGAGTGAGAGGAGAGATAAAGAGGGACTTAAAAAGTGGATAGGAAAGTCAGGACTTCATAATTGAATAGAGATTTAGGGGTTGAAGGCAGTGGTGATTCAGCAATTGCATAGGGCTTATGATTGTGTTAGTTCGCCTAGGAACGTATGAGTGTGGAGTGGTTTAGTAAAGGGTATCTTGAGATAGATGTAAAGGAAAATTGAGGAGCCCAGAGGTAGGGAGGAGTAAAGGCAGTAGAAAGGTATAGGTCTGTGAAAGGGTGTAAAAAAACCCCCAAAGTTAGAGAGATGTTGAAATGTAGTTGATAAATCATAAATAAATAGGGTAATAGGAGACCTGTTTGGGATATGAGAAAAAGGAGTTGGGGAGAATGAGTGAGAGGAAGCTGTAGATTGTGAGAGGAAGAGAGGCAATTGGTGCCGCAGCTTAAGGTTTTGGGTTCATTTCTGACACCCAGCTTACGTTTTATCCTCAAGTGTCAGGTACAGTGAAGTCTTGTTTTTAGTTTTTGTGGTTTATTTGGACATCAATTTCAGGTATAGTCCATTCTTACTGTCAATATGGGTATGAGATTTTATTTATTTATTTATTTCTCTTATATACCGCGCTATTCTGCATCAGTGCGGTTTACATTGAACAAACTGAAATTACATTGAACAGGGCACTATAACTTGGAGATAACTATTTTACAGGGAACATGGGCTATGGAGGGTTAAGTGGCTTGCCCAAGACCACAAGGAGCACCTGTGGGACTAGAAACCTCAGTCCTTCCGGCCCAAGGTTGCTGTCCTCTAGTGGGATTTGAACCCCCAACCTTCCGGCCTGAAGTACCTTGCCCCAACCATTAGGCCACTCCTCCAAATTTGTACTGAAACGCCTGTCCCCTGACCAAAAAGAAGATAGACTGTCTGCAGCCAGGGAGTTGTTAGAATGCATTGAAAATGACTCATATTTCATCAAAAAGATTATTACTGGTGATGAATCATAGATTTATGGTTATGACCCGGAAACTAAGGCTTAATTCTCACAATGGAAGACTCCAAACTCAATCAGACCAAGAAAGCCTGTCAGATGAGGAGCAATGTCAAGGTCATGCTCACAGTTTTCTTTAATAACCATAGTATCGTAAAATGAATATGCTCCTAAGACCAAACCACAAATAAGGAGTACTACATACGAGTTCTGACTCGTTTGAGAGATGCAGTTCGTCGTATGAGGCCAGAGTTACACAGGAATGGTGAATGGTTGCTTCATCACGATAACGCCCCAGTTCACACATCACATCTTCTTTAGCAGTTCTTGGCCAAATCCAATCGAGCAAGTCCATCAGCAATCGAGCAAGTCCATCACCTGACCTCGCACCCTGTAACTTTTTTTGTTTCCAAAATTGAAATTACTACTGAAAGGAAGGAGATTCGATGACTTGGAGACCATTAAGTAAAATTCAACACAGCAGCTTCACAGCATAATGAAAGAGGCATTTCAAGATTGTTTCCAGCAGTGGCAGGAACACTGAAGAAAGTGTGTTTTATCGGAAGGAGACTGAGTGCAATAACTGCCAGTGTTATACTTTTTGTGTAACTGTACAAGTCTCGATACCTTTTGATCATACCTCGTATTTGGAGTTTAGTAACTGAAATTAAATATCTTTGCATTTTATTCAGTACAAGAAGAAATGGTATTTCTGTTTCTATTTCTCTAGTGTTGCACTTTATGCAGAGTTGTCCTTCTTGGGGTTTCCAGCTCAGTTTTCTTTTGAAAATCTCTATATCTAAATTATAATTCCTTATTCTGCATTTTGGGGAAGGTTGGTCCATGCTATAACTATGTGACCAACATGTGGTAATCTGCTAGCATGTAGTTTGGAGGAGAAAACTGTAACAGTCAGGCCTGTTATGTTTTCTAAAAGGAGGCACATTCTACAGCCTGGGGGGTAGAGCCATAAATGTAGCACCAGTGCAGGCAAAAGCCATAAATTGGCCCTGCATAGAAAAAGGTTTGACCACCCCTACTCAAGAATCAAAATGAAAATATATTTATATATTTTATTTTTGAACTTGCAATTTCTATATTTTATTTAAATAAAAGCTACCAGCTTCCTGTTCTGAGACTTTTGCAGATAAGAGAAATCTTTCCAAATATGGAGTGTACTAAGGAATTGTTGAAAAAGTGCATCCTAGAATACTATATTTATCTCAGTTTATATGCTATTTGTGGCTAATAATTAGCACCTGAAATGCTAGGTTGAAATTTGTTACAATAAAGGCAAAAGCATAGTTACTCACCTGTAACAGGTGTTCTCCAGGGACAGCAGGAATCAGTCCTCACATATGGGTGACGTCGGTGCCGATGGAGCCCGTGCGGAAGCATCTCCCCAGCTTTCAGAGAAAGCGTTTGGGAGATGCCACCACGCATGTGTGGTCCCCTTCCCACCCAAGGGTGCCATCTTGCTCAATCAGATGACATAGCTAGGATGGTAGTAAAAATAAAACAAGGTAGGGAGGCAACTCCCAGGGGAGGAAGGAGGGTTGTAAGAACCAATTCTTGCTGTCCCTGGAGAAGAGTAAGATGAGTAACTATGCTTTCTCCAGGAACAAGCAGGAAACCAGTCCTCACATATGGGACTCCCTAGCTTCAGGCTGCTGAGGACTGAACCATGACAGCACCAATGGTGACCGAATCGGGTAGCCATAAGTGGCAGAAGATGAATCCCCAGCTGAGAGACTCTGCAGGACCCTAGTGTGCAGCGGCACTATCACTCCGGTAGCCTGAACACAGAAGGGTCGGAGGATAGGAATTGCCTACACCCCGAAAAGATTACAGAGTACTGCCTTGTTGAAGGCATTTTCCTGATGGGACTCGCTCTCCAGGTAGTAGTGAGCTGCGAACATATGAACTGAAGACCATGTGGCGGCCTTGCAGATCTCCCTCACTGGCACTGAGTGCAAGTTTGCCATCGACGTGGCCATCGCTCTCACACGATGCGCTGTGATCCAGTTGCCAAAGGAGAGCCCAGCTCACTCATAGGCGAGGTCAATACAGTCCGCTACCCAAGGGGACAGAGCTCACTTAGTCACAGGAAGCCCCAGCATGCTGGGGTCGTAAGAAACTAAAAACTGAGGAGCTTTGCGATGGCCCTATGTCTGCTGTAGGTAGAAGAACAGGGCCCGTTTGAAATCCAGTGTATGGAGTATAGTTTCCTTCCGAATGGCGTGAGGCCACGGGAAAATGGTGAGAAGTACCACCTCTTGGTTGAGGTGGAAAGGAGATACCACCTTTGGGAGGAATTTGGGGGAAGTACAGAGCACCACCCTGTTCTTTTAGAATCTTGTGTATGGTGGCTCTGCCACCAAGGCCTGAAGCTCGCTTACTCTGCGAGCAAATGTGAGTTTTACCAGGAAGGCCACCTTCCATGACAGATACCAGAGATGGCAAGTAGCTAGAGACTCGAAGGGCAACCTGGTGAGCTGTGAGAGCACCAGATTGAGGACCTATTCTGCCGCCGGGGGGCGGATGGGTGGGCTAAGATAGAAGGAAGCCCCTGAGGAACTGAGAGGTCAGGGACTGACTCGAGAGAGGTTTCCCTTCGATAGGGTAGTGGTCTGCAGCATTTGCACTCAGGTGCACCCTCACAGAGTTTGACTTCAGTCCAGTGTGTGACAGATGCAGTAGGTATTGGAGCACCAGCTGCACCGAGCAGGAGAATGGGTTCTCTCGCCTCTCCACACACCATATCAAGAATATAGTATGCTCACCTCGTGGAGAGTTCGCGGGAGTCCTACATGACCTCCTCGACTTCTCGTGGGAGGTTGAAAAGGGCTAAGGCTACCCTGTCAACAACCACACTGTTAATGTTAGAGAGCCCAGATTGGGGTGCAGAAGGGAACCTCCCTCCTGAGTCAGGAGGTCCGGGGCACGGCCCAGCGGGTCCCAGAGTGCCATTGACAGAGACAGCAGCAGTGGAAACCACAGCTGACTGGGCCACCTGGGGGCAATTAGTATCAGTACTGCTCCATCACGCTGAACCTTGAAGAGGGTCCTAGCGACCAAAGGAGTCAGCAGACAGGCATAAAGGAGGCCTTATTTCCACAGGATCAGAGAGGCATTACCGCTACTCTTGGTGAGTTCAGCTGCCACGAGCAGAAGCAAGGCAGCTGCACATTGTCCGGGGTGGCAAAGAGGTCCATCACGGGCACCCCCAGAGGTGGAAAAGCTGTGAGGCCACCCTGGGGTTCAGGTGCCATTCGTGTGGCTGGAGCACCCTGCTGAGTCTGTCCGCCAGGAGACTATCCTGGCCCGGGAGGTGGACCACCCGCAAGAGCATATTGTTGCGGGCTGCAAAGGACAGGAGGGTACTGTCTCCTGGCAGAGGGAGTATGACCCCCTGCCCCCTTGCTTGTTGACGTAGAACATGGCGATTTGGTTGTCTGTCTGTACCAGTATAGACTGGTGTCTCAGGCGGTGGTGGAACACCCGTAGGGACAGAATGATCACCCTGAGTTCCAGAAAATTGATCTAACAGGGATTGCGCTTGGGATCAGCTGCCTTGTGTGCGACAGTCCTCACAATGTGCCCCCCACCCGAGAGAGGCATGCATGGTCATGACCCTGTGGGGTGGGGGCACCTGGAAAGGCATTCCGGCCTGGAGGTGGCAGGGAAGTTACCACCAGTCGAGGGACTCTGCCAGCTGGTGGGTTATCCTGATCCTGTCCTGCAATCTGCCCATGGCTTGCATCCACTGAGCGCGGAGGCACTACTGGACTGTTCGTGTATGCAGGCGGGCTAACAGGGTCATGTGGACCGTGAAGGACATGTGGCCCAGAAGGTGGCAAAGGAGATGAGCTGGCACCGAGCAACGGTACTGCACCTTCGCCGCTAACTCCCTGAGGCGATCTGCCCTTTCACCGGGCAGAAAAACCTTGGCCTGCAGGGTGTCCAGCTGGGCACCTATGAACTCCAGGCTCTGGGCTGGAGCGAGATGAGATTTGGGGTAGTTGATGATAAACCTCAGGTGCTGCAGCAGGAGGGTTGCATGCCCTGTGGCCTGGTGGGCCTCTGCGGCCATGCCACCCCTGATAAGCCAGTCATTCAGGTAGGGGAAGATGAAGGCCCCTTGCAGACGTAGGTAGGCAGTGACCACTGCTAGGCGTTTTGTGAAAATCCTTAGTAAGGTGGTCAGGCTGAAGGATAGCACTCTGTATTGGCACTGCCCTCCTCTTACCATGAACCTCAGGTACTGATGTGTGTATAAGCATCCTTTAGATCCAAGGAGCAAAGTCAATCTCCCTGGTGGAGGTAGGGCAGCAGTGTCCCAAGGGAGAGCATTTTGAACTTCTCCCTCACCAGAAACTTATTTAAATTTTGCAGGTCTAGAATGGGCCTGAGGCCCCAGTCCTTTTCAGGACAAGGAAGTACCTGGAGTAGAAGCCTTTGCACCACAGGTGTCTGGGCACAGGTTCTACTGCGTTGTCCCTGGTGAAGGAGGGGTTGTACCGGTTCTCTGAGAAAGAACCTGGGTGGAATCTGCTGTAGGTAGAGGAGATATCTCTCCCTGACCACAATCACCTTGGACTTGTGGGTACTACAGGTGGTCAGGGAGGGATACCTCCTCCACCTACAGCAGATTCCACCTGGATTCTTTCTTAGAGAACCGGTACAACCCCTCCTGGAGGCTCATCTGTGGGCGAAGAGCGTCAGGTGTCCCCCTGATAAAGGTTTCCTGGGGGAGGGGAGGCCCTGTCCTGGGATTTAAAAGCTCTCCCCAGGCTGTTTGGGAGCTGGAGTCTGGGGTTTGGGTGCCTTTGCCTTCTTAGCCCGCTGCCCCTGCCTCTTGGGGTGAGAACCCTACTGATAGAGTAGGGCCGGTACTGGTGACCCTGTGTAAAGGCACCCTTTATCCTCGAGAAAGTGGCCTTTTCCTGGTGGATTTTTGCAGGGATGGGATGAGGTCTTTTTGGAGAGCCTCTGACGAGTCACAAAGTCTATCTTGATCTCAGCAACTTTGTCAGCCATGGGTTTGCCGAAGAGGTTCTCACCGGTGCAGGGGACATCGAGCAATTTGTCCTGGACCCATTGCTTGTGGTCAGAGGATTTCAGCCAGGCTTGGCAGTGGGCCCCGATGCCGGCTGCCGCAACTTGAGCCATCAACTCGAAGCCATCATAAGCATCCTGGGAGAGGAACTTAAAGCAGTCCCACACACCTGAAGTCAGGATCTGCAACCGTTTAAAGCGCTCCCTGATGAGGCCCGCTGCAAATCCCGATAGCTCTTTGGCCAGTGCCTTTAGGTATATGCCTATGTAGAGGTCATAGGCTTGGATCTGGCAACACAGCATCGAGCCTTGACAACATTTGCACCCTAGAGCTTCAAGGGCCCGAGCCTCCCTACTGGGAGGGACAGAGGAGTGGGCCTTCTGGCTCCTGAGCTTTTGCATGGTCGACTCAACGGCCATGGAGTTCTGTGGGAGTTGGGGTTTGTGGAACCCTGTTCCTTTCCAATGCAGTACATAGCATCGAGCCAATGGCTAACTATCGGCACAGATGCCAGCATCTCCCACATTTGGACTAATGGCCTCTCGAGGATCAGCTGTATGGGCACCGTAAGGGTTTCTTTGGATGGAGTCTCAGACTGGAAAATCTCCAGCTCCTCGGTGTACGGATCCTCCTCCGTCTCAGTGTGCACAGAGAGGGCCCTGACCATATCCCTGACGAAGTCATGGAAGGCCACATCCTCAGGAGGGAAGTGGCGCCAAGGTGCCGGAGGAGACGGGTCCAAGGGGATGTCTCGGTGCCTCCTGGTGTCCGGGGATGCCTCATCCTCTGTCTCCCACTCGGAGATGAGAAGTGACGACGAGTCTGAGGCTCTGCGACTCCTTGTGTGGAGGCCAGCACCAAAGGGCCGACAGCCTGAGGAGGACCTGAGGTCTGAGTCACGGACACTAGCCGGTAAGGACTGGATACCTGACGAATGGGACTGGGACACTGACCGGTGCAGAGGCGCGCGATGCTCGGCTCGATGACTGGGGACTCCCTCGCAGTAAAGGGCCCAGTCGTCAGGGCAGATGAGGCAGAGGAACCGGCCATCATTGCCTGCTGCAGGGCCAGGATAGCAATGATGTTCTGCTCCATGGCCGCCATTCTGGTTTCCAAGCCAGAAGGCTCCGCAGCTTTTGGCACGGGTAGAGAAGATTTTGGGCCCGGCACCGGCACTTTTGGCAGTGCATCCTCGACGAACCTCACACAGTCTCCGCCGGCTG
The DNA here is from genome assembly GCA_033557465.1 of Ichthyophis bannanicus. Classification (NCBI taxonomy): domain Eukaryota; kingdom Metazoa; phylum Chordata; class Amphibia; order Gymnophiona; family Ichthyophiidae; genus Ichthyophis; species Ichthyophis bannanicus. The sequence goes on along the minus strand of CM066032.1, from coordinate 677,411,055 downwards.
AGGAATCCATCTTGAGGACCTTGGTGGGGCACTTCTCGGAGTCACCCGAGTCCCTCTGTGGGGTTTTACTGGGTTTCTCCGGTGCAACCTCGGTGGAATTCAACAACTTCTTCTCTGGCTCTGGAGGTCTTCTTGGAGGCCCCACGACCGCAGGACTCTTGAGGACGCCGGGCGGCTCGGGATGTGCTGGGCTTGGAGCTCGGCGCCGGGAAGGTGGGAGCTGAGTCGGACCTGGGGAACAACTTTTCTTGCAACTCCAACTGTTTTCTGTTGGTTTTGGTTGACATGGCCTAGCAGAGGTCGCAGGAGGTGTTGTCATGGTCCGGGCCCAGGCAGCAATCATGGGTGTCAGTAATGGACAGAGTTTGACTGCCGCTGTCACAGTTTTGAACCCAATGGAAGACATGGTGGGGGACACCCGGACAGGGTCGACAACCCCCAGACAAAAAATGGCGTGAATATCAGTTGAGGGAGAACTCAATAAAAAACAAAAAGGAAAGGACCCAAGAACAGCACCAGGACATACCGACTCAAGGCAGGAAGAGGAACCGGTACGCCTACCAAAAACTATGTTTTAGGAGCAGTTTTGTCAATGATTTTTCCGGGGGAACAGGACATACGTCCGTTGGACTCCATAGAAAAAAGGAGACTGAGCAAGATGGCACCTTGGGCGGGAAGGGGATCACGCATGCATAGTGGCATCTCCCAAAGGCTTTCTTTGAAAGCTAGGGAAATGCTTCTGTACGGGCTCCATTGGCGCAGACTTCACCCATATGTGAGGAATGACTTCCTGCTTGTTCCTGGAGAAACTAATTTATGTATTTAATTTGATATTCCATGGGCTAGTATGAAAAAAAAATCTCCCAGGCTGATATTTTCCTACAGTCTATCCCTCCTCCCCAGCAATGTGTTCTATTCAATAATATTCTAAACTTTTGTCAAATTATCAGATGTCTATCATTTATGTGTTTAGTGTGAGCCGGCAGTCTCACTAATTACCCCCCCCCCCAATCTTTTATTCATCACAAAATTCTTTACATAACAAAATTGAAGGGGACCAGAACCAGACTTTAACAGTATGTATCCTGTTTGAGTTAGGTGTAATTCCCATTTTCCAATAACTGCTAAGGTCTGGTTCTGGCCACTTTCAGTTTCCCAGAATAGCTTCTGTTAAGTTAACTTGGGTGGCTCTGGGGGAGTGGAATTCACTACCCTATGTTTTGAGGCATAATAATAATAGTAATTTTATGAAATTGAACAAAGGGGTTAAGACTTTTTATTAACAGAAGATTTTGGGAATCTGCTGTGATTCCCTGTGATCTTTACCAACCTCTCCACTGCTTCTGTACCTTGGGGGTTTGTTAGATATATCTAGTAGGCGCAGCAGAGCGGCAGGAGAGTAGTAGCGCTTAAGTCCCAGTGCTGCACATAGGCAGCAGAAAGTGGTGGGCCACAGGGGTTGTGGCCCACCAATATTTTGCACAATACAGTATCAACAATAGAGAGTTTTGGGGTAGGGCTAAAGATTGGATTGTTTGGTCCTTCCAACCAAAAAGATATTCTGTGGCTCTCAGTGGTGTACGAGTTCCAAGATTCCCCTTTACTGCTATTGCCAGTCCCAGCCAGCTTTCTCCATAACCCTGGGCAAGTCAAGAACCTTATCTCCTTGCACCACTGAGATCTAGTCAAAAAAGGCTGTGACCCAGGGCCAGCTCAACCATTAGGCAAACTAGGCAGTCACCTAGAGGGACAACCTCTGGGGGGCAGCCAACAGCAGGGCATTCAAAACTAAACAATAGGTTTTGACAGCTGGGGAAGGGGGTAAAGCTTAAGGTTTATCTAGGGCGCCAAAACGTTGAACCAACTTTGGAGCTGGCCCTGATGTGATCTACTCTGATAAACCAATATAGCGTTCACACTACCATACTATAAAAACAATGCTAGATGTGCTTTTGATATGAGCACATTTCCATCTGCGTGTGAGAAAATCTTTTGAACTTGCCCTTTTCTATAGCGTCAGCCTTGTGTCTTCAATGTCTAATGTGAGATAATAACTTAGTAGGGTCAAATGGTATGGTAATTCATTTCCACTTTTTTGGCCGGAAAAACTCTTTGCACTTTTTTGGCATTATAGGTCATTTGGAACCTGCCCTACTCCTTTTCCCGCTATTAATGTTAATGATGTGGGTAGGGGGAAGAGAGAGGCAGGTGTTATGAGCCTTCATTTGCAGTCACCCAATATATTTTCACATTTCTAATTCCCTCCCTTCAGCTCAGCCACTGCAGTGACAATCCTCTGACTGAGGGGCTCTGAACCACTGTTATCCTTCTTCTCAGGGATGAACCTCCATATGTACCAGGTTCTGAAGGTAAGGAGAGGACTGAACAGGCTGATTTACCCAACATCCTGCATCCCCCTTCCCCTCTACATGACACTTTGCAATCAGACCAGCTCTAATTTCCACTGATACATGTTTTCACATTGTAATATCTGAGTTACCAACATTTCCCCCTCTCCCCCCCTAAAAATAAAATCAAGCTCTCTCTCATCATTGCAAAGGTCATGAAACAAATATGATTTATCAGTTGACTATGAAAAGCCTCACCCTGTAATTTTCATATCAAGAAGGCTGAATGAGACTTTCACAGAAATGGTGGAGGGTTACACGAAAGAGCAAAAGGTTGTCTGCAGTGTAACCAGTGCTGGCTTAACCATTTGGCAGATTAGGCAGGTGCCTAGGAGAACAGCCCCTGGAAGGTAGCAAAAAGCAGCTACAGTCAAAGCAAAACAGGTTTAGATAACCAAAGAAACTCAATCACGAGTGCATCCATTTCTCTGCAGTTAGTGGACAGCTCTCAACTAACCATTCACTGGAATTGGGTGAATTACTTTTGGAAATTGACTTTATTATGCGTGTTGTGATGAAGCTGAAGCCACTGAAGCTATAGACTTAGAAAAAAACCACTGTTTATTATAAAGCAACTGACTCACAGAAGGTGCAGTTACCAAAAGGTGCAGCTAGAGGGAGCAGGCACGAGGCTGCAGAAGCTAAGCTGACACACCCAGGTTTTGAGAATGCAGGAGCTAATCAGGTACACCTGAGTAGAGAGCCAGGAAGCTCAGTGGAGAAATGGCTTTATAAACAGTGCTCAGAAGAAAGAAAGCAGAGAGGACTACGAGCTATGAGAAGAACTGAGAGAGGACTACGAGCTGAGAGGACCTCGAGCTCAGAGAGGACCACAAGTTTGGAGAGGAACACAAGTTTGGAGAGGAACTGAGAGGGGACCTGAGAGAGAAACCTCACACACTGAAAGGCAGAGAAGCTTGGAGTACCTACAAGGAAGAGCTAAGTTCCAGGGAGGACAAGGCCCTTCCAGAAAGCTCCAGGAGCCAGTCTTCAGGGAAGACGGTGATAGAAGGAGACTGCCAGGTAGAGCAAATACCAGCAGAGCACGCCTCAAAGATCCAAGGTACAGTTATATTTCCTTTCCAAGATGTGAGCCAGCTCCTAGAAAAGCTTATAACCCAGAGAGCCGTACTGATAGGAAACAAAGCTGGGAAAGGCTTGTGAAACCTTTACAGAGAGGCATAGTAAAAAGCCATAACCGTTATTTGCCATACCAAGATCAACAAGGCTGGGGAATATTGGAGAGATCTATTGAACTACAACCTGCCTTATCCAGGGAAAGCTCAGGACTAGCTGACAACACGGCTGAACAGGAACCTATGCAAACAGAGGTGATAGAACCAGAGCCGTTGCAGTTAGAGCACCCGATGGACTGCTCACTCTGTGTTTCCAAGAGTCTAGAGTCTCTCACAGAATTGTAAACGGCAGGACATGCTTTAACATATCTTTTTGCTTTTGCTAAGCTGAAAGAAGAAGTTTTTGTATTTGTTTTTCCTCTTGGTGTTGAAAACCTGTTTGAACGCAAAGAACTGCGAAGAGCCTGTAACAGTTACTGACTTTGTAAATATTTTGGCATAAACCCTGAGTAAGGTACATTCTGATTTTGTCTTCCTGGAGAACCTTTGCGCAACAAAGGGAATAAAAACCATTTAAGTTTAACCCTGCACAAGGCTCCCAACTATTTCTTTATGAAGTGGGACTACAAAGACCATGATGCACCTGATCTAGAAAAGTTTTTCCTTCTTCAACCAACAATAAGTGTCTGCCCTCTCCTTTCTGCACGCTGCCACTAGGAGGGGCTGTGACAGTGTATATATGTATATGAAACAAAGCTCAATATTTACAAGTATGATGCCAAATTATGCAATTTTTTACAGATTGTTCTGGGAAGGCTAGTGTTATGATAAATCATGACTGTTGAGTTTCATTAGCAAAATCTAGGGATGATTGCTAGAGGAACAAAGCTACTTTCATTCTATACTGTTAGGAACACAGCTGTTCTACAAATGAGAGAACTGAATGGGGGCATAAGTACAAGGTCCTATGGTTATGCAAATGAGGTGCCACAATGAGCCTCGGCACATGGCCCCATATCTGCCTTGGGTTGCTCCTGGCTGTTCAGTTTCCTGGTATCATCACTTAAAACTGAAGTAGCTAGAAGAGACTCCATAAGGGGCCCTATGTGCTAAAGTGTGAAGTGACTAGCTCTTTGCAAGAAAAATAGTGCAAAATATCTGGAAATGCATAAAAATACCAAAATGCAGACATTTTGTGACTTTTTTGCGCAAAATGCACTTGAGGTTTGTGAAGGGTAGCTTCGGGGAGGAAGGAGGTTTTAAAATATATTAGCCTCCCCATCAGGGCTGAAGAGGAGACACCAGGGAGCTGATGTTCCCCTGGGGAAGGGGTTCCAAGGACGTCCAATTTGAGCTGGAGGGTCCTTTTAAATTTTTCACCAGTTGCTGCAGAAAGAGGCACACTATTTTTTTTAAAACTCCCTCACATGTTGCCAAAACCTAGAACATGTGAAGTTTCTGTCTGTAGCCAGTGGTGTGCTGAGAAGAAAGGTGAGAGGGCCCGGGCCCCCAAGTGTTGGCCTGAGGGGGGGGGGCAATTGAGACTCAGGGGTGTCCGAAAGGGGCAAGCCACACTATTTGTCCCTCCCTCCCGACATGTCCCCTTCAAATGGCCAGGCTGGTAGCAAATAAAGCAACAGAGGCAGAAGCACTGAAACAAAAATAAAAAGAAAATGAGTGTCAGAGCCTTTGTGTTCCTGTGCTCTCAAAGGCTTGGCCACATTCCACCCCCACAGTAACAGGAATTAATGCATTAGAGAGGGATGGTACATGGCCGGGCCTTGGAGAGTACAGGAATGTTTGTTTTCTTACATAGGAAGATATGCCTTAATGGGTCAGACCAAGGGCCCATCAAGCCCAGTATCCTGTTTCTAACAGATCTCAAAGTACCTCTCGGGTTCCCAAAGGTATACACATTCCATGCTGCTTGTCCCAGGGGTAAACAATGGATTTCCCCAATCCTCTTTAATAATGGTTTATGGACTTTTCCTCCAGGAACTCGTCCAAACCTGTTTTGAACCCAGCTATACTAACAGCTTTTACTACATCCTCCAGTAATGAATTCCATGGTTTGACTACATGCTGAGTGAAAAAAATACTTTCTCTGATTAGTCTTCAATGTGCCATATTGTAGCTTCATTACGTGTCCCCTAGACTTTCTACATTCTGAAGGAGTAAATAACCGATCTATGTTCACCCGTTACACTCCAATCATTATTTTATAGACCTTTATCATATTTCCCCTCAGTCGTCCCTTTGCCAAGTTGAAGAGCCCTAACATTTTAAGCCTTTCCTTATAGGGATATCCTTCTATTCCCTTTACCATTTTGTGCTCTCCTACACTGGCTTCACATTACAGTCCACCCTACTCACCACCTTCAAAGCATACCACAATCTCTCCTCAGAATACCTACAATCGCTGATTCAGAAGACACCACATGACAGACCAAGGAGAGTTAACACACAATTCACCCTCACCATTCCACCATCAAACAGGAAAACAGCCACTCTGCATTGAATAAAGTATTCTCACTTTACACACTGCACATATGGAATATGCTCCCTGATAACATCCGGGCCACACATAACCTTACTTAGTACATGTGGCCATACTTTCTCTACATCAGCCTTACCAGGCAAACTCCTGGCATATCTCTGCCACTGCCACTTTCCCCCAGAATTTCCCTCCCTCCCTTCTCTACTCGCTATATGCCAGCTACTCAATTTACCTTACTGTATATATGTTCAATTAGCTAATCCATAGCTCTTGATCCAGTGTCATGTTACCTGTTGATGCTCTTACATTCTATTTCATTATGTTCTATGTGCGTTTGATTTCGCTCAACTTGTTAACATGTAAACCGCTTTGACACTTTGATAAGGCAGTACATAAAACCAACTAAATAAATAAAATAACTAAATAATCATTTTGGTCTCTCTTCTCTGTACCTTTTCCAATTCTGCTATATCCTTTTTAAGATATGATGACCAGAACTATACACAATATTCAAGGTGCGGTCACACCATGGAGCAATTCAGAAGCATTATAATAGCCTTTGTTTTATTTTCTATTCCTTTCCTTCTGATTTTTAACATTTATTTATTTATTTGCTTTCTTGACTGCAGTTGCACACTGGGAAGAGGGTTTCAACGTACCTTCCACGATGATGCCCAGATCCTTTTCCTGAGTGGTGATTTCTAATGTGGAACCTTGCATTGTGTAACTATAGTTTAGGTTGTTCTTCCCTAAGTGCATAACTTTGCACTTGTCCACATTAAATTTCATCTGCCATTTGGACATTCAGTATCCTAATGTTTCAAGGTCCTCCTGCAATTTTTCACATTCCTTTTGAGTTTTAACAACTGTGAATAATTTTGGATAATCTGCAAATTTGATTACCTCACTTGTTATTCCCATACCCTGATCATTTATTAAAAAACAAAATTGTACCTTTGAGTCAATGCTCATTCCTGGCGACCCAGCAGCTCCTGGGGTTTCTTGGCAGTGTGCCTGGAAGTAGATTGCCAGGCCTTTCTTCCAAGAAAATGGAGGGTTAAAGTGACTTGCCTAAGGCCACAATGAGTACCAGTAGGAATCTAACTCTGGTCTCTTGGTTACTAAAGTTGGTGCTCTAACCACTAGGCTATGCCTTCACTCCAGGTCATTTATAAATATGTTAGAAAGCAGCGGGCCCAGCACAGATCCCCTGGTTACTCCATTATTCACCTTTCTCCATTGAGAAAATTGGCCATTTAGCCTACTGTTTTTTTATTTTTTAGCCAGTTCCTAAATCCACAATAGTACAACTGCCTCCTATCCCATGACTTTTGAATTTTCCTAAGAGTCTCTCATGAGGGACTGTCAAAGGCTTTCTGAAAATCCAGATACACTATACAGTATCAACTAGCTCACTTTTATTTACCTGCTAATTCACACCTTCAAAAAAATAAAACAGATTGCCCAGTACAGACATCAAGCTCACCAGTATGTAGTTTTCCTAGATCATCCCTGGAACCATTTTTAAAAATTTGCGTTACATTGGCCACTCTCCAATCCTCAGATACTACAAATGATTTTAAGGATAGTTCACAGATTACTAAAAGTAGATCTGCAATCTCATATTTCAGTTCTTTCAGCACCCTGGGATGTATGCCATCCATGCCAGGTGATTTGATGCTCTTTAGTTTATCAATTATCTGAATTACATCTTCCTGATTTATCGAGATTTGTTTCAATCCCTCTAATACATCACCTTTGAATATCATTTCTGGCATGGGTATGTTTCCTACATCTTTTGCAGTGAAGGCTGAAGCAAAGAATTCATTCAGTCTCTCCACTATGGCTTTGTCCGCTCTTAGTGCCCCTTTTACTCCTCTGTCATCTAATGGTCCAACTGGCTCTCTTACAGGTGTACTTGAAAAAGGTTTTATTATGCACTTTTCTCCCACAGCAAGTTTTTCAAATTCTTTCTTTTCCTTCCTTATCAATGCCTTGTATTTAACTTGCCAGTACTTATGTTGTTTCCTGTTTTCATTATTTGGCTCTTTTTTTCCATTTTCTGAAGGATTTTCTCTTAGCTATAACAGCCTCTTTGATCTCACCTTTGAGCCATGCTGGCTGTCATTTGGCCTTCCTTCCACCTTTCTTAAAGCATGGAATACATTTGGCCTGGGCTTCCGAGACAGTATATTTAAATAACACCCAGGCCTGATGTAGATTCTTAACCTTTGCAATTGCTCCTTTTCATTTTTTCTTAACCATTTTCCTCATTTTATCATAGCCTCATTTTTAAAAGTTAAATGCTAGCGCAGTGAATATTCATTTTATCCTACCTCCATTTATTAAATAAAATGTGATCATCTTATGATTGCTATTGCCAAGTGGCTCCAACATCATTACCTCTCGCACTAAATCCTGTGTTCCACTAAGGACTAAAGCTAAAATTGCTTCATGGAGCAGCTGGTTCAGGTACCGACTCGAGGGGAAGCTGTCATTTATTTCATCTATAAACGTTCTCTCTCTAGCATGGTCTAATGTGACATTGATCCAGTCAATATTGGGGTAATTGAAATCTCCTATTATTACTGTGTTGTAAACTTTGCAAGCTTCCCTAATTTCTTTTAGCGTTTCATCATCTGTTTGTTCATTTTGGCCAGGCGGGTGATAGTACACCCCCCACTGCCATTCCCTTCCCCTTTTAACATGGAATTTCTATCCATAAAATGATTCTATAGTGTATTTTATTCCTGCAAAATCTTTATTCTGTTTGACTCAATGCCCTCTTTAACAAATAGCGCCACCTCTCCACTAATGTGAGCTATCCTATCATTGTGATATAGTTTGTATCCAGGTATCACGGTGTCCCATTGGTTGTCCTCCTATTTGTACTGCGTCTGTTCTTTCACCTCTGTCATTTTTGTTTCTCTGGCCTGGGTATTTGAAGGGGCCAAAGCAAGAGGGGAGGGGTTTTTAATTGAAAATGCTGAACAGGAGGTGGGCACAGACGGGAGGTGAGAGAGGGGAAGATGCTGGACCATGAGGAGAAAAGAAAAAAAATAAGGGAGGATGCTGGACCAAGGTTGGGTGGGGGGAGAGAGAACAGAGATACTGAAGTGAAATTGTGTGAGGTATAAAGCGAAGAAAGAGAAGAAATGCTGAACTATATGGTATAGGGATGGATAGGAAATAACAGGGAGATGATGGACCATGGAGTTGGGGGGGAGAGAGAAGAGAATGGTGAGATGTCAGACCATAAGAACAGAGATGCTGAAGTGAAATTGTGTGAGGTGAAAAGCGAAGAAAGAGAAGAGATGCTGAACTATATGGTATAGGGTTGGATAGGAAATAACAGGGAGATGCTGGACCATGGAGTGGGGGGGGGGGGAGAGAGAAGAGATGTCAGACCATAGTGGTAGAGGGAAGAAAGAGATGCTGAATCCCAGAATGGAGTAGGGTGGGGGGAGGGGAATTGGGAGACAGAAGGATGATGCTGGACAAAGGGGAGAGAGAAAGAAGAGAAGACAAATGCCAGTAGATGCTGAGGACAAGAAAAGGAGCTAGGGAAAGAATAAGCAGGGAGGTGGTGAGCTAGGAAGCAGGTGAAGGAAGCAGATGGAAAGCTGATAAATGGGTGAAAGGTTAAAAGAGAAAGATTGAGGACTGCAGGGTGAGAAAGCATAACTGCTTACCTGTAATGGGAGTTCACCGTATAGAGCAGGAGTATGCAGCCACATTCTAGGTGCTGTCCGCTGACATCGCCCGTGTGCCCAGCTCTCCCTGAGCTCAGAAAAATCCTTTGGACTTCTCTAAGCATGTGCGCCACTTCCCACCTTGCTATCCCGCTCTTAGCTGCCTCAGTCAATTTCAAAGCAGACAAGCGCAGCATTAAAAAAAACAATCAAAGCGGGCCACCAAAAACAGAAACAATGAATGTTGAAAATGGGAGCAGAGCAAATGAGGCACCTGCTACATATCAGATGTTGTATCTTGTCATCAGTAGAGTGATTGATTGTAGAGACGGTGAAAGAATCATATCTTCTTCGTGAGGGGACGACATGTGGTTACATACCCCTGCTGTATACGGAGAACCCCCATTACAGGTAAGCAACTACACTTTCTCCATCTACAAGCAGGGGGATGCAGGCACACTCTAGATGATTTCGGAGCTGAGGGCCGCTGAAAAGTCCATTAATACGTGCAGCCCGGGTGAAAATTGGGAGGCAGAGACTTTAGGCAAAGAGGTTTAGCAGTACAGCCTGGCCAAGGGCAAAGTCAGTGTCTGAAGAACAGGTATGAACAGATGACCATGTGGCAGCTTTGTAGATATATTGCGGAGGAATAGCAGTTAGATTAGCCACCATAGATACTGTTGCACAAAGGTGGGGGGGGGGGGGGGGAACTAGCTGCCCAGGCAAGGAGGGGGGAGGTAAAACCCGCCTGAAGATAACAAAAAGAAATACAGTCTGTGATCCAGGAGGAGATGGTTTGCTTAGATGCAGGTCTCCCTAGATTGTTAGGGTTAAAGGTGACAAAAAGCTGGGAAGACTGGTGAAGCTGTTTGATTGCTTGGAGATAGTACAGTAAAGCTCATTTGCAATCCAAGGAACGTAGTGATTGTTCAGGATAATGTGGCTGTGCCTCTGGAAAGAAGGCAGGAAGCACTATAGATTGATTGAGGTGAAAACTGGAAACAATCTTTTGTAGAAACTTAGGATGGGTACGTAATAGGACTATCATGAAGAAACTGGGTATATGGAGGATAATGAATGAGAGCCTAAAACTCGCTCAAAAGGGGGCTGTAAGAATACTGAGAGAACTACATTGAGATCCCACGCTGGAGCAGGAGGCTTCTGAGGAGGCTTAGTGTTTATCAGACCCTTCGTGACGCAAGAGACTAAGGGATGCATGGAGATCGGTTTGCCATCTTCGTGCCGATGGATCACAGCAATGGCAGAGAGATGGTAATAAACTGAAAGTCTGTAGTCCAGAATTAGACAGGTGAAGTAGATAATTGAGAACATGACTGAGGGGACACAAGACAGGGACCAAACCCTGGAGGAGTGGTCTAGTGGTTAGGACAAGATACTTCAGGCCGGAGGGCCGGGGGTTCAAGTACCACCTGGGGATAACAATCTCAGGCCGGAGGGACTGGGATTTCTAGTCCTACAGGCACTCCTTGTGGTCTTGGGCAAGCCACTTAACCCTCCATTGCCCATGTTCCCTGTAAGTATTAGCGTATGTGTCTCATATCCCCTCGTGTTAAATGTATCCCCCAATTGACCGCTTTGACCTGGTGAAAAGCAGGATATAAATACAGCTAAATAAATAAACCCTGTGACGAAGCCCAGTGAGAGAAAAGAGTCCATTTAGAACTGTAGGAACGCTGCATTAAAGGGCATCAAGATGCCTGGAGTACAGCTTGAACTTTAGCTGGCATGGAATGGACAGGATCAGCTAGCTGGTCAACTTCCAAGTGGCTAGGGCGAGTGATTGCAGGTTGGGGTGGAGGAGAGGACCTATCTGCTGTTTTAGGAGGAAGGGATGAAGTAGAAGATGCTAGGGTCTCTGTTGAGCCATGGCGGGGACATGCACATATCACATCTGTCTGGGCTATCGAGGTGCGATGAGGATCACAGTCACTCTGTCTGCACAAACTTTGAGTAGTTTCTGAGGAATGAGTGGGAATGGCAGAAAAGCAGAGAGAAGGCGATCCACCTATGAGATAAGGAAGGCGTCCACCACCCATCTGTCCAAGCTGGGACAAAGGGAATAGTAGAGCAGATATTTGACATTGTCATCTGATGCAAAGAGATCCATTTCGGGTGTCCTCCAGGCCTGGAAGATGGGGGAGAGAACTATGGGATCCAGAGACCATTCATGAGAATCGAGGCGCCGAATGAAGGAGTCCACTAACTGGTTGTGAACTCCGGGAAGGTAAATTGCAGCGAGGTAAACTCCAAAGGATTGGGCATAGAGTCACAGAGGGATGGCTTCGCAGCAGAGTCAAAGGGAACCGGAGCTGCCTTGCTTGTTGAAGTAGAACATGGTGACTTGATTGTCGGTTTGCACTAAGAGTAATTTGTTGCAGACCCAAAATTGGAAGGCCTTAAGGACATAAAAGATTGCACGCATCTCCAGCAGGCTGATGTGTAGAGAGGACTCTTTGATGGACCAATGACTTTGAGTCGTGAGATGCAGCAGATGAGCACCCCAGCCCATCTGGGAGGCATCTGTGGTTAAAGTAAGTTGATGTGGAAGCTGTAGAAAAGGGTGCTTACCGTGAAGCTGGATGAGAGGGTCCACCACTGAATACACTGGCACCACTGACAATTTGCTCCAGAGAGAGGAACCCAGTAGCGAAGGGACTAACTTTTTTGATTCCAGTTGAGTTTGAGGTGCCACTGGAGAGGCCTCATATAAAGGCGTGCAAAGAGAACTGTGTGCATAGAGGCCACCATGTGTCCCAACAAGGGCAGGATAGTGTGTGCTGAGGCCTGTGGAGAAGCCAGCAGCTGAGTGGCGAGTTGTTGCAGAGTGTTTATTCTGCTTTGAGGAAGGTAAGACCGTGCTACAGTTGTGTTTAAGCAAGCTCCAATTAAGTCCAGAATCTGACGAAGCTTGCACTCAGAGTTTTGGAAGTTGATGATGAAGCCGAGCTGTTGCAGGAGCAAGACCACTGTGTGGACAGGAGCCAGAGTCAAGGCTTTGTCAGGACCTGAGACGAGCCAGTCGTCCAGATAATGGTAAACACACAGGTCTTGTTTGTGAAGGCATGCCGCTTCAACCACAAGGCACTTAGTGAAGCCTCTTGGAGCTGAAGATAGCCTGAAAGGTAGCACCCTGTACTGGTAATGTTCCGACTTGAAGCAGAACCGAAGGCACTTCCATTGATGAAGATGTATGGGAATATGGGTGTAGGTATCTTTGAGATCTAGAGAGACAAGCCAGTCATCCTGTCATAAGAGGTGTAGAATGGTGGCTAGGGACACCATCTTGAACTTTTCTTTCTTGATATAGAGATTGAGGTCCCGGAGATCGAGAATAGGACAAAAGCCTCCAGACATTTTGGAAATAAGGGAAAACCAGAAGTAGAAATCCTGGTTGCGTTCAGATTCCAGAACAGTCTTAATTGTATGGCTGGACAGTAAGGTTGATATCACCTCCTCCAGGGTAATTGGAGAGGAGGAATCCTGCTTGGCACAGGCAATCCTTGAGAAGGGTGGCCGTGAAATTGAGTTTGTAACCGGTTGAAATGATAATGAGGACCCAGCAATCTGTGGTGTGGAGTGCCAGGCATCTTGGAAGTACTCGACTCATCCAGATAGTCAAAAACTGGGAGTCGTCTTGGAAGGTTGCCCTGAGGCGATGGAAGGCTGCTTCCTCTTTTCTCTGGGGTGTTGAGGATAAGCAGGTATAGGCTGATGCTGTGCTGGAGGCCTAGAATAAGGCTGAAAATGCAGTCGAGGGTAATACTGCTGGAAGTACTGGTAAGGGTATGCTCTCCTATACTGAAGCTATGTAGGACGGCGGGACTACTGGGTTTGCTCCGTCAGTTGAGCTGAGAGTTCTCATACTATGGTGGCATGGTCTTTCACCTCTGAAACAGCCTGCTGTACCTTGATGCCGAAGAATCTATCTCCTTGACAGGAAGCATCTGCCATGCGGTCATGAAGATCCTCCCTGAGACCAGAAACGCAGAGCCAAGCTGTCTGTCATGCAAAGATGGATGTAGCTGTGGTTTGGGCAGCCGAATCAAAGGCATCATAGATAGCCCAAATTATGATAGAGGGACTCCTGTAGGTTGTCTTGAAAGCTCTGATCCTCCCATTTTGAAAAGGAAGCCAGGTCTGACATCTGTGAGAGAAGATTGTGATGGTATTAAAGCATCTGAAATTGGTGTGTTAGAATCTTCATGGTTAGCATGCCACTCTGGAGGGTTTTCCTGCCAACTGAATCCAACATGAGTTGGTCCTTCCCTGGCAGGGTTTGGGCATGAGCTTTCGCAGACTTAGCCTTTTTGAGGACAATCTCAGAGACTACAGATTGATGAAGAAACTGTTGATGTTAGAAACCTGGTGCAGACATGACTTTGGATTTAAGGTCAAGGAGATGAGTCATGGGGTATACTGATGCCAATGTGCATCACACTGATGCCAGGAGATCTTGCAAGACCTGGGGAACTGGCATGCTAGGACCTCTAGTACAAGCCTGCAAGATGGATTGAAAATCCTTTTTATTAGTGGGGGTTTGAGATTCACTAAGGGCCAGTGCTCTGAATAGTTTCTGGAGAAATTTTGGGTAAGAGAAATCTTCAGGTGGTTTGTGCTCTGCTGCTAGAGATGATGTCTCCTCAATATCTCCCGAGAGAACATAAGATATGCCATACTGGGTCAGACAAAGGTCCATCAAGCCCAGTATCTTGTTTCCTACAGTGGCCAATCTAGGTCATACGTACCTAGCAGTTTCCCCAAAAGACACAGGTTCCGCAATGCTTGTACTGGGTCAAGCATTGATATCCTGGGTCCCTCCTTAATAATGGTTTATGGGCCTTTCCTCCATAGGGAGGGCGCTGTATCCTACTGGTGGAATAGGATGGACTTGCTGTTGAGTAAGCGCAGTCATCCAAACGTTCTGGATCTCAGCAGTCCACGAGGGATGGGGGAAACTGGTAAGAAGAAACCTCTGTGGATGGTAAGCATTCACCAGGAGGAACAGCTCTCAGGAGGGCTGCACTGTCCTGGACAAAGCGGCGTAACAATTGTAGGAGCGGGTCCACAGGGATAGACGTGTCATCCGGAGGGACTACAGGAGACAAGGTCAGAACAGGATCTGATTGCTGTCTCATTTTCTTGGATGCATGAGAGGTGGTGTCTGAGAAAGCACTCTCAGACTTACTTTTATGATGGCACTACTCTCCAGAGCTACGAGGTATAGCGGGGTCAATCTTGTGGGTGTGTTTGGACTTAGACTTGTTTCTGATCTACAAGTGTATCCAGCCTCAGGAAATGAGTTGCAGAGGCCAGGTGAGGAGGAGATGGAGTCATGCCTCTGGCCTGATTTTTGAGGCTCTGGGCTGCTCTCTTCGACGCTGGTGCCAATAGGGATTCTGCCTCCAAGCGGCCCCTTCAAGTCCCAATTGTGCCTTGTCTGGATCCAATAGGACTGGAATTGAAACAGGAGTAGAAGTCATGTCCAATGAACTGAATGACGTAGTCTGTTACCACTGGAAGGAACTGTTTCAGTGACTGCCTTTCTTTTTTTTTTTAGTCACAGCACTGGTGTAGAGTGCTCTCTGTGCTGTCACCTCCTGCACTGTTTGTCATTGTTGTTGTTTAGAACAGCAGTGGAGGAAGAGAACCTCCCTCACTGACCACTGCTGAAGAGACTTGATGAATGTGCTGTCTCTGTGGTGTTATTCAGTCAGGAAACTGCAGGGACTGATAAACCCGAAAAACAAAGAAATAAAAAGAAAAAGGTTGCAAATACGACAGAGGATGGGAGAGCCGTGCTGCACAGCCTTTGCGGAACGAAGACTGAGGCAGCTCAGAGCGGGGATGGCAAGGCAGAAAGCAGTGCGCGTGCTCAGAGAACTCCAAAGGAGTTCTCTGAGCTCAGGGAGAGCTGGGCAAACAGGCACTGTCAGTGGACAGCATCTAGAGTGTGCCTGCATCTCCCTGCTTGTAGACTGAGAAAGAAGTATGAAAATGAAATTAGGCCTTACCTGCTAATTGTTGTTCCTTGAGAAACTCCAGTCCAGTCCCACACCTCTGAGTAGTGTACCTCTTCCAGCAGCTTGGAGACTGAGCATTTCATCTTTTTGATGACTGCACTATACTTAGGCTGCTAGCACTTCCCACCAGCCCCCAGTAATCTACTGACAAAGGAGATGCACAGGAGCAACCAATAAAAAGTTAATTGAAACTGCAATAAAAAATCATAACTTCCGGCATCATCTTACCAGAATCCAGCCCCCCTACCAACCATAAAGGGCGGGGGGGGGGGTTCCTTCATTTTCCCACAAAGAAAGGTAAGTTTACCTGCAATTTACAGGATACATAGCAAATACAGAACACCTTATGGCCAAGCTTATACACCACTCATGGCCTTCACAAACATGCTTGACCTCCAAACGTGAGGACCACCCAGACCTGCCATAAATATATTGCCCTTCTTCAGGCCTGGGATCACCCTGAGATAAGGAGGGTTCTGGGACTGGACTGGAGATCCTCAAGGAACAACAATTAGCAGGTAAGGCCTAATTTCATTTTCCTTATCGCCCCTACAGTCCAGTCCCGCACTTCTGGGATGTATCAGAGCAGTATTACACATGGGGGGGGGGGGGTGGAGGGGGGACCACTTGTATATCCAGGTGGTAATGCTTCACAAACATGCGGAGAGAGGACCCCATGGCCGCCCTGCCAATGTCTCCTGGCGGGATGAGGCCATACTCTACCCATGACGCGGCCTGCGTCCGATTTAAATGAGTTCATAATCCTACTGGCACACTCCACTGCCTCAACCCATATGCTAACCCGATTGCTTCTTTTATGCACCTAGAAATGGAGGACTTAGCCACCATCTCCCCTTTACGTGGCCCTCTAGATATGACAAACAATCGAACCGACATATGGAATCATGCGGTTCTCTGAACATCCAGGAGATGTAACCACAGCTCCATCAACTCTCCCAGGCCCTCTGATCGCCCTAGCAAAGTGACTGGCTAATTTACGTGAAACACAGAAAACACCAAGGGTCAAAAGGATGGCATCAGTCAAAGCACCACCTGCTCCCTTGAAATGTATGGAAGGGGTTCCTGATATGACAGTTCTTGAAGCTCCAAAAATTCTACACACGGAATAAACTGCCACTAAGAACACTGTCATGAGCATCAAGTCCTGTATCATACAGGACTTCCCAGGCTCGAACGACTCCTCCATCAGCCATGAGAAACCAAACTGAGGTCCCAAAAAAGAATCATGAAATGCCGTGGAGGGCAAATTTGTTTCACTGCCCGAAGCAAAAATGGACCACCTTCTGGTGAGCTGCTAACAACTCCCCCAGTCCTGCCACAGAAGCTTCTGATCGTTGCCCCTGCATTCACAAAGACCTACTTGCTAGGCCCTTCTCCTAGCCCACCTGCTGAAAAGCTATGACCTCAGCCTTGAGGCTCGCTAAGGTATATATGGTCGCTTTACACTCCAGGCCTCAAAGTCACAACAAGTGTATATCTGACCCCTTATAAACTCTCAAGAAGGTCGTGATCCCAGAGACAGAGTCTCGCCGTCTCCTCAATATTGCCCCCTCAAGAGCCAAGCCATATGCGAGAGATGATCCACCTGTGGCATTCGGACCGAGCCCTGGGTCAGCAGGTCAGGCCCAACCGGCAGTCGCCAGTTCTATCTGTCATCAGATGGACCAGGTCCTCATATCCCGGGCATCTCAGTCAATCGGGGACAATGCGGATCACCCGCCTCCCTGGTGCGCTTCGAGGCATTGATACACGCGTTCGATCAGGGGCCCCGGAGGAAAGACATACAAGCACCCCCCTCCCCCCATGGGCAACCACTGACCGAGAACTAGGGACTTCGAGATTCTTTCTCCTGAATCTTTGCCTTGGCAGTGGCCAACTTAGTCATGAATCCATGATCAGCATGCCTCATTTTCTCACTATCGGCGAGAATACTTTGTTGCTAAATACCCGTTTCTCCGGGTCCAGCTAAAAATGCCTTAGGTAACTGGTCACATTCTCGGTCCCTGCAACGTTTGCTGCTGTCAACTCCAATAGGTGAACTTCTGCCCAATGCAACAATCCGGCTTTCCCGCTTCCCAGGCACACTCTGCCCATGCTCCCTTGGCTGTTGATATAGGCCACCGTCCTCGTGTTGTCCGAGAAGACCACCATCCTTATCTCGAGCCAGTTTATGGGCCAACCGCTCCTGTCTGGTGTCCATCATCCCCGGGCCACCCGGCCCTCAACTGCACCCCCCCCAACCAAGAGGCTGGCGGCCGTTGTCTCTGGAATCCAAAGCAGCATCTACAGGGGCATCCCCCTGTGAAGTTCGCAGGGCACAACCACTGCCGGATTGTTTCCCCCCCCCCCTCCGATCTTTGCCCTGCAAGGCAATGGATGAGCAAGAGAGTGACGTTGATGTGACCACTTGCATAGAAGCGCACTCTACAGCAGCCTCATGTGGGTCCTCGCCCACCGAATCAACTCTATTGTTGGCACCATGGTCCCTAATATTTATAGATAATGCTATGCAGTCGGTGATCTCATCTGAAGAAACTCTCGAACCACCTTCCACAGGATCTGTGCCCTCTGACGCAGTAGGCCCACGCTTTCCTTGATCATGTCGAAGCGGGCTCCCAAGTACTCCAGAACCGACGCCGGCACCAGCCAACGCTTAGCTGTGATAATAATCCAGTCGAGGCTCTGCAAAAATTTGACAACTCTCTCTGTGGCCTGTGCACTGTTGCATGGCTTTTGTGCGAATGAACCAGTCGTCGAAAAACTGGTGCACCAGGACACTCTCCTGACAGAGCACTGCTGCCACTACCACCATCACCTTGGTGAAAGTGCACGGCACCATTGAAAAGCTGAATGGCAACACTCGAAACTGGAAGTGTCCTCTGGAAAAAGATGTTTTGGGCAAATTAGGATGTGCCAGTAAGCCTCTGTGAGGTCGAGGGATGTGAGGAATGCTCCTACTCTAGCTGCCACAATAATGGACCGGAGTGTCTCCATATCGCACTGGGGCACCTGTAAACCCCGGAGGATTTACCCGAGATCCAGAATGGGCCGAAAAGATCCTTTTTGTCTTTTTTTTTGGAAAATAAATGGAATACTGACCGCAGCCATACTGGACCCTGGGAACACAAAATATAGTTCCCAAATGCAACAGGTGCTGAAGGGTCTCGAACTGCCTTGGTCTTGCCCCGTGCCTGCATGGGACTGCCTGAAGGAGGGCATGAGGGGCCTTGCGAACTGTAACACACAGCTATCCCGGATGACTCCGGATGTCTTCCCACACCCATTGGTTGGATGTAATCTGGGACCAGGCTGGGTAAAAGCCCATAGCCGACCTCCCATGGACTGCTCTCCGCCTGGGCCCTCCTCGTTTCATTGTGCCTTTTTGGCTCCCGAGGAAGAGGCAGTGGTAAAGAAAACCCCACCGTGCTCTCTGAATTCCTTGACCCCGAGAGTTGTAACATCCATGCTGGCAGGGCACAAACAGACAGAGCAAAGCCTACGATTTGGCTTGTCTTCTGGGAGGTGGACTCCTTTCGACCTCCCCTAAGTTCTTAAGCAACTTCTCAACATCTGTTCTGAAACAAAAACTTGCCCTTGAACAGCAGCTTACTAAGCCGGGACTTAGAGGACATAACTGACACCCAATTTCTTAGCCAGAGCTAGCAACAAGCTGCCCCTATGGATGGCATGCTCTTCGCTAGAGCTCTAATGAGATCATAGCAGGCATCCGCTAGATAGGTGGCCCCCAACTTCAGCCTCGTAGCTGATGCAGCTGGATCCTGAGAATCCAGAGCTTCGTCTTTAAGCTTCAGAACCCCCTGTGCCCACCGCAGGCAAGTCTGAGCAACAAAGCTCGTAATGAAAGGGCATCAACATCAGGAGCCTGTGCAACAAGGGGTCTAACCTCCGGCCCCACACTTCTCATAGCGCTGTGCTGCTTTCTACCAGTAGAGTGGGCTTCTTAATCATTGTTGACATCGCAGCATCCACCTTCGGCAATTGCAGCAACTCCCGCTCATGCTCCGGCAGCAGGTAAAGATGTGCCTTGGTCTGCATTTCCC
The DNA here is from genome assembly GCA_033557465.1 of Ichthyophis bannanicus. Lineage (NCBI taxonomy): Eukaryota > Metazoa > Chordata > Amphibia > Gymnophiona > Ichthyophiidae > Ichthyophis > Ichthyophis bannanicus. The sequence goes on along the minus strand of CM066032.1, from coordinate 677,391,259 downwards.
TAAGGGCAGACTCTAGGAGGTCCCACTCATCCTGTATCATTTGTTTGATACCTCAATGCTAGGAAAAAAACCCTTTGTGTTTTACGCACCACTTGGTACTTCCACCATTGACCCACTGCTCGTGGGCATGTTCCATGCTTCCAGGAACTCCATAATAAGCTCTCCCAATTCCCTACAGCGGAAGATATGAAAATTGCGAGATTCCTCCTCCTGGGAACTCTGGCCACTTCTAGCTCTTCTGGTTCCATGTCCCGCTCGAATCCAGGCTCCAGCCGCCTTGAGCTGTGGTTTACCAGTGGCAAGCTCTGCCACCGCAGTGCGCTCCATTATCTCCACTGCTAACCTCTGTCTGTCACATGAAAACGCCAGAGGAGACCTTCTAGCTCCCTGCAACATCATAAGAGAGCAGTGGAGCCATAGTGAATGGAGAAAAATTATGTTAAACGCATGCAGCATCGATGAAAATTAGATAAGTTCAAAATAAATTAGTTCAATAGTATATACCCCTGAAGAAGCTTAAATAGCGAAACGCAAATGGGCGCCAAGGAGAGGCGTTGGGGCAGAAAAAGAGACAGATAAGTTATACATTCTGTCTATAATCAATATAATTTGAAAAACTGCTGTTTGAATGTGGAGAATGGTCCTTGATGCGAAAAGGCATTTTTGTACAGACAATAGTCTGAGGTTTATGCCGAATTAGTCTGAGACCATCTTCACAATTGTTGTTATTAGATACATATATAATTATATTTGGAAACTGCAATTATCAATTGGTGTTTTAAATGCAGTAAGAAGTGCATTTGGACCCTGCAACATCATTGCAAGGGCTTGGTGCATGAGGAGTTTGAACTCAAGGGAACCCTCCCCCCAGGCACTCCCCTCCACCTGACGGTGGGAATAGAGGGGCCCAGAGAGGACTGCCATCCATTTCCTAACTCCTCTTCTCTATGGACCGGTGTCCCCGCAACTGCAATGGACAAAAACCCGAGCCCTCTTAAAACTGTGAGCCAGTCCCCCCCCCCGGCATATCCGGGGATGCAGCTCAAGAAGATTCCCCACCGTCCTCATTGAGCTGGTCCCTGTCTGCCGACCTAACTTCCCCCTCGCCTCCATGCAGAGACCCGAGGGTAAGAGCCTAATCTGCCGGACTCTATAGAACCCACGATGTGGCTTATCCAGCATGATTTGGCTAGTAGAGCAAGAAGACCCAGAGGCCCCTTCCAAATCCCTGCCAGCTGCTCCTCGGGGGTAACTTAACTGCTATGCAGCACTGAACTCTCCTCTTTTTTTTTTTTTTTTTTAATTGCTCTGTTTAAAACTTTCAAGAGAAGCAAAAACAAAAAAAAATGTGAGTAAGGAGGAGCCCATGTCCAAAGAGCCACCCCTCTCCCACAGTTCTCATCTGAAGAAGATGGCGCTAGCTGCTTAAAATAGTGAGATTTCCCGTGTTGCCGACTCTGCTGACAGCGAGGGAGCCACGCAGTAACTGGACTCCCCGCTGCAAGGCCAACTGAAGGAAAGGCTACCCGATCTGCTTAAAACTGTCTTTTGCACTGATCTGCACCCTTCCGAACCCCCTCGTGCTCAGCTTTTCTCTACCAGTTTCGGCGCTGAGGCAGGAATGACTGTGCTGTATTCTAAACATGGCCTGGTATATGTCTCTGTGGCTACTCACTCACTCAAGGTTCGGGAGCCGCTGCTGCCATCCCAGCAGACCTCGGAGGCCTCTCTCTCTGTCAGAGAGCCCCTGGCTTTTTAACTGAAGTATGTTTCCATAATTTTTTTTTCTAAACTGAGCTTTCATACTCCCAACAAAAAATCTCTCAGGAGTTGAATCACCCCTATTAGGTATCCCAAAACTCCTCTGCAGTGCAAAAAGGAAAAGGAAAAGGAAACTCAAACACTAAATCTCCTAGTTGTCCACTAAAGTGAATCCAGATCCCTGGGATCACCTGCTCCAGTTGCTTGGAGACTGAGCTTACTGGGGGCTGGTGGGAGGTGCCAGCAGTCTAAGTACAGTGAGGTCATCGAAAAGATGACCTATTCAGTCTCCAAGCTGCTGGAAGAGGTACACTACCCAGAGGTGCAGGACTGGACTGGAGGGACGATAAGGGAATCTGAAATTATAGAGACCCAGAAAAGAAAGCGATTTGTCTTGTTATCCAGAGAGTGGCACTGAAAATCATTGCTATCTGGATATATGCCAGCTCCGTACCAGATTCGCACACGGATCATCCTGGCACTTTCTGCTAACCGGGCAAGTCCTTTTGAATATTGACCCCTGTATTCTTATATTTCTGCATGTGATTTTCATATGGTTTTGCAGTCATTGATTCTTTGTTGACTGGATTATTGCAGTGCTCTATTATGTGATCTTCCCTCTTCTTCCCTTAGAGCACTGCAATTGGTATGGAATTGTTTGGCTAGACTGGTATGTGGCCCAAGGGAACATTTTTTCCCTGTTTTAGCTAGTTTGCACTAGCTTCCTGTGGCTCAGTGGATTGTCTAAAATTTTCAGTCTGATTCACTAGTCTTTGCAGGGTGATGGACCCATTTACCTAGCTAAGGTATTGATGCTTTAGTCCAATAATAATTACAGAGAGCACTCAAAGTAAATTGGTCCCAGTGATTACAATCACCAATTTACTTTGAGTGCTCTCTGTTCAGTCTGCAAAGTTAATATTCATTCGTAGAGCAGCATTTTACGTGGCAGGGCCTTGTCTGAAGAATGCCCAATTTGAGAATAGAAATTAATTATTTGAAATTTTGTAAGCAGTTGAAAATGTTTTTATTTGCTCAAGTGTTTAATGCTCTTATGTGATTGAGTTCTGTTTAAGGTAAATGGACAGCCTTTGGAATAATTTTATAAGAGGCTTTTCACTCCCCAAAAATTATTTTATAAAATTACCCCCTAAATTATAAAAATTGGTTGACTCCAAGACATGTCTTGTTCTACGGTGACAACAGTGCTATCATGGCTGCTCTTTTACTACACGAAAGGTCATTTTACCTTCGCTTCTATACGGGAATTTATCAAGTTCCTTTCAAACTATTTATATGACTGAACAACAGAGCCAGTGCTGGGAAGTAGCAGGTGGTTAACAGTAAAGTGAAAAGGAATGCTCACCAGCACACCCACAGCTGTTCCTATCATCCAGCGATTAGTATGGCAGCTATGCACCGCTTGCCCAGCAGCCTCCTAAGGGAGATGAATCACTTAGGACTGCTATAGTCCTGAACATGTGACAGGCTGTGAGAAAGAATGTCCTATGCCTGGAGGCTCCTTACAATATTAAAGTCACAGGATAAGAAGAACCGTCTTATTGTAGATTGGGTTTAAAAGATAGGAAATGGAGCAAGATTAAATGGTCAGTTTTCCCATGGAGAGAGGTAGATAGTGGAATGCACCAAGGATTTGTATTAGGATCGGTGCTGTTTAACAAAATCAATATATGTGCCTTCAAGTCGGTGCTGACTCCTGGAGACCCAGCAGCTCCTGGATTTTATTAGCAGTGTGACCGGAAGTAGATTGCCAGGTCTTTCTTCCGAGGCAACAATCAATAATGATCTGGAAATGAGAATTACCCTAGTCCCCAGTTTGTTCTGTTTGTCTCAGCAGATTGTAAATTCGGTGGAGCCTGGACTGTCTCTTATGTGTATGTGTACAGCACCATGTATGCCTAGTAGTGCTATATAAATGATAAATCACTAATTTCCTCCACATCCCCTAACTCAGCTAAAAGCTTCATATGAACTCCCTTCGGCATCCCTCTACCCAAATCAATAACCCAATTTAGGAAAGCACTTAAATATCACCTTTTCCTCATATACTACCCACCAAACATTACCCCCAGCAAAAGCCCCCCCAAATAAGAGACACGCCTTATCTTCAAATAGCCTCTCCCACTTTCTCAGTAAGATTACTAGGACTTTTGTGTTGTCATGATACCTTTTTATATAATCATGTTTGTAATAAGTTAACTTTATGTTACCCAAGTTTATATACCTGTTTGCTGTAAACACGGAATAGCCTGTTATTCTGTTGATGTTGTTGTATGTGAACCGCGCTGATACCAAATAGCGCGGTATATAAAAGATTGTAATAAATAAATAAGAATCTCCCGTCCTAAACTACCCAACTTCTGTGACCACAGAATTTTCATGTTAATATGTTGAATGTAAATAAGTCCTCTGTACCTATTCCAATACAGAGCCTCCTTAATCTAACCAACTTCTGTGAACACAGAATGCCCATGTAAAGTTTTTGAATGTAAATATGTTCTATAGTTCTATATACACATTACAATATTTTTATCATGTTATAGTACATAACCCTTGAATCATTGTAACATCTCTGACTGACCTCTAAGTTGAATGTAACTTGGTTGTTATATGTAAACTGCTTGATCTCTGGAAAGGGCGGTATAGAAAAAACTTTTAAATAAATAAAAATAAAAATAATAGTCAAAAAAGAAGATTAAGAGGGTAATTTCATAAACTCCCACAACATAGGAGCATAAGAAATGTCATACTGGGTCAGACCAAGGTCCATCAAACCTGTTTCTAACAGTGGCCAATGCAGACCACAAGTATCTGGCAGGTTCCCAAAAAGGCACACAGGTTCCACAATGCTTGTCCTGGGGTACATAGTGGATTTCCCGGGTCCTCTTTAATAATGGTTTATGAACCTTTCCTCCAGGAACTAGTCCAAACTTTTTTAAAACCCAGCAACAGCCTTCGTTACAGCCTCTGGTAACAAATTCCAGAATTTGATTACATGTTAAGTGAAAAAATATTTTCTTTTATTAGTCTTAAATGAGTTACACTGTAACTTCATTGCGTATCCCCTAGTCGTTCTACATTTTGATGGCATAAACAACCGATCTATGTTTACCTGTTCCATTCCATTCATTTATTTATAGACTTCTACAATAACTCCTCTCAGCTATCTCTTTTTCCAAGCTGAAAAGTCCTAACCTTTTAAACCTTTCCTGATAGAGGTATTCTTCCATGCCCTTTATCATTTCAGTGGTTCTTCTCTGTATTCCTTCTAATTCCGCTATATCCTTATTAAGATACAGCGACCAGAATTGCACACAATAATCAAGATGCAGTCGCACTATGGAACAATACAGAGGCATAATATCATTCTTGGTTTTATTCCCCATTCCTTTCCTTATAATTCTTAGCATTCTATTTGTTTTCTTGTCCGCTGCTGCACACTGGACGGAGGGTTTCAACGTATTATCCATGGTGACACTTAAATCTTTTTCCTTGGTGGTGGTTCTTAATGTGGAACTTTCACCATGTAACCAGCCAGGCTTCCAATTTATCAAGATCTTCTTGCAATTTTTCACAATCCTCTTGTGTTCTAACAACTTTGAATAATTTTGTGTCATCTGAAAATCTGATAACCTCACTCGTTATTTCCTATTTCCAGGTCATTTATGAAGAGGTCAAAAAGCAGTGGGTCCAGCACAGATCCCTGGGGCACTCCACTATTCACCTTTCTCCATTGAGAAATATGGCCATTTAGCCCTACTCTCTGCTTTCTATCTTTTAACCAGTTCCTGATCCACAATAGCACACTGCCTCCTATCCCATGACTTTTTAATTTCCACAAGAGTTTCTCATGAGGGATCTTGTCAAAGGCTTTCTGAAAATCCAAATACACTATTTCAACTGGCTTACCTTGGTCTACCTGTTTACCTTCATAAAATATAACAGATTAGTAAGACAAGACCTTCCCTGGCTAAAGTCATGTTGGCTGTCTTCCATTAAACCATGACTATCTACATGGTCAGAAATTTTGTTCTTAATTATGGTTTCTACCATTTTGTCCGGTACAAATGTCAGGCTCACTGGTCTATAGTTTCCTGGATTACCCCTGGAACCTTTTTTAAAAATTGGCGTTACATTGGCCATTCTCCAATCTTCAAGTACTACAGATGATTTTAATGATAGTTCACATATTACTAATAGGTCTGCAATCTCATATTTCAGTTCTTTCAACATCCTCAGATGTACACCATCTGGTCCAGGTGATTTACCACTCTTCAGTTTATCAAATACTTGTAATACATCTTCCCAGTTTAGCGCTTTTTTTCAGTTCTTCTCATATATCACCTTTAAATACCATTTCAGGCATGGGTAACCCCCCTACATCTTCTTCAGTAAAGACCAAAGCAAAGAATTCATTCAGTCTCTCTGCTATGGCCTTGTCTTCCTTTAGCGTGCCCTCACACCTCCATCGTCCAGTGGTCCAACTGACTCTCTCACAGGTTCTTTGCTACGAATGTACTTGAAAAAATTTTATTATGCATTTTTGCTTCCATGGCAAGCTTTTTTTTTCAAATTCTCTCTTTGCCTGCCTTATGAATGCTTCGCATCTAACTTGCCAGTTCTTATGTTGTTTCCCATTTTTGTTATTTGGCTCCTTTCTCCATTTCCTGAAAGATGATTTTTTGGCTACAATAGCCTCTCGGACCTCGCCTTTAAACCATTCTAGCAGTTTTTTGGCCTTCCTTCAACTTTTCTGAAAACATGGAAAACATCTGGGTCTGAGCTTCCAAGATAGTATTTTTAAACAACACCTATGCTTGATGTAAATCTTTAACCTTTGCAGCTGCTCCTTTTAGTTTTTTCTAAATATTTTCCTCAGTTTATCATAGTCTCCCTTTTAAAAGTTAAAATGTAGTACAGTGGATTTCCTTGCCGTCCTTCTTCTATTTATTAAATCAAATGTGATCATGCTATGATCACTATTGCTAGGTGGCCCCAAAACCCTTATCTCTTGCACAAGATCCTGTGTTCCACTAAACACTAGGTCCAAAACAGCTTCTCCTCTTTTACCAAGAAGCAGTCATTTATTTCATCTAGAAACTATCTCTCTAGCATGTCCTGCTGTGACACTGACCCAGTCGATACTGGGGTAATAGAAATAGCATAGTTATTCACCTGCAATAGGTGCTCTCTGGGGACAGCAGGAATCAGTCCCCACATATAGGTGATGCTGGCACTGATGCAGCCCTGCGCAGAAGCTTCTCCCCTGCTTTCAAAGAAAGCCTTTGGGAGATGCACCACGCATGCATGGTCCTCTTCCTGCCCAAGGGTGCCATCTTGCCTCAGTCAAGTGACATAGCTAAAGACGGAAAAAATGATAAAGAAGCAACTCCACAGGGAAGAGGGAGGGTTGTGAGCACCAATTTCTGCTGTCCCTGGAGAACATCTGTTACAGATAACTACGCTTTCTCCGGGAACAAGTAAGAAGTCAGTCCTCACATATTGGACTCCCTAGCTACAGGCTACCGAAAACCTGTAGAAAAGCTATGGGTGAGCCATGAGCAGCAGCAAGTCAGTCTTAAGGAGACAGACTCTCAAGAGACCTAAGTGTCCAGTGAGAAATAGCACTCTGGTAGCCTGAACACAGAAGGGTTGGAGGGCCGGAGTTGCCTACACCCCGTACAGATGACAGAGTATGACCTGGTCGAAGGTGCTGTCCCGTCGGGACTCTCTCTCTAGACAGTAATGAGCTGCAAAAGTGTGGACTGAAGACCAGGTGGTGGCCTGACAGATGTCCAAGAGAGGGACAGAATGCAGATTAGCCACAGATGCCGCCATGTCCCTTACGCTGTGTGCTATAATCCGGATCTCCAGCCAATAGAACCCAGCCTGCTCATATGCAAAGGCAATGCAGTCCGCCACCCAAGTGGACAGAGTTTGCTTGGTCACTGCCTGCCCCAGCAGACTGGGGTCATAGGAGATGAAAAGCTGGGAGGTTTTGCCATGGCCCTGAATACGTTGAAGGCAGAAGGACAAGGCCCTCTTACAGTCCAGGGTATGTAGTACGGTCTCAGCCTAGCGGGCGTGAGGCCACTGAAAGAAGGTGTGGAGCACCATCTCCTGATTGAGGTGGAAAGGGAACACCACCTTAGGAAGAAACTTAGGGCTTGAACGGTGGCGTGATGAGCTTGGACAGCACCACATTGAGTTCCCACTCCGTCGCTGGAGGATGAACAGGGACTTGAAAAACAGAAGGCCCTACAAGAAGCAGGTCACAAGAGGTTGGACAGAGAGGGGCTTGCCCTCAATAAGGTGGTGGTGCACCACTAGAGCACTCAGATGCACCCTGACTGACTTCAGTCCTGCCTGCGACATATGGAGCAAATATTGCAGTACAAGCTGCAGAGAGCACAAGAACAGGTTGACTTGCCGTTCCACACACCACACTGAAAATCTGCACCATTTGAAGGCATAGGCCCATCTCGTGGAGACCCTATGGAAGGCCATGAGGACCTCCTCCACCTCCCCTGGGAGAATGAATGGAGCCAAGGCTACCCTTTCTGCAGCCAAGCTGTTAGTGACAGGGACCCCAGATTTGGGTGTAGGAGAGCGCCCTCCTCCTCTGACAGTAGCCCCAGGACACTCCCCAGGGGGACCGGGCTCACCGTGGACAAGTAGAGGAGCAGCGGGAACCATGGTTGCCTGGGTCACCGGGGAGCAATCAGTATCAGCAATGTCCTGTCATGCTGAGCCTTGAACAGAGTCTTGACTATCAGTGGCGTGGGCAGGAAGGCATAGAGCGGGCCCTCCATCCATCGAATGAGGAACACATCCACTGCCACCTGTGAGGTTGTGGTTGGCGGAAGCAGAATCGAGGTAGCCGAGTGTTGGTTGGGCTCATGAAGAGGTCCATCAGTAGATCTCCCCAGAGCTGGAAGAGTCGAGAGGCCACCACTAGTGCAGCTGGAGGACCCTGCTCAGCTTGTCTGCCAAGGCAATGAGCTCGCCTGGCAGATACACTGCCCACAAGAGCATCCCATTGCAGAGCGCGAAGGAGCAAAGAACCACTTCCTCCTGGTAGAAGGGATAGGACCCTGTGCCTCCCTGCTTGTTCATCTAGAACATTGCCACCTGACTGTCCATTTGGACCAGCACTGACTGGTGCTACAGGCAGTGGTGGAAGGCTTGGAGGGCCAGAAATTTGGCCCAAAGCTCAAGCAGGTTGATCTGGAGTTTGCTCTCTGACTGCGACCAGCTGTCCAGGGTGCAGAGATCTTCACAATGAGCCCCCCAACCCAGCAAGGAGGCATCCATAGTGAGGACCCTCTGGGGATCGGGGGGCCTGGAAGGGCATCCCTGCCTGGAGGCGCTGCGGGACCTGCCACCAGCTGAGGGAATCCGCAAGTTGACGGGTCACCGTCACCCTGTCCTGCAGCTGTCCAGTGGCCTGAGTCCACTGAGAGCGGAGACACTATTGGGTGACTGTGGCCGAACTGTGACTGTGGCCCAACAGGCATAGCAGGAAGTGACTGTGGCCCAACAGGCATAGCAGGAAGTGAGTAGACACAGTGCATCTGCGTTGCGTGTCTGCAGCCAGCGCCCTGAGGCAATTGGCCCTGTCCTGGGGTAGGAACGCTCTGGCCTGAACGGTGTCTAGCTGGGCTCCTATGAACTCCAGACACTGTGTCGAGAGGAAATGGGACTTGGGGTGGTTTATGACAAACCCCAGGTGTTGTAGGATGCTGATGGTGCGGGCCATGGCCTGCTGCACCTCAGCGGCTGAGCCTCCTCTGATAAGCCAGACTCCTTGGAGGCAGAGGTGTGCCGCGACCACCGTTAGGCACTTGGTGAAGACCCTTGGGGCGGAGGCCAGGCCAAAGGGTAGCACCCTGTATTGGTAGTGGCCACCTCCCACTACAAACCTGAGGTATTGCCTGTGGTTGGGATGGATGAAGATGTGTGTGTACGTATCCTTTAAGTCCAAGGAGCATAGCCAGTCTCCCTGCTGGAGGTATGGAAGAAATGCCCCAAGGGAAAGCATCTTCAACTTCTCTCTCACCAGGAACCTGTTCAGGTCCAGGATGGACCTTAGGCCCCCTGTTCCTTTTGGAATGAGGAAGTACAGGGAGTAGAATCTCTTGCCCCAGAGATACGGGCTTCATGCCTTGTCCTTGAGAAGGCCTGTGAGCTCCTGCAATAACAAGGTCTGGTGGAAGGGGATTCTGGTGGGCTCTCCCGGGAAGAACAGAGGGGGAGTCCACTCCAGGTGGAGGAAACAGCCTTCTCTGACCACCTGTAGTGCCCAAGTGTTGGTGGTGATGGCTGGCCACTGGTGGGCAAAGAAGATTAGATGTCCCCCTGTGGGCTGCTGGGGTGGGTCTCCTTTGGGTAAAGAAACTATGCCCAAGGAGTCAAAAACTCCCACCAGGCTGTGCTGGAGCTGATGCCTGTGTTTTGGGAGGCTTCTGCTTATGAGGGCCATGCCCTTGTCCCTTGACCTGCTGACCCAGCTGGGGAGGCCTGATAATGAGGATAGTTTCTGTAAGCTCTTCCCTACCTCGAGTAAGGAGGCTTTTAGTCATGGCCTTCTGTGGAGGAAGGGTAGCAGTATTTTGTAGAGCATAGTCCTAGTCAGGAGTTCTTGACTGCAGCTTTATCTGTCATGGGTTTGTCAACAAGGTTCTCTCCTTGGCAGGGGACATCAACCAATTTGTCCTGAACCCACTGCTCCAGGTGGGAAGACTGCAGCCAAGCCTGGGGTCGGGTACCGATACCCACTGTGGCTACTCTAACTGCCGATTCGAAGCAGTCATAGGCTGCTCAAGTCATGAATTTGGAGCACTCTCTGATGGCAGAGGACAGGCTCCAGAACCCCTGGAGAGGTTCCTTGGAGAGATCAGCCAAGAATCCGGTGAGTTCCTTCGCCAGGTCCCTCAAGTACATGCCCATGTAGAGCTGGTATGCCTGGATCTGGCAGATGAGCATCGAGCCTTCATAGCACTTCCTGCCCAGGGCGTTCAAGGTGTGGGCCTCCCTACCAGGGGGCACCAATGAGTGCATCTTCTGGCACTTGAACTAATGCATCACCGACTCCACCAGCATGGAGTTATATGGCAGTTGTGCTTTCTGGAAGCCCAGGCTCTGGCAAACCTGATACATCGAGTCCAGCTGTCTGTTCACAATGGGCACCGATGCCGGTGTTTCCCACATAAGAAAGAGCAACTGTTCAAGGATCTGGAGGACAGGCACTGTAAGTGCCTCCTTTGGAGGGGCCTCATACAAGAGGATTTTGAGGTTCTCCGTGCGAGGGTCTTCCTCCAACTCCTTTGGCATGTCCTGCACGAAGTCGACGAATGCCATATCCTCGGGCGGGGACCCGCGCCCTGTCTTGGAGGGTTCAAGGGCACGTCGCAGTGGTGACAGGTGTCCAGCGATTCCTCATCCTCTGTCTTCCAGTCCATCTCGTCGTTGGTGGAGGAGTTGAGGTCAGGCCAGGGTGTGACGGCAGGCCTGGAGCCCGACCTCCATGCCCCTCAGAGGCTCTGCGGGTGAAGCCGCAGCCTCTCATCAGGGAAGATGTCGGTCCCAAGGATCAGGACCAGGATTGAGACCGATATCGAGGATTGACTTGAGGCTGATGGCACTCAAGGATCGACTCGACATCTGGAGATGTCCTCAAGGTCGAGGCCCTGGTGGTCTGGGCAGATGACCCGGTGGAACCGGGCATCAAAGCCCACTGCTGGACCATGAAGACAGACAAGCTACGCTCTGATGCCACCATTCTGGTCTCAATCCAGATAGCTCTGCAGCCTTTGTCGTGGGCACAGAGGATCTCTGGCCTGGCGCCGGCTCCAATAAGGGGGAATCCTTGACCAGGATGGCCTTGGGGGGTCCAAGGCCTCTCACTGGAGGCCAATGTTTCCTTTCCAGCAAACTTAGTAGGCTGATCCCGCTCTGACTCCTTGGACTCGTGGTGTGGACTGCAGGACCAGGCATGGAACTTATCAACCTTTCCCAACTCATCCTCGGAGGCTGCCCTCGATTTCTTCTTTTTGTATTCCACCTCCATGGTGCTCCGCTCGGAGGACCCATGGCTTCAGTTGGAGATAGCAGGGTCACTTCAGGGCTCCGAGATCCCAGAAGGGGGCTTGGAGCGCAGTATCGCTGGAGACTTTGGAGCAGAATCTGAAAGATCTTGTTGTGCTGCTGCTGACAACTCTTAATAGCACTGGAAGACATCATTTTACAGAGTCCACAATCCAAGGGGTTGTGGTCTGCCCCAAGGCAGCAGAGGCAGCAGTCATGTGTCAGTGAGAGACATGGTCTAGGAACACCGATCACACTTTTTGAAGCCGCTGGCAGAGGCCATGGGAGGGGGGGGGGGGGGGGAAGGGCCCCAGTGAAGTTGAAGACCCAGGGCTCTGCCAGTGAAAAGGGCACAAAAGCACACTACTAGAAAAATAAGGAAAAGAAAAAAAATGAACTCGGGATGCAATGCTGGGGCAAGTGAGCTAGGGGACAGGAAAGGGAACCAGTGCAACTGGGGAAGAAAAACTTCCATGAGAAAAAATCGGACTCTTTTTCCAAGGAAATCAGACACACGTCCAGTGGGCTCTGCAGAAAAAATGAGACTGAGGCAAGATGGCACCCTTGGGCGGAAAGGAACCATGCATATGTGGTGCATCTCCCAAAGGCTTTCTTTGAAAGCTGGGGAGAAACTTCCTCGCAGGGCTCCGTCAGTGCCGATATCACCCATATATGAGGGCTGACTTCCTGCTTGTTCCTGGAGAACAACCATTATTACTTTCTTGTAACTTTTGTTAGCTTCCCTGATTTCTCTTAAGCATTGTACAAGCATTGTGGAACCTATGTCTTTTGGGGAAACTGCTAGGTACATATGGCCTAGATTGGCCACTGTTGGAAACAGGATACTGGGCTTGATGGACCTTGGTCTGACCCAGTATGGCATATCTTATGTTCTTATGTTCTCTTAGCTTTTCATCATCCATCTGTTCACTCTGGCCAGGCAGTCGGTAATACACATCCACTGCCATCGCCTTCCCCTTTTTACACGGAATTTCTATTCATAGAGATTCTATAGTGTGTTTTGTTTCATGCAAAACTTTAATCCTATGTGACTCAATGCCCTCTCTAACAGAGCACAACCCCTCCACCAATTTGATTTACCCTATCATTGCAATATAGTTTGTACCCAGGTATCACAGGGTCCCTTTGGTTGTCCTCCTTCCATCAGGTCTCTGAGATGCCAATCATATCTAACCTTTCATTTAGTCCTATATATTCTAGCTCTTCCATCTTATTTTTTTAGACTTCTAGCATTTGCATACAGGCATTTTAGAGGTTGTATTTTTTTCATATTAATAGGGTCATCAGTTAATAGGGATAATTTGGAATCTTTCAGCTCTGCACTTAAGGTCATCTGGGTTACTTTTATCTTTTCTGGAGCCTCACCATCGGGATGCCCTAATCTCTCTCTTTTGCCAGTATCCTTCAAGGATACATCCTTCTGAAACATGTGCTTTTGGGCGACTGTCGGCTTTCCCCTATTATCTAGTTTAAAAGCTACTCTATCTCCTTTTTAAAGGTTAATTCCAGCAGCTTGGCTCCATCCCGGTTAAGGTGGAGCCCACCCCTTCAGAAAAGCCCCTCTTTTACACAGAATATTGCCCAGTTCCTAAAGAATCCAAAACTGTCTTATTTGTACCATCGTCTCATCCACACATTGAGACTACGGAATTCTGCCTGCCTTTTGGGTCCTGCGCGTGGAATGGGAAGCATTTCGTAGAATGTTACCATGGAAGTTCTGGATTTCAACTTCCTACCTAAAAGCCTAAATTTTGTCTCTAGAACTTGCCTTCCACACTTTTCTATGTCACTGGTACCAACATGTACCAAAACAGCAGACTCCTCCCCAGTACTATCTTAAATCTTGTCTAGGTGGCACATTAATGCACATTGCCATGAGCGTATTTGGGACCCATTTAATAAAGAGAAGTACATGCGTACTTTATAAAACAGGAGCATAAAGACACATCTCAATCTAGTCACAGCAGTTATGCCTGTTCTAGAGGAGGTGTAAATGCCTATGCCTAGATTATAATAATTTACGCACGTTTCTGAACATTTTATTACTTACACTTATAAATATAGACTCCACTTCTGTGCATCCTCAAACTGAAAATACGCACAAAGCGTAGTTACTCACCTGTAACAGGTGTTCTCCAGGAGCAGCAGGAATCAGTCCTCACTTATGGGTGACGTCGGCGCCGACGGAGCCCTCGCGGAGCAATTTTCCCCAGCTTTCAAAGAAAGCCTTTGGGAATTGCAGCGCGCATGCGCGGTCGTCTTCCCGCCCGAGAGTGCCATCTTAGCCAGTCAGATGACATAGCTAAAAAAGACAGCATAAAAATTTGCAAAAAGAACATAAGCAGACGATTGCAACTCCAAGGGGAGGAGGGAGGGTAGTGAGGACTGATTCCTGCTGCTCCTGGAGAACACCTGTTACAGGTGAGTAACTACGCTTTCTCCAGGACCAAGCAGGAAGTCAGTCCTCACTTATGGGACTCCCAAGCTCAAGGCTACCGGAGACCCTAAGCACAAAAATGAGCTCCCTCTAGCTCAGCAGCACAGAAGGATAGAATCTTCGCTGAATTATCACCCACCGGTAGCCCACATCCGGGATGGAGGGTAGGAGTTGCTCAGACCTCAAAGAGATTACGGAGGACTGCCTGTCCGAAAGCACTGTCCCTACGGGACTCCCTCTCGAGACAGTAATGGACCGCAAAAGTCTGGCTCGAAGACCAAGCAGCGGCCCGGCAGATGTCTGCCAGCGGAACAGAGCGGAGGTAAGCCACTGACGTAGCCTTTGCCCGAACGCAATGAGCCGTGACTCGACTTTCTAAGGAGAGTCCGGCTGCCCCATAAGCCCAAGAGATACAGTCCGCAACCCAGATGGACAGAGTACGCTTGGAGACCGGGAGCCCCAATTTATTGGGGTCAAAAGACACAAAAAGCTGAGCAGCTTTACGGTGCTCCCGCGTACGGTCAAGGTAGAAGTTCAATGCCCTTCTACAGTCCAGGGTATGGAGGACCGTTTCAGCTCGGCTGGAGTGTGGTCTGGGAAAGAAGGTTGGAAGTACCACCTCCTGATTGATGTGAAAAGGGGAGACCACTTTAGGCAGAAATTTTGGGTGAGTCCGTAGGACTACCCTATTCTTGTAGAACCTAGTGTAAGGGGGATCAGACACGAGGGCCTGCAATTCACTTACGCGTCTAGCGGAAGTGAGGGCTATCAAGAACAGTGTTTTCCAAGACAGAAAACGGAGAGAACAGGTAGCCATAGGTTCAAAAGGCGGACAGGTGATCCGCTGCAAAACCACATTCAGGTCCCAGTCAGGCGCTGGCGGGCGCAGAGGTGGTTTAAGTTGAAGGAGACCTCGGAGAAACCTCGCTACGAGAGGGTCGCTTGAGAGAGGTCTACCGTCCACCGGCACATGATGTGCCGAAAGAGCACTGAGGTGAACTTTGACGGAGTTGGACTTAAGTCCCAGATTAGAGAGGTGTAGCAAGTACTGCAAGATCACCGACACCGGGCAGGAGAAGGGATCCTGAGACTGTTGGGTACACCAGACTGCAAAGCGACGCCATTTAAGGGCGTAGCATTTGCGGGTAGAAGGGCGTCGCGAAGCCAAGACGACCTCCTCCACCTCCGCCGGCAGGAGAAGGGGAGCAAGGACTACCCTCTCAGCAGCCAGGCCATGAGGTTGAGAGACCTGAGGTTGGGGTGCAGTAGGGACCCCTGATCCTGAGTGAGGAGATCCGGTTGTACCCCCAGAGGGATTGGATCCTCCACCGCCAGTTGCAGTAGGAGCGGAAACCACGGCTGCCTGGGCCAGCGAGGGGCCACCAGGATCAGGAAGGCTTTGTCTCGGAGAACCTTGAAAAGAGTCCGAGAGACTAGCGGGATGGGAGGGAAAGCGTACAGAAGGCTCCCCGACCATGAGATCAGAAAAGCGTCCGCCGCAACCCGAAGGGGGTGTGGCTGACGAGAGCAGAAGCGAGGAAGCTGCCGGTTGTGAGGACTGGCAAAGAGATCCACCGTGGGGAGGCCCCACTTGAGGAAGAGCTTCTGAACTACCAAGGGATCCAGACGCCACTCGTGCGGCTGGAGGACCCTGCTGAGTTTGTCCGCAAGGCAATTTTCTTGGCCCGGGAGATAAACTGCCTTGAGGAGAATGCCGTGACTGACGGCCCAAGAGCAGAGCTTCTGTGCCTCCCGGCAGAGGAGGAAGGAGCCCGTGCCCCCCTGCTTGTTCACGTAGGACATGGCAACTTGATTGTCCGTCTGGACAAGGATGGACTGGTGGGAAGTCAGGTGGGAGAAGGCCTTGAGAGCTAGGCGGATCGCCCTGAGCTCCAGGAAGTTGATCTGCTGAGCAGACTCCCACGTGGTCCAGAGGCCCTGAGTACGTGCCTCTTGGCAATGTGCTCCCCAGCCCAGGAGGGATGCATCGGTGGTCAGCACCCGGGTCGGCTGAGGTGACTGGAAAGGCATTCCGGATATGAGGTTCGGCTGCCGGAGCCACCACCGGAGAGATGAGATCAGCGGCTCGGAGACGCGCACTAGGTCTGCTAGGCCGCCTGTGGCTTGACGCCACTGCTGGCGGAGACACCATTGAGCAGACCGCATATTCAGGCGGGCATTGGGGGTCACATGGACGGTGGAAGCCATATGGCCGAGTAGTCTCAGGAAGCGCCTGGCGGAGACCAGGGGCTGGCTGCGAAAGCGGTCGGCTAGGTCCATGAGCCGTTGAGCCCTGTCGAGCGGTAGGTATGCTCGCGCCTGAGGAGTGTGCAGCCTTGCGCCGATGAACTCGAGATCCTGTGAGGGGAGCAAAGTGGACTTTGCGAAGTTTATAACAAAGCCCAAGTGCTGCAGAAGAGTCACCGTGCGGCGCGTGGCGTCGGTGACCTCCCGAGTGGATGCTGCTCTGATGAGCCAGTCGTCGAGGTACGGAAAGACATAGAGGCCGTGAAGCCGGAGGTGGGCCACCACGACCGCGAGACATTTTGTGAAGACTCGCGGTGCGGAGGACAGGCCAAAGGGCAGTACTCTGTACTGGTAATGATTTCCTGCCACCACAAACCTTAGGTATTGGCGGTGGCTTGGGTGGATGAGGACGTGCGTGTAGGCATCCTTTAGATCCAAGGAGCATAGCCAATCTCCCTGATGGAGGTAGGGCAGAAGGATTCCAAGGGTAAGCATTTTGAACTTCTCCCGCACCAGGAACTTGTTGAGGTTGCGCAAGTCCAGGATGGGTCTGAGGCCCCCTGTTCTCTTTGGTATCAGAAAATACCTGGAATAAAAGCCTTGACCTCTCAGGTGGTGTGGCACCGGTTCCACCGCCTGATCCTGCAGAAGACCTGCTAACTCCTGAAGGAGTAATTCCCTGTGCAGAGGGGGTCGCGGAGGTTCTCCCGGAAAATAGGAGGGAGGGACCTGGTGGAAGTGGAGAAGATAGCCTTCTCGCACGACTTGAAGCACCCAGGCATCTGCGGTGATGCTGGACCACCTGTGGGCGAAGTGAACCAGCCGGCCTCCGGTGCTGGGAGGAACCAGCGGGGGGGGAGAGGCTATGCTTTGCGAGTCAAAAACCCCCACCCTGCTGAGCAGGGGCTGGTGGTGCAGGCTTGGGGGCTTGCTGCCTACGGGACCCGTTACCCCGTCCCTTGGCCTGCTGGCCCTGTTGGGGAGCTGCAGGGGCCTGATAATGGGGGTATTGTTTGTAGGCAGCCGCCTTCCTCGGGTAAAAGGACTTTTTCCCCGAGCCCTTCTTTTTCTGGGAAGGGGCGGAGGTCTTCCTAGAAAGCCTGGTCCTGGTGAGAGTCTCAGTCTCAATTTGCGCAGCCTTTTCCGCCATGGGCTTGCCAAAGAGGTTTTCGCCTCGGCAGGGGACATCGACCAACTTGTCCTGCACCCAGGGCTCAAGGTCTGATGACTGAAGCCAAGCCTGTCGGCGGGCACTGATGCCGGCTGCGGCCACTCGAGCCGATGCTTCAAAGCCATCATAGGCTGCTCGGGACATGAACTTTGAGCATTCCCGAATGCCAGTGGACAAGGCCAGGAACCTCCGCAAGGGTTCCTCGGACAGACCAGCAGAGAACCCGGCTAGCTCTTTAGCCAGATCCCGGAGATACATGCCCATGTATAGCTGGTAAGTCTGGACACGACATGCGAGCATAGAGCCCTGGAAACACTTCTTGCCAAGGCCATCCAGGTTACGGGCCTCCCTTCCAGGAGGCACCGAGGAGTGCATCTTCTGGCTCTTAAGACGATGCATGGCCGATTCCACTACCATGGAATGGTGTGGCAGCTGTGCCTTTTGAAAGCCAGGGCTCTTGCGGACTCGATAGATAGAATCGACCCGCTTGCTCAGGACCGGCGAGGAGGCCGGACTCTCCCACATGCGGAAGAGTAGTCGTTCCAGCATAGGAGGAACCGGTACAGTAAAGTGTTCCCTCGCGGGAGAGTCATACTGGAGGGCGTCGAGCTCTTCGGCTCGAGGCTCCTCCTCGGGATCCGCAGGGAAGGCCAAAGCCTTGGCCATATCCCTAACGAAGTCCGAGAACCGGGCATCCTCCGGGGGGGACTGCTTCCGAGGCTCGGACTCCGGTGAGTCCGATGGGACACACCGAGTCCGGAAAGAATCAGGCGACTCTTCCTCTTCAGACTCCCAGACCGACTCCGACGAGGACTCGGTGGGGTCGGCCCGGGCAGGGCGCGGCGCCAGCCGCCCCGACGCCGAGGGAGTCGGCGTCGGCGACCTCGGTCCCGAACGGGAGGCCGAGGGTGACCTCGACCGAGGATCGACTCGAGTTCTCATCGACTCGAGGATCGGCTCGGTCTCCGGGGTCGACTTGGACGTCGACGTCCCGGCGGTCGGGGCAGCGGCGCCAGCGAAGCCAGCGAGCAGTGCCCTCTGCTGGTCCATGAAGGCAGACAGTCTGCTCTCCAAGGCCGTCAACCTGAGTCCGAGCTCAGGCGACCCAGCAGCCCCCGACTCGGGCCCCGACGGCGTCGGGCCCGACGTCGGCTGTCGCGGAGGCGAGTCCAGAAGGACCACAGGACTTACCCGGGCAGGCATCTCCGACTCCAGGCGAGGTCGCTTCGGGATGTGTTCCTTCTCCAAGGACCCGGGGCGGCTGTCGGGGCTATGCGACCTGGCCCTCGCGGAACCAGGAGCGTCCACCGACGCCGCCCTCGCGGGTTTCACCTTCCGACGATGGTCCCCGGAGGGAGAACCCCGGTCGGAGGAACTCCGGCGACGGTCCGAGCTGGAGCCTTTCGACGCGGAGGCCTCCGACGAGGTCCGGGTACGGCTGGGGTCAGCGAAGATTCTCTCACGCTGATGCCGCCGACTTCTCAACGCCTTCGAGGACATTTTGCTGCAGGGCCCACAGATCAGTTCCTCATGATCCGGGCCCAGGCAGCGGAGGCAAAAGTCGTGTGTGTCGGTTAGTGACATATTTCGGTCACACCGACCACACCGCTTAAACCCACTGGCAGCCATCGGGGGAAAAAGGGCCCCTGCGAGGTCAAAGGACCGGGCTGCCAGGGAAACCGAAAACGAAAGCTGACTAAGTCAGAAAAACCGAAAAAAGTAAGAGGACTCGTGACCGGCGTCGCGAGTCCGGGCGGGAAAAAGATCGGCGTCGAACCGAAGGTAAAAAGGATAAAATAAAGAAGAAAATCAACTTTTTCGCGGGGACAAGACGGGGACGTCTGTAGGGCTCCGCGGAAAAAAGAAGACTGGCTAAGATGGCACCCTCGGGCGGGAAGACGACCGCGCATGCGCGCTGCAATTCCCAAAGGCTTTCTTTGAAAGCTGGGGAAAATTGCTCCGCGAGGGCTCCGTCGGCGCCGACGTCACCCATAAGTGAGGACTGACTTCCTGCTTGGTCCTGGAGAATAGAACTTATGACTTACATGTGCACTTGCAGAATAGCCAACCACCTAAAGCACGCATTTATGTCCCCATTCACGCGTGTAAGCCCTTTAAAATAGGGACTTACATAGAAAGTTACATGCTAGTTATGCACGTGTCCCTTACAAAATCAGCCCCTTTATGTGCAGAGGACACAAAAGGGGTCATTTTAAAAGTCTTAATCAAAGACATGCACATGGATGTCTATATCACAAAGACATCCCCGGAGCAATTTTACAAATGATGTTTAAAAATGGCCCTGCACCGGAGACATCCAAGTAGGAAGGGGGCATGGTGGAGCCTTGTCTGGGGAGGTGCAATGAACTTAGACATCCTCATTCAATTTCAATTTATATACAGTTCTTTTTTAGATCTGAAGGGTACTTCCAAGTGATCCAGACTGGCCACTGTTGAGGACATGATGCTGTGCTCGGTGGACCATTAGTTTCATCCAGCTTGGTGCTTCTTAAGTTACGTTCTCATCTTCTTAAGGGGGAAACTTTCAAATCATCCATTCCTTGCAAATTTTCTGGAATATTCTTTTTAACTCTGGCAAACATTGGGTAAGCATTTAACAAGTCCACAATGAAGCATACGAAAGAGAATAATAAGACAACCTACTTTTGATTAATACTGTATATTATTCTCAAATGGCACGCATGGTAATATTTCAGAAGGGGATTTTTTTTGTCAAGTAAAGTTTTTTCATCTCAAAAATTCTTGACTGAATCACTTGGTGAGCAAATGTTGCACAATCAGGAATAGATTTCCATTATTTTACTAATATACATCAAAAAGCACAAAAACAAAAATCAGGCAATTCTAGTATTATTCTGAAGTCTGTCATGTATCTTACTTACCAAATACATTTCTTTCTCCTCCTCTGCGCGTCTCTTCCAAGTCAAACAAGTTTCATTGACTATATTTATGTCACCCATAGAACTTTCCTTTACTGCAATAAAAGAACAAAAACGCAATGATCTGCTGATAAAATTGAAAGGATCAGATCCCTTTTTGTTGATTTAGAGGCCACGTAGGAGTCAAATGATATAGCACCTGCAGGGTTTCAATACAAGAGGAAAGATAATCTTCCTAAAGTACTTGTCTTAAGGGGGTGGGTTATCAAGGGTAGAATTATTGGCAAGCACACAGGCCCAGATTACATGAAGAATAAATATGTCTGTCAGTTATGATCAAGTCACGTACCTATCTGGTGATCCTTTTATAAAGGAAATGAGATAAGTCTGCATTAGGAAGAAACGTTTTATAAGCATGGCACTCCAGTTCTGGACTGAATGCTTGTGACATTCATAATAGCAATCAATTATTTGAGCTTCTAGAATCAGCTCAACACCTAGTTCTTTGAGAAGATAAGAACATAACATAAGAACATAAGATATGCCATACTGGGTCAGACCAAGGTCCATCAAGCCCAGTATCCTGTTTCCAACAGTGGCCAATCTAGGTCATACGTACCTAGCAGATTCCCCAAAAGAAACAGGTTCTGCAATGCTTGTACTAGGTCAAGCATTGATATCCTGGGTCCCTTCTTAATAATGGTTTATGGACCTTTCCTCCAGGAACGTGTCCAAACCTTTTTTAAACCCAGCTACGATAACAGCGTTTACTACATCCTCCGGTAACAAATTCCAGAGTTTGATTACACGTTGAGTGAAAAAATAGTTTCTTTTATTAGTCTTAAATAGTTTACCCTGTAGCTTCATTGCATGTCCCCTAGTCTTTCTATATTCTGATAATGTAAACAATCGATCTATGTTTACCCGTTCCACTCTGTTCATTAATTTATAGACTTCTATCATATCTCCCCTCAGCCGTCTCTTTTCCAGGTTAAAGAGCAATAACATTTTTAGCCTTTCTTCATAGGAGTATCCTTCTATACCCTTTACCATTTTGGTGGCTCTTCTCTGAACCTTTTCTAATATTGCTATATCCTTTTTAAGATATGGCGACCAGAATTGCACACAATATTCAAGGTGTGGTCTCTCCATGGAACGATATAGAGGCATTATACTACCTTTTGTTTTATTTTCCATTCCTTTCCTTATGATACCTAGCATTCTATTTGCTCTCTTGGCTGCCGCTGCACACTGGGCTGAGGGTTTTAACATGGTATCCACAATGACGCCTAAATCTTTTTCCTGGGTGGTGGTTCCTAATGTGGAACCTTGCATCGTGTAACCATAGTTTGGGTTGTTCTTCCCTAGGTGCATAACTTTGCATTTGTCCACATTAAATTTCATCTGTCATTTTGATGCCCAGTCTTCCAATTTATCAAGATCCTCTTGCAATTTTCCACAATCCTCTTGGGTTTTAACAACTTTAAATAGTTTTGTGTCATCTGCAAATTTGATAACCTCACTCGTTATTCCACTTTCCAGGTCATTTATGAATATGTCAAAAAGCAGCGGACCCAGCACAGACCCCTTGGTTACACCACTATTCACCTTTCTCCATTGGGAAAATTGGCCATTTAGCCCTACCCTCTGCTTTCTATCTTTTAACCAGTTCCTGATCCACAGTAGTACACTGCCTCCTATCCCATGACTCTTTAGTTTTGCCAAAACTCTCTGATAAGGGATCTTGTCAAAGGCTTTCTGAAAGTCCAGATACACTATATCAACCGACTCACCTTTATCCACCTGTTTATTCACACCTTCAAAAAAACATAACAGATTAGTAAGACAAGATCTTCCTTGTCTAAAGCCATGTTGGCTGTCTCCCATTAGGCCATGACTATCTACATGCTGAGGAATTTTATTCTTTATGATGGTTTCTACCATTTTTCCCAGTACTGACATCAGGCTCACCATTCTGTAGTTTCCCAGATCACCCCTGGAACCCTTTTTAAAAATTGGTGTTACATTGGCGATCCTCCAATCTTCAGGTATTACAGAAGATTTTAATGATAGATCAAAGATTACTAATAGCAGGTCTGCAATCTCATATTTCAGTTCTTTCAACGCCCTTGGATGTATACCATCCAGCCCAGGTGATTTGCTACTCTTCAATTTATCTAATAGTTGTAATACATCTTCCCAATGTATCTATTTCCCTTCAATTCTTCCGCACCTTCAAATACCACTTCAGTCATGGGTAACATCCCTACATCTTCCTCAGTAAAGACCAAAGCAAAGAATTCATTCAGTCTCTCTGCTATAGCCTTGTCCCCTCTTACTGCCCCTTTTACCCCTCTATCATCTAATGGTCTAACTCTCTCACAGGTGTTTTGCTACGAATGTACTTGAAAAAGTCTTTATTACGTGTTTTTTCATCCACAGCAAGTTTATTCTCAAATTCTCACTTTGCCTGCCTTATGAATGCCTTGCATTTAACTTGCCAGTGCTTGTGCTGTTTCCAGTTTTCGTCATTTGGCTCTTTTTTCCATTTCCTGAAAGATGCTTTTTTGGCAATAACAGCCTCTCTGACCTCACCTTTAAACCATGCTGGCAGTTTTTTGGACTTCCTTCCACTTTTCTTAAAGCGTGGAATACAGCTGGTCTGGGCTTCTGAGATAGTATTTTTCAACAACACCCAAGCTTGATGTAAGTCTTTAACCTTTGCAACTGCTCCTTTTAGTTTTTTCTTAACTATTTTCCTCATTTTATCATAGTCTCCCTTTCGAAAGTTGAAAGGTAGTACTGTGGATTTCCTTACTATCCCTCCTCCAATAATTAAATCAAAGGCGATCATGCTATGATCACTATTGCCAAGTGGCCCGAACACCCTTATCTCTTGGACTAGATCTGGTGTTCCACTAAGGACTAGGTCTAATATGGCTTCCCCTCTGGTCGGTTCATGAACCAGCTGCTCCAAGAAGCAGTCATTTATTTCATCTAGGAACTTTATCTCCCTAGCATGTCCTGCTGTGACACTGACCCAGTCGATACCGGGGTAATTGAAATCACCCATTATTATTACTGCGCTGTAACGTTTGTTAGCTTCCTTGATTTCTTTGAGCATTTCATCATCCATTTGTTTATCCTGCCCAGACGGTCGATAGTACACCCCCACTGCCATCGCCTTCCCCTTTTTACATAGAATTTCAATACATAGAGATTCTACAGCAAATTTTGTTTCCTGCAAAACTTTAATCCTTTCTGACTCAATGCCCTCTCTAACATAGAGCACAACCCCTCCACCAATTTGATCAGCTCTATTATTACGATATAGTTTGTACCCAGGTATCACAGTGTCCCACTGGTTGTCCTCCTTCCACCATGTCTCTGATATTCCAATCATATCTAACTTCTCATTTAGTGCTATATATTTTAACTCTCCCATCTTATTTTTTAGACTTCTAGCATTTGCATACAAGCATTTTAGAGACTATAAAAATAAAAATATATAAAAAGATCTGACTCCAGGAAAGGTTTTCCTGTTTTTGGGCAGAAGGGTGGACGGGGATAACTTATGGCAGTTCTAGTCTGCACTGTAGGCAATCTAGTTTAGAAAGATTTGTTGTGAACTAGCTTGCAGGGATTTTTTTTTTAGTTATGATGGATTGATGGATTGTTTGATTTGCTTTTATCACCTTAGGCAACTTGGCATCATAGCGATATACAACAGTCAAAATGGTAGTAAAATCCAAACTAAATTTGAAAAGTACACACTTCTAGAGTGAGAAAATGGCGCATTTCCCCTTCTTCCATTTGCAAACTCAAATGTGTCTGTGGAGGGAGGGTGCGTAGAGACAAAGTGCATCTCATTAGGGCAGCAACGGCTGAGGATCTATATGAGGCATCTTTATAACTGCTGCCTATATATTTGTGTTTATCTTGAGACTGTATGCATCTCTATATTTTATTTCTTCTTATAACCTGTATATCCCAAAAGCACAGATCTGTTTAAAATATATAAACAAACTCATGTAAAATTACTTATAATTCCTTTTGATGTAATATTACAACAGCACCTTAAATTATAATGCAGAATTCTAGTAAATTCATCACTGCATTAAATAATTTTAACCCCCAAATAATGCCTGGAATAAATGGTTCAACAAATCTCATCTAAGGGTCTTTAACTCCCGTTCTATCTGTAAATCACCGGGGAGGGCATTCCATAACATGGAAACGTGCCTAAAAACACATCACACATATTAAAATCCAAAAACAAAACACATCATACAGTCCATAATAAAAATAGAAAATAAAACAAATACAATGCAACCAATGTCAGACAGGCAATATATTAGTAGTAGTCTGTATGAAACTGTTTATGCTGGGAGGCTGTGATTTTTTGGGGCTGGGATTAATTAATGGTCAACTGTAATGCCAGGAATCGATTGAGCCCTAAACGTTATGAAGGGTGCTGCACAGTTCTGTAGGACAGGGACTACTCCTTTGGCATATGCATTTTTATAATTTGCATTAGGCAGCTGTTTTGTATGGGACTATTGCTATGTTTTGATTATAACCTCCACTGGACAGCTAATTTTTAGCTGTCATAGTAACACAGTGAATGGCAGAGATAAAGACCAGCATGGTCCATCTAGTCTGCCCCGTAAGGTGTTTAGAGTTGTAGAACTGCACCTGCAATGAGTTACTCTATCTTATCTAACTACATTGTAAGTCGTTGAGAACCTGGAATACAATTACCCTGTTAAATGTTACAATGTTCAGTTCTATGTACAGCAGAGGCTCAATACAGCCCTGCCACACTCCTCGTTAAATGTAACCGCCTTGAAGGATAGAAAGGCAGTATACAAACAAGTTTGAATAAATAAAAATAAAATAAATATGTGACTTAAAAACATTTTGGGGGATATTCAAAGGCCTTTACATGGTTTGCAGACGTGCAAGCCATGTAAATGTCGCTCTGCGGGATATTTAGCGGCACTAACATGGCTAGTGCCACTGAATATCCATGGGTGCCGCAGCTGTACGTCTCTATGCTTACTAGTTAGCATCGGGATGCACTGGGGTCATTCCAGGGTGGCGCCCATTGCTACCTGGACAGTGGCAATATTGAGCCATTGCACAGTGACACGGAGCAAAAGTCAGGCACAGGAAACACTGGCCTAATTTTCGACATTGTCTTATATAAGATTAATATTGTTGGGTGTACTGTATTTCATGTACCGGTTTCACTTGGAAAAAAAGGGAACATGAATATTATATTGAATAAAAATATCTCCAGAAAAAAAATATTATAAACACAAGAATATTTCAGACTTCCATTAAAAAAACTGATGGAAACGTGCTAAAAATCAGAACTTGCTACTTATTTTTAAGATACCAACTCTGTTGAAAGACTGATGAACCACATCTACTAGTTTTCAGTACTGGAAAAACAGTATTTAAAATATTATAATCTCTTAACAATTAGACATAACACACAATGAAGGAGGGACATGTATAAGACAACAGTTTAAACCTGCAGCAGACAAATCAAAAGCTGTATACAATTGAGGAAGCGTCAATTGAAATTGTATGAATTTTGAAACAACCATGTTTTCAATTGTTTCTTTAAACTTGCAATAGGAACTTTCAAAGCAAATGGCATGGGGCAGTGGCCACAGAACACCTCTCGGATCGAGGGGGCCAAGAGCTGCCCCCCAGCTCTGCCCTAATTCTAACCCCTAGCCCCCGTGGCCTTCCATCTCCTGTTCTGCCCAAGGGGATCCCATTTCCCACTGGCAGAAGAGAATGGCTACAATCACAGTGGACTCCTTTCTGCCCACAGGAGATCGGATCCCCGCAAGAAGGGTGGAAGGCCACTGCGATCGTGGCAGAGAGTTCTTCTAGCTGCTTGTGGGAGATCCCCGTGGGCAGACAGAAGGAGTCTGTCACGATTGCGGTTACTCTCTTTGGGCAAAATTTTGGAGGGGCTAGGGCCAATGTGACCCACCCTGTTCCACCGCCCCTGGCCAGGGGCAAAAAATTTCAAAGGGTGGAGCCATTAACAGAAAAGGTAGCAGACAAAATCCATTCCAATTTGAGCTGTCTAAAAGAGGGAACCATTTATAGAAGATCTGAGCTTGCGAGATGAGTGATATGGCAACAGAAGCAAAGAGAAATAGAGGGGAAGACCTGACTACCCCACTCTTTGCCCCCCAAATAAAACAGTCAAACTATGTCCATGTTGTCTAAAGAAGAACGAGCCATTTCCAGAAGAATAGCAAAGCAGACAAACTCTTCCGAACAACCATCACTACAGAACCATCTCCAGAAAGTTCAGAATGAAATATAGCTCGCTAACCAGCAACATTCACAGTGAGTTGACACTGATCTAGTATAATTGATAATTCAGGATTCCACTAGTTCTTTTATTATCACATATTTTTCTTGCATAAAATCCTCCAAAAAAGAAAATATATATGTATATAGTTGAGTGTTCTAATTATTGCATAAAACTGAAATTTCTTTAAATAAATCTTCTCTGCAACTTAAGAGTGTCTTGTCCTTGACTGTATTTAATTAATGAATATGTTGCATTGCAGGCTCCAAATGAAGGCTAGTGCATATTCTCACATTACATATATATTAATACCCTCTTGAGTGATATTTAATCCTTTTAGCAGGCTAACCTAGCTTATAGTATAGTTACTCACCTGTAACAGGTGATCTCCGTGAACAGCAGGAATTTAGTTTTCACATATAGGTGACGTTGGCACCGATGGAGCCGCACAGGAACGCTCCCCAGCGTCCAATAAGAAAGCCTTTGCGAGTATTCCACTGTATCTGCACAGCTGCCTTTCCGCTCTTCCAACTCCTTCTCCTCAGTTGAGTTTGCAGCTGAGAAAATAAAAATGAAAACAACCCTACAACTCCAAGGGGAGGAGGGTGGGTTGTGAAGACTAAATTCCCGCTGTTCCCAGAGATCACTTGTTACAAGTGAGTAACTATGCTATGACAGGGAACAAGCAGGAATGTAATCTTCACATATGGTATTCCCCAGCTCCCAGATTACAGGAGACTTAGAAACCAGGCCAGAATGGAGAATTCAGACAGGGTTCATCACTGCTACTGCATGTAGGTGAATTCCTTGAGGAATTGCCCAGTTCCAAAGGTGAATGGCCTCCATACATAGGAGGAGAGAGCCTGTTCCCTCCTGCTTGTTTATATAAAACATAGCCACCTGGTTGTCCATCTGTATAAGAAGAGACTGTCCCCTGAGTTGGGGAGAGAAGACTTTGATGGCATTGAAAATCGCCATGAGTCTGAGAAGACTGATCTGGAGAAGCACCTCCTAAGTAGATCAGAGGCCTTGTGTTGTAAGCCCGTTGAGATGGACTCCCCAGCCTAGTTTTCATGCATCAGTCGGTAGGGTATACTGCGGTGTGGACTTCTGAAAAGATGATCCTATAACCAGGTTCTGTGGTGTCCACCACCACTGAAGGGCCTTTCTCATCTGAGGAATGATGTTGATGAGGTCAGATAGGCAATCTGTAGATTGCTTCCATTGTTGTGAGAGAGTCCACTGCCCGATCCTCCTGTTGAGATGGGCGTGGGGCACGACATGGACTGTGAAAGCCATGTGGCCTAAGAGACGTAGAAATGTTCTGGCCATAACTGATGATTGTTGCTGGACCTGTGTGGCTTAGGCAATCAAGCGGAGGCATCTGCCCTCTGGAAGGAAAGCCTGGCTTCTTACCGTGTCCAGTCAAGCTCCTATGAACTTGAGATCCTGGGTTGGAGTAAGGTGCGATTTTGGATAATTTATGATGAAATCTAACTCCTGGAGGACATGAATGGTTTGATTTAGGGCAGAGGAGACTGCTGAAGCGGTATTTGCCCTTAGCAACCAGTCATCTAAGTAGGGGAACAGAGAGCTCCCCAAAGTTTGAAGGTAGGCTGCTACAACTGCCAACACCTGGTGAAGACTCTGGGTACTGAGGCCAGTCCGAAGGGGAGGACTCGGTACTGATAACAGTTCTGAAATACAAACCTGAGAAACTTTCTGTATATTGGGTGGATCAGGATGTGTGTATAAGCATCCTTTAGATCCAGAGAGCATAGCCAATCGTTTTGTTGGAGGTAAGGCAGAAGAGTGGCTAATTACCGTTTTGATGTAAATGTTATGTTACTTGTAAACCGCTTTGATTGCCTGATAAGGCAGTATAAAAATGTTTAAATAAATAAAAATAAATATAGAAATCATCTTGACTTTCTCTTTGATGAGAAATTTGTTGCGATTTCTGAGATCTAATATAGGCCTGTGACCTCCCACCTTTTTTGGAATTAGGAAGGCTCTGCTGAGATGGGGGAACCACTTCTATTGCCCCTTGTTTTTGCAGTGAGAGAATGTCCTGCTGAAGCAAGGAGGAGTGATGGAGATCCAAGGAGGGTAGTCCCACAGAGAGAGTGGGAGGAAGAGCCTTGACTGACTAGATGTAAAGTCCAGAGCTCTGAAGTGATGTTGATCCAATGGTGTGCAAAATGCACAGTCTTCCTGGAATCATGAGAGGAAAGGGAAAGATTATGGGAGAATTGGCCATGCTCCTTTTGAAGCAGTCAAAAGCTTTGAGGAGGTTGAGTAGTAGCTGCAGGCTGTGACTTGGTAACCTTGGGTTTCCTGGCCTGATTCTGGCCCTGCTGTCTCTGTTGCTGTTGTGGGGCAGAGTAGGCAGAATAGGAATGATATGGTGGATAAAACCATTTCTTCTTTGGGAAGAAAGTTTTTTTTATTTTTTTAGTGGCAGTCTTCTTCTTAGAAGAGTCTGCTGTCTTCCTTGAAAGCCTCTTCATGGTGAGGTCATCAGTCTATCTCTAGCCGTCTCCCTCCACCTCTGGCCAAAGAGGTTCTCACCATTACAGGGGATGCTGATTAACTTGTCCTAGACCCACTGTTCCAGATCAGATGCATGGAGCCATGCTGTTCTCCTAGCCCCAAAGCAGGCTGCAGCAGACCTATTATTGGCCTCAAAAGCATCAAATGTTGCTCTGTTAAAAACTTTGATGTGTTCTGAGCATGTATTACTAAGACCTGATGAGCTGCCTGCTTGTCAGGAGGCAGCAGGGTGGTAAACACTGACAAGTCCCTCGATACATCCTTGAGTAACATGCCCATATAGAGCATATAGTAGTCTATCCTAAAGGCAAGCATGGCAGCTTGGAATGCTTTCCTTCCAAAGGCATCCGGGGTCCTGACTTCTCTCCCAGGAGGCACTGAGGAGTGATTTTTCTTGCTCTTTATCCTCCTCATAGCAGAGCCCACTACCATGGAGTGGTGGGGGAGCTGTGGCTTCCGGAAACCTGGGGAGGGATGGACCTTATAAAAGGGGGGGACCCTCTTACTCTCTGTAGGGGTTGACATGGGGGTCTCCCACATCTGAGCCATTAATTCTTTAAGATGTTATGCACTGGGAGGGTAGCAGCCTCCTTCGGAGCCAATGGATATAGCATAGTTACTCACCTGTAACAGGTGTTCTCCAGGGACAGCAGGAATCAGTCCTCACATATGGGTGACATCGGCACTGACGGAGCCCACATTGAGCATTTCCCCAGCTTTCAATGAAAGCCTTTGGGAATGTCACCACGCATGCATGGTCCCGCCCAAGGGTGCCATCTTGATCAGTCAGATGACATAGTTCAGGCAAAAGACAAAAATACCAAGAATAATGGGCAACTCCAAGGGGAGGTGGGTGGGTTGTGAGGACTGATTCCTGCTGTCCCTGGAGAACACCTGTTACAGGTGAGTAACTACGCTTTCTCCAGGAACAAGCAAGAAATCAGTCTTCACATATGGGAATCCCCAGCTACAGGCTACTGAGGACCTGTAGAAAAGCAACATGGCAAGCCATGAGCAGATACTGGTAACCGAAGACAGCCCAAGGACCCTGGATCCCCAAAAAACCACACTCCCAGTAACCACAGAAGAAGGGTCAGAGGGCAGGAGTTGCTTAAAACCTGAACAAATTACAGAGTATGGCCTGGCCAAAGGCACTGTCCCAACAGGACTCCCTCTCCAGGCAGTAATGCATCACGAAGGTGTTAGCCGAGGACCAGGTTATGGCTTGGCAGATGTCTGTCAGCGGCACAGAGCATAGGTGGACCACAGACGCTGCCCTCGCATGAACTGGCGGTCCAGCATTAGCCCAGCCTGAGCCTGGGCGAAGGCGATGCAGTATGCCACTCAGATGGAAAAGGTCTGCTTGGTGACCGCGAGTCCCAAGTGGGCAGGGTCGTAGGAGACGAAGAGCCACTCGGACCTGCAATGAAGGAGAGAGCCCTCCTACAGTCAAGGGTCTGGTCGGCAGGGGGCTTCAGGAAGAAGACCGGCAGCAGTATCTCCTGGTTGAGGTGGAAATCTGAGACCATCTTTTGGAGAAACTTGGAGTGCGTTTGGAGAACCACCGTTCCCGTAGAATCTCATGTAGGGTGTGTCGTCCAACAGGGCCTGAAGTTCATTGATCCTCCGGGCCAAAGTTGGGGCCACCAAAAAAACTACCTTCCAGGAAAGGTGCCGAAGCAAGCAGGATGCTATCAGCTCGAAGGGCAGCTGGGTTAGCCGCGTGAGGACAACATTGAACTCCCACTCTGCTGGAAGTGGCCGGATAGGCGGCTTGGAAAGAAACAGTCCACGCATGATGCGGAAAACCAGTGGCTGACCTGAGAGGGGTCTGCCCCAACTGGGTGGTGGTTGGCCGAGATAGCGCTTAGGTGGACCCTGACCAAGTTGGACTTCAGGCCCACCTGCGAGAGATGGAGTAGGTACTGCAGGACCAAGTGGGTAGGGCAAGAGAATGGGTCGGCTCATATCTCCGAGTACCACAGTGAGAACCGATCCCATTTAAAGGCATAAGCCCTCCTAGTCGAGTCCTTGCGCGAGGCCAGCAATATGTCCTTGATCTCCACCGGGAGATGAAGGGGAGCTAGAGCAATCTGCTCAGCCTCCAAGCCGTGAGGGATAAGGACCTCAAGTTCAGGTGAAGCAACAGACCCTCCTCCTGTGGCAAAAAATCTGGCGTGCTGCCAAGGGGAACCGAAGGCTCCGATGAGAGGCGGAGCAGCAGCGGGAACAAGGGCTGCCAAGGCCACCATGGGGCCACAAAAATTACCAAGGCCCCGTCCCGTTGCATTTTGAAGAGAGTTTGTGCTATGAGCAGAGTGGAGGGAAATGCATAGAGGAGGTTGTGAGTCCATGACAGCAGGAAAGCATCGGAGGCTTCCCTGTTCGGGTGGGGAACTGGGACACAGAACCGTGGGAGCTGTGAATTCGCCGGGCTGGCAAAGAGGTCTAGGACAGAGTCCCCCAATGCCGGAACAGCCACTGTGCAGTCTGCGGGCAGAGGTGCCACTCGTGCAGCTGGAGGATCTGGCTTAGCCTGTCTGCTATGCCCTGGCGAATTGCAAAGGACCACAGGGCTACCGCCTCCAGAGAGAGGCTGTAAGAGCTGGTGCCCCCCTGCTTGTTCATATAGAACATTGCCACCCGGTTGTCCGTCTGGACAAGCACCACCCAGTGGTGAGCACGGTGCATGAGCGACCGGAGGGCAAGGAGGACTGCCCAGAGTTCAGGAAGGTTGATCGGTTATTGGGACTCCTCCAGGGACCAAGTCCCCTGCATGCGGAGCTCGCCGCAATGTGCTCCCCAGCCCGTGTGAGAGGCATCCATGGTCAAAACTACGTCATGCTGTGGAGCCTGGAATGGCATGCCTCGAAGCAAGTTCCGTACGTCCCGCCACCAGTCGAGGGACTCGGTCAGTTGAGGAGTGACCAAGACAGCGTCTCAGAGATGACCCATTTCCTGAGCCCTCTGAGCTTGAAAGCACCACTGCCCATCCGCATGTGCAGTCTGGCATTGGGGATGATGTGAACCATCGAGGCTATATGGACAAGGAGACAGAGCATCACTCGGGCCGATACTATGTCGCAGCGTTGGACCATAGATGCCAGAGCAATAAGGCGGTCTGCCCTGTCCTGGGGAAGGAAGGCTGCCGCCCGCTGAGTGTCAAGGCACGCACCGATGAACTCCAGGGATTGGACTGGAGTGAGAAGAAACTTCAGGTAATTGACCACAAAGCCAAGGTGCTCGAGGAGGTGGATGGTGCAGGCCATGGCCCATTGCACCTCGTCGGTCATTTCCCCTGTAACAAGCCAGTTGTCTAAATAAGAGTAGACAAAGGTGCCCTGTAATTGAAGGTGGGCTGCAACTACCACAAGGCATTTGGTGAACACTCGCAGGACGGCCACGAGGCCGAAGGGAAGCATCCTGTTTTGGTAGTGGTTCCCTTGTACCCTGAAGTGCAGGTATTTCCTGTGTTTGGGATGGACGAGGATGTGAGTGCACGTATCCCGAAGGTCCAAGGAGCATAGCCAGTTGCCCTGCCGGAGGAAGGGCAGCAAGGCCCAAGAGAGAGCATTTTGAATCTTTCCCGCACCAGGTATTTGTTGAGATTTCTTAAATCGAGGATGGGTCGGAAACTGCCCATCTGCTATGGCACAAGGAAGTAATGGGAATAGAATCCGCGACCTCTGAGGTGCGACAGGACCACTTCCACTGCTCGTTCCTCGAGGAGATTGGCAAGCTCCAGCGCCAAGAGGGCTCCGTGGGGCAGAAGGGTGGAGGAAGCCAGTACAGGTGAACCCGGTGCCGGGGTCTGGCTTTTGGGTCCCTTTGGCTTACACAGGCTCTGAGGGCCGCTCTTGCTCTGCCTGCCTTGGGGTGGTGCTGGCGCCGAAGGTTAAGGTGGGTAGCCACAGTAGGGGAGACCCTTCCTCTGAAAGAAAGGCTTTTTGCCCTGTTGCTTCTTCCGCGGGAGGGAGGAAGTCTTTCGGGAGAGACGGGTGCGAGTCAATGTTCCCTCTAATTTTCTGTAGGCTGT
The DNA here is from genome assembly GCA_033557465.1 of Ichthyophis bannanicus. Classification (NCBI taxonomy): domain Eukaryota; kingdom Metazoa; phylum Chordata; class Amphibia; order Gymnophiona; family Ichthyophiidae; genus Ichthyophis; species Ichthyophis bannanicus. The sequence goes on along the minus strand of CM066032.1, from coordinate 677,357,683 downwards.
GTGCGCATAAAATATCAGCTGTGTGCAGCTTTTGAAGGAAGGTTAAATTTTTGTGCGCCACATAAAGACACTCGGAGTTATATACTTTAAAATTTGACTACATGTCAGAATACAGTATGTACACCACATTGATTTTAATCAAATTAAATGAAAATAGACGATTACTAAAGGAAGCGGGAAATTCCTAGTAATTGCAATCATAACTTTAAAATTTTAAGACGTCTGTGTTGTTTTCTATCAGAATCAGAGCCGTAATTTTTGTGCGCTCTGTTGTAAAGAATGTGCGCTCGCTTGGCGAGGTGTGTGCGCGCGCACACGCGCACAGCTTAGAGGGAACAGTGGTGCGAGTAACGTACTCAGTCTCAATCTCTGCTGCTTTCTCCTCCATTGGTTTGTTGAACAATTGTTCGCCCAGGCACTGTACTTTGAACAGTTTCTCCTAGACCCATTGTTCGAGATCTGAGGACTGCAGCCAGGCCTGTCGCCTGGCCCCAATACCAGCAGCCACTACACGAGTGGAGGACTCAAAACTCGTATGCAGTGCGAGAAAGGTACTTTGAATAGCCCCCACTGTCCTTAGGAGGGACTGGAAATGGCGGAGGTAATCATCGTCGAGGCCCGCCTGGAAACCTCCGAGTTCCTTCATGAGGTCATGAAGTAACATACTTATCTATAGCTGGTAAGCCTGGATGTGGCACGCCAGCATGGAGCCTTGGTAGGCCTTACGCCTGAGGGCATCAAGGGTGCGAGATTCCCAACCCGGCGGGACCAAAGAGCGAGTTTTTGGGCGGACTCCACCACCATCGAGGTATGAGGAAGCTGGGTTTTCCGGAAGCCGGGCCCTCACTGGGCCCTGTACATGGAATCCAGGTGCTTGCTGACAATTTTATTTTATTTATTTACATTTTTATACCGCGATTTCCTACAGATCAATTGCGGTTTACAAGGAACCATATGAATTGTACATGACAGTATGTATTCAAATTACATGGAACGGTATCAACGATGTACATTAACAATATAACAAAATTATATAATAGAATTGTTAACTATATACATAATGTTCTTGCATTAGCATTGGTGACGCATTCTGGTGGGGAGGCTCTTAGGTTAGTTATGTAGAGTGTCTAGGCTATGCGCCGTGATTAAGTTATAGAATCAAAATGTTGGGTGATGGGGATAGACGCAGGTGTCTCCCACATGCGGAGGAGCAGCTGAGCTAGAATGGGCAGAACAGGGACCGTGAGGGATTCCCTTGGTGGAACCTCGTATTGTAAAATATCAAGTTCCTCCGCAAGGGGCTCCTCCTCGGACTGCGTGGAGAACGCTAGGGCTCGAGCCATGTCCCGCACAAACTCCAAAAAGGAGGTGTCTTCAAGAGGAGACCGCCACTTCTGAACAGGTGGGGAAGGATACGAGAGGAGGTCCCGATGAGCCCAGGATTCAGGGGAAGAGTCCCCGTCAGACTCCCAGCCTGAAAATTCCGAGGAACCCTCGGAGCTAGGCTGCTTGAGCAGAGCCTGTGCCTTGCGCTGGGATCTCGAGGCCGAAGCCTGCCTGGAGCTGGAGGCAGTAGCTCAAGAAGATCTCACACCCGAAGACCAGGATGGCAATCAAGACCTCTGCCGGGATCCCTCATGAAGCCCCTGGATCTAGGGGGTTGTCACGGTGGTCTGGGGAGCAGTCACAGGCGTCGCCCTCAAGGTCTTAGGGTGCGTGCCAGCAGGGCCTGGCACCAGCGCCTGCTGGGCAGCAAGGAAGGCAGAAACGCTGCGCTCCAGTGCCAGCATTCGGGCCTCCCACTTGGGAGTGGGGCCCTGTGACGCCGAGGCCAGAGTGATCAGGTCAGGAGGAGGAGGAGGAGGAGAGGGGGGTCCTCACCAGGATGACCCTCAGGAGACCAGGCGCCATCATCGGAGGCCTCCGTATCCTTACAAGGTACCTTTCGAAGCCGCTCTTTCTCAGACTCTTGGGACTGCCGAGGAGGGCTGAGGGACAGGGCGTGAGAATGCTCACACTTGTCCGGAGCCCCCAACACGGTCCTCAAGGCCTTCTTCTTCTTCCGCTCCCTTTCGAGGGACCTTTGAGGCTGAAGGTCAATGGAGCGGGAAGCTACTGGGGCCACCTTGCAGAAAATATCATCCAGTTTCTGTTTACGGCTCTGGATGGCCTTGGAGGACATCTTTTTACAAAGGGAGCAGAGCTCTGGGTTGTGGTCAGCTCCTAGGCACCTAAGACAACAGTCATGGGTGTCTGTGAGCGACATATTTTTGGAGCATCTGTCACATTTTTTGAAACCGGAGGCCATGGGGCAAAAAGAATCCCTGCAAGGTCAAAGACCTTCAGCTCGGCCAGCGGTTGAAAAGGGCATGAAAAAACGCTAGAGATGAACTAAAAAAAAAATGAAAAACAGCAAAGTCCGGGGCCCGCTGCCAAAGCAATGGCACAGGGGACGGCGGGAAGAGGACCAGGAAACCAGAATTAGAGATAATTTTTGAGACTTTTTCCGAGGTACAGGATGTGCGTCCGAAGGGCTCTGCGGAAAAAGGGAGACTGATCAGGATGGCACCCTTGGGCAGGAAGGGGACCACGCATGCATGATGAAATTCTCAAAGGTTTTCTTTGAAAGCTGGGTAAATGCTCCGCACGGGCTCCGTCGGTGCCGACATCACTCATTTGTGACGACTGACTTCCTGCTTGTTCCTGGAGAATATCGAGCTCCTCAACCCTTGGCTCCATTTCAAAAGCCACTGAAACATCGAAAGCTGCCGCCATATCTTTATTAAAGTCTGAAAGGAAATGTCCCCGGGCGGCGAACGTTGACGTTCATAGTGCAGTGATTTCCAAAGCACATCCCTAAGGGTAACAGAATCAGAGTTCAGAAGGAAGCCAAAGTAATCTTTATCCAATGCTTGATACCTTTGATGCTGAGAGCTTCGCTGCTTTGATGTTGAGGTCATCGGATGCGGTGGTGCCAAGAACCTCGGCATCGGCTGCTCTGTGGAGCTATGCAATGCAGAGGATGCCTGCGTAAGCGTGCCAAGCTCTGTTGCAGTTGTTGGCATCGAAGAAACCGGTGCCAGCTGAGGAGTACTCGATGTCAGAGCTACTGCTGCTAAGAGTGTAGTGATGCTGTGCTTGATGGCGATGACACAATCATCCAATGATGGTACCGGGGGAGGAGTGGCTCTAGACACAGCTGTGTGGGCCACTATTTCCAATGCCAGTAAGGGGGCTCCACCAAGGATTGAACCTTAGGGGGCTTCCCTGAACTCCTCTGTGGCTTTATAGGGTGAAACGTCCTGCCGGGGTAGCTTCGTTGGATGGTCTGCATTGGAGTGCGATGAATAATGGTGCCAATGCCGATGCTCAATACCAAAGCCGACGCCGACCTGGAAATCGAGGATCTTAATCCAGAGGCCAATGTCTTCTTTTTCTTAAGCACTGGTGACTCCGAGCGATGCTTTTCTTTTGCTGGTGAGGACTTGGACGCATGGGAAGACTTTCATGGAGTCGACGCCCCCAAGAAGTGCATCGAAGGAGCTGAGCCTGTAGGAAACAGCTTAGCCCTCTATTTGTCCTGTTCTTTCTACCTCCTAGAAGTCATATGGCAACAGGAGAGACAGGAATCAACATTGTGGTCTGGGCCTAAACATTTTAGGCACAAAGAATGCTTGTCAGTGATAGAAATTGTACTGAAACACTTGGAGCATTTTTTGAAACCACCCAGGGGCTTCTCCACATTTGGAAACAGTATGGAGCAGAATCGAACTGGGCAATAATGCCCGAGGAGGCCGTAGGCCTCAAAGTTTTGTGAGAAAAACTGAAAATAAGTTAAAAAATATGTAAAATAAAAATAAAAATGGGAACCAGAATCGATGGGGAGTTGAACCGGTCAACGGGAAGACAACCCAAGTATGATGGTACTAGTGAAAAAAGTTTGAAGTCTCTTGACACGGCTGACAGGGGCAAGGTCCTGATGGCTCCATGGATAAAAACATGATTGACAAGGCCAGGAGGGAAGGCAGGAAGGCAGCCATGCATGTGTGAAGGAACACTCCCAAAAGCATTCCTATTGGATGCTGGGGAGTGTTCCCACGCCAGGCTCCATCGGTGCCAACACAGTAACATAGTATATGATGGCAGATAAAGACCACTATGGTCCATCTAGTCTGCCCAGCAAGGCGACAAGACTAGGTGCACTTGCCGTTTTGTGCAGGTCACCTCTCCCGATGCCTTTGTTTAAGGGTGTACCCACTGCTCCATGTAGGTCACCCCTATTTGTTGGTTTTGAGTCCTGAGGAGGAGAGGTGTAGCAGATATTGCAGAAGTGAAGCTAATGGTGCAGTGAATGGATTGAGGACCTATTCTGAGCACCATGAAGCAAATCTGTGCCATTTGAAGGCATAGGCATGTCTGGTGGATGGTTTTCTTGTGGCCAGGCGGATATCTTTCACTTCTTGTGGAAGATTGAGATGCTGTAGCGTCAACCCTTCAGCAGTCATGTTGTCAGATGGAGAGAGCACAGATTGGGATGCAGGACTGTTCTGTTGTCCTGGGACAGAAGGCCTGCATTGCATCCCAATCACATTGGCTGAGCCTGTGTTAGTCAAAGAACTAGGAGAAACCAGGGCTGATGAGGCCAGAAAGGAGCTATGAGTATCATCAGTCCCCTATACCTCTGGAGTTTGAAGAAGGTCTTGGGGATTAGGGGGGTGGGAGAGAAGGCATACAGCAGTCCCTGACCCCAATGAAGGAGGAAGGCATCAGGTGCCTGGCTGAGTTTAGAGGGTACTCTGGAGCAGAACACCAGGGGCTGTCTGTTTTGGGGAGTGGCAAAAAGATCGATGGTTGGTGTTCCCCATGATCGGAAGATACTTGCCGCGGTGTGTGGACTGAGTGTTCACTTGTGGGGGTGGAAGATTCAACTGAGCTGGTCTGCTGGGTGATTGAGTTTGCCCACGATATAGATCCCTCGGAGGTGGATCTGCTGAGAGTCTGCAAAGGTCCACAGGCGAATGACTTCTTCACAGAGGGGACGTGAATGTGTTCCTCCCTGTTTGTTCATATAGAACATGGCCACCTGGTTGTCTGTCCGAATCAGGACTTGACTGCCGCTGAGGCGATGCTGAAAGACATGAAGAACTACTCCCACCCCCCAAAAAGAAAATTATATTTTTTTGTCGGATCACTCACCCTGACAGGAAACATTTCATGTCTCGTAGTGAGTCCTCCTTTTTAATCAATTTAAAAGACCGACTATCTCGGTCCTGATTAGACAGGACAACACCCGTTGCCGTCAACTGTTACTACTTGTAGCAACAGAAAAGTTAATCCCTTAGCTGGTTTAGTGCAGGCTAAAATAGACGAAGTAATCCACAGCGTCAAAGGATGCCCAGCCTCAAACAACAGCAAGGAATCAAAAGTACTTAGCTGAATCTCCCCATAGAGTAACTTTCACAGTCCAACCTTCAGGGGGTCAGCTCACAGAATACATCCCCGGTAGGATTCTCGCAACACTGACAGTGTTTCAAGCCGCTTCACAGCTCTTACAGCTCTTCTTCAGGCGAATAAATCCTCCAGCAACGTAGTTCGATTTAAGTAGAGCAAGAGATGATGTCAGGACCAGCAGCAATAGGTGAAACTCCAACTCCTCCTCTGAACGTCACAAGTGCAGGCTCCACCAATCAATATCCACATTCATACCTGCAGGTGCTACAGACCCCAGCCGATAAATCCAGTATTGTTCGGCATGTTGTAAACGTGCCTGGCGATCTCCCCCCCCGAGACATCAATGGGATGACTTCCAGAATCCGCCACCGTAAATCTTCAAAATAATGACCTGCCTGTTGGCAATGTGGTACAAAGGGGGCAAAATCCTGACGAGCATTTATCCTGGATCGATGTTCCATTAATTGCTTCCTTACAGGGCGGATACTTCGTCCCACATACAACTGGGGACACTGACAAAGTAACAGGTAAACCACAAAAGAAGTCTGACAGTCCGAATAAGACTTAGAGGTATAATGAATGCCAGTAATCGGATCTTCCCAGCTGGCTCCTTCTAACGATGTGGCACAAAAATCACATTTACCACACATAAAATGTCCAGTCTGCGAAACTTGAACACTCGAGTCAGACACCTCAGTGTGTATTAACCAATTAGCTATTGTTCGAGTCCTCCGATAAGCAACCATCAAAGGTTGTTGAAAACAAGGGTGCCATGATAACATCCCCCAATGATTTTTGAGTATGCGCACCACCTGAGCTGCTCTAGGGACAAAAGGAACTACTCCAATAACCCTGCGTTCGTGTTTTGGGGCCTCGGAATCTGTCTCCCACCAATCTGGATGATTGTTTAAAGCCCATTTAAAAGCTTTACGCAACAAAACCTCAGGGTATCCTCTAGCTAACAATCTTTGGGTTAGATCTCTAGCATGTAATCGATACTGTGCTCTTGAGGAACATAACCGGCGAATACGGAGGAACTGTCCGAAAGGAAGTTACTCTATGGGGAGATTCAGCTAAGTACTTTTGATTCCTTGCTGTTGTTTGAGGCTGGGCATCCTTTGACGCTGTGGATTACTTCGTCTATTTTAGCCTACACTAAACCAGCTAAGGGATTAACTTTTCTGTTGCTACAAGTAGTAACAGTTGACGGCAACGGGTGTTGTCCTGTCTAATCAGGACCGAGATAGTCGGTCTTTTAAATTGATTAAAAAGGAGGACTCACTACGAGACATGAAATGTTTCCTGTCAGGGTGAGTGATCCGACAAAAAAATATAATTTTCTTTTTGGGGGGTGGGAGTAGTTCTTTAATAGGTAGTTTGGGGAATCAAATATTTATGGGATTTATGGGGTTGATTCCCAGGGGTGTTTTTCTTTAAGAAAGACATGAAGAGCATTTGTGATTGCCCAAAGCTCTAAGAGGTTGATCTGCAGAGTTGAATCTTGTGCCATCCAGAGTCCCAGAGTGGAGATGAAGTCGGGATGGGTTTCCCATCCAAGCTTGGATGCATCTGTGGTGAGGGTATGGCGAGGTTGAGGCATCTGAAAAGTGACCCTACAATTAGATTTTCTGGGGTGCACCACCAGAGCAGGGATTTGATTAGGGCGTATGTTATTTGGATCAGATCCCATAGGTCCCCTGTGAACTGTGTCCACTGGAAAGCTAGGGTCCATTGTGCATGTTGCATATGTAGCTGTGAATATGGCACCACGTGTACTGTGGACACCATGTGACCCAAGAGACACAGGAAATTGCGAGCAGTGGAATTTGGCTGTTGAAACATATGGGTGGCTAGGGCCACCAGGTGGTCCATGCGGTCGTCTGGAAGGAAAGCCCTGGATTGCTGAGTGTCCAGCATCGCCCCTATGAATTCTAAACTCTGCGTTGGGATGAGATGGGATTTTGGGATGTTTACGACAAATCCCAGGTGCTGTGACACTCCGAGGGTTCGCTCGCATGAATTGCAGAGTTCTTCTAGAGAGTCTGCCTTGATCAGCCAGTTGTCCAAGGAGGGGAAGACAAAGATTCCCAGGTTGCGAAGGTATGTGGCTATGACAGCCATACACTTTGTGGAAACCCTGGGTGCCAATGTGAGGCCAAAGGGGAGGACCATGTACTGATAGTGAGTCCCTTGGAATGTGAAACAGAAGTATTGCCTGTACCCTGGATGTATGAGGATGTGAGTAGAGGCCTTCTTCTGATCTAGAGAACAAAGCCAGTCTTGTTTCTGCAGATAAGATAGAGTTCCTAGTGAGATCATCTTGAACATTTTTTTTAACCAGGAACTTGTTCAGGTCCCTGAGGTCGAGTATAGGTCTGTATCCTCTTGACTTCTTCAGTTTGAGGAAGTAAGGAGAGTAGAAGCCTTTGAGGCGTTGTGCCTTTAGAACTTTGCATTACTAATTAAAGATTTATTTGGATCAGCAAGGAATATTCAACCTTTGAGCCATCCTGCATGTGAGAAATCAAGTGAGAAATCATGCTGAGCCAGCTGTTTGCTAGCTTACTAGCCCGGAGACCAAAGCTGTAAGGAATGACTGACCAGAATTGTTTATTGACTTGGAGAACAGACAGGGACTGGAGAAGGACTGAACAAACAAAGGCTGGAGAGGAACTGTGTCAGACCTGAATTGTTTATTAACTCGGAGAACAAACAGAGGCTGGCAGCAAACAAAGGCTGGAGAAGGACTGATTAAATTAAATTACTGTTGAACAAAGGTGTATGGGGTGGAGAATATCTGTAGAGAAAAGCTCATGTGAGGAGTCATGTGATCCAACTGTGACACACTTGTTACAGCCTATATAAAGAGAGAGAAAATCCAGAACAGGTAGAGAGTAGATATCCACTTGGCCAGGCGCATGCCAACGTGTGAAGAATCCCAGACTTTTCTCCAGCCTTTGCTGAGGCTCTCCCAGCTGATGTTGAAAATGGGCTGCGATGATGGCAGTTTGGTGACGCATTGTTCTGTTCTTGTAAGGGACAGGGAGTTTGGAGATGCAATATCTCATAACTCTATCGGTGATGTATTATTATGATGGCAGTTTGGTGATGCACTGTTCTGTTCTTGTAAGGGACAGGGAGTTTGGAGATGCAATATCAATTGTTTTATTGTCACTGTAATATCACTAACTTATTGTTCTATTGTAATGTCACTAACTTATTGTGAAGCTAATTGTCATATTAAATAGTTTATTAAAAACTATGCATGTGTGGTTGATTGATCTTGAATTTAATAGACTCCTAGGAGAAACAAACTTTCTCTATGGTCTCCTGGGACAGCAGCGTGGACACCTCTTGCTGCAGTAGGGCCCTGAGGGGAGGTTGGGTAGGGTAATCTCTCCTGAAATGGGGGGAGGGGGGGGAGATGTTGAAATGATAGCCCCCCCTGAATGATTTGCAGGGTCCACTGTTCGGTAGTAATGAGGTGCCCCAGGTGTGCATAATGGCATAGTCATCCTGCTATGTGGGGAGGATGGGGAGTCTGCAGGGGCAATGTGGCAATGCTCTCTAGAAATGAGTCAAAAGCTAGGTGCTGATGGCACCTGAGTGGCTGGTTGCTGCTTGGCAGCCTTTGGCTTCTTTACTTGTCTTGGGCCTTGCTGCTTCTGTTGAGGTTGGTATGCAGCAGGCTGAGAGTAGGAAGAATAACAAGTTCCCTTTCTTGGGATAGAAAGGCTTTTTTGCTGCACATTTTTTTCTTTGATAGATCAGCAGTCTTTCTGGAGAGTCTCTTTAGGGTGGTGTCATCTGTCTCCAGTTCTCCAGTCTTTTCCCTCCAATTTTTCCCAAACAGGTTTTCCCCTGTACATGGAATGTTGCCCAACTTATCCTGGACCCATTGTTCCAGGCCTGAGGCTTGAAGCCATGCCAACCTGCGGGCATCTATGGCTATTGCAGAGGTCCTGCCAGTGGACTCAAATGCATCGAATGCAGCCCTGTTGACAAACTTGGACACATTTTGACTATGTTTCAAAAGTGTCTGAAAGGCAGGTCTCTTTTCCTCGGGAATTAGAGGGGGGAATTCTTCCTAGCCCTTATTGATCTCTTTAAGGAACATGCCCATGTAGAGGGTGTAGAAATTTAACCTACATGCTAGCATGGAAGCCTGGAATGCCCAGTGCAAAAAGGCATTGAGGGTTTTCAATTACCGATCCGGGGTATTGAGGCGTGGTTCTTACCACTCTTGATCTGGCGCATCACCGATTCGACCACCATGGAGTAGTGCAGTAGTTGTGGCTTCTGGAACCCGGTACATGGTGTCTAGTCTTCTGCTAATAGGTGACACTGTGAAGGGAGTCTCCCACATACGTAGCATCGGGTTATGGAGTATTCAATGTACAGGTAGTGTCCTTTGGGGCAGTAGGGTACTGAAGGTTCTCCAGTTCTTCTGCCCTCAGTTCCGGTTCAGCTGCAGCTGTGATGAATAAGCCTGCTGCCATGTCCTGAATGAACTCCTAAAATGACATGTCTTCCGGCGACGACTTCCTCCTGGTACTTGGAGGTGAAGGTTCCGAGACAAGCCCCTGGAGCTTGGTGGAGTCAAAGGAGCGGTGATCCGAATCATAGGAATTGGAGTCTGAGAATGCGAAGTATCGACAGTGTCGATGGTCATTCGATTGACGGTATCAGTACCAATCCTCCGGCTCAGAATCGTGCCAAGGGTCTGGTAGTGTCATTTGCCCTTTGGCTGAGCTTGGTGCTGCCGATGTTGATACCAAGCCTGGTTCCGGCCATGGTGTCAGGCTAGAGTACACGGACTAGGGGCATTGGTCATCAGTGTCAGGGCCGATACTGATGCAGATGATTGCAGCCCTGGAGCTATCAGGGTCGGTGTTACCAATGCTGCCAGGAGTGCTGCCAGAGTCCTCTCTATGGATAGCATGTGCTGGTCCAAAAAGACTGCTGATGTCTGGTCCACAGATAGAACGGGGCTTGGTGTCACCTACCAGAGCATGGCATCAGGGGCTCTCCGGAGCCTCCAGGTTCCCCAAAGGGGCTTTGGAGGACAAGTCCTCCCGCTGGGGAAGCTTGGCTGGACAGCTGGAGAAAGTCTTCAAAGAGTTCTGGTGTTCGGAGCAGGACCTCTCCCTTGATTCCCGTGACTTCTCCTTGGAATCTCGGGACTTCTCCCACGATTCCTGGGGCACTTTAGTCAGGGATCTGGGCTTTTTGTGTGATTTCTTTTTGGATCCTGTTCCAGGTTTTGATTTCTTAGATAACTGAGAAGCATGGGAGAATGACAATGTCCTCGACGACGTCAAGGCCCAGGATACCGAGTCCAAGGGAAAGAGCTCTCCATATATGTTGGCCTGGTTCTTAAGACCTCTTTGGGTCATGAGCAGGCAGAGGGAGCAGGCGTCTGATGCGTGCTCTGGCCCAAGACATTTTAAGCACCAGTCATGTCTGTCGGTGACCGAGATTGTGCAGGAGCACTTAGTACAATTTTTTAAAACTGCTAGGCGGTTTTTCCATCATGGAGATGGAAGGTTCAAGGCCTGAGAGGGCGTGATGACCAAAAGAAAAATCAAAAGGAACCAAATTAGAAATTAAAAAAGAAAAGAAAAGAATTTAAGAAAGCGGTACTGGAATCAAATCCGCAATTCCGGTGAGAGCAGAAAGGCAGAAGTGCTTTGAAGAGAATCTTTTCTCTGCGGTGGCAGGATTTTTGTCCTGAGGGCTCTGCAGAAAATAAAGAACTAAGGAGAAGGAGATGGAAGAGCAGGAAGGCAGCTGCACAGGCGTGGTGGAGTACTCCCAAAGATTTTCCTATTGGATGCTGGGGAGCATTCCTACGTGGGCTCCATCGGTGCCGACGTCGCCCATATTTGAAGACTACATTCCTGCTTGTTCCTGGAGATAAAGACAACTTAGAAAATGTTTTAAGGCACTACTATTTGAGCAGGCATTTGTTGATTTGACATCATCTCTATTGTTTTTAACTTGTCTGCTTGTTTTATATTCTTATGTTCATTGTAAGCCACTGAAAATTCAATGATCAGCAACATATAAATAAAGACCTAGGAATAAGTAGTCACCTATGTCCATTGCCAGCTCTTTCTGATTTTACTCATAAAAAAATCATCACAAATAACTATGCATTCTAGACTGTGATGAACACCGATATTGCAAATGTACAGTTAACACAACTGAAATGTCTCTCTATCTGTCTCTTATGAAGCTATGCACAATCAGACTAGTACACACTAGCATATTATCAAATCTTTCCATCCTAGAAATTTGTGGCTCAATATTTAAACTAAGCCATCAGCAATATTTTTAAAAATCGGCCATGGCGTTTAAACTGAAACCATTTCAGCACTGAGTGACGACACTATCTGAATGAATAGCAGCGATAGTCAGCCACTATCTGGATAGGCAACCATATAAACTTAGTTTCTGGCCTAACTTAGTTTTTTTTAAATCTGGTTAGCCAACTGAATATTTCCAGTAACTGGATGACCCGGAGGACTAACCAGGTACTGCCATGGCAGTCAGAGGAGTTATTCAGCAGCACTTGTCACAGTTTATCAGCTTATCAACATTTACTTACAAACGAAGCATAAAAGGAAACATGATAAGAAAACAAGGCAACAAGAAATAAAAAACAAATCAGAATATTAACATCAATTCATTAGCCCCCATCTCAGGAAGAATAACAACAGGAATTAACAAACATAGGAAGTATGGAAATCCTTCCAAAAAATAAACCCCAGCCATATACAATTTCCCACCATACCCCCATCAAACAAGACCCTATGATTCTTTTCCAGCCAGAAAGGTCTCCAATGGCAAATGATCAAAAAACACAAACTTTAATCCCTGAAATGTAACTAGACATTTACACAGATATCGGAGAAGAAAAGAAGCCCCCAGAGCCAGAACCCTCGACCTAAGAGCCAACAAGGCTTTCCTGTGGAGTTGCGTGGCACTCAACACATCTGGAAACATCTGATTTTTGGCACCACAAAATAACACATCTTTATTTTTAAAATAACTTTTAAAGATAGAGCTCTTATCCTGTTCTGAAAGAAACGTAACCACAAAAGTTGCCCAGGAAGGAATATTATCAGATGAGTCTTCCAAAAACGGAGTTAAATTTAACTGAGGAGGGGGCTGCAAAACGTCAAAACCCCCAACAGAGTCATCTATAATCTTCCTGCTCGTTGGGTAATATAATTTTGAGAAAACCATCAATTCAGAATTAGCAAGAGATAATATTTCTTTCAGGTATTTGTGTAATAAGATCTCCAGTGACAGCAAATGACAAATAGAAAAATTGACAAAATGAGTATTTTTCACCCTAAGAACATTCTCAAAGGATTCTAGTTTTTTATGACTTATTAAACGATCCTTCATAGTGGAAGCACTGACTACCTGGAGAGAAGCACATTGATTCTCACATTTCAACATCTGAACAGATAAGGATTCCACTTGCTCCACAGTCTGACCCAGCTTTGCCACCATTTCTTGTGAAAACTTGCAAAGTTGGGATATCATGGTGACCAGAGTTTTCTCTGTTCTGGTCACCACCATCCAGATATCTGCCAGGGAGATCTGCACATCAGAACCTACCCCAGTATCCATCACAGGTGGAAACCAGATAACAGCTTGATAAGAATCAGCAGAACATCATGGAGTGTTTTGCTGAGCTGACTATCCATGGTCAACTGGGTCGGGTGGGGCTACTAAAGATGGAGTAGGAGGTGGAGTACGCTCTGGGGAGCACAAAGATGCCCCCAGAAGGAGTGAGGGTAAAGAAACAGTACTTAGAGGTTGATTCGCTATATCCTTAGCCACCAAGTGCTTATCCATCGGCCCCACAACTGGTTCCAAAGCACCAAACACCTTCTTCTTTATCTTTCTCATGGACCAGCCAAATGGCACCAAGGAAGCTATAGGGCACCTTCAGGGCTCCAAGGGGCTCCAAAGGGGCCTACCTGCCCCTTGTAACTCGCCCTGTAGAACTCACCATGGCCGAGCACATAAAGATAAGGAGAAATTTCACTTACCATTAATTTCCTTTCCTGGAATACTGCTAGACCAGTCCAGACAAGGGGGTTATGACCCCCTGCCAGCAGATGTTGGAGACAAAGAAAAAACACTCCAGAGCTGTGATTGGTTGGCCTCTGGGTGACATAGTAGTGCCCCTAGAGGACCTAGTCAGTATTCCTTTGACAAGCACCAACATAAGGAGAAAACCTGACTAACCAACTCAACAATGTACAGGTAACAACTAATTCAATTAAAACCCTCAACTCGAACCATGAAGGGTGGAGAAGGATCAAACATCATTCCTTGGAGAAAAAACCTAAATCCACTGTTGTGGATGTTCTCCGGAATATGCAATTGTTTATGTCTGAAGTAAGAAGAACGTCGGCTCCTCTGCACCAGCAGTCGTGACACTGACAATGGGGTGGGTTCTAGACTGGTCTAGCAGTATTCCAGGAAAGGAATTCAACGGTAAGTGAAATTTCTCCTTCCAGTTCATACTGCTAGACCAGTCCAGACAAGTGGAAAGTACCCAAGCTAATGAACCCTAGGGTGGGCAGAGAGAGCCGCTGACAGCACACTAGCCACAAAACGACTGTCCTCACGTGCCTGAACGTCCAGGCGATAATACTGGACAAAAGTAGACAAGGAAGACCAGATTGCCGCTCAACAAATATCAAGAGGGATTACGTGTGATCGCTTGGCCAAAGACGTGGCTTGAGCTTGAGACGAATGTGCGCGAAGATTAGCAGGCACTGGTTTGCCTTGCAGAATATAGGTTGATTCGATGGTACGGCATATCCATCTGGCTACAGTAGATTTTGAAGCTGCCATACCTCGGCGCGGTCCTGCAAAAAGCACAAAAAGATGGTCGGTCTTGCGAAAAGAATTGGTGACTTTGAGATAGGGAAGGAGAATCCTTTTGAGATCAACTGCCCGGAGATTCTTGGAACGCCCGGAGATTCTTGGAACGTCCGGAACATTGTTCCTTTGAAAAGGCAGGCAACAAAAGAAGCTGATTGACATGAAAAGGAGTAATCACCTTAGGCAAGAATGAGGGAACAGTGCGAAGGGACACTCCCTCTGCGGAGAATGACAAGTACGGATCCCTGCAAGAGAGGGCCTGTAGTTCCGAAATGCGACAAGCCGAAGTTATTGCCACTAAGAAAACAGTCTTAAGTATCAAATCCGTTAAGGAAACTTCCTTTAGAGGTTCGAAGGGCGGAGACATCAAGGCCCATAGTACTAAAACAAGGTACCAAGAATGGACAAGTGGACGGACCGGAGTGCGTAGAAGCTTGACTCTTTTAAGAAAATGTGACACATCAGAGTGGGACACAAGAGAACGACCACAAATCGGTCCTCTATAACACGTCAGCACTGAAATCTGTACCCGTAGAGTGCCAAGAGCTAAGCCTTTGTCGAGGCCCTCCTGAAGAAAGGCAAGAATGTCTGGAATTTCTGTACTCCAAGGAGAAAGATGATGTTGAGTACACCAGGACTCAAACACTCGCCACACCCTAGCATATGCTAGCGACGTAGACAAACGGCGAGTGTTGAGGAGAATCGATACTACCTTGGAAGAGTAACCCTTAAGGGCTAATCTACGGGGTTCAAGAGCCAAGCCGTAAGCAAGTAGGGAGTTGGATCTTCCATCGAGATAGGTCCTTGCCTGAGAAGTCCGAAGGGAGTTAGTAGTCGCAGAGGAGGGATTCGAGATAGTCTTATGAGATCGGCATACCATGGTCTTCAGGGCCAGTCTGGGGCCACTAAGATTACTGGACCCTGGTGTTCCCTGATCCGTTGCAGGACTCTTCCTATCATTGGCCAAGGTGTGAATACATAGAGCAACTGGTGTTTCGGCCATGGCTGCGCCAAGGCATCTATGCCTTGAGATTTGTGTTCCCTCCAGCAACTGAAGAAGATCAGAACTTTTGCATTCATGGCTGACGCCATGAGATCTACTTTCGGCTGCCTCCAGTTCTGAACTATCGTCTGGGATGCTTGTGGGGCCAGTTCCCATTCGCCGGGATCTAGAGTGTGTTGGCTTAGAAAATCCGCCTTCACGTTGCTAGTCCCCGCTATATGCTGTGCTGAAAGAGCTTGAAGGTTCCTTTCTGCCCAAGGGAAGAGAAGGGACATCTCCTTCGATACCCCTGTGCACTTGGTGCCGCCCTGGCGGTTGAGGTAGGACACTGCAGTGGCATTCTCGCATAGGATCCAAACTGCTTGACCCTGTAGGAACCACTGAAACTCCAGTAAGGCGAATCGAGCTGCTCTTGCTTTGAGCCTGTTGATCGTCCATCGTGCGTCGTCCAAGTTCCTTGTGCTGAGTGAGTGCGACAGTGCGCTCCCCATCCGGACAGACTGGCGTCGGTTGTCAGCAAGATCCAGCATGGGTTTTCCAATGGTACTCCCTTGAGGAGTTTGTGAGATGCAAGCCACCACTGTAGACTGCGGAGGAACTGCAGCTGTAACGGGAGATGGGTCTGGTAGTCTTCTGTCACTGGGGACCATCTGGAAAGTAGAGTGGCCTGTAGACAGCGCATGTGAGCCTTTGCCCAAGGCATGAGCTTGATGGTCGCGGCCATGGATCCCAGGACTTGGAGGTAATCCCATTGTCCGTGGGGCTCTGCTCTTTGGGCCAAAAAACTTCGGAGCTAAGAAACCAGCTTTAGGAAACGTGCTTGAGTCAGGAATACACACCCTTGACAGGTATCGAAGCGTGCTCTGAGAAATTCGATCTCTTGAGACAGATGGAGGCAACTTTTGGTGCGGTTGAACACCCAACCGAGCTGCTGTAGGAAGGCAACTACTGTGGAAACAGTTTTGCGAGCTTCTGTAAGGGAGTCCGCGCAAATGAGCCAATCATCCAAGTACGGTTGTACTCAGATTCCCGGCTTGCATAAGGCTGCCGCCACAACCACCATCACCTTTGAGAAGATTCGAGGTGCCGAGGCTAGGCCAAAGGGCATTGCCCAAAACTGAAAATGTTGGCAGAGGACTGAAAAACACAGGAAACACTGGTGATCTTCTCAAATGGGAATATGAAAATAAGCTTCCGCGAGATCCAAGGATGCTAGAAACTCTCCCCGGCCGTACTGAGTGAATGACTGACCGTAGGATCTCCATCCGGAAGTGAGGTACTTGAAGGCTGCGATTTATGCCTTTGAGGTCCGAAATTGGACGAAAAGAGCCATCTTTCTTGGGCACCACGAAATAGATGGAATAACGGCGTAGCCCTCTTTCTAACGGAGGGACTGGACAAATGGCTTTTAAGGAGAGAAGCCTCTGAACGGTAGTTTGAATGGCCACTCGTTTTTCCACCAAGCATCCTGGAGAGACAAGGAAGGCATCGTGAATGGGTCGGCAACATTTGAGAGAATAGCCGTGAGAAACTATATCGAGGACCCATCGATCTGAAGTTATGAGTGCCCACTGTCGAGAAAAAGGGGTCAACCGTTCGCCTACAGGCAGAAGGATCTCGAGTGGGCGGACTGTCCCATCAGCAGGAAGAACGGGAGGCTCCAGGGAACTTCCCTTGGCCAGAGTACAAGTCCGTTCCTTTGCGGGTTCCTCGAAAGGACTGAGCTCTCTGTCCAACGCGATGGACAGAAGCAGAAGAAGCACCTGGCTTCATGAATCCTGAGATTTAGAAAATTGCCGAAAACCGTGGGATCGAGATCCATGACGAGAGGATGTCTTTGGCCTGTCCTCAGGTAAACATTGTGGCTTCACCTCTCCCAGATCTTTCACCAATTTATAAAGATCCTCACCAAAAAGGAGTCTCCCTTTAAAAGGCAACTTAAACAGACAGGTCTTAGAGGCAACATCCGCTGCCCATTGATGCAACCATAGCCATCTTCTAGCCACTGCCACTGCCGCCATGGAACGAGCTGATAGTCGTAGAAGATCATAAAAGGCATCTGACAGAAATGCAGCGACTGATTCGAGATCCGCGAACTCTGGTTCACCTGTAAGATGCTGAATCCATCAGAGGGAGGCTCGCGCCGCCAAACCTCCACAAACTGCAGCTTATAGGGAAAGAGTGGAGGACGAAAAGCTGTCTTAGGTAGGCTCTCGACCTTACAGTCTTGTTGGTCTCGGAATGCCGCTCCACCCTCAACCGGAATAGTTGTATGCTTGTATCTACTTTCGGGTATGTCAGTCAAAGGTCAAGGTCAGTGGGAGACCAAGGATACAACTGACCAATACAGCGTGCAGTGCAGAAAGAAGAATCTGGAGAGTTTCATTCCCAAGATACCATTTGCTGCAATTCCGCTAGAAAGGAAAAGGCTTTGGAAGGTTTACGAATACCTTGCAAAATAGGATACGGCTGCAACAGAGCTTGGGAACTCTGTGGATCAGGCGTGTCGGTGAGGCGTAGCGACTCTATCACCTGTGTGATTAGGGCAGGCAACTCCTCTTTCCGAAAAAGTCTGATATCTTGAGAGTCCACTTGAACTGTCAGCGAAGAATCAGACGGAGAATATTCCCCATCTTCTTTCTCTGACAAATCAGGGCTCACCTCCAAAGATTTAAAGCCTTCTTGGATATCCATAATGTCCCGCAAGCCACATGCAACGTTCCTGGAAGGACTACTGATTTAAGGTCTGAGGTCTTATGGGACTGCTTGCGAGACCCCGCCATATCTTTGTCTGCTACCGGGGCGGGTGCTGGAGGTATTCCAAAAGACTCTGAATGCCTCAGGTGTCATGTTGGCGGAAGAGCGTCAGGAACTCACTGCCAGCTGAAGCTGCTGTGGCTTCCAGCGGCTGTGAAAGCAAAATGGGAGCTGACTGAGTCCTTTCTGCAGGTAGATCCAGCTGCAGGGGCTCTAAGGAGGGAGGAGTTAAGGCGCTGATTCCCCCAGCTGGCAGCGCAGTGGGTATGGAGGAAGAAGATTCTCCTGGATGCAGCATACAGATGGAACACAAGCGATCTATTAACTCCTTCGGCTTCTTATTACATACAATGCACCTGTGCAGACAAACAGCCACTGCAGAGGCTTAAACGTTGTTGTTTTTTAAACAAAAATCAGTGTAGGCTTAGGGAAAAGACTCTTCAAAGAAAAGGGATTTTGAAACTCCCTGTGCCTTCACAGCATGTTAAATGCTTTGAAATGGCTGCCCAGAGCTGTTCCCGCCAAAAAGAAAAAAAACACTGAAGAGAAATTTCTCCTGATTCAAAATGGCCGCCGGCACAGAAAAACTGCAAAATAAAAGTTTCCTAAGCTCTAAAAACCTCAAAAACGCAGCAAAATTGCTGGGGGAGAGGACCCGGTGATCCCCGTGCCGTTAAAAAACCGGAAGTAAGAAAATCGCTGCGAGGGAACCCAAGCAGGTACTCACTGTGCTGCAGAGAAGCAGAGGCTTGCAGGGAAATGCTCTAAAGATGCTGTAAAAATTATAACTGTGACTGGATGGCAAAAAATTTGATAGATTGATCCACCCCCCAGCTACACAGTCTCTGTGGCAGAGGCTAGGAGCTGATTATAATGGGGAGTTCCACTGATCTAAGGATCAGGAGCTCAGACCCTGCTGTATTGTCACTAACTATAGTTTAAAAGCAAAACAGCTAAAAGAGAGGGGACCTGGGAAACTCAGAGAAACACCTCTTGTGTGCTCTGAGTGCATCCAGGTAAGAGACAAGATTGTTTAACACCTTCATCTGCTGGAGACAGAGAAAATACTGACTAGGTCCTCTAGGGGCACTCCTATGTCACCCAGAGCCCAACAAATCACAGCTCTGGAGTGTTTATTCTCTGTCTCCAACATCTGCTGGCAGGGGGGCATAACCCGCTTGTCTGGACTGGTCTAGCAGTATGAACTGGAAACACCCTTTTAAGCCCCAGCTGGTATCGGGGCTGTCCTGCACAGAGCCTGAATCTTCCGCAGTGCTCCTGCTCCGGCTGCTCAATCAGTGTCTCCCCGCCCCTTGAGCTTTAAGTGGGTAATTTTATAACTGCTCACATTCATGCAAACTTTCACACATACATTCTACTATGCAGACCTTCAGATTTTCCAAATAACAGTACACACTTACCTTTGTTTATGAAAAGCTACCCAAGAGATTTATTGCAACTTGGTGCACATAATTTTTCTGGGTTAAAAAACATATATACTTTCCAAGTTTTAAAAACTAATACATGGAAGTCCGTGGAAGTGCTTTGTTAATTATACTCCCTATATAAATTTATAAGTTATGTTGCACCAGTGGACAAATTCAGTATACTGGGTCAAATATTCATAAACCTATGAGGGAAAATTATATAAAAATCATCTAAAATGCTGAAGATATAATTTTTGCCTGGAAGCAAACAAGCTACTACACTACACTTGATCTTAGCCAAAAGGCCATACCTGACCTTGATACATCTGTTTTAGGCTCCTAAAATTCAACAATATTTCAGCTACAATTGACGCCTAACTTTTAATCTGAAAAGTGAGTTAATTTGGATGTCTAAACCTGAGGTGCCTAATTTTAGGCCTGCTTTTCATTCTCTTAAATGAAGATGCTGAAGTTAAGTACTCAGCCATGCTAGATACATAACTTTCTTTCCCTGCTGAGCCCCATCCACTTTTTAAGCACATAAATTTAGAAACTTAGTTCAAATCATTTCCCAAAGAGGTAAAATTAAGCACCTAACTCTGAAGCCCCTAAAGCCTTTAAAGCTTGACCATGTGTTTTTCTTTTTGCCAAAAATTACACGATTAACACTTTCAGAAAGTATAAATACTAAAAGACATACTATGAAGTTAAGAAGTACATTTAAAACAGAATCAGAGATATTTTTTTTTTGCTCTACACATAATTAAGCACTGGAAATCATTGCTGGAGGACTGACAAAAACAATTAGCATAGCTGGGTTTGCAAAGGTTTAGACAAGTTTCTGGAAGAAAAGTCCATAAACTATTATTAAAATAGACTTGGAGACAGTCACAGCTTATCCTGTGGGGCAAGTAGCATGAAATCCAGCTACATTTTGGGATTGGCCACTGTTGTAAATTTATTTATTTATGTATTTAACTGTATTTATATCTCGCTTTTCACCGGGTCAAAGCGGTGTTACATATAAGGGTGGGGAGAATTAAGTATCAGGGTGGGACCATCACCAGGTAGGCAACATTGATGATTTCAACATAAGACAGACTTTAGACATGGACAGTACAGAGCAGTTGTTGTTCAGGGGTACAAGATGAGGGAGTTCAGGAGTTGGTGCATTTTTTTGGTGGGGGTTGTCTTGAAGTATTCTTGGAATAGGATGGTTTTTTAGCTGTTTTCTGAATGACGGTAGATCATTATTGTTTCTGAGGTGGCTCGGTAGTGAGTTCCATAAGGAAGGTGCATAAAGTTCAAATGCTCGGTTGAATGTCCGTTGAGAGCATTTGGTTCTTTTGTGGGGGACTGTGAGGTAGTTGCTGGAGGCTTGTCTAGTTGCTTTGCCGTGGGCTGGACGGGTTAGTAGGGTGCGAAGTTGGGTATTCTGTGCTTGATGGATGGCTTTGTGGGTGAGTAGGATGGATTTGTACTTAGTTCTTGCTTCTAAGGGAAGTATGTGTAGGTCTCTTAGAATTGGAGTGATGTGGTCGCTTTTCTTTGCTTTCTGTATGATTCTTGCTGTGGTGTTCAGTGCAGTTCGGAGGGGGTTGGTCTGTGTGGCTGGTAGTCCATGGTAGATTATGTTGCAGTAATCCAGATGTGGGAGTGTCATAGCTTGCATCGCCGTCCTGAAGTCTTGAGGTTCGAGGAGGGGTCTGAGCCGTTGTATTGTTTTCATGAGGTTTTGGTAATTTGTTGCTTGAGGGTAAGAGCTTGGTGAATGATAATGCCTAGATATCTTATTTGTGGCTGTATTTGAATGCTTGTGGATCCTATGTTGAGGTGTGTGGGTGGTGTGAAGTCTGGGTCTTTTGTTACTTTGAGGGCTTCAGTTTTCTTTATGTTTATGGATAGGTTGTTCTCTTGTAGCCAGTGTGACACTTCGGAGAAGCATGCTGAAAGATGAGTATTTGTTGGGCTTGTGGTTGTAATTGGGGCATAGAGCATGATATCGTCAGCATATATAAGGAAGTTATTTATTTTATTTATTTATTTATTTATTTAACAGTTCTTCTATACCGCTCTATTTTAGATCAGAGCGGTTTACATTTAACATCAACTATACAACACAAGGAACTTTGAGTTGTATTTACAATAAACAGGGAGATCAACTTGGAAGTACTGGGGGAAACTATGTACAATTCTTAACTCTATACATTGTATCACACTGGTACCTGATTTCAGGCAGAACATATCTACATCTTATTTACACTGGGGTACATTCTGAGCGATCAGTTGATTATCCTTTTTCATGCTGAGTCTGATTGTTTACTTGTAATGAGAGATTGTCTGGGGGGCCATATGTATGGTTACTAAGGCTAGATTCAGGGTAGTATGTAGTGAACAGGTGCTGCTTTATTGCCTTCCTGAAGTGGGTTAGGTAAGTGATATTTCGAATAGAGGTAGGCAGAGCATTCCATGCTCTGGGAGCGTAAATCGTAAAGGCCCTATTTGTTGTTGTTCTTGTGCATTTTGTCATTACTTTTGGGACCTCTAGGGTGTTTTGCATCATGGGTCTTCTATTTCTGTTCTGTGGTACTTTATGTATCATCTTGCTGAGGGCTGTGGGGGTCAGAGAGTTTGCGGCTTTGAAAGTTAAGGTTAGAACTTTGTGGAGGGTTCTTGCTTGAACCGGTAACCAATGGAGGTTCATCAGTACTGGCGTTATGTGCTCTCTCCGTGAGGCCCCTGTTAGCACTCTTGCAGCAGTGTTCATTGCAAGCTGGAGGGGAGCTAGCGTTGCTTGAGGGAGACCGTGTAGAATTACGTTGGCATAGTCGAAATGAGGTAATATTAATGCCTGATAGATCGATCGGTAGTCGCTGAAGTCGAGTAGCGGTCGGAGATGTTTTAAGGTCTTTATTTTCATGTATACTTTTTTTACTGTGTTTTTTATGTGAGTTTTCAGATCCAGGTGTTGATCCAGTGTAACGCCAAGGTAGCGGATTGTGGGTTTGGTTTTCAGTTCTGTGTTGCCGATTTTTAAAGAGAGTGGAGGGGTGAAGTCCTGGTTCCTTGAGATGAAAAGGACATCTGTTTTACTGTAGTTGATTCTCATGTTTTGTGTGCTGAACCATTCTGCTACAGCCTCAAAACATCTTGTTAGAGGGGAGAGGTCCGGTTGGTTAGTCCTGAATGGAATGTATAGGAGGATGTCATCTGCGTAGGCTACACAGTTGACCTTGAATGAACGTGCTAGGGCACATATGGGCTGCATGTAGATGTTAAACATCAATGCAGATAGTGACGAGCCCTGTGGCACACCTTGGTTTTGTAAAAATGGTTCGGAGGTTGTGGAGCCTGACCTTACATGTTGCCATCTATTAGTCAGGTATGACTTGCACCACTTTAGGGCTGTTCCCTGAATTCCTTTCTCGCTGAGGCGTTGTATGAGTATCTTGTGACTCACCGAGTCGAAAGCCGCCGCAATGTCGAGGAATATAAGGGCGAATCCTTGATGAATTTTGTCGGTTCCAGAGACTAGATGGTCGAATAGGTTGGTGAGGAGGGTTTCAACCCCATGTGCTTCTCTGAACCCATGCTGGGAGGGATCCAGTGGGGCTTCAGTATCAATATGCTGTTGGATTTGGCGCTGTACTAACTTTTCGATTATTTTGGCAAGCATGGGGATACTTGAAATTGGTCTGTATGATTCCACTTTCGATGGGTCCAGCTTGTTATTTTTTAGCAGTGGTCTGATGGATGTTTGTTTCAGACTTGGTGGAAACGATCCGGTTGTAAGAGATTGGTTTATTAATTCACTCCACAACATCAACCTCCTGGAAAACACTTTTCCTCGTAGCCATAACCTCCGCAAGGAGGATCAGTGAGATACAGGCTCTGATGGCACATCCTCCTTACACACTGCTACTTCACGACCGGGCGTCACTGAGGACCAACCCCAAGTTCGTCCCCAAGGTCGCCACATCTTTCCACATCAACCAATCCATCGAGCTCCCCTGCTTCTTCCCGGAACCCCATTCATCCACGGAAGAACAGCTCCTGCATACCTTGGACTGCCTGCGGGCCCTCCGGATCTACCTGCAGAGGACGCTCCCGGTCCGAAAAATGGATCAGCTCTTCGTCTCCTTCGACCCTAACAGGCCGGGCTTGCCCGTCTCCAAGAGGACTCTTTCTAACTGGGTGTCTTCCTGCGTCTCCTTCTGCCTCAATGCCTCAGCCGACCCGTCAGCGCCAACGGTCGGCCCACACAAACTACGGGCGGTGGCAACCTCCCTAGCCAATCTGCGCTCTGTTCCACTCACGGAGATCTGCAAGGCTGCCACGTGGTCCACGCCTCACACCTTCCTAAAACACTACTGCTTGGACCTGCGCTCCAAAGATGGCTGTGCGATAGGCGCAGCAGTTCTCGCCTCACTCGTTGATGGAGTGTCCAGTACCGCTACAGAGGCT
Source organism: Ichthyophis bannanicus (assembly GCA_033557465.1). Lineage (NCBI taxonomy): Eukaryota > Metazoa > Chordata > Amphibia > Gymnophiona > Ichthyophiidae > Ichthyophis > Ichthyophis bannanicus. The sequence goes on along the minus strand of CM066032.1, from coordinate 677,333,668 downwards.
GCCTGTGGCGCGACCACACGCTGACTGTTCACCGATGTTTACTGCTGATGCACCACCTGTATGGTTACTGCACCTTGCATTATCCTGCACCTTACTCGATATGTTGCACTGTTACTTGCACTGTATTGCACTATAGCCTGCACTATGTTGCTCTGTTACCTACACTATATTGCACTGTTCTGCACGGTTGTGTTGTTGTTGCTGTTCTGCACTGTTGTTGTTGCTGTTCCACGTATGATGGTTGTTCATTAAAAAGCCATGCATGCCCCCATTTGCCTCAGCGCTCCTTATTCCCTCCTCCACTTCTAGCGCTCCGCGCTGCTAGGGAGGCACCAGGTGTGGCTGACGCAATCCTGCAGTCCATGGAGAAAGCAAGGTTACTTACCTGTAACAGGGGTTCTCCGTGGACAGCAGGATAAGTCAGCCACACAATCCACCCACCTCCCTGGAGGAGGTCTTCTGCTTCGACTCGCCCCTTGCCGGGGAAACCTGGCTAGGAACATACTGACCGCCCAGGGGCGGGTCGGGGAGGTGGGCTACCTGGGGGCATGGCCTGAGAGCCCTAAACTCTAGAGAGCACTTCCGTATGGCGCCGCCCGGAGGTTGATGTTGTGGGTACGTATGACTGAACAGAGTGGTTGTAGGTAGATGTTGAAGAGCATGGCTGAGAGCGTGGATCCTTGGGGTACTCCTTGGTGTTGCTGGAAAGGGAGCGAGGTCGAGGTGCTAGTACGGATCAGTTGTTGTCTGTTGGTTAGGTAGGATTGAAACCATTGGAGTACGGTGTCTTTAATCCCAATTGACTGCAACCTTCTTAAGAGGATGTTGTGGGAGATGGTGTCGAAGGCTGCGGAGATGTCGAGGAAGATCATGGCATATCCAGAGTGTTTTTCTTGGGTTCCTATGGTGAGGGTGTTCATCAGTGTGGTCATGAGGGTCTCGACTCCATGTAGTGGGCAGAAGCCGTGCTGTTGTGGGTCCAGTATGTTGTTGATGTCTAGGTGTTCTTGAAGCTGCTGCTGAACTATCTTTTCGATTATCTTGGCGGTAAATGGTAGGCTTGCTATCGGTCTGTAGGATGCAGGGTCTAGGGGATCCAGGTTTTGTTTTTTTAAGGATGGACGAATAATTGTAGTTTTAAGGATGTCTGGCATGCGGCCTTGGGAGAAGGATTCGTTGACAATATGGGTTAGTGGTGTGCTCAGGTCTTCTTTGGATTTCTTTATCCAGTCGGTGGGGCAGGGGTCAAGCGGAGAGGTGGTGGTATTTAGCCGGGAGATGGTGGACGATATTTCTTCTGCAGTGGTTTCCTTGAAGGTAGTCCAGTCATTGTGTATGTTGGGGTGGTGGTTTGTTGTAGTTGTCTCGGAGTTCAGATGTGGGTTTTGTGGTTGTTGGAGCTGTTTGTATTGTCGGGCCAGTATCTCTGGTGGAATCTTCGGCAGTTGGTCAGAGTTATTGGGTGCTTTTGTCAATTGTTTGACAATCTGAAAGAGTTCTCGAGGTTTATTTATGGATGCGTTTATGATTTTCGTGTGGTAGGTTTTCTTTGCTTTGTCGGTCTCAGAGTGGTATGCTTTGAGTTCATATAAGTATTTCGTTTTGTCGCTGTCATTTTTGTTTTTTCTCCATTTTCTTTCTGTTCTTCTGAGTTTTGTTTTTAGTTTGCGGAGGGTGGGAGTGAACCATCTGGCTTTTTTGGAAGGATGCCTTGTGGTGGTTTTGTTTGCTTGTGCTTTGGACGCAGTGGAGATCGTGGTATTCCAGTTGAGAATTAGGTCATCAATGTTATTGGAGTTTGTTTGTAGTTTGGGCATAGTTTGTGCTAAGAAGTCTTCTTTGTTGAATGTTTTAAATCTTCTAGCGTGATGTGCGTTTTCCTTGTTGGTTATAGGTTGGTAGGTGTGGGATATGGCAATGAGGTATTGGTCGGACCAAGGTACAGGTGAGATCCGCAGGTTCTTGTATGAGGAGGCAGTTAGGGAGTTTAGGAATATGAGGTCCAGTGTGTTTCCTTTTTCATGTGTGGGTTCTTGTATGATTTGTATCATGTCCATTGCTGTCATGGCAGTGGTGAAGGTTTCTGCTTGTTCCTCTTGAAGTGAAGGGAGGTTAAAGTCACCTAGGATGATTTGTTCCTTTGCCGAGCTGGTGCTCTCAGATATGAATTGTAGCATTCTTGATAGGTCGGTGTTCATGGTAGGTGGACAGTAGATTAAACATATCGAAAGGTGTTTGTTGGTTAGGGTGAGGAGATCTGCTTCATTGGTGGTTTCTGAAGAGTGGGTTCTAAGATGGAGGTCAGCTTTTGCTACGATGGCTACACCTCCACCTTTGGAGTGTGCTCGGGAGCAGTGATGGAGGTTGTATCCTTTTGGGGTTAGCTGATTCATTATCACTGTATCGCTATCTGTTAGCCAGGTTTCTGTTAGACATAGGATGTCGATCTTCTTAGCTGTGATTAGGTCCTGGAATAAGTGATACTTGTTCCTAACTGAGCGTGCGTTTATTAAGGAGATGGAGAGGTGGTGGCAGTTTGGGGTGTTGAGGGTATGGGTTGGTGTATGCTGTGTGTGAGAGTGGAATTGTTTAGGGTTGCAGGTGGGTGTGGGTTGTGCTGTTGTGATATTAGGCATAAGTAGGTTATTGGGTATGCCTGTGGGGGAGGGGTAGAGGGTCAGGAGAGGAGTGAGGAGGTAGATGGGGGCTAGTAAGGGTGGCATGATCGGTGAGAGTACCTGGTGCTTGGGGGCCAGGTGTGTTTCAGTGTTGTTCCCTTGAGGTGGTGGGATCTTTATTCGTCGATGTTGTATTTCTTCTGCTGTAGTGGGTTGGCGTGTTTCTCATTGTTGCGAATGCTGCGGTGGTGGTGTTTGTTTTGCCGTTTTGGAACTCACAGGTCTGTCGGGTATGGCCCTGTTTGCGCCTCTGGGCCGCGCTCAGGCGCGGGCCCACCAGGCGCGGGCGCGCCCTGTAGGGACGCCGCTTTTATGTGTGCTGAGGCTGCCGCGGGCTTCTCTCCCACTGCCCCGATTGGGCAGGAGCTCAGCAATGGATTTTGTCAGCAGCGGCTCCCTCGGTGTAGGGACGCCGCTTTTATGTGTGCTGAGGCTGCCGCGGGCTTCTCTCCCACTGCCCCAATTGGGCAGGAGCTCAGCGATGGATTTTGTCAGCAGTGGCTCCCTCGGTGTAGGGACGCCGTTTTTATGTGTGCTGAGGCTGCCGCGGGCTTCTCTCCCACTGCCCCGATTGGGCAGGAGCTCAGTGATGGATTTTGTCAGCAGCGGCTCCCTCGGTAAATAGGATACTGGGCTTGATAGACCTTTGGTCTGACCCAGTATTGCAATTCTTATATTCTTAAGTCTTATTTCAAGGGCTATTGGTGGAGCCTCTGAACCATTTTTTGGTAGCCCATCTCTGGACCACCTGCACTCTGCCTATATTTTGTTTTTGGAAGTACAGTCTTAAAATTGAACATGGTAACTATATGATGATTATCTGTAGACGTAAATGGGATTTGCTTCTTTAAGACTAGCCAAGACTTAGAATAACAGTACAAACTAGCAAAACATGAAAGTCATGGGGGAGCATACTTCCATTCGAGGCAACACACTGAACCTTTCTTTAGCAGGCAACACTTTCCATGGGACGTATGGCTTAAAAAGGCTTTTCTTTTTCTGTGCCTATGTGAAAAAAAATTTAAGACCAGGTCATTATCTATCCTTGTGCAGTTTTCTTGTATGCTTTGTTTTAAACTTGAAATACAGCTGCTGTTGTTGCTGGTGGATGGTGCTATATCCACAAGCTGCTACAGCTGGGAGGAGCAGATAGAGAATCAAGGTCCTGACACAAAAGAGCATATCTGCTGACTACTGTCAGGGAGTTCTGCTTGAAAGCTCGTCAATAACAGGGTTTAAGATAAGCAGTAACACCTTCACTGTCTAATATAGCACATTATTTGTGTAGGCTGGGCACAAGTTGCATCCTGCATTATACATATTTTGATCACATAATAACCAGTGGCAAAATGATTTTGAAAAGTTAGCTCTTCCTGATTCATTGTGGGTAATATATAGCATTGTTATCACTTATTGTATATGTGAAGGGTAATATAGTAAGTGGATGCCTAGTTTAAGGTAACCAAAATGCACCAATTTTAAGCTTATTTTACAGTGAAAACTAGGCACCTGTTTTTTGTTATAAAATACAAGCAGTTTGTTTCCTAAACTGCATTAGCTGTTAACATGGCAGACAGCCCATGCTACCATGCCGTGTTGAACCCATGCTACCATGCCATGTTGACAGTGAATGCAAGCAAAATACAGATAGTGTGTAAAACTGCTGCACTATGCATTAGATTAAAGGAGAGGCGATATCAGGGCAGGGAGAAGACAAGGCAGCAGAAAGCAGCCAGCACGTGAGCAATTGCCACGCATTGGCTGTCAAAATTGCCAGTAGCGTGAGACTGGTGCCATTTTGAAAGATGACGGAGACAGGGCAGGAGTGGAGGGGAACCATTCACTAATAGCCCCACCAGGGAAGCCCTGGTAAGGACCAGGGACGGGGAAGAGGGGGAGGGGGGATGACCTGGCGTCAGCAAGGCTTGGGTAGAACTTGGGAAGGGAGGGATCAGAGGTCAGACCCCCCCTAGAGTAAGTGGCTGAAAATGCACCGTATTTTAAGGCGCAATCATTTATACCAGCCCTACATTTTGCAAGTAAATTATATTTTGCAATGTAGGCACGTATTTGGATGTACTGGGGGTCATTCTGAACCATGAATGAGCCAGTTAGACATGTGGGATAGACGCTTTTCTCGCAAATATGTCTAGAATCGTATTCCGAAAACACGCATATCTGCACGTACACGGCGCTAGCACAGGGATCTCTGAACGTGGGCAGGAGTGGGCGGAACGGGTGCGTGGTCAGCCGCAGAGACATATAAAGTGTATTCAGTAGAGGCCAATATATGTCTTCAGCATTATCCGCGGACGTCCAAGTTATACCTGTGGAAACGTGGAATAAGGTCAGGACTTAAAAATGTTCTGCTCTGATCCCCAAAGCAGCCTACAGAGATGAATGGCTGTGACATGTCTATACTGAACTGGTGTGTCTGCTGTCTGGACATGCACAAGATGCAGTTGTACAGAATGGAATGAGGGTCGTTTGTAAGGTTAAGGAACAATAAAAAACACCCCTACAGAAATATAAAGCACTGCAATAGACTTTATTCTGGCTATGCTGACATTTGCAGATTCTGCCAAAGGGGCTATTCTCAGCTTCCCTAACAATTCTAGTGTCCAGAACAATGTGAATGTAGATGTAGGGATGTATGTGAGGTAGGAGGGAGCAGAATCGTGTTTGCCTGAGAAATGCAAATCAGCTGTGGAGTTCTGAGACACCATGCCATTATGGTCTCACAACGTAAATATGGTCCTTTCTTTATGGAGTAAAGTTACTGTTAAGCTGTATGAACCTAATTCACTCCAAACCTGTTCGGGAACTATCACTTTTCCCTAAATATTCACATTATTCATATTAATCTGTTTGAATGAAAGCAACGGGTCTCAGACTTCCAAGAGCTATTAGTCCTAATTCAGTCAGGACATTGCTCTAATTTGCATCAATGACCCTTGTGTTGCTTGACTCTTCTGTTGATAATCACATAGTAACGTCTTGCTATTCGATATTGATCTTAAAAAAGAAACAAAAAGTAGGTGCTTATCTTTAAAATCGCCCGACACCGATCTCAGCGCTGCCGTGTTTCACTAGCGAGCTGTTTCATCAGGGGCGAACACCACTCTCTTCCTTCAAACAAACATTTCGAATGGTCTCACAGCATTTGTGTATGGGTGCAGGGCATGGTTTTTGCAGAGGATGGTAGTTGTGACTGCAAGTAAGAGGATGTGTGTGTGTGTGTGTGGTCTGAGTGTTGCACAGGAGGATCAGTTGTGCTCATCCGCTAATCTGGGGAGACACAAATGTCTAGCCAGTACCTGGACTGAAGAGAGTGCCAACGTGATCGGGGAGGTTAAGAAGGAAGAGGTTCTCTATAGCAGAACATCACAACATATCCCTGTCACTAATAAGGGCCCCTCAGAATGAGAGCAATCAACAGTGCCAACAGCACTACGACATGCCCAGAGGCACCATCAAAGGTTTCTAGAAATGTGCACAATTATAGAGAGCGGGGATGGTGCTTTTTGTCATTTATTAGCGTGGTTTGCACTGTTGAATAGTCCCATTCTGTGAGTCCCTTTATCAGTGACAGGGATATGTTCTGACATTTCGCTATAGATTTCTTCCAGGCCATACTAGCATTACACATTTCTGAGATGACCAATGCAGGCATAACTAAAGATGTCTTCAACTGCCATGTATGTTGTGATTTGAGATTTGTCATGTCAAACACATTGCTTTCTGCCTGCTTTTAAATTATCGAAGAGTGCACAGAGCTATCTTTGCAGTGTCCTGGGCATGCAACAGACTGATATATAGTCTTATTTGCATCAACATTTCTGTATCATCAGTATTCATGCGTGGTTTGCATCAGCACAACACTGTCAGTGAGTGGAGCAGCTTAGGAGATGCACGTTTTACATGAAAGTGTGGCTGTGTGCAGATCTATTGTGGAGACGGGTGGGTTCATGAATATCTAACCTTTCAGAATACAGTGAGCACAGGGATATACAAAGCTGTTTGCTGCGTATAGCTGTGTCTCGTATTCTATAGTGTTTCGTCCCTATTGAGAAACCGCGTGTTTGCTTAATGCGGCATTCCATTTAAATCGGGCACATTTACAATTTGGACATGCCCGTGGCCAGGATGTGCGTGTAATGGAATTGGCCCCTCTGTCTTCACTCCACCAGAACTCTGCCCCTGTGCATACCCACAACAAAAGTACATGCCATGAAATTAACACATGCTTTTATGCTGGGTGCAATTTTTATAAGCAATCAAGTACACATGTAAGCTTCCATTTACTCATGTACATGACTAAAATATTCCTTTGAGGCCCTTAATTACCCTCAAAATACCACTCTAGAATATACAGCATCATGCAACTAATATTAGCTTAGATAAGACTCTGATTTATTTGTGAGGAAAACTTTGTCAATTTTACAGAACCAATTTAAAAATATATCAGACCCCAAACTGGTAATCCACAAAGAGTGAGCTAGGGTTACTAAGCTGCAGCTGAATAGTGCATCGTTGTAGTTGGGAATATCGCACATTCTCAGCCACAGCAATACAAAGATAAAGGCCCTGACCCTCACACCTTTTTAAAATAATGTTGCTAGTACTCTGTACTCTCTCCCCGTCCCCTATTACCTCCCACCCTCATCAAACCTTTAAAAAAATGCTGCTGCACTTGGGCTCCCTCCTACCTCAACTGATCATCCTTTGGACATGTACCTCTTCTCCATGGTCGCTCTTTCCTTGTGGTTGCCTCTTATATATTATGGTAGTCATCTACAGTTCATACTACATTATGCTGACATAAAGAAGGTGGTTTTAACCTTTGAAAGCTAGTCTAATAATGTATTAAATTTATTTTAAAAAATGTTATCAACTTATTTTGCTATTTTGTTTTCTTTTTATTTAACTTCCAAAATACTATCTCGAGAACCCCTAGCTGTAGTCTCATGGTACTACCATTAAGGATCAAGCTACTAAACAAGAGAATATGAGTTTTAGGGTGTTTTGATATATTCCATCCTAATTCTTAGTTTACTTCCAGTGCTTTGCAAAGGTCTTCACACCCCCGTAAAAAAACTTTTCACATTTTGCTATCTTGAAAAATACAATGCAAAATGCATTAAATTAGGATCTACACAACATACTTTACACTTGTGGAGGGCAATTATACTGTATAACAGGGCACCTACTGAAGGTATGCAGGCACCTACTGTTAAAGCCTATCTTATAACGGCACACAGTCACCTATATGCGTGGTGGCATCTCCCAAAGGCTTTCTTTGAAAGCTGTGGAAATGCTCCGCGCAGGGTTCTGTTGGCGTCAACGTCACCCATATGTGAGGACTGACTTCCTGCTTGTTCCTGGAGAACAGTACCTTTTGGCAAAATGTGATTTCATCAATCAATGAGGTTACAAGGGGGCAGTTACTGGTTACGCCCACAATTTGCTTGCTGGGTTTTTTTGGACATGACACTGGGGTGACAGCAACCTCATGAAGATTGGTGGAACTGCTCCTTTTAGGGGCCCACATGGTGATAGGACGGGGAAGGACAGCTGGAAGGATGGGGAAGGACCAACCCTTGGGAACTGGAAGTCCAGAATTGCCGAGCTAAGGAATATGGACTGTTTGGCCACTGTAGTTAAAGATCAAATGGATACCTATGAAGCCCTGTGGAGCCCATATGGCAGGTGACTCTGAGGGACAACGACTGTCTGTGTCTGAACACTATGTTCAGGTGTACCACCGCAGCTGACCATTCACCCACCACTTTCTTTCCCTCTTCCATTTGACCTACGTAATTATGAGGGACAGTGCTCACCCAAGGTGGGGGCTGCACAGTTGCTGGAGAAGCTGGGATATATCCTGACCTGGGGTTCCATCCATCTCTTGAGATGGACCATATATACATACCATCAAGCTGTGTTCCTCCTGTTATGTTATACACCAAGGCAAGCCACACTACATTGCGCTTTATTGACCCTATGCTGCATATAAAGGGGGGAGGGGTGGAGGGAGAAGTAGTTAGTATGTTTGTTTATTTGTTTTGTAATGTGGCTATGAGGGCAAGTTTGGAGATTAAGGGAGGTAAGAAGGAGAGCAATGAGAGATCCAATAACACCACATGTAAGAATCTATTTTATATGACATTTATATCAATGTGTGACAGTTTTGTAATCCTCGCAATTTATAAATAAAGAAGGTTATAAAAAAAAGCTCTCTAGTGCTACTGAGCTGTGTCTGAGTTAGCAAATGCACTGGATTCCAAAATACACCGATTTATCAGCTTTAACTCAAAGAATCCCCTTATCCCCAAGATTTAGAGAATTTCCCAGAAGTAAATACTTACAAGTGTAAATTTATTTTCAGCAGTAGCAGTTCCTTTTGGAAATCCTTCAAGACTTTAAGAAGTCTGCCACCTGCCTCCACACAGTCCAAACCAACGAAGAGCACAAGGGCACTCGCCAAGAAGCCCAAGGACATACCAAGAGGTGAGATACTCAAAAAATATTTATTGAGACCACATGGGCTGACAGTAGGAAAACAGGAATTCTTTTAATTGAATTAGTGTTTTTAAATTATTCACTGATATATGTTTTATTTACGTTTCCTTTATGTATATTTTACCACACAGAGTGTTTGACCCCTGAGGAAGGCTCTCAGCTAAACACGGCTCGGGTGGGGTCTTTGTGGTTATGGTATTCCTGTTTTCCTACTGTCAACCAATGTGGTCTCAAATAGTTTTTTAGTATCTCGCCTCTTGGTGTGTCCTAATGTTTAACATAGCCACGTGAGCATTTGCTTTTGCTCCCGAGACTGTGCTGTACTCAAATCGCTGGCACCATGGCATTTTATCATGCAAAGAGCAAGCATTTAGGAAATTTTATTGGTAAGTCTGGGAGTGTTCTATATGAATGAATAATTATGCCCTATCAGACTGATATTCAAAGGCAATTATGCATTCACTGACAAACGTATAAGTAGCCGAACAGTGTATTTTCAAAAAATATACAGATATCATCGGGCTGTTTAAATTGTAGAATGGTCAAATCTGTATATTTGTAGGGCATGTTAGGGAAGGAATGAGGGCAGACCTGAAAACTATGCAGATAGTGGCAATATTCAGCCACTATGCAGGTACCTTATATATTTAGTTTAGGCCTAGCCTAAACAAGTAACATAATGACAACACCAGCACTCTCTGTATATTCAATGCTGCTACCTATATGGATAGTGGCATAGAATACACAGATTAAGTTGAATAGAAGTGCTGCCATTTAACAAGCCAGTGAGCTGAAAATTTAACCCTGTTTGCACGGCTTGCACTGTAAGATTGTCCCCAAGGATGCTGAGAGAAGTGCAAAAGTAAAGGTTGGCTCAACTGGCCCTGGCAAAATGAATGTGAATGACCCTGGGTGGTCCTGTCAATGCCCAAATCCAAATGAAAATCTGTGACAAAGCTTGAAGACTGCAGTCCACAAATGATCCCCAGATAAATTGTAAAAGCTTGAACTATTCTGCAAGAAGAATGGGCAAAAATGTGCTACCCACTATACAAACTGATTGACAATTATCCTAAATAACTCACCCCTGCTTCCCCCAGTTTCTCTCGCCCATCATGACACCCCTGCTCCCCCCAGTCTCTCTCATATTGGACCTCCCTTGCTTCTCTTCCCCCACTCTCTCTCATCATCATGATCCATCCACCAGCCACCCTGCTGCCAGCTTCCCCATTTCCTCATGACCACCCCCTTGCACAAAAAAACATTTCAGACTCCAGACCACAATGATGATGGTGCCAATGCACACAGTGCAGCTGCAGAGCAGAACAACTGATGGACAGCCAGTAAGATCCGATGCTGAATCCGAGAACAGACAGAGTTGCTCAGCAGCTGTAACTGTAAGCTCTTGGTAGATGCTCAGCTCAGTAGTTCTCAGCTGTGGTGTCAGGGGCCAGGCCGCTGGAGGGGAGGAACTTGGAAAGAAAAGTGGAGGAGTGGCCTAGTGGTTGGGGCAAGGTACTTCAGGCTGGAAGGTCAGGGGTTCAAATCCTACTAGAGGACAGCAACCTTGGGCCGGAAGGACTGGGGTTTCTAGTCCCACTGGTGCTCCTTGTGGTCTTGGGCAAGCCACTTAACCCTCCATAGCCCATGTTCCTGTAAAATAGTTATCTCCAAGTTATAATGCCCTGTTCAATGTAATTTCAGTTTGTTCAATGTAAACCACCTTGATATGAAACACAGTATATAAGAAATGTTAAATAAATAAAAAATAAAAGCCAATCAGATCCAGGTGCTACAAATAGATCCCCTCAAGTTTCACAAGTCATATTAGTCTGTGTCATCAGTCATCACAGTGCCCAACCCACACTTGAGTCCAGAATTCTCCAGGGCTGGCGGTAGCATTCAGTGCCACGAAAAATAAGCAAACTAAAAAACACATGCTGTTTTTAAACTTTTTGCTCTAGTGATGAGTTGACAATGAGTACGAGCAATACACAGCTGCAGCTATATACTCGTATGTTCACTTGTGGACGTGGCTTGCCATGCAACCCAATCTGCACCTGTCCACTGTGCCCAGACTTCAGAATGTCCAGCAGACCCTGGCAAGCTGCTTACCGGGCTATACAGTGTCTGGATACAAGCTGTAACTGGACACTGTTCAGGAAGCTTGAAAACCAGGCTGTCCGGTCAAAAACCGGGCAGCTGGCCACACTAGTTAAGTGTGACTTGTCCTACCTCAGAAAAAATGTTCTGAACAATGTAATACTCAAGCTTCTTGTGGTGCATATATTTTGCAAAAGCTCTCTCAATTTAATCATTTTACAAAGTGAAGACAAGTGATCATTATTTAAAGTATCAGGTAAGGCATTCATAAAGTATATAAAATGATATTAATATAACATTTTTATGCAATCTTTGCCAGCACCTGCAACACCACGCAATATTATTGGGCATAATAGTGAACACAACAACTGTTAGAAGATGCCAACTGTAACAAAGACAATTTTTCTAGCTATTAGAAGGGCCGGATATAATACAGGAAAAAAAAATAATAAAAAAGACTTGGAAAAGGGAATAACGAGTGAGGTTATCAAATTTGCAGATGACATAAAACTATTTAAAGTTGTTAAAACCCAAGAGGATTGTGGAAAATTGCAAGAGGATCTTGATAAATTGGAAGACTGGGCATTGAAATGGTAGATGAAATTTAATGTGGACAAGTGCAAAGTTATGCACCTACGAAAGAACAACCCAAACTATGGTTACACAATGCAAGGTTCCACACTGGGAACCACCACCCAGGAAAAAGATTTAGGCGTCATCGTGGATAACATGTTAAAACCCTCCGTCCAGGTCATTTATGAATATGTCAAAAAGCAGTGGACCCAGCACAGATCCCTGCAGTACTACACTATTCACGTTTTTCCATTGGGAAAATTAGCGATTTAGCCTTATCCTCTGCTTTCTATCTTTCAACCAGTTCCTGATCCACAATAGTACACTGCCTCCTATCCCATGACTCTAGTTTTACCAGAAGTCTCTGATGAGGGACCTTGTAAAAGGCTTTCTGAAAGTCCAGATACACTATATCAACTGACTCATCTTTGTCTACCTGTTTATTCACACCTTCAAAAAAACATAATATATTAGTAAGACAAGATCTTCCTTGTCTAAAGCCATCTTGGCTGTCTCCCATTAAGCCATGACTATCTACATGTTGAGCAATTTTGTTCTTTATGATGCTTTCTACCATTTTTCCCAGTACTGACATCAGGCTCACCAGTCTGTAGTTTCCCAGATCACCTCTGGAACCCTTTTATGTTCAAATCTCTTTTATTAGTTTCACACATTATACTCGGTGCACACAAACCAACTCTTCTTACATTAACAATAGTATAAGTCTACTTACATTAAGAGTAAAAGTCTTCTTACACTGAGAGTAAAAGAACCTCCCCCCCTCTCCCTTAGCAAGCAGATACTATATTAAGGGTTCCGCCCAAAATGATACATGACCAAGTCCAACCATTATGAACATTTATAAACACTATAAACATTAGAGACTTTATAAACATTCTGAAGATTATGAAAATTTTCCCCCCCACTTGCCCCCATTTATTCCTCCCACCCCCTCCTCTCCCCCTTATGTCTATGTCCTCCCCCCCTCCCCACCCTATTCCCTCCCTTCTGTCCCTGGTACGTTCCATCCTCCCTCACACTTGTACCTCAGCCCACTTCACTACATTTCCTTGCTCCCCGGGGAGATGCGAAGGAAGCTCTATCACATTGTATTTTACACATTTAATAGTGCACTTCGCTCCTGTGGGGTTAAGGTATATAGGACAGGCATCCACAGCTCCGTGAAACTTTCCCAGTGCTTTCCCCCACGCTGCTTTGCCGTTAGCCGTTCCATCTGCAACAACTCCAGAAGAGCCTGTTCCCAAATGTCTACCACTGGGGCGGGCCCCTCAAGCCAGCAGCCCAGCAACACCTTCTTCACCATCAGGAAGCCTCGTTCCATCAGGGCCCGTTGTTGCGGATCCACCCACTGCCCTAACGCTTCCCAGCTATGGAATAAGCAAATTTCCACTCTCTGTGGGACTGATCTCCCCAGCATAGCAGTCATCCTGGTACAAGCCTGTGACCACAAAACCTGTACTTTGAGGCATTGCCAGAATTTGTGTAAGAGAGTTCCCCTCTCCAGCCCACACCACCTACAATTGTCATCTTCCAGCAAGAATGCCTTAAAAGCCCATCTATCACTTACGTATGCTCTCCACAAAAACTTATATTGCATTTCCTGCAGGTAGACCCATTTCCCAACCGAGGGAATTTTTTTAAGGCATTCTGCATGCATTCCAGGGTGACCCCCTCCGCCCCTTCCCCCATCCACCGCTCCATCAATCGATATAGATAGCGCTGGTCTCCTATAGGGCGTAACATGTGCCTCCCTTCCTCAGTGCGGGTCCCCCCTCCCATCACTTTCAGAAGCAAGTCCTTGGGGTCCCGCTGACCGGTTAGACCAGGGTCCCTTTTCAACAACTCATTGACATAGTGTCGTGCCTGCAAATAGCAATAGAACTCATATTTGTGTAGGGAGTATGTCTCTGCTAGAGTCTGAAAGCTTTCAACTCCCATTCCACCCTCTCCGCACAGGTCCCCAATACACAAGAGGCCCTTCTCATTCCATAAAGATTTTAGATGTTAAGCCCGGTTGGAACTCTGGGTTCCCCACTAACAGGAGCCGCAACGTTGCTCTCAATGCGACAGAGGGCCCGCAACGTCGCTCTCAATGCTCCCAGGTAGGTCCCACCGCGCAGATTCACTGGTAAGTCTCTCCTATGTGCGTGGAGCATGTATAAACCATGATACAGTGTAATTACCCAGTTCAGTTGCTGTATTGGCGCACAGCCCCCCTCCGATGTCACCAACCCCACTAGATGTTGTGTCATATATCTAAGGTTGTAGTTGCGTACTGAGGGGAGCTCCAGTCCACCCTCATCCCGACGCCCCATGAGTGCTTTCAGGGGGATACGAGCACGTCTCCCCCTCCATAGGAAATGACCCAGATACCGTTCAAAACACTGCCAGTCTTTACTCAAAACCCAGATGGGCAGCATGCAGAGTACATAAAGCCACCTTGGCAATTTCACCATTGTGAATAAGGCTATCCGGCCTCTTAGGGATATCGGCAGGGTGGTCCATCTCTGAAACGTCTGCCGAGCTCTCTCCAGCATTCCCGGTATATTACACTTGTACAATTTCTCAGAAGCATCTGTCATTTGGATACCCAGACACCTAAAAGAGTCCAATGTCCAGGTCAAGGGGAAGGAGCCCATCCAGGACTGCCTAATTCGTCCACCCACATCTAGTACCATTGACTTGGCTGCGTTAATTTTAAGTCCCGAGAAGCTACCAAACTGAGCAATTATCTGCAGCGCCCGAGCTAGCGACTCCTGTGGATCTCTCAAGCATAGGAACATGTCATCCACAAATGCACTTAATTTCATCTCCTCTCCCTTGCCCATTCGCACCCGCACTACCTGAGGGTCATTCTGAAGAGCCTGTAGAAGAGGCTCTAACGAGAGCACAAACAAGAGGGGTGACGGGAGCATCCCTGTCTTGTACCCCTTCCCAGCGTAAAAGGCTCAGAGAAAACTCCATTGACCCCCACCCTTGCCTGGGGTGTTGCGTACAGGATCTGGACCCACTGTAGGAAAGCACCCCCAAAGCCGAACCCCTGCAGAGCCTCCCACAAGTACTGCCAGGCCACCCCTATCGAATGCTTTTTCGGCGTCTAAGCTTACTAACAACAGAGGTGCTCCCCCCTTGATACAATACTCCATCCCCACTAACAATTTCGCTATATTCTTTGTGGTCTCCCTACCTTGTACAAAGCCCACCTGCCGTGGGTCTATTAATGCAGGCAGAATGGGGTTCAGTCTCCCAGCCAGGATCAAGGCCAGAATCTTTATGTCAAAGTTGATCAGTGATATGGGCCTATAAGAGGCTGGGTTCTGAGGATCCTTCCTCTCCTTCGGTATTACCGTGATGTCTGCACATTTCATGTCCCTGGGGAAACATCCCTTCTGGAGTACCGTTTCATACATTGCCAGGAGGGTGGGAGTGATCTTGTGCTCTAGTATCTTATAAAATTCCGACCCAAATCCATCGGGGCCTGGGGCCTTATGGGTTCCCCCCCCCCCCCCGGATTGCTTTCTGTATTTCCTTCCCCGAGATAGGAGCATTCAGGACTGGCAATGCCTCTTTTCCTAGCTTGGGGAGCTTTAGCCCAGCAAGGAACCTCTGACCCTGCTCAGGGTCCCTATCTTCTTCTGTATACAGTTTGGCATAAAAGTTTATAAAAATGGCCACAATCTGTTGCGGTTTATGATGTATGTTTCCTTCCTTACTCCTTAGAATGGGAACAAATCGCGTGCCCCCCGGGTCTCTAATGACTTTAGCTAATAGTCTCCCCGATCTATTACCAAATTTGTATAACTGGTGTTTATAATACTGCAAAGACATATTAGCCCGCCTCTGCAGCAGCTCACTGAGAGCCGCTTGGACTCTCGAATACTCCTGCTGTGAGGCTCTATTCCGTGTTACACTCTGTCTCCTCTGTAACGCATGCAGGGTACGCTCCAACACTAATAAACTATGATCTAGGTGCTTATGCCGTTGTATAGTATACTTAATGATGGTCCCTCTCATTACTGCTTTGCTTGCTTCCCAGAACAGAAGTGGTGAGCAATGGGGGGTATCGTTAAACTCCATATAGTCTTCCCACTGCTTCTCGAGGTATGCTCTGAAGTCCTTATCCTCCCACAAATAAGCACAGTTACTTACCTGTAACAGGAGATCTCCGGAACAGCAGGAATTAGTCTTCACACGTGGGAGACGTCGCCGACGGAGCCCGCACGGGAATGCTCCCCAGCATCCAATCAGAAGGCCTTTGGGAGCATACCTCGCGCCTGCGCGGTGGCTTCCCGCCCTTCCTACTGCCTCTCCCCAGTTGAGTTTCATAGCTGAGCCAGAAGGAGAGGAGAGGAAGGAATAGATACAAAAAAGAGATACAACTCCTAGGGGAGGTGGGCGGGTTGTGAAGACTAATTCCTGCTGTTCCGGAGATCACCTGTTACAGGTAAGTAACTGTGCTATCTCCAGGAACAAGCAGGAATGAGTCTTCACACGTGGGGACTCCACAGCTGAGGATGCCCGGGGAGGTCCCATAAGCGCAGCCTAGGACGGGATGGCATTTGCCCAGCCTAAATCCCCGGCATCCCCTGAGGGATTGGGGGCAGGAGTTGAATAGAGGAACAGCGAATCTACAGACTACAGAGGGAGTCTTTAGAGTGCAGAACAGGTAACATTAAGATACAGCAAAAAAAAAACCCAGGCTACGGGAAGAGTAGCCAGAGGGATGCACAAATAGTATCAGTAAGCATTTAATGAGTAAACGCCCTAGTACCATGTAGAGCTTACCGGCCACTAAGTTTTAATGAAGTAATGGTGTGGAACCCCGTAGGGCTTACCTACCGGGTTGCCGGAAGCAGACCTGTGGTGAAGGCACCGTAGACGCAGTAGCGAAGTCGTCAAGGAAACTTCGCCGCAGCGAGGAGGAAGCTCCAAATCCGGAAGGCTAGGAGATCCAGGCGTCAGCTGGGTCAGGAGAAAGACAGCAGGTCTTCCAGGAGGCTTAGTGCAAGCTGAGCACTCCCTTAGGAGTAGAGTCCAGAACTCAGAGGACTAACAGTAGAAGACTGGCCGAACCAGAGAGCCCGTTCCGGAGAAGAGTAGGGGTGCACCCCGGAGCAGAAGGAGTACACAGGCTACCCTAGCGAGACATAGGGAGACAAGGGTCCGAACCCCCGGGAGGAGGACCTAACTGAAAAGGAGCTGTAGACTCCACAGCGGTAGAGTACCACCAGTCTGCGGCCCGATCGAGGAATAGGCAGGCGGACTGGCCGGACCCCGGGGGGGGGGGGGCGTGAGTACCGGCCATAGGGAAAAAAGCGGTATAGCACAGGTACTGCGGGCATCCCCCCAATATGCGCCTATCACGCAGGAGATATCTAGTATATCTAAGCCGGTGGGCATGAGGGCGCCCACTCCGGTACTAATGCAGGTATGTCGAGGGGTCTACCTCCCTGTGCATCACCCTGGGAAGGCGGATCTGCCATCGATCCACAGAGCGTCCACCTGGAAGGTGGCAGCAAGATCCGTCAGTAGAGGGATCTATTCCAGAGGACAAGGGCAGATCGGCGAACCAACAGCACGGTAGCGTGGGGGACAGGGGATAGCATCAGTCTGGTAGAACGCCACAGGGGCTGGAGGCCCTATATGTGTCCCCAGGACCTGCACACAGAAACTCGCCCCCCCCCCCCGCACAGACGGGGGACAGGAAGGTAATTCCGGTACGGAAGCAATCAGCAGGGGGATACCGGCTGAGAAGGGTTCGGAGACGTACCGAAGGGTAATAAGTTGGCCGTTGGCCATAGCTATCACGGAATAGAGGTGGTCTCCCTACCAACGGAAGGAGAATACCCGAACCCCTAGATAAGCCTCCGAACCATTTGCAACTGAACGAGCCCCCGAGCAGAGCTCAATTTTTAAACGTCCGATAAGAGGGTTAAGTGCAGGCAGCCGCCTGCCTGAGCCTAAAAATGCTTAGAAGGAGAGTCCTGGCGCGGGCCCGGGGGCATCAACCCGGGGTGAGAGGCCCCTTGCCTGGGCGCGCCTGGAGGGTGGGCAGAGGTCTGATATTTCCTCTTCCTAGAGAGGCGTTTACCGCCGCCATGGGGCCGGGCCCTAGGCTGGCTGCTAACCCTGGGAAGGTTAGCGAAGCACTGTGCGACCTGACGCAAGGCTTCGCTGTTGAAGAGGTGATCTCCGTCGCAGGGAGAATTACCCAGGTTGTGCTGTGCCCGTCTACACAACTCAGACGCCTGCAGCCATGCTGTACGGCGTGCTCTAATGGCAACAGCAGAAGCTCTGCTGACCGACTGGAAGGAGTCCAGCGAAGCACGAGAAAGGAACCCGGAGATATTCCTGTAGTGATAAAGGAGCAGGGAATATTCAAAGGCCTTGGTCGCCGATACGAAGAGGGATAACCGAGACAACCTCTCGGTGACCCCCTGCAGCGACAGACTCATATAAAATATATACGAGATAATTCTGGCCGTCAGCATAGACGTCTGGAAAGCTTGACGTCCTAGAGTATCTAGCGTCTTTGAGGCGCGGCCTGGGGGGCGAGAAGCATGCTTCTCCTTGCTTCCGGCCTTCCTCAGCGCTGATTCCACCACAATGGACCGATGTGGAAGCTGGTGCTGCCGAAAACCCGGGGACGGAGGCACCCGGTAAAGAGCCTGCATCGCAGTCGACAGTGCCGGAACACTCAAAGGCGACCGCCAAGCCCCCAGCAGGAGATCCTGCAGGGAGGGATGCAGAGGAAGCATCACGGCTGCCTGTTCCTCAGGGCCCGGGCTCGGGCCCGGGGTAGGGATGGCCAGCAAGTCCGCCATGTCAAGGAGGAAATCCTGAAAAGGTGGCTCTGCCGGAGGAGTTATGGCGGGGGAGGCTGCCAGGGCACACAGAGGCCGCTCGGGCCGATGCCCGCTAGGCATAGGAGGGGACCAACCGCCCCGGATCGGGGCAGTCCCCATGGCGTCGTCGGCTCCTGGGATTGATTCCAAACTAGGCATCGAAGGGGTCGATGGCACCGACAGCGCCGCAGGAATCGGCCTCGGCCCCGAACCCGGTGGTGGCGCTGCTCCCTGCGATCGAAGCGGTTCCGCGGCCGCCGGAGGGCAGGGGCCAGCGGTCTCCGCTCTGCATCGCGGGAGGGGACAGGGACCGATCCCGAGACGTGTAGTGTCCAAGCTTTCAAGGCTGGATACCGACTCCAGGCTGGGCATCGAACCGAGCGAGGAGATCGACTCCCTTCCAGAGGGCCCCGGCGGGGGCGACCGCGCCGGTGGTGGAAAACCCGGAGCGTGGATCGGAACCGCGCCGATCGGTGCCACGAGCATCACGGGTCCCCGAGGGCGGAGCTCGGTGGAGAGGGGGTCATCCGACGCCGGCGCCGATTGGCGGGCACTGCCCGAAGCCGGGCTCCCTCTCGCACCTGTTCGACCCGGAGAGAAACCCTCCCGGGGCATATGGCCCGTCCCCGAGGGGACCCCGGTCACCCGACGACGAGTCCCTGCGGGGGTGCAAAGCCCCTGTGCCGACGTCGGTGTATCGTTGCGGGGCGGCGCAGATCCAGATCGGATCGAAGCGGTCGAAGGCCCCGAGGCCCCTTCTCTAGGAAAAAACGGGGCCCTCGACGGCCGCGTCGATCCCGGGGAGTCGTCCGAGCGCTGGCCGACACACCCCGAGGTCCCCGGGGAAGGTCGATGGCGGCCCCTCGTGCTGGACCCCCTGCCGTCGCCGCCCGAACCCGGTACCACCCTTGCGCAGGGCTGGGAAAACGGCGACCCGGCACGGGTCGAAGCGAGCGGCCCCGAGGGGGGGGAGGCCCGATGACCATCCCCGGCGCGGGGAGGAACCACCGACGCCCGCGCGCTCAAAGCGGGTACTACCCCCGCGCATGACCTGAACGTAGGGCCGTCAGACCGTGTCGAGTCGATTGGCCCCCGAGGTAGGGAGGACAGCGGCCGGCGATCCCCGGTGGGGAGCGGGTCACTCGACGCCGATGGGTCGGCACCGCCCAAGGCGGATACCGGCCCCCTAGGAAGGCCATACCGGCACGAGTCGGTCGGCCCCGGAGGCGCCGAGGACCTCAGCCGCCAATCCCCGGTGAGGAGCGGAACGCTCGACACCGACGCCGAGGGGTCGGTACCGCCCGAAGCGGGCACCGCCCACGCGCATGGCAGGGATGGAGAAACGCCAGACTGGACCAAGTCGATCGGCCCCAGAGGCGCCGAGGACAGCAGCCGACAATCCTCGGTGAGGAGCGGAGCGCTCGACACCGACGCCGAGGGGTCGGTACCGCCCGAAGCGGGCACCGCCCACGCGCATGGCAGGGATGGAGAAACGCCAGACTGGACCAAGTCGATCGGCCCCAGAGGCGCCGAGGACAGCAGCCGACAATCCTCGGTGAGGAGCGGAGCGCTCGACACCGACGCCGATGCCGGGGGCTCAGTACCGCCCGAAGCGGCTACCATGCCCGAGCATGGCTTGGATGTAGGGATGTCAGACCCGGTCGAGCCAGTCGGCCCCAAAAGCGCCGAGGACACCGGCTGACGATCCCTGGCGAAGAGTGGAACACTCGACGCCGACGCCGGGGAATCGGCACCGCTCGAGGCGGGTACCTCCCTCGGGCATGGCTCGGGAATGTTCTGTGAGGAACGAACCTCAGGAACATCCCGAAACCCCGTAAATGCTTTGGAGCCCGAGGACTCCCGCCGGGGTATATCAGCCAAGGAGGACTTGAGGGGTTGGCCGGAGCCGTCGCCATGCCTCGCATGAGACTTGCCCCTCAAGACTCGGCTAGTCTTAACAGACTTTTGTGTGGTTACCTGATCCTGGAGAGAAGAACAACCCGACAACCGCGCCCTGGGCTCGAAGACGTCATTGAGGGATACCCGAAAGAGGGAGGGTCTTCTGCCGACACTGCAGCCCGGGGAATCCGGGAAAGAGGGGTCAGGCCCCACACAGGAGAGGCACCAGGCATTGGAGTCCACGTGGAAAATGGAGTCCCCACCATGAGGCTGGGGGGAAGAAGGCTCCATGCCCCGGTCCTCAGCGCCCGGAGGGGGCGACGAAAATTAAATGAAAATAAAGAAAGGGGGGGGGGCACGGAGGTGCCACCATCGGCGGGAAAGCCGCGACTACAGAAAAACGGAAAAAATTTTCTGCGGTGGCAGGAGGGACGTCCTGCCTGCTCCGCGGAAAACGAAAAACTGGGGAGAGGCAGTAGGAAGGGCGGGAAGGCACCGCTCAGGCGTGGGGTATGCTCCCAAAGGCCTTCTGATTGGATGCTGGGGAGCATTCCCGTGCGGGCTCCGTCGGCGACATCTCCCACGTGTGAAGACTCATTCCTGCTTGTTCCTGGAGATTGTGGGGAAACGCCAACCCATCTTTCCCAGGCTTTGAGTATCCCAGTTTACCCAAACCATACCATGATCGGAGATCATTACTGGCTCAATTTCAGCTTGCGATATTTGTGTGAAGTCTCCTACGCTTACCAAAATGTAATCGATTCGAGACCAAGTCAGATGTGCTCTAGACTGGTGAGTGTATTCCCTAGTCCCTGGATGCAGGGCACGCCACACATCAACCATGTCCCCCATCCTGCACAAGTAGCCAATCCCTTTTTTGGTCCATGCCCCTTTTTCACATCTTCCTGACTTGTCCAACCTCAGATCATGTGGGCAATTGAAGTCTCCTGCTAGAATCAACTTTTTCCCCCCGCTCTCGTGATAAACTTCAACAGATCCTTAAAGAAACCACGGTCATAGACATTGGGGGCATAGACGTTCCCTATCCAAAGGTCCTCTGTGTACAGCCTTGCCTGCAAGAATATATATCTCCCAAGGGGGTCAGCCTCGCAATTTACCACTTCCAATGGGAGGCCCTTCTTTACCAGAACCACCACCCCCGCCTTCCTGGACCCCGACGCTGCCCCATAGGTTTTTGCCACCCACTCTCTTGCCAGCTTCCCGTGTTCCACCGCTCTCAAATGGGTCTCCTGCAGCAATGCAATCTGCGCTCCTTTTCTCTTAAGCGCCTGCAGTATTTTGGTTCGTTTTACTGGCGAGCCAATCCCCCCTACATTCCATGACACAATCTTTACATTACTCATCACATCTTACCCACTATTTTACCATAAGTGTGTTATTCTGCCCTCCCGGCTCTGGAAGCCGCCCAGCCTCGGCTCCACGTGAGCATTCAAAACCTCCCCAGGTACCTTCCCTCCTATTCTGCTGTCCTTCTCCCCCCCGGTGGTTCCCGATTCCTCCCGGTTCTGCATCCCTTATCCCCCCCCCCTTCCTTTCTCTCCCACTCCCTCCCTCCCCCACCCTTGGTCTCCAACCCCCACACACCGCAAACTACACACCCCAACCAAATCACACCACACCCCCCCAATCCCCCTCCCAGACCAACCCCCCCTCCACCACCTCCCCCCCCCCCTAAGAACCTAGTAGCCATCACTAACATCCCTATTGGGATGGATCACTGTCCACACTTCCGGGCCGCCCCCTTCGCCCCAGGAGGTGAAAGGCGGGACATCAGTCCAAGAACATTCTCATGTCCTTCAGTGGGGCTGCCAAAGAGAACTAATGCTTGGCGCCAGTCATTGCTGATTATTGTTGCAACTTCTATCCTCCAGTCTTGTGTGGCATCAGTCTCCGCTGTTCATCACTGCTCCTTGTCCTTCCTCAGTGACTTGTCCTGTTGCAGGGTAGCCAGAAACTTCTTAGCAGCCAGGGCTTGATCAAAGGTGTGCGCTGCCCCTTTATGGAATACTCTCAAGAGAGCTGGATAGCTTAGCACAAAGTGGATACCACATCTAGCCCACTCACTACACAGTGGCAAAAATTCTTTCCGCTTTGCGGCCAACGCCGCCAAGTAGTCCTGGAACATAAGAACACTGCTATTGTCCAATTTTAAGGTTCTTTGCTTCCGGTATGCTTGCAATAGCGCTGCTTTGTGCTGAAAGTTTAGTATCCGAGCCAGCACCGGTTGCGGTCGCTCGTTTGCCTCCCTTCTCTGGCCCAACCGGTGTGCTCTTTCCACTTTTATTTGCCCCTGTAAGTCCACGAGGCCCAACTCTTTTGGCAGCCACACCTCAAATAGGCCAGGGAGCTGTTGGTCTGTCCATGACTCTGGTATTCCCACCAGCCGCAGGTTATTCCTTCTGGACCTGTTCTTGAGGTCATCTACCTTTACTAGCAGCGCATCGATTTGCTTTTGGTGCCTTTGAGTGTCCCACTATCTTCCAACACAGTTACTCTTTTTTCCACCTCCTCTACTCTCCGAGTGATTTCAGTAAATGTTTCTCCCATCTCCTCCAGCTTTTTCAACACCGTGTTGAATTTGGACTCCAATAGCTTAACCACCTTTTGTGCCAGTTCCTCAGAGCCCGACTCCACGCTTCCAGACCCCGGCGATTCCGGCTGCTCACAGGCTCACGGTGTGGCCGCTATTTTGGTATCACAAGGCCCATGCGGTTTCTCCCTTTTTGTCGCTGACTGCTTGCCGCTTCTTCACCCTCCCAACGTTCCGATAGCACACTGAGATTCTTTTCTCTGGCCCTCCGTCCCTCTCGGTCTAAGGTTGTTTTCGCCTGTTTTTTCTGCCGGTTCAGGGATGCGGCCCGGGAGCGCGACGAGGAACGTCCTCACCTGCTCGTGTGATCACATGATCACCCCTGGAACCCTTTTAAAAATTGGCGTTACATTGGCCATCCTCCAATCTTCAGGTATTAGAGATGATTTTAATGATAGTTCATAGATTATTAATAGCAGGTCTGCAATCTCATAGTTTAGTTCTTTCAACACCCTTGGATGTATACCATCCGGTACAGGTGATTTGCTACTCTTCAGTTTATCAAATAGTTGTAATACATCTTCCCGGTGTATCGATATTTCATTCAATTCTTCCGCAGTATCACCTTTAAATACCACTTCAGTCATGGGTAACATCCCTACATCTTCCTCAGTAAAGACCAAAGCAAAGAATTCATTCAGTCTCTCTGCTATAGCCTTGTCCCCTCTTACTGCCCCTTTTACCCCTCTATCATCTAATGGTCTAACTCTCTCACAGGTTTTTTGCTACGAATGTACTTGAAAAAGTCTTTATTACGCGTTTTTGCATCCACAGCAAGTTTCTTCTCAAATTCTCACTTTGCCTGCCTTATGAATGCCTTGCATTTAACTTGCCAGTGCTTGTGCTGTTTCCAGTTTTCGTCATTTGGCTCTTTTTTCCATTTCCTGAAAGATGTTTTTTTGGCAACAGCAGCCTCTCTGACCTCACCTTTAAACCATGTTGGCAGTTTTTTGGACTTCCTTCCACTTTTCTTAAAGCATGGAATACAGCTGGTCTGGGCTTCCAAGATAGTATTTTTAAACAAAACCCAAGCTTGATGTAAGTCTTTAACCTTTGCAACTGCTCCTTTTAGTTTTTTCTTAACTATTTTCCTCAATTTATCATAGTCTCCCTTTTGAAAGTTAAAAGGTAGTACTGTGGATTTCCTTACCATCTCTCCTCCATTAATTAAATCAAACGCGATCATGATATGATCACTATTGCCAAATGGCCCCAACACCCTTATCTCTTGCACCAGATCTGGGATTCCACTAAGGACTAAGTCCAAAATGGCTTCCTCTCTGGTCGGTTCATGAACCAGCTGCTCCAAGAAGCAGTCATTTATTTCATCTAGAAACTTTATCTCCCTAGCATGTCCTGCTGTGACACTGACCCAGTCAATACTGGGGTAATTGAAATCACCAATTATTATTACTGTTCTGTAACTTTTGTTAGCTTACCTGATTTCTTTGAGCATTTCATCATCCATTTGTTCATTCTGGCCAGGAGGTCGATAGTACAACCCCACTGCCATTGCCTTCCCCATTTTGCATGAAATTTCAATCCATAGAGATTCTACAGCAAATTTTGTTTCCTGCAAAACTTTAATCCTTTGTGACTCAATGCCCTCTCTAACATAGAGCGCAACCCCTCCACCAATTTGATCATCTCTATCATTACAATATAGTTTGTACCCAGGTATCACAGTGTCCCACTGGTTGTCCTCCTTCCACCATGTCTCTGAGATACCAATCATATCAAACTTCTCATTTAGTGCTATATATTCTAACTCTCCCATCTTATTTTTTAGACTTCTAGCATTTGCATACAAGCATTTTAGAGACTGTATTTTATTCATATTAATCTGATTATCAGTAGGCAGGGGTAATTTGGAATCTTTAAGCTCTGTTTGCTCTGTACTCAAGGGCATTTGGGCTACCTTTGTTTTTATTGGAACCTCTCTGCTGATGTGCCCTAATTTCATTTTTTTGGTAGTATCCTTCAAGGATACATTGTTCCGAACCATGCGCTCTTGGGCGACTGTCGGCTCTCCCCTATTATCTAGTTTAAAAGCTGCTCCATCTCCTTTTTAAAGGTTAATGCCAGCTGCCTGGTTCCATCCCGGTTAAGGTGAAGCCCATCCCTTCAGAACAGCCCCTCCTTTCCCCAGAATGTTCCCCAGTTCCTAACAAATCCAAAACCATCATCCTTGCACCATTGTCTCATCCACGCATTGAGACTCCGGAGCTCTGCCTATATGTATCTATATGTTCAGTAATTTTGTTCTTTAGAAAGGTTTCAACTATTTTGCCTAGCACTGGTGTAAGGCTAACCAGTTTGTAGTTTCCAGGATCACTGCTGGAACACTTTTTAAAAATCGGCATTACGCTGGCCGCCCTCCAGTCTTCAATTTTAATGATAGTTTTCAAATTACTAATAGTAATTTTAATGATAGTTTTCAAATTACTAATAGTAGGTCTGCAATTTCATTTTTCCATTCTTTCAGCACCCTGGAATGTATAGTATTCGGTCCAAGTGATTTTCTACTCTTTGGTTTGTCAAATTGCCCTATTATATCTTCCATGGTCACTGAGATATGTTTCAATTCCACCAAGTCATTACCTGTAAATATCTTTTCTCATATGGATTATCTTCCCTCCATCTTCTACAGTAAAGACCAAGGCAAAGAATCAATTTAGTCTCTCTGCTATGGCCTTGCCCTACCATAGTACCTGCCCCTTTTATCCCTCTATGGTCCAACTCCCTTACGGGCTTCATGCTTTTAATGTATCTGAAAAAGTTTTTACTATGGGTTTTTGTTTCCATGGCAAGTTTCTTTTCTAATTTTCTCACTGCCTATCAATGTTTTGCATATAACTTTCAGGAACTTGTGCTGTTTCCTGTATTCTTCATTCCAATCCTTTTTACATTTTTAAAAATATGTTCTTTTGGCTATAACAGCCTCCTTTGCCTTACCTTTTAACAGTGCCAGCAGTCGTTTAACCTTCCTTTCACCTTTTTTCAAGTGTGTAAAAATACAATCCCCAGGCCTGATGTAAACTTTCCTCACATGTTTCTTTCTCAGACAGGACTTTCAGAATTTGCATGCAACAGGCACATAGCTGGCAATACACAATCGAATATTCAGCCATCATGGTTGTGTTTCTTTTTTTTATAAACAATGGCCGTATTGGCCAAAAAAATCCAGGTATTTGGCACTAGTACCCAGAGAGCGGCCAGTGCTGAATATCCAGACAGAATGGTGACAGGCTCCGCTACCCAGATAGTGAAGATATGCCTTTAAGGTGAATGTTTCTCTGCCTTGTGTTCTGCTGTATGTCATCTTATCTTTTTTTCTCCTGTCCCATATACAACTGGAGTTCCTTTTCTATATTTTTATATCTTTTTATTGCTTTGTAAATCATGTTGTGCAACCAGAAAAGACGATATAGCAAATAAACCATAAACTATAATTCTTAAGATAATTAGGACACTAACCAGACTGTGCAGAGGCAGTTTGTAAGATATTCGGCAGCACTATTCAGATCGAGAAATTTTTATAATTAGGTATACTACTGGATCAAAATTTATCATCGCATCCACATAGTTATATTGTAGAACTATTAAATCTGCATTTTCTAACAATATGAGTGTTGAGAAGCTTGCGCCCTCTGCTGGCTGAGAATGAATTTTGCACCTTTTCAGACTGATAAATGCATGTTTAGACTATTGTAATTTAGTTTATCAGGGTTTACCAGCATCAACTTTGAAGTCTTTACAGATGGTTCAAAATGGAGGGCACAGTTGATATTGAATAAGACTAAATATCGGGAACTCACAAGTGTGGATTGTGGCTGTGTGAAGATTGGCCATCTTGAGAGCGGGCTTGTTGTGCAACGTGTTGGTGGGTTATTGCTCCTCCCTCCCTCAGCGCTGAGAGCATTTAAACTAGCAATCTGCTGCAAGACGCCAGAAGGCTCACCAGAAGGCTCACCAGCGACTGTGTGAACATTGGCCATCTTGAGAGCGGGCTTGTTGTGCGGAATGCTGATGGGTTATTGCTCCTCCTTCCCTCAGCACAGAGTGTGTTTAAACCAGTGATCTGCTGTGGGACACTGCCACGGGCGCACGCCCTTAGGCGTGTGCCAAAAGGGGCCATGACCTAAGGGGTAGGTCATGCCCCTTTGGAGTCTCTTTGGAGCAAGTGAGGAATATTGAGGAACTAAGGTATTTATGGTCTTTTTCTGTCATGTTTCTATGTTTCTATGGTCATGCATTTGGGCTGCAGCAATCCAAGGGAGCAATACAGTATAGGAGGTGAAGTACTTTTGTCCACTAAAGAAGAGCGGGACCTAGGCGTGGTTGTGTCTGATGATCTTAAAGTAGCTAAACAGGTAGAAAAGGCGACGGCAAAAGCTAGAAGGATGCTTGGGTGCATACGGAGAGGAATGGCTAGCAGAAAAAAGGAGGTGATAATGCCTCTGTATAAGTCTTTGGTGCGACCTCATTTGGAGTATGGTGTGCAATTCTGGAGACCGCACCTTCAAAAGGATGTGAACAGGATGGAGTCGGTGCAGAGGGTTGCTACTAAAATGATTAATGGGCTTCATTATAAAGCATATGAGGACAGACTTAAGGATCTTAATATGTACACCTTAGAGGAAAGGCGGGATAGAGGTGATATGATTGAGATGTTTAAATACCTCCGTGGCATAAATGTTCAGGGAGAGAGCCTCTTTCAATTGAAAGCAAGTTCTGCTACGAGGGGACATGGGATGAGGGTGAAGGGAGATAGATTCAGGAGTGATATGCGGAAATATTTCTTTACAGAAAGAGTAGTGGATCCATGGAATAGTCTCCCTGTGGAGGTGGTAGAGATGAGGACAGTAACTGAATTCAAAAAAGCATGGGACCAACACAGAGGATCTCTAAAGGTAAAAAGTGGACTGTTGTAGTTGTTGTTATGGAAGGACAGACTAGATAGGCCATGTGGTCTTTTTCTGTCATATTTCTGTTTCTACAAACCATGTTTCTATGGTTTGTAATGGACAAAAGGAATGCTAAGACCAAGGCAGTGTGTGGGTCATTGCCAGCTAAAGGCCCAATGGACCAGCATGTAGTTGGTTTAGGTAACCAGCTTGAAGTCAAGGCTTTACAGGAAGTTTCTTTGGTGCTTGATATCTCACTCAGCTTGAGGGTGCAAACCCCTCCCCTAACCTGCTGTAACTGTAGGAAGCCAGCCTCCAAGTACCGGTATGTATTCCACGGAGGCAGCTCCTAGTACCTCTACCCCTCAAGATGTTGTCCTAGTGCCTCGACCGAGTTTAGATCAGTCATCTTCTTGGTATCACTGTGTGGTTTTACACTTGGTGGAAACACCAGATTCAGCTTCACAGGTACCAGAAGTTACGGCAATTTCTTCGAAAAATGTATGGAAAATGGTTGCTAGAATGGAAATCATGTTTAAGAGGGCTCCGAGTCACTTCTATACTTTTCCAGATAAATCAGTGAAGGAACTGAAGCAGTATGATGAGAAGTTTGGTGTGGCTGATAAGTGGATTACCCCAAAAGAAGGTTCCCTTTTGAATATTCAATCTTTGGTTAATGCTTCCATTAAAGCTAGTTTAACTAGCCATACTAAATTAGAAAGCATGGAGAGTATGATGGGGCAAAAAATCTTTGTTTTTTAAATTTTCCTGTGGTTCATTTGCTCTCCCCTTTTGAATGGTTTAAGAAATATTTGAAGGAAATTTTTGGATATACTATAGGACGTTTTTCTGTTTCAAACATTTATAATCTTCCAAGAGGGGTTAGAGAAGAAATGGGTGATGGGGAAGGTTTTGATAGAGTTGCCTCTCAAGATAGCTTGAATTTAACACAATTCTTGGAAATTTCCTAGAATAACGTAGATAACATACTACCCTTGTGGTTATTTTGAATTCTGAACAAAATAAGATTACTATTTAGAAATTATATTTTCATAATAAATCTGTCCTCTTTTTTGGTCAAGCTGTTAGTATATTTCCTGATATTGCATGGGCTATGCAGCTTTGGCGCAGAGCCTTTTTGCAAATGAAGTCTAGAGTTCTTTTTATTAGGAGTACATTCTACCTTAGGTTTCCCTGCAAATGTATCATTTCTGTTTCTGAGAAAAAAAATATTTTTAAGGACGTGTCTCATATTTGGAGAGATTCTTGTCTGGGTATTGTGATGGAGCGGAAGCCATTGAAGCGATGGATGTAGAAAAAAAACTCTCTTTCTTATGAAGCATCTGAGTTACAGAGGGTGCAATTACCTAGAAGTGCAGCTAGACGGAGCAGGCACGAGGCTGCAGAAGTTAAGCTGACACACCCAGGTTGTAGCAATGCAGTACCTAATCAAAGGCACATGGGTAGAAAGCCAGGAAACTCAGTTGGAGAACGCCTTTTTAAGCAGTGCTCACAAGGAAGCAGACAGAGAGGATCTGAGAAGGAACTCGAAAGGGGGAACTCGAGAGAGGATTTAAGAAGGAACTCGAGAGAGGATCTAAGAAGGAACTCGAGGGAGGACATTTGAGAGAGAGAGAGAGAGAGAAAGGATCTTTGAAGGAAGGACCTGAGGAAGGAACTTCATACAGTGCAAGGCAGAGAAGCTTGGACACATGGAAAAGCAGAGCTAAGTTCCAGGGAGAACAAGCCCAGCTTAGAAAGCTCCAGAAGCCAGTCTTCAAGGAAGACGGTGACAAAGGGAGAGTCTCTGGTGGAGAGAACACCAGCAGCAAATGCTACAGAGATCCAAGGTACAGTGCTACTTCATTTATTAAATGGATGCCAGGTCCTAGGAAAGCTGATAACCTAAAAAGCCATTCTGAGAAGAAACAAAGCTGGAGGAAGTTTTGTAACCCTGTACAGAGAGGTATAGGGAAAAGCCCTAATAGTTATTTGCTAAACCCAGGCCAGCAAGGCTGGAAAGTGGGGGAAAGAAATACTGAACTGCAACCTGTGTTAACCAGGGAAAGCTCAGGATTAGAAGACACCACGAGTGAGCTAGAACCCATGCAAATTGAGTTTGCAGAACCAGAACTGTTGATGCTTGAACCAAGAGCCTGGAATCTCTTACCGAGATATAACAGCAGTACATGTTTTAAAGTACCTTTTGCTTCTGTTAACACTGAAGGAAGAAGTTTTGTCTTGTTTTTCTTGCTGTTTGAGAAACTTGCTTGGATACAGAGAACTGTGAAGCATTTGTAACAGGTGCTGACCTTTTGTAAATATTCTTGGCACTAAACCTGAAGTAAGGTAATTCTACTTTGTTTCCTGAAGAACCTTTTGCTTAACAAGGGAATAAAAACCTTTTTGTTTCACCCTGCTCAAGGCTCACACATCTATTTTCTTGTGAAGAGGGACTACAAGGACCAGAATGCACTTGGTCTAAAAGTATTTCTTTCTTCAACAAAATTAAAATGTCCACCCTGACCCTTTGGCACACTGCCACTAGGAGGGACTGTGACAGTATCCAATTAAATAATTTTCCTGACTTCTTATCTGAATAAAGCTGCTTGATTTTTTGCTGAATAATTGTAACTGCAGATAGGTTAATTGGGGATTATTTGTTCTTTTTTTGCCATTAAGGTATGCGTTCCCATGATGTGGGCAATATATATGCTTTTGTAAACTGCCTTTTCTTTTATCTTTCCTCGTTTGTTTTGTGATATTGTGAGCATATGTATCTTTAATGTTGCTTTTGTTAACTTGTTTGAAAAATTTCTAATAAAAAAAAAAAAGAATGAGGAGTATGTTCCCAATGGGGACTGAGAGTTGTCCAGTAGGGATTGGTGCTGTGGGTGGGGCTATGACATTATTTTTAATATTGTCGATATCATGGATCACAGCACAACGTCACCGACAATATTGTGGAAGGGACGTGGCCCAATCGCCTCCAGGGAAGAGCCCGCATTATCTGCCTCCATGATTAGGCCCAATTTTGGCAGCCACTGTGCAAAATATTTTTCGTGCAGTGCCTGTCAACCATGGTCACTCCCACTGCCCACCCTGGTTCAGCCCAGATCCCACCCCAAGGGCAGATATTGCAGAAAATTGCTTGCAATATCTGATTTTTTCACGGGTTAGCTGCTACTGTGGGGAAGGGGGGATTAGCTGCTACTGCGGGGATGTTAATCCTGTTTTAGCCCCATGGTAGCACCTAACCCACTTTAGTAGACATACCCCTAAGACTAAATATTATTATAGTACTCCTTCGCTAATCTGGCTACATAGGTTCCCAGATGAGTATTGTGTTAAATATAAAATTATTATGCTGATATTGTCAGAATGTTCTTTATGCAAAATGTCACAAAACAGAAACATAGAAACATGATTGCAAAAAAAAAACATACATGGCTTAGCCAGTCTGTCCTTCCATATCAACTACTATGGTCCCCTTTTATTCCTTTAGAAATCTTATGTGTTTGTTTTTTGAATTCACATACTGTCCTCGTCTCTACTGCCTCCACTGAGAGATTATTCCACGCATCTACCACTTTTTCCGTAAAGAAATATTTCTGCATATTACTCCTCCTGAGTCTATCCCCTTTTACCCTCATCCTATGTTCCCTCATAGCAGAGCTTGCTTTCAATCGAAAGAGGCTCTCCTCTTGTGCATTTATGCCACAGAGGTATTTAAACATCTCTATCATATATCTCCTCTATCCTGCCTTTCCTCTGACATATACATATTAAGATCTTAAGTCTGTCCTCATATGCTTTATAATGAAGACCACTAACCATTTTAGTAGCCATCCTCTGCACCGACCCCATCCTGTTTATATCCTTTTGAAAGTGTGGTCTCCAGAATTGCACACAATACTCCAAATGAGGTCACACCAGAGACTTATACAGAGGCACTATCATCTCCTTTTTTTCTACTGGCCACTTATGTTTTTCTATCTTTGGATTTTGGAAAAACTCAGTTTATTCATGCGTGAGCATTTATATTTTATGCACCAAAAATCTGGAATATTTGTTCGCTATTCCTTATAAGTAGAGGATATACAGGAATTTAAAAAATGTTTACAGACACATCTGTTGATCAGGCATATAATATAAAATTTATATTAGTAGCTATATGATTTTACTTTTTGTATTTTATATTTATATATGCTGTGTTTAGAATGTTTGAGTATTGATGTTTATTGTAAAGTGCCAAGAACATCAGTGATTTGGCGTGTCAAATATTTTAAATAAATACATGCAACAGGTCATCACCTACCAGTTCCAGGAAGTTCTGCAGGGATGTTTATGGAGAGCTGCATGGAAGGTCGACTCATATACACAGTGTAGTTAGAACTAGGATAGATATCTAAACACAAAACTGGCATATTTTCATCTATGGTGAAATTAAACATCATTTCATGAAGGAATTCCTTCTGATACCATCTGTGTTCCTGGAGATGAAGCTTTTGTGGGAAAAAGAAAGTAGTAATATTTCAGCATGCCACACAGCATCCTCCCATGATAAAATTAGACAGAAATGAATCACATGATTATAAATCCCATCTCAATGGTTAAACAATTTCTGGGGATAATTTTCTAAGGAGACATCTAGTTTTAAGCACATAGGAGATCTTTTACTAAAGTGTGGTAGGGCTTAGCACCTACCAAAGATATATCATGGGAAAAATTGCATGGTAGGTGCAAATGCAGGGGACGTGCCCTGCATTTATTGTAGACGGCTGCCAAATACCACAGGGATCCGTGAACCCTACACTGCCGGGGAGCACGCGAGCACTCACATTCTTTTCCGCAGCGGGTACCGCAGACCCAGGGTCTAGCAGGCACAGCCTCGTAGCCCATCCTCCGCCCAATGATTGTGCCTCCCCCACAATCACTCCCACCAGGCCCCCATGACATACCCCCCCCCCCCATTGGTACCCTTTTTCAGGATCACCGTGGTCAGAAAGCATGACCAATGCCAGGGTCATCATACCCGCCCCCCTCCCCCCACAACACACCCACACCTTTTTCTCCTGGAACTTACCCGGGGTCCAGCTGGGTCATCCCTATTGTCTAGGGGTGATCGGGGCAGGAGCAGTTCCCCTCCGCTCCTGACCCATCTCCGACAGTCTTCAAAATGGTACTGGGATCGCTTCATGCCAGTCTTGTGACCCCTACTGGTAGTGCCACAAGACTAGCACAGGTGATTCCTGAGCCATTTTGAAGACTGCCGGAGCTGGGGCAGGAGCAGAGGGGAACCACTCCTGCACTGATCACTCCTAGACAACCAGGGATGATCCGGTTGGACACCAGGTAAGTTTCAGGAGAGAGGGTTGTGTTGTGTACTGGGGGGGGAGCTTGATGACCCTGGCATTGGTGGGACACTTTGCCATGGTGGTCCTGAAAAGGGGTACAGATGGGGGTATATCATGAAGGGGGGGCTACCCAGGAAGGAATGCATTGGGGGCATGAACATGAAGTGGGCACGATCATCGGGGGACCAGATCAGCAGCAGAGCATCAGCTGCAGCTGCACTACTGCATAGCTGGTGGTGTGGCTGCACTTACAGTGGCGGTGACTGCAGCCGCTCTATTAACAGTTGTGACGGCTAGCGCATGGCATTGTGCAGTGCGCTAGCTGTCACCAACTGACACGCCCTCTTTGTGCTCTGATCCTGCTCCCATCCTACCCACCTTCGGTGAGTGCAGACAGTATAGCTTTATGACCACACTGTCTGCACTTGCCTCACAGTAGCGGTCACTGTGGGGGTTTAATGCATGTTAAACCCACAGTAACTTCGTAGAAGACCCCCTAAGAATGCACGTAAATTCCAACATTTTAATCATTTATGCGCATAAGTAGTTATGTTCACATATAAATGACCTCATATAAAATATCAACCAATGTAAAAAGAAAGAATAGTTACTCACCTGTAACAGGTGTTCTCCAGGAGCAGCAGGAATCAGTCCTCACATATGGGTGACATCGGCGCCGACGGAGCCCTCGCGGAGCAATTTCCCCAGCTTTCAAAGAAAGCCTTTGGGAATTGCAGCGCGCATGCGCGGTCCCCTTCCCGCCCAAGGATGCCATCTTGCTCAGTCTGATGACATAGCTAAAAGACAGCAAAAAAATTAGCAAAAACGAAATGATAGGACTGCAACTCC
Organism: Ichthyophis bannanicus; assembly: GCA_033557465.1. NCBI lineage: Eukaryota > Metazoa > Chordata > Amphibia > Gymnophiona > Ichthyophiidae > Ichthyophis > Ichthyophis bannanicus. Next base: position 677,299,303 of record CM066032.1, on the reverse strand, counting down.
AAGGGGAGGAGGGAGGGTTCTGAGGACTGATTCCTGCTGCTCCTGGAGAACACCTGTTACAGGTGAGTAACTACTCTTTCTCCAGGACCAAGCAGGAAGTCAGTCTTCACATATGGGACTCCCTAGCTTAAGGCTACCGGAGACCTCAAGCGGAAAAATGAGCTCCCTCTAGCTCAGTAGCACAGAAGGAAGGAATCTTCTCTGAAAACGCCCCCAACCGGTAGCCCAGCACCAGGGCCGGAGGGTAGGAGTTGCCTAAATCTCAAAGAGATTATGGAGGACTGCCTGACCGAAAGCACTGTCCCTGCGGGACTCCCTCTCCAGGCAGTAATGGGCCGCAAAAGTCTGGCTTGAAGACCAAGTAGCGGCCCGGCAGATGTCTGCCAACGGAACAGAGCGGAGATGAGCCACTGACGCAGCCTTCGCCCTAACACGATGAGCCGTGACTCGACCCTCCAACGAGAGGCCGGCCGCCCCATAAGCCCAAGCGATACAGTCAGCAACCCATATGGACAAAGTACGCTTGGAGACAGGTAGCCCCAACTTTTTGGGGTCAAAAGAAACGAAGAGCTGAACAGCCCTCCTATGCTCCCGCATACGGTCAAGGTAGAAGGACATGGCCCTTCCACAGTCCAGGGTATGCAGGACCATCTCAGCCAGGCTGGAGTGCGGCCTGGGAAAGAAGGTTGGAAGAACCACCTCCTGCTTGAGATGAAAAGGGGAAACCACTTTAGGAAGAAACTTAGGGTGAGTCCGTAAGACTACCCTATTCCTGTAGAACCTAGTGAAAGGGGGATCAGACACTAGGGCCTGCAGCTCACTAACGCGCCTAGCAGAGGTAAGGGCTACCAAAAACAAGGTTTTCCAGGAAAGAAAACGAAGAGGGCAGGTAGCCATAGGTTCAAAGGGCGGACAGGTAATCCGCTGCAAGACCACATTCAGATCCCATTCAGGGGCTGGTGGGCGCAAAGGAGGCTTAAGGAGAAGGAGGCCTCAGAGAAAACAAGCCACCAAAGGGTGGTTGGAAAGAGGCCTGTCATCCACCGGTGCGTGATGCGCAGAGAGAGCACTGAGGTGGACTCTGACAGAGTTGGACTTAAGGCCCAGATTGAAGAGGTAAAGCAAATATTGCAAGACCACTGCCACCAAGCAGGAGAAGGGATTCTCAGACTGCTGAGCACACCACATGGAGAACCTACGCCACTTAAGAGCGTAGGACTTCCGGGTGGAGGGCCGCCTGGAGGCCAAGACGACCTCTTCCACCTCAAGAGGCAGCAGGAGGGGAGCAAGGACTACCCTTTCAGCAGCCAGGCCATCAGATGAAGGGACCTGAGGTTGGGGTGTAGGAGAGTCCCCTGATCCTGTGACAGGAGATCGGGTTGAAACCCCAGAGGAAGAGGAGTGTCCACCGCCAGCTGCATTAGAAGCGGGAACCAGGGTTGTCTCGGCCACCGGGGAGCTACAAGGATCATCGAGGCTCTGTCTCTGAGAACTTTGAAGAGCGTCCGAGACACCAGTGGCATGGGAGGAAAGGCATACAGAAGGCCTGTGGACCATGGAATCAGGAAAGCATCCACCGCCACTCTGAGAGGATGCGGTTGTCGAGAGCAGAATTTGGGAAGCTGCCGGTTCAGGGGACTGGCAAATAGATCCATGGTGGGGAGGCCCCACTTGAGAAAGATCTGCTGAACCACCAACGGATCCAATCTCCACTCGTGAGGTTGGAGGATCCTGCTCAGCCTGTCTGCCTGGTAATTTTCTTGACCTGGGAGATAGACAGCTTTGAGCAGGATGCAGTGAAGGATGGCCCAAGAGCACAGTCTCAGTGCCTCCTGACAGAGAAGGAAGGAGCCTGTACCTCCTTGTTTGTTCACGTAGAACACTGCAACTTGATTGTCCATCTGGACCAGCACAGACTGGTGAGAAGTGAGGTGGGAGAAGGCTCTCAGAGCTAGGCAGATGGCTCTGAGCTCCAGGAAGTTTATCTGCTGAGCAGACTCCCAAGGAGTCCAGAGGCCTTGAGTACATGTCCCTTGGCAATGTGCTCCCCAACCTAGGAGAGAAGCATCGGTTGTCAGCACCTGAGAAGGCGGAGGAGATTGAAAATCCACTCCCAGCACCAGGTTTGGTAGATGAAGCCACCACCGCAGAGAAGAGACCAGCAGGTTGGATACCTGTACTGAGTCCGCCAGGCTCCCCGTGGCCTGATGCCATTGAGTGCGAAGGCACCATTGAGCAGGTCGCATGTTCAGGCGGGCATTGGGGGTTACATGGACCGTGGAAGCCATATGGCCGAGCAGTCTCAGAAATTGCCTGGCAGAGACCAGGGAATTGATGCGAAAGTGGCTGGCTAGATCCATGAGCCTGTGTGCCCTGTCTAGAGGCAGGAAGGCCCGTGCCTGAAGAGTGTTCAACCTTGCGCCGATGAATTCGAGATTCTGAGAGGGGAGCAAAGTGGACTTTGCGAAGTTTATGACAAATCCCAAGTGAAGGAGTAGAGTCACAGTGCGATGAGTGGCCTGAGAGGCCTCTTGGGAAGACTGGGCCCTGATGAGCCAGTCGTCCAGGTATGGAAATACAAAGAGGCCTTGAAGTCTGAGATAGGCCGCCACCACTGCTAGGCATTTGGTGAATACACTGGGGGCGGAGGATAGGCCAAAGGGCAGTACTCTGTACTGGTAATGATTTCCTCCCACGACAAACCTGAGATATTGTCTGTGGTCTGGATGAATAAGGATGTGAGTATAGGCATCCTTTAGATCTAAAGAGCATAGCCAGTCTCCCTGCTGGAGGTAGGGCAGTAGGATTCCAAGGGTAAGCATCTTGAACTTTTCCCTGGCCAGGAACTTGTTGAGGTTTTGCAAGTCCAGGATGGGTCTGAGGCCTCCTGTTCATTTTGGTATCAGAAAATACCTGGAATAAAAGCCTTGACCTTTCAGGTGGTGGGGCACCGGTTTCACAGCCTGTTCCTGAAGAAGACTTGCCAACTCCTGAAGGCATAAGTCCCTGTGCAGAGGGAGTCTTGGAGGCTCCCCTGGAAAGTAGGAGGGAGGTACCTGGTGAAAGTGAAGAAGATAGCCTTTTTGAACTATATGAAGCACCCAGGTATCTGATGTGATGGCTGACCACCTGTGGGCAAAGTGGACTAGCCGGCCTCCTGTGCTGAGAGAAACCAGCGGAGGGGAAGAGGCTATGCTGATGGAGTCAAAAAACCCCACCCTGCTGAGCAGGGGCCGGTGTTGTGGGCTTGGGGGCCTGCTGCCTATGGGACCCATTACCCCGTCCCTTGGCCTGCTGACCCTGTTGGGGAGCTGCTGAGGCCTGATAATGAGGGTAGTGTTTATAGGCAGCTGCCTTCCTCGGGTAAAAGGGCTTTTTCCCCGAGCCCTTCTTTTTCTGAGAAGGGGCAGAGGTTTTTCTGGACAGCCGAGTCCTGGTCAGAGTCTCGGTCTCGATCTGTGCAGCCTTTTCAGCCATGGGCTTGCCAAAGAGGTTTTCACCTCTGCAGGGGACATCAACCAACTTGTCCTGTACACATGGCTCGAGGTCGGATGACTGAAGCCAAGCCTGTCGGCGGGCACCGATGCCGGCTCCGGCTACTCGAGCCGATGCTTCGAAGCTATCGTAGGCTGCCCGAGAGATAAACTTCGAGCACTCTCGAATGCCAGTGGACAAGGCCTGGAACCTCTGCAAAGGTTCCTCGGAGAGACCAGCAGAGAACCTGGCAATTTCTTTTGCCAGGTCCCGGAGATACATGCCCATATAGAGCTGGTAGGTCTGGACTCGACAAGCAAGCATAGTGCCCTGGAAGCACTTCCTACCGAGGGCATCCAGGTTCCGGGCCTCCCGGCCGGGAGGCACCAAGGAGTGCATCTTCTGACTCTTGAGTCGATGCATGGCCGATTCCACCACCATGGAATGGTGCGGTAGTTGTGCCTTTTGGAACCCGGGGCTCTTGCGGACTCGATAAATGGAATCGACCCGCTTGCTTAACACCGGCGCCGATGCCGGGCTCTCCCACATGCAGAAGAGAAGTCGCTCCAGCATCAGAGGAACCGGTACAGTAAAGGCCTCCTTCGGGGGAGAGTCATACTGGAGGGCATCGAGCTCTTCGGCTCGAGGCTCCTCCTCGGGATCCGCGGGGAATGCCAAGGCCTTGGCCATATCCCGCACGAAGTCCGAGAACCGGGTGTCCTCCGGGGGGGACCGTCTCCGAGGTTCGGACTCGGGCGAGTCCGATGGGACGCACCGAGTCCGAAAAGTACCAGGGGACTCTTTGTCCTTCGTCTCCCAGGCCGATTCCTCGGAGGAGGAATCGAGCGGCTCCGGTCGGGCGGGCACCGATGCCCTCCGCCCCGACGCCGAGGGTGTCAGCGTCGACAACCTCGGTCCCGAACGGGAGGCTGAGGGAGACCGCGACCGAGGATCGACTCGAGCTCGCATGGACTCGAGGATTGGCTCGGTCTCGACTGGGATGTCGACGTCCCGGTGGCCGGGGCAGATGCACCGGCGAGGCCAGCGATCAATGCCCGCTGCTGGTCCATGAAGGCAGCCAAACTGCTCTCCAAGGCCGTCAACCTGAGTCCGAGCTCAGGAGACCCAGCAGCCCCCGACTCGGGCCCCGACGGCATCAGGCCCGACGTCGGCTCCTTCGGAGGTGAGTCCACGAGGACTACAGTACTCATGTGTCCAGGAGACTCCATATCGAGACGAGGATGTTTCGAAGGCCTCTCCAACTCCGAGGACCCGGGACAGCTGTCGGGGCTATGCGACCTGGTCCTCGAGGAACCAGGAGCGTCCACCGACGACGCCCTCGCGGGTTTCTTTTTCCGATGATGTTCCCGGGTAGGAGACCCCCGCTCAGAGGAACTCCGACGATGCTCAGGACCGGAGTCCCAGGACGTCGAAGCCTCTGACGAGGTCCGGGCCCGGCTGGACCCGGAGTCAGAGAAGATTCTCTCTCTTTGTTGCTGCCGACTCCTCAATGCTTTAGAGGACATCTTGCCACACGGACCACAGATCATCGGGTTATGATCGGGTCCGAGGCAGCGGAGGCAGCAGTCGTGTGTGTCGGTAAGAGACATAAGTTTCTTACACCGATCACACTTTTTAAACCCGCTGGCAGCCATCGGGGGAAAAAGGGCCCCTGCGAGGTCAAAAGACAGGGCTGCCAGTGAAAAAAGAAAAAATGGCACGAACGCTAGTCACGAAGGACAAAAACCGAAAAAATTACGAACGGACTCGATACCGGTGTATCGGGTCCGGGCGGGAAAAGGATCCGGCGTCGAACCGAGAAAAGAAAAACAAATAAAATCAACTTTTTCAGCTGCGATCACAAACAGCGTCTGTAGGGCTCCGCGGAAAAAAGAAGACTGAGCAAGATGGCACCCTTGGGCGGGAAGGGGACCGCGCATGCACGCTGCAATTCCCAAAGGCTTTCTTTGAAAGCTGGGGAAATTGCTCCGCGAGGGCTCCGTCGGCGCCGACGTCACCCATATGTGAGGACTGACTTCCTGCTTGGTCCTGGAGAATGCATGTTAATTTGATGGCGCATACTTTCACTGTGGGCATGCACATTGGCAGGGTTTAGGAGGAACTTGGACGGTGCAATTAAATATTCACGTTGATTATCAAATACAATAATTTACACACATACTTGCAAAATGTAGGCATGGTCACTTACACCAGCTCTAGGGCTATTGTAAGCGATCAAGCACTTATTTAAGCACGTTCTCTGCCACATACACAAGTATTTTATAAAAACAAGTAGGTGCCTACGTATCCTTTTAAAAAAGGTGTAACTTAGGCACATCAAAATACACCTTACCTAGGCAATCCCTTATAAAATTATACTTTAAAAAAGGCTTAATTAAGATGCTTCTATTTCTTTATGTACATAACTGAAGCAGCTCAGACCCAGGGCCAGCGCAGGGACCTCGTTCCCCCCGCCCTCCATTTTCCACCTATTACTCAAACTCCTCAGCCCCCGCTGAGCACACATAACAGACAACTTAACTTGGTCAACCATTGGTCACAGCGTTATTGCACAACAAACTTTACAACATGTTAACACACCGCACCCCTGCTCCGTGGGGTAAGCCACCAGAACAGTCCCACCCATGCTCACCCCCTACCGGACATGGAATACCGCCAGCCGTATCACTAACAAAGCAGTGCCACATCCCCCTCCCGGACCCAGCCACAGCCCCCCGTAGCCCCTCCCACTGCCAACCTCACCGTATTAATAGCAAAGGCTGGCCCCCCATCCTGGTGATAAATTGAGCCAAGATCTCCTGACCAAGGTCCACATATTTCCAAATGCACAGTTCTGGTACCCAAGCCCTCAGGCACCCGGACACCCCCCCCCCCCCCCCCAGCGGCAGCACTCCTTCCTCTGCCTCTATCCCACAAGAGAATGAGGGAGCAGCGATCCCATGCCAATCCACTAAGGTACAAAGGAGGCGGGAGAGAGCCTGTGCCCAGCCTTAAATACCAGCACGGACCCCCCACAACCCCAGACACACCAATGAAATCCTGCCCCTGGATACCAGGGACCGGATTTCAAATCCCACACAATGCCGTGTCCCCAACAGCCCTCCTATCCCCTGTCCTGCAGGCCTAAAGTCCCAGTCCCTTGCATGCCGTCAGGCCAGTCACCAGTTACCAGAAGCTGCAGGGGACAGAGGTCTCACGGCATCTCCATTATGCCCAAAAGACACTAACACATGGCAAAAAATAACATTATACTGTAATAGAAGAGCAACAATGACTGTGTACAATTTACCATAAAGTTCTGTGAGTCAGTATATTCAGAAGCCAAGCATCTTACAAGTAAAAAAAAGGGACAGGGGAGACATGATACAGAAGTTTAAATACTTGAAAGGTATGAATGAGCAAACAAACATTTTCCAAAAAAAGGGAAGCTATAAAGCTGTTGTTGTTGTTGTTAAGTGCCGTCGAGTCGGAGTCGACTCATGGCGAGCCTCTGGAAAGCTATCCTAAATTGTGTTCGGTCTTGAGTCAGGCGGCTCATTGTTGACAGACTGGTACCCGTAGCTGCTGTTATTGTATCGATCCATCTCATGGCTGGCCTTCCTCTTTTGCGCTGACCTTCTATCTTTCCAAGAATGATGTCTTTCTCTAATGATCTCTCTCTTCGCATGATGTGTCCAAAGTATGAAAGTCGAAGTCTTGTCATCTGAGCTTCTAAAGAAAGCTTAGGTTTGACCTCCTCTAGTACCGACTGGTTTGTTCTTCGGGCAGTCCATGGTATACAGTATTCGCCACCAGCACCATAATTCAAAGGCATCAATTTTCTTCCTGTCTATCTTTTTCACTGTCCAGCTTTCACATCCATGTGATGTTATTGAAAATACCATGGCTTGAACTAGTCGAATCTTTGTATGGAGAGAGACATCTCTGCTCTTGAGAATCTTATCTAGGTCTTTCATAGCCATTCTGCCAAGAGCAATGCATCATCTGATTTCTTGACTGCTTGTTGCTTCTTTATTGATAGTTGATCCAAGTAGGTTAAAGTTGTTCACAATTTCAATTTCTTCTCCTTCAACGATGAACCTGTTGATTATGCCAATTATCATGATCTTTGTCTTCTTTACATTAAGGTGCAGGCCCATTTTGAGACTATGTTCTTTGACTGTGAGAATCAAATGTTTCAGATCATCTTCACTTTCAGCCAGTAATGTGGTATCATCAGCATAGCGAAGGTTGTTGATGAGTCTTCCACCAATCTTCACACCACTGTTGTCTTCATACAATACTGCTTCTCTGATGATTTGTTCTGCATATAAATTAAACAGGTAGGGGGAACGTATGCAGCCTTGTCTTACACCTTTGCTGATTTTAAACCATTCTTTTTCTCCTTGTTCCGTTGGAAATGCTGCTTCTTGATCAATGTACAGATTGTGCAAGAGTATGATCAGGTGTTCTGGTATATCCATGCTTCTTAATGTGGCCCAGAGTTTCTCATGGTTTACACAGTCAAATGCCTTGCTAAAGTCGATAAAGCACAAATAGATATCCTTTTGGTATTCTTTAGTCTTTTCAAGGATCCATCTCACATCTGCAATGATGTCTCTCGTTCCTCGCCCTTTCTTGAACCCTGCTTGCACTTTAGGTAGTTCTTGTTCCAGGTATAGTTGTAGTCTCTTTTGAATAATCTTCAGTAGAATCTTGCTGGCATGTGGGATCAGAGCAATTGTGCGATAATTTCCACAGTCAGTTGGATCACCTTTCTTTAGTATTGGTATAAACACAGATCTTGTCCAGTCAGTTGGCCATGATGTTGTCTTCCATATTTCTTGGCAGAGCCTTGTAAGTAAGGTAACAGCTGCATCAGATTGCTGTAATACTTCTATGGGAATGCTATCAATGCCTGGTGCTTTGTTCTTTGATAAGGCTTTCAATGCTGCTTCAACTTCTTCTTTCATCACCAATGGTTCCCAATCATAAGGTACAGGTTGAAACGGCTGTTGGTCCACTTGATCTTTATCATATAAAAACTCTGTATATTCCTTCCATCTTTTCTTGATCTTCTCAGCATCATTCAACATAGAACCTTGAGCATCTTGTAACATTCTATTTCGAGGCTGGAACTTTTTCTTTAACTCTAGAAGCTTTAGGAAAGCCGATCTTGTTCTTCCTCTAATAGTTTCTGCTTCTATTTCCTTGCATGCGTCGTTGTAGTACTTTTCCTTGTCCTGTCTTGCTGCACGTTGGAAATCTCTGTTGAGTTCTGTTATTGTCTTTCTTTCTCCTCTGGCTTTAGCTTCTCTGTGTTTCTGGGCAATTTTCAGAGTTTCTTCCATCATCCATTTTGGCCGTTTTTGCTTTTTCACCTTTTGTAGAGACTTCTCACTTTCTTCCAACACAACCTTCTTGATGTCATTCCATAACTCTTCTGGAGCTCTGTCATTTGTATCTAAAGCAGCAAATCGATTTTGCAGGCAGTCTTTAAATTCCAGTGGTATATTCTCAAGGTCATATTTTGCTGCATTCATGAGTGGTTTGCTCTTTTTCAACTTTAGCTTGAGTTTGCATACTAGTAGCTGATGATCTGTACCACAGTCAGCTCCAGGTTTTGTCTTTGTTGATGTTATAGAACTTTTCCATTGTTGACTTCCACAGATGTAGTCAATTTGATTTTTATACAATCCATTGGGTGAAGTCCATGTGTACAGTCGCCGCTTGTGTTGATGGAAGAAGGTGTTTGAGATGAATAGATCGTTGGTCTTGCAGAATTCTATCAGTTTTTCTCCAGCTTCATTTCTGTTGCCAAGTCCATATTTTCCAACTACTTTGCCTTCTTCTTTGTTGCCAACTTTTGCATTCCAGTCACCCATGACTATCAGGATATCCTGTTTGCATGTTCTGTCAATTTCAGCTTGTACTTGTTCATAGAACTCTTCAATTTCATTCTCTTCTGCAGCTGTTGTTGGGGCATATACTTGAATTATAGTTGTGTTGATAGGCATGCCTCGTAGACAAATAGAGATTAAGAGTTCGCCGAGTGCATTGTATTTCATTACAGTTCTTGCAAGTTTCTTCTTTATTATAAATGCAACACCATTTCTTCTTTGTCTTTCATTTCCAGCATAGTAGACCATGTGATCATCTGATGCAAAGTGCCTGATGCCAGTCCATTTCAGTTCGCTGACACCCAACAGATCAAGTTGTATACATTCCATTTCATTCTTGACCACCTCCAACTTTCCTTTGGTTCATGCTTCGTACGTTCCATGTTCCAATGCGTAAGACATCTTTACAGCTTCTGACTTTCATTTCATGCGCAGCTACATCAGCAGTCAGACGTCCTGAGGGCTTTGATCCAACCACATCATAAATGCTGGTTTTACTCTGAGAAGTCTTCAGCTCTTCCCCAGTAGCTAGTTGAGTGCCTTCCGACCTGGGGGTCTCATCTTCCAGCACTATAGCACAATTTGTTTTGTTGTAACTATCCATTGGGTTTTCATGGCAAGATACAGAAGTAGATTGCCGGGCCTTTCTTCCGCGCAGTTTAAGTTTGGTGTTGTTGCCGTTGTCACATAAATGTGATCCTCCGCCATCAACACTATCCCATTCTGCTGCTGCCCAGATGGGTGGCTTGTCTTGGTCTGGCACCTCAGCTGAGACCTGTCCATCTTGGGAGACCCTGCCAGTAGTTAAACTATCGATAGTTTAGCTCTCAGCATCACTGATGCACACAAGCCCTCACAGCATGACAAGCTGCAAACCAAGTGAGGGGCTATAAAGCTAGAAGACATGAAATTAAGCAGAAAAGAGGAATGCCCTCCCATTGGAACTGATTGGGACAAAAATGGTGATGGAATTCAAAATGGCATGGTATAAGCACAGAGGATCCCTATACAAGATGAGTATAGGGATCCTCTGTGCTTATACACTTTGAAAAGTATAGGGCAATTACAACCCAAAGTAAAAAAGCATACAGCAGGCACAAAGCAACAGTTACAACTCTAAACATCTTGCTAGGAAGACTAGATGGGTCACGTTGCCCTTTATCTGCTGTTGTTTCTATAATATGTTACTATATTATGGTACCAATAAATACTGTAAATGAATAATACAATTAAAAACAGGTTCAAAAGGCTTATTTATTTATTTAACTAGGCTTATATACCACTTTTGTACCAGTCAAAGCGGTGTACATTCAGATACTGTATTTTTTTTTTCCTTGTCCCCAAAGGGCTCACAATCTATGTTTTTGTACCTGAGGCAACGGAGGGTTAAGTGGCTTTCCCAAGGCCACAAGGAGCACCTGCGGGACTAGGGACTCGAAATTCCAGTCCTTCTGCCCCAAGATTGCTATCCTCTAGCGGGATTCGAACCTCTCGCCCTCCGACCCGAGGTAACTTGCCCCAACCACTATATTTACACAATCTATATTTACAACCCATTTGCAATATCTTCAAAAAATTTAAAGTAGGATAACATATCTATGCGGATGACATCTTGCTATACATCCCCATAGACATAAACAACCCCAACCAACAAATAATCTCATCTTGCATCAATGAAGCAGAGAACTGGCTGAATTCAAATAACCTACGAATCAACTTCAAGAAAACATAAGTCCTTTACACCACAAGAAATCAAAACTTTACCCCACCTGCGACACTCCCCATATTTGACTCAGAGCTCCAAATGAGAAAAAAGGTAAACTATTTAGGGGTCACCCTAGACTAATCTCTCAGTATGCCAACCCACATAAAACTGACCACAAGAAATATATTCTTCAAGTTAAGGATCCTACAACACCTCAGATCATTGCTCGACAACTATGACTTTAGATCTATTGTGCAAAGTCTAGTCACCCCTCATTTCGACTTTTGTAATAGCTTATTCCATGGAATACCCAAGAAGACCTGAAATCAACTCCAAATGGCACAGAACATTGTAGCTAGAATCATCTTTAAGGCACACCTGATAGACCACATCACATGGATCATGTATAGTCTCCACTGGCTCCGAATAGCGAGTAGAATAAAATTTAAATTATTTATGATCACATTCAAATTATTGAACAACTTATCTCCTTCCTACCTATCATCACTAATTATCCCCAACACATCCAAAAGAGGCTATTCCCAGAACACTATCAAAATCCCAACTGACTTCCAGAGAACAAAACAGGTTACAAGTAACCGAGCCTTCTTATATGTCGCCCCTACTATTTAGAATGCCCTACCCGACAACCTAAGATCCATCAAAGACCTTCAAACTTTCAGAAAGAAAATTAAAACATCTTTTCACTGAGCACTAAGGTGGCAATTTTGATAAGAACAACCTACACCCAACCTAAAACAATCCTAATAAATTCCTTCTTAATCTATATCACCATATGTCAGTGACCACGAATCCCTGAAAACTTGACTCTGATGCCTGCTTTATACACACAGAAAGAGTAGTTACTCACCTGTAACAGGTGTTCTCCAGGAGCAGCAGGAATCAGTCCTCACATATGGGTGTCATCGACGCCGATGAAGCCCCAGCGGAGCATTTCCCCAGCTTTCTATGAAAGCCTTTGGGAATGCAGGCACACATGCGCGGTTCCCTTCCCGCCTAAAGGTGCCATCTTACCTCAGTCAAATGACATAGCTAAGAACAGCACACAAAAAATGTAAAAACAAATTATGTACAACTGCAACTCCCAGGGGAGGAGGGAGGGTTGTGAGGACTGATTCCTGCTGCTCCTGGAGAACACTTGTTACAGGTGAGTAACTACTCTTTCTCCAGGACCAAGCAGGAAGTCAGTCCTCACATATGGGTGACTCCCCAGCTCTGAGCTACCGAGGAGCCCAGGCTGAACAAGAGAACTCCCTCTAGTCTCAGCAGCAAAGAAAGGCTTTTCACTGACACAACCTCCACCGGTAGCCCAACAGAGGGCAGGAGGGCAGGAGTTGCCTAAACCTCAAAGAGATTCCGGAGTACTGCTTGGCCAAAAGCACTGTCCCTACGGGACTCCCTCTCCAGACAGTAATGGGCCGCAAAGGTCTGGCTTGAAGACCAAGTTGCAGCCCTGCAGAAGTCTACCAAGGGCACAGAGCGGAGATGAGCCACTGAGGCAGCCATTGCCCTGACACCCTGCAAAGGAAGGTCAGCCGCCTTGTAAGCCCAGGTGATACAGTCAGCCACCCAGATGGACAAGGTACGCTTGGACACAGCCAACCCTAACTTATTAGGGTCAAAGGATACGAAGAGCTGAGTAGCCCTTCTATGCCCCTGCGTACGGTCAAGGTAGAAGGATAAGGCCCTCCTACAGTCCAGGGTATGCAGAACTGCTTCAGCCTGGCTTGCATGAGGCCTAGGGAAGAATGTTGGAAGAACCACCTCTTGGTTAAGGTGGAAGGAGGAGACAACCTTTGGGAGGAACTTAGGATGAGTCCTAAGGACTACCCTGTTCCCATAGAAGCAAGTGTAAGGCCTATCACAGACCAAGTCCAACAAAAGAACAGCTAACTGCCACGAAATGGCAGACAAAAAAACAGTCCAAAAACGTGGCAGAAAGGGTAAAAACAAAGCCTTTATTATTCAGGGGTTGAGTGGTGCCAAAACTCGACACTGGCCATGTTTCGTTTGAAACTTCTTCAGGGGTATGGCTCAACACTGAACCATGTATGATCTGAATAACACCCTTTAAAATGATGAGATCCTGAGGATCATGTACAATTGAAACAGACCTCCCAAACATGTCAATTGTTTCTAACAGTCTTGTTCCACGGGCCCGGGGCGACGGTCGGGGGTCTTAGACCTGGCCCTCGAGGAGCCAGGGACTCCTCCTCCGACGCCCTCATGAGCCGCTTCTTCCTCTTGCGTTCCCGGTCGGGGGACCCCCTGTCCGAGGAGCCCAGACGAGATGTCGAGGCCTCAGACGAGGTCCGGGCCCGGCCGGAGGCTGAGTCGGAGAAAAGCCTTTCTTTCTGCTGCTGACGACTTCGTAGTGCCTTGGAAGACATCTTTCCACATGGTCCACACGTCTTAGGGTCGTGATCAGGACCGAGGCACAGAAGGCAGCAGGCATGTGTGTCGGTGAGAGACATCAACTTCTTACACCGATCACACTTTTTAAAACCGCTGGAAGCTATCGGGGAAAAAAGAGTCCCCGCAAGGTCAAAGGACCGGCCTTCCAGGGAAAAATCAAAAATGGGCGCGAACGCCAGCCACGAAGGGCAAAAAACGAAAAAGAAGAATCGGGCTCGATACCAGTGTACCGAACCCGGTGGGAGGGGAACCGGCGTCGAACCGGGAAGAAAAAATAGCGAAAATCGCCGAAAAATCACACTTTTATCCGGGATGACAGGACACACGTCTGGTGGGCTTCTCGGAAAAAGAGAGACTGAGGTAAGATGGCACCTTTAGGTGGGAAGGGAACCGCGCATGTGTGCCTGCATTCCCAAAGGCTTTCATGGAAAGCTGGGGAAATGCTCCGCTGGGGCTTCATCGGCGTCGATGACACCCATATGTGAGGACTGACTTCCTGCTTGGTCCTGGAGAATAGCTGAAATTTTATGAATCATGTAAGTATTGCAAATAGTTTTGCATGTATATAGTTTCCCCATTGTTATCCTCTGCATATACCCATTTATGATGTAACAATACCTATGTTCAATGTATCATGTTCGTTTTTTGTAAACCGCCCCTAATCTCTGGAAAGGGTGGTATAGAAAAGCTTCACAAATAAATAAATAAATAAAATACAAGGTGGAAGTTAAAGGGATAAATGCATGGGGACAAAAATGACAATCTGTATATGCCAAAGAGTGCACCTACCCTCCCAGATCCTACACACAAGCACTCCACTCCCACACTACACACACGCACCGCAGCCCTGCACCCTCCACTACATCCCACACACAAACAGGCACACCACCATTGCACCATATGCCCACAGAGACACTAGCTATCTGAAGCTGTAGTTATTGTTATTGAAAAATTATGCACAGTGTTGGAACTCTGGCGCTGGTCTCATGAAAACAGGAGACCAGCGCGAGAGAACCAGAGGTTATGTGAGCAAGGCTCCATGTTCTCTTAGCATGGAGTTTTTAAGTCGGGATATGTAGTAATCTAGTTCAGTTTTGTGAAAAGGGGGGAAGCTGATGCTGTGGCTGGAGCTTGAAGGGAGACTGGCATTGAGAAATTGTGTTTTATATCATTAAATGAAATCCATCTAAAAAGCTGCTAAAAAAAAATTTCACTACACGAATCCATTGATAAACTCCTATTTGTCCAACTCTAGGAAAGCATCTAATTGCCTCAAAAATAAACCCCTAAAATCCCAAATGACAAACAGCTAGAATTGGATGCCCTAGTTATGTCCCATCATCAGTAGACAGAAACAGAAAACCACCGGTTTTGAGGATGTCACACTAAAAGGAATCTATGCAGGACTGCTCACTCCAGTATTAAAATTATGCAAAGACATAACCAATTTGTAGAAACTATTTACAATCTGAAAACAGAAGAAGTGAGTGTCATGGCCCCCCATATAACTAAGAACGGCTAATTAAGCTTCACTTAAGGAACTTCACTTTATCTTGACACTTCAAACAGCATGTATGAGAAAGCACCAGACAGACGCAAATACGCAATTTAATTTCTTCCATATCTGGGCTCACCAAGACAGAATGGGCAAGTTCTGGACTGGACTGGATTGGAGGAACTCGAGGAAAGAAAATTAGCAGGTAAGTTCTAATTTCACTTTCCTCATCGTCCCTCCAGTCCAGCCCAGATGCATGGGATGTACAGTACCAGAGCAGTACTCAACTATAGGTGGGATCCACAAACCCAGTCTGCAACACTCACACGCCAAACCATGCATCCCCTCTCACCTGAATATCCAAGCGATACTTCCATACAAGGAATGGAGTGATGACCACGTCGCTGCTTTACAGAAATCAGTAGGAAGAACAAGACTATACTCTGCCCATGATGCTGCCTGAGCTCTAGTCAAGTGAGCTTACAACCCCTCCAGCAGTGATCTATGTTTGTGCAAATGCGCAGAAGCAATAGTCTTTCAGCCACTGTGAAAAAGACGCCTTCGAAGCCACTTCCCCTTTGCATGGTCCTTCAATCAGAACAAAAAGATTATCAGGATTTCCTAAACTCTTTAGTACATTTGAGGTATCGTCTTAGGATCCTACAAATATCCAACAGTTGCAACTGACTAGATTTAAAGTCCTCTTCCAAAGTGGAAAATACTGGGAGAGTTATGGCTTGATTAAGGTGAAACATCAAGACCGCCTTTGGCAAAAATGACAGAACCAGATGAAGCACCACCTTTTCTTTGGAGATCAACAGGAAAGGCTCTCTACAAGACAACACTTATTACTTAAAATTCCATAGCTCTGAACAAAGGCCACCAGAAAGACCACCTTCAAAGTAAGATCCTTCAGAGTCAATCGACAAAGAGGCTCAAAGGGAGCTTCTTTCAAGTCCCATGATTGCACTAGTTGATGTGTCGGTGGACTAACCTGCATAACTCCTCTCAAAAAATGAAAACACATCCGGGTGAGAAGCCAGAGAAAGCCCCTGAACTCAGCCTCGGTAGTAGGTTAAGGCTGCCACCTGAACCCTTAAAAAATTCAAGGCAAGACCCTTATCATCCAGCCTGTAGAAAGGCCAACACATCAGGTAACGAGGAAGAGAGAGCCCACAGACCCCTCTTCACACCAGTTCTCAAATACGCACCAGACCTAGCATAAGTCAAAGAAGGCGATCATTTTCATGCTTGAAGTAATGTTGTTATAACCAGAAGAGAGCAGCACTTCTTTCTTAACCTAGCCTTCTCAAGAACCAAGCTGTAAGCAAAAATCAAGCCACCTCCAGCTTGAGGATTGGGCCCTGTGCAAGCAAGTTGTCCACCAATGGAAGGCATCAAGGGTCTTCCACTGTCAGTCATACTAGATCTGAAAACCAGGCCTCCAAAGCCAATCCAGTGCCACCAAAATTACCACACCCCGATGGGCCTCTATCTTCTGTAGCACTCATCCTATGAGAAGCCATGGCAGGAATAAATATAGGATGCTGTTTCTTGGCCACTGCTGAGCCAGAGCATCCAAGCCCTCTGATATCCTTTCTCATCTGTGGCTCAAGAAATGGGCCACCTTCATATTGGACGCGGATGCTATCAGATCAGTCACTGGCGTTCCCCACTCACGCACCACACTCTGAAACACCGAGCTCTCCAGGGATCACTCTCCCGGGTCCAAGTGGTGAGGACTGAGAAATTTGACTTGCACACTTTCCCTTTTGGCCATGTGAGCTGCTGACAGTGCCATCAGATGCAGCTCTGCCCAGTGAAGTAGAGGTGACACCTCCGCTGCCAACACTGCACTTCTTTTGCTGTCCTGACGATTGAGGCAAGTCACTGTGGTCGTACTGTCCGAGAATACACCACTGGGAGAAAAGACTGCAGAGTGAGAAACACCACTTGCATCTCCAAACAATTTGTGGACCAGTTCCTCTACTTTGACCCTGAGCTACTTGGGCCTCACAATGAGCCCTGTCTGAAAAGGCTGACATCAGTGGTCACTATCACCCATTCTGGAGGCTCCAGCAGCAATCCTGCTATCAGTTTGACATGTCCAGTACCAGCTTAGGCTTATCCTTGTCTCCTCTGGGCACTGCAACCTTGTCCACAGCCAGTGTCTCTGAGGTGATCACCAGGAAAACAAGGCCTTCTGTAGAGGCCGCATATGCGCTCAGGCCCAAGGCACTAGATCCAAGGTTGCTGCCATGGATCCCAGAAGCTGTAGGTAATGCCATGTACAGGGGGTCTACATCTGACAAAACCTCTGGAACTGTGTCTTCTTGCAGCGTTCCAGAGGTAGGGATACCAAGCCCATCCCAGTGTTGAAACAAGCCCCTAGATAAGTTAGATCTTGAGTTGACTCCAAACTGCTCTTCTGGAAATCGATAACCCAACCCAATCATTGTAGGAGGGTTATCACTCGCTTCATCGCTTCTCAACTTTCCTGCAATGACTTTGCTCTGAATAGCCAATCGTCTAGATATGGTTGAACAAGCACTACCTCGTGTCAAAAAGCAATTGCCTTCACTATCATCACTTTTGTAAAGGTCAGAGGGTACTGTGGCTAATCCAAAAAGCAGGGCCCAAAACTGGAACTGTCCCATGGGAACCACAAAGCAAAGGAACCACTGATGACCTGGGCGAATAGGAATATGCAAATATGCTTCAGACAGATCCAGAGGTGTCAAAATCTTGCCCTACCATGCTGTGACTATGGCTGACATTAAGGTTTCCATGCAAAAATGGAGCACTTGCAAGGCCCAGTTCACATGCTTCAGATCCAGAACCGGGCAAAAGAATCCTTCTTTCTTGGGGACTACAAATTAAATTGAGTTCAGACAGCCTGTGCTCATCTAGGAGCACCTCAACTACTGCCTTCCAAATACATCTTGATAGGCCTGTCCAGACTAGTAGGGAGTACCATAGCTAAACCACTCCAGGACGGGAAGAAACAGCTGCAGCCAAGACAAAGGCTTTGAAACAGGATGCTTCTCAAGCTTGGACATCCAAGCAATAGTGACGTGCAAACGTAAAGAGGGAGGACCAGCTGGCTGTCCTACAAATATCTAGTGGATCTACCCATGAGCATTCTGCCCAGGAGGTAGCCTGGGCCTCTGTAGAATGTGCCTGAAGACCTAAGGGCACAGGTTTGTTCAATAAAATGTAAGTTGACTCAATGGCTTGCTTGATCCAGCGCGCAATGGTCGCTTTGGAAGTGGGTGCTCCTTTTCATGCACCAAAAGCCAGGACAAAAAGGTGATCGGAGAGACAAAAACGTATTAGTGAGTTTGAGATAAAGTTTAGTTACTCACCTGTAACAGGTGTTCTCCAGGGACAGCAGGAATGAGTCCTCACATGTGGGGTGACGTTGGTGTTGATGGAGCCCTCGCGGAAGCATCTTCCCAGCTTTCAAAGAAAGCCTTTGGGAGATGCCATCATACATGCGTAGTCCCCTTCCTGCCCAAGTGTACCATCTTAGTCAGATGACATAGCTAAAGCCGACAAAAGAAAATGGCAAAATACAGCAATTCCACGGGGAAGACTGATTCCTGCTGTCACTGGAGAACATCTGTTACAGGTGAGTAACTATGCTTTCTTCAGGAACAAGCAGGAAGTCAGTCCTCACATATGGGACTCCCCAGCAACAGGCTACCAGGAACCTGTAGAAAACACGGCCCAGCAAATGAGTCTAAGGACCCCAGAGTTCAGGGAGAACCATCACTCCAGTAGCCTGAACACAAAAGGGTTGGAGGGTAGGAGTTGCCTAGATCCCAAAGATATTATGGAGCATGGCCTGGCCAAAGGCACTGTCCTGTTGGGACTCCCTCTCCAGGTAATAGTAAGTTGCAAAGGTGTGGACTGAGGACCAGGCTGCAGCCCGGCAGATATCTCCCAAAGGGACAGAGTGCAAGCTTGCAACTGAGGTCACCATAGCCCTGATGTTGTGTGCCGTGACCCAGCGCTCCAATGAGAGCCCAGTCTGATCGTGGGCAAAGGTGATGCAGTCTGCCACCCAGATGGACAGGGTCCGCTTGGTAACAGCCTCCCCCAGGTGACTGGGATCATATGAAACAAAAATCTGTGAAGCTTTGTGGTGGCCCTGGATACATTGCAGGTAGAAAGACAGGGCCCTCTTACAATCCAGAGTGTGGAGAACGGCCGCCACCTTGTTGGTTTGGGGCCATGGAAAGAAGGTGCAGAGCACCCCCTTCTGATTGAGGTAGAATGCGGATACCACCTTTGGAAGGAATTTAGGGTGGGTGCAAAACATGACCTTGTTCTTCTAGAACCTGATGTAGGGTGGCTTGGCCACCAAGGCCTGAGCTCGTTGACACTGCAGGCAGAGGTGAGCGCCACCAAGAAGACGACCTTCCATGAGAGGTAACGCATATGGTAGGTAGTGAGAGGCTCAATGGTGGCTTGGTGAGCTGCATCAAGATCATGCAGATCTCCCATTCCACTTGGGGCAGGTGGATAGGAGGCTTAGAGAGCAGAAGGCCCCGCATGAACCGAGTAATGAGGGGCTGAGCAGAGACTGATTTACCTTCCATAGAATGATGATGCGCCGAGAGTGCACTCAGGTGCACTCTGACGAAGTTGGGCTTGAGTCCAGCTTGCGAGAGGTGAAGGACATACTGCAGCGCTGTGTGCACATGGCAAACGAATGGGTCAATCCACTAGACTGCGCACCACACTTAGAATCTGCACCACTTGAAGGCATAGGCCCATCTTGTGGAGTTCTTATGAGGCCAGGAGAACTTCCTCCACATCCCTTGGGAGGTTGAAGGGAGCTAAGGCTACCCGTTCAGCAGCCATGCTGTTATCAAGGACCCCAGGTTGGCTGGAAAAGGGATCCCTCCTCCTGAGTGATTAGCCCCAGAGCATTCCCCACAGGGACTGGGAGCTCCGTTAAGAGGCGGAATAACAAGTGGAACCAAGGCTGCTTGGGCCACGGCGGTGCCACCAGGATCATGAAACCCTTTCCCGCAGGACCTTGAAGAGGGTTTGGGCGATTAATGGCATGGGAGGGAAGGCGTACAGAAGGCCCTCCGACCAAGAGATGAGGAAGGCATCTGTCACTACCCAGGACAGGTGCAGCTGGTGACAGCAGAGGTGGGGCAGCTGAGCATTGGTCAGGCAGGCAAAGAGTTCCAGACTTGGGGTGCCCCAGAGTCGGAAGAGCCGCTATGCCACCCTGGGGTCTAGTCGCCATTCGTGTGGCTGGAGAAGCCTGCTCAGACTGTCTGCTAGGTCACTGTCCTGGCTCCACCCTGAGGAGCATTCCTTGACTGATCGCGTACGAGCAGAGGACTACTGCCTCCTGGAAGAGGCAGTAAGACCCTGTGCCCCCTTGCTTGTTCTGGTAAAACATCGTGACCTGGTTGTCCGTTTGGGCCAGTACCGATTGGTGCTGCAGGTGGTGGTGAAAGGACCTGATAGCCAGAAAAATGGCCCTGAGCACCAGCACATTGATCTGCTGCTGGCTCTCTGATAGGGAGCAGTTGTCCTGCTTGCTGAGTTCCTCGCGATGGGCACCCCAGCCCATTAAGGAAGCGTCCGTGGTAAGGACCCTCTGGGGATTTAGGGACTGGAAGGGAATGCCCTTCTGCAGATATTGTGTGACCTGCCACTAGTTGAGTGACTCTGCTAGCTTGTGGGACACTAAGACTTTGTCCCCGGAGCCTGGCTGTGGCTTGTGTCCACTGGGAGCAGAGGCACCAATGGGCTGCCTGCATCTGAAGGCAGGCATTGGCAATCACATGGACTATGGACGCCGTGTGGCCCAGCAGGCGGAATATGGACCGCGCCGACACTGTGTGGCGGTGTTGCACCTCAGTGGCTAGGGCTACAAGGCGACCAGCCCTGTCTGAGGAGAGAAAGGCCTTGCCTGAAGAGTGTCCAGTCGAGCCCCTATGAACTCCAAGCCCTGTGTCGGAGTGAGGTGGGACTTGGGGTGGTTTATCATGAACCCCAGATACTGTAGGACACTGATGGTATGAGCTGTGGTGTGTTACACCTCAGTGGCCATATCTCCCTTAACGAGTCAGTCATCCAGATATGGGAAGACGAAAGCTCCTTGGAGACTGAAGTAGGCGGCCATCACTGCCAGGTATTTGGTGAAGACTCTCGGTGTGGAGGCTAGACCAAAGGGTAGTACTCTGTACTGGTAGTGGTTGCCCCCGACCATGAACCTTAGGTACTGCCTGTGGCTGGGAAGAATGAGGATGTGTGCGTAAGCATCCTTTAGATGTAAGGAGCATAGCCAATCTCCCTGCTAGAAGTATGGCAGCAATGCTCCAAGAAAGAGCATCTTGAACTTCTCCTGCACCAGGAACTTATTCAGGTTTCGCAAGCCTAGGATAGGCCTTAGGCCCCCTGTTCGTTTTGGGGGCAGAAAGTACTGGGGAGTAAAACCCTTTGCTCTTTAGGTAATGGGGTAATGGTTCCATAGCTCTGTCCATGAGGAGGCCTCCGAGTTTCTGTAATAGCAGAGCCTGGTGCAGAGGAATCCGAAAGGGCTCTCCTGGAAAGGAGGCGGTGTCTGGTCCAGGTGAAGGAGATAGCCTTCTGTGACGACTTAGAGTGCCCAGGCATCGGTGGTGATAGCAGGCCATCGATGGGCAAAGTCTATCAAATGCCCCCCTGTTGGTAGCTGCTCCTCTGAAGTTGGAGAGGCTTTGTTCAGGGAGTCAAAAACCCATCCCCGGCTGAGCAGGAACCGGGATCTGAGACTTGGAGCCCTTAGCTCGAGAGAGCCTTGGCCCGCTCCCTTGCTTGGGTGACCCTGCTAAGGGGGTCTGGGGATAGTAGGGGGTAACCTCGATAAGGTTGGCTCTTTCTCTGGAATGGGGGCCTCTTCTCCGGTGGTATCTTCTTAGGGAGGGTGAAGGTCTTCTTGAAGAACTGAAGAACTCGTGAGGTACTCTGTCTTGATCTCCGTCACCTTCTCCTCCATCGGCTTGCCAAACAGGTTTTCACTGAGGCAGGGGATGTCAAGGAGCTTCTCCGGGACCTACTGTTCGAGTTCCGACACATGAAGCCAGGCCTGGCATCGGGCACCGAAATCCACAGTGGCTAACCTCACGTTTGACTCAAAGTTGTCGTAGGCAGCTTGAGACATTTACTTCGAGCACTGCCCGACGCACTTCGTGAGGGTTTGGAACTGCTGAGAAACCTGCGAGTTCCTTTATCAGGTCCTGAAGATACATGCCAATATACAGATGGCAGGCTTGTATTCGGCAGGTCAGATTTCAAGCCCTGGTAGCACTTGCGGCCAAGGGCATCGAGGGCACAGGACTCCCTATGCATTGGTCAAAAGGAGTGTGTCTTCTGGCTCTTTTGCCAGTGCACAGTTGACTCCACCACCTTACAGTTACGACTTTTGAAAGACGGGGCCCCACTGAACTTAGTACATGGTGTCCAGGCATCAGCTAACTATGGATGCCAATGCTGGTGTCTCCCACATGCGAAGGAGGAGCAGCCCGAGGATGATGGGGACAGGGATCATCAGGGCCTCCTTGGGAGGGGCCTCGTATTGGAGGATTTCGAGTTCCTCCATACGAGACCTTCCTCGGACTCCGTGTTGAAGGACAAAGCCTTTGGCATATCCCTGACAAACTCAAGGAACGTCGGGGGAAGATGGGTCTGATGGGAGGTCGCAGTGCTTCAATGTTTCCAGGGATGACTCATCCTCAGACTCCCAGTCGGAGTAGTCAGTGGAGGACTCGGCGGCTGACTGGGCCTGTGGTGCAGGACCTAGGTCAGAGGCCCAGTGGCCTGCAGTGGCTACGTGGCCAGCCATGAGTGCTCACGGGGGAGGATCTCGCTCCCAAGAAGCAGGAGCAAGAGCGAGATCGAGACTCTTACAAGGATCGACTCAAGGCTTTGGGCTCACGAGGATATGCTCAGCGATCGGGGGGGTCCTCTGTGATGAAGTCCCCATGGTCTCAGTGGACACACTGGCAGTGCCGGGCATCAGCGCCTGCTGCGTGGTGAGGAAGGCAGTGAGACTACACTCCAGTGCCATCATCCTGGTTTCCCACTCAGGAGGTACAGCCTTCAACGTGGACACTGGAGTCACCGGGTCTGGCATCGGTGAGGAGAGGAAGTCCTCGATCAAACAGGCCTCAAGAGTCTGGGACCTATCACCGGAAGCCTCCGCGTCCATTCGGGAAACTTTGGCTGGCCGCTCCCCTCCGACTCTTAGAGTTCCCTCCACAGGCTGCGGGACGCCCAGTGTGTCCAAGTCTCGAAATGAGGTCCTCAAGGGTTTCTTCTTTTTGTGTTCCCGCTCTGGAGAACCCTTGTCAGAGTGTCCTTGCTCCCGGTTTGGTGCCAAGGGGACATTATGTGACTCCAAGGACCCATGCGGGGCCTTGGATTGTGAGGCTACCGGGGTAGAGTCTGACCTGTGGAAGATAGCGTCCTGCTTCTGCTGACGATGCTGGATGACCTTTGCAGACATCTTTTTACAGAGGGAACAGACCTCCGGGTCGTGGTCGGCCACTAGACACCGGAGGCAGCAATCATGTGTATCAATAAGAGATATTTTTTTTGCACACCTATCACACTTTTTGAACCTGCTGGCCATTGGGGGCAAAAAAGTACCCCAGTGAGGTCAAAGACCCTCAGAGCAGCCAGCGAATGGAAAAGAGCACGAATCGCGCTGGGAAAAAAAAACTAGTATGGCTCTGGGATGTGATGCCGAGGCAAGCATGCTCGGAGGTGGGAAAGGGACCAGTTGCAATCGGATAAGGAAGAGTTTTTTCACCCAAATTAATCAACTTTTTCCAGGGAAAAAAGACAGACATCTGTTGGGCTCTGCGGAGAAAAGGAGACTGAGTAAGATGGCACCCTTGGGCAGGAAGGGGACCATGCATGCATGATGGCATCTCCCAAAGGCTTTCTTTGAAAGCTGGGAGGATGCTTCCGCAAGGGCTCTGTCAGCGCTGACGTCAACCCATATGTGAGGACTGACTTCCTGCTTGTTCATGGAGAACGGTGTAATGCCCTACCAACATCCAACAGAAGGAGGACTCGGTTGTCACCCGAAGACTGCTTCTTAAAAAAGGAAGGAAGTACAACCGATTGGTTGACGTAAAAATCCGAAAGGACCTTAGGCAGAAGAGAAGGCTCTCTTTGAATGGTAACCCCCTCTGAGGAAAAAGACAGAAAAGTATCCTGGCAAGAAAGTGCCTGGAGCTCCGAAAGGTGCCGTGCTGAAGTGACTCTTAAAAGAAAAACAGTTTTCAGAGTCAAATCTTTGAGAGATGCCCTATGGAAAGGTTCAAACGGGGCACAGATGGGCACGCAAAGCACTAAGGACAGATACCAAGAAGGGACGATTGGACAAATGGTGGGCCTCAGGAAACGAATGCCCCGCAAAAAACAGGAAATATCTACATGAGAAGCAAGAGACCGCCCAGTGAGAGGCCCCCCCTGAAATCATGTCAAGACGGTAATAACACTTTTAAAGAATTAAGGGCGAGACCCTTATCAAATCCATCCTGAAGGAAGGAAAGAATGTCTGGAATATCAACTCACCAAGGGGAGAGGGATCTCTTAGAACACCAAGAAGAAGAAAAAAGATGCCAGATCCGTGCATAGGCATGTGAGGTAAGAACATAAGAAATGCCATACTGGGTCAGACCAAGGTCCATCGTCCAGTATCCTGTTTCAAACAGTGGCCAATCCAGGTCACAAGTAGCTGGCAGGTACCCAAAGTCCACAACTTCTACAGTGCTCGTCCTGTTTAAGCAGTGGATTTCCCAGGTCTTCCATGAACTTGTTCAAACATTTTTTAAACCCAGCTACACTAACAGCTTTTATTACAGCCTCCTGGAACGAATTCCAGAGTTTGATTATGTGTTGAGTGAAAAAATATTTTCTCTTATTAGTCTTAAATGGGTTACATTGTAGCTTCATTGCATGTCCTCTAGTCTTTCTACTTTTCGATGGCATAAACAACCGATATAAGTTAACACGTTCCACTCCATTCATTAATTTATAGACTTCTATCATATCTCCCCTCATCTTTTTCTTAGGTGGTGATTTCTAAGGTGATACCTAGCATCGTGTAACCAAAGTTTGGGTTGTTCTTTCCTAGGTGCATAACTCTGTACTTGTCCACATTAAATTTCATCTGCCATTTGGATGCCGAGTCTTCCAATTTATCATGGTCCTCTTGCAATTTTTCACAATGCTCTTGCGTTTTAACAACTTTGAATAATTTTGTGTCATCTGTAAATTTGATCACCTCACTCGTTATTCCCATTTCCAGGTCATTTATGAATATGTTAAAAAGCAGCGGGCCCAGCACAGATCCCTGGGTACTCCACTATTTACTTTTCTCCATAGAGAAAACTGGCCATTTAGCCCTACTCTCTGCCTTCTATCTTTTAATCAGTTTCTGATCCACAATACTACACTGCCTCCAATCCCATGACTTTTAATTTTACCAAGAGTCTCTCATGAGGGACCTTATAAAGGCTTTCTGAAAATCCAGATACACTATATCAACCAGCTCACCTTTGTCTACCTGTTTACTCACACCTTCAAAAAATATTACAGATTAGTAAGACAAGACCTTCCTTGGCTAAATCCATGTTGGCTTTCTCCCATTAAACCATGACTATATACATGATCAGCAATTTTATTTTTATAATGGTTTCTACCATTTTGCCCAGTACTGATGTCAGACTCATAGGTCTGTAATTTCCTGGGTCACCCCTGGAACCTTTTTTAAATATTGGCGTTATATTGGCCATTCTCCACTCTTCAGGTACTACAGTTGATTTTAATGATAGTTCACAGATTACTAATAGTAGATCTGCAATCTCATATTTCAGTTCTTTCAATACCCTTGGATGTATACCATCCGGTCCAGGTGATTTGGTACTCTTCAGTTTATCAAATAGTTGTAATACATCTTCCCGGTTTATTGATATTTCTTTCAGTTCTTCCGATACATCACTTTTATCTACCATTTCAGGCACCGGTAAATTCCCTACATCTTGTTTAGTAAAGACCGCAGCAAAGAATTCATTCATTCTCTCCGCTATGGCTTTGTCTTCACTTAGCGCCCCTTTTATTCCTCTATCATCCAATGGTCCAACTGACTGTCTCACAGGTTTTTTGCTATGAATGTACTTGAAAAAGTTTTTATTATGCATTTTTGCTTCCATGGCAAGCTTTTTTTTCCCAAATTCTCTCTTTGTCTGCCTTATCAATGCCTTGCATCTAACTTGCAGTGCTTACATTGTTTCCTGTTTTCGTCATTTGGCTCCTTTTTCCATTTCCTGAAAGATGCTTTTTTGACCACAACAGCCTCTCTGACCTCGCCTTTAAACCATGCTGGCAGTTTTTTGGCCTTCCACTTTTCTTAGAAGACCGTCAAGCTCATAGTACAGTGGCCACTACTTGCGGCGAGTATCCTCTGCAATGCAAGTGACACCATTCATTAGTGAAGTTGTAAGCCAGTAAGGAATGGTGTCGTCCATGAGAACTGGACCTTGAAACTTAAGACCTCTCCAGACACCGAGGGGTAGGGGCCCTCCTACAGAAGGTGGAGGAGACTGGCTTACCATGGATGCTGAGGCCAATCCAGGGCTGTCAGCACTACCTGCCTTGACTCTATCTGATGGAGTACATGGCCGATTAGCAGCCAAGGAGAAAAGATGTAGAGAAGCCGGTTCGAGGGCCAGGTCTGATCCAGAGCATCTAGGCCATGAGTTTGGTTCCTTTTGATAACTGAAAAAGATTGAGATCTTGGCATTGGAAGAGGTAGCCATTAGGTCTAGAGTTGGATGACCCCACTGACGCACAATGTTTGCAAATGCCCACAGAGATAGCTCCTACTTGCTGGGGTCCAGGATATGACTGAGGAAATCCACTTGAATGTTCTCCATTCCCAAAATATGCTGCGCAAAAAGAGCCAGGAGGTTGGATTCTGCCCAGGGAAATAGAATACTCATTTCCAGGGCTACTCTAGGATATTTGATCCCACCCTGTCTGTTGAGATAAGTCACAGTGGTGGAACTATCGGAAAGTTCTCTGACTGCTCGACCCCGGAAGTGGCATTGAAAGAAGAGTAGAGCCAGATGAACAGTCTGGGCTTCGAGGTACTTGATGGTCCAAGAGGCTTCTTGAATGGACCAAGATTCCAGCGCTGCCTGTTATAAGAACATAAGATATGTCATACTGGGTCAGATCAAGGTCCATCAAGTCCAGTATCCTGTTTCCAACAGTGGCCAATCTAGGTTATAAGTACCTAGCAGTCCCCAAAAGACACAGGTTCCTCAATGCTTGCATTGGGTTAAGCAGTGATATCCCGGGTCTCTTTTAATAATGGTTTATGGACCTTTCCTCCAGGAACTTGTCCAAACCTTTTTTAAACCCAGCTACACTAACAGCTTTTACTACATCCTCCGGTAACAAATTCCAGAGTTTGATTACACGTTGAGTGTAAAAATATTTTCTCTTATTAGCCTTAAATAGGTTACCGTGCAGCTTCATTGCATGTCCCTAGTCTTTTTATATTCTGATGACGTAAACAATCAATCTACGTTTACCCGTTCCAATCCATTCATTAATTTATAGACCTGGCAATGTGCTCCCCAACCTGCAAGGCTGGCAGAATTTCCAAGGGAACATCCTTTAACAAGTGATGAGGACAAAGCCATCAGTGAAGACTGCGGTGAACCACTGAAGAAAGGGGTAGAGGAATCTGATAGTCCTGGGTGAATGGGGACCAGCGCAAAAGGAGAGAGGACTGAAACGGACACATGTGAACATGGGTCCAAGGGATTACATCAAGAGCAGAAGCTATTGTGCCGAGGAGTTATAGGTAATCCCAGGTAGTGGGAGCTGCCAGGCACCGAAAGGCATAGACCTGAATGCAGAGCTTTTTGCATCTTTCATAAGAGAGAAAGGCGTGACCTACTCTCGTGTTGAAGCGGGCGCTGAGGAATTTCAGAGACTGAACTGGGCAAAGATTGCTTTTGGCATAACTGACCACCCAGCTAAGATAGTCCAGAAAGAAGAGGACCCGAGAGACCGCAAAGTAGCCTCCTTGAAACTCGTTGCTCTGATTAGCCAATTGTCTAGATAAGGATGAACCCAAATACCTTGGTGCCAAAGGGAAGCTACCACTACTACCATCACCTTGGAGAAATTGCGAGGAGTTGTGGCAAAACCAAAGGGCAGGGCACAAAACTGATAATGTTGACCAAGGACCGCGAAATGTAAATACTGCTGATGATCTTGGTGGATTGGAATGTGAAAATATTCTTCTGCCAGGACCAGGAATGCCTGGCCAAACAGCTTGAATGACTGTCCTGAGGGTTTCCATCCAGAACCGCAGAACCTGATGACAGCAATTGACTCCCTCGAAGTCCAGGATAGGATAAAAGGAGCCATCTTTCTTGGTAATGACAAAGTAAATGGAATAGTGACCAGAACCACCTCTTTTGGGAGTAACTGGACATACCACATTGAGCTGAAAAAGGCAGTGGAGAGTCAAGCATACAGCCGCTGCCTTGGCTGTGGAAGCATATGGAGAGATGAGGAAGACATTCGGCACGGGCTTGATGAAACTGAGAGCATAACCCTGTGTTACTACCTTGAGTACCCACCAGTCCAATGTTATCTAGGTCCATCCGCGGGCTGATGGGATCAAAGTATTTATTCATCCATCCGCCCAGAGGAGGCACCCTGGAATGGACCCAGAAACAGTCAACAGGAAGATTTGGTGGAACCATAAAATTTGTTGGATGAGGAGAAATTGTCCCTGTTACAACAGATACCCCAAAAGGAGTGACGCTTAAAACCAGCCCTATTCAAAGAACCATCGGATTTGCCAGGCCAGGAGCAACGAACATCTCTGAAATAGACTCTATAAGATGAGGATGTGGATGACGACACAAATTGGATTTGGGCTTATCCTCTGGCAAACGCTGAGGCTTGACTTCCCCTAAATCCTTCACAGGTTTTTCCAAATACTCACCAAAAAGAAGATGGCCTTCGAAAGAAAGCTTGGCAAGACACAACTTGGAAGCAGCATCAGCATTCCAATGACGGAACCACAGCCAACACCAAGCCACTGTAGCAGCAGCCATAGACCGAGCAGATAAGCACAGTAGACCATAAAAGGCATCTGCAAGAAAGGCAGCGACAGACTCTAAATGAGGCAAAGCCAGATCATCCAGAACTGACTGAAGCCATCGGAGCAGAGTGCATACAGCAAGACCTCTGCAAACAGAGGCCTGCAATGCCAAGGTCGATGACGAGAAAGTGTTTTTTTAAGATGCCCTCCACTTTGTGATCCATCTGATCACAGAAGACAGTACCGCCCTCCAGAGGAATGGTTGTACATTTAGTGACTGCAGTGCCCAGGGCGTCTACTTTAGGGAAACACAACCATTTGTCAAGATCATCCGAAGACCAAATGTAAACACGCCCCAAGCAACAAGTGGAGCATAGAGACACATCAGGAGAATCCCACTCTAAGAAGACCATCTGTTGTAGTTCCAGGGGAAAAGGTAAAATCCTTAGAAGGTTTCCTGATGCCCACAATGATGGAGTCTGCCTGAGGTTTAGAGGAATCCAAAAGTTGTTGCACCTGAGAGTCCAAGAGGTGCAGAGCCTCCGTAATTTGAGCAATGAGAACAGGAAGCTCTTCCTTATGGAATAACTGGATATCCTGACCATCTTCTTGAGGCTCCTGGTCATCTTCCAATGGCATGAGCTCTCCTTCTTCCTGGCCAGACTCAGAAATGATAGAATGTTCATTTGAAAGACTGCCACCATCTTCCCCTGCAGGATGCCAGTCCCCTGGAAGAGAAAAGGTATCCTTGGCCAGATCTAAAGAAGCTCCAGTCAAACTTCGGCAGGCACGCTTTCTAGACAGAGGATTAGTGACGGTCAGAGTAGCCAAAGTCCCCGAGTGCCACATATCTCAGGCCTGACAGAATAGTTGCATAAACTGGAGATCAGAGCCATCAGCTGAAGTTTGTATAGGCTGAAAAGCAAGTTGTAGAGGGTGAGCAGGCTGCTCAGGCAACAAAATGGGAGGAAGGACATCTTGAGATCTAGCATCACCCTGAGGTAACCCAGAGAGAGCTAAAGCAAGAGACCTGGAAGGGCTACTGGAACCTGCAGACGCAGAAGGACCAGAACCGCAGGAGGAACACAAACTACCTGTCAAAGTCTTACATTTCTTCCCACAGCCCAAGCAGCGCTGTAAGGAAGAAGGCATTTTCACAACAGAATAAAAGAAAAAGTCACAGGAAGAGCCGGGGAGCCAAAAATCAACAGACTCTGAAGAAAGAATGGCAGCCGCGGCACAAAAATTATGACAGGAAACAGCAAAACAGAGATGGGAAGCAGACGCCAACTGACCACATGAAGAGAAGCAGGAAAAAGGCAACTGTAGAAAACAGATCTCACCGAAAAAAGAAGGGAGGTCAGAAGAACAAGATACTGCTGAAAAACAGATCGGGAAGCTGCTTTAAAAGAGAACCACGAAAGAATTAAAGTACTCATGGCTTTCAAAGGAGGAAAAAACAAATGAAGAAGGAAGGGTCCGGAAAAGGAAAGACTGCCCGACAATTTCATCAGCAACCGGGTCCTTGAATAAAGTGTTGTTGTTGTTTTTTTAACAAACTTTAAGGAGTTAGAAAAACAACAAAAGATGATGGCCAACTTAACTGACAGAAGTCTTGCTTGCAGAATAGTCAGAACGGAAGGCTGCAACTGCTCCTCATGAGCAGGAGCATTTCCCTTCAGAGGTGCTCTAGTGGTCCTCTTGATCAGGAGCAACTCTGGAAAGTGAAGAAAGGAAAACTGTCAGCCAAAGCAAAGAAGGGGCACCACAGTGTGCACAACTGCCAAAGAAAGCTACACCGACACCAAATCTCTTCTCAGAGAACGCCAGGAGCTAGAAGTCCACCATCTGCTGAGAACGAGAAAATACTGAAGCTCCCCTTGGGGGATGGGTTTTTATATCAAGGGTGATGTCACAAAGCTTTGGGAATTTTTCTCTGTCTCACCATCTGTTTGCAGGGGGACACAACCCACTAGTTTGGACTGGTTTAGCAGGATGTAATTGGAAATATTATTTGCTTTTAGGACATGTTGGCTCTTTGGTTGAATGCATTCTTGCTTTCACCTGGATAATATTTCCTGTGCCACTGCCATATAACTCCAAAGCATACATGTTTAATGTTTATTCATTTGATTGACTGCCCTTTATCCAGACAGCAAAGCAGTTTATGAAGTAAAAACAAAGTGGGAGATCCTTAGATCTGACATCAAAGAAGCAGGCAAAACAAGTCAAAACACAGAAATAGGCTAAAAAACATGCATAGATGACTGCAGATGAAGAAAAGCTGCATATACTTCGCAACCAAGGACAGGAAAAGGGTCAAAGTGTCTCTTGCTAACTAGAAGCTTGGGGGAAGAACAGGCCTCAAGTACCACTTCAGAATAGCTTGATTCCATTCTGAGATCACTAGGGGGTACATACCTCAGGGCAGATGCTAAGTAATTAAAGGAGGTCTGCTATGTGCTTTCGAGGGAAATTCTTGTAGGCAAAGGAAGAGAAGAGGTTGCATAGGAAAAGTCTTAGCACTCTGAGTTTAATGGTTGCCAAGATGTATTTTTCCTTCAAAAGCTTCATCCTTTTTCTCTAAAT
Organism: Ichthyophis bannanicus; assembly: GCA_033557465.1. NCBI lineage: Eukaryota > Metazoa > Chordata > Amphibia > Gymnophiona > Ichthyophiidae > Ichthyophis > Ichthyophis bannanicus. Next base: position 677,267,549 of record CM066032.1, on the reverse strand, counting down.
ATATCTTGTTTGGTTAAAGTCAAGCAATTCAATTTTCATTTCATCAGTCCAAAGCATTTTGTTCCAAACGTTTTCATAGTTATCAGGGTTTTGTTTTACATACTTAAGACAATTATTTTTGTGAGGAGATCATAGAAAGGGTTTCCTTCAGAACATTCTCCTATGTAGAGCAATGTTGCATAAGCAATGCTGTACTGTGGACCTGTGGACAACTATTCCAAAGCAAGGCTGCCCCAGAGTTGGTTCAACATATTGGCACCCTAGGCAAACCTTAAGCCTTATGCCCCCCCTGGCTGTCAGAATCTATTGTTCAGCTTTGAATGCCCTGCTCTTTGCTGCCATCTGGAAGCTGCTGTTCTTGGCAAAAACCTAAGTTGCCTGATAGTTTGTTCGGCCCTGCTCAGATGCAGCTAACATTTACAGCTAGTTGCTCGCAGTGAAGGGTGGATTCTCTTTCACAATTCTGACCAGTTTCCATACAAGTCAATCAGAAATCTGTCTTGAACTTCCATTCTTGCCTTGACTTGAAGAGTTCCATGCAATTTACACTTCTTAACAATGGTTTTATAAGTTGAAATTGCTGTCTTGGAAGCATTCAGAGATTTATTTTTATAGCTTTCCCGTGCTTTGTAAGAGTGAATTATCTTCATTGAAAAACTTTGGGAAATGTTTACTAAAGTGTGCTACTCAGTAGCGTGGGATTTAGCACACAGTTTGGCTAAGTGCAGGGCTTAGCAAACATGCCCCTTAGACAGCTATAGTCAGGGGCGGCCCAAGGAGGGTGCGGGGCCATGTGCGGAGACTCATTGCAGGGCCTCGTTTGCATAAATATTTGCATAATGTTAATATGCACTAACTTTTAGTAAACATGCCTCTTAATGAGTGTATGGATAAAGAAAGCCTACCAATACATCACTTACTGGGGAAAGAGAACAAGTGGCACTGTCAAATAGAAACTACATAAACAGAATACCTCAGCTTGGTTACACAGAACATAGACCATCACCAAACAAAAAACAAGGGATCACAATTTAGAAATGCAAATTGCAATGTGTGCCTTTGAGTCAGTCCTGACTCCTGGTGACCCAGAAGCTCCTGGGTTTTCTTGGCAGTGTCACTGGAAGTAGATTGCCAGGCCTTTCTTCCGAGGCAATGGAGGGTTAAGTGACTTGCCCAAGGCCACAAGGAGTGCTAGTGGGAATTGAACCCTGGTTGCTTGGTTACCAAACCAGTGCTCTAACCACTAGGCTACTCCTCCACTAATTTAGGAATAGGAAGACATTAATTAAACTGGGAACCCCAAAAGCCAAACTTGGAATGTACAGCAACACTGGAAAAATAAAACTATAAATTAATTTCCTCTTGTACTAAACAAAACGCAAAGACGTTAACGATGCACATTTCCCAGAGCTGACATATTCCAGTTAATAAATTCAAAATATAAAAGTATTTTTCTACCTTTTGTTGTTTGTGAATTTTTTCAGTTGCAATTGCTCCAGTTACTTTCTTCTGGTTTCTTTGTGTCTTTTACTAACTCTCCATTGTCTGCTGTCCATTTGTGCTTTCTTCTCTCTTCTAGTTTTTTTCCATACTCTCTCTACATCTGCTTTAACATACTGATCTTTCCCCTTTTGCTGTTTCCTCCATTTCTTTCTTTATTCCTTTTTCATCCACTCAAATTTCACCCCTTCATTCTCAATCCCCACTTACTCTTCTAATATCCGGCCAATTGTAGATTTTTCTTCTCTCCCACACAAAATATCTTTTCCCCTCTCTATCCTCATTCCCCCATCCTCGCTTCTAGTCCTCTCCCAACATCAGCTTCTTTCTAGTTCCAGTCCCACCAAGCATCTGCTCCCTTCTACTTCCATTCTCCCATCCCCCCACATCGGCCCATTTCCAGTCCTAGACACCTTCCATCAGCCATTTCCAGTCCTATCCTAGACCCCCATCGGCCCATTTCCAGTCCCAACCACCCTCCATCAGCAATTTTCAATCTTATCCTAGCCCACCATCAGCCCATTTCCAGTCCTAGCTCCCCCATCAGCCATTTCCAGTCCTATCCTAGCCTCCCATCAACCCTTTGCAGTCCAAGGCCCCCCCCCCCCATCAGCCCATTTTCAATCCTAGCCTCCCATCAGCCCATTTTCAGTCCAAACCCCCCTTATCAGCCCATTTCCAGTCCAAGCCCCCCATCAGTCCATGTCCAGTCCAAGCCCTCCATCAGGCATTTCCAGATCTAGCTCCCCCATCAGCTATTTCCAGTCCTATCCAGCACCTCCATCAGTCCATTTCCAGTTCTAGCGCCCCCATCAGCCATTTCCAGTCCCATCCTAGAACCTCCATCAGTGCGTTTCCAGTCCTATCCTAGCCCCTCATCAGACCATTTCCAGTCCAAGCCCCCCCATCAGCTATTTCCAGTCCTAGCCCCCTGAAGATCCCCACAGCTGTCCGACTGGCTTTAGAAGGAGCTGAAGATACCCCGGCTCACCTCTGGCAGCTGTCAAAGTGAAGAGCACCATTATTTCTTCACTTAGGCAGCTGTGTTCTAATATAGGCCACTGGTTAACTGAGTGCCGGGAAACAGAAAATGACCTTTGACCTCCAGCGCACCAGCAGCCTATACTAGAACACAGCTGCCGAAGTGAAGAAAAATGGTGCTCTTCACTTTGGCAGCTGTACAGAGGTGAGCTGGGGCCTCTCCGGCTCCCTCTAATGCTGACCCTGCCTGGTGCTGAATAGCATGCGTGGGATGTTGTTGGCACAGGGCCCCGTGCGAACAACATTCTCGCACAATGGACAGGCCAGCCCTGACAATAGTTAAGCTTATTGTTGTTGAAAATAGAGCAACAATCACAAGCTGAGAGGTTTAAAGGGTCAAAGTATTTATTCATCCATCATATTGTTTCTACCTGAACTAACTGAAGGCCCAATGAATCAATCAACTTTTGGGGCCTTATTAACAACTTTTAAAAATAAAGTAGTAATGGGGGAGATTTGAAGACATTGTGGCTGACAGCTCAGTATTGTGGACTTTGCCATCATGGTCTGCAGGGAAGATCTGGAGTGCTATCCAGCCCAGTGAGCCGCTGCAGGCATCTACACGACCACCTTCTGATGTCACGAGGGATGCCCTCCCGAAAGTGTTGAAAAGCCAGTAGGGAGGCCTTTAGGCCTTGGTCCAAAGGAGCAGTTTACGCCCCTTTGGAGCCCCTTCAGAGCACCGACGGAGGACAGACAGAGGTCACTCCCCTGAGGGGGCGGTGTGAAGATCAGGTACTGAGCCATATGGGATATTTGTTTGCCTGCTTTCCCCGTTTTGTTTTAATGGGGAAAAGGAAGGTAAAGGGTAAGATTGAGCAACAGACTGAATTTTAGGAACATCAGCTCTGAAGGTGATTGGACCGCTTGATAAGCATTTTGTAGTTGGTTCTGTTGCCCAGGCTTCTCTTGAGGGTGCGTTCTTCAGTTTGTTGGAAAGGTCTCCTCCTCCATGTCCTCACCCTCTACTGTAGTTTCTGATAATGTGGTGTCGGAGGCTCTTTCTCCTCTGCCTGGCCCTCTGCCAAAACCGGTTGTTTTACCTTATGCTGAATACACAGTCGATGATCCTGGTTGGGATGATTTTATCCTTTATAGCACCAGGATAAAATAAAAATAAACATAACTATCTCATATATCTCAACAAATAGGGGTGACCTGCATGGAGCGTAGGCTATGGCCTAGCATGGCCTGCTACTATGAAAGGCCTGTAAGTTAGGCCTGGATCCTAACTCCCATTATAGCTAGAAAAGAACCAAAAATCTGTGAGAAATGAGAAAACTGTTTTAAAATGCTTAATAAGAAGTTTTTATGAATTCATAAGTCTTTCATTATTCTCTTGTGTGTGAAAGAAAAGAAATGTTTCAATACATGCATTCCTGGAGCTAGGGATAACCTTGCAGTAGAGAAGTAACAAAATCAAGAACTGCACCATTGTTAGAACAATCCTAAGGGAGGGGGCTGGTTGCTAGGCCCTGGAGGGATTTCTAATTGGACAGGTGCAGGGAATGTAAAACCAATGAGAAGTTTGCATGTATCGAGCTAGAACCAATAGAAAGTTCTCATGTATCAAACTGAAAAAGAGGTATAGTACAGTTACTTACCTGTAACAGGTGATCTCTGGGAACAGAAGGAATTAGTCCTCACATATGGGTACGTCGGTACTGACGGAGCCTGCGCAGGAACGCTCCCCAGCTTCCCAGAAGGAAAGCTTTTGGGAGCATCCCACAGCGCCTGCGCGCTGCCTTCCCGCCTTTCCTAACCAACTCTCCTCCGTTCAAGTTTAAAGCTGAGACAATAGAGAGAAAGAGGAAAGGAAAGACAGAGAGAGATACAACTCCTAGGGGAGGTGGGAGGGTTGTGAGGACTAATTCCTGCTGTTCCCAGAGATCACCTGTTACAGGTAAGTAACTGTGCTATCTCCAGGAACAAGCAGGAATGAGTCCTCACATATGGGGACTCCCTAGCTAAGATGCCTGGGAGATCCCCAAGGGTATGAGACCCTGAAGGGTTCCTCGTCTTCCTATGGATCTCAGGCATCCATTCAGGTAAGGAGGGCAGGAGTTGTTTAAGAATGGAACAGGTGTCTGAGGACAGCCTGACCAAACAAGGCATCCCGGCGGGAGTCCTTGTCCAAACAGTAATGGGCTGTGAAGGTATGAACCGAGGCCCAGGTGGCTGCTCGACAGATCTGGTCGATGGACACAGAATGAAGATGAGCCATAGAGGTGGCCATGGCCCTCACATTGTGAGCTGTGACATGGCCCTCCAGAGAAAGGTTCTTACTCTGGTAAGCAAAAGAAATACACTGAGCAATCCAATTGGACAGTGTTCTTTTAGAGACTGGAAGTCCTAAATGAGAAGGATCAAAAGCAACAAAAAGCTGGGAAGACTTTCTATGTTGCTGTGTCCTGTGTAAGTAAAAAGCAAGAGCTCTTTTACAATCTAGAGTATGAAGGTTCCTCTCTGCACTGGATGCATGAGGAGCTGGAAAAAAGACAGGTAAATATACCTCTTGATTAAGATGAAAAGGTGAGACCACTTTAGGCATAAAGTGAGGATTTGTCCTAAGGACTACCTTATCATGATGGAACCTTGTATAAGGTGGATTAGCCACTAAAGCCTGCAGTTCACTGATGCGGCGAGCAGAAGTGATTGCAATAAGGAAAATAGCCTTCCAGGAAAGAAATTTCAAGGAGGTAGTGACTAAGGGTTCAAAAGGTGGCTTCATAAGCTGACCAAGAACCAAGTTTAAGTCCCATGAGGTCGAATGGGAGGTTTAGTTAAAGTTAGGCCTCTCATGAATCTTGCAATAAGAGGATGAGAGGAAATAGGTTGTCCATTGATGGGCTTAAGGGATGCTGCAATAGCACTCAAATGGACCCTTACTGAATTCGTTTTAAGACCTGCATTGGAAAGATGCAGGAGATATTCCAATAGAGAATTCACAGGAAGTGCCAGAGGGTCAAGACCCTTTTGAGCACACCAAATGGAAAATCATTTCCACTTAAAAGCATAGAAACGCCTAGTGGAAGGTTTTCTGGAAGCATGGAGGATATCCTTCACTTGCTGAGAAAGATTGAAGTCTTGAAGGTCTAGGCCTTCAGTAACCAAGCTCTGAGGTGAAGGGACTTTGGGTTTGGATGCCACAAAGTCCCTTCCTCCTGGGACAGAAGGTCTGGCGCAGCTCCCAAGTCCAGGGAGGGGGCTTGGGAGAGATGCAGAAGTAGAGGGTACCACACTTGGCGTGGCCAGCGTGGAGCTATGAGGATCATAGATCCTTGATCCCTCTGGAGTTTGAACAGAGTCTTGGGAATCAAAGGAATGGGTGGAAAGGCATACAGGAAGCCCTGACCCCAATGAAGGAGGAAGGCATCCTTGGACTGAACTCCCTGACACGGAATTCTGGAACAGAACCGGGGAAGTTTGGCATTCCACGGACTTGCAAAGAGGTCTATGTCCGGGGTTCCCCATTCCTGGAAGATTCTGAGTACCTGATCCATGTGCAGGGACCATTCGTGTGGAAGCAGAACTCGACTGAGTCTGTCTGCCCAAGAGTTTTGGATTCCTGGGAGGTATACTGCCAGGAGATGGATTTGATGCTCTCTGGCGAAGGCCCATAATCTTAGAGCTTCGTTGCAAAGCGACAGAGAGCCAGTTCCCCCTTGCTTGTTTATGTAAAACATGGCTACTTGATTGTCCGTATGAATGAGGACTGTCTTGTAGCTGAGGAGGGTATGAAAGACCTTGAGAGATAGGAACACTGCTCGAAGTTCCAAGTGGTTGATATGAAGAGAGGTCTCCTGTGGGGACCAAGTGCCTTGGGTGGAGAAGTCTTGTAGATGAGCTCCCCAACCTGTTTGGGAGGCATCTGTTGTGAGGGTTGCTTGGGGTAACAAAGGTTGGAAGGGGGACCCCAGCAACAGATTTTGAGTGGACATCCACCATTGGAGAGATCAAAAGAGACGTTTGGAGGTTGCTATTTGGTCTGAGAGAGCTCCTGAAGCTTGAGTCCACTGGGTGGACAAAGTCCATTGAGCTGCTCTCATGTGTAGGCGAGCATAGGGTACCACATGTACTGTGGAAGCCATATGGCCTAGCAGCTGTAGCATCTCCCTGGCAGTTAAGTGGCTCTTTGACTGAATCTGGGAGGCTAACTGCACTAGACGTTGACAACGGGCCTGAGGAAGGTAGGCCCTTGCAGAAGTGGTGTCTAACGAGGCCCCTATGAATTCCAGGGACTGAGTAGGGGTGAGCTGGGACTTTGGGAGGTTTACCACAAGTCCCAGGTATTGCAGAATGCGCCTGGTGTGGTTCAGGGAGATCTGAGCCTCCGACTGGGTTGGAGCTCGGATGAGTCAGTCGTCCAGGTATGGGAAGACAAATATTCCCAGAGTGCGTAGAAATGCAGCAACTATTGCCATGCATTTGGTGAACACTCTTGGAGCAGAGGCTAGACCGAAAGGAAGCACTCTGTATTGGTAATGTTTTCCCTGGAACAGAAAACGTAGGAATTTTCTGTGAGATGGATGGATGAGGACATGAGTGTACGCATCCTTGAGATCTAGAGAACAAAGCCAATCCTGACTCTGCAGGTATGGAAGGAGAGTACCTAGAGAAAGCATCTTGAACTTCTCCTTGCATAGGAATTTGTTCAATTCTCTGAGATCTAGAATGGGTCTGTATCCCCCTGTTTTCTTTGGAATGAGAAAATAGGGGGAGTAAAACCCTGACCCCTGTTGAAGAAGAGGAACTTCTTCTATGGCCCTCTGGGCCAGAAGGGTAGTCACCTCCTGCTCCAGAAGGTCGAGGAGAAATGTGGGAGAATTGAAGTGTCTCACCATGGTGTAGGGAGGAAGGTCTTAGAAATGAAGTTTGTAGCCCTCTTTTATGATGGAGAGGGTCCACTGCTCTGATGTGATTTGCTCCCATCTGGGAGCAAAATGAGCTAACCTTCCTGGAATGGTGAGAGGTTCTGGCTGTTGTACAGCCAGAAAGGTTAAGTTCTCTAGTATCAAGTCAAAAACCCTGAGGGGGTTGGGACTGCTGGGTTGTAGCAGCCCCTGCAGGTTTAGGCCTGGCCTGTTTAGGTTGCTGACGCTTAGTAGCAAAGCGACCTGTAGAAGATTGTTGGCCAGAAGTGGAAGGAAATCTGCTCCTTTTGTAAAAAGGCTTTTTGAAAGGTTTTTTCTTGGCTGGAATGGAGGTTGACTTGGAAAGTCTATCCAGAGCAGAATTCTCTGCATCCATTTGAGTGGCTTTTATTTGTCACTCTTTGCCAAAGAGATTTTCACCCGTACAGGGCAGATTTCCTAAGCCATCCTGAACCCAGGGTTCTAGATCAGAAGCCTGGAGCCAAGCAATTCTGCGAGCAGCTATGGCAATGCCTGAGGCTCTGCTGGCACCTTCAAAGGAGTCAAAGGCTGCCCTGTTGGAAAACTTTGAAATGTGTTGAGTATGCTTAAGCCAAAGGAGGAACTCATCCCTTCTATCCTCTGGAATAAAAGGGAGAAAGTTGTGCAGCTTTTGTGCAACTTCCTTTAGAAACATACCCATATAAAGGCTATATGAGTTGATTCTGGCAATAAGCATGCTGGCTTGGAAGATTTTCCTACCAAAAGCATCCAAGGTCCTGCATTCTCTTCCTGGAGGAGCTGAAGAGTGTCTTTTGGTACCCTTTATCCTTTTCATAGCTGACTGCACCACAATGGAGTGGTGAGGAAGCTGAGTTTTTTGAAATCCAGGACAAGGAGGGACACGGTACATAGTGTCCAATCTGCGAGAATGAGGAGAAAGGGTGAGAGGAGTCTCCCATAAGTCAATCATATGTTCATGAAGAATTTCATGAATTGGCAAGGTGACTGCCTCTCTGGGAGCCTTAGAGTATCCTAAAATATCTAATTTTTTTGCTCTAGGCTCTGTTTCAGAGGTTACTGAAATAGAGAGTCCTTTAGCCACTTCTATTATGAAGTCTTGAAAGGACAAATCCTCTGGAGGAGACATTCTCCTTTTTGGAGAAGTAGGCTCCTCAGGAAGGGTAATGGATACTTCAGGAGACTCATCTGATGAATCAGAATCATCAGAGGAATCGAAGTATCGTCTATCCGCTTCCAACGATCGATACGCGTATCGATCGGTACCGACATCGGGCGTCCCCGGTACCGGATCGGTACCGAGAAATAGCCCTGGACAAGGAGCCGGAGTCGGTATCCTGGCCGATGTCGATGCAGTCGGTACCGGTATTGGCGCTGGTACCGGTACCGGCTCTGGTACCGACAACGGGACTCGTTGTGGTACCGTCGGCGTCGCAGCTTTAATAAAAGCCATTATAGCCTGCTGCATGGATTGAACAGTGTGATCCATGGATGCCACGACTGCCTGGATGTCGGTACCGGGAGAAAGTGCCGGTACCCCAGAGCAGTCTAACAGGTGATCGGTCGAGGCCGTGCCATCGATGTCAACCTGTAACCCCATAGGAGGAGCTTTGGAAGCCAGAGCTTCCCGCCGGGGTTGTTTGGCTGGGGCAGGATCCTCGAGGGCAAGCCCGGAGGCATCTCGATGCTTAGAGGGAGATTTGCCCTTCGAGGACCTGCTAGGATTATGTTTGGTTACCTGAGACCCATCAGGAGAGGAAGACCTGGAAGATGTCGATGCCACCGCCGGTGCATCCGTGGGAAACAGCACATGGAACTTGGCTGCTCGGTTCTGTAACCCTCGTTTAGACATTAGAGAGCAGGACTGGCAATCCGGAATGGAGTGTTCAGGACCCAAACATTTAAGACACCATTTATGGGTATCTGTAAAAGAAATTGTACCGCTACACTTAGTGCATTTTTTGAACCCGGAGGCTGGTTTCTCCATGAGGGAATAGTTTCTTGTGGGCCTGGAGGCCTAAGAAGAAAAATACACCAAGTGAGGAAAAAAAAAATATATTTTTTTTTTCTAGAAAGAAAAGAAAAGAAAAGACCGGCAGTACCAGTCCGGCGTCGGGGAAGGCAGACACGCGACCAAAGAAATAAATTAAAATAAAGAACTTCTTCAGCGGTGACAGGAACACGACCTGCTGGCTCCGCGGAAAAGAAGAACTGAGGAGAGTTGGTTAGGAAAGGCGGGAAGGCAGCGCGCAGGCGCTGTGGGATGCTCCCAAAAGCTTTCCTTCTGGGAAGATGGGGAGCGTTCCCGTGCAGGCTCCGTCGGTACCGACGTACCCATATGTGAGGACTCATTCCTGCTTGTTCCTGGAGATAAATGATTATGTCTCTGTAAAAACTTTGCTCAGTTCCTTTTGAAGCTTTGACTGACTGGGCCTGTGCACAATAAACTGGCTTGGACCCTGTCAATTGACTCCTGGATTTATTCATTGATTGCACTTTGCTACAGCATATTCTTGGTGCGTTGGCCGGGAAGTGCGAGTGGTAAATGGTATTCAAGTGAATAATCCACGAAATTCGCCTTGAGGTTTGGCCCGGTTGGAACCGTGTCTGTCCGACCGTGGGGGAAACCTCAGGCGCCGCCGGCCCCTTTGTGCCGGAGAGGGTTCCGCCTGCCTCGGCGGGCCATCGGGTCCAACTGGCCAACACCTCCGGCCCGGGGGAGTCCAGGTTCCAACTCAGGAGCTGGTGTGGTATCGGGGACCAGATCCGGTGAGTAGACATTTTTGTGATTTGATAGTCAGAGAGAACAGCCTGGGACAACGTCTTGCGTGTGCAGGACTGATTTGGGTGTGTGCGAGACAAGGGAGCCTGATCACCTCCCATAAGGGCGGTCCTAGTAAGCTCCGCGTAAGAGAAAGCGGAAGCCGAAGCCATCGACCCTTCTTGTTTGAAATAGTCAGTTAGTCAGAAAACCTGGGCACTTGAAAAATGATTTCCTGTTGAAATATGCTTGCTTGTGTGAATGAGAGGTCTTGAAATACAGACCGAGCGAGAGCGGACTCCTAAGTAGCGCAGTTCCTGGCCGGGCGACCGCACCCAGGTCGCGAAAAGGAGGAAGCGAGTGGTGTTTTTCTCCCCCAGTGTTCTGTGGGCTGTACGGACCCCTTACCTACAGCCATACTACCTATCCTTATTGTTCGTTGTCTTGTACGTCATTACGTGTACGTAGAGTACGTAGCGTACATAGTTAGTAGAGTACGTAGGTAGTGTACGTAGGTACGTTCAGATTATGGGGGGGCGGAGTCCACGCAAACTCCGTTGGAATGTATGATCAAGAATTTCTGTAAAGGATTTTCAGGGGATTATGGTATGAAAATGACTGTCTAGATTAAAAATGTTATGTGAAAGGGAGTGGCCCGCGCTAGCTGCTTCATGGCCCCGTGGGGGCACCTTTGATTTAGAAACAGTTTTTCGAGTTCATCAGCTTATACAAAGAGTGTATCCTGACCAGTTCCCATATATAGATTCCTGGTTAAGTGCTTGTGAACAGCAGCCCTCATGGATGAAGCACTGTTATGAGGAGCGCTGTAAAATATTTGTAGCTACTACTAGGGGAACTAGAAAAGTTAAGGAGGAGAAGCCACCTGTGTATTCTGCCCCAGAGTCCCCAGATCTCCTTGCTAGGTTACCCCAGTACCCACAGAAGTTAGTTCCTCCAGCACCACGGCCTGAAGTGGAGCCAGATGAGGAGCCCCAGAAAATACCGCTGCAGCAGCCTAAGAAGCACCCTACCCTGAGTGATAGTCCCGAGTCAGGCCCAAGCAAGTCAGGGGGACTCGAGTCCTCTGACGAGATAGAAAGCGGAGGCTCTCCTGCCAGTTCAGGGTCACAGACCAAGGAGACTTGTGCCCGGGAGCCTTATGATTTAAGAAGCGTAACTCCCAAGAAGAAGAAGGAGAAAGCAGGGCACCTAATGCCATTACGCCAAGTGCCTGGAATACCTGTTTTAAATGATCAGGGCCAGATGGCGCCAGGACCAACCAGCTTAGTTTATGTACCCTTTTCCACCACAGATTTATTAAACTGGAAAACGCATTATGCATCCTATACAGCCAAGCCTCAGGAATTAACAGAATTAATGTCTAGCATTATGCAAACCCATCAGCCTACCTGGGCCGATTGTCGCCAGCTCCTGTCCACCCTCTTTACTACTGAGGAGCGAGGGCGAAATGGGCAAGCAGCCCTCCGTTGGTTAGAAGAAAACCCTGTAGAAGGGGGAGGAATAAATCCCCCACAAGCAGCTGTTGCAGCATATCCCAATGAAGATCCCGGGTGGGACCCGAATGATGAAAGGGGGGGCGGCCCTAACCAGATTTCACCAGGACTTATTGCAGGGCCTGAAGAAGGGAGGCCAGAGGGCCATGAATATCGGGAAAGTATCGGAAGTTCTCCAGGGTCCAGATGAGAGCCCAGCGGCCTTTTATGAGCGTTTGTCTGAAGCTTATTGATTGTATACCCCATATGATCCCGCCGCTCAGGAAAATTTACGCATGGTAAATGCGGCCTTTGTTAGTCAGTCCCAGAGAGACATAAAGTGAAAATTGCAGAAATTGGATGGGTTTGCGGGCATGAATACAGCACAGTTAATGGAAGTCGCTCAGAAAGTATTTGTGAATCGTGAAAATGAACGAGACAGAGAAAGTGAACGAAAGATGAAGAAGAAGGCAGATCTTCTTGCTGCTGCTATAAACGAACGACGTGGAGGAGGTTTTCCTAATCAAAGGACCAGAGGACGTGGAAGAGGCCGCGGAAACGAAAGGCCTCAATTGGGTGCAAATCAGTGCGCCTACTGCAAGGAAGAAGGACATTGGAGAAATGAATGCCCGCATCTGGAATCCGCCCCCGCGAGGGGAGGAGGGAGTCCCTGGATGCCAGGAGGATGATTTCAAAGGAGGGGAGGAATGAACCGAACACAGTCCCAGCAGGAGAGGGAGGAAGCCATTGAGGGAGTGGCAGTAGCAACGGGCTATGACCTGGATGACGTGGATGAAGACTAGGCCAGACCGGGCTCCAAGTTCACCCTGGGTCCCCAGGAGCCTATGGTCAGTTTGAAGATAGGGGACCAATACATGGAATTTATGGTAGATACAGGAGCAGAACATTCAGTAGTAGCCAAGCCAGTAGCTCCTCTTTCCTCACGATCTGTCACTATTGTTGGAGCCACTGGAAATAAAGCCACAAAGTCATTCCTACAGAACCGCATGTGTGAACTAGGGGGACAGAAAATAACGCACCAGTTCTTGTATATGCCTGAGTGCCCTATTCCACTACTGGGCCGAGACATGCTTGCCAAGCTCCAGGCATAAATATTTTTTGCTGAAGGGGGAGAAATGAAAATGACTGTGAACCCAAAGCCTGCTGGATTGATGGTGCAGACTGTTCCCCAAGAAGAAGAGTGGCGGTTCTATAGTGCACCTCCAATAAAGTCAACTAGTCCCTGTATACCTACTAACCTCATAGCCCCACCTGAAGTATGGGCAGAAGATAATCCACCTGGCCTAGCGAAGAACATAGCCCCTGTCATTGTCACCCTCAAGCCAGGAGTGGAACCAGTGCATGTGAAGCAGTATCCTCTCCCTCGACCAGCCATTGAAGGAATCCACTGCCATTTGATGAAACTGCTGAAGTATGGACTTCTCAAGGAATGCCAGTCACCTTGGAACACCCCCCTTCTCCCAGTAAAGAAACCTGGGACAGGGGACTATCGCCCAGTACAAGACTTAAGGCGAGTGAATGATGCAGTTGAAACTATACACCCTGTAGTATCAAACCCTTATACTCTCTTGGAACTGATCCACGCTGAGGCTACTCATTTCACCATCCTGGACCTGAAAGATGCCTTTTTCTGTGTGCGCCTAGCCCCCACCAGTCAACATTTATTCGCTTTTGAATGGCAAGATCCCACAACAGGAAGGCGGGGCCAGCTCACCTGGACCAGATGACCCCAAGGATTCAAGAATTCACCTTCCCTCTTCAGTGCTTCCCTGAATCAAGATCTCTCAAGTTACCCCGTGGACCCAGGAAAGAGGGTCCTTCTTCAGTATGTAGGTGACTTGCTCATTGCCACCAACTCAGAAAGTGAATGCCTACAAGCTACTAGTGAACTTTTGTACCTTCTCAAAGAGGCTGGATACAAAGTCTCAAGAGCCAAAGCACAACTATGCCAAACGGAAGTAAAGTATCTAGGATTCCAGTTGTCCAGTGGGATCCGACGTCTGGGACCAGAACGTAAAGAAGCTGTATGCAGTATCCCTATTCCAACCACTAGGAGACAAGTAAGAGCCTTCCTGGGGGCCGCGGGATACTATCGCATATGCATCCCCAACTTCGCGCTGATTGCAAAACCATTGTACCAAGTCACCAAAGGAATGGAAAAATTCCCACTAGAATGGGGACCTGAACAAGATGCAGCATTCCAGTCTCTGAAAAATGCCCTGATGTCATCTCCAGCTTTAGGTCTTCCAGATGTTCAGAAGCCTTTCCATCTTTTTGTCCATGAGTCACAAGGAAACGCATTGGGAGTATTGACTCAATCTCTTGGATCTTGGCAACGACCAGTAGCCTGTCAAAACAATTGGATGTAGTTGCAAAAGGATGGCCCCCTTGTTTGCGAGCTGTTGCAGCAACAGCCCTCCTAGTGGGCGAAGCAGATAAACTCACACTGGGACAAACTCTTCAAGTCACCGTGCCACACTCTGTTCTGACTCTCATGGAACACAAAGGAAACTTCTGGCTGACAAATGCATAAATGTTGAAATATCAGAGCATGCTGTGCGAAAACCCCCAGATACAGTTGAAAGGCAGTCAAGCTCTGAACCCTGCTACGTTGTTTCCAATTGGTCCTGGGCCCCTGATCATAACTGTTTAGAAACCATGGACACTGTATTTTCAAGTCATCCTGATTTGACCGATGTCCCTCTAGAGGACCCTGAACGGACTTTCTTTGTGGATGGAAGCAGTTTGGTCATCAATGGACATCGTTGTGCTGGATATGCAGTGGTGACCCTTGATCTGGTAGTTGAGTCCTCAGCCCTGACCCCAGGAACTTCTGCACAGAAAGCTGAATTGATAGCCCTCACCAGAGCCTTGACATTAGGAGAAGGACTCCGCATAAATGTGTACACAGATTCCAAATATGCTTTCACTACTTTGCATGCACATGGAGCCTTGTATAAAGAGCGAGGGTTGATCACCTCAGGGGGTAAGGCCATTAGGTATGGGCCCGAGATATTGATGTTATTAGATGCTGTGTGGGCCCCCAAGCAAGTAGAAGTCACGCACTGCCGAAGTCATCAGACAGGAGCAGGAGAAGTCACCCGAGGGAATAGATTTGCAGATGCCACAGCCCGGAAGGCAGCCACCACAGGACAAGTTAGGACCCAAGATACTGTAATGCAAGCAGCCCTATTCCCTGTGCCCCTCAGTTCCTGGGCACCCCGATACACTACAAGAGAGTTAGACTATTATTGTGAAAAGGAGGGAGGAGTCTTGACAGAACAAGGATGGATAGTGTTGCCACCCCCAGAAGGTAGTCCACCTCCAGGTCCTACAGTCATCCCTGAAGCATTAGGGCCAGCCTTTGTTCAAGCTTTTCACCAAGCCACACACTATGGAAAAACAGCTATGGAAAAAGCCCTGAGACCCCATTTCTGTATTTTACTGCTAGGATCCCTGACCGCCTCGGTGGCACAGCAATGTCTGATATGTGCCAAAAATAATGCCAAGCAAGGTCCTGTTCCAACCCCAAGAGTTCAGTCAGTAGGGGTGACCCCGATGAGTGATATACAGGTAGACTTTGCTGAAATGCCCCGTGCAAATGGATATCACTATATGTTAGTGTTAGTCTGTACATTTTCAGGATGGGTGGAAGCCTACCCCACCCGAACTGAGAAAGCTCGAGAAGTCACTAGGGTATTGCTTCATGAGATCATTCCCCGATTCGGAATACCATCAGCTATAGGGTCAGACAATGGTCCATCATTTGTATCCCAAGTGACCCAACAGTTAGCTCGAGCTTTGCAAATACAATGGAAGTTGCACACTGCTTACAGACCCCAGAGCTCAGGAAAAGTAGAACGTATGAATAGAACCTTGAAAACTCAGTTATCCAAACTTTGCCAAGAAACACACCTGAAGTAGCTCCAAGTTCTCCCTATAGCCCTTCTTAGGATACGTTCAGCTCCCACCAGATCCCTAGGAGTCTCCCCTTTTGAAATTTTGTATGGGCAACCTCCACCCATAGTGCAGGGAATAAAGGGAGACATGAGACAGATAGGATCTGAAATAACTAGACAAGAACTATTAGCTTTAGGTTCTATCTTGCAGAATCTCCAAACGTGGGTGCAAGATTGACTACCCATCAACCTGACCGAGCCTCTGCATCCCTTCAAGCCAGGAACGTCCGTGTGGGTGAAAGAGTGGAGAAAGACCCCGCTGGCTTCGCATTGGAAGGGACCATACGTCGTCATCCTGTGAACCCCCACTGCAGTAAAAGTTGCAGAATTTGAACCCTGGATCCACCACAGTCGAGTGAAGCCGGCAGCTGCTCCAGATCCTGGCCAATGGACGTCAGTGAATGATCCTGAGACTCCATTGCGACTCACATTGAGAAGACAGCCGGTGTTATAGAGAATCTTCAGAATCTACCTTCGTCACGCGAGAGTGACCATCACAGTAGAAACAGAAGAAAACTCAACAAGTTCATCATACCCAACCTTCCAGTTAACCTCCAAAGACTGTAATCACAATGTTCTTCCACTATTGCCTTGTGGGAGTGGTGATCCTGGGAATCCTGGAAAAGACTTTTGCCCTACCCCCTTGTGCAGCCTGCATAACCACCACCTGAACAGGACAAAAGATTACTCAGACTTTACTCTATCACTCCTACTATACTTGCACTGGAACAGTCAGCCGGTGTATTTATAATGGCACCGAACTGAATATTTGCACAAAGGGGAAAAGTAAGACTTGTTATAACCCCCGACAAAACCCTTCATATTATACATTTGAGATACGTTGGAATGATGAAGATGGAGCCATCTTGAATGCGACTAAACCTCTTGCAAACCCCACAAAACCTATTATCTTGAACTTTGATGCTTGTGATGCAATTAACAGAAATGCTTACCACAGATGTGGGTCATGGGAGCGAGCATACTACCATAATGATAAATATATGTGTCCAGAAGGAGCCTACGGATGGGGACGGTATACAGGAAAGAGTTCTACAGCCACCACTTACACCACTACATCTAAACATGATTACTTTTGCCCAAAATGGGACTGCGTATATTTTGCTACATGGAAGAATGCACCTATGGGACGAGATGGTGATCACCGCAAAGGCAGCTTGACAAAGATCAGATTACCAGAGCCCAAGAAATGCCAGAAAGGTGCCTGTAATCCCCTACAACTCCTCATAGTCAACCCCAGCCAATGGAAGCAAGGATACAAATTTGGGTTGCGTATAGCAGGAGGAGGTATAGATCCTGGGACTATCTTATATCTGCAATTAAACACCAAGACCCATGTATCCTCGCCCTATCGTATACATCACTCCTTCTACGAGGCCATGAAAGCAGAGTTTGAAATTCCTCCTGCCTCCCAGAACTTGTTTCTTGAGCTAGCGGGAGCAGTTGCATCTAGTCTCCGCATTTCAGACTGTTTATTTTGTGGAGGAACTATGATGGGAGACCAATGGCCTTGGGAGGCACAAGAACTGAACTATTCTGTTCCATATAATCAAACTAATATACACAATACCACAAGTGAATGGGTATTGGCACACTCCATTGTGGGTAACTTATGTTTTTCTCGCTATGGACCATTGTTTAATATGGAAGTGGGGCAGCTGGTCTGTCTCAATCAGAAGTTCTACAACAGTACCACTAAGAAGACGTCTTGGTGGTCAGGAGTCAACGCTACTGAACCTTCCAATCCTCTAGTTCAGTTTCCCAAACTTGCCAGTATCTGGACTAACTTAGCAGCATATAATTCCTGGCAAGTACCACCTGGACTGTACTGGATTTGCGGAACCCGAGCATATGCTAGGCTCCCTCATCATTGGGGAGGCGCATGTGTATTGGGAACCATACAACCTTCCTTTTTCCTTTTGCCTACATCCCAGGGAGAACAACTGGGATACAGAAGTCGACAGCTAAAGGAGGCCTTGAAGATAGGCCAATGGGTCAAATGGGATGCGACATCTGAAGAATGGCCACCTGAGAGAATTATCTCATACTATGGACCTGCTACTTGGGAGCAGGATGGGACATGGGGATATCGTATTCCTGTTTATATGATTAATCGAATAATACATTTGCAAGCTGTTGTTGAAATAATAACTAATGAAACTAGTAAAGCACTAACTCTTCTGGCAAAGCAAAGTACGCAAATGCGCACAGCCATTTATCAAAATCGTTTAGCTTTAGATTATTTGTTAGCAGCTGAAGGTGGGGTATGTGGAAAGTTAAACTTAAGTAATTGCTGTTTACAGATTGATAATAATGGGCATGTAGTTGAAGATCTAGCCACCCAGATGAGAGAGCAGATATTTGTGCCGGTCCAGACCTGGCACAGTTTGAAAATGGGTGGGTGGTTTGGGTCATTATTCTCATGGATTGGTGGTCTAAAAGCCTTTATGTTTATTGTACTATTCATATTAGCCATGTGCTTATTGCTCCCTTGTCTCCTACCCCTTTGCTTGCGCATGATAACTTCAGGCATTGATAACACTATAGAGCAGAAGGCAGCTGCGAAGGTATTAGCTATGTGGCAATATTACCCTATACCCCACGATGATGCTATTACACCAGTATAATGTGTTAAATGACTAATGAGTGATTTAATTCTCACCCTTTCTCACTTGCGGGTGAGAATAATCAAAGGGGGGAATGTGGTAGCCTATGGCCTAGCATGGCCTGCTACTATGAAAGGCCTGTAAGTTAGGCCTGGATCCTAACTCCCATTATAGCTAGAAAAGAACCAAAAATCTGTGAGAAATGAGAAAACTGTTTTAAAATGCTTAATAAGAAGTTTTTATGAATTCATAAGTCTTTCATTATTCTCTTGTGTGTGAAAGAAAAGAAATGTTTCAATACATGCATTCCTGGAGCTAGGGATAACCTTGCAGTAGAGAAGTAACAAAATCAAGAACTGCACCATTGTTAGAACAATCCTAAGGGAGGGGGCTGGTTGCTAGGCCCCGGAGGGATTTCTAATTGGACAGGTGCAGGGAATGTAAAACCAATGAGAAGTTTGCATGTATCGAGCTAGAACCAATAGAAAGTTCTCATGTATCAAACTGAAAAAGAGGTATAAATGGTTATGTCTCTGTAAAAACTTTGCTCAGTTCCTTTTGAAGCTTTGACTGACTGGGCCTGTGCACAATAAACTGGCTTGGACCCTGTCAATTGACTCCTGGATTTATTCATTGATTGCACTTTGCTACAGCAATAGCACCAGGATAAAATAAAAATAAACATAACTATCTCATATATCTCAACAAATAGGGGTGACCTGCATGGAGCGGTGGGTACACCCCTAAACAAAGGCATGGGGAGGGATGACCTGCACAGAGCGGCAGGTGCACCTACTCTTGCCACCTTGCTAGGCAGACTAGATAGACCATGCTGGTCTTTTATCTGCTGTCATATACTATGTTACTATGATCCACCAAATGAAATCACAATGAAGGATTTATGGTGTGCTATATCACATATTGATAGAAAACTTTCCTCTACTGTGTCTTCGCTCTGTCTCTTTTCCCAGGAGACGGTTTAAAAGTTGCAGGAAGCAAACAATAGGTCATTGGCTTTGGTTCAATCTTTTTCCAAAGTAGAGGGTCAGCTGCAGTCTTTGCAGCAGACTCATGTTTCCTTTATATCAGATTCTTTGACTATTCACTATAAATTGAAGGCTCTGGAAAATTCTGCCAAGGCTAACAACTTAAGATTTTTGAATTTTCCAATTACCCGTCTGCTTTCTGCTCAAATATTGTTAGAAAAGTATTTCAAGGAGGTGTTGTTGTTGACTGATATAATACAGCTCCAGAAATGTTATTATTTGCCTACTAGGATTAAAAAAGAGGAACCAGGTGAGGAAGGGCGTGATGTATTATTGCCTGAAATGAATTTAACCCAATTCCTTGAGGATTCTACAGATAATATACCACAAAGGGCCACCCTATTGGTAACCTTTTTACTAGAGGCTGATAAGACCAAAGTTTTGAAATTGCTTTTTAAACACAAGGAGGAAACTTTTTGTGGCTGTAAACTAAGCGTATATCCTGACGTTCGCAGGAACACTCAGCTTCGTAGGAATCAATTTCTTGCTTTGAAGTCAAGGGTGTTGGGTGTGGGAGCAACTTTCTTTTTGTGTTTTCCCTGCAAATGTGTAGTCGCTATGCAGGGTAATACTTTTTTCTTTTGTATCTATCACATTTGGAAACGTTTGTAGCTGACAAAGAAGTTGTGGGTTCTGTAGGAAATGGTAAGGATTAAGCCTTTTGGGTTTGTTGGGGGGGGGTCTGTGCTTCCTGTTGGCCTCCATTTATGCTGGTTTGCTTTGATTAATTGTCTCTGTTTAGCCTTCTCTCCCCTTTATGGGGCTGATCATAGTATTTCTTTATATATAATTCCTTGTTTGTTTTATATGTAATCTGCATATTTCTTCTATGACTCAATGATTTTGTTTTGTGATAAACCTTATAAATAAACAATAAATAATTAAGTAGTAATGAATGAACTTGAAGGATATCCAAACTTTTGCACTTACCATATATACATTATTATTGCTGCCAATCTGTTAAAATCAGCAAATAGATAGTGATTATGGATTCAAATTCAGAACAATATGTTTATCTTTATACCATGGAGAGGTTTTGTCAGTTTCTGTTTACTTAAGGATCCAGTGAAACATACAATTTGACCGGGGTTCCTAAAATTTTGCAAATTGTATATAAAAGTGAAATTATACTTCACTTACTGTATGTGTTATTGCCAAGACAGCTTTCTGAACATTTCTTCTCCATTTTAAGCATGTTTCATTAAATACAGATATATTAAGGAGCTTTTCTTTCTCTGAAAGACAGTAAAAGAAATCCCACAAAGTCCAGAAATAGTCAACTAGTTCTGAATGAATGGGAACATGGTATGATCCTTTGCACGTGAGTGCTGGCATTTTGAAGCATGTGCTCTTTTGCTACAGGGTCCAAGATAACTCAAATGGGTCTTTATTCAGGCTTTCTTTAAAATGAGTAGAATGTGAAAACAAGACTACAAAAAAGGTTACAGGAAGAGATTAAAATTAAGTGAAACTCACTAGCTTCAAGAACTTCATAAACGAGCTTTAATACTGACAAATGCAATATTATGTGCAAGGACATCTAGACAAGCAACTTGAAATTAATTGCATGTTTTTCCTATCCTGTTATGTAATGGTATTATTCCCAGAATCTTGGACACGTATTTTCTTTAAAGTTTTCTTACTAGGGAGCAACAAAAAGTAATACTGTGTAAGGGCCATACTGAGAAAGCAGTGAGCAGCAAAGTTAACGAAATACCTTTATCTATTTATTTATTTATTTAACACTCATTTTTATACCGCATCTTCCAGAGATCAGTTGCGGTGTAGAAACAACAACATTTAACAAAGCTAAGTTTGTTTTACATCTAGCTAAATTTATCCTGATATTCAGCAGCACTTTATTGGATTATATTCAGTGGCACTAAAGTTCACCAGAAAAAAATCTGGTTAACTTTAGGAGAGCTCCTGCTGATGTGCATACAAGTCCAGTTAAGTCTAGCTGGACAACTTTAAAACTCAAAAAGCGTAGTTACTCACCTGTAACAGGTGATCTCCGGGAACAGCAGGAATTTAGTCTTCACATATGAGTATTGTCGGTACCGACGGAGCCTGCGCGGGAACGCTCCCCAGCGTCCAATAGGAACGCTTTTGGGAGCAACCCTCAGCACATGCGCGCTGCCTTCCCGCTTTTCCAACTGTCCCTCTTTAGTTAAGTTTGTAACTGAGTGAAAGGATAGAGGGAGAGAGGAAAGAGACAGAGAGATCGAGAGACAACTCCTAAGGGAGGTGGGTTGTGAAGACTAAATTCCTGCTGTTCCCGGAGATCATCTGTTACAGGTGAGTAACTACGCTATCTCCAGGAACAAGCAGGAATGTAGTCTTCACATATGGGGACTCCCTAGCTGAAGATGCCAGGGAGATGACTCCAGGAAGCTACCACCTATAGTGAGGTGGGCCATGCTTCCTCCCATGGATCTCTGGCATCCTACCAGGGTTGGTGGGCAGGAGTTGTATTAAGTTTGAAAGAGATTTTGAAGAACAGCCTGGCCAAAGAAGGCATCCCAACGGGAGGCTTTATCTCGGCAGTAGTGGGCTGTAAAGGTGTGTACCAAAGTCCAGGTGGCTGCTCGACAAATGTCATCAATAGACACAGAGTGAAGGTTAGCCATAGAGGCTGACATGGCTCTCACATTAGGAGCTGTGACATGGCCTTGAAGAGAAAGACTCTTACTCTCATAAGCAAAGGATATGCATTGTGCAATCCATCTGGATAAAGTTCTCTCGGAGACTGGAAGTCCCAAATGACTAGAATCAAAAGCAATAAAAAGTTGAGAAGACTTTCTATGTTGCTTTGTTCTTTGTAGGTAAAAAGCTAAGGCTCTTTTACAGTCCAAAGTGTGAAGGTTCTTTTTTTTTATTTTTATTTTTATAAATTTGTATACATTAGAGGCATGAGGCCTCAGAAAGAATACAGGAAGATAAATCGATTGATTTAAATGAAAAGGCGAAACCACCTTTGGCATAAAGTGTGGATGAGTTCTGAGGACAACCTTATCATGGTGAAACCTAGTGTAAGGAGGATCAGCCACTAACGCTTGCAATTCACTAATGCGATGTGCAGAGGTGATTGCAATTAGGAAGATGACCTTCCAGGACAGAAACTTCAGGGTAGTAGTGGCTAAAGGTTCAAAAGGCAGTTTCATGAGCTGCCCGAGAACTAGATTTAAATCCCATGCCACCGGTGGTGGTTTGATGGGAGGTTTTGTTAATAGAAGACCTCTCATAAATCTGGATATGAGAGGATGAGAGGAAATTGGTTGTCCATTTAGAGGCTTATAGGAAGCTGTAATTGCACTAAGATGGACTCTTACTGAATTGGTCTTTAGACCAGAATTTGATAAATGAAGTAGATACTCTAGTATCGATTCTAAAGGTATCACCAGGGGGTTTAACCCCTTCTGGGAACACCATATAGTGAAACGTTTCCACTTGAAGGCGTAAGAGCGTCTTGTGCAAGGTTTTCTAGAAGCCTGAAGGATATCCTTTACCTGTTGGGAAAGGTTGAGATCCTGAATATTTAAGCTCTCAGCAACCAGGCCGTGAGATGCAGGGACTGGGAATTCGGGTGCCATAGCGTCCCGCTCTCTTGGGAAAGGAGATCTGGAGCACACCCCAACTCCAGAGGTACAGCTTGAGAGAGATGTAGAAGCAGGGGATACCACATTTGGCGTGGCCACCGTGGCACTATGAGGATCATACGACCTCTGTCTCTCTGAAGCTTGAAGAGTGTTTTGGGGATGAGGGGAATGGGTGGGAAGGCATAGAGGAAGTCCTGACCCCAGTGAAGGAGGAAGGCATCCCTTGCCTGGCAATTGTGAGCCGGAATCCTGGAACAGAACCGGGGAAGTTTGGCATTCAGTGGCCTTGCAAAGATGTCTATGTCTGGAGTCCCCCAGATGTGAAATATCTTTGTCACCTGGTCTAGGTGGAGAGACCATTCATGAGGCAGCAGTACTCGGCTGAGTTTGTCGGCCCAAAGGTTTTGAATGCCTGGAAGGTATACCACAAGAAGGTGGATTTGATGCTCTCTGGTGAGGGCCCAAAGTCATAAAGCTTCGTTGCATAACGACAGAGAGCCTGTTCCGCCCTGCTTGTTCACATAGAACATGGCTACTTGATTGTCCGTTTGGACTAGGACTGTCTTTTAGCTGAGCTGGGCATGGAATACTCAAAGAGCTAGTTAGATTGCTCTTAATTCTAGGAGGTTTATGTGAAGACAAGCCTCCTATGGAGTCCAGGTGCCCTGGGTAGAGAGATGATGCAGGTGTGCTCCCCAACCCACCTGTGATGCATCTGTTGTTAGGGTGGCCTGGAATAGGAGTTGTTGGAAAGGAGACCCCACCAAAAGATTCTCCAGTGATTGCCACCATTGGAGGGACAAGATCAGTTGATGAGAGTTTGATATCTTGTCTAACAGACATCCTGTGGCCTGTGTCCACTGTGTGGGCTGCTCGCATGTGGAGGCGAGCATAGGGAACTACATGAACTGTGGATGCCATGTGTCCCAGTAACTGTAGCAGTTCTCGAGCAGTTAGGGAGGATTTTCCCGCTGCTTGAGAAGCTAGTTGCACTATGCGAAGACACCGGGCCTGTGGAAGGAAAGCCCTTGACTGGTATCTAAACAGGCTCCTATGAACTCCAGAGACAGGGAAAGAACAAGTTGGGATTTTGGGAAGTTTATTACCAATCCCAAGTATTGGAGGATTCGCATTGTGTGAGATAGTGCAGAGCTGGCTTTTGAAACCGTGGGGGCTCAAATGAGCCAGTCGTCCAAGTAAGGGAAGACGAATATCCCTAGGGTTCGCAGGAATGCAGCTACTACTGCCATGCATTTCGTGAATACTCTTTGTGCAGAAGCCAGACCAAAGGGAAGAACCCTGTATTGGAAGTGTTTTCCCTTGAAAAGGAATCGTAAGAATTTCCTGTGATCTGGATGGATCAGAATGTGAGTATATCCTTTAAGTCTAGAGAGCAAAGCCAATCCTGACTTTGAAGGTATGGCAGAAGAGTTCCTAGAGAAATCATTTTGAATTTCTCTCGGAACAGGTATTTGTTCAATTCTCTGAGGTCTACAATGGGTCTGTGTCCCCCTGTTTGCTTTGGAATAAGAAAATAGGGGGACTAGAACCCTGTACCCTGCTGGAGAATGGGTACTTCCTCTATTGCCTCTTGGGCAAGAAGTGTTGAGACCTCGTGATCCAGAAGATTGTCTGCAGAGGTCTGGGAATTGAACTGCCTTAGGATTGTAGGAGGGGGCATGCTGTGAAAATGAAACTTGTATCCCTCTCCTACAATGGACAGAGTCCAATTTTCTGCTGTTATTTGGTGCCATCTGTTGGCAAAATGACACAGCCTGCCTGGAATATTTAGGGGTTCTGGACCCCTCAGAGGCAGGAAAGCTAAGCTCTCTAGGAAGGAGTCAAAGCCCTTGAGGGGGCTGAACCTGCGGAGCTAGTTGAGCTCTCGGGCCTTTTGGCTTCTTCTGCTGTTTGAATTGCTGTTGTTGTCCCCTTTGGGCAACTTGACCGTGAGCTTGGCTTTGCTGGGTATAGGATGGATAAAACTTCCTCTTTTTGCTGAAAGAGGGTTCTTTATAGGGTTTCTTTTTGGCTGGAGTGGCTGTAAATTTTGACAATCTAAGATGATATTGTCAGCATCTATCTCATTAGCCTTTTCCCGCCAATTCTTGCCAAAGAGGTTTTCTCCTGTGCAAGGGATGTTGCCTAATTTATCCTGTACCCAAATCTCCAAGTCTGATGCCTGAAACCAGGCAATCGGTCGTGCACCAATGGCAATAGCAGAGGTTCTACTGATGCATTCAAAGCAGTCAAAGGCTGCACGATTCACAAACTTGGAGACATCTTGAGCATGCCTGACAAGAGTAAGGAAGTCTTGTCATCTGTCAGCTGGGAGAAGTGGACTCATAAGCTCCAAATCTCCTGTGACCTCTTTGAGGAACATTCCCATATATAAAATATATGAGCTGATCCTAGCTGAAAGCATGGAAGCCTGAAAGGTTTGACGCCTAAAAGCATCAAGAGTCCTGCATTCACGACCTGCAGGATTGGATGCATGTCTCATTGCACTTTTCATCCTACACATGGCTGATTCCACTACCATTGAATGGTGTGGCAGCTGAGTCTTTTGAAATCCAGGACATGGTGGAACTCGATACATGGTATCAAGTCTCCTAGAATGAGGAGATGTGGTCAAAGGTGTCTCCCACATTCTGAGCATCAAATCATGAAGAATTTCATGAATGGACAGAGTGGCTGCCTCCTTTGGAGTCGTAGGATATTGGAGAATTTCCAATTCCTTTGCTCTAAGTTCCTTTTCAGGAGCTACCGTGATTGAAAGGCCTTTGGCAACATCACAAATAAAATTCTGAAAAGACATGTCCTCCGGAGGCGACATTCTGCGTTGGGGAGAAGAAGAGTCTTCTGGGAGAAATACTCTGGTACCGGCAGAATTATCAGAGTCATCAGAATCGGAGGATTCGAAGTATCTCTGATCACAATGTTCATGTAAGGCACGATCCCGGTATCGACCGAAGTCAGTACCGAGTTGATCCAGTACCGATCTTTCGATGCCAGCCAAAGACGGCATGGGAAGAATTCCCACCGCGGCCGGTACCGTCGGTGCTGGTACTGGTATCTGTACCTGTGTCGGTACTGGTGCAAGTTGAACCATCGGTGTCAATGGTACCACAGCTGTAAGGAGAGCTGCAATACTGCGCTCGATTTCGAGGAATCTCTGGTCTATCGACGCTGCCGATGCCTGGGTATTGAGACCGGTGAAGGCGGCCGGGACCCCTGAGCATGGCACCAGTAGTTCTGTCAAGGCCGAGGCCTCGAGAACATCCTGGAAACCCATTGATGCATTGGAAGCCAAAGCCTCCCGCTGGGGCTGTTTTGCCGGTGTGGTTCCCTCAAGGGCAATGCCAATGGCCTCTCAATGCTTTGCAGGAGGGCTACCCTTTGAGGACAGGCTTTTATGTTTAGTTACCTGAGATCCATGGGAGGAAGAAGAGGCTCTTGAAGACGTCGATGCAATGGACCTGGCATCCGAAGAGAAGAGGGTACCAAGCTTTGCAGCCCGGTTCTGTCTTCCTCTTTTAATCATTCCCATACAAGAGAGACACTCAGATGGAGAATGGTCAGGGCCTAAACATTTAAGACACCAGTCATGGGTGTCGGTGACGGAAATGGTACCGCCAAACTTAAAACCACTAGCTGGTTTTTCCATCTTTAAGGAAAAATGGGGCCTAATGCCCAAAATGGTGCCTAGCACCGAAAAAGAAAAGTTTCTGAAGAGAAACAATTCAGAATTATTTTTTTTTTAAAGAAAAGAAAAGAACCAGCAGTACCGGTAGGTGTTGTGCGGAGGCAAATGCGACCACAAGAAAACAAGATTAAAGAAGACATTTTCTGCGGTGACAGGGTATGTGTTCTGTCGGCTCCACGGAAAACGAAGAACTGAAGAGGGACAGTTGGAAAGGCGGGAAGGCAGCGCGCATGTGCTGAGGGATGCTCCCAAAAGCGTTCCTATTGGATGCTGGGGAGCGTTCCCGCGAAGGCTCCGTCGGTACCAACGATACCCATATGTGAAGACTACATTCCTGCTTGTTCCTGGAGATAGGTTTGGCTAAACACTTACCACATCCCTGGAATTCCTCTTTCTCCACGTATATGGAGGGGGCTAAGTTTTATCTGGACAAAATTTAGCCATTTGGGAAGAGGGATTTAAAAAACAGATTTGTACAGATAACTCCTGAAGTCATCCATTTACAGTTATACATGCATAATCTGGGGCGGCACTTATGCATTATCACCGTTGAATATAACTTTAAATGAATAACATATCTGTTTCAAGCTATTTAGCAACCTGCGGCTAAATATCGGGAAAATTCTGTTTGACAACAGGAAACTCTTCTCAAAGGATTATCTACATCTATCAGAAACTATGGACCCCTTTTACTAAAACCCATTAAAGATTTGCAATTAACATGCCAAATAATGTCCAGCTGCCACTCGTGCGGCTGGAGAATTCTGCTGAGTCTGTCAGCCAGTGGGTTGTCGTGGCCTGCCAGGTACACTGCCCATAGGAGGATACCCTGTTGGATTGTGTATGAGCAGAGGACCAGCGTCTTCTGACAGAGGGCACAAGACCCCATGCCCCCCTGTTTGTTGACATAGCACATCGCCACCTGGTGTCTGTCTGGACCAGCAAGGGTAGGTGACGCACATGGTGACAGAAGACCCTCAGGCCTAGGTATATGGCTCGGAGCTCCAGGAGGTTGGTCTTCTGGGTGCTCTCGCCTGGTGACCAGTTGCCCTGAGTGCGGAGATCTCTGCAGTGGGTTCCCCAGCCAAGCAGGGAGGTGTCCGTGGTGAGAACCCTCAAGGGGCTTGGGGCCTGAAAAGGCATGCCCGCCTCGAAATGCTGGGGCAACTGCCACCAGGCCAGGGAGTCCGCCAGTTGGCAGGTCACAGAGACTTTGTCTCAGACGCGGCCCATGGCCTGAGACCACTGATCCCGGAGACACCACTGTGCCACACTCATCTGGAGGTGAGCGTCTTGGGTGATGTGGACCGTGGAGGCCATGTGCCCAAGGAAGCTTAGAAGAAGTTGGGCGGGCACCGAGGGACAGTACTGTACATCCCGATCTAGAGAACGGAGACGATCAGCTCGGTCCCTGGGCAAGAAAGCCCTCAACTGGAGAGTGTCAATCTTTCCCCCAATGAACTCCAGACACTGTGTCAGGAGGAGGTGAGACTTGGGGTAGTTTATGACAAAGCCCAAGTGTTGCAGAACCTGGATGGTGCGTGTGGTGGCTTGCTGCACCTCTGAGGCTGTGCCGCCCTTTATGAGCCAGTAGTCCAGGTAGGGAAAGATAGACCCACTGGAGCCAGAGGAAGGCAGCAATGACTGCCAGGCATTTTGTGAAGACTTTTGGGGCAGAGGCTAGGCCGAAGGGGAGCACCCTGAATTGAAAGTGCCTGCCCCCACCATGAAACGCAGGTACTGCCTGTGGTTGGGGTGGATGAGGATGTGAGTATAAGCATCCTTGAGGTCTAAGGAGCATAGCCATTCTCACTACTGGAGGTATAGCAGCAATGTTCCAAGGGAAAACATCTTGAACTTCTCCCTCACCAGGAATTTGTTGAGGTTGTGCAGGTCGAGGATGGGCCTTAGGCCCCCCGTGCTCTTTGGCACCAGGAAGTACCTGGAGTAGAACCCTTTGCCCTTGAGGTGGTGGGGCACCGGTTCTACCGCTTTGCCTTCGAGAAGACCTGCCAACTCCTTCAAAAGAAGGTCCTGGTGGAGGGGAGACCTGAGGAGTTCTCCCGGGAAATAAGAGGGAGGTGTCTGAGTCAAGTGGAGGAGGGAACCCTCCCTGACCACTCTTAGTGCCCAGGAATCGGTGGTGATGGTCACCTACCTCTGGGCATAGAGGGCCAGACGTCCCACTGTGGGCTGCTGATCTCCTTGGGGTAGAGAGGCTATGCTCAAGGAGTCAAAAACTCCCTCCAGCTGGGCCAGAGCCGGTGTCTGGGGTTTTGGAGCCTTCTGCTTACGTGGGCCATGACCTTGTCCCTTGGCCTGCTGACCTTGTTGGGGAGCTGGGGAGGCCTTATAAGGTGGGTAGCTTCTGTAAGCAGCTCCCTTCCTCGGGTAGAAGGGCTTTTTACCCGAGCCCTTCCATCAGGGAGGGGCAGTGGTCTTTTTAGAGAGCCTGATCCTTGTTGTGAACTCTGTCTCCAGCTCGGCAGCCTTGTTGATCATGGGTTTGCCAAAGAGGTTCTCTCTTTGGCAGGGGACATCGACCAATTTGTCCTGAATCCACTGCATGAGGTCAGATGACTGTAGCCAAGCTTGGCGGCATGCACCAATGTCAGCCACCGCTACTCGAGACATCAACTCGAACCCATCAGAGACCGCCCGAGACATGAATTTGGAGCATTCATGGACTGCTTTGGCCAGGTTCTTGAACCGTAGCAAAGGTTCCTTGGAGAGACCAGCCAAGAACCCGGCAAGTTCCTTTGCCAGGTCTCTGAGGTACATGACCAAGTACAGCTGGTAGGCCTGGATGCAGCTGATGAGCATTGAGCCCTGGCAGCACTTTCTGCCGAGGGCATCCAGGGTGCGGGCCTCCCTGCTGGGGCACACCGAGGAGTGCATCTTCTGGCTTTTCAGCCGACGCATGGCAGAGTCCACCACCATGGCGTTATGCGGCAGTTATGACTTTTGGAAGACTGGGATCCGGCGGACTTGATACATCAAGTCGAGCTGTTTGCTCACCACCGGCACCGAAGCCGGGGTCTCCCACATTTGAAGCATCAGTCGTTCCAGGATGGGAGGGATGGGCACCATAAGCAATTCCCGCAGAGGGGCCTCATACTGGAGGATTTCCAACTCATCCGCCCGAGGATCCTCCTCCAACTGTCGAGAATGCCAGGGCCTTGCACATGTCCTTGACAAAATCAACGAAGCCCATATCATCGAGGCTCAGAGACGGAAGAGTCAGATGGGGCATTGCAGTGGCGATAGGTATCGAGGGACTCCTCATCCTCCATCTCCCACTCGGAGTAGTCTGTGGAGGACTCGTAGGAGGGTTTCTCCATGGGCCTCGTGGCTCCCATTGCCCTGTGGCTGGTGCCCAGAACACTTGCCTGGTATGACCGTGGTCCCGTCTAGCAGGACTCGGATCGCAACCTCGGCCGAGGATAGACACAAAGCTGGAGGACCTCGAAGATCAGCTCGGCCTCCGGGGACATCGAGAACCCAGTGGTCAGGGAGGATGAACCGGTCATGCCGGACAACAGCACCCACTGCTGGTCCATGAAGGCTGACAAAATGCACTCCAGGGCCACCATTCTGGACTCCAGACCAGAAGGCTCCGCAGTCTTCTGCATGGGCACCGAGGGGCACGGGCCCGACGCCAGTTCCCCCAAAGGGGAATCCTCCATGAGGACAGTGTCTGGGGACTGAGGCCAGTCTGCGGTCGGGATCCTTCCGGGGAACCTTCACAGGCCGCTCCTTCTCCAATGCCTTGGATAGGCATCTTGGACTGCGGGACCGGGCCTGGGGGGTACTTGGGCAGTCGGAGCCGTCCAGGGAGCAAGCCTTTGAGGGTTTCTTCTTCTTCCTGGGTTCCCTCAAGAGAGACCCCCTTTCCGAGGACCCACGATGAGGCTCAGGTACGGAGGGTTCTGCCCGAGATATCGGGGTCTCAGACGAGGCCCTGGCGACTTGGGGAAAAACGTATCGTGCTGCTGCTGGTGGCCTTAAGGGACATTCTCTTGCAGAGACCGCAGGCTGCCTGGTCGTGATCTGGCCCCAGGCAGCAGAGACAGCAGTTGTGTGTGTCGGTCAAGGACATAATTTTGCAGCATCGATCACACTTCTTAAAGCCACTGGTAGCCATGGGGGGAAAAAAGTACCCCTGCAAAGTCAAACACTCTTCAGGCTGCCAATGGAAGAAAAAGGTTGTGAAGACGCCAGGTAAAGAAAGAACAAAAACTACAAAAACAGGCCGACTCGATGCCGAGGCAACGAGGTCGGCAGGCGGGAAGAGTACCAGTGCAATACCGGAGGTGAGTATGAAACTCAGAGAAGAAAAAAAATCAACTTTTTCCAGGGACAAGCCAGACAAATGTCTGAAGGGCTCCACAGAAAAAAGGAGACCGAGCAAGATGGCATCCTTGGGCGGGAAGTGGACCACGCATGTGTGGTAGCATCTCCCAAAGGTTTTCTTTGAAAGCTGGGGAGATGGTTCCACGAGGGTGCCGTCAGTGCTGACATCACCCATATGCGAGGACTGACTTCCTGCTTGTTCAGAGAATTCGCTCTCCACACCCGCTCTCCACCCATTCCTCAGTTCATCCTTTGATCGCCAATTAATGTGCATTTCAGTATGTGGTGGCAGACATGTTTGCGTGTTAGTGTACCAACTGTCATTTGCTGCGCACTAAAATGCTCCTTAATCAGTTAACAGGCTAACAAGCTGAAAACTCACCTGTTCACTGACTACTTTGGCACCTAAAGCTGATCATTCCAATACGACATAGTGAGATGTACACCATTCTGCACCTCTCAGCCTGGGCTCCTCTCTGGACCCTCCTCTCCTTCCCCACATCCTCCTGCCTCCCTCCACCCCACCCCCCCTCCTCCGGCCTACTACCACAAGGTCTGTTGTCCAATAGTACACCTCATCTCCTCTTCTGAGCTGTTCTTCGAATGGTTTTACTAACTTAAGACTTACTTGTAAATCGCCTTGACTCTGAGATAAGGCGGTATATAAAATCAGTTAAATAAATAAAATAAAAGAGGCCCTATAATTTTAATTAAATATACATCATTCATTTATACTATATTTGATAATGTAAACCATTCATGTAGTCGCCAGAAATATATTTCTTGAAATTTCCCTGTAATTTCCTGCAGATTCTGTAATTCATCAGATCACTACTCACCTCCCGTATGTATGGTTAGATTGATTTGCATCAGAGAGGGTGCAGGAAATGTTGCTGTCATATCCACTGTGTAGTTAGTGCCTGGGTGGAGGTCTAAACACACTACTGGAGCTTCTTCATCGCTGGTAAAATTTAAAGTTATTTCGTGGAAGAATTCTTTCTGATGCCACTTCCATCCATTGATGTGAAACTTTTTTTGTATATGTAGAAAAAGATAAAACAGAAGAGCTTGCTATAATCTGCCACATGCACCAGCATGGTATTACAGCTCAGTATCAATGCATGAAGACAAAATTAGTTTTGTTTCATTATACTATTTCAGATTTAGGATGCTTCTATTGATTCATTTTCCCAGGTACATCGTTTCAGTCTGTTCTTTTCATTTTAGCTCATCCCATGTTTTTACGTACATACTTTACTAACAGCATGCGTTAAAATACTTTATTGTGCACTAAAGGGCCCTTTTACTAAAGTGCGCGAATGCATGGTAAGTGTTTAGCATAGGGCTGTGGTAACTTACCATACTGCCATGACAGTTATCGCGTGCCAAGCCCCACATTAACTGCATATTGTGCAATGGGGCAGGGAATGGGTATGGACTTCACATTGCAGTTAACACAAGGCACTTACCGTGCACTGTCAATGCTGCGATTAATGTGTGTGCAGTTAATGACACCTCAATAGATGGCAGTAAGTGCACCTGCGGTAATTGCAAATGATCTTAATGCATGGTAAGGGAGTCTAACTGCTAGGAATATGTTGGGCACACTCCTGACAGCACGGGGTGCCTGCACTTACCATGAATTAGTTATCACACTATAGTAAAAGGTCCTCTAAAAATCATTTAAGTACATAAAAGTACATAGGGAGGAGTGGTCTAGTGGTTAGGACAAGGTACTTCAGGCCGGAGGGCCGGGGGTTCAAGTCCCACCTGGGGACAGCAATCTCAGGCCGGAGGGACTGGGATTTCTAGTCCTACAGGCACTCCTTGTGGTCTTGGGCAAGCCACTTAACCCTCCATTGCCCATGTTCCCTGTAAGTATTAGCGTATGTATCTCATATCCCCTCGTGTTAAATGTATCCCCCAATTGACCGCTTTGACCCGGTGAAAAGCGGGATATAAATACAGCTAAATAAATAAAATAAAATGAAATTTTGTTGGTCTTGTATTGTTTCAGATGTGTGAAGATAAATTTGAGATAGTACTCGGAAAATGAAATTCAGACTTTGAGATCATAGCACAGTTACTTACCTGTAACAGGTGATCTCTGGGAACAGCAGGAATAAGTCTTCACATATGGGTATCGTCGGTACCGACGGAGCCTGCGCGGGAACGCTCCCCAGCATCCAGTAAGAAAGCTTTTGGGAGCATCCCACAGCGCCTGCGCGCTGCCTTCCCGCCTTTCCTAACCGCCTCTCTCCAGTTCGAGTTTGAAAGCTGAGACAAAGAGAGAGAGAGGAAAGGAAAGATAGATAGGGAGATACAACTCCTAGGGGAGGTGGGTGGGTTGTGAAGACTTATTCCTGCTGTTCCCAGAGATCACCTGTTACAGGTAAGTAACTGTGCTATCTCCAGGAACAAGCAGGAATGAGTCTTCACATATGGGGACTCCCCAGCTAGAGATGCCAGGGAGATCTCCAAAGTTGTGAGTCCCTGAGAAGGGCTCTACCTCACCCCATGGATCTCGGGCATCCAACCAGGGATGGTGGGTAGGAGTTGATCAGGTATGGAACAGGTGTTTGAGAACAGCCTGACCAAACAAGGCATCCCGGCGGGAGTCCTTGTCCAAGCAGTAATGGGCTGTAAAGGTATGAACCGATGCCCAGGTGGCCGCTCGACAGATTTGGTCGATGGACACAGAGTTTAGATGAGCCATAGAGGCTGCCATGGCCCTCACATTGTGAGCTGTGACATGGCCCTCCAGAGAAAGGTTCTTACTCTGGTAGGCGAAGGAAATACACTGAACAATCCAATTGGACAGAGTTCTCTTAGAGACTGGAAGTCCTAAATGAGAGGGATCAAAAGCAACAAAGAGTTGAGAAGACTTTCTATGTTGCTGTGTCCTTTGTAAGTAGAAAGCAACTGCTCTTTTACAATCCAGGGTATGAAGATTCCTCTCTGCACTTGATGCATGAGGTCCTGGAAAAAAGACAGGTAAATACACCTCCTGGTTCAGATGAAAAGGTGAGACCACTTTAGGCATAAAGTGTGGATTAGTTCTGAGGACTACCTTGTCATGATGGAACCTTGTATAAGGAGGATTAGCCACCAAGGCCTGCAGCTCACTGATACGGTGAGCTGAGGTGACTGCAATGAGAAAAATAACCTTCCAGGAAAGGAATTTCAAGGAGGTAGTGGCTAAGGGTTCAAAAGGTGGCTTCATAAGCTGGCCAAGAACCAAATTCAAATCCCATGCCACTGAAGGTGGTCTAATGGGAGGTTTAGTTAAAAGAAGGCCTCTCATGAATCTTGCAATAAGAGGTGAGAGGAAATAGAATGTCCATTGAGAGGCTTAAGGTTCGCTGCAATAGCACTCAAATGGACTCTTACTGAATTTGTTTTGATGCCTGCATGGGATAAATGCAGCAAATACTCTAGTAAAGAATTTAGAGGTATTGCAAGAGGGTTAAGACCCTTCTCTGCACACCAAATGGTAAACCTTTTCCATTTAAATGCATAGGAACGTCTAGTGGAAGGCTTTCTGGAAGCATGAAGGATATCCTTCACTTGCTGAGACAGATGCCAATCTTGAAGGTCTAGGCCTTCAGCAACCAGGCTCTGAGATGAAGAGACTGGGGATTTGGGTGCCATAACGTTCCCTCCTCCTGGGACAGGAGGTCTGGAGCAGATCTCAAGTTCAGGGAGGGAGCTTGAGAGAGATGAAGAAGTAGAGGGTACCACACTTGGCGTGGCCAATGTGGAGCTATGAGGATCATAGACCCCTTGTCTCTCTGAAGCTTGAACAGTGTCTTGGAAATTAGGGGAATGGGTGGAAAGGCATAGAGGAAGTCTTGCCCCCAGTGGAGGAGGAAGGCATCCCTGGCCTGAACTCCCTGACACGGAATCCTGGAACAGAACCGGGGAAGTTTGGCATTCCACGGACTTGCAAACAGGTCTATGTCTGGGGTTCCCCAAATTCGAAAGATCCTGGCTATCTGGTCCCCATGGAGGGACCATTCGTGTGGAAGCAGAACTCGACTGAGTTTGTCTGCCCAAGAGTTTTGAACCCCAGGAAGATACAATGCCATGAGATGAATCTGAAGCTCTCTGGCGAAGGCCCACAATCTCAAAGCTTCGATGCAAAGTGACAGAGAGCCAGTCCCGCCCTGCTTGTTCACGTAGAACATGGCTACTTGGTTGTCTGTATGGATGAGGACTGTCTTGTAGCTGAGCAGGGTGTGGAAGACTCTGAGAGCTAGAAGAATTGCTCTGAGCTCTAAGAGGTTGATATGTAGAGATGTCTCCTGTGGAGACCAGATGCCCTGGGTGGAGAGATCTTGTAGATGAGCTCCTCAACCCTTTGGGGAGGCATCTGTTGTGAGGGTTGCTTAGGGTAGCAACTGTTGAAAGGGGGACCCCAGCAACAGATTTTGAGTGGACCTTCACTACTGGAGGGACCAAAAGAGGCGACTGGAAGTTGCTATTTTGTCTGACAGGCAACCGGATGCCTGGGTCCATTGGGTGGACAGAGTCCACTGAGCTGCCCTCATGTGAAGGCGAGCGTAAGGAACCACATGCACGGTGGATGCCATGTGGCCTAACAGTTGTAACATCTCTTGAGCAGTTAAATGGGATTTTAACTGAATTTGAGAGGCTAACTGCATCAAGCGTAGGCAACGGGCCTGGGGAAGATAGGCCCTTGCAGTTGTGGTATCTAGCAAGGCCCCTATGAACTCCAATGACTGAGTAGGGGTGAGTTGTGATTTTGGGATGTTTATCACAAGTCCCAGATACTGAAGAACAGGCCTTGTGCAGGCTAGGGAAGTCTGGGCCTCTGACTGGGATGGTACTCGGATGAGCCAGTCGTCCAGATATGGGAATACAAATATTCCTAG
This sequence comes from Ichthyophis bannanicus, assembly GCA_033557465.1. NCBI lineage: Eukaryota > Metazoa > Chordata > Amphibia > Gymnophiona > Ichthyophiidae > Ichthyophis > Ichthyophis bannanicus. Next base: position 677,231,677 of record CM066032.1, on the reverse strand, counting down.
AGTGCTTGGAAATGCAGCTACTACTGCCATGCATTTTGTGAACACTCTTGGAGCAGAGGCCTCTCTGTATTGGTAGTGCTTTCCCTGATAAAGGAACCGAAGGAACCTTCTGTGTGTTATTTTATTTATTTTATTTAACGGTATTTCTATACCGCCTTATCATACAATCAAAGCGGTGTCACAGCAATACAATCAATAGTGGGGATGGGTAGTTCATGCAGTGAAAAAATGTTATGCATTGCGTGTATAAGGGTAGTGTAACAGATTAGGTTGAACTAGGTACAATGTGAGCTAAATTACAGCATGAGCTATGATACATTGTTCTGTACTATGTACATTGTGATCTATAATACAGTGTTCTATGTAATTAGGGGTTAAGATATATCTTGTTGGATGGATGAGGACATGGGTGTATGCATCCTTGAGATCTAGAGAACAAAGCCAATCCTGACTCTGAAGGTATGGAAGGAGAGCACCAAGAGAAATCATCTTGAATTTCTCCTTGCATAGAAACTTGTTCAATTCTCTGAGATCTAATATGGGTCTGTAGCCCCCTGTTTTCTTTGGGATAAGAAAATAGGGGGAGTAGAACCCTGAACCCTGTTGAAGAAGGGGTACTTCTTCTATTGCCCTTTGGGCAAGAAGGGTAGCAATCTCCTGACCCAGAAGGTCGAGGAGAGATGTTGGAGAATTGAACTGTCTCACCATAGTGTGAGGAGGAAGGTTTAAGAAATGAAGCTTGTACCCCTCCCTTATGATGGAGAGGGTCCATTGCTCTGCTGTGATTTGTTCCCATCTGGGAGTAAAATGAGCTAACCTTCCTGGAATGGTGAGAGGCTCTGGTTCTTCTAGAGCCAGAAAGGCTAAGTTCTCTAGTTGTAAGTCAAAGGCCCTGAGGAGGCTGAGGCTGTTGGGCCGTAGCAGTCCTTGTAGCCTTAGGCTTGGCTTGTTTAGGTTGTTGCTGATGCTTTGCAGCAAAACGACCTGTAGAAGATGCCTGGAGACCATAACCAGGATAATATTTCCCTTTTTTAGGAAAGAAAGTCTTTTTGAATAACCTTTTTCTAGCAGGAGCAGAAGTAGACTTTGAAAGTCTATCTAAGACAGAATTTTCAGCATCCATCTGAGTGGCCTTTGCTTGCCAATCCTTACCAAAAAGGTTTTCACCTGTACAAGGAAGATTTCCTAATCCATCCTGGACCCAGGGTTCCAAATCAGAAGCTTGCAACCAAGCAAGTCTGCGTGCCCCTATGGCAATAGCCGAGGCTCTGCTGGCACACTCAAAAGAGTCAAAGGCTGCATGGTTGGAGAATTTGGACACATCCTGGGCATGTTTAAGCCAGGTGAGAAACTCTTCCCTTTTATCTTCTGAGATAAAAGGAGATAAAGTCAGCAGATGATCTGTAACTTCTTTTAGAAACATCCCCATATAGAGACTATAGGAGTTGATTCTGGCAGTAAGCATATTGGCCTGGAAAATTCTCCTGCCAAAAGCATCTAAGGTTCTGCATTCTCTTCCTGGAGGATTAGATGAGTGTCTTTTAGCACTCTTTATCTTTTTCATAGCAGACTGCACCACAATAGAGTGGTGAGGAAGCTGAGTTTTATGAAAGCCAGGACAAGGAGCACGGTACATGGTGTCCAACCTGCGAGAATGAGGGGAAGTAGTATGAGGTGTCTCCCATATGCCCAACATGTGATCATAAAGAATCTCATGAATTGGTAAAGTAGCTGCCTCTTTAGGAGCCTTAGGATATTGTAAAATATCTAATTTCTTGGCTCTAGGCTCTGGTTCAGGGGCCACTGAAATAGAGAGGCCCCTGGCCATTTCCCTAATGAAGTCTTGAAAAGACAAGTCTTCTGGAGGAGACATTCTTCTTTTTGGAGAAGAGGGCTCCTGAGGAAGGAGTACCGATGCTTCGACAGAAGCCTCTGATTCATCAGAGTCCTCAGAAGAATCGAAGTATCGCCTGTCTGGATGCTCTTGCAGGGCCCGATACGCGAACCGAGTGGTATCGACATCGGGAGTGATCGGTACCGATTCGGTACCGATGGGCATCACAGGACAGGGTACCGCTGCAGTCGACAGCGATGCTGATGCAATCGGTACCGGCACCGGAACCAATATCGGTGCCGGTGCCGGAACCGGTACCGCCAACGGAGTTTGTTGCGGTACCGGAGGCGTCGCAGCTTGTATGAATGCCGTGATGGCACGCTGCATGGTCAGAATATTCTGATCCATCGACGCAACCAATGTCTGGATGTTGATACCAGTGGAGACCACCGGTACCCCAGAACATGGCAACAGGTGATCGGCCGAGGCCACGCCATCGATGTCAACCTGTGACCCCATTGATGAAGCTTTGGAAGCCGGAGCCTCCCGCCAGGGTAATTTTACCGGTGCAGGATCCTCGAGGGCAAGCCCGGAGACATCTCGACACTTAGAGGGAGATCTACCCTTCGAGGACCAGCTGGACTTATGTTTGGTTACCTGAGATCCATGGGAAGAAGACGAAGCCCTGGAAGATGTCGATGCCACTGAAGCTGCATCAGAGGGAAACAGGGTACTGAGCTTTGCCGCTCGATTCTGTCAACCTCTTTTAGACATCATGGAACAGGACTCACAATCGGTGATGGAGTGTCAGGACCCAAACATTTTAGACACCACTCATGGGTGTCGGTGATAGAAAGAGTACCGCTGCACTTCGTGCACTTTTTAAACCCGGAAGCGGGCTTTTCCATGAGGAAAATTCTTGTAGGCCCAAGGCCCAAAAGACAAAATTGCACAGAAGTGGAAAAACGGTAGATTTTTTTTTTTTTTTTTTTAAAGAAGAAAGAAAGAAAGGCCGGTGGTACTGGTCCAACTTCGAAGAAGGCAGAAGCGCGACCAAAGAAATTTATTTATTTATTTATTTAGCATACATTTATAACCCGCAACTTCCAGAGTTCAGTTGCGGTTCACAATAAACAACAATCCACAAAGCAAAAGCTTAGTTTTACATTGAACATTTTGTAACAATAAAAGTAAATGTAAACAGCATGAACTTATGCATAATAGCAAAATTGGCTGGTAAATTATATACAATAAACTATTACAAATAAAGAAATAAAATAAAATAAAGAAATAAAGAAAAATAAAGAACTTCTTCAGCGGTGACAGGAACACGACCTGCTGGCTCTGCGGAAAAGAAGAACTGGAGAGAGGCGGTTAGGAAAGGCAGGAAGGCAGCGCGCAGGCGCTGTGGGATGCTCCCAAAAGCTTTCTTACTGGACGCTGGGGAACGTTCCCGCGCAGGCTCCTTCGGTACCGACGATACCCATATGTGAAGACTCATTCCTGCTTGTTCCTGGAGATCTGCTGGTATTCTGGAAAAGAGTCACAAATTGAGCCATCATAAAATTAAACCCAATAGTTACTTAATTTTTGTCGAAGCCCACTGGGGGAGGGTTAGAACAGGTGACCTAACCCCCACCAGGCTGTGGACTACTTCCACGGTCCTTTCTATTGGATTTAGCACGTCTTGTATTAACCCAAAATTATTTCTTGGTAGATGGTAATTTTTACAAACAAATCTCTGGTATAGCTATGGGTGCCACTTTGGCCCCGCCCTTAGCTACCCTTTATCTGGGAAAAATGGAAGAAGCATTCATTCAACGTTCTCCACTGTACCAACATGTGAAGTTGTGGAGAAGGTTTTTGGACGACATATTTTTTATTTGGACGTCGGATCATTCTACACTCCATTGCTTTATAGCCTGGTTGAACCAGCTTAAATCCAATATCACATTTACTGAACATATTGCTCAAGATAGGATTGAATTTCTAGATATATTAATTATAGTAGAAAATGGTAAATTGGTATCCTCATTATACCACAAAACTGTTCAGAGAAATAGCTTGCTACATTATCGGAGCAATCATCCCTGTCCCCTCAAGCGTGGCCTTCCTTTTGGGCAGTTTTTACGTCTTAGACGTCTTTGTCATTCAATCGAAGATTTTAAAGTGCATGCCTCTGAATTAACAGATCGGTTGTTGGCTAGGGGTTATCCATTTAGAGTTGTTTCACAAGCTTTTCGGCGAGCGAGATATGTACATAGAGAATGGCTATTGGACCCTCACTATTCTTCAAACAGATCGAAAGAATTGGATACGATAGTTGGTATACTGCCCTATACAGAAAAAAGTTCAGAAGTGGCAAAAATCTTACGCTCCCATTGGGAGATTTTATCCTTACATGAGTGTTTTCAACAGCCTTTGAGGGTGGCATTTACACGGGGCACTAATTTGAACAAACATTTGGTCAAGACGGCTTTGTCTCTTGATAGACCTATTCCACCGGGATATGATGGGGGTCATAACCCCTGTACTACCTGCAAATATTGTGAACGGACGCTCTCTGGATTGATTTGGCAACATCCCACTACTGGACGGGAATATACACGACGTTGGAAGACTACATGTCTCACCTCTTTTGTAGTATATCTTGTGAAGTGTCCGTGTGGACTATTATATGTGGGACGCACCATTCGATCGATGAGACAACGCCTGGCGGAACATGCATCATGCATAAAAAACAGGGTTTTGACAGCTCCGCTAGTGGAACACTGTGCAGCTCAGTCTCATCTATTTGAGGAGTTGTTTTGGACAGTTATAGATCATGTCCCCTTGGACCCACGAGGGGGAGATCGTGAACAAAAACTACAACGATTAGAACAACGTTGGATCTTTGTTCTACATACTATACAACCTTACGGGTTGAATCGGGACATTGATTGGATCACCATTCTATGACATTGAGTTTTCTGATTGAAAGTCTTTCTCAAACTTTCTACCAATAGTAGAGTGGATACCTCTGACAGTGAGGATTCTCCACTTCCTATTGGTGTTTCCCCTATTTAAAGTTTCGGTGTAGTTAAAGCCATTGATTACATAACGCCCAAAAAGCCACGAAGACGGCGTTTCGTTGCACAGTTGAAAGGAAAAGGCACTTGACACAGGGCGCACACCCGAAACGTGCACGTCGTGTACCGTGTACCTATGTGATTTGCAACGTAAAGGAGAATAACTGCTACTTTTGGCAAAGATAAGTAATTGTTTTAAATTCACTAGGGTGAAATATAAAAATAATAAAAGTAGTCCACAGCCTGGTGGGGGTTAGGTCACCTGTTCTAACCCTCCCCCGGTGGGCTTCGACAAAAATTAAGTAACTATTGGGTTTAATTTTATGATGGCTCAATTTGTGACTCTTGGAGATTTCCCATCATAGTTAGGGTATTGCTGGTTTGGTATTCTGGAAAAGGCTCTGCCAAACATGGAGGATTTCTAAAATACATATCAGAATAGGCAGGTTTTTGGCTTTACGTTTCAGCAAATGCATGAGAAGGAGACATTTTACAAATCTACATCCATGTGGGAAAAATCAATGGAGTCAACTCAACAACTAACACATGGAAGTTGGTATTTTGCAAACCTAAACATATAAATGCTGCCCATTAACTACAGAAGCCGCCATCTTTAATACATTTCAATTGGTAGGGAAAAATAAACAAGGTATTGAGGATAACTCCCTTAATCCCTCATATAAAGGGCTGGCTGAAATAAGCACTTGTTAAAAACCTATACATGCCTGAGATCAACTGTAAATCCTGATGTAGACAATTTTGTTCATATACGTGCATTATCTATATGAAATTCGGAATATGTGCATAGATTTTCAATTTACCAAGGCTACTCCTAACCATGCCCTGACACATCCTCTTGCAGTTTCTACATATTATGGACATCCATGAATAAATTTAGCCCTTTCTAAAACTGCTCATTTAGAGGTGGATGCCATTTCTATATGTAAATGCTAGATTTTCCATGTGAAAATTATGAATAAGGCTTATAAATTAACCCCCAAAATGATATAACTACTACTACTCATGTTTTCATGTTACTGTAAATGACATCACATTATAAGAATAACTAATACTCTATCAGTGTAATGTTTGCTGTTTGGGGAGGAAAATTCTATTGTTCTGCTGACCAAAAGATTATTTCTTGATATTTGGTCACTGTCACTGATTTGATGGTATTCATCATGGGTTACCACTCATTCTGAATCACCAGTTAGCAGAATGGGCCATGTGTTGTTCTGTTCATTATTTTTTGAGAGCCTCTATTTCTCTGCTGTCTTTCTGACAATTTTAATGTAAGCCATGGGGTATAAGGGCTGCTAAGTACAACTGTGCTTGATTCAAACCTTTATAGATATTAAGAACATAAGAAATGCTGTACTGGGTCAGACCAAGGTCCATCAAACCAGTATCCTGCTTCCAACAGCAGCCAATTCAGGTCACAAGTACCTGTCAAGTTCCCAGAAAGGTACATAAATTCCATGTTGCTTATCCTTGGGTAAGCAGTGGATTTCCCTGTCCTCTTCATTGTTGTTGTTAAGTGCCATCAAGTCGGTGTCGACTCATAGCGACCCTCTAGATAGTTGTCCCAAACGGTGTTCAATCTTCAGTCAGGCGGCTCATTGTTGACAGACTGGCACCCATAGCTGTTATTGTATCGATCCATCTCATTGCTGACCTTCCTCTTTTGCAGTGACCTTCCACCTTGTCAAGCAGGATGTCCTCCTCTAATGATCTCTCTCTTCGCATGATGTGTGCAAAGAATAAAAGTCAAAGTCTTGTCATCTGAGCTTCTAAAGAAAGCTTAGGTTTGATCTCTGCTAGGACTGACTGGTTTGTTCTTCGGGCACTCTATGATATACACAGTATTCGTCACCAGCACCATAATTCAAAGGCATCAATTTTCTTCCTGTCTATCTTTTTCACTTTACAACTTTCACATCCATATGATGTCACTGAAAATGCCATGGCTTGAAGAAGTCAAATCTTTGTATGGAGAGAAACATCTCTGTTCTTGAGAATCTTGACTAGGTCCTTCATGGCCATTCTGCCAATAGTAATGCATCACATTCTTTAATAATGGTTTATTAACTTTTCCTTCAGGGAATTCTCCAAACCTTTTTTAAACACAGCTACATTGTCATCCATACTGGTGTAGTCTACAGACCTCCGACTCAAATCGAAGAAATAGATAACAAATTAATTATAGATACTGCAAAGATAGCCACAAAGGGGAAAGTGATCATATTGGGTGACTTTAATCTACCCGATGTGGATTGGAGTACTCCATCTGCAAATCCGGAAAGAAATAAAAAAAATGTGGATGCTTTCCAAGATGCGTTACTTAGACAAATGGTGATGGAACCAACCAGGGAAAGCTCAATGCAGGATTTAGTGCCCACCAACGGAAATAGCATGTCGAATGTCCGGGTCAGTGCCCCTGTGAGCAGCAGCGATCATCACATGTTGTGGTTTGAGATAAAAGCCAAGGTGCAGTCCAATCATAGCAAGCTCAAAGTCCTAGACTTAAAAAACACTGACTTCAGTAAAATGGCCAAGTACCTGAAGGAGGAGTTGGCAGGATTGGAGGAGATAAGGGAAGTAGAATTGCAATCGGCTAAATTAAAGGAGGTAATACATGGGGCAACAGATAAAGATGTAAGGAAAGTAAATAAAAACAAGAGGAGAAGGAAACCTATTTGGTTCTCCAAAGAAATGGCTGCTCAAATAAAGGCAAAAAACAGTTTTCCCAAAATTCAAAAGCTTGCAAACAGAGGAACACAGAAAGGAACACAGGATCAAACTAAAAGAGACAAAAAGAGAAATAAGGAAAGCAAAATCAAAGGCAGAGGAAAAGATGGCTAAAGATGTGAAGTGTGGCGACAAACATTTCTTCAGGTATATTTGGGAGAGTGACAAATTACAGGCCAGTGAGCCTTACCTCGGTGCCGGGAAAAGTAATGGGGGCACTCCTGAAAGAGCGAATAGTGGACTGTCTCAAAACCAACAGGTTGCATGATCCGAGGCAACATGGTTTTACCAAAGGACAATCTTGCCAAACAAATCTGATTGAGTTCTTTGACTGGGTGACCAGGGGCATATGATGGATGTCATCTACCTGGATTTCAGCAAAGACTTTGATACCGTTCCTCATAGGAGGTTTATCAATAAACTCAATAGTTTGGGGATGGGTCCCAAGGTGGTGAACTGGATCAGAAATGGATTGACTGACAGATGTCAGAAGGTGATAATAAATGGAGCTCACTCGGATGAAAAGAGGGTGATTAGCGGGATGCCTCAGGGTTTGGTCCTGGGACCGGCACTATTCAATGTATTTGTGAGTGATTTTGCTGAAGGACTGAATGGAAAAGTCTGTCTTTTTGCAGATGACACAAAAATTTGCAACAGAGTGGACTCCCCTGAGAGAGTGGATAACATGAGGAAAGATCTACAAAAGCTGGAAGAATGGTCTAATGCGAGGAAGTGCAGTGTCATGCACTTGGGAAGCAAAATTCCAAGGGAAATGTACGCGATACGGGGTGAGAGGTTGATGTGCACGGACCAGAAGAAGGACCTTGGTGTGATTATTTCTGAGGATCTCAAGGTGGAAAAACAGTGTGACAAGGCAGTGGCAAAAGCCAGGAGGATATTGGGTTGCATACAAAGAGGAATTACCAGCAGAAAGGAAGAGGTACTAATGCCACTGTATAAGTCACTGGTGAGGTCTCACTTGGAATACTGTGTTCAGTTTTGGAGACCATATCTCACAAAGGGTGTAAAAAGGCTGGAAACGTTTCAGAGGAAAGCGACCAAAATGATTTGGAGCCTGCATCAGAAGCCTTATGAGAAGAGACTTTAAGACCTAAATATGTACACTCTGGAGGAGAGGAGGGATAGGGGAGAGATGATTCAGACCTTTAAATACTTAAAAAGTATTAATGAAGAAACAAACCTCTTTCCAAAGACTGGGAAGCTGTAAAACTAGAGGGCATTACATGAAGCTGCAAGGGGGTAAATTCAAAGGCAATGTCAGGAAATACTTTTTCACAGAAAGGGTGGTGGATGCTTAGAATGCCCTCCCGATGGAAGTGGTGGGAGCAAATACAGTGACAGAATTCAAAATGGCATGGAACAGACACAGTGGATCCCTTTATAGCAACAGGATAAAATCAAAATAAACGTAACTATCTAATTTCTCAACAAACTGGGGTGCTCTACACGGAGTGGTGGGATCATCCCTAAACAAAGACATGGGGAGGGGTGACCTGCACGGATCGGCGGGTACACCTAATCTTGCCACCTTGCTGGGCAGACTAGATGGACCATACTGGTCTTTATCTGCCGTCATTTACTATGTTACTAATAGTTATTACTACATCCTCCAGTAACAAATTCTAGAGTTTGATTAAGCATTAAGTGAAAAAATATTTTCTACGATTAGTCTTAAATGGGCTATACTGTAGCTTCACTGCATGTCCCTAGTCTTTCTACTTGGGGCAGTTCCTCCCAATGGGTTAGTTTTGCACATATACAAACAACCAAAAACCGCCTGAGAGGAATAACTATTATCCAAAACCAAAGACCTACCTCTCAGTAACTCACCTAAATACAAATCAACTTTCAGTAAACTCTTCCAATTTTATAAATTTTGCAAAATAATCAACAATATCATTAGGTTACACCCGGACCTCAGGATTTAGACACCCTCCATCTGGCGAATTACATCACCATAGGGAAATGGTGGACACTTACATCATAGGTCCTTAACCTTCACACCTTTAAAGTATTACATCAACAGGAATCTTTTCCACGTAATAAATTACTAAACTTATCCTATTCCCTAACTACACATAAGGATTCACAAACTCATTCACCATTCATTAATCACAACCACATAATTAAATATACAACCATCCATACAACATAAACACAAACCTCTCAACTATAAAAGTATCCGATATAATGCTGTGTCCACTCCAAAGCAAAAATTCAATAAAAGGCTTCTAACATCTTCAAAGGCACTAGGCTTGATAATAAAGTATTTGATTTCAGTATCCACATAAATGCTGGAAAGGAAAATCAAGCACAAATTTAGATTGATAAGCAACAAATCTCAATATGCAGAAAGCAATCAATTACTTATCTGCTAAGGAGCAAAACGCAGGCGTCTTTTCACGGCACTGAAAAAACAGCTGACTGTCCCAAAGACCACTCGCCGCCACTGTACACTGTTTGTTCGACGAAAGCTTCCGTTTCGCCACAGGCTTCGTCAGGAACTAAAGTTAGACGGAATTCACCATTAACTAATATTTCATTTTTAGACACATATAGCGTCTCTACGAGCTACAGCTCATCGGCGTCTGATGTCAGCGGTCTGAGGGAACATGCGCCAATCAGTCCGCTTATATCCACAAACTCTCCACTTTCAACAACTTTATTAAACAAAAAACATAAACTATCACCAACATAAAAGAATATTACCAAGGGAAGGGTAGACAGGAGCTGCATCAGTCAAGAAAAGGGGGAAGTTTCAACTCTTGATCATTTTGAAAAAATATCTGTTTCAAAAAATATCTGTTTCAGAAAAATAAAGCCCACTCGATCTTATCATTTAACCCTTCCGGATCCAATGTGTGTAAGGAATAGATCCACTTCTGTTCTTTCTGAAGTAATTGAAGTCCCCTATCACCTCGACGGATGTTAAAAGGCACGACTTCCAAAACGGTACAGCGAACATCCTCAAAAGTATGAGAAGCGCTAATCCAATGCTGCACCAAAGGGGTTTCTAAATGAGCCTTAGTCAGACAATATTTATGTTCAGACAATCTAGTACGTAGAGGGCGAGTCGTTTTCCCCACATAGGTTTTCAAACATGGGCACCACAAGGCATAAATAACAAATGAAGTGTTGCAATTGGTATCTTGACAAAGACGCCGGAACATCAAAGCAGGTGCGAGATGAACCGCTGAGGTCATATATTTGCAAAAAGAACACCGACCACAACTCCTATGGGAAAATTCTTGTGTTTGAAGAGGAGAACGTGGAACTGCTGAACAGAGCCGATCTCGCAGATTCTTACCTCGCTGGTAGGCCACTCTAAGTGAACTCTCAGCTAGTATAGGATGAGTCAAAATTAATTTCCAACGCTTATACAGAGCTGAAACAATACAATTTGATAATCCTGAATAAGGAAGAGCACAAGTCACTATAGACGATGCTGCTGAAGGAACACTGGATGATCTCATGGAGGCAGCATCGGGGGCGGTATCTGATGTGTTCGGACATAAGAGCCATTCCCGATGATTAAATTTAGCTCTTTTATAAGCCTTTTTCAGTACTGATGGAGGATAACCTCTCTCTTTAAATTTAGTCAGCATGGAAGCAGCCTGTACTTCAAATTCCAGAAGCCCAGAAAGTTAAAAAATTTTTTAGAGATGAAAAACGTATGAAAGAAGGTACTATTTATAACTGGTCCTTACGGAGAAGGAATTATTCAGATTTTGCCAGACGTAATATTAATGAAGGAGAAGGAAGCTCTGTCTACTCTTCAGACTCTAGCATTGAAGGTGGCATTTCTGATAGTGCGTCTAAATCTGGAGATAAACGTATTGAACATTCTACTAAACAGCAGAATAAAACCGGAAATTTTTCCGGGCCGTCGACTCGATCACGCCGAAAGAAAGACTCCGTTCACTTTCAGTAAATGATACAGTGTTAAATCTGTCCAGTGTGACATTGACATCAGTGCAATTGACAGTGCTAGCTAAGGGTCTCTCATTTGTCTCCGGTCCCAGTTATGATAGTTTCTCTAGCCGGGTAGCGGTAGAAAAACTAATTCGCTCTCTTCAATTAAAAGTTTTTTTTGCTAATCGAGTATCGGTGACAGATTCTTCAGTAGTCAGTTTAAAATCTAATTGGCTCCCTCCTGGCCCGTTAGATCCGATCATATATACTTTCAGGCATTTGCTATTGTCTGATATCCGGAAGATTGAAAATAAAATAAGTACTCTCCTAGAAATCTGTCAGACGCTGAATTTAAAGCTCTTCAGGAATTGATGAATATGCGCTCTATCACTATAAAACGTGCCGACAAAGGCGGTGCGGTAGTTGTTATGGACACTAGTGCCTATGATGCTGAAGTGCTTGCACAATTGAATAAAACTCATCATTATAAACGTCTGTTATTTGATCCTACAGAGCAGTTACAGAAAGACGTTTCTTTATTAACAACTAATGCTTTGCAATTGGGATTTCTTACTGAGAAAGAACATCATTTTTTGAACCCTCCATACCCTAGAATACCTGCTTTTTATGTCCTTCCGAAAGTGCACAAGAGTTTGGTTAACCCCCCAGGAAGGCCAACTCTCTCGAGCAATGAGTCGCTGCTTGAGAGAGTCGGTATCTATTTAGACAAATTTTTGCGCTCTGAAGTGGTTAAAATTCCTTCTTACCTTAGAGATACAACGCATTTTTTGCAGATTTTGGAAGATTTTGCAGTTATGGATCAAGTTACCTGGTTGGTGTCTCTGGACGTAACAGCCCTGTACACTTCTATACCGCAAGATGAAGCTATTCAAGTGTTAACATCAGTTTGGGAAGCACGTCCGAGCCCACATCGTGTTCCAACTGAGTTTTTGACTCAATTAGCTAAGTTAGCTTTGAAGAAGAATTATTTTGTATATAAGCAAGAATATTTTCTTCAAATCTCTGGCACTGCGATGGGTGCTACGTTTGCCCCTTCGCTGGCAAACTTGTACATGCATGCATTTGAACAGCAATGGATTTACCCCTCTAATTTTGCTTCATCTATTTTATGTTGGTATAGATATATTGATGACATCTTTTTATTGTGGAGTGGTACGCGTATTGTATTGGAGGAATTTTTCAGCTATTTGAATCAATGTAATTCTTCTATTAAGTTTGAGATTAATATTCAAAAAAATACCATTCAATTTTTGGATGTTGCGGTTACTAAAGGTCCTGAGAAGTTTTTTACCACTGTCTATACCAAAGTAACTGATAGAAACACTTTACTGCATTATGCAAGTTTTCATCCATCTCATCTTAAAGAAAGTCTTCCCTATTCTCAATTGTTACGATGCCGTCGCATCTGTTCTACTCAACAAGAATTTGAAGTACAGGCTGCTTCCATGCTGACTAAATTTAAAGAGAGAGGTTATCCTCCATCAGTACTGAAAAAGGCTTATAAAAGAGCTAAATTTAATCATCGGGAATGGCTCTTATGTCCGAACACATCAGGTACCGCCCCCGATGCTGCCTCCATGAGATCATCCAGTGTTCCTTCAGCAGCATCGTCTATAGTGACTTGTGTTCTTCCTTATTCAGGATTATCAAATTGTATTGTTTCAGCTCTGTATAAGCGTTGGAAATTAATTTTGACTCATCCTATACTAGCTGAGAGTTCACTTAGAGTGGCCTACCAGCGAGGTAAGAATCTGCGAGATCGGCTCTGTTCAGCAGTTCCACGTTCTCCTCTTCAAACACAAGAATTTTCCCATAGGAGTTGTGGTCGGTGTTCTTTTTGCAAATATGACCTCAGCGGTTCATCTCGCACCTGCTTTGATGTTCCGGCGTCTTTGTCAAGATACCAATTGCAACACTTCATTTGTTATTTATGCCTTGTGGTGCCCATGTTTGAAAACCTATGTGGGGAAAACGACTCGCCCTCTACGTACTAGATTGTCTGAACATAAATATTGTCTGACTAAGGCTCATTTAGAAACCCCTTTGGTGCAGCATTGGATTAGCGCTTCTCATACTTTTGAGGATGTTCGCTGTACCGTTTTGGAAGTCGTGCCTTTTAACATCCGTCGAGGTGATAGGGGACTTCAATTACTTCAGAAAGAACAGAAGTGGATCTATTCCTTACACACATTGGATCCGGAAGGGTTAAATGATAAGATCGAGTGGGCTTTATTTTTCTGAAACAGATATTTTTTGAAACAGATATTTTTTCAAAATGATCAAGAGTTGAAACTTCCCCCTTTTCTTGACTGATGCAGCTCCTGTCTACCCTTCCCTTGGTAATATTCTTTTATGTTGGTGATAGTTTATGTTTTTTGTTTAATAAAGTTGTTGAAAGTGGAGAGTTTGTGGATATAAGCGGACTGATTGGCGCATGTTCCCTCAGACCGCTGACATCAGACGCCGATGAGCTGTAGCTCGTAGAGACGCTATATGTGTCTAAAAATGAAATATTAGTTAATGGTGAATTCCGTCTAACTTTAGTTCCTGACGAAGCCTGTGGCGAAACGGAAGCTTTCGTCGAACAAACAGTGTACAGTGGCGGCGAGTGGTCTTTGGGACAGTCAGCTGTTTTTTCAGTGCCGTGAAAAGACGCCTGCGTTTTGCTCCTTAGCAGATAAGTAATTGATTGCTTTCTGCATATTGAGATTTGTTGCTTATCAATCTAAATTTGTGCTTGATTTTCCTTTCCAGCATTTATGTGGATACTGAAATCAAATACTTTATTATCAAGCCTAGTGCCTTTGAAGATGTTAGAAGCCTTTTATTGAATTTTTGCTTTGGAGTGGACACAGCATTATATCGGATACTTTTATAGTTGAGAGGTTTGTGTTTATGTTGTATGGATGGTTGTATATTTAATTATGTGGTTGTGATTAATGAATGGTGAATGAGTTTGTGAATCCTTATGTGTAGTTAGGGAATAGGATAAGTTTAGTAATTTATTACGTGGAAAGATTCCTGTTGATGTAATACTTTAAAGGTGTGAAGGTTAAGGACCTATGATGTAAGTGTCCACCATTTCCCTATGGTGATGTAATTCGCCAGATGGAGGGTGTCTAAATCCTGAGGTCCGGGTGTAACCTAATGATATTGTTGATTATTTTGCAAAATTTGTAAAATTGGAAGAGTTTACTGAAAGTTGATTTGTATTTAGGTGAGTTACTGAGAGGTAGGTCTTTGGTTTTGGATTAGTTTTGCACATACCATGACAGTCATCAATCTCATTTCTAAGTCAGGATATGTGAAGTATGATCTCAGTTTCTCAAATTTTCTGCTAATGCTCGGCATTGTACTTGCATCGTGCCAAAGAAAGCTTCCTTCTGGAGTTCATAAAATGTGAAGGAATAAATAACCAATCTATGTTTACCCATTCCATTCATTATTTTATAGACCTCTATCATATGTCCCCTCAGCTGTCACTTTTCCAAGTTGAAAAGGCCTAACCTTTTAAGTCTCTCCTCATAGGAGTATCCTTCCATCCGTTTACCCTTTTTTTTTGCCATTTAACTTTTTATTACACATTTCAATTCATGTTACAAACATCTGCATAACTCAACATTGTACTTCCCCCCCTCATGACATGACAAACACAATGTCCCCCCATATATCTCAGCTAAATCACTGATATTCATCATTATCCATCGCTTTCCTTAACAGCTCCTCTACATCATATCCCTCAGCTCTTCTCCCCATTCATATGCTAAAATGTATAACCATCATTCAGTCACTCCTGTTCCACCCAGCAAAACATATTTGTACATAAGCATGCCATCAGCATCCAGACTATACTATCCTAATACAATCTGAACCTAACGTACAACTTATACTACTATCTGACCCCCCCTCCCCCCCAACACCCTCCCCCCCCCCACAACAATTTACCCCTTTAATTCAACTCACATGTGCACATACTTCACTTATATATGTAAGGACTCACCTTCGCCAATCAGCCCCATAGCAGCCCCTTTGAAGCGTACCTATGTGCTACCCCTCCCCTACCCCTCTTCTGCTTCCCATTTCCCCAGCCATTTCCAGACACCCTTCCATTGTTCCATCCACTTATCCTCTTTCCCATGTCTCTTCCCTGTCAGCCGATGCATCAAACACAGGTTCTCTATTCTTCTGATGAAACACCCCCTCTGGGGATTCCCCCTCCCAAGCCATTGTGCGCTATCTCGTTTCTCGCTGCCACCAATGATTTAACACCCCCCCCTTTCCTTTTCCGGAATATCATCTCCCAGCTGATGCAAGAGACAGACTTCTGGCAGACTGTCTAATTTACGACCAGTCATTTGATAGATTATCCGTAATATCTCATCCCAAAAACTTTGGATCTGACCACACCTCCACCACATATGTAGGAAGTCCCCTCTCTCCTGACAATCTCTCCAACACCTATCCGATGTCCTTAACCCTGCTTTTCTTTGACGTGTTGGTGTCCAATACCACTGATATAGTACCTTGTAGGCATTTTCTTTAATTTGTGTGGCAACAGATATGCCTGCTATAGTCTGAATTGTTTTAGTCCACTGCTCTTCAGTCCAGTTCACCGCCAAATCTGCCTGCCATTTCCTCATGAACTTCAATTTACTCTCTCCGCCCTCCATGAGCCCTTTATACATTTTAGACAGCGCCCCTTTCTTCCCCAGATTCCTCGAGCATAATGCCTCAAACCACCCTTTATTACTCCATAAATCTCTCCAAACCCTCTGCTGCCGCACCAAGTGACCTACCTGCACATAACTATAGTAATCCCGACTTGGCAACCCATAGAGATCCTTAATGCCCTCAAAACCCCTTACACCCTCCTTAGCCACGATCTGGGAAATATGCATAAGTCCCTGCTGCCTCCATCTCTCCAATACCTTCACCCCTGGCCCCTCTCAAAGCAAGCCTCCAGCGACATCCCCTGTATATATTTTTTATCCTGTACCAAAGTTGTCCTATTTTGTTTCAAGATATGCAAAATATGTCCAACAAAGGGATTAGCGGCATTTCCCCTCCGTGCTGTACTGCCCCTCCACACCATCCTTTCTAACTCCTCGCCCCCCACTGAGGCTTCCTCCATCTGCACCCAATGCTTCCCTTTTCCTTTATGCCAATCGTATAACGTCTTCAGTTGCGCCGCCCTATAATACTTGCTAAAATCGGGTACCCCCAACCCTCCCTCCCCCCTAGCTCTCTGCAATATCGACATAGCAACCTGGGGGCTCTTTTTTTGCCAGATAAATCTAGTGACACTTCTTTGCAATTGCTTCAACTTTTGACTGGAAACTGCTATTGGCAGCGTTTGAAAGAAAAATAAAAACCGGGGTAGCATCATCATCTTGACTGTAGCTATTCGTCCGAACCACGATATGTACCCCCTCCCCCATCCCTCCAGTAAACTACCAGCCTGCCTAAATAGCTTTTTATAATTTAAATCATACAACTCCTCTAGGTTAGGACTAATTTGTATCCCCAAATATCTAATCTTCCCTTTAGCCCATCGAAAAGGATACTGGCCCCGTAGTCTCTCCTGCTCCACCTCTGATAAGGACAGATTCAATATCTCTGACTTTGCCCAATTTATCTTAAATCCCGACAATCGCCCATATTCCTCTAATTCCCACATGAGTATGGGTATCGAATATTGCGGTCTAGTCACACTCATTATAATATCGTCCGCAAACAAAGATATTCGATATTGCCCCCTTCCCACCGCTAATCCCGTCAGATCTTCCCTTTCTCTCACTCTCTCCGCAAAGGGCTCTAAGGATAGTGCGAATAATAGGGGTGACAGCGGGCACCCCTGCCTTGTCCCTCTCCCCTGCTCAAAGAAGGCCGTATACGCTCCATTGATCCTAACACATGCTTTCGGTTTCCGATATAAGGTTTCCACCCATCCCTTGAACTCACTCCCCAACCCCATCTGATCCATAACCCGAAAGAGGAAGGGCCATGACATTTGATCAAAAGTTTTTTCCGCATCCAATGATACCAGCAACGCCTCCTGCTTGTTCTGCCCCACTGACCAGATTATATTCAAGACTTTCCTGATGTTATTCGCCACCTGCCTCCCTCGGATAAAACCTGCCTGATCCGGATGAATCAACTTCCCGATTACCGCACTTAAACGGGTTGCTAATATTTTGGCCAGTAATTTGGCATCTAAATTGAGCAATGAGATTGGTCTATATGAGGCACACTCCTATGGGTCCTTACCTTCTTTATGTATAATTGTGATTCCAGCCCATCCCATGGAATCCGCTAACACTCCCCCCTCCCGTGGAAGGTTAAATAGCCTCAACAACGGACCTAGTAATATCTCATTGAACTTCCTATAAAACCGCGCCGTAAGGCCATCTAAACCCGGGGCCTTATTAACCTTCAGCTGCTTCATTGCTTGCACTACCTCCGCCGCTTTAATGTCTGCGTTAAACTTCGCCCTGTCCTCCTCCCCCAACCTCGGAAGCTTTATAGATTCTAAGTAACTATGTACTCTTGCAGAGTCCAGGTCTGCTCGGGCGGCATACAGTTCCTGGTAATACCCTTTAAACGCCTCCCGAATAGCCCCATCGCTATGGAGTAATTTCCCATCCCTCCCTCGAATTTTCAATATGTGGGATCTTAATTTCCTCTGTTTCAACCTCTGGGCCATATACCTACCAGCTTTATCCCCCCCCCCCCTCAAAGAAGCCCTGTTTCAATAACTGCATACAATATCTGATGATCTCCGCCTGCATCGCATTTAATTGCGTCCTGACGGCCAGAACCTGACCTCGATACGTTCCTTTTCCCTCCCCCGCATCCAGCGCTTCCAGCTCCAATAATCTTTCCTGCAGCTCCCATTCTCTCTCCTCCCGCTCCCTCTTTTTCCGTGCTCCCCATTTTATAAATACCCCTCTCAATACCGTCTTATACCCATCCCATACTCCCCCCCATGCCACCTCGCCATTATCATGCCATCTGAAATAATCTGCTGTCTCCCACTCTATCTCCACCCTAACCCTTTCATCCTCCAATAAAGATTCATTCAGCCTCCAAAACTGGGTTCCTCCTCTCTCCTCCTCCATTGACAGTCTTACCTCCACTAATGTATGATCTGTCCATATTATGGCATCCATTTCTGCCCCTTTAATCCTACCCATCAACTCCTTTGTTACCCATACCGCATCTATCCGGGAATACATGCCATGCACCGGAGAAAAATAGGAGAACTGCCTCTTCCCGGGGTTGTGGCCCCGCCATACATCGACCAAGCAATGCCGCGCCACAAAATTCCTATATCTACGCCTATCAGCTCGCTTACCCTCTCTTTTCCCCGTGGCATCTCTATCTGAATTCCACGTCAAATTAAAATCCCCCACACAAATGATTTTCCCGTCCCCTATCTGCCCCACCGCTACATCTAATTGCGTCCAGAACTCCCTCTGCCCCCCAGTCGGTGCATAGATATTCATTATACAGTACCACTCACTACCCACTTTTATGCGCAGCAGCAGATACCTACACTCTTTATCCCGAATTGTCTTCTGCACCTCCACCTTAAGTTTGGAGGATATAAAGACCGTCACTCCACCCTTCTTCTTTTCCACTGTGTTTGATGCATAGAAAGAGAGTCCATAGTCCCGAAGCTGGACCATTTTTTCTGTTGCCCTTGTTAGATGTGTCTCCTGAATAAGCACTATTGACGCTTTTTGGTGTCTAACCTCTTTATACAATTTCTGCCGCTTCATTGGCGAATTGAGCCCTTTAACATTCAGTGTTACAAGTTTTAACTCACCTTATATCAGTTTCAACTCCCACCTTCTTCACCCTACTCCGACTAACCTCCCACCTTCTTCACCCTACTCCGACTAACCTCCCCACACACCCTCCCCCTCCCCCTCCCCCTCCCCCCACACCCTCCCTTCCTCCCCCCTCCGCTCCCCCTCCCCATCCCTCCACTCCTTACTGGAGACTTTTCCATACAGGTAACCGCCATCAAACCACAGCCTGTCCCCATCCCTCTTCCCTCCTCCCCCTCCCACCTACCCTTCCCTCCCCTCATCCTCCCCATCTCTCTAGCTCCATCCCACCCCTTTTGCTGCTACCCCCTACCCCACCTTCTCCTCCTCCCCCTCGATACCCCTTTTGCCCCCCGTTGTGTGGGCTTCCCCTCTACCGCCCTCTCTCTCCCCTCTCCTCCCTCACCCACACCCCCTCCCCTCCTCTGCCCCCCTATTCTTCCCCTAGCCCTCCCTCTCCATCTCCCCCCTCTCCATCTCCCCCCTCTATACCAACCCCACCGCATATTGCATTTTTTCCACAAATCAAAATCCTGTTCATATTTAACATCCTCTGTGACATTTCTAGTTGGAGTCCCTGGCCTCAGCCGGTTTCTTGTTCCATCTCGTATCTTCTCTGGCCTTCTTTGGCCAATCTCGCCAGTCTCCTGCCGCCCTCCGCTGCTCTGTGCCATCTCTGCCTCGAGATATCAGCACTGTTGTCTATTGTTTTTGCTGGACATTTGGCCTCTTCCGGAAGATTAGTCGCCCCCAAATCTCTCAACGCCTTCCACGCTTCTTGTCACTCGACGCGACCGCCCCTGCACTGTAAGCAACAAACCAAATGGGTACAGCCATTTGTATCTTGAGTCTGTCCTCCTTAAATATGCCATAACCTCCTTTAACTCTTTTCTTCGCTGTAGCGTTCCCTGTGACAGATCCTGGTACAGTTCAATCTTGTGCTCTTCCCACTGGAAATTTTTTACCTTTCTGGCTGCTCCCAAAAGAGATTCTTTCATCTTATAAGAACTCAAGCATACTATTATGTCTCTCGGCCTATTATCTCTGATGGGACCCAATCCTCTGTGAGCTCTTTCTATTTGCAGAGCTGCCCCTGCTCCCTCCTCCTCTGTGGCCGCAGCTTTTAGCAGTTCTCCAAACACTTTTTGAATAACTGCCTCACAGTTCTTATATCTGGGTGCCTCCGGGATACTCCTCACTCTGATATTACACCTTCTGGACCGATCCTCCAAATCTTCTGTTTTTACCCGTATCTCTTCTTGGGCCTGCTGTAAATCCGTCCAACCTTTTTTAAGGTTTTCCATGGCTACTCCTTGTTGTTCCAGCTGACACTCAGCCTCTTCCACTCTCTCTCCCAAATCCGTAATATCTTGTCTGATTGTTTGTAAGGTTTCTTTTAACTCATTTTTCACACCATTAATTTCCACCTTTAATTCATCTTTTAATTCTGTGAGCCACTGCTTAATTTGAACAGCTACTCCCAAGCACTCCTCTCCTGTCTCATCCACCACCTGCTCTGGAGCCATTTCCACGGCCCTTTTGCCTTCCTTCTCCCCCTCCTTCCCTCCACTGACTGCCGCATAAGATGAGCGACATTCTGCCAGTTTTCTTTTTTACAGACTGCTCTCTCTTATTCTTCTCCATCTTGATGCTTCTTTCTCCTCTCCACTGGCTATGATCCCTTACCAGGCTCTGCTGACCTCTCCCTCTTTATGGGGTAGTCTGTCTGTGCAGCACACTACCAGCTATTACCAGTGGGGCTACGTTGGCAGTGCTCTGTCCCTCCTCCACCCTCCTGGCGCCTTTCCCTCCTAGGCTGGTCCAGCCAACGTGTCCCTCACCTCGGGACCTTCAATCATTCAGGGGTGTGCCTCTAGCTGCCTTCCGCCGTTTCCCTTATAATTCTTCCACAGTCCTCCTTCTCCAGCCAGCTCCACCGTCTGACGTCCTCTTCTCCCCGCTCCTCTGCAGATCAGGCCCCTCTCTGCCCTCTCCGTACTCTCTCGGCCTCCTCTGCTGAGCCCGATCCTCTCCCCGCTGCTCCGCTGCTCTCCTCTCACCTTGTCTCAGCACCCCGACTCTGCTCGCTGCCCGATTCACCTCCTTTGCCCCGTCCAGCCGCTCACTGCTGCTTTCTCCGTCTTCCCGCTCTTTTTCGCGGCCTCCTGCCACACCGCTCAAGACTCCATGCAGTGTCCCTCTCCGCTCCACTACTCCATCTCCCGATCGTTCTTTAAATCCTCTCCCGATCACTCTTTAAATTCTCTCCAGGGGGTAAAAAAAAAAACCTGCACTTCCCCCACAATTCACCACGTCGCTCCGATAGCTGGTGCTCTCCCGAGCGCCTTTTCGCCGTCTTCCTCTGCTTAGCCTCCCAGCTGTTCACGCTCCGTGATGCAACTCTCCTCTCCTGCTCGCCATCTTCGCGATCGTCCCCCGTGATCACTGCTGCCCTCCCGTTCATACTTTCAATTATTTCTGGAGGTCTTTAGCTGCGAGCCCCATCACATCCCCACTCCTGCCCGGATGCTGGGTGCCCGATTTTCACCTTTTTGCAGGCTTCCTCGGCAGAGCCCGATCAAGGCACCGCCATGCAGTAAGATGACGTCACCAGAAGTTCCTCCTTTACCATTTTGAGGCTTTTTCCTGCACGTTTTCTAAATTCTATTTCCTTTTTAAGATATGGCGACCAGAACTGCATACAATATTCATGGTATGGTTGCACCACGGAACAATAAAGAGGCATTATAATATCTTTGGTTTTATTCTCCATTCCTTTCCTTATGATTCCTAGCATTCTATTTGCTTTCCTGGCTGCTGTTGCACACTGTGCAGAGGGTTTCAATGTATTATCCATGATGACACCTAAATCCTTTTCCTGGGTGGTGGTTCCTAATGTGGGATCTTGCATCGTGTAACCACAGTTTGGGTTGTTCTTCTCCCTAAGTGCATAAGTTTGCACTTGTCCACATTAAATTCCATCTGCTATTTGGACGCCCAGTCTTCCAGTTTATCAAGGTCCTCTTTCAATTTTTCACAATCCTGTTGTGTTTTAACAACTTTGAATAATTTTGCCTCATCTGCAAATTTGATCACTCCCATTTCCAGGTCATTTATGAATATATTAAAAAGTAAAGGGCCCAGCACAGATCTCTGGGCTACTCCACTATTTACTTTTCTCCATTGAGAAAATTGGCCATTTAGCCCTATTCTCTGTTTTCTATCTTTTAACCAGTTCCTGATGCACAATAATACAATGCCTCCTATCCCATGACTTTTTAATTTCAACAAGAATCTCTCATGAGGGACATTGTCAAAGGCTTTCTGAAAATCCAGATACACTTTATCAACCGGCTCACCTTTATCTACCTGTTTATTCATACCTTAAAAAAATATAACAGAATAATAAGACAAGTCTTTCCTTGGCTAAATCCATGTTGGCTTTCTCCCATTAAACTATGACTATCTACATATTCAGTAATTTTATTCTTTATAATGGTTTCTACTATTTTGTCCGGTAATGTCATCAGGCTCACCAGTCTATTTTCCAGGATCATCTCTTTAACCCTTTTTAAAAGTTGGTGTTACATTGGCCATTCTCCAGTCTTCAGGTATTATAGATGATTTTAATGATGGTTCACAGATTACTAATAGTAGGTCTAAAATCGTATATTTCGGTTCTTTCGACATCCTGGGATGTTTATCATCTGGACTAGGTGATTTGTTACTCTTCAGTTTATCAAATATTTGTAATATATCTTCTCGATTTATCAAGATTTGATTTAATTCTTTCAATACATCATCTTTAAATACCATTTCAGGCAAGGGTAACTTCTCTACATCTTTAGTAAAAGACCAAAGAATTCATTCAGTCTATCTGCTATAACCTTGTCCTCTCTTAGCACTGAAGTTGTAGAGGTCGATTCCTCTCTCCAAGGCACTGCAGTGGTCCATTCATGGTCAGCGCTCTCAACATTGCTTCGGGAAGGGCTCTAAGGCCAATGCACATGGAACTTAGTCTGGTGCTCGAATGGTCCGCTTTGATGCTGATAGAATAGCAGTCGAGTCCTCTTGCAACTCCACATGAAGATCAATGAACGGCCGATGCTCTGGGCACACGGGCGCTTGGCTCCAATTGAGCCCAGGGACCTTCTGATGTTGCAGCGGGAAGGGCTTTGACACTGATGCACATGGGATTTAGTCCAGTGCTCGGATGACCATCTTTGATGCCAATGGTGAAATTGCCCAATGGTTAATGCTCCGGGGCATCATGATTGCTCAGATCCGATGGAGACCAGGAATTTTCCGATGTTGATGCACTTCTGGCAGTTCCTAGCCATCAAGATCAATGCCGGCACTGAAAATGCCGAAGTTGACTTCTGGCCAAGGCTGCACTTGAGTCTCCTGACTGGTGACTGAGGCACTGAAGGCACCTATTGTGCCAGTTGACAACTGAGATGGACCCAGCACAGTTCTGGAACCCGCTGCCGATTCCTGGGACATGCTGGGTAGGCGGCCCGGAAAAACAAATGGCCTGCAGGAGACCAGAGGCCTGCAGGAGACCAGTGCTAAAACAACAGGGAAGTCTCATGGATGCCCCTCTCCATGGAAATCCTGAGCCAAAGCGAAGATTCATCCATTTGGAAGAGAGACCAGAAAGTGGAAGAACAACAGAAAATAAATAACAAAAAAAAGCATTGAAACAAAGAACAGAACAGCACTCAACAGATCTGATGTTACTGATGGCAGGCAGTAAAACAAAGCAAGCAAAAAAAGATCCCCGAGGGGGAAAAAAACAAAACATATTTGACAGATGACCAATTCACATCTGTGGGTTCCACAGCAGGTGGGAAGGCAGATGCACAGAGGCAATGGAGTCTCCAAAAAGCTTCCAGTAGAAGATGGGGAGCATTCCCGCATGGGGCTCCATCAGTGATGTCACCCATACATAAGGGCTTCATTCCTGCTTGACAACAGAGAATGGGCTAATACAGGGGCTGGGAGGCTGACTGATTCTGGTGGTGTGCTGATACTGGGAATGGGGACTGGAAATGTGCTGATACTGGGGCTGGGGCAACTGGAAATGGGCTAAGGTCTGGGGATACTGGACTGGAAAAGGGCTGTGACTGGAAGGGAGATAATTCTAGGGCTGAGGAAGTGGGAAAGAAAAGGGGCCAATGCTGGCAAATATGCTGGAGTAGGAAAAAGAGAGATGCTGAAGAAGTGAGAAAGGACAGGAGGAAAGATATTGTGGGGAGTGGGGAAGAAGCAAGGTCAATCAAAGGAAGGCTGAGGAGGTGAGGGTATAAGAACACATGCTGGGCTAAGGAGGAGGAAAGACAAGATTAATGAATACTGGAGAAGGAAGTAAATGGATGGGTGCTGGGGAAGGGGAGCAGGAGGCAGGACGGCAGGTACTAGGGTCATAGGATGTAAGAAAGCAGAGACTGTAACAGGTGGAGACTAAGACTGTGTGAGAAAACAAAAGAAAGTCTCTAAGATAGGCTGGGTATTGGGATTTTACGTGGGGACATGGGGCTTGAGTGGGTCTTGTGATGCAGCGGACCCTCTTGAAGAGAGAGAAAAAGTTTTAAAACCAGAAAAAGGCAAGCACAACCTGCAATATTGGGAGGATCCATCTAGAGGGAGCAGGAGAGTCGAGAGAGAGACCGAGAAACCACGCCCCTCTGGGCGGGACGCAAGCCCAGACAGCTTCTTTTTGAACAGAGGCAGGTCTGACTTAGAGAGGGAGGAGGAGAAGGACCAAAGCAGAAGCAGCAGCCAGAGCCAGAGTACAGAAGGCAAAGAGGAAGGCCAAAGCACTGGCAAGAGCAGAAAGAAGCAGAGTCCGGAGCAGGAAGCAAAGCAGGAATTTCAACAAGAGTGGGAGTGGAATAAGGAACAGAGAAAAAGCCAAGAGAGGTACTGGGACCGCAAGGGAGTACCTGGCAGAAGGTCCTCACAGCAACCGTGGAATAAAGAGGTTCGTCCATTTTCAGAGGTGGGAAATGTTTGTTTGGAGGAAAGAAAACATCCTTACCACTATGGTCTGAAGTCTAAGGAAAGACCACAAGAGAGCCGGAGCACTGCTGCGCTGAAGCCAAACCAAGGTAGGCCTCAAGCCTTACTAGAAAGAAGGAAGAGAAGCCTCAAAGGTAAAACTCTTATTACTGATAATTACCTTCAGAAGCCTAAAGTATGGGGAAGACAGTGGGAAGAGGATTACTGTTACCCTAAACATTCTTGTAAGCAAGATTATGAAAGAAGTTTGTCTAAGAAGAGAACTTTGAGTGGGAAATCTTTTTATGAATCTGCTTTTGAACCTCTAATCAGAGAGGGACCGTTGTACTGCAAAACTCCTGGAGACCGACGCCCAAAGCTAAATGCTAGGCATTGGGACATAGTGCAACAAGTATATAAGAAACCCGATTACGTTTACCCTGATGCTACAGATTCAGAGGCTTCTGAGGTTGAGTCCATGCAAGTAGGATCAGAGGGGGAAGAATCAGATATTGTGCCTCGGGGAGTGTTGAATATATCCCCAATGTACCAGATAACTAAGTGAAGGAAGTTTATTGTTTTTGTACAAATGTTCTGTGAAGATAACAGCCTTTACTTTATTGCTTGCTTTTATTTTTCCCTATCCTGAAGTAAGGACATTTCAGTTGTTACCATAGCCAATCCTTTTGAACCGTTTTGTGCAAGAAAGGGAAATAAAGCCTTTAACTTTCCCTCCGCTCTGTGCATTCGTTCTTTGAGCGTTGGTTACAAGGAAGCCACAAGGAATAACCACCCTTGACCCTTGCAGCATAGGCCAACCTCAACCTTAACCTTTCTTGTGTCCAGGCCCCTCCCGGGTCTACTACCCCTCTACAGAGGGTGCCCTGCGACAGTCTATGAGTGGGAACTTGGAGTTCCAGGGGGGGGGGGGAACGACTAAGAAATTGACCAGAGATTAAGGGGACAGTGGGACAAGGTGATTTGGTGAGAAGTATGAGTAGGGCTGTGCGTCCAAGTGCGGAAATATGCAGGGGAGAGGGCTTGAAGAACCTTGGAGCGTTTGGGGGCAGTTGAAAAGGACAGAGTGCTATGGAGTGGATGAGAGCTATAGGAAGGAACAGGTCTTCCTTGAAGCAGGTAAAAGAGGGTAGAGATGGGAGAACTGAAAGGGGAAATGGAAGCCAGGATGGGGGTAAGACATAAGAAAGGGCCTGGAGGTGCAGAATGAGCTGGAGCTGGTAAAGAGACGAGAAGCAGAAGGTAGTAATTGAGACTGGGGAGGAGATAAATACAGAGGGAGGAAATGGCAGACTAAAAAGTGGGTGAAAGATGGAGGAGGTAGAATGCTGGCAAAGGAATAAGACAGAGGTGGAATGGAAGGACTAGGGAAATAAGATTAGGAAATGGAAAGCTGGTAAGTAGGTGAACAATGAAAAGAGAAAGACTGAAGATTGTAGGAAAGAGAAAGAGGAATGCAATGAAGCTATAATTAGGTAAAAGGCAAATGAGAGAAATAGAAGGATCAATGTCAGAGACAGATGTAATGAGGAAAGGACAAAGAAGAAAGAGAGTGTAAAGAAACAGAAAATGGAAATGGGATCTTGGAAAAGGACTTAGAAGAAAACCAACAAGAGGAAGTAGAAAAGAGAGACTGGGACCAACCCATCTGGAAAAATAAGATGATCAGACAAAGGTACAAATGAGTGTCAGTTTTTAGAGTGTCAGCTTTGAAAATGAGCATTTTTTATTATTCATTGCAGGAGGAAATGCATATCTGTTTCTCTTTCTTCCATGTTTCACAGCTTGGAATTTGATTTTGGGGTTTTCCATTTCAATTTTTGTCTTTTGTAGTTTCTTATTCTTTAATTGGTGATGGTCTATGTTTTCCATGTGCAGTTGAGATTAGGGATTCTTTTCACATGTACATTCTCTCTAGGAATCTGAAGTAATTCAGCTTATTCTCTTTTCCAACCGGGGGTTACTGCCTGTTCTAAAATACATGCAGTGCTGATTTTCCATAGATAGGAATGATGCTTTTGACATGCTCTTTGGTGTGTTTGCTGCATCACCACATATTTCCTGGGCTAGGGGAGCATGTACCCTTTAAGAGCTGGGAGAGGGGAACTCTCAAGCCATGGTGGTGATTCAGATAATAGAGTTTCAGACTCCACCCAGGAACTGACAATACCCAATAAGAGCAGGGAATAGAGGTGGGCCTAGAGTTCCCAGGAACAATAAATGGTGGCTTCCCACTGAATGGAAATAGGAAGATTCATGCTGCCTGAGGAGAAGGAACTGGGTGTATCCTTCTAGGAGCTGCCATAGAGGAGGCCTGAGACAGGCTTAAGGTAAGTCTAAGAAGCAGCGGGGGAGCTGCAGAAGTATCCTCAGGAAGAGGAGGGGACTTCTAACCTCTAGAGTAGTGATGTAGAACCCAGAGGAATGAACCCTAGCAAAATGGACTTGTGAGCACTGTTCCCTCTAAGCTGTGCGCATGTGCGCGCGCACACACCTCGCCGAGCGAGCGCACATACTTTACAACAGAGCGCACAAAAATTACGGCTCTGATTCTGATAGAAAACAACACAGACATCTTAAAACTTAAACATTATGATTGTAATTACTAGAAATTTCCTGCTTCATTTAGTAATCGTCTGATTTTAATCAAATTAAATGAAAATAATGTGGTGTACATACTGTATTCTGACGTGTAGTCAAATTTTAAAGTATATAACTCTGAGTGTCGTTATGAGGCGCACAAAAATTTAACCTTTCTTCAAAAGCTGCACACAGCTGATATTTTATGCACACACAGCCTACAGAAAATTAGAGGGAACATTGCTTGTGAGAGTTGTAAGAATCAGCTGGAAGCTGTGCACTAAAGGTACTGTCTTGTTCTACTAAACAGGGGAAGAGCAACAATATAGTTAATACATGTAAATTGGAACCCAGAGGTCCAGGAGAAGGTAACTTGTAAATCAGGATCACTGCCAGGGGATTTAAGGCACTGTCTTAGGAACAGTCAAGAATCAGCTAGAAGCTGTGGACTGGAAAGCATAATTACTCACCTGTAACAGGTGTTCTCCAGGGACAGCAGGAATCAGTCCTCACGTATGGATAACGTCGGCACCAATGGAGCCCACGCGGAGCAATTCCCCACCATTCAAAGAAAGCCTTTCAGATTGCTGCCACGCATGTGCAGTCCTCTTCCCACCCAAGGGTGCCATCTTGCTCAGTCAGGTCCCTTAGCTAGAGCCCTACTAAGCAGATGGCAAGGGAAGAAAATAAAATATCGCAACTTTTAAGGGGAGGTGGGAAGGTAGTGAGGACTAATTCCTGCTGTTCCTGGAGAACACCTCTTACAGGTGAGTACCTACGCTTTCTCCAGGAACAAGTAAGAAGTCAGTCCTCACTTATGGGACTCCCCGGCTACAGGCTACCGAATCTGTAGTTCAAAAATGCCTCCACGAGGCCGTGAGCAGAAGCCGATGCCCGAAGGAGCCCGAGTCCTCGGGGCGAAGCTCTCAGTAGCCGCAGAAGGGTCAGAGGGCAGGAGTTGCTTATACCCCGAATGGATTACGGAGTACAGCCTGGCTGAAGGCGCTGTCCCAGCGGGACTCCCTCTCCAGGCAGTAGTGCGAAGCGAAAGTATTCACTGAAGACCAGGTCGCAGCCCGGCAGATGTCCATCAGAGGCACAGAGCTTAGCGAAGCCACCGAAGCCGCCTTGGCCCGGATGTCGTGTGTGGTGACTCGCCAATCCAGCGGGGCCCCAACCTTTGCCTGGACGAAAGCGATGCAGTTCGCCACCCAGATGGCGGGGGTGTGCTTGGTGACTGCCTACCCCAGCTGGTTGGGATCGTAGGCGACAAAGAGCCGATCGGACTTGTGATGACTCTAGGTGCGCTGCAGGTAGAAGGTGAGAGCCCTCTTGCAGTCGAATGTATGTAAGACTGCCAATGCCCAGTTAGCCTGAGGTCTCGGGAAGAAGGTCAGCAAGACTATCTCTTGATTGAGATGGAAATCCAAGACAACCTTTGGTAGAAACTAAGGGTGGATATGGAGGACCACCCTGTTCCCGTAGAACCTGGTGTAGGGGGCCTCAGCCATAAGGGCTTGGAGTGGGGGCAGGGGTCTAGAAGGGCATCCCGGCCAGAAGGTGCTGGGAGGGGCTTGCCACATGGCAAGGGAGTCTGCCAGTTAGTGGGTCACCACCACCCTGTTCTGCAGATGGCCTGTGGCCTGGATCCATTGGGAGTAGAAGCCCCATTGAGCTGCCCTCATGTGAAGATGGGCGTCTGGGGTGATGGACTGTGGATTACATGTGACTCAGCAGGCAGTGCAGAAGGCAGGTGGATACTGAGTGTTGGCACTGCATACTGAGTGTCGGCGCTGCACAGCAGCAGCCAGTGCCAAGGCGATCGTCCCTGTCCAGAGGAAGGCTTTTGCCTGAATGGTGTCCAGTTTTGCCCTCTGTACTCCAGGCACTGTGTCAGAAGAAAATGGGACTTTGGGTGGTTATTCACGAACCCCAAGAGCTGCAGGACGAGGATGGTGCATGCCATTGTGTGTTGCACCTCTGCAGCAGTGCAGCCTCTTATGAGACAGTCATCCAACTATGGGAAGACGAAGGCTCTCTGGACACAAAGGTAGGTTGTGAATACCATCAGACACTTGGTTAACACCCTTGGTGCAGAGGCCAGCCTGAAAGTTAGTACCCTGTACTGGTAGTGGTCACCTCCCAACACAAACCTGAGTTATTTCCTGTGGCTGGGGTGGATGAGGATGGGTCCAAGGAGCATAGCCAGTCTCCCGGCTGGAGGTATGGCAGCAATGTTCCAAGGGAGAACATTTTGAACTTCTCCTTCATCAGGAGCCTGTTTAGGTCCCGCCGGTCCAGAATGGGTCAGAGGTCCCCAGTCCGGAGCCAGCGAAACCAGGGGAAAGCAGCACGCTCTCCGGGGGGCGTGGCTCCTCATTCTGCCGCTGCCGCCGCTGGAGCACCAGCAGCAGCAACTGCTTCTTCCGCCTGAGTTTTTTTTTTTTTATTTTGAAGGCCGAGTGAGGCGTTTTTTTGGGGGGCAATTTTGCTGCCCCCAAAAGGCTGCCGCCTGAGGCCACCGGCTCACTTGGCCTCATTATTGAGCCACCCCTGCCTGTAGGTGAAATAAGCTCACTCTTGTTTCCAGGTTTGTGCAAACTTTGTCCTCTCTGCTGAATACCAAAAAGGATGCCAGTTAATTTTCATATTGCATTTGGGATATACAAGGACAGTCCCAGTGCTAGCGCAAGGTATTGGGTGCCCTAGCTATTCCCCTACTCCTGAGATTTTAATAATTAAACTCAACTGTCATGATCATTTGAATACCATTCTTCCAACATCAATCCTATAAAAATGCATAATTGTGTGTGCCTACTCTTCCTGCAGGTAAATGAATGCATTGATGGCTCTTTGAAATGTGTGGCTGTCAGAATCTATTTTGCTTTGAATGCTGCTGCTCTTTGCTGCCCCCCCCCCCCCCACCTTCAGTCAAAAGCTCCTGCCAGGCTGGGCCACAGTCAGTGCCTGGGGTTTGGAAGCCTTAGCTTATGAGGGCCATGCCATTGTCCCTTGGCCTGCTGCCCCTGTTGGGGAGCTGTGAAGGTCTGAAATTGAGGCTGGTTTCTATAAACCTTCCTCTTCTTCAGGTAGAAGGGCTTTTTACCCAAAGACTTCCATCGGGAAGAGTCAGCGATCTTCTTGAAGAGCCTGGTCCTTGTCAGGAACTCAGACTCCAATTCTGCAGTCTTATTTGTCATGAGTTTGCCAAAGAGATTCTCTCCTTGACAAGGGACATCGACCAACTTGTCCTGAACCCATTGCTCCAGGTCAGAGAACTGTAGCCAGGCCTGGCATCAGGCACCGATGCCTGCCACAGCTACTCTAGCTACCGACTCGAAGCAGTCATAGGCCGCCCAAGTCATGAATTTAGAGCACTCTGACACCCGAGGGCAGGGTCTGGAACCACGAGAGGTTCCTCAGAGACCAGCCAAGAACCCGGTGTGTTCCCTTACCAGGTCTTTCATGTACATGCCCATGTACAGCTGGTATATCTGGATCCATCCAATGAACATCGAGCCCTGGAAGCACTTCCTGCCCAGGGCATCCAAGGTGCAGGCCTCCCTACCCAGGGGCACCAAGGAGTGCGCCTTTTGACTCTTAAGACAACACGTGGCTGTCTCCACCACCATGGAGTTGTGTGGCAGTTGTGCTTTCTTGAAGCTGGGGCTCTGGCAGACCCAGTACATAGAGTCCAGCCGTCTGCTCATTATGGGCAACGACACGGGGGTCTCCCGCATGTGGAGGAGCAGCTGTTCCAGAATTGGAGGAACAGGCACTGTGAGTGCCTCCTTTGGGGGGGCCTCGTACTGGAGGATCTCTAGCTCAGTAGTCTGAGGATCCTCCTCCAAGTCAATCTCAAAGGCCAGTGCCTTGGCCATATCCCACATGAAGTCGAGGAAGGCAGTGTCCTCAGGCAGCAACCGGTGCCGGGTTTTGGGGGAGACAGGTTGGAGGGCACATCCCGGTGCCAACAAGTATCTGGGGACTCATCGTCCTCAATCTCTTAGTCCAACTCATAGTGGAGATGTCAAAGATGGCCTGGGCTCAGGGGTCATGTCCCAAGCCAGACCGCCCCTGGCCACCGGAGGCGCTGTGGTCAGCGATGGCGCTCATTGGGGATTACCCCAATCCATTTGGGACCGATGCAGAGGGATCTCTCAAGGCTGGTGGAGCTCAAGGATCAACTTGACATCTGGATAGTTCCTCAAGGTTGAGAGCCCAGTAGTTGGGAGTGATGACCTGGCGGAGCTGAGCATCAGAGCTCGCTGCTGGGCCATGAAAACAGATAGACTGCGTGGCACGGCCGCCATCCTGGTCTCAAGGCCAGATGGCTCTGTAGCCTTCAGCATGGGCACCAAGGGGCTCGGGCTTGAAGCGGTCTCTGTTGAGGGGAAGTCTTCGACCAGGATGGCCTCGGGAGTCCGAGGCTGGTCGCCAGATGCCAACGATTCCTATCAGGGTATTTTGGTTGGCCACTCCCACTCCTTCCACTAGGACTTGCAGCAAGGACTGCGGGTCCGGGACCCATAGACCCTCTTTTCCAGACACATCCTCCGATGCGGTCTTCAAGAGTTTCTAGTTTTCTTGGGCTCTTCCTCCATGGTCCGGCTGGAGGACCCGTGGCCTCAGGGTTCCGAGGCAGCCTGGTCTCCCCGGGGTTCCGGAGGGGGTCCTAGAGCACAGTGTCACTGGAGACTCCGGTGCATAGTCCATCATATGGAAGAAGGACTCCTGCTGCTTCTGATAGCTCTTGATGGAAGGAGTGGCCTAGTGGTTGGGGCAAGTTACCTCAGGTTGGAGGGCTGGGGGTTCAAATCCCAGGCTGGAGGGACTGGGGTTTCTAGTCCCATAGGTGTTCCTTGTGGCCTTGGGCAAGCCATTTAATCCTCTGCTGCCACAGGTACAAAATGTAGATTGTGAGCCCTTCATGGACAAGGGAAATATATACGGTACCTAAATGTACACCGCTTTGACCCAGTGAAAAGTGATATATAAGCACTGCTAAATAAAAAACAAATCTTTTTGCACAGACCACAGTCCAAGGGGTCATGGTCTGGCTCCTATGCCTCGGAGGTAGCAGTCATGTGGGTCGATGTGCGACATGGTTTTGGCGCATCAGTCACAATTTTAAAGCCACTGGCCAAGGCCATGGTGGGGAAAACAGCTCCTGTGAGGTCGAAAACCTCCAGCCCAGCCAGGGACAAAAAAAAAAAAAGGTGTGAAGCCAGTTAAGAAACTCTTGAAGAGAAAAGAAAAGAAAAAGGAATGAACCCAATGCTGAGGCACGTGAGCTCAGGGACGGGAAAGGGAACCGGTATGCGACCGAAGAAAGAAAAAATTAAGAGAAAATGTAACACTTTTTCCGAGGAAAACAGATACACGTCCAGTGAGCTCCGCGGGAACAAAGGAGACTGAGGCAAGATGGCATCCTTAGGTGGGAGGGGACCACACATGCGCGGTGCATCTCCCAAAGGCTTTTTTTGAAAGCTGGGGAGAAGCTACCACACGAGCTGTCGGCACTGACGTCACCCAAATTGTAGATCAGGAAATGATTTAAAGATAGGAAACAGAAAGAAGGACTAAATGGCCAGTTTTCTCAATGGAGAAAGGTTAATAATGGAGTACCCCAGGGATCTTTACTGAGTCCTTTACTTTTAACATTCATAAATGACCTGGAAATGGGAATGACGCATGAGGCGATCAAATTTGCAGATAAGACAAAATTATTCAAAGTTGTTAAAACACAAGACGATTGTGAAAAATTGAAAGAAATTTGGGAGACTAGGCATCCAAATGGCAGATGAAAATTCATGTGGACAAATACAAAGTTATGCACTTTTTTTTAATACATCTCAATGTTTGAAATCAGTTTGCCATTCATGTCTTCACTTGTTTTATCTCTTAGTCATGTTTTATGTCAATGCGTGATGATCTGTCCCATTCTCAGTTTTACTTCTTAACTTTGTGGTTTTATTCTTTCATTTTTTGCCCTTTCTAGACAGGCCACTTATAGTAACATAGTAACATAGTATATGACGGCAGATAAAGACCAGTATGGTCCATCTAGTCTGCCCAGCAAAGCGGCAAGAGTAGGTGCACGTGCCATGCTGTGCAGCTCACCCCTCCCCATGCCTTTGTTTAGGGATGCACCCACCGCTCCGTGTAGTTCACCCCTATTTGTTCAGATATAAGAGATAGTTATGCTTATTTTGATTTTATCCTGTTGCTATAAAGGAATCCACTGTGTCTGTCCCATGCCATTTTGAATTCTGTCACTGTGCTTGCCCCCACCACTTTCAGCGGGAGGGCATTCCAAGCATCCACCACCCTTTCATGCCCTCTAGTTTTACATCTTACCTGTCTTTGGAAGAGGTTTGTTTGTCCATTAGTACTCTTAAGTATTTAAAGCTCCTTTCCTGCCCCCTCCTTCCCCTGGCAGACCATCTTAGCATCAGTTCCCTTCTAGTCCCATTCTCCCATCCCCCTGCATCAGTCCATTTGTAGTCCTAGCACCCAGTTTTCTTTCAGAGCCAGCAGCTCTCTCCTCCCCTCTCCCCCCATCAGCCCACTTCTAGTTCTAGCCCCTTGTCATCTTCTAGTGCCAGCAGCTCTCTCCTCCCCCATCAGCCCATTTCCAGTCCCAGCTCCTCCCATCAGCCCATTACCAGTCCTAACTTATTTCCAGTGCTAGCTCCCCAATCAGCCCATTACAGTCCTAATCCACCAATAAGCCCATTTCCAGTCCTAGCCCCCCCCCCCAGTCTACCCATTTCCAGCCCTAGCTCCCCCAATCAGCCCATTTCCAGTTCTAGTCCACCTAATCAGCCCATTTCCAGTCCTAGCCCCCCAGCCTACCCATTTCCAGTCCTAGCCTCCCTTAAGTGACCATTTCCAGTTCTAGCCCCCCCCCCCATCAGCCCATCACCAGTGCTAGCCCTTTCATCAACCCACTACCAATCCTAACGCCCCTGATCAGCCCATTACCAGTCCTACCCCCCCAATCAGACCATTTCTGGGGCTCTCCCCCCAGTCCAGCCCAGCCAGTCCAAGCCCCCCCCCCCCCCACACACAGAAGAGCCCTGCATTTCTTAATCGGTGCCCCTTTGCAGAGCCGCGGGAAGGAAAAGCATTTCTCTTCTTTCCCATGGCTCTGTTATAGTTGAGCCCGCCGGCGCTGAGAGTAGTTTAGGCAATTCCTGTCTCGCGCGAGACAGGAAATGCTCAGATTATGACTCAGTGCCGGCGGGCTCAACTTTAATAGAGTCGCGGGAAAGAGGAGAAACGTTTTTCCTTCCCGTGGCTCTGCAAAGATGAGCTGGGGCCACCAGCAAGGCTCTTCTGGGGCAGAGGGAAGGGGGGGTGCAGGGCCGCTGATTCTGCCACTGCCAAGAAGCAGCAGCAGCAGCTTGTCCTGCAGGTTGTTGTTGTTTTTTTAAATTTTGAAGGCCGAGTGAGACGGTCTTTTTGGAGGCATTTTTTGCTGCCTCCAAAACGTTGCTGCCTGAGGCCACCGCCTCACTCAGCCTCATTATAGAGCCGCCCCTGACTGCAGCCATGCTTGGCGTCGTGCCTGAATGCCTATGGTAGACACCCTAGCCAATGACTCTAAGCCATCATAGGCTGCTTTGAACATTCCTTTACCACTAAGGTTAGGGTCTTGAATCTCTGTAGGGGTTCTCCATCGAGGCCTGCTGAGAATCCCCAGAGCTCCCTCGATAGTTCCTTCAAGTACATGCCGATGTAGAGCTGATATAAGTGGATTCAGCATGTTAGCATCAAGCTCTGAAAAGCCTTCCAGCCGAAGATGTCGCGGTTTCAGGCCTCCCTGCTGGGTGGTACCGACGAGTGTCTCTTTTGGCTCTTAAGCCAGTGCATGGCTGACTCCATGATCACTGAGTTGTGGGGGAGCTGGACCTTTTGGAACCCAGTACATGGTGTCAAGGCACCTGCTAACAGCTGGTATCAACGCTGGTGTTTCCCACAACTGGAGGAGGCAGCGGTCGAGGATCCGGGGCACTGGAACCATAAGGGTTTCCTTTTGGGGTGCGTCATATTGGAGTATCTCCAATTCCTCTGTTCGCGGATCTTCCTCAATCATGAGAGCCTTGGCCATATCCCTCACAAAATCGAGAAACGAACGTCCTCGGGTGGGGAGCAGCATCAGGTCACCAGAGAAGATGGGTCCGAGGGCACATCATGGTGTTGCCTTGTGCCGGGGACTCTTCGTCCTCTGTCTCCCATTTGGACTCGAAGTCCGCGTGTGAGTCAGATGCCGCACGATCACCTCAGTCAGGGACCGCACTCCACGGTGCAGGACCCCTGGAGGATCGTCTGTCAGAGCTAGAGGAAGTTAATTTTATGGAGGTTCTCACTCTAGGACCACAGACACTGGGTGCAGAGAATGTCCAGGTGCGTGCCCCAGCCAAGCTTGGAGGCATCTTATCATGAGCAGTCTGCAGGGTGCTGCTGGTTGGAAAAGGAGGCCCAAACTCAGGTTTCCAGGCATGACATCACTCCAGGGACTGCACAAGTGGCACAATGACCACAACTCTGTCCCACAGGCAGCCTGAGGCTTGCTGCCATTGCGTTCACTAGGTCCATTGGGCCTGCCACATGCAGAGTTGGGCCGGAGGGAGACATGCATCATAGTCGCCATGTGTCTGAGGGCTCTCAGCAGCCCTACTACTATTAATCATCATGAGATGCTGCAGGCGATCTGCCGGCAGACATTCTTTCACTCGAGTGGTATCGAGGAAGGCCCCCGATGAACGCTAATTGTTGCACCGGCTGGAGGTGAGACTTCAGATAGTTGATCATGAAGCTGAACCCTTCAAGCACCTGAATGGTGAGCTCAGTGGACTGCCGTATGCTGACCGACATGGGGCCATTTATGAACCAGTCATCCAGGTACGGGAAGACAAAGACCCCCAGGGTCTGGAGGAAGGCAGGCACAACCGCCAGGCACTTTGTGAAGACCTTGGGGCCTGCAGCCAACCCAAGGATAGCATCCGGTATTGATAGTGCTGGCCACCCAGCATGAATCAAAGGTACTGTCTATGATGCGGGTGGATCAGAATATGCATGTACGCATCCATCAGATTCAAGTAGCACAGCCAGTCATTTTGTAGGAGGAATGGGAGCAGTGTCCCCAATGCTTGATGTTTCTGTGCACCAGGAACCGGTAGAGGTTTCGCAGATCCAGAATGGGGCAGAAACTGCCGGTCGTTTTGGGGATCAGGAAGTACCTGGTGTAGAAGCCCTGGCTGATCTGGACCAGGGGAACTGGCTCGATGGCGAGGTCAGCCAGTATGGCCACGACCTCTGTCTGCAGCAGGCTCCAGTGCACAGAATCCATGGGATGCTCCCCTGGATTGTAAAGGGGTGGCAGCTGGGTGAAATGCAACAGATAGTTGCTTTGGATGATCTGCAGCACCCAGGAATCCGAGGTGACGAGAAGCCATAGGTGGGAAAAGTGGACAAGCTGTTCCCCTCCCCCTCCTGCGGGAGGACCTTGGCAGACAACGGTCGACTGGCTATACCCTTGAGGACCTCGTCAAAAAAGTCACCCACCTTGGGATGGGGGATGGCTGTGTCTTTGGGGTCTTCTTCTTCCACTGCAAGCAGAGCGCCTGAAGCTGCACCTGCAGCTGGGATAGAAAATACTGTTACGGGCACAGAAAGAAGGCCTTCTTGGGATCCCGTGTCTTCCTGGAGAGCCTGGTGAGAGTCACCTGCTCCTTCTCCAGCTCCTCGATCTCCTCCATGGGCCTGCCGAAGAAGTTCTCACCCCGACAAGGGACACTGGTGATCTTGTCCTGGACCTACTGCTCCAGGTCAGAGGATTGCAGCCAGTCCATCCGTTGTGTGGTGATACCATTCAAAGGCGTCATAGGTGCCCATGACTATAAATTTCGAGCAATCCTTGCCATGAGCCACAAGGTCTCAAAGGCTTGTGGCAGTCCTCGGGAACGAAGGTAGCAAAGTCCTCTAAGCCCGGATCCTGGTCTACCATTGCTGGACAATCAGCATGGAGCCCTAGAAGCACTTCCTCCCAAAGGAGTCCAGGGTCCTTGCCTCCCGCATGGGTGGCACACTGTGTTTTAGCGCTCTTTGCACACTTTAAGGTAGACTCAACCACAATGGAATTGTGGGACCACTGAAGCTTCTCAAATCCCGGGGCCTTATGGACCCAGTACAGGGGAGTCGAGCCAGCGTCTAATGACCGGAAGCGGAAGCGGGGCCTCCCACAGTCGCTGCAGCAGCCTCTGCGGGACATGGTGGATGAGGACCGTCACTGCCTCACTGGGGGCTGAGGGATACTGGAAGAGGTTCATCCTGCGATTCCAGAGAAGATGGACTTGGCCAGGTCTCAAACAAAATCCTGGAAGAACATGTCTTCCGGGGGTGACTTCCGCCAATCCGGAGAGGGCAATGGGTCGGATGGGAGATCTAGGGACTGAAGGTCTGACACAGTCTATTCTGCCTCTGTTTCCCATTCCAATTCTGATTTTGAGAGGAAATCTAAGTAATGCCAAGTCTCCTCCAAATACAGATTGCACGGCCCAGGACGTCGATGCTCCCCCTTGCACCCGGCATGCCGATGACGATGCCTTGGGGCCTCGGACTCAAATACACTAGAGAAAGTCATGGGTCCAGCCACTGGAGTTGATGCCGATCTCCCACCCAATGTCCCAACTGTGGCATGCAGGGCATGGGTCTTCAGGATAGACTGAAAGGAGTGTGGTGATGATGCACTCTGGGACATGAAGCCTGCATTTCGCAGAGCTTCCACCGCCGCTAAGTAAGCTTCCAAGGTTCGTAGGCATTTCTCCAGAACCGTCACCAATCAGGACATTGATGCCACAGCCACTGACATCGCCAGTGACCCCTCGGATGGGGACTCCATGATGACTGGAAAATCGGGAGACATCTGGCTGCCCTCCTGGACACTGGAAGTGGACTCCGCCATCCAGGTTGGGTCCTCCTGCTGGGGAAGCTTGGCCGGCTGTTCCCAGCCCTCACTGTCCATCTTATACTGAGAAGGGCTGATGCAGTGGCACTGCACATGGATCTTCTCCTTGTGCTCCCCTTTGACATTGAGAGGGCCTCTGCAGAGGATCTCCCCTCGCAACTTGAACCCTTCTGCACCAACTGAGCCCTCTGCTCTTTTATCTTGGCCACCTCAGGCGTGGATGTAGGAGTCGGGGCTGAGGACGCTGAATCAGATAAGCCGAAGAGG
Source organism: Ichthyophis bannanicus (assembly GCA_033557465.1). Lineage (NCBI taxonomy): Eukaryota > Metazoa > Chordata > Amphibia > Gymnophiona > Ichthyophiidae > Ichthyophis > Ichthyophis bannanicus. The sequence continues at coordinate 677,192,401 of CM066032.1, read as the reverse complement.
GACTCCTTCTGCTTTTCCTGACCCTTCAGCCCTTGATGTGTTATCCGCAAGCAGAGCTCATAGGATGCCAGCTGGTGGTGGTCGGGTCCAAGGCATTGCAAGCACCAATTATGGCAATCCATGGCAGAAATGGTCTTGCCACATTTGGTGCATTTCTTAAAGCCGCTAACATGCCAAAAAATACCACCTCGGCAAAATCAAATTGAAAAACGGCTGTGGGTGGGAAAAAGCTCCCAAGGGAAAAATGATGTCAAAAAGGGCAAAAACAGAAAAAAAAACCCCAAAAGGTAAAAAAAAAAAAAGACTAACCAACAACAGTTGGGTGAAAAAAACAAGCAAAAGCTCAGCCACAAGGGCAAGAAAATCAAACTTTTTTCTGGACTGCAGGAACACATCCTAGGGGCTCCCCGGAAGAAAGAAGACTGGAGAATATGGCACCATGGTGGAAAGCAGGTGTGCATATATGGGGTACCTCCCAAAAGCTTCCTTTGAAAGCTGGGGAGCTCTCCGTGCAGGGCTCCGTTGATGACATCACCCATACATGAGTACTTATTTCCTGCTTGTTCACAGAGAATTTAACATAGACAAGAAAATGGAGCCATGTAGGATATATCAGAGGATATCAAAAGAGCTCAGAGATTCTGATGGCTTCACCAATGTTTCTATTTAATTGATCTTTGGCGACAGATGTGGTTCTGAAATACTGGAGAAGGGAAAATAAAAACATTATTTATTTAACATTTCTTATATACCGCCTTTCATGATATCTAGGTGGTTTACATTGAACAAACTGAAATTACATTGAACAGGGCATTATAACTTGGAGATAACTATTTTACAGGGAACCTGGGCTGACCCAGTATGACCCTTGGTCTGACCCAGTATGATATACGATATGTCATACTGGGTCAGACCAAGGGTCTATCAAGCCTAGTATCCTGTTTCCAACAGCGGCCACTCCAGGTCCCAAGAACCTGTTGGGTTCCCAAAGGTATACACATTCCATGCTGCTTGTTCCAGGGGCAAGCAGTGGCTTTCCCCAGTCCTCTTTAATAATGGTTTATGCCATACTACTTTATATAAGTGGTAAAAGGGAGGAGGCTAATAAATACAGATCAGTTAGTTTCAGCACTGTGTCAAATTGCTGGGGCCACTGCTAAAGGATGAGACAGTGCATTATTTAAAATTCAGCAGGTTGCAGGATCTGAGACAGCATAGTTTTACAGGAGAGAGACCATATCAAAAAAAATATGATCAATGCCTTTAACTGGGTGAACAAAGAACTAGATCAGGAGGTGAGCACTGCATGTAGTCTTTGGATTTTAGCAGTTTCACTGACCTAATTAAAGAAGTTTACTTTATTTGAATTTTGCTTAATAATCTGATACACTACCTTAGCTATTGAAGAGCTAGTGACAATGAATACATCACCTACAATTTGTTTGTTGACCCTAGTAAAGCTTTTGACATGTATAGGACATTCATAAACTGAAAAGCCTGAGGACAGGCATCAAAGTAGACGACTGACAGAAAAAAGCATAGCAATTAACGGAGTTCACTGATAAAGGAAAGGTCACCTGTGGTGTGCCTCGGGGATTTACTGTTGGGCCAGTTCTACTCATTACTCCATGAAGTGTTAGCAGGATATGGGTTTAAATCCTGCTCAGTTAATGCTAAGCTAACCTGACCATCTTTTCTAAGTTAAAATATGGGACACTCAATCAAGCCGGGGGGGGGGGGGGTTTCAAAGTTAAGGAAAATAAAAAATATGTTTATAATTACAATTTTAATTTTAACCCAAAATTTTAATCAGTAGGCTAAGTTTATAACTTACAAATGTGCCAATCAGGCCTACTTATACTTCTCTACAGAGTGAATTTTTACTTCAAAACTGCAACATTTCCACTAAGAATTAAAAATTTCTAGGCAGCTCAACAAAACTGTACTTTAAAATCATTAGACATTTGAGAGTCTCTACATGCAGTTAGTTTTTTTCTGTAGACCACACTTAGTTCATGATTGAAAAAGCACATTTCATTTGCAGCATTGGAACCTGGCAAACATAAAAAAATTCTGTATCATAGCTACTGCTCCCACCTCCCCCTGCTCCCTATTGGCTGGCTATGTCTGCTGAAGCCTATTGGCTGACTTTGACTGATGGTTGCCTGGGTCCTGGGGAGGAAGCAGAGCCAGATTTGTCAGATGTGCTAAGGACTCAGGAGTTTAGAATTGCTAACCATCTGAGTGTTGGCTCCGTGGAATAGTCTCCCAGTGGAGGTGGTAGAGATGAGGATGGTATCTGAATTCAAAAAAGAATAGGACAAACACAGAGGATCTCTAAAGGAAAAAAGGCAACTGTTGTAGTTGTTGATATGGAAGAACAGACTAGATAGGCCATGCGGTCTTTTTCTGTCGTCATTTTTCTATGTTTCTAAATAATTTTAAGATTCTACAACTTTGTAAAGTAGCTGTCTTAATCAGAATGATGTCTAAATTATCTTGGTTTTTGTTGGTTTGTTTGTTTTTAAGAGTTTAACTCTACAGCTCGCCAGTGCTCCCTCTCACTGTGCAGAGTAAGTGGTAGGTTCCAGCCAATGGAAAGGCTGCACTAGTCACAGGGAGGGTGGGCTGAATTTCTGCACAAGGTCTGGAAGAAAGTCAATGGAATAAGTGGTTTTCTTGGTAGGAGTGAGTGGAGTTGCTGAGAAAGGGTAGAAATGTAAGAGGAATGGGGTAAAATGTAAGGAGGCTATTGCAAGCTGAGAAAAAGAAATGGTAGCAAAAGCAAGAACTGGGGGCATTGAAGTAGAGGAGTGCAGAAGCAGCACAGCACCAGTAGACAGTCAGAGACAGAATCTGTCTGTCTGAAAAGTGCTAGTGTGCATGTGTGTACCTGATTTGGGTGTGGAAGGCTGGATGAACGTATGTGTGTGTGACTGAAGTACAACAGCGTGCATGCATGTGTATATGTTTCTGTGTCTCTGATGGAAATAGTCTCATATAAATACAGTTTCCCTTTGAAAATTTCAGCTGGAGTAGAGATGTCCACTAGTACAAATGTGGAGGAGTGGGACACATGTTTTAAAATAAAGAACATTTAGGCATCCCATACGATTCCAGGGACAAATCCTTAAAATATGGGACTGTCCCGTATAATACGGGATGGTTGGTTACTTTAGCTAAACATTATAATCTGTGTAAAGTCAGGACATTTAGAAGATACTTTCTAAAATGTTACCTACACTATGTGTGAAGGGCAAAAAAGCACCTCTCTGCAGCCTATTTTATAAAGGCGCAGGCACCTATACATCGTTATAAACAACTAGCACAAATCCCACAGAAATAGTCTCTAGGCTGAGAGCGCTCACATTTATGCTTAAATGCTAGCATGTAAAGTAAATATGTAAATTGTGACTCTGCCCATACGCCACCCAAATTGTGTGCAAGTATGCGCCTACTTGCACCGCATGTATTTTGTGCATGACCTAATTTTATGAGGGGCCTTTTATGCGCAGGAAAGGTTTATAATATTACTTCCACACTGCAAAGTTTAATCTGATACTCAGTGTAGTTCTTATTTATTCCTCCAAATGTTTTATGGTCATGTAAAACAACTGTTGAAAACTTTGTCTCACTTACCACGTATAATATCCTCCAGTGAGTCTTTTTGGGAACCTTTATCCATTTCACACAGGTTTCTCCACCGACAGTCACATTGCTGACAAAATCTTCCTTTACAGCTAATACAATGCAAACACAAGTCAGGCATAATAATGAAAGAAATACAGAAAGAACAAAATGATTAGAGACAGGAATAAACCAGTCACAAGGTGGACTTGGAAAGAGAAATGAAGACGTCAAGGAGAAAGGAAAAAAAAATCATAGTGAATTGCAACACTTGTGCCCAATTCTGTATAGAATGTTTATATCAGAAAAGGGACATTTATGTCTGTGCATGAAAAACTGCAGTAGTATTTTATAAAAGGATCACTGAACACAAAACCATGTGCACTTGCCCCAACCACTAGGAGTGGCCTAGTGGTTGGGGCATGTTACCTCAGGCCGGAAAGTCGGGGGTTCAAATCCCACTAGAGGACAGCAATCTTGGGCTGGAAGGGCTGGGGTTTCTAGTCCCACAGGTGCTCCTTGTGGTCTTGGGCAAGCCACTTAACCCTCCATTGCCCATGTTCCCTGTAAGTATTAGTGTATGTGTCTCATATCCCCTTGTGTTAAATGTATCCCCCAATTGTGTTGTGACCACTTTGATTGAAGGATAAGGTGGTATACAAAACTGTCTAAATAAATAAACAAAATAAAATGTATGTAGCATCATGGAAACAAGGCATGCATTTGGTGTGACCCATATCATAAGAAGCCATTTTATAAAACAGAACACAGAAAAAAAATAGTGGTATCATGCAGAGCTTTGTACATGGAAGGGGTGATACTTAAACATGTAAGTGGCAGTTTTGCTATTTAACTCTGTAAGTGGTACTACTTATAGGTGTGTAACCTAGTTATCACTAACCAACCATTGGATTTTTTTTTTGTGCTGAGCATTTAGGGGCAGCCCAAGTTCTGGCCTCAGCATAGATTAATAGGTGCCTAGAAATTTTCTACCTGGATTCCCTTTAAGGAGAAACCAGGGTACGAGCTAAGTTGGTTCCAGAGGTTATATACAGCAGTGTTTTGGGGTGAGTTGTCTTTTGCCTTCCCTGTCTTCCAAACTTACAGCTGAAAGAGCAAGGTTCAGTGGCAGTAGGCTGCTGAACAAGGCCTGCACCAGTAGAAAAAGGAGCCACCTTAGCCTCAATACACATAAAAGAACTAGGAGAAGAGAGTTTGAGGTAATAACTTTAGTCCCAAAATATCCAGGAAGAGGTGGCCAGTGAGCAGGGCCAACCCGTCCATTGTGTGAGAATGTTGTTCGCACAGGGCTCCGCATGAACTTCATTCACACACAATAGACAGCTTCAGAGGTGAGCCGGGGAAGCCCACATGAGGCCCTGGCTCACCTCTGCACAGCTGCCAGAGAAAAGAGCGGTGTTTTCCCTCACGCTGGCGGTTGTGTTACTGTGATATGTGCAAGTGCCGGGAAAAGCCCTTTAACCTTTCCTGGCATTCAGCACACTTCACAGTAAAACAGCAGCCAGCGTGAGGGAAAACAAAGCTCTTCACACTGGCGGCTATGCAAAGGGAGCTGGGGCCTCTCGCAGGCTTCCCCACCTCACCTCTGAAACCCCTTAGACAGCTGCGGGGCTCTTCGGGGGGGGGGGGGAGGGGCAGTCTAGGAAAGGACAGGAAATGGCCGATGGGGGGCAAAGATTGGAAATGGGCTGATGGGGGGGCCTGCATTGGAAATGGGCCGATGGGGGTGCTGGGGCTTGGCCTGGAAATGGGCTGATATAGAACATGGCGACTTGGTTGTCTGTCTGGATCAGTATAGGTCGGTGTCGCAGGTGGTGGCGGAATGCTCGTAAGGCCAAGAAGATTGCCCTGAGCTCCAGGAGATTGATCTGTAGGAATTATTCCTCCTGAGACCAGCTGCCCTCTGTGCAGCAGTCTCCACAATGAGCCCCCCAACCCAGGAGGGAGGCATCTGTGGTCAGGGTCTTCTGCAGCATGGGTGCCTGAAAGGGCATTCCCGCCTGGAGGTGGTGTATGTTTTGCCACCAGTTGAAGGACTCCGCCAGTTGGCAGGTAACCCTGACTGTCTCGTAGCCTGCCCGTGGCTTCTGTCCACTGCAAGCGGAGGCACCATTGGGCTGTCCGCATGCGCAAGCTGGCCTCAACTGTCCACGTAATGCCCTCAGCCCTATGGTCCAGCAAGCATAGGAAGAGATGAGCCGGTACAGACCAGTGGTGCTGTACCTTTCCTGCCAGGGGCCTGAGGCGTTCTGCCTTCTCTCTTAGGAGGATGGCCTTGACCAGTAGCGTGTCCAACTGCACACCGATGAACTCCAGGCTTTGGGCTGGAGAGAGATGGGATTTGGGGCAGTTGATGATGAACCCCAGGAGCTGCAGAAAAAGGGTTGCATGCTCTGCGGTCAGACTGACCTCTGAGGCCGTACTGCATCTGATGGGCCAGTCATCCAGGTAGGGGAAAATGAAAGTCCCTCGTAGGTGAGGTAGGTTGCTATCACTGCCAGACATTTGGTAAAAACCCATTGTGAGGAGGCCAGGCCGAAGGGGAGTACCATGTACAGGCAGTGCCCTCCTCCCACCAGGACCCATAGGTACTGTCTGTGGGAGGGGTGGATCAGGATGTGAGTATACATATCCTTTAGGTCCAAGGAGCACAACCAATCTCCCTGGTGGAGGTAAGGCAGCAGGGTTCCAAGGGAGAGCATTTTGAACTTCTCCCTCACCAGAAACTTGTTTAAGTTTCTCAAGTCTAGTATGGGCCTGAGGCCCCCAGTTCTCTTTTGGACAAGGAAGCATCTGGAGTAGAAGCCTTTTCCCCAAAGGTGTTTGGGTACATGCTCCACTGTGTTGTCCCTGAGCAGACCTGCGAGCTCTGAGAGCAGAAGGGTCTGGTGAAGGAGAGGTTGCACTGACTCTCCTGGGAAGAACCTGGGTGGTACCTGCTGTAGGAGGAGGAGGTATCCTTCCCTTACCATCTGCAGTATCCACTGGTCCGAGGTGACACTGGCCTACTTGTGGACGAAGAGTGCCGGGCGGCCCCCTGTGGGCTGGTGAAGGTCTCCCGGGGGAGGGGAGGCCCTGCCCCGGGAGTTCCAAAGCTCCCCCCAGGTTGGGTGTGAGCTGGGGCATGGAGCTTCTGGGCCCCATGGCTTTGTCATTTAGGGTGATAACCCTGTTGCTGGCCTGAAAAGGGCTGGTAGTGGTGACTCTGCTTAAAGGGCCCCTTTTTCCTCTGAAACAGGGGTCTTTTCCCTGATGGTTTCTTACAGGGAAAGGATGGGGTTTTCATGGAGAGCCTGTCAAATCACAACGTCGGCCTCTATCTCGGCCGCCTTGTCAGCCATAGGCTTGCTGAACAGGTTCTCCCCAGTGCAGGAGACATCGAGCAGCTTGTCTTCGACCTATTGCTTGAGGTCTGAAGACTGCAGCTAGGCTTGGCGTCGGACGCCAATGCCAGCCACTGCTACCCGAACTGCTGACTCAAAGCTGTCATAGGCCGTCCAAGAAAGGAACTTAGTGCAGTCATTGATCCCGGAAGTCAGGGACTGGAACCGCTGGAGGGGTTCCCTGGTAAGCCCTGCTGAAAACCCAGACAACACTTGTGCCCAAGAGCATCAAGGGCTCTAGCATCCCTTCCAGGAGGGACTGAAGAGTGGGTCTTCTGGCTCTTAGGTTTCTGCATGGTCAACTCGATGACCATGGAATTATGTGGGAGTTTGGGTTTGTGGAACCTGAAGCCCTTAAGAACATAAGATATGCCATACTGGGTCAGACCAAGGTCCATCAAGCCCAGTATCCTGTTTCCAACAGTGGCCAATCTAGGTCATACGTACCTAGCAGTTTCCCCAAAAGACACAGGTTCCGCAATGCTTGTACTGGGTCAAGCATTGATATCCTGGGTCCCTTCTTAATAATGGTTTATGGACCTTTCCTCCAGGAACTTGTCCAAACCTTTTTTAAACCCAGCTACACTAACAGCCTTTACTACATCCTCCGGTAACAAATTCCAGAGTTTGATTACACGTTGAGTGAAAAAATATTTTCTTTTATTAGTCTTAAATAGTTTACCCTGTAGCTTCATTGCATGTCCCCTAGTCTTTCTATATTCTGATAACGTAAACAATCGATCTATGTTTACCCGTTGCACTCCGTTCATTAATTTATAGACTTCTATCATATCTCCCCTCAGCCGTTTCTTTTCCAGGTTAAAGAGCCCTAACCTTTTTAGCCTTTCTTCATAGGAGTATCCTTCCATCCCCTTTACCATTTTGGTGGCTCTTCTCTGAACCTTTTCTAATATCGCTATATCCTTTTTAAGATACGGCGACCAGAATTGCACACAATATTCAAGGTGCAGTCTCACCATGGAACGATATAGAGGCATTATAATATCTTTTGTTTCATTTTCCATTTCTTTCCTTATGATACCTAGCATTCTATTTGCTCTCTTGGCTGCCGCTGCACACTGGGCCGAGGGTTTTAACATGTTATCCACAATGACGCCTAAATCTTTTTCCTGGGTGGAAACCTTGCATCGTGTAACCATAGTTAGGGTTGTTCTTCCCTAGGTGCATAACTTTGCACTTGTCCACATTAAATTTCATCTGCCATTTTGATGCCCAGTCTTACAATTTATCAAGATCCTCTTGCAATTTTTCACAATCCTCTTGGGTTTTAACAACTTTAAATAGTTTTGTGTCATCTGCAAATTTGATAACCTCACTCGTTATTCCACTTTCCAAGTCATTTATGAATATGTCAAAAAGCAGCGGACCCAGCACAGATCCCTGGGGTACACCACTATTCACCTTTCTCCATTGGGAAAATTGGCCATTTAGCCCAACCCTCTGCTTTCTATCTTTTAACCAGTTCTTGATCCACAGTAGTACACTGCCTCCTATCCCATGAATCTTGTCAAAGGCTTTCTGAAAGTCCAGATACACTATATCAACCGACTCAACTTTGTCCACCTGTTTATTCACACTTTCAAAAAAACATAACAGATTAGTAAGACAAGATCTTCCTTGTCTAAAGCCATGTTGGCTGTCTCCCATTAGGCCATGACTATCTACATGCTGAATAATTTTATTCTTTATGATGGTTTCTACCATTTTTCCCGGTACTGACGTGAGGCTCACCGGTCTGTAGTTTCCCGGATCACCCTGGAACCCTTTTTAAAAATTGGTGTTACATTGGCGATCCTCCAATCTTCAGGTATGTGATGAGGAAGGCACTGGTGAGCCTGCAGAGTTAGAGAAAATCAGTGATTGTACCTTTAAAAACATTTCAGCAGCGCACAGGCTTCAGAGAAGCTTAGAGTTTCTGAGGCTAGGCTGCCACACCCAAGCTCTGCTGACAGAGTAGCAGGCTTGGAGCATGATTACGAACACCTGTTAAGGCAGAGAGAAACCCTGCCCAGGAAACACCTTTATAAACCCTGCTTAGGGAAAAGCAGAGGGGAGAAGAGCTGCTCAGGAGGAAAACGTTGCTCAGAAGGGAAGAGCAGAGCAAGCAAACACTCAAGGAGAGAGTCCAGGAAGACAGAGTCAGAGACAGACTCAGAGCAGGACTGGAAATTGAGCTGGAAGTTCCCAGAAAGAAAGTTCCAAGCAGAGGAAAGAAGAAGGACCTGGAAAGAGTCTGGCACAAGGGAAACCAGGCAAGAGCTGCTCAGACGGAGACAGCAGGGCAGGTTCCAAACTTCTGTTCCTGACCAAGAGGTTCACAACACTCAGAGGTGGGTGCCTAGGTTTCAAACCAGGAGGCAGAAGAACCCAGCCTCTAACAGAGAGCCGTGGTTAAACCTCAGAGAGGAACTGGGGCAACAGAACCAAAGAAAGATATCCAGTAATACAGTTCTCCATATTCCTTACCGGGTAGAGAAGTCCTGGAGGGAGTAACAGGAATCCTCAGCAAGAATTCCACCAGAGGCAGGTCATGAGGGCTCAGTGCAGGATATTATAATTCCAGAGCACGAGGAAATGCAAGTGGAGTATAATGATCCAGACCCCTTGATTACTGAACTGCCAATGGACTGTTCTTTGTGTCGTGCAGAGGCTACTGAATCCTTGGTTAAGGAGTAGCAGCCTGAGTAAATGCTTTTGGGGAAAAAGCACTACCAAGAAAACTTAACCTTGCTAAGGTAGGAACCAGTTTAGTAAGACAAGCTTGCACAGCACTGCATATTATCTCATTAAGGAAGCAGAAAGACATTCTTTACTTTGCTGAACCTAAGAAGCTGTACTTTTGATTTGCCTGTTTTGATTGATGAAACGTCTGTATCTGTTTAATGCCTTTGAGAAGTTACTCAGCTTAAGGATGTAAATATTTTCTGTACTTTTTGTCCTGGAGGAAATATCCAGATACTTTGCGTTTGAACCTTATTTGTGCATATTTTGGGGAAATAAACTGTGTCATGTTTGCCTTCACTCGATGTCTCCATGACTATCCTTTTTAAGAGGGAAACTACAACTCCCAGAGGGCACTGCTCCTGAAGGCAATAGTTTTCAAACCCTTTAAAGAGGGCTAAAATGGCAACCCTAATCCCCTAAGCACGTGGCTGGGGATAGGGACACGTGACAACTGGCGTAGTTGGATCTTCTTTACGCCTGTATCAGGATTTTTTTTTTGAGGAAAAAATCACTTCAGGATATACGCTGCAGAAATAAAACTCGAAGCTACTGAGCGGTGCGGAGGTACCTAGAGTGGAGGATCACTGTCAAGGTCAGACGAAACACCAGGAGGATCAGTGAGACCTATACCTTTTCAAGGCTTGAATCCATGCCTACCTCAGGTAACGGGTAATTAGGCGTGAGATAAAAGGGATTTGAGTACAAAAGGTGCAAGAATCCATGTGCTGAAGTTACTGAAACTTGTAGTAGTGGGTGGTATCGCACTTGGTTTTGTTTGTCTCTTCCTTTTTCCCTACAAAAGCCGCTACAATGGAGCAGGGGGAAGTATTGAAGTGGATGGCATCCCAATTTGAAAAACAGAGGGAAATGGCATATCTGGCTCAGGAAAAAGCTGCAGCCGCACTACGTGCACAGCAGAAGCCGGTACTAGAACTGATGGAGGCGTAGCTGGCTAAGCAGAAAGCGACCGAGGAAGCAGCACCAGCTCCTCCAGGTTTTGCAGAGACACACACTATCTGTGGGATAGGACCACAAACTGGTGGGACACTTACCTTTGGGAAACTGTCTGAAAATGATGATTTAGATGACTTTTTAGAGTCTTTTGATCAGGTTGCGCACACTGTGGGATGGCCTAAAGAGCAATGGGCTGTACGCCTGGCAACAACTCTCACTGGAGAGGCGTTGGTGGCATACAGAGCCATGCCTGCAGCGCTTGCCACAAATTATGAGGAATTAAAAAAGGCTATCAGAGATCGCCTAGGTCTAACCCCAATGGTCTACCATCGCATGTTAAGAGCGACCAAGTTAAAAGTTGGTGAGACACCAGGAGTTCTCTGTCAAAGGATCAGAAGCTTGGTAATGAAATGGTTGATACGAGAAGGGAAAACTCTAGAAACAGTCTTAGATTCTATTGTATTAGAACAATTTATGACCGCAGTTCCAGAGGAGGTTAAAACCTTTCTGATCTTGCAAAACTGCCAGACTACGGAGGAAGCCACCCAGCTGACTGAGCACTATCTGGAAGCACAGTTGGCCGGTCATACAAAAATGGGCACTCCAAAATTGGCAGCCAAGGCTAGTTTTGAAACAGAAAGGAGGCCAAGGTCAATGAGTGAATGTGAAAAATTTTGTATACCCTTGCAGAAAAGTAACTGTGAGAAAAGAAAATGTTTCAGATGTGGTAATATAGGACACCTACAAAGACAATGTAAGGCACGTATAGCACTGATGACTGCTATTGAGAAAGATACAAGGGAGGGCTTCCTCTTGATTGTAGAAGTTCAATGTGTTGATACAAAAGCTTTACTTGATTCCGGCGCCGACCAGAGCATGATTCTAAGAAACTCTGGCAGGCCATAGAATCTCAGAGTGAGGCAGTCCCGAGCAGACCTGAGGGAAAGGTCAGGATTAGATGTATCCACGGGGCATCATCTTTTTATCCTATGTATAATCTGGTAGTAAAAGGGTTAGGAATACAAAAGAAAATCCTGATAGCTGTAGTCCCAAGGTTGCCACATGACCTGGTGTTGGGCAGCGATTGGCCCCAATTCCAAAAGGGACTGGAAAAGGGCTTACAGCAAAAAGTGGGTCTGGTCTCTGCACGCTCTCAGTCAGAAGCCCTGAACAAAAAGGATGAACCTCCCAGATGAATCTTTGAGAGAGTTACCATCACATGATGATCTAATTGTTTCCCCTTCCAACAGGAGTAGAAAAGGAAAAGCAGAGAAACGCTATGAAAGGCAATGCAGGTCTCAAAGGAGAGCTGATTTGGAGGCTGGACAAGGATTGCCTTGGGTCCCAGCTGAGTTAGTGGGGAAGTTCCCGTCCTTCCCCAAGGAGCAGCAAGCAGATCCCACGCTTATACGGGCGTTTGAACACGCTCGGGAGGAAAGGGATGTCCTTCCAAGATTCCTCCTAGAGAAGGGAGTAGTGTACAGGGAGAGCCTGGATCCCCAGACAGGGACCGTCCGTAAGCAGCTGGTGGTGCCTGGCTCTTTTAAGACGTTAGTCTTAAGGCTGGCGCACGATCATCCGGTAGGAGGTCATAAAGGCATACAGGGGACTCTAGATCAGATACTAGCCCGTTTTTATTGGCCGGGCGTATTCAAAGAAACCTCACAATTTTGTGAGTCTTGCCCGTCGTGTCAGCGAGTTACCTCAGCCCATCCACCCGGGGTGCCCATGCTCCCAATGCCATTGATATCGGAACCTATTCATAGAATTGCTATGGATATAGTGGGACCTCTGATAAAGACACCCCGAGGTTTCCAATATATACTGGTTATAGTGGATCAAGCCACTAGGTTCCCTTGGGCCATTGGGCCATTCCCTTAAGAAATATATCGGCAAAAACTATAGTGCTAGAGGTAATAAAGCTATTCTGTGAGGTGGGTTTTCCCCAGGAGGTGCTGACAGACCGGGGCAGTAATTTTATGTCCAAATATTTAGCCCAAGTGTGGGACGCCTTTGGAATACAACATATAAGGACAGCCCCTATCACCCTCAGTCCAATGGACTGGTGGAGAGACAAAATCAAACATTGAAACAAATGCTGAGGCGAGGCCTGGATGGTAATATGGCTGAGTGGGATACTATGCTTCCCTTTGTCCTGTATGCCTGCCGAGAGCGGACACAAGCATCTTTGGGAGCCTCTCCTTATGAATTAATGTATGGGCGGGCTCCACGAGGAATTTTAGATATATTAAGGGAACAATGGGTTGAGCCTGAAATAGAAGTAACTGAGGTACCCCATTTTCTGCGGGATTTAAGGGGACGGTTGCATAGATCCTCCCAGGTAGTGGAGGGAAACCTAAGAGCCAGTCAGGTACGCCAGAAGAAGTATTACGATAAGGGTACGAAACCTCGCCAACTCGCGATAGGCGAAAAAGTTATAGTAATGGTTGCAGGGGCCACTCCAAAATTTGAGGGCCAGTGGAAAGGGCCATATAAAGTGGTCAAGCAAGTTGGACCAGAATCATATGTAGTAGAGAGTAAGAGAGGCCGCCAACAGGTTTACCATATCAATGTTCTCAGGCCCTGGCATGAACGAATAGCGTTAGGCAATCTAGCAAAAGTAGAGCATAAGGCAGGAGTTTGGCAGCAAAATGCTGGTACCTGGTCAAGAATTACGAGCTGTGCGGGTGAAAAATCACCAGCCCGTAATATCTTAAGGGGGGGGATATGTGATGAGGAAGGCACTGGTGAGCCTGCAGAGTTAGAGAAAATCAGTGATTGTACCTTTAAAAACATTCCAGCAGTGCACAGGCTTCAGAGCAAGATTAGAGTTTCTGACGCTAGGCTGCCACACCCAAGCTCTGCTGACGGAGTAGCAGGCTTGGAGCATGATTATGAACATCTGTTAAGGCAGAGAGAAACCCTGCCCAGGAAGCACCTTTATAAAAACTGCTTAGGGAAAAGCAGAGGGGAGAAGAGCTGCTCAGGAGGAAAACGTTGCTCAGAAGGGAAGAACAGAGCAAGCAAACACTCAAGGAGAGAGTCCAGGAAGACAGAGTCAGAGATGGACTCAAAGCAGGAATGGAAATTGAGCTGGAAGTTCCCAGAAAGAAAGTTCCAAGCAGAGGAAAGAAGAAGGACCTGGAAAGAGTCTGGCACAAGGGAAACCAGGCAAGAGCTGCTCAGACGGAGAGAGCAGGGCAGGTTCCAAACTTCTGTTCCTGACCAAGAGGTTCACAACACTCAGAGGTCGGTGCCTAGGTTTCAAACCAGGAGGCAGAAGAACCCAGCCTCCAACAGAGAGCCGTGGTTAAACCTCAGAGAATAACTGGGGCAAGAGAATCAAAGAAAGATATCCAGTAATACAGTTCTCCATATTCCTTGAACCTTATTTGTGCATATTTTGGGGAAATAAACTGTGTCATGTTTGCCTTCACTCGATGTCTCCATGACTATCCTTTTTAAGAGGGAAACTACAACTCCCAGAGGGCACTGCTCCTGAAGGCAATAGTTTTCAAACCCTTTAAAAAGGACTAAAATGGCAACCCTAATCCCCTAAGCACGTGGCTGGGGATAGGGACACGTGACAGGTATTAGAGATGATTTTAATGATAGTTCACAGATTACTAATAGCAGGTCTACAATCTCATATTTCAGTTCTTTCAACACCCTTGGATGTATACCATCCGGCCCAGGTGATTTGCTACTCTTCAGTTTATCTAATAGTTGTAATACATCTTCCCGAAGTATCGATATTTCCTTCAATTCATCCGCACCTTTAAATACTACTTCAGTCATGGGTAACATCCCTACATCTTCCTCAGTAAAGACCAAAGCAAAGAATTCATTCAGTCTCTCCACTATCGCCTTGTCGCCTCTTAGTGCCCCTTTGACTCCTCTATCATCTAATGGACCAACTGACTCTCTCACAGGTTTTTTGCTACGAATGTACTTGAAAAAAATCTTTATTTCGCGTTTTTGCTTCCGCAGCAAGCTGCTTCTCAAATTCTCCCTTTGCCTGCTTTATCAATGCCTTGCATTTGACCTGCCAGTTCTTGTGCTGTTTCCAGGTTTCGTTGTTTGGCTCTATTTTCCATTTCCTGAAAGATGCTTTTTTGACAACAGCAGCCTCTCTGACCTCACCTTTAAACCATGCTGGCAGTTTTTTGGACTTCCTTCCACTTTTCTTAAAGCGTGGAATACAGCTGGTCTGGGCTGTCAAGATAGTGTTTTTCAACAACACCCAAGCTTGATGTAAGTCTTTAACCTTTGCAACTACTCCTTTTAGTTTTTTCTTAACTATTTTCCTCATTTTATCATAGTCTCCCTTTCGAAAGATAAAAGATAGTACTGTGGATTTCCGTACTATCCCTCCTCCACTAATTAAATCAAAGGCTATGATCACTATTGCCAAGTGGCCCCAACACCCTTATCTCTTGCACTAGATCTGGTGTTCCAGTAAGGACTAGGTCTAATATGGCTTCCCCTCTGGTCGGTTCATGAACCAGCTTCTCCAAGAAGCAGTCATTTATGTAATCTAGGAACTTTATCTCCCTAGCATGTCCTGCCGTGACACTGACCCAGTCGATACCGGAGTAATTGAAATCACTCATTATTATTACTGCGCTGTAACTTTTGCTAGCTTCCTTGATTTCTTTGAGCATTTCATCATCCATTTGTTCATTCTGGTCAGGTGGTCGATAGTACACCCCCACTGCCATTGCCATCACCTTTTTACATGGAATTTCAATCCATAGAGATTCTACAGCAAATTTTGTTTCCTGCAAAACTTAATCCTTTCTGACTCAATGCCCTCTCTGACATGGAGCGCAACCCCTCCACCAATTTGATCAGCTCTATCATTACGATACAGTTTGTACCCAGGTATCACAGTGTCCCACTGGTTGTCCTCCTTCCACCATGTCTGATATTCCAATCATATCTAACCTCTCATTTAGTGCTATATATTCTAACTCTCCTATCTTATTTTTTAGATTTCTAGCATTTGCATACAAGCATTTTAGAGACTGTATTTTATTCATATTAATTTGGCTATTGGTAGACATGGGTAATTTGGGATCTTTAAGCTCTGTCTGCTCCATACTCGAGGGCATTTGGGCTACTTTACTCTTTTTTGGAACCTCTCTGCTTTTGGTAGTATCCTTCAAGGATACATTCTTCCGAACCATCCGCTCTTGGGCAACTGTCGGCTTTCCCCTATCTCCTTTTTAAAGGTTAATGCCAGCAGCCTGGTTCCATCCCGGTTAAGGTGAAGCCCATCCCTTCGGAAGAGACCCTCCTTTCCCCAGAATGTTCCCCAGTTCCTAACAAATCCAAAACCCTCATCTCTGCACCATTGTCTCATCCACGCATTGAGACTCCGAAGCTCTGCCTGCCTTTTGGGTCCTGCACGTGGAACGGGAAGCATTTCGGAGAACGCTACCCTGGAAGTTCTGGATTTCAACTTCCTACCTAAAAGCCTAAATTTAGCCTCCAGAACCTCCCTACCACATTTTCCTATGTCATCGGTACCGACATGTACCAAGACAGCAGACTCCTCCCCAGCACTATCTAAGAACTTATCTATGTGGTGCGTGAGGTCCGCTACCTTCGCACCAGGCAGGCATGATACCAGGCGATCCTCACGTCCACCAGCCACCCAGCTATCTACATGCCTAATGATCGAATCACCAACTATAACGGCTGTCCTAACCCTTCCCTCATGGGCACATGGCCCTGGAGAAACTTCCTCGGTGCAAGAGGGTTTTACATCACCTGGAGGACAGGTCCTAGTTACAGGATCACTTCCTGCCACACCAGGGTGATGCTCTCCTGTCACGTGACCTCTCTCCTCCATGGCAACAGGCATGCTGCCAGACTGGAGGTGGGACTTCAGGACTATATCCCTGTAGGTCTCATCTATGTACCTCTCTGTCTTATGTTTTCCAAGTCTGCTACTCTAGCCTCTAGAGAACGGACTCGTTCCCTGAGAGCAAAGAATTCCTTGCACCTAGTGCACACGTCAGACCTCTCACCAATTGGGAGAAAATCATACATGTGACACTCAATGCAAAAGACTGGAAAGCCCCCATCTCGCTGCTGGACTGCTGTCTGCATCTTAGTTTTAAGTTTTTGTTTAGATCTTTAAGTTCTTTACTTACTAAGGGTTGCTATGGATATTTATACCAATAAAACTGTACCTAATACGTTTAATATACCTTGTTCACCTGAAGCTTAATTAATCTAAGGTCCTTAGTGTATGACTGATTTGGGTAACGAGCTTCACCTGAGAGCACCTCCTGTCTTTTAAAATGTGTAAGTACCTATAAAGCTATGATTATCCCAGGGGTGGGTGGGTGTGGGGAGGGAGGGAGGGAAATAACACTTATTAAAAGAGGGCTGCTACACAGTACCCTGTCCTGTGCTGCTGAGGTAAGCTATATTCTTATTTGATTTAAATTATAGCTCTTTGCTGCTGCTAGGCTCTAACTTATTATGAAATTTAAACTACAAGCTCTCTGCTGGGTTCTAAATTTAACCAGAAAGCTCTCTTCTGTGTTTTAAATGTAAACTTAAACTGCTGCTACTAGGCCCTGACTGATTTAACAAAAAATAGTGGGTTCACAGATTAATTAACTTTAATAAAAATAATTCCTTTCAGAAAATTCCCAGAAGTATATACTCACAATTGCAGATCTCTCTCCAGAAGTAACAGTCCCCCTTTTCTAGTCCTTCAAGACTGAGGATCACAGAGCTCCGGACGTGGTAGATGGCATCGAGGCACCGGCTCACCACTGGCACCGAGGCCAGCATCTCCTGCATTCTAAGTAGCAGCTGTTCGAGGATCGGATTTACGGGCACCATGAGAGTCTTCTTGGGCGGAGACGCATACTGGAGAATCACAAGTTCCTCAGTGCACGGATCTTCCTCTGCTTCAGTATGTACCGAGAAGGCTCTGGCCATATCCTTGATGAAGGCGTGGAAGGCCATTCTTCCAGAGGAGAATGGCGCCAGGGCACTGGGGGTGACGGGTCCGAGGGAATATCTCTGTGCCGCTTAGTTTCCTGGGATGCCTCGTCATCGGTCTCCCACTCTGAGTCAATCGGTGACGATGAGTCTGAGGCCATGGGATTCATGACGTCAAAGCCGGGGCCAGAGGACTTACAGGCTGAGTCGCAGAAACTTGCCGGGGAGGATCGGATGCCCAAGGAATGGGACAGAGACCTCGACCAGTGCCGAGGGCTTACCCGAAGCCAATGGATCTCGGAGCTTGCCTCAACGACTGGGGACTCCCCCGCAAACAGGGGCCCAGTCATCAGGGCAGATGATGCAAATGAACCAGCCATCATTGCCTGCCCTAAGGTCACCATTCTGGTTTCCAATCCAGAAGGCTCCGCAGCTTTCGGCGTGTGCACCAAAGACCTCGGGCCCGGCACTAGAACTCTCGCATGCATCCTTGACAAGGACTATGATCTCAAGGAACTTCACATGGTCTCTGCCGGCTGAGGAATCCTTCTTGAGGACTTTGGTAGGGTGCATCTCAGAGTCGCCCGAGTCCCTCTGGGCAGTTTTACTGGGTTTCTCTGGTGCAACCTCGGCAGACTGAGGATTTTTTTCTTCTTTCTCTCAGGGTCCAAGGTCTTCTCAGAGGAGCTTCCACTGTGGGACTCCAAGAATGCTCAGGCCTCATGGAAAGTGCTGGGCTTGGAGCTCAGCGTCAGGGAGGCCGGTACTAATTCTGACCTGGGAACAGTTTTTCTTGCAACTCCGACCTCTTTTATTGCTTTTAGGCATTATGGCTTGGTACAGGTCACAGGAAGTGCAGTCATGGTCCGGACCCAGGCAGCATAAGCAGCAGTCATGGGTGTCGGTCACTGACATCGTTTGACTGCAGCAGTCACATTTTTTTAACCCACTGGTGGACATAGTGAGAGACACCCGGGCGCGGTCAACGACCCCTGGCAAAAAGGGCGCGAACGCCGGTCGAGGTGCATCTCGATCAAAAAAGACGAAAGCAGCCGAGAACAGCACTGGTGACGGTGATGGCTTGAGGCAGGAAGAGGAACCAGTATGCAAACCGGGAAACTAAAGAGTAATTAGACCTTACCTGCTAATTAGCGATCCTGAAGGAACTCCAGTCCAGACCTTCACCACTGGTTTGTGCTTCCCTTCCAGCAGCTTGAAGACTGAGCATGTCATCTTCTTGATGACCCTGGCATATATATAGCACTGGTGTGGCAGGCTATGGCCTATAATAGTCTGCAAATGTGAAAGGCCTGTAAGTTAGGCCCTGATTCCAACCCCCATCTCAGTAAAGAACCAAAGTCTGTAAAAGTTTGAGAAAACTGTTTAAACTGCTTAATGAGAAGTTTTCATGAATGCATAAATCTTTCATTATTCTCTTGTGCTGTGAAAATAAGAAATGTTTCAATACTTGCATTCCTGGAGCTAGAAACGACCTTGCAGTAGAGAAGTATTGTGATAAGGAAGCTTATCATAGCTCAGGTAGGAGCTATAGAAAAGATGATGTGACTCTGAACAAGCAACCTGTCAGTTCTGGTAGAAGCAAGAAAACAGAGTTTTCACATAAAAGACTACCAGTCCCAGAATGCACCAGGTTTCCAGCAGCCATGAGAGGGGCTGAAGTGAGAGAATGTGTGTGCAATCAAGAGAGCTATGAGGTAATCCCTAAGCACTCATCTCAAAGGGCAGGGCCTGATTCAACACAGCTGCGCTGTGTTAGGGAGCAGCACACATTAGAACAGGATAAGAATAGAGCTTATTCTTCAGATACCAGTTTCAGGGAGAGCTTCAGAAAGAGATACAGAGACAGCAACGGCTACAAGCTCAAGCACCAGTATCACCTGGAGAAACAGAAGCCAAGCCAAGCGGATAGAGAAAGAAGGAAACTCTCTGGAAGGAAGAGAAGAAAGCCCATTGGAAGGTCTGGGAGATTCCAAGGCAGTACTCATACTGGGAGGTATTCCAAAAGCCAGCAGAGTCCATTGGACTGGATTCAGCCAGAGGAATGGAGTGGCAGAGATAGGAATCACCAGTGGCTACCTGGAAGAGAGAAGACTGCATGTGGAAGGGACTTTCAGACCAAGGCCAGAAGGTATGTGAGAGAAGATCCAGTGTCCAGGGATCAAGATTGGAAGGCTGGACATCAGAATTGGATTACATATTGGCCAGGCTATACAGAGAGGAATAATGATAGCAGGAGAGGCTCAGGTATGAACACTGATCCAGACCCTATCTATAATAGAGAGTGGCAGCAAGGGAATGAGCATTCTCATGATAGTGCCTTAATGAAAGACTCGTCTGTGCCAATGTATGATAGTGACCATATGCTGATTGATATAGCAGATGAAAATACAGTTTATATGGACTGTTCTCTATCTAAATGCTATTACTAGTTTTCTCTGAGCAAACACATCAGCCATCACAAAGAAACCTAACTTTGTTCTTTATTTCCACTGCAAACAGCTCTTAAAGCAGGATTTGGGCTCACACAGTAGCAGCCAGCCAGCTAAAGGCTTTCAGAAGGTCCATTGATAGTAATTAGGGCTGCACCTGATTGTGTGTGTGAGCAAGGGAGAATCCCTGCTGAGATCGGCGTGGAAAATAAGCAGAAGTTAACCTAACCAGCAAAGTTTATTCTTTACTTTGTGCCTTTGTATTTGGTAATTATTTGCTAAGAAAACATTAGCTAATTGCCTGACAAGCTGAAGGTTGTTTTCTGGTTTACTTTGTGACTTTTTGTTATCCATTTAAACACTGCAAGCAAGTAACCTCATTTATAGTGCTATCAAGCATACATGTGCTGGGTGAATTAAACCCCATCAATAAAAGAAGTATTTTATTGATCTTACCACTTGGTTTCACAACTCAAATTATTGTCATCAGCTGTGTTTGGGAGTGAATGAACTACAATACCCACACTACCTTGCAAGAATCATATGAATATATGCATCGTCAAGATTGTGTAAGTTCTCACCCTAGGCAGCCGTCTGACAAATGGCGTAGTTTTTCGGATTGCTCTTGCACCAAGAGGATTTACTTGTTGTGGATTACAAATAAAAGTCAAGTTTAAAGCTGTAAGAATTTTTTTTCCCTCGTCTGCACTTTGGAGGAAAAGTGGTTGTTCCAGGAAGCTGTCCCAGAGGAAAAGACCCTGTGAAAAGCTGGATTCATCACTGAGACAAGGTAATATGTACCTGGGCATGTCTAGTGGTGGATGTGTGTAAGCACAGGGGGTAATTGAAAAGAAAAAAAAAAAAGTTGAAAAAAAAAAAAACCACACCTGGTTGGAAGGTGCTGCTCTTGGGTTTTTCTTTTTTCTTTATCTCTTGCAGGGGTCAAGATGGATCCGAGGGAGATGGCTCAGTGGATGGCAGCCCAATTTTGCAAGCAGCAGGAGCTATCACAGCAGGCCCAGGACACTGCTATGAAGGCCTTAATGGAACAGCAGAAACCAGTGCTTGATCTGGTGCAAGCTCTAGTTCAGCTGCAGAGCCAAAGTGGAACAGATGCAAGACCAGCAGTTAGTACTGGTGCACCACATGTGGACAGTGTGGGACTCAATCAAAGGATTGGGGCATTTAATTTTGGGAAATTAACTCCAGAGGATAATATTGATGATTTTCTAGAGTCTTTTGAAAGAGTGGCACAGGCTTTAGCATGGCCAGAGACCCAGTGGGCAGTAAGGCTGGCAGCCTCATTAACTGGTGAGGCACTAGCAGCTTACAGAGCAATGCCAGCAGCCCAGGCTTTGATTTATAAGGATGTAAAGGCAGCTATTAGAGATCGCCTAGGGTTGTCTATTTCAGAGTATAGGCGAATGTTTAGAGCTGTTACATTGAAAGTGGGTGAGACACCCAGGGCTCTGAGTCAGAGAATTAGAAGTCTAGCTGTAAAATGGTTAGAGCCTGAGCAAAAGACAGTAGAAATGTTATTAGATATTATAATGCTGGAACAATTTATGCTTGGGGTACCTAAAGATTTGAATGTTTTTCTTATACAGCAAAATTGCCAAAATCTTGGAGAGGCAACCATGCTAGCAGAGAGATTCTTGGAAGCCACGCAGGCTTGCCATAGAATGGGTGGCCCTCTAAAGATGGATGCTGACGCTAGATGTGCTGTATCAGAAAAAGGAATAATTAAGAATGTTTCTGAAAATGAATGTACTGTATCAAACCAGATGACACAGTGGAATAGAAAGAAATGTTTCAAGTGTGGAAAAGTGGGACACTTAGAGAAGAGATGCCAGACACACACTAGTTTAATGGGTCTGGATTTAAAACAGCCCAAGGAAGGATTTCTTTTGATGGTTGATGTGCAAGGAATTACCACAAATGCATTATTAGACTCTGGGGCAGACCAGAGTATGATGTCAAAAAGGCTTTGGAAGAGGATAGAGGCCCAAGAAAGATTTGTGCCTAGAACCCCTGAAAGCCAAGTTCACATCAGATGCATTCATGGTGCTGCATCATCATATCCCACCTATAGGCTAAAGGTTAAGTGCCTAGGGAAACAAGAGGAAGTCCTATTAGCAGTGGTGCCTAGGCTACCCTTTGATTTGGTTCTAGGAAGAGACTGGCCAAGATTTAAGCAGGGTCTAGTGGAAGGACTAGGAAAAAAGGAGGGAGAAGGTTTAATGGTAGTAGCTCCCGGGCCTTTATTTGGAAGTCCTCAGACCCCAGCTAAAAAGATGGTTAAGCGTCCAGAAGACCAAGCTACCCCAAAGCAGATATTCGTCCTAAAGTACCATAAGGTCTCTGAGAAGGCCCAAGCTCCTAGGCGGGCAACCCCTCAGTCTGCTGGGTTTGACCTGTGCAGCATAGAAAATGTGATTGTACCTAGCCAAGGGAGAGCCCTGGTTGACACCGGTCTCCAAGTGGAAATACCAATTGGATGTTATGGGAGAGTAGCCCCAAGGTCCGGATTAGCCCTTAAATATTTCATCGATGTGGGTGCGGGAGTAATTGATCCCGATTACAGGGGCAATATTAAAGTTCTGTTGTTTAACTTTGGACAGAATGAGTATCATGTGAAGACAGGAGACAAAATTGCCCAATTGATTTGTGAGAGGCTGGGTTTTCCACCTGTGGAGGAGGTCACATCCCTAGAGAATTCTGAACGTGGAGCCAAAGGCTTTGGTTCTACTGATGTCAAAGGGGTTAAAAGCTTAGCTGCCACCTGTGCCCGAGAGAGGGAGGTGAGTGAAGAGGAAGATTTGGGACCCCAGGTATCTGATTGTAAAGAAAAATCAGAGCCCCAAATAGGTGAGGACCTGACAATGGTACAACAGGAAGAAATTAGGAAGTTGCTTAAGGAATTCCCAGATGTGTTGACACCCATACCTGGGGAGACCCATTTGGTGGCCCATGAAATAATAACTCCACCTGGGAAATTGGTTCGTCAAAGGCCATACCGCTTGCCTGAAGCCAAAAGACAGGAGGTAGTGGCACAAGTCCAGGAGATGTTGGACATGGGGGTAATAGAGGAGTCAAAGAGTCCCTGGAATAGCCCCATAGTCCTGGTGCCGAAGCCTGATGGATCCTTAAGATTTTGTATTGACTTCCGGCAGGTAAACGCCATATCAGTTTTTGATGCATATCCAATGCCAAGAATTGAGGAGCTGCTAGACCAGCTGGGACAGGCTCAATACTTAACCACCCTTGATATGACAAAAGGATATTGGCAAATCCCGCTCACCAGGGAGTCGAAGCCGAAAACTGCGTTCAGCACCCCCGTTGGCCTTTTCCAGTTCAAGAGGATGCCTTTCGGACTGCATGGAGCAGCGGCTACCTGCCAAAGGTTAGTGGATCAGGTACTTCGACCCCACCAAAGTTATGCTTTTGCATACATGGATGATGTCATAATCCATAGTAACACCTGGGCGGAGCATTTGGAGAGGATCAGGGCAGTCTTGTGCTCTATGAAGCAAGCGGGAATCACTTTAAACCCGAAGAAGTGTGCCTTTGCAAATAGGGAGGTAAAATACCTAGGCCACCTAGTGGGAAGAGGAAAAATTAAACCTCTATTAAGCAAAATAGATAGCATCAGGAATTTTCCTCCTCCAACAACCAAGAAACAACTAAGAAGTTTCTTAGGACTTATTGGATACTACCGCCGGTTTATACCGCAATTCGCAGAGAAAAGTGCCATTTTCACGGATATGCTGCGAAAGAATTGTCCAAACCAGATAAAGTGGACACCAGAAGCTGAAAAAGCGTTTTCAGTATTAAAAGAAAAATTGTGTACAGGACCGGTACTGAAAGGAGTAGACTTCAAGAAACCCTTTCTGGTTCAAACCGATGCATCGGATGTAGGGCTAGGAGCGGTCCTATCCCAGTGCCATGATGGGGAGGAGCATCCTGTGATGTACCTGAGCAGGAAGTTGTCACTGGCTGAACAAAAGTATTCCACGATAGAAAAAGAGTGTTTGGCTATCAAGTGGTCAGTGGAGGCGTTAAGGTTTTACCTTACAGGGAGAAAGTTCCAGTTGGTCACGGACCATGCCCCACTTAAGTGGTTGCAGCAAATGAAGAACCACAATGCCAGGTTGACACGCTGGTACATGGCCTTACAGGCGTTTGATTTTCAGGTTGAACATCGTGCCGGGAAGTTACACAAGAATGCGGATGCACTTTCCCGTATTACGGACTGTAGAGAAGAAGTTTCACCAGTAAAACCAGTCCGTAATAACTTAAGCAGGGGGGTATGTGATAAGGAAGCTTATCATAGCTCAGGTAGGAGCTATAGAAAAGATGATGTGACTCTGAACAAGCAACCTGTCAGTTCTGGTAGAAGCAAGAAAACAGAGTTTTCACATAAAAGACTACCAGTCCCAGAATGCACCAGGTTTCCAGCAGCCATGAGAGGGGCTGAAGTGAGAGAATGTGTGTGCAATCAAGAGAGCTATGAGGTAATCCCTAAGCACTCATCTCAAAGGGCAGGGCCTGATTCAACACAGCTGCGCTGTGTTAGGGAGCAGCACACATTAGAACAGGATAAGAATAGAGCTTATTCTTCAGATACCAGTTTCAGGGAGAGCTTCAGAAAGAGATACAGAGACAGCAACGGCTACAAGCTCAAGCACCAGTATCACCTGGAGAAACAGAAGCCAAGCCAAGCGGATAGAGAAAGAAGGAAACTCTCTGGAAGGAAGAGAAGAAAGCCCATTGGAAGGTCTGGGAGATTCCAAGGCAGTACTCATACTGGGAGGTATTCCAAAAGCCAGCAGAGTCCATTGGACTGGATTCAGCCAGAGGAATGGAGTGGCAGAGATAGGAATCACCAGTGGCTACCTGGAAGAGAGAAGACTGCATGTGGAAGGGACTTTCAGACCAAGGCCAGAAGGTATGTGAGAGAAGATCCAGTGTCCAGGGATCAAGATTGGAAGGCTGGACATCAGAATTGGATTACATATTGGCCAGGCTATACAGAGAGGAATAATGATAGCAGGAGAGGCTCAGGTATGAACACTAATCCAGACCCTATCTATAATAGAGAGTGGCAGCAAGGGAATGAGCATTCTCATGATAGTGCCTTAATGAAAGACTCGTCTGTGCCAATGTATGATAGTGACCATATGCTGATTGATATAGCAGATGAAAATACAGTTTATATGGACTGTTCTCTATCTAAATGCTATTACTAGTTTTCTCTGAGCAAACACATCAGCCATCACAAAGAAACCTAACTTTGTTCTTTATTTCCACTGCAAACAGCTCTTAAAGCAGGATTTGGGCTCACACAGTAGCAGCCAGCCAGCTAAAGGCTTTCAGCTGGTCCATTGATAGTAATTAGGGCTGCACCTGATTGTGTGTGTGAGCAAGGGAGAATCCCTGCTGAGATCGGCGTGGAAAATAAGCAGAAGTTAACCTAACCAGCAAAGTTTATTCTTTACTTTGTGCCTTTGTATTTGGTATTTATTTGCTAAGAAAACATTAGCTAATTGCCTGACAAGCTGAAGGTTGTTTTCTGGTTTACTTTGTGACTTTTTGTTATCCATTTAAACACTGCAAGCAAGTAACCTCATTTATAGTGCTATCAAGCATACATGTGCTGGGTGAATTAAACCCCATCAATAAAAGAAGTATTTTATTGATCTTACCACTTGGTTTCACAACTCAAATTATTGTCATCAGCTGTGTTTGGGAGTGAATGAACTACAATACCCACACTACCTTGCAAGAATCATATGAATATATGCATCGTCAAGATTGTGTAAGTTCTCACCCTAGGCAGCCATCTGACAGTATCCAAACCGAGAAACTGCACCATTGTTAGAACAGTCCAAGAGGAGGGAGCTGGGTGCTAGGCCCAGGAGGGATCTCTGATTGGACAGGTGCAGGGGGCGTTGGAACCAATAGAAAGTTTGCATGTATCAAACTGGAAAGAAATGTATAAATGAATATGTCTCTGTAAGAACGTTGCTCAGTCCTTTTTGCAGCTTTGACTAACTGGGCCTTGTGCACAATAAATTGGCTTGGACCCTGTAAATTGACTCCTGGAATTATTCATTGTCTTCACTTCGCTGCTTCATATTCTTGGTGCGTTGGCCAGGAATGTGCGGATAGTGAATTGTGGTCAAGCGAATACTCCACACAATTTGCCTCCAGGTTTGGCCCGGTTGGAACCATGTCTGTCCGACTACAGGGGAAACCTCAGGCGCCGCCGATCCCTTTGTATCGGAGAGGGTTCCGCCTTGCCTCGGCGGGCCACTGGGTCCGGCCGGCCAACACCTCCGAACCCGAGGGGAGTCCAGGATCCAACCCAAGAACTGGTTTGGTATCGGGAACCAGATCCGGTGAGTAGACATTTTCTTGTTTAAAAGTCAGTGAAGCCTGGGGAAAAGTCTTGCATGTGTGCGTGAGACTGATTTGGTATAGACTAACTGGGAAAATCTCGCATGAGTACGCGAGACAAGAGAGCTTGATCACCTCTCATAAGGGCGGTCCTAGTACACTCTGCATAAGGGTTAGCGGAAGCCGAAGACACCGACCCTTTGGTTGGGAATAGTCAGTTAGTCAGAAAACCTTGGGCATTTTGAAAAATGATTTCTTGTGCTGGTATGATTCTTTGTGTGATTGAGAGGTCTTGAGACACAGACCGAGCGAGAGCGGACTCCTGAGTAGCGCAGTTCCTGGCCGGGCGACCGCGCCCAGGTCGCGAAAAGGAGGAAGCGTGTGGTGTTTGTTCCCCCCAGTGTTCTGTGGGCTGTACGGACCCCTTACCTACAGCCATACTACCTATCATTACTGTTTGTCGTCTTGTACGTCATTACATGTACGTCATTACGATTATGGGAGGGACGGAGTACATGCAAACTCCGCTGGAATGTATGATCACGAATTTCTGTAAAGGATTTTCAGGAGACTACGGCATAAAATTGTCTCTGTCTAGATTAAAAATGTTATGTGATAGGGAGTGGCCTGTGCTAGCTACTTCGCGGCCCCGTGGGGGCACCTTTGATGTAGAAATAGTTTCCCGTGTTCATCAGCTTGTACAAAAAGCGCACCCTGATCAGTTCCCCTACATAGATTCCTGGTTGAGTGTTTGCGAAAGGCAGCCCTCTTGGGTAAAGCGCTGCTATGAGGAACAATGTAGAATATTAGTAGCCACCACTAGGGGGACCCGAAAGGTGGAGGAGAAGAAGCCACCTGTGTATTCTGCCCCAGAGTCCCCAGAAATCCTGGCCCGTTTAACCCAGCACCCACATAGGTTAGTTCCCCCAGCTCCGCTACCTGAAGCGGAACCTGATGAGGTACCTCAGCAATTACCGCTGCAACAGCCAAAGATGCCCACTTCCCCGAGTGCTGGCCCCGAGTCCTGCCCAAGTACGTCGGGGGAACCAGGATCCTCCGACGATGTAGAAAGCGGAGGCTCTCCTGCCAGTTCAGGGTCACCAACCAAGGAAGCTTATACCCGGGAGCCGTATGACTTAAGAAGTATAACCCCGAAGAAGAAGGAGAAAGCAGTGCGCCTAATGCCATTGCGTCAAGTGCCTGGTGTACCTATCCTAAATGAACAGGGCCAGATGGCGCCAGGACCAACCAGTCTAGTCTATGTACCTTTTTCCACTACTGATTTATTAAACTGGAAAATGCATTATGCATCCTATACAGCGAAGCCCCAGGAATTGACAGAGTTATGTCTAGCATTATGCAAACCCATCAGCCCACCTGGGCCGATTGTCGTCAGCTCCTGTCCACCCTCTTTACTACTGAGGAGCGAGGGCAAATTGTGCAAGCAGCCCTCCGTTGGTTAGAAGAGAACCCCGTAGAAGAAGGGGATCTGAATCTCCCACAAGCAGCTGCCGCAGCTTTCCCGAATGAAGATCCTAGATGGGTTCCGAATGATGACAGGGGGACAGTGGCCCTAACGCGATTTCGCCAGGCCTTGCTACAAGGCCTGAAGAAGGGAGGCCAGAGGGCCATGAATATCGGGAAGGTATCTGAAATTATCCAGGGTCCAGATGAGAGCCCAGCGACCTTTTATGAGCGGTTGTCTGAAGCCTATAGACTATATACCCCATACGATCCCGCCGCTCAGGAGAATTTGCGCATGGTAAATGCAACTTTTGTCAGTCCCAGAGAGACATAAAATGAAAATTGCAGAAACTGGATGGATTTGCGGGTATGAATACAGTACAGTTAATGGAAGTCGCTCAGAAAGTATTTGTGAATCGTGAAAATGAACGTGAGAGAGAAAGTGAACGAAAGATGAAGAAGAAAGCAGATCTTCTTGCTGCGCTTTAGTTGAACGACATGGAGGAGGTTTTCCTAACCAAAGGACCAGAGAACGTGGAAGAGGCCGCGGAAGTAGCAGGCCTCCTTTGGGTGCGAATCAGTGCGCCCATTGCAGAGAAGAAGGACATTGGAGAAATGAATGCTCGCATCTTGACTCCACCCCCAGGAGGGGAGGAGGGAGCCCCTGGAGAACAGGAGGCCAGTTTCAAAATCGTGGAGGAATGAACCGAGCACAGTTCCAGCGCGAGAGAGAAGAAGCCATTGAGGGAGTGGCAGTAGCAACGGGCTATGACATGGATGAAGACTAGGCCAGACCGGGCTCCAAGTTCACCCTGGGTCCCCAGGAGCCTATGGTCAGTTTAAAAGTAGGGAACCAATATATGGACTTTATGGTAGATAAAGGAGCAGAACATTCCGTGGTGGCAAAGCCAGTGGCTCCTCTCTCCTCTTGATCTGACACCATTGTTGGGGCCACTGGGAACAGGGCCACCAAGCCATTCCTGCAGAACCGTATGTGTGAACTAGGGGGACAGAAGATAACGCACCAGTTCTTGAATATGCCTGAGTGCCCTATTCCACTTCTGGGCCGAGATATGCTTGCAAAACCTCAGGCACAAATTTGCTTTGCTGAAGGGGGAGAAATGAAAATGACTGTGAACCCAAAGCCTGCTGGATTAATGGTGCTAACTGTTCCCCGAGAAGAAGAGTGGCGGTTCTATAGTACACCTCCAATTAAGTCAAACAGTTCCTGTATACCCACCAACCTCATAGCCCCGCCTGAAGTATGGGCAGAAGATAATCCACCTGGCCTAGCAAAGAACATAGCCCCTGTCATTGTCACCCTCAAGTCAGGAGCAGAACCAGTGCATGTGAAGCAGTATCCTCTTCCACGACCAGCCATTGAAGGAATCCACTGCCATTTGATGAAACTGTTGAAGTATGGACTTCTCAAGGAATGCCAGTCACCTTGCAACACCCCTCTTCTCCCAGTCAAGAAACCTGGGACAGGGGATTACCGCCCAGTACAAGATCTGAGGCGGGTAAATGATGCAGTTGAAACTATACACCCAGTGGTGCCAAATCCTTATACTCTCTTGGGACTGATCCCCGCTGAGGCTACTCAATTCACCGTCCTGGACCTGAAAGATGTCATTTTCTGCATACGCCTAGTCCCCACCAGTCAACTTTTGTTTGCTTTTGAATGGCAAGACCCCACAACAGGAAGGCGGGGCCAACTTACCTGGACTAGATTACCTCAAGGATTCAAGAATTCACCTACTCTTTTCAGTGCTGCCCTGAATCAAGACCTTTCCAGTTACTCAGTGAACCCAGGACAAAGGGTTCTCCTCCAGTATGTAGATGATCTGCTCATAGCCACCAACTCAAAAAGTGAATGTCTACAAGCCACCAGTGAACCTCTGTACCTTTTGAATGAGGCTGGATACAAAGTCTCAAGAGCCAAGGCGCAACTATGTCAAACTGAAGTTAAATACTTACGGTTCCAGTTGTCCAGCGGAATTCGACGCTTGGGACCTGAATGCAAAGAAGCTGTATGCAGTATTCCCACTCCAACCACTAGGAGGCAAGTAAGAGCCTTCCTGGGGGCCATAGGATACTGTCGCATATGGATCCCCAATTTTGCGCTGCTAGCAAAACCATTGTACCAAGTTACCGAAGGAATGGAAAAGTCTCCACTGGAGTGGGGACCTGAACAGGATGCAGCATTCCGATCTCTGAAAACCACTCTGATGTCATCACCAGCTCTGGGTCTCCCAGATGTCCAGAAACCTTTCCATCTCTATGTCCATGAATCATAAGGAAATGCTCTAGGGGTGCTGACCCAATCTCTTGGATCTTGGCAACCGGCCAGTAGCCTATTTGTCAAAACAGCTGGATGTGGTAGCCAGAGGTTGGCCCCCTTGTTTGAGAGCTGTTGCAGCAACAGCCCTTTTAGTGAACGAAGCAGATAAGCTCACTCTAGGACAAAATCTTCAAGTGACTGTACCCCATTCTGTCCTCACCCTCATGGAACACAAAGGAAGTTTCTGGCTAATGAATTCACGAATGTTAAAATATCAGAGCATGTTGTGTGAAAACCCCCAGATACAGTTAAAAGTTAGTCAAGCTCTGAATCCTGCCACATTGTTTCCAATTGGTCCTGGGCTCCCTGATCATGACTGTATAGAGACTATGGACACCTTATTTTCAAGTCGCCCAGATTTAACTGATGTTCCTTTGGAGGATCCTGAACAGACTTTCTTTGTGGATGGAAGCAGTCTTGTCATCAATGGACATCGTTGTGCTGGATATGCAGTGGTGACCCTTGATCTGGTAGTTGAGTCCTCAGCTTTGGCCCCAGGAACTTCAGCACAGAAGGCTGAACTGATAGCTCTCACTAGAGCACTGATATTAGGAGAAGGACTCCGTTTAAATGTGTACACAGATTCCAAGTATGCCTTTACCACTTTGCACGCACATGGAGCCTTGTATAAAGAGCGAAGGTTGATCACCTCAGGAGGCAAGTCCATTATGTATGGGCCCGAGATATTGATACTATTAGATGCTGTATGGGCCCCTAAGCAAGTTGCAGTCATGCACTGTCGAGGTCACCAGACAGGAGTAGGAGAAGTTACCCGAGGGAATAGATTTGCTGATGTCACCGCCCGAAAAGCAGCCACAACTGGACGAGTTGTGATCCAAGACACTTCAGTACAAGCAGCTATATTTCCCATGCCCCTTAGCTCATGGGCTCCCCGATACACTACCAAAGAGTTGGATTATTTCTGTGAAAAGGAGGGAGGGGTCCTAACAGAAAAAGGTTGGATAGTGTTGCCACCTCCAGAGGGTAGCTCACCTCCAGGTCCTACAGTCATTCCTGAAGCATTAGGGCCAGCTTTTGTTCATGCTTTCCATCAGGCCACGCACTATGGGAAAACGGTCATGGAAAGAGCCCTAAGACTCCATTTTTGCATCCCACTACTAGGACCCCTGTCTACTTCAGTGGCACAGCAATGTTTGACATGTGCCAAGAACAATCCTAGGCAAGGTCCTGCTCCACCCCCAAGAGTTCAGTCAGTAGGGGTGGCCCCCATGAGTGATATTCAAGTAGATTTTACTGAAATGCCACGAGCAAATGGATATCACTACCTGTTGGTTCTAGTTTGCACATTTTTTGGGTGGGTAGAAGCCCGTCCCACCCGAACAGAGAAGGCTCCAGAAGTCACAAAGATACTGCTCCATGAGATTATTCCTCGATTTGGAATACCATTGACTATAGGGTCAGACAATGGACCCTCATTTGTGTCCCAAGTGACTCAATAGTTAGCCCGAGCTCTACAGATACAATGGAAGTTGCACACTGCCTATAGACCCCAGAGTTCAGGGAAGGTAGAACGCATGAATAGAACCCTGAAATCTCAGTTGTCCAAGCTTTGTCAAGAAACACACCTAAAGTGGCTCCAGGTTCTCCCTATAGCCCTTCTTAGGATACGCTCTGCCCCAACCAAGTCTTTGGGAGTTTCCCCTTTTGAGATTTTGTATGGGCGACCTCCGCCCATTGTACAGGGAATTAAAGGAGATATGAAACAAATAGGATCTGAAATAACTAGACAAGAACTATTGGCTTTAGGTTCTGTTTTGCAGAGTCTTCATGCCTGGGTACAAGATCGATTGCCCATCAATCTGACAGAACCTCTGCATCCCTTCAAGCCAGGAGTGTCAGTGTGGATGAAAGAGTGGAGAAAGACCCCGCTGGCGCCGCATTGGAAGGGACCTTATGTTGTCATCTTGTCAACCCCAACTGCAGTAAAAGTCGCAGAACTCGAACCCTGGATCCATCACAGTCGAGTGAAGCCAGCAGCTGCTCCTGAACCTGGTCAATGGACTTCAGTAAGCGACCCTGAGACTCCAATGCGACTCACATTGCGGAGACAACCGGCAATGTAAGAATCTTCAGAATCTACAATCCTACTTCTGTCACGCAAGGGTGATCATCTAGAGCAGGAGAGAAGAAGAAGACCCTACAAGCTCATCGTACCCAACATTCCAGTTGACCTCCAAAGACTATAATCACAATGTTCTTCCACTATTGCCTTGTGGGAGTGGTGGTCCTGGGATTCCTGGAAAAGACTTTTGCTTTACCCCCTTGTGCAGCTTGTATAACTACCACCCGAACTGGACAGAAGGTCACTCAGACTTTACTTTACCATTCTTACTATACTTGCACTGGTATAGTCAGCCGGTGTGTGTACAACGGTACAGAGCTAAATATCTGTACCAAGGGGAAAAGTAAGACTTGTTATAATCCCCAACAGAATCCTTCCTATCATGTACTTGAGATACGCTGGAATGATGAGGATGGAGCCCTCATAAATGCCACGCGCCCACTCACAGACCCCACAAAATATGTTGTCTTGGACTTTGATGCCTGCGATGTGATAAACAGGAATGCCTACCACAAGTGTGGGTCATGGGAACAAGCCTACTATCATGATGATAAATATGTGTCCAGAAGGAGCCTACGGATGGGGACGGTGTACTGGAAAGAATTCCCCAACCACGTCTACAGCACGTCATCTATTTTGCGTATATTTTGCTACTTGGACTAATGCACCTATGGGGTGGGATGGAGATTATCGCAGAGGCAGCCTGACAAGGGTCAGATTACCTGAGCCCAAGAAATGCAAGAAGGGTGCCTGCAATCCCCTACAACTTCTCATACTTGACCCTAGCCAGTGGAAGCAAGGATACAGATTTGGATTGCGTATAGCAGGAGGAGGCATAGACCCCGGAACCATCATACATATACGATTAAATACTAAGGCTCATGTATCCGCACCCTATCAAATACATCACTCTTTTTATGAGGCCATGAAAGAGTTTGAGATTCCTCATACCTCCCAAAACTTGTTCCTTGAACTTGCCGGAGCAGTAGCATCTAGTCTCCACATTTCAGACTGCCTCTTCTGTGGAGGAACTAAGATGGGAGACCAATGGCCCTGGGAGGCACAAGAAGTGAACTATTCTATTCCTTACAACCAGACTGACTTACATAACACTACTAGTGAGTGGGTACTGGCCCACCCCATTGTTGGTAACTTGTGTTTTGCTCGCTCAGGACCACAGTTTAACATGGAGGTTGGACAGCTGGTCTGTCTTAATCAAACGTTCTACAACAGTACCACAAGGAAGACGTCCTGGTGGTCGGGAATCAACGCTTCAGAGCCCTCCAACCCTTTAGTCCGTTTCCCTCATCTTGCCAGCATCTGGACTAATCTAGCATCTTATAATTCCTGGCAAGCACCACCTGGACTGTACTGGATTTATGGAACCCAAGCATATGCTAGGCTTCCTCCCCACTGGGGAGGAGCATGTGCATTGGGAACCATACAACCTTCCTTTTTCCTTTTGCCTACATCCCAGGGAGAGCAACTGGGTTATCCTGTGTTCAGAAGTCGACAGAAATGAGAGGTCTTGAAAATAGGCCAATGGGACAAATGGAAGGAGGAGGAGTGGCCACCTGAGAGAATCATTTCATACTATGGACCTGCTACTTGGGAGCAAGATGGGACATGGGGATATCGTACTCCTGTGTATATGATAAATCGTATTATACGTCTACAAGCTGTTGTTGAAATAATAACCAATGAAACCAGTAAAGCACTAACTCTTTTGGCTAAGCAAAGTACACAGATGCGTACAGTTATTTATCAGAATCGTTTAGCTCTAGATTATTTGTTAGCAGCTGAAGGTGGAGTATGTGGAAAATTGAATTTAAGCAATTGTTGTTTGCAGATTGATAATAATGGGCATGTTGTTGAAGATATAGCTACCCAGATGAGAAAGCAAACATTTGTGCCTGTTCAAACTTGGCATAGTCTGAAGCTTGATGGGTGGTTTGGTTCAGCATTTTCATGGTTAGGAGGTATGAAGACCCTTGTGCTTATTGTATTACTCATATTGGCTGCTTGTTTCTCCCATGTCTCCTACCCCTTTGCTTGCGCATGATAACCTCAGTTATTGATAGCACTGTAGAACGGAAGGCAGCTACGAAAATATTAGCTATGTGGCAATATTCCCCAATACCACAAGATGATGCGGTTACGCAAGTTTAATATGTGATTTAATTCTCACCCTTTCTCACTAGCGGGTGAGAATGATCAAAGGGGGGGAATGTGGCAGGCTATGGCCTATAATAGTCTGCAAATGTGAAAGGCCTGTAAGTTAGGCCCTGATTCCAACCCCCATCTCAGTAAAGAACCAAAGTCTGTAAAAGTTTGAGAAAACTGTTTAAACTGCTTAATGAGAAGTTTTCATGAATGCATAAATCTTTCATTATTCTCTTGTGCTGTGAAAATAAGAAATGTTTCAATACTTGCATTCCTGGAGCTAGAAACGACCTTGCAGTAGAGAAGTATCCAAACCGAGAAACTGCACCATTGTTAGAACAGTCCAAGAGGAGGGAGCTGGGTGCTAGGCCCAGGAGGGATCTCTGATTGGACAGGTGCAGGGGGCGTTGGAACCAATAGAACGTTTGCATGTATCAAACTGGAAAGAAATGTATAAATGAATATGTCTCTGTAAGAACGTTGCTCAGTCCTTTTTGCAGCTTTGACTAACTGGGCCTTGTGCACAATAAATTGCCTTGGGCCCTGTAAATTGACTCCTGGAATTATTCATTGTCTGCACTTCGCTGCTTCACTGGCACTTCCCACCGACTCCAGTATCCTATTGACAAAGCAGACTCAACGGAGAGACAAATAAGTAGACCAACAAACTACAACTTCCTAAAAAACAAACCTACATTCCCCTCCCCATTCCGGAAGGGATCTCACACCGCTCCGATGAGGAGGCGGCTTACCTGTGAGTCATAGTAACATAGTAAATGATGGCAGATAAAGACCAGTATGGTCCATCTAGTCTACCCAGTAAGATGGCAAGAGTAGGTGCACCTGCCGCTCCGTGCAGGCCACCCCTCCCCATGTCTTTGTTTAAGGGTGAACCCACTGCTCTGTGAAGGACACCCCTGTTTGTTGAGAAATTAGATACGTTTATTTTGATTTTATCCTGTTGCTGTAAAGGGATCCACTGTGTCTGTCCCATGCCATTTTGAATTCTGTCACTGTATTTACCCCCACCACTTCCATTGGGAGGGCATTCCAAGCATCCACCACCCTTTCAGTGAAAAGGTATTTCCTGGCATTGCCTTTCAATTTACCCCCTTGCAGCTTCATGTTATACCCTCTAGTTTTACAGCTTCCCTGTCTTTCGAAGAGGTTTGTTTGTTCATTATTTCTCTTTAAGTATTTAAAGGTCTGAATCATATCTCCCCTATCCCTCCTCTACTCCAGAGTGTACATATTTAGGTCTTCAAGTCTCTTCTCATAAGGCTTCTGATGCAGGCTCCAAATCATTTTGGCCGCCTTCCTCTAAACAGTTTCCAGTCTTTTTACATCCTTTGCAAGATATGGTCTCCAAAACAGAACACAGTATTCCAAGTGAGGCCTCACCAGTGACTATACAGTGGCATTAGTACCTCTTCCTTTCTGATGGTAATTCCTCTTTGTATGCAACCCAACATCCTCTTGGCTTTTTCCACTGCCTTGTCGCACTGTTTTGCCACCTTGAGATCCTCAGAAATAATCACACCAAGGTCCTTCTTCTGGTCTGTGCACACCAACCTCCCTATTGTGTATATTTCCCTTGGATTTCTGCTTCCCAAGTGCATGACACTGCACTTCTTCGCATTAAATCTTAACTGCCAAGCATTAGACCATTCTTCCAGCTTTTGTTGATCTTTCCTCATGTTATCCACTCCCTCAGGGGAGTCCACTCTGTTGCAAATTTTCATGTCATCTGCAAAAAGACAGACGTTTCCATTCAGTCCTTCAGCAATATCACTCACAAATACATTGAACAGTGCTGGGCCCAGGACCGAACCCTGGGGCACCCCACTAATCACCCTCCTTTCATCCGAGTGAGCTCCGTTTACCATCACCTTCTGTTGTCTGTCGGTCAATCAATTTCTGATCCAGTTCACCACCTTGGGACCCATCCCTAAACTGCTAAGTTTATTGATAAGCCTCCTATGAGGAACAGTATCAAAGGTTTTGCTGAAATCCAGGTAGATGACATCCATCGCATGCCCCTGATCTAGTTCTCTGGTCACCCAGTCAAAGAACTCAATCAGATTTGTTTGGAAAGATCATCCTTTGGTAAAATCATGTTGCCTCGGATCATGCAATCTGTTGGTTTTCAGAAAGTCCACTATTCGCTCTTTCAGAAGCACCTCCATTGCTTTTCCTGCCACCAAGGTAAGGCTCACGGGCCTGTAGTTTGTCACTTCTTCCCTGTCACCACTTTTGTGAAGAGGTACCACATCGGCCCTTCTCCAGTCCTGAGGAACTTCTCCTGTTTCCAAGGATCTGTTGAAAACATCCTTTAACGGCCCTGCAAGAACCTCTCTGAGCTCTTTCAGTATCCTGGGATGTATCCCATCTGGTCCCATGGCCTTGTCCACTTTCAGTTTTGCAACATCATCTTCTGTAAATGCTGTGGTATCTACTTCATTCCCATTTTTATATTTGGGAGTCACAGGTGGTCCTTCTGCAGGATTTTCTTTAGTAAAAACAGAGCAGAAGTATTTGTTTAGCAATTTCGCTTTTTCAATGTCACTTTCCATGAGTCTGTTCCCAGCACTTCTGAATCCTGCAATTCCACCTCTGATTTTCCTCCTCTCCCGAATATACCTGAAGAAAGTTTTGTCGCCACACTTCACATCTTTAGCCATCTTTTCCTCTGCCTTTGATTTTGCTTTTCTTATTTCTCCTTTTGTCTCTTTTTTAGTTTGATCCTGTATTCCTTTCTGTGTTCCTCTGTTTGCAAGCTTTTGAATTTTGTGAAAGCTGTGGTTTTTTGCCTTTATTTGAGCAGCCACTTCTTTGGAGAACCAAATAGGTTTCCTTCTCCTCTTCTTTTTATTTACTTTGCTTACATATTTATCTGTTGCCCCTTTTATTGCCACCTTTAGTTTAGCCCATTGCAATTCCACTTCCCTTATCCCCTCCAACCCTGCCAACTCCTCCTTCAGGTACTTGGCCATTTTACTGGTCAGTGTTTTTTAATTCTAGGACTTTGAGCTTGCTATGATTGGACTGCACCTTGACTTTTATCTCAAACCACACCATGTGATGATCGCTGCTGCTCACAGGAGCACCCACCCAGACATTCGACACGCTATCACCATTGGTGAGCACTAAATCCAGCATTGAGCTTTCCCTGGTTGGTTCCATCACCATTTGTCTAAGTAACGCATCTTGGAAAGCATCCACAATTTTTTTGCTTCTTTCCAGATTCGCAGGAGGAGTAATCCAATCCATATTGGGTAGATTAAAGTTACCCAATGTGATCACGTCCCTATAGTATCTTGGCAATAACTATAATCAATTTGTTATCTATTTCTTCGATTTGAGTCGGAGGTCTGTAGACTTCAGCAGTATGGATGACAGTGCCATCTCCTCTTTCCAACACAATCCAGAGCACTTCTTCTTTTCCCCATGCCCCCTGCATTTCAGTAGCTTTAATATTGTTTTTGACATACAAGGCTACTCCTCCTTTTCCGCTTTCTCTGTCTCTTCGGAATAGATTATAGCCAGTTATGGCTATATCCCATTCATGCGGTTCATTAAACTATGTTTCTGTAATGACCACAATGCCCAAGTCCATTTTCACCATTAGGGCTTCCAGGTCCGGAACTTTGTTGGCTAAGCTTCGAGCATTTGTGCTCATTGCTTTCCAGCATTTAACTGGCTTGCATGCATTTTGCATTGATTTTGTTCTGCCCACTTCTTCCCACTTGTCGTTGATGTGTGGTTTAAAAGTGTGGCTGCTTCTGATGTTATTCTGCTTTTGCCGGGAGTGATGTCCTTCCCCATCCGTCACCCCCTTTTTCTAGTTTAAATGCATATCCACATACTGCCTGAATTTTTCACTTAGGATTCTTTCCCCTGCAACAGAGAGATGTAGTCCATCAGCACAGTATAGTCTCTTGTTGGTCCATCTGTTTCCCCGGTCGCCTATAAATCTGAATCCTTCTTGTTTGCACCAGGTCTGGAGCCCTGTATTAAAGCTGTTTATGCGATGCAGCCTTTCTGCCCCCTTACTAAGAACAGGTAGAACTTCTGAGAATGCTACAGTGTTAACAATGGGCTTGAGTTTCTCTCCCAGAATTTGGAAGTCCCTTTGAACTGCAGAGGCACTGATTCTAGCCAGGTCATTTGTACCCAAGTGGATGACATCATCAATTTTGGAGTGCTCACTTTCTGCGCTAAGTACATCAACAATTTGGTTTGTATTCCTGTTGGCTGAAAAGCCTGGGAGGCATTTGATTATCTTCTCTCCTTTGAACTGTGTTCCCAAGTTGGTACCTCTGATGATGGAATCTCCAAGTAGTAGTAGTTTTCTCTTTGGTGAGTTTTTCTTCATATTTGGTGCTTTATCAGGAGATTGGGCATTGACTGTCTCATTTAAGGGCCCTTCAGTTTCCATGGATTGGGCATCCTCATTAACCAAAGCAGAGAAGGCATTATGCAGGGTTATCTCTGGATGTATAGGGTGCCTCTGTGTTACAGGTCGCAATCTACCCAAACCCACTGTGATCCATTTGTTCCTGGGATGTTTGATTCTTTGTGGGAGTGGTGGTGGACTTTGTTTGTTTTGTATCCTAGAAGAGGTGCATTTCATTGCAGCTAGTTCTTCCCTTAGTAGAGTCAATTCTTTATGCATGGCAGCTAACTTGAGGCATATAGGACAAGCTCTTAGGTTCCAAATTATTCTTCTCGGAATGAAAGCACCACAGTTATTGCACTGAATGCACGACATGCTGATTAAGCGGTCCTAGAAGGAGAAGAAGAAAAGGTGAGCTTAACTCCAAATTAAAAGGATAGATGTCAATGTATGTGACCACTATATAGGCAATGGAGTCATGGGGTGGGTAGGTGAGGGGTAGGGTGGGCGGGAACTTAAGTGTCCTTGGCCAGTAGGCCTTACACAAACTGAGGGTACACTCAGATATCTGATTTAAGGGCTACACAAGGAATATAGGCAGTCAGAATATTCCCAAAAATGAATGTATAACCGTTAAATTCTATATTATTAGCAACAAAACAGGCAAAAGATAGGAAGACTGAAAGCTTAGCTGTGTGAAGGCTCTGGAAGCTGTGAAGACTAAAGTTGATCAGGTACTTGTGGAGTCGACTTGTCACTGAGTCCAAATATGAAGGGGCAGACAGCTCGTCTATTCTGCCACACCGCCTCTGCCCCACAAGGCACGCCGAAGCAACTGCAACCCCCCCCCCCCCCAAACCCCTGGACCTCAACCTCCAGGCCAGTGTCACATAAACAAACTCTTATATAGACACTCTCTGGGCAGGATCAGGGACTGGACTGGAGCTCCTTCAGGAACGCTAATTAGCAGGTAAGGTCTAATTACTCTTTCCTAGTCGTCCCTCCAAGTCCAGTCCCTCGCCTCTGGGATGTAACAGAGCAGTTTGATCAACGGGAGGGACCCCGCGAGACCAGCCTGTAGGACCGCTCCACCGAACCATGCATCCCCTTGTCACCTGGACATCCAAACAATAATGCTTAGCAAAGGTATGCAAGGAGGTCCACATCGTCATCTACATATTTCCAACAGCGGCACCAGATTGTACTCCGCCCACAAGGCTGTATGGGCTCGTATGGAATGGGCTCGCAAGCCTCCTGGAACGGGCTTGCCCTTCAAAATGTACGCTGAAGCAATAGCCTTCCTGATCCATCTGGAAATGGAGGGCTTGGCCGCCACCTCACCTTTGCATGGTCGCCCGAACAAGACAAATAATCAATCCGATCTGCGAAATGCTTCAGTCCTAGACAGGTAGCACTTCAGCACTCTGAATATCCCTAGCAGCGCAGACATGCATCTGTGGCCTCTTCTCCCACCCTCACCAGGGATGGAAGGGAAACCAGCTGATTCACATGAAATGCCGAAACCACTTTGGGCAAAAAGGAGGGCAAGAAACGGGGGTTGACAAGATAGGGCCCGCAGCTTAGAAATCCTTCTAGCTGAGCAAATCGCTACCAGAAACACCGTCTTGAGGGTCAAGTCCTTCAAGGAAGCCTGTCCCACTGGCTCATAAGGCTCCCCCGACAGCACCAGATTGAGATCCCAGGATGGGACTGCTATCCTCCGAGGCAGACAAAGACACCCAACTGCCCTCAGGAACCGTCCTACATCCGGGTGTTCCCCCAACGACTTTGTTCGGACCTTTCCCCTATAACAGGAAATCGCTGCCAATTGAACTCTCAAAGAGCTGGTGACTAAGCCCTTCTTGAAGCCTGCCTGCAAGAAATCTAGAACCTCCGAATGGTCGCCGCAGTAGGGCGACTCTCCCAGCCCATGCATCACTCCTCAAAGATGTGCCAGAATCTGACATAAGACAGGCAAGTCGACTTCTTTCGAGCCTTCAGCAAGGTGGAGATTACCGAACCAGTGTACCCTTGCTTTAACAACCTTGCCCTCTCAAGAGCCATGCCATAAGCCAAAATCGATCTACCTGCGGCATTCGGACTGGCCCTTGAGTCAAGAGATTCTCCCACACTGAGAGCCTCCAAGGGCAAGCACTAGTAGCTGCACCAGCATACCATGGCTGCCTTGGCCAATCCAGGGATATCAGGATGACCAAGCCTTGATGAGCCTCTATGTGTTGGACGATCCTGCCAATGAGAGTCCACAGTGGAAACACATACAGCAGCCCCTCCATGGGCCACCTCTGAACCAGAGCATCCAAGCACTCCCACATCCTTTCTCTCCGTCTACTGTAAAAATGGCTTGCCTTGGCCGAACCCTACTTTGCCATGAGGTCCATGATTGGAGGGCCCCAACGGCTCACCACCTGCCCGAAAACCTCTGGGCAGAGCTCCCATTCGCCATGATCCACCTGGACTAAGCTTAAGTAGTCTGCAGTGGCATTTTCGATCCCCACCACATGCGCTGTCGACAAGGCACGCAGACGCCCATTCCATCAAACACTCCAAGGAGGTGCTGCCTGTGCCTCCCTGGAGATTGATACAGGCCACTGTGGTTGCAATCCTACTCTCTCCTTAGCTGCCTCCTCAGAAAGCCTCACACCCCCGACTTACTGCTCCCTCCAGCTGCTTGGAGACTGAGCATACTGGAGCCAGTGAGAGGTGCCAATGATATAAATGCCAGGGTCATCAAGAAGATGAAGTGCTCAGCCTCCAAACTGCTGGAAGGGAAACATAACCCAGAAGTGAAGGACGGGACTGGACTGGAGGGGCAACTAGGAACTATTTTAAGGATAATTAGCAAGAAATTTTCCAGGGAAACAGGACAGCTGTCCGTTGGGGTCCACAGAAAAAAGGAGACTGAGCAAGCTGGCACCCTTTGGCGGGAAGGGGACCACGTACGCGTGGTAGCATGTCCCAAAGGCTTTCTTTGAAAGCTGGGGAAATGTTCCACATGGGCTCCGTGGGCACAATGTCACCCATATGTGAGGACTTACTTCCCTCTTGCTCCTGGAGAAAAAGGCATTAGATTCCTAATTATTCAGACTCAGAAGTTAACCCAAACTGAACTCCCTAAGAGAGTGAGATTGGAAAGTAAATTATCCATTCCAGATTCCAATAACAGTGGGAATAAAAGAGCAGAGAGAGGAGAAATGTCAAAAGATGAATCTCCAATAACCTAAAAAGCCTGACGGAGAAGAAACTGAAAAATCATAAGTGTTTTGTTATTAACTGTGAATCAATAGCTAAACTTTTATAATTTACTGGGTGAAAAAGCGTAAGTCATTTTAATCCAAGTCACTGTGGTGAAGTGGTTTTGTGGATGTGAGTGGTGAGAAGACTGCACACTGCATTGGTGCCCACAGATGTTTACGGAAAAGGTACAGAGTGGAGAGGCTTTTGCTGACAAAATATCATGCTGCAGATCAGGGCCTTAGAGAAAGTGTCTCCCCTCACCCCTTGGGATCCAAAACAATACACTTTGTTCTGTAGCCCCAAAATTGCCACCCAAAAGGGGGATTCACTAGGGGTCCCACTACATGTTTAAATAGTCTATTTTGGAATATTGCACTCCAAGGAGAGACAATTAAGAAGTCATCCTCAAACTCAATTCAGATTTACAGTGGTTTTCAATCCCAGAAAGGTAAACAATTCCCACCTCCTGATCCCCCAACAAGTTTTTCTCCCAATCACAGGCCCAAACAAGAAGTTAGCTCAAAGAAGGCGTGACTTGAGGCAGGTATAATGTCATTGGGAAAGTTTTCCAGGTAATACGTATCTTCCCATTCTAAAATTTGGAGTACACATATCTTGCAAGCAGTGGCGGCTCAAGACAATCTGCTGCCTGAGGCGAGGAAACAACTGATGCCTTCTCCTCCACCTGGCAGTCAAGTAGGGCTGCCAACTGGTTCCAGATGCACCTGCAGTCCTGGATTTACCCCATTTCATGCCGGGACTTGTAGTCTTGCTTTTCTTATGGAGTGCAAGAGAAAAATCAGAACTACATATCCCTGTATGCAATGGGGTAATCTCAGAACTGAATCAAGCTTATCGGGCGCATCTGGAGCCAGCTGGCAATACAACCTGGCAACCAAAATGGAAGGGCCTCTTTT
Organism: Ichthyophis bannanicus; assembly: GCA_033557465.1. Classification (NCBI taxonomy): domain Eukaryota; kingdom Metazoa; phylum Chordata; class Amphibia; order Gymnophiona; family Ichthyophiidae; genus Ichthyophis; species Ichthyophis bannanicus. The sequence continues at coordinate 677,149,237 of CM066032.1, read as the reverse complement.
TAGTCAGGGAACAGGGAGTCCCATCACTCAGACCATCAATCAGATGGCTGGCCCAAGAATAAAGCAAACAATATGTTCCCAGGTTATTTCATATTTCTTTTTAACTTTGCAATGATGTTTATATGCAGCAAAACTTGGAATAGTTTAATTATGTAGCCTGGAAATCTAATATAAAACATTGACTCCTGATATTAGACACTGGATCAGGAATGTTATTTAATGTATATATATATATTCTGCAAAAGACAAAGAAGATGCAAGGTGATTGCATACCTAGGAGCAAAAACAAAAAGGGAGAACCGCAGTGCAGTTTATAAACATCAAAATAAAATTCCTGTAACTTTATTTTGGTGTTTTAAATTGTGATAGGTTTCTTGCTTTTTCTTTTTGAACATATTTTGCATCTAAAGAAACCCCTCCCCCAACAATGGGTGCAGAGCAGACATATGACATTTCCCACAGAACTCAACACACCAAGGGGTATGTTTACTAAACTGCGGAAATGTCACCCGCGGTAGTTTCCACGGTAATGGTACAGATGCCCATATGAAGGAGTGGGCGGTGCATCGTATGACAAGCAGTGCCAGGTAACGCGCCTAACAATGCGCCTTAGGCTAACGCGCGTTGCAAGGCGCTATATAAGGCACATCACAAGGCACCTTAACCTGAGGCGCCTCACAAGGTACATTGTCATGCACCCCAAGTAGGGCAAGAAATCACGTATATATTGAAGACACAGTCACGTATATATTGAAGACCCTACAGGTGCCCTAACCTAAGGCGCCATGAAGCCACCTCCAGAAGGCCCCGTATAGGGTGCCGTACAAGGTGCCCCATAAGGCACCGTAGGTTAAGGCACTTGAAAAGCAGGACATGGGGTAGCGGCCTGCACAGGCAGTCAGGACTCTACACAGCTGACAGACGCAGATAGACGGACCAGAGGAATGTCGGCCACTGTGGCGAGGCTATTATGGGCTGGCAGCACAAAGCTGCAAAGATATGACTGTTAGAGGCATGCAAAATATCTGAGTTGGACAGGCATAGGAGGCAGGAACAATGGGGGATCAAACCCATGACCATAGTTTGGAATGTCATTGTACAAACCAGTGGGCTATACCTCTATGGCCTGTTGTACAGCAATGCTTGGGTACAGAGGGACTGCAGGTCACTGCACAAACCGTCTGCTCTGTGCGCCAAGATAGGGTAACCACACCAGCACACATGATGCATTGCACATGCGGAACAGCGGTCTACAGCAGATCACCAAATGGGGTGTGCACCTCTCTGTTACTGCAGCCTGGTAAGATGGACTGCCGTGTGTGATACTGGCATAGAGTAGCCACAGACCCTGCCATTGTGCAGGTTCTGTGTTCACCCTGAGGGTAAGGATGGCTGCCCAGCACTAGGTCCACAGTACATGTGGTGCTACATATAGGTCCTGCTGCACATCCCCATCACTAGCAGTGCAACTGAAGGTACCTCTGTGCCTATCTGTGTTGTGTAGTCACAGGTGTCCCTCTAGGAACAGACACCAACCAGATCAGTGCGTACCTAGTGTTAAAGTCTGGCTGCTATGGCAACCTGTTAGCAGGGCAGAGGAGTGTCTAGTGTCTTATGAGGGTTATGTACCACCGCCCCTACTGTTCAGAGTAGTATAAACTATGTGCCCCCAAGGGCCCAAAATCACCCATATTTTAGGTGAGGGCATGGAGGGACAGGTGCCTGAGCCCACGGGACTGGCTGTGGGACCAGCAACCCCAGTCCTGATAGCAAAAGACAGTCCTCTAGGGCTAGTGCGCAAGAGACATTCCTGTGACTGGGGCATTGGTAGACCAGCAATAATGTGGGGGGTGGCCTGTGAATCCTCACTTGCCACATACCATGGTCTGCCATGCATCATCAGACAACACTTTTGGACTGCACCTGCAGCAGCATACAAGGTGTTCTCACCATGCACAGATGAACTGCAACATGCCACTGGCCAGTCCCTGGTACATGCTCACTGAGCAAACATGTGCACCCAGACATAGGATGGGCAGCACACACACCAAGCAGGTATATCAGTGATTGGACCCCAGAACTGGGATCACACAGGTATCACTGGAGGCAGATAGTATAGAGCACTATGGGGAAACCTAGACATGCCATGGTCACTGCTGAGTCAGGGTGAGACTGACCTCCCAGCATGATATGCTGTGGCCACCCTGTCCATGCAGGTGGTGTTCGGATACTACAGTGTCCCAGCCATTGCAATACTCCCTGTGCAGATGCAGCCTGCCCAATTCGCCCTGTCTGGCCCATACCCACACTACTTTGCTCCTCATTATGCACATTTGCAGGCTAACGCTGGTAACAGTTGGACAATGTGGGCCGAGAGCAGGGTGGGCAGCCACAATACAATGGATAGACATACACACTCCTACTGCAGCACTGTGCAATGAAAGGGGTGTTTGGCAACCCTGCCTGCCACACTGCCGACATTTCTGAACTGTGCAGGAGGTAGCAGTGGTGCTGTGATGGTACCTGCAGCTCCGTGCTGGGGCCATCAGCCTGCCTGTACAAAACGATTTGGATAGTGGAGCCTGTGTGAGTGGGTGTTTCTACCCCTGTTGGCCGCTGCTGTGGGGATTGCATGGTTTGATGTTGTATCTACTTAGTAGGGTAAAATATTGGGATGTGTTCTGCAGGGTCTGCATCTGGGGACCTGCACCTGTGACCCTCTGCTCCTGGACACACTGGCTGTGTGTACTGCACCACAGGCACAGCAGTCCCTGGGGCTACCTTTACTTCTCCTCAGCCAGACTTTTCCTGTTTTTCTGTTGTATCTACATAGTAGGGTAAAATATTGGGATGTGTTCTGCAGCTGGGATCTGAACCTGTGACTCTTTGCTCTGAGTCACACTGGCTGTATGTACTGCACCACAGTGTGGTCACAACAGTCCCTGGGCCTACCTTTACTTCTCCTCAGCCAGACTTTTTCTGTTGCACTGCACACCACTTACTGGTACAGGGCATGGCCTAGGTCCACTGCAGACAGGTGCCACCCCCCCCCCCCCTCCAGCACGGACTCCCCCCCCCCCCCCTGCTATGCTGACATGACCATATGCTGTTGGTACTTGTTGTGCGCCATTCTAGGCCATCCACTGTTCAGGTAGGCAGGTGCCTAGGGTGCGGCGTCTGGGGTGGGAAGGCATACATGGACATCCACACACCCCCCTATCACCACCTAACAACATTATGTCCCTTCAACATGGGGGGGGGGGTGGCTGCGGGGATGTCCTGTCTCTGTCCTGGCAACTATTGGTCAATGTATTTGTATATTGTGTTTGGCTTTGTCAGATGCTGTCTTGATCACTTCCAGTTTCTATGTTCCTATGTGCCACCTAGGCGACAGCCTAGTCCGCCCTATACCACGGCTGCCCCCACTACATGTGCCGCCTGCAGCCCCCTCTGCCCCATTTACACCATTGCCATAGTGGCCTTTCATACTTGGCCACTATGCTGTTGCTGCAAATGGAGCACTACTATCATGTTTTTTGTGCTCCCTGCCTATGTTGTACATTGCTGACACTGAAATGGTTTCTCTCTCCTGCAAATGTGCATTTAACGGCAGGTTTTCATTTGCAGTAGGATTCAGCCCTTCAGTTTAGTGCGTTAGTGTGCAGGGAGCCTCTCCCCGCCCACTCCCCGCCCATTGACCCCTGCTCTCCGCCCTCTCTCCTCCCTCTGCGGTGTGTACCGCGCTACGGAACGCTTCCGCACGGGTTGTGACGTTACCACACGGGAACGTTACCGCAGTTTAGTAAACATACCCCCCAAAAATATTTCTGAGTCTGATGTCACCTCAGTAATAATAATATAAAACCTCATGAGCACTACGCATATTGTGAAGTAATACAAAACCCTACAAAAATTACCTAGGACTTATAGAGAAATTCTACCATACCATAATAGTATCAACTTCCAAAACTCATACAAAGGGTCTATCCAGAAAAGAGCAGCATGGTAAATACTGCAGTGGGCCTTAGAACATCCATATACCTATCCAAAAAGCCAAACAAGCCAGATGAATACCAGTCTCTATATAGAAAATCCATGCAAACAGAACACATAGCCTCAGCCACACATGCAGAACACAGATAGATCCTCATCAAGTAGGGAATATGTTATCACAAACTAAAATAGATGGGGGGGAGAGATTCAAATCCATTTAGGTGGTTTGCAGACACAGTTAGTGCTGCTGAATATCCCTGGATGCCGCCACTAAGGAGTGGAGTAGCAGCCTATTGGTTAGAGCACTGGCTTGAGAACAAGAGACCAGGATTCAATTCTCACTAGCACTTCTTGTGGCCTTGGGAAAGTCACTTGACTTGATAAGGTAAAATTAGACTTACCTGCTAATTGTTGTTCCTGGAGTGGAACCAGTCTAGTCCCGAAACCTCTGGGTTCCCAATCTTATCTAGCAGCTTGGAGACTGAGAAACTCCACCTTTTTTGTGACATCATCAGTATAACTCTCCGGTGCCCGCCTCATGCCACCAGTAACCTACTGACAAAGCAGACTCACCGGAGAAACAAGTAAGACAATATGCAAACTACAGTAAACTAAACCAATTATAGGAATATACCAACTGTGATTAAGATAGCACCCTCTTCATTACTGTGCCTAAAAGAAAGTCGGAGCAGTCCAACCCCTTGCCCCAAGGAAGGAGATTTAGCCCCAAAAGCAGTAATGGATAAAACACAGCTTACCTGTGAAACTGATAGAAAGTCCAGACATCCGTTTGCCAAGAAACTCCGGGAGGGATACGGGACTAGACTGGTTCCACTCCAGGAACAACAATTAGCAGATAAGTCTAATTTCACCTTCCTGATCATGTCCCCAGTCTAGTCCCGAAACCTCTGGGTCCATACCAGAGCAGTGAAACACACTCAACCACGGGAGGAACCTGGCAAACCAGCCTGAAGAACCGCTGATCCGAATGAGGTCTCCTCCACCATTTGCACATTCAGACGGTAATGTTTAACAAAGGTATTGAGGGACGACCAAGTCGCCGCCCTACAGATCTCCACCGGCGAGACCAAACGAACCTCCGCCCAGGAAGTAGCCTGCGCCCTTGTGGAATGTGCTCTCACACCGTCCGGCACTACTCTGCCCTTCAACACATAAGCCGACTCAATGGCCTCTCTAATCCAACGTGCAATAGATGCCTCTGAGGCCGCTTAGCCCTTTCTCTGCCCTGCGAAAAGCACAAAGAGCCTGTCTGACTTCCGAAAAGACTCCGTCCATCTGAGATATTTCTTTAGAGCCCGCCGGACATCCAAAAGATGCAGCTTGTCCGCCGAAGAATCACTCTTATCCCTGGTCAACACCGGCAAGGAAATTTCTTGGTTGACATGAAACGCCGAAACCACCTTCGGTAGAAAAGCCGGCACCGGTCGCAACACGACCTTAGACGCAAAGAAGGAAAGATAGGGCTCTCTGCAGGAAAGCGCCTGTAATTTGGAAACTCGTCTAGCCGAACAGACTGCCACCAGAAACACTTCAGAGTAAGATCCTTGAGCGACGACCGAGCCAGCGGCTCAAAAGGCTCCCCCTCTAACGCCTCCAAAACAAAGGGAAGACTCCATTTGGGAAATACTTGCAGAGCCAGAGGCCTAACCAGAGACACCGCTCTCAAAAATCGTTTCACATCATGCTGGACACCCAGCGACTGACCCGCCAGTCTGCCTCTGAAACAAGATAAAGCAGCCACTTGGACTCGCAACGAAGCCGCCGCCAAGCCTTTCTCGAAACCATTCTGTAAAAATTCCAGAATCTGCGGAAGAGAAGCCCGTAGCGCTTGGTACTGCCGATCACTACACCAGGCCTCAAAGATCCTCCAGATGCGAACATACGCCAACGAAGTCGAATGCCTTCTGGACTTCAGTAAGGTAGAGATAACCGCCGAAGAATACTCTCGGGAGGTCAACCGTGCCCTCTCAAGAGCCAGGCCGTAAGAGAGAACCGACCCACGTGAGGCATGACTAGCGGCCCCTGAGACAACAGATCTGCTCTGTCGGGGAGACGCCAGGGCTTTGCCACCAACAACCTCACCAGGTCCCCGTACCAGGGGCAACGTGGCCAGTCCGGCGCAATCAGGATTACGTGACCCCGGAATCCCTCTACTCTTTGCAGGACCCGGCCAATCAGCACCCACAGCGGGAAGACATATAGCAGCTGCTCCGCCGGCCAGACTTGCAAGAGGGCATCCAAGCCTTCGGACATTCTTTCCCTGCACCTGCTGAAGAAACGACTGCACTTCGCCGACTCGAAGGTTGCCATGAGATCCATCACTGGCACGCCCCACCTGCGAACCATCATCTCGAACACCTCGGGATGCAGGACCCATTCTCCGGGATCCACTTTCACCCTGCTGAGGAAATCGGCCTCCACATTGTCTACCCCCGCTACATGGGCTGCCGACAGGTCCAGAAGGTTGGCCTCCGCCCAGGCACAAAGAGCTTCGGCCTCAGCCTCTAAAGACACGCTGCTGGTGCCGCCTTGCTTGTTGACGTAGGCCACCGCCGTCGTGTTGTCCGACAACACTCGGACCGCTTTCCCTCCGAGAAACTGCCGGAACTCCTGCAAGGCCAGCGACACCGCTCTTAGCTCCAACCGGTTGATCGCCCATGTCCTTTCTTGAGCATCCCAGCGCCCCTGCGCGAAGTTGCCCTGACAATAGGCTCCCCAGCCCAGTAGGCAGGCATCTGTCATCACGGCCACCCAAGCCGGAGCTTCCAGGAGCTTCCCCCTCTCCAGCGATTCGGGAAGCAACCACCAGAGCAAGGCTTGACGGGCCTCCTCCGGGCAGACCAGTCTCCGGGAGAGAGAGTCTCGCTGATGCGACCACTGGCGTAGCAAAGCCCTCTGTAAGGGTCTCATATGAGCTCTTGCCCACGGCACCATCTCTATCGTTGCCGCCATGGTGCCCAACAACTGCAGGTAATGCCACGCTGAGGGAGTCTTGAGCTTGAGAAACCTCTGCACCCGATTCTGCAAGTCTAGCACCCTCTTTTCGGTAAGAAACACCTTCCCGAGCCGCGTATCGAACCGCACCCCTAGGTATTCCAGATTCTGGGAAGGCTGCAAGCGACTCTTGGACATATTGAATATCCAACCGAGACTCTCCAAAAAGCTTACTATCCGGGCCGTGGCCCGCTCGCTCTCGTCCTGCGACTTCGCCCAGATCAACCAATCATCCAGATAAGGATGCACAAGAATACCTTCCTTTCTCAGAGCCGCCGCCACCACTACCATGACCTTGGTAAAGACCCTTGGAGCGGTCGCCAGACCGAAGGGCAACGCTTGAAACTGAAAATGCCCGAACGGAACTGCAAACCTGAGGAACCTGTGATGTTCCGGCCGTATGGGAATATGAAGGTAAGCTTCTGACAAATCCAGAGAGGTGAGATACTCTCCTTTCCGCACCGCCACTATGATGGAGCGTAGCATTTCCATGTGAAAATGTGATACCCGGAGATAGTGATTGACTCCTTTGAGGTCCAGGATCGGCCGAACTCCCCCGTCCTTCCTTGGGACAATAAAGTAAATGGAGTATCGACCGCACCCGGACTGTTCTAAGGGCATGGGTGCTATCGCCCTGAGGTCCAGCAACCTTTGCACCATCTCCCGCAGTGCCACACACTTTGCCACTGCCCTGCCGGGAGACTGCACGAAGGCTTCCCGCACTGGTCGCAAGAACTCCAGAGCGTAGCCTTCCCGAACAACCTCTAACACCCACTGATCCGATGTAATGCGGGCCCAGGCGGGATAAAACTCCTGCAAACGCCCTCCCACGGGAATGGTGGGCGACTGTGCCCCCCTCATTTCATTGTGACTTTTTAAGGTTAAGGGAGGAGGAGGAGGTAGAGGTAAAACTGAAACCTCTGCCTGCTCCCCAGAATCCCCTGAAACCCTGGTTTCTGTAGGGAAAACACCCCCTTTGACCTGAAGGAGCCCTTTGGGACCGAAAGCAGTGAAAATCTCGAAACTGACCACAGGCACCCGGCGCCCCACGAGCAACCTTGGGCTTATCCTCCAGCAACCTTCCGCCTTTGGACTCCCCGAGGTCCTTGACCAGTTTGTCCAAATCCTCGCCGAAGAGCAGACGCCCCTTAAAGGGCAACTTACTCAACCTAGACTTTGACGAACTATCGGCCGCCCAATTACATAACCATAGATATCGTCTCACAGCCACCGCTGATGCCATACTCTTGGACAGCCCCCGCATAAGGTCATAATGGATATCCGACAGGTAGGCTGCCCCTGACTCCAGCCGCGCCGCTTCCCCCGCCAAAGGAGACTGCTTGCCCTCCTGGACTTGCTGAGCCCAACGCAGACAAGCTCTAGAAACCCAAGCTCCGCAAATGGCCGCCTGCAGGGAGATGGCATTGACATCGAAAACTTGCCTTAGCAAGACATCCAGCTTTCTATCCTGAATGTCCTTGAGGGCCGCACTACCCTCTACAGGGATGGTCGTTTTTTTGGTTACTGCCGAGACCGCCGCGTCCACCCTGGGAGGCTTGAAAACCTCTTTGTCCCAGTCTAATAAGGGGTACAACCGGCTCATCACCCTCGCGCCTTTCAAAGGTGCTTCAGGGACGTTCCATTCTTCCCGAATCATCTCTTGAAATACCCTGTGCACAGGGAACGCTCTTTGAGTCTTCCTGAAAACCTGTAACAATGGATCCTCCAACGCCTCATCCTCCACTGCCCCAGGCTCCGGCATATTGAGCGCCTTAAGCGTCTCCACAATGAGAGCCGGCAGCTCTTCTCTCCTGAACACTCTCACAACCCTAGCCTGATCCTCTTTTTCTGAAATCTCTCCCTCTTCTAACTCTTCCTTTAAACCTACACTACGGCTGTCCTCATCCGACAGAGGGTCCTCCGACAATCCTGAGGTGTCTCCCAGGTCCCCGTCTCCGCAAGGCTTCTTGCTCCTACTCGGGGAACTCGGCATCTGCGGAGACGCCAAACGCTTCCTGGCTCCGCTGGATTCGCCCGGCAGACTCTGTTGCAAAATATTACTGAAAGCCGAGTGCTGAAGCAGCGCTACAAACTGTTGGGAGAAGATGGCGGAAAGTTCCTTGGGAAATACCTCAGGAGAAGAGGGGGCGCCCGAGCCTGAAGATGGCCCTGGCACTGGCTCCTCTTGCACTAGTTCCGGCATCAGGGGAGCCGAGGCTTCCGGTGAGGACCCCGGAGCCTTGACTGCCTGCGGGGAAAGTTTGTCCGTTTCCCGGGCCTCTCCCACACATTCCTTGCAGACCCCTGCGTTTGTGCCCTTCCGCGCCCCACACACGACGCAAAGGGGTTTGGAGGGCTTTGTATTAAACACTCTGCCTGCCTAAAGACTAGCCCGGGGGCTTGCGCTGAGCGGCCCCGGGATGCTTTAAACACCAAAGCTTATCCCGGGCTCTAAGCCGGAGCTGCAGAGAGACAAGCAGAGAACACAGATATCCTGAAAGTTTCTCTGCCCTTAAGCCATTCGCAACTGACCCCTTTGAACTTAAAATTACTGTTCGTCGTACTCTTCTCTTTTCTTTTTTTTTTTTTTTTTTTTTTAAACATTGTAGGAATTTAGGAGCACAGCTGGAACGGCAAGGGAAACTAAATTCCCGGATCCGCGGTGCAGCTGCACCACCGCCACGCGGCAGGGCCGCGAGACAAAAAAGGCGCGAAAGCACGCTGACAGAGAAAAAACGGAGCTGCGGTCCCTGAAAAGCTTACCGCAGAAGCGTGCGCAGGAAAAGGCCCTGTCCGGCCCATTGAGAAGAGCCCGTCTCAGCCCCTGAGTCCCCCGAGCAGAAAAAATCACCCCCCAAAGAACACTCACCGCACCGGTTCCGTTAGGTGGGAATTTGCAGCTGGGCGTGCTGGCAGGCAGAGTCCTCTGCACGGCGCCGGCAAGCTCTGTATGCAGCCCTGCACCCCCTGATCTGAACTGGGACTCTGCTGCGCCTCAGGCAAAACTTCTGAAGCAGCCGGTCCCGGTTTAATGCGCCGTTCTACAGATGCCCGAAGAGAAAAAAGGGGGGGGGAGGGGGAGGAGGAGGACCCAGAGCTAAAGAGCTGGAGTGCTCCAAAATTTAAGAAACAGACCTTAAAAGCAAAAAACCTCTAATAAAATAACTACACTTCACTAAAGGAGCCCCAATTTTTTCTCCAGTGAGCCCAGAACCTCCGGGCTCCCAACTATCCAGCTGCTTGGAGACTGAGGTAACTGGTGGCATGAGGCAGGCACCGGAGAGTTATACTGATGATGTCACAAAAAAGGTGGAGTTTCTTAGTCTCCAAGCTGCTAGATAAGATTGGGAACCCAGAGGTTTCGGGACTAGACTGGGGACACGATCAGGAACCCACCATTGCCTCAGAAAAATTCAATGTCCCCGTTTAATGTACATTACCAAGCTTAAGTTACAATGTAGTGGACTTCTGGTTAAGATGGCGGAGTGAACAGACAAGGCGGTGGAGCTCCCCAGACACCCCTGTACAGAAGTAAATTAACTGAGGACGTTCAGACCTGGTGGGAGAGGTTCAAGAGCCATAATAACTGCTCGTACAATGCCTAAATCGGTGAAAATTAAAGGCATGAAATCAATTTGAGACATATATGTGGTAAAAATAAAAAGCATCTCCAAAGCGGGAGCCACCAGTCAACCCCCATCACAGAGTTCTTCGGCTACAAGTGAATGAGATGAAATGTCAGCAGACAGTGGGGATATGCTTCTTAACGTGCTAAAAGAAATTAGAGCATCTAAAAATGAAATTGTGGAGAAGGTACTCTCCAAAATACAGGAAAAATTTGTCGCGCTTGGTCAGTGCATGGATTAAGCAGAACAGCACTTGAGCTGTACAGAAGATGGGCAGAAACACTTAGAAGGCAATGTCGGACGTTTAAACACATAATTGAACTGGATGAGAGGAGGAGGAGAGAAGACTGGCCTAGTGGTTAGGACACAGTACCTCAGGCCACCTGTGGACAGCAATCTCAGGCCAGAGGGACTGGGGTTTCTAGTCCTATAGGCACTCCTTGTGGCCTTGGGCAAGCCACTTAACCCTCCGTTGCCTCAGATACACATAGATTGTGAGCCCTTTGGGGACAAGGGAATATATCCAGTACCTGTTTGTAGTAATTACATAATGTAAACCACTTTGATTGAAGGATAAGGCGGTATAGAACACTGCTTAAATAAATAATATAGAAGATTTAGAAAATAGAGAAAGGCACTCCAATGTACATATTTTTGGAATACAAGAAGGCAAAGATGTCTGTAAATCTGTGTGAGGCCTATTTCAGAAATGCTTTCCAGGATCACCAGTGGTGGGAAATTATGAGCTGGAAAGGGCTCATCGAGAACTGCGGCCTAAAATAGACATTAATGCCAAACCCTAGCTCTGATAGTAAAATTTTGGAGATATCAGGATAAAGACTTTTATCATCCAAGAAGCCAGAAACTCTAAAGTTGTGATGTATAGAGACTGGAAGGTGTTGGTATTTCCAGGCATGTCGACAGAAACTGTCAAACGCAGGAAAGAGCTTTTGAAATGTAAAGAGGTGTTAAGCCGCCGTGGCAAAGAAGCGGTACTGTGGTATCCAGGCAAGCTAACCTTTCTGGAGAACGGAGTACAAAATCTTTTTATATCTCCAGCTGCAGTCAGTAATTACATTAAGACCTTGCTTGGGAAGACACGAGAAGGGGACAATTCAATGGCAACACACAGAACTGCAACCTCACCAAGGAGGGACCTTGCAAAACTGCCCACGCTAAGCCAAGAGAAGGAGCAGATTGCTACATCAGAAGTGAGCAAGGAAGCCTTACCAGCACGACGGAGAGATGACCTAGTAGGGGAGATACAAACGGGAGAAAAGGAAAGAGGCAAATGGAACAGAGGGGAAATGACTGGCAGGCATAAAATGCTGAGGGGAAAACATTAAAGTTTTTGATGCCGGGGGCGCTAGTGAGCCCGCTGCTAAATGGCTGCTCCTTAGTGTAGCTCCGTCCCGGGCTCCCCCAATTCTTCAGCTAACACCCGCATTTCTATGGCATTGCTCCCCCGAGCCTTCAGAATTGACCCCGGGAGAGTCGGGCAATTCTAAGTGCACCTTCCAGCGCGGCTCGGAGTGCAGCGGTAAGGTAAACCGCCAGGAGCCAGTCCTTGCCATACCCGGCTCTGCTGTCCTGCTCCTGACTGCTGCCGGTGCCCCGGTGTACCCCCTGTGCTCCGGGACCGGGCTGAAGGGCTCTCTCCACATTGCATAGCAGACCGATGTTCTAACCTCACAGTGCATCGAGGAACAGAGCTCCTTGGAAACCGCGTGTGTGTCCCGACGCTGAGCACTGCAGTGCAGAGGGAATTGGTGCTCCGGTGCTGCTGCTATCGCTGCCGCGAGAGTTGCTACATCTTCCTGGCGATTGTGCTGTCTCAGGGCTGCAGAAGAGGTGAGAGTGCTTGGGGCCCCGCAAAATAGAGCTTGCCAGGAGGCTGCGGGGGCCTGGATTAAAGTGGCTGCCATAGCCACGTGGTGTTGGAACGCACAGGGTTCTTTGCGTTCCACCAAGAGCAACAAGTTAAAGCAGTCACATGGGCGCTGCCCAGCGAATCACCTACTCTCTACCAGAATTGTAGAAGAAAAACCCCGGATGTCTATAATTCCTGCACCTTGCTGTATTGTGTGAGGCCGGAGCTCCCTCTGCTGACCACGAGTGGGATTGTTCAGATTTTTCAGCTTGCTTACAGCATCTGCCTGCTTTTTTTTGTAACTGCTCACTGCCTATCCTTGGAGTGCTGGTCCGCTATCTATCCCATGGCTACTAAGGCTAAAAACTCTGAAGCCCGAGAGGGCATACGCTCATCCCAAAGACTGCAGGGCAAAAGTGGTGTCCCGACTAGTCCAACCAGTAAACACCTCTCAGGGGGTTCTGATGATTTATTTATTTATTTATTTATTTAGTAAACACTTGTATACCGCTGCTTCCTACGATCAGCAGCGGTTTACTTTACAGAATCATAATGTATTGTACGGTACATTGAGATTTCAGTTTTACATTTTGATTAGTCAATGATTACGTAACACGGGACAAGCATTTGGATACGATACATATTTGATTAAAGCACACAGATCAAGGTATACATTTGATTTCAGTAGATTGGGGGAGGGCCCCATATATACAATTTGTACAGAATTAGTTGCCAAGGTGTACAGACTATACATGGTTATATACAATTTGTACGGAATTAGTTGCCAAGGTGTACAAGTTATACATGACTATATACTATTAGATTATATGCTGCCGAGTGCGGCAGAGGAGATCTGGTTGAGGTAGGGAGATGAGACTGTGAGTGAAAGTGAATTGGACCCTACCATGCTGTCCTCGCATGCCCTGCTTCAGCGTGAACTTCGTCGGGGCTTTGCGGATTTGGCAGGCGAATTTCACTCCATGCGCGAAGACCATTGCGGAACTCCGGGGTGAAATGAAAGATCTTGGAGCGCGAGTGGAGGAGGTTGAGACAAAAGTTGCGGATCACGATAGTGCCATGGTGAATTTACAATGTGCTCTTGACAGGCAGCGGGCGCAAGCCATGGAGCGCACTTATAAAATTGATGACATTGAAAACCGCTCCCGTCGCAACAATGTGCGTTTCCAGGGAATCCCGGAACCGGCGGGGGGCGGTGAAGACCTCCCGGTAGTCCTCAAAAATTTGATTGCTGAATTGCTCCCAGGGGAGGAGCTGGCAGCTCATGGGTCTGAAATGGAAGTGGAGCGAGCGCATCGGGCTCTGGGAAAGCCTCCTAACAACCAGCCCCAAGATGTCATTGCGCGATTCTTGCGCTATACTGATGCTGATCTTCTTATACGCCGGGGCCGGGAGAAAAAAGTGATCCGATTTCAAGAAGCAACAGTAACTGTATATCAGGACCTCTCGACGTTTACACTGGCCCGTCGGAGGGAGATGAAACCAGTAACGATGGTCCTGAACAACAAAGGGATTCGCTACTCCTGGGCCTTCCCGTTTCGGATAAATTTCCTCCTGGGCAATAAAAAGATTTCCGCTAAAGACCATACAGAGGCCTGGAGAGCTCTCCGCCAGGCGGGTCTGGTCGAAGATAATGCGCTGCCTCAACTCCCGACCCCTAAGCCTCAACACTCGAAGTGGACCCGGGTGGGAAAGCCTACTTGATATACCCCGGAGTTGAAGCGCCTATTTTTTCTGATTGAGAAACTTTGCTCAAGGATTCTGTGCTTTCATGGCCACATTTGAATGGCCAGTTTTGAGAGTTTTGCTGTTCTCCCGGTCTGCTCCCGTTGGGCTGCCGGCTCTAAGTCTGCAAGGGTTCTGGGTATATACCTACTGCCCCATGCGGGTAATGAGGGGTATGTTGATGCTGTGTGAATACTGTTAAAGGGGTAATCCGGGCTAGACACTCTGTTGATGGGCTATGTACGGGGGAAATGATCTGATTTGCAATGCTTGTAGTTTGGCTATGTGGGGGCCCGGGCGGAGTTTAGTTTGGGGTCAGTTTACCGTGTCCTGTTTTTTCTTTAACAGGTGGGAGGTTCTGATGGGAGGGGGGTGGGTGGGGGGGGGGAGGCTTTAATATTTTCTTTTCGGGATATGGAGTACGAAGGCGGGGGGGGGTGAATCTCTACAGCTAGCCTGGTGGTTTCATGATGATGGCGTTTTATGCTGGAGATCACTGCAACTCCTACAAGAGTCGTGGGGGAAACATGTTGTGGGCCAGAGGGGAAGCAAAGGACGGGGGGAGTGTGGTGGTTGAACAACAATGGTGCGCTTGATTTCCTTGAATGTTAAGGGTCTTAACTCCCCTCGAAAGCGATCTTTGCTGTTCTCGGAGCTGAGGACCCTGAGGGGGGACATTGTCTTTTTGCAGGAGACGCATCTCCGAGCTAGCAAACAGGGGTGGTTAAAGCGTAATCCTTATACTGAGGTGTGGGTTGCTTCGGATGTGCATGGGCGAAAGAAACGTGGGGTGGCCTTCTTATTTCATCACAGCTTGTCCCTACAGGTGGAAGAGGTTAAGCGAGATACCCTGGGACGGTGGCTTTTTGCGAATATACGCTTGGAAGGTCACATGTTAACCTTAGCTAACATATATGCACCAAATGAGGGGCAGGGATCTTTCTTTACACAATTGAAGGCCTTGCTCGCTGAATTTGCGAAAGGCCCCATTATACTCGGTGGGGACTGTAATGCCCATTTGGTGCCCCATTTGGATTCTACGAGTAGTGGTGGGAGGGGGCTGAACGGGCCCGGTAAGGCCTTGCAAAACCTTTTGAAAGAACTGGGCCTGCGCGATGTGTGGAGAGATACCCATGAGAGGGAGAGAAGCTACACCTATTTTTCTCCTGTCCATCAGGTGCACACCCGCATAGATTATTTTTTGTTGGATCAGCGCCTGATGGACGGGAGGGTGGAGGCTGGTCATGGGGCGCTGACCTGGTCGGACCATGCCCCGTGCTGGCTCTCCCTCCCGGCGGATGTGTACAGTGACCGCCAATGGCTCTGGAGGCTTGATGTGCGATTCCTTCGGTGGCAGTGCGCTGTACAGGACCACGGCCGTTTTATAACTGATTTTTTTTGAGCTAAACGACTCTGGGGAGGTGCCGCTTCCCATTGTTTGGGACGCTTTCAAGGCCACGGCTCGGGGCCAACTTATGGCAGAAAGGGCCCGCACGCGGAGGGCCTGGAGACGGGAATATTGTCAATTAGTGGGAGAATCTTCCCGGTTGCGCTTAGAGCACGCCCAGACTGGATCGAAGCGGGTCTTACGGCAATGGCGGGCTGTCCAGGCTAACCTAGATGCATGCTCACAAAGAGAGTTAGACAATAAGCGCCGGAAACTGCGTCAAACATTCTACGAGCAGGGGAACAAGACAGGTCGCTATTTAGCCTTGCAGCTTCGGCAGCAGCAATCGGGACGGGTGGTCCGCGAGCTTCACGACTCTGGGGGACAGAAGAAGGTGATCTCTCGAGAGATACGTGAAGTCTTTGCTACTTTTTTGGAACGGTTATATAAAGCCGAACCTTTTGATTTGGCCCACGCACAGGGCTTCTTACGGAAAATCACCTTGCCCCAGTTGACTAACCCTGATCGGGAGCACTTAGACTGAACTTACGGTGGAGGAGGTGGAGCTCGCAATCCGGCGGTTGAAAACGGGGGGAGCGCCGGATAATGATGGCTTCCCTGCGGAGTACTATAAAAAATTTTGTGTGCAATTAGCGCCTACGCTGGTAGTACTCTTCAATGAGGTCCTGAGGGGGGCGCCTCTGCCTCCATCTCAGCGTGAGGCTTTGATAGTCATGATCCCTAAGCCAGGTAAACCCCTGCAGGACGCGGCCTCGTATCGTCCCATTTCCCTCTTAAATACGGATGTCAAAATACTTGCTTCTGTGTTGGCTGCGCGGTTGAACCGGGTTCTCCCTACTCTGATACATCCTGACCAGGTTGGGTTTGTACCGGGGCGCCAGGCGGCAGATAATATTCGGCGAATGCTGCAGGTTATCCACGTAGCGCAGAAAGATTCGCAGCCGACCCTGGTGATGGGGGTTGATGCCGAAAAGGCCTTTGATCGTGTCAGTTGGGGTTATCTTTGGTGTGTGTTGGATTCGTTGGGCTTTGGTCCTAATTTCATACGCTGGGTTCATAGCTTATATCAGGACCCCCAGGCATGTGTTCGGGCTAACGGGGGTCAATCCAGAACTTTCTCACTGGAAAGGGGCACTCGTCAAGGCTGTCCTCTGTCGCCGCTGTTGTTGTTCGCACTAGTGATGGAACCCTTGGCACAGAGCTTTCGCGAACATTCGGGAATGAGGGGCGTTCGTGTGGGCCCCGCGGAGTACCGGATCGCGCTCTTCGCGGATGATATCATATTATCTTTGGTGAATCCCTCCGCGTCTCTTACTGCCGCTATGCAGCTTTTTGACACCTTTTCCCAGGTATCTGGATTTAAAATCAACTATACGAAATCTGAAATTCTGAATGTGGGGGTCTCGGAAGCGGTCTGTACGGAGCTTCGTGCTGCCTACCCCTTCCGGTGGGTGTCGGGTGCTCTGCGATATTTAGGGGTGAATCTGACAGTGGACCGGACGGACCTTTTTAAGGCTAATTATGAGCCGCTACTCTGGCAAGTCCGGCACGATCTGGAAACCTGGAATAGGTTAATGTTATCCTGGTTTGGGCGTATTGCGGTGGTAAAGATGGTGGTCGTTCCCCGGTTTTTGTACCTCTTTCAGGTTCTCCCTATCTCGTTGGCCCGGGGATTATTGGCCACCTGGCAAACCCTGCTTATGAAATTTATCTGGCAGTACCGTCGACCGCGTCTGCCACGTCAGCTTCTTTATGCTCGATCGCGCATTGGGGGTATGGGGGTTCCTAATCTTCACTGGTACTATGCGGCAGCGCAGTGTCGCGCCGGGGTGGAGTGGATGATCGCGGATAGCTCCAAGCGCTGGGTGCAACTGGAAATGACTATCGCAGGGGGGGAGGGTTTGGGGGACCGGCTGTGGCTTGGTCCCAAACTGCGAAGTGGTCAGCGTTTAAGCAATCCCTACATTTTACATACCCTTCACTGTTGGGACCAATTCTTTCGGCCTCATGGGACGGACCTCACCCCTTTGGCGCCTATAGTAGATAATGCTTCCTTTCCCCCAGGATTGGTTGATCCGACGTTCCGGATGTGGGGTCATAAGGGCCTTAGCCGTGTAGGACAACTGTTTGACGAGGGTAAGTTGCAAACGTTTCAAAGGCTCCGGGAGGAATTTGACCTTCCAGATAGTCAGTTCTTCCAATATACGCAGGTGGCCCATTGGGTTCAGACTAGAGCCGTTCGGCCCCACGTGGCCCGAGTGCTGACAGATTTGGAGCGTTTTTGCGAGGGGTGCACCACCACCAAAGGTCTAATAGCTGCCTTGTATGCTCAGCTGCAGGCACAGCAACCGCGCTTTGTCAAGCATAGAGCAAATTGGAACACTGACTTGAATCTTTTGTACTCTGAGCAACAGTGGGAACAGGTGGAGGGTAGACTGTGGAAGAGCTCGGTGGCGGTTAATGTCCGTGAAACTAATTATAAATTATTATATAGGTGGTACATGACTCCTGTGCGGATTGTTCGTGTTTATCCCGGGGTTTCGGATCTGTGTTGGCGGCGATGTGGGCAGAAGGGGGCTCTGGAGCACATCTGGTGGTCCTGCCCTCGCACTCAAGTCTTTTGGAGGGGGATTCAAACTCGCTTACAGCAGCTTATTGGGGTGAGCATTCCCTGGGATCCAGGTATCTTTCTATTTGGGGTTGCTGTGCCTGGGGCGCGCAGCTCCCAACTGGCTTTGCTTCGCCATGGTCTGAATGCGGCTCGTATGTTGCTAACTTCTGTTTGGAAGCAGGCTCTCCTGCCGTCTTTTTCTGTCTGGTTGGACCGGATGTGGGACACATATACAATGGAGCGTGGGGTAGCTGCTGGGAGGATGCGACTACCACGTTTTGAGCAGGTGTGGGAACCCTTTGTCCTTCGTTATGGCACCTGATTGCTTAAGGCCGTGGCCTGTCCTCGAAAGTAGTGGGTGACATGTGTTGCTGCAGGATGCTTGTCGGCGGCATCGCCTTTTGCTTTCAGTTTACTGAATGACTGGCGTAGTCTCTCTTTTTATGGGCTGGTATGGAGATTCGTGGGGGGGGCGGGAGAGATCAGATGGGGGGCTTGGGTGTGGGAGGGGAAGTTGGAAGGTGGGGGGTGGATGTTTTCTTTCTTCTTGGGGGGTTATCTGTGGCTTGCAGTAGGGTGGGAGGGGGTTGGGGGATACGGGAAGGGGGACAAGTGTAACGGGATAATAAAAACAAAAAAATCTAAAAACAAAAGAAGGCGTTTTGTTGGCTAGCCTTGTGATTTTTGTTAGTGACTTTAGCTTTGTTCTCTTTTGATATTGTATTATGCCTATGATGTCGGTTCCTAATGTATTTTATGCCTGCCTTTCAATAAAAAAAAAAAAGTTTTTGATGCCAACGCTCACTAATAGTAGCAACTACTGCCTGCCAGACAGGGGCCTTTTCAAGACATTTGGATCACCAAAGGATGAACAGAATGTGGGAACACATCATAAAACCTTTAAAGACGGAAACCAAACAAGTGAGAGAAAAACTAGATTGCGCAAGATACTAAGGGTTCAGTTACTTTTCTTGCTTGATGTTAAAGAGTATTAATGCTATCAGGAAAAACATGCAATGCCAAAAGTAAAGGGGGACCGGAAGTCGATACATACATTAAAAAAAAAAGATTTTTATAGTATAAATGGAAAATGTATTGAAGTTTGATAAAGTTAAAGTTAAATTCATGTTGGAGAAGAAAGTGTTAAAGCAGCGAGATTCAGTGACGGGTCAATAATAAATGTGCCAGCCTCTGGGTGCAAGGGGAAGCTGATGAAAAGTCAGGGCTTTGATAAAAAAAATATGGCAGATACAAAATAGGGTCACTTAATACAAGAGGCATTAACCATCCCATTAAAAGAAAGCAGATGTTGGGCTTATTCAAATGCTCACAGGTGGATTTCGTGCTGTTGCAGGAAACACACCCAACGAGACTAGAACACGAGAAGCTGAAGGCATTTGGATATAGGTGGATATTTTGTTCCTCATTCAACTCAAAAAAGAGAGGAGTAGTTATTCTTCTCACTTGGTTTGCAGCTTGTCGTGCTGTGAGGGCTTGAGTGCATCAGTGATGCTGAGAGCTAAACTATCGGTAGTTTAACTACTGGCAGGGTCTCCCAAGATGGACAGGTCTCAGCTGAGGTGCCAGACCAAGACAAACCACCCATCTGGGCAGCAGCAGAATGGGATAGTGTTGACGGTGGAGGATCACATTTTTGTGACAACGGCAAGAACACCAAACTTAAACTGCGCGGAAGAAAGGCCCGGCAATCTACTTCTGTATCTTGCCATGAAAACCTAATGGATAGTTACAACAAAACAAATTGTGCTATGGTGCTGGAAGATGAGACCCCCAGGTCAGAAGGCACTCAACTAGCTACTGGGGAAGAGCTGAAGACTTTTCAGAGTAAAGCCAGCATTTATGATGTGGTTGGATCAAAGCCCTCGGGAAGTCTGACTGCTGATGTAGCTGCACATGAAATGAGAGTCAGAAGCTGTAAAGATGTCTTACACATTGGAACATGGAACGTACGAAGCATAAACCAAGGGAAGTTGGAGGTGGTCAAGAATGAAATGGAACGTGTACAACTTGATCTGTTGGGTGTCAGCGAACTGAAATGGACTGGCATTGGGCACTTTGCATCAGATGATCACATGGTCTACTATGCTGGAAATGAAAGACAAAGAAGAAATGGTGTTGCATTTATAATAAAGAAGAAACTTGCAAGAACTGTAATGCAATACAATGCAGTCAGCGACCACTTAATCTCTATTCGTTTACGAGGATTGCCTATCAACACAACTATAATTCAAGTATATGCCCCAACAACAGCTGCAGAAGAGAATGAAATTGAAGAGTTCTATGAACAAGTACAAGCTGAAATTGACAGAACATGCAAACAGGATATCCTGATAGTCATGGGTGACTGGAATGCAAAAGTTGGCAACAAAGAAGAAGGCAAAGTAGTTGGAAAATATGGACTTGGCAACAGAAATGAAGCTGGAGAAAGACTGATAGAATTCTGCAAGACCAATGATCTATTCATCTCAAAACACCTTCTTTCAGCAACACAAGCGGCGACTGTACACATGGACTTCACCCAATGGATTGTATAAAAATCAAATTGACTACATCTGTGGAAGTCAACGATGGAAAAGCTCTATAACATCAACAAAGACAAAACCTGGAGCTGACTGTGGTACAGATCATCAACTACTAGTATGCAAACTCAAGCTAAAGTTGAAAAAGAGCAAACCACTCATGAATGCAGCAAAATATGACCTTGAGAATATACCACTGGAATTTAAAGACTGCCTGCAAAATCGATTTGCTGCTTTAAATACAAATGACAGAGTTCCAGAAGAGTTATGGAATGACATCAAGAAGGTTGTGTTGGAAGAAAGCGAGAAGTCTCTACAAAAGGTGAAAAAGCAAAAACGGCCACAATGGATGACGGAAGAAACTGAAAATTGCCCAGAAACGCAGAGAAGCTAAAGCCAGAGGAGAAAGAAAGACAATCGCAGAACTCAACAGAGATTTCCAACGTGCAGCAAGACAGGACAAGGAAAAGTACTACAACGACGCATGCAGGGAAATAGAAGCAGAAACTATTAGAGGAAGAACAAGATCGGCTTTCCTAAAGCTACGAGAGTTAAAGAAAAAGTTCCAGCCTCGAATTGGAATGTTACAAGATGCTCAAGGTTCTATGTTGAACGATGCTGAGAAGATCAAGAAAAGTTGGAAGGAATATACAGAGTTTTTATATGATAAAGATCAAGTGGACCAACAGCCGTTTCAACCTGTACCTTATGATCGGGAACCATTGGTGATGAAAGAAGAAGTTGAACAGCATTGAAAGCCTTATCAAAGAACAAAGCACCAGGCATTGATGGCATTCCTATAGAAGTATTGCAGCAATCTGATGCAGCTGTTACCATACTTACAAGGCTCTGCCAAGAAATATGGAAGACAACATCATGGCCAACTGACTGGAAAAGATCTGTGTTTATACCAATACTAAAGAAAGGTGATCCAACTGACTGTGGAAATTATCGAACAATCGCTCTGATCCCACATGCCAGCAAGATTCTACTGAAGATTATTCAAAAGAGACTACAACCATACCTGGAACAAGAACTACCTGAAGTGCAAGCAGGGTTCAGGAAAGGGCGAGGAACAAGAGACATCATTGCGGATGTGAGATGGATCCTTGAAAAGACTAAAGAATACCAAAAGGATATCTATTTGTGCTTTATCGACTATAGCAAGGCTTTTGACTGTGTAAACCATGAGAAACTCTGGGCCACATTAAGAAGCATGGGTATACCAGAACACCTGATTGTTCTCTTGCGCAATCTGTACATTGATCAAGAAGCAACAGTTCGAACGCAACAAGGAGAAACAGAATGGTTTAAAATAAGCAAAGGTGTAAGACAAGGCTGCATACTTTCCCCCTACCTGTTTAATTTATATGCAGAACAAATCATCAGAGAAGCAGGATTGTATGAAGACAACAAAGGTGTGAAGATTGGTGGAAGACGCATCAACAACCTTCGCTATGCTGATGATACTACATTACTGGCTGAAAGTGAAGATGATCTGAAACATTTGCTTCTCACAATCAAAGAACATAGTCTCAAAATGGGCCTGCACCTTAATGTAAGGAAGACAAAGATCATGACAACTGGCATAATCAACAGGTTCATCGTTGAAGGAGAAGAAACTGAAATTGTGAACAACTTTAACCTACTTGGATCAACTATCAATAAAGAAGCAACAAGCAGTCAAGAAATCAAACGACGCATTGCTCTTGGCAGAATGGCTATGAAAGACCTAGATAAGATTCTCAAGAGCAGAGATGTCTCTCTCCATACAAAGATTTGACTTGTTCAAGCCATGGTATTTTCAATAACATCATATGGATGTGAAAGCTGGACAGTGAAAAAGATAGACAGGAAGAAAATTGATGCCTTTGAATTATGGTGCTGGCGGCGAATACTGTGTATACCATGGACTGCCCGAAGAACAAACCAGTCGGTACTAGAGGAGATCAAACCTAAGCTTTCTTTAGAAGCTCAGATGACAAGACTTCGACTTTCATACTTTGGACACATCATGCGAAGGGAGAGATCATTAGAGAAAGACATCATGCTTGGCAAGATAGAAGGTCAACGCAAAAGAGGAAGGCCAGCAATGAGATGGATCGATACAATAACAGCAGCTACGGGTACCAGTCTGTCAACAATGAGCCGCCTGATTGAAGACCGAACACAATTTAGGATAGCTATCCAGAGGGTTGCCATGAGTAGACTCTGACTCGACGGCACTTAACAACAACAGTTATTCTTGTTAACAAAAAAGTCCCCTTTCTTCTTTTTAAGCAGGGAAGTGATACACAGGGGAGAGTTGTATGGATTACTGGGTGAGTAGAATAGGAAGTGTCAATATTTAATATATATGCACCAAATGGACCAAAAGGTTCTTTCTATAAGGAACGGATAAGAAGATTTGCCCATGATGCAGTAGGATACTGGATTGTAGCAGGGGATATAAACTGTGCCTTGACATCCAATGATAGATCTAATTTTGGGGGCGGCAGCATAAATATGAAGGAAAAGAGCCTGTTTGAAAAAGTGGGAACTAGCAGATATATGGAGAGAATAGAACAAATCAAGAAGAGAATATACCTGCTATACAGCACGGTATGACACCTATGCCCACCTGGATTATATTTTAGTGCAAAAAGATCAAATGGGGAAATGTGATGAGCTCCACCCTCAGATCGTTTCGGACCATGGACTGGTAACTGGTTGGTAGAGACCTTCTGCCTCAAGAGGCAAAACAGGTTGGTCCAGATGGAGAGCAAATATGTCCCTCCTGCAGCATAAGGATACTTTAGATAAGATCAAGGAAGCATGGAGACAGTTCTTAGAAATTAATGATAATGGAGAGGTCATAGATGACACTCTATGGGACTGTGGGAAAGCAGTTATCCGGGGAACTTTAATTCAAATAGCAACTGTGATAAGGAAGCTTATCATAGTTCAGGAGGGAGCTATAAAAGAGGTGAATTGGCTTTGAACAAGCAACCTGTCTTTGCAGGTAGAAATACTAAAACAGAATGTTTTCATAAAAGACTACCAGTCCCAGAATGCACCAGGTTTCAGACAGCCTCTAGAAGGGCTGAAGTGGGGAAACGTGTGTTCAATCAGGAGAGCTATGAGGTAATCCCCAATCACTCATCTCCAAGGGCAGGGCTTGATTCAGCACACCTGGGCTGTGCTAGGGTGGAGTGTCCCTATAAGCACTTTAAAAGAAAAAGATATTCTACACGGAGACAGAACAGGGAGAAAGAGAATAGGGAGAACGGTGAGCACAGGGAGAAGCAGAAGCTGCAGATCCAGAAACAGAAGCCATTGGAGAAAGAAGAGAGAGAACTACAACAGCCGAAGCAACGTGGAAGGAAGAACAGAAAGATATCTTGGAGGTCTAAAGAAGGAGCCCACAGCAGTACGTGTGTTAGGAATGATTCCAGAGGCAAGCATACTCCATTGGACTGGAGGAAGCCAGAGGATTGGGGTTATAGAGCCAGGAATTCCCAAACGGCACCTTTGAGGGAGACGGCTGCATTTGGAAGGGGCCCTAAGACCGGTGCAAGAAGGTATGTGAAGAGAGACCCAGTGTCCAGGGATCTTGATTGGAAGGCTGGACATAAAAGCTGGACTACTTACTGGCCAGGATACCAGGAGAGGAAACCTAACAGCAAGGGAAGCTCAGGTATGAACTTTGATCTATGCCCTAGCTCTTCATCTGGAAGACAGCAGGGAAACAAATATTATCCTGAGACTGATCAAGTAAGGAATTCCTCTGAGCCAGACCATGATATTGATTCCATGATATTTGAGGAAGAAGGAGATATATCAAATGATCAGTTGGAATACATGGACTGCTCACTGTCTAGGCTGCTGTTTTAAAGTAGTTTCTCACTAATACAACAACCACCAAAAGGAACTGTAACTTGTTCTTTTATCTACCCAGAAAAGTCTCTGCAAGAAAGCTTTAGGGTAGGATTGAGCCACGTAGAGAGAGTGAACCAGCAAAGGGGTTTACAGCTGGCTAATTATTTGTAATTGAGCCAGGCACAAGTGCACGTGAGCTCTAGAAGGAAACTTCTTCCTTGTGTGTGTGAATAGAAGAAAGTTATCCTTGATAAAGAACAGTTTTTCCATTTTTGGGTTTGTTTTTTTTGCTTTTTGGAGCACTGCTAAGAAGGTCATTAGCAGGAGCCATCAAAAAGACCTTTTCTGTTTCCCATCAAGGTCTTTATTGATTTATTGCTTAAGAAGTTCAGTTACCTTATAACATGTTTTTGTTTTTCCTGAGTACAATACTTGAAGCAAGTGTCCTTTTGTGTTACCAAGTAAATCTGTGTGGGAGAATTAACCCCATGAATAAAATCTGTTTTTCTTTGCTTACATTCGAGCATCACAACTCATTATTTTGTGAATGGCTGATTCTGGTATGAATGAACTAGAACTCCCACACTCCTTTGCAAGTCATAATAATATTTTGCCTTTGCCAAGACTGTGGACATTCACGACCAGCGCCCCCGTTTACACAACACAACAAAGACAAAAAAAGAACAACAAGAAAAGAAGGCTAATGCCTTCTTAGGCTAACACCTAAGAAAGTCAGCCTACAAAATGAACATGCCCGAAGCGGGGAAAAAGGAGACTTTGCAACAATTAAATATAACGAGAGCCAAATTACAAAATCTTAAAACAGAGAAAATTGATCATAAACTAAGATGCACTAAGAGAAATTATATGGAACAGGGTAATAAAGCAGGAAAATTGTTGGCATGGCAAATGCACAAGCAGAAGGCAGATAGCTTGATGGCTGAACTTTTGAATCGAGAGGGTAAACAAATAAGCTCCACCAATAATATATGTTCAGAATGTTGTGCTTTCTATAAACAGCTATTTAACTCAGAGTCCAGAGCGAGCTCCAATGACATGGAGAAATGTATTATACTTATTTAACTGCTTTTATATACAGCCTTTCTACAATCCAAGACGGTTTACAAGGAACATAACATAACAGTGTAACACAGCTGTTGTACATGGAACAGTAACTTCTTGAACATAAACATGCGTAATTTAACCGTGAACTATTTACATATTTACAGGTTGATTATTAAATGAGGGCGTTAGGTGGAGGCATGCGTGAGGAGATATGGGAGGAGGGGTAATGGGAGCAATAAAGGGTGGGAAGCATTAGAGGAAATACCTCCAACCGGTAAATTTATCCCAACTAAATGCGAAAGAAGAGTTAAATATGGGAAGGCTGATCACTGTGCAGGAAGTACAAGAAGCTATAAAAATGCTATCAAAAGGCAAAGTAGCCAGAGGAGATGGCATCCCAGCGGAGCTGTTCCATGCCCTAAGTGAGGAATGGTCACCACTCCTGGTGAGGGTTTTCTCGCAGGCACTCCAGGGAAATCCACTCCCCAAATCTATCTCACAGGCAAACATTATTGTCTTCCCTAAAGAGGGGAAGCCCTCTACTGAGTGTGGAAGCTATAGACCTATAGCTCTAATATATAGTGATGCAAAACTTTTTGCCAAAATTTTAGCAAGCAGATTAGACAAGGTCCTTCCCAGATTAACGAATCCAGATTGGTCTGGATTAATCAAAGGCCGACTCATATCGGACAATATCCATAGAGCAATAAATTTGATACACAATATACAAAACCATCAAATCCCAGCACTATGCCTAATGTTGGATACAGAAAAAGCATTTGATCGGGTTGAATGGGGCTTTTTGTTTAAAATGATAGACAAATTTAATGTGGGGAAGGGCTTCTTAAGAGGCATCAAAACTTTGTATCAAAATCTGACAGCACAGGTATCAGTGAATAATGGTAGTTCTGAGACAATTTTCTTACAAAGAGGCACGAGACAGGGATGCCCACTTTTTCCACTCCTATTTGCCATAGTAATAGAAGCATTTGCTGCTAAAATCCAACTAAACTAAAATATCCACCCAATACAAGTGGGTGGCATTGACCACAAAGTGATGTTGTATGCAGATGACACGTTGATATTTATGGCCATCTCCAGACAGTCAATACCAGAAGTGTTGGAGGAAATTAAATCCTGAAACCTGTGAGAAGATTTTGAAGTTAATTTGGGGAAAACGGAGGTTCTAAGCTTGGGAAGCCTCTCTAAAGGTACACTAAGACTTTCCCTTCAATTGGGTAGGTCAGACGTTTAAGTATTTGGGTGTGTATATAGGGCGATGCTTGGAAGATCGCTATAGACTTAACTATTTACCATTGGGAACAAAACTAGAAGCAGAACTCCAAAAATAGGCAGACTTGCACCTTAGTTGGTTAGGAAGAGTGGCCGCACTGAAAATGTCACTTATTCTCAAGCTCACCTTTCTGTTTTCGCAACTCCCGATTGGCATTTCCATGACCCTCTTGCAGAATTGGAAGAAGAAACTCTTCAAATTTGTATGGGGTGGGAGGGAGGCCCAAATAAGCTCGCCACGCTTAATTCGGGATAAAGAGCTAGGGGGAATAAAGCTACCGGATTTGAAGCTTTACTATGGGGCGGTGGTCCTACAAGCATTGCCAACCTATCAAGAAGGTCCTGAAGGAGAAAAGCAGATCCCCTTGGAGAGGGCAGCATGGATGCCTGAAGGAGTATGGGACAAGCTACAGAATATCGTTCACCCCTTTATCACTCCGCCAATAACCCAAATGAGATATTGTATGGAAATGAACTACCTCCCCTCAGTGTTCTCAAGATGGTCCAAATTAAGAGAATTTCATCCATTCTCAGGCATAGAATTTAGGGAGTTAATGTGTAAGTTGGAAGAGAAGGGAATAAGCTCCCTCTTAAGTTTGACCGATGCAGGTACATGTCGATCATTAGCTAATATGGAAGAAATTACTGAGATAAAACTTCCCTTCAATCAATACTTTCAAATTAGATATTTCCTGGGGCATCCAGGAATGAAAAAACAGATAACTCGCTCGTCCACATGGTTAGAATGTATTTTATTTGGGGGGAATAATAAAAAAAGCTATAATATCCAAATTATATCGAGGGTTCATGCAAGCAGGTAGCCCACTGTTCCCAGAACATGTTGCCAATTGGCATGCCTGGTTGCTGAAATAGCTAACAGATAAAGTTTGGGAAAATATCCATATAGGGATCGATAAGTGGACAAGAGTGACAAATTGGAGACAAGTTCAGCTCCAGTTGATCCACCACGCGTACATCACCCCAATTCAACTATACAAAGCAGGGAGAAGAACATCAGATAGATGTTGGTGGTACTGTGGAGAATTGGGCTTCTTTTACCACATGTGATGGGATTGTCCCAAGATTCATAATTACTGGGAGGCAGTAGCAAAGACACTTGGAGAAATCATAGAGGAATCAGTGAAGTGCGACCCAGAAGAGTTTCTGCTGGGCATAGGAGATTCCACATCACAGAAACACCATTTGTTGAAAGCTAAATTATTATTATTATTATTATTAACCACAGTAACATTAGCTTGGAAATGGAAATCATAAAAAGGCCCTTCAGTTACTGAATGGTGGATCAAGGTATGGAAAGCAGTCAAGTTTGACAAAATAACTAGGGACTTAGTAGGGAATCAAGGTAACAAAGAATCAATATGGGCCCTGTAGGAAAAAAACGTAGTTACTCACCTGTAACAGGTGTTCTCCAGGGACAGCAGGAATCAGTCCTCATATATGGATGACATCGGCACTGATGGAGCCCGCATGGAAGCATCTCCCCAGCTTTCAAAGAAAGCCTTTGGGAGATGCCACCATGCATAGGTGGTCCTCTTCCTGCCCAAGGGTGTCATCTTGCTCAGTCAGATAACACAGCTAGGACACTAGAAAAAAAATCAAAGGTGGGGAGGCAACTCCCAGGGGAGGAGGGAGGGTTGTGAGGACTGATTCCTGCTGTCACTGGAGAACACCTGTTACAGGTAAGTAACTACGCTTTCTCCAGGAACAAGCAGGAAGTCAGTTCACATATGGGACTCCCTAACTCCAGGCTGCCGAGGACTGAACCACAACACCACCAACGGCAACCAAGTCGAGTAGCCACGAGTTGCAGAAGATGAGTCCCCAAATGAGACTCTGCAAGACCCTAGTGTCCAGCGGCACTATCACTCCGGTAGCCTGAACACATAAGGGTTCGAGGGCAGGAGTTGCCTAAACCCCGAAAAGATTAAGGAGTACCTCCTGGCCGAAGGCACTGTCACAACGGGACTCGCTTTCCAGGCAGTAGTGAGCTGTGAACGTATGAATTGAAGACCATGTGGTGGCCTTGCAGATCTCCGTCAACGGCACTGAGCACAGGTTTTCCACCAATGTGGCCATTGTTCTCACACGATGCGCAGTGATCCGGTGTTCCAGGAAGAGCCCAGCTCACTCATAGGTGAGGGAAATACAGTCCGCTACCCAAGTGGACAAAGTTCACTTAGTCCCAGCCTACTGGGGGTCGTAAGAAATGAAAAGCTGAGGAGCTTTGTGATAGTCCCGAGTCCACTGTAGGTAGAAGAACAGGGCCCATTTGCAATCCAGTGTATGGAGTATGGTTTTCTCCTGACCGGTGTGAGGCCATGGGAAAAAGGTGTGGAGGACCACCTCCTGGTTGAGGGGGAAAGGAGATACCACCTTGAGGAGGAACTTGAGGTGAGTGCAGAGCACCACCCTATTCTTGTAGAATCTTGTATATGCCAGTTCCGCGACCAGGGCCTGCAGTTCGTTTACTCTGCGAGTAGATGTGAGGACTACCAGGAAGGCAACCTTCCATGAAAGATACCACAGATGGCAAGTGGCTAGATGCTCAAATGGCAGCCTGGTAAGCTGTGAGAGCACCATGTTGAGGTCTCACTCCGCCGCCGGGGGGCAGATAGGTGATTTAGACAGCAGAAGGCCCTGGAGGAACCGAGAGACCAGGAGATGACCCTAGAGAGGTTTCCCCTCGACAGGGTGGTGGTGTGTGGCGATCGCATGCAGGTGCACTCTCACTGAGTTTGACTCTAGCCCAGTGTGCGAGAGATGCAGTAGGTATTGGAGCACTAGTTGCACCTGGCAGGAAAACGGGTTCTCCCGCCATTCCGCATAGCACACTGAGAATCTCCGCCACTTAAAGGTGCACGCTTGCCTGGTGGAGAGTTTACAAGAGGCCAACAGGACCTTCTCGACTTCTCTTGGGAGGTTGAAAGGGGCCAAAGCTACCCTTTCAGCAGCCATGCTGTTAGCATTAGTGACCTCAGGTTGGGATGCAGGAGGGAGCCCTCCTCTTGAGACAGGAGGTCCAGGACACAGCCCAGTGGAACCGGGAGTGCCACTGACAGAGAGAGAGCAGCAGTGGAAACCAAGGCTATCTGGGCCACCTGGGAACAATTAGTATCAGTGATGCCCTTTCACGCTGGACCTTGAAGAGAGTCTTGGTGACCAGAGGGTCGGCAGAAAGGCATAGAGGCGGCCTCCTGTCCACGGGATCAGAAGGCATCCACCACCACCCTTGCCGGGTGCAGTTGCCATGACCAGAAGCAGGGCAGCTGTGCATTGTCCAGAGTGGCAAAGAGGTCCATCAGGGCAGAAGAGGTCCCAGAGGCAGAAGAGCCGTGAGGCCACTCTGGGGTTGAGGTGCCACTTGTGCAGCTGGAGAACCCTGCTCAGTCTGTCTGCCAGGAGGCTGTCCTGGCCCAGGAGGTAGACTGCCCACAGGAGCATGTTGTTGTGGGCTGCAAAGGAAAGGAGGGATACCGCCTCTTGGCAAAGGAAGTACAACCCCATGCCCCCCTGCTTGTTGACGTAAAAAATGGTGACTTGGTTGTCCGCCTGTATCAGCACCAGCTAGTGTCGCAGGTGGTGGTGGAATGCCCGTTGGGCCAGGAAGATCGCCCTGAGTTCCAGAAGGCTGATCTGTAGCAGAGATTCTGCTTGGGACCAGCTGCCTTGTGTGCAATGATCCTCGCAATGCGCCCCCCAACTTAGGAGGGAGGCTTCTGTGGTCAGGACCCTCTCGGGCAGGGGTGCCTGGAAGGGCATCCCGGCCCTGAGGTGGTGGAGAAGCTGCCACCAGTCAAGGGACTTCTTTTCTGGCTCCAGGGTCTTCTCGGAGACACCATCGCCGTGGGACTCTGAGGACACCCAGACATCGTGGGATGTGGTTAAAAGATAGAAAGCAGAGGGTAGGGCTAAATGGCCAATTTTCCCAATGGAGAAAGGTGAATAGTGATGTACCCCAGGGATCTGTGCTGGGTCCACTGCTTTTTGACATATTCATAAATGACCTTGAAAAGGGAATAACGAGTGAGGTTATCAAATTTGCAGATGACACAAAACTATTTAAAGTTGTTAAAACCCAAGAGGATTGTGTAAAATTGCAAGAGGATCTTCATAAATTGGAAGAGTGGGCATCAAAATGGCAGATGAAATTTAATGTGGACAAGTGCAAAGTTATGCACCTAGGGAAGAACAAACCAAACTATGGTTACATGATGCAAGGTTCCACATTAGGAACCACCACCCAGGAAAAAAATGTAGGCGTCATTGTGGATAACATGTTAAAACCCTCAGCCCAGTGTGCAGCGGCGGTCAAGAGAGCAAATAGAATGCTAGGTATCATAAGGAAAGGAATGGAAAATAAAACAAAGGATATTGTAATTCCTCTATATCATTCCATGGTGAGACCGCACCTTGAATATTGTGTGCAATTCTGGTCGCCGTAGAGAGCAGGAGAACGGGTCGATCTGAAGCTCAGAGCACCAGGTCGAGAAACGTCACCACTTAAAGGCGTACGCCCATCTCGTTGAGTCCTTCCGCAATGTGAGGAGAATCTCCTCAATGTCCTCCGGGAGGTGCAATGGGGCTAAGATGACCCGTTCGGCCACCAGGCTGTAAGGGACAGTGAGGCCAGGTTCGAGTGGAACACCCGACCCTCCTCCTGTGTCAACAGGCCCGGGGCACAGCCTAAGGGAACTGGGGGCTCAGATGAGAGCCGGAGCAGAAATGGGAACCAACGCTGTCGAGGCCACAAGATCACCGAAGCTCGGTCCCGCTGAGCCTTGTGGAGGGTCCTCGCAATGAGAGGAGTGGGAGGGAACACGTAAAGAAGGCTGGAGGTCCAGTTCAAGAGGAACGCATCTGGGGGCCACCCTGCTCAGTTGCAGAACCAGGTCGCAAAAGTGGGAAAGCTGCGCGTTTGCCAGACTGGCAAACAGGTAAACTATTTAAGACTACTAAAAGAAAATATTTTTTCACTCAACGTGTAATCAAACTCTGGAATTTGTTACTGGAGGATGTAGTATAGCTGGGTTTAAAAAAAGGTTGGACAAGTTCCTGGAGGAAAGGTCCATAAACCATTATTAAGAAGGGACCCAGGATATCAATGCTTGACCCAGTACAAGCATTGTGGAACCGGTGTCTTTTGGGGAAACTGCTAGGTACGTATGACCTAGATTGGCCACTGTTGGAAACAGGATACTGAGCTTGATGGACCTTGGTCTGGCCCAGTATGGCATATCTTATGTTCTTATGTGATAACCGGTTAGCTAGCACGCTATCCCTGCTAACCGGTTAGTGAACGTGCTGAATATCTCTGCTAACTGGTTAGCTAACGTGTAACCCAGCTAACCCAGATATTCAATTCCAGTGAGCAGATAAGACTTTGACACTGAATATCCAGGTTCAAAGTTCACAGGTGATGGCTAGCCGCTTTCTCAGCATTAGCCACTGCCGCTGAATATCCCTGATCTCAGCATTAGCCACTGCCGCTGAATATGGGTGGGCACAAAACAGTGTGAATGCTGACTCTGCTTCCAATTACCTTGTCATTCCACTATTCTGCTGCTGCTACTGACTGATGCCATGGCCCACCCTTGGCTACACCCCTGCATGCAGTACAGCACTGGGAAAATAGAGAGAGATGCATATGCCCCTGTACTGTGCAAAACAGACAGAACATGTAAAATTCCAGACTGACATATTCCAGTCACTAAATTAAAAATAAAATTCATTGACATTTTATTCTCTAATCATGCTGTTCTCAGTGTCTGGTTTCTATTTTCTTCTGTCTTCTAACAACTGGGGTGTGCTAGCACCAGGACCCGACTGAGGGTGGGACAGGACACAACTGACACAACTGATGGTGGAATATCTCCACCAGGACAGCTGTGACTCACTGGTGTTGGCATCACCCTCCTGCACATGTTGGCACGTTCTCCCTAGTGCTGCCATCCTAGATCGACACCAGTCTGAGATGGTCGCAGAAGCACCTGTTGTCCTCACTGCCTAGACCAATATCACCCTGGGCAGACCTTCACCTGCCCGGCGCCTTGAACCAGTGCCCGGGGCAGAATCGGTCAAAGGTTCAGCCACGCTTGAGCGCAAGCCCGCTTGTGTTCCTTACGGTGAGCTAGCCTCTTCACGCTACTGACCGTGAAAGATCAAGGGTCAGAGCCCATATAACGATCTGAAACTTAATCTCGCCAGCGCTCCTTAGGGCTGCGGATATCTTACAGCTCGCCCCATCACCAGCACTCTCGCTAGGAAGCCATCCCTTCCTGGCATGGTAATGCCGTGGCCACAGTGTGGTGCAGTGCACAGACAGTATGTTCAGGGGCCAAAGGTCGCAGGTTCAAATCCCAGCTGGGGCTCCTGCCAACCCAGTCCCCATATTAGGGCAGCAGCTGGTTGTCTTCAGCCGTCATACTCAACCAACGGAACCCCTTCCACGAACCCTTTGGTTCCTCCTCCCTCAACCGGACATCTTCTCCTTCTATGAACCAGCCGCCTTTAAGGTAGATCGCATTAAACACCGCCCAAAGGGACCTAATAGCACAGGCTATCCAGCCTCTATCTGCTCTACATTCCCCTCAATCAACCACGGTGTGCGCCACGTCAGCTCATGCAAGCTGCTGAGAACACCACCCAGAGTGTCCTAGCACGGGCTCACATCGCCCTCAATCTACTGTGGCGCGAGTCAGGTCAGCCCTTGTAAGCTGCTGAGTTGAAGTCGTCGTCGTTGTAAGCGCCGTTCAGTTGCTGTTGATTCTTACTCCGGATAACTATCTGAAATAGTCTTCGGTCTCTCCTCAGGCGGACCATCAGCAACAGCAAGAGAGGGGTAGCGCAATGGTTGATACATGGACTGCTGAACCAGGGTCATGAGTTCAATCCCACAGTGGGGTTAATGAGTAAGGCTGTCTGAGGCTTTACCCTTTACTATGAAACAATGCCGCTGGGGGCATTTTTCATAACCACGGTGACTGTATTGCTCCATCTCATTGACGGTTTCCTATCTCCACGGGCAGGATGCCCATCCACTAATCATATTTCCTGCGGAATGATTCCCCTTAGACCGGCCGCCTACCCCGACAAGCGAGGGTCGGGGACCACATACCTTATGGTGTATCTAATTTGTGCGCGGACCACATACCTTATAGTGTATCTATTTGTGCGCAGCCCCTCCAAGACTGGGCCGCCTCCCAGTTCAGGAGCACTCCACGCTTCCTGGAGGGAGAGGACCCCACCCTCTGGATTGCGTCAAGGCCTGGTGTTTCTACTAACTGAACATCACTTCAGGCTCGTGAGACCCTGCACCTGATTCCTGCACACTAAGAAGCCTCATCCTTGTGGGAGCACAGCTTAGGGGAAGACCATTTGACTACAGATCAAGAGGTCCAGCTCTTCTTCAGTGGCAACAGTGTGGTGCTGTGCGCACAACCAACGAAGGTCGCAGGTTCAAGTCCCAGCTGTGGTGCCCACCAACCCAGTCCCCGTATTCGCCCACTGACACGGGATAGTGCACCAAGGTCAAGGGGCCCATCCTGTGCTCTTCGATACTTCTGTTCAGGGCTCCCTCCACCAAGGGGACAGGTTACAGCAGCACCTCCCGCCTAGACTGATAGGAGCCCCCGCCAACTGAGAATAATGCTACAAACGCTAGCCAACCATTCCTGCACCCCACTTGCGTCTGTAGACCCAACCTGGCTGTGTGAGCGGTTGACCACAATGCAGAAGCCAGCAGAGAGGCGCAAGCATGCAGGGGAATGAGGACGCACACCCTGAATGCAGGGTATGACTGGATTGCCAAGCCTGTAGCATGGCAGTGCACAGTACAGCTCTGGCCAATTAAGCACAATCACAAGTCCCTTAGCCTGGACCCAGCAGCAATCTCCGGGTCCCGATACCATACTACGCTAATGGTTCTCAACAATTCTAAATACATAATATTAAGAGGCGCCTCTTTTATTAGTGGGGCATCCACGTCCCGCTTGCACCATTCCATCCATCCTCATACACAGCACTCGTGTGGCTGGTCTTCTTAACTGCCCGACGGACCTATGTCTCAGTCATCTCACAAAGGTGTCTTGGTTACCTCACTAGTGTGCCGTGTACTGCACTCTCTGCAAGTGTGTCTTGGTTACCTCACAAGGGTGCCTTGTACTGCTGCACCACAGGCTGCCTGCTGGCTTACTCTGTAGTCTAGCCCGAAGAAGTGCCTCAGCCTCCCCCCCTTTCTACCACAGCTCATGGCAGCTTGGGAGGCACCTATTGTGGCTGACTCATCCTGCTTGTCCTAGGAGAAAACGGAGTTACTTACCTGTAACTGGAGTTCTCCGGGGACAGCAGGATAAGTCAGCCACACATCCCGCCCACCTCCCCTGGAAAGGGGGTTGGCCTCCGTCCTGGTGCCCGCCTCCTAGCGGCAAAAGGCTCAGCTAGGGACATACTGGTCAGCTAGGGGCGGGAAGAGGGGTGGGGCCAGTTGGCCCATGCTCAGAAGGGCAAAGCCCTTCTGAGCTATGGAGAGTACTTCCGTCTCAGCGCCGTCGGAGTGGAGGAGTGGCCTAGTGGTTGGGGCAAGGTACTTCAGGCCAGAAGGTCGGGGGTTCAAATCCCACTAGAGGACAGCAACCTTGGGCCGGAAGGACTGGGGTTTCTAGTCCCACAGGTGCTCCTTGTGGTCTTGGGCAAGCCACTTAACCCTCCATAGCCCATGTTCACTGTAAAATAGTTATCTCCAAGTTATAATGCCCTGTTCAATGTAATTTCAGTTTGTTCAATGTAAACCGCACTGATGCAGAATAGCGCGGTATATAAGAGAATGTAAATAAATAAAAAATAAAAATAAACTTATTTTCCAGGGTCACCAGTCCATGTGCCACTTCTATCACCTCCGGTCTTTTTCACTTCCTTACATTTCTGGTATTGGTCTTTTTCCTTTCAGCTTTCTTCCATTTATTTTTCACTCCTCCTCTTCAGTCTCTCCTCCCCCCACATGTCCAGCAACAGCCCTCTGTCCTCCTCTCCCTTCCCCCCCATGTCCAGCATTGGCCCTCTCTCCTCCTCTCCCTTCCCCCTATTTCCAGCATCAATCCTCTACCTCCCTTCCCTCTCCGATGTCCAACATCTACCCTTCACCTTCCTGCGGCTGCCCTTCTCAGCAGCAGTAGCGGCAATCACAAAAAAAAAAAAAAAAAAATAGCACAGGGTCTTTTCACTCCAGTGTGCTCTGAAGGCCTTGCCAGTCCCACCCCCTCTGATGCATTTTGCCATATCGCCACTTCTCACTGGGACTAGATCAGCAGCAGCGGTAGGAGAGGGGAGATGATGCCGCCACCACAGACTCAGATGAAACGGCAGAAGCGGCGGCAACTGCTGAGTCCAAGGACTATTCAATTTAAGTACATGGCTCATTTTGTCTACTAGGGCATCATCTTTCCCTACCAGATATATAGCCCTGAGTGTCATCACATAAGAGACAGACCATTTTCACGTTCTGATAATCTTTCCAATACAGGAGGTATGAGCCTGTTCCTCCCTGCATGCTGATATAGTCCATAGTGGATTGTCCATTTGAACTAGGATCATTATGTTGGCTAATTTATCTCTTAAAGCTTTTTAGAGGGTTCGAAACCATCCTGAGCACCAGTATATTTCTCTGATGACCTTTTTTTCTGAGCAAACCAAAGGCCCTGAATATGAAACTCATCTACATGGAGTTCCCCAGCTCAATTTGAATGCATCTGTGGTGAAGACAATTGGTACAGGAGAAATTTGTAAAGGAATTCCTATGAACAACTTAACTGCTCTAACAGAGACTCCCTGTCCTGGTAGTTTGGTGACTAAGACTATATCATGAGCATAGATTCCATTGAACTTGTCTCATCTTTTTGAATAATATAATAATATTCCCCATACATGGCAGAATATTATTCAAAACATTACTCCTAACTTTCAAGGCCACTAAAAGCATCACCTCCTCCTCTCTAATAGACTTCATTCAGGCCGTCCCACCCAACAGATCCAGGAGAACGATATCAACAAATACTCTAATCATCCCTAAAGCAGCGACAAAATGCCTATCAGTGACATCTAACAGGGCCTTCAGATTCTATGCCCCTAAGTACTGGAACGCTCTACCCCCAGAGATTCGTTCTATCAATGATCTATCCCTTTTCAGAAAGGCACTCAAATCTCACCTCTTCCCCCAATATTACTTGACCAACTAACCAATCTTAATCACTACCCAAACTAAGAACAAATCCTGTTATGTATACTTGTAAATACTCTTGTAAATACTATTGTAAATAGTTGCAGTAATGACGTCCCATGTTTTATTCCAAGTTCTCTGACCTTGTTCTCTGTAAAACCTAACAGTTTGTTGTTATGGTATGTTGTTATATTGTGAACCGCGCTGATTCTGAATAGAGCGGTATATAAGAGCCTGTAATAAAATAAAATAAATAATAAATAAATCTTAAAACATGCCAAGGGAATTGTATGCAATGTTGAAACCATATGGCACAACACTCTTAACCCTTTGAAGGCCTACTTTAAATTTTTAATCCACATTCTGCAGCCGGGTTAATTTTTGCATATTTCAGGAAAATTGTACCCGTCTTATTCAATATGTTCTAATAGTGATTTTCCTTCTGCTATGGTCATGTATTATATACCATTTGATAGGAATATTTAGTCAGAATTTTGGATCCCGAGAGTTTTGGGCTCGGCCTGGAAAGGGTTAATATGCCCATGCTTATCACTATCTCCTGAAACATGGACACCAGTGTGGTGATCCATTCATTTAAGTTGTGTCTAGCAGATCTCCTATGAATTGCAATTGAGAAGTAGGGTTCAAAGAGAATTTTGGATAATTTATGA
The DNA here is from genome assembly GCA_033557465.1 of Ichthyophis bannanicus. NCBI lineage: Eukaryota > Metazoa > Chordata > Amphibia > Gymnophiona > Ichthyophiidae > Ichthyophis > Ichthyophis bannanicus. The sequence goes on along the minus strand of CM066032.1, from coordinate 677,111,313 downwards.
TAAACCCTAAAGACTCTAGAAGCTGGATTGTTATACTTATTGATCTCAGAGCCCCTTCCTGAGGCGAACTCCTGACCAATTGTTCATACAGGAGACACATGCACTCCCAGTTTGTGTAAGTAGTATATGCATCTACCACAGTTCGGCATTATTTGAACGCAAATACAGCTGATGCTAGGCCAAATGGCAGGACACAATCCTGGTAATGGTGGTTCCTTATTACAAATCTGAAATTCTTCTTTGTATTGGGATGTATCTCAGTGGCAGCATGAGGGTTTCTGTCACTCTAGACAGACCTTCTGTGCCGCCGCCCCCCCCCCCCCCAAATAAAAACACTGTGCTGCTGTCTGGCTCACCATAGCCCCCCCCCCCACCCCCCAGGAAGCAGCAGTTGAACTGCTGCTTTAGCGCTGTGAGGGGCTTTAAAACGCTGGTACATATACACGTAGTTCCAGCCTGCCACTCCTGCCCACACTCCCGATGCTACTTTCTTGGAGGGTGGGCAGGAGTGGCAGGCCAGAACTGCGCACATTTTAAAGCCCCCGACAGTACTAAAGCAGCAGTTAAGCTGCCGCTTCTGGGGGGTTGGGTTAGCGATGCCTTCCACCAGGATCAGCCACCCTAGGCAACTGCCTACGTTTGCCTAGTGGACGGGCCATCCTGATGCATTTTTATATAGGTGCATTCTTCCTTGAGGTCCAGAAACTGTAATAAGTCTCCTCTGAAGGAAGAAATTCAAGGGGTCCTGGGAAACCATACTGAACCTTTCTTGAACCACAAACTAGCTCAGTGCCCTTAGGTCTAAGATGAGAAAGAATCTTCCTGTTTTCTTTGTGACCAGGAAATACTATCCCCATTCTTTCCCCAGGTGAAACAGGTTCAACAGGTTCATCTGCATAGGTCTGTAAATGGGAGGAGAGCTCCTTGGTAAGTATTTCCTGATGCTGAGAATTTAACTCTGAGGGTAATTTGGTCATATGTTGAATAGACAGTTTGTAACTGCAGTTGTTATAATGGACCAACAGTTTACATAAAATCCTTAGCCTCCTTCCTACTGGAAAGCCATCTGGCATGGATACAAGAATTCTGGTTATGTTCTCATACAGCCAGTCAAAACCCAGTCCAGGTTTTGGTCAGGAAGCAGGTTGGGGCTTCTGGATCCTTTACTGTCTGGAACAAGAGCGAGGTCCCTGCTGAATCAGACAGGACCAGGGATGGAGGATACCACGCCTTTAAGAATAGTAAGGTCTCCTCAGAACCTACTTGCAAACCCACTAGAAGAAGGTTGTAGGGGTCAGAGGTGGCAATGGAGAGGGAGTTTGGCATTTTAAAGTGCTCATTTGACCTTATATTCAAAAAGATTCTCTTCTTGATGAGGTATGCCAGTGAGTTTATCTGGCACATCATAAAGAGGTCTCTCACATTCTGTGTTCCACAGATTCCCCCTTCCTGGGTTCCTCCTCCATGTCTAAATGAAATGAAAATCTGTAAAGGAGAAGTCTTCTGGTGGAGAGGTTCTCCTTTCCTGTTGAGGAGCCCTTCTCTTTAGAGAACTCTGTTGGTTCATAACTAAAGCCCAGGAATGCTCTTATTCTCTCTCCAGAGGAGAAATCTGGATCCGTGATGGGCATTATGCCGGCTCTCAGGCAGATGTAAATGTTATAAAATACTCGCATATGTGCATAAAGTATGTGTTAAGTAACATGGATAAATTGTGACTCTGCCCAAAATCCGCCCCAAACACACCTACGGTACAAATCCATATCAGCTTGCAATATGCTTTCTTTTAGGCATGCCCTAATTTTTATAAAATACATTTTATGAAAAAAGAGTGGTTTATAAATTACTACCCTCTGTTCATGGGTATGAAAGAACTATGTACTTTGCTTTCAGTGTGAGTGAAATTCCAATGGACAATAATGTAAATAGAGTTGAAAATACTATCTGCACTCATTTTTCTTTTCCAACCTAAAAACATTTCTGTTAATGTTTCCAGGCAGGCCAGCTAAAGAACACATCTATAAGAAGGGTAATTTTCAGACAGCTAATTTACCAAATTTAACAGACTTGATAATTACATTTTCCATATAAAGCATAGTTACTCACCTATAACTACATTCCTGCTTGTTCCTGGAGATAGCATAGTTACTCACCTATAACAGGTGATCTCCGAGAACAGCAGGAATTTAGTCTTCACATATGGGTATCGTCGGTACCAATGGAGCCTGCACGGGAACGCTCCCCAGCATCCAATAGGAAAGCTTTTGGGAGCATCCCACAGCGCCTGCGTGCTGCCTTCCTGCCTTTCCCAACTGTCCCTCTCCAGTTCTTCATTTTCCACTGAGACAAAGAGAGTGGGAAAGAGAGAAATAGAGAGAGATACAACTCCTAGGGGAGGAGGGTTGGTTGTGAAGACTAAATTCCTGCTGTTCCCGGAGATCACCTGTTACAGGTGAGCAACTATGCTATCTCCAGGAACAAGCAGGAATGTAGTCCTCACATATGGGGACTCCCTAGCTGCAGATGCCAGGGAGAAGGCCCCAGAAGTTGTGTGCCCCTGTGAAAGGGCTCCACTTCCCTCCATAGATCTCTGGCATCCTACCAGGGATGGTGGGTAGGAGCTGATTAAGTATGGAACAGGTGTTGAAGAACAGTCTGACCAAACAAGGCATCCCGGTGGGAGTCCTTGTCTAAGCAGTAATGGGCTGTGAAGGTATGAACCGAAGCCCAAGTGGCTGCTCAACAGATGTCGTCGATAGACACAGAGTGAAGATGAGCCATAGAGGCTGCCATGGCTCTCACATTGTGAGCTGTGACATGGCCTTCAAGAGGAAGGTTCTTACTCTCATAGGCAAAAGAAATACACCGTGCAATCCAGCTGGACAGTGTTCTTTTGGAGACTGGAAGTCCCAAATGACTAGTATCAAAAGCAACAAAGAGTTGAGAGGACTTTCTATGTTGCTGTGTCCTTTGCAAGTAAAAGGCCAAAGCCCTTTTACAGTCCAAAGTATGAAGATTCCTTTCTGCATTTGAGGCGTGAGGCCTTGGGAAGAATACAGGAAGGTAAACCTGTATTTAAATGAAAAGGTGACACCACCTTTGGCATAAAGTGTGGATGAGTCCTAAGGAATACCTTATCATGATGGAACATTGTATAAGGAGGATCAGACACCAATGCTTGCAATTCACTGATGCAACGTGCTGATGTGATTGCAATAAGAAAGATGACCTTCCAGGAAAGGAATTTCAAAGAGGTAGTAGCTAATGGTTCGAAAGGCGGCTTCATGAGCTGCCCAAGAACCAGATTTAAGTCCCATGCCACCGGTGGTGGCTTAATGGGAGGCTTAGTTAAAAGAAGGCCTCTCATAAATCTCGCTATGAGAGGATGAGAGGAAATAGGTTGTCCATTTAGAGGCTTGAAAGAAGCTGCAATAGCACTCAAATGAACTCTCACTGAATTGGTCTTAAGCCCTGCATTAGATAAATGAAGGAGATACTTCAGTAATGATTCCAGAGGTATCGTAAGAGGGTTAAGACCCTTCTGCGAGCACCATATGGTAAACCTTTTCCACTTGAAAGCATAAGAACGTCTTGTGGAAGGCTTCCTGGAAGCATAAAGGATATCCTTTACCTGCTGAGAAAGATTAAGACCATGAAGTTCTAGACTTCAGCAACCAGGCCCTGAGATGCAGAGACTGGGGATTGGGATGCAACAGCATCCCGTCCTCTTGAGAAAGGAGATCTGGAGCAGATCCTAACTCCAGAGGCGGAGCTTGAGAGAGATGTAGGAGCAGAGGGTACAACATTTGCTGTGGCCAATGTGGAGCTATGAGAATCATATGACCTCTGTCTCTATGAAGCTTGAACAGGGTTTTGGGAATTAGGGGAATGGGCGGAAAGGCATACAGGACGTCCTGGTCCCAATGGAGGAGGAAAGCATCCCTGGCCTGACAACCCTGAGCCGGAATTCTGGAGCAGAACCGGGGAACTTTGGCATTCAGCAGACTTGCAAAGAGGTCTATGGAAAATTTTGGCCACCTGGTCTGCATGGAGAGACCATTCATGTGGAAGCAGAACTCGACTGAGTCTGTCTGCCCAAGAGTTTTGAATGCCTGGAAGATACACCGCAAGGAGATGAATCTGATGCTCTCTGGCGAGGGCCCATAGTCACAAAGCTTCGTTGCATAGCGACAGAGAGCCTTTTCTGCCCTGCTTGTTCACATAGAACATGGCTACTTGATTTTCCGTTTGAACTAGGACTGTCTTGTAGCTGAGCTGGGTGTGGAATACTCGAAGAGCAAGGATGATTGCTCTGAGTTCCAGGAGATTGATGTGTAGATAGGCCTCCTGTGGAGTCCAGGTACCCTGGGTAGAGAAGCCTTGCAGGTGGGCTCCCCAACCCACCTGTGAGGCATCTGTTGTTAGAGTGGCTTGGGGTGGGGGTTGCTGAAAAGGAGACCCCACCAAAAGGTTTTGGGGTGACTGCCACCATTGGAGGGACAAAATAAGGCAATCAGAGTTTGCTATTTTGTCTGACAGGCAACCTGGCGCCTGAGTCCACTGAGTGGATAAAGTCCACTGGGCTGCCCTCATATGGAGGCGAGCATAAGGGACTACAAGCACAGTGGATGCCATGTGGCGTAGCAACTGTAACATTTTTCCGAGCAGTGAGATGAGGTTATAGCACTGCTTGGGAAGCTAACTGCACAATGTGAAGGCAGTGGGGTTGTGGAAGGTAGCCCCTTGTCTGTCTGGAATCCAGCAGAGCTCCTATAAACTCCAGGGACTGAGTGGGAGCAAGGTTGGATTTTGGGAAGTTTATGACAAGTCCCAAATACTGAAGGATGCGCATTGTGCGAGAGAGAGCAACCCTGGCCTCTGACTCTGATGGGGCTCGAATGAGCCAGTCATCTAAGTAAGGGAAGACGAATATTCCTAGGGTGCGGAGAAATGCTGCCACCACAGCCATGCAATTCGTGAACACCTTTGGTGCAGAGGCCAGACCTAAAGGAAGAACCCTGTATTGGTAGTGCTTCCCTTGAAACAGAAAGCGAAGGAACTTTTGATGAGTTGGATGGATGAGAACATGAGTGTACGCATCCTTGAGATCTAGAGAACAAAGCCAATCCTGACTCTGAAGGTATGGCAGCAGAGTTCCTAGAGAAATCATCTTGAACTTCTCTTTGAACAGGAATTTGTTCAATTCTCTGAGGTCTAAAATGGGTCTGTGTCCTCCTGTTTTCTTTGGAATAAGGAAATAGGGGGAGTAAAACCCTGTACCCTGTTGGGGAATGGGTACCTCTTCTATTGCCCCTTGGGCAAGAAGCACAGTGTCCTCTTGAGCTAACTGGTCATTGAGAGAGGTCTGAGAATTGAACTGTCTTACCATTGTAGGAGGGGGCATGCTGAGGAAATGAAGCTTGTACCCCTCTCTTACAATAGACAGAGTCCAATTTTATGCTGTTATCTGACCCCCATCTGGGGGCAAAATGACATAACCTTCCTGGGATGGTGGAGGGTTCTGGGCCGTTCAGGGCCAGGAAGGCAAAGTTCTCTAGATAGCAGTCAAAGCCCCTGTGGAGGCTGAGTCTGCTGAGCCGATTGTCTAGGTTGTTGCTGCTGTCCTTTTTGGGCAGGCTGACCTAAACAATGCCCCTGTTGGGTATAGGAGGGATAAAACTTCTTCTTCTTACTGAAGAATGGTTTCTTAGAGGATTTTTTCCTCGCAGGATCAGCTGTAGATTTAGACAATCTATCCAAAGTGATATTGTCAGCATCTATCTCATTAGCTTTTTCCTGCCAATTCTTGCCAAAGAGATTCTCTCCTGTGCAAGGAATATTCCCTAGTTTATCCTGTACCCAAATTTCCAAGTCAGATGCCTGGAGCCAGGCAATCCTACGTGCACCTATGACAATGGCAGAGGTTCTGCTTATGCACTCAAAGCAGTCAAAGGCTGCACGATTGACAAACTTGGAAACATCCTGAGCATGTTTGACAAGGGCGAGATAATCTTGCCTCTTTATCATCAGGAAGGAGAGGGCTCATAAGCTCTAGCTCTCCTGTGACCTCCTTCAGGAACATTCCCATATATAAGATATAGGAACTGATCCTAGCAGAAAGCATGGAAGCTTGGAAGGTTCGACGCCCAAAGGCATCAAGAGTCCTACACTCACGTCCTGGAGGATAAGATGCATGCCTTTTTGCACTCTTTATCCGTCTCATAGCTGATTCCACCACCATGGAATGGTGTGGTAACTGAGTCTTTTGAAAGCCAGGACAAGGAGGAACTCGATACATGGTGTCAAGTCTTCGAGAGTGAGGAGATGTGGTTAGAGGTGTTTCCCACATCCTTAACATGAGATCATGCAAGATCTCATGAATAGGTAAGGTAGCTGCCTCCTTGGGAGCTTTAGGGTATTGCAGGATTTCTAATTCCTTTGCCCTAGGCTCTTTTTCAGGAGCCACTGTGATGGAAAGACCTCGAGCCACATCTCGGATAAAATCCTGAAAGGACATATCCTCTGGTGGAGACATCCTACGCTGAGGAGAAGAAGAATCCTCAGGAAGAAGTACTGTGGTATCGGCAGAGCTTTCAGAGTCTTCAGACTCATCCGAGGATTCGAAGTATCTCCGATCTGGGTGATCGTGCAAGGGATGGTACCGGTACCGATCGAAGTCGGCATCGGAGTGGTCCAGTACCGACCTGTCGATACCGGATGGATACGCATGACTCGGTCCCAGCAGAATACCTGCCGATGTCGATGCAGTCGGTGCTGGTACCGGTTGAATTGTCTGAAGCAGTTTCAAGGGCATCGAGGCCATGAGAAGAGCCGCCAGACTGCATTCAATAGCCAAGAATCTCTGGTCTATTGACGCTGCCGATGCTTGGGTATCGGTACCGGAAGAAGCAGCTGGTACCCCAGAGCATGGCACCAGTAGTTCTGCCAAGGTTGAAGCCTCGAGAACATCCTGGAGCCCCGTTAGTGCTTTGGAAGCCGAAGCCTCCCGCCGGGGCAATTTTGCCGGTGAAAGTTCCTCAAGGGCAACGCCAGAGGCATCTCGCTGTCTAGAAGGAGATCTACCCTTTGAGGACTGGCTAGATTTATGTTTAGTTACCTGAGATCCATGGGAGGAAGACAAAGCTCTGGACGATGTCGATGCCACAGAGGCTGCATCGGAGGGAAAAAGGGTGCTAAGCTTAGCAGCTCGGTTCTGCCGGCCCCTTTTTGACATCATCCCACAGGCAACACACTCTGAAATAGAGTGGTCAGGACCTAAACATTTGAGGCACCACTCATGAGTATCGGTGACGGAGATGGTACCGCCACACTTAGAACACTTTTTAAAACCCGAGGCGGATTTTTCCATTCTGAAGGAAAGGTTGGGCCTAGTGCCCAAAATGGCGCGTGGCACCTGAAGAGAAACTGACTGGAAAGACTCCAGAGAAAAGTTTTTGGGGGTTTTTTGAAGAAAAGAAAGAAGAAGAACCGGCGGTACCGGTGTAGTGTCGAGGGAAGGCAGACACGACCACAAAAAAGAATAGAAGGGATTTTTTTCTGCGGTGACAGGATGTGCGACCTGTCGGCTCCGTGGAAAACGAAGAACTGGAGAGGGACAGTTGGGAAAGGTGGGAAGGCAGCACGGAGGCGCTGTGGGATGCTCCCAAAAGCTTTCCTATTCGACGCTGGGGAGCATTCCCACGCAGGCTCCATCGGTACCGACGATACCCATATGTGAGGACTACATTCCTGCTTGTTCCTGGAGATAGCCTTTTAGAGGACATGTAAAAAGCTTTTAATCAGCTATCTGAAAACTGTCCTTCTCTTGTGCAGCTCAAAGTCTATGCGTACTTTTGTTGTAAAAATTGGTTCACAAGCTAAGTATAAAAGTGCATGCAGTCCTTGCCCCCATTATAATTATATTATTCATGCCTGTTATAATGCACATTAAAATTCAGGTTACCATGTGTTAAAGTTGTTCATTAACAGTGATTTTAATGTTGATGTGTATATTAACGTGATTTGTGCTCATTCTTAAACGAATCACCACCTAACTTTGTACATTAGATACTCATTTACATTTCTGCTGCATTATCACCAAAATCTCTGCATTAATGCAGACATGTTAACACAACACTGGTCAGTAGTGCAGGTATTTAATATTGTTTAGTAATTAGGCTCCTAAGCCACTCCTCTCATCTGATGTCCTCATGTAACCAGATTTCTCCAATTGATTTCTTAATGGTGATACTATTTTTATAGTGCTCCTGGATACACACAGTGCTGTACAGTGATAACGATTCAGATACAGTATGTCCCTGCCCCAAGGAGAGTATAAGCTAAGCAGGTACCTGAGGCAAGGTCACAAGGAGTGGCAGTGTTACCAGTGGGATTTGAACTTTGGCTTCCCTGGTTCTCAGCCCATTGCTCTAATCACTAGGTCACTTCCTGTTCTCTTCTTTATCTCCCTTTTGGCATTTTCCAATGTTTTGTTTCTTGTGATTAACTGAAAGACCACAGTGTTCGCTTCTGCTGGTCAATGTTATTTGCAGGTCATATTCTGTGCGCTACAGTCAGTACTCTTAACTACATTGCAGATTGCTTATATTCTGGCCACTGATGATCCCCCTTCCATCAAGTCGGATACTTCTCTAAGGAAAATGTCGCTGTATAGGGAAAAATGATGAAGGGAAAGAATGCAATCATGTCCCACTCCTCTCTTTCTTTCTCACCATTCACGGACATCTCCCACTATTCTTAACATAGCTGTTAGGTCACAATCAGCATTTCTGATAATGGAAAGTATTTCCATCAATACTGATTTTATCCAGCTGGGCAGCATTCGTCACTCTTCACTTTGCCAGACATTTGTATAACCGATGAAGCAGAGGTACAAGTCTTTGTGCATTAACACTACTCATTCAGCTATTATCTTTACTCTAAATATTGCACCTCTGGTTCCTTTATGTTCTATGAAACCATATTGCGCTTTAACTACTTCTGTTTTTATTTTAAAGTGAATTTTCATCATATAATTTTGGCTATGTGGCGGAGATCACTTTTTGGGACGGGCCATGAATAATGATTTACTCAGTCTGCTGGTATTACACGTATACCATGCATTAAGTTTGCATTTTCAAGGAATTTTTCTATGCTTAAATCATCTAAAGCCTGCAGCATGTCACCACTGTATTATTTGGTTCTCACTCTTCACCCTTTTTCATTTTCTTGAGAACGTGTCTGATTCTGTCTTTCATTATTTACCGGGCACGCCATTCCTTTTCTGTAACAATGTTTACACCTCTTGTCATACAGTGTCTTGTAAAAGTTTTCAAACCCTGCTTTCTAAAAATTACAATTCAAAATGCATTAAAGCAGAAATCTGTTTCACCTTCTAACATGAAAGAGCAATGATAGGAATATTCAAAAAGTAATTGAGAATAAGAAACAAAAAAGGTCTTGATTACATAAATCTTCACATCCCTTATCACAGCAAATCCAAATTACCTCCAGTTCCAAACATTGCCTTAACAAGGCCCATAAGTACGATAGCCCACCTGTGTTCAGACAAAATTGTGTTTGTTTTAGACAACAGAATGTGGAAAATATACAAGAATGTGACGACTATTACAAGACTGTATACAGAGCCACTTTTATCTCTGGGCAAAAGAAGCAGCTGCCCTGGGCACATATACAACTGGGGTCTAAGATGCCCATAGGTCCATTTTGTCTTGTCTTCCAAGTTCCCTCTTTTTCTCTGCGGCATGGCAGGATTTTGTGCTTTGGCTATGAAGCAGTTGCCCCAGGCCAGCCCCTTCTCACTGAAACCTTAAATTAAATACATTCTAACCTAATACAGGGCTGCTTTAAAAGTTTGTTCCCATTTCCTGTGTTCCTTTTTCCCTATTAACAGGGGAGAAGGGATCCGTAGCAAAATCCTCTGACACTGTGTGGCACAGCTTTCGTGACCACCCCAGACCCCCACTGTCCTCTGTATTGCTATTTTATGTCTGCAAGGGGGCAGCTGGAGACTAAAAGGAATCATGAATGTGAATGTGACAAGTGAGACAGAGGGACATTGGCAGAAGAGAGGAAGGTAGACTATCATAAATATAGTGTTAGCTCAATATTAGCATTAATGAGAGAGGAGTGTGGTTAAAATGGTGAATGTTTTTAGAATCCAGCACAAGGCTGTGTTTGCATCCTGATCCCCTTATTCTCCTGCTTATCACCTATCTGTATCATGCCATTCCCGTTGTATTACCCTAGTCCCCAGTTGTTGTATGGATTAGATTGTAAGCTCTGATGGGCAGGGACCGTCTCTTACTTGTACATGTCCAGTGCTGCAAACCCCTTGTAGCGCTATACAAATGATAAGTAGTAGCAGGCCCTGCTCCACCAAAAGCCCCATGCCCTGCCAGCTAAAAAAATCTCGGTAGGATAAAGAAAAGTAATGTTGGATATGTGGAGGGGGGTGAGGGACTATGGGGAGATAGGAAAGAGAAAGGGAGATGCTGGACAGGGGTGGGGGGTAGGGAAGGAGAGATGCTCGACTATGCGGGGGAAAAAACAGGAGAAAGAAGGGAAGGGTGCCTATCCTCAAAGGTTTGCCCAGGGCCCTATAAGTGGTTACAGTGGCCCTGAATGTATACAGGGCTGGCCAAAGTTTTCTGTCACCCTAGGCGGGCCTCTTGTGCTGCTCCCAAACCCCGCATCCATCGTCTCAGCAGAGGGAGCAGGGGCTGCATGGCGATCCCTCCCTTCCTTCTTTGAAGCAGCTGCAGCTGAACTGCCGCTTCAGCACACAGCATGCCTTAAAGCATCCACGCATGGGAGCAGACTCATAGCCTGCTGCTTCTGCCCTCCTTCAACACAACTTCCTTTTGGAGGGGGCAGGAGTGGCAGGGCATGACTGTACGCACACATGCTGGTGTTTTAAGGCCCAACTAAAGTGTGTGTATCTATATATATATAGATACACACACACACATACACACACACATGTATATATACATGTATGTATATGTATATATACACACACACACACATACATACACACTTTAGTTGGAAGAAAATTTTGATATTGTTATTTAAATGTTTACATTTTCTATTTTATTTTCTAACTTACCGCATATGATTTTTAAGTGTGTTTCACACAAAAAAAGAAAAAGAGCCCATTGTTGAGGATCAGCCTGTCTGTGTGCGTGTGTTTGAGTTATTTTCTAATACTGCTGGTTTTTTTTTTAATTGTACATCATTTTGCTGTGACACATAAAAGATGGTATATCAAACAATGACTGTGGCATAGGAAGAGCAGAAGCAACAGCAGCAAGTGTCAGTATGGACCCCAAAACCTGTCGACACTAGAGAAGGAAGTGTCCATCTGCAATCATGTAGTAGAATTGCAAAATACAGCTAGTGAGGATAATCAATCCACATTCACAGAAGAAATGGCACTTTCTGGACATACCCAGTAGGAGAGCAAGGAGCCTGAGCCTGTCTGCTAAAATCAAAGTGAGAGTAGGGTAAACGAACAGCAAGGCAAGCAGGGAATCAAAAACTGGCAAGGAAGTGAGCAGCAAGGCAGACAGGAACTGAGATCCTTCCTGCCAGCCAAGGAACAAGAGACAAGGGAGAGTTGACAGCACAGCATGAGGGATGGGGAGTGTGTCTATCAAAGCAGAGGAGAAGATACTGGAGGAGGAGGGGGAGCAAAATAGGAGAGCAATAGGGAAGGATTAGAGAAAATGGGAAGGGGTGAGGCGCAAGTATGAGGAAAGAAGATCCAGACACCATATGTAAGTGAATTATGCAACCCGCCACCTATTAATACTCCTGATCCACTCACACACCATATGCATTCAATCTCTCCCTCCCCAACCACTCACCTACACGATCACTCTCGTGCACACATACTCATTCACAATCAATCCGCTCATAAATCCCACCTACCCACACATGCCTCCACTCACTTATACATGGGAGACGATAATGAATTTTAGTCATACTGACCAAGGGAATGTGCCTCTGGCATGCACTTTATTATTCGCTTGTTATTCTCTCTTATATTGCATTACATATTGGACTTTTCAACTACATATGTTTGACTGGCTCCGTAAGCCACTGTGGGCCATTATTTTTGGAATAAAAAGGCAAAGTGTAAGTCAAAAGTAAAAACATCTATATTGAAGAGCACTAACTGATTTTGATGGTGCTTAACAACAGCTTGTGATTAATGTTTGCTGACACAAGAGGGCAGAACAGCTCCATTTCAAATAAGCACTTCAAATCATGTTTGCAAAGTAATGTGTACCATGAGTCAGTGCTGACTCCTGACTATCCAGTCCCTGGGTCCTCTTGGCAAGGTGCAACCAGAAGATGATTTTCAGGCCTTTCTTCCGCACAGTGCGTTTACAGCACTTGGTATTCCATCCAAGTACTAGCCAGGTCCAACCTTGCTTAGCTTCAGAGATCAGCCAAGACCAGGTTCATTCAAGACAGCTGAAGACTCTCACACTCTGTTTATTTGCATCACCGCTTTTCAAAACTGCTGTTAACCAACTGACATTATAGTTAAATATACAGTTCCATGGTGAGACCGCACCTTGAATATTGTGTGCAATTCTGGTTGCCATATCTTAATAAGGATATAGCGTTATTAGAAAAGGTTCAGAGAAGAGCCACCAAAATGGTAAAGGGGATGGAAGGATACTCCTATGAAGAAAGGCTAAAAAGGTTAGGGCTCTTTAACCTGGAAAAGAGACGGCTGAGGGGAGATATGATAGAAGTCTATAAATTAATGAACGGAGTGGAACGGGTAAACGTAGATCGATTGTTTACGTTAGAATATAGAAAGACTAGGGGACATGCAATGAAGCTACAGGGTAAACTATATAAGACTAATAAAAGAAAATATTTTTTCACTCAACGTATAATCAAACTCTGGAATTTGTTACCGGAGGATGTAGTAAAGGCTGTTAGTGTAGCTGGGTTTAAAAAAGGTTTGGACAAGTTCCTGGAGGAAAGGTCCATAAACCATTATTAAGAAGGGACCCAGGATATCAATGCTTGACCCAGTACAAGCATTGCGGAACCTGTGTCTTTTGGGGAAACTGCTAGGTACGTATGACCTAGATTGGCCACTGTTGGAAACAGGATACTGGGCTTGATGGACCTTGGTCTGACCCAGTATGGCATATCTTATGTTCTTATAGATATATAGTTATGGTCCAATATTCACAAAATGCTGAAATCCTAAATTTAGGCTTTTAAGGTAGGCACTTAAATCTGTGGCCTGTTTTCAGCCAAACTTAGGAGATTCAAGGGATCTTTTACTAAAGTGTGCTAAGCAGCTAATGTGCACTTTCACATGCAGTAACTGCACAAGAACCCACAGTAACTATTACCGCAGGGTCAGGAGAGTTACATGCTGATTTGCACACAAACTGCCAACTGCACGTTGGGGTGGTGACTGGGTGCATTAGGAGTGGAGATTGCAATGTGCTCTCCACACCCAATCAATCAATGTGGGGGGACATATCACACACTGTCAATGTTGCAGTAACTGACGGACACAGGCTGGTCACGCCCCTAACAGTTATTGTGGAAGCTTTGCACTTAATTTGTGTTTAGCACAAAACTAAGGTGCATTAAGTGAAAAACCTAATACATTTTAGTAAAAGGGCCCCTACATTTTCAGCTGAAAATGCATCTTAATTTGTGAGCTTAAAAGTTATGCTTATAAATTTAGAACTCCCATTCATCTACCTGGATTAATGAGCCTAATTTATGAGCATATAGCATAGTTACTCACCTGTAGCAGGTGTTCTCCATGAACAGCAGGAATAAGTCCTCACATATGGGTGAGGTCACCAACTGAGCCCCGCACAGAACGTTCCCTGGCTTCCAAAGGAAGCTTTCGGGAGGAACACCGCACATGTGCGCCAGCCTTCCCACCCATCCGGCACCATACTCTCCAGTACGATAACATAACAGAAGCCAAAACAAGGACTTATTCCTGCTATTCATGGAGAACATCTGCTACAGGTTTGTAACTATGCTTTCTCCATGAACAAGCAGGAAATAAGTCCTCACATATGGGATTCCCAAGCTACAGGTTACCACAACCCAAGGAGATAAGCCGTCCAACCGGGCAATGATAACTGGAGAAGTTAGGAAGACCAGATAGGTAGTCCGCTGGAGGACTCATCTGATTCAGTATCCTCAGCAGACATTGACCTGAGGGGATTCTGAGCAGGTCGCTTGAATGGATAGAACGGCCGGTTGGTAGGAGTTGACTAAGATCCAAAGAGATGCCAGAGCACGGCTTGGCCAAAATTACTGTCCCATCAGGAATCCCCATCCAGATAGTAGTGTGCTGCAAAGGTATGGACTGAAGACCACGTCACACCCCTGCAGATTTCCTCTGCAGACACTGAATGGAGGTTGGCCACCGATGCAGCCATCACACAGACATGAACCATGATATGACCCTCAAGACTCAACCCAACCAGAGAATATGCATATGCAATGCAGTCCGCTAGCCAGAGAGACAACAATGCCAGCCTATTGGGTCAAAGGAGACGAACAGCTGGACAGATTGACGGTGAGCCTTCATGCGCTCCAGAGAGGCCAACACATGCCTCCAGTCCAGCATGTGCAAGACCATCCCACCGCAGTTCGCATGAGGCCGGGGAAAGAACATTGGAAGGACAATGGACTGGTTGAGGTGGAATGCCAAGACCACCTTCGGCAGAAAGCAGGGGTGCATGCGGAACACTACCCAGTTCTGGTGAAGCCTGGTGCACAGAGGGTGAGCGACCAGAGCTTGAAGCTTACTGATATGTCATGATAACGTGATGGCCACCAGAAGAGGATGCCGCTTTGACCCGGTGAAAAGTGGGATATAAATGCAGTTAAATAAATAAATAAAATAAATAAGAGGACCTTCCAGGTCAAGAATTTCAGCAGGCACGAGTCCAGCAACTCAAAAGGAGCCCGCATCATCTGGCAGAGGACCACACTGAGATCCCAAGCGTCCATAGGGGGCTTGAGCAGAGGCTTTGAGAGGAGCAGGCTCCTCATGAACGGGGCCACCAGAGGTTGGGCTCAAATAGGCTTCCTACCACAGCCGCAATGGTAAGCCCCAATCGCGGTGAGATGAACACGCACGGAATTAGACTTCAGCCCTGAGTTGGAAAGGTGCAAGAGGTACTCCAGCTGCCATTCCATGAGGCAGGAGAAAGGGTCCAACACCCTATCTGCGCACCAGACAGCAAACTGCTGCCACTTCAACATGTAGGCCTTCCGCGTCGAGTCCTTGCGGGAAGCCAGCAGAATGCTGGTAACGTCCTCGGGAAGATCAAGCTCCGCAAGGACTACCCTCTCAGCAAACACACTGTGAACAACAGAGAGCAGACATTGGGATGCAGCAGGGAGTTGTCCTCCTGCAAGATAAGGTCTGGGTCGGAGCCCAGGCAAAGAGGTTCCCTCAGCGAGAACTGCAGTAGCAGAGGGAACCACAGCTGCTGAGGCCAGTACGGGATGGCAAGGATCATGGAGGCCCTCTCAGACTGGAGCTTCAGAACAGTTTTTGCCACAAATGGTATCCGGGTAGGCATACAGCAAGCCCTCTCTCCAGTGAAGGAAGGCATCCAAGGGCAGGCAACTGCTGGCCAGCCTCCTCAAGCAGAACCATGCTACCTGGGCATTTTGCTCGGTGGTGTCCTACTCCTGGAAGATCCGGTCCACCACCTCCCTTTTGAGGGTCCACTCATGAGGCTGAAGCACCTGGCCAAGGCGATCTGCCAGGCCATTGAGCTTGCCGGGCAGATAAGTCGCACTGAGGTCCATGCCATGGAGTAGGGTGAACTTCCAGAGGCAAACAGCCTCCCAGCACAGGACGTATGTCCCTGTGCCTCCCTGCTTGCTCACACAGATCACCACCATCTGGTTGTCTGTCTGAATCAGGACCACCTGATTCACCAGGTGTGCACAAAAGGCATGGAGGGTGTTCGCTTTGGCCCAAAGATCGAGGAAGTTGATTTCATGGAGGCTCTCCAGCTCAGATCACAGCCCTGGGTGCTGAGACCGTCCAGGTACACACCCCAGCTGACCTTAGAAGCATCTGTCATAAGCATCTTGTAAGGGGCCGCTGACTGGAACGGTAAGCCCCATAGCAGGTTGTCCAGCTCGAGCCACCATGTTAGGAACTGTGCTAGTGATTTGATGATCAGTATCATGTCCCGCAGCCAGCCCGACTCCTGCCTCCACTGTGTGCACAAGGTCCACTGGGCTTGCCGCATGGAGAGGTGGGCCTGAGGAGTGACATGCACCATAGCAGCCATGCGTCCGAGGGCTTTCAACAGCCTGTGAGCTGTGGTGTGGCACTGGAACGCACCCACCACTTCAATGAGGCGCTGCAGGCAATTTGCTGGCAGAAAGGCCCATACCTAAGTGGTATCAAGGAGGGCCCCAATGACCTCCAACTGCTGCATCAGATGGAGGTGAGACTTCTGGTAGTTGACCGCAAAACTGAGGTCCTCAAGCATCTGAATAGTGAGCACAGCAGACTGCTGAACACCGGCCAGGGTGGTAGCCTTGATCAGCCAATCATCCAGATATGGGAAGACAAAGACCCCTTTGGTCTGGAGAAAGGCAGCCACGACCACCAGACACTTCGTGAAGTCCCTGGGGGCCTCAGCCAGCCCAAAGGGGAGCACACGGTACTGATAGTGCTGGCTGCCCAGCACAAAGCGAAGGTAATGCCTGTGATGCGCATGGATCGGAATATGCAAATACACATCTTTCAGATCCAAGGAGCATCCTGTATGAGGTACAGGAACAGCATCCCTAATGAGACCATTTTGAACTTTTCGTATACCAGGAACCGGTTGAGGTTTCACAGGTCCAGAATTGGACAGAACTCACTGGTCTTTTTGGGAACCAGGAAGTACCTGAAGTACAAGCCCTGCTTGATCTGAGCTGGGAGGACTGGCTTGATAGCGAGGTCAGACAGTAGAACCTCAACCTCGGTCTGCAGCAGGTTCCAGTGCGCAAGGTCCATGGGGTGCTCCCTGGGGTCGTATGGAGGTGGCAGCTAAGTGGAATGCAATCAATATCCACTTTGGACAATCTGCAGCACCCAGGTCTTCAAGGTAATGAGGGGCCACCAGTGGGCAAAATGTACAAGCTGCCCCCAACCTGCAGAGGTAACTCAATAGGCAATGGTTGGCTAGCTATGCTCCTGAGGACCCCATCAAAACCCCCCACCTAGCTTGGGGGCGGGTTGCACCTTTGGGGTCTTCTCCCTCCACTGCAAGTGGGGAAGCTGTGCCTGTGGTGGGGCCAGAAAATACCGACATGAGAGTGGATAGAATGTCATCTTGGCGTGATGTTTCTTCCACACTGGGCCTGCAGTCTTTCTGGAAAGCCAGGTAAGAGTCACTTGCTCCTTCTCCAGCTCCTCAGCTTTCTCCTACACAGGTTTGCCAAAAAGGTTTTTGCCCCGGCAGGGGATGTTGACAATTTTGTCCTGGACCCACTGCTCCAGGCCTGAAGCCTGTACCCATGCCATCCGGTGGGCGGCCATGCCCACAGCCACCATCCTGCCAGCAGATTCAAATGTTTCATAGATACCCCGCACCATGAACTTCAAGCAATCCTTGCCGTGAGCCACAAGATCCCAAAAGGTCTCACAGTGGTCCTTGGGAACAAGGGCAGTAAAGTCCTCCAGGTCCAATATGACATCCTTGAGGAACATGCTCATGTAAGGCTGGTAAGCCAGGATCCTGGAAGCACTTCCTCCTGGGTCTAAGTCGCATGACTCAGCAGGACCGAGACGTGTATCTTAGCACTCTGCATGCTTCAAAGCTGACTCCACCACAATGTAATTGTGGAGCAACTGGGGCTTCTCAAACCCCGGGTCCTTATGAACACAGTACAGGGAATCGAGCCGGCAGCCGATGACTGGAAGCGCGAGCAGCACCTCCCACAACCACAGCAGCAAGCACTGCAGGACATGATGGATGGGAACCGTCACCACCTCCAGAGGAGATGAGGAGTACTGGAGTAGTTCCACTTCTTCTATTCTTGGTTACTCCTCTGACTTCAAAGAGAAAGGGATGGCCTTAACCATGTCCCTAATGAAGTCCTGGAAGGATATGTCCTCCAGGATGACTTACGCCGTTCGGGCAGAGGTGATGGGTCAGATGGGAGGTCCAGGAATCAGAGGTCCAATGATGTCAATTCCACCTTGGTTTCCCATTCCAATTCGTATTTCGAGAGGAAGTTGAAATAGTGCCGAGTCTCCTTCTCCCACCAGCTCTGTGGGCTGGGGGAAGGAACACATCAATGGCCTTCGGCTGCCGGCATGCCAATGGTGGTGTCCCTGGACCTCGGACTCAGATACACTGGAGAGAGAGATGGCTCCGGCAACCAGAGTCAATACCAATCTCCCATCCAATATCCCAACATCAGCAGGAAGGGCAAGGGTCTCCAGGACAGGTTGTACGGAGTGCAGTGATGACGCATTCTACGCCACAAAGGATTCCACTGCTACCAAGTGAACTTCTAGGGCTCGAAAGCATTCCTTCAAAACTACCACCTGTGAGGGGCAGATGCTGCAGCCATCGGTGACGACACCTCAGGTGAGGATTCCACAATGACAGATGCATCGGGAGACATCCGGCTGCCCTCCTGGACTGGGAGTGGACTTTGCTGTTCGGGTTGGGTCCTCCTGCCGGGGAAGTTTGGCTGGCCATCACTCTCCACATCACACTGAGTAGGACAGCGAGGCTGCTGCACCCGGAACTTCTCCCAGTGCTCACCCTTCGACATCGAGGTTTCTGCAGAGAGCTTCCTCTCACCATGGCTCCTCTGCTCCAACTGATCACACTGCTCCTTCCCCTTGGCTGCCTCAGGACCTTTCACAGGTGTAGATCAGGGGGTTGGGGCTGAGGATAAGAACATAAGAACATAAGACATGCCATACTGGGTCAGACCGAGGTCCATCAAGCCCAGTATCCTGTTTCCAACAGTGGCCAATCTAGGTCATACGTACCTAGCAATATCCCCAAAAGACACAGGTTCCACAATGCTTGAACTGGGTCAAACATTGATATCCTGGGTCCCTTTTTAATAGTGGTTTATGGACCTTTCCTCCAGGAACTTGTCCAAACCTTTTTTAAACCCAGCTATACTAACAGCCCATACTACATCCTCCGGTAACAGATTCCAGAGTTTGATTACACGTTGAGTGAAAAAATATTTTCTCTTATTTGTCTTAAATAGTTTACCCTGTAGCTTCATTACATGTCCCCTAGTCTTTCTATATTCTGATAGCGTAAACAATTGATCCACGTTTATCCGTTCCACTCCATTCATTAATTTATAGACCTCTATCATATCTTCCCTCAGCCGTCTCTTTTCCAGGTTAAAGAGCCCTAACCTTTTTAGCCTCTCTTCATAGGAGTAGCCTTCCATCCCCTTCACCAATTTGGTGGCTCTTCTCTGTACTTTTTCTAATAACGCTATGTCCTTTTTAAGATACGGTGACCAGAATTGCACACAATATTCAAGGTGCGGTCGTACCATGGAGCGATACAGAGGCATTATAATATCCTTTGTTTTATTCTCCATCCCTTTCCTTATGATACCTAGCATTCTATTTGCTTTCTTGGCCGCCGCTGCACACTGGGCGGAGGGTTTTAACATGTTATCCACGATGACTCCTAAATCTTTTTCCTGGGTGGTGGTTTCTAATGTGGAGCCTTGCATCGTGTAACTATAGTGTGGGTTGTTCTTTCCTAGGTGCATAACTTTGCACTTGTCCACATTAAATTTCATCTGCCATTTGGATGCCCAGTCTTCCAATTTATCCAGATCCTCCTGCAGTTTTCCACAATCCTCTTGGGTTTTAACAACTTTAAACAGTTTTGTGTCATCTGCAAATTTGATAACCTCACTAGTTATTCCCTTTTCCAGATCATTTATGAATATGTCAAAAAGTAGCGGACCCAGTACAGATCCCTGGGGTACTCCACTATTCACCTTTTTCCATTGGGAATATTGGCCATTTAGCCCTACCCTCTGCTTTCTATCTTTTAACCAGTTCGCGATCCACAATAGTACACTGCCTCCTATCCCATGACTTTTTAGCTTCGCCAAAAGTCTCTGATGGGGGACCTTGTCAAAAGCTTTCTGAAAGTCCAGATACACTATATCAACCGACTCACCTTTGTCTACCTGTTTATGCACACCTTCAAAAAAACATATCAGATTAGTAAGACAAGATCTTCCTTGTCTAAAGCCATGTTGGCTGTCTCCCATTAGGCCATGACTATCTACATGCTGTGTAATTTTGTTCTTTATGATGGTTTCTACCATTTTCCTTGGTACTGACGTCAGGCTCACCGGTCTGTAATTTCCCGGGTCACCCCTGGAACCCTTTTTAAAAATTGGTGTTACGTTGGCGACCCTCCAATCTTCAGGTATTACAGATGATTTTAATGAAAGTTCACAGATTACCAATAGCAGGTCTGCAATCTCATATTTCAGTTCTTTCAACACTCTGGGATGTATACCATCCGGTCCAGGTGATTTGCTACTATTCAGTTTATCAAATAGTTGTAATATATCTTCCCGGTGTAGCGATATTTCTCTCAATTCCTCTGCAGTATCACCTTTAAATACCACTTCAGTCTTGGGTAACATCCCTACATCTTCCTCAGTAAAGACCGAAGCAAAGAATCCATTCAGTCTCTCTGCTATATCCTTGTCTCCTCTTACTGCCCCTTTTACCCCTCTATCATCTAATGGTCCAATTGACTCTCTCACAGGCCTTTTGCTATGAATGTACTTGAAAAAGTCTTTATTTCGTGTTTTTGCTTCCGTAGCAAGTTTCTTCTCAAATTCCCGCTTTGCCTGCCTTATCAATGCTTTGCATTTATCTTGCCAGTGCTTGTGCTGTTTCCAGTTTTCATCATTTGGCTCTTTTTTCCATTTCCTGAAGGTTGCTTTTTTGGCAGCAACAGCCTCTCTGACCTCACCTTTAAACCATGCTGGCAGTTTTTTGGACTTTCTTCCACTTTTCTTAATGCGTGGAATACAGCTGGTCTGGGCTTCGAGGATAGTATTTTTAAATAACACCCAAGCTTGCTGTAAGTCTTTAACCTTTGGAACCGCTCCTTTTAGTTTTTTCCTAACTATATTCCTCATTCTATCATAGTCTCCCTTTCGAAAGTTAAAAGGTAGTACTGTGGATTCCTTTACTATCTGTCCTCCACTAATTAAATCAAACATGATCATACTATGATCACTATTGCCAAGTGGTCCCAACACCCTTATTTCTTGCACCAGATCTGGCTTTCCACTAAGGACTAGGTCCAGTATGGCTTCCCCTCTGGTCGGTTCATGAGCCAGCTGCTCCAAGAAGCAGTCATTTATTTCATCTAGAAACTTTATCTCCTTAGCTTGTCCTGCTGTGACACTGACCCAGTCGATACCGGGGTAATTGAAATCACCCATTATTACTACTCTGTTGTGACTTTTGTTAGCTTCCTTGATTTCTTTGAGCATTTCATCATCCATTTGTTCATTCTGGCCAGGTGGTCGATAGTATACTCCCACTGCCATCACCTTCCCCTTCATACATGGAATTTCAATCCATAGAGATTCTACAGCAAATTTTGTTCCCTGCAAAACTAATCCTTTCTGACTCAATGCCCTCTCTAACAGAGCGCAACCCCTCCACCAATTTGATCAGCTCTATCATTACGATATAGTTTGTATCCAGGTATCACAGTGTCCCACTGGTTATCCTCCTTCCACCATGTCTCTGAGAGTGCAATCATATCTAACCTCTCATTTAGTGCTATATATTCTAACTCTCCCATCTTATTGTTTAGACTTCTAGCATTGGCATACAAGCATTTTAGAGACTGTATTTTATTAATATTAAATCTGGCTATTGGTAGGCATGGGTAATTTGGAATCTTTATGCTCTGTCTGCTCCTTACTCAAGGGCATTTGGGCTACTATACTCCCTTTTGCTGCCTCGGTGCCTTTTGCTGTTGCTGGCTGCAGCAGGAGAGAGGGAAGGCGGGAGAGAGAAATGGGCCGGCTGGTCCCCTGTAGCTCGCTCCTTTTCCAGTGCCCAGTGCTCGCTCCTTTTCCAGTGCTCGCTCCTTTTCCAGTGCTCGCTCCTTTTCCTTTGGCTCATGCAACAATGGAAAAGAAAGAACAGCCACAGAGCCTTTGCATTCCCATGCACTCTAAGTCCTGACCCAGCACATCCCCATTGATACTACTTCCTGTTGCCGTAGGGATGGGCCGGGCTGGGCATTAGAGAGCATGGCAGAGCAAAGGCTCTACGTCCCTTTATCTTTATTGTTTCTTGATATACCCACCAAGGCATCAGAACGGTATACAAATAATTAAAAATAAATAGCAAAGTGAAGGAAAAGAAAAGGAACGCCATTAGTGGACAGGAAAGGTAACATACAGAAGAGAGCAGAAGGAAAAGAGAAAGTAATCAGGAAAGAGAGGAGGGCAGGTCATAGACGAGTTGAAAGAGGTGAGTTTTGAGGAGGGATGTAAACTGAGGTAGCGAGGGCTCTGCACATAGGGAGGTAGGTAGGGAATTCCATAGGGCGGGGGCAAGAAAGAAGAAAGCAGAGTGTCGTGTCTATTCCAGGCGCGCTCGTGAAACAGAGGGAAGAGGCAGACGGTGTGTATGAAGGGACCAGAGGAGACGAGGGGTATGTTCCTTTCCCATTATTGCTGCTTCAGTGTCTCTACTGCCTTTGCTGACAACAACCATAGCAAGAGGAAGAGAGGAAGGGAAGCAGGGAAAATATTGCACCACAGAGGTAAGATGGAAGAGAAAGGTACTGTGGAGTGGAAAGGGAAGATGCTGGCTAGTGGGGAGAGGGAGAGGGGAAGAGAGAGACAGAAGGCAGATGTTAGATATGGGGGGTGGGGAAGGCAAGAAAGAGGAGAAGGAAATTGAAGACTGGTAGGTGTATCTGATGCTGGATAGGGAAATGAGGGTGGGAGATGCTAGGGAATGGGGTAGGAGAAGGGGACCGATATGGAAAGAAGAGTTTGATCTTTAACAAGTTACTTAAACTTCCATTGCCTCGAGTACAAATTGATGGTGGAGGAGTGGCCTAGTGGTTGGGGCAAGGTACTGAAGGTCGGGGGTTCAAATCCCACTAGAGGACAGCAACCTTGGGCCGGAAGGACTGGGGTTTCTAGTCCCACAGGTGCTCCTTGTGGTCTTGGGCAAGCCACTTAACCCTCCATAGCCCATGTTCCCTGTAAAATAGTTATCTCCAAGTTATAATGCCCTGTTCAATGTAATTTCAGTTTGTTCAATGTAAACCGCACTGATGCAGAATAGCGCGGTATATAAGAGAATGTAAATAAAGAAATAAATAAATAAATTGTAAGCCCTCTGGGGACAGGACCCATCTTGATCTTCTGAGAGAGGCATGAGGAAAATCCAATTATGTTTCCCTGATGCTAGGGTTGGGAGAAGGATAGGGAAAGAGTAAGTAGGGAGGTCACTAGAAAAAAGTCTGGAGTTGGTAATGGAAGACAATCCCCAGCCTTATTGTTGCCTTCTGATTTCTTCTCCATGAAATAATAAGGAGTTCTCTTACCAAAATCAAGTGTTGGCTGTGTTACTCATGCATGAAGCTGCTACAGGACCTCAGAAGAATGTGCCTTTATGCCGTTACACAGCTCTTTCCCACAGGAAAGGGACTCAAAATAACCCAGTTAGCTACTGCTTGTTATTTTAGGAGTGAAGCGTCACACCAAAAAATATTCAGTATTCCCACTCAATTCTGCTATTACTACTTATTTTTATAGAGCTACAAGCCATATGTAGTGCTGTACATATATACTGAGAGACAATCCTCGCTCAACAAAGTTCACCATTTATGCAAGATAGACAAAGACAATAAGCAAGGGACTAGAGCAGAACTAAGAGGAAATGGTTATAGCACACATGGGTGGTAAACAGGAGAATAAGGGGGCGAGGATCCATAAGCAGCCTCAAAGAGATTGCTTTTTAGCCTAGATTTGAAAAGGACTAGACCCTGATGTACTGACTCAGATAGCCAGTGCCAAGTATACAGTGCAGCAAGGTGGAACAAACAGTCTTGAATTGGCAGTGGAAGAGAAGGGCACAGATTATATTTCAGTGTATGGACAGAGCATTATAGAACCAGCTGCAAATGAATCCTGGGAGGAAACAGGCATCATGGGAACCATTGCTTTCTTAAGACCGGTGTTCATCTGCTGAACAAACTGACACCAAGAGACACAACACAACTGACACAAAGGATAGGCCCTTAATCTGAAGAAAAGCCACAGAAGACGTAGACGTTGTGCAGAACTCATGTGTTTCCCTACTAATTTTAGTATACCTTACTGGGCACAAGCTCTACAGTACTCTCAGCCTGTGCAAGCAGTAAGAGGCCAGGACACTGTATTGGCAGGAGAAATACATAATTATATATTTGGACGAGTTAGAACTCCAATATTAATTCAGATCTGTATACTGATGTTGATAGGGTGTTTGGACCATAGGCTATCAATGACACAACAGAACTAGCCATGGACCTAAAGCAGTGGTGCGATTCAAAACCTTTTGGAATTGATTCGCTTACAGCCAACAGTATTTTGATGGCATTGGAGGCAATCGCAGCATTGGGAAAAGCCCCCGATGCCATCAAAATACTGTCGGAGCCGGTGTCCCAACAAATAGTGAATCCCTGGTAGCCTAGCATTCCGGAACCCCCTCCCTCACCTCTCTTAAGAAGAAAATAGACCTGGTGGCCTAAAGGCCCCTTAACACCCCCCCCCCCCCCGTACCTATCGAAATGAGCAGGAGCACTGTCTACGCATCGCCACTCATGGTCCGCCATCTTGAAAAACGGCGGCGCCTGACCCTGCGCAGTCCACCCAGGGATGCTCCACATGGGGCCAGGCTCCGTCATTTTTCAACATGGCGGGCCAAGAGCAGGGGTGTGTAGGCAGCGCCCCTGCTCATTTCGAAAGCTACCAGGGGGGAGAGTGGTTTGCGGGCCACTAGGCCTATTTGTTTTTTTAACAAGGATATATATGTCACTTTTTGAGCATAAATGACAATAACTAATAACGATATTTTTTGCTCAACTCTAAACCATGAGTTCAGTATCAACTTTGCTAAAGAAAACTATTTTTAGATACAACAAGGTCTCAGACTGTTACGAGGCATATTGTTCAGCCAGACTTGCTGGGATGGACTGTCTTCTTAGCATCAACGACCTTAGTATGTTGTATGTTCATATAGCTTTCCTTTTTTCAATTATTAATACATTCCAAAATGTAAATAGTTTCCTATTCTTTTTAAAATTTTCATAAACAGATAATAGCGCTGATCTTTTTAAATGCTCACGAACAAAACTCCAAACAAACAGCGCTTATCTGGTAATGAAAGTGTTCTTCATGTGTTGAAACCTTGTAACACTGCAACGCGACTCAAGCAGATGTTTATAATGCAGCTCAGACCAAAGATGTTTACCAACGTCTAACTGCAAGCGCTGCCACGTTTCACTGTTCGTTTCTTCAGGGGAACAAAGCTCCAGGCTTCTGAGTTCACTTTCCAACCTGCACGAACTATAAAAAATCCTCCGATGTAAACTAGCTATCATATTCCGAACTCATATAGAAAACAGCAATGCTCTTATCAGGCCAAGAATTGAGCAATAAGTTACCTTCCTTTCTGCCATCATGAACCGAGAACTTGACTCTTCAACTGCTACCAAAAAACGCCGCGCATGCGGGGTACTAGTTTCACATGTTTATATAGAGAGCAAATTACCACAAAGGGACAGCTGTTATGTTCTTATTGGCATAAATGCCAATCAATCTGGGCATTTAATCCCGTAGAATATACTGCTTGTAAATTGAATATCCATTTCTGTTCCTGGAATAATAGTTGTTGTTCTCTTACGACCCTTCACCCCTACCTGAATTTGTTCTATAGCGAAACACCTTAAATTCTCAAAAGCATGACAAAATTGAAGACAATGTTCAACCATTGGAGCTTCTCTTCTCTGGCATTTTAATCTACTCCGGTGTTCCTGCATTCAAACACATAGGGGCCGAGTCGTTTTTCCCACGTAAATTAACTGGCAGGGGCAAAACACCCCATAAACCACATGAGTAGATTGACATGTAGTATAACTTCTCACGGGATATTCCTTTCCTCTATAATTAAACGTGGAGACCTCCAAGGTAACAGAACAAATTGTGCAACTGCCACATTTGTGGTGACCTCGGACTGATGAACAATCTCGTTGTGCAGGAGATCGCAGTTCTGTAGGACTTAAAATCTCTTTGAGATTACGATGCCTTTTCCAAACACAACGTATATGTTTACTTTCCAGTCCACGAGTATGCTGCAAAACATTCCTATGGCGTCGTATAATATTTTGTATTTGATAACTATAAGGGGAATATAACGTTATTAAATTTACACAATCATCATCCTTACGTGAACTGGATGATGGAGATAACAATGATTCTCGATTATATAAAGCCCGTTTATAGGCCTGAGATACTATATTACGTGGATATCCCCTCATCAGGAATGGAGGTTTTTGAATCTAGCCAATACATCACTGGAGAAATTCTATTTGGTCCCAAAAATACACAAGAGGCTTCTCCATCCCCCGGGCCGACCGATCGTCTCAACCAAGGGCTCAATTTTGGAACCTTTGTCGATGTACTTGGATTCGTTTCTTCGCCCTTTGGTACCTGAAATGACGTCTTATGTGCGGGATTCAACACATTTTCTGCAAGTATTGTCTCAAAATGCCTGGTTAACGAGTGTTCCGAATATTAAGTTGGTGACATTAGATGTCACATCATTATATACTAGCATTCCTCAAACTGTGGCTAATGAAATAGTACAACATGTTTTGATGAGACGAGGAGATCTATCAGTGGCTTTACAGAATTTTTGGGGGAAATTGGTGGATCTTATTCTTTATGAGAATCATTTCATTTTTGAAGGCAATATCTATCGTCAAACCTCTGGAGTAGCGATGGGCGCTACATGCGCCCCATCTATAGCAAATTTATACATGGAAAACTTTGAACAGCAGTGGATATTTACAGAGAGTCCTGATTGCCACATTCGATTATGGCATCGTTATATAGATGTCTTCATGTTTTGGGATGGTCAAGAATTGGAAATGACGTCTTTTGTAGAATGGTTGAATGAACGGGATCAGAATATAACATTCACTTACGTCTGGAATGCTGTTAATATTACATATCTTGACGTTCTAATCACTAAAGGGGAGGAAAGGTGGATTACGTCCGTTTATTGCAAACCTACAGATCGTAATTCTTTGTTACACTATTCTAGTGCTCATCCAAAGAATCTCAAGAATGGTCTTCCATTTTCCCAGTTTCTTCGATATCGTCGTAATTGTTCGGAAACATCGGATTATAAAGCACAAGCAAAATGCTTGACAGAAAAGTTCCTGATGAGGGGATATCCACGTAATATAGTATCTCAGGCCTATAAACGGGCTTTATATAATCATCGAGAATCATTGTTATCTCCATCATCCAGTTCACGTAAGGACGCTGATTGTGTAAATTTAATAACGTTATATTCCCCTTATAGTTATCAAATACAAAATATTATATGATGCCATAGGAATGTTTTGCAGCATACTCGTTGACTGGAAAGTAAACAGATACGTTGTGTTTGGAAAAGGCATCGTAATCTCAAAGAGATTTTAAGTCCTACAGAACTGCGATCTCCTGCACAACGAGATTGTTCATCAGTCCGAGGTCACTACAAATGTGGCAGTTGCACAATTTGTTCTGTTGCCTTTTCCAAACACAACATATATGTTTCTTCAGGGGAATGAAGCTCCGGGCGTCTAGTCGCACTTTTCAACCTGCACGGACTATAAAAGTTCTACAGTGTCTACTAGCTCTTTCATTCTGAACTCTCGATCCATAAAACTTTATGGATCGAGAGTTCAGAATGAAAGAGCTAGTATACACTGTAGAACTTTTATAGTCCGTGCAGGTTGAAAAGTGCGACTAGACGCCCAGAGCTTCATTCCCCTGAAGAAACGAGCAGTGAAACGTGAAAGCGCTTTGGCTTGACGTTGGGAACATCATTCGTTTGGGCTGCATTGAACAACAGCATTGAGGAGAGACACCTCTGATCATCAGATAAGCGCTGGTTTTCAAAGAAATATGGCTATTAGAATGTAGTAGAATTAGAATGATAAGCAATTGTCAGTGTGAACATCTGATTGATTGAGTTTTTCACGGGACTGTCAAAAGATCAAGAACACTACAATTGAATTAACAATATAATAATATATATATATATATATATATATATATATATATATAAAAAATCCGTTTAAAAAAAAGGAAAAAACCATAGAGTTGACAACAGAGTAAGGTTGTTGATGCCAATAAGGCATTTCATTCCAGCAAGTCTGGGTTGAACAAAAGCCTGATAATAGTCTGAGACCTTGTTGCAACCAATGAGTTTTTTCCATAGCAAGATCGATAAATACTGAACTCATAGTTAAGTATTGAGCTGAAAAATATATAGTTATTACTATTTGTTTTTTTGTCAGGAGGGAATGGGAGGTTTCAGGGGGCCTCTAGGTCACCAGATCTATTTTCTATTTAAGGGAGGTGGAGAGGGTTCCAGACTGCTAGGCCACCAGGATTCACTATTTGTCACGGCACCGGCCCCCAAAAGTATTTTGATAGCATTGGGGGCTTTTCCTGATGCTGCGATCGCCCCCGATGCCATCAAAATACAAAATGCAAATTAGCCACGTGGTGTGAAATGGCCTATAGTGACCAGTTCGGGAAACTCAGGAAATCTTAGGAAATGGGTTCGCACGAACTGGCTGAATCCCACCACTGACCTAAAATCTGTAACTGGAGAGGAGCTGACTGCATGGACTATCACATTTGAGTAGTACTGCTGGTCTACGGCAGTACACAACATAACAAAAGCAACTACCTGTCAAACACCCCCTTCTTACCTCATTCCCACTTTCTTTTACAAACACCATGTACAAATTAACGCAATACAGGCAGGAACTCACTGCTACTTACAGAAGTTCATTTTCAGCCAGATGGCAAGCATATAATTTTAGTCCACTTAAAGTTGTCCAGAGTTTCAGCAGCACTTTCCACATATATAGTGCTGCTGAAAACCTACATATAAAACTTTAAATGCATTTTGTGTACAGTACCTGCCATTCACGCATTCAGAGCTGAACTTCTACAGAGGTGAACATGTAAGTTAGATACAGAGCGGCTGAATTTTGCCAAAATCATTCACTCTACATATAACTTTTTTCTTTTTCCCCAAACCTGCCCAAATTAAAACATTTACATTTTGGTCATATAGAAATTTATACAGCGAAAGGTTAAGCACTGCGCACAACAATAATTTTAGCTCACATATGCAGCTGGCACCGCTGCCAATCGTAAGTCTTTCTAAATATTGACTCAGAATATTTAGAAGAAACAGAGAAGCAAAAGTATGATAAACAAAATCTTTGTACCAGAAAACAAAAGCACTGATCTGTACTTCACACAGTATGCAGACACACATAAATCCAACTTCAAGCTGCCATTTATGTATGTATTTTACATCCTTTATGGCATGGATTACTATGGCCATATCATACTGAGTGTGGCTGATCTTGTCTAATCTTAGAAACTAAGCAGGTTGGGCCGGGTTAGTACTTGGATGGAAGATCACCTTGGAATATAAGGACCTATAGTCTTACTGTGAGGAAAAAATGCCTGGCAATCTACTTCCAGTTGTATCTTGCCAAGAAACCCCAGGGGATAGTCACAGCATCAGCGAACTCCATCAGTCACTTGATAACGGTAACATCACTATCACTGTCTCTCTGGATTTATCTTCTGCCTTTGACTTGGTAAATCACAGCATTCTGCTTTCACATCTGCACAAAATTGGGCTGTTTGGCACGGTTATTCAGTGGTTTCATTCCTTCCTTGTCTCCTTGGGTGCTCTTCAACACCTTACCCGCTTACTTGCAGGGTCCCCCAAGGCTCAGTCCTAACCCCTCTCCTCTTTAATGTCTTGCTTGCACCACTTGCTCTCCTAGTACAGCAGTTCGCCATCTCGGCCTACTATTACACCTACGATATCCTATTGATTCTCCATACTGACCATTCATCTCCCGACCTCACCCCTCTCAATGACTGTCTGACTTGCATTGCTTCATGGCTGCACTGAAACCATCAAGCTTAATCCCAACAGCAACCTGGCTGACCGGTCCTGTGAGCCCACCCTCTCTCTTGCCCCTACTCAACAAGAGCCAGATTCCCCTCAGATCCTCCTTCCGATACCTCAGGGTCATCCTGGACTCAGCCCTAACCTTCCATCAGCACATCAGTTCCGTTGTCAAGCACTCTTTCCTTTCTCTTCATTGGATTGGGGCAGTCCACCCATTTCTTTCCACACCCTCTTTGACCCCCTTACTTGTATCTCTTGTTCTTTCATGTTTGGACTACTGTAACCCCGTCATTGCTGTTCTTCCCCCATTTGAACTAAAACTATTGCAACTTATCTAAAATATCACTGCCAAATTACCATTCCATGCTTCTCGCTCTGACCATTTATCCCTCTATTAATCCGGCTCCACTGGCTTCTAGTTCAATATAGTGCTCAATTTAAACTTCTCACTCTGGTTCATAAAACTCTGTATTCTGGTACACCTCAATATTTCTCCACACTTATTCTCCATACACCACACCGAACTCTCCGCTCCATTCACATGAACTGCCTTCACCTCCCTGCCACCTCCCAGGCACTCGACTTTCCGCATAATCTCCCTTCAGACCTCCACCTGGAATCCTCATTTGTTAAATTCAAGTCCCAAATCAATACCCACCTCTTTAGAAAGGCCTTCCTGACTGCTTTCTACCACTTGACCTACACTCTCGTTTTCCCTTTCTCTCTCCCCCTAGCCCTCCTCATGAGTGTGTGTACTCAGTTTCTTGTATATAAAACTGGAGTTCCTTTCATTTCTTAAATATTGTAATCTTTTCTTTTATATTGTAATCTATTCTGCTGCCTCCACAAAGGGAGGTATATCAAGCTTTTAATAAACAAATATAGCATAGAAAACTGTTGCCAGGAGTCAACATTTGTGGGGGCATCTACATAGACATCCCCAAAGTAGTATTTCAGAACTGGGCATCTAGGAATGGCCTAATCATGGATAGAGTAGTGGGCTAAGAACAGTCCATTTTTTTCTGCAGAGCCCCAACAATGCAATCTGTGCCTTCAAGTCAATGCTGACTCCTGGTAACCAAGCAGCTCCTGGGTTTTCTTTGCAGTCTGACTAGAAGTAGATTACCAGACCTTTCTTCCGAGGCAATGGAGGGTTAAGTGACGTACCCATAGCCACAAGGAGTGCTAGTGGGAATCAAACCCTGGTCTCTTGGTTATCAAACCAGTGCTCTAACCGTTAGACTACTCCTCCACTCCAATGTGCACAGAGTCCCGCGGATATCTATTTTGGTTACTCTTGCGAATACTCTATTTTTGGAATTTTTCTTGTTGTCACCATTTTTGCTCTTATCCACAGAGAACGCAAATTTTCACATGCAAGTCATAAAATACTATTAAACTTAGTATGTTCCTATGAAATCTAGGCATTATTTATTTAGCATTGTTTATGTACCACTTTTCACCGGGTCAAAGCGGTTGCATAAGGCAGGCAAAAGTGCTCACATCTACTTTCTGCACGTTTTTACTTTATAAAATAGGGGAGTAACGGTGTGAAGTGCATGCGTACTTTGCTTTATACAATAGGTGTGAAATATGTGCGCAAACACACACATTAAAGCGGCCCTATAAAATTACTATCTGCATGGCTGTACATAAGGTTTGAGTAAGGCCCCAGTCTTAGAAACAGAGAAACATGACAGCAGAAAAAGACCACATGGCCTAGCTAGTCTGCCCTTCCATTTCAACAACTACAAGTCCCCTTTTTCCCTTTAGAAATCCTCTATGTTTGTCCCATGCTTTTATAAATTCAGATACTGTCGTCATTTCTACCACCTCCACTGGGAGACTATTCAACGCATCTACCACTCTTTCCGTAAAGAAATATTTCTGCATATTACTCCTGAGTCTATCCCCTTTCACCCTCATCCTATGTCCCCTTGTAGCAGAGCTTGCTTTCAATCGAAAGAGGCTCTCCTCCTGTGCATTTATGCCACGGAGGTATTTAAACTTCTCAATCATATCTCCTCTATCCCGCCTTTCCTCTAAAGTATACATATTTATTCTTAAATCTGTCTTCATATGCTTTATAACGAAGACCACTAACCATTTTAGTAGCCACCCTCTGTACCGACTCCAACCTGTTTATATCCTTTTGAAGGTGCGATCTCCAGAATTGCACACAATATTCCAAATGAGGTCGCACCAAGGACCTATACAGAGGTACTAACACCACCTTTCTTCTGCTATCCATTCCTCTCCCTATTCACCCAAGCATCCTTCTAGCTTTCGCCATTGCCTTTTCTACCTGTTTAGCTACTTTAAGATCATCAGACACAATCATGCCCAGGTCCTGCTCTTCTTTTGTGGATAGATGTCACCCCCTATACTATATCGCTCCTTTGGATTGCTGCAGCCCAAATGCATGACCTTGCATTTTTTAACATTAAATCTCAGCTGCCAAATTCTAGACCATTCGTCAAGCTTAGTTAGATCCTCCTCATTATCTACTCCTTCCTGCATGTCTATTGCAGATTTTGGTATCATCCACAAAGAGGCAAACCTTACCCGACAATCCTTCTGCAATATCACTAACAAAGATGTTAAAAAGAATCGGACCAAGAGACTGCTACACAGCAACAGCAACCGACATATGGATCAGTTTAATTCCTGAGGGATTAGAACATCATGTTTACACATAGAAAAGCTGAAAAGCAGCCCTAGACTTGATATTCAACTGACCCAGTCAGCATTTAAAGATAAGCGACCATGCTTAATTTTATTTGTATATCCAGCGCTGCTATCTGTTTAACTAGCACTGCTGAATATATGTCTAAATGATGAATGTGCCAACAACTATCCATTTAAAGTTAAGTCTGCCATTTCACAAGCCTAATTTTAAATGCATAATTTATCCGTTCAGTGGATGAATATCACCACTAAACATCTAAGAACTGGTTTCAACCTTGCTCCTCCCCAGTGCCAACCCCTTCTGTAAATACAATTTAGCCATTTACAGTAATGTACTAAACTGGCTGATTTTATCTGTGTAAGCGATGAAAATGTAAACATAAGCAAATATGCATTCGTCACCTGCTGGCAAACATATAACTCACTTAGAATATCAGGCCCCCTGCTGTGTATAAGGCAGGTAATCCTTTGTGCCAAATTAGTTTCAGAAGAGCTGGTTAGTTCATGGGTTAGTTGGGGGAAATTCTCTTATTTCACTGGCCTCATTACAGTCCTTCCTGTGCCTTCTTCTCCATCAGCCTCCAAACTTGTCATTGTTACACAGAAAGATGAAATTGCCTCACTTGCTTTCTTTCATGTAGCCAGTTCTCCATTTTCAAGCCCTTGTATTAAACTTCCTTCCTAGACGTTGTTCTCATTGTTCCAGTAATCCTTGAATATTTGCGCCTATGGGTACTAAACCGGTCTATGAACTCCACTCTACCTCTTTTCTCCCTCTTCCTGAGAATTGCTGCATTTCATTGTACTTGAGGTGGTGACTACAAAGCATTAGGGAAACATGGGCAAGAGAGACACAACGCCACCACCGCTCCAAATGATCCATGTCCAGCCTTCTGGATCAAATCACTGAAAACAGAACTTAGCCCATACATATCAGCCTTAGCTGACCAGTCCCTTAGATCCGGGATATTTCCAACAGCTCTCAAGCACACCTCCATCCGTCCCCTACTGAAGAACAACAAACTGGATCCGAAAAAGGAAGACTCCTATCGCCCAATTTCAAGCATTCCTTTATTAGCCAAGATCCTAGAAAAAGTCGTTCTCAGACAAATTCAACAACACATTGATTCCGAAGCCCCACTAGATCCAAACCAACATGGCTTCAGGGAAGCCCACGGAGTTGAAACCCTCCTAACTTCCCTATTGAACACACTCATTAATACAACAGACAATATCAGAAATGGAGTCGCTATGATCTTCCTAGACATAGCAGCAGCTTTTGATTCTGTTGACCACAACCAACTACTCACCAGGCTTCACGAAAAAGGAATTCAAGGGACGGCACTGAATTGGTGCAGATCTTACCTAGAAGAGCGCTGGCAACAAGTACGGACTGGTGATACCACATCTCAACCTTTTCATCAGAAGCAAGGAGTCCCGCAAGGTTCCTCCCTTTCAGCCCTTCTGTTTAACATCTATATGCAACCTCTCTGCAACATCTCCCGCTCTTTCGGAATATCATGTCTTATCTATGCAGATGACGTGCTCTTATTCACTCCAATTAATGTACTAAAACCTGACTACACTACACTAATCACCTGTTTCAACTCGATATCAGATTGGCTACTCTCACAAAACCTCAGAATCAATTTTAAAAAAACCGAAGTCCTGATTGTCACTAGAAACAAAGACTTCTCTCCCCCACCAACGCTAAGAACACGAGATGCTGATCTACCACTCAAAACCTCAATACGTTATCTGGGTGTTATACTTGACCAGCGACTTGAATTCAAAGATCACATAAAAAATACTGTAAAAGCCATTTACTACAAAATCAGGACTCTTCGACACCTCAGACCTATGCTTGAACCATCTGACTTCCGCACAATCTTCCAGGCATTAGTCACTCCTCATTTTGACTATGCAAATATCCTTCTTCATGGCCTGCCCAAGAGCACTCTAAACCCGCTTCAATTGGCCATGAATACAGCGGCCAGAGTTCTTCATGGATCCCTAAAAAGCCAACATATTACTCCCATCCTATTTGACCTCCACTGGCTCCCACTAACTTGCAGGACTTTATACAAAGCTCTCATCCTGACCTTCAAAGCATTCCACCATATCTCATCATCCTCCTTATCTGATCTCCTCCAACACACACAGAACACCAGATCTAGACGTTCTGTAACAGAGAACATGCTAACAGTCCCAAATGACAGCAAAAAACTCACTCAAACAACCACTTTAAGAGCATTCTCTTCCTTCGCCCCTAGATGCTGGAACACGCTTCCACCTAGTATTAGATCACAAAAAGACCTGTCCCAGTTCAGAAAATCCATAAAAACACACCTCTTCCTACAACACTTCTCACAATATACTGACCCCCCTCCCACACAGACCTTTGATCACGGCTAGTCAAATAAGCTCCCGAAACCTTACCACTCGATCTAGACCAAGCCTCACAAACCCTACCTTTAGAGCTCGAGCATTTAAGAACCTATTGTAAATAATTAAAAATATCTGTTAATTGTTAATCCCTGTTATCCATGTTTTTACTCCCTGTTCTCTGTAAACTTAACATTTGTTTTATGTTTAAGTACAAAATTTGTTAAAATGTAAACCGCGCTGATATCAAAAGTGCGGTATATAAAAGCTGTTAAATAAATAAATAAATAAATAAATTTTAGAAGGCTCAGGAAGCATTTATATGCATAAAAAGTTAGTTGACATATGTAAATGAACCTACATGTGTAAATATCAATTTTAGAAACGCCTCTACTTACACTTGTCTCCCTGCAGCATGTACAGATTTCGAGGAGGTAGATTCCAGGTGTGGTATGGTCAGACCATTTACGTTTATATCTAATTTTGCAAGTGGAGCACACACATATATGAGCATTTACATCTACTCAATATCACAGGTAAGGGTGAGTTAACTGCTCGTTTGGACCTGTGGTCTTCAGGCATAAGGAAGGGGGCAATTCTGTTTCTCTTCCAGGCCTTAAAAACCACTTAAAGTGTGGCATTCGGGTCCTTAATTGGCTCTTCCTGTACATGCAGCTTTACAAAATCCAGCACTAATACTGTAAGTTCCAATACTGACATTTACCTGTGCCAGCAAATACACATGTAACACATGGCAGGAAGCCACTCCTTTTTCTGCATGCCTTTTTATAAAATGGCTGCTCCCACTGTATGTGCTGTGTTTATGAAGCCTTTTGTAAAAAACCCAGGAAACCTTTAACATTCCAGCTTGAGCATCCTTTTTCTTCTTTAGACGTCCTATGCAAAACGCATTTATAACATTATATAGCATATTTCTCTCTCTTTGCTGCTGTGCAGGACCTGCACAAGGACTGGAGGTGCCCTAGTCAGGCCCCTCCATCCTGCCGCCCTCTGCTGCCGCTGCTCTGAGGCCTGCAGCGGCAGCAATGGCTCAGAAAACACGGGGCAGTGCTTACCTCAACTTGCCAGTGCTGCTCCAAGTTTTCTGCCCTGTAGTAAGTCTCTTTTGTCCCCCTCCAGTGCACCTTCTGGTTTGAAGTCTGGGCCATAGGAGAGCAGAACAGACATTACAGGGCTGAAACCATGGGATGCTGCCCTGTGTTTGAGTCCTTAAAAGAGAGGGGCAACAGTGGCGGCAATCAGTGCCCTTAGAAAACTGGTGCTCTAGGCAGCCACCTAGTTCACCTAATGGTACCGCCGTCCCTGCTGCTCTGCGGTAAAGACATCATCCATGGGGCTCTCAGGCCTTACCTGTACATGTACTTTCTTCCCAAACGCCATCCTCTTGGCACACCGAAAAATTTTTCCCACCAGCAGGCTCAAAGCCCTCTTTACATTCATAGTACACCATGCTTCCTAGGCTTGAGTTCCCACTCCACAACAGGTCAGCATGCTGGATTCCCAGAGGGGCACCACATTCAACCTCTGCAGCAAAAAAAAAGAAATAGACGCTTCTTAAGAAAACAGCAAATTCCAACAAATGTAACGAAGACAGGAGCTCACAAATTCCAGTCTGCCTGCAACCAAAATGCATCCAGAGACAAAAGATACAGAAATATTAATAAAGAAAACTATAAAACATAACTAATAAAAACATAAAAATGCATTAAAGTGATTACAAATAATGATTAAAATTAAGAATGGAATAACATAGGGACACAGAGATAAACAGATGCTCGTGCATAAAACCATGCTTAAATCAACATTGTAATGGGTACATCAGTTGGATTTCTATACTGTATTTGTTGTCTCTGAATGCATTTGGTTGCTTCAGATGCAAGTTTACTACTTTTATCTATTATTATTTGATGTATGTTTTTATCATTTATTTATTAAAATATATATTTATTGTTTTTATTATTTATTTATTTTATTTAAAAGGATTTATATACCGCCTTCTCCTGTAATCAAGGCGGTGTACACAGCAACCAATCGAATTATATTGACATTTGTGTGTGCATGCAGTGTTATACAGTGAATGAGTGTGTGTGTAAGTTGGCGTTGATTCGTGGTGGGCTATTTACAGTGTGCACTACTTTACAATGCTATGTACATGAGTGAGAAAGGTTAGAGGTTATTTGTTCCCCTGAAGAAAGCCCTAGGCCCAAACACGTGTCGGGCTAACCTCTCTGGTTATTAACAAAGCTATCCTTCCATGGTACTTGCTTTCCTGCTTCTTGTGTTCTGTACTACAATAGGAATGCCATCAATGCCCGATGCTTTGTTCTTTGATAAGGCCTTCAATGCTGCTTTGACTTCTTTCATCACCAATGGTTTCTGATCATAAGGTACAGGTTGAAATGGCTGTTAGTCCACTTGATCTTCATGGTAAAATCTCTAAATATTCTTTCCACCTTTTCTTGATCTTCTCAGCATCATTCAACATGGATCCTTGAGCAACTTGTAGCATTCCAATTTGAGGCTTGAATTTTTTCTTTAACTCTCGTAGCTATAGAAAATCCGATCTTGTTCTTCCTCTAATAGTTTCTGATTCTATTTCCTTGCATGTGTCATTGTGGTACTTCTTGTCTTATCTTGCTGCACGTTGAAAATCTCTGTTGAGTTCTGCGATTGCCTCTCTTTCTCCTCTGGCTTTAGCTTCTCTGCATTTCTGAACAATTTTCACTTTCTAAAGTCATCCATTTTGGCAGTTTTTGCTTTTTCATCTTATGTAGAGACTTCTCGCTTTCTTCCAACAGAACCTTTTTGATGTCATCCTATAACTCTTCTGGAACTCCGTCATTTGTATCTAAAGCAACAAATCGATTTTTCAGGCAGCCTTTAAATTCCAGGTGTATATTCTCAAAGTCATATTTTGCTACATTCATGAGTGGCTTGCTCTTTTTCAACTTTAGCTTGAGTTTGCATACCAGTAGTTAGTGATCTTTACCACAGTCAGCTCCAGGTTTTGTCTTTGTTGATATTGAGCTTTTCCATCATTGTCTTCCACAGATGTAGTCAATTTGATTTCAGTACAATCCACTGGGTGAAATCCACGTGTACAGTCAGCACTTGTGTTGCTGGAAAAAGGTGTTTGAGATGAATAGATCATTGGTCTTGCAGAATTCTAACAGTCTTTCTCCAGCTTCATTTCTGTTGCCAAGCCCATATTTTCCTACCAATTTGCCTTCTTTGTTGCCAACCTTTGCGTTTCAGTCACTCATGATTATCAGGATATCATGTTTGCATGTTCTGTCAATTTCAGCTTGTTACTTGTTCATATAACTCAACATCGTCCTCGTTTGCAGCTGTTGTTGGGGAATATACCTGAATTATAGTTGTGTTGATAGGCTTTCCTCATAGACGAATGGAAATTAAGCGTTCACTGACTGCATTGTATTTCATTACAGTTCTTGCAAGTTTCTTCTTAATTATAAATGCAACACCATTTCTTCTTTGTCTTTCATTTCCAGCATAGTAGACCATATGATCATCAGATGCAACGTGCCCAAAGCCAGTCCATTTCAGTTCACTGACACCGAACAGATCGAGTTGTAAATGTTCCATTTCATTCTTGACCACTTCCAACTTCCCTTCGTTCATGCTTCGTTTGTTCCATGTCCCAATATGTAAGATAACTTTGCAGCTTCTGACTCATTTCATTCACAGCTACATCAGCAGTCAGATGTCCCGAGAGCTTTGATCCAACCACATCATAAATGCTGGCTTTACTCCGAGAAGTCTTCAGCTCATCCCCAGTAGTCATTTGAGTGTCTTCCAACCTGGGGGGGTGGGGGGGGAGGGGTCTCACCTTCCAACACTATAGCGCAATTTGTTTTGTGACTATCCATTGGGTTTTCATAGCAATATACAGAAGTAGATTTACCAGGCCTTTCTTCCGTGCTGTTAATTCCAATACTGTTGCATTTGTCACAGAAATGCGATCCTCCACTTACAACACCGTCCCATTCTGCTGCTGCCCAGATGGGTGGTTTGTCTTAGTCTGGCACCTCAGTTGAGACCTGTCTATCTTGGGAGACCCTGCCAGTAGCTAAGCTGATAGCTCAGCTCTCCGCATCACTGATGCGCACATATGTACAATTATGTTTTGTCACATAAAACAAATCCAGAATATAAAATATATTCTAACAGATGAATCAGACTACTTCTTAGTGTAACCCTGAACGAACTGTTTGCATGGTTGGGTGGCCGGAGGCGACATGGACTATTTATTTGGGAAATCTGCTGATGGCTATTAGCTAGACTGCATTCCAGGATGCCAACCCAGATGAGTGAGCTACATATGCAGCTGTCAAGGCAGCCATACTGGAATGGGCCAGCTGTACCCCAGAGGTCTACTCCAGCGATTCAGAAAGAAGGGGCTCTAGATAAAAGAGAGCCCTTGGAGGTTCTTCTATCAATTGAAGGATCTCACATGGAAGTGGCTGCAACCAGAGGAAAAGACCGGGCTTCAGATAGCCAAGATTGTGCTATTGGAGCAGTTTTTGGAGAGCTTGACTACCCTAATGAAACAGTGGGTATGTCAGCACTCCAAGCTTACAACGGAGAGTGCACTGGAATTAGCCGAAGGATATCATAAAGCCCAGCCAGTGACTAAAGCGGACAGTGAAAAGGGGAAGAGGTCACCCATCAGCTCAGGAGGACAGAATGGGAAGCCAGAATGGATGTTGGCTCCCATGTTCTGATCCCCAAAGTCACCTCCTAGGCAAGGGCATGGCCCCAGACACAACCCCTTCACTTGTTTTAGGTGTGGAGCCCAGGAACACTTTGCTTGGGAATATCCCCTAGGTTCGGAGGAACCCATGGATATCAGCCTAACTACCCCACACACCTGCACTTTTGTGGACCTTCCCTACCCAGGGGCACAGAACTTTGCAATTCTAATGGAGTTCGAGGGGGACCTGCCTCAAGGCCTTAATAGACTATGGAAGTGTGAGGACCATCATTCACTGGAAAACAGTAACCCAATTTTAAATTGACTTTGCAAAGAT
Source organism: Ichthyophis bannanicus (assembly GCA_033557465.1). Classification (NCBI taxonomy): domain Eukaryota; kingdom Metazoa; phylum Chordata; class Amphibia; order Gymnophiona; family Ichthyophiidae; genus Ichthyophis; species Ichthyophis bannanicus. The sequence continues at coordinate 677,070,843 of CM066032.1, read as the reverse complement.
GGCAACTCTGGCCTGTGTGCATGGAGACCAGAGGTAGTATTCAACAGCACTGGTTTCACTCAAGATTCCAGCAGGGCAAGCCACGTTCAAGATCGTGGTGCTGCCCTGACTCCCATATCCAGTGGTGATCGGCTAAGACAACCCAAACTTCAGAGCAATATGGGCCTAACTAAATAAGTGATTTTTAGCATCAAAAGATTCTACTAAGAAATCTTGTACCTTCATATGGTCTCTATTCTCTCAGTGGTGCCTAAATCGTGGCCTTCAGACCTTCTCTTGTCACCTAGTTGATGTTCTCACCTACTGCATGTCTTTGTCGGATGATGGGTTAAAGACTTCTTTGGTTCGCATGCCCCTTGTGACTATCTCCACCTATCATGTTAAGATCAAAGACAAACCCATCTCTCATCATGCCTGGGTGTCCACTTCAACAACCCACACAGAGTGGGACCTTAACATTGTCCTCTCAGCATTAACCAAAGCTTCTTTTGAGACGCTGTCCCAAGCTTCCTTAAGACATCTCTCAATCTCTCACGGAAGATCATTTTTCTTATTGTTATAAACGCCAGCACGGCGCATTAGCAAACCAAGCGCTGGTTCACTATCCACCGTATACACAGTTTCTGCCAAAATTGTTCTACGCATCCATCCTAAGTTTCTGCCAAAGGTGGTCTCTGCTTTTCACTTGAATCAAATCATTTGTTTTATCTATATTTTTTCCCTAGCCTCATCCATCTGAAGCAGAGCAAGCTCTGCACTCTTCAGATTATAGAAGAGTTTTGTTATATTATCTTCATGCTATGCAAAACTGTCATAAACCTCAACTTTTTGTGATCTTTAACCCAAACCACCCAGGCCTGTTACTCTCCAAAAGGACTGTGTACCTGGATCTCTGATTGTATCACTTTTGCATATCAGACGGAGGGTTGTTCTATCCCTGATAGGGTTGCCCCCATCTCTTTCTGTTGGGTTATTTATTTTATTTAACATTTCTTATATACTGCCTTTCATGATATCAAGGTGGTTTACAGTGAACAAACTGAAATTACATTGAACAGGGTATTATAACTTGGAGATAATTTTACAGGGAACATGGGCAATGGAGGGTTAAATGGCTTGCCCAAGACCACAAGGAACAGCTGTGGGACTAGAAACCCCAGTCCTTCCAGCCCAAGGTTGCTGTCCTCTAGTGAGATTTGAACCCCCGACCTTCTGGCCTGAGGTAACTTGTCCCAACCACTAGGCCACTCCTCCCTTCTACCACCAATGACATTGCCCTTCTACCACCAACGACACTGTTGGGACAATCCTCTGCTCTGTACTCACCATCTAGTGTGCCTATATGTTCCCTGCTTGTAACCAGAGAAAGTGTAGTTGCTTACCTATAACAGGGATTCTCCATAAACAGCAGGGGAAAGCAACTACACTTTTACCACCCTCCATCACATTTTATATTTATGTACACACACACACACACACATACATACATACATATATATAAATATAAAATGTGATGGAGGGTGGGAAAATACACAGTAGATATTTTTTTTTTGTTCCTAAGCTTTGGATGAACAGCAGTCACAGTGTCAAAAGGTGCTCAGTTTAAAAAAACAAAAAAAAAACCCTTAAGCTAGTAGAGAACTCCATACACAGATCAGCCTGCAAGCTTCACCATCAAGTGCAGCTGCATTCCCCTGATGTCTACAGAGAATCCCTATTACAGGTAAGCAACTACACTAATAGCAACAAACCCAGGTGTAAAGGATCCTACAATCCATGCTCTTCGGCAGGATGGATGCCGCTCCGATGTCTGGGCAATATGGGTGGCAAGGGAAGGGTCCCACAGCCTGACAGCTCAATGGCAATACTGTCCACCAAAATGCAGATGATGTGTGTTTGACCTCTGACATGGTTTCCTGCTCTTCAGGCTGACTGGAGTAGCATATGGTACAGAAAGTCATCACATTCACAGTCCCAGGGCCCTGGATCTGGGAAAGCATGTAAACGAAAAAGTCTTCAAGTCTGTTTTCTACTCCCTTAAAAAGAACCCACATCACAAATCACAGTTTTACTGTAGGAGCTCAAATATTTATTATTTTTCCACTCTAACCCCTTTCCTTTAGCTCCAAATATATCGGCGAAGGGGGGGGAGGCATAATACAGCACTGAAAAGGCAAAGGTTTCCGACAATGCGAGAGGAATGCCTAAGAAACCTGAAAGCAAGATCTGGATTGTTCTTTCCAGAGAGGATGAAAGATAGATTGATAAAACTGAAACATGTACGAATCCTGAAAAACTACAAGGCTACAGTGCTTCTCTTTCAATTAAAAATATAAATCCAAAATCGTGACTCCATGATTTATATGTGCAGAAGTGAGAGAGAAACTGAGAATACCAGTGTGGGACCGAGTTTTATATATTCTCTCCCTAGCTAAGGGACTGTGTGCTGACTTTTTATTTACAATGTTATAATTGCAGTGAGTAAATGAGGGCCTTGTTAAGAGCTACTCTGACTTGGTTCTAATGAAGATAGTACACTTGAAGATTTTCAGGTCGACAGGCAGTTTGCTCCTATAAAGGTAAGTGGAGGATATTCAAAAAGCATTTACAAGGTCTGCAGAGGCTGGCCAAACATTGTACAAGACTAGGCTGCTGCCTAGGACAGAGCTTCTAAGAGGCAGCAGAGTGGCAGCCGTCAAAGCAAAACAGATCCTGACAGCCACACAGGCAAAGAGCCATCAGCACATTCCTGCAGGGAGAGCGGGCACTCACATAAATAAAAAGCAAAGCAAAGAAAATCTTGCAGGCACCAAATCAATGAACACAAACTGTACCAATCTTATCTATGAAAAGTCAGCACTGCAAATATTCTAAACACTTGCACGCCTCAAATTGGGAAAAGAAAACAAGCAGGGCTGCTGCAGATTCCTACAAAGAAAGCGTAGTTGCTTACCTGTAACAGGGGTTCTCCGTATACAGCAGGGGTATGCAGCCATACTCTATGTGCTGTCTGCTGACAGCACCTGTGCCTGGCTCTCCCCAAACTCAGAGAAGTCCTTTGGATTCTTAATATGTGCACCACTTTCCGCCTTGCCATCCCACTCTGTCTCCTCAGTCAATTTACAAAGCAGGCAAGTTCAGCATTTGAGCATTCAGAATGGGTAAAGAGAACAGAAACAGGTAATGATTGTGAGGAGAAGCAAGGCAGCTAGATCCCATCAAATGCTGTAGGTTTCATGAAGTGGTGAGCAGGATGCAAGATGACCAGTGTATATCTTGTAGATGTCGGGAGAAGATATAAGTTCTTTATGAGGGAATGGCGGGCGAGTGTGGCTGCATACCCCTGCTGCGTGCAGAGAACTCCCTGTTACAGGTAAGCAACTACGCTTTCTCCATCTACAAGCAGGGGGATGCAGGCAAATTCTAGGTGACTTCAGAGCTGAGAGCCGCTGAAAAGTCCATTAATACTGTGGCCTGGGTGAAAACTGGGAGGAGGAGACTTTAGGCAAAGAGATTTTGTAGGACAGCTTGGCCAAAGCCAAGATCTGCGGCTGAATAGCGATGTAAGCTGTAATGCTTTGTGAAGTATGTACAGATGTCCATGTAGCAACTTTGCAGATCTCTTGAGGAGGCAGCCAAATTAGCAACGGTATGTGCTGTAGCACGAAGACGGTGGAGTCCTACTCGTCTGGGTGGAGCTTGATCCGCTTGAAGATAACAAAGAAATACAGTCCGCGATCCAGGAGGAGATTGTCTGTTCAGATGAAGGTCTCCCTGGATTGTTAGGGAAAAAGTTGGTGAAGCTGTTTGGTAATTTGGAGATAATACAGTAAAGCTCTTCTGCAATCCAGTGAATGTAGTGCTTGTTCAGGTGAATCTGGCTGTGCTGCCAGAAAGAAGGCAGGAAGCACTATAGACTGATTGAGGTGAAAGCTGGAGGCAACCTTTGGAAGAAACTTCGGGTGGGTTCATAATAGAACATTTTCATGAAGGAACTAAGTATATGGAGAATAATGGAACCAGAGCCTGGCGTTCACTGACACGTCTGGCAGAGGTGATAGTGACTAGAAAAATAGTTTTCCAAATTAAATGCTTTAATGAAGCAGACACCAGGGGTTCAAAAGGAGGCTGCATGAGTGCTGAGGAAACCACACTGAGATCCCTTGCTGGCGCAGGAAGCTTCAGAGGAGGCTGTGTTCAGAATACCCTTCATGAAGCGAGAAATTAAAGGATGCATGGAGATCAGCTTGCCATCTTTTGATGGGTCGCAGCAATGGCGGAGAGATGATAAACTGATGAAGTCTGTAGTCCCAAGTTAGACAGGTAAAGGAGATAAGTGAGAACATGACTGAGGGGACAGGAGATGGGGTCCAAAGCCCATAATGAAGCCCAGTGAGTGAAACGAGTCCATTTAGAATTATAGGAACGCTGTATTGAGGGGTGTTGAGATGTCTGGAGTGCAGCTTGCATGTCAGATGGCATGGAATGGACAGAATCAGCTAGCTGGTCAACTTCCCAAGCAGACAGGGTAAGTGACTGGAGGTTGGGGTGGAGGAGATGACCTACTGCGTTAGGAGGAAGGGATGAAGTGAAAGAGGTCAGGGACCGTATTGAGCCATGGTGAGGACATGTGGGTACCACATCTGTCTGGGCCATCGAGGGGTGATGAGGATTACAATTGCTCTGTCCACATGAACTTTGAGTAGTGTTTGAGGATTGAATGGGGAGTGTAGAAAAACACAGGAGGTGGCAATCCACCCAAGAGATGAGGAAGGCATCCACCACCCATCTGTCTGGGCTGGGACAAAGAAAACAGTAGAGCGGACACTTGGCGTCGTCTGATGCAAAGAGATCCACTTCAGGCATCCCCCAGGCCTGGAAGATGGGGGAGAGAACCTTGAGGTCAAGGGACCACTTTTGAGGATTGAGGCATCGACTGAGGGAGTCCGCTAACTGGGTCTGGACTCCAGGGAGATAAATTTCAGCGAGGAAGACTCTGATGGACTGGGCATAGAGCAATAAGTGGATGACTTCGCAGCAAAGGCAGAGGGAACCAGAGCTGCCCTGCTTGTTCATGTAGAACATAATGACTTGATTGTCGGTTTGCACCAGGAGCAATTTATTGCAGACCCAAAGTAGGAAGGCCTGAAAGCCATAGTAGACTGCACACATCTCCAGCAAATTGATGTGTAGAGAAGACTCTGCTGGACCAATGGCCTTGAGTGAGATGCAGCAGATGAGATGCCAGCCCATATGGGAGGGATCTGTGGTGAGTAAGTTGATGCGATGGCTGCAGAAAAGGACATCCCACCATGAGGCTGGATGGGAGCATCCACCACAGAAGGGACTGGCGCAATTGACAATTGGGTCCAGACAGAGGAACTTGGCATTGAAAGGACAGAGTATGCTGATTCCAATTGAGCTTGAGGTGCCACTAGAGAGGGTGCATGTAAAAGTATGAGAACAGAACCACATGTACTGAGGCTGCCATGTGTCCCAACAGGCATAAGATAGTGCATGCTGAAGCCCTTTGAAAAGATAGCAGCTGGGTAGTGAGCTGTTGCAGGATGGATACTCAGCTGGAAGATATTTATGCTCATGCTTCTGTTGTGTCTAAGCAAGCTCCGATGAACTCCAGTTTGTAGCCAGATGAAATGATGCCAAGAGCCCACCAATCTGTGGTGATGAAGCACCAGGCTTCCTGAAGTGCTGGACTCATCCTCCGACAGGTAGATAGTCAAAAACTAGGGGTTGCCTTGGCGGGTTGCGTTGAGGCGACCGCAAGTTGCTTTCTGTCTCTTTGTCTGGGACGTTGAGGATAAGCAGGAGCAGGCTGACCCTGAGGTGGAGGCCGAGAATAAGGCTGAAAACACCATCGAGGATAATACTGTTGGAAGTACTGGTAATGGTATGCTGTCCTGTATTGAGTATATGGAGGATGGCAGAACTGCTGGGATTGTTCCGGAGGTTGAGCTGAAAGTTCTCACACCGTGGAGGAATGTTCTTTCATTTCCGAAACAGCTTCCTAGACCATAATGGCAAAGAGGCTATCTCCCTGACAGGGGACATCTGCTAAACGATAATGAAGATCCTCCCTGAGACCAGAAACCCGGAGCCAAGCAATCCTTCGAGCAAGAATAGATGAAGCTGTGGTTCAGGCAGCTGAATCAAAGGCATTGTAGGTAGCTCGAATGATATGATAGAGGAACTCTTGCAGATTTTCCTGAAGGCTGTGATCCTCCAATCCTGGGATGGGAGCCGAGTCCGGCATTTGTGAGATCAGGTCATGAAAGTATTGAAGCTTCTGAAGTTGGTGTACTAAAATTTTCATGGTGAGCATACTGTAAAGTTTTTCTGCCCAATGAATCCAAAGTCCGTTGATCTTTTCCTGGTGTAGTCTGGGCATGCGTTTTGGAGGACTTTATCTTCTTAAGGACCACCTCAGAGACAATGGACTGATGAGGAAATTGTTGATATTGGAAACCCAGTGCGGGCAGTACCTTATATTTAAGGATGAGGTGATGAGCCCTGCTGTGCCCTGATGCTGGAGTGCTCCAGGCTTACGCAAGGAGATTTTGCAGAACCTGTGGGACTGCCATGGCCAGGACCTCCTTTGGTGTTCTACAAGCTCTTAAGATGGACTGAAAGTCTTTTTTATTAATAGGGGTGTGGGAGTCACTAAGGACCAATGCCTTAGATAGTTTTTGAAGAAATTTTGGATAGGAGAAATCTGGAGGCTCGTGTTCCATAGCCCAAGATGGTGTCGCTTCGATATTTCTCAAGAGGGAGGGCACTGTATCGCACTGATGGGAGAAGGTGGCACTGTCTGTCAAATAGGCATCGTTGCCCAAGAGTTCACATTCATGGCAATCCAGAAGGGGCAAGAGACCCCTTAGGGAGGCCTGTGGAGGCTGGAAAGAGGGAACCTCCTGAAATAGTGCTCGTTCAACAGGAGGAGCAGCTGATAGGAGGGCAGCAGAGACCTGGACAAATCGGTGTAGCAACTGTAGAAGGGGGTCCCTAGAGAAGGGAGTGTCGTCCGGCAGATGATGTCTCATTCTCTTAAAGGAATGGGAGGAGGTCTCAGACACATCTCCTTCAGATCTGTGCTTGTGAGGACTCGACTCTGTCGTGTTATGAGCAGCAACGGGGTCTCTCTTGCGGGTATGTTTAGACCTAGACTTATATTTTTGACTTACCGGAGTATCCAGCCTCGGAGATGGCATCATAGAAGCCAGGTGAGGAGAAGCCAGAGTCAAGCCTCTAGCCTGATTTCTGAGTCTCTGGGCTGACTTTTGCCGCTGACGCTGGTAGGGGTTCTGTCTCTGAGCACGCAGCAACCCCATCAGGTCTCTATCGTGTCGTGACTTGGTCAGATGGGAGTGGGGTCAAAGTAGGAGCAGAGGTCATGCTGAGAGTAGACAAATAACTGGTTACCACTGAAAGTGAAGAGTGGTTGGCATACTCCCACTGTTTCTTCTTCTCCCCCCCCCCCTCACAGATGTGTTTCTCTGTTGAAGTTCCTTTCTTGCTTCTCTGTTACTAATTATTTTTTTTTAAGAAAATAAAAGCAAGGGAAGCTGCAGGAGTAGAGATACGTCTTTTCTAGCACTGAAGATTCTTCTTTTTTTTTCTTTTTTTTTTAAAGAAATAAAACAGTGTGGGGAGACCCATAGCAGCAGAGCCACTCCAACGTGATTCTTCTGTTTTCTAAGTGAAGTGCCCCAAGCGCAACAGAGTCGCGGCAGAACTAAAAAGAGAAACAAACTGTGAAAGACCACAAACCCGGCGGAGGCAGGGGAGAGCCAAGCTTCACCGTGAGTGGTGAAGATAGGCTGAGGAGACAGAGCAGGACAGCAAGGGGGGAAGCGGAACACATGCTCAGAGATTCTCTGAGCTCGGGGACAGCTGGACATAGACGCTGTCAGCATACAGCACCTAGAATGTGCCTGCACCCCCCCTGCTTGTAGATGGAGAATGTACATATTAATAGAATCCTTCACCTCAATTACACAATCACCTAATAAAGAATAATAAACTAAACATTAGAAACAAATACGCAGACAAAAATATCAAATGGGAAACTCAAAAACAAACTGTTAGCTGTGGAACATTGAAGAAAGAAATAGAACTGCATTTCTACCTGTACTGAAGAAAATACAAAGAAATGCACATTTTCAGAACTGACATATTTCATGCTCTTTGGTTTGGTTTTTTTAGTGCCATCGAGTCAGTGTTGACTCATAGCAACCCAGCTACCTCTGGGTTTTCTTAGCAATGTATCACTGGAAGTAGATTGCCAGCCTTTTCTTCTGAGGCAATGGAAGGTAAAGTGACTTGCCCAAAGTCACAAGGAGTGCCAGTGGGAATCAAACCCTTGATCTTCTGGGTACCAGGCAGTTGCTCTAACCACTAGGCTACTCCGCCACTCTATAAAACTGAACTAATATTTTTTCATGCCTTTGTTGCCTAATAACACAGGTACACTAAAAAAAATTTTTTTTAAACTGCCTCTAATGTTTCGATTGATTTTTACGTTTTTTGGTGCGCTGAATCCAATCTGGTAACCAATTTGCTCCATCACGTACAGATTTTTTGCTACATTGGGTTAGCAGTTTGAGGTGAACGTTTCAGATTGAGTGCGATCGAGATAAAAGTTTCTTGGATGAATTCTTTATACTAATTGTTTAGTAGTTATTCAAATAAGAATAAAGAAAATTGTAACAAGGCAGCACATAAGAATAGAGTAATGTCAACAAAACACACTGTGATGGTAGCAAAATTGTCTGCACTTAAAACAGCCACATACATGTGCACAAACATTGAGCATATAAGAGCGAGGTTAGACACAAAGCAAAGCAAAGCAAAGCAAAGAAATGTGCAAAAAATGTTGTACAGGTATGTATGTAAGAATAGAAAACGCAAACCGCACCATTGCAATACATGAAGACAAACACCCGATGGTGTGAAAATAAAATTCTAATAAATGAGATCCGACACTGTGGTAATAACTAGCAAATTTTTATTTCAAAGTTTAGTAAAAACACGATATTTGTCAACACAGTTTAGATTTTAAAGTCATTCTTGGGTCAATCAATCTCCTGGTGGGCCCGTTTCTTCTTCTTCCCCCGAATGCTTCTCTTGGTGCGCTGCTTGGCGTATTTTTCATCTGGGGTTTCCCGCAGCAGCAACCAGCAGAAATCAGCCATCATAGTGGTGTTCCATCTTCCTTGGTACCTTCTCTCTGCGTCCTTGATGTCCTGGTGAAACCTTTCACCTTGTTCTTCACTGTACGCCCCCAAGTTTTCGGGAAAGTAGTTCACATGGGAGTGCAAGAAAATGGACTTTCAGGCTCATGTTACAGCCTTGTTCTTTGAAGGCATTGAGCATCCTGGCAACAATATCCTTATAGTTCTCATCCCGCCTGTTCCCCAAGAATTTGAGAACATCCTTGAAGGAATCCCAGGCTTCTTTTTCCTTCTCAGACATCGTTTCAGCGAATGCTCCATCTGAAATGAGTTTCCTTATATCAGGGCCAACAAACACTCCTTCCTTTAGCTTTGCTTCAGAAAGTCGGGGGAACTTTGAGCAAAGGTACCGAAAGCACTCACCATCTTTTGGAAGGGACTTGATGAATTGCTTAATGAGACCCAACTTAATGTGGAGAGGTGGTAATAGAATTTTATCACGAGGTACCAAGCTCTCATGAAGAACATTTTTCTCACCGGGTCTCAAATACTCCCGAATTGGCCAGTCTTTTTTCCCCCAGTGTAGGTCGCGGGCCCGGCTATCCCACAAGCAAAGGAAGCAGGGATATTTGGTGAAACCGGATTGCTGCCCTAATAGCATGGATAGAATTTTAAAGTCTCCACAAATCATCCACTTATGCTCATCATAACGAATCTTCTGAAGAATCAGGGCCAAATTCTCGTATTTTTCTTGGAGAATAACAGAGTGAGCAATAGGAACTGAAGCGAATGTGTTGCCATTATGAAGAAGAACACCTTTTATGCTGTCTTTTGACGAATCAATGAACAGCCACCATTCAGCAGGATCATACTTGAGTTTGAACTTTTCCATCACTCCGTATATATCGTTGCAAAATACCAAATCTTCCTCTTTGCTGAAATACTTCAAAAATTGTGTCTCGCGGTTGCGGTACCAATAAAAAGTTGTTCCTGGTGACAATAGATTTTTCTGTTTAAGCCGAGAACCTAGCAGTTGGGCAGCATCTTTTGGGAGTCCTAAATCCCGGACTAAATCATTCAATTCAGCTTGAGAGAAAAGTTCAGGTTTCGGATCTGGTTCAGTTTCAAACTCGGAAGTACTGGACTCATCGGGAAAAGCCATCGGATGAGTCTCATCATGATCAGAACCGTCCACACAAATATGATCCAAAGATTTTGGTGGTTCAGGCACAGGTACTTCGTTGCTATGAGGCATAGGCCTAATTGCTGAGGGAAGGTTGGGGTAACTTATTACATTCTTATTTTTTAAGTTGTATCCCTTCACAATGCAAGAGCAAAAATAGCAGTCACTGCTGTGGTCTCTTTGTTCACGCCACATCATAGGTATTCCGAAACGAAATGCTTGTTTTTTACCTTTCATTCATAAGCGTAGATCTTCCTCACATGTCTTGCACACTTTATGAGGAGCCCACGGTTTGTCTTGATCGCCTAACTTCAAACTGAAATAGGCGAAATATACTTTTTAAATAAATGCAGAAATGTTCCTCTGCCGCTTTTTCACGGTATATTCCCCACAAATAAAACAAAAACTGTCCGGAGAGTTGACGCAACCTCTGGCTCTCTGAGCCATCACAAATACACAGCACTGCAAACTACAACTGTAGTGAACCACTTCGGAATAAAGCTGGATTACGACTGAGCAAACAAAAGGTAATAATGAACTTGCAAGAAACTGAAATTTGACAGGAACGTTCATGTCGCAACCACCGTGTTTGAGCGAGCGAACGAGGCGAGGCGAACAGGAAAGAACATGCGCCAGCGCGAGTACTGGATTTAGCCCCCCGCCTCCCAATTGTCCTGTTAATGTATAAATGAATACAAAACACTCTAAAATATCATGAGGGAGTGTTTCTAGTTAGTTAACCATTACAACCTCTATTTTGGGCCAAGAAAATAAACTGCAGTCGGCTAAAAAGAAATTATGTGAACATTCCTTATATGGGTAAGAAATCTAATTTTGCAAGAAAACGTGACGTGATGGAACATTTTGGCTATTTTTCCTGGATTCAGCACCCCAAAATCTATAGGAATCAGTTGCAAAACTGGAGGCAGTTTTTTGGTAGTGTACCTGTGTAATCATTTTATTTTTCCTGGTGGGTTGGCTCTAGTCTGTTTACTCAGGGCTGATGCAAGGTTATTAGATGCCCTAGGCAAACCGTCAGCCTTGCACCCCTCACAATTGGTTTTGAGACGTCTAGCAATCCCTCCAAGATTTAGCTAATTAAACTCCGTCATAATCATCTCAATGCCATTCTTCCCAGAAAATCCTATAAACGTGCATATTTGGGCATCATAACTTTTCATTTAAACTTTGTTCTGTAAAAATATACATAATGAGGAAAATTTCCTAAAGCCACTTACAAGAGTAAATGGACTATTTGCAAATTGCCCATTCTTCCTGCAGGGAAAAGTAAGCACTAATGAGTTTAAGTTTGTGTAGCTGTTAAGACTTATTGTCTCGCTTTGACTGCAGCTGCTGCCCTCAAGAATCTGTAGCCCTTGCCAGCCTCCTAGTCTGCATAGTGGTTTGGATGAGCCTGTTTTTACTACTTCCTCTTGTTTGATTTTACCACGTCTTTTTCCAGGATCTCATTTCCATTTTCTGTTTCTTCACTCATCCTATCTTCTTCCCTTCCTCACCTACATCTGTCTCTCACGTTGATCCTTCTATTTCATATGTTCTCTATATCTATAGCTAGATCTCATTTCTCCTCCTTCCCCTTCCAGTCTTCAGTATCCCTCTTCTCACCTTTTTATCTAATTTATCAGAGACAGCATTGTTACTCACCTGTAACAGGTGATCCCCGGGAATAGCAGGAATCAGTCTTTGTGTATGAGTATCATCGGTACCGACAAAGCCCGAGTGGGAATGCTCCCCAGCGTCCAATAGGAAAGCCTTTGGGAGCACTCCACTGCGCCTGTGCGTCTGCCTTCCCGCCTTCCCACATCCTCTCCTCAGTTGAATTTGTAGCTGAGAGATAGAGGAAAAATGATACCCTACAACTCCTAGGGGAGGAGGGTGGGTTGAGAAGACTGATTCCTGCTGTTCCCTGAGATCACCTGTTACAGGTGATCAACAACGCTATCTCCAGGAAGAAGCACGAATGCAGTCTTCACGTATGGGACGCACTAGCTCCCTGGCACCAGAGTACTATGAGGCTAGAGAGTAGAGCCAAAGAGTATAGATCCTGAGTGGCCTCCTCGGACTTGAGCACATCTTGCAAGAGCACGGTTAGAGGAGTCTGGTGGCAGAACAGTCCAGGCAGAAGGTAGAAGTTGAGATTTAAGTCCCAAAAAGATGCTGAAGAACCGCCTGACCAAAGACAGCATCCTGACAGAAGTCCCTGACTAGGCAGTAGTGAGCAGCAAAGGTGTGAAGGACCAGGTAGCTGCTCGACAGATCTCTTTGATAGAGACAGAACGCAGGTTGGCAACAGACGTTGCCATGGCACACACATTGTGTGCAGTGACATGACTGTCAAGGGAGAGCCCTGCCTGAGAACAGGAAAAAGAAATGCAGTCCGCAATAAAGTTGGATAGGGTACGTTTAGATACGGGACATCCAAAGTGACTTGGATCAAAGGAGACAAATAATTGAGAGGATTTCCTGAAAATCTTGGTTCTGTCCAAGTAGAAAGCCAAAGCACGTTTACAATCTAGCATGTGTAGGGCTGCTTCAGTTCTAGATGCATGAGGTCTGGGAAAGAAGACCGGGAGCATCACAAACTGACTGATATGAAAAGGAGAGACCACCTTTGAAGGAAGTGTGGATGAGTCCGAAGAACCACCTTGTCATGGTGAATGCAAGTATTAGGAGGATCTGACACTAAGGCCTGCAGCTCCCTGATACAGCGAACAGAGGTGACGGCAATGAGGAAGATGACCTTCCAAGAAAGGAATTTCAAAGCAGTGGTGACTAAATGCTCAAAAGGAGGTTTTACAAGCTGCGCTAAGACCACATTGAGGTCCCATGCCACCAGCGGAGGTCTGATAGGCGGATTAAATAAAAGCAGACCTCACATGAAGTATTGCACCAAAGAGTGCGAAGAAATAGGCAGCCTATCCGCCGGCCTATGGTAGGCCGTAATGGCACTAAGGTGAAGTTCACTCGGACTGAGTTACATCCTGTGTTGGATAAATGAAGGCGATAGCGTGTAGAAGCAAGAAGGGTTTTAACATATTATCCACGATGACGCCTAACTCTTTTCCTGAGTGGTGGTTCCTAATGTGGAACCTTGCATTGTATAACCATAGTTAGGATTGTTCTTTCCTAGGTGCATAACTTTGCACTGGTCCACATTAAATTTCATCTGCTATTTGGATGCCCAGTCTTCCAATTTATCAAGATCCTCTTGCAATTTTCCACAATCCTCATGGGTTTTAACAACTTTAAATAGTTTTGCGTCATCTGCAAATTTGATAATCTCACTCGTTATTCCCTTTTCCAGGTCATTTATGAATATGTCAAAAAGCAGCGGACCCAGCACAGATCATAATATAAGAACATAAGAAATGCCATACTGGGTCAAACCAAGGTCCATCAAGCTCTGGGGTTCTCCACTATTCACCTTTCTCCATTGGGAAAATTGGCCATTTAGCCCTACCCTCTGCTTTCTATCTTTTAATCAGTTCCTAATCCACAATAGTACACTGCCTCCTATCCCATTATTTTTTAGTTTTGCCAAAAGTCTCTGATGAGGGAACTTTGTCAAAGGCTTTCTGAAAGTCCAGATACACTATATCAACCAACTCACCTTTGTCTACCTGTTTATTCACACCTTCAAAAAAACATAACAGATTAGTAAGACAAGATCTTCCTTGTCTAAAGCCATGCTGGCTGTCTCCCATTAAGCCATGACTATCTACATGTTCAGTAATTTTGTTCTTTATGATGGTTTCTACCATTTTTCCCGGTACTAACATCAGGGTCTGTAATTTCCCGGATCACCCCTGGAACACTTTTTAAAAAACTGGCGTTACATCCCACCACTCATATTCCAAACAAACTGGGTTCCAACCCAAATCCCAGGGGAAAACCTCCAAACAGAAGCTGTTTGTTCTGATGGGTGTATGCGACACAGCACCAGACCTATTCCCAGATTTTTTTCAATTGCGCCTTCTTCCACTTGCATTGTGCCATCAGCCTCTTCATATTGGGGGTTATTTTGAGCTACAAATAGCAGGGATGGATAGCCCAACGGGACGTCCATACCTGTTATTCATGCCCTTGCCTGCCCCCGACTAACTTCCCTGCTGGTTGTGCGGGGAAGTTAGACAGGGACGGGGAAGGGGCTGTCTGGTGGCGGAGTCTGGACGGGTAGTGGGCAGTTGCCAGCCCTGGACATACAAGGCCGATTCTAATGTCGGCACTGTACATCCAGGGCTGGCGAAATGTCCGGGGAAGTTATTCCACTTCTGAGGTGGAATAACTTCCCTGGACATTATTTTTTTTGACAGCCCAGGGCACGGATGGGGCAGTGGGGTCAGGGTTTATTCCCCACAGCCCGACCCTGGCCTTAGGAGGCTGGGTCGGGGGTCAGGCTGCGGGGAACAAACATTTTAACAGGACAGCTGGCATTGCTGCTTTTAAATGAAGCCGCGGTGCCATGGCAACATGACGCCATGGCGCCACGGCTCCAATTAAATGCCCTGAGTTAGCTGGGTGCAGTCCTGAAAGTGCAGGCTAGACAGAATTGCTGTCCTGGCCTGCACGTGCAGGACTGTTCACGATTCTGATCCCTCGGGCCTAGACATGCCCCACGGGATCAGAATCGCTATCCCCTCTGTGCGGCCGGTTCAGACAGGATGCACAGAGTAGATCCATGTCCGGGACAGAATCGGGCCCATTGTGTATATCCCACATTCTGATTAACCATTTACTTTTAAATCCCACTATTTGAGTCATCTTGACCAAATTCGCCAGCAACTAATTCCACAGCCTAAGTGCGTGCTGTTTCACTCAAAATCTTTTTCTATGTAGAGCAATCAAGACTCTTATATAGAGGGCTGCTGCAACGGTATGGGATGCCCTAGGTGAATCTTCAGCCTTATACTGAAACCCCTCCCTGAGATTTTGATAATTAAACTCATCACCCTCCAACAAAAATCCTATAAAAATGCATAATTGGGCACCATACTTTTAAATCAGCTTTGCTTTGTATGCATGTATGTGCCCACTTTCCTTCCAGGTAAAAGAATGTGCTGATAGCTCACTGAGTTTCTGAAACTGTCAAGATCTATTGTTTTACTTGGACTGCTGCTTCAGTGCCCAAAGATTCATTAATTATATCAAAACATTTAAACAAATATCCCAAGGATCTCTATGCCCCTTAATTGTTTAATCCTATATCTTATGGCCTTCCTATAAGCCACAGTGCAGGGACAGCTCAAGCATGTAAGTCCCATTCTACCCTCAGTACCGCACCTCCCCCAATATTTATTAGAAACACAAGTCTACTGGGGATCAAGTAGCACCTATACATCACCTAATAATGGTTTTCCATAGATATGTTCTCAGATTACTCCAGAGTCTGTCCCCTTTCAACTTCATCTTATAACCTCCTCATTACAGAGCTTCCTTACAACTAGAAGGGAGCCACTTCCTGTGCATTTATTCCACAGAAGTATTTAAATGTCTGTCATTTCACCTCTCTACTACCTTTCCTTCAAAATATACACATTGAGATCTTTAAGCCTATCCCCATATGCCTTATGATGATCATTGACCATTCTAGTAGCTTTATCCTGTTTATAATCTCTGAAGATGCATTCTCCAAAAAACTGTACACAGTACTCTAAATGAGGTCTCACTAGAGACTTGTGCAAATGCACTTTCTACCTCCTTTTCTTGCTGAACATTCCTCTCCCTAAGCATCTTTGCCATCGCCTTTTCTACCTGTTTGGCTACTTTAAGATCACCCACAGGTCCCACTCTCCTTTTGTGCACTGCAGTACTTCACTGCCTATACTCTATCACGCCCTTGCATTTTTGCAGTCCAAATGTATGACCTTCCACAGGGAAAGCCTTTGTCCTCCAAGATACCTGTTGAATGTGAGAAACCCCTGGAATCTCCAACAAATTCCCCTATGAAGAGTGCAACAATCTACCAGGTCTGTATCTCGGAAGTTTCTTTTGCAGATATTGTGTTTGACCTAATTTAAATAGTAATTACACTTACCTGGTAATTGTAGTTCCTTGAGTGACGACAGCTTAGTCCTCTACGTATGGGTAGTGCACCTCCTCCTGCAGCATGAAGACTGGACCAATCAAATTTCAGCATCACTGGAAACAGCATACTGGCTAACCCTTCAGCTCCAGTGAACTACTGTCAAAGCAAAACTCAAACAGATAGCTAACCTTTTAGAAGATATGGAATGATTAATAATGAATCTGAGCTGATCAGATATAGAGATAATGTTACCCTTTTCTTTTTTTTTTTTTTTTGAGAGACCCATAAAAAATGACAACAATACCCAAACAGAGGATCCCCCGCCTGCCGCACCAGAAGCAGACAGTGAGAGCAAAAAAGGCAAGAAAGAAGAAAAAAGATGGAGAGCAAACAAGAAACATCTGAAACACTCACCTGTGAATACTGACCTCCGAACCAAAAGCGTGCCGAGCCAAAGCTCTGCTATAAGGGAGGGAAGGAGGACTAAGCTGTCGTCACTCAAGGAACTACAATTACCAGGTAAGTGTAATTACTATTTCCTTATCGTTCCTCCAGCTTAGTCCTCTACGTATGGGATGTAACACAGCAGCCTTAACGGGAGGGCTTCTGCCAACCGGCACGCAAGACGGCGGAGCCAAAAGAGGCATCACCTGCCGCCAAGACACATCAAGACGATAGTGCTTACTGAAAGTGTGTAGGGACGACCACGTCGCCGCTTTACAGATCTCCACTGGCGAAACCAAGCTATATTCCGCCCAGGACGTCGCTTGAGCTCTGGTAGAATAAGCCCTCAACCCCAGCGGCGCCACACGGCCCTGCAACAGATAGGCCGAGGCAATCGCCTCCTTAATCCACCGAGAAATGGAGGCTTTTGCCGCCGCCTCACCTTTTCTGGAACCTCCGAACAGGACAAACAAACGATCCGACTTGCGGAAGGATTCGGTGACCTGTAAATACCGACGCAAAACTCTCTTAAGGTCCAAACGACTAAGACCGCGATCAGAAGCCTGCTCCCCCGACGCATGCAACACCGGGAGCGACACCACCTGATTCAAGTGAAAGGGAGAAGACACCTTAGGCAAAAAAGAAGGTACTGTCCGCAGAACCACCTTTTGATCTGAGAAAGAGAGGAAAGGCTCTCTGCAAGACAGAGCTTGAAGCTCTGAAATGCGCCGTGCCGAACAAATCGCCACAAGGAACACCGTCTTAAGGGTCAAATCCTTCACCAAAACCCGAGAGAGAGGTTCAAACGGAGCGACACTAAGCGCGCGTAAGACTAAGTTGAGGTCCCACGAAGGAACAGAAACGCGGCACGTTGGGCACAGCCGAGAAACCGCCTTCAGAAAATGGCCAACATCGGCATGGGCGCCCAGTGCGACACCCTGAACTTTACCCCTGTAACAGGAAAGAGCCGGTAACTGCACCCGCAAGGAACTGGCGGCCAAACCTTTATCAAAACCGTCCTGCAAAAAATCCAACACCACCGGAAGAGAGGCCGTAGCCGCCCGAACCTGACGCCTGGAACACCAATCTTCAAAAATACGCCAAACTCGGACATAGGCCAGCGAAGTGGACCGTTTGCGTGCTTGAAGCAACGTCGCTACAACGGACTTCGAATAACCTTTCTTCCTTAGCCTCGACCTTTCAATAGCCAGGCCGTAAGAGAGAATCTCTCCACTTGCGGCATGCGAAGAGGACCCTGACACAACAGATCCAGAGCATGCGGGAGCCGCCACGGGGAGTTGTCTAACAATCGCACCAGGTCGGCATACCAGGGACGACGGGGCCAATCCGGCGCTATCAACAACACCCGTCCCTGGTGAGACTCGATCCGTTGAATCACCCGTCCCAGAAGTGGCCACGGGGGAAACACATAAAGGAGACTGACCGCGGGCCAGGCCTGCAAAAGAGCATCGATGCCTTCTGACATGGGTTCCCGACGCCGACTGAAAAACCGAGGAGCCTTCGCCGACCGAAAGGTGGCCATGAGGTCCATCAAAGGCTGACCCCACCGGCGTACTAACTGTTGAAACACCTCGTGATTCAACTCCCATTCGCCGGCATCCATGTGAACTCGGCTGAGAAAATCCGCCGTCACATTCTCCTTCCCGGCAATGTGCACCGCCGATATTGTCTGTAACCAAGGCTCTATCCACGCGAACAGCAATTGGGCTTCCGCTTCCAAGCCCACGCTTCCTGTACCGCCCTGCCGATTTATGTAAGCGACGGTCGCGGCATTGTCGGACAGAACCCGCATCGCTTGGTGTGTCACCTGAACTTCGAAGCTTTGCAGTGCCAACCGAACAGCTCTCAGCTCTAAACGATTGATCGACCAACTGCTCTCCTGCTGGGACCAGCGACCTTGCGTCACGTGCTCCCCGCAGTGCGCTCCCCAGCCCGAGAGACAGGCATCCGTCAACAGCGGAATCCAGTCCGGTTGCTCCAAGGGCATCCCCGCCAGGAGCGAGGACGGTCGAAGCCACCATTTCAGGTCCTGGCACACCATCCGCGGACAGGGAAGACGCTTGTTCAACGAATCGACTTGATTGGACCAGCGACGGAGCAAGGCCCTCTGCAAGGAGCGCATGTGGAAGTGAGCCCAAGGCACCACTTCCAAGGTTGCCGCCATCGTTCCCATCAGTTGCAGATAGTGCCAAGCCGACGGAGCAGTGGCCCGCCGAAAGCGGCGCACGAGAGACCGGAGAGCTAGCCCCCTCCGTTCCGGGAGAAACACGGCACCCCTGCAAGTATCGAATAGTACCCCCAAGTACTCTAGTGCTTGAGTCGGAACCAAGTGACTCTTGCTCGGGTTGACTACCCAGCCGAGAGATTGCAGAAGTTCGACTACCCTCGCCGTGGCCGTCACACTTTCTGAATGAGACTTTCCGCGTATCAACCAATCGTCCAGATAGGGATGAACCAGCACTCCCTCCTGGCGCAAGGCCGCCGCCACCACCACCATGATTTTGGTGAACACCCGAGGAGCGGTGGCCAGGCCGAAGGGCAAAGCTTGGAACTGGAAGTGACCCCACGGAAGAGCGAATTGGAGATATTCCTATCCGGGAGTCCCATCAGAAGTATGGAGATAGGCCTCTGAGGTCGAGAGAGGTAAGAAACTCGCCTTTGCGGACGGCGACAATTACGGACCGCAGGGTTTCCATCCGAAAATGTGGAACCCGAAGACAGCGATTCACGCCCTTGAGATCCAAAATGGGGCGAAGAGCACCATCCTTCTTTGGCACCACGAAATAAATGGAATACCGGCCAAAACCATATTCTGCCGGCGGAACGAGCACCACTGCGCCCAACCGGAGCAAGCGATCGAGCGTTTGTCGAACTTGAGCGGTCTTTCGAGGACCCCGGCAGGGGGATGCCACGAAGGAATCGAGAATGGGTCTGGCCAGGTCTAAGGCATACCCGTCCCGAATAATCTCCAACACCCAACGATCGGACGTGATACGGGCCCAAGCGGAGAGGAAGCGTCGAAGACGGCCTCCGATCGCTGTGATCTCCGCTGGGACCCGCAGCCCTTCATTGGGACTTTCGAGCGGCTGTAGAAGCCGCGGCTGCGAATCCTCTAGTGGCCCCTCGAAAGCCTCGAACTTTGGAGACCTCGAGAGATATCTACCTCTCTGTGATCCCACAAAACGGGGCGACCGAAACCTGCGAAAGTCCCGAAACTGACCCCGAAGGGAAGGAAGGGACCTCCCTCTCTTTGGGCGATCCTCCGGCAGACGGCCGCCCTTGGAGTCCCCTAACTCCTTGACCAACTTATCAAGATCCTCACCAAACAACAGCTTACCCTTAAAAGGCAACTTGCCCAGGCGAGACTTAGAAGAGCCATCTGCCGCCCAAGTCTTTAACCAAAGAGCTCTGCACGTAGCTACCAACGACCCCATGCTATTCGAAAGTGCCCGGATAAGGTCATAATGGACATCCGCCAAATACGCCGAACCAGACTCCAAGCGCTGAAGTTCGTTCAATTCTTCGGTTTCCACGGACGCCGCCTGCCGAAGGCGCTGAACCCAGCGAAGACAGGCCCGAGCAACCCAAGCTCCACAAATGGAGGCCTGCAACGCTACTGCGTCTGCTTCAAATGACTGTTTCAACAATCCATCCATTTTCCTGTCCTGAGGCTCCTTCAAAGCCGCACTACCTTCGACGGGGATCGTGGTCTTCTTAGTCACAGCTGAGACCGCCGCATCCACCCGAGGCGAACGGAAACGGTCGAGGTCCTTGTCCGCCATAGGGTATAGCTTATGCATGACCTTGATACCCTTGAGACCCGATTCGGGAGTGTCCCACTCTGTTTGAATCATCTGGTCAATGACTCTGTGCATGGGAAAAACCACCTGTGTCTGACGCACCGCCTGAATGATGGGATCCGCACCATCTTCCTCCTCGACCGGCGGCGCTGGAACCAGACCCAGGGTCTGAAGTGCTTCAGAAAGGAGCGCGGGTAGCTCCTCTCGGCGAAAAACGCGGATAATTTTCACCTGATCTTCGGGATTTGGGAGCTCGCCTTCCTCTAAGGCCTCCTCCTCCATGTCCAATTCCAGGTCCTCTCCCTCCGGACAATCGGAATCAGACAACAAGGGCTCTTGTATGCGCTGCCGTTTGGCTGCTCTCACCCCAGACAGAACACTGTCCGTCGCAGTAGTCCGCACGGTCCCCACCTGACCAGGGAGGGGACTTACCCCGACCCCCTGGCGCCTACGACAAAAGGCCTGATGCATCAATAAAATAAAATCTGGAGAAAAATCCTCCAAGAAAGATGCCCCCCCGAGATCAGATTGCGCTCCCGCGGCTAAAGGAAGAGCGGGTGCCGTACCTGAGGGACCCTCCAAGGGCGAGTCCGCCACCACCGATGGGGGAGGAGGCTGAGAAGCAGCCGCCAGGGAAGTCGCCAGCCGCTGCTCCATATTGAGGGACACGGAGGCATAGTGCTGACAGATGCCCGTCTCTGGAGAAGCGCCCTTCCGAGATCCACAAATCACACACAGTGCCCCCGATGACATGGAAGCCAAAACACCCGGCTCCCCCTCAGGAGGGGTAGGAAGAGATCTCCTGCCCACACACCAATAAGGGAGAGAATGCTGTATCCCCAAAGAAGCAGCCCACCAACCAGAGACTGTGCGGCTGCCACTAATGAGAAACCCCCAGCAGGCCTTCCTTTACGCTGTTGTTTTTTTTTTTATTTGTTTTTTTATGTTTTTATTGTTTTGGTCCGTTTGGTTTGGTAGACAAACTCAGAAAAAAAGCAGGTAGAGGCCCCAGAGCGGCAAAATGACGAAGCCAGCTGCCCAAACAGTCCCGCTGCGGCAGAGCAAAGCCAAGAAAATAAATAAGTTAAAAAACGCAAAAAACAAAATAAACAAATAAAATAAACAAGAAGCCACGCAGCTGCAGCTGACCGGGCCTCCGGAGAGGGTTCCTGTTACTCCGGGGAAGCTGAACACTGCCTCGTGTGTTGCACGGAGTAGGGAACCGCGACGGACAAAATGGCCGCGGCTCCTCAGAAAACGTTTTGGCGCGCTGATGCACTTTGCCGCCGAAAACCGCCAGCCCGGACAAGCCCCGACGAAGGAGGACACCCCTGCACGGGCCGACCCCGGGAAAAAAATAGCCCAACAAACTAAAAGTTAAAAAACGGAAAATAACAGGCAAAGGCAGGGATAGAGGCACTAACCATGTGTGAGTCCAAGAAGTCCGCTGGCACTGCTAAGCACACAGACTCCCTCCGAACCGGAACTGTGGCTTTGGTCAGCCGCCGCAGGAGCTCTGTCCCGAACAGTCCAGGGAACAGAGATCCTATGCCAGCAACACAAAAAAGCAATTAAAATGCAAGCGGCTTTGGCAGAGCAGGAGAGAGAGAGAGACCTCTGCTGGGCCCCCCCTCCTCCGGAGTGCCGGTGTCGAAACAAAATTTAAAGGGACAGGTACTCCTCTACTACAGCAAATAAAAAGAACCCCAATGGGGAGCAAATAAAGAAAAATCAAAAGGTTAGCTACAACTCCAAGCCCTAAACTGACGAACTAGTGAGCCAAGCTAGGCTCACAAACATCTTCCTGCTGCATGAAGACTGGACACACTGGAGCTGAAGGGTTAGCCAGTATGCTGTTTCCAGTGATGCTGAAATTTGATTGGTCCAGTCTTCATGCTGCAGGAGGAGGTGCACTACCCATACGTAGAGGACTAAGCTGGAGGAACGATAAGGAATTAATTTAAAAACAAATCACTAAGAGCTTAAAATAACGTCTATAAGCTGAACATCATCTGCATGTATGTATATTTAAACTCATACTTTCTTATTATGACCTCCAATGTGTGGTTCCAGTTGCAGAATATGTCCCTATTGCAAAACTGAATACGTTAGCAAGGTTGGCCACTTCATTTTTTTTTAAACTTAAATTTTATTTGGCATTTACACCATAATCAATCCAAAATACACTCTTACATCACTTTATCTCCACCAGCATACTATCTAGTATTCCTTACAGTTCACACTCAATAACAGCCTATGCAGACTAAGGGGCTTGTTTACAAAGCCGCGGTAGTGGTTCGCGATCGCGATCGCAGCCGCGGCCCCATTGAAATCAATGGGGCCGCGGCTCCGATTACGATCGCAAACCGCTACCGCGGCTTTGTAAACAAGCCCCTATATCTCCTCCCACCACTATGCATAAAACCAAACTTATATCAATATCATCCCCTTATTCCCCCCTCCCCCCTCTACTGCCCCACTATACATTGGAACACCAGAACTGTTAAACACAAGTCATATAATTAACCTTTACGCCCCCCTTCTACCGTACCTCCACCCGTACCTCCACCCGTACCCTCCCCTGACCCCGTCTTCCACTCCCCCCTACATAACCATGTCCATACCCCCCTCACTGTCTCTCCACCTTACCTTTCTTTATCCCTGTTAACCGATGCATTTGATACAATTCCAACAATCGCCGAGCGTAATTTTCTAAGGGCGGCAAGACACTATTCTTCCAATGTAATGCAATTTCACATCTTGCTGCTACCGGTATTATACATTGCCACACTATGCTCCACTTTCCTTCCCCCTCATCACTCTTCTTAAGTAAGAGACACAACTCTGACGTCAGTGTTAAACTGGAACCGATAATTTTCCTTATATTGTCCCCAATTTTCTCCCAATACTGGTGTACTACTGGGCATGTCCACCACATATGCAGCCAGGTTCCTTTCTCTCTACACATCCTCTAACATTCATCCGACCTACAGACCCCCGCTTTATACAGACGCTCCGGTGTCAGATACCATCTAGACAGCACTTTCCACCCATTCTCTCGAAGGGATGTGGCTATGGATGATTTTGCTATGTCCAGAGCAATCCGGTCCCACTCCTCTATCTCCCAAGACACCCCCAACTCCTTCTCCCATGCCTGCATATAGCTTAATTTCTCCTCCCCTCTCCACATTAATCCTTTATATATTCGAGAAATAACCCCCTTCCTCCCCAGCGAACCCAGGCAGCTGCCTTCAAACCATCCGAGGTCTGTTACAATATCCTGCCAATGCTTTCTCTGCCTGACATATGACCCAATCTGGAGGTAGTGAAATCTATCATTGTCCCGCAAATGGTACAGCTCCTGGATACCTTCAAAATCTCTTACTCCTTCCCCGAAAATTATCTGAGATACTTGAGTTAACCCCTGCTGTGCCCACCTTTGCAACACCGCTACCTCGGGGCCCACCACCTCTTTGCAGCACGCCAACAATGACATCGTACGTGAGCATCTCTTCTCCCCTATCATCCCCTTCCTATGCTGAGTCCACATATGCAGCGTGTGACCTACCATTGGATTCTCCCCCTTACAACCCTTCCCCTCCCCATACCATTCTCTCCAACTCACCTGGTCTTAATCCCGTTTCTTCCATCATTACCCAGTGTTTGTGCTGTTCCCTCAGCCATGAGTACATTGCCTTCAACTGCGCCGCTTGATAGTACTTTCTAAAATTAGGGACCCCATACCTCCCTCCAACCTTGACACCTGTAAGGTCCGAGCAGCCACCCTAGGCCGCTTGTTTCCCCATATATACCCCTCAACTTGCTTTTGCAATCGTTTTAGCGCCTTTGCCGGTATCTCTACTGGCAACACTTGAAAATAAAAAAGGAACTGGGGGAGCAACATCATTTTCATCACTGCCATTCTCCCCAGCCAAGATATGTACCCCCTGCTCCATGCCCCCAGTTGTGCTTCTACTTGCCCGAAAAGCTTCTTGTAATTCAAATCATAAAGTTCCTCCAAGTCCTGCCCCAATGAACTCCCAAGTATCGAATTGATCTTTTTGCCCACCTAAATTGGAAATTCTGTTGAATGCTCCTTTGCAATTCTTCCCCTACTGTCAAATTTAAGATTTCGGATTTACTCCAATTAATCCGAAACCCCTGCCAAATCCCCATACTCCTGCAGCTCTCATTACTGCGGGCAATGTCTCACTGGGCCTAGTAATCATAAGTAGGATGTCGTCCGCAAACATTTCCATTTTGTATTCCCTCTGCCCCACCTTCACCCCCTTAATACCTAGTCCCCTCCTTATCTTCCCCGCTAGCGGTTCCAAGGATAATATGAAAAGCAGTGGCGAGAGGGGACATCCCTGCCTGGTTCCCCTCCCCAGTGGGAAAAACCTTGAGTATCCCCCATTAACTCTCACGCTCGCTTTGGGTCCCGAATATAACGCTTTTATCCAGTTCTCAAAGCCTTTTCCAAAACCCATGTACTCCATCACTGAAAACAAAAATTTCCACGATAATTGATCGAACGCTTTCTCTGCATCAAGTGATAGGAGAAGCGCCGGGTCTGTCGCGTGTTTCGCTGACCAAATTACATTCAAGATTTTCCGTATTATCAGACACCTGCCTCCCTGGTATAAAACCCACTTGATCCTCATGAACTAACTTCCCCAGTATTCTATTGAGTCTCCCCGCTAAAACTTTGGCCAGCAGTTTCGCGTCTAAATTTATCAGCGAGATAGGCCAATAAGAAGCACACTCTTGTGGATCTTTCCCCTCTTTGTGTATTAGTATGACCCCTGCCCACCCCATCGTCTCCGCTAACCTTTCCCCCTCCCTAGGCAAATTGAACAATCTCGCTAGCGGCTTCACCAGCACTCCTTTAAATATTTTATAGAAGCTAGCTGTCAGCCCATCCAGCCCTGGGGCCTTCCCTAGTTTCAAGCCCTTAATTGCCAGCTCCACTTCCCTGACCTGTATTTCTCTATCCAAATCGCCCATCTCCCCTTTATCCAATTGTTGGAGGCCTGCGGTCTCCAAATACTCCCACATCTCCCCTTCAGACCTATCTGGTTCTGCCTCGTACAGCTTTCGATAATATTCTACAAACTCTTCTCTAATCTTCTGCTCATCCCTCTCTACCCCTCCCCTACCCCTGATCTGCGTTATCAGTAACATATTCCGCTTCTGCTTCAATCTCCTCGTCATGTACTTTCCCGCTCTGTTTCCCCCTTCGAAAAATTCTTGCCTCAATAATTTCATCTGATATTGGATCCCTTCAGCCGCCAATGCATTAAGCTTAGCCCTGGTCTCCAAAACCTCCCCCCTATATTTCCCACTTATATCTTGGGCATCCGCCTCTTCCAACCTAACCAACCGCTGTCGCAATTGAAGTTCTTTTCCCTCTCTTTCCCTCTTTATCCTTGCCCCCCCATTTGATCAGGGTGCCTCTCACTACCACCTTAAACACATCCCAGACCACCCCCGCCTTCACCTCTCTATCATCATTATTTGCAAAATATTCTGGTATCAACTCCTCAAGCTCCTGAATTACCCTACTATCTCCCAACAAGGCCTCATTCAATTTCCAATATTGCACTCCCTTATTCTCTCTCCTACACCTCAGATTCACAATCACCAGTGCATGGTCAGACCACGTGATCGGCTCTATTTCTCCCCCCTAATCCTACCCGCTATTTCTTTCCCTACCCAGATATTGCCCAGCCTTGAATAAGTGCCATGCACCGCTGAGTAGAATGAATACTGACGCCTGCCAGGGTTAAGCAACCGCCACGCATCAATCAAATAATTATCCTTCACAAACTTCTGATAACGCCTCCTATCCGCTCCTCTCCCCTCCCCCCTCCCTGTAGAATCCCTCCCCACCTCCCAGGTCATGTTAAAGTCCCCTCCACAAATCTGCGCTCCCTCCCCCAAAAGACTCACTTTCATATCCACTTCTTCCCAAAATTCTTTTTGTGTCCCGGTGGGAGTATAAACATTTATCACACAGAACCATTCGTCTCCAATCTGCATTCGTACCATTAAGTATCTCCCCCCTCTGTCTCGAATTATTGTATCGAGCTCTACTTTAAGTGTCCCACTTACCAACACAGCCACCCCACCTTTCTTCCATTCCCTCATATTAGATGCAAACAATAATTCAGTATATCCCTTAGGTTTCACTACGGACTCATGTCTCCGTAACAAATGTGTCTCCTGCAATAAAACAATTGAGGCTTTCTGCCTTGTTAATTCCTTATACAATTTCTGCCTCTTGAAGGGTGAATTTAAATCTTTCACATTTAAGGTAACAATTTTCAGTTCACCTGTACTGTTCCCCCCCTCTTCCTCCCCTTCTATCCATTGCTTCCCCACCCCCCTCTTCCCCTTCCCCACTCCACCTCATTCGCCTAGCCCAACCAGTTGTTTCCTTATCCCCTCCCCCCTCTCCCTTCCCCCCTCTTCTAAAGAGAGGTTCGTCTTCCATTGCGGTGTCCCAATCTCGGGCCTTCGCCTGCCTCTACCCCTCCATTCCACTTCCCCCATGCCCCTATTCCCCCCCCCCGATATCCCCATCATACCAATCCCATCTTTCCTTCTCCTTGCTCCTCCACTCTACCTCTGCCCCCTTCCTCTCCCCCCCCCCCATTATCCCCCCTGTATCCCTTGTTGAGGTATATCAACCTCCGTTCCTCCTCGCCCCCCTTACCCCTAGCTTGTTATTTCTAAACCCCCCCTCAAATTTTTACATCATTAACAATAATATACTAAGTCTGCTTTTGCAGCCAGCACCGTTCTCCGCCTCTTGCACTCTGGGGCTCTCTCGATTCAGCCTCGCCTATCTTCTGCCGGTCGGTCCTCTTAGCGATGCTCATTGCTGAAAGTGACGTTGTTCCCGCAGGCTGTCTCTCCACCCCTAGGAGATTACTTAGTCCCAGTTCTTTGAGTGCTTTCCAGGCTTCCTCACTTGTCTGCACTCGTCTCGACCTTCCCTTTACTGTTATCAGCAAACCAAAAGGAAAAAACAATTTATATCTCAGGTCCTCCCTTCTCAAATACGCCGTCACCTCCTTGAGGTTTCTTCTGCGCTGCAACATACCGAAGAAGAGATCCTGAAAATGTTCCAGCTTTTGTTTGTCCCAGGTAAACTGTCTCAGTTTCCTCACCTCCTGTAAGAGTCTTTCTTTGAGTTTAAATGAACTTAGACATAACACGATATCTCGTGGTTTGTTGTCTCTTGCAGGACCCAAGCCTCTGTGTGCGCGCTCTATTAGCAGAGGCTCCACGCCACCTCCTTCCTCCTTGTCTGCCGTTGCTAGCAAAGACCTGAATATTTTAGTAGTCACCTCTTCACAATTTTTATATTTGGATTCTTCCGGGAGGCCTCGTATTCTTATATTGCATCTCCGGGATCTATCCTCCAGATCTTCCACTTTCATCTATTGCGCTTCTTGCGCGCGCTTAAGTTCCTCCCATCCTTTTTGTAATTCCTCTATTTCTGCCCCTTGTTGCTCCATCTGCAGCTCCGTTTCTTCCACACGGTTACCCATATCCACAATGTCTTGTCTCAGAGATTGTATTGTCTCTTTTAGCTCATTTTTTACCCCACTAATTTCCATCTTGATCTCTTCTTTCAACTCAGTTAGCCATTCCTTTAGCATAGCTGCCGCTCCTGGGCTGCACCCCCCGCTCCGGTTCTTCCTCCGATTCATTTGGGTCTGCAGGCTGTGTTCGGTCTTCCTTCTCCCCAACGTTTCCTCCTTTAGGTGTCACGTATGTTGATCGAAATTCAGCCAGTTTTCTCCAAGCTGTCTGACCGCCTTTATATTTTTCCATACTCCCTCTTGTTGCGCCCAGGCTGTAGTAGGAGGTTTTGAATTGACCCCACCCTCCTGCTATTGCTCCCTCTGGGGTTTCTGTCTTGCCCCCCTATCTTATTTTTTTCCTTCTTTCCCCCCTGGCCAGTTCTGCACAGGGCACCTTGCTTGTCCAGTGAAACTGCGACTGGGATGGCTTAGGGTCAGCTCCCTGGGTCCCCTGTGCCTAACTGTGCTTTGTTTTAGGGATGTCTGTGCCCCTTTAGCAGCTCTGCACTGGGTACTCTGTGAGCTTTTCCTCCTCAGCTGTCTTACATGGATCGCAGCTTCGATGTTCCTTTTGCCCCTGTTCTTTCTTATCTTCACTTTTTGCCACAGCAGGCACGATGTTTCTCTTCCACTGCTCCACACTACTACGCGACTTATCTGCTCGAAAACTCTCTGCAGCACGATGTTTCTCCTCCGCTGTTCCACACT
The DNA here is from genome assembly GCA_033557465.1 of Ichthyophis bannanicus. Classification (NCBI taxonomy): domain Eukaryota; kingdom Metazoa; phylum Chordata; class Amphibia; order Gymnophiona; family Ichthyophiidae; genus Ichthyophis; species Ichthyophis bannanicus. The sequence continues at coordinate 677,041,858 of CM066032.1, read as the reverse complement.
ACCCCGCGACTTAACTACTGGAAACTCTCTGCTGCCCCTGCAAGTGGCGTGCCCACAAGATCCCTCCTGCGCTGCCGAACACCGCCTCTTCTGCCTTCCCTGCACTCGGTATCTCCTGCGCTGACTCACCAGTCCTATGGCCATCCGCTTGCTGCCACCACGCTCCGGCTTTCAACGCCTACCCACCACGCGGTCTGCCGGTCTGGCTGCTGTCAATGTTTCCCTTCGGCACTCGATCGGGGGTCTATGTGCTCTTTTCCACTGCTCCCGCTATCGGAACTGCACTCCGCTTCTTCCCCTCTTAAGCTACTCGCTAGGTGCTCATTTTGGGGTCGATTTTCCCCCTTTTTGCAGGCTTAGACGGCAGAGCTTGATTGCTAAGCTGCCATCTATCCCAATGACATCACCGGAAGTCCGGCCACTTCATTTTTAAAGGAAAACTCTGCAGGAAGTTCCCATTTGAAATGTAACTTGGAAGCCTGTGGGTACATATTAGCCATCAGCCTACAAGCACCTCATGGTGCTTCAAAATTACCCTCTTTTTCATTTGTACTTAAGCAAGGTCTTTGTATAGGAGGGTTAACACCACAAACCACAAAAATTGTGTGCCAACACACTGTTGTACCTTTACAGAAGAAAGGGATGATTTCCCAGGTCTGGTTTACTGTACACTGTGAGTGACTCTTGTTTCCAACACCATAGAATCCATCTCTACATCTGTAGTGCACCACACTTCCTAGTCTTGTGCTGTTATTCCAGATCTTCTGTGTGTGTGGGATCATTACAGGTTCACCACAGTCTATTTCTGGAAAAGAGAAGACAACCTCTTAGTGATAACATATAAAAGTAGACTAGTAAGCAGCTTATTAGGAAAGTTTTTCAATATTTGGCAGAAAAATGTTTCTGTCAAACAGTATGCAACTTCTCTGAAGACATATTGGTACAACTTCCCAGTTATATTTGCTTTAGCACATATAGCTCATCGAACAAAATATTCCTGGTAAATAAGCAAAATCTTGCACCAAGGAGGATTCTCCAGGGCCATGTGCCCACAAAGAAAGAGTTAGGACAGCCATTATAGTTGGTGATTTGATCATTAGACATATACATAACTGAGTGGCTTTTGGACGTGAGCACCTAGTCAAGGGCTTAGATATTGCTGGGGAGGAGTCTGCTGTCTATATTGATGTATTGATGTCCTGCTTATATATCAGGGTAACTTGCTGTTCCGTGTCCTTCTCTTTCTCTTATCTGTTTGACTGTCTCTGTCCTCTACTCTGTCCTATCTTATAAATGGCATTCTTTTCTTATTTCCCTAAATGATGTAGTATTGTAAACCGCTCTAATGCCTTTGGGTCTGAGCGGTATATCAAATTCAATAAACAAACAAACATAAAATCAAAACCAAGTTGAAAAGTGTACACTTGTAGCATTTCTCCTTCATCCTTTCATAAACTTATTCAAGTCTGTGTGGGGGAGATGGGGGGGGAAGACGCATGCTATAATTGTGGCAGGGCTAGGCTGTGTGGCTGTATGGGTGAGTGCTGTATGAGGGGTATGTGTACATAACAGCAAGTGTGTATATATTTGTGTCTGTCTTGAGAACGAAAGGATATGGAAAGGATACATTACCTCTTCATGCAACACTATGGCTCCACTCAACGACCAGTCATCTCCAATCAACTAAACAGCCACCCCACGCCACCCATTATACAGGACTCTAGCACAACATGTTAGCTCTACCAGAACCTGAGCAGGACCATGTATATAGTATCTAAGAAAGTCTATAATATCCTAGAATGTAAATACCCAGCCTAAACCTGTATATAGTTTACCCAGTTCAACCCAAGTTTACCATCCCTGTTCTCTGTAAGTCCAGTACGGGCCTCCACGACTGGACAAAGTTAATGTTTCTTGTAAACCGAGCTGAATTTGAAAAAGCGCGGTATAGAAAAGACTTTAAATAAATAAAATAAAATAAATATGGAGTGGGAATAGGGAGGATAAGTAGATGGGTGTGTGTGTCTGAGGATGAGTGCGTTGATGACATAAGAACATAAGAACATAAGATATGCCATACTGGGTCAGACCAAGGTCCATCAAGCCCAGTATTCTGTTTCCAACAGTGGCCAATCTAGGTCATACGTACCTAGCAGTTTCCCCAAGGGACACAGGTTCCACAATGCTTGTATTGGTTCAAGCATTGATATCCTGGGTCCCTTCTTAATAATGGTTTATGGACCTTTCCTCCAGGAACTTGTCCAAACCTTTTTTAAACCCAGCTACACTAACAGCCTTTACTACATCCTCCGGTAACAAATTCCAGAGTTTGATTACACGTTGAGTGAAAAAATATTTTCTTTTATTAGTCTTAAATAGTTTACATGGAGACGTGTGTGTGTGTGTGAGGAATAGGTGGATGGATCGATGGATTTGTGCAAGTGGTGATAGGTAGGTGGGGTGTAGGTGGGCTGTTTTTGTGTGAAATAGAACTTACCCAGCACTATCTCCTCCATCTCCTCTTCCGCTTACACACCTCTATTCTCTCCTCTCCTCCATCCATCAATATTCCCTCTCAATCCCCACCCCCCCTCATTCTTTCTTCCCACTAGCTATTTCTATCCTTTTTTTCCCTTTATGGAATCCATGCTATTAGCAGCTGTGACAGCACACGTAAAGTACCATGCGCTAGCCAGGGCTTTCTTCTAAGAAGGCAATGAAAGAGTTCTGGCACCTCTTTCATTGCCTGCTAAACCCACCCATGGTCTCCATGTATTAATGAAAGAGCTCTGCATATGAGTACTGGCACCTTTTTAGCTAGCAAAAAACGCCCCCTGGTGCAATGTTCATTCCATATCCATTCTCAGCCCCTCTCCTGCCCAGTTCTCGCCCCATAACATGACATGCAGTTAACACGCGAATCAGTGTGCTATCATGGCAGGACAATAACAGTTAACGATACTCAGGGTTAATGGAATCAAACACAGCAGATATCTAAAAAGATAATAATAAACTCTGACTTTGGCTTTTCAAGGCCCTTAGTTATCAACAAAAGTAATTACAGTATATAAGTGTCTCCACACCATAATGTTGCCTAAATCTATGCTGCTGCTCATCCAGCAGGGGAATCTGGTCAGTAAGATAAGTGCATTGTGCTGTCACGATTAACCTAATTAATTTTGCTAACAAGGACAGACTTGATGTTGGAAAATAAGAACCGAGTTCCTCTGGGTCTTCTTTAGGGCCTTGGATCTCACTGGATCTCATAAATTGAGCTGGCATACTACCATCATTCAGTGATAACCGAATCATTCTCAGCAAAGCACCAGAAATGACCGAGATCTGAACATCCCTTTTCTTACCATGATGAAAACAGTGTTTTCCCTTGACCGGGGCAAATTCAGGCTTCCCCACCAATTGTTTAACACCCCCCCCCCCCCCCATATTCCCAGTACACCTCCATATTTTATCTTTCATCTCCAGGCTCTTACAAAGGTTCCATTATGTAATAGCCCCCTTCTTGTTCAAATTTAACCCCCCTCCTTATGTGCAAAGTATTCATGTTATAGGTGCACACAAACTGGTCAAAATGCCTGCCAGCCCGTGTACACATTGTGGATCCATCTCGTTAGCATTGACATACTGTATAATCTAAGATCAGGCAGCTGAAGGCCCCCTTGTCCCCAGTCCTTTATTAACATAAAGTGGCTTATTCTAGCATTTTGTGAGCCCAGATAAATGCCCGTATCACACTTTTATATTGGGCTGCCTCCCTACGATTAATCCAAATGAGCAAATCCAGAAAAGGTACAAATATTTTGGAATTAGCAGCACTTTTACAAAGGCATCCTGTCAACTAAAGATAATGGAAGATCCTTCCAGCACTGGAAGATTTGGTTAAGGCTATCTAATTTATAAGCTACATTTTTCTTACATATCTCCTTGGGATTTTTACTCAGATATATGCCAAGATATTTTAATCTGCCTTTCACCAAAGTGAGTGGGAGGTTTTGCCACATTTCTCCCTATATTGCTGTCCCCAGTGATAAAGCTTCATATACAGAGAAATTTATCTGAACACCAGAAAAGCTTCCAAATTCCACTATTATCCTCATAACCACCTCCAACTCTGCCCTTGTCCTCCCCAGAAGCAACATTATGTCTATAAAGAGGTTAATAAGGTAGGTTTCCACCTCTACTCCAAAACCCTGTAGCTCCAGGGATTCCCATATTATACATGCCAGGGGATCCATAGATAGTAAACACAGCAAAGGAGATAAGGGGCACCTCTGTCTTGTGCCCCACTGAAGCTGGAAAGCTTCAGTTCTGTGACAACTATTCACCAAATGTGTCATGGGGAAGTGTACATAATCCTAATCCAACCTAAAAAAGTTGCACGTATCATATATCTCGCCAGTACTCATAACACTTTATTGAATGCTTTACCACGTTCAAGCTTTCTCATAGACTCCAGAAGGCAGATATAGAAGCTACTGCTGTCTCATTTCTAAATAGATTAACATCGTTATTACTAAAAAACAGTTCAGGCACCACTACACCTATACTGAGACCATTTAACATTCTGGTTGTCCACCACAAAGGTACAGATTCAGCCTCACGGTTTGGGGAAACCAACATGGAGCAAGAAGGTAGAACAGATGATTTTCCTGAGCTCCACATTGCAAGTTATGTTTCAGGAGACAATCCCAGACCTCTTCATTGGCTTGTTGAAGTATTCCCCCCTCTACCACCTGACGCACCAAGATTCCACTGTTCACATACATATCACATACTCTCATTATCCATATGGCCTCTTTCATACTCTTGAAAGCTACAATCTCCACCACATTCAACTGACCTATTAAAACGTTTTACTTTATTCCAGAGTGAACTAGCATGTATATAAAAAACAGCTCTACTGATTCACCTTAACGTAGTATTAATCTAACAGCAAAAGCAAAGTGGAGAGGACAGACCTCAGAAAACTCTCCAAAAGGTACCTTCAACCCCCAAGTGGATCCAGGTGACCATTCAGATTTGATACATCAACGGTCTATATAAACCTCCACCACCTTACTATATCAAAAGGGGATGCCAAACATTCTCACATAATAAACTTTTCTTTAACATAACAAGACATCAACAATTTTTTAAGCTAAACATTCGCTACTATGATATTGTTTTGTATACATATTATGAAAAAGTCTCAGATTTCCTTCACATGTGCCAGGCCTCCACCCTTTAAACCGGTAATTCAGATATCAACCCCGACGCCCGCCTGGATGTCCCTTCAGCATTTCGCCTTTGCTGTTTCAGGGGATCGAACTACAAAAAAATAAATAAAATCATTGCTATACTTACATACCACAATCCTTGCAGCACCCATCTTTTAAAATAACAGAGAATAAATTTATCTTACCTAACCAATGTCCTTAAAAGATTTAGAATATACCATCAAAATGATCAAACTTCGTGTTCACTGCTAACATCTTTGTATTCCGGCATCCATAATTACTACCTCGTAAATGTTACCTGGACTTAAATACGTCAGAGTAGCACTGCCCGACCAACGTGGACGTTACACGTCATACACAAAACCTCCAATCAACTCCGAAATTCAATCCTTCAGGAATAATAGTACCCAACGAAAAAATCCAACGTTGCTTCCTATATACTAGATATTGCTCGCGCGTCATACCCTTAAATCCTGAACTTATTAATTCAATGCGAAAACATTGTAAATCTCCAAAACTATGACCTTTTTGCAAACGTAACCTGCTCTTATGCTCACCTAACCGGACAAGACAATATCATAGTAGCAAATGTTTAGCTTAAAAAATTGTTGATGTCTTATTATGTTAAAGAAAAGTTTATTATGTGAGAATGTTTGGCATCCCCTTTTGATATAGTAAGGTGGTGGAGGTTTATACAGACCGTTGATGTATCAAATCTGAATGATCACCTGGATCCACTTGGGGTCGAAGGTACCTTTTGGAGAGTTTTCTGAGGTCTGTCCTCTCCACTTTGCTTTTGCTATTAGATTAATACTACGTTAAGGTGAATCAGTAGAGCTGGTTTTTATATACATGAAGTATCATACAGAAGCTCTGACACTGATCTAAGTTAATTTTGCCAGAGTGAGCTAGGCCAAAGCTGGTCATTTTCCAAATTACGCTGCTGGTAGCTGTTTGAAATCCCATAGTTCCCCTGGGCTGTTATAAAACATTTGTTTATTGTAAATAAGATGCATCTGAGATGGGAAGAAGAGCATAAAACAGGTGCCTCTCTTATGCAAGTCTGCACAATAAGGCACATCTCCCCCTTCTGCCCAGCTACCTTTGGCAAATAATCTTGAAATAAAAAAGTTTGTTGCCTTCATATTCCACATATTTCAGACTCCTATACTATGTCTTCAGCCTGGCTTTATCAGCAAAATGTAATATGCATATAAACAGAGAAAAATGATGGCAGAAAAAGACCACATGGCCTATCTAGTCTGCCCTTCTATATCAACTACAATAGTCCCTTTTTTCCTTTAGAGATCCTCTGTGTTTGTCCCATGATTTTTTGAATTCAGATATTTATTTATTTAGCTGTGTTTATATATCGCTTTTCACGGTCCTCGTCTTTACCAACTCCACTGGGAAACTATTCCACTCATCTACCACTCTTTCTGTAAAGAAATATTTCTGCATATTAATCCCGAGTCTATCTCCTTTCACCCTCATCCTATGTCCCCTCATGGTAGAACTTTCTTTCAATCGGAAGAGAATCTCCTCCTGTGCATTTATGATAGAGATGTTTAAAAACCTCCATGGCATGTCTCCCCTATCCCGCCTTTCCTCTAAGGTATACATATTAAGATCTTTAAGTCTGTTCTCATATGCTTCATAATGAAGACCACTAACCATCCTCTGCACAGATTCCAATCTGCTTATATCCTTTTGAAGGTGCATTCTGCAGAAAACACAAAATGGAGGTCACACCAGAGACTTATACAGAGGCATTATCACCTCCCTTTTTTCTGCTGGCCATTCCTTTCCCTATACATTCAAGCATCCTTCTGGCTTTCACACTCACCTTTTCTACCTGTTTATCTACTTTAAGATAGTCAGACACAATTATGCCCAGACCCTGTTCTTCTTACAATAGTAGATCGATTGTTTACGTTATCAGAATATAGAAAGACTAGGGGACATGCAATGAGACTACAGGGTAAACTATTTAAGACTAATAAAAGAAAATATTTTTTCACTCAACGTGTAATCAAAGAGGAAATTAGACTTACCTGCTAATTATGGTTCCTGGAGTGGAACCCGTCTAGTCCCGGAACCTCTGGGTTGCCAATCTTATCCAGCAGCTTGGAGACTGAGAAACTCCCACTTTTGTGACCTCACGAGTATATCCCTCCGGTGTCCGCCTCCAATCGTCAGTAACCTATTGACAAAGCAGACTCACCAGAGAAACAAGTAAATATACCTACTACAGGTAATGGCCAAAGGGAAAACCACAGGGACGAAGCAACAGCCCCGTCCTCACTGTGACGATAGACCCTCGAACAGATCAGAATCTTAACGGAAAAGAAGGAACGGAGAGAAAGAAACCCCCCGAAAGGAAGGCCTCTGACCCCCACCCCCGAGTACTCATACAACAAGTAATCTGGTGTATGCACTGTTCTTTTTTTTTTTTTTTTTACACAACAGAAGGAAGAAAGGACAAATCTTACCGGTAAGTCTGTGAAACACTTCAGGCAGTAGAGCGCATGCCCAGCCGGGGAGGGACCCGGGACTAGACGGGTTCCACTCCAGGAACCATAATTAGCAGGTAAGTCTAATTTCCTCTTCCTGATCGTGTCCCCCGTCTAGTCCCGGAACCTCTGGGTCAGTACCAGAGCAGTAGAAAATAATTAAGCACGGGAGGGACCCGGCAAACCAGCCTGAAGAACAGCCCTTCCAAAGGAGGACTCCTCCATCCTTTGCACATCCAGACGATAGTGTTGAACAAAGGTATTCAAAGAGGACCACGTGGCCGCCTTACAAATGTCGCCTGGTGACACCAAGCGATGCTCGGCCCACGAAGTGGCTTGCGCTCTAGTGGAGTGTGCCCGTAGCCCTTCCGGCACAACCCGACCCTTCAGCACATAGGCGGAGGCAATCGCCTCCTTGACCCATCGGGAAATGGTGGCCTTGGAAGCCGCGTCGCCCTTCCTCGGACCCCCAAACAACACAAAAAGCCTGTCAGAGTTCCGAAAAGACTCTGTGCGCCGTAGATATTTCTTCAAGATTCTGCGAACATCCAATAAATGTAGGTTCCGTGAGCAAGAGGCAGAGCCAGCCTTAGAAAAAACAGGCAAAACGATTTCCTGGTGCAGATGAAAAGGCGATACGACTTTCGGGAGGAACGCCGGCACAGGCCGCAAAACCACCTTACCCGAAAAAAAGGAAAGGTAGGGCTCCCTGCAGGACAGCGCCTGAAAGCTCGGACACCCGACGCGCCGAAACAGATGGCCACTAAAAACACCGTCTTCAGCGTGAGGTCTTTAAGAGAGGCCTCCGCTACGGGCTCGAAAGGAACCTGCTCTAAAGCCTCCAGGACGAGAGGAAGATGCCACCTAGGAAAAACAGTTTGAGAAGGCGGCCGAACCAGAGCAACCGCTCGGAAAAAACGCTTCACATCCCGGTGCGACATAACGGACTGACCTTGGACTCGGCCCCGGAAACAGGACAAAGCCGCCGCCTGGACCCGCAGCGAGGCCGCCGCCAGCCCCTTGTCAAAGCCATCTTGTAAAAACGCTAGAATCTGAGGAACAGAGGCCTGCAGGGGTCTGCACCTTTTGTCCCCGCACCACGCCTCAAAGATGCGCCATACACGAATGTACGCCAGGGACGTGGAACGCTTCCTGGACTTCAATAAGGTGGAAACAACCGCCGCGGAGTACCCCTTGGATGTCCACCGTGCTGCCCTTTCAATAGCCAAGCCGTAAGCGAGAATCGATCCACGTGGGGCATGAGAAGAGGTCCCTGAGAAAGAAGGTCCTCCCGACAAGGGAGACGCCAAGGCTTCGCCGCCACTAGCCTCATCAGATCCCCGTACCAAGGACGGCGGGGCCAATCCGGCGCTATCAAAATCACGGACCCCCGGAATTTTTCTATCCTTTGTAGCACCCTGCCGATCAAGACCCAAGGGGGAAAGACAGAGCAGTTGATCCGCCGGCCAAACCTGAATCAGAGCATCCAGACCCTCTGACATCCGCTCGCGGCGCCTGCTGAAGAAGCGATTTGCCTTTGCGGACGCTAAGGTCGCCATGAGATCCATGACCGGGAAGCCCCACCGGCGAGCTACCATCTCGAAGACGTCGGGATGAAGGACCCATTCCCCGGATCCACGCGCACCCCGACCTACTGAGGAAGTCGGCTTCCACATTGTCCACCCCCGCAATATGAGCGGCCGACAGGTCGGAGAGAGTCAACTCCGCCCAGGCACACAGAGCCGCGGCCTCGGCCTCTAAGGCGACACTGCTGGTGCCTCCCTGCTTGTTGATATAGGCCACTGCTGTCGCGTTGTCGGACAGCACCCGGACCTCCTTGCCGGCAAGCAAGGGGCGAAACCTCTGCAGGGCCAGACTCGCCGCCCTCAGCTCGAGGGCGGTTGATCGGCCACGCTGCCTCCTGGGGGGCCCACCGACCTTGAACGAAGCGGCCCTGACAATGGGCGCCCCAGCCCAGCAGACTGGCATCCGTCGTGACGGCTACCCAGTCTGGGGCCACCAGGGACTTTCCCTGCTCCAACGACTCGGGAACCAGCCACCAGAGCAGATCCTGCAGGACCTCCGCCGGACAAACCAGCCTCCGAGACAGCGGGTCCCTCTGATGCGACCACCGACTTAACAAGGCGCGCTGCAACGGCCTCATATGAGCCCGTGCCCACGGCACCGTCTCTATGGACGCCGCCATGGTGCCCAGCACTTGCAGATAATGCCAAGCCGAGGGAGCCCTGCGCAACCGGAACCGCTCCACCAGCCTGCGGAGGTGCTGAGCTCTTTGCGCCGTGAGAAACACCCCCTGCCCAACTGGGTGTCGAAACGCGCACCGAGATATTCCAAGTTCTGAGATGGGAGCAAGCGACTCTTCGCCACATTGACCACCCACCCCAGACTTTCCAGGAACGAAACTACTCTGGCTGTTGCTCGCACGCTCTCGGCATGGGATTTTGCTCGGATCAGCCAGTCGTCCAGGTACGGGTGGACGAGGATGCCCTCCTTGCGCAGAGCCGCCGCTACCACAACCATGACTTTGGTGAAGACCCGCGGAGCCGTGGCAAGCCCAAAGGGCAACGCTTGGAACTGATAGTGACCGAACGGGACCGCAAACCGGAGGAATCGGTAATGGTCCGGCCGGATGGGAATATGCAGATAAGCCTCCGAGAGGTCCAGCGACGTAAGGAACTCCCCGCGCTGAACCGCCACAATGACGGACCGCAGAGTCTCCATGTGAAAATGAGACACTCGAAGACAGCGGTTGACACGCTTGAGATCCAAAATGGGACGTACTCCCCCGTCCTTCTTTGACACCACGAAATAAATGGAGTAGCGACCGCACCCGCATTGGTCTGGAGGCACGGGAATGATGGCCTTGAGGTCGAGTAGCCTTTGTACCGTCTCCCGAAGGGCCGCCCGCTTCACGACGGACCGACCGGGAGACAGCACAAACGCGTCCCGCACCGGACGGAGGAACTCCAGGGCATAACCGTCTCGAATGACCTCTAGGACCCACTGATCCGAGGTGATTTGGGCCCAGGCAGGAAGAAACCCCTGCAAACGCCCCCCCACTGGGATGAGGGGCGCCTGGGCCCCCCTCGCTTCATTGCGGTTTCTTGAAGGTAGTCGAGGAGGAGGTCGAGGCACCGAAGCCCTTGCCCGCTCCCCGAAACCCACGAAAGCCCTGCGACCTGTTGGAGAAATGGCCGCGCTGGCTCGGGAAAAACCTTTGGGAGCGAAAACGCCGAGAATCGCGCACGAGCCCCCTACCTCCCGGTGCTCCACGGGCCACCTTGGGTTTATCCTCCGGTAACCGCCCGCCCTTGGATTCACCGAGATCCTTGACCAGCTTCTCCAAGTCCTCACCAAACAGAAGACGACCCTTAAAGGGAAGTTTACTCAATCGAGCCTTAGAGGAGTTATCTGCTGACCAATTGCGGAGCCATAAATAGCGTCGGGCTGCGACAGAGGAGGCCATACTCTTGGAAAGCCCACGCATAAGATCATACTGAAGATCTGCCAAATAAGCTGTCCCGGACTCCAGGCGGGCAGCCTCTTCCGCCACCGCGCTGGGCTGCCCCTCCTGCATCCGCTGGGACCACCGCAGGCAGGCCCTAGCCACCCACGCACCACAGATCGCTGCCTGGAGCGAAGTGGCATTGACCTCGAAAACCTGCCGCAACAAGGCATCTAATTTCCTGTCTTGCCCATCCTTAAGGGCCGCACTGCCCTCCACGGGAATGGTCGTTTTCTTAGTAACTGCGGAGACGGCCGCATCCACCTTAGGCAATTTAAACACCTCTCTATCTTGATCTAACAAGGGAAACAACCGCCCCATAACCCGGGAGCCTTTGAGCGGGGCTTCGGGCAGATTCCATTCCTCCTGAATCATTTCCTGAAAAACCCTGTGAACCGGGAACGCTCGTTGAGTCCTCCGAAACACCTGCAACAAAGGATCCTCCAAGGACTCATCAGCCGACGTCCCTGGGACCGGCATATTGAGCGCCTTAAGCGTCTCGACGATGAGGGCGGGAAGTTCATCCCTCCGAAAGACTCGCACAATCCGGGACTGGTCCTCCCTCTCTGAGATCTCACCTTCCTCCAGCTCCTCATCCAACTGAAGGCTGTGCGACTCCTCATCCGAAAGAGGATCCTCAGAAACCTCCGACTGCGCCCCGAGGTCACCTGTTATTCGAGGTTTCTTACCCTCCACCGAAGCGCAGTCCGCTCGAGGAGAAGCCGAGCGTTTACGTGTACCCCCCTTCGGAGGTTGCTGCTGCGTAGGGCCGCCAAAGACGGACTGTTGCAGGAGAGCAACGAACTGTTGGGAAAAAATAGAGGACAAGTCCAATGGCAACGCTGGTAAGGCGGAAGGGACAACCGAGCCGGATGAAGGACCCGCCACTGACTCCAACGGAGAAGCGTCCAGCCCCCCTGGCACGGCAATGTCCGCAGTGGAAGCCGGGACGGCCTCCTGCTGAGCTGGTTCCGAAGCCGTCTCCCCGGAGTCACCCACACAAGACTTGCAGACGCCGGTAGACGTTTTCCGCATCCCACACACCAAACACAGGGACTTGGAAGGCATGACAAAAAATACACTGCCCCGGGGCTTGCCTAGGGTAGCAAACACCAAAGCAGGCAGGCAAGGAGTTCTCAGACTAAGAGCCAACCGTGGAATTACCACACCAAACCGCCTTAACCCCAGCAGCAGAAAAGGCCCAGAGCCCCCCCTGTCAAGAGATTCACCCTTCACAGCGCCGTGCTTGTCAGGGTTATTTATTTATTTATTTATTTATTTATTTATTTATTTATTTATTTTATTTTTTTTTTTTAAGAAACGCTGAAGCACTCAACCGCCTGCTGCGGCCCCCGGACCCCCTGTGCCGAAGGCCAGAAGAGCCGGCACGCCGACACCACGCGGCAGGGCCGCAGGGAGCAAAAGCGCGCGAAAACGCTCTGAGGGGAAAGGAGCTCGCTGCCCGTCGCAACACTCACCTCCGGCCTGCGATCACGAGGAACGAGCGTGCAGGAAGCAGGGCTGCGGCCGTCTGCCCCGGGAGCGCTCGAGACGCCGCAGGCCCGAGAAGCACTCCCGAAGGAAAGCAAATTTGTTGCTTGTCAGCCGCCGGCCGCGTGCACCGGAGGGAGCCGCCAGACGCACGAGCAGGCAAGACCTCTGCGTGGCGTCGGCTCAACTCCGGACAAACAGTCTATGAAGCAGTGCTATGCAGCTGCTGCAGGGAGACCGCTCTTCTTATCGCTGGTGCTTGAAGGGGCCCCACTCCCCAAAGAAACGAGCAGGGAGACAGAGAGGAGGGAAGAGACAGGGAGGGAGGGAGAAGTAGACAAAGCTAGAAATAAAGATGCTGACCTGTGCAGAGAGAAAAGCCACAGACCGAAGGTAGAGGGAGACCCCGGGACTGAACTAACTGCACCACACCAAAGAATTAAAGCCAACCACTTAAAAGCAATTATCTAATTGTTTCTCTTGTGAGCCCGGACCCCCGGGCTCCCATGTATCCAGCTGCTTGGAGACTGAGGTAACTGACGATTGGAGGCGGACACCGGAGGGATATACTCGTGAGGTCACAAAAGTGGGAGTTTCTCAGTCTCCAAGCTGCTGGATAAGATTGGCAACCCAGAGGTTCCGGGACTAGACGGGGGACACGATCAGGAACTCTGGAATTAGTTACCGTAGGATGTAGTAAAGGCTGTTAGTGTAGCTGGGTTTAAAAAAGGTTTGGACAAGTTCCTGGAGGAAAGGTCCATAAACCATTATTAAGAAGGGACCCAGGATATCAATGCTTGACCAGTACAAGCATTGTGGAACCTGTGTCTTTTGGGGAAACTACTAGGTACGTATGACCTAGATTGGCCACTGTTGGAAACAGGATACTGGACTTGATGGACCTTGGTCTGACCCAGTATGGCATATCTTATGTTCTTATGGTCAGAAGTACCTCACCCCCTACACTGTACAGCTCCTTTGGATTTTTGCAGCCCAAATGCATGGCCCTGAATTTTTTAGCATTAAATTTCAGCTGCCAAATTCTAGACCTTTCTTCATGCATAGCTAGATCCCTCCTCATGTTATCCATCCTTCCTGGGTGTCTACTCTATTACAGATTTTGGTATCATCCGCAAACAAGTAAATCTTACCTGACAGCCCTTCCGCAATATCACTAACAAAGATGTTAAAAAGAATCGAACCAAGGACAGATCACTGTGGCACACCACTGGTAACCTCCTTCTCAGATTGAGCTCCATTTACCTGTACCCTTTGTCACCTAGCACACAACCAATTTCTAACCCAATCAGTAACTTTAGGGTCTATCCCTAGGGTGCTCAGTTTGTTTATAAGTGTGAAAGTGAAATTAGACTACGGTTCTCCCTCGGTCCAACTCCCTGGTCACACAATTAAAGAAATCAGAGTTGTCTGACAAGACCTGCCTTTGGTGAATCCATATTACCTTGGATCCTGCAGTCCATTGGACTCCAGAAACCTCACTATTCTCTTTTCGTAGCCTTTCCAATAATTTACTAACCACAAAGGTTAGACTAATCGGCCTGTACTTCTCAATGTCATCTTTCATCTGCTTTTTTGTAAAGGGACCACGTGTGCCTTTCTCCAGTCCTCTGGTACCACGCCAGACTTTAAAGAAAAAATGAAATGGTCAGACAGTTGTGATAAGGAAGCTTATCAGGACCCAGGAGACAGGGATAAAGAGAAGGAATTCACCCTTATCAAAGGACCTATTTTACAAGGTCAGAGATACAAAACTCCATTTACACCTAGAAAGCAGGTATTTCCTAGCTGCAATAGGTTGCAGAATGCCCCTAGTGGAGAAAAGGATAGGGAATGCAAGCCCAGGGTAAGGAACCCTTACGTCACTGAATTCCCCAATTGCTCAGCTGCCACGAGGCAGTTTGATCTCCAACACCTGAGAGGAGAAGGGGTGGGGCTGGAGCCTGAGAGGTTTAAGACTAGGTCAGATTATCCAGAGAAAGAGAGAGGAGTAGGAATACTTACTGGAAGAGGAATAGAGCTGGAACAGTAAGAACAGCAGGAACCAGGAACACAAGTTGGAGGACAGGACGAGGAAGCTCAGGTGAATGGTGGCCAGAGCATGAGAGAGGAGAAGCTGATACAAGCCTTGACCCAGGTAGGAGCATTAGAAGCTTGTCTAATTTGGAGCACTACAGACTTGCAAGAGACAGCTTTTGCCTTAACGGGAGGCAGTCAGCCAAGCCCTCTGAGCCAGACCTGAAGGTAGAGCCTATGCAATTGGGTGAACAAGACCTAGCTGTAGAAGAAGAAGACTCATACATGGATTGCTCTTTATGCCAGTCTTCAAATATGGAGGGTTTGGAAGGGAGTCAACTGTAAGGGAAAACCTCCAGAGTCCGGTAACCCTGAGAGCCTGTAGATAACTTGTGAAGGTCCTGTATTAAGCAATACCTTTGCTGAGCAAACTGCAGCTGCCTAATTACAACTGGTTAAACAACTGCTAGCCAGTGCAGTGCTCAGCCTGAAGCCGTGCTGACGGTGAAAGTAAGAGAAGCTTTGATTTAGTTTTCACTATTCCTAAAAACCTCGCATAGAGAATTGTTTGCCTATGAAGAGTTTAACTTCTTGTTGAAAGTTTTTACTGTGCTTAAGGAGACAAACAACCGGGAAGTGTTCTGGACTGAGAGAAAAGAAACCTGCTTTAGGAAAAGCTGTTTGTTTTAAAACAGCACTGCTAGCCATATCTGATAGCATTGGCTGTTGAAAGGACTTTTCTTTATGCTGAAGAACATTATAAGCTGTTTTGTTTTGAGTTCAGTTATATCCTGATGTATTTCTGAAAGAATCCTGGAGAAGCAATCCAAAGGTGTTATTTTGTGAACTTTGCGTTACCCCATAAATAAATATCTGTCAAAGCCTTACCACTCAAGCCAACTACAAATGTGTTTTTTTACCTGAAGCCAAGTACCTTCTGACTAGACTACATTTCCCATGAGGCATTACAAGCACTGTTCCCTCTAAGCTGTGCGTGTGTGCACGCGCACACACCTTGCCGAGCGAGCGCACATACTTTACAACAGAGCACACAAAAATTACGGCTCTGATTCTGATAGAAAACACAGACGTCTTAAAATTTAAAAGTTATGATTGTAAATACTAGAAATTTCCCGCTTCATTTAGTAATCGTCTATTTTCATTTAATTTGATTAAAATCAATGTGGTGTACATACTGTATTCTGACGTGTAGTCAAATTTTAAAGTATATAACTCCGAGTGTCATTATGTGGCGCACAAAAATTTAACCTTCCTTCAAAAGCTGCACACAGCTGATATTTTATGCGCATACAGCCTACAGAAAATTAGAGGGAACATTGATTACAAGGCAGTCAGGTAAAGGCTAAATGGTGAATCTCTCCTATGACAAGCATGCCCCTCCATACTGCCTGTAAGGGGCTAAGGGCGTGACAGTGACATAGTTCTTGGATTTTTTACACTTAAGGATACCAGGAATTTCACTAAGGATATACAGCTGCGAGATTTTCAAGCCAAAGCAGGTGGAAGCAGAATTTCCCTGACGGACTTGATGAGCAGAAGAGGTGATCCAGGAGCAGTTCCTGAGGAAAAGACCCTGTATAAGTGAGAGTCAATGCCTGAATAAGGTAAAACATACCTGGGCGTGACCAGTTTTGGATAGAGGAAAAAGTCTATGCTGAGGCATTTACAAGGGGGCATATAAAAAAAAAGAAATAAAAAAGAAAAAGCTGTTGTGTGGTGCCGCCCTTAGTGTGGGTTTTTTTCTCTTTTTTCTTGCAGGTAACAAGTTATGGATCCTAAGGAGCTCGTGAGCTGGATGGCAACCCAGTTCGCACGTCAGCAGGAGCTGGCGCAACTGGCGCAGGACAGTGCAATCGCTGCCATGAGGGAACAGCAAAAACCAGTTCTTGACTTGGTCGAAGTTTTGATTACGCTCCGGAGCCATGGAGGCGGAGGAGTACCGGCGCCAGCAGGACCAGCTACACCACGTGTGGACAGTATGGGGGACTTTCATGGTACTGGGGCATTTAGTTTTGGCAAACTTACCCCAGAGGACAATATAGACGATTTTCTTGAATCTTTTGAAAGAGTAGCTCAAGCTCTAGGTTGGACGGAGACCCAGCGGGCAGTGCGTCTGGCTACATCTTTAACCAGAGAGGCACTTGCCGCCTACAGAGCCATGCCGGCAGCCCAAGCTTTAGATTATAAGACTGTAAAGAGTGCCATTAAGGACCGCTTAGGGTTAACTGCCACAGTATACCGACGCATGTTTAGAGCCACAGTCCTGAGAGTTGGCGAGACGCCAAAAGTCTTAAACCAGAGGATTCGTGGATTAGCACTGAAATGGCTGGCTCCCAAAGGGAAAAATGTAGAAATTATTATGGATATGATAATGCTAGAACAATTTATGGCAGCAGTGCCAAAAGACTTACAGTCCTTTCTCATCCAGCAGAATTGCCAAAGCATGGGAGAGGCCACCCTTTTGTCTGAACGTTTTATGGAAGCTGAATTAGCTTATCAGCAAAAGGGTAGCACTCTGAAAATAGGTGCTGAGGTGGGTTTTGCTGCATCAGAAAAGAAGAATGGAAAGGATACTGAATTTGGAAGTGTTTGTATGCCTACCCAAGATGGGAAGTGGGCTAGGAAAAAATGTTTCCAGTGTGGGAAATGGGGTCACTTGCAGAAGGGTTGCAAAGCCCACACTAACCTAATGGGTACCAGTATAAAACGGCCTGGAGAAGGTTTTCTTTTAACGGTTGACATACAAGGGATTACTACAAATGCTCTTTTGGACTCTGGTGCGGACCAAAGCATGTTATCTAAAAGGCTTTGGCGAGCAATAGAGGCCCGAAGTAAGTCAGAGCATAAAAAGCCCGAAGGTAATGTACGAATTAGATGCATTCATGGGGCTGCTTCATTTTATCCTACATATAAGTTAATGGTCAAGGGTTTAGGGGTGCAGAAAGAGATCCCAGTGGCAGTGGTTCCCAAACTCCCATATGATTTAATATTAGGAAGAGACTGGCCCCAATTCAAACAGGGATTAGAGGAAGGCTTAGGGCAAAAGAGTGGCCTTATATCCACCCGATCCCAGTCTAGGGCCAATACCCAAGAAGATGAGACCCAAGCAGAGTCACTAAGAGATTTACCTTCACACGATGACTTGGTGACTTCCCCATCTGAAAAAGTTAAGAAGGGGAAAGCGCAAAAACGTCATGAGAGGCATTGTAGGGCACAGGGAAGGGCTAAGATGGAGTTTAGCCACGGGTTACCCTGGGTGCCAGCCGAAATAGTAGAAAAGTTTCCAACTTTTCCCCAGGAACAGCGAGCAGATCCGGCTCTCACTCAAGCATTTGAGTATGCCCGAGTGGTACGGGATGTCCTTCCCAGATTCCTGCTGGACAACGAGATATTGTATAAGAAAGTCAGGGCCCCCGTACTAGAACGATCAGAAAGCAGCTAGTGGTACCCACAACTTTTAAGGGGCTAGTTTTGAGACTTGCCCATGATCATCCAGTGGGTGGCCATAAAGGGGTGCAGGGAACATTAGATCAGATTCTGATACGCTTTTATTGGCCTGGCATTTTTAAAGAAACCGCCCGGTTCTGTGCCACCTGCCCAGCGTGCCAGCGAGTTACAGCTGCACGACCCCCAGTTGTGCCTCTGATTCCAACACCCATCATATCGGATCCCGTAGGGCGTATCACTATAGATACAGTAGGTCCACTCGTTAAAACACCCCGGGGTTTCCAGTACATCTTAGTCATGGCAGATCAGGCTACCAGATTTCCCTTGGCCGTTCCTTTACGAAATATCTCGGCAAAAACAATAGCTTTAGAATTGGTAAAGTTGTTTTGTGAAATAGGCTTCCCCAGAGAAGTGTTAACAGACCGAGGGACCAACTTTGCATCAAAGTATTTGGCCCAGGTCTGGGATGCTTTCGGAATTCATCACGTAAAAACATCCGCTTATCATTCCCAGTCGAACGGTTTGGTGGAGAGGTTAAATCAAACCTTAAAACAAATGTTAAGAAGAGGGTTAGCAGGAAACATGGAGGAATGGGACATGTTGTTACCTTTTGTCCTATACGCTTGCCGGGAACGGATTCAGATTTCCCTGGGTGTATCTCCCTATGAGCTGATGTACGGTCGAGCCCCTCGTGGTCTCTTAGACATATTAAGGGAGCAGTGGTTAGATCCGGAACAGGAGGGCAAGGGAGTTCCTCAATTTTTACAGGACTTAAGAGCACGTTTAAATAGGGCCTCACAGGTAGCTGAGAGGAATCTACAGGACAGTCAAGTGCGCCAGAAGGAGTGGTACGACCGAAGGGCCAAGCCTCTCCAGTTAAGCCTGGGAGAAAACGTTCTGGTGCAGGTAGCAGGTGCCACACCCAAGTTTGAAGTACAGTGGAAAGGGCCTTGGAAGGAGGTCAAGCAGGTGAGCCCAGTGTCTTATGTGGTAGAAAATACTAAGGGACGCAGGCAGACTTACCACATAAATGTGCTTAGGTCTTGGCAAGAGAGATCTGCGACAGATAATATCCCCAGCACAGAAAAACTGCACAAAAATAACAATGCTCTCTCAGGAATTACGGACTGTTCGGAGGGACACTCGCAACCTCCGCCAGCCCGTAATAACTTGAGCAGGGGGGTATGTGATAAGGAAGCTTATCAGGACCCAGGAGACAGAGATAAAGAGAAGGAATTCACCCTTATCAAAGGACCTATTTTACAAGGTCAGAGACACAAAACTCCATTTACACCTAGGAAGCAGGTATTTCCTAGCTGCAATAGGTTGTAGAATGCCCCTAGTGGAGAAAAGGAGAGGGAATGCAGGCCCAGGGTAAGGAACCCTTACGTCGCTGAATTCCCCAATTGCTCAGCTGCCACGAGGCAGTTTGATCTCCAACACCTGAGAGGAGAAGGGGTGGGGCTGGAGCCTGAGAGGTTTAAGACTAGGTCAGATTATCCAGAGAGAGAGAGAGGAGTAGGAATGCTTACTAGAAGAGGAATGGAGCTGGAACAGTAAGAACAGCAGGAACCAGGAACACAAGTTGGAGGACAGGACGAGGAAGCTCAGGTGAATGGTGGCCAGAGCATGAGAGAGGAGAAGCTGATACAAGCCTTGACCCAGGTATGAGCATTAGAAGCTTGACTAATTTGGAGCACTACAGAGTTGCAAGAGACAGCTTTTGCCCTAACGGGAGGCAGTCAGCCAAGCCCTCTGAGCCAGACCTGAAGGTAGAGCCTATGCAACTGGACCTAGCTGTAGAAGAAGACGACTCATACATGGATTGCTCTTTATGCCAGTCTTCAAATACGGAGGGTTTGGAAGGGAGTCAACCGTAAGGAAAACCTCCAGAGTCCGGTAACCCTGAGAGCCTGTAGATAACTTGTGAAGGTCCTGTATTAAAGAAGAAATATCTTTGCTGAGCAAACTGCAGTTGCCTAATTAAAACTGGTTAAACAGCTGCTAGCCAGTGCAGTGCTCAGCCTGAAGCCGTGCTGACGGTGAAAGTAAGAAAAGCTTTGATTTGGTTTTCACTATTCCTAAAAACCTTGCATAGAGAATTGTTTGCCTATGAAGAGTTTAACTTCTTGTTGAAAGTTTTTACTGTGCTTAAGGAGACAAACAGCCGGGAAGTGTTCTGGACTGAGAGAAAAGAAACCTGCTTTAGGAAAAGCTGTTTCTGTTTGTTTTAAAACAGCACTGCTAGCCATATCTGATAGCACTGGCTGTTGAAAGGACTTTTCTTTATGCTGAAGAACATTATAAGCTGTTTTGTTTTGAGTTCAGTTATATCCTGATGTATTTCTGAAAGAATCTTGGAGAAGCAATCCAAAAGGTGTTATTTTGTGAACTTTGCGTTACCCCATAAATAAATATTTGTCAAAGCCTTACCACTCAAGCCAACTACAAATGTGTTTTTTTACCTGAAGCCAAGTACCTTCTGACTGGACTACATTTCCCATGAGGCATTACAAGGCAGCCAGTCAGGTAAAGGCCAAATGGTGAATCTCTCCTATGACAAGCACACCCCTCCATACTGTCTGTAAGGGGCTAAGGGCGTGACACAGTGGAGCTACTAGAATGTCCCCAAGTTCCCCCAGTATTCTTGGATATATCACATCTGGACCAATCGCTTTGTCTAATTTTGGTTTAGCTAGTTCCTCATGAACACAGTCTTCTGAAAATTGTTCGAGATACCCATTGCTTCTGTTCCTATTTGGGGTGTCTTCTGAGGTCCTGCTCCTGGCCCTTCATCTGTGAACACAGAACAGAAATATTTGTTAGGCAATTCCGCTTTATCCTCATCAGTTTCTACATATTCCTCCTCTTCAACCTTGAGTCCGACAATACCACTTTGCCCTTCCTCCTCTCACTAACATAACTGAAAAAGGTCTTACCTCTGCATTTTATTGCATTGGCTATTTCTTCTTCTTATTGTATCTTTGCTTTCCTGACTACTTTGCTGGCTTCTCTAAGTTTTCACAAATATAGATGCCTGTCTTCCTCTCTCTGTGATCTCTTGTATTTCCTGAAGCCTCCCTCTTTTTCTTCACTCTTTCAGCTACTTCTTTTGAGAACCATTGCAGACTCCTTTTCCTTTTACATTTATTTACCTTTCTAACAAAAAGTTTACTTGCACTTAAAATATCCCTTTTCAAATTTGCCCACTATTTTTCTACATTTCTCAGCTGTTCCCATCCCGCTAACAACTCCTTAAGGTATTGTCATATCTTGGCAAAGTTAGTTTTCATAAAGTCTAAGACCCTCATTTCTGAATGGATTTTATCAGCCCTAGTCCTAATACTGAACCATACCATCTGGTGCACTGAATGCGAGATGATCTCCCACTGTAACATCAGAGACACTTTCCCTATTGGTAAGCACTAAGTCCAGTATGGCCCCATCACATGTGGGTTCTGTTACTAATTGCCTGATTAGTTCATCCTGTAGAGAATCCAGGATCTCCTTACTTCTAGATGACAACGCAGCAGGGATGTGCTAGTTCACCTCCAGCATATTAAAATCACATATCAGTAACATTTCTGCTTTCATGGCAATACTGCATATGTCTTTATTAAATCTTCATCCACTTATACTCCCTGTGAGGGGAATCTGTATACAACTCCAATGCAAATGGATTTCCTTTTCTCTCTTTCTAGCTTAACCCACAGTGCCTCCTCTCTTCCTTTTATATTCTTCTATAGCTTTAATATTTTTTAAATATAGTACTACTTCACCTTCCCTTCTTCCTACCCTGTCCTTCCAAAATAAAGTATAGCCCAGTATAATTCATTCCAGTCATGGCTTTCCGTGAACCGCCACTAAATCAAAGTCAGCTTCTTCCATTAAAGCCTCAACATCTAGGATCTTATTTCCCATGCTATGGGCATTTATACACACAGCATTCAGATGATGCCCCTTTTACCCATTTCTACAGAGATATAGCATGGTTACTCACCTGTAACAGGTGTTCTCCAGGGACAGCAGGAATCAGTCCTCACATATGGGTGACGTCAGCACCGACGGAGCCCTCGCAGAGGCATCCCCCCAGCTTTCAAAGAAAGCCCTTGGGAGATGCCAAGCATGTGTGGTCCCCTTCCTGCCCAAAGGGTGCCATCTTGCTCAGTCAGATGACATAGCTAAAAGATGGCAAAAATAAAAGATGGTAAAGGAGCAACTCCAAGAGGAGGGGGGAGGGTTGCGAGGACTGATTCCTGCTGTCCCCAGAGAACACCTGTTACAGGTGAGTAACTACGTTTTTTCCAGGAACAAGCAGGAAGTCAGTCCTCACATATAGGA
Source organism: Ichthyophis bannanicus (assembly GCA_033557465.1). Lineage (NCBI taxonomy): Eukaryota > Metazoa > Chordata > Amphibia > Gymnophiona > Ichthyophiidae > Ichthyophis > Ichthyophis bannanicus. The sequence goes on along the minus strand of CM066032.1, from coordinate 677,019,251 downwards.
CTCCCCAGCTACAGTCTACTGAAAGCCCATAGCAAAACCAGGACTCCCTTATGGAGAGCTGCAAGCAGCAGCAATTGAGTCTGTATCTACAGACCACAGTAGGATGCCGGTGTCCGATGAAACCAGCACTCCGAGGTAGCCCAAACACAGAAGGGTTCGGAGGGTAGGAGTTGCCTAACCCGAAAAAGGTTACGGAGAACAGCCTGGCTGAAGGCACTGTCCTGCCGGGATTCTTTCCAGGCAGTAATGGGCTGCGAAGGTATGGACTGAAGACCAGTTAGCAGCCTGGCAGATGTCCACCATCGGGACAGAGCACAAGTTTGTCACAGAGGGCGCCATGGCCCTGAAACAGTGCGCCGGACACGGCCTTCCAGCGGTAGCCTCGCCTTCTCATAAGCAAGGGCAATTCAGTCCGCCACCCATATGGACAGCGTACGCTTGGTCACTGCCTCCCCCAGCCTACTGGGTTCGTAGGGGATTAAAATTCTGAGAAGCTTTGCGGTAGCCCCAAGTGTGTTGGATATAGAAGGACAAGGCCCTCTTACAGTCCAAGGTGTGAAGGACCATCTACACCCGACTGGAGTGAGGTCTTGGAAAGAAGGCAGGAAGCACCACGTCCTGGTCAAGATGGTAGGGCAACACTACTTTCGGCAGGAATTTGAGGTGCATGTGAAGCACCACTCTGTTCTTGTAGAGCCTGGTATAAAGGCGCCTCCACCACAAGGGCCTGGAGCTTGCTAACTCTGCGAGCGGAGGTGAGCACAACCAGGAATACCACCTTCCAAGAGAGATAGCGAAGGTGGCAGGTAGCCAGAGGTTCGAAGGGTGAGCGAGTGAGCTGCCCCAACACAACATTGAGGTCCCATTTGGTTGCTGGTGGGCGAACCGGGGGCTTCAAAAAGAGCAGGCCCCGAAGAAAACAGGGCCATCAACAACTGGACCAAGAGGGGCTTACCATTCACCAGATGGTGGTGCGCCACCAGGGCACTCAGGTGCACTCGGATGGAGTTAGACTTGAGCCCGGACTGAAAGAGGTGGAGAAGGTACTGTAACACCAGAGCTACCAGGCAGGAGAAAGGATCAGCTCCATGTTGGGCACACCGCACAGAGAACCTGCGCCATTTGAGGGCATAAGCCTTCCTAGTAGAGACCTTGCAAGAGGCTAGCAGAATGTCCTCCACCTCAACCAGAAGGTTGAAAGGGGCCAAAGTCACTCTCTCAGCAGCCACATCATCAGCGACAGGGACCCCAGGTTGGGGTGCAGGAGAGAGCTCCCCTCCTGAGATAGGATTCCCGGGGTGGACCCCAAGGAGATGCGGGACTCCACCGTCAACTGTAGAAGCAGCGTGAACCACGGCTGCCAGGGCCACCAGGAGCTATCAGGATGAGCGAGGCCCTGTCGCGGAGGGTCCTGAACAAGGTCTTGGCGATCAGTGGCACTGGAGGGAAGGAGTACATGAGGCCTCCCGATCATGAGATTAGGAACGCATCCGCTGCCACCCTAGAAGTGTGGGCCTGCCAGGAGTAGAAGCGGAGCAACTGAAAGTTGACCGGACTGGCGAACAGGTCCATCATGGGCTCCCCCCCAGAGCCAGAAAAGCCAACTGACTACCCTGAGGTCCAGCTGCCACTCATGCAGCTGGAGAACTCAGCTGAGTCTGTCAGCCAGCAGATTGTCCTGACCTGGCAGGTACACTGCCCACAGTAGGATACCCGGTCAGATTGCGTACAAGCAGAGGGCTACAGCCTCCTGATAAAGGGTCGGAGACCCTGTGCCCCCTTGTTTGTTCACATAGAACATTGACACCTGGTTGTCCATCTGGACCAGAACCAGCTGGTGACACAGGTGGTGACAGAAGACCCTCAGCGGGGCAATCGCCTCTTCCTCCCCTCCCCATCTCAGGCCCACCTTGAACTCACCCGTCACTCTGCATTTTTCTTTCTAGTCCCCGCCTTATGGAATTCGCTCCCACAATCGCTTCGCACTGAACTATCGCTCCCCCGCTTCAAAGTTCTCCTTAAAACTCATCTTTTCTGCCAGGCCTTCGATCTCCCCTCTTCCACCGATGGCACCACATCCCCCAGCCATGCCCCCCACCTTCATAATATTTTCCCCTCATATTTTCATTTGCTCCTCTGCCCCCTTCCCCTTCCCTGTCCCTTGTCACCATATTCATTCTCTGGGCCTGTCTCTGTTCTCTATCTTTTTCTAGTTTTGTCTATCCCTGTCCTGTCTATTGATGGCATTCCTTTCTGACTTTATTTTTCAGTAGTCTCTATCTATTTTGCATTTTTCTTCCTGGCCCCCGCCCTGTGGAATTCCCTGCCTACCTCTATCCGTCTTGAATCTGACCACCCTACTTTTAAGAAAAACCTCAAGACCCACCTCTTTGCCCGTGCCTTCGACCTACCAGATCCCTCTGTGTGACCCACTCCCCTCCCCTTCTTTATGTCCTGTCTTGTTGTATGACTCTGCTCTTTCGCTTTCCTGTCTCATATTGTAACTTCCTTTCCTTTCCAAGCCTACTTTTACTTTGTAAACCGCTGTGATGTATTTTCCTCAGCGGTATATCAAATCCAATAAACATAAACATAAACATACACCGCCCTAACGCTCCGGCATGGGCGGTTTATCAAACTCTGCTAATAAAGATAAAGATAAAGTGCTAGGTATATGACTCGGAGCTCCAGGAGGTTGGTCTGCTGGGTGCTCTCATCTGGTGACCAGTTTCCTTGGGGGGCCGAGATCTCCACAGTGGGCTCTCCAGGCAAGCAGGGAGGCATCGTGGTGAGGACCCTCGAGGGGCTTGGGGTCTGAAAAGGCATGCCCATCTTGAGATGCTGGGGTGACTGCCACCAGACCAGGGAGTCCGCTAACTGGCAGGTCACAGAAACTCTGTCTCAGAGGCGGCCTGTGGCCTGCGACCACTGGTCCCGGAGACACCACTGCACCGCCCTCATGTGGAGACGAGCGTCTGGGATGATGTGGACTGTGGAGGCCATGTGCTCAAGGAGGCACAGGAGAAGCCAGGCAGGCACCGAGGGACGATACTGTAATCCCAAGCTAGAGACTTGAGACAATTGTCTCAGTCCCTGGGCAAGAAAGCCTTCGACTGAAGAGTGTCGATCTTTGCCCCAGTGAACTCCAGACACTGTATCGGGAGGAGGTGAGACTTGGGGTAGATTATGACAAAGCTCAAGTGCTGCAGAACCTGAATGGTGCATGCGGTAGCCTGATGCACCTCTGAGGCTGTGCCTCCCTTTATGAGCTAATCATCCAGGTAGGGAAAGACGAAGACCCCCTGGAGCCGGAGGAAGGCGGCCACAACTGCCAGGCATTTTGTGAAGACTCTTGGGCAGAGGCTAGGCCAAAGGGGAGCACCCTGTATTGAAAGTGCCTGCCCCACACTACAAACCGCAAGTACTGCCTGTGGTTGGGATGGATGAATATGTGGGTATAAGCATCCTTGAAGCCTAAGGAACATAGCCAATCTCCCTGCTGGAGGTATGGCAGCAATGTTCAAAGGTTGCGCAGGTCGAGGATGGACCTTAGGCCCCCGTGTCCTCTTTGACATGAGGAAATACCTGAAGTAGAACTCCTTGCCCTTGAGGTGATGGGGCACCGGTTCCACTGCTTTGTCCTAAAGAAGGCCTGCCAACTCCTTCAGAAAGTGGTCCCGGTGGAGGGGAGATCTGAGGGGCTCTCCTGGGAAATAAGGGGGAGGTGTCTGAGTCAGGTGGAAGAAGTAAACCTCTCTTACTACCGGTAGTGCCCAGGAATCGGTGGTGGTGGTCACCCATCTCTAGGCATAGAGGGCCAGATGTCCCCCTGTGGGTTACTGATCTCCTTGGGGTAGAGAGACTATGTTGAAGGACTCAAAAGCTCCCCCCTAGCTGGGCCGGAGCTGGTGCCTAGAGTTTTGTAGTCTTCTGCTTACATGTGCCATGCCCATGTCCCTTGGACTGCTGACCCTATTGGGGAGGTCGGGAGGCCTGATAAGGTGGGCAGTTTCTGTAAGCAGCTCCCTTCCTCGGGTAGGAGAGCTTTTTACCCAAGCCCTTCTGTCGGGGAGGGGCAGCGGTCTTTTTAGAGAGCCTGGTCCTCGTCGTGAACTCGATCTCTAGCTCGGCAGCCTTGTCAGTCATGGGTTGCCAAAGAGGTTCTCTCCTTGGCAGGGGACATCAAACAATTTGTCCTGAACACATTGCTCGAGGTCGGACGACGGTAGAAAAGCTTGGTGGCGTGCACCGATACCAGCTGCCGCTACTCGAGATGCCGACTCGAACCTGTCATAGGCCGCCCGAGACATGAAGTTGGAGCATTCACAGACTGCCTTGACCAGGTTCTTGAACCACTGCAAAGGTTCCTTGGAGAGACCAGCCAAGAACCTGGTGAGTTCCTTCGCCAGGTCTCTCAGGTACATGCCCATGTACAGCTAGGTAGGCCTGGATGCGGCGATGGGCATTGAGCCCTGGTAGCATTTCTTGCTTAGGGCGTCCAGGGTGCGGACCTCCCTGCCGGGGGGCACCAAGGGGTGCGTCTTCTGACTTTTCAGCCGATGCATAGCCAACTCTACCACCATGGAGTTATGTGGCAGTTGTGACTTCTGGAAGCCCAGGCTCTGGCATCGAGTCGAGCATTTTTCTCACCACCTGCACTGAAGCCAGTGTCTCCCACATTTCAAGCATCAGCTGTTCCAGGATGAGAGGAATAGGCATCGTGAGCGATTCCCATGGAGGGGCCTCATACTGGAGGATTTCCAATTCATCCGCCCAAGGATCCTCCTCCGTTGGGAATGGTAGGGCCTTGGACATGTCCTTGACAAAATCAAGGAAGCCCACATCCTCGGGTGAAGACCTCCGTTGAGGCTCCAAGACGCGAGTCAGATGAAACGTCACAGTGGCGAAGGGTAATCAGGGGACTCCTCATCCTCCGTCTCCCACTCAGAGTAGTCCATTGAGGACTCATAGGAGGGCTGCTCCGCGGGCTTCGGGACTCCCGATGCCCTGCGGCCAGTGCCCAGCAGACTTGCCGGGGATAACCGCGGTCCCGTCGAGCGGGATTCACATCTCAACCTCAGCCAAGGATCGACTCGAGATCGAGGGACCTCGAAGATCGGCTCAGCCTCCGGAGACGTCTTGGACGTCGAGGGCCCGGTGATCGAGGCAGATGAATCGGTTGTGCCAGACAACAGCACCTGCTGCTGGTCCATGAAGGCAGACAAACTGCGCTCCAGGGCCGCCATTCTGGACTCCAGGCCAGAAGGCTCCGCAGCATTCGGTGCAGGCATCAAGGGACTTGGGCCCACTGCCGGCTCCCCCGAAGGGGAATCCTCGACAAGGATAGTGTCTGGGGACCGAGGTCGGTCTGTGGTCAGATCATTCCTGGGGACCTTTGCAGGCCGCTCCTTCTCTGTTGCCCTGGCCGGTCGGAACCATTCAAGGACGCCACCTTCGAGGGTTTCTTCTTCTTCCTGGGTTCCCTTAAGGGAGACACCCTTTCTGAGGACACACGACGAGGCTCGAGTTCGGAGGGTTCCACCTGAGATGTCGGGGCCTCAGACGAGGCCCTGGCTTTCAGAGGCACTGGGGATTCGGGGAGAAACATATCGTGCTGCTTCTGGTGGCTCTGGAGGGCCTTACTGGACATCCTCTTGCAGAGATCGCAGGCTGCTGGGTCATGATCTGGCCCCAGACAGTGAAGACAGCAGTCATGTGTGTCAGTCAAAGACATAATTTTGGAGCACCAATCACATTTCTTAAAGTCACTGGTAGCCATGGGGGAAAAATGTACCCCTGCGAGGTCGAAGACTCTCCGGGCTGCCAGCGGAAGAAACAAAGGCACAAAGACGCTGGGAAAGAAAAGAACGAAAAAGCTACAAAAATGGACCGAATTCGACGCTGAGGCAACGAGGTCGGCAGGCGGGAAGAGTACCGGTGCGATACCGGAGGCAAGTATGAAACGCAGAGAGAAAAACAAATCGACTTTTTCTGGGGACAAGCCAGAGAAACGTCTGAAGGGCTCCATGGAAAAAAGGAGACTGAGCAACATGGCATCCTTAGGTAGGAAAGAGACCATGCATGCATGGTGGCAGATCCCAAGAGCTTTCTTTGAAAGCTGAGGGGATGCTTCTGCGAGGGCTCCATCGGTGCCAACGTCACCCATATGTGAGGATTGACTTCCTGCTTGTTCCCAGAGAATTAATGTTTCACTTACCTGGGGGCTTTCTTCACCCATCCCCATCGAAGCTAGCTTAAAGCCCTCATCAGTAGGTTAGCCAGTCTACTGCTGAAGAAACTTTGGCCCTTCTTGGACAGATGGACACAATCTCTGCTCTGCAGCCCTTGATAATCATCCCATGGTCCAGGAAACCAAAACACTCTATGTGAGCAATTACTGTTCTTGGTCTCCTCACACCTTCTCTACATACTTCCTATGGTGGGCCTATTCCACTTACACTGGCCTCTCTATCTTGCTGTTCCCAGGACTTCTGGAAGCCAATATTCTATGAATGTGAGCAGGTCTTCCTCTAGAACTGTCTCAGAGATCCCCACTATCTGAATGTTGGTTTTTTGCCCTCTACTCATTCCATTATTTGCCCTGCTCTCCACTCCAGCTCTCTTATCCAGGCTTCAGTCTTTCAATTTTGTCTTCCAGTTGAGAGAGAGACTTTTATTCTTATCCATTGATGCTTGCAACATGGTGAATTTTTTATCATGTACTGCAGTAAGGCTCAGTGTTATTTCCTCGACTGTCTCATCTCATAGAGCAGTGAGTGATGCTGGCAAATCCGCTGCTATTTTGGCATCTGCGTTCTTGAGCCATGCTTGCCGTAGGTTTTGTCTGCCATGTATCAACAAAATTGCACTGCTGATGCACAAAGAAATCTTGTCAGGTTTGCGTGGCTACGTTCAAGACTTCCCCTCCAATTGTCAGTTACTTTTGAAGGTTTAAGCTATTTAAGTTTTTTTAAGGGGTTTAAGTCAGAGACCTTCAACAGGGAGTCTGATTAGCATCCCAGCTTCACGTGACTACCCCCATATAAAATTCCTTACAAATTTAGGCACAGACATGTACACCAGTGATCACATCTTAAATTAATGCACATTTTCAAGTACGTGCGTACTTGTCTTTATAAAATGGGCTTGAAATATGCACATAAAAAATGCAAAATCCTTTTGTAGAAGCATTCACTCTCTTTACTAGGCAAGAGGTTATAAAATTAATCTCTTGGAGTGCAAATACCCTTGCTACCCATGTTCCAAAGACACTGGAGGTGAAGAGGAGTTGGAGATGCTTATTGGGGGATAGGTAGGGCTGGTCAGATGCTGACTGGGGACATGGGGGCAGGAGATGATGATGATGATTAGTAAAGATCTTTTTTTTTTTCACAGCAGCAGCATAGGTACCCCCTAAAAAAGGCTTGGGGAGACTAAACCATCTGAGGCCCAACTGCGACCTCTCCCCAACTTTGAGTCAAACTGGCAGGCAGCACTGTTATATATTCTGCCGCCTTTTGATTCACAGTTTGGGGTAAAACGTGCCATAGCCAGTAGAGCATATCCTTTCCCCCTGCCCCTCCTCCCCTGCCTCCGCTTACTAAGACCTGCAGCCAGGGGCGGCCCAAGGGGGGTGCGGGGCCATGTGCGGAGACTCGGTGCGGGGCCTCATTTGCATAAATATTTGCATAATGTTACCATACACTAACTTTTAGTAAACATGCCTCTTCATGAGTGTATGGATAAAGAAAGACAAAGATTTCTACATTACTCTAATCCAGTGCCAACCACCAGGCACATTAGGAACTACTACAAACATTGCCCATTTAGAACCCATAGCAAACCCACCATATCCTAACAGCACTACCAGGACTCAAAGCACCATACCCTACCTATCAAAAGGCAACACTGCAAATATTAAACCAATACATTTCAGAGAACAACAATACATGACCTACTGGGGAAAGAGAAAAAGTGACAATGTCAAATAGGAATTACATAAACAGAATACCTCAGCTCAGTTACACATGCAGAACATAGACCATCACCAAACAAGGAATCACAATTTAAAAACAGGAAGACAATAATTAAACTGGGAACCCTAAAAGCCAAACTTGGAATGTACAACAACAATGTAGAAATAAAACTATAAATTAATTTCCTCTTGTACTAAACAAAGCACAGACATTAATGATGCACATTTCCCAGAGCTGACATATTCCAGTTAATAAATTCAAAATAAAGAGATATCTTTGTACCTTTTGTGCATTTTTTTTTCAGTTGCAATTGTTCCAGCCACTTCTGGTTTATTTGTGTCTTCTGCTATCTCTCCATCGTCTGCTGTCCATTTGTCCTTTCTTCTCTTCTAGGTTTTTTCCATTCTCTCTCTACATCTGCTTTAACATAATAATCTTTCTCCTTTTGCTCTTTCCTCATTCCTATTTCATCCACTCAAATTTTACCCCTCCATCCTCAATCCCCACTTAGTCTCCCAATACCCGGCCAATTGTACATTTTTCTTCCCTCCCACACAAAATATTTTTCCCCTCTCCATTTCACTCTCCCAGCCCCATCCCCTTCTAATCTCCCCCAACATCAGCTCCCTTTTAGTTCCAGCCCCACCCAGTATCCGCTCCCTTCTAGTCCCCACATCAGCCCATTTCCAGTCCTGGCCCCCCATCAGTCCATTTCCAGTCCTAGCTCCCCCATCCATTTCCAGTCCTATCCGAGTCCCTTCATCAGCTCATTTCCAATACCAGCCTCCCATCAGCCCATTTCTAGTCCTTTCCTAGCCCCACCATCAGCCCATGTCAAATCCTAGCTCCCCTCCACTCAGCCCATTTCTAATCCAAGCCCCCCATGAGCCTACTTCCAGTTCTAGCCCCTCCATGAGTCCATTTCAATCCAAGCCCCCACCACAGCCCATTTCCAATCTTAGCTCCCCCAACACCCAATTCCCAGTCCTATCCTAGCCCCTCCATCAGCCCATTTCCTGTCCTAGCTCCCTCCCCTAAGAGCCCATTCCAAGCCCCCCTTCCCATCAGCTATTTGCAGTTCAAGCCCCCTTCCACTCAGCCCATTTCCAGTCCTAGCAATCCCCCCAACCCATTACCAGTCCTAACCTCCCCATCAGCCCACTCCCAGTCCTAATCCCACCAGCCCATTTCCAGTCCTAATCCCCCATCACCCAATTTTTAGTTTAAGACCCCCATAGCCCATTACCAGTCCTAACCCCCCATCAACCCACTTCCAGTCCTAATCCCACCAACCCATTTCCAGTCCTAATCCCCCATCACCCAATTTTTAGTTTAAGCACCCCCATAGCCCATCACCACTCCTAACCCCCCCCAGTGCCCATCACCACTTCTAACCCCCCCCAGCACCCATCACCACTCCTAACCCCCCCCAGCACCCATCACCCATCACCACTCCTAACCCCCCCAGTGCCCATCACCACTCCTAACCCCCCCAGTGCCCATCACCACTCCTAACCCCCCCCCAGCGCCCATCACCCATCACCACTCCTAACCCCCAGCCCAGCCCAGCCCAGCCCAGGGAAAATTTAAAATAAAAAAAAGCTGTCTGCTGCCGCTTCCGGGGCCGCCGCGGCAGAATCGAGTGTGCCGTGGGGCCCCCCCTGTGCCCGGCAGAGCCTGCCCTCCCCTGTATCACCTCTTTCCAGCAGCAGTCACACGCGCCGGCTTTCAGAGCGCGAAGGGACTAGTTTCCCTTTCGCGGCTCTGTTAAGCCCGCGGGGGGCTGATGGGAGTTCCCATCAGCCCCCGCGGGCTTAACAGAGCAGCGAGGGAGAAACTCTCCCCTCGTGCTCTGAAAGCCGGCGCGTGTGACTAACTGCAGCTGAAAGAGGTGATACAGGGGAGGGCAGGCTCTGCCGGGCACAGGGGGGGCCCCGCGGCACACTCGATTCTGCCGCGGCGGCCCCAGAAGCGGCAGCAGACAGCTTTTTTTTAATTTTTTTTAAATTTTACTTTTGGATCAGAATGTTTTTTGCGCGGGGCCCCCTGAAACGCGGGGCCCTGTGCAAAAAACATTCTCGCTCAATGGACGGGCCGGCCCTGCCTGCAGCAGTAGTAAACACAAAAAAAGGATGCGGGGCCATTCCCTCCATGCTGCTTTCGATAGCTCTGCTGGTCTTGCTCCTCTGAAAGAGATGGTCTACAACAAGAGGGATGAGGCCAACATAGCCAGCAGCAACAGCACGTAGGGATGGTCCCCATGCCTTTTTTTTGTTTTGTTTTTTGCTGCTGCCACAAGTCCCAGTAAGCCATAGCAGGAGAAAGTAAGCAGTAGGAGGAGGGATACGTCAGCAGCAGAAGTAGAAGTAGGAGAAAAAAAAGGGAGAAAAGAAACAGGAGATGTTGAGTCAGGGAGAGGAGGAAAGAAAGGCTACATGCACAAAGGGGGATGCTGGAAATAGGGGGAGTGAGCAGGATGACGAGAGCTGCTGTATATAGGGAGTGCATATGGTTACAAGGGGAGAGGATTGAAAGGTGGGTAGAAAGACAAGGGAAATGCTGGACGCACTAGAGGGAAGATGATAAACATGGAGAAATCAGAAAGAGGGGAAATGCTTGACATGAGGGTGGGGTTGGGAGTAGGAAAAGAAGGGAAATACTGGACATGGGGCAAAGTAAGGGAGAACAGAGAAGAGACTAGAGTGGGGGTGGGGTGGGTATAAGAAGACAGAAAAGAAATGATAGACACAGGCAGGCGTACGGAGACAGAGGGGAAATAAAAAGTTGGATGGAAGAGGGGAGAGAGAGATAGAAAATATAGGTAGATGCAGTATAAAAGAGAAATTGGATTGTAAGAAAAAATGAAATCTGAGTGGATAGAGGAATAAAAATAAACAGAAGAAAGTTGAAAGGAAAAGATCATTATTAGAGATGGACATAGGGGAGGAAATGAAGGTGGAGCAAGAAAAAGTATTAATGGACAGGAGACCCTAGCAAAAGAGTTAAGAAAAGACAGAGGAAAACAGAAAACAGAGACTGAGGCTAACTCTATTAGGAAAAATAAAATGATCAAAGATAGAAAAAAATGTTATTGTTAGTGATCAAAATATATCATTTTTTTACATTTTACATCTCCTCTCTAAATTTTGCACAGTACAGGGAGAAATGCAGCCGTATTTCTATTTCTCAGTTGTTGCACTGCATGCAGAAACTGGCTCTTGGGGTTTCATTTAAATTTAATTTTTGGTTACGTAAACTATACTTGAGGGTCTCTGCTCTGCATGCGTGAAAGAGGCAAGATATTCTGTTAACAAAGGGAGCCATTTTATAAGGAGCTACATAATGATAATGCTCATAATAATCTATTTTCAAGGACTTGCACATGTAAATGGGTATTTAAGCATCTACTGTAGCTGATCAATATTCTGTAAGTATGCACATAAGACAAATCGTGCATACTTTCACTGTGGGCCTACACATGGGCAGAGCGCTTAAATGTTAACATCTGCAAGCTCTGAACACAAAAATATTCTTACTGGGTTTCCCTTATAACCTTTTCTATTTGCATGGTAGGTCAAAACTTAACCTTTATCTCAAACAATTTCCAGGCCAGGGCAAAATGCAATGTATGAGGGGGTACCCAAAAAAAACAGGAATAACATTGCCGTGGGCGGAGCTTGTGTAGTACGCACCTTTTCCGCTAGGCGTGTATAGTGCAACTCATTGTCAGTTCAGTGCCGCCTGTGTTGTCGACCTGGCTTGTTCTGTTCATCTGCAGTGATTGTTTTTGCTAGCGCTGTTTTGTTCTTGTTTCTTTTTTTATGATGACAAGTTTAAGTGAACAACGTGCAGCTGTGAAATTTTGTTTTCTACTCGGTAAAAATGCTGCTGAAACTGTTTTAATGTTGAAAACAGCTTATCAAGATGACGCTATGTGAAAAAGTCAAGTGTACCAGTGGTTTGCTCGGTTTAAAAATGGCGACATGTCGATTGATGACAAACCTCGTTCTGGGCGTCCATCAACTGCCCGAATCGACGAAAATATTGAAAAAATTAGAGAGCTTGTGCTCACAGACCGTCAGACAATTGATCAACTGTCAGAGATTAGTGGGTTATCTTGGAGCTCGGTTCAGCGAATTTTAACGGAAGATTTGGGAATGAAAAGGGTTGCTGCCAAGTTTGTTCCTCGGGTTCTGACTGACAATCAAAAGGAACATCAAGTTGAAACATGTCGTGTTTTGAAACAGCTTGAAACTGATCCAGATTTTCTGTCAAAGGTCATTACAGGTGATGAGTCATGGTGCTATGGTTACGACCCAGAAACAAAGCAACAGTCAAGCCAATGGAAGACGTCATCATCACCCCGTCCAAAAAAATGTCGTCAAGTCAAATCAAACATCAAAACAATGCTGATTTGCTTTTTTGATGCCGAGGGGGTAGTTCATTCAGAGTTTGTTCCCCCAGGTCAGACCATCAATCAAACCTTTTATTTGGAAGTTTTAAGAAGATTGTGCAACAGTGTTCGTCAAAAAAGACCCGATTTGTGGCAGACAGGAGACTGGTTCTTCCACCACGACAACGCACCTGCACACACAGCCATCTCTGTTAGACAGTTTTTGGCTAAAAATGGCATGGTTCCGCTGCCCCACGCACCTTACTCGCCTGACCTGGCTCCGTGCGACTTTTTCTTATTTCCACGCATGAAAAGGGGCATGAAAGGACACCGATTTGACAACATTGAAGAAGTCAAGAAAAAAACGAGGGAGGAGCTGTCAGCTGTTTCTAAAGATGACTACAAAAAATGTTTTGAACAGTGGAAGCACCGGTGGGACAAATGTATCAGTTGTAATGGAGAGTATTTTGAAGGGGATAAGGTTGTTTTGTAAAGAATTTGAAATAAATAGCTTTTAAAAAAATAATTCCTGTTTTTTTTGGGTACCCCCTCGTATGCTGCTGAGTCAATGCTGACACCTGGTGATCCAGCTTTGCACTGTTCCTTCCTGTGTAGTAATTAACAACGCAAAGGTTTTCCCCAGAGGGTGGGGTGAGAGCTAACTATGGGATATACTTCTAAAGTAAAAATTTTGATAAACATTTAAACAGAATTATTTACAAATAATTTGCATTTATTATTAAAAAGAAATAAGCTAAAATAAGTTAAAATATAACCAGTATAATAAATAGGTAATAGATAAAATAGTTAATGAAAAAGTAATTACTCACCTATAATGGGTGTTCTCCAGGGACGGCAGGAATAGGTCCTCACAAGTGATATCGGCACCAATGGAGTCCGTGCAGAAGCATCTCCCCAGCTTTCAAAGAAATTCTTTGGGAGTTGCACTACGCATGCATGGTCCTATTCTTGCCCAAGGGGGCCATCTTGCCTCAGTCTAATGGCATAGCTAATACGGCAAAAATAAAGTACGGTAAAGAAGCAACTCCAAGGGGAGGAGAGAGGGTTGTGAGGACTGATTCCTGCTGTCCCCCTGAGAACACCTGTTACAGGTGAGTAACTATGCTTTCTCCGGGAACAAGTGGGAAGTCAGTCCTCACATATGGGACTCCCCAGCTACAGGCTACCGAGAACCTGTACAAAACGACATGATTGACCAGAGAAAGTGAGTCTTGAGCTGCAGCAAATGAGTCCCAACTGAGAGACTCTCACAAGACCCAAGTGTCCAGCAGGGAACCAGCACTCCGGTAGCCTGAACACAGAAGGGTCAGAGAGCAGGAGTTGCCAACACTCAAGAGATTACGGAGCATGGCCTGGCCGAAGGCACTATCCTGTTGGGACTCCCTCTCCAGGCAGTAGTGAGCTGTGAAGGTATGGACTGAAGACCAGGTGGCAGCCCGGCAGATTTCAGTCACAGGTACGGAACACAGATTTGCTACAGAGGTAGCCATGGCTTTGACGCGGTGTGCTGTGACCCAGTGGTAGTGAGATCCCAGTCCACTCATAGGGAGGATAATACAGTCCGCCACCCAAGTGGACAGAGTTTGCTTGGTTACTGGAAGCCCCAGATCACTGGGGTCATAGGAGACAGAGCTGAGGCACTTTGTGATGGCCCTGAGTCTGTTGCAGATAGAAGGACAGGGCCTCCTCACAATCCAGAGTATGGAGAACAGTCTCCGCCTTGCCTGCGTGAGGCCTCGGGAAGAAGGTGGAGAGCACCACCTCCTGATAGAAGTAGATGGGGGGGACACCTTTGGCAGAAACATGGGGTGTGTGGAGCACCACCCTGTTCTTGTAGAACCTCTTGTAGGGCGGCTCTGCCATCAGAGCCTGGAGCTCCCTGACCCTGTGAGCTGACATGAGTGCCACAAGAAAGACAACCTTCCAGGAGAGGTACTGCAGGTGGCAAGTAACCAGGGGCTCAAACGGCAGCTTAGTGAGCTGTGAGAGCACTACGTTGAGATCCCACTCTGCCGTTGGTGGGTGGACGGAGGCTTGGACAACATAAGACCCCGCAGAAAACTAGAGATAAGGGTCTGAGCTGAGAGGGGCTTGCCCTCGACACTGTGGTTGTGCACCGCAATAGCGCTCAGGTGCACTCTGACTGAGTTGGATTTCAGTCCCACCTGGGACAGGTGGAGTAGATACTGGAGCACCAGCTGCACCAAACAGAAGGAGAACAGGTTCACCTGCCTTTTAGCACACCACACAAAAAAATTGATGTCACCTGAAGATGTACGTCCTTCTCATGGGAGGCCAGAAGGACCTCCTCCAAGTCATGTGGGAGGTTGAAGGGAGCTAGAGCTACCCTTTCAGCAGCCAAGCCGTGAATGACAGGGAGCCCAGGTTGGGGTACAGGAGAGAGCCCTCTTCCTGTGAATGTAGTACTGGGGCACAGCCCAGGGGACTCGGAGGTGCCACCGACAGACAGAGAAGCAATGGGAAACAAAGTTGCATGGGCCACCGGAGAGAGAGCTACCAGAATCAGCGATGCCTTGTCGCGCTAGATCTTGAAGAGGGTCTTGGTGACCAGCTGTGTGGATGGGAAGACGTAAAAGAGGCCTTCTGTCCATGGGATGAGGAACACATCCACTGCCACCTGGGATTGGTGCAGCTGGCGAGAGCAGAAGCAGGACAACTGCATGTTATCCGGGCTAGTAAACAGGTCCACTAAGGGGATGCCCCAGAGTCGGAAAAGTCGAGAGGCCACTCTGGGGTCCAGGCACCACTCGTGTGACTGGAGAACTCTGCTCAATCTGTCTGCCAGGGGATTGTCCAGGCACAGGAGGAAAATCGCCCGCAGGAACATCCCATATGTCGCATATGAGGAGAGGGCTACCGCCTCCTAGCAGAGGGAGTACGACACCATGCCTCCTTGTTTGTTGACATAGAACATTGCGAGACTTGGTTGTCCATCTGGACCAGCACAGACTGGTGCTGCAACCGATGGTGAAAGACTCAGAGGGCCAGAAATATCGCCTGGAGCTCCAGGCGGTTGATCTGCAATTGGCACTCTGTCTGGGACCACATGCCTTGGGTGCGGAGGTCCTCGCAATGAGCTCCCCATCCTTGCAGGGAGGCATCCATAGTAAGGACCTTCTGGGGGGTAGGTGCCTGGAAGGGCATCCAGCCTGAATGTGGTGGGGGGATCTGACACCAGTCGAGGAAGCCCGCCAGTTGGTGGGTCACTTTACCCTGTCTCGAAGTTTGCCCGTGGCTTGTGTCCACTGGGAGCGGAGGCACCACTGAGCTGCCCTCATATGTATGTGGGCGTATGGGGTCACGTGGACCGTGGAGGCCATGCGACCCATCTGGGGGAGGAGAAGGCAAGCGGTCACTGACCAGTGGTGTTGCACTTCTGAAACTAGTGCCCTGAGGTGTTCTGTCCTCTCCAGAGGAAGGCCTTGGCATGGAGGATGTCCAGCTCAGCCCCTATGAACTCCAGGCGCTGCTCCAGAAATAGATGGGACATGGGATAGTTGATGACGAACCCCAGATGCTGCAGGACATGGATGGTGCGCTCAATGGCGCAGTGCACCTCTGAAGCTGTGCCTCGCCTTAGGAGCCAGTCAACCAGGTAGGGAAAGACGAAGGCCCCTTAGAGACAAAGGTGGGCTGCGACTACTGCTAGGCACTTGGTGAAGATCCTTGGTGATGATGCCAGCCCGAAGGGTAGCATCCTATACTGGTAGTGACCTCCTCCCACCATGAACCGGAGGTATTATCGGTGATTGGGATGGATCAGGATGTGTGAATAAGTATCCTTCAGGTCTAAGAAGCATAGCTGGTCTCTCTGCTGGAGGTAAGGCAGCAATGTTGCAAGGGACACTCCCTCACTAGAAACCTGTTCAAGTCCCGTAGATCCAAGATGGGCCTGAGGCCCCCTATTCGCTTCGAAATGAGAAAATATCCAGAGAAGAAGCCTTTGCCCCAGAAATGTTTGGGCAATGGCTCCACTGCCTTGTCCGTCAGGAGGCCTTTGAGCTCTGTGAGGAACAGAGTCTGGTGAAGGAAAGGCCTAACAGGTTCTCCTAGGAAGAACAGGGATGGCGTCTGTTGCAGGTGGAGGAGGTATCCCTCCTTGACTACCTGCAGCACTCAGGAATCAGTAGCAATGGAGAACCGTCTGTGGGCACACAGGGTCAGATGCCCTCCTGTGGACTGCTGAGGGCCTCCTGGGGGAGAGACAGCCATACCCAAGGAATCAAACACTCCCTCTAGGCTGGACCGGGGACGATGCCTGGGTCTTAGGGGTCTTAGGCTTCTTAAGCTTGCGGGGGCCATGCCTTTGTCCCTTGGATTGTTGCCCCTGCTGTGGGGCAGAGAAGGCCTGGTACTGTGTGGCATTACCAAACACACCCTTCTTTCTCGGGAAGAAAGGCTTCTTCCCCAGGGCCTTTTTACAGGGGTGCACTAAGGTCTTCTTCGAGAGTCTGGTCCTGGTCAGGAACTCAGTCTCTCTCTCAGCAGCCTTGTCTGACATGGGTTTTCTGAAAAGGTTCTTTCTAGTGCAAGGGACATGGATGAGTTTGTCCTGAACCCACTGCTCGAAGTCCGACAACTATAGTCATGACTGATGTCAGGCACTGATGCCTGCGGCAGCCATTCTGGCTGAGGATTCAAAGCCATTGTATGCTGTCGAAGACGAGAACTTCGAGCACTCCTCGACTGCCGAGGCCAGAGACTTGAACTGCTGAAGGGGTTACCCATTGCGGCCTGCAGAAAAAACGGCAAGCTCCCTCACCAGTTCCTTTAGGTACATGCCGATGTACAACTGGTAGGATTGACTCTGCAAACCAGTATCAAGCCCTGGTAGCATTCTCGACTGAGGGCATCCAAGATCCAGACCTCCCTACCCGGGGGCAGCGATGAATGAGTCTTTTGGTTCTTGAGTTATCGCATGGCTGACTCGACGATCATAGAATTGTGAGGGAGCTGGGTTTTTTGGAACCCCAGGCTTCGGCGAACTCAGTACATGAAGTCAAGCCATCTGTTCACAATGAGCACCGACGCCAGTGCTTCCTACATATGGAGGAGGCGGCGCTTGAAGATCGGAGGGACAGGCACCGGGAGGGCCTCCTTTGGAAGGGCTTCATACTGGAGGATCTCAAGTTCCTTTGTGCGGGAGTCCTCCTCCGCCTTGGTCTCAAACGCGAGCATCTTTGCCAGGTCCCACACAAAGTCAAGGAAGGCAATGTCCTCGGGTGGGGAATGGAACTGGGACACCGGTGGAGACGGGTCTGAGGGCACGTTTCAGTGTTTCTGAATGTCCGGGAACTCCTCGTCCTCAGTCTCCCAGTCTGACTCGAAGTCATAGGAAGAATCCAAAGCTCTGTGGCTTCCGTGGTCGGTCTCTGAACCCAAAGGCCAGTGTCCCCCGAGGGAGTTGCGGTCCGAGCTGCGTGCACTCGCCAGAGAGGACGGGTGTCCTGAGGAATGGGACCGGAACCTCGTCTGATGCCAATGGGTCTCTCAAGGTGGGCAGCCTCAAGGATCGGCTTGACGACAGGGTAAGCGCTCAAGGTCAAGGGTTCAGTCATCGAGGCAGATAAACCAGAGGGACTGAACATCAGCCCCTGCTGCTGTGCCAGGAGGGCAGCGATACTGTGTTTCAAGGCCATCATTCTGGTCTCCATGCCAGATGGCTCCACAGCCTTCAACGCGGGCACCAGTGTCAGTTCTGTCAAGGGTGACTCCTTAATCAGGATGGCCTTGAGGGTCCGAGGCCAGTCAGACACTGACAACTCCTTCCGGGGCAGCTTGTGAAGCCGCTCCCACTCCGATCCCTCGGACTCATTCCCGGGACTGCGGGGCCTAGTGTGGGATTTACCCACTTTTCCAGACCCATCCTCAGAGGCGGTCTTCGAGCTCTTCCTGCGTTCCACATTCGGGGAGTTCCTCTCAGAGAAGCCGTGGCCACAGGACTCTGAGGCAGCCTGGAAATCGCTGGGCACTGAAGTACCGGAGGGGGCCCTGGAGCGTCATGTCACCGGGGACTCCAGTGCAGAGTTTGATCTATGGAACAACTTCTCCTGCTGCATCTGGTGGCTCTTGATGGTCTTTGCGGACATGGACTTGCAAAGGTCTCAGCCCAAGTTGTCGAGATCCGGCCTGAGGCAACGGAGGCAGCAGTTATGTGAGTTGGAGAGGGACATCTTACTGCATTGATCACATTTTTTGAAGCCACTGGAGGACATGGGGAAAAGCAGGTCCTTGAACCTGCCTACTGGCCTACTGGCCAAAAAGGGCACAAAGCGCCAGTCGAGCGACACCGAGATAAAACAAGAAACCGAGGCGAGCTGGCTTGGGGGCAGGAAGAGGAACCGCTACGTGTATCGGAAAGGAAAATTTTAAGGCAAAAAAGACACTTTTTCTGGGAAAATGGTACAGATGCCCAGTGGGCTCCGCGGAAAAGGCAAGATCCGTCATGAAGGCAAGATGGCACCCTAGAGCGGGAAGAGGACCATGCATGTGTGGTACATCTCCCAAAGGCTTTTTTTAAAAGCTGGGGAGATGCTTCCGCACAGGCTCCATCGGCGCATACATCACCCGTTTGTGAGGACTGACTTCCTGCTTGTTTCCGGAGAATTACTTTTTTCACAGTTGTGTTTTTTCTCTTTTGTGTTGACATGCCCTTCAGGCCTTAGACAAGCAATCTTTTCCTCGAATGTTACCCAAATGAAAGTGCACCATCTCGACCTTCCCACAAATAAACCCCATGTTCACTGTAACATCCCTCAAAATGTTGTATAATATGTAAATACTACTATGTATCAAGTCTGTGTAAATAGTTAATTTTGACTATCCAAGTTGAGTTACCTGTTATCTGTATTTTTACGGTTAACCCCACCGTAAAACATAAATGTTCCATGTAAACCGCACTGATGTTGAAGAGCGCGGTATATAAGAGAAATAAATAAAATAAATAAATAAATTAGTAAGGTAGGTAATTTCAATACAGTTTCTTCTTAGACCTTCATTTCATTTCATTTGTTAAAATTTGATATACCATCCTTTGTGGGGACATTAGAGCAGTTTACGATAAATAATATAACATTCAGAAAAGAGAACTCCAATAAAATACAGAAAAGTAAAATAGAACATGCAGACAACTGAGGAGCAGAAGGGCTGAGAGAGGTGAATACAAAACGGTAGGGCAGGAATAAAGATGGGCTTTTTTTCTTTACTTTCCTGTTGTGAAATACTAAAGGTTTAAGTAATTAAGTTATTACTTATTCAGGCACTTGATATACCCCCAATAAGCAAAAAGCTATTACAGCAGTTACAAATTATTCAGCAGTAAGAATCAATCTTAATTTCCTTGTCCTCTCTTTCAGGACTCAATAAAATAGCAAATGTGATGGCAGAAAGTTCCTTTTAAAATATAACTGTTTCACCTCAAAATTAACCATGAAGCTAGGGTGTAGCTGAACGTTTTTGCTTTAGATACCTAGTGTCAGTCCCTTCTTCCTTGAACCTACTACCTGACAATAAAAAACCCTTCTCTCTTATTTTCATCTTCTGCTTGCAGTCAAATTTATTTTCCATCTGTTTTTTTTTTTAACCAGCTCTTCACTTGTCTCCATTTTATCACACAGTTTCCTAGCGCGTATTCAGCATGTGTATTACCATCAGTAATAGGCAGGGCCGGCCCGTCCATTGAGCAAGAATGTTTTTTGCACAGGGCCCCGCGTTTCAGGGGGCCCCGCGCAAAGAACATTCTGCTTTTTTTTCAAAATTAAGTTAAAAAACAAAAAAGCTGGCTGCTACCGCTGCTGCTGCTGCCGCCGCGGCAGCAGCAGAATGGAGTGTCCCGCGGGGCCCCCTCTGCCCGGCTGAGCTCTCCCTCTGCGACGGCTGAGCCCCTCTGTGCCGGCTTTCAGATACGCGAAGGGAGAGTGTCTCCCTCGCGTCTCTGTTAAGCCTACAGGGGCAGATGGGAAATTTCCCATCAGCCCCTGCGGGCTTAACAGAGACGCGAGGGAGACACTCTCCCTTCGCGTATCTGAAAGCCGGCACAGAGGGGCTCAGCCGTCACAGAGGGAGGGAGGGAGGGAGGGACTCAGCCGGGCAGAGGGGGCCCCGCGGGACACTCCATTCTGCTGCTGCTGCGGCGGCAGCAGCAGCGGTAGCAGCCAGCTTTGTTTTTTTTTAATGTTCCTTGAATCGATGGAGGGGGGGGGTTAGGACTGGTAATGGGCTATGGAGGGGGTTAGGACTTGACTTGAGGTGGGCTGTGGGTTGATTGGGGGGATAGGACTGGTAAAGGGCAACGTGTGGGGCTAGTACTGGAAATGGGCTGGGGGGGTTAAGACTGGAGATGGGCTGATGGGGTTAGGACTGGTAATGGGCTGTGTGCTGTTGGGGGGGGTAGGACTGGTAATGGGCTGTGGGCTGATGGGGGCTGTCTGGTAATGGGCTATGGGGGGGTTAGGACTGATAATGGGCTATGGGGGGCTAAGACAGGAAATGGGCGGATGGGGAGGGGTTAGGACTGGTAATGGACTGTGGGCTGATGGGGGCTGTCTGGTAATGGGCTATGGGGGGTTAGGGCTGATAATGGGCTATGGGGGGGCTAGGACAGGAAATGGGCTGATGGGGAGGGGTTAGGACTTGAGGTGGGCTGATGGGATTAGGACTGGTAATGGGCTGTGGGCTGTTGGGGGGGGTTAGAACTGGTAATGGGCTATGGGAGGGTTAAGACTGGTAATGGGCTTTGGGCTGATGGGGGCTGTCTGGTAATGGGCTATGGGGGGGTTACGACTGATAATGGGCTATGTGGGGGCTAGAACAGGAAATGGGCTATGGGAGGGTTAAGACTGGTAATGGGCTTTGGGCTGATGGGGGCTGTCTGGTAATGGGCTATGGGGGGGGTTAGGACTAGAAGTGGGTTGATGGGGGGGCTAGGACTGGTATTGGGTTGGGGGGTTGCTAGGACTGGAAATGGGATGATGCAGGGACTAGAAGGGAGAGGATGCTGGGTGAGGCTGGAACTAGAAGGGAGCTGATGTTGGGGGAGGATTAGAATGGGATGGGGCTGGGAGAGTAAAATGGAGAGGGGAAAAATATTTTGTGTGGAAGGGATGAAAAATCTCACAATTGGCCGGGTATTGGGAGAGTAAGTGGGGATTGAGGATGGAGGGGTAAAATTTGAGTGGATGAAATAGGAATGAGGAAAGAGCAAAAGGAGAAAGATTAGTATGTTAAAGCAGATGTAGAGAGAGAATGGGAAAAAAACTAGGAGAGAAGAAAGGACAAATGGACAGCAGACGATGGACAGTTAGCAGAAGACACGAAGAAACCAGAAGAAAGTGGCTGGAGCAATTGCAGCTGAAAAAAAATGCACAAAAGGTAGAAAAATCTCTTTATTTTGAATTTATTAATTGGAATATGTCAGCTCTGGTAAATGTGCATCATTAACGTCTGCGCTTTGTTTAGTACAAGAGCAAATTAATGTATAGTTTTATTTCTACAGTGTTGTACATACCAAGTTTGGCTTTTGGGATTCCCAGTTTAATTATTGTCGTCCTGTTTCTAAATTGTGATTCCTTGTTTGGTGATGGTTTATGTTCTGTTCATGTGTAACTGAGCTGAGGTATTCTGTTTATATAATTCCTATTTGACATTGCCACTTGTTCTCTTTCCCCAGTAGGTCATGTATTGGTATTCTCTGAAATGTATTGGTTTAATATTTGCATGTTTCCTTTTGATAGGTAGGGTATGGTGCTTTGTGAGTCCTGGTAGTGCTGTTAGGATACGGCGGGTTTGCTATGGGTTCTAAATGGGCAGTGTTTGTAGTAGTTCCTAATGTGTCTGGCGGTTGGCACTGGATTATAGTAATGTAGAAATCTTTTAGTCTTTCTTTATTCATACACTCATTAAGAGGCATGTTTACTAAAAGTTAGTATATGGTAACATTATGCAAATATTTATGCAAATGAGGCCCCTTATGCAAATGAGGCCCCGCACCGAGTCTCCGCACATGGCCCCGCACCCCCCTTGGGCCACCCCTGGTAATAGGGGTATTTGTGAGGGACGCAACTAGTGCAGTTGTACCTGAGCCATACTGTACAGTGAAAGGATCCTTTGCTGCTGTGTTCAAAAATGCCCCCACTGTCACTTTACTGCTGACAAAGGTGTTGCCCCCCCACTAAAGATTTTAACTCAAAGCACCATGGCTTAGCCCTGCCCTACTTTAGCCTCCCCAAACAAGCAGAATCACTGACCACCTATGAACACCAGGCTGCATACCTGCATGTGTAGCAGATGCATGCCCCCAACAGTTACCACAAAGGCTTTGTACTTACCATGCCCTAGGTTTTGCAGCTAATGTGGTGTAAATATGAAACTCTTCTGCACAAAGAGGCCAATTCTATTCTGGCAGTCAAGCCCCTGTGCGGCCCCTCAGAATCAGGGCATACAGCGGGTTGCACCCGTTTCTGATCCCGCAGGGGCTAGACATGCCCGCAGGATCAGAATCTGGTCTACCAGCCTGGACGTGCAGGCCGGGCCCCGATTCTGATGGGCCACACACCCCGCAGATCCCCGGCTAACTCAGCCAGGCTCTTGAACGGAGCTGCAGTGCCATGGGGTGACAACCCACCCATGCTCCGCCTCCAAACCGCCCCCTCCCAAGGCTCCCTATACAACAACACTGTTCTTACGGGGAGCCTTTGCACCAGGAGTAACAGGGAAACTAATAGCGGGGATGTACGTCCAGGTAGGACGTACATCCCCCACTATTCGTGGTGCAGAATGACCCCCTTACTATACAGGCTGTGATTAGCTTGACATGTATCCTCCCTTCACTTGGATTAGTTAATAAAAGTACAATCTGTAACAGCTAAGCATGTGCATGGACAAAAAATTTTCACTTTGGCTTTTTTCCCTCTGATTTTCAGGTATTTTTTTAGTTTGTTTCACACATTCATTTTAATAACTTCTTTTTACACATACAAATCTATTTTATGTACATTAGTTCATAGGTTAATATGCATAAAATTTGTTTTGCATGAGCTATCATTTTTAAGGCAAACAAAATATACATGTCTTAACAAGTGCATACATATCCCTACTCACAGCATAATAAATACTGGCTGATTTGGTTAGCAGCACATGCTAACTAGATGACTGCCGCTGAATATATTTAGAGACCATCTCAGCACTATCAGTATAGTGCCAGGCTGGTCTGTGGGGTGGAGTGAGGACCGTGCCGGACATTATCCATATAAAAGTGATATTCAGCACCGCTATACGAATAGCTATTTGGATTATTTAAGGCAGCAAAAAAAACCCCACTATCCTAAGGCTATCAGGATAGCCTATCTGTACAATGGCTCTGAATAACTGAGCAGCAGCATTGGCCTCTTTGAAAATAAAAATGATTATTTAAATTATTATGTATTTGGTTACTGGATTATTTTGTTAACTGCAGCTATTTTGGGTCACATTTTTCTTTAAAGAAGGTGATAGACAGGTAAAGCATAGTTACTCACCTGTAACAGGTGATCTCCGGGAACAGCAGGAATTTAGTCTTCACATATGGGTATCGTCGGTACCGACGGAGCCTGCGCGGGAACGCTCCCCAGTGTCCAATTAGAAAGCTTTTGGGAGCATCCCACAGCACCTGCGTGCTGCCTTCCCGCCTTTCCCAACTGCCTCTCTCCAGTTGAGTTTAAAGCTGAGACAAAGAGAGAGAGAGGGAAAGAGATAGAGAGATACAACTCCTAGGGGAGGTGGGTGGGTTGTGAAGACTAAATTCCTGCTGTTCCCGGAGATCACCTGTTACAGGTGAGTAACTATGCTATCTCCAGGAACAAGCAGGAATGTAGTCTTCACATATGGGGACTCCCTAGCTTTAGATGCCAGGGAGAGACCCCAGAAGTTGTGTGTCCCTGTGAAAGGGCTCCACTTCCCCCCCATGGATCTCTGGCATCCAACCAGGGATAGCGGGTAGGAGTTGATTAGGTATGGAACAGGTGTTGGAGAACAGCCTGACCAAACAAGGCATCCCGGCAGGAGTCCTTGTCCAAGCAGTAATGGGCTGTGAAGGTATGAACCGAGGCCCAAGTGGCTGCTCGACAGATGTCGTCGATAGACACAGAGTGCAGATGAGCCATTGAAGCTGCCATGGCTCTCACATTGTGAGCTGTGACATGTCCCTCCAGAGGAAGATTCTAACTCTGATAGGCAAACGAAATACACTGTGCAATCCAGTTGGACAGTGTTCTCCTGGAGACTGGAAGACCCAAATGAGAAGGATCAAAAGCAACAAAGAGTTGAGAGGACTTTCTATGTTGCTGTGTTCTTTGCAAGTAAAAGGCTAAAGCTCTTTTACAGTCCAAAGTATGAAGATTCCTTTCTGCATTTGATGCATGAGGCCTTGGAAAAAACACAGGCAGGTAGACCGCTTGGTTAAGATGAAAAGGCGAGACCACCTTTGGCAGAAACTGTTCTATACTGTTCTGTATTAACACTAGTTGTTTATCTTATTGTTATTTAGTCATATGATGTTTTATGTAAAACAAACTCCGATTTGTTAACTGTTGTTTATTGTGAACCGCAACTGAACTATGGAAGATGCGGTATATAAATCATTGTTAAATAAAATAAAATAAAAGTGTGGATGAGCCCTAAGGACTACCTTGTCATGATGGAACCTTGTATAAGGTGGATCAGCCACTAGTGCCTGCAACCCACTGATACGACGTGCTGATGTGACTGCAATGAGAAAGATAACCTTCCAGGAAAGGAATTTCAATGAAGTAGTAGCTAAGGGTTCGAAAGGTGGCTTCATGAGCTGGCCAAGAACCAGGTTTAAGTCCCATGCCACCGGTGGTGGCTTAATGGGAGGCTTAGTTAGAAGAAGGCCTCTCATAAATCTTGCTATAAGAGGATGGGAGGAAATAGGTTGTCCATTTAAAGGCTTGAAAGAAGCTGCAATAGCACTCAAATGGACTCTTACTGAGTTAGTTTTAAGTCCTGCATTGGATAAATGAAGGAGATACTCCAATAATGATTCCAGAGGTATCGCAAGGGGGTTAAGACCCTTCTGCGAGCACCATATGGTAAACCTTTTCCACTTGAAAGCATAAGAGTGTCTTGTAGAAGGTTTTCTAGAAGCATAAAAGGATATCCCTTACTTGCTGAGGAAGATTAAGATCCTGAAGATCTAGGCCTTCAGCAACCAATCCCTGAGATGCAGGGACTGGGGATTGGGATGCCATAACATTCCGTCCTCCTGAGACAGGAGATCTGGCGCAGAGCCTAATTCCAGAGAGGGAGCTTGAGAGAGATGTAGAAGCAGAGGGTACCACACTTGCAGGGGCCAATGTGGAGCTATGAGAATCATACGGCCTCTGTCTCTCTGAAGCTTGAACAGGGTTTGGGAATCAGGGGAATGGGTGGAAAGGCATAAAGGAAGTCTTGACCCCAATGAAGGAGGAAAGCATCCCTGGCCTGAGAGCCCTGAGCCGAAATTCTGGAACAGAACCGGGGAAGTTTGGCATTCAACGGACTTGCAAAGAGGTCTATGTCCGGGGTTCCCCAAATTTGAAAAATCTTGGCTACATGATCCGCATGTAGAGACCATTCTTGTGGAAGCAGAACTCGACTGAATTCCCATCAGCCCCTGCGGTTTTAACAGAGCCGCGAAAGGGAAACTCTCCCTTTGCGCTCTGAAAACCAATTTTGACTGCGGAGAGGGAGCTGATGCAGGGAGGGCAGGCTCTGCCGGGCAGGGGGGGCCCCGCGGGACACTGGAATCTGCCGCGGCGGCAGCAGCAGGCCGACAGCAGACAGCTTTTTTTTTTAAAAATGTAAAATTTACTTTTAAAGCAGAATGTTCTTTGCGCGGGGCCCCCTGAAACGCGGGGCCCTGTGCAAAAAACATTCTTGCTCAATGGACGGGCCGGCCCTGCCAAGAGCATCACCTAGAAGCACCCAAACCTATGGAAAAACCGTAAACAGTAGTCTCTGCTTTTACTAAGCTTTGAAATCAAAAGAAAGGCACAAGGGTACAAATTGGGGGTCATTTTATAAAAAAAATGGAGAATGATTACTAAACTGTGCTCCCAGGATAGCACGGTGTTAGTGCACATTTTGGACACCATGCTAAAAAGCATATTTACTCATCTGTAACAGTTGTTCCCCTGGTACAGGAGGAATCAGTCCTCACATATGGGTAACGTGAGGATCGACGGAACCCACTGGATTCACTCCCCAGCTTTCAAAAAAAAGCCTTCGGGAGTTAGACCGCACATGCATGGTCACCTTCCCGCCCAAGGGTGCCATCTTACCTCAGAATGACGACATAGCTCAATCAAGCATAAAAAAAAGAAACTTCCACAGGAAGGAAGAAGAGTTGTGAAAAACGATTCCTGCTGTTCCCAAAGAACATCTGTTACAGGTGAGTAAAGCGTAGTTACTCACCTGTAACAGGTGATCTCCGGGAACAGCAGGAATTTAGTCCTCACATATGGGTATCATCGGTACCGACGGAGCCTGCGCAGGAACGCTCCCCAGCGTCCAATAGGAACGCTTTTGGGAGCATCCCTCAGCACATGCACGCTGCCTACCCACCTTTCCAACTGTCCCTCTTCAGTTAAGTTTGTAGCTGAGTGAAAGGATAGAGGGAGAGAGGAAAGAGACAAAGAGAGAGAGAGAGAGACAACTCCTAGGGGAGGTGGGCGGGTTGTGAGGACTAAATTCCTGCTGTTCCCGGAGATCACCTGTTACAGGTGAGTAACTATGCTATCTCCAGGAACAAGCAGGAATGTAGTCCTCACATATGGGGACTCCCTAGCTGAAGATGCCAGGAAGATATCACCCAGGAAAGTGCCACCGTCGAAGGCGAGAATCCTTCCTCCCATGGATCTCTGGCATCCCACCAGGGTTGGTGGGTAGGAGTTGGTTTAGGTTTGAAAGAGATTTTGAAGAACAGCTTGGCCAAAGAAGGCATCCCAACGTGAGGCTTTATCTAGGCAGTAGTGGGCTGT
Source organism: Ichthyophis bannanicus (assembly GCA_033557465.1). Taxonomy (NCBI): domain Eukaryota; kingdom Metazoa; phylum Chordata; class Amphibia; order Gymnophiona; family Ichthyophiidae; genus Ichthyophis; species Ichthyophis bannanicus. Next base: position 676,991,826 of record CM066032.1, on the reverse strand, counting down.
GAAGGTGTGTACCAAAGCCCAGGTGGCTGCTCGACAAATGTCATTGATAGACACAGAGTGGAGATTAGCCATAGAAGCTGCCATGGCTCTCACATTGTGAGCTGTGACATGGTCCTGAAGAGGAAGACCCTTACTCTCACAAGTAAAGGATATGCATTTGGCAATCCATTTAGATAAAGTTCTTTTGGAGACTGGAAGTCCCAAATGACTAGGGTCAAAAGCTACAAAAAGTTGCGAGGACTTTCTATGTTGCTGTCTTCTTTGAATGTAAAAGGTTAAGGCCCTTTTACAAGCCAAAGTATGAAGGTTTCTTTCTGCATTAGAGGCGTGAGACCTCGGAAAAAATACAGGAAGATAAATTGATTGGTTTAAATGAAAAGGCAAAACCACCTTTGGCATAAAGTGTGGGTGAGTTCGAAGAACAACCTTATCATGATGAAATCTAGTATAAGGAGGATCAGCCACTAAAGCTTGCAATTCACTAATGCGATGGGCAGAGGTGATTGCAATCAGGAAGATGACCTTCCAAGTCAAAACCTTAAGGGCTGTAGTGACTAAAGGTTCAAAAGGCGGCTTCATGAGCTGCCCATGAACTAGATTTAGATCCCATGCTACCGGTGGTGGCTTGATGGGAGGTTTAGTTAATAAAAGGCCTCTCATAAATCTTGATAGGAGTGGATGAGAGGAAATTGGTTGTCTATTTAGAGGCTTCTAAGAAGCTGCAATTGCACTAAGATGGACTCTTACTGAATTGGTCTTTAACCCAGAATTCGATAAGTGAAGGAGATACTCTAGTATAGATTCTAAGAGTATGACCAGGGGGTTTAATCCCTTCTTGGAGCACCATATAGTGAAACGTTTCCACTTGAAGGCATAAGATCTTCTTGTGGAAAGTTTCCTAGAAGCCTGAAGGATATCTTTTACCTGTTGGGACAGGTTGAAATCCTGGAGGTCTAAGCCTTCAACAACCAGGCCGTGAGGTGCAGGGACTGGGGATTCGGATGCCATAGCGTCCCATTCTCCTGGGAAAGAAGATCTGGAGCATGCCCTAACTCCAGAGGTGCCGCTTGAGAGAGATACAGAAGCAGGGAATACCATGTTTGGCGTGGCCATCGTGGTGCTATGAGAATCATGTGACCCCTGTCTCTCTGAAGCTTGAAGAGTGTCTTGGGGATGAGGGGAATGGGTGGGAAGGCATAAAGGAAGTCCTGACCCCAGTGAAGGAGGAAGGCATCCCTTGCCTGACAGTTGTGTGCCGGAATCCTGGAACAGAACCGGGGAAGTTTGGCATTCAGTGGACTTGCAAAGAGGTCTATGGCTGGAGTACCCCAAAGATGAAATATCTTTGCCACCTGGTCTAGGTGGAGTGACCACTCGTGTGGTAGCAGTACTCGACTGAGTTTGTCTGCCCAAAGGTTTTGAATGCCTGGAAGATATACCACTAGAAGGTGAATATGATGCTCTCTGGAGAGGGCCCATAGTCGTAAAGCTTCGTTGCATAACGACAGGGAGCCTGTCCCGCCCTGCTTGTTCAGGACTAGGACTGTCTTGTAGCTGAGCTGGGCATGGAACACTCGAAGAGCTAAATAAATTGCTCTTAACTCCAGGAGGTTTATGTGTAAACCAACCTCCTGTGGAGTCCAGGTGCCCTGGGTAGAGAGATGATTCAGGTGTGCTCCCCAACCCACCTGTGATGCATCTGTTAGGGTGGCCTGAAAGAGGGGTTGAAGGAAAGGAGACCCTACTGTCAGATTTTCTCGTGATTGCCACCATTGGAGGGACAAAATTAGTCATTGAGAGATTGTTATTTTGTCCGACAAATGACCCGTGGCCTGTGTCCACTGTGTGGAGAGGGTCCACTGAGCTGCTCGCATGTGGAGGCGAGCATATGGGACTACATGAACTGTGGATGCCATATGTCCCAGCAACTGCAGTAGCTCCCGAGCAGTGAGGGAGGATTTGCCTGCTGCTTGGGAAGCTAACTGCATTATGCGAAGACACCGGGCTTGTGGAAGGAAAGCCCTTGCCTGTCTGGTATCCAGACAGGCTCCTATGAATTCTAGGCGTTGGGAAGGAACTAGTTGAGATTTTGGGAAGTTTATTACCAATCCCAAGTATTGGAGGATTCGCATTGTACGAGACAGTGCAGTGCTGGCCTCTGTCACTGTGGAGGCTCAGATGAGCCAGTCGTTTAAGTAAGGGAAGACAAAAATCCCCAGGGTTCATAGAAATGCAGCTACTACTGCCATGCATTTCGTGAATACTCTTGGTGCTGAAGCCAGACCAAAAGGAAGAACCCTGTACTGGAAATGTCTTCCCCTGAAAAGAAAACGTAAAAATTTCCTGTGATCTGGATGGATAAGAATGTGAGTGTATGCATCCTTTAAGTCTAGAGAGCAAAGCCAGTCCTGGCTTTGAAGGTATGGCAGAAGAGTTCCCAGAGAAATCATTTTGAATTTCTCTTGAAACAGATATTTGTTTAATTCGCTGAGGTCTAGAATGGGTCTGTGTCCTCCTGTTTTCTTTGGAATAAGAAAATAGGGGGAGTAGAACCCTGCACCCTGTTGAAGAATGGGTACTTCCTCTATTGCCCCTTGGGCAAGAAGTGTGGAGACCTCGTAATCTAGCAGATTGTCTGCAGAGGTTTGTGAATTGAACTGCTTTAGAATTGTAGGAGGGGATAAGCTGTGAAAATGAAGTCTGTACCCCTCCCCTACAATGGACAAAGTCCACTCTTCTGCTGTTATCTGATGCCATCTGTTGACAAAGTGGCATAACCTGCTGGGAATATTGGGAGGTTGAGGACCCCTCAGAGGCAGGAAGGCAAAGCTCTCTAGGAAGGAGTCAAAGCCCTTGAGGGGGCTGAACCTGGAGAGCTGGTTGGGCTCTCGGGCCTTTTGGTTTCTTTTGTTGTCTAGTTTGTCCCTTTTGGGCAACCTGACCTGCAGTCTGAGTCTGGTGGGTATAGGAAGGATAAAACTTCCTCTTTTTGCTAAAAGAGGGTTTTTTATAAGGTTTCCTTATGGCTGGAGTGGCTGTAGACTTTGACAATCTATCTAAGGTAGAATTGTCAGCATCTAACTCGTTAGCCTTCTCCTGCCATTTCTTGCCAAAGAGATTCTCTCCCGTGCAAGGCATGTTGCCTAACTTGTCCTATACCCAAGTCTCCAAGCCGATGCCTGTAGCCAGGCAATCCATCGTACGCCAATGGCAATAGCAGAGGTTCTGCTGATGCATTTGAAGCAGTCAAAGGCTGCACGATTGACAAACTTGGAGACATCCTGAGCATGCTTAACCAGAGTAAGAAAGTCTTGTCTCTTATGTGATGGGGCCCGTGGTTAGAGCCCTTTAACCCTTATACAGGCGGTTGCCTAGGGTCTATAAGACAAGTAAACTGCTCTGGCTGTGTAAATGAAAGAGTCTCTCAGAGCAAATTGAATGAAAAATAAGATGGGTTTTATTCCCTGTCCCGCTCGGACTATCAACAAGTACAGAAACTTCAGGTGTGAGCGAAGAAACAAAAATAGTGGCAAATATATTCTTTAGTTTACATGCACAAAGTTCTCTTTGTCATTTAATCAAACAGCAGGGCTGCATTTATAACAGATACTACAATCCATGGGAGAGGGATCTTGAAGGCTGCTGCCATCTTCCCATACCATGCTTTCTCCAGCACTTCCCAAACTCCCTGTGTCAGAGTCCTCTTGTATACAGCATTCAGACACTGCGTCTTGTGACAACTCACTAGGGCATTCAATGGAGGCTCTTCTCCCTTCGGGTTTATACCTCCCTGGCTTGTAGTAGCTTCTACCTGGGCTTTCCTCCCAGAACAACAGCTCTGAATCTCCTTGCTTCGTGTGGTTATAGTCAGGACCGCGCCCTTGGCACTTATAGGTTTTAAACCCCTCACTGTAAGCGTATGGAGGTTTCTTTCTATCTGTAGGAATTGCCTTGGTGCTTGGCTCCCTGTATCTTTTTACTCTAGCCTCCCAGGCTGGTTGTGCAGAAGTGAAATTGGTCCTAGCTTTGCAGCTATTTCTTATGGTGCACATATGCTTGGAGTTCCCATCCCCCAACACTTTCCTTTTAAACTGACCTGTGCTTAAAGCTGGCACATACCGGTCTCCTGTGTAGTGGGACACTCCTGGCTTCTCTTTAAGGCTAACTCGGGTAGCAGGTTTTCTCCCAGTACAGCTTGCCTTAAACCTCTGTTCCTGAGTGCTGGAGCTCCCTTCACTTCCTGGTTCTCCGTGAGAAAAGTTTTCTCCCAACACTCCTCTGGGGTTTCTGCTCAGCTGATTGTAGCCACACCTCCTGCTACTCTCTCCCCGGCTTCTGCCGTGCTCCTGAGTTGTATCGTGCCTTTCTCTCTCCCTCTGCCTTCCTTCCACTGACTGGAACCCTGTCTTATGTAATCCCCAGCCCTGCACGTGACGTGGGGATTTGCAATCAGGTGTTCCTGACGAGCTTTCTGTTTGTTACGCAGTAACAATTTCCTTTGCTCAACTGTTTCAGTGTGCCTAGTGCTCCTTTCCAATGCTGAATCTGAGGTAAGCCTTTCTTTTACCTGCACTTTCATGGGCTGTGTACGCTCTGCTGCATCACACTTATCTGGGAGAAATGGGCTCATAAGTTCCAAGTCTCCTGTGATTTCTTTGAGGAACATTCCTATATATAGGGCATATGAGCTGATCCTAGCTGAAAACATGGAAAACTTCTGCGTCCAAAAGCATCCAGAGTCCTGCATTCACGACCTGGAGGATTGGATTTGGAGCCTGCGTCAGAAGCCTTATGAGAAGAGACTTGAAGACCTAAATATGTACACTTTGGAGGAGAGGAGGGACAGGGGAGATATGATTCAGACCTTTAAATACTTAAAGAGAAATGATGAACAAACAAACCTCTTCCAAAGACGGGGAAGCTGTAAAACTAGAGGGCATAACATGAAACTGCAAGGTGGTAAATTGAAAGGCAATGTCAGGAAATATTTCTTCACTGAAAGGGTGGTGGATGCTTGGAATGCCCTCCCGATGGAAGTGGTGAGGGCAAACACGGTGATGGAATTCAAAACGGCATGGGACAAACAGTGGATCCCTTTACAGCAACAGGATAAAAGCAAAACAGACAGTACCATCTAACTTCTGAACTATCTAGCATCTGAACAAATAAGGGTGTCCTACATGGAGTGGTGGGTTCACCCCTAAACAGAAACAAAAACATGGGGAGGGGTGGCCTGCACAGAGCGACAGGTGCACCTACTCTTGCCATCTTGCTGGGCAGACTAGATGGACCATGCTGGTCTTTATCTGCCGTCACTTACTATGTTACTATGTTACTATGTTACTATGGATGCATGTCTTTTTGCACTTTTCATTCTACGCATGGCTGACTCCACTACCATTGAGTGGTGTGGCAGCAGAGTTTTCTGAAATCCAGGATATGGTGGGACTCGATACATAGTATCAAGCCTCCTAGAGTGAGGAGAAGTAGTCAGAGGTGTCTCCCACATTCTGAGCATCAAGCTATGCAGAATTTCATGGATAGGCAGAGTAGCTGCCTCCTTAGGAGCTTTAGTATATTGGAGGATTTCCAATTCCTTTGCTCTGGGTTCCTCTTCAAGAGCTACTGTGATTGAAAGACCTTTAGCCATATCACGGATGAAATCCTGAAATGACATGTCCTCTAGAGGTGACATTCTGCATTGGGGAGAAGAGGGATCTTCTAGGAGAAACCCTCTAGTGCCAGCAAAATTGTCAGAGTCTTCGGAATCGGAGGAATCGAAGTATTCCTGACCCCGATGCTCCTGCAAAGCACGATCCTGGTACCGATCGAAGTCGGTACCGAGGTGACCCGGTAACACTTTATCCACTCCAGCCGGAGGTGAAATGGGAAGAGTTACCATCGGGGTCCGGTGTCGGTACCGGCATCGGTGTCGATGTCGGCACCAGTGCCCTTGGGACCACCGGTACTGCAGCTGAGAGAAGAGCTGCGATACTGCGTTCGATAGCAAGAAACCTCTGGTCTATTGACACTGCCGATGCCTGGGTGTCGGTACCAGTATGAACGGCCGGAACCCCTCAGCATGGCACAGGTAGTTCTTGTGAGGTGGAGGCCTCGAGAACATCCTGAAGCCCCATCGATGCTTTGGAAGCTGAAGCCTCCCGCCGGGGCTGTTTTGCCGGTGTGGTTCCCTCAAGGGCAATGCCAATGGCCTCTCGATGCTTAGCAGGAGAGCTACCCTTTGAGAACCGGCTTTTGTGTTTAGTTACCTGAGATCCATGGGAAGAAGAAGAGGCCCCTGACGATGTCGATGCAATGGATCTGGCATCTGAAGAAAAGAGGGTACCGAGCTTTGCGGCCCGGTTCTGTCTTCCTCTTTTGGTCATCCCCATGCAGGAGAGACATTCAGTTGGAGAATGATCAGGTCCTAAACATTTTAGACACCAATCATGGGTGTCAGTGACGGAAATGGTACCGCCAGACTTAGTACATTTTTTAAAACCACTAGTTGGCTTTTCGATGATTTTGGAAAAATGGGGCCTGTGATAAGGTGAGCTGTGAGGATGAGATGGAATGGGAGAGAAGTGAGGAATGTGCCTTTAAAGACAGATGTAAACAGGGTTCCCATAGAAACCACAAGCCACCGGAGCATGCAGTAGCTAGAGCTAAGCCCTGCCCAAGCAGTGACGTAAGAGCTAGGTTGAGTCCTAACAGCTCTCACGTGTGCAGAGAGGAGGGTGTGGCTGAAAAGAAGCACCATTTTAAAGCTGCTTCAGAGTTTGGTAAAAGTAGTCAGGAGGAAAGGAACCAGGAGGAAAGAGGCCACGAGAAAAGGGAGCTCAAGGAGCAAAGGAGAGGAGGAGGAAAGACAGCTGATTCCTACTCTCAGAAAGCAGTGGAACCAAGGTTGGAACCTGTCCTAAAACATCCCAGAGAAGAGAAGCTGGAAAGGTTTGTTTCCACGTGGGGAAACAGCTCAGAGAGCCAGCCAAGTAAGAGAGGTGGGGCAGACAAGTTTGCTACAGTTCCTAACAGAGGCTTTTCTGAAGAAGTGGTCAGAGAGCTGAGGAAAAGCTCTGAACGTTGTGCTAGCCAAAAGACAAGAAGAGCAGCTCCAGGCAGGAACAGGAACAGTTCAAGTAAGTGCCGTGAGTCAGCTCTAGAGGCTGTTGAAAAGCTATTCTATGAGAGAGAAACTCCTTCTTTAAACTATGCTGGTACAGAGCAGAAAGAACACTTTTTAGGGAAACTGAAAGTTTCTGCAGAGTGTAAAGTTTAAACCTTCTGATATAAGCTCCCCAGAAGATGATTCAAATGAAGCTGTGGAAGATATGCAGATAGAAATGTATGAAACTCCTTGTGTTGATGACATAGTAGAAATGGAATGCTCATTCTGTAAGTCAAACAAACTAAACATGTGATAAAGCGTAGTTACTCACCTGTAACAGGTGTTCTCCAGGAGCAGCAGGAATCAGTCCTCACTTATGGGTGACGTCGGCGCCGACGGAGCCCTCGCGGAGCAATTTTCCCCAGCTTTCAAAGAAAGCCTTTGGGAATTGCAGCGCGCATGCGCGGTCGTCTTCCCGCCCGAAGGTGCCATCTTAGCCAGTCAGATGACATAGCTAAAAAAGACAGCATAAAAATTTGCAAAAAGAACATAAGCAGACGATTGCAACTCCAAGGGGAGGAGGGAGGGTAGTGAGGACTGATTCCTGCTGCTCCTGGAGAACACCTGTTACAGGTGAGTAACTACGCTTTCTCCAGGACCAAGCAGGAAGTCAGTCCTCACTTATGGGACTCCCAAGCTCAAGGCTACCGGAGACCCTAAGCACAAAAATGAGCTCCCTCTAGCTCAGCAGCACAGAAGGATAGAATCTTCGCTGAATTATCACCCACCGGTAGCCCACATCCGGGATGGAGGGTAGGAGTTGCTCAGACCTCAAAGAGATTACGGAGGACTGCCTGTCCGAAAGCACTGTCCCTACGGGACTCCCTCTCTAGACAGTAATGGACCGCAAAAGTCTGGCTCGAAGACCAAGTAGCGGCCCGGCAGATGTCTGCCAGCGGAACAGAGCGGAGGTAAGCCACTGACGTGGCCTTTGCCCGAACGCAATGAGCCGTGACTCGACTTTCTAAGGCGAGTCCGGCTGCCCCATAAGCCCAAGAGATACAGTCCGCAACCCAGATGGACAGAGTACGCTTGGAGACCGGGAGCCCCAATTTATTGGGGTCAAAAGACACAAAAAGCTGAGCAGCTTTACGGTGCTCCCGCGTACGGTCAAGGTAGAAGTTCAATGCCCTTCTACAGTCCAGGGTATGGAGGACCGTCTCAGCTCGGCTGGAGTGTGGTCTGGGAAAGAAGGTTGGAAGTACCACCTCCTGATTCATGTGAAAAGGGGAGACCACTTTAGGCAGAAACTTTGGGTGAGTCCGTAGGACTACCCTATTCTTGTAGAATCGAGTGTAGGGGGGATCAGACACGAGGGCCTGCAATTCACTTACGCGCCTAGCGGAAGTGAGGGCTATCAAGAACAGTGTTTTCCAAGACAGAAAACGGAGAGAACAGGTAGCCATAGGTTCAAAAGGCGGACAGGTGATCCGCTGCAAAACCACATTCAGGTCCCAGTCCGGCGCTGGCGGGCGCAGAGGTGGTTTAAGTAGAAGGAGACCTCGGAGAAACCTCGCTACGAGAGGGTCGTTGGAGAGAGGTCTGCCGTCCACCGGCACATGATGTGCTGAAAGAGCACTGAGGTGAACTTTGACGGAGTTGGACTTAAGTCCCAGATTAGAGAGGTGTAGCAAGTATTGTAGGATCACCGACACCGGGCAGGAGAAGGGATCCTGAGACTGTTGGGAACACCAGATTGCAAAGCGACGCCATTTAAGGGCGTAGCATTTGCGGGTAGAAGGGCGTCGCGAAGCCAAGACGACCTCCTCCACCTCCGCCGGCAAGAGAAGAGGAGCAAGGACTACCCTTTCAGCAGCCAGGCCATGAGGCTGAGAGACCTGAGGTTGGGGTGCAGTAGGGACCCCTGATCCTGAGTGAGGAGATCCGGTTGTACCCCCAGAGGGATTGGATCCTCCACCGCCAGTTGCAGCAGGAGCGGAAACCACGGCTGCCTGGGCCAGCGAGGGGCCACCAGGATCATGAAGGCTTTGTCTCGGAGAACCTTGAAAAGAGTCCGAGAGACTAACGGAATGGGAGGGAAAGCGTACAGAAGGCTCCCCGACCATGAGATCAGAAAGGCGTCCGCCGCAACCCGAAGGGGGTGTGGCTGACGAGAGCAGAAGCGAGGAAGCTGCCGGTTGTGAGGACTGGCAAAGAGATCCACCGTGGGGAGGCCCCACCTGAGGAAGAGCTTCTGAACGATCAAGGGATCCAGACGCCACTCGTGCGGCTGGAGTACCCTGCTGAGTTTGTCCGCCAGGCAATTTTTTTGGCCCGGGAGATAAACTGCCTTGAGGAGAATGCCGTGACTGACGGCCCAAGAGCAGAGCTTCTGTGCCTCCCGGCAGAGGAGGAAGGAGCCCGTGCCCCCCTGCTTGTTCACGTAGAACATGGCAACTTGATTGTCCGTCTGGACAAGGACGGACTGTTGGGAGGTTAGGTGGGAGAAGGCCTTGAGAGCTAGGCGGATCGCCCTGAGCTCCAGGAAGTTGATCTGCTGAGCAGACTCCCACTTGGTCCAGAGGCCCTGAGTACGTGCCTCTTGGCAATGTGCTCCCCAGCCCAGGAGGGATGCATCGGTGGTCAGCACCCGGGTCGGCTGAGGTGACTGGAAAGGCATTCCTAATATCAGGTTCGGCTGCCGGAGCCACCACCGGATAGACGAGACCAGCGGCTCGGAGACGCGCACTAGGTCTGCTAGGCCGCCTGTGGCTTGTCGCCACTGCCGGCGGAGACACCATTGAGCAGACCGCATATTCAGGCGGGCATTGGGGGTCACATGGACGGTGGAAGCCATATGGCCGAGCAGTCTCAGGAAGCGCCTGGCGGAGACCAGGGGCTGGCTGCGAAAGCGGTCGGCTAGGTCCATGAGCCGCTGAGCCCTGTCGAGAGGTAGGTACGCTCGCACCTGAGGAGTGCGCAGCCTTGCGCCGATGAACTCGAGATCCTGTGAGGGGAGCAAAGTGGACTTTGTGAAGTTTATGACAAAGCCCAAGTGCTGCAGCAGAGTCACCGTGCGGCACGTGGCGTTGGTGACCTCCTGAGCGGACGCTGCTCTGATGAGCCAGTCGTCGAGGTACGGAAAGACATAGAGGCCGTGAAGCCGGAGATGGGCCGCCACGACCGCGAGACATTTTGTGAAGACTCGCGGTGCGGAGGACAGGCCAAAGGGGAGTACTCTGTACTGGTAATGATTTCCTGCCACCACAAACCTGAGGTATTGGCGGTGGCTTGGGTGGATGAGGATGTGCGTGTAGGCATCCTTTAGATCCAAGGAGCATAGCCAATCTCCCTGCTGGAGGTAGGGCAGAAGGATTCCAAGGGTAAGCATTTTGAACTTCTCCCGCACAAGGAACTTGTTGAGGTTGCGCAAGTCCAGGATGGGTCTGAGGCCTCCTGTTCTCTTTGGTATCAGAAAATACCTTGAATAGAAGCCTTGACCTCTCAGGTGGTGTGGCACCGGTTCCACCGCCTGTTCCTGCAGGAGACCTGCTAACTCCTGAAGGAGCAACTCCCTGTGCAGAGGGGGGCGCGGAGGCTCTCCCGGAAAATAGGAGGGAGGGACCTGATGGAAGTGGAGAAGGTAGCCCTCTCGCACGACCTGAAGCACCCAGGCATCTGCGGTGATGCTGGACCACCTGTGGGCGAAGTGAACCAGCCGGCCTCCGGTGCTGGGGGGAACCAGCGGGGGGGGAGAGGCTATGCTGAGCGAGTCAAAAACCCCCACCCTGCTGAGCAGGGGCTGGTGGTGCAGGCTTGGGGGCTTGCTGCCTACGGGACCCGTTACCCCGTCCCTTGGCCTGCTGGCCCTGTTGGGGAGCTGCAGGGGCCTGATAATGGGGGTATTGTTTGTAGGCAGCTGCCTTCCTCGGGTAAAAGGACTTTTTTCCCGAGCCCTTCTTTCTCTGGGAAGGGGCGGAGGTCTTCCTAGAAAGCCTGGTCCTGGTGAGAGTCTCAGTCTCAATTTGTGCAGCCTTTTCCGCCATGGGCTTGCCAAAGAGGTTTTCACCTCGGCAGGGGACATCGACCAACTTGTCCTGTACCCAGGGCTCAAGGTCGGACGACTGAAGCCAAGCCTGTCGGCGGGCACCGATGCCGGCTGCGGCTACTCGAGCCGAGGCTTCAAAGCCATCATAGGCTGCTCGGGACATGAACTTTGAGCATTCCCGAATACCCGTGGACAAGACAAGGAACCTCCGCAAGGGCTCCTCGGAGAGACCAGCGGAGAATCCGGCTAGCTCTTTAGCCAGATCCCTGAGATACATGCCCATGTAGAGCTGGTAAGTCTGGACACGACCGGCGAGCATAGAGCCCTGGAAGCACTTCTTGCCAAGGCCATCCAGGTTACGGGCCTCCCTTCCAGGAGGCACCGAGGAGTGCATCTTCTGGCTCTTAAGACGATGCATGGCCGATTCCACTACCATGGAATGGTGTGGCAGCTGTGCCTTTTGAAAGCCAGGGCTCTTGCGGACTCGATAGATAGAATCGACCCGCTTGCTCAGGACCGGCGAGGAGGCCGGACTCTCCCACATGCGGAAGAGTAGTCGTTCCAGCATAGGAGGAACCGGCACAGTAAAGTGTTCCCTCGCGGGAGAGTCATACTGGAGGGCGTCGAGCTCTTCGGCTCGAGGCTCCTCCTCGGGATCCGCAGGGAAGGCCAAAGCCTTGGCCATATCCCTAACGAAGTCCGAGAACCGGGCATCCTCCGGGGGGGACTGCTTCCGAGGCTCGGACTCCGGAGAGTCCGATGGGACACACCGAGTCCGGAAAGAATCAGGTGACTCTTCCTCCTCAGACTCCCAGACCGACTCCGACGAGGACTCGGTGGGGTTGGCCCGGGCAGGGTGCGGCGCCAGCCGCCCCGACGCCGAGGGAGTCGGCGTCGGCGACCTCGGTCCCGAACGGGAGGCCGAGGGCGACCTCGACCGAGGATCGACTCGAGTTCTCATCGACTCGAGGATCGGCTCAGTCTCCGGGGTCGACATGGACGTCGACGTCCCGGCGGTCGGGGCAGCGACGCCAGCGAAGCCAGCGAGCAGTGCCCGCTGCTGGTCCATGAAGGCAGACAGTCTGCTCTCCAAGGCCGTCAACCTGAGTCCGAGCTCAGGTGACCCAGCAGCCCCCGACTCGGGCCCCGACGGCGTCGGGCCCGACGTCGGCTGTCGCGGAGGCGAGTCCAGAAGGACTACAGGACTTACCCGGGCAGGCATCTCCGACTCCAGGCGAGGTCGCTTCGGGAGGTGTTCCTTCTCCAAGGACCCGGGGCGGCTGTCGGGGCTATGCGACCTGGCCCTCGCGGAGCCAGGAGCGTCCACCGACGCTGCCCTCGCGGGTTTTTCCTTCCGACGATGGTCCCCGGAGGGAGAACCCCGGTCGGAGGAGCTCCGGCGACGGTCCGAGCTGGAGCCTTTCGACACGGAGGCCTCCGACGAGGTCCGGGTACGGCTGGGGTCAGCGAAGATTCTCTCACGCTGATGCCGCCGACTTCTCAACGCCTTCGAGGACAGTTTGCTGCAGGGCCCACAGATCAGTTCCTCATGATCCGGGCCCAGGCAGCGGAGGCAAAAGTCGTGTGTGTCGGTTAGTGACATATTTCGGTCACACCGACCACACCGCTTAAAGCCACTGGCAGCCATCGGGGGAAAAAGGGCCCCTGCGAGGTCAAAGGACCGGGCTGCCAGGGAAAACGAAAACGAAAGCTGACTAAGTCAGAAAAACCGAAAAAAAGTAAGAGGACTCGAGACCGGCGTCGCGAGTCCGGGCGGGAAAACGATCGGCGTCGAACCGAAAGAAAAAAGTATAAAATAAAGAGGAAAATCAACTTTTTCGCGGGGACAAGACGGGGACGTCTGTAGGGCTCCGCGGAAAAAGAAGACTGGCTAAGATGGCACCTTCGGGCGGGAAGACGACCGCGCATGCGCGCTGCAATTCCCAAAGGCTTTCTTTGAAAGCTGGGGAAAATTGCTCCGCGAGGGCTCCGTCGGCGCCGACGTCATCCATAAGTGAGGACTGACTTCCTGCTTGGTCCTGGAGAAACTTCTTCTCGTGGCCTAAGCCTATTTACCCTGGTTTTGTCAAGCTGAGCAAGAAAGAAAACTCCGACTAAGAAGTTTTAAAGTCTGCCTGATGTGATTAGCAGCCATAGCAGTGAGAGGCATTTGTCTGAAGGAAGCTGAGTGCCGCTGCTGTGGAAAGAATATTCCTGACTTTGATGTTAAGCCTGTTTTGTTCTTCATCATTTAATTTGGAGAACTTATCCTTGCCTTGTTTTTGCGCTATGAATTTTGATGTGAGGGAGAAACCCCGGAATAAATTTCTTTGTTTTGCCTGGTCACACTACTTTGCTTGGAGAGTATCTGAAACTACAAGTCCCAGCATTAAGTGCTGGCAGCAAAAGTCTTGGGACAGTACTCAAAGGACAAATAAGGCAGCCCTTTTGCCTACAGGCCAGTGGCCTGGGCAGGAGGTCACGACAGGCCTAATGCCCAAAATGGCGCCTAGCACCACAACAGGAAAGTTTCTGAAAAGAAACAGTCAAAATCTAGGGTTTTGGTTTTTTTAGGAAAAGAAAAGAACCGGCGGTACCGGTAGGCGTCGTGCGGTAGGAAAACGCGACCACAAAAAAGAATTTTAAAGACGGAATTTTCTGCGGTGACAGGGAATAGGTCCTGTTGGCTCCACGGAAAACGAAGAACTGAAGAGGGACAGTTGGAAAGGCGGGAAGGCAGCGCGCATATGCTGAGGGATGCTCCCAAAAGCTTTCCTATTGGACACTGGGGAGCGTTCCTGCGCAGGCTCCGTCGGTACCGAAGATACCCATATGTGAGGACAACATTCCTGCTTGTTCCTGGAGATCTATGGTTTCTCCGGAACAAGCAGGAAGTCAGACCTCACATATGGGACTCTCAAGCTACAGACTACCAAAAAAAATCTGTAGGAGCCACGGATGACCCAAAAGGTGAACCGTGAAGGGCAGCAAGGAGTGCTGAATGGCTTGAAGTCCAGTGATGCAGCCCCAACATTAACACTGGAAACACCTCTCCAGTAGTCTGGATACAGATGGCTAGAGGGAAGGAGTTGCACTATTCCCCAAAGAGGTGACAAAGTACTGCTTGGCTGAAGGCGCTATCATGCTGTGAGCTCTCTTCCAAGCAGTATTGCACTGTGAAGGTATGGACCTAAGACCAGGTGGCAGCCTGGCAGATGTCCTTCAGGGAGACTGAGCACAGGTCAGCTACAGAGGCCACCATGGCACGCATATTATGCAAGGTAATATGATGCTCAAGAGAGCCAAGCCTGCTCAAAGGCAAAAGAGATGCAGTCTGCCACCCAGGTAGACAGGGTATGCTTAGAGACCGCAACCCCAAGCCTGTTGCCTCCCCCCTGGGTACTCGGCTGTTTCTCTTCCCCGTCTTGGACGGTCGGGCGGTGGTGTGGCTGCGCTACTTCATCCCACCCTGTCTTTTACTCGGATCTCCTCCCCACTGCTGCACTACCCTGAATCTCTCTTGCTCCGCCTTCATACCTCTCTTCCTATTCATGTACTTCTTATCTATTCCCCCCCCCCACCCTTCGCACAGAGCTTTGGGATGCTCTCCTGTTAACTATCACTGATGTCTCTCTAGCTTTTCCTCATATACTCATAGCGGGTGACTTCAACCTCCATGTCGACTCCCCCACTTCCTCTCGAGAGCACTCTTTCCTTTCCCTCCTCCTGGACCTCTCCCTTTTACAACATGTTACCATTCCCACCCATCAGGCAGGTCATACTCTTGACCTTCTCCTAACGTCTTCTTCCTCTTCTTTCACGCTTTCCAATATTAGTTTCATATGTCTTCCCTGGTCTGATCATGTTTGCATTACCGCTTCCTGCTCCTGGTCACATGACCCTCCCTCAGCGTCCTCTTCTTCCCCCTCCCCTTCCCTTCCAGAGTATCGTTCACGCTCCCTCACCTCTCTCACACTGCAACAGTTTCCCTCAGCAGCAGAGCTTCTACCCTCTGACTTTTCCTCACTTTCTCCCAACTCCCAAGCGGCCCTCTGGTCCTCCACCCTTTCCTCCACTCTCGATCACATAGCCCCCTTGCGCTCCCACTCCCTCCGCCATTGCCCTTCACACCCATGGTATCACAGTGGTCTACGGATGCTCCGTTCACATCTTAGAAGAGCGGAACGGCTGTGGCGCAAGGCCCCTTCCCCCGCCACTCTTGCAGTTTTCAACTCCCATCACACCTACTACCGTTCTAAGGTGCACGCTGCCAAACGCACATACTTTTCTAACGCCATCTCCAATGCCCCAAACCAAACCCGACATCTTTATTCCACCTTCCAATCTCTCATCTCTCTACATGCCCCTCAGTCAGCTTCCTCGCACCAACCCACTCCCCCTCCTGCGCATTTAGCCTCCTTCTTCAGTGACAAGGTTTTGTCCCTAAGATCATCCTTACCTTCCTGCCCTGCTCCTATCACCTCCCCCCCCCCTGTTCCTTCCCCCCCTCCCACTTCACAACTTTCCCACTTCTGGGCCTCCTTTGACCCGATCACGGCACCTGAACTTAACCGTCTCATCTCTACTTCCAAGAAAACCTTCTGCTCCCTCGATCCTATTCCTTCCTCCTGGCTTCTCACCCACTCCCTGGGTTTCCTTCCCTATATCCTCACTATGTTTAATTCTAGTTTGTCCACTGGGACTTTTCCTAAACCCTGGAAGCACGCCTTAATTCGCCCCATTCTAAAGAACTCCTCTCTCGATCCTTTAATCCCTGCCCACTATCGTCCTGTCTCCAACCTCCCCTTTCTATCTAAACTTCTTGAGAAATATGTATTTGCACAACTTTCCCATCACCTTGATACCATTAACTTTCTTCACCCACGTCAGTCCGGTTTCGTCAGGGGCACAGCGTCGAGACTGTCCTATTGGCTTTCACAAATGCTTTACACGTGGCTCACGACCGTGGTGATGTCTCGGTGGCGGTTGCTTTGGACCTTTCTGCTGCTGCTTTTGACCTGGTCGATCACTCTCTCCTCCTCCAACGTCTACGGGATGCGGGTCTCTGCAGCACAGTTCATCACTGGTTCCACTCCTTTCTTTCCTCTCGGTCCTGTGCAGTTCTCTCTTCTTCTTCCTCTACCCACCCTTCTGTCCCTCACCATCTTCCTTGCGGGGTCCCTCAAGGTTCTGTTCTCGCCCCGCTCCTCTTTAACCTCTTCTTGGCCCCCCTCGCTTCCTTAGTACAACAGTTTGGTCTATCCGTTTTTCTCTACGCCGACGACATTCTTTTACTCCATCACACTTCACCCTCCTCCCCTGATCTTACAGTTCTTGACTCTTGCCTTTCAGCCGTGGCGAATTGGTTAACACTCAACTGTCTTCACTTTAATCTCACTAAGACTACTGCTATCTGGTTCTCTCACAACGGCCCCTCCCCTCCAATAGCTCCTTCTTTTTCCGGCACTCCTGTACCATTGGTCTCCACTTTCCGTTATCTTGGTGTGCACTTTGACTCTGACCTTTCCTTTCACACCCACATCTCACACATCACCAAAACATCCTTTTTTTTTCTTTGTCAAATTCACTCTGTTCGCCCCTTCCTTTCCCCCTCAGCTCTCACTACCCTAGTGTTATCCCTAGTTATGTCCCGTGTAGATTTTTCCAACTCACTATTCATCGGTCTTCCTAAATACCAATTAACTCGCCTTCAACTGATCCAAAACACTGCAGCACGCCTCATCTCACACACCTCCCCTCGAGACCACATAACCCCTCAACTGTTTCACCTTCATTGGTTGCCTGTTCCCTTCCGTGCCACCTTCAAACTCCTGGTCCTGGTTCACAAAGCCTTTCATAACAGTACCCCTCAATACTTAACGGATCTCCTCTACTTTCACTCTCCCCGACACACCTCTCGCTCTTTTCACCTTAACCGTCTCACCTTACCCTCCCCCTCCCGCGCCCACCTGCAGTCCACCCGTTCTTCTGCTTTCTTTTTTATTGGTCCAGCCGTCTGGAATGCCCTTCCCCCCTCCCTCCGTTTAGAACCACAACACGCAGTATTCAAACGTAATCTAAAGACCCACCTATTCTCCCAAGCATTCAATGTTCCTTCTCCCTTTGTGTGATTTCCCCCTCTCTCTGCCCCTCCTTTTGTGATGTCCCCCTGTTTATGTCCTGTCCCCCTACTTCTCTCTCACTGTCCTTTTAAAAGATTGTAAATTTCCTTTCCTTTTCCATGGGCCTTGGCCTCCTTTTATTGCTTTGTTTTTACTTGTACACCGCCTTGGTTCTCGGAAAGGCGGTTTTTATCAAATACAATAAAACATAAAACATAAACATAAACATAGGAGACAAACACTTGTGACGAGAGGCGATGGGCCTGTGTCTTCTAGAGGTAGAAGGACAGTGCCTTCTTGCAGTCCAGGGTATGTAATGTGAGGCTTGGGAAAGAAGGTGGGAAGGGCCATCACCCGGTTCATGTGAAAAGCGGGCACAACCTTAGGCAGGAATTTTAGGCGAATCTGGAGAATAGCATTGTTTTTGTGGAACCTGGTGTAGAGGGCATGGGCCACCAACGCCTGCAGCTCACTAACTCTGCTGGCTGAAGTGAGTGCTACCAGGAACACTACTTTCCACTAAAAGAACTTCAGATGGCATGTAGCCAGAGGCTCAAAACAGAGGGAGCCATCAGCTTCACGAGGGCAACGTTCAGGTTCCATGCCACTGGCAGTGGGCAGATGAGGGGGCCACGTGAAGAGAAGCCCCTTCATAAACCAGCCCACAATGGAGTGCACAGAGACAGGCTGGCCATCGATGAGGTGGTAATGTGCCACCAGTGCATCGAGGTGCACCCTGACAGAGTTGGAGTTTAGACCACCCTGGGGAGAGGTGCAGAAGATATTGCAGGATATCCTGCACAAAGCAAGAGAAAGGGTTGAGATTCCTGTTTGGGCACCAGACATAGAATCTACGCCATTTGAAGGCATACATGCCCCATGTTGAGTCCTTGCACGATGCCAGTAGGACGTCCTCCATGTCCTGGGAGAGGTGGAGGAGTGCTATGGCTAGCCGTTCAGCATCCACACATTCATGGTGAGGGACTGGAGGTTGGGATGGAGAAGGGTCCCTCCTCCTGCGAGACCAAGTCCAGGGCCTGGCCCAGGGGTATTGAGGCCGCTCGGGACAGCTGCAAGAGCAGAGGGAACCATGGCTGCTGGGGTCACCAAGGAGCAATAATTACTGAGGTCTGGTCCGACTGAACCCTGAGCAAGGTCTTGGGAACCAGGGGAGTAGGCGGGTACACAACAAGCTGCTGGATCAGGACAGGACAAAGGCATCTGCCACCACCCGTTCTGGGGTCATTCTCCAGGAGCAGAAGCACTGCAGGTACATGTTCTCAGGGCTGGAAAAAAGGGCCACTGTCATGGTCCCCCCAATGTCGAAAGATGGAAGTGGATGGTAGTGCTGGGTTGAGGCACCACTCGCAGGGTTGAAGGACTCTGCTGAGTCAATCTGCGAGCACATTGTCCTGGCCGGTAGGTAGACCGCCCGGAGGGTCATGCCCTTCTCCATGGTGAAGGTCCAGAGGCGAACTGCCTCCCAGTAGAGGAGGAATGATCTCATTCCCTCCTGCTTGTTGATGTAAAACATCGCTACTTGGTTGTCCATCTGAATGAGGACAACCTGGCCCCCCATTTGGGCCTGGAACACCCAAATGGCATTTGTCACAGCTCTGTTCCAGGAGGTTGATCTGGAGGGCACTTTCCTCCCACGTCCAGGCACCCTGCTACTGGAGACAGTCACAGTGGGCTCCCCAGCTGAGTTTGCAGGTATCCGTGGTCAGAATGTTTTGGGCCTGGAAGGGTAGGCAGCCATGAGATTCTGTCAGCTCTGCCACCAGAGGCTAGGTGATCTGAACCCAACCCTCCATTTGGCCTGTGGCCCGAGTCCATTGAGAGATGAGAGTTCACTGGGCCTGTCATATCTATAGGGCTTGTGGGGTCACATGACCATTGAGGCCATGTGCCCCAGTAGGAACAGTAGGAGACAGGCAGATGCCGATGAATGACCCTGTACCTCCTTTGTTAGGGCGCAGCATCTGGTGACTCTATCTAGAGGGAGGAAGGCTCTGGCCTGGGTGGAGTCCAGAAGGGCTCCTATGAACTCCAGGCATTGAGTCAGTAGCAGATGCAACTTTCAGAAGTTTGTCACAAACCCCAGATGCTGCAGCACCCTGATGGTGCGGTGAGCCACGTGATATCCCCTGTCTGAATGACTGGCTCCTAAAGGCCAGCTTACCAAATGAGGTAAGACAAAGACTCCCAGCAAGCAGAGGTGAGCGGCAACTAACGCCAGGCATTTGATGAACACCCGGTACTGGTAGTGGTAGCCTCCGATGACAAAGCGGAGGTACTGATAGTGCCGGGGTAGATCAGGATGTGGATATAGGCATCTTTGAGATCTAAGGAGCATAGCCGATCTCCCTACTGGAGGTAGGGCAGCAATGTTCTAAGGGATAGCATCTTGAACTTCTCCTTGAATGGAAAGCGGTTGAAGTCCTGCAGATCCAGGATGGCTGAAAGCCTCCTGTCTTTTTTGGGACAAAAAAGTACCAGAAGTAGAACCCTGTACCCCAAAGGAGCTGAGGGGCTGGCTCCACTGCCTGATCCTCGAGCAGGGACTTGAGTTCCTTTTGCAGGAGCTCTGTGCAAGGAGGTCATCAGATGTTCCCCTTGAAAGAAGGGATGAGGCGTCTGGTTGAAGTGCAGAAGGTAACCTTCCCACACCACCTGCGGTACCCAGGCATTGGAGGTGATGCCTAGCCAGAGGTGAGCAAAGTAAACCAGACATCCTCCCATGTGCCTTAGGCCCTGGTCCTCGGGGGGGGTGGGGGAAGAGGGAATATGCCCAAGGAGACAAAAGCCCCCCCCCCAGGCTGCAGCTGAGGTGCTGTTTGGGGGTTTTCCACTTATAGGGATCATTCCCCTGGGCCTTGGTCTGCTGACCTTGTTGGGGAGCCTGATAAGCAAGAAATTGGGGGTATTTTCTGTAAGTCGCCATCGCCTTTGGGGGGGGGCAAAGGTCAGTGGACTGATGGGATAGCCTAGTCTTGGTCATAAACTAACTCCAACTCTGCCGCCCCATCGGTCATGTAGCCAAGCCAGGTGGAGGGCACTAATGCCCACCATAGCCACATGAGCCACAGACTTGAAGCAGTCATAAGCAAATTGAGTCTGAAATTTGGAGCATTCCTTGACTGAAGAGACTCGAGAGATTCACCTGCC
The DNA here is from genome assembly GCA_033557465.1 of Ichthyophis bannanicus. Taxonomy (NCBI): domain Eukaryota; kingdom Metazoa; phylum Chordata; class Amphibia; order Gymnophiona; family Ichthyophiidae; genus Ichthyophis; species Ichthyophis bannanicus. Next base: position 676,971,380 of record CM066032.1, on the reverse strand, counting down.
AGCTCAACTGAGAACCCAGCTAGCTCCTTTGCCAGGTCCCTCAGATACATGCCCATGTACAGCTGGTAAGCCTGGATGCAGGCCACGAGCATCAAACCCTGGTAACACTTTCTGTCAAATCCATCCATGGTGCAGGCCTTCCTACAGGGGATACAGAGCGCATCTTCTGACTCTTTATTTGATGCATAGCCGACTCCACCATCATGAAAGTTGTGAGGCAGCAGTGTCTTCTGAAAGCCAGGGCTCTTGCCAACTCAATACTGGGAATTCAGTCACCGGCTAACTATTGACACTGTCACCGGGCTCTCCCACATCCTGAACAGCAGGTGCTCCAGGATGGGGGGAATCAGCACAGTCAGTGCCTCCCTCGGAGGGGCCTCATACTGGAGGATTTCCAAGTCCTCAGCATGGGGCTGATCCTCCGGTTCCGCTATGAATGCCAGGGTCTTCTACATCCCCCAGGCAAAATCGAGGAACGTGAGGTCCTCAGGTGGGGACGTCCAGCGCTCCTGAGGGGGAGACTGTTCAGAGGGGACATCCCTATGCAACATGGTGTCTGGCGACTCGTCGGTCTCCCAGCCCGACTGAGCCGGACGAGACCTCAAGGCCCGTAAGGTCATCAGAGCAATGAGCTGCAGGCGCCAATGGAGAGCGAAGTGCCCAATGTCCCAACCCCAAGATGCTCAGGGGCAAGTCACACCTTGAACAGGAGTCTGACCAGCGCAGCTCTGAGCAAGTGAATCGTTCCAGCACCAGCTGGACATCCTCCACTGAGATCCTTATAGTGGAGGGTCCTGTTGTTAGCACCAATGACCCAAAGGCTTCGAGCATCAGTCCCTGCTGCACCTCGAGGAAGGCAGCCAAGCTGCGTTCCAAGGCTGCCATCCTGGCTTCAATGACAGTAGGCTTCACAGTGACCGGTTTGGGCCTCAATAGCATCGAGCCCAAAGCCGGTTCCCTCGAAGGGGAACCACCAGTGGTGATCATGTCAGAGGACTGAACCCGATCCCCTGACATGATGGGAGTCTCCTCCTGCCAGGGCAGCTTCAAAGGCCGTTCCCGGCCATAGACCTCGGCGTCGAATCAAGGATTCTGAGGCTGGGTACCGGAAGTCTTACCCCTGGCTCCAGGATCAAACTTCGACTTGAACGATATCTTGGACCTGCGGGCGAGGTCTTCTGAGGACAACCCCTGGTCCGAGGCTCCACAACCTTGGGGCTTGGATCAAGCACATATGCACAACACAGAGTCATGAGATGCAGTCTCTGAGGGCAGCGGTTTCAGACTCAATGCCAGTACCGTGCAGAGGCCTTCGAGCCAAACCACTCTTGCTTGACATCTGCAGGCAAAGCAGGCAAGTGGAATCATCATGATCCACACCAAGGCACTTGATACAGCAACTGTGGTAATCCATAATTGCCACATTTCTTAAATCCGCTGACCCATGACAAAGTGGGGAAGAGGGCATCCCCAAGATCTCGGTCAGGGAGGGCATGAGAAAAGACCCACACATCGAAAAAGGACCCGAGAAAAACATGACACCGAGGCAAGGGCAGACTCGGGTGGAGAGGTGGTGATTGGGAACCAACCAGCAAAAACAGAAAAAAAAGCAAAGAGAAGGGTTAGAAAATCAACTTTTATCAGGGATGACAGACAGGTCATCTGCAGGGTTCTGTGGAAAAAAGAAGATGGCACCCTTGGGCGGGAAGGTGACTGCACATGCATGGTCTAACTTCCAAAGGCTTTCTGGCATGCCCCCAAGTTAGCATTCCCAGTGCCAATTGCCACATATTAAAACATACTTTAACTAGCTACCGGGGTTTAGTAGAAGCGGCCCCCTTTGTTACTGTTGCAGCTGTTTAAATTGAAACATTGTGTAAAGATGACAATATTGTGCACAGCCTCAGGACTATGGAACTCCCTGCTGCTTTCCTTAAGATTGATAATATGCCAAAAACAATTTAGACATTTTAAATTGAAACATTGTGTAAAGATGACAATATTGTGCACAGCCTCAGGACTATGGAACTCCCTGCTGCTTTCCTTAAGATTGATAATATGCCAAAAACAATTTAGACAGTCTATAAAAGCATGGCTATTCCACAAGTGTCTGAAGGCTGTTTGCTTATTTCATTCTGAAGCTTTAGGATTTTAATTTGTTATAGTTTCTCATCATTTATTTTACATATATGTTGTAATCTGCCTTCAGCTCATTTTTGGGTAAAGCAGAATATACATATTGGGAGGATATTCAAAGGCATTTAGGTGGTTTGCAGAGCTGCAAACTGCCTAAATGCCGCACACTGGGATATTTAGTAGCACTAACGTAGTTAAATACAGCTGAATACCCCTGGCTGCAGCACTTAAGCACCGCTGATGTTAGCTGGCTAACATCGGGGCGATCTGGGGGCGGAGTGTAGGCAGCATCTGAGAATCAGGGCCAGTCCACCCACTAGGCAAACTAGGCGGTCGCCTAGGGCATCAGGCTATGGTGGGCAACTCTGCCCCCTTCCTCCCAGTAAAGCGGCAGTTCATCGCCGCCTGGATCTCCATGACACCTCCCCCCCCCCCTCCATCTTCTCACCTTGGGGAGGCTCAGGCAGCATAGTGATGCCTCTGCTGTGTCAGACTTTAGAGTGCCCACCACTTCTGCCCCCCCTTTAATGCAACTTCCTGCCTCTCCTGCCCCTTCCAACAGGAAGTTGCATTAGAGGAGGGCAGGAGTGGCAGGCCATGAGCGTGCTAGCGCAGGCACTCTAGAGTCTGATGCAGAGGAGGCATCACCATGCTGCCCCCACCTCCCCAAGGTGAGAAAGCAGATGCTGAGAAAGAGGGTGGCATGGCGGACCGGGTGGTGCCATAATATTTTGGGGGTGCGGCAGCATGGAGGGTCTGCCTAGGGTGGCAGAAACCCTCAGGCGGCTCTGCTGAGAATAATCAGCTAGTGGAGATATTGAGCCGCTAGCCAGTTATCCTAAATCAGTTAAAGTTAGGACAGCTAAATGGCTGTCCAAACTTTAGCCACTTTTGCAATCTGACTAGCAGCTGAATATTGCCCCAAACCAGACTGCAAAACTGCAATCCAGCCAACCTGGATATTCAGTGCTGGTAGTCAGATATGACCCCAGCATTAATCCAGGATCAATTTACAGCGATGACGGCTGGCCACTGTAACAGCATTGACCACTGCTGCTGAATATATCCCCCCCCCCCCCCCCAATCCTTGCAATTAAATTAAATTAAATTGGGGCAGGTATAGCTTTGTGCAGCAGCTTTTGAGGAGGCAATTTAATAAAGATACATAGGCACCTATGCTGCCTTTATAAACAGGAGGAATATATGCATCTCTCTCTTCACAGCCTCAGCACCTCATTATAAATTACCCTCCACATGTCTTTCAGTCACTCTATTATAATCTCTACACATCATTTCTTTACCTATGCAGTCAATAACTCCTTCCCAGCGTCCTTGAGCGTTGCAAATCACAGTTTGTGTCCCACCTTCAGTGACATAACCATCGTGGCAGTCATAAGCAACTGTACTTCCATAGGTTGTGTTGCTGTACAGACTGGGCATTGCATTTGGGACAGAAGGTGGCGCTCCACAATCCACAGCTACAACAATGGCAAACACATAAATCATTTAGACAGGTTAAATGTAGTCATCCTGCATGACATAGATCTTTGCTACATTTAAAATGTTCTATGAATTAAAACCTAACTGTACATTAAGTCTTTAAGATGTTATTGTACCCTTTTCTCCTAATCAGGTTAATACTCATACTACTACATATCTTTATAACACAACAGTGATAAGTATTCGGGTGCCATATGTCCCTTCCCTGAAGAGCTTACAATCTAAGTAGGTCACCGAGGCAATGAGAGATAAAGTGACTTTCCCAAGGTCACAAAGAGTGTTGGTGGCAGAAGCAGGAATTGAAGTCTGGCTTCCCTGGTTCTCAGCCCATACCTCTAACCACTAGGTCAACATTCGGCTGTCTACCTAGGTATAAAGAATGACTTTATGCTACCTACACCCCTTTCTCCTAACTTAATGGTAGCACGTCCAAGCTTCTCACTGCACAGGTTTATCTGTGCAACCCTTGACAGCAGGAATCTGATTCTTGTATTTAGTATGTACACCTTATTTAATAAGATGCGGTGGGTTTATGGGTTTATGAAGGAAAGTAACTACTACATACCTTACATAGTTTCAAACATGCTGCATCTGTCAGTTGTGGTTAGTAACACACACCTTAGGGGTTTATTAAAAAGTTTACTTTTAAGCCATTCTTTAAGATTTTTAAAGCAGATCACCTTTAATTCCTTGGCTTTTGGAGGACCACCGTGTTTAGAAGGTGTTAACAGATCATTACTTATTACTGGATCTGATTCACCCAGTCATAAATAGCATCAGTTCTGGAGAAAACTGGATCTTTTGCCTGCTGTGATTCCTTTTTTAATGAATCAATGATAGACTTATCCCAAAGTACCCCTTTTTCTACACTTGGGCAGGATCAGGAAGCAGATCAGGGACCTTCTTCTGTGAGGCAAAGGGGGCTTGGGATATGCCTGAGAGATTCCTCAGCAAAGTCACATTCACTCAAGTGGGTGCTACTCCAAACATAAAATCTGCTGAGGTGATTGTTGAATAGTAATTAATAGACATCTGTTATGGGTAATAGCAAAAACATAAGACCAGATAATCACAAACAGTTCATCGGTAAGCAGGGGTCTCTATTGATTCGCAACCTCTATCGGGTACTATATCAAGGATTTCTTGCAATTGGAGTCTCCCTTTTTCAAGTTCCTGAATTATGCTATTGAGTTCTCCTTCTCTGCTAAATTCCTAATTCCTCTGAAAATAAAGTATAGATTCCCAGCACCAAAATTAGATTCTTCTCATTTCATTGTCTCTGCTTTGAGACTTTGCTTCATAAAACACTTAGAAATGAATTCCCTCTGTCATTCTCCTGGATGCAGACCTCTTCACCTGGAGAACATACACTCCCTGATGCATGAATTGCACCCGAGTGCATTTCCACTTTTTTTTTTTTTTTTTTACACAAACAAGTCTGGGTGACTTCCAAAATGTGCAGGAAACCTGGGATAGGCTTCCCTGCCAAAAGGCTCTTTTCTAGATTCCTGCTCAAAGCCTGTTACGGTCACCCACCAAGCACCACTCCCTCTTTGTGTCCCAGGGGCTTTGACCCTGAGCCTTGGAGTTCCTCAGTAGAAAACTAACTTCTGGGCTCTCACCTTTTCTATTAACATCTCCAAAACCATTAGATACTCCCCAGCAGGGAGTATCAGACCCACACAAACACCTCGCTTCTGACATCATAGTTAAGTGTCTCCAACACTAGTTTCAATAGTAAAGCATCATTAGACACTCTTCCGCAAAGATGTTGTTGTACATGAACTTCTGAGATTATACGAGTCCCTTCCTCAGGAGGACATATCACCATAAATTTACTTAACAGGGTTTTCTATACTGCTTTATCATGTAGTCAAAGTGATTTACATTGTAACTTTGGTAATGCACATTAAATGGGGACATTGATATCTTGGATTCTTCTGAGGCAATGGAGGGTTAAGTGACTTACTCAAGGCCACAAGGAGTACTAGTAGGAATTGAACCTGGGTCTCTTGGTTCCCAAGCCAGTGCTTTAACCACTAGGCTGCTCCTCCTCCACTCTGTGTATTTGGCATATGCCAAAACAATTTTATTTGGGGTAGTTTCTCCAAATGGGTTAGTTCTGCGCATACTATGGTAGTCATGAGCCTCATTTTTAAGCCACAGTATGTGAAGTATGATCTTAGTCTCTCAAATTTACTGCTAATGCTCGGTGTAATACTTGTATCATGCCAAAGAGAGCCTTCTGCTGGAGTTCATAAGATGCAACATGTATGGGTGGTTTGTCAAGACGTGCTTGGAAATTCTTCTTTATCAAGCCTGTGGCTCCCAGAACAACGGGAAATATTTCCTTATCTTTCTGCCACATTTACTTGGTCTTTGACTGCATGTCTTGGTACTTCTGGATCTTCTGCCTCTCCATGTAATTCACAGGATAATCACTCAGTACCGACACTTCTATTATCAATGCCGATCTGGTATTCTTCTCCTTTGCCATTATGTCGGGTTTCCTGACATCCAGTTTCCCATTCCAACAGATAAGAATGTCCCAGAATGTCCCTCTTCATTCTCGGTTATTTTTTTTAAGGTCATGATCCCAGTGCTTTTCAGGGACAGTGATGTTGTAGTATTTACAGAGTTTCCAGTGGAGGAGGAGTGCTACTTTGTTGTGCCTTTCTGTATAGAAATTTTCCTCCATCAGAACTTCACAACCTGCTATTAGGTGAGTCACTGTTTCCAGCTCCTTCTTACAGAATCGGCATATGTCTATTGTGCCAGTTACTTCAGTACTTGCCATAAACCATCTCGTCCGTAATCCGCTGTCCTGGGCTGCAACTATCAATCTTTCATCCTTCGGTTTCAGTTCACCTCTTCTCAACCATTCATGTGTCCGTTCTTGATCGACAAAATAACATTTTGTATTTTCCACTGTATGTGTGCATTTACCACTTGTTTTTCTGTGCCTGCTGATCTAATTCTTTGAAGAGTTTTTTCTCTTGTTTTACAAATTCTGTTACCTCTTTTCCCATGCACGCCTGTGTATTCTCACTCATTTCTTCTAATCGTCAGAACACTTGTCCAAGTTTGATAATGGAGACAGATTCTTGGTGTTTACTTTCGTATTTCAGCACTTTTTTCATATTTGGATCCGATGATGCTGTCAGATTGACTAAACCTACAGAGCTACTATCGTAGGTCTCCAAGCCTATCTCTAGAGGCAGGTCTTGTCAGACAAATCTGATTGATTTTTTTGACTGGGTGACTAGGGAGTTGGACCGAGGGAGAGCCCTAGATGTGGTGTATTTAGATTTCAGTAAAGCCTTTGACACTGTTCCTCACAGGCGACTTATAAACAAACTGAGCACCCTAGGGATGGACCCTAAAGTTACTGTTTGGGTTAGAAATTGGTTGGGTGGGAGGCGACAAAGGGTACAGGTAAATGGAGCTCACTCTGAGGAGGAGGTTACCAGTGGTGTGCCCCAGAGATCTGTCCTTGGTCCAATTCTTTTTAACATCTTTGTTAGTGATATAGCGGAAGGGATGTCGGGTAAGGTTTGCTTCTTTGCAGATGATACCAAAATCTGCAATAGAGTAGATACCTAGGAAGGTGTAGATAACATAAGGAGGGATCTAGCTAAGCTTGAAGAATGGTCTAGAATTTGGCAGCTGGGATTTAATGTCAGCCATAAGTTTGCTGAACAAGGTTTTCACGGTGCAAGGGACGTCAAGCAATTTCTCTTGGACCCACTGCTCAAGGTCTGAGATTTGCAGCCATGCCTGGCGCCGGGCACCGATGCCAGCTGCTGCCACTCGGGCCGCTGACTCAAAGTCATAGTAGGCAGCTCAGGACAGGAATTTTGAGCAGTCTCGAATCCCAGCTGTCAGGGATTGTAACCGCTGTAGGGGTTCCCCGGCGAGGCCAGCCGCCAGCTGAAAAGCCAGAGCTCCTGGATGAGGGCCTTAAGGTACATGCCTATGTATAGTTCATAGGTTTGTATCCGACAGCCAAGCATGGAGCCTTGGTAGCACTTGCACCCAAGGGTATCGAGGGCTCGACCCTCTGTGCCCAAGGGGGGGAGGGACAGAGGAATAGTTCTTCTGGCTCTTGAGCTTTCGCATGGATGACTCCAAAACTATGGAGTTATGTGGGAGCCGAGGCTTGTGGAAGCCAGGGCCCTTCTTCATGCTGTAGATGTCATCTTGGCATCGGCTGACCACCGGCACAAAGGCCGGGGTCTCTCACATCCGCAGAAGCAGCCGTTCGAGGATCGGTTGCACCGGCACATGAGAGTCTCTTTTGGCAGGGACACATACGGGAGGATTTCTAGTTCTTTGGTGCATGAGTCCTCCTCTGACTCGATCGGGACCAAGGGGACCCTGGCCATATCCTGGACGAAGTCATGGAAGACCACATCCTCGGGGGGGGGGGTGAATGGCGCCGGGGCACCAGTGGAGACAGCTCCGAGGGAATATCTTGGTGTCGAATGGTCTCCGGGGAGGCCTCGACGTCGATTTCTCACTCCGAGTCAGAGGGCATTGACTATTCTTAGGCTTGTGGGTCCTGTGCCTTGAGGCCAGCCCAAGGAACTGGGGTCCCCTGGAGGATCTCTGGTCTGACTCCTGGAAACTGTCCGGGGAGGACCGGATCCCCAAGAACCAGGACCAGGACCTCAACCGAGGAAGAGGGCTCATCCAAGGCCGGTGGTGCTTGTGGCCTGGCTCAATGTCTGGGGACTTTCCCGCAGTCAGAGGCCCGGTTGTTGGGGAAGATGATGCGGACGAATCTGTCATCATTGCCTGCTGCAAGGACAGGATAGCAGAGATATTCTGCTCCAGGGCCGTCATTCTGGTATCGAGGCCAGAAGGCTCCGCAGCTTTCAGCGTGGGCACAGAGGGTCTTGGGCCCGACACTGGCACTCTTGCGAGTGCATCCTCAATGAGAACCATGGCCTCAGGATCCTTGCATGGTCTCCGCTGGCTGAGGACTCCTTAGAGACCTTAGGAGGGTGCAGCTCAGAGTCCCTCGAGTCCCTCCACGGGACTTTACCGGGTTTCACCAGTAAGACCTCGACTGGCTTTGAGGATTTTTTTCTTATTCTTCTCGAGATCCGGGGTCTTCTCAGAGAAGCCACCGCTGTGAGACTCTGAGGGCACCCGGGACTCACAGGAAGTGCTGGGCTTGGAGCTCAATGTCGGGGAAGCCAGAGCCGAGTCAGACCTTGGGAACATCTTCTGCTGCAACTCCGACTGTTTTTTTATTAGTTTTCGGAGCCAGGGCCTGGCATAGGTCGCAGGTAGAGCTATCGTGGTCTAGGCCCAGGCAGCTTAGGTAGCAGTCATGGGTGTTTGTGACAGACATGCTCTGACTGCAGCAGTCACATTTTTTTAACCCCACCGGGAGACATGGTGGGAGACACCCAGCCGGGGTTGATGATCCCCAGGTGAAAAAGGATGCGAACGACAGTCGAGGCAAGCCTTGATCAAAAAGAGGGAAGGAGTCGAGAAATGGCACTGGGGTCAGTGCTGGCTCGAGGTGGGAAGAACAACCGGTACGCAAACTAAGAAAAAAGAACTTTTAAGGATAGTTTTAGAGAGATTTTTCCGGGGAAACAGGACAAGCATCCATTGGGCTCCGCGAAAAAAAGGAGTCTTAGCAAGATGGCACCCTTGGGCGGGAAGGGGACCATGCATGATGATAGCTTTCAAAGAAAGCCTTTGGAATTTTCTAAGGAAATGCTCCACACGGGCTTTGTTGGCGCAGACCTCACCCTTATGTGAGAACTGACTTCCTGCTTGTTCCTGGAGAATTCAAGACAGAATTCCTAGTCCATATGGAAAGAGATGAATATGCTGGGTTCCAAGCAAGGGAAAAATTACCCAAGCTAAATTTAACACTTAAGGTTAGAAGTATGATAATTAAGATGAACAAGGCCATATCTAGTATAAAGGGACCATTTATTGACATCATCAGAATTGATTAAATACAATATCGTTTAGATAAAATTATTACTGCAAGAATACTACCAACTAGAGTGCAGGGCCAGAAGAAAAAGAGAACAACAGTTCCTCCTTGGAAAAAGCACATCAAAGGAAAAATACAATCATTATGTGCAGAGGTATCCCTGAAAGATGGGTATTTAAAAGGATTAAAATCAAAGATATTAAGGAAGAACTGTGTGTGCATGGGAGTGATGCGACGTCTGAGCTTTGCTATTCCTATAGCCATGGTTTCCAAACTCTGGGTCGGGACCTCAAATGGGTCACATAAGGGATGTGTGCAAGCCAAAAATGGTTAGCTGTCATTTTTCCTGAATTTTTCCCAATTTTGGGGGAAGGGGGTTACGATTAAGTTTACTTCTACTACTACTGAACATTTTTATAGCACTACAAGTCATATGCAGTGTTGCAGAGACATGTAAAAGACGGTCTTTGCTCATCAGAGCTTACAATCTAGTCAAGACAGACAACACAGTAGCTGTAGACATAGGAAACATCTAGGGGAAACATCTAGGGGAAATGGTAAGGAAACATCTAGGGGAAACGGTAAGGAAACACAAAGGAGACCAGGTGAGTCAAGATCCGAAAGCGACAGCAAAGAGTTGAGTTTTCAGTTATAATATGAAAAGGGCCAGAGAAAGTGCCTGACAGACTCAAGTAGTTGTTCCTGGCAGAAGGAGCAGCAAGGTGAAAGGAGCGAAGTCTGGAGTTAGCAATAGAAGAGAAGGGCACAGACAGTAGTGATTTGCCAGAAGAGTGATTTTTAAGATACACTGTAGTGTTTTAATGCACACTAATCAACTTAACACACTAATTCGTAGGCAAGTGTCCATTACATCACTTTAGTGTGTGCTACATTTTTTTGAGGTACACTAACAAATGCATATCCCTAGGTCACATCAGTGGATGGTCACAGAAACAGGACTACTCCCCCTCCTTCTGAATTTCCACTGTGGCCTGTGCCCAGTGGTGACCATCAGTTTGCAGCCTCTAATCCAGTGAGGAGGTAATATTGAGCCCACGGCAGTTGGTGTGTCTTCATAAACACTAGTCGCCACAGGTAAAAATAAAACCTCTGGAATTTGGTGACAATATCTGGTTAGAGGTTGTCACTAAGGGGTATGTTTACAAAGTAGCGGTAGCGGCCTCCGTGCTATATCGGAGCCATGGCCCCATTGAATTCAATATTGCACAGAGGCCGCTACCGCTGCTTTATAAACATACCCCTAAATATCTGGATAGAGTGGTGAGGTGCTGGCACTAGCTGGATAATGGCAATATTCAGCTGCTATCTGAATAGCTTATCCAGATAACACTTACAGCATTTTTGTTGGTGACCCAAGTTATCCGGATAGTATAGCTGAAAATGTAAATTACACTTACCTGGTAATTGTAGTTCCTTTAGGAACTCCAGTTTAGTCCTCCACCTCTGGGTTGTGCACCTCTTCCTGCAGCATGGAGACTGGACAAGTCAAAACTTGTGACATTACTGGATATACATTGCTGGTCTTCTCCCATCATCCCCCAGTGAACTACTGACAAAGCAAACTCAAAGGAGCAAGAAATAAGCAGCTTAAATATTAATTACAACTGTAATGTTAACCTTTTAACCTGAAATATTAAAGTCCCTGACGATACAGGGAAAAAAGACAACCACCTCTTTCTTACGTCTGTGCTCTTCCCCGCCCCCCCCCCCCCCGATCAGAGTAAGACTGCCAGAAAGAAGGAATAAAGACCCAAAGAGGTCCGAGAAAGAAAGCATACCACTGCGATCTCTGGCATATCTGCATAGAATACTGTTAGCGACCGAGAACCCGCTCCAACTGAATGAACTACCACTGAAAGACATCTCCGGGCAGGATTGAGGACTAAACTGGAGTTCCTAAAGGAACTACAATTACCAGGTAAGTGTAATTTACATTTCCTTATCGCTCCTCCAGTTTAGTCCTCCACCTCTGGGATGTGAAAGAGCAGTAAACCTTGGGAGGGACCTTCTCAGCCATAGTGCCGCACCGCAGACCCGACACAGGCAACAATCGTCACCTGAACCGCCAGCCAATAGTGCTTACTGAAAGCATGGAGAGACGACCATGTCACCGCTCTACAACTCTCCACAGTCAGAACCAATCTAAGTTCTGTCCAGGAAGTTGTCTGCACCCTAGAAGGAAATCGCAGCTCCACGGATGCCTGACTCCCAGGTAAGGGGCATGCACCAGCTAATGCCTCCCAGATCCAACTGACCATTGAAACTTCGACTGCCGCTACGCTTTTGGCAGACCCCTAAAATAACAAACTAATGATCCAATCTTCGGAAGATCTCCGGTACTTAACAGCGTGGCCGCGGAACTCCGCTTACAGCTAAGCAACGCAGACTGCCAACTGAAGCATCCTCTTTCAAGGATCCCAAAACTGGGAAGGAGACCAACTGAATCAAGAGAAGGCAGAACTACCTTGGTCAAGAAGTAGGGAATTGTCTGTAGAACCAACTTGTCCCTAACTAAGAACAAGAACTATTCTATCCCATACCAGGCTTGCAACCCGAAACCCAGCAAACCAAACAGATAGCCACTAGAACACTGCTTCTAAAAACCCCTAGACCGAAGCCTGACAAAAGGGCTCGAAGATTCCCTAGTGACCGCCCCCCCCCCCCAGGATACAACTGAAATCCCACGAAGAAGTCACCATCCTGCGGACGGGCCGCCACCTAGAACCCCTAGAACCATAGGAACTGGAACCGCTGAAGTCTGGACCTGCCGACAAGCATCCCAAACCTTGAATATAAGCCATACCCGCCCCTACAATAGGGAATGGTACATCCTTTGCCTTGACATAGGTTCATCATCCACGATCCAGAATAGGCTTACTTTCTGAAGCCTGTTCCTTCAATTGCTAGGCTGTAAGAGAGGATATATATCCACCCCAATAGAACCCCAGGTTAATAGATTCGCCGCTGTGGACCACCGCCCAGGTTTCCCGTCTGTTTGCCTGACCAGGTCGGCACCGTATGGCCACCTAGGCCAAACTGACGCCATCAACAGTACTCTCCCTCGATACGGCTCCACACGCTGCATCACCTGCCCTATGAGCGCCATGGAAGGGTAAAAGCATCAAGGCGGCGGTCGCCAGTCAAGATTTCATCGGAGCAATGATGCTCTGACATATTTTCTTGCCTACTACTGTAACCCAAGAATTCGCTTTGGTCGAAAGATCATCCTGGGGTCCAGGATCGGAGAACCCACCTGATGACTATTTGTACGAACACTTCCCAGATGAAGCTTCTACTCTCCGGCCTTCCTCCAGATTCCATTTGAGAAGATCCTGATTCACCTTGTGCGTTCCTGCAAGGTGTGCCGCCAAAACGCCTGCAGGGGAGACTCCCTCTATGCAAACGGAGTCCTTTGATTCCTGTTCCATGACCGCCGTGCTTGTGTCCTCATGCCGATTTAGGAAAACCACTGATATGTATCTGTCGGACAGTCCTGACCCTGCCCGATCCATTACTCCGGATTCAAACGCTTGAAGCGCCAGAGCTAGCACACTCAGCTCCCAGCGGCCGCTTGAGTCATGGTCCCCCTGTCCTTTCCAACTTCCTGTGCGAACAGAAGCCTGTCATGAGCCCCCCAGCCTGTGTGGTTCATCTACATCAACATCGGGACCCACTGCGGATGTTCCAGCGGCATGCCTGCCTTCCTGATCCCCGAGGACCATTCCCACCGTCAAGGAACCCCTGACCTGCGCGAGACCTGGAAGGCGTTTGTTTAGAGGATCGTTCTGGCGCGACTATCGCTATAACCAGTAACTTTGTAAGGGACGCCTGGGAGCACTGGCTCACGGAAGCCCCTCCCGTTCGCCGCCATTGTCCTGAAAAGCCTCATCTCTCAGCTCTGGCCGAAACACTGTTCTCCAGTGAAAGTCAAACCATACTATTAAGACCCCTAGGCCTTGATACAGACTATGCTACTTTCGACCGTCTTGAGCGCTCAGTGCGTCTGAAGGAATGTTACTGTTCTGGGCGTAATTCATACCCCATCAGCCCTGGACAGGTCGAAACCCCCAATCGCTGAGGCAAGGGAAACTAAGATACCTCCTTTCCGACGAGGCGACGCAACCTCCAACACAAATTTGGTGAAGTTGCGCGGCATTGCTGTCTAACCGAAGGGCTAGTCTGATATTGAAATGCACCCTCGGTAAGGGCACTCTAGAAACTTCTGATGTGCTACCCTATCGAAATGTGTAAATATGCTTCTGAAAGTTTGAGTAATGAGACAAAGCTCCCTTGCGGAACCGTCTCCACTACCAATCGCAAAAGCTCAACTCAAGTTAGATGCATGAAGACAGCTGTACTCCCCTGAGATCCAGCAAGGACGGAGAGATCCTTTCATGTTGTCAAGGCATGAAACAAGTAGAGCGGCGCCCAACTCCAAAATTTCCTACGAATCCGGCCCAACCGCCCCTAAGTGCCAGACATGAGCCGAAGTTCGCGAAATTGCCTCCGCACGTAGTAGGGCTATAAGTGAGTACAGCTGCCCTTACGAGCAACATTACCCTTTAATGTATACATAATCTAGACTAAGAGACAGTAGACCATCATATCCAACTACTCACTGAGCATAGACGGATGGAAGGATGTCATTTGCTTCCTATACACTAGCTTACAAATTCCATACATGTGTAGTATGTAAATCCTTCCTGTTTGCCGCAGAACTGTATATGCTACAAACTTCAATGCAGCCTCCTACTAAACCATTCATTTTAAAAAAACATCTTTATTCCTGCCTCTGGTTTTAGATAGGACCTTTCTCAGGAGAAAGTAACAAGTTATCACCAGCTGTCAGCAACCATAATGACCTATCAGATTAGATCTTTTCCACATGTCTGCATCAACTCATTGTGCCCTGAATAAGTTCTGTATCTTAAAGATATGAATGGACCTTGCCCTGATCCAATCAAGCTCATGCATTCTCCGAGTAATTTACATTTTATTCCAAAACTACTAGTAACGTAGCAACCCGTTTAGATCATCTGACTAGGTCCACAAAACTCTGAATATTGCGCAGCAGCAATCATGGCCCATCCGACGAAGCCATTCCCAGCTGACCGCATCAAAACATTGAGCACTGAAGTAGCCATGGACAGGATAACGCCCAGACTGCTTCATGATTAAGTGGGAGCCACTCCCTTGATACCATCACAGACTAGACCTCGCGGACTTACCGCCCTGTTGGGAGGGCTGGGAACACTCTTCAGAAATTCTCTCAAACCAAACCCGGTTATGTGCCAGGATCCGCCGCCCTGTGTACCTCCAGAGGCTAAGGCATCAGCTGTTGAGAAAATAAAATTAATTAAAAACTTCATTAACTAAACTGCAACTGGCTACTTAGGGAGAAAGTTCCGTTCGGCTTTATCCTCCGGTGCCTACCTGTCTCCAGCACACAAAATACAACAGGGGAGAAGCACCTGCTAGCTCGAATAAAAAGACAACGCTGGTTGTCATGAGTCCAAGGGCTCTGGGCCTCCTCTTGAGAGGTATAGAAGAACCCCGCTTTGAAAGAGACTTTTTCTAGCCACTTATATTCAGCTGAAGCGCGCCGCACCAGCCGTATCTGTCTGTATGTTAAAGAAGGAACAGAAGAAATAACTCCTGGGGACAAACAGCGCTGTGGACATACTGGCCATGGCAAAGGTAAACCTTATTAGAGAGAAATGGACAGGGATAAATCTTCTATATGCACTTGCAGAGAAATTAGCCCCTCTAAAAGAGAGAGCCTTTTTTTTTTTTGTAAATATATTGTGTATATATTATTGTTTGTTTGTTTTTTTAAACTCCGCCAATTCAATCTCTGGAATGCAACACTTTTAAATCTGACAAATTAAACTATACCCCTCTAACCAGAAAGAGAGAGAGAAGCCAAGCAATCTAAAGTAAATAAATAATGAAATAAACAAACTAAACAATGAAGATACACAAAATCTTTCCATAAATGACCAAAGAAATAAAAATGCTATCGCCATTCGCAGCCTACCCACGCCATGCCCAACGTGCAGGAAAAAGAACTGCGGCCCTTAAAAGTCGTGCTGATAGGCGCCGCAGAGTCCCGAACACGGTTCCTGGCCATTACAGCCGTTAGCGCCGCAAAGAAGTGCTCACTGTCTGTCGATCGGTGCAAGGCCCTCCAGCCCTGCTGTACCCCGGACCGCTGAATCCCCCGTTGTTTCCGACACTGCTCAGAATCAAAAGTGAGCAGTGGTGGTAGCAAGGATTCTCCGACCTGCATTGCGTTATATATATATATATATATATATACACACACACACACACACACATTTATATTTATTTAATTTTTTGTTTTACAGCGCGTTTTAGTCACCCACTAACAATTTACCCAATAAGACACTTATATAAGTAATGTATTTTGTTTTGTTTAAGTTAATTAATGTAACTTCACTGACAGACATTTGAAAGGTACTCGCCGGATCCCAGCGTGAGGCACTGTGAATCTCGATTTCCATGCGGTTTGAAAAGTGCAGGAAGCCGGAGCAGCAAAATCTGTCTGCCCGCTTTCCACGCAGCACCGGTCTCTTGGCCCCGAAGTCTGCCCATGAGACTGATCTCCGCGGGATAAACTGTATATCTGAAGTGGCTTGCCCCGACTATTGGCCCTGCAATCCGTGTCACTGACACGGAGAGGACTATCCAGATCCCGGCTTACTGATGTGAGTCGAGCCAACGGACCGGAACACTCCGAGCAGCCTATGCTGCTGCCGCACAACTCCCCTCCGTCCCATCAAGGAGGGGAGAGCAGCACAATTCTCGGGCCGAGTTAGCAAGAAGTAGAGCAGTCCCAGTGGGTCGCTTCCTCCCGCATCTATTAAAAAAAAATGTTTTACTTAACACCTCAAATAAATCAAATAAAGAGCCAAGAAATGAAATAAAACCAAGAACTAAAGGAAACCGCTTAAGACTAACTGCACTACACTAAAGGCAAGCTCCTTAACTGTTTCTCTAGTGAGCCCAGCACCTAGGCTCACTATGTCCTCCTGCTGCATGGAGACTGGACACACTGGGGGATGATGGGAGAAGACCAACAGTGTATATCCAGTGATGTCACAAGTTTTGACTTGTCCAGTCTCCATGCTGCAGGAGGAGGTGCACAACCCAGAGGTGGAGGACTAAACTGGAGGAACGATAAGGAACTGCTACTATCCAGATAATGCCAAGGCAGTCTGTGGCAATATTTGGTGGCACTATCTAGATAGTGCTGCTGAATATCTCCCTCAGTGGACCTTATCCGGTTAGCAGCTGCTGCTAAACCGAGGCACATATTCAGCAGTTGGCCATCAGCACTTTAAATTACACCTGGATAGTCAATGCCGGATAGCGAATTAGCTATCTGATCAGCAGAGATATTCAACCACTGGTCGGATAACTAAACTGGCTAAACTTAGGCAAGTTTTCTTTTGGCCCAACTTTAGCTGGTTAGAGTTAACTGGCCAGCGGCTCGATATTGTCACTGATCGGCTGCCCTCAGAATGCCCCAGTGCAAAGCGGTTAGCATCGCGGTATTCAGCAGCACTGTGAGGGGATATTCAGTGGCAGAATCAGGTATGGGCCGGTGAATATCCCACAGTGGGAGTAATGCTGTTAGAAGGTCTGCTAACCACATTACTCCCTTTGAATATACTCCTTACAATTTCTTTTCAATATTGATCCCACTGCTCCTTCCTTGGTAGGCTTCCTGTTAGACTGGAACCCCATGCAGAGTACCGGAGTTTGTGAGTGCATACTGACCATAATGATCCTGTACTGACTGCTGCTATTATAGCTACCACTGCTGCTGCCTTCATGCTTTGGATAAGTGAGGGGAGGAGGAAGAGGAAGTCATTGAGAGAAATGAGAGACCTGCACAGTTAATCTTATGCTAGTGTCACTATGATCACATAACCCTTTTTCTTAACATACATCATTGGCTCCCTATCCATTTCTACATACAGTTCAAACTTCTGACCTAAAAATGCATGCCTTCTGCAGCTTCTCATTGCCTCTCCTCTTTCATCTCTGCCTACATAGCTCCTTGACAATCCGCTCATCAAGCAAATCATTTTTATCTATGCCTCTCTCTTCTACTGCCAACTCCAGACTCCATTCTTTCCACCTTGCTGCGCCCTATAGCGTATTCACCTGTAACAGGTGTTCTCCGGGAACAGCAGGAATCAGTCCTCACATATGAGTGGCGTCAGCACCGACAGAGCCCTCGTGAAAGCATCTTCCCAGCTTTCAAAGAAAGCCTTTGGGAGATGCCACCACAAATCAGTCCTCACAACCCTCCCTCCTCCCCTTGGAGTTGCACCTTTACCATCTTTTATTTTTGCCATCTTTTAGCTATGTCATGTGGCTGAGCAAGATGGCACCCTTGGGTGGGAAGGGGACCATGCAGGCTTTCTTTGAAAGCAGGGGGGGATGCTTCCACGAGGGCTCTGTCGGTGCCGACGCCACCCATATGTGAGGACTGATTTCTGCTGTCCCCGGAGAAAGGTGAGTAACTATACTTTCTCCAGGAACAAGCAGGAAGTCAGTCCTCACATATGGGACTCTCCAGCTATAGGCTACCAAAAGCCCATAGCAAAAATACGGACTTCCTCACAGGGAGCCATGAGCAGCAGCAATTAAGTCTGCGTCCACAGACCACAATAGAACCCCTGTGCCTGATGAAAAACCGCTAGCCTGAGCATAGAAGGATCGGAGGGTAAGAGTTGCCTAAACCCCAAAAAGATTACAGAGCACAGCCTGGCCAAAGGCACTGTCCCATCGGGACTCTTTCCAGGCAGTAATGGGCTGCGAAGGTATGGACTGAAGACCAGGTGGTGGCCTGGCAGATGTCCACTATCAGGACAGAGTGCAAGTTTGCCACCGAGGCCGCCATGGTCCTGACAGTGCACCGTGACACAGCCTTCCAGCGGGAGCCCTGCCTGCTCACAGGCGAGGGTGATACAGTCTGCCATCCAGGTGGACAGAGTACGCTTGGTCACCGCCTCCCCAGATTACTGGGGTTGTAGGAGACGAAAATCAGGAGTAGCTTTGCAGTAGCCTGAGTGCACTGGATATAGAAGGACAAAGTCCTCTTACAGTCCAAGGTGTGAAGGACTGTCTCCGCCCTACTGGAGTGAGGTCTTGGAAAGAAGGTAGGGAGTACTGCTTCCTGGTTGAGATGGAAGGACGATACTACATTCGGAAGAAATTTAGGGTGCGTGCGCAGCACCACTCTGTTCTTGTAGAGTCTGGTATAAGACGCTTCTGCCACTAAGGCCTGAAACTCGCTAACTCTGCGAGTGGAAGTGAGTGCAACCAGAACACCACCTTCCAAGAGAGGTATCATAGGTAGCTAGTAGCCAGAGGCTCAAAGGGTGGGCGAGTGAGCTAACCCAAAAACACGCTGAGGTCCCATTCGGTTGCCGGAGGGCGAACCAGGGGCTTCGATAAGAGCAGACCCCTATGAAAGCCGGTCACCAATGGCTGGACAGAGAGGGGCTTGCCATCCACTGGGTGGTGGTGTGCCACCAAGGCACTAAAGTGCACCCGGACGGAGTTAGATTTGAGCCCAGAATGCGAGAGGTGGAGAAGATACTGTAACACCAAATCCACTGGGCAGGAAAATGGGTCAGCCCAATGCGCAGCACACAAGGTCAAAAACCATCTGACGGCATACGCTCTCCTAGTAGAGACCTTGTAAGAGGCCAGCAGGATCTCCTCTACCTCACCTGAGAGGTTGAAAGGGGCTACGGTCGCCCTTTCAGCAGCCAGTTAGCGACAGGGACCCCAGGTTGGGGTGTAGAAGAGAGCCCCCTTCCTGAGACAGGAGTCCCAGAAAGGTCCCCAATGAGATGGGGGTCTCCACCATTAATCAGAGGAGCAGCGGGAAATACAGTTGCCTGGGCCACCAAGGGGCTATCAGGATGAGCGAGGCCTGTTGTGGAGGGTCCTGAACAAGGCAATCACCAGCGTGGGAGGGAAGACATACATGAGGCCCTCCAACTATGAGACGAGGAACGCGTCCGCAGCCACCCTAGAAGGGTGGGCCTGCCGGAAGAGAAGTGGAGCAACTGGAAGTTTTTTGGGCTGGTGAACAGATCCATCACAGGTTTCCACCAGATCTGGAAGAGCAGGTCGGCCACCTCAGGGTCCAGCTGCCACTTGTGTGGCTCGAAGACCCTGCTCAGCCTGTCAGCCAGGAGGTTGTTCTTGCCTAGTAGGTATACTGCCCACAAGAGAATACCCTGTTGGATTGCATATAAGCAGATGACCACTGCCGCCCCCCCCCCCCCCGTTTGTTCCAATAGACCATCGCCACCTGGTTATCCGTCTGTACCAGCACCGGCTGGTGAAGCAGGTGGTGGCAAAATGCTTGCAGGGCTAAGTATATCGCCTGCAGCTCCAGGTGGTTGATCTGCTGGATGCTCTCGTCTGCTGACCAGCTGCCCTGGGTGCGGAGCTCCTCGCAATGGGCTCTCCAGCCGAGCAGGGAGGCATCCGTGGTGAGGATCCTTGAGGAGCTCGGGGCCTGAAAAGGCATGCCTGCCTCGAGATACTAAAGAGACTGCCACCAGACCAGAGAGTCTGCTAGTTGGTGGGTTACAGAGACCCTGTCCCGGAGGCGCCCCATGGCTTGAATCCACTGGTCCCAGAGAAACCACTGCACCACCCTCATGTTGAGGTGAGCGTCTGGGGGGACATGGAACGTGGAGGCCATGTGCCCGAGAAGGCACAGAAGCCGCGTGGGCACAGAGGGATGGTACTGTATGTCCCTTGACAGAGTCCTGAGACGGTTGGCTCGGTCTCTGGGCAAGGCGACCTTTGATTGAAGAGTGTTCAGCTTTGCCACGATGAACTCCAAACATTGTGTCAGGAGGAGGTGAAACTTGGGGTAGTTTATGACAAAGCCCAAGTGCTACAGAACCTAGATGGTGCGTGCGGTGGCCTGCTGCACCTCTGAGGCTGTGCCTCCCTTTATGAGCCAGTCGTCCAGGTAGGGGAAGACAAAGACCTCCTGGAGATGGAGGAAGGTGGCCACGACTGCCAGACATTTTGTGAAGACCCTTGGGGCAGAAGACAAGCCAAAAGGGAACACCCTGTACTGATAGCGCCTGCCCCCGACTATGAACCGCAGGTATTGCCTGTGGTTGGGGTGAATGAGGATGGGGGTGAATGCATCCTTGAGGTCTAAGGAGCATAGCTAATCTCCCTTCTGGAGATATGACAGCAATGGTCCAAGGAAGAGCATCTTGAACGTCTCCCTCATCAGGAATTTGTTGAGGTTGCACAGGTCGAGGATGGGCCTTAGGCCCCCTGTTCTTTTTGGCACGAGGAAATACCTGGAGTAGAACCCCTTGCCCTTGAGAAGGTGGGGGCACTGGTCCCACCGCTTTGTCTCAAGAAGACTTGCCAACTCCTTCAGTAGCATGTCCCAGTGGAGGGGAGACCTGAGGGGCTCTCCCGGAAAATAAGGGGGGGTGTCTGAGTCAGGTGGAGGAGATAACCTTCCCTGACCACCCGAAGTGCCTACTAGTCTGTGTTGATTGTCAACCACCTCTGGGCATAGTGGGCAAGACATCCCCCTGTGGGCTGCTTATCTCCTTGGGGTAGAGAGGCTATGCTCAAGGAGTCAACATTTCCCCCCTGGCTGGGCCAGAGCCGGTGCCTGGGGTTTTGAAGCCTTCTTCTTACAAAGGCCTTGCCCATGTCCCTTGGCCTACTGATCCTGTTGGGGAGCCAGAGAAGCCTGAAAAGGTTGGTAGTTTCTGTAAGCAGCCCTTTTCCTTGGGTAGAAGGACTTTTTACCCGAGCCTTTACATCGGGGAGGGGCAGTGGTCTTTTTAGAGAGCCTGGTCCTCGTCATGAACTCGGTCTCCAGCTTGGCAGCCTTGTCGGTCATGGGTTTGCCAAAGAGGTTCTCTCCTTGGCATGGGACATCGACCAATTTGTCCTGAATCCACAGCTCAAGGTCAGACGACTGTAGCCACCCTTGGTGTCATGCACCAATGCCCGCCACTGCTACTCGAGTCGCCGACTAGAACTAGTCATAGGCTGCCTGAGACATGAACCTGGAGCACTCACGGACTGCCTTGGCCAGGTTCTTGAACCGCTGTAGGGGTTCCTCAGAGAAACCAGCTGAGAACCTGGCGAGTTCCTTCACCAGGTCTCTCAGGTACATGCCCATGTGCATGTACAGCTGGTAGGCCTCTATGCGGCCGATGATCACTGAGTCCTGAGGATGAAGGACCCCGAGGATCGGCTTGGCATCCGGGAACATTTTTGACATTGAGGGCCCGGTGGTTGGGGCGGATGAACCGGTCGTACCGGACAACAGCATCTGCTGTTGGTCCATGAAAGCAGACAAACTGTGCTCCAGGGCCGCCATTCTGGACTTCAGGCCAGAAGGCTCCACAGCCTTTGGCGCGGGCACTGAGGGACTCTGGCCTGGTTCCAGCTCCCCCAAAGGGGAATCCTCAATGAGGATAGTGTCTGGAGACTGAGGCTGGTCCGAGGTAGACTCCTTCCAGGGGACCTTTGCAGGCCGCTCCTTCTCCGATGCCTCGGGTGAGTGTCTCGGACTGCAGGATCTGGCCCGAGGGGCACCCGGCTGGTTGGATCCATCCAAGATGCCACCATCAAGGGTTTCTTCTTCTTCCTAGGTTCCCTCAAGGAAGACCCCTTTCTGAAGGCCCACGGTGGGGCTCGGGCTCGGAAGGGTCCACCCGAGATGTCGAGGTTTCAGACGAGGCCCTGGCCTTTGGAGGCACCGGGGCCTCCGGGGAAAAAAAAAACTTATTGTGCTGCTGCCAGTGGCTCTTGAGGGCCTTGTTGGACCATCCTCTTGCAACGACTGCATGCTGCCAGGTCGTGGTTCAGCCCGAGGCAGCGGAGACAGCAGTCATGTGTGTCGGTTAAAGACATAATTTTTCAGCAGCGATCACACTTCTTAAAGCCACCAGTATCCATGGGGGAAAAAAGTACCCCTGCGAGGTCGAAGACTCGCCAGGCTGCCAGTTGGGGAAAAAAGGCGTGAAGATGTCAGAAAATTAAAGAATGAAACACTACAAAAAAAGACCTGAACTCTAAGTCGAGGCAGCAAGGTCGGGTGGCGGGAAGAGTACTGGTGCACTACCGGAGGCGAGTATGAAAACCTGGAAAGAAAAATCAACTTTTTCCAGGGACAAGCCAGATGAATGTCTGAAGGGCTCCATGGAAAAAAGGAGACTGAGCAAGATGGCACCCTTGGGCAGGAAGGAGACCACACATGCATGATGGTATCTCCCAAAGGCTTTCTTTGAAAGCTGGGGGGATGCTTCCATGAGGGCTCCGTCGGTGCCAACCTCACCCATATGTGAGGACTGCTTGTTCCCGGAGAAGCCTGAAATAGACTACCTGAGTCAGTTCAACAGTCTGTTCAAATCCAAGCTGAAAGCTCATCTCATCAATACTGCTTTTGAATCCTGAACCCCTCCAGCTCAATGATGAGGTCAGTCAGCAAGGCCTCGACCTCAGACTGCAGCAAGCTCCAGTGCGCAGGGTCCATGAGGTACTCCCTGGGATTATATGGAGGCAGCAGCTGGGTGAAGTGCAGCCAATATCCACTTTGGACAATATACAGCACCCAGGTATCCGAAGTGACAAGGGGTCACCAGTGGGCAAAGTGGACAAGTCGCTCCTTGACCTATGGGGGAATCTAGGACGATGATCAGCTGGCTATACTCCTGAGGAACCTTTCAAAATACTGCATCCAGCTTGGGCTGTGGGGCAGATTGTGCCTTTGTGGTCTTTGTGGCAGGGAGTCTGCGCCTTAAGCTGGGCCTGCAGTAAGGCTGGGAAATAATGACACGGGCATAGATAGAAGACCTTCCTTGCCTAATGTTACTTCCGTGCAAGGTCCGCAGTCTTTCTGGAGAGCCTGGTGAGGGTCACCTATTCCTTCTCCAGCTCCAGAGCTTTCTCCTCCACGGATTTGCCGAAGAGGTTTTCACCCCAGCAGGGGACATTGGCAATCTTGTCTCGGACCCACTGCTCCAGGTCCTAGGATTGCAGCCATGCCTTCTGGCAGGTGGCAGTGCTTACAGCCACCACTCTGCCCATGGATTCAAAGGTATCGTAGATGCCCCACACCATGAACTTACAGAAATCCTTGCCGTGAGACACTAGGCCCCAAAAGGGCTCACGACTGTCCTTGGGAACAAGGGCAGCAAAATCCTCCAGGTCCAACATGACATCCTTGAGGAACATGCTCATGTAGGTCTGGTAAAACAGAATCTTGGTGATCAGCATGGAACCCTAGAAGCACTATCTCCTGAAGGAGTGCAGGGTAAGAGCCTCAGAACTCAGTAGGTCCAAGAAGTGCATCTTAGCACACTTCGCGTGCTTCAAGGCAGACTCCAGCACGATGGAACTGTAGGGCAATTAAGGCTTCTCAAACCTCGGGGCCTTCTTGACCTGGTACAGGGAATTGAGCCGGCAGCTGATGACTGGAAGAGTGAGCAGTTCCTCTCACAGTTGCAGCAGCAGCCACTGCAGGTCATGGTGGATGGGAACCGTCACTGCCTCCCAGGGGACAGAGGGGTACTGAAGGAGTTCCACTTCTTTCTCCAATTCTAGAGAAAAGGGGATGGCTTTGGCATGTCCCTAACAAAGTCCTCGAAGGACATTTCCTCCAAGGGGTGACTTATGCCATTCAGGTGGAGGCGACAGGTTGGACAGGAGGTCCAGGGACCAGAGGTCCAATGCCATTGATTCCGCCTCAGTCTCCCATTCCGATTCGAATTCTGAGAGGAAGTTGAAATAGTGTCAAGTCTCCTCCTCCCACTGGCTATGCAGTTTATAAGAGGAAGGAAGCCGATGGCCCTCATGCTGCCCAGCATGCCGATGACAATGTTCCCGGGCCTCGGACCATGACATACTGGAGAGCGAGATGGCTCCGGCAACTGGAGTTAATACCGATCTCCCACCCAATATCCCTACCTCAGAGGGCAGGGCATGGGTCTCCAGGATAGACTGGAAGAAGTACGATGATGACACATTCTGCACTGTAAAGCCTGTGTTCTGCAAGGCTTCCACCACCGCCAAGTGAGCTTCTAAAGCTCGAAGGCGTTCCTCCAGAACTGCCACCTGCGAAGGGACTGATGCCATGGACATCGGTGTCAACATCTTGGGTGGGGACTACACAATGATAGGTGCATTGGGAGACATCCAGCTGCCTTTCTGGGCACTGGGAGTGGACTCTGTCGTTCAGATGGATCCTCCCACCAGGGAAGCTTGGCCGGCTGCTCCTGGCCATCGCTCTCTACATCGCATTGAGAAGAGCTGTGATGACACTGCACTCAGAATGTCTTTGATGCTCACCCTTCAATGTCAACAGGGTCTCTTCAGGGAGTCTTCCCTGGCCACTCGGGCCCCTCTGCTCCTACTGAGCATGTTGCTCCTTCCCTTTGCCACCTCAGGACTTTTTTGCAGGTGTAGACAAGGGGGTCAGGGCTGAGGACACTGAATCAGATAAGCCAAAGAGGGACTCCCCCTGATTTTCCCCACCCTTCAGCCCTCAGTGCAACATCTGTAAGCAGAGCTCGCAGGATGCCAGCTCGTGGTCAGGCCCAAAGCATTGTAAGCACCAATTATGTTGATCAGTGGCAGAAATGGTTTTGCCACACTTTGTGCATTTCTTTAAGCTGCTATCTGGCTTAGACACGCCAAAAAACACCACCTTGGCAAAGTCAAACTGAAAAACTGCCATGGGCAGGAAAACCACCCTGAAGGAGGAAAAACACGCAAAAAGTATAGACCACCACAAAAGAGACCCAAAAAAGGAAATAAGTCTACTAATCGACGACAGGTGGAAAAGAAATGGAGAAAAAACCTGGCCATGAGGGCCAGATAGAAAACCTTTTTCCAGACTGAAGGAATACGTCCTAGGGGCTCCGTGAAAAAAAGACTAGAGAATATGGCATCATGGCACATGGGAAGGCAGGCGTGGCGTACCTCCCAAAAGCCTACTTTGGAAGC
Organism: Ichthyophis bannanicus; assembly: GCA_033557465.1. Lineage (NCBI taxonomy): Eukaryota > Metazoa > Chordata > Amphibia > Gymnophiona > Ichthyophiidae > Ichthyophis > Ichthyophis bannanicus. The sequence continues at coordinate 676,945,705 of CM066032.1, read as the reverse complement.
TGGGGAGCATTCCATGCGGGGCTCTGTCAGTGAAGTCACCCATAAGTGAAGACTTATTTCCTGCTTTTCACGGAAAAAGATCATATGGCCTATCTAGTCTGCCCTTCCATATCAACTACAATAGCCCCCTTTTTTCTTTAGAGATCTTCTGTGTTTATCCCATGCTTTCTTGAATTCAGATACTGTCCTCATCTCTACTACCTCCAAAGAAACAATTATATCACACAATGAGTATTTTACCTTTACAATGTAATGTAGGAGCTTCCCAGATTCCATTTTCTGTGCAGGCCACAGTACTTCGCCTTTTACTGTAAAATCCTTCCTTACAGTCATAATGAACCTCACTCCCAAACACTGTTGTGTAGTTTCTTACAATGTAGCTGTGCTGGACCTCTGGAGGCTCCCCACAATCTATCACTGCAGAAGATAAAAAAACAAACACCACCAATGAAAAAAAATATCCACCTTCACTAAAGTAGACAGTCATTACAGATCAGTTATTGAATATTTCAGCCCAAATCCTTTTAAGACAACATGTCAATTTTTCATCTATAAAGAGTAGAACATAGTTATGTTTCTCATTTTGTTATCATGTCTCATTTACAAATGTTTAACACACACACTTGGGGGTTATTTTAGAAGTCTTGTTCGCTATTTTCACATATAAAATCAGGCATGGACAACAAAGGCAGACCAAAGGTGTTGTGGGACCATGTACGGAGACTAAATGCGGGGCCTCATATGCAGAAGTGTTTGTGTATCCACTGGGCCTCATTTATATAAATCTAATTTATTGTATTTTAAAATGTATATTCCACCCATCTAAAATTTTAAGTGGCTTTCTAAGAAGTCCTTCACTAGCCTCTTTTTAGTCCTAACAATGACTTAGGGGCATGTTTACTAAACATTAATGTGTGTTAAGTGCTACTGTACCCATAGACATAGATTGATGTTGCTGCACTTAGCATACATTGAAATTGTGAAAGCACATTAACTTTTAGTAAACATGCCTCTTAATAAGTGTCTGAAAACCATTTGCATGTACAGTGATAAAGAAAGGCTACCATATTTCTGCATTACTGTCCTCCAGTGCCAACTGCCAGATGCATTACTACAAAACCCTACACATTTAGAACCCATAGCAAGGACTAGAAAAAGGGACTGTTACTTCTGGAGAGAGATCTGCAACTGTGAGTATATACTTCTGGTAATTTTCTAAAAGGAATTATTTGTATTAAAGCTAATTAATCTGTGAACCCACTATTTTTGTTAAATCAGTCAGGGCCTAGTAGCAGCAGTTTAAGTTTACATTTAAAACACACAGGAGAACTTTCTGGTTACATTTCAGACCCAGCAGAGAGCTTGTAGTTTAAATTTAATAGTCAATCAGGGCCTAGTAACAGCAAAGTACTTTTAGTTTAAATTTAAGACACAGAAGAGAGCTTTCTGGTTACATTTGGAACCCAGCAGAGAGCTTGTAGTTTAAATTTCATAAGAAGTTAGAGCCTAGCAGCAGCTAAGAGCTATAATTTAAATCAAATCAGAATATATCTTACCTCAGCAGCACAAGACAGGGTACTGTGTAGCAGCCCTCTTTTAATAAGTGTTTTCCCTCCCTCCCTCCCCACACCCACAAACCCCTGGGATAATCGTAGCTTTATAGGTACTTACACATCTTAAAAGGCAGGAGGTGCTCTCAGGTGAAGCTCATTACCCAAATCAGTCATACACTAAGGACCTGAGATTAGTTAAGCTTCAGGTGAACAAGGTATATTACAAGTATTAGGTACAGTTTTATTAGTATAAATATCCATAGCAACCCTTAGTAAGTAAAGAACTTAGATCTAAACACAAACTTAAAACTAAGATGCAGATAGCAGTCCAGCAGCGGGATAGGGGCTATCCAGTCTTTTGCATTGAGTGTCACATGTACGATTTTCTCCCAGTTGGTGAGAGGTCTTACGTGTGCACTAGGTGCAAGGAGCTCTTTGCTCTCAGGGAACGAGTCCGTTCTCTAGAGGCTAAAGTAGCAGACTTGGAAAGCATAAGACAGACAGAGAGGTACATAGACGAGACCTACAGGGATATAGTCCTGAAGTCCCACCTCCAGTCTGGCAGCATCCCTGTTGCCATGGAGGAGAGAGGTCACGTGACAGGAGAGCATCACCCTGGTGTGGCAGGAAGTGATCCTGTAACTAGGACCTGTCCTCCAGGTGATGTAAAACCCTCTCGCACCGAGGAACTTTCTCCAGGGCCATGTGCCCATGAGGGAAGGATTAGGACAGCCGTTATAGTTGGCGATTGGATCATTAGGCATGTAGATAGCTGGGTGGCTGGTGGACGTGAGGATCGCCTGGTAACATGCCTGCCTGGTGCGAAGGTAGCGGACCTCACGCGCCACCTAGATAAGGTCTTAGATAGTGCTGGGGAGGAGTCTGCTGTCTTGGTACATGTTGGTACCAATGACATAGGAAAATGTGGTAGGGAGGTTCTGGAGGCTAAATTTAGGCTTTTAGGTAGGAAGTTGAAATCCAGAACTTCCAGGGTAGCATTCTCCGAAATGCTTCCTGTTCCACGCGCAGGACCCAAAAGGCAGACAGAGCTCCGGAGTCTCAATGCGTGGATGAGACAATGGTGCAGAGATGAGGGGTTTGGATTTGTTAGGAACTGGGGAACATTCTGGGGATAGGAGGGGCTCTTCCGAAGGGATGCGCTTCACCTTAACCGGGATGGAACCAGGCTGCTGGCATTAACCTTTAAAAAGGAGATAGAGCAGCTTTTAAACTAGATATTAGGGGAAAGCCGACAGTCGTCCAAGAGCAGATGGTTCGGAAGAATGTATCTTTGAAGGATACTACCAAAAGCAGAGAGGTTCCACAAAAGAGTAAAGTAGCCCAAATGCCCTCAAGTATGGAGCAGACAGAGCTTAAAGATCCCAAATTACTCATGTCTAACAGACAAATTAATATGGATAAAATACATTCTCTAAAATGCTTGTATGCAAATGCTAGAAGTCTAAAAAATAAGATGGGAGAGTTAGAATATATAGCACTAAATGAAAGGTTAGATATGATTGGAATATCAGAGACATGGTGGAAGGACGACAACCAGTGGGACACTGATACCTGGGTACAAACTATATTGTAATGATAGAGCTGCTCAAATTGGTGGAGGGGTTGCTCTCTATGTTAGAGAGGGCATTGAGTCAGAAAGGATTAAAGTTTTGCAGGAAACAAAATCTGCTGTAGAATCTATATGGATTGAAATTCCATGTAAAAGGGGGAAGGCAATGGCAGTGGGGGTGTACTATCGAGCGCCTGGCCAGAATGACCAAATGGATGACGAAATGCTCAAAGAAATCAAGGAAGCTAACAAAAGTTACAGCACAGTAATAATAATGGGTGATTTCAACTACCCCGGTATCGACTGGGTCAGTGTCACGTCAGGACATGCTAGGGAGATAAAGTTCCTAGATGATATAAATGACTGCTTCTTGGAGCAGCTGGTTCATGAACCGACCAGAGGGGAAGCCATATTAGACCTAATCCTTAGTGGAACACCAGATCTAGTGCAAGAGATAAGGTTGTTGGGGCCACTTGGCAATAGTGATCATAGCATGATCGCCTTTGATTTAATTAGTGGAGGAGGGATAGTAAGGAAATCCACAGTACTACCTTTTAACTTTCGAAAGGGAGACTATGATAAAATGAGGAAAACAGTCAAGAAAAAACTAAAAGGAGCAGTTGCAAAGGTTAAAGACGTACATCAGGCTTGGCTGTTGTTGAAAAATACTATCTTGGAAGCCCAGACCAGCTGTATTCCACGCTTTAAGAAAAGTGGAAAGAAGTCCAAAAAACTGCCAGCATGGTTTAAAGTTGAGGTCAGAGAGGCTGTTACCAAAAAAGCATCTTTCAGGAAATGGAAAAAAGAGCCAAACGACGAAACCTGGAAACAGCACAAGCACTGGCAAGTCAAATGCAAGGCATTGATAAGGCAGGCAAAGGGAGAATTTGAGAAGAAGCTTGCTGCAGAAGCAAAAACGCGAAGTAAAGACCTTTTCAAGTACATTCGTAGCAAAAAAACTGTGAGAGAGTCAGTTGGTCCATTAGATGATAAAGGGGTTAAAGGAGCACTAAGAGGCGACAAGGCGATAGCAGAGAGATTGAACAAATTCTTTGCTTCAGTCTTTACTGAGGAAGATGTAGGGATGTTACCCATGACTGAAGTGGTATTTAAAGGTGCAGAAGAATTGAAGGAAATATCGATACATCGAGAAGATGTATTACAACTATTAGATAAGCTGAAGAGTAGCAAATCACCTGGGCCGGATGGTATACATCCAAGGGTCTTGAAAGAACTGAAATATGAGATTGCAGACCTGCTATTAGTAATCTGTGAACTATCATTAAAATCATCTCTAATACCTGAAGAATGGAGGATCGCCAATGTAACACCAATTTTTAAAAAGGGTTCCAGGGGTGATCCGGGAAACTACAGACCGGTGAGCCTGACGTCAATACCGGGAAAAATGATAGAAACCATCATAAAGAATAAAATTACTCAGCATGTAGATAGTCATGAACTAATGAAAGACAGCCAACATGGCTTTAGACAAGGAAGATATTGTCTTACTAATCTGTTATGTTTATTTGAAGGAGTGAATAATCAGGTGGACAAAGGTGAGTCGGTTGATATTGTGTATCTGGACTTTCAGAAAGCCTTTGACAAGGTCCCTCATGAGAGACTTTTGGCAAAACTAAAGAGTCATGGGATAGGAGGCAGTGTACTATTGTGGATCAGGAACTGGTTAAAAGATAGAAAGCAGAGGGTAGGGCTAAATGGCCAATTTTCCCAATGGAGAAAGGTGAATAGTGGTGTACCCCAGGGATCTGTGCTGGGTCCGCTGCTTTTTGACATATTCATAAATGACCTGGAAAGTGGAACAACAAGTGAGGTTATCAAATTTGCAGATGACACAAAACTAATTTAAAGTTGTTAAAACCCAAGAGGATTGTGGAAAATTGCAAGAGGATCTTGATAAATTGGAAGACTGGGCATCAAAATGGCAGATGAAATTTAATGTGGACAAGTGCAAGGTTATACACCTAGGGAAGAACAACCCAAATTATGGTTACACGATGCAAGGTTCCACATTAGGAACCACCACCCAGGAAAAAGATTTAGGCGTCATTGTGGATACCATGTTAAAACCCTCGGCCCAGTGTGCAGCGGCAGCCAAGAGAGCAAATAGAATGCTAGGTATGATAAGGAAAGGAATGGAAAATAAAACAAAGGATATTATAATGCCTCTATATCGTTCCATGGTGAGACCGCACCTTGAATATTGTGTGCAATTCTGGTCGCCGTATCTTAAAAAGGATATAGAGTTATTAGAAAAGGTTCAGAGAAGAGCCACCAAAATGGTAAAGGGGATGGAAGGATACTCCTATGAAGAAAGGCTAAAAAGGATAGGGCTCTTTAACCTGGAAAACAGACGGCTGAGGGGAGATATGATAGAAGTCTATAAATTAATGAGCAGAGTGGAATGGGTAAACGTAGATCGATTGTTTACCTTATCAGAATATAGAAAGACTAGGGGACATGCAATGAAGCTACAGGGTAAACTATTTAAGACTAATAAGAGAAATATTTTTTCACTCAACGTGTATTCAAACTCTGGAATTTGTTACCGGAGGATGTAGTAAAGGCTGTTAGTGTAGCTGGGTTTAAAAAAGGTTTGGACAAGTTCCTGGAGGAAAGGTCCATAAGCCATTATTAAGAAGGGACCCAGGATATCAATGCTTGAACCAATACAAGCATTGTGGAACCTGTGTCCCTTGGGGAAACAGCTAGGTACTGTGATAAGGAAGCTTATCATAGCTCAGGAAGGAGCTATAGAAAAGGTGAAGTGACTCTGAACAAGCAACCTGTCAGTTCTGGTAGAAATAAGAAAACAGAATTTTGCCATAAAAGACTACCAGTCCCAGAATGCACCAGGTTTCCAACAGCCATTAGAGGAGCTGAAGTGGGGAAACGTGTGTTCAATCAGGAGGGCTATGAGGTAATCCCTAAGCACTCATCTCAAAGGGCAGGGCCTGTTTCAGCACAGCTGCGCTGTGTTAGGGAAGAGCACTCATCTAAGCAGAATAAGAGTAGAGTTTATTCTACAGATGACCATCTTCATGATCACCTTGGATATCCAGAGAATTGTCCTCAGTATCCTGAGAATCAGCTTGAGTTTGATCATCAGTTTCATCTGAAGGATCATCAGAAGCAGAAGCCAAACCGGACGGACAGAGAGGGAAAGAGACCCTTTGGAAGAAGGAAGAGAAAAGCCTTTGAGAGGTCTAGAAGAGTCCAAAGCAGTACGTATACTGGGAGGTATTCCAAGGGCCAGCATACACCATTGGACTGGGGAAAGCCAGAGGAATGGTGCTGCAGAGCTAGGAATCACCAGAGGCTACCTGTGAGGGAGACGGCTGCACGTGGAAGGGACCCTAAGACCTGTGCCAGAAGGTATGTGAAGAGAGATCCAGTGTCCAGGGATCTGGATTGGAAGGCTGGACATAAGAACTGGACTACATACTGGCCAGGCTATATAGAGAGGAACTCTAGCAGCAATGGAAGCTCAGGTATGAACACTGATCTATGCCCTAGCTATAACCTTGAAAGACAGCAGGGAAACAAGTATTCTCCTGAAAATGCTCCATTGAGAGATTCATCTGTGCCAATCCATGATATTGAACCCATGCTTGTTGAACAAGGGGGAATAATAGCAGATGAGGATCCTGTTTATATGGACTGCTCTCTATCTAAACTTCGTTGGTAACTTTCTGTTATAAAGTACAGCAACCATCACAAAGAAATACAAATTTGTTCTTTAATCTACTCAGAAAAGCTCCTGAAGCAGGATTTGACCCACACAGTGGAAGGCAAGCCAGCTAAGGGGTTTCAGCTGGATAACTGCTAGCAATTAAGCCTTACCTAATTGCTTGTGAGCTAGGAGAGAATCACTTCTGTATCCATGTGGGAAGTAATCAGAAGTTAACCTGAAAAGAACAGTTTGTTTCTTGCTTTGTGGCTTTTCATTTGTTGTTTTCCTGATTTTGACTTTGTTTTTCCAAGTTAACACTGAAAGCAAGTAACCTAATTTATGTGCTACCAAGCATATCTGTGTTGGGAGAAATAACCCCATAAATAAATATCTTATTGGCTTTACCCAAGAGCACAACTAAATTATTGTCAGCAGCTGTGTCTGGTGTGAATGAACTACATTGCCCACAATACCTTGCAAATCATATAGAAATATGCACTTGCCAAGAGTGTGAAGATTCTCACCCAGGCAGCCGTCTGTCAGTACATATGACCTAGATTGGCCACTGTTGGAAACAGAATACTGGGCTTGATGGACCTTGGTCTGACCCAGTATGGCATATCTTATGATCTTATGTTCTTATGTAAACCTGCCCCATCATAACAGCACTCCCAGGACTCGCACATCACCTAACCCTATTTATCAAAAGGCAGAACTACAAATATTAAACCAATACATCTTACTGGGAAAAGGGAACAAGTGGGTCCACTACACAGAAACTAGACGAACAGACTAGCACAGTTCTGTCATACATGCAAAACAGACAGTCACCAAATACAGAGCAAGGGATCATGATTTAGAAATATGAGGACAAATTGATCTGGGAACCCCAAAAGCCAGACTTTGAATGCACCACAACACTGGAAAAAATTAAACTATGAAATTAATTTCCTCGTATACTGAACAAAGCACAAACACATCAGCACACATTTCCCAGAGCTGGCATATTCCAGTTAATAAATTCAAAATAAAATACATTTTTTCTACCTTTTGTTTGGGCATTTTATTTTTCAGTCTCTTTCTGCGTTCTTTGTATCTTCTGCAAACTCTCCATTGCCTGCTGTACATTTGTCCTTTCTTCTCGCTTCTATTTTATTTCCATTTTCTATCTATATCCACCTCTGACATACTGATGTTTTGCTTTTTGTTCTTTCTTTAATCATTCATCCACTGAATCTCCTTTTGACTTTTCACCTAGCAACTTTCCATCTACTCTTCTAACCTCCAGCCCAGCTCCCCATTTCCTTTCTTGCTCCTTGGCTAGCCTCTTATTCCCCTCTGTCTTTCACCCACTCCCTATTACCACATTTTTACTCTCTGTAATCATCATTCTCCTCCTCCTCTCGCTCATCTCCTTGCCAGCTTCCCATGGCCTCTCTCACATAGTTCCATCATGCTCACCATTTCCCCCCCTCTCTCTCAGCACCCCAGTTCAACATCTCCCAATCCCCTCACCCTTCTGCTCTACCCCCAAAGTCCAGCATCTCGTGCTTTCTCTTCTACCTCCCCCCCACAGATCATCTATCCCCTTCCCCTGCGGTGGTCTGGCATCTCTCCCAGCAACCTTCCTAGCCCAGCATCTTCTCCATTCCAGGCCAATATATCCCTTCACGCTCACACACCCATCAAACATAGCCCATCTCTCGTTCTCTCTCTGTGTCCTCCCCTAGGAAAACATATTGTGCAACACCATCCCCGACAGCTTCTTTCTTTTTCTGAGTCAGCAGCAGAAAGATCTCATAGCACCATCACCAACTTTATCTTTCTTTCTCCGAGTCAGCACACAGCAGCCAGTGGCATTCAAGTCCAGTGAACGGCCCCGCGCACTGGACGTGAATTGCTACAGGCAGCATTGGCTGCTGTTGCTGACTCAGAGAAAGATGAAGCTGCATGATGCCGGAGTCCCAGACCCTGCTCTCCCCCATCTCCCTGTCCCAAGTGCTGCCTCCTATATCCCTTCCACCACTCAGTTACTTCCTTCTCCAATATTCGTTCTCTGCCTTTCCTCCTTCTTACCCCAGCATTCACTCTTATGCCCCTCTGTGTAGAGGCCCAGGGAAAGAGACAGATATTAGGAACGAGAAGGGGACAGGTCATAAGCATCTGCTCTCTTCCAATCCCATTCTTCTCATCCCCCAGCATCAGCCCATTTCCAGTCCTAGCCCCCCATATCACTTGGTAATGTACATTAAACAGGGACATTGATAACTTGGATTTTTCTGAGGCAATGGAGGGTTAAGTGACTTGCCCAAGGCCACAAGGAGTGCTAGTGGGAATCGAACCCTGGTCTCTGGGTTCCCAAGCCAGTGTTCTTAACCATTAAGCTACTCCTCCACATTTTCCTTTTTCTCTCGCAGATGTGCTAAGTTGCAGCCACTGGCGTCGCTCAGTACATAAAGGTTAAACAGGGGCACTTCCTGTCTGTTGTGCAAGAGCAGCACCGGCAGTTACAACTTAGCACAGTCGCGAGAAGCAGCTTCAACAGCTGCAGCATACATACCGATTCACTGCAACACAGTGATTAAGCAGTTCCACCTTTCAAACTGTCCTCTTCCTAGTCTCTTCTCTCAGTCACAGAAAACCAGTACAGATATAGATACCAACATCCACACAAGCTGACACTTGCTCCGAAAAAGTTATAAATGTGTATATGTGTAATCATGCATGCACCTGGGTTTTTTTTTGTTTTGTTTTTTTTTAACATATACATATATGCATTTCAACTCTGCCACTGCCCCTCCTAAACTATGCCCCCTGTAATGCCTGTGTACAACAAGCATATTGTTATACATGTATTTAGCAGTGCAATTTTAGGAAATCACTTGTCTATGTGTAGAACAGGCTTTACATATGGAAAGAGCATTATAAAATTAGCCCCATGCACAGCTGTAAAAAAAACCAAAAGAACCCACCACAACAACTTACTAAACGTATATCTGATATATAGTTTCTTATATATATAGTTTCTTATATATGGAGTGGAGGAGTGGCCTAGTGGTTGGGGCAAGGTACTTCAGGCCAGAAGGTCAGGGGTTCAAATCCCACTAGAGGACAGCAACCTTGGGCCAGAAGGACTGGGGTTTCTAGTCCCACAGGTGCTCCTTGTGGTCTTGGGCAAGCCACTTAACCCTCCACAGCCCATGTTCCCTGTAAAATAGTTATCTCCAAGTTATAATGCCCTGTTCAATGTAATTTCAGTTTGTTCAATGTAAACTGCACTGATGCAGAATAGCATGGTATATAAGAGAATATAAATAAAATATATTAACTTGTATATTTCTGTACCTTTGCTAAGCAATTTTAACAAGGATTTCTGCACATTAAACAGTGCTTTATGGGGCATTTTACTAAGCCTCATACAAGTAACGCAAATGTGGGCCACATTACCAGGCTCCTCACTAACTGCAAGGCGGTATGCACATCTGTTCCCTGTAATTAGCACAAACAAGCCGAGAGGTACCACAGATGCAACTGCCGCCGCTCACTGAAGTAGAGTTACCTGCAGCCACACTGCCAGCATCAAGCATGGTTAGCGTGAGCCACTAACACCTGTGTTACCATGACGTGCCAGGAATGCCCCGTCTCACCCAGTCCCCACCCCAAACACAGGCTACCAGGATAGCAAAGGGTTTTTATCATGGGAGCCCTGTACTATTTTATAGCACAACACCCAAACCACACTTTAACACGTCCCATGTATGTAAACTGGCACTTATAAAATTGCTTATCCAGTATGGGCATATGTTATGCACATACAACCTGCACACTCCTCACATGAGGTAAGCTGAGTGAAGGCATTCCTCATCTACATGCATATTTTGGGAAATTTATATATTTAACGGGTTTTGTTATACCGTTTTACCGTTTCAGTCAAACCAGTTTATATTGTAACTTAAACTTGGTAATGTGAATTAAACAGGGTTATCAATAACTTGGATTTTTCTGAGGCAATGGAGGGTTAAGTGATTTGCCCAAGGCCACAAGGAGTGCTAGTGGGAATTGAACCCTGGTCTCTTGGTTCCCAAGCCAGTGTTCTAATCATTAGGCTACTCCTCCACATATACATGTAAAATGAAAACAGGAAACGTGTGTGGTCAAGAGCAGGTGTAGAAGCAAGCACAAATTCCCTGCTGGGGCTAAGAGGATCAGGGTGGCCCGGTCAAGCTGGACCTTGAAGAGTTTTGGCAATCAGAGGCATAGGAGGGTAGGCATAGAAAAGACCCTCCAATGCTGGCACCATCACAGGAGTGTCCTCAACAAGGATGGGCTCAGGAGACCGGGGTTTATCTCCTGACACCAAAGTCATCTTCTCCCACCGGGGCAGCTTGGAAGGCGTGGGACTCTAATGCCTGTGACCATGGGTCTTACCCATGGTTCCAGCATCGTCAACGAAGCTATAGACTATGTTCGGCTTGGGGGGAGGGAGTAACAGCCCTCAGAGGATGATCCCTGGTCCGACGCCCCATGGCCTCAGGGCTCAAATAGGGCACAGCCATTACATGAGGTTGAGGTGGCGGCACCTGAGGACACTGGTTCCACAAGTGACTCCAGAGCCAAGACGGAGGACTTAACGAACAGGGTCGCTCACTGCGTGTCATGGTTTCTACACCCCTGCTCATCATCTGCTGACAAAGCCCGTAGGAGGAGTGGTCAGCACTGAGGCACCATAGGCAGAAGTCATGCAGATCCATGCAGGACATGGGTGTGCCCTTAGCAGTCGCACTGCTTAAAACCACTGGTCAATGACATAGCGGGCACCCGCAAGGTCAAACTCTGGAATCACGGCTAGGGAGGGCATGAGGATTCCTGCGCACCAAGAGAAAGACCCCGAAAGGGAAAAAGTACCCAAGAAAAATATTACGCCAAGACAGTGGCAGTCCCAGGAAGCGAGAAGGCATTGGTACATTTACTGGGGAAGGCAAAAAAAGAAGGAAAAAAGAGAACTATCTACCTTTTTCGGGGTGCAGATGAACATTCAATGGGCTTCATGGAAAAAAAGGAGACTGAGGCAAGATGGCACTCTTGAGTGGGAAGGTGGATCTCCCAAAGGCTTTCTTTGAAAGATGGAGAGAGCTTACTGCACCCATTTATTTATTTAGCTAGGCTTATATAGTGCTTTTCTATGAGTCAAAGTGGTGTATATAGTCCCCTTATCCCTGAAGGACTCACAATCTATGTTTTTGTACCTGAGGCAACAGTCCAAAGTTGCTGTCCTCTAGCAGGATTTCAGCTCCTGGCCCTGTGGCCTAAGGCAGCGTTTTTCAACCACTGTGCCGCGGCACACTAGTGTGCCGTGAGATATTGTCTGGTGTGCCGTGGGAAAAATTCCAATTTCATCCGTAACATGTGGCCTCGGCTCACAAATTAGGGTTGCCAACTGGCCGGTTTTTCCATGGCCAGGCCGGCTGCCGACACAGTTGTAAAACCGGCCATTGAAAAGCCGTTTTTTTGCTCTGGCCGCAAGATCGGGAGCGGCCAGAGCAAAAACCCGGCTTTTGTGCCGAAGTCCACGGCGCAAACGCGATCGCGATTCCCTATAGCAGTGCAGCCGCTGGTTCTGCTTTGTACAGAGCAGCAGCTACACTACACTTACATTGAAAAGTAAAGAGAAACTGTGTCAGGAGCCCTCCGATCATGCAGAGCCCGAGGAAGTGATGTCATGGGGGCGGGCTCCTCACAGGCTGTCTTTCCTTTTCAAATTAACTTTAGCTGCAATAAAGTTAATTTGAAAAGGAAAGACAGCCTGTGAGGAGCCCGCCCCCATGACATCACTTCCTCGGGCTCTGCGATGACCGGAGGGCTCTTGACACAGTTTCTCTTTACTTTTCAAAGTAAGTGTAGTGCAGCCGCTGCTCTGTACAAAGCAGAAGCAGCGGCTTGGGCGGGGGGGGGGGGGGGGAGTGTGAGTGAACCGGGGGGGGGGGGGGGAGTGTGAGTGAACCAGCAAGGGGGGGGGAGGGACTGTGAGTGAACCAGCAAGAGGGGGGGGGAGGGAGTGTGAGTGAACCAGGGGGGGGGAGTGTGAGTGAACCAGCAAGGGGGGGGGGAGTGTGAGTGAACCAGGGGGGGGGAGTGTGAGTGAACCAGCAAGGGGGGGGGAGTGTGAGTGAACCAGGGGGGGGGGGTGTGTGAGTGAACCAGCAAGGGGGGGGGAGGGAATGTGAGTGAACCAGCAAGGGGGGGGGGGGAGTGTGAGTGAACCAGCAGTGGAGGGGGGGGTGGTGTGAGTGAACCAGCAAGGGGGGGGCGATGGTGTGAGTGAACCAGCAGGGGAGGGGGGGTAAGTGAGTGAGTGACCCAGCAGGAGGGGTGAGTAAGTGACAGGGGGGTGGGTGAGTGAACCAGCAGTGGAGGGGGGGGTGGTGTGAGTGAACCAGCAGGGGAGGGGGGTTGGTGTGAACCAGCAGGGGAGGGGGGTTGGTGTGAGTGTTTGATTCCTATTCAAGAGAATTACTTTATATATAGTCAATATAGGCACAGAGGTAAATTTTTTTAACATTTTCTAATGGTGGTGTGCCTCGTGATTTTTTTCATGAAAAAAGTGTGCCTTTGCACAAAAAAGGTTGAAAAACACTGGCCTAAGGTAACTTGCCCTAACCACTAGGCCACTCCTCCCTCCACATTTTCCCCCCATATGTGAAGACTGGCTTCCTTCTTGTTCATGGAGAATTCAAAGTACTAAAGGAGTTATTTTGTCTGCGGCACAGTCGAGTTAACATGAAAATGGTCTTGTTGCTTAAGATAAGTTATACATGAATGAACAGTATTTGTTTATCCTACTGTGGATGAATACAGGGTTTTACATATGTTAATATTTTGGTAGTGTTTTACTGAGAGAAAAATGGAGAGCAAAATTATAGTCACATCTTTTCCATTGGATAATGGCATTTTTGAAAAATATTGACGATTAAGGAGGTTTTTGTCGTTACATTTCGAGGCATGTTTACTAAACGGCACTAGCAGGGTAGCACAGGGTTAGTGCATGGTTTCAGCACTGCTCTAAAAACCCTGCGCTACCCTGGTAGCACACTTCTGCACAGGGACTGGGAAGGACATAGGTGTTCTCAGTTTGTCAAGGCTACTGCGGGCCTTAGTGGCCGGCGATAGTTGTACCTGCTCTACTACACCAAGCACAACTAACATCGCTTCAATGGGGGGCATAAGTTGCACACCGGGCTTGATCCCTGTGCCCCCTGCAGTTAGGCAGAAGCCCTGGACTTAGTGAACATGTCCCTTTATCCTTTTTCATATGGGGCAAATCAGAGCTGCACAAAAAATACTCAAGGTGCAGTGGCACCATTGACCTATACAAAAGCACAATGATATGCTCAGTTTTTTCTCATAATCTTTGATTTAATTTTCTTTGCCAGCCACACAGCACATTTAGCTAAAAATGTCATCGTACTATCCACTGCGACTCCCAAGATCTTTTTTCTTGTGTGGTGGGGTTCCTAACTTCACACCCTGCATTTTGTGCCTCTAGTTGGTATTATTTTTCCCTATGTATATCACTTAATGCTTGTAAACATTAAATTTCATCTATTATTTAGATGCCTAGTCTCCTGGTGTCACAAGGCCCTTCTGCAAATCCTTGCAATCCTCTGCTGTTTTAGCAACCTTGAATCATTTTGTCTCCTATGCAAATCTGATCACCTCACTTGCCACTCCTTTTTTCCAGATCACTTTATGAATATATTAAGCAGCACAAGTTCCAGTATAGACCTTTGAGACATTCCTCTACAGATTCTTTTCCATGTGGAAATCTGACTGTTTAAGACTATTTTCTGTTTCTTGTCCGTCAGCCAGTTTTCATTCCACAACAGAACAAAGTCTCCTTTTCTGTGTCTTTAATTTTCTCAGGAGTCTCTTATGAGGGACTCTGTCAAACACCATTAGAAAATCGAAATATCGGGCCTGGGGTTAGGAAAAGGTAAGTACCTAGGACAGCACATTTTTCAGACACTAAACAGTTGGATTGAACAGGCACCCGATTCCACCTGATTCCATGCTCAAGGATCTCTGGGGGAGAAACCTCTCCGCACCGCTCTCCTGTCCTGCCTATAGGCACCAACATCTTAGATCTGGCCCTACCAAATATATACTGTATCAACTAGCTCACCATTATCCACATATTTGTTTGTGCCTTCAAAAAGAAAGTCTAATTGGTAAGGCAAGACTTGCCTTTGCTAAACCCATGCTCATTCCCATTAAGCGGTGTCTAACTATGATCAGTATTTTTCTTTTAAGAGTTTCTACATTTTGCTTGGCACCAGTGCTAGCTCACTGGTTTCCTGGAATACCCTGGAGGTCTTTATAAAAATCAGTGTTGCATTGTCCATCTGCCAGTCCTCAAGTAGACTGGCCCTTTTGAATAATATGTTTCTTCTGAAACTATGTTTCTCTTATCTGCCTTGAAATACGTGCAATTTTGTTAGGGGTTTTTTTGTTTGCTTGTTTCAACAAATCATTAGTGTTAACTTTATGTACACCAGCAGTCTAAAATCTACACCTACCTTTGCAGACCAAGCTGGCCCCTTCCCATGTCCCATCTGCAGTGCAGATCGAGGTGCTATTGCCATTTTCATAAACAAAGCCTTTCTGACACTTGTAGGTCACTTTACTTCCAAATGTTGTATTTGTTTGCAACTCAAAGAGCAAATTAGGCAAAGACAATGGGAATCCACAGTCTATAACTGTAAATGAAAAAACAAGTCATTACCTTTTTTTGTTATTCAATGAGAAATGACATTAATGAAAAATGTTTGCAAATGTCAGACATATGCATTAACTCATCTACATAGTGTATTTGATTTATGGGGGTTGGGGGAAGGTTAGTCTTTAAACAATTTTGAGGTCAATACTCAGTAACACTTACATGGTCAGAATCAGGTACTGGCCATATAGTTGCTTTGCTTTAAAATTCTGCCATCAGGACATGTATATATTTTGTGCATGTAAGTCAATATATGGTCAAAAGGTATTTGTACCAGGAAGGGCTAGAGACATCTTGGTGCAGGGCCAAAAGAAACACATAAATGCATAAGTCTACAACCGCATATTCAGAGATCCATCTTTTATGGATAGGTTGGCTGCATAAAAACGTCCACAGAAAATTGACATTTTTATTTGATATTAAGATATTAGCTACATCCTTAAGCCCTGTTATAAATCAAATGAAATCATAAAGAAAGAGGCACGACTAGCCAGGAAAGAGTTAGAAGAATCCCATATTAACTAGATTAAGGGAACTGCTTCTTTAGACTTCTCTTTCAGATGCCATTCTTGAGCTAAGGATATAAAGTGAGAACCAAAGAGTGCTTTTGTTTGGCTGCTATCATGGCCTTGGAAACTGGAAATCTTTAAAGGCAGTGACACAAAACTATTTAAAGTTGTTAAAACCCAAGAGGATTGTGGAAAATTGCAAGAGGATCTTGATAAATTGGAAGACAGGGCATCAAAATGGCAGATGAAATTTAATGTGGACAAGTGCAAAGTTATGCACCTAGGGAAGAACAACCCAAACTATGGTTACACAATGCAAGGTTCCACATTAGGAACCACCACCCAGGAAAAATATTTAGGCGTCATTGTGGATATGCACAGTTACTTACCTGCAACAGGTGATCTCTGGGAACAGCAGGAATAAGTCTTCACATATGGGTATCGTCGGTACCGACGGAGCCTGCGCGGGAATGCTCCCCAGCGTCCAGTAAGAAAGCTTTTGGGAGCATCCCACAGCGCCTGCGCGCTGCCTTCCTGCCTTTCCCAACCGCCTCTCTCCAGTTCGAGTTTTAAAGCTGAGACAAAGAGAGAGAGAGGAAAGGAAAGATAGATACATCTCCTAGGGGAGGTGGGTGGGTTGTGAAGACTTATTCCTGCTGTTCCCAGAGATCACCTGTTGCAGGTAAGTAACTGTGCTATCTCCAGGAACAAGCAGGAATGAGTCTTCACATATGGGGACTCCCTAGCTGCAGATGTCAGGGAGAAACCCCAGGTTGTGTGTCCTTGAAAAGGACTCTACCTCCCTCCATGGATCTCTGGCATCCGACCAGGGTAGGTGGGTAGGAGTTGATTAGGAATGGAACAGGTGTTTGAGAACAGCCTGACCAAAGGAGGAATCCCGGTGGGAGTCCTTGTCCAAACAGTAATGGGCTGTGAAGGTATGAACCGAGGCCCAGGTGGCCGCTTGACAGATTTGGTCGATGGACACAGAGTTTAGATGAGCCATTGAGGCTGCCATGGCTCTCACATTGTGAGCTGTGACATGGCCCTCCAGAGAAATGTTCCTACTCTGGTAGGCGAAAGAGATACACTGAGCAATCCAGTTGGACAGTGTTCTCTTAGAGACTGGAAGTCCTAAATGAGAAGGATCAAAAGCAACAAAGAGTTGAGAAGACTTTCTATGTTGCTGTGTTCTTTGTAAGTAAAAAGCGAGAGCTCTCTTACAATCCAAGGTATGAAGATTCCTCTCTGCATTTGATGCATGAGGTCCTGGAAAAAAGACAGGTAAATATACCTCTTGGTTCAGATGAAAAGGTGAGACCACTTTAGGCATAAAGTGTGGATTGGTCCTGAGGACTACCTTATCATGATGGAACCTTGTATAAGGAGGATTAGCCACCAAAGCTTGCAACTCACTGATGCGGCGTGCTGAGGTGACTGCAATGAGAAAAATAACTTTCCAAGAAAGGAATTTCAAGGAGGTGGTGGCTAAAGGTTCAAAGGGTGACTTCATAAGCTGGTCAAGAACCAGGTTTAAGTCCCATGCCACTGGAGGTGGTCTAATATGAGGTTTAGTTAAAAGAAGGCCTCTCATAAATCTTGCTATAAGAGGATGAGAGGAAATAGGTTGTCCATTGAGAGGCTTGAGGGACACTACAATAGCACTCAAATGGACTCTTACTGAATTTGTTTTCAGACCTGCATGGGATAGATGCAGGAGATACTCTAGTAGAGAATTCAGAGGTATTGCAAGAGGGTTTAGACCTTTCCCTGAACACCAAATGGTAAATCTTTTCCATTTGAAAGCATAGGAATGTCTAGTAGAAGGCTTTCTAGAGGCATGAATAACATCTCTGACTTGCTGAGAGAGATGAAAATCTTGAAGGTCTAGGCCCTCAGCAACCAAGCCCTGAGATGGAGCGACTGGCGGTTTGGGTGCCACAAAGTTCCCTCTTTCTGGGACAGAAGGTCTGGTGCAGAGCCCAAGTCCAGGGAAGGAGCTTGAGAGAGATGCAGAAGTAGAGGGTACCACACTTGGCGTGGCCAATGTGGTGCTATGAGGATCATGGTCCCTTGATCTCTCTGAAGCTTGAATAGTGTCTTGGGAATTAGGGGAATTGGTGGAAAGGCATAAAGGAGGTCTTGACCCCAGTGAAGGAGGAAGGCATCCTTGGCCTGAACTCCCTGACACAGAATTCTGGAATAGAACCGGGGAAGTTTGGCATTCAACGGACTTGCAAAGAGGTCTATGTCTGGGGTTCCCCAAATTCGAAAAATCCTGGCTACCTGGTCCATGTGGAGGGACCACTCGTGTGGAAGCAGAACTCGACTGAGTCTGTCCGCCCAAGAGTTTTGAACGCCTGGAAGATATACTGCCAGAAGATGGATGTGATGCTCTCTGGCGAAGGCCCACAGTCGCAAAGCTTCGTTGCAAAGCGACAGAGAGCCAGTTCCGCCCTGCTTGTTTACATAGAACATGGCTATTTGGTTGTCCGTATGGATGAGGACTGTCCTGTAGCTGAGCAGGGAATGGAACACTCTGAGAGCTAAGAATATTGTTCTGAGTTCCAAGAGATTGATATGCAGAGAAGTCTCCTGTGGAGACCAGATGCCCTGGGTGGAGAGATCCTGCAGATGAGCTCCCCAACCCATTGGAGAAGCATCTGTTGTCAGAGTTGCTTGGGGTAGCGACTGCTGAAAAGGGGACCCCAGCAACAGATTTGGAGGGGACTTCCACTACTGGAGAGACCAAAATAGACGACTGGAGTTTGCTATTTTGTCTGAAAGGCAACCTGATGCCTGAGTCCATTGGGTGGACAAAGTCCATTGAGCTGCCCTCATGTGAAGGCGAGCTTATGGAACCACATGCACGGTGGATGCCATGTGGCCTAATAGTTGTAACATCTCTCGAGCAGTTAAATGGGACTTTAACTGTATCTGGGAGGCTAACTGCACCAAGCGTAGGCAACGGGCCTGAGGAAGATAGGCCCTTGCAGTTGTGGTATCCAGCAAGGCCCCTATAAACTTCAGAGACTGAGTAGGGGTGAGATGGGATTTTGGGATGTTTATTACCAGTCCCAAATACTGAAGAACACGCATTGTGCAGGTTAGAGAAAACGTGGCCTCTGACTGAGATGGAGCTCGAATGAGCCAGTCGTCCAGATATGGGAAAATGAATATTCCTAGAGTGCGTAGAAATGCAGCTACTACTGCCATGCATTTCGTGAACACCCTTGGTGCAGAGGCCAGACCAAAAGGAAGCACCCTGTATTGGTAGTGCTTTCCTTGAAAAAGGAACCGAAGGAACCTTCTGTGTGTTGGATGGATGAGGACATGGGTGTACGCATCCTTGAGATCTAGAGAACAAAGCCAGTCCTGACTCTGAAGGTATGGCAGCAGAGCACCGAGAGAAATCATCTTGAATTTCTCTTTGAATAGAAACTTGTTCAATTCTCTGAGATCTAATATGGGTCTGTAGCCCCCTGTTTTCTTTGGAATAAGAAAATAAGGAGAGTAGAACCCTGAGCCCTGTTGAAGAAGGGGTACTTCTTCTATTGCCCCTTGGGCAAGAAGGGTAGCAATCTCCTGACCCAGAAGGTTGAGGAGAGATGTTGGAGAATTGAACTGTCTCACCATGGTGTGGGGAGGAAGGTTTAAGAAATGAAGCTTGTACCCTTCCCTTACAATGGAGAGGGTCCATTGCTCTGCTGTGATTTGTTCCCATCTGGGAGCAAAGTAAGCAAACCTTCCTGGAATGGTGAGGGGCTCTGGTTCTTCCAGAGTCAGAAAGGCTAAGTTCTCTAGTTGCAAGTCAAAGGCCCTGAGGAGGCTGAGGCTGCTGAGCCGTGGGAGGCCTGGCAGCCTTTGACTTGGCCTGTTTAGGTGGTTGCTGACGCTTTGCAGCAAAACGACCTGCAGAAGATGCCTGCTGACCATAAGCAGGATAGTATCTTCCCTTTTTAGAAAAAGTTGTCTTTTTGAACAATCTTTTCTTAGCAGGAGCAGAGGTAGACTTTGAAAGTCGATCCAAAGCAGAGTTCTCAGCATCCATCTGAGTGGCCTTTGCTTTCCAATCCCTGCCAAAAAGGTTTTCACCTGTACAAGGAAGATTTCCCAGTTCATCTTGGACCCAAAGTTCCAAATCAGAGGCTTGTAACCAAGCAATTCTGCGTGCACCTATGGCAATAGCCGAGGCTCTGCTTACACACTCAAAAGAGTCAAAGGCTGCACGGTTGGAAAATTTGGAAACATCTTGGGCATGTTTAAGCCAAGTGAGAAATTCCTGCCTTTTATCTTCTGAAATAAAAGGGGCTAAAGTCTGCAGATGATCTGTGACTTTTTAGAAACATCCCCATATAGAGACTATAGGAGTTGATTCTGGCAGCA
The DNA here is from genome assembly GCA_033557465.1 of Ichthyophis bannanicus. Taxonomy (NCBI): domain Eukaryota; kingdom Metazoa; phylum Chordata; class Amphibia; order Gymnophiona; family Ichthyophiidae; genus Ichthyophis; species Ichthyophis bannanicus. The sequence goes on along the minus strand of CM066032.1, from coordinate 676,925,223 downwards.
AGCATATTAGCTTGGAAAATCCTTCGGCCAAAAGCATCAAGGGTCCTGCATTCACGTCCTGGAGGATTAGATGAGTGTCTCTTTGCACTCTTTATTTTCCTCATGGCAGACTCTACCACAATAGAGTGGTGAGGAAGCTGAGACTTATGAAAGCCAGGACAAGGAGGGACACGGTACATGGTGTCTAATCTACGAGAATGAGGAGAGGTGGTAAGAGGAGTCTCCCACATGCTCATCATGAGATCATAGAGAATCTCATGAATAGGTAAAGTAGCTGCTTCTTTAGGAGCCTTAGGATATTGCAAAATATCTAGTTGCTTGGCTCTAGGCTCTGACTCAGGGGCCACTGTAATGGAGAGGCCCCTAGCCACTTCCCTAATGAAGTCCTGAAAAGACAAGTCTTCTGGAGGAGACATTCTTCGTTTTGGAGAATCAGACTCCTGAGGAAGAAGTACCAGTGCATCGACAGAAACCTCCGACTCAGAGTCTTCGGAGGAATCGAAGTATCGCCTGTCTGGATGCTCCTGTAAAGCCCGATACGCGTACCGAGTGGGATCGACATCGGGAGTAAGCGGTACCGGTTCGGTACCGATGGGCATCATAGGACAGGGTACCGTTGCAGTTGACACCGAAGCCGATGTCGATGCAAATCGGTACCGGCACCGGGAACGATGCTGGTGCCGGAGTCGGTACCGGCAACGGAGACTGTTGCGGTACCGGAGGCGTCGAAGCCTGCATAAACGCCATTAGGGTGCGCTGCATGGACAGAATCTTCTGATCCATCGACGCCACCAGAGTCTGGATGTCGGTACCAGTGGAGGCCACCGGTACCCCAGAACACGGCAACAGGTGATCGGTCGAGGCCGAGCCATCGATGTCAACCTGTGACCCCATAAACAATGCTTTGGAAGCCGGAACTTCCCGCCGGGGTAATTTTGCCGGTGCGGAATCCGAGGACAAGCCCAAAGTCATCTCGATGCTTAGAGGGAGATTTGCCCTTTGAGGACTGGCTAGATTTATGTTTGGTTACCTGAGATCCATGGGAGGAAGAAGAATCCCTGGAAGACGTCGATGCCACCGAGGCTGCATCAGAGGGAAACAGGGTACTGAGCTTGGCTGCTCGGTTCTGCCGACCTCTTTTAGACATCATGGTCCAGGACACACAATCCGTGATGGAATGGTCAGGACCCAAACATTTTAGACACCAGTCAGGACCCAAACATTTTAGACACCATTTCGTGCACTTTTTGAACCCGGAAGCAGGCTTCTCCATGAGGAGAAAATATGTTCAGGCCTAAGGCCCAAACCGAAAATGCACAGTTGAAGAAAGAAAAGTTTGTTTGGTTTTTTTTGTAAGAAAGAAAAGAAAAGACCGGCGGTACCGGTCTGACGTCGAAGAAGGCAGACGCGTACAGAAAAATAAAGAAAAAAATAAAGAATTCTTCTGCGGTGACAGGAACACGACCTGCTGGCTCCGCGGAAAAGAAGAACTGGAGAGAGGCGGTTGGGAAAGGCGGGAAGGCAGCGCAGAGGCGCTGTGGGATGCTCCCAAAAGTTTTCTTACTGGACGCTGGGGAGCGTTCCCTCGCAGGCTCCGTCGGTACCGACGATACCCATATGTGAAGACTCATTCCTGCTTGTTCCTGGAGATCATGTTAAAACCCTTGGCACAGTGTGCAGCGGCAGCCAAGAGAGCAAATAGAATGCTAGATATCATAAGGAAAGGAATGGAAAATAAAACAAAAGATATTATAATGCCTCTATACCGTTCCATGGTGAGACCGCACTTTGAATATTGTGTGCAATTCTGGTCGCCGTATCTTAAAAAGGATATAGCGTTATTAGAAAAGGTTCAGAGAAGAGCCACCAAAATGGTAAAGGGGATGGAAGGATACTCCTATGAAGAAAGGCTAAAAAGGTTAGGGCTCTTTAACCTAGAAAAGAGACGGCTGAGGGGAGATATGATAGAAGTCTATAAATTAATGAACAGAGTGGAACGGGTAAACGTAGATCGATTGTTTACGTTATCAGAATATAGAAAGACTAGGGGACATGCAATGAAGCTACAGGGTAAACTATTTAAGACTAATAAAAGAAAATATTTTTTCACTCAACGTGTAATCAAACTCTGGAATTTGTTACCTGAGGATGTAGTTGAGGCTGTTAGTGTAGCTGGGTTTAAAAAAGGTTTGGACAAGTTCCTGGAGGAAATGTCCATAAACCATTATTAAGAAGGGACCCAGGATATCAATACTTGACCCAGTACAAGCATTGCGGAACCTGTGTCTTTTGGGGAAACTGCTAGGTACGTACGACCTAGATTGGCCACTGTTGGAAACAGGATATTGGGCTTGATGGACCTTGGTCTGACCCAGTATGGCATATCTTATGTTTTTATGTTCAGTGCTTCTGTAAAATAGCAATAAATTTAAGCTCTTTTCAAAAGCTATCCCTGCAACTGAATTTCTGTACTGCAAGATGCTGCTGATATGGTCTTAAGCACTTGGGGCCCGATATTCGAAGGGCAGTTGCATGGTTTACAGCCCTGTAAACTGTGTAACTGCCGCTGAGAGGAATATTCAACGGTACTAACATGGTTAGTGCTGCTGAATATCCCCGATTATGGCCCTTACGCGCCCCGATGTTAACCGCTTAGCATCGGGGCGTTCTGGGGAGGAGCACAGGCGCAGACGATCAATAACCAGGCAGCAGAGATATTGCAAGCTGCCTGGTTAGAGACCTATGCCTAAAAGATATGCAAGAAAAAACCCTCGCCTATCTTTTAGGCACAGGTCGCTAGCCGGGCAGCATGCAATATCACTGCTGCCCGGTTGGCTACTGCGGCTTCCATCATGTGCGGCGATCCCTGGGTAATCAATGCCAGGGCCGCACATGACCCCAGCACTGAATATCTGGGGTTAAGGGTCGGCATGCATGGCTATGCGCCGTAGCAACACAGCCTGCCCAAGTGAATATCAGGCCCTTGATGCATATTGTTGCTTGGTCAAATGGAAGTATCAAAATATGAATACTGGCACATCCTCTCTCTTTAGAAAGAAAAGCTTATGTTGTGTCTATGCCCCACAGTTTGATGTACCAAACTTCATTGTACTCACTCACTCATATGACTGACATTTGAAGAATTTTATAAGGAGGCGCCTACTGTACACTTGAAAGAAGGCAACTCCCTAGGCACTATTTTATAAAGAAAATTAGGTGCCTATTTTTCTTTATAAAATATTACTACTACTACTGAGCATTTGTATAGTGCTACAAGTCGTACGCAGCGCTGCACAGACATATAAGAGACAGTCCCTGCTCATCAGAGCTTACAATCTAGCCAAGACAGACAACACAGAAGGTGTAGAAAGGGATAAAACAAGGGGGAAAGGTAAAGAAACAAGGAGATCAGATCCAAAAGCAGCAAAGAGGTGAGATTTCAGCCTGGATTTGAAAAGGGTCAGAGAAGGTGCCTGGTGTACAGACACAGGTAGTTTGTTACAGACGTAAGGTGCAGCAAGGTGAAAGGAGCGAAGTCTGGAGTTAGCAGTAGAAGAGAAGGGCACAGATAGAAGCAGATTGCTGGAAGAGCGGAGTTTCCGAGGGGAGGTGTAAGGAGAGATAAGAGAAGAAAGGTAGTGAGGAGCCACAGAGTGAATGCATTTATAGGTCAGCAGGAGAAGTTTGAATTGGATGCGGAAACAGATAGGGAGCCAATGAAGTGACGAGAAGAGGGGTAGTATGGGCATGACAAGGCTGGCGGATCTTAGGTAGTTGAAAATGGGTATTAATTTAAAGCACAATCACTTACATCAACCCTAGAGCTAGTGCAAACGCCCATGCCTACATTTCTAAAGAACTCATGTAAATTAGAGTATTATAAAATTTATGCCAGTAACAAAATTCCACCCAAGCAGCCTCCACAGTGTGAGGGGGCCCAGGCAAGGGGGGGGGGCCCTCACTACAGTGGCCAGGCAGAGCACAGAGTAATACTTTTCTTGCCCGGCAGCTGTCACCTCCCGCTGCCAGGCTGAAGTCTCATAACAGCCGTATGATTTTGTGGTCGTTCTGATGATGTTTTGGCCCAGTAGAGGGAAGTGACAGCTGCCAGGCAAGAAAAGCATTTTCCGAAGCAGGGATGGGAGGCAGTGCAGCAAACTTCATTTTAAGTAAGTTGTGTGTTGTGCTGTGGGGAGACAGAGAGGGAGGGAAGAGAGGGAAACATGCTGGGTCCCCCACTCCTCCTGCCATGGGGCTCCTTCAGCAAAATTTAGCTTGGGAAGCACCACTTTAGAATATATGCCATTGATTTATGCTTATGCGCTCCACTAACACTCGCCCAAACTGCACCCATGCTCACACCTACAGTGAAATTATGCATCATTAGCGACCAACCAAGATAGGCACAAATGTTCATTTACATATGTAAATCACTAAAATACTGCAATTTACATGTGCTGATGGCACATCAAGTTATGTGGCTCCTCATAAAATTAGCTTCCGAAGCCTGCAGCTATGCCTTGGTCCTGATAAATGCAGTAATAAAATCACCATGGAGATATCAATAACTCAAATTTCCACAAACATGGATCAGAATAAATGACCCATCACAATATCCCCTATTGTTATCTTGTGTCTTTGCTCCCATCATAAGTATTCCGAACCGATTGTTACGTTTTTCATTTCCCAACTTCTTGTGTTACCCTGTCCTTAGTCTATATTCTCTGCTTCTCAACAATTTTGAACACCATTCTAATTATTTCATTTAGTTGAATGGCAGTACATCAAATAGCAAGAAACAACAAAATAAAAAATTAATCTTTTTTTTTTTTTAATTTCTACTGCAGTTTCCTAGGTGCCCTCGTGCATCTTACCTTTGCATAATGGCACGTGTCTAGCTGGCTGGAAGATTTCTGTACTATTTTCTGACCTATATCCCTCCATGCAGGAGCACTCATAACTTCCAGGAAGGTTCCAGCACTGTCCTCCATGTCCGCACAAGCCTGAAATTTCACATTCATCTATATCTAGAATGAAAAAAAATCTCTATAATCCTTTCCATGTCTTATACTCTCTCCACGTTTAACAATGTGAAATTCATGTAGGAAGAGAAACTCTTCCTTTCGACGAGGACTATCAAAATAGTATCAGATGAGAAGAGATATCCTTGATGAGAATTTTTGATAAGTTTTTTCCAAAACTTCCTAATACTTCTATGGTATATTCTTTTTATTAAATATCAGCAAAACAAATAAAATAGAAGATACCAGTGAATGGGGTTCCTTACACACCCCGGGCTTTAACAAATACAGAGGTGCAAAAACATTTAATACAGTGCTACCCACAACCAACCACATCCCCTTTGCCCCTCCCCTCTCCATAACATTAGCATATATCAAATCTATCAGTATATGTATTGTGGCTGCATTATTCATACAAATGTAAATATTTTCCCCATCGCCAAATAAATCAATCATGCATTCTCTACTTTTATCAGTAACCTGTTGTGCTCAGCACCTAACCTAATCCTCCCCCTATTTTATAGCAGGATATTAAAGGGTGTACAAACTCACCTATTTTGCTCCAAATCATTCAGCTGCAAACCCTACTGTTGGTTAACCACTTGACTCCGAATATGAAGGGATGATGTCTGGATATAGACTCCCCAGATAGCCATAAGAGAAGTCCATAGGCTCTGAAGGCCCCCTGCTCTCTCCAGCATCATCAGCAATCCTCTACTGTCAGAATGAGGGCCACGTTCAACCATACAGCTTATTAATATACTCTTTGTAGCCACCATGCATGCTTTCCACACCCAAATCCTCTTAGTAGCACCTCTCCCAAATGTTCTATTCATGCCCAGAACTTGCGCACCTTAGGTCATTTCCAAAAAAAAAGCATACGACAAAGTAGCTCTACTCTCTGGATATTTCAGACATTGTGGAGAGGGTGCTTACTCAGCATGTGCACATAAAGTCGCCTGATGAACCCCCTTTATACTGAAATTCCTGCAATTTTACTATTCACTAACTGCGGTATCTGCCAAAGCTGCCAGTAGATCCTCCCCTATCACCCCTATACACAATTCCCTATTCCAAACACACAGCCAATTACTCAGTCACTCTCTGGCAATACTCTCTGGAGGGATGCAACCGAGACCTTGCCTATGTCCCATGCCAACATTAATTTTTCAAGTTCCGAGCACAGCATTTCAAGAGGTCCTCCTTCCTCACACTTCGTACATAGCTACAAACTTGGAGGTAGAAAAAAATATCCTTGTCTGTAAGTCCATATCTGGCCTTCAACTTGGCAAATGAAAAGAAAGTGTTATCCTCTGCTGCCGGCTGTTCCACCAGATCACTGCCAAGGTCTCACCATCACTGATACAATAGGCTTCCCATGCTAGTCTAAAAGTCTGCAGTCCCACATAAGGGTAAACACACACTAGTCTCTAACGACCATTTCAGCCATTTACATATCTGCCTCCATGGAGATGTCCTGGCTGGCCACCATATGACTAGGAGCCTTAGCATGAAGAATATATTTTAGTGCTAAAGGTAATGCCAAGGGGTTATGCCTTCTCATAGGCCAACAGAGTGTAATCAGAAGTATCAAAAAGCCAATTTTTAAGATTTTTAAAAATAAATAAAATAAATTTCGCATTACACATGTAATGTTAGTCTTTAAATCTGGTAAACCCATTCCCACTCATTGAGACTATTAGAGAGTAGCAGCATGTATCTGAGTCCACTTTCCCTTCTATAAAAATCTACTTAAATGTTGCACCAATGCGGACAAGTCCTTCTTTTTGAGTAGTATCAGGAGCACTTTCAAAACATGTATAATCAGTTTGGAAAGAGAGCCACCTTATGCAGCACTATTCTCACTCTAATGAAACACTAACTAAAGGGAAAGGTCACAGTATCAGATTTCCATATTCGCTCATTCCACCTGTGGTTCCAGTCCTCACATGGATAGGGAAGAAGAAGAATTGGAAAAGATATTTTTCCTTTGTCTGGTTAGTTTTTCTATAGTTGCCCTCACATGTGGAATAAACTCCTGGTTACTTGAGGGAGGAATGTAATCTTTCAACATTTAGGAAAGCCTTGAAAACTTTTTTGATTTCCTAAATTCGGTAGGGAGGTGCGATAGGGGTAGAGCCAGTTCTTCTGGGCAGCGGGCGGGGGGGTTGGAGGATGAGGTACAGTGTTCCCATTTATATTTTTTGTAAGTTTTTAGGATCTTGGTGGACTACTTTTTTTATGCATTGTACACTGTCTTGAATGCACTTAGCATATGGCGATATAAAAATATTTAAAATAAATAAAAAACTTCTAATCAGATTATAAACTCCTCTCCTAAGCCCATTTCCTTCCGCAAGGGTGGCTGAAAAGAACAACAAAAAAAAAAAGACAAAAATCCATCTTGGTCTCAATGAGACAACCAATCTTCTCCCATATGTGTGCAGGGTCCCCATGTGTTTCTTTGGAAGTATTATGCAGCATATATGTTTTTTCTTCAGCGATGGCTCCCTACTTGCATCCTCCCAGAGACCATGTTTTGTAGAGTAATTTGAAACTGTTGAACAGCTAGAGACCTCTATACCTCAAAAGATCTAATCATAGGTCTTTCTCAGCAGTTTCCTTAACCCATAGCTACTAATGTTGGAGGGATGATCTGAGGCAACGTCTTGCTGAGACGAAGCTGTTTCCATTTTATAGAGATGGACCTTTACAGTGACTCAGAGTATTCAAAACGCACGGAAATTTGTTATAGACTTCCCCCAATTTCTCCTTTTGAATAACTTTATCCTAGGGTTTTTTCAGCAGCTCTGTGTTCAAGAAGTTTAGACCTTTGCTTTAGATTCATGTCATACCACAGAAAAATCTTGATTCTTCATCCAGGTGTATTAATTTCAGCTCAGCTACTGCGGTTGGATGCAGGTGGGCTCCGTTTAACTTTTTATGGGTCTCAATAAGGCAATATTTGGAAACAGCTAATTTGGGTCTGCTGTGAGAAAGGTTGTGAAGGCATGCAAGTAAAATGTTTCCATACTTGTTCTTTCAAGTATGAAGTGTTGAGTATGTTGTGTAGATCAGTGAAACACACTCCTACTTTAATGCATTCTGAAATTTTACTATTTATACAGCAGATTGTGAAAAATTTACAAGAGTGTGAACACTTACTGTACAAGGTACTGTATATGCTCTATAGGCGTTCAAGACAACGCTATGCATGTTTTGTGAAAGCCATGCAACCAAAAAAAGGTGCAAAAAAGTTTTTTTTATATTATATATTAGAACACCATCCCATATTTTCTTTGAAAAAAATTTGATATAGATATATTTGTACCCATTCTTAGAGAGTGGGAGTTATAATCTGGGAAACTCTTATGAATTCTGCTGCGTCCTCTGACCATCTTTATAATGGGTCAGAATATACAGATTTTTGTAATTATCACCTACTAATATTTTTGAATTGAAGATATTTAGTGAAGATTTTTGACACAGACTGTTTATGGTTTTGTCTAAGGATTGGTGAATTATTTCAGTCTAAAAATATTGATAAATTGTTTAGAAAGAGGTGCAGGATTATATTTGAACAACTGCTACTAATGTTCTCTCATAGCAATGCCTGATAATAGTATGATGACTTTTAGTACCTGTAAAAGATATCAAACAGTTTACATACAAAAAAACCCATTTAACTAAATTATCTTCACTCCAAAAATATTATTCACTTGGTGACAGCTCAAAAATATTACATACTCTGATCTATTCTAAAGATGGCCAAAGGATCTGACGAAACTCAGAAGGGTTACACGGATTATATCCAGTATAATAAGTGTGTTTAGTCATTTTATATACTTACAAAATCACTATTTTATAAAAGGGAAAAATGTGCATATTTGCCTTCATAAAATTGCCTCCCTGAAAAAAATCCACAGAAAAGCTGCACCTGCTTCAAAGCAAGATCAACTTTGCATGTTTTTGGCTGGTTAAGAGTCACTGTATACATGTGTGTTTTATGAAACCATGTGCATGAGTGCCGATCATCCCCCAGGAACACCTAAATGTTGCAATAAACAATTCAGTTGGCACAACTGTTTTGGTAGTGTGTTGCTGTTTCAGAAAAAAACACTTACCTGTACAGAAAGTGCCATCGTTGGGAATAAATGTTGCATTGTAATTGGATGGACGATAGCCTTGAAGACATATACAATAAAAACTTCCATATGTGTTATGGCATGCTGTGTGTTCGCCACAGATTTTGTTGGCCCCAATCTGGCACTCATCTTTATCTGAAGGGATATAAGCAAAATAAAAATCACTGGCATAATGCGACAAGTATTCAGTGCAGCACTCTCTATAAATATACTTGTACAAATATATATATATAGTGGTGGTACCCATGTAAGTGCCATCATTGAATATACATGTATAATGTTATATGGGACATTTTATCCATATAAAAAGTTACACCTGATATTTGTGTGATAGCATGTATACAGATAGGAGCTGAATACTGCCACTATCTTTGTAAGCTTTCAACATGCTCCAGATCCCAACCCAAAATTAAAAATGGCTAACTTTGGTCCTATACAATTTATACAGTCAAAAAGAGTAGTTACTCACCTGTAACAGGTGTTCTCCAGGAGCAGCAGGAATCAGTCCTCACTTATGGGTGACGTCAGCACCGACGGAGCCCTCGCGGAGCAATTTTTCCCCAGCTTTCGAAGAAAGCCTTTGGGAATTGCAGCACGCATGCGCGGTCCCCTTCCCGCCCAAGGGTGCCATCTTGCTCAGTCTGATGACATAGCGAAAAGACAGCAAAAAAGTTAGCAAAACCATATACTAAGAATGACTGCAACTCCAAGGGGAGGAGGGAGGGTTGTGAGGACTGATTCCTGCTGCTCCTGGAGAACACCTGTTACAGGTGAGTAACTACTTTCTCCAGGACCAAGCAGGAAGTCAGTCCTCACTTATGGGACTCCCAAGCTTAAGGCTACCGGAGACCTCAAGCCTAAAAGAGCTCCCTCAAGCTCAACAGTACAGAAGGAATCTTCTCTGAATACGAATCCGGCTGGTAGCCCAACACCAGGGCCGGAGGGTAGGAGTTGCTTAGACCTCAAAGAGATTGTGGAGGACTGCCTGTCCGAAAGCACTGTCCCTGCGGGACTTCCTCTCCAGGCAGTAATGAGCCGCAAAAGTCTGGCTGGAAGACCAAGTAGCGGCCCGGCAGATGTCTGCCAACGGAACAGAGCGGAGATGAGCCACAGACGCAGCCTTCGCCCTGACACGGTGAGCCGTGACTCGATTCTCTAATGAGAGGCCGGCTGCCCCATAGGCCCAGGCGATACAGTCGGCTACCCAGAGGGACAGAGTACGCTTAGAGACAGGTACCCCCAACCGATTGGGGTCAAAAGATACAAAAAGCTGGACGGCCTTTCTATGCTCTCGCGTACGGTCAAGGTAGAAGGATAAGGCTCTTCTACAGTCCAGGGTGTGCAGCACAGTTTCAGCTCGGCTGGTATGCAGCCTGGGAAAGAAGGTCGGAAGGACCACCTCTTGGTTGATGTGAAAATGGGAGACCACCTTCGGAAGAAACTTAGGGTGAGTCCGTAGGACAACCCTATTCTTGTAGAACCTAGTGTATGGGGGCTCCGACACTAGGGCCTGTAGTTCACTGACGCGCCTAGCGGAGGTAAGGGCTACCAAGAAGAGAGTTTTCCAGGAGAGGAAACGAAGAGGACAGGTAGCCATGGGTTCAAAAGGCGGACTGGTAAGCCTTTGCAGAACCACGTTGAGGTCCCAGTCAGGAGCTGGAGGGCGCAACGGAGGCTTAAGCAGAAGGAGGCCTCTGAGAAAACACGCCACCAAGGGGTGCGAGGAAAGAGGCCGGCCTTCCACCGGCGAATGATGTGCGGAGAGGGCACTGAGGTGAACTCTGACAGAGTTGGATTTGAGGCCCAGATCGGAGGTGTGAAGCAAGTATTGCAGTACCACCGATACTAAACAGGCGAAGGGGTCCTCAGAGCGCTGAGAGCACCAGACCGAGAAGCGACGCCATTTAAGGGTGTAAGATTTTCGGGTAGAAGGACGCCGAGACGCTAGGACGACGGCTTCCACTTCCGGAGGTAGCAGAAGCGGAGCTAGGACTACCCTTTCAGCAGCCAGGCCATCAGGTGCAGGGCCCGGAGGTTGGGGTGCAGGAGAGTACCCTGATCCTGGGTCAGGAGATCGGGCTGAAACCCCAGAGGAAGAGGGGTGTCCACCGCTAGCTGTAGAAGTAGAGGGAACCATGGTTGCCTCGGCCACCGGGGCGCTACCAGGATCACGGAGGCCCTGTCCTGGACCACTTTGAACAATGTCCGGGACACCAGTGGCGTGGGAGGGAAGGCATACAGTAGGCCCGTGGACCACGATATGAGGAAAGCATCCGGCGCTACTCTGAGAGGATGCGGGTGCCGTGAATAGAACCTGGGAAGCTGCTGGTTCAGGGGACTGGCAAAGAGATCCACAGTGGGGAAGCCCCACCGGCGGAAATTCTGCTGGACCACTGCGGGGTTCAGCCTCCATTCATGCGGCTGCAGAATCCGGCTCAGTTTGTCCGCCAGGCCATTGTCCTGCCCGGGCAGGTAAACAGCCTTGAGGAGGATGTTGTGACCGACTGCCCAAGAGCACAGTCTCCGAGCCTCCCGACATAGAAGGAGGGAGCCCGTGCCCCCCTGTTTGTTCATGTAGAACATGGCAACCTGATTGTCTGTCTGCACCAGCACAGACTGACAAGACGTGAGGTGAGAGAAGGCCCGCAGAGCTAGGCGGATCGCCCGCAGCTCCAGGAAGTTTATCTGCTGGGCGGCTTCCCAAGGCGTCCAAAGGCCTTGAGTGCATGTCCCTTGACAATGTGCTCCCCATCCCAGGAGAGAGGCATCTGTCGTGAGCACCTGGGACGGTGGAGGAGACTGAAAGGTCATGCCGAGTACCAGATTGGGCAGGTGAAGCCACCATTGCAGAGAGGAGACCAGGCGGTCGGAAATCTGTATTAAGTTCGTCAGCCTCACTGTGGCCTGACGCCATTGAGTGCAAAGGCACCACTGAGCAGGTCTCATATGTAAACGGGCATTCGGAGTGACATGGACCATGGAGGCCATATGACCGAGCAATTGCAGGAACCGTCTGGCCGAGACTGGTGACGTGCTGTGGAACCTGCCGGCCAGGGCTATGAGCCTGTTGGCCCGTTCCAGAGGCAAGAAGGCCCGAGCCTGCAGAGTATCCAGCCGTGCTCCTATGAATTCGAGATCCTGAGAGGGGAGCAAAGTGGACTTTTCGAAGTTTATGACGAAGCCCAAGTGCTGAAGCAGAGCCACTGTGCGTTGAGTGGCCTGAGTGACCTCTAGGGAAGACTGTGCCCGGATGAGCCAGTCGTCCAGGTAGGAGAAGACGAAGAGGCCTTGAAGCCTCAGGAAGGCTGCCACCACTGCCAGGCATTTCGTGAACACCCTGGGAGCGGAGGATAGGCCAAAGGGCAGTACGCGGTACTGATAATGATTTCCTGCCACCACAAATCGTAGATATTGCCGGTGGTCCAGATGAATAAGGATGTGGGTATAAGCATCCTTTAGATCCAAGGAGCATAGCCAATCTCCCTGCTGGAGGTAGGGCAGCAGGATTCCAAGGGTAAGCATCTTGAACTTTTCCCGCTGCAGGAACTTGTTGAGGTTGCGCAAGTCCAGAATGGGTCTGAGGCCTCCTGTTCTCTTTGGAACCAGGAAGTACCTTGAGTAAAACCCGTGACCCCACAGGTGTTGGGGCACTGGCTCCACAGCCTGTTCGTGAAGCAGACTTTGCAGCTCCTGAAGGAGTAGGTCGCTGTGTAGGGGGGGTCTTGGAGGCTCCCCTGGAAAGAAGGGGGGGGGCACCTGGTGAAAATGCAAGAGGTAGCCCTTTTGAACCACCTGCAGCACCCAGGAATCGGATGTTATGGCAGACCACCGGTGGGCAAAGTGGGTCAGCCGGCCCCCCGTGCTGAGCGAAGGCCCCTGAGGGGGAGAGGCTATGCTGGCATAGTCAAAAACCCCGACCCTGCTGGGCCGGGGCCTGCATAGTGGACTTGGGAGCCTTCTGCCTACGGGATCAGTTACCCTGCCCCTTAGGCTGCTGTCCCTGATGGGGGGCTGCTGAGGCCTGATATTGTGGGTGGTGTTGTTTATAAGCAAACACCTTCCTCGGGTAAAAAGGCTTTTTCCCCCGAGCCCTTCCTCTTCTGAGAAGGGGCAGAGGTCTTTCTGGATAGGCGAGTCCTGGTGAGAGTCTCGGACTCGAGTTCCGCCGCCTTTTCAGCCATGGGCTTGCCAAAGAGGTTTTCACCTCTGCAAGGGACATTGACCAACTTGTCCTGCACCCATGGCTCGAGGTCGGATGACTGAAGCCAAGCCTGACGGCGAGCCCCGATGCCGGCTCCGGCTACTCGAGCCGATGCTTCGAAGCCATCGTAGGCTGCTCGAGAAATGAACTTCGAACACTCTCGAATCCCTGTGGACAAGGCCTGGAACCGCTGCAATGGTTCCTCGGAGAGACCAGCAGAGAACCCGGCAATTTCTTTTGCCAGGTCTCGAAGATACATGCCCATATATAGCTGGTATGTCTGGACTTGACAAGCAAGCATAGAGCCCTCGAAGCACTTTCTACCGAGGGCATCCAGGTTCCGGGCCTCCTTACCCGGAGGCACCGAGGAGTGCATCTTTTGACTCTTAAGTCGATGCATGGCCGATTCCACCACCATGGAATGGTGTGGCAGTTGTGCCTTCTGGAACCCGGGGCTCTTGCGGACTCGATACATGGAATCGACCTGCTTGCTCAGCACCGGCGTCGAGGCCGGGCTCTCCCACATGCGGAAGAGTAGCCGCTCCAGCATCGGGGGAACCGGTACAGTAAAGACCTCCTTTGGGGGAGAGTCGTATTGGAGGGCCTCGAGCTCTTCGGCTCGAGGCTCCTCCTCCGGATCCGCGGGGAAGGCCAAAGCCTTGGCCATATCCCTCACGAAATCGGAGAACCGGGTATCCTCCGGGGGGGACCGCCTCCGAGGCTCCGACTCGGGCGAGTCGGAGGGGACGCACCGAGTCTGTAAAGAACCGGGTGACTCGTCCTCCTCCGTGTCCCAGCCCGACTCCTCCGAGGAGGAATCGAGTGGCTCCGTGCGGTCGAGAGCCTGGGATCTCCGTCCCGACGCCGAGGCCGAGGGAGACCTTGGCCGAGGATCGACTCGAGCTCGTATGGACTCGAGGATCGACTCGGCCTCCGGGGTCGACGTCCCGGTGGTCGGGGCAGATGCAATGCCCGCTGCTGGTCCATGAAGGCAGCGGTACTGCGCTCCAAGGTCGTCAATCTGAGACCAAACTCAGAAGAGCCAGCAGCCCCCGACTCGGGCCCCGACGGCGTCGGCCCGACGTCGGCTCTCCCGGAGGAGAGTCCAGGAGGACTACAGTACTCACGTGTCCAGGCGACTCCACTTCGAGACGAGGAAGCTTCGAAGGCCTCTCCGCCTCCGAGGACCCGGGGCGGCCGACGGGGCTATGCGACCTGGCCCTCGAGGGACCAGGAGCGTCCTCCGACGCCACCCTCACGGGCTTCTTCTTCCGATGGTGTTCCCGGCCGGGGGACCCCCGTTCAGAGGAACTCCGACGGTGCTCGGAGCCGGAGCCACGAGACGTCGAGGCCTCTGACGAGGTCCGGGCCCGACCGGACGCAGGGTCAGAGAAGATTTGTTCCTTTTGTGACTGCCGACTCCTCAACGCCTTCGAGGACATTTTGTTGCACGGACCGCAACTCATTGAGTCATGTTCGGGTCCGAGGCAACGGAGGCAGCAGTCATGCGTGTCGGTAAGGGACATAAGTTTAACACAACGATCACACTTTTTAAACCCACTGGCAGCCATCGGGGGAAAAAGGGCCCCTGCAAGGTCGAAAGACCATGCTGCCAGGGAAGAAGGAAAAAGTGGCGGGAACGCCAGTTGGGAGAAAAATGGAAAAAAAATATGTGAACGGACCCGATAGGGAATATCGAGGCCGGGCGTGGAAGAGGACACACGAACCGAGAAAAAATAACAAAATAAAAGAAATCAACTTTTTCAGCGGCGATAACAAACTACGTCTGTAGGGCTCCGCGGAAAAAAGGAGACTGAGCAAGATGGCACCCTTGGGCGGGAAGGGGACCGCGCATGCGCGCTGCAATTTCCAAAGGCTTTCTTCGAAAGCTGGGGAAAAATTGCTCCGCGAGGGCTCCGTCGGCGCCGACGTCACCCATAAGTGAGGACTGACTTCCTGCTTGGTCCTGGAGAATGTGTCATTCCATGGGATAGGAGATTTTCAAGAAGGACCTATGTAGTCAGCAACTGTTGCCAGCAACATAAGTGCTTTTGAATAGTGGACCCAATATGTTCTAATTAAGACAGTGTTCAGACCAACAAACTGTATCTCCCCTCACCAGTACAGCTTCTTACTCACCAACGAACTTTGTCATCCTGCAGTAATTCCATCCTGCTATTTTTTGTTTTCTTGGCTTAGTTGCCATTGCAGTCCTCTTTCACATCATTTCCTAAGCTGCCCATAGCAGAAACTATGGCAATGATGCAGACAAGAAATGACTTATTTCTAGCAATGTGATCAGGACAGTGCATTTATAGGGGACTAGGTTACTACATTTCATGTCATTTTGGGGCTGATTTTATATGGGCTGCGTGGAATGTTAAGCACCTAAGTCCTTATTTTCAAGGACTTACGTACGTGCTTTGGCCAGGTGCCATTCTGTAATTACTTCGCGCATAAGTTCCCATGAGGTGGGCATTGGGGCAGAGCTTGGGGGGGGGGGAGTGTAGGAGTGGCCTTAATTTGCACACATAAGTTATGAAATACAATGAATTACATACAAAGTTATGTCTGCCCTAGAGCAGGCAGAAGTGGCCATGCTTAGGTTCCAGCACACTCATACGCCCCTCTTTTATAATGTAAAGCTCATGTACACTTTATCTTATATAGTAGGGCTTACATGTACACGTTGTAGCATATGAAATCTACGCAGCTGCTTATAAAACTCCCCTCCCCATGTCTATTCACGAGGAACAGTAATCTTCATATGTGTACGATTCTTATTGCTTATTACACTTAAATGACTCATAAGAAATGGCCTTATGTTAACAGTAATCACACTGGCAGAGCAGTGATAGGTTTAAATGAAGATGTGTATTCAGATATTGCGAAAGATTTCATAAGCTGTGACAGCTTTTATAAGACCAACAAGGGCCCTATGTACTAGTGCAAAGTGACTTCGCAAAATACATTTTGTGCAAAAAATAGCACAAAACATCTGAAAAGTGCAAACACACCAAAGTGCAAGCATTTTGAGCTTCACAAAAGTACACTTCATAGCAATAAACATTCATGTGAAGCACGCTCCATGTGAAAGTTTATGTAAATTTTGCATTAGTGAGCTTCTGCAATTCAAAATTATGAAAAGTAGCTTATTAATGCCAAAAATAAAGCAATAAATAAACACAGAACAAAGATTTTGTAGGCCCATTTTTACAGAAAAAATAAATACAGCTCAAGAACTGATATTTTTCAGGTGCTGCCAGAAAAAAAAAAGGTGCCTTTTGCTTGGCAGCGGTCTCATCTGGCCTGACATAATTAACAGGCCCACTAGCCCAAATGGAAGGTCCCTTGGATCCCTTTCCCCAAGGGACCTTCCAATCCCTGGTGACTCGGTGGGCAAATCACTTCCTCAACAGTCCCGACATGAGAATACCTCCAAACTTCGCCTCTCCATCAATGAGGGTACAATCAGACCAGCAAGGCTCACCCCCCCCCCCTCCTGTGTTTTCCCCGTCTCTTCCAAGGATTCCAACTCACTCCAAGTAGCCTGGATTTTGTGCCCCAGTGGTCAAAATAATATTATTGACCCCTAGCAGAGGTTTCACAAAACCATCACTAGGGGTTAGTAGTGCAATTCTGAACACAACTGCTAGGGCAGGAACAAGTGGAAACCGCTACTGCCTCCATCACCCCCTGGAACTCTCAGGGTCCAGGGTGAAAGGGGGTACTATGCAAGGAGGTAGGAAGAGCAGGCCAGGCTGGACTGACCTGACCCTCACCGATGGAGGAGTGGGGCTTCAGGGTGAACTCATGGGAGATCAGCTTAACAGGCTTATGATACATGACACGGTTGGAAAAGGAAGCGTCAGTCCCAGGGGGGAGGGGATCCAGGGGGGCTTTCCATTCCTACTTGTAGACTTTAAAAATAAATAAATAAATGTGCCCTTCGTATGGTAGTGGCCTCAATAAGCCTCAAAAAAAGGTTTGGACAAGTTCCTGGAGGACAGGTCCATAAACCATTATTAAGAAGGGACCCAGGATATCAATGCTTGACCCAGTACAAGCATTGTGGAACCTGTGTCTTTTGGGGAAACTGCTAGGTACGTATGACCTAGATTGGCCACTGTTGGAAACAGGATACTGGGCTTGATGGACCTTGGTCTGACCCAGTATGGCATATCTTATGTTCTTAAGCCTGCCATACGAAGGCCACTTGTGTATTTATTTATTTTTTAGTTCTTCATGCATTGTCAAAGCCCAGAACATGCAAAGTTAGAAACATAGAAACATAATGGCAGAAAAAGACTATGGGCCAGATATTCGAAAGGCATTTACACAGTTTACAGCCCAGTAAGCCGTGTAAATGCCTAAAGTCAGGATATTCAACGGTACTTACACAGTTAGCACCGTTGAATATCCCCTTCTAACCCTGCTATATGCCCCAGTGCTATGCAGTTAGCATCAGGATATGTTGGAGGCACTCCAGGACGGAGCAGAGGCAGAGACTGTTGCTAACCAAGTAGCGGCAATATTGCACCACTACCCGGTTAGTGATCGGAGGGGTAAAAATAGTAATTACACTTACCTGGTAATTGTAGTTCCTTGAGAGACGACAGCTTAGTCCTCTACCAATGGGTTGTATGCACATCCTCCTGCAGCTTGGAGACTGGACCAATCAAAACTCTGCATTCCTGCAAGTAGTGTGCTGGCATTCCATATCAGCTCCAGTGAACTATTGACAAAGCAGACTCAGAGCAACAAATAAGTAGCCAATACCAAAAAAATGCACTATAAATTGTTATAAAGTATCATTAATGATTAGCAATTAGAAAGCATCATAAACTGCTGAAAGAACTGTAGAACGGAACCCCCCCCAAAAGTACCGAGGAAGCCATCCGGAAGGGGAGACCGCCCCATGCCCTGCCCCCCGCCTGCCGAGCCAGAGCCAGGTTGCGAGAGACAGGGAATAGACAAAGTAAGCAGATGAAAGTAAGCGGAATATACTTACCCGCCCCAACTGCATCCCAGGTTGAACGCGTGCCACGCCAAGGCAGATACCCACGGGCGGGACTGAGGACTAAGCTGTCGTCTCTCAAGGAACTACAATTACCAGGTAAGTGTAATTACTATTTCCTTATCGTTCCTCCAGCTTAGTCCTCTACCAATGGGATGTAACAGAGCAGTACTAACGGGAGGGACCCTGCCAGCCGGCACGCAAGACCGCCGACCCAAAACAGGCATCGCTCTCCACCAGAACATCAAGCCGATAATGCTTGCTGAAGGTATGCAAAGACGACCAAGTCGCCGCCTTGCAAATCTCCAGTGGAGGCACCAAACTGTATTCCGCCCAGGAGGCCGCCTGCGCTCTAGTCGAATGAGCCCGAAGACCCATCGGAGCAGAGCGACCCTGTAACAAATAGGCGGAGACAATGGCCTCCTTAATCCACCGGGAGATAGAGGCCTTCGCCGCCGCCGCCTCACCTTTCCTGGGCCCCCCAAACAAGACGAACAAGCGATCGGACTTGCGGAAGGATTCGGTGACTGACAAATAACGGCGCAAAGATCGCCGGATATCCAAGCAACTAAGCCCCCGGTCGGAAGCCTGCTCTCCCGCCACCCGCAAGACGGGAAGAGAAACCACCTGATTCACATGAAAGGCAGAAGACACTTTAGGGAGGAAGGAAGGAACCGGGCGAAGCACCACCTTATGAGAGGAAAAGGAGAGAAAGGGTTCCCTACAGGAAAGCGCCTGGAGCTCCGAAATACGCCGAGCCGAACAGATGGCCACCAAAGACAACCTTCAAAGTCAAATCCTTCACAGAGGCCTGCGATAAAGGCTCGAAAGGCGCCCTACTCAGCGCCCGCAGCACCAAGTTAAGATCCCACGGAGGGACCGTAAGTCGACGAGCCGGACGCAACCGGGCGACCGCCTTAAGGAAACGCCCGACAGCAACATGTGTTCCGAGAGCTACCCCGTGCACCTTTCCCCGGTAGCAGGCCAGAGCCGCCAGCTGTACCCGCAAGGAGCTAGCCGCCAACCCTTTATCGAAGCCATCCTGCAAAAAATCAAGCACCACCGGGACAGAAGCTGTGGCAGCCCGGATCTGACGCCTTGAACACCAGTCCTCAAAGACGCGCCAGACGCGGACATACGCGAGCGAAGTGGAACGTTTACGCGCCTGAAGCAAGGTTGCAACCACAGATGTGGAGTAACCTTTCTTCCTTAGCCGCGCCCTTTCAATGGCCAAGCCGTAAGCGAGAATCTCTCCACCCGCGGCATCAGGAGTGGACCCTGAAGCAGCAGCTCCGGCGACAACGGAAGACGCCACGGAACCCCGTCGAGTAAACGCACCAGGTCGGCATACCACAGAGGTCGGGGCCAATCCGGCGCAATCAACAGTACCCGTCCGCGATGCACCTCGATACGCTGGATCACTCGACCGAGGAGTGCCCACAGGGGAAAGACGTAGAGAAGACCCCTCGAGGGCCACGGCCGCATGAGAGCATCGATGCCTTCCGACATGGGTTCCCGCCGTCGGCTGAAGAACCGACTCACCTTGGCGGAACGGAAGGTCGCCATAAGATCCATCACGGGCATTTCCCAACGAAGCACTAACTGCTCGAAGACGGTGGGATTTAGCTCCCACTCCCCTGCGTCCACTCGCACTCTGCTGAGAAAATCCGCCATTACGTTGTCCGTTCCTGCTATGTGCGCTGCCGAGATTGCTTGCAATCGCGGCTCCACCCACACAAACAAACTCTGGGCTTCTTCCTCCATGGCCGAGCTGCCGGTGCCGCCCTGTCGATTTAGGTATGCCACGGTCGCGGCATTGTCGGACAGCACCCGCACCGCTCGCCCCGTCAAGTGAGCCTCGAAGTGCTGCAGTGCCCGAAACACTGCTCTCAGCTCCAGACGGTTGATCGACCATTTGCTCTCCTCCGTTGACCAGAGACCCTGCGCAAACTCCGCTCCGCAATGGGCTCCCCAGCCCGCCAAACTGGCATCTGTCAACAGCGGAAGCCACTCGAGCTGCTCCAAGGGCATTCCCGCCCGCAAAACAGACGGCTGAAGCCACCACTGCAGCTCTTTCCGGACCCGCAGCGGACACGGAAGCCGTTTGCTCAAGGGGTCGAACTGATTGGACCAGCGGCGAAGAAGGGCACGCTGTAACGATCGCATATGAAACCGGGTCCAAGGGACCACCTCCAAGGTTGCCGCCATCGTTCCCAGCACCTGAAAGTAATGCCACGCCGATGGTGCTGAGAGCTTGCGGAACTTCCTCACCAGCCTCTGCAGGGCCAGAACTCTCCGATCTGGGAGGAACACGGAGCCCTTCTGAGTATCGAACCGCACCCCCAGGTACTCGAGCACCTGTGTGGGCACGAGGCAGCTCTTGAGTGGATTGACCACTCAACCGAGGGACTCTAAGAAGGATACCACTTTCGCCGTGACCGCCAGGCTCTCGTCTCGGGACTTCGCTCGAATTAACCAATCGTCCAGGTACGGATGGACCAAGATCCCCTCCCTTCGCAAGGCTGCCGCCACCACCACCATAACTTTGGTGAATATGCGAGGAGCAGTAGCCAAACCGAAGGGCAGAGCCTGAAACTGATAATGTCCCCAGGGAAGAGCGAAACGGAGAAATTTCTGATGGGATGCCCGGATGGGAATGTGCAGATAAGCCTCGGTGAGATCGAGAGAGGTCAAGAACTCCCCTTTTCTGACTGCGACGATAACGGATCATAGCGTCTCCATCCGAAAATGAGGTACCCGAAGACAACGATTGACGCCCTTCAGATCGAGAATGGGACGGAGGGAGCCATCCTTCTTTGGCACCACGAAATAAATGGAATACCAGCCGAGACCGTATTCCGCTGGCGGGACGGGAACAATCGCTGCCAACTGCAGCAGCCGGTTTACTGTTTGTCGCAGCTGGAAAGCCTTCTGCGGGTTGCAGCAAGGAGATAGGACGAAGGAGTCTAGAACCGGCCGGGCGAGATCTAAGGCATAGCCATCGCGGATGATCTCCAACACCCACTGGTCGGACGTAATGTGGGCCCAGGCAGAGAGAAACCCCCGAAGGCGACCCCCAAGAGGCTGAGTCTCTGCCGGGACCCGCCGCCCTTCATTGTGGCTTTCGGGCGACAGCGGAGGACCCCGCCGCAAAACCTCTACTGGCCCCCCGAAATCCACGAAAGCTCTTGTACCTAGAGGCACAATGACCCCTCGAGGACCCTGCAAAACGGGGGGAACGAAATCTCCGAAAGTCTCTACTTTGGCCATGAAATGCCGGTGCCGCCTTACCACGTCTGGGCTTATCCTCCGGCAACCGGCCCCCCCTTAGTTTCTCCCAGGTCCTTAACCAACTGTTCCAACGCTTCACCAAACAGCAGCCTTCCCCAAAAGGGAAGCTTGCCGAGCCGCGCCTTTGACGAGCCATCAGCTGCCCAATTCTTCAGCCAAAGAGCCCTACGCGCCGCTACCAGGGAACCCATACTGTTCGACAGGGCTCTGATGAGGTCATAGTGGACGTCCGCTAGATAGGCCGAACCCGATTCTAAGCGCTGAAGCTCCCTCACTGCGTCGTCCTCCAAGGAAGTCGACTGCTGTAGGTGCTGTACCCACCGAAGACAGGCCCGCGCAATCCAAGCACCAGAAATAGAAGCCTGTAATGCCAGTGCGTCCGCCTCAAAAGATTGCTTCAGCAAGCTATCCATCTTTCGGTCCTGTGCTTCTTTCAAGGCCGCACTGCCTTCTACTGGTATAGTGGTTTTCTTAGTAACCGCGGACACCGTAGCATCAACCTTGGGGGATCGGAAGCGCTCCTTGTCCGCCAGGGGATACAGCTTGTTCATGACCCGGACCCCCTTAAGACCGGACTCGGGTGCATCCCACTCCGCCTGGATCATCTGATCAATCACCTTGTGAATGGGGAAAACTACCTGGGTCTGACGGACCGCCTAAATGATGGGATCCGCGGCATCCTCATCCTCTGTTGGTCACTCCGGCGCCAAGCGGAGCGTCTGTAGGGCTTCCATAATCAGGGCCGGTAATTCTTCCTTACGGAACACCCGAATAATTCGAGCCTGATCCTCGGGTTCCGCAATCTCCCCCTCTTCTAGTTCCACCATGTCGATATCCAAATCCAAGTCCATCTCTTCCGCCTCTTGCCAGTCAGCGTCAGCAAGGGAGAGATCAGCCGGGCGGGGGCGCTTGGGGGCCTTTGCCCCGCCAGCTGCACGGTCACCCACCGGTGATAGCATCTCCGAGGGAGCGACAGGCAAGGTACTAGGCAGCTGCCCCTGCCGACTGCGACAAAAGGCCTGATGCATCAGCAGCACAAACTCCGGAGAGAATTCGTGCATGAGAGAAGAGCCCCCGAGATCCAATGGCCCACTGGCCAACCCGGGCACGACCGACGGTGAAGGAGCAGAAGGACCAGCCACCACTGCTCTGCTCTCCTCCCCCACCAGAGCCCCCTGAGCTTCCGGGGCCCCTGACATCTCCAACTGCTGCTCCATAGAGAGGGAAACAGAGGGGCAGCAATGACAGACGCCCGTTTCCCCGCAGGCCCCCCTGCGGGTGCTGCAGATTAAACACTGAGAGCTAGAGGGCATAAGCTCTACCAGGGCAGGGCCCGAGGAACTGCTGCCTCCAGCAAGCGCTAGGCCAAAGACAAGAAGGCACCCCTCAGCGCGGGTGCACTGCTCTATTAGCCCACGTTGGTTCTTTTGGGGTTTTTTTTTTTTTTTTTTATCTAATACTGCATTTCAAACAAAAAAGGACCGCGAAACAGTCACTGAGCAAAACGCGGGAAAAAAAAGAAACACAAAGAAACTAAATTAAACTCGAAATAAAATATTACCCCAGAGAAACTGGGCAGAACAGCAGCAGCAGTGCCAAACAAAAAAAGAAAAAAGAAGCTCCAGAGCTGTCCGCCGACACGCGGTGGCACGGAGACCCATAGAGCCGCGTGCTCAAAATGGCTGCGGCTCCACAGAAAAAAGTTTTGGCGCTTTTTTCTACGGGCGCTAGGAACCCGCGAGCCGAGCACAGGCCGGCGCGGTAGAGCGCGTCCCGTATCGGTCCCTCTCACCCGAGCGAACCGAGGAAGCTGCCAAGGGCTGAAAACGCCCGATCCGGCCCCCAGCTCAAACACCCAGGTCTAAAGAAAAAAAGGGCAGACAAATTGCCGCGGACTGCCCAGAGGCAGAACCGGACCACTGGGGTACCGTGGTAGGAGCTGTGCCCCGATGAGTCCTGGGACAGAGATCCTTTTATGTGGATTGACAGGCTGGCAGGAAATCCAACGGTGGCTTGGCAGACGGGGGAAAGCAACGGAGAAAACCCCCCCCCCCTCCTCCACCTCGACCCGAAGCTGACAGCTGTTTTTTTTGTTTTTTGTTTTTTTTTTGTTTGTTTTTTTTTGAGTGCCCTTAAAGAGCCAGCCCAAGCCAATCAGCCAAATAAAGAACAAATTAAATTTAGCACAATACTGCTCCTTATCTGTTCTTCCAGTGAGTCCAGCACCTAGACTCACTAAGTCCTCCTGCTGCGTGGAGACTGGACACACTGGAGCTGATATGGAATGCCAGCACACTACTTGCAGGAATGCAGAGTTTTGATTGGTCCAGTCTCCAAGCTGCAGGAGGATGTGCATACAACCCATTGGTAGAGGACTAAGCTGGAGGAACGATAAGGAACTAGGCATAGCAAAAGCTGGCCTAGTTTTACCCGTGGAAGCTAACCGGGTAGCGGTGCAATATCGCTGCTACCCAGTTAGCTTCGGCGGCTTTGGGGCATGTAAGGAAACCCCAAATATTTAATGCCATTGCCGTGGCATTGAATATACAGGGTTAAGGGTTGGTGGGCAGGGCTATACACAGTAGCAGCGCATAGCCTGCCCAATTCAATACTGGGCCCCATATGACCTATCTAGTCTGCCCTTCCATATCACTACAGTAGTCCCTTTTCTTCCTTTAGAGATCTTCTGTGTTTGTTCCATGCTTTTTTTTTTTTTTAAATTAGGATACTGTCTTCGTCTCTACTACCTCCACTAGGAGACTATTCCATGCATCTACCACGCTTTCCATAAAAAAATATTTCTGCATATTACTCCTGAGTCTATCTCCTTTCACCTTCATCCTATGTCCTCTCGTAGCAGAGCATGCTTTCAATTGAAAGAGGCTCTCTTGTGCATTTATGCCACGGAGGTATTTAAACGCCTGTATCATATCTCCTCTATCCTGCCTTTCTTCTGATGTATACATATTAAGATCTTTAAGTCTATCCCCATATGGTTTATAATGAAGACCACTGACCATTTTAGTAGCCACCCTCTGGCACTGACTCCATCCTGTTTATATCTTTTTGAAGGTGTGGTCTCCAGAATTGCACACAATATTTTTATTTATTTATTTATTTTTTTATTTATTTATCTATTTCTTCTATACCGCCCCTTCCAGAGATCAGGGGCGGTTTACATGGAACAAGTAAACAAATTTGTATACTAATGTATACATTACATGGAACAGAGATTCTTTTAACTTTATACAGATAATAGTTATTAACAGAGATTTATAACATTGTAACTTTATACAAATAACTGTGCATTAATTGTCAAAACTATTTACATTTTATATACATTAATAAGTTTCTGTATCGTAGTGTTGATCAGAGTTTTTCTACCTTTTTATAGGTAGTCAGAGTTTTCTACCTTTCATATGTTTGTGTGTGGAGGAATTTATTTCCTTTTTTCATCTCTTGGGAGCATTTTGGGGTGTATGTGGTGGAAGTATGTGGTGGGTGTATGTGTGTGGGTAGTTGAGTGTGGTTTTAGGGCTTTGTGTTTGAGTGTTTGGGGATGGTGTGTGGTTGGACTTGGGGGTATGGGATTTCATAGTGTTCGGAGAAAAGGTATGTCTTGAGTTCCTTTCTAAATTGGGTGAGGTCTTTTATGATCCGAAGGTTTATTGGGAGATTATTCCAGAGCATGGGGGCAGTGAATGAGAAGGCTCTGGTGCTGGTGGATTTTTTAGTTTTTTTGAATGAATTTGGTATTTCAAGTGAGTGTGTTGCGTTTAGTCTGCGAGTTCTTGATTCTGATGGGGCATGTAATAGCATGGATAGATATGATGGGGCGATGTTGTTCAGGAGCTTGAATGTGATTAGGAGGATTTTATATCTGATTCTGCTGTTTATAGGGAGCCAATGCAGTTCCAGCATTATTGGGGTTACATGGTCTACTAGGCGGGCTTTTGTGACTACTTTGGCACAGATGTTCTGGGCTCTTTGAAGTAGGTATGTACTTTTTTGTGGTAGGCCAATTAAGAGACTATTACAATAGTCGAAGTGTGGCGTGATGAGTGTGTTAACAACTGATCTAAAGTCATGGGTGTCAAGAAGGGGTCTTAGGTGTTGTATGGTTTTGAGTTTGTAGAATATGGTTTTTACCGTCTGTTTTATATGTGGTAGCATGGTGAGTGTATGGTCTATTATTACCCCTAGGTATTTTACCTCTTTTTTGACGGGTATAGTTGTATTTATGATTGAGATTGATGTTGGATAGGTGTCCTCAGTCACGGGTGATCTTGTTACGAACATTGCCTCAGTTTTTTTGAGGTTGATGCTAAGGTAGTTAGATTCCATCCAGGAGGTGGTCTCCACCATGCATTTTGATAGGGCATCGTAGGTAGGATTTTTGGTGGATATGGGGAGAGCAAGCATGATGTCATCAGCATAGATAAAGTGACTAATTTTGTGTTTTCTGAATATTTTTGTAATGGGTTGGAGGTACAGGTTGAAAAGCAGGGCAGAAAGGGCGGATCCCTGGGGTATTCCTTGTCCTTGGGGGAAGGTTTCTGACACTTCCTGGTCTATTTGAACACGTATTAGTCTGTTTGTGATGTAAGACTTAAACCAATTGAGTACTGTCCCACCTATTCCTAGATTTTCTAGTCTATTGATCAAAGTAAGGTGGTTGATGTTGTCAAAGGCGGCAGAGATGTCTATGAAGAGGAGTAGGAAGCCTTGACTGCTATCATCTGTGCCTTTGATGAGGAAGTCTATCAGTGTAGTTAGAAGGGTTTCTACACCGTGATAGGGGCGGAAGCCAAACTGGTGAGAGTCTAAGGGTTTGTGTTCATCGATATGGTCTTGTAATTGTAATTGGACGTTTTTTTCTATTATTTTAGCTATAAATGGAATGCTGGCTATCGGTCGGTAAGAGTTTGGGTCTTTTGGGTCAAGTTTATTGTTTTTTATTATTGGTCGAAGCGTTGTGAGTTTTAGGGCGTTGGGCATGATGCCCTGGACAATGGATTGGTTCACCATTTGTTGGATGTTTTCAGCGAGTTCTTCCTTTGTGCATTTGATCCATGACACAGGACATGGGTCAAGTGGAGAAGTTGTGGTGTTGATAAGTGTTATGATCCTAAGAAGGTGTTTTTGATCTATCGTGTGGAAGGAGGTCCATGTGTTATTAGATTCAGTGTTTGTAGGTAGTGTCATTGGTATGGTGTTGGATTTGCACTTTAGTTTTTCTGCAAAGTGGGTTGCTAAGGTCTGTATGCTTATAGCCGACTGTTTTGGCTCTTGGTTTTTAGCTTTTGTCAAAGTTTTTACGATTGCGAATAGTTCTCTGGGGCGGTTGATAGCCATGTTTATTACTTTGGAGTGGTAATCCTTTTTTGACTTGTTAATTGCATTTTTGTAATTGTTGAGGGTGGTCATATATTGGGATTTGTTTTCGTCAGATTTAGTTTTCCTCCATTTCTTTTCTTGTTTCCTCAGTTGTTTTTTTATATTTGCTAGATCTCTCGTGAACCATTTTTCTGTCTTTTTTACTTGTTTATGCATGGTATGTGTGGGGGTAGCCGCTTTCTGGACTGTTTGATTCCAGTGGTTTACAGCGGATTCGATGTCTGGGAGGTTTGTGTTGAGTATGGGTAATACTTTGTCAAGGAAATTAGCTTTGTCAAAGTGTGTAAAACGTGATATGTGGAGTGATGAGTTTGTTGTGTTTAGTGTTGCTTGAGCTGGGAGGTGGAGTGTGATAAGGTAGTGATCAGACCATGGTACCTCTGTTATTGTTGGAGGGGTATGTTGGTGTTGGTTATTAAGAAGGGAGGAGGGAAGGAAGATGAGATCTAAGGTGTTGCCTTTTATGTGGGTGGGAGCATGTATTATCTGAGTGTAACCCATTTGGGTCATAGCATCCATGAAATTGTCTGATTGAGAGTTATTCAGGGAAGGGAGATTCAAATCACCTAGGATTATGAGAGGTTTGTTTGGTGATGCTGTGCATGCAAGTTCTAAGATGGAGGAGAGGTTTTTTTGATCAGTTGAAGGGGGTCTATATATGAGAGTGAGTGCAAGGGTTCTATTTTCTATGTTGATGATGTCTATTCCATCTATATTGTTTAAGCATGTTAAGGTGAATTGTAGGTCTTTTTTAGCGAGTATGAGAGTGCCACCTCCTCTTTTTGCATCCCGATGGCAGCTGAATATATCATATTGATGTGATGTTAACTGGTTTAGTAGTACGGTGTCTGTGGGAGTGAGCCATGTTTCAGTAATGCAGATGATTTCCGGGTTTGTGTCTTTTATCATGTCGTTGATGATTGGTATTTTATTTCGTATGGATCTAACGTTTATTAAGATGAGCTTTGTTTGGGTATCTATTTTGGTTGTGTTGTCGCTTAAACCAGTGTGTGGCTGGTGTTTTATTTGGATGAGTCTGCGATGGTGTCTGAGTCATTGCTTGAGTAATTATTGTGGGTGTGTGTAAAGGTTGAACAGTGTGGTGTGTTTTGGTGAGGATTGTGGGTAGTGATAATGTTGTTATATGGGTTTCTGTAACGATTATGTATGATGGGGATATGATTATAGGGGTTTTGATTGGTTTTGTATGAGTAGATGTGTTGAGTTAGGAGAGTTATTAGAATGAGAGTGAGTGGGAGGTTTACCTGTCTTGAGGGAGACATTGTGTATATATTTTGGTGGGCAAAGGAACTCTGAGAACGGGGCTCTGGGAATGGGGACTAGTGGATGTGTCTGTGTATTGATGGTATATAGCTGTCTGTGACAGTTTGATGAACTGGGTGACTACTGGCAATAGTAGATGACTAATAGGATACACTCTATAGTGTTGTAGCTACTGGGTTACAAATAACAATACAATAGTATATGTGTTACAGATGACAATATAACAATGTATCAATATCCGAGAGGAGGGTGAGAGAACTAGTTACTGTTACCAATTAGCTGCTAGTGATAATACAATGTGTGATTAATTGCTGTTAGTGATAGTCTGAAAACCTGGAAACAGTTTTATAAATGAGATAGCTACTGGCAACAGTATTTCTACAGTATTATACATGTAATAAATGAGACAGCTACTGGTAACAGTATTTCTACAGTATTATATATGTAATGGCTGATTGGTAACAGTAATATGAGACTGTTACTGACAGCTGCTACTGACAACAGTAATGTAAGAAAGTTAAGAAAGGGGAAAAGTCAGCTGGATAAAGTTTGTGAAGGGTATACTTGCTGTGATTGAAGTTCTGTGGAGGAGGTGAAGTACGCGATCTCGACCCTCTAGGGGAGCTCAGCTGTACTTGGGTGTAGGACGTGGCCTCTGCGTTTGCTGCTTTAGTGGTAGATCTTGGTGCATGGGGAGGGATTCACATTCAAAGATCTCTTTTGTGAATGCAGGTTTTCAGAGTGGCTGGAGCTTCGGTTACTTGTCTCCGGGGGAGAGAGGGTTCTCCTCAGATGACTCCTCATTTAAACAGCGTGATATTGATAATGTTGAAGTCATTGAATATTGAGGAAGTTAAATCGGGATTATTCTTGAGTCGCAGATTATCTTGCAACACGATGGTATATTTGAATATATAGTCACGAGATTGATGAGATCGTAGAGCAGAGACTTTGTTAGCAGCTGATTTGAAATTTGATGGAAGACACTTGAATAGAGTTAGAAGAATACCAGAGGTAGTAGATGATCGTGTTGCCGTTGTGGAGTACAATACTCCAAGTTTCTGACTATGGCAATGTACGAATAATTCCATACAAACTTTAGCTAAGGATTTAAATCAGTCAAGGACTCATCTGTATCTGTTAGCTAAATGTTGTTGAAACTGGTACTAACCTGCAAGCATTTTCACAGGTTACTACATAGACCTCCAAAAAAAAGTGTTAATGTACATGAGCTTTCAAGCCCTCACAAGTTTCTGGGAAAGCAGTCTTTTTGGTTTCAAAAACCCATGTACTACAGTGCCTATGCCCCTCCAGGCCCTAAGTGGGCCTGGAGGGACATAGGCCCCTTCACTTTTGTCACAAACCCTTCCAATGCCCCCATCCCATGCACAGCACAGTAGGAGGAACTGCCAGGATGAGCAACATATCATGGAGATAAAACAGAGGTAATCAACACAGGGAGAAACAAACAGCAGCAGAGGAAACAAGATCAAGTTGCAGACTGTCTTCGGAAAATACCTTTATTTCTATAGAATGTAAAAGTGCGAACCAATCTTTGTTTCTAAAGACTGATTTGGATTTTTATGTCCTCACATTCTTTTTTTCAATACTTTTTAATTGACTGCTGTAGAAATAAAGTTGTTTTCTGAAAACAGTCTGCTACGTGGCGCTATTATCCTCTGCTGTTGGGAGGGGTACCAGGGGCGGCCCAAGGGGGGTGCGGGGCCATGTGCGGAGACTTGGTGTGGGGCCTCGTTTGCATAACTATTTGCATAATGTTAACATGCACTAACGTTTAGTAAACATGCCTCTTAATGAGTGTATGGATAAAGAAAGACTACCAGATTTCTACATTACTATACTCCAGTGCCAACTGCCAGGCACATTAGGAAATACTATAAATACTCCCCATTTAGAACCCATAGCAAACCCACCATATCATAACACTACTACCAGGACTCACAAAGTACCATACTCTACCTATCAAAAAGCAACACTGCAAATATTAAACCAATACATCTCAGAGAATACCAATACATCTCCTACTGGGGAAAGAGAACAAGTGGCACTATCATATATGAACTACATAAACAGAATACTTCAGCTCGGTTACATATGCAGAACATAGACCATCACCAAACAAAGAACAATGGATCACAATTTAATTATTGTCTTCCTATTGCTAAACTGGGAACCTCAAAAGTCAAACTTGGAATGTATAACACTGCAGAAATAAAACTATAAATTAATTTCCTCTTGTACTAAACAAAATGCAGACGTTAAAGACGTACATTTCTCAGAGCTGATATATTCCAGTTAATAAATTCAAAATAAAAAAGTATTTTTCTGCCTTTTGTTGTCTGTGCGTTTTATTTTTCAGTTGCAATTGCTCCAATCACTTTCTTATGCTTTCTTCTTATCTTCTGCTAACTCTTCATTATCTGCTGTCAATTTGTCCATTCTTCTCTCTTCCAGTTTTTTTCCATTCTCTCTCTACATCTGCTTTAACATACTAATCTTTCTCCTTTGGCTCTTTCCTCCATCTCTTTCTTTATTCCTTTTTCATCGGCTCAAACTTTATCCCTCCATCCTCAATCCCCACTTACTCTCCCAATACCTGGCCAATCGTAAATTTTTCTTCCCTTCCATACAAAATATTTTTCCCTTCTCCATTTCACTCTCCAAGCCCCATCCCATTCTAGTCCTCCCCCAACATCATCTCCCTTCTAGTTCCAGCTCACCCAGCATCCGCTCCCTTCTAGTCCCTGCATCAGCTCATTTCCAATCCAAGCCCCCCATCAGCCCATTTCCAGTCCTATCCTAGCCCCTCCATCAGCCCATTTTTTCCTAGCTCCCCCATCCATTTCCAGGCCTATCCTAGCCCCCCCTCAGCCCATTTCCAGTCCAAGCCCCCCTCCCCACTCAGCCCATTTCCAGTCCAAGCCCCTCCCCTCCCGAAGAGCCCCGCATCTGTCTAAAAAGCTTTAGAGGGAGCCGGAGAGGCCCCGGCTCACATCTAACAGCTGCCTAAGTGAAGAGCGCCATTTTTATTCACTTCGGCAGCTGTACTGTAGTTTACGACGCTGTCGCACTGAGTTCAAAAGGGACTTCCTGTTTCCCGGCACTCAGCACGGCAGCGTTCTAAACTACAGTACAGCTGCCGAAGTGAAGAAAAAAGATGCTCTTCACTCCGGCAGCTGTTAGAGGTGACCCGGGGCCTCTCCAGCTTCCTCTAAAGCCACCCTGTCTGCCGGTATTGAATGCGGGATGTTGTTGGCACGGGGTCCCCTGAAGCGTGGTGCCCTGTGCAAACAACATTCTCGCACAATGGATAGGCCAGCCCTGAGAGGTACCATAGCTGGCATGGATTCCCAGGCTTTAGCAACTGAAGAGGCAGGAGTGCCACAAGCAGAAGGGACAGTGAGCCAGTACTGTACCAGTGTTTAATCCTCCTCATTTCCCATAGCATTTCCCATTAGTGGGATGTGCCGGTCACGAGTTTAACACTTCCATGAGGCA
Source organism: Ichthyophis bannanicus (assembly GCA_033557465.1). Lineage (NCBI taxonomy): Eukaryota > Metazoa > Chordata > Amphibia > Gymnophiona > Ichthyophiidae > Ichthyophis > Ichthyophis bannanicus. Next base: position 676,893,348 of record CM066032.1, on the reverse strand, counting down.
AATACCAAAGTCTGTAAAGCAAAGTGGTTAAAAGGGGAGGGGGCAGGCTCCCATCACTTAGTTATTCTGAGGCAAGAACTAGATGCTAAGGAATTGTGGGGAGAGGAAGAGAGGCAGAGGGCAGAAGGGAAGATGGAGAGAGAGCAGAAGCTGGTGGAAGGGGAAGAAACTAGAAGTAAATGCTGTGGAGGTAGGGGAGAGAGGAGCAAATGGAAAAGTGGAAAGTAGGTGGTGGGGGAGGAGGGGGGAAGTGAGGCAGAGGTAGATACTGGAAAAAGAGGAAAGGAAGAGGGAGAGAATGGATAGTGGGGAAGGAGATATATGGGTGGATGTTGGGGAAGGAGAAGAGAGAAGGCAGCAAGAGAAAATGCTTTGGAAGCAAACAAGAAGAAATGGATTTCCCCATTAGCTATTGATTCACAATGGCCACTGTCAGAGAAAGAATACTCAGTTCAATGGACCATTGGTCTGACCAAGCCTGACACTTCTTATGGTTTTCATTATTGCTTTTATACTATAATTATACAGTTCTTCACCTTGAGCATTCTGCCTTAGGAAAATACATCTGATGTTTTTGCCTTGTATACTATTCTTTGTACAAGATATTCTTCCTGTGGGTTTATAAACTATAATAAACATAAAAGTGAAAGAATTCACAAAAGGTATTTATCCATTTTATTACTTGTCATAATATTCTTCATAGTGGGGTTTTACATCACTTTGAAGGATATAGCGATGTGTTGAGATGTTTCTTTGCCTTCATAGCAAACTTGTGTGTGCTCAGGTTTAAATTAAATTATGGATACAGCCTCTTAAAACAATTTAATTATAACTGAACTGCTTCTAGAAAGTTTAGCTTTGATAAGTACTTGAAATCAGAGTTTAAAATATTTAGTGTGTCAGAGGAAGTGACGTCACCTATTGGGATAGCAGCATACAGTCTTCAGATTCTGTGTGGCAAAAATAAAAGCAAACTAAGTGTGCAGCAGCACTTAGAAAAGTGCAGGCATGGTTCCATGGTGCGAATGCACCTTGAGTATTGTGTGTAGTTCTGCTCGCCATATCTTAAAAAGGATATAGCAGAATTAGAAAAGGTGCACAGAAGAGCAACCAAAATGGTAAAGGGAATGGAAGGATCTCCTATGAAGAAAGGCTTAAAAGTTTAGGGCTCTTCAACTTGGCTGAGGGGAGATATGATAGAGGTCTATAAAATAATGGAGTGGAACGGGTAAACATAGATCAGTTGTTGACTCCTTCAAAAAGTAGAAAGACTAGGGAAATGCAATGAAGCTACAATGTAGTCCATTTAAGACTAATAGGAGAAAATATTTTTTCACTCAATGTGTAATCAAACTCAGGAATTCATTAGCGGAGGATGTAGTAAAAAGATCTGAACAAGTTCCTGGAGGAAAAGTCCATAGACCATTATTAAAGAGGACCAGGGGATAAACGTGGAATCTGTGTACCTTTTCAGGAACCCGATGGGTATTTGAGACCTAGATTGGCCACTGTTGGAAACAGAATACTGGTCTGGACGGACTTTGGTCTGACCCAGTATGGCATATCTTATGCTCTTAGGCATTAACTGGTGACCACTCCCAGTACACTATTGGCAATGACCATGCACAAAAATCTCATTGATCTTAAGGAATTTTCCTATAGTAGTGCTGGCTTTGGGAGTATGGCAAAATACCAGAGGTGGAGGTGGCCTTGTAGCAAGTGGATAAGTTCACCAGCATTAGCAGAACCTCTTCCACAGTGACAGTGACAGAACACAGGCTACAAAGGGAGATAAGAGCCTGGTTCAGAGAGCTAAGACAGGACCTGGCAGGGGTGAAGGGCAAGCTGGCTGAGATCACATCAAATCTGCAAAGCGATGTGAATGATGTAGGACGGAGGGTCAAAGAGGCCCAACCATTAGGCAAAACTAGGCAATTACCTAGAGTGAAAGCTTCTGGAGGGTGACAGAGAGCAAGGTATTCAAAGCTAGACAATAAATTCTAACAGCCGGGAGGGAGGGGGGGCATAAGACTTAAGGTTTGCCTAGGGCGCCAACACCATGAACCAACTCTGGGGCTGGCCCTGAAGAGGCTAAAGGCCATTTGGATGAGAAGGCTGAGATCTTTAAAGATTAGGAAAGATAGATGGAGACTATGGACAAAAATAACCAGAACATAGCAAATAAAAGCTGGAGGATACTGAGAACACGCCACACCATCAGATTCTCTAATTTTGAGGCTTACCTAAAACAACTGAGTGTGCCGATTGCAAGGAAGTGGTGATGCAATTGGTCTGTTCGATCCTGGGAGTGGAGAAGAAATAGGCTGAGACCCCCAAGATATGTGGGCTATGTATGTAGAGCTTTGGAGTGGCTCATGGTATTCAACTCAGAGACATAACGGCTCTTTTCCATGACTATACACTGAAGGAGCACATAGCAGCCAAAGCTCATTTCAGAGGCCCTATTAGTGGGAAATCTAGTAAAAAAGTGGAGATCTTCACAGACCTGGCCCCAATAACTTTGAAAAAGAGACAGGAGCTGCAGGACATTATGGAGAAGCTGAGAAGGAGAATATTCGGTACAAATGGGCCTTTCCTTTTTGGACTTTGTTTTTTTGTTTTTTTACTGTCAGAAAGAAAATTGACCTGTGCCTGGACAAAGCAGAAGGCTGTCCAGGATCTGCAGTGTGCTGATTTTCAGATAGTGGTGGGACATGCTGTTAAAATGAAAGGTGACATTTTACTTACCAGATAATGTCCTTTCCTCGAGTCCTGCTAGACCAATCCAGACAAATAAGTTGTGTTCCCCTACCAACAAATTGGTGGAGACAAAGAACTAATGAAAAGCCCAGATTTCAATGCCTCTGCCTCAGCCACTAGAAGGCTCTTCAGTATCCATCCCAAAGCATATGGGAGAACATGGCAAGCCTCACACAAACTCAATGCATATGTATATAGTTTACCCTGTTTTCCAAGTTACTTGTTCCTGTTCAATGTAATGACCTGACTTTTGTTCATTGTCGGTTACCTTTTTGTTTTATGTAAACCGCGCTGATCGCAAATAGTGCGGTATATAAGAAATGTAAATAAATAAATAAATGTGGGCAACAATGAGAGATTAAATGAAAGAACTATGCACAGAAAAATGTCTGCAAGGGCAATCAAGCTCCGCACTTCCCATAAGGATGCTTGCACAAAAATACAAGTGAGCACACAAACCCTCCGGAACCAGCCACTTCCGCAAAGATACATAGAGGCAACGGCTTCCTTAATCCAGCACCCCAAGGTAGACTTAGCCGCTGCATTACCTTTGAGCGGGCCAGCAAACAGCACAAAAAAATGATCTGACTTACAAAAAGAATTATTAACAACCAAGCACCGGAGAAGACCCTCCAGACATCCACAAGGCAAAGATCCTTATCTCCCCCCCCCCCACTCCAACAGTGCTCCTTACAGGAGAGCAGGCAGACCACCTGGTTCACATCAAAAGGAGAAATCACCTTAGATGAGAAGGAAGGCATAGGCTGAATGGAAACGCCTCTTCAGAAAAAGACAGGTAAGGATCTCAGCAAGGCAGAGCCTGCAGCTCGGAAATCCACCTTGCAGAACAATCACAACCAAGAAGACTGTCTTGAGTGTCAAATCCTTCAGAATAGCTTGCTTCAACAGCTCAAAGTATTCAGACATCAGGACTCTAAGCCTCAGACACAGATCCCAGGAAGTGACCACAGACCAGAGGAAAGGGCACAGATGCCGAACCCCCGGAGAAAGCGCGAAATATCCGGGTGTAAGGCTAGAGACTTACCGGCCATCGGACCTCTGAAAATAAGCCAAAGCTGCTCCTGAACCTTCAGGAAGCTAAGAGAAAGGCCCTTCTCCAGACCATCCTGTGGAAAGGCCAATGGAGACAGCACCTTGGTCGCCTCAGGAGCCAGCTCAAAGAGGCACCAGACCCACATGTATGTCAGGTTGGTAAATCTCACCCAGGCTCAAAGCAGAGTGGAAACCACCACCAGAGAGTAGCCCTTACACGCTAGCTATCTCCTTTCAAAAGCCAAGCTATAAAACAAGAAGGGAACCAGGCCTTCCAGGACGATCAGCCCCAGACACAATAGGCCCCGAGACTGAGTCAAACGAAGAGGTGACACTTGCAGGAGTCGCATCAGATCTCTAAACCACACTCTCTTTGGACGATCTGGTGCCACCAGGATAATCCTTCCTGGGTGGCACTCTACATGCCGAAGCACACATGCCACCAGGGACCATGGAGGAAAAATACAACAGGTGCTGACTTGGCCAAGGCTGATCCAGGGCACCGATGCCCTCGGACCCCGTTTCCATGCGGTGAATGAAGAAGCAGCACACTTTGGCACTGAAGCAGATCACCATCAGATCCATCTTGGGGAAACCCCAGTGGTGCAGAATCAACTGAAACATCTCCTGACTCAATTTCCACTCTCCTGAATCCACAGAGTGCCAGTTGAGAAAGTCCACTTCCACATTGTCCACTCCAGCAATGTGCTGAGCCAACAAATTGTAAGAGGTTCTTCTCCGCCCAGGCAAACAGGAGAGCCATCTCCAGGGCTACCCCAGCTCTCCTCGTGCCACCTTGCCGATTGACATAAGCCATGGCATTGTCCAAATATACTCCAACTGCCTAACCCACGATCAGGAGCCAGAAATGCAGAAGAGCCAACCTGATAGCCTCGAGGAGGTTCATAGACCACATTGCTTCCCTGTAGTTCCAACAGCCCTGGGCCATTCTGTCTTAGCAATAGCCCAAGAGACTGACATCTGTTATTAGAAGGATCCATGAGAAATCATCCAACGGCATACCTTTCCACAGATGGCATGGCTGCTGCCATTATTGCAGGCTGGCCTTCATCATCATCAATGGGAGCCTGAGCTCAAACTCCTGAGAACTCAAGGACCACCAAGTCAGCAAGGACCATTAGAGCGGCCGCATGAGGCATGAGCCCATGGCACCATTGTGATTGTTACCGCCATCATGCCAATGAGCTAAAGAATCCTAGACTCTGGGAGACTGCTGCGAAGAGAACAGTGTCAGACAATCCAACAGCCTTTTGACTCTCTCCTCTGGCAGGAAGACTCTGCCCACTCGAGTATCAAAATGTGTTCCCAGAAACTCCAGGAACTGGGAAGGCATCAACTGGCTTTCCTCGAATGATCCCTCAGCCAAGGCTTCCCACAAAGGACACCACTCTGGCTGCTACCCGAGAACCCTCTGAAGGAGAACAGACTCAGATGAGCCAGTTGTCCAGATATGGGTGCAATCAAATTTCTTGGTGCTGTAGTGCCACAGTCACCACCATCATGACCGTGGAGAACATACTTGGGACACTGGAGAGTAGAAATTGGAAGGCAGCGAAACTGAAAGGAAGAGCCAAGCACGGCAAAAAATGCAGACATTTCTGCGGATCCTCCTAGACTGCAATATGAAAATATGCTGTGCTGGAACCACTGATCACAAAGTTTTCATCTAGACGTGCAGGCCGCGCCAGTGTGCATTGATACCCTTGAGGTCCAGAGTGAGCCAAAATTATCCATCCTTTTTTTTTTCTTTGTTGGGCCTCATGAAATAGATGAAGTACCTGCCCTTGCCCCAATTGTCTGGGGAACTGGGCACCATTGCTGACAGAAGCAGCAACTTGCCCAAGGTAATTCGAACAGCCGTCCTTTTGTTCGCGGACCCACAGGGAGAGATAATGAATATGCGGGATCAGCATTCCAGGACATATCCATACTGAATGGTATCTAGCACCCAGAGATCCTTGGTGACCTAGGCCCATCCCTGAGAGAAGGGGCAAAGCCTGCCCCCAATTGGAGGAGCCAGGAAAGGGCCCCCAAACCTTCATTGTGTAGCCTGGGAGAGACCTCCTCTGGGGGGGACAGAGTCCCTGGGCCCATGCGCTTCCCAAAAGAGCTGAAAATAAGCCCAAAATCTGGGAGCAGAGGGGGAAGGGGTTTTCAGAATGGTAGCAATGGGATTCCCGAGACCCCCGGGAGTCCGACTAGCATGTATACAGGGAGCAGATGGAGGCAGACAGCAAAAGGCTCTTGCCTCCTTCACAGGTCCCTTGGACCTGTCCTCCAGAAGGCAGTAAGGTTTTGTCTCACCCTGGTCCTTCACCAGCTACTCCAAAATGCCCCAGTGGGCCAACTGGGCTTTAGGAGATGTGTCCGCTGCCAAAAATCAGAGCCAAATTGAACACTGTGTCACTGTCGACAGGGCACTATCCCTGGCCACTAGACATAACAGGTCGTAAATGGCATCAGAAAGGAAAGCCGCAGCAGAGTCCAGAAGAGGGGTAGTACCATCCGGCAGGAGAGAATGAATCCACTGGAGTAGGGATCATTTCATTTCATTTTATTAAAACTTGACATACCACCCCTAGTGGGGACAACAGGGCAGTTTATAATTAAAACAAGTAATTTAAAAGCCAGAAAGGAACGCCATTACATAAAGAGAAAAGAGAGACAGGACAGAGACAAAAGGCAAGGGTACAAGAGGACACACGAGGACCAACTGAATTCATGAGGTGTGGGCTGGGAAGGCAAGCCAATCAAGGGAGACCAATTGGGAGGTTGAAAGCTACACAGAACAGATGAATTTTTAGCAAGGTTATAAATTTAGCATAGCTAGGTTCTAGTCGGATTGTGGGGGGTAGGTTGTTCCAAAGGAATGGGGCCAGGAAGTAAAAGGCAGAATGTCGAGTGCTCTCCAGTGTGCATGGGAAAGGGAGGGAAGGAAGAGAGGTTTCATGTGCATGGAACGGAGGGAGCGATGAGGGGTTTATAAAATGACGGCAGATGAGAGATATGATGGAGCACCAGTATGAAGTGTCTTGTGAACTTGACTGAGAAATTTATATTGAATGCGTGATGAGATGGGGAGCCAATGTAATTGCTGCAGAAGGTGGGGGGGGGGGGGGTAACATGGTCAAAATGGGATCCATGAAAAATCAGTCTGGCTGCAGAGTGCTGGATAAATTGGAGTCGGTGTAATTCAAACTTAGGGAGACTGGCCAAAACAGAATTGCCATAATCAAGCTGAGATAAGATAAGTGACACAACAGTCACTAGTGCTGACATGGAGAAGAGGGATCTGATGCTTCCAATGCAATGAAGAAGGAGAAATGAACCTTGTACAAGAGAACTAATATGTGCATGGAAAGAGCAGAATCTATCGTGACACCCAGGTAGCGAAAAGAGGGGGTGAGAGTGATAGGGATACCATTGAGAGTCGGGGAAATGGGGGGGGGGGGAAGAATTAAAGGACCAGAGATCTAGGTAGCAGTGGTTTTGGATGGATTAAATTTTAAATGATTTGCCTTCAACCAAGCAGCGACTAAAGAAAGGCAAGAAGCCACCTGTGACAGGGTAGGACAAGAGGGATCGGTATGTAGAAGTAGAAGAATATCATCCGCATAAATGTACGTGAAAACATCTTGTTGGATTAATAGTGCTAGAGGAACCAGAAAGATATGGAATAGAAAAGGGGCCAGGACAGACCCCTGTAGAACACCACAAGTGAGGGGAAAGTAGAAAGAGGAGAGAGTGCCTGTATGAATTGTAAATGAACAGTCAGAAAGGAAAGACTGAAATCATGAAACAGAGCCGCGAAGGCCAATTTTGTATAAAGCGATGTAAGAGAAGGTCGTGGTTAATGAGGTCGAATGCTGAAGACAAATCTGAAGAAACTGCAAGTGATATATTTCCATGATCTATTTCAAGATGTCAGGCCTGCACAGATAACCAACTATGAAATGAACTATGAAATACAAGAAATCACAGAGAAAGGAAGACAGGCATCTGTATTTGGAACAACTTAGAGAAGCTAGCAAAGTAGTCAAGAAGGCAAAGATTCAAAAGGAGGAGGAAATAGCCAATGCAATAAAATGGGGAGATAAGACATTTTTCAGATATATTAGTGAGAAGAGGAAGGGCAAAAGTGGTATTGTCAGACTCAAGGGTACAGGGGGGAATATGTAGAAGCTGATAAGGATAAAGCGGAATTGCTTAACAAATATTTTTGTTCTGTGTTCACAGATGAAGAACCAGGAGCAGGACCTCAGAAAACACCCACAAATAAGAACAGAAGCGAGGGACATCTTGAACACATTTCGGAAGACTGTGTTCGTGAGAAACTAGCTCAACTTAAAGTAGACAAAGCGATGGGACCGGATGGGATACACCCTAGAATACTGAGGGAACTTGGGGACGTTCTAGCAACTCCACTGACTGACCTGTTCAATGCCTCGTTGGAGTCGGGAGTGGTGCCAAAGGACTGGAGAGAGGCTCATGTGGTGCCTTTACACAAAAGCGGAAGTAAGGATGTGGTTGAAAACTACAGGCCGGTTAGTTTAACTTCGGTGGTGAGTAAATTAATGGAAACGCTGTTGAAAGAGAAAATAGTGAGGTTTCTGGAGTCCAGCGGATTACAGGATCCGAGGCAGCATGGATTCACCAGAGGCAGGTCTTGTCGGACAAATCTGATTGATTTCTTTGACTGGGTGACCAGGGAGTTGGACCGAGGGAGAGCTCTAGATGTGGTGTATTTAGATTTCAGTAAAGCCTTTGACACTGTTCCTCACAGGCGACTTATAAACAAACTGAGCACCCTAGGGATGGACCCTAAAGTTACTGCTTGGGTTAGAAATTGGTTGGGTGGGAGGCGACAAAGAGTACAAGTAAATGGAGCTCACTCTGAGGAGAAGGATGTTACCAGTGGTGTGCCCCAGGGATCTGTCCTTGGTCCGATTCTTTTTAACATCTTTGTTAGTGATATAGCGGAAGGGCTGTCGGGTAAGGTTTGCCTCTTTGCGGATGATACCAAAATCTGCAATAAAGTAGACACCCAGGAAGGTGTAGATAACATGAGGAGGGATCTAGCTAAGCTTGAAGAATGGTCTAGAATTTGGCAGCTGGGATTTAATGTTAAAAAATGTAAGGTCATGCATTTGGGCTGCAGCAATCCAAGGGAGCAATACAGCATAGGAGGTGAAGTACTTTTGTCCACTAAAGAAGAGCGGGACCTAGGCGTAGTTGTGTCCGATGATCTTAAAGTAGCTAAACAGGTAGAAAAGGCGACGGCAAAAGCTAGAAGGATGCTTGGGTGCATACGGAGAGGAATGGCTAGCAGAAAAAAGGAGGTGATAATGCCTCTGTATAAGTCTTTGGTGCGACCTCATTTGGAGTATGGTGTGCAATTCTGGAGACCGCACCTTCAAAAGGATGTGAACAGGATGGAGTCGGTGCAGAGGGTTGCTACTAAGATGATTAGTAGTCTTCATTATAAAGCATATGAGGACAGACTTAAGGATCTTAATATGTACACCTTAGAGGAAAGGCGGGATAGAGGTGATATGATTGAGATGTTTAAATACCTCCGTGGCATAAATGTTCAGGGAGAGAGCCTCTTTCAATTGAAAGCAAGTTCTGCGACGAGGGGACATGGGATGAGGGTGAAGGGAGATAGATTCAGGAGTGATATGCGGAAATATTTCTTTACGGAAAGAGTAGTGGATCCGTGGAATAGTCTCCCAGTGGAGGTGGTAGAGATGAGGACAGTAACTGAATTCAAAAAAGCATGGGACCAACACAGAGGATCTCTAAAGGTAAAAAGTGGACTGTTGTAGTTGTTGTTATGGAAGGACAGACTAGATGGGCCTTGTGGTCTTTTTCTGTCATCATGTTTCTATGTTTCTATGTAACTAAAGATCAGAAGCCGCCAATGCGAACTGGTTCAACACCAAATCCATCTTTCAGTCAAAAGTACCTTTTGTTATGATTATATATATTTTTTTTTAATTTAATCTTTATTGGCATTTATACAAGAGCACTCAAGCATTCACATGAATGAACCAAGAAATATGGAATATCCAAATTATACAAATACAAAAGTAGCTAAAGGAAAAACATGTACCAAATATTAGTCCACAAAAGCAATCAAAAAGGAAACATTAGGGAGGTAACAGACATTTTATACAACCAGACCCCAAATTACAATTCAATCCCGATCATAATGAAGCCCTTGCTAAAGAAATACTAAATAAAGGCTTATGCATCAGCCGTATGGGAAATCATATCTACCTTAATATCTTCCCTTGCATTAAGGAACTCAAGAAGCTGTTTGGGCTCAAAAAAAAAGAATTTCCTTGATAGGAAATATAGTAACGAGAGGGAAATTTTAACACAAAAGCAGCCCCCAGGGTGAGGGACCTGGCCCGATAAGCCAGGAATTCCTTCCTCAACTGGGTAGCCCGAGAAAGATCAGGAAATATACGAACTTGTGAACCCAGAAACTTCATTAATGTTCCTGAAAAAAGACGGAAGAATCACAGCCTTATCGGATTCCAGTGCCAGGGTAACAAGCATAGTAGTTCTCTCCGTTATCACTTCCAAAGAACTTTCCAGGAAGCCAGTCAAGTCCCCAACCCCGCATAGTTGGTCCTCTGAGCCATCTCTTAGAACACCCGGGGTATTAACAGAGAGATATTGAACCCTGGTCAGGGGAGGCAGGTGCTCCTGTGGAATCTTGAGCACCTCACTAAAATACTTCACCATTTCCAGGGGGAACATGAGAGGAAACCTTGGAAAGTTCAATAGGCCAATATTATTCCTTCGTGCTTGGTTCTCTAGTTGCTCAGTCTTTCTAGCCAAAGCCGTTCTTTCCTTCATCAGAACCACATGCTCCTCATGAAGGCGACTCAAATCTTCTTTCATCTGTGATAAAGCACCAGCCTGTAACTCTTGGCCCCTGGAAACCTCAGACATCACCAATTTTATGTTAGAAAATTCAGAACTTACTGTACCCACAACGGCTGTTAGAGAAGTAGTCAAGGCCAGTATGGCATCCCACAGCGCGTCCAACGTTATAACAGCGGGTTTGACCAAACTCTGATTTGTAGGAAGCAGCACTCCTCCAGACCCCAGCAACCGTGGATCCACCACGGAGAAAGACGGGTCTGCTGCAGCACCTCCCTCCAACTGCTGCTGCATTCCAGGGTGCAAAACTGAAGCCTCCAGCAGCCATCCCTCACCTCCAGATACCGGTGTGCTCTCGAGCAAACCAGGCAAGGATAGAGGAAACACGCCGTCGGCCGATGACACACTTCCTGGCTGAATCGGGGGTGCACGCTGATCCGGTGAAAGACTCACCCCTGATGCGCCCAGTACAGCCAACAACTCCTCATGCTATGCCTGCAAAGATGCCGCTCTGGAACTGACGGCTGCAAACCCGCAGAGATCCAAGATCTTCTGACCAGCAACAAGAAGCAGCAAGAAACCCCCAGGTAATCCCGCTTGCTTCCTTTTCCTCCGCCCCATTGAAAACTAAGGCAGAGTTCACCGCCAAAACACCAAGCCTTTATTTGGAGCGGCCACCGACGATCCACTTTGTGCCGCCATCTTGCCTCCTATGATTATAATTTTTATTCAACCAATACGTCAAACCTTCATATAACCACAAACTGTAATACATGCATCTCTTAACCACACAATCTTAATTTGTACAATAACATTATTAATACAATCCAGATACCGTTGGCACTTTCCCCCTCTTACATGCATCATATCCGTTTCTGTACCCATTTTCCTTTATTCCTTCCCCCTTTTGCACCTCACTCCTCTTCTCTTCCCTCCCCTCCTCCTTATCTCTTACCTGCCCGGCTCATCCCCCTTACCATTCACTCTCTATCCTTTCTGCCATTCACTATACCATTTCCATATCTCCCTGAACTGCTTATTTTTATGCTGGTTATATGTAGTTATTTCACACATATTCCACAGCTTCTCCTCCCTTCACATTATATCCTGTATGGTCGGCACCTACTCCTGCTTCCATTTTGCCATGATCTCCCCTCTTGCCGCCCCTATACAGTACCCAAAAAATTTTTTAAAACCCCATCCCCCTCCTCTTACATTTCATTTAATATCACCATAGTAGGTGTCAATATTATCTGTACTTTAGTTATTTCATAAAACCTTTGTTCAAACCCTTTCCACAGTTTTTGTATCTTCCGACAATCCCACAGCAAATGTTTTAAATCTCCTTGTCCTCCACATTTCCTCTAGCATTCTCTACCTACTTCTTTTCCTAACACCTGCAATTTCATCGGTGTCCAGTACATATTGTAATGAACTTTCAAACTGTTTTCTAAGTAGGCTGTACCTGGAGCTAATCTTTTTGTCCACAAGTATATCTTTTGCCAGCGCTTTTTACTCCAACAACCCGTAAATGCCTGCTCCCACTTTTGCTGGCTTTTGATTACTCCCTCCTCCACTGCCAGCAACTCCGTATACAGCTTTGATATCACCCCTTTCCTGGTTTTCGGGAGACTTGAGGCACCTTCCCTGCCCATATAAAATTCATTATCAAATTTTGAATTTGTTTCAAGAATACTCTGAGAACCATACATGGGAGTGAGATAAACAGAAACAGAATCCTTGGCAGTACATTCGTTGTTATAACTGGTATCCTCCCTAGCCAAGAGAGATACAGACCCTTTATTTCCCGGATCAAGGGGATGTAATTCCATTCTCTTAATTGCTGAATATTGCTGCCCATTTGAATCCCCAAGTACCTATATGATTTCTTAACCCATTTAAATGGGAATCCCTTCTGTAATCTTTCAATTAAATCATCAGGGAGGTTGTTTTTCCTATATTTATTTTATATCCAGCTACCGCACTGTATTGCTTAATTTCATCCATAAGAATTGGCAATGTAGTTAAAGGTTCATGCACTGTAAAAACAACATCTGCAAACAGCGCTACCTTCAATTCCCAAGGGCCCAGTTGTACTCCTTTAATATCTCCTTGCTTCTTCACCCTATCTGCAAGGGGCTCAATCACCAAAGCAAATAATAGTGGTGATAAAGGGCAGCCCTGTCATGTACCCCTTTCTAAGTTAAATGATGCCAAGTAGCCTCCATTCACCCTTATACGTGCTTTAGGTTCAACATTTAGTGCCTTAACCCAATTTAGAAAGTTGTTCCCCAACTCCATCTTTCCCAGAACTTGTATCATAAAAGGCCACGCTACACTATCAAATGCTTTCTCAGTATCTACAATGACAAACACTGCCTTTTGATCCTTCCTTTGCAGTTCCCATGTTAAATTGCAGATTTTCCTAATGTTATTCCCCCTTGCCTCCCTACCACGAAGCCCATTTGATCTTTCTGTACTAACCTTTTGCATTACTTTTTGTAATCTATTTGCCAATATTTTTGCCAAAAACTTTGCATCCACATTCAAAAGTGAGATTGGTCTATAGGAACCACAAACCATTGGGTCCTTCCCTGGTTTTAGTAATACAGTTATCCCCGCCTCTGCCATCGAGTTGGGAAGCTTCTGTGAAGATGTTACCCCATTAAACACCTGCACCAGCAACGGGCGTACTGAATCTTGAAACACTTTATACAATTTTGCCGTAAGACCATTCATCCCCGGTGCTTGGCCCATTTTTAGAGTCTTAATCGCTTCCTCAACCTCCCCTTCACTTATAGGCCTATCTATCCAATCAGACTCTTCTTGTTCTATTTTTTTGTAACTGACAGTTTGCCATGTACTTTGCACTCTCATTTTCCCCATCCTTTATCTCACTACTGTATAGTTTAGGGTAATATTCTGTAAACACTTGCTGTATTTCATTATTCCCATGAACCAATTCCCCTTTAGTATTCCTTATACTTCTAATACTATTTTGTTGTTGTACTCTTGCTTTAATTCTATTAGCTAAAATACGCCCAGCCTTGTTTCCCCCTTCAAAAGTGGTCTGTTTAAGTATATTTAACTCATGCGTTATTTTACTTGCCCGCAATTGCACTAGCTGGCCTCTTAAGTGTTGTAGGTCACTCAATACTTCTGGCTTCCTGTCACATTGATGCCTACCCTCCAGCCTCCTTATTCTCTCTAAGATTTGCCTCTCTGTTTCCCCTTTCCGACTTTTAGCTTTTACTGCCTCCCCTATCAAATGCCCTCTTACTATTGCCTTTAGCCCATCCCACACCATCCCGAGAGCCACTTCCCCATTAAAGTTGATCTTCAAATATTCTTGAATCACCCTAGTTATGTTTCCCACCATCTCCTGTTCCTCAAGTAGCAATTCATTGAGTCTCCAAAATTTTATCCCTGTATCTATATACCCTAGGTTAAATGTTGCACTTATTGGGGCATGATCTGTCCATGTTATAGGCCTTTGATCAACTTCAGCCACTTTGGTCATCCATGCCCCTCCCACCCATATCATATCAATCCTGCTGTAAGCGTCATGGGGTGCCGAATACAAAGTATACTTACACTCCCCTGGATGTTTACACCACCATACATCCATAAGGACTATTCTCTTTTTCAATTTCAGCAGACCCATCTTATCTATTCATTTCCCCATCCCACTTCCCCCACTATTATCTAATCAAGGATTCACCATTAGATTGAAATCTCCTCCTAGAATTATTGGGGTGTCCCCCAGTGTCTCCAACTCCTTTGCTTTTCATTAGGTCCATACATACTCAGAACTTATACCTTCTCATTTACCAGTTTTATTTTCACTCCTACACAACTTCCCCCTTATCTCGATATACCCCCCATCACCTTGTTCTGCATATTCACACTGACCATAACTCCCACTCCTCCCTTCCTAGACTATGCTCTATGTCCTGCCAAAATGACCTTTGGCTACCTTTTTGTTTGTAGCATGCTCTCCTGGCCCACTTTCAAATGAGTCTCTTAAATACATATAAAATCAGCCTGTAGCCTGCTCCTCTTTGTCCAGTAGCCTCCTTTTGTGCCATGACCTCAAGCCTTTCACATTTATTGTGGCAATTGTCATCTTATACTCCCCCATCTGCCTTTCTCCATCCCACCTCCCCCTTGCCCCTGTCATTCCCTAATCCATTTCTCCATCTCCCCCTTTGCCGCCCTCCCTTCTCCCGTATTCCCCCCCCCCCACACACACACACTATTACCCTCCATTCTGAGGTCTCCTTCAGGGTAGTGCTCATCTATCTAGAGCTCCCTGTCCACCCTCCTTCCCCAGTCCAGAGTATCTTTTAAGACCGATCCGCCTTCTGCAGGAATGGCGATCCATCTGGTAACCACCGTGATCTGTGCATCCACCTTAGGAATATCAAACCACACAACATGCTCCTTTTCTAGGAGAGCGTACATCTGCTTATATACTCTTAGGCGGGGAGTCAGGAGATCTCCACTCTGACTGGATACCTGGATCACCTCCAGGAGCAGAAAGAGTATAGTGGAGTTTGCACCCCTTGCAGGAGTAGATGAACATTTGGCCCTTGCTCTGTTTCTGGAGCATCTGCCAAATCCAAGATGGATACAACCCTGGTAATCAATGCCGCCAGTTCCCCCTTCCAGATCAGGTGGATAACACCAGGAAGTCCAAAAAACTGCCAGCATGGTTTAAAGGTGAGGTCAGAGAGGCTGTTGTTGCCAAAAAAGCATCTTTCAGGAAATGGAAAAAAGAGCCAAATGACGAAACCTGGAAACAGCACAAGCACTGGCAAGTCAAATGCAAGGCATTGATAAGGCAGGCAAAGAGAGAATTTGAAAAGAAGCTTGCTGCGGAAGCAAAAACACGAAATAAAGACCTTTTCAAGTACATTCGTAGCAAAAAACCTGTGAGAGAGTCAGTTGGTCCATTAGATGATAAAGGGGTTAAAGGAGCACTAAGAGGCGACAAGGCGATAGCGGAGAGACTGAATGAATTCTTTGCTTCAGTCTTTACTGAGGAAGATGTAGGGATGTTACCCATGACTGAAGTGGTATTTAAAGGTGCGGAAGAATTGAAGGAAATATCGATACATCGGGAAGATGTCTTACAACTATTAGATAAACTGAAGAGTAGCAAATCACCTGGGCCGGATGGTATACATCCAAGGGTGTTGAAAGAACTGAAATATGAGATTGCAGACCTGCTATTAGTAATCTGTGAACTATCATTAAAATCATCTCTAATACCTGAAGATTGGAGGATCGCCAATGTAACACCAATTTCTAAAAAGGGTTCCAGGGGTGATCCGGGAAACTACAGACCGGTGAGCCTGACGTCAGTACCAGGAAAAATGGTAGAAACCATCATAAAGAATAAAATTACTCAGCATGTAGATAGTCATGACCTAATGGGAGACAGCCAACATGGCTTTAGACAAGGAAGATCTTGTCTTACTAATCTGTTATGTTTTTTTGAAGGAGTGAATAAACAGGTGGACAAAGGTGAGTCGGTTGATATTGTGTATCTGGACTTTCAGAAAGCCTTTGACAAGGTCCCTCATCAGAGACTTTTGGCAAAACTAAAGAGTCATGGGATAGGAGGCAGTGTACTATTGTGGATCAGGAACTGGTTAAAAGATAGAAAGCAGAGGGTAGGGCTAAATGGCCAATTTTCCCAATGGAGAAATGTGAATAGTGGTGTACCCCAGGGATCTGTGCTGGGTCCGCTGCTTTTTGACATATTCATAAATGACCTGGAAAGTGGAACAACGAGTGAGGTTATCAAATTTGCAGATGACACAAAACTATTTAAAGTTGTTAAAACCCAAGAGGATTGTGAAAAATTGCAAGAGGATCTTGATAAATTGGAAGACTGGGCATCAAAATGGCAGATGAAATTTAATGTGGACAAGTGCAAGGTTATGCACCTAGGGAAGAACAACCCAAACTATGGTTACACGATGCAAGGTTCCACATTAGGAACCACCACCCAGGAAAAAGATTTAGGCGTCATTGTGGATACCATGCTAAAACCCTCGGCCCAGTGAGCAGCGGCAGCCAAGAGAGCAAATAGAATGCTAGGTATGATAAGGAAAGGAATGGAAAATAAAACAAAAGATATTATAATGCCTCTATATCGTTCCATGGTGAGACCGCACCTTGAATATTGTGTGCAATTCTGGTCGCCGTATCTTAAAAAGGATATAGAGATTTTAGAAAAGGTTCAGAGAAGAGCCACCAAAATGGTAAAGGGGATGGAAGGATACTCCTATGAGGAAAGGCTAAAAAGGTTAGGGCTCTTTAACCTGGAAAAGAGACGGCTGAGGGGAGATATGATAGAAGTCTATAAATTAATGAACGGAGTGGAACGGGTAAACATAGATCGATTGTTTGCGTTATCAGAATATAGAAAGACTAGGGGACATGCAATGAAGCTACAGGGTAAACTATTTAAGACTAATAAAAGAAAATATTTTTTCACTCAACGTGTAATCAAACTCTGGAATTTGTTACCGGAGGATGTAGTAAAGGCTGTTAGTGTAGCTGGGTTTAAAAAAGGTTTGGACAAGTTCCTGGAGGAAAGGTCCATAAACCATTATTAAGAAGTGACCGAAGATATCAATGCTTGACCCAGTACAAGCATTGTGGAACTTGTGTCTCTTGGGGAAACTGCTAGGTACATATGACCTAGATTGGCCACTGTTGGAAACAGAATACTGGGCTTGATGGACCTTGGTCTGACCCAGTATGGCATATCTTATGTAAGTCTCTGAAGGCAAGAGCACTTCATCATCCACAGTAGAGCCCAAGTCGCAGATCAGATCTCAGACAGACCCCAACTTCTCCACATCTCCAGGAGGCGACCTTTGCCGGAACACTTAGCCAGAGGCAAGGAAAACAGGGCTTCCACTCTCAGCCTGCCCCTCACGAGAGTCTGAATTTCCGTATCAAAAAGACCAGGCCTGTAGTCAAAAGGAAAAGAGTTCTGGGGAGAACAATCCAGGTTCTGGAAGCTCTGCTCTCAGAAATGACCCACCAACTGGGGACATAGCCGCTGCCCAATCCCTAGAGGAAGGGAGTGATCAGCAGCACAGTCACTGGAACCTTCAGCCAGCTGGTCATCCTTACACAGTGTGTCATTCGCCACCTTCTGCCCTGGGGCCGGCAAGGCCGGACCAACTGCATCCCCCCCCCCCTGCTAAGAGGGGGGATATGGGCTATCAGAATCTGCCATGCAAGAAAAGCAGAGTCCAGAAGGCAAACCTCACTTTCCACAGGGTCAAACACCATTTCCTGGAAGAAGACAGAGTTAAGGCAAGTGCACCGTGGCAGCCATAAGGAATGCGATGACAGCGCTTGTACAGAAACACGCAAAATGGGTGCTTGGGTAGGAACGCACATTGGAGCTGCATGGGTAGAATGTGCACTAGGACTGCATGACCACCTTGCGCACAATAGTAAAAAACATTAGTTAATGCGTGCAGAAAAATGGCGGGAAACCTCCATACCAGGCCTACAGTTACCAGTGGTCCACCCCAAATTGTGCCCCAGACGGACAGAATCGAGAGCTTCCAACAAGGACAATGACAAGGTCAAGCCTTGGTACTCAACCCCTGAGAGCTACAGGCAGAAATCCATATCGGGCTCAGCTCTACTCCCCTGAAACGGTTTCTTTTGCTTTGCAGACACTGCATTTAAGGTGGCTGGCAGGCAGATTCCTCTGGAAGTCTGCAATCCTCGGGACAGAGCAGGGGCTAAAGAGGAGGAGGGAAAGGGCATTGAGGCTGTGCAAGGCTGCTAAAATCTTCCAAATCCTTCCACTCCTTCCATTTTTCTGCTGCTTAACAAGCTCTTATGATAAGGGCGCAAAGCTAAACCAATTTTCCCTCCTCCTATGGCTACTGAAAAAAATGCACTGTAGTGGAACCTCCCATGTCACACTCAAGTGAGAGAGTTACCCTCAAGGTGGTCGTTCACAAACATTTAAATCAATCATTCAGATTTTCTTCAGAGTGTAGAAAATCCACCCACCATCTGCTGGAGAGAAAAAGATACTGAAGAGCCCTCTGGTGCCTGAGGTGGATAGATGCATGAGAGCGATGTCACTGAAAACTGGGCTTTTCATTGGTACTTTGTCTCCCCCAATCTGCTGATAGGGGAACAAAACCCGCTTGTCTGGACTGGTCTTGCAGGATGATATGGAATTGGCAATTTATTCATAAGCAGAAAGTAGCCTCCACCAGTGACTTACTAAGCCTTTTTAGGAAGGGAACAAAGGAGCTGGGAGAGATCCAGAGGACCCTTTTGCTGGATAGGTCAGTGATAAACTGTGTAAGCCTTCTCTAAAATCACCCTTACCCATGTGTAAAGGGATTACACGTGCACAGTCCATTTTAAAATCACCTTTAACCACATGTACATCAAATATACAGTACATGCAGAGCTGTCACCTGTTTCACAAAGATCCACATGTAGAAAGCTGAAATACGAGCACTGCATTTTCCATGTGGATATAAGTGGTATTTACATATGGATCCATCCATTTATCTGTGCTGCTACACTTTATACCATTGTATCACAGCAGAGAATCCTCATCAGAAAAGTCAACTTCAATCCAGCCAAAGTTGATGTGGTAATTCGAAAGATCATAAATCAAGCCAAAGTTGATGTGGTAATTCGAAAGATCATAAATCAAAGAACCCGTTTAGCCAACAAGGCCAGAGAATCAGTGCACACATCACACAAAAACTCTGGGTGAGGATCTGCCACACAGTCAATGGCAACTTCCTAACAATAGAGGTTATGAAGATCTCTAAAGGAAAAGAAGGTAACTGAGGCACAAAGAAAAAAAGCAAGTGGCAGATCCCAACCTGGCCAGATGGAGACACTCATTGACCAAGAGCACCAAGTGATGGAGACCCTGGATGAGCACTCCTTGTAGACGTCAGTCAGGTAGACATATCACGGCCTACAGAGACAACCTCCACTCTCAGATCCCCTCACTTTCTGCCTTCTGATCCAGATGCACACACCAAGGGTAAGGATAGCAAGCAGAATTTGAGAGGAGCACAGCTGGGAAAGGGTAAGGTGGTTGAGGAATAAGATATGCAGATGTTTTGAAGGGGGATGCTTCAAAGATTGATGAGGACAGGATACACAGCAGGGGAATAAAAAGTAGCCCAGGACACACTACATGGACACAGACAATAAATCAGGCCAAAGAATCTCATCAGTTCTCCTCAAATCACCAACACTACAAGCAGTCTCAAAAGCCAAAATTTGGGACAAGGAAAATATATATTAGTACCTGAATGTGTTCTGCATGTGTAACCCTCAGCACCGCCCATATCACTCCCCAACATCCTCTTAAAAACATGGAAATATGTACGTAGTCGATGTGTCCACGTGTAAAATCACAGCATTCCCAAAATTGTGATTTCTACTTTGATGCCGTTTCTACAGCTAATGCTGATATTTCTACATGGAAATCCTGAATAAGGCTTCTAAAATACAGTAATCCAGTGTATGTTTAGGTTCTTTTCTAAAACCTTTCATTGATTCAGTAATAAACTTCAGAATTGCTAGAAACATGTTCAGCTACTAGCAATGTAACTTACCTTGACAGAAAGTCCTTCCATTTCCCACAAACCCATAGTTGCAGATGCAGACATTTTTGCCGTCCCTCTGCTGGCATGTTGCATTCTTATGGCATGTGGTACACACATCGACAAGTAAAGTAGCTGTTTTAACAAAAAAATGAAATATTTTGACACAGTTGAACAGATTGAAAAAAAAGACTCATGAGGGGAAACAATACACTGGCAATTATTCATATAGTATAAAGTACATGCTGCTCTGTGCATTTCTGTTCTGGGGAGCTGAAATGCACTTACAAATGCTCTAGGTCACAGTAAACTTCTGTTCACTTTTGTATCATACTAAAAGGTCAAATTTTAAAACCTTGGGAAGGGAGAAAGGAAATAATGTCACCTGAAGAATGACAGCTTGACTACAGAGCTCCAAGGGGAGAACATGCAGATAAATTCCATATAGATAAACATAAGTGCCATTCCCATGAGTAATTCACTGTTCTAACTGGTAGGTGCATGATTGTACTGTATATAGCGATGGCAACCCAGAGGAAAACAAGCAATTTAAAAACATAATTTCATCCTGGTGAGAAGGAAGTCGTTGCAACTAGCTATTTAGCATGAGCATTCTTCAGCTCTGAATCAGAAGAGGCTGGTTGCAACGACCTTCTCCCCAACATGTAAATCGCTCGTTTTCCTCTGGGTTGCCATCGCTGTTTACAAAAGAGGGATTTTTTTGTGTTCTTAGGCAAAGCTTTTCTTCTACAGCTAGAGTATTATTTCCTCTTCTCTAGCCTTCAAGTTCAAAGGGATAGACAAGCTCTTCGAAGTTACTGACCTCCTCAGGAGTTCGATCCCTCCCCCTGCACCTCAAGGAAGGCAGCCAGGTTGCATTCCAAGGCTGCCATCCTGACTTCAATACTAGTAGGCTCCGAAGCAACCAGTTCGGGCCTCAATGGCATCAAGCCTGAAGCTGGCCCCCACTCACCCACCTCCCATTTGAGAATTCTTGCTGTATAGGGCAACTCCTTGATCAACTTGGTGACTTCGACAATAGATTATTATTGGTTGGAAGAGAAAATCTAGGAAGCAAATAGTTCCACATTTGGATATCTACGAAAAGTAAACAATGTGCCATTTTTCAAGTAGCTTTGATTAATATGTTCCCTTTGTAAAATTACCTAATCAGACACATAATACCAAAATTTACTAATGTAAAGTAATAACTGTTTAGCAAGAAAACAGGGCTATACACGCGAATATAGAATAGCAGTGTTAGAATATGCATAAGAGGTTAGCTGTTGTTTCTCTTAAAAGGACAGCTGAGAAAAAGTTAGGGACTTTGGTAGATGTCTCATTTATTTCAACAGGTACCAAACCTCCATCAATTGAATGATGGCTGGGAAAAATTGTATTGTCAAAGCTGATGCCCCGGCTACAGCTTCTGCCTCTGTCCAGACAGACAGCTCGATGCCAGTCAAGAGACCGGTTCCAGTTCAAGATGCCTGCAAGTTGAAGCCCTCATGAAACAAGTGGAGGAGTTCAGAGAAGAGGTGGCGAGGCTGAGAAGCATTCGAGACAGCGAGAAGTACATTGATGAGATGCTTCTTGAAGCATCCAAGCTCCGACACAGATGAAGATGGGATACTACAGAACAAAGAGTTGGACACAAATCACCAGAGCCTGCAGAATAGACAATCCAACTCCTCCAGCTCTTGAACTGAAGAACCAGTATGCAGCCCTGGAAGTGGAGAAGATGAAAGCATCCCAGGAAAGGGAAGAACCAGAGCTCAAGTACCCCAAAGTTGCAGAATCAGTGACCACAAGGAAGCAAAGGGTAGTGGTGGTTGGCTACTCTTCTGAGGGATACTGAGCACCCTAGGGATGGACTCTAAAGTGACTAACTGGGTTAGAAATTGGTTGAGAGGGAAGCAATTAAGTGTACAGATAAATGGAACTCACTGAGGAGAAAGATGTTACCAGTTGTGTGCCATGGGGATCTGTCCTTGGTCCAATTCTTTTTAACAGCTTTGTTAGTGATATTGTGGAAGGGCTGTCGAGTAAGGTTTGCCTCTCTGTAGATGACACCAAAATCTGAAATAGAGTAGAACGTAGGAAGGAGTAGATAACACGAAGAGGGATCTAGCTAAGCTTGAAGAATGGTCAGTAATTTAGCAGCTGAGATTTAATGTTAAAAAAAATGCAGGATTGTGCATTTAAGCTGTATAAATCCAAGGGAGCAGTACAGTGTAGGGGCAAAGTACTTCTGTCTATGAAAGAAGAGTGGGACCTGGGCATGATTGCTTCTGATGATCTTAAAGTGGCTAAATAGGTAGAAAAGATGACGGCGAAAGCCAGAAGGATGCTTGGGTGCACAGCGAGAGGAATGGCCAGCATATAAAAAGGAGGTGATAGTGCCTCTGTATAAGTCTCTGGTGCAACCTCATTTGAAGTGTGCAATTCCGGAGACTGCACCTTCAAAAGGATATAAGCAGGACGGAGTTGGTGCAGAGGGTGGTTACTAAAATGGTTAGTGGTCTTTATTATAAACCATATGGTGACAGACTTAAAGGTCTTAATATGTGCACGTTAGAGGAAAGGCAGGATAGAGGAGATATGATAGAGACATTTAAATACCTCTGTGGCATAAATGCACAAGAGGAGAGCCTCTTTCAATTGAAAGCAAGCTCTGCTATGAGAGGACATAGGATGAGGGTGAAAGGGGATAGACTCAGGAGTAACATGCAGAAATACTTGTTTATGGAAAGAGTGGTAGATGCATGGAAGTGTCTCCCAGTGGAGGTAATAGAGACAAGGACAGTATCTGAATTCAAGAAAGCAAGGGACAAACACAGAATATCTCTAAAGGAAGAAAGAGGACTATAGTAGTTGAAATGAAAGGGCAGATTAGAGAGAAACCCAACTGCAGAAAAAGACCATATGGCCTATGTTTCTATGCAGAGGGGACTGAAAAGAAGTGGGAGCAGAGCAGATCGATACTATGGAACTAAAGTCAGAGCAGCAGCGAGGCACTGCAGTGACTGCACCGGAAGTAAAGGTCTTAATTTTTGAGCTGAAAATTATTTTGCTGATTTGAGCTTTGAAGTTGAGGATGCAATGCAACAGATGGAAGAGCAGGCAGAATCTTCAGCTCAACTATATACGTGAACAGAAAAGCTGGAGACAAACAAGGTACTGGCAGATAAACTGGAAGACTTGGAAAATCATACCAGGTGCAACAATAAAACGCTACATGGCATCACAGTGGTACATAATAAATCTTAACAATTAAAATAAATATTAACAGCCTTTAAGAAGAGATTCATCCATGGCCATGTACAATAAGTGTAGCTTGACATAAGCAACTTACACTGTAGTAGCAGCTTAACAATAGTGAAATGACCAAATATTAGGATAATACACAATTAGAAGAATTAGATAAACTTTGGGATAAATTTTACATACAGGTGAGTAACAATGTTTTATTAGGTAACAGGTGATCTCCGAGAACAGCAGGAATCAGTCAGTCTTCACATATGGGGTATTGTCGCTCCCCAGTGTCCAATAGGCAAGCCTTTGAGAGCACTCAACTTCGAATTGCCTTCCCATCTTCCCAAGTCCTCTCCCTCAGTTGAGTTTGTAGCTGAGCAATAGAGGAAAAAAAGAATACCTTACAACTCTTAGGGGAAGAAGGCGTGTTGTGAAGACTGATTCCTGCTGTTCCTGGAGTTCACCTATTACAGGTGAGTAACAGCGCTATCACCAGGAACAAGCAGGAATGCAGTCTTCATAAATGGGATTCACAATCTCGAGGCTAAAGGCTGGAGTAAAAAGATGTGGATACAAAGTGGCCCCATTGGGCTCAATGACAGTTGTCAAGAACATCGACAGTGAAGACTGGTGCCCAAAAAGAAGTCCGGGACGGAGGGTAGGAGTTGCATTTTAGTCCCAAAAAGGTGCTGGAGAACAACCTGGCCAAAGACAGCATCCCAACGGGAGTCCCTTTCTAGGCAGTAGTGAGCAGCAAAAGTGTAAATGGAGGACCACGTAGCTCCTCAACAGATCTCATCAATGGAGATAGAATGAAGGTTGGCAACGGATGTTGCCATGATCCACGCGTTGTGAGCGGTGACATGACCCTCGTGGAGAGTCCCTTTTGAGCATAGGCAAAAGAAATGCAGTCTGCAATCCAGTTGGAAAGGGTGCGTTGAGACTGAAAGTCCAAGGTGACTTGTATCAAAGGAAATGAACAGTTGTGAGGATTTCCTGAAAGCCTTGATTCTGCCCAAGTAGAAAGACAGTGCATGCTTACAATCTAAAGTGTGCAGCACTGCTTCAGCCCTAGAAGTGTGCCGTCTGGGGAAGAAGACAGCATGGCCGACTGATTAAGATGGAAAGCAGAGACCACCTTCAGGAGGAAGTGTGGATGTGTACGAAGATCCACCCTGTCATGGCGGAACCGGGTGTACGGAGGTTCAGACACTAAGGCCTGAAGTTTGCTGATGCGGCGAACTGAGATGAGAGTAATGTGGAAGATTACCTTCCAAGAGAGGAATTTTAAAGTGGTGGCCAAACGTTCAAAAGGAGGCTTTAGAATTTGCACCAGGACCACACTGAGGTCCCAAACCACTGGTGGTGGTTTGATAGGTGGCTTAGAGAGCAGCAGACCCCGCAAAAATCATTGCACCAAGGGATGAGACGAAATAGGGTGCAATCCACCTGCCTGTGATAGGCTGAGATGGCACTAAGATGAACTCTGACTGAGTTAGTCTTGAGACCTGTCGATGATAAGTGGAGGAGATATTGTAAAAGGAACTCCACCAGACAGAGGGGTCAGTATGTTTCAGGGTACACCAGAAGTTGAAACTTTGCCATTTGAAGGCATAAGAACACCTAGTAGACAGCTTGCATGATGCAAGTAAGATGTCCTTGACCTGTTGAGGAAGGTCGAAGTCAGCAAATATCATGTTCTCAGTAGCCACACCGTGAGATGGAGGGCTTGTGGATTAGGATAGAAAAGCGGCCCATGATCCTGGGAGAGGAGAATGGGTGAATGTCCCAGGCTGAGGGGCGGAGTCCATGCTAGTTGAACCATCAGAAGAAACCATGGCTATTAGAATCATGGAGCCCCTGTCAGCCTGCAGTTTGAACAGGGTTTTAGAAGTCATTTTCGACCTAGACCTTAGTGGTACACAAGATCCAGTGCAAGAGATAACAGCGTTGGGGCCACTTGGCAATAGTGATAATAGCATGATCGCATTTGATTTCATAATTGGAGGAAGGACAGCAAGGAAATCCACAGTACTGTCTTTTAATTTTCAAAAGCGAGACTATGATAAAATGAGGTAAAGATTTACATCAAGCATGAGTGTTGTTTAAAAGTACTAGCTTGGAAGCCCAGACTAGCTGTATTCCACTTTAAGAAAAGTGGAAGGTAGTCCAAAAAACTGCCAGCCTGGTTTAAAGGTGAGGTCAGAGAGACTGTTGTAGCCAAAAAAAAAGCATCTTTCAGGGAATGGAAAAAGGAGCCAAATGACAAAAACTGGAAACATCATAAGAATTAGCAAGTTAGATGCAAGGCATTGATAAGGCAGGCAAAGACAGAATTTGAGAAGAAGCTTGCAGTGGAAGCCAAAACGCATAAAGACTTTTTCCAAGTATATACATAGCACAAAAAATAAAAAACCCATGAGAGAGTCAGTTCAACCATTAGATGATAGAGGGGTAAAGGGGGCACTAAGAAGGCCATAGCGGAGAGACTGAATGAATCCTTTGCATCGGTCTTTCCTTAAGATGATGTAGGGAAGTTACCCATGACTGAAATTGTATTTAAAGGTGATGCATCAGAATTGAAAGAAATATTGATAAACCAGGAAGATATATTACAACTATTTGATAAACTAAACAGTAGCAAATCACCCGGACCGGATGGTATACACCAAAGGGTGTTGAAAGAACTGAAATATGAGACTGCAGACCTACTATTAGCAATTTGTGAACTATCATTAAAATCATCTGTAGTACCTAAAGATTGGCGAATGGCCAATATAATGCCAGTTTTTAAAAAGGGTTCCAGGGGTGATCTGGGAAACTACAGGCCAGTGAGCCTGACAGCAGTACCGAGCAAAATGGTTGAAACTATTATAAAGAACAAAATTACTGAACATGTAAATAGTCATGGTTTAATGGGAGAAAGCCAACATGGCTTTAGCCAAGGAAGGTCTTGTCTTACTAATCTATTATATTTTTTTGAAGGTGTGAATAAATGGATAGACAAATATGAGCCAGTTGATGTGGAGCCCAATTCATGGAGGGCGAAGTGCGGACTTTACGGATGTCCCTGAGGAAGACGGGTCTGCGTGGACCCGATTCTGGTCCACAGGAACAAAATGTTCCCACGGTAGCCAGAATCGGGCTAGATGATGGCCCACTGTGCCCTTTCAGCCTGTAGGGATGTCCTCCCTGCAGGTGCCCCCAACATCCATAGCTCTGGCCTCCCATTTCCCCACCGCCTGACCCACGATGGACTACTGTGGCCTGGATCGGGCAGTGGGGACCCTCCGCACCTGGCCCCGGGCCTGATGGGGGCTCCCTGGGCCCAACCGGGCAAAAAATGTTGCTTATACCACCTTGGAGGTGATATAAGCGGCACGTACCCACGGGCCCAGCAGCATATACAGGACCGTGACCTGAATCTGTCCAGTACGTGCTGCCAGGCTGGCCCGCCCCCGCTCCACCCCATTTCCACCCCTTCCGGCTCTCCCCATCCTGATGCATAGCTGTACAGGGAGAACTGGAGGGGGGAAAAAAAATTGGCCCTGGATATGCAGCTGCACAACCCACAACTCGGGAATGACATCCATAGTGTATCTGGATTTTCAGAAAGCCTTTGACAAGGTCCCTCATGAGAGGCTCTTGGCGAAGTTAAAAAGTCATGGGATAGGAGAAAGTGTACTGTTGTGGATCAAGGAAGAGGTTAAAAGATAGAAAGCAGAGGGTAGGGCTGAATGGCTAATTTTCCCAATGGAGAAAGGTGAATAGTGGAGTACCACAGGGATCTGTGCTGGTCCACTGCTTTTTAATATATTCGATAATCACCTGGAAATGTGAACAAAGTGAGGTAGTAAAAATTGCAAATGACACAAAATTTTTCAAAGTTCGTAAACCCAAGAGGATTGTGAAAAATTGCAAGAGGACCTTGATAAATTGGAGGACTGGACGTTCAAATTGCAGATGAAGTTTAATGTGGACAAGTGCATCTAGAAAAGAAAATCCCAAACTATAGTTACACTATGCAAGGCACCACATTAGGAACCACCACCCAGGAAAAAGGTTTAGGCATCATCGTGGATAACATGTTGAAACCCTCTGCCCAGTGTGCAGTGGCAGTCAAGAAGGCAAATAAAATGCTAGGAATCATAAGGAAAGGAATGGAGAATAAAACAAAGGATATTATAATACCTCTGTATCGTTCCATGGTGTGACCGCACCTTGAATATTGTGTGCCATTCTGGTCGCCGTATCTTAAAAAGGTTATAGCAGAATTAGAAAAGAGGTACAGAGAAGAGCCACCAAAATGGTAAAGGGCCTCAACACAACAACCTCACCATCAGACCCATGCCTAGTAGCTTGGATCAAAGCCACTAAAACCCAGCTCTCCCATCACATTCACAAAATCGTCAAAGATTCACTCCAACAAGGATACATGCCACAACCTCTGAAATACGCCATGATAAGACCGATACTTAAAGGCAACAACCTCTGCCTCTCTGAACCAAAATCATACCGTCCTATCTCCAGTCTACCTTTCCTTGCAAAAATCATTGAAAAAACAGTACAACACCAATTACAAGACCATATTAACTTCAGTGCTCCTCTGGACATCAGCACAGTTTTAAACCCCAACACGGAGTTGAAACACTACTTACCTCCCTCTTCAACAATCTCTTAAAAGGCATAGACAACATTAAAAAATGGATTCTTGCTTGTATTCATGGACATTTCTGCAGCCTTCGACACCGTGTCACACGCCAGACTACTGCAACGCCTGCAGCAAATAGGATTATGCAAAAATACGCTAAAATGGTTTACTTCATACTTGGAAAATAGAACGCAACAAGTCAAAAGAAATCACCACATTTCCCCGTTATGCAAGGTATACCACAAGGCTCAGCCCTATCAATGCTCTTTAATATTTACATCCAGCGCATATGTAACATCATCAAAAGTCACAAACTCCATTATCATTTACGCTGACGACATCATGGTGTATGCACCAGTCAACCTACTAGCACTCATCACAACTACAGTCAAACCTCGGTTTTCATTTGCCCCGGTTTTCATACGTTTCGGTTTTCAACGTCTTTTCTGACTGAGATTTTGTCCCGGTTTTCATGCATTGCTTCGGTTTTCAACGTCTTTTGACTGAGATTTTGTCCTGGTAGCAGGGAAGAAAAGCTGTCAACGTAAGCAGGAGATGTTGCATGAATGTGGGAGGCAGTTCTTTCTCTTGCAGGGTACGTCTGAAGCTATATCATTAAGATTTTCTGCCATTCTGAAGCATTGAGCAGATAATGTAAAGGTATTTTAATGAACTGAATTCAATGTGATTCCGAAGAGAGCTGGGCACAGCAGCTTGTCAGGGGTGGCTAAGGCCAGATGTTAACATACTGTACTGTACAGTACTGTACTTAGCTTGCTTTCAGTGATGTTAAATGTTCATTTATCCATTTCATTAGTCATTTATATTTATTTCTCATTGTTTTCTGTATGTAAAAATATAGTTATTCTCTATAAAATATATTTTTTGTGAATATTTTTGGGTGTCTGGAACGGATTAATTGGATTTACATTATTTCTTATGGGAAATATTGCTTCAGTTTTCATACGTTTCGGTTTTAGTCAGACTTTTTCGAACGGATTAATCATGAAAACCGAGGTTTGACTGTATAACCAAATGCCTTGAAAATATGAACATCTGGTTTGCAGCCAATAATATGATGGTCAACTACGGTAAACTGAGGCTATGTTCATCACCAGGAACACTACCTTCACTCCACCACAAACCATCAGCATTTTAGATAAGCTTATAGTAGTTAAAGATGAGGTTAAATACCTGGGTATCACAATGGACAGAGCGCTAAACCTGAAATCCCACATCACAAAAACTGCAAACAAGGCCTATCAACGCTTAAGGATCATCAGAAAACTCAAGCCATTACTCCTCCAGGATCACTTCCGCACAGTATGCCAAGCACTCATTACACCTCTGCTTGACTATGGAAACTCGTTATATCAAGGCCTCCCTCAAAAAACCCTACACCCACTCCAAATGGTGCAAAACACTGCGGCACGCATCATTACAGACACTCCAAGATCTGAGCACATCACCCCAGTCTTACAGCAACTACACTGGCTACCCATGATGGCCAGAGCAAAATACAAAATAATCCTAATCATCTTTAAAATCATCCACCAGCTCTCAGCAGAGGCACTCCAATACTTCATAACGAAAGATACCTGTAACAGACCGAGAAGAATCAATAAAGACAACATGATCAGCACACCTGCAGGATTCCACAGGACTAAACAAACAACTTCAAAAAGAGCTCCCTCCTTACTAGCGCCCACACTCTGGAATTCCCTCCCAACAAGCCTGAGAGCATTAGATGACCTAATGGAATTCCGAAAGGACCTCAAAACTTTTCTCTTTATTGAAACTTATCAGCAGACGGAAAACACTCCCTACCCAAACAGTAATACATTTACTGCCAATAATTCGATATTCACTCATCCCAAATAGGCATATAAGTTAATGACATAACATCAACTCAGTACCCACTCACCCTAAACAAACATAATATAACGTTGTTAATTACTTCGTACTGTCTATATGTTACCCCTGTGATAAATGCAACCCTCCAATTGTACTGTCTAGATGTTGTTAAGTACCTCTATGTTATTATGTACCCCTATGTTAAATGTAACCCTCCAATTGTGATGTGACCACTTTGATTGTAGGATAAGGTGGTATACAAATCTGTTTAAATAAATAAAAGGGGCAGAAGGATACCCCTCTGAGGAGAGGCTTAAAAGATTACGGCTTTTCAATCTGGAAAAGAGATGGCTGAGGGGAGATATAATAGAGGTCTATAAATTAATGAATGGAGTGGACCGGGTAAATGTAGATTGATTCTTCATTGCATCAAAAAGTACAAAGACTAGGGGACATGCAATGAAGCTACAGTGTAACCCATTTAAGACTAATAAAGAGAAAATATTTTTTCATTCAACGTGTAATCAAACTCTGGAATTCATTATCAGAGGATGTAATAAAAGCTGTTAGTGTAGCTGGGTTTAAAAAAGGTTTATCTTTATTCAAAACTTAATATGCCGCCCAGACGAAAGTACCAGAGCGGTTTTCAGCCAAAATTTAACACACTGCTTGGAAAAAGGAAACAGAACACCAGCATTCAGGCAGGAAAGGGACAAAAAAGGACAGGCAAGTCAAAGAGAGAAGAAAGGTCCATAAACCATCCACTGCTTGCCCCAATACAAGCATTATGGAACCTGTGTGTCTTTTTAGGAAACTGCTAGGTACTTGTAACCTGGATTGGCCACTGTTGGAAACAGGATACTGGGCTTGATGAACCTTAGTCTGATCCAATATGGCATTTCTTATGTTCTTATATTAAGGGAGTGGAAGGGAATGCATAAAAGCAGACCCTTCCCCAATGGAAAAGGAAGGCATCTGTTGCATGACTGTTAAAGGAGGGAAGTCCTTTAAGATAGTCATGTATTCTCCTGAGTGACGAACAAATCTATTGAGGGGGTCCCCTAC
Source organism: Ichthyophis bannanicus (assembly GCA_033557465.1). Classification (NCBI taxonomy): domain Eukaryota; kingdom Metazoa; phylum Chordata; class Amphibia; order Gymnophiona; family Ichthyophiidae; genus Ichthyophis; species Ichthyophis bannanicus. The sequence goes on along the minus strand of CM066032.1, from coordinate 676,862,163 downwards.
AAGTGGAGGATCCAAGGTACCATGTTCTGATTTAGAATCCACTCATGTGGACGCAGGATGTGGCTGAGTCTGTCCGCCAGGAGATTGAGCTCGCCTGGGAGGTACACCACCCTGAGATGGATGCGGTGTGCAATGGAGAAGAACCAGAGATGACGGGCATCCTAGCAGAGGGGATAGAAACCCGTACCTCCCTGCTTGTTCACATATAACATGGCCACCTGGTTATCCGTTTTGACTAAGACCTGTTTGCCCGAATGTTGGGGTTGAAAAACCCAATGGACATTCATAGAAATATAGAAATATGATGACAGAAAAAGACCACATGGTCTATCTTAGAGAAGCTAGCAAAGTAGTCAAGAAGGCAAAGATTCAAAAGGAGGAGGAAATATCCCCCCCCATTTTATTGCATTGGCTAAGACATTTTTCAGATATATTAGTGAGAAGAGGAAGGGCAAAAGTGGTATTGTCAGACTCAAGGGTGCGGGGGGGGGGAATATGTAGAAGCTGATAAGGATAAAGCGGAATTGCTTAACAAATATTTTTGTTCTGTGTTCACAGATGAAGAACCAGGAGCAGGACCTCAGAAAAACACCCACAAATAAGAACAGAAGCGAGGGACATCTTGAACAATTTTCAGAAGACTGTGTTCGTGAGAAACTAGCTCAACTTAATGTAGACAAAGCGATGGGACCGGATGGGATACACCCTAGAATACTGAGGGAACTTGGGGACGTTCTAGCAACTCCACTGACTGACCTTTTCAATGCCTCGTTGGAGTCGGGAGTGGTGCCAAAGGACTGGAGAGAGGCTCATGTGGTGCCTTTACACAAAAGCGGAAGTAAGGATGTGGTTGAAAAACTACAGGCCGGTTAGTTTAACTTCGGTGGTCAGTAAATTATTGGAAACGCTGCTGAAAGAGAAAATAGTGAGGTTTCTGGAGTCCGGCGGATTACAGGATCCGAGGCAGCATGGATTCACCAGAGGCAGGTCTTGTCAGACAAATCTGATTGATTTCTTTGACTGGGTGACCAGGGAGTTGGACCGAGGGAGAGCTCTAGATGTGGTGTATTTAGATTTCAGTAAAGCCTTTGACACTGTTCCTCACAGGCGACTTATAAACAAACTGAGCACCCTAGGGATGGATCCTAAAGTTACTGCTTGGGTTAGAAATTGGTTGGGTGGGAGGCGACAAAGAGTACAAGTAAATGGAGCTCACTCTGAGGAGAAGGATGTTACCAGTGGTGTGCCCCAGGGATCTGTCCTTGGTCTGATTCTTTTTAACATCTTTGTTAGTGATATAGCGGAAGGGCTGTCGGGTAAGGTTTGCCTCTTTGCGGATGATACCAAAATCTGCAATAGAGTAGACACCCAGGAAGGTGTAGATAACATGAGGAGGGATCTAGCTAAGCTTGAAGAATGGTCTAGAATTTGGCAGCTGGGATTTAATGTTAAAAAATGTAAGGTCATGCATTTGGGCTGCAGCAATCCAAGGGAGCAATACAGTATAGGAGGTGAAGTACTTTTGTCCACTAAAGAAGAGCGGGACCTAGGCGTGGTTGTGTCTGATGATCTTAAAGTAGCTAAACAGGTAGAAAAGGCGACGGCAAAAGCTAGAAGGATGCTTGGGTGCATACGGAGAGGAATGGCTAGCAGAAAAAAGGAGGTGATAATGCCTCTGTATAAGTCTTTGGTGCGACCTCATTTGGAGTATAGTGTGCAATTCTGGAGACCGCACCTTCAAAAGGATGTGAACAGGATGGAGTCGGTGCAGAGGGTTGCTACTAAAATGATTAATGGGCTTCATTATAAAGCATATGAGGACAGACTTAAGGATCTTAATATGTACACCTTAGAGGAAAGGCGGGATAGAGGTGATATGATTGAGATGTTTAAATACCTCCGTTGATTAATGAAAGTATTACTCAGACAATACCTTTTAAGGTGCCAGAAATTATTTGATAAACTAATCAATACCGCCACCAAATAATTATTATAACTATTTTTGTTGTTAACCGGGTCTCAGTATCCCATGGAGTTATGGCATAAACTTTTGCGCCATTAATTGCTCCTACTTCACATCAATGACCCATTTTTTATATATTTCTTGAATCTTTCTTAAAAACTGGTGTTACCAGAATAACTATGTGGTATCAAAACAATGGCTTTCAAATGCATAAAGTTTGTAGATGCATAAAGTTTAGGCTTATCTTAATGTGTGTGGTCCCAACGCCAACACTCAGCGCTGTCGCGTTTCACGAACCAGTGTTAGTTTCCTCAGGGGCTTGTAAGCCTTTTCTTTATGTCTTTTACCACTAAACAGAGCTCATCGCTTATGTTGATCACACATCTTTTTACCGGATGTCAAAAAAACGCCGCGCAAGCCATTGTTTTGATACCACATAGTTATTCTGGTAACACCAGTTTTTAAGAAAGATTCAAGAAATATATAAAAAATGGGTCATTGATGTGAAGTAGGAGCAATTACTGGCGCAAAAGTTTATGCCATAACTCCATGGGATACTGAGACCCGGTTAACAACAAAAATAGTTATAATAATTATTTGGTGGCGGTATTGATTAGTTTATCAAATAATTTCTGGCACCTTAAAAGGTATCGTCTGAGTAATACTTTCATTAATCAGCTGATTGCAATATTACTCATAAAATAGTAGACCATAACAGATTGTTTAAATACCTCCGTGGCATAAATGTTCAGGGAGAGAGCCTCTTTCAATTGAAAGGAAGTTCTGCTACGAGGGGACATGGGATGAGGGTGAACGGAGATAGATTCAGGAGTGATATGCGGAAATATTTCTTTACGGAAAGAGTAGTGGATCCGTGGAATAGTCTCCCAGTGGAGGTGGTAGAGATGAGGACAGTAACTGAATTCAAAAAAGCATGGGACCAACACAGAGGATCTCTAAAGGTAAAAAGTGGACTGTTGTAGTTGTTATGGAAGGACAGACTAGATGGGCCTTGTGGTCTTTTTCTGTCATCATGTTTCTATGTGTCTATCTAGTCTGTCCTTCCATATCAACTACAACAGTCCCCTTTTTACCTTTAGAGATCCTCTGTGTTTGTCCCATGCTTTTTTCAGTTACTGTCCTCATCTCTAACATGTCCACTGGGAGACTATTTCACGGATCCACTACTCTTTCCGTAAAGAAATATTTCCGCATATCACTCCTGAATCTATCTACGTTCACCCTCATCCCATGTCCCCTCGTAGCAGAACTTGCTTTCAATTGAAAGAGGTTCTCTCCCTGAATATTCATGCCATGGAGGTATTTAAACATCTCAATCATATCACCTCTATCCCGCCTTTCCTCTAAGGTGTACATATTAAGATCCCTAAGTCTGTCCTCATATGCTTTATAATGAAGACCACTAATCATTTTAGTAGCCACCCTCTGCACCGACTCCATCCTGTTCACATCCTTTTGAAGGTGCGGTCTCCAGAATTGCACACTATACTCCAAATGAGGTCGCACCAAAGACTTATACAGAGGCATTATCACCTCCTTTTTTCTGCTAGCCATTCCTCCCCGTATGCACCCAAGCATCCTTCTAGCTTTTGCCATCCTTTTCTGTTTAGCTACTTCAAGATCAGACACAACTACTCCTAGGTCCCACTCTTCTTTAGTGGACAAAAGTACTTCACCCCCTATACTATATTGCTCCCTTGGATTGCTGCAGCCCAAATGCCTGACCTTACATTTTTTAACATTAAATCTCAGCTGCCAAATTCTAGACCATTCTTCAAGCTTAGCTAGATCCCTCCTCATGTTATCTACACCTTCCTGGGTGTCTACTCTATTGTAGATTTTGGTATCATCCGCAAAGAGGCAAACCTTACCCGACAGCCCTTCCGCTATATCACTAACAAAGATGTTAAAAAGAATCGGACCAAGGACAGATCCCTGGGGCACACCACTGGTAACATCCTTCTCCTCAGAGTGAGCTCCATTTACTTGTACATGAGAGCCTGTAGCTCCAGGAGGTTGACTCCTGCTGTGTCCACTGCCCCTGTGTGGTGAGATTGTTCAGATGTGCTCCCCACCTGAGTTTGGAAGCATCCTTTGTCAGGGTGCATTGAGGTGGAGGTATCTGAAAAGGTGACCCTCCAAGTAGGTGTTGAGGGGAGTACTACCACGGAAGGGAGTTGACAAGAGGAGGGATAACGCAAATCTTGTCTGAAAGATGCAGTTGCCTGGGTCCATTGAGATGATCAGCATCCACTGAGCTTGTCACATGTGCAGGCGGGCATAAGGGATGACATGGACTGTGGAGGCCATGTGTCCCAGAAGGCATAGCATTTCTCGAGCTGTTATGAGACTGACTCCCCATGATGTGGGTGAGCTTGACGAGAGGGGCATAGCGATCCTGTAGAAGGAAAGCTTGGGTCTGACAAGTGTCTAGAAGGGCTCCGATGAATTAGTCACTGGGATGGGACCAGGTGCAACTTGGGAAAGTTTTAAGACGTATCCCAAGTTTTGGATCACAATGATGTCTGATGAAGAGAAAGTTTTACCTCTTCTGGGGATTCTCCCCTCATCAGCCAATCGTCTAAAGTAGGGGAAACATGGAGGGATTGCCGTGCTGCCTTCTCTCCCCCATGTGAGATAGGGGAGCGGTATGATGGATCTGCCTAGGACCCTGGCAACACAAGCATGCCAGAAGGTCTGAAACAACTGCCGCTATTGTAACTGAGGCTCCAAAGGGTTCACAGTAAGTCAAGGACAACTCCAAGCTCTATACACAGCCTTACAAAGGAACCCTTGGTACCTCTAAGCCTTTCTTTTAGGAGACTGAGGACAAGCTTCTCTTCTAAAAACAAGCAACTCTTAAGGGAAATTGCTCTATCATAGTTTGGAGCCAGTATCTGTCAACTAGGGATAGTGTTAGCACTGCCAGTTGGCCAATATCACTACCGTCATGGACTGGGAAGAAACTCTGAAACAGTCTTAACCAATAGCAGTCCTCCGGCAGTCTGCTGAAAAAGAGTAAGCCTAAGCTTGAGGACCACTTATCCTAAGCTTGATGACCATTTAGCCCAACCTACATGATCATGTTAGATATTTCAGGGAACAAACGTACAATCTTGGGAAGCTTTTTTACAGATGTCTTCTGGAGACACCAGAGCAGACTCTGCCCAGGAGGCCTCTACCCATTGGAGTGAGCTCACACCACTCTGACCTGTGCTTAGCAGTCACAATGTACAATGACCCAATGGCCTCTTTAAGCCAATGGACAATAGAGGATTTGGCCTCTGCCAGTCCTCTCTTGAACTGCCGAGGAGGACAGAAGATACCTGACAACTCCATTTGCTTGTATCTGAACAAGTAGCTCCACATATCCAGCAAACATAGTGAGGGGGTCCTTTGGAACATCCCTCTCTGAGAAGGAAGGCAGAACACTAGTCTGGTCATGTTGAAAAATGGACCTCCATTACTAGAAGCCCCCACTGTGGCTGGTCCATCTCTAGATGCAGAGAAAGAGGGCCACACCCCTAGAACAAGAAACCATGTACCACGGTTTGGGAGATCAATCTAGGGCCACTAGGATTACCAGGCCCAAATGAGCCTAAAACCTGTGCAAAAAGTTGGCCTACCAAAGGCCAGGGAGAGATAGATCTCTTCCCAGGCCACATCTAAAGTAACACAACTTTACACTATGAGGTCTCATGTGGGAGAGCTGAGCTCTCACTTCACCTAGACCCATGGTGTTCTGACACAGAAAGCACCTCCTGCAGACAGTCGAAGCTTGAAAAGTGTGCTGCAGACTGGGCAATAAACTGCTCCTCTGCCCACCAATACAGTGCCACAACCTTGAGGCCTGTTCCAGCCCCACAAGCTCTGCCTCAATAGCGGACACACTCCACTGCCAGAGCATCATCCAAAATCAGTCGTTTTGTCCACTAAAAAATGCCCTGAACCTCTCCAGAGCCAAACTGATCATGCTGGCCTCCCACTGGAAGATCACACAGGAGATTTCCTGAGGGGGCCAGAGTTCCTGGGTTAATAGGTCCGAGCACTGCAACTCCATCCCTGAAGGCTGTCATTGGAGATGACACACTGTTGCTTCTAACTGCACCCTGGTCATCAGATAGTGGAACCGCAACCAATGCCTCAACTGATCCTTGACCACCTGGGGGAGAGGAATGGCCTGGTCAAACAGGGAACACAGATACCAGAAGGTTAGCAGGTGCCTCTGTGATGAATGCATTTGTACTTTGGTCCAAGAAATCGGCTCCAAGATCAATATCAGACTCAAGGGCCAGAGACTTCCCAGGCCCATAGAGCTGACCAAGAACTGTATGCTTTGAATTGGCTGAAGTTTCAATGAGCTCTCTGTCATAAGGAAACAGCTCAGGAGAGTGTGGAATCCGCCCCCAGGTACTTGAACTCCTGGGAGAGAATCAGGCTGTTCTAAGAAGAGGTGATCACAAATCCCAGCTTTCACAGACAGAGCTCACCAGGCCTGTGTCGTATCATGGCTTCACACAAAAAAAAAAAAAAAAAAAAGTCTGAACTGGAAAGCTCAACATCCAGATGTGGGCAACTCAGACCCTCTGAATGCAGAAAGGCATCACTACCATCCATATTACCTTGAAAAAGATATGGGGAACCACGTTCAGTTCAAAGGCCTGCCTAAAATTGAAGAAGCAGCCTAGAACACAGAGGTGGAGAAACAGCTAAGGATGTGCACAATGGGAAAGCAACAAATGCCATGGCAAAATCCAGGAGCTACAAAGCGCTCTCTACCTGATTGATGCAATAAGAGGTCTAAAGAACCTTATATGAAAAGAAGAGAAACTCTGATTCCAAAAGAACTGCCAGCTCTAGGTTCACAACATACTAGAAGAAACCTCCCTTCCTGGGTACTCAGGCAGAATGTCTATGGCCCTGTAGTGGGGTGCATGGGAAAAATAATAATCTGCCATGGCGGGAAGTGCTGATGATCTTCCATGGCTGTCATATCCATGAGCAGAGAGCCACAGGAAGACTATACCAGGGAGACCTTTACAAGCCCTGCTGTCATTCAAATGTTGCACCTCAGAATTCCCAGGCTTGCCTGAACCAGAACTTCAGGGACAGAAGGCAGGCAGCTTGTAGAAGAAGCTAACAGAGATCTAATCTTGCATAAGGACCCACTAGTTGAACATGGTACAGGTCTACCTTGAGAGAACAACCTGAGTGTAAACTCAACCAGTTGCACCTCAGGAGAGACCACCAGGACTCATTGAGGGGGATTACAGCCTCTATAAAGGGGCCATGGAGAAAACAAGAGGATGGCAAAAGACTTCACTAGGATGGCCCCTACTGTAAAAAAGAGGCCCCGAAAGACTCACAGCAGTTTGAGGTTATATCAAGACTATGCATGGCCAAACAAGGCCCCTTGGCCCTTTTAGTCCTGCTTTCCAGGAACCTCAGGAGGGGTGAGCTTTTCCTCCCAGAGAGCACCCCTAAGAGAAACTGCTCTGCTACGATCAGAGCCAAGATCTGTTGACTAAGGGTAATGCCAGCAGCACCAACTGGCCAAACCGGCTGCCACTATGGAGCTAGCAGAGACTCAGAACCAGACTTAACAGCCACCTAAGCAGCACATTGTAAGTCTCCTACCTAGTATCTGACAGGAGACTGGGCTTAATAAAGCAACTGGATCAACCAATGCTAGGTGTTCCAGGGAACAACCTTGGCAACCCCGGGCCATAGCTACTGTATATGGCCACAGCCACAAAACTACAGGCAGATGACAGAACCCTCATCCACATGCAAGCTACCTGAGAGTCTATGGCAACCAAAGTAAGTCCTTCTTAAGGATCATAACCTTCCAAAACAAGACTCTTCACAAACAGCACCTCCCTCCACCAGGGCAGTCATACATATAGCCTCACGAACAGGACTCTCTCACCCCAGGGGCTTGAAGGTGCTGATCAAGCTCACCTTGGGACAGAGATAACAGCAAAGACAGGACCATAGGACCCCAAACACCCAGTTCAGATGTTTTCTCCCTCACACTCTATGCCATGTTGCATAGGATCAGAAAGAAATATAAACACAGGACACCTGATACCCCAGGTACCATGAGGACCGCCCCCTAACCCCCCTTGAAAGTTAGCTCTGCACCCTGCAGAGCCACCATACTGTCTGATAGGGCATAGACAGAGCATAGCCAAAAAATGTCAGATCACAAGGATCAAAACAGACCGCAGGGGGAAACCACCAGTCTGTCCATCTCAGACTTACCTCCCAGACGACAGATTTTGATTAGGTCCTTCAAGAGAAAAAGTTGAGCTCCCAAAGGGATGTAGGAGTCCAAGGGCAAAGCGGGTGTCATGACCAATGTTCCCTCTAATTTTCTGTAGGCTGTGTGCGCATAAAATATCAGCTGTGCAGCTTTTGAAGGAAGGTTAAATTTGTGTGCCACATAACGACACTCGGAGTTATATACTTTAAAATTTGACTACACGTCAGAATACAGTATGTACACCACACTGATTTTAATCAAATTAAATGAAAATAGACGATTACTAAATGAAGCGGAAAATTTCTAGTAATTACAATCACAACTTTTAAATTTGAAGACGTCTGTGTTGTTTTCTATCAGAATCAGAACCATAATTTTTGTGCGCTCTGTTGTAAAGTATGTGCGCTCGCTCGGGGAGGTGTGTGTGCGTGCGCACAGCTTAGAGGGAACAGTGGTCATGACCTCTCCAGCTGCCCATGACAGAAGTGCTTTTGGGCCCAGGGTCACCAAGAAGGGGGCTACCACACAGCCAGTGCAACTGAATAAAGCCCATGACCTCTTTCAAGAACTGCAACACAAGCCAGAGGGCCACAATGGTTCACCATGCCATGCTCCATCTCTGCTGAGAACAAGCTACCACCTGATGTGGCTGCAGTGCCCACTGGCAGGAAAAGAAAAAGAAAGAAGCTGCAGGGGCCACAGAACCAGCATCAGGTCCCAGAATGCTGAAAAATAGATGGCCCGGGCTTTACAGTCACATAAGGGGCAATAAACAGGAGCCACAGTAAAAGTTAGTGGTCACAGGCTGCATGGCTGAAAACAGCAGCGATACTGTTAAATGACCACAAAAACAAAAAATAGAAATTACACTTACCTGGTAATTGTCGTTCCTTGAGTTACGACAGTTTAGTCCTCTACTTCTGGGTTGTGCACCTCTTCCTGCAGCTAGAAGACTGGGCATGTCAAAGTCGTGACATCACTGGATATAGCCTGCTGGTATCTCCCATCAGCCTCCAGTGTACTATTGACAAAGCAAACTCAAAGGAACAAATAAGTACCTACACCATAACTTTAAATAACTCCCCATTCCTCAACCGGAGGAGCCTTTCAAACCGTATCTGTTATATATATATACACACTTTTTTTTTTTTTTTAACTTTACATTCATGTCCCCCCCTATGCAAACACGTATCCTATACCATCACCTTGTTTAAATAAGAGAAAAGAAAGAAAGAACAGAGAGGGATACTCACTGCGATCTAGAAACTGAAAGGATCTGTCTACTCCTTGAGACTGATGCTCCACTCCGCCTGAAAATAAACTGAAGAAATCACACTCCTGGGCGGGAATGGAGGACTAAACTGTCGTCACTCAAGGAACGACAATTACCAGATAAGTGTAATTTCTATTTCCTTATCGTTCCTCCAGTTTAGTCCTCTACTTCTGGGATGTAACAGAGCAGTAATCATTGGGAGGGACCTATCCAGCCAACTCACCACACCGCCGACCCGGAACAGGCCTCCTTTACTGCCAAAACATTTAGGCAGTAGTGGTTACTGAGGAAATGAAGAGACGACCTGGAAGCTGCTCTACCAATCCCCCCTGGTGGAATGACACAGTGATTCACCCATGAAGCTGCTTGTGCCCTGGTAGCAGGAGTCAGAAAGCCCCCCGGAATCATACAACCTCGCCACCAGAAAGCTGAGGCAACCGCCTTAACCCAGTGCAAAATGGCCACCTTCGCTGCTGCTTCCCCTTTGTGGGGACCTCCAACCAGCACACAAAAATTAAGAAATGAACGTCGCACCCTGCATTTAATGTTTCCTATCGGCGTAAGCTACGAATAAAAACCTCCCTTTCCAGAAAAACCGGAGAACTGGAAGAGAAACCAATAGGCTCAGGAGAAAAATTAGATACCACCTTTTGGAAGGACGACAGGACTGCTCGCAAACCCCACCCTCTATCCAGAAAGGGTGAAAACGGATCATTACATGACAACGCCTGAAACTCCGAAACTCGTCGCACCGAACGAGCTATCAAAGCCACTGTCTATAACAGCAAATCCTTTACCGATGCCTGGAGTAAAGAATCAAACGGCTCTTTAGCTATCACCTCTAAGGCCCAATCGGGATCCCCCGGCGGCACCCGAACTCTCCTTGAGGAGCACAGTCAGATCCCAACTGAAGGAAACGCTACACATTGATCCGAACACCTAGCGCTATCCCCTTCACAGAACCTCTACAGGTGGAAATAGTCGCCCACTGGATCCTCTAAGGAACTGGCCGCAAGTTCCTTCAGACACTGTCCTGCAGAGAACTCAGACCAAGGATACAGATACCTTCGTCGCCTGGACTTGCTGCCGTGAACAGCCGCCTTCCAAAAGGCGCTAAGCACGGACCTATGTAGCAGAAGCAGCCTGCCTCCTTGCTCACAACAAGGTGGCGAAGACTGCCGCAGAATAACCCTTCTTCTTGAGCCCCACCCATACAAAGGCCAAACCGTAGGTGGGCACCGATCCACCTGAGACATTCGACGCGGACCTAGCCACAACAGAACGTCCGCTACCGACAACTTCTAGGAAAAGCCTGTCGAGGAGGCGAATGAGAAAAGCCTAGTACGGCCGTCTCGTCCAAGCGGGCGCTACCAAGAGTACCTTTCTCCGAACGCCCCGATACGCCACCTAGTTGCCCTATGAGAGCCCACGGGGAAAGGACAAGACAGACTTAATTGGGAGCTTACTGACCCTCGACTTGGACGAACCATCAGCTGCCCCATTCCTCCACCAGAGAGACCTCCTGGTGAACCCCACGGAAGCCAATAATATTAGCTAGCGCTTGAATTAAGCCATAATGCACATTTGCCCCATAAAGCAAATCAGGCTCTAGTCGATTCAACTCCCTGACCCTTCCTGTTCCAGGCGAGTAGACTGCCGTAAACACTGCGACCACCTGAAGCATGCTCTCGCCTCCCCAGGCTCCACAAATGGGAGCTTGTAAGGCCAGAGCATTGCCCCCAACAATCGCTTCAGTAAACCATCTACTTTCCTATCTTGCGATAAAGAAGATTGCTAGGGCTCTCTTCCATACAGTGAGTCTACACCCCATGGTAGTGCAAGGTGTGCACCCACCCACATAGCACCCAGGCGTGCCCCTGCTTAGCCTCAAACTGTCAAGAACAGGCGAATTCAGGACAGCTGAATACTTTTTTTTTTGACAAAGACACCTTTTAACCAAAAATTCCGTCAGCATATGTTGAGACGCTCTTTCCGAACCAACAATATGAAGTAGTTCAAACTCCCAAACACAGGCATACCAATCCACAGCCTTCCTGCTAGAGGAACGCCCCATTCAGTCTGACTGCACAAAGATGGACTTTATATTTTAAGTTCAACTAGCACCTGGTGATATGAAATACAGCTCTCATTACGCAGTGGCAATTGAGTCAGCAATGAAGAAGCCGAGAAACTGCAGACAAGTTCCCATTATACCACCTGGTAAAGACTCCACTTTTAGACCATTGAAGCAAAAAATCATGCGAGAGTGCCTTGTGTCCTGCCAGTAGCTGATCGAATTGAAGTGATTCAGTGTATGCAGGGCATTGTCCAGAGAACGCAAGGCCCCTCCTCCAGGCTGACTCCACATTCACAGTCTAAACCGGCAGTCACCTTGGCTGATGCCGATCAGCGTGGAAGCCATCTTGTAAGCCCAGCATATGAAGTATGCCTACTAGAATCTGAGCTGCTGCCATTACTGCTAGGGAACTAGCCTGGCTGCGTGCTTCTGGCCCCCCATTAAGGCATTCGCTGAACACTAGCAGAGACTCTCCGTACTGGAGAACCTCTGAGAAATGGAATGGGAGCCTAGATAGCTTCAAAGGCCAGAGGTCTATTTTGCAACCTCTCGCCGCTGAGCTGCCTTTTCCATATGTAAAATTAAACCACATACAGCCAAAATTAAGACATTACAAATCTACCGTAAAATCTTATAATTTGGGCAAAGCCAAACTAAACGGGAACATGTTCCATTAAGAAACCACACAACTATAAAAACCTTCCCATGACATAATGCTTATGGCAGAGCATTCCACATCTGTGGACTGGCCATGGCGATCACCCAAGCACTTGTTACAACTGTCCAAGAGAGTTATCACCATAATTCCTTTTGACTTGAAGATGTTTACAGCGGAACATAGCGCTATAGCACAGCAGCTAAGCCAAAATATTACCCTGCCATATAAACCGACTTTAACGCTTTATAGGACCTTCTATGGATAGCCCCTTTTTCTTCTCTTTTCTTTTTTTTTTTTTTTTTTTGAAAGTATAGGACTCCAAAAACCAAGTTTCCGCCAACTCCAATGAAATCCAAGCAGAGCAGCTAAAATTACCCGAACTGCTCCTATAGCTTTGCAAGAAGCTACCAGCCCCCGCTGCATCCAGTTGTCCATCCCCCCTTATCCTGGGGGATTCTGCATTGCAGGCGGCGTTGCACAACCCCTGCCAGCCTACTGCATCTGCCAGGGAGCTGAAGAGCAAAATAGAAAGTAGAACCCCTGGAAGCAAACAGTGTCCCGTCCTTGGGATTCAGGATGCAAAAGGTAAAAATCAAAAGGAAAATCAACAGGTTAGCTAAAAACAAACAAGGCTATCTCTCACTAAAGCGAGTTTCTTTTTCTTTTTGAAATCCCACCGAAGTCCGTGGGACCCAAGCTTCCGAACACAGCCCCTAACGCTGTGCATTAACCACAACCAGAGAAAGGAAAATAAATGAAACCCTGCTCTAGTAATAGATAAGAATTTCCTGGGAAGGGCATGCTAAGTGCTGCTATGAAACACACAGGCCCCTCTACCGGCCTTCCTGCAGTCCCACCCTGATTTATCACCGCTAGAAAATTGTCTGTCAACTATTTCCACTTGGCTTTCCTCTAACTGCTTAGTGCTCAATGTTTCTAAAACCGCCGCAATTTGGTTTCCTCACACCTCTCCTGTCCCGTCTCTTTCTCCATCCCTTGCAGGTTCCCCCATCACTGTGGTTTCCAAACTTCGCTACCTTGGGGTATTTCTTGACAGCAATCTCAGTTTTCAAGACCATATCTCTCATGTTTCCCGCTGTTCTTTTCTATGTCTTCGACAAATTCGTGCTGTACGTCCCTTTCTGTCTACTCAGGCCCTCACTACTCTTCTGCTCTCGTTGGTTATCACTAGATTAGACTTCTGTAACACTATTTTTGCTGGTCTCCCTAAAGCTCAAAAACACCGTCTTCAACTGATCCAGAATACAGCTGCCCGTATGATCCTCCACGCTTCCCCACGTGACCATATCACCCCTCTGCTTTATCACCTCCACTGGTTGCCACTTGACTATCGAATAACATTTAAGGTTCTCACTTTAGCTCACAAAGCCATTTATCATTCAACTCCTGCCTACCTTTCTGATTTACTGACTTATCATAACCCCTCTCGCAGCCTCCGGTCCATTCACATTAACCGTCTGCACCTCCCTGCACCCTCCAAAGCCCATTTGCAATCCACCAGAAAATCTGCATTTTACTACCTAGGACCCTCTCTTTGGAATTCCCTCCCTACTAACCTCCGCACAGAAGAATCCTACCCCAAATTCCGCTCTCTTCTTAAAACCCATCTTTTCTCACTAGCTTTCCCCCCCTGAAGACTTCTCTCTGTTCTCTATTTGTATTGCTTCTGCCTTTACTCTCCTTTCTGCTTTTAATTATTGTAATTTCCTTTCTTTTTAACCACTATTTTTTTTTTATTTGTAAACCGCCTCGGTGTAATGGGAGGCGGTATAGTAAATGTGAAATAAACAATAAACAATAAATAGCAGTGGAATGCACCGACCACCTTGCAAATGGAGGTCCTAGAGGGTGTTGCCTGTGTGAACCTGATGAGTAATATGATTTTGTATTGTACCACCCCCCCCCCCCAGGGATGGGGGCACTGAATACTATATGTGAGTCATGAGCAGCGCTGTCATTCGGTGACCTTTAGGGCACCAGAGCACAACCAATGATACCGAAGTTAAGAGCTTTAAATCTTGGTCGTATAATCTGGAGTCTCAAAACCTTACCTCACAGTACAGAGGCTCTGTGGTGATTTCTTTCCTGACTTGCAGAGAACGATCAATTTGATAATTAATGGCTGCATACACACAGTCATAGAAAGGCACTATTGAGAGTACCAGCTGCCCTCTGGTGGCCATAGACCATAGCACAGGCACTTAGTTGACAGTTTAACAGTCTATTTTTTTTTTTTAATATCCTAAGGTTTCCTAAACCTGCCCGTAGTGAATTTTGGGCAGCTTTCACTATAGAATACATAAAAGCATACTTCTAGGCTGTCCCTCCTAACTACAAGTTAGGGCTCTGCCCTTGAACCTAAAAGCTGGCAATTTGCCTAATAACCGGGGACTTAACAGATGCTCCTCAGAGACATGATTAGGAGGGAAAGAACATGAGGTATCAGTGATCAATGCCAAAACTGCTGTCCTATAAAACTAAGAAGAAACTTAAAAATAAAGAGAACTGACAACAGCCCCCTTAAGGCCGAGGAATACCCTGAGCTTAAAAAAAAAAAAAAAAAAAAAAAAAAAACCAACAAACAAAAGAAAGAAACAAACACTAGGCCCAAAAATCTAGCTATTTTGCCTGTTTGTTTTCCTCACACAGGCAGCTCACTGCAACTTCCGCCATGCGGTCCAAATACCAAGAGAGGAAATGGCCACCCCTTCACCAATGAATTTTGGTGCCAAGAACAGCAGCCGCTGCAAAAAGGAGGCCTCAGCAGACCGACCGAGCCCGAAGGCCTTACCTGCAGGGCCGAAAGCCACACAGCCTGCTCTTATAACCTTGAATTCATCCGATCCTCAAGCCACGCTGAGGCGCCTGGCAGCCGCGGCGAGGATCGTTCAGCCGGTTCCACAGAGTAAAAATTAAAATCCCGCAGCAACGGAGAGGCTCCGTCTCACACAGCTTCAGTGTGGCTGTACGGGTCCCGGAGCTCTCTCCCATACTGTCCAGGGAGAGAGATCCGCACCGGCAAATGCCTGCAGCAAGTGAAAATCACTGACAAGGAGGGAAGACGAGAGCTGCTATTAATTTAAAGAGTCAGGCTCAAATTTAAATTTACTGTAAATAAGGAAATTTGCTCCTAACCAAAGGGAACTAATCCCTGATTGCCAATTAACCAAAGGTAACTGAATGAAAAGTAAAATTAAAAGTAAATTAAAGGTAAAAAAAAAAAAAAAAAAAATAGAATTTGTCACACTAAATGCTCCTTATCTGTGCCCAAGTGAGCCCAGAAGCTAGGCTCACTATGTCCTCCCGCTGCAAGGAGACTGGACACACTGGAGGCTGATGGGAGATACCAGTGATGTCACGACTTTGACATGCCCAGTCTCCTAGCTGCAGGAAGAGGTGCAGAACCCAGAAGTAGAGGACTAAACTGGAGGAACGATAAGGAACAGGGTGTGGTGAAAAGGAAGCTTCAAAAGGTCTGTCAGGCTGACCTGAGAAATCCAAGTAAGAAAGCGCCAGATGCCCACACAAGCCTGTGAGGCCCAGCTGCTGATCAAGCCTTTGTTTGGGGTTTTTTTGTTTAAGATTTGAAGATGCTTTATTTAAGGCAACAGAGCCAAAAGCTTCTTGCTGAAATCAATGAGAGGGAAAAAAAAAAAAAAAAAAAAAAACGGAAAAAATCTGGAACATACAGATAACAGCAAGAGGAATGGGAGCCTAGCTGAAACTTACCCACCCCATTCAGGAGCCCCATGGGGGTCTCCTGCTCCTCTTCAGGTCCACCAAGCACTTATAACCAGTGGGAAACTGTGCTGGATTTTGGCCGGCTGTCAGCTGGAGTAGTCAAGTGCATGTTCTCACTCAGAACACAGT
This sequence comes from Ichthyophis bannanicus, assembly GCA_033557465.1. NCBI lineage: Eukaryota > Metazoa > Chordata > Amphibia > Gymnophiona > Ichthyophiidae > Ichthyophis > Ichthyophis bannanicus. Next base: position 676,846,015 of record CM066032.1, on the reverse strand, counting down.
GGCGCCCTTCCAGACTCCATCCTGAAGTCACTGCACCAGGAGAGTAAGGCCTAGCTATACTGCTGCACTACTCCACACACCTTGCCACCTGCTGGAGACAGAAAAAACTGGCTACATGGAGGATATACCGAGTGATGACATCTTTGAAAGTGGCTCAAGTCTGCCTCCACCTGCTTGCAAGGGAGCATAACCAACTTGTCTGGACTGGTCTACCATGATAAGGAAATAAGCATTTTATAAAAGCATTTCAGGCCTGCCTCACTTCAAATACTGAAACATAAAAAATTATGGAAAATAAATACCATAAGGTCTATCCAATCTGCCAATCCAGAAGAACTGTTAAGCTCTACAATCCCTTTCTATTTCTTTAGATCTTTTGCACTGTCCCACACTTACTTCAATTAAGATACAGTTCTCAACGCCACCACTTCTACTGGGAGGCTGTTCCACAAATCCATCACCCTTTCCGTAAATAAATATTCCCTCAGATTACTCCCAAGTCTATCCCTCTCACTTTCATCCTATGACCCCCTCATTCCAGAGCTTCCATTCAAACGTAATGCCTCCTGTGCATTTATATCACAGAGGTATTTAAATGTCTCTATCATATCTCACCCCTCCCGCCTTTCCTCCAAGGTATAAAAATTGAGATCTTTGTCATACTGTAAGTCATATGGGGATAGACAAAGTCCATTGACCATTTTAGTAGCCACCCTCTGGACCACAGAAACTCCTTTCCCTATCTATGAATCTCATCGCTCCTTGTCAAAATTAAAAAGTCACTCTGATGATAGCATTCCCCTATAGGAAGTGGATGAGGAAATTGTGCAGAACATATTTGGGCCAAGAGTTCACTGCAATATAAAGGAAAAGAGCCCAAATTACCTACTCACCCTTCTATCCCCTCCCCCCTCCCCACCCCCATTAGCTTACTTTCCTCACCCTGGCTTCAATGGGAAAAACTCCACCACTCACACCAGAAAAAAAAAAGTAAGTTTTATTATAGAGCAAACATTACCATCTGTGTCTTGAAAACATGCCAGGCATCATGTGCTGCATTCATTCATTCATTTAAAGGGTTTTCTATACTGTTTCATCATAGATTCAAAGCGGTTTATATTGTAACTTAACATAGTAACATAGTAAATGACGGCAGATAAAGACCAGTATGGTCCATCTAGTCTTCCCAGTAAGATGGTATGAGTAGGTGCACCTGCCACTCTGTGCAGGCCACCCCTCCCCACGTCTTTGTTTAGGGGTGAACCCACCGCTCCATGTAGGACACTCCTATTTGTTGAGAAAATATGAATATAAACATACATTACAACAGGACAAGAACTTGGTAGCAACATCACAAAAGGGGGCATATTGGGAGGTAACAGGATTAACTGACCAAACCTCTCACAGTTTAACCACAGGGTGCTACTGTCCCACAGCAACAGGTACTGCTATGCTTCTCCATCACTAAATAGTGCATCTTCACCCAAAAGCAAACTATATGGTTCAGTCACTAGCTGTCACCATATAGAGCAAACGCTAAGAAAACTATAAGGTTCACAGTAGAATTTACAAGAAACAGCAAGAATAAGTCCTCACGTATGGCTGACATCACCAACGGAGCCCCACACAGAATGCTCCCCAGCTTCCAAAGGAAGCTTTTGGGAGGTACACCGCATATGCATGCCTGCCTGCCTGCCTTTCCACGGCACGATATTCTCCAGTAAAAATATAGCAGGAGCCAAAAAGGCAACTCTGAGGAGGTAGGGTTGTGAGGACTTATTCCTGCTGTTCACTTAGAATACCTGCTACAGGTGAGTAACTATGCTTTCTCTGTGGGATTCCCAAGCTACCGGCTACCAGAACCCAAGGAGATAAGCAGCCCAACGAGGCAACGAGAACTGGAGAAGTCGGGAAGACCAGAGAAGTGGTCCGGCCGAGGGACTCATCTGATTCAGTATCCTCAATAGACAGCGACCTGAGGGAATTTTTGAGCAGGTCGCCTGGACGGACAGAAGGGCCAGTGGGTAGGAGTTCACCCTAAGACCCAAAGAGATGCTGGAGTATGGCCTGGCCAAAATTGCTGCCCTGTTGGGAATCTCAATCCAGACAGTAGTGGGCTGCGAAGGTATGGATCAAGGACCATGTAGCAGCCTTACAGATTTCTTCTGTGGAAACAGAGCAGAGGTTGGCCACCAATGCGGCCATCGCACGGACATTGTAAGCCGTGACATGACTATCAAGACTCAGCTCAACCAGGGAATGTATGTGAGCGATACTGTCTGTTAGCCAGAGCGATAGCTTGGCTATTGGGGGGTCGAAGGGATTGACTGTGTGCCCTCGTGCACTCCAGACAGAAGGCCAACACACGCTTACAGTTCAGCAAGGAAAGAACATCGGAAGGACAATGGACTGGTTGAGGTGGAATGCCAAGACCACCTTTGGCAGAAAGCGGGGGCAAGTGTGGAGCACCACCCTTTATGGTGAAACCTGGTATAGGGGATTGAGCAACCAGAGCTTTGAGCTCACTGACGAATTGGCTGACATGACAGCCACCAGAAAGAGAACCTTCCAGGTCAAGATTTTCAGCAAGAATGAGTCTAGGGCTCAAAGGGTGCCTGCATTAACTGGCCGAGGACCACAATGAGATCCCACGCTACTGTAGGGGCCTTGAACAGAGACTTCAAGAGGAGCAGGCCCCTCATGAACTGGGCCAAAACAGGATTTTCCCCACAGCCAAGATGGTAAGCCCCAACTGCGCTGAAGTGAACCTGCACAGAGTTAGACTTCAGCCCATAGTGGAGAAGTACAGGAGGTACTCCAGCAGCTGCTCCATGGGGCAGGAGAAGAGGTCCAGGGCCCTACCCACACACCAGATGGCAAACTGGCACCACTTGAGCACACAGGCCTTGTGCATTGAATCCTTGCAGGACGCCAACAGGATGTTGGTAACATCCTCAGGGAAAATCAAGCTCCGCAAGACTACCCTCTCAGCATCCACGCCACGAGTGCCAGGGAGCAGACATTGAGGTACAACAGGGACCTCCCTCCTGCGAGATGAGGTCTGGGTTGGAGCCCAGGCAAAGCGGTTCGCTCAGCAAGAGCTGCAACAGCAGGGGAAACCACAGCTGCCGAGGCCAGTACTGGGCAACGAGGATCATGAAGCCCCCCCCCCCCCTCGGCCTGGAGCTTTAGCAGAATCTTCACGACAAGTGGTATCGGGGGGTAGGCATACAACAGTGGAGAAGAAAAGCATCCAGGGCCAGGCAACCGCTGGCCAGCCTCCAAGAGCATAACCGAGCCACTGGGCATTGTGTTCCATGGCAAAAAGGTCCCCAACCAGTATACCCCACTCCCGGAAGATCTGATCCACCACTTTCCTCGAGAGTCCACTCATGAGGCTGGAGCACCCGGCTGAGGCGATCCACCAGGCTGTTGAGGTCACCGAGCAGATAAAAATTGCCCTGAGGTCCATACTGTGGAGCAGGGCAAACTTTCAGAGGTGTACAGCCTCCCAGCAGAGGAGGTACGATTTTGAGATTCCCTGCTTCTTCGCAAATATCACCACCACTTGGTTGTCTGTTTGAATCAGGACCACCTGATCCTCCAGGTGCACAGAAAAAGTGTAGAGGGCATTCCAAATGGCCCGAAGCTCAATGATGTTGATTTGATGGAGACTCTGTGCGAACCACAGCCTCTGTGTGCTGAGGCCATTCAGGTGTGCATCCCAGCCAAGCTTCGATGCGTCTGTAGTAAGCACCTTGCGATGGGCCGCCGGTTGAAACTGAAGATCCCCGCAGATCATCGGGCTCGAGTCGCCACATCAGGGACTGCGCCAGCGGTATGGTGACCACTATCCTGTCACACAGATGGCCTGATGCCTGCTTCCATTGTGTGGACAGGGTCCACTAGGCCTGCCACATGGAGAGGCGGCCTCAGGAATGACATGCACCATTACGGCCATGTGTCTGAGGGCCCTCAACAGCCATGAGCCGTGGTATGGTGCTGGTGCCGCAATGTTCCCACCCCCTCGACGAGGCACTATTGGTGGTCCATTGGCAGGAAGGCTCATGCCTGAGAGGTATTGAGGAAGGACCCGATGAGCTCTAGCTGCTGCGACGGCTGGAGGTGGGACCGGATAGTTGACCACAAAACAGAAACCTTCAAGCACTTGTATGTTAAGTGCAGACAATTGCCAGATGCTGGCCGGCATGGAGCCTTGAACAGCCAATTGTCCAGATACAGGAAGACAAAGACCCCCCCTTGTCCTGAGGAAAGCAGCTACAACTGCCAGACACTTTGTGAAGACCCAGGAACCGCAGCCAACCCAGTATTGATAGTGCCGGCTGCCTAGTACAAACCAAAGGTTCGATCAGAATATGCGTGTACATATCTTTCAGATCCAAGGAATATAGACAATCGTCCCGAATGAGATAAAGGAGCAGCATCCCCAATGAGACCATTTTGAACTTTTTGTGCACAAGGAACTGGTTGAGATTTTGCAGATCCAGAATTGGATGACATCCACTGGTCTTCTTGAGCAACAGAAGTACCTTGAGTAGAAGCCCTGCCTGATCTGGGCCAGGGGAACCAACTCGATAGCAAGGTCAGAGAGAGGGGCCTCGACTTCAGCCTGCAGAAGGCTCCAGTGCGCAGGATCCATGGGGTTCTCCTTCAGGTTGTATGGAAGTAGGAATTGGGTGAAATGCAGCCGATATCCACATTGGACAATCAGCAGCACCCAGGAGTCCAAGGTGATGAGGGGTATCAGTGGGCAAAGTGGACCAGCCACCCCCAACAGATGGCTGGCTATGCTCCTGAGGAACCCGTTCAAACTCCGCACCTGGCTTGGGCTGGAAGGCGGGTTGAGCCATTCGGCAGGCGGCGATGCCCACAGCTGCCACCAGATTCAAAGGCATCATAGGAACCGCGTACCACGAACTTTGAGGCCCCGAAAAGACTCACGATGGTCTTCCAGAATGAGGGCGACAAAGTCCTCCAGGTCCAGCATAACATCATTGAGGAACATGCTCATATAGGTCTGGAAGGCCAGGATACGGGCAATCAGTATGGACCCTGAGATACACTTTCTCCCAAAGGAATCCAGGGTCCAAACCTTGTGACTCGGTGGGACCAAGGAATGCATCTTAGCGCTCTTCGTGCACTTCAGGGCTGCACCTGAACATGAAATTGTGGGGTAACTGCAGCTTTTCAAACCCCACAGCCTTCTGGAGAGAATCAAGCGGGCAGCTGACAGGCTGCGTGAGCGGCGCCTCCCAGAGCCACAGCAGCAGCAGCCCTGGGAAAAAGGAATGTCCCAAACATGTCCTCCGAGGGAGACTTGCACCACTCTGGTGGAGGCGATGGATCGGACCGAAAGTCCGAAGACTGAAGGTCCGATGCCATCAATTCTGCCACAGTCTCCCATTCCGATTCCAAGAGGAAGTCAAAATAGTGCAGAGTCTCCTTGTCCCGCCAGCACCGCAGCTTGGGCAAGGGAGGGTGTCAATGACCTTGGCGCCACCCACCATGCTGATGGCAGTGCCTCTAGGCCTCTGACTGATACACTAGAAAGGGAGATGGCTCCGGCGACCGAGGTCAATACCGATCTCCCACTCAATGCCCCTGTCTCTGCAGGCAGGACAAGCGTCTCCAGAATAGGCTAGAAGGAGTGTGGTGACTATGCATTCCGCACAATGAAGCCTGCATTCCGCAAGGCTTCTACCGACGCCAAGTGAGCTTCTAAGGATCAAAGGCAAGGGGGCCTATGCCACAGCCATCGATGATACCACCTCGAGTGCGGACTCCACAATGATAGGTGGATCAGGAGACATCAGGCTGCCCTCCTGGGCATTCTGGTCGCGTCCTGGAAACTTGGCTGACCTCTCTCGGCCATCACTCTCTGCATCTTGTCAAGAAGGGCTGTGGAGGTGCTGCACTCAGAACTTCTCCCAGTGCTCACCTTTCAACATCAATGGGGTCTTGTAAACGGGGGTGCTTGTTGTGAAAGTTCCACAATCTTGGCAAGGACATGAATTTACTTGGCCTGCAAAGGATTGTGGGTCTTGTAGTTCCTTCACACAAAAACTAGCCGTTTAACAAGAATAAAGAATTGTAGTTGCTCGAGTGTAAAGCAGAAAACAGATTTTATTTATGGGGTGTTATTCCCTCGCACAGATATGCTTGGTAACATCAACAGGATAATTTTCTCCAGGAGTTTTATTCAGGAAACAAAACAAATAAGGCAACTGAATTACTTATGCAACAACTTAGTAAAGACCTTGATGGAACAGAAAAGGTCTTTCTTCTAGCCCCTGCTAATAAACTTTCTTAGCAGTGCTGGAATGAAAAATAAACCCAAAAGGAAAATTCTCTTTATCAAAAAAAAAAAAAAACAGCTTTCTTCCTTTCACACAGAGAAGAAGCTTTTTCCAAAGTCCCACATGCACTTGTGCCTTGCTCTAATTACAGGTGCTTGACCAGCTGCAAATCATTGCTGTTCCACTCTCCACGTGGCTCCAACTTTCCCCAAAGCTTTCTCTCAAAGAAACTTTTCTGGGAAGTTAAAAAAAAACAATACAGTTCCTTTTGGTGTTTGATCCTTAACTGAGGATTACTTTAGAACAGCAGCTTAGAAAGAGAACAATCTATGCATTCAACTTCCTCATCTGATATTTCCCCTTGCTCTTGAAATATCATAGGATCACTTCCATACACTGGGTCAGAGGATTTCTCTAACTGATCTCTACCAGGATAGAAACTGTTTCCCTGCTGTCTTCCTTGGACAAAGCTAGGGAACAGATCAGAGTTCATAACTGAGATCACGTTGCCATTAGGTTTCCTCTCTGGGTATTTTGGCCAGTAGGTAGCAAAACCTCTGTGCCCAGCTCTCCAGTCAGAATCTCTGGACTTTAGGTCTCTTTTCCCATACCTCCTTGAATAGGTATTAGAGCTCCTTCTTTCTGTAGATGCAGCCGTCTCCCTTACAGGTGCTGTCCGAGGGTTCCTGGTTGTATATCTCCAAGCCTCTGGCTTCTTCCAGTCCAATGAAGAATGCTTGACCCAGGAATCTCTCCCAGCATACGTACTGCCTCGGGCTCCTTTCTTAGACCTTCTGGACGTCTTGCTGTTCTTCCTTCTGTTCACGATTAATCTCTCCTTCTCCAGCTCTTGCTGTCTCTGTTCCTCTTTTTCCCATTGCTGTCTGTCTGATGAATTCCTTCTAGCTTTAAAGTGCCTAGATGGCCGCTCCACCCTAGCACACTTCAGGTGTTCTGAATTAAGCCCTGCCCTAGTAGATGTGTGATTAGGGATTACATCATTGCTTCTCTGATTAGGCACACGTTTCCCTACTTCAGCTCTCCTAGAGGCTTTCTGTAAACCAGTGCATTCTGGGTCTGGTAGTCTTTTAGGTAAACACTCTGTTTTAGTGTTTTTACCAGCCAGCACAGGTTGCTTATTCAGAGCCAATTCACCTCTTGTATTATTTCTTCCTGAACTATGATAACCTTCCTTATCACAGTCTCTGCAGGGAGCTTCCCCATGCCACTCTGACCCCAGCTCCAACTAAGCATGCTGCTCCTTCCCCCTGGCCACCTCTGAACCTTTTGCAGGTGTAAATAAGGGGGTCAGGACCACTGTTCCCTCTAAGCTGTGCGCGTGTGCGCGCGCACACACCTCACCGAGTGAGCGCACATACTTTACAACAGAGCGCACAAAAATTACGGTTCTGAGTCTGATAGAAAACAACACAGACGTTCTTAAAATTGAAAAGTTGTTGTGTATTTATGGTTTTCACAAGTTCTACAATATTTTCTAGTGCAATGTGGTGTACATACTGTATTCTGACGTGTAGTCAAATTTTAAAGTATATAATTCCGAGTGTCGTTATGTGGCGCACAAAAATTTAACCTTCCTTCAAAAGCTGCACAGCTGATATTTTATGCACACACAGCGTACAGAAAATTAGAGGGAACATTGGTCAGGACTAAGGATGCTGAATCAGATGAGCCGAAGAGGGTCTCCGTCTGCTTTTCCCTACCTTTCAGTCCTCAGTGTGGCATCTGCAAGCAGAGCTCACAAGAGGTAGGCTCATGGCCAGGACCAAGGCATTGAAAGCACCAGTTATGACAGTCTGTGACAGATAATTTTGCCACACTTAGTGCATTTCTTAAAGCCACTAGCTGGCTTAGACATGCTGAAAAACCCCGCCTTGGCAAAGACAAACTGAAAAACAGCCATGGGCAGGAAACCACCCAGAAGTGTGAAAAACAACTCAAAAGCGTCGAAAAACACAAAAAAACAACCCTAAAAAGGAAAAGAAACAGCTAACAGGCAGGAAAAATGAAAGCAAAAAATCCCGGCCACGAAGAAAACTTTATTTCCCAGACTGCAGGAACACATCCTAGAGGCTCTGTGGAAAAAGGAAGACTGGAGAATATGGTGCTGCAGTGGACAGGAAGACAGGCACATATGCGCAGTGTACCTCCCAAAAGCTTCCTTTGGAAGCTGGGGAGCATTCTGTGTGGGGCTCCGTCAGTAACACCCATACTGTACATGAGGACCTATTTCCTGCTTATTCATGGAGAAAATGAAATAAACTTCTGAATCACAGAACATAAAAACATAGAAAGTGAGAGCAGATAAAGACCATTTGGCCTATCCAGACTGGCAAACTATAGAGGGCCAGCCCAACCAACAAGTTAAGAGCAGCAGCAGTCAAAGAACAACAACAGATCCTGATAGCCCTACAAACTAAAGAGCCATCAGCACATTCTTTTACCTGCAGGAAGAGCAGGCACACACATACATGCAAAGCAAAGATTGACATTTAAAAGTATGATGTCCAATTATGCATTTTTACAGGAGTGCTGTGGGAAGGGTGGTGTTATGATCTCAGGAGGGGGGGACATAAGGCTGAAGGTTTGTCTAGGGTGCTCAACATCCTTGCATCTGCATCTACAGCAACTATTAAGTTCTACAATTCCTTCCTCTCCCTCATAAATTCTCTGTACTTGTCCCATTCAAATACCATTCACATCTCAACTGGGTGGCTGTTCTATTCTACATATCCACAACCCTTTCTGTAAAAAAAAAAATATATATATTTTCTTAGTTTACTCCTGGATCAACCCAAACAGGGATGGTGTGTGACAGCAGAAGGAGTGAATGGGGGAAGGATATGGTTTATGATTTATTTAAATTTGCTATAACACCCTTCATAACAGAGCGGTGCCACTGTAACAAGGCAACATTGCCGTGCTTCTTCACCACTAGGAGGCAGAACACTTGGCAACCAGCAACAAACTACATGATTCAATCATTAGGTGTCAATGCACATAGCAACCACTAAGAAAGCTATACAGCTCAGTCACTAAGTTTCACAGTAAAATTTACAGCAAAGAAAATGAAATAAGTGTCTGAATCATTAAGCCCAGCAGAGACAAGGAAGAGGCAGGAGGAGGGAGAGTGTGGGTGCAGTATGTGATGCATGCTTCATGACATTATTCCCAAGCCATGTGTGTGTCTTTGTCCAACACCCATGTGAAACTAGAGTACCTGGGAGTGGGGCTGGATATTGCTTTGTTTGGTCCCTCCAACCAAAAAGATGTTCCACTGCCCCTGTCTTTTTATACATATGTTGATGGGTCTATCTGTACTGGCTGTATGTCCCGGAAGATGAGAGAGAAGAAAGCAGTTTAAAGGGTCTAGTTCCCTAACCACTTTTATTACAGTAAATAGATGGCTGTTTGCTGCAGGAACTCCTTCTTCCATAGAAATGTATTAGGTCATTTTTGGGGTAGGGGCCTTTATTTCTCTGGAATCCCCAATCTGATCTCATCCATTTTCAAACTTCAGTTTTTCATCTATACCAAATCTTCTCCCATTCCATTAAACATTCGGAGAGTTGTTTTGCCCCCACACAGAAATTCTTTCACCCCTTATGTATAATTTCATTTCAACATTCCATAAGGTTGAAAAGAATATCGTAATGCCTCTGTTCTATGATACAACTACACCCTGGGCACTGTATGCAGTTCAGTTTACGTCAACTCAAAAACAAAATAGCCCAACTAGAAATGGTACAGAAAAGGAGATGGAATTGTTTCCTGTGAAGAAAGGCTGAACAGGTTTGGACTCTCTAACCTGGAAAACAGATGGCTGAGAGGAGTTATGATAGAGATTTACAATTAACCATGACTGATGGGGAAAGCGAGGTTACTTACCTGTAACGGGGGTTCTCCATGTACAGCAGGATAAGTCAGCCACACCTGGTGATGTCCTCTGGGCGGCGCCATAGATAGTAGCCCCACCTCCCCAATCCGCCCCTAGCTAGGCCAGTGTGTCTCTAGCTACACCTTTCTGGCTAGGCTGCATGCCGGTTTGGTTTGACCTCATTGAGGGGAGGTGGGTGGGTTTGTATGGCTGACTTATCCTGCTGTCCATAGACAACCCCTCTTACCTTGCCTTCTCCATGGACAAGCAGGATGCGTCAGCCACAACTGGTGCCTCCCTAGCTGCGCCTTGTGCAAGCTGAGGTGGATGAGGGAGATGGAGACGGTTATCAGAAAGTCCTGATTGTACTTGATTGCTTGGTGCAAATTTGTTTATTGCATCCTTATGGCATCAATGACAGCCCGGCCAGGATCAGTTGAAGGCAGTAAAGTGCATCATGAAAACGTGGACATAGTGCAACTTTAGCATGTACATAGTGAACTTAGAGGTGGCAATTTCAACACATAGTGCAAACACAGTGCAAAATCAACACATCGAGCAAAACACTGCAATTCGAGCAGTAACACACCGCATAGGCAGTACAAGGTTTTTGGACCTGGAGTGGAGTGACAACCTAGTCGTCCTCTGATCTGTTCAAATTAAACTGTGCAAATTGTATAAATGGTATAAACGGTACAGTACAAGCAGAACACAATCATTTGCCGATGGCTGGCAGCTGCTGCCCGGCAGTAGAGTCCTGAGGCCGCGTGCTTGCATCTCCCTCGGTGGCCATGTAGAGGACCATCCAGCAGAAGGAGCTGTCTGCTCGTGCCTCAAGGTCCAGGCAGTAGTGTTTCTGGAAGGTGAGCGCTGAGGACCAGGTGGCAGCCTTGCAGATGTAGTTCACTGGCAGAGCGCAGGTTGGCGATGGTGGTGGCGGCAAGCGCCCAGAGCAGATGTTCCCTGACTTTTATTTCCTGGCTGCACACCCACTTTGTTGTGGCAGTAGGCGATGCAATCCGATATCCATTGTGATAGCATCCTTTTTGTGACGGGCCTTTCCGGCCTGTTGGAGTCTAAGGACATGAAGAGCTGCGTCCCTTGTCTTATGGTCTCTGTCCTGAGGATGTAGGTGCAGAGAGCCCTGACACAGTCAAGGGTATGCAGCGTCCACTCTTCCATGGAAGAATGTGGTTCCAGGAAAAACGTGGGTAGATTAATAGACTGGTTGATGTGGAATGCTGATGCCACCTTCAGGACGAAATTCAGGTGGGTGCAAAGGGAGGCAAGGTTATGATGGAGCTGAGTGTGCGGATGGTGAGCTACAAGGGCCTGCAGCTCACTGATTCTCCTGGAGGATGTGATTGTGACCAGGAGTTTTCCATGACACATACTTCAGGGCCGTCGACTGGAGCAGTTCAAAGGGTTCCTATGTTAACTGCTGCAGGACGACTTTGAGATCCCAGGGCGGTATTGGTTCACCAGGCCTTTCATGAATCGTGCAACAACTGGTAGTGTTGCAATGGAGCCATTGCCTGCCTCATCTGCGCGATCGTGAAGGGCCGCTATTGCTGATAGATGGATCTTGATGGATTGGGTCTTTAGGCCAAGCTCAAAAAAGGAAGGTGAGGTATTGAAAGACCTTCGCAATTGGGCAACAGGTCAAGTTTAGCCTGAGGGCTACACACCAGATACTGAAGCGCTTCCGCTTGAGCCCTAAGGATTTCCGTGTTGATGGTCATCTGGTTGCCAGGATCACCTGCTGCAGCTCCGTGGGCAGATTGGGGGCTGAAAGGTTCAGCCGCTTAATCTCCAGGCTGTCAGTGCAAGAGCTTGAAGGTTGGGATGCAGCATGCTCCCACTGTTCTGGGTGAGGAGGTCCAGTTTCAGGGAGAGCCATATCAGCAGTTCCTGAGCGAGGCGTGATGATTCATTGCAGGGTTGCTGAGATCAGGGGGGTGGGGGGAAAGGCATATGATAGTGACCACTCCCCCAGCACACGTCAAATGCATCCATGGCTAAGCTCCTGGATGATAGGCACTTCGAACAGAAGACAGGACACTTCATGTTCTGTTCTGTGGCAAACATATCAAGCTGCGGTATCCCCCATTGCTGGAAGATGGAGTTGGTGACCCCGAGGTGCAGGGTTCACTCGTGTGGCTCCAGCTGCTGGCTTAATCTGTCTGCAGGCCTTTGTTCGCCTGGGAAGTAGGAGGCCCATAGCAGGCAACTGCTGGAAAGCATGAGGGACCAGGTCACAAGTGCCTCCCTGCAAAGGGAGCAGGGCCCTGTTCCCCCTGCTTGCTGATGTAGAACATGGCCACTTGATTGTCTGAATCAAGACTGATTTCCCCTTTAGGTGTGCCTGAAAGCTTCAGTGTGTACCTGATGGCCCTGAGTTCGAATAGGTTGATGTGGAGAATCCTCTCCTTTATAGACCATGAACGCTGGTTGCTGAGGTGTACCAGGTGGGCTCTCCACCCTGTGGAGGATGCATTTATTTATTTATGTACATTCTCTTATATACCGTGCTATTCTGCATCAGTGTGGTTTACATTGAACAAACTGAAATTACATTGAACAGGGCATTATAAACTTGGAGATAACTATTTTACAGGGAATATGGGCTATGGAGGGTTAAGTGGCTTGCCCAAGACCACAAGGAGCACCTGTGGGACTAGAAACCCCAGTCCTTCCAGCCCAAGGTTGCTGTCCTCTAGTGGGATTTGAACCCCCGACCTTCCGGCCTGAAATACCTTGCCCCAACCACTAGGCCACTCCTCCACTCCACTCCACTCCACTCCTGCATCTGTGGTCACCACGATGTGATACTGGTGGAGGTCTTTGCCCCCCATGAGGTTGGCTGGCTTGGTTCACCAGCGGTAGCCTCTCACGACACAAGTGTCTACTGGAATGCATGTGGTCAGGGACTGGGAGTGTTGTGTGCAGGTGCCATTGGAGGTTGCACATATTTATTTAATTTATTTAACAAGTTTCATATACTGCTTTATCATTTCAATTAAAGCAGTTTACATTGAAACTTGGTAATGTACATTAAACAGGGACATTGATAACTTGGATTTTTCTGAGGCAATGGAGGGTTAAGTGACTTGCCCAAGGCCACAAGGAGTGCTAGTAGGAATTGAACTCTGGTCTCTGGGTTCCCAAGCCAGTGTTCTTAACCATTAGGCTACTCCTCCCCTCAACCTTGCTAGTGGAAGGACTGATGTCAACGCCGCCATGTGTCCCAGGAGGCATAGGATGGCTCATGTGGTAGTCTGTTTGGCCACGGAAAGATCTCGGGCCAGGGAGGTGATCGTGGATACTCGCAGGTGTCAATGACTGCAATGATGAACTCCAGATGTTGGGATAGTTGCAACTGCAACTTGGCGTGGTTTATCAGGAATCCCAGTGTGGATAGCAGGGTCCTCTGCACTGCTGTCTGGGATTCTTGAGCTGAAGGTGCAGAGAGGAGCCAATTGTCCAGATATGGGAAGATGGTGATGTCTTGCGGAGGTGCGCTGCTGCTACGGCCATGCATTTTGTGAAGACACACGGTGCTGGGGACAGGCTGAAAGAAGGACCCGGTACTGGTAATGATGACCCAGCACGCAGAAGCGGAGGTATTTCCTGTGAATGGGAACAAGGGTGTAGGCTTCCTGCAAGTCCAGGGAGGCTAGCCTATCCCCAGTCTGTATGAGGGGTAGGATGGAATTGAGAGAGTACATTCTAAACTTCTCCTTGGTTATGAATCTGTTCAGTTTGCAGAGGTCCAGGATGGGGCATAATCCCCTCCCCCCCCTCGATTTTTTGGGAATGAGGAAGTACCTGGAATAGAACCTAGTGTTGACTTCATCTGTAGGCACCCGCTCTATTGCTTGGAATACCAACAAATGTATGAGTTCCACTGTCATGGGAGGCATGAGGTGAGGTGGTATCTCGCTGACAGGTCGAGAGCATTGACAGGGCGGAGAGAAGCGTATGTGGTATCCCTCCTGGATGATTTGCAGCACCCACTTGTCAGTAGAGATGGCTTCCCAAGCTTGCAGAAAGGCTGACAGACATCCCCTCACAGGGAGGGCAGCATGACGCTGTTTGTCAAAAAGAGGCAGCATTCTTCCCTGCATGCGAGGTCGTTTGTTTCTTAAACTTGCGCTCCCTCTGGTGGGCAGGGGCCTGGTAAGACTGATGTTAGTATCGTGGGGCCTGCCACTTGCGGTCGGCGGTGTATTTCTTGAATGGGTTGTAAGGTTTGCGGTAGTATCCCCCTTTTTGTGAGCTGGAATAGCTTTTGACCCCACCAGCTGCCAATGTTTATAAGGTGTGCAATATTCCTTCATGTCGTTCACTGTGTCAATGACCTTGCTGCCAAAGAGGGATTCACCTGCACAGGGGGCATCTGCAATTCTATTGTGCATGTCATCCCACAGTCCAGAGGCCCTCAGCCATGCTCATTGCCTAGCGGAGATTGCAGTGCCAGCGGTCCTGATGGCCGTGTCAAAGGCCATGCTCACCAGATGTTTGCTGCACTTGGCAAGGTCTGAGTGTGGCAGAGGCTGTAACCCATGACTTTTTCGGCAAGGCTGAGATGGAGCTTCTCAGGTTTGCCATCAGCACATCCTGGAAGAGGATGTTCTGGAATTGATGCACCGCAATCCTAGCACTGAGCATGACTCCTTGAAAGACTTTCTTCTCAACGTCTTCCAGGAGCTTTGGGTCCCGACCTGGCGAGTTGTTGGCATGAGTACGTGAGGATTTCACTCTTTTTAGGGCTGAGGACACAACAAAGGACTGGTGGTGAAGTTGTGGTTTGATGAAGCTTGGTGTGGGTTGGACTTAGTATTTTGTATCCAATTTGCTGGAGCAGGCATGGCCCGAGGCAGGCATCTGCCACAGCCTCACTTGGTTGTCCCAGAGCTTCTGGTGGATGGGCAGGGCCAGAGCAGGTTTAGGCACATTGAGGTTCTTAAGGACCTCCAACTCTTGTTCGCCTGATGTGCCACACCTGCTCCAGGATGTCCGTGCAAGACTTGGAGTGTTGAGGGTGGGGGGAGATGGGAACAAGGCAGCAGTATCGGAATGAGCAGAGAATGGATGGTCTGCCTCGGTCGTGGGCAGCGATGGGTTGCAGTCTGCTCTACTAGATGAGTGAAGAGTTGCATGATGGTGGCAGAATTATCCATGCCTACCAGATCCTGGTGGCTGCGTCTCTCATGCTGGTGGGACTGGAGGAGTTAAAGCGGCTCACAGCCCTAAGTCTCCTCCTTTTGTGCTGCCCCCTGCCCCTGCTGCCTCCACTGTTGCCGCCGCAGTTCCTGTGTCTGCAGTTGCTTTTGTGGCTTCTGTACCTGTGGTTCCTGCCCTAGTGATTACCGCTGCTGCCCTTGCCGCTTCTGCCCCGGCTTCATGCCCCTGCTGTGGCTTCTGCTGCTGCTGTCCTAATCATCACAGCTCTCGTTTCTGATGCTGCTGCTTCTGCTCTGTTGGGCTGCTCGACGCAAGGGTCTCTGCTCTATGCTGCCGCTGTGTGCTTCTCCGTGCCGACAGGGAGTCCCTCCGTTGGCAAAATGGCATCAGCGAGGGCTGTGTGGCTGGAGTCTGCTTCTCTGCGCCGGTGGGAGGTTCCTGCATCAGCACGGTGACATGAGTTCCCATGCTGCTGGCCAATGGGAGATTGATGCCGGAGCCATGATGGAGTCCCGTAGGGCCATGCCACTATGTGGCGCTATGGGAGGCCGCAGGAACCTTCGCCAGAGTCTGGGTGGATGCCGGTGCCACAGCTGAAGCTTGGGTGGAAGCCAAGTGTGCATCTCCCGCTGAATGGCCAAGGATGGAGGCCCTGTCAGGTGCATCCAGTGCCGGTGAAGGCACTGGATGCGCCTGACCTGAGGTAGGAGATGGTCCGGGTAAAGGCAGGCTGAATTCAGAGGGCAGGCTTGCAGCAGTGGGATCACTTGAGGCAGCCAGGTAGTCCTTCAGAGCATGGTTCCTCAATTTCCTTGCTCTGAGGGACATTTTAGAGCAGTGGGAGCAGTTCTCCAACTGATGGCTGGCTCCTAGGCATCGGACGCGCTGGTTGTGTGTGTCCATGCTGTTCATCTTCCTCCCATATCATGGGCATTTTTTAAACCCAGGTTTAGGCATTCTTCTGCAGTCTTCTTTTAATTTGCAATCTTCTTTCTGTTAGAGAGCTAGCAATCCATCTTGTTGGCAAGGCGGAAGAAAAAAAGACTGGCCTGGCTAGGGGTGGGCCGGAGAGGTGGGGCTATCTACACATGCTTACCTTCCTGAACTCTGGAGATCACTTCCGTCTATGACGCCACCGAAAGACTTCACCAGGTTGGCTGATGCATCCTGCTTGTCCATGGAGAACAAGTTAGGGAAGAAAAATCTATGCCATATTAACACAAAACTCCTTCACCACTGATCACTCACTGTGAAGATGCTGATTGAGTGTATTTACTATTTTATTTTGTATTATTTACTTGTTAAAGTGTAAGGAACCATCAGAATAGGACTGTGTGCTTTAACTAAATTGTATAATTCATGCACTTCTTGCCCCCATATCCGTCATCAGTTCCTTTTACACCAATTATAAACCCTGTCACGTCCTTTAATCTATTTATTATTCTCAATTTTTTTCCGTTTTTTTTTTACTGTTAATTTAAAAATCACAGCTTCCTCACAAAAACATTAAATTATTGCATTCACCTGCACTTTGTTGAGCATTGCTTCTTAAAGACCTTTTCAAGCTGCTTTTTGTCCATTAAATATCCATATAGCACAATTCAGCTTTCAACATGCACTGCTTAATGCTATTTTGCTCAAAACTACAAGCGTTGCACTTACCTGTTCCGGCCGTTGTTCTTCCATTAGCCAGATGAAACAATTAATGGCCTAAACTGCCCGTTGTCCCGCCGCACTGTACTGACCTGGTCACAAGTTTCGTCGATCTGCTTCTGCATCAGAGGTTTTGGCGTCCGCCTGCAAAACCAACCTAACGGCAGCTAACTTCAAGAAACTTGCAAACTCACATTGCATTCCCCCACGCTGGGGTAGTTGAGCGAACAAGTAATTTAAGCGGTATCCAGACTGCATTCAGTATTCAAAGTCTGCAGAATTCTTTAAGCTTGCTGCTGTTATTATAGCTTTGCAGGCAGACGACAAAACCCTGGCAGGGATCGAAGAAACCTGTGACCAGATTGGATGCCGTGCGTCGGGACGCCGGTCAGTTTAGCAGATTGGTAGCCTAATGGAAAAACAACATCCAAAAAAAAAATAAATACAATGCTTGTAGTTTTGAGCGATATAGTATTAAGCAGCGCATGTTGAAAGTTGAACTGTGCTATGCGGGTATTTAATAGACAAAAAGCAGCCCGAAAAAGCCTTTCAGCACAGCAGCAATGCTCACAAAGTGAAAGTGAACGCAGTAATTACAATAAGTATTTTTGTAAAAAAGTTGTGATTTTTTTAACAGTAAAAAACTGAAAAAATATTTTGAAAATAATAAATGGATTAAAGGACAGTAACAGGGTGTATTATTGGTGTAAGAGGAACTGATGACTGATACTGGGGGCGAGAAGTGCATGAATTTTACAATTTAGTTAAAGCACACTGCCCTATTCTGGTAGTTCCTTACACGTCATTATTTTTACTTTGCATTATTTGCTTGTAAAATACACTCAAGTGACATCTTTACAGTGAGTGATTAGTGGCGGAGTTTTTGTGTTATATTGGCAGATAAAGACCAGCATGGCTCATCTAGTCTGCTCAGTAAAGGTCCAGGAGTTGTAGAGTTCCACCTGTTGCTCTTGGAAGACAGATGCCTTAAATTATTATAAGTAAACGAACTTGGGAAATTGGTGCTTATTCGCAGAAGTAAAGGATAGCAAGAAATGACATCAGGATCTGCCTGGTATTTCTAAGTGACCTGGACTGGCCGCTGTCGAAGACACGATGCAGGGCTTAGCGGACCACTACTAGTCTGACCGGAGCCTGGCATGGCACATTTTATTTTGATGTAAAATAAGTATTAGCGTAAATATTTTGTTTTTATGTAAAAATAAGTATTAGCGTAAATACAGTAACCATAAATGCAAAGCAATATCTCAGCTTTAGGAAGTATGTCGTCCAATTTTGTGTACTCTTTTGATGCTGCTTAGTTTCGTACAGAATGACGGTACAAACTCCATCCAAGTCAGGGTTAACATACTGCCAAACAGCTTTTAAACTGGCCCCAAGCAACCGGCAGAGCGCAGAAATACAGAACCGTATCATACGATTAAAGTATTTTGTTACCCTTTATTGTTATTTGCCATGTCTCGCGCGTCAGCGATGCAGGCTGGTGTGGTGCTTAATATATATATATATTATTATTATTATATATATATATATTATTATATATTATATATAAGCACCACACCAGCCTGCATCGCTGACGCGCGAGACATGGCAAAAACCTGCACTTGTTCTGGGTTATTATAATTCTTTTTTGTGGAACGGAAACACCCCCCCCCCCTCCCTCCATGTAACCGTAGTTGAACAATAAAACAATAAGAAGCCTCTATATGTTCCCTGTTACCGAGAGAAAGGTACTTACTGCGCAGCCCGCGGAAGTATCCCATTCCCTGTAAGAGCAGAAGGAGCAGCGGCAGGTGCAGCGCCCCCGGGAAGAGCCCTTCGCCCCACATCGCTGACGCTGAGCCCGCGCTCTGCACGACCCCGGAGACCCTTTTATCAGCATCTCTCACAGGACCTCCCCCTGGCCTCTTCGCCACCTCCTGGAAACGGCTGATAAACTCTCTGGGGTAGTATTCAGTCATTACTTTGGGAAGTATTTTGCAAACAAAAAAAAAAAACCAACCTCCTTTGCCCACACAGCCTTTCGTCCCACAGCGTCGATTCATCTAACAGAGGGGGCTGCTGCGGTCCAGCAGAACCGATGTTAACGGGGTGAACCGAGTGAGTATGGTATGCTCCCTGAAGTTACTACTGGCGCTGCCTGAGTGGGCTGAGCATTCTTCTCTCTCTCTTCCTTCTCCATTCTCCTTTTTTAGACTCGGACTAATAGCAGCCGTTCATTGAAGTTCCAGTAGTGCTGGGCAACACGTACCTCAAATTTATTTTCTGCAGGAAGGAGAGGTGGAAAGACTTGTAAGGGGATACCTCACTCTTCTCTCTTTCAGTAGCCCTCTTTCACGTCTGTTCCAGCATTGCATTTTCCGATATTTAAGAAATCAGAGGTGCGGCCAAGCAAACTGGCACGTGGCAACTATGGCCCAGTGAAAGAGTTCACTCTCAGACTGTACACAACTTATAAACAGACTATAATAGATAGACTGCCTATTAAAAAAAGCAATAAATGAAAGGTAACAGCATTTGAAACAAAAAAAGAAGAAACATGAAGACACAATATGCCACAACACAATTCCAGAAACACCTCTAGCACAATTCAGCACAGGAGACGTATGTGAACATTTAGAAGATGTGGGGGGGGGGGGGGGGGGGGGGTTAGGGTTTCAACACTACAGGGAAAAAAAAAACAAATATAGCAATTTCTTGAATCCCAGAATCCATTTTTCAAAAGTCAGATATTTAGAATGCCCTCATTGTTATAAGAGGATCATTGTAGATTGGAAAGCCTTTTAAATGACCTAGAAAAGATCTATCACCACCTGCAAAGATTCTGAGGGTTTTTTTTCCTCCGGGATCAAGGTGACTATTCAAACCTTATGCCATTGTCAAATACATAAATTCCAGTTTACCACCTATCATGTGTGATAGAATAGTATAAAAATAGAAAATTTAAATCAAATATTCCAAGCCCTTGCTTGAGACCAACTTAGCAAGCTACTCTTCATCTCATCCAGTGCTTAATCAACTTCAACCTTAGCAATTAAGGGAA
Source organism: Ichthyophis bannanicus (assembly GCA_033557465.1). Taxonomy (NCBI): domain Eukaryota; kingdom Metazoa; phylum Chordata; class Amphibia; order Gymnophiona; family Ichthyophiidae; genus Ichthyophis; species Ichthyophis bannanicus. Next base: position 676,825,899 of record CM066032.1, on the reverse strand, counting down.
ACAAACAATATTTTTTGTCAGAATGTACACCTTGAGGACAAATGTAAGTTCCCCTCTCATAGTGTAATATTCTTTTCTTTATTTAGGGACACAACCCTATCCTTAAAAATACTGAGTACCAATCGAATATTAGGGAATTATTTAGCTGCAGTAGAGTGTTAGTTGACCGGCCAAGAAGTACTGTAGGAAGTTTGAAAGTTATCCACAGAACTGCTGAACAGCTAACGCTTTTTCTTCATTCGAAGCAGCAAACTCCGCCAGTAAGCGCCAAAACTGCCACAACGCCGGCAAACTTCATAAGAGAACAAATTCTCCCCACAGCTATTTTAGTAAATCCCAAAACTCTCAGAATATTGGCAACTTCATAAAGAGAGTAACCTCTCCCGACAGAACCCAACGTTGCGTTTCAGGTCATAGTAGTTCCTGACCCTTCTTCAAACTGTGTTGCTCATTCTCGTTCCAGAACCAATTGTATTTAAATGTCCAGCAAATCACGTAATCAATTGGTATATACAATCTGGCCAATAGTAGAACCGGTCTTTTCTTCATCACAAAACTGTCCACCAATCCAAAGAGGCATTCAACCCCCCCGGTGCCACCGATTGTAGGGTAAAAATCCAAAATTGCTCTCGATAGTGTAGGCGAAAATCACAGTCCCCTCCTCTATCATGTAAGGGAATGTGATCTATTATTCTCCAGCGCAAATCCGTAAACTGATGGTTATGTTGAAGACAATGCTCAACTACTAGGGCTGATAGCACCTCTCGAGAGATCCAAGAACGATGTTCCTGAAGTCTCCTCTTCATCACTCTAGAGGTCTTACCAACATACACTAACGGGCACGGGCATACCAAAATGTAAACAACAAACGATGTCAAACAGGTAGAGAAAAACTTATTTTGCACCCGATAATGTAGTAAGGGATGGTCCCAAGATTCACCTTCTAGCTTAAGATCACAGAACTCACAATTAGTACATTTAAAATGTCCAGGTGTATCCGTTATTGTAACATGACTGGAATTATGAACAGTCCAATTCGCAATATTTTTCCCCCTTATTTTTCTCAAAACAAGTATGTAAGGATAAAATCGGCCAATGTGTTTTTAATATCTTCATAACCTGGATTGATCTTGGCATATAGGTTAGTACCCCAACATATGGAGAATCATCCTTACTTATGGCTGGTGTCTGTTCCCGATCTTGAGGGGTCCACCATTCATTATGGTTGAATCGTGCTCTACGATATGCCCTATCAATTATACGGGATGGATAACCGCATAATAAAAGGCATGTTTTCAAACCCCTTGCATGAAACTTGAAATCCTCCAATGAAGAGCATAAACGCCTTAACCTAATGAATTGTCCTACTGGAAGTCCCCTTCGTAGAGGGCCTGGATGGTAACTTTTATAATGCAACAAAGTATTTCTTTGTACTTCTTTGTGATATAAAGTAGAACCTATTTGTTTATCAATTTTAAACAGTTTTATATCTAAAAATTCAATCGTTTGTGAGTGAAACTTCGTTGTAAATTGTAAATCTGGAGACAAAGTATTAACCCATACAAAAAATTCCTGTAATCTCGCCTCCGTTTCCAACCAGAAGAAAAAAATGTCGTCCAAAAAACATACCCACATACAAATGTAATTTATTTATTTATTTATTTATTTAGCTGTATTTATATACCGCTTTTCGCCGGGTCAAAGCGGTGTAACATAGGGGGAGGGGGAATTAAATAGAGGGTAGGGCCATCACCGGGAGGCAACATTGAAGATTTTGTCATGGGATAGACTTAGGTCAAGGGACAGACGTTGGTCAGACATAAGACATGGGGCAGGCATTGGACATGAACAGGTTGGGGTGGCATTGAGTTAGAGGTTCATTGTGTTGGGATCAGGGGTTTGTGGGTTTTTCGGTGGGGTCTGAGTTGAGGTATTCTTGGAAAAGGATGGTTTTGAGCTGTTTTCTGAAGGATAGTAGGTCGGCATTGTTTTCTAAGGTAGCTCGGCAGAGAGTTCCATAAGGTTGGAGCGTAGAGTTCAAAGGCTCGATTGCAGGTCCGTTGCGAGCATTTGGTTCTTTTGTGAGAGACGGTGAGGGAAACGCTGGAGGCTTGTCTAGTAGATCTGCCATGAGCTGGACGAGCCAGTAGGGCGCGAAGCTGTGTGTCCTGTGTTTGATGGATAGCTTTGTGGGTGAGTAGGAGGGCTTTGTATTTAGTCCGTGCTTCGAAGGGGAGAATGTGTAGCTCTCTCAGAATTGGGGTGATATGGTTGGTTTTCTTTGCGCTCTGGATGATTCTCGCCGTGGTGTTCAATGCAGTTCGGAGGGGGTTGGTCTGTGTTGCTGGAAGGCCATGGTAGATTATATTGCAGTAGTCAAGATGTGGGAGTGTCATGGCTTGCATCACTGTTCGGAAGTCTTGGTGTTCCAGGAGGGGTCTGAGCCGTTGCACTGTTCTTGCCTTATGAAATATAGTTCCAGAGGTTTTGGTGATCTGTTGCTTTAAGGTGAGGGCTTGGTCAATGATAATGCCCAGGTATCGTATCTGTAGTTTTATTTTGATGCTTGTAGTTCCAATGTTGAGGTGTGTGGGTGGTGTAAAGTCTGGGTCCTTTGTTACTATGAGGGCTTCAGTTTTCTTTATGTTGATGGATAGGTTGTTTGTTTGTAACCAGTCGGATACTGCGGTGGATGTTTGTTGGGTTCGTGGTGGTAATGGGGGCGTAGAGCATGATATCGTCAGCATAGATGTGGAAGCTGACGTTGTGGGTGCGTATGACTGTGCAGAGTGGCTGGAGGTAAATATTGATGAGCATAGCTGACAGTGTGGATCCTTGGGGTACTCCCTGGTGTTGCTGGAATGGGGGGGGAGGTTGAGGCGCTGGTGCGGATTAGTTGTTGTCTGTTAGTTAAGTAGGATTGAAACCACTTCAGCACGGTGTCTTTGATCCCAATAGTCTGTAATCTGTGTATGAGGATGTTGTGGGAGATGGTGTCAAAGGCTACAGATATATCGAGGAAGATCATGGCGTATCCAGAGTGTCTTCCTTGAGTTCCTGTGAGGAGGGTGTTCATCAGCATGGTCATGAGGGTCTCGACTCCATGTAGCGGGCGGAAGCCGTGTTGTTGGGGGTCCAGTATGTTGTTAACATCCAAGTGTTCCTGAAGCTGCTGCTGGACGATTTTCTCAATTATTTTGGCTGTGAAAGGTAGACTTGCTATGGGTCTGTAGGATGCAGGATCCAGGGGATCCAGGTTTTGCTTTTTCAAGGAAGGATGGATGATCGTGGTTTTGAGGGTGTCAGGCATGTGACCTCTGGAGAAGGATTCACTAACAATACGGGTTAATGGTGTGCTCAGTTCGTTTTTTGATTTCTTTATCCAGTCGGTAGGGCATGGGTCCAGCGGGGAGGTGGTGGTATGGAGGCAGGAGATCGTCGTTGAAATTTCTTCTGTTGATGTTTCTTTGAAGGTGGTCCAGTCACTGCGCAAGTTGGGGTGGAGGTTCTCTGTAGTTGACTGTGAGGTTGGTTGTGGGTTTTGTGGTCGTTGGAGTTGTTTGTATTGGCGGGCCAGTAGTTCTGGTGGAATCTGCGGTAATTGGTCGGAGTTGTGTGATGTTTTTGTCAGCTTTTTGATTATCTGAAAGAGCTCACGAGGTTTGTTTATGGAGGTATTGATGATTTTCATATGGTAGATTTTCTTTGCTTTGTCAGTCTCATAGTGATATGCGTTGAGTTCGTATAGGTATTTTATTTTGTCATTTTCGTTGTTGGTTTTTCTCCATTTTCTTTCAGTTCTCCTGAGTTTTGTTTTTAGCCTTCGGAGACTGGGAGTATACCATCTGGCTCTTGAGGAGGGGGGTCTGGTGATGGTTATGTTTGTTGACGCTGCAGACGCTGTGGAGATCATAGTGTTCCAGTTGTCTATGAGGTCATTGATGTCATTGGAGTTTGTTTGTAGTTTGGGTAGAATTTGTTCTAAAAAGTCCTCTTTGTTAAATGGTTTGAATCATCTTACGGGTTGTCCATCATTCTTGTTGGTCTTATGTTGGTATGTGTAGGATAAGGTGATGAGGTGATGGTCAGACCAGGGTACTGGCGAGATCCGTGGGTTTTTTGCTGGAATGGTGGACGTGGAATTGAGGAAGACGAGGTCTAGTGTGTTGCCTTTTTCGTGGGTGGGTTCCTGTATGATCTGTACTAGATCCATTGCAGACATAAATAAACCATTCTGAAGAATAGATGTATCTTGACTCAAATTCGGCCATATAAAAAGTAGCCACAGATGGAGCAACAGTGGCTCCCATTGCTATCCCGTGTACCTGATGATAAAAATTATTCTCAAATTGAAAGAAATTTTTTGTCAACACTCTTCGTAGCAAAGACAGTACACATTCCTTTGGTAAACGTGCTGGTAAATTAAAGGGAACTCTATCAGCCATCTGTAATGCTGCTTCTTGATCTATATTGGTGTAAAGAGCCTGTACATCCATGGTCACTAACAACCAATTTGATTTGTCTCCCGGCAAAGCTTGTAAAACTTCCAAAAAATGGAAGGAATCTTTTATATAGGAAGGAATTGTAGGTAACAGTGCTGTAGCAAAGTGCAATCAATGAATAAATCCAGGAGTCAATTGACAGGGTCCAAGCCAGTTTATTGTGCACAGGCCCAGTCAGTCAAAGCTTCAAAAGGAACTGAGCAAATGTTTTTACAGAGACATAACCATTTATACCTCTTTTTCAGTTTGATACATGAGAACTTTCTATTGGTTCCAACTCGATACATGCAAACCTCTCATTGGTTTCACGTTCCCTGCAACTGTCCAATTAGAAATCCCTCCGGAGCCTAGCAACCAGCCCCCTCCCTCAGGATTGCTCTAACAATGGTGCAGTTCTTGATTTTGTTACTTCTCTACTGCAAGGTTATCCCTAGCTCCAGGAATGCATGTATTGAAACATTTCTTTCACACACAAGAGAATAATGGAAGACTTATGAATTCATAAAAACTTCTTAAGCATTTTAAAACAGTTTTCTCATTTCTTACAGATTTTTGGTTCTTTTCTAGCTATAATGGGAGTTAGGATCCAGGCCTAACTTACAGGCCTTTCATAGTAGCAGGCCATGCTAGGCCATAGCCTACCACAACAGTGGTCGAAGGAAACTATGGGGCGCCCAGGCGGTTTTTTAAGATTCTTGTGAATTTTGGGCACCATATACAAAACTGGAACCCGTGGAAATTTTTGGTTTAGAAATTGATGTTCCTTAACTGTAATCCAGTTAGAATGTAAAGCTTGTGCCGTATATTCTGTGATATCTCGTTGGAGATCATTGGATGGATCAACAAATAAAGGGCAATAATATTTCCTGAGCGGTCCTCCAGTTTAGTCCTCCACAATTGGGTAGTGCACCTCCTCCTGCAGCCTGGAGACTGGACCAATCAAACTTTCTGTAGGATGTATGCAGACGGAGCTCCCATAAGCCCCCAGTGTGTCCAGTCTCCTTGCAGCTTGAGGACGTGTGTGCCTGTCCTGGGCACACTTAGTGACACTTGGGGGAGCAACACTAGTTAGTTCCTTTTTGGGGTTTCCTTTCTTCCCATTACTTCTTTTCCTTTTCTTTCATTAGGTAGCTGTTTCTTTAATTTATATTAAAAAAAAAAAAACCGCAGACACAGGGGGCCTCCCGGTGAGAAGCCAGTCCTGCATTGGGCTCCTGCCTTCCTCCCGGAGTTATTGGACAGCCAGTTTTGAGCTCTCCCCTAGACTGTACGGGGAAGAGCCCTACCATTTCCAGGCTACCCTTTTCTTCTGAACTGCTGGCTGCTTCTGTTGGTATCTTCAACTGCGGTAGGAACTTTACTTTAATTTCCTTCCTCGGGGCTGCAGCGCGCTCCCGTTGCTCCTATCTTGCCTTTTTCGCGCCGTTTTTAAGCGCGGGTACTCGTTTCGGCGGCCATTTAGAAGCCCTGAAGGGAACTTTTCCTTGCCAACTTTAACACTTGTGCACGGGTCCTCCTGGCATTTTTGACATTTTTTAAGGTGGCGATTTTGCTAGGGGCATTCCCAAGCTTCTAGGGAGTGTTTTATTTTTTGAAAAAATAAATAAATAAATAAATAAAAACGACAACGTGTTCCTTTTAATCGGGCTAGCCTTTTTAGCGTTGTCTTTCCCTGTGTCTGCCTCCCTTCTCTTCTCTTCTTCGAGTACTTTAGCACATGGCTGCCAAACCGCAGTGCGTGATTTGTGGGTCGCGCAGGGGGGCGGTGACGGACTCTGGCATCTGCCGGGGCTGTGCCTCAGCTTCTTCCGACCTGGAACATCAAATTGAGTTGAAGGAGCTGCCAGCCACGGATGAGGCTCCTCTGCTTGCGGAGAGTGTTCCCTCGTCTGGCTCTCGTCCGTCTGGTTCGGTACCCCCGTCCAGCGGGTCTGTCCCTGAGTTACAGCATACGGCTCTGGCAACTCCACCTGTGGATTTTTCCCCGGATTTCGTTCTTCTCATGCATCAGGCATTCCGCTTGAGCCGTTCCGGTCAGTTGCCGGAGGCTTGGCCCGCGCCCTTGCCCTCCTTTTCCTCAGGGGAGGTTCAGCGCTCTTCCCAGCCTGCCGCCAAGCGGCTCAGGTCTTTGGACCCGGAACAGGACGCCATTTGTTTCCCCGATGGAGAGGCGGATGGTGATCCTGAGACTGAGGCTGACGAGTTGGAGGACGGGGGGATCCCAGAACCGGAAGACCAGGCTAGGATTATTCGCGTGTTTCGTCGGGATAAGCTAGTGCCTTTGATCACGGAGTCTCTTCAGACCCTCAACCTGGCCGTGCCTCGGCCTTTGGAGGAGGATGGCTTAGAGGACCCTCTCATTCCGGTGGTGCGGGACTCCCAGGTGGTGTTTCCTGTGCACCGGGTGGTGGAGCAAATGATCCAATCTGAGTGGGATCAACCGGAGTCCGGTTTGAAGGGCATTCGGACTATGAATCGTCTTTACCCCTTGGCCGACAAAGACAAGGACTTGTTCAAGTCGCCGTGGGTGGATGCTGCGGTGACTAAGAAAACCACCATCCCGGTTGAGGGCGGTGCTGCCTTAAAGGATGCACAGGATAAGAAGGTTGATAATTTGTTGAAACAAGCCTTCGACACTAACGCCTTGTCCCTTCAGGCCTCCATTTGTGGGGCGTGGGTTGCTCGGGCTTGCTTACGCTGGTCTCAGCGTCTGCGCTCGGTCTCCGGCCTGGACCAGCAGGGGTTGCTGGAAGTCACCCGCATGGAGTCCGGGTCGGCGTACCTGGCGGATGTGCATTATGATTTAATCCGTTCCTTGGCTAATAGTATGGCTTCCTTGGTGGCGGCTCGTCGGTCCATCTGGTTGCGCAACTGGGCGGCCGACGGCTCTTCCAAGTTTCGCCTCAGTAAGCTGCCCTTCAAGGGTAGGTTGTTGTTTGGTGAGGCTCTGGACAAGTTGGTCAAAGACCTGGGTGAATCTAAGGGTGGTAGGCTGCCAGAGGATAAGCCTAAGCCCAATAGGACGTCGCCCTCTCCGCGCGGTCAATTTCAGGATTTTCGCAGGTTTCGCTCTTCCCGCCTTTGGACCTCCCAGCGCGGTCGCTTTGGCGCCCGTACTCAGGGGTTTCGTGGGTTCCGCGGAGCGGGACGAGGCTTCTCCGGAGCCTCCTCCTCTTCGTCCTCTTCCTTTAATCGCAAGCCACAATGAAGCGAGGCGGGCTCTGGAAGGAAGCCCGGTCATAGGGAGTCGCTTACGCGACTTTCTTCCTTCTTGGGCCCAAATTACTTCAGATCAGTGGGTGTTGCAGGTTATCGAAAAAGGTTATGCGCTGGAGTTTGCCTGCACGCTCCGGGATTCCTTTGTCCTGTCTCCCAGCAAGGGCGATCGCAAGACGCGGGACATCCGAGTGACCCTGCATCGGCTCTTATCCCTGGGGGCGGTACTTCCCGTTCCTCCTTCCGAGCGCGGCGCCGGTCACTACTCCATCTATTTTGTGGTCCCCAAGAAGGACGGCTCCCTTCGTCCCATCTTAGATCTCAAGGGCGTGAATCGTGCCCTCAAGGTCCCGCACTTCTGAATGGAAACCCTGCGGTCGGTCATCGTGGCGGTGCGCCAAGGGGAGTTTCTCATGTCCCTCGATCTCTCCGAGGCTTATCTACACATTCCCATCCGAGCGTCTCATCAAAGGTTCCTCCGCTTCGCATTTCCATGGGGCCACTTCCAATTTCGGGCCATGCCGTTTGGCCTCGCCACGGCTCCCCGTACCTTCACAAAAGTAATGGTGGTGGTCGCGGCGGCTTTGCGCAAAGAAGGTATCCTCGTCCACCCGTATCTCGACGATTGGTTGATTCGAGCAAAGTCCAACCACGAGTGTGTGCAAGTCACGAACAGGGTGGTTGCTCTACTGAGATCTCTCGGCTGGTTTGTGAACGAACGCAAAAGCCGCCTGTGCCCGACTCAGGACCTCGAATACCTGGGAGTACGTTTCGACACAGCGCGGGGCTTGGTGTGTTTGCCAGAGCGCCGTGTTCTGGCTTTGCGGAGTCTCGTTCGCCTCTTCTTGGGGATGCCCGCTCCCTCCGTGTGGTGGTACCTTCGGCTTCTCGGCACGATGGCAGCAACCCTGGAGGTGGTGCCTTGGGCGAGGTTCCATATGCGCCCGTTCCAGAGTGCTCTTCTGCGTCGTTGGTCCAACCAGTTCGACTCGTTGAACATGAGATTGCCTTGCCCGAAGCCGGTTCGCCGGTCGCTACGATGGTGGCTTTGCTCCGAGAACCTGAAACGGGGAATTCCCTTGGAGCCTCCTCTTTGGGTTCCGTTTACGACGGATGCCAGCTTATCGGGCTGGGGTGCTCACTGCGAAGCCCGCTTCACGCAGGGGAAGTGGTCTCCCCTGGAGGCCTCTTGGTCGATCAACCGGCTCGAGCTGTGGGCGGTGCGGCTCGCTCTCTTAGCCCTCGAAGCGCTGGTCCTCGGGCGGCCCGTGCGCGCTCTCTTGGACAATGCGACCACGGTAGCTTACATCAATCGCCAAGGGGGCACCGGCAGTGTGGCCCTAGAATCGGAGGCGAGAGCTTTGTTCAATTGGGTGCAGACTCGTCTACCGGCGATCTCGGCAGCACATATAGCAGGCACGGACAATGTTCAGGCCGATTTTCTCAGCAGAGTGCGGGTAGACCCCGGAGAATGGGAGCTAAATCCGCAGGTTTACGCGCAAATAGTTCGTCGATGGGGTCCGCCCGTCATGGATCTCATGGCGACGTTTCAGTCGGCCAAGACGGGGCGCTTCTTCAGCAGGCAGCGAGAACGCATGTCAGAGGGGCTCGACGCTCTCATTCAGCCGTGGCCGACGTCCGGTCTTCTTTATGTCTTTCCTCCGTGGGCTCTGATCGGCCGGGTCGTTCAGCGCATCGAGGGCCACCGGGGTCGGGTGCTCCTGGTAGCCCCGGATTGGCCCAGGAAACCCTGGTATGCCGACCTGGTCAGGCTGCGCGACGGCGTCCCTTGGCTCCTGCCCGCGTTGCCGGATCTTCTTCTTCAGGGTCCCCTGCGGATGCCCCAAGTGGATCGATTCTCGCTTACGGTTTGGCCATTGCGAGGGCTCGGTTGAGAAAGAAGGGTTATTCCCCCGCAGTGATTGCCACCCTCCTTCGGGCGCGGAAAACGTCCACTTCACTTACTTATGTACGCGTGTGGAGAATCTTTGAAGACTGGTGCTCCCAGCGCGGGGTTCGAGCAGCGACGGTTTCCGTGTCCGTCGTTTTAAGTTTTCTTCAGGATGGGTTTGATAAGGGTCTTGCTGCTAGCTCCCTGAAAGTTCAGTTGGCGGCTCTCTCCTGTTACCGAGGCAAAGTGTTGGGGCTTCCCCTCGGGTCTCATCAGGATGTCCGTCGTTTTCTTACGGCAGTCTTTCGTTTGCGGCCCTCGCGCAGGATCTTCGTTCCTCCGTGGGACTTGAACCTCGTGCTGCGGGCCCTGGTTCGCGAACCTTTTGAGCCCCTGCGTAGGGCGTCTCTGAAAGATCTCACTCTGAAGACGGTTTTTTCTCGTGGCCATCTGCTCGGCGAGGCGTATTTCCGAGCTCCAAGCGCTGTCGTGCAGGGAGCCTTTCTTGTCTTTTTCCCAGGATCGGGTGGTTCTTCGGCCGGTTCCTTCCTTTTTGCCTAAGGTGGTTTCTCCTTTTCACGTGAATCAGGCAGTGTTCCTCCCGGTACTGCATTCGGGTTCTGTCGGGACTGCGGACGAGGGGCTTCACTGTCTAGATGTGAGACGCGTTCTTCGGCGCTACTTGAAGGTTACCGAGACTTTTCGGAAAACCGACCACTTGTTCGTGCTCTTCGGTGGCGCACGGAAGGGGGAAGCGGCGGCTAAAGCCTCCATTGTGCGATGGCTCAAAGAAGCGATCGCATCGGCGTATCTCTTGCAGCAGCGGCCGGTTCCCGAGGGACTTCGGGCCCACTCCACCAGGGCTCAAGCGACTTCCTGGGCGGAGCATAGCCTAGTTCCGCCAGCGGACATCTGTAAGGCGGCCACTTGGTCGTCATTGCATGCCTTCAGTAAACACTATCGGTTGGATGTGTTGGCCTCTCGGGATTCCTGTTTTGGTTCGGCGGTTCTGCGCGCCGGATGGCAAGGTCCCGCCCGGTGTTGACTGCTCTGCTACATCCCGATTGTGGAGGACTAAACTGGAGGACCGCTCAGGAAATGGAAATTACACTTACCTGGTAATTGTAGTTCCTGGAGGGTCCAGTTTAGTCCTCCTTCCCTCCCGAGTATCAGGTTATTTATTGCGGCGCGACTTTCCGAACGATTTGGTCTTACGGCGGCTTTCTCTTCTCCATTCTACTTCTTTTCGGCCGCGCTTCCTGTCAGTGGTATTCTTTCTCTTTAGCTTCCAGCCAGTTCCCTTGGGATCCTGGTTTTGGACTGTCTTTTTGCTACCGGGGCGTCGCTAGCGGCGCAGTGCAGCGTTCTGGCTTCCTCGTTTGGGGAGGGGGCTGATATATTATTGAGGGGAAAGATTTTATTCTTTATTTTCCATGATGTTATAATAGTCTCATGTGTTGCTTCTTTAAGTTTGCTTTGTTACTAGCTCACTGGGGGCTTATGGGAGCTCCGTCTGCATACATCCTACAGAAAGTTTGATTGGTCCAGTCTCCAGGCTGCAGGAGGAGGTGCACTACCCGATTGTGGAGGACTAAACTGGACCCTCCAGGAACTACAATTACCAGGTAAGTGTAATTTCCATTTAGCATTGTGCAAATGATCATAAACTGTTTTACAATAATCCTCTTGATCTTGAAGCTAAGTAATTCCCTAATATTCGATTGGTATTGAGAGTTAAAAAATAGTCTCAGTATTTTTAAGGATAGGGTTGCGTCCCTAAAGAAAAAATAAAGAAAAAGGAATATTACACTACGAGAGGGGAACTTACATTTGTCCTCAAGGTGTACATTCCGACAAAAAATGTTTGTTTGTTTGTTTCCCTTAATTGCTAAGATATAATTGTGGGAGATATGTTTTGAGGGTTATTGGGTGGATAATCAACTTCAACAACACATTGACATCCACAATCCCCTGGACCCCAATCAACATGGCTTCCGACCAAGCCATGGAGTTGAAACTCTACTAATACAACTATTCGACAGACTGTTCCAGACGATCGACAACACCAGAATGGGCGTCCTCATGATATTCCTGGACATCTCCTCAGCATTTGACACTGTCTGTCACACAACCTTACTAACCAGACTACAGGAGGCAAGACTACACAGCACCACCTTGAGTTGGTTTACATCTTACCTCACCAACAGACAGCTACAAGTCAAATGTGGATCAGAGACTTCTCAACCTTTCAGAGTCACACAGGGTGTCCCACAAGGCTCAGCACTCGCCGCCCTGCTCTTCAATCTATACATATAACCCATCTGCGCCATCATCAAGGACCACAAGATTCAATACACCATATACGCAGACGACATAATGATATTCACACCAATCAAACTGGACAACCCAGACTACTCCAACATAGCCAACTGCTTCCAACAAATGGCAACCTGGCTTCAGAAAAACAATCTGTCAATAAACTACAACAAAACTGAAGCACTATTCCTGATCGTATCCCCAGTCTAGTCCCGGACCTCTGAGCTGTCCACCTTAATCAGCAGCTTGGAGACTGAGGAACCTCCTTCTTTTTCATGATGTCATCCGTATATATCTCTGGGATCCGCCTTCCTCCATCAGTTACCTCAGTCTCCAAGCAGCTGACTAGGTCGAGCCCGGGGGTCCGGGCTCACTGGAGGAACAATTAAGGAATAGTTTGAGTAGTAGTTGTTTATTAGATTTGCTTAAAAAAAAAAAAAAATCCAGCCTGTACCTTTAAATTTCAGGAGCTGTGCCTTCCGGTGCCTCAGGCTCTCCTCTCCTTCTCCTAGTTTCCCCTCCGTGTGGCCCACGATCTCTGCAGAGGGGCCGGTTCGCTCCCGGTTAGGTGCAGTGGAGCTGTGCCGGCAGAGGTACTAGAGCTGTTCAGCCAAGCGCCAAACAGAAGACCTGCCTGTGAGCGCGCCTCTGGCTGCACGCGGGGGGGTCCGGAGCCGGCCCTCCGCGCGGAGTTAGCTGGATGGATTTGAGGACCTTTGGTCCTCCTTGGGCTGCGCTGTGATCAGCCCGTCTGCTTCTAGCTGCAGGAGCAGCGCAGGTGAGAGAGCGGGCTGGGGGAGCCGTCTCCCTTTGCCGCGGCGCAGGAGCTTCTTGCTAGAGTGCAGGCCCGGCCACGTGGCATTCGCGCGGGAGTACTGCGCCTGCTCCCGCGTTCCCCCCTGCTGCTTCCCAGCTTCTAGTGCCGCGGTTGCGGTCCCGGGCGAGCGGCTCAGGGGAGACAGCTAGGGGGCTTATCTTTTAGAATCGTGTGTTTAAATATAAAAAATAAATAAATAAAAAATAACGTAAAAAGGCCACGTTGGAGCACGGGGCTCAGCATAGCAGTGTCAGGAGTTTCACAGGGGGCTGCAGACTCCCGCGGTTCCCTTTGGGGGGGCATTTGGTGTGTGAGACCCTAAAGTGGGGGGAGGTAGCTCTTAAGGGCTATGTCACCCAAACTCCAGTGTGTAATTTGTGGGGCCAAGAGGAGTTCTCTACTAGATTCCGGAGTGTGCAGGAGTTGCTCTAAGGAGGCCGCGACCCTGGATCCTGCCGGGGAGAATGTGGGGGAGTGGACCGGGTCGGAAGCAGGGCCTCTGGACGCCCCCTCAGCTGGCTTACCCCGTGGGGAGCCGGTGGCTGGGCCGTCTACCGCCTTGGAGAGACCTATGCCCCAGGTGTCCTGGGCAAAGGGGCTCAAGTCCATTTTTTCGCCTGACTTTGTGGCCCTTCTTCAGCAAGCGGTAGGTGGTCTGCCCCTTACACAGCCGGACCCTTCCGACGGGACCTGCGTAAAGCGTGCCAACCAGGCTCCCTCCGCAGAGGGTCAGCGCGGCGGCAAAAGGCTGCGGCTAGATGCAGAGTCTGATGCGCCATCTCTCGCTTCGGAGGGGCATCTGTCGGATGAGGACGGCGAGAGTGGGCTCCCCGAGGAGGAATTGGAAGAAGGTGAGCTCGAGGACAAGGAGGAGCAAGCCAGAGTGGTGCGTGTCTTTAGAAGGGAAGAACTGCTGGCCCTTATCGCGGAGACGTTGAGCACTTTAAATATGCCTGTGCAGGTGCCGGCGGAGGACGAGTCCCTGGAGGATCCCTTGTTGCAGGTCTTCCGTAAGTCCCAGAGAGCCTTTCCAGTACACCGGGTCTTCCAAGAGTTGATTCAGAAAGAGTGGAACATTCAGGAGGCGGCCCTTAAGGGCTCCCGGGTGTTAGGACGGTTATATCCGCTGGTGGATCAGGACAGGGAGGTTTTCAAGCCCCCTAAGGTGGACGCAGCCATGGCGGCGGTGATAAAGAAGACCACCATCCCGGTGGAGGGCAGCGCGGCCCTTAAGGATGCTCAAGACAGGAAGCTGGACGCCCTGTTGCGGCAGGTTTTTGACACCAATGCTCTGTCCCTCCAGGCGGCTATCTGTGGGGCCTGGGTGGCCAGGGCCTGCCTTCGCTGGTCTCAACAGGTTCCATCCGGGGAGGCGGATGACAAGTCCAGCGGGTCGGCCCGCCTGGAGTCGGGTGTGGCCTATTTGTCCGACATTCACTATGACCTCATGCGGGGTCTCTCCAAGAGTATGGCGACGGCGGTGGCTGCCAGACGGTACCTGTGGCTCCATAACTGGGCAGCGGATTCTTCGTCCAAAGCCAGGCTGAGTAACCTCCCATTCAAGGGGCACCTCCTGTTCGGGGAAGACCTGGAGAAGTTGGTCAAGGACTTGGGCGAGTCAAAGGACGGTAAGCTACCGGAGGACAAGCCCAAGCAGAGCCGAGGAGCCTCGTCGAGCAAGACTCAACAGCGAGACTTTCGCCGATTTCATTTCCAAAGGTTCGGTTCCGGACAGAGGGGCAGATTCCCTGCCCGAAACCAGGGGTTTCGGGGCTTCCGGGGAGCTGGGAGAGGATTTGGGGGTGTTGCGTCGGCCTCCTCCTCCTCCTCCTCCTCTACTCTTCGTAAGGCACAGTGAGATCAGGCGGACCCAGGGGCCCCTAGTTCCCGTGGGAGGCAGGTTGCAGGAGTTCTATGCCGCCTGGGTCCAGATTACTTCAGATCAGTGGGTACTGGAGGTCATCAGAGAGGGCTAAGCGCTGGAGCTTCAGCGGCCAGTGCGCAATGCCTTCGTGCGGTCTCCCTGCAAGGCGCCGGGCAAGTGTGAGGCGGTGCGGGAGACCGTACAAAGGTTGCGGGACCTCAGGGCAATAGAGCCGGTGCCCCGAGACCAACAAGGTTGCGGTCGATACTCCATATATTTTGTGGTGCCAAAAAAGGATGGCAGATTCCGGCCCATCCTGGACCTCAAAGGGGTGAATCGGTGTCTTCGCGTGGCCCATTTTCACATGGAAACCCTGCGTTCCATGATTGCAGCGGTCTGGCCAGGAGAATTTCTCACCGCCCTAGACCTGTCCGAGGCCTATTTGCACATTCCCATTCGGCAGGAGCATCACCGGTTTCTCCGCTTTGCGGTTCCCTTCGGTCATTACCAGTTCCGAGCATTGCCGTTCAGCCTAGCGACGGCGCCGCGCACCTTCACAAAGGTTATGGTAGTGGTTGCGGCAGCCTTGCGCAGGGAAGGCATCCTGGTGCACCCTTACCTAGACGACTGGTTGATCAGGGCGAAGTCGAGGTGCGAGAGCGAACAGGCCACTTCCAGGGTTGTCAGTTTCCTGGAAAGCCTCGGTTGGGTGGTCAACAGGACAAAGAGCAAGTTAGTTCCCTCACAACACATGGAATACTTAGGAGCTCGCTTCGACACGGCGACCGGGCATGTGTTTCTTCCTCAGCAACGGGCGCAAAGGTTGCGGACGTTAGTCCGGAGGTTCCTGAAGAGAAAGGAGTCCATGGCGTGGCAGTATCTGCAACTGATGGGCACCATGGCGGCGACCATCGAGCTGGTACCGTGGGCGAGGGCTCACATGAGGCCCTTGCAGAGGGCGCGTCTCAGGCGCTGGTCGCATCAGCAGGACCCGCTGTCCAGGAAACTCACTTGCCCGGACGAAACGCGGGCGGCGCTGAGCTGGTGGTTGGAACCCCGTTCCTTGCAGAGCGGGAGGCTCCTGGAGGTGCCTGAGTGGATAGCCTTAATGACGGACGCCAGCCTCCTGGGTTGGGGGGCCCACTGCCGGGGTCAGTTCGCGCAGAGGCAGTGGCAGCCTCAGGAGCGATCGTGGTCGATCAACTGGCTGGAGTTGCGAGCTGTGTCGCTGGCGCTGGTGTGTTTCCAGCCGTGCCTCGTGGGGTCGGCGGTAAGACTCTTCTCCGACAACGCCACTGCGGTGGCCTACCTCAATCGTCAAGGGGGAACCAGCAGTATGGCCCTCGAGGCGGAGGCCGAGAGTCTGTTCGCTTGGGCCGAGCAGAATCTCCTGGCGGTGTCGGCAGTGCACGTGGCAGGAGTGGACAACGTGGAAGCCGACTTCCTAAGTCGCGTAAGGGTGGATCCCAGGGAATGGGTCCTCCATCAAGACGTGTTCGAAATGATAACGCACCGGTGGGGCACGCCGGTGATGGATCTGATGGCCACTTTCCGCTCGGCGAAGGCCACTCGCTTCTACAGCAGGAGAAGGGAGCGGATGTCAGAAGGTCTCGATGCGCTCATTCAGCCCTGGCCGGTGGGCCAGCTGCTGTACGTCTTCCTGCCGTGGGTGCTCATAGGCAGAGTGCTTCAGCGGATAGAGCGCTGCCGGGGGCTGGTGATTTTGATAGCCCCGGACTGGCCTCGCCGTCCTTGGTATGCGGATCTGCTGAGGCTTCTGGTCGCACGGCCGTGGCGGCTCCCAGTCCGTCCGGATCTGCTGTCGCAGGGCCCTCTGTTCATGCCTCATGTGGATCAGTTCTCGCTTACGGCTTGGCTATTGAAAGGGCTCGGTTGAGGTCGAGAGGCTATTCCTCGGCGGTGATCTCCACGCTGTTGAAGTCTAGGAAAAGGTCCACGTCCTTGGCGTATGTCCGGGTCTGGAGAGTTTTTGAGGCGTGGTGCAGTGAGAGGGACTCGGTGGCACTCAGGGCGTCCCTCTCTCAGATCTTGGAATTCTTACAGGACGGATACGACAAGGGCCTAGCGGCGGCTTCGCTTAGAGTGCAGGTCGCGGCTCTGTCGTGCTACCGTGGAAGGGTTGCCAGTAGGGCCATAGGAGAACATCTGGATGTCCGGCGTTTTTTGCGTGCGGTGGCGTTAATGCGGCCGCCCAGAGGATGCCTGGTGCCCAAATGGCAGCTCCCGCTGGTGCTGGCGGCACTGGAGCGGGAGCCTTTTGAGCCTCTGAGCTCAGCTTCTTTGAAGGATCTCACGTTGAAGGTCGTGTTCCTGGTGGCTATTTGCTCGGCCAGGCGGATCTCGGAGCTGCAGGCGTTGTCATGTAAGGAACCCTACCTGTCTTTTTTTGAGTCTAAGGTGGTTTTGAGACCTGTTCCGGTGTTTTTACCCAAGGTCGTGTCGGCGTTTCATTTGAATCTGGACATTTCCTTGCCTGTGTTTTGTGTGGACGCAGCGGGTTCTGTGTCGAGGGCGTTGGACGTTAGTCGAGCCTTGAAAAAGTATCTGCGGCATACGGCGGGGTTCCGCAGATCGGAGAGGCTGTTTGTTCTGTTCGCGGGTCCTCGCCGGGGAGAAGCGGCGTCCAAGGCCTCCATTGCTCGGTGGATTAAGGAGGCGATTGCGTCAGCCTATTTGCTGAAGGGGAAGCCGGTTCCGGAGGGGCTGAGAGCCCATTCCACCAGAGCTCAGGCTACGTCCTGGGCGGAGGCCCGCTTGGTGCCGCCGGTGGAGATTTGTAGGGCGGCCACGTGGTCTTCTTTGAATCCCTTTATTAAACACTACCGGTTGGACATCCAATCGGCGCAAAATGCCGGCTTCGGGGCGGCGGTGCTGCAAGCGGCTGTAGCTGGGCCCTCCCGTTAACTTTACTGCTCTGGTACTTACTCAGAGGTCCGGGACTAGACTGGGGATACGATCAGGAAGGTGAAATTAGACTTACCTGCTAATTGTTGTTCCTGGAGTAGACCCAGTCTAGTCCCGCATCCCGCCCCGGTGTTAGGGGGGCTTGCAGCATGGTCTACTGTTCTCGAGGATGACAGGTAAGAAGCGTGGTGTCGGAGCTTGTGTCCCGGGAGATATTAGGATGTCATCTTTAAGGTGGGTGTTCGGACAGGTAGGAGGGGAGTCTGGGCACCCTTAGTGTTCACAGTTCGTTAGGTGATTTGTTCTTATGCAGTTATTTTGTTGAGTGTATTTCAGTGCTGGGTGGTTGGACCTTACGGGGGGTAAGTGAGGTCGTAACTTACTTGTTGCTCTGGTGAGTCTGCTTTGTCATTAGGGTACTGATGGAGGAAGGCGGATCCCAGAGATATATACGGATGACATCATGAAAAAGAAGGAGGTTCCTCAGTCTCCAAGCTGCTGATTAAGGTGGACAACTCAGAGGTCCGGGACTAGACTAGGTCTACTCCAGGAACAACAATTAGCAGGTAAGTCTAATTTCACCTTCATCACAAGAAACCCTACATTTTCACCCACAGCCACCATCAATCTGAATGACATCATAATACTAGTAAGACAAGAAATAAAATACCTGGGAGTGACGCTCGATAAGGACCTTAGCCTTCAATCCCACATTGCCAAAACCACAAAGAGCGCTTACATCAAAATGAGAACTGTCAGAAGGCTCAAACCCATCCTCGCTCAGGAGCACTTTTGAACAGTCTGTCAAGCCCTCATCATTCCCACACTAGACTATTGTAATCCCATCTACCAGGGGCTACCAAAAAAGACCCTGAGACCACTACAGCTAGCACAGAACACAGCCGCATGAATCATAACAGATTGTTCAAGTCACGACCACATTACTCCCATTTTGTACCAGCTGCACTGGCTCCCAATCAGCTCCCGAATCCGCTTCAAAGTACTTATAAGCATATTCAAAATAATACACAACCTCTCAGCTAACAGCCTACAACCATTCATAAAAACTAACGACAGCAAAAGACCAAGAAGAAAAGGAACCACAGACACCATCAGCACACCAAAGGAATTTGCCAAAACAAATCATGCCACGTCAAGAAGGGCACTCTCCCTGGCAGCGCCCACTCTATGGAACTCCCTCCCAGACCACCTAAGATCAAACAAAGACCTCAAGGACTTCAGAAAACTTCTTAAAACAGCTCTATTTACAGAACACTTCAAGGACATCACCTGAACCGACTCCTATTTGCAGCACAACCAAGGCAATATAGATCATGACCCTAGCTCACCATTTTTACATGGCTCTATTCTTGTATATATGTATATTGCTCACTATGAATATAGCTCACCGATAAATCTAGCACACTGCACCACACATCACTCTTCTTAACCCTTTGAAGGCCTACTTTAAATTTTTAATCCACATTCTGCAGCCGGGTTAATTTTTGCATATTTCAGGAAAATTGTACCCATCTTATTCAATATGTTCTAATAGTGATTTTCCTTCTGCTATGGTCATGTATTATATACCATTTGATAGGAATATTTAGTCAGAATTTTGGATCCCGAGAGTTTTGGGCTCGGCCTGGAAAGGCTTAAACCTCCCACTGCATGCTACAGACCACATCGATTGTTTGATGTGCTAAACCACTTTGATTTAATGATAAAGCGGTATACTAAATCCATCTAAATAAATAAATCCTACCTAATACATTTACAAGGAAAATTTGCAAGTACAGCAAACCTCAACAACAATACTTTCACAACTTTATATTTCTGTCCCTTTATTCTGATCTCTCTTCCTTTCTCTTAGTCCTTCCACAGTTATATTTATTTTCATTCTCTTCCCTTTTTCTCAGAGGTTTCAGAGTTCCTATAAACAGCAATCAACTGCCCTCTTCTCCATCTGTCTGCACAGCTTTGAGTTTCTTAAGGCACAATCTTCCTCTCCTGGCATGGATATCATGGTATTAATCAGCAGTAGCCTTAGAGCAGAGCATCTCAAAGGTGAGGTCAACCTGCTCTTTTTATTAGCAGTTGCTTTTTGGTTGTCTCCGTGCTGGAGGATCTCGGTCTCACAGACCCAAGATTGGGAACTAGTGAGCTAAATAACACTGAATTAAATATAAGGCAAGAAATAGTTGACCTCAAAGAAACATAGAATTACCCATTACCCCATATTACTTAAATTTGTAATTTAAAAAATTCCTTCCTCTGTTTTAAATGCATAAATTTTTTTTTTTTTTTTTAGTGCCTTCAAGTCAGTGTTGACTCATAGCGACCCAGCTACCTCTGGGTTTTCTTGGCAATGTATCACCGGAAGTAGATTGCCAGCCTTTTCTTCCGAGGCAATGGAGGGTAAAGTGACTTGCCCAAGGTCACAAGGAGTGCTAGTGGGAATCGAACCCTTGATCTTCTGGGTATGAGGCAGTTGCTCTAACCACTAGGCTACTCCTCCAAAATGCATAAATTAGCACACACATAAGAGGAAGAGAAAAACTCTCTCTAGTGGGTGGAGACGTTTGAGCTCTTCTTGGACTAACTGTACCAAAACGGGTGGTACTGCCAAGAACTCTTTCAACAGCAGATTGCCAGCAAGCCCCATCTTTTCTGGCTATCCTTATGCTTGGATGTGGATGCTGTGGCCCACAAGCCATTCTAAGTGGTATACATCCAAGGTGGCTTTTACTAATGGATGGTCTTCAGGGAAGATCCTGTACATTGGATCACTATAGAGGTGACTTGCTATCTGTTTGTACACCCGATGGTCCTGACTGATCTCAAAAATATTACAGGAGATCAGTGGTCATATATTATAAGGATACTCATAGTTGTTCTCCTCCAGTATGAGAGACTCCAGAGACAAAGGCATCATTTACTTGCCACACTCACTGGGGGTTACACCAGGATATTTTAAGGAGCTGTTATAACCCCTTAAGGATTGTTGTGTCATAGTAGGGGTGGGCGGGGATAGATGGCCTCTTTTGTTGGTGCTTGAAACTCTGAGTGGATACAAACATTACAGTGGCCATAACAATATGTCCTCAACACTTGTATATTACCGTTCTCCATTGTTTTCAACCCAAGTTAAACTGTTCTGTGCGAACCTGTTTGATGTTTTTCTGTTTTACTGTTTCACTGTTAATGTAAACTGTTTATTGTTTATGCAATGCAATCTGTTCTATGTAAACCTGTTTATTGTTCACGTTATATGTAAACCACACTGATCTTAAAAAGAGCGGTATATAAAAGCAAATAAATAAATAAACATAAGATATGCCATACTGGCTCAGACCAAGGTCCATCAAGCCCAGTATCCTGTTTCCAACAGTGGCCAATCTAGGTCATAAGTATCTAGCAGTTTCCCCAAAAGACACAGGTTCCACAATGCTTGTATTGATCAAGCAGTGATAGCCTGTGTCCCTTTTAATAATGGTTTATGGACTTTTCCTCCAGGAACTTGTCCAAACCTTTTTTAAACCCGGCTACATTAACAGCTTTTAGTACATCCTCAGGTAACAAATTCCAGAGTTTGATTACATGTTGAGTGAAAAAATATTTTCTCTTATTAGTCTTAAATAGGTTACCCTGTAGCTTCATTGCATGTCCCCTAGTCTTTCTATATTCTGATGACGTAAACAATCAATCTACATTTACCCATTCCACTCCATTCATTCATTTATAGACCACTATCATATCTCCCCTCAGCCTTCTCTTTTCCAGCTTGAAGAGCCCTAACCTTTTTAGCCGCTCTTCAAAGGAGTATCTTTTCATCCCCTTTACCATTTTGGTGGCTCTTCTCTGTACCTTTTCTAATAAAACTATAGCCTTTTTAAGCGAGCAGAATTGCACACAATATTCAAGGTACGGTTGCACTATAGAACGATACAGAGGCATTATAATATATTTTGTTTTATTTTCCATTCCTTTCCGATGATACCTAACATTCTTTTTGCTCTCTTGGCTGCCGCTGCACACGAGGCGGAGGGGTTTTTTTTTTTTGGGGGGTTTCAAAATATTTATTTAGCAAGTTCAAAAATACAAACATTCCAAAAAACAACATTGCGAATCAATAAGCAAACTAATTACAGTCCACGTCATGAGGAGCAGAAGAAAACAAGAATAAAAAAAGAAAGAAAACTTACACAAAGAAAACTGCAAAAAAAGGGAAAGCTGTCCTGATCATTTTAAACTCTTTTTTTTCCATCTGGTGACAAAAATTCAACCAAGAACTAACTATCGACCCGTGAAGGATGTGACAAAAGAAAAGTTTCCAAAGCCGATGCCTCCAAGAAGACATACTTGGTGCCCTTAAAAGTGACTAAACATTTGCAAGGAAATTTTAGGAAAAACGTGGCACCAATAGCTAAGACGCGCGGCTTTAACAATAAAAAGCCCCGGCGGCGAAGCTGAGTCACCCTGGAGACATCCGGAAACATATTAATTTTCTCCCCACAGAAGACAGCCTCTTTATTCATAAAATACAGTCGTATCACAGCATTCTTATCAACCTCAGACGCAAAGGATACCAGAAGTGTAGCCCGTGTTGAAATTATATCCCGGGAGGACTCAATGAACGCAGAAACGTCCAGAGAATTCTGGGATACAACAGGGGCAGCTCCAGGAGACATCTCCTCTGGTTTCGTCCCTTTAAGAGGAATATAAAACAATTTTGTAACATGCGGTTTCAGATCTTCACAATAGCCTAAAATTTCCGTTAAATATTTGTCAAACAGAATTTGGGGAGACAAAAAACGGGTATAAGGAAAATTTAAACATCTCACATTAGAAGCTCGCAAATTATTTTCTAATATTTCTTGCTGAGTATGCAAAGTAATACTATCTTTTATGAAAGACATTGAAGAATTTTGTAACACTTTACACTGAGCTTCCAATTTCTGGCATTTTTGATCTAATACAGCAATCTGAGAGTCATGCTGAGCAAATTTCGCCACAGAGTCCCTTGAGAAATCTGAGAATTGAGACACAACTGAACTGAGTGAAGATTCAATCCTAGATAGAACCCGCCACACATCCGAAAGGGAGATTTCCTGAGAGTCCACAGGTACAGACGATATACCGTCCCTGTATGCTGAAGCAAAACCCTCCGGAACCTTCAAGACCCGGGGTAAAGGAACAATCCCAGGAACAGTGGAGGGCCCAGAAGGGGATAGAGATGGCAAACAATCCAGCTGCTGCAGCAATACCTCCTTTACAGGTGAGGAGGTAACTGGGGCGATCTGTCCATTACCAACAGAAGGGGAAGAGATACTAACCCCCAAAGATATCGAGGAGCTATCACTGGGGAGCTGAGTATCAGACGGAACTTCCTTAGCCTCCATATTTCCCACGGCGACCAAATGCCTATCCATAGGACCGGAAACGTTGACAACTTTAGTAGGATTCACAGTACTCACATTTTGATGACGCTTCCTGCGTTTACCCATCCTACGAGACCAAGGACCAGCTCCCCAGCTCCTCGAGCACCAAAGGAGCACATAAGGAGCATTACCAGCCCCTTAATAACACGCCCCTTTAGAACGCTACCGCGTACCGTGTAGCGGTCGTGCTTTTAAGGCCCCCTGGATGACGTCAGGGCCAGGCGCCGCACAGATGGACCGGGTGCTCCGGGCTGCCGAAGAGACTCCCAACGCGGTGCACAGGGCAGACAGCCAACCTCTTTCCTCGCACGCTCCCAGTCACTGAGAGACTCCGCCGAGCTTTAAGGCCCCCTGGATGACATCAGGGCCAGGCGCCGCACAGATGGACCGGGTGCTCCGGGCTGCCGAAGAGACTCCCAACGCGGTGCACAGGGCAGACAGCCAACCTCTTTCCTCGCACGCTCCCAGTCACTGAGAGACTGCCGAGCTTTAAGGCCCCCTGGATGACGTCAGGGCCAGGCGCCGCACAGATGGACCGGGTGCTCCGGACTGCCGAAGAGACTCCCAACGCGGTGTACAGGGCAGACAGCCAACCTCTTTCCTCGCAGGAGGCGGAGGGTTTTAACATGTTATCCACGATGACGCCTAAATCTTTTTCCTGGGTCGTGGTTCCTAATGTGGAACCTTGCATCGTGTAACCATAGTTTGGGTTGTTCTTTCCTATGTGCATAACTTTGCACTTGTCCGTATTAAATTTCATCTGCCAAGATCCTCTTGCAATTTTCCACAATCCTCATGGGTTTAACAACTTTAAATAGTTTTGTGTCAACTGCGAATTTGATAACCTCACTCGTTATTCCCTTTTCCAGGTCATTTATGAATATGTTAAAAAGCAGTGGACCCAGCATCCCAGGAATACTCCACTATTCACCTTCTCCATTGGGAAAATTGGCAATTTAGCCCTATCCTCTGCTTTCTATCTTTTAACCAGTTCCTGATCCACAATAGTACAGTGCCTCCTAACCCATGACTTTTTAATTTTGCCAAAAATCTCTGATGAGGGACCTTGTCAAAGGCTTTCTGAAAGTCCAGATACACTATATCAACCGACTCACCTTTGTCTACCTGTTTATTCACACCTTCAAAAAAAAAAAAATATTAGTAAGACAAGATCTTCCTTGTCATTAAGCCATGATTATCTACATGTTCAATAATTTTGTTCTTTATGATGGTTTCTACCATTTTTCCTGGTACTGACGTCAGGCTCACCAGTCTGTAGTTTCCCGGATCACCCCTAGAACCCTTTTTAAAAATTGGCGTTACATCGGTCATCCTCCAATCTTCAGGTATTACAGATGATTTTAATGATAGTTCACAGATTACTAATAGCAGGTCTGCAATCTCATATTTCAGTTCTTTCAACACCCTTGGATGTATACCATCCGGTCCAGGTTATCAAATAGTTTTAATGCATCTTCCCGGTGTATTGATATTTCTTTCAATTCTTCCACATTATCACCTTTAAATACCGCTTCAGTTATGGGTAGCATCTCTAAATCTTCCCCAGTAAAGACCAAAGCAAAGAATTCATTCAGTCTCTCTGCTATGGCCTTTGTGAGGCCCTGTTACTCACAAAATAGACCACAACCTAATTATTACTAATTTCCTGTAATGATCAGATCCAAAAGTCAGTACAGGTACAATCAGAGTCTCTGTTTGTTTATTAGATAACTGATGACCAATACAGGCAAAGGTGTGGAGAAGAGAGTTCTGTCGAGCACTAGGCATCTCAAGAATGTCTCCTCCCAAGAATATAAAAAGCGTACTACATATATACTTTTCTTTGCTTCCGTTTATGCATACAGTCCCAGATCTATCCCTCCTATGTCTTCTCCCCCCTCCCTTCTTATTTCCTATTATTGCCTTTTTTGTTCCCCTTAGTTCCTGTTGCAAAAATCCCCCTTTGGCCCCCCTCTCTCTCGTACTTACCAACTATCGTTCAGCCACCTGCTTTCTTCAGGGCAAAAGGCCTAACATATATGTTGCCAGCTTCTGGTTTCCTGTGTACGTGCTCCTTTGCACATTGCCCCTGTAGGCCTATGTCTGGACTTTCCAATTCAGACCTACACCTACTGGGCTCATGATCTTTCCTTATATAGTTTTTCCTTGTGCTGGGTTTCTTCTTGTACTGGCCCAAGTGTTGCCCACATGATATAGCAGCCTGGCTGTTCTTTATTTTTTGAGATTCAGAGCAGACATTGAGTGATTATGAACCAGGAACATTATAATCCCTTAACCCTTAAAGTAATCTCTTAACACTTATCTAATACTTAACCTCGTACTTAACCCCTACAACCCGCACTTAACCCCTACAACTCCCCCATTTTTTATTTTTTATTTTTATTGAGAAGGGGAGAAATCTAAGTCAGAATAGTCAGACGTGGGGACTGCAGCATAAGAAACATTGACAAGAGCATGACTAGTTTGAACAGGCATAAAAGAAGTGGACACCTTGGTGCACTGTTTCTTACAACAGGATATAAAAATGGAAACACCACAACAGAAGATTAAAGCAAAGAATAATAATATGCCAGCTGAAATCAATAAGCCTTTCAGGCCAGATCCAAGAGAGTGGAACCAGGAGGAGAGAGATGAAAACCAATCCCCAATCTGGAGGCCACCCTTAAAATCATCAATATGAAGTTCAGATAAATGCTTAATCTTATTCATAGCATCTAATACAAATACCCTATGGTTTGCGATGACCGTGCAGCAATTAGTAGCATTAACAAACGAACAAGTCCCGCCTTCTGCAGCGAGCAACAAATCTAAAGCCTGTCTATTCTGCAGCGTCATCTGGTTATTTTGTTCAAGCGATTCAGCTAAGCGAGAGATAGATTCAGTAACAGCTTTCATTTGTATATGTAGCAAACATTGTAAGCGGCGGACAACCATACCAAGTTCTGCAGTAAGGGTGGGAGTGGCCCAAGGAATCCAGGCAGTGGCACTAAGAGCAATAAGGCGTGCTTTGGTCATGGGGTAAGTGGAGTTAACATATTCATAGGAAGCTTGTATAGCAGAATCTTCAGCAATGGAGGAATCCCAGGGGCTAGCATAACTACGCTTATGGCGCTGGTGTAGAGGAGTAGGGGGAGAGGGCAGGGGGTCATATGAGACATTCAGGGGAATAAGGACTGAATAAGGGGATACTTTAACTAAGGCACAGGGTAAGTTGGACAGTGAAATCTTCTGGTACAAAACATCACCACAAAGCCAGTAATGTCCCACAATAGCAGATAGAGAAAAAGAAGGTTTCCAAGTAAAATAGGTTTTAATGGGATATGCCATAGAGGAATGGGGATGGCATCCTGAGGTAGCGGAGTGAGTACAAGGAGTCTGACAGAGAGGATGATCATCACGGGACTTACAAGGTTTCCAGTGGACGCGGCCAGCAAGTTGGTGGCCTATGATAGTAGTAGAAACATTGCGGCCTTGCCTGGCAGTGGTGTTTGGCACGCCACATCGGGCCACATCGGTGCAGTAGAGGATTGGAGCATAGCAGGAAGTGAAAGGAGAGTGTGAGTAAGTACCCTTGCGGAAAAGGAGAGTATGTGTAGAATCCATAGGACCAACATTAAAGGCCGAAGCCCAAAAGTCAGGACCCCATACCCGAGAGTGTGCTTTAACCCACGGGCCCCAGTGGGTGGAGTTGACAAGATTTCTACGGACTCGAGTGCAGTACCAATGTTCCCTAGACATATTACGCCCATAATAGAAAGGGCGCATGGTACCATGCAAAAAGTGAAACTTATTAGTTTGGACATTCCAGGAAACATTGCAGGTGTTAGCAAAAGAGACAGAGGAGTTGGTAATAAGACAGTAATAGAATATCATAGGGGGCACAGAGACACGAACAGGAAAAGAAGCAGCCTGATGGGCCGCCCAGGTATCATTACAGTAAATAGGGCCACGCTCTACACAACCCCTAATAAGGTGGGGGTTATTCCAGCAGGGGAAGGCACCTACAAATTCTTCAAATGGGACAGGGAGCACACGAACAGGAGCATAATTACCACCTTGGGGTAACGGGGTGCATATAATGCAGTCACTAATATTCAGAAGGTCAACCACCTCGAGGACAGTTGATTTCCAAGTATTAGTGAGAGGAGGGGCAGACCTGCGGGAGCGGTTCGGAGAAGGAGAGGACAGGGGCGAGGGGGGAGTAGAGTAAAAAGGGTGGGGGCGGAAAGAGATAAAGTAAAGAAACCACCCTATAAAAATTGACAGTAACATAGCAAAATATAGAAAACCATACTTATAATTAAGGTGAGGCATGATAAGAGAATATCACTTAAATGTTCAAGAATCAAAGGCAGTTCAGGGTACCCAAAGATGGGCAATATGAGTCCAAGTTTGACGAGTCCAACAGAACAGCAAATGGAGTTGAGGCAGAAACGATGTGGGGTCCTGAATATGTTGGATCTTGCCAGGAACTCCGATGAGGATTTCTGCGATAAACTGCGGTTCCAATTGGGATCAGGGTATCCTTCGGGCACTGTGGATGTAGGTCACGTAGGGCACAGCGTCGGGAAATCTCTGCCAAGGCTAGGCGCAGACCTGCAATATAAGGAGACAAAGAATCCGGTAAAGAAACTGAGGTTTCAGACAGATTGTATAGCAGCAATCGCCGGCCTGTACAAATTTCATGTGGTGTTAGAGCAACGTTCTTCAGTGGGCGGTTCCTAAGTTGAAACAGTGCCAGAGGAAGAGCCTGCAACCAAGAGATATTCTTATCTGATTGTATCAAACACAGGGCAGTCTTGAGCAGGCCATTGGTTTGTTCGACGAGGCCATTGGAGGTGGGGCGGTAGACAGACACATACTTCCAGTTTAGGCTTACAGCTGCAGAGAAAAGATGTATTAGCTGATTCCGGAAATGAGAGCCATTATCAGAATAAACAGTTCGTGGTATGCCAAAACGAGGAAACAGGTGCTGGGAAAAGCACTTGAATACCTTGGAGGCCTTCTCTTGTTTGCACGGGAAAGCCTCGACCCACTTGGAAAATGGACAGACGCAGACAAGAAGAAATCTGTATCCATCTGCACGAACCTGCATATCTGTGAAATCAACATACCAGGAAATGAACGGACCCTGGACTACGGGCAGGTGACCTTGCAAAATATGCTTGCCCTTCACTGGAGAGTTTTCTAAACACTGGGGACACTTTTGGCACCACTCCTGTATTCTGAGTTTAAGACGTGGATGCCAAAAAAGCTCAGAGATCTGTGCAGCCATGCTGGAAGCTGATGCATGACTGACAGAATGCAGCAGAGAACACAATTGTTGCAAGGACCAAAAGGAAATACAAAGTTTCCCAGAAGGGTGGACCCATAACTTCTTATGCTCAGAGCACCCCAACAATCTCCACCCCTGCACCTCATCCTGCGCAAGATTCTGTTGATAATCTTGGAGTGACGGTAAGGGATACGTTTTTGCTCGGGTAGTAACTAAAATGGGGACAGTATCTGTGACTTGTTTAGCTGCTTCATCTGCTAGGGCATTGCCAAAATGCAGGAAACCATAATGGCGGGAATGGCCGGGGACCCAGTTACAGGAAGTTAAAATATCTTTCTGGCAACGTTGTAATAGTAAGTCATAAAGGTACAATATCAATGATTTGTGAACTAACTGACTACTAGATGAATTAACAAATCCTCGCTGTAACCAAATCTGAAGGTATTCCCCACACAGCTTTTGAACATACTGTGAATCAGTATAAAAAAATCAAGGGCGTTGCCGGACGTTCTTCTAAAACTGCTAATATGGCGCACAGTTCAGCTGCCTGTGCTGAATATCCCTGATCCGAGTCCAGGGCATACTGTAAGCGATGCTCAGACACTCCAGCAGGGGTCACTAGCACCGCAGCAAAACCTACAGCACCCTTCTATGCTGATCCATCTGTAAACCAAATTTCACTATCTGGTGGCATGTCAGAGGGAGATACCATAAAGGATAAAACTTCCTCATAAGATGAATCACATACTGGGGTATAAACATCTACTGCTGTCTGTAGCCAACTGAATGGACAGGTGGAGGCAATGAGGGGACGAAAGATCACTCCACTATTCAGGATAGAAGCACAAGCTTGCTGCAGCTTAGATGAGGACAAATGTAACGTGTCTTTGTTCAGAATAGCCTTCAATTCAATAGACTAATAGAGAATCAGGGTAGTGGGGGTGAAAATGGACAGGACTTTCTCTATCGCTGCTGCTACTGCAATGACTAATTTTTCAAGTTCAGGCAGTGGGAGTTCAGTACATCCAAAGGTACCAGACAAGAATGATAAGGTGGACACCCTATCCTGAAATAGAATGGCTGCCCAAGCTTGGGAGCCAGTCACCACCATTAACTGAAAGGGTTTGTGATGATTTGGCAGATGTAAGGCTGGAAGAGACTTTAAATCTTCCAAAATGGACTGGAGCACACTTACATGACAAGGATCTAAGGTAATTTTGTCAGAATTCTTTACACCACCCTTCAAGTAAGGGCGGAAGCAGAGGGTCCGAGAGCTAAAAGCTGGGATCCAATTTCTGCACAAATTAAGTGTGCCTAAAACAGATCTCAGTTCCCTTACTGTCTCTGGTATAGGTAGTTGTAAAGCATGTTTAACGGTTTTTTCTCCCACCTGAATGGAACCCTGGCTTAATTGAAATCCCAGAAAAGTAACTGTTGTCTGCACGAGTTGTGCTTTCTCTGCATTTAGTTTGTACCCTTTGTCCTGCAGTTCCTGTATTAGTTCCTGTGTGTACTTCTGCATTTCCTTATAGTTAGAGCCAGACAGCAAGATGTCATCTACATATTGTAACAGACACATCTCTCCAGGGAGATGTGAATTGAACTCCTGCAAATCTTGTGAGAGAATCTGGGAAAAGATACTAGGAATATCGACATATCCCTGTGGTAGTCGCGTCCATTGGTAATGTACTTGATCAAAAAGAAAAGCTAGCAGGGGCCTAGAATCAGTAGCAATTTCAACGCTAAAGAAGGCATTTTTTAAATCCAATACTGTAAAATGCTTGTACAGTTGTACAGTATTTAATGTGGTGGCCGGGTTGGCAACTGCCGGAAACTGAGTTTCCACAACTTGGTTCAGTGCCCGTAGGTCATGGACAATTCGCCATTTGCCATTGGGTTTACTGACCGGAAAGAGAGGGGTATTATATGAAGAGGTACTGTGCTCTATAATGCCGTGCAGTTTGAGCTGATCAATTTCTTCTCGTGCACCCTCTATAGCTGCCTGCTGTAAGGGGTACTGTGGTAATTTGGGACCCTCTTTCCCTGGTTTTAATCGTATGTGGACAGGAGAACCTCGTACTCGGCCATAAGGGCTAAGGAAGTACATGCCAATTTCACTTATTCCTGCAGATTGGAATTCTCCTGCTACCAGGGTAACTTGGGCCTTAACAATTAAATCTCGCCCCATCAAATTTATAGGACAGTGAGAAGCATACAGAAAATTGTGATAGAGATCAAATTTTGGGCCTTCCACGTGAATTGGATTGGTTACAGGGGTTTTTACTGACTTACCATCAAACCATTACACTGTCTCTGCCAATAGTGCTACCTATAGGCATGGTATTCAAGACAGACAGCGTGGCTCCGGTATCAATTAGAAAATTCATCCCTTGGCCATTCAATGTTAACTTTATGTGGGGCTCCTCTGTGCCTAGCATCACCTGCATATTATAGATACCTAGTCATTGTCCATCTCCCCTATTGCCATAGCCTGCCCTATTTGGGGGCTGCCAGGTAGGGTATTGGCGGGGTCTTGTAGGTGGTGGGGGACCTTGGTTATACTCTCTCCGCCCTCTTGGCTGAGGGGCACGGCAGGCCCGTTGCAAGTGTCCCTTTTCACCGCATTGCCAACAGCAAAAATCCCTTTCTCTGTTCTGTTTTTGTCTGGGGAAGGGCCGTGGTTCCTGACCTGAGAGCTGACCACGTCCTTGAACATTCAAGGCACGTATCATGGGTCTGGGTGCTTCCTCAAAATCACCATCTGAACTGCTATCACTGGAAGAATCATCCAAGCATTCCATACATGCCTCAAATTGTTTCCGTGTGTCCTTAGCTTGTTGCTTTGCCTCTTTAACCTGCTGCCGGAGGGCTTTAATTAATTTTTCGTCGGCAGGAGATCTGCTGACCAGCCCTTCCTTCTTCTTCTCCTGTTCTATTTCTTTCAATTGCAAATTAAACAAACGAGTCTGGGCAGCTTTTCTGTCCCTCTCTGGTTTATTCAATTCTTCCTCAGCTTGTCTGATAAAATGAAAAATATGTGCCTGTTGCTTCTGCCATGGCTCTGACTCCAGCGCAACTATATTTTTGAGTTTCAACTGGATGGGCAAAGGTAAGGTATTACACAGAGTCTGGAAAAACATAAGGGCTATATGTGGGGCATTATGGGGTACACCCATTTGTGCTTCCCACAGGTCTTGGAACTTTGCCAAGTAAGCACTAATATCTTCCCCTACCTTAAACTGCAGCGATGTAAGGGGTCCCATACTTCTTTGGGTAGGGTATATGTCTCTTAGTGAATCCCAAACCAAATTACGATAGGGGTTAAACAAAGCCCCATCGTATTCTGGTTCGTGGACCAACACCCCATCTATACGTGCATTGTTAAACACCTGATTGGCAGCATTATTACCCAAAATCCAGGCCAACAATGCTTTCACATCACCAATTGCTAAGGTATAACCTACGGTCAATCGTTCAAACTTCTGTATCCATGCCCCTGCACCTTGATTTAGGGGAGGGAGTTGTTCTGACAGGTTGGTCATATCAGTAAAACTCCAGGGAATATATATCTCCTGTCCTTGGGGAGCACGTCGCACAGGAAACATCATATAACCTGGCAACTTTGGGTTATTGGGATCTTGTCCCTCATATTTTTCCCATACTCTCAATCCTGCTTCCATGTACTTATAGTCCCATTGTGGGTCCCCTTCCCCTCCACGAATACACCTACGAGCTAGGTTTAAATCTTTAGTGTCCAGTGATCCTTGTTCTGGCCAAATTCTCATTTGTGGGGCACATGCAGAGGTCCATCCATGTAGGTTGGAACTCCAACGATATACATAAAATCCTTCACCTTCCTCCTCATGGAAGACAAACTCTACAGGGGTTTTCTTAGGTTGAACTGGTTCTTTAGAACTCTGTGCGGGCAGTAAGCGATATTCATGGGCTCTGGTTGTCCGGTTTCTAATATCATACAGACTTTCATGTGGTCGGTTACCATAGTACTTTAGCTGCCATTGATTTGGCGGAGGTAGTGGTGTTCCACTGGAGGATTTATTGCAACCAGCGGAACTAGTAACAGGGGGAGTAGACTGTACCTTATGTAGGATACCCCCTGAGGGTTTATCCTCTGATGAAACCTGAATTTCCTCCTGAAGTGTGGGAGTAGAGGGATGGGAATCTCCGCCCATAGCCCCCAAGACTGACTTTTCGCAAGGACCTGGGTCCCCAGGACTTGTATCAGGAGTCAAATGTAATTTGCCCATTACTTGGACCCATCCTGTATGCCGTTCCCGGCAGGGGAATACCGACCGGGATCTCCTACATGGCTGGGGGCCCTTTCGGTAAACAATATCTTCCAATTCCCTATACAGTGGCTTATATAAAGAGGTATCAATATAAGGAGCTGAAGGCTCTGGCTGATTTGTCTTTCCCAGATTCTCCTTTTGTTTTTCTTTCATCTGTTTATCATTAAGTTTCTTCTCTGATAGTTCCTTCTTGGGCATGGGGGGGTCTGAGTACCCTATTGCTGCCATGGTACGACTCTCCGTCGTACAATAGGGAGGAGGGGCATCACTACTGAGGGTACCCTGGGTTTGCCTGTTTCATCCACATGGAAATGTATTGCAGATGTTTTAACTGACTAGCATTGGTCTTATGAGACAAAACATAATCCCTAATTTTTGCTAAACAACAACCATCAAAGGACCCCTCCGGTGGCCAGCCAAGAGGTGTCCCGGGAGCAGCGCTCCATTTTGCCCATTTAAGGCAAACCTTCAATATTTCCTTTCCTAATATGGGATTATCTCTCATCATCCGTTCGACCGGAGTCATTGGGGAAACCTGATATCTCCAGGAACAAGCAGGAATAAGTCCTCACATATGGGTACGTCAGTACCGACGGAGCCTGAGCGGGAAAGCTCCCCAGCTTCCCAGAAAGGAAGCTTTTGGGGCCTCCCACTGCACATGCGCGCTGCCTTCCCGCCTTCCTGACCAGCTCTCCTCAGTTTCTCTTTTTCCGCGGAGCCAGCAGGTCGTGTTCCTGTCACCGCTGAAGAAATTGTTAATTTTATTGTTTTCTTTAGACCGCGTACCTGCCTTCCCCATACCGAAACCGGTACCGCCGGTCTCTCTTTCTTTCTTTTTAAAAAAAAATAAATCTTTTATTTTTCCTCAGCACAGCTTGGTAGCTTTTGTTAGGCCTTCAGGCCTACTCAAATTCTCCTCATGGAGAAGCCAGCTCCTGGTTTCAAAAAGTGTACCAAGTGCAGTGCTGTCATTTCTGTCACAGACACCCATGAATGGTGTCTTAAATGTTTGGGACCTGACCACTCCATACCGGACTGCCCATCCTGCTCCCAGATGTCTAAACGTGGGTTGCAGAACCGGGCCAACAAGTTCCATGTGCTGTTTGCTTCGGAAAATCCAGCATCACAGTCATCCAGGTCTTTCTCTCCGGATGGATCTCAGGTAACCAAACCCTCTGGTGGCAGGTCCTCAAAGAGCAAATCTCCTTCAAAGCATCGAGAGGCTCTCTCTTTTGAGCTTGAGGATCCTGCCCCAGCCAAACAACCCCGGCGGGAAGTTCTGGCTTCCAAAGCACCATCTATGGGGTTACAGGTTGACATCGATGACACGGCCTCGACTGATCACCTGTTGGACTGCTCTGGGGTACCGGCCCATACCGGTACAGACATCCAGGCAGCAGTGCCGTCTATGAGCAATACTGTTCAAACCATGCAGCAGGCCATGCTGGCTTTTATCCATGCTGCGACGCCCTCGGTATCGCGTTCAGCGATACCGGGTACGGTTCCGGTATCGTCTCCCATACCGGAACCGAGACCATCGACTTCCAAACGCAGATCGGTTCCGCATGCCGGATCCGGGTTTTTACCCGATACCGATCCCATACCCGGTACGCCCGATGTCGATACCGATCGGTATGCGTATCGTGCGTTGGAAGCAAATAGAGAATACTCTGATTCCTCAGAAGATTTCAACTCCTCTGAGGACTCTGATGAGCTGTCTCTGGTTCTTCATGAAGACACCTCTTCCCCAAAGAGGAGAATGTCTCCACCAGAGGATTTGTCCTTTCAAGAATTCATCATTGAATTAGCTAAAGGACTTTCTATTACCACATCCTCAGAAAAAGAACCTAGATCAAAGAAATTGGATATTTTAGGATACCCCAAGGTTCCTAAAGAGGCAGTTACCCTGCCTATCCATGAAATCCTTCAAGAACACTTGATGGACTTATGGGAGGCTCCTCTAACGTTGTCTCCTTATTCTCGTAGGCTGGACACCATGTACCGGGTCCCTCCTTCTCCTGGTTTTCAAAAGACTCAGTTGCCTCACCATTCCATTGTGGTGAAGTCTGCACTGAAAAAGATTAAGAGTACCAAAAGGCACTCTTCTACCCCTCCAGGACGAGAATGTAAGACCCTAGACTCTTTTGGCAAGAAAATTTTCCAGGCTACTATGCTTATAGCCAGGATTAACTCTTACAGTCTGTATATGGGCATGTTTCTTAGAGAACTTGCCCTAAAGATACGACCTTTTGCCTCCTTTATCCCTGAGGATAGAAAAGAGGAGTTCATTTCTCTGGTGAAACAGCTTTTAGATGTTTCTAAGTTCTCCAACAGAGCAGCTTTTGATTCCTTTGAGGGTGCCGGTAGAGCTTCGGGCATTGCTATTGCAGCCCGACGACTTGCTTGGCTCCAGGCCTCTGACCTAGAACCCTGGGTCTTAGATGGCTTACGGAATCTGCCCTGTACAGGTGAGAACTTATTTGGTAAGGACTGGCAAATTAAAGCCACCCAAATGGATGCAGAGAATGCTACCTTGGATAGACTTTCTAAGTCTACCTCTGCTCCTGCCAAGAAAAAGTCTTTCAAGAGGCCTTACTACAAGAAGGCCAGATTTTCCACAAATACTGGCCAACAATCTTCTCAGCCTCGCTTTGCTACTAAACGTCAGCAACCTAAACAGGCAAAGTCAAAGCCTGCAGTGTCTACCACTCCTCAGCAGGCTCAACCCCCTCAGGGGTTTTGACTTGCCCCTAGAGAACTTAACATTTCTGGCTCTAGAACAACCAGAGCCCCTCACCATTCCTGGAAGGTTAGCTCACTTTGCTCCCAGATGGGAGCAAATCACATCAGAGCAATGGACCCTCTCTATCATCAGAGAGGGCTACAAACTTCATTTTTCCAACCTTCCTCCATATACCATGGTGAGGCACTTCAATTCTCCCCCATTTCTCCTGGACCTGTTGGGTCAGGAAGTCTCTTCTCTCCTTGCCCAAGGGGCAATAGAAGAGGTTCCTCTTCTTCAACAAGGGACAGGATTCTACTCCCCTTATTTTCTCATAACAAAGAAGACAGGGGGATTCAGACCTATCCTAGATCTGAGAGAATTGAACAGATTTCTGTACAAGGAGAAATTCAAAATGCTTTCTCTAGGCATTCTCCTTCCATACCTTCAGAGTCAGGATTGGCTTTGTTCTCTAGATCTCAAGGATGCGTACACACATATACTCATCCACCCATCCCACAGAAAATATCTAAGATTTTTGTTTCAGGGAAAACATTTCCAGTACAGAGTACTTCCCTTCGGTCTAGCCTCTGCTCCAAGAGTGTTCACCAAATGCATGGCAGTTGTTGCCGCATTTCTAAGAGGTCTGGGAATTTTTGTATTCCCATATCTGGACGACTGGCTCATTCGAGCTCCATCTCAGTCAGAGGCCCAGATTTCCCTGGACCGCACAAGGCACCTTCTGCAGTATCTGGGACTGGTGGTAAACCTTCCCAAGTCTCAACTTACCCCTACTCAGTCTCTAGAATTCATAGGGGCCCAGTTGGACACCACCACTGCAAGGGCCTACCTGCCTCAAGTCCGGGGCCAACGTCTGCTGTGCTTGGCCTCCCAAGCTCAGTCCAGCAGTCACTTGACAGCCAGAGAAATGCTGCGACTTCTGGGCCACATGGCCTCCACGGTACACGTGGTGCCCTACGCTCGTCTTCATATGAGAGCAGCTCAATGGACCTTGGCCACCCAGTGGACTCAAGCATCAGGAGCGCTCTCCGACCAAATACTCACCTCAAAACGGCTGTTTTGGTCCCTCCAATGGTGGGTGTCCACCAAGAATCTGTTGTTGGGGGCCCCCTTCCAACCTTTGTTGCCCCAAGCAACCCTCACAACAGATGCCTCCCAAACAGGGTGGGGAGCCCATCTACAATCCCTCTCCACTCAGGGTACTTGGTCTCCGCAGGAGACCACCCTTCACATCAACCTCCTGGAACTGCGAGCAATCTTCTTTGCCCTCAAAGTATTCCATACCCTCCTTGTCAACCTGACCGTCTTAGTTCAGACAGACAATCAGGTGGCCATGTTCTACGTAAACAAACAAGGAGGGACAGGCTCTCTGTCGCTTTGCAACGAAGCTCTCAGATTATAGGCCTTCGCCAGAGAGCATCAAATTCATCTTCTGGCAGTATATCTTCCAGGGGTTCAAAACTCTCGGGCAGACAGACTCAGTCGAGTTCTGCTCCCACACGAATGGTCCCTACATATGGACCAGATAGGCAGAATCTTTCAGGAATGGGGAACCCCGGACATAGACCTCTTTGCAAGTCCGTGGAATGCCAAACTTCCCCGGTTCTGTTCCAGGATTCTGTGTCAGGGAGCTCAGGCCAACGACGCCTTCCTCCTGCATTGGGGTCAGGAATTCCTATATGCCTTTCCACCCATTCCTTTGATTCCCAAGATTCTGTTCAAACTACAGAGGGATCACGGATCCATGATCCTCATAGCTCCACGCTGGCCACGCCAAGTGTGGTTCCCTCTACTTCTGCATCTCTCCCAGGGACCCTCCCTGGACCTGGGAGCTGCGCCAGACCTTCTGTCTCAGGAGGGGGGGACTTTGTGGCACCCAAACCCCAAGTCCCTACACCTCAGAGCTTGGTTACTGAAGGCCTAAGCCTTCATGATTTCAATCTTTCTCAACCAGTGAAAGATATCCTTCATGCCTCTAGGAAACCCTCCACGAGGCGTTCCTATGCTTTCAAATGGAAACGCTTTTCCATTTGGTGTGCTCAACAGGGTCTTGACCCTCTAGCACTTCCTTTGAATTCTCTACTAGACTATCTCCTGCATCTTTCTAATGCAGGCCTTAAGACGAATTCAGTAAGAGTCCATTTGAGTGCTATTGCAGCATCCTTAAAACCTATAAATGGACAACCTATCTCCTCTCATCCGCTTGTTGCAAGATTTATGAGAGGCCTGACTCTAACTAAGCCTCCCATCCGACCTCCTCCGGTAGCATGGGACTTGAACCTAGTTCTAGGTCAGCTTATGAAGCCACCTTTTGAGCCTTTACACTCCACCTCCTTGAAATTTCTTTCATGGAAGGTAGTTTTCCTCATTGCAGTCACTTCAGCTCGCCGCATCAGTGAACTGCAGGCTTTAGTGGCTAATCCACCTTATACCAGATTTCATCATGATAAGGTGGTCCTTAGGACGAACCCCCACTTTATGCCCAAAGTGGTTTCGCCTTTTCATCTTAATCAAGAGGTATATCTACCTGTCTTTTTTCCGGCTCCTCATGCATCCAGTGCAGGGAGGAACCTTCATACTTTAGATTGCAAAAGAGCTCTTGCCTTTTACCTCAACAGGACCCAGCCACATCGAAAGTCTTCCCAGCTTTTCGTGGCTTTTGATCCTTCTCATTTGGGACGTCCAGTCTCCAAACGTACACTTTCCAATTGGATTGCTCAGTGTATTTCCTTTGCTTACCAGAGTAAAAACATTTCTCTGGAAGGCCATGTCACAGCTCACAATGTGAGAGCCATGGCCACTTCTATGGCTCATCTTCACTCTGTCTCCATAGATCAGATCTGTTGAGCCGCCACATGGGCCTCGGTTCATACCTTCACAGCCCATTACTGCTTGGACAAGGACTCCCGCCGGGATGCCTTGTTTGGTCAGGCTGTCCTCAAGCACCTGTTCCATACTTGAACAACTCCTGCCCACCTTCCCAGGATGGATGCCTGAGATCCATACGAAGATGGCGAACCGTGGGACGGGATCTCCCAGGCATCTTAGCTAGGGAGTCCCCATATGTGAGGACTTATTCCTGCTTGTTCCTGGAGATAGCACAGTTACTTACCTGTAACAGGTGATCTCTGGGAACAGCAGGAATTAGTCCTCACAACCCACCCACCTCCCCTAGGAGTTGTATCTTCTATCTATCTATCTTCCTTTCCTCTCTCTATTGTCTCAGCTATAAACTCGAACTGAGGAGAGCTGGTCAGGAAGGCGGGAAGGCAGCGCGCATGTGCAGTGGGAGGCCCCAAAAGCTTCCTTTCTGGGAAGCTGGGGAGCTTTCCCGCTCAGGCTCCGTCGGTACCGACGTACCCATATGTGAGGACTAATTCCTGCTGTTCCCAGAGATCACCTGTTACAGGTAAGTAACTGTGTTTTACCATTATTCCTTGATTGTCATCTTTCTTTCTCCTAAACAGAGACATAATACCTACGTGCAGACTTTAAGGATCTTAATATCTCACCTCTTTATCTACAGAGGAAGGTCGGTGCACGAAATGTCCAGGACACCTTTCAAACAAGAAATTCGCTTCGTTCAGACCCAGCCAATCTCCTCGCGGAGGTATGGAACCGTGAGTAAGAACACACACACGCTTCGTATCTGTCTCGATACGTACAGTCTCAAACACACCTCATTCAGTCTTGGCTCATAGCAGCAAAATATCCTTACACTTTATCAATATAACAAAACAAAAGTTAAACA
This sequence comes from Ichthyophis bannanicus, assembly GCA_033557465.1. Lineage (NCBI taxonomy): Eukaryota > Metazoa > Chordata > Amphibia > Gymnophiona > Ichthyophiidae > Ichthyophis > Ichthyophis bannanicus. Next base: position 676,786,830 of record CM066032.1, on the reverse strand, counting down.
ACAACACTTACCAAGCTTGGTCAAAGATAAGTATACTCACGACGTTGTCGTCACAACAGTCGTCTTCCTAGGGAATCAGTCACTCGCTTCTTCTTCTCCTCCGGTCTCTACTACGAACCGGGAACGTACCTCCCTCTTCTTTCTTGAGGGGAATCCAAATCTTTAAATTTGTATCTTGGTCATAAAGACCCACCCGTACCCAATCCCGGGTGTTCGGCACAAATTTGTGAGGCCCTGTTACTCACAAAATAGACCACAACCTAATTATTACTAATTTCCTGTAATGATCAGATCCAAATGTCAGTACAGGTGCAATCAGAGTCTCTGTTTATTAGATAACTGATGACCAATACAGTCAAAGGTGTGGGAAAGAGAGTTCTATCGAGCACTAGGCATCTCAAGAATGTTACCTCCCAAGAATATAAAAAGCGTACTACATATATACTTTTCTTTGCTTCTGTTTATGCATACAGTCCGAGATCTATCCCTCCTATGTCTTCTCCCCCCTCCCTTCTTATTTCCTATTATTGCCTTTTTTGTTCCCCTTAGTTCCTGTTGCAAAAATCCCCCTTTGGCCCCCCTCTCTCTCTTATACTTACCAACTATCGTTCAGCCACCTGCTTTCTTCAGGGCAAAAGGCCTAACATATATGTTGCCAGCTTCTGGTTTCCTGTGTACGTGCTCCTTTGCACATTGCCCCTGTAGGCCTATGTCTGGACTTTCCAATTCAGACCTACACCTACTGGGCTCATGATCTTTCCTTATATGGTTTTTCCTTGTGCTGGGTTTCTTCTTGTACTGGCCCAAGTGTTGCCCACATGATATAGCAGCCTGGCTGTTCTTTATTTTTTGAGATTCAGAGCAGCCATTGAGTGATTATCAACCAGGAACATTATAATCCCTTAACCCTTAAAGTAATCTCTTAACACTTATCTAATACTTAACCTCGTACTTAACCCCTACATCCCGCACTTAACCCCTACACCTTGTCCCCTTTTATCCCTCTATCATCTAATGGTCCAAGTGACTCACAGGTTTTTTGCTACGTATGTACTTGAAAAAGTCTTTATTATGCGTTTTGCTTCCACAGCAAGCTTCTCCTCAAATTCTCTCTGCCTGCCTTATCAATGCCTTGCATTTAACCTGCCAGTGCTTGTGGTGTTTTCTAGTTTTCGTCATTTGGCACTTTTTTCCATTTCCTGAAAGTGCTTTTTCAGCAACAGCAGCTTCTCTGACCTCACCTTTAAACCATGCTGGCAGGATTTTGGACTGACTTCAACTTTTCTTAAAGCATGGAATACAGCTGGCCTGGGCTTCCAAGATAATATTTTTAAACAAAAAACAAGCTTGATGTAAGTCTTTAACCTTTGTAACTGCTCCTTTTAGTTTTTTCTGAACTATTTTCCTCATTTTATCATAGTCTCCCTTTCGAAAGTTAAAAGGTAGTACTGTGGATTTCCTTACCATCCCACCTCCATTAATTAAATCAAGCGCGATCATGCTGTGATCACTATTGCCAAGTAGCCCCAACACGCTTATCTCTTGCACCAGATCTGGTGTTCCACTAAGGGCTAGGTCCAAAATGGCTTCCCCTCTGGTCGGTTTATGAACCAGCTGCTCCAAGAAGCAGTCATTTATTTCATCTAGAAACTTTATCTCCCTAGCATGCCCTGCTGTGACACAGGGTAATTGAAATCACCCATTATTATTACTGTGTTGTAACTTTTGTTAGCTTCCCTGATTTCTTTGAGCATTTCATTATCCATTTGTTCATTCTGGGCAGCCGGTCGATAGTACACCCCCACTTCCACCGCCTTCCCCTTTTTTACATGGAATTTCAATCCATAGAGATTCTACATTGAATTTTGTTTCCTGCAAAACCTTAATCCATTGTGACTCAATGCCCTCTCTAACATAGAGCACAATCCCTCCACCAATTTGATCTGCTCTCTCATTATGATACAGTTTGTACCCAGGTATCACAGTGTCCCACTGGTTGTCCTCCTTCCACCATGTCTCTGAGATGCCAATCATATCTGACCTCTCATTTAGTGCTAGATATTCTAACTCTTCCATCTTATTTTTTAGACTTCTAGCATTTGCATACAAGCATTTTAGAGACTGTATTTTATTCATATTAATTTGGCAGTCGGTAGGCAGATTGCCATGGACATACTTTCCAAGAACCCACTGAAAGAGACAATCTTCCCCTGTGATTAACCAGATGTAGTAGCCTATGGCGACTATAATGTGCCACACCTGAGTCTGAATCATAGGTAATAGAGTAGTACTGTGTACCGGGGCCCCAGAAACTGTATGCAGTATGCTTTCAGCTAGTACAGTAACAGTATGGCATTTACCTTTTAGACCCTCCCAGCTTCCCACTACTGCATGTGGTCAAACCATAAGGGCAACCGTGGCGTGAGTGTAGTAGCTCCTTATGGCAGCTTTTGATCACTCTGGCTCTTTTCTGCCTTTGGCTGACCCAGGTCTTCGCTGCTACTTATGTCAAAGATAGTGTGGAACACAGCAGCTGCTGTCAGATCTCTGGAGATGGGCTTTACAGGCTGCGGGGAAATTCTTTATAATAAGTTAACCCTATCAGCTTCCTCAAAGATTTTTGGGAGCATCCAGCCTTCATGGTGGGTTTGGCAAGTGGTTCAGGACTCCTTCCACTTCAATATGCTTCCATGCTGCTGGGTAGTGTAACTGGCAGCTGATTTGCTGAGGTTTATTCAGAAAGGGGAATGCAGGGAATGTCCACTCAAGGTTTTGGTGAAGATTCTTGGTGCTACTCCTTAATGTAGATCAGTTGGCAGGCCATGGGTTGACATGTCAGCTCAGAGGCTTCAACTCTCTGGTGTCATTTCCACTCTCCTGGCTGGACTCAAATAGGAGTGGGGACGGCGAGCAGCAGCAGTGAACATAAGAACATAAGATATGCCATACTGCGTCAGACCAAGGTCCATCAAGCCCAGTATCCTGTTTCCAACAGTGGCCAATCTAGATCATACGTACCTAGCAGTTTCCCCAAAAGATACAGGTTCCACAATGCTTGTACTGGGTCAAGCATTGATATCCTGGGTCCCTTCTTAATAATGGTTTATGGACCTTTCCTCCAGGAACTTGTCCAAACCTTTTTTAAACCCAGCTACACTAACAGCCTTTACTACGTCCTCCGGTAACAAATTCCAGAGTTTGATTACACGTTGAGTGAAAAAATATTTTCTTTTATTAGTCTTAAATAGTTTACCCTGTAGCTTCATTGCATGTCCCCTAGTCTTTCTATATTCTGATAACGTCAACAATCGATCTACGTTTACCCATTCCACTTCATTCATTAATTTATAGACTTCTATCATATCTCCCCTCAGCCGTCTCTTTTCCAGGTTAAAGAGCCCTAACCTTTTTAGCCTTTCTTCATAGGAGTATCCTTCCATCCCCTTTACCATTTTGGTGGCTCTTCTCTGAACCTTTTTTAATATCGCTATATCCTTTTTAAGATATGGCAACCAGAATTGCACACAATATTCAAGGTGCGGTCTCACCATGGAACGATATAGAGGCATTATAATATCTTTTGTTTTATTTTCCATTCCTTTCCTTATGATACCTAGCATTCTATTTGCTCTCTTGGCTGCCGCTGCACACTGGGCCAAGGGTTTTAACATGTTATCCACAATGACGCCTAAATCTTTTTCCTGGGTGGTGGTTCCTAATGTGGAACCTTGCAACGTGTAACCATAGTTTGGGTTGTTCTTCCCTAGGTGCATAACTTTGCACTTGTCCACATTAAATTTCATCTGCCATTTTGTTGCCCAGTCTTCCAATATATCAAGATCCTCTTGCAATTTTCCACAATCCTCTTGGGTTTTAACAACTTTAAATAGTTTTGTGTCATCTGCAAATTTGATAACCTCACTCGTTATTCCACTTTCCAGGTCATTTATGAATATGTCAAAAAGCAGCGGACCCAGCACAGATCCCTGGGGTACACCACTATTCACCTTTCTCCATTGGGAAAATTGGCCATTTAGCCCTACCCTCTGCTTTCTATCTTTTAACCAGTTCCTGATCCACAGTAGTACACTGCCTCCTATCCCATGACTCTTTAGTTTTGCCAAAGGTCTCTGATGAGGGACCTTATCAAAGGCTTTCTGAAAGTCCAGATACACTATATCAACCGATTCACCTTTGTCCACCTGTTTATTCACACCTTCAAAAAAACATAACAGATTAGTAAGACAAGATCTTTCTTGTCTAAAGCCATGTTGGCTGTCTCCCATTAGGCCATGACTATCTACATGCTGAGTAATTTTATTCTTTATGATGGTTTCTACCATTTTTCCTGGTACTGACGTCAGGCTTACCAGTCTGTAGTTTCCCGGATCACCCCTGGAACCCTTTTTAAAAATTGGTGTTACATTGGCGATCCTCCAATCTTCATGTATTAGAGATGATTTTAATGATAGTTCACAGATTACTAATAGCAGGTCTGTAATCTCATATTTCAGTTCTTTCAACACCCTTGGATGTATACCATCCGGCCCAGGTGATTTGCTACTCTTCAGTTTATCTAATAGTTGTAATACATCTTCCCGATGTATCAATATTTCCTTCAATTCTTCCGCACCTTTAAATACCACTTCAGTCATAGATAACATCCCTACATCTTCCTCAGTAAAGACCGAAGCAAAGGATTCATTCAGTCTCTCCGCTATCGCCTTGTCGCCTCTTAGTGCCCCTTTAACCCCTCTATCATCTAATGGACCAACTGACTCTCTCACAGGTTTTTTGCTACAAATGTACTTGAAAAAATCTTTATTTCACGTTTTTGCTTCCGCAGCAAGCTTCTTCTCAAATTCTCCCTTTGCCTACTTTATCAATGCCTTGCATTTGACTTGCCAGTGCTTGTGCTGTTTCCAGGTTTCGTCGTTTGGCTCTTTTTTCCATTTCCTGAAAGATGCTTTTTTGGCAACAGCAGCTTCTCTGACCTCCCCTTTAAACCATGCTGGCAGTTTTTTGGACTTCCTTCCACTTTTCTTAAAGCGTGGAATACAGCTAGTCTGGGCTTCCAAGATAGTATTTTTCAACAACACCCAAGCTTGATGTAAGTCTTTAACCTTTGCAACTGCTCCTTTTAGTCTTTTCTTAACTATTTTCCTCATTTTATCATAGTCTCCCTTTCGAAAGTTAAAAGGTAGTACTGTGGATTTCCTTACTATCTCTCCTCCACTAATTAAATCAAAGGTGATCATGCTATGATCACTATTGCCAAGTGGCCCCAACACCCTTATCTCTTGCACTAGATCTGGTGTTCCACTAAGGACTAGGTCTAATATGGCTTCCCCTCTGGTCGGTTCATGAACCAGCTGCTCCAAGAAGCAGTCATTTATGTCATCTAGGAACTTTATCTCACATTGATGCTGCCACCAATGACTGTTGGGACTCCGACATCAGCACAGGGGTTGAGTCCTGTCTCTTAGTGCTCACCTCAGCTTCCATGGTATTTAGCACCAGGGATAGCAATGGCTTTCCTCACATCTGTCTTAACAGTCTATTGACTTTTTCTCCAGGAACTTGTCCAAACCTTTTTTTTTCCCATATATGCAATACAAGAACAATATAAAAGAAAATACACAGTCCAAGAAAAAAGATACAACGCAAAACATTTAAGCAATATTCAATACCGTTACCTAGTCCACATCATGGAGAAAACCAGCTTAAAGAGAAAAACCCGGGAAAATACCTTAAAGGCTACACCCACCTAACTAAAATACTACCAACAAAATTAAGGAAAAAAGAAGCAATTCAGGCCTGGAGGGACAGCAAGAGCGCATCTAGCTGAGTTGAATCAACAAAAACATAATCTATTCCCTGTATGGTAATTAAACATTTGCAAGGGAACCGTAGGAAGAAGGTTCCCCCCCCAGCCAAAACACGAGGTTTGAGCTGAAGGAAGGACCTCTGAGAAGCAGCGGCGGGGATACCTGGGTTGGCAGTCAGCGCTCAGCCATCAGCGCTTGCAGGTGAAACTCCTCCCTCTCCTACATCGAGGCTCCTGCTCTATTTAATCGCCGGCTGCCTTCGCGGTCGCGGCCCGCGGTCACGTGCCCGAAGGGGGAACGCCCCTTTGGCGCCACTTTGGAGCTTTTGAGCTATAGTCACTGTGGGAATGCCCAGAGGTCATTTTAAGAGGAAAAGTAAGTCTTCCAAACCATCTGATTGTGATTCCGCTTCTAAAGTGGTGACTGGGCCAATGGACCAGCATGTGGTATCTAAGCATAAAACTGCTTTGTCAGTTCCTATTTCTTCCTCGCCTGCCTCTGGGGCTTCTCTGAGTACCATCGAAAGGACTCCTCCTCCTAATCCTGCCGGGATTCAGGTGTTGGACTTGGACACATTCTCCTCTGAGGGTTGTACTTCAGGGGAGGAAGGGGGCGCTATCTGTGTTAGTTCTTCTAATGTTCCCTGTAACGTTTCTTCTTTAACTCCCATTCTGGCTATCAAGTCGGAGGATGTCTCTACTTCTTCTTTTGTAGCTGATCCTGTTAATGTTTCTTTATTAGATATATGGAAACAAGTTTTGGTTACTAACTCTTTGCTTACTAAATTTATGGATCAAACGGCGGCTTTCTCCCAACAGGTTGTGCACAAGGTTCAAACCTTGTACTCAACTGTTGGGAGTTTGTCTCTTCGTGTTGATAAACTGGAGGCTCATGCCGATGTTTCTCAATCGGCGAGTACTTCTTTATTAAAATATGCTGTACTTTTGCATAACCGGTTAGAATTATTAGAAAATAAGTCTCGTGCGAATAATATCCGCATTTTAAATTTTCCTAAGTTTCGCTTTATGACACCTCTCCTCCTCTTTAAGCAGTATTGTTTTTTTTTTTAATTTTTTTATTTAGGAGAATTTTCAATTATACAGTAAAACATTACAGTACAAGGAAATACGGCATATTAATGACAAAGATACAAAGAAAAAAAACGTAAAGGAAATTATCTAACCGTAGCAGACCACTTATCGGAGAGTTCCTTTTAACCTAAACAGAAAGATACAAAATAATCAAAGCCAGGGACATAACTACTTATAAATCCTGGCCTACTAGTTCAGCCTGACAAGTTTCCCCTAAAACCCCCCTACCAAAACAAAATCAATCATAGAAAAAAGTAGAAACATCAAAGCGTCTTTTCCCTAGATAGGATCCACTTCTCTAAGTCAGATGATGCAGAGAACACATATTTATCGTAACCTAAAGAGACACAGCATTTGCAGGGATATCTTAAAAAAAAAGTTGCTCCAAGAGCAAGAACCCTAGCCTTTAACATCAAAAAAGCTTTCCTACGTTCTTGGGTACTACTTGATACATCTGGAAAGATTGAAACAGAATCCCCACAGAATTTTACTTCTTTCTTTCTGAAATAGGCTTTAAAAATAATGCTCTTATTTTCCTCTGAAGCCAATGTAACAAGTAGCGTTGCTCTAGAGCAGTGATGGCTAACCTTTTTGAGCCCGAGTGCCCAAACTGCCGCACAAAACCAAAGAATTTCCTCAAAGTGCCAGCACGTCAATTAAACCTTAACAACAAGATTTTAGTATCTAAAAACTCTTTATAAAGTTGCCTGAACTATGTAACATCATTTGTAAAGTTTTGAATCTTTGTATTGTCAGAGAATCAATTTGATTCACAATCCTTTGGTTTTCATTTCAATTTATTGGCAATTTATAATGTTTTAATGATTTCATTCAATTTAGAAACAGGAAGGCAATAATTAAACTGGGAACCCCAAAAGCCAAACTTGGAATGTACAACAACACTGTAGAAATAAAACTATAAATTAATTTCCTCTTGTACTAAACAAAGCACAGACACTAATGATGCACATTTCCCAGAGCTGACATATTCCAGTTAATAAATTCAAAATAAAGAGATATCTTTGTACCTTTTGTGCATTTATTTCAGTTGCAATTGTTCCAGCCACTTTCTTCTGGTTTGTGTCTTCTGCTATCTCTCCATCGTCTGCTGTCCATTTCTCCTTTCTTCTCTTCTAGTTTTTTTTCCATTCTCTCTCTTCATCTGCTTTAACATAATAATCTTTCTCCTTTTTTAGTCTCCCAATACCCGGCCAATTGTACATTTTTCTTCCCTCCCACACAAAATATTTTTCCCCTCTCCATTTCACTCTCCCAGCCCCATCCCCTTCTAATCTCCCCCAACATCAGCTCCCTTTTAATTCCAGCCCCACCCAGTATCCGCTCCCTTCTAGTCCCCACATCAGCCCATTTCCAGTCCTGGCCCCCCATCAGTCCATTTCCAATCCTATCCGAGTCCCTTCATCAGCTCATTTCCAATACCAGCCTCCCATCAGCCCATTTCTAGTCCTTTCCTAGCCCCACCATCACTCAGCCCATTTCTAATCCAAGCCCCCCATGAGCCTACTTCCAGTTCTAGCCCCTCCATGAGTTCATTTCAATCCAAGCCCCCACCACAGCCCATTTCCAAACTTAGCTCCCCAACACCCAATTCCCAGTCCTATCCTAGCCCCTCCATCAGCCCATTTCCTGTCCTAGCTCCCTCCCCTAAGAGCCCATTCCAAGCCCCCCTTCCCATCAGCTATTTGCAGTTCAAGCCCCCTTCCACTCAGCCCATTTCCATTCCAAGTCCCCCTCCCCATCAGCTATTTGCAGTTCAAGCCCCCCACTTCCCCTCAGCCCATTTCCATTCCAAGCCCCGTCCCCCATCAGCTATTTGCAATTCAAGCCCCCTTCCACTCAGCCCATTTCCAGTCCTAGCAACCCCCCCAACCCAATACCAGTCCTAGCCCCCCAAAGCCCACTCCCAGGCCTAAACCCACCAGACCAGTTCCTGTACTTGCTCCCTCCCCTAAGAGCCCATTCCAAGCCCCCCTTCCCATCAGCTATTTGCAGTTCAAGCCCCCTTCCACTCAGCCCATTTCCATTCCAAGTCCCCCTCCCCATCAGCTATTTGCAGTTCAAGCCCCCCACTTCCCCTCAGCCCATTTCCATTCCAAGCCCCGTCCCCCATCAGCTATTTGCAATTCAAGCCCCCTTCCACTCAGCCCATTTCCAGTCCTAGCAACCCCCCCAACCCATTACCAGTCCTAGCCCCCCATAGCCCACTCCCAGTCCTAATCCCACCAGCCCATTTCCAGTCCTAATCCCCATCACCCCATTTTCAGTTTAAGCCCCCTCATAGCCCATTACCAGTCCTAACCTCCCCATCAGCCCACTCCCAGTCCTAATCCCACCAGCCCATTTCCAGTCCTAATCCCCCATCACCCAATTTGTAGTTTAAGCCCCCCATAGCCCATTACCAGTCCTAACCTCCCCATCAGCCCACTCCCAGTCCTAATCCCACCAGCCCATTTCCAGTCCTAATCCCCCATCACCCAATTTTTAGTTTAAGCCCCCCATGGCCCATTATCAGTCCTAACCCCCATCAACCCACTTCCAGTCCTAATCCCACCAGCCCATTTCCAGTCCTAATCCATCACCCAATTTTTAGTTTAAGCCCCCCCATAGCCCATCACCACTCCTAAACCCCCCCAGCACCCATCACCACTCCTACCCCCCCCCCAGTGCCCATCACCACTCCTAACCCCCCCAGTGCCCATCACCACTCCTAACCCCCCAGCGCCCATCACCACTCCTAATCCCCCCGCAGCGCCCATCACCACTCCTAACCCCCCCAGCACAGCCCAGCCAAAATTTAAAATAAAAAAAAGCTGTCTTCTGCCGCTTCCGGGGCCGCCGCGGCAGAATCGAGTGTGCCGCAGGGCCCCCCCCCCTGTGCCTGGCAGAGCCTGCCCTCCAGATCCTGCCTTCCCCGGTATCAGTCCCTGTTTCCAGCTTGTCACACGCGCCGGCTTTCAGAGCGCGAAGGGAACTAGTTTCCCTTTCGCGGCTCTGTTAAGCCCGCGGGGGCTGATGGGAACTTCCCATCAGCCCCCGCGGGCTTAACAGAGCAGCGAGGGAGAAACTCTCCCCTCGCGCTCTGAAAGCCGGCGCGTGTGACAAGCTGGAAACAGGGACTGATACCGGGGAAGGCAGGATCTGGAGGGCAGGCTCTGCCAGGCACAGGGGGGGCCCCGCGGCACACTCGATTCTGCCGCGGCGGCCCCGGAAGCGGCAGAAGACAGCTTTTTTTTATTTTTTTAAATGCGGACCTTCCCGCGTGCCAGCTGCAAGGCCTTCGCGTGCCACAGCTGGCACGCGTGCCATAGGTTCGCCATCGCTGCTCTAGAGGAAATAACATCCTGTGTATCCTCCAAAAAAGCAGTCAAATCAAATTTATCAGGAACCAAAAGGGCGTCCCCCTCAGCATCCACCACAGGTGAAACATTTTTAATAGTAAGGTAATCACATTTAACAATAACAATAGATTCAACCTGAGGCAAGAGGAGGACGTCCTTAAGGTATTTCTGAAACAAAATCAGAGGGGACAACAAAGAGCAAACAGGAAAATTTAACACTCTTAAATTTTTTATACGCGATAAATTTTCCAGATTCTCAAGTTTCTGGTGTAATATACCACTCTCCTTAGAATGAACAGATTGAAATGGCCATATTAGTAGCCAGGGAGCTTAAAGCACCCACCTGTGAATCTAAGGATTGAAATTTTGCTACTGTGTCTTTAATAAATTGACATAAAGAGGGAACAATATCAACAAGAACTTGCTCAGTGCGAGATACCACCTTCCAAACATCTAACAACGAGACCGTGGAAGCCTGGGGATCTGAAGTAGGGACAAAGGGCTCCTTCCAGGAAACCACACTGGGGAGCACATTATCCTTCAGAGAGCAATCTGCGCTCTGAAACTCAGAAGACACTTCTAAAAAACCGGGGGGGGGGTGAGGGGGAGTTCGCTCCACTGAGCTCAAACTTGCTCCGTTAGAGAGAGGCACGGGAAAGTCAGTACCTGGATGTTTCACTCGTGGGGTAGAGATCACGTGTTTGTCGAGAGTCCCCGTCTGAGATGCTACTTGGGGGGTTTTCTTCTTCCGCTTTCCTCCAGGCATTCCTCACAGACAAACCGGCTCCTAACGTGCTCCCAAGGGGCTCACAAGGGGCGTATCCTGCCCCTTTGGACACGCCCCTTAGGAGCAAGCCCCAACAGAACGCCGACGGCAGAACGCCGTACTAAAACAGCAAGATTTTTATGTAGAGCAGAGAGTGACGTCAGCTGAGCTGTCCTGCACACGCCGGGAATTTCAGCACCGGCTCCCTCAGCCTCATGGGGTCAGACAGCAAACGATGAAAAAACGCTCCCAGAGGTAGGCTTTGCAGCAAGGCTCTTATCTAGGGCAAAGAGTGACGTCAGCTGAGCTGTCCTGCACACGCCGGGAATCTCAGCACCGGCTCCCTCAGCCTCACGGGGTCAGACAGCAAACGATGAAAAAACGCTCCCCTTTAAGCAGTATTGTAAAGATGTATTGTTGATGCCAGATATTGATTGCCAAGTCGGGAGATTTCTTTGAATAATAATGCGCCTTTATCAGATCCACAAAGTGATTTAAATTTGACTGATTTCCTTGAGAATTCTCAAATTTTGATTTCTACCCGAGCTACCTTAGTGCTTACTTTAGTTAATTTTTCTGATAAAGCAAAGATTATGAAAGCTTTTTTCTTAAAAAAGAATGCTACCTTTCATGGTTTTAAAATGTCTATGTTTCCCGATGTTTCTCGTCATACTCAATTGATTCCAAACCTTTTTTAAACACAGTTACGCTAACTGCTTTTATCACCTCCTCCTTATTTGTTGAATGTATAAAAAAGCTGTGCCAACTGTGCATGCAGAGATACAGTAGAATGGCAGTAGTATCTGCAGCAACAACAGGCGGGAGAAGAGACACAAAAAACTAAGTGGTTGTAACCTTTGTAGACCTTTTTTCGTTAAATATATTGATTTTGTTTGCTTCACTCACATTAATCCTTTGACTAACTATGCATTTGACACTTCACTGCAATTTTCTTGTTACAACATTTGATTTGAAGGATAAATACTAGCATTAGGTGAACCAAGTTCACGAAAGAGTTTTGGAAAGGGGGGCACAGCCTATCAATAATAACGAGGGAGGGAGTGCCAATATATAAGCTGCAGGGGGGGCCCAGAGACCCTAGAACTGGCTCCCCACACTTAGGCAACTTAGCAAAAGCAAACAGCCTGTCCAAAATGCCCATATAGGAGCAACAAATGCTCTATGAACCAATTTATCCTAAAGGTCCCTGAGCTCTGAATTAATCACCAGCTGAGGTATCTGCTTCATTGCTACTGTCAGAGGAGAACTCAACTCAGCATTCTGTGTGTCTGCCAAACAATTACAGTCCCTTAACAGGACCAACTGAAAAGTAGCCACTGACACTTGTCCTGTGCCTTCTTCCATCATAAGATCCACCAACTCAGAACATAGGTCACTTGAAAGCTCCTGCTTTTTTAATTCCTGAAGGTAACTGCACCTGAAACTACACAAACACATCCCTTTCCCCCAAGCCATATTGAGCACATAATTCAGCAAATGTCAGTGAGCCATTTTGCCACAAGATCACTCCAGCAGTGAAACACAGATCCCTTCATCCACAGTTGAAAGTCTGCATTACCACAAATGGGTGAATATACTGAGCTTGTAATCGACCATTTCAACTTCTTACAAAATTGCCATCATACCCTTTGCACCGATTGAAACAAAGGGATATTACGCAGGTCCCCCCAAAAGGTTGAGCATCCATCATATGAAGGATATATTTTAGTGCAAGAAGAAAGGCCATCACCCTCTCATAGTCCAGTGGCATGTAATTAGACGGATCAAATAACCAATGTTTAACATGCCTCATAACACATGCCATGTTACAGCTTCCCAAATCTGGGACTCCCATTCTGCCCCTTCCCTGACTCCATCCCCTAATCATAAATTTATTTATACATACAACTTTATATACCATCTTATTGGACGAGCAAATCAAGGTGGTTAAAACAGTTAAAAAACATAATATGAAATTAGAAAATTAAATCACAATACACTAAAACCACCACCAGCCAAAATACAAACATCTCCACTGCCTAACCTCCAAAACCTTAAGGAAATAGATACTTCAACCCCTTCTTAAAATGTTGTTAATGATGTATCCATCCGCAACATCTCTAGAAGAACATTCCAGAGTTTGAGAGCTCATTCCCCCTTCCATAAAAAATCAAGATGATGCACCAGTCCTGCCAGTTCCCCCTTGTTGTTGTTGTTGTTGTTGTTAAGTGCCAGCGAGTCGGTGTCGACTCATGGCGACCCTCTGGATAGTTGTCCTAAATTGTATAGTCTTCAGTCAGATGGCTCATTGTTGACAGACTGGCACCTGTAGCTGCTGTTATTGTATCGATTCATCTCATTGCTGGCCTTCCTGTTTTGCGTTGACCTATCTTGCCAAGCATGATGTCTTTCTCTAATGATCTCTCTCTTCGCATGATGTGTCCAAAGTATGAAAGTTGAAGTCTTGTCATCCTGAGCTTCTAAAGAAAGCTTAGGTTTGATCTCTAGTACTGATGGGTTTGTTCTTCAGGCAGTCCATGGTATATGCAGTATTCGCTGCCAGTACCATACAGTGGTGTGCAAAAGTCTGGAATCACTTGTGAGTTTTGCGTTTCTCCAGGACCAAGCAGGAAGTCAGTCCTCACTTATGGGTGACGTCGGCGCCGACGGAGCCCTCGCGGAGCAATTTTCCCCAGCTTTCAAAGAAAGCCTTTGGGAATTGCAGCGCGCATGCGCGGTCGTCTTCCCGCCCGAGAGTGCCATCTTAGCCAGTCTTCTTTTTTCCGCGGAGCCCTACAGACGTCCCCGTCTTGTCCCCGCGAAAAAGTCGATTTTTCTTCATTATTTTATCCTTTTTCCTTCGGTTCGACGCCGATCTTTTTCCCGCCCGGACTCGCGACGCCGGTCACGAGTCCTCTCACTTTTTTTCGGTTTTTCTGACTTTGTCAGCTTTCGTTTTCGATTTTCCCTGGCAGCCCGGTCCTTTGACCTCGCAGGGGCCCTTTTTCCCCCCATGGCTGCCAGTGGCTTTAAGCGGTGTGGTCAGTGTGACCGAAATATGTCACTCACTGACACACACGACTTTTGCCTCCGCTGCCTGGGCCCGGATCATGAGGAACTGATCTGTGGGCCCTGCGGCAAAATGTCCTCAAAAGCGTTGAGAAGTCGGCGGCATCAGCGTGATCGAATCTTCGCTGACCCCAGCCGTACCCGGACCTCGTCGGAGGCCTCCGCGTCAAAAGGCTCCAGCTCGGACCGTCGCCGGAGTTCCTCCGACCGGGGTTCTCCCTCCGGGGACCATCGTCGGACGGTGAAACCCGCGAGGGCGGCGTCGGTGGACGCTCCTGGTTCCGCGAGGGCCAGGTCGCATAGCCCCGATAGCCGCCCCGGGTCCTTGGAGAAGGAACACCTCCCGAAGCGACCTCGCCTGGAGTCGGAGATGCCTGCTCGGGTAAGTCCTGTGGTCCTTCTGGACTCGCCTCCGCGACAGCCGACGTCGGGCCCGACGCCGTCGGGGCCCGAGTCGGGGGCTGCTGGGTCACCTGAGCTCGGACTCAGGTTGACGGCCTTGGAGAGCAGACTGTCTGCCTTCATGGACCAGCAGCGGGCACTGCTCGTTGGCCTCGCTGGCGCCGCTGCCCCGACCGCCGGGACGTCGACGTCCAAGTCGACCCCGGAGACCGAGCCGATCCTCGAGTCGATGAGAACTCGAGTCGATCCTCGGTCGAGGTCACCCTCGGCCTCCCGTTCGGGACCGAGGTCGCCGACGCCGACTCCCTCGGCGTCGGGGCGGCAGGCGCTGCGCCCTGCCCGGGCCGACCCCACCGATTCCTCGTCGGAGTCGGTCTGGGAGTCTGAAGAGGAAGAGTCACCTGATTCTTTTCGGACTCGGTGTGTCCCCTCGGACTCACCTGAGTCCGAACCTCGGAAGCAGTCCCCCCCGGAGGATGCCCGGTTCTCGGACTTCGTTAGGGATATGGCCAAGGCTTTGGCCTTCCCTGCGGATCCCGAGGAGGAGCCTCGAGCCGAAGAGCTCGACGCCCTCCAGTATGACTCTCCCGCGAGGGAACACTTTACTGTACCGGTTCCTCCTATGCTGGAACGACTACTCTTCCGCATGTGGGAGAGTCCGGCCTCCTCGCCGGTCCTGAGCAAGCGGGTCGATTCTATCTATCGGGTCCGCAAGAGCCCTGGCTTCCAAAAGGCACAGCTACCACACCATTCCATGGTAGTGGAATCGGCCATGCATCGTCTTAAGAGCCAGAAGATGCACTCCTCGGTGCCCCCTGGCAGGGAGGCCCGTAACCTGGATGGCCTTGGTAAGAAGTGTTTCCAGGGCTCTATGCTCGCATGTCGTGTCCAGACTTACCAGCTGTACGTGGGCATGTATCTCCGGGATCTGGCTAAAGAGCTAGCCGTTTTCTCCGCTGGTCTGTCCGAGGAACCCTTGCGGAGGTTCCTGGCCTTGTCCACTGGCATTCGGGAATGCTCAAAGTTCATGTCCCGGGCAGCCTATGATGGCTTTGAAGCGTCGGCTCGAGTGGCCGCAGCCGGCATCGGTGCCCGTCGACAGGCTTGGCTTCAGTCGTCAGACCTTGAGCCCTGGGTGCAGGACAAGTTGGTCGATGTCCCCTGCCGAGGCGAGAACCTCTTTGGCAAGCCCATGGCGGAAAAGGCTGCACAAATTGAGACTGAGACTCTCACCAGGACCAGGCTTTCTAGGAAGACCTCCGCCCCTTCCCAGAAAAAGAAGGGCTCGGGGAAAAAGTCCTTTTACCCGAGGAAGGCGGCTGCCTACAAACAATACCCCCATTATCAGGCCCCTGCAGCTCCCCAACAGGGCCAGCAGGCCAAGGGACGGGGTAACGGGTCCCGTAGGCAGCAAGCCCCCAAGCCTGCACCACCAGCCCCTGCTCAGCAGGGTGGGGGTTTTCGACTCGCAAAGCATAGCCTCTCCCCCCCTGCTGGTTCCTCCCAGCACCGGAGGCCGGCTGGTTCTCTTCGCCCACAGGTGGTCCAGCATCACCGCAGATGCCTGGGTGCTTCAAGTCGTGCGAGAAGGCTATCTTCTCCACTTCCACCAGGTCCCTCCCTCCTATTTTCCGGGAGAACCTCCGCGACCCCCTCTGCACAGGGAATTACTCCTTCAGGAGTTAGCAGGTCTTCTGCAGGATCAGGCGGTGGAACCGGTGCCACACCACCTGAGAGGTCAAGGCTTTTATTCCAGGTATTTTCTGATACCAAAGAGAACAGGGGGCCTCAGACCCATCCTGGACTTGCGCAACCTCAACAAGTTCCTTGTGCGGGAGAAGTTCAAAATGCTTACCCTTGGAATCCTTCTGCCCTACCTCCAGCAGGGAGATTGGCTATGCTCCTTGGATCTAAAGGATGCCTACACGCACATCCTCATCCACCCAAGCCACCGCCAATACCTAAGGTTTGTGGTGGCAGGAAATCATTACCAGTACAGAGTACTGCCCTTTGGCCTGTCCTCCGCACCGCGAGTCTTCACAAAATGTCTCGCGGTCGTGGCGGCCCATCTCCGGCTTCACGGCCTCTATGTCTTTCCGTACCTCGACGACTGGCTCATCAGAGCAGCGTCCGCTCGGGAGGTCACCAACGCCACGCGCCGCACGGTGACTCTTCTGCAGCACTTGGGCTTTGTTATAAACTTCGCAAAGTCCACTTTGCTCCCCTCACAGGATCTTGAGTTCATCGGCGCAAGGCTGCACACTCCTCAGGCGCGAGCATACCTACCGCTCGACAGGGCTCAACGGCTCATGGACCTAGCCGACCGCTTTCGCAGCCAGCCCCTGGTCTCCGCCAGGCGCTTCCTGAGACTACTCGGCCATATGGCTTCCACCGTCCATGTGACCCCCAATGCCTGCCTGAATATGCGGTCTGCTCAATGGTGTCTCCGCCAGCAGTGGCGTCAAGCCACAGGCGGCCTAGCAGACCTAGTGCGCGTCTCCGAGCCGCTGATCTCGTCTCTCCGGTGGTGGCTCCGGCAGCCGAACCTCATATCTGGAATGCCTTTCCAGTCACCTCAGCCGACCCGGGTGCTGACCACCGATGCATCCCTCCTGGGCTGGGGAGCACATTGCCAAGAGGCACGTACTCAGGGCCTCTGGACCACGTGGGAGTCTGCTCAGCAGATCAACTTCCTGGAGCTCAGGGCGATCCGCCTAGCTCTCAAGGCCTTCTCCCACCTGACTTCCCACCAGTCCGTCCTTGTCCAGACGGACAATCAAGTTGCCATGTTCTACGTGAACAAGCAGGGGGGCACGGGCTCCTTCCTCCTCTGCCGGGAGGCACAGAAGCTCTGCTCTTGGGCCGTCAGTCACGGCATTCTCCTCAAGGCAGTTTATCTCCCGGGCCAAGAAAATTGCCTTGCGGACAAACTCAGCAGGGTCCTCCAGGCGCACGAGTGGCGTCTGGATCCCTTGGTAGTTCAGAAGCTCTTCCTCAAGTGGGGCCTCCCCACGGTGGATCTCTTTGCCAGTCCTCACAACCGGCAGCTTCCTCGCTTCTGCTCTCGTCAGCCACACCCCCTTCGGGTTGCGGCGGACGCTTTTCTGATCTCATGGTCGGGGAGCCTTCTGTACGCTTTCCCTCCCATCCCGCTAGTCTCTCGGACTCTTTTCAAGGTTCTCCGAGACAAAGCCTTCATGATCCTGGTGGCCCCTCGCTGGCCCAGGCAGCCGTGGTTTCCGCTCCTACTGCAACTGGCGGTGGAGGATCCAATCCCTCTGGGGGTACAACCGGATCTCCTCACTCAGGATCAGGGGTCCCTACTGCACCCCAACCTCAGGTCTCTCAACCTCATGGCCTGGCTGCTGAGAGGGTAGTCCTTGCTCCCCTTCTCCTGCCGGCGGAGGTGGAGGAGGTCGTCTTGGCTTCGCGACGCCCTTCTACCCGCAAATGCTACGCCCTTAAATGGCGTCGCTTTGCAGTCTGGTGTACCCAACAGTCTCAGGATCCCTTCTCCTGCCCGGTGTCGGTGATCTTGCAGTACTTGCTACACCTCTCTAATCTGGGACTTAAGTCCAACTCCATCAAAGTTCACCTCAGTGCTCTTTCGGCACATCATGTGCCGGTGGACGGTAGACCTCTCTCAAGCGACCCTCTCGTAGCGAGGTTTCTCCGAGGTCTCCTTCTACTTAAACCACCTCTGCGCCCGCCAGCGCCTGACTGGGACCTGAATGTGGTTTTGCAGCGGATCACCTGTCCGCCTTTTGAACCTATGGCTACCTGTTCTCTCCGTTTTCTGTCTTGGAAAACACTGTTCTTGATAGCCCTCACTTCCGCTAGACGCGTAAGTGAATTGCAGGCCCTCGTGTCTGATCCCCCTTACACTAGGTTCTACAAGAATAGGGTAGTCCTACGGACTCACCCAAAATTTCTGCCTAAAGTGGTCTCCCCTTTTCACATCAATCAGGAGGTGGTACTTCCAACCTTCTTTCCCAGACCACACTCCAGCCGAGCTGAAACGGTCCTCCATACCCTGGACTGTAGAAGGGCATTGAACTTCTACCTTGACCGTACGCGGGAGCACCGTAAAGCTGCTCAGCTTTTTGTGTCTTTTGACCCCAATAAATTGGGGCTCCCGGTCTCCAAGCGTACTCTGTCCATCTGGGTTGCGGACTGTATCTCTTGGGCTTATGGGGCAGCCGGACTCTCCTTAGAAAGTCGAGTCACGGCTCATTGCGTTCGGGCAAAGGCTACGTCAGTGGCTTACCTCCGCTCTGTTCCGCTGGCAGACATCTGCCGGGCCGCTACTTGGTCTTCGAGCCAGACTTTTGCGGTCCATTACTGTCTCGAGAGGGAGTCCCGTAGGGACAGTGCTTTCGGACAGGCAGTCCTCCGTAATCTCTTTGAGGTCTGAGCAACTCCTACCCTCCATCCCGGATGTGGGCTACCGGTGGGTGATAATTCAGCGAAGATTCTATCCTTCTGTGCTGCTGAGCTAGAGGGAGCTCATTTTTGTGCTTAGGGTCTCCGGTAGCCTTGAGCTTGGGAGTCCCATAAGTGAGGACTGACTTCCTGCTTGGTCCTGGAGAAAGCGTAGTTACTCACCTGTAACAGGTGTTCTCCAGGAGCAGCAGGAATCAGTCCTCACTACCCTCCCTCCTCCCCTTGGAGTTGCAATCGTCTGCTTATGTTCTTTTTGCAAATTTTATGCTGTCTTTTTTAGCTATGTCATCTGACTGGCTAAGATGGCACCCTCGGGCGGGAAGACGACCCGCGCATGCGCGCTGCAATTCCCAAAGGCTTTCTTTGAAAGCTGGGGAAAATTGCTCCGCGAGGGCTCCGTCGGCGCCGACGTCACCCATAAGTGAGGACTGATTCCTGCTGCTCCTGGAGAACACCTGTTACAGGTGAGTAACTACGCTTTTTCGTACTTTCTAATGTTGTTTTTTTAAATTTTGCATTAGCCCAGCATATTCATCTTTCTACCACACTAAAAGGGATACATTTGGCTATTAGAATTGACTTTTTTGCATTTCTTGCTTCCAATTTAAATACTTTACAGACACTAGGAGATAGCAACTGCGATTTTTGTGGATCCTCCGTCAAAACTGGATCGAGATTATCCAATATGCACATGTTATTTCTGACCAATCAGGAGGCTGGTTTCACTAACCAATCACAATGCAGATATCTAGCCAACAGTGCAGCTATAAAAACGCGTGGAATTTTTGAATTTCATACGCTTTTTGGATCGACCATGAAGATGACTCGGACCCTGACTTTGGAGGAGCGTGTTCGTGTGTCCTTTATGAGCGAGGAAGGATTTTCAAGCTGTCAGATAGCCAGGAAAGTTGGCTGCAGTCAGAGCGCTGTTAAGATTGTACAGAAGAAGAAAGAAACAGGTTCAGTGGTGGACAAGCCTCGTTCAGGTCATCCACATGCATCATCACGCCAGGACCACGCACTACGACGCATTTCACTGACTAATCGCAAGTTGACCTCTCCTCAGCTACTTCGAGGGTGGTCAGACAAGAGTGAGGTCATTGTCAGCTCATCAACAGTTCGTCACCAGTGCCTGCAGTTTGGTCTCTGGGGCTGCAAAGCATGGAATAAGCCACTGATGACTTACATACAAAGGCGCACCCGGATCGTGTGGGCGAGAAAGCACTCAACCTGGTCGACTGAAATGTGGGAAAAGGTGCTATTCAGCGATGAAAGCACCTTCTGCTTGTTTGGTAACCAGGCCCACACCTATGTGAGGAGATTTCCTGGAGAGGAATTCAAGCCTGAGTGTCTCAACCACACTGTGAAGCATCCTTTGAAGGTCATGGTCTGGGGCTCTATGGCTTCCAGTGGCATTGGACGTCTTCACATCGTTGATGGAATGGTCAACGGGGCCAAGTACATCACCATACTGCAAAAGTGAATGGTGCCATCAGCACACCAGCTGTTTCCTGGTCAGTTCCTGTTCTAAGATGGCAATGCACCCTGCCATCGCTCCAGTTAGGTGATCAGCTGGAAGCAGCGGAACATCAAGTCAATGGACTGGCCTGCCCAGTCTCCAGATCTGACTCCAGTCAAGAACCTGTGGCACAAGGTGGCCTTGGAAATATCCAAGAGGCATCCGACATCAAAGCGTGAGCTGATCGAGTGTGGAAGAGAGCCGGTACAACTCGAGAAGAGGGCCGATGTTAGTAAAACCTCCACGGAGGGAGAGGACAAGGGTCCCTGAGGTCAAGATGGCGGAGGGAGCACCTAAGAGCCCTAAGGTGGCTGATCCACCTGGCCTGGTCGCAGAGGTTAGCGCGGCGGTGGTGAGCGCGCTGGATAGCCGCTTCCAAGAGCTGACAGAGCAGCTGAAAAGTGTTCGCCAAAGCATTACGAAGTTTTCCGGGCACATAGAACAAGCGGAAACCCGCATCTCCGACGTTGAAGACACACAGCAGTCCCTGCGGACTAAGGTGGAAGCCCTAGAGTCACTGGTGAAACAACAGGGCGACAAAATTGACGATCTCGAGAACCGGGGGCGTCGAAAAAACCTCCGGTTCGTGGGGATCGCGGAGAGTGTGGGAGATGCGGCCCTGATGGATTTTCTGCAAACCTGGATTGAAAAGCTCTTGAGCGGCAAAGGAGACGGCCCGGTGAGGCTGGAGCGCGTCCATCGGCTTGGCCCTAGGCGAGAGCAAGCACGGCGACCGCGTGCGGTGATAGCGCGGTTCTTGGACTTCCGCCAAAAAGAGGAGGTACTGCGGGCTGCTCGGGGCCGTAAGCTGCAAAAAGGAGAGCAGGAACACATCTTGGTGTTTCAGGATTACTCGGCCCTTGTGAGTCAGCAGAGGAGGGCCTTCTCCCCGGGTCTGCGCCCAACTACTAAACAGAGGAATCCGATTTACCCTGCTTTACCCGGCCCGGCTTCGGGTGGACATCCAGGGTCAGACCCGCCTTTTGCTGACGCCAGGGGAGGCTCAGAGGCTTCTGGACAGCATGCCGGCTGCAGCGGACTCTGCTCAATGAGAGAGAGAAGAGAGTTGGCGGTGAGGAGAGTATCAGCATCCATTGCTTTGTGTGAATCACTGAGGGAGGGTGGTCCATAAAAATGAATTCCTGAATTCCTTTGCTCCCTGGCCTGATTCTGGTTCCATTTAGGTAGAAAACACTGTGTACAAAGTTTGAAGCCAATCAAATAATATTTAGGGGTTGCTCAACAAGTCTTGAGATTTCCCCCTGGGAGCAGATGACGAAATGTTGCATCATCTTGTATCATCCACTCAGTTCCACGCTGATTACATTTGATTGCGTCATATTTGAACTAATCTCGTCTCTGAGAGGTGGCAAAGACATTGTACTATTATCTTTGTATCTTTATTCTTTTCAGATGGCGAAAAAACGTCGTTTTTATCTCATTGAAGAAATGTCCACCACAATTCTGGGGGCCAAGCTCCCCAGCAAGTAGCAAGTGTTAAGTGTATTTTTACATCACCATATGACATTAAACAAAGGCGTTAGTGAAAGTGCATCTATTGTAACAAGTGAAGTAGAAGCTTACTGGGAAAAGGCCAGGCTTCCTGTTCAAAGAAATGACAAAATTCAAGAAAAAGTAAAGAAATTGTTCAATCAGTGGAAACTTTTGAAGAAAAACAAAGGGAGAGGAGGGAAACAAGAGGCAAATGAAAAAGAATTCCAGGTTGCAATGAAAAACCTATTTGATGTGGCGCATGCCAATGCAATGTCTTTAATTCATATTCAAGAAGACAAAGAATTCTTAATAGCGCAACGAAAACCAGGGCGCCACGGCTCAATGTGCGAGATGGACAAGAAACTGGCCAACACGGAAGCAAGATCACAACAGCGAGAAGAAGAACTGAAAAGGCGCAGACAAAAACATGTTGCCGAAGCCGAGGCAACTACAAGCCAAGTTCAGCTGGAAGGATCTTCTTCCTCAGCAGAGTCAGGTGAAGACTCGTTGACATCTGCGGATTCAGATAACGGACAGAAGAAAGCAACTCCACAAACGAAGCAGTTTCGACCTAACAATGTCTGGACCCCAGAGCTTACAGCAGCCCTGGATCGGACAGGGACAACGGATCGCAATGCTGTTTGTGGTAGCTGAAACCGCCAGAAGTCTGGGACATTATCCTGGGGAGCTCAATATCAGCCGCTCCAGCGTCAAGAGCCATAGAGAAAAGCACCGTCAGCAACAATGGACGGACCTGCACAATGCATTCAAAGCCGAAGGCAAAACATGCATTGTGCATTGGGATAGCAAGTTATTGCCATCTCTCCTCTGTTCAACCACATCCGTTGACCGCCTTCCAGTTTTGATAACGGCTGTCTCCACTGGAGAAACACAACTTCTTGGTGTACCAAAACTGACATCAGGAACGGGCGAGAATCAAGCTGCAGCAGTTTATGAACTGTTACAGGAATGGTGTTTGGATGAAAAGGTTGCAGGCTTCTGCTTTGATACAACTGCATCGAACACGGGACGTCGATCAGGAGCGTGCATTCTTCTAGAACAGAGACTCCGTCGCACAGTCCTTCATTTGGCATGCCGCCATCACATTTACGAAATAATTCTTGGTGCAGTATTCTCTACATGCTCTGGAGCTTCATCGGGTCCCGATGTCCAACTCTTTCGCCGGTTCCAAAAGAATTGGGGCTACCTTGACAAGTCCAACTATCAAACTGGAAAAGACTTGGAGGTGCTGCAACCTGACAGGGATCGCATCATGAAGTTTGCGGAATCCAAGTTGGCACAGGGCAATCACCGAGATGATTACCTGGAATTCTTGGAGTTAACGATTGTCTGCCTTGGAGGGAATCTTCCTAGTTTCAATTTCAAGAAACCCGGAGCTTTCCATCATGCCAGATGGATGGCAAAAGTCTTGTACTGTCTCAAGATTTGGATGTTCCGAGGACAACTCAAAGATCTTACCCAACGGGAGGAGTCCTGTGTTCATGATGTGAGCATTTTCTCCATCCTGATTCATGTGGAAGCCTGGTTTTCTGCCCCTGATGCCGCAGTTTCTCCTCAAACAGATTTGGAGATGCTGAAGAAACTACACTTTTACCACAATGACCGTGTTGGAAGAGCGGCCAGAGACAAACTGCAACAGCATCTGTGGTATGTGTCAGAGGAGCTTGTGGCACTGTCACTGTTCGATGAAGCTGTTTCAGCACCGACAAAGCGGGCCATAGTGTCGGCCATGATCCCGGCAGAATCAGATGAAAGCGATGAGGATTATGACGAAGACGAAGATCCCCCAAAGCGGGTCGAATTGAAAAGTTCCATGATTCCACCACTTGAATCTTTTGCAACTCGCAAGTCAATCCGTTTCCTGAAACACCTCGACATCAACAGTGATTTTCTTAATGCAGACCCAGAAGACTGGGAAGAGAATGCATCATTCAAAGACGGTCTGAAGAAAGTAAAAAATCTTCCAGTGATCAACGATGTGGCTGAGCGAGGGGTCAAACTCATTGAGGAGTTCAACGGCCGACACACCACAAAAGAAGAGCAACTCCAGTTCCTTCTGGGTGTTGTCTCGCAACACCGTAAGATGTTCCCCACATCGTCAAAGTCCTTACTAGCATCTGGACCACATTGAGTGCTTGGCAAGCATGATAGCCCCGTCTATGAGCGGATAATACCCAGTGGTCTGACGAACCCTGGGGGGGATCCAGGGGCCTGATAGATAGGGACCTTGAGCCACCCCTAAATATTATTTGATTGGCTTCAAACTTTGCACACATTGTTTTCTACATAAATGGAACCAGAATCAGGCCAGGGAGCAAAGAAATTCCTACTTTTATTTTTTCCCCTATGGCAGTGGACCACCCTACTGCGCAGTTTAATGCCCGCCCTGAGACTGAGACGAAGGATGGTCCTATTTCAGGCAGGTTGGGGCTGCATGGGGCCTAGATGGACTAAGTGTCTACGTGCCTGCTCCTAGATGAGATTGTGATACTTGGCAGGAGTGAGTTTGTATGGATACAAAGTGTACTGCTAGGTTAACTGTTTACTCTGTTTTGTTTTACTTTGCAACATTTCTGCTGTGTTATTGTTCTTTCTTGTGATGCTGTAACATATTGGTCTGTTCTTTTAAATCGTTGGGGCCTTGTTGTTGGTGTGGGGCCCGGAGAGCGGCCTCCTACGAGTATCTTGGGAGGGGGTGGGGGGGGGGGAGACCTAGGGAAGCTGTATTGGTTTGGAACCAAGGAGGGTTGGAAGGAGCGAGAACATTTATAAAGGACCCCGTTGTCTCGGGGTCAAGAGGAGTAGGTATCACAGAGGTATGGGGAAGGGATAGCTTCTGTTAGGATCCGGTGGGGTGCCCAGGGGAGATAGCGGGGGGGAGAGGGCTTGAGGGGAATGGTGGGGGGGCACCGGTGGAATGACGGGTAGGAGGGCCCGCCTTGGATTTTGTTTACACCGGGACCTCAATAGGAGGGGGGTGGATATGTGGAGGACCTAGTTGGATTCTGGGAGATTGCTTGGTGGGGGGAGAGCCAAGGTGGGGGAATGCCAAGGAGCTCCCCATGCCGTGAGTTGCTTTGTTTGAAGGGATAGGGATGATTAGAGTAGTGAGGGGGGAAGGTCTCATACAAAGGCTTGTGGGCTCTTGGGAATCTCGCCAATAGGTGCTCTGTAAAGGAGGGAGAAGCCCAGGAGAGGGGTGAGAGCTAAGAGTAGACCTGTTGGGAGGGTTAACTAACCAGTTAAAGGGTGCTCATGGGAAAGGGGCCGGACCCGATTGCCAGAGGAAGTCGGTCTGGCCAGATGGGCGGACATAGCGGGTTGGTACTTGGGGGGGAGACGGGGGTTGGGTGGGGGGGGAGGGGGAGAGAGGGTTGGGGAGGGAAGGGGGGTTTGTAGGGGGAGGGGTAGAGTAAACTCTGGATTTATTTTGTTGGCAGAGCCTTAGTTCTATGTGTATTTTATTTATTTTATTTATTTAGTATACATTTGTATACCGCTACTTCCAGCGATCAGCAGCGGTTTGATTACAGATTGGAAATTGTCAAATCATGACAGGAAATTTTTTTGAGGTATAAACACATTGATTAGACAGGAAAGCACAGCACACAGAGAACTATTTTACAGGGAACATGGGCTATGGAGGGTTAAGTGGCTTGCCCAAGACCACAAGGAGCACCTGTGGGACTAGAAACCCCAGTCCTTCCGGCCCAAGGTTGCTGTCCTCTAGTGGGATTTGAACCCCTGACCTTCCGGCCCGAAGTACCTTGCCCCAACCACTAGGCCACTCCTCCACTCCAGTGAGCAGGAGGGTTCTCAGGCTGGGGGGACCCCTTCTGAGCGACTGGAGTGTGTGGCCTGGGGGACTCTTGACACTGACCCGCGACGCTGAAGATTATAACGTGGAATGTCTGTGGACTGGGGAACCCAATAAAGCGCTATAAAATTTTGCAGGCGTTAGCCAGGCAGAGGTGTGACATAGCCTTGCTGCAGGAAACTCATCAGACAGCCGAAGAGCACAGTAAACTGCGTCGAGATTGGGTGGGACAGGTGTGGGGTTCACCCACCATGGGAAAAAAAGGGGGGTTGCCATCTTGATACATAAACGAGTCCGGTTTGAAGTGGCTAAAGCTGTGGGAGATGCCGAGGGGAGGCTCATGTTGTTATATGGCCGGCTGGAGGGGAAACCAGTGATCTTGGGGAATCTGTACGGGCCCAACGTTCTGGATTCCAGCTTTTATAGTGGATTAGCCTCCAAGGTGGAACAGCTCCCGGAATGTCCCATTCTCCTGGGGGGAGATTTTAACGGGGTCCTCGACGTGGAGTTAGACACATCAAGGGGAGGGGAGGCGAGAGACCGGGCCTCGTTAGCCCGAATCTTGCAGCGTTTCTGTAAGAGATTGGGCTTGATTGATCCGTGGAGGCTGGTTCACCCCCAGGAGAGAGATTTTACGCATCAGTCCAGAGCGCATGGTACTAGTGCTCGTATTGATTATCTTTTGCTCTCTGGGAGTTTGTTTGTCCACACAGGGGATGTACAGATCGGGCCTCTGGAGATTTCGGATCACGCGATGGCCTGGTTGGAGTTGCAGTGGGGAAGGGATCAAATGCGATCCCAGATTTGGAGATTCCCACTCGAGCTGTATCGGGATAGTAGCTTTCAGCGGTTCCTACAACAGCGCTGGTGGGAGTTTGAAAGTGATCATCAGTGTCATAAGGATGATCCGGAATTAGTGTGGGAGACGGCGAAAGTAGTATTGAGAGGGGATATTATTGGCTTCACGGCGAGGAAGCATCGGCTGATAGCGGAGCGAAATTATCCGCCTGGAACGACGGGTCACGGGGCTGAGACGGCTCCAAGCGCGAAACCCGACGATCGCCGCTACAAAAAGGCTTTGGGAAGCCCAGGTTGACCTCAACGAACTTTTACATCAGAGAGCCAAGAAATCGGCTCTTTATTATTGTTATCAATTACACTGTCATGGGGATAAACCGGGGAAATTGCTAGCCAGATGCTTGAAGGGTCATCGGGGTTCCTCCTTAATAGCAGCGGTCCGTGATGCTAGTGGTGTGCTGCATAGGGAAAGCAATGAGATTGCACGGGTATTTCGTACATTTTTTCAATCCCTATATGCAGCAGAGCCTACATCTCTGACGGAGACGCATGATTATCTGAGAGAGGTGGAGCTGCCCCAGTTGACTGTGGATCAGAGAAGGCAATTGGATCAGCCCATATCGGTACAGGAGGTGTGTACTGTAATATCTGCCGCTAGTTGTTATAATTACTAGTGTTAATTACTAGTTATAATTGCTAGTTGTTATAAAACACCGGGACCAGATGGTCTCGGCTCAGAATTTTATAAAATCCTTATGGAGTATGTAAGTCCTGTGTTGGTAGAGGTCTTTGGTAGGCGAGCGGAACAAGGGAAGTTCAGGTGGGAGCGTAATCATGCCCACATTACATTGATTCCTAAGCCGGGAAAGGACCTGACACTCCCCACTTCTTATCGTCCGATCTCACTCTTAAATTTTGATCTTAAACTATATGCGAAAATACTGGCCATGCGACTGGCAGGCGTTTTGGGAGACTTAGTGCATGAATCTCAGGTCGGATTTGTCAAGGGGCGATATGCGGTTCGGAACATGCGTAAGATCTTAGCTTCTTTGGAATGGCTACATAATCGGCGACTCCCTTCGCTATTGGTTAGTTTTGATGCCGAGAAGGCTTTTGATAGGGTTGATTGGCAATATCTGAGATGTTTGCTTCCCCGGTATGGGTTGGGTAGCTCCTTCTGTAGGATGGTGGCAAGTCTGTATGCACAACCGTCGGCCAGAGTACTGTGTAATGGGTTGCTCTCGGATGCTTTTCCTCTGGAACGGGGTACTAGGCAGGGCTGCCCTATTTCGCCTCTTCTGTTTGTCTTATCCTTAGATCCTTTAATATGGTCTATAGAGGCAGCTCGAGAAATACAAGGGGTTCGGATAGGGACCCGGGCGTTTAAGATTGCGGCCTTCGCAGACGATCTTTTGGTGCATTTGCTTTCTCCGGACCGCTCGTTGCCGGGCCTCTTGGCAGAATTCACGAGATTCGGGCGGTTTGCGGGGCTCCGTATTAATACAAACAAATCGGTGGCCTTGGATGTTTCTGGCCGGTTACGAGAGACATGGGTGAGGTTCCCTCTCAAATGGGCAGACAGGGAGTTTATTTATCTAGGTATTGTGTTGACTGGACAACCCCAGGCGTTATACTCATGTAATCTGGAGCGGGTCATGAGAGGATTGCGGATTCAGTTGAAGGCATGGGAATGCCTCCCTCTCTCTTTGGCTGGGAGAGTGGCAGCGGTTACAATGGTAATCCTACCGCGAATTTTGTATTGGTTGCAGACACTACCGGTATTGGCTGTTGCGCCGGGATGTGAGACAGTTGGAAGATCTGATTAGGGGGTTCTTGTGGAGGGGGAGTAGGGCACGTATCCCCTGGGCCCGCATGCTGGGGAAATGGCGGGAGGGAGGGATGGCACTTCCTGATATCTGGACTTATGCCCTGGCTTGTCAGGCTAGGCATATTGGGGACTGGATGGGAGGCACGGAATCATTTACGCCGAGGGTACTGGAAGAGGGTCTGGTGGCCCCACATACTTTATTGGGAGTGTTACATGAGGCGGATCGGGATCTTCCCCATACTATAGTGCATAGTGTGTTGATTGGCTCCACCCGAAAAACTTGGAAGCAACTGAATACGTTTTGGAACACACCGTGGAGTACGTCCAGTTGGTTACCGCTAGAGGGAAATGTACGGTTTCCCCCTGGATCTGAGTCGGCAGCTTTCCGAGATTGGCAAGAGAGGGGTATTCGGAATGTGGGACATTTAGTAGACCCTTTCGGTAAATGCAAATCCTTTTTGGCCTTGTGTCAGGAGTACGAGTTGTCTCCTAAACATTGTTTTGCCTACTTGCAGGTTTCTCATTATGTGTCCTCTCTGCCAAGAGATGCGCTGGTGATAGAACGTTTGGCGCAGATCATGGAATTTTTTGGTATAGGGGGAGAAAATCCACCCTCGATCTCGGAATTGAAGCTTAGATTGAATAGATTCCGGAAAGTCCCGGATTATCGGGTGGTGGAGGAAGCTTGGGAGGTAGAGCTGGGGAAAGAGGTTGTCTCTGGTATGATAAGGTCGGCTCTGAAGAGGATAGTGTGGATTTCATCAGGGGCATGGTGGAGGGAGATACAGTTTAAATGTATCACTAGGGCCCATTTTTCACCTAGACGGGCATTGCGTAGTCATTTATCGACCGATGGATGCTGTCCTTGTTGTGCAGAGGAGTTGGCGTCTTTGTTGCATATGTGGTGGGGCTGTAGAGTCATTCTGCCCTACTGGGCGAGGATTTGTTCCTTTCTGAGTAGATTACTCCATCAACGACTGCGATGCTCTGCTTCGCTGGTGGTACTAGATTTGTTCGACCCCCCTGTCCGGCGAAAGTGGGGGAACAGCTGCTGGTGCGTAAGGCTTGCCTGGTGGGGAAGGGGCCGATCCTTCGATGTTGGAGGGGGAGGGATCCACCTACTTTTGGGGAATGGCACAATTGTTTCCATCAATTTATGCTGATGGACAGATGGATGGCGCGGGGCAGTGTCAAATGTTGGTTGGCCTTTATGCTAATCTGGGAACCCTATATTCAAAGTTTAGGGGCCCGGTGTCGTAATGAGATCCTACAGGTAGGCTCTTGAGGTAGGGCTTCTCAGCGGATAGCGCTTAGCGCGGTAGGGCATACAATTGGGAGGGCTCTGTCGGTTTGCATGGATGCTGGAGTGTGGGAAGGGGGGGAGGATGGGGGGTGGGGGAGGGGGGCGGAAGAGATATCTTGTTATACTCCACCTGTTTTTTGTTTGGATGTGGAAAGATCATGCATAACAAACCCAATGCTTATTCTACTAGGCAGCACAGAAAGAAAAATACAAAAGATGATTTTTTTAAAAGCATTTTAAAAAGGTTAAGATAAAATATAAACGTCTAGTGCATACTGTACTTAGTCTCCGCTAGGGAAAACCTGCGGTGGGAGTCATCATGGTAACAGGTAAACACAAATCGCAAAAATTCCATAGTATCGAAAGACTTCAAAAACAGGCAGAAGTTTTCAACAGTAAAAGTAAAATATAAATGCTTAGCATACTAGGCATTTATATTTTACTTTTATCGTTAAAAACTTCTGCCTGGTTTTGAAGTCTTTCGATTGCCATTTAGTCCAGCAGTTCTTTGCCTTGTGCTCTGCAGGTGTCGTTGCTTTGTTTTGTTTGGACCTTTACTGTATTACAATCATATAGAAATCTCAGAAAGCGATCAGGATAGAATAAACCTCATTTAATAGAACACTAATGTTATCCTGTAATATTTTATAAAATTTGTCCTGAAACCCATCAGAGCCCAGAGTACAACAAAACTGAAGACCTCAAATCCCAAGCTGTACTGTGAGCTGTTACAGGATGCATTTAACATTGCCACTTGTTCAGGTGAAAGCTGGGCATACCACTTTCCTTCAAATATTCCTATGCTTATGGCAAATTCCCCAGTTAATTTTGATAAAGAGAACTGTAAAAATCCCTAAACAGAAAAACAGCTCCCCCAGCTTATTAACAAATCAATAGTCTATAGTACATCATATACTTCGTGGCCCTCTCATGTAACATAGTAATGGAGCCACCAGTAGGTAAGCCCTACCAGTCTCCATGAGATGAGCCGTGTATTGCTTTCACTCAACACAGCTGTTTCTCCAGTGTCACCACTCACCTAGCTATCCAAGTACCTATCAGGTTTCCAAAAGGCAGGCAGATTCCATGTTGCTTATCCTTGGGATTTCTCCAGTCCACTTTGATAATGGTTTATTGACTTTTCTCCAGTTATTCATCCATACCTCTTTTAAACACTGCTATTCTAACAGCTTTTATGACATCGTCCAGCAATGCATTCCATAGTTTGATTATGTGTTGAGTGAAAAAATATTTTCTCCAATTAGTCTTAAAAGTGCTCCATTGTAGCTTCCTTGCATGTCCCCTTGTCTTTCTACTTTTTGAAGGACTAAGCAACCGGTCTACATTTACCCATTCTACTCCACTCCACTCATTAGATAGACCTCTATCGTATCTTATCTCAGACGTCTCTTTTCTAAGCTAAAGAACCCTAACCTTTTAAGTCTGTCCTCATAGGGGTATCCTTCCATCCACTTTATCATTTTGGTCATTTTTCTCTGTCCTTTTCTAATTCTGCTATATCCTTTTTAAGATATTCAATATTTTATGAGACAAACTAGTTGACGCTTGATGTTATCTATGGTACTGATAAAGCGAACAAGTGCCATATCATTGTAATCTCAATTGTTTTTTGATTGTTTGAAATATATGAATTAGTATACTGATATCTACAATATTTGTGAGACTATTGATAATTTAGTTACTGCTATTTTTGAGGATTGAATAAAATTTGTCTGGCGACAATATGCAATATAGCTGGCAAAGAGGGAGGGGAAAGAGCATGGGGCACTGAGCTCCTATACCAGCGATGGCGAACCTATGGCACGCGTGCCAGCTGTGGCACGCGAAGGCCTTGCAGCTGGCACGCGGGAAGGTCCGCCATCGAAAAAAAAACAACAACCCTGTCTGCTGCCGTTGTCGGGGCCGCCGCGGCAGAATCGAGCGTGCCGCGGGGCCCCCCTGTACCCACCGGCAGAGCCTCTCCTCCCTGTAGCAGCTCTCTCTTTGGAGCTGAAGTCAGACGCGCCGGCTTGCAGAGCGCGAAGGGAAGAGTTTCCCTTTCGCGACTCTGTTAAGCCCGCGGGGGCTGATGGGAAATTCCCATCAGCCCCCGTGGGTTTAAAAGAGCAGCGAGGGAGAAACTCTTGACTCGCGCTGTGCAAGCCGGCGCGTATGACTGCAGCTCCCAAGAGAGAGCTGCTACAGGGAGGAGAGGCTGTGCCAGGTACAGGGGGGCCCCGCGGCACGCTCGATTCTGCCCGCGGCGGCCCCGACAACGGCAGCAGACAGGTTTCTTTTTTTTTTTTTTAATTTTCCCTGGGCTGGGCTGGGCTGGGCTGGGGGTGGGGGGTGGGGGGTTAGGAGTGGTGATGGGCTGGGCTGGGCTGGGCTGGGCTGGGGGGGGTTAGGAGTGGTGATTGGCAGTGCGGGGCGGGGGGGGGTTAGGAGTTGTGATGGGCGGGGCGGGGCTGGGGGTGTTAGGAGTAGTGATGGGCTGGGGTGGGGGGGTTAGGAGTGGTGATGGGCACTGGGCTGGGGGTTAGGAGTGGTGATGGACACTGGGCTGGCTGGGGGGGGTTAGGAGTGGTGATGGGCACTGGGCTGGCTGGGGGGGGGTAGGAGTGGTGATGGGCGCTGGGCGGGGGGGGGTAGGCGTGGTGATGGGCGCTGGGGGGGGGTAGGAGTGGTGATAGGCGCTGGGGGGGCTTAAACTAAAAATTGAGTGATGGGGGATTAGGACTGGGAGTGGGCTGATGGGGAGGTTAGGACTGGAAATGGGCTGGTGGGATTAGGACTGGGAGTGGGCTATGGGGGGCTAGGACTGGTAATGGGTTGGGGGGGTTGCTAGGACTGGAAATGGGCTGAGTGGAAGGGGGCTTGAACTGCAAATAGCTGTTGGGGATGGGGCTTGGAATGGAAATGGGCTGAGGGGAAGTGGGGGGCTTGAACTGCAAATAGCTGATGGGGACGGGGCTTGGAATGGAAATGGGCTGAGGGGAAGTGGGGGGCTTGAAGAAGGGAATGGATGCTGGGTGAGACTGGAACTAGAAGGGAGCTGATGTTGGGGGAGGATTAGAATGGGATGGGGCTGGGGAGAGTAAAATGGAGAGGGGAAAAATATTTTGTGTAGGAGGGATGAAAAATCTACAATTGGCCAGGTATTGGGAGAGTAATTGGGGATTGAGGATGGAGGGGTAAAATTTGTGTGGATTGAAATAGGAATGAGGAAAGAGCAAAAGGAGAAAGATTAGTATGTTAAAGCAGATGTAGAGAGAGAGAATGGAAAAAAAAACTAGAAGAGAGAAGAAAGGACAAATGGACAGCAGACGATGGAGAGTTAGCAGAAAACATGAAGAAACCAGAAGAAAATGGCTGGACCAATTGCAACTGAAAAAAAATGCACAAAAGGTAGAACGATATCTCTTTATTTTGAATTTATTAACTGGAATATGTCAGCTCTGGGAAATGTGCATCATTAACATCTGCGCTTTGTTTGGTACAAGAGGAAATTCCTATTTGACGTTGCCACTTGTTCTCTTTCCCCAGTATTCACTGAAATGTATTGGTTTAATATTTGCAGTGTTGCCTTTTTGATAGGTAGGGTATGGTGCTTTGTGGTCCTGGTAATGCTGTCAGGATACGGCGGGTTTGCTATGGGTTCTAAATGGGCAGCGTTTGTAGTAGTTCCTAATGTGCCTGGCGGTTGGCACTGGATTATAGTAATGTAGAAATCTTTTAGTCTTTCTTTATCCATACACTCATTAAGAGACATGTTTACTAAAAGTTAGTGTATGGTAACATTATGCAAATATTTATGCAAATAAGACCACTTATGCAAATGACGTGCTGGCACTTTGAGGAAATTCTTTGGTTTTGTGCGGCAGTTTGGGCACTCGGGCTCAAAAAGGTTAGCCATCACTGTCCTATACACATTGCATTTTGAAATTGTGGAAAAAATGCAAGGTTGGTCTTCTGGATGGGAAGAAGACTTCATTGTTAATCCTCCTCAGAGTTAATTCTGAGTTTCCCCCAGGATTACGGATGGAGATTTTCCAGAGGCAGGGGAAGAAGGGATTAGTGCACCTGGGTCACTTGCTGGACCATGGGGAGTTGGTTACATCTGAAGACATGTTAGAATATGAGATTCCAAGCCATGATAGATGTAGATACATGCAAGTGCCTCACTGAGAAGAGCCTGGGTGATATGGTGAAAGAGCAACACACAAGAACAGCATTGATAGAGGTTTCAATGCCAAGTGTGCATCACGTGGAGAAAGAAAATTTTCAAAGTAGCAAGCCCTGCAGTCAAAGACTAAGACAAAATGTAGCAGAAGGAT
Organism: Ichthyophis bannanicus; assembly: GCA_033557465.1. Lineage (NCBI taxonomy): Eukaryota > Metazoa > Chordata > Amphibia > Gymnophiona > Ichthyophiidae > Ichthyophis > Ichthyophis bannanicus. Next base: position 676,752,755 of record CM066032.1, on the reverse strand, counting down.
ATATAAATTGCTCCCATCATATTGGGTGCCATAGGCTTGATTAAAAGGAATTTTCAAGCACATCTTGATAAATTGCCTATACAGGTTACATCTTGTGAACTTAACATGGCAAGTGTTAGCAGTAAATTTGAAAGACTGAGATTATACTCCACATACCCTGGGTTTAGGAATGAGGTTCATTACTGTCATGATGGTATGTGCAAAATTAACCCATTTGGAGAAAATTGGCCCCAGAGAAAATGCAGTTTGTGGTGCTATGCATGGGTTCTGGGGTAGTGCAAGGCTTGATCTCCAAAATGTATAAACACTCGTGAATGCTTTGTTTCAGATGCCAAGGCATTTAGTATTTTGGGAGTAAGATTTAGGTGTGAATTTAGGAGACAGGAGTTGGAAAGACATTTTTTAGAATATTAAGTCCTCTTTCATAGTGGCAAATTTGGTAAGGAGTTGGTTAAGACGTTATATTGTTGGCATCAGAACCCAGAAAAACTAAATTTTTCTGCTGCATGTATGTAAAGAACATTGCAAAGAGGCATTGGGGCTTCCTTAAATATGGCATAATAGCTGCATGGTTGAAAATTAATACCCACTGGAAAAGCACAAAGCTATTTGATATCAAAGGGTCTAATATTCAAAGGGATTAAGATGGCTAGCAGGCCTGCCGCTGAATATCTGCAGGTGCTGCCGCTGCATGCCCCACTGCCAACCAGTTATCATTGGGGCACTCCAGAGGGTGAAGCAGTGGCACTGCCCAGCGATAACCAGACAGTGGTGATATTCAGCTGCTGCCCAATTATCACAAAACGGCAAAAGTCAGGCGCAGCAGAGACTGGCTTAATGTTTGCTACTGAGGCTAACTGGGCACAGAGACATGGATAGAAACAGTTTGGGGGAGGTACTAGGAGTGGGTACAAAAACAGGGCCTATGATGTGTTATACTAGTTTTGACAAAGGGTATGTCCAGACTGTGTTGGATAGTTCCCCCAGTGAAACCCAAGTTGTATCACCAGTTCATTGTAAGTGCTTAATAGTGAGCCTGTTCTGCACAAAAACTGTTAACTGTAAACCGCACTGATTTTAAAGAGCGAGGTATATAAAAACAATCAAATAAATCAAATAAATAAATAAGCAGGACCCATTCCACTGTATCACTGTGTTTATACTGCATGGTAAGGTAGGGAATGGTTTGGGGGAGGGAGGGAGGGGAAGGGAATAGGAAGTCGGGAGTTGGTGTGCACTCTATGTATCTTTGGCTAAGGCAGTAGTTGGTATGTTTATACAGATGTGTGTGCATGGGAAGCCACACTGTACAGCATATTAAGGGCAAGAGTGAGTGGTTGTGACCAATGTTACTATTACACTTGTACTGAGGTGTTTGTTAGATATCTGGGTTCATGGATCAGCTGTACCATGTTAAAACTAATAAAATGTTAAATACAAAGAAAGGATGTCATTTTAGAAGCGTTTCATGGCATTTGCACATATAAATAGCCAGTTCACATATGTAAATAATCCCACATGTAAGTAGCAATTTTAGAAAAGCCACTACTTACACATATATACCCATGGCGCATGTCTGGAAATGCTGCCTTTAAATCATAACATAGTATTTGACCAATATGGTCCATCTAGTCTGCTCAGTATGGTGGCTAGAGCAGGTGCACCTGCCGTTCCTAACCCCTTATTCTCATATTCAGTACCCACCCTTGTGTGTTTTAATCATTTCCCATAATAAATGAAAGGCCCAATATTCAAAAAAAGCTGATGGGCTGATATTCAAAGCGGGCTAAAGGGGCAGGCCATGCTAATATTTGCACAGACTGCCCTGACACGACCCAGGAACAGTCCATGGGAGGAGCAGGTGAAGTACCAGGCTAACTGCGTAGATGCTGGCACTTACCCGCTTAGCGTAATTTTCAGCAGCGTTTGCCAGACACTTAGACCACATAAAAAACAAGACTAAATTTAGGAGCATAAAAACTGAGCGGCAACGGGGGCAGAAGAGTGGGGAAAATAAGTTGAGAGTTTAGCACTGATTTTCAGCACTAGGCACCTAAATTAGGCTCATAAATTTAGGTCAATGAATGGCAGACCTAAATTTAAGGGCATGGGGGGCATATTCCTAGATTTTTGTTTTCGTCTGTCTTGAATACATTATAAGCTCTGTCAAGCAGGGACTCTCTCTTACATGTGCTGTGTATTCCTAGTAACACTATAGAAGTGCTAAGAACTAGTAGTAGTATGTATGGGCCCCATATTCAGTACCAGCAGCTAGGCGCAAGTACAGCGCTTAACTGTCGGCGCTGAACTGTAACCCAGGATATTCAATGCCGAGGTCATATGCGGCCCCAGCATTGAATATCGAGGGTCACCGCACAGTCTCTGCAGCCGCAGAAGCTAACTGGGTAGTAGTGCAATATCAGGGCCTGTAGCGGCATTAGTTGGGGATATTCAGCGGCACTAACCATGTTGGTGCCATTGAGTATCCTGTTCAGTGGCATTTACATGGTTTACAGGTTTGTGAACCATGTAAATGCCTTTCAATATCATGCCCTCTGTATTTCTCTATTTTGCAATGGCAATACACATAACTTTAAAAAGAATTATCCCGTCGGCGCTTACACCTCCAAGTCATGCTAAAGAGTCAACTGACTGCTCATTTGGACCTGCACTTTAGAGGAATGATCAAGATAATTATGTTTACTTCTCTAGTGTTTAAAAAACACCTCAAAAATCCAAAAATTTGAATTCTGCAGCTTGACTCCTTAATTGGCTCTCCTTCGATGTCCAGTTTTGTAAAATCCAGCACTTACACGCACTGGTTACAAAATCTGTCACCTACACATGCAGAACCCTGCATATCGTCGCTCTTTTTTTTTTTAAATGCGTTTTTGGAAATTGGCTTTTCCAATTGTATGTAGTGCCAAACAGATGTTTTTCTTGAGTTCTTACAGGCATTTTACAAAACACATTTAACTAGCCTTTCGTAAAATACCTTTAATTTTGAACATTGCAACTTGGACATTGCTCTTTCTACCTAGATCACCTATGCAACATTTGGCTTCATCTAGTTAAAGGAACATATTCTTAAAATGGACCTGCACCTTAACATAAAGAAGACAAAGATCTTGACCACTGGAAAAATCAATCATTTCATCCTTGATGGAGAAGAAATAGAAATGGTAGACAACTTTAACCTGATTGGATCAATAATCAATAAAGAAACAACAAGCCGTTAAGAAATCCAATGATGCAAAACAGCTATGAAGGACTTAGACAAGATTCTCAAGTGCAGAGATATGTGTCTACATACAAAGATTCAACTTGTCCAAGCCATGATATTTTCAACAAAATCATATAGATACCAATGTTGAACAGTGAAGAAGAAAGACAAGAAGAAAATCTATGTCTTCAAATTATGGTGCTGAAGAATAGTGTGCGAGTATGTGTGTGCAGTGCCGTGCCGTGCCATCGGGATACCTCCTTCTCAGCATTCTGGACCCTTGCCCAGCCACCGTAAGGCCTCCTCTGCAAACGAAACCCCTGCATAGCCTTCACATTGAATACTGCAGACCACATAGCCACCGGTAAGCTCCGCCTCATAACAAGGCATCATCTCTTGCCGACAAGCAAGCTGAGCCCCAGACAACGTGTCTGTGTGAGTGGGCATGTGCAGTGCCATTGGGATACCTCCTCCTCTGACATCAGGACCCATGCACAGCTACTGGGAAGCCTCCTCTGCAATCGTGACCCCTGAATAGCCTTCACCAATACTGCAGACCACATAGCAGCTGGTAAGCTCTGCCTCATGAGGCATCATCACTCACTGACTAGCTCTACGTAGGCTCATTATCCTCTGACAGGCCCTGGCCGGGCGGGCATCACATAAGGACCCCCTTAGACTTGGGCCTTGAGCGAGCAAGCATTAAGGATCACTATCAACCTTCCTGTGATACACAGACGGCATCAGCAGTTATGTGAAGGACCGCGGAAACCTAACACCATAGTCTGAAGCTTGCTCAGCCTCAAATATCGATCAGCTCCATGCGCTAGTGTCTCCCCAGGCACCCCTCACCCAACTCAGTGGTATTCATCTTAGAACCTCCCAGCACGTAAACCAATCCTACCAGAGAGACTCTGCTGACTTGGCTCTATTATGAACGAGTACTGTGCCGATCCACACAGCAGTTTCTATAGTGAGTATGAGTATGAAAGGTGTGTCTGCAAAATTCATGCCAAAACTCCTGTCCCCTGACCAAAAAGATCAACTGTCTGTAGCCAAGGAGTTGTTGGAATACTTTGAAAATGACTCAGATTTCATCAAAAAGATTATTACTTGTGATGAATCTGCACAACTCCTAAATACCTTGTGCAGATTACATCAAACTTTTAAACTCCTCAATCTTAACTCAAGATTATTGCTGCAAAATATACTCATACTCACACACCTCAAAATATAAAGATCTACTATGTCTAAGCCTATTTCATTCCTCATCCTGTTTCTTCTTGCTGCTCTTATATCATCTCAGGTAGCTGCAATCACCGCACCCACCTTGATACCCATCATAAAATGCCCTTACAATGCCAGACTTCAACTCATCTTCATAAGCCATGAAGCTGCTGTGTCAAATTTTGCTTAATGATCTCCAAGTCATCGAATCTCCTTTCTTTCAGGGTACGTAATCAGGTGAGTACAGAGGCAGATGGACTTGCTCGATTTGGTGTTTGGCCAAGAATTGCTGAACGAGATGTGATGTGTGAGCTGGGGCGTTATCATGAAGCAACCATTCACTATTCCTGTGCAACTCTGGCCTCTTACGATGAACTGCATCTCTCAAACGAGTCAGAACTTGGACATAGTACTCCTTATTGATGGTTTGGCCTTTTGCAGCATACTCGTGATGAAAAATACCCTGGTAATCAAAGAAAACTGTGAGCATGACCTTGACAGTGCTGCTCACCTGACGGGCTCTCTTGGATCTTAGAGAGTTTGGAGTCTTCCATTGTGAGGCTTGAGTCTTAGCTTCTGGGTCATAAACATAAACCCATGATTCATCACAAGTAATAATCTTTTTGATGAAATCTGAGTCATTTTCAAAGTATTCCAACAACTCCTTGGCTACAGACAGTTGATCTTTTTGGTCAGGGGACAGGAGTTTTGGCATGAATTTTGCAGACACACCTTTCATCCCAAATCAACAGTAAGAATAGACTGTACCGACCCAAAGCAGATGTCCATGTCCTCAGCTCAAGCTCCCTGATAATCAGTCGATGATTTGAACGTATTGGAGCACACACTGCTTCAACTTAGCCTTCAATCCTGCTCGTGGATGACCTTCCAGAATGTTCGCCACTGTCAACACTTTGGCGGCCTTCTTGGAAGCATTTGTACAGGTCATAAACTCGAGCACAACTCATGCATTCATTGCTGTACACTTGCTGTAACTTGTTATAATTCTCTTTGCACAAATCTCCAAGTTTCTGGTAAAGTTTAATTCAAATTTGCCGTTCAATTTTTCACTCATCATAAATCTGACGAACTGCTTTTACATGATACCAAACATCATGTGATTAAAAAAGTACAGGTGTGCTGCAGTCATGCTACACTCTGCACATGCAGAACACATAACTAGGTCACAGCATGCTTAACAGCATCAGGGTGCAATGTATTGTTATATAGCTACACAAGTCTCAATACTTTTTGATCACACCTCGTATTTGACATAGCACTGAACCTACTGAAAAGCCCCACACCCAAGAAATCTGATGCTACATTATCCTCATCATACATGCCACGTTTCCTCCAATCTAAACTAACTCCCACAAACCAGCACTACCTTGCTGACCCCCTAACCTGGCCAACAACCCCCATACTCAAACTTGGTCTAAATTCAACACTGTGTCCTTCGAGCAATTAGAAAACATCATTACAAACCTCAACACCATTATCTCCCCACTCGACTCTTATCCAATCTACTGGATTAAACTTTTTAAATACAATCTCATCTCAGTCCTACTAGGCATAGAAACATAGAAATATGATGACAGAAAAAGACCACATGACCTATCTAGTCTGTCCTTCCATATCAACAACTACAACAGTCCCCTTTTTACCTTTAGAGATCCTCTGTGTTTGTCCCATGCTTTTTTGAATTCAGTTACTGTCCTCATCTCTGCTACCTCCACTGGGAGACTATTCCACGGATCCACAACTCTTTCCGTAAAGAAATATTTCCGCATATCACTCCTGAATCTATCTCCCTTCACCCTCATCCCATGTCCCCTCGTAGCAGAACTTGCTTTCAATTGAAAGAGGCTCTCTCCCTGAACATTTATGCCACGGAGGTATTTAAACATCTCAATCATATCACCTCTATCCCGCCTTTCCTCTAAGGTATAATATTAAGATCCTTCAGTCTGTCCTCATATGCTTTATAATGAAGACCACTAATCATTTTAGTAGCCACCCTCTGCACCGACTCCATCCTGTTCACATCCTTTTGAAGTACAGACATCCTTATTGTTAGGCTATATGCCTAAGAACCTCAAGCACATGTCTATCAGGCCTTTAATAAAAACCCATACAGCCAATCCGATGTCACCATCTTCATATAGACCCATTTCTAGCATACCTTGCCTTGCCAAAATCATTGAGAAAATGGTACAGGTTCAGATACAGGACTACATTAATTCCCATGCCCCCCTTGATCAGCAGCAGCATAGTTTCAAACCATTTCACAGTATCGAAACACTGCTTACCTCCCTCCTTGGCACCTTAATCAAAGGAACTGAAAAGATCATGCAAGGCTTCATACTCATCTTCCTTGATGTCTCCGCTGCCTTCAATTCAGTTAGCCATGAGCATCTCTTATCACAGCTCCACTCAATTGGACTAAGAGGAACAACTGCAGTGGTTCCAATCCTATCTTGAGCATCATTACCAACAGGTTAAAGTAGGCTTGAACAACTCGCTCCCTTTCAAACAATTCCAAGGATTACCACAAGGTTCCACCCTATCCTCCCTATTTAACATTTTCATACAACCGCTATGCACCATAATCTGGAACCATAACATTCTCTATCATCTTTACGCAGATGGCATCTTAATTTACACACATTTCTCCACTAACAATCCAGATTACTCCATGATAGGAAGATGCTTTGAATCTATTGTCCAATGGCTCCACCACCACATTGATCCCTACAACACAGAAGTACTCCACATAATGAAGAAACGTACATTCTCACCCCACCCCACCCCCCCACCCCCCATCCACTATAAGCCTGGCTAACATAGCTCTTAAAGTTAAGGACGAGGTCAAATATTTGGGTATAATCCTTGACCAGAAACTAAATTTCCTCTCTCACATCAAGCAAGTCACAAGGTCTGCATACTTCAAAATGAAAACTGTTCAAAACCTATGCTTGAACAAAATTATTTTAGGGATGTATGTCATGCCCTCATCACGCCAATCTTCGACTATGCAAATATCATCTATCAAGGTCTCCCAAAGCCTACTTTACTCCACTTACAGCTCGCACAGAATACAGCGGCCAGAATTATCACAGGCACATCTCAACAATCTCACATCACTCCTGTCTTGAAGCTGCTTCACTGACTCCCCGTCCACATGAAGGTCAAATATAAATCCTCCCTAAACATTATTAAAATTCTTCATGACCTCTCAGCAGACATCCTTCGGATACTTATTCTCACACCCCCTGACAAAAGGACAACAAGGAAAGCTAATAAAAAAGTATCAACCATCCCATCCTCGATCTCTCGATCCAATCACACTACTTTGAAAATAGCTTTCTCCCTTTACGCATCCTTTATATAGAACTCCATCCCACTGGACATACGATCGTCAAACACCATAGGTGATTTCCATTGTAGGCTGAAAACTTACTTTTCACTCTAACATTTTGGCCCTGACACCTAACTGTACACATATCTTCTTACAAATGAACTTTATGTTTCAGTGTTTGAGTAGGATTATGTAACAAACCAATAACTCACATTATCCCCACATTGACCCATTATTCACTGCCTATATCCTTAACCTTCACACTGTTTTATGTTACACCATTGTTCTACTATTGTTTACCTCCCTCTGTTATATCATTTATATTTGTCTATCTTCTGTAAATCTTCCGGTTCTGGATGCTCTTGGTTATCTTTTACTTACGTTAAATGGAAAGCTTTAAATCTGTTACCTGTATACCGCTGTGACATAGATACAGCGGTATAAAAAATGTTGTTTAATACATAAATACATACTGTGCATAGGCCTTGGAACAGGGTGGGCCACATGGGCCCTGGGCCCACCAAATTTGGCTTTCCAGCCCCGAGATGGAATTCCCACAGGCAGACAACCTACATCAAGGCCATCCTGTTCTGCCCACTGGTGTGCAATGTCCTGCAGGTAGACGAGAAGGGAATATCCGTAATCACAGCAAAGACTCCTGTCTGCCCACAGGAATCTGATCTCGCTCAGGCAGACAGAAGTCATCTTTACTGCGATCGTGGTTGCTCTCTTCTCTTCTGCCCGTGGGAGATGGAATCCCTGTTGGCATAACAGAAGGGGAAGCCTGCAGGGGACTAGGGGCAGTGTTAGGGTGGAGCTCGGGGCAGAGGCAAGGCAGTGATAGGGCAGAGTTTGGGGCAGCGCTTGGGCCTCCCCCCAGTCAAAAAGGCATTTGACTGCCCCTGATACTATGTATATCATGGATTGCCCAAAGAACAAATCAGTTGGTAATAGAGCAGATAAAACCTAAACTTTTTTAGAAGACCGAATACAGTTCAGCACAACTATCCATAGGGTCACCAAGAGTCGACATTGACTCAACGGAAGTTAATAACATCATCTTAAGGAATGCACTACTGTGTTCTCCCCTCTGTGTACACTGCTAAAGTATGTCGCTCAAACACAGAGACTCAGCAAACTGTCACCATGCAAACAGTGAATACCCACAATTGCTACTGTCAGAAAATGACTTTCCTAATGTAACACACTGAATGACAGTGATTGTGTGTGTTCACAGCTGCTCTGCTGCTACTGTAATGCTCATACACACAAGAAATATCCTGCAGTACACACAAAAGAAGCACACAGCTAGCAAGAGCTCATCTTAGTATTTACTGGTGTCTAGGTTCTAGGGAAAGGGAGGGGGGCCTGGGCAAGGGAGATGAAGAATCTACAAAGATTTCATTTTGAAATCCCTGCTGCATATACTTTGCACATGCTATAAGGCAGGTGCAATAACCATAGGCACTTTTGTACAACGGTACATGCTGACCCTGGATTTTCAAAAAGAAACCCCCTTTGAAAATTAGCTTGCAGGTCCATGGGTACAACATACACATCTTTCCACAGAGTTTCAGGCTTGTTCCCACACTGTGCCTAGCCATTCCTTTTTAATACATACAGTATTTCATACAAAACATACATATGATCATTTGAAATACAGCACAAACAGCTATTACCTTGTGGGTCATCTGTTCAAGTAGGTTATTATCAGCAAGTTCTGGCTTATTGTGTATTAATAGTTGCTTCCATTGGCTTGCAGTGGTACAGATGTCACTATATGGTCTCATTAACCTAGACTGGAAACAGGGCTTGCTCTCCTTATTTGTTCAACTATCTCATCTTCATCTTGCAGTCAGAGTACAAATCACTTTACTGAACTCCAATGCCAGATTTATCCAGTATTCAACTACCGCCTAAACTGAATACTAAGAAAATTACTGTTTTCACAAATTCTAATAATTCTATTTATAAAAGAAAATAAAATGAGGCTGGGTGATTGTATAGTGTAGTGTGGGGGATGATGTGTTGATTCTCCAGGACCAAGCAGGAAGTCAGTCCTCACATATGGGTGACGTCGGCGTCGACGGAACCCCCATGCGGAGCATTTCCCCAGCTTTCAAAGAAAGCCTTTGGAAATGCAGGCAAGCATGCGCGGTCCCCTTCCCGCCCAAAGGTGCCATCTTGCTCAGTCTTCTTTTTTCCACGGAGCCCTTCGGACGTGTGTTCTTGTCACCCGTGGAAAAAGTGGATTTTCCTGCGTTGAAGTCAAGGTTTTTCTTGGGTTCGACGTCGGTTCCTTTCCCGCTTGGGTCCGGTACACCGGTGCCGGTCCCGGATCTCTTTTTTCGTTTTTTGTCCTTAGAGACTGCGTTCGTGCCAATTTTTCTTTTCCCTGGCAGCCCCATTTTTTGATCTTGCAGGGGCCCTTTGTCCCCCGGTGGCTGCCAGTGGCTTTAAAAAGTGTGATCGGTGCAAGAAACTGATGTCTCTCACCGACACACGACTGCTGCCTCTGGGGCCTGACCATGATCCTACAGTCTGTAGTCCCTGTGGCAAGATGTCTTCTAAGGCATTGAGGAGACGTCAGCACCAGCGTGAGAGGATCTTCTCCGATTCTGCATCTGGATGGGTCTGGACTTCGTCAGAGGCCTCGACGTCTCGGGAGTCCGACCCCGAGCATCGTCGGGGCTCCTCGGAGAGGGAGTCCCCCTCGAGGGAACACCGAAGGAAGAAAAAACCCACGAGGGCGGCATCAGTGGACGCACTTGGCTCCTCGAGGGCCAGGTCGCATAGCCCCGATTGCCGTCCCGGGTCTTCGGAGTCGGAGAGGCCTGCAAAGCATCCTCGCGTAGAGTCGGAGGCCCCGAGTCACGTGAGTACTGTAGTCCTCGTGGACTCTCCTCCGGGGGAGCCGCCGTCGGGGCCCAAGTCGGAGGCTGCTGGGTCTCCTGAGCTCGGACTCAGGTTGACGGCCTGGGAAAGCAGATTGTCTGCCTTCATGGAGCAGCAGTGGGTGCTGATCGCCGGTCTCACCGGCGCATCTGCCCCGACCACCGGGACCTCGACATCCAAGTCGACCCTGGAGGCCAAGCCGATCCTCGAGACCATGCGAACTCGAGTTGATCCTCGGCTGAGGTCACCCTCGGCCTCCCGTTCGGGACCGAAGTCGTCGACGTCGGTACCCTCGGCGTCGGGGCGGATGGCGTCGGTGCCCGCCCACTCGGAGCCGCTCAATTCCTCCTCGGAGGAATCGGCGTGGGAAACTGAGGAAGAGGAGTCCCCGGACACCTTCTGGACCCGGTGCGTCCTCTCGGACTCGCTGGGATCCGAGCCTCGGACAAGGTTCTCGGATTTCGTACAGGACATGGCCAAAGCCTTGGCCTTCCCTGCGGATCCCGAGGAGGAGCCTCGAGCCGAGGAGCTCGAGGCTCTGCAGTATGGCTCTCCTCCCAAGGAGGCCTTTACTGTCCCGGTTCCTCCGATGCTGGAGCGGTTACTCTTCTGCATGTGGGAGACACCGGCCTCGATGCCGGTTCTAAGCAAGCGGGTCGATTTCCATCTATCGAGTCCGCAAGAGCCCCGGGTTCCAAAAGGCACAGCTACCGCACCACTCCATGGTTGTGGAATCAGCCATGCATCGCCTGAAGAGTCAGAAGATGCACTCCTCGGTGCCTCCCGGCAGGGAAGCCCAGAACCTGGATGCCCTCGGTATAAAGTGCTTCCAGGGCTCTATGCTTGCTTGCTGCGTCCAGACCTACCAGCTGTACATGGGCATGTATCTTCGAGACCTGGCAAAGGAGATTGCTGGGTTCTCTGCTGGTCTGTCCGAGGAACCTTTGCAGAGGTTCAAGGCCTTGTCTTCAGGTATTCGAGAGTGCTTGAAGTTTATCTCTCGAGCAGCCTATGATGGATTCGAGGCTTCGGCCCGGGTAGCAGGGGCCGGCATCGGTGCACGCCATCAGGCCTGGCTACAATCCTCAGACCTCGAGCCATGGTCGATGTTCCTTGTCGAGGTGAAAACCTCTTTGGCAAGCCCATGACTGAAAAGGCTGCAGAACTCGAGACCGAGACTCTTACCCGGACAAGGCTGTCCAGGAAAACCTCTGCCCCTTCTCAGAAGAAGGGGGGCTCGGGGAAAAAGGCCTTTTACCTGAGGAAGACCACTGCCTACAAAACCTACCCTCACTGTAGCTCCCCAACAGGGCCAGCAGGCCAAGGGGCAGGGTCATGGGCCCCGTAGGCAGAAGGCCCCCAAGCCTCCTACTCCGGCTCCTGCTCAGCAGGGAGGGGTTTTTTGACTATGCCAGCATAGCCTCTCCTCCTCTCCAGGGCACATGGCTGACCCTGTACGCAGACAGGTGGCCAGCCATTACAGGGGATACTTGGGTGTTAAGCATCATCGAAAGGGGCTATCTGCTCCACTTCACCCAGATGCCCCCTCCTACTTTCCAGGGGAGCCTCCAAGACCTCCTCTGCACAGAAACTTACTCCTTCAGGAGTTGAAAGGTCTACTACAGGACTAGGCAGTGGAACCGGTGCCCCACCACCTGGAAGGGCAAGGCTTCTACTCCAGGTACTTCCTGGTACCAAAGAGAACAGGAGGCCTCAGACCTATCCTGGACCTGAGAAATCTGAACAAGTTTCTGGAGAGGGAGAAATTCAAGATGCTTACCCTTGGAATCTTGCTGCCCTACCTCCAGCAGGGAGATTGGCTATGCTCCTTAGACCTGAAGGATGCTTATACTCACATACTCATCCATCCAAGTCATAGGCAATACCTCAGATTTGTGGTGGGAGGGAACCACTTCCAGTACAGAGTGCTTCCCTTCGGTCTTACCTCCGCCCCCAGGGTTTTTACAAAATGCCTGGCGGTGGTGGCTGCCTACCTCAGAAACCAGGGGGTCTTTGTATTCCCTTACCTGGACGACTGGCTTATCAGGGGCCAGTCTCTACAGGAGACCAGGCAGGCCACCTTCCGCACCATATCTCTGCTTCAGCACCTGGGGTTCGTTATAAACTTCCCAAAGTCCACTTTGCTCCCTTCACAGGACGTGGAGTTCATAGGGGCAAGGTTGGATACCATCCATGTGAAGGCCTATTTGCCTGTGGACAGAGCTCACAAGCTGATGAAGTTGGCCGACCAGTTTCAAGCGAATTCTCAGGTCTCTGCCAGGCACTTCCTCCGGCTTTTAGGTCACATGGCTTTCACAGTGCATGTCACCCCAAATGCCCGCCTGCACATGAGGACAGCTCAGTGGTGCCTCAGAGCACAGTGGGTACAGGCCGCGGGGAATTTGTCGGACAGGATAAAGGTGTCCAAACTCTTAGTGGACTCCTTACGCTGGTGGAGGCATCTCCCAAACCTGGTCGAGGGACTTCCTTTTCGGGCCTCCCCACACACTCAGGTACTGACAACCGATGCTTCCCTACAAGGCTGGGGGGCACATTGCCAGGAAACCTGCACCCAAGGCCTGTGGTCTCCGTGGGAGGCCGCCCAGCAGATCAACCTGTTGGAATTGAGAGCCATTCGACTAGCCTTATGGACCTTCTCTCCGGTCCTCTCTCACCAGTCTGTCATAATTCAGACGGACAACCAGGTGGCTATGTTCTTTGTGAACAAGCAAGGAGGCACAGGATCCAGACTCCTGCGCCTGGAAGCACAAGCTCTCTGCTCCTGGGCTATCGATCAGGGCATGACCCTCAGGGCGGTATACCTCCCAGGTCAGGAAAACTACCTGGCGGACCGGCTAAGCAGACTCCTGCAGCCTCACGAGTGGCAGTTGGATCCTCGGGTAGTCCAACAGATCTTTATGAAGTGGGGACGTCCAACCATGGATCTTTTTGCCAGTCCGCTGAACAGGCAACTACCCAACTCCTGTTCCAGACAGCCACATCCTCTGAGGGCAGCAGCAGATGCATTCCTGATCCCTTGGTCAGAGGGCCTGCTGTATGCGTTTCCTCCCATACCTCTGGAGGCCTGGACTCTATTCAAAATCCAGCAGGACCGAGCCACGGTGATCCTGATAGCCCCCAGGTGGCCCAGGCAACCGTGGTTCCCTCTTCTTCTACAGATGGCGGTGGATGCTCCACTTCCTCTAGGACTGCAACCCGACCTTCTGACTCAAGATCAGGGGTCCCTCTTACATCCCAACCTCAAATCCCTCAATTTGATGGCCTGGCTGCTGAAAGGGTAGTCCTTGCTCCTGCTTGAGGTTGAAGAGGTGGTGTTGGCCTCCAGAAAGCATTCCACTCGGAAGGCCTATGCTCTGAAGTGGCGTAGGTTTTCCACTTGGTGTTCTCAACAACAGGAGGATCCCTTCTCCTGCTTTGTCCCGGTGGTACTGCAATACCTGCTCCACCTGTCCAACCTGGGACTTCATTCCAACTCTGTCTGGGTCCACCTCAGTGCCCTCTCAGCTCATCACTCATCGGTGGATGGACAGTCCCTTTTGGGCCACCCTCTGGTGTCTCGCTTCCTCAGAGGCCTGCTTCTGCTCAAGCCTTCTATTCGTCCACCGGCCACTGAGTGGGATCTCAATGTGGTCTTGCAGCAACTGACTCGCCCACCTTTTGAGCCGATGGCTACCTGCCACTTACGTTCCTATCCTGGAAGGTGTTGTTTCTCGTGGCACTCACCTTGGCTAGGCGTGTGAGTGAGCTTCAGGCCCTGGTCTCGGATAGGCCATATACCAGGTTCTATAAGAACAGGGTAGTCTTGAGGACTCATCCTAAGTTCCTTCCAAAGGTAGTGTCCTCCTTCCACCTCAACCAGGAGGTGGTACTTCCGACGTTTTTTCCCAGGCCGCACGCCAGTAGGGCAGAAACTGTCTTGCATACCCTGAATTGTAGAAGGGTGTTGTCCTTTTACCTAGAATGTACGCAGGGGCATAGAAGGGCTTCTCAGCTCTTCATTTCCTTTGACCCTAATAAATTGGGGTTGCCTGTCACTAAGCGTACGTTGTCCATCTGGGTGGCAGACTGTATCGCCTGGGCGTACAGGGCAGCCGGCCTCTCCCTGGAGGGTCGAGTCACGGCCCACCGAGTTAGGGCGAAGGCCGCATCAGTAGCTCACTTCCGCTCTGTTCCGTTGGCAGACATCTGCCGGGCTGCTACTTGGTCTTCAAGCCAGACTTTTGCGGACCACTACTGCCTCGAGAGGGAGTCCCGTAGGGATAGTGCTTTCGGGCAAGCGGTACTCCATAATCTCTGAGGTTTAGGCAACTCCTACCCTCCGGCCCTGGTGTTGGGCTACCGTTCAGGTGTGGTCTCAGAGAAGATTCTCTCACTGTTGCTGAGGCTCTAGAGGGAGCTCTATTTTTCAGCCTGGGTTCCTGGTAGCCCAGAGCTAGGGAGTCACCCATATGTGAGGACTGACCTCCTGCTTGGTCCTGGAGAAAGAGTAGTTACTCACCTGTAACAGGTGTTCTCCGGGAGCAGCAGGAATCAGTCCTCACGACCCTCCCTCCTCATTTTCTTTTTCATGCTGTCTTTTAGCTATGTCATCTGACTGAGCAAGATGGCACCTTTGGGCGGGAAGGGGACCACGCATGCGTGCCTGCATTCCCAAAGGCTTTCTTTGAAAGCTGGGGAAATGCTCCGCGTGGGGGCTCCGTCGACGTCACCCATATGTGAGGACTGATTCCTGCTGCTCCTGGAGAACACCTGTTACAGGTGAGTAACTACTCTGACTGGACAGAAAGTAGAGATGGGGAATAAAGACAAGTTTCACAGAGGTCAGGGCTAGTCTTAGTTATAAAATGAAGCTATGTTAAGTAAGAGAGAGATCCTTGCTCTATTGACCTTTTGTGATGCAAAGGTCTTATGGAGCAAGCACAAATGTAAATAAACCATTGACCACCTGAAGATAAGGACAGACATGAATATATACTACCATAAAGGGATCAGAAGAGCAAGGAAAACTTCATTCTTGCATATGATCTGTCATGTAAGAATATGGAAAAACCCATGTGTGCTGCTTGAGCACACTAGATAGGTCAATAACACTATTATTTAGCCAATAAGATGCAAGGGGTAGAGGCTTGCAGATTTGACAAAGATATAAATGTCACTGAATATGTAAAGGGGTGTGTCTCTATTTAGACACCCATTGCTATAGCAATGTACTGAATAATAATAATAATAAAGAGCTCTTAAACTGCTTCACAATATTCCTCTCTGAGTCTCATTGGCCAGGTTGGCCACAGGTAAAGGTGTTTACAACAGTATATCTGATACATTTCAGGGCTGATGATGGATGGGCCAGCAGATGGCTGATACACTGACTTATGTTGTAATAGATCAAACGTTCCAGAAGATATATTGAAAAGCTGAGTATACACTGACTGCTGAAAATAAAGACTTAAAAAAGAAAAGAAAATATTATTTTAGTTATTTAACTTTAACTTGAAGCTCACAATCCAGTAATCTTATAATCAGCAAACTGTTACACGTCTATCAATTTGACTTCAGTACAGTAGATGTCCTCCTGGCCTACAAATGATCGTGAAAAGGGTTTCTTGCAGCAACTGATCAAAAAGTTTGATACTGCATTTGATCTTTTATTCAGCCTGGTTTTGGACCGTTTTCCCTTTCATTAACCACTGTCTTATCAAATTCAAATTTCCCACGGTAACATTTCTTTGCTTCTTGTTCTAGTTGCTTATCACTCACAGTGCAGACACTAGCTACTCCCAAGAGAGGTATCCGCTACTGTCTCTGCAATCAAACACACCCATAATGGATGTTGAAAAAGCTGATGAACTCTAACTCCATTGTTTCAAGCAACCTAAAAGAGTGATTCTGGGGCACTCTTACATCAATTGTTCATGTTCTAGTTCAGGACATAAGAAACCTGTCACCCAAATTAGAAAGCTCTAGAATGATTTTATTAATCCATAATCAAGTATTTTGAAACACTCTTTAAAATTATTTATATTCCACTGCAACTACCATATCTGAGCAGATTCCACTGAAACTTCATCAGCAATGCGAGTCAACACACTAAATTATGAATAAAATAAAGCATTTGTGTATTCTGGGTTAAGTGGCAGGAATTCGGTTATTGCTCGGTTTAGCTTTCATACTTGAAATGTTTTTTGAATTACCTCCTTTTTTCTGTGTTCTGCGGCCTTGCTCCTTCATTGGGAGACTTGAAGGCACATTTAGAAGGGATATCCAGGTGAAAACCTGCCCAAAAAGGCCGGTCACGCCCAAGTTTAGATATGATTTCAGAAACATCGGCTTCCCCGCAGTGCTATGCTAAATAGGAGATGTGTCCTAGCTTCGATTCTGCAAGTGGGGACATTCTGCAACTTGACAACCACACAACAGGTATCCCATTTCTTATCTAGTGTCTCTACCATTGTAACCGACACTGGGAATTTTAAAGTATCATATCCTCTGAATGCTTTTCAAGCAAATCTAGCACTTTTTGGGTACCTATTCATGCCCTGGAGCAAGTATAGACATGGATTGGGACAGACATGCCTGCTATTTCTGAAATCGGGCATGCATGTCTAAGGTCTCTGGAATACCCCAGACATCCACCATGCCCACATGCAAGACAGACGTTCCCAGACCATTTTCTAAAATGGCTTCAGGGATGTCTCCATGATTTAGAAGTCTATGTACCTATGTCCAAATCACGAATAGAATTTCTAAAATGACCCCTTTCATGCTCAAAGACTATAGGAACCCTAATGCACAGGAGTGTGTCAATGAGGGGTATTTAGGAGCCTTCCCCTTAGCAAGAGGAACATGCCAAGGGTGTCTTCCCTCACCATTATTTGCCCTTATGATAGAGCCTTTGGCTGTGCAGATTAAGGCTTCAGCAGAGAGCAGAGCACTATCAGTTGGTGGAGATGATTTTAAGATCTTTCTCACTGTTGCTATTATGCTCACTATCTGTGAGCCTGAGGCTTCATTGCCCATAATTATCACAGGAGGGAGAAGCAGATGCAAATTTGTATGCTTTTTTTTTTCTATTTATAAAGTTTACGATTAAATCAAGCAGCAAACACTTGAAACAGAAAAGATACAAACTTGCGAAAACAATTCTTAGGAAGTATACATGTGAAAAGTAAGTAAAGCAAGAGCATCAAAAGTCCCCAAAAAAGGGAGACGGCTTAAATAATCCACTGAGGGCAGAGTATCCTATAGTGACATCAAGGAAAACATTATCAACATAGTAGAAGGTGACAAGGGACCAGGACCATATTAATAAAATAGATGGAGAACCCGCTTAAGAAGGTGAAGATGTTATACTATGAGTACTAATAAAGGACGACAAATCTCCAGGCTGGAAAAAAACATATTTCTGAGAGTTGAAAACAGTACATTTGCAGGGAAATCTCAATACAAAAGAAGCCCCCATCTGAATCACACCTGGTCTTAACAAAAGAAAAGATTTACGTCGCTTCTGGGTTTCTCTAGCGACATCAGAGAAAATAGATATCCGCTTAACCATAAACAGATTGGCTCTCTTTTTATAAAACAATTTAAGGAACCAATCTCTATCCGTAGATAGAGCAAAGGTTACTAAAAAAGTGGAAACTACTATTTCATCCTCCTTGGGGGACTGAAGCAAATCAGAGACATTAAGGAAATCCATGTCTATAGCTCCAACGGCAGTCTTACCCTCTTTCTTTCCCGAAGGTAGGTAGTACGCTTTCTGTACTGGAGGAATCAAATCAGAGGGTATCATTAAGGATTCATGAAGATACTTTTTAAATAAATCCAAAGGCGGCAACTCAGGAACCACAGGAAAATTAAGCAACCGAAGATTTGAAGCCCTGGCCACGTTTTCCAAAGACTCCAGCTTCATTCTTAACGCAGTATTATCTTTCATCAAGGAAAAGGTCAGATCAGAGACCTGTGAGAGTTTATGATCAGAAACTTCAATTTTGCCCTTTATTTCCACCATATCATTGGACAACACATTCACATTCTCCTCAAGTTTGGAAATGTTAGAAGAAGAAAGCGCCAACTGCTGAGTCACTGCCAGAGAAAGTTGATTAATTCCTTCCCAAATACTCTCAAGAGTCACCACAGTGGGACGAGAAATAGAAAAGGAAAATGGTGACTCAGGCTGAGCTGCTCCTAGCAAATCCTTCACGATACCAGGACTTTTCACCAAGCAGGCAATGTTGTCGACCTCTGCAGGGTGTACTTTACCAATTACAACAGCAGTAGACACAAACGGTTGACCTCCGGGACTGACCTCCAATGCACCCTGCACCAGGTCCTTAGCCCCAACCTGACTGGGAGTGGCTAATTCTAAGATGGCGACAGTGTGAATCTGGGCCTAATGCCGAAGCGAAAAGGCAAGCCAAGGGCTCCTCCCGCAGAGCCGGTGCCTGCCAGTGTGGGTCTTATGGATAGATTTGTCCGGCTCACTGTGGATCAGATTGGGGAGATTCGAGCGGGCTTGGTAGCGCCGGCAGAGGAGTGTTCGGTGTCTTCCGCCCTCGAACTGTCTCTCTCCCCAGATGAGCGTCTGCCTCCTGCTGTACCGTGTTCTTCAGTGACCCCTCCAGCGTGCGGGTATGCTTGAAGTTGTATGCTATTGGAGCTGGTTCTGGATAACTATTTTATTAAGACACATAGACACTTATGTTGCCTTTATAAAATAATCATTTGAGAATATAAAAGAACATTGTTTGCCCAGAGATCATTGTTACTAATTCGACAATCCCCTGATAGAGAATCAAAAGTGATTTGCATACTGCCATTTTCTACAAGAGCTAAGATGTTAGCTGTGATTATACATAAATATGGGAGATCTTAACACTCCATTGATGTGTTACATCCCACCCATTTTAGCATTTATTCAGGGTAAACATATTGAGGATTTGGTAATAAAATTGGTATCACACCTTGTGTTCAGGACAAATTGGATGAAGAGACATTGGACCATTACACTAGTAGAGCTTGTGATCTCTGTGCACAGGCAGTAACAACTATATGAGTATATGAATCTGGGCCAAACAATGCTCTTTTATATTCTCAAATGATTATTTTATAAAGGCAACATAAGTGTCTTTGTGTCTTAATAAAATAGTTATCCAGAACCAGCTCCAATAGCATACAACTTCAAGCATACCCGCACGCTGGAGGGGTCACCGAAGAACCCGGTACAGCAGGAGGCAACATAAGTTAATGACATAACATCAACTCAGTACCCACTCACCCCAAACACTCATCCTAAACCAACATAATATAACGTTAATTACCTCGTACTGTCTATATGTTACCCCTATGATAAATGCAACCCTCCAGTTGTACTGTCTAGATGTTGTTAAGTACCTCTATGTTGTTATGTACCCCTATGTTAAATGTAACCCTCCTATTGTGATGTGACCACTTTGATTGAAGGATAAGGTGGTATACAAATCTGTTTAAATAAATAAATTGGGTATATACGGCACAGGGAAGAACAATTAATGCAAGATATTATATGAGCTGTAATTCCACATATTTTGTTTATATGATCCAGTGTCCTTATACACTGATCTATGTGGAGTGGACAAAGTTTTAAAAGTGAAACTGATGGAGCATCATTCACAGTTACGTATGAAGATGCTGACAACTTCTTTAGTTGAATATATGATATCACAAAACATGAATTTCATCAATTAAAGTGGCGAGTAATTCATTATGTGGATGTGTTCTAAAAAGGAGCGGATCAAGATAAAAAAAATTAAGCCTCTGTGAACTGTATTGGATAGTTACCTTAAACAGCAAGTTCCTACAGGTTGAATGAAGAAGTGAGATGTTTGACGCGGATATGGTTTGAAGAGATTGGTTGCAATCTATTTAGCTAATGAATATTTAAAAAGGAGCAATTGGTACAGAGTCGGAAAAAGGGAAAATGGCTGCAAGTTGAAAAAACAAAGATAATGCTTTCAAAAAGTGCTCTGTTAAAATATTATGAACTAGATCATGATTGATTAACTGCAGTTCAAAGCATAGCACTGTGTTGGATTATAGTGATTCTAAAAAATTGTTTTACTTTGACATTAAGACACTTTGGAAGTACACAAATATTTTTGGGAATTCTGTAGATTTAATGGTTTATTTGGTAAAATGGACTAATTGCTAGAGCATAATTTTTGCCTACAGTTCAGATTGCTCCAACAAATAAATTGTATAAATATAAGAATTAATTTAGGACTAAATGAGAACATGCAATTATGAATCATCAGTCCCTTAGTTTGGATTTTTTTTGGAGTGAGGCCTTATAAAATAGACACATTCTTGTTAGTTGGACACAGGCATCTTCTTATAAAATTATACCCATAAAGGGTAATTTTATATAGGCTGCCAATATGTGAAGACCGATTAGATGTCTATTTTAAACCTATTTTATAAAGATACAAAAGCACTTTAATGGAATGGGGTTTTCAGAAAATCAGTGTAACATGGAGATATGGAGGGGAATTTTAGAAGGAGACATCAAAGTGCAATCTGGAATGTCTAAGCCAGAACATCTGGGAAAAAAAGCAGGCACAATTTCAGAAACATGAACATGCCCGATATGAATGTCTTGCAAAAGTGTTTATATAGATATCCACAAAAATGTATTTGAGAACCTGGATGTCTAGGACAGCCTAATGGTTAGAATAGTGGGCTAAGAGCAGGGCAGCGAGGGTTCAAATGCTATTGTTGCCATTGTGCTGAGTACTGGGGATGATGGAATGCTTTCTTCTCTATAACCTCTGGATGTTTTTCCGCCAAAACGAGTACTTTTCAGATGCCTGTTCATGCTTGGAGCCGGTAAAACAGACACGATGTTGGATGTCCATGATGTTTCTGAGATCAGGCGGGGATGTCAGGGAAAGCCCCGGCCATGCCTCCACCATGCCCCTGTTCAGACTTGGATATCTTCATGCCGGGGATATTCCCAGAGCTGGCTTCTAAAATGGCTCTGAGTTGTGTCTGCTTTAGACATCTCTATGCCCATTTTCGGACGTCCAAACCACAAATAGGGCTTCCAAAATGGCTCCCCATTGTAATTAACATCTTCTGCCCTTGGATATCACCTGAGCATGATGAAAACCAGACATCATTTTGTGCAATGTGGTCCATACTGAAATACAAAGAATTTCTCTTTGATTGGTGTTCAGCTGAGGATGACTAGTCATATACAACTGCATTCATTGGGCCTCAAGTACTATCCAGAAGCTAATCACATTTTTCTAACCCTGATATTATTTAGCTTATTCATTGTTCTTATCTGAAAACCTACAGTAAGGTGTCTCACGTTGAGTCAGAACAAAGGTTGATCAAGCCCAGGATCATCTCTTCAATAGTGGCCAATCCAGAGGCCATAAAACAACTTTTGGATTAGAGGAGCCAAATAAACTAATATCTTGCCTCACCTCCTAGCGCTCTAGTTGCTGATGCCATTTTGGGCAAAATATTGGCTGGGCCATGGCCCCAGTGGCCCACTCCATTCCATTGCCTATGGGCCAATCCAGGTCACAAGTACACAACAATATCCCAAAGAATAGCACCATTCCACCTTGCACACTTACAGGGATACTTGCTAATAATAGTTTATAGACTATCCTAGGGATAATGACTATTTATGATTTATGAACTTTTCCTCAAAGAGCTTGTCTAAACCTTTTTTGTACTCAGCTATTCTAGTTCTCTTCACCACATCCCCGACAACAAATTCTACAGCTTGATTATGCATTGCATGAAGATACACTTTCTTCAATTTGTTTTAAATCTGCTACCTGTTTGATTATTATGGTCTGTTATGATTTTAAACTGATTTTCACCAATAAATTCCAGAGTTTTCACAAACTGATTTTCACTTTCGTCCTAATTTAAAACACATTACTTCAGGCCTGGGATGCTTTCAGGTATCTCCCTTCCCCAAAAGGAGATGGTGGTCCATATATGCAGCAAAAAAAAAAGAGCTTGGGAACAGCATACACATGCATATTTCAGCCATGACCACATAATGCCCGCACTGCAGGAGGAAGAAGGGAGTAACTGGTGAAGGAAGGAGACTGGATTCATCAGTAGAGTCAGAGTCGCTGCTGGAGTTGTACTGGAGGAGGAAGGCCAGAACTGTTGCTGGTGCAGCCGCCACGGAGGAGGGAGGCGAGATTTGTCATTGTCAAGGCAAGCCAGAGCCAGTGTTGAAGCTGCCACTAAAAACAACACATGGGGGAACTGCTGTGCCTTGCTGGGAGAAGAGGGAAGAGAGAAGGGGAGACCAAGAGGGGTGAAGAAAAGAGGGAGGAAGAGACATGACACTGGCAAGGGAGGATAAAGGGGAGAGGGCCCAGAGGAGACGTGACATGCTTGGAAAAAAGGGTACAATAGGGGTACAAGTAGGAAGATAAGGGGAAGTAGGAATGTAGTAATGAGAGGAGATGTTGGGAAGGCAGAAGGATTGAGAGGAGACATTAGGAAAATGGAAGGAGAGGGAGGGAGAACAAGGGGAGATGCTGGGGAGGAAGAAGAAAAGTTATATGCTGAGGAAAAAAATTAAAATGTTTATCTTACTGTGCCATATACCTGAAGTAGACTACCTAAACTAGTGCACTATGCCCTTTTGTCTGTTTCTATTTAAAGCCTGCCTAAAAATTCAGGCCTAAGTTTTCAAAAGGGCCTGGTTAGCAGAACCTGATTACTGGATAAGCCCAATATTCAGCAGTACTGGATGAAAATCACCACTATCCTCATCCCCACCGCTACTGGCTGCAAAATCCAGATTATCAACAGCAGCAGCCACTGTCCAGATGCTGCCACTGAATACCCAGATTTATTTTACCTGCGGCGGCTGGCGTTTATAAAACCATGAATACTGCAGGCTCAATCTTACCCGGTTAACCTTTTCAGATTGCTTTTAAGTCTTAAATTAGACAGTCTAGTATCCCTATAGAAGTGGTAAGTAGCAGCAGTAGTAGTGGGACCAGGGGCAGAAAAACACTTGGGTAGCTGTGAATTAAGGTGAAATTAGACTTACCTGCTAATTGTTGTTCCTGGAGTAGATACAGTCTAGTCCCGGACCTCTGGGTTGTCTACCTTAATCAGCAGCTTGGAGACTGAGGAACCTCCTTCTTTTCATGATGTCACCTGTATATCTTCCCGGGATCCGCCTCCACTTCCCAGTTACCTATTGACAAAGCAGACTCACCGGAGCAACAAGTAAGTATCCATGCAATCTAAAACATTCTTATTAAGCGCTATCCTACCCAAGATATTACACTAATAGAAGAAGAATCTCTCCAACAATTAACTGCAAACAGGAACATGTAACCTTTAAACATGCGAAGAACCTACCCCCCCCCCCCCCCACGCTCTCCGCCTGCAGGGATTGCATTCGCGATACACCCCCTCCCCTTGAAAAGTCATTCCCAAGGAGGACTAAGTTTCTTACCTGTGTCAACTGGCACCTCCTTCAGGCTGCCGCCTTCGAAAAGTAACAACACTGGGGTGGGATACAAGACTAGACTGTATCTACTCCAGGAACAACAATTAGCAGGTAATTTCACCTTCCTGATCGTATCTCCAGTCTAGTCCCGGACCTCTGGGAATGTACCAGAGCAGTACTCAACGGGAGGGACATCCCTTGGCAGCCTGAATAACCGCCACTCCAAAACACATGTCCTGCTGCGCCTGGACATCTAGACGGTAATGCTTCACAAAGGAATTCAATGAGGACCACGTTGCTGCCTTACAAATTTCCAGAGGCGGTACCAATCAAGACTCAGCCCAAGACGCCGCGTGCGCTCTCGTGGAATGGGCTCTCAGACCCTCAGGCACAGCCCTACCCTTCAGCACGTAGGCGGAAGAAATAGCTTGCTTAATCCATCTAGATATGGAGGCTTTCAAGGCAGCCTCGCCCCTTCGCGGGCCCGCGAAAAGCACAAAAAGTCTCTCCGACCTACGGAACTCTGCCATTCGGCACAGATACCTCTTCAACGCCCGCTTGACATCCAAGGGACTCCGAACCTTCGAGCCCAGATTCCCCGACTCCCCCCTAAACACTGGCAAGGAGATAACTTGACTCAAATGAAAAAACGACACTACCTTGGGCAAAAAAGCTGGCACGGGCCTTAACACTCAAAGGACGACAGGTATGGCTCTTTACAGGATAATGCCTGTAACTCGGAGACCCTTCACGCCGAACAAATTGCCACCAAAAACACAACCTTCAAGGTAAGATCCTTCAACGACGCTTGACTCAAAGGCTCAAAAGGCTCGCGCTCCAACGCTTCCAGCACGAACGGAAGACTCCACTTGGGCACTAAGCGCCTTCCAGGAGGCCTTAACAGCGACACCGCTCGAAGGAACCGCTTAATGTCTCCCTGTCCCCCAAGCGGCCGCCCACCTATCTTACCTCTGTAACAGGCCAGGGCTGCGACCTTCACCTTTAACAAAGCGGTTGCCAACCCTTTGTCAAACCCATCCTGCAGGAATTGCAATTTCTGGGGAACTGTAGCCGCTAATGCTACGGCCGCTCTGTCGGCACACCAGGCTTCAAACACTCTCCAGACTCGAACATACGCCAGCGACGTAAATCTCATTCTGGCCTTTAACAAGGTGCTAATAACCGCTGCAGAATAGCCTCTCGCCTTTAACTGCGCCCTTTCAATAGCCAAACCGTAAGCGAGAACCGATCCAGGTGGGGCATCAGAAGAGGGCCCTGCAACAGATCCGCTTGGCTCGAGAGACGCCAAGGCCTCTCCACCAACAGCCTTACCAGATCTGCGTACCAGAGCCTGCGAAGCCAATATGGAGCTATCAGAATCACCTGCCCGCTGTAAACCTCTATGCGCTGGATAACTCTGCCGATTAGGGCCCACGGAGGGAAGACGTACAGAAGCCGCTGTTCTGGCCACCTTTGAATGAGGGCATCCAGACCCTCTGAAATTCGCTCGCTTCTTCTGCTGTAAAATCGACTGACCTTCGCCGACTGGAATGTTGCCATGAGGTCCATAACCGGCGAGCCCCAGCGACGCTCTAGCATCGCGAACACGTCTGGGTGAAGAACCCACTCCCCCGGATCCACCTTCATGCGGCTCACAAAGTCCCCCTGCACATTGTCCACTCCTGCCACACGTGCCGCCGAGAGCGCTACCAGATTTTCCTCGGCCCAACTGCACAGGGTCTCGGCCTCTTCCTCCAGCGCCATGCTGCTGGTTTCCCCTTGACGATTTACGTATGCCACTGCTGTAGCGTTGTCGGAGAACACTTGAACCGCCGCCCCCGCAAGAGATCCCTGAAAGTTTTGCAAGGCCAGCGTTACAGCCCGCAGTTTCAGGCTGTTGATCGCCCAGGTCCTCTCCTGCGCGTTCCCACTGTCCTTGGGTGAATCTGCCCCAGCAATGCGCGCCCCAGCCTATGAGACTGGCGTCCGTCATCACCGGCACCCAGTCAGGCGATTCCAACGGTCTCCCCTTTTCCAACGACTCGGGAATCAACCACCAACGCAGAGCTACACATGTCTCCACTGGACAAGGAAGCCTCCGAGACAGTAGATCCCGCTGGTGCGACCAGCAACTGAGCAGCGCCCTCTGCAAAGGTCTCATGTGCGCTCTTGCCCACGGCACCAACTCGATCGTTGCCACCATTGTGCCTAACAGTTGAAGGTACCTCCAAGCAGAGGGCGCCAAGCTGCCCAAGAATCTCCGTACTAGCGTGCGCAAGCCGGTGGCCTGTCGAAGAGGAAGAAACACATGACCCGTCTCTGTGTCGAAGCGAGCACCCAGGTATTCCAAATTCTGCGAGGGAAGTAGGTGGCTTTTTCCCACATTGACCACCCAACCCAGACTTTCCAGAAAGGACACTACTCTGGCCGTAGCCTTTTCGCTCTCAGCCCTCGACTTCGCCCAAATTAACCAATCGTCCAAGTACGGGTGAACAAGGATTCCTTCCTTTCACAATGCCGCCGCCACGACCACCATGATCTTGGTGAACATGCGGGGAGCCGTTGCTAGACCAAAAGGCAATGCCCGGAATTGAAATTGCCCGAAAGGAACTGCAAAGCGGAGATAGCGCTGATGATCCGGTCAGATGGGGATGTGAAGATATGCTTCTGAAAGGTCTAGTGACGTGAGGAATTCGCCCTTCTGAACCGCCACTATCACGGAACGAAGCATTTCCATGTGAAAACGAGACACGCGAAGGCACCGATTCACTCCCTTGAGGTCCAGAATTGGGCACAACCTCCGTCCTTCTTTGGCACCACGAAATAAATCGAGTATCGACCGCAGCCGAGTTGGTCTCGCGGTACCGGCGCTATTGCCCCGAGGTCTAGGAGCCTCCGTACTGTCCCCCTCACCGCCTCGCGCTTGCTTGGCGATTTGCAGGGGGACATCACGAAGGCATCCCGTACCGAGACCCGCAATTCCAAGGCATACCCTTCTCTAATTACTTCCAGCACCCACTGATCTGACGTGACCCGGACCCAGGTGGCATAAAACTCTTGAAGTCGCCCCCCTACGGGAACTAGGGGCGCCTGGGTCCCTCTGGCATCATTGCGACTTCCACAGGCTAGAGGAGGGGGGCACGGAAGAGGCTCCAAACCCTCTCCCCGCCCCCCGAAACCCTCGGAAGCCCTGGGTTATGCTGGGGAATCTGCCTCTGAGGGACATTAAACCTCTGAAAGCGATACCTGCGAAAATCTCTCAACGGGCCCTTGCCCCTGGGAGCCGTCCAGCCCTGCTTAGGCTTGTTCTCCGGTAATCTTCCACCCTTAGACTCGCCCAGGTCCTTAACTAACTTCTCTAGCTCTTCACCAAACAGAAGCCGCCCCTTAAAGGGCAGCTTACTGAGCCTTGACTTAGACGAATTATCTGCCACCCAATTACGAAGCCAAAGATAGCGCCTAGCCGCTACCGCCGATGCCATGCTTTTTGACAAACCTCTCATCAGATCGTAATGCTTATCTGCCAGATAGGCTGCGCCAGACTCCAGCCTGGATGCCTCCCCGGCACTATCGCTGCTTTGATCTCCTTGAACCCGCTGCGACCATCGCAGACAGGCCCTGGCCACCCATGATCCACAGAAATTCACTTGGAGCGCCAAAGCATTCACATCGAAAATCTGGCGCAGCAGGGCATCCAATCTTTTGTCCTGAGCATCCTTGAGGGCTGCACCACCCTCCACCGGGATTGTGGTCTTCTTTGTGACCGCCACCACCGCTGCATCTACCCTAGGCGGCTGAAAAACTTCCTTATCCCGATCCACCAGTGGATAGAGACGGCGCATCACTCTGGCTCCTTTCAGCGGGGCCTCCGGGACATTCCACTCTTCCTGAATCATCTCCTGAAAGACTCTGTGCACCGGAAAAGCCTTTTGAGTCTTTCTAAAGACCTGCAATAACGGATCCTCCAGGGACTCCTCCTCTGCTGTCCCCGGGACCGGCATGTTTAACGCACCTAGTGTTTCCACAATCAGCGCTGGGAGCTCATCCCTGCGAAACACACGCACCACTCGTGCTTGATCTTCCTTTTCTGCGAGCTCCCCTTCCTCCAAGTCTTCCTCCAGATCCACACTGTGGCATTCCTCATCGGAAACACGCCCGTCCGATGTAACCGATTGATCTTTAAGGTCTTCCTCCATCCGCAATCTCTTCTCCCGGCACTCTTCCGTATTACCGTCGGATGAGAGCCTCTTCACACCTCGCCTTTCTCAAGCACCCTTTCGTTGCGCTTGCGAGGCGCCTCCCACTGCCTGCTGCAGCAGAGCCATAAAATCCTTAGAAAAGATAGACGCCAGACCTTTAGGTCAAACCACTGGAGAAGGGGACAAGTCCGGGGCAGAGGATGGCCCTGCCACCGGCTGCTCCAGAGGCAGGACGGATGCCTGTTCCGTAGATACCTCCGCCTCCAGAGACCCATCCTTGATCTCCCTTACCTGCTCCATCACTGAGACTTCCTTTGTTCAACTCTTGCACACCCCAGACTCGGTCACAGAACTTTTTCTAGCCCCACATACAAAACATTGGGGTCTAGATGGCATTCTGCAGTCAAACAGCTGCACACAGGTACTCAACCAGCCGTGTCCTCCAGAGCCCCCCAGGCAGGCACGTCCGCTCGGAGGAAAAGGCCAACAGCCTAGAAGCCGCGCCTGTTCTGTGCTTTTCTCTTTTTTTTTTTTTTTTTACAAACTGACAATTGCAAAAAAATCAATAAAATCACTCAGCTTACTCCATTAAATTCAGAACCCCCCGTGCTAGCCTGGTGAAATCTCCCCAAACAATCTAAAACGCAAGCAAAAGGGGCTCCTGCATGGCCCGACGCCGCCGCTGCCACGCTGTCGGCCTCCCCTCCGATTTCGCGCTCAAACGTGCTGAGAGAAACTGCGTGTGCTGGGCCTATTCACATTCGACGGAAGCTCCGCAAAACGAACTGCTTCACTCCGTGCCAGCGCTGCACCGGGACTGACATCGGGCTCTTTGGCCTTGAAAAGAAGAAAAAAAATGATCCCCGTGCTCAGCGGGCTCGATCACGGCTGCAAGAAGCCAGGCGCGCTGACAGGCAGAGCGTCTGTAAAGCGCCGGCTTCAAATACAGAGGGCTCCGGTCTGAGAAGTCGTTTGTCAACTACAGACCTGGATCCCTTCAGCCTCTTAACCATGCACCTCTCCTACTCCAGCACTAGCTGGTAAGCCCCAAACAGGAGGGGGGAAGGCTCTTGCACACCCTAAAGGCACAGAGCTTCTGGTTTAAGGTAAAATCCTCTTTTTTTTTTTTTTGTATATTTCTCTTTTGATTAAAATTAACCCTTAAATTTGCCTAACACTATCCTTAATTGTTCCTCCAGGGAGCCCGGACCCCCGGGCTCACTCCCTTCAGCTGCTTGGAGACTGAGGTAACTGGGAAGTGGAGGCGGATCCCGGGAAGATATACGGGTGACATCATGAAAAGGAGGTGGTTCCTCAGTCTCCAAGCTGCTGATTAAGGTAGACAACCCAGAGGTCCGGGACTAGACTGGAGATACGATCAGGAAAGCTTATTATGCCATAGCCAAGTACAGATGGTTCCAGTCTGAGCTGAAAGTCCAAAGAGGAAGGAGATTTCTGGACACTATGTTTTGACCTAAGTTATGTGAATACTTATCCAGATAACAATGCTGAAAACTGCCACTATCTGGAAAATGCCAACTCGACTCGACTCCTCCCCAGCTCCACCTCCACTGCCTCTGGCTTGCCTTGACAATGACAAATCTCACCTCCCTCCTCCGTGGCGGCTGCACCAGCAACAGTTCTGGCCTTCCTCCTCCAGTACAACTCCAACAGCAACTCTGACTCTACTGATGAATCCAGTCTCCTTCCTTCACCAGTTACTCCCCCCTTCCTCCTGCAGTGCGGGCATTATGTGGTCATGGCTGAAATATGCATGTGTATACTGTTCCCAAGCTTTTTTTTTTTTTTGCTGCATATATGGACCACCATCTCCTTTTGGGGAAGGGAGATACCTGAAAGCATCCCAGGCCTGAAGTAATATGTTTTAAATTAGGATGAAAGTGAAAATCAGTTTGTGAAAACATCTTTTGAGAGCACTAGAACATCTATCTTCACAGTAGACAGCTCTTCTTTCACCAGTACGAGAGAAGCATGTTTTTGGATTGTGAATTTTGTCAGACACCAGTGAAACTTATCATCTTTGCAATATGAAGAACTACTTTAGAGGGAATTCAGAAAGAGCTGTAATACACACACTAATGTAGAGCAAGGTGTCCAGAAGTAAATTGCCAGGTCTTTCTTCAGCGTCAGTGTAGGTTAAAGTGACTTGCAGAATGTCACATGTAGGGCATTCAAAATATCCATTTTTACTGGAAAGTAGCTCATAACATCAGGCTTTTGCCTTGGCTACAGAATAGGAGCACTTATTAGTAAATACAAGCCGTAACAGATATTATATGTGGAGGAGAGTATGGCACACACAAAGCTTTACATATAGCATATGTAGAGGTAAACCACTGTCCTCAAATAGTTCACAAAAGTGAACATTTATATACAGTAAATTTACATAGAATACTCAACTGTTTAGAATAAAAGAAAATAATGAACAGTAAAGCTAGAGAGGAAGCTATGAAATGGTATGTCCCCTAATCTAGCGTTCAGATTCCCATAAACCTACTTGTACACAAGCAGCACATGGCACAATACTGCTTATATCCAGGCAATGTACACAGTGGTGTACTGCAGGATGTTGCTGCATTGTGGTTTGTGCTCAGTAACACAGGATGCCCTGCTGCCCACATTTGTCCCCACCTTTCCTTTCTTTAAAAGGGATGGCATTGCTGTGGAAGAGAGATTAGAAACCATCAGTCCACTAAAAAAAAAACTGAAAGTGATCACATAGTCTACTCTAGTGGGTTTCTGTTTTTATTTCTTCATAACCTCAGAATAAAGTAATAACATTGCATTTTTTTTAAACAAAAACTTGCATTGTTTAGAAGTAGGAGTTTAGACTATAGGGCATTTTATGTAAGCCTAATTAGTAAGTGGATGTGTAATACTAATGGGGAACCTGGTAAGACAAACCATAGCGTCCTATGTAGCTTTCAGAACTCTGCTGGAAGTGGTCAGGAATTTCGCTGGCTATCTTCACACGCCTTGGGCACTGCAGCAGAAAGCAAGGGTCTGAAAGTGTTGGCATAGAGAATATAAAGTCTCATTAATCATGCACACAGCACCAAAGAGGATAAAAGATACTAATGAATTTGAATATTGATGAAAAAGTGCTTCCAATTCATATTTTCACCTTAGGATAAATATTAAAAGGGAGAAAGGGGCATTTTATTTTCCGAGGCCTATATAATATAGGAGGTCAATATTCAGCATTACAGCCACCATTTAAACTTTTAAATATATAATTGGCCATTCTTTATCGTCCCTCCAGTCTAGTCCCGAACCTTTGAGTTTTGCTTCTCCAGAAGCTTGGAGACTGAGAAACGTCATTCTTGTGATGTCACCAGTACATAAGCTCCGGAACCGCCTTCTCTCACCAGTTATCTCAGTCTCCAAGCAGCTGGAGGACTGGTGAGCCTGTAGGTTCAGGCTCACTAGAGGAGCAATTAAGGAGAATTAGTGTAGTATAGTTAATCTATTGAACAGAATCTGTTTGATTTATTTATTTATTTATTTAGACAGTTTTGTATACCACCTTATCCTTCAATCAAAGTGGTCACAACACAATTGGGGGATACATTTAACATGAGGGGATATGAGGCACATATGCTAATACTTACAGGGAACATGGGCTATGGAGGGTTAAGTGGCTTGCCCAAGACCACGAGGAGCACCTGTGGGACTAGAAACCCCAGTCCTTCCGGCCCAAGGTTGCTGTCCTCTAGTGGGATTTGAACTTCTGGCCTGAGGTACCTTGCCCCCAACCACTAGGCCACTCCTCCCTCTCTTTGGTTTGATTTGGTTTCTTTAAAAAAAGAAGGGTTTTAGGGTTAGTGTTTTTTGTCTGTAGTGGAGCCAGAGTGACCACGGTGCTGAGGCCTTCCCTCCCCCCCCCCCCCTTACAGCATCCCTTCCAGAAACCCTTCCATTACCTTGATGAACAGTGCCAAGAGGAAGGTCAGCCTCGGGACCAAGAGCCTTCTGCATGAGTGTGGAGTGCAGGAGTTCAGCCCGCAGTTGGTGTGCCTGCAAACGCTAACGGGCGGGAGCCAGTGCAGGGCTGCAATCTTCCTTCTGCTGGGTCCTCCGCACAGCTTTCAGCTCCCGTGGCGGTGGCTCCCGCTCGGCGCTTGAGCCAGGGAGCAGAAGAGGAACACTCCCTCTCAGCTCGGGGGTAAGCAGGGTACTTTTCTTCGGCGTTAGAGCAGGGCGTTGGTGAGCCTGCCCGTTGCTAACGCCGGTGCTCTGAGACGTGGCTGCTGGCGTGTCAGTCCAGCCGCGTGTCAGAAGCACAGGAAGCAGGTTCGGGCTGTTTGTTGATCTGCTTTTCAACGGCCAGGAAGCTTCATTTTGCGGCCGTTTCTTCAGTTTTCGCCTGGGAAGATGGTTAGGAGTCCCACAGGTGTTTCGGAATAAAAAAAACAAAAAAAAAATGAACAGCTGTGTAAGGGATTTGATGCAAGTTCTCTTTTGGTGGCAGAGCTCTGTGGCTGGCAGGCCATCGGGACAGCTTCCAGACAGTGCAGAGGGGGCTGTCACTG
The DNA here is from genome assembly GCA_033557465.1 of Ichthyophis bannanicus. Classification (NCBI taxonomy): domain Eukaryota; kingdom Metazoa; phylum Chordata; class Amphibia; order Gymnophiona; family Ichthyophiidae; genus Ichthyophis; species Ichthyophis bannanicus. The sequence goes on along the minus strand of CM066032.1, from coordinate 676,719,799 downwards.
TCCTCTCCAGGGAATGCCTGCAAAGCCTCGTGGCTTGCTCTGTGGGGCAAAGAGGAGCACTGTGTCAGAGGCTGGTGTGTGTAGGGACTGCACTCCCGAAGCAGCAGATATGGATCAGCTCTCTGAGGTGGTGGAGGCTGACCTTAGGGGAGCTCCGGGAGCGGTCCCAGACCCCGCTGCTACAATACTGCTGTCTTCGGAGCCGACGCTGGGCACTTCTGCGGCCTCAGATCTCCCTTGCTCACAACCGACCTTGCCAGAAGGCCTAGCGGCCATTTTTTCACCAGGGTTTGTTACCCTCATACAACAAGCCTTTGCAATGCCTAAGGGACGGCCAGTCCCTGGGGTACCAGACCCATACCTGGGATTGAAGAGGCCAGGAACTCCTTTGGTTACAGCAGTCACAGGGGTACCAGCGAAAAGGTTCCGACACGAGAGGGACCGGTCAGAGCACTCGGTGCTTTCGGAAGGGTTTGGTTCAGAAGAGCCAGATCCTGACCTGGATTTGGACAAAGAGCTGGAAGAAGGCGAGATTACGGAGCAGGAAGATGAAGCCAGGGTGGTGCGTGTGTTTCAGAGAGAGGAGTTACCTGCACTCATCTCAGAGACGCTGAAGGCACTGAATATGCCGTCAGGAGGTCCGACAGAATAGGCTACTCTGGAAGACCCTTTGTTGCAAGCATTCCGGAAGACACAGAAAGCTTTCCCGGTACATAGGGTATTTCGGGAAATGATTCAAGAAGAATGGGATTTGCCTGAATCGGTCCTGAAGGGGTCTCAAGTCATGGCTCGTCTCTATCCCTTAATAGACCAGGATAGAGAATTGTTTAAGTCTCCGAAAGTGGATGCCGCAGTCTCGGCGGTTACCAAAAAGACTACCATTCCCATAGAGGGCAGTGCTGCCCTAAAGGACATCCAGAATCACAGACTGGAATCTTTGTTGAAACAGGTTTTTGATGTAAATGCGCTCTCGTTGCAAGCATCTATTTGTGGGAGCGGGGGTAGTGAGGGCCTGTCTTCGCTGGGTACAGCACCTCCAAGGAGAACAAGCGGAAGGAGCAACGGCAGAGGCGTCCAGGTTGGAGTTGGGCGCAACCTATCTGGTGGATATTCATTATGACCTTATTAGAGGTCTCTCGAAGAGTATGGCTTCAGCGGTGGCGGCGAGGAGGCACCTTTGGCTGCGGAATTGGGCAGCAGACGGGTCGTCCAGGTCGAGGTTAAGTAAACCTCCCTTTCGGGGTAAGCTTCTCTTTGGAGAGGAGTTAGACAAGTTGGTTAAGGACTTGGGTGAATCCAAAGGTGGTAGGCTGCTGGAAGACAAGCAGAAACAGAGACGTGCAACCCCGTTACCTAAGAGCCAACAGCGGGAATTTAGATGCTTCCAGTCCCCTAGGTTTGGGCAAAATCAGAGGGGCCGTTTTCCCTATAGAAGTCACGGGTTTCGAGGAGCAGGCAGGGGGTTTGCGGCTGCCTCCCCCTCTACCTCGAACCTTAAAAGATCTCAATGATGCCAGGGGGACCCAGGTGGAACGGGTTCCTGTAGGGGATCGGTTACAGGAGTTTTACCCGGCCTGGGTCCAAATCACTTCAGATCAGTGGGTGTTAGAGGTGATCAGAGAGGGCTATGCCTTGGAGTTTGTGATGCAACAGACCAGCAGGGCATAGAAGAAAATGTTTTAAACTTGAAAAAAAGACGTGTACAAGCTGCAGTATTTGCAGGAGCCTGATAGGGGGAGCAAGAGGGACCTCTGGAAGACCGAGAATCCACGCCCTACAGGGTGTAACCTGAAACCAGCCAGCCTCCAATCCAGGAAGACAGGAACCCCTTTTAAAGGAAGTCAGGAAGACTGGAGGGAGAACAGGAGGAGCAGGGAGAACAGGAGGAGCAGGGATTACAGGAGGAGCAAGAGGAGAAGTAGGAGCAGTGAGAGCTCTGGAAGAAGTGCTGTGCCGAGCAGAAGTGACTGGACAGGCAGAAGTAGCCTTAAAGCCAGAAGCAGCAGAGAAGACCGCAGAGAAGCTGCAGAACCTTCAGAAGCCGAAGGAGCAGCAGAAGCTACAGACACTGCTGGAGTGCAGGAAAGAGGTACAAGCCAAAGGAACCTGAATGGACAGAGACTACAAAAGGGTCCAAGAGATTCAGGTACGCAAAAGCTGCATTGTGATTGCTGTGGGCAGAACCCAAGCCATATTGCTGGAGCAAGGCAGAATCTCCCTAGGAGTAGGCCCCAAGCCTCATCCTCAGGAAAGAAGCAGGAGTTACAAGGTAAACCATATTGTATTGGAAACAGCCTATGGAAAGGGCAAGAGACAGAAGCTCCCTGTACATGTCCCACTGCTCAAAAGAAAAGGTATGAAAAGTTTTTATTGAATAAGAAACTTTTAAGTAAGCCAGGTTTGCAGGAAGTGCATGTAAACCCTTGGAAGAAAGAAAGAGATTCACACGGTAAAAATGCTCATGGCCGACGCCCCACGCTAAACTCCAAACACTGGGAGGTCATACAGCATTTGGATGAGAAACCTAACTATCGCTTGCCGGGAACTGTGGACTTTGTCTCAGATACTTTGCTGGAGGAACCTATGCAAGTGGAAGAGGTAGAATCCCTTTCAGAGGAAGACATGGATTGCAACTATTGCATCACGGGAAGTGTAGAATGCTTGTGTAACCAGTGAGCACTAAAACCGGTGTAAATAGGAATGCCTGCCTTTGTAACCTTTCTGTGAAAAGAACAGTTTTTGTTTTGAATCTGAGTTGTGATTTTTTGTAACCTGATGTAAGGAGATTTCTGTTGGTGTTTGAAGCCGATCCTTTGAACCTTTGTGCAAACCAGGGGAAATAAAGCCTTATTTTTCCCTACACTCGATGACCTTTTGTTCTCTGGGTATTTTTGGTAATACAGGATGCTACCGGGGCTATACAACCTTGGCCCCTAGAAAGAGAAACATACCAAACCCAACTTTACTTTTATTTATGTTCGACCTGCCTTGACCACCATTAACCACCAGGGCGGCGTTGTGACAAGTTACAGAGGCCGGTGTCCGATTCTTTCATCAGGTCTCCGTGCAAAACACCTATCAAGCACAGGGCGGTGCGGGACATGGTACGTCGGCTGTTATTTCTCCAAGCCATTGTACCGGTTCCTCCCGATCAGTACGGCGTCGATCGATACTCGATATATTTTGTGGTTCCAAAAAAGGACGGAACGTTTCAGACAATTTTAGATCTCAAGAGAGTGAATCGGTGTCTCCGGGTGTCTCACTTTTGGATGGAGTCTCTCAGATCGGTCATTGTAGCAGTAAGAAAGGGAGAATTTCTTACATCCTTAGACCTGACAGAAGCATATCTGCACATTCCAATACGGCAAAAGCTCAGAGGTTTCTCAGATTCGCGGTGTTGATGGGACATTTCCAATTCCAGGTGCTTCCATTTGGTCTAGCTAAAATGCCACGAGCATTCACCAAGGTCATGGTAGTGGTATCAGCAGCGTTGCAGATGGAAGGAGTGTTGGTTCACCCTTATCTAGATGATTGGTTGATAAGAGCAAAGTCCAGGGTGGAAAGTGAGTCGGCTACGGCCAAGGTGGTGGCATTCCTGCAAAGCCTCGGCTGGGTAATCAACTTCTCCAAAGCACGTTACGCCCTTCTCAGCGGCTGGACTATCTGGGTGCTCGCTTTGATACGGAGCTCGGGAGAGTCTTTCTTCCTCAACAGCGAGCGTTAGGACTGTGGCGGTTGATTCACAAGTTTCTCAGGATGCCGGCTCCCACGGCGTGGACTTCTATGCAGGTGCTCGGGACCATGGGCGGCGACTCTCGAGTTAGTTCCGTGGGCAAGAGCCCACATGAGACTGCTACAAAGGGTGTTGAGGAGGTGGTCGCACCAGATGGATCAGCTATCACAACGGCTACCCTGCCCTCCGGAAACACACACAACTCTGCAGTAGTGTTTACGTCCAGGAAATCTCGAAAAGGGAATGCCCTTGGAGGCCCCGGAGAGGATATCGCTTACAACAGATGCCAGTCTGGTGGGCTGGGGAGATCACTGCCAGGGACGGTTCTTGCAGGGGCTGTGGACCATAAGGGAAAGCAGTTGGGCCATCAACAGGTTGGAGTTGAGAGCGGTGACGCGGGCACTTCAGGGATTTCAATCTTATCTCCATGGAAAGGCCATTCGCGTATTCTCCGACAACGCAACTGTGGTGGCGTACATCAATCGCCAAGGGGGTACAAGCAGTGTGGCCCTCGAGGCAGAGGCTGGGGATTTGCTCGAGTGGGCCAAGGAGAATCTGTTGGCCCTGTCGGCGGCGCATGTAGCAGGAGTAGACAACGTGGAGGCCGATTTTCTTGAGTCGGTTGAGAGTGGACCCGGGAGAGTGGGTGCTTCACCCGGAGGTGTTCGCACTGCTGGTGCAGCACTGGGGTTCTCCAGTGATGGATCTCATGGCATCCTTTCAGTCGGCACAGGTCGAACGTTTCTTCAGCAGAAGAAGGGAGAGAATGTCTTAAGGCCTGGATGCTCTGATTCGGGCTTGGCCGGAAGATCAACTCCTATACGTGTTTCCCCCTTGTTTGTTGATAGGTCGAGTGTTGCAGTGCATAGAGTGGCATAAAGGTCAGGTGATTCTGATCACGCCGGATTGGCCAAGGAGGCCTTGGTACGCCGATATGATGAGACTGCTAGTGGACAGACTGTGGCAGCTCCCACTTCGGAGGGATCTTCTTTCTTAGGGTCCTCTGTTCATGCCCCAAGTGGATCGATTCTCGCTTATGGCTTGGCTATTGAAAGGGCGAGGCTGAGAGCGAAGGGGTATTCGGCGGGAGTTATTTCCACCTTGCTGAAGGCCCGTCGTAGGTCAACCTTGTTGGCATATATTCGAGTATGGCGAGTGTTTGAATCGTGGTGTGGGGACAGACGGTTGCGTTAAAAACATCGCTTCCGCAGCTTCTGTCCTTCTTGCAAGATGGGTTTCAGAAAGGCTTAGCAGCTTCTTCACTGAGAGTACAGGTGGCAGCGCTGTCCTGTTATAGGGGGGAAAGTTCAAGGCGTGTCGCTCGGAGTTCATCCAGATGTTAAGCGATTTTTATGCGTAGTTGCCTTGTTGAGACCACTGCGTAGGCAAGTCGTACCGTCTTGGAATCTGCCTCTGGTTTTGGAGGCGTTGGTACGAGAGCCCTTTGAACCTCTATCGAGGGCATCTTTAAATAATCTTACCCTGAAGGTTGTGTTCTTTCCTGTAAGAAGCCCTTATTTATTTATTCTATACCGCGCTATTATAATCAGTGCGATGTACATCGAACAAAAACATACTACAATGCATACAGGCAACATTGAGTTTACAATGAACAGGAAAATAAAACAGGGGATAACCGGGAGAACTATGTACAGGTTAACTTGATACTATATACAATACTCTAAACTCGTTTGGATATTGCATGTGCTTTTGTGTGGATAGTACAGGTATGATGGTTAGCAGGTGGGCTAGTGTGTAGGCTAACCATTTTCTGGTTGTATTAAGGTGCTAATTTCGTTTTTGGACACGAATGTGGTTCTGAGGCCGGTGCCGTCCTTTTTGCCTAAGGTTGTGTCGGCATTTCATGTGAATCAAACAGTTTCCTTACCGGTATTCGGAGAAGGCGTGACAGGCCCTTCTTCAGGAAAGTTGAGGTGTTTGGATGTTCGTCGGGCGTTAAAGAGGTATCTTCACAGGACGGCTGGCTTCCAAAAGTTGGATAGGCTGTTTGTTCTGTTTAACGGACCAAAGAAAGGCCAGGCGGTATCTAAAGCTTCCATTGCCCGATGGGTAAAGGAAGCTATTGCGTTGGCATATATTCTGAAGGGTAAGCCGGTGCCAGATGGGCTACGAGCTCATTCTACTAGAGCGCAGGCAACATCCTGGGCAGAGTGCAGTTTAGTACCGCCAGTAGAGATTTGCAAGGCAGCGACTTGGTCTTCTCTGCATTCCTTTGTCAAGCATTACCGTCTGGACATTCAGGCGGAAAGGGATACCTGTTTTGGGTCAGCGGTGCTTCAGGCTCATCTACAGGGTCCCGCCCATTAGATGGTTCACTGCTCTGTTACATCCCCAAAGATTCGGGACTAGACTGGAGGGACGATAAGGAAAGTGAAATTAGACTTACCTGCTAATTGTTGTTCCTTGAGGAACTCCAGTTTAGTCCCGCATCCCGCCCGGGGAGATTCTGTGGATTAGAGCCTGAAGCAGAGCGGTATGACAGGTAAGCAAAGTGCATGAATGCGTGGTGGCCTGATTAGTTGTGACATGGTGCGAGGTTTTGAAAGTGTTTAGAGGTCAATGGCTCCATAGCAGGGGACGGGGGCCGAGGCACTTCTATAATGCTTCATCGGTATGTACATAGTTTGAGGTGTGCAGCACAGTTCAGTTAGTTCGTACAAGTTGATTGGTACAGTTTGCTGCTTAATTGTTGCTCCGATGAGTCTGCTTTGTCAATAGGTTACTGGTGAGAGAAGGCGGTTCCGGAGCTTATGTACAGGTGACATCACAAGAATGACGTTTCTCAGTCTCCAAGCTGCTGGAGGAGGAGGAGCAAAACTCAAAGGTTCGGGACTAGACTGGAGTTCCTCAAGGAACAACAATTAGCAGGTTAGTCTAATTTCACCTTAAAAGTTATGCATGTTTTCAGCAGCAGATATCCTTACCAGTGATGCTTTCAAAATCCTTGTATAACTTTAAATGGCGTGTCACATATTTTGGAACTTGGACATGTAAAGGCACATTTTAGATATGACGTGGAGATCAGAATTGTAAAGTCAAGGTCACCATGTTCACAATTGTGCTGTTATTTTAGAAGTGGCTCTGTTAAAGGGGGAGCCATTTCTGCAATATAAACAAGGAAGTGCAGGGCTGCACAGAGATGTATATCCACATGAAGCAGGAAAAGCATTTCACAAATGTAGAAGTGGGAAAATTCAGAGGAAATCTGGCAGCCTACATGTGTAAGTTCTGACATTTCAGGACATGCACGTGAAATGTCAGCCTTTACACACGTAGTACCTCAGCCATTTTGCAAACCTAGATATGCCGAGGCTCTTATTTAACAGAGGGCCCTATCTTTTTCTTATTTCAAGTTGAAGAAGGGAAAATATACATGGGGGGAGATTTTCAGTGATGGTGGCCAGCACAGTTAAAGCGACTTGCCATCGCTGCTTTAACTTTGCCCTGGATATTCAATCTCCGGGCTATATCCGGGTCCTGTCATTGAATATTCAGCTGCTGGCCGGATTTCAAAACTAGCTAAAGTTAGGACAGCCATTTTGCTGTGCTCACATTAGAAGGACTCATAAGAGTTTGATAGTATCTTTAATTTCAATGAAGGTGGAGTTTATTTGTAGTGTGAAAGGTAAAGGACTATCCTAGAAAGAAATCCAGATGGCAGATGTTTTTTGGGGGTCAGGACCAGCTTATTCTCCAGGACCAAGCAGGAAGTCAGTCCTCACTTATGGGTGTCATCGACGCCGATGAAGCCCCAGCGGAGCATTTCCCCAGCTTTCCATGAAAGCCTTTGGGAATGCGGGCATGCATGCGCGGTTCCCTTCCCGCCTAAAGGTGCCATCTTACCTCAGTCTCTTTTTTTCCATGAAGCCCATCGGACGTGTGTCCTTTTTTTCCCGGAAAAGAGAAGTTTTTTCTTGGCGTTATTTCGCTTTTTTCCTCGGATTCGATGTCGGTTCCCCTCCCGCCGGGTTCGGTACACCGGTATCGAATCCCTTTTTTCCTTTTTTCGGTTTTTGCCCTTAGTGGCTAGGCGCTCATGCCATATCTTTTTCTTTTCCCTGGAAGGCCGGTCCTTTGACCTCGCGGGGACCCTTTTCTCCCCGATGTCTTCCAGTGGTTTTAAAAAGTGTGATCGGTGTAAGAAGATAATGTCTCTCACCGACACACACGACTGCTGCCTTCGGTGCCTTGGCCCGGACCACGATTCTAAAACGTGCGGGCCATGTGGAAAAATGTCTTCCAAGGCCCTCCGAAGTCGTCAGCAACAAAGTGAAAGGCTTTTCTCGGCCTCTGCCCGGGCCTCGTCTGAGGCCTCGACATCTCGGGATTCCGATCCCGAGAGGCGTCGAAGCTCCTCGGACAGGGGGTCCCCCGACCGGGAACGTAAGAGGAAGAAGCGGCTCGCGAGGGTGGTGTCGGAGGAGGTCCCTGAGCCCTCGAGGGCCAGGTCTACGATCCCCGACCGTCGTCCCGGGCCCGTGGACAAAGAGAAGCCATCTAAAGTTCTTTGCTTGGAGCCGGAGTCTGCTGGACACGTAAGTCCTGTTGTCCTCGTGGACTCGCCTCCCCGAGTACCAACGTCGGGCCCGGCGCTGCTGGGGCCCGAGACGGGGGCTGCTGCGTCACCCAAGCTGAGTCTCAGGTTGACAGCCTTGGAGAGCAGAATGTCTGCCTTCATGGATCAGCAGCGGGCACTGATGGCAAGCCTGTCTGGCGCATCTGCCCCGACCACCGGGACATCGACTTCGAAGTCGACCCCGAAGACCGAGCCGATACTCGAGTCCCTTGCGGCTCGAAGTCGTCCTCGGTCGAGGTCTCCCTCAACCTCCCGTTCAGGACCGAGGGTCATGACGCCGGTGCCACCGGCGTCGGGGCTGGTGCCTAGGGGCCCTGCGGGGTTGGACCTCGACTTGACATCGGACGAGTCTGCTTGGGAGACCAAAGATGAGGAGTCTCCTGACACCTTCAAGACTCGGTGTGTCCCTTCGGACTCACCTGAAACTGAGCCCCGGAGTAGATCCCCTCCGGAGGATACTAGGTTCTCGGAGTTTGTCCGCGATATGGCCGCTGCCCTGGCTATCTCGGCTGACCCCGAGGAGGAGCCTCGAGCCGAAGAGCTCAATGCTCTGCAGTATGACTCTCCTCCAAAGGAGGCCTTTACTGTCCCGGTTCCTCCGATGCTGGAACGGCTCCTTTTCCGGATGTGGGAGGCACCGGCCTCGGCGCCGATTTTGAGCAAGCGAGTCGATTCCATCTATCGACTCCGAAAGAGTCTTGGCTTCCAGAAAACACAGCTACCACACCATTCCTTGGTTGTGGAATCGGCCATGCATCGTCTGAAGAGTCAGAAGATGCACTCCGCGGTGCCTCCTGGAAGGGAAGCCCGAAGCCTTGATGGCATCGGTAGAAAGTGCTTTCAGGGCTCGATGCTTGCTTGCCGCGTCCAGACTTACCAGCTGTACATGGGCATGTATTTACGAGACCTGGCCAAGGAGTTGGCCGGATTCTCTGCTGGTCTCTCCGGGGAACCCTTGCAGAGTTTTAAGTCCTTGTCTTCGAGGATCCGGGAATGCTCTAAATTCATGTCCCGTGCCGCCTACGATGGCTTCGAGGCTTCAGCCCGAGTAGCGGCAGCCGGCATCGCGGCCCGACGCCAGGCATGGCTACAGTCATCGGACCTCGAGCCATGGGTTCAGGACAAGTTGGTCGATGTCCCTTGCCGAGGTGAAAACCTTTTTGGCAAGCCTGTGGCCGAGAAGGCCGCTCAGCTCAAGACAGAGCACCTCACGAGGACAAGGCTGTCGAGGAAGACCTCTGCCCCTTCTCATAAGAAGAAGGGCTCGGGTAAAAAGTCCTTTTACCCAAGGAAGGGCACTGCCTACAAACAGAACCCACAATATCCGGCTGCCCAAGATGCCTCCCAGGGTCAGCAAGCCAAGGGCCAGGGTAATGGGCCCCGTAGGCAGAGGACCCCCAAGCCTGCAGCCCCTGCTCCCACTCAGCAGGGTGGGGTTTTTTGACTCCTTGAGTATAGCCATTCCTCCCTTGCAGACCCAGCCCTGCACAGGAGACCGCCTAGCCTTGTTCGCCCACAAGTGGCCCTTGATAACCCAAGACAGTTGGGTGCTGGACATAGTCCATCAAGGCTATGCCCTGCACTTTCACCAACTGCCTCCGCCACACTTCCCAGGGGAACCTTTCCGGCCTCCCCTGCATACAGCCCTTCTCCTCCAGGAGCTACAAGGTCTGTTGCTGGACAAGGCGGTGGAGCCTGTGCCTCCCCACTTCCAAGGTCACGGGTTTTACTCCAGGTATTTCCTGGTACCAAAAAGAACCGGTGGTCTTCGACCCATTTTGGATCTCAGAAACCTAAACAAGTTTCTGGTGAAAGAGAAGTTCAAGATGCTTACTCTTCTGCCCTACCTCCAGCAGGGAGATTGGCTTTGCTCTTTAGATCTCAAGGATGCTTACACTCACATCCTTATTCATCCAGACCACAGAAAGTACCTCAGGTTCATTGTGGGAGGAAACCATTATCAGTACAGAGTACTGCCTTTTGGACTGACCTCCGCTCCCAGGGTGTTTACCAAGTGCCTGGCAGTGGTGGCAGCCTACCTGAGAAATCAGGGCATCTTTGTGTTTCCTTACCTAGACGACTGGCTCATCAGAGGCCAGACTTCCCTGGAAGATCAACAGGCCACCAACAGGACCATAGAACTGCTCCAAAAGGTGGGCTTTGTCATCAACTTCGCAAAGTCCACTTTGCTCCCCTCCCAGAACCTGGAGTTCATAGGGGCAAGGTTGGATTCTCAGCTGGCAAGAGCATTCTTACCAGTGGACCGAGCACAAAGGCTCATGGACCTCGCCAGCAAGTTTCTGCACAGGTCCCTGGTCTCCGCCAGACTCTGTCTCAGGCTTCTGGGCCACATGGCGTCGACGGTACAGGTGACCCCCAATGCCAGGCTCCATATGAGGCCTGCCCAGTGGTGCCTTCGGACTCAGTGGTCACAAGCCTCAGGCAGTCTCAGAGACAGGATCAGAGTGTCCCACCGTTTCCTGGCCTCCCTCCACTGGTGGTTACACCCCCCCAATCTGCTGGTGGGGGTGCCCTTTCAGATCCCACCTCATACAGTGGTACTGACCACCGATGCCTCTCTGCAGGGTTGGGGAGCATACTGCCTAGACAAGTGCACCCAGGGCCTGTGGTCTCATTGGGAGGCATCCCAGCAGATCAATCTGCTGGAACTCAGAGCTATTCGCTTGGCCCTCAAGGCCTTTACTGCTTCCCTGGCACAACAGTCTGTCTTGATCCAGACAGACAATCAGGTAGCCATGTTCTATGTAAACAAACAGGGCGGGACTGGTTCCCAGCCCCTTTGCCAGGAGGCCCAGGACCTCTGTTCCTTTGCCCTGAAACACAACATGCTCCTCAAAGCAGTCTATCTTCCAGGCCAGGAGAATTCCCTAGCCAACAGATTGAGCAGGATTCTGCAATCACACGAGTGGCAGCTACATCCTTTGGTGGTTCAAAAGATTTTCTTGAAATGGGGGCTTCCCTCCATAGACCTGTTTGCCAGTCCACTGAACAACCAGCTGCCAAGGTTCTGCTCCCGTGAATCCACGGGAACCCATGATCCCCTGAAGAACCCGATTAGGAGAAACGCTACTGGCGTTGGGGGAGAGCGTCGGGATCACATAAATATTGTCAGCTGTTACCTTAATGGATTGAAACATTTCGGAACATTTTTGAACGTTTTGGTAACTTCGGACTTCAGAATTTAACATTGAGGTGGTCTTTGAGAGATCGCTCCATTCATTTCAAAGACGAGAGTCGAGTTTTGAGGAGTACGGCGTAAAACAGAAAATTTATGACCCCTCGATATTATTTTCAAGACGAGCACTAGTGGTTTTTACCAGAGTATAAATAAGTAACTAAATATTAAGAAAATAAAAAGAAAAAATTTTTTAGGTTGGGAGCACCACCGGTGGCTAGCAGAACACTGTTGGACAATTAAAAGAAGATTAAGACTATAGTATACCTGGTTAAGCATTTTTCAACAATATTTAAATGGAGTAGATTGCAGGTCTACATAGTTTTAAAGTATTTCCCTATAGTTTTACTGAACGTCATCATATTATTTGACTAGAAGGTTCTGCTCCAGGCAACCGCATCCTCTGAGAGTAGCGGCAGATGCTTTTCTGATTCCCTGTACTCAGGGCCTACTCTATGCGTTTCCTCCCACCCCTCTGGTGGCCTGAACACTGTTCAAGATTCTCCGAGACGGGGCCTCAGTCCTCCTGGTAGCTCCCAGGTGGCCAAGGCAGCCTTGGTTCCCCCTCCTGCTTCAACTGGCAGTGGATCTGCCTCTGCCTCTGCCTCTGGGATTGCAGCCCGACCTTCTCTCTCAGGATCAGGGCTCCTTGCTGCATCCCAATCTCAAAGCTCTCAATCTGATGGCATGGAGGCTGCAAGGGTAGTGTTGGCTGCCTGGGGCCTGCCTCCCGTGGTTGAGGAAGTTCTCCTAGCCTCCAGGAAACAATCCACTAGGAAGACCTATGCTCTCAAGTGGAAAAGGTTCTCTGTGTGGTGTCAGCTACGTGCTGAGGATCCTTTCTCCTGTACTGTGTCAGTAGTGCTTCAGTACCTGCTGCACTTGTCCAATCAGGGTCTCAAGTCCAACTCTGTTCGGGTCCACCTCTCTGCTTTAGCAGCTCACCACTCCCTAGTTGAGGGCCATTCCTTGTCTGTGCACCCTTTGGTGTCTAGGTTTCTCAGAGGCTTGCTTCTGCTCAAGCCTCCCATACGTCCTCCTGCTCCTGAGTGGGAGCTTAATGTAGTCTTGCAGCAACTGACTCGCCCACATTTTGAGCCTATGGCTACTTGCCCTCTACGCTTCCTTTCCTGGAAGACTCTCTTCCTGATAGCCCTTACTTCGGCTAGGAGAGTGAATGAGCTTCAGGCCTTGGTCTGTGATAGACCTTACACCAGGTTCTATAAGAACAGGGTGGTCCTCAGGACTCACCCTAAGTTCCTTCCTAAGGTTGTCTCCTCTTTCCACCTCAACCAGGAGGTGGTTCTTCCTACTTTCTTCCCTAGGCCTCATGCGAGTCAGGCTGAAACAGTTCTCCATACCTTGGACTGTAGGAGGGCCTTATCCTTCTACCTTGAACGTACGCAAGGTCACAGGAAGGCTTCTCAGCTCTTCCTTTCTTTTGACCCCAATAACTTGGGGAGGCCTGTGTCCAAGCGTACCTTGTCCATCTGGGTGGCTGACTGTATCACCTGGGCTTACAAGGCGGCTGATCTTCCTTTGCAGGGTAGGGTCACGGCCCACCGTGTGAGGGCAATGGCTGCATCAGTGGCTCACCTCCGCTCTGTTCCATTGCAAGACATCTGCAGGGCTGCTACTTGGACTTCAAGCCAGACTTTTGCAGCCCACTACTGTCTGGAGAGGGAGTCCCGTAGGGATAGTGCTTTTGGCCAAGCAGTACTCCGGAATCTCTTTGAGGTCTAGGCAACTCCTGCCCTCTGGTTGGGCTACCTGTGGAGGGTGTGTCCTTGCAAAGCCTTTACTGTGTTGCTGAGACTAGAGGGAGTTCTCTTGTTCAGCCTGGGTTCCTGGTAGCCCAGAGCTGGGGAGTCACCCATAAGTGAGGACTGACTTCCTGCTTGGTCCTGGAGAAAGAGTAGTTACTCACCTGTAACAGGTGTTCTCCAGGAGCAGCAGGAATCAGTCCTCACTACCCTCCCTCCTCCCCTTGGAGTTGCAGTTGTACATAGTTTAATTTTTACATTTTTGTGTGCTGTTCTTAGCTATGTCATTTGACTGAGGTAAGATGGCACCTTTAGGCGGGAAGGGAACCGCGAATGCGTGCCAGCATTCCCAAAGGCTGTCATGGAAAGCTGGGGAAATGCTCCGCTGGGGCTTCATCGGCGTCGATGACACCCATAAGTGAGGACTGATTCCTGCTGCTCCTGGAGAACACCTGTTACAGGTGAGTAACTACTCTTTTTCCTTAATCCATGAATTGTTTTTATGAAGTTGGTTATCTAATTTAACTTTGAAACGATCATTCCAATTATCTGTGGAAATAACTAACTGAATAACATTTGCATAAATATAGCCACACTGGCCCAATTCATGAATTAATGAGCACAGTGGGGCTATAAAGACATCAAAAAGAGTGGGCATCAAAATCGATCCCTGTGGGACCCCAAAAGAGAGGGCTAAAACTGAGCTGGTACATAAAAGACACTGAGAAAAGTAAGATCAGAACCAGTTCAGGACTGTCCCTGAGAAATCTATGTGCTGTAAGCACTAGAGAAGGAGCACATAGTCAATAATGTCAAAAGCAGCTGTGAGATCAAACTGTAAAAGTAAAACATTGCGAAAATTGTCTTGAAGACTAATAGTTTCTTTAAGGAGAGCTAACAATGCTCGTTTCTGAATCCTGATTGTCGAGGGTGAAATACATTTTTAGACTCAACAAAGCAAATTGTTTGCTCTGAAGCTGCTTTTTCTAAAAGTTTAGCTGAGAAAGGAATGTTAGAAATTGGACAATAACAGCTCGATTCCATCCCATACATAGATTCCATCTGTACGTCCGGTCTGAGCCAGACTTACAGAGGGGATCGCGATTTTTATCCCGCTGGGCATGTCTAGCCCCGCGGGATCAGAATCGCAGTCAGGCATATGGAGGAGTGGCCTAGTGGTTGGGGCAAGGTACTTCAGGCCGGAAGGTCGGGGGTTCAAATCCCACTAGAGGACAGCAACCTTGGGCCGGAAGGACTGGGGTTTCTAGTCCCACAGGTGCTCCTTGTGGTCTTGGGCAAGCCACTTAACCCTCCATAGCCCATGTTTCCTGTAAAATAGTTATCTCCAAGTTATAATGCCCTGTTCAATGTAATTTCAGTTTGTTCAATGTAAACCGCACTGATGCAGAATAGCGCGGTATATAAGAGAATGTAAATAAATAAAAATATACGTGCAGGCTGGAACTGCAATTCAGTCCGGCCTGCATGTACATGCACAGCCTGACTAACTCAGTCAGGGCTTTTAAATGAAGCCGTGGCACCATGGCATCCTGTTGCCATGACACCACGGCTCCATTTAAAAGCTGCGATGACAGCTGCCTGCGACAAATGCTAGTTCCCCGCAGCCCACCCCTGATCTGGCCTCCTAAGGTCAGGGTCAGGCTGTGGGGAATGTCCCCTGCCCCATTCGTGCACCGGCAGCCGCAAAACTAAATGTCTAGGGAAGTTATTCCACCTCAGAAGTGGAATAACTTCCCCAAACATGTCGCCAGCCCTAGACATACAGGGCCGACATTAGAATCGGCCTTGTACGTCCAGGGCCAGTGACCACCCACTGCCTGCCGAGACTCCGCCCCTGGGCCACCCATTCCCTGCCCTTGTCTAACTTCCCCGCACAACCGGCGGGGAAGTTATTCAGGGGCAGGAGAAGCAACAAATAGCAGGAATGGACGTCCCAATGGGACGTCCATCCCTGCTATTCATGGCTCAGAATAACCCAGTAACTGTCTGGAACTGTAGGTTCTAGATCATGTGAGGACAGATTATGAAGTGTTTCCAAGTGTTAGGGATAGTTCCTGCTGAAAGACTAGCGTTTATTAGATCTAAAAAAAAAAAAAACAGGGCTAAGTCTGCCCCACAATCTTTAATCAGTTTAGTAGGTATATCATTGGCAGGTGAGAAGAAGGTATTTAAGGACTTTAGAATTCTTTCCAAGTATAACATTGTCAAACATGAGTAAATTCTGATTAAACACTTGAATGAATGACCTGGCTTTGAGGCAGGGTATTATCGAATTGAGGTAGCAGTGGAAGTGGCTTGAACTCATTTATACTTGATTCGGATAAACTATGCAACCTTAAGATCCTGTGGTGTAAGAAATGTGCAAAGGATTCAGGGTCCACCAGGGGAATGTTAGATGTATGTTTTCCCTTAGAGAAAATTTATGTAACACTGAAAATATCTCAGAAAATTCTCAGTGCATGAATCAGGTTGGATATATACAGCATCTTCTCTCACTTAACCCTGTTTTTATATTCTTTTTGCAGCTCAATACTGGCAGTTTTATTATCTTTTGAAGGATTCTATCACCATTTGCGTTCAGCTTGGCAAACTTGCATTTCAAAAGTTTTACATCAAAATTATACCAAGGGTTTCTCTTTTTTAATCTAATAGGCTAGCCCCATTGCAGAAGAAACCTATCTAATTTGGTAAGAGTTTAGAGTGCCAAAGCTTAGCCTTCTGATCAATAGGCTAGTTTGCAAGAGGTTGAGAATCTTGGATGCAACTGTCCAGAAAGGCTCTCTTATCGAGAGCTAGGATGCCACGATAGTAGTATGTTGATGGATGGGTAGTAAAAGACGTAATCTTAGAATTTAAACTGGTTTTAATTAGATAATGATCAGTCCAGGTAACCGGGATTACGGATGTCTGCTCATTCCCTTATGGCCAAGATGGTCAAACAATTTCTAGCCTGATGAGTCGGGACTGTAGTTATTGTAGAAAACCCTACTCTGACTAGCAAACTAAAGAAGTCTTTCTCTGAATTACTTTTGAGAGTTTTCAATCCAGATGTTAAGATCACTCAAAAAAAGTGCAGGACCAGCATGCAAATTGAAATCCAGCACCACCTTGCTAAGTGTATCTAGGGCAGATACTGTAATAAGAGGTGCATTATACACAAAAGCAGAGCTGGTGTAAGTATTGGAGGCACTCTAGGCAGGCCCCTCCATCCTGCTATCCCACCTGTAGCCACCCACTATTATTACCACCCATCTCCAGAGCCTGCAGCAGTGGCAATCGTTCAGAAACCACGAGGTAGCACCTAAATTAAGTCTTCTTGTTTCCGCTCTAAACTCTCAGCCTCTTTCACCCCCCTCCAATGCACACTTTGTAGGGGCAGAAGAGGCCAAGGGTTGAGAGCAGAAACCACGAGGCAGTGCCAGCGACTTAAAGTAAGTGTAGCTTTGCAGTTTCTGACCTATTGCTGTCTTTGCAAGCCCTGGAGAACGGCGGCAGTAGTGGCAATAAATGCCCCCGGAGGGCTGGTTCTCTAGGAAACTGCCTAATTCACCTAATGGAAGCACCGCCCCTGAGAAGAACAACATGAAAATGGAAAGGACAGGACACGTTAATGTCAAGTTACTCTAGTGTATTCGAACTATTAGATAACTCCCTACATTTTCATCCCTTCGGAATGAAAAATGTCACCCCTCCTCCAAGCATGAGGGCATACGTAGTAAACCTGGGTGTCCGGGCAAATTTGCTGCAAAACTGCTAAGTCTCCTTCTTTTAGCCAAGTTTCACATAGTGCTAAAAGATCCAGTTGGAAGGAGGAGAAAAGATCCTTTACAAAGGGACATTTATTTTTGACATTCCTAGTCTTTGACAGACCTAAATTCAATACTGAGACTGTTTGAGGGCCAATATTACTTATATATTGAAGATTTCACCATGGGGGAAGTCTACCTTGGCGGCTCAATCCCAATCTGTTCCCAATGCAAACAGGTGTTTTAGAACTATACTCAAACTTGGCCATCTAAAAGGAACACAAGAATGCAGTTATACCTACAACAGCTAGACATGTATATTTTTGTCCCACCCAAACCACACCCCCAACACTTTTGTCCCACTCTTGACCCTCCCAAATTCACTCCCCTTTTTCTGACACAACTTCAGTTGTTTTGCCAAAGTTATATATAGATGTTTTGTTAAGTGCCATCGAGTCTATGTCAGATCATGGCAACCCTCTGAATAGTTGTCCTAAACTGTGTTCGGTCCTCAGACAGGTAGCTCATTGTTGATAGAGTGGCATCCACAGTTGCTTTTATTGAATCAAACCATCTTATTACTGGTCTTCCTCTTTAGAGTTGACCTTCAACTTTGACAGGCATGATATCTTTCTCTAGTGATCTCTGTCTATGTGTCCAAAATATGAAAGTTGAAATCTTGTCATCTGAGTTTCTAAAGAAATCTGGTTTGTTCTTCAGGCCATCCATGGAATACACAGTATTCTTCACCAGCACCATAATTCAAAGGCATTGACTTTTCCTTATCGTCCCTCCAGTCTAGTCCCGAACCTCTGGAGTTAAGTATGTCCTCCCGCAGCTTGGAGACTGAGCATGTCACAATCTTTAGTGACAGTAGTATAAATAGTCCAGGGACCACCTCCATCATTCATTCAGTTTTCTCAGTCTCCAAGCAGCGAAAGGAGGGGTGAGTCCAGAGGTTCGGGACTCATTGGAGCAATGATTAAGTCCAGAGATAGGTTTAAATAATCTTAAGTAGTTTAGTATTTGATTTGGAAAGAAAGAAAAAAAAAAAAGAGGCGGATGGCCCTTTAAATCGGCAAAATTTTAAAGTTGATTTGGTTTGGCAGTGCAGAGTCGATAGGAGCTGCCCCCTTATCCCCCCTCTCTGCCATGGGTGCGAGTGCAGAGAAAGTGTGGGAGCTGTGTAGGGGCCTCCTGCTGCAGCTCCCTTAGTGCGGGAGCAGAGCTGTGGAGGTGCACCATTCCGGCAGAGCACGCGGTCTGGGATCATGCTCTGCGGCGGTGGTATCAGTGGAAGAGGCCCGACTGCTGCCGGCAATTCTCTGAGGCACGTCGGCGGTTTTACTTTCTTCCAGACCGCGTTTCTCTGCACCAGACACAAAAGGTAAGCACCAGAGGCTTTGGGAAGCAGCGTCTTTTTTCCTTTTTTTTGCACTTGCAGTTCAGCCGTCTCTCTTTGCTGCGGGCAGGCCTAGACCATGTGGCATTTGCCCGGGAAGCAGGGGACAGGGGGTTGCACTGCTTTGGAGGCCCATTTGAGGTGTTGTTGGGGACACTGCAGGTATTTGTACTTTTGATGAATCTTCGGTAGGGCTGGTTAAAAAAAAAAAGAAACGGAAAACTGTGTTTTGGGGAGCTGTTCTCTGGGGAACAGTCTTATCTCCATTTATGCCTACTAAGCATCAGTGCCTCCTGTGTGGGGTGCGTAGAGGGACTGTTTCGGAGACAGGGGTGTGCAGAGGCTGTACCCAAGAAGTGGTCCTGACGGAGATGGCAGAGCACGAGGCAGGAGAAGGTGCTAGGGAGGTTTCTGGGGAGGCAGAAACTCTGGCTTCCTCTGCGGTAACTCCGCAGCCGATACCAGGGCTTTCCTCGGCTCTGGAGGTGCCCTTACCTCGGCCTTCTTTGCAAGGGGGTTTGGGAGCTATATTTTCCCAGCAATTTTTGTCTTTGCTCCAGCAGGCTCTGGGAAGTTCCGGGACTGAGATACCAGGGCCTGTGGCAGAGGGGGTTCGTGGAGGGAAAAGACCGGGGACTCCATTGGAAGGAGCAGAGGGTAATATTCCAGCCAAGAAGACAAAGCTGCGAGAGGGCAGTTCAGAACAGGCCTTACTGGTGGAAGTACAGTCCGAGCTTTTAGAGTACTCGGACATGGAACAGGATCTGGAAGAAGGTCAAATACCAGAGCCAGAGGATCACACGCAGGTAGTCCGAGTATTCCGGAGAGAGTAACTATCGGCGCTCATAGCGGAGATGCTGAAAGCCTTAAATATTCCAACGGCAGGCCAGGAGGAGGATACCACTTTGGAGGATCCCTTATTACAGGTTGTTCGAAAGTCTCAACGCATGTTTCCCATTCATAGGGTATTTAAAGAAATGATTCAAGAAGAATGGGATACGCCAGAGGCGAATCTCAAGGGCTCCAGGGTGATGGCTTGTCTGTATCCGCTTGTGGAACCGTATAAGGAGATTTTAAAATCTCCCAAGGTGGATGTGGCGGTGTCGGCAGTGACAAAAAAGATGACAATTCCAGTAGAGGATAGTGCCGCTCTTAAGGATTCTCAGGATAGGCGACTGGATACTCTGCTTAGGCAGGTGTTTGAAGTAAATGCTATGTCCATACAAGCTGTGATTTGTGGAACTTGGGTGGCAAGGGCATGCCTTCGATGGTCACAGAGACTGAAAGCTCTGGAGACTTCCGGTGACATCATTGGGCTAGATGGCGGCAGTGTGATAGAGCTCCGCCACCAAAGCCTGAAATAACAGGGGGAAAGTATCCCTGTAAGCGAAATTGAGCGAGGTAATGCAAGGGAAGTAGATCTGCAACTCCCGAGAGTTAAGAGGAGGCTGTGCAGGCAGCAGAAAGCACCGGAGAACGGAGCACACCAGCAGCAGGGAGCTCGAGTCTGTACGCAAGTGGTCGAGCAGAGCGGAGAGGAAGCGTGCCGAAAAAAGACAAGCACTGTAGGAGGGCCGGAGAGTACAGGAGCTGAAGGGGGAAAAAAGGAACAGCTTAAACTTGACAGCTGGCACAGCAGGAGAAGGGAACCAGCAACAAAAGGTAGTCTTCATCTTAGCAGCAGAGTGGGGGGCCTGATAGGGGAACCACAAGGTACGCCAGAGGGGCAATCGGATGAGCCGTACTGAGAGTGTCAACGGCAGGGGGGCTGGTGAGTGACGACGATGCAGCAAGCGAATTTTATCAAAAAGAAGCAGAGGCAGAGAAAAGCAGGCGATTTTTGTGCAATGAAGTAGAGGAGGAAAGCACAGAACAGGTACGGAGAGAGTGGAACGTCTCTGTGGCTCAGAGTATAACATAGCAAAACACAGTGCAGCAAGGCATAGAAACCCAAGATTACTTAAATAAGGTGAGATTCCATACATTGCTCAGAAACAAACTCAGTGATTGATTGAATACAGCAAAAGTAGCTGAACTAAAAGAGGGAGCAGAAAGATAGTAAGAAAGAGACCCAAGCTGCAAGGGGAAAGTCACTGCGCAATCCAGAGTCATTTAAAGCTCACTCAGAGAAACAAAGAGAGCAGATGGATAAATCAAAAGGAGGACTGTCAGCAAAGAAAAAATTGGCGGAATTCAGATCATCCTATGTTCCCTCAAGAGGAGGGAAAGAGGGGGAAAAAGAGGCTAAAATGGTGGCAGAGCGTGCGATTGAGCAGGAGGAGGAGATGGAGGGGGCTTGGGGCCCAGGAGTAGCAGATATGATTAAGCAGTGGCTAAGAGAACTGAAAGAGGAACTTAAAGTTGAAATTAGCGGTGTAAAAAATGAAATTAAAGAGACAATGCAAGCCTTAAGACAAGATATAGCGGAACTGGGAGCTCGGGTAGAAGAAACAGAAAATCAGTTGGAAAAACATGGGGAAGTAATAGCAGACCTCCAGAAAGGATGGGAGGAATTACAACAAATGCAAGAGGAGCTGAAGGTGAAGGTGGAGGACTTGGAAGACCGGTCTAGACGATGTAATATAAGAGTGCGAGGGCACCCAGAGGACCCTAAATATAAGAATTGTGACAAAGTTATAATAAAAGTATTTGGATCTCTGTTACAAGCCGCAGCTATAGAAGAAGGCGGGAAGGGGGTACCACTGCAAATTGAGCGGGCCCACAGAGGATTGGGGCCGGTAAGAGACAATCGACCAAGAGACATTGTGGTATGCTTGAATTCTTTTAAAACTAAAGAACGATTGTTGAAAGCTGCTCGAAAATTAAAGCAATTCAAATGGGAAGAGCATAAGTTGGAATGGTTTCAGGACTTATCCCTGGGCACGTTACAACTCCGGAGAGAGCTGAAGGAGGTGACAGCATATTTGAGGAGCGAAGACATGCAATATAAGTGGCTGTATCCGTTCGGACTCCTGATTACGGTGAAGGGGATGTCATGGCGAGTGAAGACAAGCGAGGAAGCATGGCGAGCGCTTAAGGACTTGGGACTATCCAATCTTCCGGAAGAAGCAGGAGGTACAGGCAGAACAAAAACCAACACGGCGTCTACATTGAGGGCGGACAGCATGAGATGGCACAGAGCATCAGCTGATGGCAGGAGGTTGGCCAGATTGACTAAAGGAAGCCACGGAGGGAAAGCGACGGAGAAGAGCAACGGTTGAAGCTGAGAACGGCGGCAAGATATGTTAGAAAAGAAACTGTTCAGGGACTGTATTGAAGAATATTGATGATTGCTGTGTAAGGGGTTGTGCTGAGAAAAATAGGGGGGTGGTTGGGGGTGAATAAGGGCTAGGGGAAGGAGTGGGTGAAGTGGTGGAGGAGAGAGGGAAGAATGGGAGGGAGGAGTAAGGATCTGTCTATGAAAATGTTTTGCAACACTGTTATCTTGGGAAGGGAAGTTGGGGGTTAGAGTAGAGGGAGGGGCGGGGTGAAGGGGGAATAGGCAAGCATGGGGTCATAGGGGGGGAGAAGGGGAGGAGGAGCCACTAGGAGGTGGAGAAGCTGGGAGGGGAGGACCAGGCGGGAGATGAAGGGATAAGGAATGAGGGGGAAGCTGGGATAGAGGGGCAGAGGCAGGCTGTGGTCTGATTGATTGTCACCATTAATGGAAGGTGCGTCTCCCTTGAGGAGACGGGGAAGGGTGGGAGGGGGAAGGGAGGTAGGGCGGGAGGGGAAGGGGGCAGGGGTAAGGACACAGAAAGCAGGGGGGATACAAAGTATAAAGGTAAGTTAAAAATAGTATCGTTAAATGTAAAAGGTCTTAATTCACCATTTAAACGACAAAAATTGTATAAAGAAATCACATGCCAAAGGGCGGAGCTAATGCTTATACAGGAAACGCATTTGACCAGAGCGACAGAATATCTAGTTAAACCCAGAGGATATGGAGTATGTATACACGCATCCAACACAGTGGAAAAGAAAAAAGGGGGGTGGCCATATTGATTGATGCTAAATTAAAGATGCAATTGCAAAATGTGGTGAGGGATAAAGAGGGGAGATATGTGTTATTGCGGATAAAAGTGGGAAATGAGTGGTATTGCATAGTAAATGTATATGCACCAACAGGGATGCAAAGTGAATTCTGGACAAAGCTGAATGAAGAGGTGGGGAAATTGGGGGAGGGTCACCTCATTTGTGGAGGAGATTTCAACTTAACGTGGAATCCAGTGAGAGACGCCTCAGGGAAAAGGGAAGGTAAGAGGGCGGATAGGAAGCGCTACCACAATTTTGTAGCGCACTATTGCTTGATTGATGCCTGGAGATTCCACCACCCGGGGAAGAGACAATTTTCTTATTTTTCACCGGTACATGGATCATATTCCAGAATAGATGCTATCTGGGTATCGAAAGAGATGGGGGGTAGGATTAAGGGGGCGGATATGGATTTGATTACTTGGTCAGATCATACGCTAGTGGAAGTCAGATTGACAATAGAGGGAGAGGGGAAGGGCTTACAGTTTTGGAGACTTAATGAATCTCTATTAGAAGATGGAAGGGTAAGAGCGGACATCGAGAGGGAAACGAGGGAATACTTCCATTGGAATGATAATGGGGAGGTAACTTGGGGACGGGTGTGGGATGGATATAAGGCAGTAGTGTGAGGAATTTTAATTAAATGGGGGGGCACGAAAACAGAAGGAAAGGGAGGGTACAGAGAGGGAACTGAGAGCAAGATTGCTGGAATTGGAAGAACTAGATGTGCAAGGGAAGCAAGGAGAATACAGAGGCCAGGTGCTGGCAGTAAGAGCACAGTTAAATGACTTACAGGCAGCAAAGATAAGATATCATATGCAGTTGTTGCGACAGGAATTCTTTGAGGGAGGTAATAAGGCAGGGCGATATATGGCTCAGAAACTGAAGCAGAGAAAATTGCTTTCTTATATAATGAAAATTCGGAATCCAGACAGGGAGCGGGTATATAAGGACGGGGAGATTAGGGAGGTCTTTAAAGGATATTATCAGGGGTTATATAAAGCATGGGGCCCTCCACAGAGGGAGAGAGTACAGAGTTATCTTGATTCAATTCAGTTACCGAAATTAGAAGACGGGGAACAAAGAATTAAACAAGGCTATAACAGCAGAGGAGGTACAACAGGCTATAAAACAGTTGAAAATAGATAAGGCTCCGGGGTTAGATGGGCTCATAACGAGGTTTTACAGAAATTTTGGAGAGATATTAACTAAACCCTTGGTGAGATTATTTAATCTCCCACGGGAGGGAGGTAGATTAGCGGATACTATGGGATGGGTGGGAATAACCGTAATACATAAAGAGGGAAAAGATCCACAAGAGTGCTCTTCATATCGACCTATCTCAATGATCAATATAGATGCCAAATTACTAGTGAACATACTTGCTATGCGTTTAAACAAGAAGATAGGGAAGTTGATACATTTGGATCAAGCAGGATTTATTCCCGGTAGACAGGTAGCGGATAATATTAGAACGATCTTAAATATGATTTGGTCCACTGAACAAAGTAGGGAGGAGGCCTTGCTGTTGTCGCTGGATGCGGAGAAGACCTTTGACCAGGTGTCATGGCCATTTCTTTTCCAGGTAATGCAAAGAATGGGATTGTGGGAAGAATTTTTAAGTTGGGTAAAAGCGCTATACCACAATCCGAAGGCATGTGTTAGGGTTAATGGGGCCTACTCTCAATTTTTTGGACAAGGGAGAAGAACAAGACAGGTCTGCCTCCTATCACCCCTACTTTTTGCTATATCTTTGGAACCATTTGTGGAGAGGGTAAGAGGGAGGGCCGATGTTAAGGGAATAAGAGTAGGGCGGAGAGGATATAAAATATCCCTGTTTGCAGATGACATAATATTGTGTGTAGCTAGACCTCGGTTCTCTATACCAATACTAATGTGGGAATTGGAAGAATATGGAAGGCTTTCGGGTTTCACTATTAATTGGACAAAATCGGAAATATTAAACTTATCATTAAATGGAAATGTGCAGGGCATACTGCAGAAGAAATACCCATTCAGATGGGCTAGAGAAAAAATTAGATATTTAGGGATTCAACTTAGTAATAGGATAGATGCCCTATACAAGCTAAATTATCCGAAACTATTTGGGCAGGTAGAGAGCTTGTTGGGTGGGTGGGGGAGGGGATACCTCTCATGGTTTGGACGCATAGCGACAATAAAGATGTTACTGTCAAGATTCTTGTTCCTGTTCCAGACGCTACCAATACCGGTACCGCCTAAAAAGTTAAAACAACTACAAAGACTTGTTAATCGATTCATATGGTTGAATAGACAGCCAAGGGTAGCTATGGCAGTAACACAAAGAGCCAAGGGAGAGGGAGGGTTAGGGGTACCTAATTTTAGAAAATATTATGAGGCTGCTCAACTGAAAACGATATACGAGTGGCACAGCGTGACACAGAAACAGTGGGTTGAAATGGAAGAAGACTCGGTAAGTGGGGGGAGATTGAACAGAATGGTTTGGAGGGGTGGTAATAGCGCTGAAAATAAACACCAACACCCCATAATAGCCCACAGTTTGAGGGTGTGGAGACAGAATAGAAAACAATTAGTACAAGATAAAGAATACATACAGGGAATGACACTGGAGGCATGTTTTGATAGGGGTCAGGGACCAGGGAAATGTTTTGCGCAGATGGGCAAAGGCGGGGCTTTCACAGATTTCTCAAATAGTGAGCAAGGAGGGCATGCTGGAGTTTGAGGGCATCAGGGACGTGTACCGGCTGGGAGATAGCTATTATTATGCATATTTACAATTGAGCCATTTTTTGAGGCAACGGAAGGTGTGGAAGGATTTTTGGGAACATAGAGGGTGGTTTGAGGTGCTTTGCTCAGGCCATATTGGCCAAAAAGGAGCTTTGTCCAGAATTTACAAAGGATTGATGGAGGGAGGGGGAAGTAAACTGGGGTTTATGATAAAATGGGAGGAGGATCTGGGGGTAAACTGGAATGAAGAGGTGTGGGATAAGATACTACAGACAGTGGCCAGTATATCCATAGCCACACAAGTAAAAGAAAATGCTTATAAAGTGCTATATCGTTGATACTGGACACCAGTACGTAAAAAAGAGCTGGAGTGGGACACAATGATCAATGTTGGAGGGGGTGCCAAGAGCGAGGAGATTGGTTACATGTGTGGTGGAAATATGAGAAGATTCAAGCATATTGGGCAACGATTATAGAAATGATTTTTGAAATGACTGGATATAGATTGCAAAGGAAGCCAGAGGCCTGCTTACTGCATCAATTGTAGGAGGATATCCCAAAGAGGGAAGGTGGGGTCTTGCATCACTGTATAGTCACAGCAAGATGCGAGATAGCTCAGCATTGGGTGGGTTCGGACCTACCTAAGCTGGCAGGCTTTGTCAGAAGAGTGGCTGAGGCCAGCTTGATGCATAGATTAACGGAGATGAGAAGGGGGGAAGAGAGTGGATAAATGGAAGAGTGTGGAAATAGTTGGAATTGTGGAAGGCTGGAGAGAGGGAGAGAAAGAAGGATGGCAGAATGGATGAAACTTAGTTCAGATCCTTGGAGATATAGATTGGCGGGATGAGTTAATGGTGAAAGGGTGAAAAGAGAGGTGGATGAGTACGAGTGGACAGATGAGAGGAGGAGGAAGGTATGAATGTAGAGTGCAGGTGGGGGGGGGAGGGAGGAGGGGGAAGGTATAAGGAGGGATACAAAGAAAGGGGGAAATAAGCTGGGGCATAAACAGGATACATGATGTAATGACTATGTAAATTGTATAATGTTGAGAACGAACTGGTTTGCAATGTGCATGAAAATGGTTAATAAAAATTAAAATGAAAAAAAAAAAAAAGACTGAAAGCTCTACAGGTTGACGAGGCGACCGAGCAAGCGGCTCGCATCGAATCGGGGGCAGTGTACTTGGCGGATAGCCAATATGATCTGATTAGAGGTTCATCTAAAAGTATGGCGTCGGTAGTGGCGGCTCGGAGAAATCTCTGGCTCCGTAATTGGGCAGCGGATGTGGCCTCTAAGGCGCGACTAGGCAAGCTGCCTTTCAGAGGGAAGCTCCTCTTTGGGGAAGATCTGGAGAAGCTGGTTAAAGATTTAGGAGAGTCAAAGGGGGGCAGGTTGCCGGAGGACAAACAAAAGCAAGGCCGTCCCATGTCGCCCTCCAAGAGTCAACAGCGGGAGTTTTGGCGCTTTCGCCAATCAAGATTTGGTCAATTTCAGAGAGGGCATTCCCAGTATAGATCCTCGGGATTTCGAGGATTTCGAGGGGCGGTCAGAGGTTTCTGGGCCTCTGCTTCCTCCAACATCAAAAAGCCACAATGAAGGGACGTGGGTCCAGACAGGATTGGTTCCGGTGGGAGGTCACTTAAGAGACTTCTTTCCTGTCTGGGCCCAGATAACATCGGATCGGTGGGTGTTGGAAGTCGTGCAAAAAGGGTATGCGCTTGAGTTCCAATGTGAGAGACACTTTCATTCAGTCCCCTTGCAGAACAGGATTGAGGGAAAGGGCGATGCGAGACACGTTGGACAGGTTGTTAGCGCTCAGGGCAGTGGTACCGGTTCCGGTGGACCAGTGCGGCTGCAGTCGATACTCAATATATTTTGTGGTGCCCAAAAAGGAAGGTGCAGTGAGAAGGTGCAATTCTGGATCTGAGAAGGTGCAATTCTGGATCTGACAAAGGTAAACAGGTGCCTTCGGGTGTCTCATTTTCGCATGGAAACATTGAGGTCGGTTATAGTGGCAGTTCGACAGGGCAAATTCCTCACATCATTAGATCTTTCAGAAGCCTATCTCCACATACCGATCAGGTTGGAACATCAACGCTTCCTTCGTTTTGCAGTGCCTATGGTGCACTACCAGTTACAAGCAATGCCGTTCAGTTTGGCAACAGCTCCCAGGATGTTCACCAAGGTCATAGTGGTAGTGGCAGTGGCGTTGAGGAAGGAAGGGGTGTTGGTTCACCCTTACTTAGACGATTGGTTGATTAGAGCGAAGTCGAGACAGGAGAGCAAAGGGGCAATGCGCCGAGTGGTGTTTTTCCTTCAATCCCTCGGATGGGTAGTCAATGTAGCAAAGAGCACATTGGTGTCGTCACAGCAGATAGAATACTTGGGGGTGAAGTTCGACACGGACAGGGGCAGGGGCAGAGTGTACCTGCCACAGGACAGGATTCAGAAATTAAGGGGCTTAGTCCAAGAGTTTCTGAAGAAACAGGCGCTCTCGGCATGGCAGTATTTGCAGCTCTTAGGGACAATGGCAGCCACGCTAGAGTTATGAGTTGAAATCATTTTACCAACATCAACA
Organism: Ichthyophis bannanicus; assembly: GCA_033557465.1. Classification (NCBI taxonomy): domain Eukaryota; kingdom Metazoa; phylum Chordata; class Amphibia; order Gymnophiona; family Ichthyophiidae; genus Ichthyophis; species Ichthyophis bannanicus. The sequence goes on along the minus strand of CM066032.1, from coordinate 676,692,001 downwards.
AGTTTTTGCACTTCGACGACAACACCAAGGCTGTCACTGACAGAAATGACCCTTTGTATGATAGATATTGTAAAGTTCGTCCTCTTCTGGGTTTCATTCGAGAAGCTTGCCCAGGGGTAGGGAACCTGCGGCCTTAAGGCCCCATGTGGCCTTTTGGAGCGTGATGTGCGACCTTCTGCAGCCTTCTTAAACAAGTTTTCATATTGTTATATATATGACATTGATTAACATATGTGAGCTAATTTTGGTAATATGGCGATTCCGCTAAAAGATGATTCTTAGTAAAAGCCATCATCTCACCACGATAAGGTGGTATCGCTTATCTAATTGTAGCTCTTGGAGGCGATAAAGAGGTTGCCCGAAATGTCCGTTGCCAGCAACGTCGGTACAGGGAACTGGCGATAAGACACTACACCCGATAACAGACACTGACAGATGCGGAACTGGGTGGTGTAACATCACGCCTTCGGATAAATATATCACGATTAGACTTGGAGGAGAATGTGGAGGAAGAGTAAGGATGGCTTTTGAATGAGAGAACGCATTAGCAAATCAGTTTGGAGTTGGCGGTGAAGCATAGTGGTCGCGTGTGCGAGTAAAAGTGTGTCATGTAGAGGAGAGTGTGCCTCAGCCTTGGCGCATGTAGGATGTAGAACCACGGTACGAGGAGGTACCCGGTGTGTGACGTTGAATAAATTCTCAACATTTTTGTTCAAATTTATATGCGAAGAAACAAATTCATGATTGCAACAAAAAAGAATTGGCGCTAGTTTTGAACCAAAATGTCTTCTCCACCTTCTGGCAACACTGTGGTGACAGTTACTAACTGGCTGGCATAGAGAGTGCAGCGTTTGTGGTTCCTTCCTTCAGAGTGTGTTTGTCACAATTACTTTTTTTTTTTTTTGCTTTCTATCATGTCGAAAAAACCGAAAAGGTCGCTGAAAGAAGAACACAGAGTGTTTAACGATGAGTGGGAATTGCAATACTATGTTGTTTCTGAAAAGGATAAAATGAGTTGCTTGCTCTGTGATTTCAACGGTAGAAAAAATACAATGCACAACAACACTACTCTTCTCATAAGGACAATAAATACGTTAAGCTAGAAGGTGAATCCCAAAAGATTTCTTTACAAAAATTGAAAGAAGGGAAGCAAAAGCAGAGGCAGTTATTCCAATCAGTGCAGAGTATTGGAAACGCAACTACAGAAGCTACTTATAAAGTGGCGTATATACTTGGGGAAAAAAGGTAAGCCATTTAGTGATGCGGGAATTATAAAAGATTGCATCGTAGAGGTTGTAGGATGCTTAGATCCTGATAAGGTTAACAAATACAAACAACTGCCTCTTTCAAGAAGAACTAATGTTGATCGGCAGCATGAATTAGCACTCAATGTAGTAGATCAACTGAAAGAAATAATCCAAAAAGAAAATGTGTACTATTCAATAGCGCTGGATGAATCAACTGATTGCACTGACTCAGCGCAGGTATTGTATTTTGTTTCTGCCATAACTAAGGATTTTCGTGTTTACAAAGAGTTGCTTACTCTGAGCACTCTAAAGAGCAGAACGCAAGGAATCAATGTGTTTAACGATTTTAAAGACAAATGTCGTGAATTCGGACTGAATCTGGCTAATTTAGTAAGTGTATGCACAGATGGTGCACCTTCTATGACAGGGAAGAGCGAAGGCTTTATCGCACAACTTAAGAAAGAGGTTTCAAGCCAAAATGATCTTCTCTCTTCATTGCATTTTGCATCAACAAAGTCTCTGTGCCAAACCCACTGTTTTAAATTACACTTTGCAGAAAGTTGTAGGAATTGTGAATTATATTCGAGCAAATGCAACAAGACATCGACAATTTCGTGAGATGCTAATGATGGGTAATGAGGTAATTAGTGTTGATTTGCCCTACCATTCGAAAGTGCGCTGGTTATCACGAGGACAGGTTTTAGTCAAAGTTTTGTATTTGCATGAACAAATAATCCAATTTTTCGAGGAAAGGAATGAACACTGAATTACAATGCAAGGAGTTTCATAGCAATGTTGCTTTTCTGTGTGATATAATGACAAAACAAAATAACTTGAACGTTTCATTGCAAGGTAACACCAAGTCTATATATGATATGTAGCGAGAAATAAAAATATTCAGAAAAAAATTAACATTTCTTATATCACTTCTTGGCCGAAATGAGCTTCCTGAAGAGCACTTCTCTCACCTAGTAAAAATGATTAATGAAGAAAAATATTCTTTTGAACATTTCAAACAATATGAATCTGTTATAGACTCGCTAATCAAGGAATACAATGAAAGGTTCAGAGATTTTGAGAAGCATGACATGACCCTCAAATTGGCTTTTCAGCCTCACTTCGTTGATGTATCTAAGGCCCCAGAGAAGCTGCAGATGGAGTTAATTGAGCTCTCGGAAGATTATATTCTGAAGTCGCTGTTTGACAGCAAAAAAAGATCACATTCAAATATGGAAAAATGCCGTCGAATATCCTCACCTCACACGTCACTTGCTCTCCTGCTTTTCAACAACATATCGCTGCGAATCTACATTCTCCTACTTAACACAAATTAAGACATCCTTAAGATCACAAATTACAGATGAACACCTAGAAGACCAGTTAAGACTACATACATCCATGTTGCAGCCTGAAATATCACTGCTTTCTCGCAAAAAACAATCTCAGAAGAGTCACTGAAAGGTAAGCAGCTAGCTTAGTTGTTTAAAATAAGACATATATATATATATATATATTTGAATTGAAACATTGTTAGTATGCACTCTGCCGTATGGCAGTATAAGATACTTGAAAGGATTAATTCTGTATAAAAGCTAAATTAGTATTAAATTATTTGCATTTTGCAGTAAAAAAAAATTTTCAGAATGTGGCCTTCTTGGAAGGATGTTAGCTCTCATGCGGCCTTCAAATGAGAAAAGGTTCCCCACCCCTGGGCTTGCCTAAAGCTTGAACTGGAAGAAAAGCAGAACATTAATGAGCAGATGATACCATACAAAGGAAAAAATCCCTTGAGGAATACCTTCCAAAGAAGCCTAAGAAAAGGGGCTTCAAAATATTTGCTAGGTGTCGGGTCAGTGGTGTGACATATGACTTTCATTTCTATGACGGCAAAGCTCCTGTTGTGCAGAAAAGCTGTGGATTTCAACCAGGATACTTTGTTATGAAATTATGCGAGACACTGCCTAGCACTCAGAATTTCAAACTGTACTTTGATAACTACTTCACTTTTCTGGAGCTTCAGCTGATGCTAAAGGAACAGAGCATCTTGTCTACTGGGATAATACGATGCAACAGGATCAGAGGATGCATTATGAAAATGGAAAAAGAACTAAAGAAAAAAGGTCGAGATTCCAGTGATTTTATGGTTGATGCAAACTCTGGTTTGTCAGTAGTTCGTTGGTATGATAATTCAGCTGTTCAGCTTTCATCAACACTGAGATCAGTTGATCCAATTTCTATGATCAAGCGCTGGGACAAGAAACTGCATGCCTATGTTGATGTGCCCTGCCCAGCTGTTCGAGACTACAATCAGAATATGGGAGGTGTAGATCTCTTTGATATGCTTATGGCTCTATATCACACTGACCATCGCAGTAAGAAATGGTACCGTAGAATATTTTACTGGGGCCTTCATCTTGCGGTTGTGAATGGATGGTTGCTTTACAGACGTCACTGTAAGCAGTGTTCTCACTCCTTCAGTTTGTTATCAGCAAGAAAACAAGGTGCCGTCATCTGTGCAAGGAAAAAGAGGGCGACCATCAAATGTGCTGGATTCTCCTGAAGTGAATGATCTTGATGACTCCCCTACACAGCCAAAACAGAAATCATCTGTTCAGTCTGATCCAAACGCCAGCATCAGAAATGATGGTGTAGGACACTTTCCAGCTCACTCAGACACGAAACAACAGTGCAGGGTTTGCAAAGCTCATGTCAGGATGAAATGCAATGTTTTCCTTTGCATTACAAAGGAAAGAAATTGCTTCCTCAATTATCACACTTCAGCAGTTTGAATAAAAACATTAAGAACTTTCAGTTTTATATATCTTGCCTTACTTATTCTTTATATTAAGTTCCATTAAGTCCCATTGGTCCCAAATAGAACCATGATAAAAAAACCTCTTCTAATTATTAACTCCAGTGTAATGCAAGTGAACATTTCTGTTTTCTACTATCCCTAAGCAAAGTTCTGCTTTCTGGAATTTTTTTTACTGAAATAAAAAAATTTGGTAGTGAAAGGTTTAAGTGATTAGGCTTATTATTGAGCTCCATCCTTGTTTTTGTTTGTTTTGTCTGTCTGAAGGTATAGAGTTCAGATTAAGAAAGGCAGGCAGGAAGCAATGAAGACTGCTGCTGTGTGCCCATGGGGACCCCATCTCTCATGGGCAGAAGAGACGGGCAAGGCTGCAATCACAGTGAAGATCATTGCTATCTGCCTGCAGGGATCCCATCTTCCATGGGCAGAGGAAATAAAAATGGTGTGCAGCGCTGGGCCTTCCCGCAGGCCAGGAAAAAGGTTAGATGCAGGGGGAGATGCAGAGAAGGCTGGAAAAATTTATAAAGGCAGTGGGAGAGAAGAATGGGGAGGTAGGGATGGATGTGGATGGAAGGTAGGAGATGAGAGTGCAAGGGGGAGCGGAAAAAAGAAGAGAGTCTGGAAAGGGAAGCAGACAGTGGGGGAGGCAACAGGAGAGGTGCTGGAGAGGGAGGGAAGAGTGCAAGGGGTTGGAGGTTGAAGAGATGAATGCATGGGGACAAAAGGACACTGTGTATATGCCAAAAGGTGCATCCTCCCCCTTCCACAGAGCACCCACCCCTACACACGCTTATGAGTTTTCAAATGGAGGAAGGGGAAATACGACATTTTGTCACATTATAAGTGTCCTCTTTTCAACTTGAGGATAAAAAAGCAGTATTTTGAACTAAAGAAAGGGTTATTTCTTTTAGGGACTCATATATAACATTTTTGGTCTGCATGTCATGGTGTTTTAAGATCAGAAAACTGAGGATCTGATTTTTAGCAGTCACGGCTGTCAGATAAAGTATAGTATGAAATGAAACGAAAACTTCAGAGAGATCGTTCAGACCACCAGAACTGAAGTGTGCCCGTAGCTTTCTGTTTTGTTGCAAGATCAGAGATTTATCAGCCCTCCACGTATATATGCTGCATCCATAGAAGCCTTCCTTATGCAAAAATGGGTATAGAGCAGAACTAGGATATATCAAAAGAAAGTCCGATTATGATTTCAGCAACAAACTTTTTCCAGTACCAGGCATATTGTGAAATTATACAAAACTCTACAAGTGTCACTCAGGACCTATAGGACAAATCTACTATTCCATTACAGCACCAACAAGGACTTACCTAGGAAAAGACAACAAAACTTTAATTGAAACCCCCAAGAAGCCAGACACTGCATGTAGTGCAACACCAGAGAAAATAAAGAGAGATGCAGAGGCCGATATTCAGCAGCAGTGGTTAGTGCTGCCAGCACTTTAATTAGACTTGGATATTTAGCACTGGAGCCTATTTGAGGTCTGGGGCTGAATATCTAGCTTTGCTGGACAGAACCTGTTAACTGACTAAACCTCGCTCCTCCGAATATTCAACACCACTAACCAGTTAGTACCGCTGAATATCCCCCACAGAGCCATGGGTGGTTTCTTTTGGGGCAGCTATAGGTGGAGCTGGATAGCCCCAGTGCCTATCCAAATAGTGGCAATATTCAGCTGTTAACGAAACAGGCAAATCACATAAAATTAGGACAGATCAATGGCTGTTCTAACTTTGTGGGGGTTTTTGCTATGCAGTTAGCAGCTGAACAGTGCCACTCGCTCGACAGCAAAACCATATATTCAGTGTCAGACAGGCTCTGCTGTTGAATATCTGGCTTTAGTGTTAGCGTTGGCAGCCTGGCACTTTAAAAACCCTGACCGCTGCCACGGAATATTCACCCCAATAATTTTGAAACCTTTTTGAAACACTTGTTTTCTCCATTATTGCAGAGCTTCTCATCAGTGCTACACTAGCCTGCCACAGAGCCCTCTCCAGGGCAGATCTGACAGCACAGGATATTTGAGGAATAGCGAGCAGAGAGGGGCATCGTGAGACACTGGTCGCATGGCAGATTAAGTGAGGCTCTCTTACCATTTTGTCTGTATTTCTTCGATATTGTTCCCCAAGTTTAATGTTCATCATCATAATACAGTATAACTTTTTTGATAGATAGAAATCATAAGTTTGCCCCTTGAAAGAATTTTGTTAAGTCCAGTAGTTGCAAAGCACATGTGCAGGTAATATGAAACAGTATATTGAAACACATTCAATAAATCTAATTCTGTACAAAGACTTCTATTTACAACAAGTAAATTATTCTCTTTGATGCATTTAGGAGTTGTAATAGCAGGCATTCCCCATGAACACTCTCTCATACAGGGATCATTGGTTTAAAATCAAGCCAAAGAATAAATGATCTGAAACAAAGCAATTGTTGGCCCCAGTTATTTAATTAGAAACCACTAGCGTGCTTTCAGCCGCCTGCTAACCATGTTAATCGTGCTCAGCGGGATAGTCAATAGCATATGGCCATTTTGTGCCTCTGAATATCCCCTCCTAACCACGCTAAAAGCCCCGAAGCTAACCAAATAGCATTGTGGCGTTCGGGGGTGGTGCTCGAGATAACTAGTCAGTGGCAATAATCAGCTGCTGGCTAGTTATCTTAAACCAGCTAAAGTTAGGCAAACCAGATATTCAATGCCGGTGTCCGGATGCGACCCTGGCATTGAATATCCCGGTCTACTTTCAAGTGGTGATGGCCAGCTGTTTCAAATGTGCTGGCCACTGCCACTGAATATCTGCCCCTATACTTCCAGCTGGAATTTGAGAATTTGATGTCATAAGCCTTCATTCACAACTGGGAACCTGCAGTGATTCTATCTGACATCCAGAACAAAGAGTCCCTATCATCTTGATCTTCAGTCAGCTAGTCTTCAGTGTTTCCACTGGGGGAGAGGGGGGGTACACCACTTAGGTACTCCTGATGACTGCCACTAAAACTGAATGATTAACCGATATTGGGTGCCTTATGCACCAAAACTAAAACCACAAGATCAAAGAAAAAGTAAAATGCCTAATGTTTACATTTATGTTAAACATAATGGGTAGGGATGCTTCACTGTCCCCATACAGATCTACTGCTGAACTAAAGAATTAAATTAAAAATAATTTGGCCTAAATAAAGAACCAAAATCGAAGGAAAAAATGAAAAAAAGGAGGGAGAGTGCAACTTGAATATTCAGTGTGATGGCATAAAAGGGAACAGCTGGAGAAAGGCAGAGCACTCCATTGACTGCTCGCCATGCCAGAAAACAGCGTGAAGACGTTTTAGGCTTTAATTTGGGAATGCCTCATCCACACTCAGAGGTTCCACCAATCCAACTTGTCCAGACAGCATGCCTGGAGGTAGTTGATTATGTGGTCCCATGCTCACTTGGGCCCTTCAGGATGAGGTATGCCCAGATAGAAACAGATGGGGATGGATAAAAGGATGCTAAATATTAAGGAATAACTCATAAAAGAATGCAAGAAATAAGGTCAAATAGGGACAACTTAGAACTAAATGAGCAGGTTTTCCTCCCGCCTGCAAAACTGGCAGAAGGAGAATGACTTATTAAAAACAGCTAAAAGACTGACACAGTGGTCACAGCACTATGCACAAGCTTCCAGCTAAGGTCCCTGGAAAATCTAGGAGTCAACTCAAATAATAATGCTCATAGCGGAGGCGCTCCTCATCATTGATTACCCTCCAGATGCTCTCTGGGCAGGGGACAAGGTCAAGAGGAAGCAGCGCATGGTATAAACCGCCAGAACAGAAGCCCTTCCATGGCACAGATCAGAAGGATGCCAGGAGGAGATCCTATAGCCAACTAAAGCCGAGTAAGTGGGGATGCTGAGGCAGAGGGAGTTCAGTTGACAGTACTTTAGGCCCTATGCACAGGGCCAGAGAGGTGAAGTTCAAAGATGTACAAGGACTCTCAGCCTGAAGAACGCCCTATATCAGAATAGACTAGTCAGCTATTAAAACCTCTTAATCTCCTGGAGTCGTCTGCCAGTGATGTATGAGTCAACCATGCCCATATATTAGATTGGCTTTGCAGGCCCAACTCTCACTGCCAGCAACACTCCAGTGGGTAAGTGACCTTGGTCACTTCAGCAATGATGAGCCAGGTGCTCAACATAGAATCATTCAATAACTCCATATCATGGCAGAGTTATGGAGAAGGGGCTGGTCTAAAAAGTTGTTTTTCTCCAGTAGAGGTAGATCATGGACATCATATTCCAGACATTAAAAATCTCTTGGAAGAAAATCAGCAGCCATGAGAAGTTACAATCATACTCTTCTGTACTGACAAACTAGTCCTACCACAGCCCACACAGCTAGCAGAAAAAAATAAGCTATCAGTGTGCCACTGTGGAGCAGGAAAGGGGTGCTGCATACTTAAATTTCTGTAGGGCCTGAAGGTGGAAGGTGTGCACCTGACTTTTAAAGCATTTGAATCCTTGATTGCCTTCCCTTCAAGGAGAGACTTAGGGTGTCCACAGAGGCCTAGTTTATGCCCAGAGGCTTTCTCAAAGTCCACAACGTCAGAAAATGCACACCATGGCCAGAGCTTACCAAACGTTTAGTCATCATGACCCCATTGTTGCTCATGAAAATTCTCATCATCTCAGACAAAGACCAAAACAAATTAGTAGTTGGGAGCACTCTCCATTCCCCCTAAAATCCAAAAATATCACTTCCTTCAAAAACCTTTGCCAGCCAATCCTCTCTCTCAACTTACCTCACTCCAGCTGAACCTCTTTCTCAATTACCCCCTCAACGGTCAGATGGTTAAAAATGTTGCCCTCTCTGATCTCACCTTGATGACCAGCTGGTGTTAGTCCAATACTGCCCTGTGTTTACTCCTGTCTCTGGTGTCAATGGTTACGGATGAACTTCTGTGGGTTTTCACAGTCACTCAGTAATTCAGGGTATACACCTGAGCCCAAGGACACCCTCCTTTCCCTGTTCTTTCCTCTGCTGCTCCTGGGTCTTCTGGATAGTATGAGGACCTGAGGAATAGCGATAAACACTTGCCCCCCTCCCCCACCCCAAGACAGACTGTTTACTCCCTCCTCCTGGCACAGTGGCAGGCTGCCAAAGACAGTTCTGCCTTTGGGGAGTGGTTTATATAAATGCTGGATTTTCCCTCCTAGAGGAGTCTCCTCCCAACCTCATTGTAACTAGGCTGAAGGTACCTTCTCTTGTCCTGCAAAACTGCTAGGTCATCTGTAGGCTACCTTGTAGTAAATTAATAGGGACCCTAGAGGTCTCTGCTGCCCAATTTGGATGTTTTATAGATTTTTTTAATGTATTATCTGTTCCTTTTATATACTTTTTATCCCAGTGCAGGTTACATGCTAACACACAGTCATGTTGGGTTTTGTTTTATATGATCACATTTTTTATTAAATTATATTTTTTAAAAATAAGTTTGTCTTTTCATTTTCCTTTTTTTGCCTTGGTTTCTTTTGTGTACACTCTGTTATGCTACTCTCATTGATTATTTTTACTATTTATGGGCTTTTGAAAAGCAGGGGAGAAGTCTGGTGAGCTGTCAGACTGTTTTTTGTGATCCGCGGAATGATAGATAATGTACTCACATTAGCTCTGTAGGGAGCAGAGCCTCAAAGATTACAAGCATGATGATTCTGATCATCATAGGACCTGGATGGAATTAAGTTAGGTGAGTACCCAGATTATAGTATGACAAGAGAAATTAATTTTTTGGGGAACTTTTGAGTTTCCGAGTGTAGCATGGTGAGTGATGATATTGAGATGGGTTTAAGTGCAATTATGCACTAAATATCACCAGCTTTGAATGTGGGGATAGACATATAAGGCTGTTGAAGAGCCATATTGGGTTTACCGAGCCCTTTGGATATAGCAGGATTTTTTAAATCTTAGATTTCTAAGTTTGAGCTTTTGAAATCTTGGGCCATTTATTCCATTATAAGATTTTAGGGATAGACACTGATTGGTAAGGAGTATCCGAAGAGGGGAGTAAGGTTGATTATTATGACATATAGATTGAGGTTTGATAGCCATACCTTTGATAAATGTATGCTTTGTATGTCAGTTAATACTGATGATATTTTAGTTGATTTTATTCTGTAGTTAAGTCCTTAATTGTGCCTCCCGATGAAGCGATCAGCAAAATGCTGAAAGCATTCGGGACATTTTCTGAAGTTAAGTATATTACTGTCTTATGTGGAATAGTGGGATGGATCAATGACGGTATGGTGGTGGGCACTTTAATGGCTTAAAAAGATAAGAGCCATTGAATTGTAGTCTGAAAGAGATTACCACTGAGGTCATCTCTTCTCATTTTTTTATATTTATTTTTTTGACACGGTCAAAGGAGAAAGCATATTGAACTTTATAGCAGTCTTTCATTTTGTATGTTGTTCTTTACTGCTATTTTAGAGGGCACTGTTTGTCGTTTAATATCCCAGAGGTAAGCAGTGGATTTCTCTAGTCGTCTTTAATAATGGTATATGGACTTTTCCTCCATGAACTTGTCCAAACCTCTTTTAAATCCAGCTACATTGACAGTTTTTACTACATTCTCCAGTAACAAATTCCAGAGTTTGATTACATGTTGTATGAAAAATATTTTTTCCATGATTAGTCTTAATTGTGCTACGTTGTAGATTCATTACGAGTCCCCTAGCCTTTCTACTTTTTGAAGGAGTAAACAACCAATCTATGTTCCTTAGCGTTCCTCCAGTTCAGTCCTCTACCTCTGGGTTGTCAATCTCTTCCTGCAGCTAGGAGACTGGTCTGTCAGAATGATGACATCACGGGATATAGCCTGCTGCACTTCCACTTGCATCCCAGTGTAACCAGTCTCCTTGCAGCAGGAGGTGTTTGACGAGCCTTAAGGAGAGGCTCTCTGGAGTAGTGGATAAGGAGCAGGGAGTTATTGTGAGTGTAGTTAAGTGGGTTGAGCGCCGAGGGGAATTCTTAACGTCTCTAGACCTCTCGGAGGCGTACTTGCACATTCCCATTTGAGAGGCTCACCAGCGCTTTCTGCGGTTTGCCCTACCCTGGGGCCACTACCAGTTTCAGGCCCTGCCGTTCGGCTTGGCGACGGCGCCTCGGACCTTCACCAAAATAATGGTCGTGGTCGCGGCGGCCCTGCGCAGGGAAGGTATTCTGGTCCACCCATACCTAGACGATTGGTTGATTCGCGCCACGTCTGCGGAGGAAAGTCTCCGGGTGACGGACAGGGTGGTGCGTTTCTTGCAGGATCTGGGTTGGGTGGTCAACCCGGCCAAGAGTCGGTTGTTGCCCATTCAGGTTCTCGAATATCTGGGAGTCCGGTTCGATACGTGCAAGGGTCAAGTGTTCCTGCCGGACCACCGAGCCAAAGGATTGCGGTCTCTAGTGCTGCAATTCCTCTCGGTGACGGCTCCCTCGGCATGGGATTATCTCCGAGTGCTGGGCACCATGGCGGCGACGCTGGAGGCGGTGCCTTGGGCCCGGTTTCATATGCGGCCTCTCCAAAGAGCACTTCTTCGTCGTTGGTCGCATCAGAAACATTCGCTGAGCACACGGCTGCCTTCTCCGGAGCCGGCTCGGAGGTCCCTTCAGTGGTGGCTTTGTCCCTCGTCGCTGGCGGGGGGCTTGTCGCTGGACCAGCCAGAGTGGCTGCCATTGCTGACGGATGCCAGTCTGGCGGGCTGGGGGGCTCACTGCGAGGGCCACTTTGCGCAGGGGGTTTGGACCCCTCTGGAGGCCTCGTGGGCGATCAACCGTTTGGAACTTCGAGCAGTGTTTCGGGCCCTTCAGGCGTTCGAGGGATTGGTGCGCGGCCATGCTGTACGGGTGCTCTCCGACAACTCGGCGACGGTGGCGTATATAAATCGGCAGGGCAGCACCGGGAGTGCTGCAATGGAGGCAGAGGCCGACCTGCTCTTCGCGTGGGTAGAGCTCCGCTTGACGGCCATTTCAGCAGCGCACATAGCCGGCAAGGACAATGTCACCGCAGACTTCCTCAGCAGGGTGCACGTGGATGCCGGGGAGTGGGAGCTGCATCCCGCGGTCTTTCGACAGATAGTCAGATGCTGGGGGATTCCGGTCATGGATCTCATGGCGACCTTTCAGTCGGTGAAAGTCGATCGTTTCTTCAGCAGACGGCGAGAAAGGATGTCAGAGGGCATCGACGCCCTACTTCGCCGGTGGCCGGAGGACGGTCTACTCTATGTCTTTCCGCCCTGGGCCCTGATCGGCCGGGTGGTTCAGAAGATCGGGGCGCATGCGGGGCAGGTGCTGTTGGTGGCTCCCGATTGGCCCAGGCGTCCCTGGTACGCCGACATGATTCGCCTGTTGGACGGGGTGCTGTGGCGGCTGCCTGCCAGGTCGGACCTGTTGCTTCAAGGGCCCCTGTTCATGCCGCAGGTGGATAGGTTCTCGCTTACGGTTTGGCCATTGAGAGGGCTAAGCTCCTGAAGAAGGGCTACTCGTCGGCGGTGGTGGCTACCTTGCTTCGGGCGCGAAAGCAGTCCACGTCCTTGGCATATGTGCGGGTCTGGCGTGTATTTGAGGATTGGTGTTCTCGGCATCAGGTTCGGCCTGGCTCGGCTTCCATTCCTTCCATCTTGGAGTTTCTGCAGGACGGTTTTGACAAAGGTCTGGCTGCCAGTTCCTTACGGGTACAGTTGGCAGCCTTGTCCTGTTATCGGGGCAAGGTCAATGGTCGCCCGTTGGGTTCTCATCCCGACTTGCGTCGTTTTCTGAAGGCGGTAGTACGAGTGCAGCCGGTACGCAGGGTGGCTGTTCCCCCGTGGGATCTGAATCTGGTGCTCACGGCACTGGCCGAGTCACCCTTTGAGCCTTTGCGTCGTGCGTCTGTGAAAGATCTGACGCTCAAGACGGTGTTTCTGGTGGCGATTTGTTCCGCGCGACGGATTTCGGAGCTACAGGCGTTGTCTTGCCGTGAACCTTTCCTTTCCTTTTCTAAGGAAAGGGTGATTTTGCGTCCGGTTCCGTCCTTTCTGCCTAAGGTCGTGTCCCCTTTTCATCTGAATCAGGTGGTTTGTTTGCCTGTTCTAGGGGCTTTGGGGGGCGGTTCCGTGGATCGTGGTCTTCGGCGGCTCGATGTGAAGAGGGCTTTACGTCAGTATTTGAAGGCCACGGAGTCGTTCCGGAAGACGGAGCGTCTGTTTGTTCTCTTCGGAGGTGTTCGTTGGGGCGAGGCAGCGGCTAAGGCGTCTATCGCCCGCTGGCTTAAGGAAGCGATTGCATCAGCTTATTTGCTCCGGGGGCGTGTGGTGCCTGTGGGTCTGAGAGCGCATTCCACCCGGGCACAGGCGTCTTCTTGGGCGGAGCACTGTTTGGTCCCTCCGGGGGACATTTGTAGGGCGGCGACTTGGTCGTCTCTGCATACGTTCAGTAAGCACTACAGGTTAGATGTTGCTGCGGCTTCGGATGCTCGTTTCGGCTCGGCTGTATTGTCGGCCGGCTGGAAGGGTCCCTCCCATTGATTACTGCTCTGGTACTTCCCAGAGGTAGAGGACTGAACTGGAGGAACGCTAAGGAAATGATAATTACACTTACCTGGTAATTGTAGTTCCTTTAGTGACGACAGTTCAGTCCTACTTCCCGCCCGGATGTTTTTCGCAGGTTTCGGGCTTCGTGCCGAACAGAAGAGGGTTTCAGGTGAGTCTGATTTCATTACTAGCCTTTCTTCGTGTGCTCTCCTTTGGCAGGGCAGGAGGTAAGAAGGCTTGTCCTTGGAGGGGGGACTTTATGCTAGTACAGTTGTGTTTCTGTTTTGCTACTTATTGGTTGCTCCTTTGAGTCTGCTTTGTTATAGTTTACACTGGGATGCAAGTGGAAGTGCAGCAGGCTATATCCCGTGATGTCATCATTCTGACAGACCAGTCTCCTAGCTGCAGGAAGAGATTGACAACCCAGAGGTAGAGGACTGAACTGTCGTCACTAAAGGAACTACAATTACCAGGTAAGTGTAATTATCATTTTACCTGTTCCACTCCATTCATTATTATATAAATCTCTCTCATATCTCCTCTCAGCTGTCTTTTTTCCAAGTTGAAGAGCCCTAACCTTTTAAGCATTTCCTTATAGGGGTATCCTTCCATCTGCTTTATTATTTTGGTTGCTCTTCTGTGTACCTTTTCTAATTCTGCTATATCCTTTTTAAGATATGGCAACCAGAATTTCATACAATATTCAGGTGCCTATCATTCTTTTAATCCTATTTCAAATAGCTCTCCAATAAATCTGGAACCTGGAGCACTTCCACCAAATGTGAACCATTGTCTCTGCGTGATCACACCTCCTCCAGCATCTAGGGGAGACTTTGATGAAACATTCAGACAATCTCAGCTGAGTCAGGTGCCACTCATACACAAGTCTGTAGCTATTTTCCTACACCTATACTGCTATGGATGTACGCTTCAATTCTTTTTCCATTTGCTCCCATTCCTTGACTGCATAATGGCAACCAAGATCTTGTTCCCACATACCCTGGTGTGTCACTGACCTGGGTGTAATCCGTTTATAGCAATAAAAGGACTTGGTAGAACATCTGTCTTCCACATAAGTCCCCAAATTTATTGCTATCCCAAAATGCCTGCTTTCACATCAACTTAGGACCTGATTCTGAGACGGGTCCTGCAGGGCTGCCCCTATTCCCCCTCTGGCTCTTCCCGCACGGCTAAAGCAGCAGGATGGGGAGAACCGGCAGGGGGCAGGAGGGGATGGACTCTGGGCGGAGCAGGGACAAGCTGAGGAGGCAGGACATACAGGGCCAATTCCAGTCACGGCCCTGTACGTCCTGCAGGATCTTGGGGGACATGCTGCTTATTCCACTTCAAAGGACTGGAGGTCCTGCCGCCCGATCCAGGCCCTGACTGTCCAGCCATGGTCAGGTGGCAGGGAAGAAGAGGGTCAGCGCTGCGAGATCCAGTAGAGCCTGCAGGGAGGATGTCCCTGCAGGAATGCAGAGGCACACCGGGCTGTCCTTGGCCTGATTCTGTATGCCGTAGGAACATCTTCTCCCATGGTACAGAATCAGGTCCCATTGGGCCCGTCCTGCTCAGGGCTGTCTAGACGGCACAGACGTGCCTCTTTCAGAATCTGGATCTTAGTATTGATCCAACGTACTAAATACCTACCCAAAAAAAGCAAGCAGAAAGGATCCCAAACTCTTCTTACAGGGATTCAAAAGTCTGAAGTAGCCTCTTATCATGCAGTTGATCTATACTCATCAGCCCAGTCTTTTCTCCACTCTGAAAAGGCTCTTGACTCTAATTCCTGGACTAAAACCATTTTGATTACCTATGGGGGTGAAGAGCATAATGTCCACCCTATTTTGAAAGAATCACAACACAAACATGGTGTCCAGATATGAATTAAACTCCCCCTCTCCCCTATGTATTGCAAGACCTCTCAAGTGCAAATTAAGACACCCCAAGCAAACCCTTCCCACCAAAGCTTTCTCCAGGTGTATCCAAATCTTATGCTGTGGTGGATTCATCCATTTTACCGCTGCCTGCGCTTGCAAGGCATCGTACCACCACTGAATGTTGGGAACCCCAAATCCTCCTGTCCTTCTATGTGCAAACAGTATTCCCTTCACAATATGGGATTTATTACCCCCCAAAATAAAGTTTACAATCTGCCTTTTTGTCCCCTCTAGAACCCTTCTTGGGATCCCCACATGCAACACCTGGAACAGATGTAACATCTTGAGACAGATTCTCATCTTAAGCATTGTGATGTGACCAAACCAACATATAATAAGCTTGGACCATACCTCCAAACCCCTATCAATCTCCTGATCAAACTGGGTAATTTGCCTCATAAAGAACTGATTTCACTATTAAATGTATTCTCAAATATTTCAGACTTTGGTTTGTTCACTTAAAGACTAATTACTCTACATCTGATGACAAACCTCAGGCAGCAGATTAATATTGAAGATTTTTGTCTTAGAAAATTTGATCTTAAATTCCTAAACTTCTGCATATTCCCAGAATCCCCCCCCTCCCCCCCCCAGGAGATTCAGAAGTGTGGTCAAGGGGAACATTTAAATCAAAAGAATATCATCCACAAACAATACTGCCTTATAATTACAGTTGCGGTCAACATTATTGGCACCCTTGTATTTTAGCTATGTTGTGTACAATATCTTGAGAAGTAATTGGAAATATTCCAATTTTAATTTATTTATTTCAGAGTTTTTCTATACCACCCATTCTTGAGATCAGGGGCAGATTACAATAAACAACAATTTTACATAGAACAGTTTTTATAATCCAAAACATTAAAAATTGATCAAAACTAATAGCATGTTCAAAGGTATACAAGTAAAAGATGTCTATGGAACTTAGATGTAGTAATTTCTGAGAAAAAATTATGACCTGGACAGGATTAATGGCACCCATAACTAATATTTGGTTGCACAATCCTTAGCAGTGATGACATCCTCCAAACGTTTCTTGTAGCCATCTATAAGTTTCGTACATCTGTCTGTTGGTAGTTTCTCCCACTCTTCAACTGCAATTTGTTTCAGCTCATGAATGTTTCCAGGATTCCTTTTACCAATGGCAGATTTCAGCAATTTCCAAAGGTTCTCGACTAGACTGAGATCAGAATCCATTGCTGGTGAATTTAAAACAATCAGTTTATTCCTTTTTTAACCATTCTTTTTTACTTTTGGATGTATGTTTTGGGACATTGTCCTACTGGAGGACCCATGACCTTTGACCCCGACCTAGTTTTCTGACACTAGGTAGCACATTTCGTTCCAAAATACCTTGGTAGTCCTTTGACTTCATGATTCCTTGAATACGTTCCAGGCTTCCATTTCTTGAGGCAGCAAAACAGCCCCACAGCATTATGGAACCTCCACCATATTTAACTTAGGAAGGGTGTTTTTTCCTTATATGCTTCATTTCTTTGCCTGTAAATGTATCGCTGGTCTGCATTACCAAAGATCTCAAGGTTGGTTTCATCTGTCCACAGAACATTTTCCCAGAAGGCTTGTGGTTTCTCAAGGTGGGTTTGGACAAAGATCATGAGTGCCTTTTTATGTCCATCTTTGAGCTATGGTGTCCTCTTTGACCTTTTCCCATAAAGTCCTCCTTTGTTTAGTGCATGGCATATGGTGCGGGTTGAAACCACCACTCCAGATTGCTCCAGGTCAGCCTTAAGCTCTTTGGATGTTGTACATGGTGTTTTCCCAACAGTTCACAGTAACCTTTGAAGACTTCTTGAATTCATTTCCTCTTCCCACCAAGTCCTGGGAGGTTCTTGACAGTTCCATGAGCAGAAAAGGTCTTAATAGCATTGTCAACTGTAGACACAAGAATCCCAAGATCTTTGGATGGCCTTGTACCCCCTTTGAAGTTTGATGTTTGTTGATTGGTGATAATGGCTTTTCTGATGATCTAAGGTAGCTTTCTTGTCTTTAATCGTGAAAAAGGAACAAGGAGTGAATGTGGCAATTTTAAAAATTAGAGCCTTCATTCATTGGTTGATATATAATACTGACAATTGATCACAGGTGCATCTAATTTTACTACAATGGGAATGAGGTTCTTCTGTTCAGACCGATTTGAATTGTTTATAAGCGCGACAATAATCATGTCCTGGCAACAGGGGTGGCCCTAGGGGGGTGCGAGGCCATGTGCGGAGACTCATTGTGGGGCCTCATTTGTATAAATATTTGCATAATGTTAACGTGCACTAACTTTTAGTAATCATGCCTCTTAATGAGTGTCTGGTTAAAGAAAGACTACCAGATTTCTACATTACTATACTCCAGTGCCTACCGCCAGGCACATTAGGAAGTACTACAAACACTGCCCATTTAAAACCCAAAGCAAACCCGCCATATCATAAACAGCGCTACCAGGACTCACAAAGCACCATACCCTACCTATCAAAAGGCAACACTGCAAATATTAAACCAGTACATCTCAGAGAATACTAATACTGTACATCTCCTACTGGGGAAAGAACAAGTGGCACTGTCAAATAGAAACTACATATACAGAATACCTCAGCTTGGTTACACATGCAGAACATAGACCCGTCACCAAACAAAGAACAAGGGATCACAATTTAGAAATAGGAAGACAATAATTAAATTGGGAACCCCAAAAGCCAAACTTGGAATGTACAACACTGGAGAAATAAAACTATAAATTAATTTCCTCTTGTACTAAACAAAACACGAATACGTTAACGATGCACATTTCCCAGAGCTGATACATTCCAGTTAATAAATTCAAAATAAAAGAGTATTTTTCTACCTTTTGTTGTTTGTGCATTTTCTTTTTCAGTTGCAATTGCTCCAGTCACTTTCTTCTGGTTTCTTCGTGTCCTCTGCTAACTCTCCATTGTCTGCTGTCCATTTGTCCTTTCTTCTCTCCTAGGTTTTTTTTTACATTCTCTCTCTACATCTGCTTTAACATACTGATCTTTCCCTTTTTGCTCTTTCTTCCACTTCTTTCTTTATTCCTTCTTCATCCACTCAAATTTAACTCCTCCATCCTCAGTCCCCACTTACTCTCCCAATACCTGGCCAATTGTAGATTTTTCTTCCCTCCCACACAAAATATCTTTTCCCCTCTCCATCCTTACTCCCCCAGCCCCATTCCCTTCTAGTTCTACCCCAACATCAGTTCCCTTCTTGTTCCAGCCCCTCTCAGCATCCACTCCCTTCCAGTCACATTCTCCCATCCCCCCCCCCACAACAGCCCATTTCCAGTCCTATCCTAGCCCCTCATCAGCCCATTTCCAATCCTAGTTCTTCCATCAGCCCATTTCCAGTCCTATCCTAGCCCCCCCCCCATCAGCCCATTTCCAGTCATATCCTAGCCCACCATCAGCCCATTTCCAGTTCTAGCCCCCCATCAGCCATTTCCAGTCATTTCCTAGCCCCCCATTAATTATTTTATTTAAACATTTCTTATATACCACCCCTTCCATTGATCAGGGGCGGTTTATATTGAACAATCTTCCAGGGTCCTGGTTACAAAGAACATTTCAAACTATAATACAATAAACTATTTACATTTTACAAATATCACAGTATCGATATTTCACTTCAAAATACCTTGGTAGTCCTTTGACTTCATGATTCCTTTAATACGTTCCAGGCCTCTATTTCTTGAGGTAGAAAAACAGCCCCACAGCCCATCAGCCATTTCCAGTCCTATCCTAGCGCCCATCAGCCATTTCCAGTCATATTCTAGCCCCGCATCAGCCCATTTCCAGTCCAAGCCCCCCCATCAGCCCATTTCCAGTCATATTCTAGCCCCGCATCAGCCCATTTCCAGTCCAAGCCCCCCCCATCAGCCCATTTCCAGTCCTAGCCCCCCATCAGCTATTTCCAGTCCTAGCCAGCTCCCCCCCCCCCAAAGACCCCCGTGGCTGGCTGACTGGCTTTAGAGGGAGTGGGAGAGGCCCCGACTTACCTCTGTACAGCCGCCGAAGTGAAAAGCGCCGTTTTTCTTCACTTCGGCAACTGTGTTCTAGTGTAGGCCACTGGCGCACTGAGTGCCAGGAAACAGGAAATGCTCTTTGACCTCTGGTGTGCCAGCAGCCTATACTAGAACACAGCTGCCAAAGTGAAGAAAAATGTCGCTCTTCACTTCGGCGGCTGTACAGAGGTGAGCCGGGGCCTCGGGCGGAAGCTGTCCCTGGTAGGAGCAGAACAGCACATGCAGGATGTTATTGGCGGGGGGCCCTCTGTGAACAATATTCTTGCACAATGGCAATGACCCAGTTTTTATACTATTTCTATGTTTCTGTTTCCTACTATTTCTTTTTTAACGGGTCTTGTTTTGTTTGATTCTTTTGTGTGTCAGATATGTGTGCATATGTAGTCCAAAGCCATTTCACTGGCTTTTTTTTTTTTTTGAGATATTGGACATTAAGGGGTTGAACTAAAGGGTGCCAATAATGTTGACCACAACTGTAGTCTCCCCATTGGAATTCCTGTAATATCAGGATCAGCACATATTCGCTGTGCCAACAACTCCATAGCCAACGCAGATAGAAGGGAGAGGGGCACCGCAAGCTAGTGCCTCTACGCAAAGGAAACATTCCCAGTGTTTCACCATTAATTCTCACACATGCTGCAAGGTGGCAATACCAGTTGTTGACCCAATGAAATTTATGGCCAAAACTCATCTTTACCAGGGCCGAGTTCAGGAAGCCCCATTGCACCCAATCAAAGGCTTTTTCCCCATGTCAAGTGCAATACCAAGGGACACCAGCTTCCCAATCCTGGTAACATATCAACTGTAAGGCTCTCCACACATTATGCACAGACTGCTGCCCCACCTGAAAGCCTACTTGATCCCCATACACTAAGTGCGATAAGACCCCATTCAACCTCTGGGCCAGGATCTTTGCTAAAGGTTTTACATCCAGATTCAGTAGAGAGATAGGCCTATAAAAGGCCACATACAGATTATCTTTCCCCGGCTTATGAATCTTACATATGGATGACTCCAGCATGGAAGATGGCAGGGTACTCCCTTCTAATACTACATTGAAGACCATAGCTAAGTAGGGTATCAATTTACTCCCAAACCTTTTTTAATATTCTGGTGTGAAACCATTTAATCTGGGGGCCTTCCCTGTGGGGAGTTTCTTGATTACTGCCTAAGAGTTGTGTCAACAATCTCCTCCTCCAACACACTCCTCTCTCTCCATTGAGAAAGGGAGCATTACCTGCTTAAGGAACCTATCCACTGCCTCCTGCTCCACCTTTTGTGCAGTATACAAGGATTGCAAGTACCCCACAAACTAGTAGCCTCTGCCTTTCATTCCCCTTCACACCTATTATTTTCCTATCATCTGCTTTCGTAATTTATAAGCTAGCAGTTGATCAAGTACATTTGTTTCACGTTCTCTAACTGAAAGCAAAGGTCTCATTTAGCCCATAAACTGATCTGCATTCGGATGGTAATAATTTCTCCCAGAACCTTTGGGGAGTCCGCTGTCATATGCTTAAGTCTGCAGCTTTGCGAAGCCTTCCTACATCACTCCCCCCCTCCCTCTGTCTCACTGTCCTATTAATAAAAAGAACCCTTGTCACAGCCTTAAAGGCATCCCACACCATGAGAACTCAGAGTTCAGAATTTTCATGTCCATCAAAATATTCCTCAGTAAGGTTGCCATATGCCTTGACTACTTCAGTATGGCCTAAGAGACTATTATTTAGAACTGTTTTTTCTGTCCTTCCTCGCCCTGCCAGGTCAACCCAACAAGGGGCATGATCCAACTAGGCAATAACCCCTAGGTCATCCACCTTCACTCTATCCAGTAGCCCCAGATCCATAAAAATAAAATCTATTTGATGATATACCCTATGAGGGTGGGAGAAAAAAAGCACACCCCGCTTCCTTAGGGTGCAGATCTCTCCAGATATTCAGCCGCCCTTATTCCTGCACTATAACTTTCAAATGTTTGGAAGTATTACCCTGTTCTTGTTTCCCCCCCCCCAGACAAGTCCAGTGTGGGGCACATACATAAATGGAAATCCCCTCCTATGATGACCTTTCCTTTGGTGAATGTCGCTAAGGAGCATTTAAGTGCCTCAAAAAACTCCCACCCAATTATTATTATATACTAAGTTTAAGTTACAATGTAAAGTGCTTTGACTAAAATGATAAAGCGGTATAAAAAAAACCTGTTCAATAAATACAATAAAATAAATTATTAAATTATTAGGAGCATACTCATACACATTGACTAGGGTGTACACCTCCCCATCCAATTTAGTATTCACATAGATCCACCTCCTTGCAGATCTTGTTTAACCTCTAACTTTCCATGTAAATATTCAAGTTGAAAAAGATGTCCTCTTACACCCAAAGGTATCAAAGGCTGTTTCTACAACAGTATAAAGTGTATTTTTATTTATTTATTTATTTACTTTACAGCAACCATTTATTGTTCTTCTTATTGAGAAGGGTTTCCTGCAGAAATAATATATCAGCCTTCAAAAGGATAGCCTCCTTGAATGGCAGTGTCAACCTTTTAGGCATAGCCAAACCCCATACATTCAAAGTAACTAGCCACAACATCCTAATGGCAAGCATGCACTCCTCCACAGACATCCAGATTTGCCCCACCACCACAGCTTCATAGCCATTCTCTTCCAAGCTCATAGTCCAGACCTCTTCAACCTAGCCCTCCTACTCCTAACCCCTATCTCCTGCCTCCCAATGCCTAAACCTTCCCTCAGACCCCTTGTTAAAGCCCATCCCTCCATATCACAGACCCCACTCCCTCCCAACTCACCAAATTAACCCTCGAAATGCCCACTGTAGACCTGTAAGAACAGAAATGAACAATGAACATCCAAACCCACCACCCCTGGTGCTCAACCTGCCCTCCAACCCCTTAATACACTTCCAAAGCTCAGCTGAATTCACTTATAAAAATACCCCAACAGCCCGCTATTAAATATAGAAAAACTGCCCTGCCTAAAAGTGTGACTATACAGACTTACATCTGTTTCTGTTTTGCCCCTGATATTTGCACAAGGTGGGTTGATATTCATAATATTTCATAATGGGGGGGGGGGGGAGGGTACAAAGCTCTCGTATTAAGCTGTCATCAGGCCAGCAGAAATCACTTCCTCCCATGAAGCTTCTTTCTTATCAGTTTAGACTCTGGTTATATCCACATACATACTCCTACACAGTACTCTCTCAAATATGACTTTATTACCAGCCTGTTTTCAAAGAAGATCCTGACCTTCACAACCTTTTCTTACAATAAGATCATTTGATCCTGAACTAGGTAGAACAATTTATCACTGCCTTCTTCCAGGCCTTTGGGGATCCAGATCCAATTAAGAGAGTAATCTGATGCATCTTTACCAAGACTGATGAACAGTGGTAGACTATGTGGCAGAGTTTTGCTGTTGAGACACTGATTTTGAATGAAATGAACTGACATTTTGGGCCCACTTTTAGAGGGGGTCTTGTGAGCTACATAAAGGATAAGCTTGCACATCTGTATCCCTCCATTGAGCCTGGAAGCCCCATCACCCTTTGTTTTAGAACTGACAGACATCTGAAAGAACAGAACCAGAAGAGGATACAGGGAGATTCTGGTCCCAAGAGAAGTGTACTATCATAGGCAATGATCTCTGAATGAACCCATGATCACTGAGATTATGAGACATCACTTATCAGTGGAAGAAAAAGAAACATGCTGCCAAGACCACCTCTGCCTTTATTGTTGGCTTGCAGATACCAACAAGCCAACTATCCAAGGGGGCAAATGGATAGTTCCAACTCAGTTGGTGGGGAAGGAATGTGGGACAAGTACAAGTAAGTCCATTTGGATCAGTCGCATTACTGGGGGCTATCATTTCCCATATGGTTCCCATTTGGTTCTCTTGGAAGAGGAACTACAAACCCTCACCATAAATGATTCAGAAGCCTTGGTGCTTTTCATGGACCACATATGTTTGCCCAAAACCACAAACAAACATAAACATGTTGGCAGAAAAAGACCATTTGGCCTATCAAGTCTGGCTGATCTAGTCACAAGGTTTCAGAACAGAAAAAAGGGATGGGCATAGCAGTAGAAACTATCGATGGCACCCCTTTATCATCAGGTTCGATGATTCTAGAAACAAAGCTACTGATAAAGACTGGGTAGATGTGGTGTACTTAGATTTCAGCAAAGTCTTTGATATCATTCAATATAGACAACTAAAAAAAAAAAATTGAGTGCCCTAAAATGACTGACTGGATTATAAACTGGCCGAGTGTGAAGCAGCATATGATAGTAGCAAACAGAGCTCACTCAGAAGAAAGGAGTAATCTCCAGGAACAAGCAGGGATGTAGCCTTCACATATGGGTATCGTCAGCACCGATGGAGCCTGTGTGGGAACGCTCCCCAGCATCCAATAGGAAAGCTTTTGGGAGCATCCCACAGCGCATGCGTGCTGCCTTCCCACCTCTGTACCTCTCTCACTTCAGTTCTTTGTTTTCTGCAGAGCCGACAGGACACGGTACCCTGTCACCAAAGAAAATCTACCTTCATTTCTTGTTTTTTGTGGTCGCGTCTGCCTTCATTCGACGCCTACTGGTACCACCGGTTCTCCTATTCTTAAAAAAAAACAAAAACATTTTTCTTCAGGGATCTTTCCCTGTTTCTGGTGCTAGGCGCCATTTTGGGCACTAGGCCCATTTTTCTTCAAGCATGGAGAAACCAACTAGTAGTTTCAAAAAAATGCTTAAAATGTGGCGGTACCATCTCCGTCACCGACACCCATGATTTGTGTCTAAAATGTTTGGGTCCTGAACATTGTCCAATGGAGTGTCTCTCTTGCACGAGAATGATCAAGAGGGGCCAGCAGAATAGAGCTGCAAAACTCGGTACCCTTTTTGCCTCTGACACGATGTCAATTGCATCAATGTCTTCCAGGGCTTCATCTTCCTCCCATGGATCTCAGGTAACCAAAAGTAAAACTAGCCGGTCCTCGAAGGGAAAATCTCCTTCAAAGTATCGAGATGCCTCCGGCGTTTCCCTCGAGGATACTTCACCGGCAAAACAGCCCCAGCGGGAGTCTTCGAGCTCCAAAGCATTAACGGGGCTCCAGGATGTTCTAGAGGCCTCGACTTCTGCGAAACTACTGGTGCCATGCTCTGGGGTCATGGCCGCATCCACCAGGACCGGCACCCAGGCATCAGCAGGAGCGATGGATCACAGAATCCTCGCTATCGAACACAGTCTAGCGGCCCTCTTAGCAGCCTCGGTACTGCTAAGACTGCAACAGACGGTTCCACAGGTATTGGCACCGACATCAGTATCGGTACCAACAGTACCTGCTTCAACAGGACTGCTTCCCCCCATGCCGATGTCCGGCATCGGGGATCAGGAACCGAGACATTTCGGTACAGACTTCGAGCGGTATCGATACCATGTGTCACAGGAGCACATGGTGCTTGAGTCTTCCAATTCCAATGACTGACGATTCTACCGGTACCAGAGTGAATCTATTAGAAGATTCAACTCCCTCTCCTCAATTCAGGATGTCTTCTCCAGAGGATATGTCCTTCCAGGACTTCATACGTGATTTAGCAAAGTGTCTTGCAATCACCGTGATTCCAGAAAAAGAACCTAGGGCAGAGGAATTAAGAATTCTATAATACCCTATTGCTCCCAAGGAAGCAGCTATGCTTCCCATTCACAAGATCTTACATGATCTGATGTTAAGAACGTGGGAAACTCCTTTAACGATATCTTCACATTCCCGACGCCTTGACACTATGTACCGAGTGCCAAGTTGTCCTGGTTTTCAAAAAACTCAGTTACCACACCATTCAATGGTAGTGGAATCAGCCATGCGAAGAATCAAGAGTGCAAAAACACATTCTTCTAATCCTCCAGGCTGTGAATCCAGGACACTCAATGCCTTTGACCGTCGATGCTTTCAATCCTCCATGCTGGGAGCCAGGATAAGTTACTACATTCTGTATATGGGAATGTTCCTGGAAGAAGTCACAAAAGACTTAGAGCTCATTAGTCCTTCTGTCTCAGAGGAAAAAAGAGCAGACTACCTTATTCTGGTCAAACATGCCCAGAATGTCTCTAAATTCATGAACCGTGCTACCTTTGATTGTTTTGAATGTCTTAGCAGAACCTCTGCTATATCCATAGGAGCACTTTGTATTGCTTGGCTTCAAGCATCAGACTTAGAACAGTGGGTGCAAGAAAAGCTGGGAAACATTCTTTGCACAGGAGAAAATCTCTTTGGCAAGGACTGGCAAGATAAGGCTAATCAGCTTGAATCTGACAATACTACTTTGAACAGATTGTCAAAGGCTACAGCCAACCCAGCAAAAAAGAAATCATTCAAGAAACCTTTTTTTTCAGTAAGAAAAAGAATCTTACCAATCTTACACCCATCAAACTCACTGTCCACTTCATGTTTCCCAAAAGGGACAACAACAGAACAGACAGCAGAGGAAGCCACAAGCTCAAAAAGCTCTACCGGCTCAACAGACCCAGCCCCCCTCAGGGTCTTTGACTTCCACCTAGAGAACTTAGTCATTCTGCCCCTGAAAGGTCCAGAATCCTTGACCATTCCAGAGCAGACTATGCCATTTTGCCAAAACATGGCAACAAACAACATCAGAAAATTGGACTCTGTCCATTGTAAGATTGGGATACAAGCTTCATTTCCTCAACTTGCCCCCACCTACAATTCTGAAACAGTTCAATTCTCAGGGCCCTGCCACCGACCTCTTGTGGCAGGAGGTCACGTCACTTCTAGCTCAAGGAGCAATCGAAGAAGTGCCCATATCCCAACAGGGGACAGGGTTCTACTCCCCCTATTTTCTTATTCCAAAGAAGACAGGGGGACATAGGCCTATACTAGACCTCAGAGAATTAGACAAGTATTTGTTCCGAGAAAAGTTCAAGATCTCCCTCAGAACGCTTTTACCATATCTTCAAAGTCAGGATTGGCTATGTTCTCTAGATCTAAAAGATGCGTACACGCATATTCTCATCCACTCAGATCACATGAAGTTCCTTTGATTCCTGATCCAAGGAAGACACTTCCAATACAGAGTTCTTCCTTTCGGACTAGCCTCTGCTCCAAGAGTCTTCACAAAATGCATGGCAGTGGTAGCAGCATTTATGAGGACTCTGGGAATATTCGTCTTCCTTTAGACGATTGGCTCATTCGAGCATCGACAGCTTCAGAGGCCAGCTTCGCTCTCTCCCGAGCAATGGGAATTCTTCAATACTTGGGACTAATCATAAACTTCCCAAAATCTCATCTCACCCCCTCTCAATCCTTAGAGTTCATAGGGGCTCGTCTAGACACACGACAGTCAAAGGCTTTCCTGCCACAGCCACGCTGTCTACGTATAATACATCTAGCATCTCAAGCATCTACGAAGGTATTCCTTACTGCTCGGGAGATGCTTCAACTGCTAGGACACATGGCATCCACTATTCATGTGGTTCCCTATGCTCACCTCCACATGCGAGCAGCCCAGTGGACCCTTTCCTCTCAGTGGTCACAAGCCACGGGTCGACTAACAGACAAAATCAGAGCTACCACAAGTCTGATTTCGTCCCTGCAACGGTGGCAATCCCTGAAAAACCTCCTTGTAGGCTCTCCTTTCCAGCAGCCTCTATACCAAACTACCCTGATGACAGATGCGTCCAAGATGGGTTGGGGGGCCCACTTGCACTCAGGGTCTTTGGACCTCACAGGAGGTGTCCCTTCACATAAACCTCCTAGAGCTAAGAGCCATTTTCAAGGCTATTCAAGTCTTTCAGGGCCATCTCAGCAACAAGACATTTCTGGTCCATACCGACAATCAGGTAGCTATGTTCTATGTGAACAAGCAAGGCAGAACAGGCTCTCTGACGCTATGCAACGAAGCTTTGCGACTATGGGCCCTCGCCAGAGAGTTAAAAATTCATCTGTTTGCGGTATATCTTCTGGGCATTCAAAACTCTTGGGCAGACAAACTCAGTCGAATACTGCTGCCACACGAGTGGTCCCTCCACTCAGACCAGCTTGCTCGAGTGTTTCGAATCTGGGGAACACCAGATATAGACCTCTTTTCAAGTCTGCAGAATGCCAAACTTCCCCCGATTCTGTTCCAGAATTCCGGCTCAAAACTGTCAGGCAAGAGATGCGTTCCTACTCCACTTGGGACAGGACTTCCTCTATGCCTTCCCACCCATTCCCCTTATTCCCAAGACTTTATTCAAACTACAGAGAGACAGAGGTCGTATGATATTCATAGCTCCACGTTGGCCAGGGCAAGCGTGGTACCCCCTTCTTCTGCATCTCTCTCAAACCACTCTGCTGGAGTTGGGGAATGCTCTGGATCTCCTGTCGCAGGAGGACGGATCCCTACTGCATCCCAATCCCCAGGCCCTACATCTCAAGGCCTGGTTACTGAAAGCCTAGATTTCCATGATAATCTTTCTCAACAATTGAAGAATATCCTCCTGGCTTCCAGAAAACCCTCCACAAGATGTTCTTACGCTTTTAAGTGGAAAAGGTTCTCTGTCTGGTGTTCACAAAAGGGACTTAACCCCCTTTTTAGTACCTGTAGAGTTGCTACTAGAGCATCTTCTACAATTATCAACATCTGGCCTAAAGACCAATTCAGTGAGGGTCTGTCTCAGTGCTATTGCTGCTTTTCATAAACCTTTCGATGGACAACCCATTTTCTCTCATCCACTTATATCAAGATTTATGAGAGGACTACTCTTAACAAAACCTCCCTTTAAACCACCACCGGTGGCATGGGATCTAAATCTCATTCTTGGTCAGCTTATGAAACCACCCTTTGAACCTTTAGCCACTTCAGATCTAAAGTTTCTTTCATGGAAAGTTATTTTCCTAATTGCCATCACTTCTGCGAGACACATTAGTGAATTACAGGCGTTAGTAGCCGACCCTCCTTCTACAAGGTTTCACCATGATAAAGTAGTCCTCAGGACTCATCCTCACTTTCTTCCAAAGGTGGTTTCACCTTTTCATTTAAACCAGTCAGTTTATCTTCATATATTCTTTCCTAGGCCTCACGCCTCCAGTGCAGAAAGGAATCTTCACACTTTGGATTGTAAAAGAGCCTTAGCCTTTTATCTCCAAACAACTAAGCCACATAGAAAATCATCTCAGCTTTTTGTGGCTTTTGACTCTAGTCATCTGGGACTTCCAGTTTCTAAAAGAACTCTGTCAAATTGGATCACTGACTGCATATCCTACACTTATCAGAGTAAGGGACTTTCTCTTGACGGCCATGTCACGGCTCACAATGTGAGAGCAATGGCAGCCTCAATGGCTAACCTTCATTCTGTCTCTATTGATGACATCTGCAAAGCAGCCACTTGGGCTTCGGTACGTACCTTCACAGCCCACTATTGCTTTGACAGGGACTCCCGTCGGTATGCCTCGTTTGGCCATGCTGTTCTCCAACATCTCTTCCATACTTAATTCAACTCCTGTCCACCATCCACAGTTTGGATACCAAAGGTCCATGGGAGGAAGCATGACCCAACTCACCAGAGTTCGCAGCTTGCTGGGGTCACCCCTTGGCATCTTCTAGCTGGTGATTCCCCATATGGGAAGACTACATCCTGCTTGTTCCTGGAGATAGCGTAGTTACTCACCTGTAACAGGTGATCTCCGGGAACAGCAGGAATTTAGTCTTCATAACCCACCCACCTCCTTTAGGAGTTGTCTCTCTCTCTCTCTCTACTTCTCTCCTTTGGTCTCAAATATAAACTCAACTGAAGTGAGAGAGGTACAGAGGTGGAAAGGCAGCACGCATGCACTGTGGGATGCTCCCAAAAACGTTCCTATTGGATGCTGGTGAGCGTTCCCAGGCAGGCTCCGTCGGTACTGACGATTCCCATATGTTAAGACTAAATTCCTGCTGTTCCCGGAGATCACCTGTTACAGGTGAGTAACTATGCTTTACCAGTAGTGCGTCATGGGGAATGGTCCTTGGTCCAGTTCCTTTCAACATTTTTGTAAACAATATTTCAGGAGAGCTGCTGAGAAGGGTTGTCCTCTGAGGATAAGACTAAAATTTGCAACAGAGTAAACACTCTGGAAGGTGTGGATATTATGAGGGGGGATCTATCAAAGCTTGAAGAATGGTCTAGAATTTGACAGCTAAGATTTAATACTAAAAATACAGGGTCATGCATTTGGGTTAAAAAAATCCAAGGGAGCAGTAAAATATAGGGGGTGTAGTACTTCTGTGCATAAAAAGAATGGGAAGGTGATTGTATGTGATGATTGTAAAGTGGCCAAACAGTTATAAAAGACAACGGAGAGAAGGAATTTACTCAATGAAATAGTGGAGGAAGAGTGTTAAGAACAGTGAGATAGTAAAATGAAAAATAGAGAAATGGATACATGACTGGGTAGCAGAGTAGAAAATCAGGAGTTGGTATAATTCCCAATTGGAAATGGATCCCAAGCATACGCTTTTATTGTATTCTATTTAATAGGAATTTAAGGTTTTTTTACTGTCATAACATTTTGCAATAAAGATTCTTCTTGTTTCCATTAGCGTTAATACTACTTCATCCCAGGAGTCATTTTACCTGTGGCTTGTATTGCTCCTCTCTCTGATTACAGAATGTTTGTGATATTTAGAATAATTTAATTTGCCCAGGAGCTGCTTGAAGTTGCCTAGATTGAAAGGATAATTAATCATCAAATAGATGTTGAAAGAAACATTTATTTTTCATCTTTATCTGCTTATCTGAGAGCCTTAGCTCAGAGAAAAATAAATTTCCAATTTCCTACAAATTATATCATGTCTTATTCCTTAATTTCCATTCCTCCTTTTCCCATTATCAAGAATTCAATGACACATGATCTTTGACATTTAAAGACAATAGAAGTTTAAATCAGTTTTAAAGTCATGTTGAAAATAAACTGAACTACATTGCATCCAACTGAAGTGCAATTCACCTTTGAGAAGAGAGCCGTTCACCACTGGCAATACAGTTCACAGATAATAGGATAGGAAATGCTAACCTCCTAGTACATCCATATTACATCTATTTAATTAAAAAAGAGTCTGGTTTATTTTCATTTGCTACCCTGAAACAAAAATATTTGACCAAGCATTAGTAGCAGCACAAAATTGTTTTTCCCTCTATTGAGATGCTTTAGTGCTTATTAGGAGGTAGGAAGAGTCAGAAATAGAGAAGAATGATAGCAGATAAAGACCATATGCCTCATCAAGTATGGCCTTCCTTTTCAACTGCTTAGCTTTACAGTCCCTTTTTTTCCTTTAAGAGATCCTCTATGTTTGTTCCATGCTTTCTTGAAATTCAGTTACAGTCCTCGTCTCTACCGCCTCCACTGAGAGGTTATTCCACGCATCTACCACTCTTTCCATAAAGAAATATTTCCTCAGATTATTCCCAGGTCTATCCTCTTTCACCTTCATCTATGCCCCCTTGTTGCAGTGCTTTCTTTCAAATGAAAGAGGCTCTCTCTTCCTATGTATTTATGCTACAGAGGTATTTAAATGTCCATTGTACTCATATCTCCCCTCTTCTGCCTTTTCTTGAAAGTATACATACTGAGATCTTTAAGTCCCTCCCCATGTCTTATGATGAAGACCACTGACCATTTTAGTAGTGTCCTCTGCACCAACTCCATCCTATATACTTCTGAAGGCAAAGGCTCCAGAATTGCATGCAGCACTGCAAATGAGGTCTCACCAAAAAGACTTATACAGAAGCACTATCACATTCTT
Organism: Ichthyophis bannanicus; assembly: GCA_033557465.1. Taxonomy (NCBI): domain Eukaryota; kingdom Metazoa; phylum Chordata; class Amphibia; order Gymnophiona; family Ichthyophiidae; genus Ichthyophis; species Ichthyophis bannanicus. The sequence goes on along the minus strand of CM066032.1, from coordinate 676,660,599 downwards.
CCTGCTGGCCATTCCTCTCCCTATGCACCCAAGCATCCTTCTGGCTTTTGCTGTCACCTTTTTTACCTGTTTAGCCACTTTAAGATCATCAGAAACAATCACCTCCAGATCCCATTCTTCTTTCATGGACAGTACTTCACCCCCTATACTGTACCGCTCTCTTGGATTTTCACAGCCTGAACACATGACCCTGTATTTTTTAGCATTAAATCTTATCTGCCAAATTCTTGACCATTCTTCAAGTTTTGCTAAATCCCTCCTCATATTTTCTACACCTTTGTTGGTATCTGTCCTATTGTACATTTTTGTATCATCCGCAAAGAAAACAAACCCTACCCGACAGCCTTTCTGCCGTATCACTTAGAAACAGGATCATACCAAAGCAGATCCTTATGGCATAGCTCTGGTAATGTCCTTTTCTTCAGAGTGAACGTCATTTACCTGTACCTTTTGTTGCCGCCCACTCAACCAGATTTAACCCACTCAGTCACTTTAGGGTACTATCCCTCAGTTGCTGCATTTATTAATGAGTCGCCTATGCAGAACAGTAAGCACACCACATAATAAAACTAAAACAATAGGGAAGGAAGATACAGTTAACTATGATGGCACAAAAGCAGCCCAACACCTCACAATCCAGTTCCATCGTAGTCTGAAAAAACTTGGGCTAAAAATAAAGAGGGCATATTCAGCAGCAGAGGCCAGCGCAGTTAAAGCAGCTGGCTGTTGCTGCTTACATTTAGAACCAGATATTCGGTGTCAGGCCATACCCAGCCACCATCACTGAATATACAGTTTAGCTGGATAATGTTTTAGCTAGCTTGTCAACAGCAATATGCAGCCACTGGCCAGATAGTTAAAACTCTTAAATTTAGGGCATCTTTTTTTCTGTCCTCACTTTAAGCATTTTAGTTAACTGGTTAGCGGCTCAATATGACCACCGATAAACTAACTAAACTTGCCACACCTTGGAGTGCCCCAGTGCTAACTGGCTAGTGTCAGGGTGTTTAACTAGGCTAGGAGGGGACAGTCAGTGGTATTAACCACATTTGTGCCACTGGATATCCCAGTGAGCTGCATTTGCGTGGTTTGCATTTCTGCAAACTGCATAAATATCTTTGAATATATCCCCAAAGATTTTAAATTTAGTTTAAACTTCTGAAAAGATATCTCTGAGTGAAACGCCAGTGACAGTGAGCTACCCAAAGGGGGTGGGGGAGCAGAGAGGAGAGAGCACTATCAGGGCAAGCCACTGCTATAGCTGCAACCTTTAGCAAACTGTTTTTGAAAACATAACACATGCTGGACCACAAGGTATAAGATAGTTAGATAACAGGGAGTACCTGTTGGTAGTATCTGAAATAATACCTGCAAGGAACCGTCAAGCTAATTTTCCAATGGGCACTACCCAGGCATTTTTCTTTGAAAATTAGCTTTGGCAAAGTTCACAGGTACCGAAGTATCCACAAACTATGCCCTTGCTTTACCCATGATCAAAGTTTGCTGGTAAAGGTTGCACAGGGATTTGAAAATCAGATTCTCTCATGCATTTTTGTTCTCCATCCTTCTCTGAGGCCACCTCCTTTCCTTCAGGGCCAAAGTAATCATTGCATTGTATGAAACCTGGCAGTTGATTTAGATGCCTTGAGGAGAAAATTGACTTCCAAATGTATCAAATTAGTTAAAACTCTGAAATCAATGAAATATCATCTACAGTAAAAGTAGCCAGGACCGTCAGTCCTCACATATGGGTGACGTCGGCGCCGACGGAGCCCTCGTGCGGAGCATTTCCCCAGCTTTCAAAGAAAGCCTTTGGGAATTGCAGTGCGCATGCGCGGTCCCCTTCCCGCCCAAGGGTGCCATCTTGCTCAGTCTTCTTTTTTCCGCAGAGCCCGATGGACGTAGTTCGTTTTTCCCCGAGGAAAAAGTTGATTTTTCCCTATTTTTCTCTTTTTTCTCCGGTTCGACGCCGGATCCTTTTCCCGCTCGGACCAATACGCCGGTATCGAGTCCTTTTCTCTCTTTTTCGTTTTTTGTCCTTTGTGACTGGCGTTCGCGCCTTTTTTCTTTTTTCCCTGGCAGCCCAGTCTTTTGACCTAGCAGGAGCCCTTTTTTCCTCGATGGTTACCAGCGGGTTTAAGAAGTGTGATCGGTGTAAGAAACCTATGTCTCTTACCGACACACACGACTCCTGCCTCCGTTGCCTTGGACCCGATCATGACCCGATGATCTGTGGTCCGTGTGGCAAAATGTCCTCAAAGGCGTTGAGGAGTCGGCAGCACCAAAAGGATCAAATTTTTTCTGACTCCGCGTCCGGCCAGGCCCGGACCTCATCAGAGGCCTCGACGGGACTCCGGCCCCGAGCAGCGTCGGGGTTCCTCTGAGCGGGGGTCTCCTTCGTGGGAACATCGCAGGAAGAAGAAACCCGCGAGGGCGGCGTCGGTGGACGCTCCTGGTTCCTCGTGGGCCAGGTCGCATAGCCCCGATAGCTGCCCCGGGTCTTCGGAGTCGGAGAGGCCTGCCAAGCATCCTCGTGTCAAGATGGAGTCTCCTGGACACGTAAGTGTTGTTGTCCTCGTGGACTCTCCTCCGAGGGAGCCGCCGTCGGGGCCCGAGTCGGGGGCTGCTGGGTCTCCTGAGCTCGGACTCAGGTTGACGGCCTTGGAGAGCAGCTTCGCTGCCTTCATGGAACAGCAGCGGGCATTGATCGCCGGTCTCACCGATGCATCTGCCCCGACCACCGGGACCTCGACGTCTAAGTCGACCCCGGAGGCCGAGCCGATCCTCGAGTCCATGCGGGCTCGAGTCGATCCTCAGCCACGGTCTCCCTCGACCTCCCGTTCGGGGCCGAGGTCGTCGATGCCGATACCCTCGGCGTCGGGGCAAAGGGCATCGGTGCCCGCCCGACCGGAGCCGCTCGATTCCTCCTCCGAGGAGTCGGGCTGGGAGACGGAGGACGAAGAGTCACCTGACACCCATCGGACTCGATGTGTCCCATCGGACTCGCCCGAGTCCAAACCTCGGAGACGATCCCCACCGGAGGATACCCGGTTCTCGGACTTCGTGCGGGATATGGCCAAGGCCTTGGCCTTCCCCGCGGATCCCGAGGAGGAGCCTCAAGCCGAGGAGCTCGAGGCCCTCCAGTATGACTCTCCCCCGAAGGAGGCCTTTACTGTTCCGGTTCCTCCGATGCTGGAGCGGCTGCTCTTCCGCATGTGGGAGACCCCGGCCTCGACGCCGGTGTTAAGCAAGTGGGTTGATTCCATTTATCGAGTCCGCAAGAGCCCCGGGTTCCAAAAGGCACAATTACCGCACCACTCCATGGTTGTGGAATCGGCCATGCATCGACTGAGAAGTCAGAAGATGCACTCCTTGGTGCCTCCCGGCCGGGAGGCCCGGAACCTGGATGCCCTCAGTAAGACGTGCTTCCAGGGCTCTATGCTTGCTTGCCATGTCCAGACTTACCAGCTCTACATGGGCATGTACCTCCGAGACCTGGCAAAGGAGATTACCGGGTTCTCTGCTTGTCTCTCCGAGGAACCTTTGCAGAGGTTCCAAGCCTTGTCCACCGGTATTCGAGATTGCTCAAAGTTTATCTCTCGAGCAGCCTATGATGGCTTCGAGGCTTCGGCCCGAGTAGCCGGGGCCAGCATCGGTGCCCGCCGACAGGCTTGGCTACAGTCATCCGACCTCGAGCCATGGGTCCAGGACAAGTTGGTCGATGTCCCCTGCCGAGGTGAAAACCTCTTTGGCAAGCCCATGGCTGAAAAGGCTGCAGAACTCGAGACCGAGACTCTGACCAGGACTAGGCTTTCCAGGAAAACCTCTGCCCCTTCTCAGAAGAAGGGGGGCTCGGGAAAAAAGTCCTTTTACCCGAGGAAGTCGTCTGCCTATAAACAATACCCTCATTATCAGGCCTCTGCAGCTCCCCAACAGGGTCAGCAGGCCAAGGGGCAGGGTCAAGGGCCCCGTAGGCAGAAGACCCCCAAGCCACCTACACCGGCCCCTGCTCAGCAGAGTGGGGGGTTTTGACTCAAACAGCATAGCCTCTTCTCCTCAGCTGGCTTCTCTCAGCACAGGAGGCCGGCTGGCCCACTTTGCCCACAGGTGGTCAGCCGTCACATCAGATACCTGGGTTCTTCATAGGTCCAAAGGGCTATCTTCTCCATTTTCACCAGGTACCTCCCTCCTAATTTCCAGGGGAGCCTCCAAGACCCCATCTGCACAGGGACCTACTCCTTCAGGAGTTAGCAAGTCTGCTAAAGGATCAGGCTGTGGAACCGGTGCCCCACCACCTGAAAGGTCAAGGCTTTTATTCCAGGTACTTTCTGGTACCAAAAAGAACAGGAGGCCTCAGACCCATCCTGGACTTGCGAAATCTCAACAAGTTCCTGGAGAGGGAAAAGCTCAAGATGCTTACCCTTGGAATCCTGCTGCCCTACCTCCAGCAGGGAGACTGGCTATGCTCCTTAGATCTAAAGGATGCGTATACTCACATCCTTATCCATCCAGACCACAGACAATATCTCAGGTTTGTTGTGGGAGGAAACCACTATCAGTACAGAGTACTACCCTTTGGCCTGTCCTCCGCTCCCAGGGTGTTCACCAAGTGCCTGGCAGTGGTGGCGGCCTACCTGAGGCTTCAGGGTCTCTTTGTGTTTCCGTACCTGGACGACTGGCTCATAAGGGGCCAATCTTCCCAAGAGGCCAACCAGGCCACCCTTCGCACTGTGGCTCTGCTTCAGCACTTGGGATTTGTCAAACTTCGCAAAGTCCACTTTGCTCCCATCCCAGAACTTGGAGTTCATAGGGGCCAGACTAGACACTCTTCAAGCAAAGGCTTTTCTGCCTCTGGACAGGGCCCACAGGCTAATGGATCTGGCCAGCCAGTTTCGCAGCAATTCCCTGGTCTCTGCCAGGCAATTCCTGAGACTACTCGGCCATATGGTTTCCACGGTTCATGTCACTCCCAATGCCCGCCTGCACATGCGACCTGCTCAGTGGAGCCTTCGCACTCAGTGGCATCAAGCCACAGGGGGCCTAGCGGATTCAGTGAGAGTCTCCGACCTCCTGGTCTCCTCTCTGCAATGGTGGCTTCATCTTCCGAATCTGGTGTTCGGAGTGGTTTTTCAATCCCCTCTGCATACTCAGGTGCTGACAACCGATGCCTCTCTTCTCGGTTGGGGAGCACATTGCCGAGGGACATGTACTCAGGGTCTCTGGACCCCTTGGGAGGCTACTCAACAGATAAACTTCCTGGAGCTACGGGCGATACGCCTAGCTCTGAGAGCCTTCTCCCACCTCGCCTCTCACCAGTCTGTACTGGTCCAGACGGACAACCAAGTTGCCATGTTCTATGTGAACAAACAAGGCAGCACAGGCTCCTTCCTTCTTTGTCAGGAGGCACAACGACTGTGCTCTTGGGCTGTCAATCACGGAATCCTTCTCAAGGCTGTCTTCCTCCCAGGTCAGGAAAATTACCTGGCAGACAGACTAAGCCGGATCCTGCAACCACACGAATGGAGATTGAACCCATTGGTGGTTCAGCGGGTCTTTCTCAAGTGGGGACTCCCCACCATGGATCTTTTCGCCAGTCCTTTGAACCGGCAACTCCCGAGATTTTGCTCCAGACAACCGCATCCTCTACGAGTAGCAGCGGATGCGTTTCTGATCTCGTGGTCCACAGGCCTACTGTATGCGTTTCCTCCCACACCACTAGTGTCCAGAACGCTGTTCAAAGTCCTCAGGGGACGGGGCTTCATTGATTCTCATAGCCCCCAGGTGGCCGAGGCAACCGTGGTTCCCGCTTCTGCTACAACTGGCGGTGGACACACCTCTTCCTCTGGGGTTTCAACACGATCTCCTGTCTCAGGATCAGGGGACTCTCTTGCACCCCAACCTCCAGTCCCTTCATCTGATGGCCTGGCTGCTGAAAGGGTAAGTCCTAGCTCCCCTACTACTGCCTCGCGAGGTGGAGGATGTAGTCTTGGCCTCTCGGCGCCAATCCACCAGGAAATCCTACGCTCTTAAGTGGCGTAGATTCTCTGCATGGTGTGCTCAGCACAGTGAGAATCCCTTCTCATGCTTGGTAGTGGTAGTGTTGCAATATTTGCTCTACCTCTCCAATCTGGGCCTTAAGTCTAACTCTGTCCGAGTTCACCTTAGTGCTCTCTCAGCACACCACTCGCCGGTGGACGGCAGGCCTCTTTCCAACCACCCTTTGGTGGCTCGTTTCCTCAGAGGCCTCCTTCTACTGAAGCCTCCTTTGCATCCACCGGCCCCTGAGTGGGATCTGAATGTGGTGTTACAGCGGCTTACTTGTCCGCCTTTTGAACCTATGGCTACCTGCCCTCTCCGTTTTCTCTCCTGGAAAACTTTATTTCTGGTAGCTTTCACCTCTGCTAGGCGTGTGAGTGAACTGCAAGCACTAGTGTCTGATCCTCCTTACACTAGGTTCTACAGGAATAGGGTAGTCTTATGGACTCACCCTAAGTTTCTTCCAAAAGTTGTTTCACCTTTTCACCTCAATCAGGAGGTGGTTCTTCCGACCTTCTTTCCCAGGCCGCATGCCAACCGGGCTGAGATGGTCTTGCATACCCTGGACTGTAGGAGGGCGTTATCCTTCTACCTTGACCGTACGCGGGAGCATCGGAAGGCTGTTCAGCTTTTTGTTTCTTTTGACCCCAATAAGTTGGGGCTCCCTGTCTCCAAGTGTACGTTGTCCATATGGGTCGCTGACTGTATCGCCTGGGCTTATGGGGCAGCCGGCCTCTCGTTGGAGGGTCGAGTCATGGCTCATCGTGTCAGGGTGAAGGCTAAGTCAGTGGCTCATCTTCGCTCTGTTCCGTTGGCAGACATCTGCCGGGCCGCTACTTGGTCTTCAAGCCAGACTTTTGCGGCCCATTACTGCCTTGAGAGGGAGTCCCGCAACGACAGTGCTTTCGGACAGGCAGTACTCCATAATCTCTTTGGGGTTTAGGCAACTCCTACCATGATGTTGGGCTACCGGTCGGGGGCGTTCTCAGAGAAGATTCCTTCCTTCTGTGCTGACGAGCTCGAGGGAGCTCATTTTTCCACTTGGGGTCTCCGGTAGCCTTAAGCTGGGGAGTCCCATATGTGAGGACTGACTTCCTGCTTGGTCCTGGAGAAAGAGTAGTTACTCACCTGTAACAGGTGTTCTCCAGGAGCAGCAGGAATCAGTCCTCACAACCCTCCCTCCTCCCCTTGGAGTTGCAGTCATATGCTTTATTTTTGCTAATTTTTTTGCTGTCTTTTAGCTATGTCATCAGACTGAGCAAGATGGCACCCTTGGGCGGGAAGGGGACTGCGCATGCGCGCTGCAATTCCCAAAGGCTTTCTTTGAAAGCTGGGGAAATGCTCCGCACGAGGGCTCCACCCATATGTGAGGACTGATTCCTGCTGCTCCTGGAGAACACCTGTTACAGGTGAGTAACTACTCTAAATGGGAAAAAAGAGAACTTGGATTTTTGCGATAACCAGTTATGCCTTGCCAACAAGTCCAGTCAATGTCACAGCAGTCCATGGTTGATGGCCATCCTGACAGTTGGAATGCTGTCCAATATCATGGAACTTCGTATCTTATTGGTACTGCTAATGTACCCTGGGAAGTTCATGCCCAACTATTGACACGCATGAAAATGCTGAAGATACTGCAAAAAGAAGCGCCATGGAACTGGACACTCAGAATAATTTCGTATTTCCCTGTGATGGCAACATATGCAGGGCTGGCCCTAGGTATGGTAGGCATGTTGCCTGAGCATAATCCTGTGCTGTCTGCAGAAAGAACAAATCCTAACCCATGGCTGCATTTAGTCAGCTGCCACAGCATGGACATCAGGAGCCCTCTATTTTAGCTCTGGGGCAGCGGCTCCTTCTGATGGCCACCGCCAGGCAGGAGGATTACAGGGAAGTGGCATAGGGAGAAAGCAGCATGGTAGAGGCCTAAACCATGGACAAGGCTCAGTACCTTAGATGAAGAGGAGGAGAGGCTGAGCAGGCTAGGTCAGAGGGCCCAAGAGCCCAGACAGCAACGAACCCAGAAGGATTCCCAGCCATGGACAATTAAAAACAAACAACTACAGCGATCGAGCAAAATGATAGAGGTGAAAGGAAGTGCTACATGGGAGGAGGTGTTGGATTACAGCCAAGAGAACACAGAGCCATCTGGCAGGAGAAGGGAAAAGATGCTGGCACTACAAGACACAGAAGAGGGGAGTATGGAGGAGGGGGGAGATATTGGATATGGGGAGAGGTCATAGACAGAGAGAGGGGGATGCTTGACACAGGTGAAGGTGGGCAGGGAGATGAAGGGATGCTGGACAAGAGGGGAGTTATAGGGAGATGAACATGAGGGGGGTTTGGGAAAGGGAGAAGAAAATGATGCAGAACACAGGAGAAATGGGAATAGGGAGATGGAGGGGAGATGCTGGACATGGGGAGGGGCAAAGCTGGACACAAAGGAGAGGGCATAGAACTACAGAGGGGAGAAGTGAACTTGACAAGATATAGGGAGATGGAGTGGAGATGCTAAACATGGGAGGAAATAGGAAGAAGGGTGGGAATGCTGGACACGAGGAGATAGAGAGGAGGAAGTTTGGATATGGTGGGGGGATACGGAATAAAAGAGGTGGAGATGCTGGAGGGGGAGAGAAAAGGGTCCGAGGAAGGGGAGAGATAGACAGTGAGACTAAAGAGAGGGGAGAGATACTGGACACAGCAGGGAAGAGAGAAAGGGAAAAATTAGTGATAGACTGAAGAATAAGAGACTGGGGAAAGAGAGAGATGGGAATGGGACAGTTGTGGTTAAGGTTGAAGAGTCATAGATTAAAGACAAGATGGAAAGGAGAGCCATTTGAGTCCATAGAGATAAAATATACATGGAAGAAAGCTGAAAAGAAAAAGATCAATGTGGAGACCATGGAAAAAATTAAATGCAGGAAAGCAGAAACTGGAATAAACACGATTAGAAAAATAAAATTGCCGGACAACAAAGGTAGAAAAAAGTATTTTATTTTCAATTTAAGAGCATGTTTACTAATTTGGGCTAACAGCATGCACTATTTGTAACTAGGCCCCATTGAATAACATTTATTTATTTATTTATTTATTTATTTACATTCTCTTATATACCGCGCTATTCTGCATCAGTGCGGTTTACATTGAACAAACTGAAATTACATTGAACAGGGCATTATAACTTGGAGATAACTATTTTACAGGGAACATGGGCTATGGAGGGTTAAGTGGCTTGCCCAAGACCACAAGGAGCACCTGTGGGACTAGAAACCCCAGTCCTTCTGGCCCAAGGTTGCTGTCCTCTAGTGGGATGGGACCAAGTTGCAAACAGCATGGGTTAACCATTAGCATACCCCTTAGAATGTACATTGACCTTCACCAAGTACAGAATAAGTGGCCAAAAACTAAAAATAGAAATATAGTGACAAAAATTAAACTGAAACTCCAAGAAGCCACACTCTGCATGTAGCTCAACACCAAAGAAATAGAAAGATGCATATAAAGAAGGCACATGTAAATGACAAACTGATATATTCCAATCACTAAGGGGCATGTTTAGAGTGACAAATGGTAAAGGGAATGGAAAGATACCCCTATGAGAAAGAGGCTTAAAAGGTTGGGACTTTTTGATTTGGAAAAGAGGTCTATAAATTAATGAATGGAGTGGAACGGGTAAATGTAGATTGGTTGTTAACGCCCTCAAAAAGTAGAAAGACTAGAGGACATGCAATGAAGCTACAATGTAACCCGTTTAAGACTAATAAGAGAAAATACTTTGTTTACTCAACATGTAATCAAACTCTGGAATTCATTACACAGGTACACTACCAAAAAACTGCCTCCAGTTTTGCAATTGATTCCTATAGATTTTGGGGTGCTGAATCCAGGAAAAATAGCCAAAATGTTCCATCACGTCACATTTTCTTGCAAAATTAGATTTCTTACCCATATAAGGAATGTTCACATAATTTCTTTTTAGCCGACTGCAGTTTATTTTCTTGGCCCAAAATAGAGGTTGTAATAGTTAACTAACTAGAAACACTCCCTCGTGATATTTTAGAGTGTTTTGTATTCATTTTATACATTAACAGGACAATTGGGAGGCGGGGGGCTAAATCCAGTACTCGCGCTGGTGCATGTTCTTTCCTGTTCGCCTCGCCTCATTCGCTCGCTCAAACACGGTGGTTGCGACATGAACGTTCCTGTCAAATTTCAATTTCTTGCAAGTTCATTATTACCTTTTGTTTGCTCAGTCGTAATCCAGCTTTATTCCGAAGTGGTTCATTACAGTTGCAGTTTGCAGTGCTGTGTATTTGTGATGGCTCACAGAGCCAGAGGTTGCGTCAACTCTCCGGACAGTTTTTGTTTTATTTGTGAGGAATATACCGTGAAAAAGCGGCAGAGGAACATTTCTGCATTTATTAAAAAAGTATATTTCGCCTATTTCGGTTTGAAGTTAGGCGATCAAGACAAACCGTGGGCTCCTCACAAAGTGTGCAAGACATGTGAGGAAGATCTACGCTTATGGATGAAAGGTAAAAAACAAGCATTTCGTTTCGGAATACCTATGATGTGGCGTGAACAAAGAGACCACAGCAGTGACTGCTATTTTTGCTCTTGCATTGTGAAGGGATACAACTTAAAAAATAAGAACGTAATAAGTTACCCCAACCTTCCCTCAGCAATTAGGCCTATGCCTCATAGCAACGAAGTACCTGTGCCTGAACCACCAAAATCTTTGGATCATATTTGTGTGGACGGTTCTGATCATGATGAGACTCATCAGATGGCTTTTCCCGATGAGTCCAATACTTCCGAGTTTGAAACTGAACCAGATCCGAAACCTGAACTTTTCTCTCAAGCTGAATTGAATGATTTAGTCCGGGATTTAGGACTCCCAAAAGGTGCTGCCCAACTGCTAGGTTCTCGGCTTAAACAGAAAAATCTATTGTCACCAGGAACAACTTTTTATTGGTACGCAACCGCGAGACACAATTTTTGAAGTATTTCAGCAAAGAGGAAGATTTGGTATTTTGCAACGATATATACGGAGTGATGGAAAAGTTTAAACTCAAGTATGATCCTGCTGAATGGCGGCTGTTCATTGATTCATCAAAAGACAGCATAAAAGGTGTTCTTCTTCATAATGGCAACACATTCGCTTCAGTTCCTATTGCTCACTCTGTTATTCTCCAAGAAAAATACGAGAATTTGGCCCTGATTCTTCAGAAGATTTGTTATGATGAGCATAAGTGGATGATTTGTGGAGACTTTAAAATTCTATCCATGCTATTAGGGCAGCAATCCGGTTTCACCAAATATCCCTGCTTCCTTTGCTTGTGGGATAGCCGGGCCCGCGACCTACACTGGGGGGAAAAAAAGACTGGCCAATTCGGGAGTATTTGAGACCCGGTGAGAAAAATGTTCTTCATGAGAGCTTGGTACCTCGTGATAAAATTCTATTACCACCTCTCCACATTAAGTTGGGTCTCATTAAGCAATTCATCAAGTCCCTTCCAAAAGATGGTGAGTGCTTTCGGTACCGTTGCTCAAAGTTCCCCCGACTTTCTGAAGCAAAGCTAAAGGAAGGAGTGTTTGTTGGCCCTGATATAAGGAAAACTCATTTCAGATGGAGCATTCGCTGAAACGATGTCTGAGAAGGAAAAAGAAGCCTGGGATTCCTTCAAGGATGTTGTTCTCAAATTCTTGGGGAACAGGCGGGATGAGAACTATAAGGATATTGTTGCCAGGATGCTCAATGCCTTCAAAGAACAAGGCTGTAACATGAGCCTGAAAGTCCATTTCTTGCACTCCCATGTGAACTACTTTCCCGAAAACTTGGGGGCGTACAGTGAAGAACAAGGTGAAAGGTTTCACCAGGACATCAAGGACGCAGAGAGAAGGTACCAAGGAAGATGGAACACCACTATGATGGCTGATTTCTGCTGGTTGCTGCTGCGGGAAACCCCAGATGAAAAATACGTCAAGCAGCGCACCAAGAGAAGCATTCGGGGAAGAAGAAACGGGCCCACCAGGAGATTGATTGACCCAAGAATGACTTTAAAATCTAAACTGTGTTGACAAATATCGTGTTTTTACTAAACTTTGAAATAAAAATTTGCTAGTTATTACCACAGTGTCGGATCTCATTTATTAGAATTTTATTTTCACACCATCGGGTGTTTGTCTTCATGTATTGCAATGGTGCGGTTTGCGTTTTCTATTCTTACATACATACCTGTACAACATTTTTTGCACATTTCTTTGCTTTGCTTTGTGTCTAACCTCGCTCTTATATGCTCGTTTGTGCACATGTATGTGGCTGTTTTAAGTGCAGACAATTTTGCGACATCACAGTGTGTTTTGTTGACATTATTCTTATGTGCTGCCTTGTTACAATTTTCTTTATTCTTATTTGAATAACTACTAAACAATTAGTATAAAGAATTCATCCAAGAAACTTTTATCTCGATCGCACTCAATCTGAAACGTTCACCTCAAACTGCTAACCCAATGTAGCAAAAAATCTGTACGTGATGGAGCAAATTGGTTACCAGATTTGGATTCAGCGCACCAAAAAACGTAAAAATCAATCAAAACATTAGAGGCAGTTTAAAAAAAAATTGTTTTAGTGTACCTGTGTTATCGGAGGATGTAGTAAAAGATGGTAGTGTAATTGGGTTTAAAAAAAGATTTGGACAAGTTCCTGGAAGAATGGTCCATAAACCATTATGAAAGAGATCCTGGGAAATCCACTGCTTGCCCCAAGACAAGCATTGTGGAACCTGTGTGCCTCTTTGGGAACCTGCCAGATACTTGTGGCCTGGATAGGCCACTGTTGGAAACAGGATACTGGGTTTGATGGACCCTAGTCTAACCCAGTAAGGCATTTCTTATGTTCTTACCCTTAAGTGTGTGACTGAGGCCAGGTATTCTGTTTGTATTGAGTTTCTATGTAGGAATCTGACTTGTTCAGTTTTCCCCATAGGTTTATGGATGTTCTAGGTCCCACTGCAATATTTATGGTGCTGCCCGTTTCTGTATATGCTCCTTGTGTGTTTCAGAAGTTAGTGCTGTTATGGAATGGTAAATTTGCTCTATGGGTCTTGTACTGTGGGTTCTTGGTGTGTAGTCAACTGTAGTGTTTTGGTTGGGGGATACTAGATTATGGATGGCCTTTGAGATTTGCAGTTTTGCGTTCTTGATGCTACCAAACTGAAATTTAAAAAATGTGTCAGTTCAGATTCAAGGAAATCTCATATTTTAAGAGAATGTCTCAATTTAAATTTTGTTTAGTAGCCTGATAGCTTCACTGCTGCCAATTTCTGGGCTTTTACAGCTCTAGCATGGTCCAAGCAAGCCTGGGCACTATGATCTTAATTCATGGCTACCAGGATTAGTTTCTCATTTTATATCTTTCCCTCCTCATCAATAATCTGGTCATAACAAAATAAATCCAGCATGCTGATATTTATAATGGTTTGATTTTGGGAGGGGGTTGTGAAAGTGGTTTTAAGTTAAATTTGATGAATGATTGATATGATGATGATGATGATATTGATATTATGTTTATTTTATTGTAACATCTGTTTTAATAAATTGCCAATTTTCCCAATGGAGAAAGGTGAATAGTGGTGTACCCAGGGATCTGTGATGGGTCCGCTGCTTTTTGACATATTCATAAATGACCTGGAAAGGGGAATAACGAGTGAGGTTATCAAATTTGCAGATGACACAAAACTATTTAAAGTTGTTAAAACCCAAGAGGACTGTGGAAAATTGCAAGAGGATCTTGATAAATTGGAAGACTGGGCATCCAAATGGCAGATGAAATTTAATGTGGACAAGTGCAAAGTTATGCACCTAGGGAAGAACAACCCAAACTATGGTTACACGATGCAAGGTTCCACATTAGGAACCACCACCCAGGAAAAAGATTTAGGCGTCATTGTGGATAACATGTTAAAACCATCGGCCCAGTGTGCAGCAGTGGCCAAGAGAGCAAATAGAATGCTAGGTATCATAAGGAAAGGAATGGAAAATAAAACAAAAGATATTATAATGCCTCTATATCGTTCCATGGTGAGACCGCACCTTGAATAGTGTGTGCAATTCTGGTCGCCGTATCTTAAAAAGGATATGCCGTTATTAGAAAAGGTTTAGAGAAGAGCCACCAAAATGGTAAAGGGGATGGAAGGATACTCCTTTGAAGAAAGGCTAAAAAGGTTAGGGCTCTTCAACCTGGAAAAGAGACGGGAGATATGATAGAAGTCTATAAATTAATGAACGGAGTGGAACGGGTAAACGTAGATCGATTGTTTACGTTATCAGAATATAGAAAGACTAGGGGACATGCAATGAAGCCACAGGGTAAACTATTTAAGACTAATAAAAGAAAATATTTTTTTTTCGCTCAACATGTAATCAAACTCTGGAATTTGTTACCGGAGGATGTAGTATAAAGGCTGTTAGTGTAGCTGGGTTTAAAAAAAGGTTTGGGCAAGTTCCTGGAGGAAAGGTCCATAAACCATGATTAAGAAGGGACCCAGGATATCAATGCTTGACCCAGTACAAGCATTGTGGAACCTGTGTCTTTTGGGGAAACTGCTAGGTATGTATGACCTAGATTGGTCACTGTTGGAAACAGGATACTGGGCTTGATGGACCTTGGTCTGACCTAGTATGGCATATCTTATGTTATGTTCTTATGTTTGGAAGTCACCTAGGATTTTAAATGGGTGGCATATACATTTTAAAATAAAGTAAACTAAATTTATTCAAATGAGGCTCAATGGATATGCAAATATTTATGCAAATGAGGCCTCACAATGAGTCTCCACATATGGCCCCACATCACCCTCAGGCTACCCCTGTTTGCCTCTGTTCTCCCTCCCATGTCTTGCATCTCATGTACCTCTCCCTATTTCCCCTTTCCATATGTCCTTAACTCCTGGGTCTCTCCCTTTCCCCTGCCTTGTGGTCCTACATTTCACCTCCCCAACCCCCAACCCTCCTCTCCCCAACCCCCAATTCTCCTTTCCCCAAAGCACTTTCCTTTCATCTGCTCATCCTTCTTCGTTTCCTCTCTTCCCCAACTGACCACAGGTCCTTGGACACTGCTGCTGCATCTCCTTAGTCTTGCTGCAGCAGCATTAATGGCAAACATGATAGTGATAGCAATGAGCCAATAAAGGAAATATCACCTTATACCTGTTGACACCGTTAAGGCCCTGCTGGTCGTGGTGTGCGTCAGAGGGGGCGTGACCAGCAACATCTTGGATATACACATGGGTCTCAGAGACCCTGCGCTAATGGATTATCTGATTGCTACTGCTACTTCAGGGCTGGGGAGATGCAGTGGCAGCAGCTGAGGAAAATTTGTTTTGCTGGTGAGGCTTGGGGATCCTTGCCAGCAATTGTACTGAAGGAGCGTGGCCATGTGCAGAAAACACAGCTGAACAAGCCTAGGGTCAGCCCTGGTCCAATCTATCTTATCAAAAACTTTATTGGCATTTAAACTGGGTAATAGGGAAGGAACCCCATAGAGAGCACAATGAGTTAACATCAAAATCTTACAAACATTCACCACAAAATGGCACCAATGCATAAAACCCACCTGAGAATCATGGATCAAGGTAGGCTTAAGCGGATTCAGGTGTTCCACCAGAATCTTAGCTAAGCTTTCCTGATCCATGTTTAGGACTAGAATAGACCTGTTAGATCCTGGCCAGAGAGGATCTTTACCTGGCTTAAGAATAACAGCGATTAATGCTTCATTACTGTCATAGGGAGACCTCCCATGTTGGATTAACTGCATCTACAATTTATTCAATAGAACAACAGACAGGAACGAGATGAAACAAGAGTCTCAACACCTAAATGACGAGGAAACAGCTTTATTTAAACACCCCTACAGCACTTAACAACAACAAAAACACAGACTGTTTTGGCAGAACGCCTTCTTCGGGAGGTTAACCTCCAATAAACGAGAAACAAATAGAAATATTAAAACATGAAATAAACCATAGATAAAAACCATAAACTTTTAGTCAGATAAAACATCCTTTAAAAACATATATAATCAAATGTAAAATATTTAGAAATAACATGAATTCAAATCATATTAAAAATACTCCAATAAGACAAGAAACCTTAAAAACTGATGTAACAGTAATACTTAAAAAGCATTCAAAAAGACACACAAAAACTATACAAACAAAATGAATGACTGGAGGATCATAGGAGGGTAGTGCATAAAATGAGTGTATATATCATATTAAAATCTTCATCTTTTTAGTAAACTGGACATATGAAACACAGGATACAAATATTCTACAAACAAATCTATTTTGGACCCCACTGAGGCAGAGCGATAAAAAGGTAGGGAACAGGAAACTTGCAAAGCAAAATATTAATGTAGCCAATAACACAGTGTAACAGTGAAGAGGGGGAGAGAGGGAAGGGAAAAAGGTTAATTGGCTTAAGTGTACCAGGATAATGCTGGGTCAGAGAGAAAATATAAATGTGAAATATTGTGTGCCATAAAATTCCATCAAAGATGGCAAAGTTAACAATACTCTAAATCTAAATGGCAATGCGCAGTGTAGAATACCAATCTGAAAAATCTTATAGGTTGAGTGATGCATGCTTAATTCCAAACGTTCATTTGGGGTATTTGTTAAAAATATTAGTATTGGCAATATAAAAGGATTGGCAAAACCCACTAAAGTATAAAGATCAGCCAAAAGGGGCTGATGAATGATTTCTCCAAGGGAGCCAAAGAAAAAGTGAATCTTACTCAGTCCACTTACATCAAAAACATCATCTTAATTGTCTAAAGTAGGATGCTGGCATCAGGACACCGCCATTTAAAACAAAATTGGAGCCATAATTGTTTAGTTGCCATGACAATGTGATGCTTTGGCCACCATTTTATTGTCGGAGCATTTAAATAGAAATTCCTTTAGAACCAAATGGTCATTTTCAATGTTAGGGTTACATTATTATCTTATTAATAGAAATGACAGACCCTATAAAAGCAGGTCTAGCTTATAAGTGAAACTGCGTCAGACATATGAGAACTGGGATAGTAACATAGCATATGACAGCAGATAAAAACCAGCATGGTCCATCTAGTCTGCACAGCAAGGTGGCAAGAGTATGTGCGCCCACCGCTCCATGCAGGTCAACCCGCTTTATGCCTTTGTTTAGGGGGGTACCCACCACTCCATACAGGTCACCCCTATTTGTTGCGATATAAGAAATAGTTACGTTTATTTTGATTTTATCCTGTTGCTATAAAAGGTATCTGTGTCTGTCCCATTCCATTTTGAATTCCATCACTGTATTTGCCCCCACCACTCAAATCAGGGGGGGCATTCCAAGCATCCACCACCCTTTCAGTGAAAAAGTATTTCCTGATGATGCCCTTGAGTTTATCCCTTGCATCTTCATGTTATGCCCTCTAGTTTTAGAACTCCCTTGTCTTTGAAAATGATTTGCTTGTTCATTAATACCCTTTAAGTATTTAAAGGTCTGTATCATATCTCCCCTGTCCCTCTCCTCTCCTCTAGCGAATATATATTTAGGTCTTCAAGTCTCTTCTCATGTGTCTTCTGGTGCAGTCTCCAGATCATTTTGGTCACCGTCCTCTGAACCATTTCAAGTGTTTTTATATCCTTTGTGAAATATGGTCTCCAATATTGAATATAATATTCCAAGTGAGGCCTCACCAATGACTTGTGCAGGAGCATTAATACCTCTTCCTTTCTGCTGGTAATTCCTCTCTTTATGCAACCCAGCATCCTTCTGGCTATAGCCACCACCTTGTCACATTTTGTCGCCACCTTGAGATCCTCAGAAACAATCACTCAGAGGTCCTTCTGATCTGAACACACCAACCTCTCACCCCTATCGCATACAGTTCCCTTGGATTTCTGCATCCCAAGTGCTTGACACTACACTTCTTGCATTAAATCTTAACAGCCCAGCATTAGACCATGCTTTCAGATTTTGTAGATCTTTCCTCATGTTTTCCATTCCCTAAGGGGAGTCCACTTTGTTGCAAATTTTCATGACTCTGCAAAAAGGTAGACTTTTTCATTCAGTCCTTTAGCAATGTTGTTGTTGTTGTTAAGTGCCAATGAGTCGGTGTCGACTCATGGCAACCCTCTGGATAGTTATCCTAAACTGTGTTCGGTCTTCAGTCAGGTAGCTCATTGTTGATAGAGTAACACCCATAGCTGCTGTTATTGTATCAATCCATCTCATTGCTGGCCTCTCTCTCTTCCGCTGACCTTCTACCTTGCCAAGCATGATGTTTTTCTCTAATGATCTCTCTCTTCACATGACATGTCCAAAGTATTAAAGTCGAAGCCATGAACGATGAACGTATTGATTTTGCCAGTTGTCAGGATCTTTGTCTTCTTTACATTAAGGTGCAGATCCATTTTAAGACTATGTTCCTTGATCTTGAGAAGCAAATGTTTCAGATTCTCTTCGCTTTCAGCCAGTAATGTGGTGTCATCAGCATAGCGAAAGTTGTTGATGAGTCTTCCATCAATCTTCACATCTCAGTTGTCTTTATACAGTCCTGCTTCTATGATGATTTGTCCTGATTATAAATTAAACAGGTAGGGGAGAAAGTATGCAGCCTTGTCATACACTTTTGCTGATTTTAAACCATTTTATTTCTCCTTGTTCCATTCAAACTGTTGCTTCTTGATCAATGTAAAGGCTGTGCAAGAGAACGAACGATCAGGTGTTCTGGTATACCCATGCTTCTTAATGGGGACCAGAGCTTCTCATGGTTTACACAGTCAAAAGCCTTGCTATAGTCGATAAAACACATACATATCCTTTTGGTATTCTTTTGCCTTTTTAAGGATCCATCTCACATCCGTGATGCTGGCTTTCATTCCTCACCCTTTCCTGAACCCTGCTTACACTTCAGGCAGTTCTCGTTCCAAGTATGGTTGTAGTCTCTGCTGAATGATCTTGAGTAGAATCCTGCTGGCATGTGGGATCAGAGCGATCGTGTGATAAATTTCCACAATCAGTTTGATCACCTTTCTTTTGTATTGGTAAAACACATATCTTTTCCAATCAGTCGGCCATGATGTTGTCTTGCAAATTTATGGCAGAGCTTTGTAAGTATGGTAACAGCTGCATCTGATTGCTGTAATACTTGAATGGGAATGCCATCAAAGACCGGTGTTTTGTTCTTTGACAAGGCTTTCAATGCTCCTTCGACTTCTTTTATCACCAGTGGTTCCTGATCATAAGGTAAAAGTTGAAATGGCTGTTGGTCCAGTTGATCTTTATGATATAAAGGAAGAATATTCTTTCTTCCTTTTCTTGATCTTTTCATCATTCAACATGGATCCTTAAGCATCTTGTAGGATTCCAATTTGAGGCTGGAATTTCTCTAACTCTCATAGCTTTAGGAAAGCAGATCTTGCTCTTCCTCCAATAGTTTCTAATTCTATTTGATTTTGCAGGCAGTCTTTTAATTCCGGTGGTATATTCTCAAGGCTATATTTTGCTACATTCATGAGTGGCTTGCTCTTTTTCAATTTTAGCTTGAGTTTGCATACTAGTAGTTGGTGACCTGTACCCACAGTGAGCTCCAGGTTCTGTCTTTGTTGATGTTATAGAGCTTTTCCATTATTGACTTCCACAAATGTATTCAATTTGATTTGTGTATAATCAATTGGGTGAAGTCCATTTGTTCAGTCGCCTTTTGTGCTGCTCAAAAAAGGTGTTTGAGATGAATAGATCGTTGGTCTTGCAGAATTCTATCAGTCTTTCATCAGCTTCATTTCTGTTGCTAAGTCCATGTTTTCCAACCACTTTGCTGCCTTCTTTCTTGCCAACATTTTCATTCCAGTCACCATGACTATCAGGAGATTCTGTTCGCATGTTCTGTCAATTTCAGCTTGTATTTGTTCATAGTACTCATCATCTTCATCCTCTTCTGCAGCTGTTGTTGGCGCATATTCCTGAATTATAGTTGTGTTAATGGGCATTCCTCATTGATGAATAGAAATTAAGTGTTCACTGACTGCCAGGGGCTGCTTAAGGCAGTCTACCGCTAAAGCGAGGGATGAGATGGTGCCCCCCTCCCACCATAGTGGGGGGGGGGGGCTTTCTCAAAATTCTATTCAGGGACTGAACCAAAACAAAAAGCTGATTAGATTGTATGGAGGCAATGCAAGATGTTTGGGACACCAAGGAACTAAAAGAAAGAGGAAGAACCACAGCCCAGGTTATAAAACTAAATTATAACTCATTTTTATTTTGTTGTTATAAACTGCGTTATGGTTCTTGCTTTTTCTTTTTGAACACATATTTTGCATCCACAGAACCCCCTTCCTAAACAGTGGGTGCAGAACAAAATCGGGACATTCACCCACAGAACTCGGTATCTTAAAAAAAAATCTGATTCTGATCATCTCACTAACGGACATTCTCCAGCACCAGGCATATTGTGAACTAATACAAAACTCTACAAAGTAGTCACTGAGGTCTGTTTACTAAGTGGCGCTAGTGGATTCCATGCGAAAGCAGAGCCGCAGCCCCATTTTCTCCAGGACCAAGCAGGAAGTCAGTCCTCACATATGGGTGTCATCGGCGCCGATGGAGCCCCAGCGGAGCATTTCCCCAGCTTTCTATGAAAGCCTTTGGGAATGCAGGCACGCATGCGCGGTTCCCTTCCTGCCTAAAGGTGCCATCTTACCTCAGTCTCTATTTTTCTGTGAAGCCCACCAGACGTGTCTCCTGTTCTCCCGGTTAAAATTAGATTTTTTTCGGCGATTGTCGCTATTTTTTCTCCCGGTTCGACGCCGGTACCCCTCCCGCCGGGTTCGGTACACCGGTATCGAGCCCGATTCTTCTTTTTCAGTTTTTGCCCTTCGTGGCTGGCGTTCGCGCCCTTTTTTTCCATTTTTCCCTGGAAGGCCGGTCTTTTGACCTCGCGGGGACTCTTTTTTCCCCGATGGCTTCCAGTGGTTTTAAAAAAGTGTGATCGGTGTAAGAAATTAATGTCTCTCACCGACACACACGACTGCTGCCTTCAGTGCCTCGGCCCTGACCACGACCCTAAGTCGTGCGGGCCATGTGGAAACATGTCTTCCAAGGCACTCCGAAGTCAACAGCAGCAAAAAGAAAGGCTTTTCTCGGACTCAGCCTCCGGCCGGGCCCGGACCTTGTCTGAGGCCTCGACATCTCGGGATTCGGATTCCAATCCCGAGCGCCGAAGCTCCTCGGACAGGGGGTCCCCCAACCGGGAACGCAAGAGGAAGAAGCGGCTCGCGGGGGCGTCGTTGGAGGAGGTCCCTGGCTCCTCGAGGGCCAGGTCTAAGACCTCCAACCGTCTCCCCGGGCCCGTGGAACACGAGAAGCCTGCAAATGTTCCTCGCGTGGAGCCGGAGTCTGTTGGACACGTAAGCCCCGTAGTCCTCGAGGACTCTCCTCCCAGGGAGCCGCCGCCGGGGCCCGAGTCGGTGGCTGCTGCGTCTCCCGAGCTGAGTCTCAGGATGACAGCCTTGGAGAGCGGATTGTCTGCCTTCATGGAGCAGCAGCGGGCACTGATGGCCAGCCTCTCTGGCGCATCTGCCCCGACCACCGGGGCATCGACTTCGAAGTCGACCCAGGAGACCGAGCCGATACTCGAGTCCATCGTGGCTCGGAGTCGACCTCGGTCGCGGTCTCCCTCGACCTCCCGTTCGGGACCGAGGGCGTCAACGACAGTGCCTCCGGCGTCGGGGCGGGTGCTCCAGGGCCCTGCGGGGTCGGACCCTGACTCCTCCTCGGACGAGTCAGCTTGGGAGATGGAGGACGAGGAGTCTCCTGATACCTTCAAGACTCGGTGCGTCCCGTCGGACTCACCGCAGTCTGAGCCCCGGAGTAGGTCCCCCCCCCGGAGGATACTCGGTTCTCGGAGTTCGTCCGGGATATGGCCACTGCTTTGGCTATTCCGGCGGACCCCGAGGAGGAGCCTCGAGCTGAAGAGCTCGAGGCCCTACAGTATGACTCTCCTCCGAAGGAGGCCTTTACTGTTCCGTTTCCTCCGATGCTGGAACGGCTCCTCTTCCGTATGTGGGAGGCACCGGCTTCGGCGCCGGTTCTCAGCAAGCGAGTCGACTCGATCTATCGACTCCAAAAGAGCCCTGGTTTTCAGAAAGCACAGCTACCACACCATTCTATGGTTGTGGAATCGGCCATGCATCGTCTGAAGAGCCAGAAGATGCACTCTGCGGTGCCCCCCGGCAGGGAGGCCCGGAACCTCGATGGCGTCGGTAGAAAGTGCTTCCAGGGCTCGATGCTTGCTTGCCGTGTCCAGTCCTACCAGCTGTACATGGGCATGTACTTGCGGGATCTGGCCAAAGAGTTGGCCGGGTTCTCTGCTGGTCTCTCCGGGGAACCCTTGCAGAGATTTAAGTCCTTGTCCTCGGGGATTCGGGACTGCTCGAAGTTTATGTCCCGCGCTGCCTATGATGGCTTCGGCCCGAGTTGCGGCAGCCGGCATCGCGGCTCGATGCCAGGCATGGCTGCAGTCATCGGACCTCGAGCCATGGGTTCAGGACAAGTTGGCCGATGTCCCTTGCCGAAGTAAAAACCTTTTTGGTAAGCCCATGACCGAGAAGGCCGCTCAGCTCGAAACAGAGCACCTCACACGGACAAGGCTGTCTAGGAAGACCTCTGCCCCTTCTCATAAAAAGAAGGGCTCGGGTAAAAAGCTCTTTTACCCGAGGAAGGGCACTGCCTACAAACAGTACCCGCAATATCAGGCTGCCCAAACTGCCCCCAGGGTCAGCAAGCCAAGGGGCAGGGTAATGGGCCCCATAGGCAGAGGACCCCCAAGCCACAGGCCCCTGCTACCACTCAGCAGGGTGGGGGCTTTTGACTCCTTGAGCGTAGCCTCTCCTCCACTGCTATCCCAACCCTGCACAGGAGGTCGCCTCGCCCTCTTTTCCCACCAGTGGCCCATTTATCACCGGGGACAGTTGGGTGTTGGACATAGTCCACAAGTGTTATGCCCTGCATTTTCACCAACTGCCTCCACCATATTTTCCAGGGGAGCCTCCAAGGCCTCCCCTGCACACAGACCTTCTCCTGCAAGAGCTTCAAGGTCTGTTGGTGGACAGGGCGGTGGAGCCTGTGCCTCCCCACTTACAAGGTCACGGTTTCTATTCCAGATATTTCCTGGTGCCCAAAAGAACCGGTGGCCTTCAACCCATTCTGGACCTCAGGAACCTCAACAAGTTCCTCGTGAAAGAGAAGTTCAAAATGCTTACTCTTGGGACACTTCTGCTCTACCTCCAGCAGGGAGATTGGCTATGCTCTTTAGATCTAAAGCAGGGGTCTCAAACTCAAATTGCTTTGAGGGCCAAATGAGGACTTGTAGAGTAACCCGGGGGCCGCACAAGACGCAGGCCTCATTTGCATAAGGGCATCATTTGCATAAGGGCATCATTTGCATAAATATTTGCATAATGTTACCATACACTAACTTTTAGTAAACATGCCTCTTAATGAGTGTATGGATAAAGAAAGACTAAAAGATTTCTACATTACTATAAACCAGTGCCAACCGCCAGGCACATTAGGAACTACTAGAAACACTGCCCATTTAGAACCCATAGCAAACCTGCCGTGTCCTAACAGCACTACCAGGACTCACAAAGCACCATACCCTAACTATCAAAAGGCAACACTGCAAATATTAAATCAACACATTTCAGAGAATAACAATACATGACCTACTCGGGAAAGAGAACAAGTGGCAATGTCAAATAGGAATTACATAAACAGAATACCTCAGCTCAGTTACACATGCAGAACATACACCATCACCAAACAAGGAATCACAATTTAGAAACAGGAAGACAATTAAACTGGGAACCCCAAAAGCCAAACTTAGAATGTACAACACTGTAGAAATAAAACTATACATTGATTTCCTCTTGTATTAAATAAAGTGCAGACGTTAAAGATGCACATTTCCAAGAGCTGACATATTTCAGTTAATAAATTCAAAATAAAGAGATATTTTTCTACCTTTTGTGCATTTTTTTTTTCAGTTGCAATTGTTCCAGTCACTTTCTTCTGGTTTCTTTGTGTCTTCTGCTAACTCTCCATCGTCTGCTGTCCATTTCTCCTTTCTTCTTTCCTAGTTTTTTTCCATTCTCTCTACATCTGCTTTAACATACTAATCATTCTCTTTTTGCTCTTTCCTCATTCCTATTTCATCCACTCAAATTTTACCCCTCCATCCTCAATCCCCACTTACTCTCCCAATACCCGGCCAATTGTAGATTTTTCTTCCCTCCCACACAAAATATATTTCCCCTCTCCATTTCACTCTCCCAGCCCCATCCCATTCTAATCGTCCCCCAACATCAACTCCCTTCTAGCTCCTGCCCAACCCAGCATCCGCTCCCTTCTAGTCCCCGCATCATCAGCCCATTTCCAGTCCTAGCTCCCTCCCCTCACAGCCCATTTCCTTTCCAAGCCCCCCTCCCCATCAGCCCATTTCCATTCCAAGCCCCCTTCCACTCAGCCCATTACCATTCCAAGACCCTGTCCCCATCAGCTATTTGCAGTTCAAGCTCCCCCTTCTACTCGGCCCATTTCCAGTCATAGCCCCCCCCCTAGCCCATTATCGGTCCTAAGCCCCCCAACAGCCCACTTCCAGGCCTAACCCTTCCATCGCCCCATCTTCATTCTTAGCCCCCCCATAACCCCATTTTCAGTCTTAGGCCCCCAGTCAGACCACCTCCAGTCCTAACCCCCATCTGTCCATTACCAGTCCTAACCCCCATCACTCCATTTTCAGTACTACCCCCCCCCAGCCCCCATCAAGTCCTGCTCCCCCCCTACATCAAGTCCTGCTCCCCCCCCAAGTCCTGCTCCCCCCCCAAAACGTCCTGCCCCCCCCCCCACATCAAGTCCTGCTCCCCCCCCCATCAAGTCCTGCTCCCTCCCCCCCCCCCCGGGAAAATTAAACTTTAAAAAAAAAACGGCTTCTGCTGCTGCTGCCGCCGCTGCCGTGGCCGGCAATAGCAGCAATATCGCAAGTCCCGCGGGCTCCCCCCCCCACCCGGCAGATCCCTTCCTGCTTGCCTGCCAGTTCTCCGCTTCGGCTTTCAGAGCCGCGAAGGGAGAGCTTCTCCCTCGTGACTCTGTTAAGCCCGCTGGGGCAGATGGGAAATTTCCCATCTGCCCCGGCGAGCTTAACAGAGTCACGAGGGAGAAGTTCTCCCTTCGCTGCTCTGAAAGCCGAAGCGGAGAACTGGCAGCATTGGCAGGCAAGCAGGAAGGGATCTGCCGGGTGGGGGGGAGCCCGCGGGACTTGCGATATTGCTGCTATTGCCGGCCACGGCAGCGGCGGCAGCAGCAGCAGAAGCCGGGGTTTTTTTTTCCCCCCTATGCATCGCGGGCCGCACAAGGGTCTCTCGCGGGCCGCGTGTTTGAGACCCCTGATCTAAAGGATGCCTACACTCACATCCTCCTTCATCCAGACCACAGAAAGTACCTCAGGTTCATTGTGGGAGGAAACCATTATCAATACAGAGTGCTGCCTTTTGGCCTCACCTCCGCCCCCAGAGTCTTCACAAAGTGCCTAGCAGTGGTGGCGGCCTACCTGAGAAACCAGGGCATTTTTGTCTTCCCCTATCTGGACGACTGGCTCATCAGGGGTCAGACGTGCCAGGAGGCCAAGCAGGCCACCCTCAGCACTATTGCTCTTCTCCAAAGGCTGGGGTTTGTCATAAACTTCGCAAAGTCCACTTTGCTCCCCTCCCAGAACTTGGAGTTCATAGGAGCAAGGCTGGACTCTCTGCTGGCAAGGGCTTTCTTGCCAGCAGACAGGGCCCAAAGGTTGATGGCTTTGGCAAATCAGTTTCTCAGCAGGTCACTGGTCTCCGCCAGACTCTGCCTGAGGCTTCTGGGCCACATGGCTTCGACAGTACATGTGACCCCCAATGCCAGGCTCCATATGAGGCCTGCACAGTGGTGCCTTCGGTCTCAGTGGTCACAGGCCACAGGCAGCCTCAGAGACAGGATAAGGGTGTCCAGACAATTTCTGCACTCCCTCAACTAGTGGCTGCACCCACCCAATCTACTGCAGGGGGTGCCTTTTCAGATTCCAGGGTACACGGTAGTGCTGACCACAGACGCCTCCCTGCAAGGCTGGGGAGCGCATTGTCTGGGCAAGTGCACCCAGGGCCTGTGGTCTCCTTGGGAAGCTGCACAGCAGATCAATCTCCTTTAACTCAGAGCTATTCGATAAGCACTCAAAGCTCTCTCTCCTACCCTGGCTCACCAATCTGTCCTGATTCAGACAGACAACCAAGTAGCCATGTTTTATGTGAACAAACAGGGCGGGACTGGGTCCAGGATCCTTTGTCGGGAGACTCAGGACCTTTGTTCATTTGCCCTCAAGCACAATATGCTCCTCAAGGCTGTGTACCTTCCAGGCCAGGACAACTACCTGGCAGACAGGTTAAGCAGAATACTGCAGCCCCACGAGTGGCAGCTGCATCCTTCAGTTGTTCAGAAGATCTTCCTAAAATGGGGTCTCCCTTTGATAGATCTCTTTGCCAGCCCAATGAACAAGCAACTGCCAAAGTTCTGCTCCAGACAACCGCATCCTCTGCGGATAGCAGCGGATGCTTTTCTAATATCCTGGTCTCAGGGCCTCCTGTATGCGTTTCCTCCCACGCCCTTGGTGGCCCGAACTCTCTTCAAGGTTCTTCAGGACAAGGCCTCGGTCCTGCTGGTGGCTCCCAGGTGGCCGAGACAGCCTTGGTTTCCTCTTCTGCTTCAACTGGCGGTGGATCCGCCACTACCTCTGGGGTTGCAACCTGACCTTCTCTCACAGGGGCAGGGTTCCCTTCTGCACCCCAATCTCAAAGCTCTCCATTTGATGGCCTGGAGGCTGCAAGGGTAGTTTTGGTTCCCTGGGGCCTACCTCAGGAAGTTGAGGATGTTGTCCTAGCCTCTAGTAAACAGTCCACTAGGAAAACCTATGCTCTCAAATGGAAAAGGTTTTCAGTGTGGTGTCAGCTCCGTACAGAGGATCCTTTCTCCTGTACTGTACCAGTAGTGCTGCAGTACTTACTGCACTTATCAAATCAGGGACTTAAGTCAAATTCTGTTCGGGTCCACCTCTCAGCTCTAGCAGCTCACCACTCACTGGTGGAGGGACATTCTCTGTCAGGTCACCCCTTGGTGTCCCGCTTTCTCAGGGGCTTGCTTTTGCTCAAGCCTCCAATCCGTCCTCCTGCCCCTGAGTGGGAGCTGAATGTGGTCTTGCAGCAGCTGACTCGCCCACCTTTTGAGCCGATGGCTACTTGTCCACTACGCTTCCTCTCCTGGAAGACACTCTTCCTGATAGCCCTTACCTCGGCTAGGCGAGTGAGTGAGCTTCAGGCCCTGGTCTGTGATAGGCCTTACACCAGGATTTATAGAAACAGGGTAGTCCTTAGGACTCATCCCAAGTTCCTCCCTAAGGTTGTCTCCTCTTTCCACCTCAACCAGGAGGTGGTTCTTCCAACATTCTTCCCTAGGCCTCATGCTAGCCAGGCTGAAGCAGTCCTGCATACCCTGGACTGTAGGAGAGCCTTATCCTTCTACCTTGACCGTACGCAGGGGCATAGAAGGGCTACTCAGCTCTTCGTATCCTTTGACCCCAATAGGTTGGGGCTGGCTGTGTCCAAGCATACCTTGTCCATCTGGGTAGCTGACTGTATCACCTGGGCTTACAAGGCGGCTGACCTTCCTTTGCAGGGTAGGGTCACGTCCCATCGTGTCAGGGCAATGACTGCCTCAGTGGCTCATCTCCACTCTGTACCCTTGGTAGACATCTGCAGGGCTGCAACTTGGTCTTCAAGCCAGACTTTTGCGGCCCATTACTGCCTGGAGAGGGAGTCTCGTAGGGACAGTGCTTTTGGCCAAGCAGTACTCCGGAATCTCTTTGAGGTTTAGGCAACTCCTGCCCTCCTGCCCTCTCTTGGGCTACCGTTGGAGGTTGTGTCCTTGAAAAGCCTTTCTTTGCTGCTGAGACTAGAGGGAGTTCTCTTGTTCAGCCTGGGTTCCTCGGTAGCTCAGAGCTGGGGAGTCACCCACATGTGAGGACTTCCTTCCTGCTTGGTCCTGGAGAAAGAGTAGTTACTCACCTGTAACAGGTGTTCTCCAGGAGCAGCAGGAATCAGTCCTCACAACCCTCCCTCCTCCCCTTGGAGTTGCAGTTGTACATAGTTTATTTTTCATTTTTGTGTGCTGTTCTTAGCTAGGTCATTTAACTGAGGTAAGATGGCACCTTTAGGCGGGAAGAGAACCGCGCATGCGTGCCTGCATTCCCAAAGACTTTCATAGAAAGCTGGGGAAATGCTCCGCTGGGGCTTCATCGGCACCGATGACACCCATATGTGAGGACTGATTCCTGCTGCTCCTGGAGAACACCTGTTACAGGTGAGTAACTACTCTTTATTCAATGAGGCCGCAGCTCCGATATCGCAGGGAAGCCGCTAGCACCACTTAGTAAACAGACTGCACTGAGTATCTATAGAGCAAATCTACCATACCATATCAGCACCAACTTCCAAAATTCACATAAGAAGCCCATCCAAAAAGAGCAGCACTGTAAATACTGCAGTGGGTCCTGAAACATCCATTTGAACAGCTGAACAATTCAGATTACTACATGCAGATCCCTACATACAAACTCCATAACAGAACACCTGGTCTTGGTCAAACACTCAAAATACAGACCCTCACCAAGAACAGAATAAGTGAACATTACCTAAAAATAAACACATGTAGATAAAAATTAAACTGCAATCCCAAGAAGCCAGATTCTGCATACAGTGCAATACCAGAAAAATAAAAAGAGATGCATTTCCATGTACTGTGTAAAATATAAAGATAGCACCAAGTCCGATCATTAAATTTAAAATAAAATTCTCTTCTTTGTTGTCTGACCATTTTATTCTCTGATTGTATAGGTCCTAATCTGAGGTTTCTGCTTTCCTCTGTCTCCCAATGCACCCTTCTGTCTACTTTCCCCCAGGAATAGCATGATGGTGATGCAGGGCCCTGTGCATAAATTTGGTATACTTTATTTTAAAATGTATATGCCACCCATCTAAAATCCCAGGTGGCTTCTAAATATACAGTACACATGCAATTTTATTAAAACAGGATGTTACAATAAAAACATACATAATAAAACATTGAATTTGATTAATGAAAAGCTACTTACAGCCCCCACCCCCCCAGTCAAATCATTATAAGTATCTGTACATCAGATTTATTTGCTATGACCAGATTATTGATGAGAGGGAAGATATAAAATGAGAAACTAATCCTGGTAGCCATGAATTCAAACGTTGGATTGGATTGTACTAGAGCTGGAAAAGTCCGGAACTCAGCAGCGGTAAAGCTATTGGGCTACTAAACAAAATTAAACAGAGATGTACCTTTAAAATTTGAAATTTCCTTGAATAGGAACTGACAAAATATTTAAATTTCAGTCTGTCAGCATAAAGAATGCAAAACTGCAAATCTCAAAAATACATATTCCAGTACCTCCCAACCATCACCCTACAGTTGACCTCACCAAGAACTCAGAGTGCAGGACCCATAGAGCAAATCTACTATTCCATAACAGTGCTAACTTCCAAAACTCACACAACATTGAGCACACTCAGGAAAGGGCAGCACCATAAATATTACAATGGGACCTAGAACATCCATATTCCTATTCAGAAAACTGAACAAGCCAGATTACTACAGCTCCCTACGTAGAAACTCCATGCTACCAGTACATGTAGCCTCAGCCATATATATGCAAAACAGAGAAAAATTCTCTGCTTGGTGAAGATCTATCAGTACAAACTAAAAACAAACATATGCAGTCAAAAAATGCTTTTACCCATTGTTAGGTTTATAAGATTTCTTTCCCAAAATTATAGATTACTGCAGAGCAAGAGAACTTTCATACACAGACATCTGCATTGTCGGCAGAAACTAACATAATGGCTCAGCACAAGTAGCATGAGTACAACTAATCACTAAATTGAAAATAAAATTACTTTTTTCTACCTTTGTCGTCTGACCATTTTATTCTCTGATCATGCTGGTCCTGATCTGAGGCTTCTATTTTCTGTCTTCTCTTAGCTCTCTTTCTATGGTCTATAATCCATCTGCCATGTCTTGTCTCTTCTTTTGTTTTATTCACTTCCTTCCATCAGCCTATTTCCAGTCCCAGTAACTCTCCCCAGTATCAGCCCCCTTTCCAGTCCTCCCCTCCCAGTACCTTCCATGCCAACCCCCTTGCATTCCCAGGACTGCACCGGTGTCTATTCTCTTCCAGTCCCCCTCCCTTCCCTACTGTCCAGCCAAATTCCATTGCAGGTATCAGCTCACTTCCACTCCCAGTGCCACCACCCTCCCCCATGTCAGCTCCCTTTCAGTCGCCCTTTCCTCTGTCCATCTCCTTTCCAGTGCCATCCCCACATATCAGCTGCCTTCCAGTCCCAGTATCCCTTTCTTCCAGCCTCCTCCCCATTACCCAGCCACCTACCATCCCATCCCTAAGTGTTAGCTCTCTCCAGTCCCACCCCCAGGTGTCACCTCCCTTCCAGTCCCCCTCCAGTATCATCCCCAGGTGTCAGCTCCCTTCCATCCCCCTCCTCCCTTCCCTAGTGTCATCACCCTTCCAGTCACCCTCCGGTACCATCCTCAGGTATCAGCTCCCTTACTGCTCCCATCTTCCCCCATGTCAGCTCCTTTCCTGCCGCCTCCTTCCCCTGGCAGCTGCGGCTCCTGTGTCTTACAGATCTGTGGCTGTAACAGCATTAGTAATTTAAAATAAAAGCAAAACCAGTGTGGGGCTTAAGCTAAAGGGAGTGGGGATGCAGCAGCAGAGGTTGCATAGCAGATGCCGGAAAGCTCCATACCGGTCTTGCTTTTATTTTAAAGTACTAGTGTTATTGAAGCTGTGGCTCTGTAAGACACAGGAGCCGCTACTACCAGTGGAAGGAGGGGGCAGGAAAGGAGTTGACATGAGGGAGAGGTGGGGGCAGGAAAGGAGCTGACATGGGGGAGAGGTGGGGGCAGGAAAGGAGCTGACATGGGGCAGATGTGGGGGCAGGAAAGGAGCTGACATGGGGGGAAGGTGGGGGCCGAAAGGGAACTGATACCGGAGGATGGTACTGGAGGGGGACCGAAAG
Source organism: Ichthyophis bannanicus (assembly GCA_033557465.1). Taxonomy (NCBI): domain Eukaryota; kingdom Metazoa; phylum Chordata; class Amphibia; order Gymnophiona; family Ichthyophiidae; genus Ichthyophis; species Ichthyophis bannanicus. The sequence goes on along the minus strand of CM066032.1, from coordinate 676,629,325 downwards.
GGTGATGACACTAGGGAAGGGAAGAGGGGGGACAGGAAGGGAGCTGACACCTGGGGGTGGGACTGGAGAGAACTGACATGGGTGGGAAGGAAGGGGCAGGAAAGGAGCTGACATGGGGGAAAGAGGGGGCAGGAAGGGAGCTGACATGAAGGGGAAGACCTGCAGACAGGCTCAGCTCTGGCTCAATTGGGGGGGGCAAGGCGGTAGACATTGTAAGGCTCTGATGGGTTCCTCCCCCTCTGATGCAGCATTTTACATCAGAGGGGGTGAAATCAGCACAGACGTACAAGCCTCTGATGGCTTGAAACCCTGCGCTTTTCACTATCTATTTTTTTGGGGCCAAAGGCGACAGCTTCCCATTGCTGCCCCAGTGTCCTCTGATCTGGGGCAACAGCAGAGTGGGGGGGCAGAGGAGTTGATTCTGCCACTGCCAAGATGCAGTGACAGCAGCTTGTCCACCCTTTTGTTTTTTGTTTTTTAAATATTTGAAGGCGGAGTGAGGCGCCTGTTTTGAGGACATTTTTTGCTGCCCCCAAAAGTTTGCCACCTGTGGCGGCCACTTCACTTCACCTCATTATAGAGCCGCCCCTGCTGATTGCATTGTATTTCATTACAGTTCTTGCAAGTTTCTTCTTGATTATAAATGCAACACTATTTCCTCTGTCTTTCATTTCCAGCATAGTAGACCATGTGATCATCAGATGAAAAGTGCCCTTTGCAAGTCCATTTCAGTTTGATGACACCCAACAGATCGATTAGTATACGTTCCATTTCATTCTTGACCACCTCCAACTTCCCTTGGTTCATACTTTGTACGTTCCATATCCCAATATGTAAGATATCTTTGTAGATTCTGACTCATTTCATGCACAGCCACATCAGCAGTCAGACATCAAGAGGACTTTGATCCAACCACATCATAAATGCTGGCTTTACTCTGAAAAGTCTTCAGTTCCTCCCCAGTAGCCAGTTGAGTGCCTTCCAACCTGGGGTCTTCCAGCACTATAGTACAATTTGTTTTGTTGTGACTATCCATTGAGTTTTCGTGGCAAGATATGGAAATAGATTGCCAGGCCTTTCTTCCGCACAGGTAATTCTAGTGTTGTTGCACCATCCCATTCTGCTGCTGCTGCCCAGATGGGTGGTTTGTCTTGGTCTGGGCACCTCAGCTGAGATCTGTCCATCTTAGGAGACCCCCCTGACAGTAGTTAACCTACTGATAGCTTAGCTCTCAATATCATTGATGCACACAAGCCCTTACAGCATGACAAATTGCAAACCAAGTGAGGGCCTTCAGCAATATCACTCACAAATACATTGAACAGTACTGGTCCCAGGATCGATCTCTGGCGCATGCCACTACTCGCCTTCCTTTTATCCAACTTCATTCAGTTTACCATCACCTTCTGTCTTCTGTTCGTCAACCAATTTCTGATGCAGTTCACCACCTTGAAACCCATCCCCAGACTGCTCAGTTTATCAGTAAGCCTTCTATGAGGAACAGTATCAAAGGCTTTGCTGAAATCTAGGTAGATCATATCCATCACATGCCCTTGATCTAGTTCTCTGGTCACCCATTTAAAGAACTCAATCAGATGTGTTTGGCATGATTCTCCTTTATTAAAACCATGTTGCCTTGGATCATGCAACCTATTGGTTTCGAGAAAGTCCACTATTCTCTCTTTCAGGAGTGCCTCCATTACTTTTCCTGTGTATGAGTGCTCATAAAATTAAAGGGTGCAGGCCGAGGGACCAATAGTGAGCATTAAAACAATAAAAGATCTTTCTTCATTAAAAAGATACTGGAGTTTAAAAAGAGTCTTAAGATAAACTAAAGTGAAGGTTCTATATATATGTTGTGTGGTCAACAATAGATATGCTACAAATAACACAGCCAGCTACCAAACCAGGAGCCCTGGCATGTCAACAGTGGGCTTAAAAGATTAGAAACTAGAACTAAAAAGCAAAATGTGTTAAAAACAAATACATCAAAAATAAATAACTGATAAAAAAGGGGGATAAAAACATATTTAGAAAAAAAATCAAATAGCTGCCCAATAGGCCTGATGAGCACAAAGTTTCATTAAAGCACACATCAACTCATAGGGGAAATAGCTGGAGTGCATTCAAATGTAAATGGCAACCTAACTGGCCATATAGTTACTTAGCCCCACAAAATGCATATGTTGTAAAAATAGTCCCTGTAGTTGACACATTAGGGGAAATGGAGGGCATATTAAAAACATCTAGAAGATAGTTGACCTCACCAAGAACGCAGAGTACAGGACCCATAGAACAAATCTAATATTCCATAGCAGCACTAACTTCCAAAGCTCACACAATATTGAGCATACCCAGGAAAGGGCAGCTAATTGTGGGTCAAACCTTGAACATCAAACAATGGAAAGGTCCCAGGAAACCAAAAGGGTGAGATTACAACAGAAGTAAGAAGGCAAAATAACTAAAACTAATAAAAAATCACTAAAATAATCACTAAAAGGAACATTGTAAAAATATCATTTAAAAGAACCATTCAAATGAATAATAAAAGAATAACAGTAAATAAAAATGACAAAAAGGCTTGAGGTTAAAAGTTAACAATTAAGGATAAAAATGAAAATGAAACTACAATAAAGTATTAAATGAATGAATGAATAAATAAATTGCATGAAAAATAAGTAAAATGAATAAACCAGGAGGAGGAGGGGGAGGAAGAAGGGGGAGGGAAAGTGGAGACAGGAAAAGGAAGAAAGAAGGGAGAAAGGAGGGAGAGATAGAGAGAGGAAGGAGGGGGAGAGGAGGAAAGTGGGAGGGAGAGGGAGAATGAGGGGGCAGGTCATCCTTATGTGCTGAATTATTAGCCACACAACTCCCACTGGGAGAGAAGGTACTTCCTAAAATTCTCATCTCCTTTCAAGTAAGGGGAAAGTTTCCACAGTCCCCTGGCCTCTCCATCTCCAGAGCTATACAGCTCTAGTGAAACCATGGCATGATCAGAAAGCTTAACTAGCCCTCTCTCTATTGAATTAATATTGTTTAAAAATCAAACAACTTAATAGAAACAAGAAAATAGTTGATGCAAGACCAGATGGCATAGGCCCAGGATGGATGTATAAAATCTCGTTCCAATAGGTGTAAAACTCACCAAGTATCAATCAAGTCATAGTTTGTGCAGCTGCCTAGGGTCATTCCTAGATGCTCTGGAGTTTCTGTCCAACCGAGCATCGAATATGCAGTTAAAATCCTCCACAAGAATGATAGTGGACATATCAAATAAGGCAATATGATGCACCAACTCTGCATAAAAACATGATTCATAAATATTCAGGCAACAAATATTCCCAGCAGCGCTGGCTTACCATGCAGTTTACCTGGCACCAGCATATATAAACCCCCAGGGTCTTCTCGAAGCCTCTCAAATATGAAATTGACCAGTCCAGTCTGTTTCCCTCCTGAGGAGGCACCATCGTATATTTCCCCAATCCATGAACACTTTAATTTCTCATGTTCGTATCCCTTCAGGTGCCTTTCTTGTAAAAGGGAGATATCTGCGCCATCATCTCTAAGAGCGTTAAGTATCTTGTGATGTTTGATAAGGAAACCTATCCCCACACATATTCTAGGATAACAAATGTAACCCCCTCCTTATCATCTCATCACAGATAGAAAGTGTCCCCAAGACAGTTCCAACACAATACAACAGGAGATTCCGCCTAGCTTAGGACTCCCGTTTAGAATAAATGCCAGAGCAATCTGACTAGCCCGTTTCCCTACAACAATTGTCCAATGATCCATGCTACTCCCATCCCTCTGTAATACCCCCTTATCTACAAATAACTCCCCCTTTGCCCAGTCTCCTAATTCTCAATATTAATATCAAAATCTCTTCCTTTATCCAGGTCATAACCAATGTTCTTGGGGCCCTCCTCACCTTCCTCCCCAAAGCCACAGCCCCTCAGCTTACAAAGCATTCAATCTGCCATGTTTCTAACAATTCACACAGACACACATCATACAGTAACACCACCATCATTTGCAACTCCCACATCTCAACTAATAATCCTAAGAAATTTCCCACATCAACAACTCGCTCATAAAACCCTAATTACCCATCTCATTCTCCATGCACTAACAGACTCACACTCATCCAGTCCTGCATGCTCTCCTCCTACCCTTATTCCCTACTCACTTTCTCAAATACCAATATACAAAAATCAGTTGCATCAAATATCCATGTGAAGAATAAGCACTGAATAAAATGAAACAGCAATAGTCTCTGCGAGGGACAGCAGTGAACCACCATACATGGCAGACCTACCACTGCCCCTACACAGCATTGAACACAACACATATGCAAACAGAAACTCAGATGTCATTTACATAGCCAATTCCCAATATTTCACAGCATGGTAAGAGAACGTCCTTCTCAGCAGTAAAGTTGGAAGGGGAGAGGATCTAGACTGGACACAGACAAAAAAGTAGTGTTTGGTATTAATTGGCTAGATCAAAGCACACTTACATTGCATCATAATTGGGCTGCAGCTGCATCAAACCCCCAGCAGCCTCCATAAGCAGGTCCATCTCTCCACCCAATTATGCCAAAGTCCGATCAATCAATAAGCTCAATGTCTTTGCGGGCAGAAGGCAGTCTAACGGCACAACTGGCTCTAGCAACAGTGCAAAGCCACAGCTGATAGCCATAGAACCTTGACTATTTTTAGGCAGGGTCATACCAAGGGCTGTGCGAGTGGTGCGGCTGCACAGGGGCACAAGTATGGAAGGGGCACTGATGTCATTACTGGGCTTCTAAGAACCACTATAAAAGAGAGTTCCTGCACGCAACTGGGTGGGTTGAGGGAACCCAGAATCACCAATTGCATAGGGCGAATTGCTAGCTTGGTACACTCTATTTGTAGGGTCTCTATCTCCAAGTGAGCTTTTGTCACCTTCCTTCTTGGTTCTCTACAGTCCTAAGTGGATGAGGTTACCAATTCCCATTTTTTAATCCTACGCCTTCCCCCATCACTCCCATATGTTACCATCAAGTTTTGTAATGTTAGCAAAACAAGCGAGCTTTTGCCTTAACATCTAGCCACCAAGGTATCCCTCACCTTTGTGGCAATAGCCAGCCACCACAAACCTCCCGGCATTGTTTTCTCATCACCCCTCCTCCTTGCTTCTGATTTTGGAGGGAGCAAAATTTGGGTTGTTTAGTGATACTGCAAGTTTCCAACCCTCTTTCTAGCACCGTTTTCAACATTTATTCCAAGATTGCTAGAATTTTGTCACAGTACCTCTGATGGTAGGTTTTCCAGACATCTACCATCCTGGTCAGTGAAGACTTATTTTCTTATGTTTCCTCTGTACTTTCCTCCTCCTCTTTCTCCTTGAAATTCCCTTTTCATGGAAAACTTCCTCTCCCAGCATTGTATTGAGGCCTGTCAAATATTTGAATGTGCCTATCCCGGGCCAGATATGAGGAGAAAGGACACCACCACCTTTGTTATCACTCAAACTAAATGCATCTCTTTGATAAGGACAAAATAAGGTGTGGACAGCGCTCTGCATTTTTGGGGAATAATTGCTGAATGCTATATCTCCCTGTAACTTTAATAAGATTAAAAACATAAATACATCTTTCAGATGTATGCATAAAACCCATTCCAAGTCTTTTCTGTATGTCTGGTGCCTATTCACTGGAAAAGGATGAATCAGTCAGTCAGGTTATCTGATTCAGCCTATTTAGTGATTAAAATACTATGGGGGTCATTCTGACCTGCAAATAGCAGGGATGTATGTCCGATTTGGACATGCAACCCCCACTATTTGCAGGGGCCATATCCCGATAGAGCTCCCCGCATGTACAGCAGCTTTGTGCGGGGAACTCTGGACGGGGACGGGAGGGGGAGTGCCAAAGGAAGAGTGTGGGGGCAGTCCACACACCCCGGATGTACAGGATCGATTCAGGTCACGGCCCTGTACATCCAGCAGGGCAAACATGGACGTCGGATATATTCCACCTCAGAGGTGGAATAACTCCAATGAATGACGGAAATTGGGCCAGGGCCCCCCCCCAAACCACAGCATAGTGTTAGGTAGACGCCCGCTGCTTGATCCCGGCCCTGGCATCTCCCACCAAGGCTTAGGCAGCGAGAGTGGAGGCTATTTCGGCTGTAGGGCCTTTCAGCGCTCCTGCATGGTGTTCCAGTGCCATAGCTACGAGACGCCACAGCACCGGGGCTCCAGCAGAAGCATAGGGAGGGCTATCCAGGGAAGTAGATGGATGTTCAGCACTACAAAAATCGGGGCCCTTCTGGCCTGTCTAATTGTCTGATTCTGCACCTGCGGGAACATCTCGCTCCTGCAGGTGCAGAATTGGGTGCACTTTTGGGCCATCCATTTTTTGGACATCTGGACGGCCTGGACATGCCCCGATTGGAATTGGCCTCCACATATATGGCTACATAAAAGCTCTGAATTGCATTCTATATTTTTTGTATGCATCAATAGGCAGGCATTGAGGAAAAACTGAAACGAAACCCAGGTCTCATAAAAATAGAAACAAATCTTTCATCAATTAGGCATTGATTAAATAGGAGCAGTAGGATTTGTCAAAGGCATATATCCCCCACATCCTCTAAATAAATAGCATCATTGTTATCACTACCCAGTGATACCAGCATTTAACATAAGTTCAAATTACCAAAGCAAAGTCTTCATAAAACCTTTAAAGCCAGCTAGAGAAGAAACTTTTTATTGAACAGATACCAGAGATCACCAGTTCCAAGAAACAGCTGTAGAGAATATTCTCTCTTCTAATTACTTTACATTAGTTATTGACTAGAACAAGCAAAAAGGTTTCCCCTCAATCTCGATTCATCTAGGAGGGGAAAAGACTAGCAGTTTAGAGAAAGAACATGGGAAAATATAGTGTAACTTTACGCATTTATATTACTGATTCTGCTGTGTGTTGAATCATACACACGTAAATCCATTTAATTAAGCAAAAAGATGGATTTATGTCCCTGAGACATCTAAGCATCAGTTTGTAGACATCATTCTGTATATGTTATATAATTAGGGATACCATCTGGCATGGGTCATATTGAATAGACTGAAAGATCATTGAGTCAATTGATATTACATTATCCTTAAGGGGCAAATTTGAAATAAATTTCATGTGTGTAAAGACTGAGTGCACTTTTTCCATTGACAAGCAGGATTAAGTCAGGCACACAAGTGGGTGACATCATCCAATAGTGCCAGGACGAAATTGTTCTCTTCCACAGCTGAAAACTTTCATGTAAAGTTCTGAGAATGTGCAGCCCTTTCTGCGCACTGTGGTCTCAACTCCATTTATTCTGGCCTGGTGAGCGGATGCAAAACAAAGTTCTCCCAAAGTATTGTTTGTTTTGTCATCAATGCCATTTTCATTGATTTTCTTCACATATAGTCTCTATTTCAATGGTCATGTCTCAGAAGGTGGGGTTTCACCCTGCACAAAAAGCAGATGAAAAATTAAAAATTAAGATAAAATTTTTCTTGTGCCAACAAATCCACAACCAAAAAGGTACAACTGCTTAAAAGATACATTTCTTGGTATGCCATCACCAGCTTCTGGTCATCAAGATAAGGACATCAGGGCAGAAGTGACATTGCTCCATGCAATGCCAATGACATTTAGACAACTCCCCTTCTACTAGATAAAAGCTGGGGCTGAATCATCAACACAAAATACACAATCAGCTTATATGACAGGCTGCAGCAAGTGGAAGAATGGTTGGATAGAGAATGTCAGTATCATAGTGAAGCCTTGAGCTCTAGACAGAAGTATGGAATCTCACCCTGGGAAATGTTTTCAATCCATAAGGACAATTCAAACAGCCAATAAAATATAAAATACATAGAAAGGACATGCAGAGTGTACATGGATTACAGCCGGAAGAGCCATTTTAGAAACATATATGGGAAAACTGAACCCCACAAACATGGCCACTTCCACGTGAAAGAGCCAGTATGTGTACGTATAGCCAGACCATTTTGCAATCCTATACACAGAAGTAGAGGGGTTTATTTTTAGGGGTGCTCAGTGGTATCAAGTAGCACACCTTTTTCATTGCCTGCCAAAACTAACTCATGGTCCTCACGTATTAATGAAAGAGTCCTGGAGAGGCATGCCAGTGCCTTCACTGTTAGGAAAAACGCATTGCATAGAAGTCCCACCAACTGAGGCCACAAAGGTTTCCTTTTTTTTACATTTTAAGTTAGAGGAGGAAATAAACAATGGGAATTTAAGGAGACTTTGTCCCTTGTGGAAAGCCCTAGTCAAAACAAACACTTTTTAAAAATCTATGCATGTTTCAGAGCAGGTGTAAATCCTGACATTGAGAATAAACATGTAGACTTTTGGCCTGTCCAGGGCACATAGAACCATGCCCTCTTACAATTTCTACATGGTGTGGAACGCCACGTGCGAGTTGCACCTTTCTAAAAATGGTTATTTACATGTGTGTGCAATCTACATGTTTAAATGCTGGGTTTTCTATGTGGAAAGGGCACATAAAGCTTCTAAAATAACCCGTATGCTCTGTCAGCTAGAAAATCTCTAACCCAATTCATAACAAACCCTGAGTTCCCCAGAGCAAACAAGCCAGTAGTAGGCAATTATACGATTGTATTTTCTTTCTTTCTTTCTTTCTTTTTTTTAAAATTGTAAAACCAATAAAATCCTAAAGTGGTTTAAGTGGTATATCAAATTTGATAAATAAATAAGTTGAAAATGCACATTTACAGTGTGATGCAATGATGCATTTCCCCTTTCCTCTGTTTGCAGGCCAAGGCATATCTGAGTGGGGGACTCTGTTGAAACAGGCATAGTAACGTGTTTCTCTGTTAGTGGGTTCCGGGGGGGGGGGGACAGTATGGGTAGCGACTGTTGGTGGATGTGAATTGAGTACTGGTATGTGTGTGTGAATCAATGGTATGATAGACATATCTATTCCCACAGGGAGAGTTTATCTATTTACCTATGAGGACGTGAGGGTGGGATAGCAGAGACTAAGGGGGATATGTGTATGTGAGTGCGTAGATGTGAGTTGGGGATGTATGTGGGTTGACTGTAGGAGTTGGCTTCTTTTTCCCTTGCACTCATTCCCTGTCCCTCCCATTATCTAGCCCTATTCCCCATCTCTGCCCTTTGCCACCTTTCTTTTTGTTCTCTCCCTTCTTTCCTTCTACCCACTCAGGCACTATCCCTCCCTTCCTTCTTCTGCCACCCAACCTTGCACTCTCTCTCCCCCCACCACCCTTTTCCTTCATGCATTCTCTTCCTCTTCTCCTCTAGTTTTGTCCTTCCTAATGATCCACCCCTCTTTAATCCTTCCCTTTCCCTTAAGTTCTGCCCCTTATTTATTCGCTAATCCTGCTTCCCTTATGCTCCTCCTGTCTTTTTTCTTCTCTCTAACCTCTGTCTGTTTACCCTAAACTTAACCCCTTTCTTTTCCTCATTAACCTGCCCCTTCCCTTATACTCCCCTCTCCTCCACTGAAGTTACCAGTGGGATCTGGGGACTCCGGCCAGATCTACGCTGCCACTACCGCTCTCACTTCATTAGTGGGACATGAGGACTCCGGCCAGCTCTACGCTGCCACTACCGCTCTCACTTCATTAGTGGGACATGAGGACTCCGGCCAGCTCTACGCTGCCACTACCGCTCTCACTTCATTAGTGGGACATGAGGACTCCGGCCAGCTCTACGCTGCCACTACCGCTCTCACTTCATTAGTGGGACATGGGAACTCCGGCTAGCTCTACGCTGCCACTACCGCTCTCACTTCGTTAGTGGGACACGAGGACTCCAGCCAGCTCTACGCTGCCACTACCGCTCTCACTTCATTAGTGGGACATGGGGACTCTTGTCAGTTCTGTGCTGCAACAGAGTATAAACCTTATGCATCTGTTTGCTTGTGTAGGCACAAATGGATGCATACGTACAGGTGGACCAGAAAGACAGACAGATTGACTCTCCCAAAAAGTCTCTATCACTCAAGTGAAACACACCTAAAAATTAGACAGATGGTAAGGAAAAAGTCTCACAACAGAAAGTGAACAGAGAAGCAGCTTTACTGAAGCAGAGCATTGTAGGCAAACTGAAAGAAACATACAAGGTCAGGGAAGAAGTCTGTTTTCAAACAAATGCACAATGTCTTAAGAAATTAAGATGGGGGTTGTGTGTGTTAAAATGGCCATTCTGAAGTTTCTCTACCTTTTACAAGCGTTGCCGGTGCTGGTTCAGGATACGATTTTGAAAAATGTCAGGAAGAAGATAGAGCATTTTATTTGGAATGGCAAACCCCCAAGGGTGGTGAACAAGCTACTACAGAGGACAAGGAGGGATGCGGAATTGGAGTTTCCTGATATAAAATTATTATTTGACGGCTCAATTAAAGTGAGTCTACTCCTGGTTTAGAGAAGGGAAGCAGTGTGTATGTTTAGAAAAGGCCACTTTAGAGGATAATAGTTTTGATGGGGTGCTCTGGGCAACTAAGGAGGAGGGAGCAATTTTGTGAGGCATATGCTGGATCTGTGGTATAAAGCTGAGGAAAGAGCTTGTAGTTAGGAAAGGGATCTCTCACCTTTGCATGATTAGGTCATGCTTTAGGGTGGCTCTGGGTTAGTCACTTAGGTTTTGGATAGATGGAAACAAAAGGGGTTGATGAACCTTGCACAGTTTTTGCAGAGAGGGAAGGTGTTGCCTTATAAAGGTTTAAGAGATACAGTATTTATGGTTTGGAAGTGAAAGATTTCTATGACTACCTGTGGGTACGCTATTTTCTACAGCAGGATGTGGTAAATGGGGACCTTACAATGGGAGAGAACATGGTTTGAGACCTTATGTCTAGAGGTCCTAGGGAGAAAAGTTACGGTGTCTAAATTGCATAGGGGATTAAATACAGAGGGGGTTGGAGAAATAGGGTATATATTTAAATGGGAGAGGGATATAGGGGAATCGTGGCATGAGGAGGAGTGGATGAAAATCATACAGGAGATTTCCAGATTATCTATAGCCACTAATTTAATAGAGAATGGATATAAAGTACCATTTTGATGGTATCTTACTCTGGAGAGACTCTTTAAAGCAGCGGTGCTTTCATGATCCATAGAGCACACTCATTAATCTCCTTAACTAGTTAAACAAGCTTAACATCCAAGAACACCCAGTCTTGTACTTATCAACCATTTATTAAAATAAGTAAATAAGTACTTACTGTACCTCAGAGGTTGAACAGAAAGGCAGCACTATTCCTAGTTAAAGGAGAGTCTTGGAGAATAAACTGGACGACAGTAGGCTGGTTGATAAATTCATAAAGAGATAATGATTGCAGGGGCGGGAGGGAGAGAGGGGCAGGAGTCTTGATTTTTTGAGCCCTAAGATAGAGAATTCTACCTAAAGAGGAGGGGGGAAGAAGAATACCCCAAAGACTAGGGGTTCTGCTAGTGACCAATAGGGTTGGAGGTAGAACTTTGGGCTTAGGCATGACTTCAGCAGATCTACAGGGATAGGAGAGAGGAGGTCACATGCAACATCTAACCCGGGCTCAAGTACAAGGTCACTTAGGGGCGCTAAGTAAAGGCTAGGCCATAGCTGAGAGATTAAATGAATTCTTTGCTTCAGCCTTTACTGAAGATGTAGGGAATTTACCCATGCCTGAAATGGTATATAAAAGGTGATTTATCGTAAGAACAAAGAAATATCGATAAACCGGGAAGAAGTATTACAACTATTTCATAAACTGAAAAGTATCAAATCACCAGGACTGGATGTTATACATCCAAGGGTATTGAAACAATTGAAATATGAGATTGCAGACCTACTATTAGTAATCTGTGAACTTTCATTAAAATCAACTAATACCTGAAGAGTGAAGAAAGGCCATTATAATGCTTTTTTTTTTTTTTTTTTTTTTTTAGTGCTATCAAGTCAGTGTTGACTCATAGCAAGCCAGCTACCTCTGGGTTTCTTGGCAATGTATCACTGGAAGTAGATTGCCAGCCTTTCCTTCTGAGGCAATGGAGGGTAAAGTGACTTGCCCAAGGTCACAAGGAGTGCCAGTGGGAATTGAACCCTTGGTTTTCTGGATACTAGGCAGTTGCTCTAACCACTAGACTACTCCTCCACTCCATAATGTAATGCTAATATTTATAAAAAGGGTTCCAGAAGTTATTCAGGAAACTACAGACCTGTGAGTCTGACATCAGGTACCAGGCAAAATGGTAGAAACCATTATAAAGAATAAAATTACTGATCATGTATATAGTCATGGTTTAATGGAAGAAAGCCAACATGGATTTTACCAAGGAAAGTCTTGTCTTAGTAATCTTTTATATTTTTTTTTGAAGGTGTGAATAAACAGGTAGACAAAGGTGAGCCGGTTGATACAGTGTATATGGATTTTTAGAAAGCCTTTGACAAGGTCCCTCATGAAAGACTTGGCGAAATTAAAAAGGCATGGGAAGAATAAACAAATGCAAACAAAAAAAGCAATGGGATTGCAGGCAGTGTAGTATTGTGGATCAGAAACTGGTTAAAAGATAGAAAGCAGAGAGTAGGGCTAAATAGCCAATTTTTCCAATGGAGAAAAGTAAATAGTGGAGTACCCCAGGGATCTGTATTGGGCCTGCTGCTTTTTAACATATTCATAAATGACCTGGAAATGGGAACAACAAGTGAGGCAATGAGATTTGTAGATGACACAAGTTTTCACAGTCCTCATGGGTTTTAACAACTTTGAATAATTTTGTAAGAGGACCTTGAAAAATTGGAAGACTGGGCATCCAAATGGCAGATGAAATTTAATGTGGATTTAATGTGGACAAGTGCAGAGTTAGCACCTAAGACAGAATCACCAAACTTTGGTTACACTATGCAAGGTACCACCTTAGAAACCACCACCCAGGAAAAAGATTTAAGCATCATTGTGGATAATACGTTGAAACCCTCCGCCCAGTGTGCAGCGGCGGCCAAGAAAGCTAATAGAATGCTAGGAATTATAAGGAAAGGAATGGAGAATAAAAACAAGGTTATTATAATGCCTCTGTATCGTTCCATGGTTCGACAGCACTTTGAATATTGTGTGCATTTCTGGTCACCGTATTTTAAAAAGGATATGGTGGAATTAGAAAAGGAACAGAGAAGAGGCACCAAAGTGGTAAAGGGGATGGAAGGATACCCCTATGAGGAAAGGTTTAAAAGGTTAGGGCTCTTCAACTTGGAAAAGAGAAGGCTGAGGGGAGATATGATAGAGGTCTATAAATTAATGGATTGGAACAGGTTAACGTAGATCAGTTGTTTACGCCATCAAAAAGTAGAAAGACTAGGGGACATGCAATGAAGCTACAGGGTAACCCATTTAAGACTAATAAGAGAAATATTTTTTCACTCAACGTGTAATCAAACTCTGGAATTCGTTACTGGAGGATGTAGTAAAAGCTGTTAGTGTAGCTGGATTTAAAGAAGGTTTGGAAAAGTTCCTGGAGGAAAGGTCCATAAACCATTCACAGGTCTGCAAAATTTTTTTTTTCGAGGGCTGTTTTGGTTATTCCATGTAATCTTTATGTTTTTTTGTGCGCTGAATCTGAAAATGACCTCCATTTTGTCATAGGACATCATGTTTCCTGACAATTTAGGTAACTATGTTAAATAAGGCAATACCTCAAAATAAATGGAAATAGACTTATAAAATTAAAGTTTTATTACAATATTTTCATGAAAATCCTTTTTTGAACTGAAATGAGCTCACCTACACACACTAAACTCGATTCCTCTTCCTTGTGAGGCTCCTCTTGGTGCATTTACACTTGTGAGTAGCATCTGGAATGTCTCTCTGAAGCATCCAACAGTAGTCTGCCATCATTGTAATGCTCCATTTTCCCTGGTATCTCCTGTCCATCTCTTTAATGTCTTGGTGGAATTGTTCACCTTGTTCCTCACTCACAGCTCCCAAATTTTCAGGAAAGTAGTCAAGGTGGGACTGGAGGAAATGCACTTTCAAACTCATCAGGCAACCTAAAGCTTGAAATGCTTTCGGCATTCGTCAGATGATCTTTTTGTAGTGAGGATCTTCGTTATTGCCTAAAAATTTCTGTACGACTTCTTTAAATGCAATCCACCCTTCTTTTTGAGGATCTGTCATGGTATTCACAAATTCTTGATCAACTATAAGCCTTCTAATGTCTGGTCCGACGAACACACCTTCCTTCAATTTTGCCTCCGACAGGCCTGGAAACTTGGTGACCAAGTATTTGAAGCATTCTCCATCTCTTGGAAGTGATTTTACAAATTGCTTCATCAATCCCAATTTTATGTGGAGAGGTGGTAGATGAACTTTATGGGAAGGTACCAAAGTTTCTCGGAGGACATTTTTTTCACCGACTGTTAGCACCCTCGGCTGCCAACTCTTCTTGGTCCAGTGATTTTGTCGGTCTCGACTGTCCCATAGACACAGAAAACAAGGATATTTGGTATACCCAGCTTGTTGCCCGAGCAGCATGCACAAGACCTTCAAGTCCCCACACACTTGCCAACCATGGTCTTCATATTTAAGTTTACGAAGAACCAATTCCAAGTTCTCGTAGGTTTCCTTCAAGTGTACGGAATGATCTACAGGTATGGAAGCGTAAAAACCATTGTGGAGTAAAACTGCTTTGAGACTTCTTTTTGAAGAATCTATAAAAAGACGCCATTGCTCTGAATCATATTGGATTTTAAATTGACCCATCAGACCTTCGACATCGATGCAATAAACCAACTTGTCTTCCTGGGCGAAATAAGGAACGAACTCCTTTTCACGATGTCTGAACCATGAAGATGACACTCCTGGCAACAATAAATTCCTGCTTTTCAGCCTTGATCCGAGTAACTCAGTGGCATCTTTGGGAAGATTCAAGTCTCTTACCAAATCATTCATCTCCTCCTGAGAAAACAATTTTGGTTTTGTATCATCTTCAAAGTCAGAACTTGATTCGTCATCTAGTTCAGGTATGACTTCACCTTCATCGGAGCTAGGTATCTCTTCCAAGGTAGCAGGGGGCTTGGGTACTGGTATATCTGTGCCATGGGGGATGGGACGAATTGCCGAGTGAAGATTGGGGTATGAAATGGAATGCTTCCATTTGGAATTAAACCCTTTCACATTGCATGAACAAAAGTAACAGTCGTCACTATGGTTCTTTTGCTCTCACCATACCATAGGAATCCCATAACGGAAAGATTTTTTCTTACCCTTGAACCAGTTTCGGAGGTCCTCAACACACCGTTTGCACACTTTATGAGGCACCCAGACTTTATCTTGATCTCCAATTTTTAGTCCAAAGTATGCAAAGTATACTTTTTTCACAAAGTCTGTAATATTCTGCTGTTGCTTCAACACTGTATATTCACCACAGATGAAACAGAAACTGTCTGGCAAATTAATACACTTTTGCGGAGCCATAACATAACGGTTGAAGAATGACGAGCTAACACGAATTGCGATGAAAAAGTGTGAACAGCCTAGAACCAAGAACCTGATGATGATTCGTGCACAAGTGTGGCATGCAGTAGAGAGCAGCCCTGTGTCTGTACATGAGACGTCACAGTGCTGGCCACGCCCCCCTGCACTGACCGGAGTTGCTGCTATCTGCCCTGTGTCTCCCTCCCACTGGATTCTTCAGGAAAGATTAACCCCTTCTACCATTAGAAGCACGGACTGAAAACTTGCTTAGCTTATGTATATATTGCTGACCATCAGATTTACAGTGCTACATTTTTTTTTTACATAACTCGGACAACCCCTTTAAGGTTTTTTTGGCATTTTATATCTTAAATGCACTTATTTATTTATTTATTTATTTATTTATTTAACAGTTATTTATATACCGCTCTTTCCCTTGTTTCAAGTGCGGTTTACATGTAACAGTAGGTTAATTGGTATGAGATATACCAGGACATTTTACATAGAACAGATAATTATAAATTACAAGGAAAATGTGAATTAATTAATAGTAATTTGAATTAATTAATAGTAATTTGAAAAAATTTGATAAATTTGAAGACAATTTTGCATGTTGTGGCAAATCATGTCTAGGAGTTTTTTCAATATTTGTTTTCAGCACACCAAAATGCATGGAAATTAGATGAAAATAAACAGCTTTTTAGTCGCAGACCTGTGAGAGGACGCAGGAAACCCACTTGCCCCAGGACAAGCATTGTGGAACCTGTGTGTCTTTTTGGGAATCTGCTAGGTACTTATGACCTGGATTGGCCATTATTGGAAACAGGACACTGGGCTTGATGGACCTTGGTTTGACCCAGTATGGCATTTCTTATGTAAGGTCACAGGTCTAAAGTAGGAAGCAGCTGGTAATAGCAAGTAGTTGTATACAAAGCACAGAGTAGTGACTAAGCAAACACACAGCCCTGTGGGCAGAACAGGTGGTAAACTGCAGCCAGTGCTGGAGACAGTGTGGTGAGGTGGGGTTGTAGGGAGGTATGAAGGTATGGAGAAGGAGTGATCACTCTTACGAAGGATATTTTGCAGGTCACTTTGCAGCGTCATCCTGCCATCTTCTTAATTCATAAGCAAGAACACGCTTGGCCAGTTAAAATGCAGGCATCCTGAAGCACCTTATAGTGGCTGTGAGAGTTGAGATTGCGGCAAACTGGAATCAGCCCAGTTTACCGGGGTTGTCTGGTTTTGCAAGATGAATGTTCAAGATGTACCAAATACATAAGCTTACAGATAGAGAGGAAAGAGAGCAATGGAGAAGCAGTGGAAGACGATGTGGAAGTGACTTGGAAGGAGGGGGGCTGATTTGTTAAAGAATATGTGAAGTAGGTATGTAGGAATGGGAACACCAAGCACTGAAATGGGTGGGAGGGTGTAAGTGGGAGGGGAGGGGAAAGGAGGGATTCATGTTGACGGGGTATGTAACTGTTTTATATGCATTTTGTTTAAACATTTAAAGTGGGGGAAAAAAATTAAGATGGGGCGAGGTGAGTGAAGTGTTCTGTGCAAGCGCCTGCTGGATGCAGCCCTGTAATGAGGTCAGGCCCACTGATCTTGGTGTTGGTCCCATTACCAAACGGCAACTGGTGAGATGTAAACAGAATGTTGCCCTTCTCTCCTGCTCACGCACAGTTACACCCTGGGTGCGCACTCACATGCTACAGTGCAATCAGAAAACAGGACAGTCTAAACAAAATGGTTATTCTGCTACAAAAAGAAACAACCCTAATCTCTGCTTGGAGACAAGACAGCAGTGGATGATAAATATTTTAAGTAATTAAAATGTTTTATCCTTGGAAGGAACCGGTGCCAAAGAGCAGAGACAAAATAAGAAAGATAAATGTTCTCAAGGCTTCTGCTTTTTCTTTTCATTTAAGGAGGGAGGTGAATGGAAGACTAACCTGTTGGTGAGGGGAGGTTTTATTTCAGCTCTTGACTAGATAAACTCATTTACCATAATCCCACATGAGATCTGTGGTCACACAAAGATTTAACAATAGTGCTATTTTCCAACCTCATTAAGAACACTCAAGCAATTAAATATTTTAAGTACCAGAATCTCTCCTACAGCTATAACTTCAATAATTCTGACACCAGTAGCACAAAGTGAAAGTTACATTCTGCGTGCACAAAGGAAAGGACCTTGGAAAAAATCAGCCAAAACAAAGAAGCAAAAACACTTTGCTAGGTCTTAAGTAAACTGGAGTATCTGTAGGTGCAGTTCTGACTTTTCACACATGCAAATGGCATGTTTCTCAATGGAAAGGTCCAACCCTTTAGTAGACTGATTCCTGCTTCTTCAGCAAAGTTTCATATTAGTCAGGAACTGCATATAATATGCAGTTTCATATTAGTCAGTTCTCCAGGACCAAGCAGGAAGTCAGTCCTCACATATGGGTGACGTCGGCGCCGACGGAGCCCTCGCGGAGCAATTTTCCCCAGCTTTCAAAGAAAGCCTTTGGGAATTGCAGCGCGCATGCGCGGTCCCCTTCCCGCCCAAGGGTGCCATCTTGCTCAGTCTTCTTTTTTCCGCGGAGCCCTACAGACGTTTGTACTTCACCGCTAGAGAAGTTGATTTTATTTGTATTTTTTCTCGGTTCGACGCTGGTTCTTTTCCCACCCGGACCCACGACGCCGGTTGCGAGTCCGTTCTTTATTTTTCGTTTTTTTGTCCTTCGTGACAGATTTCGCGCCTTTTTTTTTCTTTTTCACTGGTAGCCCTGTCTTTTGACCTCGCAGGGGCCCTTTTTCCCCCGATGGCTGCCAGCGGGTTTAAGAAGTGTGATCGGTGTAAGAAGCCCATGTCTCTTACCGACACACACGACTACTGCCTCCACTGCCTCGGACCCGATCATGACCCGATGATCTGTGGTCCGTGTGGCAAGATGTCCTCAAAAGCGTTGAGGAGTCGGCAGCATCAGCGGGAACGTATCTTCTCTGACTCCGGCTGGGCCCGGACCTCGTCAGAGGCTTTGACGTCTCGGGACTCTGGTCCTGAGCGTCGTCGATGTTCCTCTGAGCGGGGGTCTCCTACCTGGGAACATCATCGGAAGAAGAAAACCGCGAGGGCGTCGTCGGTGGATGCTCCTGGTTCCTCGAGGGCCAGGTCACATAGCTCCGATAGCCGTCCCGGGTCCTCGGAGATGGAGAGGCCTTCCAAACATCCTCGTCTCGAGATGGACTCGCCCGCTCACGTAAGTACTGTAGTCCTCGTGGACTCGCCTCCGAAGGAGCCGACATTGGGCCCGACGCCGTCGGGGCCCGAGTCGGGGGCTGCTGGGTCTCCTGAGCTCGGACTCAGGTTGACGGCCTTGGAGAGCAGTCTGACTGCCTTCATGGACCAGCAGCGGGCATTGATCGCTGGCCTCGCCGGTGCTTCTGCCCTGACCACCGGGACGTCGACGTCCAAGTCGACCCCGGAGACCGAGCCGATCCTCGAGTCCATGAGGGCTCGAGTCGATCCTCGGTCACGGTCTCCTTCGGCCTCCCGTTCGGGACCGAGGTCGTCGACGCCAACTCCCTCGGCGTCGGGGCGGACGGCATCGATGCCCGCCCGACCGGAGCCGCTCGACTCCTCCTCCGAGGAGTCAGCCTGGGAAACCGAGGACGAAGAGTCACCTGGTTCTTTTCGGACTCGGTGTGTCCCATCAGACTCCCCCGAGTCCGAACCTCGGAGACGGTCCCCCCCGGAGGATACCCGGTTCTCGGACTTCGTGCGGGATATGGCCAAGGTCTTGGCCTTCCCCGCGGATCCCGAGGAGGAGCCTCGAGCCGAGGAGCTCGATGCCCTCCAGTATGACTCTCCCCCAAAGGAGGCCTTTATTGTACCGGTTCCTTCGATGCTGGAACGACTTCTCTTCCGCATGTGGGAGAGCCCGGCGTCGTCGCCGGTGTTAAGCAAGCGGGTCGATTCCATTTATCGAGTCCGCAAGAGCCCCGGGTTCCAAAAGGCACAACTACCGCTCCATTCCATGGTGGTGGAATCGGCCATGCATAGACTTAAGAGTCAAAAGATGCACTCCTCGGTGCCTCCCAGTCGGGAGGCTCGCAGCCTGGATGCCCTCGGTAGGAAGTGTTTCCAGGGCTCTATGCTTGCTTGTCGAGTCCAGACCTACCAGCTCTATATGGGCATGTATCTCTGAGACCTGGCTAAAGAAATAGCCAGGTTCTCTGCTGGTCTCTCCGAAGAACCTTTGCAGAGGTTCCAAGCCTTGTCAACTGGTATTCGGGTGTGCTCAAAGTTTATCTCTCGAGCAGCCTACGATGGCTTTGAAGCATCGGCTCGGGTAGCCGCAGCCGGCATCGGTGGCCGCCGACAGGCCTGGCTTCAGTCATCCGACCTCGAGCCATGGGTGCAGGACAAGTTGGTCGATGTCCCCTGCAGAGGGGAAAACCTCTTTGGCAAACCCATGGATGAGAAGGCTGCACAGATCGAGACCGAGACTCTCACCAGGACTCGGCTCTCAAGGAAGACCTTTGCCCCTTCTCAAACGAAGAAGGGCTCGGGGAAAAAGCCCTTTTACCCGAGGAAGGCGGCTGCCTATAAACACTACCCTCATTATCAGGCCTCAGCAGCTCCCCAACAGGATCAGCAGGCCAAGGGACGGGGTAATGGGTCCCGTAGGCAGCAAGCCCCCAAGCCTGCACCACCGGCCCCTGCTCAGCAGGGTGGGGGGTTTTGACTTCATCAGCATAGCCTGTCCCCCTCAGCTGGTTTCTCTCAGCACAGGAGGCCGGCTGGTCCACTTTGCCCACAGGTGGTCCAACATCACTAGAGATACCTGGGTGCTTCACATAGTCCAAGAAGGCTATCTTCTGCACTTCCACTAGGTACCTCCCTCCTACTTTCCAGGGGAGCCTCTCAGACTCCCTCTGCACAGGGACTTACTCCTTCAGGAGTTAGCAAGTCTTCTTCAGGAACAGGCTGTGGAACTGGTGCCCCACCACCTGAGAGGTCAGGGCTTTTACTCCAGGTACTTTCTCATACCAAAAAGGACAGGAGGCCTCAGACCCATCCTGGACTTGCGGAACCTCAACAAGTTCCTCGCAAAGGAAAAGTTCAAGATGCTTACCCTTGGAATCCTGCTGCCCTACCTCCAGCAGGGAGACTGGCTATGCTCCTTGGATCTAAAGGATGCCTACACTCACATCCTCATCCACCCCAGCCACAGACAATATCTCAGATTTGTTGTGGGGGGCAATCATTACCAGTACAGAGTACTACCCTTTGGCCTATCCTCCGCACCAAGGGTGTTCACCAAATGTCTAGCAGTGGTGGCGGCTTATCTAAGACTTCAAAGCCTCTTTGTATTTCCATACCTGGACGACTGGCTCATCAGAGCACAGTCTTCCCAAGAGGCCACTCACGCCACGCACCGCACTGTGGCTCTACTCCAGCCCTTGGGCTTTGTCATAAACTTCACAAAGTCCACTTTGCTCCCCTCTCAGGATCTCGAGTTCATCGGCGCAAGATTAAACACGCTTCAGGCGCGTGCCTTTCTGCCTCTCGACAGAGCAAACAGGCTCATGGATCTTGCCAGCCACTTTCACAGCAATTCCCTGGTCTCTGCCAGGCAATTTCTGAGACTGCTCGGCCATATGGCTTCCACAGTCCATGTGACCCCCAATGCCCGCCTGAACATGCGGCCTGCTCAATGGTGCCTTCGCACACAATGGCATCAGGCCACTGGGAGCCTTGCGGACTCCGTACAGATCTCCGACCCGCTGGTCTCTTCTCTGCAATGGTGGCTTCATCTGCCAAACCTAGTGCTAGGAATGGCTTTTCAGTCTCCTCCGCCTTCTCAGGTCCTAACGACCGATGCTTCTCTCCTGGGTTGGGGAGCACATTGCCAAGGGACATGTACTCAAGGCCTCTGGACTCCGTGGGAGTCTGCCCAGCAGATCAACTTCCTGGAGCTCAGAGCTATCCGCCCAGCTCTGAGGGCCTTCTCCCACCTCACTTCTCACCAGTCTGTGCTGGTCCAGACGGACAATCAAGTTGTGATGTTCTACGTGAACAAACAAGGAGGCACAGGCTCCTTCCTTCTCTGTCGGGAAGCATAAAAGCTGTGCTCTTGGGCCGTCAGCCGCGGCATCCTCCTCAAAGCTGTTTATCTCCCGGGTCAAGAAAATTGCCTGGCAGACAAACTGAGCAGAATCCTCCAGCCACACGAGTGGAGATTGGATCCGTTAGTGCTTCAGCGGATCTTTCTCAAATGGGGCCTACCCATCATGGATCTATTTGCCAGTCCTCTCAACCGACAACTTCCCCGATTCTGCTCTCGACAACCGCATCCTCTCAGAGTAGCGGCGGATGCTTTTCTTCTCTCCTGGTCCACAGGCCTTCTGTATGCCTTTCCTCCCATGCCGCTGGTGTCTCGGACGCTCTTCAAGGTTCTCCGGGACAAAGCCTCAATGATCCTCGTGGCTCCCCGGTGGCCGAGACAACCCTGGTTCCCGCTTCTGATGCAGCTGGTGGTGGACACTCCTCTCCCTCTGGGGTTTCAGCCCGATCTCCTGACCCAGGATCACGGGACTCTCCTACACCCCAACCTTCGGTCCCTTCATCTGATGGCCTGGCTGCTGAAAGGGTAGTCCTTGCTCCCCTCCTGCTGCCTCCAGATGTGGAGGAAGTCGTCTTGGCCTCCAGGCGACCCTCCACCCGGAAGTCCTACGCTCTTAAGTGGCGTCGGTTCTCCGTCTGGTGTGCTCAGCAGTCTCAAGATCCCTTCTCCTGTTCGGTATCAGTGGTCTTGCAGTACTTGCTTTGCCTCTCCGATCTTGGACTTAAGTCCAACTCGGTCAGGGTCCACCTCAGTGCTCTTTCTGCGCATCACATGCCGGTGGATGGCAGACCTCTTTCCAGCCACTTTCTGGTGGCTCGTTTTCTCAGAGGCCTCCTTCTCCTTAAACCACCTTTGCGCCCACCAGCCCCTGACTGGGATCTGAATGTGGTTTTACAGCGGATTACCTGTCCGCCTTTTGAACCTATGGCTACCTGTCATCTTCGTTTTCTTTCTTGGAAAACCTTATTCTTGGTAGCCCTCACTTCTGCTAGACGCGTTAGTGAGCTACAGGCCCTAGTATCTGATCCTCCTTACACTAGGTTCTACAAGAATAGGGTAGTCCTACGGACTCACCCTAAGTTTCTTCCTAAAGTGGTTTCCCCTTTTCACATCAACCAGGAGGTGGTGCTTCCGACCTTCTTTCCCAGGCCCCACTCCAGCCGAGCTGAAATGGTCCTGCATACCCTGGACTGTAGGAGGGCGTTAACCTTCTACCTTGACCGTACGCGGGAGCACCGAAGGACTGTTCAGCTCTTCGTGTCTTATGACCCCAATATGTTGGGGCTCCCTGTCTCCAAGCGTACGTTGTCCATCTGGATTGCTGACTGTATCGCTTGGGCTTATGAGGCAGCCGGCCTCTCGTTGGAAAGTCGAGTCATGGCTCATCGTGTTAGGGCGAAGGCTGCGTCAGTCGCTTACCTCCGCTCTGTTCCATTGGCAGACATCTGCCGGGCCGCTACTTGGTCTTCAAGCCAGACTTTTGCAGCCCATTACTGCCTGGAGAGGGAGTCCCGCAGGGACAGTGCTTTCGGACAGGCAGTCCTCCGTAATCTCTTTGAGGTATAGGCAACTCCTGCCCTCCGTCCCGGATGTTGGGCTACCGGTTGGAGGCGTACTCAGAGAAGATTCCTTCCTTCTGTGCTACTGAGCTGAGGGAGCTCCTTTTTTGTGCTTAGGGTCTCCAGTAGCCTTAAGCTTGGGAGTCCCATATGTGAGGACTGACTTCCTGCTTGGTCCTGGAGAAAGAGTAGTTACTCACCTGTAACAGGTGTTCTCCAGGAGCAGCAGGAATCAGTCCTCACAACCCTCCCTCCTCCCCTTGGAGTTGCAGTCCTATGATTTCGTTTTTGCTAATTTTTTGCTGTCTTTTAGCTATGTCATCAGACTGAGCAAGATGGCACCCTTGGGCGGGAACTCGGGAAGGGGACCGCGCATGCGCGCTGCAATTCCCAAAGGCTTTCTTTGAAAGCTGGGGAAAATTGCTCCGCGAGGGCTCCGTTGGCGCCGACGTCACCCATATGTGAGGACTGATTCCTGCTGCTCCTGGAGAACACCTGTTACAGGTGAGTAACTACTCTGAACAGTTTGAATTCTATCCAACGTAGTCAAGCCATAAGGCATTTATTTACTTATTTCATTACAAAAATCATTCGAAGAAGCAAGGTACAATAAAAAGTAGACTATAATATAATCAAAATCAGGTAGATAATTATAATGAACTGCTCACCCAGAAACTAACCTCTCCCCAAATAAAATTAATGTTAAAAGTAATCAGGACCAGCCCAAAGTTGGTTCAAGGTGTCAGCACCCTAAGCAAACCTTAAGTCTTATGCGCATCCCCCCCCCCCCAGCTGTCAGAATCTATTGTTTAACTTTGAATGCCCTGCTCTTTGCTACCCCCAGATGCTACTGCACTAGGCAGCTGCCTAGTATGCCTAATGGTTGGGCCAGCCCTGAAAATAATAAAAAAAAAACCACAACCTAAATCTCTCTACCTCTAAAAGAATTACTGCCTTTTCCTAAAATACCCACTTTACATAAAGAATGCAGGAAACACTCAAGCACAAAATCTCAGAGCGAAAGACACAGATTAAGACCTCTTCTAAGCAACCAAGACCAGGGCCAGTGCTAACCGGTAAGTGAGGTAAGCACGGCAAGGGGCGCCGGCAGCAGGGAGCACCAGTGATAGCCATTCCCCTTTACTCACTCCCTCCCTCCCTCTCTCTCCCAGCCCACCAACAAACGATCCTGCCCGCGGGTGCAGCATGTCGCATGGGCAGGAGAGAATGGAAGAACCTGCCCGCAGGGTTTACTGCTCCCATAGGCAGAAGAATTGTGTAAGGCCACCCAAACGGAGGATCCTGCTGGCGGGACTTGCACAATTCTTCTGCCCACAGGGGCAGCAAGTCCAGCAGGCAGGATCTTCCGTTTCAGGCCGTGATTGCAGTCTTGCCCAATTCTTCTACCCACGGGAGCAGCAAGGCTGCAATTGCAGCCCCGAATGGAAGATCCCGCCTGTGGAAGCAGCAAGTCCAGCGGGCATAAGAGCTGACAGCCAGATTATGCCTGCTATAGGGCCTGAGGCAAGAGTGAAAGATTGGGGGGGGGGGAAATGTACAAAGGGGAAGTGAAAAATGCAGAGAGTTGAAGGAGCATGGGAGAGTGGAAGAAAGATGCGCATGGGGATGGAAGGCTAAGGAGTCGGAGATATTGGACATGGAGGATCACAGGGAGACAGGAGAGATGCTGGATGCAGGGTGGAATAGGGAGGTGGAGGGGACATGCTAGACGTGGGGGCTAGGGAGATCAAGGGGAGATGCTGGACATGGGAAGTGGGCACAGGGAGAAGCAAGGAGTGGAGATTTTTGAGATGCAGTGGGGATGCTGGGCATATGGGGGGGGGTGTATAGGGAGACTATAGGAAGATGCTGGACATGGGATGGAACAGAGGGAAATGGGAGATGTAATTTCTCACAACACTGGATTTGAAGGAGAAATATTAGCATCATGTGAAGAGTTCAAAAAAGAGTTTGGGGGAAAAGGGGTGTGGGGCATAGCTACCATTAATAACGAGGGAGGGGGCGCCTATAGATAGGCTGAAGGGGGGCACCAGAAACACTAGCACCAGCTCCGATCAAGACTTAAAACTTTGCAGAACTGAAGAAAATCAGAGACTGCTCTACTGACTATTCTAGTGCAACATGACTCCATAAAAAATGAACCAGTGATCTGCAAGTTAACCCTTTTTCCCCTCCCCCCAGGGACAGCTAGAAATACCTGCTCAGAAGATCGAAAATGTCTGGCCATCTTCTAAAACAACAACTTATCCCTAACATAGGCATGTGCACTGTAATATAGGGTCTTATACAGGGCTTTTTGTTGAGGGGGTAGTGTCTCAGTAGTATGGAGTACTGGCATCTTTTTCATTGCTTGCTAAAATTGGCCCATAGTCCTCACTTATGAATGAAAGAGCCCTACATATGATACCAACACCTTCTTTGGTAAGAAAACTGCACTGATCATATAGATTAGCAAAGGATCTTGAATTCAGCTCTAAAGGCTACTGGCAACCAGTGACGGTTTTGTAAGGAGGCTGTGAGGGCCATGATCATTACTTTTTTTTTTATATTTATTTAGAAGGCAGAGTACTAGGGAAAGCATTTTTATTAACGTAACCTTTTTTATGCTTTCCTTTTCTTGGTTCTAGGGTTTATTATATAATGTCAGTCTCTTTAAATCCCAAAGCATGTGGGTGTTGGGAGGAAGTCAGGTAATAGCTCATGTGGGAAACAGCACCAGCAGCAAAAGGCTGGTTTCATTGCCAGTGTTTCATTCTATATGTTGTCACATTCCATAAAGGCTGCGACCTTGAAGCATACATGAGCAGACGGTCTTTGAAATGCCTATGAGGTAATAGGATGATGATAATGATACAGAAGGGAACGTCATCTAAGATTGCAGAAGAGCTAGTGAAGAAATATCCAGGATTATGCAACTCCAGTCCAAGGGCCAGAAACAATTCTTTTCTGGTAAACAAAATATGCATATTAACTGATTTCTTAGATCAAAGGCATGCGTATATCTTGTATCTTTATCTTTATTTGAGGCATTTGATAGACCGCCCTGTGCCGAGGCGTTAGGGCGGTGTACAATAAAATAAGGCTGCTAGAAAAACACAGGAGGAAAAGAACGCCAATAAATAATAGGAGAGAAATAGAAAAGAGGGAGGAAAAATAGAACAGAACAAATATCAACACAGACTACAATTATACGGACCAAGGAGATGGGAGAATGGGGGAGGGTAAGGAGGGGGTAGATAGGGCTGAATAATCGGTGTAGAAGATGTCCAGAGATTCACAGAGGGTTATGAGGAAGGAGGGGCCGAAGGTCTGATAATAAATGAGAATTAATGAAGAACTTATTAGAAACTGTGTAAATGGTTAAGGGGGGGCCAGGAAGATCAAAAGCCTGATGGAAAAGATGGGTCTTGAGGAGGGCTTTGAATCGAGGAAAAGACAGTTCAGTGCGGAGGGGATGCGGGAGAGAGTTCCATAAAGCAGGACTAGCAAAAAAGAAGGCAGCATGGCGGGTTGACTCAAGGTGGGCGTTTGTGGGGGATGGGAGAAAGACGGTTACCATGAGAGGAACGGAGAAGGCGAGGCATAGGCTGGAGATAAATTAGATCTGCTAGGTACTGAGGGGTACTAGTGTGGAGGGCTTTGTGTGTCAGGATAAGAAGTTTATAGAGATAGCGAACCTTGATGAGGAGCCAATGAAGAGAAAGAAGGCAGGGGGTGATATGGTCGCAGGGAGAGGAGAAAGTGAGAAGACGGGCAGCAGTATTTTGAATGAGCTGTAATCTCTGGAGTTGGTATTGTGGAAGACCAGCAAGAAGAGAGTTGCAGTAGTCAAGTCGGGTGATCACTAAAGAAAGCACAAGGGTGGTAAGGGATTTGACTGAAAGCAGAGGACGAACAGCTCTGATCCTACGGAGGTGAAAAAGAGCGCTACGTACCACACCAGAGATATGGTGGTGAAAGGACAGGGAAGGATCAAGAGTGACACCAAGATAGTGAAGGGTTGACACTAAATGTTCTTTGCTGAAATACTGAAAAACACAGCTGTTTGTTTATGGCTCTTGAGGACCTAGGTTCATACCACTAACTTGCATGGTCAAGAGAAAGCGTTTCCAGAGCTAGCTCTAAGATCTGGAGTGCAACTCGGCAGTGTTTACCTATGCTCCACAGCTGAAGCCAGAATGGAGGGAGCTCCAGAGCTTAGAACTAGAAACAAGGTTCTGGAGCTGCTCCACTTTCTGCTACTATAAAATGTTGAAATGTTTGCTGAAAATAAAGCAATGAAATCTTATTCCAATCAGGGCCAGCTCAGTCATTAGGCAAGACTAGGAAATTGTCTAGGGGGGCAGCAGTGGAAGTCTTGATAGCAGTACAAACTCAAAAAGAACCATAAGCAGAGCCAGTGCAAAAGTAATGGACGCCACCCTAGGCAAACCTTCAGCCTTACACCCCTCACCCGCACCAGAGATTTGGATCATTCAGGTCAAGTCATGACTATCCCAACACCATCCTTCTCACAACAATCCTGTAAAAATGCATAATTGCACATCATACTCTTAAATATTCAAATTTGCTTTGTATGTGTATGGTCACTCTCCCTGCAGATATAAGAATATGCTGAAGATCAGGGCCGACCTAACCATTAGGCAAGACCTAGGCAGTTGCCTAGGGCAGCAGCTTTTGAGAGGCAATAAAAAGCAGCAATCAAACCAAACCAGTAGATCTTTACAATCCCACTAACTCAAAGAACCAACAGTACATACTTTTACTTGCAGGAAAGGTGGTTACATGCATCCATACAATGCAAAAGTTTATCTTCAAAAGTATGTTGTCCAATTATGCATTTTTACAGAATTGTCTCATGTGTGGGGAGGAAGGTGGGTAGGGTGATCATGACTGAGGCAGGGGCATAAGGCTGAAGAGTCGCCTAGGGCTCCCAATATGGGTTGCACCCATTCTGAGCCAGAGCAGGGCTTCCTGGAGCGTGCTGGAGCAGGAGCAGAGGGTTTCTCTTATCCAGGATTACCAGATTTTTGGAGAGCAAATCTGGGACACCTGGGCAGAGCTGGGTTGGGTTGGGTTGGGTTGGGTTGGGCTGGGAGGGGTCCTCCCTCCTCAGACAGCTTTTCCCCATTCAGTAATTTCAACAGTTTAAGAGAGAGTAGCAGCCCTTCACAAGTTATAAGCACACATTTCTTATCTCAAAAAGGAGAACTCACATTCAACAATCATACACACTAAGTTCTTGCTTATATTATATATTTAAGTATTTTAATATTTTTGCAGACCCATTTTAAGACTATATTCCTGGATCTTGAGAAGCAAAAGTTTCAAACAGTCTTCACTTTCAGCCAGTAATGTTGTATCCTCAGCATAGTGAAGGTTGTTGATGAGTCTTCCACCAATCTTCACACCTCAGTTGTCTTCATACAGTCCTGCTTCGCACCTTAACATCAAGATGGCAAAGATCCTGACAACTGGCAAAATGAATAAGTTCGTTGATTGAGAAGAAATTGAAATAGTGGACAACTTTAACCTACTTGGATCAACTATCAAAGAGGCAACAAGCAGTCAAGAAATCAGATGATGCGTTGCTCTTGGCAGAATGGCAATGAAGGACCTAGACAAGATTCTCAAGAGCAGGGATGTCTCTCTCCATACAAAGATTCAACTCATTCAAGCCATAGCATTTTCAATGACTTCATATGGATGCAAAAGTTGGACAATGAAAAATATAGACAGGAAGAAAATTGATGCCTTTGAATTATGGTGCTGGCGACGAATACTGTGTATACCATGGACTGCCCAAAGGAAAAAAACAGTCAGTACTAGAGGAGATCAAACCTAAGCTTTCTTTAGAAGCTCAGATGACCAGACTTTGAATTTCATACTTTGGACACATCATGCGAAGAGAGAGATCAGTAGAGAAAGACATCATGCTTGGCAAGGTAGAAGGTCAATGCAAAAGAGGAAGGCCAGCAATGAGGTGGACTGATATATTAACAGCAGCTACAGGTGCCAGTCTGTCAACAATGAGCCTCCTGACTGAAGACAGAATACAATTTAGGACAACTATCCAGAGGATTGCCATTAGTCTACACAGATTTGATGGCACTTAACATTTTTGCAAACTATCAAAATAGATTACAGTCTTTAGAGGTGCTTTCCTTTTTTCATCATAGATCCATTCTTTAAGAATTTAGTTCAAATCAACTTGTCCTTTTTATAAATCTCAAATATCTCCCAGCATAGCACTATTTTTCAAAAGACGCTAGAGGAGAGGAGGGACAGGGGAGATACAAGTCAGAACTTTAAATACTTAGAGTATTAATGAACATACAACCCTCTTCCAAAAACAGGGAAGCTGTAAATTAGAGGGCATAACATGAAGCTGCAAGGGGGTAAACTGAAAGGCAATATCAGGAAATACTTTTTCACTGAAAGGGTGGTGGATGCTTGGAATGCCCTCCCAATGGAAGTGGTGGGGCAAATACAGTGACAGAATTCAAAATGGCATGGGACAGACACAGTGGATCCCTATATAGCAACAGAATAAAATCAAAATAAACTGAACTCTCTCATATCTGAACAAAAAGGGGTGATCTACATGGAGCAGTGGGTACTAAACAAAGGCATGGGGAGGGGTGACACGCATGGAGCAGCAGGTGCATCTACTCTTGCCGTCTTGCTGGCCAGACTAAATGGACCATACTGGTCTTTATCTACCATCATATACTATGTTACTATGAGTCTCAAAAAAATGTTAATGATAGAGGTGGCTGAAGTAATCAGTGACCTTAAGAAACATGTTAGTAACTAGGAAGAATGAAGTGTTTTTGCCTCTGACAATCAGAAAGAAGCATTGATGAAGCAGATTTCAAGCAATCTGTGTCATCTTTCATCACTGGTATTGATTATTTGGATCAGTGGACCAGTCACTTCCAGGAGACTGGAAAACAGTGAACTCTCTTCAAAAACAACTGGTGGTGTGAGCTAAAGTCATCTTTAGAATACATTTTGTCCATAAGACCCTGCCTAGAGTCAGTAATAAATGATACTGAAACTGTTTGATGAGTTCTCTTAAGTCATTTGTTTCTGAAAAAAAAGTTCAAGTATGGAAAAAAAACAGACACCACGGATGACGAAAAATTGAAGGTGTTTGGACACCTCAAAAAGTAATGAGGTACCATATATAGGATTATGCAAACTGGTTGAATTTTTTTTGTTTGCCAGGTTCCAATGCTCCAACTGAAAGGTGCTTTTCAATCATGAACAAGGTGTGGTCTACAGAAAAAACTCAACTGCATGTACAGACTCTCAAATGTCTAATGATTGTAAAGTCAAAATTTTGAATTGAGTTGCCCAGAATTTTTTTTTAATTATCTTAGTGGAAATGTTGCTATTTTGAAGAAAATTCACTCTGTAGAGAAGTCCAACAAGTAGACCTGATTGGCACTTTGTAAGAAAAGTAATAAACCTAGCCTACTGATTAAAATTTTGGATTAAAATTAAAATTGTAATTATAAACATGTTTTATTTTCCTCAACTTTGAACTCCCCGGCTTGATCGAGTGTCCTGTATTGAACTTAGAATAGATGGTCAGGTTACTATAGCTCCTGCCCAGTCTATGCCTTGGTGCAGTGTAGCTCTGCCACTTTAGATCCCAGGGGGTGTACCAGATACACTTTTCTGTTTGATCTGTTACTTTGGGGCTAGTCCCTGGCTAAGAGCCAGCATAGCTTGGTGGGGGGCATTGGAGGGACCCTTAGCTGTCTTTTGACCTTTTTCTTTTCTTTACTTTTCTTTCTTTAAAAAAAAAAAAAAGTGAGAAAGTATAAAAGGTCAGAGTCTTTTGCACAGCTCCATGTAGCTCCTTAGCTCTGGCTGATCAGGGTTTCCTCCCTCTACCCCGCATCACCACTCCCGCTCCCCTGTGCTCCCGGGGGAACACAGCACTGAGGCCGCAGTGGATCGCTGCCTTTTCCAGCAGACAACCGAAGAGAGTTGCTGCCTGAACTTTGCCAGCAGCATAAAGAGGCCGCTGCACCTAACCATGAATGTTTACCATGATCCCGCATTTCCTGCCTGACATCCCTGGCCTGTGCAGGTCACACACCATTTTTCCTTCTGTAAGTCTACAGCTCCTGGCCACTTTGAGAATGGTTTGAGTGCAGCTTGCCTGGCCGAGACCCCAGGGAGTATACGAAATACTCCTCTGATATTCTCTTTTCCTTCTGGGGCGAGCTCCTAGCTACGAGAGCCAGTGTAACTCAGTGGTGAGTTAGAATCAATGCCTGCCTCATTGCCCTGGTGCCTTGGCTGTAGTAAGCGGTGACAGTTCCCTTGTTGATCGTCTCTGCACCACTTGCACAGCTGATCTGGGGGAGACTTCTGCCACTTCAGTGTCCTTGTTAGCGGTTCTGCCTTCCATGTCGGGGATTATCAGCACATTTATGCCGAGGGTGCCCTCTCCTCTTCAAGGTGGACCTGCTCTATCAACAATGCTGAATTTCACCACGGGACCAGCTCCTATGGCCAATGGGGATCTGCTCTCTCTCCGTTTCCACAGTCACAGTGCTCCCTGCCACAGCAGTCACAAGTATTTCAGCCACAGCAGCTGTTGAGCTCTGCGGCATCAGAGTTTTCACTAGTCTTCCAACATGCCTGAGGGCTATAGAAGGGTAGTCAAAGACTTGTTTCCTCTCAGCTAGGCCCAACTTCTGCTACTCCTCTGGTAGCCCCTGTGGGCAGTTCCCACACATGATTGAGGGGGCAGGACCCTGTCTCGGAGGGTCTGCGGCCCCCTCCAAAGTCCCCTATTGGAACGAGGTGGAATGTGCTGGCGATGAGTAACCTGAGGACGTTTCCCATGATGGATCTGGTTCAGCTGCCTCCAACATGGAGGGGGAACTCTTTCAGGGTAGGACCATAACAACTCTCGCATGGTGCATCTGTCACAGAGAGGCAATCCCCTTGATTGTCCAGATTGCCACAGAATTGTGCATTCCAGATCTCTCTGGACTGGCCTCAATTCCCTTCACTTCTGATCCTGGAATCAGGGGGCCTTCCAGAGCCTTTCCTTTCCTGCCATAGCTTTTCCTGATGCACCCCTCAAGGCGGCCAAGCGATTGGGTCACTTTTATGCCTGGTCATTGACAGCCTTGTAAAGTGGTTGCAGTTTTCTAAGATCAATGCCTTGATCATGGCAGTCACCAAGCATACCACCATTCCTGAAGGTGGTGCTGCCCTCAGGACCTGAAGGGCCAGAAGATGGAAGGACTCCTTCAGATGGCCTTCTCTGCCTCCTTTAGGTGACGTGGGACGGTCTCTGTACATGTGCCCTCCTCCGCTGGATTCAGCTCCTTCCTGGGTATGAGTATTCGGCCTGCCTCAAATCCCTGGCAGCCTTCTTGGTGGAAGCCTTTTATGAATTCTTACACCTTTCCATGCAGGGAGTCACAGTGGGGACAGTGGCTCACTGGGGCTATGGCTCATAAATTGTTCGGCATAAGGGACGCTTAGCCAAATTTCCCTTTAGGGACGGGCTGCTGTTTAGCGAGGACTTGGTAAAGTTAGTCAATAACTTCAGCAAGGTCAAGCCCCAGTGGCTGCCAGAGGATAAGCCCAGGGGTTCCTCCAAGCACTCTTCTTCGTCATCAGGGGAATCATTTTCGCTGCCGAAGTTCCTCCTCCTCTTCTGGAACCGGATCCAACTCCCAATTCTTTCAAGGCAGACACAGACTTCCGTGGCAGGAAAGCCCTCTTCCTCCCACCTCTCCCGCTTGCCTGCTCCAGGCACATTCCCACCTCCCCGCAAGTGGGAGGCCATCTGTGACAATTTTATCATAAATGGGCCCATCGGATGACAGATTGCTGGGTGCTCAACCTATTAAGACAAAGATATATTTTAGAGTGCACTCAAAGGAGTCAAAACTGCAGCTTGAGAGTTCCATGGTTCTGCATGGAAATGCTGTGGTCCACTATCCAGGCGGGTCTGGAAGGATGAATTCTTTGCCTCTTTGGATTTGGCAGAGGTCTATATTCACATTCCCATCCAGGAGGACCATCAGTGATTTCTCTGGTTTGAGATCTTGGTCTCTCTCTACCAGTTTTGTGTGATGTCCTTCAGCTTGGCCACCACCCCTTGAACGGTCTCTAAAATGATGGTGGTAGTTGTGGCAAGACTCAGGCACGAGGGCATTTGCATACCCCCTACCAGGATGATAGCTTATCCAGGCCAAGTCTCGGCCGAAAGACATTTAGGCACCGTGTTGAGTGATCCAACTCCTCAAGTGGCTCGGCTGGGTCAACAATAGCAGTGAGAGCTGGCTGTTGCCATCTCAGAACCTGAACTGTCTTGAGGCTCATTTCAACACCTGCTTAGGCAAAGCCTTCCTTACATGGGAATGCTGGGCCAAGTTCCGCAGCCACCCTTGGAACATTTTTGGGAACTCCACTCACACAGCTTGGGCTACATTCAGCTTTTGGGAGCTATGGCGGCAATGCTGGAGCTAATGCCCAAGCACACATACAGTGCCTCTACAGTGGGCCTTGCTGACTCGCTGGTTCCTGTGCTCCCAAGACTATCGAGTCCACTTCCTTCTTCCTCTCTCATATCGACACAACCTCTGCAGGTGGTACTCCCCCAACATGCTGAGGGGTATGCCCTTCAAAAGTCCTGTTATGAAAGTTATATAGCACAGGAGTTGGTTGAGATCAGTGGGTTTGTGATAAAGATTTGTGTTAAAAATGGTAGAACCCTTTTTGATGAGGCTATCCAAATATATTTCAATGGAACTATCACAGTTTTGAACTGGAGATCATCAGGCAAAAGTGGTATTGTCAGACTCAAGGGTGAAGGGGAAGAATATGTAGAAGCTGATGAGGATAAAACAGAATTGTTTAACAAATATTTTGGTTCTGTGTTCACAGATGAAGAACAAGGAGCAGGACCTCAGAAAACACCCACAAACAGGAACAGAAGCAAGGGGCATCTTGAACAATTTTTAGAAAATTGTGTTCATGAGAAACTAGCTAAAAATAAAATAGACAAAGGGATGGGACTGGATGAGATACACCCTAGAATATTGAGGGAACTTGGAGACGTTCTAGCAGCTCCACTGACTGACCTTTTCAATGCCTCGGAGTTGGGAGTGGTGCCAAAGGACTGGAGAGAGGCACATGTGGTCCCTTTACACAAAAGCTGAAGTAAGGATGTGGTTGAAAACTACAGGCCGATTAGTTTAACTCCAGTGATGAGTAAATTAATGTAAGCTTTTGCTGAAAGAGAAAATAGTGAGGATCTGAGGCAGCATGGATTCACCAGAGGCAGGTCTTTTCAGACAAATCTTATTGATTACTTTTATTGGGTGACCAGGGACTGAGGGAGAGCCCTAGATGTGGTGGATTTAGATTTCAGTAAAACCTTTGACACTGTTCCTCACAAGCGACATAAACAAACTGAGCACCCTAGGGATGGACCCTTAAGTTACTGCTTGAGTTAGAAATTGGTGGAGTGGGAGGTGATAAAGCATACAGGTAAATGGGGCTCACTCCGAGGAGAAGGTGGTTACCAGTGGTGTGCCCCAGGGATCTGTCCTTGGTCCGATTCTTTTTAACATCTTTGTTAGTGATATAGCGGAAGGGCTGTTGGGTAAGGTTTGCCTCTTTGCAGATGATACCAAAATCTGCAAGAGAGCAGACACCTAGGAAGGTGTAGATAACTTGAGGAGGGATCTAGTTAAGCTTGAAGAATGGTCTAGAATTTGGCAGCTGAGATTTAATGTTAAAAAATGCAAGGTCATGCATTTGGGCTGCAGCAATCCAAGGGAGCAATATAGTACAGAGGGTGAAGTACTTTTGTTCACTAAAGAAGAGCGGGACCTAGGCGTGATAGTATCTGATGACCCTAAAGTAGTTAAACAGGTAGAAAAGGCGATGGCAAAAGCTAGAAGGATGCTTGGGTGCATAGGGAGAGGAATGACCACCAGAAGAAAGGAGGTGATGGTGCCTCTGTATAAGTCTTTAGTGCGATCTCATTTCGAGTATTGTGTGCAATTCTGGAGACTGCACCTTCAAAAGGATATAAACAAGTTGGAGTCTGTACAGAGGGTGGCTACTAAAGTGGTGAGTGGTCTTCATTATAAAGCATATGAGGACAGACTTAAGGATCTTAATATGTATACTTTAGAGGAAAGGCAGGATAGAGGTGATATGATTAAGACATTTAAATACCTCCGTGGCATAAATGCACAGGAGAGCCTCTTTTGATTGAAAGCAAGCTCTACTACAAGGGGACATGGGATGAGGGTGAAAGAGAATAGATTCAGGAGTGATAATGTGGAAAGCACAGTTACTTACCTGTAACAGGTGATCTCTGGGAACAGCAGGAATAAGTCTTCACATATGGGTATCGTCGGTACCGACGGAGCCTGCGCGGGAACGCTCCCCAGCATCCAGTAAGAAAGCTTTTGGGAGCATCCCACAGCACCTGTGCACTGCCTTCCCGCCTTTCCTAACCGCCTCTCTCCAATTCGAGTTTTAAAGCTGAGACAAAGAGAGAGAGAGAGGAAAGGAAAGATAGATAGAGAGATACAACTGCTAGGGGAGGTGGGTGGGTTGTGAAGACTTATTCCTGCTGTTCCCAGAGATCACCTGTTACAGGTAAGTAACTGTGCTATCTCCAGGAACAAGCAGGAATGAGTCGTCACATATGGGGACTCCCCAGCTAGAGATGCCAAGGAGATCTTCAAAGTTGTGAGTCCCTGAGAAGGGCTCTACCTCACCCCATGGATCTCGGGCATCCAACCAGGGATGGGGGGTAGGAGTTGATTAGGTATGGAACAGGTGTTTGAGAACAGCCTGACCAAACAGGGCATCCCGGCGGGAGTCCTTGTCCAAGCAGTAATTGGCTGTAAAGGTATGAACCGAGGCCCAGGTGGCCGCTCGACAGATTTGGTCGATGGACACAGAGTTTAGATGAGCCATAGAGGCTGCCATGGCCCTCACATTGTGAGCTGTGACATGGCCCTCCAGAGAAAGGTTCTTACTCTGGTAGGCGAAGGAAATACACTGAGCAATCCAATTGGACAGAGTTCTCGTAGAGACTGGAAGTCCTAAATTTATTTTATTTATTTATTTAATTGGATTTTTATACCACCTTATCATGTAATCAAAGCGGTTTAACATACTAAAAACACAAAAAAACGAAAGTGAAAACAATCAGTGAAAATATGTACATAGTTTGATAAAAATATGACATAGTATCTTGGAATAAGTTGCGCTATCTACATGGTGAGCTATACTATAATGTGAGCTATTATACAACATATGACTGATTATTCCAAAAAATTATTTGTTTAAATGACCGTAGTATTCAATAAACAAGAACGTTTTCAGTTGTTTCCTAAAGTCATTGAGGTCTTGAGCTGCTCTTAAATCATAAGGTAGAGAGTTCCAGATGGTAGGTGCCGCAAAAGAGAGGGATCAAAAGCAACAAAGAGTTGAGAGGACTTTCTATGTTGCTGTGTCCTTTGTAAGTAAAAAGCGAGCGCTCTTTTACAATCCAGGGTATGGAGATTCCTCTCTGCAGTTGATGCATGAGGTCCTGGAAAAAAGACAGGTAAATATACCTCCTGATTTAGATGAAAAGGTGAAACCACTTTAGGCATAAAGTGTGGATTGGTCCTGAGGACTACCTTGTCATGATGGAACCTTGTATAAGGAGGATTAGCCCAAGGCTTGCAGCTCACTGATGCGGCAAGCTGAAGTGACTGCAATGAGAAAAATAACCTTCCAGGAAAGAAATTTCAAGGAGGTAGAGGCTAAGGGTTCAAAGGGTGGCTTCATAAGCTGGCCAAGAACCAGATTCAAGTCCCATGCCACTGGAGGTGGTCTAATGGGAGGTTTAGTCAAAAGAAGGCCTCTCATGAATCTTGCTATAAGAGGATGAGAGGAAATAGGCTGTCCATTGAGAGGCTTAAGGGATGCTGCAACAGCACTCAAATGGACTCTTACTGAATTTGTTTTAAGGCCTGCATGGGATAAATGCAGCAAATACTCTAGTAAGGAATTCAGAGGTATTGCAAGAGGGTTAAGACCCTTCTCTGCACACCAAATGGTAAACCTCTTCCATTTAAAAGCATAGGAACGTCTGGTGGAAGGCTTTCTAGAAGCATGAAGGATATCCTTCACTTGCTGAGAAAGATGCAAATCTTGAAGGTCTAGGCCTTCAGCAACCAGGCCCTGAAATGAAGAGACTGGGGATTTGGGTGCCACAACGTTCCCTCCTCCTGGGAGAGGAGGTCTGGAGCAGATCAAAAGTCCAGGGAGGGAGCTTGAGAGAGATGCAGAAGTAGAGGGTACCACACTTGGCGTGGCCAACGTGGTGCTATGAGGATCACAGACCCCCTGTCTCTCTGAAGCTTGAACAGTGTCTTGGGAATTAGGGGAATGGGTGGAAAGGCATAGAGGAAGTCTTGCCCCCAATGAAGGAGGAAGGCATCCCTGGCCTGAACTCCCTGACACGGAATCCTGGAACAGAACCAGGGAAGTTTGGCATTCCACGGACTTGCAAACAGGTCTATGTCTGGGGTTCCCCAAATTTGAAAGAAACAGGTTATCTGGTCCCCATGGAGGGACCATTCGTGTGGAAGCAGAACTCGACTGAGTCTGTCTGCCCAAGAGTTTTGAACCCCTGGAAGATACACTGCCATGAGATGAATTTGATGCTCTCTGGCGAAGGCCCCAATCTCAGAGCTTCGTTGCAAAGCGACAGAAAGCCAGTTCCCCCCTGCTTGTTCACGTAGAACATGGCTACTTGGTTGTCCGTGTGGATGAGGACTGTCTTGTAGCTGAGCAGGGTGTGGAAGACTCAGAGCTAGAAAAATTGCTCTGAGCTCTAAGAGGTTGTTATGTAGAGATGTCTCCTGTGGAGACCAGATGCCCTGGGTGGAGAGATCTTGTAGATGTCTCCCCTAAGGGTTGGGGGGCTCATCTTTTGTGAGGGTTGCTTGGGGTAACACTTGTTGAAAGGGGGACCCCAGCAACAGATTTTGGGTGTACTGCCACCACTGGAGAGAGCAAAAAAGGCGACTGGAAGTTGCTATTTTGTCTGACAGGCACCCTGATGCCTGGGTCCATTGGGTGGACAAAGTCCATTGAGCTGCCCTCATGTGAAGGCAAGCATAAGGGACCACATGCACAGTGGATGCCATGTGACCTAACAGTTGTAACATCTCTCGAGCAGTCAAGTGGGACTTTAACTGAATCTGGGAGGTTAACTGCACCAAGCGTAGGCAACGGGCCTGGGGAAGATAGGCCCTTGCAGTGGTGGTATCCAGTAAGGCCCCTATGAACTCTAGAGATTGAGTAGGGGTGAGATGGAATTTTGGGATGTTTATTACAAGTCCCAGATATTGAAGGATACGGCTTGTGCAGGCCAGGGAAGCCTGGGCCTCTGACTGGGATGGAGCTCGGATGAGCGTGTCGTCCAGATATGGGAATACAAATATTCCTAGCATGCGTAGAAATGCAGCTACTACTGCCATGCATTTTGTGAACACCCATGGGGCAGAGGCCAGACCGAAGGGAAGCACTCTGTATTGATAGTTCTTTCCTTGGAAAAGGAACCGAAGGAACCTTCTTTCTGTGTGTTGGATGGATGAGGACATGGGTGTACGCATCCTTGAGATCTAGAGAACAAAGCCAGTCCTGACTCTGGAGGTATGGAAGGAGAGTACCGAGAGAAGTCATCTTGAATTTCTCCTTGCATAGAAACTTGTTCAATTCTCTGAGATCTAAAATGGGTCTGTAGCCCCCTGTTTTCTTTGGGATGAGAAAGTAGGGGGAGTAGAACTCTGAGCCCTGTTGAAGAAGGGGTACTTCTTCTATTGCCCCTTGGGCAAGAAGGGTAGCAATCTCCTGACCCAGAAGGTCGAGGAAAGATGTTGGAGAATTGAACTGTTTCACCATGGTGTGAGGGGGAAGGTTTAAGAAAGGAAGCTTGTACCCGTCCCTTATGATGGAGAGGATCCATTGCTCTGCTGTGATTTGTTCCCATCTGGGAGCAAAGTGAGCTAACCTTCCTGGAATGGTGAGAGGCTCTGGATGTTCTAGAGCCAGAAAGGCTAAGTTCTCTAGTTGTAAGTCAAAGGCCCAGAGGAGGCTGAGGCTGTTGGGCCGTAGCAGTCCTAGCAGCCTTAGGCTTGGCCTGTTTCGGTTGTTGCTGTCTCTTTGTAGCAAAACGACCTGTAGAAGATGCCTGCTGACCATAAGCAGAATAATATTTCCCTTTTTTTGGGGAAAAATCCCTTTTTGAATAACCTTTTCTTTAAAGGAGCAGAAGTAGACTTTAAAGGAGCAGAAGTAGACTTTGAAAGTCTATCTAAAGCAGAATTTTCAGCATCCATCTGGGTGGCCTTTGCTTGCCAATCTTTGCCAAAAAGGTTTTCGCCTGTACAAGGAAGGTTTCCTAGTCCATCCTGAACCCAGGGTTCCAAATCAGAAGCTTGTA
Organism: Ichthyophis bannanicus; assembly: GCA_033557465.1. NCBI lineage: Eukaryota > Metazoa > Chordata > Amphibia > Gymnophiona > Ichthyophiidae > Ichthyophis > Ichthyophis bannanicus. The sequence continues at coordinate 676,589,625 of CM066032.1, read as the reverse complement.
ACCAAGCAACTCTGCATGCACCTATGGCAATAGCCGAGGCTCTGCTGGCACCTTCAAAAGAGTCAAAGGCTGCACGGTTGGAAAACTTGGAAATGTCATGGGCATGTTTAAGCCAGGTGAGAAACTTCCCTTTTATCTTCTGAAATAAAAGGAGACAAAGTTTGCAGATGATCTGTAACTTCTTTTAGAAACATCCCCATATAGAGACTATAGGATTTGATTCTGGCAACAAGCATACTGGCCTGGAAAATTCTCCTGCCAAAGGCATCTAAGGTTCTGCACTCTCTTCCTGGAGGAGTAGAAGAGTGCCTTTTTGCACTCTTGATCTTTTTCATAGCAGACTCCACCACAATGGAGTGGTGAGGAAGCTGAGTCTCTTGAAAGCCAGGACAAGGAGGAACATGATACATGGTGTCCAACCTACGAGAATGAGGGGAGGTGGTGAGAGGAGTCTCCCATATACCCAACATGTGATCATAAAGAATCTCATGTATTGGTAAAGTGGCTGCCTCTTTAGGAGCCTTAGGATATTGTCAAATATCTAATTTTTTGGCTCTAGGCTCTGTCTCAGGGGCCACTGAGATGGAAAGGCCCCTGGCCACTTCCCTAATGAAGTCTTGAAAAGACAAGTCTTCTGGAGGAGACATTCTCCTTTTTGGAGAAGAGGGCTCCTGAGGAAGGATCACCGATGCTTCGATAGAGGCCTCTGATTCATCAGAGTCTTCAGAGGAATCGAAGTATCGCCTGTCTGGATGTTCCTGCAGAGCCCGATACGCGTACCGGGTGGTATCGACATCGGGAGTGATCGGTACCGATTCGGTACCGATGGGCATCACAGAACAGTGTACCGCTGCCGTCGACACCGAAGCCGATGTCGATGCAATCGGTACCGGCACCGGAACCGATATCGGTTCCGGTGCCAGAATCGGTACCGACAACGGAGTTTGTTGCGGCACCGAAGGTGTCGCAGCTTGTATGAATGCCGTGATGGCACGCTGCATGGTCAGAATATTCTGATCCATCTACGCCACCAATGTCTGGATGTCGGTACCAGTGGAAACCACCGGTACCCCAGAACATGGCAACAGGTGATCGGTCGAGGCCGAGCCATCGATGTCAACCTGTGACCCCATAGATAAAGCTTTGGAAGCCGGAGCCTCCCGCCGGGGTAATTTTGCCGGGGCAGATTCCTCGAGAACAAGCCCGGAGGCATCTCGATACTTAGAGGGAGATCTACTCTTCGAGGACCGGCTGGACTTAAGTTTGGTTACCTGAGATCCATTGGTGGAAGAAGCAGCCCTGGAAGACGTCGATGCCAACGAAGCTGCATCAGAGGGAAACAGGGTACTTGGCTGCTCGATTCTGTAGACCTCTTTTAGACATCATGGAACAGGACTCACAATCCGTAATGGAATGGTCAGGACCTAAACATTTTAGACACCAGTCATGGGTGTCGGTGACAGAAATAGTGCCGCTGCACTTCGTGAACTTTTTAAACCCGGAGGCGGGCTTTTCCATGAGGAAAACGTTTTGTAGGCCTAAGGCCACAGAAAGAAAAAATGCACTGAGATGAGAAAAAACAGTAGTTATTTATTTATTTATTTTTAGAATAAAGAAAAGACCGGCGGTACCGGTCCGGCGCCGAGAAGGCAGACACGCGACCAAAGAAATAAAAGAAAATAAGAAATTCTTCAGCGGTGACAGGAACATGACCTGCTGGCTCCGCGGAAAAGAACTGGAGAGAGGCGTTTAGGAAAGGCGGGAAGGCAGCGCGCAGGCGCTGTGGGATGCTCCCAAAAGCTTTCTTACTGGACGCTGGGGAGCGTTCCCGCGCAGGCTCCGTCGGTACCGACGATACCCATATGTGAAGACTCATTCCTGCTTGTTCCTGGAGATATATTTCTTTATGGAAAGAGTGGTGGATCTGTGGAATAGTCTCCCAGTGGAGGTGGTAGAGAGGAGGACAGTATCTGCATTCAAAGAAGCATGGGACAAACACAGAGGATTTTTAAAGGAAAAAAAGGGGACTGTTGTAGTGGTTGATATGGAAGGACAGACTAGAAAGGCCATGTGGTCTTTTTCTGTTGTCATGTTTCTATGTAAGCGTGTTGATCCATTCTAAAAATTCATTAAAAACATCATTGTCACCATCCCATATCATTAAAACATCATTGATGCAACATTTCCACAGTCTGATGCTATTCTCACACAGATGTCTCTTGACAAACAGACTTTTGGGCTGGCAGTGTTTCCGTTGCCCTGGGGATTTTTTGGTGTTGATTCTATCTTGACAAAGAGGCACATTCCAGAGCGCATCCAGGCCCCTGTGCGTCTGATCAGAATCGGGTCTAGGGTCTGTACTCTGATCAGCCTGCACTTACAGAGCCATGCCCGGCTATCTCAGTCAGGATCTTGAATGGAGCCACAGTGCTATGGTATCCTATTCCATGGCACCGCGGCTCCATTCAGGAGCCGCGATCCCCAGCTGCTGACCACACTTTCCTTTCCCCGCAGACCGACCCCTGATCTGGTCTTCCATGGCTAGGGTTGGGCTGCGGGGAACCCCCTTCACCCCCTCACCTTCCTTGCACTGCCCAGGCCTGCCATCCCCCAACATCCAGGGGGACTTATTCCACCTTCAAGGTGAAATAAGTCCCCCATCCAATCTGCTTTCAGAATTAGCCCTGTATGTCCAGGGTTGCAGACAACCAACTGCCCGCCCTAACTCCGCCTCTGCAATGCTCCCTCCTGCCCCCATCTAAACCTCCCCATACAAACTCCTTGTTCGTACAGGGAGGCTTTTAACAGGGCCGGCAAAGGGGCAAATAGTGGGAATGGACATCCCAATGGGACATCCCCGCTATTCACGGGATAGAATAGACCCCATAGTCTCAAAGTTGGACTGTAAAGATTGACAAGTCAGGAGCCATGGCTGAACTCTTGGCAACACCTTTGATCTGTTTTAGAAAAAAACCCTCAAACAAAAATACTTCTGTCACGGGTAGTGCTGTGAGCTGAATGAAATACCCAATGGGTATTCTTTTATGTTCAGTCCTGTCCAATAAAACATCCTCCAAAATCAATAAAACCTCCCTCTGTGGAATGTTGGTGTACAGTGAATTAATGTCTAGGGTAACCAGAATAATTTGCTCAAGATATCCTTAAAATGTGTACAGAATATGCATTGCATGGGAGGAATCACGAACGTAGGAGGGGGCTGCTGACAAATGGTCTGAGGAAGGTATCTAGAAATGGGCTCAAAAAGGGACCCAATAGCAGAGAAGATAGGGCTGTCAGGGGATTTTTTAAGGATTTGTGGATTTTAGGTAAAACAGATCATGGGAATAATTGGGTGAGAAACAATCAGAAAGCTTCATTTTGTATAAGAAACCCAGCAGTGAGACCCATCTGAATAAATGAATCTACTCCTTTTGTGAGGAGGAGTTGAATAGTCATCTATTGAGACATTTGAGAAAGTTGTTTTAAAGACAGTTCAAGATCTTTACGCAAAAAAACATAGAATGTACTATAACCTTACTAAGTCAGAGAAGCAGGTGTTGCAACCTCCGAGACAAACCTGATGTGATCATTAAACCTGCAGACAAAAGGGGGTGTTTTCGTCATTGTGAACACAAACAATTTCGGCTCTGAGGTTAATAGACAATTAAGTGACCACATTTTCTATGAGAGAATAGGTGATGATCTGACTCCTCCTCTTGAGAGGGGTGTAGATTCAGTTATTCAGATGGGCTTCACTGCTCGGTTTTTATACCAGAGGTTTTACCCCTGACAAATGCCAGAGCTGAAACACAGCCATGTCAGGTACTACAAATAAAAAATTTTCTGCTTTTTACCTCGCTCTTGTTTGTATTCCTGTAGTAGCTTGTGGAGGTGTTATGGAGGTGTTTTCCTATTACCTAAGGGAAAGGTGAGTTTCAAAGAATTTCTGCTTAAACTTTTGGCATCTTGGGAGAAGAGTCCAGCCCTGACTAAGCTCAGAGGAAACTTAGGGGCATGTTTACTAAAGGTTAACCTGTTAAGTTAACGTGCGTTAAGTGCTTCCACTGCCCATTCATTTCTATGGAAAGAAAACCAGAGCAGAGGAACAAAATTATCACCGACAAACTTTGAGCCCAGCACAGCCGTGTTCGGGCAGGTTATGCCTGCAACTTAAAAATACATAATTATGAATCCACTCTATTTGTCTCTGCATGCTACCCAACTTAGGGGAATAGGAGGAGGGTACTTGGCGGTGTTGTTGTTCAAAGATGATCAGAGGGATCAGTGGTGTCCAGAAACAGCATCATTATATATGTACACTTTTATGTATTTGTTATAATTGAAATAAAAACTTTAAATACCCCCCTCCAAAGAAAACTTTAGGATTCTCTGCTTTTCAGTCAAAATTCAACATGATTCTTAATATTTAATAATTATGCATTTTTAAAGTTGCCCACGATATAGGCATAATACGCCAAAACAGCCATGTCAGGCTCAATAAAGTTTGTCATATAATTTTGTTCGCTCACTTCTTGTTTTTGCTTTGTTTGTTTTTATTGCAGGGGTGTCCCTTCTTGTTTTGTCTTTTCATTCATTTCTATGGGCCATTACAGCACTTAACACATGTTAATTTAACATGCATTATCCTTCAGTAAACATACTCCTTAATTTTTGGCGGCAGTCTCTGAACTGATAGTGATCTTGGAAACCCAGTGTTTGAGTATGTGACTGTCTGTGTACCTGTGGGGGAAGGTTTAGCTAGGGACATACTATTTATCTTTTTGTTTTATGTAGGCAGGGCTTAGGAAATTATTCCACTTAAAAGTTTCAGTGCTGAACTTCCTTCTGCAGTTACATAGTAACATAGTATATGATGGCAGATAAATACCTGGATGGTCTATCTGGTCTGCCCAGCAAGGCAGCAAGAGCAGGTGGTGCTACTCTGTGCAGGTCACCCCTCCCAATGCCTTTGTTTAGGGGTGTACCCACCGCTCCGTGTAGTTCACCCCTATTTGTTGAGATATAAGAGATCATTATGTTTATTTTGATTTTATCCTGTTGCTATAAAGGGATCCACTGTGTCTGTCCCATGCCATTTTGAATTCTGTCACTGTGTTTGCCCCTACCACTTCCATCGGGAGGGCATTCCAAGCATCCACCACCGTTTCAGTGAAAAAGTATTTCCTGACACTGCCTTTCAGTTTACCCCTTTGCAGCTTCATGTTATGCCCTCTAGTTTTACAGTTAGAATCAGTTTTAAAAGTAAAAAGAAACTAAGCCCTGTGGTGCTTACCTTTTAAGCTTTGGTGCTGTGGGACTGTTTGTTTCCGTCCCTTTCTGACACCCGATGTCAACTTCCGGTTTGCAGATAGGAAGTCAGCATCAGATGGTCTGAGGGGCGGAAGCAAACAGACCCACAGCACCAAAGCTTAAAAGGTAAGCGCTGTGGGGCTGTTTGAAGCCATTCCACGTCCCGGAGAGGGGCAACAGCGATGGCAATGGGCATCCCTGAAGGGCCGGCGTTCTAAGCAACCACCTAGTTTGCCTAATGGTAGTGCCAGCCCTGCTCTGAACTATTTATAATGGCCACTGACTACAACTAATTGGTAAAAATTTGGTATTCTGGTTTTAAGACTGTGGCCCTCAGAGTTCTTTGGTGGATGCACTACATTAATCATTTATTTTCTGCCAACCGTTATTGCAATTAGATAAATACATAAATTATTTCATTTTATAGACTGCTTCCCTGGCCTTACACGTAAACATAACACAATTATAAAACCATAGAACACATACAGCAGACCCCTAAGTCTCCTGTCATTTTTAGCAGTATCCAAGGGCTACACCTATGAATGGGGAAACCCCACACAATACCTTCTGTGGATCCTGGGGAATTTGGGATGGATGGGGGCGACTTGCTTCAAGACCCTACTCTTGTGGACACTTTACATGGGCTCAGTGTTTTCTTTTCTCTCTTTACACCCCTCACTTCTCATTCAGCCAAATGAGATCCAGCGCCTTCCAGGTTTTGGCTGTATAGACCAAAACCATATGGGTTGATATTGAACAGTAGTATTGAATATACTTGTAAAGATAGTGACTACTATTAATTATAAATATATTCAACCGCTATACATGGGAAGGCACATTTTAGATTAGAAATGGAGATCATAATTGAGACGTCACCAGTCAGGATGTTCACATATGACAGTATTTTAGGAACAGCTCTGCTAAACATGGAGCAGTTTTCAAAATGCAGCAGGAGGAGCCATTCCAGAAATACACACATGCAAGAAATTGATGGGGGGAATCCAAAACACAAGGTGATACTGCAGAGGTAGACCAAGCTCTGGCAGAGAGGCCAAACAAAGGCTGGGTTTAAACATAAAGCCACCAAAAAGATGGCAACTTCTGGGAGGAAGTAGGAACCATTGAATGGATTGCAGTGACCAGACAGCCCAGTGGGACATACCGACTCCCACTCAGGGCCAGTGACTTAGGTGAACCTCATCCTTTGCTAGCTCCTGCTCTCCACGACCTGCAGAAGCAGCAGCAACGGCAACGGTCTCAAACAGCTCCACAGCGCTTATCTTAAAACTTCAGTGCCACAGGGCTGTTTGCTTCCATCACCTCTGACACCCAATGCCCACTTCCTGTTTGCATGGGGGCAGAAACTAGGGATGAGAGGCAGAGGAAGTTACATAAGGGGGTAGGAAACAGGGTCTAGAGAATGGTGACTAGAGAACAGTAGACTGGGAAAAGAAAGAAAGAGAGAGAAATAGGAGGACTGAAGAGGAGTGAGAGTTGAGAGATGGAAAGCAGCTAGGTAAAGAAAAAGTTAAAGAGGGAGATTGAAGACTGGGAGCTGAGGAAAGGGGAGGAGGAGTAAATCCTACTACGAGTGCATATACCGGGACAGAAAAGAGAAATGGAGATAAAAGATGGAAGGGGAAAATTGTTGCCAGATATAGATGAGGAGGAAAGGAAGAAGATAGGAAGGAAGAGAAAAGTGAAAAATGGAAGAAACCCAGAAAATGGACTTAGGAGAAAATTAACAAGTAGAAAAAAAAGCAAAGTGGAAAAAAAAAGCAGAGTTGTCAAGTTAACCAGTTCCAGGAGTGAGGTTTTAAGCCAATCCTGGATTTCTGATAGTCTCATTCTGATGCATTATGGGACCTGCAGCACTGATTCTAATGGGTAAAATCAAGGACTACAAATATCTCCCCTTGTTTGGTTTCCCTTCATTTTCATGTGATTGGGAGGAGGGATGCGTGTAGAGCTGTACTGAGAGGGGCAGTTGTCCACACTCTCTGCCTTCAGTATCTAGCTGTGTTTTTAAACAGTCTGCAATGCAGTCTCTCTCCAAGGTGGTGCCCATTTCCAGTGGCTACCTCTCAGCAATCATGCCAAAACTTAAGAAAAAAAGCCTGAACCCCCCCCCCCCCCAAACAAACAGGAAGGAAATAAAACAAACAAAAAAAGAATGAAAAATGTCTCCCTCTGCTGCTGGTGCCAGTCCTGCAGTCCTGTCATGGCCTACCCCTTTGTTGCCAGTCATGCTTTTGAGATCCTAACCACAGACCTCCTTTCCCCTTGCTGCCCTTTGCCCATCCCCCTGCTGATTTGGGTGGTTCATGCCATCATTCTTACTGAGTGGCTCTGTGATCAGTGTGCTTTGGCTTTTTCTGGGCCACTCCTCATTGTCCTGCTTTGAACCTTTGTGGGTGCCCTTGGTTTGTCATTGTATGCCTCTTTTTGTGTTCTGGCACTTGGTTTGTCATGCATTTCCTTAAAATACTAGTCCAGGAGAAGTTGACCCTGGTACTGTGGGAGGACACTACCAGCCTATCACCATTAATGAGCCTTGAGTTCTCTCTGCAAATGTTATTTTCAAATTTTCATTATTGTACTTGTTTTGAGGTTCATGTAGAGGAGCTCAGCTATTGCTATACCCATGAGTAAACAATGGCATTTCCACTATTGGGGGGTGAGTGGGGGGGGGGAGTGATCATCAAGAGCTGACAGAGGAAGGAGACACCCATTTAGCCAGCCTGATAGCCAAATCAACCCTATCATGAGATGGCAGACTAACCTCATATCTATCATCTTCGATTACTGTAGTTGTCCACTAAGAAACCCTTAGCTTTTTCTGAATGCCTTGAGCACATTCCATGAATTCTTCTTTCACCCTGGCACCTCTTATCAGGAGGGATGAGCATGGCATGCTTAAGAAAGAATGGAATGCCAACACAATAGCTGAATCAACCCTAGCTATCATGTCGGTATAGCAGCTGGGAGGAGGCTCTTTTGAAGAGGCGACTTCGCAACACAGGGACAGCTCAGCACAACATTAGGTTACCATTTTAAAATCAAGAGGCAGTGCTGGGCCTGCAAAGGGGCAGAGGAGGGGGGGGGGGAAATCATGGAGGCAGGGCTGAGGCTCATACAGCTCACTAAAGAATTCCCAATAGCACACTGGTGAGAGAAGCACTGACCTAGGGTGACACACCAGCCCTACTTATGTTAATTAACGTAAGACATTTAACAGACTGGCTTGCTTTAGATATGTACACTTGTGGTCAACATTATTGGCACTCTTGCAGTCCAACCTCTTAATGTCCAATATCTCCTAAAAAGAAAATGGCCAGTGAAATGGCACACATTTGACACAAAAGAATAAAATATAACAAGACCAATTTAAAAAGGAAATAGTATAAACACTGGGACATTGCTAGGACATGATTATGGACACCCTTATAAACAATTCAAATCAGTATGAAAAGAACCACCACATTCCCACTGCAGAAAAATTAGGCGCACCTGTGATCAATTGTCAGTGCTCACATGACTTGAATCAACCAATCAATGACGGCTTTAATGTTTAAAATGGCCACATTTACTCCCTGTTCCATTTTCACAATGGTGACGCTAAGAGCTACCTGAGACCATTAGAAAAGCCATTATCACCAAACATCAAACTTAAAAGGGGTACAAGGCCATTTCTAAAAATCTTGGGATTCCTGTCTCTACAGTTTGCAATGTTAAGATGTTTTCTACTCATAGCACTGTCAAGAACCTCCCAGGACATGCTAGGAAGAGGAAAATGAATTCAAGAAGTCTTCAAAGGTTAGTGTGAACTGTTGGAAAACCACCACATACAATATCCAAAGAGCTTAAGGCTGAGCTGGAGCAATCTGGAGTGGTGGTTTCAACCCGCACAATATGCCATGCACTAAACAAAGAAGGAATTCATGGACGAAGGCAAGGAGTACCCCCACTATTCAGACAGACATAAAAAGAGACACTTGATCTTTCCCCAAACCCACCTTGAGAAACCACAATCCTTCTGGGAAAATGTTCTGTGGACAGATGAAACCAAACTTGAGCTCTTTGGCAATGCAGACCAATGATATATTTACAGGCGAAGAAATGAAGCTTATAAGGGAAAAAAACACCCTTCCTACAGTTAAATATGGTAGAGGTTCCATAATATTGTGGGGCTGCTTTGCTGGAGGCCAGGAATGTATTAAAGAAATCATGAAGTCAGGGGACTATCAAGGTATTTTGGAGCAAAATGTGCTACCTAGTGTCAGAAAGCCAGGTCTGAGATGAAGGTCATGGGTCCTCCAGCAGGACAATGAGCCAAAACATACATCCAAAAGTACAAAAGAATGGTTAGAAAAGAACAAATGGACTGTTTTAAACTGGCCAGCAGCGAGTCCTGATCTCAATCCAATCAGGAACCTTTGGAAAGAGCTGAAATCTGCCATTGGTGAAAGGAATCCTGGAAACATTCATGAGCTGGAACAAATCGCAGTTGAAGAGTGGGAAAAACTACCAGCAGACAGATGTAAGAAACTTATAGATGGCTACAACAAACATTTGGAGTCTATCACTGTGAAGGGTTGTGCAACACATATTAATGAAGGGTACCATTAATCCTGCCCAGGTCATATTTTTTTGTGCACAGACATTTTTTTTGTTGCATATCTTTGAACATACTATTAAAATATTAAGATGACATACAGTTGGAATATTTGCAATTATTTCTCAAGATATTGTACATAACATACCTAAAATGCAATGGCGCCAATAATGTTGACCACAGCTGTATTCTCAAGACAAGCAGCGATACACAGCTTTAGAAGACTTGCTTCTGATATGCAAAAAGAAGCAGACAATTCATTTACCTGTGCAAGCTCTTAAGTGTGCTTTGACTGATATGAAGCAGTTTGAAAGGAATGTCATCGACAGACTATTGAAGACAATGGTTATAGATACACTTTGGCTTATACTTAGTGAAACGTTCGGTCCTATACTTCATACTGACATTACTAGGGAAGTTCTTGGCATAAAGTTTCTGCTGACCCTTCTGCAGTCAGACACAGCTGCCTCTTCCTAGCATTGCTTGCACACTCCATCCATACGATCCACCATTCATGCCATTACATAGTTTGCATCCTCTGAGATCAGTGTGTATATAGATAGATACCAGTCTTCCTCTTCTGCCTATTGCCTTGGGCCTTCATTCCACTATTGTTGGTGCCACTTTACCCCTTCTTCAGTGCTTTGGTTATGTTTTTTTTTCCCTCCACAGTAGAGGGGAAACATTTGCTACTCCTTTTAGCCCTCAGTTACCCAGTTCTCTCCAGGATAGCATTTCCTAGGCTAACATGTACCCAAGAATTTCAGGGGACTTTAAATATTGATGCCATTTAGCATGGTAACCTGCCCCCTGGACCTCAAACACCAAATCTTTGAGTATCAGTGCCCCGCCCCGCCCCGCCCCCCCCCCCCGCCCCCCCCGCCCCGCCCCCCCCGCCCCCCCCCCCAAGTGATCACAGTCCAAACTTTTTGTCCTCATTGTCTGGGGTCGTCCTTTCAAAATTAGGCCTATCTTACCCCACCTCCTGGGACTTTGGTATCTCCATGCCTTTGATGCATCCTTCCCTTTTTCCTTATGTCTTGGGAACTTCATTACACTTTGTGCTGCTTGGCTCCTCTGACAATGACATGGAGATTTTATGCTACTGTTTGTATCCTTTGTCCCTCTTTTGGTTCCATAGTCCCTCTTTTGGTTCCATAGGATCTTTATCACACTTTTTAATCATGGAGTACTGTTGCCTAGGTGGCAGATGCCTTCCAGCAAATTTTAATTAAGTTTCTACAAAAACTGATGGAACACTCAACTGAATGCAAAATTGCTTGCCAGTGTCTCTAATGGACCCAAACAAATAAAAAAAAAGTTTTAGGAATTTGAAAATTATCCACAAAGCTGATTAGTTCAAATATGTACTGAACATTTTTTGCCATGTACATCCCCGCTGACCTTTAGTGCATAGTCTACTGCTACTAATTTCTATAATACTACACATACACAGTGTTGTTGATGGATGCAGGCTCCACAATGTAAAATCCTGACATTTCTTATAGTCACATAGTTTGAGTGCATTATATAAAATTTTTTGAAGCAGTAAACTTTATGCAAGATTTTTTGATGAGATGCTTGGCAACTGAAAAGAAAGGGTGGGCTGCCACTATGCCTGTACTTAGCTTTCTGCAAACAAGAGGAAACTGGCTTTCTTTCCTGCCTCCCATACACTATCTGGTCACTATGAAACAGGCACTTGTAAGTGCACAATCTCAGCTGATTACGGCAGATTTCTCATGGAAAAGAGGAGCTATTGCAACCATAACATCTCCCCCAGGAAGGGTTACCATACACAGCCAAACATATAATAACTATAAAATCACCTGTATTATAGCAGCAATGCAAACACCACATTAGTGGAGGCTGCAGCAGAGGAGAGGAAAGCCCCAAGGATAAGGCAGCAAGTGGGAGCCTTGGGAATGACCAGCAAGGGAAGTATGGACCTCAGGTGGTTAAAGGTGGTCATGTTGGGCTACATTCTAGAGCTTTGGCCTTCATTCCCACTTTGAGGGCTGCCAACATGTCATGTTTTCTGAATATCCCTTATTATTATTAATGAGCATTTATAAAGCATTACCAGGCATATGCAGCACTGTAGAGACACAGAAAATTCAGTCCCTGTTCATTGAGCTTACAATCTAAAAGGACGGATATACAGTAGTACAAAAGGAGGACAAAAGGGGCAATAAGGACCTGAAACATAAGGATGGGAATTATGAGCCAAAGGCAGTCTCAAGAGGTGCATCTTGGGCCTAGACCTGAAGAAAGCAAGGGAAGGGATTTGATGCAGGGAAAGGAGTAGATTATTTCAAGCAAAGGGGGAGCAAGGTCAAAGGAGCAAAGCAGATAGTTAGCAGAAGTAGAATGCAGCATGGAGAGAAGAAAAGCAGACTATGTACGAACGATTTGCATGCCCACTATTTCCATTATATACAAATCTGTCATGCATATTGTTAAGACTATCCCAAGAACATGGCCCATTGGCAGCCCTCAAGGATTGAGGTTGAAGACCAGGGTCCTAGAGAGCAGTGTCGGCGCTGTCATTAGGCAAACTATACAACTGCCTAGATCTCTGGCCCTCCAGTGGTGCCCCCATCACCGATACCCCTCTCCAGGCCAACAGCAACAGCAAGCGACCCTGAAACCGAGAAACAGCAACTACCCTTTGTAATGAAGCTATAGGGTAAACTATTTAAGACAAATAAGAGAAAATATTTTTTCACTCAACGTGTAATCAAACTCTGAAATTTGTTACCGGAGGATGTAGTAAGAGCTGTTAGTGTAGCTGGGTTTAAAAAAGGTTTGGACAAGTTCCTGGAGGAAAAGTCCATAAACCATTATTAAAAAGGGACCCAGGATATCAATGCTTGACCCAATACAAGCATTGTGGAACCTGTGTCTCTTGGGGACACTGCTAGGTACGTATGACCTAGATTGGCCACTGTTGGAAACAGGATACTGGGCTTGATGGACCTTGGTCTGACCCAGTATGGCATATCTTATGATCTCCAGGAACAAGCAGGAATGAGTCTTCACATATGGGTATAGTCGGTACCGACGGAGCCTGCGCGGGAACGCTCCCCAGCGTCCAAAAGGAAAGCTTTTGGGAGCATCCCACAGCGCCTGCGTGCTGCCTTCCCGCCTTTCCTAACTGCCTCTCTCCAGTTCTTCTTTTCCGCAGAGCCAGCAAATCGTGTTTCCTGTCACCGCTGAAGAATTTCTTATTTTCTTTTATTTTTCTTTAGTCGCGTGTCTGCCTTCTCGATTCCGGACCGGTACCACCGGTCTTTTTTCTTTCTTTAAAAAAAAACAAAACCAAAAAACTACAGTGCATTTTTTCTTCTGGGGCCTTAGGCCTACAGATATATTTTTCCTCATGGAAAAACCCGCCTCTGGGTTTAAAAAGTGCACGAAGTGCAGCAGCACTATTTCTGTCACAGACACCCATGACTGGTGTCTAAAATGTTTAGGTCCTGACCACTCCATAGCGGATTGTGAGTCCTGTTCTATGATGTCTAAGAGGGTTACAAAATCTGGCAGCCAAGCTCAGTACCGTTTCCCTCCAATGCAGCTTCTGTGGCATCGACGTCTTCCAGGGCTTCTTCTTCATCTCAGGTGACCAAACTTAAATCTGGCCGGTCCTCAAAGAGTTCATCTCCCTCTAAGTATCGAGATGCCCCCGGGCTTACTCTTGAGGAATCCACACCGGCAAAATTACCCCAGCGGGAGGCTCCGGCTTCCAAAGCTCTACCTATGGGGTCACAGGTTGACATCGATGGCTCGGCCTCGACCGATCACCTGTTACAATGTTCTGGGGTACCGGCGGTTACCACCGGTACCGACATCCAGACATTGGTGGCGTCGATGGATCAGAATATTCTGACCATGCAGCGTGCCATCACGGCATTCATACAAGCTGCGACGTCTACAGTACCGCAACAAACCCCGTTGTCGGTACCGGTACCGATTCTGGTACCGGATCTGAAATCGGTTCCGATACCGGTACCGCTTGCATCAACATCAGCATCGACGGCAGCAGTACGCTATCCAGTGATGCCCATCAGTACCGACTCGGTACCGATTACTCCCGATGTCGATACCTCCCAGTACGCGTATCGGGCTCTGCGAGAGCATCCAGACAGTCGATACTTCGATTCCTCTGAAGACTCTGATACATCAGAGGCCTCAATTAAAGCATCGGGGATCCTTCCTCAGGAACCCTCTTCTCCAAAAAGGAGAATGTCTCCTCCTGAAGACTTGTCTTTTCAGGACTTCATTAGGGAGGTGGCCAAAGGCCTGTCCATCTCAGTGGCCTCTGAAACTGAACCTAGAGCCAAAAAATTAGATATCCTACAATATCCTAAGGCTCCTAAAGAGGCAGCCACCTTACCAGTACATGAGTTTCTTTATGATCACATGTTGGGCATATGGGAGACTCCTCTTTCCACCTCCCCTCATTCCCGAAGGTTGGACACCATGTATCGTGTTCCTCCTTGTCCTGGGTTTCATAAGACTCAGCTTCCTCACCACTCCACTGTGGTAGAGTCTGCTATGAAAAAGATCAAGAGTACAAAAAGGCACTCCTCTGCTCCTCCAGGAAGAGAATGCAGAACCCTAGATGCCTTTGGCAGGAAAATCTTCCAGGCCAGTATGCTTGTAGCCAGAATCAACTCCTATAATCTCTATATGGGGATGTTTCTAAAAGAAGTTACAGATCATCTGCAAACCTTATCTCCTTTTATGTCAGAAGATAAGAGAGAAGAATATATCACCTGGCTTAAACAGGCACAGGATGTATCCAAGTTTTCCAACCGTGCAGCCTTCGACTCTTTTGAGGGTGCCAGTAGAGCCTCGGCTATAGCCACAGGTGCACGCAGAGTTGCTTGGTTGCAAGCTTCTGATTTGGAATCCTGGGTACAGGATGGTCTAGGTAACCTTCCCTGTACAGGAGAAAACCTCTTTGGCAAAGATTGGCAAGCAAAGGCCAACCAGATGGATGCTGAAAATTCTGCTTTAGATAGACTTTGAAAGTCTACTACTGCTCCTTTTAAAAAGAGGTTGTTCAAAAAAGGATCTTTCCCAAAAAAAGGGAAATTTTCTTCGGGTTATGGTCAGGCCTCTTCCCAAGGTCATTTTGCTACAAAGAGACAGCAACAACCAAAACAGGCCAAGTCTCAGGCTGCGAGGACTGCTACGGCCCAACAGCCTCAGCCTCCTCAGGGCCTTTGACTTTCCACTAGAGAACTTTGCCTTTCTGGCTCTAGAACATCCAGAGCCTCTCACCATCCCAGGAAGGTTAGCTCACTTTGCTCCCAGATGGGAACAAATCACAGCAGAGCAATGGACCCTCTCCATCATACGAGATGGGTACAAGCTTCATTTCTTAAACCTTCCTCCTCACACCATGGTGAAACAGTTCAATTCTCCAACATCTCTCCTCAAGCTAGGTCAAGAGATTGCTACCCTTCTTGCCCAAGGGGCAATAGAAGAAGTACCCCTTCAACAGGGCTCAGGATTCTACTCCCCCTATTTTCTCATTCCAAAGAAATCGGGGGGCTACAGACCCATACTAGATCTCAGAGAATTGAACAAGTTTCTATGCAAGGAGAAATTCAAGATGATCTCTCTCGGAACTCTCCTTCCATACCTCCAGAGTCAGGACTGGCTTTGTTCTCTAGATCTCAAGGACGCGTACACCCATGTTCTCATCCATCCAACACACAGAAGGTTCCTTTGGTTCCTTTACCAAGGAAAGCACTACCAATACAAAGTGCTTCCTTTCGGTCTGGCCTCTGCTCCAAGAGTGTTCACAAAATGCATGGCAGTAGTAGCTGCATTTCTGCGCACTCTAGGAATATTCGTATTCCCATATCTGGACGACTGGCTCATCCGCGCTCCATCCCAGTCAGAGGCCCAGACTTCCGTGGCCTGCACAAGGCATGTTCTTCAGTATCTGGGACTGGTAATCAACATTCCAAAATCCCATCTCACCCCTACTCAGTCTCTAGAGTTCATAGGGGCTTTACTGGATACCACAACTGCAAGGGCCTATCTTCCCCAGGCCCATTGCCTACGCTTGGTGCAGTTAGCCTCCCAGATTCAGTTAAAATCCCATTTAACTGCTTGAGAGATGTTACAACTCTTAGGCCACATGGCATCCACGGTGCATGTGGTTCCTTACGCTCGCCTTCACATGAGGGCAGCTCAGTGGACCCTATCCACCCAATAGACTCAGGCATCAGGTTGCCTGTCAGACAAAATAGCAACCTCCAGTCGCCTCTTTTGGTCCCTCCACTGGTGGAAGTCCACTCAAAATCTGTTGCTGGGGTCCCCCTTTCAACAGGTGTTACCCCAAGCAACCCTTACAACAGATGCCTCTCCAAAGGGTTGGGGAGCTCATCTACAAGATCTCTCGACCCAAGGCATCTGGTCTCCACAGGAGACATATTTACATATCAACCTCTTAGAGCTCAGAGCAATCTTTCTGGCTCTCAGTGTCATCCACACCCTGCTCAGCTACAAGACAGTCCTCATCCACATGGACAACCAGGTAGCCATGTTCTACGTGAACAAGCAGGGAGGGACTGGCTCTCTGTTGCTTTGCAACGAAGCTCTCAGATTGTGGGCCTTCGCCAGAGAGCATCAAATCCATCTCATGGCAGTGTATCTTCCAGGGGTTCAAAACTCTTGGGCAGACAGACTCAGTCGAGTTCTGCTTCCACACAAATGGTCCCTCCATGGGGACCAGATAGCCAGGAGATTTCAGATTTGGGGTACCCTAGACATAGACCTGTTTGCAAGTCCGTGGAATGCCAAACTTCCCCGGTTTTGTTCCAGGATTCCATGTCAGGGAGTTCAGGCCAGGGATGCCTTCCTCCTTCACTGGGGGCAAGACTTCCTCTATGCCTTTCCACCTGTTCCCCTCATCCCCAAAACTCTGTTCAAGCTTCAGAGAGACAAGGGGTCTATGATCCTCATAGCACCACATTGGCCACGCCAAGTGTGGTACCCTCTACTTCTGCATCTCTCTCAAGCTCCCTCCCTGGACCTGGGGTCTGCTCCAGATCTCCTCTCCCAGGAGGAGGGAATCTTGTGGCACCCAAATACTCAGTCTCTTCATCTCAGAGCCTGGTTGCTGAAGGCCTAGACTTTCAGGATTTACACCTTTCTCAGCAAGTGAAGGATATCCTTCATGCTTCCAGAAAGCCTTCCACCAGACGTTCCTATGCTTTTAAATGGAAAAGGTTTTCCATTTGGTGTGCAGAGAAGGGTCTCAACCCTCTTGCAATACCTTTGAATTCTTTACTAGACTATTTGCTGCATTTATCCCATGCAGTCCTTAAAACAAATTCAATCAGAGTCCATTTGAGTGCTATTGCAGCATCCCTTAAGCCTCTCAATGGACAACCTATTTCCTCTCATCCTCTTATAGCAAGATTCATGAGAGGCCTTCTTTTGACTAAACCTCCCATTAGACCACCTCCAGTGGCATGGGACTTGAATCTGGTTCTTGGCCAGCTTATGAAGCCACCCTTTGAACCCTTAGCCACTACCTCCTTGAAATTCCTTTCCTGGAAGGTTATTTTTCTCATTGCAGTCACCTCAGTTCGCCGTATCAGTGAGCTGCAAGCTTTAGTGGCTAATCCTCCTTATACAAGGTTCCATCATGACAAGGTAGTCCTCAGAACTAATCCACAATTTATGCCTAAGGTGGTCTCACCTTTTCATCTGAACCAGGAGGTTTATTTACCTGTCTTTTTTCCAGGACTTCATGCATCAAGTGCAGAGAGGAATCTTCATATCCTGGATTGTAAAAGAGCACTTGCTTTCTACTTACAAAGGACACAGCAGCATAGTAAGTCCTCTCAACTTTTTGTTGCTTTTGATCCTTCTCATTTAGGACTTCCAGTCTCTAAGAGAACTCTGTCTAATTGGATTGCTCAGTGTATTTCCTTTGCCTACCAGAGTAAGAACCTTTCTCTGGAGGGCCATGTCACAGCTCACAATGTGAGGGCCATGGCAGCCTCTATGGCTCATCTTAACTCTGTGTCCATCGACCAAATCTGTCGAGCGGCCACCTGGGCATCGGTTCATACTTCACAGCCCATTACTGCTTGGACAAGGACTCCGACCGGGATGCCTTGTTTGGTCAGGCTGTTCTCAAACACCTGTTCCATACCTAATCAACTCCTACCCTCCATCTCTGACTGGATGCCTGAGATTCATGGGTGCAGGTGGAGCCCTTCCCAGGGACTCACAATCTGGGTGATCTCCCAGGCATCTCCAGCTGGGGAGTCCCCATATGTGAAGACTCATTCCTGCTTGTTCCTGGAGATAGCATAGTTACTTACCTGTAACAGGTGATCTCTGGGAACAGCAGGAATAAGTCTTCACAACCCACCCACCTCCCCTAGGAGTTGTATCTCTCTCTCTTTGTCTCAGCTTTAAAACTCGAACTGGAGAGAGGCAGTTAGGAAAGGCAGGAAGGCAGCGCGCAGGCACTGTGGGCTGCTCCCAATAGCTTTCCTTTTGGACGCTGGGGAGCGTTCCCGCGCAGGCTCCGTCGGTACCAACGATACCCATATGTGAAGACTTATTCCTGCTGTTCCCAGAGATCACCTGTTACAGGTAAGTAACTGTGCTTTCTCCAGGGGCTGCATCGCAGTTTCAATCTCCAGGAACAAGCAGGAATACGTCATCACATATGGGTACGTCGGTACCGACGGAGCCCGCGCGGGAAAGCTCCCCAGCTTTTCAGATTAAAAGCTTTTGGGGCCTCCCACTGCACATGCGCGCTGCCTTCCCGAGCAGCTCTCGTCAGTTTCTTTTTTTCCGCGGAGCCAGCAGGTCGTGTTCCTGTCACCGCTGAAGAAATTGTTAATTTTATTGTTTTCTTTAGACCGCGTACCTGCCTTCCCCATTCTGAAACCGGTACTGCCGGTCTCTCTTTCTTTCTTTAAAAAAAAAAAAAATATATATATTTTTCTTTTCTTCAGCACAGCTTGGTACTTTGTTAGGCCTTCAGGCCTACACAATTTCTCCTCATGGAGAAGCCAGTTCCTGGTTTTAAAAAGTGTACCAAGTGCAGTGCTGTCATTCCTCTTACAGACACCCATGAATGGTGTCTTAAATGTTTAGGACCTGACCATTCCATACCGGACTGCCCATCCTGCTCCCAGATGTCGAAACGTGGATTGCAGAACCAGGCCAACAAGTTCCATGTGCTGTTTCCTTCAGAAGCATCACAGTCATCCAGGTCTTCCTCTCCGGATGGATCTCAGGTAACCAAAACTCCAGTGGGCAAATCCTCTAAAAGCAAATCTCTTTCTAAAGATCGAGAGGCTCTCAATTCTGAGTTCGAGGATTCTGCCCAGGCCAAAAAACCCCGGCGGGAGGCTCCGGCCTCCAAAGCAATCATGGGGTCACAGGTTGACATCGATGGCGCGGCCTCGACAGATCACCTGTTGTACTGCTCTGGGGTACTGGCCCATACCGGTACCGACATCCAGGCAGCAGTGGCGTCTATGGGCAATACTGTCCAAGTCATGCAGCAGGCCATTCTGGCTTTTATTAATGCTGCTACGCCCTCGGTACCGCAGCCAGCGGTACCGGGTCCGGTTCCGGTAATGGCTTCCATACCGGAACCGAGGCCATCGTCTTCCAAACGCAGATCGGTTCCGCATGCCGGATCCGGGCTTTTGCCCGGTACCGATCCCATACCCGGTACGCCCGATGTCGATACCGAACGGTATGCGTATCGTGCGTTGGAAGCACATAGAGGATACTCTGCTTCTTCAGAGGATTTTAACTCCTCTGATGATTCTGATGAGTTCTCCCTTGATCTTCCTGAGGAGCCTTCTTCTCCTAACAGGAGAATGTCTCCACCAGAGGATTTGTCCTTTCAGGACTTCATCATAGAAATGGCTAAAGGTCTTTCTATTGCTTCATCCTCTGAAAAGGAACCCAGATCAAAGAAACTGGATATTTTAGGATACTCTAAGTCTCCTAAAGAGGCAGTCACCCTGCCTATCCATGAAATCCTTCAAGAACACTTGATGGACTTATGGGAGGCTCCTCTAACATTGTCTCCTTCTTCTCGCAGGTTGGACACCATGTACCGTGTCCCCCCTTCTCCTGGTTTCCAAAAAACCCAGTTGCCTCACCATTCTATTGTGGTGAAGTCTGCAATGAAGAAGATAAAGAGTACCAAAAGGCACTCTTCTACTCCTCCAGGGCGAGAATGTAAGACTCTAGACTCTTTTGGCAGGAAAATTTTCCAGGCTACTATGCTTATAGCCAGGATTAATTCCTATAGTCTTTACATGGGCATGTTTCTCAGTGAAATCGCTCTAAAAGTTCGGCATTTTGCCCCCTTTCTCCCTGAGGATAAGAAGGAGCAGTTCATTTCCTTTTGGATATTTCAAAGTTCTCCAACAGGGCAGCTTTTGATTCCTTTGAGGGTGCTGGTAGGGCTTCGGGCATTGCTATAGCAGCCCGACGTCTTGCTTGGCTCCAGGCTTCTGATCTAGAACCTTGGGTCCTAGATGGCTTAAGAAATCTGCCCTGTACAGGTGAGAACTTATTTGGTGAGGAGTGGCAAATTAAGGCCACTCAAATGGATGCAGAAAATGTCACCTTAGATAGACTTTCTAAGTCTACCTCCACTCCTGCCAGGAAGAAGTCTTTTAAGAGGCCTTATTACAAGAAGTCCAGATTTTCTACAAATACTGGCCAACAATCCTCTCAGCCTCGTTTTGCTGCTAAACGTCAGCAACCTAAACAGGCAAGGTCAAAGCCGGCGGCGTCTGCTACGCCTCAGCAGGCTCCACCCCCTCAGGGGTTTTGACTTGCCCCTAGAGAACTTAACTTTTCTGGCTCTAGAACAACCAGAGCCCCTCACCATACCCGGAAGGTTAGCTCACTTTGCTCCCAGATGGGAGCAAATTACATCAGAGCAATGGACCCTCTCTATCATCAGAGAGGGTTACAAACTCCATTTTTCCGACCTTCCTCCTTATACTATGGTGAGGCAGTTCAATTCTCCCCCATCTCTCCTGGCCCTCTTGGGTCAGGAAGTCTCCTCCCTCCTTGCCCAGGGGGCAATAGAGGAGGTCCCTCTTCTTCAACAGGGGACGGGATTCTACTCCCCTTATTTTCTAATACCAAAGAAGACAGAGGGCTTCAGACCAATTCTGGATCTGAGAGAATTGAACAAATTTCTTTTCAAGGAGAAATTCAAAATGCTTTCTCTGGGCATTCTCCTTCCATACCTTCAGAGTCAGGATTGGCTTTGTTCTCTAGATCTAAAGGATGCGTATACACACATACTCATCCACCCATCCCACAGAAAATACCTTCGATTTCTGTTTCAGGGAAAACATTTCCAGTACAGAGTACTCCCCTTCGGTCTAGCCTCTGCTCCAAGAGTGTTCACCAAATGCATGGCAGTCGTAGCTGCCTTTCTAAGAGGCCTGGGAATTTTCATATTCCCATACCTGGACGACTGGCTCATCCGAGCTCCCTCTCAGTCCCAGGCCCAAATTTCCCTGGACCGCACAAGGCGTCTTCTGCAGTATCTAGGACTGGTAGTAAACCTTCCCAAGTCTCAACTAATCCCTACTCAGTCTCTCGAGTTCATAGGGGCCCAGTTAGACACCATCACTGCAAGGGCCTACCTGCCTCAGGTCAGGGCCCAACGCCTGCTGAGTTTGGCCTTCCAAGCTCAGTCCAGCAGTCATTTGACAGCCCGGGAAATGCTGCGACTTCTGGGCCACATGGCCTCCACGGTACATGTGGTGCCCTACGCTCGTCTGCATATGAGAGCAGCTCAATGGACCTTGGCCACCCAGTGGACTCAAGCATCTGGAGCGCTCTCCGACCAAATACTCACCTCAAGCCGTCTATTTTGGTCCCTCCAATGGTGGACATCCACCAAGAATCTGTTGTTGGGGGCCCCCTTCCAACCTTTGTTGTCCCAAGCAACCCTCACAACAGATGCCTCCCAGACAGGGTGGGGAGCTCATCTTCAGAACCTCTCCACTCAGGGCACTTGGTCTCCGCAGGAGGCCACCCTTCATATCAACCTCCTGGAACTGCGAGCAATTTACCTTGCCCTCAAGGTCTTCTATACCCTCCTTGTCAATCTGACTGTCCTAGTTCAGACAGACAATCAGGTAGCCATGTTCTATATAAACAAACAAGGAGGGACAGGCTCTCTGTCGCTTTGCAACGAAGCTCTCAGAATATGGGCCTTCGCCAGAGAGCATCAAATTCACCTTCTTGCAGTGTATCTTCCAGGAGTTCAAAACTCTCGTGCAGACAGACTCAGTCGAGTTCTGCTTCCACACGAATGGTCCCTACATATGGACCAGATACGCAGAATCTTTCAGGAATGGGGGACCCCGGACATAGACCTCTTTGCAAGTCCGTGGAATGCCAAACTTCCCCGGTTCTGTTCCAGAACTCAGTGTCAGGGAGCTCAGGCCCACGATGCCTTCCTCCTGCATTGGGGTCAGGAATTCCTCTATGCCTTTCCACCCATTCCTCTAATATCCAAGACTCTGTTCAAGCTCCAGAGGGATCACGGGACTATGATCCTCATAGCTCCCCGCTGGCCACGCCAGGTGTGGTTCCCTCTACTTCTGCATCTCTCCCAGGGATCCTCCCTGGACCTGGGAGCTGCGCCAGACCTTCTGTCTCAGGAGGAGGGGACTTTGTGGCACCCAAACCCCAAAATCTCAGAGCTTGGTTACTGAAGGCCTAAGTCTTCAAGACTTTAATCTTTCTCAACCTGTGACAGATATCCTTCATGCCTCTAGGAAACCTTCCACGAGGCGTTCTTATGCTTTCAAATGGAAACGTTTTTCCATTTGGTGTGCTCAGCAGGGTCTTGACCCTCTAGCACTTCCTTTGAATTCCCTCTTGGACTATCTCCTGCATCTTTCAAATGCAGGCCTTAAGACGAATTCAGTAAGGGTCCATTTGAGTGCTATTGCAGCATCCTTAAAACCTATAAATGGACAACCTGTCTCCTCTCATCCTCTTGTTTCACGTTTCATGAGAGGCCTGACTCTAACTAAACCTCCCATCCGACCTCCTCCGGTAGCATGGGATTTGAACCTAGTTCTAGGTCAGCTTATGAAGCCACCTTTTGAGCCTTTGGACTCTACCTCCTTCAAATTTCTTTCCTGGAAGGTTGTTTTCCTTATTGCAGTCACTTCGGCTCGCCGCATCAGTGAACTGCAGGCTTTAGTGGCTCATCCACCTTATACTAGGTTTCATCATGATAAGGTGGTCCTTAGGACGAATCCCCACTTTATGCCCAAAGTGGTCTCGCCCTTTCATCTTAATCAAGAGGTATATCTACCTGTCTTTTTCCCGGCTCCTCATGCATCCAGTGCAGAGAGGAACCTTCATACTCTGGATTGTAAAAGAGCTCTTGCCTTTTACCTCAACAGGACTCAACCACATCGAAAGTCTTCCCAACTTTTCGTGGCTTTTGATCCTTCTCATTTGGGACTTCCAGTCAACAAGCGTACACTTTCCAATTGGATCGCTCAGTGTATTTCTTTTGCTTACCAGAGTAAGAACATTTCTATGGAGGGCCATGTCACAGCTCACAATGTGAGGGCCATGGCCACTTCTATGGCTCATCTTCACTCTGTGTCCATAGATCAGATCTGTCGAGCAGCCACTTAGGCCTCGGTTCATACCTTCACAGCCCATTACTGCTTGGACAAGGACTCCCGCCGGGATGCCTTGTTTGGTCAGGCTGTCCTCAAACACCTGTTCCATACTTAAACAACTCCTGCCCACCTTCCCTGGATGGATGCCTGAGATCCATGCGAAGATGGTTTACCCTTGGAGGGGGATCTCCCAGGCATCTTAGCTAGGGAGTCCCCATATGTGATGACGTATTCCTGCTTGTTCCTGGAGATAGCACAGTTACTTACCTGTAACAGGTGATCTCTGGGAACAGCAGGAATTAGTCATCACAACCCACCCACCTCCCCTAGGAGTTGTATCTCTATCTATCTTCCTGTCCTCTCTCTCTATTGTCTCAGCTTTAAACTCGAACTGACGAGAGCTGCTCAGGAAGGCGGGAAGGCAGCGCGCATGTGCAGTGGGAGGCCCCAAAAGCTTTTAATCTGAAAAGCTGGGGAGCTTTCCCGCGCGGGCTCCGTCGGTACCGACGTACCCATATGTGATGACTAATTCCTGCTGTTCCCAGAGATCACCTGTTACAGGTAAGTAACTGTGCTTTCTCTCCGATCTGCCACATTGGCCCCCCTTTGCCACAGATTTCCAGTATATACAAAATCAGAGGTCTGGGCCAGAAACAGCAGATCTGAGAGAATGAAACTGCAATGCAGCCCTGGAGACAGAGGGTAAGTGCTGTGTTGCAGTTTCAGGGCCTATTGCTGCTGCTATCGGCCCTAGAGAAGGGCACCAATGGCAGCAAAGGGCGGGGGTGGCAGCAGGATGGAAGGCCCATCTAGGGCATCTGCAGTTCTTGCACCAACCCTGCCAGAGAGGACTGCAAGTGAGGGGCAGAGAGATGAAAGGGAAGTGCACTTGAGGAAACAAGGCAAGATGAGTAAGCAGTGAGTGGGGGAAAGCACACTGGCTCCTTTCTGTGCCCTTCTCCTCTACCAGCAACTCCAGACTCCATTCCTTCCACCTTGCTGCATCTTATGCATGGAATGGACTTACCAACTCAGTACATCACGTTCAGATTCTGGTCTTATTTAAATCCAGGCTAAAAACCCACCATCTTGGATCCCGAGTCCCACTCATGCTCTTGTTTAATACCCATGTATGTGTTAATCATTCTCTATAAATGAAATTCTTAGTCCCTGTTTATTCAGTTTGTCTGTTTTGAAGCTCTTTTGAGCAGGGACCACCACTTTTGTGTATTTATACAGCACTGATTTTATCTAGTAGCGCTAAGAAATAAGTAGTTGTAGTAATGGGTGGGGGAGAAAATCCCATTAATTCATAGTTTTTAGATTAGTTTATTCTGTACTTGATATGCTGCCTTTTAGTGAGAAACACTCAAAGCAGTTTACAATACAAATAAAAACAAAACAAAGCAGTATACAATATACATAAAAATCAATTTCTCAGGCTAGTATAAAGAGAAAGGACATCCCCAAGGTGCTCACAGAAGTGTTAACCTGAGGAATGTGTCATCTGCTCAGAAGACAGAGCAGCAGTATAGCACAGAGAACAGCCAGTTTCATATGCAGATATGCAATTATCGCAGCATCTAGAGGAGAAATAGGAGATGGCTGCCCAGTAGCTGTTGTTGCATGTCGTCTCCTGTCCTTTCTTCTCAAAATGTCTAAGAGAAAAGTTGTTTCTCCAAACTTGTTATGAGAACCACATCTATCTATTCTCACCTTCTTGGTCTTCAGAGCCTCTGGGAATATAGCTGGCAAAGATGGGACTAGCAGCTTCTCAGCAGTCCCCTCTTGGAATTCCAGCTACCAGCCCTAAACCTCTGCAAGCAACTAAAGTCCCTTGACAGTCGCCGCCGATATTTTCTGACTCCTCTGAAATAACTCGATAGCGGGTTTTGCTGCTTCTTCTGCTGTTTTGCCTCTCTCAATCCAATGAGAAACTATTAGCATTAGAAAATTCTGTTCTTACACCAGGCTTTCATCAACCCCCTGCTTGAGTTGGTGAGCAGCTTGCAAAACCTGGGTGTGTAGATTTTACTCAGCATCATTTGGATATTCTCTCAGCTGTTCACCATTCCATCAAGAAGTTAGCAAGCAAAAAATCTGAGGTTGAATCTTTTAATAGCCCTAAGGGCTGTA
The DNA here is from genome assembly GCA_033557465.1 of Ichthyophis bannanicus. Classification (NCBI taxonomy): domain Eukaryota; kingdom Metazoa; phylum Chordata; class Amphibia; order Gymnophiona; family Ichthyophiidae; genus Ichthyophis; species Ichthyophis bannanicus. Next base: position 676,563,873 of record CM066032.1, on the reverse strand, counting down.
ATTCTTGTGCTGCTGACATTTCATCTGCTGCTTCTGTTCATTGTAAGTTACCATCATCTCAGACTCCAGTAAATAATAAAAACTTTGTTCAACCCCTCGCATTAAAGACTCTTTCTGTGGTTCAGACTGACGCTGCAAGATGATCTGGACTTAGGTAATTCATCTGTTCAAAGAATACTGAATGCTTTTTTGTAGGTTGTAAAAGTTGGTGGTGACTAAGCTTGAACTACAAGCGTCCAAAGACCCTCTTTTAAAGCACTAAAGGAAAAAAGGATCAAAACCAAAAGAAAACCTCCCGGAATTACCAGTGGTTAACCTACTAGTATGGCAGAATCAGAGGTCACAATGCCAAAATATCTTCAATGAAACATTTATAAAAGAATGACAGGGGCCATCAGATAAGAAGTATGTGTCACTGGTCTTGGCTTTAAGTGACAATAGATTTACAGGCCTCCCTTATCAGTCGTAAGCCCCACATTCATTCCAGCTGAAAACGCCATTTGCTCAAGTTCTTTACTGTAAGTTTCCCTTCATTTGTTCTATTTTAACTTTTTTTCATTATCCAGTTTTCTTTGTTTTGTTTTTTTAAAGATAGAAAGTATTGAGCAGTGATGTGCCCGGTCTGATTTTTGTTAAAGCAGACAGTGGTAAAGAGCACTGCTGCGTCCAGAAAAATATAAATACTTTTTATGGAGCATGATTACGCTGCAGTTGTGGCTGTTTTGGTGCTGGTATTTATTTTATTTATTTATTTATTTATTTATTTTTATTTATTTACAGTTTCTTTTATACCACGCTATTTGACATCAGTGCGGTTTACAATGAACAGAAACTACACGTCACAAAAATTGATCAGTGCTTACAATGAACAGGACAATGAACTGGGTATACATTAAACAGGTTTCATAAACAGAGAACATAATAAAACTATGTATCCCTTGGTGGAGGTGAAGATATATAGAGATTCATTGCCATGCTTTTTTTTTTTTTTAAATGGAAAGTAACTGGACAAAGTAAAAAAGAAAATATTAAATAGGAGAAAAGACAGAAAAGAAAAAAATTAAGAGGGATATCCCGCTTTTTTATGCAATCTAACAAGTTGGGCAGACTATACAGGTTAGTGAAGACAAAGAACCCAGTCAAGTAAATGTGCACCATTCTTCTGAAATGCCCATGTGCTGAGAGGAAAGAAAGCACAGTTACTTACCTGTAACAGGTGATCTCTGCGAACAGCAGGAATAAGTCTTCACATATGGGTATCATCGGTAAGGTTTAAGGTTTAATCATTTGATAAAAACCGCCTTTCTGTAACAATCAAGGCGGTGTACAATAATAAAATACATAATACATAAAATTTTGGCCAGAGCCAGAAAAGGAAAGGAAATATACAAATTTGTAAAGGACAGAAGACAAAAGTACAGGAGGTACAGGACAGGGTACAAAAGGCAAATAAGTACACGAAGGGTAAACTCATACAAAAGGAGAAGGAACGTTAAATGCTAGTACCGACGGAGCCTGCGCGGGAACGCTCCCCAGCGTCCAAAAGGAAAGCTTTTGGGAGCATCGCACAGCGCCTGCGCACTGCCTTCCCGCCTTTCCTAACCGCCTCTCTCCAGTTCACGTTTTAAAGCTGAGACAAAGAGAGTGAGGAAAGGAAAGAAAGATAGAGACAGACAACTCCTAGGGGAGGTGGGTGGGTTGTGAAGACTTATTCCTGCTGTTCCCAGAGATCATCTGTTACAGGTAAGTAACTGTGCTATCTCCAGGAACAAGCAGGAATGAGTCTTCACATATGGGGACTCCCCAGCTAGAGAAGCCTGGGAGATCACGCAGGTTGTGAGTCCCTAGGAAAGGCTCTACCTCCACCCATGAATCTCAGGCATCCAGGGAGGGATGGAGGGTAGGAGTTGGTTAGGTATGGAACAGGTGTTTGAGAACAGCCTGACCAAACAAGGCATCCGAGCGGGAGTCCTTGTCCAAGCAGTAATGGGCTGTGAAGGTATGAACCGAGGCCCAGGTGGCCGCTCGACAGATCTGGTTGATGGACACAGAAATTAGATGAGCCATAGAGGCTGCCATGGCCCTCACATTGTGAGCTGTGACATGGCCCTCCAGAGAAAGGTTCTTACTCTGGTAGGCGAAAGAAATACACTAAGCAATCTAAGTGGACAGAGTTCTCAGAGACTGGAAGTCCTAAATGAGATGGATCAAAAGCAACAAAGAGTTGAGAGGACTTTCTATGTTGCTGTGTCCTTTGTAAGTAAAAAGCAAGAGCTCTTTTACAATCCAGGGTATGAAGATTCCTCTCTGCACTTGAAGCATGAGGTCCTGGAAAAAAGACAGGTAAATAAACCTCCTGGTTCAGATGAAAAGGTGAGACCACCTTAGGCATAAAGTGTGGATTAGTCCTGAGGACTACCTTGTCATGATGGAACCTTGTATAAGGAGGATTAGCCACCAAGGCTTGCAGCTCACTGATGCGGCGAGCTGAAGTGACTGCAATGAGAAAAATAACCTTCCAGGAAAGAAATTTCAAGTAGGTAGTAGCTAAGGGTTCAAAAGGTGGCTGCATAAGCTGGCCAAGAACCAGATTCAAGTCCCAGGCCACTGGAGGTGGTCTGATGGGAGGTTTAGTCAAAAGAAGGCCTCTCATGAATCTTGCTAAAAGAGGATGAGAGGAAACAGGCTGTCCATTGAGAGGTTTAAGGGATGCTGCAACAGCACTCAAATGGACTCTTACTGAATTCGTTTTAAGGCCTGCATGGGATAAATGCAGCAAATACTCTAGTAAAAAATTCAGAGGTATTGCAAGAGGGTTAAGACCCTTCTCTGCACACCAAATGGTAATCCTTTTCCATTTAAAAGCATAGGAACGTCTAGTGGAAGGCTTTCTGGAAGCATGAAAGATATCCTTCACTTGCTGAGAAAGATGCAAATCTTGAAGGTCTAGGCCTTCAGCAACCAGGCTCTGAGGTGAAGAGACTGGGGATTTGGGTGCCACAACGTTCCCTCCTCCTGGGACAGGTGGTTTGGAGCAGATCCCAAGTCCAGGGAGGGAGCTTGGGAGAGATGCAGAAGTAGAGGGTACCACATTTGGCGTGGCCAATGTGGTGCTATAAGGATCATAGACCCTTTGTCTCTCTGAAGTTTGAAGAGTGTCTTGGGAATTAGGGGAATGGGTGAAAAGGCATAGAGGAAGTCTTGCCCCCAATGAAGGAGTAAGGCATCTCTGGCCTGAACTCCCTGACACGGAATCCTGGAACAGAACCGGGAAGTTTGGCATTCCACGGACTTGCAAAGAGGTCTATGTCCGGGGTTCCCCAAATTCGGAAGATCCTGGCTATCTGGTCCCCATGGAGGGACCATTCGTGTGGAAGCAGAACTCGACTGAGTCTGTCTGCCCAAGAGTTTTGAACCCCTGGAAGATACACTGCCATGAGATGAATTTGATGCTCTCTGGCGAAAGCCCACAATCTCAGAGCTTCGTTGCAAAGCGACAGAGCCAGTTCTGCCCTGCTTGTTCACGTAGAACATGGCTACCTGGTTGTCTGTGTGGATGAGGACTGTCTTGTAGCTGAGCAGGGTGTGGAAGACTGAGCTCTAAGAGGTTGATATGTAGAGATGTCTCCTCTAGAGACCAGATGTCTTGAGTGGAGAGATCCTGAAGATGAGCTCCCCAACCTCTTGGAGAGGCATCTGATGTAAGGGTTGCTTGGGGTAACACCTGTTGGAAGGGGGACCCCAGCAACAGATTTTGAGTGGACTTCCACCAGTGGAGGGACCAAAAGAGGCGACTGGAGGTTGCTATTTTGTCTGACAGGCAACCTGATGCCTGGGTCCATTGGGTGGACAGAGTCCACTGAGCTGCCCTCATGTGACGGTGAGCATAAGGAACCACATGCACAGTGGATGCCATGTGGCCTAACAGTTGTAACATCTCTCGAGCAGTTAAATGGGATTTTAACTGAATTTGTGAAGCTAACTGCACCAAGCGTAGGCAACGGGCCTGGGGAAGATAGGCCCTTGCAGTTGTGGTATCCAGTAAGGCCCCTATGAACTCTAGAGACTGAGTAGGGGTGAGATGGGATTTTGGAAAGTTTATTACAAGTCCCAGATACTGAAGGATACGGCTTGTGCAGGTTAGAGAAGTCTGGGCCTCTGACTGGGATGGAACTCAGATGAGCCAGTCATCCAGATATGGGAATACGAATATACCTAGAGTGCGTAGAAATGCAGCTACTACTGCCTTGCCTTTTGTGAACACCCTTGGTGCAGAAGCCAGACCGAAAGGAAGCACTCTGTATTGGTAGTGCTTCCCTTGATAAAGGAATCGAAGGAACCTTCTGTGTGTTGGATGGATGAGGACATGGGTGTACGCATCCTTGAGGTCTAGAGAGCAAAGCCAATCCTGACTCTGAAGGTATGGAAGGAGAGTACTGAGAGAAATCATCTTGAATTTCTCCTTGCATAGAAACTTGTTCAATTCTCTGAGATCTAAGATGGGTCTGTAGCCCCCTGTTTTCTTTGGAATAAGAAAGTAGGGGGAGTAGAACCCTGAGCCCTGTTGAAGAAGGGGTACTTCATCTATTGCCCCTTGGGCAAGAAGGGTAGTAATCTCCTGACCCAGAAGGTCAAGGAGAGATGTTTGAGAATTGAACTGTCTCACCATGGTGTGAGGAGGAAGGGTTAAGAAATAAAGCTTGTACCCCTCCCTTATGATGGAGAGGGTCCATTGCTCTGCTGTGATTTGTTCTCATCTGGGAGCAAAGTAAACCAACCTTCCTGGAATGGTGAGAGTCTCTGAAGGTTCTAGAGCCAGAAAGGCTAAGCTCTCTAATTGTAAGTCAAAGGCCCTGAGGAGGCTGAGGCTGTTGGGCCGTAGCAGTCCTAGCAGCTTTAGGCTTGGCCCGTTTCGGTTGTTGTTGTCTCTTTGTAGCAAAACGACCTGCAGTAGATGACTGCTGACCATAAGCAGAATAATATTCCCCTTTTTTGGGAAAAAAAACCCCCTTTTTGAACAACCTTTTCTTAAAAGGAGCAGAAGTAGACTTTGAAAGTCTATCTAAAGCAGAATTTTCAGCATCCATTTGGGTGGCCTTTGCTTGCCAATCTTTGCCAAAAAGGTTTTCACCTGTACAAGGAAGGTTTCCTAGTCCATCTTGAACCCAAGGTTCCAGATCAGAAGCTTGTAACCAAGCAACTCTGCGTGCACCTATGGCAATGGCCGAGGCTCTGCTGGCACCTTCAAAAGAGTCAAAGGCTGCACGGTTGGAAAACTTGGAAATATCTTGGGCATGTTTGAGCCAGGTGAGGAACTCTTCCCTTTTATCTTCTGAAATAAAGAGATAAAGTCTGCAGGTGATCTGTAACTTCTTTTAGAAACATCCCCATATAGAGACTATAGGAGTTGATTCTGGCAACAAGCATACTGGCCTGGAAAATTCTCCTGCCAAAGGCATCTAAGGTTCTGCATTCTCTTCCTGGAGGAGCATAAGAGTGCCTTTTTGTACTCTTTATCTTCTTCATAGCAGATTCCACCACAATGCAGTGGTGAGGAAGCTGAGTCTTATGAAAGCCAGGACAGGGAGGAACACGATACATGGTGTCCAACCTACGAGAATGAGGGGAAGTGGTGAGAGGAGTCTCCCATATGCCCAACATGTGATCATAAAGAATTTCATGTATTGGTAAAGTGGCTGCCTCTTTAGGAACCTTAGGATATTGTAAAATATCTAATTTTTTGGCTCTAGGCTCTGTTTCAGTGGCCATTGAGATGGAAAGGCCCCTGGCCACTTCCCTAATAAAGTCTTGAAAAGACAAGTCCTCTGGAGGAGACATTCTCCTTTTTGGAGAAGAGGGCTCCTGAGGATGAATCACCGATGCTTCGACAGAGGCCTTTGATTCATCAGAGTCTTCAGAGGAATCGAAGTATCGCCTGTCTGGATGCTCCTGCAGAGCCCGATACGTGTACCGGGTGGTATCGACATCGGGAGTGATCGGTACCGGTTCGGTACCAAATGGGCATCACAGAACAGTGTACCGCTGCAGTCGACACCGAAGCGGATGTCGATGCAAGCGGTACCGGCACCGGAACCGATGTCGGTACCGGTGCCGGAGTCGGTACCAGCAACGGGGTTTGTTGCGGTACCGAAGGCATCACAGCTTGTATGAATGCCATGATGGCACGCTGCATGGTCAGGATATTCTGATCCATTGACGCAACCAATGTCTGGATGTCGGAACCAGTGGGAACCACTGGTACCCCAGAACATCGCAACAGGTGATCGGTCGAGGCCGAGCCATCGATGTCAACCTGTGATCCCATAGATAAAGCTTTGGAAGCCGGAGCCTCCCGCCGGGGTAATTTTGCCGGTGCGGATTCTTCGAGGGAAAGCCCGGAGGCATCTCGATACTTAGAGGGAGATCTACCCTTCGAGGACCGGCTGGATTTAAGTTTGGTTACCTGAGATCCATGTGAGGAAGAAGCAGCCCTGGAAGACATTGATGCAACCGAAGCTGCATCTGAGAGAAACAGGGTACTGAGTTTAGCTGCTCGATTCTGTAGACCTCTTTTAGACATCATGGAGCAGGACTCACAATCCACAATGGAGTGGTCAGGACCTAAACATTTTAGACACCATTCATGGGTGTCGGTGACAGAAATAGTGCCGCTGTACTTCATGCATTTTTTAAACCCAGAGGCGGGCTTTTCCATGAGGAAAAAATGTCCTAGGCCTAAGGCCAAAGAAGAAAATGCACTGAAGTGAGAAAAAACAGTAGTTTTTTTTTGTTTGGTTTTTTTTTAGAATAAAGAAAGAAAAAAACGGCGGTACCGGTCTAGCGTCGAGAAGGCAGACGCGCGACCAAAGAAATAAAATAAAGAAATTCTTCAGCGGTGACAGGAACACGACCTGCTGGCTCCGCGGAAAAGAAGAACTGGAGAGGCGCGGTTAGGAAAGGCGGGAAGGCAGCGCGCAGGCGCTGTGGGATGCTCCCAAAAGCTTTCCTTTTGGACGCTGGGGAGCGTTCCCGCGCAGGCTCCGTCGGTACCGACGATACCCATATGTGAAGACTCATTCCTGCTTGTTCTTGGAGATTATAATAAACCATCAGCATGTGACAGATTTGACACGGTTGTCAATTCTTACTCAAGAGAATTCTCACCACAATCCTATCAAGACATAGGCTCTCCAAGCAGCAAGGGTGATGAACCCCTTTATATATCCTATGCTGCAGGACCCCAACAGTCCACAGGTCTATCAGGACAAGGAAACCACTTGCTTCCAAGTCCTGATACAAGCTTCCTGAACACAGACACTGTTAAGAAGGAATGTAATTAGTGATCATGCACAGTTATGCTCAGCCACCAACATCTTAAGGTCAGTTCCTTCAGTTTTTACATTCCATGGTCTAAACATGTAATCGAGATGGTGATCGCTTTAGGAAGTCTGTCTATGCCTGGGCATCACCAGCCAGCCTATTACACCCAGAAGAGATTACCAGATGACAGCTGCAGGCTATGACTGCACTAGAGGCCAACCAAGTTGTCATCTCAAAGGGGCCAAGAAGATCCTGGCAACTGCCAAAACTAAAGTACACTGGAAGAATCCCTGTTCAGTAGCCCTGACAGTAGTTGAGGCATCCTGTACTCCAAGGGACAGAAGTGGATGAGCCTCTGCAGCTTAGGTTTCAGATTTTATTGAGTTCATTGTATTGCTCATTCTGTAAACCGCTTCAATGCTTGCAGTAAGCAGCATATTAAATCAAATCAAATTAGTGCTGGGCATAAATCCCATAACTGTCAGTTGTTCATATGGATGGGATTGCTAGATTGATTGCTGTTATTTAGGGAGGTTTGACAGGTACCCATGCAGTCTCATTGGCAAAGAGGTTAAGACTAAGTGACAGACTGGCAGCAGGAGAGAAGAGAGGGGTCAAGAGGGAGCAACCAGAAAGCAAGCCTTGGAAGCACAGGGTAGTGGACTGTTACGCCCACCATTAGCAATGGGATGACCATCAGTGCCCCAGAAGAGAAGGAATGTCTGAATTCAGTCAGGGCATATGGTGGCTTTACAGCCTTAATGACAAAGATCTCTATTAACTCCAGGGAGAGATCCACTCACCTCAGCCATCTATTCTGTATCATGTTCATGGCCTCAACACAGAGGGCCAAGCAGAAGATAGGACCTGAGCAGTACACCGCTGGAGTACAACAGAACTTAAAACAAGAATCTCAGCAGTAAAGGGAAGAGGTTTAGCTAACCAAACAGCCCAATGAGAGTGGTGGAAGGGTGATTGTGAATAATTCCTCGGGAGATCAAGTGAAGCCAAAGGACAAACTCCTATTTCATCACCAACAGAGCTTTTCATAGTGCTCCCTCCTTCCCCCCCTCCTGCACAGTACCAACCTTGCAAGAGATTTGGATTGGGCTTGTGATATTGGAGTCTTCTTGGCTGTGACTTTGAAGCAGTTTGCGTTTTTTTCTAAAGATATAGTTTCCACATTTAGATAACATATGGAAGAGCTCAAAAGGGCAAAAGTTCAGTTACAATAGCAGAAGGGCTAAATTTTTGCTTTGCAGGAATAGGATGCAACAGTAGCACAGGACAATTTGAATTTGCAATATGGATTGGAGTTATTGGAAAATTTGACTCAGATTTAATTTTCACTGTATTAATGCTCCAAGCTCTGTTACTGTTACTTCGGACAGGTTATTTAAAAAATTTAAGGAATTGCTGAAATTTCCTTTGCAAGCACCCTCCTCCTTATGGTTTCTGTGAAATATGTGCCTCCTCCCAGGGGCCCTGCCCCCACAATTCAGAAGACACCCCAAACTTGTCCTGGACCTGAGGAAATTTTAGATTTAAAGACATTTTTGGAACAATCGCAAGAGGTATTGGTCTCTAAAATTGTGTCATTAGCCTCTTTTGTATTGGAATCTGACAGGAACTGGGTTTTGAAAGCTTTCCTTTGCCATAAGTGTTTTATTTCTTAATCATATTCTTCAAGTGTTCTAAGATCTGCCTTGCAAGACTAGAAGAGGAAACATTCTCTTTCCTGTTACTTGACCAGTTGCATGAGGATTTTTTCCTCAGGTTTCCAGTTAAACGTATTGTTAAGTACCAAAAAGTATAAGTTGAGTTTGTTAAATGCACCCAGCTAGAAAAGCTTCTGGAGAAGCGTGCAGCTCAGATAGTGGGGCTCAAGTATAAATCTTCTTGTTATACATAGGGATCCCATACCTTTTTTCTTAACATCCTGACGATTTCTTAGTTAACCCAATGCTGAGACATCACTTAAAGTCTTTAATTCTGTTATTTTAATATAATTCCACATTTTTCTTCTCTCTCAAATTTTGGGGACTTGTAGTAATACCTATTAATTTGATTTGGGGTTATATTTGATTTTTTTTTCTGGCTTGAGTGTCATTGCATGTTTACGTCCTAAAGTGTGCTAACATTTAAGTGCAATGCTCTAAGCAGTTGGTTCACGGCCAAGGCAGCCGTTCCTGTATGCTAAATTTATTTTACATGCTTTTATATACCGCCCCTTCCATGGATCAGGGGAGGTTTACATAGAACAATCAGCCAGAGCAGTAAAACTCCCACCCTAATTGCTTAGAACATGACGGGGCAGGGACTGGGTGGGTTAGGGGTAGTGAGTGGGCACTGACTGCACATCGTGGTTAGGAGGGGAATCCGTAACATGTGCAGTCACTTATGCAGTTGGTGCGTGTGCCCTTACTGTCACTTCAATGGTAACTGGAGATTTAGTGCTGTGAGGTGCCTCTTCCCCACGCTAACTTCATGGAAACATGTCAGGCATGCCCCCAATGGTTTGCACAAGTCCATTGCACCGGTCCATTACACCTTTTATGCTCATTTTACATAAATAATATACAGTATGCTAAGGTGCTGAACCTTAATGCACTTTTAAAAAAAATAGCATGTTTACTAAAGGGTTTCTTGTTTTGTGTTTGAACATGCAAAATAGAGTAAGTTTGGTGATTTTGTTAACTGCTGTGAAATATTTATTTTTATTATGTATGTTTTGACCAATCACTTATCTTGCCCCAAAAGAAAATCTGGTCAAGTACTGCCTCTATAGTACCAACCTTTTACTCTTACCCCCGATCAACCGTACCTGATCAGCTTTAGTTAACATCATTGTGGGGTGGTGTCTTGTTTTACCTTGCCCTACAGGAGGGTTAGTGTCCAGCAGTCAAACTCAGTTACTTGTTACACAGGGCACCCTGCACGACTAAACTCTGCCCGAGTTAGCATGAGGTTACAGTTGAACTTCAAATCAGATATGCAGAAGATATTAAAAGATTTTAACTGTGAGATGGGAAAAAGGAGCAAGGGCTTTGCCTTCATGCCACAGTATAGACATCCCTCATCCTCCCTTTGAAGTCCTACATCTGCTTAACTCTGGAAGTCTAAGAGAATAACTACCTTTCCTTTGACTGTATGAGCGATGTAGGCAAGGGATTAAAGACTGGAATGAGGCAATTTCCCTTGATCCTGGAATATCAGGATTAGATTGATTTCTATTAGGAAAAAAATGAGGTGGTACAACTTGCAGGAGCAGAAACCAATTCTGTCTGAGCCCTGTCTCTTCGTGTTTTATCAAGGTTTACACCATAGCCAGTATTGGAGTATATGCAAATTGAAGAGCATTCTCTTACTGCAGGGGTGGGCAATTCCGGCCCTCGTGCACCACAATCCAGCCTGGTTTTCATGATGGCCCTAATGAATATTCATGGATTTATTTCCATACAATGGAAGGCAGTGGATGCAAATAGATCTCATGAATATTCATTGGGGACATCATGAAAACTAGGCTGGATTGTGGTGCACGAGGGCAGGAATTGCCCACCCCTGTCTTACTGAATGATATCTGCTACTCACCTGCCTTCTGACCTCTTTCTGGAACAAAAAGATGGCACTGAGACACTGAACAAATTTATCACAGGAGTTCCCCCATTTGTGCCAGCTCACTTGTCTGCCATGGTATTCTGTTTTACTGTCAGATACAATGCTCTTGAAGTCATCACAGAGGACATAGTGTAGTCCTAATATCTGTTGCAAGCGAAAAGAATCTGTCTCATTACCAACCTCCCCCCCCCCCCCCCCACACACACATTCTGCTTAGATAGAAAATTTATACCTCATTGTCCTTTTGAAGTAATAGATTAGGTTTCAGAAATCAGGCAACCAACCAATGATTTGCCTTTGATTCCAGGAAACAGATGCGAATAAATTCAAGGCTGAACCTGGAGCATCTGAGATTAGAATCACTGCATGAAATGGAATTTGGAAAGGGTCTTTGTTTCTCCAGATTGGAACCTCCAAGATAGAGTCCTTGATGCCTTCTCTGATACAGATGCATTTTTACAAAGTGACTAGATCCCCCTGGAAATTTAAAGGCCATTGGTATGGTCTAATTTTGATATTCATTTTTTGGCCTTGCATATTGATATGTGCTGTTATATAGATGATATTTTTCTAATTGGTCAAAGCACTGAAATTCAATATCTTGTGTTTATGCTCCAGTTTACTGCTTCCTGTTGATAAGATTTTTTTTTGCATAGTTGTACTATTAAACAAGGGAAGAATTTTGTTACATCAATTTTTAGGGAATCTGGATAAAAATAACTAACTACATCTACCACCTTTCCAGTGAAAAAGTATTTTGTGATGTTGCCTTTCAGTTTACCTCCTTGCAGTTTCATGTTATACCCTCTAGTTTTACAGCGTCCCTGTCTTTGAAAAAGGTTTGTTTGTTAATACTCTAAATATTTAAAGGTCTGTATCATATCTCCCCTGTCCCTCCTCTCCTCTAGCATATACATATTTAGGTCTTCAAGTCTCTTCTCATAAGTCTTCTGTCACAGGCTCCAAATCATTTTGGCCGTCTTTCTCTGAACCATTTCAAGTTTTTTTATATCCTTTGAGAGACATGGTGTCTAAAACTGAACATAATACTCCAAAGTAAGGCCTCACCAGCAATTTGTACAGTGGCATCATCATCTCCTTCTTCGTTATGGTAATTCCTCTCTGTATGCAGCCCAGCATCCTTTTGGCATTGGCCACTGCCTTGTCACACCATGTTATTCTGTTCACCTTGCTGAATCTTCCACCTTGCAGTGGAGACAGTGGTGGAATGAGATGTCCCTTATTGGTGCCATGAGGTCTAGTGTACTCCAACTGATCGGGAGCTTGGGGGGGGGGGGGGCGGTGTTATAGGGGTGAAATGTAAAATCTTTCAATTTATTATTGTATAGTTGGTATACTCCTGGCATTTTGTAAGTGTGTCCACACACTGGGAGTACTGTAGTTCTTTTGTCAATAAAAAAGATTGAACATAAGCACTTGGAGTATTGCAGTAGGTTCCATGGTTTGCTTTTCACCGTGGAAAAAACCCTGAAAATAAGTATTCATGATGTCAGTGCTCCTGCACCAGATTTAGGTGGTGTATTTGAAGGATAAAGCTCACTATATCAATAGTCACGGTTCCCTGTACTTAGAAATGGAAGAGATAGCCCTTAAAATTTTCATCTGATATTAATATGGCTGATGAAACAGGATCTGCTACTACTAGGAAGGAATCTGCAATTGCAAGTAAGTAGCTGCTAGGAAATTGTCTGGAAGCTTGAGGAAAAAGGAGATTAGGGTTATTTAATTTAAATAGGCTTATATACCGCTTTTCTACCAAAGCGGTGTACATTCAGGTACAGTATATATATTTTTCTCTTGCCTGTATATATATTTTTCCCTTGAAAGACTAGAAAAGGGGACTGTTACTTCTGGAGAGAGATCTGTAATTGTGAGTATGTACTTCTGGGAATTTTCTGAAAGGAATTCTTTCTATTAAAGCTAAAATTAATCTGTGAACCCACTATTTTTTGTTAAATCAGTCAGGGCCTAGTAGCAGCAGTTTAAGGTAAATTTAAAACACAGAAGAGAACTTTCTGGTTACATTTCATACCCAGCAGAGCGCTTGTAGTTTAAATTTAATAGTCACTCAGGGCCAGTATCAGCAAAGTATTTTTAGTTTAAATTTAAAACATAGAAGAGAGCTTTCTGGTTAAATTTGGAACCCAGCAGAAAGCTTGTAGTTTAAATTTCATAATAAGTTAGAGCCTAGCAGCAGCAAAGAGCTATAATTTAAATCAAATCAGAATATAGCTTACCTCAGCAGTACAGGACAGGGTACTGTGTAGCAGCCCTCTGTTGCCAAAAAAGCATCTTTCAGGAAATGGAAAAAAGAGCCAAACGACGAAACCTGGAAACACCACAAGCACTGGCAAGTCAAATGCAAGGCATTGATAAGGCAAGCAAAGGGAGAATTTGAGAAGTTTGCTGCGGAAGCAAAAATGCAAAATAAAGACTTTTTCAAGTACATTCGTAGCAAAAAACCTGTGAGAGAGTCAGTTGGACCATTAGATGATAGAGGGGTTAAAGGGGCACTAAGAGGCGACAAGGCGATAGCGGAGAGACTGAATGAATTTTTTGCTTCGGTCTTTACTGAGGAAAATGTAGGGATGTTACCCATGACTGAAGTGGTATTTAAAGGTGCGGAAGAATTGAGGGAAATATCGATACATCGGGAAGATGTATTACAACTATTAGATAAACTGAAGAGTAGCAAATCACCTGGGCCGAATGGTATACATCCAAGGGTGTTGAAAGAACTGAAATATGAGATTGCAGACCTGCTATATTAGTAATCTGTGAACTATCATTAAAATCATCTCTAATACCTGAAGATTGGAGAATCGCCAATGTAACACCAATTTTTAAAAAGGGTTCCAGGGATGATCCGGGAAACTACAGACCGGTGAGGTGAGCCTGACGTCAGTACCGGGAAAAGTGGTAGAAACCATCATAAAGAATAAAATTACTCAGCATGTAGATAGTCATGGCCTAATGGGAGACAGCTAACATGGCTTTAGACAAGGAAGATCTTGACTTACTAATCTGTTATGTTTTTTTGAAGGTGTGAATAAACAGGTGGACAAAGGTGAGTCGGATGATATAGTGTATCTGGACTTTCAGAAAGCCTTTGACAAGGTCCCTCATCAGAGACTTTTGGCAAAACTAAAGAGTCATGGGATAGGAGGCAGTGTACTACTGTGGATCAGGAACTGGTTAAAAGATAGAAAGCAGAGGGTAGGACTAAATGGCCAATTTTCCCAATGGAGAAAGGTGAATAGGGGTGTACCCCAGGGATCTGTGCTGGGTCCGCTGCTTTTTGACATATTCATAAATGACCTGGAAAGTGGAACGACGAGTAAGGTTATCGAATTTGCAGATGACACAAAACTAAAGTTGTTAAAACCCAAGAGGATTGTGGAAAATTGCAAGAGGATCTTGATAAATTGGAAGATTGGGCATCAAAATGGCAGATGAAATTTAATGTGGACAAGTGCAAAGTTATGCACCTAGGGAAGAACCCCCCAAACTATGGTTACACGATGCAAGGTTCCACATTAGGAACCACCACCCAGGAAAAAGATTTAGGCGTCATTGTGGATAACATGTTAAAACCCTCGGCCCAGTGTGCAGCGGCAGCCAAGAGAGCAAATAGAATGCTAGGTATGATAAGGAAAGGAATGGAAAATAAAACAAAAGATATTATAATACCTCTATATCGTTCCATGGTGAGACCACACCTTGAATATTGTGTGAAATTCTGGTCACCATATCTTAAAAAGGATATAGTGTTATTAGAAAAGGTTCAGAGAAGAGCCACCAAAATGGTAAAGGGGATGGAAGGATACTCCTATGAAGAAAGGCTAAAAAGGTTAGGGCTCTTTAACCTGGAAAAGAGATGGCTGAGGGGAGATATGATAGAAGTCTATAAATTAATGAATGGAGTGGAACGGGTAAACGTAGATCGATTGTTTACATTATCAGAATATAGAAAGACTAGGGGACATGCAATGAAGCTACAGGGTAAACTATTTAAAACTAATAAAAGAAAATATTTTTCACTCAACGTGTAATCAAACTCTGGAATTTGTTACCGGAGGATGTAGTAAAGGCTGTTAGTGTAGCTGGGTTTAAAAAAGGTTTGGACAAGTTCCTGGAGGAAAGGTCCATGAACCATTATTAAGAAGAGACCCAGGATATCAATGCTTGACCCAGTACAAGCATTGTGGAACCTGTGTCTTTTGGGGAAACTGCTAGGTACGTATGACCTAGATTGGCCACTGCTGGAAACAGGATACTGGGCTTGATGGACCTTGGTCTGACCCAGTATGGCATATCTTATGTTCTTATGTCCCGAAGGCACACAATTTATGTTTTTGTACCTGATGCAACAGAGGGTTAAAGTGGCTTGCCGAAGGCCACAAGGAGCACCTGTGGGACTAGAAACCCAGTCCTTCCAGCCCAAGGTTACTGTCCTCTAATGAGATTCAAACCCCTGGCCCTCTGGCCTGAAGTGACTTCCCTCAACCACTAGGCCATGCCTCCCTGAAATTCAGCATTTAAGAGTCTATATTTATAAATTCAATTAAGGCCCAATTTAGCTATAAAAACTGTCAGTGTTGGATTCCCACCCACCCCAGCCTCAATCTTTGTTCTATGGACTATTGAACAAATTAAGGTGATGGGAGCAAATTAATTTATTTATTTTCTTCACTTTAAGGATTAACCAACCATCTTCATCAGAAAATGCTATGGCCCTTAAGAATAGATTAGCTCTAGGTCCTTCAGTTCATCTTTGAAGGAAGCCTAAAATAAATAGCATACTGTATAAAATTCCATGTACTAATTAGGTATATTGTATGAGTTGAGGTCTCTCTATGCCCTTAGCAGGAGTGGAGTAGCTGCCTAGTGGTTAGAGCAACTGCCTAGTACTCAGAAGATGAAGGGTTCAATTCCCACTGGCACTCCTTGTGACTTTGGGCAAGTCACTTTACCCTCCATTGCCTCGGAAGAAAAGGCTGGCAATCTACTTCCGGTGATACATTGCCAAGAAAACCCAGAGGTAGCTGGGTTGCTATGAGTCAACACTGACTTGATGGCACTTAAAAAAAAATGCCCTTAGCAATTTTAAACAAACAATTGACCAATCATAAATGCTGATAGCAGACCAGCATTGAGCTAGGGCTATCCAGTCTTTTGCATGAAGTGCCCCATGTAAGATTACCTTGCAGTTGGAACGAGTTGAAGGAGCTGAAGCGGCCTGAGAGGTATATAGAAGAGACTTTCAGGGATACAGTAGAAAAATCCCCTTTTCCCTCTGTCGGTGTCTGTGCTACCATGGAGGAGAAAGGTCACTTGAAAGGAAAACATTACCTTTATATCACAGAAGTGATCCTGCAGCCAGGACCTGCCCTCCATGTGATGTAATATCCTCTCACACTGAGGATCTCTCTCCAATGGCATGTGCCCAGGAAGGAACAACAAGGATGACTGTTGCAGTTGGTGGTTCAGTCTTTAGACATGTAAATAGGTGGGTGGCTGGTGGACATGAACATCATGTAGTAACTCGTCTGTCTCACGGAAAGGTGATGGACCTTACACATCACCTAGATAAGATTTTAGACAATGCTGGGGAGAGCAAACTATCTTTGTACATGTGGATACCGAAGACATATGAACTTTGGGGGGGGGGGGGGGGAGAGATTCTGGCAATCAAATTCCACTTGCTGCTAAAATAGAAAATAGTGCAGTTTCTGAAACCCAATGAATTTACAGGATCTGTGGCAACATGCTTTTTATAAGAGGTACTCCTTGTGGACAAATTTGATAATTTCTTCAACTAGGTGACCATCAAGTTGTATGTGCGGCAAGTGCTATGTTTATATTTATTATTGTTATTTACCATATCATTTGTCACAACCAGGCAGCAACACAGGAGGAAATACCAGGGGGGGTTTGGCCTAGGCTATGGATATTCACCTATAATAACTTATCTTCCCTTCAAGTTGATCTCTCTGATTCTCAGAGGTTGCCAGGATTTAAAGCATGAACCCCAAGGTGTTCTACATATTCAAATTGGTTCTGCACATTTAACCCAGGGTATGATTACAGGTAGCGTCTACTAATGGGTTCATTTTTTGCATTCCACAACAGGAATGAACCTCACTCCCATGCTGGATTATGTTAGAGGTTCTCTCAGATTCACTGTTTATGTTCATATGGAAATGCACCATGTATATTTATTTATTCATTCCACGTCTAACATGCCTTGCCTCCAACTGAATTTGGCATGGACTTAGGAGGCACTGAACTCAACATTCAGGAATGTAAAAGCCAACACACAAATGACTTAATGTGGCATCAAGGCTTTGATATGTCTTAATCTATGCCCAACTGAGCCCAAGTCCTTGGGATGCCAGTCCACATAATGTAGGATGATCTGTGTCAGAGAACTGGTGAAGAATATTTATGTAATTATAATGATACAGTCATGAATATGTTATGGGTTTTTTCCCTGTTTAATAGTATTCATTAGTCTGGATTCAAGAACACAATCCCCAACTTGCTTGCTTTTGCTGTACAAACTGCTTTCAAGTAAAATGACATTTAATGAAGCTGATAAAACTGTACAAATTTGCTCACAACCTTTTCATGTAAGAGAAACGGAAGCCTAAATGGTCATAATAAGCTGCAAGAGAAAAATAAAACAAAATATTAGATTCATAATTAAAAGACAAGGGAAACCCCAAAGCAACAGACACCACCACAGGAAAATTTAAGAGCGTACAGATGTAATGACATTTATTAAAAGGCATGCTACAACTAGAGTTGTTAGGAAAAGAGCAGGTATAGATACTCAGATAATCATCAGCAAATACACAAACTTAAAAGAAATGGAATATAGTGTACAGAAGCTTCAATTAACCATGCACTACACAGTTAGAAAATACGTTTCTTTAATATTTTATCTTCTTTTGCATTTAAAACAAGTCATCTCAACACAAGAAATCCTCTCCCCCTCCCACACATACAATGCCACAAACTGCTTTACAAATGAAAGCTGGTACTGTTGCTTATCAAAATATACAAGACAATTGATGATTTTTTTTTAATATAAAAACCAATTTATACTCAACTTGTTCCCAAAAACCTATTTTTGTTTATTTTTTTTCAGATAAAAAAAGTTACAAATATTTACAGCATATCTTTGTGTTAGGTGAACACTTACAAATTGGAAAAAAAAGGGAATCTTACGAATAGACTAGGTAAAATAAAGGACAGTGTGCCAGTGGCCTCCAACCATGTATTTCTCCCTTAAATACAGTACTAAAAAAACAAAACTCCAATACAGGATTCCCCAAACTTTTGATATGAAGGGCAACACAGGGTATTTCAAATTACAGGGATGGCTAAGATGGAGTGGGGCCTCCCTTACAGAAGGAGGGGGGAAGAGAAAGGGGAACCACATCTTGCTTCTGAAGTGATTTCAAATGCTAGGAAAGGAAAGAAGCAAAGAGCATGGTTTCTGGATGCGAGGCGGATAACCATACCCCGTTTCTCATCCTTCCACCTTTACCCAGCATCTGCCCTCTGGTGGAGTGGGAGACTGGTGCATCTCAGGGTGAAGGGGTTGGAGAACTTTCTTCCACTCATCCAAAAACATTCTCATTTTCCCACCTCTCCTCTTATTTCCTCTTACCTTCTCTCTCTCCATTTATTGCAGTCTCTTGCCCCCCTTGTCTCCTCTTACTCCTCTTCTCACCTTCAACCCTTTCTCCTGGTCTTGAGGTCCCTGAGCAGGATGCACCTGCATGCACATACCCCCACATCCCCTGGCTACCTGCAGCCTCAGCACCCAAAATAACATTCCAGGTGCTGCTTTCCTGGAGCAAGAAACAATCACATACCCGCAGCTCTGAATCACCAAAAGCAGGGAGCATCTCTCCCACCAGAAGGGAAGAGGAGCTAAGCAGACAGACAGGTAAGGACTGTAGAGAGGCTGGGCTGCTCAGTCTGCTGGCTGAAATCCCCAAGATGAATGGCGTTGCATGGGCAGAACCAACCCCATCTCCTCTAAAAGTCTCATCTGGCTGGACTGAATTTGGGGACAAGAAAAATCAGGAGGGCCAAAAAAAACCTTGCTGCAAAGGCCACATTTAGCCCTCAGACCTTAGTTTGGGGACCGCTGTTCTACTAGCCTTTTAATTTCTTCCCATAACACTTTTCACAGAATGGCCCCCTTACTGGTAAGAAATGCACAGAAAAAGGTCACACTGCACAGAGTCTTCTTTCAAAAATGAACACAACACACAGTTTAAATAAGAATGTCTCAGTAAAACCATGACAGTCTTTGGTCAGAGCAATGAGGTGTCATTCTCATGGCGGAATGCACATTGTCATCCTTTATGACTCGTGCTCCTGTGGGCATGGAATTAACTTTGAAAGATTTGAAAAGTGGGATTTTTTTTAAAAGCCTCAATTCCACAAAATTCCTGAGCTGGACATATGGCTGCATATCTTGCATTATCTTGGTCTGAGGCCTTGTTCTGCCATGCTGCAGTAAAGATATTCAGGATAGCTGGAAGGGTAATTCAGCTCCATTCTGCAGAGTGTGTCTCAGTTATATCTGCACACCTCCCAAATCTGCAGAATCAAGGTTAGCTGGATTAAAAGAAACATGATACCTTGATATTTTCGAATATCACCAATACTGCAGAAACCAAACAATTGTAAGCAAGAATTAAATATGGCTATTTTTGATTCAATGAAGGCCTGATTTTTCCAACATGAGTTAATGCACATTAGTATGCTCTTAGGGGCATGTTTACTAAAGCAGCATGGGCCCATGGTAATGGCTACCGCACGCTAAAAACAGGCAGCATGGTAAAAATCCCACACAAGCTGCTTAACGCATTGTGGAGCAGGAAATGGGCATGGACTGCACATACAATCAGCATACAGCCGTTGACTGCATGAGTGGATTTAATGCCTCTTCAAAAGGAGAAGTACATCTGTGCTACTGGCATGGTTTTAACATGGCCCCCGATTGTCCCCAAACAGGCACCTGATTCCCCATACAGCATCCCTACACACCTCCCGATCCACAGGGCACGTTCAACTTTGCCTATCATTATCCCCAACTCACCCCATCAGCATTCTTACATACCATCCCCATTCTCTGATCAATATCCCAAACCACCAACAGCTCCTCCTATCAACATCTTCACCCCCAGTTCATGCTCCATTAAATCAAAAGTCCCCCCCCAACCTTGGAGCTAATGGAGCATGCTCCACCTATTAGGCACATGACCCTTCTTCACCCACCAACCCCCTCCCCCCAGCACTCACCAGGGCCTTCTGTAATGGTAAAGTAGTGGGGCAGGCGTGATCCCTCTGACGTTCCTGCATTCCTTGCTGCCTGGAGTCAAAATGGTGCCTCCAACCCTTAGTGGTAGTCTCACAGTACTATCACTAGGAATCAAGCTGCCAAAGCCCTTATATAGCAACTTGACCTTGGCTACTGCTAGGTGTCAGAGCCTCCCTTTTAAACCCAGGGAGCAATGTTGGGGGGAGGAACTTCAGGGGACCACTCCTGCCCCACCACCTACCACCAGGAAAAGCCCTGGTAAATTCTGGGGGAGGGGCATGGAAGGGGAGGGTGCTTCATCTTGGGGTATGGACAAGAGCCTTGATGCTAATGGGGTGATCAGGAAGTACGCAGAGCTGATGTTGGATATCAGTGGGTTGGGAGGGGAACACTGATGGGGTGGTTAGCAATGCTGGTCGAGAGATTAGAGATGATAGTGGGATGATTTTTTTTTTAAGCACAGTGAGTTTGGTAACTGCATTGGTAGATAACATGGATTCACTACCCACACTATATGCTGACGGACAATAAATGCAGGGCAAATGCTCAGCATTCCACCAACATTCACTGCAGTTGTTCAGCGCATTCATTTTTGTACCTAATGTGCAGCAAAACCCATACCACACTGATACACAGGCCCCTTGGTTATTACATAGGCTTCATTACCAATAACAGGGCTTAGATTAAATAATGTGCATTAAATCGTATTAACACAAATTAACGTTTGCTAATTCACACTAGTGAATCTAGCCTTGAATTTAAGATATACTTTGCTTACAGGACAGATTGCTGGTTTGCTACCTTTCAGGTCGGTAGCCTGATCTTTTGAAATTATTGTATATAGTGAAGAAATAACGCGTTGAACATTTTTGAATTGGTATATTCTTTAGTCAATTGAATATTGAAATGGTAAAGGCAAAGGGACAACAGTTGCCTCACTTTCAACATAATTCACTATGAGCAGAATATCCAAATGGGACAATATACCTGAAAAAAGGCTGAAAATGGAACACACTTAAAAGAACATTGTTCTGCTTAAGACTGAATGATTGGTATAATTTGTAAAGGACATGATCGGGGTCTCAGTACTAGCTTGGACATTAGAACTTGTTATGTAACTTGTGCTAAAGAAAATATTTCAATAAAAAGAAAGACGTTAAACAAAATTATAGTTTAGGCTACTGAAGGCACAAACTTTGGTCCCATTTTGGTTATTTTTTTTCTCTCTTTAAAACCCTGAAAAAGTGAAGCTATCATATGTTCTTTTTAGCTCAATATTGTGAAAAATGCCTATTAGAATAAGACTGGGGAGGGGGGAGATTGAGAACAATCTTGCACTTGATACATGTAGGTCTTTATAAAAAAAATGAAATAACCAATAAAAATTGTCTGAATAGCAGAGAGACTTTTTGTTGGTGTTTTGTCTGGGTCAGCACAACTATAGAATATTTTAAATCTGGCAATTTGCTTTTAATAACAAATCACAACAGTTAAAGGCGAACAAAAAATTGCTTAAAGTGCAGTTTCAGTCTTTTCTAGCGCAACCTTGAAAAAAGCAGGATAATGAGAAGCTAGACCAGAGGAGGACAGCGCGTATAGACTCATTCTTTCAGACATCAATATCTCCTTTAATTCTAGCTTATATGAAGGTTTTACCAGTAAACTATCAGCTCCTATAATAGGAAAATAACTGTTCAATAATGCAGCCCTAATATCCTGATGAAGAAAATTTCTAATGATGGCGTTAAACTAATATATTGTTGGCTTTTTTTAAAAAAATGAAAAACATTTCTCCACAGTGCAGGCAGTGATGAAATAAGCGTTTTCATAAATGCTCAGCAATTATATTCTGCCCAAACTACCTACAAGGATGAGTTGTTTAATATCATTACTTATGGCTTTTGACCCATGAATATCGTAATTAAGGCCCTAATTTGACAGATTTTTTTTCAAAACATGGGATGCCCATCTATTATAAACCAGACAAGGGCCAAAAAGGCATTTTGTATTAGAAAGGAACCAGCTGCTGTAGTTTAACACTTATTCCACTGCCAAGGCACTTTAGCTATTGCAGTCGGGCTCTGGCACAGGAAATGGGAAAGGCAAGACAAAGTTATCTACTTTTGAGGGGGGAAGAGTCTAAACAGAATAAAACAATTACAGCCAGCAAAAATCATGAAAAAATTAAGCAAACCATTTAAAAGTACTGCAGTTTTTAAAGAGACATCCATACATTCTTGTAGCTCTCATTTCAAAGCAGTGTCCTCCACCAGTGACCAACACCCACAGAATGAACACAACGCAATTTAACAGGGATAATTCACACTAAGGATCAACAGAAAACTTTAAAATACGCAATGCTATAGCTCTAATGTAAGACAAAACCAAAATCACACAAATTAGTCATTTAAGCAGACTAGTTTTTCTTTTCATTTTCAAACCATTTCAATGATCTGTGCTCAGAATTGCAGAATGCTGAAAATAAAAAGAAAGTCGTAAGAGAAACCAGTATTGATACTGTGCCATTTGCTTTCCTTCCTCCTCACATTCTCATATAGTGCAGCCTCTAGTCCAGAGCTCACAGGACCAGTTGAAATTCCAAAAATAACTGAAAATACATACAGACTTCTCTTGGTGAACAAAACTTATTTCTCTGTAAATTTTGCTTCATTAAACTCAAATCAAACATCAAAACCAATTCTTTTACAGTCATTATTAACAGAACCGCAAGGATATCACAAGAAAACTTTCTGTATGGTTTCACTTTAATTGTCCTGTACTGACAGGAGACTTGAGAAGACAGGTCTTTGTAAACCAACCTCTCAAGAAAAGAATGTACCAACTACAAAGCAAATTATAAAAACCCTTACATTATTTTAGGTCTCAAGACAGAAGAGTGGTCATCAGTTTTCATCGACCCCTGACTTCCCAAAATGCATTACAAGTAATGTCCCAGTGATTAGAGAAAGGGCCGAGGCAAACATCCACTTAACCCTACATTGCCTCAGGTACACTTAGATTGTGAGCCCTTCGGGGACAAGGGAATAAAAAGTACCTGTTAGTATATACCTGTAAACCGCTCTGATGCGTAAGTAAAGGGCGGTATATCAAATGCCTAAACCATAAACCATCCATGTCAGACACAGTTTAGTGTCTGACAGTTTCGTAAGCTCAATTGATATAAATAAATGGATATCATGAAACTGGTCAAAAATTGCCTGCTGAAAAAAAAAGCAAAGCTTCTGTAGAAGATTTTGCCAGCAATGCCAGAACTATCCAATGTTAATATCGTCGTCTAGTTCTAGTTTATGAACTCACCTCCGTGACATTTGGATCTTTTTGCCATCTATGATACATTGGGATGGATGACAATAAAATAAATAACTGACATAGTAACATAGTAAATGACGGCAGATAAAGACCAGTATGGTCCATCTAGTCTGCCCAGTAAGAAGGCCGGAGGAAGATGGCAGGAGTAGGTGCCACTCTGTGCAGGCTGCCCCTCCCCATTTCTTTGTTTAGGGGTGAACCCACTGCTCCATGCAGGACACCCCTATATGTTGAGAAGTTAGATGGTTCCGTTTATTTTGATTTTATTCTGTTGCTAAAAATGGATCCATTGTGACAGGGCATCAAAATCTCTTCTAGATAGAATATTAAAGAATGTAGACTAATATCAGTTTCCAAAAAAACAAATCCTAAAAGTAAAGCAATCTCCAAACATGATTTGATTGGCAACAATGCCCTATGATATCAAAGGGGACCCATTACCAACAATGCTCAAGGAACAAGAGGACAGTTTCCTGAAATACAGTCAATTTTAAGAGATGATAAAAGACAGAATTAAAAGAACAGAAGACAGAAAAAGATCTATTTCAGGATGATATACAAATAAGAAAACATTTTTTGGGGCACTCTTCCTTCAATATTGTCCTCTGATCTGTTTCTATTTATTCTACAGACTAGGATATTGATGTGAAGCTAAAAACAAATGTAATAATTTTAGAAAGAACACAAAAATTTGATTAAATAGAACCAAACTATCTAAACTGCAAAGACTCTGCACTATAACCATTTCTATATTTTCTTCTGAAAATAATACAATTTCAATATACATAATTTTGTGATGCCTAAATTTTTTGTTTTTTCAGTACTCAATTTTCAGGGGGCAATGGAAACAATTGCAATCAAACAAAGCCTACAGTTAAAAAGGATTGGGAAGTAATTATTGCAGCATTATGCTTAACTGAACAAAAGCAGACTTTCATTGTTGAAATAAAGAGGCCCTTTTACTAAAGTGTGCAACGCAGTTATGCAAATTTGCGTGTGCTAACTACGCTCTTGTCTGAGGAAACAGTTACCACATGGGGATGCTGTTACTGCATGCCAATTTTTGCATTGCAAATCATGCATTAGGTGCCAAATGGATGAGTTAGTGGTGGGAGCGAGCATGGTGAATACATTACAGTTAGCACAGGGCACACATACGGGAAATAACTGCGGTTAATGCAGGTGCACTTACCTCTACTGCACCTGTGGAAATTGTGCCACACAGAGTATGCCTCCGCTTGTTAATTTGTCAGGAACATGCCAGTCACACCCCCAACAGTTACTGAGGAGAATATGCACTTAGCTCACATTAGTTTTTGTGCTAAACGCGAAGTGCAAAATCCAATGCACTTTAATCAAAGGGCCCGAAGTCGTGTTTTATAGGAAAAAAAAGGAGTCTGTATGCCCAGTATTTAAAAAATAAAAGCCCGAGATGTTACAAATCAGGTACTTAGAGGAGTTTACAAATTCTCCTTCGATTAGAAAAAGTGTCAGCGGACTTTTACCAAATAAAAGCTAGAGGCCTGGATGTTAATGAACCAGCAACATTAACTTGAGAATGTTCCAGGCCACATTTACAAAGACATTCCTCTCAAAGCATTCAGCGAGACAAGCTCTACTGGAACATCTTGGGGAAACATTCAAAAACTCTTGGACTGGGGAAACATCCCATAAGAAAATTGGTTTGGAACCTTCAGTGGGGCTTTGAGTTATTACAACTCCCTCCTTATCTCTAGACCAAAGCACCAGATCTTAAATAGGATTATTACCAACTAGAAACATTTTAAAAAGAAAACATTTATGACCTAAATAAAAGAAATTGGGGGAAAAACACCATTACCAAGCCCACAACAGTCACCAAGACACTTAAGAATGCTAGTCTACTGCTTCATTATAAATACATAAGGCACATAATAAGAAATTAAGTAAATACATATTAATTCTGATTTAAGTACTATTTAGAGATTATAGTGGTACAAAAACTCCATAAGGTTTAGCATGATACCAAAAATTACTTTTTAAAAATCTGTCAAACCAAATGATAGACCTGAATAGTTTCCTTGAGACTGTAAACTTCTTTATCGGAAAAAATATATTTAAATTTCTATTTAAATTTGATTTCTTTCCCTTTCAAATTTTTATTGTTCAAACTCACATTACACAACAATTTTTCCTTATATTGGGAGGGGAAGAAAAGAAGAGGGGGACTCTGCAATGCTAATTTATTTCTATTTCGTAACTTCTTTTTCACATGCAGATGACTGATTTCAAACCCAATAAAATAAAATTTCAGAAGATAGATTTGGCTTCCAAAAAGTCCTCTTTTAGGGCTACAATACATTCAAAGGAACACTTGGCATATGCTTGGTTATGTAGTTTTGGTTCGATCAATAAGTGGAGAACTACAGACAGCAGTGTTATCTTAAAAATCAAGGCTGACTGGCTCCCAAGTTAGGCATGTTGAAAGTTTTTTTTTTGTGAACTATGCTTTCACAAAACAGTTGAATTATTGAAAAAAATCTCAACTTATACAAAAAGCCTGCCCACCAACCAGCTGATAACCTGCTTTTCTTTGAGGCATGTTTACTAAAGTTTGCTGCAGTAGAATTTGCTATGCATTAAAAATGCAGCTGTGCTAAAAATCCAATACTACATGAGTAGCGTAGGTTGGGGCAGAGACTGGGTGGTTCTGGGGTGGAACATGCACACCATGGATAGCATGGGATTTCTGATGCATGCTCAATGATGTTGTACTTAACACCTCCACTGAGGTGGCGGTAAGTGCACCCGTGCGGATTCCACCAAACAGGAGTGTGGAGGTGGAGTGAAACCCACACTACCAAGATGGGGACATGCCAGGAATGCCTCCTTCTTATAGTGCGGGTGAAGCACCAACCCCACACTCATTTTCAGGGCTGAGCATTTTACCAGGGTAAATCTTAGCAAAATGCCCCTTTGAATTCTCCATAATTTAGTTGATGTCCAGATCAGTGTCATATCATGTTGAAGTCTCCTAATTAAAAAACAAAATTACTTGATATTAGTAATTGGAGACGACACTGTACAACTTACACAGACATTGTAAGTAAATCTGTCATATGTAGTTTTCACCTCTGAATTCAGACAATAGTGTCTGGTGCTGCCACTCTAATCAGACAACAGATCTGCAGAGAGGTTCAAAGCCAGATAAAATGGAGAGTACTCATGGAATTCTGTGAACATTTTAAGGATCTTGGCAGAAAAAGTGTTGTGTAAGGTTAATCCTGAACAGCAAGACTAAAGAATGTCATATATAGAAAAAAAATATCCCCATAAAAATCCAGCATTGGAACTTTGATTGTGAAAACATTATTTTTGCTAACATGAACGCTACAAAAGAAAACTACAGATGGATTTTCAAACCTTTGACCACATACTACTGTAGTTCATGCTTTGTTTCAGAAACCATGTCCCGTCATTCTTTATTGTGAAACCGTTTAAAAACCAAACAGCAATTTTTCCTTTCCCTTTTCCTTTTTGAAGAGGCAGAGTTGGTCTTTGTTGCTTCAGTGTGTCTCTGAAGATTTTACTGAACCCCTGGTCCAGTCTTGAAAGGAAAGCTCATGGATTAAAGTCAGATGGTAGATTTTGAGAAGGAAACTCTGAGGTGGTGGCTTTCTCCCAGCTCAGTGTTATGGAGATCTATTAAAGCCAGGATTGCTTCTTCCACAGAACCCAACTGAATCAGAGCCATTTTATGATCCTTCCTAAACATCACAGAAATAAAAATGCAATTACTTTACTTTCTTCGAAAAGAAGCAAACATTTCAGCAATGATATCAGGATTAACTCACTCACACCCAGGCAATGGAAGATAAACATGAAAAGTAAATGCGGCCTTCCACCAAACTTATTATGAAGTTTAAAAAAAATGTGAATACGCATATTAATGAGAAAACACCTTAAGGAAGGAAAGGGCTTCAGAATAGTGCTACGTAGTGTGATAAGGAAGCTTATCAGGGCCCAGGAAACAAGGATAAAGAGGGGGAATTTACACTTATCAAAGGACC
Organism: Ichthyophis bannanicus; assembly: GCA_033557465.1. Lineage (NCBI taxonomy): Eukaryota > Metazoa > Chordata > Amphibia > Gymnophiona > Ichthyophiidae > Ichthyophis > Ichthyophis bannanicus. Next base: position 676,536,189 of record CM066032.1, on the reverse strand, counting down.
TGTATTGCCAGGTCAGAGATACACAACCTCAGTTGTATCTAGAAACCAGATTGTACCAGGCTGCAATAGGTTGCAGAGTGTCCCTAGTGGTGAGGAGGAGGAGGAAAGCAAGCTCAGAGTAAGGAACCCTTACGTCACTGACTTTCCAAATTACTCAGCTGCCAAGAGGCAGACTGATTTACAACACCTGAGAGGAGAAAGGGCAGAGTTAGAGCCTGGGAGGTTTAAAGCTAGGACAGAATATTCAGGAGGGGAGAGGAGTAGGAGGAATGCCTACTGGAGGAAAAATGGAGCTGAAGCCCTGAGAACCAAGAGCCCATGCTGGAGGACAAGACAGGGAAGCTCAGATACATGCTGGCCAGAATATGAGGGAGGAACCACTGACCCAAGCCTTGACCCAGGTATGAGTTTTGGAAGCATGTCTGATGGGAAGCATTACAGATTTGCTGGAGACAGCGCTTGTCCTGATGGGAGGCAGTCAGCTAAGCCCTCTGAGCCAGAAGTAGAACCCATGCAGCTAGGAGAACAGGAATTAGTTCTGGAAGAGGATGATTCTTACATGGACTGTTCTTTATGCCAAACTGCCAAGCACAAAGAAGTCCTGAGAGGGAATACATCTTAAGGGAACCTTCCAGAGTCCAGTACCCTAGAGAGCCTGTATGTGAAGTGAAAACGTTCTTTGAAAAGGAAAATACTTGTGCTGAGAATGTCTGCAGCTGCTTAATTGTTTGCTCATTGACCAGCTGAGTCAGGGCAGTGCAGAGCTTATGCTGTACTCACGGTGGATTTAAGAAGTTTCTTTTGGAACAGAAGAGAGCTGTTTATGTGAAGCTGATATTTTTGGTTTTGTTTTAAACAGCACTGCTAGGCACGTTTGCTATCAGTGGCTGTGGAAAGGACTTTCTGCTTTGCGTTGAAAGACATTACAAGCTGTTTGTGCTTAAGTTCAGTTATATCCTGTTGTACTAAATATAATCCTGGAGAAAAATCCAATAGGTGACAATTTGTGAACCTTATTTGCGTTTACCTCAAATAAATTCTGTCAATGCCTTAACTCTCGACCAACTACAAAAGAGTGTTTTCTGCCTAAAAGTCAAGTGTAACCTGACTGGACTACCTTTCCCATGGTACACTTCAAAGTCAGTCAGTCAGTCAGGCACATTGCTGAAGTGGTGCAATCTGCTATAACAAGCACACCCCTCCACACTGCTGTAAGGGGCTATGAGCATGACAGTAGGTAACTTTAGCTACAGCAATTACTTAAATTGCCTGCCTGAAAATCATCCTAGTAAGAAATGTTTTTCGTTTCCTTCTTCAAATATTGTGACATTTTGCTTACTAGATAATGTAATTTCATTGAGTCCTGCTAGACCAGTCCAGACAAATGGGTTGTGTTCCCCTACCAGCAGATTGGTGGAGACAAAGAACCAATGAGAAGCCCAGGTTTCAATGACATCACTCCCATGACTCTATCCGCCTCATCCACAAGAGGTCTCTTCAGCATTTGTCCCAAAGCATCTGGGAGAACATGGCAAGCCTCACACAACCTCAACGTGGGCAATAATGAGTAATCAAACAGTAGAGAACAATGTATAGGAAAGCATAAACAGAAGGCTGTCCATAGAAGATGAACCTGTGGAGCAAAGTATATGAATTATTGCGGACCCAAAGGTACCACCACAGAAGAATACAGCAAACAGTTCCAGGGCACAGGTCCTGGACTGGTCTAGCAGGACTCAAGGAAAAGACATTATCTGGTAAGTAAAATGTCACCTTCCATATGATCCTGCTAAACCAGTCCAGACAAGTGGGACGTACCAAAGCTACACCTCGACTGGGAGGGAAGACAGCAGCTCACAAAACCTTAAAGCCAAAAGCTGTGTCCACCCAAGCATGGACATCCAAGTGGAAACACTTGACAAAAATGGAAAGTGATGCCCACATTGCCGCCCAACAACTGTCTGCAGGGGCTACTGAGCTCTGCTCTGCCTACAAGAATGCTAGCGTTCAAGTAGAATGAGTGTGTAAACCCTCCGAAGCTGGCCACAGATCCACCGAAGCAATGGCCTTCTTATCCCAGCACCCTAATGCAGTCACTGCATCACCTTGCACAGTCCTGCAAACAGCACAAAAAGATGGTCTGACTTACGAAAAGAACCGGAGAGACACCCTCCGGACATCCACAAGACGAAGATCTTTACCATTCACCCGACACTGCTCCTTAGAGAAAGAGGGCAGGCAAACCTCTTGGTTCACATGAAGAAATCACTTTAGGGAAGAAGGAAGGTACAGACCGAATTGAAATGGCCTCCTCAGAAAAAGTTAGGAAAGGATCTTGGCAAGAGAGCCAGCAGCTCAGAATCCTTCTTGCAGAACAAATTGTAACCAAGACGACCGTCTTGCGTGTCAAATCCTTCAGAGTAGCATGCTTCAACAGCTCAAGGGCTCAGACATTAGCACCCCCAGCACCAGACACAGATCCCAGGAAGGGATCCGAGACTGGAAGCGGGAGGGGGACACAGATGCTGAACTTCCTGACAAAAGCAGAAAACATCCAGGCTAGATAGATACTTACCAATCAAGGGACTTCTGAAACAGGCCTGAGCTGCCACCCGAACCTTAAGGCCTTTCTCCAGACCGTCCTACAGAGGTGGTCAAGGGAGACGGCCCCTTGGCTGCCTCAGTAGCCAGCCATGCACCTTACCAGCAGTCAAGGCACCAGACCTGCACTTATGCCAGGATGGTAGACCTCCTCTAGTCTCTGAGCAGAGTGGAAAACTGCCACAGAAATGTAGCCTGTACACACTAAATATCTCCTTACAGGAGCCAGGTTGTAAGCAAAAAGGGAGCTGGGTCCCCCAGGACAAGCAGTCCCTGACAACAGGCCTCGAGATGGAGGCAAATGAAGAGGTGGCGCTTGCAGGAGTCACATCAGATCTACAAATCATGCTCTTATTGGCCAATCTGGCGCTGCCGGAGTAACCCTTCTCGGGTGGCATGACATACACCAAGTTACATGCCTCACCAGGGGCCAAGGAAGAAACACGTACAACAGGTGTTGACTTGGTGAAGGTTGAGCCAGGCCACCAATGCCCCCAGACCCTGTCTCCATGCAGCATCTGAAGCAGCAGCATACTTTGGCATTGGAGAGTGTCACCATCATATCCCTTCGTGGGGTGACTCCAGTGGTGCAGAAACAACTGAAATGCCTCCTGACTCAACTCCCACTCTCCTGAAACCAGAGTGTGCTGGCTGAGAAAATCAATTTCCACTGTAGTCACCCTGAGTGTGCAGAACCAACAAAATAGGAGGCTCTTCGCCATCCAGGCAAACAGTAGAGCCATCTCCAGGGCTACCCCGCCACTCCTCGTGTCGCCTTGCTGATTGGCATAAGTTAACACCATCATGGCACTGTCCGAGAACACCCAAACTGCCTGGCCCTCAACTGGGGGCTGGAAATGCAGAAGAGCCAACCTAAGGGCCCTTCCTTCAAGGCAGTTGATGGAACTGCAGGGAAGCAGTGTGGTCCAATGGCCCTGGGCCATTCGACCTTGCCACTGGGCTCCCCAGCATGAGAGACTGGCATCCGTCGACTGAAGGATCCACAAAAAATCGTTCAGCGGTTCACCCTTCTTTAACAGACTGGGCTGCTGACACCACCACAGGTTGTCCATCACCATCATTGGGAATGGGAACCTGAGCTCGAATCACTGAACTCAGGGACCACAGAATCAGCAAGGACCATTGGAGCAGCCGCATAAGAGCACATGCCCACGACACCATCCTGACTGTCGCCACCATCAATCTAAGGAGCTGAAGATAATTTGGGACTCTGGGAACCTGCTGAAAACAGAACAATATCAGGCAATCCAACAGCCCTTTGGCTTTCTCCTCTGGCAGGAAGATTCTGCCCACTCAAGAACTGAAAGGTGCTCCCAGGAACTGCAGGACTGGGGAATGCAACAACTGACTCTTTCCCCAATCACTCACTCAGCCAAGGGTTCATCAGAAAGGACACTACTCAAGGAGCTACCTGAGATGCCAATGAAAGAGAATGGGCTTGGATGAGTCAAAAGCCCAGATATGGGTGCACAAAAATCCCTGGGCACCGTACTGCCACAGCCACTACTACCACCATGACCTTTGAGAATGTCCTTGGGGCAGTGGCGAGTCCGAATGGAAGGGTGGCAAACTGAAGGGAGAGCCAAGCATCGCAAAATGCAAATACTTTGCTGATCCTCCTTGATCAGGATATGAAAGCATAGTTACTCACCTGTAAAAGGTGTTCTCCGGGAACAGCAGGAATCCATCCTCACATATGGCTAACATCAGCGCCGACTGAGCCCGCAAAGTAACCTCTCTCCAGCTTTCAAGGAAAGCCTTTGGGAGATACACCACATATGGTCCCCTTCCTGCCTAAGTGTGCCATCTTGTCTCAGTATTATGACATAGCTCAAGATAGCAAAAAAAGAAAAGCAACGCCATGGGAAGGAGGGAGGGTTGTGAGGACTGATCCTGCTGTCCCCAGAGAATGCCTGTTACAGGTGAGTAACTACGCTTTCTCCGGGAACAAGCAGGAAGTCAGTCCCCACATATATGGCTCCCCAGCTATAAGCTACCAAAAAAACCTGTAAAAGTCATGGGTAACCAGAAAAAGGTGAACCATGAGAAGCAGCAATGGAGTCAAGGAACAGCAGACTAACAAGTGGCCCTGAGTGTCAACAAGTGAGGAACCAGTTCCCCGGTAGCCTGAACAAACCAAAGGTATGGAGGGTAGGAGCTGCCTTACACACCAAACAAATGACAGAATACTGCCTGGCTGAAGGTGCTATCCCGGCAAGACTCCCTCTCCAGGCAGTGATGAGCTGTGAAGAAATGGACTGTGGACCAGGTGGCGGCCTGGAGGGCAGGTTTGCCACAGAGGCTGCCATAACACAGCGCTCCAGCGAGAGACCAGCTTGTTTGTAAGCGGAGGTGATGCAGTCCGCCACCCAAATGGATAGGGTATGCTTAGAGACCGCTGTCCCCAGCTGATATGGGTGGTAGGAGATGAAGAGCTGTGAGGAAAAATGGTGGGCCTGGGTACACTCCATATAGTAGGACAGGGCCCGCTTACAGTCCAGAGTGTGGAAATCAGACTTTGCACTGCTAGCATGAGGCTGCAGGAAGGTGGTAGGGAGCACCATCTCCTGATTGAGATGGAATGGAGACACCACCTTGGGCAGAAACTTGGGGAGCGAGCGGAGCATGACCCTGTTCTTGTGGAACCTAGTATAAGGTGGATGAGCCAAAGTCTGGAGCTCACTAACCCTGCGAGCAGAAGTGAGCACCACGAGGAAGACAACCTTCTAGAAAAGATATTTGAGGTGGCAAGAGCTCAAAGGCTCGAAAGATGGCACGGTAAGTTTTGAGAGAACCATGTTGAGATCCCATTCCAACGCCAGGAGGCAGACGGGTGGCCTTGAAAGAAGCAGGCCCCTCAGGAAGCAAGTCACAAGGGGCTGAGTGGAGAGGAGCTTGCCTTTGACAAAATGGGTGGTGCGCTTTAAGTGTGTTAAGGTGTACTCTAACAGAGTTGGACTTCAGCTCTGCCTGGGATAGCTGAAGCAGGTACTGCAGCACCAGCTAGACAGAACAGAAGGGGTTGATCTGCTTCTCAGTGCACTACACAGAATCTCCACCACTTCAAGGCATAGGCCCAGTGGGTGGAAGTTTTACAGGAGGCCATGGGGACCTCTTCCACCTCGAGAGACTGAAGTGGGCCACCAAGTTTACCCCTTTCAGCAGCCAAGCCATCAAAGTCAGGGACCCTAGATTGGGGTGCAAGAGAGCCGTCCTCCTGTGAGAGCAGGCCCATGGTGTACCCCAGTGGAACCGGAGGTGCCTGGGACAGGCGAGGGAGCAAGGGGAACCACAGCTGCTGGGCCCCACCAAGGAACCACCAAAGTCAAGGTGGCTCTGTCAAGCTGGACCTTGAACAGGGTATTGGCGATTAGTGGTGTGGGCGGGAAGACAGAGGAGGCCATCCATCCAAGGAATGAGGAACACATTGCCATCACCCACGAGGGATGTGGCTGCCTGAAGCAGAAGTGGGGCAGCTAAGTATTGGCTAGACTAGCGAAGAGGTCCATCTGCAGGAGTCCCCAGAGATGTAACAGCCCAGCTGACGACCCAGGGGTCCAGCTGCCACTCATGCAGTTGGAGGATCTGACTGAGCCAGTCTGCCAGGGAGTTGTCCTGGTCGGGGAGATAGACTACCCACAGGGGCATCCTGCTGTTGCTGGCAAAATAGCAGAGACTCACCACCTCTTGAAATAGGAGGGACGATACCATACCTCCCTGCTTGTTGATACAGAACATCGCTATCTGGTTGTTGGTCTGGGTAGGTACCACTTGGTGCTGTAGATGGTGGTGAAAATCCCTGAATGCTAGCACTATGGCTTGGAGCTCCAGGAGGTTGCTATGCTGGAGGCTCTCCGCCTGCGACCAACTGCCCTGAGAGCAGAGGTTATCGCAATGGGCTCCCCAGCCCAGTTTGGAGGTATCCATGGTAAGGAACCTCTGAGGGGGGGAGCGGGGGCCTGGAAGGGCACGCCATTCTGTAAGTGCTGGAGCTGTTGCCACCAACCGAGGGAGTTGGCCAGAGGACAGGACACTAACACTCTGTCCCACATATGCCCTGTTGCTTGAGGCCACTGGGAACAGAGGGCCCACTGAGCTGGCTGCATATGTAGTCAGGCATCTGGAGTACCATACTGTGGATGCCATATGACCCAGCATGCAATGCAAGAGGCGAGCAGATGCAGAGGGGAAGTTCGCTGTACATGCTTTGAGGCGTTGGGCTCTATCCGGAGGAAGGAAGGTCCTGGCCTGGACGGTGTCCAGCAGCACTCCTATGAACTCCAGCTGTTGTGCTGGATGGAGATGGGACTTGCTCCAGAATAAGGATGTTGCGGACCATCGCCTGAGGTGCTTCGGCAGCAGTGCTTTCCTTTATGAGCCAGTTGTACAGATAGGGGAAGTCTAACACCCCCGAGAGATGTAGGAAGGCGGCAACTACTGCCAGGCACTCGGTGAATACCCTCGGGGCAGAGGCCAGACCGAAGGGCAGAACCCTGTACTGATACTGGCAGCTTTTTACCATGAAGCAGAGGTACTGCCTATGAAGGGGATGGATGAGGATGTGCATATATGCATCCTTTAGAGTGAAGAAGAAAACCCAGTCTCCCTGCCTGAGGTATGACAGCAATATTTGGAATCCAATACACCATCTATGGAATCGACATTATGATATACACCCCTATCAGCCTTGACAGCCCAGACTACTCCAGCATAGACAACTGTTTGCAACAGATGACAAGCAGGCTTCTGGAAAACAACTTAACCTTAAATTACACCAAGACAGAAGCGCTAATCACCACAAGAAACTCTGACTTCACCCCTCCTCCTATCATCAAGCTAAACGACATCACATTACCAATAAAACCAGAAATTAAATACCTTGGTGTGACTCTCGACAAGGAATTGAACCTGCAATCTCACATCGCCAAAACTACCAGGAATGCATACCTCAAAATGAGAACCATAAGACGCCTCAAGCCAATCCTCTCACAGAATCACTTCCGCACCGTCTGTCAAGCTCTCATCACTCCCATCTTAGACTACTGCAGCCCCATTTACCTCGGACTCAAAAACAAGCAATCCGGCCACTACAGATGGCGCAAAACACTGCCGCCCGAATAATAACTGGTGCTTCAAAGCATGATCACATCAACCCCATCCTCAACCACTTCCACTGGCTTCCAATCACCTCCTGCATCCGTTATAAGGCGCTACTAAACATTTTCAAAATCAAACAGAACCTCTCAGCAGACAGTCTGAAATCCCTCATCAAACCTGACACATGCACCAGACCCAGGAGGAGAGACACATCAACACACCCAAAGCATTTACTAAAACAAGACAGGATACCTCAAGAAGAGCATTATCCCTGGCTGCGCCGGCACTCTGGAACTCACTCCCCAACAACTTGAGATCAACTACAGACCTCAAGGACTTCAGGAAGATGCTCAAAACGACTCTTCACAGAACACTATAAGGACATCACCTGACCTGACCGACGACCCTCTCTTTGCCCTACCTCGCCCCCTTATCCACGCTGCCTCCCACCTCCCACTCCCTGCAATATGTATATAGTTCCTGTACATAGATCTCATTGTATATAGCTCATCCCATAATCATCTTTTACACTGTCAATTCTAGCTGCATGCCCACACCCACGCACTTTTTGATTTGTTTGATGTGTAAACTGCTTTGATTTCAGGATAAAGCGGTATATAAACCCTTTTAAATAAATAAAATAAATATTCCAAGAGAGCATCTTGAACTTCATTCTCACCAGAAACAGGTTGAGGTTCCGCAGGTCTAGAATGGTCTGAAACCCTCTGGTTCTTTTGGGTAGCAGAAAGTAGCAGGAGTAGAACCTTTTGCCCCTGAGATTAAGAGGAACAGGTTCCACTGCTCTGCCAGAAGACTTGAGAGTTCCTGCTGAAACAGGCTCTGGTGAAGGGAAGTTATAGGGGGCTCTCCCGAAAAGAATGGCGGAAGAGTCTGTTTGAGGTGGAGGAGGTAACCCTCCTTTCACCACCTGTAGGGCCCATGTGTCAGTGGCGATGGTGGACTACTGGTGGGTATAAAATACCAGACCCCACCCCATATGCTGCGAGACAGGACCTCCTGGAGGAAGAGAGGCTATGCCCAAGGGGTCAAAAAAACCTCTCCAGGTTACGCTGGAGGTGTGGATTGGGGCTTGGGGGTCTGTTGGCCCTGTTGGGAAGCTGGGAAGGACGAGCACTAAGGGTAGTTTCCATAAGCCTCTCTCTTCTTTGGGTATAGGGATTTTTAACCAAAGCCTTCCTTCGGGAAGGGTCAAGCAGTCTTTTTGGGGAGCCTGGTCCTAGTCATGAACTCAGACGCCAGCTCAGAGGCGTTGTCCGTCATGGGCTTGCCAAAGAGGTTCTCTCCCTGGCAAGGGACATTAATCAACTTATCCTGTATCCATTGCTCCAAGTCAGAAGACTGTAGCAAGGCCTGGTGGCGGGCACTAATGCTCACTGCAGCTACTCTAGCTGCCTAATCAAAGCCATCATAGACCGCCCGAGTCATAAATTTGGAGCACTCTGTGGAGGCCAGGGTCCGTAACTGCTGGAAAAGGTTCCTCTGAGAGACCAGCCGAGAACCTGATGGGCCTCTTCACCATGTCCTGCAAGCACATGCCCATGTACAGCTTGTAGGACGAGCCAGCTGATGAGCATCATGCCCTGGAAGCACTTCCTGCTCAAAGCATCCATGGCATCACCCTCTCTATCTGGGGGCACCGAGGAGTGTGTTTTCTGACTCTTGAGCCTTGATGCTCCGTGACCTTGCGGCAGTGTAGTCGCTACGCAAGGCCAAAGCCTCTGCGGTGGTCCTTGAGGGTGCTGGTCTGGCGGATAACTCCAGGGCTGAGTCGGTCCTGTGAAAAATCAACTCGAGCTGCTTTTATGGCCTCGGAGGGCCTTGGGGGTCATCTGCTGGCAGAAACCACATATCAAGGCATCATGATCCAACACAAGGCACCGAAGGCAACTATCATGCTGATCCATGCACGACATATGTGCACAGCGGTCGCACAGCTTGAAGCCACTGACAGAAGCCATAGTGGAGAAGACAGCCCCCACAAGGTCAAACTCCTTTAGCCCGGCCAGAAAGGGCGTGAAAATCCATGCACCAAGAAAAACCCCCAAGGGGAAAAAGGGAACCAGAGGAAAAATGTGATGCTGAAGGCAAGCGGACTCGAGAGGCAAGAAGGGCACTGGTTAGCAACTGGAGAAAGGAATCTAAGTAAAAGGCAAGAAAAAAAATCTACTTTTTCCAGGGTGGGGGAGACAAACACATCCGATGGGCTCTGCGGAAAAAAGAAGGCTGAGGCAAGATGGCACCTTTAGGCAGGAAGGGGACCACACATGCGTGGTGCATCTCCCAAAGGTTTTCTTTGAAAGCTGGGGAGAGGTTACTGTGCAGGCTCTGTTGGCACAGACGTCACCCATATGCGAGGGCTGACTTCCTGCTTGTTCCCAGAGAAAATATGCCTTGGCCAAATTCAGAGATGCTAGGAATTCCCCTTGGTGCACCATTTGAACCATGGATCACACTTTCCATTGAGAAGCACATAATGCGCAAGTGCTCATCGACACCCTTGAGGTCCCAAATGTAACGGAATGCTCCTTCTGTAACGACACCATGAAACAGATGGAAAACTTGCCCTTACCCCGATCATTTGGAGGAACTGACACCATTGTCTTCAGGAGAGGTAACCTGACCACTGCAGCCCTGCCATTCGCAGATTCGGAAGGGAAGAGCAAACAAAAGCAGCTGGAACCGGCTCTTTAAATTCTAGGACATAGTCGTACTGAATAGGGACTAGCACCCCATGATCCTTGGTGACAGGCCCATTCCTGAAAGAAGATGCGAAGCTTGCCTCCACAACTGGAGGAACCAGGAAATATGCCCACAAAACTTTATTGCGCAGCTCGGGGGGGGGGGGGGGGAGGGTCCACCTTCTGGATGGGACCAGGTCCCTGAGTCCAAGTACTCCATGAAGGGACTGAGAACGAGTCTGAAGTCCATAAGCAGAGGGGCAGAAAGGCTTTCCAGGCTGGTAGCAATGGGAGTCCGAAACCCCTGGGAGTCCGAAACCCCTGGGAGTCCGAAACCCCTGGGAGTCCGAAACCCCTGGGAGTCCGAAACCCCTGGGAGTCCGGCCAGTGTGCCTGCCAGGAGTGGACAGAGGCTGACTGAAAGGGGGCTTCTGCCCACTTCACAGGTCCCTTGGATCAGTCTTCTGGAAGCTGGAAAGGTTGTCTCGCCCAGGTCCTTCACCAGCTTCTCCAAATCAAACCAAATAGAACTGTCCCTCTAAGGACAGATGGGTAACTGGGCTTTCGAAGATGAGTCCGCTGACCTGTGTCAGAGCCTAGCAAATGCCATGCCACAATCAAAAGGGGAAAGTCCCTGGCCACTAGACATACCAGGCTGCACATGGCATCAGAAAGGAAAACTGTAGCAGATTCCAGAAGAGGGGTAGAATCATCTGGCAGAAGAGACTGAATCCACTGGAGCAGGGCTCAAGACATCAGGTTTGCACACGCTGCCAACTGGAGAATAGTAGCTGCCGCAGCGAACTGGTTCTTCAGCATGAATCCATCTTTCAGTCCAGCGTATACTTTCACAGGAATGATGGTCCGACTGGTAACCGCTGTGACCTGTGCATCCACCTCGGAAATAGCAAAGCACAACATGCACTGCTCCTCCTGGAGAGTATGCATCTTCTTATACACCCTTAGCCCCTAGGTGGGGAGTATCCCACTCCAACTGGAACAGGCCCTTGAGCACCTCCAGGAACAGGAAGACAGGAGTAGATTCATCTTCGGTTCCTGTTGTGTGTCTGGAGCATCTGCAAAGCCCAAGGTAAATAGACCCTGGAAATCAACGCCTCCAATTCCTCCTCTTGAGTCACATTGGCCTCTTCACAATCCTCTGCGGCCCTCCAAAAGTAGCAGACCATGTGTGCCAAAGTACATGGTCTGTTGCGGGCTGCCACCGAGCTGCCAACACCCTGCTGGAATCGGCATCAGCAGGGGCAGTGGCGCAGCTGTGTGAGAGGGGGGGAGGGGAGGGCGGCATGGCCAGAATTTCTGCCTGGGGTGGCAGAAACCCCTGGGATGGCCCCAAGGACCAGACCCACTATAAAAATAGAAAAGAATTCCAGAGAGGACAATATGGAGTCTGGAAGCTTTCCTTTCGGAAATGACCCCCAACACTTGGGAGTTTAGCTTCCACAGACCCCCTAAGAGGATGAGAAGCGGCTCACAGCACAGTTGCTGGAGCCTCCAGCTGCCTGAATATCCTTACCCATAGCACCATTAGTCACCTCCTGCCCTGTGGCAGACAAGGCAGGACTAAATGCATCCCTCAGCTGAGGGGAGGAGGGGGGGTAGGCCCTCCAGGGAAGACTCAGAAGCTGCAAGGCAAGAAGAACAGAGTCCAGAATCTAGAGATGAGGCACCTCACTTCCTACAGGCCAAATGTTTCCTGGAAAAAGAGGTTGTGGTGGAGGCCCAAAGGCTGTGTGTTAACTGTTTTTACTGCAACGCACATTGGAGCCGCTTGAGCAGAATATGCACTAGCACCGTGAAACCCACCAGGTGCACTATAAAGTAAAAATGCTAACAACGCATGCAGAAAATGGCAGGAAACCCCCTACACCATGCTGACAGTTGCCAGCAGTCCACCCCAAATTGCATCCCAGGTAGATGGAATCAGGAGCCCCCAACAAAGATAATGAGGTCAAACCTTGGTTCTCACTCCATGAGACACCCAGGCAGAGGATCCATGCGGCGCTCAGCTTTACTTCCCTGAAACTGTTTCACTAGCTTTGCAACATTGCATTTAAGGTGGCTGGCAGGCAAATCCCTCAGAGCCTTCTGCAATCTTCGGGAGAGAGCAGGGGGAGGGGGTATTGTGGTTGTGTGAGACTATGACACTCTTCCAGATTCTTCTAATTTCTGGCTCTTATAAGCACGTGGAGCTGAACCAATTTTCCCTCCTCCTATGGCTAATGAAGAGACCTCATTCTAGTGGAGCATCCCATGTCTTGCTCAAATGAGTCATCATCAAGGTGGTCGTTAACGAGCGTTTAATCAATTTTTTCCTCTCAACATTCAGATTTTCTTCAAAGGAAAAATACTGGAGACAAAAATACTGAAGAGACCTCTGGTGGCTGAGGCGGACAGAGGCAAGGGAGTGATGTTACTGAAACATGGGCTTTTCATTTATCTCCACCAATCTGCTGATAGGGGAACACAACCCACTTGTCTGGACTGGTCCAGCAGGACGATATGGAATTCTGAAAACATAATCCATAATCAGTTCAATTGAAAAAACTGACTCATCTTGCATAAGTCCATTCATAATTGTGGTTTAATAGAAACCACTGAACCATTCACAAACTTGGGAAGCCCAAATCTATTGTTACTGTCATCCAAACTGAATAAAAATTCTCTGCAATTTTAGCTTACTAACACTTCCAAAGGAAAAGCTAAAAGTGCTTCCTAACATTCTACTGGGAATCAATTGCATTGGTCCTGAATATAACTTGGCCAGTTTACAGTTCAGTATTGCACAGAGATTATAAAACCTTGCTTTCTTGAAAAAAAACTGCATCAGTTCAGTATGTAAAATTAAAAATATAATCCATACAGTCAGAGAATGTTCAAAACACAGGAATTGCTTTGCCTCATCTCCACCCCTCTGGAGTTAATTGTTTGAAGAGAAGATGCAAGATGTGGACACACAGGACAATATAACATGGATTAAAATATTCTCCTTTACTATCCAGAATCATGAACGTGTTTAAGAACACTGGAATTTATTGCATCATTCATGCTTAGAGGAGAAGAATTTGCAAATGGCCTACAAGAAATCTTGGAATTTGAGAGAACAGCTGTCCTTCATATCTTTCTATATAAAGAATGGTATCAACATCTAGGATTGCCAACTGGCTCCAGATGTGCCCAACAGGCTTGATCCAGTCCTGGATTTACTTCATTGCATGCAGGGAATTGCAGTTTTGCTTTTCTTATGGAGTGCAATAGAGAAATCAGAATACATGGCCCTCCTGATGGAAATGGTGGGGGCCAAGACAGTGACAGAATTCAAAATGGCATGGGACAGACACTGTGGATCTCTTTATAGTAACAGGATAAAATCAAAACAAACATAACTATTTCAACAAATAAGGGGTGACCTACAAGGAGCAGTTGGTACACCCCCTAACAAAGGCATGCGGAGGGGTGACCTGCACGGAGTGGCAGGTGCATCCACTCTTGCCATCTTGCTGGGCAGACTAGATGGACCATACTGGGCTTTATCTGCCGTCATATACTATGTTACTATATATGTTACATGTAATGCGGTAAATCCAGGACTGGATCAAGTGTCGGGCGCATCTGGAGCCAATTGGCAAACCTCTTTGTAACTGGAAGGACCATTCTCCATCACTGTAAATGTGGACACTCTTTGTATAATATGCTGCTTGCAAATTAATTTAACACTGTATTAAAACATTTCATGACATTTCATACCATTTTTGTAATTTATCAATCTGTGTGACAAGATCTGTGTGGGCCAAACTAAGACAAGTTTGACAAACTGCGAGACAGAGCACAGCAATTCCCTGACACACCACCACTTGGGAGCTCCACTAGCTGTCCAATGTGTGGATACAACACACCTTTGACTCTTTTCTGTGTACAGCAATTATGTCCCTCCCATCAGAGGGGGTGGCAATCAGGAAAAGCAACTTCTGTGGTTAAAACAGTGATAGATATTAGAACATAAGATATGCCATACTGGGTCAGATCAAGGTCCATCAAGCCTCGTATCCTGTTTCCAACAGTGGCCAATCTAGGTCATAAGTACCTAGCAGTCTCCCCAAAAAACACAGGTTCCTCAATGCTTGTACTGGGTCAAGTAGTGATATCCTGGGTCCCTTTTAATAATGGTTTATGGACCTTTCCTCCAGGGACTTCTCCAAACCTTTTTTAACCCGGCTACACTAACAGCTTTTACTACATCCTCCGGTAACGAATTCCAGAGTTTGATTACACGTTAAGTGAAAAGATATTTTCTCTTATTAGTCTTAAATAGTTTACCCTGTAGCTTTATTGTATGTCCCCTAGTCTTTCTATATTGTGATGACAAACAATCGATCTATGTTTACCCGTTCCACTCCATTCATTAATTTATAGACCTCTATCATATCTCCCCTCAGCCATTTCTTTTCCATGTTAAAGAGACCTAACCTTTTTAGCCTCTCTTCATAGGGGTATCCTTCCATCCCCTTTACCATTTTGGTGGCTCTTCTCTGAACCTTTTCTAATAACGCTATATCCTTTTTAAGATACGGCGACCAGAATTGCACACAATAGTCAAGGTGCGGTCGCACCATGGAACGATACAGAGGCATTATAATAGCCTTTGTTTTATTTTCCATTCCTTTCCTTATGATATCTAGCATTCTATTTGCTCTCTTGGCCGCCGCTGCACACTGGGCGGAAGGTTTTAACATGTTATCCACGATGACGCCTAAATCTTTTTCCTGGGTGGTGGTTCTTAATGTGGAACCTTGCATCGTGTAACCATAGTTTGGGTTGTTCTTGCCTAGGTGCGTAACTTTGCACTTGTCCACATTAAATTTCATCTGCCATTTGGATGCCCAGTTTTCCAATTTATCAAGATCCTCTTGCAATTTTCCACAATCGTCATGAGTTTAACAACTTTAAAAAGTTTTGTGTCATCTGCAAATTTGATAACCTCTCGTTATACCCTTTTCCAGGTCATAATGAATATGTCAAAAAGCAGCAGACCCAGTAGAGATCCCTGGGGTAGTCCACTATTCACCTTTCTCCACTGGTATTTAACCCTACCCACTCCTTTCTTTTAACCAATTCCTGATCCACAATAGTACACTGCCTCCTATCCCATAACTTTTTAGTTTTGCCAAAAGTCTCTGATGAGGGACCTTGTCAAAGGCTTTCTGAAAGTCCAGATACACTATATCAACCAACTCACCTTTGTCTACCTGTTTATTCACACCTTCAAAAAAACATAACAGATTAGTAAGACAAGATCTTCCTTATCTAAAGCTATGCTGGCTGTCTCCCATTAAGCCATGACTATCACATGTTCAGTAATTTTGTCCTTTATGATGGTTTCTACCATTTTTCCCGGTACTGATGTCAGGCTCACCAGTCTGTAATTTCCCGGATCACCCCTGGAACGCTTTTTAAAAATTGGCGTTACGTTGGCCATCCTCCAATCTTCAGGTATTACAGATGATTTTAATGATAGTTCACAGATTACTAATAGCAGGTCTGCAATCTCATATTTCAGTTCTTTCAACACACTTGGATATATACCATCCGGTCCAGGTGATTTGCTACTCTTCAGTTTATCAAATAGTTCTAATACATTTTCTCGATTTATCAATATTTCCTTCAATTCTTCTGCAGATCACCTTTAAATACCACTTCAGTCATGGGTAACATCCCTACATCTTCCTCAGTAAAGACCAAACAGTCTGGAAAACTTACAAACTAAATGGGGGGGCCATTTTTATTTATTTTTTTAAAGACAGCACATTTTCTAAATATGTTTGACACCGAAACTATAAACCTTTTGGCTGAGGACTGCCATACAATATCAATGATCTATGTGATTGGCTTTCCAGTAGTATATGTCAGGAAGCATGGTAGTATGATCTGCACAAGTGCCAGTGGGATGAAGCCACAATTTTTTTTAAGAAACAATTTTTAAGAGTTAAATGTGAGTGAAAGTTTTATTTTTGGATTTGTCCATGTTTATGAAGGA
The DNA here is from genome assembly GCA_033557465.1 of Ichthyophis bannanicus. Lineage (NCBI taxonomy): Eukaryota > Metazoa > Chordata > Amphibia > Gymnophiona > Ichthyophiidae > Ichthyophis > Ichthyophis bannanicus. Next base: position 676,519,719 of record CM066032.1, on the reverse strand, counting down.
TTCAGTGCTTGTTTTTCAAGATTCAATGAACCATAATTATGAACAGACTCCTGCAATATAAACTGACTTTTTGAAGTGAAATGATGAACATGAAACAGAGCACTATATTTAGAAATGTTTAAAAAGGAAAAGAAAACAAAAGTCTGAACAAATGTTAAGAGGTTTTTCAGATCAGTGATGCAGTAATTGTGAAAGGAAAGTTGTGTGGCTACTAAGCACTATTCTAAGGTCTTTTCTTCCCGTAAATAAGGTGTTCTCTCACTTGTATTTCACAATTTAACCACCTTTTCTGACTTAATTTTAAGATGTATAATGGAAGGCTTTCATCACTTCTCATAAGAAGTAACCCTACATACATCATACAAATTTTAAAAAACATCGCTAATCAAGAATCTCCATTCATCCACACAGGTCTTAAGCGAACCATGTTCTTTAAAAAGATTTCTTTGACAGAAAGAAAACAGAGCAGAGAAGCACCATGGAGGTTCAATGAAGTTCAATAAATCTTCATAAAAATCCCGACTTGGCCAAGTATCGACTACAGGAGCCTTCATCAGGGTCATAAGAACATAAGAACATAAGATATGCCATACTGGGTCAGACCAAGGTCCATCAAGCCCAGTATTCTGTTTCCAACAGTGGCCAATCTAGGTCATACGTACCTAGCAGTTTCCCCAAGGGACACAGGTTCCACAATGCTTGTATTGGTTCAAGCATTGATATCCTGGGTCCCTTCTTAATAATGGTTTATGGACCTTTCCCCCAGGAACTTGTCCAAACCTTTTTTAAACCCAGCTACACTAACAGCCTTTACTACATCCTCCGGTAACAAATTCCAGAGTTTGATTACACGTTGAGTGAAAAAATATTTTCTTTTATTAGTCTTAAATAGTTTACCCTGTAGCTTCATTGCATGTCCCCTAGTCTTTCTATATTCTGATAAGGTAAACAATCGATCTACGTTTACCCGTTCCACTCCGTTCATTAATTTATAGACTTCTATCATATCTCCCCTCAGCCGTCTCTTTTCCAGGTTAAAGAGCCCCAACCTTTTTAGCCTTTCTTCATAGGAGTAGCCTTCCATCCCCTTTACCATTTTGGTGGCTCTTCTCTGAACCTTTTCTAAAATTGCTATATCCTTTTTAAGATATGGCGACCAGAATTGCACACAATATTCAAGGTGCGGTCTCACCATGGAACGATATAGAGGCATTATAATATCTTTTGTTTTATTTTCCATTCCTTTCCTTATCATACCTAGCATTCTATTTGCTCTCTTGGCCGCCGCTGCACACTGGGCCGAGGGTTTTAACATGGTATCCACAAGGATGCCTAAATCTTTTTCTTGGGTGGTGGTTCCTAATGTGGAACCTTGCATCGTGTAACCATAGTTTGGGTTGTTCTTCCCTAGGTGCATAACCTTGCACTTCTCCACATTAAATTTCATCTGCCATTTTGATGCCCAGTCTTCCAATTTATCAAGATCCTCTTGCAATTTTCCACAATCCTCCTGGGTTTTAACAACTTTAAATAGTTTTGTGTCATCAGCAAATTTGATAACCTCACTCGTTATTCCACTTTCCAGGTCATTTATGAATATGTCAAAAAGCAGCGGACCCAGCACAGATCCCTGGGGTACACCACTATTCACCTTTCTCCATTGGGAAAATTGGCCATTTAGCCCTACCCTCTGCTTTCTATCTTTTAACCAGTTCCTGATCCACAGTAGTACACTGCCTCCTATCCCATGACTCTTTAGTTTTGCCAAAAGTCTCTCATGAGGGACCTTGTCAAAGGCTTTCTGAAAGTCCAGATACACAATATCAACCGACTCACCTTTGTCCACCTGTTTATTCACTCCTTCAAAAAAACATAACAGATTAGTAAGACAAGATCTTCCTTGTCTAAAGCCATGTTGGCTGTCTCCCATTAGGTCATGACTATCTATATGCTGAGTAATTTTATTCTTTATGATGGTTTCTACCATTTTTCCCGGTACTGATGTCAGGCTCACCGGTCTGTAGTTTCCCGGATCACCCCTCGAACCCTTTTTAAAAATTGGTGTTACATTGGCGATCCTCCAATCCTCAGGTATTAGAGATGATTTTAATGATAGTTCACAGATTACTGATAGCAGGTCTGCAATCTCAAATTTCAGTTCTTTCAACACCCTTGGATGTATACCATCCGGCCCAGGTGATTTGCTACTCTTCAGTTTATCTAATAGTTGTAGGACATCTTCCCGATGTATCGATATTTCCTTCAATTCTTCCACACCTTTAAATACCACTTCAGTCGTGGGTAACATCCCTACATCTTCCTCAGTAAAGACCGAAGCAAAGAATTCATTCAGTCTCTCCGCTATCGCCTTGTCGCCTCTTAGTGCTCCTTTAACCCCTTTATCATCTAATGGACCAACTGACTCTCTCACGGGTTTTTTGCTACGAATGTACTTGAAAAGGTCTTTATTTCGCGTTTTTGCTTCCGCAGCAAGCTTCTTCTCAAATTCTCTTTGCCTGCCTTATCAATGCCTTGCATTTGACTTGCCAGTGCTTGTGCTGTTTCCAGGTTTCATCATTTGGCTCTTTTTTCCATTTCTTGAAAGATGCTTTTTTGGCAACAACAGCCTCTCTGACCTCAGCTTTAAACCATGCTGGCAATTTTTTGGACTTCCTTCCACTTTTCTTAAAGCGTGGAATACAGCTGGTCTGGGCTTCCAAGATAGTATTTTTCAACAACACCCAAGCTTGATGTACGTCTTTAACCTTTGCAACTGCTCCTTTTAGTTTTTTCTTAACTGTTTTCCTCATTCTATCATAGTCTCCCTTTCGAAAGTTAAAGGGTAGTACTGTGGATTTCCTTACTATCCCTCCTCCACTAATTAAATCAAAGGCGATCATGCTATGATCACTATTGCCAAGTGGCCCCAACACCCTTATCTCTTGCACTACATCTGGTGTTCCACTAAGGACTAGGTCTAATATTGCTTCCCCTCTGGTCGGTTCATGAACCAGCTGCTCCAAGAAGCAGTCATTTATTTCATCTAGGAACTTTATCTCCCTAGCATGTCCTGTTGTGACACTGACCCAGTCGATGCCGGGGTAATTGAAATCACCCATTATTATTACTGCACTGTAACTTTTGCTAGCTTCCTTGATTTCTTTGAGCATTTCATCATCCATTTGTTCATTCTGGCCAGGCGGACGATAGTACACCCCCACTGCCATCGCCTTCCCCTTTTTACATGGAATTTCAATCCATAGAGATTCTACAGCAAATTTTGTTTCTTGCAAAACTTTAATCCTTTCTGACTCAATGCCCTCTCTAACATAGAGCGCAACCCCTCCACCAATTTGATCAGCTCTATCATTTCGATATAGTTTGTACCCAGGTATCACAGTGTCCCACTGGTTGTCCTCCTTCCACCATGTCTCTGATATTCCAATCATATCTAACCTCTCGTTTAGTGCTATATATTCTAACTCTCCCATCTTGTTTTGTAGACTTCTAGCATTTGCATACAAGCATTTTAGAGACTGTATTTTATTCATATTAATTTGGCTATTGGTAGACATGGGTAATTTGGGATCTTTAAGTTCTGTCTGCTCCATACTCGAGGGCATTTGGGCTACTTTACTCTTTTTTGGAACCTCTCTGCTTTTTGTAGTATCCTTCAAGGATACATTCTTCCGAACCATGCGCTCTTGGGCGACTGTCGGCTTTCCCCTATTATCTAGTTTAAAAGCTGCTCTATCTCCTTTTTAAAGGTTAATGCCAGCAGCCTGGTTCCATCCCGGTTAAGGTGAAGCCCATCCCTTCGGAAGAGCCCCTCCTTTCCCCAGAATGTTCCCCAGTTCCTAACAAATCCGAACCCCTCATCTCTGCACCATTGTCTCATCCACGCATTGAGACTCCGGAGCTCTGCCTGCCTATTGGGTCCTGCGCGTGGAACGGGAAGCATTTCGGAGAACGCTACCCTGGAAGTTCTGGATTTCAACTTCCTACCTAAAAGCCTAAATTTAGCTTCCAGAACCTCCCTACCACATTTTCCTATGTCATTGGTACCAACATGTACCAAGACAGCAGACTCCTCCCCAGCACTATCTAAGACCTTATCTAGGTGGCGTGTGAGGTCCGCTACCTTCGCACCAGGCAGGCATGTTACCAGGCAATCCTCATGTCCACCAGCCACCCAGCTATCTACATGCCTAATGATCGAATCACCAACTATAACTGCTGTCCTAACCCTTCCCGCATGGGCACTTGGCCCTGGAGAAACCTCCTCGGTGCGAGAGGGGTTTACATCACCTGGAGGACAGGTCCTAGTTACAGGATCACTTCCTGCCACACCAGGGTGATGCTCTCCTGTCACGTGACCTCTCTCCTCCATGGCAACAGGGATGCTGCCAGACTGGAGGTGGGACTTCAGGACTATATCCCTGTAGGTCTCGTCTATGTACCTCTCTGTCTGTCTTATGTTTTCCAAGTCTGCTACTCTAGCCTCTAGAGAACGGACTTGTTCCCTGAGAGCAGAGAGCTCCTTGCACCTAGTGCACACGGTAAGACCTCTCACCAGCTGGGAGAAAATCATACATGTGACACTCAATGCAAAAGACTGGAAAGCCCACATCCCGCTGCTGGACTGCTGTCTGCATCTTAGTTTTAAGTTTGTGTTTAGATCTTTAAGTTCTATATGTACTAAAGGATGCAATGGATATTTATACCACTAAAACTGTACCTAAGAAGTTTAATATACCTTGTTCACCTGAAGCTTAATTAATCTCAGGTCCTTGGTGTATGACTGATTTGGGTAATGAGCTTCACCTGAGAGCACCTCCTGTCTTTTAAGTTGTGCAAGTACCTATAAAGCTGTGAAATTCCCAGGGGAGGGTGGGTGTGGGGAGGGAGGGAGGGATATAACACTTATTAAAAAAGGGCTGCTACACAGTACCTTGTCCTGTGCTGCTGAGGAAAACTATATTCTGATTTGATTTAAATTATAGCCCTTTGCTGCTACTAGGCTCTAACCTATTATGAAATTTAAACTACAAGCTCTCTGCTGGATTCTAAATTTAACCAGAAAGCTCTCTTCTGTGTTTTAATTTGAAACTAAAAGTACTTTGCTGATGCTAGGCCCTGAGTGACTATGAAATTTAAACTACAGCTGTCTACTGGGTATGAAAGGTAACCAGAAAGTTCTCTTCTGTGTTTTTAAATTGAATCTTAAACTGTTGCTACTAGGCCCTGACTGATTTAACAAAAAAAATAGTGGGTTCACAGATTAATTAGCTTTAAAAGAAAAACAATTCCTTTCAGAAAAATTCCCAGAAGTATATACTCACAATTTCAGATTTCTCTCCAGAAGTAACAGCCCCCCTTTCCAGTCCGTCAAGACTTCAAACCTGATAAATCTTGTATAATGATGATCAATAATCTATTTGCAAATGTTTAAAACCCCATGGCAATACATGACACAGTAGGCAATATGAGCTGTGTTGGCGTGGGACTTTAAATATTTGCAAATAGATTAGTTGAACTTCACTTAACCTCCATGGTCATCCTCCGCTCTCTTTGCTTGTGACGGTTTGCAGAAGTTAGCACTTTCTACCTACTTAGAACTTTGATGGAAAGTATGTAGTACAAACATTGAGAATGATCCATTCCTCGATAGCTGTTCCAATCATAGCTCTCTTTACACTCCAGTCTATGACTTTTTAATAAGCAGACTTGAATAATGCAGTTATCTTTATGCTAGCCTAACTCTTTCAAATACTAAATGACCTTAGCTCATGTAGAGCTCGGTGGTGAAGCTTTGGTATGATGCAGAGCATTTCAATGATGCTACCACACTTCTGAGGGAACATTGGCTTCTTTAAATGACAAAAATGGGAAACATAAGCACTGGCAAGTTAGATGCAAGGCATTGATAAGGCAGGCAAAAAAGAATTAGAAAAAAAGCTTGACATGGAAGCAAACACATAAAACCTTTTTCAAGTACATTCATAGCAAAAAATCTGAGAGTCAGTTTGACCACTGAATGATACAGGGTTAAAAGGGGCACTAAGGGAAGACAAGGCCATAGCAGAGAAGCTGAATGAAGTCTTTACTGAAGATGATGTAGGGTAGTTGCTTGTGCCTGAAATGGTATATAAAAGTGATGTATCATAAGAACTGAAAGAAATATCGATACACCAGGAAGATGTAAAACTTTGAAAAACAGAAGAGTAGCAAATCACCTGGACGGGATGGTATACATCCAAGGGTGTTGAAAGAACCAAAATATGGGATTGCAAACCTACTATTAGTAATCTGTTATCTATCATTAAAATCATCTGTAATAACGGAAGATTGGAGAATTGGCAATGTAATGCCAATTTTTAAAAAGGGTTTCAGGGGTGAATTCAGGAAACTACAGACCAGTGAGCCCGACATAAGTACTGGGCAAAATGGTAGAAACCATTATAAAGAATAAAATTACTGAACATGTAGTCAGTCACAGTTTAATGGGAGAAAGTCAACATGGATTCAGCCAAGGAAAGTCTTGCCTTACTAATCTGTTATATTTTTTTGAAGGTGTGATCAGGAAGACCAAAGGTGAGCCTGTTGATATAGTGTATCTGGATTTTCAGAAAGTCTTTGACGAATTCCCTCATGAGAGACTTTTGGCCAAATTAAAAAGTCATGGGATTGGAGGCAGTCTAGTATTTGTGGATCAGGAACTAGTTAAAAGACAGAAAAGAAAATAGGGCTAAATAAACAATTTTCTCAATTGAGAAAGGTGAATAGTGAAGTACCCCAAGGATCTGTGCTGGGCCCATTGCTTTTTAACATTTATAAATGACCTGGAAATGGGAACGAATGAGGTGATCAAATTGGCAGATGAGACAAATTTATTCAAAGCTGTTAAAACACAAGAGGATTGTGAAAAATTGCAAGAGGACATTGATTAAATGGAAAACTGGACATCCAAATAGCAGATGAAATTTAATGTGGAGAAGTGCAAAGTTATGCACCTAGAAAAGAGCAATCCAAACTTTGATTACATGATGCAAGGTAGCACCTTATAAACCACCACCCAAGAAAAATATTTAGCGTCATCATGGATACCCCTCCGCCTGGATAACCAAGAAAGCACATGGAATGCTAGGAATCATAAGGAAAGGAATGGAGAATAAAACCAAGGATATTATAATGCCTCTGCGACCACACCTTGAATATTGTGTGCAATTCTGGTCGCTATTTCTAATTCTGCTATATCGTTTTTTAGATAAGGTACAGAGAAGAGTAACAAAAATGGTAAAGGGGATGGACGGATACCCCCTATGGGGAGAGGCTTAAAAGAGTTAGGACTCTGCAACTCGGAAAAGAGATGGCTGAGGGGGGGATATGATAGAGATCTCTAAATTAATGAATGGAGTGGAATGGTCAAATGTAGGTCGGCTGTTTTGCCATCAAAATGTAGAAAGGCTAGAGGACAAGCAATGAAACTACAATGTAATCCATTTGTGATTAATAAGAGAAATTTTTTTTTACTCAATGCATAATCAAACTCTGGAATTTGTTACCAGAGGATATAGTAAAATCTGGGTTTAAAAAAGATTTGGACAAGTTCCTGGAGGAAAGGTCCATAAACCAATATTAAAGAGGACCCGGGAAATCCACTGCTTACTCCAGGACGAGCATTGTGGAACCTGCGTGCCCTATGGGGAACCTGCTAGGTACTTGTGACCTGGGTTAGCCACTGTTGGAAACAGGATACTGGGCTTGATGGACCTTGGTCTGATCCAGTATGGCATCTCTTATGTTCTTATGTCTTATTTCAAGACGTCAAGTCTTCATGCTAGCCTATCATACTTACTCTTCTGGTTTGCCTCTTTGTACTGCATTTCCACTTACTTATCCCAATCTTCTACATTGTCACATTAAAATCTTCTACTTAAAGCCCCCCCCCCCACCCCAGTAACAAGGATTAGATTCAAAGTGTCAAGATGTTTGCTTTTTGCTACCCACCTCTATATTTTGGCACACTACTCCAATAAACTTAGGGGTGAAGATTCCTACCTCAGACCTGGTTATTCTGCAATGTATTTGGTAGGTTCTGGATTATAGCTGCTAAAAGTGTTCTTGTCTGTTCCCTTTGGTTCCGCCCCTTTCTATAATAGATGGATTTTTCTCTTTCCCTTTTGTCTCTCTGCATTCAGTGAGTCACTGAGCGATCTATCTACCGTTCTTGATGTCTAGTAATTAAGAACAGTCTAACAAATGCATTAAATAAATAGTGCTGAAAGAGCAAATGAGTGATCAAACAGCACATACACAAACTCATCTCGAAATGTAAATTAACCAACTGGAGCTAGATGTTTAGAAATAGAAGTCACATATTTCGTGCATGTGAGTTTTGGATTAGTCAGCAGTGGGGAGAACGCACAGGGAGATAACAGGAATGTGGAAGATGATACATGCAGTGCACCTTTTGATAGAGTCAACTTGACCTTCTGGCACAGCCATGAAACAATGTAGCGGGTAGAGAAGCAGCAGCACCAGTTGCCCTGCCCACTCTGTCCCAATTGCTCCATTCTACAACTGTTAACGTTAAGAACATGCAATTCAAAATGCTTTGAAGTAGCCTTTTTTCCACTAATCTACACAGTCTACACTTTCAACATGAAAGAACAATTATAGAAATACTAAAAAAAAAAAAAAAAGTAATAAGAATGAGAGATCAAAAAGTCTAGATTGCTTGTGTTTTTATACACTCCGATGCAATACTTGATGGAAACCAATTTTGCAGCAACAACAGCCATGAGTCATTTAGGATACAGCTGTGCTCAACATTATTGGCACCCTTGCATTTTAGGTATGTTGTGTACAATATCTTGAGAAATAATTGGAAATACTCCAACTGTAGGTCATCATATTATTTTAATAGTATGTTCAAAGGTATACAACAAAAAATATCTGTGCAATTTAGACGCAGTCATTTCTGAGAAAAAGACAAAATATGACCTGGACAGGATTAATGGCATCCTTCACTAATATTTGGTTGCACAACCCTTCACAGTGATGTCAGCCTTCAAATATTTCTTGTAACCATCTACAAGTTTTGTACATCTGTCTGCTGGTAGTTTCTCCCTCTCTTCAACTATGCTTTGTTCCAGCTCATGAGTATTTCCAGGATTCCTTTTACTAATGGCAGATTTCAGCTCTTTCCAAAGGTTCTCAACTGGTTTGAGATCAGGATTCACTGCTAGCCAATTTAAAACAGTCCAATTATTCCTTTTTATCCATCTTTTGCATATATGGATGTATGTTTTGGGTCATTGTCCTGCTAGACGACCCATGACCTTTGACCCAGACCTAGCTTTCTGACACTAGGTAGCACAATACCTTGGTAGTTCTCAGATTTCATGATTCCTTTAATACATTCCAGGCCTCCAGTTCCTGAGGCAACAAAACAGCCTTGAACCTCCGCCATATTTAACTATATGAAGGATGTTTTTTTTCTTATAAGCTTCACTTCTTCACCTGTAAATGTATCGCTGGTCTGCATTACTAAAGAGCTCAAGTTTGGTTTCATCTGTCCACAGAACATTTTCCCAGGATTGTGGTTTCTCAAGGTGGATTTGGGCAAACATCAGGCATGCCTTTTAATGTCTGTCTTTGAGCAGTCAGGTCCTCTTTGGCCTTCGCCCATGAAGTCCTTTCTTTAGTATTTGGCTTATGCCTTATGCTCTTTGGATGTTGCAAGTGGTGTTTTTCCCAACAGTTTGCACTAACCTTTGAGGACTTCTTGGAGTAAATTTCCTCTTTCCATTACATCCTGGGAGGTTTTTGACAGTTCCATGAGCACAAAACCTCTTAACATTGTGAACTGTAGACGCAGGAATCCCAAGGTCTTTGAAGATGGCCTTGTATCCTTTGAAGTTTGATAATGGCTTTGCTGACAGTCTCTGCCAGCAATTTTTGTCTTCACCATTTTGAAAATGAAATGGAACAGGGAGTGAAAGTGGCCATTTTAAACATTAGAGCCAATATTGGTTTGTTCATTCAAGTCATGTGAGCACTGACAATTGATCATAGGTGTATCTAATTTTACTGCAATGGGAATGTGGTTCTTCTGTTCAAATGATTTGAATTGTTTATAAGGGTGCCAATATTCATGCTAACACACAAGAGGATTGTGAAAACTTGCAAGAGGACCTTGATAAACTGGAAAACCGGATGTCCAAATGGCAGTTGAAATTTAATGTGGTTAAGTTATTACAATATCACAGCTGTCATCCAGGTTTTTTAAAGAGGGGCCCTTCTGTTTTGCCAATTTTTATGGCTCAGACATATTTGCTCTATGTTGGCCAAATTCCAAAATCATGCAAATGCTTTGTGATCTCAGTTGCTAGCCAGTGGATGTGTTATTGTTATGTGCAGAGTCAGTGTCTTGACGACCCTCTGGATAATTGACCTAAACTTTGTTCGGTCTTCAGTCAAGAGGCTCATTGTTGATAGAGTGGTATCCATAGCTGTTATTAAATTGATCCATCTCATTGATACCTTAGTCTTTTAAGGTGACCTTCTACTCTGTATAAGTCTTTGGTGCGACCTCATTTGGAGTATAGTGTGCAATTCTGGAGACCGCACCTTCAAAAGGATGTGAACAGGATGGAGTCAGTGCAGAGGGTGGCTACTAAAATGGTTAGTGGTCTTCATTATAAAGCATATGAGGACAGACTTAAGGATCTTAATATGTACACCTTAGAGGAAAGGTGGGATAGAGGTGATATGATTGAGATGTTTAAATACCTCCATGGCATAAATGTTCAGGGGGAGAGCCTCTTTCAATTGAAAGCAAGTTCTGCTACGAGGGGACATGGGATGATAAAGATAAAGGGTGAAGGGGGATAGATTCAGGAGTGATTTGCGGAAATATTTCTTTACGGAAAGAGTGGTGGATCCGTGGAATAGTCTCCCAGTGGAGGTGGTAGAGATGAGGACAGTAACTGAATTCAAAAAAGCATGGGGCAAACAGAGGATCTCTATAGGAAAAAAAGGGACTGTTGTTGTTGATATGGAAGGACAGACTGGATAGGCCATGTGGTTTTTTTTCTGTCGTCATATTTCTATGTTTCTACTTTGCCAAGCATTATGTCTTTCTCCAATGATCTCTCTCTTCGCATGATATGTCCAAAGTATGAAAGCCAACCTCGTAGAATTATTTCACATGCTTACAAGTGGGCGCATTATTCTCATAGGGAATGGCTCCTTTTGGACCAAAGGCCAAGTACATCATCTGAAGATCATTCGAGTGATTAAGTGGTTGGAGTGCTAACCTTTATGCATAACATATGGGCTGTTAACCATTTTTTAGATATGTATTGTTCGGATTTGCACCTTAATCTCTGTTTTAACAAACCTTTGAGGGTTTATTCTCGCGGCTCCAATATCCACGAGACCTGTCCATTCCATTACTGTTGTCGATCAACCCCCTTCATGTCATGACAATCCAGGGCATTTTGCTTGTGGTAATTGCAACTACTATGTTTGAACTCTGGAGGGTGATTCATAGACTGATCAACTAAGTGGGCTGTAACTGCGGGCTTGATGGCATACCACGTGCTTGTCACAATTTGTGGTATACCCTATAATTTGCCCTTGTGGCCTCTATTATATATGTCACACCAGCAGACACATCACGACACATTTGGGTAAACATGCTTCCAGATTACGAGCGGCTACCATCTCAGCTCCTATTGCATACGTGCATTGTAGATCATGTTCCAGTTGATCTGCGTGGTGGTGACCAGCTCTTTAAATTGCAATGGACTAAGCAATTTTGGATTTCTAAATTGAAGACTGTCTTCCTCTGGTCTTAACTTGGAACATAATTGGTCTAGCCTCTATTAGCTTGATCCAACAGTACAGGGGTCTTCTTTCGGGTGAACGCCCCCTGTGTATCTATTAGTTATTACATCCATGACTGCTGATGTCAGACAGTCTTTAAAACAAGTGAGTTTTTTGTTTGAGTTCACAAGCAATAAAATTTTTGCTGGATTCTGGAATTCAGCAGCACCTGAAGTAGGGCCCTTTTGGTGGCTTGAAACATGGCTCACCTGAATGAATTCCTTGCAAGTGGATTTCCTTTTATCATCTTCTTCCTTCAAGCACTTCTTCAGATAAGTCACATTCCTATTCGTCTCTCCGGGCCAGTCCAGAACATTAGGGTTGTCAACCTCCTCCAGCAGCTGGGGACTGAATACTGAACAAAAGCTTGCTGACAGCCTAACCTGCTCCCCCTGGCATCAGAGAGTCAGTCTTTCAGTCCTCAGCAGCTGTACAGGACGTGTGGCTGACAGGCTGCCCTGAGAGGCACATAGGAAAGTTTTGGCAGTTAGTAAAAAAAAAAAAAAACAGACTGCGATTCTAAACTACAGAGAGGAGAACAGTTTGGTTTGCTCTAGCAGAGCAGATTGCTACAAAAAGCTGGTACTGTTTCTTTAATTTTTCCTCTACTAAAACAGACTAATTGAAAAAGGGAAAGCACCTTATATTTCCTGGATCGCCAAGATCTGTTTGGTCTTACGAGGCAGAGCCTGTCTCTACGGTGAGTCTGTGGTGCTTAGAGGTGTGGATTTCGGGTCTGGGAGCCCCAGAATCTCCTTCCTGCCTTGGATCGCTGCTGGCCTGACTCCCCGCTAGCAGCGGGTGAGCGGTCGGCGGCTGCTTTCATCTTATTTGGTTTTCAGGTAGGACAGTGGTGATTGGCGTCTCTTCCTTTTACTAGCAATCGCACCGCTATCGAGGGTCTGGCTCATCGCCGTTTTTTAAGGTTTTTGCTGAAGTTTTCTTAGACCGCGTGTGTGGCGGGAACAGTCTTGGCTCAGTTGGTTTCAGGTCGGGTGCGTCAGATCTCGGCGGGAACAATCGCGGCTGCAGCGAATTCGCTTGTTCTTGCTTCTCTCTCTTTTTTTGGGGGGGTTTTGAGGCTTAACAGACATGGAGGCTCCCAGCGTTTCAGGAGAGGAGCTGTTAGGCAAGTCTCCGGTGCTTTTAGAAAGAGCGGGAACGGCGGCCATTTTGACTGAGCCCTCTGTTTCTCCGGCTCTGCAGATAAAGGCATCTTAAAGTAAATCTCATAAGCTGCCTTCGGCTAAGGATCCCCCACAGCAAAAGTTATTATCAGAACAGGAGTCAAGGGATTCCCTTTTCTCCGCGGAGTTTATTTTAGCCTTACATAAGGCTTATTCATTGAAGAAGTCTCAAGCTCCTATGTCTGCAGATGGAGACAGTCTGTTAAGCTCTCAGAGAGTGGAGTTTGCAGGGGCAGACCCGGGGGAAGGGATGTCCTCAGTGGCTAACTTAGTCTCCACTTTAGAGGGAACTGATTCCCAGGAAATTTCCCAGTTGCCAGAGGACGGTGAAATTCTCTCAGAGACTGGGGTGGATGCTTGGCCAGGGGAGTTGGAGGGAGAATTAGGGCCGGGCGAAGATCCCAATGTGTTCAGTGTGTTTAGAAAAGAGGAACTAGGGGCGCTGATCTCACACTCTGGCTGCATTAAATATGGTGCTCCCTGCAGTTCACCAAGAACTGCTGGAGGATCCCTTGCTACAGGGTTTTAAAACCGAACAACGTTGTTTTCCCTTACACAGGGTGATTAAACAGATGATAGATTCTGAGTGGGAATGTCCTGAAGCATCCTTGAGGGGGGGGGGGGGGTCGAGCGCTTGCGCGTCTATACCCGGTTCCTCAGGACGAGGAGGAGTTGTTGCGCATGCCTAAGGTGGATGCCCTAGTGTCAGCGGTCACCACGAAGACCACAATTCCTGTGGAAGGGGGTGCAGCCCTTAAGGATTTCCAGGATCGAAGGTTAGAGGCACTCCTTAAGCAAGCTTTTGATTCCAGTGCGCTGGCGCTACAGGCTTCCGTTTGTGGGGCTTATGTCTCCAGAGCATCCATTCGCTGGCTGCAGGGGGAGCAGTCCCCTGATAAGGAGGAAGAATCTTCGGCGGAAGGAGTGGAGCTGGAGTCCGCGGCGGCTTATCTCGCGGATGCCTTCTATGATTTGGTCCGGATTTCTGCAAAGTCAATGGCTTTGGTCATTGCGGCGCTGCGGTTTCTTTGGTTGCGGAACTGGGCGGTTGATGCCTCCTCTAAGGCCTGCCTCAGTAAGCTTCCGTATAAGGGCAAGCTGCTCTTTGGGGAGGCTTTGGAGAAGATAGTTAAGGATTTAGGTGATTCCAAAGGGGGTCGCCTTCCCGAACACCGTCCGAGAGGAGCAAAGATAGGGTCCGTTCCTCGAGGTCTGGGAAGAGACTTTCGTAGATTCCGGGGGCCTCGCTTTACACCTTATCAACGAGGGCGTTTTGTGGCTAGGGGCCAGTCCTTTCGGGGGGCGCGAGGCTTCGGTAGAGCCTATTTTCACGCCCAGCACAGCTCCGTTAAGAAACCGCAATGAAGGGATGCGGGCCCAGGCGGAGATACCGGTAGGAGGTCGTTTGCAGGAGTTTCTCTCCGCCTGGGCCAGCATCACGTCGGACCAGTGGGTGCTCGAAATCATCAGAGAGGGCTATGCTCTGGAATTCGCTCATCCACTGGCGGAAGCATTTGTGACGTCTCCCTGCAGTCCACAGGCAAAGAGGGCTGCGGTCAACGACACGTTATGTTTGTTGGACCTCCGAGCGGTGGAGCCAGTTCCGGCAGACCAGTGCGGCTCCGGTCGATACTCGATTTATTTTGTAGTTCCCAAAAAGGAGGGTTCTTTTCGGCCCATACTAGATCTAAAGCACGTGAACCGTTGCTTGCGGGTGCCTCATTTCCGGATGGAAACGTTGCGGTCTGATCCGCTCGGTAAAGCCGGGGGAATTCCTCTCGTCCACAGAGGCCTATTTACACATTCCGATAAGGAGGGAGCATCAGAAGTTTCTACGTTTTGCGGTTCCCATGGGTCATTTTAAATTTCGAGCGTTACCTTTCGGTCTGGCGACCGCGCCTCGGACTTTCACCAAAGTGATGGTGGTGGTGGCGGCGCTTCAAAAGGAAGGAATTCAGGTGCATCCATATCTGGACGACTGGTTGATCCGAGCGCCATCTCTGAGGGATTCCTGCGCGGCAACCTCACGAGTAGTAGAGTTTCTCGAGCAGCTCAGTTGGGTTATCAACCGAACAAAGAGTCGTTTGCAACCGGGACAGCAATTGACTTATCTGGGAGCTTTCTTCGACACGGCAAAAGGAGTGGTTTTTCTTCCTCCGGAGCGGGTACAGAAGATCCTTTCTCAGGTGACGGCTTTCTTGCGCGTGGTGGCTCCGACGGCTTGGAAGTATTTACAGTTGTTGGGGTCGATGGCAGCTGCCTTAGACCTGGTGCCGTGGGCAAGAGCGCATATGCGACCGCTTCAAAGGGCGTTGCTGTCGAGATGGTCGCCGCAGACTCACCCTTTCTCTCGTCAGCTGCAGTGTCCGGAAGAAGTGCGGGTCAGCCTGCAGTGGTGGTTAGTCCCAGCTCATCTTCAGGCGGGATTTCCATTGGACCTGTCCGATTGGGTGTTGCTCACAACAGATGCCAGTCTTTCGGGCTGGGGGGCTCATTGTTTAACGCGGATAGCGCAGGGCACATAGTCAGCAGAGGAGGCTCTTTGGTCGATCAATTGTTTGGAATTGCGAGCGGTGCGCTTAGCCCTGTTGGAGTTTGTCGAGCTGCTCGAGGAGAGAGCAGTTTGGGTATTTTCCGACAACCTGGTGACGGTTTCGTACATCAACCGTCAGGGGGGCACGGGCAGTGCGGTTCTGTTGGAGAAGAGTCACCTGCTGTTTCAGTGGGCGGAGTCCCCTCTCCTAGCAATTTCGGCAGCGCATGTGGCAGGAAAAGACAACATCCAGGCGGACTATGTCAGTCGAAATGTTCTAGATCCCGGGGAATGGGAACCGAACTCGGCTGTCTTTCAAGAGATCACTCGACACTGGGGTCTCCCGATAATGGATCTCATGGCCACACTACACAATGCCAAAGTGGCTCGGTTCTACAGCAGGCGCAGGGAGCACATGTCGGAAGGGCTGGACGGCCTGGTGCAGCCCTGGCCGTCGGGCCAGCTTCTTTATGTGTTTCCTCCATGGCCGTTGTTGGGGCGCGTCATTCAGAGGATAGCAAGATTCGAGGGCATGGTGATTCTCATTGCTCCAGATTGGCCCAGGCGACCATGGTATGCAGATCTGATACGCCTTCTGGTAGTTCCGCCTTGGCGGCTTCCGGCTCGGGAGGATCTGTTGTTCCAAGGCCCCGTACTAATGCCGCAAGTGGATCGGTTCTTGCTTATGGCTTGGCTCTTGAAAGGGAGTGGTTACGTCGCAGAGGGTATTCCAGCTCCGTCCTTACCACTCTGTTAAGCTCTCGGAGGCGCTCAACGTCTTTGGCGCACGTTCGTGTGTGGCGCATTTTTGAAGCATGTTCTGCCGGACATCTTGTCTTTTCTGCAGGGGGGTCTAGAAAAGGGTCTGGCTCTTAACACCTTAAAGGTACAGCTGGCGGTGCTGTCTTGTTATAGAGGAAAGGTGCACGGCCACTCGCTCTCCTTGCATCCCGATGTCCAGCGTTTTCTGAGAGCAGCCAAGATACTTCAACCTCCCGTTCGGCCAGTGGTTCCGCCTTGGGATTTGAATTTGGTTTTGGAAGCCTTGACGGAGCCGCCCTTTGATTCAGTGTCGACTGTTCATCTCCGGGAGCTTTCCTGGAAGACTGCATTTTTGGTGGCTTTGTGTTCCGCGCGTAGGATTTCCGATCTGCAGGCGCTCTCGTGCAGGGCACCATACATTCAATTTTCAGCTGAAAAGGTAGTGTTGCGGCCGGTGCCCTCCTTTCTTCCTAAAGTGGTCTCAGCTTTTCATGTCAATCAGGCCGTTTCGCTTCCCACTTTCAGTCTCAGGAAGCGGGAAGCCGGGTAGATCGCTTAGGAAGTTGGATTTGGATCGTGTACTGAAACGCTACCTCAAAGTAACAGAACCATTCCGGAAGTCGGACAGATTGTTCGTGCTTTTTGGAGGTTCGTCCAGGGGGAAAGTGGTTACCAAGGCTTCTATTGCGCGCTGGGTAAAGCATGCCATAAGAGCAGCGTTTGAGTCTAAGGGTTTGGTTCCTCCGGTCGGACTCAGAGCGCATTCTACGAGAGGTCAGGCGGCCTCATGGGCGGAATATGCGTTGGTGCCGCCAGTAGATATGTGTCGGGCAGCGACATGGTCTTCTCTCCATACCTTTGCAAGGCACTACCGGCTGGATGTTCAGGCGAGGGGGGATGCTAGAGTGGGCGCCTCAGTTCTGGTAGCGGGGCTCGCCGGTCCCTCCCGACTTTAGGTACTGCTTTGGTACTGCCCTAATGTTCTGGACTGGTCCGGAGTGACGAATAGGAAACAGAAATTAGACCTTACCTGCTAATTGTCTTTCCTTGAGTTCTCTCCGGGACAGTCCAGGTCCCACCCGATCTCTTTTGCGAATGTTTGTTCTAGTGCCATTCCTCGGTCAGTAGGTCATCTATGGTACGGCTCGCTGAGCTGGTAGCCGAGCCTGTCAGGTTTCTGTTCCATGGCACCGAAGGAAATTGTGGGGCTTCCTCTTAGGAGGGGGGCTCTTTTTTTTTTTTTTTTTTGGTGAAAAGAAAGGCCTGGCCTCTACGAAGGTAGGCAGTAAGAGGACAAGCGGAGAAATGGAATACCGTCTTACTCTTAGTGTTAACCGATGTGTTTTTTGTTGTTTTTGTACAAGTCGCAAGGGTGGTTCTACTGCTTTGTTACTTTACGACTGACTCTCTGTCGCCAGGGGGAGCAGGTTAGGCTGTCAACAAGTTTTTGTTCAGTATTCAATCCCCAGCTGCTGGAGGAGGTTGACAACTCTAATGTTCTGGACTGGCCCGGAGAGAACTCAAGGAAAGACAATTAGCAGGTAAGGTCTAATTTCTGTTTTTTCATTTAATAAAAACAATTAAAAGGAGACACTGTTGATGTGGGGGTAGATTTGCTTCTTCTCTCCCTTTGACGGTGGCCCCGAGAAAAGTCTTGAACATTTCGACAGAAAGTTTTTATACCTGCATGATTTAGGTTGGTAGTTTCACATTATTTATATTAATTTGAATGCCATATTTGTGTTCTCAATTGGTGAATCATCATATCCCAACAATGCCCCAGTTGTAATACTATTTCCTACTATTTCCTTTTTTAATCAGTCTTGTTTTATATGATTCTTTTATCTATCAAATGTGTGTGCATATATAGTCCAACGTCATTTCACTGACCATTTTTAGGAGATATTGGACAATAAGGGGCTGAACTGCAAGGGTGCCAATAATGTCGACCACAACTGTAAATGCCTACCAACTCTGCTCAATAGGATGGTGCAGATTTTGCCTATTCTTCTTAGCAGCATAAAGCAAAAACTCTTAAGTTGGCTGGGAATCATCTGTGTACTGTGGACTGTAATCTTCAAGTCTTGTCACAGATTTTCTACAGGATTCAGATCTAGGCCAACTTGACCACTCAAGGACATCCACTTTCTTCTTGTTGAGCCACTCCATTATTGCTTTTGCTTTACGCTTAGAATCTTTGTCCTGCAAAAAGGTGAATCTTCTCCCCAGTCCCAGGTCTACTGCAGCAGAAACAGGTTTTCCTTCAGGAAATATCTGTACCTTGCACCATCCATCCATCGATTTTCACAAGCCTCCCCCCTAAACTCAGAACCTAGCATTATGTATCTGCAGTTGGGATATTTTCCCCATGTGCATCACTTTGCACTTGTAAACATTAAACTTCATTTGCCAATTAGAAGCCCTGTCTTCTAGTCTCACAAGATCCTTCTGCAAATCCTTAAAAACCTGAAATTTTAAATGATTTTGAATAATTTTGTGTTATCTGAAAATGTAATTATATCACCTGTCACTCCTATTTCTTATCTCCAGGTCATGTATAAGTATGTTAAAAGGCACAATCCAGTACAGACAACTGGGGCACTCCATTAGTGACCCTTTTTTCACATAGATAACTGACCATTTAATCCTTCTGTTTTCTCTTTCAGCCAGTTTGAAATCAACAAAAGGGGATAACTTCCTATCCCATCAACCTCTAATTTCCTAAGAGAGATTCTTTCATGAGGGACATTGTCCTGAAAATCCACATACATCAACTGGGTTACCACTTTCCACTTGTTTGTTTACACCAGTGGTTCTCACCCCAGTCCTCTGGGACCCCTAGTCCAGCTGGGTTTTCAAGGTATCCACAATGAATATAGCGTAGTTACTCACCTGTAACAGGTGTTCTCCAGGAGCAGCAGGAATCAGTCCTCACTTATGGGTGACGTCGGCGCCGACGGAGCCCTCGCGGAGCAATTTTCCCCAGCTTTCAAAGAAAGCCTTTGGGAATTGCAGCGCGCATGCGCGGTCCTCTTCCCGCCCAAGGGTGCCATCTTAGCCAGTCAGATGACATAGCTAAAAAAGACAGCATAAAAAAATTTGCAAAAAGAACATAAGCAGACGATTGCAACTCCAAGGGGAGGAGGGAGGGTAGTGAGGACTGATTCCTGCTGCTCCTGGAGAACACCTGTTACAGGTGAGTAACTACGCTTTCTCCAGGACCAAGCAGGAAGTCAGTCCTCACTTATGGGACTCCCAAGCTCAAGGCTACCGGAGACCCTAAGCACAAAAATGAGCTCCCTCTAGCTCAGCAGCACAGAAGGAAAGAATCTTCGCTGAATTATCACCCACCGGTAGCCCACATCCGGGATGGAGGGTAGGAGTTGCTCAGACCTCAAAGAGATTACGGAGGACTGCCTATCCGAAAGCACTGTCCCTGCGGGACTCCCTCTCGAGACAGTAATGGACCGCAAAAGTCTGGCTGGAAGACCAAGTAGCGGCCCGGCAGATGTCTGCCAGCAGAACAGAGCGGAGGTAAGCCACTGACGTAGCCTTTGCCCGAACGCAATGAGCCGTGACTCGACTTTCTAAGGAGAGTCCGGCTGCCCCATAAGCCCAAGAGATACAGTCCGCAACCCAGATGGACAGAGTACGCTTGGAGACCGGGAGCCCCAATTTATTGGGGTCAAAAGACACAAAAAGCTGAGCAGCTTTACGGTGCTCCCGCGTACGGTCAAGGTAGAAGTTCAATGCCCTTCTACAGTCCAGGGTATGGAGGACCGTTTCAGCTCGGCTGGAGTGTGGTCTGGGAAAGAAGGTTGGAAGTACCACCTCCTGATTGATGTGAAAAGGGGAGACCACTTTTGGAAGAAATTTTGGGTGAGTCCGTAGGACTACCCTATTTTTGTAGAACCGAGTGTAAGGGGGATCAGACACGAGGGCCTGCAATTCACTTACGCGTCTAGCGGAAGTGAGGGCTATCAAGAACAGCGTTTTCCAAGACAGAAAATGGAGAGAACAGGTAGCCATAGGTTCAAAAGGCGGACAGGTGATCCGCTGCAAAACCACATTCAGGTCCCAGTCAGGCGCTGGCGGGCGCAGAGGTGGTTTAAGTAGAAGGAGACCTCGGAGAAACCTCGCTACGAGAGGGTCGCTGGAGAGAGGTCTACCGTCTACCGGCACATGATGTGCCGAAAGAGCACTGAGGTGAACTTTGACGGAGTTGGACTTAAGTCCCAGATTAGAGAGGTGTAGCAAGTACTGCAAGATCACCGACACCGGGCAGGAGAAGGGATCCTGAGACTGTTGGGTACACCAGACGGCAAAGCGACGCCATTTAAGGGCGTAGCATTTGCGGGTAGAAGGCTGTCGCGAAGCCAAGACGACCTCCTCCACCTCTGCCGGCAGGAGAAGGGGAGCAAGGACTACCCTCTCAGCAGCCAGGCCATGAGGTTGAGAGACCTGAGGTTGGGGTGTAGTAGAGACCCCTGATCCTGAGTGAGGAGATCCGGTTGTACCCCCAGAGGGAATGGATCCTCCACCGCCAATTGCAGTAGGAGCGGAAACCACGGCTGTCTGGGCCAGCGAGGGGCCACCAGGATCATGAAGGCTTTGTCTCGGAGAACCTTGAAAAGAGTCCGAGAGACTAGCGGGATGGGAGGGAAAGCGTACAGAAGGCTCCCCGACCATGAAATCAGAAAAGCGTCCGCCGCAACCCAAAGGGGGTGTGGCTGACGAGAGCAGAAGTGAGGAAGCTGCCGGTTGTGAGGACTGGCAAAGAGATCCACCGTGGGGAGGCCCCACTTTAGGAAGAGCTTCTGAACTACCAAGGGATCCAGACGCCACTCGTGCGGCTGGAGGATCCTGCTGAGTTTGTCCGCCAGGCAATTCTCTTGGCCCGGGAGATAAACTGCCTTGAGGAGAATGCCTTGACTGACGGCCCAAGAGCAGAGCTTCTGTGCCTCCCGGCAGAGGAGGAAGGAGCCCGTGCCCCCCTGCTTGTTCACGTAGAACATGGCAACTTGATTGTCCGTCTGGACAAGGACGGACTGGTGGGAAGTCAGGTGGGAGAAAGCCTTGAGAGCCAGGCGGATCGCCCTGAGCTCCAGGAAGTTGATCTGCTGAGCAGACTCCCACGTGGTCCAGAGGCCCTGAGTACGTGCCCCTTGGCAATGTGCTCCCCAGCCCAGGAGGGATGCATCCGTGGTCAGCACCCGGGTCGGCTGAGGTGACTGGAAAGGCATTCCGAATATCAGGTTCGGCTGCCGAAGCCACCACCGGAGAGACGAGATCAGCGGCTCGGAGACGCGCACTAGGTCTGCTAGGCCGCCTGTGGCTTGTCGCCACTGCTGGCGGAGACACCATTGAGCAGGCCGCATATTCAGGCGGGCATTGGGGGTCACATGGACGGTGGAAGCCATATGGCCGAGCAGTCTCAGGAAGCGCCTGGCGGAGACCAGGGGCTGGCTGCGAAAACGGTCGGCTAGGTCCATAAGCCGTTGAGCCCTGTCGAGCGGTAGGTACGCTCGTGCCTGAGGAGTGTGGAGCCTTGCGCCGATGAACTCGAGATCCTGTGAGGGGAGCAAAGTGGACTTTGCGAAATTTATAACAAAGCCCAAGTACTGCAGAAGAGTCACCGTGCGGCGTGTGGCGCTGGTGACCTCCGGAGCAGACGCCGCTCTGATGAGCCAGTCGTCGAGGTACGGAAAGACATATAGGCCGTGAAGCCGGAGATGGGCCGCCACCACCGCGAGACATTTTGTGAAGACTCGCGGTGCGGAGGACAGGCCAAAGGGCAGTACTCTGTACTGGTAATGATTTCCTGCCACCACAAACCTTAGGTATTGGCGGTGGCTTGGGTGGATGAGGATGTGCGTGTAGGCATCCTTTAGATCCAAGGAGCATAGCCAATCTCCCTGCTGGAGGTAGGGCAGACGGATTCCAAGGGTAAGCATTTTGAACTTCTCCCGCACAAGGAACTTGTTGAGGTTGCGCAAGTCCAGGATGGGTCTGAGGCCCCCTGTTCTCTTTGGTATTAGAAAATACCTGGAATAAAAGCCTTGACCTCTCAGGTGGTGTGGCACCGGTTCCACCGCCTGTTCCTGCAGAAGACCTGCTAACTCCTGAAGGAGTAATTCCCTGTGCAGAGGGGGTCGTGGAGGTTCTCCCGGAAAATAAGAGGGAGGGACCTGGTGGAAGTGGAGAAGATAGCCTTCTCGCACGACTTGAAGCACCCAGGCATCTGCGGTGATGCTGGACCACCTGTGGGCGAAGTGAACCAGCCGGCCTCCGGTGCTGGGAGGAACCAGCGGGGGGGGAGAGGCTATGCTTAGTGAGTCAAAAACCCCCACCCTGCTGAGCAGGGGCTGGTGGTGCAGGCTTGGGGGCTTGCTGCCTACGGGACCCGTTACCCCGTCCCTTGGCCTGCTGGCCCTGTTGGGGAGCTGCAGGGGCCTGATAATGGGGGTATTGTTTGTAGGCAGCCGCCTTCCTCGGGTAAAAGGACTTTTTCCCCGAGCCCTTCTTTTTCTGGGAAGGGGCAGAGGTCTTCCTAGAAAGCCTGGTCCTGGTGAGAGTCTCAGTCTCAATTTGTGCAGCCTTTTCAGCCATGGGCTTGCCAAAGAGGTTTTCGCCTCGGCAGGGGACATCGACCAACTTGTCCTGCACCCAGGGCTCAAGGTCTGACGACTGAAGCCAAGCCTGTCGGCGGGCACCGATGCCGGCTGCGGCCACTCGAGCCGATGCTTCAAAGCCATCATAGGCTGCTCGGGACATGAACTTTGAGCATTCCCGAATGCCAGTGGACAAGGCCAGGAACCTCCGCAAGGGTTCCTCGGACAAACCAGCGGAGAATCCGGCTAGCTCTTTAGCCAGATCTCGGAGATACATGCCCATGTATAGCTGGTAAGTCTGGACACGACATGCGAGCATAGAGCCCTGGAAACACTTCTTACCAAGGCCATCCAGGTTACGGGCCTCCCTGCCAGGAGGCACCGAGGAGTGCATCTTCTGGCTCTTAAGACGATGCATGGCCGATTCCACTACCATGGAATGGTGTGGTAGCTGTGCCTTTTGAAAGCCAGGGCTCTTGCGGACCCGATAGATAGAATCGACCCGCTTGCTCAGGACCGGCGAGGAGGCCGGACTCTCCCACATGCGGAAGAGTAGTCGTTCCAGCATAGGAGGAACCGGTACAGTAAAGTGTTCCCTTGCGGGAGAGTCATACTGGAGGGCGTCGAGCTCTTCGGCTCGAGGCTCCTCCTCGGGGTCCGCAGGGAAGGCCAAAGCCTTGGCCATATCCCTGACGAAGTCCGAGAACCGGGCATCCTCCGGGGGGGACTGCTTCCGAGGCTCGGACTCCGGTGAGTCCGAGGGGACACACCGAGTCCAGAAAGAATCAGGCAACTCTTCCTCTTCAGACTCCCAGACCGACTCCGACGAGGACTCGGTGGGGTCGGCCCGGGCAGGGCGCGGCGCCTGCCGCCCCGACGCCGAGGGAGTCGGCGTCGGCGACCTCGGTCCCGAACGGGAGGCCGAGGGTGACCTCGACCGAGGATCGACTCGAGTTCGCATCGACTCGAGGATCGGCTCGGTCTCCGGGGTCGACTTGGACGTCGACGTCCCGGCGGTCGGGGCAGCGGCGCCAGCGAGGCCAGCGAGCAGTGCCCGCTGCTGGTCCATGAAGGCAGACAGTCTGCTCTCCAAGGCCGTCAACCTGAGTCCGAGCTCAGGTGACCCAGCAGCCCCCGACTCGGGCCCCGACGGCGTCGGGCCCGACGTCGGCTGTCGCGGAGGCGAGTCCAGAAGGACCACAGGACTTACCCGAGCAGGCATCTCCGACTCCAGGCGAGGTCGCTTCGTGAGGTGCTCCTTCTCCAAGGACCCGGGGCGGCTGTCGGGGCTATGCGACCTGGCCCTCGCGGAACCAGGAGCGTCCACCGACGCCGCC
Source organism: Ichthyophis bannanicus (assembly GCA_033557465.1). Lineage (NCBI taxonomy): Eukaryota > Metazoa > Chordata > Amphibia > Gymnophiona > Ichthyophiidae > Ichthyophis > Ichthyophis bannanicus. Next base: position 676,495,394 of record CM066032.1, on the reverse strand, counting down.
CTCGCGGGTTTCACCTGCCGACGATGGTCCCCGGAGGGAGAACCCCTGTCGGAGGAACTCCGGCGACGGTCCGAGCTGGAGCCTTTGGACGCGGAGGCCTCCGACGAGGTCCGGGTACGGCTGGGGTCAGCGAAGATCCTATCACGCTGATGCCGCCGACTTCTCAACGCTTTGGAGGACATTTTGCCGCAGGGCCCACAGATCAGTTCCTCATGATCTGGGCCCAGGCAGCGGAGGCAAAAGTCGTGTGTGTCAGTTAGTGACATATTTCGGTCACACTGACCACACCGCTTAAAACCACTGGCAGCCATCGGGGGAAAAAGGGCCCCTGCGAGGTCAAAGGACCGGGCTGCCAGGGAAAAATCGAAAATGAAAGCTGACTAAGTCAGAAAAACCGAAAAAAAGGAAGAGGCTCGTGACCGGCGTCGCGAGTCCGGGCGGGAAAAAGACCGGCGTCGAACCGAAGGAAAAAGAATAAAATAATGAAGAAATATCTACTTTTTCGCGGGGACAAGACGGAGACGTCTGTAGGGCTCCGCGGAAAAAAGAAGACTGGCTAAGATGGCACCCTTGGGCGGGAAGAGGACCGCGCATGCGCGCTGCAATTCCCAAAGGCTTTCTTTGAAAGCTGGGGAAAATTGCTCCGCGAGGGCTCCGTCGGCGCCGACGTCACCCATAAGTGAGGACTGACTTCGTGCTTGGTCCTGGAGAAGCATGAGATAGATCTGCATGCACTGCTTCCATTGTATGCAGACCTCTCTCATGCATATTCATTGTGGATATCCTGAAATCCTGGATGGCCTGGGGGTCCCGGAAGACTGGGCTGAGAACCACTGGTTTATCCCAGAAAAAGAAAACATCTGATAAAAAATCGGTAAGGCAAAACTTGCATTGCTGAACCCATTCTGACTCATTCCCATTAAACTGTGAGGAAATGTCTGCTTGCTAAACAATGTATACTTCGGAATTGGAGAGATCCTAAAGGTCCAGAATTTTGGGAGTGGAGAAACGTATTACATCAATTGATTTTATGGGAAGGAGTATCTACTAGGAAACATGTGCGTAAAAGAGCTTATTTTTTAAATGTTTGGTCTCCTTATCTTGATGGGGTTTCAGCTAGGTCAAGGAATGATATTTTAACAATTTAAATTGGCTAAGTAAGGATTACATAAGGGTTAGGTTAGAATTGGTTTAGTAGGGAGGATGGGGATTGGAAGGGGAAAGTAAAAGGGTGAAGGTGAAGGAAGGAGAAGGGGAAATTATAATGTATTAATTGACTTCTTTACTGTGGGGGGGGGATAAAGGTAAGGAATGGGAGGGATTATGGGAGTATGGGATGGGGGTGGTGGTAAATGGGGGGGAAGGGGATAAAGGTAAGGAATGGGAGGGAGTATGGGATGGGGGGGAAGGGGAGAAAAATAAAATATGTTTAACATTGTTAATATGTATGCTGTTTACATTGTTTTAATATGTATGCTTCTTAAGTTATCTCAAAGTGTATATTGTTTAAAATGTTTCAATATATTAACTTCTTACAATGGAATCAAAATGTATGCTGTCTAAAATGTTTCAATATGTTTAGTATTTAATCTTTTTATTTATTGTAAATAGTTAACTGTGTTTATCTATATGGTTGTTAATTTTATTTTTTAGTATAGCTTCAATCATCTTATTAGTATAGACATCAGGCTCACCAGTTTATAGATTCTTGGATCACCCCTGGAGCCCTTTTTAAAAGCGGACATTACACTGGCTATCCTCCAGTCCTCTGGTATCATAGCCATTTTGTTGCAGATTAATTGTAACATTTTAGCTATTTCATGTTTGAGCTCTATCAGGGTTACAGGGCGAATGCCATCTGGTACCGGCAATTTGTTGCTCTTGAATTAGTCAATTTGATTCATTACATCTTCTAGATTTAGTGTGATGTGCCTCAGTGCTCTGAATCATCACCATCAAAAAAAAGGTCCACAGTGTAGGTATGACCCTCAACATCCTCCTCAGTAAAGACTGAAGAATAGAAATTGTTTAGTTTTTCACTATTGCCTTATGTTTCCTGGGTGCTCCTTTAACCACTTGATCTTCCAGCAATCCAAATGACTACCTCATAGGCTCTTTGCTTCAAATAGACTTATGAAAGTTTTTAGTATTAGTTCTTGCCTCTATAGTTTCTTTTCAAAGTCTCTCTTGGTCTACTTTATTACATTTTTTTTTACATCTAACTTAATACTTATGCTCATCCCTTTTTTCATCATTAGGATCTGCTTTCTAATTTTCTGAAAGATGCTCTTTTGGCTTTTACTGCTTTTTCCATCTCATCATTAAATCACAATGGCTGGCGTTCAGCCTTCTATCAACTTTTTATAAGATGTGGAATATAGTGGCCGTCAATTGCTTAGCACCGAGACATGCTAAGCAATACAATACATTGACAGGGCCAAATATATGTTTTGCATAGCATTTGTAAAGAAATACAATGTAAGTATTTCTTTACAAATGCTATGCAAAACATTATATGGCCCTGTCTTCAGCAGTGACATCCTTCTTGCCACCCTATGTAGGCTATATATCTGTGGAGCAATGAAATTGTTGAACAGACATTTTCCCATTCTCAGTCAGACTTCTGTAGTTCTTTTAATGTAATATTAAGAGTTTGGTGTGACCTTCCTCAGCATTTTCTTTAACCTGCAATTACTACTTTGGATACATAATCTGACTGAAATAGTGTCTTGGCGGTACCAGTCTATTTCACTTTAAAACGATGGACCCGACAGAGCTTCAAGGGATGTTAAACACATTAAAATGTTCTTATTGCCTTACCCAAATCTGTACATTTGAATAACTATCGTAGAATTCTTTTAGCAGCTCTAAGCTTAGCAAGTTTACTTCAAATACATTTACTTCAAATACATTTCATGTTTAAGAAAACTCTTGATTCTTCATCTGAAGGTATTCAAATCAGCTCAGCTACAGTGATTGGACAAAGATGGGCTCTATTTAGCTTAATATGGGCCTTGTTAATGCAATTTTTGAAGACAAAGTGAATTTGGATATGAAAATTTATGCAATTAAGCTTTATTTTTACAATTGTTTAATCATGTGGAACATGTAGGGTATATTAAGTCAGTGAAAAAAATTATTTTGGTGCATTTTGAATTATAAAAGCAGCAGAATGTGAAAAAATACAAGAGCACGACGACTTTTATAACGCATTGTATATTGGCTACAGCAAGCATACATAAATATTACTTAATTTAGACTGCCTACTGTACTGTTTTGCAAACCAAACTGGGAGCTATTACTTTGCAAAGAGATCAGAAGACAGGACTGCACAAAATTTTGAACAGGTAACAGCCAGATGTTTTGTTTCTATGTTATATATAATGGAGCTTTCAATTTGCTGGTACAGTTTTGTGCAAACGTTTAAGCATTTCAGGTCAAATGGCATGTTTCAACAAACAGAAGCTGATAAAGCCTCTACACGATACAAAGTTAAACACCACACCAGTCGTCTCGTAGCTGGCTGTAAAGTTTTGATAGCAGAAAATTTCTATATAGACAGACACAATAAGGTGGACTTTTTATCCACTGGAAAGTCTGTAAACACGACGACACTAGTCCTGGAAAAGCATTAAGATCAAGACCTAAAAGAATTAGAGAACGAAGAGGTTATAATCACCTAGAATGCTCCCACTGCAGTAAATAAGAAGCTGGATGCAAGTAAACGTGGCATAGTGGTAAAGGATAAAAACACCTAAAAGGCATGGATACTAGAGATGTCCATGCCAAGCCATTCTGTGAATCAAGTGGAGAGAGAGAAAGAGGATTTTCAAGTACCAAGAAATGAAGCCTGAGATCAAGAAAATGTGCTAGAAAGATACAGAAGCATTTCTCATTATACTGGAAGCCGCTGGCCTGATTAAAAGACATTTCCAAGCACACCTTGACAAACTGCTTATACATGTTACATCTTAAGTACCCAAAAGAAAGCTCTCTTTGGTACAACACAAGTACTATGCAGAGCGTTAGTAAATTTGAGGGACTGAGATTATACTCCATATTCCTTGGTTTAGGAGAGGGGGTCATTAATATCATGTTATGCATCTGGAGAAATTGCCCCCAGGAAAATCCCATGCAGAAATCCCCATATCTGTTTTGTTTATAAAATTAAGCATGATATCTTTCTACTACTTTTAATGCATAATGACTCTTTGCTGATGCTAATGGATTAAACAAAGAAATATGTCAGAAAAAGACCATATGGCCTATCTAGTCTGCCCTTCCATATCAACCACTACAACAGTCCCCTTTTTTCCTTTAGAGAGCCTCTGTTTGTCCCATGCTTTTTTGAATTCAGATACTGTCCTCATTTCTACCACCTCCACTAGGAGACTATTCTACGGATCCACCGCTCTTTTCATAAAGAAATATTTCCATATATTACTCCCGAGTCTATCCCCTTTCATCTTCATCCTATGTCCCCTTGTAGCAGAGCTTGCTTTCAATTGAAAGAGGATCGCCTTGTGTGCATTTATGCCACGGAGGTATTTAAACATTCTATCTCCTCTATCCTGCCTTTTCTCTAATGTATGCATATTAACATCTTTAAATCTGTCCCCATATAACGAAGACTACTAACCATTTTAGTAGCCACCCTCTCCACCAACTCCAACCTGTTTATATACTTCTGAAGGTGTGGTCTCCAGAATTGCACACAATACTCTAAACGAGGTCACACCAAAATTACACAGAAGCACTATCACCTTTTTTTTTTTGTTGACCATTCCTCTCCTTATGATCTAAGCATCTTCATGGCTTTCACCGCTGCCTTTTCTACCTGTTTAGCCACTTTAAGATCATCAGAAACAATCATGATCAGATCCCGCTCTTCTTTCGCTGACAGAAGCACTTCACCCCCTACACTTTGCCACTCCCTTGGATTTTTGCAGCCCAAATGCATGGTCCTGAATTTTTTAGCATTAAATCTCAGCTGCCAAATTCTTGACAGTTCTTCAAGCTTAGCGACATACCTCCTTATGTTATCTACTCTTTCCTGGGTGTCTACTCTATTGCAGATTTTGGTATCATCCACAAAGAGGCAAATCTTATCCGACAGTCCTTCCACAGTATCACTAACAAAAATGTTAAAAAGAATCAGACCAAGGACAGATCCCCTGCAGCACTCCACTGTTAACCTCCTTCTCCCTGAAAGTGAGCTCCATTTACCTGTACCCTTAGTCATCTCCCACTCAACCAATTCTAACCCAGCCAGTCACTTTAGGGTCCATTCCTAGAGTGCTCAGTTTGTTTATAAGTTGCCTATGAGGAATGGTAATAAAAAGATGAATATGACCGGTATAGAAGTCTGTACACTCTTCCAAGTTGATTTAAAAAAATTAGCAATTAAAAATTAATTTATCTATTTATTCCTAGTTAGCTCATGCCTTTCCAGTGGTAGGTCAAGGTGAGTTACATTCAGATACGTAGGTATTTCCCTGTCCCCAGAGGGCTTACAATCTAAGTTTGTTCTTGAGGCAATAGAGGGTTAAGCGACTTGCCCAAAGCCACAAGGAGTACCAGTGGGATTCAAACCCTGGTCTCTCTGGTCACCAGGCTGATGCTCTAACCACTAGGTTACTCCTCCACTCCTAAAAGGCCTAAAAGGTTTAATGACTTATTAGATCTTGAGTTTGCCAGGTGAAAACAAACGACTAAAAATATAATACAACTTGAGAGTCTATTCAAACACCAGCTGGCAGAACATTTAAAAAAGGTAATATACTTTTATAAAACAAGGGATAGCTATGAAAAATCTCTATCCAGCTAGCAGCCATTAGCATTTCTGGAAGACTAAGAGAAATCTGAGACTTGCCTGATCAGATCTGCAAATCTGTTGAAATGATCAATTAACACTGAAGTAGATGTCTACAGACCCACAATACCGCGCTGTTTGTACAACACTGATCTGCATGAGAGAGCTGCCCAAAGAAAACCTTTTCTATGACCTCATCACACGTCATCATTTAAAGTATTCAAAAAAAAAAAAAAAGCAATAAGCCTGATGATTTCTGGAACAAAAGCACTATGGACTGATGAAATGAAAATTGCTCAGCCACTACCGCACAAGACAGAATATAAGGAGAAAATAAAAGGACACATCGTCAACTATTAAGCATTGGGTGGATCTATATTATTCGGAATTGTATGACAGCCAATGGATTGGGAAAAACTGTGCGAGCAGAAGAATGGATTCAACTAATTCGTATAATCTAGAAGCTAATGTAAATGGAAATTACACTTACCTGGTAATTGATGTTCCTTGAGGGAGTACAGTTCAGTCCTCCACCACTGGGTAGTGCACCTCCTCCTGCAACATGGAGACTGGACAAGTCAAACTTGTGACATCACCGGGTATATCCTGCTGGTCTTCTCCCATGATCCCCCAGTGACCTACTGTCAAAGCAGACTCAAAGGAGCAAACAAACAACCAGTTAAAGTACTAAATACAAAGCTATGCTCAAACTTCAACTTTAAAATCACAGGGCCCCAAAAAGAAAGGCCAAAAACACCCTCCTCCGTGCCCCTGTCCCCCTGCGCACCAAACAGCGGAAGACAGAGCTAGAAGGAAGGAGAACTAAGGAAGAGTATAGGCAGAAAAGGTTGCTCTCGCGATTAACTGCCAATCAGAGCCCGTTGCCAACTCTAGGATCCGAAAGCATACTCGGAACTGACGCCTCGCGTCTGAAACATCCATCCCCGGGCGGGAATGAGGACTGAACTGTACTCCCTCAAGGAACATCAATTACCAGGTAAGTGTAATTTCCATTTCCTTATCGGTCCTACAGTTCAGTCCTCCACCACTGGGATGTACCAGAGCAGTAATCATTGGGAGGGACCTATCCAGTCGGCTTGGCCCCTAAACGAACAGAGCAGGCACCGACCCCAGCCCGCTCCTCATGTCAACAGGCGGTAAGCCAACCAGGAAGACACGACCGAGAGCCCACATGGATCCTCTTCACTGGTGAAAACAGCACAGAACTCTGCCCCAAGCAGCGCTAGTGCTTCAGAAAGACAAACTCGCCAACGCAAACACACTGAACGCCCTAGAAACAGACCTACTGAGAAGGCTACCGGAGCTCCGCCTGAAAAATCCGCTTGAGCTCCCCCTTGGCTCTCGACCCCACCAGGGTGTCAAGTGTTAGCAACCGCTGCTCTCCCGCAGAACCCGCCTCCACGGAGGGACAGGCAGCGAAGAGACCTCCCAGAAAGCGATGGAACCTCACCTAAGGTCCAAGGAACGCAGGTTACAAGCAAAGTGTTCTTGCGTAAGTCCCAAACCGACAACTAGACAAGCACAGCCGGATTCCACGAGGGAGAACGGAACCGAGGTCCATCCAGACAGAGGTGGGAAGCAAAATGAGGGAAATGGAAAAACCACCAGCGTCAAACACCCTATTTGTCACACCTCTTAAGGGCTTTATTCTTTGCAACACAAAGTAGCTCTACAGCTATGTCCTGGACCAGTTGGAGTCTTTTTAATTGAGAATGTGGAATGCAGCTAAGCAATGAGTTGCAATAAATCAAGCGTGATCCACCAAGGGCATATAAGAGGGTGTCAAGTGCCCCAGAGTCCAGCGTTGTTTCAGAAGATATGGAGTCTTACATGGTGTGACAAAAAAGAAAAGGAGACTCTGGTAGCCACGCCCACGACGCAATGCCAGTAGGCCAACTGCTTACATCACCTGGATATGCCCTCCGGAATTGGAGGAACCATGCAGAAGTAGCAATCGCCGACATGATCCATGGGCCCTCTCCAGATCATTGGAACCGCAAAAGACTTTGATGGTCTTTTCCCATCCATCCACAGCCTGAGATCTGCTACACATGTATTGCAGCATATGTGTGGCGCCTAGCTTTTATCCTGATCTTTTATTCTGCAGCCAAAATATAAATTGTAGGCTTTCTGAACTGCCACAGTCATATGCCATTTTTGTGATGTAAAAGTCACATCACCACAACTAGAGCAGACATTATCTGCATGATTAACACCAGGACGAGGAATCGCCAAATATGCTGTGAGTGACCTATCGGTATAAAATAAAGATGTCTTTTTTTAATTTTTATTTATTTATTTTATTTATTTATTTTTTTTACTGTCAAGCGAGGCAAATTTAAGTAGTGACTGCATCAACTGGTTTTGGACAGTTATTTCGATTGGTTGCAAGTAAAGATTATGCAAGCTCACGCAAATGTTGCAGAATACACTGGTAATGGTCCCCACTGACTAATGAAGAGCACATATCTTAGCAACCAGACCCAGTCGGCCATTTTCACTATGACCTCTGAAAGGCATAGAATGGATCGGGCCACGGCCCCGTACCAATGCGTCAACGCTATCCAGTAGCCTCATATGTCCTCTGCTAAACATCGACCTGTCGCCGCAGACTGACAGGTCGCCATGGAGGTCCAATATGGGCTGACCGCATCTGAGCACACGCGGCGCGCACACCGCCTGATGCAATCTCACTCCTCCGGCAAACACTCGGACCCCGCTAAGGACATTCGCCACCACAGTGTCCCCACCGAAACGCAGACCGCCAAGGCTTCAACCGCGCACGCTGTCCCTTCGCTCGGGCCACCCTGACCACCCGACCGACTCCACCCTGCCGATCGAAATAGGCCACCATCCCGGAGATCTCAGACAGCACCTACAGCACTCGATCCGCTACCGTGTCCGTGAACGCCTGCCACGGCTGACGTACTGCGTACCGTTCCAGTCAGACGATGGAACACTGGGCGTGCTGCGTACACTAAAACGCCTTGTACATAAAGGATCCCCAAAATGTAGCTGAGTCTAACCACGCTCCGGCCAAGCTCCCGGAAGAAAGGGACAGAACCTTATAAAAAAGAAGTGGGGACAATTAGGAAGGCTTTCCTGTTTGATTATTCTTTTTTTTTGTTTTTGTTTTTCCTTTTTACAACTCCATAAGGGCCACAAGGCACACAACCGAACAGGGCATTGTCCAGAGAACGCAAGGCCCCTCCTCCAGGCTGACTCCACAGCCTAAACCGGCAGTCACCTTGGCTGATGCCGAGCAGCGTGGAAGCCAACTTGTAAGCCCAGCATATGAAGTATGTCTACTAGTACAGCATTCCACAATGGAGGGACATGTAACCGGACAGCTTTGAATATGAACCTAAAGATATCCCGCGCTTGCTCCAAGACCAGCACTGTGCAGCCTACTGGTCTTCTCGGAGCACCGCCACGACCCGAAGACCTAAACCGGCCAGCAAAAGACGACGTACACTGGGCCCGAAGGAACCTGGTTAAACGGATCCCAGCACTCCCTGTATCGTTAGGATCGGAGCCTCCCCCCAAGGACTCAGCCCTGGCTGGAACCGGCTGAGCATAACTCCAGGCCCTGCGGCGAGCCCCCACGAAGAAGTGGGACGCAACGATGCCTTGAGGAAAGAGAAGGCCCAATGGGTGAAGCAAGTTGCCAGCCGAACAAGGGAGTAAACCCCACACGCGCACCTCAACGGAAGATCGGAAGAACCGAGGATTCTGGTCCCACAGGTGCACCTGCTAGCCTTTAACATACACCTCCGCAGGTACAAAAAACTTAAATTGTGAGCACCTTCAGGGGTAAGGGGAATAGACGACAGCCTCCGACTGTTGACCACCTTGTCTTGCACAACAGACAGCAGCACCCCACCAAACAAATGATTGGGAATATATGACCTCAGAACCCCAAGACAGAGGTAAAACAGTAGAACGTGCAGTGGACGTGAATTTCCAGATCTGCCAGCCCCCCGCCCACATTGAGAAGAGGCAGAGAAGAACTGGACCGGCGGATCTGGAGGTGTGCCTCCTGGACAGCCGGGCCACCGAAGGGAAAACTGATGACTGAGGCCCAAACTCCTCAGGATGGCCCCGTCTTGCATTGGCAACCCCATGCAACACCATGACAACCCCGCTCACGATATCCCAAGCGATCTCTGTCATTGCTGCAACAATCACCTGAGCATGAGATCAGACGGAACACGGACATGCAGACGCACTCAAGGAGAGTGCACCTAAGTAGTATGAGCCTATCCAACATCCAGCACCACATGTCCAGGTGTCCCACTCCTGTCACCCAAAACACAGGACGCTTGAACCTAGGTGACCGTCATAGCAAAGACAGGGAGGCCTGACTGCCGCTATCAACCCTTCCAGGACCCTGGAACACTAAGCCCCGGACTGTGCCATCCAGCAACACTTCTCACGATCCCCAGCAGGGGCCTTTCCCCAGATGGCCCAGATGGGCAGTGTTCCCGCCAAATGGGCAAGCTGCGCTCTGATAACATAGTGCAGAAAACCAAATCAAAGTGTCTTAACCTAGCTAATTTTTGTCTAATAGTGATCATTCATAATATCAGCCAGGCTCAATCATAACATTAGTATTAATGATCTCTAAAGATTGAAGAGTTACTAATGTAACACTAATTGGTTTTGTTTTTTTTCTTTTGTTGTTGTTTTTTTTTTTTTAAAAAGCTTCAAAGGCGATCTTGGAAACTACAGACCAATGAATCTGAGTTCAGTGCCAGTTAAATGATAGAACTTGTTCTGAAAAGCAGCACCAAGCTGTCTTTTCAAAGGGTTAATAAACATGTGAGTAAGCCAAATGATATGTATCTGGATGTTTTAGAAGGTACTTGACAAAGCCCCTTATGAACTTCTCCTGAGGAAGGAGATGATGTGCTATTATAGAATGGGAAATGGATCAAAAACAGGAACACAATAGGACTAAATGGCCAGTTTTCTCACAGGAGACCCGTAAATAGCGGAATGTCTCAGGATCTGCACTGGAACTGGCATCTGGTAACATCTACTGCACTGAAATGATCTGGAAAAGAGATCAGCAAGCATGGCGATCAAATTTGCAGATGGCATAATGACATTTAGAGGCTGTCTGCACAATTTCCAAGCGTATAAACATGGAAATAGCATCCTTATGTAAATTACAATTTCAGAAAGGGCTCAATTTGTAGGTGGTTGTGCCGCCGATGACCCTGAATGGCCAAATCCTAGCACGGAAACCTGCTGCTGACAGACGTCGCTAACTGCCAGAATGCAGACAAAGGTAAAGGCACCCCCCAAGAAGTAAAACCCAAACCAATCACATTGCATTCAAAGAACTATAAACTATCATGAAATTAAAAGGAAATTAAACTTAACAGGAAATTAAAATTAGAATTAAAATTAAAAGTAACAGCAAAAGGAAGTCCTTATCTGGGTGTAGCCGCGTGGAACAGCGTCGTCTGCTCAAACGCGGGGCTGCTCCGCTCTCCGCCACGAGGCCCCAGCCCTGCCGAGAAAATGGCGCCAATCCGAAGCAGGCCCGTTTGGCGCCAAACACCACAGAGGCGGCAAGAGCTCAGAGCCCCTCCATGCGGACCCGAGAGACTCCCTTGTGGTGTCGGGATGCAGCAGTTACCCCGCTGTAGCTGCGGGGTGAAGAGCTGTCCAGACACGCTGCTGCCTCGCGCCACCAGAAGTAGCAGACGCTGCGAGCCCCGGCCCACCGGCTAAAGAACCTCGAACGGCCTGAGGCTCCCGCCACGATGGGAATCTGCCGCATGGACACTGCCAAAATGCAGGTGTTCCACAGAGCTCTCCCCCGTACAGTCCTGGGGGAGAGATCATCACCGGGCACAGAGACCGAAGAATCCCAAGCAGAGAGGCTAGCTGGCAGCGTGAACTTTGAAAAGGGACAGAACCCCCCTTTACACTAAGGCAGACTAGGTGAAAATAAATAAAGTAAAAGTAAATGAAATTAAATGAAAATGAATTCAATTTACAGGATTACACCTAAAGAAGGGCAAAAGAAATGCAAGGTAAATCAAATCCTGACTAACTGCTCCTAAACTGCTTCTCAAGTGAGCCCAGCACCTAGGCTCACTACGTCCTTATGCTGCATGGAGACTGGACACACTGGGGGATCATGGGAGAAGACCAGCAGGATATACCCGGTGATGTCACAAGTTTGACTTGTCCAGTCTCCATGTTGCAGGAGGAGGTGCACTACCCAGTGGTGGAGGACTGAACTGTAGGACCGATAAGGAATAGTCAATGAAGAAATTGATGCTGAAAAAACAGTTGCATATTTCAAAAAGAGTGGAGGAGTGGCCTAGTGGTTGGGGCAAGGTACTTCAGGCCGGAAGGTTGGTGGTTCAAATCCCACTAGAGGACAGCAACCTTGGGCCGGAAGGACTGGGGTTTCTAGTCCCACAGGTGCTCCTTGTGGTCTTGGGCAAGCCACTTAACCCTGTAAAATAGTTATCCCCAAGTTATAATGCCCTGTTCAATGTAATTTCAGTTTGTTCAATGTAAACCGCCTTGATATCATGAAAGGCGGTATATAAGAAATGTTAAATAAAATAAAAAGAATCTAGAACATGATTCAAAATCAACTCTGAAATACTTAGAAGGAAAGATAAAGGTTTTGGAAAGATCTCAAATGTGCACAGCATACATGGAGACCTAGGAATATTTCTGAGCTGATAGCATGCGTAATTTTCCAAAAGCAAGAACAGAAAGACTCAGTTGCCTACAGGAAACATTTGGAAGCTGTTAGTTTTGCCCAAGGTGGTGTTGGAATATACTGCCTGAAAAGGATGTCCAAACAAACACCTGCAATATTCATTCTTTTCTTATTATGGATCTATAAAAATTGCAAATAAAGAGTAATTATGCATTAAAAGTTGCAAAAGGATTTAGGGGAGCCAATTCAGTATGGTGGTTAGACAAAATAAAATGTCTAGCCAGTGTCGCTTTAATTAAAATCGTATATTCAGCAGCAGAAAGAAGAAATTAGACCTTACCTGCTAATTGTCTTTCCTTGAGTTCTCTCCGGGCCAGTGAGGGTTGTCAACCTTCTCTAGCAGCTGAGGACTGAAAAACTGAAGTTTTGCTGCAACAGTATCTGGCTCCCCCTGCTGGCTAAACCTCAGTCTAAAGTTAGAAAAGCAGCAGAAGGAAAGGGAAAAAAGAAGAAAGGAACTCTCAGAAACTAAGAGCCCCCCTATGCTACTCTAGCCAAAGTCCAACCAGGGCCCTCCCCGCGACCTACCTCCAATGCAGGTTGGCGCGGTGAGTGTCTTTGTTTTATTTATTTATTTATTTTTTATAGGACATGGAGAATATGCCAGAGAGAACGTTCCCGCCGAATCCAGAAGGAAGGAACTCCTAGAGAGAAACCTCCAAAATGAGGGAGCCCCACAGACCATAGCAAGCCGTGACTAAACGTGGAAGGCCACAACTGACTCTTCGAAAACCTCCGCGCAGCCAGACAAGGCCGAGGAGCTCGATAAAGGCTCGCTGAAACACCAGGTAGGGACCTGGACTGGTCCAGAGAGAACTCAAGGAAAGACAATTAGCAGGTAAGGTCTAATTTCTTCTTCCATATCGTCTCTCCGGGCCAGTCCAGGCAAGTGAGGGAAGTACCAAAGCAGTAACTATCCCTGGGAGGGACCAGCGAGACCCGCAATAACCGCAGATGCCCCGACGGTGGCGTCACCCGCGGCCTGCACTTCCAACCGATAATGTTTCGAAAAAGTGTGTAACGACGACCAAGTCGCCGCCCTACAGATATCCACTGGCGGAACCAGAGCCAGCTCAGCCCAGGACGTCGCCTGGCTACGAGTTGAATGAGCCCTGAAAAACTCCGGAGGTGACTGGCCGCTCGCCCGGTACGCCGCCAAAACAGCACCTTTAACCCAACGCGCAATGGAGGCCTTGGAGGCAGCTTCCCCCTTCCTGGGCCCTCCAAACAAAACGAACAGCCTGTCCGATTTGTGAAAAGAACGGGTCCGACGAAGATACCATTTAAGCACTCTACCTAAATCCAACTTCCGGAGAACCGAATCGATGGGCGCCCCATCCCGATCCAGAAAAGTCGGGAGGGAAATTGATTCACATGGATACGGGAAACCACCTTTGGAAGAAAAGAGGGCATGGGACGCAACACCACCTTCTCACGAGTGAAGTGCAAAAACGGTTCTCTACAAGAAAGTGCCTGCAGATCAGACACCCGCCTAGCCGAACAGAGAGCCACCAAGGCGGCCATTTTCCAGGAAAGTTCCTTAAAGGACACGTCTCCAACAGGCTCGAAGGGAGGACGCGCGAGAGCCTCCAATACTAGATTAAGATCCCAAGCCGGAACGATGGGACGCACCGGGGGACGCAAATTCTGGACGGCACGGAGGAAACGCAAAACATCGGGATGAGAGAGAGGCATCCCCTGAATCCTACCCTGAAAACACGCCAGAGCAGCAACCTGCACCCGGAGCGTAGCGGACGCCAAACCCTTCTCAAAACCACTTTGCAGGAAAGACAAGATATCCGGCACCAAGGAGCCCGCTGGCCGCAGAGCGTGCTCCCCACACCAATGCTCAAACAGCCGCCAGACGCGAGTGTACGCTAGAGAAGTGGACGAGCGTCTCGCTCGAAGGAGAGTGGCGATGATGGATGGCGCATAACCCTTGTGCATCCGCCTTTCCCGCTCAAGAGCCAAGCCGTAAGGGAGAAGCGATCCACGTCCGGCATGAGAAGCGGACCCTGAGACAAGAGATTTTCCCACGCCGGAAGGCGCCAAGGCCGGTCCACCAGCAGGCGGACTAAATCCGCGTACCACGGGCGCCGTGGCCAATCTGGAGCCACCAGGACTACGCGACCCTCGTGACCCTCTATTCGCCGCAGAACACGACCTATCAAGGGCCACGGAGGGAACACAGAGCAGCCCCGCCGACGGCCACAGCTGCACCAGAGCGTCTAGGCCCTCGGACATACGCTCCCGCCTCCGGCTGAAGAATCGACTGGCTTTCGCATTGTCGAAGGTAGCCATCAAGTCCATCACCGGCTGCCCCCACCGGAGAACTAGAGCATGGAACACTGCTGCGTTCAACTCCCACTCCCCCGAATCTACGGCATGCCTGCTGAGGTAATCCGCCTGGATATTATCGCGGCCCGCCACATGAGCCGCTGAAAGCGCCACCAGGTTGGCTTCCGCCCAGTCCATCAACCGCAGACTCTCTTCCAAGAGAGGCACGCTGCCGGTCCCTCCCTGCTTGTTGATGTAAGAAACCGCCACGGAGTTGTCGGAGAAGACTCACCGCCTTGCCCCTGACGAGGGAGCAAAACTGCTGCAGAGCCAGCCGCACCGTGCGAAGCTCCAGCAGGTTTATGGAGGAGGTCGACTCTTGCAGGGACCATAGCCCTTGCGCTATGTGAGACTGACAATGCGCCCCCCAGCCCGCCAGGCTGGCATTGGTCGTGAGCAGGACCCACTCCAGGGCCCGCAAGGGCATGCCCGCCCGGAGATGAGCGGAATCCAACCACCAGAGCAGGCTGTCGCTGACCGACGGCGCGAGAGGCAACCTGCGGGAAAGAGGGTGAAGCTGAGGAGACCACCTCGAAAGCAATGCCCGCTGCAACTGTCTCATATGCGCCCGAGACCAGGGCACCAGATCCAGGGTTGCCGCCATGGTCCCGAGCAGTTGTAAATAACGCCAAGCCGTGGGCGCCTTCAGGCGAAGAAACGCGCGCACTTGCTGCATCAGTTTCTTTATCCGGGGCTCCGGTAAGAAGACCGCTCCGACGCTGGTGTCGAACAACGCTCCCAGGTACAGAAGCCGTTGAGTTGGTTGTAAACGGCTCTTGGACTGATTTATCACCCAGCCCAAACGCTCGAGTAGGCCCAGCCCTCGAGCTGTGGCCACCGCGGATTCCGCGACCGACGGGGCTCGGATCAACCAATTGTCGAGGTAAGGGTGTACGAGGACGCCCTCCCGTCGCAACGCCGCCGCCACCACTACCATCACCTTCGTGAAGCTGCGCGGCGCTGTGGCCAGACCAAAGGGAAGCGCTTGGAACTGAAAATGACCCATGGGCACTGCAAAACGCAGAAACCGTTGGAGCTCCGGCCGCACAGGAATATGTAGGTAGGCCTCTGTGAGGTCGATGGAGGTGAGAACCTCCGTGGGTTGTACGGAGCAAATCACGGATCTGAGAGTCTCCATGCGAAAGTGCGGAATGCGTAAGCAACGATTCACATGCTTGAGATCCAAGATGGGACGGAAAGAACCCTCTTTCTTGGGAACCACGAAATAAATGGAGTAGCGACCGGACCCTAACTGGTCCTGTGGAACCGGCACCACGGCCTGTAAACGCAACAAGCGCTGAAGGGTCTGGAACATTGCCTCTGCTTTTACCGCAGAACCACAAGGAGACACCACGAAAGCGTCTCGCAACGGCCGCGCAAACTCGAGGGCGTAACCGTCGCGTATAATGTCGAGCACCCAGAGATCTGTCGTGATAGTGACCCAGACAGAAAGGAACAGCTGGAGACGTCCCCCCACCGGAACTTCCATCTAGGCCACCCGAACTTCATTGTGGCTTCTTGCTGGGGTTCTGTTGAGATTGGAAATAACTTCTGCCGAACCCTTGAGCCCCTCGAAAGGACTGACTCCGAATCCCCGAGCGTCCTCTTAGATAAGGGGCAAAACGAGAGCCGCGAAACTTGCGAGGCTCCCGCCCAGCAGAGCGGGACCCCCCGGCTGGTCGCTGACTCTTCGGCCTGTCCTCTGGGAGGCGACCCCCCTTGAAGTCTCCCAAATCCTTCACAATCTTATCCAAGGCCGCCCCAAAAAGCAACCCCCCCCGTATAGGGCAGCTTAGAGAGACGCGTCTTGGAGGAAACGTCAGCTGACCAAAGGCGTGACCAAAGGAAACGGCGGGCCGCAATTACGGACGCCATAGACTTTGCGGAAATGCGAACCAAGTCATAGAAAGCATCTGCGAGGTAGGCCGCTGCCAATTCCAGCTTTGCGCTGTCCTCCTCGTCGCCTGTGCCCCGAGCACCTTGAATCCATCTAATGGAAGCCCTGGACACGTACGCCCCACAGAACGCCGCTCTGAGGGACAGGGCGCAAGATTCAAAGGTCTGCTGAAGTAGACCTTCAAGCTTCCTATCCTGCAAATCTTTGAGGGCTGAACCGCCTTCTACGGGGATGGTGGTTTTCTTGGTAACCGCCGATACCAAGGCGTCAACCTTGGGTAAGCGCAGCAACTCGAGCTCCTCCTGCGGCAAGGGATACAAGCGGGCAATAGCTCGCGCCCCCCGCAACGTCGCTTCGGGACACTCCCATTTGGACTCCACCATTTGCTTCATAACTCGGTGGACCGGGAAACACTTCTGCTCTGTTTTAAACCCTTGAAGTAGCGGGTCCTCCAACGGCTGGTCCTGAGCCGGGGGCAGCACAATATTCAAAGTGGACAGCATCTGTGAAATAAGGACCCCTAATTCCTCCTTGCGAAAAACCCTGAAGAGACTGGGATCGTCTGCGCTCCCCAACTCTCCTTCCTCCAGATCAGCCCAGTGATCTAAGCCAGAGTCCAAACAAAGCTCCCCTTCCTCCAGCCCGGGAAGTTCTGAGTCAGGGAACCCGAAGCCATCGGGAGCCCCTTGAGTGCCCTGTACCGCTCTGGAAGGACCTTCCCCCGGGTCCAAATCAGAAGGAGCTGCAACCAGACTCTGGGAAAGGGGGAGCACCGAGTCCTTAGCCTGAGTCTGATTCCATTTCAGACAATAGGCCTTATGCATAGCCAGAATGAAAGCTGCCGAGAAAGTATCTTCTAAAGAAGGAGCTGCAGGCTGCTGCACAGCAGGCAAAGATAATGAAGGAGCATCCTCCACATTTACCGGCTTTTTTGTTTTGGCCTTGCTCTTTAGAACCACCCTTGTGAGCAGAAGGTAATTCACCCGATGCCGACGACATGGCCGCCGTTCCCGCCAAATCGGAGACCGAGGAAAAACCGCCGCGGAGCTCCTGCGCCTCCTTAGAATCCATGCCGCTGAAACATGCACGAAGAGAACCAAGTAAGAAAAACCGCGGTCCCTGAAACAACGCGGCGAAACGAACAAGGCAGAAGCGGCGAACAACAGCAACCCGACAGACTCCGGGGAAGAGCGCAGTCCTCAAAGCACGCCAAAAGCACCTCAGGCCCTTAAACCTGACTGACCTGATGCTCAGGAGAGCCGCCGTCGACGGAAGCTGCAGGGCCAGGCAGCAGACCCCCCCCCGCTGCTAGCAGCGGCGTGCCGGTGGTTCCGGAGGCTGAAAGATGGTGTCTGGGGCTCCCAGAACTCTTTACCGCTTCTCCCGCTGTGCCCGGAGCTGAAGACGAGGCAGGCTCTGCCTCTAACGCTCCTTTGAGCAGCCAGCACTGATGGAGGCCGAAGGGGAGAGCCCTGCTAGAACTCCTTCCCCTGAACAGCCCCAGAAACCAAGGCAGACCAAAAGCAAAAGAAAACAAAACAGGTATGGCCGAAAAAATGAAGAAACTTGTAAATGGGGGCGCTGGGCGTGAATGTCCACAGTCTTGGCAAAGGCAAAATACTATTATGACTTGCAAAGGATTGTGGGGGACGTAGTCCATTCATACCAGAATCAGCCGTTCACAAAATAATGAGTTGTGTTGCTCGAGTGTAAGCAAAGAAAAATATATTTTATTTATGGGGTTAATTCTCCCACACAGATTTACTTGGTAACACAAAAGGACACTTGCTTCAGTATTGTACTTAGGAAAAACAAATCATGATATAAGCAACTGAGCTTCTTAAGCAATCAAATAATAAAGACCTTGATGGGAAACAGAAAAGGTCTTTTTAAGGGCCCCTGCTAATAACTTTTAGCAGTGCTCCAAAAGCAAAAACAAAACCCAAAAAGTAACCAAAAAACTGTTCTTTTTCAAGGATAACTTTCTTCTATTTTCCACACACAAACAGTAGTTTCCTTTCAGAGCTCATGTGCAACTGTGCATGGTTTAATTACCAATCATTAGCCAGCTGCAAACCCCTTTGCTGGTTCACTTTCTCTACGTGGCTCAAATCCTACCCTAAAGCTTTCTTGTAGACTTTTCTGGGTAGATAAAAGAACAAGTTATAGTATCTTTTGATGGCTTTTGTATTTGTGAAAGTATTTTACCACAGCAGCCTAGTCAGAGAGCAATCCATGTATTCATTCTGATCATTTAAAATCTCCTTCTTCAAATATCATAGAATCAATATCATGGTCTGGCTCAGAGGAATTCCTTAATGGAGCACTCTCAGGATAATAGTTGTTTCCCTGCTGTATTCCAGCTGAAGAGCTAGGGCATAGATCAGAGTCCATACCTGAGCTTCCTTTGCTGTTAGGGTTCCTCTCCAGATATCCTGGCCAATAAGTAGTCCAGCTTTTATGTCCAGCCTTCCAATCAAGATCCCTGGACACTGGGTCTCTCTTCACATACCTTCTTGCACTGGTCTTAGGGCCCCTTCCAAATGCAGCCGTCTCCCTCAAAGGTGCCGTCTGGGAATTCCTGGCTCTGTAACCCCACTCCTCTGGCTTCCTCCAGTCCAATGGAGTATGCTTGCCTCTGGAATGACTCCCAACACGTGCTGCTGTGGGCTCCTTCTTTAGACCTCCAAGATGTCTTTCTCTTCTTTCTTCCCCGTTGCTGCTGCTGCTTCTTGATCTGGAACTGATTATGTGTAGAATATGTTTTACTTTTAACTTGTTTAGAGGGATACTCCACCCTAGCACAGCCCAGCTGTGCTGAATCAAGCCCTGCCCTTGGAGATGAGTGATTGGGGATTACCTCATAGCTCTCCTGATTGAACACACGTTCCCCACTTCAGCTCCTCTAGAGGCTGTTTGAAACCTGGTGCATTCTGGGACTGGTAGTCTTTTATGAAAACATTCTGTTTTAGTATTTCTACCAGCAAAGACAGGTTGCTTGTTCAGAGCCAATTCACCTCTATTATAGCTCCCTCCTGAACTATGATAAGCTTCCTTATCACAAACTGCAGGGAGCCAGAGAAGAGACGTTGTCTTCAGCTGCTGAGGACTGAAAGACTGAGGTTTAGCCAACAGGGGGAGCCAGATACTGTTGCAGCAAAACTTCAGTTTTTCAGTCCTCAGCTGCTAGAGAAGGTTGACAACCCTCACTTGCCTGGACTGGCCCGGAGAGACGATATAGAATATCCGGTTTTCACCAAATATCCGCCGGGCTGTCTGATTGCTGATGCTGCTAATTGGATAGCGCAAAGTGGATAAAATTAGGACAGGCAATGGCCATCAACGTACCCTTTCCACCCACATATGGCCCTTGTTTTAACCTGGCATTTTTGTAGTGGCAAGTGGGGATATTCAGCAGTTTTAATTGGTTAGTGCTGCTGAATATATCAGTGACCGGGTTTTAGCCAATTAATGGGTCTGCTAACCAGCTAAAATGCTTGGATATCTCTCCTGCAGTGGTTAACTTTGCACTATGTAGAGGGTATATTAGTTTCTGTTTAACTAGAGTCACTGAACAGCTGGCTGCATTATCCATATACCTCTCTTTTTTTGTGAGTGGAGGAGTAGCCTAGTGGTTAAAACATTGGCTTGGTAACCAAGCAATCAGGGTTCGATTCCCACTAGCACTCCTTGTGGCCTTGGGCAAGTCACTTAACCCTCCATTGCCTCGGAAGAAGGGCCTGGCAATCTACTTCCGGTCACACTGCCAAGAAAACCCAGGAGCTTCTGAGTCGCCATGAGTCAGGACTGACTCGAAAGTACACATTTCATTTTTGCATTTGTAGATTTTCCTATTTCTTGCTCCTCTGTTGTGCACTAATATGTTTAAGTTTATTTGACTAGAGTTAGTTTTCTTTCCTATGCAATTTATTTCTTAACATAGTATATGACAGCAGATAAAGACCAGTATGGTCCATCTAGTCTGCCCAGCAAGGCAGCAAGAGGAGGTGCACCTGCCGCTGCGTGCAGGTCACCCCTCCCCATGCCTTTGTTTAGGGGTGTACCCACCGCTCCGTGAGATATAAGAGATACTTATGTTTATTTTGATTTCATCCTGTTGCTATAAAGGGATCCATTGTGTCTGTCCCATGCCATTTTGAATTCTGTAACGGTATTTGCCCCCACCACTTCCATCGGGAGGGCATTCCAAGCATCCACCATCCTGTCAGTGAAGTAGTATTTCCTGACATTGCCTTTCAGTTTACCCCCTTGCAGCTTCATGTTATGCCCTCTAGTTTTACAGCTTCCCCATCTTTGGAAGAGGTTTGTTTGTTCATTAATACTCAAGTATTTAAATGTCTGAATCATATCTACCCTGTTCCTCCTCTCCTCCAGGTCTTCAAGACTTCTCATACATCTTCTGATGCAGGCCCAAAATCATTTGGGTCGCCTTCCTCTGAACCATTTCTAGCCTTTTAATATCCTTTGCGAGACGGTCTCCAAAACTGATCACAATATTCCAAGTGAGGCCTCAACAGCAACTTGTATAGTGATATTAGTACCCCTTCATTTCTGCTGTTAATTCCTTTCTGTATACAACCCAACATCCTTCTGGCTTTTGCCACATCTTGTCACACCATTTCGCCACCTTCAGATCCTCAGAAACGATCACTCCGAGGTCCTTCTCCTGGTCTGTGCACATCAACCTCTCGCCCCCTATTGCATACAATTCCCTTGGATTTCTGCTTCCCAAGTGCATGACACTGCACTTCTTAACATTAAATCTTAACTGCCAAGCATTAGACCATTCTTCCAGCTTTTGTAGTTCTTTCATGTTCTCCACTCTCAGGGGAGTCCACTCTGTTACACATTTTTGTGTCATCTACAAAAAGACAGACTTTTCCATTCAGTCCTTCAACAATATCACTCACAAATACATTGAACAGTACTGGTCCCAGAACCAAACTGGGGCACACCTCTATTCACCTTCCTTTCATTCAAGTGAGTTCCATTTACCATCACCTTCTGTCGTCTGTCAGTCAACCAATTTCTGATCCAGTTCACCACCTTGGGACCCATCCTCAAGCTGTTTAGTTTATTGATAAGCCTTCTATGAGGAACAGTATCAAAAGCTTTGCTGAAATCTAGACAGATCACATCTATCGCATGTCCTTGATCTAGTTCTCCGGTCACCTAGTCAAATAACTCAGATTCGTTTGGCAAGATCGTCCTTTGGAAAAACCATGTTGCCTCAGATTATCCAACCAGTTGCCTTCAAGGAAGTCCACTATTTGCTCTTTCAGGAGAGCCTCCATTACTTTTCCCACCACCGAGGTAAGGCTTACTGGCCTGTAGTTTGTCACTTCTTCCCTATTACCACAGCCCTTCTCCTGTCTCCAAGGATCTATTAAAAACATTCTTTCAAAACCTTGCAAGAACCTCTCTGAGCTCTTTCAGTATCCTGGGATGTATCCCATCCAGTCCCATGGCCTTGTTCCAGGATATTTCTTGAGTTTTCCTTCATTCTACTTTGTGGAATATAAATATACATATACTAATAAAAAACAAACAAACATTGACCAGTGAATGCCTAAATGTTTGCACACAATAGATTACCTACAAGTCTTGGAAGTCTCTTCCTTTCTCTTAGTCCTATGAAACTGAAATAGTAACAACTATTTCTTTTAGTCCTACTGAAACATTTATAATGACAAGACATGATTTTTGATTGGTCATGATTTTCTAGTTGCTTTTCTGTACATTTAGAATTGAAGCAATGTGGTATGTTCTGAGCTAGTTCAAAACTGTTCAAAAACCTTTCGTAAAGACAGTACTGTATGTATATAAATGTAGAATTATATAAAGACACGTATTAAAGTTAATAGAAGTGAGCAGGTGATGGTAAGTGAAAACTTACTGGAAGAATTTGAAGGCTTTTACTGTAGATCCAGTATTTTCAAAAAGTGATCTCAGGTCATTTTCAGTAATAGAAGGCCTACAGTACAGGGAAAGAAGTAAATATGAATATATTATGTGTAACTGTAAACCGCTCTGATGCCCTTCAGCCTGGGCGGTATATCAAGAAATTGCATAAATATAAAAACATACAAAACTGCCCAAATGGGTACATAGAAGTTTGAAAGAACTGGAAAACATTGCTGCTCACCTGTAAGAGGTGTTTTCCATAGACAGAAGGATAGATCTGGCACACAAATAGGTAATGTCATTGCCTGTTGCTAAGACGCAGAAAGTTTTATGCAACAGTCTGCTCAGGTCCTTGTTTAGTTTCAGAGATCAAGAATTTATGCAACTCTTGAGGGTGGGGTAGGAGGGATTATGTGCCGATCCTGCTGTGTACGGAAAAAGCGCAGTTACTCACCTGTAACAGGTGATCTCTGGGAACAGCAGGAATAAGTCTTCACATATGGGTACGTCGGTACCGACGGAGCCTGCGCGGGAACGCTCCCCAGCTTCCCAAAAAGGAAAGCTTTTGGGAGCATCCCACAGCGCCTGCGCACTGCCTTCCCGCCTTTCCTAACCAACTCTCCTCAGTTCGAGTTTTAAAGCTGAGACAATAGAGAGGAAAGAAAAGATAGAAAAGAGATACAACTCCTAGTGGAGGTGGGTGGGTTGTGAAGACTTATTCCTGCTGTTCCCAGAGATCACCTGTTACAGGTAAGTAACTGTGCTATCTCCAGGAACAAGCAGGAATGAGTCTTCACATATGGGGACTCCCTAGCTGAGATGCCTGGGAGACCCCCAAGGATATGAGACCCTGAAAGGGGTCTGTCTCCTCCTATGGATCTCAGGCATCCATCCAGGGAAGGAGGGCAGGAGTTGTTTAAGAATGGAACAGGTGTCTGAGGACAGCCTGACCAAACAAGGCATCCCGGCGGAAATCCTTGTCCAAGCAGTAATGGGCTGTGAAGGTATGAACAGAGCCCCAGGTGGCTGCTCGACAGATCTGGTCGATGGACACAGAATTTAGATGAGCCATAGAGATGGCCATGGCCCTCACATTATGAGCTGTGACATGGCTCTCCAGAGAAAGGTTCTTACTCTGGTAGGCGAAAGAAATACACTGAGCAATCCAATTGGACAGTGTTCTCTTAGAGACTGGAAGTCCCAAGTGAGAAGGATCAAAAGCAACAAAAAGCTGGGAAGACTTTCTATGTTGCTGTGTCCTATGTAAGTAAAAAGCAAGAGCTCTTTTACAATCCAGAGTATGAAGATTCCTCTCTGCACTGGATGCATGAGGAACTGGAAAAAAGACAGGTAAATATACCTCTTGATTAAGATGAAAAGGTGAGACCACTTTAGGCATAAAGTGTGGATTCGTCCTAAGGACTACCTTGTCATGATGGAACCTTATATAAGGTGGATTAGCCACTAAGGCCTGCAGTTCACTGATGCGGCGAGCAGAAGTGACTGCAATGAGGAAAATAATCTTCCAGGAAAGAAATTTCAAGGAGGTAGTGGCTAAGGGTTCAAAAAGGTGGCTTCATAAGCTGACCAAGAACCAAATTTAAGTCCCATGCCACCGGAAGAGGCCTAATGGGAGGTTTAGTTAAAGTTAGGCCTCTCATGAATCTTGAAATAAGAGGATGAGAGGAGATAGGTTGTCCATTGATGGGCTTAAGGGATGCTGCAATAGCACTCAAATGGACTCTTACTGAATGTGTCTTAAGTCCTGCATTGGAGAGATGCAGGAGATAGTCTAACAAAGATGTTAAAGGTAGTGCCAGAGGGTCAAGACCCTTTTCAACACACCAAATAGAAAATCTTTTCCACTTAAAAGCATAGGAACGCCTGGTGGAAGGTTTCCGGAAGCATGGAGGATATCCTTCACCTGCTGAGAAAGATTCAAGTCTTGAAGGTCTAGGCCTTCAGTAACCAAGCTCTGAGGTGAAGGGACTTGTGGTTTGGGTGCCACAAAGTCCCTTCCTCCTGAGACAGAAGGTCTGGAGCAGCTCCCAAGTCCAGAGAGGGGGCTTGGGAGAGATGCAGAAGCAGAGGGTACCACACTTGGCGTGGCCAGCGTGGAGCTATGAGGATCATAGATCCTCGATCCCTCTGGAGTTTGAACAGAGTCTTGGGAATCAAGGGAATGGGTGTAAAGGCATACAGGAAGCCCTGACCCCAATGAAGGAGGAAGGCATCCTTGGCCTGAACTCCCTGACACGGAATTCTGGAACAGAACCGGGGAAGTTTGGCATTCCACAGACTTGCAAAGAGGTCTACGTCAGGGGTTCCCCATTCTTGAAAGATTCTGAGTACCTGATCCATGTGCAGGGACCATTCGTGTGGAAGCAGAACTCGACTGAGTCTGTCTGCCCAAGAGTTTTGGATTCTTGGGAGATATACTGCCAGGAGATGGATTTGATGCTCTCTGGCGAAGGCACACAATCTTAGAGCTTCGTTGCAAAGCGACAGAGAGCCAGTTCCTCCTTGCTTGTTTATATAAAACATAGCTACTTGATTGTCCGTATGGATGAGGGACTGTCTTGTAGCTGAGGAGGGTATGGAAGACCTTGAGAGCTAGAAAAACTGCTCGAAGCTCCAAGTGGTTGATATGAAGAGAGGTCTCCTGAAGGGACCAAGTGCCTTGAGTGGAGAGGACCTGTAGGTGAGCTCCCCAACCTGTCTGGGAGGCATCTGTTGTGAGGGTTGCTTGGGGCAACAACTGTTGGAAGGGGGACCCCAGCAACAGATTTTGAGTGGACATCCACCATTGGAGAGACCAAAAGAGACGTTTGGAGGTTGCTATTTGGTCTGAGAGAGCTCCTGAAGCTTGAGTCCACTGGGTGGACAAAGTCCATTGAGCTGCTCTCATGTGTAGGCGAGCATAGGGTACCACATGTACTGTGGAAGCCATGTGGCCCAGCAGTTGTAGCATCTCCCTGGCAGTTAAGTGGCTCTTTGACTGAATCTGGGAGGCTAACTGCACTAGACGTTGGCAACGGGCCTGAGGAAGGTAGGCCCTTGCAGTGGTGGTATCCAACCAGGCCCCTATGAATTCCAGGGACTGAGTAGGGATGAGCTGGGATTTTGGGAGGTTTACCACCAGTCCCAGATACTGCAAAATGCGCCTTGTGCGGTCCAGGGAAATCTGGGCCTCTGACTGAGATGGAGCTTGGATGAGCCAGTTGTCCAGGTATGGGAAGACAAATATTCCCAGAGTGCGTAGAAATGCAGCAACTACTGCCATGCATTTGGTGAACACTCTTGGGGCAGAGGCCAGACCGAAAGGAAGCACTCTGTATTGGTAATGCTTTCCTTTGAAAAGAAAACGCAGGAATCTTCTGTGAGATGGATGGATGAGGACATGTGTGTACACATCCTTGAGATCTAGAGAACAAAGCCAATCCTGACTTTGAAGGTATGGAAGGAGAGTGCCCAGAGAAAGCATCTTGAACTTCTCCTTGCATAGAAATTTGTTCAATTCTCTGAGATATAGAATGGGTCTGTATCCCCCTGTCTTCTTTAGAATGAGAAAATAGGGGGAGTAGAACCCTGACCCTTGTTGAAGAAGAGGAACTTCTTCTATTGCCCCTTGGGCAAGAAGGGTAGTTATCTCCTGACCTAAAATGTCGAGAAGAGATGTGGGAGAATTGAAATGTCTCACCATGGTGTGGGGAGGAAGGTCTGAGAAATGAAGTTTGTAGTCCTCTCTTATGATGGAGAGGGTCCACTGCTCTGATGTGATTTGCTCCCATCTGGGAGCAAAATGAGCTAACCTTCCTGGAATAGTGAGAGGTTCTGGCTGTATTAAAGCCAGAAAGACTAAGTTCTCTAGCATCAAGTCAAAAACCCTGAGGGGGTTGGGACTGCTGGGTTACAGCAGCCCCTGTAGACTTAGGCCTGGCCTGCTTAGGTTGCTGATGCTTAGCGGTAAAGCGACCTGTAGAAGATTGTTGGCCAGAAGTGGAAGGAAACCTGCCCTTTTTGAAAGAAGACTTTTTAGAAGTCTTTTTCTTGGCAGGAATGGAGGTAGACCTTGAAAGTCTATCCAGAGCAGAATTCTCTGCATCCATTTGAGTGGCTTTAATTTGCCACTCTCTGCCAAACAGATTTTCACCTGTACAGGGCAGATTTCCTAAGCCATCTTGAACCCAGGGTTCTAAATCAGAAGCCTGGAGCCAAGCAATTTTGCGAGCAGCTATGGCAATGCCTGAGGCTCTACTGGCACCTTCAAAGGAGTCAAAGGCTGCCCTGTTTGAAAACTTGGAGATGTCTTGAGTATGCTTAAGCCACATGCAGAATTCTTCCCTTTTATCTTCTGGAATAAAAGGGAGGAAAGTGCAGCTTTTCTGCCACTTCTTTCAGAAACATACCCATATAAAGGCTATATGAGTTGATTCTGGCAATAAGCATACTGGCCTGGAAGATTTTCCTACCAAAAGCATCCAAGGTCCTGCATTCTCTTCCTGGAGGAGCAGAAGAGTGTCTCTTTGTACTCTTTATCCTCTTCATAGCTGACTGCACCACAATGGAATGGTGAGGAAGCTCAGTTTTCTGGAACCCAGGACAAGGAGGGACACGATACATAGTGTCCAACCTGCGAGAATGAGGAGAGAGAGTGAGAGGAGTCTCCCATAAATCAATCACGTGTTTATGAAGAATCTCATGAATTGGTAAGGTGACTGTCTCTTTAGGAGCCTTAGAGTATCCTAAAATATCTAATTTTCTTTTGCTCTAGGCTCTGATTCAGAGTTTACTGAAATAGAGAGTCCTTTAGCTACTTCTCTTATGAAGTCTTGAAAGGACAAGTCCTCTGGAGGAGACATTCTTCGTTTTGGAGAAGGCTCCTCAGGAAGGGCTATGGATACTTCAGGAGACTCATCTGATGTATCAGAATCATCAGAGGAATCAAAGTATCGCCTGTCAGGGTGCTCTTCTAACGCTCGATACGCGTATTGAGCGGTATCGACCGGGCGTCCCCAGTACCGGATCGGTACCGAGAAGTAGCCCTGGACAAGGAACTGCAGCAGTCGGTATCCTGGTTGATGTCGATGCAGTCGGTACCGGCATCAGCGCTGGTGCCGGTACCGGAGCCGATACCGACAACGGAGCTCGTTGCGGTATCATCGGCGTCGCAGCTTGAATGAAGGACTGTATAGCCTGCTGCATGGACAGAACATTCTGATCCATCGACGCCATGAAAGCCTGGAAGTCGGTACCGGGAGAAAGTGCCTGTACCCCAGAGCAATCTAACAGGTGATCGGTCGAGGCCGTGCCATCGATGTCAACCTGTAACCCCATAGGAGGAGCTTTGGAAGCTGGAGCTTCCCGCCGGGGTTGTTTGGCTGGTGCAGGATCCTCGAGGGCAAGCCCGGAGGCATCTCGATGCTTAGAGGGAGATCTACCCTTCGAGGACCTGCTAGGTTTATGTTTGGTTACCTGAGATCCTTCAGAAGAAGACCTGGAAGATGTCGATGCTACTGCCGGTGTCTCAGCGGGAAACAGCACATGGAGCTTAGCTGCTCGGTTCTGTAACCCCCGTTTAGACATTAGGGAGCAGGACGGACAATCCGGAATGGAGTGTTCAGGACCCAAACATTTAAGACACCATTCATGGGTATCTAACAGAAATAGTACCGCTACACTTAGTGCATTTTTTGAACCCGGAGGTTGGTTTTTCCATGAGGGAAATTTTCTTGTGGGCCCTGAGGCCTTAAGAAGAAAAATACACCAAGTGAGGAAAAATATCGATATTTTTTTTTTTTTTTTTAAAGAAAGAAAGGAAAGACCGGCGGTACCGGTCCGGAGTCGGGGAAGGCAGACACGCGAACAAAGAAATAAAATAAAATAAAGAACTTCTTCAGTGGTGACAGGGCTCGACCTGCTGGCTCCGCGGCAAAGAAGAACTGAGGAGAGTTGGTTAGGAAAGGCGGGAAGGCAGCGCGCAGGCGCTGTGGGATGCTCCCAAAAGCTTTCCTTTTTGGGAAGCTGGGGAGCGTTCCCGCGCAGGCTCCGTCGGTACCGACGTACCCATATGTGAAGACTCATTCCTGCTTGTTCCTGGAGATTTTAGTCTTCACATATGGGTATCGTCGGTACCGACGGAGCCTGCGCGAGAACGCTCCCCAGCGTCCAATAGGAACGCTTTTGGAAGCATTCCTCTGCACATGTGCACTGCCTTCCCGCCTTTCCAACTGTCCCTCTTCAGTTAAGTTTGTAGCTGAGTGAAAGAATAGAGGGAGAGAGGAAAGAGACAGAGAGATTGAGAGACAACTCCTAGGGGAGGTGGGTGGGTTGAGGACTAAATTCCTGCTGTTCCCGGAGATCACCTGTTACAGGTGAGTAACTACGCTATCTCCAGGAACAAGCAGGAATGTAGTCCTCACATATAGGGACTCCCTAGCTGAAGATGCCAGGGAGATAGCCCCAGGAAGGTGCCACCGTAGAAGGAGGGAATCCTTCCTCCCATGGATCTCTGGCATCCTACCAGAGTTGGTGGGTAGGAGCTGGTTTAGGTTTGAAAGAGGTTTTGAAGAACAGCTTGGCCAAAGAAGGCATCCTGACGGGAGGCTTTATCCAGGCAATAGTGGGCTGTGAAGGTGTGTACCGGAACCCAGGTGGCTGCTCGACAAATGTCATCGATAGACACAGAGTGGAGATTAGCCATAGAAGCTGCCATGGCTCTTACATTATGAGCTGTGACATGGTCCTGAAGAAGACGACCCTTACTCTCATAAGCAAAGGATATGCATTGGGAAATCCATTTAGATAAAGTTCTTTTGGAGACTGGAAATCCCAAAAGCTATAAAATGTTGTGAGGACTTTCTATGTTGCTGTGTTCTTTGTATGTAAAAAGCTAAGGCCCTTTTACAATCCAAAGTATGAAGGTTTCTTTCTGCATTAGAGGAGTGAGGCCTCTGAAAAAATACAGGAAGATAAATTGATTGATTTAAATGAAAAGGCGAACCCAACTTTGGCATAACATGTGGATGAGCTCGAAGAACCACCTTATCATGATGAAACCTAGTATAAGGAGGATCAGCCACTAAAGCTTGCAATTCACTAATGCAACGGGCAGAGGTGATTGCAACTAGGAAGATAACCTTCCAGGTCAAAAACCTAAGGGCTGTAGTGGCCAAAGGTTCAAAAGGCGGCTTCATGAGCTGCCCGAGAACTAGATTTAGATCCCATGCCACTGGTTAATAAAAGGCCTCTCATGAATCTTGATAGGAGTGGATGAGAAGAAATTGATTGTCCATTCAGAGGCTTATAAGAAGCTGCAATTGCACTAAGATGGACTCTTACCGAATTGGTCTTTAGACCAGAATTGGTTAAGTGAAGGAGATACTCTAGTATCGAGTCTAAGGGTATGACCAGGGGGGTAATCCCTTCTTGGAGCACCATATAGTAAAACGTTTCCACTTGAAGGCATAAGATCTTCTTGTGGAAAGTTTCCTAGAAGCCTGAAGGATATCTTTTACCTGTTGGGACAGGTTGAAATCTTGAAGGTCTAAGCCTTCAGCAACCAGGCCGTGAGGTGCAGGGACTGTGAATTCGGGTGCCATAGTGTCCTGTTTTCCTGGGAAAGGAGATCTGGAGCATGCCCTAACTCCAGAGATGCCACTTGAGAGAGATGTAGAAGCAGGGAATACCACGTTTGGCGTGGCCATCGTGGGGCTATGAGAATCATGCAACCCCTGTCTCTCTGAAGCTTGAAGAGTGTTTTGGGGATGAGGGGAATGGGTGGGAAGGCATAAAGGAAGTCCTGACCCCAGTGAAGGAGGAAGGCATCCCTTGCCTGACAGTTGTGAGCCAGAATTCTGGAACAGAACCGGGGAAGTTTGGCATTCAGTGGACTTGCAAAGAGGTCTATGTCTGGAGTGCCCCAGAGATGAAAAATCCTTGCCACCTGGTCTAGGTGGAGGGACCACTCGTGAGACAGCAGTACTCGACTGAGTTTGTCTGCCCAAAGGTTT
Organism: Ichthyophis bannanicus; assembly: GCA_033557465.1. Classification (NCBI taxonomy): domain Eukaryota; kingdom Metazoa; phylum Chordata; class Amphibia; order Gymnophiona; family Ichthyophiidae; genus Ichthyophis; species Ichthyophis bannanicus. The sequence goes on along the minus strand of CM066032.1, from coordinate 676,464,636 downwards.
TGAATGCCTGGAAGATATACCACTAGAAGGTGAATTTGATGCTCTCTGGCAAGGGCCCACAGTCGTAAAGCTTCGTTGCATAATGACAGAGAGCCTGTTCCGCCCTGCTTGTTCACATAGAACATGGCTACTTGATTGTCTGTCTGGACTAGGACTGTCTTGTAGCTGAGCTGGGCGTAGAATACTCGAAGAGCTAAACAGATTGCTCTTAATTCCAGGTGGTTTATGTGTAAACCAACCTCCTGTGGAGTCCAGGTGCCCTGGGTAGAGAGATGATTCAGGTGTGCTCCCCAACCCACCTGTGATGCATCTGTTAGGGTGGCCTGAGAGAGGGTTTGATGGAAAGGAGACCCCACTGTCAGATTTTCTAGTGATTGCCACCATTGGAAGGACAACATTAGTCGCTGAGAGATTAGTATTTTGTCCGACAAAAGATCCGTGGCCTGTGTCCACTGTGTGGAGAGGGTCCACTGAGCTGATCGCATGTGGAGGTGAGCATATGGGACTACATGAACTGTGGATGCCATATGTCCCAGTAACTGCAGTAGCTCCCGAGCAGTGAGGGAGGATTTGCCTGCTGCTTGAGAAGCTAGTTGCATTATGCGAAGACACCGGGCTTGTGGAAGGAAAGCCCTTGCCTGTCTGGTATCTAGACAGGCTCCTATGAATTCTAGGCATTGGGAACGAACTAGTTGAGATTTTGGGAAGTTTATTACCAATCCCAAGTATTGGAGGATTTGCATTGTGCGGGACAGTGCAGTGCTGGCCTCTGCAACTGTAGGGGCTCGAATGAGCCAGTCGTCTAAGTAAGGGAAGACGAAAATCCCTAGGGTTCGTAGAAATGCAGCTACTACTGCCATACATTTCGTGAATACCCTTGGTGCTGATGCCAGACCAAAGGGAAGAACCCTTTACTGGAAATGTTTTCCCCTGAAAAGGAAACGTAAGAATTTCCTGTGATCTGGATGGATGAGAATGTGAGTGTATGCATCCTTTAAGCCTAGAGAGCAAAGCCAATCCTGGCTTTGAAGGTATGGCAGAAGAGTTCCTAGAGAAATAATTTTGAATTTCTCTCGATACAGATATTTGTTCAATTCTCTGAGGTCTAGAATGGGTCTGTGTCCCCCTGTTTTCTTTGGAATAAGAAAATAGGGGGAGTAAAACCCTGCACCCCGTTGAAGAATGTGTACTTCTATTACCCCTTGGGCAAAAAGTGTGGAGACCTCGTGATCTAGCAGATTGTCTGCAGAGGTTTGTGAATTGAATTGCTTTAGAATTGTAGGAGGGGGGCATGCTGTGAAAATGAAGCTTGTACCCCTCTCCTACAATGGACAAAGTCGAATCTTCTGCTGTTATCTGATGCCATCTGTTGACAAAGTGGCATAACCTCCCCGGAATATTGGGGGGTTGGGGACCCCTCAGAGGCAGGGAGGCAAAGCTCTCTAGGAAGGAGTCAAAGCCCTTCAGGGGGCTGAACCTGAAGAGCTGGTTGGACTCTCGGGCCTTTTGGCTTCTTTTGCTGTCTAGTTTGTCCCTTTTGGGCAACCTGACCTGGAGTCTGACTCTGCTGGGTATAGTAAGGATAATACTTCCTCTTTTTGCTAAAAGAGGATTTTTTAAGGCTTCCTTTTGGCTGGAGTGGCTGTAGACCTTTGACTATCTAAGGTAGCATTGTCAGCATCTAACTCATTAGCCTTTTCCTGACAGTTCTTGCCGAAGAGATTCTCCCCATTGCAAAGGAATGTTGCCTAACTTGTCCTGTACCCAAGTCTCCAAGTCTGATGCCTGTAACCAGGCAATCCGTCGTGCGCCAATGGCAATAACAGAGGTTCTGCTGATGCATTCGAAGCATTAAAAGGCTGCACGATTAACAAACTTGGAGACATCTTGAGCATGTAGAGCAAGAAAATCTTCTCTTGTCATCTGGGAGAAATGGGCTCATAAGTTCCAAATCTCCTGTGACTTCCTTGAGGAACATTCCCATATATAGGATATATGAACTGTTCCAAGCTGAAAGCATGGAAGCTTGAAAAGTTCTGCGCCCAAAAGCATCCAGAGTCCTGCATTCACGACCTGGAGGATTGGATGCATGCATGCCTCTGCACTTTTCATCCTACGCATGGCTGATTCCACTACCACTGAATGGTGTGGCAGCTGAGTTTTCTGAAATCCAGGAAATGGCGGAACTTGATACATAGTATCCAGTCTCCTAGAGTGAGAAGTAGTCAGAGGTGTCTCCCACATTCTAAGCATCAAACTATGCAGAATTTCATGGATAGGCAGAGTGGCTGCCTCCTTAGGAGCTTTAGGATATTGGAGAATTTCCAATTCCTTTGCTCTGGGTTCCTCCTCAGAAGCTACCGTGCTTGAAAGACCTTTGGCCATATCACGGATGAAATCCTGAAATGACATGTCCTCTGGAGGTGACATTCTGCGTTGGGGAGAAGAGGGATCTTCTAGGAGAAACCCTCTAGTGCCAGCAGAATTGTCAGAGTCTTCGGAATCGAAGTACTCCTGACCCCGATGCTCCTGCAAAGCACTATCCCGGTACCGATCGAAGTCGGTACCGAGTTGACCCGGTACCGCTTTGACAATTCCAGCCAGAGATGGCATCGGAAGAGTTCCCACCAGTGTCGGTACCGACATCAGTGTCGATGTCGGTACCGGTGCCCGTGGGACCACCGGTACCGCAGCTGAAAGAAGAGCTGCAATGCTGCGCTCGATAGTGAGTAACCTCTGCTCTATTGACGCTGCCGATGCTTGCGTATCGGTACCGGTAAGAACGGCCGGAACCCTTGAGCATGGCACAGGTAGTTCTTGCGAGGTTGAAGCCTCGAGAACATCCTGAAGCCCCATCAATGCTTTGGAAGCCAAAGCCTCCCGCCAGGGCTGTTTTGCCGGTATGGTTCCCTCAAAGGCAATGCCAGTGGCCTCTCGATGCTTAGCAGGAGAGCTACCCTTTGAGGACCGGCTTTTATGTTTAGTTACCTGAGATCCATGGGAGGAAGAAGAGGCACTTGACAATGTCGATGCAATGGATCTGGCATCTGAGGAAAAGAGGGAACCAAGCTTTGCAGCCCGGTTCTGTCATCCCCTTTTAGTCATCCCCATACAGGAGACACATTCAGTTGGAGAGTGTTCAGGTCCTAAACATTTCAGACACCAATTATGGGTGTCAGTGATGGAAATGGTACCGCCACACTTAGTACCTTTTTTTAAAACCACTAGTTGGCTTTTCCATGTTTTAGGAATATGGGGCCTAGTGCCCAAAATGGCGTCTAGCACCAAAGAGAAAAGTTTCTGAAAAGAAAAAGTTTAAAGCCTAAGGTTTTTTTGAAAAGAAAAGAAAAGAACCGGCGGTACCGGTAGGCGTCGTGCAGTAGGCAAACGTGACCACAAGAAAACAAATTTAAAGACGGAATTTTCTGCGGTGACAGGGAATAGATCCTGTCGGCTCTGTGGAAAACGAAGAACTTAAGAGGGACAGTTGGAAAGGCGGGAAGGCAGCGCGCATGTGCTGAGGGATGCTCCCAAAAGCGTTCCTATTGTATGCTGGGGAGCGTTCCCCACGCAGGCTCCGTCGGTACCGATGATACCCATATGTGGGGACTACATTCCTGCTTGTTCCTGGAGATCACCTGTTACAGCAGAGCAAAAATGTATTTTCTGTTGACAAACAAATCTGAGTAAGGCACACAAGTGAATGACTCCAAAGCTCAAGACTGCTTATCTATTTATGTATTGACCATTTTTCTGAAGCAGCTTGCATGTCAAGAGTACCACAGTTGCAACTTCAAACTCGCCAGCACAGTTTGACCAAATACACTGTCCCCTTATACTGTAGCCTGGTCCAGGCTGTGCGAGTTAAAGGTATGAAATGAGGACTAGGTCACAGCTTTATAAACAGTATCCAGTGAAGAAAATTTCAGGAGAACCAAGTTGGTCGAAGGAAATATTCAGTGGCACTATGGTGGTAATTTTATAAGGAGCCATGAAAGGTTGCCTGCAGGTTACACATGTAAATCATGCATTTCCAGGACTTAATGTATGTTCTCTAACTGGTTGCTATCCTGTAAGTACATGCACCGGGGGCAAATATTTATGCAAGTTGAGAAAACTAAGCACAGACATTTACCAGCCATAAAGCTTCTGTAAGTGTGCATGCCTAAATTTAACACACACATTTAAGCACTTACACCCCAATATTTGTTTTGACTTCATAAAACAGGCAAAAAGATGAGTGTTAACTACACAAGCGTGAACCTCTCACTAGTTGGCACTTATCCAGTTATCAGATGCTGCTCATCAAATAGGTGCTTTTGAATATAATACTTAGGGGTCTGTCTACTAAACTGCGTTAGCCCTTTCCAACCAGCACAGGTTACCCCAGCAGACACCACAAAGGAAATGCTGGCTCCGTGGGGGACAGATTTGCAGACAGCATCTGTGAAGCTTGCAAATCAGAGCAGCTATCAAGCGATGGAATCGCCCACAGTAGCTGCGCCCGGCAGGCCTGGCCACACTCTACCCTAATCCTGCCTTTGCTTGCAGCTACCACAGAAAGTGCAGAGAAGTCTGAACTTTCCCCGCGTCAGCTGCTACTGCCTGGCAGTATTTACATGTTAGCCTCCACTGTAGCAGCTTATGCAGTTTAGTAGTCAGATCCATTAGAAGATAGCATCAAAAAGGACAAAAATTGTTCAGAGAAATGTAACAAAAATCAACAGGAAAACACACCCCTCAAACACCATGTTTTAAACACAGATGCCATAGAATTAAAGAGATGGTTATTTAAAAAAAACTCAGAACACATTCAATAAATAACTAATCTTTCTACCCTTTTTTTAAAATCATTTTTGCATTTTGCACTATAAAAATATACTGTGCCATAAAAAAAAAATCATAGAAAAAACTCTTACAAATGCTGTACTTAAATTTTCCAATATTTTAATGCACTGGTGAATCCATGCAAAAAAAAGTTGACTATGCATGTTAAGGCAGACTAAAAACAGTGTGCTATGCACAAGGCTTTATCACACATCTTAAGATGGTGCCCAAAGATGTTAGGGAAATTGCATTAAAATTAGCATTCATCCATCTGTAAATGAGACAGCATCATAAGCAAACAAGGCTTTATTGGGCCCATGGGAAACAGCATGGTATGTAGCCTCCTCTAGCCATTTCTCCTGGGCCTGGTAAAGGTAGAAGATATCAAACCAGATTTGGACATAAGAGAAAGGGCTAGCTAGCCTGTGATAGTTTCTCTGCTCCCCAAATCAAAGTGTCTTGCTCTTAAACATACTTGATGCTATGTGCCTGTGATGGGGGAAAGGAGATGTTTCCTGCAGAAATCAGGATTTTTTTTTCTCTCCGTGGGTAACTCTTAAGCGCCAACCTTTCTGCTAAATTTTCAGCTGCCCAGAGTCGCATGCACACTAGCAACTCAAACCCACTGCAAGTTTACATTAGACTGAGAAACACATCAGTGAGCAGCAAAAAAGATTATTATTTTGTCAAAGTGCATCCCGATCTGCAATTGCAATCTTCAACTGCTTTTGCTGGATTCCAGTCATCAAAGCACTTTTGCAAAGAATCAATTTAATTTCCCCCCTTATGGTTGTTGGAGCTGTGAGGTATGGCTCTCCCTCTCCCATGAACATTTGTGTTTGCAACAAGCTACTATTCTGAGACGGTCTGTCTGGGTACGTACGGAATGTTGGACAGATGGAGGGTTGCAGATGGAGGGAATATATTCAGAAAGTTTTTTGAGCCTGGCTTCTTGAAACGATGCAGAGGACTATTGCTGTAGTCCTTAGTCAGACCTTGGTCCTCATGCCCTTCACGAGGAAGCTGAACAGTCTGATGCCTGGATAGTGCAACGCGGAGCACTCTTCCATGGAGTCTCTGCCCACTGAGATGGCTCATTGCTAGAAAAGCAGGAAATACTCAGAGAGGTAGGAAATCAGGGCAGGTACATAGACAGATGGAAAACATTTTAGTGTACTTGCTTTATGCTACTGACCTATCCTGCAAGACATTCCAATGGAGCTGTATAAATTATCTTATTTACTTTAAGAATTTGGTTTAGTAAAATATATATAGGTACATACACCCCTACATTATCTTTGTATATTTACTCATTTCACAGTAATTTCAAAAAAATTTAACGTAATTCCAAATATCTTATTTCCATGAGATCGAATCAACCTTAGGCTAGTAAATCAGTACGTAAAAGTGATTATTATAACAGGTGTGCAAATCACACAAATAGGTGTTGAAAGCAGATGAGTATTTTGGTAGGAAGGAAGGAATGAAGCACATGTTAGCAATGCTGAAAAAGGAAAATATAGAGTAGTTACTCAACTGTAACAGGTATTCTCCAGGAGCAGCAGGAATCAGTCCTCACATATGGGTGACGTCGGCACCAACGGAGCCCTCGTGCGGAGCATTTCCCCAGCTTTCAAAGAAAGCCTTTGGGAATTGCAGCGCGCATGCGTGGTCCCCTTCCCACCCAAGGGTGCCATCTTGTTCAGTCTGATGACATAGCTAAAAGACAGCAAAAAAATTAGTAAAATAAATCATATGATTGCAACTCCAAGGGGAGGAGGGAGGGTTGTGAGGACTGATTCCTGCTGCTCCTGGAGAACACCTGTTACAGGTGAGTAACTACTCTTTCTCCAGGACCAAGCAGGAAGTCAGTCCTCACATATGGGACTCCCCAGCTTAAGGCTACTGGAGACCCCAAGCGGAAAAATGAGCTCCCTCTAGCTCGTCAGCACAGAAGGAAGGAATCTTCTCTGAGAACGCCCCCAACCGGTAGCCCAACACCAGGGCCGGAGGTTAGGAGTTGCCTAAACCCCAAAGAGATTGTGGAGTACTGCCTGTCCGAAAGCACTGTCCCTGCGGGACTCCCTCTCAAGGCAGTAATGGGCCGCAAAAGTCTGGCTAGAAGACCAAGTAGCGGCCCGGCAGATGTCTGCCAACGGAACAGAGCGAATATGAGCCACTGACGCAGCCTTCGCCCTGACAAGATGAGCCGTGACTCGACCCTCCAACGAGAGGCCGGCTGCCCCATAAGCCCAGGCGATACAGTCAGCGACCCATATGGACAACGTACGCTTGGAGACAGGAAACCCCAACTTATTGGGGTCAAAAGAAACGAAAAGCTGAACAGCCTTCCGATGCTCCCGCGTACAGTCAAGGTAGAAGGATAATGCCCTCCTACAGTCCAGGGTATGCAAGACCATCTCAGCCCGGTTGGCATGCGGCCTGGGAAAGAAGGTCGGAAGAACCACCTCCTGATTGAGGTGAAAAGGGGAGACAACCTTAGGAAGAAACTTAGGGTGAGTCCGTAGGACGACCCTATTCCTGTAGAACCTAGTGTAAGGAGGATCAGACACTAGTGCCTGCAGTTCACTCACTCACCTAGCAGAGGTGAGAGCTACCAGAAATAAAGTTTTCCAGGACAGAAAACGGAGAGGGCAGGTAACCATAGGTTCAAAAGGCGGACAAGTAAGCCACTGTTAAGACCACATTCAGATCCCACTCAGGGGCCGGTGGACACAAAAGGAGGCTTAAGCAGAAGGCGGCCTCTGAGGAAAAGAGCCACCAACGGGTGGTGGGAAAGAGGCCTTCCGTCCACCGGCGGGTGGTGTGCTGAGAGAGCACTAAGATGAACTCGGACAGAGTTAGACTTAAGGCCCAGATTGGAGAGGTAGAGCAAATATTACAACACTATTGCAACCAAGCTCGAGAAGGGATTCTCACTGTGCTGAGCACACCATGCGGAGAATCAACGCCACTTAAGAGCGTAGGATTTCCTGGTGGATTGATGCAGAGAGGCCAAGACTACATCATCCACCTCTCGAGGTAGTAGCAGGGGAGCTAGGACTACCCTTTCAGCAGCCAGGCCATCAGATGAAGGGACTGGAGGTTGGGGTGCAAGAGAGTCCCTTGATCCTGAGACAGGAGATAGTGTTGAAATCCCAGAGGAAGAGGTGTGTCCACCGCCAGCTGTAGTAGAAGCGGGAACCACGGTTGTCTCGGCCACCTGGGGGCTATGAGAATCAATGAAGCCCCGTCCCTGAGGACTTTGAACCGCGTTCTGGACACTAGTGGTGTGGGAGGAAACGCATACAGCAGAGGCCTGTGGACCACGAGATCAGAAACACATCCGCTGCTACTCTGAGAGGATGCGGTTGTCTGGAGCAAAATCTCGGGAGTTGCCGGTTCAGAGGACTGGCGAAAAGGTCCATGGTGGGGAGTCCCCACTTGAGAAAGACCTGCTGAACCACCAATGGGTTCAATCTCCATTCGTGTGGTTGCAGGATCTGACTTCAGTCTGTCTGCCAGGCAATTTTCCTGACCTGGGAGGTAGACAGCTTTGAGAAGGATTCCGTGATTGACAGCCCAAGAGCACAGTCGTCGTGCCTCCTGACAAAGAAGGAAGGAGCCTGTGCCTCCTTGTTTGTTCACATAGAACATGGCAACTTGATTGTCCGTCTGGACCAGTAGACTGGTGAGAGGCGAGGTGAGAGAAGGCTCTCAGAGCTAGGCGTATCGCCCGTAGCTCCAGGAAGTTTATCTGTTGAGTAGCCTCCCAAGGGGTCCAGAGACCCTGAGTACATGTCCCTTGGCAATGTGCTCCCCAACCGAGAAGAGAAGCATCGGTTTTCAGCACCTGAGTATGCGGAGGGGATTGAAAAACCACTCCGAGCACCAGATTCGGAAGATGAAGCCACCATTGCAGAGAGGAGACCAGGAGGTCGGAGATTCTCACTGAGTCTGCTAGGCCCCCTGTGGCTTGATGCCACTGAGTGCGAAGGCTTCACTGAGCAGGTCGCATGTGCAGGCGGGCATTGGGGGTGACATGAACCGTGGAAGCCATATGGCCGAGTAGTCTCAGGAATTGCCTGGCAGAGACCAGGGAATTGCTGCGAAACTGGCTGGCCAGATCCATTAGCCTGTGGGCCCTGTCCAGAGGCAAAATGTCTTTGCTTGAAGAGTGTCTAGTCTGGCCCCTATGAACTCTAAGTTCTGGGACGGGAGCAAAGTGGACTTTGCGAAGTTTATGACAAACCCCAAGTGCTGAAGCAGAGCCACAGTGTGAAGGGTGGCCTGGATGGCCTCCTGGGAAGATTGGCATCTTATGAGCCAGTCGTCCAGGTACGGAAACACAAAGAGACCCTGAAGCCTCAGGTAGGCCGCCACCACAGCCAGGCACTTGGTGAACACCCTGGGAGCGGAGGACAGGCCAAAGGGTAGTACTCTGTACTGATAGTGGTTTCCTCCCACAACAAATCCGAGATATTGTCTGTGGTCTGGATGGATAAGGATGTGAGTATACACATCCTTTAGATCTAAGGAGCATAGCCAGTCTCCCTGCTGGAGGTAGGGCAGCAGGATTCCAAGGGTAAGCATCTTGAACTTTTCCCTCTCCAGGAATTTGTTGAGGTTGCGCAAGTCTAGGATGGGTCTCAGGCCTCCTGTTCTTTTTGGTACCAGAAAGTACCTGGAATAAAAGCCTTGACCTCTCAGGTGGTGGGGCACCGGTTCCACAGTCTGATCCTTTAGCAGACCTGCTAACTCCTGAAGGAGTAGGTCCCTGTGCAGAGGGGTTCTTGGAGGCTCCCCTGGAAAATAGGAGGGAGGTACCTGGTGAAAATGGAGAAGATAGCCCTTTTGGACTATATGAAGAACCCAGGTATCTGATGTGACGGCTGACCACCTGTGGGCAAAGTGGGCCAGCCGGCCTCCTGTGCTGAGAGAAGCCAGCGGAGGAGAAGAGGCTATGCTGCTTGGAGTCAAAAAAAACCACCCTGCTGAGCAGGGGCCGGTGTAGGTGGCTTGGGGGCCTTCTGCCTACGGGGCCCGTGACCCTGCCCCCTTGGCCTGCTGACCCTGTTGGGGAGCTGTAGAGGCCTGATAATGAGGGTATTGTTTATAGGCAGACGACTTCTTCGGGTAAAAGGACTTTTTTTCCCAAGCCCTTCTTCTTCTGAGAAGGGGCAGAGGTTTTCTCCAGGACCAAGCAGGACGTCAGTCCTCACATATGGGTGACGTCGGTGCCGACGGAGCCCTCGTGGAGCAATTTCCCCAGCTTTCAAAGAAAGCCTTTGGGAATTGCAGTGCGCATGCGCGGTCCCCTTCCCGCCCAAGGGTGCCATCTTGCTCAGTCTTTTTTCCGCGGAGCCCTACAGACGTTGTTTGTGATCACCGCTGAAAAAGATGATTTTTATTATTTTTTCTTGTCTCAATTCGACGCCGGTTCCTTTTCCCGCCTGGACTCGATACACCGGTGTCGAGTCCTTTCGTGATTTTTTCGGTTTTTGTCCTTTGTGACTGGCGTTCGCACCATTTTTTCCTTTTCCTGGCAGCCCTGTCTTTTGACCTCGCAGGGGCCCTTTTTCCCCTGATGGCTGCCAGCGGGTTTAAAAAGTGTGATCGGTGTAAGAAACTTATGTCTCTTACCGACACACACGACTGCTGCCTCCGCTGCCTTAAACGTGATCACGACCCGATGATCTGTGGTCCATGTAGCAAGATGTCCTCTAAAGCTTTGAGGAGTCGGCAGCAACAAAGGGAAAAAATCTTCTCTGACTCCGCGTCCGGCCGGGCCCGGACCTTGTCAGAGGCTTTGACGTCTTGGGACTCCGGTCCTGAGCATCGGAGTTCCTCTGAGCGGGGGTCTCCTGCCCAGGAACATCATCGGAAGAAACAACCCGCGCCGTCCCGGGTCCTCTGAGTCGGAGAGGCCTTCAAAACATCCTCGTCTCGAGTTGGAGTCTCCTGGACACGTGAGTACTGTGGTCCTCGTGGACTCACCTCCGAAGGAGCCGACGTTGGGCCCGAGTCGGGGGCTGCTGGGTCTCCTGAGTTCGGACTCAGGTTGACGGCCTTGGAGAGCAGTTTGGCTGCCTTCATGGACCAGCAGTGGGCATTGATCGCTGGCCTCGCCGGTGATTCTGCCCCGACCGCCGGGACGTCGACGTCCAAGTCGACCCCGGAGATCGAGCCGATCCTCGAGTCCATGCAGGCTCGAGTCGATCCTCGGTCACGGTCTCCCTCGGCCTCCCATTCGGGACCGAGATCGTCGGGGCGGAAGGCAACGATGCCTGCCCGACCGGAGCCGCGCGATTCCTCCTTCGAGGAATCGGCCTGGGAAACTGAGGACAACGCGTCCCCTGGTACTTTTTGGACTCGGTGTGTCCCATCGGACTCGCCAGAGTCCGAACCTCGGAGACGGTCCCCCCCGGAGGACACCCGGTTCTCGGACTTCATGCGGGATATGGCCAAGACCTTGGCATTCCCCACAGATCCTGAGGAGGAGCCTCGAGCCGAAGAGCTCAATGCTCTCCAGTATGACTCTCCCCCCGAAGGAGGCCTTTACTGTACCGGTTCCTCCGATGCTGGAGCAACTTCTCTTCCGCATGTGGGAGAGCCCGGTGTCGGTGCCGGTGTTAAGCAAGCGGGTCGATTCCATTTATCGAGTCCGCAAGAGCCCCGGGTTCCAGAAGGCACAACTACCGCACCATTCCATGGTGGTGGAATCGGCCATGCATCGACTCAAGAGTCAGAAAATGCACTCCTTGGTGCCTCCCGGCCGGGAGGCCCGGAACCTGGATGCCCTCGGTAGGAAGTGCTTCCAGGGCTCTATGCTTGCTTGTCGAGTCCAGACTTACCAGCTCTATACGGGCATGTATCTCCGAGACCTGGCAAAAGAAATTGCCGGGTTCTCTGCTGGTCTCTCCGAACCACCTTTGCAGAGGTTCCAGGCCCTATCCACAGGTATTCATGAGTGCTCGAAATTTATCTCTCGAGCAGCCTACGATGGCTTCGAAGCATCGGCTCGAGTAGCCTGAACCGGCATCGGTGCCCGCCGACAGGCTTGGCTTCAGTCAACAGATCTCGAGCCATGGGTGCAGGACAAGTTGGTCGATGTCCTCTGCAAAGGTGAAAACCTCTTTGGCAAGCCCATGGCTGAAAAGGCTGCAGAACTCGAGACCGAGACTCTGACCAGGACTAGGCTGTCCAGGAAAACCTCTGCCCCTTCTCATAAAAAGAAGGGCTTGGGGAAAAAGCCCTTTTACCCGAGGAAGGCAGCTGCCTATAAACACTACCCTATCAGGCCCCAGTAGCTCCCCCACAGGGTCAGCAGGCCAAGGGACGGGGTAATGGGTCCCGTAGGCAGCAAGCCCCCAAGCCCACACCACCAGCCCCTGCTCAGCAGGGTGGGGGCTTTTGACTCCATCAGCATAGCCTCTTCCCCTCCGCTGGTTTCTCTCAGCACAGGAGGCCGGCTGGTCCACTTTGCCCAAAGATGGTCAGCAATCACTTCAGATACCTGGGTGCTTCATATAGTTCAAAAAGGCTATCTTCTTCACTTCCACCAGGTACCTCCCTCCTATTTTCCAGGGGAGCCTCCCAGACTCCCTCTGCACAGGGACTTGCTCCTTCAGGAGTTAGCAGGTCTTCTTCAGGAACAGGCTGTGGAACCGGTGCCCCACCACCTGAGAGGTCAGGGCTTCTATTCCAGGTATTTCCTGATACCAAAATAAACAGGAGGCCTCAGACCCATCCTGGACTTGCGAAACCTCAACAAGTTCCTGACAAGGGAAAAGTTCAAGATGCTCACCCTTGGAATCCTGCTGTCCTACCTCCAGCAGGGAGACTGGCTATGCTCCTTAGATCTAAAGGATGCCTATACTCACATCCTTATTCATCCAGACCACAGACAATATCTCCGGTTTGTTGTGGGAGGAAATCATTACCAGTACAGAGTCCTGCCCTTTGGCCTATCCTCCGCCCCCCCGGGTGTTCACCAAATGCCTAGCAGTGGTGGTGGCCTATCTAAGGCTTCAAGGCCTCTTTGTATTTCCATACCTGGACGACTGGCTCATAAGGGGCCAGTCTTCCCAGGAGGCCAATCAAGCCACTCTTCGCACAGTATCTCTGCTCCAGCACTTGGGATTTGTCATAAATTTCACAAAGTCCGCTTTGCTCCCCCTCTCAGGATCTCAAATTCATCGGCGCAAGGTTGAACACACTTCAGGCAAAGGCCTTCCTGCCTCTGGACAGGGCACAGGCTCATGGATCTAGCCAGCCACTTTCGCCGCAATTCCTTGGTCTCTGCCAGGCAATTTCTGAGACTACTCGGCCATATGGCTTCCACGGTCCATGTCACCCCCAATGCCCGCTTGAACATGCGTCCTGCTCAATGGTGCCTTCGCACTCAATGGCATCAGGCCACGGGGAACCTGGCGGACTCAGTACAGGTCTCCAACCTGCTGGTCTCTTCTCTTCAGTGGTGGATTCATCTGCCAAACCTGGTGCTGGGAGTGGATTTTCAATCTCCTCCGCCTTCTCAGGTGCTAACGACCGATGCTTCTCTCCTGGGTTGGGGAGCACATTGCCAAGGGACATGTACTCAAGGCCTCTGGACTCCTTGGGAGTCTGCTCAGCAGATAAATTTCCTGGAGCTCAGAGCCATTCGCCTAGCTCTGAGAGCCTTTGCCCACCTCACTTCTCACCAATCTGTACTGGTCCAGACGGACAATCAGGTTGCAATGTTTTACGTGAACAAACAAGGAGGCACAGGCTCCTTCCTTCTCTGTCAGGAGGCACGAAGACTGTGCTCTTGGGCCGTCCTTCACGGCATCTTCCTCAAAGCTGTCTATCTCCCCGGTCAATAAAATTACCTGGCAGACAGGCTGAGCAGGATCCTCCAACCTCACGAATGGAGATTGGATCCGTTGGTTGTTCAGCAGATCTTTCTCAAGTGGGGCCTCCCCACCATGGATCTATTTGCCAGTCCCCTGAACATGCAGCTTCCCAGATTCTGCTCTCGGCAACCGCATCCTCTCAGAGTAGCGGCGGATGCTTTTCTGATTCCATGGTCCACAGGCCTCTTGTATGCCTTTCCTCCCATGCCACTGGTGTCTCGGACACACTTCAAAGTTCTCAGAGAAAAAGCCTCGCTGATCCTAGTGGCTCCCCGGTGGCCGAGACAACCTTGGTTCCCACTTCTAATGCAGTTGGCGGTGGACACTCCTACACCCCAACCTCCGGTCCCTTCATCTGATGGCCTGGCTGCTGAAAGGGTAGTCCTTGCTCCCCTCCTGCTGCCTCGGGAGGTGGAAGAGGTCGTCTTGGCCTCGAGGCGGCCTTCCACCCGGAAGTCCTACGCTCTTAAGTGGCATCGGTTCTCCATTTGGTGTGCTCAGCAGTCTGAGAATCCCTTCTCCTGCTTGGTGGCAGGGGTCTTGCAATATTTGCTTTACCTCTCCAATCTGGGCCTTAAGTCCAATTCTGCCAGAGTCCACCTCAGTGCTCTCTCTGCGCATCACGCACAAGTGGATGGCAGGCCTCTTTCCAACCACCCTTTGGTGGCTCGCTTTCTCCGAGGCCTCCTTCTCGGCCTCCAGCCCCTGAATGGGATCTGAATCTGGTCTTGCAGCGGATTACCTGTCCGCCTTTTGAGCCTATGGCTACCTGCCCTCTTCGTTTTCTTTCCTGGAAAACTGTTTTTGGTAGCCCTTACTTCTGCTAGGCGCGTTAGTGAACTGCAGGCCCTAGTGTCTGATCCCCCTTACACTAGGTTCTACAGGAATAGGCTAGTCTTGCGGACTCACCCTAAGTTTCTTCCAAAGGTGGTTTCTCCGTTTCATATCAACCAGGAGATAGTTCTCCCCACCTTCTTTCCCAGGCCCCACTCCAGCCGAGCTGAGATGGTCCTGCATACCCTGGACTGTAGGAGGGCCTTATCCTTCTACCTTGACCGTACGCGGGAGCATAGAAGGGCTGTTCAGCTCTTCGTTTCTTTTGACCCCAATAAGTTGGGGCTACCTGTCTCCAAGTGTACTTTGTCCATATGGGTTGCTGACTGTATCGCTTGGGCTTATGGGGCAGCCGGCCTCTCATTGGAGGGTCGAGTCACGGCTCATCGTGTTAGGGCGAAGGCTGCGTCAGTGGCTCATCTCTGCTCTGTTTCGTTGGCAGACATCTGCCGGGCCGCTACTTGGTCTTCAAGCCAGACTTTTGCGGCCCATTACTGCCTGGAGAGGGAGTCCCGCAGGGACAGTGCTTTCGGTCAGGCAGTTCTCCATAATCTCTTTGAGGTTTAGGCAACTCCTACCCTCTGACCCAGGTGTTGGGCTACCGGTTGGGGGCGTATTTCAGAGAAGATTCCATCCTTCTGTGCTACTGAGCTAGAGGGAGCTCATTTTTCCGCTTGGGGTCTCCGGTAGCCTTAAGCTCGGGAGTCCCTGGTCCTGGAGAAAGAGTAGTTACTCACCTGTAACAGGTGTTCTCCAGGAACAGCAGGAATCAGTCCTCACAACCCTCCCTCCTCCCCTTGGAGTTGCAGTCATCTCATTTCGTTTTTTACTAATTTTTTGCTGTCTTTTAGCTATGTCATCAGACTGAGCAAGATGGCACTCTTGGGTGGGAAGGGGACCGCGCATGCGCGCTGCAATTCCCAAAGGCTTTCTTTGAAAGCTGGGGAAATTGCTCCGCGAGGGCTCTGTCGGCGCCGACGTCACCCATATGTGAGGACTGATTCCTGCTGCTCCTGGAGAACACCTGTTACAGGTGAGTAACTACTCTTTCCTGGAAAGCCTAGTCCTGGTCAGAGTCTCGGTCTCAAGTTCTGCAGCCTTTTCAGCCATGGGCTTGCCAAAGAGGTTTTCACCTCGGCAGGGGACATCGACCAACTTGTCCTGGACCCATGGCTCGAGGTCAGATGACTGTAGCCAAGCCTGTCGGCGGGCACCGATGCCGGCCCCGGCTACTCGGGCCGAAGCCTCGAAGCCATCGTAGGCTGCTCGAGAGATAAACTTTGAGCACTCTCGAATACTGGTGGACAAGGCTTGGAACCTCTGCAAAGGTTCCTCGGAGAGACCAGCAGAGAACCCGGCAATCTCCTTTGCCAGGTCTCGGAGGTACATGCCTATGTAGAGCTGGTAAATCTGGACACGGCAAGCAAGCATAGAGCCCTGGAAGCACTTTTTACCGAGGGCATCCAGGTTCCAGGCCTCTCGGCCGGGAGGCACCGAGGAGTGCATCTTCTGACTTTTCAGTCGATGCATGGCCAATTCCACAATCATGGAGTGGTGCGGTAATTGTGCCTTTTGGAACCCAGGGCTCTTGCGGACTTGATAAATGGAATCGACCCGCTTGCTTAACACCGGCGTCGAGGCTGGGGTCTCCCACATGCGGAAGAGCAGCCACTCCAGCATCAGAGGAACCGGAACAGTAAAGGCCTCCTTCGGGGGAGAGTCATACTGGAGGACCTCGAGCTCCTCGGCTCGAGGCTCCTCTTCGGGATCCGCGGGGAAGGCCAAGGCCTTGGCCATATCCCGCACGAAGTCTGAGAACCGGGTATCCTCCGGTGGGGATTGTCTCCGAGGTTCGGACTTGGGCGAGTTCGATGGGACACACCGAGTCCGATGGGTGTCGGGTGACTCTTCGTCCTCCGTCTCCCAGCCCGACTCCTCGGAGGAGGAATCGAGCGGCTCCGGTCAGGCGGGCACCAATGCCCTCCGCCCCGACGCCGAGGGTACCGGCGTCGACGACCTCGGCCCCGAACGGGAGGTCGAGGGAGACCGTGGCCGAGGATCGACTCGAGCCCGCATGGACTCGAGGATCGGCTCGGCCTCCGGGGTCGACAGACGTCGAGGTCCCGGTGGTCAGGGCAGATGCACCGGTGAAACCGGCAATCAATGCCCGCTGCTGTTCCATGAAGGCAGCGAAGCTGCTCTCCAAGGCCGTCAACCTGAGTCCGAGCTCAGGAGACCCAGCAGCCCCCGACTCGGGCCTCGATGGCGTCGGGCCTGACGTCGGCTCCCTCGGAGGAGAGTCCACGAGGACAACAGCACTTACGTGTCCAGGAGACTCCATCTCGACACGAGGATGCTTGGCAGGCCTCTCCGACTCCGAACCAGGAGCATCCACCGACGCCACCCTCGTGGGTTTCTTCTTCCTGCGATGTTCCCGCGAAGGAGACCCCCGCTCAGAGGAACCCCGACGCTGCTCGGGGCCGGAGTCCCGAGACGTCGAGGCCTCTGACGAGGTCCAAGCCCGGCCGGACGCGGAGTCAGAAAAAAATTTGATACTTCTGGTGCTGCCGACTCCTCAACACCTTTGAGGACATCTTGCCACATGGACCATAGATCATCGGGTCATGATCGGGTCCGAGGCAACGGAGGCAGTAGTCGTGTGTGTCGGTAAGAGACATAAGTTTCTTACACCGATCACACTTCTTAAACCCGCTGGTAGCCATCAGGGGGAAAAAGGGCCCTTGCTAGGTCAAAAGATCGGGCTGCCAGGGAAAAAGAAAAAAAGGCGCGAACGCCAGTCACAAAGGACAAACACCGAAAAAGAGAGGAAGGACTCGATACCGGCGTATCGGTCCGAGCGGGAAAAGGATCCGGCGTCGAACCGGAGAAAAAAAGAGAAAAATAGGGAAAATCAACTTTTTCCTCGGGGAAAAACGAACTATGTCCGTCGGGCTCCGCGGAAAAAAGAAGACTGAGCAAGATGGCACCCTTGGGCGGGAAGGGGACCACGCATGCGCGCTGCAATTCCCAAAGGCTTTCTTTGAAAGCTGGGGAAATGCTCCGCACGAGGGCTCCGTCGGCGCCAACGTCACCCATATGTGAGGACTGACTTCCTGCTTGGTCCTGGAGAAGACACTTTAGCAATGTTTTGGCTGTGAATAAGGAAGGAGAGACGTAGCAAAGATGTCCCCAAAGTTACAAGCAGAAATAACCAAAAGGATGAGAATGCTATCCACAGTGACAGAAAAAGAAGGAAGGTGGGTGGTGGGTTTGGGGAAGTAGGGAGAAGATAACTTATTCAGTCTTGGCCATGTTACATTTGAGAGTCAAGATGTCAGACAGACAATTTGAAACTGGATTCTTGGTGAAATTTCTGGTGTAGAGGAGAAGATTTAGAAGTTGTCAGCACAAAAATGGGGCTGAAAGCTGTGAGAAATTAGATTAGGGCCTAAGGCTGAGCCCTGAGGTACACAGATCCCTAGTGGCACAGCCAGGGTTGGTGCAACCATTAGGCAACCTAGACATAGTTGCCTAGTACACCAATGGTCAGAGGGCACCCATTGCTGCCAGTGCCGCAGCTCTACGGAATGTGCAATGGTGGCAATACTTCCAAATGGCACTGAGACGCCAGAATTACCTTTCTGTCTGGGGCTGCAGCACCATTCATGCTTCTACCCCCTCTGATTCCACTTCGTGTCTAAAAGAAAGTGGAATCAGAGGGAGCAGAAATATGAACGGCACCGCAGTCCCAGACCACTACTACTACTTATTTGTATAAGAAAAGGGAATTCTGGCACTGTGGTGCCGTTTTGAAAATCTTGTTGTCGCTGAGAGGGGCGGCAGCGGCGCTGGGAAGGAGGGCTGTCTAGGGTGCCTCATATCCTTGCACTGGCCCTGGGAAGAGTGTGGAACAAAAACTACCAAAGAATACACAAAGTACGGTGGGAGAAGTAAGAAGAAAACCAAGAGAGCAGAGTCCCGAAATCCAATTAAGAACAGAAGGTCAAGCAGCAGGGTGTGATCAGTTTTAAAAGAGGCAGAGAGGTAAAGTAAGAGGAGGACAAAGTGAAGGCCTTTGGCCTCAGCTACAGTGTAAGACCGCCCCTGGAGATTATAGCAAGTGCAGTTGCGGTGGAATGTAAAGGGTGAAAAAACAGACTGAAACCGAGCTAGACATATAAAAAAAAAAAAACGAACAGAAAGTCAGCATAGTAAATCTTTACAGCATATCTTATTCAAGGTATGAACTGGTAGATTGAACTATATTGCAAAATACTTTCATCATTTATATAATATAAAAACTCACCAAGCTGTGCTTGTGTTGCATCTGCCATTTGCACTAAGGCGGTCTCCTTTTTGTTAAAGAGAATCTTCACTCGATGCACATCACCATATACCCCTAAGATTAAGAAATAATATTTCAGTTGTTTTCTATGCCAACTGAATGTCTACAGTCTTCATTTATCTATTGTGCAAATTAAGAGATTTCCTTTTTATTTGCTCGATTTCACTAACAGAAATTAATGATACACAGTTTGCTGCAACAGTTAGGAAATCAGCACGAGAAACTAAGGAACGTTTCACTGTCTAATTACTGTTGCGCTAGGAAATTAGGCATTTTAAGGATGAGCTGCATCTCAAGCTTTTAGTTTTGCCATTGAAGTCTTAAGACTATACTTAGATGTGTTGATATGATGAAGAAAATATTTTCAGGCACTTAATATCATAATGCTTGTCAATGAAATAAGTGCACATTAAGAAAAAGTGTTGCAACATCATCAAATGACAAAATAAATATCAATTACACTCCACTAAAGAAAGAGAATCCAAGAGGGTGGAAAGGCTTAGAGCAAGCACAGAAAATAAATAACTACCTCCTGCCACAAATAGAGGCTCAATATATGCCTACCCCAAAGGCCAAATCCATTTCTTTCAACTTACCCTCACTTCAAAATCTGGGTCAACTATCTGAAACATAGTGGTCAGGAATGTTCTTAACCAAGTGGAATCATAAGATATACAGCAATTACCCTGTAATCTGAAATATTATTTAGAAGGAAACTGGAGCAAAGTGATTGGGAAAAGGAAAGGGGCTTGGATTAGCTCATGCTTTTTAGAAGTACAAAGTGAGTTTCCAGCTGTGCTGATATTAAGAGTTGGAGCAAAGCTGTTAGAAATTTCTCCCCGACATAGCAGACTTGAAATGCAGACAGAGTCGAAGAATGGATGTGGAGATTGGGCACCAGTTTTCATGGACGTATCCCTGTGGTGTCTTACAGGGGAGAATAAGGTTGCACGAAGTTTGAAAAAAAATCATATTAAAAGCAATAAGCACATGCATGAGTATAAATATTGTGGGATATAATTCAAAATATTAAAAAAGGAAGATTTTTTATGAACTATGATGTATCAGATAAGTAGGGCATAATATGTGCCCGAACGAGTCAGATCTTTCTCCTTCCCATTAGCTGCATCTGCTGTAGAAGTGTTATCTAAAATTGACAAATTATTTTTGGACTGATGGTTTAAACATGCCTTTGTGCCAGGTTTCTTGCATGCACTTTTCAACTTGTAGTTTCTCTTTTTTTTTTTTTTTAAGCAGCACATATTTTGGCAACACACGAACTTTCGTGCCAAAAGGTTCCTGAATCTTTAACAGCAACTGCTTCTTTAAGGTTCCTTTTCATTCTAGGAACAATGAGAGTAATTCTATAAGGTGCAGCTGGATTTCCATGTGTGTTTCTATGTGTGAAAGGCCCACTTACGTGCAGAGATTAATCGATCACTATTCCAAAAGCACATGTGTTAGGCTGATGGTGTGTATTTTCACTGTGGACATGTAAAGGGGCGAAGGCTGGGCAGAGCATGGGCAGACTGCAAATTTATGCATGAACTTTATAAAATATGGCTTAATGTGCATAAGATATGCACGTTCATTTACCCCTTCTTTAGAGTTGATTTAAGTGATCACAGCTTCATTTATTTATTTATTTGCAAAACTTTTATATACCGCCAATTCCCAGGTTCAGTGGCCGTTTACATCGAACAATGTTAAAGTACATAGAACAATGTACAACTATATAACATACATGGAAAGCACAGTTACTTACCTGTAACAGGTGATCTCTGGGAACAGCAGGAGTTAGTCCTCACATATGGGTACGTCGGTACCGACGGAGCCTGAGCGGGAAAGCTCCCCAGCTTCCCAGAAGGAAGCTTTTGGGGCCTCCCACTGCACATGCGCGCTGCCTTCCCGCCTTCCTGACCAGCTCTCCTCAGTTCGAGTTTATAGCTGAGACAATAGAGAGAGGAAAGGAAGATAGATAGAAGATACAACTCCTAGGGGAGGTGGGTGGGTTGTGAGGACTAATTCCTGCTGTTCCCAGAGATCACCTGTTACAGGTAAGTAACTGTGCTATCTCCAGGAACAAGCAGGAATAAGTCCTCACATATGGGGACTCCCTAGCTAAGATGCCTGGGAGATCCCCTTCCAAGGGTTCGCCATCTTCGTATGGATCTCAGGCATCCATCCTGGGAAGGTGGGCAGGAGTTGTTCAAGTATGGAACAGGTGTTTGAGGACAGCCTGACCAAACAAGACATCCCGGCGGGAGTCCTTGTCCAAACAGTAATGGGCTGTGAAGGTATGAACCGAGGCCCAGGTGGCGGCTCGACAGATCTGATCTATGGATACAGAGTGAAGATGAGCCATAGAAGTGGCCATGGCTCTCACATTGTGAGCTGTGACATGGCCTTCCAGAGAAATGTTTTTACTCTGGTAAGCAAAGGAAATACACTTAGCAATCCAATTGGAAAGTGTACGTTTGGAGACTGGAAGTCCCAAATGAGAAGGATCAAAAGCCACAAAAAGTTGGGAAGACTTTCGATGTGGCTGAGTCCTGTTGAGGTAAAAGGCGAGAGCTCTTTTACAATCTAGAGTATGAAGGTTCCTCTCTGCACTGGATGCATGAGGAGCCGGAAAAAAGACAGGTAGATATACCTCTTGATTAAGATGAAAAGGCGAGACCACTTTGGGCATAAAGTGGGGATTCGTCCTGAGGACCACCTTATCATGATGAAACCTAGTATAAGGTGGATGAGCCACTAAGGCCTGTAGTTCACTGATGCGGCAAGCCGAAGTGACTGCAATAAGGAAAAGGACCTTCCAGGAAAGAAATTTCAAGGAGGTAGAAACCAACGGTTCAAAAGGTGGCTTCATAAGATGACCTAGAACTAGGTTCAAATCCCATGCTACCGGAGGAGGTCGGATGGGAGGCTTAGTTAGAGTCAGGCCTCTCATTAACCTTGCAATAAGAGGATGAGAGGAGACAGGTTGTCCATTTATAGGTTTTAAGGATGCTGCAATAGCACTTAAATGGACTCTGACTGAATTCGTCTTAAGGCCTGCATTAGAAAGATGCAGGAGATAGTCTAGTAGAGAATTCAAGGGAAGTGCCAGAGGGTCAAGACCCTGTTGAGCACACCAAATGGAAAAGCGTTTCCATTTGAAAGCATAGGAACGCCTCGTGGAGGGTTTCCTAGAGGCATGAAGGATATCTTTCACTGGTTGAGAAAGATTGAAGTCATGAAGGCTTAGGCCTTCAGTAACCAAGCTCTGAGGAGTAGGGACTTGGGGTTTGGGTGCCACAAAGTCCCTTCCTCCTGAGACAGAAGGTCTGGCGCAGCTCCCAGGTCCAGGGAGGGTCCCTGGGAAAGATGCAGAAGTAGAGGGAACCACACTTGGCGTGGCCAGCGTGGAGCTATGAGGATCATCGATCCGTGATCCCTTTGGAGTTTGAACAGAGTCTTGGGAATCAAAGGAATGGGTGGAAAGACATATAGGAAGTCCTGACCCCAATGTAGAAGAAAGGCGTCGTTGGCCTGAGCTCTCTGACACGGAGTCCTGGAACAGAACCGGGGAAGTTTGGCATTGCACGGACTTGCAAAGAGGTCTATGTCCGGGGTTCCCCATTCCTGAAAGATTCTGCGTATCTGGTCCATATGCAAGGACCATTCGTGTGGAAGCAGAACTCGACTGAGTCTGTCTGCCCAAGAGTTTTGAACCCCTGGAAGATACACTGCCAGAAGATGAATTTGATGCTCTCTGGCGAAGGCCCATAATCTGAGAGCTTCGTTGCAAAGCGACAGAGAGCCTGTCCCTCCTTGTTTGTTTACGTAGAACATGGCCACCTGATTGTCTGTTTGAACTAGGACAGTCAGGTTGACAAGGAGGGTATGGAAGACTTTGAGGGCAAAGAAGATTGCTCGCAGTTCCAGGAGGTTGATGTGAAGGGTGGTCTCCTGTGGAGACCAAGTACCCTGAGTGGAGAGGTGTTGTAGATGGGCTCCCCAACCTGTTTGGGAGGCATCTGTTGTGAGGGTTGCCTGGGGCAACAAAGGTTGGAAGGGGGTCCCCCAACAACAGATTCTTGGTGGACATCCACCATTGGAGGGACCAAAACAGACGCTTTGAGGTGAGTATTTGGTCGGAGAGCGCTCCTGATGCCTGAGTCCACTGGGTGGCCAAGGTCCATTGAGCTGCTCTCATATGAAGACGAGCGTAGGGCACCACGTGTACTGTGGAGGCCATGTGGCCCAGAAGTCGCAGCATTTATCTGGTTGTCAAGTGACTGCTGGACTGAGCTTGGGAGGCCAAGCACACCAGACGTTGGCCCCGGACTTGAGGTAGGTAGGCCCTTGCAGTGGTGGTGTCCAACTGGGCCCCTATGAATTCCAGAGACTGAGTACGGATAAGTTGAGACTTGGGAAGGTTTATCACCAGTCCCAGATACTGCAGAATGTGCCTTGTGCGGTCCAGGGAAATCTGGGCCTCTGACTGAGATGGAGCTCGGATGAGCCAGTCGTCCAGATATGGGAATACAAAAATTCCCAGACCTCTTAGAAATGCGGCAACTGCCATGCATTTGGTGAACACTCTTGGAGCAGAGGCTAGACCGAAGGGAAGTACTCTGTACTGGAAATGTTTTCCCTGAAACAGAAATCTTAGATATTTTCTGTGGGATGGGTGAATGAGTATATGTGTGTACGCATCCCTGAGATCTAGAGAACAAAGCCAATCCTGACTCTGAAGGTATGGAAGGAGAATGCCTAGAGAAAGCATTTTGAATTTCTCCTTGTACAGAAATCTGTTCAATTCTCTCAGATCTAGGATAGGTCTGAATCCCCCTGTCTTCTTTGGTATGAGAAAATAAGGGGAGTAGAATCCTGTCCCTTGTTGAAGAAGAGGAACCACTTCTATTGCCCCTTGGGCAAGGAGAGAAGAGATTTCCTGACCCAACAGGGCCAGGAGAGATGGGGGAGAATTGAAGTGCCTCACCATGGTATATGGAGGAAGGTTGGAAAAATGAAGTTTGTAGCCCTCTCTGATGATAGAGAGGGTCCATTGCTCTGATGTAATTTGCCCCCATCTGGGAGCAAAGTGAGCTAACCTTCCGGGAATGGTGAGGGGCTCTGGTTGTTCTAGAGCCAGAAAGGTTAAGTTCTCTAGGGGCAAGTCAAAACCCCTGAGGGGGTTGAGCCTGCTGAGGAGTGGCAGACACTGCAGGCTTTGACCTTACCTGTTTAGGCTGCTGACGTTTATCAGCAAAGCGAGGCTGAGAAGATTGTTGGCCAGTATTTGTGGAAAATCTGGCCTTCTTGTAGTAAGGCCTCTTAAAAGACTTTTTCTTGGCAGGAGTAGAGGTAGACTTAGAAAGTCTATCTAATGTAGCATTTTCTGCATCCATTTGAGTGGCTTTAATTTGCCAGTCTTTACCAAATAAGTTCTCACCTGTACAGGGCACATTCCGTAAGCCATACAGGACCCAGGGTTCTAGGTCAGAGGCCTGGAGCCAAGCAAGTCGTCGGGCTGCAATGGCAATGCCCGAAGCTCTACCGGCACCTTCAAAGGAATCAAAGGCTGCTCTGTTGGAGAACTTAGAAACATCTAGAAGCTGTTTCACCAGAGAAATGAACTCCTCCTTTCTATCCTCAGGGATAAATGAGGTAAAATGCCGTACCTTTAGGGCAAGTTCCCTTAGAAACATGCCCATATACAGACTGTATGAATTAATCCTGGCTATAAGCATACTAGCCTGGAAGATTTTCCTACCAAAAGAGTCTAGGGTCTTACATTCTCGCCCTGGAGGGGTAGAAGAGTGCCTTTTGGTACTCTTAATCTTTTTCAGCACAGACTTCACCACAATGGAATGGTGAGGCAGCTGAGGTTTTTGAAAACCAGGAGAAGGAGAGACCCGGTACATGGTGTCCAACCTACGAGAATGAGGAGACAACGTTAGAGGAGCCTCCCATAAGTCCATCAAGTGTTCTTGAAGGATTTCATGGATAGGCAGGGTGACTGCCTCTTTAGGAACCGTAGGGTATCCTAAAATATCCAATTTCTTTGATCTAGGTTCTTTTTCAGAGGATGTAGTAATAGAAAGTCCTTTAGCTACTTCTATAATGAAGTCTTGAAAGGACAAATCCTCTGGTGGAGACATTCTCCTCTTTGGGGAAGAAGGCTCTTCAGGAAGAACCAGAGACAGCTCATCAGAGTCATCAGAGGAGTCAAAATCCTCAGAAGAATCAGAGAATCCTCTATTTGCTTCCAACGCACGATACGCATACCGATCGGTATCGACATCGGGCGTACCGGGTATGGGATCGGTATCGGGTGAAAACCCGGATCCGGCATGCGGAACCGATCTGCGTTTGGAAGATGATGGTCTCGGTTCCGGTATGGAAGACAGTACCGGAACCGGACCCGGAACCGCTAGATGCGGTACCGAGAGCGTCGCAGCTTTAATGAAAGCCAGAATGGCCTGCTGCATGGTCTGGACAGTATTGCCCATAGACGCCACTGCTGCCTGGATGTCGGTACCGGCATGGGCCGGTACCCCAGAGCAGTCTAACAGGTGATCAGTCGAGGCCGTGCCATCGATGTCAACCTGTAACCCCATAGATGGTGCTTTGGAAGCCAGCTTCCCGCCGGGATTGTTTGGCTGGGGCAGGATCCTCAGATTCAAAAGTGAGAGCCTCTCGATACTTTGAAGGAGATTTGCTCTTTGAGGACCTGCCCGAAGAAGGTTTGGTTACCTGAGATCCATCCGGAGAGGAAGACCTGGATGACTGTGATGCTGGATTACACAGGTACACTACCAAAAAACTGCCTCCAGTTTTGCAACTGATTCCTATAGATTATGGGGTGCTGAATCCAGGAAAAATAGCCAAAATGTTCCATCACGTCACGTTTTCTTGCAAAATTAGATTTCTTACCCATATAAGGAATGTTCACATAATTTCTTTTTAGCCGACTGCAGTTTATTTTCTTGGCCCAAAATAGAGGTTGTAATGGTTAACTAACTAGAAACACTCCCTCATGATATTTTAGAGTGTTTTGTATTCATTTTATACATTAACAGGACAATTGGGAGGCGGGGGGCTAAATCCAGTACTCGCGCTGGCGCATGTTCTTTCCTGTTCGCCTCGCCTCGTTCGCTCGCTCAAACACGGTGGTTGCGACATGAACATTCCTGTCAAATTTCAGTTTCTTGCAAGTTCATTATTACCTTTTGTTTGCTCAGTCGTAAACCAGCTTTATTCCGAAGTGGTTCACTACAGTTGTAGTTTGCAGTGCTGTGTATTTGTGATGGCTCACAGAGCCAGAGGTTGCGTCAACTCTCCGGACAGTTTTTGTTTTATTTGTGGGGAATATACCGTGAAAAAGCGGCAGAGGAACATTTCTGCATTTATTAAAAAAGTATATTTCGCCTATTTCGATTTGAAGTTAGGCGATCAAGACAAACCGTGGGCTCCTCACAAAGTGTGCAAGACATGTGAGGAAGATCTACGCTTATGGATGAAAGGTAAAAAACAAGCATTTCGTTTCGGAATACCTATGATGTGGCGTGAACAAAGAGACCACAGCAGTGACTGCTATTTTTGCTCTTGCATTGTGAAGGGATACAACTTAAAAAATAAGAACGTAATAAGTTACCCCAACCTTCCCTCAGCAATTAGGCCTATGCCTCATAGCAACGAAGTACCTATGCCTGAACCACCAAAATCTTTGGATCATATTTGTGTGGACGGTTCTGATCATGATGAGACTCATCAGATGGCTTTTCCCGATGAGTCCAGTACTTTCGAGTTTGAAACTGAACCAGATCCGAAACCTGAACTTTTCTCTCAAGCTGAATTGAATGATTTAGTCCGGGATTTAGGACTCCCAAAAGATGCTGCCCAACTGCTAGGTTCTCGGCTTAAACAGAAAAATCTATTGTCACCAGGAACAACTTTTTATTGGTAGCGCAACCGCGAGACACAATTTTGAAGTATTTCAGCAAAGAGGAAGATTTGGTATTTTGCAACGATATATACAGAGTGATGGAAAAGTTTAAACTCAAGTATGATCCTGCTGAATGGCGGCTGTTCATTGATTCGTCAAAAGACAGCATAAAAGGTGTCTTCTTCATAATGGCAACACATTCGCTTCAGTTCCTATTGCTCACTCTGTTATTCTCCAAGAAAAATACGAGAATTTGGCCCTGATTCTTCAGAAGATTCGTTATGATGAGCATAAGTGGATGATTTGTGGAGACTTTAAAATTCTATCCATGCTATTAGGGCAGCAATCCGGTTTCACCAAATATCCCAGCTTCCTTTGCTTGTGGGATAGCCGGGTCCGTGACCTACACTGGGGGAAAAAAGACTGGCCAATTCGGGAGTATTTGAGACCCGGTGAGAAAAATGTTCTTCATGAGAGCTTGGTACCTCGTGATAAAATTCTATTACCACCTCTCCACATTAAGTTGGGTCTCATTAAGCAATTCATCAAGTCCCTTCCAACAGATGGTGAGTGCTTTCGGTACCTTTGCTCAAAGTTCCCCCGACTTTCTGAAGCAAAGCTAAAGGAAGGAGTGTTTGTTGGCCCTGATATAAGGAAACTCATTTCAGATGGAGCATTCACTGAAACGATGTCTGAGAAGGAAAAAGAAGCCTGGGATTCCTTCAAGGATGTTGTTCTCAAATTCTTGGGGAACAGGCGGGATGAGAACTATAAGGATATTGTTGCCAGGATGCTCAATGCCTTCAAAGAACAAGACTAACATGAGCCTGAAAGTCCATTTCTTGCACTCCCATGTGAACTACTTTCCCGAAAACTTGGGGGCGTACAGTGAAGAACAAGGTGAAAGGTTTCACCAGGACATCAAGGACGCAGAGAGAAGGTACCAAGGAAGATGGAACACCACTATGATGGCTGATTTCTGCTGGTTGCTGCTGCGGGAAACCCCAGATGAAAAATACGCCAAGCAGCGCACCAAGAGAAGCATTCGGGGGAAGAAGAAACGGGCCCACCAGGAGATTGATTGACCCAAGAATGACTTTAAAATCTAAACTGTGTTGACAAATATCGTGTTTTTACTAAACTTTGAAATAAAAATTTGCTAGTTATTACCACAGTGTCGGATCTCATTTATTAGAATTTTATTTTCACACCATCGGGTGTTTGTCTTCATGTATTGCAATGGTGCGGTTTGCGTTTTCTATTCTTACATACATACCTGTACAACATTTTTTGCACATTTCTTTGCTTTGCTTTGTGTCTAACCTCGCTCTTATATGCTCAATGTTTGTGCACATGTATGTGGCTGTTTTAAGCGCAGACAATTTTGCTACCATCACAGTGTACATTACTCTATTCTTATGTGCTGCTTTGTTACAATTTTCTTTATTCTTATTTGAATAACTACTAAACAATTAGTATAAAGAATTCATCCAAGAAACTTTTATCTCGATCGCACTCAATCTGAAACGTTCACCTCAAACTGCTAACCCAATGTAGCAAAAAATCTGTACGTGATGGAGCAAATTGGTTACCAGATATGGATTCAGCGCACCAAAAAACGTAAAAATCAATCGAAATATTAGAGGCAGTTTAAAAAAAAATTTTTTAGTGTACCTGTGTTATCTGAAGCAAACAGCACATGGAATTTGTTGGCCCGGTTCTGCAAACCACGTTTAGACATCTGGGAGCAGGATGGGCAGTCCGGAATGGAGTGGTCAGGTCCCAAACATTTAAGACACCAGTCATGGGTGTCTGTGACAGAAATAACAGCACTACACTTGGTACACTTCTTGAAACCAGGGGCTGGTTTCTCCATGAGGAGAATTTGTGTAGGCCTGAGGCCTAACCAAAGTCACCAAGTTGCTAAATAAAAGGTTTTTTTGTAAAGAAAAGGAGAGACCGGCGGTACCGGTTTCGGTATGGGGAAGGCAGGTACACGGTCTAAAGAAACAAACTAAAATAAGAATTAAAGAAACAAACTAAAATAAGAATTTCTTCAGCGGTGACAGGAACACGACCTGCTGGCCCCGCGGAAAAAGAGAAACTGAGGAGAGCTGGTCAGGAAGGCGGGAAGGCAGCGCACATGTGCAGTGGGAGGCCCCAAAAGCTTCCTTCTGGGAAGCTGGGGAGCTTTCCCGCTCAGGCTCCGTCGGTACCGACGTACCCATATGTGAGGACTTATTCCTGCTTGTTCCTGGAGATCTGTAGATAACTATGTACAAGAAGTAAAAACTATAAAACATACTTGGAACTGTAGATAATTATATACACATATGGGGCTCCCTTCTGCTCATATTCTAACACATCATTATGTTAAATTCACACGGATTCAACTTTATAGAATAGATGCCATTAGTGCATGTAAATCTAGCCACTATTTACAAAATTACCTTATATATGTAGGGTCTTGCAAAACATTCGGAAAAGAAAAGAGAAAATAGCACAAAACTGAAGACGTCCGTTTGTTAATAAAGAAAACATTTACTATTATAATTTTAAAGGGGGTGAAGCTTTTACCACTGTAGTGGACCTTCTAACCGGGTTAATCATGCTAAGCAGGATATTAAGCAGCATTAATGACATTAGTGCCACTGAATATCTCAGCGTGTCACCACTGAACGTCCTAGTCAGGGCATTCTGGGGACTGATAAGAGGCAGCACCAGGGATAACCTGCTAGTATCAATATTCAGCCACCAGCCAGTTATCCCTCAGTGGCAAACGTTAAGCACCTGAAAGGCTCACCTAACGTTCGCCACTAAAGAATATCGCCACTGGACAGTTAGCTTCGGTGCTATCCGGCTGACCTGGATATTCATTGCTGGTGGTCAGATATGGCTAGCCACCACTGCTAGGATCACTGCTCAAAATGTTTAGCTAGTAATATTTCAGAGCAAAATGGAAACTAGGTTTGAAGAACCACTTAATTCAACCTTTCACTTTCCCACAACCTAGATCCTTGTGATCACAAATCTATTCACAAGCCTTTTTGCAAGATTTTCTCTGAGAATTTGCTGAAAGAATTCTTACAGCTAAAGTAGGCATCTTATTTATTGAAAGTTCAAGCAATCTGAAAGAATAGTCTTTGGTGCGACCTCATTTGAAGTTATTGTCTGCAATTCTGGAGACTGCACCTTCAAAAGGGATATAAACAGGTTGGCGGCGGTACAGAAGGTGGCTACTAAAATGATTAGTGGTCTTTGTTTTAAAGCATATGAGGAGAGACTTAAGGATCTTAATATGTATACTTTAGAGGAAAGGTGGGATAGAGATGATATGATTGAGACATTTAAATACCTCCGTGGCATAAATGCATAGGAGGAGAGCCTCTGTCGACTGAAAGCAAACTCTTCTATGAGGGGACATAGGATGAGGGTGAAAGGGGATAGGAGTAATATATGGAAATATTTCTTTACAGAAAGAGTAGTAGATGCATGGAATAGTCTCCCAGTGGAGGTGGTAGAGATGAGGATGGTATCTGAATTCAAAAAAGCATGGGACAAACACAGAGGATCTCTGAAGGAAAAAAGGGGACTGTTGTAGTGGTTGAAATGGAAGGGCAGACTAGATAGGCCATGTGGTCTTTTTCTGCTATTACGTTTCTAATCCTCAAAAGGGAGAAAACATTTCAGGAAGTACACAATAATGTGGGCAACCAGAAAACCGTAGAGGACTGCAAAAAAAAAAAAAAATATATATATATTTACGCCAGAAAGATGAAATGCAAAAATGCAGAAAACCATTAGTTCAGCTATTGCTTCTCATCTATATTTGAAAAGCAAAAAAAAATGGAATATAAACCAGCCAAAAACAGATGAAAGAAAAACAGCTACCCAAATAGAGGAATGCTTTGATATACTGAAGAGATAGGTATTGATAATCATCTTTGTGTTCCGATTAAGGAGGAGTATTCCTTGTACTGTTTTTTTTCTGCAGATCATCTTATATTGATTTGGAGGTTTTGGGCATTTGTAGAGTTTAAACAAATTGTTCCGACTCTACCAATGCCCCGGTAAGCAACTATAATATGGTGTGTACTACTACTTAATCATAGTGCTGCACACTTACATATAAGAGAGATCCTGCTCAAAAGAGCTCACATTCTATCAAAGACAGACAAATGCAACAAACTGCGGAACTAGGGTAGAACAAGGGATCCAGAGGTGGGGTTTTAACCTGGATTTGAATAGGGCCAGAGATGAAGTTGACATACCAACTCATAGGGGTATGTTTACTAAACCGTTTTAATGTGCGCCCGGCGATAGTGTGCAGGCTGCCATAAAAGGAGTGGGCGTTTCAGTCTTAAAGTAGCAAAACGGGATTATCGCGCGATAACGCGTGCTGCTGCGCACATTAACAGGCTAAGTGCCGCTAAGCGCGTTAACGCGCGGTAATCTTAAGTAGGCGCCCAGACATGCAAACACAGAAACAGGTGTAGTACAATGGTTAATACACTGACTGATGATACAGGGGTCATGAGTTTGATCCCCCAGTGTGCCTAATGCATAAGGCTGGCTGAGGCATCAGCTTTGACATGCAAGTATTGTTTCTTGAGGCATGTTATTTGTATTTTAATTATTGCTGCCAGCAAACACACCCTCACGTGCCATAACCTAAGGTGCCACATAAGGCACCCTATAAGGCACTCCATAGGGCACATTATAAAGTGCACTGTCTGCCACGGCACCCTATAATGTCCCCTATAGGGCACCCTATAAGGCACTCCATAGGACAACTTATAAGGCACCTTATATGGACTGTAACCATAAGGTGCCTCAGAAGGCGCTTTATAGGGCACCCTATAAAGCGCCTTCTGAGGCACCTTATGGTTACAGTACTCTGAGGGTGTTTTTGCTGGCAGCACTAATGTACATTAAAAATTGACAATGCTCCGGATAGCCCTGTCAAATAACCCCACTGTGGGTTTGAACCCATGACCTCTCGCTCCACAGGCAGTGAAGTAATCAGTGGGCTACAGCTACTAACAAGCCCCTGGCTGGCTACAGAAGGACTGCAGGTCACCACACAGTCTGCTGTGGTTACCAAGATAGGGTTAACCCACCCGTACCCATGATGCACTGCACATGCAAATCAGCAGTCTACAGATGATCACAAGATGGGGTATGCACCCCCACAGCACCTCGGCCTGGTAGGGGGAGCTGACCGTGTGCACCCCCACAGCACCTCAGCCTGGTAGGGGGTACTGACCGTGTATGTTACTGGCACAGAGTAGCTACAGACCGTCACATTGTGCGGGTACTGTGCTCACCCTGAGGGTGAGGTGGGGCACCCAGCACCAGGTCCACAGCACCTTTCATGACTGAAATAGGCTATGCTGCAGGTCCCCATCAGTGCTAGTGTGTGTGACAGGTAGTTCCTGCAGACACATCTGTATTTCTCAGTCATGTCTAGCCCTTATGGGCTATGATGCACCCAAAATAGTGCATATCCTGTGTTGGTACCATGGGCACATGGTGTAGGTGAGGAGGGGTATTTGGACCCATAGGTGGATTATGTACCACCACACAACGCACTCTCTGTGGCTCAGGATGGGAAACAGGATCTCCCACCAACAGAGCCACACTCTACCTCCCCGCAATGGTGGCAGTAGAGAGGATCATCAACCCCAGTCCTGCTGGGGAACAGACACCATACAGGGCAGGCAATGCAGATCTGTACACATCCTTAAGGCAAGGCAGACAGAAGGCCTGGAAATGCTCAGCTGCCCCCCACCACTATCTGACATTCTCCAGCAGCAAGCCTCCAGCTGCTGCACCCTGCAAGATGTTCCATCCAGACACATACTAGCTGCAGACAGTCTGCTAGCTAGTCCATAGTGCATGTTTCTAAAGGAGATGCATGTACCCAGAACTGGGATGTCAGCATACACACCAAGCAGATAAGTCAGTGATTGGGCCCCAAAAGGGAACCATAAACATCACATGAGAGAAACACTATATAGCACTATGGGGGAACCTAGCCATGCCGTGGTCACTGCTCAGTCAGTGTGAGAGTACCTCCCAGCAGGACATGCTATGGCCACCCTGTCCGTGTAGGTGGTTGTCAGGCACTACAATGTCTGAGCCATTGCCCTATGCCCTGTGCAGATGCATCCTGGCCAGGCCACCCTGTCCGGGCTATACCCATGGTACCTTGCTCCTCATTATGCACATTGGCAGGCTTACACTGGCAACAGTGTGGGCTGAGGAAGGTGTTGGCAGACACCACACACTGGATAGACAAACACAAGCTCCCACACCTATGCCAGCATTGTGCAAATATAGAGGCTCTTGGCAGCCCTGGGCACCGCACCAGTCCTAGGCACAGTGCAGGCATGGCTATGGTACGTAATACTGTTGGGGTCACTCACCAGGGTGGTAAACACTGTCAGACATCAGACCTGAAGCACACTCCACAGACAGCAGAAAGGTTGCTATGATGCAGCTCAATCAGCAAATTATGCTTAACTTAGGAATTGCTATCTGCCAGTAATTATAGCAACCGTTTGATAGGTGTGTACAATATTCCCAGGTTTCGGGTGGCACTGCTAAGGTATGCAAGTGCTAGTATTGGGAGATGCACGCAGGGCCCAACATCCTGCCTCTCCAGGAGGCTTTGGATAATGGAGCCTGTGGGTGAGGGTGGTGTCTGCCCCTGTTGGCCGCTGCTCTAGGGCAGAGGTTCCCAACTCCAGTCCTGGTGGGCCACACACTGTTCGGGTTTTCATGCTGTCCCTAATGAATATGCATGAGATACAGCTGCATACCATGGGGGCGGTGCATAGACATGCAGCACAGAAGTGTTTATTAGAGGCAGCATGGAACCTGAATGGTGTTTGGCCCTCCAGGACTGCATTTGGGAGACTCTGCTCTAGGTAATGTGCATGTTTATGGTGTCTGTGCTCTGTAGGGTAAAATGTAGGTTTATTGGGCATGTTTCTGTTATCTGCAATAAAGGTTCTGTCTGTATTAGCACGTTTTAGTAGTGGGTAAAATATGGGGACTGGGTTGGCAGGAACCACAGCTGGGACTTGAACCTGTGACCTTCTGCTCCTGAACACACTGGCTGTGTTCACTGCACCACCATGTTGCCACAGAGATAGTGCATTCCCTGGAGATAACATGACTGGTGTCAGACAGAGCCTGTCTGTTGCAGTGCACGGCACCCACCTAAACAGGGCTAGGCTATGGTCTGCTCTGGGCAGCTGGCACTGCCCCCTCCACCACCAGTACCCCTCTGCCACCATGCTGACATGCTCTTCTGCTGGTGGTGCTGGTGCTGCGCAGTCTCAGTGTGCGGGTAGGCGGCTGCCTATGGTGCGGGTTCTGGGGTAGGGGTGCCTGCATAGCTGTCCATGCTTTCCCCAAGCACCGCCTGCCAATGTTCCGTGCCATTGGGGGTACCTGTTGGGTACTATTCCCTGTGACACCATGGGAAGCACACTCTTGCCCATGTTGGGCCCTCAGCAGTTGCTGTCTGGCTGCTCTACTGTTTCAGCATTCCTATGGGCCAGCTAGGCATTACCCTAGTCCGCACTGTGCCCCAGCTGCACCACAGCATGTGCCACCTGCAGCCCTCTGTGTCCCCTTTTCCAGCATCTGTCCAGTTGTCCATTCTGACATGCCCGCCCTGCTGTTGTGGAACATGTGCACACCATAGGAAACCTGTCCAATGGAGAGGAAAACCCTGATCAGCGCAATTTCACTGTGGGCTCATTCACCTTGTATGGGGACAGAGCATAGACCCTTCCAAAATTCATATCTTTTTTTAGAGCTTTCTTGGGGGTGTTTTTTGATGTTTCCCATTGATATCACTATTGCCCAGCTTGGTTATGTTTTTTTTACATTTTCTTCTGGTCATTTTCACTGTTTCTTTGCCCTTTTGTTCCATGCACATGTATCACACATCACTTTTTTGTAGGTTTCCCTGGTTTTGCTGTACATTGCTGACGGAAATGGTTTCTTTTCCCTTTAAATCAGCTCTAACGCCAGGGTTTCACTGGCGTTAGTTTTCAGCCTCGGATTTCACAGCATTAGTGTGCAGGGAGTCTCTCCCCTCCCACTCTCCGCCCATTGACCCTCTCTCTCTGCCCCTGGGGAGTCTTCCTCCGCCCTCCGGGAGCCTTTCTCCGCCTTCAGTGCTCGTTTGCACCTTAGCACGCGTTAACGCGCCCTAAGGCGCCTTATCGCCCGGTAAAGCGCCATTATCGCGCGATAAGGTGCCTTATCGTGCGATAACGTGGGAGAGCGCACGTTAAGACGGTTTAGTAAACATACCCCATAGTCTCTTCCAGTTTTATGGAGCTGCAAGGTAGAATTAAAGGAAGTCTGGATTTGGCAGAGGAAGAAAGACACGGATAAAGCATAGTTACTCACCTGTAACAGGTGATCTCCGGGAACAGCAGGAATTTAGTCTTCACATATGGGTACGTCGGTACCGACGGAGTCTGCGCAGGAACGCTCCCCAGCGTTCAATAGGAACGCTTTTGGGAGCATCCCTCTGCACATGCGCACTGCCTTCCCGCCTTTCCAACTGTCCCTCTTCAGTTAAGTTTGTAGCTGAGTGAAAGGATAGAGGGAGAGAGGAAAGAGACAAAGAGAGAGAGAGACAACTCCTAGGGGAGGTGGGTGGGTTGTGAAGACTAAATTCCTGCTGTTCCCGGAGATCACCTGTTACAGGTGAGTAACTATGCTATCTCCAGGAACAAGCAGGAATGCAGTCTTCACATATGGGGACTCCCTAGCTGAAGATGCCAGGGAGATAGCCCCAGGAAGGTGCCAATCCGGAAAGATAGGCATCTTTCCTACCATGGATCTCTGGCATTCCACCAGGGTTGGTGGGTAGGAGTTGAATTAGGACTGAAAGATTTCAAAGAACAGCTTGGCCAAAGAAGGCATCCTGACGGGAGGCTTTATCCAGGCAGTAGTGGGCTGTGAAGGTGTGTACCGAAGCCCATGTGGCTGCTCGACAAATGTTATCGATAGACACAGAGTGGAGATTAGCCGTGGAAGTAGCCATGGCTCTCACATTATGAGCTGTGACATGGTCCTGAAGAGGAAGACCCTTACTCTCATAAGCAAAGGATATGCATTGGGCAATCCATTTGGATAAAGTTCTTTTGGAGACTGGAAGTCCCAAATGACTAGAGTCAAAAGCTATAAAAAGTTGCGAGGACTATGTTGCTGTGTTCTTTGTATGTAAAAGGCTAAGGCCCTTTTACAATCCAAAGTATGAAGGTTTCTTTCTGCATTAGAGGCATGAGGCCTCGTAAAAAATACAGGAAGATTAATTGATTCAAATGAAAAGGCGAAACCACTTTTGGCATAAAGTGTGGATGAGTTCTAAGAACAACCTTATGATGAAACCTAGTATACGGAGGTTCAGCCACTAAAGCTTGCAATTCACTAATGCGACGTGCAGAGGTGATTGCAATTAGGAAGATGACCTTCCATGTCAAAAACATAAGGGCTCTAGTGGCTAAAGGTTCAAAAGGCGGCTTCATAAGCTGCCCTAGAACTAGGTTTAGATCCCATGCCACCGGAGGTGGCTTGATGGGAGGTTTGGTTAATAGAAGGCCTCTCATAAATCTTGATATGAGTGGATGAGAGTAAAATGGTTGTCCATTCAGAGGCTTATAGGAAGCTGCAATTGCACTAAGATGGACTCTTACTGAATTGGTCTTTAGACCAGAATTTGATACGTGAAGGAGATACTCTAGTATCAATTCCAAGGGTATGCAAAGGGGGTTTAATCCCTTCTTGGAGCACCATATAGTAAAACGTTTCCACTTGAAGGCATAAGATCTTCTTGTGGAAAGTTTCCTAGAAGCCTGAAGGATATCCTTTACCTGTTGGGACAGGTTGAAATCCTGGAGGTCTAAGCCTTCAGCAACCAGGCCGTGAGGAGCAGGGACTGGGGATTTGGGTATCATAACGTCCCGTTCTCTTGAGAAAGGAGATGTGGAGCATGCCCTAACTCCAGAGGTGCTTGCTTGAGAGAGACACAGAAGCAGGGGATACCACGTTTGGCATGGCCATCGTGGTGCTATGAGAATCATGCAACCCCCGTCTCTCTGAAGCTTGAAGAGTGTTTTGGGGATGAGGGGAATGGGTGGGAAGGCATAGAGGAAGTCCTGGCCCCAGTGAAGGAGGAAGGCATCCCTTGCCTGACAATTGTGAGCCGGAATCCTGGAACAGAACCGGGGAAGTTTGGCATTCAGTGGACTTGCAAAGAGGTCTATGTCTGGAGTGCCCCAGAGATGAAATATCCTTGCCACCTGGTCTAGGTGGAGGGAACACTCATGAGGCAGCAGTACTTGACTGAGTCTGTCCGCCCAAAGGTTTTGAATGCCTGGAAGATGTAGCACTAGAAGGTGAATTTGATGTTCTCTGGCGAGGGCCCACAGTCGTAAAGCTTCGTTGCATAACGACAGAGC
Source organism: Ichthyophis bannanicus (assembly GCA_033557465.1). NCBI lineage: Eukaryota > Metazoa > Chordata > Amphibia > Gymnophiona > Ichthyophiidae > Ichthyophis > Ichthyophis bannanicus. The sequence goes on along the minus strand of CM066032.1, from coordinate 676,427,304 downwards.
CTGTTCCGCCCTGCTTGTTCACATAGAACATGGCTACTTGATTGTCCATTTGGTCTAGGACTGTCTTGTAGCTGAGCTGGGCGTGGAATACTTGAAGAGCTAAATAGATTGCTCTTAATTCCAGGAGGTTTATGTGTAAATCAGCCTCCTGTGGAGTCCAGATTCCCTGGGTAGAGAGACGATTCAGGTGTGCTCCCCAACCCACTTGTGATGCATCTGTCATCAGGGTGGCCTGAAAAAGGGGTTGATGAAAGGGAGACCCCACTGTCAGGTTTTCTAGTGATTGCCACCATTGGAGGGACAAAATTAGACGTTGAGAGATTATTTTGTCCGACAAATGACCTGTGGCCTGTGCCCACTGTGTGGAAAGGGTCCACTGATCTGCTCGCATGTGGAGGCGAGCATATGGGACTACATGAACTGTGGATGCCATATGTCCCAGTAACTGCAGTAGCTCTTGAGCAGTGAGGGAGGATTTGCCCGCTGCTTGAAAAGCTAGTTGCATTATGCGAAGACACTGGACCTGAGGAAGGAAAGCCCTTGCCTGTCTGGTATCTAGACAGGCTCCTATGAATTCCAGGCATTGGGAAGGAAGTAGTTAAGATTTTGGGAAGTTTATTACCAATCCCAAGTATTGGAGGATTTGCATTGTACGGGACAGTGCAGTGCTGGCCTCTGCCACTATAGGAGCTCGAATGAGCCAGTCGTTTAAGGGAAGACGAAAATTCCCAGGGTTCGTAGAAATGCAGTTACTACTGCCATGCATTTCGTGAATACCTTTGGTGCTGAAGCCAGACCAAAAGGAAGAACCCTGTACTGGAAATGCTTTCCCCTGAAAAGGAAACGTAAGAATTTCCTGTGATCTGGATGGATGAGAATGTGAGTGTATGCATCCTTTAAGTCTAGAGAGCAAAGCCAATTCTGGCTTTGAAGCTATGGCAGAAGAGTTCCTAGAGAAATCATTTTTAACTTCTCTCGAAACAGATATTTGTTCAATTCTCTGTGGTTATGTTCAATTCTCTGTGGTCTATAATGGGTCTGTGTCCTCCTGTTTTCTTTGGAATAAAAAAATAGGGGGAGTAGAACCCTGCACCCTGTTGAAGAATGGGTACCTCCTCTATTGCCCCTTGGGCAAGAAGTGTCGAGACCTCGTGATCTAGCAGATTGTCTGCAGAGGTTTGAGAATTGAATTGCTTTAGAATTGTAGGAGGCGGCATGCTGTGAAAATGAAGCTTGTACCCTTCCCCTACAATGGACAAAGTCCAACCTTCTGCTGTTATCTGATGCCATCTGTTGGCAAAGTGGCATAACCTGCCTGGAATATTGGGGGGTTGGGGACCCCTCAGAGGCAGGAAGACAAAGCTCTCTAGGAAGGAATCAAAGCCCTTGAGGGGGCTGAACCTGGACAGCTGGTTGGGCTCTCGGGCCTTTTGGCTTCTTTTGCTGTCTAGTTTGTCCCTTTTGGGCAACCTGACCTGGAGTTTGACTCTGTTGGGTATAGGAGGGATAAAACTTCCTCTTTTTGCTGAAAGATTTTTTATAAGGTTTCTTTTTGGCTGGAGGGGCTGTAGACTTTGACAATTTATCTAAAGTAGAATTGTCAGTATCTAACTCATTAGCCTTCTCCTGCCAGTTCTTGCCAAAGAGATTCTCCCCCATGTAAGGAATGTTGCCTAACTTGTCCTGTACCCAAGTCTCCAAGTCTGATGCCTGTAGCCAGGCAATCCATCGTGCGCCAATGGCAATAGCTGAGGTTCTGCTGATGCATTCGAAGCAGTGAAAGGCTGCACGATTAACAAACTTGGAGACATCTTGAGCATGCTTAACTAGAGCAAGAAAATCTTGTCTCTTGTCATCTGGGAGAAGTGGGCTCATAAGTTCCAAGTCTCCTGTGACTTCCTTGAGGAACATTCCCATATATAGAATACATGAACTGATCCTAGCTGAAAGCATGGAAACTTGAAAAGTTCGGCGCCCAAAAGCATCCGGAGTCCTGCATTCACGACCTGGAGGATTGGATGCATGCCTGTTTGCACTTTTCATCCTACGGATGGCTGATTCCACTACCACTGAATGGTGTGGCAGCTGAGTTTTCTGAAATCCAGGACATGGCAGAACTCGATACATAGTATCAAGTCTCCTAGAGTGAGGAGAAGTAGTCAGAGGTGTTTCCCACATTCTGAGCATCAAGTTATGCAAAATTTCATGGATAGGCAGAGTGGCTGCCTCCTTAGGAGCTTCAGGATATTGGAGAATTTCCAATTCCTTTGCTCTGGGTTCCTCTTCAGGAGCTACTGTGATTGAAAGACCTTTGGCCATATCACGGATGAAATCCTTAAAAAGACATGTCCTCTGGAGGTGACATTCTGCGCTGGGGAGAAGAGGAATCTTCTGGGAGAAAACCTCTAGTGCCAGCAGAATTGTCAGAGTCTTCGGAATCGGAGGAATCAAAGTATTCCTGACCCCGATGCTCCTGCAAAGCACAGTCCCGGTACCGATCGAAGTCGGTACCAAACTGACCCGATACCGATCTGTCGATTCCAGCCAGAGATGGCATGGGAAGAGTTTCCACCGGGGCCGGTACCGTTGGTACCGGTATCGTCAGTGTCGGTACCGGTGGCTTACCAGCGTCGGTGTCGATACCGGTGCCCTTTGCACCACCAGTACCGCAGCTGAAAGAAGAGTTGCGATGCTGCGCTCGATAGCGAGGAACCTCTGGTCTATCAACGCTGCTGATGCTTGGGTGTCGGTACCGGTTAGAACGGCCGGAAACCCTGAGCATGGCACAGGTAGTTCTTGCGAGGTTGAGGCCTCGAGAACATCCTGAAGCCCCATCGATGCTTTGGAAGCTGAAGCCTCCCGCCGGGGCTGTCTTGCCGGTGTGGTTCCCTCAAAGGCAATGCCAATGGCCTCTCGATGCTTAGCAGGAGAGCTACTCTTTGAGGACCGGCTTTTATGTTTAGTTACCTGAGATCCATGGGAGGAAGAAGAGGCCCTTGACGATGTCGATGCAATTAATTTATTTATTTAGCTGTATTTATATCCCGCTTTTCACCAGGTCAAAGCGGTCAATTGGGGGATACATTTAACACAAGGGGATAGGAGACACAATATGCTAATACTTACAGGGAACATGGGCAATGGAGGGTTAAGTGGCTTGCCCAAGACCACTAGGAGTGCCTATAGGACTAGAAATCCCAGTCCCTCCAGCCTGAGATTGCTGTCCCCAGGTGGGACTTGAACCCCCGGCCCTCCGGCCTGAAGTACCTTGTCCTAACCACTAGACCACTCCTCCCTGGCATCAGAAGAAAAGAGGGTACTGAGCTTTGCAGCCCGGTTCTGTCTTCCTCTTTTAGTCATCCCCATACAGGAGAGACATTCAGTTGGAGAATGTTCAGGTCCCAAACATTTAAGACACCAATCATGGGTGTCAGTGACGGAGATGGTACCGCCACACTTAGTACTTTTTTTTAAAACCACTAGTTGGCTTTTCCATGTTTTAGGAATATGGGGCCCAGTGCCCAAAATGGCACCTAGCACCAAAGAGAAAAGTTTCTGAAGAGAAACAGTTTAAGCCTTAGGTTTTTTTTGAAAAGAAAAGAACCGGTGGTACCGGTAAGCGTCGTGCGGTAGGCAAACACGACAACAAGAAAAGAAATTTAAAGATGGAATTTTCTGCGGTGACAGGGAATAGATCCTGTTGGCTCCGCGGAAAACGAAGAACTGAAGAGGGACAGTTGGAAAGGCGGGAAGGCAGCGCGCATGTGCTGAGGGATGCTCCCAAAAGCGTTCCTATTGGACGCTGGGGAGCGTTCCCACGCAGGCTCCGTCAGTACCGACGATACCCATATGTGAAGACTACATTCCTGCTTGTTCCTGGAGATAAGGGATTTGCCTGATGTATAGAAAGATAATAGAAAATTTAGTCCCTTGCAGATGTAGAACACTCAATAGAGCTACAAACTTTAAGGAGGTACTTTTAAAGAAAGAATGGGTACAAATAAAAAAAATTAGTGGAGATGGAGCATGAAGAAATCAGACCTAGCAAGGTTTTCTTTTCTATTATGTTATTGTTTTATTATTTCTTTTATTATTGAACTGTTTTTTTAATGCTTTTATTGTAAACCACCCTGATTTGGCCTTGAAGAGAATGAGGTATCAATTAAAACAAAACAAACCAATCTAGAAATATAAGAGCAACATGGAAATGGATGTTCCTGAAACAGTCAAACTACTTAGGGTTAAGAAGGGTTATTTCATAGACAGAATTTTCCAGGTTAATAATTCAGCAAGTTCCGGTGACATTGGGCCGAATGGCGGCGAAGTGAACGAGCTCCGCCACCAACGCCTGCCAAAAGGGGGGAAAAATAACCCTAGACGGAGGGAGACAGAGGTGCAATGCAGGGGCACTAACTGAGGCAGCCCTCAAGTGAATGTGCAAGGCAGAGCGGGCCAAGGTACTCTCCGGAGCAGCAAGCACAGGCAGAGTGTGGAGCCTGATAGGGGAAGCAAGTGGCCAATCGGAGTGGCGGGCGAGGGAGCCCCGGCGAGAGAGATCACGGCAGGAGAGCCTGTGAGTGAAGGAGGCACAGGAAAGGAGTAGAGCGGGCCAGGACATCCTTCCAGCAAAACAGCATGTGCAGGTGGACTGAGGAGCCTGATAGGGGAAACATGTGGCTGGAGCAGCGGCCTAGGGAGCTGAGGAGAGAGTGACCACGGCAGGAAGGCCGGTGAATGAAAGCAGTGTAGCAAAGAAGAGTGTGTAGAGGAATAAGAGAGGCAGTTGAACGGCAGCAATTTTGGCTTTGAGAGGTGGAAGTGGTGAACGTAGGCCAGAAACGGAGAAGGAAGGCCTCAAAGGGAGACAGACAAAGGAAAGCAAAGTACAGCATAGCAAGCAAAGCACACGCAAATAGAATTAAAGGAAACTAAATAAAAATCTACTTTGAAGCACTATAAAGGCAAGAGAACATATTGACAGAGTGAACAGAAAGACAGATAAGAAAAGAGAGACAGACTACAGTTAAAAGACACAGATCACTGCAGAAGCACTTTGAGTAGCAGGAGAAGGTGGAGAGAGTGCAGATGGAGAAAGCAAGAGGAGGGTTATCAGCCAAGAAAAAGCTGGTGGAATTTAGATCCTCCTATGTGCCATCAAAAGGAGGGAGAGACAGGGAGAAGGAAGGCAAAACGGTGGTTGAACATGCGGTGGAGCAGGATGAGATGGAGGGTCCATGGGGCCCGGGAGTAGCTGACATGATTAAGACGTGGCTGGTGGAGCTGAAGAGGAACTCAAAGTGGAAATCAGAGGAGTTAAAAATGAGTTAAAAGAGACATTACAATCTCTAAGACAAGACATAGTGGATCTGGGATCCCGGATGGAAGAAACAGAACAGCGGGTGGAGCAACAAAGCGAAGTAATGAAGGATTTACAAAAAGGATGGAAGGAGTTAAAGCAAACTCAAGAAGAGCTGAAAGAGAAAACGGAGGACCAGGAAGACCATTCACGGAGATGTAATATAAGAGTGAGAGGCATCCCAGAGGACGCTAAATATAAAAACTGTGATGAAGTTATTACAAAAGTCTTTGGAAACTTGTTACAAGCTGCAGCTCTAGCGGAGGGAATAGAGGATGAACCTCTGCAAATTGAGCGAGCGCATGGGGGCTGGGGCCCATAAGAGACAATTGGCCAAGAGACATTGTGGTATGCATGAACTCCTTCAAAACTAAAGAGCGCATCTTGAAGGCTTCCAGGAAACTGGGACATTTTAAGTGGGAGGAGCACGCGGTGGAACTGTTTCAGGATTTGTCCCTCGGCACGTTACAGCGCCGGAGAGAGCTGAAAGAGGTGACAGCCTACATGAGGAGGGAGGGGATGCACTACAAGTGGTTGTACCCTTATGGCTTACTAATAACAGTGAAAGGTGTGTCGAGGATGGTGAAGACCAGCAAGGAAGCATGGAAGGCATTCAGAGACGTGGGACTATCTAACCTTCCAGAAGGTGCAGAGGGACCAGCAAAAACAAAAGCAAACACCGCATCCACATTTAGGGTGGAAAGTTTGAGGTGGCACAGAGTACCAGCCAATGGCTGAAGGTTGGCGAGACTTACCAAGGGAAGCCATGGAGGGAAAAGGGCGGCAAAGGAAATTGGCTGAGGATGATACCTGTAGGCTGAGCTAAATAAAGAAGAATTAACAAATGAAGCGGCACGATAGACATTGCTCAGTGATCTGTAACGAGAAGTGGTTCAAGGGGATAGTGTACATGGGGTGGGAAGGATGAGGAGGGGGATATTGATTGTATTGATGGGATAATGTGGTTGAAAAATAGCCATTGGAGGGGGTAAATGGGAGGGAGCAGAGGAAGACATGGGTTACGGGGGTTGAGGAAGAGGGAGAGATGGATGGAAAGGAATGGGGAGGGTTTCAGCCGAGGGGGAAGAGGAGCAGGACTATTGAGGGAGGGAGGTCTGGTACTTTTTGGGGTGTGGGACAGTGAATGGGGGAGGGGGAGGTGGAATGGAAAGATCTAGGATAGGGAGAGGCACCGATAGTCATGGAAGGAGAGTCTCCACAGAGGAGACAGGGAAAGGGTGATGGGGGATGGGAGGGAGGGATGGAGGGAGGAGGATGGGGGGGGGGAAGAGAGAGATCAGCGAAGTACAACATCTAATGTTTATTCTACACAATGGCGAGAATAGGTACAATTAATGCGAAAGGGTTAAATAGCCCACAGAAGAGACGACAGTTGTTCAGGGAAGTGGAGAGATTACAATGGGATATTGTCTTGGTACAAGAAACTCATTTAAAGGGTACAGACGAGAGGTTGATGAGTAATGGGCAATTTCCATGGCAATTTTCTGGAGGGGGAAGGGGGAGGGGAGGGGGAGGAGGGGGAAGGGTGAGGGGAGGGGGAGAGAGGGTAAGAAGGGGGGCAATTTTAGTACGTCGAGGATGTCCATTTCAAGTGGGGAAAGTGGTTCGGTTTAGAGAAGGAAGGGTCTTAATTTTAGTGGGTGAGTTGAATGGGGAACAGGTTATGATTGTAAATTTATATGTGCCCAGTGGGGGACAGGCTCCATTTTGGAAAGAAGTAAGGGGGTTGTTGGATCAGACGGTACAAGGGAAACTAGTACTGGGGGGAGATTTTAACTTAGCACGACACCCCGAATGGGATCGGCAGATGACAGGGGAAGAGGGGAGTGACTGAAGCAGAAGATTAGTTAAGGGGATACTCAGAAAATTTCAGTTGTTTGATGTGTGGTGGGAACATAACCAAGGGACATAAGAGTATACCTTTGACTCGCATCCCCACAAAACTTATAGTCAGATAGATTATATTTTGGTAGATAAAATGTGGGGGATAAGAGTGAGAGGAGTGGAGATTGAAAATATCACATAGTCAGATCATGCTCCGACGTGGGTGGATATACTTGGGGGGGGGGGTGCAAGGAGAAGGGGGTATAAGATTCTGGAGGATGAACGAGAGCCTTCTCCAGAGGGATGAAATAGTAAAAGATATTAAGAAACATTTGCAGGAGTACTGGTAACTGAATGATACCGGAGAAGTGAGTGAGACAGGAGTGTGGGAAGGAATGAAGGCAGTAATTTGGGGGAGGTTGATTATGTGGGCAGCTAAATATAAAAAGAACAGAAAGGAGAGGAAAGATAAACTGCATGTCAAGATCAAAGAGGCTACAAAACTGTATAATAGGCTGACGCCCGCAGCCATCTTCAGCTCCCCGATCAGGGTAGAGCTCCTGAGCGGGCCGACCAGCCTTCCCGCTCAGGCCTCCAGCCCAATCGGGGCTGTGGGAGGAGGGGCCAGCACTCCAAAAAAGCAGCTGCTGCCAGGCGGGCTCGCACCTGTCGGGCTTGTGCCTGAGGGCCCTTAGGCGGTGGCCCTCCTGATTTCCTCACTGCACCGTTCCAGCAAACCAGCCCACCACTCCAACACATTTCCTGTTGAATCATCCACCGACCCTCTGTGGCACTTCGCTATTTAAAGAAGGACACCACCAGTCGATGAGGTAAATCCCTCATTCCATAGCGGACACCCCACAGGGACCGATAGAACCAAACATTTTATCTTTTACCTTACTCCTTCCAATGCTAAATTGCCTTACTTGAAACCGTAGATGTGCTTATTATGAGATATCATGCTGTGACTAGCTCTCATTCTTATATCTGTACCTTTTGACCTACTGTAATTTTGCTATATTACTGACACAGTTTGGATACATTACTGTTACATTGTTATATTCCAACTACTACTGCCTCAACTTGTACCTAACCTAATTTTGCCACAGTACTGACATAGTTCGGATACATTTACTGATACTTTGTTACATTGTTATACTCTAGCTGCTACTGCCTTAACTTGTACCTTGGTATCAAACTCGAATCCTGCACCCAAAGTAGCTGCCTCACATAGAACATCCAAAATGCCTCCATCCTTATCCTTATTCCTCCTCCTCCTTACCTCTTGGGCCCCCAACCTATTACAGGCCCTTAGTCCTGATATCAGGCGTATCCCAATTCTCTATAACTATAGCAGAAGATGGTCTGAGAACCCCCGTCAACATTCAATAAAAGCCAGTGCCCTTCTTCCTCACCTCCTACACATCCCTTTACAAGACTTTAAGGGGATCCAAACTGAGAAATGCAACTACCAACAGTTACTTAAATGTGCGCTTATCAATGCCAGATCAACACGCTCAAAATGGCCAGCATTCAATGACCTTATAACCCTACATGACCTTGATATCCTAATAACAGAATCTTGGTTATCCGACCTCTGTCTTGAAAGACTGGTAAGGGGGACTGTTGCTTCTGGAGGGAGATCTGCAACTGTGAGTATTTACTTCTGGTAATTTTCTAAAAGGAATTTTGTATTAAAGCTAATTAATCTGTGATCCACTATTTTTGTTAAATCAGTCAGCAGTTTAAGTTTACATTTAAAACACAGAGGAGAACTCTCTGGTTACATTTCATACCCAGCAGAGAGCTTGTACTTTAAATTTAATAGTCACTCAAGGCCTAGCATCAGCAAAGTTCTTTTAGCTTAAATTTACAACACAGAAAAGAGCTTTCTGGCTAAATTTAGAACCCAGCAGAGAGCTTGTACTTTAAATTTCAAAAGAAGTTAGAGCCTAGCAGCAGCTAAGAGCTATAATTTAAATCAAATCAGAATATAGCTTACCTCAGCAGCACAAGACAGGGTACTGTGTAGCAGCCCTCTTTTAATAAGTGTTAATTCCCTCCCACCCTCCCCACACCCATCCACCCCTGGGATAATCGTAGCTTTATAGGTACTTACACATCTTAAGACAGGAGGTGCTCTCAGGTGAAGCTCATTACCCAAATCAGTCATACACTAAGGACCTGAGATTAGTTAAGCTTCAGGTGAACAAGGTATATTACACGTATTAGGTTCAGTTTTATTAGTATAAATATCCATAGCAACCCTTAGTAAGTAAAGAACTTAGATCTAAACACAAACTTAAAACTAAGATGCAGACAGCAGTCTAGCAGCGGGATGGGGGCTTTCCAGTCTTTTGCATTGGGTGTCACATGTATGATTTTCTCCCAGTTGGTGAGAGGTCTTACGTGTGCACTAGGTGCAAGGAGCTCTTTGCTCTCAGGGAACGAGTCCGTTCTCTAGAGGCTAAAGTAGCAGACTTGGAAAGCATAAGACAGACAGAGAGGTACATAGACGAGACCTACAGGGATATAGTCCTGAAGTCCCACCTCCAGTCTGGCAGCATCCCTGTTGCCATGGAGGAGAGAGGTCACGTGACAGCAGAGCATCACCCTGGTGTGGCAGGAAGTGATCCTGTAACTAGGACCTGTCCTCCAGGTGATGTAAAACCCTCTCGCACCGAGGAAGTTTCTCCAGGGCCATGTGCCCATGAGGGAAGGGTTAGGACAGCCGTTATAGTTGGTGATTCGATCATTAGGCATGTAGATAGCTGGGTGGCTGGTGGACGTGAGGATCGCCTGGTAACATGCCTGCCTGGTGCGAAGGTAGCGGACCTCACGCGCCACCTAGACAAGGTCTTAGATAGTGCTGGGGAGGAGTCTGCTGTCTTGGTACATGTTGGTACCAATGACATAGGAAAATGTGGTAGGGAGGTTCTGGAGGCTAAATTTAGGCTTTTAGGTAGGAAGTTGAAATCCAGAACTTCCAGGGTAGCATTCTCCGAAATGCTTCCTGTTCCACGCGCAGGACCCAAAAGGCAGACAGAGCTCCGGAGTCTCAATGCGTGGATGAGACAATGGTGCAGAGATGAGGGGTTTGGATTTGTTAGGAACTGGGGAACATTCTGGGGAAAGGAGGGGCTCTTCTGAAGGGATGGGCTTCACCTTAACCGGGAAGGAACCAGGCTGCTGGCATTAACCTTTAAAAAGGAGATAGAGCAGCTTTTAAACTAGATATTAGGGGAAAGCCGACAGTCACCCAAGAGCAGATGGTTCTGAAGAATGTATCTTTGAAGGATACTACCAAAAGCAGAGAGGTTCCACAAAAGAGTAAAGTAGCCCAAATGCCCTCAAGTATGGAGCAGACAGAGCTTAAAGATCCCAAATTACCCATGTCTAACAGACAAATTAATATGGATAAAATACATTCTCTAAAATTCTTGTATGCAAATGCTAGAAGTCTAAAAAATAAGATGGGAGAGTTAGAATATATAGCACTAAATGAAAGGTTAGATATGATTGGAATATCAGAGACATGGTGGAAGGACGACAACCAGTGGGACACTGATACCTGGGTACAAACTATATCGTAATGATAGAGCTGATCAAATTGGTGGAGGGGTTGCTCTCTATGTTAGAGAGGGCATTGAGTCAGAAAGGATTAAAGTTTTGCAGGAAACAAAATCTGCTGTAGAATCTCTATGGATTGAAATTCCATGTAAAAGGGGGAAGGCAATGGCAGTGGGGGTGTACTATCGAGCGCCTGGCCAGAATGACCAAATGGATGATGAAATGCTCAAAGAAATCAAGGAAGCTAACAAAAGTTACAGCACAGTAATAATAATGGGTGATTTCAACTACCCCGGTATCGACTGGGTCAGTGTCACGTCAGGACATGCTAGGGAGATAAAGTTCCTAGATGAAATAAATGACTGCTTCTTGGAGCAGCTGGTTCATGAACTGACCAGAGGGGAAGCCATATTAGACCTAATCCTTAGTGGAACACCAGATCTAGTGCAAGAGATAAGGTTGTTGGGGCCACTTGGCAATAGTGATCATAGCATGATCGCCTTTGATTTAATTAGTGGAGGAGGGATAGTAAGGAAATCCACAGTACTACCTTTTAACTTTCGAAAGGGAGACTATGATAAAATGAGGAAAACAGTCAAGAAAAAACTAAAAGGAGCAGTTGCAAAGGTTAAAGACGTACATCAGGCTTGGCTGTTGAAAAATACTATCTTGGAAGCCCAGACCAGTTGTATTCCACGCTTTAAGAAAAGTGTAAAGAAGTCCAAAAAACTGCCAGCATGGTTTAAAGTTGAGGTCAGAGAGGCTGTTGTTGCCAAAAAAGCATCTTTCAGGAAATGGAAAAAAGAGCCAAACGACGAAACCTGGAAACAGCACAAGCACTGGCAAGTCAAATGCAAGGCATTGATAAGGCAGGCAAAGGGAGAATTTGAGAAGAAGCTTGCTGCAGAAGAAAAAAAGCGAAGTAAAGACCTTTTCAAGTACATTCGTAGCAAAAAACCTGTGAGAGTGTCAGTTGGTCCATTAGATGATAAAGGGGTTAAAGGAGCACTAAGAGGCGACAAGGCGATAGCGGAGAGACTGAACGAATTCTTTGCTTCAGTCTTTACTGAGGAAGATGTAGGGATGTTACCCATGACTGAAGTGGTATTTAAAGGTGCAGAAGAATTGAAGGAAATATCGATACATCGAGAAGATGTATTACAACTATTAGATAAGCTGAAGAGTAGCAAATCACCTGGGCCGGATGGTATACATCCAAGGGTATTGAAAGAACTGAAATATGAGATTTCAGACCTGCTATTAGTAATCTCTGAACTATCATTAAAATCATCTCTAATACCTGAAGATTGGAGGATCGCCAATGTAACACCAATTTTTAAAAAGGGTTCGAGGGGTGATCCGGGAAACTACAGATCGGTGAGCCTGACGTCAATACCGGGAAAAATGATAGAAACCATCATAAAGAATAAAATTACTCAGCATGTAGATAGTCATGAACTAATGAGAGACAGCCAACATGGCTTTAGACAAGATCGATCTTGTCTTACTAATCTGTTATGTTTTTTTGAAGGAGTGAATAATCAGGTGGACAAAGGTGAGTCAGTTGATATTGTGTATCTGGACTTTCAGAAAGCCTTTGACAAGGTCCCTCATGAGAGACTTTTGGCAAAACTAAAGAGTCATGGGATAGGAGGCAGTGTACTATTGTGGATCAGGAACTGGTTAAAAGATAGAAAGCAGAGGGTAGGGCTAAATGGCCAATTTTCCCAATGGAGAAAGGTGAATAGTGGTGTACCCCAGGGATCTGTGCTGGGTCCGCTGCTTTTTGACATATTCATAAATGACCTGGAAAGTGGAATAACGAGTGAGGTTATCAAATTTGCAGATGAGAAAAAACTATTTAAAGTTGTTAAAACCCAAGAGGATTGTGGAAAATTGCAAGAGGATCTTGATAAATTGGAAGACTGGGCATCAAAATGGCAGATGAAATTTAATGTGGACAAGTGCAAGGTTATGCACCTAGGGAAGAACAACCCAAACTATGGTTACACGATGCAAGGTTCCACATTAGGAACATCACCCAGGAAAAAGATTTAGGCGTCATTGTGGATACCATGTTAAAACCCTCGGCCCAGTGTGCAGCGGCGGCCAAGAGAGCAAATAGAATGCTAAGGAAAGGAATGGAAAATAAAACAAAGGATATTATAATGCCTCTATATCGTTCCATGGTGAGACCGCACCTTGAATATTGTGTGCAATTCTGGTCGCCGTATCTTAAAAAGGATATAGAGTTATTAGAAAAGGTTCCGAGAAGAGCCACCAAAATGGTAAAGGGGATGGAAGGATACTCCTATGAAGAAAGGCTAAAAAGGTTAGGGCTCTTTAACCTGGAAAAGAGACGGCTGAGGGGAGATATGATAGAAGTCTATAAATTAATGAACGGAGTGGAACGGGTAAACGTAGATCGATTGTTTACCTTATCAGAATATAGAAAGACTAGGGGACATGCAATGAAGCTACAGGGTAAACTATTTAAGACTAATAAAAGAAAATATTTTTTCACTCAACGTGTAATCAAACTCTGGAATTTGTTACCGGAGGATGTAGTAAAGGCTGTTAGTGTAGCTGGGTTTAAAAAAGGTTTGGACAAGTTCCTGGAGGAAAGGTCCATAAGTCATTATTAAGAAGGGACCCAGGATATCAATGCTTGAACCAATACAAGCACTGTGGAACCTGTGTCCCTTGGGGAAACTGCTAGGTACATATGACCTAGATTGGCCACTGTTGGAAACAGAATACTGGGCTTGATGGACCTTGGTCTGACCCAGTATGGCATATCTTATGTTCTTATGATAATGCTCTAATCAACCTGATGTCACCACCCGGTTATTCAACCTTTGCCTGTCATAGGTCCCACCAGAGAGGAGTTGGAACATTCATCTTCGCTAAATCCGATCTTCAATTTACTCTAAACAATTCTATCAACTCAACCTATCTGGACATAATATCCATATCGAATGAACACTGTTCAATAAACCTATTATACCGAGCACCAACTGCATCACCAGATGACCTCCCGTCAATCGACCTAGCTTGCAACTCCACCAACCCACGCACCCTAAATGTCCTGATGGGAGATTTCAACCTGCCCTCCCTACATGATAAGCATTCAACAGCATTCTTCGACGCAATGAATGAGCTGGGCTACATGCAACTCATCAACTCCCCTACTCATAACAAAGGTGGCATACTTGACTTGATCTTCGTACCACAGACTGCTATCAACCCCTCCCAGAGCTTGCTACTCTCCATAACACCTGTACCTGGTCCGACCATCATTTACTCCTATTTCACATACCCACCAACGATCTTGGCATTTCCAGCAACAAAACACATGCCCCTACTAGAACGGTAACACGCTTTCGACCACTTGTTAAGGATAAGGCTCTTGAGAAGATCCTACCTCTACTCACCGATTCTCTCGATCCAGATGAACTGGTTTTCAATTGGGACGACACCCTTAGAGCTGCCGCCTGCCTATCATCCATCAACACAAACTGAGCGAAACGCGATCACGCACCATGGTACTCTCAGGATCTGCGAACATCGCTCCTCCATCTACGTAAACTAGAGAGAGAGTGGCGCCACACCCGGACTCCTGAGGCACTCGGTGCATACTCCACTCGCTTGCAAGCCCACCGAAGAAAAACCATGGAAAAAAGAAAGCTGTATTACTCAGAACTACTAAAGCGATCACTAAACAAACCTCACGACTTATTTAACATAGTAAAGTCACTAACTGGCGATCCAGCACTAGCCCAAACAACCTTGCCCCAGCCGCAAGACTATTCTACCTACCTTCAATCTAAGATGATACAAACCAAGTACAACATGAATACATCCATATTATCTACCTAGACCTCTCACGGACCTCCCCAACCAACCCCTCTACTGTCATTCTCCAAGGTATCCAACAAAGAAATTTCAGATATCATCACATCTTTTAACCTCACCACCGCCCCCAATGATCCCTGTCCTGCTAGTTGGATTAAAGAGTTGCGCCATGACCTCAGTCCGTCTATATGCAGAATCTTGAATCAATCATTCACAAAACGCGATCCTTCCCTCAAAGCTTAAAATACACATCAATCCGCCCCCTGTTAAAGAATGGTAAACTTGATCCATTTAAAGTTGAGTCCTTCCGGCCAATCTCGAGCATCCCACTGCTTGCCAAAATTATGGAGAAGGTAGTCCAACGGCAAATCCAACACCATGTTGATACTGTTGCGCCACTGGACCCATTCCAACATGGCTTCAGGGAAGCTCACGGAGTGGACACCATCCTCACAACCCTCTTCAACAACCTAATCACAGGAATTGACAATATCAACCATGGATTCGTCCTCATTTTCTTAGACATAGCAGCTGCCTTTGATTCAGTGAATCACGAAACACTTCTAGATCGCCTCAAAGATAAAGGTCTGCAAGGCTCAGCACTAACCTGGTGTGAATCCTATTTATGTAACAGATGGCAAGTCAGAGCAGGTTCCAAGACCTCTGAACCATTCTCACTGAAGCAAGGTGTACCTCAGGGATCATCCCTCTCTGCATTAATGTTTAACATATACATGCAGCCCATTTGTGCTTTAATCCGTTCCTTCAATGTCCAATGCCTTGCATATGCAGATGACATATTAATGTACTTACAATTTAAAATCGATCAACCAGATTTCTCTCCAATTACAAGATGCTTTGAAGCGGTAGCAGATTAGCTCCTCTCTCAAAATCTCCACATTAACCATAGCAAAACAGATGTACTATTCATCTCGCGAAACCAGAAGTTCACGCCACCTCCCTCACTTCTAGTCAACAACATTGAACTAAAGTCCAAATCTACAATTCGCTACCTGGGCATCACCCTCGACCAGCGGCTCGACATGTCAGCAGATGTTATAAACACAACTAAAGCAATCTATCATAAGATCCGATCACTATGCCATCTCCGCCCACTGCTTGACTTCCCTGACTACCGCTCAATATTCCAAGCCTTAGTCATCCCACACCTCGACTTTGCCAACATTATCCTACTGGGACTCCCACAGTCGACTCTTAACCCGTTACGTCTTGCCATGAACTCAGCTGCAAGGGCACTGTCAGGGCTCTCACGATCAGACCACATAACGCCAGTTCTAAAGAACCTACACTGGCTCCCGCTGCGGGCCAGAATCCACTTCAAGGCTCTTGTCATGATGTTCAAGGCCTGTAAGAACCATCCACCCACATCCATCAGTGATCTTCTCAACAGCACTCCAGACAATAGAACTAGGAGATCTACTTCGTTGAATAAACTCGAAGTCCCAAAACTGTTGATAAAATGTAAGAAAACAGCAAGTAGAGCCTTCTCCATTTTTGCACCTATGGCATGGAATGCCCTCCCAGCCGAAATCCGGGCCATCTCAAACCTGGCACTATTCCGAAAAGCCCTCAAACATCACCTATTCTTACAATATTACCCTGATACCATTCCTGACACTTACACTGCCCCCACCTTATCTCCCTACCTAGCCCGTCCCTCAGATCATCTTCCTGTAGATAACGGCTAACCATTATCTCTCCTTACCGGCCTCCTTGACCCTCCAGCCAAGCCTCTTGGTAAATGTCTTATCTTTATTTATTTGTAAGAGTATTATAATTTGTAAGAGTATTATAATTTGTATATAATGTGTACATAGTTTTTTCCTCATTTTTTCTCCATGTTTACATTCTCTGTTCAATGTAAAACACTCGATGTAACTTGTTACATTCTTGTATGTTCTGTTTCAAATGTAAACCGCACTGATTATAATAGCGCGGTATATAAGAAAAATAAATAAAATAAATAAATAAAATAAAGGGTCAGCCAGGCAACTGAAATATTTCAATCAATTGCGACTGGAGCTAAATACGTTAGAAGCCATTGCTTACCAGATGGAGCGGGTAAAACAAAGATTTTATGCGTGGGGGGATAGAGCCGGGAGGTTATTAGCTAGGAAACTTAAGAAATGGGAGGTAATGACTACAATTGTAGCCATTAAGGGAAAGGGGGGGGGGACATTTTGAGGGGAGGAAAACAGATAGGGGATAGATTTTGTCAGTACTATTCAGAATTGTATTCTCAGCAAGGAGGGGTGGGGGAATCCTCTATAGACACATTTTTGGGAAAAGTGGAGCTGCCGAAGGTGGTAGAGGAGCTGGGGGCAAGGTTAGAGGAGCCCAGTTCTATAGAAGAAATAGAGAAGGTGATTAAAGAAATGTCACTGGGGAAGGCATCAGGCTTGGATGGCCTACCTAATTTGTTCTATAAGACCTTCATGGAGGACTTGGTGATATTTCTGGTGAGGCTGTTTAATGGGCTAGTGGGGAACCGGGGCCAGCTATCACAGGGGATGTTGACAGCGGGTATAACAGTAATACCAAAGGCAGGGAAAGACCTGTTGAGCTGAGGATCGTATCGCCCAATATCGTTACTTAATACTGATGTGAAGATTCTAGCAAAAATAGTGAATCGCTTAGCACAGGGAATGCCTACTCTTGTTAATATCGATCAAACAGTGTTTATCAGTGGTAGACAGGTTTCGGATAACATCAAGAGTGTTAGAGGTGATATGGGGGGGCACACCAAAAAAAGGTTAGTATGATAGCGCTGTCTATTGACGCGGAAAAAGCATTTGATCGCGTCAGCTGGGAATACTTATTTGCTGTACTGGAAAAGATGGGCTTTGGTGACAACTAGGTTGCTTGGGTGCGGGCTTTGTATACTGGGCCGCAGGCTAGAGTGAGAATTAATGGGCGATTTTCCGAAGTCTTTCCCCTACAGAGAGGTACCAGACAGGGGTGCCCTCTATCTCCCTTGCTCTTTGCATTGGCTATGGAACCGTTGGCACAGAGGATAAGGGAGGAAGATAGAATTAAAGGAGTCTGGGTGGGAAGGAGGCAACATAAGATATTGTTGTTTGCAGATGATATCCTCTTAACACTAACGCAGCCAGAAGAGACATTGGGAAAAGTTTTAGCAGAGATAGAATATGGCGAGGTGGCAGAATTTAAAATAAATATGGAAAAGACTGAGGCACTCAATGTTAATATGGGGGGGGGGGAGAGAGGAGTTGGGTGGGTTAAAGGACAAGTATCCCTTTAAATGGGCAAAGAAAGCGATTAAGTATCTGGGGGTGTATCTTACGGCGCAGCCACAGCATCTTTACGGGGCAAATTACCCCAATTATGGAGACAGGTGAGTCAAGACTTACGGGAATGGATGGGAATGGAGATATCCTGGTTGGGCCGAATAGCAGCGAT
Organism: Ichthyophis bannanicus; assembly: GCA_033557465.1. Lineage (NCBI taxonomy): Eukaryota > Metazoa > Chordata > Amphibia > Gymnophiona > Ichthyophiidae > Ichthyophis > Ichthyophis bannanicus. Next base: position 676,409,237 of record CM066032.1, on the reverse strand, counting down.
CAAGATGAATCTAATACCAAGGGTGTTATATTATTTTCAGGCTCTCCCTATAGAGGTACCAGAAAGGAAATTAAGGGAGTTCCAAGGGAAAGTATTTCATTTCATATGGTGTAAGCGACCACCCTGAATAGCGTGGGCGGTACTGTACCGGTCCAGGGGGGAAGGGGGACTGGGGGTACCGGACCTTCAAGCCTACTATCAAGCTGCCCAGATTAGGCATCTGATAGACTGCAGAGTAGGAGGGGAATGGAAACATTTGCAGATATGGAGGGAGAGGGGTGGATGGAGGGGCCAATTGAGGCAATACCATGGATTGGGGGAAGGATAGGAATAGGAGTTTCTTAGAGAATCCATATACACGGCATGTATTGGATATATGGGATAGAGTGAGAAGGTGGGAAGGAGGAAAAGGGACATAGAGTTTTTCAGTAATGCAAAGACTGTTATACGAGTGATTTTATCCCAGGGAGGGGGGGGGGGTGTAATATAAACAATGGGAAAGGAAAGGTCTGAAGTGGTTCTACCAATTTATGGATGGGGGGGAATGGGTTTCGTTTGAGGATTTACAGGAGGAATACCAGCTAGGGTCAGGGGAGGCACTGCATTATTGTCAAGTGATACACTATTTGAAAGGAAAAGTGGGGAAGGAGGGGCTAGAGTGAGAATTTACTGAGTTGGAAGTGATTTGTTATGGGAAAAAGCGGTCCAGAGGGCTAATCACGGCCATTATAGAGCAGTGACAGGGGGGCAAAGGGAGGAGAAAATGGGTTATATGCAGGCGTGGGAAAGGGAGATGGGTAGGAGTCTGGAGATTAGCCAATGGAAGGCCATCCTGGAGCAGGGACGTCATCTGCCGATCTCAATAGCTGTTCGGGAAAATTGGCACAAGGTGTTAATGAGGTGGTATTTCACATCAGTGCGATTTAATAAAATGTACCCGACAGCATCAAAGAGTTGCTGGAGGAAGTGTGGCGAGGATGGCACAATGTATCATATATGGTGGGAGTGTCCACAGATCCGGATTTTTTGGGAAGAAATTCAGGGTTGGATACGACGGGTGGTGGGTGAGGAGGTTAAGAGAGACCCGGAAATCTTTTTGTTCAGGCGGTGGAGGGAGGGAGGCCCGAAGGAGAGTAGGAAACAAATTTTAGCATGTCTCAGCACGGCAAGATATGAACTAGCCTATCGGTGGAAACAGGAGGAGTCACCACAGGTGGCACACTGTGAATATAGACTGAGGCGCATTTACCTAATGGAGAAATTAACAGCAATACGAAAACAAGAGGCCCAAGTTTGATAAAGCTTGGCGGAAAGTGTTGGTGTACTTACAAAGGGGGGGGGGGGTAGAGGAGCTAGGATAGGCCTAATCTGTAGGAAAGTTGGTTAAGAAATGTTGGGGAAGGTATAAATATGGAATGTGGTTGATGTGCAGTGAATTAATTGACATGAGTTTGTATATATGAAACTGTTTCAGGGGTGGGAGGGGGGATAATGAGGAATATTGTTAAGTTGTGACAAGTTAGTTGTGTAAATGCAAGGGTGCTTATGTATGTTATCAGATCAAAAGAAAGTAAAATAAAAAACTTTAAATATAAAAAAAAAAAAATTCAGCAAGAGTCGTTTGTTGTGGTATGAAAAGTCATGGCTGGTCCTAAAGATGGTGGATGTGTCATTAGGAGGGTAATTTCGTAACAAGGGTTGCTGTTTTATAAGGACATGTAGGAGCCCATGTCTTTATAAACCATTAGCTTACATGGCAGAGTAAGCACCTTGAATGTACACACAATCAAATTGATTAGGCATACTTTACGCATTCATGCGCGCAGATGAAGGTCTCTTATAATCTATGCCCATATATGAAAACGACAGTTGTGCTCCTCTAAGACTGCAGCCATGGCTACACCTACTGGCAAAGTATGCATCTTATACCAAAGCACATAAATCTACATTGATCCTTATTTTATAAGAGATCATTTAATTGCTAACATGGATACATCTTCACAAATTACCCTTGTGTTACATTTTATGAACTCCAGAAGGAAGCTCTCTTTGGCATGATGCAAGTACTACGCCAAGCATTAGCAGTAAATTTGAGAGACTGAGATTATACTTCACATACCCTGGCTTAGAAGTGAGGTTCATGGCTGTCATGGTACATGCAAAACTAACCCGTTTGGAGAAATTGTCATGTGTGGGAATGACATAAAATCTCCCCCAGCTGTCTTCTACAAAAATAAAGCCAATGTTCTGTAAGAACTGAAGTCTCAGCCCAGGACACTTCAGAGGCAGAATTTGGGTTACAGGTTTTAAGACCTGGTCTCCTTTCTAAGCGGCATCATAGCGAGTTGAATATTTTTGAGTTATTGACTGTTCCAAGTAAAAACACTAGTGAGGCATTTTGGCAAAGGATACATTATCATGCATACAACTTTCAAGCACTTATTAAACCCTTAGTACCATCATTGGTCCTTATTTCTGCCAGGGTTTTACACAAAGGATTAATGGAAATTATTCTCCTTAATCACCAGTTGTTTATTTCTCTTCCAAAACCAAATTTAACATGATCAATAATGGTCCAATGCAGATGTAAAAATTCATGTTTGTAGTGGAGACAAACATGAATTTTTACATCTGCATTGGACCATTATTGATCATGTCCCCGTTCATCCTCGGGGAGGCGATCGTATTGCCTTATTACAAAATAAAGAACAGTCGTGGATTTTCTGACTTGGGACTGTGGCCCCTGGTGGTCTTAATAAAGAAATTGACTAGACGAGCCTCTATTGAAGTTTCCTTCCATGACGCGGTGGGGGCTCCCCTGTTTCAGTGGGGTTTCCCCTGTAAGCTGATTGGTTGATTGTTCTGATTGATGGCTGCTTGTGGCCTATTGGAAGATTCTTCCTGATGACAGAATCCAGGTTATAAACTTGGCGTTTTTTTGCGGTTGGCACAGATGAATGAGTATTGCACTTGATACAGGACTGGGTTCCAAAACGTGCGCGTTGTGCATTATTTCTGGATGACTGTCTGCTGCTGGTCTATAAAAAAAATTTTCATCAAATTAAGAAGCTAAGTTCCCATGTTGAAAGATTGGGTTGAAATAATTTTTAAAATAATGGATGTGGCCATCTGGAGTGGTTAGGGTGGAATTCCTGACCTCCCTTGGCTTTATCCGACTTTAACCTTTCACGGCTTTCAGAACAATAAACTAGGACACAGCTGCCAGCATGAGGAAAAACACCGCTCTTCCTGCTGTCAGCTGTGCAGAGGTGAGCCAGGGCCCTGCGCAGGCCTCTCCGACTCACCTCTGAAGCCACTTAGACAGGCATGGCGCTCTTCGGGGCGGGGGGCTAGGATAGGGCTGGAAATAGCTGATAGGGGGCCCTAAGATTGGAAATGGCTGATGGGGGAAGGCTAGGACTGGAAATGAGCTGATGGGGGCATAGGAGAAGGGTGCAGATGTTGGATGGGGCTGGAACTAGAAGGGAGCTGATGTTGGGGGAGGACTAGAAGGGGATGGAGCTGGGGGAATGAGAGGGGAAAAGATATTTTGTGTGTGAGGAAAGGAAAATCTATGATTGGCCGGGTATTGGAAGAGTAAGTGGGGAATGAGGATGGAAAGGTGAAATTTGAGTGGATGATAAAAGGAATAAAGAAATAGAGGAAAGAGCAAAAAGGGAAAGATCAGTATGTTAAAGCAGATATAGAGAGAGACTGGAAAAAAATCTAGAAGAGAGAAGAAAGAACAAATGGACAGCAGACAATGGACAGCTAGCAGAAGAAAGTGACTGGAGCAATTGCAACAGAAAAATAAAATTCCCAAACAAAGATAGAAAAATACTTTTTTATTTTGAATTTAACTGGAATATGTCAGTTCTGGGAAATGTGTATTGCTAACGTCTTTGCGTTTTTGTTTAGTACAAGAGGAAATTAATTTATAATTTTATTTCTCCAGTCCAAGTTTAGCTTTTGGGGTTCCCAATTTAATTATTGTCTTTCTATTTCTAAATTGTGATACCTTGTTCTTTGGTGACAGTCTATGTTTTGCATGTGTAACCGAGCTGAGGTATTCTGTTGTAATGGTTGATATGGAAGGGCAGACTAGATAGGCCATGTGGTCTTTTTCTGCCGTCATGTTTCTATGTAGTTTCTATTTGACAATGCCACTTGTTCTCTCTCCCTAGTAAGAGATGTATTGGTATTCTCTGAGATATATTGGTTTAATATTTGCAGTGTTGCCTTTTGATAGGTAGGGTTTGGTGCTTTGTGAGTCCTGGTACTGCTTTTATGATACAGGGGGTTTGCTATGGGTTCTAAATGGTCAGTGTTTATGGTATTTCCTAATGTGCCTGGCAGTTAGCACTGGAGTATAGTAATGTAGAAATCTAGTAGTCTTTCTTTATCCACTCATTAAGAGGCATGTTTACTAAAAGTTAGCACATGTTAACATTATGCAAATATTTATACAAATGAGGCTCCGCAATGAGTGTCCGTACATGGCCCAGCACCCACCTTCTGCTGCCCCTGGACAGCTGCAATATATTCACCTGATATGGGGTAGGTGGGGATTCTACGAGGTGTGATCAAAAAGTAGAGAGACTTGATGTGTAGCTATATAACAATATGTCGCACCACGATGTTATTAAGCATGCAGTGACCTAGTTATGTGCTCTGCATGTGCAGAGTATAGCGTGGCCACAGCTTACCTGTAGTTATTTTTAATCACATGATGTTAGGTTTTGTGTAAAAACAGTCAGATTTACGACGAGTGAAAAAATTGAACAGTGAATTTGCATTAAATTTTACCAGAAACTTGGAGATTCGTGCAAAGAGACTTACGACAAGTTACAGCAAGTGTATGGCAATGAATGTATGAGTTGTGCTCAAGTTTATGACTTGTAAAAACGTTTCCAAGAGGGCTGCAAAAGTGTTGACAGCGATGAACGTTCTAGAAGGCCATCCACGAGCAGGAATGAAAACGAAGTTGAAGCAGTGCATGTTACACTATGCTCAAATCGTCAATAGACTATCAGGGAGCTTGCTGAGGGCATGGATATCAGTTTTGGGTCAGTACAGTACAGTCTTACTGTTGATTTGGGAGTGAGAAGTGTGTGTGCAAAATTCATGCCAAAACTCCCGTCCCTTGTCCAAAAAGAAGATGTACTGTCTGCAGTCAGGGAGTTGTTGGAATGTGTTGAAAATGACTCAGATTTCATCAAAAAGATTATTACTGGTGATGAATCATGGATTTATGATTATGACCTGGTAACTAAGGCTCAATCCTCACAATGGAAGACTCAAACTCTCCCAGATCCAAGAAAGCCAGTCAGGTGAAGAGCAATGTCAAAGTCATGTTCAAAGTTTTCTTTGATTACCAGGGTATTGTTCATCAGGAGCATGCTCCAAAAGGCTAAACCATCAATAAGGAGTACCACGTCCAAGTTCTGACTCATTTGAGAGATGCAGTTCATCCTAAGAGGCCAGAGTTGCACAGGAATGGTGAATGGTTGCTTCATCACGATAATGCCCCAGCTCACACATCACATTTTGTCCAACAGTTCTTGGCCAAACACCAAATCGAGCAAATCCGTCAGTCTCTGTGCTCACCTGACCTCTCCCCCTGTGACTTTTTCTTGATTCCAAAACTGAAATTACCACTGAAAGGAAGGAGATTCGATGACTTGGAGACCATTAAGCAAAATTCGATACAGCAGCTTCATAGCACAACGAAAGAGGCATTTCAAAATTGTTTCCAGCAGTGGCAGGAACGCTGGAGAAGTGTGTTTTATCGGAAGGGGACTACTTTGAAGAAAAATGAGTGCAATAACTGTGTTATACTTATGTTATTCGGGGGTCCAACAAACTAAGCACGAATCCACGTGCACCGAACAACCCAGTCAAAAAACATGGAAAGCAATGAAAGGACGTGTAAAATATGAAAAACTTTTATTACTTTATTCCACTTCAGCCACTGGCCCGACACTGGCCGTGTTTCGTAAAACCTTCCTCAGGGGCAATGATGGCTAAAATACATAACATTTAAAATCAAACATAATATAAAACAAATATTAAAAGGAACAGAGAATGAACTAAAACATATAAATAAAACATGCCAATATAAAACATAAAAACAAATCTAGTACAACCAATAAACAGAGCGAAACCAATTTGAATAATAACAAAAAAATATATAAATGTTTAGCAAAATGAAGTAATAGTTTTAAATCATCAACTTGAACAAACCTTAAACATATAAATAGATAAAAGATAATAAATGAATTACTTATCACAAACAAAATATTGACCATTGGAAAACAATTTTAGACCAATAACTTAACAAATCATAATTTAACATATAAATAAATGTGAGTGTAAAAATCAATTACCTATCTCAAAACGTATATAATAAATATGTGAACAATGTAATGTGCTAAACACACATACAACAAAAAAATGCTCTTCAAAGGATGTGACCAATAGACAAGCAAACCAAAATCAACATACATGTATATTATGTGCTTTTATTACTGAATTGGCTCCTACCTTAATGCTATAAGAGAGCCTAAGATATTTTAAATTTACTCTTTCGTTAGATACTTAGGTAAGGGTACCATTGAGTTTGATAATATATGTGGATGGTTTGTTTCTTCTTAGGTTTTAGGTTTGCACACATGTACTTATTACAGTTTTTTAAATATTTTTTATAGGAATAGCTCTACGGCAGCATAGGAACACGTGTTTTTGAGGTTAAAAGTTAATCTTATTCAGGTAAAATAATTTTTACTTTAAGTTATTATCTATAGCATTTTTAACCGTTACACTTTTTTAGCTAAAGGTTTTTTGTTTTCTTTTGGTTATAAACCCTGGAAATGGTTTCCCCATAATGATATTTAACTACAGATTCGGTTTCGTCCTCATCCCTCATTCTCTGATGCTTGTTCTTTTCTCTTTTTTTTAATGACAGTGTTTATTCTTCTAATATCTTAGGCTCTCTTATGGCATTAAGGTAGGAGCCAATTCAGTAATAAAAGCACATAATATACAGGTATGTTGATTTTGGTTTGCTTGTCTATTGGTCACATCCTTTGAAGAGCATTTTTTTGTTTGTGTGTTTAGCACATTACATTGTTCACATATTTATTATATACGTTTTAATTTGAGATAGGTAATTGATTTTTACACTCACGTATTTATTTATTTATATGTTAAATTATGATTTTTTAAGTTATTGCTCTAAAATTGTTTTCCAATGGTCAATATTTTTTGTTTATTTGTGATAAGTAATTCATTTATTATCTTTTATCTATTTATATGTTTAAGGTTTGTTCAAGTTGATGTTTTAAAACTATCACTTCATTTTGCTAAACATTTATATATTTTTTTGTTTTTATTATTGTTGTTCAAATTGATTTCGCTCCGTTTATTGGTTGTACTAGATTTGTTTTTATGTTTTATATTGGCATGTTTTATTTATATGTTTTAGTTCATTCTCTGTTCCTTTTAATATTTGGTTTATATTATCTTTGATTTTATATGTTTATGTATTTTAATAACAAAAAGGAAAGGCTCTGTATTATAATTAGAAAGTGTACTTTGTTCTATTACAGCCTAGAAACCTTTGATGGAGAAAAATATATACTCCAAGCGTCTTATTGGAAGCTATCGTGGTCTCAGTATTCATGTGTAGGAACGAGAGACTTCTGGTTCTCTGACACGGTCTTCACATCAGCGACCACACTATCATAGCTGCCATTTTTCTATATGTTTTAAAAGCTCACTCCAACAGCCAAAGTAATCAAAACATGATTAGAAAATTGCTTAGCTTTGAACGATCGAGCAGAAACTTCGATCAGCTTCAAATGTTTTCGTTCAATCCCGACGCTAACCAGCGCTAGGCGTTTCGCCACTTAGGGGTTCCTCAGGGGAAATGCTAAGCTTCTGAAACATAAAACACAGTGCTTGTTGACAAAACTTTCTTCAAACGGTGTATTCAAAACTCATAATCTTCAGTTTTTAGTACAAAGGACCTAGACTACTCACTTTTTCAATATCCCGCCAGCGTTCTCACCACAGATAACTGCTGAACTGCTGAACAGAAGTGTGGAACGCCGCGCATGCGCTTCTTTAAATAATCGGGAACTGGGCATGAATGAAACCAGCTGACTGCAACATCATAGGCACGCCTCCCATTCCACCCGTGCATTCAAGCCAGAAGGTATCACAGTTCTCAATAAATATATCCATCTTTGTTCCATATGTAACAGAGTCTCCTCTATTGAGTGGCCTGAATATGCACGTTGTATTCACATTATACAAAAACAGCGTAGATCGTGAAAATTATGTTGCCGGGCAAGACAGTGCTCTACTATGGGAGCCTCGAGTCGCTTACATTTCAGCTTACTTTTGTGTTCGTTCATTCGTATTCGGAATTGGCGATTCGTCTTTCCTATATATAACAAGGAGCAGGGACATCGGATGCAGTATATTACATGTGTGGAATCACATGAAGTGTTTGTTCTCAACCTATATTCATGTCCATTATGCATGAACCTCTCATGAATAACTCGCTGTGGGTATCCCCGTTGTGCAAAATTATGTCTCAACTGCACTGTTTGTTGGCGATATTCTTCTAAAGTACTGCAATTGCGTCGGTATCTAACAAACTGAAAAAGGAAGGCTATTATGTAACCGCTGTGGATGCGCACTCGAATAATGAAGGAGGGTATTTCTATCAGTGTTCTTGCGGTATACAGATGTGATCCAGCCCCCCAGTGTTTTCTGTACCTGTATGTCCAAAAATGGAATCCGGGACTCATGATAAACCATGGAAAAATGTAGGTTCGGTTCACAAGCATTCAACCAGGTGGAAAAGCTGTGCAGCGAAACTCGATCTCCCAGCCATAAGACAAATATGTCATCTATATAACGCTTCCACAATTTCAGTGAAGCTTGGTGTGGACCTTGCTGTATCCATCGCTGTTCGAAATATACCAGGGCACGGTTTCTGAATAGAGATCTATTGTTGCAATCTAAGCACCAGAAGAAGCCAGTGGATGATAACATCAATTTAATTACGGTATATTCCCCATTGAGTAAGCATCTGCAGGCCAGTTTGTATAGGCATAAGAACATCTTATCAGCCATTCCTGGCTTACAACAATATCGGACTCGGTGTGTATGGCAAAGACAGAAGAACTTTAAGGATATGCTGAGCCCGACAATTCTTTGCTCTCCTTCTTTAACTGTGGAGAGCAATGGGGGCATAAGGCTTGTGGTAACTGCTCTATCTGTTCTGTGACTCAGAATGTGAGAGGTTCATGCATAATGGACATGAATATAGGTTGAGAACAAACACTTCATGTGATTCCACACATGTAATATACTGCATACCATGTCCCTGCTCCTTGTTATATATAGGAAAGACGAATCGCCAATTCCGAATACGAATGAACGAACACAAAAGTAAGCTGAAATGTAAGCGACTCGAGGCTCCCATAGTAGAGCACTGTCTTGCCCGGCAACATAATTTTCACGATCTACGCTGTTTTGTATAATGCGAATACAACGTGCATATTCAGGCCACTCAATAGAGGAGACTCTGTTACATATGGAACAAAGATGGATATATTTATTGAGAACTGTGATACCTTCTGGCTTGAATGCACGGGTGGAATGGGAGGCGTGCCTATGATGTTGCAGTCAGCTGGTTTCATTCATGCCCAGTTCCCGATTATTTAAAGAAGCGCATGCGCGGCGTTCCACACTTCTGTTCAGCAGTTCAGCAGTTATCTGTGGTGAGAACGCTGGCGGGATATTGAAAAAGTGAGTAGTCTAGGTCCTTTGTACTAAAAACTGAAGATTATGAGTTTTGAATACACCGTTTGAAGAAAGTTTTGTCAACAAGCACTGTGTTTTATGTTTCAGAAGCTTAGCATTTCCCCTGAGGAACCCCTAAGTGGCGAAACGCCTAGCGCTGGTTAGCGTCGGGATTGAACGAAAACAACATTTGAAGCTGATCGAAGTTTCTGCTCGATCGTTCAAAGCTAAGCAATTTTCTAATCATGTTTTGATTACTTTGGCTGTTGGAGTGAGCTTTTAAAACATATAGAAAAATGGCAGCTATGATAGTGTGGTCGCTGATGTGAAGACCGTGTCAGAGAACCAGAAGTCTCTCGTTCCTACACATGAATACTGAGACCACGATAGCTTCCAATAAGACGCTTGGAGTATATATTTTTCTCCATCAAAGGTTTCTAGGCTGTAATAGAACAAAGCACACTTTCTAATTATAATACAGAGCCTTTCTTTTTTGTTATTGACATATTCTCTGTAAGAACATTGACCAATATTAGTGTTTTATGTATTTTAGCTATCATTGCCCCTGAGGAAGGTTTTACGAAACACGGCCAGTGTCGGGCCAGTGGCTGAAGTGGAATAAAGTAATAAAAGTTTTTCATATTTTACACGTCCTTTCGTTGCTTTCCACGTTTTTTGACTGGGTTGTTCGGTGCACGTGGATTCGTGCTTAGTTTGTTGGACCCCTGTGGTTTGGCATGTTCTCTCCTTGGAAGGACGTGCTCAGCTTTGGAGAGGATGCCCTAGAGAAGTTCCTCCCACGAGACAAGTTAGTTTCTGATACAGAAGATGATATTGATGACGTTTTTCAGCTTTGGGAGGATACTGTTCGTCTCACTCAAAAACAAGTTAAAGAAGAAATGCATGGGCGTTACCTCCTAGAATGTTGTAAGTCTAAGATTATCCCTCGAGGACTGAGAATGAACAAGGCACCTGGTCTATATCAGAACGAAGAGGGATTCGTCAAATGTTGGAACGCCATTTTAAATAAATGTTCATTAGATTTAATGATTTTATTAATTAGTACAGCCAATAAAAAAATCGGAGCTATACAAAATAGAGCTTGATGAAAAATTGATTGCTCTCAAAGGACGTGACAGTAATTTTAACAGTACTCATAAGGATTATACACGAAATATCCAATCATTTAAGAATCAAAAGCGAGATAAATTTAAGAGGGATGAGGACAATTACATGTTTGGTTATGTTTACCCTTGGTGTAAGAAGGTAGAAGGAGATAGAATATTTTTTAAGAAACGTAGTACATTTTTTGATAATAAAGAACATGAGATGGAGAATGAGGAGGTTGAAATTGTTCACGAACACTATAAAAAAAAGAAGTAGGAAAGATTCAGGTGAGCTGGGTCCTACCTCGAGATCTTTGTTTCCTACTCAAAAAGAACAAGAGGAGGTGGTAGAAGATGGTGTAGAAAAGAAGAAGAAAGAGGAGTTTTTTAAATATGGACTCGTTATGGAAAGGGGGCGGCAGGGGTCAGTCGCGACCACGCAATCCTCGGGCAGACAACTTTTGGGACCAGGACAAGGATCAGGAAAAACCCTATGTACGGAACAGTTATTACGGAGGGAGAGGACAAGGCTGGGGTCGAGGAAGAGGTCATGGGGGATCGGAAATATCCCTGGAAAGGAGATAAAGACATTACCAATTATTTTAATTTATTTATTTAACAAATTTTTATATACCGCAACCTTCTGAGGATCAGGTGCGGTTTACATATAACAGTTAAGGAAACAGAGGTATTTCTGTTTTTACATTGAACGATAACATGAACTATGTGCAATTAACATTTGAACTTTTAACCTTTAAACTTTTTGAACTTTTTGGAACTATGTACAATTAACTATATACAGATATAGAAGAAGTTCAACAGTATAAGCATAATAGGCAATATTGAGGTCAAAATATCTTTAGTCCTTGCGGTGCTGATCTACTTGTGTTGTATAGTTTATCCCTTTTCATATTGGAGTTGAGAGTTAGTTGATGTGCCGTAATAGGAGGTAAAAAGGTGAGTTTTTAAATTTTTGCGTAGATCTTTAAAAGTCAGTTAATGCTCTGAGTTCATCAGGTAGCGAGTTCCAGAGCGTGGGGGCTGCATGGGAGAAAGCCTTTTTATTTGTTGTTTTTTGGATTTTGTGAATTCTTTCGGCATTTTTAGTTTGTTGGCATTGCCTCTTCTATGTGCACTATGGGGTGTGTCTTTTATAATTAGTTTATTTAAGGTTTCTGGGGCAGTGTTGTTTAGTGCTTTAAAAGTGGTTATTAATTTATAATTTATTCTGCATTGGATGGGTAGCCAGTGTAGTTTGGCTAGGTAGGGTGATATGTGCTCGAAAGGGTGGACCTTCATATTATAGTTCTGGCAGCAGCATTTTGAGCCAGTTGGAGTCTTCTGATGTTATGGTTTGATGTGCCTAGTAGAGAGAGGTTGGCGAAGTCAAAATGAGGGGTGATTATGGCTTGAATAATGCTTAGGAAATCTTGCAGGTGGACTAGTGGGCGTAGTTTTAAAACTTTGAGTTTAAAGTAAATTTTCTTTGTTGTGTTTCTTATATGTGTGTTCATACTAAGTTGAGTGTCTAGTAATTAGTAATGTTATCAATATTTCACATTACATATTAACTCCTGATGAAGAATCTTTGTTGAATAAAGGGTTATCATTTGTACCAGTTAGAAATTACGACCCCTTCGAAACGCAAATTGATCTTTATAAATTTTTCAGGAAAATACGCATAAATTTTTTTTTAATAATCAGGTAAGTATGAATAATGACTTATCCATTATTAAGGATAAATCCCGGTGGATCCCTCCCTCCAATACAGATCCTCTTGTTGAATCATTTGAGAAAATGGTCCTTATGGAAGTTAGTAAAATAAAGAGTAAAGTACGTGTTCCATACCATAATCTTACTATTGGAGAGAAAGATACCATTAGCTCTTTACAAAAAAATAGTAACATTATCATCAAACCTGCAGATAAAGGTGGCGCAGTAGTTGTGATGGATAAATCTCTATATGTTGAGGAGATTGAAAGACAACTTCGGGATACTACATTCTACTCCCGTTTAACTGATGATCCTATGCCGTCTTTGAAAAAGTCCATAGATAATATGGTGTTAAGTGGTTTTGAGATTGGGTACCTCACTGCCAAAGAAAGATTTTTTAATTGTAGATTTTCCCATTACACCTACTATCTACGTTATCCCCAAAATCCCCAAATCCACACATAATCCTCCAGGAAGACCCATAGTGTCTGCTGTTGGGTCACTTCTTGAACCCATCTCTCAGTTTTTGGACATTTTACTTAGACCCTTTGTTGAGGAAATGTGGTCATATGTTCAGGACTCCTCTCACGTTATTCATATTCTTGCATCCATTGAAAATCTTGATAAAGATGTTATTTTGGTAACGCTTGATGTAGAGTCCTTATATACCAACATTCCGCAGACTGAAGCCTTATACATCATTGAACAATTCTTGTTTAGGAGAAAGGATCATAGGCGTATTCCTACCATTTTTTTGGTCAATTTAGCCCGATTTACTTTATGTGAAAATTATTTTTGTTTTCGCGATTTGTTTTATAAACAAACGAAGGGCGTAGCAATGGGCTCATCTATGGCCCCAGATGTCGCCAACCTCTATGTATCCGATTTTGAAGATAAGTTTATAAAAAATAATAATCCATTTAGTGATCATATCATTCGGTGGATTAGGTACATAGATGATATTTTTATACTTTGGCAAGGGTCTGTAGATAAACTAGGTGAATTTAACAATTCGATCAATGGATGTGATTACAACTTACGCTTTCAACTCACGTATGATTGTCATCAGATTTCATTCTTAGATTTACTTATCATGAAGTCTGCAGATGGTTTGCACACTGATTTATACAGGAAACCAACCGACAGGAATAAGTTGCTACATTACTCCAGTTTTCACAACATGGCTCTCAAAAATAATCTTCCAGTAGGCCAGTTTCTACGGACTAGGAGAGTTTGCACTACGAATCAGGATTTTGAGAAACAGGCCTCTCTTATGAGAGATAGGGGTTATCCCCGTCAACAGATAGATAAGGCATACTTTAGAGCCCGAGATTCTTCGCGTGCAGATTTGCTCCAGATCAAGGATAAGTCATCTGATGTGGGGATGGTCTGCTCTCTACTCTATTCCCATCACTCTCATACTATTGGTAAATGCCTACGTAAATACTGGCATCTTATACAAGCTATTCCAGGTTTTCAGGATGTCTCCCTCACTGTGGCTCATAAGCGTAATATAAATCTCCGAAATTTATTGGTACCGTCAGCTTTTACGGAACGTAGATTTCTTTTTAAGTATAAGGGACACTTTCAATGGGGTTCATGTTCTGTTTGTACACATACAATATCCATCAGAAATTATTTTTTGCATCCGGGGAACAACCGTAAATTCCATCTTGATGACTTTTCTAATTGTGCCACCAGCCATGTGATATATGTCATGTGTCCGTTCAATAAATTATACGTTGGCAAAACTGCACATCCTGTACGTACTAGAATAATTGAACACAGGAGCTGTCTTAAAAGATTAGTTGTAGATAAGCCACTCGTCTCACATTGGCAGATGACAGGTCATAAACTATCAGATTTGAAATATTTTGTCATAAAGAAGGTGAAATTAAATTGGTGAGGAGGCAACATTAATGAAACTCTGTTGCGCCTTGAGCAACGTTACATTTATAATTTAAACAGCCTACACCCTGACGGTCTCAACATGGATAGCGATCTTTCAGTTTTCCTTTAGTTTTATTATTAGTAGGTTTTTATATTAAGTAACTTTCTTTTTTTGATTCATCAAATATCTCCTCTTATGCGGGTAATTTGTGATTGGTGGTACACGTGGTAGCCCAATTTGGGCAGTCTTGTGGTCATTCTTAAATTTTTCTTTTATTAGGGAGGATCACCCTGGCGGTTTTATCAGTTATTCTCTAGCCAAGTTGCATTTTGATAGGGCTAGTTAGTTTACTAGAATTCGCATTTTTGCGTTACATCATGGTTTAGTACCTTTAAATGGAGCCCAGTGTGCAGATGTCCCGGCTTTTTGATTTTTATTTAGAGCGAGGTGGCACATGCTCCACGGAGTCAGTAGCGCGGGGGTTTTTTAAAACCACGTAAGCCGCTCGGTTCTTGTTTTTTCACACTCTTTTAGTTTATGATTGTATTAATTTTAGTAGCAGGTTTATAATTATTATAGATATATACTTTTTCTACGTTTTTAATTTTTATTTAATTTATGATCAACTCTTGGTCTTCAGTTTTTTTTACTATTTATTGAGTCTTTCTTCCTAGGCGGGATGTATGTGGTGTGCGCTGTGGCCCCTCCTGGGCAGTCGTTCTCAAGTTTGGTTTTTTATGGGTAATGATTTGGGTTTACATTTTAGCAGTTTATTTATATGTGAGTCTTTTCCTGGGCAGTCTACTCAGGGTGGACCACCTTGGCGTTTTTATTAGTCATTCTTTGTTTTTTGCACAATAATTGTATGTCTGTTAGCATACTGGTTGTATTTTGTCAATATCGTTATATGCCTATGTTGACATACACAATTAGGTGGATTAGGATATAGTTAGTTAACTAGAATTTGCATATTTGGCGTTACGTCATTGAATCAGTATTTTTAAATGGAGCCCAGTGCGCAGATATCGGCGTTTTTTAATTTTTATTTTGAGCGAGGTGGTGTCTGCCCCACGGAGTCAGTAGTGCGATGTTTGACTTTTATAACAATGTAAGCCTCGAGAGGTCACGTGATGCGAGCAAGGTAATGGCCGCATCCTGAGCGAGCTCCGCTCCCCCTTAGCCAAGCCGGCGAAGATTGACCGTTTTGTACCAGAGAGGCGAGGGCGCCTTCAGAGCCTAGTGAATTCTAGAGCCGAAAGCATTCTAAAACCCGCGGCGGAAAGCAAGTGGTATGGTGTCCGCAGCAAAATCCGCTCGAAGAGACAAGGAGCGGTTGGCGGGTGCAAGTAAAATGGCGGATGTAACGGGGACACCGCACTCACCAAAATTGGCGGCCTTCCTCGATGAGGTGTCGGCTACTGTAGCGGAGGCTTTGTCTTCTCAATTCGCAGCCCTACATGAAAAAATGGATGGGTTGCAGACCTCAGTGGATACCTTGGGAGGTCGGCTCCGGGAAGTTGAGGAGCGCTTGGGACAGGCCGAAGATGGCGCCGCAGCACTAGCACACGAGGTGGAAGGCCTGAAGGCGCAAGTGGCTAAACTTGATGATCTCGAAAACCGCTCGCGCCGGAATAATTTACAGTTTATGGGCGTTCCTGAAGCGGTGGCAGACCGAGATCTCCGTGAGTACTTGGAGGCCTTGGTGACTGATCTGTTGGGTGCTACTGACCCCGAGGAGCGGCTATGCATTGAGAGAGTGCACCGGGTGGGGAACACACAAGCCCGAGATCGTAGACCGAGGATTGTGCTGGCCAAATTTTTACGGTTCCCTCTCAAAGAGAAGATCTTGCGGGCAGTGAGACTACACGTATGACAATGTTAAAATCCGTATAGTGCAGGATTATTCGGTGGCTCTCAGCAAACAGCGGCGAGAGTATGCTCCCCTGTGTGAAAAACTCATCGCTGCGCAGATACGCTTCACAGTGCAATATCCTGCCCGATTACATGTTTTCTGCAATAATACACACCGAGTGTGAGTCGGCTGCAGCGGCTGGGACTTACGTGGAACAAGCAGTGACACTGGAGCGGGAGACCTCACCGTCTCCCTAATGGACTTGGGACAGTGTCCTTGTCTATTCTTATGTTTGCATCTCAACATGGACTGTCTCTCGCTTGGTGGTACGTCCAGCCGAATTTTGGCGTGGGCTGAGAGGGACCGATGAGAAGAGGGGATTGAGGAGGGAGCTGGCCCCTTACCCCACTAGATAGCTTCAAGAGCTTGGCTTTGCCGCCCTTTGAGAGGTTTGCGTGGAGGGGTCCCCACTCCCAGCAGAGGACAGCGAGCATTTCCCTAGACATGATGGGGGAAAGGCCGCTGACCATAGCGGCGTAGCCATCGCGGCATGGTCCTCGATGGTTCCACCGCTTTAGTGCTTACTTGGTTACTTGACTAGTTTTATTGCCTGCACGGGTGGTTCTATGCTTTCCTGTGGACCTTAATGGCCTTAATGTTTTCTCTCAGGGGCCTTCAAAAGTACAGTTTGCTGATATGAGTCAGTGTGCATGGCTCCTTGAACGTTCATACGTTTGGCGTGTTGGCGCCCCGTGGCCTTACACGCATGTGTGTTTCAGGCTGTACTTACCTTTGACTTAACCTCTCACGCATTATAGTGCCGATGTTACTTTTTTTTTAAATCTATTTTTGTTTTGTTGTTGTAACCTAATACTATCTTGTGGAATCCCCCCACTGGATTTTCCTACAATGGGGTATATTCCATTTCACGATCCCTTTTGTGAAGATGACAGGGGGGGTGGGCTCCCATTGGGTAGTATATAGTTTGGCTTCGGGTGGGGGGTGTTATGCTCCTGTAGTGAGCAGGGGAGGATGAAGGCAGAGGTGAGTCTGGTATTATCTGGGTGGGGGGGGGGGGAGCGGGTGGAGCTCAGTGGGACCTCAGTAGTCTCTCGGAGGGGAGGGGAGGGAGGCTTAAGGTTAGAGGTATTAGGGGGGGTTAGAGGATTAGGGGGGGGCGGAGGTATGATTGGTAGGGGACTTGAGGATGGGAGGGGGGGTTGGGATTTGGCTGCCACGACTAGGGACTGGATCATTATATCCAATACTATTGAGGGAGTGCTGATGAACTATAGAGGAGTGTGGGGGGAGACTCTAGGCTGGGGGGGTCTCCCCTCAGAGAGGCAGAAAACACCAAATCGGCGTACAGGTCAAGAACTACCCTTTGTGCGGTGAGGATCATATCTTGGAATGTTTGTGGTCTAGGAACTCCTATTAAGAGATATAAAATACTTAAAGCTCTAGCTAGACAGAGGTGTGACATTGCGCTACTCCAGGAAACTCAAACGGCAGAGGAACATGCGAAACTTGCCCGGGAATGGGTGGGACAGGTCTGTGGGGCTCCTGCAGTGGGAAAAAAGGGGGTGTGGCCATTTTGGTACACAAGAGAGTGCGGTTTACGTTACTTAAACAGGTTTCGGATCTTCGCGGACGTTTTTTATTTTTGCATGGACTTCAGGATGATCGGGAGATTATTTTAGGTGATCTTTATGGTCCTAATGTACCGGAGCCAGATTTCTTTAACCGTATAGCTGCAGAAGTCGAACAATTGCTGGAAGCCCCCCTCGTTTTAGGGGGCGATTTTAATGGGGTCTTTGAGGTGGACCTGGATACCTCGCGGGATACGGGAACTCGGGAGAGACAGATGTTAGCTAAGACCATGCAAAGGTTTCGTTCTAGACTTAACCTCGTGGATCCCTGGCGTTTACTTCATCCCTCTGAAAAGGACTTTATCATGTCTCCCGGGCGCATGGCACTAGTGCTCGCATTGACTACGTATTAGTCTCAGCGGCTCAATTTGCGTGTACTGAGGATGCTCAGATAGGCCCACTCGAGATATCCGATCATGCTATGGTCTGGATTGAGTGGTATGGCGGCGGAGGGCAGGGTTCCGCTCGCCTGTGGCGGTTCCCTCTGGACTTATATAAGGACACCCAATTTAGGCAGTTTTTAAGTTGCCGATGGCGGGAATTTGAGGAGAATCATAAAGGCCATCATGAGGATCCCGAATTGGTGTGGGAAACAGCCAAAGTGGTTCTCCGAGGAGATATTATTGGCTATGTAGCTCGGAGGCGCAGATTGTTGGCTGCGCAGATTGTTCGCCTTGAACAGGTAGCTCGTGCGCGTCGCCTTGCTGGGCGTTCCCCCACAACCCAAAACAGAAAGATCTGGTGGGAGCTTCAGGTTGCGCTTAATACATTACTACATCAACGTGCTAAGAAGTCTCTACTATATTACAAATATAAATTGTATTGCTTTGGGAATAAGCCAGGTAAATTGCTGGGGAGATGTTTGCAAGGGCAGCGAGGCACGCGGTTGGTGGCTGCCCTCCGGGATAGTCAAGGGAAACTGCACAGTAGTAAGCTTGAGATCAGTGCCCTCTTTAAAGACTTCTTTCAAGCTCTCTACCAGGCAGAAGAGATCGACCCCGTCTGTATGGCAGACTATCTTCGTAAGTTAGATCTACCTCAGGTGACAGAGCAACAACGGGCCATTTTGGATCAGCCTATTACAGTTCAGGAGGTGCAGAAGGTGATTCTGAATGCGACTTGCTACAAAGCGCCCGGTCCCGAATTTGGGGCTTTGGGGCCGAATTTTATAAGATACTCTCTGAGGAGGTGGGTCCGGTATTAGCGGAGACTTATCGGCAATGGGTGGGAGACGTTGGGGGGACAATCAGGCTTATATTACCCTGATTCCTAAACCGGGTAAGGATCAGCTACATGCATCATCTTATCGGCCCATTTCTTTATTGAATTTTGATATGAAGCTTCTGGCAAAAATCTTAGCGGATCGGTTGGCAGTTGTTTTGGGTGATTTAGTACATGAATCGCAGGTTGGGTTTGTTAAAGGTCGATATGCGGTGCGCAATTTACGTAAAATCCTAATCTCTTTAGAATGGGTGCAGTTACACTGCCTGCCATCGTTATTGGTGAGCTTTGACGCTGAAAAAGCGTTTGATAGGATTTAGTTGGCAATATCTCCAATATTTACTTCCACGTTACGGATTGGGGACCTCATTTTGTGGGATGGTTCAGAGTCTTTATGTGCAGCCTACGGCGCGCGTGCTGTGTAATGGGGTTTTATCTGATGCATTTGCCTTGCATCGGGGAACCCGACAGGGGTGTCCTGTCTCCTTTGTTATTTGTACTGGCTCTGGACCCCCTGATTCGTAGTGTGGAAGCGACTAGGGAGATTGGAGGGGTGGTGGTTGGCGGTTGCGAGTTCAAGATCTCAGCCTTTGCTGATGACATGCTGGTACATCTAGCAGTGCCGCGAGAGTCTCTTGGGAGATTAATGCGGGAGTTCCGGACTTTCGGTAGCTTTACGGGTCTTCGTATTAATGAGGATAAATCGGAGGCTATCGATGTGTCGGGCCAGTTGCGGGGCCACTGGCCGGGGGAATTCCCTTTGAAATGGGCAGATCGGAGTTTCGTGTACTTAGGTATTGTCTTGACGCGGCTGCCTCAGGATTTGTATCGCATTAACTTGGAAAAGATTTTGACTGGTATGAAAACTCAGATGAGAGCTTGGAATCCTTTGCCGTTGTCCTTACTGGGGAGGGTAGCTGCTGTGAAAATGGTTATCTTACCTCGAATACTGTATTGGTTGCAGACCCTACCAGTTTGGCTGTGGAGGCGCGATCTACGTAGAATGGAATCTGAGATTCAGCGATTTCTATGGAGGGGAGCTAGAGCTCGTATTCCGATGACGCGAATGATTGGATCGTGGCGTAGCGGGGGTATTGGCCTACCAGATCTGTGGATGTATGCCTTGGCATACCAGGCGCGACATGTGGGGGACTGGCTGGGCGAGACCGATGTCTTTACCCCTAGGCGTTTAGAGATGGCGGCGGTGGCCCCCTTGTCTTTGTTGGGAGTTTTACATGCGGACCATGCCCAATTGCCTGTTGGTGTTAAACGGAGTCTGATGGTTTCTGCTGCTCGCCGTACTTGGCAACACAAATAGTTATTGGAACCGCAACTGGCGGGTTTCGAGTTGGTTGCCCATCCGGGGGAACGCTAACTTTTTGCCTGGGTCTGAGGCCTGTGGGTTTCATAGGTGGAGGGAGAAGGGGCTAGGTACTCTAGGGCATACAGTAGGATTGACGGGGGCCTGTAAATCATTTCAGGAGCTGCGTATAGAGTATGATTTACAGCCTTCTTTTATTTCGCGTATGTGGCTTCTTTGTCTAGGGAAGATCTTGTGGTGGAGCGCTCGGCGCAGATTATAGAATTTTTTGGTCTTGGGGAGGAATCTCCCCCCTCGATAGCCGGACTAAAGAAACGGCTTGCTAGCTTTCGGGTGGTGCCGGGTTATGGCAATATGGAGCGGACCTGGGCGAGGGAGTTGGGGTTGGAGATACCGGTGGGGTCCATCCAAAAGGCTTTAGGACGGATTCCCCAGCTGGCCGAGGGGGCCCGCTGGCGGGAAATTAAATATAAGGCGTTAACTCGGGCACATTTTTCACCCCAACGAGCCTTGCAGAGTCACCTTACTCAGGGGATGGGTTTTGCCCTAGATGTTCGGAGCCCCTGGCAGACCTAGCCCATATTTATTGACATTCTCTTATATACCGCGCTATTCTGCATCAGTGCGGTTTACATTGAACAAACTGAAATTACATTGAACAGGGCATCATAACTTGGAGATAACTATTTTACAGGGAACATGGGCTATGGAGGGTTAAGTGGCTTGCCCAAGACCACAAGGAGCACCTGTGGGACTAGAAACCCCAGTCCTTCCGGCCCAAGGTTGCTGTCCTCTAGTGGGATTTGAACCCCCGACCTTCCGGCATGAAGTACCTTGCCCCAACCACTAGGCCATTCCCCCTTATTGGACACGTATACATAAATATCTAATGGAGCTGTTACAACGCTTCCCGTGGTGCGGGTCGCTGGTAGTGGTGGACAATTTGCCTCAGACTTGTCCTAGTGGGTGGGGTGCCCGCCTATTGGTGCGGAAGGCGTGCTTGGTTGGGAAGGGCCCCATCCTTCACAGATGGCATGAGGGCCTCCCACCGACTTTCCTGGAGTGGTGCAATAGTTTTCACCAGTTGATGTTGGCGGAGTGTTGGCGGGCTAGGAGTCATGTTAAGCGTTGGACTACTTTCATGCTCATCTGGGAACCTTATATTCAGCAGCTGGGATCTTATTGCCGGAACGAAGTATTACAAGTGGGACTCTAGTGTGTTGGGTGTGTAGACGTGGCCTGTTTAGACATTTCCTCCACTAGCTTGTTCCTTGGACCCTAGTGGAACTGTAGAATGTGGCATGTTGATCTGGGTGGGGGGGGGGTTGGGGGGTGGGGGGGTTACCGATAAAAAATTCATAAAACACTGGTTCTTCTGTATCTGCTCCTTGTTGTTACTGTTTCTGCTGGTTCAGTTATGCTTTGTCCTACGGCGGGGATAAGAGTACACCCTGCTGAGGGACTACTTGTTTGATATTGTACTGCTTGTTATTTGGTACTGAACCATAAATAAAGTTTACAAAAAAAAAAAACAATGTAAGCCTCTCGGTTTTTTGTTTTTAACTTTCCTACTGGTTTTTATGTATTATTCTAAGTTATCTTAATTCACTTGTTTTGAATTACATGCGCATTATATTAAGGTGGTGATTGTGAATTATGCTATTATGTAATTTATGTAGTTTTTGGTTTGAAGAAGGGGGTTCAATGTATAGTGATCGGTAATTTTCATACTTTTGAGGGGGCAATGCATATTTTGAAAAAGTTATTTTCACACTAATACATATACAAGTTTTCACCCTCTGCCATTCATTCATTCGTCGCGTCCATCTGATTCCACATATTGTATATTTGGCGTCATGCCATCAGTTTCAGTATTTTTTAATTTATTTATTGAAAGACTTTCAAAGGTTACAAAGATACAAAAACCACAAAGATCTGCAAAAAAGGAGGCAACAGTGTCAACACAACATCAGGTCTCAATAATAATCTACGATATGTCTTCATTTTTACTTGTTTATAATAGAGAAACCAAGACCCCCCCCCAGCTCCCTTCCCCCCCCCAAGGGCACCCCAATCCCGGGGCCCCCCACCCCCCCCACCCCATCTCCCCACCCCCCCCAACTATGGCTTGCTAGGGCTAGGGCTCGAGACAGAGGTGAGCTGAGAGACACACTGAGGAAACAAACCTCCAGAGAGGCCAACATATCACCCCCAATTATCCAGAACAATCACGCGCCATAGCGAGAAACAAAGGGTGCCCACACCAATTCAAAGCGAGCCAAACGCATCCTGCTAACCGCTACCCCCCGTTCCATAGAGTATGTATCCCACAGTCGGTCCAGCCAGACCTGGAGAGAGGGAGCTAAAACATGCTTCCAGGCCGCCGCCAGGGATAGTCGGGCCGCATTCAGGCCGTGCCGGAGTAAGGCAAGTTGCAAGGCCCGGGCTCCCGGCACGGAGGTTCCGAAAAGAAAAATCCCCGGATCCCAAGGGATGCTCAGTCCCAGAAGCATCTGCATCCGGAATTGTACACCTCTCCAAAAAGCACGAATGCGGGGACACGTCCACCAAATGTGTCCCATGGTACCCCGTTGCCCACAGTTACGCCAGCATAGGTCCCCAGCCCCGGGAAACATACGAGCAATCCGCGCCGGAGTCATATACCACCGGTACAGCAGTTTATAATTCGTTTCTCGGGCATTAGTCGCTATTGAGCTCTTCCACAGGCGAGCTTCCATTGCCTCCCACTGCTGATCAGTATAAGAAAGACTCAAGTCAGAGTTCCAAAGCACCCTGTGACGTGTGGGGCACGCCTGGGCCCCCTGCAAATGGGCATATAATGTCGCCACAAGACCCTTTGTAGTAGTACACCCCTCACAGTAGCGTTCCAGATCCGTCAGGTCCCGAGCAACCTGGGGCCGAACGGACCTAGTGTTGGCCCAATGTGTCACTTGCATATAACGATAGAGATGCCCAGCCGGGAGGTCAAACTCGGCCCGCAATGCACGAAAGGATTGTAGCCGACCATCAACAAAAAATTGGCCGACCCGGCTGAGGCCAAGGTGCCCCCATTGCCGAAAAGCCACGTCACTCAAACCCGGGGGGAAAGAAGCGTTATCAACTATAGGGGCTAAAGGGGATAGATCCACGTCACGGACTCGAAAATGGCGATCCCAACAACAGAGGGTATGAAAAATGTAGGGATTACTGGTGCATTTGCCGCGGCGAAGCTTTGGACCAAGCCACAGCCAATCCCCCAACCCCGCTCCCCCCGCCAAGCTCATTTCTATCTGCACCCAGCACTTAGTGCTATCGGCAATCATCCATTCCACTCCCGCCCGACATTGCGCCGCCGCATAATACCACTGTAAATTGGGCATGCCCATACCGCCGGAACGCGTGCGGGCAAAAAGAACTTGTCGCGCTAGGCGCGAGCGGGCGACGATAATGCCACACAAACTTCATAAGCAACTGTTGCCAGGTCGCCAGAGTAGCTCGCGAGATGGGGAGCGGGAGAACCTGAAAAAAATAAAGGAAGCGGGGGACAATCACCATCTTGACTACGGCTATACGCCCAAACCAGGAGAGAAGCAGGTTGTTCCAAACTTCTAAGTCCCGCCGAACCTGACGAAGCAAGGGATCATAGTTAGCTTTGAAAATATCCGCCCGCTCCACGGTCAGGTTCACCCCTAAGTATCTCAGGGCACCGGACACCCAGCGAAGAGGATAAGCCTTTTGGAGTTCCGCACAGACCGCTCTAGAGACCCCAACATTCAAGATCTCCGATTTAGTATAATTGATTTTGAAGCCGGAGACTCGAGAAAAATTGGCGAACAGCTGCATTGCGATTGGGAGAGAAGCGGACGGGTTCACCAGGGATAAAATGATATCATCCGCAAAGAGCGCGATCCGATATTCCGCAGTACCGATGCGAACCCCTCGCAAACCTGGATGATCTCGAAAGCTCTGAGCCAATGGTTCCATTGCTAGTGCAAAAAGCAGGGGCGAGAGAGGGCAACCCTGCCGCGTGCCCCTTTCCAAAAAGAAGTGTCTCGAGTGACCCCCATTAACCCGAACGCACGCCTGGGGCTGCTGGTAAAGGATGCGAACCCAACCAATATAATTAGGGCCAAAGCCCATTATCTCCAAGACACACCATAGATATCCCCAATCCACCCGGTCAAATGCTTTTTCTGCGTCAATCCCCACTAGCAACGCTGGTTGTGGGTCCCGTTGAGCCACATGAATAATCTGCAACATACGCCGGATGTTGTCGGCGGCCTGGCGACCCGGCACAAAGCCAACCTGATCTGGTTGAACCAAGCCCGGAAGAACCCGATTCAGACGCGCGGCCAGCACAGAAGCAAAGATTTTAACGTCAATGTTTAACAAGGAGATGGGGCGGTACGAAGCCGCATCATGCAAGGGTTTACCGGGCTTGGGTATCATCACAATCAATGCCTCACGTTGGGACGGGGGAAGGGAAGCTGCCCCCAGGACCTCATTAAACAAACAGGTCAGGGATGGCGCCAATTGTGATCGGAACTTCTTATAGTATTCCGCCGGAAAACCATCACTACCCGGCGCGCTACCAGTTTTCAGATGCCGGATTGCATTTTCCACTTCGTCAATCGTAAAGTCCGAGTCCAACTGAGCCCGGTCAGAGTCAGAGAGACGCGGTTTAGAGCGGTCTGCCGAAGATAATCTTGCACTTGATCCCTACCAGTGGGCTCTACTTTGTAGAGCTGCTCCAAATAATCAGCAAAAAGATCACGGATCTCCCGGGAGATGACCCTCGTCTGTCCCCCAGCGTCGCGTAATTCGCAGACCACTCTCGAGGACTGCTGTTGACGCAGGCGCAAAGCCAAAAGGCGGCCAGTTTTGTTCCCATGCTCATAAAAAGTTTGCCTTAATTTCCGACGCTTATTATCTAATTCTCTCTGCATGCATGCATCTAAATTCGCTCGAACCGTCCGCCACTGACGTAGGACCTGCCTCGACCCGGTTCGGGCGTGCTCCAAGCCTAGGCG
The DNA here is from genome assembly GCA_033557465.1 of Ichthyophis bannanicus. Lineage (NCBI taxonomy): Eukaryota > Metazoa > Chordata > Amphibia > Gymnophiona > Ichthyophiidae > Ichthyophis > Ichthyophis bannanicus. The sequence goes on along the minus strand of CM066032.1, from coordinate 676,383,638 downwards.
AGCAGATTCCCTCACCAGATGATCATGATCACGTGTCCACATTTTGCGCGTGCGGGCTGCCTCAGCCATAAGCTGACCGCGGGCTGTAGCCTTATAAGCATCCCACACCGTGGGAAGGGGAACGTCCCCAGTATCATTAAGCTCAAAGAATTCCTTAATAAAGTGGGCGTGATCCTGTACTGCACCCTGCCGTCGTAGAAACCTTGTGTCTAAGCGCCAAAGACGGCGGTACTCACTATGCGTGCCGTCCGGGAGGATGAGCCAGCACGGGGCATGGTCTGACCAGGTCAGCGCTCCAAGTCCAGCCTGCACTCTCCCGTCCATCAGGCGCTGGTCCAATAAAAAATAATCAATGCGAGTATGGACCTGATGGACCGGGGAGTAGTAAGTGTAACCCCTCTCTCCCGCGTGGGTGTCCCTCCATATATCCCGCAGGCCTAAGTCGACCATCAAGCGCTGAAGGGCTCTTGCCGATCCCCCCATTCCCCCCCCAGTGCGACCCGTAGAATCCAAATGGGGCACTAGATGCGTGTTACAATCCCCACCCAAAACAATGGGGCCTTTTGCAAAATCCGCCAGTAGGGCTTTCAGTCGTGTAAAAAAGGGCCCCTGACCCGTATTTGGTGCATAGATATTAGCTAAGGTTAGTAAGTGTCCGTCTAGACGAACATTCAGGAAAACCACCTCCCCAGGGCGTCTCGCTTTATCTCTTCAATCTGCAAGGAGAGGCTCTGGTGAAATAGTAGAGCCACTCCCCGCTTCTTCCGGCCCTGCGTGTCGGAGGCCACCCGCACTTCAGTGTATGGGGATCGCTTTAACCAGCCCTGTTTGGAGTTTTGAAGATGGGTCTCCTGCAAATAAACAATATCCCCTTGCAAAGTGCGCAATTCTGAGAACAGCAGGGACCGTTTCCGCGGGGAGTTAAGACCCTTAACATTCAAAGAGATAAAGCGCACCATTAGGAACTACAACCCATCCCCACACATCCGCTGACCATCCAGAAAGTCCCAGTGGGGGCTCCCCCCAGCGAACCCAGGAGATTAGTTAATCGAGCCCACCTAGACTGCCCTCCAAGAACCAAAGCCATAGACTCACCCCCCCAGCCCAAACATACCTCCCAGCTCCATGTTGAGATACCCCCCCGCCCACCCGCCACCCCCCCCCCCCCGTCCCGTCAATACCACCTGCCTGTCTAAGTTAATACAGGACACGGTAAATTGACCACAAACCCCGTACCCCCCAGAACCCCAGAAAGTGAAAACTCAACCTAAACATAGAAAAACATTACCCCCATTACTCCCCCATCCATCCCGGAGCATCAATCCCATCGTGTCCCCCCACCAGAACAGTAACATCAATAAAACAATTGCAGATCAACCGCCGCCCCCCGTGGAGAATGGAGTGGGAACCCCAGGCTAATCTTTGCCACCAGTTATCCAAAAATCAGGGGACCCACTGGTTGAGACTCCCTAAAAGAGAGAAGATAAAAGGAGCTCTTCAATATCCACCAGAGTGTCAGGCGGGCTTGAAGCGTCAGGCAGACTTGCCTACCCGAGTCCACTTGGAGTGCTGGGGTTTAGGGGGCGGCGGGTGAGGCTGAGCATTATCATCAACTAGGCCCGCCTGGCGAAGAGCCCGCCAAGCTTCAGAATAGTCCTTTGCAGAGATCTTTTTATTGCCCAAGAGAAAGTTCATCCGAAATGGGAAGGACCAGGAATAGCGGATCCCTTTGCTGTTCAAGACCGCCGAGACTGGTTTCATCTCTCTCCGGCGTGCCAGAGTGAACGTCGAGAGATCCTGGTAGAGGGACACTGACACGTCCTGGAAGCGGACCGTCTTTTTCTCCCGGCCCCGACGTATAAGGAGCTCAGCATCTGAATAGCGCAGGAATCTTGCAATGACATCACGCGGTTGGTTGTTGGGAGGTTTTCCCAGAGCACGGTGAACTCGCTCAATTTCCATTCCAGAAGCGTGTGCAGCCAGTTCCTCCGCCGGGAGCAACTCCGCTATCAGCAGCTTAAGCACAGTTGGTAAGTCTTCTCCGCCCCCCACCGCCTCTGGAATTCCACGGAAGCGCACATTGTTGCGACGGGAGCGGTTTTCAATGTCATCAATTTTATAGGTCAGTTCCATAGCCTGCGCGCGCTGCCTGTCAAGAGCACATTGTAAATCCATCAGAATCCCATCATGATCAACCACTTTGGTCTCCACGTCCTCTACTCGGGCACCCAGTTCTTTAACTTCGGTTCGGAGTTCTGCGACGTCTTTCATCAGGTCTTCCCGCAGCGTGCGGAGCTCATTGGCTAACTCTGCAAAGCCCTTACGGAGCTCTTGTTTGAGTTGAGCCGAGGAGAGTTGCTTATGAGGATCCAGTTCCTCTTCACTTACAGTGTCATCATCAGAATCTAATGGGGGAGATTGGCCGGATGGACCGCTGGAGACTCCGGTCTTACTCTGCAGGCGCTGGGAGGAACGCATCCCTTCCCGAGCGTCGAGATTTTTAGCTTTGGCGGCCATCCCGCAAGGCTTCCACTGCCGCACAGTGTTGGGAGAAAGTTCCAGTCAATGTCAGCAAGGGCAGAGGCACTAGAGAGGTGACAGTGTGCGCAGCTCCACAAGCCCGCAATCCAGTCACTGTCTCACAGTGGGAGGAGAAAAGCACAGGCAATGTCAGCAAAGAATCAGATCATTGAGGAAACAGCAATGCAAGAAGATGATGAACTGCTCTGAAGCTCCCAAATAGGTGAGCAGCCAAGTGCAATGCGCAAAGAGCTCTGCGGGGTTACCTGGAGACAGAATACAAGGTGCCCTTAGTTGCGAGGTGTGCAGATTGCGAAAGGATTCCAGCCAGGGAAAACTCAGAGACCGCCCAGCAAGGCTCGCGGGGTCCACGCTGAATGGTACAGGCCTCGATGAATCACTAGGCCTCTAGCAGACTGACACTGCCGGTGACTCTGCAGTTGAATCGGAGGCTCCAAAGTTCGTCAAGGAGAAGGACAGCCTGTACACCTACCCCCTCCAGAGGGAAGGGGCGCCAGCCGGAAGATGGAATGGGCACTAGCAACTGACGCACAGAGTCCAGATCCCCTCTCCGGCCCCGTTAACAGGAGTCCAGGACCACGCGCATGCAGGCCAGCCCCGGTAGAAGTGGTTCACCCGGCAACATGCTGCCGCACGTGCACCGATTCAGCCCAGAAATCCAGAAGGCAGCTCGGGGAAGCTCGCTCTCACGCCGGTCAGTGTATACACCCGAGTCATCGGGGTCAGTCGAGGGGCGCTCCAGGCCCGATGCAGACGGCGATGTAGTGTATGCCGCAGGCCTCCCTCCAGGAACGAATTCCACAGTTCCCCGGTCACCGGAGGTTGCACTGGACGTCAATTCAGTTCTCCACGGGATCCCGCCTGCTTCCACCGATCCGGGGTAGGTGTTTTTTAATAAATTTGCAACAGTTAGCGCATGTTAGCAGGGGTTGCTGGGGTGGCTAAGACGGAGCTCAGTCAAAAAGCAGCCATCTCGCAGCGGGCTCACGAGCGCCCCCAGTTTCAGTATTTTTTAAATGAGTCCAGTGTATATATGTTTTATTTTTAATTTTTATCTTGTGGGAGGTGGCATCGTCCCCACAGAGCGAATAGCAGGGTTTTTCTAATCTTTTATAAATGTAGGCCTCCCGTTTCTTTCAATGCGTTTTATTTTTCAAGTTATGTTTGTGTGCATTTTGACTCAATAGATTAATTTAACATAGGTATGTTATATGGGGAGATTGAGTTAAGTCGCTAATTGCGAGATGTGTTATTACGATATAATAATCTTGTTGAGGAGGTGTTTAATGCAAAGAGGATGGCAAAATTTCAGTTTGTTGTGAGGGGGGTGACGTCTATACTAATGCATTTATGTATTTTTAATCTTTTCCTTCCTTCCATTCCTCGTGTCTATTCTCTCTTTTTTATTACATAGCGATTCATTCCCCACATTTTCTCGTTTTTTGATTTCGTCGTTGGTTCAAGGTGGGATTAGTTATTTAATAAATAGTCGTCCGTGGAGTTTTAAATTTACTCTTTTGTTGGTTAGATACTTAGGTAAGGGTACCATTGAGTTTGATAATATATGTGGATGGTTTGTTTCTTCTTAAGTTTTAGGTTTGCACACATGTACTTATTACAGTTTTTTAAATATTTTTTATAGGAATAGCTCTACGGCAGCATGGGAACACATGTTTTTGAGGTTAAAAGTTAATCTTATTCAGGAAAAAAAATTTTTACTTTAAGTTATTATCTATAGCATTTTTAACCCTTACACTTTTTTAGCTAAAGGTTTTTTGTTTTCTTTTGGTTATAAACCCTGGAAATGGTTTCCCCATAATGATATTTAACCACAGATTCTGTTTCGTCCTCATCCCTCATTATCTGATGCTTGTTCTTTTCTCTGTTTTTTAATGACAGTGTTTATTCTTCTAATATCTTAAGCTCTCTTATGGCATTAAGGTAGGAGCCAATTCAGTAATAAAAGCACATAATATACAGGTATGTTGATTTTGGTTTGCTTGTCTATTGGTCACATCCTTTGAAGAGCATTTTTTTGTTGTATGTGTGTTTAGCACATTACATTGTTCACATATTTATTATATACGTTTTAATTTGAGATAGGTAATTGATTTTTACACTCATGTATTTATTTATTTATATGTTAAATTATGATTTTTAAGTTATTGGTCTAAAATTGTTTTCCAATGGTCAATATTTTTTGTTTATTTGTGATAAGTAATTCATTTATCTTTTATCTATTTATATGTTTAAGGTTTGTTCAAGTTGATGTTTTAAAACTATTACTTCATTTTGCTAAACATTTATATATTTTTTTGTTTTTATTATTGTTGTTCAAATTGGTTTCGCTCCGTTTATTGGTTGTACTAGATTTGTTTTTATGTTTTACATTGGCATGTTTTATTTATATGTTTTAGTTCATTCTCTGTTCCTTTTAATATTTGGTTTATATTATCTTTGATTTTAAATGTTTATGTATTTTAGCCATCATTGCCCCTGAGGAAGGTTTTACGAAACACGGCCAGTGTCGGGCCAGTGGCTGAAGTGGAATAAAGTAATAAAAGTTTTTCATATTTTACACGTCCTTTCATTGCTTTCCACATTTTTTGACTGGGTTATACTTATGTTATTCTACAAGTCTTAATACTTTTTGAACATTTATTATTTATTTATTTACATTCTCTTATATACCACGCTATTCTACATCAGTGCGGTTTACATTGAACAAACTGAAATTACATTGAACAGGGCATTATAACTTGGAGATAACTATTTTACAGGGAACATGGGCTATGGAGGGTTAAGTGGCTTGCCCAAGACCACAAGGAGCACCTGTGGGACTAGAAACCCCAGTCCTTCCGGCCCAAGGTTGCTGTCCTCTAGTGGGATTTGAACCCCCGACCTTCCGGCCTGAAGTACTTTGCCCCAACCACTAGGCCACTCCTCCACTCCTTGTATACCTTGTATATTCTCCTGCTCCTCTGAAACTTGGTATTCCAGCTGCATCGGATTCTCACTGGACAGGTCTCATCATTCATGTGACTTGCAGCAACTTGACCATATCTGATTCTACATCATCTTCAGATCCAACACTAGGTCAACTATTCATTTTTAATAAACCTTGGAGTATAGGAACCCGCACTGGCCATACTGTCTTCATTATTCAAACTTGATGCTTTAAAATATTTATAAGATTCAGCAATCCTTGGTTATTAGCTTATTCTCCCTATCAATTTTTTTTTAAATTTATTTAGCTAGCTAGCTCATGCCTTTCCAATAGTAGATCAAGGTGACAAATTCAGGTACTGTAGGCATTTCCCTGTCCCCAGAGAGCTTACAATCTAAATTTGTATCTGAGGCATTGGAGGGTTAAGTGACTTATCCAAGGCCACAAAGAGTACCAGTGAGATCTGAACCATGGTCTTTCTGGTTCCAGGCTGCTGCCCTAACCACTAGGCTACTCTTCCACTCCAACTAGTAAAAGGTTCATTAGTAAAAGGTTTGTTGCAGGTAATAGTCTTGAAGTGGCTATCTTTCTTTTATCCATCACAAAGTCAGACAAATCCCCTAGATTCACTGAGTGGCATGGGCCTTTATCTAAGAGGTACAATGTCTTGTTGGTAAGATTGTTTCTGGCACAGTAGCAGTTAATTGCAGGACAAAAAATATAAAATTCTACAATTCCTGAAAAATATTAATACTCACCCAGGCCCTTCCTGTTTGCTCTCCATATCTCTGGCAAATATGGATTTATGTGGACTTTCATGGTCTTTGCATTTTCAGAATGATACAGCAGCAGATATTTCCATTTTATAAGTCACCTGCTGCTTTGTCTTCTAGGAAAAGCATCAAATGATCTTTGGCAGGTTAAAAATATGGCACAGATTTTTCCTTCTTAGCCAGGAAGGTTCTGTCAAGCATTCACCTCCAGAAAAGGCTTCTCTTGTCAATACTGAAACCCTGTTATGGTTTTTGCACCCCACTCATGATTTTTTCCGCAGCTCTGAAAAATCAGAACCAACTATATCAATATTAGCTCGACGCTCATCTTTATGTTGCATAAGCCATAACATTTTAAATTTCTAAAACCACCCTTCACTGGCATTAAGTTCCGCTTTCAATGTTATCTATCCACACACCACAGGACTTTAAATAGATTGCATTGCTTCTCCTGTATCACCACTGTGCTTATGGTGACAACACATTGGTACTAATCTTCAGATCCATTCATTCAACAGTTTCTCCATGTCAAGATGGCTTAGCCACACTTAAAGGTGTTGGCTGCATTGAACCTTGCTTTTATTTTGTCTGTTTTCATGGATTGTTCCCACTGTTATCATAAGCCCTACTGCCTTTCATATCTGGGTCAATTTTTCACCAGACTCAAAAGAGGTCTACTAAATTCTGCAATGATAGTGCACCTATGCAATGTGAAATTATTATGGAGGTCCATACAAATTTTTTTTTTTTGGGGGGGGAAGAGGGGTGTCCATCCCTTTCCATTACTGCATTACTAACACATGGTACTGTGCTAAGGGCACCTGCATTAACAGCAGTAGGCACCTTTCGTGCACACATCCAAAATGCTTGCATTAACAGTGGTGCATCATCAATGCCCATGTTACAACCCTAACCTGCCAGAGTCCAACCTATCACCAGCTAACCAGTTAGCAATGGATTGTTAGTTTGGGGCCTCACACTGTTATTGTATCACCCTTAACGCATGGTGAAACCCACACTAACAGCACGCGTTAGCAAACATGCCCCAAAGCTTCCAATTCACATCCAAAATTTTTTTTTTTCAGTCAGAGGAAATCTTTCCAAATGGGTTAAGTTTTGCGCATACCATGACAATAATGTGCCTCACTCCTAAGCCAGGGTACGTGGAGTATGATCTCAATCTCTCTCGTTTGCAGCCAATGCTTGCCACAGTATTCGCATCATGCTTCCATCTGGAGTTCATAAGATGTCACAATACATAGGCAATGCATCAAGGTGCATTTGGAACTTCTCAGGTAGGCCTGTGGCACCCAGTATTATGGGAAATATTTCTGTATTTTCTTTGCCAGATTTTCTTGGTCACAAACTCACTTCTTAGTACTTGGAACAGACTCCAAATCATATTGGTCGCTTTCCTCTGAACTGTTTCAAGTCTTTTCACAACCCTAAACAAAGGCACAGAGGAGAGTGACCTGCACGAAGCGGCAGGTACAACTACTCTAGCCACCTTACTGGGCAGACTCAATGGACCATATTGTTTTTTTTCTGCCATCCTATACTATGTTACTATATCATCAATGCCGATCTGGTATTTCTCTTTTACAGTACCACAATGTCAGATGTCCTTGCATCTAGCATTTTATTGGTTGGAATGGGAATGTTCCAGGTGATCATATCTTCATTCTTCATAATTCTCTTATTTCTAATTTGTTTCTATCCCACAGGAGGAAGCAGGACAAAGTAGTGTAAAGAAAAGCGTATATACAGGCAATTGAACTGTTGAAAATGGCTGTGGACGGTGGCATGCTCTATGCCAAGCTCTGCATTCTAAGACAAGAACAGAACGGTCATGAAATGCTTAAAAGAAATACCACATCACAAAAAAAACAGCCAACTACGACAAAGGTGAAATTAGGTCTTACCTGCTAATTGACTTTCTTTGAGGACCTCCAGTCCAGTCCCAGTACTTGTGGGTTGTCAACTCACCAGCAGCTTGGAGATTGAGCATGTCATCTCTGATGAAATCAGCAGACATAGGCAGCTGGAACTATTTACCAGCCCCCAGCAACTATTGACAAAGCAGACTCACAGGAGCAACAAATAAGAAGATGGGAACCAAATATGCTAATTCCCCCCTCCCCCAACTCCAGTGGGGGCTCACCAATGCAACACCAAAAAGCAGACATATCTAAACACACGTGGAAGGAACACTGCTACAAACAGGGGTGACTTCTAACGCTATGCCAGAGAGAACTGCATACCCGTCTTTCCTCTTAATCTTTTCATTTTTTTTATTTTATTTCATTTCATTTTTTCTTTGGAACACTCCCTCCTAACTACCATAAGTATAATCCTTCACAGGCAACACTTAAAAAACAAACCAGATCCCTAAATAATCAATGAAAGCCTTTTTGGCCTGGGATCGCCAGCACAGAAGAACCAGGGAGGGCCTGGAACTGGACTGGAGGTTCTCAAGGAAAGTCAATTAGCAGGTAAGACCTAATTTCACTTTCCTTATCGTCCCTCCAGTCCAGTCCTGGTACGTGTGGGATGTACCATAGCAGTATTATCCTTGGGAGGGACCTGCAAGCCCAGCCTGAATCACTGCTGAATCAAACCTCGCGTCCCCTACTGCCTGCACACCCAGACGGTAATGTTTCAGAAGATATGCAGAGATGCCCAGGTGGCCGCTCTGCAAATTTCTGCCAGCGGGACTAATCCAGCCTCTGCACAGGAAGCTGCTTGTGCCCTTGTGGAATGGGCTCTCAATCCCTCCGGCATTGGCTTATGTTGTAACAGATATGCTGAAGAAATGGCTTCCTTAATCCATCTAAAAATGGCGGCCTTGGATGTGGACTCCTTTATGCGGACCCCAAACAGAACAAATGGACAGTCTACCCTCACAGGGGTCCGTCCTCTTCAAGTACTGCCTCAACACCCTACACATATCCAGAAGGTGGAAGAGAGGGTCCTGCGGTGCCCCAGTAACCCCTGAGAAAACTGGCAGAGTGACCAGCTGGTTTAAGTGAAAAACAGAGTACCTTGGGAAGAAAGGAAGGTACTGGCCTTAGCACCACCTTCTCCTTAGAGATGAACAGGAAAGGTTCTCTTCATGAGAGTGCCTGAAGCTCCAAGATCCATCTAGCCGAACAGATAGCCACAAGAATTATTGTTTTCAACGTCAGATCCTTTAAAGTACAGTCCATCGGTGGCTCAAAAGGTGCAATTGCAAGCACCAATAACACCAAATTGAGGTCCCAGGGTGGTACCATTGGCAGCACGGGCAGCTGTACATGCTTGACAGCTCTCAGAAAAAAATGTACCACATCCGGATGGGCCCCCAAAGAGATCCCTTGTACTCTGCCATAACAAGTAACTGCTGCCAACTGCACCCACAGAGAACTACAAGCCAGCCCCTTCTCAAGGCCAACCTGCAGAAACACAAACACCTGCAGCACAGATGCCATTAGAAAACTACAATCGTTCTTACACCATGCCTCAAATATTCTCTACATGCAGATATATGACAGTGAGGTTGAATGCTTTAAGGGCCCTTAGCAACGTTGATATCACCAGGCCCAAATAGCCTCTTCTTCTCAGACACACCCTTTCAAGAGCCAGGCTGTAAGAGAATCTATCTACTTGCGGCATGCAGACCGGTCCTTGTGTCATAAGGTCCAGTTGTACCAGCAATTGCCATGGATGGGCCACTGTCAAACTAACCTGGTCTGCATGCCACAGCCTCTGCAGCCAATATGGGGCAATGAGGATGACCAAGCCCCAGTGTGCCTCTATCCTCAGCACTATGCGGCCTATGAGAGCCCACAGAAGAAAAACAAAGCAGCCCAGCCATGGGCCATTGTTGCACAAGGGCATCCAAGCCTTCAGATATTCTCTCCCTTTTTCTTCTGAAGAATCAACTCGCCTTGGCGGAGCTGAATGTTGCCATCAGGTCCATGATTGGAGGCCCCCAGTGTCTCACCACCTGAGCAAATACTGCGTTGCTGAGGTACCACTCCTCAGGATCCAGCTGGAACAGAAATTCTGACATCACGTTCTCTGTGCCTGCCACATATGCCGCCAAGATTGCCTGCAGGTTGTCCTCTGCCCATGTTAGCAATGGCCCGATCTAGTTTTCAAGCTGCACACTGCTTGTGTCCCCTTGCTAATTGATGTCGACCACCATCATGGCATTATCAGAGAAGACCTGCACCATCTTCCCCTGCAGCAGTGGCTGGAACTCCCTCAGAGCCAGAAACACTGCTCTCATTTCTAGGCAATTGATGGGCCACATGCTCTGCTCTGTGGACCACCAGCCCTGGGCTATCCCATCCTGACAATGGATTCCCCAGCCCGAGAGATTGGTATCCATTATCAATGGGATCCAAAAATGGGGACTCCAGAGGCATCCCAACCAATAGCTTTTCCAGTCGAAGCCTCCATTGAAGCCCTTGCCAAGTCGACCTCGGACAGGGCAATGGTTGTGTGAGCGGATGATGTTGCGCCGACCACCTCCTCAACAGGACCTTCTGCAGTGGTCGCATATGAGCCTTGGACCAGGGGACCAACTCTATGGCTCGACCTCCAGGATCCACCTCCTCTTCTGGGTCCTCCAAATGGAGGAAGCTTGACTCTTCCCAGAAATGCCGCCTCCTTGCTGTGGGCTTGCCTTCCGCTGTCCTGGCAGCCCTCTTTTCTTCTGTTGTTCTAGCTTTGGCGAAGGATCTGTGCCCTGCTGCTTCATGCAGAATGCCTTATGCATTAGAAGTACAAATTCCGGAGAGAAAGGTCCCCCTAGACCACTGCTCCCCAGAGACTCCCATGATGTAGATGTCACTTGGGTCTCTAATTCCAGGCTCCCACCGTCAAGCACTGGGGGGCCTTGGCCCATGTCCTCTTTGGGGACTGCAAGGGCAGCTGCTGGCAAAGAACTGCCCCCTGCTGGTTGAGAGGTCACCTCCAGCATCCTAGAAGTACCTGCTCGCATAGCCCTCGGCCCCTTCGCCACACAGCCTTCTTCTGCTGACCTGGACTGTCACATCCGTTGCATAACATCGCCACTAAGACAGAGCCCCTTCTGGCATCACTGCACTTGCTTGGTGCAAGTCCTACCTAGATGGTAGGTGGCAATACGTTAAATCCGGTTCAGAAGAATCAAAACATTTCCATCAAACACAAGGTGTGCCTCAAGGTTCTTCATTATCATCTCTATTATTTAACATATACATGCAGCCCATCTGCAATATCATTAGATCATTTAACGTGAGCTGTCTGATATACGCAGATGACATCCTCTTATATATGCCTTTCTCGACTGTGCAAATGGACCTTACACCACTTGTAGAATGCTTCAATGCAATATCAGACTGGCTACAATCACAAAACCTCCGTATCCAGCACAAGAAAACGGAGGTACTGTTCATCTCCAGAGATCCCAACTTTATTCCACCATCTCATGTAAGAGTCAAGGAAGCTGAACTACAAACCAAAGAAACAATAAAATACTTGGGGGTCACCTTAGACCAACATCTGAACATGAAAACTCATATAAGCAACATAGTCAAAGCTGTATATTTCAAAATCCGCTCACTCAGGCATCTGCGCTCCCTACTGGACCCAGATGATTTCCGGACCATATATCAAGCTCTGATCCTGCCGCATTTTGACTTTGCTAATTCCATTTTACAAGGTCTCCCTCATTCCACTTTACACCCTTTACAACTGGCCATGAATGCTGCAGCAAGAATCCTCCATGGTGCATCCAGAAGTGAACATGTTACTCCTATTCTGAAACAGCTTCACTGGCTACCAATACACGGAAGAATTATCTTCAAAACTTTACTTCTCTCATTCAAGGACATCAACCGCATTTCCTCTACTGCACTTACTGATCTGATCCAAACCGTGCCACCCAACAGATCCAGAAGATCAACAGCGTCAAATCTACTATTAACACCGAAGATGTTGACCAAATGCAACTGTACAACGGCAAACAGAGCCTTCAGTCTTTACGTCCCCAAATGCTGGAATGCATTACCATCTGACATTCGAGCTATTGCAGACCTAACTAAATTCAGGAAGGCAATCAAGTTTCACCTATTCTGCCAATTCTACCCAGCCAGCAATGGAACCTAAAATACCCACCTAATAACACCCAATCTAAGCCTTTACCACAGTCCCAAGCTCCTTCCTGCAGATCAGACAAATTCCGTCCTAAAGTAAGCATTGTGTTAAATATAACTCAGTGCAACTAAAATTTCATGTATATAATCCAACCCTGTTATTTAAGTGACCCCTCATGTATATAGTTTAACCCCATTATCCAAGTTGTTATTCCTGTTCTATGTAAAACCAAACAAATTGTGTTTAGGTTGTTTTTGTTATACTGTAAACCGCGCTGATACTGAATAGTGCGGTATATAAGCAACTGTAATAAATAAAATAAATAAGACACGTGGCCTTGGCTGGCATAATGATGTAATAGCAGTAGTAGTCGTCATAGTTGGGGAAAGCAAGAAAAAAGGAGAAGCTATACTTTCCCTGCTCAGATCAGCCCCCTTTCTAACCAATGAGATGACTTCAGTGTTATGTCTCATTTGACTTTTTTTCCCCCAGATCTAGCTGCAAGGAAAAACAAAAACAAAAACCAAAAAAAAAAGCTTGCTACAGGCAGGGATCCCAGCAACATAAACACACGCAGAAAAAGTTCTTCCCCAACATCCGAGGTGCTTCCCGCTACCCTAAATCCCCCTCAGTAAAATGGCGCTGGTTCCTGCGCTGCCAAATTACTACCATGCTGTGCTGAAAATAGCGCTCTGTGCTGCAAGTGCTGATACAAATTCTGCAGCCACCCCACACAGCTGCCCACTTCATTGCTGTCTCCTTTTTCCCTTCTATTCAAATTTCCCTGTCATACCTGAATCGGGTCTGCTGTTCTTTTCCTGCGCTCAGCTCAGCACTCAGATGCGGCTTTGGCTGAGCGTCAGGAGAAGCGCAGGGTGAACACGATGCTGTGGGGTACTCTTTCTGCAGCTCCTCACCCTCCTGCGGGTTCAGGAGCCACTGCATCTGCCTTTGTCGTTGGGGAAGGCCCTCCCCTTCCTAGACAGGTTTCACCCGATTGCTGCCTTCCCCCTTGTCTATTTTTTTTTAAACTTAAACCCCTAGTGGTCTGCCTGGGTATAAAGTCCCCCAAAGAAACAGGTAGCATGCTCTGCTGTAAGCCCAAAAACAACAAACCAAGCAGAAACTAATGTGCTGCTCCTTAGTTGTCCATCAGTGAGCCTAGTACGCTGGGATCAGCTCCCTCCAGCTGCTTGGAGGCTGAGTTACTGGGGGCTGGTAGGTGGTGCCAGCTGCCTATGTCTGTGATATCAAAGATGACATGCTAAGTCTCCAAGCTGCTGTTGAGAGTTGACAACTCACAAGTACCGGGACTGGACTGGAGGGATAAGGAAGCGCACAGATTTTAATGACTCTGGACCATAGCATGTTTTTTAGCTTCATGCATAACAGAAGATGCCTGCAGGAAGCACGCCACTAGAAATTTGTTCCAGCAAATTTCTATGCTTGGTATATTAAACTCAGGACACAGTATGCAAATTCATTTTAGAACTATGATAGGAGGGTCTCTTGTAATAATGTGGTACTGCTGCATTTTGATGGTTCCCTCTTAATTCCATCTGTATTTAACAACATTCATGGTTTAGGCACTTGATATACCGCCCTTTACTATGTGTATCAGAACAGTTTACAGATATATGTTAACAGGCAATTTTTATTTGTTAACATTTGTGTGAATGAAAATACCAATCTAAAAGTTGATTGTATTAATAGTAATTGAACTGCAGTGTGTATCTCCAAAATGGGTATTTAGTGAGTAATGCATTAAGAACCTTACCTGCTCGGAACGATATACAATACTAAATATATTCTCTACATTCACCCCATGGCTTTCTTTAGTCTTCACATGCATTAATTTTCAAACCGCAGTGCAAGTCAGTATCTTATCAAAATGGTTCAAATATGTTAAACCGTCCCCCCTACCAAAATAAATCCCCAAATCTTACCAAACAGGATAAAAAGTCCATGAGGTGTGATAGCCTGTTAAAAGAAAAATACAATACATAAGAGTCAGCAAATGGCACAAATATTTAGTAAAGAGACTCAGTACCAACCTTTCTAGACATCTACCTGTTCTCAGGCAAACTTGCGCTGTGTGCCCTCTTCAGCACTCACCCGATATATTGTTTGCTTAGGTGTGCTGCTGGATGACTCAATGCTACCGATGCAATTAGTAATTCATACTCTGACTCAGAGTCAATTGTTTCTTCATTTAGTCACATGGATTTGAAGCCCTCCTTGTACTTTGTTTTGTGCTACTCCTAAAAAATCTGCTAAAATTCCCTAAATAGATGCCTAGTTTGCTTAGCGCTGGTGCCGGCCCTGCCTGTTCTCTAATCTAGTAAACTCAATCATATCTACAAACAAAATTTAGCATGGCAAAAGATTTATTTTCTGTATCACTCTTCAGTAACATCAGATCGGTTTACAACTAAAAATCTAAAATAAACAATAAGAAAGAAAGCTGCAAGTCAAGCTGGGGAAGATCTCCCATGAAAACAAAGAATAGAAAAAGTTCAAACTCTGCTGCCAATCCCCAGCCCTCTATCAAAATTCAGCTCTGACCCTTTAGACACCCCTAAAAGCTTGTTCAAAATAATACATTTTTAAAGCAATTTTAAGGAGTTCCACAAGGCAGGAGACAAATAATGAAAGGCTGTGTGACATTCTGCTGAGATGATGGAAGGGTCCGGGAAGACACATATGGTATCAACAAATCTGCAAGATACTGAAGGCAGCCTACATAGAAGGCCTTATAGGTTAAGGTCAACACCTTATGCTTTATCCTCCAATACACAGGTAACCAATGATGATCCCTCAATAATGGTATAACATGATCGAACTTCTGGGAACAAGTTACCAAATTCATAGAAAACTTCAAATTATTCAGTCTGTGGCTAAGAAATACATGAGGCAACCCACAATATAGTGAGTTGCAATAATCCAGTCGGTTTATAACCAAAGCATGTATCAAAGTAAAGTGGGCTTATACAGATAAGAATGGATAGACTTGAAACGTCACCTATTTACCCAGTACTTCTCCATCTCAAATGACAGCTCTCAGCCACCTTCAATCATGTCCAACTCTCTCCACACGAGCCCCATGCCCACAATACCTCTACCTTCTGAACCCACCTCTATTTAATTTACAGAATGTCATTGTCGTATCAACTGTACTTACTAATGAGATAATTGTACAAGCCTGCATACTAAATTGTAAATAGTTGTTTTTACCTGTTAGCCCGTTATCCATGTTTATTTACCCTGTTTATTGTAAGTGCATTGAAATACCCTCTTTGCACAAATGTTTCCTGTAAACCGCACTGATAATAAATAGTGCGGTATAGAAAAGCAATTAAATAAATAAATAAAAATAAATACTAGTAAAGAATAGAAGCAGGCTTTTGATACATCTGAAATTTGAGCTTTAAGGTTAGTCCAGGGTCTAATTTACAACTCAAGACTTTCAAGGAGGATATCAATGGAATGGGAATGTCCTTGGATTAAAGTTAACTTTGTCAGAGACATATTGGTAAACCACACTGCCCGAGTCTTATTCGGATTAAGCTGAAAAGAATTTGGTTCCAACCATTCAGCTACTGATGTCATAACACACATTAAGTGCAGATAAATAAGGATTTGAGGGATCCGTGCAGAACAATTGTATATCATTGGCAGAAAAGAAATTGATACCTAAACACTGTATTAGTGCTCCCAAAGGAGAAACATACAAATAAAATAAAACAGGAGACAAAACTGATCCCTGGGGCACCCAACACATCAAAAGATGATCCATTGATCTCAAAGAACAAAATTGCACCGAAAAGGTACAATTCTGAAGAAATTACTGAAACCTTGTGAAACACTACCCATAATTCCAATATTTGTCAAACGAGCTAATAAAATCTGATGATTTGTAAGATCAAACGCAGCAGTCGAATCAAGGGATAACAGCAATATAGCCAGGCTCTTATCCAGGCCTCCCTTAGAGCACTTATCACAACTATACTAGTTTCCAAGCTATGATTCTGGTGAAAGCCAGACTATGCAGAGTAAAAATATTTTTTATATTCATCAAAGTCGACAGTTGACAAAACACAGCCTTTTCTATTACTTTCACCAGAAAGGTTAAATTTGACACGAGGCAAAAATCATCAGAACATGATGGGTCAAGATTAATTTTTTTTTTTAAATGGAAGAAATAATGGCACATTCATAGGCTCAAAGCAATGCCTGACTTCATACTATTTAAAAATATAGCTAACAGAAAAGGGTATAAATCACTCAAGTTCACTAACTAGCCCTTTTGATGGTACTGGATCGAGATTTAACGTAGTAGGATTCAGTGAATACAGGATTTGTGCCAGGGCAATAGAAGATATAAGCTTGAGGGAATGGTTATGGTTTTTAGGCACTTGATATATCCTTTTATTATGCGCATCAGAGCGGTATGCAAACAGGTACTTTCTATCTTTATGAATCACTGTCTGAACCTGTATTAGAAAACTCTGAAGTAATAATACTCTCCTTCACAGAACGCATCAAGAATAGAGACCCTGAACTTTAGTTAAAAAAAAAAAAAAAGAGTCACCAAATCATTTGCTGTTAAGCTTGATGAAGTAACAGCTTCATCTTGGTTCTTACTCTCAGTAAGTTGGTTCAAAACAACACATTTCCTTGGCTGGGCTATAACGTTACATTTTACTTACCAGATAATGTTCTTTCCTTGAGTCCTGCTAGACCAGTCCAGACAAGTGGGTTGTGTTCTCCTACCAGTAGAATGATGGAGACAAAGAACCAATGAAAGCCCAGCTTTCAATGACATCACTCCTGTGCCTCTAACCACATCAAGCCACCAGAGGTCCCTTCAGTATTCATCCTGAAGCAAATGAGAGATACAGAGCAAGCCTCGCACAACCTCAATGTGGGCAACAATGAGTAATCAACAACAGAGAACTATGTACAGAAAGGTAGAAACAGAAGGCTGTCAGTAGAGGATGAGCCTGCAGAGCCAAATACAGAATCATGGCAGACCCAAGGGTACTGCAGCAGTAGAAAAGAACAAATACAGTTTCAGGGGCAGGCCCTGGACTGGTCTAGCAGGACTC
This sequence comes from Ichthyophis bannanicus, assembly GCA_033557465.1. Taxonomy (NCBI): domain Eukaryota; kingdom Metazoa; phylum Chordata; class Amphibia; order Gymnophiona; family Ichthyophiidae; genus Ichthyophis; species Ichthyophis bannanicus. The sequence continues at coordinate 676,366,146 of CM066032.1, read as the reverse complement.
AAGAAAAGGACATTACCTGGTAAGTAAAATGTCACCTTCTATATCATCCTGCTAGACCAGTCCAGACAAGTGGGATATACCAAAGTTACAACACCACTGGGCAGGAAGACAACACAGCAGTTGGAAAAGCTCTTGAGCCAAAGGCTCTGTCTGCCCACATGTGGACATCCAAGCAGTAATGCTCAACAAGAGCGGAAAGTGATTCCCATGTTGCTGATGATATATGTCTGCAGGGGCTACAGAACTCTACTTTGCCCATGAGGACACTTGCACTCAAGTAGAATGGGCGTGCAGACCCTCTGGAACCGGTCTGTTCCATAACAGATATGCTGAGGCAATAGCCTCCTTAATCCAGGGCCCTAAAGTCAACTTGGCCGCCACCTCACCATTGCATAGACCAGCAAACAGCACAAAAAGATGGCCCGACTTACTAAAGGAATTTGTAACCTCCAAATACTGGAGAAACACCCTCCAGACATTTACAAGGCAAAGATCCTTATCCTCCCCCCGACACTGCTCCTTAGAGCAGGAGGGCAGGCAGACCACCTGGTTCATGTGAAAGGGAGACAGCACTTTAGGCAAGAAGGAAGGCACAGGGCAAATGGAAACAGCTTCAGTTGAAAAGCACAGATAAGGATCCCAGCAAGACAGAGCTTGCAGCTCAGAGATCCACCTTGCAGAACAAATTGTGACCATGAAGACAATATTGAGCATCAAATCTTTCAAACTAGTGTGCTCCAACAGTTCAAAGGGGGCCACCATCAGGGCCCTAAGCACCAGAGACAGATCCCAGGAAGGGATCACAGACTAAAGGGGAGGACGCAGACATCGAACTCCTTGGAGAAAACGTGATATGTCCAGGTGCAAGGCCAAGAACTTGCTGGCCACCGGACCATGGAAACAGGCCAAAACACCTTAACCTTCAAGGAGCTAAGTGAGAGGCTTTTCTATAGGCAATCCTGCAGAAAGGCCAACAGGAAAGACACCTTGGCCACCTCAGCAGCCAAGTGCCATGAGCTGCACCAACACTCAAAAAGACACCATATCCTTATGTATGCTAGCTTGGTAGACTTCCTCTGGGCACCAAGTATAGTAGAGATTACTGCTGGAGAGTAGCCTTTACACATTAACAGTCTCCTTTCAAGAGCCATTCCATAAAGCCAGAAGTGAGCCGGGTTCTCCAGGACAATTGCTCCCTGCTGCAACAGCCCGAGATGGAGGCAGCTGAAGAGGTGGCACTTAAAGGAGCTGCATCAAGTCTCTGAACCATGCTCTCCTCAGCCAATACAGTGCTATCAGAACAATCCTGCCCAGGTGGTGCTTTATATGCTGAATCACATGTCCCACCAGGGGCTATGGAGGAAACATGTACAGTAGCCGCTGACTGGGCCAAGGCTGAGTCAGGGCATCAAAACCCTTGGATCCCATCTCCATGTGGTGACTGTAGCAGCAGCACATTTTGGCACTGGAGCAGGTCACCATCAGATCCAATTTGGCGAGATCCCAGTAGTGCCAAATCAACTGAAACACCTCTTGACTCAGTTCCCACTCACCAGAATTCAGAGAGTGCTGGCTGAAGAAGTCCCCTTCCAAATTTTCCACTCCAGTAACATGCTGAGCCAACAAGTCTAGAAGTTCTTCTCTGCTTACAGGAGATCCTTCTCCAGAGCCACTCCAGCGCTTCTTGTGCTGCCCTGCTGAATGACATAAGCCATCGCTGTGGTATTGTCTAAAAACACTAGAACCGCCCAGCCCTTGACAAGGGGCCAGAAACGCAGAAGAGCCAACCTGATGGCCTTCGCCACTTCCCTGAAGTTCCATCGGCCCTCAGCCATACAGTCTTGGCAATGGGCTCCTCATCCTAAGACTGGCATCCATTGTCAGCAACATCCAGGAGAATCCAGTATGCCTTTCATCAGGTGACAGGGTTGCCACCACCACCACCGAGAATGGACCTCACAGTCAACGTGAGCAGAAGCCTGCGCTCGAACTCCTGAGAACTCAGGGACTATTGAATTAATAAGGACTGCATATGAGTGCACCCACGAAACTCTCTATGGTTGCCACCATCAAGAATCCCAGACTCTGGGGGCCTACTGCGCACAGACTTTCCCCCATGGCAGGATAAAACTGCCCATTCGAGTGTTGAAACGTGCTCCCAGAAACTCCAAGGGCTGGGAAGGTAAAAACTGGCTCTTCCTGATCACCCAGCAGAGGCTTTCCAAAAAGGACACCACTTGGGATGTCATCCGAGATGCTTCTGATGGGGAATAGGCTTGAATGAGCTAATCATCTAGATAGGGATGGACACAGATCCCTTGGCGGCTGCAGCCACCACCACCATGATCTTTGAGAATGTCCTTGGGGCAATGGAGAGTCTGAAAAGAAGGGCAGTGAACTGATAGTGTGAGCCAAGCACAGCAAAACAGATACTTCTGCTGATCCCAGGTGCTGCAGTAGGAGGGGTTGTACGCTCTGCGGCCTCCCTGACCTCTGAGGCCGTACCAGCCCTGATGAGTCAGTCATCCAGGTAGGTTAAGACAAAAGCCCCTTGTAGGTGCAAGTGGGCGGCTACCACTGCCAAGCACTTGGTAAAGAACCCTGGCAAGGAGGCCAGGCTGAAGGGCAGCACCTTGTACTGGTAGTGCCCTTCTCCTACCATGAATCTTGGTTATTGCCTGTGAGAGAGGTGGATCAGGATGCTATATATGCATCCTTTAGATCCAAGGAGCACTGCCAATCTCCCTGGTGGAGGTAAGGCAACAGTGTTCCAAGGGAGAGCATCCTGAACTTCTCACCAGAAACTTGTTCAAGTTTCGCAAGTTTAATATGGGCCTGAGGTCCCCCGTTCTCTTGGGGATAAAGAAGTACCTGGAGTAGAAGCCTTTTCCCCCACAGGTGCTTGGGAACAGGCTCCACTGCACTGTCCGAGTAGGGCTGCGAGCTCTGAGAGCAGCAAAGTTTGGTGAAAGAGGTCGCATAGGCTCTCTCCTGGGAAGAACCTTGGGGGTACCTGCTGCAGGTGGAGGAGGTACCCCTCCTTTACCACCTGCAGAACCCACCGGTCCGAGGTGACTCTGGCCCACAAGCGGGCAAAGAGTGCCAGGAGGCCCCCTGTGGGCTGGGGAGGGTCTCCCAGAGGAGAGAAGGCCCTGCCTTGAGTGTCAAAAGCTCCCCTCCCCCCGGGTTGTGTGGGAGTTGGGGCCTGGGGCTTCTGGACTTTCAGCTTTCTGGGGCCGTGGCCCTGGCACTTAGGCTGAGGGCCTTGTTGATGGCCCAAGAAGGGCTGGTAGTGACTGATGGAAGAACCCCTTTTTCCTCAGGGAAAGGGCTCTCTACCCCGATGTTTTTTTGCGAGGAAGGGCTGAGATCTTCTTGGAGAGCATCTGCCTAGTCACAACCTCCGACTATCTCAGTCACCTTGTCAGTCATGGGTTTGCCAAACAAGTTTTCCCCAGTACAGGGGACGTTGAGCAATTTTTCTTGGACCCATTGCTCGATATCCGAGGTCTGTAGCCAGGCCTGGCGCCAGGTGCCAATGCCGGCTGTCGCCACTCAGGCTGCTGACTTGAAGCCGTGGTAGGTGGTTCGGGAAAGGAATTTGGAGCAGTCCTTGATCACAGCTATCAGGGATTGGAACCACTGGAGAGATTCCCCAGCATGTCCAGCCAAAAAGCCAGAGAGCTCCTGGATCACGGCCTTGAGGTATACGCCTATGTACAGTTCATAGGCTTGAATCCGGCACCTGAGCATGTAACCCTGGCAACGTTTGCGCCTGAGGGCGTTGAGGGCCCAAGCCCCTCTGCCCAGGGGGACAGAGGAGTAGTTCTTCTGGCTCTTAAGCTTCTGCATGGTTGACTCTACAACCATTGAATTATGTGGGAGCTGAGTTTTGTGGAATCCGAGGCCTTTCTTGATGTGGAAGATGGCATGGAGGTGTCAGCTGACCACTGGCACAGAGGCCAGGGTCTCCCACATCCTGAGGAGCAGTCGTTCGAGGATTGGCTGTACTGGGACTGTGAGAGTCTCTTTGGGTGGGGACTCATACTGGAGAATTTCCAGTTCTTTGGTGCACGGGTCCTCCTCCAACTATTGGAACCAAAAGGGACCAGCCATATCCTGAATGAAGTCATGGAAGGCCACGTACTCTGGGGGAGAATGGCACAGAGGCACCAGGGAAGATGGCTCCGAGGGAACGTCCCTGTGCAGACAGGTTTCCGGGGAGGCCTCAACATCTGTTTCTCGCTCTGAGTTGGAGGGTGTCGATGATTCAGAGGCTCTACTGTCTCATGTCTCGAGGACGGCCCTGAGGAACCAGGACCCTCAGGACCACCTTGGGTCCGATTCCCAGAAACTGGCCGGTGAGGACCAGATACCCAAGGAACGGGAACGAGACCTTGACCGATGCAGAGGACTCACCTGAGGCCGCTGGTGCTCCGAGCCTGGCTCGATGCTCAGGGACTCCCCCCAGCCATCGGGGCCTGATTGTTGTGGCAGATGATGCAGACAAACCGACCATCATTGCTTGCGGAAGGGCCAGGATAGCAGAAATATGCTGTTCCAGGGCCACCATTCTGGTTTTTAGGCCAGAAGGCTCCGCAGTTTTCGGCATGGGCACCGAGGACCTTGCGAGTGCATCCTTAACGAGGACCACAGCCTAGGGGAGCCTTGCATGATCTCCACCTGCCAAGGACTCCTTCTTAGAGACCTTAGTGGGGTGATGCTCTGAGTCACCCGAGTCCCTCTGCGGGACTTTACCGGGTTTCACTGGTGATTTTTTATTTTTTCTCTTGTGGTCCGGGGTCTTCTCGGAGGAGCCACCGCCGTGGGCTTCTGAGGACGCCCCAACCTCACGGGATGTGCTGGGCTTGGAGCTCGGCACCAAGGAAGCCAGTGCTGAGTCGGACCTCGGGAACATCCTCTCCTGCAACTCCGACCTCTTCTTGTTGGTTTTTGGAGTCATGGCTTGGTACAGGTCGCACTATCGTGGTCCAGGTCCAGGCAACATAGGCAGCAGTAGTGCGTGTCTGTAACAGACATGGTTTGACTTTAGTGGTCACATTTTTTAAACCCACTGGGGGGGAGACACCCAGATGGAATTGAGGACCCCTGGGAAAAAAAAAAAGGCACAAACGCTGGTCAAGGCAAGCCTTGATCAAAAAGGAGGGAAGGAGCCGAGAACACTGCCAGATCCAGTGCCAGCTCGAGGCAGGAAGAGGAACCAGTAAGCAACAAGGGGGGGGGGGGGGTGGAACCAAACATTTAAGGATGTTTTGGAAGATTTTTTTCTGGGGGAACAGGACGGGCGTCCATTGGACTCTGTGGAAAAAAGGAGACCAAGCAAGATGGCACCCTTGAGCGGTAAGGGGACCATGCTTGCATGTCAGCATCTCCCAAAGGCTCTCTTTGAGAGCTGGGGAAATGCTCCATGCTGGGGAAAGCTGAGGAAATGTTGCCAACGTCACCCATATCTGAGGGTGACTTCCTGCTTGTTCCTGGAGAATCAATTTTTCCTCCTCCTATGGCTACTAGTGGAGCCTTTCATGTCACGCTTAAGTGAGAGTGTCATCTTTTTAGGGCTTAAGGTGGTCATTCACCAGCGTTTAAGCAATCTTTTTCCCTCTCAATCTTCAGATTTTCTACAGAGAAGAAAATTCATCCACCATCTGCTGGAGCCAAAGAATACTGAAGGGACCTCTGGTGGCTGAGGCAGACAGAGGCACAGGAGTGATATCCTTGATACCTGGGCTTTTCATTGGTTGTCTCCATCAATTTGCTAGTAGGGGAACAACCCATATGGTTGGACTGGTCTAGCAGGACCATATGGAACTAGCTTTTATACGTTATGAAAAATATGTCCATTTTGCAGTTTGTACACTCTGCTTATGACTAACTTGATCTGAATACAATTTATTCTTCCTTCACAGACACTCGGCCTTATGCACTTGTCTTTTTAAGAGCACTAAACCACTATGAAACCAAGGGTTTTTGTTAACTATTCTCTAGTGCAACCTGTAAACGAATCACCTCGTCCAAAGTCAAAGTAAGGGCAGAATTCCATTCCTGCACCTGTTCCTTGACTGACGGCAAAAATGTATCTGAAAAATATTATTTTTCATTAAAAACACGCAGGTCTACTCTCTAAGATTTCTAAACTGAATACCCGAGTTTCTCTGGTTTATAGGATTAAAATTGGAACAAACACGGAAAAACAACAGATAATCTGTCCATGGAAGTAATTGAGAAAAAATAGATATATGTGCCCTAGTACCCCCCTTCTCCAAAGAAAAGGAGATTCAATACATGTCCATCTACATGTGTGGGATCATTCACATATTCGATGAATCCTAAAACACTCATCTAGTCTATAAAATAAACTTCACAGGCTATCCAAGGAATCTCAAAAAGCATATTAAAGTCCTCTAAAATAATTACTTCTGAATACCTGGACGCAACATCTAATCCACAACAGAAAGAAAGGGATGGAAGGTAATACAGAAGTAATATATAGACACTAGTAAAATTGCAAAAGAAGGGTTTCCTCAGACTAAAGAGATGGAAACTCTAGTAATAACTAGACTAGGGTGAGAAAAATCTGCAATATCTCCCCCTACATGCTCAGTACCGGGAAGGGGGGGTAAGGACTATACAATACGCAGCCTCCTCCCCTTCTTTTAACCAGATCTCAGTCAAAAATACCTATCTCAAATTACTGTCTGAGATAATGTCTTTAACTAATATACTTTTCCTACAGAGTAAACACACATCAAGCAATGCTGCCTGTATAGAATTCTGAGAACTGTGACAACAGGTATTACTAGTTTGTTGACCTGGATTCTGAAAAAGAGAGATGCGCAGATCAGAGGTGGTTTTCTGTGATTGAACACACAGAATACAATTGATGGGGCACAAAGCTAGCCAAAGATCCCATGTCAGAATTTTAAAGAACCCTTTCAATGCTGCCAGGAAAATACAGAACTAGTGGAAGGTAAAAGGTTTCCACTTAAAAAACACTATACTAGGAATGCGGCAATATGACAGTCGTTTGGCTTGGAGTAGAACATTATGGCCCCTTAAGACACAGGCTGTCCTCCTGTACACTTTCATCTGACCAGCTGTCCTGCACATTGCTACACTGGGGTATGCTGGAACAGAGGAACTTGTAGATAAAATCGAAAGAGTATTGGGAATGAAAATGTGGAGAAAATGGGAAATTAGACAAAGGAAGTTAAACTGTCATCTTCAAAAAGATTCAGCAGCAAGAGCTGCATTTAAAAGAGGCAATTAGATCTATATTTACGTTGTAAAAAACGGCTACATCTCACACATCTGTATTACACTACAGTGTATTTCTTTTTTTCAACTATTATTCCACTTGAATCTCACGATACTCTGTTTAGTGCATAAAAAGCTTCTTTCTTCAATAGTTACCAATTCCTTGGCTAATGTATTTGTGACTAGTTAGAATGAAAAAAATTGTAAACCTCATTCATTAGCCATGGATTCTCCAGTAGGCAAGGTTAATTTAAATCATATCCATGACTGCGTTCTGATAAACCCCAGATAATAGGCAGAAGTTAAGACCATGATTCTAAGTCACAGTTCTGGTTCTGCTTTCAAGTGAAATTCATTTCAGCTGGCAATACCCATTAAAAATTCAGTATAAGCATATTGATAAAGATTATCATCATGGTATGAAATTACATTTCACTTAGCAGGACTCACCATGCCTACAATCAAAGCCACAAACTGAACGCAAGCCATCTGTCTTTCTTGGAACAAATAAGCAGTTTATTTTTAATACTTTTCCTATAGCACTGTATGAGAGGAATCTGTCTTTACTAAAATGAAACTGAGAAATCAGAATATGGACTGATATGCACATGGAAGGATTTTTTTTAACCAAATCGTGTTCCTATTCTAATGTTCTCTATTGAAATGATGTGGTCAGAGTGCTAAGAAGCATGTCAAGATGTGATCACTGAGGGTACAGCATTTCTTCACATCTGTGGTATGTACTGGAGTTGGACTCGAAGTACATGGCATATGGCTTGCATTTTTTGAAGCTGACATGAAAGCAATTCAGACATTTTAATGACATCTTTTTGGATATTTAAGCTTATTCAATAAAAGAACACTGATGTACAATATTTTCTATTATCCTTGTAATTTCTCTTAGATTCTATTTCACAAGGAATGGAATGAAGCTGTTTGTCATCTGATTATATAAAATGGAAAAAAAATCAACCCCAAGTATCTCCAGTCTAACTCTTTTGGTGCCTAGGAAGGAAGCTACATCAGTAAACATGCCAAGATAAATTGCATATCATGATCAAATGGTTCATTTCTTTGCAGTGCCTCAAATCACATAGAACTGCACTCAGAGTATTTTTGGCTAGCCCAGTGAATCAGTGGTAGTGTTCTGCATTGCTATTTAAGGAGTTACGTTCAATTTGTAGTCCAGACTTCTGCCCTAGATGAGCCAAGGATGCTGCAGGCACGCAAAAACAACGCTTAGCAGTCAGATGTAGCTGCGGTTTGTGGTATGATTCCTGAGCTGAAGATATAAAATAAGGGAAAAAATGCTAGATAAATGTGAATTATGATTCATATCACAGTCCACCGGAGGACAATTTAAATTGAGCTGAAGCCCCAAACCAGCAAGAGGAAATGGGCAAACTAATATAAAGGAAGAGAATGCGACCTAGCACTAGCCTGATAAGAGTCTTCTGCACAGTCAAACTGATTCCACAGAGTCAAAACTAGGGCTGAGATGCTATAAAAGCAATGTTCATAGTCCATCAGGGGAAGGGATTCCTAGTCACTGCTTAATGGTGACACAAGGCTGATACTAGGATGTACATAATTCCAGGTTTCAGAGAGAGTCAATCTTGCAAAGAACCATCAACATAATAGCTCAGCTAGGGAAGGCTACAAAAACAGAACAATTCCTGGGGTAGCTGTGAAGGTTCATATTGTTGCCCAAGAAACCAGTTCAGATTAAGCTGGAAGCCCAAAAGATGAGGAGGACATGGCCAGGACATATTCAAGCATAAATAAAAACAAATAAAAATATACATTAAAAAAAGAGATACATTTTAAAATAAGACAAACCCAAGTTACTGCAGGAAAGCACCTATGCAAAAGTAAAGGCCTCGTACTTGCTTCCTAAATGTGCAAATATCGGACGATATTCTAATACCCACTGGCAGAGCATGCCAGGCACAAAGAACAGCAACTAAAAGTACATGTGTGGAGGAGCAGCCTAGTGCTTAGAACAGTGGCCCTAGTGACCAAAAAGACCAGGGGTCAAAATCCCACTGGCACTCTTTGTGGTATTGGGCAAGTTACTTAACCATCCATTGCCTCAGATATAAACTTAGACTATAAGCCCTCAAGGGACAGGGAAATACATACTGGGCCTGACTAACTCGCCTTTGAACTATTACTGGAAAAGTGTGAACTAAAAAATAAATGAAAGCATATAGGAGGTAATTTTATGAAGTCCATTTACGCGCATTGATGGCCTCTTAAAAAATATCGACTAACCGGCATAAAAGTATGACATGAAGGCATGCACTTTGCTGGCATATGTAGCTAGAGGAGCAATCTGGGCAGAGCATGTCGATTATAAAATACCTTAATATAAGGGTGTACTTGCAGACGTCACGCATGCTCATTTACACCTCCTATACATCAGATATAAATGCCTGTGCTTCAATTTCAGGCGAAATCTGTTTACACTAGTATTTTTATAAAGACAAGTCTGCACCTACTTCTCTTTATAAAATGGGCGCATTTTGGTTGCCTTAACCTAGGCGTCCTGATATAAAACTATTCTCATTGTGGCAAATCAAGCTCTACCGATTGTGCAGCCAGCTCTCTAACCGTGGAGGAGTGATCTTTTACTTCAGATACGGCTTTCTGCACTTTGGAACCAAATAGGTTGTTCTCCTTGGCAGGGGGCATCCACTAAATGATCATGGAGATCCTCCGTGATTCTAGAGATTTGGAGCCATGCCATGCCTGGCTGAGATGGCCATAGCTCCCACGATTGCTAATGAATTGTGAATGTCATATGTTGCATGGATGATGTGGTAGTGTGATTTATGAAGGTCAGTCGCTAATTGTGCCGGATGCTCCATGGTCATGTCATCAAGGTGAAGGTGGGCATGATGGTAGTGGAGCATCTGCCGTTGATGAGCCAGAGTCCACATGGCTAGGTTGCTAGTTTGGTAGGACTTCCTACAAACAGCTCCGAGGATTCACTGTTTCTTACCCAGGGGTGTCTGAGATGGGGGTTTGGAGCCTTTGGACTTTTTCAGGACTGTCTCTGATGCCACTGACTGGTGAGGGAGCTGCTGGTGCTCGAAGTTGGAAGCTGGTAGAACCTTGTATTTCAAATCCAGTTGTTGTGACGTGGTGCTGCCCAATGGTGTTTTCCATATGGAGGTTTGAAGGTCTAGCAGAATCTGGAGTACTTGGAGGGCTAGAACCTCCTTGGGGGCACTGCAGGCCTTGATGCTGGACGTCATGCTTGTTGGTGGGGGTTTGAGTCTCACTGAGGGTTAGCGCACAGGAAATTTTTTTAAGGAATATGGAATAGAAGAGGTCCTCCACAGGTTCTTTGGGGTTCTCCAGTTCTGAAGGGACAGAGGGTCCATCCCATGGGGAATCGTAGGGCTCCCAGTGGTGGAGAAAACCCCTAGAGATCCTGCATTGTCTTCGAGGGGCAGTGGGGATCACCAGTCAATGAGCGTGGGAGACTCCAGTATTCCTGGCAAGGGGGGGGTCATCCTGGGGGGGGGGGTGCCTGTGTTTGGGGAGGTAGGGGAGGCGGCAGCCTGCAGAATAGCAGAGCTATCCTGAATGAATCTCCAGAGAAGGGAGATGAGGGAAGACAGAGGGCTAGAGGGGGGAGGTGCTTGGCCGGGGACCCTCCCTGGGGTCGCATGTCATGGCTCTTGGGGACAGCCTTACCTGGAGCTTTTTTGAAGACAGCCCCTGAGGTGTAGGAATGGTTTTCCCCTTTTTGTGCTTGCTTTTGGCTTTGGGGGAGGAAACTGTGATGTTTAAAGAAAGTTCCGCTGGGGGGGGGAGGGGTGGAATCAGCCAGCAGAGTCAGCAGGCTGAGGCATCTGAAACCAGATGCCAATGCCAGAAGGAAGAGCGCATCCAGCAGTGCAGCTGCCCCTCATAGAACTCAGTCATGCTGTGGTTGGACCCAAAGGAGGAGGGAAAGCGGGTGCATGGACATGGAGGGAGCCCTGCAGAGGCAAGCAAAATCAGATGCCTCCTTTTCTGTCACTTCACTTTCGTTCTCTTTTTTTTTTTTTTAATCCAGAAGCTGGTGGTGCAGTCCGTGGCTCCAAAAAGGGGGGCGGCCCTATGTTCATTGCCGCTGCTGCTGCTAAGGCGATGTGTTTTTGTTTTGTTTTTTGGGTTGCCAACATGATTGCCAAAGAGGAGTGTCGCCGAGGAAGACTTCTTGTCAACTGTGAGGATTTTGAGTGGAGTACAGTTGCAGGCAGTGAGAAAGAGAGAGAATGGTGCTACTTTGGTACAGTCAGAAAAAAAAAAGAATTCCTTTGGAGGCAAACAGGCAGGAAGCAGGCATGCATGCTCGGAGGCTCAAAAGCTTCTTTGATCTTTGGAAGGTCAGGGCAACTCAGGTTCAGTTGGCACTTCACTTTCAGAGTGTGCCTGCATCCCCCTGCTCGTCTCCAGAGAAACAACAAACTTGAAATATACTATAAGTAGTCTGTGCCAGCTGACAACAGCCAGTAAGAGCCTCACGAAGCAGAGAACAGAGCTCCAAACCCCCATTCTCAACCAGTCATACCCCTTTTCAAGGCACTTTAATGTAACCGAAACCGTTCCTATGGTAAATTTTGTACATCCAGGTGATAATGCCACACAAAGGAATGAAATGACACCCATGTTACCACCTTAAAAATATCCTGGGGTGGAACCTGACTAACCACCACGCAGGTCGAAGCCTGGGCCCTCGTAGGCTATTGCTTCTGCTTATGTTGAAGGGTTGCTTGGTTATGGGCATCAAGCGACCCTTCAACATAAGCAGAAGCGATAGCTTCCCTGATCCAATGGGAAATAAAGCCTTAGAAGCTGCTTCGCCCTTCCAAGTACCAAACAAAATGAATAGCCTCTCTGAATGCCTAAAAGCCTGAGTCACCTTCAAGCACCATTTGAGAGGCCTACAGAAGTCCAAGCTTGTGGAGGAGACTAGCTTCCGCTGAATCCTGCGGCCCAGGAAAAGCTGGCAACAAAACCACTTGATTACATGAAAAACCGACACCACCTTTGGCAAAAAGGAAGGGACCATGCAAAGGACCACCTTTCCTTGGAAATCATCAAATAAGGCTCTCTACAAGACAGAGCTTGAAGTTCAGAAATCCAGCAGGCCGAACAAATCGTTACCAGAAATATCGCCTTTAAAGTAAGATCCTTCACAGAAGCTCTCCTTAAGAGGCTCAAAGGGAGGCACCCAGGAAGGCACCCCCAGAGCTGAAAGCACCAAATGAAGATCCCAGGAGTGAACCGCAGGCAGACACAACAGTCAAAGATGTTTAACTCCAAGGAAAAGGACCATGTCCACATGAAAAGCCAGGGTGTGACCCTGAACATCACCCCTGAACCATGACAAAGCTGCCACTTGAACCCTCGAGGAGCCCTGCTTGCAGAAATGCCAGAATATCAGGAAGTAAGACCCCAAGGGGTCGAACTCCACGATCTCCACATCAAGCTTCAAAAATGCACCAAACCTGAACATAGGCCAATGAAGTTGGCCATCTGCGAGCCTGCAATAAAATATCAATCACTTGGGACAAGTAGTCCCTGTACCTCAGCCGAGCTCTCTCAAGAGCCAAGCCATAAGCAAGAACAGACTCATCTGGCATCTGCACTGGCACCTGAGTAAGAAAGTCCACAACCACCAGCAAGGGGAATGGCTCCACCACCAGCAGACGAACCAGATCTGCATACCAAGGACGCTGAGGCCAGTCCAGTGTCACTAGCAGTATTTGCCCCCGGAGAGATTTGCTGAAGGACCTGGCCCATCAAGAGCCAAATAGGAAACACAAAGACCGGCGCTTGACCAGGGTTGAGCATAAAAATATGCAGACTACATGAAGTCAAAATACACCAACCAAACATGCTCTACTTCACCACAAACAATCTCACGATAAAAAAACATTAAACATGGGAGAGCTTCAACATACCAATAAAGCAGCAAGTAGAAGACATTATATCTGGACTAAACACAACAACTTCACCATCAGACCCAAGCCCAGTAACTTGGATCAAAGCTACAAAAAGCCAGCTCTCTCATCACATTCAAAAAATCATCAAAGATTCACTCCAACAAGGATATATGCCGCAACCCCTAAAGCACGCAATGATACGACCAATACTTAAAAGTAGCAATCTGAGCCCATCTGAACCAAAATCATACCGTCCCATCTCAAGCCTGCCATTCCTTGCTAAAATCGTGAAAAAGGCAGTGCAAAGGCAACTTCAGGACCATATATATCTCAATGCCCCACTGGACATACATCAGTACGGATTTAAGCCCCAAAACGGCATGGAAACACTACTCACCTCCCTCTTTGACAATCTCCTAAGAGGCATGGACAACATAAAAAAAACGGATACCTGCTAGTGTTCATGGACATCTCGGCAGCCTTCGACACTGTCACACACCAAGCTATTGCAACGCTTACAACAGATAGGACTACGCAAGAATACCCTGAAGTGGTTTACATCATACTTGGAAGGGCGAACGCAACAAGTCAAATGCGACCAAAAGAAATCATTACAATTCCACGTCACGCAGGGAATACCTCAAGGCTCAGCCCTATCATCAATGCTCTTCAACACCTACATACAGCCCATATTTATTTATTTATTTAATGTCTCTTCTATACCACGCTATTCATATCAGTGTGGCGTACATTCAACAGAATCTTATACAATGCAGTCGGGCTGCATTGTATTCACAGTAAACAGGAGCTGAAACTTGAACATAACGGGTAATTTTCTACAAATTATTTACACTCATGACTATCCTTACAACTGCATTCTACTTGGGAATGGACAAGTGGGGCTGGCCGTCCCTATGCGTGCTGGGTGTGTTACTGGGGGAGTCGAGGTGATTGGTGAGAGTGCTTGCAGTCTGATCTTTGCGGCTTATCCCTGGGTAGTGTCTTATGAGCAAGTGATGTTTCATTGCCTTCCTGAATTGAGTCAGGTTAGTGATGACTCGCATGGATGTGGGGAGGGCATTCCAAACTCTAGGAGCATAGATCATGAAGGCCCTGTTAGATGTAGCCTGTGTGCATTTTGTTGTTTCTTTTGGTATTATCAGGGTGTTCACCGCTGTGGATCTTCTGAGTCTGTTGGGAGGTGTAAGGTGGATTAACTCAGTGATGGATGTGGGAGGTTGATTGTTTAAGGCCTTGAAGGTCATTACTAGGATCTTGTATTGAAGTCTGGCATGTATAGGTAACCAGTGGAGTTTCTTCAGAATTGGTGTGATGTGGTCCCATCCTTGATACTCCGTATAGAACTCTTGCGGCTGCATTCATTGCAAGCTGGAGTGGGTTTATCGTTGCTTGCGGGAGTCCATATAGGATTACATTAGCGTAATCGAAGTGGGGGATTACTAGGGCTTGATAGATTGTTCGAAAGTCAACGGGGTCAAGTAGCAGTAGTAGGTGACGCAGTGTCCGTATTTTTTGGTATATTGTCTTGACTGTTTGTGGGTTTTTATGTCCAGCTGTTGGTCCAAGGTGATACCTAGGTATCGGATTGTGGGTCTGGCAATCAGCTCTGCGTTCTTCACTTTTAATGAGAATGGGGGAATGAAATCTTGGTTTCTCGTAATGAAGAGGACGTCTGTCTTGTTATGGTTGATTCGGAGGTTTTGCGTATGGAGCCAGTCCGCAACTGCATTGAAGCAGCTTGTTAGTGGGGAGAAATCTTGCTGGTCTGTAGCAAACGGCATGTATAGTAGAACATGGTCTGCGTATGCTAGGCAAGCAATGTTGAATGATTGGATCAGTGCACAGATTGGCTGCATGTATGTGTTAAACATTAAAGCCGATAGCGAGGACCCCTGTGGCACACATATGTAACATCAAGCACCACAAACTACACTATCACATTTATGCTGACAACATCATGGTGTACACTCCAATCAACCTACTAGCACTAAACACTACAACAATAACAAAATGCCTCGAAGACATGAATGACGACAAAACTGAGGCAATGTTCGTCAGCTAGGAACCCCACCTTCATACCTCCACAAACTATCAGCATCCTAGACAAACACATAGTAGTCAAAAAAGAAGTTAAGTATCTGGGCATAACACTAGACAGAGCTCCGAACCTAAAATCCCACATCACCAAAACCGCAAACAAGGCATATCACCGATTGAAAACAATCAGACAAATCAAACCAATGCTCCGTCAAGGCCACTTCTGCAGTGTGTGCCAAGCACTCATCACACCACTGCTTGATTATGGGAAATCACTATATCAAGGCCTTCCTCAGCAGACACTCCACTTACTACAGATGGTACAAAACACCACAGCATGCATCATCACAGACACTCCAAGGACCGAGCACATCACTCCCGTCCTACAACTACACTGGCTCCCAATGGTGGCAAGAGCGAAATACAAAACAATCATGATCATTTTCAAAATCATTCACCATCTCTCAGCAGATGTGCTCCAAAACGTTATAACAAGGGACATCAGCAATAGACCAAGAAGAACCAATAACAACAACATGATCAGCACACCTGCAGACTATCCCAAAACCAAACATCAAAAAGAGCACCATCACTACTGGCATCCACACTATGGAACTCACTCCCAACGAGCCTGAGGGCGTTAGATGACCTCATAGACTTCCGCAAAGAACTCAAAACATTCTTATTTATAGAAACCAATGAGCATTCAGGCAACATCCCCTACCCAAACAGAAATGCTACTACCTCTGCCAACTACGAATGAATGATTTCTACCTGCGACCTAATTTACTTTATCATTAAACTGGTTTTGCTATACTGTTTTTCTACCAGTCAAAACAGTGTACAATCAATAATGTGCAAAAGCGAGGGGTAGCATTGGTGGTGCAGGCAAGTGTGGCAAGGAGGCCTATCCGGAGTCCAGGGGAGGACAAAGAGACAGGGAATTCACCCTAGTAAAGGGCGCCCTTTCACCAAGTCAGGGTAGGGAAGCCATAAACACCTCCAGGAATCAGAAAACTTCCACGTGGCCCACATTTCATGCTCCCCCTAGTGGAGTGAAAGGGAGAGGATACAGGGCTCAGAACCCCTTAGGCAGTGAATGCTCCAAGCACTCAGGTGCCCGAAGTCAGGCTGATTGCCGTCACCTGAGTAGGGAGGGGTTGGAGCTAGAGCCCTGGAAGTATAAACCTAGGTCAGAGTATGAGAGAAGGGGAAGAGAAGCAGAAAGCCAGGCTGACACAAGCAGAGGCACCGACACAAGCAAGGGAAGTTTGACTGGTGCTGAGCAGAGCAAAGGAACTGAGCTTCCAGGAGGAGAGCGTGCTATTTGGCATATAGCACGTCTGCAGGAGAGTTTGGAGCCAGGAACAAGAGAGACTCCAAGATCCCCCGGGAGGCTGTTAGCTGAGCACTGTGAGCAAGACAGGGAGTCAAGAACCTATGCTGCTGGGAGAGCCAGAGGTGAAGCTGAATGATGAGGACACTCCCATGGACTGTTCTTTTTGCCAAGCTTTAAACCTGGGAATGTAGAGAAAGCAAGCCGGTCCTGAAAGAAAGTCTTCCAGGAAAAAGGCACCCGTGTTCCACAAGCAGGGTGGCCGTGATTCCCACGTGTTTGTAAAGGGGAAGTTTACGGGGACTAAGGAGCAAGCCTGGAACTGTGATAAGCTTGTTAAGCACCTGCTGCTGGAATGCTGACAATGGGGTAAGCTAAAGTAGCTATAGGAACAAAGCCTTCTGTTGCACCTGCATTATATCTGTTTACTTGGAAGGTAACCAAGAAAGGTTGGAAGCCGAATAAAAGCTAAACTACCTCAGACTTTAAATGTGATTTTGTTTTTGTGCTTTAGCCAGCAAGGCTAAAAAGGGAATGCATTATCCTTGCTGTTAAAGGCTGTGTATCCTGAACCATAGAGAACCTTTAAAACAGCATTTTTGTGTTTGGGTTTATTGTGGACAACGCTCTACTTCAAAGAGTCCTGAACAAACAATCCTGTATGTGGTATGATCGAACCATTGTGTACAAAATAAATTTCTGTCATTTGCCTTACCTCCCTTGAGCCTGACTACAGCTTTCTGCCTGATGCACCCATACAGCTAAATAAAGACTACATTTCCCAGAGGGCACTGCAGGGAAAGAGTTTGAAAAAGCTGAAAAAGCAGAAAGCAGAAAGTTCCTCTAATAACCATGCCCATCTAAGCTAGAGGCGAGTGGTGGCGGCGTGACAAGTTACAGCAAATCAAAAATCTAACAGCGAGGGTACAAACGGGTGAGATCGAACAGCAGTATTAAGAAACACTGCAACGTGTTAATATAGCGAGCATATGGAGCTAGCAATACAGTTAAGTAGTATTTTATAAGGGGGACAAAAGGCTAGTGGGAGGGGGACTGTTCTTGAGTGGGCATTATGGAGATGGGGTAGGAGGGATGTTGTGTGCTGGGTGGGGGTTGTCATACTGTGCGTCCATTGGCTGATCTGTGCCGAAGTGTTCGAGGAAGAGGTATGTTTTCAGGTTCTTCCTGAAGTCCTGGTGTGATTGGGGATGTTTTGCAATATAGAGGTAAGGCATTCCAGAGGATGGGGGCATATAGCGTGAAGGCTCTTAAACAAGCATATTGGGTGCTTTTCCGAATCTGTGTAGGCAAGCAGAATAGGTTCTGGGTGCTCTGCCTTCGTGGTCTGTTAATCTTGGGGCTGCCTTGAAGAGCTTCAATATGAGGCCAAAAAAGTAGCCCAGCATCTGTGGGACTACATGGAGCATTCCTCTTTATCATACCACTTTCAGCAGATCACTGCCCCTTGGTGTGGCTTTTAAAATGGCAGTGAGGCTCAGGATGACATCACTATAAACTAAAACTCATTGTGCTCACGTGGACCTCTTGCCCCATTCTGGTGTTCAAAGCTAAGTTTATTTTATTTTATTTTATTTTTTTTATTAGCCAAACTTTCCAAAGTACAAACCTTTACATGTATCATATATACAAATATACGTAGTCCAACTGGTTACAACTTAACCGTTATATAAAGAGAAAATCATGCTTATTGAGTACTATGCTCTATTTTAACATTATTCTTTATCAACATTCCTTATCCCTAACATATAGTATATCTATACTCCTCTATTTCTTTTCGTTCCATTAACGTTATTTAGTGTGAACTCAATCTTGGATATCTCCTTATCTACTGTAATACCAATAACCATTAACCAACCATTCTTTCCCCTTATTGTTTTTTGTTGTTTAGTTAACTTTTTCCTCCAATCTTTCCATTACCTCTGCCGTTACATATGTCATTAAAACAAGGTTGCAAAAACAGCTGATGCATTACTGACTATACATAGAAAAACATAGGGTTATTGTATATAACATGTTGTATTATTCTTCCATTAATAAACATTTTCTATGTGAAACCTGTCTCCTCATCCCTTGATCTTTTTAATTTGTAAAGATTTATTAATTCTTTTAACTGGACCATTACATCACATTCCCTTTAACCATGCACATTGAATGAAATCCTACAACATGTGCCCCCCAGCCTATCCAATTCAACATCACTTTCTCCCCTTTATTTGCACCCCACCCTCCTATACTCCCTTCCCTTCTCTCCCCCCCTCCCCCTCCCCCCTTCCCCCCCTACCCTATCCTATCCTACCCCCAACCTTCCCCGCCTCCCTCTGTTCCCTAAATTGCCTACCACTATCTTGACACTAAGCCTCACCTCCCCCCCCCCCCGGCCCCCCTCTACCACAGCCACTCCATCCTCTCCCACACTCTCAGCCATTTCCACACCCCCTCCCACCGTCTCTCCGTTTTTTCCCCCTTGCCTCTTTTTTCCCCCCGTGATTTTATACATAAGATAAAATATCTGACAACCTCCTCACGGAACTGCTCATAGATGATAGAACCGACCTATTCCAGTGCCCTATTTCACATCTGGCCGCCGTGAGACAGTGCCAAATATTCCACTCCCCTCCCCACTGCCCATCCTTTTGCAGGAGACATTTCAAGAGTCAACTCTATTGGAACTCCCACAATGGTGTTGATTATATCCCCTATTCTCCTCCAATACCTTTGAATCACCGGACAGGACCACCACATATGCATCCATGTGCCCTCCTTACCACACTGCCTCCAACATTTGACTGCAAAGCCCCCGCTTTATGTAGCCGCTGAGGTGTGAGATACCACCTACTCAGCATCTTAAAACCATTTTCACGCAGAGCCGTGGCAATAGAGAACTTAGCAACTCCCCTCGCCACTTCCTACCATTTCTCCACCTCCCACTCCACCCCTAAGTCCCTTTCCCATGCAGCTCAATTTCCCCACTCCCCTCGCT
The DNA here is from genome assembly GCA_033557465.1 of Ichthyophis bannanicus. NCBI lineage: Eukaryota > Metazoa > Chordata > Amphibia > Gymnophiona > Ichthyophiidae > Ichthyophis > Ichthyophis bannanicus. The sequence continues at coordinate 676,346,531 of CM066032.1, read as the reverse complement.
ATTAACCTTTATATATTCTCAACATGCCCTTCTGCCCCATGGACCCCAAACAAGCCCCCTCAAACCAGTCCACTCCCCCTCCTTCACCCCGTCCCTTCCACTTTTTACTAAGCAATGATACCATTTGTGTATACGCATATCTATCTACTTCCTGCAGCCGATATAAATCTCGAATACCTTCAAAGCCCCTTATCTCCTTCCCCAATATTATCTGCGACACCTGATTCAACCCCCTGCTCCGCCCATCTCCGCAGTACTGCGCTACTCGGCCCCACTCCTTTTTCACAACACGCCTGGAGGGACATAGTAAGTGACCATTTCTTATCCCCCACCATTCGTTGCCTATTCTGTTGCCATATATTTAAAGTATGCACCACAAAAGGATTACTCCCCCCCCACCAGATTAACCTTTACAGCTCTCGGGGCCTAAATTCTGCAACCTCCAACCTCACCCAGTACTTAAGAGGTTCCCTTAACCATGCATACACCCCCCTAAGCTGCACTGCCTTGTAATATAATGTAAAGTGGGAACCCCCATCCCTCCATCCATTTCCTGTGTTTGTAATGTCCGTGCCGCCACCCTAGGCTTTCTCCACCCCCCCCCCCCCATATAAAGCCCTCCACCTGTTTTTGTACCTTTAAGGCTCTGCCCGGTATCTCTATGGGTAGCACTTGGAAGAAGAACAGAAACTGAGGGAGCAACATCTTAATGATTCCCATCCGTCCAAACCAGGAGTAGTACCCCCTGCTCCATCCCGCTACCTGTGACTCCAATTGTCCTAGTATCTTTTTATAATTTAGGTCAAATAAATCCCCCAGGTTCCTCCCCACCTGTACCCCCAGGTACCTAATCAATTTCCGTGCCCATTTAAAAGGAAACCACTGTTGGATCTTCCTCTTCTGTTCCTCCCCTCCTACTATGTTCGAAATTTCTGATTTTCCCCAGTTTATTCGGAACCCTGCCACCTCCCCATACAGTAGTTACTTACCTGTAACAGGTGATCTCTGGGAACAGCAGGAATAAGTCTTCACATATGGGTACGTCGGTACCGACGGAGTCTGCGTGGGAACGCTTCCCAGCGTCCAATCAAAAGCTTTTGGAAGCATCCCAGCATGCCTGCGTGCTGCCTTCCCGCCTTTCCCAACTGCCTCTCCTCAGTTAAGTTTTAAAGCTGAGACAGAGAGAGAGAGGAAAGGAAAGCACAGTTACTTACCTGTAACAGGTGATCTCTGGGAACAGAAGGAATAAGTCTTCACATATGGAGCCTGCGCGGGAACGCTCCCCAGCGTCCAGTAAGAAAGCTTTTGGGAGCATCCCACAGCGCCTGCGCGCTGCCTTCCCGCCTTTCCTAACCGCCTCTCTCCAGTTTGAGTTTTAAAGCTGAGACAAAGAGAGAGAGAGGAAAGGAAAGATAGATAGAGAGATACAACTCCTAGGGGAGGTGGGTGGGTTGTGAAGACTTATTCCTGCTGTTCCCAGAGATCACCTGTTACAGGTAAGTAACTGTGCTATCTCCAGGAACAAGCAGGAATGAGTCTTCACATATGGGGACTCCCCAGCTAGAGATGCCAGGGAGATCTCCAAAGTTGTGAGTCCCTGAGAAGGGCTCTACCTCACCCCATGGACCTCGGGCATCCAACCAGGGATGGGGGGTAGGAGTTGATTAGGTATGGAACAGGTGTTTGAGAACAGCCTGACCAAACAAGGCATCCCGGCGGGAGTCCTTGTCCAAGCAGTAATGGGCTGTAAAGGTATGAACCGAGGCCCAGGTGGCCACTCGACAGATTTGGTCGATGGACACAGAGTTTAGATGAGCCATAGAGGCTGCCATGGCCCTCACATTGTGAGCTGTGACATGACCCTCCAGAGAAAGGTTCTTACTCTGGTAGGCGAAGGAAATACACTGAGCAATCCAATTGGACAGAGTTCTCTTAGAGACTGGAAGTCCTAAATGAGAGGGATCAAAAGCAACAAAGATTTGAGAGGACTTTCTATGTTGCTGTGTCCTTTTGTAAGTAAAAAGCGAGTGCTCTTTTACAATCCAGAGTATGGAGATTCCTCTCTGCAGTTGATGCATGAGGTCCTGGAAAAAAGACAGGTAAATATACCTCCTGATTTAGATGAAAAGGTGAAACCACTTTAGGCATAAAGTGTGGATTGGTCCTGAGGACTACCTTGTCATGATGGAACCTTGTATAAGGAGGATTAGCCACCAAGGCTTGCAGCTCACTGATGCGGCGAGCTGAAGTGACTGCAATGAGAAAAATAACCTTCCAGGAAAGAAATTTCAAGGAGGTAGAGGCTAAGGGTTCAAAGGGTGGCTTCATAAGCTGGCCAAGAACCAGATTCAAGTCCCATGCCACTGGAGGTGGTCTAATGGGAGGTTTAGTCAAAAGAAGGCCTCTCATGAATCTTGCTATAAGAGGATGAGAGGAAATAGGCTGTCCATTGAGAGGCTTAAGGGATGCTGCAATAGCACTCAAATGGACTCTTACTGAATTCGTTTTAAGGCCTGCATGGGATAAATGCAGCAAATACTCTAGTAAAGAATTCAGAGGTATTGCAAGAGGGTTAAGACCCTTCTCTGCACACCAAATGGTAAACCTCTTCCATTTAAAAGCATAGGAATGTCTGGTGGAAGGATTTCTGGAAGCATGAAGGATATCCTTCACTTGCTGAGAAAGATGCAAATCTTGAAGGTCTAGGCCCTCAGCAACCAGGCCTGAGATGAAGAGACTGGGCATTTGGGTGCCACAACGTTCCCTCCTCCTGGGAGAGGAGGTCTGGAGCAGATCCCAAGTCCAGGGAGGGAGCTTGAGAGAGATGCAGAAGCAGAGGGTACCACACTTGGCACGGCCAACGTGGTGCTATGAGGATCATAGACCCCCTGTCTCTCTGAAGCTTGAACAGTGTCTTGGGAATTAGGGGAATGGGTGGAAAGGCATAGAGGAAGTCTTGCCCCCAATGAAGGAGGAAGGCATCCCTGGCCTGAACTCCCTGACACGGAATCCTGGAACAGAACCAGGGAAGTTTGGCATTCCACGGACTTGCAAACAGGTCTATGTCTGGGGTTCCCCAAATTTGAAAGATCCTGGTTATCTGGTCCCCATGGAGGGACCATTCGTGTGGAAGCAGAACTCGACTGAGTCTGTCTGCCCAAGAGTTTTGAACCCCTGGAAGATACACTGCCATGAGATAAATTTGATGCTCTCTGGCGAAGGCCCACAATCTCAGAGCTTCGTTGCAAAGCGACAGAGAGCCAGTTCCCCCCTGCTTGTTCATGTAGAACATGGCTACTTGGTTGTCCGTGTGGATGAGGACTGTCTTGTAGCTGAGCAGGGTGTGGAAGACTGAGAGCTAGAAAAATTGCTCTGAGCTCTAAGAGGTTGATATGTAGAGATGTCTCCTGTGGAGACCAGATGCCCTGGGTGGAGAGATCTTGTAGACGAGCCCCCCAACCCTTTGGGGAGGCATCTGTTGTGAGGGTTGCTTGGGGTAACACTTGTTGAAAGGAGGACCCCCAGCAACAGATTTTGGGTGGACTGCCACCACTGGAGAGAGCAAAAAAGGCGACTGGAAGTTGCTATTTTGTCTGACAGGCACCCTGATGCTTGGGTCCATTGGGTGTACAAAGTCCATTGAGCTGCCCTCATGTGAAGGCGAGCATAAGGGACCACATGCACAGTGGATGCCATGTGGCCTAACAGTTGTAACATCTCTCGAGCAGTTAAGTGGGACTTTAACTGAATCTGGGAGGTTAACTGCACCAAGCGTAGGCAACGGGCCTGGGGAAGATAGGCCCTTGCAGTGGTGGTATCCAGTAAGGCCCCTATGAACTCTAGAGATTGAGTAGGGGTGAGATGGGATTTTGGGATGTTTATTACAAGTCCCAGATATTGAAGGATACGGCTTGTGCAGGCCAGGGAAGCCTGGGCCTCTGACTGGGATGGAGCTCGGATGAGCCAGTTGTCCAGATATGGGAATACAAATATTCCTAGAGTGCGTAGGAATGCAGCTACTACTGCCATGCATTTTGTGAACACCCTTGGGGCAGAGGCCAGACCGAAGAGAAGCACTCTGTATTGCTAGTGCTTTCCTTGGAAAAGGAACTGAAGGAACCTTCTGTGTGTTGGATGGATGAGGACATGGGTGTACGCATCCTTGAGATCTAGAGAACAAAGCCAGTCCTGACTCTGGAGGTATGGAAGGAGAGTACCGAGAGAAGTCATCTTGAATTTCTCCTTGCATAGAAACTTGTTCAATTCTCTGAGATCTAAAATGGGTCTGTAGCCCCCTGTTTTCTTTGGGAGTAGAACCCTGAGCCCTGTTGAAGAAGGGGTACTTCTTCTATTGCCCCTTGGGCAAGAAGGGTAGCAATCTCCTGACCCAGAAGGTCGAGGAGAGATGTTGGAGAATTGAACTGTCTCACCATGGTGTGAGGGGGAAGGTTTAAGAAATGAAGCTTGTACCTGTCCCTTATGATGGAGAGGGTCCATTGCTCTGCTGTGATTTGTTCCCATCTGGGAGCAAAGTGAGCTAACCTTCCTGGAATGGTGAGAGGCTCTGGATGTTCTAGAGCCAGAAAGGCTAAGTTCTCTAGTTGTAAGTCAAAGGCCCTGAGGAGGCTGAGGCTGTTGGGCCGTAGCAGTCCTAGCAGCCTTTGGCTTGGCCTGTTTCGGTTGTTGCTGTCTCTTTGTAGCAAAACGACCTGTAGAAGATGCCTGCTGACCATAAGCAGAATGTTATTTCCCTTTTTTTGGGAAAAATCCCTTTTTGAACCACCTTTTCTTAAAAGGAGAAGAAGTAGACTTTGAAAGTCTATCTAAAGCAGAATTTTCAGCATCCATCTGGGTGGCCTTTGCTTGCCAATCTTTGCCAAAAAGGTTTGCACCTGTACAAGGAAGGTTGCCTAGTCCATCCTGAACTCAGGGTTCCAAATCAGAAGCAACTCTGCGTGCACCTATGGCAATAGCCGAGATGAAGCACTGACTTGGAGCCACTACTAAGGCTAGACAGAATATTAGTGGAGGACAAATCTGGTTGTTTGTGGACAAGAACCAGTGGTCCAAACATTAAGGTACCTGCATAGGCAGCTGCTAGCAAGACAGCAGAAAGCACAGTTACTTACCTGTAACAGGTGATCTCTGGGAACAGCAGGAATAAGTCTTCACATATGGGTACGTCGGTTCCGCTCCCCAGCGTCCAATCAGAAAGCTTTTGGGAGCATCCCTCAGCGCCTGCGTGCTGCCTTCCCGCCTTTCCAACTGACTCTCCTCAGTTGAGTTTTATAGCTGAGACAAAAGAGAGAAAGAGGAAAGGAAGAGAGATAGGGAGATACAACTCCTAGGGGAGGTGGGTGGGTTGTGAAGACTTATTCCTGCTGTTCCCAGAGATCACCTGTTACAGGTAAGTAACTGTGCTATCTCCAGGAACAAGCAGGAATGAGTCTTCACATATGGGGACTCCCAAGCTAAGATGCCTGGAGCCCTAGCATGTTGGTGATTGAAACATGCTCCACCTCATATGCCCAGGCATCCCGAGGATTGAGGGTAGGAGTTGAAGAAGAGAGGAGCTGTGGGAGACAGCTGACCTAAAATAGGACTACAGACAAGGAGTCCCTGTATATATGATAAACATCATGAAATGTATTGAAATGAACAATCACCATATGGACCTCACCTACTGGATTGCAGAAAGTAGAGAGGCTGATGTAATCTACTGGGGATCCAGTAGAAGAATCTTCAAGATGACCTCACAGGAGTGAGTTGAAGGTCAAAATCTGGAACTGACAGGTGACCCCAGGATTCAACTGGGAAAGAACAAAAACGGTAGGTCTTTAGTAGAAAGCTTTATGTAAAAAGCTGAAAACTCTTTTGGCTACAGAGTTAATTATAGCTAGGAGCAAAAGAGGAAGACTGACAGAGTTGTACAATATTGGCTTAGTCCTTAAGGGAAGAAGGGGTAAAGGGTAAAACACCGTAATCCCAAGGAAGGACAGATGTTTGAGGAGGTGGAAACCTCAGAGCTACTGAAGATCCCTCATGTCTGTCCTAACTGACGAGAGGTAGGAAGATAAAGGAATAGGGAGCTTCAGGGATACCTGAACCTAAGGTTATGGTAAAAGCTGTCAGTATCACAGCAGTGGCTGTGTGCATAAAACCGAAACATACTGTGAAAAGTATGAACATGTGAAAACCCACTGTCTGGAACAGATAGGAATGAAAAAACACCTTTATGAGCACAGACAGAGAGATAAATATGTGAATACATATCTACCTAAAAGTAGTATCTCGACAGATAAACACATACATACATACAGATAGGGGCATATATATAGATATGTTTATGGCGAGATCCAGGGGGTATAGTCTATGCACACATGGCTGACAGACATATGCATCTAAAGAAAGCATATAGACATATGAACCTATATGAATGTATTTATATATATATATATATATATATATATATATATATATATATATATATATATATATGTCTAAAGAGAAATGTCTGCAATAAAGCAGAAAGAGATATGTCTACAGGAATCCTCACATGGAAGATGTGAAGAGGAATGATTCATCTCATAACAAGGTGGTGGAACCTACTTGAGAAGATGTAGAGAATCTATTCCCTCTGGTTAAGATGGAGTAGAATGCTACCCAGTAAAATAACCAGGCTGGTTGCGAGAAAACAGAGGATAATATTAGTCTGTAACAGCACGTCCTGAGTCCAGTAGAACTCTAACATGGTGAAGGGACAGAATACGCATAGGAGAGACACCAGGTAGACCCACTTGAGGGACAAGGGGTGGGGTATCATGCGTTATTTAGTTAAATATGTGCTGTCCATGAAGGATTAGGATACCATGAGGACAAGCTGCAAGGAAAAAGAGCCTATTTCCAGTAGGAAGTTGGTAACTCTTTAGACTGTCACGTAGGAAAGGCTTATGTCCTTTATTAAAAGGAAATAGAAGGGTGTAAGGAACCCTCACAGTCATGGGAGGTGACTGAGGAAGCCTTTTCCAACCATATAGGATAGTCATTAGAGAAAAAACCCCCTCATGCTCTCTAGCAAAGGCCCATAGTGAAAAGCTTCTCTGTAGGATTGCAGAGAGCATTATGCAGGAGAGTTGGGAAATAAAACTGGCTGTTGGAGATAACCAGCTGCCAGCTCAACTATGCTGCCAACTCCAAGGATTTGGAGATGGCAGAAAAGTAGTTATAAGGATTATCCAAGATAGATGAGTACTATCTTGGAAGCACTACTAAGGTTAGACAAAAAGTAGTGGAAGACCATACTGGAACTTATAGAAAAGTACCAGTAGACCAATCATTGAAGCTCCTGCATGGGCAGCTGCTGAATGGCAGAGCAGAAAGAATTTTCTGTTTTAAACAGAGAGAACAGACAGAACAAGAGGAGAATATCCTGTCCCTGTCTGACAAGCTGCCCAGATCAGGAAAAAAGGAAGACTGGAAAGGCTAAGAAAGCCTTCCACTGGTATGATACCACTGTTACAGGGGAACCCTGGAAAAAAAGGTAAAGAAGTAATAGGAGCCGAGGTGAGACTTGCCATATGGTAAGTCTGTAGAAGGAAAAATTCATGGTGGTACAGAAAAACTATCATGAGATAGTTGGCAAACCTCTCTTCAGTGTAGGAAGAGGAGGAAAATCCTGTGACCCATAGACATGATTATCCTGACAGCTCAGCATACCTAAAAACAAGTGGATGTCCTGGGAACAGGAATCCAAGTGTAGAGGTTTAAATAAGAAAACAGTGAAAAAACTTCTAATGAGAAGAAGTGAACTGTATATAACAGATTAAATTGGAACCCTATTGAGGGTTAATTTTCCTGGCTTGAGTTTGGATTCTTCAGACCAGGGCGAGGTTTCCCCTGTTTGGGAACATCTGTATGATGGGCAGGAGAAGAATAAAAGCTTCTTCTTTTAGGGAAAGAAGGTTTGGTAGGGCATTTCCTACCTACTAGGGAAGGAGAAGGTTTAGGATAGCCCTCAGAAACAGGGAAGTCAGTGGAGCAATGAGCAACCTGACGTAAAGACTCCTTGTTGAAGAGATTTTCTCCAGTACAAGGAGTGTTACCCAGTCTTTGTTGTGCCCATCTGCTCAAGTCTGAAGCTTGGAGCCAGGCTCTACGTCGTGCTCCTATGGCTATAGCAGAGGTTCTGCTAACAGACTCAAAGGAGTCTAGGGAAGCACGAGAAAGAAATCTAGAGATATTCTGGCTATGACTAAGAAGGAATAGTCTGCAGCCTTGTGCTCTGAAAGAAAAGGAGTCAAAAGAGATAATTTCTCTGTGACCTCCTGAAGGGATAGACTCATAAAAAATATATGAGAGAATCCTTGTTGCCAGCATAGATGTTTGGAAGGTTTGACATCCAAAAGCATCTAAAGTTCTAGATGCACGACCTGGCGGGAAAGAAGAATGCTTCTTCTTGCTTTTTACCTTCCTCATTGCTGATTCCACTACAATGGAATGATGGGGAAGTTGAGTCTTTTGAAACCCTGGAGAGGGGGGCACCTGATACAGAAGAGCAGTTGCTGTAGGAGGTGAGGAAGCCCTTAAAGGTGTTTCCCATATCTTCAGAAGAAGATCCTGTAAAGAATGATGTAAAGGAAGCATTATATTTTCCTTTTTCCCAGAAAAGCCTTGTGTAGGATCATAGCCAGGGATAGGAATAGCCAGGAATGTTGCCATGTCAAGGAGAAATTTCTGAAACGAAGGATCTCCAATGGGAACAATCCCTGGACAGGCTAAACTTGAAGAACTAGGCTGGGCACCAGAGGATGTACTTGTCCGGTGCAAAACAGGATCTCTAATGAATGGATACTGGGACTGGCGAATATGACCCGAAACCGTCAGTACTGTATCGTCCATGCTAGGTATCGATTCCAAACTAGATATAGAAAGGAGCGATCCTGGTGAAAAAAGCATGGATGGAGCTGGTCCCGATGCTACTGCAGGTACCAGCATCGACACCGATACCGGAATCGAAGGCGATACCGACACCGAAACAGTCAGCGGAGGCTGCTCAAACGGTACCGAGGAAACTCGAAATGCTCGGTGAATATCCTCGGTACCACGCATCCGGAATCGGTGCGTGTCAGTTCCGAGACGTGTCGGTACCCAGTCTTCCAGACTAGATATCGATTCTAGACTCGGCATCGAAGGAAGCGAGTCTATCGATGCATGTCTGGAGGGTACCGACGTCGGTGGTAGTATCGGCGATGCTATCGATACTGGAAAGTCAATCTGGGACGTATCGACCGGTCCCGAAGGTACCGAGGACGCCCGATGACGATCTGTGGCGAAGAGTGGAATACTCAACACCGGTGCCGATGCCGGGGTATCGGTACCACTCGAAGCGGATGCCACCACCGTGCATTGCTTAGATACTGGAAAGTCAAACTGGAACGTATCGATCGGTCCCGAAGGTACCGAGGACACCAGATGACGATCCCTGGTGAAGAGTGGAGCACTCAACACCGGTGCCGATGCCGGGTTATCGGTACCGCTCGATGCGGATGCCACCCCCGAGCATGGCTCAGGTATGTTCTCTGTGAGGGGTGAGCCCCAGGAACAACATGAAACCCCTGAAAGGCTTTGGAGACCGAAGACTCCCACCGGGGTTTTGAAGCCAATGAGGTCTTGAGGGCAAAGCCGGAGCTGTCGTCATGCTTGGCATGAGACCTACCACCCAAGGATTGGCTAGTCTTAACAGACTGTTTGTGGGTTACCTGATCCTGTAGAGAAGAAATGGTTGGTGCCCTTACACTGGAAGGGAAAACGGCATCGAGGGAAACTCGAAATGGAGAATTTCTTCTCATAAAAATGTAGCCTGATGGCTCTGGAGGAAAGGGGTCAGGACCCAAACAGGTTAGACACCAGTTATTGGAGTCTAAAAAGAAAACTGTATTTCCACAGTTAAGGCACTTCTTGGGAGAAGGCTCCATAATGGAGAGGCCTTACAGGCCCAAAAATTCAAGACAGAAAACAGAGGGAAAAAAACTCAGAGTTTTAGGAAAAAGAAAAGAAAAACACACCGGCGGTACCGGTGGAGTTGGGGAAACAGCCGCGACCACAAGAAAACAAAAAGTAAAAGATTTAAAGAAAAAATTTTCTGCGGTGACAGGAAGACGTCCTGCCGGCTCCGCGGAAAAACGAAAACGGAGGAGAGTCAGTTGGAAAGGCGGGAAGGCAGCACGCAGGCGCTGAGGGATGCTCCCAAAAGCTTTCTGATTGGACACTGGGGAGCGTTCCCGCGCAGGCTCCGTCGGTACCGACGTACCCATATGTGAAGACTCATTCCTGCTTGTTCCTGGAGATAGAATCTTACTGTTCAAAACAGAAAGATCAGAACAGGAGTAGGAAACTCTGGACATGTCTGATAAGCTGCCTCAAAGCAAGATTGAAATAGAGGAGGTAACTCAGAGGAAAACTCCGCACTGGAAAGTGAGAAAACTAGAGAGGCTGAAGAAAAAGCCTCCCAGTAAGTAATTCCGCTCTTACAGAGGAAAACTTGGTAAGAGGGTGAAGAGAATGGAGCTGAAGACGACTTACAAAGTAGGAAGTCTATAGAAAGGAAAAATACATGCTGGCACAGGAACTATCATTTGATAGTGGTTAGACCTCTTTCCCTAGCAGGAAAAAGAGGAGCAACCTGTGACCTATAGGCATGAACATCCTGACAGCTCATAGAAATATAGAAAAAATGGATGTCTCTTGGAAAGAGATCCATGTGTAGGGGTTAGAATGAAGCAGTGGATTGCCTCTATTGAGAAGCAGCAAATGTAGATTCTAACCCCAAGAGTCACAAGCATCTGATGATGATTGATCAGAAACCCTGCAGGTGCTGGGTTTGCTGAGCCTGGTGAGAGGTTGGATTCTTCAGACCAGGATGATGCCTCCCCTGTTGGGGAACATCTGTATGATGGGCAAGTGAGAAATAAAACCTTCTTCTCCTGTGGGAAGAAAGTTTGGTAGGACATTTCCTACCTACTGGGACAGAAGAAGGTGTAGAACAACTCTTAGGAACAGGTAAATCAGTGGACAACTGAGTAACCTGATGTAAAGACTCCTTGTTGAAAAGATTTTCTCCAGTGCAAGGAGTATGTCCCAGCCGTTGTTGTGCCCATTTGTCCAAGTCTGAAGCTTAGAGCCAGGCCCTACGTCGTGCCCCTATAACTATAGCAGAAGTCCTGCTAACAGACTCAAAAGAGTCTAGGGAAGCACGAGAAAGAAACCAATAGATATTCTGGAGATGCTTAAGCAGTGAGGAATAGTCTGCACTCCTGGAATCTGGAAGGAAAGGAGTCAAAAGATGTAATTGCTTTGTGACCTCCTCAAGAGAAAGACTCGTATAAAATATATATGAGAGAATTCTTGCAGAAAGCATAGATGTCTGGAAGGTTTGACGTCCAAAGGCATCTAGTGTCTTAGACTCACGACCTGGCGGATAAGAAGAGTGCTTTTTCTTACTCTTTACCCGCCTCATTGCTGATTCCACTACTATGGAATGATGAGGAAGTTGAGTCTTTTGAAACCCTGGAGAGGGGGGCACCTGATATAAGAGATCAGTTGCCCTGGGAGGTGGGGGTACCCTTAAAGGTGTTTCCCACATTCCTAGAAGGAGATCCTGCAAGGAATGATGCAAAGGAAGCATTATGTTGTCCTTTGCTTTGGCAGAAACAGAGCCTTGTGCAGGATCATGTCCTGGAATAGGAATGGCAAGAGATCTTGCTATATCCAGGAGGAAACTCTGAAAAGAGGGATCCCAAACAGGAATCTCCCTTGGACAGGTTAGATCTAAAGAACTAGCCTGAGCACCCACAGAGTTATCCAAATATATAGGAATAGGAGATCCTGCAGAGTGCAGTGTGGAATGCTTAAGGGATGGTTGCTGGTACTGGCTGTCAGGAGCGGCAACCGTCCTTACCACATTGTCCATGCCAGGTATCGACTCCAAGCTTGGTATAGAATGGAGCGATCCTGTTGAAAAAAGCATGGCAGGAGTCGGCCACGATGCTACTGTGGATACCGGTACTGATGCCGATACCGGTACCGATGTCGGAGTCGAGCCCGACAAAGACATCGGAGCAGTCATCGGTGACAGTTCAATCGGTACCGAGGTAACCGAAAACCCCCGGCCACTATCCTCGGTACTGAAGCACCGGTATCGATCGGTGTCAGTACCAAAACCTGTTGGTACCCAGTCTTCTAGGCTAGAGATTGATTCCAAACTCGGCATCGAGGGCAGAGAGCCTGATAAGCGAAGCATGGAAGGCACCGACCGTAAGGGTAATGAGGACAGTGGTACCGACTTCGGTACCATGTCTGATACCAGTGAAGGAAGGTCAACCAGTGGCAACTCCATCGGCCTCGGGGGAACCGAGAGTTGCGGATCCGAATCATCGGAACCGAGCCTTCGGTACCGCTGAGAACCGGTACCAAGGCGAGCCGGTACCCAGTCCTCCAAACTGGAGATCAAATCCAGACTCCGCATCGAAGGAAGCGAGGCTATCGATGCACGTCTGGAGGGTACCGACGTCTGTGGTAGTAGCGGTGTTGGAACCGAAAATGGAAAGTGAATCTGGAGAATATCCACCGGTCCCGAAGGCACCGAGGACGCCAGACTACTATCCCTGGTGAGGAGTGTTTCATCCAACACCAGTGCCGATGCCGGGGTATCGGTACCGCTCAAAGCGGATGCCACCCCCGTACACGGCTTAGGTATGTTCTGTGGGGGGTGAACCCCAGGAACAACCTGAAACCCCTTATAGGCTTTGGAGACCAAAGACTCCCGCCGGGGTTTTGAAGCCAGTGGGCCCTCGAGGGCAAGGCCGGAGCCGTCTACATGCTGTGCATGAGACCTACCACTCGAGGACTGGCTAGTCTTAACAGACTGTTTGTGGGTTACCTGATCCTGTGTGGAAGAAGGAGGGAACGGTGCCCCGAAGTTGGAGGGAAACTGTGTGTCGAGGGAACCTCAATGTTGAAGACCTCTTCTCACCAAACTGTTGTCAGGACCCAAGCAGGTTAGACACCGACTTCGAGGGTCTAAAAAGAAAGTTGTACCGCCACAATCTGAACATTTCTTGGAGAAAATGTCTGGCAGTTCCATGAAGGAAAAAGAAGAGGCCTAAAAGGCCTAAGAGACCGTGGGACACTATGAAGAAAAAATATCCCGTGGAAAAGGAAGATTTTACAAGAAAAGAAAAGAAAACACCAGCGGTACCGGTGGCATCGGGAAGACAGCCGCGACCACAAGAAAACTAAAGAAACAAAACAAGAATTTTCTGCGGTGACAGGAGGACATCCTGCCGGCTCCGCGGAAAAATGAAAACTGAGGAGAGGCAGTTGGGAAAGGTAGGAAGGCAGCACGCAGGCGTGCTGGGATGCTTCCAAAAGCTCTTGATTGGATGCTGGGAAGCGTTCCCGCGCAGACTCAGTCGGTACCGACGTACCCATATGTGAAGACTCATTCCTGCTTGGTTCCTGGAGATTCCTGTATCTCACCCATTATGGCTGACAGTGTTTCCCCTGGATTCGCAATTGTCATCAAGATGTCGTCTGCAAAAAGCGACATCCGATACTCTGTTTGTCCCACCTGTACCCCCTTTATCTCTTGACTTGCCCTTATCCTGGCCGCTAAAGGCTCCAGCGATAACGCAAAGAGCAGAGGGGACAATGGGCATCCCTGCCTCGTTCCCCTCCTCAAAGGGAAGAATCTTGAGTACCCTCCATTAACTTTCATACATGCCTTGGGGCTCGCGTACAGCGCTTTAATCCAGTTCCCAAACTCTACCCCAAGCCCCATAGCTTCTAGTACTGAAAATAAAAAGTTCCAAGACACCTGATCAAACACTTTCTCAGCATCTGAGACTAAGCGTGTTGGATCTCCCGCTCACTTTGCCGCCCATATCACATTAAGCACCTTTCTAATGTTGTCCGCCACCTGCCTCCCTGGGATGAACCCTGCTTGGTCCTCATGTACTAACTTGCCCAAGACTTTATTAAGCCGCGTCGCCAGTACCCGTGCCAACAACTTCGCATCATGATTTAACAGTGAAATTGGTCTATAGGTCACACATTCCTGTGGGTCTTTTCCTTCCTTATGTATAAGGGTTATACCTGCCCAGCCCATTGTTTCCGCCAACTGCTCCCCCCGCCTTGCTGCATTAAATACTAATGTCAACGGTTCCAACAACAAATTCCCGAATTTTTTATAAAATCCCGCTGTCAGCACATCTAAACCCGGGGCCTTCCCTAGTTTCACCTCCTTAATCGCCCTTAGCACTTCCTCCGTTCCTATCTCTCTCCCCAGACTCTGCTGCTCCCCATTCTCCAGCCACGGCAACCACACTTCTCCCAGGTACTTATGGATCACGTCCTCTGGCCCCTCTGCCTGACCCTCAAAGTTTTTGATAGAATGCTACGAACTCTTCTCTGATCTGATGATCCTCTCTCACTATCCCCCCTCTTCCTTTAATCTGAATAATACGATTCCTTTCCTTTCTCTTTTTCAATTGCCTGGCCAGATACTTCCCCGCCTTATTGCCCCCTTCAAAGAAGTTCTGCCTCAATAGTTGTAGATTATATCGTATCCACCCCGCCTCTAGCGCATTTAATTTAGCCCTCATCTCCAACACCGCACCTCTGACCTCCACCCCGCCCCCCTGGGCATCCTTCTCTTCCAGTTCCATTAGTTGGTACCTTAATTGTAGCTCCTGCTCCTCCCTTTCCCTCTTTATTCTTGCCCACCACTTTATCAACACCCCCCTGACCACTGCTTTAAACGCGTCCTAGACCCCTCCCCTCTTTCACCCCCCCCCCCCCATATTCTGTTCGAAATATTCCGGTATTAACTGTTCCACCTCTTACCACCCTCTTGTCCTTCAGCAGGCCTTCATTTAATCTCCAAAATTGTCCCCCTTTATTTTCCCCCCTCGCCCTCACCGCTACTACCACGGGTGCATGATCCGACCAGGTGATGGGCTCAATTACCCCACCCTTAATCCTGCCCACCAACTCCTTCCCCACCCAAACAACATCTAATCTTGAATATGTACCATGGACTGCCGAGAAGAAGAAAAACTGGCGCTTGCCTGGATTCATCAATCTCCATGCATCTATCAAGTCATTCTCATTCACAAACCTATATCATCTCTTTCTATCCACCCTACGCCCCTCCCTCTTCCCCGTCGTATCTCTCCCCACATCCCAAGGCAAGTTGAAGTCACCACCACATATCATTGCCCCTTCTCCCATTACCGCTACCTGCTTTCCTAACTCCTCCCAAAACTCTGGGTTCCCGTGGGCGCATACACATTCACCACAAAACCACGCATCAGCAAATACCTCCCCCCTTGTCTCTCACCACCGACTATTTCACACGCATCAGCGAGTACCTCCCCCCCTTGTCTCTCACCACCGACTGTACTTCAGTTTTATGCTCCCCATTTATTAGGACCGCCACCCCTCCTTTCTTCCGTTCCCATAAATTTGAGGCAAAAATGCACTCCCTGAACCCCTTTGGTTGCACTGATTCATGTTTTTTTGCAAATGTGTCTCCTGCAACATTACAGTTTGTCGCTTCCAAGGTGAATTCAACCCCTTCACATTTAACGTAACAATTTTTAACCCCTCCTCCCCTCCGCCCCCTAACTCTTTACCCTTCCTTCCCTCCCCCCTACCACCCCCCTCCCCTCCCCCTCCCTCCTCCCCCTGCCCCTCCTCCATACCTTCCTTGTGCCTCATTCCTCGTCTACCTCCCCCCTCCCTCCTTCCTTTCCCCCCTCCCCCCTCTCCTCGTCTCCAATTTGGAGCTCTGACTTCCAAACCTGTGACCGAAGATCGAACCACCACCTACCCTCGCCTCATTCTGCCCCTTCACCCCCCCTTCCTTCCCACTTATATGTCTCCCCCCTTCCTTCTTCCTCCCTCTCCTTTCCTTCCCACCCTTACCCGTCTAACCTCCCCCCTCTTTCATTACTTCATACTGTTCCCCAAGACCTTTTTCATCGTGTACATCATACAGTTCAAGATCATCTGCTGTCAGCTACTTCAGCTGGCTTCCTCCTCCTCCTCCACTTCTCGCCGGCGCTCCTGCACCAGTCTCGCCAATCTCCTCCCTCCTTCAGCTGCTCTGTGCCACCTCAAACTCTCCGCCCTAGAGCACATGGCATTTCCATCTGTTGACTTAGCTGGACTTCTAGCCTCTTCTGGCAGATTTTCAGCTCCTAAATCCCTTAGCGCTCTCCAAGCTTCTACGCTTGTCTCTACTTTCCTCGATCAGCCCTGCACAGTTAATAATCCAAAGGGGTACAGCCACTTGTATCTCAGGTTAGTCCTCCTCAAATAGGCCGAGACCTCTTTCATCTCTCGTCTGCGTTGGAGCGTCCCCTGGGACAGATCCTGAAACAGTTCCAGTTTGTGTCCTTCCCAGTGGACATGTCTTAATTTTCTTGCTGCTCCTAGTATACACTCTTTCCACTTATAGGACGCTAAACAGATTATTATCTCTCTCGGGCGGTTGTCCCTTATGGGTCCCAACCCTCTGTGGGCCCTTTCTATTTTCAGCTGCGCTCCTTCCTCCTCTTCTGTGCGTTCCCCCTCCTTCAGGATGTCGCCAAATATTTTTTGTACCACCACTTCACAGTTCCTGTATTTGGGATCCTCCGGTACTCCCCTCACTCTGATGTTACATCTGCATGACCGATCTTCCAAGTCTTCCGCTCTTGCCTGCAGCTCCTCTTGAGCCTTTTGCATCTCCTCCCATCCTTTCTGAATTTGCTCCAATGCTGCCCCATGCTGTTCCAGTTGAGTCTTCGATTCCTCTACAAGTCCTCCCAGTTCTGTGATATCTTGCTTGATTGAATGCAGGGTCTCTGAGCTCATTTCTTACTCCTCCAATTTCTTCCTTTAAATCCTCTTTTAGCTCCAGAAGCCAGTGCTTGATTTTTTCAGCCATTCCCATCTGCTCCTCTCCTTCTACCTCTGGCTCGTGTCCCAGCGAGAATTCCCCCGCTGTCTTGCCCAACTTCTCACCCTCCTTTCCTCCTCTTGATGGCGCATAGGCTAATCGAAACTCCGCCAGCTTTTTCTTCACGGACCCTTCTTTTTGCTTTCTCCATGCTTTAGCTTTAGATGATCCTCCTCTTCGCTCCTCTGGTGTCCTCCTCTCAGCTCCTCTGGTGTCCTCCTCTCAGCAATGCTGTTTCAGCAGTGATTCACTCGTTCCTTTGGCCTCGCTTGCTCTTGTAGGGAAGTTATCCACTATCTTCCCTCCAAACACTTTCCCAACCCACAAGCTGGCTTGCCGAGGCCTGCTCCTCGAGACGCGGAGTGCACCCTCCTTAACTTTTTCTCTATGCTCCTGTCTTGTCTTTCTTCTTCTGTTTGTCTTTTCCCCCCTTTTTCCTCTTTTTTTCCTCTTTTTCTCTCCCTCTGGATTGGCGCCGGCTGCTCAGTGCCTCCATGCTCTCCGCATCTCACTGCCTCTTTTTGAGAGCTCCCCCTCACAGCCGCTCCTAGCAGCCTCTGCTCACCTCCAGTCCGGCTGCTTTCCCCGGCACCGCTGCTGCATTATCCCTGCAGCCCACCAGTTCTCCTGCCTTGCTGGCGACGTTCCCCAGCCTGCTCTGTTGTCTGACCAGCCCGCTCCTCTTCCTAGACGGCCCGGGGGTCCTCACAGCGTCCAATCCTGATGAGATCCGGTGCGGGTGCTTCTCCTGTGCACCTCCACACTGCTAGGCGCCTCTCTCCTGCCTCCGCACCTGATTTCCTCCCCGGCCTTTTTGCAACGCGGCCACATGGCTCCTCCGGCGCTCTCTTCTCTCCGCCTCTGCTGGGTTTCCCGGAGCCTGCGCGACCCGCGCTAACTGCCTCTGTAGTCGGGGCTCTCTACTCTTTCCGCCCCTGCAGTCCCCTTCACCTTGCCAGCATTCCACATTGCCTTATTGCTCGTTTGGCAGGGGTTAGCAGCGGAGCTCCCCTATTTCGCTGCCATTCAACCTTCTGACGTCACCGGAAGTCCAAAGCTAAGTCTTAAAACCATAACTTCAGGATACCCAATTGGAAATCCTCTCTGGAGAGTGGGCACTGTCACTGATAAATTGCATGCAATCATACACATGAAGACAGTGCATGCAAATAATTATCAGCTTCTGGGTCACTATCTTCAACACAAGATCATTTTATGCTCAGGAATTCCCTACCCTTGAACCATATCTGTCAGTTTGTTTTCCCACTGTTCCATGCATCCACCACCCTTTTGGTCCTTGGTGCCTTTGTTACAGTTTATTTTCTATTATTTTACTTGTATACCTATTATTTAAGTCTTTCATTTGTACATGGCTTTGATGTTTCCTTCCAAGAACTATTGATCAAATTCATCAAATATTATTCACTGCAGATATTCTGAAAACCTGCCTGGCTTGAGAAGAGAGATGAACACAAGCGCCTCAGCATTTAATTGTACCTTTTAAATTTGTGTACTGTCGGTACGCAAAACTATCACCTGAAAAGATACTGCTCAAATATAATGCTGAGCCACTGGGAGCATAAAGCTTGCTTCTTTCCCATCAGCAAGAACAGACCACAGGAGGACTCTGCTGTACAGTAAGTCTTTCCTCTGTATTTGTGCTTTGAAATTTAATTAGAACCGGCTCATATGGTGTTATAATCCCATACGCCTTCATTCTTCACTGTTTAGCCTCTTATGTCCTCTCTTCCATACAGTACCAAAAGGAGCTAAGGATCCGCACAATACAAGAGAACAAAGGAGCGGAGCCTGGACTGACAAATAGTAAACCTTGTTTATTGCGCAATAAACAAGGTTTACTATTTGTCAGTCCAGGCTCCGCTCCTTTGTTCTCTCTTCCATACAGTCCATGCAACAGATCAGCACTGCACCAGCAGGATCACAGACTAGAGATTCCTTCATAACCCATTAAAGTAAGTATTCCCACTCTGTTATGTAAGAGCTGTCACTAGCTTCCAGGGATCTGTGAACACTATTCTCTGTAGTGTCCTCAACTCTGGCTGGCCTAAAGAGCTGAAACCAGGCATGGGAACGGAAACCAAGTTTATCCTACAGTAGTATATAGTGCTGCCACTGGGCCAGTCCTCCAGAGAAGTTATTACTTTGATCTTATTAGCACCAGATATCTACATCAGCCAGAAGCTTGGCACTGTACAAAAGCAAATCTTGAATTCAATGTGTTCTAAAATGTTAAAAACAAACAAACCCAAAACAGAAGAATGTGGGTTAAGAATTAGCACAAGCTAAATGTTTCACCTCTAAAAACGTTAGAGATCATAAAACTCAATTTCTGAAACTTTAACCTTCCTTTTTTTAATTAAGCATTTAAAAAACAGAAAGCAAGCCACTTTAGTGTGTTTTAGATGCCTCCAACTGTTAACTCTAATAGGTTTTTTTATTCCATCAGCAGAAATAGAATTCTATAATAGGGAAAATTTTGGCAGTCTCCAATTAAAAACCCACCATCCCCAACATTGTATATGCATGCATGTGCAAATGTTTGGATACCCCCAGTCAAACTGAATACTTTAGTGAATTCCCAGGTAAACAGTAGTCGAGACCAGCTCTACAGTGTTTTCCAACCAGCATGGGATGATACATTGGTGTGCCTTCAGACCTGACAAAGTGCTTCACAGGGGGGGGGGGGGGGGGGAAAACAAAAAAACAAAACCCACCACCCACCAATGATCAGTTCCAGAGCAGCATCTGGGCTCTGCTCTCAGTATCTAACAGCAACAAAACACATCAGCTATGGTTGTTAAACATGCAGAACATCTTCTGAAAAGGAGTAACCACGCACAGCTCTCCTCCTTTGCTACAATATGAACCCCAGACTATGGTGATTAACAGGTAGCATGCAGGTAGAGAGCAGGCCCTGCTTTGTACATACACATCTTTATCTTTATTCAAACATCTGCTATACCACTTAAATCAAAGGACATGCAGCGGTGTACAATACAAAAAAAATCAAATGACTGCTGGGGTAAAAGCAGAAAAGAACACCAGTAACTGATAGGAAAGGACAGAGGAGCAGCAGAGGAAGGAGAGAAAGAAAAGGGAGGAAGGAGAAGTAGAACGTTATGAAGGAGGGTGAGGGAGGTTGAAGGCGCATTTGGTCTTTAGTGCAGATTTGCAGTGAGTGAAGGAGGGCTCAGAACGGAGTTCTAGGGGAAGGGAATTCCAAGCCTCCCCCCCCCCCCCAAGCCTCCTTCAGTCCTTACAGTCTTATGTTATTCCTAGCTGTTGGCCATAAGAATATTTCTCCAAGTACACACTGCCTGTTCCATGTAGGTTTGTGTGTCAGTTTAAAATTGGCGTGCCTAGGACTTGAAAAGGTTGTACCACATAAAGCAGAGTTTCACAAAATTAAACATGCTATAAATAAAAAAACAATATACCCATTGGTAAAATCCACTTTTTTCTGGTGTGAACTGCCACAAAGTTAAACATGACATTTTTCTGCAATTCTGAATACATAATTACTATTTGCAGTTTCTTCAGTGATTCAAGATAAGAAACCAATGAATATGGCAGATGCTAAAGTTTGGACCCTCAGAGGCAGAACATTGCAGTGCCGCATAACTCATTATATTGTTGCATAAAGTAGACTATTTATTCATCGTGTCTCCTTGTTAAGGGACTGGTTATTTATACCCTATTTTACCTGTTATACCTGCTTAATGCATACCCAAGTTTAATTTTCCTGTTTAATGTATACCCAAGTTATTATACCTGTTTCACTGTAAGCACAAATCACGAAATTGAGATGTGCAACTCTTATGTTCATTGTAAACCGCACTGATGTCGAATAGCGCGGTATAAAAGAGACTGCAAATAAATAAATAAATTGCAACACCTCTTTTGGCAGAATAGTTTCTGAATGTTTCCTAAGAGTTTTTCTCTTGCTTCTGACATTTTCCTTCATTCTTTGCAGAATCTCCAAGCTCAAATACTCAGTTCTCTTGGAATGCGCTGCATATCTGAGATCTCCCCACAGGTTCCAAATATTCTTCAAGCCTTGGGCCCGTAAAAGCCATTTCAACCCCTTCATCTCTTTTTCCTGCAAATATTTTATGGCTGATTTTGAGATAGGTTTTGGATCGTTGTCTTGTTGAAATATTCAACCTCTTTTCAATTTCAGTTTCTTTGCTGACTGAGGGACTGGTGCTTTTGGATATATGATATTTAATTGAATCCATTCTTCCTTCCACCATACAATATTTCCTGAGTCACTGTCACAACCCTGAATCACAATAGATCTACTCCCATAACGAAAAGCTGGCAAGGTATTTTTTTCTTCAAATGCTTTGCTCACAGTCACACAGTTCCATTTTCATTTCAGCACTCCAAAGAACATTGCTCTAATCGTATCCATCAAGGCTTTTCTCCTTTTCCATACTTCAGACAATGACTTTTGTGATGAGGTTGTAGAAAAGCTTTATCCTTCAGAAAACTCTCCCAAGCAAATTATTGCAGTGCAAGCAGTACTAAATTGTGGACAACTGCAGTATCGGCTAAAGTTTTCAGTAAGTCTATGTAACTTTCATTTCTTAGCAGCAAAGGAATTTAGTAGTCATGAAGTCCTTTCAGAAACCTTACACGTTTTGGTGCTCCCACTTGGTCACTGGTAGAGAGTTCATAACACACTGCAATATGGTCACTGGTGAACAGAGATAGGCCTGTACCTAGCCCTGTGCGAGCGGAGCGGCCGCACAGGGCGCAAAGGCTTAAGGGGTGCATTTAAATGTCTGCCGTTGCCTGCCGCCACTTTTTCTTCTCTCAGCGGCAGCAGGCAATGGAAGACAGCTAAAATGCACCCCTTAAGCCTTCTCACCGGCATGCTAAGCAGATCTGTCCCTCCCTGCTCTTGCAGGGAGGGACAGATCTGCTTAGCATGCCGGCGACTTGCACATCGGGCGTAACTCTTCTCTCCCGCCGCGCGGGGGGTGCACGCCCGATGTGCAAGTCGCACAGGGCGCGATTTACACTTGGTGCAGCCCTGAACAGAGAAGCCTGGGGGCTACAAACAGGGTTCTCTGTTCACCAGTGATCATATTTTGATGAATTGACGTCAACTGGTTTTGTATTTGAGTGCTTTAATGTATTATTTTAGCTGTCAATAATACGTTGCTCTTTGGCAACCAAGAGCTCATCTTCCTCTGCTCTATCCTTTGCTGTTTTGTGCTTGCAATGGAATTTGCCTCTCATGCTTTTTTCAAACACTGAGGCAAAAATTGCCAAACCCAGGAGCCAAACCCCTCACCCAGCTCAGGATTATTCACACACAAGAGAGGGAGGAGAGCAACAGTTCTTTCATTATTTTTTGTTCGGCCACGTAATACCCTGTACTGGGGTCATGAAAACCAGACTCCCAGACTTTGGTAAGTAATAGTCCATTTTAATCAAACCAGCAGTGAGAAATACAAAATAAACTTAACTGCAACGGCCAAATCATCAAGGTGGGAGACACGACACAGTCCTGCGTTTCGGGCTCACACTTCAATCCGCCCTGCTTCAGGTCACTGTCATCACCAATCAAACAGCCGTCAATTCGAAACCCCGCCTGACGGGGGTGAAGGATATTGGTAGCCTCCACATGAGAAGCTAACTGAGTGAAGACAAAATGTTCTAATAATTTGGCTAGAAAGGGGAGATTTGAGACGGGACGCCAGTGGGATAACAGAGGGATCCAGTGAGGGCTGTTTCAAAAGTGGATGAATAGCAGACTTCCAGGAAGAGGGAAAATATCCGGATGAGAGACTAGTGTTTAGGATAGAAACAATGATAGGGATCAATTGTAGAGACGGCTCAGCCAACCAATATGAGGGAATAGGATATGACAGGTAGTCTTTCTTGACTTCCCAAAGGCCCCCCGCAGCTCATAGAAGGCAATAGTGGAAAATGACGACCAAGTATGGCCTAATGCACGGTTGGAGGGGGGAGAAGATGGAGCAGTAGGACCAGACATGGCCAGCTCCAGAGAGGGAGTTATTGAACCTAAGAGGAGATGAGGGGCAAGAGGGCGATAGGGGTGATGGCGGAGAGTCAGGGAAAGTTGAGCATTAAGTTTTGAATTTTTTCAGCGAAAAATGAAGCTAGGGTTGAAGGCGCAGGCATCAAGACTTGCAAATCAGGGGGCTGAGGTGGTAGCAGAAAGATTTTGTAGAATTTTAAATAACTGCTTCGAGGAACTGGCAGCCTCAGAAATCTCGGAGGTGTAAAAGGAGTGTTTGGCAGCTAAGACTGCAGAACAGTATTCAGAATAGAGTTGTTTAAATTGAGTCAGAGTAGCGGGAGAAGGGTGCTTTGACCAGCGGCGCTCAGCCTGACGAAGTTGGGTATGTTGTAAACCTAGGCCTGGATGAACCCAAGGGGAACGTACTGTATGTAAGGGCCTAGAAGAAATAGATTGAAGGGGTGCCCACTCATCCAGGACAGCAGTGAGAATAGAATTCCAAAGGATAGCCTGCAAGTCCAGGGGACGTGAGGCAAAATCAGGGGGGGAATAAAGAGGCAGGTGGAAAAGCTCCCAAGGTAGAGAGAGTAATATGTTGGTGAAGGGAGGAAGGGGAGTGGGGCCTGACCGGCTCGCCCTTACCTGAAGTTAGCCATGAGACAGAGAACGAGACACAGAAATGGTCAGACCACGGGATATCATGAGTTTTAGGGACAGAGATCATAGAGCAGAAAGCGGTAGGTGTGAGAGAGTAGTTACTCACCTGTAACAGGTGTTCTCCAGGAGCAGCAGGAATCAGTGCTCACTTATGGGTGACATCGGCGCCGATGGAGCCCCCGTGCGGAGCATTTCCCTAGCTTTCTAAGAAAGCCTTTCGGAATACTGCACGCATGCACGGTCCTCTTCTAGCCTAAAGGTGCCATCTTGCTCAGTCAAATGACATAGCTAAAAAACAGCACACAAAAATGTAAAAACAAACTATGTACAACTGCAACTCCCAGGGGAGGAGGGAGGGTTGTGAGGACTGATTCCTGCTGCTCCTGGAGAACACCTGTTACAGGTGAGTAACTACTCTTTCTCCAGGACCAAGCAGGAAGTCAGTCCTCACTTATAGGACTCCCCAGCTTCAGGCTACCGGGGACCCAGAGCTGAAAAATGAGCTCCCTCTAGCCTCAGCATCAGAGAAAGGATTTCACTGAAACATACCCCCACAGGTAGCCCAACCAGAGGGCTGGAGGGTAGGAGTTGCCTAAACCTCAAAGAGATTCCGGAGTACTGCCTGACCGAAAGCACTGTCCCTACGGGACTCCCTCTCCAGGCAGTAATGGGCCGCAAAAGTCTGGCTTGAGGACCACGTTGCAGCCCTGCAGATGTCTGCCAACGGTACAGAGCGGAGATGAGCTACTGAGGCAGCCATTGCCCTGACACAGTGGGCCGTAACCCGATCCTGCAACGGAAGGTCAGCTGCCCTGTAAGCCCAAGTGATACAGTCAGCCACCCAGATGGACAAGGTACGCTTGGACACAGGTACCCCCAACTCCATGAGCCTTTGAGCTCTGTCCTCTGGCAAGTAAGCCCTTGCTTGCAGAGAGTCCAGCCGTGCCCCTATGAACTCGAGGTTCTGGGAGGGGAGAAAAGTGGACTTTGCGAAGTTTATGACAAAGCCTAGGTCTTGAAGGAGTGTGACAGTCCTGAAGGTGGCCTGCATGGCCTCCTGGTAAGTCTGACCTCGGATGAGCCAGTCATCCAGATAGGGGAAGACAAAAACCTCTTGAGTCCTCAAGTAGGCAGCCACCACAGCTAGGCACTTTGTAAAGACCCATGGGGCAGAAGTTAGGCCAAAAGGCAGCACCCTGTACTGGTAATGGTTTCCTCCCACCATGAACCTGAGGTACTTTCTGTGGTCTGGATGAATGAGGATGTGAGTGTACGCATCCTTTAGATCTAAGGAGCATAGCCAATCTCCCTGCTGGAGGTAGGGCAGAAGTGTTCCAAGAGTAAGCATCTTGAACTTCTCTTTCTCCAAAAACTTGTTGAGGTTCCTGAGGTCCAGGATAGGCCGTAGGCCTCCTGTTCTCTTTGGCACTAGAAAATACCTGGAGTAGAACCCGTGCCCCTGAAGGTGAGGAGGTACAGGTTCCACCGCCTTGTCCAGAAGCAGACCCTGAAGTTCCTGGAGGAGGAGAATGGTGTGCAGGGGAGGCCTGAGAGGCTCTCCTGGAAAGTAGGCAGGAGGCAGCTGCTGGAAATGAAGCAGATAACCCTGGTGAGCGATGCTTAAGACCCAAGCATCCCCTATAATGGGTAGCCACCTGTGGGCAAACAGGGCTAAGCGACCTCCTGTGCAGGGATGGGGCAGCAGGGGTGGAGAGGCTATGCTTTGGGAGTCAAAAAACCCCTCCCTGCTGGGCAGGGGCAGGTGCAGGAGCCGGAGGCTTGGGGGTTTTCTGCCTACGGGGTCCATGTCCCTGCCCCTTGGCCTGCTGCCCCTGTTGGGGAGCTGGGGAGGCCTGGTATTGAGGGAAAGGTTTGTAGGCAGACCCCTTTCTCGGGTAGAAAGACTTTTTACCCGAGCCCTTCTTTTTGTGAGAAGGGGCAGAAGTCTTTTTGGACAGTCTTGTCCTGGGTCAGGTGCTCGGTTTCGAGCTCAGCCGCCTTCTCGGCCATTCGCTTGCCAAAAAGGTTTTCACCTCGGCAAGGGACATCGATCAACTTGTCCTGTACCCAAGGCTCGAGGTCCCATGACTGCAGCCATGCCTTGCGTCGGGCCCCGATGCCGGCTGCCGCCACTCGAGCTGAAGCTTCGAAGCCATCGTAGGCCACTCGGGACATGAATTTGGAACAGTCCCGGATCCCTGAAGACAAAAACTGGAACCTCTGCAAGGGTTCCCCGGAGGGGACAGCAGAGAACCTGGCAAGTTCCTTTGCCAGGTCTCGAAGGTACATGCCGATGTACAGCTGGCATGACTGGACACGGCAAGCAAGCATCGAGCCCTGGAAGCACTTTCTGCCGAAAGCATCCAGGTTCCGGGCCTCCCTGCCGGGGGGCACCGCAGAGTGCATCTTCTGACTTTTCAGACGATGCATGGCCGATTCCACCACCATGGAATGGTGCGGCAGCTGCGCCTTTTGGAAGCCAGGGCTCTTACGGAGTCGATAAATGGAATCAACTCGCTTGCTCAAGACCGGCGCCGAGGCCGGTGCCTCCCACATTCGGAAGAGGAGCCGTTCCAGCATCGGATGAACCGGGACAGTAAAGGCCTCCTTTGGAGGAGAGTCATACTGGAGGGCCTCGAGCTCCTCGGTTCGAGGCTCCTCCTCGGGGTCCGCGGGAATCGCCAAGGCCTTGGCCATGTCCCACACGAACTCTGAGAACCAGGTGTCCTCCGGAGGGGACCTACTCTGGGGCTCGGACTGCGGTGAGTCCGAAGTGATGCACCGAGTACAAAAGGTGTCGGGGGACTCCTCGTCCTCCGTCTCCCAAGCTGACTCATCTGAAGAGGAGTCGAGGGGCTCTGACCGCGTGGGTCGAGGTGGCACCCGTCCCAACGCCGAAGGCACCGGCGTCGACGCCCTCGGTTCCGAGCGGAAGGTCGAGGGAGACCTTGACCGAGGACGACCTCGAGCCTTCATGGTCTCGAGTATCGGCTCGGTCTCCGGGGTCGACTTCGATGTCCTGGTGGTCGGGACAGATGCACCAGCGAGGCTGGTCAGCAGTACCCGCTGCTGATCCATGAAGGCAGACAAAGCACAGTTACTTACATGTAACAGGTGATCTCTGGGAACAGCAGGAATAAGTCTTCACATATGGGTACATCGGTACCGACGGAGCCTGCACGGGAACGCTCCCCAGCTTCCCAAAAAGGAAAGCTTTTGGGAGCATCCCACAGCACCTGTGCGCTGCCTTCCCGCCTTTCCTAACCGCCTCTCCTCAGTTCGAGTTTAAAGCTGAGACAATAGAGAGAGAGAGGAAAGGAAAGATAGAGAGATACAACTCCTAGGGGAGGTGGGAGGGTTGTGAAGACTTATTCCTGCTGTTCCCCAGAGATGAGGTAAGTAACTGTGCTATCTCCAGGAACAAGCAGGAATGAGTCTTCACATATGGGGACTCCCTAGCTAAAGATGCCTGGGAGATCCCCAAGGATATGAGACCCTGGGAAGGGTTCTACCTCCTCCTATGGATCTCAGGCACCCATCCAGGGAAGGAGGGTAGGAGTTGATTAAGAATGGAACAGGTGTTTGAGAACAGCCTGACCAAACAAGGCATCCCGGCGGGAGTCCTTGTCCAAGCAGTAATGGGCTGTGAAGGTATGAACCGAGGCCCAGGTGGCCGCTCGACAGATTGGGTCGATGGACACAGAATTTAGATGAGCCATAGAGGTGGCCATGGCCCTCACATTATGAGCTGTGACATGGCTCTCCAGAGAAAGGTTTTTACTCTGGTAGGCGAAAGAAATACACTGAGCAATCCAATTGGACAGTGTCCTCTTAGAGACTGAAAGTCCCAAATGAGAAGGATCAAAAGCAACAAAGAGTTGGGAAGACTTCCTATGTTGCTGTGTCCTTTGTAAGTAAAAGGTAAGAGCTCTTTTACAATCCAGAGTATGAAGACTCTTCTCTGCACTTGATGCATGAGGAGCTGGAAAAAAGACAGGTAAATATACCTCTTGATTAAGATGAAAAGGTGAGACCACTTTAGGCATAAAGTGTGGATTGGTCCTAAGGACTACCTTATCATGATGGAACCTTGTATAAGGTGGATTAGCCACTAAGGCCTGCAGCTCACTGATGCGGCGAGCTGAGGTGACTGCAATAAGGAAAATAACCTTCCAGGAAAGGAATTTCAAGGAGGTGGTGGCTAAGGGTTCAAAAGGAGGCTTCATAAGCTGACCAAGAACCAGATTTAAATCCCATGCCACCGGAGGAGGCCTAATGGGAGGTTTAGTTAAAGTTAGGCCTCTTATGAATCTTGCAATAAGAGGATGAGAGGAAATAGGTTGTCCATTGATAGGCTTAAGGGATGCTGCAATAGCACTCAAATGAACCCTTACTGAATTCGTCTTAAGGCCTGCATTGGAAAGATGCAAAAGATATTCCAATAGAGAATTCAAAGGTAGTGCTAGAGGGTCAAGACCCTTTTCAGCACACCAAATGGAAAATCTTTTCCATTTAAAAGCATAGGAACGCCTAGTGGAAGGTTTTCTGGAAGCATGGAGGATATCCTTCACTTGCTGAGAAAGATTCAAGCCTTGAAGGTCTAGGCCTTCAGTAACCAAGCTCTGAGGTGAAGGGACTTGGGGTTTGGGTGCCACAAAGTCCCTTCCCCCTGGGAGAGGAGGTCTGGAGCAGCTCCCAAGTCCAGAGAGGGGGCTTGGGAGAGATGCAGAAGTAGAGGGTACCACACTTGGCGTGGCCAGCATGGAGCTATGAGGATCATAGATCCTTGATCCCTCTGGAGTTTGAACAGAGTCTTGGGAATCAAGGGAATGGGTGGAAAGGCATACAGGAAGCCCTGACCCCAATGAAGGAGGAAGGCATCCTTGGCCTGAACTCCTTGACACGAAATTCTGGAACAGAACCGGGGAAGTTTGGCATTCCACGGACTTGCAAAGAGGTCTATGTCAGGGGTTCCCCATTCTTGGAAGATTTTGAGTACCTGATCCATGTGCAGGGACCATTCGTGTGGAAGCAGAACTCGACTGAGTCTGTCTGCCCAAGAGTTTTGGATTCCTGGGAGGTATACTGCCAGGAGATGGATTTGATGCTCTCTGGTGAAGGCCCACAATCTTAAAGCTTCGTTGCAAAGCGACAGAGAGCCAGTTCTTCCTTACTTATGTAAAACATGGCTACCTGATTGTCCGTATGAATGAGGACTGTCTTGTAGCTGAGGAGGGTATGAGAGACCTTGAGAGCTAGAAAAACTGCTCGAAGCTCCAAGTGGTTGATATGAATAGAGGTCTCCTGTGGGGACCAAGTGCCTTGAGTGGAGAGGTCCTGTAGATGAGCTCCCCAACCTGTTTGGGAGGCATCTGTTGTGAGGGTTGCTTGGGGCAACAACTGTTGGAAGGGGGACCCCAGCAACAGATTTTGAGTGGACATCCACCATTGGAGAGACCAAAAGAGACGTCTGGAGGTTGCTATTTGGTCTGAGAGAGCTCCTGATGCTTGAGTCCACTGGGTGGACAAAGTCCATTGAGCTGCTCTCATGTGTAGGCGAGCATAGGGTACCACATGCACTGTGGAAGCGATGTGGCCTAGCAGTTGCAGCATCTCCCGGGCAGTTAAGTGGCTCTTTGACTGAATCTGGGAGGCTAACTGCACTAGACGTTGGCAACGGGCCTGAGGAAGGTAGGCCCTTGCAGTGGTAGTATCCAACCAGGCCCCTATGAATTCTAGGGACTGAGTAGGGGTGAGCTGAGACTTTGGGAGGTTTACCACAAGTCCCAGATACTGCAGAATACGTCTTGTGCGGTCCAGGGAAATCTGGGCCTCTGACTGAGATGGAGCTCGGATGAGCCAGTCGTCAAGGTATGGGAATACAAATATTCCCAGAGTGCGTAGAAATGCAGCTACTGTTGCCATGCATTTGGTGAACACTCTTGGAGCAGAGGCCAGACCGAAAGGTAGCACCCTATATTGATAATGTTTTCCTTGGAAAAGAAAACGGAGGAATCTTCTGTGAGATGGATGGATGAGCACATGTGTGTACGCATCCTTGAGATCTAGAGAACAAATCCAATCCTGACTTTGAAGGTATGGAAGGAGAGTGCCCAGAGACAGCATCTTGAACTTCTCCTTGCATAGAAATGTGTTGAATTCTCTGAGATCTAAGATGGGTCTGTATCCCCCTGTCTTCTTCGGAATGAGAAAATAGGGGGAGTAGAACCCTGACCCTTGTTGAAGAAGAGGAACGTCTTCTATTGCCCCTTGGGCAAGAAGGGTAATCACCTCCTGACCTAGAAGGTCAAGAAGAGATGTGGGAGAATTGAAGTGTCTCACCATGGTGTGGGGAGGAAGGTCTGAGAAATGAAGTTTGTAGCCCTCTCTTATGATGGAGAGGGTCCACTGCTCTGATGTGATTTGCTCCCATCTGGGAGCAAAATGAGCTAACCTTCCTGGAATGATGAGAGGTTCTGGCTGTTGTAGAGCTAGAAACGCTAAGTTCTCTAGCATGAAGTCAAAAACCCTGAGGAGGTTGGGACTGCTGAGTTGCAGCAGCCCCTGTAGACTTAGGCCTGGCCTGCTTAGGTTGCTGATGCTTAGTGGCAAAGCGACCTGTAGAAGATTGTTGGCCAGAAGTAGAAGGAAATCTGCCCTTTTTGAAAAAAAGACTTTTTAAAAGTCTTTTTCTTGGCAGGAATGGAGGTTGACTTTGAAAGTCTATCCAGAGCAGAGTTCTCTGCATCCATTTGAGTGGCTTTTATTTGCCACTCTTTG
Source organism: Ichthyophis bannanicus (assembly GCA_033557465.1). Classification (NCBI taxonomy): domain Eukaryota; kingdom Metazoa; phylum Chordata; class Amphibia; order Gymnophiona; family Ichthyophiidae; genus Ichthyophis; species Ichthyophis bannanicus. The sequence goes on along the minus strand of CM066032.1, from coordinate 676,316,076 downwards.
CCAAATAGATTTTCACCTGTACAAGGCAGATTTCCTAAGCCATCTTGAACCCAGGGTTCTAAATCAGAAGCCTGGAGCCAAGCAATTCTGCGAGCAGCTATGGCAATGCCTGAGGCTCTGCTGGCACCTTCAAAGAGTCAAAAGCTGCCCTGTTGGAAAACTTTGAAATGTCTTGAGTATGCTTAAGCCAAATGAGGAATTCCTCCCTTTTATCTTCTGGAAGAAAAGGGAGGAAGTTGTACAGTTTTTGTGCAACTTCTTTTAGAAACATACCCATGTAAAGGCTATATGAGTTGATTCTGGCAAGCAGCATACTGGCTTGGAGGATTTTCCTACCAAAAGCATACAAGGTCCTGCATTCTCTTCCTGGAGGAGCAGAAGAGTGTCTCTGTGTACTCTTTATCCTCTTCATAGCTGACTGCACCACAATGGAATGGTGAGGAAGCTGAGTTTTCTGAAATCCAGGACAAGGAGGGACACGATATATAGTGTCCAATCTGCGAGAATGAGGAGAGAGTGTGAGAGGAGTCTCCCATAAATCAATCATGTGTTCATAAAGAATCTCATGAATTGGTAAGGTGACTGCCTCTCTAGGAGCCTTAGAGTATCCTAAAATATCTAATTTTTTTGCTCTAGGCTCTGATTCAGAGGTTACTGAAATAGAAAGTCCTTTAGCTACTTCTCTTATGAAGTCTTGAAAGGACAAGTCCTCTGGAGGAGACATTCTTCTTTTTGGAGAAGGCGGCTCTTCAGGAAGGGCTATGGATACTTCAGGAGACTCATCTGATGAATCAGAATCACCAGAGGAATCGAAGTATCGCCTGTCAGGGTGCTCTTCTAACGCTCGATACGCGTATCGAGCGGTATCGACATCGGGCGTCCTCGGTACCAGATCGGTACCGAGAAGTAGCCCTGGACAAGGAACCGCTGCAGCCGGTATCCTGGTCGATGTCGATGCAGTCGGTACCGGTATCGGCGCTGGTGCTGGTACCGGAGCCAATACCGACAACTGAGTTTGTTGTGGTACCATCGGCGTCGCAGCTTGAATGAAGGCTGTGATAGCCGGCTGCATGGACAGAACATTCTGATCCATCGACGCCATGAATGCCTGGAAATCGGTACCGGGAGATTATGCCGGTACCCCAGAGCATTCTAATAGGTGATCGGTCGAGGCCGTGCCATCGATGTCAACCTGTAACCCCATAGGAGGAGCTTTGGAAGTCGGAGCTTCCCGCCGGGGTTGTTTTGCTGGTGCAGGATCCTCAAGGGCAAGCCCGGAGGCATCTCGATGCTTAGAGGGAGATCTACCCTTCGAGGACCTGCTAGGTTTATGTTTGGTTACCTGAGATCCATCAGGAGAAGACCTGGAAGATGTCGATGCTACCGACGCTGCATCAGAGGGAAACAGCACATGGAGCTTAGCTGCTCGGTTCTGTAAACCCCGTTTAGACATCAGAGAGCAGGACGGACAATCCGGAATGGAGTGTTCAGGACCCAAACATTTAAGACACCATTCATGGGTATCTGTAACAGAAATAGTACCGCTACACTTAGTGCATTTTTTGAACCCGGAGGCTGGTTTTTTTTCCATGAGGGAAATTTTCTTGTGGGCCCTGAGGCCCAAGAGAAAAATACACTAAGTGAGGAAAGTATAGATTTTTTTTTTTTTTTTTTAAAGAAAGAAAAAGACCGGCGGTACCGGTCCGGAGTCGGGGAAGGCAGACACACGACCAAAGAAATAAAATAAAATAACTTCTGCAGCGGTGACAGGGCTCGACCTGCTGGCTTCCCGGCAAAGAAGAACTGAGGAGAGGCGGTTAGGAAAGGCGGGAAGGCAGCGCGCAGGCGCTGTGGGATGCTCCCAAAAGCTTTCCTTTTTGGGAAGCTGGGGAGCGTTCCCGTGCAGGCTCCGTCGGTACCGACGTACCCATATGTGAAGACTCATTCCTGCTTGTTCCTGGAGATTCTGCACTCCAAGGCTGTCAACCTGAGTCCAAGCTCAGGAGACTCAGCAGCCACCAACTCGGGCCTCAGCGGCGCCGGGCCCGACGTCAGCTCCCTCGGAGGAGAGTCCACGAGGACTATAGGACTTGCGTGTCCGACGGTCTCCGGCTCTACACGAGGTACTTTGGACGGCTTCTCCTGCTCCAAAGGCCCGGGACGGCGGTCGGGGGTCTTAGACCTGGCCCTCGAGGAACCAGGAACCTCTTCCGACGCCGCCCTCATGAGCCGTTTCTTCCTCTTACGTTCCCGGTCGGGGGACCCCCCTGTCCGAGGAACCATGGCGATGCTCAGGATCAGACTCCCGAGACATCGAGGCCTCAGATGAGGACCGGGCCCGGCCAGAGGCAGAATCTGAAAAAATCCTTTCCTTCTGGTGCGGACGGCTTCGAAGCGCCTTGGTGGACATTTTTCCACACGGGCCACAGATCATGGGGTCATGATCTGGGCCGAGGCACCGAAGGCAGCAGTCGTGTGTGTCGGTGAGAGACATTAGTTTCTTGCACCGATCACACTTCTTGAAACCACTGGAAGCCATCAGGGAAAAAAGAGCCCCCACGAGGTCAAAGGACTGGCCTTCCAGGGAAAAAGAAAAAAGGGGCGTGAATGCCAGCCACGAAGGGCAAAAACCCCAAATTAGAAAACAGGCTCGATACCGAACCCGGCGGGAAGGGGAACCGGCGTCAAACTCGGTAGAAAAAGCGAAGAAATCACTGAAAAAAACGTCACCTTTTCCGGGTGACTCGGACGGACGTCTGATGGGCTTCACGGAAAAAGAGACTGAGCAAGATGGCACCTTTAGGCGGGAAGAGGACCGCGCATGCGTGCAGTATTCCCAAAGGCTTTCTTAGAAAGCTGGGGAAATGCTCCGCACGGGGGCTCCGTCGGCGCCGATGTCACCCATAAATGAGGACTGACTTCCTGCTTGGTCTTGGAGAACTAAATCTAAGGTATGTCCTGCGCTATGACAAGGTTTGAAAGTTGAACTTGCCATCTGGAAGTTTTTAGACTTTTTTATAACCTTCCATTTTTTTGTAAGAAAATTTTAATTTTCAAAATGATCAAACTCCTTAAAGGAGTCTATAGTTGCCGAGAGTAGACAGAACAGTAATAATCTAAGAGGCTAGAACAAAGTACTTGTTCTACCATGGAATGGTCTTCACTAGAGTAATTCAAGGTCTAACAAATTTATCAGCCTTTTTTAGGCTTATTGACAAATTTTCAAAAATTAAAAAAAAAAAAAAGCAGCAATGAAACAAGAGGGGTGACCGAACTTTTGCATATGCCATATTCAATTTTAATCAAAAAAATGTATATATCCCAAAGTCAGTGACCTATATAAACTCACAACAAAAAACCCTGAACCAGTCCACTAGTGACCACCGTAGCAGTATTTTTTGTCGGATAACATCGAGGGAAGGCAAGATTTTTAGCTTGCCCACACTAGACAGATGATATCCATTTTATTCGTTAATACGTTCTTTTCTATGACGTCGCTATATTAAAAATGTGAAATTCAAAAAACACTTCTCAACATCTCAGAGCACAGCTTGTCAGCAGATCCAGATGTATTGAAGCACAAGTGCTCATGCGATCCTCATTCAATATCGTCCGCCCCAAACAGCTCAATTTTAAAACAGCAAATGTTACATTAAAATTTACCAAAAGATGTTTAACATTTTTGCCATTTAGAGGTTGGGTCTGCTTCTGATCACTGAAACACAATTTGACCAGAAGTGCCTACAAGTTTGCATACAACTGTAGCACCATTCTTTAAAAGCAGGTAAGTGGAACCTTAAACACTTCTAATTCAAGCTACATATGACTCACTGCCAGAAACTATTCTGCACTTACATCAGGGTTAAGGTTGCTGACAAGCAGAACAGAGTTTCCTAGATTGCCAGCCATGCCTGGGATTGCCATACATCCAGTGATAGCAGAGGTGGTGATGGCAAGTGGGGTAAGAGTTCCAGGAACAGCTGAGACTGAAAGACCTGAAAAGCAGAACATTAACACCTGTTTGAGAGGAACAACAAAGGATGTATCAAATACTGCCAAACATGGGCCTTAAGTAGCATGCTGCACTTTCCTTTACTGCTAATCTTACTCCCAATGCAGTAGGAAATTTTAGTGTGGTAAAACCAGCAGAAAAAAACACTGTGCTGAAGTGTTGTACAGTGGGCATGCAAAATGTATGCAAATCGTTTAATTAAACGTTTCTCCCGATAATAAAAATACTAATTTCTATCATGTTTTCTTCCTCTTCTCTTAGTACTGAATTTTAAAGCCAGCTCAAGGTTGAAGTAAAGCAGCAGTATATGAGCAGGAAGGTGATCTGGCTTGAACTGCCCAAAATAGTTTCTAGTGGTCCAAGTGGGCCTCTGGATCTCCCCTGCTTCTGACCCCAGAAAAAAAAAAACTTGATTCAAAGTGGGCCAGCCCCCAAGACCTCAGGACCTCCCCAACTTCTAAAATAGCGGCAACCGAGCCTGAGCAATGTGTCAGGACCCACTCCGCTGGGTAAGGTATAGCCACAATGGAAGATGGCGGCACTGGAGGCAGGAGCGCGTGGGCATTATTCCAACCTCCCAACTTTAGAGACCGACCATCCCCTGAAACCCTATTACTATAGGCTCTCTATTCAAGGGCTTTCCTGACCTGGGGTGCACAGGCTCAGTGTGCCCTGGATTAAATTACCTGGGGTAAAATGGGAGGGGACCAAGAGTGTCTGGGCCCACAGGCATTTTTGCAGGATGAGACGGGAAGGTCAAGAGCCCACAGGGCCACCTAGCAAATTATGCAGGATGGGGGTGGGAATCAGGAGTCTAACAGGCCATTTTTTCTGTTTTCCTTTCTTTTGGTTTATGAGCCAACCCCCGCTCATGCACTGACTGGAAGAAAAACATTTTACTTGCCATGCAGCAATGGCTGCATATTTCTGCAGCGGGGTGTGTGTTTTTCTGACAGCATATACTTTTTAACACAGCAATAACTTCCATGCTGTTAGTTTACTGCATTGGAAGTAAAAACAGATTTCAGTGTATGCATTAAAACACAGTTTCTAATGCAGATCTTACCACACTGAAGTCAGGGTAGGGGGAGTTTAATTATCTAGACCATTTTTTGTAATCTCTCAATGCTTACGATCCTTGAACATGTTTTCTTTATTTCCATCTCCACTCAACTAATTGCCAGAGCAAATTAAAGTGGGTAAAGGAGGAAGGAATTTGTTAACCGCTTTGTTTTATGCTACAATGTTAAAGGTGTGTATGATTTTACTTCTCAGATATTTAATTGGCTTGGTCTCTCGGTTAATCTCAAATTGTACTCTACAGTTACACTTATTGACACATATCAACAATTAAATAATTGGCAATAGCTCAACTGTACTGGAGTTGGTACAAATTATCCCTGCTGGGACTAAATTTACAGGGTGGGCAACAGACTTGCCAAAGACAGCTTATGAATAGTGTAAATGGGTTTGGCTCCATTCTGTCTGACTGGTCCTACATATCAGGATTCCAGCATCAGTTCTACTTACATAAAAGTCACTCGGGTTTTTCAGGATAGCCACGAACATTGGCAAGATAAATCCATATGCATTGTACATACATTATATGAAAACATCTCATGTATATTCACTGTAGACAGCCTGTCGACTACAGGATGTCTTAGGAAACATATGACCCACCAGGCAGCACTGCTTTGGACCAAGATCCAGTAAAACAAAGGTTTATTTATTTTTCTCTTCTGTGTTAACCCAAAGGAGGAGCTGGTAGGTTCTGATTCACTATTAGTCACAAAAAGGTGACAGAGTGAGATTCTTAGCACATGAATTCTGGTAATAATATCTACAAAGGACAGGGCTCAGAACCTAGGAATCAACTTTTCACTATTTGCTTAGAGTCACATTTGACAATTTTGTATAATAGCAGTGAAAAGGCCTAATTCTGAGCCAGAGCCATATTTTTAAAAAAAATGCCACAGGAACCATATCCTGAGAAATACTTACGCTGGACATGGGCAGACAATATTCTATAGACAAATGTATATGTATATATATTTATATTTCTTTGTTAAGTTACATCAACTGGAAAGACCAGGAATTTTACAGGGCTAACAAATATTACAGGACACAGTTGTTAGATGTAGTGTTTATTGTTAGCCATTCTGCTAATGAAATATATCCTAGTGCTAGAATCATAATTAACAGACTTCAAAGCCCAGATGACAAATGTTCTAAAAATATTTATGATAAACACATACTGCCTGCTCCTTCAGAAAAAGGGCTTATTTTGTCATGCATGACAGGCAAATAAGGGGAAAAGAAAGTACCAGGGCCACTGAAAGCATAGTTACTCACCTGTAACAGGTGATCTCCGGGAACAGCAGGAATTTAGTCTTCACATATGGGTATCGTCGGTAACGACAGAGCCTGCGCGGGAACGCTCCCCAGCGTCCAATTAGAAAGCTTTTGGGAGCATCCCACAGCACCTGCGTGCTTGCCTTCCCGCCTTTCCCAACTGCCTCTCTTCAGTTGAGTTTTAAAGAGAGAGAGAGGGAAAGGAAAGAGATAGAGAGATACAACTCCTAGGGGAGGTGGGTGGGTTGTGAAGACTAAATTCCTGCTGTTCCTGGAGATCATCTGTTACAGGTGAGTAACTATGCTATCTCCAGAAACAAGCAGGAATGTAGTCTTCACATATGGGGACTCCCTAGCTACAGATGCCAGGGAGAGACCCCAGAAGTTGTGTGCCCCTGTGAAAGGGCTCCACTTCCCCCCATGGATCTCTGGCATCCTACCGGGAATGGTGGGTAGGAGTTGATTAAGTATGGAACAGGTGTCGTAGAACAGCCTGATCAAACAAGGCATCCCGGCGGGAGTCCTTGTCTAAGCAGTAATGGGCTGTGAAGGTATGAACAGAGGCCCAAGTAGCTGCTCGACAGATGTCGTCAATGGACAGAGTGTAGATGAGCCATTGAGGCTGCCATGGCTCTCACATTGTGAGCTGTGACATGGCCTTCCAGAGAAAGGTTCTTACTCTGATAGGCAAAAGAAATACACTGAGCAATCCAGTTGGACAATGTTCTCTTGGAGACTGGAAGTCCCAAATGAGAAGGATCGAAAGCAACAAAGAGTTGGGAGGACTTTCTATGTTGCTGTGTCCTCTGTAAGTAAAAGGCTAGTGCTCTTTTACAGTCCAAGGTATGAAGATTCCTTTCTGCATTTGAAGCATGAGGCCTTGGAAAAAATACAGACAGGTAAACCGCCTGGTTTAAATGAAAAGGTGAGACCACCTTTGGCATAAGGTGTGGAGTCCTAAGGACTACCTTATCATGATGGAACCTCGTGTAAGGAGGATCAGTAACTAATGCTTGCAATTCACTGATGTGACGTGCTGATGTGATTGCAATGAGAAAGGTAACTTTCCAGGAAAGGAATTTCAAGGAGGTAGTAGCTAAAGATTCAAAAGGCGGCTTCATGAGCTGCCCAAGAACTAGATTCAGGTCCCATGCCACTGGAGGTGGCCTAATGGGAGGCTTAGTTAGAAGGCGGCCCCTCATAAATCTCGCTATGAGAGGATGAGAGGAAATAGGCTGTCCATTTAAAGGTTTTAAAGAAGCTGAAATAGCACTTAAATGGACTTTTACTGAGTTAGTCTTAAGTCCTGCATTAGATAAATTAAGAAGATACTCCAGTAATGATTCCAGAGGTATCGCAGAGGGGTGAAGACCCTTTTACGAACACCATATGGAAAACCTTTTCCACTTGAAAGCATAAGAGCGTCTTGTGGAAGGTTTCCTGGAAGCACAAAGGACATCCTTTACTTGTTGAGAAAGGTTAAGACCATGAAGGTCTAGGCTCTCAGCAACCAGGCCCTGAGATGCAGAGAGTGGGGATTGGGATGCCACAACATCCCGCCCTCCTGAGACAGGAGATCCGGAGCAGATCCTAACTCCAGAGATGGAGCTTGAGAGAGATGCAGGAGCAGAGGGTACCACACCTGCCGTGGCCAATGTGGAGATATGAGAATCGTGTGGCCTTTGTCTCTCTGAAGCTTGAATAGGGTTTTGGGAATTAGGGGAATGGATGGAAAGGCATATAGGAAGTCCTGACCCCAATGAAGGAAAGCAGCATCCGTGGCCTGAGAATCCTGAGCCGGAATTCTGGAACAGAACTGGGGAGGTTTGGCATTCAACGGACTTGCAAAGAGGTCTATGTCCGGAGTTCCCAAAATTTGAAAAATTTTTGCTACCTGTTCTGCATGGAGAGACCATTCGTGTGGAAGCAGAACTTGACAGTGTCTGCCCAAGAGTTTTGAATGCCTGGCAGATACACCGCAAGGAGATGAATCTGATGCTCTCTGGCGAGGGCCCATAGTCGCAGAGTTCACTAATTACCCAGAAGTCTCATTTTACTGGATTTTTATTTTATGGACAGCATTATTCTGTACCTCTTTTCTAGTCTGCCTCTACTCCATGGCTTCCCAAACCAGACCCCAGTATGTCCAGGACTCAAGACACCCACAATGAACATGCACGGAGATTAAAGTGGATATACCGAGGATGATCAAAGGGTCTTAACCAGCTAAATGTTGGGCGTTAGATAAACCCCAGTGCAGAAAATTTGCCTCACACTTGCAAAATTGTGTCCAGGTAAATTGATGCCTGCAAATAATTTACCCAAACCAAAAAAGGAGGCACAGGAATTTCCTAGGGTACCGATACATTTTGGTCAAGCCATCCATTTTGGGTTCCTAAACGTTTCTAGCTGACAGCAATTTCTTTCTTTAACTTGGAAATACGTGTGCTTTTGAAGAGGAAAGAAAACTTTTACAGCATTTGTTATGCTTATATGTATAAAGTGTAACATGAGAACTGGAGGTTAGAGTTTTGATTTGCATATATTTCTTTACTCAATATGTCTATTTTTGATAATTTGACTTTTTACAGAAAGAAATGCCACATTACCAATCATAATGAATCTCAGTTCACCTGGTTGTGTACCTACCCCCAACGTTTGTTGGTCCAGCATGCCCACATTTTACTTTTTAAGGGGACCTGATCAGCCTTGCCATAAAACACAGAGAAGATACTGGTGTCGATACCGGTTGAACTGTCTGAAGCAGTCCCGAAGGCACCGATGCCGCAAGGAGAGCCGTCAGACTGCGCTCAATAGCCAGGAATCTCTGGTCAATTGACGCTGCCGATGCCTGGGTGTTGGTACTGGACGAAGTGGCCGGTACCCCAGAGCATGGCACCAGTAGTTCTACCGAGGTTGCGGCCTCGAGAACATCCTGGAGCCCCGATAGTGCTTTGGAAGCAGAAGCCTCCCACCGGGGCAATTTTGCCGGTACAAGTTCCTCAAGGGCAACGCCAGAGGCATCTCGATACTTGGAAGGAGATCTACCCTTTGAGGACCGGCCAGATTTATGTTTGGTTACCTGAGATCCATGGGAGGAAGACGAAGCCCTGGAAGACGTCGATGCCACAGATGCTGCATCGGAGGGAAAAAGGGTGCTAAGCTTAACAGCTCGGTTCTGCCGACCCCTCTTCGACATCATCCCACAGGCAACACACTCCGAGATGGAGTGGTCAGGACCTAAACATTTAAGGCACTACTCATGAGTGTCGGTGACAGAGATGGTACCGCCACACTTTGAACACTTTTTGAAACCCGAAGCGGGTTTTTCCATGTTGAAAGAAAGAACCGGCGGTACCAGTATAGCATTGAGGAAGGCAGATGCTACCACAAAAAAGAATGAAAAAATACGGGATAATTTCTGCAATGACAGGAAAATGACCTGCTGGCTCCGCGGAAAATGAAGAACTGGAGAGAGGCAGTTGGGAAAGGCGGGAAGGCAGCACGCAGGCACTGTGGGATACTCCCAAAAGCTTTCTAATTGGACGCTGGGGAGCGTTCCCGCGCAGGCTCCGTCGGTACCGACGATACCCATATGTGAAGACTACATTCCTGCTTGTTCCTGGAGATAACAAAGATTAAATATTTTCGGACTTCTTTCCTAGTTTGAAGGTCACCCAAGGCAGCTACAACTGGTACAACCCAATGGTTCCCAAACCCATCCTAGGGGCTCTATTACTACTATTACTAATCATTTCTATAGCGCTACAAGGCGTACACGGAGCTATATAGAGACTCTCTAGTCAGAGCTTACAATATGGTCTTTATCCAAAACAGACAACAAAAGAGCTGGGGACTAGGATATGTCTAGAGGAATGGTAAGGAAACACATAGTTGGACGACTACGTGGATTAGGATCCAAAAGTGGCCTTTAAATATGAGTTTTCAGTCTGTATCTGAAAAGGTCCAGAGATGGAACCTGACGTACAGACTCTGGCAGTTTGTTCCAGGCATAAGCAGCAGCAAGGTGGAAAGATGGCAGCGGAAGAAAAGAGCACAGATAGAGGCAGTTGGGTTTTCAGCATATCCATATGAATATTCATGACAGAGATTTGCAGACACTACCTTCATTGCATGCAAACCTACTTCCTGAATATTCATTGTAGAGATCCTGAAAACATGACAGGATGAGGAGCTCCCAGGACAGGTTTGGAAACCAGTGGTATAAACTATTATTAAAACAGAAGCATGCATATACATTATATCCATGCACAGAGTTCACTAATTACCCAGAAGTCTCATTTTACTGGATTTTTATTTTATGGACAGCATTATTCTGTACCTCTTTTCTAGTCTGCCTCTACTCCATGGCTTCCCAAACCAGACCCCAGTATGTCCAGGACTTAAGACACCCACAATGAACATGCACGGAGAATAAAGTGGATATACCGAGGATGATCAAAGGGTCTTAACCAGCTAAATGTTGGGCGTTAGATAAACCCCAGTGCAGAAAATTTGCCTCACTCACTTGCAAAATTGTGTCCAGGTAAATTGATGCCTGCAAATAATTTACCCAAACCAAAAAAGGAGGCACAGGAATTTCCTAGGGTACCGATAAATTTTGGTCAAGCCATCCATTTTCGGTTCCTAAACTTTTCTAGCTGACAGCAATTTCTTTCTTTAACTTGGAAATACGTGTGCTTTTGAAGAGGAAAGCTTTTACAGCATTTGTTATGCTTATATGTATGAAGTGTAACATGAGAACTGGAGGTTAGAGTTTTGATTTGCATATATTTCTTTACTCAAAGTGTCTATTGTTGATAATTTGACTTTTTACAGAAAGAAATGCCACGTTACCAATCACAATGAACCTCAGTTCACCTGGTTGTGTACCTACCCCCGTTTGTTGGTCCAGCATGCCAACATTTTACTTTTTAAGGGGACCTGATCAGCCTTACCATAAAACACAGAGAGGCGATGCAATAAGCCATGCATTAAAACTGTGGGCTGAGCTTTAGTACAGAGTTTTCTAAGGCCTAGAAATACAGAAGAATGATGGCAGAAAAAGGCCATATGGCCTACCCAATCCAACTACTATAGTCTCTTTTTTTTCCCTTTAGAGATCTTTCGTGTTGATTCCATGCTTTCTTGAATTCAGCTACTGTCCTGGTTTCTACTATCTCCATTGGGAGATTATGCCATGCATCTACTACTCTTTCCATAAAGAAATATTTCCACATATTACTCCTGAGTCTATCCCCTTTCACCTTCATTCTAAGCCCCCTCATTGAAGAACTTTCTTTCAATCGAAAGAGGCTCTCCTCATGTGTATTTGTGCCACAGAGGTATTTAAAAGTCTCTATCATATCTCTTCTTTCCTGCCTTTCCTCCAAAATATACCTATGGAGAACTTAAGGCTGTCCTCGTATGCCTTATGATGCAGTCCACCAACCATTTTGGTAGCCACCCTCTGCACAGACTCCATCCTATTTATATCCTTTCGAAGGTGTGGTCTCCAGAATTGCACACAATACTCCAAATGAGGCTCAACAAAGACTTATACAGAGGCACTATCACATCATTCTTCCTGTTGGCCATTACTCTCCCTATGCACACAAGTATCTTTCTGGCTTTTGCAATCACCTTTTCCACCTGTTTAGCCACCTTAAGATCCTCAGAAACAATCATGCCCAAGTCCAGCTCGTCTTTCATGGACAGAAGTACTTCACCTCCTACACTGTACCGTTCTCTTGGATTTTTGCAGTCCAAATGCATGACTGCAGTTTTTAGCATTAAATCACAGCTGCCAAATTCTTGACCATTCTTTAAGCTTAGCTAGATCCCTCTTCGTGTTATCTACTCCTTCCTGGGTGTCCATCTACTGAAGATGATATCAAAATCTGCAAAGAAGCAAACCTTACCCGACAGCCCATCTGCAATATCACTGACCAGGGGTGGCGGAGCGGAAGGGCTTTTTCTTTGGGAGGGCCCAAAGTTCCACCTAAGCACTGCGCCAAGCACTGCCCAAGTTCCACCCCAAGGGCAGAGACCCTTCCTATTCGCAGACTGGGAAGGTCTTTGCCACGATTGTGGCTTTTCTTCTGCTCATGGTGGATGGGATCCCCATGGGCAGATTGCAATCATCATGGCCCGGAGGCAGCAAAGACCCTTCCTGTCTGCCCACGAGGATCCTATCCCCCTGTGGGCAGAAGAGAAGTTGTGATCGCAGCAAAACCCCTTCCTGTCTGCAGCAACCCGATGTCTCGCGGGCAGACAGGAAGGGGCTTTTCTTCTGCCTGTGGGGGATGGGAACCCCACGGGGCAGCCTGCTGCCTGCCATGCTGGGGCCAGGGCCCATGTGGCCCACCCCTTACCAATGGCTATGTCACCAACAGAAATGTTACAAAGAATCTGACTACGGACAGATCAATGTGGCACAACACTAGTAACATCCTTCTCCTCAGAGTGAGCTCCTTTCACCTGCACCCTTTGTCGCTTCTCACTCAACCAATTTCTATCCCAGTAAGTAACTTTAGGGTCTATTCCTAGGATGCTCAATTTATTTATAAGTCATTTATGTGTAATGGTTTCAAAGGCTTTACTGAAATCTAAGTATACGTCTACAGTTCTCCCCTGGTCCAATTCTCTGGTCATCCAAAGAAATGAATGGATTTGTCCGACAAGACCTGCCCCTAGTAAAACCATGCTGCCTCAGATCCTGTAATCCACTGGACTCCAGAAACCTCACTAGTTTTTATGTTAGCAGCATTTCCATTAATTTACTCACCAGAGTTCAGACTAATCGGACTGCGGTTCTCAACCTCATCCTTAATTCCGCATTTGTGAAAAGGGACCACATACGACTCTCTCTAGTCCTCCGTGACTACTTCCGACTCTAAAGCAGTATTGAAAAGGTTAGAAATTGCAGCCGCTAAAACTTCAAGTTCCTTCAATATTCTGGGATGTATCCCATCTGCCCCATTGCTCTACTTTTAGTTTAACTAGTTCCTCAGTCTTCTGAAAATTGTTCAAGATTCCCTTTGCTACTGTTCTTATTTGTAGAGTTTTCCCCCCAGGTCCTGCTGTTGGCCCTTCATCTGTGAACACAGAACAAAAATATTTGTTAAGCAATTCCACTTTATCTTTATACGTTTTTGCATATTCGTCTCCTTCACCTTTGAGTTTGACAATACCTTCTCTCACTAACATCTCAAAAATGTCTTGTCCCCCCATTTTATTGCATTGACTATTTCTTCTTCAATTTGTATCTTTACTTTCCTGACTACTTTCTAGCTTCTCTCAGTTTTTGCAAATATTGATGCTCGTCTTCCTCTTTCTGTGATTTCTTGAATTTTATGAAGGCCACCTTGTTTTTCTTCACCTTTTCAGGTACTTTCGAGAACCATAGCAGCTGCCGCCTCCTCTTACATTTATTTACTTTCCTAACAAGGTGGTTTGTTGCCCTTAAAATATCCCTTTTCAGTTTTGCCTATTACTGGTGGTGTCAGCTTGGAACAATTTGTAGCAAAAGCAGTCTGCAACTTTGCAATAGTTTGAGTACATAAACCATTGACGTGCTCTAATAGGTTTTTCACTTCACTAATGAATAAAATGAAAACTACTTCTGTATTTTTAGAAACTTCAACGCTTTTCACGTGCTTGGACCATTTAGTGCAAAGAAGTCTCTCAGCTTACTGATTATTTATGGCCACAGCCCTGGAGTTTCTGAGAAGGACGAATAGAATTCTGAGGAAACTGCAGGCTTTGGTTTCACCACACTTGCACATGCAGTAGTTTGTTCATCGGGTACATGCACCTCTTCATTCGGAGATGCTGACATGGATGTAATGATAGTCAGCTGTACGGGAGCAGCTGGGATATCTGCAAGAACTGTACTGCTGGTAGCTTTGTAGTTACAGCTTTCCATCTCAGAAGATCTTTCACAGCGAGTATGAGTTGCTGCTGTTGTCAGACTTCAGCATAGCTCCTATTTGTTTTGACAGAGCAGCCTGTTTTGCTTCTCTCCTTTTTAATATTGTACTCCAGACAGAGGATTCCTTCCGTCTGACATGGTTGCGGCAAACTGCATAAAGAATGGTGTTCTCAAAATGTGGACTTAATTTGGTTACTTTTGAAAATAAAACGCAAACCAGATAAGAGGTAGCATCTTCGTATGTCAAAAGGAGTCTTGGTGACTGCATTTTGCTCCACCCCCCACAAACGCATAAAAAAAGGCTCGACGACCCCATTACTCCTCTTGTTTTTATTTACTTTCCTTACATATTTATCTGTTGCCCCTTTTATTGCCAACTTTAGCTTAGCCCATTGCAATTCCACTTTCCTTATCCCATCCCACCCTGCCAACTCCTCCTTCAGGTACTTGGCCATTTTACTGAAGCCAGTGTTTTTGAAGTGTAGGACTTTGAGCTTATGATTGGACTACACCTTGGCTTTTACCTCAAACCACACCATGTGATGATCGCTGCTGCTCACAGGGTCACCCACCTGGACCGTCGACACGCTATCACCGTTGGTGAGCACTAAATCAAGCATTGATCTTTACCTGGTTGGTTTCATCACCATTTGTCTAACGCATCATGGAAAGCATCCACAATTTTTTTACTTCTGTCCAGATTTGCAGAAGGAGTAATCCAATCCACATCAGGTAGATTCTCCAGGACCAAGCAGGAAGTCAGTCCTCACATATGGGTGTCATCGGCACCAATGAAGCCCCAGCGGAGCATTTCCCCAGCTTTTATGAAGGCCTTTGGGAATGCAGGCACGCATGCGCGGTTCCCTTCCCGCCTAAAGGTGCCATCTTACCTCAGTCTCTTTTTTTCCGAGAAGCCACCGGACGTGTGTCCTGTCATCCCGGATAAAAGTAGATTTTTTTTTTGGCGATTCTCGCTGTTTTTTCTCCCAGTTCGACGCCGGTTCCCCTCCCGGTTCGGTACGCCGGTATCGAGCCTGATTCTTCTTTTTCGGTTTTTGCCCTTCGTGGCTGGCGTTCGCGCCCTTTTTTCCTTTTTCCCTGGAAGGCCGGTCCTTTGATCTCGCGGGGACTCTTTTTTCCCCGATGGCTTCCAGCGGTTTCAAGAAGTGTGATCGGTGTAAGAAGTTAATGTCTCTCACCGACACACACAACTGCTGCCTTCGGTGCCTCGGTCCTGATCACGACCCTAAGTCGTGTGGATCATGTGGGAAGATGTCTTCCAAGGCACTCTGAAGTCGCCAGCAGCAGAAAGAAAGGCTTTTCTCGGACTCAGCCTCTGGCCGGGCCCGGACCTCGTCTGAGGCCTCGACATCTCGGGATTCCGATCCCGAGCGCCGAAGCTCCTCAGACAGGGGGTCCCTCGACCGGGAACGCAAGAGGAAGAAGCGGCTCATGAGGGCATCGTCGTCGGAGGTCCCTGGCTCCTCGAGGGCCAGGTCTAAGACCCCCGACCGTCGCCCCGGGCCCGTGGAACAGGAGAAGCCTGCCAAAGTTCCTAGCGTGGAGCCGGAGTCTGCTGGACATGTAAGCCCCGTAGTCCTCGAGGACTCTCCTCTCAGAGAGCCGACGTCGGTGGCTGCTGCGTCTCCCGAGCTGAGTCTCAGGATGACAGCCTTGGAGAGCAGACTGTCTACCTTCATGGAGCAGCAGCAGGCACTGATGGCCAACCTGTCTGGCGCATCTGCCCCGACCACCGGGACATCGACTTCGAAGTTGACCCCGGAGACCGAGCCGATACTTGAGTCCATCATGGCTCGAAGTCGACCTCGGTCGCAGTCTTCCTCGACCTCCCGTTCGGGACCGAGGGCGTCGACGCCGGTGCCTCTAGCATCGGGGCGGGTGCTCCAGGGCCCCGCGGGGTTGGACCCTGATTCCTCTTTGGACAAGTCCGCCTGGGAGACGGAGGATGAGTCGTCTCATAAGAACATAAGATATGCCATACTGGGTCAGACCAAGGTCCATCAAGCCCAGTATTCTGTTTCCAACAGTGGCCAATCTAGGTCATATGTACCTAGAGGTTTCCCCAAGGGACACAGGTTCCACAATGCTTGTATTGGTTCAAGCATTGATATCCTGGGTCACTTCTTAATGGTTTATGGACCTTTCCTCCAGGAACTTGTCCAAACCTTTTTTAAACCCAGCTACACTAACAGCCTTTACTACATCCTCCGGTAACAAATTCCAGAGTTTGATTACACGTTGAGTGAAAAAATATTTTCTTTTATTAGTCTTAAATAGTTTACCCTGTAGCTTCATTGCATGTCCCCTAGTCTTTCTATATTCTGATAAGGTAAACAATCGATCTACGTTTACCAGTTCCACTCCGTTCATTAATTTATAGACTTCTATCATATCTCCCCCTCAGCTGTCTCTTTTCCAGGTTAAAGAGCCCTAACCTTTTTAGCCTTTCTTCATAGGAGTATCCTTCCATCTCCCGATACCTTCAAGACTTGGTGCGTCCTGTCGGACTCACCGCAGTCTGAGCCCCGGAGTAGATCCCCTCCGGAGGATACTCTGTTCTCGGAGTTCGTCCGGGATATGGCCGCTGCCTTGGCTATTCCGGGGGACCCCGAGGAAGAGCCTCGAGCTGAAGAGCTCGAGGCGCTGCAGTATGACTCTCCTCCGAAGGAGGCCTTTACTGTCCCGGTTCCTCCGATGTTTGAACGGCTCCTCTTCCGTATGTGGGAGGCACCGGCCTCGGTGCCGGTTTTAAGTAAGTGAGTCAACTCGATCTATCGACTCAGAAAGAGCCCTGGCTTTCAAAAGGCAAAGCTACCACACCATTCCATGGTTGTGGAATCGGCCATGCATCGTCTGAAGAGCCAGAAGATGCACTCCGCGGTGCCCCCCGGCAGGGAGGCCCAAAACCTCGATGGCGTCGGTAGAAAGTGCTTCCAGGGCTCGATGCTTGCTTGCCGTGTCCAGTCTTACCAGCTGTACATGGGCATGTACTTGCGGGACCTGGACAAGGAGTTGGCCGGATTCTCTGCTGGACTCTCCGGGGAACCCTTGCAGAGATTCAAGTCCTTGTCCTCGGGTATTTGGGACTGCTCGAAGTTCATGTCCCGCGCCACCTACGATGGCTTCGAGGCTTCGGCCCGAGTTGCGGCAGCCGGCATCGCGGCTCGATGCCAGGCATGGCTGCAGTCATCGGACCTCGAGCCATGGGTTCAGGACAAGTTGGTAGATGTCCCTTGCCGAGGGGAGAACCTTTTTGGTAAGCCCATGACCGAGAAAGCCGCTCAGCTCGAAACAGAGCACCTTACACGGACAAGGCTGTCTAGGAAGACCTCTGCCCCTTCTCATAAAAAGAAGGGCTCGGGTAAAAAGCCTTTTTACCCGAGGAAGGGCACTGCCTACAAACAGTGCCCTCAATATCAGGCTGCCCAAGCTGCACCCCAGGGTCAGCAAGCCAAGGGGCAGGGTAATGGGCCCCGTAGGCAGAGGACCCCCAAGCCTCCGGCCCCTGCTCCCACTCAGCAGGAAGGTGGGGGGTTTTGACTCCTTGAGCGTAGCCTCTCCATCGCTGCTCTCCGAACCCTGCACAGGAGGTCGCCTCGCTCTCTTTGCCCACCAGTGGCCCCTCATCACCAGGGACAGTTGGGTGTTGGACATTTTCACCAACTGCCTCCTCCTTACTTTCCAGGGGAGCCCCCGAGGCCTCCCCTGCACACAGACCTTCTCCTTCAAAAGTGTCAAGGTCTGTTGGTGGACAGGGTGGTGGAGCCTGTGCCTCCCCACTTGCAAGGTCACGGATTCTACTCCAGGTATTTCCTGGTCCCCAAAAGAACCGGTGGCCTTTGACCCATTCTGGACCTCCGGAACCTCAACAAGTTCCTAGAGAAAGAAAGGTTCAAGATGCTTACTCTTGGAACACCTCTGCCCTACCTCCAGCAGGGAGATTGGCTATGCTCCTTAGATCTAAAAGATGCGTATACCCACATCCTCATTCATCCAGACCACAGAAAGTACTTCAGGTTCATTGTGGGAGGAAACCATTATCAGTACAGAGTACTGCCTTTTGGCCTCACTTCCGCTCCCAGAGTCTCTAACAAATGCCTAGCAGTGGTGGCAGCCTACCTGAGGAATCAGGGAATCTTTGTCTTCCCCTATCTGGACTGGCTCATCAGGGGTCAGACGTGCCAGGAGGCCAGACAAGCCACCCTCAGAACTATTGCTCTTCTTCAAAGCCTGGGGTTTGTAATAAACTTCGCGAAGTCCACTTTTCTCCCCTCCCAGAACTTGGAGTTCATAGGGGCAAGGCTAGAGACACTGCTGGCAAAAGCTTTCTTACCAGAAGACAGAGCACAAAGACTGATAGCCTTGGCAAACCAATTTCTCAGCAGGTCACTAGTCTCCGCCAGACTCTGCCTGAGGCTTCTAGGCCACATGGCTTCGACAGTACATGTGACCCCCAATGCCAGGCTCCATATGCGGCCTGCACAGTGGTGTCTTCAGACTCAGTGGTCACAGGCAGCCTCAGAGACAGGATAAGGGTGTCCAGACAATTTCTGACCTCCCTCAACTGGTGGCTGCACCCACCCAATCTACTAAAGGGGGTGCCTTTTCAGATTCCAGAGTACTCGGTGGTACTGACCACAGACGCCTCCCTGCAGGGCTGGGGAGCTCATTGTCTAGGCAAGTGCACCCAGGGCCTGTGGTCTCCTTGAGAAGCTGCACAGCAGATCAATCTCCTAGAGCTCAGAGCTATTCGATTAGCACTCAAAGTGTTCTCTACTACCCTGGCTCATCAATCTGTCCTGGTTCAGACAGACAACCAGGTAGCCATGTTTTATGTGAACAAACAGGGCGGGACTGGGTCCAGAACCCTTTGTCGGGAGGCTCAGGACCTTTGTTCATTTGCCGTCAAGTACAACATGCTCCTGAAGGCGGTGTACCTTCTGGGCCAGGACAACTACCTGGCCGACAGATTAAGCAGGATTCTGCAGCCCCACGAGTGGCAGCTGCATCCTTCAGAAGATCTTCCTAAAATCGGGGTCTCCCTTTGGTAGATCTCTTTGCCAGCCCAATGAACAAGCAACTGCCAAAGTTCTGCTCCAGGCAACCGCATCCTCTGAGAATAGCAGCAGATGCTTTTCTGATTCCATGGTCTCAGGGCCTCCTGTATGCCTTTCCTCCCACGCCCTTGGTGGCCCGGACTCTCTTCAAGATTCTTCAGGACAAGGCCTCGGTCCTGCTTGTGGCTCCCAGGTGGCCGAGACAGCCTTAGTTTCCTCTTCTGCTTCAACTGGCGGTGGATCCCCCACTATCTCTGGGGTTGCAACCCGACCTTCTCTCACAGGAGCAGGGTTCCCTTCTGCACCCCAATCTCAAATCTCTCAATTTGATGGCCTGGAGGCTGCAAGGGTAGTTTTGGCTCCCTGGGGCCTACCTCAGGAAGTTGAGGTTGCCCTAGCCTCTAGGAAACAGTCCACTAGGAAAACATATGCTCTCAAATGGAAAAGGTTTTCTGTGTGGTGTCAGCTGCGTACAGAGGATCCTTTCTCCTGTACTGTGCCAGTAGTGCTTCAGTACTTATTGCACTTATCAAATCAGGGACTAAAGTCCAATTCTGTTCGGGTCCACCTCTCAGCTCTAGCAGCTCACCCCTTGGTGTCCCGCTTTCTCAGGGGCTTGCTTCTGCTCAAGCCTCCAATCCGTCCTCCTGCCCCTGAGTGGGAGTTGAATGTGGTCTTGCAGCAACTGACTCGCCCACCTTTTGAGCCGATGGCTACTTGTCCACTACGCTTCCTATCCTGGAAGACATTCTTCCTGATAGCCCTTACCTCGGCTAGGTGAGTGAGTGAGCTTCAGGCCCTGGTCTGTGATAGGCCTTACACCAGGATTTATAGGAACAGGGTAGTCCTCAGGACTCATCCAAAGTTCCTCCCAAAGGTTGTCTCCTCTTTCCACCTCAATCAGGAGGTGGTTCTACCAACATTCTTCCCTAGGCCTCATGCAAGCCAGGCTGAAGCAGTCCTGCATACCCTGGACTGTAGGAGGGCCTTATCCTTCTACCTTGACCATACGCAGGAGCATAGAAGGGCTACTCAGCTCTTCGTATCCTTTGACCCTAATAAGTTGGGGTTGGCTGTGTCCAAGCGTACCTTGCCCATCTGGGTGGATGACTATCACCTGGGCTTACAAGGCGGCTGACCTTCCTTTGCAGGGTCGGGTCACGGCCCATCGTGTCAGGGCAATGGCTGCCTCAGTGGCTCATCTCCGCTCTGTGCCCTTGGTAGACATCTGCAGGGCTGCAACTTGGTCTTCAAGCCAGACTTTTGCGGCCCATTACTGTCTGGAGAGTCCCGTAGGGACAGTGCTTTTGGCCAAGCAGTACTCCGGAATCTCTGAGGTTTAGGCAACTCCTGCCCTCCTGCCCTCTGTTGGGCTACCGGTGGAGGTTGTGTCCTTAAAAAGTCTCTTTGCTGCTGAGACTAGAGGGAGTTCTCTTGTTCAGCCTGGGTTCCTCGGTAGCCCAGAGCTGGGGAGTCACCCATATGTGAGGACTGACTTCCTGCTTGGTCCTGGAGAAAGAGTAGTTACTCCCCTGTAACAGGTGTTCTCCAAGAGCAGCAGGAATCAGTCCTCACAACCCTCCCTCCCTCCCCTTGGAGTTGCAGTTGTACATAGTTTATTTTTTCATTTTTGTGTGCTGTTCTTAGCTATGTCATTTGACTGAGGTAAGATGGCACCTTTAGGCGGGAAGGGAACCGCGCATGCGTGCCTGCATTCCCAAAGGCTTTCATAGAAAGCTGGGGAAATGCTCCGCTGGGGCTTCATTGGCGCCGAAGACACCCATATGTGAGGACTGATTCCTGCTGCTCCTGGAGAACACCTGTTACAGGTGAGTAACTACTCTTTAAAGTCACCCTATATGATCACTTCCCCCTTTGTGGCTATCTTGGCAATATCTATAATCAATTCATTATTTATTTCTTCGATTTGAGTCGGAGGTCTGTATACTACATCAGTATGGATAACAATACCATCCCCTCTTTCCAACACAATCCAGAGTGTTTCTTCTTTTCCCCATGCCCCCTGCATTTCAGTAGCTTTAATATTGCTTTTGACATATAAGGCTTCTCCTCCTCCTTTTCCAAGTACCTGAAGGGGGAGCTGGCAGGGTGGGGAGGGGATAAGGGAAGTGGAATCGCAATGGGCCAAACTAAAGGTGGCAATAAAAGGGGCAACAGATAAATATGTAAGGAAAGTAAATAAAAACAAGAGGCAAAGGAAACCTATTTGGTTCTCCAAAGAAGTGGCTGCTCAATTAAAGGCATAAAACACAGCTTTCACAAAATTCAAGCTTGCAAACAGAGGAACCCAGAAATGAATACAGGATCAAACTAAAAGACAAAAAGAGAAATAAGGAAAGCAAAATCAAAGGCAGAGGAAAAGATGGCTAAAGATGTGAAGTGTGGCGACAAAACTTTCTTCAGGTATATTTGGGAGGAGGAGGAAAATCAAGGGTGGAATTGCAGGACTCAGAAGTGCTGGGAACGGACTCGTGGAAAGTGACATTGAAAAAGCGAAATTCCTAAACAAATACTTCTGCTCTGTTTTTACTAAAGAAAATCATGGAGAAGGACCACTTGTGACTCCCAAATATAAAAATGGGAATGAAGTAGATGTCACACCATTCACAGAAGATGTGTTAGAATAACTTGCAAAACTGAAAGTGGACAAGGCCATGGAACCGGATGGATTACATCCCAGGATACTGAAAGAGCTCAGAGAGGTTACTGCAGAGCCGTTAAAGGATATTTTCAACAGATCCTTGGAAACAGGAGAAGTTTCTCAGGACTGGAGAAGGGCTGATGTGGTACCTCTTCACAAAAGTGATGACAGGGAAGAAGTGACAAACTACAGGCTGGGGAGCCTTACCTCGGTGGCGGGAAAAGGAATGGAGGCGCTTCTGAAAGAGCGAATAGTGGACTCTCTCAAAACCAACTGGTTGCATGATCCAAGGCAACATGGTTTTACCAAAGGACAATCTTGCCAAACAAATCTGAGTTCTTTGACTGGGTGACCAGAGAACTAGATCAGGGGCATGCAATGGATGTCATCTACCTGGATTTCAGCAAAGCCTTGGATACTGTTCCTCATAGGAGGCTTATCAAACTCAATAGTTTGGGGATGGGTCCCAAGGTGGTGAACTAGATCAGAAATTGGTTGACTGAAAGACAGAAGGTGATGGTAAATGCAGCTCATTTGGATGAAAGGAGTGTGATTAGCAGGGTGCCCCAGGGTTCGGTCCTGGGCACGGCACTGTTCAATGTATTTGTGAGTGATGTTGCTGAAGGACTGAATGGAAGAGTGTCTTTTTGCAGATGACATGAAAATTTGCAACAGCGTGGACTCCCCTGAGGGAGTGGATAAGATGAGGTAAGATCTACAAAAGCTGGAAGAATGGTCTAATGCTTGGCAGTTAAGATTTAATGCAAAGAAGTGCAGTGTTATGCACTTGGGAAGCAGAAGTCCAAGGGAAATGTACGCGATAGGGGGCGAGAGGTTGGTGTGCACGGACCAGGACGACGACCTTGGTGTGATTATTTCTGAGGATCTCAAGGTGGCAAAACAGTGCGACAAGGCAGTGGCAAAAGCCAGGAGGATGTTGGGTTGCATACAAAGAGGAATTACCAGCAGAAAGGAAGAGGTACTAATGCCACTGTACAAGTCACTGGTGAGGCCTCACTTGGAATACTGTGTTCAGTTTTGGGGACCATATCTTACAAAGGATATAAAAAGACTGGAAACTGTTCAGAGGAAGGCGACTAAAATGATTTGGAGCCTGCGTCAGAAGCCTTATGAGAAGAGACTTGAAGACCTAAATATGTACACTCTGGAGAAGAGGAGGAACAGGGGAGATATGATTCAGACCTTTAAATACTTAGAGTATTAATGGACAAACAAACATCTTCCAAAGACGGGGAAGCTGTAAAACTAGAGGGCATAACATGAAGCTGCAAGGGGGTAAACTGAAAGGTAATGTCAGGAAATACTTTTTCACTGAAAGGGTGATGGATGCTTGGAATGCTCTCCCGATGGAAGTGGTGGGGACAAATACAGTGACAGAATTCAAAATGACATGGGACAGACACAGTGGATCCCTTTACAGCAACAGGACAAAATCAAAATAAACTTAATTATCTAATTTCTCAACAAGCAGGGGTATCCTACACGGAGCGGTGGGTTCACCCCTAAACAAAGACATGGGGAGGTGTGACCTGCACGGAGCAGCAGGTGCACCTACTCTTGCCTTCTTACTGGGCAGACTAGATGGACCATACTGGTCTTTATATGCCATCATTTACTATGTTACTGTGACAAAACTGGGAAAACCTGGCTAGAACACTGGTAAATCATGATAACCTACCACATCGCTACAGATCATTCTGTAGCTGGAAAGAGTGTAAGACTTAACCGAGTTAAAGGCAACCGTAGATGAATGCAATCAACAGAGGTTAGTCAAATAGTGTGACCTGCCCAGAGCAGTGGGTACACCCTTAAACAAAGGCATGGGGAGGGGTGACCTGCATGGAACAGGCGGTGAACCTATTCTTGCCACCTTGCTGGGCAGACTAGATGGACCATTATGGTCTATCTGCCATCATATACTATGTTACTAAGTATGTTAAATTGGATTATGACAGCAATGTTAAATTGGATTATGACAGCAATGTTGTAAAAAGGCTAATTGAAATTGTTAGCGAAATCACAACTCTGCGTAGGAAATCTATAATCTGCGTGGGAAATCTATAATCTGTTTGTACCGAGTAATGGTAACTTTCTTAAAATAGTGAAGTTGAAGGCAGAATTTGAAGAAGTACTTAAAAGAGCATCTAAGTAGAGTAACCTCTAAATAAACTCAATTATCTACCTTGGAAACATAATTCAAAAGGTGGTCATCGAGTTATTGGCCATACAAATCAAAAAGATGATTCTGGAACACCAGAAGTTTACAAAGTATCACTATCATTCCAGACTGCACCCCTGACTCACACTAATCTAATTACTTTAATAGTGCGTTTTGTAACAGCAGAACTTTTGAAAAAGAAAACTTCTGTATTAAGTGCCAGAGAACATTTCCTGGAACTCAGGAGCTGTGATGATAGGTGTTATGCTTCCATTGTTAAAGGATATGGACAATAACTTTGCAGATATGAAAGAACAGGGCTATGGTAATGAAGCCAACATGAAAGGGAAGAAGAGTGGCATACAGGCTTTAATGCACAAGCTTAATCCACTAGCACTGTTGTCCGCTGTAGCTCACATTCACTGAATCTGGTAAGTGATGCTGCTTATATTAAAGTTATATTCTTTAATACTATTGAAAATACATAGGCATTTTTCTCCGCATCCACTAAATAGCAAATCATAAAGCAATGTCTGGGAACATCCCATCTTACACTGAACCACAGGTTACCACAAGATGGGAAAGTCGTGCGGAAACAAAGGCTCTCCACAACCAGAATGAGAAAAAAAGATTATGCAATAACCACAGTTATGGAAGATGATTAATGATCAGGAACCAATCAGGTCAAAACTGCAGAAGGAACAGGAATTTCTAGCAATATCTGCAATTTCAAATATCTGTGTGGCTTATGGCGGCACGATCTTCTATTAGAAATAAATTTAGCAAGCAAGATACTCCAGAGGGTTGAGATTAACATTTATGGAAAAACAACTGGAGGCTGCAAAATTATACCTCCAAAATTACCATTCTAATGAACTCAAAAACATTATGAAAAATGCACAGACGTTGGCAAAAGAACTTAATATTGAGGCCAAATTTCCAGCTGAGCCAGTGAGGTGCTCACTGTAAAAAGGCATTTTGATTATGAAACACAAGATGCCCCATCACAGACCAAAAAACAATTCACAGTAAATGTGTTCTTCACAGTCCTTGTTTTTCAGTCAGTTCATGAACGGTTCTCGCAGCTCAGAGAACATTGCAGGAAATTTGAAATTCCATGCAATATTCCAAAACTCCATGTGACTGCACCTGAAGTCCTCCAACAAAAGGGTGCTGAACCTGAGAAAGTGCTCTACAATGGTGAACTGCATGCTATTGATGCAACTGATTTGTATGATGAACTGAGGACTCTTTCTAGATAAATACTGGCAGACTCCACACCAAAAGATGTTCTGGAGTACATACAAAGAAAATTATCTACCATATTTCCAAATGCTTCCGCTACCCTATGCATCCTTTTGACACTTCCAGTAACTGTTACAAGTGGAGAGCGCAGCTTCTCTAAACTAAAGCTGATGAAAGAATACTGGCACGCCACTAAAGCCAAGAGCGGCTAGTTAATAGAAGACCCCTCATGGAGCGTGCTATGAGCGGCTGAAAGGAGACGGGTTGGCTATCTAAGGGTACGTGAGAGGCTCCAATTGCACTTAAGTGTACTTTTACCAAATTGGTTTTCAGTCCAGAAAGATAGGTGGAGGAGATATTGAAGCAACGCCTCCACAGGAGCTGAGAAAGGATTAAGATTCTTTTGAGAACACCAGATATAAAACCTATGCCACTTGAAAGTGTAGGACTATCTGGTGGATGGCTTTCTAGAAGTTAATAGGATGTCTAACCTCCTGGGGAAGGTCAATAACCTGCAAGGCTATGCTTTCAGCAATCATGCTGTGAGATGAAGAGACTGCAGATTGGGAGAGAGCAGTGTCCTCTCCTCCTGAGAGAGGAGATCTGGAGCAGACCCCAGATCTATGGGTTGAGCTTGAGACAAATGTAAAAAGAGGGTACCATGGTTGATGTGGCCAGCGTGGGGCTCTGAATATCATGAAGCCCCTGTCCATCTGGAGTTTGAAAAGAGTCTTGGGAATTAAAGGAATGGGAAGGCATATAGGAAGCCATGTCCCCAGTGGAGGTGAAAAGCATCCACTTGTTGGTTGTCCGGCACAGGAGTCCTGGTACAGAAATGAGGGAGCTTGGTATTCTGAGGACCTGTGAAAATGTTTATCTCTGGAGTCCCCCAGATCTGAAACATGTAGGACACTGTCTACATGAAGAGACCACTCATTGGGGAGAAGGATTAGACTTTGTCTGCTAAAACATTGCTTGCCCGAAATACACACCGCTTGGAGGTAAATGAGATGATGTATGGCAAAGGACCAGAGATGCAGAGCCTTGCTGCAGAGGGTCCAGGAACCTGTTCCGCCCTGCCTGTTCACATAGAACATGGCTACTTGATTGTCAGTTTGGACTAGGACACTCTGGCAACAAGATGGTCCTGGAACACTTTGAGAGCATTGAGAATGGCTGAGCTTCATCAGGTTTATGTGGCATTGACTCCTGCTGAGACCAGAGTCCTTGAGTGGAGAGAGACCCCAGATGGGTTCCCCAGCCTAGTCTGGATGCGTCTGTCAGGGTACATTGATGTGCAGGCATCTGAAAAGGTGACCCTACAAGGAGATTTTCTGGGGATTGCCACCACTGGAGAGAGGAGACCAGAAGTGTAGAGACTTATCTTGTCCCCTAGGTGACCTGATGCTTGAGACCACTGAGATGCCAGTGTCCATTGGGTTGTGCGCATGTGTAAACAGGCATATAGAACTACAAGCACCATTGATACCATTTGACCCAGAAGTTGCAGCATTTCTTGAGCAGTCAGATATTGCTTGAGATGCAGATTGAGAAGAGCACAGCGGAGTTGGGGCAGGAATGTCTGACTGCTGAATGTTTAAGAGGGCCCCTATGAACTCTAGAGTCTGAGAGGGGATGAGTTGGGGACTTGGAAGATTTATGACAAATCTCAAGTGTTGTAACACCTACATGGTACATGAGAGGGATAGACTGGTCTCTTGAGAGGTTCTCACTCTTATAAGCCAGTTGTCTAAGTAAGGGAAGACAAATATCCCTAGAGTCCTTATGTGGCTACTACCGCCATGCATTTTGTGAAGACTCTTGGGGCAGAGGCGAGGACGAAAGGCAGGACTCTGTATTGATAGTGTCTTCCCTGAAACATGAAGCACAGGAACTTTGTGTTCTGGATGGATAAGAATATGAGTGTATGCTTTTTTTTAGACCTAGAGAACAGAGCCATTCCTAATTCTGGAGATAGGGAAAGAAGGGTCCCCAGGGAGACCATCTTGAACTTCTCCTGCTTATTTAGGTACCTGAGGTCTAGAATGGGCCTGTATCCCCCCATTTTCTTTGGAATAAGTAGGGAGAATAGAAGCCCATTTCCTGCTGGAATGTTGGAACCTTCTCTATTGCGCCCTGCAGTAGAAGGGAGGTGACCTCTTGTAGTAACAGAGCAGTGAGAGGGGGCTGAGAATAGAACTCTCTAGGTGAAGTCGAGGGGGGTAGGCTTCGTAGATGAAGTCTATATCCCTCCCATGCTATTGTTAAAGTCCACTCCTTTGAGGTGATGAGATGCCATCTGTGGGCATAATGGCAGAGTCTGCCGGGAATGTGGACAGGGTCGGGATTCTCCAGAGGCAGGACAGGTATGTTCTCTAGAAAGGAGTGAAAAACCCTGAGCAGTCTGAGTCTGCTGAGGTGGCTGAGACTTGGGAGTCTGAGCCTTCTTTTGCTGTTTTGGAGGTTGTTGTCCCTTCTGAGGAGCATGATGCTGACACTGGACAGGAGTATAAGAAGAATACTACTACTATTTTTTATTGAAGGCGGCTTTCTTTACTGCTTTCTTCTTAGCTGGGTTGGCAGTAGATCTAGAGAGCCTTTTCAGGGTAGTGTTCTCAGACTTCAACTGAGAGGCCTTGTCTTGCCAATCCTTGCCAAAAAGGTTTTCACTGGTGCAAGGGATATTATCCAGCTTATCTCAAACTCATTGTTCAAGATCCGATGCTTGGAGCCAAGCAATCCTGCGTGCACCAATGCAGATGGATGAAGTTCTGCTGATGCACTCAAAGCAATCAAAAGTTGCTCTATTAACAAATTTTGAGACATTCTGAGCATGCTTTACAAGGGTAAGATAATCCCCCCTCTTGTTATCAGGAAGAAGAGGAGCCATTAACTCCAAATCTTTAGCCACCTCTTTGCGGAGCATACCCATATAGAGTATGTAGGAACTAATTCTGGTCGATAGCATGGAGGTTTGAAAGAAAAGTTGACTAAAAGTGTCGAGGGTTCTCGATTCTCTACCCAAAGGGTTTGAGGAATGTGCTTCATGCTCGCGAATCAACGCATTGCCGATTCCACTACCATGGAATGGTGCGGCATTTGTGTCTTTTGAAAATCAGGACACTCTGGTACTCAGTACATGGTATTGAGCTGGCAGGTATGGGGAGAAATAGAGGGGTCTCCCACATACAGAGCCTGAAGTCATGAAGTATCTGATGGATAGGGAGCGTAGCCACCTCTTTTGGAGCCAATGTTACTGTTATGGACAGGTCCCTAGCTACATCGCAAATAAAGTCTTGAAAAAAGACATGTCCTCTGGTGGGTACATGCGGCTTTGTGGGGACAGAGATGGGTCCTCTGGGAGAGTTTGCATGTCTCGAGTATCGGCCGATTCATTGTCCGAGGAATCGGAATCCGAAGACTCAAAGTATCGTTGGGCAGGGTGTTCCCGCTTCGTATGAACTCTGTACCAGTTGAAACCAGTACCCTGAATCTGTGTAGTCAGAACATCTGTGCCAGAAATCGATTTGAAGGTTGGCATTGGCGGTACTGTGGAAAGCAGCAAGAAAGGCAAGGCAGCCTCTATCGGTGCCAACAGCTGTGGAACAGACTGTTAAGGGTTTCACCGGAACCAAGGCCATCAGTAAGGCCATTAAGCTCCGCTCGATGACCAGAGTTGGAAGCCTCAGGAACATCCTGGGACCCCACTAAGGCTTTGGAGGGAAGGTCCCCCTGCCAGGGTTGTTTGGCCTGTGTGTCCCTCTCTAGGGCAAAGCCCAAGGCATCTCGCCCTTGGGGGGGCCAGCCAGCCTTCGATGAAGACTTAGGTTTCGATATCTGAGATCCTAGGGAGGAGTGGCCTAGTGGTTAGGACAAGGTACTTCAGGCCGGAGGGCTGGGGGTTCAAGTCCCACCTGGGGACAGCAATCTCAGGCTGGAGGGACTGGGATTTCTAGTCCTATAGGCACTCCTTGTGGTCTTGGGCAAGCCACTTAACCCTCCATTGCCCATGTTCCCTGTAAGTATTAGCGTATGTGTGTCATATCCCCTCGTGTTAAATGTATCTCCCAATTGACCGCTTTGACCTGGTGAAAAGCGAGATATAAATACAGCTAAATAAATAAGATGAAGCTCTCAATGACGTTGATGCTAAATAGAGGGCATCTGAGGCGAAGAGGGTACCCAGCATTGCAGCTCGATTCTGTAGGCCTCTTCGTCATCTTTCTGCAGAGAGGACATTCTGATGATTGATGATCAGACCCTAGGCATTTTAGACACCAGTCATGGGTGTCTGTGGCCAAGATGGTACCGCCACACTTAGAACACTTCTTAAAACAACTGGATAGTTTCTCTATTTTATCAGAGACAAATGGAAGGCCTAGGCCGAAGTTGGCGTCGATACGCCTGAAGGAAAAACAAATAAATCTGTGAAAAACGTTTTCCTAAGAGAAGAACGAATGAACGAACTGACGGAAGCCTGTACCAGCGTCAACGGGAAGGCAGACGCGAACCACAAAAATATTTTCTGCGGTGACAGGAATTGCTTCTTGTCGGCTCCATGGAAAACAAAGAACTGAGGAGGGAGAGCTGGAAAGGTGGGAAGAGCTACCCAGGTGCAGTGGGATGCTCCCAAAAGCTTTCCTATTGGACGCTGGGCATCATTCCCACGCAGGCTCTGTCGGTACAGATGTCACCCATATGCAAAGACTACATTCCTGCTTGTTCCTGGAGATAGATTAAATGACAAAAAAAAAAGCAAGAATAATGGAATCCATCCCTATCCGACCTGAGTTCTAAGAAGCTGTCCCCCACCCCACATCGTTCCTAATGGGAACTCTCTCAGTGGAAAAATTCAGGGGCGTAATGGCTAAGCAATTGTTTGCCATTGAGGCTATTTTTTCCTGGTTGTATTATATGGCAGTTTGCCAAAGATTCATAAAAATAGTCATTGATCAGGCTAATTTAGTCCAATTCTCTTAGCTTAACTTTTAAATCCAGCCTTATATTTTCTGGCTGGTAACTCAGTTGATTCCTTGAAGCTTCAATGTATATAGCAGGGTAACTAGACTTTGGGTATGGCAAGACCTACCTGCAGCCTGAGGGAAGCCAATGGTGGGAGCAAATCCAGCAGCCCCAGCGTAAGGCGATGAGATAATGCCTGGAGCACCTGTTAGTCGAAAAAAATTACAAAAAACCTTTGATATGATTGATAGTCATTAGAAAGCAATAAAATAACTACTTTATATCAAATTTAAAAAATTCTTCAAGTGCAGAAACTGCATTTATTTCACTGAACGTTTCTTAAAAAGGTCTCCCCTCCTCAAAGTGGCTCTAATTTTCCCTTAAGAAATCTATCACCCTTAAGCTAAATTTTACATCTGGTATATTATACAGTCCCCAGCATTTATGCTAGCAGATCTGTTTGGTCCTGTAATATTATAGGATGTCTTCTGCAGAGTTCCATACTTCACACCACGACTTATTTTTTACTGGACATGGTAAAATACCAGAAATAAAATGCATATGTACTCCAACAAAATAATTTGACATACATATGGAGACCACTTTTTTTGAAGACCTGCATAAAAGGTTTTATATACTGGGAAAGGAAAAATCAGCTAACTAGCTCAACTAATCTGACCTTTCCCTCTATATATAACTGGGATTTGCTAGGGCCATAAATCTTGAATTACCCTCAGATATTACTCATCTGTAGCAGGAGTTCTCAGGGGACAGCAGGAATCAGTCACAATATGGGAGACATCAGCACCGATGGAGCCCGCGTGGTAAACTTTCCCCAGCTTACAAAGAAAGACTTTGGGAGATCTACCACACATGCATGGCCTCCTTCCTGCCTAAGGGTACCCATCTTGCCTCGGTATGATGACATAGCTCAAGATGGCAACAATGACAAAAAGCAACTCTACAGGAAGGAGGGAGGGTTGTGAGGCTAGATACCTGCTGCCCCTGGATCCAGCTGATGAGCATCGAACCCTGGAAGCATTTCCTGCCCAGGGCATAGGCCTCCCTGCCAAGGGGCATGAGGAATGCATCTTCTGGCTCTTAAGCAAACGCACGGCTGACTCCACCACCATAGGGTTGTTGAGGCAGTTGAGCTTTTTGGAAGCTACATCTCAGGTGGACCTGGTACATCAAATCCAGCCGCCTGCTCACAATGGGCACAGAGGCCAGGATCTCCCACATACAGAAATGCAGCCATTCCAGGATTGGGAGGAGGGGGGGAATGGGCATCGTGAGTGCCTCCTTAGGGGGAGCCTCATACTGGAGAATCTAGAGGTCCTCCACCCGAAGCTTCTCCTCAGACTCCAAAGTGACAGCAAGGGCCTTCGGGTAGGGACTGGCATCAGTCCTCAGGAGGAGAAGGGTCCAAGGGGACATCCCGGTAAAGAAGAGTGTTGGGGGACTTGTCATCCTCTGTCTCCCACTCCGACCCAGAGTCGGAGGAAATGTCAAGGGTCCTCTAGGCCTTGGGCTTACGCCCCAGCCCACCCGGGCGGGGAAGTCCTCGGACCAGGGCGGGGAAGTCCTCGGACCCAAGTGGGACTGGGAGCAGTGCCAAAGGGTATCTTGAGGCTGGTGGTGCTTGAGGATCAGCACCACCTCCGGGGTACTCCTTTGCCATGGAGGGGCTAGTGGTCGGGAGTGATGACCCAGAGGAATCGGAATCAGAGCCCGCTACTGGGCCATGAAGGCAGACAAGCTGCATTCACGGGCCACCATCCTGACCTCAAAGCCAGAAGGCTCTGCAGCCAATGGCACAAACACCAAGGATCTCTGGCCACACGACGGCACTGTCGAGGGGGTGTCCAGTGGGACCATGAAAAGGGTGTCCTGCTGCATTACTCTGTCATCCTGGAATGGTATTCCACATGACCTGTCAATGAATTCTTATCTGGACATTTATAAAGCACTATACAAGCCTGGTTTTCAGTCCAGACATTTCTCAGAATATAAGGAGTTCTCACTGGTTATTTTAAAATAGTAGCTTATGTTTATGATGTCAGATTGTATAAAGTTTTGCCCTATGATGCACATGCAAACTGTATTTTCTGGTTTATTTTGATCAAGCCAAATAAAATGCATGCATCTGCATATCCAAAAAATCTTGCAAATATTTTATGATTTGCTAAGGAAAACTGATCACCATCTGAGGGGAAATAAAGTTTACCTTAATCTCTCCAGTGTACTAGATAGCAGACTTAGCATGGAGGAGGATATATATACAGGTGTTCTGGCCAGCTCAGAGGCTACAGTCCCAAAGTAAAGAACAAAGAAATCTGTTGCTCAGAATTTTATGAGAAATTTTAACAGATGGATTTCAGTTATTTGCATTCCCTCAAAAAAAGAACACATTGTAACAGTATTCTGCATAGGTTTGGCTGGAACTGTTTTGGCAGTGCTGTACTTGCCACACTTCAATAAATAAAAGCTTTTCAGAAAGATTATTTTGTTCACATTGCAAGTTTATGCAGCTATCCTTCAAAATTAGCTGAGGCACAGACCTATAATGACAAATCTGAGACAATCAAAATCTTACAGGGCGAGTAACAATTTAACTTTCAGCTGCCTCAAGGAGTAAGGAGTACTCCTCACACCAAATATCTAAATGTTGCAACCATCTCTCCCCCAAAATGTCAACCTTCTCTAAGGTCAAATGGTTCCAAGTAACAGCAGTAGATATCCCTGCCTCCCCACCCCCTATTTTGATACCTTATGCATAGGTCTGGCTAATTCATGCAGAAGGCAGTCCTCAAAGGAACCTCAAAAATCTGAAAAGTTTTGTTCCAGGGCAAGTTGTAGGGGGTTTCCCCCCCCATATTTTTGATTTAGTTGCAATTACTTGCTGTTCTTAAATCTACTCATGGATATAAGAACAAAAGGATACCCTTTAAACTGCATTACAGACTTGGCAAGTACAGATTTTGTTCAACTGCATGCAGTAACTTAATGGCAGATTGCTTGTCCCCTCCCACACATAACCCTGCAACAAAAGTTAGTCTACAAAGTAATTCTAAACCTTGCTTTGGTGTACCCTATATAAGCCAGTCATTTTTTCAGGATATCTACAATGAATATGCATAACACATTTGCATGCACTGCCCCCACTCTTATACAGTCAAACCTCGGTTTTCGTGTGCCCCGGTTTTCGTTGGTTTCGGTTTTCGACGTCTTTTCTAACTCAGATCTTGTCTCGGTTATCGGTGTTCGCCTCGGTTTTCGTCAGGAACCAGTGCTGCCAGATCTGAAAATCTACACCCTCGCGCTGGTCTGCCCGCCCAGTCCCGGCAGCACTACCCCCCCCGGACTCACCCGATCGCGTGTTGAGAAGCCATTGTCAGCTGAGCAACATCCTCGAGCCAGAGATGCAAGGATTGCACAGAGAGGAAGGCCCCAATCTCTCCACCGCCTGCCTGTTCTCTGGAGCGCCCCCTCAGGCTCGGAGGTAGCAGGGTAGCTGTCAATGTAAGCAGGAGATGTTGCATGGATGTGGGAGGCAGCGATCAGATTACAGTGCCCTACAGTACAATATCTGTGTGTTTGCTGTCCTGTGGACGATCGGGCAGGTGAGAGAAGTGACAGGAGCTGGGTGTCTGGAACGGATTACATTGAATTTACATTATTTCCTATGGGAAATATTGCTTCGGTTTTCGTACGTTTCGGTTTTAGTCAGACTGCTTAGAACGGATTAATCATTAAAACCGAGGTTTGACTGTATGTACATTCATTGTGGTTATCCTGAAAACCTGACTGGCTAGGGCAGTGATGGCTAACCTTTTTGAGCCCGAGTGCCCAAACTGCCGCACAAAACCAAAGAATTTCCTCAAAGTGCCAGCACGTCAATTTGCATAAATATTTGCATAATGCTAACATACACTAACTTTTAGTAAACATGTCTCTTAATGAGTGTATGGATAAAGACAGACTAAAAGATTTCTACATTACTATAATCCAGTGCCAACCGCCAGGCACATTAGGAACTACTACAAACACTGCCCATTTAGAACCAACAGCAAACCCGCCGTATCCTAACAGCACTACCAGGAGTCACAAAGCACCATACCATACCTATCAAAAGGCAACACTGCAAATATTAAACCAATACATTTCAGAGAACAACAATACATGACCTACTGGGGAAAGAGAACAAGTGGCAATGTCAAAAAGGAATTACATAAACAGAATACCTCAGCTCAGTTACACAGTTGCAATTGCTCCAGCCACTTTCTTCTGGTTTCTTCATGTTTTCTGCTAACTCTCCATCATCTGCTGTCCATTTGTCCTTTCTTCTCTCTTCTAGTTTTTTTTCCATTCTCTCTCTCTACATCCGCTTTAACATACTAATCTTTCTCCTTTTGCTCTTTCCTCATTCCTATTTCATCCACTCAAATTTTACCCCTCCATCCTCAATCCCCACTTACTCTCCCAATACCCGGCCAATTGTACATTTTTCTTCCCTCACACACAAAATATTTTTCCCCTCTCCATTTCATTCTCCCAGCCCCATCCCCTTCTAATCTCCCCCAACATCAGCTCCCTTTTAGTTCCAGCCCCACCCAGTATCCGCTCCCTTCTAGTCCCCTCATCAGTCCATTTCCAGTCCTAGCTCCCCCATCCATTTCCAGTCCTATCCGAGTCCCTTCATCAGCTCATTTCCAATACCAGCCTCCCATCAGCCCATTTCTAGTCCTTTCCTAGCCCCACCATCAGCCCATGTTAAATCCTAGCTCCCCTCCACTCAGCCCATTTCTAATCCAAGCCCCCCATGAGCCTACCTCCAGTTCTAGCCCCTCCATGAGTCCATTTCAATCCAAGCCCCCACCACAGCCCATTTCCAATCTTAGCTCCCCCAACACCCAATTCTCAGTTCTATCCTAGCCCATCCATCAGCCCAGTTCCTGTCCTAGCTCCCTCCCCTAAGAGCCCATTCCAAGCCCCCCTTCCCATCAGTTATTTGCAGTTCAAGCCCCCTTCCACTCAGCCCATTTCCATTCCAAGTCCCCCTCCCCATTAGCTATTTGCAGTTCAAGCCCCCCACTTCCCCTCAGTCCATTTCCATTCCAAGCCCCGTCCCCATCAGCTATTTGCAGTTCAAGCCCCCCACTTCCCCTCAGCCCATTTCCATTCCAAGCCCCATCCCCAACAGCTATTTGCAGTTCAAGCCCCCTTCCACTCAGCCCATTTCCAGTCCTAGCAACCCCAACCCATTACCAGTCCTAGCCCCCCATAGCCCACTCCCAGTCCTAATCCCACCAGCCCATTTCCAGTCCTAATCCCCCATCACCCAATTTTCAGTTTAAGCCCCCCCATAGCCCATTACCAGTCCTAACCTCCCCATCAGCCCACTCCCAGTCCTAATCCCCCATCACCCAATTTTCAGTTTAAGCCCCCCCATAGCCCATTACCAGTCCTAACCCCCCATCAACCCACTTCCAGTCCTAATCCCACCAGCCCATTTCCAGTCCTAATCCCCCATCACCCAATTTTTAGTTTAAGCCCCCCCAGCGCCCATCACCACTCCTAACCCCCCCAGCCCAGCGCCCATCACCACTCCTAACCCCCCCAGCCAGCCCAGTGCCCATCACCATTCCTAACCCCCCCAGCCAGCCCAGTGTCCATCACCACTCCTACCCCCCCAGCCCAGTGCCCATCACCACTCCTAAATCCCCCCAGCCCAGCACTACTCCTAACACCCCCCCAGCCCAGCACATCACCTCTCCTAACCCCCCCAGCCCAGCCCATCACCACTCCTAACCCCCCCAGCCCAGCCCAGCCCATCACCACTCCTAACCCCCCCCGCCCAGCCCATCCCCACTCCTAACCCCCCCAGCCCCGCCCATCACCACTCCTAACCCCCCCCAGCCCAGCCCAGCCCATCACCACTCCTAACCCCCCCAGCCCAGCCCATCACCACTCCTAACCCCCCCAGCCCAGCCCATCACCACTCCTAACCCCCCCCAGCCCAGCCCAGCCCAGCCCATCACATCACCACTCCTAAGCCCCCCCCCCAGCCCAGGGAAAATTAAAAAAAAAGAAAACCTGTCTGTTGCCGCTGTCGGGGCCGCCGCGGCAGAATCGAGCGTGCCGCGGGGCCCCCCTGTATCCGGCAGAGCCTGCCCTCCCCGTAGCAGCTCTCTCTTTGGAGCTGCAGTCAGACGCGCCGGCTTGCAGAGCGCGAGGGAAGAGTTTCTCCCTCGCTGCTCTGTTAAACCCGCGGGGGCTGATGGGAAGTTCCCATCAGCCCCCGCGGGCTTAACAGAGTCGCGAAAGGGAAACTCTTCCCTTCGCGCTCTGCAAGCCGGCGCGTCTGACTGCAGCTCCAAAGAGAGAGCTGCCAAAGAGAGAGCTGCTACGGGGAGGGCAGGCTCTGCCGGGTACAGGGGGCCCCGCGGCACGCTCGATTTTGCCGCGGCGGCCCCGACAGCGGCAGCAGACAAGTAAAATTGAAAAAAAAAAAAAAAACCTAATTGCGGACCTTCCCGCGTGCCAGCTGCAAGGCCTTCGCGTGCCACAGCTGGCACGCGTGCCATAGGTTCGCCATCGCTGGGCTAGGGGATATACCACGGCAGAGAGGGTTGAGAACCACTGCATGATAATATCCACTCTAACATTTCATTACAGTACACATCAGTTAGAGCTTTTGGCAAGTAATGTTTGTTCCCTATAAAAAGATGGAGACAATATTGAGCATATGCAGAGTTGACAACACCCTCAATTAAGAGCAAATAGCTACTGTAAAAATACCTGCAATTCTTCAATCTCCACACTGCTTCATTTGCATAGTCAACGCTTATTCACCTTGGCTTTTTTTTTTTTTAATTTAAACCATCAAAACATACAGTAATAAGATAACAGTCAACAAACTCCTCCTGGGGTGAACTCTGATCCCCAGTAATTCACCTTGGCTTTATAGGAATCAAAGGGGAAACCCCAACACTATAATTTATCTTTCATTTTTTTATACTGCCTGTTCACCATAGGCTTCAAAGCAGTACCTACGTCCTGCATCATATCTGCCAGTTTTAGAAGCAATCATATAAATAGTAGTTACTATCATACTAACCACTAAACCACTACTAGACATATGCAGTATTGTAGAGAGATCAATACAAAGGAGATGACAAATAATACAATATCTATATACAGTCAAACGCCAAATAGCTCAAGCCTTTTATTTTTAGGACCATCATAAGATGGAGTTAGCAATAGCAGAGAAGGGCACAGAGAGAAGCAATTTTCCAGAAGAGCGGAGTTCCCGAGGGGGGGGGGGATGTAAGGAGAGATAAGAGAAGAAAGGTAGTGAGGAGCTGCAGAGTGAATGCACTTATAGGTCAGTGTGAGAAGTTTGAACTAGATGCGGAAACGGATAGGGAGCCAATGAAGTGACTTGAGAAGAGGAGTAATAATGGACATGTTGAGGCTGGCGGAAGATTAGCCGCGCAGCAGAGTGTTGAACAGATTGAAGGGGAGAGAGATGATTTAAAGGGAGACGAGCAAAGAGTAGGTTACAGTAGTCAAGGTGGGAGGTGATTAAGGAATAAGCGTCTTAGTAGTGTGTTCAGAAAGGAATGAACGGATTTTGTTGATGTTAGAGAGAAAGAAAAGGCAGGTCTTAGCTATCAGATGGATGTGTGGAGGAGGAGAGAGTGAGGAGTCAAACAACCCCAAGTTTACGAGCTGAGGGAGGAAACGGGGAGGAGTAGAGAGTTATCCACAGACTGAGAAATGAGGAAGAGGAGAGGAGGTTTTAGGGGGAAAAATAAACAGCTCAGTCTTGGCCATGTTCAATTTTAAGTGGTGGTGAGACATCCAAGCAGCAATGTCAGAAAGGCAGGCAGAGATCCGGGTCTGAATCAATACAGCATTATATAGAGGGGTGGGGGGATGGTTAATTAGAAGGTTACCAAGCTGTAAATGTTTATAGTTGTGACAGGAAGCTACTGTCTTTACTGAGTCCTGGCTAATCTAATTTAAAGTATTTTATCTTCATGTCAAACGTTTTACAGCCCTGGATAGATGTGAATTTCCTTCAGGACCCTCACCATAAAATCCTTACTGCTGTGCTCTAGCCCTGTGAAATGCTGGAGTGGCTGAATTCACATCTTGGTAGGTTCTGTTTTGCATTAGCACACGTCTATAAGCATTCATCCTGGTCTTTAACATTGGCTCGTCTCTCCAACATAGCAGCCCTTTGTACATTTCCTGCATTTTATATATTTTGGTACAAACATTGTTGCCCATACTGTTCTGACCTGAGGAAGGTGGTTTTTCTTTGAAAGCTAGTCTACAAATGTATTACATCCAATAAAGAAGGATCACCTTATTTTCCCTTTTGTTGCTCTTTTAAATTCTAAAATATCAACCAGCCGATACAGAAACTCTGTGCTGGAGCCCAGTGCTTAAAGCTCTAGTGCAGGGTTTCATAGCGTGAGTTTAATGCTGACTCCTTGCACTGGGCTGCAATATGGCAAATTGCCCAGTACTGGGAGAGTAAGCCAAACGCATGCACACAGAAGTCAGCACAAGTTTAGCATGCTGTCCCGTAGAAACAGGGTCATCTGACTTGAAATCTGACACTTCACTTCAGATGACCTAGGCATCAGGGAAAGCTCCCGATGCCATCAGAACATTGTTGGGGGGCCAGTTCCTCCATGAACACTCTCCTCCCCCCCCCCCGACAAACAAAATCCCCAGTGGCCCGGATCCCCCCCCACCTATCCAATCATAAATATCCCTGGAGGTCCAGTGGCCCCCGATACCTCCACCCCCCTTCTCAGTACCTTTAAGTATAGGGCGGGAGCATCACCCACATGGCTCCTACCCCTGCACAGTCATCTTAAAAAACGGAGGCACCTGGCCAGCACGAAAAAGGAGGCAATAGCGCCTCTGTATAGATCTTTGGTGAGATCTCATTTGGAGCATTGTGTGCAATTCTGGAGACCACACATTCAAAAGGATATACAGGACTGAGTCTGTGCAGAGGATGGCTACAAAAATGGTCAGTGGTCTTGGTTATAAGTCATATGGAAAGAGACAAAGATCTCAACATGTATACTTTTTAGAGGAAAGGCGGGGTAGAGTAGATATGGTAGAGATATTTAAATACTTCCATGGCACAAATGCACAGGTAAAGAACCTCTTTCAATTGAAAGAGATCTGCTATGAGGGGACATAGGTTGAAAGTGAAAGGGGATAGACTCAGGAGTAATATGTGGGAATATTTCTTTATGAAAAGAGTGGTAGATGCATGGACTAGTCTCCCAGTGGAGGTAGTAGAGACGAGGCCAGTATCTGAATTCAGGACAAACACAGAAGATCTCTAAAGGAAAAAAAAAGGTACTAACAGTTGATATGGAAGAACGGACTAGACAGACCATATGTTCTTTTTCTGCCCATCATGTTTCTTTAAGGCAAACTGTCTTATATGCTAGATCCTCATGCACGAGCTGTTCCAGGATGCAACATGGGAGGTTACACTGCCATATAAGGCATCCTTTTGGCTTTTACAGCAGTCTGACCCACGCAGTGCATGACCAGGATGTACTGTGTGGGGCCAGGCATCACCATTTTTCAAGAGGGCAACACTCCTGCTCCATACTTAAAGGTACAGGGAGGGTGGGGTGAGAAATCCGAGGCCACTAGGCACTTTGTTTTTCAGGGGATTGGTATCTGGGGGGGGGGGGGGGGGCCCCAGCCCCCCAACAGTGTGTGATGGCACTTGGGACTTTTCATTGATTGAAATGTTTGAAGACGCATGAGTGATGATTGTAGTGATCTGCAGTACAATGAATTGCAATAGTCAAGGCGACCAGTAACAAGTGCATGTGTGAGAATAAGTAATGTCTGCTTATCAAGGCATGAATGGATGGACCTAATCCTTTGTTGATCACAACTTCAAGAGACTCTACTACAAAGCTAAGCTTTCTAACTTTACTATTTGGCTGTTTTTTTTACATAAATTTTCCTTGCCTATTTATTACCAGTTTTATTCGCTTATACTACTACTTAGGCACTATGGCATATTAGGGTAACTGCACGAAGGGAGGACAAACAAAAGAACCAAAAAGAACTACAATTAAAAATAAAACCTTACTCTTCCGATCTGTCTCCATCACATTTCTAACTGTTAAGTCTCCTTGATCTACAGTCTAGTGGCAAACAACCTAACTTTTCACAGGTCTGCAAAAAAAATTTTTTCGAGAGCTGTTTTGGTTATTCCATGTAATCTTTGTGTTTTTTTGGTGTGCTGAATCCGAAAATGACCTCCATTTTGTCATAGGACATCACGTTTCCTGACAATTTAGGTAACTATAAGGCAATACCTCAAAATAAATGGAAATAGACTTATAAAATTAAAGTTTTATTACAATATTTTCATGAAAATCTTTTTGAACTGAAATGAGCTTACCTACACACACTAAACTCGATTCTTCTTCCTTGTGAGGCTCCTCTTGGTGCATTTACGCTTGTGAGTAGCATCTGGAATGTCTCTCTGAAGCATCCAACAGTAGTCTGCCATCATTGTAATGCTCCATTTTCCCTGGTATCTCCTTTCCATCTCTTTAATGTCTTGTTGGAATCGTTCACCTTGTTCCTCACTCACAGCTCCCAAATTTTCAGGAAAGCAGTCAAGGTGGGACTGGAGGAAATGCTTTTTCAAACTCATCAGGCAACCTAAAGCTTGAAATGCTTTCAGCATTCGTCTGACGATCTTTTTGTAGTGAGGATCTTTGTTATTGCCTAAAAATTTCTGTACGACTTCTTTAAATGCAATCCACCCTTCTTTTTGAGGATCTGTCATGGTATTGACAAATTCTTGATCAACTATAAGCCTTCTAATGTCTGGTCCGACGAACACACCTTCCTTCAATTTTGCCTCCGACAGGCCTGGAAACTTGGTGACCAAGTATTTGAAGCATTCTCCATCTCTTGGAAGTGATTTTACGAATTGCTTCATCAATCCCAATTTTATGTGGAGAAGTGGTAGAAGAACTTTATGGGAAGGTACCAAAGTTTCTTGGAGGACATTTTTTTTACCGACTGTTAGCACCCTCGGCTGCCAACTCTTCTTGGTCCAGTGATTTTGTCGGTCTCGACTGTCCCATAGACACAGAAAACAAGGATATTTGGTATACCCAAACTTGTTGCCCGAGCAGCATGCACAAGACCTTCAAGTCCCCACACACTTGCCAACCATGGTCTTCATATTTAAGTTTACGAAGAACCAATTCCAAGTTCTCGTAGGTTTCCTTCAAGTGTACGGAATGACCTACAGGTATGGAAGCGTAAAAACCGTTGTGGAGTAAAACTGCTTTGAGACGTCTTTTTGAAGAATCTATAAAAAGACGCCATTGCTCTGAATCATATTGGATTTTAAATTGACCCATCAGACCTTCGACATCTATGCAATAAACCAACTTGTCTTCCTGGGCAAAGTAAGGAACAAACTCCTTTTCACGATGTCTGAACCATGAAGATGACACCCCTGGCAACAATAAATTCCTGCTTTTCAGCCTTGATCCGAGTAACTCAGCGGCATCTTTGGGAAAATTCAAGTCTCTTACCAAATCATTCATCTCCTCCTGAGAAAACAATTTTGGTCTTGTATCATCTTCAAAGTCAAATTTGATTCGTCATCTGGTTCAGGTATGACTTTACCGGAGCTAGGTATCTCTTCCAAGGTAGCAGGGGGATTGGGTATTGGTATATCTGTGCCATGGGGGATGGGACGAATTGCCGAATGAAGATTGGGGTATGAAATGGAATGCTTCCATTTGGAATTAAACCCTTTCACATCGCATGAACAAAAGTAACAGTCGTCACTATGGTTCTTTTGCTCTTGCCATACCATAGGAATCCCATAACGGAAAGATTTTTTCTTACCCTTGAACCAGTTTTGGAGGTCCTCAACACACTGTTTGCACACTTTATGAGGCGTCCAGACTTTATCTTGATCTCCAATTTTTAGTCCAAAGTATGCAAAGTATACTTTTTACACAAAGTCTGTAATATTCTGCTGTTGCTTCAACACTATATATTCACCATAGATGAAAAAGAAACTGCCTGGCGAATTAATACACTTTGGTGGAGCCATAACATAATGGTTGAAGAATGACGAGCTAACACGAATTGCGATGAAAAAGTATGAACAGCCTAGAACCAAGAACCTGATGATTTGTGCACAAGTGGCATGCAGGAGAGCGCAGCTCTGTGTCTGTACACGAGATGTCACAGTGCTGGCCACGCCCCCCTGCACTGACCGGAGCTGCTGCTATCAGCCCTGTCTCTCCCTCCCACTGGATTCTTCAGGAAAGATTAACCCCTTCTACCATTAGAAGCACGGACTTAAAACTTGCTTAGCTTATGTATATATTGCTGACCATCAGATTTACAGCGCTATATATTTTTTTACGTAACTGAGAACCACTTTAAGGTTTTTTTGGCATTTTATATCTTAAATGCACTTATGTGGATTAATTAATAGTAATTTGAATTAATAGTAATTTTTAAAAAATTGATAAATTTGAAAACAATTTTGCATGTTGTGGCAAATCATGACGTCTAGTTTTTTCAATATTTTATTTGTTTTCAGCACACCAAAATACATGGAAATTAAATGAAAATAATCAAACAGCTTTTTAGTCGCAGACCTGTGAAGTTTAGGAATATTTAGCTTGCCTACATTCCTTGCATAGCCTTTCTAAATCAGAAATATAAGTGTGCCCTCAGTCATATAAGGTCTACTGGCCAGGGGCACTTAAATTCCCACCCACCCCAGGGTTGCATTGCCTATATAGTCATCATATAGATTGACATCTGTCCTCCAATTAGGTGCAACATCTACCTTTTTCGCTTTTCTCCTTGTCCTAGAACTGCTTTATAATTATCTTAATAAGCATGTCACGTATTCAAGGCAATAGCTGTGGTGCCTTCAATCTAAGGAGAATCATTTGGAGCTTAAGAGCTTGTCGTATATGTCTCAAGTTATCAGCTAGGCATAAAGAATCGATTCTATTAAGGGAAGAA
The DNA here is from genome assembly GCA_033557465.1 of Ichthyophis bannanicus. NCBI lineage: Eukaryota > Metazoa > Chordata > Amphibia > Gymnophiona > Ichthyophiidae > Ichthyophis > Ichthyophis bannanicus. The sequence continues at coordinate 676,272,570 of CM066032.1, read as the reverse complement.
TTAGCTGCAATTAAACACACCTCATCTAGGGTACATAGTACCATAGTATATGACGGCAGATAAAGACCAGTATGGTCCATCTACTCTGCTCAGCAAGCACCCTTACTTGTTGAGATATAAGAGATACTTACGTTTATTTTGATTTTATGCTGTTCCTATAAAGGGATCCACTGTGTCTGTCCCATGCCATTTTGAATTATATCACTGTATTTGCCCCATCACTTCCATCAGGAGAGCATTCCAAATATCCACCACCCTTTCAGTGAAAAAGTATTTCCTGATGTTGCCTTTCAGTTTACCCCCTTGCAGCTTCATGTTATGCCCTCTAGTTTTACAGCTTCCCCGCCTTTGAAAAAGGTTTGTTTATTCATTAACACTAAGTATTTAAAGGTCTGTATCATATCTCCCCTGTCCCTCCTCTCTAGCGTATTCATATTTAGGACTTCAAGTCTCTTCTCATACGTCTTCTGGTACTGGCTCCAAATCATTTTGGTTGCCTTCCTCTGAACCATTTCCGTTCTTTTTATATCCTTTGCAAGATATGGTCTCCAAAATTGAACACAGTATTCCAAGTGAGGCCTCACCAGTGATTTGTAAAGTGGCATTACTACCTCCTCTTTTCTGTGGAAATTCCTCTGTATGCAACCCAGTATCCTTCTGGTTTGGCCACAACCTTGTCACACTGTTTTGCTATCTTGAGATACTCAATCACTCAGATCCTCCTCCTGGTCTGTGCATACCAACCTCTTGCCCCATCACATACTATTCCCTTGGATTTCTACATTTCAAATACATGACAGTAAATCTTAACTGCCAAGCATTAGACCATATTTTCAGCTTTTGTAGATCTTTCCTCATGTTATCCACACCCTCAGGGGAGTCCACTCTGTTGCAAATTTTCATGTCATCTGCAAAAAGACAGACTTTTCCATTCAGTCCTTCAGTAATATCACTCACAAATACATTGAACAGTACAGGTCCCTGGACCGATCCCTGGGGCACACCACTAATCACCTTCCTTTCATCCGAGTGAGTTCCGTTTACCATCATCTTCTGTCATCTGTCAGTCAACCAATTTCTGATCCAATTCAGCACCTTGGGACCTATCCCCAGGCTGTTCAGTTAATAAGCCTCCTATGAGAAAAGGTATCAAAGACTTTGCTGACATCTAAGTAATTATATCCATCGCATGCCCTTGATCTAGTTCTCTGGTCATTCGGTCAAAGAACTCAGATTTGTTTGGCAAGATTGTCCTTTGGTAAAACCATGCTGCCTCGGATCATGCAACCTGTTGGTTTTGAGAATGTCCACTATTCTCTCTTTCGGTAGCGCCTCCATTACTTTTCCCGCCACTGAGATAACGCTTACAGGCCTGTAGTTTGTCACTTCTTCCCTATTACCACTTTCGTGAAGAGGTACCACATCAGCCCTTCTCTAGTCCTGTGGAACTTATCCTGTCTCCAAGGATCTATTAAAAACATCCTTTAAAAGCCCTGCAAGAACTCCTCTGAGCTCTTTCAGTATCCTGGGATGTATCCTATCCGGTCCCATGGCCTTGTCCACTTTCAGTTTTGCAAGCTGTTCAAACACATCATCTTCTGTGAATGGTGTAGTACCAACTCCATTCCCATATTTGTCAATCACAGGTGGTCCTTCTCTGGGATTTTCTTCAGTAAATACAGAAGTATTTGTTTAGCATTTTTGCTTTTTCAATGTCACTTTCCACGAATCAATGGTGGATTTAGTACTCATCAATAGAGATAGCGTGTTGAATGTCCGGGTGGGTGCCCATGTGAGCAGCGATCATCACATGGTGTGGTTTAAGATAAAAGCCAAGGTAAATAGATGGAACAACAAGAGGCTATACTGTTGGACTACATCTCGTTGTCGCAAATCAATGGCAAGTGGGAAAAGACATGTAGAACAAAATCCATGCATGTTCTATGTAAAGCTTCTTGGCCTTGTTTTTTTGTAAACTGCTTAGACTCAGATTTGCGATATATAAAATTAGCTACATAAATAAATAAGGTAGAGTCCAATCACAGCAAGTTCAAAGTCCTAAACTTCAAAACACTGACTTCAGTAAAATGGACAAGTGCCTGAAGGAGGAGTTGGCTGGATGGGAGGTAGAGCACAGTTACTTACCTGTAACAGGTGATCTCTGGGAACAGCAGGAATAAGTCTTCACATATGGGTTCGTCGGTACCGACGGTGCCTGCGCGGGAACGCTCCCCAGCTTCCCAAAAAGGAAAGCTTTTGGGAGCATCCTACAACGCCTGTGCGCTGCCTTCCCGCCTTTCCTAACCGCCTCTCCCCAGTTCGAGTTTTAAAGCTGAGACAGAGAGAGAGAAAAGGAAGGATAGAGAGATACAACTCCTAGGGGAGGTGGGTGGGTTGTGAAGACTTATTCCTGCTGTTCCCAGAGATCACCTGTTACAGGTAAGTAACTGTGCTATCTCCAGGAAGCAGCAGGAATGAGTCTTCACATATGGGGACTCCCTAGCTAGAGATGCCTGGGAGATCCCCAAGGTTATGAGACCCTGAGAAGGGCTCTACCTCCTCTTATGGATCTCAGGCATCCATCCAGGGAAGGAGGGCAGGAGTTGATTAAGAATGGAACAGGTGTTTGAGAACAGCCTGACCAAACAAGGCATCCCGGCGGGAGTCCTTGTCCAAACAGTAATGGGCTGTGAAGGTATGAACCGAGGCCCAGGTGGCCGCTCGACAGATCTGGTCGATGGACACAGAATTTAGATGAGCCATAGAGGTGGCCATGGCCCTCACATTATGAGCTGTGACATGGCCCTCCAGAGAAAGGTTCTTACTCTGGTAGGCGAAAGAAATACACTGAGCAATCCAATTGGACAGTGTCCTCTTAGAGGCTGGAAGTCCCAAATGAGAGGGATCAAAGGCAACAAAGAGTTGAGAAGACTTTCTATGTTGCTGTGTCCTTTGTAAGTAAAAGGCAAGAGCTCTCTTACAATCCAGGGTATGAAGATTCCTCTCTGCACTTGATGCATGAGGACCTGGAAAAAAGACAGGTAAATACACCTCTTGATTAAGATGAAAAGGTGAGGCATAAAGTGTGGATTGGTCCTAAGGACTACCTTATCATGATGGAACCTTGTATAAGGTGGATTAGCCACTAAGGCCTGCAGTTCACTGATGCGGCGAGCTGAGGTGACTGCAATGAGGAAAATAACCTTCCAGGAAAGAAATTTCAAGGAGGTGGCGGCTAAGGGTTCAAAAGGTGGCTTCATAAGCTGACCAAGAACCAGATTTAAGTCCCATGCCACCGGAGGAGGCCTAATGGGAGGTTTAGTTAAAGTTAGGCCTCTCATGAATCTTGCAATAAGAGGATGAGAGGAAATAGGCTGTCCATTGATAGGCTTAAGGGATGCTGCAATAGCACTTAAATGGACCCTTATTGAATTTGTCTTAAGGCCTGCATTGGAGAGATGCAGGAGATATTCCAATAGAGAATTCAAAGGTAGTGCTAGAGGGTCAAGACCCTTCTCAGTACACCAAATGGAAAACCTTTTCCATTTAAAAGCATAGGAACGTCTAGTAGAAGGTTTTCTGGAAGCGTGGAGGATATCCTTCACCTGCTGGGAAAGATTCCAACCTTGAAGGTCTAGGCCTTCAGCAACCAAGCTCTGAGGTGAAGGGACTTGGGGTTTGGGTGCCACAAAGTCCCCTCCTCCTGGGACAGAAGGTCTGGAGCAGCTCCCAAGTCTAGGGAGGGAGCTTGAGAGAGATGCAGAAGTAGAGGGTACCACACTTGGCGTGGCCAGCGTGGAGCTATGAGGATCATAGATCCTTGATCCCTCTGGAGCTTGAACAGAGTCTTGGGAATTAAGGGAATGGGTGGAAAGGCATACAGGAAGTCTTGATCCCAGTGAAGGAGGAAGGCATCCTTGGCCTGAACTCCCCGACACGGAATTCTGGAACAGAACTGGGGAAGTTTGGCATTCCATGGACTTGCAAAGAGGTCTATGTCCGGGGTTCCCCACTCTTGAAAGATTCTGAGTACCTGGTCCATGTGCAGGGACCATTTGTGTGGAAGCAGAACTCGACTGAGTCTGTCTGCCCAAGAGTTTTGGATTCCTGGAAGGTATACGGCCAGGAGATGGATTTGATGCTCTCTGGCGAAGGCCCACAATCTTAAAGCTTCGTTGCAAAGCGACAGAGAGCCAGTTCCTCCTTGCTTGTTTATGTAAAACATAGCTACTTGATTGTCCGTATGAATGAGGACTGTCTTGTAGCTGAGCAGGGTATGGAAGACCTTGAGAGCTAGAAAAACTGCTCGGAGCTCCAAGTGGCTGATATGTAGAGAGGTCTCCTGTGGAGACCAAGAGCCCTGAGTGGAGAGGTCTTGCAGATGAGCTCCCCAACCTGTTTGGGAGGCATCTGTTGTGAGGGTTGCCTGGGGCAACAACTGTTGGAAGGGGGACCCCAGCAACAGATTTTGGGTGGACTTCCACCACTGGAGAGACCAAAAGAGGCGCCTGGAGGTTGCTATTTTGTCTGACAGAGCCCCTGATGCTTGAATCCACTGGGTGGACAAAGTCCATTGAGCTGCTCTCATGTGAAGGCGAGCATAGGGGACCACATGCACTGTAGATGCCATGTGGCCTAGCAGTTGTAGCATCTCCCGGGCAGTTAAATGGCTCTTTGACTGAATCTGGGAGGCTAACTGCACTAGGCGTAGACAACAGGCCTGAGGAAGATAGGCCCTTGCAGTGGTAGTATCTAGCCAGGCCCCTATGAACTCTAGGGACTGAGTAGGGGTGAGCTGGGACTTTGAGAGGTTTACCACAAGTCCCAGATACTGCAGAATGCGCCTTGTGCAGTCCAGGGAAGTCTGGGCCTCTGACTGAGATGGAGCTCGGATGAGCCAGTCGTCCAGGTATGGGAATACAAATATTCCCAGAGTGCGTAGAAATGCAGCTACTACTGCCATGCATTTGGTGAACACTCTTGGAGCAGAGGCCAGACTGAAAGGAAGCACCCTGTATTGGTAATGCTTTCCTTGGAAAAGAAAACGGAGGAACCTTCTGTGAGATGGATGGATGAGGACATGTGTGTACGCATCCTTGAGATCTAGAGAACAAAGCCAATCCTGACTCTGAAGGTATGGAAGGAGAGTGCCCAGAGAAAGCATCTTGAATTTCTCCTTGCATAGAAATTTGTTCAATTCTCTGAGATCTAATATGGGTCTGTAGCCCCATGTTTTCTTTGGGATCAGAAAGTAGGGGGAGTAAAACCCTGACCCCTGTTGAAGAAGAGGTACTTCTTCTATTGCCCCTTGGGCAAGAAGGGTAGCCACCTCCTGACCTAGAAGGTCGAGGAGAGATGTTGGAGAATTGAAATGTCTCACCATGGTGTGGGGAGGAAGGTTTGAGAAATGAAGTTTGTAGCCCTCTCTTATGATGGAGAGGGTCCACTGCTCTGCTGTAATTTGCTCCCATCTGGGAGCAAAATGAGCTAACCTTTCTGGAATGGTGAGAGGCTCTGGCTGTTTCAGAGCCAGAAAGGCTAAGTTCTCTAGCATCAAGTCAAAATAAACTCAACTAAGTGTAAATTGTACAAGAATCTTTTAGGACCTAACTGGCAACAATTACAAAAGTGTAAATATGTATTAAGTACCCTGTACGTAACCACTTGAAACAAACCCAACAAAGTGTAAATTGCATATAAAGGCCCTTGTAGGTCCTAACTGACAGCAACTGTAAATATGTATTAAGTACCCTGTATGTATTAAGGACCCTGTATGTAACCTCAATATGCAATCAACTGTAAATCCTCTAAACCCCTTGAATGTTGTGCACTATCGCCCCCCCCAAATCGCATTGTATATATCCTAATTCTGGCCGATACAGCCAAACCCCCCATGTATAGATGCCGCTGCTGATCACTGGAAGCAGCGGGTTACAAATGTACGCTTAAATAAATAAATAAATAAATAAAAGCCCTGAGGAGGCTGGGTCTGCTGAGTTGCAGCAGCCCCTGTAGGCTTAGGCCTGGCCCGTTTAGGTTGCTGACGTTTAGCAGCAAAACGACCTGTAGATTGTTGGCCAGAAGCAGGATGGAATCTGTCTTTCTTGAAAAAAAGACTTCTTGAAAGGCTTTTTCTTGGCAGGAATGGAGGTTGACTTTGAAAGTCTATCCAAAGCAGAATTTTCTGCATCCATTTGAGTGGCTTTTATTTGCCAATCTTTGCCAAACAGGTTTTCACCTGTACAGGGAAGATTTCCCAAGCCATTCTGGACCCAAGATTCTAGATCAGAAGCCTGGAGCCAAGCAATTCTGCGAGCAGCTATGGCAATGGCCGAAGCTCTGCTGGCACCCTCAAAGGAGTCAAAAGCTGCACGGTTGGAAAACTTTGAAATATCTTGAGTATGCTTAAGCCAAATAAGAAATTCTTCCCTTTTATCCTCTGGAAGAAAAGGGAGGAAAGTGTGCAGCTTATCTGCAACGTCTTTCAGAAACATACCCATATAAAGACTATAGGAGTTGATTCTGGCAATGAGCATACTGGCTTGGAAGATTTTCCTACCAAAAGCATCCAAGGTCCTGCATTCTCTTCCTGGAGCAGAGGAGTGTCTTTTTGCACTCTATCTTTTTCATAGCTGGCTCCACCACAATAGAATGGTGAGGAAGCTGTGTTTTATGAAACCCAGGACAAGGAGGGACACGGTACATAGTGTCCAATCTACGAGAATGACGAGAGATAGTGAGAGGAGTCTCCCATAAGTCAATCATGTGATCATAAAGAATCTCATGAATTGGCAAGGTGACTGCCTCCTTAGGAGCTTTAGAATAACCTAAAATATCCAATTTTTTTAGCTCTAGGCTCTAATTCAGAGGATACTGAAATAGAGAGCCCTTTAGCCACTTCTCTTATGAAGCCTTGAAAGGACAAGTCTTCTGGAGGAGACATTCTTCTTTTTGGAGAAGGCTCTTCAGGAAGGGCTATTGATACTTCAGCAGAAGCCTCCGATGCATCAGAATTTTCGGAGGAATCAAAGTATCGACTGTCAGGGTGCTCTTTCAAAGTTCGATACGCGTATCGAGCCGTATCGACATCGGGCATTATCGGTACCGGTTCGGTACCGATGGGCATCCCTAGGCAGGGAACCGCTGCAGACACCATGGACGATGTCGATGCAGTCGGTGCCGGTACCTGGGCCGATACCGACAACGGAGTTTGTTGTGGTATCAGCAGCGTCGCAGCTTGAATGAAGGCCGTGATAGCCTGCTGCATGGATAGAACATTCTGATCCATTGACGCCATGAATGCCTGGAATTCGGTACCGGAAGGTTGTGCCGATACCCCAGAGCATTCTAACAGGTGATCGGTCGAGGCCGTGCCATCGATGTCAACCTGTAACCCCATAGGTTGAGCTTTGGAAGCCGGAGCTTCCCGCCGGGGTAGTTTTGCCGGTGCAGGATCCTCGAGGGCAAGCCCGGAGGCATCTCGATGCTTGGAAGGAGATCTACCCTTCGAGGACCGGCTGGATTTATGTTTGGTTACCTGAGATCCATGGGAGGAAGAAGCAGCCCTGGAAGACGTCGATGCCACTGAAGCTGCATCAGAGGGAAACAGCACATGGAGCTTGGCTGCTCGGTTCTGTAAACCTCGTTTAGACATCAAGGAGCAGGAAGAACAATCCAAAATGGAGTGGTCAGGACCCAAACATTTGAGACACCATTCATGGGTGTCGGTAACAGAAATAGTACCACTGCACTTAGTGCATTTTTTAAACCCGGAGGCTGGTTTTTCCATGAGGAAAATTTTTCGTGATGCCTAAGGCCCAAAAGAGGAAAAACACTAAGTGAGGGAAAATATGGGGGTTTTTTTTTTGGGTTTTTTTAGAAGAAAAGAAAGAAAGACCGGCGGTACCGGTCCGACGTCAGGGAAGGCAGACGTGCGACCAAAGAAATAAAACACAAAGAACTTCTTCAGCGGTGACAGGAACACGACCTGCTGGCTCCGCGGAAAAGAAGAACTGGGGAGAGGCGGTTAGGAAAGGCGGGAAGGCAGCACACAGGCGCTGTGGGATGCTCCCAAAAGCTTTCCTTTTTGGGAAGCTGGGGAGCATTCCCGCGCAGGCTCCGTCGGTACTGACGTACCCATATGTGACGACTCATTCCTGCTTGTTCCTGGAGATTAAAGGGAAGTGAAATTGTAGAGGGCTGAACTAAAAGAGGCAATACAAGTGGTAATAGATACATATGTAAAAAATGTAGATCTGTGAAAAACAAGATTTCTGTGCACATGATATACTGTATTTGGAAAAACCCGATATATTCTGCATCACTGAATCTTGATTGTTGGAAACTGATAGAATTATTCTAAATCAGATTTGTCCTGTCAGTTATATGTAGATATCTAAACCACGTAATGGAAAAAAAGGCGGTGGAGTACTTCTATTTTATAAACAATATCTTGACTTTCACAAAGTGACAATTGATGATTTGATGCTACTTAATTGTTACCACCCCAGGGATCTGTCCTTGGTCAGATTCTTTTTAACATATTTGTTAGTGATATTGCGGAAGGGCTGTAGGGTAAGGTTTGCCACTTTGCAGATGATACCAAACTCTGCAATAAAGAAGACACCCAGGAAGATGTAGACAATATAAGGAGGGATCTCGCTAAGCTTGAAGAATGGCCTAGAATTTGGCAGCTGAGATTTAATGTTAAAAAATGCAAGGTCATGAATTTGGGCTGCAGCAATCCAAGGGAGCAATATAGTATAGGGGGTGAAGTACTTCTGTTCATAAAAGAAGAGCGGGATCTAGCCACGAATGGAATTCAGTTCTATGTAAATAGCCCGATTGATGGAAGGGACGGTATATAAAAAGTGTTCAAATAAATAAAATAAATAAGTAATCTTAAAGTAGCTAAACAGGTAGAAAAGGCAACGGTGAAAGCTAAAAGGATGCTTGGGTGCATAGGGAGAGGAATGGCCAGCAGAAGAAAGGAGGTGATAGTGCCTCTGTATAAGTCTTTGGTTCGACCTCATTTGGAGTACTGTCTGCAATTCTGGAGACCGCACCTTCAAAAGGATATAAACAGGTTGGAGTTGGTACAGAGGGTGGCTAACTAAAATGGTTAGTGGTCTTTGTTATAAAGCATATGAGGACAGACTTAAGGATCTTAAAATGTATACTTTAGAGGAAAGGCGGGATAGAGGTGATATGATTGAGATGTTTAAATACCTCTGTGGCATAAATGCACAGGAGGGAGAGCCTCTTTCGATTGAAAACAAGCTCTGCTACGAGGGGACACAGGATGAGGGTGAAAGGGGATAGACTCAGGAGTAATATGCAGAACTATTTCTTTACGGAAAGAGTAGTAAATGTGTAGAATAGTCTCCCAGTTGAGGTGGTAGAGATGAGAACAGTGTCTGAATTCAAAAAGGCATGGGACAAACACAGAGGATCTCTAAAGGAAAAAAAGGGGACTGTTGTAGTGGTTGATATGGAAGGGCAGACTAGATAGGCCATGTGGTCTTTCTGCCATCATGTTTCTATGTTTGCAGAGTCTCGTGAACTTTGATTATGTATATTCTATTGTCCTCCTGGATGTCTTGAACCCAATTCCTCTTTATTGCCAGATTTCTTTTTAACAGGCTCTCTGCAATTTTTACCACAATTTTAGGTGATTTTAACATACATGTACAAAAGAATTTTACACATATGACAGTCTTTTGTAACTGCTATGTTATCATTAAGTTTTATGCAAATTGTGAAAAAACCCACACACATTCATGATGATTCTTTAGATTTGATATTTCCTCTGCTTATATTACAGCAGATTTTTCTTACAACTTCAGTGCATACCTTGGTCAGATCATTCATCAGAATAATGCTGCTGTACCATCTGTTCTTTAACAGCTATCTCTGAAGATACTTTAAGCTGTTCCTCTTATTCTTCCCAAGCTTTACTTGAAACTTGGTCTCCCTCTTTGCATAAGGTTGTTTCATTGGCTAATACATGTGTTTTTATCACCACAGAACTTTGGATAGACTCTTTTCAGGCCTCTTTAGATACTTTTGCTCCTATGAAACCTCAGAAATGATCTATTGCCTTGACTTAGCTCAGCCATAATTGTTTTTAGGCATCAATTACAATGTCTGGAGAGGCGATGGAAGGCTTGTCAGCTTGTTGAAGCCAAAAATGAATATTTAGGAGCCCTGGATCAATATCAGCAAGCTATCTTGGAAAGTAAGAAAAATTATGACACTCTGATGCGCGTAGGTCTCGGAGTTGTTTGTTCGCAGTGGTGAAACGTTTATCTATTCCTGTGGTGGCTTCTTGTTCTGCAGCTTCAATGTTTCTTGATTTTTGTGCTAAAACCTCAACTATTCGAGCACCCTTTTCTGTTAATTCAAATATAGCACCATCTTGTTCTTCTAACAGTTGTAATCCTGTGGATAGTTGTTCTTAAGTGGATTTCACATTTATGAACCTCTTTTGAACCAATTTCACTTTCTAAGGTTCTGGAGGTTATTTCATTGTTAAATACTTTTAGCCCATTGGATGGCTGTGTGATTCAACTGTTTAAGAAGTTGAAAGAATCAAATGGATAATCTATTATCTCTATACTCAATGCCTCTTCTGTTCAGGGACTGGTTCCTATGGTATGAAAAAGATTTCAGTTTTCCCATTATTAAAGGGGGTGTCATTTGAATAAACTTGATCCTTTGAACTATCGGCCCATTTCCTCATTGCCATGGCTAGCTAAGGTCTTGGGGAAGTTGGTGCTTTTACAATTACAGAGTTATACAGATAAGCATAATTTGATGTCTGAATCACAATTTGGGTTTCATCCCAATCATGGGACTGAAACGTTATTGACCCTAACTGAAAACCTTCTTGCTGGTTTTGATCAGACTAATTTGTACTTGTTAGTGCTACTTGATGTATCTGCTGCCTTTGATACTGCGGACCACTCATTGTTAGCTAGGCTTTGAAAACTAAGGATATGTGGTAAAGTGCTTTCTTGGTTTATGTCTTTTTTTTTACAGGATAGATTTATCCAAATTCAGTCCTTGGAACAAATATTATCATGGAAATGTATTGATGTGGGGATGCTGCAAGGCTCCATGCTTTTGGCCATATTGTATCTCTATATTGCCCCAATTCAAACTGTTTTTGAGAGTCTGAATGTTACATTTCAGGTACATGCTGACGATGTACAGTTTATCGTACTTATCTCCTTGTCTTTGGAGTATTCCCTGAAATATGTGGAGAATTGTCTTAAGTTTGTTGGATCATGGATATTTCACAACAAATTAAAACTAAATGCTAAGACAGAAATTTTGTATTTGTCCTCAAATCTTTCGGCTTCTATGGGTTTAAATGTGCAACCTAGGTCTTCATCTCTTGTGATTAGTGGTGAGAGATTTGGGTGTCTGGATGGATACTCCACTGAATCTGCAAGATTACATTCAAAGGGTAATCAAAAGTTATATCTTCTTCAGTGATAGACATATCATGTAGTAACTTTCGTTCTGTATTACAAGTTTTAGTACTTTCACTCCTGGACAATTGTAAGAGTCTTCTTTTAGGTCTCTCAAAAGCTACTATGTTTCCTTTACAGTCAATTCAAAATGCTGCCGTGAGTCTTCTAACTGGCTGCAAATGATTTGAGGATATTAGATCAATTATTTGTCAGTTGAATTTCCAGTGTTATACAAGGTGATTATGATTACCTTTAAACATCTGCACAAAATGGCTCCTATTAGTGTGTCATCTCTGCTTAAACCATACTGTCCTTCTTGCACTTTGCGCTCTCAGGAGGCTCATTTACTGGATGCTCCATCTATTTGGAACTCTTTCCTGATTGATATGCATGCTGAAGTAGAACTGATGACTTTTTGAAAAAAAACTCATTTAAACAGGTTTTTTTCTGAATTTGTCTGATGGGCAAGTGTGGTGTGTGGGCATTTATAACCTGTGTTGAGCCTCTGATGGCAATTGAGATATAATATAGCAGTGTTTTTAATGACTATTTTTAATTATAATGTTTGTATTTGTCCTTGTTGTACATGACGACTTATTGTGTATGGATTTTGTAACCCACCTTGGCAACTGTGCAGGATGTAAATCTTTTAAAAAATAAATAAGTTACAATGTAGCACATTTAAGACTAATCTGAGACAATATTTTTTCACTCAAAGCGCAATCAAACTCACTGCCAGAGGATATAGTAAAAGCTGTTAGTGTAGCTGGGTTTAAAAGAGGTTTGGACCTGTTCATGGAGGAAAGGACCATAAACCACTATTAAAGTAGACTGGGGAAATCCACTGCTTAGCCCCGGGAAAAACAGTATGGAATCTGCACCCCTTTTGGAAACCTAACAAGTACTTGTGATCTGGATTGGCCACTGCTGGAAATAGACCTTTGGGTCTGATCCATTATCTCATCTCTCATGTTCCTTTTCATAACTATTTCAGAAACTGTGCATTAAAATAGTCAAATCTTGGTTGACAACAAACAAGTTATCTCAATGTTTAGCTGCAGATCAACTGTGGGTTCCCCTACTTAAATCCAAGTTTATGTTTTTTTTTTTTTATTACAAATGTCCATGGTGTGATGGTGTGGTGAATTTTAGGGGTGATGATTGATAGCTCATTGTCTATGGTGGTGAAGAAATCCTTTTCAAGCAACTAGGCAAGCATCAAACCATTTTTGAGTGATAATTTCCACGTAATAGTACATGCACCGGTAATTTCACACCTCTATTATAATGCAGTTCAGAATGCCACTGCTGGATTGTGGCCCGTACAAGTCTATTTACCACAACTACTATTAATCATTTATATAGCGCTCTAGGCATACACAGCCCTGTATTGCTACATATACAAGATGGTCCCTGCTTGTCAGAGCTTACAATCTAATAAAAAAGTGTAGTTACTCACCTGTAACAGGTGTTCTCCGGGGACAGCAGGAAACGGTCCTCTCATATGGGTGACGGTGCCGACGGAGCCCTCATGCAGAGCAAATCCCCAGCTTTCAGAAAAAGCCATTGGGAGTTGCCACCACGCATGAGCGGTCCCCTTCCTGTCCAAGGGTGCCATCTTGCTCAGTCAAATGACATAGCTAAAGAGACGGCAAAAAGAACGAAATATAATAGGACTGCAACTCCAAGGGGAGGAGGGAGCGTCATGAGGACCGATTCCTGCTGTCCCCGGAGAACACCTGTTACAGGTGAGTAACTACACTTTCTCCGGGAACCAGCAGGAAGTCAGTCCTCACATATGGGACTCCCCAGCTATAGGCTACCGAACCCATAGCTATAAAAGGCTCCCTCTATGAAAGCCGCAAGCAGCCGCAATAGATAGCCAAACTAAAGGAATAGCACTCCGGGAGCCTGAACACAGAAGGGTCGGAGGGCAGGAGTTGCCTGGACCTCGAAAAGGTTACGGAGTACAGCTTGGCCAAAGGCACTGTCCCATCGGGACTCCCTATCCAGGCAATAGTGGGTTGCAAAAGTCTGACTCGAAGACTAGGTGGTGGCCTGGCAGATGCCTGCCAAAGGAACAGAGCGCAAATGAGCCACTGATGCTGCCATGGCCTTGACCGTATGGGCTGTAACCTGACCTTCCATCGGAAGCTTGGCTGCCCTGTATGCCCAGGCAATGCAGTCTGCCACCCAGGTGGACAGCGTACACTTTGATACCGCCACCCCCAGCTTACTGGGGTTGTAAGATACGAAAAGCTGAGAAGCCTTCTGATGCAGTTGCGTATTCTGGAGATAGAAGGCCAAAGCCCTCTTACAGTCCAGGGTATGCAGAACAGACTCTGCCCGATTGACATGCGGCCTGGGAAAAAAGATAGGCAGAACCACCTCCTGGTTGAGGTGGAATGAGGAGACCACTTTCGGAAGGATCTTGGGGTGTGTGCGAAGCACCACCCGGTTCCTATAGAACCTGGTGTAGGTTCTTTCTGACATTAGGGCCTAGAGCTCACTCACCTGCCGAGGGGATGTGAGTGCCACCAGGAAAACCACCTTCCAAGAAAGACAGCGTAGATGGCAGGTAGCTATTAGTTCAAAGGGCGGCCTAGTAAGCTGCTCTAATACCACATTCAAATCCCACTCGGTCACCCGGGGGAATACCGGAGGTTTCAAGAGAAGTAAGCCTCTTAAGAACCGAGACCAAGGGGTGGGCGGAGAGAGGCTTCTCATCCACTGAAAAGTGGTGCACCGCAAGGGCACTGAGGTGCACCCCTGACAGAGTTGGACTTGAGGTCCAAATCAGAGAGGTGGAGAAGGTTTTACAGAACCACCCCTACCGGGCAAGAGAAAGAATCTATCTCCCAGCTCCTTGCACCATGACGCAAACCTGCGCCACTTCAAGGCGTACGTCTGTCTAATCGATAGCCTCCGTGAGGCCGGCAAGACCTCTTCAATATTCCTTGGGAGGAGGAGCAGAGCGAGAATTACCCTTTCAGCAGCCATGCCATCAAGCTGAGGGAGCTGAGATTGGGGTGCAGAAGAGAGCCCCCCCTCCTGAGACAGGAGACATGGGGAGGAACCGAAGGGGATTGGGGCCTCCACCGCTAGCTGTAGAAGAAGTGGGAACCAGGGCTGCCTGGGCCACCGTGGGGCAATAAGGATGACCGAGGCTCTGTCCTGGAGAATCTTGAACAGCGTCTTGGCTAACAGAGGTGTCGGGGGAAACATACAGAAGGTCCCCGGACCATGATATTAGAAACGCATCGGCGGCCACCCTGTGCAGGTGGGGGGATGCCTGGAGCAGAAAAGGGGCAACTGATGATTGTCCAGACTTGCAAACAGGTCCATCACCAGCTGCCCCCAGGTCTGGAAGAGCCAGTTGGCTACTCTGTGGTCCAACTGCCATTCGTGGGGTTGGAGAATCCTGCTGAGCTTGTCGGCTAGCCAGTTGTCCTGGCCCGGCAGGTAGACTGCTCAGAGACGAATGCCATGCCGGGCTGCCAAGGAGCAGAGGTCCAGGGTTTCCTGACATAGGGGATGGGACCCCGTACCACCCTGTTTGTTCACATAGAACATGGCCACCTGGTTGTCTGTCTGTACCAAGACAGATTCGTCGGCTAAGAGCTGTCTGAAAACTCCTAGTGCTAGGTGGATGGCACGGAGCTCCAAGAAATTGATTTGTTGGGTCCTCTCATTCGGGTACCACAGTCCCTGAGTACGGAAACCCTGACAATGGGCCCCCCAGCCCAGCAGGGAGGCATCTGTGGTCAGTACCCTCGTGTGCAGAGGATCCTGGAAAGGCATCCCCGCCTCCAAGTGATGCGGTTGGAGCCACCAGGCCAGGGACTGTACCAGACATCTGGATACTTTGACCCTGTCCCAAAAGTGCCCTGAGGCCTGAGACCACTGGTCTCTGAGACACCACTGAGCAGTCCGCATCTGGAGGCAGGCATCTGGGGTCACGGACTGTGGAAGCCATGTGCTCGAGGCGGCGCAGGAAATGTCTTGCTGACACTGTCGACTTGCGACGCACTTGTCCTGCCAGAGCCATAAGTCTGCCTGCAGGCAGATAGGCCTTCGCTTGAAGGGTGTTGAGGCTGGCCCCAATGAACTCTAGCTGCTGAATTGGAGTGAAGCTGGACTTGGGGTAGTTGATTATGAACCCTAGGTGTTGCAGCACCTGGATGGTGCGAGTTTTGGCCTGGTGGACCTCGCTTGCTGAAGTGCCTCTGATGAGCCATTCGTCGAGATAGGGGAAGACAAAAAAACCCTGGAGCCTGAGGAAGGCAGCAACCACCGCCAAGCACTTTGTGAATACCTTGGGGGCCCGAGGCCAGGAGAAAGGAAAGTACCCTGTATTGGTAGTGATTGCCTCCCACCACAAAGCGCAGATATTGTCTGTGGCTTGGGTGTATGAGGATGTATGTATATGCATCCTTTAGGTCTAAGGAGCATAGCCAGTTTCCCTGGCGGAGGTAAGGCAGCAATATTCCAAGGGAGAGCATCTTGAACTTCTCCCTCACCAGGAATTTGTTGAGGCTGCGCAGGTCGAAGATGGGTCTGAGGCCTCCTATCATCTTTGGCACCAAAAAGTACCTGGAGTAAAAGCCCCTGCCCTGCAAGTGGTGGGGCACCGGTTCTACCGCATGATCCTCGAGAAGCCCCACCAACTCCTTCAGAAGGTGGTCCCGGTGAAGGGGAGACCTGAGAGGCTCTCCCGGGAAATGAGGAGGAACCTAGGCTAGGTGGAGAAGGTAGCCCTCCCGGACCACCTGTAAGGCCCAGGCATTGGTGGTAATGGCTGTCCACCTGTGGGCATACAGAGCAAGCCGGCCTCCTGTGATCTGCCTGGCTCCTGTGGGAAGAGAAGCCATGCTGCAGGAGTCAAAAGCCACTGCCAGGCTGGTCTGGGGCCGGAGCCTGGGGGCTTTCTGCCTATGTGGGCCATGCCCCTGTCCCTTGGCCTGCTGCCCCTGTTGAGAAGCCGGGGAGGCCTGAAAATGTGGGTTGCTTTTTACCCGAGCCCTTCTTGCTAGAAAGGGCAGAGGTCTTCTTGGAGAGCCGTGTCCTTGTCATGTACTCGGTCTCCAGCTCTGCGGCCTTGTCAGTCATGGGTTTGCCAAAGAGATTCTTCCCTTGGCATGGGACATCGACCAACTTGTCCCGAACCCATTACTCGAGGTCCAAGGACTGTAGCCATGCTTGGCAGTGTGCAACGATGCCAGCTGTGGCTACCTGGGCCACCAACCTGAGCACGTCATAGGCCACCCGAGACAAACTTCGAGCACTCACGGACAGCTTTGGACAGGCTCTTGAAGTGCTGCAAAGGCTCCTCGAAGACACCAGCCGAGAACCTGGTGAGTTCCTTCGCCAGGTCCCTCAGGTACATACCCATGTACAGCTGGTAAGCTTGGATTCGACAAGTCAGCATAGAACCCTGGAAGCACTTCCTGCCGAGGGCATCCAAGTTGTGGGCCTCCCTGCCGGGAAGGCACCAAGGAGTGCATCTTCTGGCTTTTCAGCCTGTGCATGGCCGATTCCACAACCATGGAGTTGTGCGGCAGCTGCAACTTTTGAAACCCAGGGCTCCGGCAGACTAAATACATTGAGTCGAGCCATTTGCTGACCACAGGCACCGACGCCAGTGTCTCCCACATGTGGAGCATCAGTTGTTCCAGGATCGGAGGCACAGGTACAGTAAGGACCTCCCGAGGGGGGGGCCTCATACTCGAGGATCTCAAGTCGTCAGCTCGAGGATCCTCCTCGGACTCCGTGGGGAACGCCAAAGCCTTGGAACATCCCGCACGAAGTCCAAGAACCTCATTGTCTTCCAGAGGGGACATTCTCTGAGGCTCAGATACCTGGGAATCAGAAGGGATATCCCTGTGCTGGCGGGTAGCTGGGTATGACTCTTCTTCAGTTTCCCACGCCGACGCCTCCGAGGAGGAATCGGGAGGGGGGGTGCCTTGTCAGGCATCGAGGGCCCCAGCGCCAATCGCCCCAATGCCGGTAGGCTCGGCGGCGACGACCTCTGTCCTGAACGGGAGGCTGAGAGAGACCTTGGCTGAGGATTGACACGAGCTCGAAAGGCTTCGAGGATCAGCTCAGCCCCCGGGGTCGACTGACATCGAGGGCCCGGTGGTCGGGGCGGAGGAACTGGACAGGCCGGCTATCAGCGCCCGCTGCTGCTCCATGAAGGCAGTGAAACCATGCTCCAAGGCCGCCATTCTGAAGTGGAGTCCAGAAGGCTCCGCAGCTGCCGCCTGACACTGTCGGGCCTGACGCCGGTTCCCCCGGAGGGGAGTCCTCGACGAGGACAGTTGGTACTTGCCTCGGCTGATCCGTCGCCCGACGAGGCATTTTTGCCAGGTGCTCCTTTCTCCAAAGATCCCAGCCGGTGCTCGGGGCTCCATGACAGGCCCCGGAAGGAGCAGGATCGTTTGGAGCCATCCAGAGATGCTGCCTTCGAGGATTTTTTCTTCCTCTTGTGCTCCCTCGAGGGGGTCCCCCTTTCCGAGGAACCTCGATGCTGCTTAGGCTCAGAATGCTCCCCCCGAGACGTGGAGACCTTGGATGAGATACAGGCTCTCGGAGGCAAGGACACGGAAAAAAATCTTATCATGCTGCTGCTGGCGGCTCTTCAGGGCCTTAGAGGACATTTTCCTACATGGGCCACAGACCAACGGGTCATGGTCGGGCCCAAGGCACCGGAGACAGCAGTCATGCGTATCGGTGAGAGACATAAGTTTCACACACTGATCTCACTTTTTAAATCCGCTGGCAGCCATCGGGAGAGGGGGGGGGGGAAAAGGGCCCCTGCAAGGTCGAAGACCCGGGCTGCCAGTGAAAAAGAAAAAAGGCGGGAACGCCAGTCACGAAGGACAAAAACCAAAAATAGAGACGGACTCGATACCGGCGTACCGAGCTGAAGGCGGGAAGCGGTACCGGTGTCGACCAGTCGAAAAAAGAAGAGATAAATCAACATTTTTACGAGGACACAAGGACTACACCCAAAGGGCTGCAGTAAAAAGGAGACTGAGCAAGATGGCACCCTTGGGCGGGAAGGGGACCGCGCATACGTGGTGGCAACTCCCAAAGGTTTTCTCTGAAAGCTGGGAATTTGCTCCGCATGAGGGCTCCGTCGGTGCCAACATCACCTATATGTGAGGACTGACTTCCTGATTGTTCCCGGAGAACAGACAGTACAATAGTTGAAGACAAGGGTACAAAATAGGGAAGGGTAAGGAGACACAAGGAGAGCAAGGGATCAGGATCCAAAGGCAGCCTCAAAGAGGAAAACCTTTAACATGGATTTGAAAACAGGAAAGATGAAACCAGATGTACAGATTCAGGAAATTTGTTCCAGACATAAGGAGCAGCAAGGTGAAAGGACAGAAGTCTGGAATTGGTAGTGGAAGAAAAGGGCAAAAAGAAGCCAGCCAGAGGAAGAGCATAGTTCATGAGGAGGGGGTGTAGGGAGAGAGGAGAGAGGAAGGATAGTGAGGAGCAGTGGAATGAATGCATTTACAGGTCAGAAGGAGAAGTCTGAATTGGATATGGAAACTGAAGTGGAGCCAATGAAGTGACTTTATTAAAGGGTTATATGAGTATATCGGGGCTGGCGGAAGATTATGCCCATCTTGGCTGCACCCCATTGACTCCCAATTTTATGGAGAACTAAATTTAAGATTATGAAATTGATGCACATAGCTTTGTATTTCTGCTGTCTTGCATGTTTATCATCTGGGTGCAAGCACAAAGATTTGAAGGGTTATGTTTGTTTTATGTCCCTGATTTTCATCATGCTTGGTTGGGTGAGACACTGGCAGATGCTTTTTCTGTGATAGGACTTATCTTTTGGAATTTTTTGCTGCCGGAGCTTCAGCGCATTGAAGATGCCATATTATCTAAGCGAAAGCTGAAAGTCTTTTTGTTTAGACATGCATTTCTTAGTTCAAATGCTGCAGAACCAAGTCACTGATGGGTTGAAATTATGAATATAAGGGTGGCAGCAATATAATGATGCTGGAAAGTTTATAATTATTTCCCATCTTACTTTGTGTTTTGTGTGTTGATTCTGTATTGTTTTATTATTTTTATGTAATTTGATTTTTTGAACATTTTATCTATTTATCATCTATGGCATATGTACTCCACTTAGTTAATAAACATGAATTAATAAAGTAATGTCAGCATTATACCATCTAGAGCAGTGGTTCTCAACCTTTTTTGTACCGTGACCCCTTTTAACATTGGTCAACTTGTGGTGACCCTCAATGATAAAATCAAATGCGTCTCTCTTCCTTTACCGTTAACGCATTGTCGCTGTAATCAGTTGTTGAATTAATATATTATAGGCCTTTGCAATATGTTTTTATTTATAAAATGTACTTATTTAAACCACAATAATTAATCACAACAAGTAACAATATTTGATTTCAAAATTATGATGATTTTGTAGTCAAATCACTAATATGAAATAAAATTATTTTTTCTACCTTTGTCGTCTGACCAATTTATTCTCTGATCATGCTGGTCCCGATCTGAGGCTTCTGCTTTCCTGTCTTCTCTTAGCTCTCTTTCTGTGGTCTATGGTCCATCTGCCATTTCTTATCTCTTTCGTTTTCTTTGCTTCTTTCCATCAGCCTATTTTCAGTCCCAGTAACCTTCCCCAGTATCAGCCCCTTTCCAGTCCTCACTCTCAGTACCTTCCAATGTCAACTTGCATTCCCATGACTGCCACTGGTGTCCATTCCCTCCAGTCCCCCCTCCTTCCCCACTGACCAGTCCCTTCTAGTACAAATACCATGGCAGCCCCTCCCAGATCCACTCCCTTCCAGTTCCATTCTCCCATCCCCTCGTATCAGCCCATTTGTAGCCTTAGCCCCCAGTTTTCTTCCAGGGCCAGCAGCTCTATCCTCCCCTCCCCACAATCAGCCCATTCCCAGTCGAAGCCCCCCAATCAGCTCGCTTCCAGTGCTAGTCCCCCCTCAACCCCATTACCAGTGCTAGCCTCCCCTAATCAGCCCAATACCAGTCAGCTCATTACCAGTCCTAGCCTCCCCTAATCAGCTCATTTCCAGTGCTAGTCCCTCCTCAACCCCATTACCAGTGCTAGCCTCCCCTAATCAGCTCATTTCCAGTGCTAGTCCCTCCTCAACCCCATTACTAGTGCTAGGCTCCCCTAATCAGTCCATTACCAGTCCCAAACCCCCCTTTCTCAGTCCAATCCCAGTCCTAGCCTTCCCTAATCAACCCATTACCAGTCCTAGCACCCCCCATCTGCCCATTATAATTCTAACCCGCACTGTCTCTCCCCTCTGTCCAGCATTTATCCCCCATCTGTCCAGTATGTCCCCCTGTCTCTTCCCTTTGTCCATGTCAGCCCACCTCCCTCCATCCATCTATCCCTCCCTGTCAGCCCCCCTCCCTCCATCCATCCGTCCATGTCAGCCCCCCTCCGTCCATGTCAGCCCCCCCTCCCTCCATGTCAGCCCCCCCCTCCCTCCATGTCAGCCCCCCCCTCCCTCCATGTCAGCCCCGTTGCAGGTTCCCTGCTCTCCTCTCCCCATGTGTGTCTCCTTCTAGCGCACAAGTTGCTGCCGCTGCCGAGTCTGCTTCTCGGCAGCGGCAAACTCATCCCCTTCCTTCTAATGCAGCCGCGGCTCCCTGCCTCTTAGGGAACCGCAGCTATGCCTGTAAAACCATTGCGGAGCCTTTCTATCTCTTAACGGGCTCCTTGCAGCATTGTCCCACCTCCAAAGGAAGTGGCAAACAACTTCCTTTAGAGGCGGGACAATGCTGCACGGAGCCCGTTGGGAGGCAGGAAGGCTCCGCAACGGTTTTACAGGCACAGCCATGGTTCCCTAAGAGGCAGGGAGCTGCGGCTGCATTAGAAGGAAGGGGGTGAGTTTGCCGCTTGCGGCAGCAACTTGTGCACTTTTTATTTTAGGCGGAGTGAGGCGACCCCCGCTAAATCCTGCAACCCACAGGCTGAGAACTGCTGATCTAGAGCCAAGCCTCACAAACCTGCTGTGGTAACCTCTCAGTCAATTAGGGATTTCAAGATATTCAAACCAACAAATGAGAAGTGTGCATGTAATGGGCCTGTGGTTTATGGAGCTCTCATTTGTATTCATTGCAGATAACACAAAAACAAGACTGCCTCCCAGGGTCATTGGTATAGATTTGGGAACTCCATCTTAGGTGACTGTCAGTAATCCATCACTGGAATCTCTCTTTGGAAATGAAGCCACTTAGTAGCACTACAGGGTCTGTTTTTCAGAACAGTGTGTAAAAGTAACTTAATTCATGGACCAGATGAATAAAAGTTTTATGAATCTTTGCTGTAGTTATTATATAAAAAAGTATTGTATTCCTCAAGAACTAACCATATGCAGTGCTTATTTAAACTCTATTTCATGAAGATGGACAAGGTTCTTGCATGCTTAATATCAACTGCTGCCTTAAAGGTTCTCACACATAGAATAAGTAAACATTTTCTTTTCTACAACTGGTATTAGGTAGTGCAGCGTAATACTGCGTGCATTACTAACAAGAATAAATTATAGCATTACCTATACTGGAGACACTCCACAATGGACCTCAATATCTCATCAGTAGGCCATCCTTATCTGAACTTACAAAATGCTCTTTATACAAAGAAAAGCATTAAGGAGACCAATCAGCCTGCATTTTACGCTTGTAATACATGCGCTGGTGCATTTTGCTGACAGGTTTTGACAATATGTACATTAATCACTTATTCAAAGCCTCCCTTTCCATTATCACTTGTTACTAAAACAGCAGTGAGAAAGGGCTTTTTATGATGCCAGATGGGGCTCACATGCTGGCCACTGATACAAAATATGGAAAGAACAATGGCTAAAATGAGCAAACGTAAGGAGATCAGAGAGAAAAAATAACTTATGGTTTACATGAAGGTGGGATTTTTTTTTTTTCTGGATACGAGTCCAGCTACTACATGAAACCCATAAAAGGGTATTTTGCTCAAGGGAAAAAAATGCTTCCAATTTTGAATTGTAAACTTTAATAAAGGAATTCAGTCACTATTACATTACATTTATTCTAAACTCACAAACCAGATCTTAGCAGCAAGATTAGGATATAGAAAAATCCTTTTCTTGATACGGAAATAGAGACTTACCAAGTACTTCAAAATACTTTGCTAAATTAGTTAGCATTCAACTGGCTATTTGTCACTATCTCCTTCGTGCTCTTAACAGGCTACTATTGTACAGTAACTGGGGCACTGTTGACAGAATATGCTTTGTTTCGTTCGCCTGCCATTGGTGCTTCAGGCACACAAACCACCCTATTGTCTTTCTTGCTAATGCCAAATCTCTGTACAGATCCTTCCAGTTCTCTGGTAGAAGACATTGTTTTTTTAAGGCTAGAAACATAAGAGCATAAGATACGCCACACTGGGTCAGGCCAAGGTCCATCAAGCCCAGTATCCTGCTTCCAACAGTGGCCAATCTAGGTCATACGTACCTAGCAGTTTCCCCAAAAGACACAGGTTCCACAATGCTTGTATTGGGTTAAGCAGTGATATCCTGAGTCCCTTTTAAATAATGGTTTATGGACCTTTCCTCCAGGAACTTGAACAAACCATTTTTAAACCCAGCTATACTAACAGCTTTTACTACATCCTCCGGTAACAAATTCCAGAGTTTGATTACACGTTGAGTGAAACAATATTTTCTCTTGATTGTCTTGACTAGTTTACCCTGTAGCTTCATTGCATGTCCCCTAGTCGTTCTATATTCTGATGATTTAACACTAGAAGCCCCAAAGTGTGTCAACTGACGCAAATGCATCTTCGAAGCTGTATACCAGCGCCACTGCTAGAACCATGTCAGTCATTTTCCATGACTTTGTTAACAAGGTCAAGATGTTCAAATATGTGCATCGAAAATTAATGACAGATGCACCACCTAGCGGGAAAATGAATTTATACCTAGAAGCCCCAAAGTATGTCAACTGACGAACTCAATTGTCTTGGATGCGTCAATTGACGTACTTTGGGGCTTCTAGGTATAAATTCATGTTTCCACTAGGTGGCGCATCTCAATCACTGTTTGTTGTTTGTAATGTCAGAGTAAAACTGTAAACACCCGATGACGTCATGTAAAGACATCACATACTGCACGTATTTAACAAATAAGTAACTTCACATTAATTCACATCTGCATTTATTTAGACAGATTTGTATGCCACCTTTTCCTTCAATCAAGGTGGTCACATCACAACACAATTGGAGGGTTACATTTAACATTAGGGTACATGTAAACATTTAGACAGTACAGTTATGTGACGTGTTTGGACAGTACAGTTGAGGTACCATTTAACATAAAGGTATTTACTAACATGGTGTGATAATTTGTTCGTGTGAATGGGATGGCTGTGTATTTAGTTGGCAGTGATGTTAGTGTTGCTGTTTGGGTAGGGAATGTTGCTTTAAAGCTCGTAGGTTTCTATAAATAACCATGTTTTGAGGTCTTTGCGGAAGTCTGTGAGGTCTTCTAAAGTTCTCAGGCTCATTGGTAGGGAGTTCCATTTTGAGGATGCTAGCAGTGATGCTCTTTTTGAGGTTGGTTGTTTGGTTTTGTGATAGCCTGCAGGGGTGCTCATCATGTTGTTATTATTGGTTCTTCATGGTCTACTGCTGATGTCTCTTGTTATAATGTTTTGGAGTACGTCCGCTGAGAGATGGTGAATGACCTTGAAGATTATGATTGCTTTGTATTTAGCTCTTGCCACCATTGGGAGCCAGTGCAGTTGTTGGACGGGAGTGATGTGCTCAGTCCTTGGAGTGTCTGTAATGATGCGCGCTGTGGTGTTTTGTACCATCTGTAGTGGGGGTAGTGTCTGGTGAGAAAGGCCTTGATATAGTGAGTTTCCATAATCAAGTAGTGGTGTGATGAGTGCCTGACATACCGTGCGGAAGTGGTCTTGACGGAGCATTGGTTTGATTTGTCTGACTGTTTCCAATTGATGATATGCCTTGTTTGCAGTTTTATTGATGTAAGATTTCAAGTTCAGAGCTCTGTCTAGTGTTATGCCCAGATATTTAACTTCTTCTTTGACTACTATGTGTTTGTCTAGGATGCTTATGGTTTGTGGAGGTGTGAATATGGGGTTCCTGGTGACGAACATTGCCTCAGTTTTGTCGTAGTTGACTGTTATGTTGTTAGCTATAAGCCAGTCATTTTACTGAGAATAGACCCCACCGGTAGCCCAACAAGAGGGCTGGAGGGCAGGAGATGCCTAAACCTCAAAGAGATTCCGGAGTACTGCCTGACCAAAAGCACTGTCCCTACGGGAATCCCTCTCCAGGCAGTAATGGGCCGCAAAAGTCTGGCTTGAGGACCAAGTGGCAGCCCTGCAGATGTCTGCCAACGGTACAGAGCGGAGATGACCTACTGAGGCAGCCATTGCCCTGACATGATGGGCCGTGACCCGACCCTGCAAAGAAAGGTCAGCCACCCTGTAAGCCCAGGTGATACAGTCAGCCACCCAGATGGACAAGGTACGCTTGGACACAGCTATCCCCAAATTATTAGGGTCAAAAGATATGAAGAGCTGAGTAGCCCTTCTATGCCCCTGCGTACGGTCAAGGTAGAAGGATAAAGCCCTTCTACAGTCCAGGGTATGCAGGACCGCTTCAGCCTGGCTTGCATGAGGCCTAGGGAAGAATGTTGGAAGAACCACCTCCTGGTTGAGGTGGAAAGAGGAGACAACCTTTGGGAGGAACTTTGGATGAGTCCTAAGGACTACCCTCTTCCTATAGAAGCGAGTGTAAGGCCTGTCACAGACCAGGGCCTGAAGCTCACTCACTCACCTGGCCGAGGTGAGGGCTACCAGGAAGAGTGTCTTCCAGAAAAGGAAGCGGAGAGGACAAGTAGCCATCGGCTCAAAAGGTGGGCGAGTCAGTTGCTGCAAGACCACATTCAACTCCCACTGAGGGGCTGGAGGACGGACAGGAGGCTTGAGCAAGAGCAAACCTCTGAGGAACCGGGACACCAAGGGGTGAACCGACAGAGTGTGTCCTTCCACCAGTGAGTGGTGAGCTGCTAGAGCTGAGAGGTGGACCCGAACAGAATTTGACTTAAGTCCCTGATTGGATAAGTGCAGCAGGTACTGAAGCACCACTGGTACAGCACAGGAGAAAGGATCTTCCGTACGCAGCTGACACCACAGAAAACCTTTTCCATTTCAGGGCATAGGTTTTTCTGGTGGACTGTTTTCTAGAGGCCAGGATGACCTCTTCAACTTCCTGAGGTAGGCCCCAGGGAGCCAAAACTACACTTGCAGCCTCCAGGCCATCAAATTGAGAGATTTGAGATTGGGGTGTAGAAGAGACCCCTGATCCTGAGAGAGAAGGTCAGGCTGAAACCCCAGAGGTAGTGGGGTGTCCACTGCCAGTTGAAGCAGAAGTGGGAACCAAGGCTGCCTCGGCCACCTGGGAGCTACCAGAAGGACCGAGGCCTTGTCCCGTAGAATCTTGAACAGGGTTCGGACCACCAGAGGCGTGGGAGGAAATGCATACAGGAGGCCCTGGGACCAGGAGATCAGAAAAGCATCTGCTGCTAGCTGCAGAGGATGCGGTTGCCTGGAGCAGAACCTTGGCAGCTGTCTGTTGAGGGGGCTGGCAAACAGATCCATGCAGGGAAGTCCCCTTTTCAGGAAAATCTTCTGAAACACCAAAGGATGGAGCTGCCATTCGTGTGGCTGCAGAATCCTGCTCAACCTGTCTGCCAGGTAATTCTCCTGGCCAGGAAGATAAACAGCCTTGAGAAACATGTTGCGCCTGAGCGCAAACAAGCAAAGGTCCTGTGCCTCCTGACAAAGGAGCTTGGACCCAGTGCCGCCCTGTTTGTTCACATAAAACATGGCTACCTGATTGTTTGTACTAAGACAGACTGGCGGGTCAGGGTTTGAGAGAAAGTCTTGAGGGCTAAGCAAATAGCCCGCAGTTCCAGTAGATTGATTTGCTGCCTTGCCTCCCAGGGAGACCACAGACCCTGGGTGCACTTGCCCAGACAGTGTGCTCCCCAGCCCTGCAGGGAGGCATCGGTGGTCAACACCACTGTGAACCCAGGTGGCTGGAAAGACATCCCCTTCAGTAAGTTGGGGGGGATGCAGCCCCAATGTAGGGAGTGCAGGAATGGTCTGGACACCCTTACTCTGTCGCTGAGGCGCCCTGTGGCCTGCAACCACTGATTTCTGAGGCACCATTGGCAGGCCTCATATGAAGCCGGGCATTGGGGGTCACATGTACTGTCGAAGCCATGTGGCCAAGAAGCCTCAGGCAGAGCCTGGCGGAGACCAGTGACCTGCTGAGAAACTGGTGTGCCAAGGCTATCAGACATTGGGCTCTGTCCTCTGGCAAGAAAGCCTTTGCCTGCAGTCTAGTCTTGACCCTATGAACTCCAAGTTTTGGGAGGGGAGCAAAGTGGACTTTGCGAAGTTTATAACAAACCCTAGGTGTTGGAGTAGAGAAATTGTTCGGAGGGTGGCTTCCTTGGCCTCCTGGCACGTCTGACCCCTGATGAGCCAGTCGTCCAGATAGGGGAAGACAAAGATACCCTGATTCCTTAAGTAGGCCGCCACCACTGCCAGGCATTTGGTAAAGACCCTGGGAGTGGAGATGAGGCCAAAAGGCAGTACCCTGTACTGATAATGGTTTCCTCCCACAATGAACCTGAGGTACTTTCTGTGGTCTGGATGAATGAGGATGTGAGTGTACGCATCCTTTAGATCTAAAGAGCATAGCCAATCTCCCTGCTGTAGGTAGGGCAGAAGTGTTCCAAGAGTAAGCATCTTCAACTTTTCCTTCTCTAAGAACTTGTTGAAATTTCTGAGGTCGAGAATAGGCCTGAGGTCCTGTTCTCTTCGGTACGAGGAAGTACCTGGAGTAGAAACCGTGACCCTGTAGGTGGGGAGGC
Source organism: Ichthyophis bannanicus (assembly GCA_033557465.1). Lineage (NCBI taxonomy): Eukaryota > Metazoa > Chordata > Amphibia > Gymnophiona > Ichthyophiidae > Ichthyophis > Ichthyophis bannanicus. The sequence goes on along the minus strand of CM066032.1, from coordinate 676,245,125 downwards.
ACAGGCTGCACCAACTTGTCTCGCAACAGACCTTGAAGCTCCTGCAGGAGAAGGGCTGTATGGAGAGGAGGCCTTGGAGGCTCTCCTGGAAAGTAGGGAGGAGGCAACTGATGAAAATGAAGCATGTAGCCCTTGTGGGCTATGCTTAATACCCAACTGTCTCCTGTAATGGATGGCCATCGGTGGGCAAACAGGGATAGTCGACCTCCTGTACAGGGATGGGACAGCAAAGACGGAGAGGCTATGCCTTGGGAGTCAAAAACCCCCACCCTGCTGAGTAGGAGCAGGAGCCGGAGGCTTGGGGGCCTTTTGCTTATGGGGCCCATGTCCCTGCCCCTTGCCCTGCTGACACTGTGGGGAAGCGGGGGAGGCCTGGTAAGGTGGGTGCCTACAAACAGTTCCCTACAGTCGCCTTCCTCGGGTAAAAGGACTTTTTACCCGAGCCCTTCTTTTTGTGTGAAGGGGCATAAGTCTTTCGAGACAGCCTTGTCCTCGTGAGGTGCTCAGTCTCGAGCTCAGCAGCCTTCTCGGCCATGGGCTTGCCAAAAAGGTTCTCACCTTGGCAAGGGACATCGACCAACTTGTCTTGAACCCATGGCTCGAGGTCCGATGACTGCAGCCATGCCTGGCGTCGAGCCGCGATGCCAGCTGCCACAACACGGGCCGAGGCCTCGAAGCCATCGTAGGCCGCTCGGGACATGATCTTAGAGCATTCCCGGATCCCCAAAGACAAGGACTTGAACCTCTGCAAAGGTTCCCCGGAGAGACCAGCAGAGAACCTGGCAAGTTCCTTTGCCAGGTCCCGCAAGTACATGCCTATGTACAGCTGGTAAGACTGGACACGGCAAGCAAGCATCGAGCCCTGGAAGCACTTTCTACCAAACGCATCCAGGTTGCGGGCATCCCTGCCAGGGGGCACCACTGAGTGCATCTTCTGACTTTTCAGACGATGCATGGCCGATTCCACCACCATGGAATGGTGTGGTAGCTGCGCCTTCTGAAAACCAGGGCTCTTACTGAGTCGATAAATGAAATCGACCCGCTTGCTGAGAACCGGCGCCAAGGCCGGTGCCTCCCACATCCGGAAGAGGAGCCGTTCCAGCATCGGAGGAACCAGCACAGTAAAGGCCTCCTTTGGAGGGGGAGTCATACTGGAGTGCCTCGAGCTCTTCGGCTCGAGTCTCCTCCTCAGGATCCGCCGGGATCGCCAAAGCAGTGGCCATATCCCTAACGAACTCCGAGAACCGGGTATCCTCCGGAGGGGACCTACTCTGGGGCTCAGACTGCGGTGAGTCCGATGGGACGCACCGAGTCTTGAAGGTATCGGGGGACCCCTCGTCCTCTGTCTCCCAGGCGGACTCGTCCAAAGTGGATTCGGGCTCCGACCGCACGGCGCCCGGCAGCACCCGCCCCGACACCGAAGGCACCGGCGTCGACGCCTTCTGTCCCGACCGGGAGGTCGAGGATGACCGTGACCAAGGATGACCTCGAGCCTTCATGGTCTCGACTATCGGCTCAGTCTCCGGGGTCGACTTGGACGTCGATATCCCGGTGGTCAGGGCAGATGCGCCAACGAGGCTGTCCATCAGCACCCGCTGCTGATCCATGAAGGCAGACAGTCTGCACTCCCAGGCTGTCAGCCTGAGAACCAGCTCAGGAGACTCAGCCGCCACCGACTCGGGCCCCGACGGCGCCTAGCCCGACGTCGGCTCCCTGGTAGGAGAGTCCTCGAGGACAACAGGACTTACATGTCCAGCAGACTCCGGCTCCACTCGAGGTACTTTTGGCGGCTTCTCCTGTTCCACGGGCCCGGGACGGCGGCCGGGGGTCCGAGACCTAGCCCTCGAGGAGCCAGGGACCTCCTCCGACGCCGCCCTCGCGAGCTGCTTCTTCCTCTTTCGCTCCCGCTCGGGGGACCCCCTCTCCGAGGAGCCCCGACGACGCTCGGGGTCAGACTCCCGAGGCGTCGTGGCCTCAGATGAGGTCCGGGCCCAGCCGGAGGCCGAATCGGAGAAAAGCCTTTCCTTTTGGTGCTGACGACTTCGCAGTGCCTTAGTGGACATTTTTCCACACGGTCCACAGATCTTAGGATCATGATCTGGACCAAGGCACTGAAGGCAGCAGTCGTGTGTGTCCGTGAGAGACATTAGTTTCTTGCACCGATCACACTTCTTAAAAACACTGGAAGCCATCGGGGGAAAAAATGAGTCCCCGCGAGGTCAAAGGACTGGCCTTCCAGGGAAAAGGAAAAAAAGGGCGCAAACGCCAGCCACGAAGGGCAAAACCCGAAAAAAGATCAGGCTCGATACCGGTGTACCGAACCCGGCGAGAAGGGGAACCGGTGTCGAACCGGAGAAAAAAACCACAAAGAAATCGCAAGAATTTGATGAAAAAAATCTAACTGTTTTCCGGGTGAACTAGGACAAAAGTCCGACGGGCTCCACGGAAAAAGAGAGACTGAGCAAGATGGCACCTTTAGGCGGGAAGGGGACTGCGCATGCGTGCAGTATTCCCAAAGGCTTTCATAGAAATCTGGGGAAATGCTCCGCAAGGGCTCCATCAACGTCGATGTCACCCATATGTGAGGACTGACTTCCTGCTTGGTCCTGGAGAATACTACAAGGCTCAGCCCTATCTTCAATGCTCTTTAACATCTCCTGCCCTCCAGCCCTCTTGTTGGGCTACCGGTGGGGTCTATTCTCAGTAAAATTCTTTCCCTGATGCTGAGGCTTCACAGAGGGAGCTCTATTTTTCAGCCTGGGTTCCTGGTAGCCCAGAGCTAGGGAGTCACCCATATGTGAGGACTGACTTCCTGCTTGGTCCTGGAGAAAGAGTAGTTACTCACCTGTAACAGGTGTTCTCCAGAAGCAGCAGGAATCAGTCCTCACAACCCTCCCTCCTCCCCTGGGATTTGCAGTTGTACATAATTTATTTTACATTTTTGTGTGCTGTTTTTTAGCTATGTCATTTGACTGAGCAAGATGGCATCTTTAGGCGGGAAGGGGACCGCGCATGCGTGCAGTATTCCCAAAGGCTTTCATAGAAAGCTGGGGAAATGCTCCGCAGGGGCTCCATCGACGTCAATGTCACCCATATGTGAGGACTGATTCCTGCTGCTCCTGGAGAACACCTGTTACAGGTGAGTAACTACTCTTTCCCTGCGTGACGGGGAATTGTAGGGATTTCTTTTGATCGCATTTGACTTGTTGCATTCGCCCTTCCAGGTATGATGTAAACCACTTTAGGGTATTCTTGCATAGTTAGTTTAGTTTAGTTTCCACTTGGAATGAAAACTTCAGTTCCACTGCATTATGACCATCATCAAACAAGCCTACCAAGAAGAGAACAGCAGCAGCTTGGTACTCCACAGAGCTTAGAACGTCACTCTCCTGCTTGAGAAAACTAGAAAGACGCTGGCGCTGTACTCACTCCACAGAGGACCTAAGGACATACAACACTCAACTAGAAAAACACCGCCAAGCAATATCTGAAAGCATGAGGAGATTCCACACACACTAAAACGGTCCCTAAACAAGCCACACGACCTCTTCACTATGGTAAAGAACCTAGCAAAAGAGCCAGTACCAGAGCAACCTAGTCAAATCCACCCTCAAGCCTTCGCCGACTACTTAAAAGCAAAACTGTGCCAAACTAATAAGTCCCCCACACATACCATGGCACTCGAGCCAAGATCCTCAGCCCGACTGTCTGCTTTCTCTAAGCCATCTGCCAAACACATTAAGGACGTAATTGCTGGAATGAACACAACCGCACAAACCGACCCTTGCCCGGTGTCCTGGATAAAAGAGTTACGACCGACAGTCAGCCCTTTTATAGCAAAGCTAATGGATTGCTCATACACGACAGACACCTTTCCCCAATCACTCAAACGTACCTCAATCAGGCCACTCCTCAAAAACAACAAACTGGACCCTAAGAAGTCCGACTCGTATAGACCGATATCCAGCATACCACTGATGGCGAAAATCGTCAAGAAAGACGTCCAAAGACAAATTCAAGATCATATTGACGCCTCCGCACCACTTGATCCGTGTCAGCACGGCTTCAGAGCTACACATGAGGTCGAAACTCTCCTCACCATCCTCTTCAGTACCATAATTGCAGGAATTGACAGTATACGCCGAGGGTATGTACTCATTCTTGGATATAGCAGCGGCCTTTGATTCTGTTTCCCATGACATCCTCTTATACCGCCTCAGAGAGAAGGGGATTTGTGACTTAGCACTCGAATGGTGCAAGTCATATCTCTCGGATAGATGGCAACATGTAAGATCAGATGAAGCAACATCAGAACCATTCCACCAGAGCCAAGGGGTGCCACAAGGATCCTCTCTATCTGCCCTGTTTAATATTTATATGCAACCGATCTGCGAGATCGCTCAGTCCTTCAAGGTGGTATGCCTGTTATACGCAGACAATGTGCTCCTATATATGCCTTTTGCAATGGAGAAAGCAGTTACTTACCTGTAACAGGTGATCTCTGGGAACAGCAGGAATAAGTCTTCACATATGAGTACGTCGGTACTGACGGAGTCTGCGTGGGAACGCATCCCAGCGTCCAATCAAAGAGCTTTTGGAAGCATCCCACCACGCCTGCGTGCTGCCTTCCCGCCTTTCCCAACTGCCTCTCCTCAGTTAAGATTTAAAGCTGAGACAAAGAGAGAGAGAGGAAAGGAAAGAGAGAGAGATACAACTCCTGGGGAGGTGGGTGGGTTGTGAAGACTTATTACTGCTGTTCCCAGAGATCCCCTGTTACAGGTAAGTAACTGTGCTATCTCCAGGAACAAGCAGAAATGAGTCTTCACATATGGCGGACTCCCAAGCTGAGATGCCTAGAGTCCCAGCATGTCATAGGTTGGAACATGCTATCCCCCACAACACCAGGTATCCTGAGGATGGAGGGTAGGAGTTGAAGAGAAAAAGGTGCTGTGGAACAGTTAACCTAGCATAGGATTGCAGACAAGGAGTCCATGTGTGGATGATAATTGTCATCAATGATATTGCAAAGAAAAAATATTGCAATATGGACCTCCCCTAACAGGACTTCAGAGAAGTATGGAGGTTCATGGAATCTACTGGGGAACCCAGTAGAGGAACCTCGAGAAGGACCTCACTGTAAGTGGAGGTATAAAACCTGTAGGAAAAGCAATGGAGGTCAGAATCCTGAAAGATAACAGGTAACCCCAGTAGGAAAAACTGGGGTAGTACAAAAACGGTGGGCCTTCAGCGGAAGGCTTTATGATAAAATCCGAACTCTTTTGGCAGCAGAGTGGCTCACTCTTAGGAACAAAAAGAGAAAGGCTAACCGATTTGGACAAACAGGCCCAGTCCTTGTGGGGAGAAAGGGTATGGGAACCCCTTGTATCCCAAAGGACAACGCCGGAGGCATTAGAGCCTGTGATTAGCTGAATATCCGCAATGTCTCTCCTAACTGAGGTCAGCTGGGAGAGATATTGGAACATGGAGAGCTTCAGGGGTACCTAACCTTAAGGTTATGGTAGGTGTTAACTACCACCAAAGTGGTTGTGAGTGTAGGACCCTAAAACATGCTGGATAGCATAAGTATGGGTAAAGCCCATCTGTCAGAATCATATAGCTATATGAGCCTCGACAGTCAGGTAGATAAAGCAGAATACATATCTACCGATAGTAAAATATCTCGACAGATACATACATACATACACACACACATTATATCTATATCTATATATCATATCTATCTATATCTATCTATATATATATGATAGATATATAACAGATATATGAGAATATATCTATAGTGAGATATGAAGGGCATAAAATACACACAAATGATAGACAGACATCTGTCTGGCTATAGGTATGGCTATAGGTATGAATATCTGTCTGGCTATAGGTATGGCTATAGGTATGAATATCTGTCTGGCTATAGGTATGGCTATAGGTATGAATATCTGTCTGGCTATAGGTATGAATATATAGGCCTCTATATGGAAGTCTGCAAAGAAGCAGACAGAGATATGCCTACAAAAAGGTATTCACATAGGAAAATGTGGAGAGGAAAGATTCATCTAACAAGAAGGTGGAACCTACTTGAGAAGATATATGGAGAATCAATTCCCACTGGTTATGGCTACAGAGATGCTAGGTAGTAGAATAACTAGGATGGTTACGTGAAAAGCAGAGGATGATATCAGTCTGCAGCCAGCAAGTCCCAAGTATTCTAGAACTCTAGCATGGTAAGTGAACAGAAGACGCATAGGAATGAGATACCATGCTGACCTACTTAAGGGCAAAAAGGTATCATGCGTTCTTACCATGAGGACGAGCTGGAAGGAGAAAACATATTCCCTATTGGAAATACTACGGACCAAAGCAGGGAATTAGCAACTCCTTAAGCTTTCACATAAGAGGAGGCCTATGTCCTTTATATTAAAAAGGAGAACTTTTCTAGTCATGGGAGACATGACTGAAAAAGCCTTTTTTCAACCATCTAGTATAGCTGTTGGAGAAAAAGCCCCCCATGCTCTCTAGCAAGGGCCCATAGTGGAGAGCTTCTCTGTAGAATTGCAGAGAGCATGATGCAGGAGAATGAGGAGATAGAACTGGCTGCAGGAGAGCCAGTACCTATGTCAACTATGCTGCCAAACCCAGGGGAATGGAGATGGCAGAAAGAGAAGACAATCCAACAAGCTTATAGTGAAAAAATTTCCAAGACAGATGACAGCACTGACTTGGAGCCACTACTAAGACCAGACAGAATGTTAGTGGAGGACAAATCTGGTTGCTGGTGGACAAGAACCAGTGGTCCAAACATTAAGGCTCCTGCATTGGCAACTGCTTGCCAGACAGCAGAAGAATGGTACTGTTTAAAAACAGAAAGAACAGACAAAACAAGAGTAGAAAACTCTGGACGTGTCTGATGAAGTGCTTCAAAGTAAGATTGAAAAAGAGGAGTCAACTCAGAGAAGAGAACTCCGCACTGGAAAAGTAAGAAAACTAGAGAGGCTGAAGAAAAAGCCCTCCAGTGAAGCAATACCGCTCTTACAGAAGAAAAACCTGGTAAGAGGGTAAAGAGAATGGAGCTGAAGAAAACTTACAAAGTAGTAAGTTTATAGAAAGGAAAAAAAACATGCTGGCACAGGAAACTATCGTTTGATAGTGGATAGACCTCTTTCCCTAGCAGGAAAAAGAGGAGAACCCTGTGACCTAGAAGCATGAACATCCTGACAGCTCATAGAACATAGAAAGAATGGATGTCTTTCGGGAAGATATCCATGTTTAGGATTTAGAATGACAGCAGTGGATTGCTTCTATTGAGAAGAAGCAACTGCAGATTCTAATCCCAAGAGTCACAAGCATCTGATGGATTGATCAGAAACCCTGTGGTTGCTGGGTTTGCTGAGCCTGGTGAGAGGTTGAACTCTGCAGACCAGGACGATGCTTCCCCTGTTTGGGAACATCTGTATGATGGGCAGATGATGCATAAAACAAACCTCCTATGGGAAGAAAGTTTGGCAGGACATTTCCTACCTACTGGGACAGAAGAAGGTGCAGAACAGCCCCTAGGAACAGGTAAGTCAGTGGAGAACTGAGTAACGTGACGTAAAGACTCCTTGTTGAAAAGATTGTCTCCAGTGCAAGGAGTATGTCCCAGTCTGTGCTGTGCCCATTTGTCCAAGTCTGAAGCTTCGAGCCAGGCTCAACGTCGTGCCCATATAGTTATAGCAGAAGTTCGAGCAAGAAAGTTTGGTAGGACATTTCCTACCTACTGGGATAGAAGAAGGTGTAGAACAACTCTTAGGAACAGGTAAATCAGTTGGCAACTGAGTAAGCTGATGTAAAGACTCCTTGTTGAAAAGATTTTCTCCAGTGCAAGGAGTATGTCCCAGCCGTTGTTGTGCCCATTTGTCCAAGTCTGAAGCTTGGAGCCAGGCCCTACGTCGTGCCCCTATAGTTATAGCAGAAATTTTGCTAACAGACTCAAAAGAGTCTAGGGAAGCACGAGTAAGAAACCAAGAGATATTCTGGAGATGCTTGAGCAGTGAAGAATAGTCTGCACTTTTGGACTCTGAAAGGGAAGGAGTCAAAAGATGTAATTGCTTTGTGACCTCCTCAAGAGATAGACTCATATAGGAAATATATGAGAGAATTCTTACAGAAAGCATAGATGTCTGGAAGGTTTGACGTCCAAAGGCATCAAATGTCTTAGACTCACGACCTGGCGGATAAGAAGAGTGCTTTTTCTTGCTCTTTACCCGCCTCATTGCTGACTCCACAACTATGGAATGATGAGGAAGTTGAGTCTTTTGAAACCCTGGAGAGGGGGGCACCTGATATAAGAGATAAGTTGCTCTGGAAGGTGGGGGTACCCTTAAAGGTGTTTCCCACATTCCTAGAAGGAGATCCTGCAAGGAATGATGCAAAGGAAGCATTATGTTCTCCTTTGTTTTGGTAGAAAGAGAGCCCTGCGCAGGATCATGTCCTGGGATAGGAATGGCAAGAGATCTTGCTATATCCAGGAGGAAACTCTGAAAAGAGGGTTCCCCAACAGGAATTTGCCTTGGACAGGTTAGATCTGAAGAACTAGCCTCAGCACCGACAGAGCTATCCAGATACATAGGAATAGAAGATCTTGCACAGGGCAGTGTGTAATGCTTAAAGGATAGTCGCCGGTACTGGCTGTCAGGAGCAGCGACCGTCATTACCACATTGTCCATGCCAGGTATCAACTCCAAGCTTGGCATAGAAGGGAGCGATCCTGTTGAAAAAAGCATGGCAGGAGTTGTCCACGATGCTACTGTGGATACCGGTACCGATGCCAATACCGGTACCGATGTCGGAGTCGAGCCCGACAAAGACATTGGAGCAGTCATCGGTGACAGTTCAATCGGTACCAAGGTAACCGAAAACCTCCAGGTGCTATCCTCGGTACCGAGTCACCGGTATCGATCGGTGTCGGTACCAAAGAGTATTGGTACCGAGTCTTCCAGACTAGAGAGCGATTCTAAACTCGGCATCGATAAGCAAAGCATGGAAGGCACCGACCGTAAGGGTAATGAGGACATCGGTACCGAGTTCTGTACCGTGTCTGATACCGGTGAATGAAGGTCAGCTAGTGGCAACTCAATCAGCCTCGGGGGAACCGAGAGTTGCGGATCCGAATCATCGGAACCGAGCCTTCGGTACCGCCGAGAGCCGGTACCAAGGCGAGTTGGTACCCAATCCTCCAGACTGGAGATCGATTCCAGACTCGGCATCGAAGGAAGCGAGGCTATCGATGCACGTCTGGAGGGTACCAACGTCGGTGGTAGTATCCGTGCTGGTACCGATAATGAAGTCAGTCTGGAGTGTATCCACCGGTCCCGAAGGCACCGAGGACGCCAGATGACCATCCCTGGTGAGGAGCGTTGCATCCAACACCAGTGCCGATGTCGGGGTATCGGTACCGCTCGAAGCGGATGCCACCACCGGACACGGCTCAGGTATGTTCTGTGAGGGGTGAACCCCAGGAACAACCTGAAACCCCTGAAAGGCTTTTGAGACCGAAGACTCCCGCCGGGGTTTTGAAGCCAGTAGGCCCTCGAGGGCAAGGCCGAAGCCGTCTACATGCTGTGCATGAGGCCTACCACTCGAGGGCTGGCTAGTCTTAACAGACTGTTTGTGGGTTACCTGATCCTGTGTAGAAGGGGACGGTGCCCTGAAGCTGGAGGGAAACCGTGTATCGAGGGAACCTCAATATTGAAAACCTCTTCTCACTAAACTGTTGTCAGGACCCAAGCAGGTTAGACACTGACTTCGAGGGTCTAAAAATAAAGTTGTACCGCCACAGTTTGAACATTTCTTGGAGAAAGTGGCTAGCGGTTCCATGAAGGAAAAAGAAGAGGCCTAAAAGGCCTACGATACCGTGGGACACTATGAAGAAAAAAATATTCCTTGAAAAAGAAAGATTTCACAAGAAAAGAAAACACCGGCGGTACCGGTGGCGTTGGGAAGACAGCCGCGACCACAAGAAAACTAAAGAAATAAAACAAGAATTTTCTGCGGTGACAGGAGGACGTCCTGCCGGCTCCGCGGAAAAACGAAAACTGAGGAGAGGCAGTTGGGAAAGGCAGGAAGGCAGCACGCAGGCGTGGTGGGATGCTTCCAAAAGCTCTTTGATTGGACGCTGGGAAGCGTTCCTGCGCAGACTCCGTCGGTACCGACGTATCCATATGTGAAGACTCATTCCTGCTTGTTCCTGGAGATCCCCGAACTCCCACCGACTGTTTCAACGCAGTATCCAGATGGCTCCAATCACAAAACCTGCGAATCCAACATAAGAAAACCGAAGTCCTTTTTGTCACCAGAGATCCGAAATTCATCACACCACCGTGCTTAAAGGTCTTAGATGCAGAACTACTTACCAAACCCTCTATTAGATATCTAGGAGTCACACTTGACCAGCGACTCGACATGAAGACCCATACAGGCAATGTAGCAAGAGCTATATACCATAAAATCCGATCACTTAGACACATACGCACCTTACTGGAACCTGGTGACTTCCGCACAGTATACCAAGTCTTGATCATACTGCATCTTGACTATGTAAACGCCATACTCCACGGTCTCCTGCAATCCACGCTACACCCTTTACAGCTTGCAATAAACTCTGCTGCGAGAGTACTCCAGGGCGCTTCCAAGTGGGAAAACATTACACCCATCCTTAAACAACTCCACTGGCTCCCCATAAAAGGCAGAATTACGTTCAAAACCATAATTCTGACCTTCAAGATCATAAATAAGCTTGCCCCACCAGCCCTAGCAGACTTCATTTAGATAACCCCCCTGAACAGACCTAGAAGATCCCCTGAGGACAATAAACTAATAGTCCCAAGAGAAACAACCAAGTGCTGCCAGACACAGTGAACAGGGCTTTCAAATTCTCGGCACCAAAATGCTGGAACAGCCTCCCTCCTAGTATACGGGCAATCACAAATTTAACGCAGTTTAGGAAAGCTCTGAAATATCACCTTTTCCTCGAGCATTACCCGGATGACAGCACCTCAAATGCCTCATCAGTAAACTAACCACGTCAAACTGACGTTCAGCCAGCTCTTTCTGTACAGTTGTAAATAGTTACCCCCTTGTTGTCTACCCAAGTTCTGCTGCCTGTTAATTGTAAACACAAATCGAATGTTTTGAGATGTGTATTTAACTGGTTCTATGTAAACCGCACTGATGGAAAATAGCGCGGTATATAAGTGCATGTAATAAATAAATAAATAGTCCTATCTGTTGTAAGCGTTGTAGTAGCTTAGGGTGTGACATGGTATTGAAGGCCGCCGAGATGTCCATGAACACTAGCAGGAAGCCGTTTTTTATGTTATCTATGCCTCTTAGGAGATTGTCAAAGAGGGAGGTGAGTAGTGTTTCCACGCCATGCTAGGGCTTGAATCCATGCTGATGTATGTCCAGAGGGGCATTGATATCTATATGGTCGTGAGGTTGCCTTTGGACTGCTTTTTCCACGACTTTAGCAAGGAATGGCAGGCTAGAGATCGGACGGTATGATTTTGGTTCGGACGGGCTCAGATTGCTATTTTTAAGTATTAGTTGTATCATTGCATGCTTTAGGGATTGCGGCATGTATCCTTGCTGGAGTGAATCCTTGATGATTTTTTGAATGTGATGAGAGAGCTGGCTTTTTGTGGCTTTGATCCATGATACTGAGCATGGGTCTGATGGTGAAGTTGTTGTGTTTAGACCAGATATGTTTTCTACTTGCTGTTTTGTTGGTATGTTGAAGCTCTCCCATGTTTGATGTTTCTTTATCGTGTAATCATTCATTTGTTGTGGGGCAGAGTTTGTTTGGCTTGTGTTTGACTTCATGTAGTCTGCATATTTTTGTGGGTCAAGATGGTTGGTGCTTTGTTGTGTGTCATCCTTAGTGAGCTTTTGGATAATGCTAAAACGTTCTCTTGGTGTATTGGTAGATTTCATGATTAGGTTGGTATGGTTTTGCTGTTTGAGTTCATTTATTAGATTGTTATATTCCCATTGTTTGTCTTTGTATTGTGTTAGGAAGTTGTGTGATTTGTTCCGTCTCCATTTTCGTTCTAGTCTTCTTAGTGTGTGTTTTGCAACTTATTTCTTGTGACTACCATGGGGCATTGGATCTTTTGCAAGTATGTGGTTCATTGTTGGTTGCGGCAGATGCTGTGTTGGCTATTATTGTGTTCCACTCTTCTATATTAGAACCCAGGGTGTCTTGTTCCTGTTGAAGTTGTGGCGTGATTTCATTTATGAATGAGTCTCTGTCAAATGTTTTGAACCGTCTGATTATTCTTTCATCTTCTTTGCGTTGGGTGGGGTTATTCAGGGTCATGGTGAATTCAATTCATGACCTAATGGGAGACAGCCAACATGGCTTTAGACAAGGAAGATCTTGTCTTACTAATCTGTTATGTTTTTTTGAAGGCGTGAATAATCAGGTGGACAAAGGTGAGTCGGTTGATATTGTGTATCTGGACTTTCAGAAAGCCTTTGACAAGGTCCCTCATGAGAGACTTTTGGCAAAACTAAAGAGTCATGGGATAGGAGGCAGTGTACTATTGTGGATCAGGAACTGGTTAAAAGATAGAAAGCAGAGGGTAGGGCTAAATGGCCAATTTTCCCAATGGAGAAAGGTGAATAGTGGTGTACCCCAGGGATCTGTGCTGGGTCCGCTGCTTTTTGACATATTCATAAATGACCTGGAAAGTGGAATAACGAGTGAGGTTATCAAATTTGCAGATGACACAAAACCAAATTTGCTAAAACCCAAGAGGATTGTGGAAAATTGCAAGAGGATCTTGATAAATTGGAAGACTGGGCATCAAAATGGCAGATGAAATTTAATGTGGACAAGTGCAAGGTTATGCACCTAGGGAAGAACAACCCAAACTATGGTTACACGATGCAAGGTTCCACATTAGGAACCACCACCCAGGAAAAAGATTTAGGCATCATTGTGGATACCATGTTAAAACCCTCGGCCCAGTGTGCAGCAGCGGCCAAGAGAGCAAATAGAATGCTAGGTATGATAAGGAAAGGAATGGAAAATAAAACAAAAGATATTATAATGCCTCTATATCGTTCCATGGTGAGACCGCACCTTGAATATTGTGTGCAATTCTGGTCACAGTATCTTAAAAAGGATATAGCGATTTTAGAAAAGGTTCAGAGAAGAGCCACCAAAATGGTAAAGGGGATGGAAGGATACTCCTATGAAGAAAGGCTAAAAAGGTTAGGGCTCTTTAACCTGGAAAAGAGACGGCTGAGGGGAGATATGATAGGAATCTATAAATTAATGAACGGAGTGGAAGGGTAAACGTAGATCGATTGTTTACCTTATCAGAATATAGAAAGACTAGGGGACATGCAATGAAGCTACAGGGTAAACTATTTAAGACTAATAAAAGAAAATATTTTTTCACTCAACGTGTAATCAAACTCTGGAACTTGTTACCGGAGGATGTAGTAAAGGCTGTTAGTGTAGCTGGGTTTAAAAAAGGTTTGGACAAGTTCCTGGAGGAAAGGTCCATAAACCATTATTAAGAAGGGACCCAAGATATCAATGCTTGAACCAATACAAGCATTGTGGAACCTGTGTCCCTTGGGGAAACTGCTAGGTACATATGACCTAGATTGGCCACTGTTGGAAACAGAATACTGGGCTTGATGGACCTTGGTCTGACCCAGTATGGCATATCTTATGTTCTTATGTTCAATTACATGGTGGTGTGACCAAGGGACTGGTGTGATTGTTGGTTTTGTAGTTTTACTCTGTTCAACCAGTTGTGTTGGCATGAATATCATGTCCGGAGTTGTACCATGTTTGTGTGTTGAGGCGTTAATTGGCTGTATTTTAGTGACTCCATGACTTTTAAGAACGATGCAGTTTCTCTGGTGGGTGCGGATGTTAGGTTGTAGTCTCCTAGTACAACTAGAGGTTTGTGTATTCTGTTATGTGTGCATATCATTTCAATTACTGTGGATAGGTGTTCAGTTGTGGTTCCAGGTGGTCTGTACGTGAGGGAGATGGTTAGGTATTTGTTGGCTATAGTGAGTGTATTGGATTTGATTGTGTTAGTGGCGGCGATTGTTTTGAATCTGATCCTTTCTGGTGAGTATTAGTACTCCTCCTCCTCTCTTTTGTGCTCTGATGCAGTTGAATGCTGAGTATCGTGTTGGGGTTACTTGATTTAATATGATCTGGTCTGAGTCGTCTAGCCAAGTCTCAGTGATGCATGTTATATCAAGCTTCTTGTTGTGGATTAGGTCAAGGATAGTATTTAGTTTGTTCCTGATAGATCCGGCGTTTAGTACAGCACATCTGATGTTTGTTGATATGATTGGGTTTGTATGTCTATTGTTTGTGAGGTGAGAGGGTGTGTTACGTGTGTCCCTGTATGATTTATGGGCTGTATTCTTTGCTTGTTGGCGTTCTTTGGATATGTGTGCATCTAGGTTGGGTGGTATGTGGGTTTATCAGGGGTATTTGTTCATTTAGTCAGATGCTGTATATGCAGAGTGCAAACATGTGGAGGAATGTGAGGTAGGCCATAAAGTAGTGGGTAGTGGTGTGCATTTTATACCGTGTATTTGCTGACCTGGGTTGTAATTTGTTGAATGGGGTAGTGGGCTTGTGTAGCGTGAGTTGTTTACGAACCAGGCTATGCAAATTAATTGCATAGAACTTGCTATCCAATCTACAAACGGTTGGTTGTCTCGGCAGAGTATCAGCATTAAATTCTAAGCAACTAATCTACAAGCAGTTGATCATTCTACAGGCAGTTGGTTGTTATGGCAAAGTTCTATGCAATTAATCTACAAGCAGTTGATTGCCCAGGCAGGGCGTCATAAATAGGTTCTATGCAATTAATCAGTAAGCAATGGATTGCCCAGGCAGGGCAAGGCAGCAGACATAACTTAGAATCAGTGAATTTTCTATGTAAGGTACGGCAGCAGATTTAACCTCGATGTGTCATGGCTTGAGATGCTGTTATTTGGTCGCTGCTTGGTCCGCGCTTAAGAGTAATGCCAAAGGGCCCTCTGGCGAGGCCCTCAGGCGCGGGCCCACCTGGCGGCGGCACTCCTTTGAAGTTGTTTGTTCCTCCTACACACAGCCCCGATTGGGCTGGAGTCCCTGAGCGGGAGGGCTTGCCAGCCCGCTCAGGTGCTCTACCCCGATCGGGGGAGCCTCGTGATGGCCGCGGGTTCTCTCTACTTTTTCTAAATGCAGTCGTGATAAAGCGTCAATTGACACACTTTGGTGTTTCTAGTTAAAATTCCTTTTGGGGCTTCTAGTGTTAAACAATCTACGTTACTCGTTCCAGTCAGTTCATTAATTTATAGACTTCTATCATATCTCCCCTCAGCCATCTCTTTTCCAGGTTAAAGAGTCCTAACCTTTTTAGCCTTTCATAGGGGTATCCTTCCATCCCCTTTACTATTTTGGTGGCTCTTCTCTGAACCTTTTCTAATAACGCTATATCCTTTTTAAGATATGGCGACCAAAATTGCAAACAATATTCAAGGTGCAGTCGCACCATGGAACGATACAGAGGCATTATAATATCCTTTGTTTTATTTTCCATTCCTTTCCTTATGATACCTAGCATTCTATTTGCTCTCTTGGCTGCCGCTGCACACTGGGCAGAGGGTTTTAACATGTTATCCACAATGACGCCTAAATCTTTTTCCTGGATAGTGGTTCCTAATGTGGAACCTTGCATCGTGTAACCATAGTTTGGGTTGTTCTTCCCTAAGTGCATAACTTTGCACTTGCCCACATTAAATTTCATCTGCCATTTGGATGCTCAGTCTTTCAATTTATCAAGATCCTCTTGCAATTTTCCACAATCCTCATTGGTTTTAACAACTTTAAATAGTTTTGTGTCATCTGCAAATTTGATAACTTCACTCGTTATTTCTTTTTCCAGGTCATTTATGAATATGTTAAAAAGCAGCGGACCCAGCACAGATCCCTGGCATACACCACTATTCACCTTTCTCCATTGGGGAAATTGGCCCTTTAGCCCTATCCTCTGCTTTTTATCTTTTAACCAGTTCCTGATCCACAATAGTACACTGCCTCCTATCCCATGACATTTTAGTTTTGCCAATAGTCTCTGATGAGGGACCTTGTCAAAGGCTTTCTGAAAGTCCAAATACACTATATTAACTGACAAACCTTTGTCTACCTGTTTATTCACACCTTCAAAAAAACACAACAGATTAGTAAGACAAGATCTTCCTTTTCTAAAGTCATGTTGACTGTCTCCCATTAAGCCATGACTATCTACATGGTAGTAAGCAAAGACTGTGTCCCTCAGTGAGCATGCCTTACTCAGCTGCTCACATCTGCCGATTCAAACCATCAGCTATGTGGATGGAGTGTGAATATGTGAGAAAGTAAATATGATGTGTATGGGTGGGTGAAAGGTATGTCGCTAAGGAATGTGAGAGGATGTTGAAAGTGTGTGATATGTTTGGGGAGGGGGAGGGGCATAGGGTGCAAGTATATAGGGTTGGCGTGTAATATCTATGGAGTAGTTGTGGGTGTTGCAGGTGAATCAGGATGTACCGTAGTTGGGGTTGGTCATGGATGTGTGTGCTGGAGGTCATCATCATGGAGTAGGTGGGTGCAATGAGGTTGCTTTTAAGTGCCTTTTGGTGTAATCCATCACCAGTGGTTTGATTTGATCCAAGTATGTCACTGGGGGATGAAGGCGGCAGGCTTTGGGAAAGGCATGTTGGTCAATATTTAACTATAGGGATGGCCAACCTTCCACACAAAGGCCATGAAAACTCAGGTCACAGCAACCTAGGGTCTCATCTTCAACAAGTGGGGCTATGAGCCCCCCTTCCCCTCAAAGAAAGGGCCAAACCTTTAAACCCAACTACATTAAAATGTTTTTACTAGATTCTCTGGTAACGAATGTACTATTTTATGGCTTCATTCAATGTCCTTTAGTCTCAATACTTTTTGAAGGAGTAAACAACTGATTCACATTTGCTCATTCCACTTCATTCATTTTATATACCTCTTATCATATCTCCCTCCTCAGCTATCTCTTCTCCAAGCTGTAGAGCCCTAACCTTTTAAGCCTTTCCTCATAGGGCTATCCTAACATCTCTGTTAACATTTTGGTCACACTTTTCTGTACCCTTTCCAGTGCTGCTATATCCTTTTTTATATGTGGTGATCATAACTGTACATAATACTCAAGGTGAGGTATCATAAGGAAAGGAATGGAAAATAAAACAAAAGATATTATAATGCCTCTATATCATTCCATGGTGAGACCGCACCTTGAATATTGTGTGCAATTCTGGTCACCGTATCTTAAAAAGGATATAGAGATATTAGAAAAGATTCAGAGAAGAGCCACCAAAATGGTAAAGGGGATGGAAGGATACTCCTATGAAGAAAGGCTAAAACAGTTAGGGCTCTTTAACCTGGAAAAGAGACGGCTGAGGGGAGATATGATAGGAATCTATAAATTAATGAATGGAATGGAACGTGTCAACGTAGATCGATTGTTTACATTATCAGAATATAGAAAGACTAGGGGACATGCAATGAAGCTACAGGGTAAACTATTTAAGACTAATAAAAGAAAATATTTTTTCACTCAATGTGTAATCAAACTCTGGAATTTGTTACCGGAGTATGTAGTAAAGGCTGTTAGTGTAGCTGGGTTTAAAAAAGGTTTGGACAAGTTCCTGGAGGAAAGGTCCATAAACCATTATTAAGAAGGGACCCAGGATATCAATGCTTGACCCAGTACAAGCATTGTGGAACCTGTGTCATTTGGGGAAACTGCTAGGTACGTATGACCTAGATTGGCCACTGTTGGAAACAGGATACTGGGCTTGATGGACCTTGGTCTGACCCAGTATGGCATATCTTATGTTCTTATGAGGTCACGTCATGGAGCGATAGAGGCATTATGGATTAGGGCTCCTTAAATTGCAATTGAGAGTCAAGATTCGTTGTTTCCAAAACAAATGGAATCACATTACCAATTTCAACAGAACAAAGACACTGTAGTAGTACACTGCAACTACCTTATAAAATAATCCTGCCCTTCTGGATGTTCATAATTAACCAATTCTGAACTGTCCAGTTCTTAATTAATAAAAAACAAAACCACCACATTCAGTTGCATAATGATTTCTTCCACCTTATTTACAAGTATAACCATCTGGATGTCGTCAGCATTTATCTCTGTGATAGCAACAAGCAAGCAAACAGAACGAGAAAAATACTATATAAAATGAAAGACCAAATCCTGAGATCAGATGGTAACTTTCACTGTTAGAGACACTCACCCTTAGCTTCTTAAGTAATGGGCAAACTAGAGCCGCCTTCAAATTTTGAGGAAATGTTCTTGCTAGTGAAGAATTCACAACAGAGGTTAAAACCAGTTGTACATGATCCTCTCTTTGAAGCAAGAGTTAGGCCATGGATCCAAAACGTTAGCCTTTTCATTCATTCGCAAAAAGATCTTTTACACTTCAACCTCCATGATCATCAGAAATTCCTTCAAACAGGGCTCAACCCCTGTGGTACAGTCACCATTACCCAAAGCAACTGTATTGAAACCTGCAGGAAAGTCTTGTTTAACCTAAGAATTTCTCTCTTAAATACTGGTCCAAGCTCAAAGCCATGGATTCACAATCATGGCTAGGTATATCAGCTTCAAAATCATAGATGTCACCAATTGAGAAAGTGCATTAGAAGCAAAGAGCATTCTTTTGTCTACCTGCAAAAATCACCTACATTCTTCATGTACATGCCATGTATATAACCCCACAAAACTTTGCTCTAAAAATTACAACTTATAAATATGAAAATGTTTTTATGGACCAAACAGAGCAACAAACCACATATGGTATTGCTCCAATTCTCATTGGTCCATTTTTATAAAAATCTTTTCTTCATGCAACTTCATATAGCTTCAATGTGCTCTTCTATTTATCCTTTATATTGTCATACAAACTACTGTTACAAGCAATAGAGTCCTATGTGGAGTGGAGGAGTGGCCTAATGGTTAGAGCACTGGCTTGGGTTCGATTCCCACTAACAATGCTTGTGGCCTTGTGCAAGTCACTTAACCCTCCATTGCCTCAGAAAAATCCAAGTTATCAATATCCCTGTTTATTGTACATTACCAAGTTTAAGTTACAATGTAAACCGCTTTGACTGAAATGATAAAGCGGTATATAAAAAAGCCTGATAAACATAAAAAATGTCAGGTGTGATATGAGGCTATATTTTGAAATTAATATGACTTATCTTTCTGCCTCGGGGGTTAAAATATATTGCTCCACACTCATTGCCAGGTCCAGCATTACTTTAATTCCATCCTCCCCAAAGCATAATAGAACACGAACCCACAGTTTGCTTCATGCACTGGCAATTCAGTGTTTGTGACCAGCACAGTTGCTTCAGGCTTTTGTTACTGATGGTATTTCATGTGGTTTTCACCTTGAGGTATATAGATAGATCCCTGACGGAGGCATATGTGCCAAAACCTGGCCAAGCTGGGTTTTTAATATCGTTCTGTATCATTTGGTGTGGCTATGGTTCTTTTCCACATTCCTTTTGCAGTGCTTAGTGTTTGCGGAATACTTCCTCTTTTCAGTTTCCATAATATTTTGTATGGCAATATAAAGGATAAATAGAAAAGCACATTGAAACCATCTGAAGTTGCACGTAGAAAAGATTTTTTATAAAATAGATCGCTGATGAGAATTTGAGTAGCAACATAGTTTGTTGCATTATTTGATGGTCCACAAAAACATTTTCATATTTATAAGTTGTAATTTTTAGAGCAAATTTTTGTTCCTGAGCGGTCCTCCAGTTTAGTCCTCCACATCAGGGTAGTGCACCTCCTCCTGCAGCAAGGAGACTGGACCAATCAAATCTTTCCCCTATCAGGATGTATACTGCTGGAGCTCCCATCAGCCCCCCAGTGTGTCCAGTCTTCTTGCAGCAGGAGGCGGTGTGAGCCTGTTCGGGGCTCACTTTAGGGCTTAGATCTCTACTTTTCGGGTTTTTGTTTGATTTGTCTTTGATTTCCTTTCTTTCCTTCAGATTAGGTCTGTCTCCAAATCCTCTGAATGAGGGAGTTGAGCTTGCACTGCCCGTCTGCCTGCTACTGCCTAACGGCACGTCGGGTGCAGTCTGTAGCCTTTGATCTCCCCTCCTAGAAAGCACGGAGGAGGAATCGGGCGATATTCACCACCTTATTTATTTGGTGACTTTCTCTGAACGGTGATCCAGCTGCTCGGAGGACCCCAGAACGCTCCTCTCTCCGATCGGTGAGTGCTCTCACCGTGGGGCTCTGGTGCTTTGCTCTTTTCATTTCAGCTCCGTTGTCTCGCAGCGTCTACGGGGTAAGTGCCCTTCTTGTCAATTTTGGAGTTCCCGGATATCTCGGGGTGGCGAAATCAGTGCGATTTGTTTTCTCTCTTTGATTTTACTTTAGTTTTATTTTTCGCTCCTTTTTTCCTTGCCGTGGTGCTGGCGGCCATTTTCTTTTTTCAGTTCCCGTTTTTTTCATCGGGCCGTGCTGCGGGGGTCCGGGGCTGTGCCACCTAGCCAGAGTTGCCCTTGTCCTCGCACTGCAGTGCTCCAAGATAATTAAAATAAATAAAAAATAAAAAAGCCCAAAGGTCAGAAAAGACAGGGATTTTTTGTTGATTGTTGCAGTCCTGCTTGTGGTCTGGCCTGCTTTCTTCTTCAGCTGTGCTGCCCTTCTGGGTTGATCTTCCATGTCCCGTTGGGCGCAGTGCGTGATCTGTGAGTCCCGCAAAGGCTCCGTTTCTGACGCTGGTGTCTGCAAGGGCTGCGCTTGCGGTCAGCCAGATCTTCCGCAACAAATGGAGCCTGGTGTGCCTTTGGAGCCCGTGGATCCACTGGTTTCCGGTGCGGAAGAGCTAGCTCCAGGGACTCTCCTTCCGTCCTCTTCTCCTTCTCCGTCTGCGCCAGGGGGCTTGCAGGCAGTAGGGGCCGGCGAGGCATGCTGGGGGGATTTCTCCCCTGATTTTGTCCTTCTTATGCATCAAGCTTTCCAGAAGGGCCGCCTCGGACAGGTTTCTGAGCTGACCGCGGTTGCGCAGGCTCCACCGTCCCTCAAGGGCGGGGGGGCGAGAGTGGACACTCCTAAGGCAGCCAAGCGGTCCCGGGTTTCAGAAATGGAACACCCTGATATGGAGTGGCAGGAGCAGGTATGGTCTGATGGAGAGCCCGAGGACAGGCTCGACAAAATGAAGGAAGGGGAGATTCCGGAACCTGAGGATCAGGGTTGTATCATCCGAGTATTTCGCAAAGACGAATTGCTTCCCTTGATCACTGAATCTCTGCAAGCCCTGAACTTGACTGTCGGGCGACCAGTGGAGGAGGCGGCTTTGGAAGACCCTCTTATTCAAGAGGTGCGAGATTCTCAGACAGTGTTCCCGGTCCATAGAGTGGTCGATCAGATGATTCAGGCTGAGTGGGATCAACCTGAGTCCGGCTTGAAGGGTATCAGGACGATGAACCGTCTCTATCCTCTGGCGGACAAGGACAAAGAGAAGTTTCGTTCGCCATGGGTCGACGCAGCGGTTTCGGCAGTGACTAAGAAAACGACGATTCCGGTTGAAGGCAGTGCGGCCTTGAAGGACACTCAAGATAGGAAGGTGGATGGATTGTTAAAGCAGGCCTTTGAGACTAATGCCTGGCTTTACAGACCTAGATTTGTGAAGCCTGGGTCTCTAGAGCCTGTTTGAGATGGGCGCAGCATTTGCGGCAAGACTCCCGCCTGGACCAACCGGGTTTGTTGGAGGTGACCCACTTGGAATCGGGGTCGGCGTATTTGACGGATGTTCACTATGATTTGATCAGGACGTTGGCTAACAGCATGGCTTCAGTAGTCGCGGCGCGCAGGACTGTTTGGCTTCGTAATTGGGCTGCTGATGGGTCTTCCAAAGCGCGTCTCAGCAAGCTTCCCTTTAAAGGCAAGCTGTTATTCGGCGGCGACCTGGATAAGTTGGTCAAGGACCTCGGAGATTCTAAAGGCGGAAGGCTCCCAGAGGATAAGCCTCGACAGAATAGAGGTGTCTTCGGCTAGAGCGCCCTTTCGGGACTTTCGCAGATTCCGGTCTTCCCGGCTTGGGGGTTTCCAGCGCGGAAGACTGGCAACTAGATCCTCGGGTTTTCGAGGGTTTCGAGGAGCGGGTAGAGGGTTCTCGGCTGCCTCCCCTTCGTCCTCCTCTTCCTTTAGTCGCAAGCCGCAATGAAGCGAGGCGGACCCCGGGAGGAAGTCAGGTGATCGGAGGTCAACTTCGTCATTTTCTTTCTTCCTGGGTCCAGATAACTTCGGACCAGTGGGTCCTCGAGATCATTCGGGAGGGGTACGCTCTTGAACTGGCTTGTCCCCTCCGGGATGTCTTCATTCTGTCGCCCTGCAAAAGTCCTCAAAAAGTGTTAGCCGTTCGCATGACATTGGACCACCTGCTGGCCTTGGGGGCGGTGGTGCCTGTTCCTGATTCCGATCTTGGTTCAGGTCGATACTCTATTTCGGGGTGCCAAAGAAGGACGGGTCCCTCCGTCCTATCCTGGATCTCAAGGGCGTGAATCGTTGCCTTCGGGTGCCTCATTTTTGCATGGAAACTCAGATCCGTCTTAGTTGCGGTGCATCAGGGAGAGTTCCTAACATCTCTCGATCTTTCGGAGGCCTACTTACATATTCCGATCAGGGCGGTTCATCAAAAGTTCCTACTGTTCGCCCTTCCTTGGGGTCATTACCAGTTTCAGGCGCTGCCATTCGGCCTGGCCACGGCGCCCCGTGTTTTCACCAAGGTCATGGTGGTAGTTGCGGCGGCGTTGCGGAAGGAAGGTGTTTTGGTTCACCCTTCTCGATGCTTGGTTAATTCGAGCAAAGACCGAGAGAGAGAGCTTGCAAGCCACAGGCAGAATGATAGCTCTACTGCAAAGTCTCGGTTGGATGGTAAACCAGAAAAAGGGCCATTTAGTGCCAACTCAGTCCCTCGAGTATCTCGGAGTTCGCTTTGATGCGGCGAAAGGGTTGGTGTTTCTGCCGGATCACCGAGCGCGAGCTTTGCGCCTTCTGATTTGCAAGTTTTTAGCGTTCCCGGCTCCGTCAGCTTGGTGGTACCTTCGTGTGTTGGGAACGATGGCGGCGACTCTCGATGTAGTCCCCTGGGCCAGGTTTCACATGCGTCTGCTGCAACGAGCCCTTTTACGGCGTTGGTCGAATCAAACGGATTCCATGAACAGGCAGTTGCCTTGTCCCCGGTGAGTGTGGCAGTCGTTACGCTGGTGGCTGAGCTCGACGGCGTTGCAAGCGGGAGTTCCTCTAGAGCAGCCGGTATGGATGCCGGTAATGACGGATGCGAGTCTGGCGGGCTGGGGGGCTCATTGCGACAGTCGTTTCGCGCAGGGAGCGTGGTCAGCTCTGGAAGCCTCTTGGTCGATCAACCACCTCGAGCTGCGAGCGGTGATGCGGGCACTACAGCAAATTTTTGTTAGTGATTACAGGGGCTCTAAACACTAAGGCATTTTTATGCGTGTGCATGTACATAGCCTAAGCATGCCCAAATCCTCACATTTGATTACCAAATCCTTTAGACTTATGCCACCAATATTCAATTTTTCTAAGAGTCTTTTTTGTCCCTGTAATTCAGAAAAATACATAGGTGCAGATTGACATCTCTTTTTAAGAGCTTCTTCTTGAATACGGGAGGAATAATGGATAATGTAGAATTCCACCTATCCACTGAAGTCTTCGTTCATCACCCAGTACCATCTTTATGCTGATGACTCTCGGATCTCTCTGCACCTTAAATGTCTCCAGGAATCCAGGACCAGATCTCTGCGTGCTTATCAGACATTGCTACCTGGATGTCCAGCCAAAGTCTGAAAATGACCACCACCCCCACCCCTTCTCTATTTCTGTGGAGAACACTACACTCCTCCCTGTTTCCTCAGCTCACAACCCTGGGATCATCTTTGATTCTCCTCTCTCTTTCTCTGCACACATCAGACTGATGGAAGCGACAGGTTTTAGGTTTCTCTATAACAAAATTTGACCCTTCCTTTCTGAACACACTAAGACCCTTATCCACTTTTTGGTCACCTCCCGTCTTGACTACTATCACCTGGCTCCTCGCTAGTCTCCCTCTGAATCATCTCTCTCCCCTTCAGTCTGTTCAAAACTCACTTCATAGCTTATCCTCCGCCAGTGTTGCTATGCTCATATAACCCCTCTTCTCTGGCCTCCCTATCCATTTCCATGTCCGGTTTAAACGTCTCCTACTAACCTACAAGTACATTCTTCTGCTGCTCTTCACTACCTTTCCTCTCTTATCTCACTCTGCACCCACCTTGGGAACTCTTCCTCTGCCAGATCCCTTTTATCTGTGCCCTTCTGTCACTGCCAACTCCAAACTTTGATCATTCCACCTTGCTGCTCCCTATGCCTGGAACAGTCAGTACATCAGGCTCCATCTCCAGCCCTATTCAAATCCAGGCCAAAAGCCCACCTCTTCAAGGCTGCTTTTGGATCCTGATGCTCTTTGTTCCCTACTTGTGTATCTTACCATTCTCTAGTCCAGGGATGGCGAACTCCAGTCCTGGAGTGCCACAATTCAGCCTGGTTTTCAAGATGTCTCTAATGAATATTCATGAGACATATTTATTTATTTAGACAGTTTTGTATACCGCCTTATCCTTCAATCAAAGCGGTCACAACACAATTGGGGGATACATTTAACACGTGGGGATATGAGACACATACACTAATACTTACAGGGAACATGGGCAATGGAGGGTTAAGTGGCTTGCCCAAGACCACAAGGAGCATCTGTGGGACTAGAAACCCCAGTCCTTCCGTCCCAAGGTTGCTGTCCTCTAGTGGGATTTGAACCCCCGACCTTCCGGCCTGAAGTACCTTGCCCCAACCACTAGGCTACTCCTCCCCACGGGAGGCAGTGGCTGCAAATATATCATGAATATTCATTAGGGACATCCTGAAAACCAGGCTGAATTGTGGCACTTCAGGACACAAGTTTGCCATCTCTGCTCTAGACTCCAATTTTGTGATGTTCTTCATTTTGATTAGATTGTAAGCTCTCATGAGAACAGGACGGTGTCTTACATCTATAAGTATAGCACTGTGCATGCTTTATAGTACTATACAAATAAGTAGTAATAGTAGTACCTTCTCTAACAAAACATCAGAAAACCATTTGTCAAAAAATAACGCACCATGAATTCTACGACATGAAACCTGTGTCCATACCCAGAATTAACTCAATACAAAATCACTGCACCAAAGTATTTCATTATTAGGAACTTCTTCTAATGTGATAAAAGATAAAGCGCTATGAGACGTATATAAAAATGACAAATCCAATATGAGTGTAATTCTATAAGGAATGGCCAGATTTCACCGCACGTTTACATGTGTAAATCAGGCCATTTAAGTGATTTATGCACATAAATAGCCACTTATGCATGGAGATTAGTCAATTGTCATTCTAAAAAAGTATGCCCTATGGCAGGAATGGCCAACTCCGGTCCTGGTGCACCACAATCCAGCCTGGTTTTCATGATGCCCTAATGAATATTCATGAAATATATTTGCATCCACTGCCTCCCATTGTATGCAAATATATCCCATTATATTGGATGATATTCAGTTGATCATAGCCCACGAAACCTGAGTGTCATTTCAGGCAGAAGTAGACTCTAGATTACATCCAATTGCAGACTGGCTTCTAACCCACAAAATGATACTTAACCCAAACAAAACAGGCAATTTGTTTATCTCAAAATGACAAGCCACCTCCCTTTCAACCAATTCACTCAAAAGTTCAATCCACTGTCTTGGAGCCCTGTTTGATGAGCTCCTCACCTTTAGCCCCTATGCTTCAAAAACCGTTCAAAGATGTTTTTTCGCACTAGGTGCAAGGAGCTCTTTACCCTCAGAGAATGAGTCCGATCTCTGGGGGCTAGAGTAGCAGATTTGGAGGACATAGGGAAGATAGAGAAATACACAGATGAGACCTACAGGGACATGGTACTGAAGTCCCACTTCCAGTCTGGCAGCCTCTCAGTTGCCATGGAGGAGAAAGATTACGTAAAAAGAGAGCATAACCCTGGTGTGGCAGGAAGTGATCCTGTAGCTAGGACCTGTTCTCCAGGTGATATAAAACTCTTGCACCAAGGAGGTTTTCTCCAGGGACATGTGCCCATGAGGGAAGGGTTAGGATGGCAGTTAATAGTTGGCAATTCAATCATTAGGGATGTAGATAGCTGGGTGGCTAGTGAAAATGAGGATCACTTGGTAATATGCCTTATTCATGCAAAGGTAGCAGACCTCACGTGCCACCTAGACAAGGTTTTAGACAGTGCTGGGGAGGAGCCTGCTGTCTTGGTACACGTTGGTACCAATGACATAGGAAAGTGTGGGAGGGAGGTTCTGGAGGCCAAATTTAGGCTTTTAGGTAGGAAGTTGAAATACAGAACTTCCATGATAGCATTCTCCAAAATGCTTTCCGTTCCACGCCCAGGACCCAAAAGGCAGGCAGAGCTCCAGTCTCAATGTGTGATGAGATGACTGAACAAGTAAGAGGGTTTTGGATTTGTTAGGAACTAGGCAACATTGTGGGAAAGGGAGGAGTTTTTCCGAAAGGACAGGCTCCACCTTTATTGGGCTGGAACCAGGCTGCTGGCGTTAACCTTTAAAAAGGAGACAGAGCAGCTTTTAAATTAGATAATAGGGGAAAGCCAACAGTCACCCAAGAGTACATGGTTTGAAAAGATGTATCCTTGAAGGATACTAGCAAAAGAGGGAAGTTATAGTTTTCAGACAGAGATTCCAGTAAAGACAGAAGTAACCCAGATGCACCTAAATACAGAGCTGAAAGATTCCAAATTACCAGTATTAACTGACAACCAGATTAAGAAGAATAAAATACAATCTTTAAAATTCCTGTGTGCAAATGCTAGAAGTCTAAAAAATAAGATGGGAGAGCTAGAATATATAGCACTAAATGAAAGGTTAGACATGATTGGCTTCTCAGAGACCTGGTGGAAGGAGGACAATTGGATACTGATACTTGGGTACAAACTATATCGCAATGATAGGGTAGATCAAACTGGAGGAGGGACTGTGCTCTATGTTAGAGGGCATTGAGTCACATAGGATTAAAGTTTTGCAGGAAAAAAAATACACTTAAGTCTCTATGGATAGAAATTCCATGTAAAAAGGGGAAGACAATGGCATTCAAGTTGCACTACCGATCGCCTGGCCAGAATGAACAGATGGATGATGAAATGGTAAAAGAAATCAGGGAAGCTAACAAAAGTTACAACACAGTAATAAAGGGTGATTTCAATTACTCTGGTATTGACTGGGTCAATATCACAGCAGGACATGCTAGGGAGATACAGTTTCTATATTAAATAAATGACTGCTTCTTGAAGCAGCTGGTTCATGAACCAACAAGAGGGGAAGCTAATTTGAACCTAGTCCTTAGTGAAACACAGGATCTGGTGCAAGAGATATGGGTTTTGGGGCCACTTGGCAAAAGCGATCATAGTATGACCACTTTTGAGTTAATATAAATGGAAGTACTACCACAGTACTACCTTTTAACTTTGAAAAGGAAAACAATGATAAAATGAGGAAAATAGTTAGGAAAAAAACTAAAAGGAACACTGCAAAGGTTAAAGATTTACATCAAGCATGGGCATTGTTTAAAAGTACTCTCTTGGAAGCCTAGAACAAATGTATTCTACGCTTTAAGAAAGGTGGAAGGAAGGCCAAAAAACTGCTAGCCATGGTTTGAAGGCAAGGTCACAGAGGCTGTTGCCAAAAAAATAATCTTTCAGGAAATGGAAAATGGGCCAAATGAAAACGAGAAACAAGCATTGGGAAGTTAGATACAAGGCATTGATAAGACAGGCAAAGAGAGAACTTGAAAAAAAGCTTACCGTGGAAGCAAAAACACAAAAACGTTTTGAAGTACATTCGCAAAGAAAACCACAGAGTTGGCTGGACCACTGAACGATAAAAGGGGTAAAAAGGGGTGCTAAGTGAGGACAAGGCCATAGCGGAGAGACTGAACAAATTCTTTGCTTTGGTCTTTACTGAAGATGATGTAGGGAGGTTACTCATGCCTGAAATGGTATATAAAGGTGATGTATCTGAAGAACTGACAGAAAGAGTAGTTACTCACCTGTAACAGGTATTCTCCAGGAGCAGCAGGAATCAGTCCTCACATATGGGTGACATCGACTTCGATGGAGCCCCCATGCGGAGCATTCCCCCAGCTTTCTAAGAAAGCCTTTGGGAATACACCCATGCATGCGCAGTCCCCTTCCCGCCCAAAGGTGCCATCTTGCTCAGTCTGATGACATAGCTAAAAGACAGCACAAAAAACAAAATGAACTATATACAACTGCAACTCCCAGGGGAGGAGGGAGGGTTGTGAGGACTGATTCCTGCTGCTCCTGGAGAACACCTATTACAGGTGAGTAACTACTCTTTCTCCAGGACCAAGCAGGAAGTCAGTCCTCACATATGGGTGACTCCCTAGCTCTGGGCTACTAGGAACCCAGGCTGAAAAATAGAGCTCCCTCTGTGAAGCCTCACCATCAGGGAAATAATTTTACTGAGAACAGACCCCACCGGTAGCCCAACAAGAGGTCTGGAGGACAGGAGATACCTAAACCTCAAAGAGATTCCGGAGTACTGCCTGACCAAAAGCACTGTCCCTACGGGACTCCCTCTCCAGGTAGTAATGGGCTGCAAAAGTCTGGCTTGAGGACCAAGTTGCAGCCCTACAGATGTCTGAAAACGGTACAGAGCAGAGATGAGCTACTGATGCAGCCATGGCCCGGACACGGTGGGCTGTAACTCGACCCCGCAAGGGAAGGTCTGCCGCCCTGTAAGCCCAGGTGATACAGTCCCGCCACCCATATGGACAAGGTACGCTTGGAGACAGGAGCCCCCAAGTTGTTGGGGTCAAAGGAGACGAAGAGCTGAGTAGCCCTTCTATGACCCCTAGTATGCTCTAGGTAGAAAGACAAAGCCCTTCTACAGTCCAGGGTGTGGAGGACCTCTTCAGCCCTGCTTGCATGGGGCTTATAGGGAAGAACCACCTCCTGATTGAGGTGGAAGGAGGAGACCACCTTCGGTAGAAACTTTGGATGAGTCCTAAGGACTACTCTGTTCTTATAGAAATGGGTGTATGGCCTGTCACAGACCAGGGCCTGAAGTTCACTTACACGCCTGGCTGAAGTCAGTGCCACTAGGAAGAGTCCTCCAAGTAAGGAAGCGAAAAGGGCACGTAGCCATAGGCTCAAAAGGTGGGCGAGTAAGCTGTTGTAAAACCACATTCAACTCCCACTCAGGAGCAGGTGGACGGAGAGGAGGCTTTAGCAAGAGCAAGCCTCTGAGGAACCTGGCCACCAGGGGGTGAACTGACAAAGAGTGCCCCTCCAACACTGAGTGGTGGGCCGCTAGAGCAGAGAGGTGTACCCTAACCGAATTGGACTTAAGACCCTGATTAGACAAGTGCAGCAGGTACTGAAGCACCACTGGCACAGGACAGGAGAAGGGGTTTTCCCGGCGCTGATCACACCACAGGGAGAACCGCCTCCATTTCAGGGCATAGGTCTTTCGGGTGGATTGCTTCCTTGAAACTAAGACAACCTCCTCGACTTCCTGAGGCAAGCCCCAGGGAGCCAGCACTACCCTTGCATCCTCCAGGCCATCAAATTGAGAGCTTTGAGATGGGGTGCAGAAGGGATCCCTGATCCTGAGAAAGAAGATCGGGTTGAAACACCAGAGGAAGAGGGGTGTCCACCGCCAACTGTAACAGGAGGGGGAACCAGGGTTGCCTTGGCCATCTGGGGGCTACCAGGATGACCGAGGCCCTGTCCCTTAGAATCTTGAACAAGGCTCGAGCCACCAGGGGCATGGGAGGGAACGCATACAGTAGGCCCTGGGACCATGAGATCAGGAAGGCATCCACCGCCGATCTTTTGGGATGCGGTTGCCTGGAGCAGAACTGGGGCAGCTGCTGGTTCAGGGGACTGGCAAAGAGGTCGATAGACGGAAGTCCCCATCTCAGGAAAATGGTCTGGACCACTAAAGGGTGCAGTTGCCACTCGTGAGGTTGCAGGACCCTGCTCAATCTGTCTGCTAGAACGTTTTCCTGGCCAGCAAGATAGACAGCCCTGAGCAGCATATTGTGTTGAAGTGCAAAGGAGCAGAGGGCCTGTCTCTCTCGACACAGGAGCCTTGACCCTGTGCCCCCCTGCTTGTTGACATAAAACATTGCCACTTGGTTGTCTGTTTGCACCAATACAGCCTGGTGGGCCAGGGTATCGGCGAAGGCCTTGAGGGCTAAATGTATCGCCCTGAGTTCTAGCAGGTTGATCTGCTGAGTGGCCTCCCATGGGGACCACAGGCCCTGTGTGCACTTGTCTAGGCAATGTGCACCCAAGCCCTGCAAGGAGGCATCGGTTGTGAGTACCACTGTGGGAACAGGTACCTGAAAAGGAATCCCCTGTAGCAGGTTGGGGGAGTGTAGCCACCACTGCAGGGAGTTCAGGAAGGGTTTGGACACCCTTTGTCTCTGAGGTTTCCTGTGGCCTGCCTCCACTGAGTTCTGAGACACCACTGTGCAGGCCGCATATGCAGGCGAGCATTGGGGGCACTGTCGATGCCATATGGCCTAGGAGCCGTAGGCAAAGCCTGGCGGAAACCAGTGGGTTGCTTACAAACCGGCTGGCCAAGCTCAGCCGCCTTTCCACTCTGTCCTCTGGCAAGTAAGCCTTCGCTTGCAGGGAGTCCAACCTTGCCCCAATAAACTCCGGGTTCTGGGAGGGGAGCAAAGTGGACTTTGCGAAGTTTATGACAAAGCCTAGTTGGCTGAAGGAGAGACACAGTACGGAGGGTGGCTTGCCTGGCCTCCTGGAGAGTCTGACCCCTGATGAGCCAGTCGTCCAGGTAGGGGAAGACAAATATGCCCTGGTTTCTCAAGTAGGCCGCTACACAGCTAGGCACTTTGTGAAAACTCGTGGGGCGGAAGTTAGGCCAAAGGGCAGTACCCTGTACTGAAAATGGCTTCCTGCCACCATGAACCTGAGGTACTTTCTGTGGTCTGGATGAATGAGGATGTGAGTGTACGCATCCTTTAGATCCAAGGAGCATAGCCAATCTCCCTGCTGGAGGTAGGGCAGCAGTGTTCCAAGAGTGAGCATCTTGAACTTTTCTTTTTCCAAGAACTTGTTGAGATTTCTCAGGTCTAGAATGGGCTGGAGACCTCCGGTCCGCTTTGGCACAAGAAAGTACCGGGAGTAGAAGCCCTGTCCCCACAAGTGTGGAGGTACAGGCTCTACCGCCTTGTCTTGGAGCAGACCTAGCAGTTCCTGGAGAAGGAGTTCCTGATGCAGAGGAGGCCTTGGAGGCTCTCCTGGGAAGTAGGTAGGGGGTACCTGATCGAAATGGAACAGATAGCCGTTCTGGACTATGCTCAGTACCCAAGCATCCCTTGTGATGGGTGGCCACTGGTGGGCAAACAGGACCAAGCGACCCCCTGTGCTGAGGTGGGCCAGCAGGGGTGGAGAGGCTATGCAAAGCCCCCTCCCTGCCGAGTAGGAGCAGGAGCTGGAGGCTGGGGGGCTTTCTGCCTACGGGGCCCATGTCCCTGCCCCTTGGCCTGCTGACCCTGCTGGGAAGCTGGGGAGGCCTGATAATGAGGAAAAGGTTTGTAGGCAGGCGCCTTCCTTGGGTAAAAGGCCTTTTTCCCCGAGCCCTTCTTATTATGAGAAGGGGCAGAAATTTTACTGGACAATCTTGTCCTCGTCAGAGTCTCAGTCTCGAGCTCAGCAGCCTTTTTGGCCATGGGCTTGCCAAAGAGGTTTTCACCCTGGCATGGGACATCGACCAACTTGTCCTGCACCCATGGCTCGAGATCCGATGACTGTAGCCATGCCTGGCATCGAGCAGCGATGCCAGCCGCCGCTACACAGGCTGAAGCCTCGAATCAATCGTAGGCCGCCTGGGAGATGAATTTAGAACATTCCCGGACCCCCCTGAGGACAAGGATTGGAATCTCTGCAAAGGTTCCCCGTAGAGACCAGCGGAGAACCCGGCTACCTCTTTAGCCAGGTGCCGCAAGTACATGCCCATGTACAGCTGGTAGGCTTGGACACGGCAAGCAAGCATCGAGCCCTGGATGCACTTTCTGCCGATGGCATCTAGGCTTTGGGCCTCCCTGCCGGGGGCACCACGGAGTGCATCTTCTGGCTCTTCAGACGATGCATGGCCGATTCCACAACCATAGAATGGTGCGGCAGCTGCACCTTCTGAAAACCAGGGCTCTTCCGGACTCAATACATGGAATTGATCTGCTTGCTCAAAACCGGCGCCGACGCCAGTGCCTCCCACATTCATTAGAGGAGCCGTTCCAGCATCGGAGGAACCGGCACAGTAAAGGCCTCCCTTGGGGGAGAATCATACTGGAGGGCATCGAGCTCCTTGGGGTCTGCAGGAACATTCAGGGCCTTGGCCATGTCCTTAAACTCCGAGAACCGGGTATCCTCCGGAGGGGACCTACTCCAGGGTTCGGACTGCGTCGAGTCCGAAAAGTATCGGGGGACTCATCCTCCATCTCCCATGCAGACTCATCTGAAGAAAAGTCGAGGGGCTCCGACCGCGCGGGTTCCGGCAACACCCGCCCCGACGCCAGGGCCATCGGCGTCGACGCCCTCGGTCCCGAGCAGGAGGTCGAGGGAGACCGTGACAGAGACCGGACTCGGGCCTTCATGGCTGCGAGAACCGGCTCTGTCTCCGGGGTCGACTTGGACATCGATGTCCCGGTGGTCGGGGCAGATGCACCAGTCAGGCTGGCCATAAGCACCCGCTGCTGATCCATGAAGGCAGACAATCTGCACTCCAAGGCTGTCAGCCTGAGTCCAAGCTCAGGAGACTCAGCAGTCGACTCGGCCCCGACGTCGGCTCCCTAGGAGGAGAGTCCTCGAGGACAACACGACTTACATGCTCGACAGACTCCGGCTCTACACGGGATACCTTAGTTGGCTTCTCCAACTCCAAGAGCCCGGGGCGGCTGTTCGGGGTCCGAGACCTGGCCTTCGAGGAACCAGACGCTTCCTCCAATGCCGCCCTCACAAGCTCTCTCTTCCTCTTATGCTCCCGACTGGGGGACCCCCTTTCAGAGGAACCCCGAAGCAGCTCGGGATCTGACTCCCGAGACATCGAGGCCTCTGACGAGGTCCGGGCCTGTCC
Source organism: Ichthyophis bannanicus (assembly GCA_033557465.1). Lineage (NCBI taxonomy): Eukaryota > Metazoa > Chordata > Amphibia > Gymnophiona > Ichthyophiidae > Ichthyophis > Ichthyophis bannanicus. Next base: position 676,211,760 of record CM066032.1, on the reverse strand, counting down.
AGAGGCCGAGTCCGAGAAAATCCTCTCCTTCTGATACTGCCAGCTCCTGAGTGCCTTGGTGGACATTTTGCCACAGGGACACAGACCTTGGGATCATGGTCAGGCCCGAGGCAACGCAGGCAGCAGTCGTGTGTGTCGATAAGAGACATGAGTTTCTTACAATGATCACACTTCTTAAAACCACTAGAGGCCATCGGGGAAAAACGGGCGACCCCGCAAGGTCAAAGGACCAGCCCTCCAGGGAAAGAAAAAGAGCGCGAACGCATGCCACGAAGGGCAAAAACACGAAAAATAGAGATCAGGTCGATACCGGCATACCAAACCCGGGCGGGAAGGGGAACCGGCATCGAACCGGACAAAAAGAGGCGCGAGAATCACAGAAAAAAATCCAACTTTTCCAGGTGACAAGGACAGACGTCCGTTGGGCTCCACAGAAAAAGAAAGACTGAGCAAGATGGCACCTTTGGGCGGGAAGGGGACCGCGCATGTGTGGGTGTATTCCCAAAGGCTTTCTTAGAAAGCTGGGAAAATGCTCAGCATGGGGGCTCCATCGAAGTCGATATCACCCATATGTGAGGGCTGACTTCCTGCTTGGTCCTGGAGAAATATTGATAAACTGGGGAAAAGTATTCCAACTACTTAATGAACTGAAGCGCAGCAAATCACCTGGACTGGATCGTATACATCAGAGGGTGGCGAAAACTGAAAGATGAGACTGCAGACCTACTATTAGCAATGTGCGAACTATCATTAAAATCATCTGTAGTAACAGAAGATTGGAGAGTGGTCAATGTAATGACAATTTTAAAAAAGGGTACCAAGGGTGATCCAGGAAACTATTGACCAGCGAGTCTAACATCAGTACCGAGCCATCATAAAGAATAAAATTACTTGACATGTAGGTAGTCAAGGTTTAATGGGAGAAACCCAACATGGATTTAGCCAAGGGAAGTCTTGTCTTAATCTGTTTTAGTTTTTGAAAATGTGAACAGGTAGACAAAAGGTGAGCCAACTGATATGGTATCTGGATTTTCAGAAAGTCTTTGACAAGTCCTTCATGAAAGATTCCTGACCAAATTAAAAAAGTCATGGGAGAAGAGGCAGTGTACTATTGCGGATCAGGAACTGGTTAAAAGATAGAAAGAGGCGAGTAGGGCGAAATGGCCAATTTTCTCAATGGAGAAAGGTGAATAGTGGAGTACCCTAAGGATCTGTGCTGGGCCCACTGCTTTTTAACATATTTATAAATGACCTGGAAAAGGGAATAAATGAATGAGGTAATCAATAATGAATGAGGTGATCAGTTTAGGAAAGCCCTCAAACTCAACCTTTTCAACAAGTACCTCATAGAGCCCAACGTCACCCCATAAAGTCCAACGATACAATTCGCTAGCAAATATATGGATGCCCAACAACACGCCAAGACAGATACTATAACCCTTAGTGGTGCATATGTTTCTATGAAACTCCTGTTCATATGACTATGTAGCCAGTTTTGTAAATAGTTTACCCCTGTTAGCCAAGTTTTTTGCCCTGTTATCTGTACTGAGCATTTTTTGTTCCATGTAAACCGCGCTGATGCTGAATAGTGCGGTATATAAGAGACTGTAAATAAATAAATAAATCAAATTTGCAGATGATACAAAATTATTCAAAACTGTTAAAATACAAGAGGATTATGAAAAATTGCAAGAGGACCTTGATAAAAGGGAAGACTGGACGTCCAAATGACTGATGAAATTTAATGTGGACAAGTGCGAAGTTATGCACTTAGGGAAGAACCCCCCCAAACTAGTTACACAATACAAGGTTTCACATTAGGAATTATCACCCAGGGAAAGATCTAGGCGTCGCCATAGACAATACGTTGAAACTCTCTGCCCACTGTGCCATCGTGGCCAAGAAAGCAAATAAAATGTTAGTTATGATAAGGAAAGGAATGGAGAAGAAAACCAAGGATATTATAATGCTTCATGGTCCCACTGCACTTTGGATATACTGTGCAATTCTGGTCACTATATCTTAAAAAGAGCACTGCAGAATTGGAAAAGATACCAAGAAGAGCGACCAAAATAGTAAAAGGGGTAGAAGATATCCCTATGAAGAAAGGCTTAAAAGGTTAAGGCTCTTCAACTTGGAAAAGAGACGGCTGAGGGGAGATATGATAGAGGTCTATAAAATAACACAGGTACACTAAAAAAATTTTTTTTTAAACTGCCTCTAATGTTTCGATTGATTTTTACGTTTTTTGGTGCGCTGAATCCAAATCTGGTAACCAATTTGCTCCATCATGTACAGATTTTTTGCTACATTGGGTTAGCAGTTTGAGGTGAACGTTTCAGATTGAGTGCGATCGAGATAAAAGTTTCTTGGATGAATTCTTCATACTAATTGTTTAGTAGTTATTCAAATAAGAATAAAGAAAATTGTAACAAGGCAGCACATAAGAATAGAGTAATGTCAACAAAACACACTGTGATGGTAGCAAAATTGTCTGCACTTAAAACAGCCACATACATGTGCACAAACATTGAGCATATAAGAGCGAGGTTAGACACAAAGCAAAGCAAAGAAATGTGCAAAAATGTTGTACAGGTATGTATGTAAGAATAGAAAACGCAAACCGCACCATTGCGATACATGAAGACAAACACCCGATGGTGTGAAAATAAAATTCTAATAAATGAGATCCGACACTGTGGTAATAACTAGCAAATTTTTATTTCAAAGTTTAGTAAAAACACGATATTTGTCAACACAGTTTAGATTTTAAAGTCATTCTTGGGTCAATCAATCTCCTGGTGGGCCCGTTTCTTCTTCCCCCGAATGCTTCTCTTGGTGCGCTGCTTGGCGTATTTTTCATCTGGGGTTTCCCGCAGCAGCAACCAGCAGAAATCAGCCATCATAGTGGTGTTCCATCTTCCTTGGTACCTTCTCTCTGCGTCCTTGATGCCCTGGTGAAACCTTTCACCTTGTTCTTCACTGTACGCCCCCAAGTTTTCGGGAAAGTAGTTCACATGGGAGTGCAAGAAATGGACTTTCAGGCTCATGTTACAGCCTTGTTCTTTGAAGGCATTGAGCATCCTGGCAACAATATCCTTATAGTTCTCATCCCGCCTGTTCCCCAAGAATTTGAGAACAACATCCTTGAAGGAATCCCAGGCTTCTTTTCCTTCTCAGACATCGTTTCAGCGAATGCTCCATCTGAAATGAGTTTCCTTATATCAGGGCCAACACACACTCCTTCCTTTAGCTTTGCTTCAGAAAGTCGGGGGAACTTTGAGCAAAGGTACCGAAAGCACTCACCATCTTTTGGAAGGGACTTGATGAATTGCTTAATGAGACCCAACTTAATGTGGAGAGGTGGTAATAGAATTTTATCACGAGGTACCAAGCTCTCATGAATAACATTTTTCTTACCGGGTCTCAAATACTCCCGAATTGGCCAGTCTTTTTTCCGCCAGTGTAGGTCGCGGGCCCGGCTATCCCACAAGCAAAGGAAGCAGGGATATTTGGTGAAACCGGATTGCTGCCCTAATATCATGGATAGAATTTTAAAGTCTCCACAAATCATCCACTTATGCTCATCATAACGAATCTTCTGAAGAATCAGGGCCAAATTCTTGTATTTTTCTTGGAGAACAACAGAGTGAGCAATAGGAACTGAAGCGAATGTGTTGCCATTATGAAGAACACCTTTTATGCTGTCTTTTGACGTATCAATGAACAGCTGCCATTCAGCAGGATCATACTTGAGTTTAAACTTTTCCATCACTCCGTATATATCGTTGCAAAATACCAAATCTTCCTCTTTGCTGAAATATTTCAAAAATTGTGTCTCGCGGTTGCGGTACCAATAAAAAGTTTTTCCTGGTGACAATAGATTTTTCTGTTTAAGCCGAGAACCTAGCAGTTGGGCAGCATCTTTTGGGAGTCCTAAATCCCGGACTAAATCATTCAATTCAGCTTGAGAGAAAAGTTCAGGTTTCGGATCTGGTTCAGTTTCAAACTCGGAAGTACTGGACTCATCGGGAAAAGCCATCTGATGAGTCTCATCATGATCAGAACCGTCCACACAAATATGATCCAAAGATTTTGGTGGTTCAGGCACAGGTACTTCGTTGCTATGAGGCATAGGCCTAATTGCTGAGGGAAGGTTGGGGTAACTTATTACGTTCTTATTTTTTAAGTTGTATCCCTTCACAATGCAAGAGCAAAAATAGCAGTCACTGCTGTGGTCTCTTCGTTCATGCCACATCATAGGTATTCCGAAACGAAATGCTTGTTTTTTACCTTTCATCCATAAGCGTAGATCTTCCTCACATGTCTTGCACACTTTGTGAGGAGCCCACGGTTTGTCTTGATCGCCTAACTTCAAACCGAAATAGGCGAAATATACTTTTTTAATAAATGCAGAAATGTTCCTCTGCCGTTTTTTCACGGTATATTCCCCACAAATAAAACAAAAACTGTCCGGAGAGTTGACGCAACCTCTGGCTCTGTGAGCCATCACAAATACACAGCACTGCAAACTACAACTGTAGTGAACCACTTCGGAATAAAGCTGGATTACGACTGAGCAAACAAAAGGTAATAATGAACTTGCAAGAAACTGAAATTTGACAGGAACGTTCATGTCGCAACCACCGTGTTTGAGCGAGCGAACGAGGCGAGGCGAACAGGAAAGAACATGCGCCAGCGCGAGTACTGGATTTAGCCCCCCGCCTCCCAATTGTCCTGTTAATGTATAAAATGAATACAAAACACTCTAAAATATCATGAGGGAGTGTTTCTAGTTAGTTAACCATTACAACCTCTATTTTGGGCCAAGAAAATAAACTGCAGTCGGCTAAAAAGAAATTATGTGAACATTCCTTATATGGGTAAGAAATCTAATTTTGCAAGAAAACGTGACGTGATGGAACATTTTGGCTATTTTTCCTGGATTCAGCACCCCAAAATCTATAGGAATCAGTTGCAAAACTGGAGGCAGTTTTTTGGTAGTGTACCTGTGTAATTAATGGACTGGAACAAGTAAATGTAAATTGGTTGTTTATTCCTTCAAAAAGCGGAAAGATTAAGGGACATGCAATGAAACTACAATGTAGCACACATTTAAGACTAAACAGGGAAAATATTTTTTTTGCTTGGTGCGTAATCAAACTCTGGAATTTGTTACCAGATGATGTAGTAAAAGAGGACTGTGAAAAATTGCAAGAGGACCTTGATATATGGGAAGACTGGTCATCCAAATGACTGATGAAATCTAATGTGGACAAGTGCCAAGTCATGCACCTAGGAAAGAACAACCCAAACATTGATTACATAATGCAAGGTACCACCTTGAAACCACCACCCAGCGTCAGCCAAGAAGGCTAATAGAAAGCTAGGAATCATAAGGAAAGAAATGAAGAATAAAACGAAGGATATTATAATGCTTCTATTATTCCATGATGTGACCACACCTTGAATATTGCATGCAATTCTCATCGCCATATCTTAAAACGGATAAACAGAATTAGAAAAGGTACAGAGAAAAGCAACAAAAATGATAAAGAGGATGGAAGGATAACCCTATAAGGAGAGGCTTAAAAGGTTAGGGCTCTTTAATTTGGAAAAGAGACGACTGAGGGGGGGATAGGATAGAGGTCTCTAAATTAATGAATGGAGTGGAACAGGTAAACGTAGATCGGTTGTTTACACCATCAAAAAGTAGAAAGACTAGATGACATGCAATGAAGCTACAATGTAACCCATTTAACTCTAGTAAGAGAAAGCGTAGTTACTCACCTGTAACAGGTGATCTCTGGGAACAGCAGGAATTTAGTCTTCACATATGGGTATCGCCGGTACCGATGGAGCCTGCACGGGAACGCTCCCCAGCATCCAATAGGAACGGTTTTGGGAGCATCCCTCAGCACTTGCGCGCTGCCTTCCCGCCTTCCCGCCTTTCCAACTGTCCCTCTTCAGTTAAGTTTGTAGCTGAGTGAAAGGATAGAGGGAGAGAAGAAAGAGACAAAGAGATAGAGAGACAACTCCTAGGGGAGGTGGGTGGGTTGTGAAGACTAAATTCCTGCTGTTCCCGGAGATCACCTGTTACAGGTGAGTAACTACGCTATCTCCAGGAACAAGCAGGAATGTAGTCTTCACATATGGGGACTCCCTAGCTGAAGATGCCAGGGAGATAGCCCCAGGAAAGTGCCACCCTAGAAGGGTGGGAATCCTTCCTCCCATGAATATCTAGCATCCCACCAGGGTTGGTGGGTAGGAGTTGATTTAGGTGTGAAAGATTTTGAAGAACAGCTTGGCCAAAGAAGGCATCCCGACGGGAGGCTTTATCCAGGCAGTAGTGGGCTGTGAAGGTGTGTACCGAAGCCCAGGTGGCTGCTCGACAAATGTCTTCGATAGACAGAGTGGAGATTAGACATTGAAGCTGCCATGGCTCTCACATTATGAGCTGTGACATGGTCCTGAAGACTAAGACCCTTACTCTCATAAGCAAAGGATATGTATTGGGCTAGCCATTTAGATAAAGTTATTTTGGAGACTGGAAGCCCCCAAATGACTAGGGTCAAAAGCTATAAAAAGTTGTGAGGACTTTCTATGTTGCTGTGTTATTTGTATGCAAAAGGCTAAAGCCCTTTTAACAATCCAAAGTATGACGGTTTCTTTCTGCATTAGAGGCATGAGGCCTCGGAAAAAATACAGGAAGATAAATTGATTGATTTAAATGAAAGTGCGAAACCACCTTTGACAAAGTGTGGGTGAGTGAAGAACAACCTTATCATGATGAAACCTAGTATAAGGAGGATCAGCCACTAAAGCTTGTAATTCACTAATGCGACGGGCAGAGATGATTGTAATTAGGAAGATGACCTTCCAGGTCAAAAACCTAAGGGCTGTAGTGGCCAAAGGTTCAAAAGGAGGCTTCATGAGCTGCCTGAGAACTAGATTTAGATCCCAGGCCACCGGTGGTGGCTTGATGGGAGGTTTAGTTAATAAAAGGCCACTCATAAATCTTGATAGGAGTGGATGAGAGGAAATTGGTTGTCCCATTCAGAGGCTTATAAAGAAGCTGCAATTGCACTAAGATGGACTCTTACTGAATTGGTCTTTAGACCAGAATTCGATAAGTGAAGGAGAACCTCTAGTATCGATTCTAAGGGTATGACCAGGGGGTTTAATCACTTCTTGGAGCACCATATAGTAAAACCTTTCCACTTGAAGGCATAAGATCTTCTTGTGGAAAGTTTCCTAGAAGCCTGAAAGATATCTTTTACCTGTTGGGACAGGTTGAAATCTTGGAGGTCTAAGCCTTCAGCAACCAGGCCGTGAGGTGCAGGGACTGGGGATACGGGTGACATAGCATCCCGTTCTCCTGGGAAAGGAGATCTGGAGCATGCCCTAACTCCAGAGGTGCCGCTTGAGAGAAATGTAGAAGTAGGGAATACCATGTTTGCCGTGGCAAGCGTGGTGCTATGAGAATCATGTGACCCCTGTCTCTCTGAAGCTTGAAGAGTGTTTTGGGGATGAGGGGAATGGGTGGGAAGGCATAAAGGAAGTCCTGACCCCAGTGAAGGAGGAAGGCATCCCTTGCCTGACAGTTGTGAGCCGGAATCCTGGAACAGAACCGGGGAAGTTTGGCATTCAGTGGACTTGCAAAGAGGTCTATGTCTGGAGTGCCCGAGATGAAATATCTTTGCCACCTGGTCTAGGTGGAGGGACCACTCGTGAGGCAGCAGTACTCGACTGAGTGTCTGCCCAAAGGTTTTGAATGTCTGGAAGATATACCACTAGAAGGTGAATTTGATGCTCTCTGGCGAGGGCGCACAGTCGTAAAGCTTCGTTGCATAATGACAGAGAGCCTGTTCCGCCCTGCTTGTTCGTATATAACATGGCTACTTGATTGTCCGTCTTGACTAGGACTGTCTTGTAGCTGAGCTGGGCGTGGAATACTCGAAGAGCCAAATAGATTGCTCTTAATTCCAGGAGGTTTGTGTGTAAACCAACCTCCTGTGGAGTCCAGGTGCCTTGGGTAGAGAGATGATTCAGGTGTGCTCCCCAACCGACCTGTGATCCATCTGTTAGGGTGGCCTGAAAGAGGGGTTGATGGAAAGGAGACCCTACTGTCAGATTTTCTAGTGATTGCCACCATTGGAGGGACAAAATTAGTCGTTGAGAGATTATTTTGTCCGACAAATGACCCGTGGCCTGTGTCCACTGTGTGGAGAGGGTCCACTGAGCTGCTCGCATGTGGCGGCGAGCATATGGGACTACATGAACTGTGGATGCCATATGTCCCAGTAACTGCAGTAGCTCCCGAGCAGTGAGGGAGGATTTGCCTGCTGCTTGAGAAGCTAGTTGCATTATGCGAAGACACCGGGCTTGTGGAAGGAAAGCCCTTGCCTGTCTGGTATCTAGATAGGCTCCTATGAATTCTAGGCATTGGGAAGGAACTAGTTGAGATTTTGGGAAGTTTATTACCAATCCCAAGTATTGGAGGATTCGCATTGTACAGGACAGTGCAGTGCTGGCCTCTGCAACTGTAGGGGTTCGAATGAGCCAGTTGTCTAAGTAAGGGAAGACGAAAATGCCCAGGGTTCAAAGAAATGCAGCTACTACTGCCATACATTTCGTTAATACCCTTGGTGCTGAAGCCAGACCAAAGGGAAGAACTCTGTACTGGAAATGTTTTCCCCTGAAAAGGAAACGTAAGAATTTCCTGTGATCTGGATGGATGAGTATGTGAGTGTATGCATCCTTTAAAGTCTAGAGAGCAAAGCCAATCCTGGCTTTGAAGAAATGGCAGAAGAGTTCCTAGAGAAATCATTTTGAATTTCTCTCGAAACAGATATTTGTTCAATTCTCTCAGGTCCAGAATGCGTCTGTGTCCTCCTGTTTTCTTTGGAATAAGAAAATAAGGGGAGTAGAACCCTGCACCCCATTGAAGAATGGGTACTTCTATTGCCCCTTGGGCAAGAAGTGTGGAGACCTTGTGATCTAGCAGATTGTCTGCAGAGGTTTGTGAATTGAATTGCTTTAGAATTGTAGGAGGGGGCATGCTGTGAAAATGAAGCTTGTACCCCTCTCCTACAATGGACAAAGTCCAAACTCCTGCTGTTATCTGATGCCATCTGTTGACAAAGTGGCATAACCTGCCCGGAATATTGGGGGGTTGGGGACCCCTCAGAGGCAGGGAGGCAAAACTCTCTAGGAAGGAGTCAAAGCCCTTGAGGGGGCTGAACCTGGAGAGCTGGTTGGGCTCTCGGGCCTTTTGGCTTCATTTGCTGTCTAGTTTGTCCCTTTTGGGCAACCTGACCTGCAGCTTGACTTTGCTGGGTATAGGAAGGATAAAGCTTCCTCTTTTCGCTAAAAGAGTTTTTTTTATAAGGCTTCCTTTTGGCTGGAGTGGCTGTAGACTTTGACAATCTAAGGTAGAATTGTCAGCATCTAACTCATTAGCCTTTTACTGCCAGTTCTTGCCGAAGAGATTCTCCCCCGTGCAAGGAATGTTGCCTAACTTGTCCTGTACCCAAGTCTCCAAGTCTGATGCCTGTAGCCAGGCAATCTGTCGTGCGCCAATGGCAATAGCAGAGGTTCTGCTGATGCATTTGAAGCAGTCAAAGGCTGCACGATTAACCAACTTGGAGACATCTTGAGCATGCTTAACTAGAGCAAGAAAATCTTGTCTCTCGTCATCTGGGAGAAATGGGCTCATAAGTTCCAAGTCTCCTATGACTTCCTTGAGGAACATTCCCATATATAGGATATATGAACTGATCCTAGCTGAAAGCATGGAAGCTTGAAAAGTTCTGCGCCCAAAAGCATCCAGAGTCCTGCATTCACAACCTGGAGGATTGGATGCATGCCTCTTTGCACTTTTCATCCTACGCATGGCTGATTCCACTACCATTGAATGGTGTGGCAGCTGAGTTTTCTGAAATCCAGGACATGGCGGAACTCGATACATAGTATCAAGTCTCCTAGAGTGAGGAGAAGTAGTCAGAGGTGTCTCCCACATTCTGAGCATCAAACTATGCAGAATTTCATGGCTGCCTCCTTAGGAGCAGAGTGGCTGCCTCCTTAGGAGCTTTAGGATATTGGAGAATTTCCAATTCCTTTGCTCTGGGTCCTCCTCAGGAGCTACTGTGATTGAAAGACCTTGGGCCATATCACGGATGAAATCCTGAAATGACATGTCCTCTGGAGGTGACATTCTGCGTTGGGGAGAAGAGGGATCTTCTAGGAGAAACCCTCTCGTGCCAGCAGAATTGTCAGAGTCTTCAGAATCGGAGGAAATGAAGTACTCCTGACCCCGATTCTCCTACAAAGCACGATCCCGGTACCGATCGAAGTCGGTACTGAGTTGACCCGGTACCGCTTTGTCAATTCCAGCCAGAGATGACATGGGAAGAGTTCCCACCGGGGATGGTACCATCGGTACCGGTATCGGTGGTGTCGGTACCAGTGTCTGTACCGGTGTCGGTACCGGCATCGGTGTCAATGTCAGTACCAGTGCCCGTGGGACCACCGGTACTGCAGCTGAAAGAGCTGCGATGCTGCGTTCGACCGCGAGGAACCTCTGGTCTATTGACGCTGCCGATGCTTGGGTGTTGGTACCGGTAAGGACGGCCGGAACCCCTGAACATGGCACAGGTAGTTCTTGCGAGGTTGAGGCCTCGAGAACATCCTGAAGCCCCATCGATGCTTTGGAAGCCGAAGCTTCCCGCCAGGGCTGTTTTGCCGGTATGGTTCCCTCAAGGGCAACGCCAATGGCCTCTCGATGCTTAGCAGGAGAGTTACCCTTTGAGGACCGGCTTTTATGTTTAGTTACCTGAGATCCATGGGAGGAAGAAGAGGCCCTTGACCATGTCGATGTAATGGATCTGGCATCTGAAGAAAAGAGGGTACCGAGCTTTGCAGCCCGGTTCTGTCTTCCTCTTTTAGTCATCCCCATACAGGAGAGACATTCAGTTGGAGAATGTTTAGGACCTAAACATTTCAGACACCAATCATGGGTGTCAGTGACGGAAATGGTACCACCACACTTAGTACATTTTTTAAAACCACTAGTTGGCTTTTCCATGTTTTAGGAATATGGGGCCTAGTGCCCAAAATAGCGCCTAGCACCAAAGAGAAAAGTTTTTGAAAAGAAACAGTCTAAAGCCTAAGTTTTTTTAATGAAAAGAAAAGAACCAGCAGTACCGGTAGGCGTCGTGCGGTAGGCAAACGCGACCACAAGAAAAGAAATTTAAAGACGGAATTTTCTGCAGTGACAGGGAATAGATCCTGTCAGCTCCGCGGAAAACGAAGAACTGAAGAGGGACAGTTGGAAAGGCGGGAAGGGAGCGCGCATGTGCTGAGGGATGCTCCCAAAAGCATCCCTATTGGACGCTGGGGAGCGTTCCCACGCAGGCTCTGTCCGTACCGATATCCATATGTGAAGACTACATTCCTGCTTGTTCCTGGAGATATACTTTTTCACTGAACACGTAACCAAACTCTGGAATTCGTTGGAGGATGTCATAAAAGCTATTAATAGAGCTGAGTTTAAAAAAGGTTTTGGACAAGTGCCTTAAGGAAAGATCCATAAACCATTATTAAAGAGGATCCATGGAATAGTCTCCCAGTTGAGGTGGTGGAGATGAGGACAGTGACTGAATTCAAAAAAGCATGGGACAAACAGATCACTAAAGGAAAAAAGGTGACTGTTGTAGTTGTTGATATGGAAGGACAGACTAGATAGGCCATGTGGTCTTTTTCTGTCGTCATATTTCTGTGTTTCTAGGCCCTTTTTATAGGAATCCCTGCCCACAGAACTTCGTATGGAGTCCTCTTATAATAAATTCAGGACAGATTTGAAGACCTGATTCTTCAATCAGGCCTTCCCATGACAACTAGCTATGCTGTCTTTAAGATCTTTCCTGTCCACTGTTCCCTCTAAGCTGTGCGCGTGTGCGCGCGCAGACACCTCGCCGAGTGAGCGCACATACTTTACAACAGAGCACACAAAAATTACAGTTCTGATTCTGATAGAAAACACAGACGTTCTTAAAATTGAAAAGTTGTTGTGTATTTATAGTTTTCACAAGTTCTACAATATTTTCTAGTGCAATGTGGTGTACATACTGTATTCTGAAGTGTAGTCAAATTTTAAAGTATATAACTCCAAGTGTCATTATGTGGCGCACAAAAAATTTAACCTTCCTTCAAAAGCTGCACAGCTAATATTTTATGCACACACAGCCTACAGAAAGTTAGAGGGAACATTGTTCCTGTCCCCAACCCTCCTCCCCCCCCCCCCCCCGTCTCTTGGCATTTTAACCCTCATTAGTTTCCATTGAATTTGTTGTGCTATCCTATCTCCCCTTCCCTAGTGTTTTCCATATTTCCATAATCTTGTTTATATTACACAGGTCTGCGACTAAAAAGCTGTTTGATTATTTTCATCTAATTTCCATGTTTTTGGTGTGCTGAAAACAAATAAAATATTGAAAAAACTCCTAGACGTCATGATTTGCCACAACATGCAAAATTGTCTTCAAATTTATCAAATTTTTTCAAATTACTATTAATTCAAATTACTATTAATTCACATTAGTGCATTTAAGATATAAAATGCCAAAGAAACCTTAAAGGGGTTGTCCGAATTATGTAAAAAAAAAAAAAAATAGCACTGTAAATCTGATAGTCAGCAATATATACATAAGCTAAGCAAGTTTTAAGTCCGTGCTTCTAATGGTAGAAGGGGTTAATCTTTCCTTTAGAATCCAGTGGGAGGGAGACAGGGCAGATAGCAGCAGCTCCAGTCAGTGCAGGGGGGGGTGTGTGGCCAGCACTGTGACGTCTCGTGTACAGACACAGAGCTGCTCTCTCCTGCATGCCACACTTGTGCACGAATCAGGTTCTTGGTTCTAGGCTGTTCACACTTTTTCATCGCAATTCGTGTTAGCTCGTCATTCTTCAACCATTATGTTATGGCTCCGCGAAAGTGTATTAATTCGCCAGACAGTTTGTTTCATCTGTGGTGAATATACAGTGTTGAAGCAACAGCAGAATATTACAGACTTTGTGAAAAAAGTATACTTTGCATACTTGGACTAAAAATTGGAGATCAAGATAAAGTCTGGGCGCCTCATAAAGTGTGCAAACGGTGTGTTGAGGACCTCCGAAACTGGTTCAAGGGTAAGAAAAAATCTTTTCGTTATGGGATTCCTATGGTATGGCGAGAGCAAAAGAACCATAGTGACGACTGTTACTTTTGTTCATGCGATGTGAAAGGGTTTAATTCCAAATGGAAGCATTCCATTTCATACCCCAATCTTCACTCGGCAATTCGTCCCATCCCCCATGGCACAGATATACCAGTACCCAAGCCCCCTGCTACCTTGGAAGAGATACCTAGCTCCGATGAAGGTGAAGTCATACCTGAACCAGATGACGAATCAAGTTCTGACTTTGAAGATGATACAAGACCAAAATTGTTTTCTCAGGAGGAGATGAATGATTTGGTAAGAGACTTGAATCTTCCCAAAGATGCCGCTGAGTTACTCGGATTAAGGCTGAAAAGCGGGAATTTATTGTTGCCAGGAGTGTCATCTTCATGGTTCAGACATCGTGAAAAGGAGTTCGTTCCTTACTTCGCCCAGGAAGACAAGTTGGTTTATTGCATCGATGTCGAAGGTCTGATGGGTCAATTTAAAATCCAATATGATTCAGAGCAATGGCGTCTTTTTATAGATTCTTCAAAAAGAAGTCTCAAAGCAGTTTTACTCCACAACGGTTTTTACACTTCCATACCTGTAGGTCATTCCGTACACTTGAAGGAAACCTACGAGAACTTGGACTTGGTTCTTCGTAAACTTAAATATGAAGACCATGGTTGGCAAGTGTGTGGGGACTTGAAGGTCTTGTGCATGCTGCTCGGGCAACAAGCTGGGTATACCAAATATCCTTGTTTTCTGTGTCTTTGGGACAGTCGAGACCGACAAAATCACTGGACCAAGAAGAGTTGGCAGCCGAGGGTGCTAACAGTCGGTTAAAAAAATGTCCTCCGAGAAACTTTGGTACCTTCCCATAAAGTTCTACCACCTCTCCACATAAAATTGGGATTGATGAAGCAATTTGTAAAATCACTTCCAAGAGATGGAGAATGCTTCAAATACTTGGTCACCAAGTTTCCAGGCCTGTCGGAGGCAAAATTGAAGGAAGGTGTGTTCGTTGGACCAGACATTAGAAGGCTTATAGTTGATCAAGAGTTTGTCAATACCATGACGGATCCTCAAAAAGAAGGGTGGATTGCATTTAAAGAAGTCGTACAGAAATTTTTAGGCAATAACAGATCCTCACTACAAAAAGATCAGACGAATGCTGAAAGCATTTCAAGCTTTAGATTGCCTGATGAGTTTGAAACTGCATTTCCTCCAGTCCCACCTTGATTACTTTCCTGAAAATTTGGGAGCTGTGAGTGAGGAACAAGGTGAACGATTCCACCAAGACATTAAAGAGATGGAAAGGAGATACCAGGGGAAATGGAGCATTACAATGATGGCAGACTACTGTTGGATGCTTCAGAGAGACATTCCAGATGCTACTCACAAGCGTAAATGCATCAAGAGGAGCCTCACAAGGAAGAAGAATCGAGTTTAGTGTGTGTAGATGAGCTCATTTCAGTTCAAAAAGGATTTTCATGAAAATATTGTAATAAAACTTTAATTTTATAAGTCTATTTCCATTTATTTTGAGGTATTGCCTTATTTAACATAGTTACCTAAATTGTCAGGAAATGTGATGTCCTATGACAAAATGGAGGTCATTTTCAGATTCAGTGCACCAAAAAACAAAGATTATGTGGAATAACCAAAACAGCTCTCGAAAAAAATTTTTTTGCAGACCTGTGTTATTTTTCTGAGATAAAATTGGCAGGTTATTGTAAACTGTTATTTCAAATTTTTGCAAATAAAGAATATGGCCCAGTGTGTGTAAGATATGCGCAGTCATTTACAGCTGCCCTAGATGTGGTATAAGTGACTATCTTCATTTACACGTCAGTCACTTACACTAGTATTCCATAAAATTACATCTACATAGATGCGACTTTATAGACTAGGTGCCATAAAAGCATGTTAATACATGCGTAAATCTAGCCACTTCTTACAGAATTACTTCCCACATGACTAACAAGATGTGGTAAGCTAGCCATCTGCTGAGAAATGCCTTTAGCAGCCATGGCATCAACAGCAGCTAAATATCCAAAATGCTCAGCATGAATGCAGAGGTCACCGAGATATTCTAAATCAATGTTCATACCTGCAAAGATTTCAACTAGTGCTAACTCATTAGCTGAATGATTATGAGGCCTATATTTCAAGAATATACTCCAGCCACTACCATACAATAGAAACTTCTGACATGTCATCTATAAAGGCACCTTCACCTCAACAGTAGCAGAAAGTGATTTAAACAGTATGAACACCCCACCTCCTCGTGCCCTTGAGGCTGAAATTCATAAGAATATCCACAACAAAGAGCATTGACAATTTGGATATCAGCAGAAGCCAGCCAGCATTCAACAATACATCTAACACCTGGTTGCTCATCAGTAATTAAATTAAAAATAACCTCTCCCTGGTTTTGAACAATAATTTATGGTTGTCTACTGAGCCTCAACTAAAGCAACGGCGTGCAAATTGGAGGGTGGGGGAAGAGGAACAAGGACTCGATACAGTCATTTGGCCTCACAATAAGTAACTTCTCTGAGAGAACCATATATTTCCCTCCTCTACAGAGCATCCAGGATATGTTCACCCTCCTCAGTCCCAGCAATAGATATAGATTCTTCATGACCCCATGACCTCAACATCTTCAGAAAGAGAAACATACTTCAACATTACCTAAGTTACAGCCCTCTTATTCAATCTCTCTCTCTGAAATGGTTTAAAACAGACTGGGTAACATTAGAACTATAGCTCTTATTTCACCAGAGGAATTAACAGCCAAGCCAACCAGACAAAGGTTGTCTAGGTATCTATCAAATGAATAACAGACAGACCTATAGAACAGCAGTGTACCAGTCACAGCAAAGAACACTCTGATGCTAATCGCTAACCTTTAATATCTGCAAATTCCAATTAGAGGATATAGCAGAGGAACTGTCGATCCCATTTGTGTACAGTGGAATGGAAATTCTCTTACCAAAAGCAGCCACCATGGTGGGGTCAAGGGATGGCTGGCCATCTCCAGATGGGAGGTCAAGGCGAGTAAAATCTCTGCTTTTGTCATTGTTGTATTTTACATTAAGGCCCGTTAACTTGGAAAATTCAATACGGAGTGTGCAGCACGCATTGTAGATATTTTGGCCATCTAAAGCCTGCAAAAAATATACAATATTTATAATATATTTAAGTAAAAACTAATTATAAATATATTACTTGCACAGAAACACATTTAGGCAGCACTTATTACACATCAGAAAGAATTTTTCACGTATTTTTTGAGGGGGGTTTTAAGAATCAGCTTTCTTCTTTGAGCTCGCTGTTCCAAGGCTTGAGTCTGGCACCATAAGCCTTCACTTCAAACAAACAAGGAATTTTCCCCCATTTTCTCTCTCCTTCCCATGGGCAGAGCCTGTTTATACGCAGAAAGGCTTTTTATAAAAATTGCATGGCTGTTTATGCATGTAAGTATATGCAGCAACAAGACCTTGCATCCTTATACACATGCTACGTGCAAGCATTTCAGAGGGCACATTTAGACAGAGTAGGTGCCAAGTTAAAATGTACATGTAGACTTTATAAACTTCGAGTACACATGTGGAACATACATGCATATACACCAACTCTGGAGCATAAAGAAATGTGAATGTCTGCATCTGCATGTTACAAAAGCTGGGTTTAGGTGCTTATTTTAACAAAAGGCACAAAGGCACCTAGGTTGCTTTTATTAAACAGGCACTTTTTTGTTCCCGCATAGATGTCTTGCTATAAAGTTACTGCCATTAAGTGCAGTTACTGCAGTGGTAGCACTCACTTGGAGGCCAAATAGGAAAACACTTTCCAGTCCCTCACAATCATGGGCCTTAATTCTGACAATTGGCTGTCATCAATGAGCAATGATAGGCATCTCTTCCCCTAGGGGCTGTGAATGCTGCCCATGTAGGACCCCCAACCCTGGTTGACCTGGAGGGAGGAGAACCACCAGCCATTTTTTCTGGTTCTTGAAGGACACCCTACATCAATGGTTGCCAGGGGTTTACAGGATATCTACCGTGAACATGCATAAGAGATTTGTTTACACTGAAGACTCCAGAACAAGTTTGCGAACCACTCCCCTACGCTGTTTCACAGTTCCAATGTTTCCTTTATAACAGATTGCTGCTGATAAAATGCAGTAACCTAAACATTTTGAAAAATTACTTTATTTGACCAAGGCAACATAACCTTCCTTTTGTTTTATGTAAGAACATAAAACTACCCATACCAGATGTGAGAATAGCCTTAACATTTCACAACCACAGATTAAATACAAAGATACCCTCTGAAGCAAGCTACTTATATTAGATCTCTGTGGTCTGCCTATATAAAGAGCAAAGGCAAGACAAATCGCATGGGGTCGATATTCAGAGCAATTAATGCTGTTAGCATATTTGTAAGCTGCGTTAATCATAGCAAGTGGAATATTCCGTGGCATTAACGTGGTTAGTGCCACTGACTATCCCCAGGTTCTGCCCCTGAATGCACTGATGCTAACTAGCTAGCATCAGGGTGTTTCGGGGGCAGAGCAGAGGAGACACCTGGGGTTAGCCAAGCAGCGGTGAGAGGGCCAGTGCTAGGGTCTGATGCCTCCCTGCAACCTACAGATCAGGCTGCACCCCTCCCCTTTCCCAAAACTCAGTTCACATGATGCTCATATTTCTCCTTCTAATCAAATAGTGTAAGAAAATTGCAGTCAAGGTGGCAAATGTATCGCTGGAATAAAAATCAGTACTAAGGGTTAACTATTTAAAATTGAGCGTATTAAAATTAGAAAAAAGTACAGAGAATGGCTGCCAAAATGATAATGGGGATGGAAGGATACCTCTACGAGGGGGAGGCTTAAAAGGTTAGGGATCTTCAACTTGGAAAAAAGACGGCTGAGGGGAGATATGATAGAGGTTTGTAAAACAATGAGTGGAGTGGAACGGGTAAATGTAGATCGGTTGTTTACTCCTTCAAAAAGTATCAAGATCAGGGGCCACACAATGAAGCTACAACGTAGCACATTTAAGTCTAACAGGAGGGGGACTCGCTGCCTGAGATCGTGGAGGTCGGGGCTCTTCTATTGGGCTGGAGTACCTGGATTGTGTTAGTTGCTGACGCTGCCTGAGACCGCGGAGGCTGGGGCCCTTTTCATCGGGCCAGAGTACTGGGACTGGGACTAGTTGCTGACGCTGCCTTGCCCTGGGTCACATTGGGCAGGCGCGCCCCGGGCAGCTGGACTCCTTGGGACCTTTTCGTCTATAAATTGTTTTCTTCTTTCCTCCGCGACCGCGGAGCACGACCGTGGAGCGTTGTCAAAGGGGCATGTTAAAGGGGCAGGTTTTGCCCCTTTGATGCCCCTTCGACGTCGACGGCGTTGGTGGCATACACTTTTAGCAATGTGTGAGCAGGGATTGAGGTTGGTGGTTCTGCGCTGGCCTGTTTGCTAATTTTATTATTGAGGTCATTTTTGTGTCTAATTGTTATTCTTGTTATGGGCAAACGGAAGGCTAAAGTGCAGTCCAAGTCGCAGGTTGCCGAGTCTGGTGATGTTAAACAGACCGGCCCCTTAGACAAACATTTCACTCTTCTGCCCCTACCGCAGTCCTCTCCCGAAGGAGCTTCCTTGAGCCCCGACGGGAGATCCCTCCCCCCTGTCCTGGTATGGCTAGTGATGTTAGTTTAGGGACCTCTCTTGGTGTGGGCAGGAGTGGCAGGATGGTGTCCTTGCCTACTCCTGTCCACTAACCACAGAAATCAAGGACTTCCGAAAACAGCTGAAGACAACCCTGTTCATCGATTACTATGGACATACCCCCTGAACCAGCATACAAGTCAGATCATCAACCCCCCCACCACCCCAAGACTGTATAATAGCTCGTGATGTATAACAGCGCACTATGTAGATAAACCAAATCTAATCACATCCCCACCAACACATCCCCACCACTCTGTACACTGCATGAAAACATTTGCCCCCTTGATTGTTTGCCTGGAAACCACTTTGATTGAATGATAAGGCGGTATATAAATACCATTAAATAAAAATAAATAAAATTTCTTGTACAGGATGGTTCTTTTGAAC
Organism: Ichthyophis bannanicus; assembly: GCA_033557465.1. NCBI lineage: Eukaryota > Metazoa > Chordata > Amphibia > Gymnophiona > Ichthyophiidae > Ichthyophis > Ichthyophis bannanicus. Next base: position 676,192,440 of record CM066032.1, on the reverse strand, counting down.
TTCCTGCTCTACCTTCAGATGCAGAAATTACCTTGAAAGACCTCTGGGGAGCTACGAAGTGTATTGATTCTAAGGTATCTTTAGCCGTTGGTTCATTGTGCAAATTTTCTCAAGCAGCAGCAATATCCTTGCGGTAGCTTGATGGAAAAGTTTCTCAAATTGATGTAGCAGTAACTAAATTAGAGTCCCAAGTTTTGCCTTTACAATCTACTAATATTTTAGGTATTAAAAGATTCCTTAATCTTACATTCTAAAGTGGAGGCACTTGAGCATTCTATACGCAGTCGAAACTTGAGGTTTTTAAATTTTCCTCAGTCTGCTTTGTTGTCACCTAAAATTCTTTTTGATAAATATCAAAGAAATTCTTGCTATATCAGAGTTAACTGAAGTTTCTCAGATGTACTATCTCCCCATGGGGTCAAAAAAGGTTAATTCTGCTGAGGGTGAACTGGATGTTATTGCCCCTTTTTTGCTAATCTTACAGATTTTTTAGAGGATTCCCAGGATGAAATTACTACCCATTCTACATTATTGGTAACGCTTTTTTCTGTCACAGATAAGCATCGTATATTAAGAGCATTCTTTAAGGTTAAATCTGCTACATTTTGTGGACAGCCTATTAGTATATTCCCTGATGTTTCATGTGCTACGCAATTATGTCAGCGGCATTTTCTAGCTTTGAAGCCCCAGATTATAGCCCTGGGTGCTTCTTTCTTCTTACGTTATCCGTGTAAATATCTTATTTATTATGAGAATGCCTCATACGTTTTTGTTGACGTGTCACATCTGGAAAAGTTCTTGTTAGATAGACAGGGTTTAAAAGGGGAAGGAAATGATTGATCTCTTTTAGGGTGGCCGTTTTGGCCTGTTTTCTGATTAATTGATATTTCTTTCTTTTTAGTTATTGCAGCTGAGTTCTCTTGACGTGGTCTAGATATCTTTGACCCTCTAAAATTTACATGTGATGGTGTTCTTTAATGTGTTGATTTTCAACACCGTTTGGGAGGTGTTCATAATTGTCATGTTGTATAATTGGTGGTTATAATATGACTATAAACTTAAATTAAAAAAAAAAAAAAAGACTGACAGGAGAAAATATTTTTTTTCACTTAACACATCAAATTCTGGAATTCATTAGCGACAAACGTAGTAAATAATATTAGTGTAGCTGGGTTTAAAAGAGGTTGGACAAGTTCCTGAAGTCCATGAAGCATTATTAAAGAGAACCAGGGAAATCCGCTGCTTGCCCCTGAGATATGCAGATTTCATGCTGCTTATCTTTTTTGGAACCCGATAGGTCCTTGCATCCTGGAATAGCCACTGTTGGCAATAGGATACTGGGCTTGATGGATCCTTGGTATGACCCAGTAGGGCATATCTAATGTTCTTAGGTTCTTAACAGGCTGCAATAGTCAGAGAGGGAGGAGTGGCTCAGTGGTTGGGACAGGTTACCTCAGGCCGGAGGTTCAATTCCCGCATGGGGACAAGCAACTTCAGGCGGAGGGACTGGGGTCTCTAGTCCCATGGCCACTCCTTGTGGCCTTGGGCAAGCCACTTAACCCTCCATTGCCTCAGGTACACTTAGATTGTGAGCTCTTCGGGGACAAGGGAATTAAAAGTACCTGTTAGTATACATGTAAACCGCACTGATTCTAAAGAGCAAGGTATAAAAAAGAAATAAATAAAATAAATAAAAAAAAAAAAGAGTTAATATAACTGAAGCAAATAAAATAAATCTTTTTATTTAAGCCAAAAAAGGTTAAGGTTACAACCACTTAGCTTTTTGTGCCTCTTCTCCTGCCTGTTACGGTTGCTACAGATATTATTGCCGCTCTATCTCTAGAAGTACTGTTGCACAGCTCTTTTATAAATCTGACAAATAAGGAGAAGGTGATAAAAGCAGTTAGTGTAAAAAAGCAACGAGTGCCTTCGAGTCAGTGCTAACTCCTGGCAGTTAGTGTAGCTGAGTTGAACTAAGGTTTGGATAAGTTCCTGGAGAAAAAGTCAATAGACAAGAGACCTGGGGAAAGCCATTGCTATCCCTGGATATATGCAGAATGTAAGCCACGGTGAGCATTAAGAAGCAGGATTCAAGCTCATGTCGGCAACCCCAACAGTTGACAGTGCCAGAATAAATGTGATAACCACATTGCTGGACTGAGATTGCTTTGAGAGCACTGCTTCACGGTTAACATTTAATTCAACATCTACCCTGTCTCCATTGCTACAGAGTTTAAAACTTTTTCCTGTCTCTGCTCTAATCTACCTGAGTGACTAACCCCTCCTCTCCTTCTTAGGTACTGTATAGCCCCTTTTCCTGTCTTCCACATGTGTTTAGCTCTGTTTACCTCTCTCTCCTCTGGGAAGAGAACTGCTCCATTACAAGCTCTTCTGGCACTATGAATCTGCTGGCTTCTTGTGAGTCCTGTCTGCCTCTCTATATATTTAGACAGTTTTTATCATTGTTAGTGTGCTCTTTTACCCCATTTGTACCTCAGCTGAATAACTTTTATCCACCCCCCTCTAACCGCCCACCTCCTGGCGCTCAGTCTCTTATAGCTGTCAACAGTTCATTACCTCTTATTCACAGGAGCATCTAATCCCCTGTGGCTTCTCACCCACCTATCCTTATTTCTTCTGCCCTTTCTTGTCCTTTTCATCTCTTCTATGGCTCCTCATCACTTTGTCTTCCTAATCTTCATACTCCCTAATTGTCTCCCCTCCTACCAACACTTTCACTCATCCCCTCTATCTCCCCTTTACCATACTCACTTCCCCCTCCATCCTGTCCTCTTACCCTGTCATCAGCTCTTGAGCTTTGCCATTTTCTCCCACTCATTCAGCCATCTCCTCTCTAAGACAACCTCACCATTGTTACAGCCATGCTGTCTCCTCTCTGCCTCGCACTCTTCTACTCCTCCTCTCATCCGGAGATAATCAACCCCAACCCTGACCTTCCTAGACTTTTTGTCACACTGAGAAAAGATCTTCACGCAACACCTCTAATCTTATTCATATCCCTCTCCTTTCCCCTTCCTCTCTCCCTTTCTCATGAGCCTTGTGGAATGCACACTCCATCTCAAACTTGCTTTTACTCATGATCTCTAACTCTAAATACTCTCCATTTTCTTGATCCGAGACCTGGCTCCTCCCAGAAGACACTGCATCAATTGCTGTTTTCTGTCATGGCAGTTATTTGTTCTCCCACATGTCTCGTCCTACTGTATGTAGTGGTGATATTGGGCTTCTACTTTCTCTTTCCTGCCAATTCCAACCCCTTCTGCTGCCTCAGTCTCCCTCCTTTCCCTCCTTTGAAGTCCACTCCATCCTCCTTTTCACTCTACTACCTCTCCGGTTAACTGTTATTTATCAACCTCCTGAGAAGTCCACCTCTACCTTTCTCGCTGACTGACTCGTGGCTTTCCTTCTTTATGGATTACTCTTCCTCCACTCTTGTTCTTGGGTATTTTAATATTCATCTTGATAACCCCTCTGATCCTTAAACTTTAAAGCTTCTTTCCCTTACCTCCTCATTCGACCTTCAGCTTTGCTCTACTGTCCCCACTCACCAGCATGGCCACTGCCTTGACTTTGTATTTTTCTCTGATTGCTTACCCTCAAATGTCTGTGCTTCAGTTCTTCCCTTATGCATCAACTGCTAAGCTTCACGCTTCATCACCCACCGCCTTAACCTTGGCCTGTTTCCTCCAACCTCTTTAGAAATCTTCATGCTATTGACCCTTTGGCTCTCTCCTCCACTGTTTCATCACCTCTTTCCTCCATTATGTTTTCCGAGTCTGTTGATGAGGCAGTAGCTTCCTATAACGCTGCACTCTTCTCTGCTCTGGATGCTCTCGCTCTGACCATGACACATGCTGTGAGGCATACTATACCCCAGTCCTTTCTTCCATTACCTGATATCTATGTTCCTATGCCCATTCAGCTGGTTTTTGGCTCAAATCCCACTCCCCTGCAGACTTTCTACACTTCAAATTCATGCTTGTCTATTTCCAGTCAGCCATAGCACTCAAACAAGACTATTATCTCCATCTGACTAACTCTCTTGCCTCTGATTCTCACCTTCTCTTTACTACTCTCAACTCTCTCCTCAAGGTGCCTCCACCTCCGATCCCTCCCTCCCTTTCTTCCCAAATCTTGGCTATTTCCATGACAAAATCCACAAGATCATCCTCCAATTCTCCACAAAGTCAGTTACCTCCCCTCCTTCCCTTGTCTGCACTCCACTTTCCCCCTTTACCTCTGCTACTCTTTCTTCCTTTTCTATGAACTGAGGAGGAAACCACACACCTTCCTTCCTCCTCCAAACTCACTACCTGCTCCTCTGATACTATTCCCACCCATCTCCTAAGCCTCATCTCCTCTACTGTTGTCCCTTCCATCTCTCATTCTCAACTTATCGCTCTCCACTGCAACTGTCTCTGCAGCCTTCAAGCATGCTGTAGTTACACCTCTCCTCAAGAAACCCTCACTTGATCCTACCTGTCTTAACTATCGACCTATTTCCCTCCTCCCCTTCATTTCTAAACTACTTGGATGTGCGGTTCGTCACAGTTGCCTTGACTTTCTTTCCTCTCAAGCCCTCCTGGCTTCTTTACAATCTGCCTTTCGTCCTTTACATTGTACTGAAACGGCTCTTGCCAAAGTGTCCAGTGACTTGTTCCTGGAAAAATCCAAGGGCCTTTACTCAGTCCTTATCCTTCTTGACCTCTCTGCTGCTTTTGACACTGTTGACCATAATCTTCTCCTTGATACCCTGTCCTCGCTTGGTTTTAAGGGTTCTGTGCTATCCTGTTCTCCTCTTGTTTCTCCCATCGCTCTTTCAGTGTTTGTTCTGGTGGATGATCTTCTGCTGCTATCCTGCTCTCAGCTGGTGTACACTTAGGATCTGTCTTGGGTCTACTCCTTTTCTCTCTCTATACCCAGTCCCCTTGGTGCACTCATCTCTTCCCATGGCTTTCATTACCATCTTTATGTTGATGACTCCCAGATCTACATCTCTAAACCTGAAATATCTCTGGCAATCCAGATCCAGATCTCTGCCTGCTTTTCTGACATTGCTGCTTGGATGTCTCACTGTCGCTTGAAATTGAACATGGCCAAAACTGAGCTTATTTTTCCCCCTAAAACTTCCTATTCTCTTCCTCCTTTCTCAGTCTCTGTGGATAACTCTACTCCTCCCTGTTTCCTCAGCTCACAACCTTGGTCTAGTCTGACTCCTCTCTCCTTCACACACATCCATCTGATAGCTAAGATCTGCTGTTTCTTTCTCTATAAGAGCACACTATTAAGACACTTATCCACTCCTTAATCATCTCCCGTCTTGACTATTGCAACCTACTCCTTGCTGGTCTCCTGCTGAATCATCTCTCTCCCCTTCAATCTGTTCAACACACTGCTGCATGACTAATCTTCCACCAGCCTCATCATGCTCATATTAGCCCTCTTCTCAATTCACTTCATTGGCTCCCTATCAGTTTCTGCATCCAGTTCAAAGTTCTCCTGCTGACCTATAAGTGCATTCACTCTGCAGCTCCTCACTACCTTTCCTCTCTTATATCTCCCTACACCCCTCCCCAGAAACGCCATTCTTCTGGCAAATTGCTTCTATCTGTGCCTCTCTCTTCTATTGCTAACTCCAGACTTCGCTCCTTTCACCTTGCTGCTCCATATGCTTGGAACAAACTACCTGAGTCTGTATGTCAGGCGCTTTCTCTGGCCCTTTTCAAATCCAGGCTGAAAACTCACCTCTTCACTGCCATTTTCAGATCTTGACTCACCTGATCTCCTCTGTTTCCTTACCATTCCCCCTAGATGTATCCCATGTCTACAGCTACTGTGTTGTCTGTCTTGACTAGATTGTAAGCTATGATGAGCAGGGACTGGTCTTTTACATGTCTGTGCAGCACTGCGTACCTCTTGTAGCACTATACAAATGCTCAGTAGTAATAGTAGCAGTTGCCTGTTGGAGCTGCTGAACAAGAGGAAAGGAAGGAGGTCCGGCATATTTGGTGCTCTGCAACAAAGATGAAAAGTGCACATTTCACAGAGTAAAGCTTTTGACACTTTTCTGCACAGACGTCTAATGGCAGCTACAGGATAACTGACTCACTTGCACCACTGGACCCCCACCAACATGGAGTTCGACCTTATAGTGTCAAAACTCTTCCTATATACCTACTCGACAACCTGATCAGAGGATTGGACAATATCAAGACAGGCTTTCTCCTAATATTCATTGATATCTCCTCAGCCTTTGACACCATGTCCCACCGCATCCTACTAGACAGACAAAGATATTGGTCTCTATAAAACCACCATTAATTGGTTCTCTTCCTACCTCAACAACCAACAAATTCAGGTGAAATGCGGAACAAGCACCTCAACCCTGTTCCCATCAGTACAAGGTGTGCTACAAGTATTATTTATTCAGCCCATCTCCGCAATCTTGAAAAGACACAAGATCCACTGCACACTATATGCAGACGACAATTATTTACTCGCCAATCAACCTTGACAACCCAGACTACTCAAAATTAACAGTCTGCCTGGAAGAAATGACGGGTTGGCTACAACAAGACGGAGGCCATCCTGGTCACACGAAACTCTGAATTTACTCCACCACACTCAAGCCAGCTAAAAAACACCATGATACCCATCAAACCAGACGTGAAGTACCTTGGAGTCACCCTGGACCGCGAGTTGAATATGCATTCCCACATAAACAAGACAACCAGGAGTGCCTATCACAAACTGAGCATCATCAGACAGCTCAAACTGCTACTCAATCCAGACCACTTCTGCACCGTACTCCAAGCCATAATCACACTCATCTTGGACTATTGCAATCCCATACTCCTAGGCCTATCCAAAACGGGCACTCCGACCCCTACAGATGGTACAGAATACCACAGCTCGTATTCTAACTGGTTCATCTAAATACGACCACATCACCCCCCTCCTGAATCACCTTCATTGGCTCCCCATTACCTCCAGCATCAAATATAAAACCACACTAAACATCTTTAAAATCAAGCAAGCCATCTCGGCAAACATACTGAGTAACCTCATTACGATGAAGAATTGCTCGAGACTCAGAAGGTGCACCACCACGGATACCATTGCTACCCCCAGCGCATACACCAAATCAAATCAATTCACATCCGGATGAGCCTTCTCTCTGGCTGCCCCAGCTCTATGGAACGCCCTCACAGACTATAAGGACTTCCGGAAGAAGCAGAAAACTCCTCTCAATGTGGAACATTTTGGAGACGTTACACAGCAAGACCCTCATAACACAGCCCCACTCAATTAACTAACAAGCATTGTACTATAATGTAAATAGCTCATTCTGTAAATAGTTGAAACCATTCCCATGCATGCCCCCTCTCCCAATGTTTTATGTAAAAGTTGAAATGTTGATTTGTAAACCGCTTTGATTATAAGATAAGGCGGTATAGACAACCTACTAAATAAATAATAAATAACACAGGTACACTACCAAAAAACTGCCTCCAGTTTTGCAACTGATTCCTATAGATTTTGGGGTGCTGAATCCAGGAAAAATAGCCAAAATGTACCATCACGTCACGTTTTCTTGCAAAATTAGATTTCTTACCCATATAAGGAATGTTCACATAATTTCTTTTTAGCCGACTGCAGTTTATTTTCTTGGCCCAAAATAGAGGTTGTAATGGTTAACTAACTAGAAACACTCCCTCATGATATTTTAGAGTGTTTTGTATTCATTTTATACATTAACAGGACAATTGGGAGGCGGGGGGCTAAATCCAGTACTCGCGCTGGCGCATGTTCTTTCCTGTTCGCCTCGCCTCGTTCGCTCGCTCAAACACGGTGGTTGCGACATGAACGTTCCTGTCAAATTTCAGTTTCTTGCAAGTTCATTATTACCTTTTGTTTGCTCAGTCGTAATCCAGCTTTATTCCGAAGTGGTTCACTACAGTTGTAGTTTGCAGTGCTGTGTATTTGTGATGGCTCACAGAGCCAGAGGTTGCGTCAACTCTCCGGACAGTTTTTGTTTTATTTGTGGGAAATATACCGTGAAAAAGCGGCAGAGGAACATTTCTGCATTTATTAAAAAAGTATATTTCGCCTATTTCGGTTTGAAGTTAGGCGATCAAGACAAACCGTGGGCTCCTCACAAAGTGTGCAAGACATGTGAGGAAGATCTACGCTTATGGATAAAAGGTAAAAAACAAGCATTTCGTTTCGGAATACCTATGATGTGGCGTGAACAAAGAGACCACAGCAGTGACTGCTATTTTTGCTCTTGCATTGTGAAGGGATACAACTTAAAAAATAAGAACGTAATAAGTTACCCCAACCTTCCCTCAGCAATTAGGCCTATGCCTCATAGCAACGAAGTACCTGTGCCTGAACCACCAAAATCTTTGGATCATATTTGTGTGGACGGTTCTGATCATGATGAGACTCATCAGATGGCTTTTCCCGATGAGTCCAGTACTTCCGAGTTTGAAACTGAACCAGATCCGAAACCTGAACTTTTCTCTCAAGCTGAATTGAATGATTTAGTCCGGGATTTAGGACTCCCAAAAGATGCTGCCCAACTGCTAGGTTCTCGGCTTAAACAGAAAAATCTATTGTCACCAGGAACAACTTTTTATTGGTACCGCAACCGCGAGACACAATTTTTGAAGTATTTCAGCAAAGAGGAAGATTTGGTATTTTGCAACGATATATACGGAGTGATGGAAAAGTTTAAACTCAAGTATGATCCTGCTGAATGGCTGCTGTTCATTGATTCATCAAAAGACAGCATTAAAGGTGTTCTTCTTCATAATGGCAACACATTCGCTTCAGTTCCTATTGCTCACTCTGTTATTCTCCAAGAAAAATACGAGAATTTGGCCCTGATTCTTCAGAAGATTCGTTATGATGAGCATAAGTGGATGATTTGTGGAGACTTTAAAATTCTATCCATGCTATTAGGGCAGCAATTCGGTTTCACCAAATATCCCTGCTTCCTTTGCTTGTGGGATAGCCGGGCCCGCGACCTACACTGGGGGAAAAAAGACTGGCCAATTCGGGAGTATTTGAGACCCGGTGAGAAAAATGTTCTTCATGAGAGCTTGGTACCTCGTGATAAAATTCTATTACCACCTCTCCACATTAAGTTGGGTCTCATTAAGCAATTCATCAAGTCCCTTCCAAAAGATGGTGAGTGCTTTCGGTACCTTTGCTCAAAGTTCCCCCGACTTTCTGAAGCAAAGCTAAAGGAAGGAGTGTTTGTTGGCCCTGATATAAGGAAACTCATTTCAGATGGAGCATTCGCTGAAACGATGTCTGAGAAGGAAAAAGAAGCCTGGGATTCCTTCAAGGATGTTGTTCTCAAATTCTTGGGGAACAGGCGGGATGAGAACTATAAGGATATTGTTGCCAGGATGCTCAATGCCTTCAAAGAACAAGGCTGTAACATGAGCCTGAAAGTCCATTTCTTGCACTCCCATGTGAACTACTTTCCCGAAAACTTGGGGGCGTACAGTGAAGAACAAGGTGAAAGGTTTCACCAGGACATCAAGGACGCAGAGAGAAGGTACCAAGGAAGATGGAACACCACTATGATGGCTGATTTCTGCTGGTTGCTGCTGCGGGAAACCCCAGATGAAAAATACGCCAAGCAGCGCACCAAGAGAAGCATTCGGGGGAAGAAGAAACGGGCCCACCAGGAGATTGATTGACCCAAGAATGACTTTAAAATCTGAACTGTGTTGACAAATATTGTGTTTTTACTAAACTTTGAAATAAAAATTTGCTAGTTATTACCACAGTGTCGGATCTCATTTATTAGAATTTTATTTTCACACCATCGGGTGTTTGTCTTCATGTATTGCAATGGTGCGGTTTGCGTTTTCTATTCTTACATACATACCTGTACAACATTTTTTGCACATTTCTTTGCTTTGCTTTGTGTCTAACCTCGCTCTTATATGCTCAATGTTTGTGCACATGTATGTGGCTGTTTTAAGTGCAGACAATTTTGCTACCATCACAGTGTGTTTTGTTGACATTACTCTATTCTTATGTGCTGCCTTGTTACAATTTTCTTTATTCTTATTTGAATAACTACTAAACAATTAGTATAAAGAATTCATCCAAGAAACTTTTATCTCGATCGCACTCAATCTGAAACGTTCACCTCAAACTGCTAACCCAATGTAGCAAAAAATCTGTACGTGATGGAGCAAATTGGTTACCAGATTTGGATTCAGCGCACCAAAAAACGTAAAAATCAATCGAAACATTAGAGGCAGTTTAAAAAAAAAATTTTTTTGTGTACCTGTGTAATTAATAAATTGAATGCCCTAGGGATGGACCCTAAAGTGACTTACTGTGTTAAAAATTGGTTGAGTGGGAGGCAAAGGGTATAAGTAAACAGAGCTCACTTGAGGAGAAGGATGTTACCAGTGGTGTGCCGTAGGGGATCTGTATTTGGTCCAATCCTTTTTAGCATTTTTATAAGTAATATTGCAGAAGGGCTTTGCAGATGAATCCCAAATCTGCAATAGAGTAGATACCCAGGAAAAAGTAGATAACATAAGGCGGGATCCAGAAAAGTTTGAAGAATGGTTGAGAATTCAGCAGCTGAGATTCAACGCTAAGAAAAATGCAGGGTCATGCATTTGGGCTGCAAAAACCGAAGGGAGCGGTACAGTATAGAGAATGAAGTACTTCTGTCAACAAAAGAAGAGCAGGACCTGGGCGTGATTGTTTCTGATGATCTTAAAGTAGCTAAACAGGTAGAAAAGCAATAGCAAAAACTAGAAGAGTGTGTGTGAGACTGTGTATGTTAATATCTGTTGGGAGACTGTTTACATTATTTATTTATTTTATTTATTTATTATAGTTTCTTATATACCGCGCTATTCGGTATCAGTGCGGTTTACATCACAACACAACGACCATAACAACAAGCTGTCTGGTTTTACATCGAACAGGAGTACAAACTTGGACAACAGGGTTAACTATATACATAAGCTACTTACACTGCAAGGATAGGTAAAAATCAGATACTGAATGTAAGGGCCTTTCTAGAGTGGGCCATTTCTTGAGAGGGATATCTAGGTTCAATTGCTGGTTGGGTAGTATTGGAGGAAAAGGTGGGATTTGAGTGCCTTCCTGAACTGACATAGGTTGGCGATGGCCCTAATGCCAGGGGGTAGAGCATTCCAGCATTTGGGGGACATAGAAACTGAATGCCCTGTTTGTGGTTGTCTTGTTGTCTACATGAAAAGAGCATACTTGGTGTGCAAAATCACACATCTGGGAGGGGAAGAGGTGTGTAGAAGAGTTCAAAAAGATGATAAAATATGTCTTATGGTAGCAAGGGGGGGGGGGTGGGGGATGGGGTGCCTTTGTGCCTTGGGGGGGGGGGCTGTACTTTTCAGCATATATTCATTGTGCACTTTTCTCCCCTCTCAAGCCTCCAATCCCTTGCACTCTTCACCCCTCCCTGCAGACTCTCTCCTGCTGCCTCCCCTCCACTCTGTTCCCTTTCCAGCCTCTGTCCCTTACTCCCCCTCCCTCTTTCATTCTCACCCCTTGTCCTCCATTCCTCTCTCTCCAATTTTAGTTCCCCAAACCACTGCCCCTTTAAATGTGCCCCACCCCTTGTGTTCTGGCCCCAGCTCCTGCAGCCATGATCAGCAAGAATGTTTTCTTCTCTTCAGTCTACAGGAGCAGCCTGTTCCATGGTTCCACAAGCAACTGCTGGCTGCAATCCCTTCGTCCCGCAGACCAAAGAGCAAAAGAAAGCTGCAGCTGAGGCCAGCAATTCTTTTGTGTGCCCGTGGGACAGGTTGCTCGTGCGGGCAGAGGCACCAATGTTTTTCTCCTTCAGCCCACAGATGCTGCTTTGGTGCCCCTTAATACCAGCACCCCCTTTGCCGTGCTTACCTGGCTTACCAGGTAGCACCAGACCTGAGTGGCGCTATTCAGCCGCTGCCCAGTTATCACTAAGCAGTAGAAAAGTTAGGCACCCTAAAGGCTGCCCTATATTTTGCCGCAGAAGCTAAGAGGGCTGAGGTTGAATATTGCTGCTTCCATGCTAGGTTTGCTACTATTTGGCCAACCCGGATATATGATGCCAGTGGACAGGAATGGCCCCAGCACTGAATATCCAGGTTTTAGGTTCAGCGCTGACAGCTAGCCACTGTTGCTGCATATCCCCCCCCCCCCCATATGTTCCAGCATACAAAATAAAACAGAAATGAAAACCATTCAAAATACCCTCTTCTTTTCTTTTAAAATTCTATATAATGTGTTTGGGCTTCCTCTGCTAAGCTTGCTATTTTCAGTATTGCCTTTTTAAATGTTGACAGTCTATATGACAAGTTGCTCTAAGAACACTGATCCTACAGGGCTTCTTTCTAGTCGCAGTGCCGGCCTCAGCAGCAGAAACCACACTAAGTACCAGCACTGTTCAGAGTAACCAAGGTCATGAAGAATGAGAGAAACAAAAGGAAAACAGCAGCCTCTCAAGATAAAGAGAGGCAGGGTTAAAGTCAAGGGCTAAAAGTAGTTTTTGTAGAAGTACATTAGGGTCAGGATATCCCTGAAACCACAATACCCAGGATGGTTTTCAAGAGCAGAAATATTTTCTTCTATTGATACATGCCCAGATTCATACTCCAGTGTATCAAGAAAATGTCAGACACCACCTGTGTTAGAATTATGACCTCACAGACAAGATTTGAGAAAATTTAATTCTCTTGCAAACTGAAGCATCTTCTGGTTTTACCTACTGGTAATATCTGAGAAATGGAAGATGAGAACAAGGTTTTGTAAGAAGTTCTTAAAAATCATGTCAAAGAATATCTTCCAGCAATACATGGAAAAAGCAGAATAAAGACATTTTTCACTCGAGGGGTAGATAGATGTTCAATAAACATTACACAAAAGATGTACAATACATACTCTCTTCACATGTATGACTATTCTCTGACTTTTTGTGCTTTGTCTTATATTTCTACTGCAGTCAGCCAAGAGAAAGTTTTGTTTGCATTGGCAGAATATAACTGTACACTAAAGAATAAATTGGTCAGAAATGCTCTGTTGCCAACAGGACTGAATCAGGCAAACAATGAGTGATGTCATCTGACGGTTGGGATGGATCAGCTCTCCCAGAACTTAGTGTAAAGTTCTCAATATGCATGACCCCTTCCCCACAAAAGGCAATTCCCTCATCTCAGTTTTGCTCTTTCTATTCTGCCAAACAGCCTCATCATAGTGCTATATAAATGATTAATAGTAGTAGTAGCAGTAAAATACAACTCCAGAAAATGTATTTGAACATTCTCCAACATTATTTGTTATTTATTTTATTGTTTTTATATACTGCGCTCTTTAAAATCAGTGCAGTTTACAGATAAAATTTTTGTGCAGAACAGGCGCACTATTAAGCACTTACAATGAACTGGATATACAACTTGGGTTTCAACTGTGGGAAGAGTTATCTGCAATATTAACATGAATTGTCTAACTTACAATTTCCTAGCAGGGTGTATGGTGGGAGAAGTTAAGTTACTGGGTTGAGAGTAGAGCAGGAGAAAGAGGTAGTGCTTTAGTGCTTTTCTGAATTGGGCAAGAATTTGTTGCTATTGTTATTCCTTTCGTGCTTTAAAAATAAAAAGGAGAGAAAAGATGTTTAAAGTTCATTCCTCTGCAATGTTCAAGAAAATTCCACAATGTAGACCTTCACTCATTCTGCTGCTGTTGTCTTGGTGCAAATCATGATCCAGAGCATTGTCTCTTCTGTTAGGGCCGTGCCAACGAAAAGGGCCATCTCATTCAGTTATGTGGGGTCTGATTTTTGAAGGTCTTTACACAAGTAACTTCCTTAATTACCCATGTAAAGGTCTTATCCGGGATTTTCAAAGGGCGTCTACACGGCTAGTATCCTTCAAAAATCCTGGATGTGTCCCTAACGTGCCCAAATGCTATCTGCATAGCATCAGGGTGTGTTGGGGGCTTTCCAGGGCAGAGTGGAGGCAAGCCATGGTGTTATTCATGTAGTACAGATTTTTAATGCTACATGGTTAGCGCTCTGCACCTTAAAGACAGGTGTGGGAAAACTTTGCCTATCTTTAAGGCGCTTGGGCTAACCGTGTAGCATAGAAAATCGGCGCTACATAGGTAGCTCATGCGGTTTCTTGTCTGTGCAGTGACACCCGGATTTTTGATGCTGGGGCCACATATTACCCCGGTATGGAAAATCTGGGTTAGGCGGGAAGTAGGTGGGCTAATCACCGACAATGCGCATTGCACCGCCCAGCACAAGTGCAGGCCTGTGATTACCACAACATACTCAGAATGCATTACCAACAAGAGGCAATGACAGACAAAAAGAGCTGCAGAGAGGTCAGCTGACTCTGCACTTCGACTCGCTTCTCTCTTTGTGAAGAGACTTCCCTACTCTGTACAGTGGTTCACTGCTGCTGTCTTGACTATTTCCTCTCAAGCCATTCTGGATCTACTGCAGTCTGGCTTATGCTCTCATTTTATTGTAAAATTATTTTATCTTCCAGTTCGTCATTGTAATCTAATTTATTCATTTATGATTAATATTTATTATATTTGTGTGGCTCTCCTGCTCTTTTTTTGTTACTAATTTTATAAGAGCCCATTTACACACTTAAAATACCATGTTAGGCATGAAAATGGTTCATAAAATTACCCTGCTTATGCTACAAATAAAATGAATATTTGTCATGTGAATGAGTTGCTTGGGCTTCAGCCTAATGCACCCTAACTATACCTGAGAGAGACATTAGCAGAAGCAAAAGATTTGAACTTGGCAATTCTTTTTTCATGGTAAACCACACAGACGATTGTATTGGGTGGTATATTAAATGAAGTTAAAACTTTAAACTTGAATGTGCGTCAAAGCTTAAACAGTATTGTAAAAATGAATGCTCATAGAACAGAGACCATATGACATACAATCTTCTATTTTTGACTGGCTCCAGTTACTATTTGCTGCCTTTCTTACCATTTTTGCGTGATATGCATTGACAGCATCAGCATACTGGAGCAAGGCCTGGAACTGATTGTTTTTTGTGAAAGTGATAATCTTCAAGACAGTCCCAAACTTGGAGAAAATCTGGGGAGAAGAAATTTAGATATTTCAATGAAAGTGAAATGCTTTTCCTTTAAAACATTCACATATTTCTTAATTCCCTCTGTTGTGTCTGTTATAGTACAAAGACTGTACAAACTACCCACCTTTCAGATCCTTTGACAGATCTTTCTATGCTACAGGTCTGACAGTCATGCGACTGTAGAAGTTTTAATTTGTAACTAATTCAAGCAACCTAGATGTCAAGTATATGTAAAGCATTTTTCCACACATACACAAGCTTATGTAGAAAAATAACTCACATTTCAAGATACACCCACAATTAGAATGTACAGAACGCAGGAGACACAGTGAGAAAGAGTAGTTACTCACCTGTAACAGGTGTTCTCCAGGAGCCACAGGAATCAGTCCTCACACATGGGTGACGTCGGCGCTGACGGAGCCCCCGTGCGGAGCATTTCCCCAGCTTTCAAAGAAAGCCTTTGGGAATGCAGCGCGCATGCGCAGTCCCCTTCCCGCCCAAGGGTGCCATCTTGCTCAGTCTGATGACATAGCTAAGAGACAGCAAAAAACAAAATAAATCATATGACCGCAACTCAAAGGGGAGGAGGGAGGGTTGTGAGGACTGATTCCTGCTGCTCCTGGAGAACACCTGTTACAGGTGAGTAACTACTCTTTCTCCAGGACCAAGCAGGAAGTCAGTCCTCACATATGGGACTCCCCAGCTTAAGGCTACCGGAGACCCAAGCTGAAAAAATGAGTTCCCTCTAGAGCCTCAGCATGCAAGAAAAGAATCTTTCTTCTCTGATAACGCCCCCGAACGGTAGCCCAACAACAGAGCCGGAGGGTAGGAGTTGCCTAAACCCCAAAGAGATTATGGAGTACCGCCTGCCCAAAAGCACTGTCCCTGCGGGACTCCCTCTCAAGGCAGTAGTGGGCTGCAAAAGTCTGGCTTGAAGACCAAGTAGCGGCCCGGCAGATGTCTGCCAACGGAACAGAGCGGAGATGAGCCACTGACGCAACCTTTGCCCTGACACGGTGAGCCGTAACTCGACCCTGCAAGGAGAGGCCAACTGCCCTGTAAGCACAGGCAATACATTCGGCTACCCATATGGACAAAGTACGCTTGGAGACAGCTAACCCCAACTTATTGGGGTCAAAGAGACGAAGAGCTGAACAGCCCTCCGGTGCTCCCGCGTACGGTGAAGGTAGAAGGACAACGCCCTCCTACAGTCCAGGGTATGCAAGACCATCTCAGCCCGGCTGGCATGAGGCCTGGGAAAAAGCTGGAAGAACCACCTCCTGATTGAAGTGGAAGGAGGAGACAACCTTTGGAAGGAACTTAGGGTGAGTCCGTAAGACTACTCTGTTCCTATAGAACCTAGTATATGGTGCATCTGATACTAGGGCCTGAAGCTCACTCACTCGCTTTGCTGAGGTAAGAGCTACCAGAAACAACGCTTTCCAGGAGAGAAAGTGCAAAGGGCAAGTAGCCATAGGCTCAAAAGGTGGGCAAGTCAGTCGTTGCAAGACCACATTTAAATCCCATTTAGGGGCAGGTGGACGCACTGGAGGTTTAAGCAAAAGCAGGCCTCTGAAGAATGCGAGCCACCAAAGGATGGCTGGAGAGAGACTGACCCTCCACGGTGTGCTGAAAGAGCACTAAGATGAACTCTAACAGAATTGGACTTAAGGCCTAAGTTGGACAGATGAAGCAAATATTGCAGCACCACTGGTACCAGGCATGAGAAAGGATTCTCATTGTGTTGAGTACACCAGGTAGAGAATCTACGCCACTTAAGGGCATAAGACTTTCGGGTGGACTGCCTCCTAGAGGCCAAGACCACGCCCTCCACTTCCCTAGGCAGTAGTAAGAGTGCTAGAACTACCCTTTCAGCAGCCAGGCCATCAGATTGAGGGACTGGAGATTGGGGTGTAAAAGAGATCCCTGCTCCTGAGACAGGAGATCTGGGTGCATCCCCAGAGGAAGAGGAGTGTCCACCGCTAGTTGCAAAAGAAGTGGGAACCATGGCTGTCGGAGCCATCTGGAGGCCACCAGAATTACCGAGTCCCTGTCCCGGAGCACTTTGAACAGTGTCTGGGGCACTAGAGATGTGGGAGGAAAGGCATATAGGAGGCCTGTAGACCACGGAATGAGAAACGCATCTGCTGCTAATCTGAGAGGATGCAGTTGTCTGGGTAGTTGACGGTTCAGAGGACCCCATCTCAGGAAGATCTGTTGAACCACTAAAGGATTCAACTGCCATTCGTGCGGCTGCAGGATCCTGCTCAATCTGTCCGCCAGGTGATTCTCCTGACCTGGGAGATAGACCGCTTTGAGAAGAATTTATTTATTTACATTTCTTATATACCGCACTATTTGCGATCAGCGTGGTTTACATACAACAAAATGGTATCCGACAATAAACAAAGTCAGGTCATTACATTGAAACAGGAACAAGTAACTTGGAGAACAGGGTAAACTATATACATATGCAGAGCATGGAAATGGGTAACTATATACATGTCAGATGGGGTTATCGGGTATTGATCATGTTTGGTGGTTGGGGTTCGGGGCAGTCAGTGAGGTGTTTGATAAAGAGAAAGTGTTTCAGGGCCTTCCTGAATTGGCTTAGGTTGGGAATAGCTCTGATGTGTGGTGGTAGGGAGTTCCAGAGACTTGGGGCGCATAGTCTAAAGGCTCTGTTTGATGTTGCTTTGGAGCATTTTGTCATGTCTCTCGGTATCGCTAGCCTGTTGTCTACAGTGGTTCTTCTTAACCTGTTGGGTGTGGGTGGTTGGATGAGGTCACATAGTGAAGAGGAGGAGAGTCCCTTGATCGCTTTGAATGTAATCACTAGGGTTTTGAAACTGATCCTGGCTTGAATGGGGAGCCAGTGAAGCTGCTTCAGGAGGGGTGTGATATGATCTCTTCTTGGCGTTCCGAGGAGAATCCGCGCTGCACTGTTCATGGCAAGTTGCAAGGGACGTAAGGTGGCCTGAGGGAGTCCTTGTAGGATGGCGTTTGAGTAATCAAAACGAGGAATGATGAGGGCTTGATAGATGGTGCGGAAGTCGCCTGGTTCGAGTAAAGGGCGTAGGTGTCTAAGGGATCTAATCTTGAAGTAGATTGCTCTTACAGTGTTGGCTATGTGTTGCTTCATGTTGAGGTTCTGATCCAATGTGACTCCAAGATAACGTATAGCTGATTTTACTTGCAATTCGGTGTTGTCCACTTCCAGGTGGTCGGGTGGAGTAAATTCGGGATTTCTGGAGATGAACAGGACCTCCGTTTTCTTGTGTTGGATGCGCAGATTCTGAGAGAGGAGCCATTCGGATATTGCGTTGAAACACTTGGTCAAGGGGGTAAGGTCTGGGCAGTCCAGGGATATTGGCAGGTAGAGTAAGACATCGTCTGCGTATATCATGCAACTCACATTGAACGATCTAATGATGTTACAGATAGGTTGGATATAGATGTTAAACATAAGTGATGATAGGGAGGATCCTTGAGGAACCCCTTGGCTTTGTAGGAATGGTTCGGATGTGGACCCGTTTGCTCGGACATATTGCCATCTGCCAGACAGGTAGGATCTGCACCACTCGAGAGCTGTTCCATTAATACCTTTCTCTCTTAGTCGACATAGGAGGATTTCGTGGCAGACTGAGTCGAAGGCTGCCGCTATATCTAAAAAGACGAGTGCAAAACCTTGACGTAAGTTGTCAATGCCTGAGATTATAGTGTCGAAAAGAGTTGTGAGTAGTGTTTCGACTCCGTGTGACTCTCTGAATCCATGTTGAGATGAATCTAGAGGGGCGTTGGTATCAATATGGTCTTGTAACTGTTTGTAGACTATCTTTTCAATTATTTTAGCGGGCATCAGGATGCTGGAGATGGGTCTGTATGACTCCACCTTTTGAGGGTCTAATTTGGTGTTCTTCAGCAGCGGTCTAACGGAGGTTTGTTTGAGCGTGGAGGGGAAAGACCAGGTGCTGAAAGATAGGCCTATCAATTTGGCTAAGATCGGGGCGAGGTCACATCGCAGATCTTTTATCCAGAATGCTGGACAGGGATCAGAGTATGTGGTGGAGGTATTTAGGGTTGCAATGATGTCTTCAATGGTTTTCTTTGATGGTGTGACAAAGGTAGTTAGCGGTACTGATAACTCTTGTTCATTGGGGGGGGTCCGGTATCACCACTTTGTCAGTCTTGCACAGTTTAGCTTGCATAAAGACGGCATAGTCCTGCAGGTGGATGGTTCCGGGGTGCTCTGGGGTGGGTTCTTTGGCAAGAGATTTGACCAGGTTGAAGAGGTCGTGTGGCTTGTTTAGTGACCATTTCAGGGTGTCTGCGTGGTATTGTTTCATCCTGTCTGTGACGGCCCTGCGATGTGTGTAAGTGCTGGGTGTATGCTGCTTGGTCACTGCTGGTACGTGACTTCCTCCATCGCTTTTCCAATCTCCGTAGGAGGGTTAGTGAAGCCCTTAGGTCAGCTGTGAACCATGGTGCAGATGATCTTTTGTTGGGGGCTTTGGTTGATGAGGGACGGATTGCGATTGCACTGAGTTTGCTGTTCCATGTGGTGATTAGAATGCGGGGATTGACTGCCCAGGAGCACAGTTTCCGCGCTTCCTGACATAGAAGGCAGGAACCTGTGCCCCCTTGTTTGTTCACATAGAACACAGCAACTTGATTGTCCGTCTGAACTAAGACGGACTGGTGAGGGATGAGATGAAAAGTTAGTTCTCAGGGCTAAGCGGATAGCTCTCAGTTCTAAGAGATTGATCTGCTGTGCGGCCTCCCAAGGAGACCACAGGGCTTGAGTACATGCTCCCTGGCAATGTGCACCCCAACCTTGAAGAGAAGCATTGATTGTCAGCACCTGAGAGTGTGGAGGTGTCTGAAAAAACACCCCTTGCACCAGATTTGGAAGATGAAGCCACCACTGTAGAGAAGACTCTAGTAGTATGGACACCCTCACTCTGTCCATGAGGTTTCCCGTGGCTTGGTGCCACTGAGTTCTGAGGCCCCATTGAGCCGGCCTCATGTGTAGATGGGCATTTGGCGTCACATGGACCGTGGAAGCCATGTGGCCTAAGAGCCTCAGGAATTGTCTGGCAGAGACCAGAGAATTGCTGTGGAACTGACTGGCCAGATCCATCAACCTGTGTGCCCTGTCTATGGGCAAAAAGGCCTTTGCCTGAAGGGTGTCCAGTCTTGCTCCTATGACCTCCATGTTCTGTGAGGGGTGCAAAGTGGACTTTGCGAAGTTTATAACAAACCCCAGATGCTGAATCAGAGTGACAGTGCAGAGGGTGGCTTGATTGGCCTCCTGTGGGGACTGACCCCTGATAAGCCAGTCATCCAGGTATGGAAAGACAAAAAGACCTTGAACCCTGAGGTAGGCCGCTACCACCGCCAGGCACTTGGTGAATACCCTGGGGGCAGAGGTTAGGCCAAAAGGCAGTACCCTGTACTGGTAATGGTTTCCTCCCACTACAAATCTGAGATATTGTCTGTGGTCTGAATGAATGAGGATGTGAGTATAAGCATCCTTTAAATCTAAGGAGCATAGCCAATCTCCCTGCTGGAGGTAGGGCAGCAGGATTCCAAGGGTAAGCATCTTGAACTTTTCCCTCTCCAGGAACTTGTTTAGATTCCGCAAGTCTAGGATGGGTCTGAGGCCTCCTGTTCTTTTTGGTACCAGAAAGTACATGGAATAGAAGCCTTGACCCCTCAGGTGGTGGGGCACCGGTTCCACTGCCTGTTCCTTTACAGGACTTGCTAACTCCTGCAAGAGTAAGTCCCTGTGCAGAGGAAGTCTTGGAGGCTCCCCTGGAAAATAGGAGGGGGGTACCTGGTGGAAGTGGAGGAGATAGCCCTTCTGGACTATACTTAGTACCCAGGTATCCCTTGTTACAGCTGGCCACCTGTGGGCATACAGGGCCTATGCTGATAGGGGCCAGCTGAGGAGGAGAGGCTATGCCACTGGAGTCAAAACCCCGCTCCCTGCTGTGCAGGAGCTGGAGCTCGTGGCTTGGGGGTTTTCTCCCTACGGGGCCCATGTCCCTGCCCCTTGGCCTGCTGACCCTGTTGGGGAGCCACAGAGGCCTGAAAATGAGGCTATTGTTTATAGGTAGATGACTACCTCGGGTAAAAGGTCTTTTTCCCCAAGCCCTTCTTCTGAGAAGGGGCAGAGGTTTTCCTGGACAGCCTAATCCGGGTAAGAGTCTCGGTCTTGAGTTCCGCAGCCTTTTCAGCCATGGGCTTGCCAAGGAGGTTTTCACCTCGGCAGGGGACATCGACCAACTTGTCCTGCACCCATGGCTCGAGGTCCGATGACTGTAGCCAGGCCTGACGGCGTGCACCGATGCCGGCCGCGGCTACTCGGGCCGAAGCCTCGAAGCCATCATAGGCTGCTCGAGAGATAAACTTCAAGCACTCTCGAATACCCGATGACAGGGCGTTGAACCTCTGCAAAGGTTCCTTGGAGAGACCAGCAGAGAACCCGGCAATCTCCTTTACCAGGTCTCAAAGGTACATGCCCATGTACAGCTGATAGGTCTGGACACGGCAAGCAAGCATAGAGCCCTGGAAGCACTTCTTACCGAGGCCATCCAGGTTCCAGGCCTCCCGGCCAGGAGGCACCAAGGAGTGCCTCTTGAGACTCTTCAGACGATGCATGGCCGATTCCACAACCATGGAGTGGTGCGGTAATTGTGCCTTTTGGAACCTGGGGCTCTTGCGGACTCGATAGATAGAATCGACCCACTTGCTCAAAACCAGCATCGAGGCCGGCGCCTCCCACATGCGGAAGAGCAACCATTCCAGCATCGGAGGAACAGTAAAGGCTTCCTTTGGGGGAGAGTCATACTGTAGGGCCTTGGCCATATCCCGCACAAAGTCTGAGAACTGGGTATCCTCCAAGGGGGACCTTCTCCAAGGCTCGGACTCCGGCGAGTCAGATGGGACACACCGAGTCCAAAAGGTGTCGGGTGACTCCTCATCCTCCATTTCCCAGCCGGACCCCTCGGAGGAGGAATCAAGCGGCTCTGGTTGGGTAGGCACTGATGCCATCCACCCCGATGCCAAGGGTACCGGCGTCAACGACCTCGGTCCCGAGCGGGAGGCCGAGGGAGACCTTGGCCGAGGATCGACTCGAGAGCGCATGGACTTGAGGATTGGCTCGGCCTCCGGGGTCGACTTGGACGTCGATGTCCCGGTGGTAGGGGCAGATGCACAGGTGAGACCGGCAATCAGTGCCCGCTGCTGTTCCATGAAGGCAGCCAAGCTGCACTCCAAGGCCGTCAACCTGAGTCCGAGCTCAGGAGACTCAACAGCCCCCGACTCGGGCCCTCGGACATCGGCTCCCCTGGAGGAGACTCCACGAGGACTACAGTACTCACGTGACCCGGGGACTCAATCTCCACGCGAGGCTGTTCAGCAGGCCTCTCCGACTCTGAAGACCCGGGAGGGCGCTCGGGGCTATGCGACCTGGCCCTCGAGGAGCCAAGTGTGTCCACCGACGCCACCCTCGCGGGTTTTTTCTTCTTGCGATGCTCCCGCGAGGGAAAACCCCTCTCAGAGGAGTCTCGTCGCTGCTCGGGGCCGGAGTCCCGAGGCGTCGAGAACTCTGACGAAGTCCGGGCCCGTCCGGACGCGGAGTCAGAGAAGATTCTTTCCTTTTGGTGCTGCCGACTCAATGCCTTCGAGGACATTTTCCCACACGGGCCACAGATCATCAGGTCATGATCGGGTCCGAGGCACCGGAGGCAGCAGTCATGTGTGTCAGTGAGAGACAAGTTTCTTACACTGATCACAATTTTTAAACCCACTGGCAGCCATCGGGGGAAAAAGGGCCCCTGCGAGGTCAAAAGACAGGGCTGCCAGAGAAAAATAGAAAAATGGCGCATACGCTAGTCACTAAGGACAAAAGCCGAAAAAAGAAGTCCGGGCTCGATACCGATGTATCGGGCCCAAACAGGAAAGGGAAACTGGCGTCGAACCGAAGGAAAAACGGGTCCACGTAGAACAAAATCAGCTTTTTCCTCGGGTGAAAATGAAACATGTCCGTTGGGCTCTGCGGAATAAAGAAGACTGAGCAAGATGGCATCCTTGGGCGGGAAGGGGACCAAGCATGCGCGCTGCATTACCGAAGGCTTTCTTTGAAAGCTGGGGAAATGCTCCGCACGGGGGCTCCGTTGGCACCGACGTCACCCATATTTAAGGACTGACTTTCTGCTTGGTCCTGGAGAAGAGGCTTATGGGAAGGGTGAGTGAGGAGTTTTGGCATGAGTTGATTAATATAGTTTTATACAACTGTATTTAAGGGTCAGTATTTAAAAGGACTTATCCAATTAGCAGCACTTGCTAACTGGACAAGTCCTGCAGAAAGAGATAGTGCCAGGCTGGTCTGGCAGCAGAGCCAGGGCATAGACTTGGTGAACAAGGAATATTAAACGTATTAGGTACAGTTTTATTGGTATAAATATCCATAGCAACCCTTAGTAAGTAAAGAACTTAAAGATCTAAACAAAAACTTAAAACTAAGATGCAGACAGCAGTCCAGCAGCGAGATGGGGGCTTTCCAGTCTTTTGCACTGAGTGTCACATGTATGATTTTCTCCCAGTTGGTGACGTGTGCACTAGGTGCAAGGAGCTCTTTGCTCTCAGGGAACGAGTCCATTCTCTAGAGGCTAGAGTAGCAGACTTGGAAAACATAAGACAGACAAAGAGGTACATAGACGAGACCTACAGGGATATAGTCCTGAAGTCCCACCTCCAGTCTGGCAGCATCCCTGTTGCCATGGAGGAGAGAGGTCACGTGACAGGAGAGCATCACCCTGGTGTGGCAGGAAGTGATCCTGTAACTAGGACCTGTCCTCCAGGTGATGTAAAACCCTCTCGCACCGAGGAAGTTTCTCCAGAGCCATGTGCCCATGAGGGAAAGGTTAGGACAGCCGTTATAGTTGGTGATTCGATCATTAGGCATGTAGATAGCTGGGTGGCTGGTGGAAGTGAGGATTGCCTGGTAACATGCCTGCCTGGTGCGAAGGTAGCGGACCTCAAGCGCCACCTAGATAAGGTCTTAGATAGTGCTGGGGAGGAGTCTGCTGTCTTGGTACATGTCAGTACCAATGACATAGGAAAATGTGGTAGGGAGGTTCTGGAGGCTAAATTTAGGCTTTTAGGTAGGAAGTTGAAATCCAGAACTTCCAGGGTAGCATTCTCTGAAATGCTTCCCGTTCCACACGCAGGACCCAAAAGGCAGGCAGAGCTCCAGAGTCTCAATGCGTGGATGAGACAATGGTGCAGAGATGAGGGTTTTGGATTTGTTAGAAACTGGGGAACATTCTGGGGAAAGGAGGGGCTCTTCCGAAGGGATGGGCTTCACCTTAACCGGGATGGAACCAGGCTGCTGGCATTAACCTTTAAAAAGGAGATAGAGCAGCTTTTAAACTAGAAAATAGGGGAAAGCTGACAGTCTAAGAGCAGATGTTTCGGAAGAATGTATCCTTGAAGGATACTACCAAAAGCAGAGAGGTTCCAAAAAAGAGTAAAGTAGCCCAAATGCCCTCGAGTATGGAGCAGACAGAGCTTTAAGATCCCAAATTACCCATGTCTACCAATAGCCAAATTAATATGAATAAAATACAGTCTCTAAAATGCTTGTATGCAAATGCTAGAAGTCTAAAAAATAAGATGGGAGAGTTAGAATATATAGCACTAAATGAGAGTTTAGATATAATTGGAATATCAGAGACATGATGGAAGGAGGACAACCAGTGGAACACTGTGATACCTGGGTACAAACTATATCGTAATGATAGAGCTGATCAAATTGGTGGAGGGTGTAGACTCTGTGGGTCTGGAATCCTACACACAACACCTGGATTCTTTATATTTCTATACCTCTCAATAGGAAGAAAAGACGAGAGACAATTAATTAATCAATCACTATGGAGCTCTATAGGGAGGAAACGCATGGAGTCTAAATCAGACATATCCATCGAGTTTCTTCAAAGATGGCTTCACAGGGCTACTGCTTTTATTAGAAAATATCAGCTGACTCAGTTAATCTTTAACTAACATCTGGTACTTTCCAAATTACGTGTACACAAAATTTACTAACATAGGCAACATTATCATAGAAAGAAGTTGTTACATCTCATAACTATGTTCACTAAATTCAGTAGGTGTCACTGTGATTCTACTATTCAACAGAAGCTAATTAGTTACTTATAATATTTGCTGATTTTCTACTATTTATGCAAGCTATATTCGTTATATTTGCTAATTGACTCAAAGCCCAATTTCAAAAGAGCAGCGCATCTTGACCTAGCAACCTCTTTAGCCTATCAAATTGCAGGATAAGCAACTGTACCCTATGTTCTATTTATGTAGAGAAGTTCAATCTGACCTACTATCTATTTCTACACAAACTGTTTGCTAATCACACACAAGCCCTGTTTACTAAGTCCAATGTCCTAGAAAAAGCAGAAGTGCATTTAAAGAGATAGTTTTACTGCAGTTCAGACCTGTACTTTCTGGGCCTATAGCTAAGTTAGGTTCTATAATCCAGTTTCATGTATAGATGGGCTGCTTTCTATCCCTATGGATATTATGGATCCTGATCCGTTGTCTGTCCCTGAATCTGATAACTCCAAATATCCATATCCTGGGTGAATCAGTTGTATAAATTTGTTTGTCAGCAGCTGTTTCATCCACTTCACTGATTATATCCAATTTACTTTTGGGGCCTAGCCTAGTCAGCCCTTGTCTACAGAGGGGTTGCACTCTATGTTAGAGAGGGCAATGAGTCAGAAAGGATTAAAGTTTTGCAGGAAACAAAATTTGCTGTAGAATCTCTATGGATTGACATTCCATGTAAAAAGGGGAAGGCGATGGCAGTGGGGGTGTACTATCGACCGCCTGGCCAGAATGAACAAATGGATGATGAAATGCTCAAAGAAATCAAGGAGGCTAACAAAAGTTACAGCGCAGCAATAATGGGTGATTTCAATTACCCCGGTATCGACTGGGTCAGTGTCACGGAAGGGCATGCTAGGGAGATAAAGTTCCTAGATGACAAATGACAGCTTCTTGGAGCAGTTGGTTCATGAACCGACCAGAGGGGAAGCCATATTAGACCTAGTCCTTAGTGGAACATCAGATCTAGTGCAAGAGATAAGGGTGCTGGGGCCACTTGGCAATAGTGATCATAGCATGACTGCCTTTGATTTAATTAGTGGAGGAGGGATAGTAAGGAAATCCACAGTACTACCTTTTAACTTTCGAAAGGGAGACTATGATAAAATGAGGAAAATAGTTAAGAAAAAACTAAAAGGAGCAGTTGCAAAGGTTAAAGACTTACATCAAGCTTGGGTGTTGTTGAAAAATACTATCTTGGAAGCCCAGACCAGCTGTATTCCACGCTTTAAGAAAAGTGGAAGGAAGTCCAGAAAACTGCCAGCATGGTTTAAAGGTGAGGTCAGAGAGGCTGTTGCCAAAAAGCATCTTTCAAGAAATGGAAAAAAGAGCCAAACGACGAAACCTGGAAAGAGCACAAGCACTGGCAAGTCAAATGCAAGGCATTGATAAAGCAGGCAAAGGGAGAATTTGAGAAAAAGCTTGTTGCGGAAGCAAAAACACACAAAAAAAAAAAGTTTTCTTCAAGTACATTCGTAGCAAAAAACCTGTGAGAGAGTCAGTTGGTCCATTAGATGACAGAGAAGTTAAAGGTGCACTAAGAGGCAACAAGGCGATAGCAGAGAGACTGGATGAATTCTTTGCTTCGGTCTTTACTGAGGAAGATGTAGGGATGTTACCCATGACTGAAGTGGTATTTAAAGGTGCGGAAGAATTGAAGGAAATATCGATACATCGGGAAGATGTATTACAACTATTAGATGAACTGAAGAGTAGAAAATCACCTGGACCGGATGGCATACATCAAGGGTATTGAAATATGAGATTGCAGACCTGCTATTAGTAATCTGAACTATCATTAAAATCATCTCTAATACATTGGCGATCCTCCAATCTTCATGTAACACCAATTTTTAAAAAGGGTTCCAGGGGTGATCCGGGAAGCTACAGACCGGTGAGCCTCACGTCAGTACTGGGAAAAATGGTAGAAACCATCATAAAGAATAAAATTACTCAGCATGTAGATAGTCATGGCCTAATGGGAGACAGCCAACATGGCTTTAGACAAGGAAGATCTTGTCTTACTAATCTGTTATGTTTTTTTGAAAGTGTGAATAAACAGGTGGACAAAGGTGAGTCGGTTGATATAGTGTATCTGGACTTTCAGAAAGCCTTTGACAAGGTCCCTCATCACAGACATTTGGCAAAACTAAAGAGTCATGGGATAGGAGGCAGTGTACTACTGTGGATCAAGAACTGGTTAAAAGATAGAAAGCAGAGGGTTGGGCTAAATGGCCAATTTTACCAATGGAGAAAGGTGAATAGTGGTGTACCCCAGGGATTTGTGCTGGGTCCGCTGCTTTTTGACATTCATAAATGACCTGGAAAGTGGAATAACGAGTGAGGTTATCAAATTTGCAGATGACACAAAACTATTTAAAGTTGTTAAAACCCAAGAGGATTGTGGAATATTGCAAGAGGATCTTGATAAATTGGAAGACTGGGCATCAAAATGGCAGACGAAATTTAATGTGGACAAGTGCAAAGTTATGCACCTAGGGAAGAACAATCCAAACTATGGTTACACGATGCAAGGTTCTACATTAGGAACCACCACCCAGGAAAAAGATTTAGGCGTCATTGTGGATAGCATGTTAAAACCCTCGGCCCAGTGTGCAGCGGCAGCCAAGAGAGCAAATAGAATGCTAGGTATCATAAGGAAAGGAATGGAAAATAAAACAAAAGATATTATAATGCCTCTATATCGTTCCATGGTGAGACCGCACCTTGAATATTGTGTGCAATTCTGGTCGCCGTATCTTAAAAAGGATATAGCGTTATTAGAAAAGGTTCAGAGAAGAGCCACCAAAATGATAAAGGGGATGGAAGGATACTCCTATGAAGAAAGGCTAAAAAGGTTAGGGCTCTTTAACCCGGAAAGAGATGGCTGAGGGGAGATATGATAGAAGTCTATAAATTAATGAACGGAGTGGAACGGGTAAATGTAGATCGATTGTTTACGTTATCAGAATATAGAAAAACTAGGAGACATGCAATGAAGCTACAGGGTAAACTATTTAAGACTAATAAAAAAATATTTTTTCATTCAACGTGTAATCAAACTCTGGAATTTGTTACCGGAGGATGTAGTAAAGGCTGTTAGTGTAGCTGGGTTTAAAAAAGGTTTGGACAAGTTCCTGGAGGAAAGGTCCATAAACCATTATTAAGAAGGGACCCAGGATATCAATGCTTGACCCAGTACAAGCATTGTGGAACCTGTGTCTTTTGGGAAAACTGCTAGGTACCTATGACCTAGATTGACCACTGTTGGAAACAGGATACTGGGCTTGATGCACCTTGGTCTGACCCAGTATGGCATATCTTATGTTCTTATGTTAGACTTCACAAATCTGGATGGTGGTAATTTTCACCACTACAATCTGGACAACATAGGAGATCAAAAAGCTGTCCTAAGCGTGATCTGGATAAGCTATCCAGGTAACAGCTGATTCTTGATGCTCTCCTGATAGCGCCAATGATTCACTTCACTGGCAATATTCGGCTACAGCCACTATATACAGATACTCCCACTGAATATCTGAATTTTTGGGGGGATGCCGAAATCCAAAGCAGCTGTATATGACAAGAAAGGAGAGAATATTGTGCATGAACCATAAAAGACATCGAGTGACACTGTCAAAAGATCTTATGGTGGTGAAACAGTGTTGACTTTAGGGCCACCAAAGATCTTCTTTTGGTAATGTACGCTTCTTACATCAGCTGATGCCTTATTTACCATTACAAGAATAGCACAGAGTAGATTACTCTTTGGTGTTTTCAAAGTCAGATTACTGTAATTCGCTATTACAGATCACTGGATTTAGATTGTTTAGCTTACACCTTTCTCAGAGTTGAAGACAAATTACATTCATTTACAGTGTGTATTTTCCTGTCCCCAGGGAGCTTACAATCTAAATCTGTACCCAAGATAATGGAGGATTAAGTAACTTGCCCAATGCCAGAAGGAGCAACAGTGGGATTCAAGCTGGGCTTTCCTGGTTCTTGGCCGACTGCTCTAACCATTAAGGTGCTCTCCTCCAGTCCTCTATTATTCTGGCTTAACAAAAAAAAAAATCAGCATAGCCATTTACAAATGACCCAAACCCTGGCGCTAGAACTCTGGGAACGACTTGGCAGTAGTGAGGTGTGCATTCGTCAGCATGCATAGAGTTCATTTGGGCACCTAAGAATTAGCGTGCATACAATCAATCTGTGAACTTAGAACACTTCTAGTGCACATACAACGTGAATCTAAAAAATTGATATGTGAAACAACTAGACATAGGGAAGAATTGGTTTTAAATGGAGCATGAACCAAACCTTTTTTTTGGCTATGTACATCCCTAGGTATGAGAGCATGACTCACTTATCTTAGAAGCATTGCACTGGCTTCCTCTATTGAAGAGAATCAGATCTAAACTTATATTTGTTAGCCATCCAAGTCTATGACTGGAGTAACTGAGGTTGTGAGGGAATAAAAAACAGGGGAAAATCCCTTGACTGTTGTGAATAAAGGCTTATGGCACTATGTTAGAGCTCTGATCCCTACTAAAGTGGAATCTCCAAATAAGGATAAAAACTGTCAGGTTAAGAAATACCAAAACCAAAAACCACCTATCTGCATGACTGTTGCATCACTGCATTCAAATTAAGGGTCCTTCTGTCTGTAAACCAGGCCTTGACAAATTTTCTTGAGATGTAGGAGCCAGTTTAAACATTTAGAAGCTGACTGCTGAAACCACTGTCACAGTGCCGCCCCCCTCACCCCCCACAAAAGGTGTATAGAGCTCCTTCTCAAGGGCCTGGATAGAGTAGTTACTCACCTGTAACAGGTGTTCGCCAGGAGCAGCAGGAATCAGTCCTCCCATATGGCTGTCATCGGCGCCGATTAAGCCCCAGCGGAGCATTTCCCCAGCTTTCCATGAAAGCCTTTGGGAATGCTGGCACGCATGCGCGGTTCCCTTCCCGCCTAAAGGTGCCATCTTACCTCAGTCAAATGACATAGCTAAGAACAGCACACAAAAATGTAAAACAAACTATGTACAATTGCATCTCCAAGGGGAGGAGGGAGAGTTGTGAGGACTGATTCCTGCTGCTCCTGGAGAACACCTGTTACAGGTGAGTAACTACTCTTTCTCCAGGACCAAGCAGGAAGTCAGTCCTCACATATGGGTGACTCTCTAGCTCTGGGCTACCAGGAACACAGGCTGAACAAGAGAACTCCCTCTAGTCACAGCATCAAAGAAAGGCTTTTCAAGGACACAACCTCCACCGGTAGCCCAACAGAGGGCAGGAGGGCAGGAGTTGCCTAAACCTCAAAGAGATTCCCGAGTACTGCTTGGCCAAAAGCACTGTCCCTACGGGACTCCCTCTCCAGACAGTAATGGGCCGCAAACGTCTGGCTTGAAGACCAAGTTGCAGCCCTGCAGATGTCTACCAAGGGCACAGAGCGGAGATGAGCCACTGAGGCAGCCATTGCCCTGACACGATGGGCCGTGGACCCTACCCTGCAAAGGAAGGTCAGCCGCCTTGTAAGCCCAGGTGATACAGTCAGCCACCCAGATGGACAAGGTACGCTTGGACACAGCCAACCCCAACTTATTGGGGTCAAATGAGACGAAGAGCTGAGCAGCCCTTCTATGTCCCTGCGTACGGTCAAGGTAGAAGGATAAGGCCCTCCTACAGTCCAGGGTATGCAGGACTGCTTCAGCCTGGCTAGCATGAGGCCTAGGGAAGAATGTTGGAAGAACCACCTCCTGGTTGAGGTGGAAAGAGGAGAGAACCTTGGGGAGGAACTTTGGATGAGTCCTAAGAACTACCCTGTTCCTATAAATCCTGGTGTAAGGTCTATCACAGACCAGGGCCTGAAGCTCACTCACTCGCCTAGCCGAGGGCTATCAGGAAGAGAGTCTTCCAGGAAAGGAAGCGTAGAGACAAGTAGCCATCGGCTCAAAGGGTGGGCGAGTCAGTTGCTGCAAGACCACATTCAGCTCCCACTCAGGAGCAGGACGACGGATGGGGGGTTTGAGCAAAAGCAAGCCCCTGAGAAAGCAGGACATCAAGGGGTGACCTGACAGAGAATGTCCCTCCACCAGTGAGTGGTGAGCTGCTAGAGCTGAGAGGTGGACCCGAACAGAATTGGACTTAAGTCCCTGATTTGATAAGTGCAGTAAGTACTGAAGCACTACTGGCACAGTACAGGAGAAAGGATCCTCTGTACGAAGCTGACACCACACAGAAAACCTCTTCCATTTGAGGGCATAGGTTTTCCTAGTGGATTGTTTCCTAGAGGCTAGGACAACCTCCTCAACTTCCTGAGGCAGGCCCCAGGGAGCCAAAACTACCCTTGCAGCCTCAAGGCCATCAAATTGAGAGCTTTGAGATTGGGGTGAAGAAGGGAACCCTGCTCCTGTGAGAGAAGGTCGGGCTGCAACCCCAGAGGAAGTGGGTCATCCACTGCCAGTTGAAGCAGAAGTGGAAACCAAGGCTTCCTCGGCCACCTGGGAGCTACCAGCAGGACCGAGGCCTTGTCCTGAAGAGTCTTGAAAAGAGTTCGGGCCACCAAGGGCGTGGGAGGAAACGCATACAGGAGGCCCTGAGACCAGGACATCAGAAAAGCATCTGGTGCTACCCTCAAAGGATGCGGGTGCCTGGAGCAGAACTTGGGCAGTTGCTTGTTCAGTGGACTGGCAAAGAGATCTATCCAAGGGAGACCCCACTTCAGGAAGATCTTCTGAATGACCAAGGGATGCAGCTGCCACTCGTGCGGCTGCAGAATTCTGCTCAACTGGTCGGCCAGGCAGTTCTCCTGGCCTGGAAGATACACCGCCTTGAGAAGCATGTTGTGCTTTAGGGCAAAGGAACAAAGGTCTTGAGTCTCCCGACAAAGGAGCTTTGACCCAGTCCCACCCTGTTTGTTCACATAAAACAAGGCTACCTGGTTGTCTGTTTGAATCAAGACTGAGCGATGAGCTAGAGCTGGAGAAAGAGCCTTGAGAGCTAAACGGATAGCTCGAAGTTCTAGGAGATTGATTTGTTGGGCTGCCTCCCAGGGAGATCAGAGGCCTTGAGTGCACTTGTCCAGACAATGAGCACCCCAGCCCTGCAGAGAGGCGTCGGTGGTGAGAACCACCGAGTATTCTGGCATTTGGAAGGGCATCCCCTTCAGCAGATTGGGTGGATGTAGCCACCAGCTGAGGGAGGCCAAAAGGGGTCTGGACACCCTTATCCTGTCTCTTAGGCGGCCTGTGGCATGAGAACATTGAGTCCGAAGGCACTGTGCAGGCCTCATATGAAGCCTGGCATTGGGAGTCACATGCACTGTCGAAGCCATGTGGCCCAGAAGCCTGAGGCAGAGTCTGGCGGAGACCAGGGACCTGTTTAGAAACTGTTTGGCCATGTCCATCAGTCTTTGAACCCTGTCTTCTGGCAAGAATGCCTTTGCCAGTTGAGAATCCAACCTTGCCCCTATGAACTCCAAGTTCTGGGAGGGGAGCAAAGTGGACTTTGCGAAGTTTATGACAAAGCCCACGTTTTGGAGCAGAGCAATGGTTCTGAGGGTGGCTTGTCTGGCCTCCAGGGACGTCTGACCCCTGATGAGCCAGTCGTCCAGATAGGGAAAGACAAAGATGCCTTGATTTCTCAGGTAGGCCACAACCACTGCCAGGCACTTGGTAAAGACCCTGGGAGCGGAGGTCAGGCCAAAAGGTAGTACTCTGTACTGATAATGGTTTCCTCCCACAATGAACCTGAGGTACTTTCTGTGGTCTGGATGAATGAGGATGTGAGTGTACGCATCCTTTAGATCTAAGGAGCATAGCCAATCTCCCTGCTGGAGGTAGGGCAGAAGTGTTCCAAGAGTAAGCATCTTGAACTTTTCTCTCTCTAAGAACTTGAGGTTCCTGAGGTCCAGAATGGGTCGAAGGCCACCTGTCCTTTTGGTACCAGGAAATACCTGGAGTAGAATCCGTGACCTTGCAAGTGGGGAGGCACAGGCTCCACCGCCCTGTCCACCAACAGACTTTGGAGCTCTCAAAGGAGGTGGTCTGTGTGCAGGGGAGGCCTCAAGGGCTCCCCTGGGAAGTAAGGAGGAGGCAGTTGATGAAAATGCAGGGCATAGCCCTTTTGGACTATGTCCAGCACCCAACTGTCGGTGGTAATGAGAGGCCACTGGTAGGCAAAGAGTACAAGGCGACCGCCTGTGCAGGGCTGGGAAAGCAGGGACGGAGTGGCTACGCTCAAGGAGTCAAAAACCCCCACCCTGAGTGGAAGCAGGGGCAGAAGGCTTGGGGGTCCTCTGCCTACGGGGCCCATTACCCTGGCCCTTGGCTTGCTGACCCTGGGGGGCAGCTTGGGCAGCCTGATACTGAGGGTACTGTTTGTAGGCAGTGCCCTTCCTCGGGTAAAAGGACTTTTTACCCGAGCCCTTCTTTTTATGTGAAGGGGCAGAGGTCTTCCTTGACAGCCTTGTCCAGGTAAGGTGCTCGGTCTCGAGCTGAGCGGCCTTCTCGGTCACGGGTTTGCCAAAAAGGTTCTCACCTCGGCAGGGGACATCGACCAACTTGTCCTGAACCCATGGCTCGAGGTCCGTTGACTGCAGCCACGCCTGGCGTCGAGCCGTGATGCCGGCAGCCGCAACTTGGGCCGAAGCCTCGAAGCCATTGTAGGCAGCGCAGGAAATGAACTTTGAGCATTCCCGAATCCCCGAGGACAAGGTCTTAAATCTCTGCAAGGGTTCCCCGGAGAGACCAGCAGAGAGTCCGGCCAATTCCTTGGCCAGGTCTCGCAAGTACATGCCCATGTACAGCTGTTAAGACTGGACATGTCAAGCAAGCATAGACCCCTGGAAGCACTTTCTACCAACGCCATTGAGGTTGCGGGCCTCCCTGCCGGGGGGCACCGCAGAGTGCATCTTCTGGCTCTTCAGACGATGCATGGCCGATTCCATAACCATGGAATTGTGTGGTAGCTGTGCTTTCTGGAAACCAGGGCTTTTGCGAAGTCGATAGATGGAATCGACTTGCTTGCTCAAAACCGGCGCCGAGGCCGCTGCCTCCCACATCCGGAAGAGGGGTTGTTCCAGAATCGGAGGAACCGGGACAGTAAAGGCCTCCTTCGGAGGAGAGTCGTACTGTAGAGCATCGAGCTCCTCGGCTTGAGGCTCTTCCTCAGGACCGGCAGGGAAAGCCAAGGCAGCAGCCATATCCCGGACGAACTCAGAGAACCTAGTGTCCTCCAGAGGGGATCTACTCCGGGGCTCAGACTGCGGTGAGTCTGACGGGACGCACAGAGTCTGAAAAGTATCGGGAGACTCCTCGTCCTCCGTCTCCCAGGCAGACTCATCCGTGGAGGAGTCAGGGTCCGACCCCGCGGGGCCCAGAGGCACCCGCCCCGACACCGGGGGCACTGGCGTCGACACCCTCGGTCCCAAACGGGAGGTCGAGGGAGACCTCGACCAAGGACGACTGAGCCACAAGGGTCTCGAGTATCGGCTCGGTCTCCGGGGTTGACTTCGAAGTCGACGTCCCGGTGGTCGGGGCAGATGCACCAGACAGGCTGGCCATCAGTGCCCGCTGCTGCTCCATGAAGGCAGACAATCTGCACTCCAAGGCTGTCATCCTGAGACTCAGCTCGGGAGACGCAGCAGCCACCAACTCAGGCCCTGGCGGCGGCTCTCTGGGAGGAGAGTCCACAAGGACTACGGGGCTTACGTGTCCAGCAGACTCCGGCTCCACGCGAGGAACTTTGGCAGGCTTCTCTTGGTCCATGGGCCCAGGACGGTGGTCGGGGGTCTTAGACCTGGCCCTCGAGGGACCAGGGACCTCCTCCGACGACGCCCTTGCGAGCCGCTTCTTCCTCTTACGTTCCCAGTCGGGGGACTCCCTGTCCGAGGAGCTTCGACGGTGCTCAGGATCGGAATCCCGAGATGTCGAGGCCTCAGACGAGGTCCGGGCCCGGCCGGAGGCAGAGTCCGAGAAAAACCTCTCCTTCTGATGCTGGTCGACTTTTGAGTGCCTTGGAAGACATCTTCCCACATGGCACACACGACTTGGGGTCGTGGCCAGGGCCGAGGCACTGAAGGCAGCGGTCGCGTGTGTCGGTGAGAGACATAAGCTTCTTATTTATTTATTTAACAATTCTTTTATACCGCGCTATTATAATCAGTGCGGTGTACATAGAACAAGAACATACTACAATGCATACAAGTAACATTGAGTTTTACATTGAACAGGGAACTTCAACAATAGGACAACCGGGGGAACTATGTACAGATTAACTTAATGGTATATACAGTAATATCAAACTCAATTGGATGTTACAATGTGGTTCACTAATAAGACTAGAGAGAAAGGTTGACCAACTAGCCCTTTTCAGGTTGTATTGAGGTGGTAGTTTTGTTAGTGACTAGGTTGACTTCTGGGTAGCATTTTGTGAACAGGTGGTATTTCAATGCTTTTCTGAATAGGATTAGGTTTTTGATAGCACGGATTTCGTGAGGTAGTGCATTCCAGTTTAGAGGAGCAAATAAGGAGAAGGCCCTGTTGGAGGTGGCCTTAGTGCACTTCGTTATTATCTTCGGGACAATTAAGGTGTTCATTGATGTGGTTCTCCTTTTTCTGTTTTCCAGGGTGCCATGGATGAGCTTGCTGATTGGCGTAGGGGGGTAGTTATTTAGTGCCTTGAAAGTAAGGACTAATGATTTATACTGGATTCTGGCATGTAATGGTAACCAATGCAGTTCTTTCATGATGGGTGTTATATGGTCAGATCTTGATGAGCCGGAGAGGACTCTGGCGGCTGTATTCATGGCTAGGCGGAGCGGGTTTAAAGTTGATTGAGGGAGGCCATGTAGGATGATGTTGGCAAAATCCAGGTGTGGGAGGACTAATGCTTGGAAGGTTGTTCGGAAGTCTGTGGGATCTAGTAGGGAGCGGAGGTGACGTAGCGATTTGATCTTATAATATACGTTTTTTGTGATGTTCTTGACATGAGTTGTCATATCCAAGTGCTGATCCAATGTGATGCCGAGGTAACGGATGGTAGCTTTTGATTTCAACTCTATGTTGTTGACGAGTAGTGATGGAGGCGGTATGAACTTACGGTTCCTTGTGACAAAAAG
Source organism: Ichthyophis bannanicus (assembly GCA_033557465.1). NCBI lineage: Eukaryota > Metazoa > Chordata > Amphibia > Gymnophiona > Ichthyophiidae > Ichthyophis > Ichthyophis bannanicus. The sequence goes on along the minus strand of CM066032.1, from coordinate 676,155,978 downwards.
AACGTCAGTTTTGCTGTGGTTATTCCGAAGGTTTTGTGATAGCAACCATTCAGCTACAGCTTCAAAACATTTGATTATTGGGGAGAATACTGGATGTTCAATTGTGAACGGCATATATAGGAGGATGTCATCTGCGTAAGCGAGACATTGTACATTAAAGGATCTGATCAAGTCACATATCGGCTGCATGTAGATATTAAACATTAGTGCCAATAAGGACGATCCTTGAGGTACACCCTGTGATTGCAGGAATGGTTCTGAGGATGCGTGGCCTGTTTTTACTTGTTGCCACCTGTTAGATAGGTAGGATTTACACCACTCGAGTGCTGTGCTTTGAATCCCCTTATCTTTCAAGCGTTGTAGGAGTATATCATGACTCACAGAGTCGAAAGCAGCGGAGATGTCCAGGAAGATGAGGACGAAACCCTGTTGTATGTTGTTTATTCCTGTTACTAGAACATTGAATAGGGTTGTAAGGACTGTGTCAACTCCATGTGCTTCCCTGAAGCCATGTTGCGATGGATCTAGTGGTGCTTCAGTGTCAATATGATGTTGGATTTGTTGTTGGGCGGCCTTCTCAATGATTTTTGCAAGCTGTGGGATGCTCGAGATAGGTCTGAAGGAATCAACCTTGGATGGGTCCAGTCTATTATTCTTCAGTAGGGGCTTGATGGAAGTGTGTTTTAGGCTCTGCGGGAATGAACCTGATGAGAAAGACTGGTTCAGTATTTTGCTCAATATTTGACTGAGGTCATGTCGCATGTCCTTGATCCAGCTGGCTGGACACGGGTCATTAGGAGCTGTACTGGGGTTGATTGAGGCAATAATGTTCACAACCTCGCTATTTGATACAGTGGAGAAGTTGTGAAGTGGCATAGCATGGGATGTCTTAGGTGAAGTGGGGACGTTATTGACATTTATGTCTGTGTTGGTTTTAATCATCTTTGACTGCAGGTAGTTTGCGTAGTCCTGCGGCTGCGGCATAGGGGGTTGAGCTGAGACCGGTTCACCTGTTATGGACTTTACTATGCTGAACAAAGCATGTGGTTTGTTGATGGAGCGTTTTATTAATCTTGAGTGGTAAGTTTTCCTGCTCTGTGATATCTTTGCTCGGTGGGTAGTTAGGTATGAGCTGTATGCTACCTCGCCTCTTACACCGATCACACTTTTTGAAACCACTAGAAGCCATCGGGGAAAAAAGAGCCCCTGCGAGGTCAAAAGACCAGCCTTCCAGGGAAAAATGAAAAAAGGGGCGCGAACGCCAGCCACGAAGGGCAAAAACCGAAAAAGAAATAAGCGGGCTCGATACCGATGTACCGAACCCGGCGGGAAGGGAACCGGCGTCGAACCGGAGAAAAATAGCGAAAAATCACCGAAGAAAAAAATCACTTTTATCTGGGAGAACAGGACACACGTCCGGTGGGCTTCTCGGAAAAAAAGAGACTGAGGTAAGATGGCACCTTTAGGCGGGAAGGGAACCGCGCATGCGTGCCAGCATTCCCAAAGGCTTTCATGTAAAGCTGGGGAAATGCTCCGCTGGGGCTTCATCGGCGCCGATGACACCCATATGTGAGGGCTGACTTCCTGCTTGGTCCTGGAGAATTACTGTTTTCCCATTTTCTATGTGGGGGAAAAATAAACTTACTAAATAAGGCCCTTAATGTGCCATTACATAGCGTCAGGCAGCTACTCTTCTCCACCTCTGCCTCCCACTACCCCATATGAGAGGTGTATCAGCAACACATTGGTGTCCCTTCATATCTGCATTTTAGGAAACATCTTTTTGCTTCACATATCACCATGGCCTGGTAATGCATGAAGCACAAAAGAAAAACCATAATCTCTCATAGCCCCTGCCAGCCATCACCCAATGTCTGTCTTTCTTATTGCCGCCTCTCTCCCAATCATCACTCAATGTCTCTTACGAGCAAGAATAACCCAAATTTCTTCCATGAAATCCTGAGTGCCATGGTGCAATTTCTACACACCAGGGATTTGTCGAGCTTTGCTGTAAACAATTCCTCTTGTCAATGTGTGACTGAGAAGCCCAAAGTTCTTACTACTATAGAGTTGAGTACTCATGGCTAACAGACAACACCTCAGTCTTGTTCCCAATTTTATTTTGGGGAGTATGTAATAATGTTTACTAGTCTTGCCTACATATATCACATTCATTATTCCTTTCAACAGGTTAAGCCTTATCTACCAGCCAATTGTCCCTTTTTGCCATCTCTACTATATTTTCTACTCTATCCAATTTTAAACATTAGGAAAGAACTTTATTAGTTTTCTTCTCTACTCTAGGCAAATAATTTGATCATGAATTTTTGCCCAACTTTGTGAAGTCTGATTTACTGCGATTTTAATAATGATTTTTGAGCCACTTAAAAAGGACAGCAAATTGCCAAGGCAAGAACAGTAGCTAACCAAAACATCTGTTATACTAGACATTTTATTCAGCATGTGATATATAAACAATTGCACTTCACTGTCATGTTTACTTTAAAGATTAATTCGAAACATTTTTGCTCTACTGAGCAGAGCAGATGGGGAGCATTTATCCTGAAATTGTTTAAAGGGGTTTTACAAGGTTCCTCACTATCCATGGTGCGTTAACCTCTACTTAAGCCCACTGAGCAACTGATTAAAAGTCTAGGGGTGAGATACAGACTATGCGCAAATAGTATTCAACCTTATGTTGCCTCTTGGGTTAAATGCTGTTGATGCTCAATCTACTGTGGTAAATGTGCTTTGGGGAATAAGATTTATGACAAACTGGCAGTGAAATGGAACCAGATGAAGGTGCTTTCAGTGAACGACGCCTTAGCCAGAAATGACAGTAATTGCCTAGAAATGTATGAGGACATTAGAGACCTAGATGCAAGATGGTAAACCGTCTTTGAAGTCTTATATTCAAGCTGTGGCTAAGGCAGCTTTCCACCCACTATTTATTTCAATAGTGCTATTAGACATACACAGTCCTGTACACATACATGTAAGACTGCCTGTGCGTGATAATCTATTCAGAACAAATAAGATTAGGAAGTCACAATTACAGAACATGATTAAGAACGCTGATATTAAATAGAATAAGGGGCTAGGATTTAAAAGCAGCCTCAAAAAGGTGGTCTTTTGGCTTGGATTTGAATAGGACCAGAGACTAAACATGACATACCCACTCAAGGAGTCTATTCAAGGTGTACAGCACAGCAAGGTGTGGAGTCTCGAGATAGTGATGGTGGACAAGGGCCCTTGAAGAATGACTTACGAACAAGCAGAGTTCCTAAGGGGTATATGGAGAGATGAGAGGAGTTAATGAAGAGCTACAGAAAATAATGCACTTGTGGATCAATATGAGAAGTTTTAACTGTATGCAGAAATGGAGATGAGCCAATAAAGTGACTTGAGAAGATGTAAGTGTAGCAACACTGGTGGAGGATTAGTCATACAGCTGAATTTTGAGTAAACTGAAGGGGAGCTATTATCAATGAAACACCTAAGAGGGACAGGTTGCAGTAGTATTAGAGGTGATGAGTGCATGGATAAAGGTAGTGTGTGCTCAGAAAGGAACAAACTTTGCTGATGTTAGAGAAAGAAATAACAGGTTTTAGCTGTCTGCTGGATTTGTGCAGAGAAAAAGAGTAGTCAAAGATGACTCCAAATTTACGAACTGAAGAGTCAGGGAGGATGACCGTTATTACTTACAGAAACAGAGAAAGCGGGAAGAAGAGAGGTGAGGTTAGGATAGGAGGGGTATAAAAACCTCGGTTTTAGCCATATTCAATGTCAGATGGTGGTGGGACATCCAGGCTGCAATGGCAGAGAAACAGGCTGCGATTTGGGCCTAGATTCTTGGTAAAACGTCTGGTGCAAAGAGGGATGTCTTGGCGTCATCAGCGTAAAGATGACACTGAAATCCACAGCAGAAGATCAAAGTATTAAGGGAAGGAGTATAAACAGAGAGGTGCTCCTTGAGGCCTTAGGCAAGCCACTTAACCCTCTGTTGCCTCAGGTACAAAAACAGATTGTGAGCCCTTCGGGCACAAAAGAAATATATATACAGTACTTGAATGTACACCACTTTGACTAGTAGAAAAGCGGTATATAAGCCTAGCTAAATAAATAGTTAGCTAGCCTATGTAGTTGTACCTTGTTATTCCCAAGTTTTCAAAAACCCTGTTACTTGTAAAATGCATTACAGTTCCTTGTATGTATATGTTTGTTCCATGTAAACCGCGCTGGTGACAATAGTGCGGTATATAAAAGATGTTAAATAAATAAATAAATATATAAACAATAGAAAAGGTCCCAAGACAGAACCCTCATGTACACAGACTGACAGTGGGATAGCAATGGAAAAGAATCCACTGGAGCACACACTAAAAGTGCACTAAGCAAGAGAAGAAAACCAAGACAAAATGGAGACCCAAAATCCAAGTGAGAACAGCCTATAAAGGAGAAGGTGGTGATCAAGAGTGCCAATAGCAATGATAGGTTAAAAACAATGAGGGTCAAGTAAAGAGGACCTTGGATTTGACCAGGAACATGTCACTGAAGATTTGACAAGGGCTTTTTCTGTAGATGCAGAGAATGAAAGCCAGATTAGAGTGAATCAAGAAAGGTTTGAGAAGAAAATGTCAAGATAGCAGTAGCGAACACCACGTTTGAGTAACCTGGATGCAAAAGGGAGGCAGCAGAAAGGACAGAAATTGGAAGGTCAGGAGGTGGGGTACAGTAAAGGATTTTTAAAAAGTGGTGTAATCACAGCATGTTTGAAGGCATCAAGAACAGCTGCAGTGGAAAGGTGACATTTTACTTACCAGTTAATGTCCTTTCCTTAATCCTACTAGGCCAGTCCAGACAAGTGCATTTTCTCCTACCAGCAGGTTGGTGGAGACAAAGAAGCAATGAAAAGCCCAGGTTTCAACATCAGCACTATGCCTCTATTTGCCTCATCCACCAGAGGTCCCTTCAGTATTCATCCCAAAGCATATGGGAGAAACAAACATGGCTAGCCTCATACAACCTCAATTGTGGGCAACAATGAGTGATCAACAGTAAAGAACTATGTCCAGAAAGAACAAAACATAAGGCCGACAGTAGACAAGGAACCTGCAAAGCCAAGGATAAAAATCAGAGCAGACGCAAGGGTACCGTGGCAGAAGAACAGAGTAATACAATTTTAGGGGCTGGCCCTGGACAGGTCTAGCAGGACTCAAGGAAAGGACATTAAACTGGTAAGTAAAATGTCACCTTCCATATCATCCTGCTAGACCAGTCCAGACAAGTGGGATGTACCAAAGCTACAACTCCACCGGGTGGGAAGACAACAGCTTGTAAAACACTCAAGGCAAAAGCCATGTCTGCCCACACGAGGATATCAAGGGGTAATGCTACACTAAAGTGGAAAGTGATGCCCACATTGCTGCTCAATAAATGTCTGCAGGGGCTTCAGAGCTCCAACTCTGCAATGAGGACACTTATGCTCAAGTAGAATGGGTGCACAAACCCTACAAAACCAGCCGGTTCCATAACAAATACGCAGAGGCAAAGGCCTCCTTAATCCAGCACCTCAAAGTAGACTTAAAGCAGCATCACCCTTGCATGGGCCAATAAAACAGCACAAAAAGATGGTCGAACTTATGAAAGGAATTCATAACCTCCATATATCAAGAAGCACCCTCCAGACAACCACAAAGTGAATATCCTTATCCTCCCCGACACTATTCCTTAGTGAAGGAGGGCAGGCATACCACCTGGTTCATGGGAAAGGGAGAAAGCACCTTAGGCAAGAAGGAAGGCACAGACCGAATGGAAATGGCATCCTAGAAAAAGACAGATAAGGATCTCAGCAAGACAGAGCTAGCAGCTCGGAAATGCACCTTCTGGAACAAATTGTGACCTGAAGACCATCTTGAGCATCAAATCTTTTAAAAGTAGCATGCGTCTACTGCTCAAAGGGCGCCACCATCAGGATCCTGAGCACAAGACAGATCCCAGGAAGGGACCACAGACTGGAGGGGATGACACATGCCAAACCCCCTGGAGAAAGCATGAGACATCCGAGTGCAAGGCTAGAGACTTACCAGCCAGTGGATCTCAGAAACAGGCTAAAGTTGCCACCTGAACATTCAGGGAACTAAGGGAAAGGCCCTTTTCAAGGCCATCCTGCAGAAAGGCCAACAGGGATGGCAGCTTGGCCTCCTCAGGAGTCAACTGCCGAGCATCACAACATCACTCAAAAGAGAGATCAGATCCACACGTATGCGAGCTTCTCAGACCTCCTCCAGACTGGGAGCCGAGTGGAGACCACTGTTGGAGATTAGCCCTTAAGCACTAGCTGTTCCTTTCAAGACCCATATCATAAGAAGGGAGCCAGGTCCTCCAGGATGATTGGCCCCTGCTGCAATAGGCCCTGAGATGGAAGCAAATGAAGAGGAGGTGCCTGTAGAAACTGCATCAGGTCTCCAAATCATGCTCTCATCAGCTAACCTGGTGCAACCAGAAAAATCCTGCCTGGGTGGCGTTCTATACACTTAATCACGTGCCCCATCGGGGACCCAGAGAAAACACATACAGTCTGTGTTGACTTAGCCAAGGCTGTGTCAGAGCATCAACACCCTCTGACCCCATTTCCATGTGATGATTGAAGCAGTGGTAAATTTGGCACTGGAGCAGGTCAACATCAGATCCATTTCGGAGCGACCCCAGCAGTGCAGAATCAACTGAAATGCCTCCTGACTCAACTCCCACTCTCCAGGATCCAAAGAGTACCAGCTGAGAAAGTCCACTTCCACGATGTCTATCCCGGGAATGTTCAGAGCCAACAAGGCTAGGAGGCTCTTCTCCAACCAGGCAAACAGGAGAGCCATCTCCAGCACTCCTCATGCTGACTTGCCGATTGACATAAGCCACAGCTATGGCACTGTCTGAAAACACTCAAACCACTCAGTCCTTGACCATGGGCCAGAAACGCAGAAGAGCCAACTTGATGGACCATATTGCTTCTCTGTGGTTCCAACTGCCCTGTGCCGTATGGTCCTGGCAATGGGCTCCCCAGCCCAAAAGACTGGCATTCATCTTTAGAAGGATCCCGCAGAAATCGTCCAGTGGTAGGCCCTTCCTCAGAAGACAAAGCTGCTGCCATCACCACAGGCTGAACCTCACCATCAACAGGAGAAGGAGCCTGCGCCCGAACCGTTGACTTAGGGCCACCGAATCAGCAAGGACTGCTGGAGTGGTCACATGTGTGCAAACGCTCATAGCACCATCTCTATGATCACCGCCATCAAGCCAAGGAGCTGAAGATAATCCCAGACTGTGAGCCTACTGCACACAGACCAGTGCCAGGAAATCCAACAGTCTTGACTTTCTCCTCTGGCAGGAAAACTGTCCACTAGAGTGTCAAAATGTGCTCCTAGAAACTCCAGGGACTGGGAAGGTAACAGCTGGTCCTTTCCTCCAAATGATCACCCAGCCGAGGCTTTCAAAAAGAACATCACTCAGGATGCCACCCGAGACACTTCTAGAAGGGAACAGGCCCCAGATGTACCAGCCATTCAGATATAGAGAGAGACAGATCTCTTGGCACCACAGCCGCTGCCACGATTACCATGGAAAACATCCTCGGGGCGCTGGATAGCCTGATAGCGAGGGCAGCAAACTGCTAACGAGAGCCAAGCACAACAAAAAAATGCAAATACTTTGCTGATCCGTCCAGATCAGGATATGAAATACACCTCTGCCAGATCCAGAGAAGTCAAGAACTCCCTTTGGAGCACTGCTCAAGTCACAGAGCGCAAGGTTTCCAACTGCAGACACAGAATGCACAAGTGCTCGTTAACCCCCTTGAGGTCCAAAATGGGCTAGAAGGAATTGTCCTTTTTGGGCACCACAAAATAGATGGAGTATCTGCCCCTGCCCCGCTCATCCAGCAGGATGGGCACCACTGCCTTTGGGCACAATTTGTCCAAGATGGTTCGCACAGTGGTGCTTCCCCCCACCCCCCATCACAGACCCACAAGGGGAGATGAAGACATCTGGAATCGTCTCTTTGCATTCTAGGACACAGCCGAGCTGAATGGTATCAAGCATCTAGTAAACCTTGGTAAGTTGGGCGCATTCCTGAAAGAAAAGGTGAAGCCTTTCTCCAACCGAAGAAACCAGGAAATGGGCCCCCAAATCTTTGTGTAGCCCCGGAGAGTCCACCTTTGGAAGGGGCCAAGTTCCTGGGCCCACGCACTCCACGAATAGACTGAGAATGAGTCCAAGGCCCAGAAGCAGAAGAGAAAGTGGTTTTCCAGGTCAGTAATGACGAGGGTCCCGAAACCTCCGAGAATCCAGCCAGCGCACCTTTGGTGGATGGGTGGAGGCTAGGCAGTAGCCGACTTCTTTATTCCAGAAGTCGGTAAGGTTTTGTCTCACCCAGGTCCTTCACCAGCTTCTCCAAAATTGGCTCCAAACAGAAGCTTTCCATTAAAAGCCAATTGGGCCAACTGGGCTTTGGAAGAACTGTCTGCCACCCACTGCCAGAGGTAATCCAACACCATGAACCATAGGGGCACCATCCCTGGCTGCCAAGCATACCAGGTCATATATGGCATCAGAAAGGAAGGTCGTAGCAGACTCCAAAAAGGGGTACTAGCATCTGAAGGAAGAGAATCTACTGGAGCAGGGCTCTAGATGTCAAATTGGTACATATCACCAGCTGCAAAATAGTAGCCACCACAGCAAACTGGCTCCTCAGCAACAAATCCACCTTACTGTCCAGAAACTCTTAAGGCCAATGGATGATCCACAGGAATGGGGGAATCCACAGGAATAGGGGGGGGGGGGGAGATCATCACAAGGTGGATGTGCCGTAACCTGCACACCCACCTTGTGAATGCCAAACTACTCAATACACTCCTCCTCCAGGAGAGTGAAGTTCTTCTCAACACCCTTAACCCTTTAAGAAGGGAGCCAGGGGATCTAGCTGTGAGTGTGTTGAAGGTGCAGGGAGCCTGACCAATGGCTCCTGGGACTGCTGCCGCTGTTTGAATGCTGCTGATGCCTCACTCTTCCCCAGAACATCGGGCAGGCATCGTGGGGGTAGCCCGTACACAGCGAGGACCCCTGGTGGGTCTTTAAAATCGTGCTCCAGTGACTTACTTCCTTGGATCTGGCTGTGAGTGTGCTGGAGGTGCAGGGAGCCTGACCAACGGCTCTTGGGACTGCTGCCACTGTGTGAACACTGCTAACATCGCCTTACTCTTCCCCAGAACATTGGGCAGGCATCGTGGGGGTAGCCCGTACACAGCAAAGACCTCGTCCTCTTTCCGGCATATAAGTTTGGATACTTTTCTGCAACCACAGAGCGTGACCGCAGGGCGTGCTCTGAAGGGGTATGTCTAAAGGGGTGAGACCCATCCCTTTGGTGCCCCTTCAGCGTCTCAATGGCATTAGAGTCTTCCATTTCCCCTCTGTGTTATTTGTATCCTAGTTTTCTTATTTCTATTGCATTTTCTATGGGGAAAAGGAAGGCAAAAACCGGGAGCAGAGTGCTTGGTGCTTCAGCAAGTTTAGTAAAATCAGCTGGCCCTCTTGACAAGCACTTTGCTCCATTCCTATTGGTGCAGTCTTCTCCTGAAGGGAGATCCCCTCCACCTTGCCCTGTTCCTGTGCTGTCCGCTGCTCAATCTGGGGAGTCCTCTGATCAGGTAAGCTTTGTTGATTCATTAGTGACTGCCTAAACCGGAACGCTTGGCAGCTCCTCTGAGCTTCCAGCCTTGCTTCCTGATGCAGAGATTACTTTGAAAGATGTCTGGGGGGCTTTAAAATGTATTGATAAGATGTCTTCTATGTTAAATTCTTTATGTGCCTTCTCTCAGGAAGCTGTTTCTTTACAGCAACTTGATGGGAAAGTCTCACTTATGGATATGGCCCTTACTAAGCTAGAGTCAAGTTCTCCCACTACATGCAGCAAATGTTGCAGGGATTAAAGATTCCTTGGCTTTACATAATAAGCTTGAAGATCTTGAGAACTCTATGCGTTCATGTAATTTGCGTTTTTTAAATTTTCCTTATACCTCTCTTCTTGCTCCTCAGATTCTATTAGATAAATATTTGAAGGAAGTTTTATCCATATCTGAACCTGTTGAAGTTTTTCAACTCTACTATATTCCCTCAGGCTCAAAAAAAGTTAATCCTGTTGAGGGGGGGCTAGATGTGGTGCAGCCTTCCATTTCTAATTTGACCGCCTTTTTAGAGGACTCCCTAGATCTTATTAATTCACGTTCCACTTTGTTGGTGACTTTTAAGTCAATAGAATTTAAACATTATATCCTCAGGTCATTCTTTAAGTTTAAACCTGTTAAATTTTGTGGACAGAGTGTGAACGTTTTTCCCCGATGTTGCTCGTAGTACCCAACTCAGGCGGAGGCTATTTCTAGCTTTGAAGCCTCGGGTCTTGAACTTGGGTGCTACGTTCTTTCTTCGCTTTCCATGTTAATGCATCAATTATGATGGTGCTTCCTATATTTTTTCTGATAGTGTACACTTGGAAAAATTTATTTCTGAAAGGCAGGGTATAGTAGAGGTGATTAAGGATGAATAATTAGTTATTAAAATGCTTCCTATTTGTGGGCAGTATATGCCTTATTTGCTTGTTCTTTGTTTCTTGTTTTACTTTTTAATTTTGCAGCCAGATTCCCTTAATGTGGACTTTATCGAGATTATATTGCTTTTGTTTGGATTAATTCCTGTTTTGTATCTTGCGATTGACCTGTATTATTTGGTTATTGTAAACTGATTAAGATCTATAAATAAAAAAAAAAAAATTAAAAAAAAAAAGCAGTCAGGAGAGTCCCACTCTGACTGGATGTGGATTTTCGCACCCCTTGAAGGAGCAAGTGTACCTTCTGTTCCTGTGCCGTGTGGGAAACATCCGTCATTTCAAAGTGGATGAAATCCTGGTCATCAATGCTGCAGACTCCTCCTTCTGGGATAGGCGGATCACTCTGGCCTCTGCATAATTATCTGAAGGCAAGAGTCCTTCATCTACATCAGAGCCCAGTACTGCCATATGAATCAGAGTCATAGTCAAAATCACAGACAGTTCCCAGCTGTTTCCCCATCTCCAAGAGGGCACCCCCTCGCTGGGGACGCTTAGCCAAAGAATCAAATAGGGCTTCCACTCTCAGCCTGTCTTGCATCAGACTGCATCTGGGATCACCCAGAGGCCACAGGGTTTGAATTTCCACGTCAGAAGGACAAGGCCTACTGCGAAATGGAAAAGAATTTTGGGGAGGACAATCTGGAGTTCAGAAGCTCTCCTCTTGGGCATGACTCCCCAATGCCAGGGGGCATAAGAACATAAGATATGCCATACTGGGTCAGACCAAGGTCCATCAAGCCCAGTATCCTGTTTCCAATAGTGGCCAATCTAGGTCATATGTACCTAGCAGTTTCCCCAAAAGACACAGGTTCTGCAATGCTTGTACTAGGTCAAGCATTGATATCCTGGGTCCCTTCTTAATAATGGTTTATGGACCTTTCCTCCAGGAACTTGTCCAGACCTTTTTTAAACCCAGCTACACTAACAGCCTTTACTACATCCTCCGGTAACAAATTCCAGAGTTTGATTACACGTTGAGTGAAAAAATATTTTCTTTTATTAGTCTTAAATAGTTTACCCTGTAGCTTCATTGCATGTGCCCTAGTCTTTCTATATTCTGATGATGTAAACAGTCGATCTACGTTTACCTGTTCCACTCCGTTCATTAATTTATAGACTTCTATCATATCTCCCCTCAGCCGTCTCTTTTCCAGGTTAAAGAGCCCTAACCTTTTTAGCCTTTCTTCATAGGAGTATCCTTCCATCCCCTTTACCATTTTGGTGGCTCTTCTCTGAACCTTTTCTAATAACGCTATATCCTTTTTAAGATACGGCGACCAGAATTGCACACAATATTCAAGGTGCGGTCTCACCATGGAACGGTATAGAGGCATTATAATATCTTTTGTTTTATTTTCCATTCCTTTCCTTATCATACCTAGCATTCTATTTGCTCTCTTGGCTGCCGCTGCACACTGGGCTGAGGGTTTTAACATGCAATCCTCAATGACGCCTAAATCTTTTTCCTGGGTGGTGGTTCCTAATGTGGAACCTTGCATCGTGTAACCATAGTTTGGGATGTTCTTCCCTAGGTGCATAACTTTGCACTTCTCCACATTAAATTTCATCTGCCATTTTGATGCCCAGTCTTCCAATTTATCAAGATCCTCTTGCAATTTCCACAATCCTCTTGGGTTTTACAACTTTAAATAGTTTTGTGTCATCTGCAAATTTGATAACCTCACTCGTTATTCCACTTTCCAGGTCATTTATGAATATGTCAAAAAGCAGCGGACCCAGCACAAATCCCTGGGGTACACCGCTATTCACTTTACTCCATTGGGAAAATTGGCCATTTAGCCCAACCCTCTGCTTTCTATCTTTTAACCAGTTCCTGATCCACAGTAGCACACTGCCTCCTATCCCATGACTCTTTAGTTTTGCCAAAAGTCTCTGATGAGGGACCTTGTCAAAGGCTTTCTGAAAGTCCAGATATACTATATCAACCGACTCACCTTTGTCCACCTGTTTATTCACACTTTCAAAAACACATAACAGATTAGTAAGACAAGATCTTCCTTGTCTAAAGCCATGTTGGCTGTCTCCCATTAGGCCATGACTATCTACATGCTCAGCAATTTTATTCTTTATGATGATTCTACCATTTTTCCCAGTACTGACGTGAGGCTCACTGGTCTGTAGTTTTCCGGATCACCCCTCGAACCCTTTTTAAAAATTGGTGTTACATTGTCGATCTGCCAATCTTCAGGTATTACAGATGATTTTAATGATAGTTCACAGATTACTAATAGCAGGTCTGCAATCTCATATTTCAGTTCTTTCAACACCCTTGGATGTATACCATCCGGCCCAGGTGATTTGCTACTCTTCAGTTTATCTAATAGTTGTAATACATCTTCCCGATGTATCGATATTTCCTTCAATTCTTCCGCACCTTTAAATACCACTTCTGTCATGGGTAACATCCCTACATCTTCCTCAGTAAAGACCGAAGCAAAGAATTCATTCAGTCTTTCCGCTATCGCCTTGTCGCCTCTTAGTGCCCCTTTAACTCCTCTATCATCTAATGGTCCAACTGACTCTCTCACAGGTTTTTTGCTACGAATGTACTTGAAAAAAATCTTTATTTCGCGTTTTTGCTTCCGCAGCAAGCTTCTTCTCAAATTCTCTTTGCCTTCTTTATCAATGCCTTGCATTTGACCTGCCAATGCTTGTGCTGTTTCCAGGTTTCATCGTTTCGCTCTTTTTTCCATTTCCTGAAAGATGCTTTCTTGGCAACAGACTCTCTGACCTCACCTTTAAACCATACTGGCAGTTTTTTGGACTTCAAAATGCACACCCACTACAGACCCCCTAGAGGACAATGAGCGGCTCACAGCACAGTCAGCAGATGACCTGGCCGGCTGAATATCTTTACCCATAGTGCCATGCATCACCTCCTGCCCTGAGGCAGACAAGGTTGGACTAACTGTATCCCCCCGGCTGGAAGGGGGAAGCAGGCCCTCCAGAGATGACTCAGAAGCTGTCATGCAAGAAGAGCAGAGTCCGGAATCCAGGGATGAGGCACCTCGCTTGCCACAGGTCAAACGACGTTTCCAGGAAGAAGATTTAGAGAGTTAGGAAAATATCACAACAGTGCGCACTAAGGCTGTGGTGGCCCGAAGGTGTGTGTTAACTGCTTTTATGTAACACACGTTACAGGTGCTACGGAAGGAGCGCATATTGGAACTGCTTGAGCAGAACGCATGTTAAGACCGCACGACCACCAGGCGCACGATAGGTAAAAACACTTAACACATGCAGAAAATGGCTTGAAATCCCCACACTGTCTCAACGGTCACCAGCGGTCCACCCCAAATTGTGTCCCAGGAAGACTGAATCGGGAGCCCCCAACAAGGACAATGATGAGGTCAACCCTTGGTACTCACCCCCTGGGAGCCCCAGGCAGAGGATCTGTGTAAGGTTCAGCTCTACTCCCTTGAAATGTTACTGGCTGACTGTGCAGCACTGCTTTTAAGATGGCTGGTAGATAGAACCCTCTGAGAGCCTTCTGCAATCTTTAGGAGAGCACAGGGGGGAGGGGGACAGAGGAGGGGGAGGGGCGCAGATGTTGTGAGAGGCTGCTGCAGACTTCCAGATCCTTCCAATTTTGTGCCTGCTCAACAGGTTCTTATGATAAGAGTGTGGAGCTGAACCAATTTTCCCTCCTGCTATGGCTACCAAAAAGATTGCAGTATAGTGGCGCCTCCCACGTCCCACTCAAGTGAAAGCCACCTTTATTTTTCAAGGTGGTCATTTAGAAGCATTTAATCTTTTCCTCTCAATTCTCAGATTTTCTTCAGAGAAGAGAAAATCTGTCCACTATCTGCTGTAGACAAAGAAATACCAAAGGGACCTCTGGCTGAGGTGAATAGATGCATGGATGTCATTGAGAACTGGGCTTTTTATTGGTTCTTTGTCTCCATCAAACTGCTGGTAGGGAAACACCACCCACTTGTCTGGACTGGTCTAGCAGGATGATATGGAAGTGATAGGTTGAGGATATGACAGATGAAAAGGATAACAGCAGGGTAGATATAGAGCTGGACGGAAATAGGGATCAGAGGAACAGGTAGTGAGTTTGGAGGAGAGAAAATATACAATTTCCTCTTCTGTGACTTTAGATAAGGAAGAAACTGTGGTAGGGGGTTGAAGAAAGGATATTTATTTATTTATTTAAAGGGTATTTCTATCCCACCTTATCCTTCAATCAAGGCAGGATAGAAATACCGGGATAGAAATACTGGGATAGAATATGAGAATGTGGTGTTGGGCAGCCCAACACCACCACCATGACAGACTGGGCAAGGTGTATGGGAAAAGGCAACCTCCATGACTGAGGGCAACAACTGAAACAGTGCCTTCAGGGAAAAGCCAAGTGTCAGTGAGGGTAAGAAGATGCAGAGTATAAAATGGTCATGAATGTAGATACATTTGTTGAGACAGAACAGACATTCCACAGGATGTACGAGAAAGGGAAAGAGGGAGGAAGAGAAGGGACTGCAGTTTGATTTGTAAAGATGGGGTAAGAGTTGCCTTTCAGGGCCAGGATTGGGTTGATATCCCTAGCTAAGAGGAGTAAGGAGGAACAGGAAAGTACAGAGAAGAAAAGTGGAGGCATCAGCAATGGATGAGATGCTCTCCAAGATAAGACGTCTGAATGAGAGAAAGAAAATGAAGCTCAAGAGCAAAGAGTAGAGATCAGGATAGAAAACAAAATGTTTGGAGAGATGAAGAAAGTACAGAATGGATCGTGTGGTCTTGAGGTCTGAAGCAGTTTGGACAGGAAAAAGAATGGGGAGAGATAGCATCAGGAAGAGAAACTGCAGTGGCACCATAAGAAACAGAAGAGAAAAATACAAACCTGAGAAAATGTGGCACGCACCTACTGGTAAGCAGCTGGATGGAACCAGAAGTAGCAGGTTGTGGAAATTTGAGTGAGTCACTCTGGAGGATGCTGGAAAAAATATACAAATGAAAGGCAAATCTCTATAGCACCTGGCAAGCAGCTGGATGAAGCCCAGGTAGCAGAAGAAAAAGCCTAAATAGGTCAGAGTAAACCTGGGAGTAACTCCAGAAGATGCTGGGAGAAACATGCAGAGGGGCTGCAAGCCTTCTATAGGCTTAGGGCAGTCCTGTACATGTTATGATGCTGGCATTGATGCCAACTGGGCTTGACTGTTTTAATGCTGTCTATTTGGAGTGTTCTCAATTCCCATATACATTTTCTCACTCTTAGAAAAGTAGCAGTGCATGTTACTGCCGGGAATGGATATCAGAACGAAATAACTTTGGTCTGGAGTGAACTCCACTGGTTTCCAAAGAATTGGAAAATAAAATCTTAAGTGCTGCAGGTTCTCAGGGCACTGAAAGGAGGAACGACAGAGTTAAGTCTTATTTGACTCCAGCTGCTCAGAACCAGATTCACATTTTGGGTGCCCACAGGCAAGGGAGGGGGAATTTCCTTAAACCTCCCCCCCATTACAATGGCCCCAAAATGCCATCCTTGGCCCCCCCTCCCCACCTTCCTGTTTTCATGTAGGCCACGTAACAGCAACGACATCTGCAAAGTGAAATGTAACCCTGCACAACTAGAAGTCTGGACAAGCCCTGCTGTGCTTGGCCTCTAGCTCTGTCGTGGTACATGGGGAAAGTGTGCACAGCAGGATTTGTCCAAAGCTCTGAGCAGGAAGGTAGGCAGATGCTATGCACCAACACAAAAAAAAAAAAAGAAAGCAGATTCAGATGGCAGATATGCCGCTCCAGTGCCTATCAAAATTTAGCACCAGAGTCAGCTGCCCACTTAGGTCCTGTTAAGAATTTTGCACCTGGAAGAATTTCTTCATCCTGTACAGTATGTGTGACCAACTCGGTGGAATAAGCTGCCTCTAAATCTGCATTTAGAAAAGGATATTCTAATGTTTCAGAAGCAGGTTAACCAAGTTGCATTTCCAAGCAGCATCAGGATATATGGAACACACAAGTGGATGATATATGAAGGTGCACACATGGAATGCTCTCTCATAGCTCAGAAAAAACTTCAGCCACCACCTCAAGAATCTCCTCCATACGCTCAGAACTTACAGGTCACCTTCCTAGGACTTTGGCCACATAAATGTCTGATTTATCCTGTTTATGGAGAACCTCCATTACCGTTAAATAACTTTGATTTATCCTATCATCAACAGAGAAAACAGTCACATAAGTGGGGAAATCCCATAGCTTAGGGCTGCCCCTTGTTTGGTTAAAAAATGGCCTACTATGGCAATCCAGACAAATTAATTGGATGAGCTGATTTTTAATGACGTAGTCCTTGCAGAAGTACTTATCCAGATACATTGCCCTTATGAGACTTATCCAGGCAGCACTGAGATTTGTTGTGATTACGGGAGCTCTACATATTTCTCCGATGGAGAGAAAGTGGAAGTGGGCCATCGAAGTTGCCATGGTTCCTACTTGATGAATTTTCACTGTTTTGAAATGACAAAACTGCTAGGCTGTAGCAGTGAGAAATGCAGTTTGCTTGAAAGTCAATGTTCTCTTTGTAACCAATGGCAGTTAAATAAAAAGAAAAGCACAAAAGAAAAATAAGGGGACATCTTTTTATTGAACTTTCAAAAGGTTCAAACCTTCAAGTCAGGGACACTGTGACCCATCTTTGCTACTGTCAATTTATTTGGGTTGAATGATATGAATAGCTAACAGATTTGCACTATTCTGTTCTTTACAAATAATAGGCTAGTGCTCTTCTGCAGTCTAAAAAGTGCAGTGCCTACTTGTCTTATAAATGTTGAAATGAAATTGAGAAAGACCATGGAATGATTGATGCAGTAAGATGAGATTACTTTGGGAAGAACTTTGGCTGATATAAGGTTAGATATGTTGAGGTCATAATGGGTATATGAAAATTACCCCAGCCTTGCCTTTATCTCCTGCAAATTGACTGTCAATGTAATGGAAGGAAATAGGTAAAAGATATGATTCCCAAAAAAATGCCAGCAACATCCTGGGCTAGATTGAAGTCAATGCATTTCCTGGAGCAGAATCAAAGTAACTTCATGTTCTCTGATGCAAAAAGGTCTATGGCCACAATTCCTAATGACTGAATATATTGGAATGAAGTATTCAGTTCACAGCAGTCTGCATTTTTTTTAAAATGCCAGCTACTACATCTAAATAAAGTCTGGACATTCAGGATATCCAGCCTGCCATCTGGATAACTTACCAGATGAAGTCAGTACAGCCTTTTTTCTGGCCTAACTTTATGTGGATAAGTTGTCTAGTTAGAAAGCTGAATATTGCCACTAACCGTAATTGAGAACTCTGCCTCAATTCTGTCTCAATGGAGAGGCACTCAGAGGAAATATTCAGCAGCACTATACAGATGCTACCATTGAGTCTCTCGCTGGCTGCAACTTATCCAGTTACTGCTAACCAGTAAGTGACTGAGTATCAGCCCCCATCAGTTTTAATTTGCTGATCTAGGGACCATTTGTGTGGTTGCAGATAAAAGAATCTGCCATATTTTGCATCTCTGGGAAGTTAAGCTGCCAACAGTACCATGTTCTTAAAGATGGACCATTCCCAAATTTTGAGACTGTTCTGCACAGGAGATAACATCCTGTTCCTCCTTGGTTTTATTTATATAGAACATTACTTCTTGACTGTTCATCTTGCTTAGTATTCCTTTTCCTAACAAAACCATGTTGAATGCTTCAAGGTTATTGAAGATAGCTATCAGCTCGAAGAGGTTTATCCAATATAATCTTTCCTCCTTTGATCAAGACCCCTGCATGCAAAAGTATCCAATGTCAAAGCAATTTGAAATTAGGGCCATCAGAATGGCAGGACTTATTGGAGATCGTAACAGGATTCATGCCAGTGAAAGGAGCAAATAATCCAGATGTTTGATATGTGATACAACAAGATATACTGTACATCTAGCCCCACAGGAACTTTGGCATCCACTGGGAATAGTGCATATGAAGACACGCTAAAGAGAATAGCTGCCATGTATCCCAGTAGTGCCCTTAGGAATCATTCGACAATGTCTTACTCATAAATGTTCAATGAAACTTAAGTCTATGCAGTCTGTTCTGAAAGAAAGGACCCCCCTCCCCACTGACTGTTGATGAGGCTACCTATATATTGTACAGCCTATGCTAGAATCAATGAACCATTTATATAAGAAACCAATAACTCCTTCCTTATAGGCACGTGCCACTAACACAACTAGGCACTTTACAAATCAAGGTGGCTGAGAGACCAAAAGGAAAGTATCTGTAATGATGAATTCCCAGAACATGACATGAAAGGTCCTGTGCAGAGGGCAAATCATGATGTAAGTGCACACATCTTTGAGATCCAGGGATCATAATCAATCTTCTTTCTCTATTAATGATAAAAGTTCTTAAGGAAATTCACCATGCTCTCTTTCGTAACAGTAATTTGTTGATGTCTTCCGAATCCAAGATGCGTATCATATTTCGATGTCTTCAGAATTAATATCTGGAGTAATATCCCAGGGTTCATTTTGTTCAGGTGGGATTGAATTTTTTTGATGCAGAGCTGCGAGTGGTAGTCATATGCATAAACAAAGTGCGCTGATCCAAAAGGATGGACATCTGAAAATCTTAAATACTGTTGGGACCATCTTTAGTACCCAAGTGTCCCTGCTAATGGGAGGCAAAAACCTACTAAAGAAAATCAGTTTGCCTCCTATTAGAGGGCAATAAGGGCAAGGATTAACAAGACTAGCTATAGTTGGAAAACTGAAAAAGTTAACAGCTATTTTTCCAGATCAGCACAATACAGGTTCTAGACCTTTAGAGCCCATACTTCAATGGGAGACCAGTGAGGAGCAAGATGCAAAAGTCTACACAAGAGGTGATGAGAGTAGATAAGGATCTTGGAACTGTATTCAGAAAGGAAGGGACACATTTTCCAGATGATCTACAGGAAAAAACAGGTTTTAAACTATTTATTGGACATCTGTAGAGAGATCATCATAACATAAGAACAAAAGATATACTATAATGGGTCAGACCAAGGATCCATCAAGCCCAGTATCCTGTTTCTAACAGTGGCCAATCAAGATCCCAAGTACCTGTCAGGTCCCAAAAGGTATGCAAGATTCCATGCGGTTTGTCCAAGGGGTAAGCAGTGGATTTCCCTGAACCTCTTTAATAATGGACTTTTCCTCCAGAAACTCGTCCAAACCTCTTTTAAACACAGCTAGCAATGAGATGGATTGCTACAATAACAGCAGCTACGGGTACCAGTCTGTCAACAATGAGCCGCCTGACTGAAGACCGAACACAATTTAGGATAGCTATCCAGAGGGTCGCCATGAGTCGACTCCGACTCGACGGCACTTAACAACAACAACAACACTAACAGCTTTTAGTACATCCGCTGGTAACAAATTTCAGAGTTTGAATTTCGCTGAGCGAAAAGATATTTTCTTTGATTAGTCTTAAATGTACTACATTATAGCTTCATTGCATATCCCTTAGTCTTTCCACTTTTTGAAGGAGTAAACAAACATCTACATTTACCTGTTTGAGTCCATTAATTATTTTATAGACTTCTATCATACCCCCCCCCCCCAACTGTCTCTTTTCAAAGTTCAAGAGCCTTAACCTTTTAAGCTTCTCCATGTAGGGATATCTTCCACCCCATTTACCATTTTGGTCGCTCTTCTCCATACCTTTTCCAATTCTGCTATGACCTTTTTAAGATATAGTGACTAGAACTGCACACTATATTCAAGATGCAGAGGCACCATGGAGCAATACAGAGGCATTATAATATCCTTGGTTTTATTCTCCATTCCTTTCCTTATAATTCCTAGCATTTTATTTGCTTTCTTGGCCACGATGGCACAACGGGCAAAGGGTTTCAATGTATTGTCTATGACAACGCCTAGATCCTTTACCTAGGTGGTGATACTTAATGTGGAACCTTGCATTGTGTAACTGTAGTTTGGGTTGTTCTTTACTAAGTGCATAACTTTGCACTTGTCCACATTAAATTTAATCTACCATTTGGATGTCCTGTCTTCCAATTTATCAAACTCCTCTTACAAATTTTTCACAATCCTCTTGTGTCTTAAACTTTGAAGAATTGTGTGTCATCTGCAAATCTGTTCACTTCACTCATTACTCCAATTTCCAGATAATTTATAAATAAATTAAAAAGCAGTAAGTCTAGCACAGATCCCTGGAGACTCCACTATCCACCTTTCTCCACTGAGAAAATTGTCCGTTTAACCCTACTCTGTTTTCTATCTTTTGACCAGTTCCTAATCCACAATAGTACACTGCTTCCTATCCCATGACACTTCAATTAACCAAAGAGTCTCTCATGAGGGACTCGGTCAAAGACTTTCTGAATCAATCGGCTTACCTTTATCTACCTGTTTATTCACACCTTCAAAAAATATAAGAGATTAGTGAAACAAGACATTCCTTGGCTAAATCCATGTTGGCTGACAAACTAGAAAGAGGGAAGGGAAATCCATTTGCATTGGAGTTATATACAGGTCCTCCTCACAAGGATTAGAAGTGGATGAAGATTTAATAGAAGACATACACAGTATTGCCACGAAAGAAGTGCTACTTATAGGTGATTTCAATATGCTGGATGTGGATTGGCACATCCCTGCTATGGTGCCATCTAGAAGTAAGGAGATCCTGAATTCTCTACTGGGAGAACTATTCAGGCAACTGGTAACAGAACTCATATGTGATGGGGCCATACTGGACTTTATTATTATACATTTATAGAGTGCTACTCGCCACACGCAGTGCTGTGCACACACAGATGAAGACAGGCCCTGCTCATTAGAACTTACAATATAATCAAGACAAACAAGACAAAGGAGGAGTAGGGGAGGGAGACAAACTACTAAGGAGACACAAGGACTTAGTGCTTACCAATGGGGAAGGTATTTCTGATGTTACAGTGGGAGATCATTTTGCATCCAGTGATTACCAAATGGTATGGTTCAGTATAAGGACTAGGGCTGAAAAAATCCATTCAAAAGTGAGGGTATTAGACTTTAGGAAAACTAACTTTGCAAAAATGGGACAATACTTCAAGGAGTCGTTAGTGGGATGGGAACAGCTGGGGGATATAAAAAAAAGTAGACAAAACTGAAAGGGGATATTTTAAGGGCAACAAACCTTTTTGTTAGAAAGGTAAATAAATGTAAAAGGAAAAGGAGACTGCTATGGTTCTCAAAAGAAGAAGCTGAAAAGATGAAGATAAAGAGGGAGGCCCTCATGAAATACAAAAGATCACAGAGAGAGAAAGACAGACATCTATATTTGAAAAAAATTAGAGAAGCTAGCAAGTAGCCAGGAAAGGAAAAGTACAAAAAGAAGAAGAAATAACCAATGCAATAAAACACGGGGGATAAGACATTTTTCAGTTATGTTAGTGAGAAGAAGGGCAAAAGTGGTATTGTCAGATTCAAGGATGCAGGGGAATATGCAGAAACCGATGAGGATAAAGCAAAATTGCTTAACAAATATTTCTGTTCTGTGCTTTGTTCTGTGTTCACAGATGAAGGACCAGGAGCAGGACCTCAAAAAACACCCACGAATAGGAACTGAAGTGATGGGGGATCTTGAATGATTTTCATCAGACTGTGTTCATGAGGAACTAGCTAAACTAAAAGTAGACAAAGCAATGGGTCCTGATGGGATACAGCCAAGAATATTGAGGGAACTTGGGGACGTTTTAGCAGCACCACTGTCTGACCTTTTCAATGCCTCTTTGGAGTGGGGAGTGGTGCCAGAGGACTGTAGAAAAGCACATGTGGTCCCCTTCATACAAAAGCAGACATAAGGATGACATTGAGAACTACAGACCGGTTAGCGTAGTTACTCACCTGTAACAGGTGTTCTCCAGGAGCAGCAGGAATCAGTCCTCACATATGGGTGACGTCGGCGCCGACGGAGCCCTCGTGCGGACCATTTCCCCAGCTTTCAAAGAAAGCCTTTGGGAATGCAGGGCGCATGCGCCGTCCCCCTTTCTGCCCAAGGGAGCCATCTTGCTCAGTCTGATGACATAGCTAAAAGACAGCAAAAAAATCAAAATGAAGGATATGACTGCAACTCCAGGGGAGGAGGGAGGGTCGTAAGGACGGATTCCTGCTGCTCCTGGAGAACACCTGTTACAGGTGAGTAACTACGCTTTCTCCAGGACCAAGCAGGAAGTCAGTCCTCACATATGGGACTCCCCATCCCTAGGCTACCGTGAACCCAAAGCTGAAAAAATGGCTCCCTCTCGAGAGTCACAACATCGACAAGAATTTTCTCTGAGAACGCACCCCGTATGGTAGCCCAACACGAAGGACTGGGGGGTAGGAGTTGCCTAAACCTCAAAGAGATTACGGAGTACCGCCTGGCCGAAAACACTGTCCCACCGGGGCTCTCTCTCCAGGCAGTAATAAGCTGCAAAAGTCTGGCTTGAAGACCAAGTTACGGGCCGGCAGATGTCTGCCAACGGAACAGAGCGGAGATGAGCTACTGACGCGGCTTTTGCCCTGACATGGTGGGCCATGTCCCGACCCTGCAAGTGGAGGTCGGCTGCCCTGTACGCCCAGGAGATGCAATCTGCTACCCAAGTGGACAACGTGTGCTTGGAGACAGGCAACCCCATCCTATTAGGGTCAAACGAGACGAAGAGCTGAGCAGCCCTTCGATGCTCCCGCATACGTTCTATGTAAAAGGACAATGCCCTCTTACAGTCCAGGGTATGCAAGACTGTTTCAGCCCAGCTGGCATGCGGCCTGGGAAAAAAGGTCGGAAGAACCACCTCCTGATTGAGGTGAAAAGAGGAGACCACTTTTGGGAGGAACTTGGGATGGGTCCATAGGACCACCCTGTTCCTATAGAATTGCATGTACGGTCTATCAGAAACCAGAGCTTGTAGCTCACACACGTCTGGCCGATGTAAGCCACCAGGAAGAGCGCTTTCCAAGAGAGGAAGCGCAAATGGCAAGAAGCCATCGGCACAAACGGTGGGCGAGTAAGTTGCTGCAAGACCACGTTCAAATCCCACTCAGTCGCCGGTGAACGAACCGGAGGCTTGAGTAGAAGCAGACCTCTGAGAAATCTGGACACCAAGGAGTGAACCAACCGACTGTCCTTCCACCGGTGAGTGGTGCGCTGACAAAGCACTGAGGTGGGGACCTGAACAGAGTTAGACTTAAGGCCTAGGTCTGAAAGGTGAAGTAGATACTGCAGTACTACTGGCACAAGGCAAGAGAAAGGATCTTCATTGCGCTAAGCACACCACACCGTAAACCTACGCCACTTGAGAGCATAGGGCTTTCTGGTGGACTGCCTACTAGAGGCAAATACCACCTCCTCAACCTCCTTAGGTAGAAGTAAGGGAGCTAGCACTACCCTTTCAGCAGCCAGGCCATCAGATTGAGGGACCTGAGGTTGGGGTGCAGAAAGGAACCCTGCTCTTGAGACAGGAGATCGTGTTGCAGCCCCAGAGGGAACAGAGCTTCCACCGCCAACTGCAGAAGTGGAAACCAAGGCTGCCTTGGCCATCTGGGGGCTACTAGAATCACCGAGGCCTTATCCCGAAGGATCTTGAACACCAGGGGTGTGGGAGGAAACGCATACAGGAGGCCCATAGACAAAGAGATCAGAAAAGCATCCGCTGCCATCCTCAGGGGATGCGACTGTCTGGAGCAAAATCTGGGTAGCTGATGGTTTAGCGGACTTGCAAAGAGATCGATGGATGGGAGTCCCCAGCGGAGGAAGATCTGCTGGACCACCAATGGATTCAACTGCCATTCGTGAGGCTGGAGAACCCTGCTTAGCTTGTCTGCTAGGAAGTTTTCTTGACAGGTAGACTGCTTTGAGAAACATACCCTGCCTGACCGCAAAGGAGCAAAGGGCCAGTGCCTCCTGACATAGGAGCCTGGACCCTGTGCCCCCTTGTTTGTTCATGTAGAACACTGCTACCTGATTGTCCGTCTGAACTAGGACAGACTGTTGAGAGAGGGCATGAAAATGTTTGCAGAGCTAAGCGGATTGCTCGCAGCTCTAAAAAGTTGATTTGCTGTGTGGCCTCCTGAAGGGATCACAGGCCTTGAGTGTATGATCCCTGGCAATGTGCACCCCAGCCTCTTAAGGAAGCATCCGTTGTCAGCACCCTTGTGTGTGCTGGAGCCTGAAAAGGTACACCCCTGAGAAGGTTTGGTGGATGTAGTCACCACTGCAAGGAGTTCAGAAATCGTCTGGACTCTTTTTCTCTGTCTCGGAGGTCGCCGGTGGCTTGTGTCCACTGATCTCTGAGGCACCATTGAGCAGTTCGCATGTGCAGACGGGCATTCGGGGTCACATGTACAGTGGATGCCATGTGGCCCAGGAGACGCAGGAAATGCCTGGCGGAAACATGAGTATTGCGTTGGATCTGGTTGACCAAATCCATAAGTCTGTGGGCCCTGTCCTCGGGCAAGTAAGCTCTTGCCTGAAGGGTGTCCAACCTGGCCCCTATAAACTCTAGGTTCTGTGAGGGGAGCAAAGTGGACTTTGCATAGTTTATAACAAAGCCCAGATGCTGAAGAAGAGAGACAGTGCGAAGAGTGGCCTGTCAGGCCTCCTAGAGTGACTGGCCCCTGATTAGCCAGTCATCCAGGTACGGGAAGACAAAAGTCCCCTGATTTCTGAGAAAAGCCACCACCACCGCCAGGCATTTGGTGAAAACCCTGAGGGCAGAGGTCAGGCCAAAAGGAAGCACTCTGTACTGAAAGTGGTTTCCTCCCACCACAAATCTGAGATATTGTCTGTGGTCTGGATGGATGAGGATGTGAGTATAAGCATTCTTTAGGTCTAAGAAGCATAGCCAGTCTCCCTGCTGGAGGTAGGTCGGCAGTATCCCAAGGGTAAGCATCTTGAACTTTTCCCTCTCCAGAAACTTGTTCAGATTTTGCAAGTCCAGGATAGGTCTTAGGCCTCCTGTTCTCTTTGGTACCAGGAAGTACCCAGAGTAGAAGCCTTGCCCTTTCAGGTGGTGTGGCACTGGTTCCACTGCCTGTTCCTTTAGAACATTTGCCAACTCCTGAAGGAGGTGGTTCCTGTGTAGAGGGAGTCTTGGAGGCTCCCCTGGATAGTAGGAGGGGGTAGCTGGCGGAAATGGAGCATATAGACCTTCTGGACTATGCTCAGCACCCAGGTATCCCCTGTGATGGCTGGCCACCTGTAGGCGTACAGGGTCAGCTGACCTCCTGTGCTGAGTGGGGCCACCAGTGGAGGAGAGGCTATGCCCTGGGAGTCAAAAACCCCTTCTCTGCTGTGCAGGAGCCAGAGCTGGAGGCTTGGGGGTTTTCTGCCTACGAGGCCCATGCCCCTACCCTTTGGCCTGCAGGCCCTGCTGGGGAGCTGGAGAGGCCTGATATTGAGGGTAGGTTTTGTAGGCAGTAGCCTTCCTCGGGAAAAAGGGCTTCTTCCCCGAGCCCTTCTTTTTGTGAGAAGGGGCAGAAGCCTTTCTGGACAGCCTTGTCCTGGTTGAGTCTCGATCTCGATTTCTGCAGCCTTCTCAGAAATGGGCTTGCCAAACAGGTTGTCACCTCAGCACGGGACATCGACCAACTTATCCTGCACCCATGACTCCAGGTCTGACTGTAGCCAAGTCTGACATGTACCGATGCCGGCCATGGCTACCCGGGCCGAAACCTCGAAGCAGTCATAGGCTGCTCGAGAAAAACTTTGAGCGTTCTCGGATCCCTGTAGACAAGGCTTTGAATCTTTGCAAGGGTTCCTCGGAGAGGCCAGCCGAGAACCCGGCAATCTCCTTTGCCAGGTCTCGTAAGTACATGCCCATGTACAGTTGGTAAATCTGGACATGGCACGACAACATCGAGCCTTGGAAGCACTTTCAACAGAGGGCATCCAGGTTCCGGGCCTCCCGGCCGGGAGGCACCAAGGAGTGCATCTTTTGGCTTTTCAGCCTGTGCATGGCCGATTCCACAACCATGGAGTTGTGCGGCAGCCGTGCCTTTTGGAACCCAGGGCTCTTATGGACTCGACAGATAGAACTGACCCGCTTGCTAAGAACTGGCGCCGAGGCCGGTGCTTCCCACATTCAGAAAAGCAGCCATTCCAGCATCGGAGGAACCAGTACAGTAAAGGCTTCCTTCGGAGGCAAATCATACTGGAGGGCATCGAGTTCCTCGGCTCGAGGCTCCTCATCGGCGTCCGCCGGGAATGCCAAAGCCTTGGCCATGTTCCTGATGAAATTTGAGAACCGGGTATCCTCGGGGGTGGGGGCGGTGGGGGGTGATCTTCTCTGAGGCTTGGACTCCGGGGAGTCCGATGGAATGCACCGGGTCCAGGTGGTGTCGGGACACTCCTCGTCCTCCGTCTCCCATGCTGACTCCTCTAAGGAGTCGTCAAGCGGCTCTGGCCGTGTGGGCCTCGATGCCACCTGCCCTGACGCCAAGGGCACCGGCGTCGACTACCTCGGCCCCGCACAGGATGTCGAGAGAGACCTTGGCCGAGGATCAGCTCGGCCTCCGGGGTAGACTTAGACGTCGAGATCCCGGTGGCCGGGGCAGATGCACCGGTCAAACCAGCGATCAGTAGCTGCTGCTGCTCCATGAAGACAGTCAGGCTGCTCTCCAGGGCCGTCAACCTGAGACTGAGCTCAGGAGACTCCACAGCCCCCGACTTGGGCCCGACGCCCGTTGGTTCTCCTGGAGGAGAGTCAAGGAGGACAACCGAAGTTACCTGACTCGGCGACTCTGGCTCCAGGCGAGGTAGTTTGGTCGGCCGCTCCAACTCCGAGAGCCCAGGATGGCGGTCAGGTCTTCGTGACCTGGCCCTCGAGGATCCAGGTGCCTCCACTGATGCCACCCTCACGAGCTGCTTCTTCCTTTTGTGCTCCCGGGCGGGAGACCCCCTCTCAGAGGACCCATGACAGTGCTCAGGGTCAGACTCCCGATATGTCGAGGCCTCTGACGAAGTCCGGGCCCGGCCGGATGCAGACTCCGAAAAAATTTTTTCACATTGATGCTGACGGCTCCGAAGTGCCTTTGACGACATCTTGCCACACAGGCCAGACCAGCAGGTCATGGTCGGGCCCGAGGCATCAGAGGCAGCAGTCGTGTGTGTCAGTGAGAGATATAAGTTTCTTGCACCGATCACATTTTTTGAACCCGCTGGCAGCCATCAGGGGAAAAAGGGCCCCTGCAAGGTCAAGAGACAGGGCTGCCAGTGAAAATGGCAAAAAAAGCGCAAACGCTAGTCACAAAGGACAAAACAACAAAAAAGAAGTTCCAGACTCGATATCGGTGTACTGAGCCGAGGAGGGGGGGGAGCTGGCGTCGAACTGGATAAAGAAACGCGAAAAATCGCAGAAAAAAAAAAATCTACTTTTCCCGGGTGACACAAACTACGTCCGTTGGGCTCTGCGGAAAAAAAAAGACTGAGCAAGATGGCACCCTTGGGCGGGAAGGGGACCACGCATGCGCGCTGCATTACCAAAGGCTTTCTTTGAAAGCTGGGGAAATGCTCCGCACGAGGGCTCCATCAGCGCCGACATCACACATGTGAGGACTGACTTCCTGCTTGGTCCTGGAGAAAATCTAACTTCTGTTAGTAAATTATTGGAAAGGCTACTAAAAGAATAGTGAGGTTTCAGGAGTCCAGTGGATTGCAGGATCTGAGGCAGGCTTTGTCAGACAAATCTGGGTGATCAGGGAGTTGGACCATGGGAGAGAGCCCTAGATGTGGTTTATTTAGATTTCAGTAAAGCCTTTGACACCATTCTGCATAGGTGACTTATAAACAAACTGGGCACCCTAGGGATAGACCCTAAAGCTACTGATTGAGCTAGAAATTGGTTGAGTGGGAGGGTACAGATAAATGGAGCTCACTCTGAGAAGGTTACCGTGGTTTGCCGCAGGGATCTATACGTTGTCCAATTCTTTTTAACATCTTTGTTAGTGATACTGCAAAGGGCTTTCGGGTAAGGTTTGCTTGTTTGCAGATACCACCAAAATCTGCAATAGAGTAGACACCCAGGAAGGAGTAAATAACATGAGGAGGGATCTAGCTAAGCTTGAAGAATGGTTGAGAATTTGGCAGCTGAAATTTAATGCTAAAAAAATGCAGGGTCACGTATTTGGGCTGCAAAAATCCAAAGGAGCAGTATAGTGTAGGGGGTGAGATACTTCTGTCCACAAAAGAAGAGCGTGACTTGGGTGTAATTGTGTCCGAATCTTAAAGTAGCTAAGCCAGTAGAAAAGACGACCGAAAGACAGAAGAATGTTTGGGTGTATAGGGAGAGGAATGGCCAGCCGAAAAAAAAGGGAGGTGAAAATGCCTCTGAATAAGTCTCTGGTGAGACCTCATTTGAAGTACTGTGTGCAATTTATGGAGACTGCACCTTCAAAAGGATATAAACAGGTTGGAGTTGGTGCAGAAGGTGGCTACTAAAATGGTTAGTGATCTTGGTTATGTAGCATATGAGGACAGACTTAAAAATTTTAATATGTATACTTTAGAAGAAAGGCGGGATAAGGACGATATAACAGACATTTAAATACTTCTGTGGCATAAATGCACAAGGTGGTCTCTTTCAATTGAAGGCAAGCTCTGCTACGAGAGGACAAAGGATGAGAGTGAAAAGGGACAGACTCAGGAGTAATATGTGGAAATATTTCTTTACGGAAAGAGGGGTAGATGCATTGGATAGTTTCCCAGTGGAGGTGTTGGACACGAGGACAGTATCTGAATTCCAAAAAGCATGGGACAAACACAGGGGATGTCTAAAGGTAAAAAAGGGACTATTGTAGTTGATACGGAAGGGCAGACTAGATAGGCCATGTGGTTTTTTTTCTGTCATGTTTCTATGTTCAGTATTTTTGTTCTTCAGAATGGTTTCTACCATTTTGCCTCATACTGGATGTCAGGCTCTCTGGTATGTAGTTTTTTGTATCACTCCCTGGAATTCTTTTTAAAAATTTGCATCACACTGGCCAATCTTTGGGTACAACCGATTTTAATGATAGTTCACAGAGTACTAAAAGTAGGTCTGCAATCTCATATTTCAGATCTTTCAGCACCCTGGGATATATGCCATCTTGTCCAGGTGATTTGCTACTTTATAGTTTATCGAATAGCTGTATTATATCTTCCAGATTTCCATGATTTGTTTGAATTCCTCTGATACACCACCTTTAAATATCATTTTTGTCATAAGTTTCCTACATCATCTTCAGTAAAGAGTGAAGCAAAGACTTTAGTCAGTCTCTCCACTATGGCGTTGTCCTCTTAATGCACCCTTTTGTCACTCTAATAGTCCAACTGACTCCCTTTTACAGATGTTTTGCTATGAATGTACTTGAAAAAGATTTTATGTGCTTTTGCTTCCATGGCAAGCTTCTTTTCAAATTCTCTCTTTGCCTTCCTTATCAATGCCTTGCATTTAACTTGCCAGTTTTTATGCTATTTCCTGTTTTCGTTTCATCCTTTTTTTCAATTTTCTGAAAGATTCTCTCTTGGCTATAACAGCCTCTTATCACCTTTAAGCTATGCTGGCTGTCGTTTGGCCTTCTTTCCAGTTTTCTTAAAGTGTGGAATACATCTGGTTGGGGCTTTTAAGATAGTATTTTTAAGTAACACCCAGGCTTCGTGTAAACTCAACCTTTGCTGTTTCTCCTTTTCATTTTTTCTTAACCATTTTCCTAATTTTATCAGTTTCCTTTTTGAAAGTTAAATGCTAGTGCGGTGAATTTCCTTGCTATCCTTCCTCCATTTATTAAATCAAATGTGATTATGTTATGATCGCTATTGCCAGGCAGCCCCGAAAACAGTTACTAGATCCTGCGTTCCACTAAGGACTAGATTAAAAATAGAATCCCCTTGTGTCTGTTCCTGAAACAGCTGCTCCATAAAGCAGTCATTTATTGCATCTAGAAAAACTCTCTCTCTAGCATTTCCTGATGTGACACTGACCCAATCAGAACTAGGGTAAATGAAATCTCCAATTTGGTATTGTAAACTTTGCTAGATTCCCTAATTTCTGTTAGCATTTCATCATCTGTCTGTTCATTCTGGCCAGGCGGACAGTAATACACTCCCCACTGCCATTCTCTCTCTCCTTTTACATGGGATTTTTTTTCCATAGAGATTCTACAGTTTCCTGCAAAACCTTTATCCTGTTTGACTCAATGCCCCCCACTAATGTGATCTTATTGCGATACAGTTGGTAGCCTGGTATCAGTGTTCCATTGGTTGTCCACCTTCCACTAGGTCTCTGAGATGCCAATTACATCTAACCTTTCATTCATTGCTATATATTCTAACTCTCCCATCTTAATTTTTTTAAGACGTCTACAATTTGCATACAGGCATTTCAAAGTTTGTTTTTTGCTCATATTAACAGTTTGGCAGGGGTAACTTGGAATCTTACAACTGTCTGATTTTTAAAGGCACTTGGATTACTTTTACCTGGACTGGAACACCTCTCTATCAGGATGCCCCAACTTTCCTGTTTTGCTAGTGTCCTTCGAAAATACATCATTCTGAACCATGTGCTTTTGGGCAACTGTCGGCTTTCTCTTATCTAGTTTAAAAGCTGCTCTCTCTTTTTTTTAAAGGTTAATGCCAGCAGCCTGGTTCCACCCTAGTTAAGGTGGAGTCCATCTTTTCAGGAAAAGCCCCCCCTCCTTCCACAGAATGTTGCCCAGGTCCTAACAAATCCAAAATCCTCTTCCTTGCACCATCGTCTCATCTACCCAGTGAGATTCTGGAGCTCTGCCTGCCTTTTGGGTCCTGCACATAGAACGGGAAGCATTTCTGAGAACACTATCCTGGAAGTTCTGATTTCAACTTTCTACCTAAAAGCCTGAATTTGGTTTCCTGAACCTCCCTCCCACACTAGTCAAAGATGATAAAGTTTGTGAGCCAAGGAGGCAGGGAGGATGACTTATCCACAGAAAAAGAGAAGGAAGGGCAGAGGTAGGTTTAGGAGGAAATATAAGAAGCTCTGTCTTGGCCATGTTCAGTTTTAGATGGCAGAGGGACATCCAGTCAGCAACATCAGACAAGCAGGCTAAGACTCGGGCCTGGATTCCTCAGGAGATATCTAGTGTAGAAAGGTAAATCAGCGTCATCAGCATAAAGATGGCACTGAAAACTATGGGAGGAGATAAGGGCACCAAGGGAATGAGTGTAGAAGAGAGAAGAGGTCCCAAGACAAGACAGATTCCTGAGGTACACCAATTGAAAGCAAGAGATCAGTAGAGGAGGAACCACCAGAACATACACTAAAAGTGCGATGGGAAAGATAAGTAAACCAAGACAGAACAGAGCCCCGAAATACAAGCAAGAGGTGGTGGTGGTGATAAACAGTATCAAAAGCAGCAGAGGTCAAGAGGAGTAAGGATTGAGTAAAAGCCCTTGGTTTTGGCCAGGTCACTAGAGACCTGGGCAAGGGACATTTCTGTGGAATGTAGAAAACAGTCAGATTGCATTGGATCCAGAATGGTTTCAGAATGGTTTCAGAATGGACAAATTCAAGAGAGTGGAGGGAAAAGCATGTTCAAATAGCTTGGAAGCAAAAGGAAGGAGGGAGATGGGCCAATAATTGGACGGGCAGGTAGGGTCCAGGGAAGGTTTTTTAAGCAGCAGTGTAACCACAGTGTGTTTGAATGCAGCAGGAAAAATTTAGTGGGACGTGAAAATTTGAAGATATGACAGATAGAAAGGATGACAGCAAAGAAGATAGGGCTTAGTAGATTGGTGGGAATTGGATCAGAGGAGCAGGTAGTGAGTTTGGAGGAAGACAGAAGATGTGATGTTTCCACCACAGTGACATTGGAAAAGGTAGAAAGGGTGGCAGGAGTTGAAGGAAGAATTTGAGATTTAGCAGTGGAAAGGGAAATGGAGGTAACTTGGGCAAGTACCAGACTAATCTTGCAAATCCTGCCACGGAAATACTCAAAGTCTGGGCAGAAAGTAAAGGGGTAGGAGATAGAGGCATTTTGTGGAGAGCATTAGTGTGGCAAAGAGACAGCCAGGATAGGAGGCAAGATTTTGTCAGATGGACAAAATACTCTTGCTTGGCAAGTGCTATAGCAGACTAGAAGGGAGTTAGCAGAAATCTGAAATAGGACATCAGCACAGGCACGAGATTTTAGCCAAAGGTGCTCAGCAGAGCAGGCACAGAATAGATTTAGGAAGCCAGCCGAGCTATAGTATGCCTCACAGGACATGGAATAGGAGCAAGAGCATCCAAAATTAGAGGTCAGTGTAGGGTTATAGGAAGAGGCTGCCTCATTGAGACTCAGATGAAATAGTGGATGAGTGGATAGAATTGAAGGGCTAATAGACTGGAGATTCTTAAACATGTTCATGGAGCTTGGATGGGACTGTGGTGGGGGGATGTTTAAGAGTTAAAGTTAACAGATGATGGTTGGACAGGGGAAAAATAGAGACTGAAGTCTGAGGGTGAGCAGTTAGAGAAATGACAAAGTCAAGGCATTGACCATGCTGGCAAAATTGGGCAGAACACAGCTGAAAGTTGAAAGAGGAGGTTAAGGCAAGGAGTTTGGAGACATAAGAGTTAAAGGGGTCATCAACATGAATGTTGAGACCCTCAAAAATGAGGGAAGTAGATGGTTCGAGGAAGGACGGTGGCTAGGAATCAAAGTCAGCAAGAAAGAAAGAGGACTTGTCAGGAGGTTGATAAATGGCAACTACCTAGAAAGGTAGTGAAGTAAATAGGTGGATGGACTTCAAAGGAAGGAAAAAAAGTAAGACTGAGGTGGAAGAAGGGGTTGAAACTGGCAGGAAGGAGAGAGCAGCAACCCAACACCACTGCTGCAGCCAACAGGCGAGGTGCTTGGGAGAAATAGTAGCCTCTATGGGAGTCAGCAACTGAAGCAGAGTTTTCAGGAAAAAGCCAAGTCTCTAGTAAATCAAGGAGGTGCACAGCATCAGAGACAGAGAGAACCTGAATGTAGTTAAGTTTGTTGGAGGCAGAATGGGTATTCTACAGGGCACATAAGAGAGAGAGGAGGGAAGGAAGGATAGGAATATGAATAAGATTTGAGTGGTTGAGGCTGGACATGACTAGTGAATGAGAGATGTCTAGGGAGGCCAGGATTGGAATGGATATCCCAATTAAAGAGATTAAAGGAAGAAGAACAGGAGAGTATGCAGATGAGAGGGGGTGACACAATGGTGCTTTGTTACCAGAGTAGGATGACTAAATGAGAGGAAGAAAATTTTGAAGCTCAATGTAGAAGATAAAATAGATGGAGAGGTAAAGAAAAAAAAGGGAATGAGTGATATAGACTAGGGGTATCAAGTTATTTACATGAAGGGAAAAGATTAGGGTGAATTAGTATCAAGAAGAGAAAGTGATGTGGAGACAGAAATAGATGGGGAAGAGACTGTAGATTTGAGAAGAGCTATGATAAGATATGGCAAGGCAGGAGGGCATGCTCCAGTGGGTTGGGGTGCACCTGGGAATAACAGTATTAATGAGGCCAAAAATGGCTATATAAGAAATTTAGATGGAGGGGAGGAAGGGTGAGAAATAAAAGTCAGCAAGTCAGAAAGATAATAAGCAAACTGAACGTGATAGTGTCAAGGATTAAAATTTCCTTAGAGAGAATAAGAGGAGGGAAAAAGGCAGAGAATATGAACACAGAAGACTCTGAACAAAACACAGTAGCACACAGAGCAACCAGAAGCAAACAAGATACAAGATTGCAGGCAGAGAAAACCCCCCCACAAAGTTCAGAATGAAGATGACAGAAGTAATAGAATATCCAGAGTGAAGCACATTAGGAAGGATAACCAAAATTATAATCTAGGCACAAAAGAGATTTAGAATCGAAAATGCTTAACTGGAGTAGCACAACTATTACAGGAAGCAAGAGCACATATGCTCAGAGCCTTGCCATAACAAAACCTCAAATAGAAAATGTGAGCTGGTTCCAACAATCTTTTAATGCAGTGGGGTTCCCAACCCAGTCCTTGGTAACCCTAAACCAGTCAGGTTTTCAGGGTATCTACAAAGAATATGCAAGAGATAGATCTGCATACAACGGAAGCAGTACATGCAGATCTCTCTCATGCATATTCATTGTGGATATCCTGAAAATCTGACTGGCCTAGGGATAACCAGTGGATTGGGTTGGAAACCACTGCTCTAATGGGATTAATAGTTCATTTAAGATTTGGGCCTATGATTTGCCATCTGAATTTCTACCACAATGGCATGCTTTTGTTAGCACACTTTTTACAAGTCTTAGGGTTTTGCTTTTTTTTTTTTTTTTTTTTTTAATGGAGGCAATTTGAAAAGCCAAATAAAGTGGCCAGAGTAGGGGAATGAGTTGGATTTTATACCTTGAAGAGATTTCTCAATGCAGACTTCCCAAATGTAATGTTATGTTGAAAAAAACCCTCCAAACAATAATGCGGCTGCCAATGTAAACCAAGTTCATGACATGACTTTGCGGATCTCTTCCATGAGCCACTTACATCCACCATGGCTTTGACGTTATGAGTCTTGACACACCATTTCAAGGTCAAGTCTGCCTGGGCATAAGTAAAGGAGATGCAATCTGCTAGCCAACTGGACAGTCTGTGCTAAACCATGCCAGTACATATTTATTTGAGCTACAGCAAAAAAAAAAAAGAAAAGCTGAGCGAACTTTTTAAGGACTTTCATTTTCAGCTCACACCTTTCCAGTAATTAAGGCAGTTAAAATCAGATACAATAGTTATTTCCTTATCCCCAGAGGGCTTACAATCTAAGTTTGCACCTGAGGCAATGAACGGCTAACAAGAAATGCTAGTGGTATATGAACTCTCGTCTCTTTGGTCATCAAGCTGTTACTCTAACCACTAGGCTACTCCTTCTGAAAGAAGGTTAAGGCCTTTATAACCCAATGCAAGTAAGACATTTATCATGGGCAAGTGGCCTCTAAAATGTTGCATGGGTAACTGATAGGTTAAAGTGGAAGTCTGGCACTACCTTAGATATGAACTTAGGATGGGTGCACAGAAACATGCTACAAATGAATTGTGTAGGGTGGATCAGTCACTAGGGCCTACAGCTCGCTAACGCTCTGTGCCAAGGTGACCACCAACAAAAATAAGACCTTCCAGATTAGATATTTTAGCTCACAGTAGTCTAGTGGTTCCAAGGGAACTTCATCAGTTGGGTCAACATCACGTTGGTCCCAAAATACAGCGATATTTAATAGAAGCAAGTCCCATATGAACTGACTAAAGGCTTTAAGACAGGTTTAACTTCTACCTGGCAATAAGCTCCAATAAAACAGAGTTAATTTTTTTTGGACCTAACTTGAATGTAGAAGAGTCAAAGCAGCTTGCATGTGAGACAGCCCCCCCCCCTCCCATTTACAAGTCATAATACAGTCTAGTGGAGTCTCTCTTACAAGTCATAAGGATTTGAGACACGCTTTCAGACAGGTTCAAGGAAGCTGAAGTTGTCCTCTCAACATCCAGGCTGGGAGGATTTAAGGACCCGATGTTAGGGTGCAACAGCAATA
The DNA here is from genome assembly GCA_033557465.1 of Ichthyophis bannanicus. Lineage (NCBI taxonomy): Eukaryota > Metazoa > Chordata > Amphibia > Gymnophiona > Ichthyophiidae > Ichthyophis > Ichthyophis bannanicus. Next base: position 676,119,760 of record CM066032.1, on the reverse strand, counting down.
CATGTTTCTGCATAATTAAGGGGTGGGCAAGGCCCCAATCAGTTTAGTTCTCTGATGGAAAACTTCCAAGAAAGGGGGAACCAGATGTATCTTGGTCAGCAAGATGCTATGGAGGATCACATTTCTTTAGTCCCTGACTTTATTAGAACCCTTCTCACTAGAGGTATCAGATGATAAATGTACAGAAAGAAGGACCTCTCTCAATTTAGAAGACATCCAAGGCCAGGTCACTCCTAGATCTCAGCCTAAAACAGAACCGAGAAACATTCCCGTACACAGGGGACACAAAAAGAGATCCATCACCAATGTTTCCCCACTGGCGTTAGATCTTGTTTGCCACTCCTTGGTTAAAGGGACCACTCATGTGTCTGTAGGACTCAACTCAGTTTGTCTGCAATTCAGTCAGATAGCAAAGTCTCACATTGACAACTTCTTGACATAGGAAGTAGAAGCCTGCACCTCTGCTTTTTTCATCAGGTAGTACATGAATTTGGAACGGAGTGGTCTTGTCCAGATTTTATTGTATTAGCCGCCAAGACAAGCATCCCTGCGCTGCTGAGAAATTCAGATTGTAGACTCTAAACTGAAATAACACCAAGGGAGTCACATGAACTACTGAGCCATGACATTCTCGACATGTGCCATGTTGATATCTTTCTTCTGAAAAGGACACCAGGTTGGTGATCCTTTGTGGTAGAAATTTTATTTATTTACATTCTCTTATATACCGTGCTATTCAGCATCAGTGCGGTTTACATTGAACAAACTGAAATTACATTGAACAGGGCATTATAACTTGGAGGTAACTATTTTACAGGGAACATGGGCTATGGAGGGTTAAGTAGCTTGCCCAAGACCACAAGGAGCACCTGCGGGACTAGAAACCCCAGTCCTTCCGACCCAAGGTTGCTGTCCTCTAGTGGGATTTGAACCCCCGACCTTCCAGCCTGAAGTACCTTGCCCCAACCACTAGGCCACTCCTCCACTCCAATACTTTTGCTTGAGTTATGTCTAGCAGAGCTCTTACAAATTCCAACTGAGTTGACTAGCTCAAAATGGAATTTGGGAAAAATGATGTCAAACTCACATGACAATCCATTTGAGTGATTGCGAATACTGATTCTGTGGTCCCTGAAATGGGCTCGTGACCAATCATCCTAGTTAGGATGACACATAGCTAGCATCTTCTGTGAACAAAGGTGGAGCAGATGCTAGACTAAAAGCAGAATAAGATACTGAAGGTTGTCTTCTCCTATTACAAATCTATGATGCTTCCTGAGGGCTGATGTATCTACACGGGTGGAAACTTCCTTTAAATCCGGTGACATAGCAGTCTCCTTGTGGAAGAAAGGAGATTAAGGTGCTCATGAAAAACATCTGAACTTTTGTTTTATTACAAACTTGTTCAAGATCCTTAGGTCTAGGATGGCATGGAGTCTGCATGACTTTTTTGTTATAAGAAAATGCTTGGAATAAAATTCACATCTTTTTCCTAGTAGATTGACCTCACTGGCCTTCAAGAGGGGAGAAGAGTTACTTGAAAAATACTTCCTGATACTGAGTGTTTGATTCTCATTGGGCAATTTAGGAGGGTTTCTAATAACCTAATTTGTACCCATTTCTAACTAAGCTGAGAATTCAGAAGTCAGATTATACAGACAACAGTTAACGTAATAACTCAACCTCCTACCAAATGGAAGGCTCTCTGCCATGGATACTGAGATTGCTTCTGCATGTTGGATACAATCAAAATACCATCCCTGGTTTTGAATGGCTAGCTGTCTATGGCTTTAAGGTCCTCCCCTCTCTGAGGTGAGAGCAAAGTCCTTGATGGGGTCAAATGGGCAGAAGGTAACATTTCTGAGAAAAGAACTGCTCCTAGGTGCTCTACTAGAAATCCTTTCTAGAAGCAGAGATGATTAGGTTAGAAGAGGCTGGAGAGAGGGTATGAAATGCAAAATGCAGATCATGTTTGAGTCACCGTATCCTTGACCTCATCTTCAAAAGGAATTGCTTTCCTTATAGGCTATGTAAGCAAACTATTCTTGCAGGACAAATCTTAGGTCTGAAGCCCATAACCATGAATTCTACAGGTGCCAATACCTTCTGCCGAGTCCCTTGATGTCATCTCCCAAATACATCATAAATCAAACAGACCATGTTTTTTCCACACATTTCCCTTTGCTCACCAGCAACCTAAGTTCTTTGTTTGTCTTGCATGAGATTAGTATACAAGACTCCTTCTTGGTTTAGATAATTTTTTATGCACCGATTCAATAAGAAGCAGCTATGCAAGACATCACCACATTCTAGCAAATCTTTCTCCCAAAAAGAAAAGGCAGAGCATCCCTCTCTGGGACACGAAACAGTGGGTATTCATCCTCTTGACTTTTTTGGGAGCATATTCGATTACTACTAATTGACATGGCAGCTGCAACTTCTCAGATCCATGAGCTTTCTGGACCCTATACATGGAGCTCACCTTCTTACTGACAGGTCATACAGACAAAGGGATCTCCCACATTCTCATCTATTCATCCTTAAGGATTATATTAATAAGTACAGTCATGGCTTCCATGGGAATTCTATAAACTCAATGTCCATCATATTTACCATGGGTTCACCCCTCTTTCGCTAAAGAAAATTGAATAGTCTCAGCCATTTCACACAATCTGTGAACGAGTTCTTTGGCTGAAGGCACTACTTTCCAGGGGAAGGGAGAGTGCCCAAAGAGACCAGGTGAGGCCTCCTGAACAGAAAAATCCACCAATCACTAGGGGGACCCCAGGAGCTTTCACACTTCATATTAGATAAAAAAAATTTTTAGGGAAAGCCTAAATGTAGGACTAACTAGCATGCAAGGCCTCCATGAGGATCTCCTTTACCTGTTAGGGTCTAGATCATAATGCATATCAATGACCTGGTACAGCTTCCTGTTCAAAGTCAATCGATATGAACATCAAGGCTTATCTAAACCTTAATGCATTTGCATTAATGCTGAGTCTCCAGGCAGTGCACAAATCTCTAAAATGAGCTGCATCAGAGCCACTCTCTATGTCTAGGCTGTCAGTGCCAAGGCACTAGTACAACACATTCTTGATCCTCTTTCATGGATACTCAAGGACTGCCTGGGTGAAGACACTGTGGCTCACAATGCTAAAAGGGATAGTGTCATCCTCTTTGGTGATCTGAAATGAGCCAGTGAGTTGAACGCACCCACCTGTGATATGACTGACAATGAGCTATCCTCCACAGGGGGCACTTTGAAAACGTTATAGCAGCTGACAATATCCCCATGCTCCTGTCATCAGGTTTCTGACAAGACTGAATGTTAACATCCTCTGATGCTGGTAATGAAGAGCTGGAATCCTTGGACTTCTTCAGGTAGACTTCAAAGATGAATTATCCAACAGCCTCTACTAATAATTAATCTCAAGTGTCACCAATGTTCTCTTGATGTTATATGTCTCTTGTGCCAAAATGCCTGGATCAGATTACTCAAACCAAAAAGCTTTTCCTATGCTTTTCATGGCCATAAAGACCTCTCATTGAGATAACTGACACTAATGACACCTCATGGGATCATGTTCAAGACCAAGGCATGTCAAACACAAATCATGAGCATCATTTATTGATTTGATCCTGTCACATGGCCTGCTCTTCTTGAAGCTAAAGAGGGTTCCTTTCCTCTGGGACATCAATGGAAAAATGGATGACGTGGAATCAAACTCCTCAATGCTAAAACTCAACCAGTGCAGCTCAATGCACCTAAACCAATTGAGGCTATGGGGAGAATTAAGGGACCAAAAAAAAAAAAGAAGAAGAGTGAACTAGAGTTGAGGGAGAGGTAAAAGTGAAGCAACTCAACTCTAACAAGACAATTACTCACAATAAAGAAAAAAATTAAAGGTTGCAGAGAAAGGCATCTGAGGAATCCACAAAGAAAAATAAAAGATGGCGTGGCTCCACACTATGACAACAGTGCAGATGTTCTGCACAATTTTGGTAGTTTGTGCCACGCTATGCTTCATTGGATGGCACCATCCAATAGTAATGATATAATATCCTGCTTGTCCTTAAAGAAAGCCTTTTGCTGGGTTATTGATTGTGACTTTTGATGTTTATCCATTCATCTTGATCTTGAAGGCTGCGTTCGTGTCCACTGCCTACTTTTCAAATATTGTCTATATGGACCTTTGTTAATAATAAAACTATATTCTATATAGAAAGGGTCCTTCTGGATTTATTTATTTTATTTTATTCTATTTAAACAGTTTTTCTATACTGCCTCTTTCAGAGATCAGGGGTGGTTTGCATTTAAACAAACCAGATACATGGAACATTTATTACAAACCATAATGGTATAACAATGTACAGATACATAAGAACAAGAGGGCTGCTCTATCATAGCCTAAGAAAAAGTCTGGAGAGTAGATTATCAGCTATGCTGTTTAAGTTCCGAGGACCACCTTGAAGGGTGAACAACTTCAAAATGTTTTTACTTCAAAAACATTTAACTGGCAGGCAGGCACCAATATATCAATAAGCAAGTTAGAAAAGAAATAAAAAAAACCACAACCATCCAACAGCTAGCAAGGCTGGATTGAGAACAGAAGAAAAAAATAAGCCAAGGTTGTAGGAAAATCAACAAGGCTTACATGTTATGAAGCAGTACAAATCTTTCATAAGGAATGACAACACATCAACTTATCCGCTCCCTCCAAGTTCAATCCTTATGTGCCAGATCTTCCAAAATGAATCGCTCTTCCTTCTCAACAAATAGAACAGCAACTCAATTGAAATGATCTCACAGATCTGCCAATGCCAATAAGGAAGCATGGAAAGTCTCCCAGAAAGTAGCTATGGTGTAATATGCAGCGTGTATCAGCTGCCCCACCAAGTGACAATCCTCCTGAGGAAGACGGGACTCTGCCATTAGTCCAAAAAACATAGCAAGGGTGAAAAACGCACCATTCACCCCAAAATACCACTATCTCTCAATGCACACACTGCCAAAATTGAAAGATAAGTGAACTCCACCACATGTGAAAACTGTCCCCAATATGGTCACAGCCCCACCGCCATATCGAAGAACAGAGTGTCTGTAGCCGTGAATTAGAAAAAAAAAAGGACATCCTTAAACATATTATGTAGCAGCCAAACTATCAAATCTGCTCAACAATCTTCCAAAAAAGGCTGTGAGATTTTGACCAACAGAAGGAAAAATGGGAAACCATCATAAAAAACAAAATTACTGAGTCTGACATCAGTACTGGGCAAAATGGTATAAGAACATAAGATATGCCATACTGGGTCAGACCAAGGTCCATCAAGCCCAGTATTCTGTTTCCAACAGTGGCCAATCTAGGTCATATGTACCTAGCAGTTTCCCCAAGAGACACAAGTTCCACAATGCTTGTACTGGGTCAAGCACAGATATCTTCGGTCACTTCTTAATAATGGTTTATGGACCTTTCCTCCAGGAACTTGTCCAAACCTTTTTTAAACCCAGCTACACTAACAGCCTTTACTACATCCTCCGGTAACAAATTCCAGAGTTTGATTACACGTTGAGTGAAAAAATATTTTCTTTTATTAGTCTTAAATAGTTTACCCTGTAGCTTCATTGCATGTCCCCTAGTCTTTCTATATTCTGATAAGGTAAACAATCGATCTACGTTTACCCGTTCCACTTCGTTCATTAATTTATAGACTTCTATCATATCTCCCCTCAGCCGTCTCTTTTCCAGGTTAAAGAGCCCTAACCTTTTTAGCCTTTCTTCATAGGAGTAAGGTAAAAAAAAATAAAATTACCGAACATATAGTCATGGCTTAATGGGAGACAGCCAACATGGCTTTAGCCAAGGAAGATCTTGTCTTACTAATCTGTTATGTTTGTTTTTTTAAGGTGTGAACAAACAGGTAGACAAAGGTGAGTTAGTTGATAGTGTATCTGGACTTTCAGAAAGCCTTTGACAGGGTCCCTCATGAAAGACTTTTGGCAAAATTAAAAAGTCATGGGATAGAAGGCAGTGTACTATTGTGGATCAGAACTGGTTAAAAGATAGAAAGTAGAGAGTGGGGCTAAATGGCCAATCTTCCCAATGGAGAAAGGTGAATAGTGGAGTACTCCAGGAATCTGTGCTGGGTCCGCTGCTTTTTAACGTATTCATAAATAACCTCACTCGTTATTCCCATTTCCAGGTCATCAAATTTGCAGATAACAAAACTATTTAAAATTGTTAAAACCCATGAGGATTGTGGAAAATTGCAAGAGGATCTTAATAAATTGGAAGACTGGGCATCCAAATGGCAGATGAAATTGAATGTGGACAAATGCAAAGTTATTCACCTAGGAAAGAAAAACCCAAACTATAGTTATATGATGCAAACTTACAAATCAGGAACCACCACCCAGGAAAAAGATTTAGGCGTCATCGTAGATAACATGATAAAAACCTCCGCCCAGTGTGCAGCGGCAGCCCAGAGAGCAAATAGAATGCTTGGTATCATAAGGAAGGGAATGGAGAATAAAACAAAGGATATTATAATGCCTCTATCGTTCCATGGTGCGACTGCACCTTGAATATTGTATGCAATTCTGTTCACTGTATCTTAAAAAGGATATAACATTATTGTTTATTGTTTACTTAATATACTGCCCATCACTACAGCATCTGAGCGGTTTACAAAAAAAGGCAAGGCTGCTAGAAAAGAAAAGGAACGCCAATATGTTTTGGATAGGAAAGGATAGAGCAGGGGTCTCAAACACGCGGCCCGCGGGCCGCATGCGGCCCGCAAGAGCATCTTGTGCGGCCCGCGAGTAAAAAAAAAAAAATTCCAAACTTGCCGCCGCCGCAGTATTAAGCGTCCCGCGGGCCCCGCTGTCTGGCAGAGTCCTCTCCTCCCTGCAATATCAGCTGCAAAAGCGGCAGCTTTCAGAGCCGCGAAGAGAGAGTTTCTCTCGCGCGGTTCTGAAGAGCAGCGAGAGAGTCTTCAGAATCGCGCGAGAGAAACTCTCTCTCCTCGCGGCTCTGAAAGCCGCCGCTTTTGAAGCTGATGCTGCAGGGAGGAGAGTACTCTGCCAGGCAGAGGGGCCCGCGGGATGCTTAATACTGCGGCAGCAGCAGCAGCAGCAAATATAAATTTTTTAAAAATCTACCTTGGCTGATGGTGGGAGGGGGGTTAGGACTGGTAATGGGCTATGGGGGGGGGGGCTAGGACTGGTAATGGGCTATGGGGGGGGGGCTAGGACTGGTAATGGCCTATTAGGGGGGTAACAGAAAATGGGGTGATGGGGTTAACACTGAAAATGGGGTGTTGGGGGGGGGTTAGGACGGGTACTGGCCTATGAGGGGGTAACTGAAAATGGGGTGATGGGGGTAACACTGAAAATGGGGTGATGGGGGGGCTAGGACTGGTAATGGCCTATGAGGGGGGTAACTGAAAATGGGGTGATGGGGGTAACACTGAAAATGAGGTGATGGGGGGGGCTTAGGACTGGTAATGGGCTATGAGGGGTAAGACTGGAAGTGGGCTATGGGGGGTTAGGACTGGTAATGGGCTATGGGGGGGCTAGGACTGATAATGGGCTGGGGGGTCTGCTAGGACTGGAAATGGGCTGAGTGGAAGGGGGGCTTGAACTGCAAATGGCTGATGGGGAGGGGGCTTGGAATGGAAATGGGCTGTGAGGGGAGGGAGCTAGCACTGGAAATGGGCTGATGGGGGGAGCTACGATTGGAAATGGGCTGATGGGGGGCTAGGACTGAAAATGGGCTGATGCAGTGACTAGAAGGGAGGGGGTGCTGTGTGGGACTGGAACTAGAAGGGAGCTGATGTTGGGGGAGGATTAGAATGGGATGGAGCTGGGAGAGTGAAATGGAGAGGGGAAAATATTTTGTGTGGGAGGGAAGACAAATCTACAATTGGCCAGGTAAGTGGGGATTGAGGATGGAGGGGTAAAATTTGAGTGGATGAAAATAGGAATGAGGAAAGAGCAAAAGGAGAAAGATTAATATGTTAAAGCAGATGTAGAGGGAGAATGGAAAAAGCTAGAAGAGAGAAGAGAGGACAAATGGACAGCAGACGATGGAGTTAGCAGAAGGCACGAAGAAACCAGAAGAAAGTGGCTGGAACTGAAAAAAAAATGCACAAAAGGTAGAAAAATATCTTTATTTTGAATTTATTAACTGGAATATGTCAGTTCTGGGAAATGTGCATCAATAACGTCTGCGCTTTGTTTAGTACAAGAGGAAATTAATTTATAGTTTTATTTCTACAGTGTTGTTGTACATTCCAAGTTTGGCTTTTGGGGGTCCCAGTTTAATTGTCTTGTTTCTAAATTTTGATTCCTTGTTTGGTGATGGTGTATTCTGCATGTGTAACTGAGCTGAGGTATTCTGTTTATGTAATTCCTATTTGACATTGCTACTTGTTCTCTGTCCCCAGTAGGTCATGTATTGTTATTCTCTGAAATGTATTGATTTAATATTTGCAGTGTTGCCTTTTGATAGGTAGGGTATGTTGCTTTGTGAGTCCTGGTAGTGCTGTTAGGATATGGCGGGTTTGCTATGGGTTCTAAATGGGCAGTGTTTGTTTGTAGTAGTTCCTAATGTGCCTGGCGGTTGGCACTGGATTATAGTAATGTAGAAATCTTTTAGTCTCTTTATTCATGCACTCATTAAGAGGCATGTTTACTAAAAGTTAGGGTATGGTAACATTATGCAAATATTTATGCAAATGAGGTCCCTTATGCAAATGAGGTCCCACGTCTCATGCGGCCCCCGGGTTATTTTACAAGTCCTCATTTGGCCCTCAAAGCAATTTGAGTTTGAGACCCCTGGGATAGAGTAAAGCTCGGAGAGGACAGACGGAGGCAGAGAGCAGAGGAGAAAACAGGCTTTTTGAGTATCAGTGGTGGGGTGGAGAGGAGGGGGGAAGAGGAGGGGGAAGGTCAAAAGCTGAGCAAAAAGGTGGGTTTTTAGGTTAGCCTTGAAAGTTTTAAAAGAGGGTTCAAGGCGGAGGGCTGGGGGGAGTGAGTTCCAGAGTCGGGGGGCTGAGGAAATAAAAAGCAGAGGAGCGGGTGGATTCTAGGTGAGCTTGGGAAGGGGAAGGGAGGGACATTCGGTTTGTATCTATGGAACGGAGGGAGTGGTGAGGAGTGTGGAGATGGACCAGATTGGCAAGGTAGAGTGGGATGGCAGTGTGGATAGACCTATGGACAAAGATAAGGAATTTGAATTGGATCCTGAAAGCGATTGGAAGCCAGTGCAAGCGGATGAGAATAGAGGTGATGTGATCAAAGTGGGAAGTGCAAGTGAGAATGCGGGTGGCTGTGTTCTGGACTCGCTGCAGGCGTAGAAGCTGAAATTGAGGGAGACCGGCCAAGTAGACAATGCAGTAGTCTAAGCGTAAGATAACGAGGGAGAGGAGAAGGGTGGTCACAGAAGAAGAGAGGAAAGGACGAACAGAACGAAGTTGACGTAGGATGAAGAAGCAGTGCTGGACAATGGAAGAGATATGAGCTTTGAAAGACAGGGAGGAATCAAGGGTCACACCGAGATAGCGTAAGGTGAAAAGGTACAGAGAAGAGCCACCAAAATGGTAAAGAGGATGGAAGGATAACCCTATGAACAGAGGCTAAAAAGGTTAGGGCTCTTCAACTTGGAAAAGAGATGGCTGAGGGAGATATGACAGAGGTCTATAACTTAATGAATGGCGTGGAGCAGGTAAACATAGATCAATTGTTTACACCGTCAAAATATAGAAAGACTAGGGGGCATGCAATGAAGCTACAGGTAACCTAAGGCTAATAAGAGAAAATATTTTTTTTCACTCAACATGTAATCAAACTCTGGAATTTGCTACTGGAGGATGTAGTAAAAGCTGTTAGTGTAGCTGGGTTTAAACATGGTTTGGACAAGTTCCTGGAGGCAAGGTCCATAAACCATTATTAAAGTGGACCCAAAATATCCACTGCTTGCCACAATACAAGCATTGTGGCGGTGTCTTTTAGGGAAACTGCTAGGTATTTGTGACCTTGATTGGCCACTGTTGGAAACAGGATACTGGGCTTGATGGATCTTGGTCTGACACAGTATGGCATTTGTTATGTTCTTATGGAACTAAGACATCCAAACCACCCTTGGTGGGATAACTTGAAGGGAGATAGTACACTAGTACAACCTCAAGAGAATCAGATAAAGCCAAAACGTCAGTGAGATTTTTTTCAAGAGACTATCTGGAGACAAAAAATGAGTATAAGGGAAATTTAAAAAATACAAGTTAGGCACACGAAGCGAGTTCTCCAGTGCTTCCACTTGAAAAATTCTCACTGAAGTTTTGGCTATATTTGAACCTATCAAGGTTGTTTAAGTGTACTATATCCATTCTAGATCCAAAAAGGTTAATCCCACAGAGGGTAGTTTGGATGTCTTAGTTTCTTCTGTTAGACAAAATCTCACTGCCTTTTGAGGATTCAATGGATATAATTTCTAAGCGATCAATGTTACTAGCGACCTTCGCCTCTGAAACTGTTAAAATTCGGTTTCTTAAGGCTTATTTTAAAATGGATGCTCAGTTTTGTAGTCAGCAGTTGAATATTTTTTCCTGATGTAATGCGGAGCACTCTGCTCCGTTGGAAACCGTTCCTGGACCTGAAATCCCAGGTCTTGGGCTTGGGGGTTGCATTTTATCTGTGCTTTCCTTGTAAGTGCAATCTCCAGGAACAAGCAGGAATGTAGTCTTCACATGTGTGACATCGGTACTGACAGAGCCTGCACAGGAACGGTCCCCAGCATCCAATAGGAAAGCTTTTGGGAGCATCCCACTGCTCCTACGTAGCTGCCTTCCCGCCTTTTCCGCTGTCCCTCTTCAGTTCTTTGTTTTCCACGGAGCCGACAGGAAGCAAATCCTGTCACTGCAGAAAATTCCTGTTTTTCATATTTTTGTGGTTTGCGTCTGCCTTCCCGTCGACACTGGTACTGACCTCCATCAGTACTTTCCTTCTTCCTTTTTAAAAAATAAAACTCTGAAGAGGAAGGTCTTTTCTTTCCACAGGCACATCGATGCCATCTTAGGCCTAGACCTTCCATTTATCTCTGATAAAATGGAGAGACCATCCAGTGGTTTTAAGAAGTGTTCTAAGTGTGCTTATACCATCTCGACCACAGACACCCATAACTAGTGTCTAAAATGCCTAGGGTCTGATCAACCACCATCAGAATGTCCTCTGTAGAAAAATGGTGAAGAGAGGCCTACAGAATCTAGCTGCAAAGCTGGGTACCCTCTTCACCTCAGATGCTGTCTCTTTAGCATTGACATCATTGAGAGCTTCATCTTCCTCCCAGGGATCTCAGGTATCAAAACTTAAGCCTTCATCAAAGGCTGGCCACCCCCCCCCCCCCAAGGGTAGATCTCCTTCTAAACATTGAGATGCCTCAGGGGTTGCCCTGGAGGACACACCGGCCAAACCACCCCGGCGGGAGGACCTTCCCTCCAAAGCTTTAGTGGGGTCCCAGGATGCTCCCGAGGCCTCCACCTCTGGAGAGCTCCTGGTGCCATGCTTAGGGACTGTGGCCCGTAATTCCAGTACCAATAACCAAGCATTGGCAAGCTCCATAGTTCAACGTATCCTGGCCATCGAGCGGAGTTTAGCGGTTTTACTAGTTGCTTCGGTTCCAGTGAAACCCTTACAGCCGGTTCCGCAAGCGTCTGTACCGATACAGGCTGCATCGACTTTCTTGCCGCTTTCCTCACTATCGCCCATGCTGGCTCTCAAATCCGTTTCTGGTACCGAGGTTCCAACTATACAGATACCAGGTACCGGTTTCAACCGGTACCAAGCAGGAACACCCTGCCTATTGATACTTTGAGTCTTCAGATTCCGATTCCTTGGACAATGAATTGGACGATACTAGAGACAGACTTTCCCGGAAGTCCACTTTCCATCTCCACAACGCCACATGTCCCCACCAAAGGACATGTCTTTCCAAGACTTTATCCACAATGTTGCTATGGGCCTGTCCATAAAAGTAACATCGGAGAAAGAGCCTAGGGCCAAGGAATTGGAAATTCTTCAAAACTCAGCGGCTCCAAAAGAGGTGGCTACGCTCCCTATCCATCGGATACTCCATGACCTCATGCTTCGTATGTGGGAGACACCTTTGACTATTTCTCCCCATACCAGCTGGCTCGATACCATGTATCAGGTACCAGAGTGTCCTGGTTTTCAAAAGACACAATTGCCACACCATTCCATGATAGTGGAATTGGCAATGTGTCGAATCAAGAGCATGAAAACACATTCCTCAAACCCTCCAGGTAGGGAATTGAGAACCAGACGCATTTGGTCGATGTTGTTTCCAGGCCTCCATGCTATCGGCCAGAACTAGTTCCTACATACTCTATATGGGTGTTCCTCAGAGAAGTGGCTAAAGATTTGGAATTAATGTTTCCTCTTCTCCCCAATGACAAGAGGGCTGATTATCTCACCCTTGTAAAGCATGCTCAGAATGTCTCAAAATTTGTTAATAGAGCAACTTTTGATTGCTTTGAGTGCATCAGCAGAACTTCATCTATCAGCATCGGTGCATGCAGGATTGCTTGGCTCCAAGCATCAGATCTTGAACAATGGGCTCAAGATAAACTGGGTAATAACCCTTGCATTGGTGAAAACCTCTTTGGCAAGAATTGGCAAGATAAGGCCTCTCAACTGGAGTCTAAGAACACTACCCTTAATAGACTCTAGATCTACTGTCAACCCAGCTAAAAAGAAAGCACCAAAGAAAGTTTCTTCAATAAAAAGTAGTAGTATTATCCTTCTTATACCTCTGCTGTTCAATGTCAGCATCATGCTCCTCAGAATGGGCAACAACTTCCAAAAACAGCAAAAGGCGGCTCAAACTCCCAAGTCTCAGCCACCTCAGCAGACTCAGACTGCTCGGGTTTTTGACTCCTTTCTAGAGAACATAGCTGTCCTGCCTCTAGAGAATTCCAACCCTGTCCACATTCCCGACAGACTCTGTCATTATGCCCACAGGTGGCATCTCATCACCTCGGATCAGTGGACGCTAACAATAGCACGTGAGGGATTCAAACTTCATCTATGAAGCCTACCCTCCCCCTCCCCCCCACCTGACTTCACCAAGCGAGTTCCATTCTCAGCCCCCTCTCACTGCTCTGTTACCACAGGACAGGGGTGGGCAAGTCTGGTCCTGAAGAGCCGCAGACCAGTCAGGTTTTCATGTCCCTAATGAATATTCATGAGATCTATTTGCATCCACTGCATTCCATTGTATGGAAATAGGTCCATGAATATTTGTTAGGGACATCATGAAAACCTGACTGGTCTGTGGCTCTCCAGGACCGGACTTGCCCACCCCTGCCATAGGAGGTCAATTCCCTTCTACTGCAGGGCGCAATAGAGGAGGTTCCAACATTCCAGCAAGGAATGGGCTTCTATTCTCCCTACTTTTATTCCAAAGAAAACAGGGGGATACAGGCCCATTCTGGACCTCAGGGAACTAAACAAGCATCTCCTACGGGAGAAGTTCAAGATGATATCCATCGGGACTCTTCTTCCCTATCTCCAGAGTCAGGACTGGCACTGTTCTCTAGATCTAAAAGAAGTGTACACTCATATTCTTATCCATCCAGAACACAGAAAATTCCTGCGCTTCATGTTTCAGGGAAGATACTATCAATACAGAGTCCTGCCTTTCGGCCTCGCCTCTGCCCCAAGAGTCTTCACAAAATGCAAGGCGGTAGTAGCTGCATTTCTATGAACTCTAGTGATATTTGTCTTCCTTTACTTAGAGTACCTCATAAGAGCAAGCACCTCTCAGGAGGCCAGTCTGTCCCACTCACGCACCATGCAAGTGTTACAACACTTGGGATTTGTCATAAATCTTCCAAAGTCCCAACTCTTTCCCTCTCAAATTCTGGAGTTCATAGGTGCCCTCTTAAATACCGTATTTTCGCACATAAAGCACGCGCACTATACACTTTTACCTATCGCACAACCCTCTCGCGCGGTATTTGCGAAGACGCACTATACCGAAACTTTATTACAGGGAACCGATTCCATAAAAGAGTCCTTACAAAATATAATGGTTTCAAAATATATTTAATTAATTTTCATCATCCGATTCCATAAAACCTTCGAAATCACTTCCCTCATCAACATCATCATTGAAATAATTTAAAACCGTCTGGAAAGACCATTCCTCTTCATAAATTTGCAAATCCAGTTGAAACTAGCCTGGAAACGTGAAATTCCTCTTTCATTGGCCAGCAGTTTTGCTCTGAATTGAATTGCGATAGTTGAGACAGCTTGATTTTGCTCCCTTCTAGACAGAATCCACTTTTTTAAGTCACTTTCTAACTCTGGCCACTTTTCTTTGGGACCCCGACGCGCACATTTTCGCGGGTTCATCTCCTCTAGCGCCGTTTTCTCCTTTCTCCAGTCGTGAACAGATGACTCACCATCAAATTCTCTTGCTGCTGCTCTGTTGCTTGTTTCTTCAGCTTTTGCCACAACTTTCAGCTTGAAGTCCACAGTATAAGACTTGCGTTTAATTCCAGGCATGATGACTGGATTATAATAAGAGATCGCAAAGTTTAAATGTAAGGTATAATAGAACCGAGGGCCTTTTATATGCCTCACAGTGCACTCGACACATGCGCGATATACACACGTGCGCATAATGCGAGACATTCTCTGCAGAACAGGCTGAATATTGCGTTTTATATGTGGGTGCGTGTTTTACATGGGTGCGCGTTACATGCACTAAAATACAGTACTCAGCAGTCAAAGGCATTTCTGCCCCAACTCCGCTGCATCGTCTTCTCAAACAGTTAGCATCTCAGCATGTCTCAAGAATTCTTACTGTTCAAGAAATACTACAACTTCTGGTCATATGGCATCAACGGTGCATGCAGTTCCATATGCCCATCTGCACATCCGCACAGCCCAATGGACACTGGCATCCCAGTGGTCTCAAGTATCAGGTCGCTTGAGGGACAAGATAAAAGTCTCTACCCTTTTGGTCTCGGCTCTCCAGTGGTGGCAATCCCCAATCTCCTGGTAGGGTCACCTTTTCAGATGCCAGCATATCAATGTACCCTGATGACTGATGCATCCAGACTGAGCTGAGGAGCACATCTGGGATCTCTCTCCACTCAAGGACTCTGGTCTCAGCAGAAGTCAGAAATCCACGTAAATCTTCTAGAGTTCAGAGCCATTCTCAATGCTCTCAAAGTGTTCCAGGACCATCTTCATTGCTGCAGAGTACTAGTCCAAACAGACAATCAAGTAGCCATGTTCTACGTGAACAAGCAAGGTGGAACAGGTTCTTGGACCCTCTGCAGCAAAGCTTTACATCTCTGGTCTTTTGCCACACATCATCGCATTCACCTCCAGGCAGTGTATCTCCTGGGCAAGCACAATGTTTTAGCAGACAAAGTCAAATCCTTCTCCCCCACAAGTGGCCTCTTCATGCAGAAACAGTCTCCCCATATTTTTCAGATCTGGGGGACTCCAGAGATAAACCTGTTCGCAAATCCTCAAAATGCCAAGCTCCCTCTCTTCTGTACCAGGACTCCTGCGCCGGACAGCCAACAGGTGGGTGCTTTTCACTCTCACTGGGGACACGACTTCCTATATGCCTTCCCTCCCATTCCCCTAATTCCCAAGACTCTTTTCAAACTCCAGACGGACAAGGACTGCATGATACTCATAGCCCCATGCTGGCCATGTCAGCCGTGGTACCCTCTCCTCCTACATCTGTCTCAGGCTCAACTCATAGATCTGGGGTCTGCTCCAGATCTCCTCTCTCAGGAGGAGGGGATGCTGCTCCATCCCAATCTGCAGTCTCTCCATCTCACAACATGGCTGCTGAAGGCATAGCCTTCCAAGGTATTAACTTTCCCCAGGAGGTTAAGGACATCCTCTTAGCTTCTAGAAAGCCATCCAGACGGTCCTACGATTTCAAGTGGCATAGGTTTTCTTTCTGGTGTTCACAGAAGAATCTTAATCCCTTCTCAGCTCCAATGGAGGCGCTGCTTGAGTATCACCTCCACCTATCTAAGAACATATAAGAACATAAGATATGCCATAATGGGTCAGACCAAGGTCCATCAAGCCCAGTATCCTGTTTCCAACAGTGGCCAATCTAGGTCATACGCACCTCGCAGTTTCCCCAAAAGCCACAGGTTCCACAATACTTGTACTGGGTCAACTATTGATATCCTGGGTCCCTTCTTAATGGTTTATGGACCTTTCCTCCAGGAACTTGTCCAAACCTTTTTTTAAGCCCAGCTACACTAACAGCCTTTACTACATCCTCCGGTAACAAATTCCAGAGTTTGATTACATGTTGAGTGAAAAAATATTTTCATTTGTAAGTCTTAAATAGTTTACCCTGTAGCTTCATTGCATGTCCCCTAGTCTTTCTATATTCGGATAACGTAAACAATCGATCTACGTTTACCCTTTCCACTCCATTAATTTATAGACTTCTATCATATCTCCCCTCAGCCATCTCTTTCCCAGGTTAAAGAGCCCTAACCTTCTTCTGGACTCAAAAACAATTTGGTAAGAGAACACCTACTGTAAGTGCAATTGCGGCCTCTCACTTACCCTTATATGGCCAACCCATTTCCTCTCAGCCGCTCATAGCACGCTTCATGAGGGGTTTTCTATTAACCAAACCTCCCATTAAGCCACCACCAGTACCATGGGACCTCAATGTTGTTCAAGGACAACTTCTCAAGCTGCCCTTTGAACCTCTTGCCACTATGTCTCACATGGAAGGTCATCTTCCTCATTGCTCTCACTTCAGCAAGGTGCATTAGTGGGCTCTAGGTCTTGGCGGCTGACCCACCTTACACATGGTTCCACCATGACAAGGTAGTCCCTTAGGACTCACACTCACTTCATGCCGAAGGTGGTCTCACCCTTCCATTTGTACCAGTCGGACTACCTCCCTGTATTTTTCCCTAGACCACACTTATCTAGGGCAGAAGCAACCCTCCACACTCTGGATTGTAAATGTGCCTTAGCTTTTTATCTCCAGAGGACTCGAGAGCACCAGAAGTTCTCAGCTGTTCATCTCCTTTGACTCTAGTCACCTCGGGTTGCCAATCTCCAAAAGTACTCTCTCCAAGTGGATAGCAGATTGTATCACCTTTGCTTATGAAAAGGCAGAACTCTCCTTCGAGGGTCATGGAACCAACAATAATGTTTGAGCCATGGGCTACCTCGATGGCAAATCTACGATCTGTAGCTATTGAGATCTGCAAAGTAGCAACTTGGTCTTTGGTCCATAGTTTTGCTGCTCACTACTACCTAGACAAGGACTCCCACCAGGATGCTATGTTTGGCCAGGATGTTCTCCAGCATCTCTTTCACACTTAGGACAACTCTTACCCTCCATCCCGGATTTTGATACTAGACATCCATGGAGGATACATGACCTCTTTAAGCATACCTGAGACAAACCACAGCTGATTCTGAGGTTATCTCTCTGCCATCTTCTAGCTAGGGAGTCCCATATGTAAAGACTACATTCCTGCTTGTTACTGGAGACAGTATAGTTACTCACCTGTAACAGATGATCTCCGGGAACAGCAGGAATTTAGTCTTTACAACCCACCCTCCTCCCCTAGGAGTTGTAGGGTTTCTCTTTTTTCTCTCTCTCTCCTTTTATCTCAGCTACAAACTCAACTGAGGAGGGAGAGCAGGAAAGGCGGGAGGGAAGCTACGCAGGCGCAGTGGGATGCTCCCAAAAGCTTTCCTATTGGATGCTGGGGAGCATTCCCATGCAGGTTCCGTCGGTACAGACATCACCCATATATGAAGACTAAATTCCTGCTGTTCCTGGAGATCACCTGTTACAGGTGAGTAACTACTTTTTATCAGTCTATGGAGTGATACATGTGTGTTCCAAGATGTTTCTCATCTGGAAAAATTCCTTTTTGATAGGAGCTCTGTTGAGGTATTAAATGATTAAGAATATTACTGCTTCCTCCATATTGGCTAGGTGTCGTTTTTCTTTTCCTACTGAAATATTATTACTTAGAGGATCTTGGTTCCCTTGATGTGAGTTTCCTCTTGCTTAATTTTCTCTGTCTCCAAATGTAATGTCTGTATTGTGCTGGTATATCCTTTGTTTATTCAGTTTTGTAAAACCTAAAATCATATAAATAAAAAAAGGACATCTATTCATGTTATGCTGCAGCCAAACAATCAGATCTGCTCAACAACATATGGACACTGAATAAGGAGCCTGCCTTAGAATATCTCAATGCCATCGAGATGTGCCTGCAAGTGTGCATTCCATTTATCAGTTAAGGTTTGTAGGGGACTGGTATACTCCTCTACCTCCACAAGGAGAAGACAACCAAAAAACTCTGCATCCGTCTCTCTCAGTAAGCTCAAAACACTCCACAAGACAGGGCTGTAACAAATGACACCCCCTGCTTTCCAGCTGGGCCACCACTTCACACATCTACAAATTAAGACCATGCATGTCTGAAGGCAGTTGAAATGCCTCCTGTAAGCTCACAAATGTCATAACTCTTGCACATGTCCCAGATGGCATAAAAATTTCAGGCCCACCGCATCGCATCAGGGAAAGAAGTACAGTACAAAACACTAGGGTTCTCAGCCAGTAGAGCAACAAGTAGTACATCCACCCTTTCCAGACCCAAAAATCTACCAATCCTCTGCCACACCCCAAAAGTATGAGCCAGGATACCATTATCACACAGGATCCTATATATTGCAGGCGCGTCGCTCAGCAAAGAGCAACAGGGTCAGAAAAAAATCCTTCCTCAATCCCTACCCACCCCAGTGCCCTCCCCCTTAATCCAGGCTTGAAAACTGGTCAAACATGCCTCTCAGTAATACAACTCCAAATGAGACAGTCCCATTCCACCATCTCCCCTTTGCCCAACACAACACCTGCATCCAAATACAAGCCATCTTATTGTTCCATATAAAAGGTAGACAGACATCTGTTAAGCTGATGAAAAACAACGCGGTACTTTACAAAGCAAGTGCTGAAAACAGCCTGGATGACATTCTGCTTCAACAAATTAATCTGCCCACCTCGAGACAAAGGCAGAGACTGTCAAGCCCTCAAATCCTTGAAAATCCACATTAGGATTTTCAAGGGAGTAGAGGAGTAGCCTAATGGTTAGAGCACTGGCTTATTAACCAAAAGACCAGAGTTCAATTCCCACTAGCATTCCTTCTGGCCTTGGGCAAGTCTTTTTGCATATAGATAGGAATTACCAGCAGAAAGGAAGAGGTACTAATGTCACTGTACAAGTCGCTGGTGAGGCCTCACTTGGAATATTGTGTTCAGTTTTGGATATAAGAAGGCTGGAAGCGGTTCAGAGGAAGTCGACCAAAATGATTTGGAGCCTGTGTCAGAAGACTTATGAGAAGAGACTTGAAGACCTAAATATGTACACCCGGGGAGAGAAGGGACAGGGGAGATATGATTCAGACCTTTAAATACTTGAGTATTAATGAACAAACAAACCTCTTCCAAAGATGGGGAAGCTGTAAAACTAGAGGGCATAACATGAAGCTGCAAGGGGGTAAATTGAAAGGCAATGTCAGGAAATACTTTTTTTTTACTGAAAGGGTGGTGGATGCTTGGAATGCCCTTCCGATGAAAATGGTAGGGGCAAATACAGTGACAGAATTCAAAATGGCATTGGACAGACACAGTGGTTCCCTTTACAGCAACAGTATAAAATCAAGATAAACTTATCTAATTTCACAACAGGGGTGTCCTACACGGAGCGGTGGGTTCACCCCTAAACCAAGACATGGGGAGGAGTGACCTGCACAGAGCAGCAGGTGCACCTACTCTTGCCATCTTACTGGGCAGACTAGATAGACCATACTGGTCTTTATTTGCTGTCATATACTATGTTACTATGTTAATTTGCTCTGTACAAATTGATGTTGTTGTTGTTAAGTGCCGTCGAGTCGGAGTCGACTCATGGCGACCCTCTGGATAGCTATCCTAAATTGTGTTCGGTCTTCAGTCAGGCGGCTCATTGTTGACAGACTGGTACCCGTAGCTGCTGTTATTGTAGCAATCCATCTCATTGCTGGCCTTCCTCTTTTGCGTTGACCTTCTATCTTGCCAAGCATGATGTCTTTCTCTAATGATCTCTCTCTTCGCATGATGTGTCCGAAGTATGAAAGTCGAAGTCTTGTCATCTGAGCTTCTAAAGAAAGCTTAGGTTTGATCTCTTCTAGTACCGACTGGTTTGTTCTTCGGGCAGTCCATGGTATACACAGTATTCGCCGCCAGCACCATAATTCAAAGGCATCAATTTTCTTCCTGTCTGTCTTTTTCACTGTCCAGCTTTCACATCCATATGATGTTATTGAAAATACCATGGCTTGAACAAGTCGAATCTTTGTATGGAGAGAGACATCTCTGCTCTTGAGAATCTTATCTAGGTCTTTCATAGCCATTCTGCCAAGAGCAATGCGTCGTCTGATTTCTTGACTGCTTGCTGCTTCTTTATTGATAGTTGATCCAAGTAGGTTAAAGTTGTTCACGATTTCAATTTCTTCTCCTTCAACGATGAACCTGTTGATTATGCCAGTTGTCATGATCTTTGTCTTCTTTACATTAAGGTGCAGGCCCATTTTGAGACTATGTTCTTTGATTGTGAGAAGCAAATGTTTCAGATCATCTTCACTTTCAGCCAGTAATGTGGTATCATCAGCATAGCGAAGGTTGTTGATGAGTCTTCCACCAATCTTCACACCTCTGTTGTCTTCATACAGTCCTGCTTCTCTGATGATTTGTTCTGCATATAAATTAAACAGGTAGGGGGAAAGTATGCAGCCTTGTCTTACACCTTTGCTTATTTTAAACCATTCTGTTTCTCCTTGTTCCGTTCGAATTGTTGCTTCTTGATCAATGTACAGATTACGCAAGAGAACGATCAGGTGTTCTGGTATACCCATGCTTCTTAATGTGGCCCAGAGTTTCTCATGGTTTACACAGTCAAAAGCCTTGCTATAGTCGATAAAGCACAAATAGATATCCTTTTGGTATTCTTTAGTCTTTTCAAGGATCCATCTCACATCCGCAATGATGTCTCTCGTTCCTCGCCCTTTCCTGAACCCTGCTTGCACTTCAGGTAGTTCTTGTTCTAGGTATGGCTGTAGTCTCTTTTGAATAATCTTCAGTAGAATCTTGCTGGAATGTGGGATCAGAGCGATTGTGCGATAATTTCCACAGTCAGTTGGATCACCTTTCTTTAGTATTGGTATAAACACAGATCTTTTCCAGTCAGTTGGCCATGATGTTGTCTTCCATATTTCTTGGCAGAGCCTTGTAAGTACGGTAACAGCTGCATCAGATTGCTGCAATACTTCTATGGGAATGCTATCAATGCCTGGTGCTTTGTTCTTTGATAAGGCTTTCAATGCTGCTTCAACTTCTTCTTTCATCACCAATGGTTCCTGATCATAAGGTATAGGTTGAAACGGCTGTTGGTCCACTTGATCTTTATCATATAAAAACTCTGTATATTCCTTCCACCTTTTCTTGATCTTCTCAGCATCATTCAACATAGAACCTTGAGCATCTTGTAACATTCCAATTCGAGGCTGGAACTTTTTCTTTAACTCTCGCAGCTTTAGGAAAGCCGATCATGTTCTTCCTCTAATAGTTTCTGCTTCTATTTCCTTGCAAGTGTCATTGTAGTACTTTTCCTTGTCCTGTCTTGCTGCACGTTGGAAATCTCTGTTGAGTTCTGCGATTGTCTTTCTTTCTCCTTTGGCTTTAGCTTCTCTGCGTTTCTGGGCAATTTTCAGAGTTTCTTCCGTCATCCATTTTGGCCGTTTTTGCTTTTTCACCTTTTGTAGAGACTTCTCGCTTTCTTCCAGCACAACCTTCTTGATGTCATTCCATAACTCTTCCGGAGCTCTGTCATTTGTATCTAAGGCAGCAAATCGATTTTGCAGGCAGTCTTTAAATTCCAGTGGTATATTCTCAAGGTCATATTTTGGTGCATTCATGAGTGGTTTGCTCTTTTTCAACTTTAGCTTGAGTTTGCATACTAGTCAGCTCCAGGTTTTGTCTTTGTTGATGTTACAGAGCTTTTCCATCGTTGACTTCCACAGATGTAGTCAATTTGATTTTTATACAATCCATTGGGTGAAGTCCATGTGTACAGTCGTCGCTTGTGTTGCTGAAAGAAGGTGTTTGAGATGAATAGATCATTGGTCTTGCAGAATTCTATCAATCTTTCTCCAGCTTCATTTCTGTTGCCAAGTCCATATTTTCCAACTACTTTGCCTTCTTCTTTGTTGCCAACTTTTGCGTTCCAGTCACCCATGACTATCAGGATATCCTGTTTGCATGTTCTGTCAATTTCAGCTTGTACTTGTTCATAGAACTCTTCAATTTCATTCTCTTCTGCAGCTGTTGTTGGGGCATATACTTGAATTATAGTTGTGTTGATAGGCAATCCTCGTAGACGAATAGAGATTAAGCGTTCGCTGACTGCATTGTATTTCATTACAGTTCTTGCAAGTTTCTTCTTTATTATAAATGCAACACCATTTCTTCTTTGTCTTTCATTTCCAGCATAGTAGACCATGTGATCATCTGATGCAAAGTGCCCGATGCCAGTCCATTTCAATTCGCTGACACCCAACAGATCAAGTTGTACACGTTCCATTTCATTCTTGACCACTTCCAACTTCCCTTGGTTCATGCTTCGTACGTTCCATGTTCCAATGTGTAAGACATCTTTACAGCTTCTGACTCTCATTTCATGCGCAGCAAATTGATACCATTGTGAAATTCAAACATGTGAAGGACTCAACCTGCTGAAACTGCAGGAGGTCTGCTGGGAGAGTTCAGCATTCCCCCCAACAGCTGCTCAGACCAAGTGATTAAGCTCATAACCTGCCAGCAAACAGCTCCATAGCAAGATTAAAAAAAACAAGGGAAACAAGGGGCATTCCTGCCAGGTCCCGCAACCGATCTCATTCGGTTCCAACAACAGAAGCTGTGCCTGTGGCCTCAAATATAGGGCACACAACCACGCCTGATAACACTCTGGAATACCCATCCTCTCTAACACCACAAACAGATAAAGCCAACATAAGCTATCAAAAGCCTTTTGGCATCCAAGGCCAACAGTGCCCAAGAGAGCTGAGTCAAATGGAGCAAGTCAAACAGGATTCTGCATTACTGTTAGCATCTAATACTGTTCTCTGTAAAAGAAGTTGCTATACTGTTCCCTGTACAAAAACTGGATTTGTAATATAAAACCACCTTGATTTAAGGATGAAGCAATATATAAAACACGTTAAGTCAAATTCCAGCTACTTACTAAATCCATTTGGTCCAGATGCATCATATTACGTAGCAAAGGTTCCAACTTCAGCTGCAAAACATTTGCGAAGATTTTAAAACCTGCATTCAGTGGCAAAATAAGATGAGTTCACATCCAGCATATCAGGTGCCTTTTTGGCAACACAACATGGGCCTCCAATAGCTCCCTTGCTGCCCCTGAGACTTCTGTCAGATATCTGAACAAGTCCCACAACGGAGATAGCGCCTCATGAAACACTCATCTGGCCCCACGCTATTACTCTTCTGTAAACAGCCAACAGCACTTAGCATCTCTTCAACCATAATAGGAGAGCCCAAACCGCACTCTGATCTCTTGTAAGGCCCAGAAGCCTCACCCTATCCAAGGCGGCCTTCAGGTCCTCAGGATCTCATCCAGACGTCTAAAATATCACTAAAATGCTCCTGCATAATATACTCCACCTCCACCAGTGAATCCCGCAGCTGTCTCAATGCCCATGCCAACAGGGCTCTCATCTTGTCCCCATGCTCATAATATTACAGCCGACTAAACTTCAGTGACTTCTCAATACGCCCTGCCTCCCATCAGCTACAACTTATTCCTAGCTAAGCATAAATGCCAAGAAATTCTAATGGAACATGGTGCTTTGTACTGACACTAGCACAGCAATTTCCCGCTCCAAAGTCCCAGTAGCCTCTCTGCACCGTTTCTACTGGGTGCTAGCATAGCTGATAATTCAGCCACACAAGATGGCCTTTAGAGCCTTACAATGCAGAGCAGGGTTACAAGCTTTCACGCAATTGAACGCCAAATATATAGTCATGGCTGCACATACTATTGCTACAAGAGGTGTTCGATCACCATGCACTACACTGGCTTGGCAGGCTACCCATCCACACCATTGGTTTGACAACTGGCATGCCAAAATGTTGCTCAATGTGGCAGAAACCTGTGCCTAGTAGTTTGTGCTACAGAAAAAAATTCCATGACTGTAGGAACCATGCTGGGATAAGAAAAATGTGTCATCTACAGCCTGGGTGGTGAGTACGCCAAAATATCCTCCAAAGCAAAATGCTGGGCCAGGGCCTGCAAAGCATAGGACTCCTCCACAGGAGCTATCAATCACAATATCCATACAAACATTCCAGTCACCCCCAATAACAAGAGGCAAGGTGTCAAATTGCTACAAAGTGGATGACAATGTCCTACAAAAGTCATCTGGATGATTATTAGAAACATATACTGATGCCACCAGAAATTCTACATCAGCCAAGCAACACAACAATATGAAGTAAGGACCATCCAGATCCCAGACCAACTCTAACACCACCAGCGACAGAGCAATGAACCATGATACAGACACCCCATCTCTTAGATAAGTAGGAGGAAGCATAAGCCTGACCCACCCAATATCTCAAGTTTAGCATGCTCCACTGCAGCCAGGGGGGTCTCCTGATGAAGCACCACCTGAGTTTTAGGCTGTCTAAAATACCGCAAAAGTCTTTCATTTTATGGGGTGAGGGATACCCCTTAACATTTAAGGAAACAATATTCATCCCAGTCCTTCACCCAGGCTTCCAGAGACAACATACATTTAGTTTACATAGAGGCCATAATAACCAGCCCCAAGAAACCTGGTGAGCCATCCCCCTGAACTAAACAAGATAGAATGAGAAAACCCCTTCCCCCAGCAAAACTGCAGAATACACAAAAGTGCCTGTCTGTCCAACTTTTTGACCTGTCAATACCTACCCCCCTGAAACAGTCCCAAATGTTCTCCTTTCTCATTCACATCCTCCAACCATGTTGTAGATTCCCCCATTCTGCCAATGTTGGGGGACATAGCAGCCTAAACCATTTCCCACTTGTGGAAATACCATCAGATGAAAACCAAATCTGCACCCTCCACCATTCCCTCATGCATCCCACTCCTCTAACCATCCATCTCCCCCACCCGTCTTCTCTCCCAAACCATTCCAAAACCCCTCAATGTCACTCCTACCCCCTTTCCTGACCCCCCGCCTGCTCACCCCCTCCCCACACTTAGCAGTCCGGTACAACCCATCCAAACCCTCCCCCATACCCCTACTCCAACCACCACCATTCTTCACACACCTCTCATGGAGAGGGTGGGAACAAAAAAAACCAAACAAAAAAAAAACACACATACATCCCCCTCCCCACATACACACATGCTCCCGTTGGCATAAACCTCACATCCCCCCCCCAACGCTCCTGTATCTTTATTGAGCAAACCCCAAACAATATCACCCCATACAACCATCACTTATAAACTCAAACAGTTACCCCACTAGCAAAAGAACCCTTGCAGACACCACACACAAAAAAAATAAACTCGCCTCGCCAACAGCCATTCAGCTAGGAAGGACAAGACGAGTCTACCTCAGGCTGGGCCAACCATCGCTTCCCAAACTATCTCATGACCTGCTCCACCATCGGCGGCATTGTGAAGACATGCCTGTCCCTCATGTACCATGCAAAGGCGGGCTGAGCAGAGCATAGGTTAGGTAATACTCAGGGCCTGCAGCTCCCACTTAACATTCTAAAGTCCTGCCTCCGCCACAACAATTCTGTGGAGAAGTCCTGGCAGATGAAGTAGACAGCATTCTGGTGCTTTAGCTCTCCTGCACTGTTGGCAGCTGCCATAATCCTCAGTCTATCTGCGAAATTATGTACCTGCAAGATGGCAGCATATGGACGGGAACTGTGAATGAGGGGAGGGGCTAAGGCCTTGGGTGTTCTATCCAGTTTAATGACCCTCGAGGGACATTCTGACTTCAGCACCATGAACAGCCACGTACTACAGAAACCAACTGGATCGGAGCCCCCCCAGCAGTCCTATAATCCTTAAATTGTTCCTATGAAGATGCTCCAAATGATGCTTCTCCAGTATCTTGATCTTCTAGCAAACTGTCTACAGTTGTACCTCCTCCAGATGGTCCTCTACTACATCCAACTTTGGCAGCAGTCTTCCCAACTGCTGACACGAGCTGGACCACTTCAATCAACCACATTTTCCAAGATAGAGTCCAGGGTGTTATAGATTTGCATAGCCATCTTGTCCATCAACTGCTTGATTGTCCTGACAAGCTCCAGGGCTAGTGCGCCATCCGCTGCAGCATTGTCTTTGTTTGTGGAGTTATATGCAGCCTAGGCCTTCCTGTTAATGCTGGCCTTCTTAGGAGTACACCTGGCCTGACCTGCAGCATCCTTCCATAGCTCTGGCAGAGATCTCTTGCCTCCCTCACAGCACATCTATGTACGAAGCTGCGATAAAAAAAAAGCACTTTTAAAAGAATTTAGTCAGGATGCTGGCAGGAACGTGCGATTCCGCATATTGTTGTCTCAGCCGCAAATAGCAAATTCTCATATTTTGAAGTATTCCTGCAAATTCTGCACACCATATACAGCCAGTGAGCTGCAATCCTCACATTCAGCATGGTCCCCTGTAACACTTCTCTTTCATGGAGATCAAGATCTTAGGATCTTTTTCTGGGGAGCATTGACGTTCTCTTGATATCTTTGCTTTCTTCAGTGCCGACTCTACTCTGAGAGTGGTGAATGAATTTGGCCAAATCCAAAGGAAGATTTCATCTTATATCTAGTTTCTTGGCTACTGGATCACAAAAGATTGGATTCTGCCACAACCTAAGCTCTAGGTCCCATAGAGACTAAACTGCCACTGTCAGTGTGTTTCAATGGATCAACAAACCGAAGAAACCTGAACAGATCAAATTTTCTCTTGTATTTCAAATGAATGTCAGTTGTCATCTATTCAAGAAATTCTGCTTATGACAAATCCTCCACAGGTGATGTGCTCTTTAGTTATTGGGGAAAATAGCCTAAGAGGCCATTGAAATCCTCTGCCTGGGATCAGTCTGGTAATTCTCCCCTGGAACAAAGGGTAAGACTCAGATTCATGTTAAAAATCATGCTTCAGGTCAGTAGAATGATGCAAAATGAGAAGTGTTCTCCTTTTCTTCCTGGCTAATTTATTTCACTTGTTGGAAAGGAAGTTCAGACTCAGGCCTTCTTGAATGTTTTGCCTATGTGAGATACTGTAGATGGGGAAGCCAAAGTAAACATGAAGCATGAAGGAATTTTCTTTTTTAAAATTCTCCAGAATTCAGTATGCTTATGATACTTCCCTTAAACTGATATTTATTCTTTTTACTTTTGTCTTCACTGTGTACTATGCATATGTGCATTTCAGGTTTACTGAAATTTGATAAGTCTTGCAGAACAGGCTTCTCTGGTTCTCTAAATGAAAGCAGCATTGGTATAGCCATAAAAGTGTCCTGCAAAGCTCTTCAAAGCATTGTTTCACGTTTTCATTCATTGTATTTGCACTCTGAATTCCTGAAGATGACTAATTTAAAAAAATCATCTGCCTCTGCTAATACAGCATGAGAGATGGGCATAGTTTGTGATTTTTTGTATAGGGATAATCTAAGCAAGTGACTAATGCATGGGATCTAATTTCTGAAACATTCTGTGTAGGTATTCTCTGCGCAAGTATTCTATACAGTTACCATTTCTTTTTTGTGCCAACACTTCGTTGAGACTGGCTGACCCCACTCTATGCACAATGGGGGCCCCCTGTGTTAAGGAAGTTAATAAAGGTTGAGCAGTCTCTGCCTTGTATGAAGCAGAGTCCTTGTATGATGTGCAGACTGGGTGGAACCTTGTTGGCTAATAGGTGCTGCTACTTTCTGCGGTTACACTAGGAGCCCCTGCACCAAGATGTATGGCACTGGGGGACTATGCTGCCTCCTCCTGATGGCACTCTATGAGACTGAACATTGTTTGCATTCTTCAGAGGAAGAGACTGAATGTCTATCATCTCTGAATAGCTCAGCCAAACTTTTAAAAACTTCCGCTTTTAAGGAGTGGTAGTGCCTGCTCAAGTGGACCTTTTTCCAGTGGAAGTGGTTGGCCATATCATGATCTGGCCTCAGACACTTACAATAGATGTTGTCAGAGTTTGTGGAGACCATTTTTCTCTCATATGGGCATTTTTTGAAAAACCATAGAATGCCAAAGAGTGTATCCACTTTCTTTAATTCAAAATTTCCTTCAAATGGAGGTGGTGACATTTTACATACCAGATAATGTCTTTTCCTTAAAGTCCTGCTAGACCAATCCAGACAAGTGGGTCGTGTTCCCCCACCAGCAGATTGGTGGAGACAATGAACCAATGAAATGCCCAGGTTTCAATGACATTACTCCTATGCTTCTCTCCGCCTCAGCCACCAGAGATCTCTTCAATATCTGTCTCAAAGCATATGGGAGAATATGGAAAGTCTCACACAATCTCAACATGGACAACAATGAGCAACAAAACAGTAGAGAACTATATACAGGAAAGCCTAAACAGAAAGCTGTCAGTAGAAGATGGACCTACAGAGCCATGTATAGAAATCGTAGCTGACCTCAGGGTACCACAATAGAACAGAGCCAAGAGTTCCAGAAGTGGGCCCTGGACTGGTCTAGCAAGTCTCAAGGAAAGGACATTATCTGGTAAGTAAAATGTCACCTTTCATATTGTCCTGCTAGACCAGTCCAGACAAGTGGGACGTACCAAGGCTATACCTCCACTGAGCAAGACGACAACATAGCAGTTCGCAAAACTCTGGAAAAGAAGGCCGTGTCTGCTCACATATGGACAGTAATGCTTGATAAAAGTGGAAAGCGATAGTCACATTGCCGCCCAACAAATGTCTTCAGGGGCTACTGAGCTCCACTCCATCCATGAGGACGCTAGCGCTCAGGTAGAATGGGCATGCAAACCCTCCAGAACCGGCTGGTTCTGCAAGACAGATGCTGAGGCAATGGCCACCTTAATCCAGCTCCCCAAAGTAGACAGTTTCCTCATCACCATTGCACGGACCAGTAAACAGCACAAAAATATGGTCGGACTTGCAAAAGAAATTAATCTCCAAGTAACCGGAGAAGCACCCTCCAGGCATCCACAAGGCAAACATCCTGATCCTTCCCCTGACAATGCTCCTTAGAGAAGGAGAGCAGGCAGACCACCCGATTCATATGAAAAGGGAGAAATTGCTTTTGGCAAGATGGAAGGCACAGGCCAAATGGAAACTGCCTCCTTTGAAAAAGACAGATAAGGATCTCAGCAAGATATAGTCTGCAACTCGGAAATCTGCTTTGCGGAACAAATCACAACCAAGAAAACAAACAGTCTTGAGCATCAAATTCTTCAAAGTAGCATGCTGCAATGGCCCTGGGCACCAGACCCAAATGCCAGGAAGGAACCTCAGATCGGAGAGGACACAGATGTCGAGCCCCCTGAAGAAAGCGTGAAACATCCAGGCATAAGGCTAGTGACTTACCAGCCACCACCAGACCTTTGAAACAGGCCAAAGCTGCCATTTGACCCTTTAAGGAACTAAAGGGCCCATTTCCAGACCTTCCTGCAGAAAGAACAGCAGGGACGACACCTTGGCCGCCTCAGGGATCAGCTGCTGTGCGTTGCAAAGGCACCAAACTTACATGTATGCCAGATTGGTCAACCTCCTCCAGGTTCAGAGCAGAGTGGAAACCACTAGAGAGTAGCCCTTACGCGCTACCAGTCTCCTTTGAAGAACCAAGCCATAAGCAAGACGGGTCTTCCAGGACAATCTGTCCCTGATGCAATAAGCCCTGAGTCAGAGGCAAGCAAAGAGGTGGCACTTTCAGGAGCCACATCAGATCTCTAAACCACGCTCTCCTTGGCCAATCAAGCGCCACCAGAACAATTCTTCCCAGGTAGTGATCTATCCACCGAATCATATGCCTCACTTGGGGACACAGAGGGAGCATACAGCTGGATTAGACATGGCCAAGGCTGAGCCAGGGTGTTGAAGCCCCCACACTCCATCTCTATGTGGAGACTGAAGAAGCAGCCCACATTGGCATTGGAGTGGGTCGCAGAATCAGCTGAAATGTCTCCTCCCCCACTCCTGGATCCAGAGCGTGCCGGCTGAGAAAATCCCCTTCCACAATGTCCACCCTGGCAATGTGCTCAAACAAGGCTAGGAGGTGGTTCTCTGCCCAGGCAAACAGGAGAGCCATTCTCCAGGGCCACCCCAGCACTCCTTGTGTCACCTTGCTGATTGACATAAGCCACTGCTGTAGTGTTTTCCTGAGAACACTCAAACCACCCAGCCCTCAACCAGGGGCTGAAAATGCCCTTGCCTCTAAATGGTTGATAGATCACACCGCCTCCCTGCAGTTTCAATGGCCCTAGGCTGTTCAGTTTTAGCAATTGGCTCCCCAGCCTGAGTGGCATCTATCATCAGAAGGTTCCATGAGTAATCGTCCTGCGGCATGCCTTTTCTCAAATGACCGGGCTGCTGCCACCACTGCAGGCTGGTCCTCACCAACACCGGGAGTGGGAGCCTGAGCTCAAACGTCTGAGAACTCGAGGCCCACCGAGTCAGCAAGAACTGTTGGAGTAGCCACATATGAGCATGGTGCTATCTCGTTTGTTGCTACATCAATCAGAGGAGCTGAAGATAATCCTGATCACTGGGAGCTTGCTGTGAAATGAACAGAGCCAGATAATCCAACAACCTCGTGACATTTTCCTCTGACAGGAAGACTGCTCACTCCCATATCAAATCATGCTTCCAGGAACTCCAGGGATTGAGAAGGCATCAACTGGCTCTTTTCCCAATTGATCATTCAGCCGAGGTCTTCCAAAAAGGACACCATCCATGGCATTACCCAAGACACCCCTGAAAGAGAACGGGCTTGGATGAGCCAGTCATTCAGATATGGGTGCACACAAATCCCTTTGCGCCGTACCGCTGCAGCCACCACCACCATGACCTTGGAGACCATCCTTGGGGTAGTGGAGAGGACGAATGGGAGGGTGACAAACAAAGCGAGGGCCAAGCACAGCAAAATGCAGATACCTTTGCTGATCCTCCTGGATCAGGATATGAAAATACACCTACGCCAAATCCAGATGCCAGAACTCCCCTCAGCGCGGTGTTGGAATCAGGGAACGCAAAGTTTCCATCTGGAAGTGCAGGACGCACTAGTATTCATTTACACCCTTGATGTCCAGAATGGGCCAGAATGATCAGTCTTTCTTCAATACCACAAAGTATATGGAATACCTGCTCTTGCCCCAATCGTGTGGGGGAAAGGGCACCACAGCCTGCAAGAGTAGCAGCTTGTCCAATGTGAACTGCATAGTGACTCTCTTGTTTGCAGATCCATAAGGGGAGATGACAAAAGCATCTGGGATTGGCTCTTTGCATTTCAGGACAGCCGTACTGAATGGCGTCTAGCAGCCAGCAATCCTTGGTGACCCATGCCCATTCTGGAAAGAAAAGATGAAGCCTGCCTCCAACCAGAGATACCAGGTAATGGGCCCCCCAAACCTTCATTGCGCTGTCTGGGAGGAGCGTCCTCTGGAGAAAGCCAAATCCCTGGGTCCATGAGCTTCTCAAAAGGACTAAGAACAAGCACGAAGTCCAGAAGCAGAAAGGGAGAAATGCTTTCCAGGCTGGTAGCAATGGGAATCCTGTGACCCACAAACATCTGACCAGCGTGCCTGTGGGGAGTAGTGGAGGCTGACAGGAAAAGGGGCTCCTCCCCACTTCACAGGCCCATTGGACCTCTCCACCTGATGGCGGAAAGATCGTCTTGCCCAGGTCTTTCACCAGCTTCTCCAAATTGGCCCCCAAAAAAGCTTTCCTTTAAAAGTCAGTTGGGGTTAACTAGGCTTTGGAAGAGGTGTCCGCTGCCCAGTGCTGGAGCCAAATCCAATGTAGTGTCACTGTTGACAAGGCACAGTTCCCTGGCTGCTAGGCAGTTGAGGTCATACATGGTATCAGAAAGGAAGGCCGCAGCAGACTCCAAAAGAGGGATATCATTTGGCAGAAGAGACAGAATGCACTGGAACAGGGCTCAAGACATCATGCCTGCACATATTGCCAACTGAAGAATAGCAGTCACGGCAGCAAACTAGCTCTTCAACAATGGAATCCACCTTGCGATCCAGAACATCCTTTAAGGCTGATCTGCTTTCCACAGGAATGGTGGTCCATTTGGTAACTGCCATAATCTGCACATCCACCTTGGGAATATCAAACCACACAAAACACACATTCCCCAGGAGAGCTTCTTATACACCCTTAACCCTTTAGGTGGGGAGTCAGGGGAGTCCCATTCTGACCTGATCAAGTCCTGGATCACCTCCAGGAATGGAAAGACAGTAGTGTATTTCAACATCCCTTGCAGGTGTGGATGCACCGTTGGCACCTCCTCAGTGTCTGCAGCATCCACCAAACTCAAGGTGGATGAGACCTGGGCAATTAAAGCCACCAGTTCTTCCTTCCAGAACAGGCAGATAACATCAGCCTCTTCACAATTCTCCAAAGGTAAGAATACCTTTTTGTCCACATCAGAGCCCAGAACCAAGCCATTGGAATCGAAGTCATAGTCCAAATCTTGAACAGATTACAGGCGATTCTCATCTCCAGGGGGTGCCCTTAACCGGGGATGCTTAGCCAAGGTCAATCCAACAGGGCTTCCCACTCTCAGCCTGCCCCTCATGAGACACTGCTCAGGGGAACTGAGATGCTGAAGCATCTGAATTTCCACATTAGAAAGATCAGACTTGTTGCAAAAAGGAAAAGAAATCTGGAGAAGATAATCTGGACTCCAGAAGCTCTACTTGTGGAAATGATCCCAAAACACCAGAGTACATAGCCGCCGCTGAGACCCCTAGAGGACAGGGAGGCGGCACACAGCATGGTCGCTGGAAATCCTTACAGCTTCATCTGCTACCTCCTGTCCTAAAACAGGCAAGGTTGGTCTAAATGCATCCCGTGGCTGGGAGAGGGGGTAGCAAGCCCTCCAGGGGTGACTCAGAAGCTGCGATGCAAAAAGAGCAGAAGTCTGAGATGAAGTGCCTCGCTTGCCGCAAGCCAAACATTTCCTGGAAGACAGAGTTAAGGCAAGTATTACAATAGCATGTGCTAAGCCTGCGGTGGTCCGAAACATGAATGCTAAAGCGTAGTTACTCACCTGTAACGGGTGATCTCCGGGAACAGAAGGAATTGAGTCTTCATATATGGTATCGTCGACACCGACAGAGCCCACGTGGGAATGCTCCCCAGCGTCCAATACGAAAGCTTTTGGGAGCATCCCACTGTGCTTGTGCCACTGCCTTCCCGCCTTTCCATCTCTCCCTCTTCAGTTGAGTTTATAGCTGAGACAAAGGAGAGAAGGATAGAAAAGACAGAGAATAGAGAAAACTCCCAGGGAGGTGGGTGGGTTGTGAAGACTCAATTCCTGCTGTTCCCGGAGATCACCCGTTACAGGTGAGTAACTACGCTATCTCCAGGAACAAGCAAGAATGTAGTCTTCACATATGGGGACTCCCCAGCTAGGAAATGCCAGGGAGATGACCCCAGAAAGCAGCGAAACCCAGGTTCAGATGGGTCATGCTTCCTCCCATGGATCTCTGGCATCAGAACAACTCCTACCCGCCATCCCAGGTTTCAAGCGTGAAAGAGATGCTGGAGAACAGCCTGGCCAAACGAGGCATCCCGACGGAAGCCCTTGCCCAAGTAGTAATGGGTTGCAAAGGTGTGTACTGAAGCCCAAGTGGCTGCTCTGCAAATGTTATCAATGGACACTGAGCGAAGGTTAGCCATAGAGGCTGCCATTGCTCTCACTTTGTGAGCTGTAACATGACCTTCGAGAGAAAGTCCCTTGCTCTCATAGGCAAAGGATATGCAATCTGCAATCCAGTTAGAAAGAGTTTGCTTAGAAACTGCTAATCCAAGATGACTGGAGTCAAAGGCAACAAAAAGCCGAGAAGCCTTTCTATGTTGCTTAGTTCTCTGGAGGTAAAAAGCTGAAGCTCTTTTACAATCCAGAGTATGGAGATTCCTTTCTGCATTGGAGGAGTGAGGCCTAGGGAAGAATACAGGAAGGTAAACCGATTCGTTTAAATGAAAAGGTGAAACCACCTTTGGCATAAAGTGAGGGCTAGTCTTAAGAACTACTTTATCATGGTGGAACCTTGTATAAGGAGGGTCAGCCACTAAAGCTTGTAACTCACTGATGCGTCTTGCAGAAGTGAGGGCAATTAGGAAGATTACCTTACAAGAAAGAAATTCCAAAGATGTAGTGGCTAAGGGTTCAAAGGGCGGTTTCATAAACTGTCCAAAAACAAGATTGGAGGATGTAGTAAAGGCTGTTAGTGTAGCTGGGTTTAAAAAAGGTTTGGACAAGTTCCTGGAGGAAAGGTCCATAAACCATTATTAAGAAGGGACCTAGGATATCAACGCTTGACCCAGTACAAGCATTGTGGAACCTGTGTCTTTTGGGGAAACTGCTAGGTACATATGACCTAGATTGGCGACTGTTGGAAACAGGATACTGGGCTTGATGGACCTTGGTCTGACCCAGTATGGCATATCTTATGTTCTTATGTTCGTATTTAGATCCCATGCCATGGGTGGTGGCTTAATGGGAGGTTTAGTTAAGAGTAGACCTCTCATAAACCGCGCTACAAGCGGTTGAGAGGAGAAAGGTTGTCCATCCAAGGGCTTGTGGAAAGCCGCAATGGCACTAAGGTGGACCCCTCACTGAATTGGTCTTAAGACCAGAGGATGATAAATGGAGGAGATACTCCAGTCACGCCTCCACTTGAACTGAAAAGGAATTAAGTTCCTTTTTGGAACACCAGATAGAGAACCTTCTCCACTTAAAGGCATAGGCCCGCTTTGTGGAAGGTTTTCATGAAGCCAAAAGGATATCCTTAACCTGTTGTGAAAGGTTGATATCCTGGAAATCTAGGCTCTCAGCAGCCACACACCCTGAGGTGTAGAGACTGAGGATTCAGGTGCAATAGCATCCCGTTCTCCTGGGAAAGAAGATCTGGAGCACATACCAACTCCAGAGGCTTGGCTTGAGAGAGACGTAGAAGCAGTGGATATCACGTCTGTCGTGGCCAGCGTGGGGCTGTGAGGATCATATGGCCCCTGTCTCTCTGAAGCTTGAGCAGAGTTCTGGGAATGAGGGGAATGGGTGGGAAGGCATAGAGGAAGTCCTGACCCCAATGGAGATGGAAGGCACCTCTTGCCTGACAGTTCTGAGCCGGAATTCTGGAACAGAACCGGGGAAGTTTGGCATGCTGAGGACTTGCAAAGAGGTCTATATCTGGAGTTCCCCAGATCTGAAAGATTTCAGCAATTTGCTCTGCATAAAGAGACCACTCGTGTGGCAGCAGTACTTGACTGAGTTTGTCTGCCAAGAGATTGTGTGTGCCTGGAAGATACACTGCTAGTAGGTGGATCTGAAGATCTCTGGCGAAGGCCCAGAGGCGTAGAGCTTCGTTGCACAGCGCCTGAGAACCTGTCCCACCCTGCTTGTTCACATAGAACATAGCTACTTGTCTGTCTGGACAAGAACCGTCTTGTAGCTCAGGCGGTCCTGAAATACTTGAAGAGCATAGAAAATGGCTCTGAGTTCCAGGAGGTTTATGTGAAGACAAGCCTCTTGCTCAGTCCAGAGACCCTGAGTGGAGAGATTGTCCAAGTGAGCCCCCCAACCTAACTTGGACGCATCTGTCGTCAAGGTGGCTTAGTGTAGTGGTTGTTGAAAAGGAGACCCTAGGAGAAGGTTTTCCAGCAATTGCCACCACTGTAGGGTTGAAATGAGATGTGTAGAGTTTCAGATTTTGTCCCCTAGGCGACCTGACGCCCGTGTCCACTGAGAGGCTAGGGTCCACTGGGCTGCTCGTATGTGTAGACGAGCATAGGGAACCACATGGACAGTGGATGCCATATGCCCTAGCAGCTGAAGCATCTCTCGAGCAGTTAGAAAAGTTTTCGAAGCTGCTTGAGAGGCCAGCTGGAGTATTCAAACACAACGTGGTTGTGGCAGGAAAGCCTTTGATTGCCTTGTGTCTAGAAGAGCCTCTATGAACTCTAGAGACTGAGAAGGGGTGAGATGAGATTTTGGGAGGTTTATGACCAGCCCCAAGTACTGCAGGATTTGCATTGTACAGGAGAGCGCGGAGCAGGCTTCTGGAGCTGTTGATGCTCGGATGAGCCAGTCGTCTAAGTAGGGGAAGACGAATATCCCCAGAGTTCTCAGGAATGTTGCTACTACTGCCATGCATTTTGTGAAGACTCTGGGGGCAGAAGCCAGTCCGAAAGGTAGAACCCTGTACTGGTAATGTCTTCACTGAAAGAGGAAATCGAAGAAACCCCCTGTGATCTGTATGAATGAGGATATGTGTATATGCATCCTTTAGATCTAGAGAACATAGCCAATCCTGACTCTGAATGTAAGGAAGAATGGTTCAGAGAGATCATCTTGAATTTTTCTCGGAACAGATACTTGTTCAACTCTGAGGTCCAGTATGGGCCTGTATCCCCCTGTCTTCTTTGGAATGAGGAAGTAGGGGGAGTAGAAATCCATGCCCTGTTGGGACATAGGTACCTCTTCTATTGCTCCTTCAGCAAGTAATGAGGTGACCTCTTGACACAAGAGAGTGGTGAAGGGACCCCGAGAATTGAACAGTCTTTTGATGGTGAGAGGGGGCATACTGTGGAAATTAAGTTTGTACCCCTCCGTTAGAATGGAGAGAGTCCACTGTTCTGATGTTATCTGTTGCCACCTTTCGGGCAAAATGACAGTCTGCCTGGAATGGTAAGAGGCTCTGGACCCTTGAGAGGTAGGATGACTAGGTTCTCTAGGAAGGAGTCAAAGCCCCTGAGAGGCTGTGTCTGCTGAGCTGATTGAGCTTTGGGGACTTGGGCCTTCCTCGGTTTGGGTTGCTCCTGCCCCTTTTGGAAAGCATGAACTGGGAAGTGGACAGCCTGGGGGTAAGATGGATAGAATTTCTTTTCTTGTTGAAAAAGATTTTTTTAGTTGCCTTTTTCTTAGCTGGGTTGGCTGTGGTCCTTGATAGTCTGTTCAAGGTGGTGTTTTCGGACTCAAGCTGAGAAGCTTTGTCCTACCAATCCTTGCCAAAGAGGTTTTCTCCTGTGCAGGGAATATTTCCCAGCTTGTCTTGCACCCATTGTTCTAAATCAGATGCTTGTAACCAGGCAATGAGACGTGCACCGATGGAGATAGCAGAAGTCCTGCTAATACACTCAAAGCAATCAAAGGTTGCACGGTTCATGAACTTAGATACATTCTGGGCATGTTTGATCAGAGATGAGGAAGTCGGCCCTCTTGTCATCAGGGAGAAGTGGAGCCACGAGTTCCAAATCTCTTGTAACTTCCTGAAGAAACATACCCATATAAAATATATAAGAACTTATTCTGGTCGATAGCGTCGAGGATTGAAAGCATCAACGCCTGAAGGCATCGAGTGTTCTTGCTTCACGACCTGGAGGGTTGGAAGAATGCGTCTTAGCACTCTTGATTCTACGCATTGCCGATTCCACTACCATAGAATGGTGCGGTAATTGTGTTTTCTGAAAACCAGGACATTGCGAAACTTGGTACATTGTATCGAGTCTCCGAGAGTGTGGAGACACCGTTAAAGGCGTTTCCCACAACCTTAGCATGAGGTCAAGATTCAGTGAATGGGAAGGGTAGCAACCTCCTTAGGAGCTGCCGGATACTGAAGAATTTCAAATTTTTCAGCTCTCGGTTCCTTCTCCGGGGTCATGGTAATCGAGAGTCCTCGGGCCACATCACGTATGAAGTCCTGAAAGGACATGTCTTCCGGAGGAGACATCCGACGTTGTGGTGAAGGAGAGGATCATCCAGAAGAACCACTCCAATACCGACAGAGTCCTCGGAATCATCGGAATCGGAGGACTCAAAGTATCTATGTGCCGGATGTTCTCGTATTGTTTGATGCCGGTACCGATCGAAATCGGCATCAGACTGCCTCGATACCAGTCCTTCGATACCGGATACTGATTCAAGGGCTGGCATGGGAGGAAGCATGGAGAGAGGCACATCGGTTGAAGCAGGTACATTCGGTACCGATATCGGTAACGATGACTGCGGAACCAACTGTTGCGGCCTTAGCTGCTAAGAGTGCCGCAAGACTGCGCTCGATGGCCAGGATAAGTTGATCCATAGAGCCCGCCGATGTCTGGGTGTCGGTACCAGTGGAGCAGGCCATGACACCAGAACATGGCACCAAGAGTTCTCCGGAGGTGGCAGCTTCGGGAACATCTTGGAGCCCCGTTAATGCTTTGGAGGCAGGAGCCTCCTGCCGGGGTTGTTTGGCCAGTGTGTTTTCTTCAAGGGCAATGCTAGTAGCATATCGATGCTTAGGAGATCTACCCTTTGAGGAACGGCCGGTCTTGGATGACCTGGGTTTAGTTACCTGAGATCCATGGGAGGAAGATGAAGCCCTGGATGACGTCAATGCAATGGACACTGCATCTGAGGCAAAGAGGGTGATGGGTTTTGCAGCTATGTTCTGCAGGCCTCTCTTGGTCATCTTTCTACAAAGGAGACACTCCGAAGGCAAATGGTCAGGACCTAAACATTTAAGACACCAATCATGGATGTCGGTAGCAGAAATGGTGCTGCTACATTTTGAACATTTTTTGAAACCACTAGATGGTTTCTCCATTTTGGGCCTAGTGCCCAAAATGGCACCTAGCACCAAGAGGGGACAGACCCTCAAAAAAAGAAGGTTTTTTGTTTTTTTTTTAAGAAAAGAAATAAGAAAGAAGGTACTGATGGTACTGGTAAAGGCGTCGATGGGAAGGCAGACGCAACCACAAAAAAGAAGATTTTCTGCGGTGACAGGGTTTGCTGCCTGTCGACTCCGCAGAAAATGAAAAACTGAAGAGGAGAGTTGGAAAGGCAGGAAGGCAGTGGCACAGGCGCAGTGGGATGCTCCCAAAAGCTTTCCTATTGGACGCTGAGGAGCGCTCCCGCACAGGCTCCGTCAGTACCGACGATACCCATATGTGAAGACTACATTCCTGCTTGTTACTGGAGATAGCATAGTTACTCACCTGTAACAGGTGATCTCCGGGAACAGCGGGAATTTAGTCTTCACATATGGGTATCATCGGAACCAATGGAGCCTGCGCAAGAACGCTCCCCAGAGAACAATTAGAAAGCTTTTGGGAGCATCCCACAGCGCCTGCGTGCTGCCTTCCCGCCTTTCCCAACTGCCTCTCTCCAGTTGAGTTTTAAAGCTGAGAGAGAGAGGGAAAGAGAAAGATAGAGAGATACAACTCCTAGGGGAGGTGGGTGGGTTGTGGTGACTAAATTCCTGCTGTTCCCGGAGATCACCTGTTACAGGTGAGTAACTATGCTATCTCCAGGAACAAACAGGAATGTAGTCTTCACATATGGGGACACCCTAGCTTTAGATGCCAGAGAGAAACCCCAGAAGTTGTGTGTCCCTGAGAAAGGGCTCCACTTTCCCCCATGGATCTCTGGCATCCAACCAGGGATGGTGGGTAGGAGTTGATTAGGTATGGAACAGGTGTTGAAGAAGAGCCTGACCAAACAAGGCATACCGGCGGGAGTCCTTGTCCAAGCAGTAATGGGCTGTGAAGGTATGAACGGAGGCCCAGGTGGCTGCTCAACAGATGTTGTCGATAGACACAGAGTGTAGATGAGCCACTGAAGCTGCCATGGCTCTGACATTGTGAGCTGTGACATGGCCCTCCAGAGGAAGATTCTTACTCTGATAGGCAAAGGAAATACACTGAGCAATCCAGTTTGAGAGTGTTCTCTTGGAGACTGGAAGTCCCAAATGTGAAGGATCAAAAGCAACAAAGAGTTGAGAGGACTTTCTATGTTGCTGTGTTCTTTGTAAGTAAAAGGCTAGAGCTCTTTTATAGTCCAAAGTATGAAGATTCCTTTCTGCATTTGATGCATGAGGCCTTGGAAAAAACACAGGTAGGTAGACCGCTTGGTTTAGATGAAAAGGCGAAACCACCTTTGGCATAAAGTGTGGATGAGTCTTAAGGACTACCTTGTCATGATGGATCCTTGTATAAGGTGGATCAGCCACAAGTGATGGCAACTCACTGATGCGACGTGCTGATGTGATTGTAATGAGAAAGATAACCTTCCAAGAAAGGAATTTCAATGAGGTAGTAGCTAAGGGTTCGAAAGGTGGCTTCATGAGCTGACCAAGAACCAATTTTAAGTCCCATGCCACAGGTGGTGGCCTAATGGGAAGCTTAGTTAGCAGAAGGCCTCTCATAAATCTCGCTATAAGAGGATGGGAGGAAATAGGTTGTCCATTTAGAGGCTTGAAAGAAGCTGCAATAGCACTCAAATGGACTCTCACTGAGTTAGTCTTAAGTCCTGCATTGAATAAATGAAGGAGAAACTCCAGTAATGATTCCAGAGGTACCGCAAGGGGGTTAAGACCCTTCTGCGAACACCATATGGTAAACCTTTTCCACCAGAAAGCATAAGAGCGTCTTGTGGAAGGCTTCCTGGAAGCATAAAGGATATCCTTTACTTGCTGAGGGAGGTTAAGACCATGGAAATCTAGGCCTTCAGCAACCAAGCCCTGAGATGCAGAGACTGGGGATTGGGATGCCACAACATTCCGTTCTCCTGAGATAGATCTGGAAACATAGAAACATGAAGACAGAAAAAGACCACATGGCCTATCTAGTCTGTCCTTCCATATCAACAAACTACAACAGTCCACTTTTTACCTTTAGAGATTCTCTGTGTTGGTCCCATGCTTTTTTAAATTCAGTTACTGTCCTCATCTCTACCACCTCCACTGGGAGACTATTCCATGGATCCACTACTTTTCGTAAAGAAATATTTCTGCATATCACTCCTGAATCTATCTCCCTTCACCCTCATCCCATGTCCCCTCGTAGCAGAACTTGCTTTCAATTGAAAGAGGCTCTCTCCCTGAACATTTATGCCATGGAGGTATTTAAACATCTCAATCATATCACCTCTATCCCGCCTTTCCTCTAAGGTGTACATATTAAGATCCTTAAGTCTGTCCTCATATGCTTTATAATGAAGCCCACTAATCATTTTAGTAGCCACCCTCTGCACCGACTCCATCCTGTTCACATCTTTTTGAAGGTGCGGTCTCCAGAATTGCACACTATACTCCAAATGAGGTCACTCCAAATGAGGTCACACCAAAGACTTATACAGAGGCATTATCACCTCCTTTTTTCTGCTAGCCATTCCTCTCCGTATGCACCCAAGCATCCTTCTAGCTTTTGCCGTCGCCTTTTCTACCTGTTTAGCTACTTTAAGATCATCAGACACAACCATGCCTAGGTCCCACTTTTCTTTAGTGGACAAAAGTACTTCACCTCCTATACTGTATTGCTCCCTTGGATTGTTGCAGCCCAAATGCATGACCTTACA
Source organism: Ichthyophis bannanicus (assembly GCA_033557465.1). Classification (NCBI taxonomy): domain Eukaryota; kingdom Metazoa; phylum Chordata; class Amphibia; order Gymnophiona; family Ichthyophiidae; genus Ichthyophis; species Ichthyophis bannanicus. Next base: position 676,078,039 of record CM066032.1, on the reverse strand, counting down.
TTTTTTAACATTAAATCCCAGCTGCCAAATTGTAGACCATTCTTCAAGCATAGCTAGATCCCTCCTCATGTTATCTACACCTTCCTTGGTGTCTACTCTATTGCAGATTTTGGTATCTGCAAAGAGGCAAGCCTTACCCGACAGCCCTTCTGCTATATCACTAACAAAGATGTTAAAAAGAATCGGACCAAGGACAGATCCCTGGGGCACACCACTGGTAACATCCTGCTCCTCAGAGTGAGCTCCATTTACTTGTACTCTTTGTCGCCTGCCACCCAACCAATTTCTAACCCAAGCAGTAACTTTAGGGTCCATCCCTAGGGTGCTCAGTTTGTTTATAAGTCGCCTGTGAGGAACAGTGTCAAAGGCTTTACTGAAATCTAAATACACCACATCTAGAGCTCTCCCTCGGTCCATCTCCCTGGTCACCCAGTCAAAGAAATCAATCAGATTTGTCTGACAAGACCTGCGCTGGACTCTAGAAACCTCACTATTTTCTCTTTCAGCAGCGTTTCCAATAATTTACTCACCACCGAAGTTAAACTAACCGGCCTGTAGTTTTCAACCACATCCTTACTTCCGCTTTTGTGTAAAGGCACCACATGAGCCTCTCTCCAGTCCTTTGGCACCACTCCCGACTCCAACAAGGCATTGAAAAGGTCAGTCAGTGGAGTTGCTAGAACGTCCCCAAGTTCCCTCAGTATTCTAGGGTGTATCCCATCCGGTCCCATCGCTTTGTCTACTTTAAGTTGAGCTAGTTTCTCACGAACACAGTCTTCTGAAAATTGTTCAAAATGTCCCTCGCTTCTGTTCCTATTTGTGGGTGTTTTCTGAGGTCCTGCTCCTGGTTCTTCATCTGTGAACACAGAACAAAAATATTTAAGCAATTCCGCTTTATCCTTATCAGCTTCTACATATTCCCCCCCCTGCACCCTTGAGTCTGATAATACCACTTTTGCCCTTCCTCTTCTCACTAATATATCTGAAAAATGTCTTATCCCATTTTATTGCATTGACTATTTCCTCCTCCGTTTGAATCTTTGCCTTCTTGACTACTTTGCTAGCTTCTCTAAGTTTTTCCAAATACAGATACCCGTCTTCCTCTCTCTGTGATCTCTTGTATTTCATGAAGGCCTCCCTCTTTTTCTTCACTTTTTCAGCTACTTCCTTTGAAAACCATAGCGGTCTCCTTTTCCTTTTGCCTTTATTTACCATTTTAACAAAAAGGTTGGTTGCCCTTAAAATACCCCCTTTCAGTTTTGCCCACTGTTTTTCTACATCCCCCAGCTGTTCCCAACCCACTAACGACTCCCTGAGGTATTGGCCCCATCTTCGCAAAGTTAGTCTTCCTAAAGTCTAATATCCTCACCTTGGAATGGATTCTAACAGCCCTAGTCCTAATACTGAACCACACCATCTGGTGATCACTGGACGCAAAATGATCTCCCACTACAACATCAGAAACACTTTCACCATTGGTAAGCACCAAGTCCAGTATGGCCCCTTCACGTGTGGGGTCTGTTACCAATTGCCTGAATAGTTCTCCCTGTAGAGAATCCAGGATCTCCTTACTTCTAGATGATACTGCAGCAGGAATGTGCCAATCAACATCTGGCATATTGAAATCTCCTATCAGTAGCACTTCCCCTTTCCTAGCAATGCTGCGTTATGTCTTCAATTAACTCTGTCCACCTCTTCCTCTTGTGAGGGAGGTCTGTATATCACACCAATGCAAATAGATTTCTTTTTCCCTCTTTCTAGTTTAACCCACAATGCCGCCTCTCTCCCTTTTAAGCTCTGGAATTCCAAAGCTTTAATAGTAGTTTTTACATATAGTTCCACTCCTCCTCCCCTTCTTCCTACCCTGTCCTTTCTGAATAAAGGATAGCCAGGTATAGTTATATCCCAATCATGGTTTTCTGTGAACCATGTTTCTGTAACTGCCACTTAATCCAAGTCAGCCACTCCCACCAAAGCTTCATCAGGGATCTTATTTCCCATGCTATGGGCATTTATACACACTGCTTTCCATATGTTACCCCTGTTACATTAAATACCTTTATGGAAATGGGTATCACCTACCTGGGGGCTTTCACTTACCTGGGGGCTTTCTTCACCCATCCCCAAAGAATCTAGTTTAAAGCCCTCTTCAGTAGATTAGCCAGTCTGCTACCGAAGATGCGTTGACCTTTCTTGGACAGATGGATGCCATCTCTGCTCTGCAACCCTTGGAACAGCATCCCATGGTCTAGGAAACCAAAACGCTCTCAATGACACCATCCACGCAGCCATGCATTCATCTCTAGGATGCGAGCCTCTCTGCCTTTGCCTTTACCCTCAACAGGGAGGATTGAAGAGACCACCACCTGTGCACGTAACTGCTTCACCCTCTGTCCCAGAGCCATGAAGTCACTTTTGATACGTTCCGAGGTATACCTGGCAGTATCATAAGTTCCAACATGGATTAGCAACATTGGGTAATAGTCAGTGGGCTTGAGTCTCGGCAAACTCTCCGTAACATCTTGGATTTTGGCACCAGGCAGACAGCATACCTCTCTGGCCATCAAGTTTGGTCGGCAGATGGATGCCTCAGTACCCCTCAGAAGAGGGTCTCCAACCACCACTACCCTTTGTTTCCTTCTGGTCACTGATTCTGCAACTTTGATTCTGCAACTGGAGCAGACCCTAACTCCAGGGAGGGAGCTTGAGAGAGATGTAGAAGCAGAGGGTACCACACTTGCCGAGGCCAATGTGGAGCTATGAGAATCATACGGCCTCTGTCTCTCTGAAGCTTGAATAGGGTCCTGGGAATTAGGGGAATGGGTGGAAAGGCATAAAGGAAGCCTTGGCCCCAGTGAAGGAGGAAAGCATCCTTGGCCTGAGAGTCCTGAGCTGGGATTCTGGAATAGAACCGGGGAAGTTTGGCATTCAACAGACTTGCAAAGAGGTCTATGTCCGGGGTTCCCCAAATTTGAAAAATCTTAGTCACCTGGTCTACATGTAGAGACCATACGTGTGGAAGCAGAACTCGACTGAGTCTGTTCTCCCAAGAGTTTTGTATGCCTGGAAGATACACTGCCAGGAGATGAATCTGATGTTCTCTGGCGAGGGCCCAGTCGCAAAGCTTTGTTGCAAAGCGACAGAGAGCCTGTTCCTCCCTGCTTGTTCACGTAGAACATGGCTACTTGGTTGTCCGTGTGAATAAGGACTGTCTTGCAGCTGAACAGTGTGGAACACTCGAAGAGCAAGGAAGACTGCTCTGAGCTCCAAGAGATTGAAATGTAGATGAGTCTCCTGTGGAGTCCAAGTGCTTTGGGTGGAGAGGTCTTGCGGATGAGCTCCCCAACCCATTGGTGAAGCATCTGTTGAGAGTTGCCTGGGGTAAGGGTTGCTGAAATGGGGACCCCAGCAACAGGTTCTGAGTGGACTGCCACCATTGGAGGGACAAAATAAGGCGATTTGTGTTTGCTATTTTGTCTGACAGGCATCCTGATGCCAGAGTCCACTGAGTGGATAAAGTCCACTGGGCTGCTCTCATATGGAGGCGAGCATAAGGAACCACATGCACGGTAGATGCCATGTGGCCTAGTAGTTGTAGCATTTCTCGGCCAGTGAGATGAGGCTTTAGCACTGCTTGAGAAGCTAACTGCACTATGCGAAGGCAACGGGCCTGGGGAAGATAGGCCCTTGCCTTTTTGGTATCCAGCAAAGCTCCAATGAATTCTAGAGACTAAGTGGGAGTTAGACTGGATTTTGGGACATTTATGACAAGACCCAAATACTGAAGGATACGCATTGTGCAAGATAGGGAGGTCCCGGCCTCTGACTGTAATGGGGCTCGAATGAGCCAGTCGTCTAAGTAGGGGAAGACGAATATCCCTAGAATGCAGAGAAATGCTGCTACCACAGCCATGCATTTCGTGAACACTCTTGGTGCTGAGGCCAGAAAGGAAGCACCCTGAATTGGTAGTGCTTTCCCAGAAAAAGGAACTGAAGGAACTTTCTGTGAGATGGATGGATGAGAATATGAGTGTACGCATCCTTGAGATCTAGAGAACATAGCCAATCATGACTCTGAAGGTATGGCAGCGGAGTTCCTAGAGAAACCATCTTGAATTTCTCCTTGAACAGAAATTTGTTCAATTCTCTGAGGTCTAAAATAGGTCTGTGTCCCCCTGTTTTCTTTGGGATAAGGAAATAGGGGGAGTAAAACCCTGTACGCTGTTGAGGAATGGGTAGTTCTTCTACTGCCCCTTGGGCAAGAAGTATAGTGACCTCTTGATCTAATAGGTTGATAAGAGAGGTCTGAGAATTGAACTGTTACCATTGTGGGAGGGGGCATGCTCGAAAAATGGAGCTTGTACCCCTCTTTTATGATGGAGAGTGTCCAATGCTCTGCTATCATCTGCCCCCATCTGGGGACAAGGTGAGACAACCTTCCTGGAATGGTGGAAGGCTCTGGTCCATTGAGAGCCAGGAAAGCACAGTTATTTACCTGTAACAGGTGATCTCTGGGAACAGCAGGAATAAGTCTTCACATATGGGTACGTCGGTACCGATGGAGCCTGCGCGGGAACGCTCCCCAGCGTCCAATCAGAAAGCTTTTGGGAGCATCCCCTCAGCACCTGCGTGCTGCCTTCCTGCCTTTCCAACTGTCTCTCCTCAGTTGAGTTTTATAGCTGAGACAAAGAGAGAGAAAGAGGAAAGGAAGATAGAGAGATACAACTCCTAGGGGAGGTGGGTGGGTTGTGAAGACTTATTCCTGCTGTTCCCAGAGATCACCTGTTACAGGTAAGTAACTGTGCTATCTCCAGGAACAAGCAGGAATGAGTCTTCACATATAGGGACTCCCAAGCTAAGATGCCTGGAGCCCTGCATGGTGGGGACTGGAACACATGCTACACCTCATATGGCCAGGCATCCTGAGGATGGAGGGTAGGAGTTGAAAAGAGAGGAGCTGTAGGAAAAACAGCTAACCTAAAATAGGACTACAGGTAAGGAGTCCTTGTATGTATGATAATTATCATGAAAAATATTGAATGAACAATCACAATATGGACCTCACCTACTGGATTGCAGGAAGTAGAGAGGCTGATGGAGTCTCCTGGGGATCCAGTAAAGGAATCTTCAAGGTGACCTCACTGAAGTGAAGGTCCAAATCTGGAAGTGACAGGTGACCCAGGTGTCAACTGGGGTAGTACAAAAACGGTAGATCGTTAGGAAAGCTTTATGGAAAAAGCTGGGAACTCTTTTAGCTACAGAGCTACTCATAGTTAGGAGCAAAAGAGGAAGACTGACTGATTTGGACAAACTAGTCCAGTCCTGGAGGGAAGAAGGGTTATGGGAAAAAAGCCCGTATTCCCAAGGACAGATGTCTGAAGGGATGAAACCTCAGATCTACTGAAGATCCACCCTGTCTTTCCTAACTGGTGAGAGAAAGGAAAGCTATTGGAGCATGGAGCTTCAGGGATACCTAAACCTAGGGTTAAGGTAGGAGCTGTCAGAACCACAGCAGTGGTTGTGTGCATAATACCCCAGACATACTGTGGGACAGTATGAACATATGCAAGCCCACTGTCTGGAACCTATAGGAAGGTAAAACCTTTATAAGCATAGACAGAGAGATAAGTATGTAACTACATATCTATAAGGAAGCATCTCGACAGATACACACACACATATATAGATATAGATATAGATAGATATAGATATGGGTATATATATATGTCTATGGTGAGATCTGGAGGGGCATAACATATGCACACGCAGCTTACAGACATATGTATCTATAGAGAAGTATATGGAGATATATACATACATGAATATAAATGTCTAAAGATAAATGTCTGCAATTAAGCAGATAGAGATATGCCCATAAGAACATTCACATGGGAGATGTGAAGAGGAAAGATTCATCTAATAACAAGAAGGTGGAACCTACTTGAAAGATATAGAGAATCTGTTCCCCCTGGTGAAGATGGAGCAGGAATACTATCCAGTGAAATAACCAGGATGGTTGCGTGGAAAACAGAGGATAATATCAGTCTGTAAACAGCAAGTCCTGAGTCCGGTAGAACTCTAACATGGTGAATGGACAGAAAACGCAGAGGATGAGAGACCAGGTTGACCCACTTGAAGGACAAGGGGAGGGTATCATGCGTTGTTTAATTAAATATGTGCTGTCCATGAAGGATTAGGATACCATGAGGACAAGCTGCAAGGAAAAAGAGCATATTTCCTGCAGAAACTGGGTAACTCTTTAGACTGTCACATAGAGAAGGCTTATGTCCTTTATTAAAAGGAAAATAGAAGGGTGTAAAGAACCCCTACAGTCATGAGGAATGACTGAGGAAGCCTTTTTCAACCATATAGGATAGTAATTAGAGAAAAAATCCCCATGCTCTCTAGCAAGGGCCCATAGTGGAAAGCTTCTCAGTAGGATTGCAGAGAGCACTATGCAGGAGAATTGGGAAATAAAAGTGGCTGTTGGAGAAAACCAGCTGCCAATTCAGTTATGCTGCCAACTCCAGAGATTTGGAGATGACAGAAAAGAAGCGAGAAGAATTATCCAAGATAGATGAGCACTATCTTGGAGGCACTACTAAGGCCAGAGAAAAAGTAGTGGAAGACAAGACTGGAACTCGTAGAAAAGTACCAGTAGTCCAATCACTGGAACTCCTGCATGGGCAGCTGCTGAATAGAACAGCAGGGAGAATCCTTTTGTTTGTAACAGAGAGAACAGACAGAACAAGAGGAGAAAATCCTGATCATGTCTGATGAGCTGCCCAGTGAAAGCAGGGAGGTTACTCCAGAGAAAACTCTACACTAGAAAGGACAGGAAGACTAGAAAGGCTAAGAAAGCCTTCCAGTGGTATGGTAGCACTCTTACAGGGGAGGCCCTGAAAAAGAGGGTAAAGAAAAATAGGAGCTGAAGGGAGACTTGCCATATGGTAAGTCTGCAGAAGGAAAAAATTCATGGTGGTACAGGAGAAAACTATCATGAGATAGTTGGCAAACCTCTCTTCATGGTAGAAAGAGGAGGAAAACCCTGTGACCCATAGACATGAATCTCCTGACAGCTCAGCCTACCTAAGAGCAAGTGGATGACCTGGAAAACAGGAATCCATGTGTAGAGTTTTAAATGAAAAAACAGTGAAAAAACTTCTGCTGAGAAGTGAACTGTAGGTTATAAAAAGATTAAGTAGAACCCTATTGAGGGTTAATTTTCCTGGTTTGAGTTTGGATTCTTCAGATCAGAGCGAGGTTTCCCTTGTTTGGGAACATCTGTATGATGGGCAGGAGAAGAATAAAACCTTTCTCTTTTAGGGAAAGAAGGTTTGGTAGGGCATTTCCTACCTACTGGGGAAGGAGAAGGCTTAGGATAGCCCTCAGAAACAGGGAAGTCAGTGGAGCAATGAGCAACCTGACGTAAAGACTCCCTATTGAAGAGATTTTCTCCAGTACAAGGAGTATTACCCAGTCTTTGTTGTGCCCATCTGTTCAAGTCTGAAGCTTGGAGCCAGGCTCTTTGTCGTGCTCCTATGGCTATAGCAGAGGTTCTGCTAACAGACTCAAAAGAGTCTAGGGAAGCACGAGAAAGAAACCAAGAGATATTTTGGCTATGACTAAGAAGTAAGGAATAGTCTGCAGCCTTGGGCTCTGATAGAAAAGGAGTCAAGAGATAATTTCTTTGTGACCTCCTGAAGGGATAGACTCATATAAAAAATATAAGAGAGAATCCTTGTTGCCAGCATAGATGTTTGGAACGTTTGACATCCAAAGGCATCCAGTGTTCTAGATTCACGACCTGGTGGATAAGAAGAATGCTTCTTCTTGCTTTTTACCTTCCTCATTGCTGATTCCACTACAATGGAATGATGGGGAAGTTGAGTCTTTTGAAACCCTGGAGAGGGGGGCACCTGATACAGAAGATCAGTTGCTGTAGAAGGTGAGGAAACCCTTAAAGGTGTTTCCCATATTCTCAGAAGAAGATTCTGCAAAGAATGATGTAAAGGAAGCATTATATTTTCCTTTTACCCAGAAGAGCCTTGTGTAGGATCATAGCCAAGGATAGGAATAGCAAGGAATGTTGCCATGTCAAGGAGAACTTTCTGAAAAGAAGGATCTCCAATGGGAACCATCCCTGGACAGGCTAAAGTTGAAGAACTAGCCTGGGCACCGGAGGATGTACTGGTCCGGTGCAGAAAAGGAGCTCTAATGGATGGATACTGGTACTGGCGGTTATGACTTGAGACAGTCAGTACTGCATCGTCCATGCCAAGCATCGACTCCAAACTAGGTATAGAAAGGAGCGATCCTGGTGAAAAAGGCATGGAAGTAGCTGGTCCCGATGTTACTGCAGGAACCGGCATTGATACCGATACCGGTAGCTGTGCCGGAATCGGAGGCGATACCAACATCGAAGCAGTCATCGGAGGCTGCTCAAGCTGTACCGAAGCAACCAAAAACCCTTGGTGAGTTATCCTCGGTACCGCGCATCCGGAATCGGTAAGCGTCGGTTCCAAGACGCGTCGGTACCCAGTCTTCCAGACTAGATATCAATTCCAGACTCGGCATCGAAGGAAGCGAGTCTATCGATGCATGTCTAGAGGGTACTGACGTCGGTGGTTGTATCGGCGATGCTGCCGATACTGGAAAGTCAATCTGGGACGTATCGATCGGTCCCGAAGGTACTGAGAACGCCAGATGACGATCCCTGGTGAAGAGTGAATCACTCAACACCAGTGCCGATGCCGGGGTATCGGTACCACTCGAAGCGGATGCCACCACCGAGCATGGCTCAGGTATGTTCTGTGAGGGGTGAGCCCCAAGAACAACCTGAAACTCCTGAAAGGCTCTGGAGGCCGAAGACTCCCGCCGGGGTTTTGAAGCCAAAGGACCCTTGAGGGCAAGGCCGGAGCCGTCATCATGCTGTGCATGAGACCTACCACTCAAGGGTTGGCTAGTCTTAACAGACTGTTTGTGGGTTACCTGATCCTGTGGAGAAGAAGAAATGGTCGGTGCCCTGACACTGGAAGGGAACGCGGTATTGAGGGAAACTCGAAATGGAAAATCTCTTCTCACAATATTGTAGCCTAATGGCTCCGGAGGAAAGAGGTCAGGACCCAAACAGGTTAGACACCAGTTCTTGGAGTCTAAAAACAAAATTGTACCGCCACAGCTTAGGCACTTCTTAGGAAAAGGTGGTGGCGGCTCCATGATGGAGAGGCCTAGAAGGCCCAAAAGGTTTAAGACAGAAACTGAGGGAAAAAAATTCCCTGAATTTAAGAAAAAGAAAAAGAAAACACACTGGCGGTACCGGTGGAGTCGGGGAGACAGCCGCGACCACAAGAAAACAAAGAATTAAAGAAAAAATTTTCTGCCGTGACAGGAGGTCGTCCTGCTGGCTCCGCGGAAAAACGAAAACTGAGGAGAGACAGTTGGAAAGGTGGGAAGGCAGCACGCAGGCGCTGAGGGATGCTCCCAAAAGCTTTCTGATTGGACGCTGGGGAGCGTTCCCGCGCAGGCTCCATCGGTACCGATGTACCCATATGTGAAGACTCATTCCTGCTTGTTCCTGGAGATGGCTACGTTCTCTAGATGAAAGTCAAAGGCCTTGTGGAGGCTGAGACTGCTGAGATGGTTGAGGCTTAGCAGTCTTTGCTTTCCTTTGTTTGGCCGGTTGCTGACCTTTCCAGACAGGTTGACCAGCAGAGCATCCCTTTTGGGAATAAGCAGAATAAAACCTCTTCTTTTTGGAAAAGAATGTTTTTTTGAAAGATTTCTTTCTTGCAGGATCAGCTGTGGCCTTGGATAATCTATCCAAGGTGGAGTTGTCAGCATCCAACTTATTGGCTTTTTCTTGCCAATCTTTGCCAAACAGGTTCTCACCAGTACAAGGAATATTGCCCAGTTTGTCTTGTTCCCAGAGCTCAAAATCAGATGCCTGGAGCCAGGCAATTCTACGTGCACCTATGGCAATGGCAGAGGTTCTGCTTATGCACTCAAAACAGTCAAAAGCTGCATGGTTGACAAATTTAGAAACATCCTGGGCATGTTTGACCAATGTGAGAAAATCCTGTCTATCCTCAGGGAGAAGAGGGCTCAAAACTTCTAAATCTCCTGTGATTTCCTTTAGGAACATTCCCATGTATAAAATATAGGAACTGATCCTGGCAGAAAGCATGGAAGCTTAGAAAGTACGACGTCCAAAAGCATCCAAAGTTCTGCACTCACGTCCTGGAGGATTAGAGGCATGCCTTTTTGCACTCCTGATCCTTCTCAGCTGATTCCACTACAATAGTGGTGAGGAAGCTGAGTCTTCTGGAAACCAGGACAAGGAGGGACTCGATACATAGTATCCAGTCTATGAGAGTGAGGAGAGGTGGTAAGAGGCATCTCCCACATTCTTAGCATGAGATCATGCAAGATCTCATGGATGGGTAGAGTAGCTGCCTCCTTAGGAGCTTTGGGATATTGTAAAATTTCCAACTCCTTTGCTCTGGGCTCTGTTTCAGGAGCCACAGTAATGGACAGACCTCGAGCCACCTCCCTGAAGTCCTGAAAGGAAATATTCTCTGGAGGAGACATCCTGCGTTTGGGGGAGGAAGGCTCCTCTGGGAGAAGTATTCCCGTACCGACAGAACTGTCAGAATCCTCAGATTCCTCTGAGGACTCGAAGTACCTTCTGTCCGGACGCTCTTGAAGAGCCCCGATACCCGTACCGACCGAAGTTGGTACCGGGAGGAATCGGTACCGGTGTATCGGTACCGGAGGGCATCGCATGACTGGGTGCCAGCAATGCTGACACTGATGCCGATGGTACCAGTACCGATTGAACTGTCTGACGCGGTTCCGAGGGGGTCGATGCCACAAGGAGAGCCGCCAGATTGCGTTTAATAGCCAGGAACCTCTGGTTTATCGATGCTGCCGATGCCTAGATGTCGGTACCGGAGAAAACAGCCGGTACCCCAGAGCATGGCACCAGTAGTTCTGCCAAGGTAGAGGCCTCAAGAACGTCCTGGAGCCCCAATAATGCTTTGGAAGCCGAAGCCTTCCGCCGGGGCAATTTTCCCGGTGCAGAATCCTCAAGGGCACGCCAGGAGATCTACCCTTTGAGGACTGGCTAGACTTGTGTTTAGTTACCCCAGATCCACGGGAGGAAGAGGAAGCCCTGGAAGATGTCGATGCCACCAAGGCTGCATCAGAGGGAAACAGGGTACTAAGCTTAGCAGCTCGGTTCTGCCGACCTCTTTTAGACATCATGGCACAGGCCATACATTCCGTGATGGAGTGGATCAGGACCTAAACATCTGAGACACCACTCATGGGTGTCGGTGACGGAGATGGTACCGCCACACTTGGTGCACTTTTTGAAACCCAAAGCAGGTTTTTCCATTGTGGAGGTATTTTGGGCCTAGGGCCCAAAATGGCGCATGCACATGTCAAAAAGTAGAGTATATATAAAAAATATATATTTTTTAAAGACTAGAAAAACAAAGAACGAACCACCGGCGGTACCGGTAAAGCATCGAGGAAGGCAGACGCGACCACAAAAAAGAATGGAAAAAGGGAAAACTTTTCTGCAGTGACAGGAACAACGACCTGCTGGCTCTGCAGAAAACGAAGAACTGGAGAGAGGCAGTTGGGAAAGGCGGGAAGGCAGCACGCAGGCTCTGTGGAATGCTCCCAAAAGCTTTCTAATTGGACACTGGGGAGCATTCCCACGCAGGCTCCATCGGTACCGATGATACCCATATGTGAAGACTACATTCCTGCTTGTTCCTGGAGATTAGCACTTACACAGCAATGCATGTTATGGTTGCTTGGTTAGCAGCACTCATTGGAGAGCTCAAGTGGAATGTGTACACAGACCACACGACCACCAGATGTACAATAGTAAAAGATGCTACTAATGCTTGCAGAAAATGGCAGGAAACCCCCATACTGCACCAACTGTTGCCAGCAGTCCACCCCAAATTGCGCCCCAGACGGACAGAATCAGGAGTCCCCAAACAAGGACAATGACTAGGTGCAAGCCTTGGTACTCACCCTCTGAAAACCTGAGGCTGAGCTCTCCTCTCCTGAAACAGCGTAGTTACTCACCTGTAACAGGTGTTCTCCAGGAGCAGCAGGAATCAGTCCTCACATATGGGTGACGTCGGCGCCGACGGAGCCCTCGCGGAGCAATTTTCCCCAGCTTTCAAAGAAAGCCTTTGGGAATTGCAGCGCGCATGCGCAGTCCCCTTCCCGCCCAAGGGTGCCATCTTAGCCAGTCAAATGACATAGCTAAAAGACAGCGTAAAAATTTGCAAAAAAACTAAAGCAGATAATCGCAACTCCCAGGGGAGGAGGGAGGGATGTGAGGACTGATTCCTGCTGCTCCTGGAGAACACCTGTTACAGGTGAGTAACTACGCTTTCTCCAGGACCAAGCAGGAAGTCAGTCCTCACATATGGGACTCCCAAGCTTAAGGCTACCGGAGACCCTAAGCACAAAAAAGAGCTCCCTCTAGCTCAGCAGCACAGAAGGAAGGAATCTTCGCTGAATTATTACCCACCGGTAGCCCCCATCCGGGATGGAGGGTAGGAGTTGCTCAAACCTCGAAGAGATTTCGGAGGACTGCCTGTCCGAAAGCACTGTCCCTGCGGGACTCCCTCTCGAGGCAGTAATGGACCGCAAAAGTCTGGCTCGAAGACCAAGTAGCGGCCCGGCAGATGTCTGCCAACGGAACAGAGCGGAGGTAAGCCACTGACGTAGCCTTCGCCCGAACACAATGAGCCGTGACTCGACTTTCTAAGGAGAGTCCGGCTGCCCCATAAGCCCAAGCGATACAGTCAGCAACCCATATGGACAGAGTACGCTTGGAGACCGGGAGCCCCAATTTATTGGGGTCAAAAGATACAAAAAGCTGAGCAGCTTTACGGTGCTCCCGCGTACGGTCAAGGTAGAAGTTCAATGCCCTTCTACAGTCCAGGGTATGCAGGACCATTTCAGCTCGGCTGGAGTGTGGCCTGGGAAAGAAGGTCGGAAGTACCACCTACTGATTGATGTGAAAAGGGGAGACCACTTTTGGAAGAAATTTTGGGTGAGTCCGTAGGACTACCCTATTTTTGTAGAACAGAGTGTAAGGGGGATCAGACACGAGGGCCTGCAATTCACTTACGTGTCTAGCAGAAGTGAGGGCTATCAGGAATAAGGTTTTCCAAGATAGAAAACGTAGAGAACAGGTAGCCATAGGTTCAAAAGGCGGACAGGTGATCCGCTGTAAAACCACATTTAGATCCCAGTCAGGTGCTGGCGGGCGCAGAGGTGGTTTGAGTAGAAGGAGACCTCGGAGAAACCTCGCCACGAGAGGGTCGCTGGAAAGAGGTCTGCCGTCCACCGGCACATGATGTGCTGAGAGAGCACTGAGGTGAACTTTGACGGAGTTGGACTTAAGTCCCAGATTAGATAGGTAGAGCAAGTACTGCAAGATCACCGACACCGAGCAGGAGAAGGGATCCTGAGACTGCTGGGCACACCAAGCGGAAAAGCGACGCCATTTAAGGGCGTAGCATTTGCGGGTAGAAGGGCGCCGGGAAGCTAGGACGACCTCTTCCACCTCTGCCGGCAATAGAAGGGGAGCGAGGACTACCCTTTCAGCAGCCAGGCCATCAGATGTAGAGATCTGAGGTTGGGGTGTAGCAGGGACCCCTGATCCTGTGTTAGGAGATCTGGTTGAAACCCCAGAGGGAACGGATCTTCCACCGCTAATTGCAGCAGGAGTGGAAACCACGGTTGTCTGGGCCAGCGAGGAGCTATCAGGATCATGGAAGCTTTGTCTCGGAGAACCTTGAAAAGAGTTCGGGAGACTAGCGGTATGGGAGGAAATGCATACAGAAGGCTTTTCGACCAGGAGAGCAGAAAAGCATCTGCCGCTATTCGAAGGGGATGCGGCTGCCGAGAGCAGAAGCGAGGAAGTTGCCGGTTGAGAGGACTGGCAAAGAGATCCATCGTGGGGAGGCCCCACTTCAGAAAAAGTTTCTGAACTACCAAGGGATCCAGGCGCCACTCGTGCGGCTGGAGGATTCTGCTGAGTTTGTCCGCCAGGCAATTCTCTTGGCCTGGGAGATAAACTGCCTTGAGAAGAATGCCGTGGCTGACGGCCCAAGAACAGAGCTTCTGTGCTTCCCGACAGAGAAGGAAGGAGCCCGTGCCTCCCTGCTTGTTCACGTAGAACATGGCAACTTGATTGTCCGTCTGGACAAGGACGGACTGGTGAGAAGTCAGGTGGGAGAAAGCCTTGAGAGCCAGACGGATTGCTCTGAGCTCCAGGAAGTTGATCTGCTGTGCAGACTCCCACGTGGTCCAGAGACCTTGAGTACATGCCCCTTGGCAATGCGCTCCCCATCCCAGGAGAGAAGCATCGGTTGTCAGCACTTGAGCCGGCGGAGGAGACTGAAAAGGCATTCCGAGCACCAGGTTCGGCCGATGAAGCCACCACTGTAGAGAAGAGGCCAGCGGGCCGGAGATGCGCACTAAGTCGGCTAGGCCACCCGAGGCCTGTTGCCACTGCTTGCGAAGGCACCACTGAGCAGGCCGCATATTCAGGCGGGCATTGGGGGTCACGTGGACGGTGGAAGCCATATGGCCGAGTAGTCTCAGGAAGTGCCTGGCGGAGACCAGGGACTGGCTGCGAAAACGGCCGGCTAGGTCCATGAGCCGTTGAGCCCTGTCGAGAGGCAGGAAAGATCGTGCCTGAAGAGTGTGCAATCTTGCGCCGATGAAGTCGAGATCTTGTGAGGGGAGCAAAGTGGACTTTGCGAAGTTTATGACAAAGCCCAAGTATTGCAGAAGAGTCACAGTGCGGTGTGTGGCTTTTGTGACTTCTGGAGAGGACGATGCTCTGATGAGCCAGTCGTCTAGGTACGGAAATACATAGAGGCCGTGAAGCCGGAGATAAGCCGCCACCACCGCGAGACATTTTGTGAAGACTCGTGGTGCGGAGGATAGGCCAAAGGGCAGTACTCTGTACTGGTAATGATTCCCTGCCACCACAAACCTTAGGTATTGGCGGTGGCTTGGGTGGATGAGGATGTGCGTTGTAGGCATCCTTTAGATCCAAGGAGCATAGCCAATCTCCCTGCTGGAGGTAGGGCAGAAGGATTCCAAGGGTAAGCATCTTGAACTTCTCCCTGACGAGGAACTTGTTGAGGTTGCGCAAGTCCAGGATGGGTCTGAGGCCTCCCGTTCTTTTTGGTATTAGGAAATACCTGGAATAGAAGCCTTGACCCCGCAGGTGGTGGGGCACCGGTTCCACAGCCTGTTCCTGAAGAAGACTTGCTAACTCCTGAAGGAGTAAGTCCCTGTGTAGAGGGAGTCGTGGAGGTTCTCCCGGGAAATAGGAGGGAGGGATCTGGTGGAAGTGGAGAAGATAGCCTTCTCTCACCACTTGAAGCACCCAGGCATCTGAGGTGACGTTGGACCACCTGTGGGCAAAGTGAACCAGCCGGCCTCCTGTGCTGGGAGGAACCAGCTGAGGGGGAGAGGCTATGCTGATGAAGTCAAAAACCCCCACCCTGCTGAGCAGGGGCCGGTGGTGCAGGCTTGGGGGCTTGCTGCCTACGGGACCCGTTACCCCGTCCCTTGGCCTGCTGACCCTGTTGGGGAGCCGCGGAGGCCTGATATTGAGGGTAGTGTTTATAGGCAGCCGCCTTTCTCGGGTAAAAGGACTTCTTTCCCGAGCCCTTCTTCTTCTGGGAAGGGGCGGAGGTCTTCCTAGAAAGCCTAGTTCTGGTGAGAGTCTCCGTCTCGATTTGGGCAGCCTTTTCAGCCATGGGCTTGCCAAAGAGGTTCTCACCTCGGCAGGGGACATCGACCAACTTGTCCTGCACCCAGGGTTCAAGGTCAGACGACTGAAGCCAAGCCTGTCGGCGGGCACCGATGCCGGCTGCGGCCACTCGTGCCGATGCTTCAAAGCCATCATAGGCTGCTCGAGACATAAATTTGGAGCATTCCCGAATACCAGTTGTCAAGGCTAGGAACCTCCGCAAAGGTTCCTCGGACAGCCCAGCGGAGAATCCGGCTATCTCTTTAGCCAGGTCTCTGAGATACATGCCCATGTAGAGCTGGTAGGTCTGGACCCGACAAGCAAGCATAGAGCCCTGGAAACACTTCTTTTTTTTTTTTTTTAAACTTTTATTTTCATTTTATAACAATAACAATACACACAGTAATAAAACAAGGATGATTGCATCAAAATAAAATGGAATAAACCGGAAAATAACCCCATCAACCCTCCCCCCCTATGCTTCTTCTCTAGATAATAAAAAAAAGAAAAGAAAAGATATTAACCCAGGCATGGGGTCCATAGCAATTATGTTAGAACATAAACATAACAGTCATGATATACTATGGATCGAGAGAGAGATATAACTAGACAGTCAAGTGCGAGCATTTGGCCGACTGCACGAAATCTGTGAGTAATTTCCATTTAGACACCTGGTAGCGGGCCTGAAGGGAAGGGGTAGCCCTACGAGGAATTTGTTCAAACTTACTATATAGACAGACACAATTCCACCATTCTAGAGGACTCAGTGAAGAGCTATTTTTCCAATATTTCATGATTAACGATATGGCAATACCCATTAGAAAGTCAAGGAGGAAGTAAGCAGACTTCGGGAGAGAGGGGATGCCCGCTGCAGAACGGAGTCCCACTATTTTCCAGGAGAGTGGTTCAGTAAAGTGTAAGATAGATTGAATACGACCCCAGACCCGGCTCCAGTAGTGTTGTAGTGCGGGGCATTCGTACATGACATGAGTGAGGGTGCCTGTAGCTGCATGGCAAGTCCAACATTGATTACTCAGAGTGGAAGTCCATTTGGCCAGTCTATCAGGGGTATAGAAACAGCGATGGGCAAAGAAGAAAAGCGTCTGGGTTAAGGAAGCCGAGCGGGAAACACGAACCACTTTGCTCCAGAAGAGGTTCCAATGTTCAGGGGTTAGAGTTACACCCAATTCTCGCTCCCAAGTCTGCTGTGCAGAAGGGGGGACAGCATTCTGAGGAGCACAAAGAGTTTTATAAAAGGTGGAAGCAACACCGGACTGAGCCCCAATAAAGGAGACCACCTCAGTTATCCCTTGGTCATGAGGAGTTAGTGGGGGAAAAACCCCAGCACTCTTGAGACAGTGCTGCAACTGAAGCAGTTGAAAATAGTATTTAGAAGGAAGGCCAAACTCACAATGGAGCTCATTAATGGACTTCCAGCGAGCATTGTGAAACAGTTGATTGGGAGTCCAGATGCCTCTGGAATACCAGGGACTCCAGGCCACCGGCTTATGTTGAATTTGGAATCGAGCATTATGCCAAATTGGAAGCCTATCTAGTGGGCAAGCTAGGGAATCTAGGGAGCTAATGAGAACATTGAAGGAGCGAAGTGTATCCAGGAGCATTGGTGGATAGTGGGCATCCAGTGGGAAAGTCATTCCAGGGAGATAGCTAAGTGGAATGGGCTTACAGAGGTCTTCTTCTATATCTAACCATATTGGTCTGGACGGGAAAGAAGCGTCCAACCAACGGGCACCCTGTTTGAGAAGAAAAGAGAGGTGATAGTTGAAAAAATCAGGAAATCTTATCCCACCATGTTCCTTATCTGACTGAAGTTTATGTTTCGCTATTCTAGGCGGTTTGTTCTGCCACAAAAATCTGATCAACAGGCCCTCGATATCTTTGTAGGTGTGTCGAGGGAGAAGGCACGGTAACATTTCTAAGACATAATTAACCTTGGGAACAATCATCATCTTTATGGTATCCATACGGCCCCACCACGTAAGAGTAAGTGGAGACCAACGTTGGGTGAGCTCACGGACCTTGGTGATTAAATTTTTGACATTAAAAGCGACGGTTTCTTCGAGAGGATAACAGTAATGTACCCCTAAATATTTTACCATACGGGGCTGCCATACAAAAGGAAAGGTTTGCAAGTCTGCTTGGTGAACCTGGTGGTTTAGGGGAAAGGCGACTGATTTGGTCCAATTAATTTTGTAACCTGAAAGTTGAGAATAGCGGTCAATTAGATCCAGAACAACAGATACGGAGTCTAAGGAAACAAAAAGCATAAGATCATCTGCATACGCTGAGACTTTTATATCCCGACGGGGAAAGGGAGCGCCGTGGATATGTGGAGACTGACGGATTAACAGGATTAGGGGTTCTAACGCAAGATCAAAAAGTAAGGGGGAAAGTGGGCACCCCTGACGGGTGCCTCTTTGCAGTAAAAATGGCTGGGACTTCAATGTGTTGGCACAGACACTAGCAGTTGGTTGAGAGTATAGCACTTGAAGGCAACGGAGAAAATTATCGCCGAAACCAAACCAACGGAGGGTCGCAAATAGGAATGGCCATTCTAGCCGGTCAAAGGCTTTTTCGGCATCTAGGGAAAGGCCAACCAATGGACGATCGTGGGAGGCCATATTAGTTAGTACATGACAAAGAGTCCTGGCATTATCAGCAGTTGATCTGCCGGGAATAAATCCACATTGATCTGGATGTATTAAAGTGGTCATTTTGTGAGAGAGCCGAGTAGAAAGAATAGTGGCGAAGATTTTATAATCTGCGTTAAGCAGGGAGATGGGTCGGTAATTGGCTGTCAGGTGTGGGTCTCTCCCCTCCTTCTCAAAGACCACTATGTTGGCCTCTGAAAAGGAACCAAGGGAGGATCCGTCGGCTACTAGGGTAGTAAAGTATTGCTGCAAAAACGGGGCCAGATCAGAGCTGAAAGTTTTGAAGAACTCAGCCGGAAGGCTGTCTGGACCCGCAGCACGGCCGGAGGCACATCTTTTAATTGCATCCTGTATTTCCACAAGAGTAAACGAATGATCAAGGGCCGTGCATTCCTCAGCCGAGAGTAGGACGCTGTACACCAGCTAACAAGCGGTCGAAATGTTCAGGAACAAACTCACATTCAGATTTATACAAGCTAGCATAAAAATCGCGAAAAAGCTCTAAAATCTCATGATCTTTTGTGACAAGGCCATTCCCAGATGGGCTTCGGAGAGCTGCTACCCGTTTGGCTTCTTTTTTCCCCTTCAAAGCATTAGCTAGTAGTTTACCAGCGCGATTATTTTCCCGGTAATACAATCCCTGCTGGGATGCTATATTTCTAACAGCGGCATTATGCAAAATCTTGTTGTACTGAAAACGGAGACGTTGCAAACGAAGCAGAACACATGGGTCTGTTCGGGACGTAAGAATACGTTCACCAGCCTGTATCTGTTGTTCAAGGATCACCAATTGTTGCCTTCTTTGTTTCCCAAGACGGATTTGATAACTAGTCACCGTGGCTCGAATAGACGCCTTAAAACCCTCCCACCAGGCCCAGTTCGTTGTGTCAAGGGGAGAGTTAAAATGAAAGTAATCTTGTATGGCAGCCCGTATTACAGTTTGAAAATCCTGTTGGTCTAGGAGAGACCTATCAAAAGACCATGCTCGGGGACTTGCATTTTGCGCAGCAGTGTGTATCGTAAAAGATATGGCAGCATGGTCTGAAATGTGCAAGGGGTGAATCTTAGCCATACCAATCTGCGATACCAATGTTTTAGATAAAAGAAAAAAATCTATTCGGGATTGTGATTGGTGAGGAGCGGAGAAAAAGGTAAAATCCAAATCAGAAGGATTCAATAACCTCCATATGTCCACCAAAGCCAAATCAGCGATCATAGCTGTAAGTATGGAGAGACTCTTGGGTGGACCACAGGTTCTAGGCGGCTGCCGATCCACCAAAGGGTCGAGGACCTGATTAAAGTCTCCTCCCAGTATTAGTGGGGTATGAGCGGAGGCTTGCGCAGCTTGTGCAATTTTAGCAAAAAAACCAGGATTGTCAACATTTGGAGCATAAATACAAATACACGTGAATTCTAGATCCCCCACTTTGAGATGAGCGCGAGCCCATCTACCCTCATTATCTGAGCTAATATCTAGCACGGTGGCCTGCAGGGATTTCTTAACAAGTATGGCAACACCACAGCGTTTAGCAACAGCGGGAGAATACGCCACAACAGCATAAGGCTTGACATTAAGCTTTAGTGTTTCTTTAGCATTTAAATGCGTTTCTTGAAGCAGTACTAAATCAGCATGCTCCGTATTCAAATAGCTAAGAATTTTCTTCCTTTTGATTGGACTATTGATACCTTTGACATTCAATGATAAGAGCTTACAGAAAGCCATCTAGTAATATACAAAATTCTGAGAGAACATGAAGTTGCACATTATTCCCTAAACTATGCATACTGGTAGCAAATGACTGTACACACGACATGAAATAATAAACTTTTGGTAGAAAGCATAAATAACCCCAAAAAAAAAGAGACAGGCACCGAAGTGCACTAGAGAAGAAGCAAAACCCCAACTATTACTGGCGACCATGAGTCTGCGGGGGGAAGCCCCAGAGAAGGCCCGATACTGGCCATACTCCCTGCAGCAGGAACAAGTCCCGGGAGCCACCAAAGGGTGCAGAGAAGCAGGATGGCGGTTCAAAGAAGTAGGTCAGGAGAGCAGTCCAACCGCGTCCGCAGCGAAATCACTGCGATAGGCCCCAATGAGGTAGAGATTTAAGAGAGCTTTGAACAGCAACACAGCTTGATGGTAACATCAACGCATCAGTTCAGCTTCTTTAGAGTCCAAAAATGCAGCGAGGAGGTCAGGATCCTCGAAGGTCCTGGTATGGTTATGCAGCGTAACGCGTAGCTTTGCCGGATACAGGAGACCAAATCGGGCCTGCAGTTGCTGAAGGCGAGGGCGATAAGCAAGAAGCTTCTTTCGGCGGTCCATCGTGGGCTTAGAGAGATCAGGGAAGAAAGACACTTTATGCCCATCTATCTCGAGGTGATGATTAGCCCGGGCAGCAGCCAGAATTTGCTCAGCTTGTTGATAGCGCAGTAGCCGAAAAATGATGGGCCTGGGAGTCGTCCGGTTGAGCGCCATATTAGTGGGGACACGATGTGCCCGGTCTATCTCCAGGTCCTTAAGAAACGTCGTCTTCAGTAGAGAGGGTAGAATATTGCCCAGATATTCCCGCAGATCTCCTGCTTCTACGCCCTCTGGAGCTCCAATGAGTCGAATGTTATTGCGACGAGCTCTATTATTGCTATCTTCAAGTTCCTTTTGAAGGAGCAAAATCTGGCGTTCAGCTTTATCGATCTTCCCCATTCGCACCGCGTGCGATTCAAGAGTCTCCGCCATTTTGTCTTGGCGCAACGAGAGGCCCTCGAGCCTTTCCTGCATCATGGTAAGGTCCTCACGCATGGCGCGGATCGCTTCTCCGTTGGATTGTACCAGTTCCTTTACACCACGAATCTCCTCGAGTATCACCCGCTGCATTTCAGGGCTCTCACAGAGCGGCGCCATCTTATGCGGGGAAGGCAGTTCCGTTTTGGAGCGTTTGCCGTGCGACGAAGTGGGGGAGCCGAAATCTAGGCGCTGTGGTTTAGGTCCCGCCATCCCTCCGATGCGCCCCGGCGATTTTAAAACAAAATAGTGAAGTTTTGCAGGAGTTCAGTCAGGATTCTGTGTAGGCCTCTCGGGAGCTTCAGCACAAGGCGTCTACCCCGTTGGACATCAGGCTCCGCCCCCCCCCCTGGAAACACTTCTTACCTAGGCCATCCAGGTTGCGGGCCTCCCTGCCAGGAGGCACCGAGGAGTGCATCTTCTGGCTCTTAAGCCTATGCATGGCCGATTCCACCACCATGGAATGGTGCGGTAGCTGTGCTTTTTGGAAGCCAGGGCTCTTGCGGACTCGATAAATGGAATCGACCCGCTTGCTTAACACCGGCGACGATGCCGGACTCTCCCATATGCGGAAGAGTAGTCGTTCCAGCATGGGAGGAACCGGTACAGTAAAGTGCTCCCTGGCGGGAGAGTCGTACTGAAGGGCATCGAGCTCTTCGGCTCGGGGCTCCTCCTCGGGATCCGCAGGGAAGGCCAAAGCCTTGGCCATATCCCTGACGAAGTCCGAGAACCGGGCGTCCTCCGGAGGGGACTGTTTCCGAGGTTCGGACTCAGGCGAGTCCGAGGGGACACACCGAGTCCGAAAGGAATCAGGTGACTCTTCCTCTTCAGACTCCCAGGCCGACTACGAGGAGGAATCGGTGGGGTCGGTCCGGGCGGGCGGAGGCGTCGGCCGCCCCGACGACCTCGGTCCCGAACGGGAGGCCGAGGGTGACCTCGACCGAGGATCGACTCGAGCCCGCATGGACTCGAGGATCGGCTCGGTCTCCGGGGTCGACTTAGACGTCGACGTCCCGGCGGTCGGGGCAGAGGCGCCAGTGAGGCTAGCGATCAGTGCCCGCTGCTGGTCCATGAAGGCAGAGAGTCTGCTCTCCAAGGCCGTCAACCTGAGTCAGACCTCAGGTGACCCAGCAGCCCCCGACTCGGGCCCCGACGGCGTCGGGCCCGACGTCGGACCCCTCTGAGGCGAGTCCAGGAGGACTACAGGACTTACCCGAGCAGGCAACTCCGACTCCAGACGAGGTCGCTTCGGCAGATGCTCCTTCTCCAAAGACCCGGGACGGCTATCAGGGCTATGCGACCTGGCCCTTGCGGAACCAGGAGCGTCCACCGACGCCGCCCTCGCGGGTTTCACCTTCCGACGATGGTCCCCGGAGGGAGAACCCCTGTCGGAGGAACTCCGGCGATGGTCAGAGCTGGAACCTCTGGACGCCGAGGCCTCCGGCGAGGTCCGGGTACGGCCGGGGTCAGCGAAGATTCGTTCCCGCTGATGCCGCCGACTCCTTAACGCTTTGGAGGACATCTTGCTGCAGGCCCCACAGATCAGTTCCTCGTGATCCGGGCCAAGGCAGCGGAGGCAATTATCATGTGTGTCAGTGAGTGACATATTTCTGTCACACTGAACACACCGCTTGAAACCACTGGCAGCCATCGGGGGAAAAAGGGCCCCTGCAAGGTCAAAGGACCGGGCTGCCAGTGAAAAACCGAAAACGAAACTGATAGAAAATCAGAAAAACCGAAAAATAACAGAAGGACTCGCAACGGCGTCGCGAGTCCGGGCAGGAAAAGGACCGGCGTCGAACCGATAGAGAAAAACGCGATTAAACACGAAAAAATCAACTTTTTCAGCGGGGACAAGACGGGCACGTCTGAAGGGCTCCGCGGAAAAAAGAAGACTGGCTAAGATGGTACCCTTGGGCGGGAAGGGGACCGCGCATGCGCGCTGCAATTCCCAAAGGCTTTCTTTGAAAGCTGGGGAAAATTGCTCCGCGAGGGCTCCGTCGGCGCCGACGTCACCCATATGTGAGGACTGACTTCCTGCTTGGTCCTGGAGAATGTTTCTCTACTTTGCAGGCACTGTGTTTAAGTTGGCTGGCAGGCAGATTCTTCTGAGAGCCTTCTGCAATCTTTGGGAGAGAGAGCAGGCCAGAAAGAGGAGGGAGGGAACACTGAAGTTGTGTAAGGCTGCTGAATTTTTCTAGATCCTTCCAATTTTCTGGCTGCTCAACAGGCCCTTAACAGGTTAAGAGCATGGAGTTGAAACAATTTTCCCTCCTCCTAAGGCTACCTAGAAGTCCACAATCTAATGGAGCCTCAAGGTGGTTGTCCCTCTCAATTATTCAGATTTTCTTCAGGAATGTAGAAAATCCATCCACCATCTGCTGGAGACAAAGAAATACTGAAGAGATCTCTGGCAGCTGAGGCCGATAAAGACATCGAAGTAGTGTCATTGAAACCTGGGCATTTCATTGGTTCTTTGTCTCCACCAGTCTGCTGGTAGGGAAACACAACCCACTTGTCTGGACTAGTCTAGCAGGACGACAGGGAATGAGAGAGGGTTTGTTTTTATAAAAAACAGAAGAAAATAAAATAAAGAGGACAATCTGAAGATATCAAAAAAGCACAGAAGAAAAAAGCCTGATAACAAATAGTTGAGGAAAGAGCCAGACCATGCCCATATAAACCTCAAGGTGTAGGGACTTTTCTATGTGTGTCTATAAAGCACTATATATATGACTGAAAGTGCTATTTTACTACTACCTATACAGAGACAGAAAAAATGCTGCAAAGATAAACAGCTGATTAGCTTTGAAACTGGTTTCCATTTTCATGGCCTTACCTGATACAGTACTTCCAAACTGACAGGATAAAAGAGGTTTTCTACAATGATTCTGAGAACAGGGCTCTGGCCAGGAAGTAGGGAGCCCTCACTGGAAAAGCCTCTGGGCTGTACAGAGTTCACTGCATGCAGAGCAGCTTGAGCTCTCTGGGAACAGAAAGAGAACACAAATATCCATAAGAGTACTACTTTCCCATGTAAGTAAAGAGTACAATAGTATACTATAATTAGCAGGCTAATTAGGAAAAAAACTAACTACAGAGACTAATTAGGCACTGTGTGACCTCTAATTACTTTATATAAAGAGGAATTTCTCTCCTGTGAATGTGTTTATTTGGATTGCCACATGGGGAGCAGGTCACATACTGACTTGGCAGTCCAACACCAGGCATCTTAGGAAAAGTTCCCTTAATACCTCTTTTCTACCAGGATGCCTTCTGTTACTGCTCTCCCAGACAAGTTAAAACAAACACTCATTTTACACGAAGGCCACACACCTCTCACATATTTCTCTCTGCCATAACAGGCATGATCCAGACTGGCAGGCGAACAGACAGCAGTAGCAGGTAAGAGGCAGTAGCAAGTGAGAGAGACCCCGTCTGTTACATCTCAGCCACTCGGTACTACGCTGGCACTTGCCTCAGCACTGCAATATTCCTTTGCCAATACTGGAAAAACTCTATATAAAACAAGCTTTATAGAAGCCTTTTTAACTTTAAACTTATATTTCATCTATTCTGATACATATACAGGGTGGCCCAAAAAACTCGTAGCATATAAGTAATTTAGAAATTCAAAAAGAATTGACAAATTAAAAAAAAAAAATAGATGGCGACCGGAAATTGTCGAAATAAAGACGTTATATAGCTAAAAAAGGTAAATAAGTAAACTATTTAAGCTTTTAATTTACGAGACGGTCTCACTTTTTTGGGCCACCCTGTATATAGATATGGAAAAAAAAATTTTTTTTTAATAGAAAAACATCCATGTTAGATCGATTCTGGTTTTGGATGAAAAACTAGTCCTTGACCAATTTATCTCCTTCAGATGAAATCTGAAAACACCTACCACTGATATTTATCAGGTCCAGAAACCATGGCCTCCTATTAGGAGTCTCTTAAAAAAAAATAGTGCCCTTTTATCCTTCTACAAGGTCTCTCAGACACCACAGGACAAAATCTATGTGTGATGCACTCCACTTCTGAGACGATGCATCAGTCACCACTACTCACAATTATTTGAAATGCTGATCAACCTGGGAAATTTCCTTAGAGTGAGGCACCGATCTAGCACTGAAAAGCCACACTTTCTAGCATAATTCCCACACTTCCAGTTGAAGGCAGCATCTGCTCAACCAATCTGCTTGTGATTATATCTTCTGCTAAATGAACAGGTCATAAGCTTAGAAGATCCCTCTCTACTCATAACAGGACTGCTGCTGTTTCTATTGTCTTCTTTAGATTCTTTGTTCAAGTACATTACCGTTATGTAACTGCCTGATTTTGTGTGAACCTACTTTCACACAATCTGATTCTAAGATTAAGAACATTTCCACTGCTCATTTCCAGAATATTCATGCACGGCTTTTTCTCGCCCCCTCCCCCCCCCCCCCCCCCCCCGAGACCAAAATGCTTAATCCCATCACATTAGCTCTCCATCCATGCAAATTCACATCAGTCAAAATCATTTTCCAATTTTTACCCCCACAAGGGTCTTCCTAGAAGGCCTAGTGGTAGCACTGCCCTGCAGGAAGAACTCAATTAGATTTCCAGCACAGGACTCTACTCTTCAGATCGACAGGACTTTGGAACAAGGAGTTTCAATATCACAAAAACAGGTTGGCCAGCATAGCTCAACCAAATGCAATAGTGTGGACTGAAGCCAGGGCTGGTCCCAAAGTTGGTTCAAGGTTTTGAGGTTTTGGCACCCTAGGCAAAACGCAAGCTGTACAACCCCTTGGCTGTCAAAATCTATTGCTTAGCTTTGAATGCTCTGCTCTTTGCCACGTCCCCAGCTCCCCCCCCCCCCCCCTATAAAAGCTGCTGCCACCCTAAGCAACAGCCTACTTTGCCGGATATTCAGGCTGGCCCTGATGAAAGCTATGAAACAAGGACCAAGCTACTGCTTTGCATATGCAATCCAGTGAAACACCTTGCAGGAGGGCCATGGTAGCTGCCATGGTTCCAATATGGTAAGACTTCACTTTACTGGTTATGAGAGCCTGGTTTGTTGCTAATAAAAATGGATGCATGATATAAGCCAGTTTGCTTAAATCCACTTGGCTACTAGTAACAAAACTGGATGCAGGATACTAGCCAAATTGCTGAAGTCTGCTTGATTACAGAAATACCCACTTTGTGGAGGAGGAAGAAGAAATAGCTGAACAGGCTGATGAATTCTGGTCTTTAAAATTCTGGTCTTTACAACACAAAATTTAAGGATCAACCATAGTAAAACAGATGTCTTATTCCTCACCAAGAACCAGATGTTCTCCCCACCCCCCACATTAAAAGTAAACAATATTGAGTTGATAGCAAAATCAACTATCCGCTATCTCGGCATCACGCTTGACCAACGACTCGACATGTTTACACATGTGAAGAACATCACGAAAACAATTTACCATAAGGTCCGGATACTACGTCACCTGCGCCCCCTATTGGACTTTAATGACTACCGATCTATCTTCCAAGCCTTGGTGCTCCCACATCTAGACTTTGCAAATATTATCCTTCATGGCCTCCCTCAGTCAACACTAGGACCTCTTCGCCTTGCAATGAATGCTGCAGCAAGGGTACTTGCAGGTACATCAAGAGCTAAACATATAACCCCAGTCATGATGGATCTCCACTGGCTTCCACTTCAGGCTAGAATCCAGTATAAGTCCCTAGTACTAACATTCAAAGCCCTAAGGAACCAGATCACCTCACCCATCAGCAAACTCATTCAAAGACGGACGTTCAACAGGATCAGGAGATCTAATCAAGCAAACACTCTAGAGATCCCCAACATTCTAACTAAGTGCAAAAAGGCTACTGCCAATAGAGCCTTCTCCCTATTTGCACCCATGACCAGGAATGCCCTCCCCACTGAGCTCCGTTCCACCCCAGACCTATTGTCATTTAGAAAAGCCCTCAAACACCTTTTCCTCATCCATTACCCAGAATGTAATCCCAGAAACAACCACCCATCCTCACATCCTACACCCTACTCCACCCCACCCAAAATCCAACACCATAAAGAAAATGACTAGCTCTACCACCATATCCCCTCTCTTATTATTGGTACTGATCACACATCTTATTGATTAAACCTCTTATAAATATGTTGAAACCAAGCTATACTATATGTATAATTTCTCACCATACTATATGTATAATTTCTCACCATACTATATGTATAATTTCTCACCATACTCCATGAATAATTACTCTGTAATTAGTTACCCCTGTTACCTCCAGGTTATCTCGTCCATGTTCAATGTAAAAACTCAATTGTCGTGTGACATTGCAGTATGTTTTTTGTTCAATTGTAAACCGCACTGATTTTAATAGCGCGGTATATAAGAGAAGTAAATAAATAAATAAATAAAAGTAGTAAAGCAAGAGTGTTTGCAATCTAGAGTGTGGAAGGACGACTTGTGTGGATTTTTATGAGATTTTAGACAGAGCATAGACCATATCTTTCCACATTAATGGGAAAATGATGCTCTTTTATTTAAGAACTTGGGATGAGTTGAACCATCTTGTTATTTATTTATTTATTTATTTAACAGGTTTTTTTATACCGCCTTTTCCTTAAATCAAAGCGGTTACAAAGACATACAAAGGCTAAACATAGGCAAGGGAAGTGAAAGAAGGGAAACATAACATGGTGAACAATTACAAAAACACAATATTGAGAGATTACAATTAATATGAGTTAGTTAGGTGTCATAGCCATAGTGCTCAATGAAAAGAACAAATTTTAGTTGTTTTCGGAATTCCTTCAGTTCCTCAATTGATCGTAGGTCGGGGGGGAGAGAGTTCCATATTAGAGGGGCCGATAAGGAAAGAGCTCTTTGTGAGGTGAATTTACAGACTTTAGAGTAGCTACTTGGGGTGCTGAGGGTGTCAGTTGTGGCTTTCCTTCTAGGTCTTTTGCTGGTGTTAGAGAATAAGAGGGCTTGGAGACTGATTGCTGAAGTCTTATGTCTGATTTTGAATATATTGATGACCAACTTGTATCTAATACGGAGGCTTATTGGGAGCCAGTGGAGTTCTTTAAGGATTGGGGTGATGTGGGCTTGAGTTGAAGAGCCGGCGATTATTCTGGCAGCTGTGTTCTGAGCCATCTGAAGTGGCTTTAGTGAGTGTTTCGGGATTCCGTTGTAAATAGGGTTGCAGAAGTCAAGAATTGGAGTTATTAGAGCCTGACAGACTGAGCGGAAATGTTCTTGAGAGAGAAGAGGCTTCAGGCGTCTAATTATTTTCATTCTATAGTAAGCGCTTCTAACAGTTTTTCTGATGTGAGATTGAAGGTTGAGTCGATTGTCAAGGGTTACTCCGAGGTATCTTACTTCGTCCTTTAAAGGTATTGTTGTATTTTTAAATTTAATAAAAGGCGGGGGGCTGAAGTCAGTGTTTCGAGTAATGATGAGAGCCTCTGTCTTGTTATGGTTCATGGCCAGGTTGTTGAGCGTCAGCCAGGCAGACATGTTGTCGAGGCAGTTCATAATCTTGTTATAATCGGGGCTGTTAAGGTTGACTGTCGTGTAAATCATTATGTCATCAGCATAAATAGTATAATCTATTTGATGGGCAATCATGATGTTGCAGATTGGCTGGATAAATATGTTAAAAAGAAGAGATGAAAGCACAGAACCTTGGGGAACACCTTGTTTAATCTTAGTGGGTAGAGAGGTGGTGTTATTAATTTTTAATTTAATTGTTGTAATGAAAACAAGTATATGGTTCATGGGTAACAATAGTTACAGTTCACCTATTCTTCTATAGCCCAGATAAGTCTTTACTTGCATGTTCCAGGTAACATACTTGCATGAAGCAGATTTATCAGATAATGTCGAGGTCCTGAGCATAGGAGGCTTCTCTTAAAGGTGATTTGATGTGAAGAAGCCCCTTCATGAATTGAGAAATTACAGCACAGCAAGCAATTAGAAGTCTCAACTAGGCCATGATATGCTGAAACATACTCCCATGAAGAAAGACAGATGTATACGGGGCACAATGAAAGGGAACATAACCATTCATGAAAGCAGATGGAAAACATCCTCCACTTGGTAGCATACTCATGTCTAGTGGATGATTTCCCTGCAGGTTCTAAGATGTCTTTAATAGGTGTTGAAGTCCCAGGCTGGAGACCGAGCACTGCTCAGTTTCCATGCTCTGAGGACTAGTGATGAAAACAACCCTTGCTCAGTGTGAGCAACAATGGAAACATTTACAGCGTGCATGGAGGTAGGTATGTATGCCTTAAGCAAAGTGTCCATGGGGCTACAAACAAATACCATGGTGCTAAGCCTCTGATGAAATTTGTGCTGGGTCTTTTGCTATTAGTGGCATGGGGGGGGAGCATCATAATTAAAAGGAGAGGTTAACGCCCAGATGGGACTACAGCAACTCTTGCCTGTTCATGTAAGGATGGGCATACTGAATAATAAAGGAGAACCTTTGCATTTATACTGCTGGAGAAAATATTTATTTGGTGTGCTCCAAGATTGAAATACGTTGCGTAGAGTTTCCCAGTCCAGGGAGTTTTCATAAAGCTGAAAGCTACCTAATTCTGAATTCTGGAAAGATAAAATGCATTGGATTTGGATGTAATTGTTAATGGCCCAAATCCTTGTTCTTTACAGCACAGATGGAGGGATCCCACATGTTGACATTAAAACATGGCAACTTGACTTCCCATCCACATTAACACTGATCCATGCTGGAAAAGATAGAGGAATATCAGAAGGGAGAAAAAAATTACTAGAAATGTCAAATTGAGACAGAGTAGTTTTTCAGACTCTGGCAGATTTCCTGAGTAAACTGGGAGTCTAAGTGGGTCCCCACCCAATGCTGGAGGCATCTGTTAGGACCAAGTGATAGGCCAGTGTGGTAAACAGGACAGTCGCATGCATCCACCAATGCAGCATAGATCGTAGATGGATGAATTATAGAAGAAAGTATGGTTAAACTGGTTCCACTAGAATCTGAGATCCCAATGAAGCCTTCTCATTTTAGATTGCAAAAAAGGGATCACATGTAGCACTACAGCCATATTCCCTAACATTTGTAAAAAAGGCTTTAGCTGTGACAGTGGCAATGTCTGAACTTTGTGAACATGAAGCACCAAGGACTGCATTCTTTTGAAAGCAGAAAAGACTTCATTTGTATCATGTCTAGAGGATCTGCTATAAACGAAATCATGGGCCAAAAGGTTGATTTTTCAAAAGTGATGTAGCCTGTGCTCTGCAATAAGAAAATTGTTTCATCTCCAAGAGCTAGATCTACTCTTTCTGAAGATGCTGCCAGAAGTTGATCATTGAGGTATGGTACACAAAGTGACCCCCTTTTGTGCAGATATGCAGCTACAACTACAAGGCACTTGGTGAGCATTCTTGGAACCGAAGAGAGGTCAAAACTAATGAGATGTACTAATAATGGTCTATATGGAAAACAAACCAGAGGTATCTTCCATATCACAGACCGATTGGTGAAATGTGTGAAAGTATCTTTTGGATCCAGAGTATATAGCCAGTTTTCCTCTTAAATTGGGGAGCATGGAAGTGTGTTCATTTTAGAAAAATGAAACATGATGGCAGGAAGAGACCATATGCCTATCTAGTCTGCCTTCCACATCAACTACTACAATAGTCCCCTTTTTTCCTTTAGAGATCTTCTGTGTCTGTCCCATGCTTTTCTGAAATCAGATACTGTTCTCGTCTATACTACCTCCACTGGGAGACTATTCCATGCATCTACCACTCTTCCTGTAAAGAAATATTTCTACATATTACTTCTGAGTCTATCCCCTTTCACCCTCATCTTATGTCCCCTCATAGCAGAATTTGCTTTCAATCAAAAGAGGCTCATTTTGTGCAATTATGCCATGGAGGTATTTAAATGTCTATCATATCTCCTCTATCCTGTCTTTCCTCTAGCATATACATATTAAGATCTTTAAGTCTGTCGTCTTGTGCTGTATAATGAAGACCATTAACCATTTTAGTAGCCACCCTCTGCACAGACTCCATCCTGTTTATAGCCTTTTGAAGGTGTGATCTCCAGAATTGCACACAATACTCCAAATGAGGTCACACCAGAGACTTATACAGAGGCACCAGCATCTCATTTTTACTGCTGGCCATTCCTCTCCCTATGCACCCAAGTATCCTTCTGGCTTTTGCCATCGTCTTTTCTACCTGTTCTGTCCACGAAAGAAGAGTGGGACTAAAGTACTTCACCCCCTACTGCTCCCCTAGAATTTTGCAAGCCAAATGCATGACCCTGCATTTTTTTAGCATTAAATCTCAGCTGCCAAATTCCCGAGCATTCTTCAAGCTTAGCTAGATCCTCTCTCATTATCTACTCCTTTCTGCGTGTCTTACTCTATTGCAGATTTTGGTATCATCTACAAAGGCGGCAAACCTTACCCGACAGCCCTTCTGCAATTTTGACATTTTCTTTGTAAAGTAGGTGGTTCTTAACTTAGTCCTTGAGACATACCTAGCCAGTCAGGTTTTCAGAACGAAGTGCATGTAAATTTATTTTATTTTATTACTACTACTTATTGCACTTATTACCCAACTATCATTTAGCTCCTAAGCAGTTTACAGAACACACACAAATTCAAAATTTCACAAACAAAATTATTACATTAAAAAGACAAGAGATTAGAAAGTATGGCCATTGGAAAGTAAGCCGTAAAAAAATGGGCTTTCATATTTCTTCAATAATCCAAATACTGGATATTACAAAGTGTCAGCGGTAGGGAATTCCAGTGTAGAACCCATAACCGACAAAAGCCTTCACTCGTCTGGCAGCATAATAAACTACAGAGGCTGTGGGAATGTAAAGGGAGACTTGTGAAATGGACATAGGACTTAAGTTGGCACATATGACATCAAAGACATCCAGATTTCAGATGATACCATTGTTCTAATTATTTATTTCAAATATTTTTTAAATAGCATTTTTCACCGGGTCAAAACGATGTACATTTAACAAAGGTTACATTATGTTACAAAGAACAATAACTTTTGTACATAGCAAAACAGTGGAATATGGGTGGGGAATGAGCAAGATGAACAACTTTTACATATAGCCTTAGGTATATGTATCTTGTTAGGTGGAAAGGACGGGGGGGGGGTGGAAAGGGGGGGAATTAAGTGGTGGATCCAAAGTGTTTTATGAATAATTGAGTCTTTAGATGTTTTCAGAATGTGATCAGTTCAGTGATGCTTCTGATCCTTTCAGATAAGGCATTCCAGAGGCTTGGTGCATAGAGTTCAAAAGATCTTGTACATGCTTGTTAACTGCTTTTTGTTTTTTCACGTGGAATGAGCAGTATGTTTTTGATGCATTGTCTACGTTGTCTGTTGGTTTGTGGAGTATGAAGAAGTATTCATAGATGGGAAGAGGATTGATTGTTGATTTTGAAGGTTAGGAGTAGTATTTTGTATTTACAAACCAGATGGAAAATTCATACATATTCACTGTGGTTATTCTGAAATCCTTACTGGCTAGGTGTGTTCCAAGAACTGGGTTGAGAACCCCTGTTGAAAAGGGAAAGCTAAGGTTCTGCTGCCAGCCTGTGGGTGGCTCTATTCCCAGAAGAGTTTTACCCTGATGAACCCCTGATTTCCAGGGAGCAGGTGTTGCCTTAGAAGTGAAGTAGCAGGCTAATGCGGCCAGTCAACTGAGTATAATGCATCTTGTTTCTGTTTAGGAATTGTAAATAAACCCAAATCTGGCCAGATTCTGTCAGAGCTTGTCTACAACTTTTTGTGTGTGTCTCATTTAGTGCTTTAGTTCTTTTGCTGCTTTTCCACATCTCTGCAGAAGCCTTCTTGATGTTGTACCAAGTCCATTCAGAGTCTTCTTGTTGAGGTCCTGTATATCTGTTCACCACCTGCTTTCTGATGTCTCCCGGCTTCTGACACTTGTAGCTAAATTCTGGCAGCTGCCAGCATCAGAGGACCCAACCCAAAGAGGTGGCGGCTGCTACAGGAGGAAGACCCAACCAATCTTTCCCTGTCCCCGTTTGGTGGAGAACTAATCTGAGAACCTCATCTGCCTGTTGTTTCTGATTCCTCTCAGACGAGAACAGTCACAGAAAAAAATAACCCTCAACAGCAGTAGAAGCCTCTTTTGTATTGAAATGTGCTTGTTCACCTGGCAGATGTAGGCACTAGAACAGTAGAGAGATACTGTACAAAAGAGTAGTGATACGTGAATGGTATGGATGCTGAACCGCAATGTAATTTCACACAGGAGATGTTCAGTTCATAAGATCTGTATGAATGTCATCTCTAAGGCCAGAAACACAGACAAGGCTTCATGCAGTAATGCCAACAGTCAAGATCCTAGCAGAAATGTTGATGTGTAATGTACAAAATGTGTTCCATACTCATTTGTCCTAATAGCCATTGGCTGACAGAAAACTGCCTATGGAGACACATCAAACGAGGAACAGGATCAATAATGTGACAGTGGTGCTCCTTTGGACCATCTTGCTACCCAAATGGTCTGAACAGTTTTCACCAAGGAGCATATTTAAAGAAAAAAAGTTTTTTTTGCTTTCTTGCTGTATTTGCCAAGTTTACTTTAATAGAGTGAATACCGAGCAGAATTTTCCACTAACAATGCCTGCTGCATAGGAAAGCCCTGAATAGGTGTAGGCACCATATACTATAAACCTACATGTATTTCAGAAGATAATTGACATGGTATTGTCGCCTCCGAAATGTGAGCTGCAAACCTCTCTCCCTGATGCCTTGAAAGAATCTCAGATTGTTGATAAAGAGAGGTCCGTTCTGGAAAGTCTCCGAGTGGCAGTTTACAAGACCACAGTGCACACATGATTAATGTACTAGATAGTCTAAGTGACAATAAGCAGAAATTGAACACAGAGCATCTGAGATCTTAATGAAAGTGTTTGCCTCTGCACAAGAGTTAACTTTTTTTTTTGTAGTACACTGTACCTTTTGAACATACTATTGAAATACTATGATGACATAGAACTGGAATATGTCCAATTTATTTCTCAAGATATTGTACACAGCTACTTAAAATGCAAGGTTGTTGGTCTGAATGAATATTGTCCATCCCGAGAGGTGGGAAGAGAAGATGGGGAGGGTGCTGACAATCGCTCGAAGCGCCAACAGATTTGTGTGGCCTCTTGTGGGGTCCACTGACCTTGTGTGGTGAGACCTTGTAGACAGGCTCTCCAGCCTTGCTTTGATGCATTTGTAGTCAGGGTACACTGCAGTGTAGACCTTTGAAAAGGAAAGCAGACGAGAAGATTTTGGGCGGTGCACCACCAGTTGAGGGTGGTCACAAACTGGGCTGAGATGGTGATCATGGCAGAGAGGTGACCCGTGGACTGTGTCCACTGATCTGAGAGAATCCATTACCCTAGTTGCATGTAAAGACAGGCATATGGAACAGACTGTGGAGGCCATGTGACCTAGGAGATGTAGCATGTCTCTTGCCGAGATACTGGTTTGGTGTTGGCAATGGTTTGCCAAGAAAATAAGACGATGAAGGCGGTCCTCTGGTAGGAAGGCTCATGCCTTTGTATTATCCAGAAAAACTCCTATGAACTCCAATGTTTGAATAGGAGTCAGGTGTGACTTTGGATAGTTGACAACGAAGCCCAAATGCTGTAGAACCTGAATGGTGCGATGAAGTGATGTGGAGACCATCTGAGGGGTATCTTCCCTGATGAGCCAGTTGTCTAAGTAAGGGAAGACAAAGATACCCAGGGAACAGAGGTAGGCTGCTATGACTGCTAGGCACTTTGTGAACGCCCATGGAGCTTAAGACAATCCGAAAGGGAGAACACTATTGATAGTAGTGCCCCTGAAAGAAAAATCAGATCTATTTTCTGTGGAAAGGGTGGATCAGGATGTGTGCGTAGGCATCTTTGAGATCCAGAGAGCAAAGCTGGTCTCTTTCCTGAAGGTCCCTAGCAAGATAATTCTGAACTTCTCCCTCATTAGGAATTTGTTGAGATTCCATAGATTCAGAAGCCCCCTGTCTTCTTTGGAATAAGTAGCGGGAGTAGAACCTTTGGCCTTGAGGGAGTGGGTCATCGATGGCCCATTGAGTTGTTAGAGTGGCAATCTCCTGCTGCAGCAGAGTGGAGTAAAGGAGATCCATGGGAAACTCATCCCCGAAGTAAGTGGGGGGCAGATCTTTGAATTTGAGCAAATAGCCGATACTCACCACTGCCAAAGTCCAGGGTTCTGAAGTTATGAGGGCCCATCTGTGGGCATAGTGAGTTAACATTCCTGCTATGTGGGAGGAGTGGGGATCTTTTAGAGGTAGACTGACTACACCCTCAAGGAAGCAGTCAAAAACTAGCCTTAAATTGTGGCTGTGGAGCTGGGTGGGGCTTTGCAGTCTTAGGCTTTCTGGGCTGACAATTCCCCTGCTGTTTCCGATGTGGCTGTTGAGCTGGGTAGGAGGAGTAAAAAGGGTAGTACTTCTTTTTAGGATAAAAGGTCTTCTTAGCAGAAGCCGCCTTTTTAGCAGGGTCTGATGTCTTTCTGGATAAACGTTTCATGGTGAGATCATCTGACTATCTCACCGGCTTTCTCGCACCATCCTTTGCCAAAAAAATTCTCTCCGTTACAGAGGATACTGGCCAGTTTATCTTGAACCCATTGTTCAAGATCAGAGGCCTGCAGCCAGGCTGTCCGTCTTGCTCCAATGCAGGCTGCTGCTGTTCTACTAGTGATCTCAAAAGCATCAAAAGCTGCTCTAGTCAGAAACTTGGAAGTATTCTGAGCATGAGACACCAGAGCCTCATGTGGAGCCTGGTTGTCTGTTGGCAGTAAAGAGGTGAATTCAGAGATGTCCTTTGATACATCCCTTAAGAACATGCCCATATAGAGCATTTAGGAGTTAATTCTGAACCCAA
Organism: Ichthyophis bannanicus; assembly: GCA_033557465.1. NCBI lineage: Eukaryota > Metazoa > Chordata > Amphibia > Gymnophiona > Ichthyophiidae > Ichthyophis > Ichthyophis bannanicus. Next base: position 676,041,803 of record CM066032.1, on the reverse strand, counting down.
GCATAACAGCTTGAAAATCTTTCTGGCCAAAAACATCAAGTGTTCTGGACTCCCTGCATGGGGGAATGGATGAGTGGTTCTTAGAACTTTTAATCCTTCTCATAGCTGATTCCACAACCATAGAATGGTGTGGCAGCTGTGGTTTCTGAAAGCCTGGACATGGAGGAACTCGACACAGTGTCCAGTAGCTTGCTAATGGAAGGCATGGTTAGTGGTGCTTCCCACATCTGGAGCATTAAGTTCTGGAGAATGTTATGGATGGGAAGTGTAGCAGCTTCTTTCGGAGCAGAGGAATACTGAAGCATGTCAATTTCCTCTGCCCTTGGTTCCGATTCAGTTGTCAGACACCGAAAGAACTGCCACCATGTCCTTGATAAAATCTCGGAAGGACATGTCCTTGGGGGGTGATAGATGCCTCTCATGGGATGGAGACAGATCTGAAGGTATATCCCAGAGTGGCTCAAAATCTAGAGACTCTGCATCTGAGTTCAAAGACGTGGTACCAGAAACCAGGAAAAAGTCAAAGTAATGTCTGTCAATACCATGGTATCAACGATGCTCCGACATCAATCTCCAAGCTCAGTGCTCATGGTGCGAGGTATCAGAATTGGGGTGTCCATTACCCAATGCTGCAGAGTGCTATGGGCCAGGTCAAAACTCCATGTACAATGGTGCCGACTCTGAGCAATGCTCCTGAAGCTCTCAATACATCAACATCAAGAGATGGTATTGGAGTGGTGGAACTTAAGGGCCTCTAAGGCTCCGGCACTACTGCCACCAGGATCATGGCCAGACTTCTCAATAGCTTGGACATGCTCATCGAAGGAGACTGGAGTTGACTGGGAGGAATCTAGCTTCGAACCTGGTGGCTCCAGTCCCAGAACATGGTACGGGGGGCTCCACCAAGGATAATACATTGGGAGCATCCCCGAGCCCCTCCAAGACTTTGGGGGAAGCACCCTCCGTCCATGGCTGTTTGACCAGATGACCCAACTCCAAATCACCTAAATCTGAGTGCCGATGTCGAGGATCGGGACCCCTTTCCTGCCGATGTCTGATACCTTTCCCGGTGAAGCATATCAATGCTTGCTGCTATGTCTGGACTTGGATGATGTATGGGAACCATGTGACAATGCTGATGGTGTGGAGGCCACCGAAGAGTATGCTAAATCAGTTTGTTGTTAAGTGCCATCAAGTCACTGTCTACTCATGGCAACCCTCTGGATAATTGTCCTAAACTGTGTTCGGTCTTCAGTCAGGTGGCTCATTGTTGACAGAGTGGCACCCATAGCTACTGTTATTGTATCAATCTTATTGCTGGCTATCCTCTTTTGAGCTGACCACCTACCTTGCCAAGAATGATATCTTTCTCTAATGATCTCTCTCTTCACATGATGTGTCTAAAAGTATGAAAGTTGAAGTCTTGTCATCTGAGCTTCTAAAGAAAGCTTAGGTTTAATCTCCTGTAGCACAGACTGGTTTGTTCTTCTGGCAGTCCATGGTATACACAGTATTAGTCGCCAGCACCATAATTCAAAAGGCATCTATTTTCTTCCTGCCTATCTTTTTCGCTGTCCAACCTTTGCATCCATATGAAGTTATTGAAAATACCATAGCTTGAACGAGTTGAATCTTTGTATGGAGAGACTCATCTCTGCTCTTGAGAATCTTGTCTAGGTCCTTCATAGCCATTCTGCCAAGAGCAATACATCCGATTTCTTGAATGTTTGTTTCTTTATTGATAGTTGATCCAAGTAGGTTAAAGTTCTCCACTATTTCAATTCTACTCCATCAACGATGAACTTATTGATTTTGCCAGTTATCAGGATCTTGATCTTCTATACATTAAGGTGCAGGCCCATTTTAAAACTATGTTCCTTGATCTTGAGAAGCAAATGTTTCAGATAGTTTTCACTTTCAGCCAGTAATGTTGTATCAGCAGCACAGTGAAGATTGATGAGTCTCCACCACTTCACACCTCTGTTGTCTTCATACAGTTCTGCTTCACTGAGGATTTGTTCTGCATGTAAATTAAACAGGTAGGGGGGGGAAGTATGCAGCCTTGTTGTACACCTTTGCTGATTTTAAACCATTCTGTTTCTCCTTGTTCTGTTCGAACTGTTGCTTCTTGATCAATGCAAAGGTTGTGCAAGAGAACGATCAGGTGTTCTGGTATACCCACACTTCTTAATGTGGCCCAGAGTTTCTCATGGTATACACAGTCAAAAGCCTTGCTGAAGTCAACACCACACACAGATATCCTTTTGGTATTCTTTAGTCTTTTCAAGGATCCATCTCACATCTGCAATGATGTGTCTCGTTCTTCGCCCTTTGCTGAACCCTGCTTACACTTCAGGCAGTTCTTGTCCCAGGTATGGTTTTAGTCTCTGCTGAATAATCTTCAGTAGAATCTTGCTGGCATGAGATATAAGCAATTGTGCAATCATTTCTACAGTCGGATGGATCACCTTTCTTTAGTATTGGTATAAATACAGATCTTTACCAGGCAGTTGGCTATGATGCTGTCTTCCTGGCAGAGCCTTGTAAGTATGGTAACAGCTGCAATAGATTGCGGTAATACTTCAATGGGAATCACATCAATGCCTGATGCTTTGTTCTTTGACAAGGCTTTCAATGCTGCTTCAATTTCTTCTTTCATAACCAATGGTTCCTGATCATAAGGTACAGGTTGAAACGGCTGTTGGTCCACTTGATCTTTATCATATAACTCTGTATATTCTTTCCACCTTTTCTTGATCTTCTCAGCATCCTGTAACATTCCAATATGAGGCTGGAATTTTTTATTTAACACTCGTAGCTTTAGGAAAGCTGATCTTGTTCTTCCTCTAATAGTTTCTGCTTCTATTTTCTTGCATGAGTCATTGTAGTACTTCTTGTTTTGTCTTGCTGCACAATGGAAATCTATTGAGTTCTACGACTGCCTCTTTCTCCTCTGACTTCAGCTTCTCTGCATTTCTGAGTAATTTTCAGAGTTTATTTGGTCATCCATTTTGGCTGTTCTTGCTTTTTCACCTTTTGTAGAGATTCCTCACTTTCTTCCAACACAACCTTCTTGATGTCATCCCATAACTTTTCTGGAACTCTCTCATTTGTATCTAAAGCAGCAAATCGATTTTGCAGGCTGTCTTTAAACTCCGGTGGTATATTCTCAAGGTCATATTTTGCTACATTTATGAGTGGCTTGCTCTTTTTCAACTTTAGCTTCAGTTGGCATACTAGTAGAGTTGGTGATCTGTACCAGTCAGCTCCAGGTTTTTATCTTTGTTGATGTTATAGAGCTTTTCCATTGTTGACTTCCACAGATATGGTCAATTTGATTTTTGTACAGTCCATTGGGTGAAATCCATATGTACAATCGCTGCTTGTGTTGCTGAAAGAAGGTGTTTGAGATGAATAGAGCGTTGGTCTTACAGAATTCTATCAGTCTTTCTCCAGCTTCATTTCTGTCACCGAGTCCATATTTTCCAACCTCTTTGCCTTCTTTGTTGCAAACCTTTTCCTTCCAGTCACCCATGAATATCAGGATATCCTGGTTGCATGTTCTGTCAATTTTAGCTTGTACTTGTTCATAGAACTCATTGACTTCATCCTCTTCTGCAGCTGTTGGGGCATATATCTGAATTAGTTATGTTGATGGGTATTCCTCATAGACGAATAGAAATTAAGCGTTCACCAATTGCATTTTTTTCATTACAATTCTTGCAAGTTTCTTCTTAATTATAAACGCAACACCACTTCTTTGTCTTTCATTTCCAGCATAGACGACCATGTGACCAGATGCAAAGTGCCCGACACCTGTCCATTTCAGTTCGCTGATACCCATTTCTTTCTCGGCCATCTCCAACTTCCCTTGGTTCTTGCTTCGTAAGTTCCATGTCCCAATATGTAAGACATCTTTGCACCTTCGGACTGTCATTTCATGTGCAGCTACATCAGCAGTCAGACGTCCCGAGGACTTTGATCCAACCACATCATAAATGCTGGCTTTACTCTGAAAAATCTTCAGTTTATCCCCAGTAGCCAGTTGAGTGCCTTTCGACCTGGGGGTCTCATCATCCAGCACTATAATGCAACTTGTTTTGTTGCAACTATCCATTGGGTTTTCATGGCAAGATATGGAAGGAGATTAACAAGCCTTTCTTCCGCAGTTTAATTTTAGTGTTGTTGCTGTTGTCACAGAAATGTGATCCTCCACCGCAACACCGTCCCATTCTGCTGCTGCCCAGATGGATGGTTTGTCTTGATCTGGCACCTCAGCTGAGACCTGTCCATCTTGTGAGATCCTGCCAGTAGTTTAGCCCTCAGCATTACTGATGCACACAAGCCCTCACAGCACGACAAGCTGCAAACCTTAGCCTGACAAATAGTTTACCCTTTGCTGTTCTCAATTCTTAAGTCCCCATGGTGTTATTTGCTGACAGTGGTTACAAGAATCATCATGGTCGGGGCCTAAACATTTTAAGCACCAATCGTGCTGATCAGTTTCCAAGATAGTGCCCCAGCATTTAGTACACTTTTTTTAAAACCACTGTGTGGCTTTTCCATTCTGGAAAAACTGATGGAGGCAAAATCAAATTGGGCATTGGTGGCCCAAACACCTGAAAAAAATAAAAAATAAAACAGAAAAATAAAGAAAAGAAGGAGTACGCAATGATGCAGTACCATTCCGGTCGACAGGAAGGCAAGCATAGAGTACTGAAAGGTACCAAAAACTAAACTTTGACTTATTCTTTCATAGTGGGGTTAGGACAAGGTCCCGATGGCTCCATGGAAAAAAAAAGATGACTGAGGAGAACTGTTGGGAAAGCAGGAAGGCAGGCACACGTGTGGAGGGATAATCCAGAAGCATTCCCATTTGATGCTGGAGAGTGGTCCTGCTTGGGGCTCAGTTGATGCAGACCACCCATATGTGAAAACTGACTTCCTGCTTGTTCCTGGAGATAAGTATGATCCTCTTCCATAAGCTTTCATTCCATTAACAGAAACTGCAAAACTGTCAGATGGTTATGATCATCAGTATCATGCTACAAGATGTATACGTCGCTGTGCCAATATATGCAACCATCTCTGCTCTGTGGAGACTGCAAGTTACACAGAATAGATATGACAAATATGAGTTTGGGGTGAATCATGGAAAAGATGTAAAATTTCCAGAGTGGGTAATAGGAAGGGTTATGAACTATCAAGTAAAACTTATAAGGTTGAACTACAGCAAATAAAGTTATCACCCAAATAAAAATAGAAAAACAGGAAATGATCTAAGTGTCATGTAGTTCACAGCAGTTATGTTTGGGCAGCAACGGATGACTCAGCCCAGTGTTCTGCAACTGTTTTCTTCCTCCTGCTGTTCTATCAGCAGGACAGTCTTGTGACTAGATGGGCTTGGAAGTGAAGGGATATATGAAAGAGGGGCTGGGAGTGTTTGTATATATGGGCATATGGGCGGGGAAAGAAAAATGAGTTTGGGTGAAGAAAGTAGTAAGGTGGAAGGGAGAATGAAAGGCAGTAAAGGCATGGGGTGAAAAGAGGGCGAGTACGAACATAGCTGTAGGCTTCTCCTTTCTCTATTTCTATGCACCCCTCTCCCTCATCCACCTTAGTTCCCCCTCTTTATCCCTCCATAAAACCCCAAAAAGAAGAAAATAAACTTAACTATCCACTGACAAACCAAGATTGGGAAACTCTTTTATGTTCAAAACAAATTAAATTTGTATTTGTACAATTATACCATATAACTATCACAAAATCTGCCACCTCGAGACACAGATTCTAGTCTTGACCTGCTGTAGAATACCGGGAGCTGAGCCAAAATAAGACTTGCACCTAATACTATTCCAGTCTTGATATAAGAACATAAGAATTGTCAAACTGGGTCAGACCGAAAGGTCCATCAAGCCCAGTATACAACTATTTACAACAGTGGCTAATCCAGAACACACGTATCTGGCAGGATCCCAAATAGGAGCTAGATTCCATGCTTCTTACCCTCAGGGATAACAGTGGTTTTTCCCAGTTCAAGATTACAGTCTATTGACTTGTTCTCAAAGAACTTGTCCAAACATCTTAAATCCAACTACGCTACCTGCTTTTACTACATCCTAACATAAGAACATAAGATGCCATACTGGGTCAGACTAAGGTCCATCAAGCCCAGTATCCTGTGTCCAACAGTGGCCAATCTAGGTCATACGTACCTAGCAGTTTCTCCAAGACACAGGTTCCTCAATGCTTGTATTGGGTCAAGCAGTGATATCCTGGGTCCCTTTTAATAATGGTTTATGGACCTTTCCTCTAAGAACTTATCCAAACCTTTTTTAAACCCAGCTACACTAACAGCTTTTACTACATCCTCCGGTAACAAATTCCAGAGTTCCAAAGCTTAAATATGCATCATGTGAAAAAATTATTTTCTACTATATGTTATAAAGGCACCACTTTCTAACTTTATGGTGTCTCCTAGTCTTTGTACTTTGAGAAAGAGTAAGCAATCAATTTATATTTGCCAGTTCCATTCCATTCTATCATATCTCGCCTCTGCCATAGTTTCTCAAAGTTTAAGAGCCCCAACCTCTTTATTTATTTATTATTTATTAACAATTCTTATATACCGCACTATTAGACATCAGCGCGGTTTACATTGAACAGAAAACATCCGACAGTTTACATATGTCTGGTCAGTTACATTTAACAGGAAGTATAACTTGGCGAAATAGGGGAAACTAAATACAATGGAGGGTTATCTGATAAGGGATATCATGGTTAACTATATACAAAGGTGGTACAATAGTACTTGGAACTGCTTGTTATTTCATTGAGAAGTTGGCCTGTTATGAGGGTCTGTTTGTTTGACCACTCAAGCTATTCGCCTGGGGGTTATGTTCGGAGCTGTCATTGAGATATTTAAGGAAGAGGAAATGTTTTAGTGCCTTTCTGAACTGACTCAAGTTGGGTACTGCTCTGATTTGTGCTGGTAAGTTGTTCCATAAAGTCGGGGCGCAGAGTCGGAAGGCTCTGTTGGCTGTTGATCTAGTGCATCTTGTGGTGTCATTTGGGATAACTAGTGTGTTTAATTCTGCTGTTCTTCGTGGCCTGTTTGGTGCAAGTGGTTGTATGAGGTTGGAGAGAGAGGAAGAGGTGAGCCCCTTAGCCACTTTGAATGTTAGCAGTAAGGTCTTGAAACTGATCCTTGCTCGAATGGGGAGCCAGTGTAGCTGTTTTAGAAGGGGTGTTAAGTGATCTCTCCTGGATGCCCCGAGGAGTACCCTCGCTGCACTATTCATGGCTAATTGCAGGGGGTTCAGGGTGGACCGGGGGAGTCCTTGTAGTATGGAGTTTGAGAAGTCGAAATGGGGGAGTATAAGGGCTTGATAAATGGTACGGAAATCATCCGGTTCAAGTAGCATGCGTAGGTGTCTGAGGGATCTGATTTTAAAGTAGATTGCCTTGACTGTGTTGGCTATGTGGTTCTTCATGTCAAGGTTTTGGTCCAGCGTTACTCCCAGGTAGCGTATCGCCGGTTTAACTTGGAGTTGGGCATCCTTTACGTTAATACAACTAGGAGGGGTGAAGTTGGTGTTCCTCGAGACGAACAGGACTTCTGTCTTTTTGTGTTGTATTCTCAGGTTTTGTGATAGGAGCCACTCTGATATGGTGTCAAAGCAGTTAGTCAGCGGGGTAAAGTCTAGGCAATCCAATGATATTGGCATATATAGTAGCACGTCGTCTGCATATATCATGTAACTGACATTAAAGGATTTGATGATGTTGCAGATGGGTTGAATGTATATATTAAACATCAATGCAGATAAAGAGGATCCTTGAGGTACACCTTGACTTTGTTGGAAAGGTTCAGATGTATCCCCGTCGACTCTGACATGCTGCCATCTATCGGACAGGTAAGATTTGCACCATTCGAGTGCTGTTCCACAGATGCCTTTTTCCCTTAGCCGGCAGATGAGAATTTCGTGGCATACCGAGTCAAAAGCCGCTGCTATGTCTAGAAAGACAAGAGCGAAACCCTGGCGTATGTTATCCACACCTGAGATTATGTTGTTGAGGAGAGTTGTGAGTAGCGTTTCTACTCCATGTGACTCTCTGAAACCATGTTGAGCCGGATCCAGTGGAGCTGAGGTGTCTATATGATCCTGTAATTGCCTGTGCACTATTTTCTCGATGATTTTTGCTAGCATAGGTATGCTAGATATGGGCCTATAAGATTCAACCTTTTGAGGATCCAGTTTGGTGTTAACAGCGGTCTTACAGAGGTCTGCTTGAGCGTGGTTGGGAAAGAGCCAGTGGTGAAGGAATGGTTTAAGATTTTTGCTATAATTGGAGATATGTCACATCGCAGGTCCTTTATCCAGTGTGCAGGGCAAGGGTCTGTGTGCGCAGTGGTTGTGTTTAGAGCTAGAATGGTATCTTCGATAGTTCTCTTCGAGGGAGTGAAGGATGTCAGTGATACTGGGTAGTCTTGTTCATCAAGAGGGTCTGGTATTAATATTTTATTAGTCTTGCACATTTTAGATTGCATGTAAATTGCATAGTCCTGTGGGTGGATCATGCTGTGGTGCTCCGGGGTTGGTTCTTTGGCAAGCGTTTTAACTAAGTTAAACAGGTCATGAGGTTTATTCAATGACCGTTTCAGGGTGTCTGTGTGGTGTTGTCTGATTTTATCTGTGATGGCTTTACGATGCCCCGCCAGGTGTTGGATGTAAGCTGATTGGTCACTGCTGGTGCGTGACTTTCTCCATCGTTTTTCTAGCCTTCTTAAAATGGTTAGTGAGTCTTTTAATTCGGCTGTGAACCATGGGGCTGTAGATCGCTTCTTTGGGTTCTTGTTTGTTGGAGGGCGGACAGCGATTGAGCTGAGTTTTCTGTTCCAGGAAGAGATCAACTCTTCTAGGCTTAGTGAGGTGTCAAAGAGTGTGTCCATTTCAGTGAGGATGCGTTCTCTGTTAAATGGGTGGAAACTTCTGGTCGCTGAGTTAGCGGGCCTGCTTTTATCCGTTTTTGTCTTGTGCGAACAGTTAGTGGTAGGCATCTGAAAGGTGATGAGTTTGTGGTCGGTCCAAGGGACTGCAGTTATTGATAGCACGATGCTTTGTGGTTGATCCAAAATTAGTTGCGGTGCGAATATGAGGTCGAGGATATTGCCTTTCTCATGAGTGGGTTCTTGCACCATTTGCGTGTATCCTAGGCTATCTAGGGCGTCTAGGAATGCTGTTGCTTGAGTGTCCTGTACTGATGGTAGGTTGATATCTCCTACGATCCAATTAGGTTTATTTGGACCCTGGGTGAAGGATGCCAGATTTATTATGGTCGCTAGGTCGTCTGGGTCTCCGGACGGTGATCTATAGACTAGGTTTATGGAGCATATGTTATTTGAAATTGATACTGTTTCTAGATGGTTGTTACTGTTGGATTCGTCCATTTGAAACTGTAGGTCGGCTTTGGTGATGATAATTACTCCTCCGCCTTTTTTGTTTTGTCTGTGTCCAGTGAAGGCTGTAAAGTTAGGTGGGAGAAGCTGGTTGAGGATGATATTGTCTTCCGCTGAGAGCCATGTTTCAGTGACCATGAGAATGTCTAGCTTGTGGGCTATTATTATGTCCGTGATCACTGGCCACTTGTTTCGAAGTGAGCGGGCATTTATAAGTGCACACTTCATGGTACTAGGGTAGACATTTTTGGTTTGTCTGGTTTTCATGTTGTGTTGTAGTGGGACATGTAGTAGGAGGTTGCGGTGTGGGAGGTTAGCCCCAGGTGGGCTGTAATAGGGGTCTCCTGACCATCTTCTCTCACTAGATAGTACAATAGGAATGTGGTTTTGTGAGGTGGTGAGGGCCAGTATATTGGATGGTAGTGTTATAATAAGTAGGAGAAGGCACATTAACCTGATGATTGTGTCTTCCATTTTAACCCTGTGAGGTAGGAGGTTTTTCAGGAGGCGAATCGAGGGAATTGGGCGCTCTAGAGCTGCTTGGCTCTTAGCTAGTATATTGTGCAACTGGCAAACAGGCTCAGTGTGTCATACAATAAACTTTCTGGCACCATTAATCTTTTACGCATGAATTAAATGTATATGCATACACAGAGTAAAGCTTAACAGGAAAAGAAAAGCAGATAAGACTACTCTGGCTAGTCTAACCTGGTACAACTGTCAGTATTAAATTACTTTACATGCCTTTAGATTAATTTAAATTACATAGTAGCTCAGAGATGGAAGCTTTCGTGACCCATGTTGATTTTGTGGGTTCACTGTTCTGCACTGGGAGTGCTATCATTAAATGTGATATTGTCTGGCAAATTATTGGCTGAGCTAGTCTAGTACACATACATGGTATTGCAATGAATAGCTAATATTTGGCTGTATGCACGCTACGATCTAGAGAAGGGGCTAGGAATGAAATATAGCACTCTGTAGGGGTACCTGAATTTAGGTTACCGGTGGTATCAGCGTTAGAAAGTACTGAACGGTGACTTCAACTTCTTGGTCTCGCCTTTACGGTCCACGCCTAAGGGCCACGCCAAAGGGCCCTCTGGCGAGGCCCTCAGGCGCGGGCCCGCCAGGCGCGGGCGCGCCCGATGGCGCTACTGTTTAAATGTCCAGGCACGGGTCCCGATTGGACCGCCGTGCAAAGATGGCTTTCCTCAGAGAAGTCATTTCATCCCCCCCTTCTGTGTACCTTTTCTAATTCTGCTACATCTTTTTCTGAGATGAGGTGACCAGAATTGCACCCAATACTCAAGTTGCAGTCACACCATGGAGCGATACAGAGGCATTATGTTTTATTCTTTATTCCCTTCTTAATATCCCTAATATTCTGTTTGCTTTTTTGGCAACCGCCACCACAGACTGACCAGAAGATTTCAAAGTACTGTCCACGATAACACTAGATCCTTTTCAAAGGTGGCACTTAACATAGTTTAGCTATAATTTGGGTTATTCTTCCCTATGTGCACATTAAATTTCAACTGCCACTTGGATGCCCAGTATCCCAAAGTCTTCCTGCAAGTTCTCACAATCCACACGCAATTTAACTGCTTTGAATAATTTGGTATCATTGCACATTTGATTATCTTACTTGTTCCCATTTCCAGATCATTTGTACTATATTAGGAAAGTACAGATCCCTGAGGTACCCCACTATCCGCCTTCCTCCATTGAGAAAATTTGCCATTTAACTATCTCTTAACCAGTTCCCATGCCATAATAGGACATCTTTCATGAGGCACTCTGTCAAATGCTTCTGAAAATCCGGAGTATCAACTAGCTCACCTTTTTCCATATTATATTCTAGTCTTAAAAAAAAAAAAAACAGAGCAAACTGTTGATTTCATCCCATTATACCATGTCTAGCTATATGTTCAGTAATTTTATTCTTTATAATAGTTTCTACTTTTTTGCCTGGCATAGGCGTCAGGCTCACTGATCTGTAGTTTTAAAGATCACTCCTGGAACACTTTTTAAAAATGTGGGTTACAGTGGCCAACCTCCAATCTTCAAGTATTGTAGACAATATTAATGATAGCTCACAACAGTATATCAATCATTTGCTACTCTTTAGTTTGTTGATTTGGTTCACTGAGATTCCTGCAGATCACCACCATTAAATACCATCTATAGCAGGGGTTCTCAACCCTGTCCTCGGGACCCACCTAGCCAGTCGGGTTTTCAGGATAACCACAATGAATATGCATGGAAGACATTTGCATATAAAGGAGGCAGTGTATGCAAATCTTTCATATTCATTGCGGTTATCCTGGAAACCCGACTGGCTAGGTGGGTCCCGAGGACAGGGTTGAGAACTCCTGATCTATAGCATGGGTGGCTCCTTTACATCTTCCTCAATAAAGACCCCAGCAAAAAATTTAATCTTTCCACTATGGCATTGTCCTCCCTCAGTGCCCCTTTTTATTCCATGATCTAAAGGCCCAACTACTCCTTCACAAGCTTCTTGCTTTGAACGGTACCTGAAAAAGTGTGTTATAGGTTTCTGCATCCATGGCAAGCTCCTTTTCAAATTCTCTTTTTGACTTCCTTATCAATGCTTTTCATCAAACTTGCTGTGCTTATGTTTCCTGTTTACTTCATTCAGATCCTTTACCCATTTTTATTTTTGTTTTTAGAGATGTTCTTGTGGCTGTGATAGACTTACCTCATCTTTAACCATGCCAGCTGTCATTCACCCTTCCTTCTACCTTTCATATGTGGAATACATTTGGTCTAGGCTTCTAACATGGTATCGATGAATATCCACACCTAATGTGAACTCTTAACCTTTGCAACGGGGGAGCGTTCTTCTCTGTAGCCTGGTCCCATGGAGGCAGAGAGTTCCGGTTGTGTGATTCTCTGGCGTGCGTGGGGCAGCCCAGCTGACGTCATCTGCCGGCCCGGATAAGTGTTGCAGTATCTCTATGGCACTCTGCCATTGGCGCTCTGTGTGGGCGTGTCTTAAGGGGCATGTCTGAAAGGGCATTACACGCCCCTTGTGAGCCCCTTAGGAGCAGGTTGGTGTGGAGTCCAACAATGCCTGGTGGAAAAAGGAAGAAACCATCCTCGGAGGTGTCACAAGCCGGTGCCATTGATAAGCACGTGATCTCCATGCCACGGGTAAAGGATGCAGGTACTGTCCCTTCTCTGCCTATCTGAGAGGGTGCAGTTTGAGCTCTTTAGAGCGAACGCCTCCGCTTCCTCCAGGTTTTTTGGAACTGTCTAATGAGCCTCAGACCAATGTGAGTCTTCAATGGGATAGTGACCTTCCTAGAATAGTCTCTTGGAAGGAACCTGCTGTCCCTAGTAAAGACTCTACGGGTGCTGCACTTTCTCTTCTGGATGTGTGGCAAATTGTCTCTCGTACGGAACATATTCTCACTGAAACTGTTCCCTTGCTTTGTCAGTTTACAAAGGCTGCATTTGTAAAGTTTCAATCTCTAGACTCTCAAGCTCGAGCCTTGAGCTCTATGGTTTCTAACAGACACCCAAGTAAAATCTTTTGTGGAGTTTCAATCTACTAGTATAAAGGATAGTTCTATGCTGCACCAGAAGCTTGAGAACCTAGAAAATTTGTTGCGTTCTAAGAATTTAAGAGTACTTAATTTTCCTGTTTGCTCAATGTTGTCCCCTATGATTTTATTTCGGAAGAATGTTAAGGACAACCTTCTTCTACCACAGGCAGACTATTTCTTTGATTAAATGTTATTACCTATCCTTCAAGGTTGTGTCTCCTGTGGTGGAGGAGGAAGGAGATGTCCTTTCAGCTCCCGATAAATTTAACCTGACTGCTTTTCTAGAGGATACACAAGATGACATTTCATCTCGAGCTACCTTATTAGTAACCTTGGGCTCTGAGGAGGACAAGAGTACTATTTTAAAAGCAGACTTTAAAAAGAAAGAAATTAAATTTTGTGGGGATCGTATTACTATATTTCCTGATGTCTCACACTCTACGCAAGTACGTAGGAAACAATGTTCCCTCTAATTTTCTGTAGGCTGTGTGCGCATAAAATATCAGCTGTGTGCAGCTTTTGAAGGAAGGTTAAATTTTTGTGCGCCACATAACGACACTCGGAGTTATATACTTTAAAATTTGACTACACATCAGAATACAGTATGTACACCACATTGATTGCACTAGAAAACATTGTAGAACTTGTGAAAACCATAAATACATAACAACTTTTAAATTTGAAGACGTCTGTTGTTTTCTATCAGAATCAGAACCGTAATTTTTGTGCGCTCTGTTGTAAAGTACGTGCGCTCGCTCAGCGAGGTGTGTGCGCGCGCACACGCGCACAGCTTAGAGGGAACAGTGGTAGGAAAGCTTTTCTTGGGTTAAAAGTTAGAGCTCTTGCTTTTGGGGCAACTTTCTTTCTACGATATCCATGTAAATGTTGTATAACTCTCGGTTATGATAATTATGTTTTTTGTCACCTCTGGATTTAGAAACATGGATTTTTGATAGGGAAAAGACTCTGACTTTCTAATTTTTGCACTTAAATTTATTTTTTATTATTCAGTGGGGGTTTTGGAGGGGTCTCTCCGGGCTGTCTGGTTGGCTAGGGTCTTCCTTTTGGGATAATTTTCTAGCCTTGTTTTCTTTATTCTATTAAGTAGGATTTTATCATAATTGTGATTACTATTGTCAGGTGGCCCTGATATTACTTCTTGCACCAAATCCTGCATTTCAATAAGGACTATGCCCAAAATAGCTCCTCGCCTCCTCAATTCCTCAACCAGCTATTCCATGAAGCAGTCATTTCATCTAGGAACTTTATCATTATTTTGAATGGAGAAGTATCACCTCAGGACATACTAGGGAGGTAACTGCAATCACCATTGTGTTGCCAAATTTGCCGCCTTCCCTAATTTCTATTAATACTTCATCATCTGTCTGGTCATTCTGACAAGGTGGACGATAGTATATCCCCATTGCTATTCTCTGTCCTTTCAGACACTAAAATTGCCATACAGAATCCACAGTGCATTCTGTTTCCTGCAGAACTTTTATTGTTAGACTCAATGTCCTTTAACATATAGTGCCACCCTGCCACCAATTTGATCTACCCTATCATTATGATATAGTTTGTACCTAGTTCAGTGTCTCATTGGTTATCCTTCCACCAGGTTTCTAAGATGCTTATTACAGCTCTCTCCATTTTGTGTTATGAATTCTAACTCTCCCATTTTAATTTTTTAGGCTTCTAGCAAATGTATATAGACATTTCAAAGTATGTTTTTGTGTTTGTATTTATACCATGCTGAGTCATTGAAAGGGGCAGTTTCTAGTTTTTTCAACTCTGATTCTCTGTGACTGGGTTTTTTGGGCAGATATTCTTTAACTGCATATTCACAGGCATTGTTCTTTTCCAAAAAGTAGTTGACCTGAAAGCATCAATATCTCTCCCTCCAGTCCCACAGGCAACCCAATTAACAGTGAATAATTCACATTCATGTCCAGCCACATAGTTCTTTTAATCTTATTACCTAGTTCACTCTGATGAAAGGGTTGATCACAATGACAGATACCTTTAAAGCAACACAAATTCCCACAATCACTGACTAAAAACCCATTATCTGACCTTTCCCCGATCATTTAGCAAATCATTAGTAGCCTGGCTACTAGCACTTCATTATCTTGGCAACATGTTATTGTACATCCTGTCCTAAAGCAACCACAGTTAGACCCACTTTTAGAATCAAGCTATCACCCAGTTTCTAATCTCCCCTTTCCATCCAAAGTACAGGGGGGGAGGAATTGTTCATGTTCCGCTCTCTACTTTTCTAAATCAAACAACTATTTCATCCTAGGCAAGCAGGTTTCAGACTATGTCATGATACAGAATCACTCCTCCTCCGCCTTCTAAACGAAATAAGATGCAAACAAAATTTATCAACCATTTTATCGTCTCTGGATCAGAGTGCCACACTCAACTTAGTAAATCCAACACTGCTTCTAAACTGTATTATCCAACATAGGCATAAGAGACATTGTTCATACCTGACGTGTCTTTATGTTTATTATGTTTATGCAATTTCTTGATATACCGCCCAGGCTGAAGGGCATCAGAGCGGTTTACAATCACTATAAGCAGGTACTGGATACATTCCAGTCTTTGCTCCACGGACACCCTATATTGAGCACTGACAAGTCTTGTGTTGATTTAGGAGCCATGCCGAAATCTTAGGAGCCAGTAGTCTTGACCTCCTTGTGTGCTCCCCCCCCCCCCCCAGGACTGGTCCATCCATTGAGCAAGAATGGTTTTTGCACAGGGCCCCGCGTTTCAGGGGGCCCCGCGCAAAAAACATTCTGCATCAGCCCAGGTAGATTAAAAAAAAACAAACCGGCTGCTGCTGCCGCTGCCGCCGTGGAGGTGGCAGAATCAAGCATCCCACGGGGCCCCCCCTGCCCAGCAGAGCCTCCCTACAGCATCAGCTCCCTCAGCGTCGGCTTTCAGAGCTGCAAAGGGAGAGCTTCTCTGACCTCTCGCAGCTCTGTTAAGTCCGCCGGGGCTGATGGGAAATCCCATCAGCCCTGGCGGGATTAACAGAGCCGCGAGAAAGGGAAACTTTCCCTTCATGGCACTGAAAGCCCGCGTTTTGGGGCTCGGAGGCTGATGCTGCAGGGAGGCTCTGCTGGGCAGGGGGGCCCCACAGGACGCTTGATTCTGCTGCTGCCACGGCAGTAGTGGCAGCAGCAGCCGGTTTGCTTGTTTTTAATTTACCTGGGCAGATGGGGGGGAGGGGGGAGTTAGGACTTGTAATGGGCTATGGGGGGGCTAGGCCTGGAAATGGGCTATGGGGGGGCTAGGCCTGGAAATGGGCTATGGGGGGGCTAGGCCTAGTAATGGGCTATGGGGGGGGCTAGGACTGGAAATGGGCTGAGTGGAAGAGGGCTTGAACTGCAAATAGCTAATGGGGATGGGGCGTGGAATGGAAATGGGCTGAGTGGAAAGGGGACTTGAACTGCAAATAGTTGATGGGGAGGGAGCTTGGACTGGAAATGAGCTCTGAGGGGAGGGAGCTAAGACTGGAAATGGGCTGATGTGGGGTTAGGACTAGTAATGGGCTATGGAGGGTGCTAGGACTGGAAATGGGCTGATGGGGAGGGCTAGGACTGGTAATGAGCTATGGGGGGGCTAGGACTGGTAATGGGCTATGGGGGGCTAGAACTGGTAATGGGCTATGGGGGGTTGCTAGGACTGGAAATGGGCTAAGTGGAAGGGAGGCTTGAACTGCAGATAGCTGATGGGGATGGGGGCTTGGAATGGAAATGGGCTGTGAGGGGAGGGAGTTAGGACTGGAAATGGGCTGAGTGGGGGGGCTAAGACAGGAAATGGGCTGATGGAGGGGCTAGTATAGAACTGGAAATGGGCTGTTTGGGGGTGCTAAGATTGGAAATGGGCTGTGGTGGGGACTTGGATTGAAATGGACTCATGGAGGGGCTAGAACTGGAAGTAGGCTCATGGGGGGCTTGGATTGGAAATGGGCCGAGTGGAGGGGAGCTATGATTTGACATGGGCTGATGGTGGGGCTAGGAAAGGACTAGAAATGGGCTAATGGGGGCTGGGATTGGAAATGAGCTGATGGAGGGACTCGGATAGGACTGGACATGGGCTGATGGTGAGGCTAAGGTAGGATTGGAAATGGGCTTATGTGGGGCTAGGACTGGAAATGGGCTGATGCAGGGACTAGAAGGGAGCGGATGCTGGGTGGGGCTGGAACTAGAAGGGAACTGATGTTGGGGAAGGATTAGAATGGGATGGAGCTGGGAGAATGAAATGGAGCGGGAAAAAATATTTTGTGTGGGAGGGAAGACAAATCTACAATTGGCCGGATATTGGGAAAGTGGGGATTGAGTATGGAGGGGTAAAATTTGAGTGGATGAAATAGGAATGAGGAAAGAGCAAAAGGAGAAAGATTATTATGTTAAAGCAGATGTAGAGAGAGAATGGAAAAAAACTAGAAGAGAGAAGAAAGGACAAATGGACAGCAGACGATGGAGAGTTAGCAGAAGACACGAAGAAACCAGAAGAAAGTGGCTGGAGCAATTGTAACTGAAAAAAATGCACAAAAAGTAGAAAAATCTCTTTATTTTGAATTTATTAACTGGAATATGTCAGCTCTGGGAAATGTGCATCATTAACGTCTGTGCTTTGTTTAGTACAAGAGGAAATTTATAGTTTTATTTCTACAGTGTTGTACATTCCAAGTTTGGCTTTTGGGGTTCCCAGTTATCGTCTTCCTGTTTCTAAATTGTGATTCCTTGTTTGGTGATGGTCTGTGTTCTGCATGTGTAACTGAGCTGAGGTATTCTGTTTATGTAATTCCTATTTGACATTGCCACTTGTTCTCTTTCCCCAGTAGGTCATGTACTGTTATTCTCTGAAATGTATTGGTTTAATATTTGCAGTGTTGCCTTTTGATAGGTAGGGTATGGTGCTTTGTGAGTCCTGGTAGTGCTGTTTCGATAAGGCAGGTTTGTTATGGGTTCTAAATGGAGTGTTTGTAGTAGTTCCTAATGTGCCTGGCAGTTGGCACTGGATTATAGTAATGTAGAAATCTTTTAGTCTTTCTTTATCCATACACTCATTAAGAGGCATGTTTTCTAAGTTAGTGTATGGTAACATTATGCAAATATTTATGCAAATGAGGCCCCTTATGCAAATGAGGCCCCGCACCGCATCTCCGCACATGGCCCCGCACCCCCCTTGGGTTGCCCCTGCCCCCCCCCCCTTCTCTCTTGTGCTGGTCTCACGTTCTCAAATCTCACAAGACTAGCACCAGATTTCCTACTCTGCGCAGCATCTTCAGACAAAGATACATACATAGATAAGAAGTTATAGCTTCAGATAGCGTTTGTTATGTGTGTGCATGTCTGTGTGCAAAGTTAGGATGCATGCCTATGTGGTAATGTATGGTGCGTGCGTATGTATGTGTTTGGGGAGAGGGAGATACATATTGTGCCTTTTTGTTCCCATGCATTCATCTCTTTAACCTCCAATACAATGCACTCTTTCCTCTTCCCTCCAACCCCTCTCCTGATGGCCTCCCTATTCAGTTACCCTTCCAAATTCTCTCCTTCACCATCCTCCCTAGTACTCCCATTCCCAGCCCTCCATCCCCTCCAATTATTATTATTTTTTTTTTAATAGCCCACTGCCCCTTTAAATATTCCCTGCCTTCTCCAACCCGCTCTCCCTCCCCAACATTTTTGTTACTGCAGGCCGTGATTGCAGTCTTCCTCTTCTCTTCTGTCTGTGGTGATCCGATCCTCCACAGGCAGACAAAAGGGATCACCACCACGATCGTGGCTGGACTCTTCCTTTCTGCCCGCCTGAGATGGGATCCCTGCCAGTTACCATTGAGGTCACGATTGTGGCCTTCCCTTCCTTTTCTGCTCACAGGAGATCAGATCCTGTGGGCAAACTTAAGGGGTCACTGCCATCTGGGGAGAGGGGGGGGGGGAGGAAATCCCAGTTGCCAAATACAAATTTCTGGTTGCCATAGTGACCTGGAGGCTGAGATTTTCATGCCCTGCTATATATAAATTAAGATCACACACACAAATCTCTAAAATGCATAGCCTTCCCATTGGATTATTTCAGGGTACCAGTCTAACATTTTCCTTTAACCTATGTTTATGCCAACTAGCCACCTTCATAAGAACTCTGGACCTCAGGCAGATTTTACTTTGCCAATGATACCCAAATCATCTTTTTCACTAGCTATAACAATCCAAAATCTCACTCAGTTACACTTAGCTCTTCTCAAAATTTCCAAATACCTTTCAAACCATGGTATGAAACTAAATTCTTCAAAATGTAAAGCAATGTGGGTTTCACATTGTCTTCTACTTATCTCCAGGCATCAATAATTGTCCTAAGTGAATGTATCTGTATCTTAGAAGAGAATCAATTTTAAAACCTAAAACTGGAACCTCAAATTGCTTTGGTCATTAAATCATCTTTATTTGCACCACGCCAAATGTATGGCAAAGTTACTGTTTTATCAGTATACCATGAAAATTTTGGTCTTTGTGTTATCAAGATGAAATTCCTGTAACTCCCTAAACAATTGTATTCCTCAGTCCTCTATCCATCAGCTTCAACTGCAACAAAATGCTGCTGTTAGGCTTATTTCTAAAAACAAGCGTTATAACCACATCACTGCAGCACTGAAAAAAAGTTTACATGCCCACCCAGCTCTTTCCAGAATCTATTTTAAAATGCTCACTATAGTGCAAAAAGTGCTACATAATGGACTGCCTAGCTACCTTTCCATTTTCCTGATACTTCATTATACATGAACACCAGGTACCAATATATGAACCAACTCTTCTCCTCCTCAAACTGTACACACAAGACACCCAGCATTTTCCTATTTTGGCTCTTTTCAATGGGACACTGCCTCCAGGTCGCTTCAAATTAGTATTGAAGACATCTCTCTCTTCTGAAGTATTTGGGAGTGGACGGAAGAGAGAAAGAACACCCATTTACCTATCATGAGGCTCCCAGCTACAGAATCCTGTTTTCAGTGCTCTTTGCTTACTCTATGCTTGTGTTAATGGCTTGTGATTAATAGTCTAATATCTGGCTTGATTCATTGTACTGTATTTATCTCTTCTGCTATTAATGTTTTATTGTAAGGCACTTGTGTTAGACCCTAAAAACCCCGAGAGGCAGTATATCAAGAAATCAAATAAGCTAAGCTAAATTAAACTAAACTAAAATTTACCTAAGAAAAAAGTAGCCCAAGTATCCTTTATTGCAACCTCTCTATTGGATGCCCCAGCTTCCCTGGTTTGATAGCATTCTTCAAAAGATACCCATTCTAAGCATGTGTGTGAGTAACAGCTAGCTTTTCCTCATTTTACATTTAATAGCTTGACATTCTCCTTTTTACATGTTAGCAGTCTGGTTCCATCTTGGTTAGGGTGAAGCCCAGCTTTTCAAAATAGAGTCCCTCTTCCTCAGAATGTTGCCCAGTTCCTAACAAATCTAAATCACTCTTTTTGCACCATCATCTCATCTATGCTTTAATACTCTGGAGCTCTGCCTGTATAAAGCATAGATGAGATGATGAGCAAAGTTCTCTAATTCTGGTTGCATTGGGGGATTGCCCTGTGCATGAAACAAAGCTTAAATTTGGCTTCCAGAGCCAAATAAAAACATGCACCTTCCCTACTGTCACCACCATGAAGACCAAAAGACACTTTCCTACTGTCACAGCTCAGAGCTTGTGTCTGGCCTTCTCATTCAGATGAGTCCTGATACTTTGACAGTATTATAGTTTGAGTGACAAGCCTAAGCCCCAAATAAGAGTCCTGTACTTTCTCAAGACTCACCTTCTCCAGTCATGACCCTATGGGATTTTATTACCCTATTTTTTACTTCTTATTGTACAAAGAGAATGCTCTTTCAGCATATCCCCAACTACAAATATACACAAATCTCTTGACTCTGAAGCAGTCACTAAAAATAACCAGGAAGTTAATATCTCTGGAGTCAATATTGGGCAATTTTTTTTTTGGAGGGGGAAGAGGTTACGAGAGGGATATTACATTATTTTTCATTGTAAGGTACATGAGGCAGTGACAAATCCCATTAAGTACAGTTCCCTGACCCTCTTTTCCCCAGTACACTGTTCCTCCACTTTCTCTAAAAGCTACGAACAGCTATTCTGTTTTTTTCTATGCAGCGAGTGAACTCCTGCACTATTCATATGTTAAAACAGTGCAGATGTTCACACATCACAAAATGTCACAAGAAAACAAAGCAGCTGTTCATTTACTTAGCAATTCTTTTATACTGTTTTACTGTATATTAAAGAGTCAAAGCAGCGTACAGATAACTGAACTCAGTGTACCAAGGAAAGCTCAACTAGAGGTGGTGCTGGCAGCAAGCCTGCAGAGAACGTGAGGGAAGAAGGTTAAACTGTCAGGACAGCCAACTTGAAGGGGATGGGATGGAAATAGGATGGCAATAACTGGCTGCTAGGATAGGTGGATGGGAGTTGGGAATGGTTGGGATGGAGCCATGGGAGAGTATGGAGGAAGAGTGCTTGGGGAGAGCAAGGGGAATGGCTGGAGAGGGAGTGTGTGGGGAATAGGGGAGTCAGCCTGAAGAGATATTGTGGGGGGGAGCAGACTACAGCATCATTGGATAGAATCTCTCCTCCAAACCAGGTCTGTCATTGAACAATGACACCCTTTACTGAGGGCCCTGGCTCTCAAAGTAGACCTCACTTGAAAAATAGTCAAGATCACCATTAGTGGATCTGTACTGGAAGTGCTGTCTACCACAGAGAGGTGGTAATTCAGGTGACAATGTAGCAGCTGATAAGCATGCAATAAATAAAACCAGGAGTCAGTTCAAAGATCCAAGCCAGTTTATTGTGCACATGGCTCAGCTAGTCAAAGCTTTAAAAGGACTGAGCAAAGTTTTTACAGAGACATACTCATTTATACCTCTTTTTCAGTTTCATACATGAGAACTTTCTATTGGTTCCAGCTTGATACATGCAAACTTCCTATTGGTTCCAACGCCCCCTGCACCTGTCCAATCAGAGATCCCTCCTGGGCCTAGCACCCAGCTCCCTCCCTTAGGACTGTCCTAACAATGGTTCAGTTTCTAGGTTTGATACTTCTCTACTGCAAGGTCGTCTAGCTCCAGGAATGCATGCATTGAAACATTTCTTTCTTTTGCACACAAGAGAAAAATGAAAGACTTATGAATTCATGTAAAACTTCTTATTAAGCAGTTTAAAACAATTTTCTCATTTTTCACAAATATTTGGTTCTTTTCTAGCTATAATGGGGGTTGGGATCCAGGCCTAACTTACAGGCCTTTCATATTTGCAGACTACTCTAGGCCATAGCCTGCCAAAACAATGGGCAATGAATGGTAAACAACTATCCTGCAGGACAAGAAACAGAGAACATTTTTCAGTCTAACTATATACTGAGGACGGGTATTCTGCAAGAAGAAAATCTCATTCACTATTAATCTATTCACTTTAAAGGCGGGCACTGGCCTAAAACGCCATGATTTCTTTAAAATGATAAAATCTGAACAAAAATCTAGAAAATCTAATGATACAGGAACCACATCTCTTATATTTAACAAATTTGTTGTTTGTCTGGACTCTGGAATTTAAACCCCCACCCTCACCCCCAAAAAACCCTTGATCCAAGCAAGGTATGAAAATTACAGTAATTCTGTATCCTTTTATCACACTAACCACCTACTTGTTTCTTATTGATTTATTTCAGATCAATCAGTCCCACCCACAGACATCTTTGACAGCTTCAGCCCCAGGGTAGAAGCATTAGGACCATTTGAAAGAAGCTTCTCCAACTGCTGCCAGTTTCCCTTTTCCTTTATTCTGAAAGGACACGGAGTTTAAAAGGCTGTGTGTAAGGTTTAATTACAAAATCCTTCTGTAGTTCCATAATGGGAATTCTTACTAAGAGGACTTGTATTGATCAATAAAGTCAGAAAGCTACACTCTATGCAATATGGTACAGACTGGCAGAAACCCGATAAAACTGTAAAAAGTGAAACAGTGAATGGGAAGTACAGAGGACTGTGTCAAGAAAGCAGATATTCAAAAATTTACACACATGCTATAATAGAGTTTTTAACACACTACAATTCTATATAATTATATTCCCCTTATCTTGCACAACCAAAGACCGGTTGCGTGAACATTATACGACTCTGAAAAAGAATCTCAAAGTGTGCCACCACTGAGAACAGTAAAACTATCCCTGGGAAATATTCTGCATGAAATAATTCATTAGATTATGGCCATGCACATAGTACATATGAATTTGGAGAGTCACGGATTGCTACTAAATGATGGAATAAGTTGACCATTAAACTACTAAAGAAAAAAATTAAAATGTACTCAGTAGCAGAAGAGAGTTGGTGTCTGTCAGCATTTGGGCTCTGAGGACCAGAGCAGTAAGATGGCATTTCAACAGTGTTGCAAGGCACTGGGATTAGTGAAAGCTGTGAGAGGCTGTGACCATAGCCAGATGTGATCTCCTGATGTGCAGGGCCGGCACCCCCCTGCAACCTATATATTGTGCTCCCTCCCTTATTACTATTAATGCTGGCTACACCCCATCCTCTTCCATAAGGAGCCTACCCAAAAAAAGCAGTACTGTAAATACTGCAATGGGCCCTGGAAAACCCAAAAACCAGTTTGAAAAGCTGAACAATTCAGATCCCTACATACAAACTCCATGTTAAAAGAACATCTGGGAGGAAGCAACGTCACCCACCACGATGTGTAAACGGGGGTGCGGGGTGAGAATGTCCACAGTCTTGGCAAAGGCAAATACTATCACTTGCAAAGGATTGTGGGGAATGTAGTCCATTCATACCAGAATCAGCCGTTCACAAAATAATGAGTTGTGTTGCTCGAGTGTAAGCAAAGAAAATATATTTTATTTATGGGGTTATTTCTCCCACACAGATTTACTTGGTAACACAAAAGGACACTTGCTTTCAGTATTGTACTTAGGAAAAACAAATCATGATATAAGCAACTGAGCTTCTTAAGCAATCAAACAATAAAGACCTTGTTGGGAAACAGAAAAAGGTCTTTCTGAGGGCTCCTGCTAATACCTTTTAGCAGTGCTCCAAAAGCAAAAACAAAACCCAAAAGTAACCAAAAACTGTTCTTTTTCAAGGATAACTTTCTTCTAGTTTCACACACAAACAGTAGTTTCCTTTCAGAGCTCATGTGTAACTGTGCATGGCTTAATTACCAATAATTAGCCAGCTGCAAACCCCTTTGCTGGTTCACTTTCTCTACGTGGCTCAAATCCTACCCTAAAGCTTTCTTGTAAACGTTTCTGGGTAGATAAAACAACAAGTTATATTTCCTTTTGATGGTTGTTGTATTTGTGAAAGTATTTTACCACAGCGCCTAGACAGAGAGCAATCCATGTATTCATTCTGATCATTTAAAATATCTCCTTCAACTATCATAGAATCAATATCATGGTCTGGCTCAGAGGAATTCCTTAATGGAGCACTCTCAGGACAATACTTGTTTCCCTGCTGTCTTCCAAGTGAAGAGCTAGGGCATATATCAGTGTTCATACCTGAGCTTCCTTTGTTGTTAGGTTTCCTCTCCAGATATCCTGGCCAGTAAGTAATCCAGCTTTTATGTCCAGCCTTCCAATCAAGATCCCTGGACACTGGGTCTCTCTTCACATACCTTCTTGCACTGGTCTTAGGGCCCCTTCCAAATGCAGCCGTCTCCTTCACAGGTGCCGTCCGGGAATTCCTGGCTCTGTAACCCCACTCCTCTGGCTTCCTCCAGTCCAATGGAGTATGCTTGCCTCTGGAATGACTCCCCACACACGTACTGCTATGGGCTCTTTCTTTAGACCTCCAAGATGTTTTCCTCTTCTTCCTTCCACGTTGATGCTGCTGCTTCCTCTCTCTGTCCTTGAGCTCCGGGTTCCTCATCTGATTCTGTGTAGAATATGTTTTACTTTTAACTTGTTTAGAGGGATACTCCACCCTAGCACAGCTCAGCTGTGCTGAATCAAGCCCTGCCCTTGGAGATGAGTGATTGGGGATTACCTCATAGCTCTCCTGATTGAACACACGTTTCCCCACTTCAGCTCTTCTAGAGGCTGTTTGAAACCTGGTGCATTCTGGGACTGGTAGTCTTATGAAAACATTCTGTTTTAGTATTTCTACCAGCTAAGACAGGTTGCTTGTTCAGAGCCAACTCACCTCTATTATAGCTCCTTCCTGAACTATGATAAGCTTCCTTATCACAGATGGCAGCTTGAGCAGAGAGCTCCCAATGAAAATCGCATCAAAAATTCCCCTTAGAGATGGATTACTGCTCCCCAATTGCAGGAGAAGGAGTGGAGAGGCAGCGGAGCATGGTGACATGAAAAAAAGGGGCCGATATCCACAATTCTGCGTGTGCAGGCCCGAATGCAGGAGCGGGAGAAAAAAAAAGATGGCGCTGACGGACACCTCGCAGGCTAAACATGCAGAGAGGGCAGCAGAGTGTGCGGAGAATTGGAAGTTAAGAGAAGTGCTGGATTAAGTACTACGGTGTTGTGAGCAGAGCTCCAGGAGTGGTTTGAGGAGCTGAAGGCTGAGGTGCAAACGGCAAAGAATGAGCTGGGGGAGATGCTGGCTGGTATGAAGGAGGTGGTCGAGGAGCTGACCTACAGGATGGGGGACCACGAAAACATGGTGTAGACACTGGAAATGCAGCAAGAAGAGCTGGAACAGAAGGCAAGGAGAGAGAATGGAGAGAGCAGGTGCAGCTAAAATTGGAGGATTTGAAGAATAGGTCCCGAAGAAACAACCTGCACATACAAGGGGTCCCTGAAGAGGCGGAGTTCAAGGATTGTGAGAAGGCAGCAGCATCAATCTGCCTGGAGGTCCTGTGTCAAGGGGGAGAAGAGGACTTTGCTAAGCCTAAGGAGATATATGGGGTGCATCGTGCATTTGGGCCTGGTCAGAGCTAACAGACCTCGGGACATTTGCCTAAAAGAGTACAAAATAAAGGAATGCATCGCAGACAAAATGAGAGGCCTGAACACTTTTCAGTGACAGGGGTATCCAGTGGCCATATATGCGGACTTATCATTGGGAACTTTACAAAGAAGGAGAGAGTTGGGTCCAGTAACTAAAGCCCTGCGGGGGAGGGGGTGCGCTACCGTTGGCTGAATCCTTTTGGATTAGCTTTCACCAAAGGAGAGAGAACCTGGCGAGTGCAGACGGTGGCTACAGCGCTGGCAGCTTTGAAGGAGGCTGGCTTGGAGTTGCAGGAGGCAGAGGCTTGGCAGGAGTGTGAGAGGAGAGCACAGGAAAGTCAGCAAACGAATCCGGTGGAGCGCAGGCGGCAGGGTCAACAATTGGAGGAGGAGAGTGACAGCAGGAAATCGCAGAGCAAAAGCGCAAAGAGATGACTGTGTGCAGATATGTGGGGACCGCTGATGTGGGAGGGGGAAGGGGGTTCTCCTAAATGTGCATATGACTTTTAAAGAAATGGGGTTAAAGGGGGTATGGGGTCAAGGGAGTGTTATGTTGGTGAGAACAAGGACTCCCACAGGGGCATTGGCTGGGGTTTGGTATGAACATGGGAATGAGGGAGGGGGTGGGAGGAGTGTGGGACTGTTTTGATGTATAGGAGTACTGTGGGAATCGTGGTGGTGGGGGAGGGGAGTATGGACTATAGGGGTTAGGGTGGAGGGAGGGGAATAGCGGTGGGGGAAGAAGGGGGAATGCTGGAGAATGGTGGGTGTAGTACTACTCCACGTACAGCCCTGGGTTCCAGAGGCTTGGTGGGTGGGGGGGGGGGGAGGGAAGGGGGGGTCAGTATTAGGGGGGAGGAGGATGGGAAGTTGGGGGAAGGTGGGGAAACAGCAACTGGTAGTAGCCACAGTGAATGCAAAAGGGTTACGAACATGGCGAAAGAGGCAATGTATGGGGAGGGAGGGGCTGAGAATGAAAGCTGATGTACTGTGCATACAGGAGACACATTTGCGGGTGGGCCAGGAGAGATTGGTGTGTTCAAGGCAATATCCTAGGGTTGTTTTGGCAGGACAAAGGGCACAACCTCGGAAAGGGGGAGAAGGAATACTTATTAGTGAAACATACAAGGATGCACTGGTGGATGACCGTAGAGATAAAAAGGAAAGGTGGGTGGCGGTGAGGCTGAAGATTAAAGAAGAACGTGTGTGGATAGTGAGTGTATATGGTCCGAATACGAGGGAGGAGTTCTTTTTTTTTAAATTTGTTTATTTAGATTTTCCTGAATACAAGAATAAATCAGTACAAAGATATCCTTTAACAAAAATCATAAAGCATCCAAGATCAAAATATCATTCACATTAATCAAAACACATCAAGAGAGAGAGAGACCAAATATAACTCCCCCAAAAGGGAGATAAACTCCTTTTTTCCTTGATATTTGTTTAAGTAAAACTCCAAATTTGGCAGCACAAGTGAAAAAGCTAACCCACCTAAACTTCACCCTCCCTAACCACACCCTCCTTGTCGGCAAGGAACTGACGCAGATGAATCACATCAATATACACATAATCCCGACCCTCATAAGTTACTAAACATCGACAGGGAAACTTCAAGAAAAAAAGAGGCCCCCAGGGCTACAATCTGGGCTCTAAGCTCGAGGAACTGCTTCCGCCGAGCCTGAGTCACCCGACCCACATCTGGAAAAACCTGGAGTTTATATCCACAAAACATTGCATCTTTACATTTAAAATAAGCACGTATAATTCGCAGTTTGAGAGATTCAGACCCGAATATCACCACCAAGGTACAACGCTTCGGAATGACATCCAGCGAATCCTGCAAAAACTCCGTTAAATTAAGGCCGGCCGAATTATCCAAGGGAGGAGATTCCTCCTTGGCCTGCGTCATTGCCTTAGAACCAGGAAAAAAGGAATACAAATGCACAATATCCACAGAATCATTTATGTAAAGTCATTTTTATTATTTCCATTTAAAACATGCAAGTAACACAATTACAGTCAACGATGAGTCAGTGGGTCGAGCCCAGAGAGCTCAACAGTAAAGAAAATACAAGTACTATCACAGAGATATATATACACATGGGAGAACTGCTGAACGCAGTACCCCGTAAATACAAACAAACATCTTCAACGCTGAGGCATAACAGCATCGCTAGGCGTTACCCAGAGTACAAGTATGAGTTGGCAATTATGACAATGTGCCGCCAGGACAGAGGTCCAGTAGGCAGTGCTCGGACATCTACATAAGAACTCCCACAAGGGCAACAGAGCAGGGCCCTCCTCCGGATTTATCTCCCCCCCTTATCCCCTAGGGCACCCCCCCTCCCCAAGTAAAGAAACCCCTAAACCCCCTATATGCTCCCTACATTCAGCAGTTGAAACTCCCCCCCATAGAAACGCCTTTCTCCAGAGGGATCAACTACCCCTGAGTCTCCTCCCGCTCCCAAGTAAGGTCAGGGGTCCGGGCTGATAGCATCGGTGCCCATATGGATTGAAAACGGGTCCATGCTTTAGGCCCCAAAAGCCGTGCCGTTCTACCCTCCATAGATCTTAGTTCCCCCATTAAGCGCTCCCACTCCACTATCCCAGGACCACCTACCGATAACCAATTACGTAAAATACAATGTTTAGCTACCAGAAAACTCTTCTCGCAGAGCTTCGACTGGGCAAGCGTACCCTGGATCCCCACAGTACCCACATTAAAGAGACACCACAGGGGGTACAGGTCCACGTCCCCCCCCCCCACCCAGACCGCCACTTTACTCCTCACTGCTTCCCAAAAGGCTTGAATTAGAGGGCAAAACCAAAATCGGTGAGATAAGGTGCCTGGGTGCCCCTTGCAGAGACCACACACATCAGAGGCCAGCAGTCCCATTTTCGTCGCTCCTGTTTCAGAGACATACGCTCGCCACACAAGCTTAAATTGCAGTTCGCGGTATCTAACAGCTTCGGAAACTGCTCGGATTCTATGGAAAGCCAGCTCCACCAACTCCACCGTGAATCCCTCCACTCCGTCTCGCTGCCAACGGTCTGCCAGCGAGAGAAATCTTGCCAAACTACCTGGGGGAGCCAAGAGTTCCCTCATCTGCATCGCAGTAAGCTGGTCCTGGCATTGTTCCAACACGGACCAGAGGCTATGTACCCGAGAGAGCATTTCCAGACCTCCCGGCAGGCTGTTAACATAATGCCTTACCTGCAAATAATAATAGAATGTTTCCTTCTTCAGGGCATATTTCCGCGACAAATTCTGAAAAGAGTCGAGCTGATCCGTATTGTCCATCCGTAACTGCCCAAGGTACTCAATACCTGCCCGCAACCATAACTTGCCCCCCCCCACCGGCCGCGCCCGGTGGGAAATTCCTGTTGCCTCTCAGGGGCAAACAGTCTGTGAGCCTCCATGACCGACCGCGCGAGCTGCAAAGGAACTTCCAAACCACTCGAAGTGTGCGGAGATAGGGAGACACCCGCCACGCCAGGGGAAGTGCCATGCCCCCACAATGAAGCAAGTAAGCCCTATGCCAGCTCTCTGAGAATTGATCGAGCAGAGTAATCGGTAGCTTGTCGGCATTCCCCATCACCAAGTCACTCAGACGCCGCACGAAATAGCTCAAATTATAAGACCGCAGCGAAGTCAATCCAAGACCCCCTTCCCCAGCCGGCCTCATAAGTGTCTCTAGGGCAATGCGCGGCCTCCGGGATCGCCACAGGAAGCGACTAAGCTGCTTATGCAGTTCCCGTAGATCCTGCCCAGTCACCCAAAGGGGAAGATTCCGCAGTAGATACAGCCATCGCGGCCATTCTATCATCCGTACTAATGCTACCCGCCCCAACAGAGACAGGGGGAGATCCTTCCACTTCAGCAACCTCGCTGTGGTAGATTGAAGAAGGGGGCGAATATTGATTTCATACAAAGATCGCAAGCGGGCGGGAAGGAAAACACCCAGATACCGAATAGATCCTGTCGCCCAACTAAGCGGAAAATCACCCCACCACTGGCCCCGCGATTGATGATCCACATCTAATACCAGCGACTTCGTCTGATTAATTCGAAGTCCTGAGAACTGGCCAAAGCGCTCAATCATACCTAAGGCTTCCGGTAGAGACTCCATCGGCTTCGTCAGACATAACAAAAGGTCATCTGCAAATGCGCTTACCTTTATACCTCCGCCTCGCCAGGCAATACCAGATATCCGTGGGGATGCAATTAAGGAGAGTAGAAGAGGTTCTAGCTGTAACACATAGAGGAGAGGAGAAAGCGGGCATCCCTGACGCGTACCACGATGTAAGGGAAAGGGTAAGGAACAGAGCCCCCCAAAGTCAACCACCGCTCGGGGAGCTGCATATAATGCATGCAACCCCTGCAGAAAAGCCCCCTGAAAACCAAACCTCCGAAGAGCCGCAAACATATAACGCCACGATACCCTGTCAAAGGCCTTTTCTGAATCCAAGCTAGCAAGAATCAGTGGGTCTTGGGCAAGTATAGTCCGCTCCATGCCCAACAACACCGTACTAATATTTATCGAGGCTTCTCTGCCCCGGACAAAGCCAGCTTGGTGGGAGCCCACTAGCCCCGGCAAGCACCCCTGAAGCCGTTCCGCTAACACTGATGCAAACAGCTTTTGGTCCACATTTATCAAGGAAATAGGCCGATATGAGGCAGGGTCCTCCAAATCCTTCCCCTGTTTCGGAATCAGCGTGATTCTAGCTGTACGCATGTCTCTGGGGAAACTACCGGTCTGCACTACTTCAGCATAGAGTGCTGCTAACGTGGGGGTTACCGGAGCCTCCAGCATTTTGTACGCCTCATAGGTGAAGCCATCCGGGCCAGGAGCCTTGTGCGATTTCCCATTTCTAATCGCTCTCTGGAGTTCCGTGCCCGTAATCTCTTGATTTAGCATGGCAACTTGGTCTGGGTGAAGCTGTGGAAGCGAGACCCGCTCCAGAAAGGAAGCCATGGAGGCCTCGTCTCCCTCTTCAGCTGCGTACAGCTGTTCATAAAAAGAGCGGAAGACCCGCGCCACATCCGCTGGCCTAGTGTGCCGCCCGCCCTCCCCATCGCGGATAACCAGTATCCCACGAGGCCCAGCCTGATCTCTCACCAATCAAGCTAACAGTTTCCCCGATCTATCTCCATAACGAAAAAATTGATGGCGATAGTACTGCTGGGATTGGATGGCTCTTTCCTGCAGCAAAGCATTCAGCTGCTTCTGAAGCTCCAAATAGCCGGCCACACCTTGCGAGTTTTTGAGGGCCGTCCGTTTCGCTGCGTGAAGTTCCCCAGTCAAGCGAAGCACAACAGCATTGATTCGTTTACGTTCCGCACCCACATACGCAATAATATGTCCTCGAAGAACCGCCTTTCCCGCCTCCCAGAACAGCGCCAAGGAGCTAACCGTTCCCTCATTGAATTTAACATATTCAGCCCAATGTCTGCCCACAAAGTCGCGGAATTCCGGCCGATTTGCGAGATGGCTTGGAAAGGACCATTTAGAAGCTCCCAGCCGTTCACAACACCACGACAGAGAGAACATAGCATGGTCAGACACCAGAACCGGCCCTATCTCCGCGTGACTCACTTTCCTGAACCAATGCTGAGACCAAAATGTAGTCAATTCGAGACCACGTCTGGTGGGCACGTGACAGATGTGTGTAATCTCTGCTATTCTGATGTAACACTCTCCAGGCATCCACTAGCCCACCCAATTCACACAGATATCGGACTCCCTTTTTGTTCCAGCTCTCCCCCTGAGAAGAGTGAGAGCGATCCAGTTGGGGATCATGAGGGCAGTTATAATCCCCAGCTAGGATTACCGGGATCTTTGGGGCACCTAAAACCTTATGGAGAATGGTTTTAAAAAAGTCATGGTCATAATTATTGGGGGCATACACATTTCCCAGGAACAACTCTTCACCCTGAAGCTTAAGATGGGCGAACAGAAAGCGGCCCCTAGGATCTAGTTCTACCTTTAATACTTCACATGCCAAGTTCTTATGGAGCAGAATTGCAACACCTTTTTTCCGCGTATCCGAGGGAGCGGATAGAACTGTTCCCACCCAGTCTCGTTGCAACTTGGAATGTTCTATGGCTGTCAAATGCGTCTCCTGCAATAGAGCCACGTAGGCCTTTTGGCGTTTCAAAGCTTGGAGAATTTTTGTGCATTTCACAGGAGTGGTGATCCCCCCAACATTCCAAGTTACAATGTTCAACTCATGGTGGATGATATCTGCGTTCGATGCATACAAACTTAGGGCGCAACACTTTGTTTGGAGCGTGGGGCAGCCCAGCCTCTACCCCACCTCCCACTGATGGCGCTCTCAAGCGGTGGAGTTCCCAGATAGACCAGAGCAATAACCCATCCAGAAGTAGGGTCCCATGAATAAAGCAACCCCCCCGAGATTCCCCTCCCCCCCTTATAGCCCTTACCCCCTCCCCAACCCTTCCCTCCCGCCCTCTCCCCCTCCCCCCCCGCCCTCCAACCAGCCCTCATCTATCATTCCCTCAGTATCCTCAACTGAGGCCTCGGTCAAAGCGATGCTGCGGGGCAGCCTCCGTTGTCCTCCCCGCCCCCGCCCCCCGGCCCCACATGCGAAAATAGCGCATCATGGTCAAGTGCTAAAGCAAAGTTGAGGACAGCAGTAATGTAACAAAAACATAGCTGTACATGCTCATGAAGGAAGAAAGGGACAAGAGACAAGCAGTATATAAGTTACATTCAGGTCGAAATATTCCTCCGGTTATCCACTGAGACCCGTCCTCCTCCAGGATCATACCACAGAATGCTCCGTATCTGCGGGTCACATGTGGTCTCAATCTGTCCCCTCAACAGGCTAAGGACTTTCCCTCCTTGTGTTATACTTCATCCCCCTCAGAGGGGAGGCTAGCCCAGCTCTTAGTTTTCCAGTGATGCAGCCGGTAGCTCAGTCATAAATTGCTTCGCTTTGTCAGCTTGCGTAAAGGCGTGCGCCTTCCCCTGAAAAGTGATCCACAACGTGGCTGGAAAGGCCAAAATAAAACGAATCCTCCTACGGAACAACTCGGAGCAGATTGGTGCAAATTCCCGCCGTTGTGCCGCTACCGCCGCAGAGTAATCTTGAAACATCAGGATTTTCTTGTTGTCCAGCAACAGTTCAGGAGTTTTCCTATAGGCTTGCAAAATTAGGGCCTTATGTTGAAAGTTTAGCACTTTCAATATAACCACACGTGGCCGGCCGCCATCTTCTCGACGGGGGCCCATGCGGTGTGCGCGCTCAATTTTGAAACGGCCTCGCAGATCCGCAAGGCCCAGCGCCTCCGGCAGCCAGGTTTCCAAAAAAGGGAGCAACTCCCTTTCGGCCTTTTCCTCTCCGATCCCCAAGAGGCGCAGATTATTACGCCTTGAACGATTTTCGAGGTCGTCCAGTTTCTGCTGCATCTCCTGCAAGAGCTGTGTGTGTTTGAGCAGTTCCCGCTCGTGGCACCCTTCGTCGCTCTCAAGGCTCGTGACCCTGTGCTCCAGCTCATCAACCCGCTTTCCAAAATCCGCCAGTGAATCTTCCATACTGTCGAGCTTTTTCAAGAGCAGATCGAACTTCGAGTCTAAGAGTTTGACCACTTCCTTAGCGAGCTCCGCGGGGGCTGAGTCTATGCTCTCACCCCCGGGAGAAGCAGGCTGTGTCGTCGCCGATGTGGAAGGCCCAGCTTTGGAGAGTTTTTCACGCTCCCGTTTCGGCGCCAGAGGCATGATGGTGAAGTGCGAATGCCGGCTGCTGGTTGTAGGCAGCTTCAGGTACCGGTTTCTCGTGTCGGGGAGTGTTGGGGAGGCAAATTGCAGAGTTTAAAGCAGTTTATTTCATGGGGCTGCCCCGGAGCGAGCGAGAAAGCGTCCACGCTCACTCACGCATCACGTGACCTCCTCCACAGAATCATTTAAATGTAAGATCTCAGACAAATACTTTTTCAGCAATATCTCAGGAGAAAGCAAGTGAGTAGAAGGAAAATTCAAAAAGCGCAGGTTCCTAGCCCGCTGTTGATTCTCAAGCAATTCCAAATGATAGGAAACTGAGGAAATATCCTTAAAAACAACATTAGAATCCTTATACGTTTGGAGCTGAGAATCAACCCGGGTCAGAGAACCAGCGACAGCAGTCATTTGATTATCAATAGTTTTAACCTTAGCAACAACATCATGTGAAAAATTACACAAACAGTAGTAGTCAAACGAGACTCAATCTTTTAAAGCACTGACCAAATATCCAAAAGAGTCACCTCACTTTTAAGTGGCACAAAAAGATTTTCAGAAGTGGGAGGGACCACAGGAACTAACAACGGAGATGTATCTTGCAAGGGTAACTCCAAGGGCGTAGAAGAGTGTGAAGGTTGGGGGAAGGGAGGTGGTGTCCGGATGTCCGGGATCAAAGAAGCCCCATCCAGAGACTGGCTAGCAGGTGGAAGAGAAGCTATGTGTTTATCCATAGGGCCGGAAACCTTACCTCCATCCCCTTATGTTACCTTGGCAGCTGGTTTCGCCTTCCGTTTCTCCATCGAAGCACACACAACCACTAGCACTCCTGAAAACCACCACAGGAGCACCAAAGGAGCACACAAGGAGCGTGTCTAGCCCCTTGTGACACGACCCCGTGGGCCGCGAACACGCGGCCGCGTGTAACTCCCGCTGTGCTTTGTAGGTCTCGGGGAGGGGTCCTCGGCACAAGGGGCAGCTACCCACTGCCTGCAGCAGTCAACACAGGCACCCAGCTCCAGCCGACCATGCTGCTCCGCGGCAAGGGAAAACCACGGCAGCTCCCACACAAAGCAGCTCTCTCTCCCAGGAGGGAGGCGTTCTATGCAGGTCTGACAGCTGAGTTGGAGGGTTGGAGAGCAACTCCAATTGTTTTGGGGGGGATTTCAATTTGACAACCAATCCAAGACTAGATTAACAGTGGGGGAGCGCAAGGAGAAGGAAGGAAGGAAAGAAAGGGTGTGCCTTTTAAGACTTAAGGAGCACCTGGGATTGGTGGATGTGTGGAGGGGTAGGCACCCAGGAGGGCAGATATACATGTTCTATTCTCCTGTGCACTGCACGTATAGTAGGCTGGACATGACTTGGGCTAATGGAAAGTGAGCAGGCAGTGTCAGAGAGGTAGAATAGGGGAGCATAACATGGCCAGATCATGCACCAGTTAGTGTTAGTTTTGAGGTAGGTGAGAAAGATGAAGGGTTAGGTTTTGGCGCCTAAATGATGCTTTGTTAGAGGAGTCAGAGTATGTGGCAGGCATAAAGGGAGTGGTGAAAGAATACTTGGATTACAATTTGAATGGGGAAGTAGCTGTGGGAATGGTCTGGGACAGTCTGAAGGCAGTAGCAAGAGGACATCTGATAAGCATGGCAGCAGAGGAGAAAAAGAAAAAGGGTGGAGGAGAGGCAGTTGTTGTGGAAGATAGAGAGACTGGAAATGAGTCAGAATGATCATAACCAACAGGTGATAGAATTGGTGAAGCTGAGGGGGGGGGCTTAGTCAAGAGCAGCGGAAATAGCGTATGAACTGGCGCTGTTAAAGCAAGTTCAGTTTGAAGGGGGAAATCGCATGGGGAAAAAGTGTTGGCTAGTAGGCTGAAGGCTAAACAGCAGGGGCTTGGATAGAGGGGATACGAAGTCAAGAAGGAAAGTTGGTCCATAAGTCGTTGGAGATAAGAGTCGTATTTAAGGAGTACTATGAGAGGTTATATACCAGTGAGGTAAAGGAGGAAGAGAGGGATGGAGAGCTATTTCTAAATGAGTGTCAGTTATCGAAGGTAACTGAGGCCGAGCAGGAAGAGCTGGGATGGGAGATCAGTGAGGAGGAAGTGGAGGTGGCCATTAAAACATTAAAAATTGGAAAGGCGCCAGGGTTAGACGGGTTCTCAGCTAAGTCTTATAGATTGTTGCATCAACAGGTTCAAGGTATATTGACAAAGGTATTCAATGCGAGTTTTTATGGGGAGGCGTTGCCAAGAACTATGGAGGAAGTGGGGATTATGATATTGCCGAAGCCGGGGAAGAATAGCACTACATGTGCAGCTTATAGGCCGATTTCCCTGATCAATTTGGACATGAAGATATTAGCAAAGGTGTTGGCTATGCGGTTACAGAAGGTGACTCAGAAGTTAGTGCATCAGGACCAAACCGGGTTTATAAGAGGAAGGCAAGGGGGGATAACATATGGAAAATTCTAAATGTAATTTGGAGGTTGCAGAGAGGGGGGCAAGAAACAGTGTTTGTGACGGTTGACAATGAGAAGACATTCGAGTGGCAGTTTATGATCCAGGTATTGTGAAGAATGGGATTAGGAGAACGATTCGTAAGTTGGATTAAGGTCTTATATGCACAGCCGACGGCAAGGATAAAAGTAAATGGAGGGTATTCTGAGTGTTTTGTATTAGCAAGGGGGACAAGGCAGAGGTGTCCTCTATCACCCTTGCTCTTTGCTCTGGTGATCGAGCCCTTGGCGGAGTATTTACGAAGGCAGCTGGATATTAGGGGGATTGAAGTGGGGGGACAACCAACAAAGATAGTGCTGTTCGCAGATGATGTGATTTTTACTTTAGGACAGCCGCTAACTACCTTACCAAATTTAATGAAGGCAATCAGAAGGTATAGTGGGGTGGCGGGTTATAAAATGAACATGGGTAAGATGGAAATATTAAGCCTTAATCTTTCTAAAGACCTAGAGAGGAGGTTGCGAGAAGAGAGTGCGTTTAAGTGGATGAAGTCGACCTTTAGGTATTTGGGAATACAGTTAAGTAATACTTTGGAGAACATACAGGAGTGGAATTATACGTAAGCCACTGTTACAGAATCTGAGGAAGGCTCTTTCTAGGTGCATCTGACGTGGTTAGGCCGAATAGCTAACATCAAGATGAATGTTTTGCCGCGTATCCTTTTTGTGTTCTCTGCGCTGCCATGCAGTGTTTCGAGAAGCCTGATACGCAAATTACAGGAGATGATTATGTCTTTCATATGGGATGGGAAAGTCCCTAGGGTGGCATGGAGAACTATGTATAGGGTCAGAGAGGAGGGGGGGGGGGGGCCTTGGGGAGCCATGTATAGCACATTATTATGAGGTGGCAAAATTGTGGGCATTATTCGCTTGGCAAGAGAGGTGAAACCCCTCAGTGGGTGTATATGGAACAAGGGCAGGAAGGCAGTTTGGAGGCAATGATTTGGGGGGTGGGAGGAGGGGAGGTGGGAGGAGGGGAGAATGGAGAGGGGAGACAATCCCATAAGAGCGTTAACTGCGAAAATTTGGCAGAAGTGGAAGCCATACTTCTTAGCCGGCAAGCAGGTGTCTAGAATGACCTATATTAGGCGAATGGGGGGGGGGGGGGGAGTTCTCCCGGGGGGGGGAGGAGTTTTCAGGGAATGGGCGAGTAAGGGGTTGTACAAGATACAGTAAAGCTTAGTTACTCACCTGTATCAGGTGATCTCCAGAAACAGCAGGAATTTAGTCTTCACATATGGGTACCATGGGTATCATCGGTACCGACGAAGCCTGCGCGGGAACACTCCCCAGTGTCCAATAGGAACGCTTTTGGGAGCATCCCTCAGCACATGTGCGCTGCCTTCCCGCCTTTCCAACTGTCCCTCTTCAGTTAAGTTTGTAGCTGAGTGAAAGGACAGAGGGAGAGAGGAAAGAGACAGAGAAATAGAGAGAACTCTTAGGGGAGGTGGGTGGGTTGTGAAGACTAACTTCCTGCTGTTCCCGGAGATCACCTGTTACAGGTGAGTTACTACGCTATCTCCAGGAACTAGCAGGAATGTAGTTCTCACATATGGGGACGCCCTAGCTGAAGATGCCAGGGAGATGGCCCCAGGAAGCTGCCACCTATAGTGAGGTGGGCCATGCTTCCTCCCATGGATCTCTGGCATCCCACCAGGGTTGATGGGTAGGAGTTGAATTAAGTCTGAAAGAGATCTTGAAGAACAGCCTGGCCAAAGGAGACATCCCAACAGGAGGCTTTATCTAGGCAGTAGTGGGCTGAGAAGGTGTGCACCAAAGCCCAGGCGGCTGGTCGACAGATGTCATCGATAGACACAGAGTGAAGGTTAGCCATAGAGGCTGCCATGGTTCTCACATTATGTGCTGTGACATGGCCTTGAAGAGGAAGACTTACTCTCATAAGTAATATGCATTGTGCAATCCATTTAGATAGTGTTCTTTTGCAGACTGGAAGTCCCAAATGACTAGAATCAAAAGCAACAAAAAGTTGAGAAGACTTTCTATGATGCTGTGCTCTTTGTAAGTAAAAAGCCAAGGCTCTTTTACAGTCCAAAGTATGAAGATTCCTTTCTGCATTACAGGCATGAGGCCTCGGAAAGAATACAGGAAGGTAAATCGATTGATTTAAAATAAAAGGCGAAACTACCTTTGGCATAAAATGTGGATGAGTTCTGAGAAAGCATAGTCACTCACCTGTAACAGGTGATCTCCGGGAACAGCAGGAATTTAGTCTTCACATATGGGTATCGTCGGTACCGACTGAGCATGCGCAGGAACGCTCCCCAGCATCCAATAGGAAAGCTTTTGGGAGCATCCAACAGCGCCCGTGTGCTGCCTTCCCGCCTTTCCCAACTGTCCCTCTCCAGTTGAGTTTATAACTGAGACAAAAGAGAGAGGAAAAGAGAGAAAGAGAAAGAGATATACAACTCCTATGGGAGATGGGTGGGTTGTGAAGACTAAATTCCTGCTGTTCCCGGAGATCACCTGTTACAGGTGAGTAACTATGCTATCTCCAGGAACAATCAGGAATGTAGTCTTCACATATGAGGATTCCCTAGCTGCAGAGGCCAGGGAGAAGACCCCAAAAGTTGTGTGCCCTTGTGAAAGGGCTCCACTTCCCCCCATGGATTTCTGGCATCCTACTAGGGATGGTGGGTAGGAGTTGATTAAATATGGAACAGGTGTTGAAGAACAGCCTGACCAAACAAGGCATCCCGGCAGGAGTCCTTGTCTAAGCAGTCATGGGCTGTGAAGGTATGAACCAAAGCCCAAGTAGCTGCTCGGCAGATGTCGATAAACA
This sequence comes from Ichthyophis bannanicus, assembly GCA_033557465.1. Taxonomy (NCBI): domain Eukaryota; kingdom Metazoa; phylum Chordata; class Amphibia; order Gymnophiona; family Ichthyophiidae; genus Ichthyophis; species Ichthyophis bannanicus. Next base: position 676,002,702 of record CM066032.1, on the reverse strand, counting down.
CAGAGTGAAGATGAGCCATAGAGGCTGCCATGGCTCTCACATTGTGAGCTGTGACATGGCCTTCCAGAGGAAGGTTTTTACTCTCATAGGCAAAAGATATACACTGTGCAATCCAGTTGGACAGTGTTCTTTTGGAGACTGGGAGTCCCAAATGACTAGGATCAAAAGCAACAAAGAGTTGAGGACTTCCTATGTTGCTATGTCCTTTGTAAGTAAAAGGCTAGAGCCCTTTTACAATCCAAAGTATGAAGATTCCTTTCTGCATTTGAGGCATGAGGCCTCGGGAAGAACACAGGCAGGTAAACCGCTTAGTTTAAATGAAAAGGTGACACCACCTTTGGCATAAAATGTGGCTGAGTCCTGTCACCCTCACGGTGGCCAGCCCAATGCCTAGGGTGCTGAGTCTTGGTCTGCCTGTGGTGTTCCTGCCTCAGAGAGCGTGGGCTTGCTTTAACCCTACAAGGCCTTCTGGAAAAGAAAGTCCCTTTACCCTTGAGCACAGATGAGTTGCAGTGGCGTGGTTTCAGGCAATGACAAGAATTTATTTTCCCCTTCCCGGCGGATTAAATGCAAGTGAATAACTCAGGACAAAACATGTCATACAATTGGCTTGAGGAAATTATACATGAACTCAGGTAAGTTAGCCTTGTCAGCTTCAGGCTTTAAACGTGCAGTGCTTGATACAAAACAAAACCCCAACAGCTTCAATTAGCAAAGAAAATGTTCCCTTTTCTTCTGCTGCTTTTACCGTCTCTCACAGACACTATTCAGCATAGGGAATTCACATGGTCAGCCAAAGATAATGTACAGTCCATCTGATCATCCACTATTTCATTATGGTCAGAGTCTATCTGCATTTCCTCAGTATCAGGAATAGCAGGGTGTGTCAATAAGCTGCTATCCTGCTCTTTGAAACAAACGGTTTCTCTGACCTCACGTGGTTTCTCTCTGTAACACTCTCCTGAGCAGGATTGTAAACTACCATATATGCTGTAGTTTTTGTCCAGGGAGTTTGCTAATTTCTGGTAACTATAGGGAACTGCTTCATAGCTAGGTTCAAACTTGTATGAATTATTAAGCCTACCTTTTGGCTTTGAAAGGGAAGGAACTCTCCACTCTGCAGGGTTAGACTGGTTCTCAAACACGGCTTGTGTTTGCTTGCCTCAGCCTATTAACTTTCCCCTCAGATGTACCGGTATTCTCCTGCCAGCATGTCTCTCTCTGTTAGGAGCGTGTGAGCTTTGCCAAGCCTGCCTCAGGAAGATTCTTCTCTCTCCTGCCTTTACCAGACAACCCCTGTCCTGGGTTGCTTCCTTCTGGCCTCAGGAATATGGCTCCCTTGGTTCTCACTCCTCCTTGACTCCTTCTAGTCAGCGTGCTCCTTTGCTGGCTTCCTTTCTCGTCCTGGTTCTGACTCCAATTCTCCCTCTGGCTCTGCATCTGCTTCTTCTGGCTCTGCTTGCTCCAAGCTAATGACCAGTTTTTATCATTGTAACTCTCAGGGCTTAGCTGTGCCCTGCCCTGAAACAGGTGAAACTCATTACCTCCTGAGCTAGGGCATACGTCACAGCAGGGGCGTGTCTTTCTAGCTCGTGACTCTTTGTTTACTTCTGCTTTGCAAACACTGAGCCATGTGCTCAGACTGCCTGTCAGTTTCTGAAAGCAAATCCTTATCTTGCCCTACCTTTATAGGCTCAGAAGGGACTTCTTCATGACAGTCCTAAGGACTATCTTATCGTGATGGAACCTTGTATAAGGAAGATCAGCCACCAATGCTTGCAATTCACTGATGCGACATGCTGATGATTGAAATAAGAAAGATGACCTTCCAGGAAAGGAATTTCAAGGAGGTAGTGGCTAATGGTTCAAAAGGTGGTTTCATAAGCTGCCCAAGAACCAAATTTAAGTACCATGCCACCAGTGGTGGCTTAATGGGAGGCTTAGTTAAAAGAAGGCCTCTCATAAATCTCGCTATGAGAGGATGAGAAGAAATAGATTACCCATTTAGAGGCTTGAAAGAAGCTGCAATAGCACTCAAATGAACTCTCACTAAATTGGTCTTAAGCCCTGCATTAGACAAATGGAGATACCTCTGGAATCATTACTGGAGTATCACAAGAGGGTTAAGACCCTTCTGCGAGCACCATATGGTAAACCTTTTCTACTTGAAAGCATAAGAGCGTCTTGTGGAAGGTTTCCTGGAAGCATAAAGGATATCCTTTACCTGTTGAGAAAGGTTAAGACCGTGAAGTTCTAGGCTTTCAGCAACCAGGCCCCGAGATGCAGACTGTGGATTGGGATGCCACAGCATCCTGTCCTCCTGAGAAAGGAGATCTGGAGCAGATCCTAACTCCAGAGGCGGAGCTTGAGAGAGATGATGGAGCAGAGGGTACCACATTTGCCGTGGCCAATGTGGAGCTATGAGAATCATATGACCTCTGTCTCTTTGAAGCTTGAACAGGGTTTTGGGAATTAGGGGAATGGGTGGAAAGGCATACAGGAAATCCTGGCCCCAATGGAGGAGGAAAGCATCCCTGGCCTGAAAACCCTGAGCCGGAATTCTGGAACAGAACCAGGGAAGTTTGGCATTCAGCGGACTTGCGAAGAGGTCTATGTCCGGGGTTCCCCAAATTTGGAAAATATTGGCCACCTGGTCTGCATCGAGGGACCATTCGTGTGGAAGCAGAACTTGACTGAGTCTATCTGCCCAAGAGCTTTGAACGCCTGGAAGATACACCGCAAGGAGATAAATCTGATGTTCTCTGGCGAGGGCCCATAGTCACAAAGCTTCGTTGCATAGCGACAGAGAGCCTGTTACGCCCTGCTTGTTCACACAGAATATGGCTACTTGATTGTCCATCTGAACTAGGACTGTCTTGTAGCTGAGCTGGGTATGGAATACTCGAAGAGCAAGGAAGATTGCTCTGAGTTCCAGGAGATTGATGTGTAGATAGGCCTCCCTTGGAGTCCAGGTACCCTGGGTAGAGAGGCCTTGCAGGTGGGCTCCCCAACCTACCTGTGAAGCATCTGTTAGAGTGGCTTGGGGTGGGGGTTGCTGAAAAGGAGACCCCACCAAAAGGTTCTGGGGTGACTGCCACCATTGGAGGGACAAAATAAGGTGATCTGAGTTTGCTGTTTTGTCTGACAGGCAACCTGACGCCTGAGCCCACTGAGTGGATAAAGTCCACTGGGCTGCCCTCATATGGAGGTGAGCATAAGGAACCATATGCACGGTGGATTCCATCTGGCCTAGCAACTAACATTTCTCGAGCAGTGAGGTGAGGTTTTAACACTGCTTGGGAAGCCAACTGCACAATGCGAAGGCAGCGGGCCTGTGGAAGGTAGGCCCTTGTCTGTATGGTATCCAGAAGAGCTCCTATAAACTCTAGAGACTGAGTGGGAGCAAGGTTGGATTTTGGGACGTTTATGACAAGTCCCAAATACTGAAGGATGCGCATTGTGCGAGAGCACACAACCCTGGCCTCTGGCTCTAAAGGGGCTCGAATGAGCCAGTCGCCTAAGTAAGGGAAGACGAATATTCCTAGGGTGCAAAGAAATGCTGCCACCACAGCTATGCATTTTGTGAACACCCTTGGTGCCGAGGCCAGGCCAAAAGGAAGAACCCTGTATTGGTAGTGCTTCCCTTGAAATAGGAAGCAAAGGAACTTTCGATGAGTTGGATGGATGGGAACATGAGTGTACGCATCCTTGAGATCTAGAGAACAAAGCCAATCCTGACTCTGAAGGTATGGCAGCAGAGTTCCTAGAGAAATCATTTTGAACTTCTCCTTGAACAGGAATTTGTTCAATTCTCTGAGGTCTAAAATGGGTCTGTGTCCTCCTGTTTTCTTTGGAATAAGGAAATAGGGGGAGTAGAACCCTGTATCCTGTTGAAGAATGGGTACCTCTTCTATTGCCCCTTGGGTAAGGAGCACAGTGACCTCTTGACCTAACTGGTTGTTGAGAGAGGTCTGAGAATTTAACTGTCTTACCACTGTAGGAGGGGGCATGCTGAGGAAATGAAGCTTGTATCCCTCTCTTACAACAGACAGAGTCCAATTTTCTGCTGTTATCTGACCCCATCTGGGAGCAAAATGACATAACCTTCCTGGAATAGTGGAGGGTCCTGGACCGTTCAGGGCCAGGAAGGCAAAGTTCTCTAGATAGGAAGGCAAGGTTCTCTAGATAGGAGTCAAAGCCCCTGTGGAGGCTGAGTCTGCTGAGGCGGTTCAGGCTTAGCAGCTTTTGTTTTTCTTTGCCTAGGTTGTTGCTGCTGTCCCTTTTGGGCAGACTGACCCAAACGATGTCCCTGTTGGGTATAGGAGGGATAGAACTTCTGAAGAATGGTTTCTTGTAGGATTCTTGTAGGATTCTTTCCTTGCAGGATCAGCTGTAGATTTAGACAATCTATCCAAGGTGATATTGTCAGCATCTCTCTCATTAGCTTTTTCCTGCCAATTCTTGCCAAAGAGATTCTCTCCTGTGCAAGGAATATTCCCTAGTTTATCCTGTACCCAAAGTTACAAGTCAGATGCCTGGAGCCAGGCAATCCTACGTGCACCTATGGCAATAGCAGAGGTTCTGCTTATGCACTCAAAGCAGTCAAAGCCTGCACGATTGACAAACTTGGAAACATCCTGAGCATGTTTGACAAGGGCGAGGTAATCCTGCCTCTTATCAGGAAGGAGAGTGCTCATAAGCTCTAAATCTCCTGTGACCTCCTTAAGGAACATTCCCCATATATAAAATGTAGGAACTGATCCTAGCAGAAAGCATGGAAGCCTGGAAGGTTTGACGTCCAAAGGCGTCAAGAGTCCTACACTCACGTCCTGGAGGATTAGATGCATGCCTTTTTGCACTCTTGATCCTTCTCATAGCTGATTCCACCACCATGGAATGGTGTGGTAGCTGAGTCTTCTGAAACCCAGGACAAGGAGGAACTTGATACATGGTGTCGAGTCTTCGAGAGTGAGGAGATGTGGTTAGAGGTGTTTCCCACATCCTTAACATGAGATCATGCAAGATCTCATGAATAGTTAAGGTAGCTGCCTCCTTGGGAGCTTTAGGGTATTGTAGGATTTCTAATTCCTTTGCCCTAGGCTCTTTTTCAGGAGCCACAGTGATGGAAAGACCTTGAGCCACATCTCAGATAAAACCCTGAAAGGACATATACTCTGGTAGAGACATCCTACGCTGAGAAGAAGAAGAATTCTCAGCAAGAAGTACTCTTGTATCGGCAGAGCTTTCAGTCTTCAGACTCATCCGAGGATTCAAAGTACCTCCGATCCGGGTGATCGTGCAAGGCATGGTACTGGTACAGATCGAAGTCGGCATCGGAGGGGTCCGGTACCGACTTGTCGATACCGGATGGATAAGGATGACTCGGTCCCGGTAGAATACCTGCCGATGTCGATGCAGTCAATACCGGTACCGGAGTCGGTGCCGGTTGAATTGTCTGAAGCGGTTTCAAGGGAATCAAGGCCATGAGAAGATCCGCCAGACTATGCTCAATAGCCAAGAATCTCTGGTCTATCGACGCTGCCGATGCTTGGGTATCGGTACCGGATGAAGCAGCCGGTACCCCAGAGCATGGCACCAGTAGTTCTGCCGAGGATGAGGCCTCAAGAACATTCTGGAGCCCCTTTAATGCTTTGGAAGCCGAAGCCTCCCGCCGGGGCAATTTTGCCGGTGAAAGTCCCTCAAGGGCAACGCCAAAGGCATCTTGATGCTTAGAGGGAGATCTACCCTTTGAGGACCGGCTAGATTTATGTTTAGTTACCTGAGATCCATGGGAGGAAGACGAAACCCTGGAAGATGTCGATGCCATAGAGGCTGCATCGGAGGGAAAAAGGGTGCTAAGTTTAACAGCTTGGTTCTGCCGGCCCCTCTTCGACATCTTACCACATATCGACTATGCCAACGCAATACTCCACTGTCTACCACAATCCACTTTGCTTCCATTACAGCTAGCAATGAACTCAGCAGCACGAGTTCTCCAGGGCGCTGCCATGAGGGAACACATGACACCCATCTTGAAACAATTACACTGGCTCCCTATAAAAGGTAGGATCACATTCAAGACCATACTAATGACCTTCAAGATCATAAACGGACTCGCCCCATCTTCCTTATCCGATCTCATACTGATAACCCCCCCTAATAGATCTAGAAGATCTCATGCCGCCAATAAACTAGTAGCCCCAAAAGAAACGACCAGGTGTTGCCAAAGCACAACGAACAGGGCTTTTAAGCTCGCCGCACCTAAATGCTGGAACACCCCTTCCACACAGTATCCGTGATATCACCAATCTAACCCAGTTCAGAAAAGCCGTGAAACATTACCTCTTCCTCTTACATTACCCGGATGACAGCACCACTGATCACTCACCATCCAGCTAGGCAAATCTACGCAAATGTCCAATCAATTCGCATTGTACAGATGTAAAGTTACCCCTGTTTCTTTCCAAGTTCCTATTCCTGTTATTTGTAAACACAAATCAAGTCATTTGAAATGTGTATGTAAAATGTTCCATGTAAACCGCACTGATGGAAAATAGCGCGGTATATTAGAAAAGGTAAATAAATAAATCCCACAGGCAACACACTCCGAAATAGAGTGGTCAGGACCTAAACATTTGAGGCACCACTCATGGGTGTCGGTGACAGAAATGATACCGCCACACTTGAAACACTTCTTAAAACCTGAAGTAGGTTTTTCCATTTTAAAGGAAAAGTTGGGCCTAGTGCCCAAAATGGCGCGTGGCACCTGAGGAGAAAAAAAATCTGGAAAAGGCTCCAGAAGAAAAGGTGGGGTTTTTTTGGAAAAAAAGGAAGAACCACCGGCGGTAGCGGTGTAGCGTTGAAGGAAGAGAGACGCAACCGCAAAATAGAAGAATAGAAGGGAATTATTTTCTGCGGTGACAGGATGTGCGACATGTCGGCTCCGCGGAAAACGAAGACCTGGAGAGGGACAGTTGGGAAAGGTGGGAAGGCAGCACGCAGGCACTGTGGGATGCTCCCAAAAGCTTTCCTATTTGACGCTGGGGAGCGTTCCCGCACAGGCTCAGTCGGTACCGACGATACCCATATGTGAAGACTACAGTCCTGCTTGTTCCTGGAGATCAACCTTATCATGGTGAAAGCTTGTATAAGGGGGGATCAGCCACTAAAGCTTGCAATTCCCTAATGTGATGTGCGGAGGTGATTGCAATTAGGAAGATGACCTTCCAGGATAAAAACTTTAGGGTTGTAATGGCTAAAGGTTCAAAGGACTGTTTCATGAGCTGTCCAAGAACTAGATATAAATCCCATGCCACCGGTGGTGGCCTGATGGGAGGCTTTGTTAATAGAAGACCTCTCATAAATCTTGCTATGAGTGGATGAGAGGAAATTGGCTGTCCATTTAGAGGCTTATAGGAAGCTGCAATTGCACTAAGATGGACTCTTACTGAATTTGTCTTTAGACCAGCATTTGATAAATGAAGTAGGTCCTCTAATACCGATTCCAAAGGTATCACAAGGGGGTTTAAGCCTTTTTGAGAACACCATATAGTAAAACGTTTCCACTTGAAGGCGTAAGAACGTCTTGTGGAAGGTTTTCTGGAAGCCTGAAGACATCCTTTACCCGTTTATTTATTTTATTTAAACTGATTTCTATCCCGCCTTATCCTTCAATCAAGGTGGCCTGCACAGCAAACAATCGACAGACAATGTGTTTAGTGTGGGCATGCAATGGGCGGTGCGTGTGTGTAGTTGTGGTGTGTCATTGATTCTTGTGTGGCTATTTACAGTGTGCGCTATATACAATACTATGTACAACATAAGCTTGCTTTCATATGTGTGTGGGTTGGGGGGGGATGGAGTTTGACTCTGTTGCTGTCCATTGGGTGACATCCTCGTAGTACTCCCTGAAGAGGGTAGTCTTGAGGAGCTTCCTAAAGTCCTTAATGTCTGTTGTTGAGCGAAGTTCATCGGAGAGTGAGTTCCAGATTGCTGGTGCTGCCGTTGATATGGCTCGTTTCTCAATATCTTTGTGTATCTTGTTTACGTCTTTTGGTGTGTTAATGCGGTTGGCTGTGCCCCTCCTCCTCGATCTTGCGCTGTTGTCTGGATGTATGAGTGGATGTAGGCTGAATGCTGATAACTGTTTGATTTTGAACATGTTAATGACTGTTTTGTATTTGATGCGTGCGCTGATTGGTAACCAGTGGAGATCTTTTAGAGTGGGTGTAATGTGTTCATTTCTTGTAGTGCCAGCTATTATGCATGCTGCTGTGTTTTGTGTGAGCTGTAGTGGTCTTAGGGTCTGCTTTGTTAGGCCGAGGTATATTGGGTTGCAGAAGTCGAGTATTGGAGTTACTAGAGCCTGGCATACTGTGCAGAAGTGCTCCTGGGATAGTAAGGGCTTGAGACGTCTTACTAGGCTCATCCTGTGATATGTGTTTTTGGTGGTTCTGCTGATGTGTGCCTGCAGGTTCAGCTCTTTGTCTAGCATCACTCCGAGGTATTTCACTTCTGGTTGTATGGGTATGGTTGTGTTGTCTATCTTGATGTTGATTGGAGGGATGAAGCTGTCATTTCGTGTGATGATTCGAGCTTCGGTCTTGCTGTAGTTTATGGTCATATTGTTGTCTTGGAACCATCTGTTCGTGTGACGGAGGCATTGTGTTATCTTTGAGTGGTCTGGGTTGTCAAGGGTGAATGGAGTGTAGATCATTATATCAGCATATATAGTGTATTTTATCTTGTGGTCTTTTATGATGCTGCATATAGGCTGGATGTAGAGGTTGAATAAGAGCTGATAGGGCAGATCCTTGCGGCACTCCTTGTGTTGGGAAAGGTTAAGATCCTGCAGGTCTAGGCTTTTCAGCAACCAGGCCCTGAGATGCAGGGACTGGGGATCCGGGTGCCATAGCATCCCGCTCTCTTGGGAGAGAAGGTCTGGAGCACACCCTAACTCCAGAGGTGCAGCTTGAGAGAGATGTAGAAGCAGGGGATACCACATTTGTCATAGCCACTGTGGCGCTATGAGGATCATACGACCTCTGTCTCTCTAAAGCTTGAAGAATGTTTTAGGGATGAGGGGGAATGGGTGGGAAGGCATTGAGAAGTCCTGACCCCAGTGAAGGAGGAAGGTGTCCCTTGCCTGGCAATTGTGAGCCGGAATTCTGGAACAGAACGGGGAAGTTTGGCATTCAGTGGACTTGCAAAGAGGTCTATGTCTGGGGTTCCCCAGATGTGAAATATCTTTAACACCTGGTCTAGGTGGAGAGACCATTCGTGAGGCAGCAGTACTCGGATGAGTTTGTCTGCCCAAAGGTTTTGAATGCCTGGAAGATATACCACAAGAAGGTGAATTTGATGCTCTCTGGCGAGGGCCCATAGTAGTAAAGCTTCATTGCATAACGAAAAAGAGCCTGTTCCGCCCTGCTTGTTCACGTAGAACATGGCTACTTGATTGTCCGTTTGGACTAGGATTGTCTTGTAGCTGAGCTGGGCATGGAATACTTGAAGAGCTAGATAGATTGCTTTGAGTTCTACGAGGTTTATTTATTTTTATTTAATTTATTTATTTAACATTTTTTATATACCGCACTATTCATCATCAGTGCGGTTTACATTGAACAACAATATACCTGCCAATACATGACTGATCTAGGTTTACATATAACAGGGAAGATAAACTGGGTGTGAACTGGGGATAACTATCTACATAGTTATACATAATTATATATACATTGAATAGCCACCTGTGGAGTCCAGGTACCCTGGGTGAAGAGATGGTGCAGGTGTGCTCCCCATCCCACCTGTGATGCATCTGTTAGGGTGGCCTGGAATGGGGGCTGTTGGAAATAAGACCTCACTAACGATTCTCCAGTGAGTGCCACCATTGTAGGGGCAAGATCAGTCATTGTGAGTTTGATATCTTGTTCGACAGACGTCCTGTGGCCTGTGTCCACTGTGTGGATAGTGTCCACTGTGTGGATAGTGTCCACTGTGTGGATAGTGTCCACTGGGCTGCTCGCATATGGAGGCGAGCATAGGGAACTACATGAACTGTGGATGCCATATGTCCCAGTAATTGCAGCAGTTCGAGCAGTTAGGGAAGACTTTCCCGCTGCTTGAGAAGCTAGTTGCATTATGCGAAGACAGCGGGACTGTGGGAGGAAAGCCCTTGACTGTCTGGTATCTAAACAAGCTCCTATGAACTCCATGGTCTGAGAAGGAACAAGTTGGGAATTTGGGAAGTTTATGACCAATCCCAAGTATTGGAGAATTTGCATTGTGCGAGACAGTGCAGAGCTGGCTTCTGGAATCGTGGGGGCTCGAATGAGCCAGTGGTCCAAGTAAGGGAAGACTAATATCCCTAGAGTTCGCAGGAAAGCAGCTACTACTGCCATGCATTTCGGGAATACTCTTGGTGCCGAAGCCAGACCAAAAGGAAGAACCCTGTATTGGAGGTGTTTTCCCTTGAAAAGGAAAAGTAAGAATTTCGTGTGAGCTGGATGGATCAGAATATGAGTATATGCATCCTTTAGATCTAGAGAGCAAAGCCAATCCTGACTTTGAAGGTATGGCAGAAGAGTTCTCAGAGAAATCATTTTGAACTTTTCTCGGAACAGATATTTGTTCAATTCTCTGAGGTCTAGAATGGATCTGTCCCCTCCTGTTTTCTTTGTAATAAGAAAATAGGGGGAGTAGAACCCTGTACCCTGTTGGGGAATGGGCACTTCCTCTATTGCTTCCTGAGCAAGGAGTGTTGAGACCTCTTGATCCAGTAGATTGCCTGGAGAGGTTTGGGAATTGAACTGTCTTACGATTGTAGGAGGGGGCATGCTGTGAAAATAAAGTTTGTACCCCTCCCCTACAATGGACAGAGTCCAATTTTTTGCTGTTATTTGGTGCCATCTGTTGACAAAATGACACAACCTGCCTGGAATGTTTAGGGGTTCTGGACCCTACAGAGACAGGAAAGCTAAGCTCTCTAGGAAGGAGTCAAAGTCCTTGAGGGGGCTGAGCCTGTGGAGCTGGTTGAGCTCTCGGGCCTTTTGGCTTCTTTTGTTGTCTGGATTGTTGCTGTTGTCCCTTTTGGGAAACTTGACCGTGAGCTTGCCCTTGCTGGGTATAGGATGGATAAAACTTCCTCTTTTTGCTGAAAAAGGGCTTTTCATAGGGTTTCTTTTTGGCCGGAGTGGCTGTAGATTTTGACAATCTGTCTAAAGTGAGATTGTCAGTATCTATCTCATTAGCCTTTTCCTGCCAATTCTTGCCAAAGAGGTTTTCTCCTGTGCAAGGGATGTTTCCTAATTTGTCCTGTATCCAAGTCTCCAAGTCTGATGCCTGAAGCCAGGCAATCCGACATGCACCAATGGCAGTAGAAGAAGTTCTGCTGATGAATTCAAAGCAGTCAAAGGCTGACCGATTTACAAACTTGTAAACGTCTTGAGCATGCTTGACAAGAGTAAGGCAGCCTTGTCGTTTGTCATCAGGGAGAAGGGGGCTCATAAGCTCCAAGTCTCCTGTGACTTCTTTGAGGAACATTCCCATATATAAAATATATGAGCTGATCCTAGCTGAAAGCATGGAAGCCTGAAATGTTCGACGCCCAAAGGCGTCAAAGAGTCCTGCATTCACAACTTGGAGGATTGGATGCATGTCTTTTTGCACTTTTCATCCTACGCATGGCTGATTCCACTACCATTGAATGGTGTGGCAGCTGAGTCTTTTGAAAATCAGGACAAGGTGGAACTCGATACATGGTATCGAGTCTCCTAGAATGAGGCTATGCGGTCAGAGGTATTTCCCACATCCTGAGCATCAAATCATGAAGAATTTCATGAATGGGCAGGGTAGCTGCCTCTTTGGGAGCCTTAGGGTACTGGAGTATTTCCAATTCCTTTGCTCTAGGTTCTTTTTCAGGAGCTACCGTGATTGACAGGCCTCGGGCGACATCACGAATAAAATCCTGAAAAGACATGTCCTCCGGAGGAGACATTCTGCGTTGAGAAAAAGAGGAGTCTTCCGGAATAAGTACTCTGGTACCGACTGAGTTATCAGAGTCATCGGAATCGGAAGATTCAAAGCATCTCTGATCCCAATGTTCATGCAAAGTACGGTATTGGTATCGACCGAATTCGGCACCGAGTTTGTCCGGTACCGATCTGTCGATGCCCGAAAAAGTCAGCATGGGCAGAATTCCCAGCGGGGCTGGTACCGTCAGTGCTGGTACCGGCACTGGTATCTGTGTCGGTGCCCGTTGAACCGTCGGTAGCGGTGTCAATGGTACCACAGCTGTAAGGAGAGCTGCAAGACTGCGTTCTATAGCAAGGAATCTCTGGTCTGTCGATGTTGCCGATGCCTGGGTGTCGGTACTGGTAGAAGCGGCCGGAACCCCTGAGCATGGCACCAGTAGTTCTGCCGAGGTCTCAAAAACATCCTGGAGCCCTGATAGTGCTTTGGAGGCCGAAGCCTCCCGCCGGGGCTGTTTTGCCGGCATAGTTTCCTCAAGAGCAATGCCAATGGCTTCTCGATGCTTGGAAGGAGATCTACCCTTTGAGGACCAGCTCTTATGTTTAGTTACCTGAGATCCATGGGAGGAAGACAAGGCTCTGGAAGACGTCGATGCAATGGACATCGCATCGGAAGAAAAGAGGATACCGAGCTTTGCAGCCTGGTTCTGTCTTCCTCTTTTAGTCATCCCCATACAAGAGGAACACTCCGATGGAGAATGGTCAGGGCCTAAACATTTGAGACACCAGTCATGGGTGGTCGTGACAGAAATGGTACCATCACCCTTCGTACATTTTTTAAAACCACTAGCTGGCTTTTCCATTTTTCAGGAAAATGGGGCCTAATGCCCAAAATGGCGCCTAGCACCAAAAAGAAAACGTTTCTGAAGAGGAACACTTCAGAAGTATATACATTTTTTTTTTTTTTTTGAAAAGAAGAAAAGAGAACCGGCGGTACCGGTAGGCGTCGAGCGAAGGCAGGCGCGACCATAAGAAAAACAAGTTTAAAGAAGAAATTTTCTGTGGTGACAGGGTATGTGACCTGTCGGCTCCGTGGAAAACTAATAACTGAAGAGGGACAGTTGGAAAGGCGGGAAGGCAGCGCGCATGTGCGGAGGGATGCTCCCAAAAGCGTTCCTATTGGACGCTGGGGAGCATTCCTGCACAGGCTCCGTCGGTACCGACGATACTCATATGTGAGGACTACATTCCTGTTTCTTCCTAGATATTTAGTAGCACCGGGGGGGGGGGGGGGAAATTAAAGAGTTCGCAGAGTCAAAGACGCATATGGATTGATGGAGGGAGATAGGTATGGGTCTGTGCAACTATGGTATTTGCAGCAGGGAGAAGTGAGAAAGGGACTACGGGTCTGGGACACTCCTTCTGAGGAGTTAATGGAAAAGCAACATACACTCAAGGGGTTGTCGAGCTTGTATAGGTTGTTAAATGGGAAGCAGGGAGGTGAATTGAGGTGGCAGGGGAGGTGGGAAAAAGAGTTGGTTGGGTCTTGGGATGAGGGGAGGTGGGGGAATATTTATGAGCAAGAGGTATCTAGGAGGGGGGACTTCTCTTTTGGAGAGCTGTTTAAAAATACGTCTGCGAATGGTGTGGAGCCCGATTAAAATACAGGCTATATGTAGTAACAAGTCGGTTGAGTGCTGGAGGGGTTGTGGAGGGAGGTGTGACCTGCTACATATAGTTTAGGGATGCCCCAAGGTGCAGGGGTTTGGGAAGGAGGTGACTAAAATATATAAGATCACATCACACAAGTGCGGATTTTAGTGACAGCAGGAATGGTGACTCTCCTAGAGATGGGGGAGGGTGGGAATGAACAATTAAAAGCTTTTCTGAGGTATTGGGTGGTGGCTACATGGGTGAATTTGTTGAAGAGGTGGAAGGCTAGTGAGGCACCACATATTTGTGAGGTCATAATATATATAGAGCATATGAGGAATATGTGTCTGGCAGGGGCATACCAACATGGTATGCCCCTGCCAGACACATATTGCTTTAACAGATACCTAAGCTCCACGAACAAAACAATGGCTGGGAAAAATCGTATAGCTAAAGCTGTTTCCCCCATTACAGCTACTGCCTCTGTCCAGACAGAGGTCCCAATGCCAGTTGAAGGACCGGTTCCATGTGCAGGGTGCCTGCATGCTGAAGCTCTGAAGAAACAAGTGGAGGAACTCAGAGGAGGTGGCGAGGCTGAGGAGCATTCAAGACAGTGAAGTACATTGATGAGATGCTTCTTGAAACATCCAAGCTCTCTAGCAGAGAAGATGGGTGCCAACAAAATGACAAAGGTGGGACACAAGTCACCAGGGCCTGCAGAATCACCAATCCAACCTCTCCAGCCCTTGAGTTGGAGAACCATTATGCAGCCCAGGAAGTGGAGGAGGTGAAAGCATCCCTGGAAAGGGAAGAACCAGAGCTCAAGTACCCCAAAGTTGCAGAATCAGTGACCACAAGGAAGCAAAGGGTAGTGGTGGTTGGTGACTCTCTTCTGAGGGGTACTGAGGCGTGATGACCAGATGATGTCCAGAGAGGTTTGCTGTCTGCCTGGTGCCAAAATCCAAGATGTTACGGAGAGTTTGCCGAGACTCATCAAGCCCACTGACTGTTACCCAATGTTGCTAATCCATCTTGGAACTAAATGATACTGCCAGGTATCCCTCATGTATCTCTCTGAGCGTATCAAAAGTGACTTCATGGCTCTGGGACAGAGGGTGAATCAGTTAGGTGCACAGGTGGTGCTCTCTTCAATACTCCCTGTTGAGGGCAAAGGCAGAGAGGCTCGCATCCGGGAGACAAATGCATGGCTGCAAGGATGGTGTCATCGAGAGCGTTTTGGTTTTCTAGACCATGGGATGCTGTTCCAAGGGTTGCAGAGCAGAGATGGCATCCATCTGTCCAAGAAAGGTCAACGCGTTTTCAGTAGTAGACTGGTGAATCTACTGAAGAGGGCTTTAAACTAGACTCGTTGGGGATGGGTGAAGAAAGCCCCCAGCTAAGTGATACATTAAATACCTTTATGGAAATGGGTAACAGGGCTAACATATAGAAAGCAGCGTGTATAAATGCCCGTAGCATGGGAAATAAGATCCCTGATGTAGAAGCTTTGGTGGGAGTGGCCAACTTGGATTTAGTGGCAGTTACAGAAACATGGTTCACAGAAAACCATGACTGGGATGTAACTATACCTGGCTATACTTTATTCAGAAAGGACAGGGTAGGAAGAAGGGGAGGGGGGAGTGGCACTATATGTAAAAAAATACTATTAAAGCTTTGGAATTAGAGCTTAAAAGGGAGAGAGGAGGCATTGTGGGTTAAACTAGAAAGAGGGAAAGAGAAATCTATTTGCATTGGCGTGATATACAGTCCTCCCTCACAAGAGGAAGAGGTGGACAGTTAATTGAAGACATACGCAGCATTGCTAGGAAAGGGGAAGTGCTACTGATAGGGGACTTCAATATGCCAGATGTTGATTGGCACATTCCTGCTGCAGTATCATCTAGAAGTAAAGAAATCCTGGATTCTCTACAGGGAGAACTATTCAAGCAATTGGTAACAGACCCCACACGTGAAGGGGCCATACTAGACTTGGTGCTTACCAATGGTGAAAGTGTTTCTGATGTTATAGTGGGAGATCATTTTACATCAAGTGATCACCAGATGGTGTGGTTCAGTATTAGGACTAGGGCTGTTAGAATCCATTCAAAAGTGAGGGTCTTAGATTTTAGGAAGACTAACTTTGCCAAGATGGGCTAATACCTCAGGAAGTCGTTAGCAGGATGGGAACAGCTGGGGGATGTAGAAAAACAGTGGGCAAAACTAAAAGGGGATATTTTAAGGGCAACCAACCTTTTTGTTAAAATGGTAAATAAAGGTAAAAGGAAAAGGAGACCACTATGGCTTTCGAAAGAAGTAGCTGAAAAAGTGAAGAAAAAGAGGGAAGCCTTCATGAAATACAAGAGATCACAGAGAGAGGAAGAGACATCTATATTTGGAAAAACTTAGAGAAGCTAGCAAAGTAGTCAGGAAAGCAAAGATTCAAAAAGAGGAGGAAACAGTCAATGCAATAAAATGGGGGGGGATTAGACATTTTTCAGATATGTTAGTGAGAAGAGGAAGGGCAAAAGTGGTATTGTCACACTTAAGGGTGAAGGGGAGGAATATGTAGAAACTGATGAGGATAAAGCGGAATTGTTTAACAAATATTTCTGTTCTGTGCTCAGATGAAGAACCAGGAGCAGGACCTCAGAAAACACCCACAAACAGGAACAGAATCGAGGGACATCTTGAACAATTATCAGAAGACTCTGTTCGTGAGAAACTAGCTCAACAAAGTAGACAAAGCGATGGGACCGGATGGGATACACCCTAGAATACTGAGGGAACTTGGGGACATTCTAGCAACTCCACTGACTGACCTTTTCAATGCCTCATTGGAGTCGGGAGTGGTGCCAAAGGACTGGAGAGAGGCTCATGTGGTGCCTTTACACAAAAGTGGAAGTAAGGATGTGGTTGAAAACTACAGGCCAGTTAGTTTAACTTCGGTGGTGAGTAAGTTATTGGAAACACTGCTGAAAGAGAAAATAGTGAGGTTTCTGGAGTCCAGCGGATTACAGGATCCGAGGCAGCATGGATTCACCAGAGGCAGGTCTTGTCAGACAAATTTGATTGATTTCTTTGACTGGGTGACCAGGGAGTTGGATCGAGGGAGAGCCCTAGATGTGGTGTGTTTAGATTTCAGTAAAGACTTTGACACTGTTCCTCACAGGCGACTTATAAACAAACTGAGCACCCTAGGGATGGACCCTAAAGTTACTGCTTGGGTTAGAAATTGGTTGGGTGGGAGGAGACAGAGTACAGGTAAATGGAGCTCACTCTTAGGAGAAGGATGTTACCAGTGGTGTGCCCCAGGATCTGTCCTTGGTCCGATTCTTTTTAACATCTTTGTTAGTGATATAGCGGAAGGGCTGTCGGGTAAGGTTTGCCTTTTTGCGGATGATACCAAAATCTGCAATACAGAGTAGACACCCAGGAAGGTGTAGATAACATGAGGAGGGATCTAGCTAAGCTTGAAGAATGGTCTAGAATTTGGCAGCTGGGATTTAATGTTAAAAAATGTAAGGTCTTGCATTTGGGCTGCAACAATCCAAGGGAGCAATATAGTATAGGGGGTGAAGTACTTTTGTCCACTAAAGAAGAGCGGGACCTCGGCGTGGTTGTGTCTGATGATCTTAAAGTAGCTAAATAGGTAGAAAAGGTGACCATAGGTAGAATAGGCAAAAGCTAGAAGAATACTTGGGTGCATATGGAGAGGAATGGCTAGCAGAAAAAAAAGGAGGTGATCGTGCCTCTGTATAAGTCTTTGGTGCGACCTCATTTGGAGTATAGTGTGCAATTCTGGAGACCGCACCTTCAAAAGGATGTGAGCAGGATGGAGTCGGTGCAGAGGGTGGCTAATAAAATGGTTAGTGGTCTTCATTATAAAGCATGAGGACAGATTTAGGGATCTTAATATGTACACCTTAGAGGAAAGGTGGGATAGAGGTGATATGATTGAGATGTTTAAATACCTCCATGGCATAAATGTTCAGGGGGAGAGCCTCTTTCAATTGAAAGCAAGCTCTGCTAAGAGGGGACATGGGATGAGGGTGAAGGGGGATAGATTCAGGAGTGATATGCAGAAATATTTCTTTACGGAAAGAGTGGTGGGTCCGCAGAATAGTCTCCCAGTGGGGGTGGTAGAGATGAGGACAGTAACTGAATTCAAATAAGCATGGGACAAACACAGAGGATCTCTAAAGGAAAAAAGGGGACTGTAGTTGTTATGGAAGGACAGACTAGATAGGCCATGTGGTCTTTTTCTGTCGTCATATTTCTATGTTTTTATGGCCAGAAGTTGAAATATCAGGCAATTTGGCATTGGTATGAGACATGGAGGGAGGGAGGGCTACTGAAGTGGCTGGAAGGTAAATAGAAAAGGGGGAGGTTGTATGGGGGAGGTTGTATAGGGCAGGGTATAGGGCGGGGTAAAATAATAATAAGTAATAATAAATATTATTAAGTAAATAAGCACATAAGCACCCTGTATGGAATGGCAATTAAAGGGGGACATATTTGTTCATGTGGAACTAGATAGATGTAAATTGGGGTTTATATATACTGTTCTATACATTGATGTATATGGTTGATGGGACTGTCATTGTTATTATGATTTTGGTTGATGGAACTTTATTGCTACTGTTTTGTGGATCTTGTTTATTGTGAATAAGGTGTGCTAATAAAAATTTAAACAAAAAACCCCGGAACATCTGGCCTTCATCACACACAGAGCACAAACCCTCACCAAGTAGAGAAGTGACCACAACCTAAAAATAAGTAGATAAAAATTAAACAGCAACCCCCAAAAAGCCAGATTCTGCATACAATGCAACACCAGAGAAACAGAAATAGATGCAGTTCCCTGAACTGTATAAAAAATAAAGATTGAAAATAAAATTCTTTTTTCTACCTTTGTCTGACCATTTTATTCTCTGATCATGCTGGTCCCAATCTGAGATTTCTGTTTTCCCACTGTCTTCTCTTAGCTCCCTATGGTCTCGTCCATCTGCTATTTCATGTCTCCTCTTGTTTTCTTCACTGTTCCATCTTGGATATTGATCTTCTCCCTTCAGCTTTCTTCCATTTATTTTTCTCCCTATTCACTCAGACTTCACTACTCTCTTACTATCCAGTCCTCAATCCCTCTCTTTTTTACTTGATCTATCACTTTTCAACCTTCACCCCAGTCCTCCCATTCCCCACCTCTTTTTTCCTGGTCCATTATTCCCCATTATCACTCCCTGCCCCCCCAACCAGCATATTCCATCTCTTTCTCCCTCTTCCTGTCCTACCCCCTTGGAAAAAATCATTTGACACCACCCCCGGCGTCTTTTCTTTTTCAAAGTTAGCAGCATAAAGATCTCATAGCACTATCCCCAGCTTTATCTTTCTCTCTCCAAGTCAGCACACAGCAACCAGTGCTGCCTTGTAGTATTCAGTTCTGGTGAATGGCTCCGTGCACTGGAAGTGAATGCTACAGGCAAGACTGGTTGACGTTGCTGACTCAGAGAAAGAAAGATGAAGCCGGGAATGATGCTGCACGATGCTGGAGATGCATGCACTATGAGTTGTGCACAAACCAGTCCAGAGTGGGGTGTTGATACAAGTAGAAGTTCTTTATTAGGATTAATCTCAATCTTGGGATACACTGAACCTAATCCAACACGGCCATGTTTTGGCACTGCCTTCATCAGGAGTTAAATAGGTAAGTAACCATGCAGTATCTTCGTAAATCTTATTCAGACAAACCTTAGCACACTAGAAGCAGCTTCTTTGATCCTGCAAATGCTAAGTGTGCCAGCTCCTGGGTCCACCATCTGACTTCCCACTTATTCTCCCCATACCCAGCCAATCTTAGATTCTGTCTTTTCTCCCACCCAATTTTGAAGTCTCCACCGAAGTCCCAGTCCCTGTTCTCCCCCGTCTCCCTTTCCCAAGTACCACCTCCTACATCCCCTCTGCATACCCACCCAGCTACTTCCTTCTCAGATATTAACCCTGCCTTTCCTCTGTCTTACCCCAGCATCATTCTTATGCCCCTCCCTCTCAACTTTTCCTGCTTAATGACCTTTTTTCTTCCCTCCCACACAAAGTATGTCCCCCCTCTCCATCCTCACTCCCCGGCTTTTTTTTTCTCTCCTCCCAGCCCCAGCCTCACCAAGCATTAGTTTCCTTCTAGTTCCAGCCCCTCCCAGCATTATCACCCTTCCAGGCCCAGTCATTCCATCTCCCAGCATAAGCCCATTTCCAGTCCCCCAGTATCAGTCACCCTCCAGTCCCAGTCCCTCCCAGCATCATCTCCTTTCCAATCCCAGGCTCCCCATTCCCCAGCATCATCCCATTTCCAATACTAGCCCCCCAGTATCAGTCTTGCTCCAGTCCCAGCCTCTCCCAGCATCAGCTCCCTTTCAGTCCCTCCATCCCCCATCATCCCATTTCCAGTAATAGCCTCCTCCAGTGCCAGGCCATCCCAGCATTATCTCCTTTTCAATAGCAGTCTTCCCATTCTTCAACATTAGCCCATTTCCCATTCTAGCACCCAGTCCTCTTACAGTGCCATCGGCTCCCTCTGACCCAGCCCCACACCACACCACGAGGGGCCCCGCACGTGCCTGACTAGCTTCAGGGGAGCTAGTGAGGCCTGAAGGCCAGTGCCCCAGCTCACCTCTGCATAGCTGAGGGAACAGCAGTGTTTTCCTTTACTCCAGTGGCTGTGAGAAGTGTCAGATACCAGTGCCTCTGAGTTACTGGAGGTTAAACAGGGGCACTTCCTGTCTCCTGCACAAAACAGAAAGAGTCCCTGTTTCACCTCCTGGAACTCAACGGCATCGGTATCTGCAGCTTCTCATAGCCGTGGGAGTAAAGGAAAATACTGTTTATTCCTGTGGCTGGGCAGAGGTGAAAAGGGGTGCCAGGCTTCAGGACTCACTGGCTCCCTCTGAAGCCTGTCAGGCATGCGCAGGGCCCCTCATGCCCATACATGCCTTAAGCTGGCCCTGCTTAGAGAGCGAAAGCACCTCCCCTGCCGGCACTTTCCCTACTTACTGGGTAGCGCCAGCCCTGCTGATGTGGCCTGTAGTACAAGCATGAGTGGGAAGCAACTGCAAAGTGCATCCACAGGCATGTGACTGAAGAGGGTGTGGCCTAAGGTGTCCCTTTTGGGAGGAGAGGCCACAAAGGAAATTGCAGAGGTTTACATGGCTGTTTTCCTCCAAAATTAATGTGGTTAAGAGAAAAGGGAAACTAAATATCTAGATATGACATCTAATTTACCAGCTCAGAGCCTAATGGATGCCTTTATGACTACTGTGGGAGGTCAGGAAGATGTGAATAGCTCTTTCCCTTTTCAAGGGACATCAAATCCAGCTCTGAATGTTTTCCTTAGCCATGAAGTCTCTCCACTGGCCCCAGCTCCAGGAGCTGGTCCAGTCCTGAGCTACGTTTTCACACTGTCCAAAGAGAAAATGGAGGGGGTGGTGGTGAGGGACATGTGTGTAGGTAGGAATTAGCTGGTAAGATCACTACAGCAGAGACAATTCCCTCTGAGTTGAGTGCACCTGTTTTGGATGTGCCTCTGAATGGGGAAGTTGTTTAAGGTAAGCCCCTCTTGGTTGTTATCCCTTATTTCTCCCCTGAGACTTGTTTAAGATTAATTTTAGGGGGTTTGGATATCAGCCTAAGGAAATTTCTTCAACCCCACTCCGGGAAGTTACAAATTTAGAGTTCTGGAGGATGGAGGCATTTGACTGTCACAGTTATGTAAGTTTTCAGCCGAGTGTCCCTGAACTGTCAACTATTAAGGAATATAGAGCTACATTACAGCATCACAGGTGGCTTCTTTTGAAGCTGCAGATTTCTCAATAATTAAGGGTAATAGGTTTTTTTAAAGCATAAATTTGAGAACATCGAACACACAGTTTGGTGTAGTAACCAATGTCGGCAAACACTTAAATACCCCCATAAATATCCATAAGTTGATTTGGCAATAAAGTCTAGTTTTTAAGTACTACTTCCTCACTAACTATTGACTTCCCCAAAAGAAACGTTTTCAGCTGATCCTGTTCATTAAAGATAAATGGTGCGCTCTGACTCTTGATAGAACACTTCCAAGGAAATTTAAAAAACAAAACAAAACACCAAGGAAATAGCCAAAGGGTGATAGAATTTCTAGTTTATCTCAACTTGAATCAAAGGTGAAAGATTAGGCTAAACGTTAATCTGCATCCCAAGAAAAACGACCACACAATTCTTGAAATACGTTTTTTAGCATCATATTTCTATCTGAAATGTGCACAAGAAAAGCAATAAATGTTGTATGATTAGAAGACGCCTCAAAGGTTCCCAATAACTTAATAAGATTATGTATCAAAGCATAATCCATTTCTGCCACCTTTACCTGCTGAACCTCCCTTTAAAGAATTGGGAATATAATTAACCCTACTAAATAGAAGCAATGCGATAGTTTCATATTTTCCAAAGGGTGATTCTTCCACTTCTCTGAAGCAGGTATCATGAAAAATCCTGGGTTATTTGACATACTGCATCTGTTAATTTCCTTTATTTTCTTATTTTTTGCTCTCTCATCTTTCATCAAAGACTTATGAATGTTGGACAATCTATCCTTTCTTTCAACCTGGTAATACATCTTGCCCATTGTACTTTTTTTCTTGCTTGTATATGTAACTGTCTCGAAAATAATAAATTACCCAATACTCTAGAGTTCATCTATGTGCTATAAACACTTAGGGGGGCTCTTATTAAATTGCGCTGTTAATACATGCTTTAATCTGTGGGGCTGCAGTAACTTACCGTTCTACCATATTAACTGCTCTTCAAGCGATAGGGTGGGGACTGAACAGGCTAAAGCAGAGTGGGCATGAACTGCATGCTGCAATTGGCACACATTAACCCGCATTAAGGTCAAGGTTGCAACTAGCATGGATGCACTTACCATCACCTCAATAGGTGGCATTACAAATGACCTTACTGTGCAGAAAGGGGCTTTACAGCATAGTAATTATTAGAAACTTGCTAGGGACGCTGCCAACAATGTGGGGCAGCTGCATTTACCGTGCGTTAGCTTTTGAACCTAAAGTGGGGTAAGTGCAAAACTTACTGCACTTTAGTAAAAGGGCCCCTTATTTGTTCTGAGGCAAAGACAAATACACACCACAAGGCTGACATGTAATTTAAACAATAGTTCTCAGATACTTGCCAGACTGACATGCCACTTACACCTGAGCAGGTTAATCACTAGAATAATTTTGCAGTATATCAAATAAAGCCAACATAGGACTGAAAGCATTAACTAACTCATCTTCAATGATGAAGAAATATGGGGGGGGGGGGGGGGGAGAGCGAATGACTTGTGGCTTAATGGAGAGCAATTCTCCTCTCCGTCCCAGACAGTCTTATCCATACACACTAACATCAGTTAGGTGCAAGTTGTAAGCTATGCAAAAAAATGCCATAATTATTTTCAGTACTGCACATATGTAACTATGGCCAGCAATGATTTATTGCTTGAACTCGTCAGCACAGATTATTAGCAATGAGCTATCAATGATCACATTAGCCCTCAGCATTCTTGATATCACTACTGTTTCTTTTTATCTATAAGTCACTATTTTCTCAATTCTATCATGACTACCACATCCCTTCTGTCAGCCTGGTTTTCTTCTTTGATCGCATAATTTCTCTTATTTTAACTCATTAGTGCTACATTATATTAGTAATACTCTATTAGAGGCTCAAGTGCATCATATACAATGCAAATATACTGTATTGTCAACAACTGCAGCATATCAAATACAAAAGCAGAAGACAACAGCAGAGGTAGTAATTCTGATTTGTCTGTTCCGGGTGCAGAAAAAGCTGGTCCCAGCTTTGGAATGAAGATCTCATTAAGACCATGAATCCCATATTCATACTGCCTCTCGACATATTTAAAGGGATCCCGCTCGTCTGTTTGATATCAAAAACAGTGATCCCAGGAGAGTGGTTTGGATCAGTACTTACTACCCTCTAAGGTGAGCAAATAAGCGACAAGCAGAAGACTCCTCTAACTTCCAAATGATTGATGTGTAGAAACTATTCGGCCTTTGCCCAAATTTGGGAGGACAAGGGTTGGAATGTTTGGTTCCACTGAAAACTTCCATTGCACCTTCTGCATTTTGTGCCAAGCAAATGGACCTTACATGCACTGTGAATGCTGCATGACCCAGAATTTTCAAATAGATTCCGGAGACGACTGAAATGGAGCAGTAAGCCATCCAGACTATAAATGACTTGCAGTTTATCTCGCAGAACAAAATACTTTGTTTGGACAGTGTCCAGAAGTGCTCCAATGAAGCAAAGATTTTGCAATGGAAGCAAGGTGGACTTTGGAAATTGATGAGGAACCTCAAGGACTGAAGCAGATTTAAGTCCTTGAATTTCAGTGAAATTAGCAGATCCAAGGATGAGGCTGCTAAGAGCCAGTTGCTGAGATTTGGAAAAGCCAACAGACCTTGTCAATGTAGGTGGCCTGCTACTACCAGAAGACACTTTGGAGTAATTTTATAAAGTCATTTTAGCACATATATGGCAACATATACAGTGGTGTTGACTAAAACAGACAATGAATGAGCCACTGAAAATTCCCCTGAAGCAAAGCTCGTGTTTTTGGGCTTGAAACATGAATTCATGCTGGGAACTTTGACAAACCTACAATGAGATTATATAAAAGAATATTTAGTATTTGATGAGAGATTGATGACCGTATTGAAGAATCAAACATACTTACATTAATATTGCATGATATTACCCTCACTGAAGATCTCAATTTATTTTATATATGATTTATGGGCTGCGATTAAGAGGACAGCCGATTAAAGAGTTTATAAGATTCACAGGAGACTTCAGCTGCAGTTGTGATATTGATATCTTCTGTATGAGATTGATATATCACATTGTAGTGGGCTTTAGAGTAGAGCATCTGACTCAATCTCCAGCTGGCTCCTTAATACTAAGATACTGCTGTTTGACTTTCAGTGATCATCAAATTTCCAGAACAATCTTAAACAGTACAATGGTATGTGGACAAGCTACGATCAAAGGCTTCCTAACACTGTCTCCCCTACTCCCTCCCTTCAGCTGTATGGGCCCATGCTGCTGTTACAACCTCATTTACCAACCTGTGCAGCCAACATTGTCATTCTCTGTGCTGCTTAATTTATGATGCAGGTGGCCAGATACTATCATTGCTGTTTTTTCTCTTGTGGCAGTGCAGCATTGCTGCTGTTGCTTTCCTGTTTCCTATGCCAAATTCTGTAAATTCTGTGCAACTTCTGCAATAGAGTTATGTGCAAATTCTGAACCACACAGATGAAATAAATGACTGCTTCTTGGAGCAGCTGGTTCACGAACCAACCAGAGGGGAAGCCATTTTGGACCTAGTCCTTAGTGGAACCCAAGATCTGGTGCAAGAGATAAGGGTGTTGGGCCTACTTGGCAATAGGGATCATAGCATGATCGCATTTGATTTAATAAACGAAGGAAGGACAGTGAGGAAATCCACAGTACTACCTTTTAATTTCGAAAGGGAGACTATGATAAAATGAGGAAAATAGTTCAGAAAAAACTAAAATGACCAAAGGGTACCGCCCCATAAGATTATAGAAAACAGTTCCAGGGGAGGGTCTCGCAAGATTCAAGTAAAGGACATTATCTGCTATATAAAATGTCACCTTCCATATAGTCCTGATAGTCCAGTCCAGACAAGTAGGATATACCAAAGCTGCGCCTCCATGGGGCGGGAATAAGATACCGCAGCTCGTAAAACCTTTATTTATTACTATTTGTGTATAGATTTTTTAATACACCAGCAACAAGAGATTTACACAGTCTTGCAAGAAAAAGGAGTAATACATACAGAAAAGGTTAAACAAGATACTGGATATGTTTCTATTTGAGTGTAACTCCCATATAGCCCACATATGCGGAGGGGGGGGGGGTAGAAAGAAAAACCATGGCAGGAGTACCCGGTCTAAAGATTACTCTTAAGACATTATCAACAAGAATATCAAGTGGCCAAGAGAGACCCCAAACCTACAACAAAATAAGCAGAGAATATACATTATTCTAGCACATCATTTGTGGATATCCTGGCATTAATAAAGGTAGCAAGATCTAAAGGATTAGTGAAAAAATATCTAGTAGATTAATATATAACCAGGCATCTACACGGAAAACGTAAAAAGAAAGACCCTCCAAGTTGCAACACTCCAGCTTTCAATAGCAAAAATTGTTTCCACTGCTTCTGAGTTTCCCTAGTGAGATTGGGAAACAGAGATAGATAGCCCCAAAAAAAAAAAAAAGGGTCTCCAACCGCTTCTTGAAAAACAGCTTCAGGAGCCATTCCTTGTATGAGACCAAGGCACACTGAACTATCAGAGTAGCTGGTACACAAACTCCTTCACCAGTATCCTCAAGGAGATTTGAAACATTCAGGGCATCAAAATCCACATTAGACATCAGGTGGAACCACCGAATCCTTTTTTCTGCGAGGAATATACGTTTTTTTTTAAAATTAGATTTTAAAGTTGTTACAACCAAATAACATGTACAATGAAAATAGGCAATATAATCAATAACAAGGAAATTTTAAACAAATACACCACAATATACATATATCACCACTCAGCCCACATCATGAAGAGTACAGCATAGGAAGAGCACCAGAGCTAATACACTAAGGCTACAACCCCCTTACCTCACTACTAATATAATTAAATCTCCAATATATACCACTCAGACCTGTAAAGAAGCCAATAAAGATTCCAAATGAAAAGGATCAGAATAAACATAACTCACCCCTTGAATAGTCACTAAACACTTACATGGAAACCGAAGGAAGAAGGTACCTCCCCCAGCCAACACTCTAGGTTTAAGCTGGAGGAAGGACCTCCTCCAACTCTGCGTCTGCCTAGAGACATCGGGAAATATGGAAAGCTTTTGGCCATAAAAAAGAAAATCCTTTTTAGAAAAAAAGGCTTTCATAATGGAAGCCTTATCCAAAAGATTGGCCAAAGTAACCACCAAAGTGGCACGGGTGGAAATTAATGTCTGAGAGTTATCCAAAACAAACAGTTAAATCTGTGAGAGTACCCTCCTCTTCCCGTGCCACGCTGGGTTCCCCCGAAGTCACCCGGACAGGCAGATAAAAGGAACGATCAATCGAAACAGTATCGGCAGTAGCTAGTAGTAGTATTTCTTTACAATACTGCCTAAACAATATTGGTGACAAACGAGTTTTTGGAAAAATTTAATATGCGTACGTTTTTAGCCCCCGAAACATTCTCCAACGCTTCTAACTGCTGATAAAGAAGTACAGTATCCTTCAAGGTTGATACACTAGCTGACTGTAAAGAGGCAACATGTGTATCAAGTCTGTCTGCTCGCTGAGACAATTGATTAACAGAAACCTCCACAGTACGTAGTCTGCTAACAACCTGTTGCGAAAAAGCAGCAGTTTGATTCATAAATTTAGATAACAATTGATTAGTAGCCCAAACTTGTTTCCAGATATCAGAGAGTAACTTCAAGATTTTCAATTTGAGGAAAAACAAAGTCCTCAGAACCACCAACAGCCAAAATAGGAGCTAATGAAAGTACCTCACAAGGAGTAGTAGGTAAAGAAACAGGAATCTCCTCCTCCTCTCCCGAAGATGAAGACGCCACGGAAGAGGATGAAGCTTCAGCAGAGGCCTGAGAGGGTCCTGGGTTGGGTGGAGGAGTCCTATCGATAGAACTCAAGGAAATCCCGGATCCAGGCGAAGAAGAGCATTGGGCCAAAGAAGCAGGCTTAGATATAACAACCACATGCTGATCCATAGGACCAATAGTATCAAGAGGAGTAGAAGTAACTGCTGCAGATTGCCCATCAAGCTGACTTTTCTGGCACTTCTTGCTCTTCCTTTTCGCATGGCCCCGCAGCATTTCCACAGCAACAGGGGCTCAAGGCCCCAAAGTGGCACCGAAGGGGCACCAAAGGGGCGTTCCCCCTTTGGCCACGCCCCCTTCGGGCGCACGACCGCAGCCGCGAAAGTCAGCGGGCGTTGATATCTGCTGCAGGGGCCAACCAGGGCAGTCGGAACTGCTGCAGCCAATCAAAGGTGGAAAATACTGCCGCCAAACTCCGGTCTCCAGCCCAGCTGACTGAAGATAATATACCTTAGTCAGTGGCGAAAACAGATCTACAGGGACCTTCAGAATCTCTTGTAAATATTTTTTAAACATATCAAGCACTGTTACCCCCTGGGTTTGTGGAAAGTTTAGGACCCACAAGTTTGCAGCCCTAGCAGCATTTTCCAGTCCTTCTAATTTGTAATGAAGAATCCCATTGTCTTTAGACAAAGTAGAAGACAAATCTGAAAGAGTCATTAACTGGGTTCCATGATCAGTTACTGACGTTTTCAAAGACTCACATACAGACAACTGTCTCGATCTTACCGACATTCTCCTGAATGTGCTGTTCATTTTCTTGAATCCACATTGCAAAAGCTAAAGTCTGGGACTGGACGGCTCCAGAAAGAGTAGCTATGGCATCCCAAATTAACTCCAGCGTGAAGACCTTCAGCTTATGTAAAAGAAGAGTCGAAACAGGCAACAGAGAAGAAGCAACTTGTGGAAAACATAATTCTTCTGATAGTGGCAAGTCTAGAAGTTCTGCCATTGCTAACACACCAGGCGCCTCCCTGATGCCATCAGGGGTCAGCAAGACCACACCATCGGCCAGCTCCCCTCAAGCAACTTCCTCAGCCCCCACCTCGGGAGGTATCTGTGTCAACGTGGCAGAGGCAGGACTTGTGGCAGCAGGGCCTTCCGGCGACATCCTCTGCAGAGGGGAGAGAGACGTCTCAACATCTGACAGCGGTGCTAAGGACTCCTCACCCGCCGCCGCCAAGCCGGCTCGAACCTCCCTTCTCTGGTCCGGGGTAAGTGAAACAAATCGATCCATAGGACCGGTGGAAGGTAGCTGGGGCACGGAGGGAAGAGCCCTCAACTTCCCCTTTCGTTTAGGCATTCGTTCAGCAAGAACTCTCAGCAGCCATCTTGGAAACTCCTCCCCCCTCATAAAACCTTAGAGCAAAAGGCTGTGTCCACTCACATTTCTTCGGCTATCGAGCTCTGCACTGCCCATAAAGACACCTGAGCTCACGTAGAATGAGTGCGCAAACCCTGATGTGCAAGAGATCCGCTGAGACAATGGCCTCCTTAACCTAGCGTGCCAATGCAGACTGAGTTGCCGTGTCACCTTGCATGGGGCAGCAAACAGCATAAAAAGATGGTGTGATTATTGCAACTTCCTATTATCTCATCATTACATGTTTATAATCTCTTCAAATTATGGCCATTAAGCTTATTAGAAGTTTGTGAGAAAATTTGATCCAGTTAGTCTGCTACTGACAGAATATCGTTAGTTACCAGATGTATAGCACGTTAAATTTAACACCTTGATTTTAGCCTACACAGCATTTTAAATTGATTTTCCGCTATACTTGTCAGATTTGCTAATTCCACACATGCCATTACAAACACTGTTCAGACCAAAATCGATTAGGGATTCCATCTTTAACTAGTGCTCGTTTAGAAAGTAAAAAATAGATCGTCGAGTACACAATGTAACTCCACTCTCTCCCACAATATCTAAGGTGTGAGACTTCCTGTGCTAATTTCAAAGCAGGCCTTTTTATTATTGCATTTGGAGAATAGCTGATGAGGTGGAAAGGCAGCTGGCAGTGGGGGGTGGATGCTGTGGTCTCATTTTTACCTCTCTTTTTCCCCACTTTATTTTCTATTCTATATTAATTGTTATGTAAACCGTTCTTATGTCTATAAGGAAGGGCAGTATGTCAAGGTTTAAATAAACACATGTGCCAAAGAAAAAATGTATTAAGCCAGAAATGTTTTGAAACAGTGCTTTGGACTGATGAAACTAAACTGCACCACTGGTTTTGTTTATATTTAGAACCTTAGCAGTTGACAGGGATAATTTTGCAACCTTTCCGCTCAGGACTAGAGATAGGGCCTGATGCACTGACTCTAGCAATCCTTTCCTTCTTCCTTCTACTATCTAGCCTGTCTGTGCTGGCCAGGTTAACATTTAATTTTATATCTATCCTTGCACTGTCTCCAATGTTGCAGAGTTTTTTCCTGTCTCTGCTCTTAGTCTGAGTGACTAACCCCTCCTCCTTGCTGAGGTACTGTTTAGCCCCTTTTCCTGTCTTCCAGGTGTGCTTAGCTCTGTTTGCTTCTGTCCTTTGGGAAGAGCAGTGACCCTCCTAAAAGCTCTGCTGGAAAAGTGAATTTCACCTCTCCAGAGTGAATTTGCTGGTTTTCTGTGAGTTCTAGCTGTCTGTCTTCTCCACATATTTATCGTTGTTAGTGTGCTCCCTTACCTCACCTGCTCCCTTTATTTTCCAGTTTTCTTCAGCTTTTCTCAGCTGAATAACTTATACCCCCATTCCCCCTCCCCCTCTGCTCAACCACCCTGTGGCACGCAAGCTCTTATAGCTGTCATCTGCTCATTTCCTCACTTACGCACAGGTGCACCTAAATCCCTTTGGGCTCTCTCCCATCTTCTATATCCTCTGGCCTTTGTTCTCCTCTCTATTCTTTTATGGCTCCTCATCACATTGTCTTCCTTTTCTTCATACTCTGTCTCCCCTCCTTATCTCCCCTTTACTATCCTCACTTCCCCCTCCATTCTGTCTTCTACCCCATCAACAGCTCTTGAGCGTCACCACTTTCTGACTCTAATTCAACAAGCTCCTCTCTCTCTAAGGCAACCTCACCCTTATTTTCGCCATACTGTCTCCTCTGTGCCCCATTCTCTGCTACTCCTTCTCTCATCTGGAGATATCAAGCCCAACCCTGGCCCCCCTAGATTTCTGTCACACTCCGAGAAGAGATCTTCACGCAACACCCCCTTTATGCCCAAAGTTGTATAACTATTCATGAGAACAGCTGGCTTATTGGAGTTTAAAAAAAAAAAAACTAGACAAAATGATTACTTAAGAGGTTAGGAGACTTGCAGCAGCTCTGCCTACTTGGCTTCTGCTAGTTAATGCTGGTGCAGTCTTTCCTGGCTCCCTGGCAATGGTGGTATGGGACAAGTGGCTAGGACTGTTTTTATTCTGTGGATATTTGACCTGTAGTGGAGCAGTTCCACTTAAGGATTGGTCTCTGAGTGGAGCAGCTCACTTATTGGGACTCCTTGGAAATTTGCAAAGAAGGTTCAAGGGACTTTTTAAGGCTGTACATAAAGCTTGGAGTTACCCTCTCGAGAGTATGAGTCCTTTTGGGATCTCTGCTGCTGTAGGACCAGTCCTGGTGGATTATCTAGAGGATTCTAATCAACTTCATGTGGTGTTTGGGCATCTGTAATGCCCCCTGGAGGCCAGCAGTCTTTCCCAGGGTTCAGTTGGTTGGAATATAGAAACAGATCATGTGGTCTTTTTCTACTACCATGTTTCTATATTTCTATCTAGTCGGCCCTTCCATATCAACTGCAATAATTCCCTTTTTACCTTTAGAGATCCTCTGTGTTTGTTCCATGCTTTTTTGAACTTGGATACTGTCCTTGTCTCTACCACCTCCACTGGGAGACTATTCCACGCATCTACCACATTTTCCATAAAAAATATTTCTGCATATTACTCCTGACTCTGTCCCCTTTCACCCTCATCCTATGTCCCTTGTAGCTGAGCTTTCTTTCAATTGAAAGAGATTCTCCTGTGCATATATGCCACGGAGATATTTAAACATCTCTTATCATATCTCCTCTATTCTGCCTTTCCACTAAAGTAAACTTAATAAAATCTTTGTCTGTCCTCATATGCTTTATAAAGAAGACCACTAACCATTTTAGTAGCCACCCTCTGTACTGACTCCATCCTGTTTATATCCCTTTGAAGGGATGATCTCCAGACATGTATGCAATACTCTAAATGAGGTCACAGCAGCGACTTATACAGAAGTACTATCACCTCCTTTTTTTTGCTGGCCATTCCTCTCCCTATGCAGCCAAGCATCCTTCTGGCTTTCGTTGTCGCCTTTTCTACCTGTTTAACTACCTTAAGATCGTCAGACACAATCAACCCCAGGTCCTGCTCTTCTTTTGTGGACAGAAGTACTTCACCCCCTATACTGTACCGCTCCTTTAGATTTTTGCAGTCCAAATGCATAACCCTATATTTTTTTAGCATTAAATCTCAGCTGTCAAAACACATACACTTTTTCTGAGTGCACTCACGCCATTGGGTTCCATAGGCAAAACAGGAGTTTGTCAACTTATTCATCAGGCCACCTATCCTTGGTCCTCCGAGTGCTGGTCCAGACCAGCCTGGGACTTCTGAGGCGCACTAGGTGCCCTTCAACATCCCCCTTCCTCTCTAGCCTTACTCACCCTCAGCTTACACACACAAGAATAACACAACTTAGGATCAACATACACACCATACAAATGAAAATGACTTGGGTCTCTACTGGAACAATATTACTTACACAATCAGAATAGAGAAGACTAGGGGACATGCAATCAAGCTACAGGGTAACCTATTTTAAACTAATAAGAGAAAATATTTTTTCACTCAACATGTAATCAGACTCTGGAATTTGTTACCAGAGGATGTAGTAAAAGCCATTAGTGTAGCTGGATTTAAAAAAAAGGTTTGGACAACTTCCTGGAGGAAAGGTCCATAAACCATTTTTAAAGGGATCCAGGATATCACTGCTTGACCCAATACAAGCATTGTGGAACCTGTCTCTTTTGGGGAAAATGCTAGGTACTGTCGCGCCCCGTGCCCAGCCGGTCGCCTATAGGCCGGGACGTGCTTTGTATTGTCCTTAAATAAGGAATCCAGAGCCGAGGCTTCTGGGAGTTGTAGTTGTGAGGTCTCAAACAATAAAGTTGTGACTCGAGGATTTTAGGCAAACACAGGAATTTTATTTTCCTTTCCAAAAGAGCATTTAAAAGCTCAACGCATGGCAAAATAAATGGGATTCTTCTCCACACAAAATTCTGACAAAAGAAAGACCCTTTTCACCGGAACAGAACGCTACAACTGCTTCTATTAGCTTTAAGCACAAATAGCTGTTTCCTTTCAAACTTTCAGCATTCAAAAATAAAGCTTTAAGTGCTTCTGTCAGCTTTAAGCACAGGTAGCTGTTTCTTTCAAAGCTTCCAGTATTCAAAATAAAACTTTAACTGTTTGTCAGTTTTACTAGGACAATTTGTTTCTAGGTTTTTCTCCTTTCAAAACCTAGCACTTTTACGCTGTTTTCTTGCACAGAGAGCAATCAATTAATGATTCTACAGACTCCTGGTCAGAATCATAACCCTCTGTTTGCATTTCTTTATAACCTGTGTCTGTTATATCTGGGTTTAAATCCGCTTGCACAAACTCAGGCTTAATCTCTTCTTACAGCTCTAGGACCTTTCTCCAGTGAGACTTCTCTTTATACTCAGGGTTCTTAGCAGGCACATGGAGATAATTTTCTTTCATTAACCGGCACAGAGCCTCTAACTGGCTCACATTACTTTTATTTACAGTTCTAGTCACACACCTTTTGGGAGTTGGCAGTTTTTCAGAAGGTTCATGAGCTGCTGCTATCGTACCTTGCTCCTTGTCAGTAGCTCTCCCCGGCAAAACCCTCCTGCCTCCAGAATCAGCTGCAGTACCTCTGCAGTACTGACTTCCTTCTGGACCGTGGCTCCCTATGTGCTGGTTTCCTTTGGAATCCTCTCTGGTGCTGACCCTGGTAACTCTTTGTCCTTCAGCTCCCCTGAAGTTTCTTTTTCCTTCTGCACCCCTGAAGTTTCTTTCTCCTTCTGCACCCCTGGTGGTCCTATCTCCTTCCGTTTCTCTGGTGGTCTCTCCCCACTCTAGTCCCCTGGGCTTATATGAGTGTGCCTGAACTATCGGGCTGTGCTCCTCCCCCAGGTGCCTCTCATTAACTTCACAGCTTGCCTCAGAGCTTGGGCGTGGTCTGTACCCAGCAACTACGTGTGGTTTTTTTTTCTCTTTGCCTGCAGTCTGAAAACCACTGCTTTCTGGCCTGTCTCTTTCCTTAAAGGTAAAAGCCTGTTTTTCTTCCAGTTCCATAGGCTCAGATACACTTTTCCCATCACAGTACGTATGACCTAGATTGGCCACTGTTGGAAACAGGATACTGGGCTTGATGGACCGTGGTCTGACCCAGTATGGCATATCTTATGTTCACCTCTAATCTTATTCATATCCCTCTCCTTTCCCCTTCCACTCTCCCTTTCTCATGTGCTTTGTGGAACGCACACCCCAACTCTAAGAAACTTGCTTTTACTCATGATCTCTATCTCTAACGTTCTACATCTTTTCTTGCTCTAATTGAGACCTGGCTCCTCCCAGAAGATACTGCATCTGTTGCTGCTCTCTGTTATGGGGACTATCAGTTCTCCCACATGCCTCGTCCCACTGGCCATGGTGGCAGTGTTGGGCTTCTCTCCCTCCTGCTGCTTTAGTTTCACTCTTTTGAAGTCCACTCCATCCACCTTTTCAGTCCACTACCTCTCCGGGTAGCTGTTATTTATCGACCTCCTGACAAGTCTACTTCTACCTTTCTGACTTTGACTCATGGCTTTCCTTTTTTCTGGATTCCTCTTCCCTCACTCTTATTCTCAGGGATTTTAACATTCATGTTGAAAGCCCCTCTGATCCTTATGCTTTAAAGCTCCTCTCCCTTACCTCCTCATTTGACCTCCAGCTTTGCTCTACTGCCCCACTCACCAACATGGCCACTGCCTCGACCTGATATTTTTCTCTAGTTGCTTACCCTCAAACTTCTGTAGCTCAGTTTCCTCCCTTATCTGATCACCTTTTAAGCTTCTCTCCATCACCCGCCGCATCAACCTCATCCTGTCTCCTCCAACCTATTTAGAAATCTTCATGCTATTGATCCTTTTACCCTCCATTGCCTCGTAAGAAAAGGCTGGCAATCTACTTCCGGTGATACATTGCCAAGAAAACCCAGAGGTAGCTGGGTCGCTAAGAGTCAACACTGACTTAATGGCACTAAAAAAAAAAAAAAAAAAAAAAAAATTTGATCCTTTGGTGCTCGTCCTTCCACGCCATCTAAATCTGTTGACGAGGCAGTAGCTTCCTATAACGCTGCACTCGCCTCTGCTCTGGATGTTCTCGCTCCACCCATGCCATGTCCTGTGAGGCATACTGCACCCCAGCCCTGGCTTTCATCCACTACCTGCTATCTATGGTTCCTGTGCCGTTCTGCTGAGCATGCTTGGCTTAAATCCTGCTCCCTTGCAGACTTTCTACACTTCAAATTCGTGCTTGTCTCTTTCCAGTCAGCCAGAGTTCTTGCCAAACAAGACTATCATGTCCTTCTGACCTCTTTCCTCTGACCCTCGTCATCTCTTCTATTTAGCTGTATTTATATCCCGCTTTTTACCGGGTCAAAGCGGTCCTACGTGCACCTTTGGCAATAGCAGAGGTTCTGCTTATGCACTCAAAGCAGTCAAAGCCTGCACGATTGACAAACTTGGAAACATCCTGAGCATGTTTGACAAGGGCGAGGTAATCCTGCCTCTTATCAGGAAGGAGAGGGCTCATTAGCTCTAAATCTCCTGTGACCTCCTTCAGGAACATTCCCATATATAAAATATATAGGAACTGATCCTAGCAGAAAGCATGGAAGCCTGGAAGGTTCGACGTCCAAAGGTGTCAAGTCCTACACTCACGTCCTGGAGGATTAGATGCATGCCTTTTTGCACTCTTGAACCTTCTCATAGCTGATTCCACCACAATGAAATGGTGTGGTAGCTGAGTCTTCTGAAACCCAGGACAGGGAGGAACTCGATACATGGTGTCGAGTCTTCGAGAGTGAGGAGATGTGGTTAGAGGTGTTTCCCACATCCTTAACATGAGATCCTGCAAGATCTCATGAATAGGTAAGGTAGCTGCCTCCTTGGGAGCTTTAGGGTATTGTAGGATCTATAATTCCTTTGCCCTAGGCTCTTTTTCAGGAGCCACTGTGATGGAAAGACCTCGAGCCACATCTCGGATAAAATCCTGAAAGAACATATCCTCTGGTGGAGACATCCTATGCTGAGAAGAATCCTCAGGAAGAAGTACTCTGAATCCTCGGATGAGTCTGAAGACTCTGAAAGCTCTGCCGATACCAAAGTACCTCCGATCCGGGTGATCGTGCAAGGCATGGTACCGGTACCGATCGAAGTAAGCATCGGAGGGGTCCGGTACCGACTTGTCGATACCGGATGGATAAGCATCACTCTGTCCCGGTAGAATACCTGCCGATGTCGATGCCGGTACCGGTTGAATTGTCTGAGATTGCAGACCTGCTATTAGTAATCTGTGAACTATCATTAAAATCATCTCTAATACCTGAAGATTGGAGGATCGCCAATGTAACACCAATTTTTAAAAAGGGTTCCAGGGGTGATCCGGGAAACTACAGACCAGTGAGCCTCACATCAGTACCGGGAAAAATGGTAGAAACCATCAAAGAATAAAATTACTCAGCATGTAGATAGTCATGGCCTAACGGGAGACAGCCAACATGGCTTTAGACAAGAAGATCTTGTCTTACTAATCTGTTAAGTTTTTTTGAAAGTGTGAATAAACAGGTGGACAAAGGTGAGTTAGTTGATTTATTTATTTAACAGCTTTTATATACCGCACTTTTGTTATCAGCGCGGTTTACATTTTAACAATTTTGTACTTAAACATAGAACAAATGTTAAGTTTACAAGGAACAGGAGATAAAACATGGATAACAGGGTTTAATAAATAACAGATATTCTCAACTATTTACAATAGATTCTTAAATGCTCGAGCTCTAAAGGTAGGGTTTGGTCTAGAACATCTGGACTTTCAGAAAACCTTTGACAAGGTCCCTCATCAGAGACACTTGGCAAAACTAAAGAGTCATGGGATAGGAGGCAGTGTACTACTGTGGATCAAGAACTGGTTAAAAGAAAGAAAGCAGAGGGTTGGGCTTTCAGTCTTGATAAAGGAATTCTTATCCATCCTGCGTATTGCAGAGCCCGGGCCGCAGACCTGGACCCAGAGGAGGATCCTCTAATGGAGGGTATTCGCAGACCCTCCAAATCTTTCCCGGTTCATAGTGTCCTGAGGGCTATGATAGAGGAAGAATGTAAGACCCTGGATGCAGAGCTGCAGGTGAGGCGGAGCATGGCTCGGCTTTACCCCATCCTGCCAGAGGAGGAGTGGCTGCGCCTCCTTAGGGTGGATGTCCTGGTGGCAGTTGTTACCCAGAAGACCACCATCCCTATTGAGGGGGACATGGACTTAAAGAATCCACTAGACCGGCATCTGAAAGTGCTGCTTAAGCAGACCTTCGAGGTTTTGACCTTGGGTCTGCAAGGGGCCATCTGTGGGGCATATGTGACCTGTGCCTGCTTCTGCTGGTCCTAGGACTCTATGGATCCCCCAGGTGCTGAAACAGTGATTAGAATTAGTGATGCACAGCTGTATTGCTGTGATTTAAGATTATGGTCTCGTCTATCCCCCTTTTTTTTTTGTTTAAATTGTCTAGATCGTTAAGATATTGTAAAAAAAAAAAAAACCCACACAACATTTTTATAAATATTTGGGTCAGGTGTTGAGAGACTGAATTTATGATTTTTGACACGAACTATTGTGAAAGAAGCTCTCTCAAGAAACTCATCCAAGACTGACTGCACACTAATCAAGATTACAAAAGGTAACAGACTCAGAAATCTCACCCGAAAAACAGATGTGAGATAAATGGTCAGAGTTTAGCACATAAAAATATTACAATCTTAACCATGAAATAGAAATGACCGTTTCCTTCCTTATTTTTTTCTGCTGCCTTTCTATCCTTTCACTTTTGGATACACTGCATACTGACAGATCACTGTAAAAAGCATATAGAATTAACATTTTTTTTTTAAATTTGCTCAATACAGTCATAGTTAGAAGGTGAAATTAGACTTACCTGCTAATTGTAGTTCCTTGAGGAACTCCAGTCTAGTCCCGAACCTCTGGGTTAAGCATCTCCTCCAGCAGCTTTGGAGACTGAGAAACGTCATTCTTCTGATGACACTAGTACAAATACTCCTGGGATCGCCTCCTCTGTCCAGTAATCTATTGGCAAAGCAGACTCACCAGAGCAACAACCAAGTAGCAATATAATAATAAACTGTCAACTAATCTAACTTTAACTAAACAACGGGAAAGAATTGCTCCCGTTATCACACCTTCGAAACATGAAGGTACTTACATCAATCTGTGCTAAGGAAGTCCGCCCTTCCCGGCTCCCCGAAGGACTATGACCTCCCCTGAATTCCCGTTTCCTAAACAAAAACCTCTCCCTCTTTATGGCCCGCACCCTCACAGTAGATACTTCGTCTTACCTCTTGCCCTATTATGGTGCTTCAGGCCACATTAACAGAATAAGTGAGGGAGGGATGCGGGACTAGACTGGAGTTCCTCAAGGAACTACAATTAGCAGGTAAGTCTAATTTCACCTTCCTTATCATCCCCCTCCAGTCTAGTCCCGAACCTCTGGGGATGTAACAGAGCAGTGAAAAAAATTTAACAGGAGGGACCTGCCAGGCCAGCCTGAAGCACCGCTGAGCCAAACATAGTATCCCTTTCCACCTGCACATCTAGACGGTAATGCTTTATAAACGTATTGAAAGATGGCCAAGTAGCCGCCTTACAAATCTTAATATCCGGGACTAGATTGTACTCCGCCCATGACGCTGCTTGTGCCCTAGTCGAATGAGCTCTAATGCCTTCTAGAACTGTCTTTCTTTTTAAAATGTAAGCTGACGCTATAGCCTCTTTAAGCCACCTTGCAATGGAAGCTTTACTGGCTGCTTTCCCTTTTCTTGCTCCTCCAAACAGGACAAAAAGCCTATCCGTCTTTCGGAAACTCGCTATCTTCCGAATATACTTCAACGCTCGACGAACATCTAGAAACAGCAAGGTTCCCGAGTCTGACTTCCCACTAGGTTCCTCAAAGACCGGAAGAGAAACCACCTGATTCACATGAAAAGCTGAAACTACTTTTGGCAAGACAGACAGAACTGGTCTCAATACGACCTTATCATAAAAAAGGGCTTCCGACAGGACAAAGCCTGCAGCTCTGAGATTCTACGAGCTGATCACCACTAGAAATACTACCTTGAGCGTAAGATCTTTAACCGACGCCTTAGAAAAATGCTCAAAAGGCTCACGTACTAACGCGTCCAACACCAAGGCAAGATCCCACTGAGGAACCGCAGATCTACATGGAGGCCGCAGAAGAGACACTGTCCTCAAAAAACGCTTAATATCTGGATGCACCCCCCGCATTCCCCTCTTATCTTTCCTCTATAACATGCCAGAGCTGCCACCTGCACTCACAAGGAGGCTGCCGCTAATCCTTTGTCAAAGCCATCTTGCAAGAAAGCCAACATGTGTGGGACCGAAGCACTCAATGCCTCTACCATCTTGTCTGTACACCATGCCTTGAACACTCACCAGATACAAACATACGCCAATGAAGTAGACCTCCACCTAGCCTTCAACATGGTGGAAATAACCGCCAAGGAGTAGCCTCTCGTTCTCAGCCTCGCCCTTTCAAGGGCCAAGCCGTAAGCGAGAATCGATCCACCTGAGGCATGAGTATGGGACCCTGGAACAACAGATCCGTCCGATTTGGTAGACGCCAGGGCCGCTCCACCAACAGTCTGATCAGATCCACGTACCATGGCCTTCTCGGCCCATCCGGCGCTATCAGAATTACTTGTTCCTTGTGAACCTCGATTCTTTGTAGCACCCAACCTATTAAGACCCAGGGGGGAAAAACGTAAAGGAGCTGCTGTTCTGGCCACCTTTGAATGAGAGCATCGAGACCCTCCGACATCCTTTCCTTTCATCTGCTGAAGAATCGGCCGGCCTTTGCCGACTCGAATGTCACCATTAGATCCATCACTGGCTCTCCCCAGCAGTGCACTACCATTTTGAACACTTCCAGATGGAGAACCCATTCTGCTGGGTCCACTCTGATTCGACTCAGAAAATAGGCCGCCACATTGTCCACTCCTGCCACATGTGCCACTGACACAGCTACCAGATGTGCCTCGGTCCACTGTAACAGCTGTTCGGCCTCGGCTTCCAATGATGCACTGCTGGTGCCACCTTGCCGATTGATGTAGGCTACTGTGGTCGCATTGTTGGAGAATACGCGCACCGCCTTTCCCCTCAGATAACTTTGAAAGGCCCTCAATGCCAGAGCGACTGCCCTCAAGTCCAATCTGTTGATGGACCATGTTCTTTCCACGTCAGTCCACTGTTCTTGGGCAAAATTTCCGTTGACGTGCGCCCCCCAACCCAAGAGACTGGCGTCCGTCGTCAGGGGTATCCAGGTGGGAGCTTCCAGAGGCATTCCCTCTTCCAGAACTCCTGGCCTCAACTACCACTGTAGTGCCTGCCTCATCTCCAGCGGACATGCTAGTTTCCGAGACAGGGGGTCATTTTGATGTGACCATCTTCTGAGCAATGCCCTCTGCAACAGTCACATATGAGCCCGTGCCCATGGCACCAACTCGAGTGTTGCTGCCATTGTACCTAGCAACTGCAGATAATGCCATGCTGTGGGAATCTTTTGGCTCAGAAAAGCGAGGACTAGCTTTCTCAAACCTTGTGCCTGCATCTGTGGCAGAAAAACTTTCCCTATCTTCGTGTCAAAATGAGCCCCCAGATACTCCAGGTTCTGAGAAGGCTCTAGCCTATGCTTTGCCATATTGACCACCCAACCTAGGCTCTGAAGAAAGTCCACCACTCTGGTTGTCGCCGACTTGCTCTCTCTTGGACTTTGCTTGAATTAACCAATCGTCTAGATAAGGGTGCACTAGAATGCCTTCTTTTCTCAATGCAGCTGCCACGACCACCATGACCTTGGTGAAAGTTTGTGGAGCCGTTGCCAAACTGAAAGGTAATGCTCGGAATTGAAAGTGTCCCATTAGAACTGCAAATCTGAGGAACTTCTGATGCGCCTGTCAAATCGGAATGTGAAGATAAGCTTCCGACAAATCCAGTGAAATTAGGAATTCTCCTGCCCTTACTGCCACAATAACCGACCGCAGTTTTTCCATATGAAAATGAGACACACACAGACAGTGATTTACCTTTTTGAGATCCAAAACTGGGCAAAAAGATCCCTCTTTCTTTGGCACTACGAAATATATGGAGTATCGACCATATCCGCACTGGTCTGTTGGTACCGGCACCACCGCGTTGAGGCTGAGCAGTTTAACGTCTCTTGTACCGTCTTGACCTTGAGAGGTGCCTTGCATGGCGATTGAACATAAGCATCGACCACCGGGTGTTGAAACTCGAGAGCATAGCATTCTCGAATGACCTCCAACACCCACTGATCGGAAGTAATTTGGACCCAAGCAGGATAAAACTCCCGTAACCAACCTTCTACGGCTACCAAACCCCACTTGGGTCCTCCTGGCTTCATTGCGGTTTTCTAAGGTTTGAGAAAGAGGGAGCAGTGAACCCTCTGCTTGCCCCTCTAAAACCTCGAAACCCCTGATTTCAATAGATGAAACGTCCCCTTTGAAATTGTCCAAATCGAGCTGGGCGGAAACGGCGAAATTCTCTGTTGATTCTTGTTTGCCAGAGACAGACACCCTTGCTTTTGTTTGTCCTCTGGGAGTCTGCCGCCCTTAGACTCGCCTAGATCTTTTACCAACTTATCCAAATCCTCACCAAAAAGTAGCTTACCTCTAAAAGGTAGCTTACCTAATCCTGTCTTAGAGAAACCATCTGCCGCCCAGTTACGCAGCCAAAGATACCGCCTAGCTGCTATCACTGACGTCATTCTTTTAGATAGACTCCTAATGAGATCATAATGACTGTCAGCTAGGTAAGCTGTTCCAGATTCTAACCTGGACACTTCCCCGTCTCTCCCCTCCAGTTGTCCTGAATCTGCTGAGACCATCAAAGACAGGATCTAGCCACCCAGGCACCACAAATAGACACCTGAATGGAGAGCGCATTGATGTTGAATACCTTTTTCAACAAGGTATCTAGTTTCCTATCTTGAGCATCCTTGAGAGCAGCACTACCTTCCACCGGGATGGTAGTCTTCTTGGTCACTGCCGAGACCGCTGCATCTACCTTAAGTAACTTAAACAACTCCCGATCAACCAACGGATAAAGGTGAGACGTTACCCTGGAACCCTTAAGCCCTGCCTCTGGCATGTCCCATTCTTCCTGAATCATTTCCCGCACCACTCTGTGTACCGGGAAAGCTCTCTGCATCTTACAAACCGCCTGCAACAAGGGATCCTCTAAACACGCATCCTCCGCAGGCCCTGCAGATGGCATATTAAGGGCTTTTAGCGTTTCTGCTATGAGAGCTGGCAACTCGTCACGTTGGAATACCCGGATCACCCTCACCTGATCTTCGTGTTCCGCTAACTCTCCTTCCTCTAACTCATCTTCCATCTCCAAGTCCGGATCCCCGTCCTCCAAGAGAGGACCCTCCGAAGACACTGACTGCTCTTGCTTATTCTTTCCCTTCTAAGACTTCTTTGAAGGAACCTCAATAACCCCCAAGCCTAGAGGGGTCCCGGACGCTTCACACCCAGCTCCACTTCCACTGAAGCAGTCTCCGGTCCTTTCTTACTGCCTCTGAAGGCTTGTTGAAGCAGAGCCACAAAATCTTGAGAAAACATCGCCGCCAGCCCTCCTGGCAATGCCGGCTGAGAAGGCGGTAGATCCAGAGCCCAGGAAGGACCCGCCACCGGCTCCAGTAACGGTACTGGAGGTGAGACTAGTTCTGGAATAAGTACAGAAGCTCCTTTCTGACTCTCTCCCCCAATTTCTAAAGCCTGCTCCATAGATGCCGCTTCTTGGACAAAGCCTCTACAGAACCCTTTTTCTGATACCGCTCCCCTTCTAGTACCTCACACTAAACACTGTGGCCTAGAAGGCATTCCTCACCCGCTTCTCTGATTGCCTCTGCAGTACTCCTTAATCCAGATATAAAGGAGAATATATATACCAAGACACACAAACACCAATATATAACTATATCTATATATACACATACATATAAATATATATACATCTATAGATAAATCAATATATACATATATCCCTAAACACAAATATAAGCCATCTGTTCTGGCTGAAAACACTGCAGAACAATACAGCGGGGGGGGGGGGGGGGGGAGGTTTGTTTTTTTTTTTTTAAACTACTCTTGCAACACTAACATGCTTCGGCTGAAAAAACTAACCAGAAATAAACGGCCACGACCAAAATTGAAGTTCCTACAGGCCCCGACGGTCTAACCGGCTTTCCCGCACTTCTGCCACGCGGCTCCGGCCTACACTCTAAGAAACGCTATGCTCGCACCGTCCAACTGAAAAAATGCTTATTGGTAAGCAGCTTACCTCACTCACCACTGCTTGCGGGTGTCCCGATAGATTCTCCCCGCGCTCAGCCGAAAACGCTGCTTCTGCGACGGGAGAGAATTCTGAGCTGAGGAGTGTACAGAACTGGGGGGGGGGGGGGAGGCAATCAGTTGGCCAGACGGATTGCCATCCCTCCTCTTCCGTGCAAGAGGGGAAAACAAACAAAAACCTTAATACACATACAGGGAGAGCTTACCACCTCCTCCCAATAAATCACACCTCATGCAAATTATACTCATACCTGGCACAAAATTCTCACAGATTTTTCTTCCCAAATATCTTATTCCCTATCTTACAGAAACAGAAAGCTAAGAACAAAGGAAAACAGTCCAG
Source organism: Ichthyophis bannanicus (assembly GCA_033557465.1). NCBI lineage: Eukaryota > Metazoa > Chordata > Amphibia > Gymnophiona > Ichthyophiidae > Ichthyophis > Ichthyophis bannanicus. The sequence continues at coordinate 675,959,228 of CM066032.1, read as the reverse complement.
TAGAATTACAGATCTTACCACCTCTCACTGCAAGCAAAGAGGGTCATTCTGTCTTATCTTAGATGCAGATTTCTAAACAATTACCAGTCAGAATGTCTGGTTCTGCCTGCATGAATTCTGTCTTATCTCTGACTCAATAGCAAGTGTGACAGGCTTTCCTGGACAAAAGAAAAATAGACATACACACACAATACATACTGCCATTCACACAAAACTCACTCGACAAAAAGAGATACTGGGGAGAACCCAGGGAATCCATACCCCACGCAGCCTCCACTGCACAGGAAACGAACTCATCATACATCCGGTCCTGTCACAATATATACCTTTGCTCAGGACGATTCTTACTATTGGGGCATTCTTCTCTAATTAGATCATTCTTGTTCCAGCTGTCTGGGGCCCCACTTTATTTATTTTATTTTTATTTGTGATTTCTTCTATACCGCACTATTTATCATCACTTGTGTGATGTTATTCTACTCATGTCTGTACCCTTCTCCATTGACCTTTCTTGGGCCCCATGTCTGCATCATCAGTCTGGGCCTTGTCAGATTTATATTATCTGACCTCTGCCCCCTTTTACCTGGTCTTCTTGCTTGGTTCTCTCCCACCCATCAGTTCCCAAGAAATATATCTCTCCAACTCCCCGTGTTCTAACAACTATACTGGGGGGCCATATGTTCTTCATGCTAAGCTGGCATGTTTATATCTCATGATTGCCTTTTACCCTCTTTCTGGCCACCATTTACTGATGTGTTTTTTCACATACTTTTCCATATGATGTCACATACCTCTCAAAGCTGCACGTACGCACCTCAGTACAATTCCAGCATTCAGACATTTCAATGATTTTTCTTGTATTACTGTGTTAACCCTTTCCCCTCTGGCTCTCACAGGAGACAGCGCTGCGAACAGCGGCCCTGCCGCGCATCCAGGCACTGAGCAGTTCACTTCTCTCCTCCACTCCTGCTGCCGGTTCCTCACCCAGACAGTGGGTTCAGGAACCGGAGCGCAGCCCCCTCTACCCCTCCTTTTGATTGCCTCCTCCACTGCTGCCTGCAATGAAAAGGGGGAAGGGGGAGGGGGGCCCCAGCACAATTTTTTTTAACTCTTTAAATCAAAAGTTGAGCTTAGAATAGCAGCCTATACTTCACCTAATCCACTCTCCTTAAATGTTTCTCCAGTGAGCCTCGAACCTCCAGGCTCACCACCCTCTAGCTGCTATGGAGACAGATTACTGGACAGAGGCGGCGATCCCAGGAGTATTTGTACCAGTGTCAGAAGAATTACGTTTCTCAGTCTCCAAAGCTGCTGGAGGTAGTGCTTAACCCAGAGGTTCGGGACTAGATTGGAAGGACGATACGGAACAACAATTCCATTTAGAATAGCATAAAATAAATGCTGCCCAAAGTTGTTTGCCAAGAATCACATTCTAATTTCAGGACTTGTGGTCAAAATTCTAAATACAAGCTAAAGCACAGTTACTTACCTGTAACAGGTGATCTCTGGGAACAGCAGGAATTAGTCCTCACATATGGGTACGTCGGAACCGACGGAGCCGGCGCGGGAAAGCTCCCCAGCTTTTCAGATGAAAAGCTTTTGGGGCTTCCCACAGCGCATGCGCGCTGCCTTCCCGCCTTCCTTACCAGCTCTCTTCAGTTCGAGTTTATAGCTGAGACAATAGAGAGAGGAAAGGAAGGTAGATAGATAGAAGATACAACTCCTAGGGGAGGTGGGTGGGTTGTGAGGACTAATTCCTGCTGTTCCCAGAGATCACCTGTTACAGGTAAGTAACTGTGCTATCTCCAGGAACAAGCAGGAATAAGTCCTCACATATGGGGACTCCCAAGCTAAGATGCCTGGGAGATCCCCCTCCAAGGGTAAACCATCTTCGTATGGATCTCAGGCATCCATTCAGGGAAGGTGGGCAGGAGTTGCTTAAGTATGGAACAGGTGTTTGAGGACAGCCTGACCAAACAAGGCATCCCGGCAGGAGGCCTTGTCCAAACAGTAATGGGCTGTGAAGGTATGAACCGAGGCCCAAGTGGCTGCTCGACAGATCTGATCGATGGATACAGAGTGAAGATGAGCCATAGAAGTAGCCATGGCTCTCACATTGTGAGCTGTGACATGGCCTTCCAGAGAAATATTCTTACTCTGGTAAGCAAAAGAAATACACTGAGCAATCCAATTGGAAAGTGTACGTTTGGAGACTGGAAGTCCCAAATGAGAAGGATCAAAAGCCACAAAAAGTTGGGAAGACTTTCGATGTGGCGGAGTCCTGTTGAGGTAAAAGGCGAGAGCTCTTTTACAGTCAAGAGTATGAAGGTTCCTCTCTGCACTGGATGCATGAGGAGCCGGGAAAAAAACAGGTAGATATACCTCTTGATTAAGATGAAAAGGCGAGACCACTTTGGGCATAAAGTGGGGATTCGTCCTAAGGACCACCTTATCATGATGAAATCTGGTATAAGGTGGATTAGCCACCAAAGCCTGCAGTTCACTGATGCGGCGAGCCGAAGTGACTGCAATAAGGAAAAGAACCTTCCAGGAAAGAAATTTCAAAAGGTGGCTGCATAAGCTGACCCAGAACTAGGTTTAAGTCCCATGCCACCGGAGGTGGGCGGATGGGAGGCTTAGTTAGGGTCAGGCCTCTCATGAATCTGGCAAGAGGAGACAGGTTGTCCATTTATAGGTTTCAAAGATGCTGCAATAGCACTTAAATGGACTCGTACTGAATTCGTCTTGAGGCCTGCATTGGAAAGATGCAGGAGATAGTCTAATAGAGAATGCAAAGGAAGTGCTAGAGGGTCAAGACTCTGTTGAGCACACCAAATGGAAAAAACGTTTCCATTTAAAAGCATAGGAACGCCTGGTAGAGGGGTTCCTAGAAGCATAAAGTATATCTTTCACTGGTTGAGAAAGACTATAATCATGCAGGCTTAAGCCTTCAGTAACCAAGCCTGGAGATGTAGGGACTTGGGGTTTGGATGCCACAAAGTCCCCTTCTCCTGAGACAGGTGGTCTGGCGCAGCTCCCAGGTCCAGGGAGGAGTCCTGGGAGAGCTGTAGAAGTAGAGGGAACCACACTTGGCGTGGCCAGCGTGGAGCTATGAGGATCATATATCCGTGATCCCTCTGTAGTTTGAACAGAGTCTTGGGAATCAAAGGAATGGGTGGAAAAGCATACAGGAATTCCTGACCCCAATGCAGGAGAAAGGCATCGTTGGCCTGAGCTCCCTGACACGGAATCCTGGAACAGAACCGGGGAAGTTTGGCATTCCACGGACTTGCAAAGAGGTCTATGTCCGGGGTCCCCCATTCCTGGAAGATTCTGTGTATTTGGTCCATATGCAGGGACCACGCGTGTGGAAACAGAACTCGACTGAGTCTGTCTGCCCGAGAGTTTTGAACTCCTGGAAGATACACTGCCAGAAGATGAATTTGATGCTCTCTGGCGAAGGCCCATAATCTGAGAGCTTCGTTGCAAAGCGACAGAGAGCCCGTCCCTCCTTGTTTGTTGACATAAAACATGGCTACCTGAGTGTCTGTCTGGACTAGGACAGTCAGGTTGACAAGGAGGGTGTGGAAGACTGAGGGCAAGGAAGATTGCTCGCAGTTCCAAAAGGTTGATGTGAAGGGTGGTCTCCTGGGGAGACCAGGTGCCCTGAGTGGAGAGGTGTTGGAGATGAGCTCCCCACCCTGTTTGGGAGGCATCTGTTGTGAGGGTTGCTTGGGGCAACAAAGGTTGGAAGGGGGTCCCCAACAACAGATTTTTGGAGGATGTCCACCACTGGAGAGACCAAAACAGACGTTTTGAGGTGAGTACTCGGTCTGAGAGCAGTCCCGATGCTTGAGACCACTGGGTGGCCAAAGTCCATTGAGCTGCCCTCATATGAAGACGAGCGTAGGGCACCACATGGACCGTGGAGGCCATGTAGTCCAGAAGTTGCAGCATTTCTCTGGCTGACAAGTGACTTCTGGACTGAGCCTGGGAGGCCAAGCTGATTAGCCGTTGGCCTCGGACCAGAGGGAGGTAGGCCCTTGCAGTGGTGGAGTCCAAGTGGGCCCCTATGAATTCCAGGGACTGAGTAGGGATGAGTTGGGACTTGGGAATGTTTACCACAAGTCCCAGATATTGAAGAATACGCCTTGTGCGGTCCAAGGAAATCTGGGCTTCTGACTGAGATGGAGCTCGGATGAGCCAGTCGTCCAGATATGGGAAGAGGAAGATTTCCATGCCTCTTAGAAATGCGGCTACGACTGCCATGCATTTTGTGAATACTCTTGGAGCAGAGGCGAGACCGAAGGGAAGTACTCTGTATTGGAAATGTTTTCCCTGGAACAGAAATCGAAGATATTTTCTGTGCGATGGATGGATGAGTATATGAGTATACGCATCCTTGAGATCTAGAGAACAAAGCAAATCCTGACTCTGAAGGTATGGAAGGAGAATGCCCAGAGAGAGCATTTTGAATTTCTCCTTGAATAGAAACTTGTTCAATTCTCTCAGATCTAGGATAGGTCTGAAGCCCCCTGTCTTCTTTGTTATGAGAAAATAAGGGGAGTAGAACCCTAACCCCTGTTGAGGAAGAGGAACCTCCTCTATTGCCCCTTGGGCAAGGAGAGAGGAGACTTCCTGACCCAACAGGGTCAGAAGAGATGGGGGAGAACTGAATTGCCTCACCATGGTATGGGGAGGAAGGCTGGAGAAATGAAGTTTGTAGCCCTCTCTGATGATAGAGAGGGTCCATTGCTCTGATGTTATTTGCTCCCATCTGGGAGCAAAGTGAACTAACCTTCCAGGTATGGTGAGAGGCTCTGGTTGTTCCAGAGCCAGAAATGTTAAGTTCTCTAGGGGCAAGTCAAAACCCCTGAGGGGGTTGAGCCTGCTGGGGTGTAGCAGACACTGCAGACTTTGACTTTACTTGCTTAAATTGCTGACGTTTAGCAGCAAAGCGAGGCTGAGAAGATTGTTGGCCAGTATTTGTGGAAAATCTGGCCTTCTTATAGTAAGGCCTTTTAAAAGACTTCTTTTTGGCAGGAGTAGAAGTAGACTTAGAAAGTCTATCTAGAGTGGCATTTTCTGCATCCATTTGAGCAGCTTTAATTTGCCTGTCTTCACCAAATAAGTTCTCACCTGTACAGGGCAGATTCCTTAGGCCATCCACAACCCAGGGTTCTAGGTCAGAAGCCTGGAGCCAAGCAAGACGTCGGGCTGCCATAGCAATTCCCGAAGCCCTGCCAGCAACCTCAAAGGAATCAAAGGCTGCCCTGTTGGAAAACTTGGAGACCTCTGAAAGTTGTGTCACCACAGAAGTGAAGTCCTCCTTTTTATCCTCAGGGATAAAGGGGGCAAAATGCCGTACCTTTAGGGCAAGTTCTCTGAGAAACATGCCCATATAAAGGCTGTAAGAATTGATCCTGGCTATAAGCATACTAGCCTGGAAGATCTTTCTACCAAAAGAGTCAAGGGTCTTACATTCTCGCCCTGGAGGGGTAGAAGAGTGCCTTTTGGGACTCTATCTTCTTCATAGCAGACTTCACCACAATGGAGTGGTGAGGCAGCTGAGCTTTTTTGAAACCCAGGAGGAGGGAGGGACCCGGTACATGGTGTCCAACCTACGAGAATGAGGAGACAGAGTTAGAGGAGTCTCCCACAAATCCATCAAGTGTTCTTGAAGGATTTCATGGATAGGCAGAGTAACTGCCTCTTTAGGAGCTTTAGAGTATCCTAAAATATCCAATTTTTTTTGATCTGGGTTTCTTTTCAGAAGATGTAGCAATAGAAGTCCTTTAGCTACATCAACAATGAAATCCTGAAAGGATAAATCCTCTGGAGGAGACATCGCCCTCTTTAGAGAAGAGGGCTCCTCAGGAAGATCAAACTCAGCAGAGTCAGAGGAATTGAACTCATCAGAAGAATCTGAGTATTCTCTCTGTGCTTGCAATGCACGATACGCGTACCGATCGATATCGAGATCGGGCGTATCGGGCATGGGATTGGTATCGGGCAAAAGCCTGAATCCAGCAAGCGGAACCGATCGACGCTTGGAAGTCGATGGTCTCGGTTCCGGTGTGGATACCAGAACCGGGGTCGGTACTGATGGAATCGGTACCGAGGGGGTCGCAGCCTTAATGAAAGCCAGAACGGCCTGCTGCATGGTCTGGACAGTATTGCCCATGGACGCCACTGCTGCCTGGATGTCGGTACCGGTATCGACCGGTACCCCAGAGCAGTCTAACAGGTGATCAGTCGAGGCCGTGCCATCGATGTCAACCTGTAACCCCATAGGTGATGCTTTGGAGGCCGGAGCCTCCTGCCGGGGTTTTATGGTGTGGGCAGAATCCTCGAACTCAAGATTGAGAGCCTCTCGATCTTTTGAAAGAGATTTGCTTTTACAGGATTTGCCCACAGAAAGTTTGGTTACCTGAGATCCATCCGGAGAGGAAGACCTGGATGACTGTGATGCTGGATTATCTGAAGCAAACAGCACATGGAACTTGTTGGCCCGGTTCTGCATACCACTTTTAGACATCTGGGAGCAGAATGGGCAGTCCGGTATGGAGTGGTCAGGTCCCAAACATTTAAGACACCATTCATGGGTGTCAGAGAGAAATAACAGCACTGCACTTGGTACACTTTTTAAAACCAGGAGCTGGCTTCTCCATGAGGAGAATTAGTGTAGGCCTGAAGGCCTAGCAAAAGTTACCACGTTGTGCTGAAATAAAAAGATTTTTTTTTTTTTTTTTAAGAAATAAAGAAAGAGAGACCGGCAGTACCGGTTTTGGTATGGGGAAGGCAGGTACGCGGTCAAAAGAAACAAATTAAAATAACAATTTCTTCAGCGGTGACAGGAACACGACCTGCTGGCTCCGCGGAAAAAGAGAAAATGAAGAGAGCTGGTAAGGAAGGCGGGAAGGCAGCGCGCATGTGCTGTGGGAAGCCCCAAAAGCTTTTCATCTGAAAAGCTGGGGAGCTTTCCCGCGCCGGCTCCGTCGGTTCCGACGTACCCATATGTGAGGACTTATTCCTGCTTGTTCCTGGAGATCGATTTTTAGAAGTTTGTAAACTGGCAAATCCCCCCCCCCCCCCCAACTATGGTAGCCATCAAACAGTGAGGTAAAATTAAAAATAGAAAAAGCTAAATATTTCAAGAACAGAAAAATATTAGCCTGCCTATAGAAAATGGAGGACTTTTCAGCGCCAACACGAATGACAAATAGACATCAGTGTGACAGAAGCAAACTATGGCACCATGGCTTCCCCAGTGACCTATAACAAGCAACATGCTCCCAAAGTTTGGGGATTAAAACTAAGGCGGGGGAGGAACAGGGAGGTGGGAGGCATTATAGAAAATTTTTCATGGTACAGATTTTCAAGACTTTTAGCTAATCATTTTTTAAATAAAGAAAAGCTGTTCACTTTGCATGATATAGTTTAACAGATATAATTTCATATTGAAAATACATATCCCCCTCCTCCCAAAAAAAGAGCTGTCTATTTCGGCTAGGCTACAATCCTTTACTCAAACTACAGAGCCCATGGTCTCTTACTATAAATATCAAGACCATCTGCATTTTCCTTGAGATACATACATACACCTTTGTTAAACAAGCTAAATTGGGCTGCATAAATACAGGAGTACAGACAATTCAAGTTTCTTTATATTATACAAAACAGGTTGCCACAAACAAATTAATTTAATCCCACAAATGTTTTTCATCCCTTAATTTTTGAAAAAATGGGGATGAAATCAATTTTTAGGAGTGGAGCAATGATAAAATTACATTTATACCACTGCTGAACATTAATTTTCCAAGCAGTAAATGTGGACAAGACCCGTTTATATAGATCAGTCAGTAGATCTTTAATAAAAGATTGGAACAATAATAATTTATAAATAGCATCTTATATATTAAATATATGAAATATATAAAAATATTAATGAGTATTATAAAAAAATGGAGGAAGAAGGGCAAGGGGCTGGCATGGGGGGGGGGGGGAAGACGAGGAAGCAGCATTGCCCCCCCCCAAACAAGCTACCTCAATGGCTGTGACCTCTTACTTCTGCCCGAAGGAATCCCATCTCCCACAGGCAGAAGAGAAGAAATAGCAGCCTGCAGCAAAAAAGATTGTGTGTTTGGGGGTGGGGGAGAGAGGAAGAAGTGAGATAGAAAAGGCAGGGATAATTTAAAGGGGCAATGAGCCTAGTAAAAAAGGAGGATTGGGGGAGGTAGGATTTTAGGGCAGGGGATGGAAATGCCTGGGGGTTGGTGAAGGGGGGAAGAGTCTGGAAGGGTAAACAGAGGAGGGGAACCAGCAGACGAAGGGTGGTAGGAAGCGTACAAGGTGTTACCAAAGGTGCATTTCTCTCCTCCTAGAACACACACACATGGGTACAGCACCTCTGCAGCACACACACATGCACGACCATCCCGCACCCCACCCACACAGAGCTCCCACTGCCACATCCCAGGCAGAGATAGGCACACCACTGTTACACCACACATGTAGAGACATTTAATATCTGAAGCTATAACTTATTTATATTTCTGTATAAAATAAATATGCCGCACGGCATATGAACTCTGGTGCTGGTCTCGTGAGACTGAGAACATGAGAGCAGCATGAGAAAAAATTGGGAGGGGGGGAGGGGAGAGGGGCGGCGGCGACAAGGTCACAAGCACTGGCTTTTATAATTTTGGCCTGGCTCCTAAATCCACACAAAAGCCTTTCCCTATACGTCTCTTTTCAACAGGTTAAAAGCTGAACACACTCACTTCTCCATTAGCACAAAGTCAAGTGTGATGTAGAGACCAATACCTCAAAGGCAGCATTATTCCCCCTTTATCTGACCCTTCAACTGCTATCAATTGCAACCTCTCTAAGCAGATGATCATACACTGAACTAGAAAGGCTTCTTGCAGAAGGCAGATTTGGAGTAAGAAATATTTTCCTGTACTAACTTAGAAGTCAATATTTATTTAACCCGTTTTGGACAGCTTGCATAATCTCTCTCTGTTCAGGATGATTTATTAGATTTGTTATACTCAAACAACTATGAAATACTGGCAATAATAAAAAAATATTAAAACTTTGCAGAAAATAGAAGTTTCACATGGCGTATGCTTTTCATACACTGGTCCAATATAGTATATTGTCCGTCTTCAGAAAAGATAGGATTCAGTTCCAATATTCATTGACATAAGCATACTGTATACTTTATTGAAACTGCAGTTTTAATTTAAAACACTTTATTATGATATAATATAGTTTGTCAACAGTCCATTCTGACGGCAGAATGATACACGTGAAAACACTTCTGATGCAGTGCGTCGATATTGCACCATTGAAACACCTAGAACAGAATGCTTGACAGCAATTAGTTTTAACATATTAGCCCAGCATATGAAAAATATACAAGGCCGATATATGCACCAATAACTATTTTCTAAAGTCTACAAATACTTTTATTTGCAAAACAGTAGCTATTACAGCATTATAAGCTACTTACTATTTTTTGTGATCTTTTTATGTTGAGCCACCAGTACCGTCAAAATCAGCAAACTTCGAATACCTATTTAACTAGATCTCAGATAAAAAAATCTGTATATAATGCTTTTTGATATAACGATAATAGCTAAACATAGTTCCATTGAATTTATAACCATTAATTAGTAAACAGTTGAGTAGTAAGGATGGAAACCTTATGTATGTAAAACATATGCTGGTCCAAAACGGGTTTTAACTAGGCTTAGATACCGCTTTTCTACCAGTCAAAGCAGTGTACATTCAGGTACTGTATATATATTTTTTCCTTGTCCCCGAAGGGCTCACAATCTATATTTTTGTACCTGAGGCAACAGAGGGTTAAGTGGCTTGCCCAAGGCCACAAGGAGCACCTGTGGAACTAGACACCTCAGTCCTTCCAGCCCAAGGTTGCTGTCCTCTAGCAGGATTCGAACCTTTGGCCCTCTGGCCTGAGGTAACTTGCCCCAATCACTAGGCCACTCCTCCCAATATTCAGCTGACAGTGGTCAGGTTCTTTATTTTCTAGCGTTATTATCCGAATAGTGCAGCCGCTGACTATCTAGATAGTGCAGAGGCAGTCAAGGTAATATTAATGGCACTATCCAGATCCTGCCGCAGACTAAATCAGTTCAGTGGCTCTTATCCAGTTATCTTAGTAGCATCTAACTGGCTAAGTGCCTTTGAATATCAGCTCAATTTTTTTCTGTTGTGACAGCATGACAATATTTCTGCATTCTATACTATATGAACTCGGGGAGTGTTAGGCACCTTGCAATCAGCATCATTCCTTCATCAAAGCAGTACGATTCTACTTACAAACACCACCAAAACATTTTAAACACATAAAAGATATACAGTACTTTTATTTAAAGACAGTTTATGAGAAGCAGAACATTAAGTTATTACAGCAGAAAATCTCTTGGTGTTACACAAAAAAAAAAAAATCCACACAGATACTTAATACTTACCGCCTGGTTAGGTAGGTTATCAGTCTTAAGTTCCCTGTGATTGGAATACTGAATATATACTGGCTGACTGCGGAGATGAGGAGTAACTGGAGTGTAGTAGTTCACCATGGTAACAGCTGCTTCTTCAGAAGCCATTTCCAAGAAAGCCTATAATCAACATAAGAAACATGACAACTTTGCACACTCCATGAAATAAAATAAACATCCAAACACATACACACTCATTGGAGACAATTCCCAAATTCACACCCAGGCACAAGTTCTCCAGATGGGTTAGTTTGATGCCTGCCATGACCATCATGAACTTCACTACTAAGCCAGGGTAAGAGGAGCATGATCTCAGTCTCTCAAAGTTACTGCTATGCTCAGCGCAGTGCTTGCATTGTACAAGTGCTCCTTCTGGAGTTCCTAACATTTATGCGTAGTTTATCAAGGTATGTTTGGCAATTCTTCCTAATCAAGCCTAATGCATCCAAAACACAATAGGAAACAACTATCTTTCTGCCACATTTTCTTGAGCTCCGTTTGTATTTCTTGGTACTTGATCTTGTCCCTCTCAGCTATAAGGAGTTATTTATTAGATGCCCAGAAAGCAAAGTTATGTATCTAGCAGCTCACTAGCCCCTGGTCATGCCAATGCTCAAAACAAATGGGTTCCTTCAGAGCTTTCTGGAAAGACCAAAAAGCCTTTTGTGCGTCATGCACAGTAGTTCAGATGCTACAGCCAAGCACCTCCCACTAGTTCAGAACAACTACCACCAAAAAAAAAAAGAGAAGAGAGGGTATGTGTAAGTTGTAAGCTCCTGTCTTAAGGAAACACTCGTTACAGATAAGCAGCTTTCCTTTACATGAAAATAAGCAATTCAGAATCACATGTATGGTTCCCTAGCTAAAGGATGTCGTAACAAAAAAAAAAAAAAAGGAAATGAGATATCAAGTGAATGACCTAGTACTGAAGAAATGATATCCAACAAACTCAATATGTCCCACGCTGCCGTCTGCTGGCTCATTTCTTCTGAAGCAGACACTGAAGTGGTTATCCCTTTTTCTTGTGGCAGTCATGTCTAGATATTAAATTCCAGCTGAGATGATGGACTCAAACAAATTGGGATAATTACACACCCTAGTAGCTCTAATTGAAGGCCTTGACCATTTATTCTTTGGCACTCTCCTGAAACACATACACCCCCAGTCTTTAAGATATACTAGCACTTTGTAAACACTTGTGGTGCTGATAGGTTACTGAACATGCGGTACAGATATTGGATGCAGTTTTTCCCTATTAGGATTCAGAGATATACCTTACAACTTGGATCTCTCTCTTTGGGTGTAAGCATAGTTTTAAATCCAGGGAACATAGCCTTTTAAATAGAATGGAGATTAAAGTGCTTAAGGAAACCATCTTAGACTTTTCCTTCATTAGAAACTTGTTTCAAGGCTTTGAGGTCTAGCATGTGATGGAGAAGTCCTGATTCCAGGAAAATCCTGGAATAAAATTGATGTGACTGCTCTGGTCTCTAAGCGAGAAGAGAGTTACTGAAACAGAACTTTGATGCTGAAAGGAAGACTATAATCCTCTTGGCTGCAATTTGGCAAGGTTTCCAGAGAATAGTCTGTACCCATTCCATATTCCATACTATCAGAACTTAACTGTTCAATGTTAGACTGGGTCTATGGTTTGCAAAAAAACTCTCACCTCTATTTCCCACTTTAGGAAGGCTCTCCAGAGTAGGCGCCAGAATACTGGCTACACATTCATGAATCCAATTAAAACTCCATCCCAGGTTTTTACTACAGAGCTGGCTATGGCTTTTAGGCTGTTTGCTGGCTAGGGAAAATGCAAAAACCAAAATGCTGATAGGAATGAGGGAGCGGAAGCAAATGTTTTTTTAGTATCTAGAGCTGTCTCCATACAGGCCAACTGGAGTATCTCCTTGATAACGTGAAGAACGGGTCAGACATGGCTACAGCAGGCCTCGCCAATGTTTCTTGTAATCTAGGAGCCAGCCACCATAACCTAGGTTATAGCGCATGCCCCTGTCCTCCAAAAAGTTGTATCAAGTTACTTTTTTAGATTTTAGGGCCCGATTTAATACGATCTCTTTACCTCATTTTATGTTAGGCTCTTAATCGGCCACTGCAGTCCCAACAGAAGGCACTGGCTCTGCTTCTCTTTCCCACCATCCCCCCACTGACCCTTTAGGGTGTGTGGTGTGGAGGTGGGGGTGCCTGCCTGCATGTGTGTGTGTGTGGTGCTGAGGTGCCTGTGTTCGTGTGACGCTTCACCCTCCAACCGCATGCACTCTACCCTACCCCCCTTCTCCTGCTCTCCCTCCTCCACCCCCAAATCTGTTTCCATTCCCAGACACTTCCCTCATTCTCCCTCCATCTCACACACACCCAGCCCTTTCCTTTAAATTTATTACCTTCTGTGAAGAAAACTCCCCCTGCCTCTAACTTTTCAGGGCAGGAAGAAGTACTACAATTATGGTCAGAACCTGCACAGAATGCCTGCCGGAATCCCAGATCCCGTGGGCAGAAGTGCTGTACAAAACCATGATCATGGCAAGGACTGGTGCCATCTGCCCATGATTGTGGCCCTTTGCACCACTTCTGCCTGCGAGAAATGGGATCCCTGCAGGCAGTCACCACCAGGCTGAGACCCAGGCACCGGGTCAGATTTTTTTTTAAATCATGGCAAACTGGCGCCTGAGGTTTGTCGAGTCCTGAATTTCAGAGAGGGTCTGAAGCATAAAGCGGTGGCCCATTACTTAATCCCCCCTTCCTTATCTTCAAAGAGACTTGAATTACTTGCAGGGCACGTCAGCAAGCTTTTCTTGCATATCTGGCCTGAAATTTTTACCCTGTAGCCCTCAAAGTCTGTAAGCTCCTGTATCTACAGCAGACACCGTTTCAAAAACCATCACACGTTAATCTAACGATGTGGTCTGTATTCTTTCCCTATGTCCACCAGCTGAAGAGGCTCACCACATCTCTCCAGGGAGATTGGTATTTTTTCAAAAAGTGAAAGGTCTAAGAGAGCTAGTAAGAAGTGAGAACAAAGAACAGCATTCCGATCAATCTTCCTCCTAAAGGAAAAGTTATGCGGAACCCTCTCCAAGGGCATCAAGGTGGGATATTTCAACCTCTTGTATTTTAGAAAATGGATTCTACTTCAATTGATGGATAAAGCAATTAAGATTTCTCAAAAACCTGGATCTTTCTGGAGATGATGCATGGCATCTGGCTTAGGAGTATGTACAGGTGTGTAACTATGCTTTCTCTGAAACAAGCAGGAAGTCAGTCCACACATATGGGACTCCCTAGCTACAGGCTACCGAAAACCTGTAGAAATGCCACGGGTGAGCCGTGAGCAGCAACGACTTGTTAATAAGGTAAGACTCAAGAGACCCAAGTGTCCAGTGAGAACCAGCACTCTGGTAGCCTAAACACAGTAGGGTCAGAGGGCAGGAGTTGCCTACACCCTGAACAGATGGAGAACGGCCTGGCCAAAGGCACTGTCCCATCGGCAGGAATGAGCGGGGAAACTGGACTGAAGACCAGGTGGCAGCTCGGCAGATACCCAACAAAGGAACAGAACGCAGATTTGCCACAGATACCGCCATGGCCTTGACACTGTGCGCCATAACCCGGCGCTCCAGCATGAACCAGCCCACTCGTAGGTGAGGGCAATGCAGTCTGCCACCAAAGTGGATAAAGTTCGCTTGGTCACTGCCTCCCTCAGCCGGCTGGGGTCATAGGAGACCGAAAGCTAGGAGGCTTTGCTGTCGCCCTGGGTATGTTGAAGATAAAAAGACAGGGCCTTCCTATAGACCAGGGTATGCAGTACGGTCTCCACCCAGCTAGCGTGAGGCTGCAGAAAGAAAGTGGGGAGCACAACCTCCTGATAGAAGTGGAAGGGGGATACAGTCTTAGGGAGAAACGTGGGGTGCATGCAAAGCATCACCCTGTTCTTATAGAATCTTGTGTATGGTGGATCCACCACTACTGCCTGGAGCTCGCTGACCCTGTGAGCAGAGGCGAGTGCCACTAGGAAGACAACCTTCCATGAGAGGTACCGCAGGTGGCAGGTAGCCAGGGGCTTGAACAGCAGCCTGGTGAGCTTGGATAGCACCATACTGAAGTCCCACTGCCGCTGGCAGGCAGCTTGGATAACAAGGGGCCCCACAAGAAGGGGATCACAAGGGGCTGGACAGAGAGGAGCTTGCCGTCTATGAGGTGGTAGAGCATCACCAGAGCACTCACGTGCACCCTGACAGAGTTGGACTTCAGTCCTGCCTGCAACAAGTGGAGCAATCATTACAGCATAAGCTGCACAGAGCATGAGAATGGGTTAACTCACTAAGCCGCACACCACACTGAGAATCTGCGCCACTTGAAGGCATAGACCTGTCTCAGAAACCTTACGGGAAGCCAGCAGGACCTTCTTTACCTTTCCCAGGAGGTTGAATGGGGCCAAGGCCATCCTTTCAGCAGCCAAGCCGTTAATGACAGGGAGCCTAGATTGGGGTGTAGGAGGGAACCTTCCTCCTGCAACAAGCCCCCCGGAGCACTCTCCAGAGAAACCGGGGGCAACAAGGACAAGCGGAGGAGCAGTGGAAACCACAGTTGCCTGGGTCACGGGGGGGGGGGGGCAACCAGTATCTGTCATGCTGAACCTTGAAGAGGGTCTTGACAATCAGCAGCGTGGACGGGAAGGCATAGAGAAGTTCCTCCATCCACGAGATGAGAAACGCATCCGTTGCCACTTTTGGAGGTGTGCAGTTGGAGGGAGAAGAAGCGGGGCAGCTGAGTGTTGGATGGACTTGTGAAGACGAAGCCCATCAGTTGAGTTCCGTAGAGCTGGAAAAGCCAAGAGGTCACTCTGGGTCCAGCTGCCACTCGTGCAACTGAAACACCCTCTCAGTCTGTCCACCAGGGCATTGTCCTGGCCCTGCAGATATACTGCCCGCCAAAGCATCCCATTGCAGAGCACAAAGGAGCAGAGAGCCACTGCCTCCTGGCAGAGGGGATAGGACCCCGTGCCTCCCTGTTTGTTCACGTGAAACATTTCCAATTTCCAACTGACTCTCCATCTGGACCAGCACTGGCTGGTGCAGCAGGCGGTGGCGGAAAGCTCTGAGAACCAAGGATATGGACCCGAAGCTCCAGCAGGTTGATCTGCAGTTAACACTGACTTCAACCAGCTGCCCTGGGTGCAGAGGTCTTCACAATGGGCCCCCAAATATAGCAAACAGGCATCTGTAGTGAAGACCTTCTGGGGATCAGAGGCCTGGAAGGGCATCCCTGCCAGGCAGTGCTGCAGGGCCTGCCACCAGCCGAGAGAGTCTGCTAGTTGGGGAGCCACCATCACCCTGTCTTGCAGCAGTCTTGTGGTCTGGGTCCACTGGGAGATGAGGCACCATTGGGCTGCCCTCATGTGGAGGTGGGCGTCCCGAGTGACATGGACCGTGGATGCCATGTGGCCCAGCAGGCATAGCAGGAGGCAAGCAGACATGGTGTGCCTATGTTATACGTCTGCGGCCAGCGCCTTAAGGCAGTCGGCCCTGTCTTGGGGTAGGAATGCTTTGGCTTTAAGAGTGTCTAGCCAAACTTCAGACATTGTGTCGGAAGGAGGCAAGACTTTGGGTAGTTTATGACAAACCCCAGATGCTGCGGACCACGGCCCACTGCACTTCGGCAGCCAAGCCTCCTCTGATGAGCCAGTCATCCAGTTAGGGCAAAATAAAGGTCCCTTGAATGCAGAGGCAGACCGTAACTACCACTAGGAACTTGGTAAAGACCATTGGGGGGAGGCCAGGCCAAAGGATAGGACTGTTATTGGTAGTGGCCACCCCCCGCCATGAACCTGTGGCTTGAGTGAATGAGGATGTGAGTATAGGCATGCTTTAAGTCCAAGGAGCATAGCCAGTCTCCCTGCTGGAGGTATGGCAGCAGTGTTCCAAGGGAGTGCATCTTGAACTTCTCCTGCACCAGGAAAGCATAGTTCCTCACCTGTAAAAGGTGAACTCCGGGAAAAGCAGGAATTTAGTCTTCACATATGGGTATCGTCGGTACCAACAGAGCCTGAGTGGGAACGCTCCCCAGCGTCCAATAGGAACGCTTTTGAGAGCATCCCACAGCGCCTGCGTGCTGCCTTCCCACCTTTCCCAACTGCCTCTCTCCAGTTGAGTTTAAAGCTGAGACAAAAGAGAGAGGGAAAGAGAGAAAGAGATAGAGAGATACAACTCCTAGGGGAGGTGGGTGGGTTGTGAAGACTAAATTCCTGCTGTTCCTAGAGGTCACCTGTTACAGGTGAGTAACTATGCTATCTCCAGGAACAAGCAGGAATGTAGTCTTCACATATGGGGAAATCCCTAGCTGCAGATGCCAGGGAGAAAACTCCAGAAGTTGTGTGCCCCTGTGAAAGGGCTCCACTTCCCCCCATGGATCTCTGGCATCCTATCAGGGATGGTGGGTAGGAGTTGATTAAGTATGGAACAGGTGTTGAACAGCCTGACCAAAAAGGCATCCTGGCAGGAGTCCTTGTCGAAGCAGTAATGCGCTGTGAAGGAATGAACCGAAGCCCAAGTAGCTGCTCGGCAGATGTCAATAGGCACAGAGTGAAGATGAGCCATAAAGGCTGCCATGGCTCTCACATTGTTTATTGTTTCAGATACTTGATATACCGCCCCCCATTATATCGGGGCGGTTTACAATACAAAAAAAAAAAAAAAGAGAGAAAAGGAAATTACAATCAATATAGACAAGGAAAGAGGAAGAGAATGAGAAAGAAGAAATAAAAAGATAGCAAACGTCAGTAATGAAAAGGAGAGGAGAATCAGGAGATTAGGGGGGGGTGGTTGAAGGCAGAGGAGAAAAGGTAGGTTTTTAGGAGAGAGCGGAATTTGGGGAAAGACTCTTCCAGTCGAAGGGCAGTAGGTAGGGAGTTCCACAGAGGGGCCGAGATAAAAGAAAGCTGACTGTCTAGTTGACTGAAGATGTGCTTGTGAGGGGGAAGGGAGGTGTAAACGATTAATATGTATAGAGCGGAGGCTCCGGGTGGGTGTATTGTGAGACGTGACATGGCCTTCCAGAGGAAGGTTTTTACTCTCATACACAAAAGATATACACTGTGCAATCCAGTTGGACAGTGTTTTTTTGGAGAGGAAGTCCCAAATGGCTAGGATCAAAAGCAACAAAGAGTTGAGAGGACTTCCTATGTTGCTTTGTCATTTGTAAGTAAAAGACCAGAGCCCTTTTACAGTCAAAAGTATGAAGATTCCTTTCTGCATTTGAGGCATGAGGCCTTGGGAAGAATACAGGAAGGTAAACCGCTTGGTTTAAATGAAAAGGTGACATCACCTTTGGCATAAAATGTGGATGAGTCCTAAGGACTACCTTATCATGATGGAACCTTGTATAAGGAGGATCAGCCACCAATGCTTGCAATTCACTGATGCGACATGCTGATGTGATTGCAATAAGAAAGATGACTTTCCAGGAAAGGAATTTCAAGGAGGTAGTGGCTAATGGTTCAAAAGGCGGTTTCATAAGCTGCCCAAGAACCAAATTTAAGTCCCATGCCACCAGTGGTGGCTTAATGGGAGGCTTAGTTAAAAGAAGGCCTCTCATAAATCTCGCTATGAGAGGATGAGAGAAAATAGATTGCCCATTTAGAGGCTTGAAAGAAGCTGCAATAGCACTCAAATGAACTCTCACTGAATTGGTCTTAAGCCCTGCATTAGACAAATGAAGGAGATACTCCAGTAATGATTCCAGAGGTATCGCAAGAGGGTCAAGACCCTTCTGCAAGCACCATATGGTAAACCTTTTCCACTTGAAAGCATAAGAGCGTCTTGTGGAAGGCTTCCTGGAAGCATAAAGGATATCCTTTACCTGCTGAGAAAGGTTAAGACCGTGAAATTCTAGGCTTTCAGCAACCAGGCCCTGAGATGCAGAGACTGGGGATTGGGATGCCACAGCATCCCGTCCTCCTGAGAAAGGAGATATGGAGCAGATCCTAACTCCAGAGACGGAGCTTGAGAGAGATGTAGGAACAGAGGGTACCATATTTGCCGTGGCCAATGTGGAGCTATGAGAATCATATGACCTCTGTCTCTCTGAAGCTTGAACAGGGTTTTGGGAATTAGAGGAATGTGTGGAAAAACATACAGGAAGTCCTGGCCCCAATGGAGGAGGAAAGCATCCCTGGCCTGACAACCCTGAGCCAGAATTCTGGAACAGAACCGGGGAAGTATGGCATTCAGCGGACTTGCAAAGAGATCTATGTCCGGGGTTCCCCAAATTTGGAAACGTTTGGCCACCTGGTCTGCATGGAGAGACCATTCGTGTGGAAGCAGAACTCGACAATCTGTCTGCCCAAGAGTTTTGAATGTCTGGAAGATACACCGCAAGGAGATGAATCTGATGCTCTCTGGCGAGGGCCCATAGTCGCAAAGCTTCGTTGCATAGCGACAGAGAGCCTGTTTCGCCCTGCTTGTTCACATAGAACATGGCTACTTGATTGTCCGTTTGAACTAGGACTGTCTTGTAGCTGAGCTGGGTGTGGAATACTCAAAGAGCAAGGAAGATTGCTCTGAGTTCCAGGAGATTGATGTGTAGATAGGCCTCCTGTGGAGTCCAGGTAACCTGGGTAGAGAGGCCTTGCAGGTGGGCTCCCCAACCCACCTGTGAAGCATCTGTTCGAGTGGCCTGGGGTGGGGGTTGCTGAAAAGGAGACCCCACCAAAAGGTTTTGGGGTGACTGCCACCACTGGAGGGACAAAATAAGGTGATCTGAGTTTGCTATTTTGTCTGACAGGCAACCTGACGCCTGAGCCCACTGAGTAGATAAAGTCCACTGGGCTGCCCTCATATGGAGGGGAGCATAAGGAACCACATGCACGGTGGATGCCATGTAGCCTAGTAACTAACATTTCTCAAGCAGTGAGGTGAGGTTTTAACACTGCTTGGGAAGCTAACTGCACAATACGAAGGCAGCGGGCCTGTGGAAGGTAGGCCCTTGTCTGTCTGGCATCCAGAAGAGCTCCTATAAACTCAAGAGATTAAGTGGGAGCAAGGTTGGATTTTGGGACGTTTATGACAAGTCCCAAATACTGAAGGATGTGCATTGTGCGAGAGCGCGCAACCCTGGCCTCTGGCTGTGAAGGGGCTCAAATGAGCCAGTCGTCTAAGTAAAGGAAGACGAATATTCCTAGGGTGCGAAAAAATGCTGCCACCACAGCCAAGCATTTTGTGAACACCCTTGGTGCCGAGGTCAGGCCAAAAGGAAAAACCCTGTATTGGTAATGCTTCCCTTGAAATAGGAAGCGAAGGAACTTTCGATGAGTTGGATGGATGAGAACATGAGTGTACGCATCCTTGAGATCTAGAGAACAAAGCCAATCCTGACTCTGGAGGTATGGCAGCAGAGTTCCTAGAGAAATCATTTTGAACTTCTCTTTGAACAGGAATTTGTTCAATTCTCTGAGGTCTAAAATGGGTCTGTGTCCTCCTGTTTTCTTTGGAATAAGGAAATAGGGGGAGTAGAACCCTGTACCCTGTTGTAGAATGGGTACCTCTTCTATTGCCCTTTGGGCAAGAAGCACAGTGACCTCTTGACCTAACTGGTTGTTGAGAGAGGTCTGAGAATTTAACTGTCTTACCATTGTAGGAGTGGGCATGCTGAGAAAATGAAGCTTGTACCCCTCTCTTACAACAGACAGAGTCCAATTTTCTGCTGTTATCTGACCCCACCTGGGGGCAAAATGACAACCTTCCTGGAATGGTGGAGGGTTCTGGACCGTTCAGGGCCAGGAAGACAAAGTTCTCCAGATAGGAGTCAAAGCCCCTGTGGAGGCTGAGTCTGCTGAGCCGGTTGAGGCTTAGCAGCTTTTGTTTTTCTTTGCCTAGGTTGTTGCTGCTGTCCCTTTTGGGCAGACTGACCCAAACGATGCCCCTTCTGGGTATAGGAGGGATAAAACCTCTTACTGAAGAATGGTTTCTTGTAGGATTTTTTCCTTGCAGGATCAGCTGTATATTTAGACAATCTATCCAAGGTGATATTGTCCGCATCTATCTCATTAGCTTTTTCCTGACAATTCTTGCCAAAGATTCTCTCCTGTGCAAGGAATATTCCCTAGTTTATCCTGTACCCAAAGTTCCAAGTCAGATGCCTGGAGCCAGGCAATCCTACGTGCACCTATGACAATGGCAGAGGTTCTGCTTATGCACTCAGAGCAGTCAAAGGCTGCACGATTGACAAACTTGGAAACATCCTGAGCATGTTTGACAAGGGCAAGGCAATCCTGCCTCTTATCATCCGGAAGAAGAGGGCTCATAAGCTCTAAATCTCCTGTGACCTCCTTAAGGAACATTCCCATATATAATATATAGGAACAGATCCTAGCAGAAAGCATGGAAGCCTGGAAGGTTCGACGTCCAAAGGCGTCAAGAGTCCAACACTCACGTCCTGGAGGATTAGATGCATGCCTTTTTGCACTCTTGATCCTTCTCATAGCTGATTCCACCACCATGGAATGGTGTGGTAGCTGAGTCTTCTGAAACCCAGGACAAGGAGGAACTCGATATATGGTGTCGAGTCTTCGAGAGTGAGGAGATGTGGTTAGAGGTGTTTCCCACATCCTTAATATGAGATCATGCAAGATCTAATGAATAGGCAAGGTAGCTGCCTCCTTGGGAGCTTTAGGGTATTGTAGGATGTCTATTTCCTTTGCCCTAGGCTCTTTTTCAGGAGCCACTGTGATGGCAAGACCTCGAGCCACATCTCGGATAAAATCCTGAAAGGACATATCTGGTGGAGTCATCCTACACTGAGGAGAAGAATCCTCAGGAAGAAGTACTCTGGTATCGGCAGAGCTTTCAGAGTCTTCAGACTCACCCGAGGATTCAAAGTACCTCCGATCCGGGTGATCGCGCAAGGCACGGTACCGGTACCCGTACCAATCAAAGTCGGCATCGGAGGGGTCCGGTACCGACTTGTCGATACCGGATGGATAAGCATGACTCGGTCCCGGCAGAATACCTGCTGATGTCGATGCAGTCAATACCGGTACCAGAGTCGGTGCTGGTACCGGTTGAATTGTCTGAAGTGGTTTCAAGGGCATCGAGGCCGTGAGAAGGACCACCAGACTGCGTTCAATAGCCAAGAATCTCTGGTCTATCGACACTGCTGATGCTTGGGTATTGGTACCAGATGAAGTAGCCGGTACCCCAGAGCATGGCACCAGTAGTTCTGCCGAGGTTGGGGCCTCGATAACATCCTGGAGCCCCGTTAGTGCTTTGGAAGCTGAAGCCTCCCGCCGGGGCAATTTTGCCAGTGAAAGTCCCTCAAGGGCAACACCAGAGGCATCTCGATGCTTAGAGGGAGATCTACCCTTTGAGGACCGGCTAGATTTATGTTTAATTACCTGAGATCCATGGGAGGAAGATGAAGCCCTGGAAGACGTCGATGCCACAGAGGCTGCATCAGAGGGAAAAAGGGTTATAAGTTAGGAGCTCGGTTCTGCCGGCCCCTCTGACATCATCCCACAGGCAACACACTCCGAAATAGAGTGGTCAGGACCTAAACATTTGAGGCACCACTCATGGGTGTCGGTGACGGAGATAGTACCACCACACTTGGAACACTTTAAAACCCGAAGCGGGTTTTTCCATTTTAAAGGAAAAAGTTGGGCCTAGTGCCCAAAATGGCACGTGGCACCTGAGGAGAAAATACCTGGAAAAGACTCTAGAAAAAAAGGGTTTTTTGGGGGGGGGTTTGGAAAAAAAGAACCACTAGCGGTACCGGTGTAGCGTCGAAGGAAGGCAGACGTGACTACAATAAAGGAGAAAAGGGAATTATTTTTTGCGGTGACAGGATGTGCGACCTGTCGGCTCCGTGGAAAACGAAGAACTGGATAGGGACAGTTGGGAAAGGCGGGAAGGCAGCACGCAGGCACTGTGGGATTCCCAAAATCTTTCCTATTGGAAGCTGGGGAGCGTTCAAGCGCAGGCTCCGTCAGTACAGACGATACCCATTTGTGAAGACTACATTCCTGCTTGTTCCTGGAGATCCTGATCAGGTCCTGCAGGTCTAGGATGGGCCTTAGGCCCCCTAATCTTTTTGGCATGAGGAAGTACCTGGAGTAGAAAACTCTGCCCCAAAAGGTGTGGGAGTACGGGTTCCACCACCTTGTCCTCTAGAACAGGGGTCTCAAACACGCGGCCCGCAGGCCAAACTCTGTGTGGCCCGCGACGGAGAGGAAACAAAAACACAAAAAAACCCCAACCCTGGCTTCTGCTGCTGCCGTTGCCACCGTGGCAGCAGCAGAATCAACTGTCAATTTAAAAAAAAAAACCCTGGCTTCTGCTGCTGCGGCAGCGGCAGAATCAGCTGTCCCGCAGCCCCTTCCCGTCTGCCCGGCAGAGCCCTCAGTCAGCTCCATCAGTGGCGGGCTTTTCAAGCCGCGAAGAGAGTCTTTCCCTCTCACGCGGCTCTGTTAAGCCTGACAGCAGCCCCGGCAGGCTTAACAGAGCCGTGCGAGAGGGAAATACACTTCGCGGGCGGCACTCAAAGCTGCCGCAAATGGAGTTGAGGGCTCTACTGGGCAGATGGGAAAGTGCTGCAGGACAGCTGATTCTGCCGCTGCCACGGCGGCAGCAGCAGAAGCCAGGTTTTTTTTTTTTTTTTAAATTGACAGTTGATTCTGCCGCTGCCACGGCGGCGGCGGCAGCAGCAACATAAGCCAGTTTTTTGTTTTTTTTTTAAAATTTACCTGGGCTGATGGGGGGAGGGGGTTAGGACTGGAGGTGGGCTGATGGGGGGGAGTTAGGACTGGTAATGGGCTATGGGGGGGGCTAAGATTGAAAATGGGGTGATGGGAGGGTTAGGACTGCTAATGGGCTTTGGGGGGGTTTAGAACTGGTAATGGACTGAGGGGTTGCTAGAACTGGAAATGGGCTGAGTAGAAGGGTGGGCTTGAACTGCAAATAGCTGATGGGGAGGGGGGCTTGTAATAGAAATGGGCTGATGCGGGGGCTAGGATAGGACTGGAAATGGGCTGATGCGGGGGCTAGGATAGGACTGGAAATGGGCTGATGCGGGGGCTAGGATAGGACTGGAAATGGGCTGATGCGGGGACTAGGATAGGACTGGAAATGGGCTGATGCGGGGGCTAGAAGGGAGTGGATGCTGGGTGGGGGTGGAACTAGAAGGGAGCTGATGTTGGGGAAGAATTAGAATGAGATGGGGCTGGGAGAGTGAAATGGAGAGGGTTAAAATATGTGTGGGAGGGAAGAAAAATCTACAATTGGCCGGGTATTTGGAGAGTGAGTGGGTATTGAGGATGGAGGGGTAAAATTTGAGTGGATGAAGTAGTAATGAGGAAAGAGCAAAAGGAGAAAGATTAGTATGTTAAAGCAGATGTAGAGAGAGAATGGAAAAAAAACTAGAAGAGAGAAGAAAGGTCAAATGGACAGCAGACGAAGAGTTAGCAGAAGACGTGAAGAAACCAGAAGAAAGTAGTTGGAACAATTGAAACTGAAAAAAAAGCACAAAAGGTAGAAAAATCTCTATTTTTAATTTATTAACTGGAATATATCAGCTCTGGGAAATGTGCATCATTAACGTCTGCGCTTTGTATGGTAACATTATGCAAATATTTATGCAAATGAGGCTCCGGGTCTTATGCAGCCTGCAGGTTACTTTACAAGTCCTCATTTGGCCCTCAAAGCAATTTGAGCTTGAGACCCCTGCTCTACAAGGTCTGTAAGCTCCAGCAGTAGCAAGGTGTGGTGATGGGGAATCCGGGTGGGCTCTCAGGAAGAATGGAGGGGGAATCTGCTCCAAGTGAAGGACGTAGTCTTCCTTGACCCCCTGGAGTGCCCAGGTGTTGGCGATGGTCGGTCACCTGTGGGCAAACAGAATCAGATGTCACCCAGTAGGCTGCAGGGGTGGGCCTCCTGGGGATGGAGAGGCTATGCCCAAAGTCAGAAACTCCCCCCAGGCTGTTCCAGAGCCGGTGCCTGGGTCTTGGGAGGCTTCTGCTTACAAGCATCATGTCCTTGTCCCTTGGTCTGCTGATCCTGCTGGGGAGGCCTGATACTGAGGGTAGTTTCTGTAAGCCCTTCCCTTCCTTGAGTAATGGAAGGCCCTGAGTAAAAAGCCCCATCGGGAAAGGGTAGCGGTCTTCTTGGAGAGCCTAGTCCTCATCAGGAACAGACTCCAACTCTGCGGCTTTATCCATCATGGGTTTGCCAAAGAGCTTCTCTCCTTGTCAGGAAACAACCAATTTGTCCTGAACCCATTGCTCCAGGTTGTAAGACTGTAGCCAAGCCTGGCATTGGGTACAGATACCCACCACGGTTACTGTAGCTGCCGACTCAAAGACATCATAGGATGCTCGAGTCAAATTTGGAGCACTATGACAGCAGAAGACAGGCCCTGAAACCACTGGAGGGGTTCTTTGGAGAGACCAGCCGAGAACCCAGCACGTTCCTTCACCAGGTCCCTCAAGTACATGCCCATGGATATTTATCTATCCTTCCAATGTAAATAGATTATGTATATAGTTGACCCTGTTTTCCATGTTTATACTCCTGTTCGATGTAAACCTGACAGCTTGTTGTTATGGTCGTTAAGTTATAATGTAAACCGCACTGATGCTAAATAGCGCGGTATATAAGAAACTGTAATAAATAAATAAATAAAATAGCTGGTATGCCTAGATCTGGCCAATGAGCATAGAGCACTAGTAGTACTTTCTGCCCAGGGCATTAAAAATGCAGGCCTCCTTACCCAGGGGGCACCGAGGAGTGCGTCCTTCTGGTCCTTGAGCTGATGCATGGCCGACTCCACCACCATAGAGTCATATGGCAGTTGTGCTTTCTGGTAGCCCAGGCTCTGGCTGACCTGATACATCAAGTCCAGCTGTCTGCTCACAATCAGCACAGATGCCGGTGATGCCCACATACGGAGGAGCTGCTGTTCTAGGATCAGGGGAATGGGCACTGTAAATGCCTCCTTTGAAGGGGCCTCATACTGGAGGGCCTCATACTGGAGGACCTCAAGCTCCTCCGTGCAAGGATCATCCTCCAACTCTGCGTCAGACAATAATGCCTTTGACATGTGCTGCATGAAGTCAAGGAAGGTCATATCCTGGGGTGGGGACCGGTATCAGGTCTTGGAGGGAGACGGGTCCAAGGGCACATCATAGTGGGGACAGGTGTCTAGCTATTCCTCGTCCTTTGTCTACCAGTACAATTGATAGTCAATGGAATCGTCTAGGTCAGACCGGGTTATGAGGTGGGGCCCTGAGACTGACTGTCCATGTCCCTCAGAGGCTCAGTGGGCGGAGCCACAGCCACTCATCAGGGAGGACCTCTGTCCCGAGGATTGGGACTGGGATTGAGACAGATGTCGAGGGTCGACTTGAGGCTGATGCTCTAGTATCAGCTTGACATCTGGGAAGGTCCTGAAGTAGAGGCCCCAGTGATCTGGGCAGATGACCCGGCAGAACCGGGCATCAAGGCCCACTGCTGGGCCATGAATGCAGAGAGGTTGTGTTCCAAGGCTGCCATTCTGGTCTCCAATCAAGATGTCTCCGCAGCCTTTGGGGTAGGCACCAAGGGTCTCTGTCCCGGTGCCAGCTCAGACAAGGGGGAGTCCTCGACCAGAATGGACTCGGGGTCAGAGTCCAGTCACTGGAGGCTGATGCTTCTTTTTGAGCAACCTTGGTAAGCTGCTTCCGCTCTGATCCCTCAGACTCATAGCGTGGATTGTGGGACTTGGCGCTGGACTTACCTGCCTTCCCCAACTCATCCACAGAGGCTGCCCTTGAGGATTATTTCTTCTTCTTGCTCTCCACCTCTAGGGTGCTCCGCTCAGATGACCCACGGCCTCTAACGGAGGCAGCGGGGTCACTTCGGGGCTCTGGGGTCCCGGAAGGAGATCTGGAGCGTGGCATCGCTGGAGACTCCGGGGCAGAATCTGACCTTTGAAAGATCTTATGCTGCTGCTGACAACTCTTAATGGCCTTGGAGGGCATCTTTTTACAGAGGCCACAACCCAAGAGGCCATGGTCCACCCAAGGCAGCAGATGTGTGTTTCGGTGAGGGACATAGTCCGCAAACACTCGTCACACTTCTTGAAGCTGTTGGCAGAGGCCATGGAGCAGGGGGGGGGGGGGGGTAAATAGCCCCAGCGAGGTTGAAGACCTGAGGCTCTGCCAGTGAAAAAGGCAAAAACGAGGAAAAAATGAACCCAAGACGCAATGCAGAGGCAAACAAGCTAGGGGGCAGGAAAAGCAACCTGTGCAGCCAGGGAAGAAAAAAAACAAAACCTTCCAAGAGAAAAAACTGACACTCTGGGGAAATCAGACACATGCCCAGCGGGCTCCGTGGAAAAAAGGAGACCGAGGCAAGATAGCACCCTTGGGTGGGAAGGGAACCACACATGCATGGTGCATTCTCCCAAATGTTTTCTTTGAAAGCTGGGGAGAAGCTTCATGCAGGGCTCTGACGGCATCGATGTCACCCATATGTGAGGACTGACTTCCTGCTTGTTCCCAGAGAACTCTTCCGCAACTCTGCAGAGCTGCAGAAATAAAAATAACCCAGTAAATGGAAGGAACTGAAAGGAGTCTCAGGGTCCAACAGCCATGCAGAACCAATCATGGTCAGGAAAAGTCTTTTACGGCTTTTCAAAAAGCTCTACAACCACCCATCCATTTGGCACCAAGTGTCCATGTGATCCATGCACACAACTATGGAATTTCTGTAGATATGCAGTTCACCATTTGCACGGTATTTTGAGAAACATTCCAAATACATACATAAATCTTAACATCTGCAGCGCAAGAACTTCCCAAAGTAGTTTCTAGAATTACTTAAAAATAAATGGACAAGGGGTCATGTGCTGCAATGAGCCTGTGAGAACGGGTCTTCATCAGCTCCGGGTAACCCACCCACAAATCTGCTAAAAACCCTATAAGTCTGCCCGCTAACTTTTTGCCTTCATCAGCACACTGAAGGTCACCCTCCCTGATGGAGTGTCTCAGATATTTGCAGTGGCCCAGCAGATCATGGCATCTAACACAATCCAGAGGGACAAGGACCAGAGCCCAGAGGGGAAAATTGAGGACAGTGGTCCAGCGAATCCCCCGACAGAGTCAACTCAAACACTAGTACAGGTGGTCACGTCAGTGGTGGTGCAAGCCTTGGAAGACAGCTTTCAGTCACTTTCAGAACAAATGAATAATGTAAGCCAAGCGGCCACTGATTTTATGGGGCACCTAGACCATGCTGAACATCGTATCTCCGACATGGAGGACGCCCAACAGATATAGGCCAGATGGCTCAAAACACTGGAAGCTCTGGTACATCAATAAGTGGAGAAACACTATGACATGGAGAACAGGAGGGGGGGGGGGCAATGCAAGAACCTGCGTTTTGTGGGAATCCAGGAATCCAGTGAGCTCCAGGGCTTCCTGGAAACTTGGATTCTGCTCCAGTTCTCTTGATGCTCAGTGTAGGCCTATAAAATATGAGCACATGCATTGCCTTTGCAGGAGACGGGAGGACTGCCAATGCCCGAGAGTGGTTCTGGCATGTTTAAACAAGTTCCAACAAAAGGAGGCGATTCTCCAGGCAGCCTGCAGCCAGCACATCTCTTCAGAGGGGACAAGATGGTTCCTCATTTTGCAGGACTACTCCGAGTCAGAAACTGTGCGCTTTGACAACCCTCTGCGAACAGCTTATGAACAGAGGCCTGCGGTTCTCGCTACTGTATCTAGCCTGCCTGAGTGTGAAACACCAGGGACGCAAATGGTACTTTGCTACACTGGAGGAAGGCCAGAGTTTCTTGGACACGCTGAAGACTTCACTTGGGCCACCGGAGCTTTGCGCTACTTCAGAGGCAAGCAGGCCACCCTGGAGGATCTTATGCACCCCAACCTATTAAAGGGGTGTTTTGATGATTCTGCACACATCAACCTGGTAGGGCAGAGAATCTCCAAACTGGCATACAATTAGTGACTGAGTCTTTCCCACCTGTTTGGGCTATTGAGTTGAGATCTGCTTCGGGGCTCAAGTGCCGACATCTCCTTCCATGTGAGGGAAGCCTCTGCTGTTTGCTCGGACGCTGTAGAGTCATGGGAATATGGTCTGCTTAATTGTTTCTCTATTTCAGACAGGGTATACCTGGGATTCTAATCTCTTCTCTTCTGACCTGATGTCCCGGGGCCGCTATGGAATGCGGGTTCCTGGTCTGACTTTTGAGACTTTCTACCCCCCCCCCCCCACTATTTTTCTTTTATGTTCTCTCTTTTTTCTTTTTTCCCTTTTTTTTGGGGCCTCCTCTACACCCTTCACAAATAGCTCCAGCTGTTGAGTCATGGAAGTATTTGTAATGTTGGATGGGTTAGGGGACTGTGGGGTCAAGGATGGATTGAGGGTGCAGGCGTCACATCAGAAGTATCTCACTCTTTATTGGCTGTAAGAGGGGAGATAGTGTATGGCTTGAATACATGCTGACCAAGTGTGAGGGGATAGGCTGATTGGGGGGGGGGGGGAGAGAGGGGCCTCTAGGTAGATGTGAATGAGATGCATGAGTGCTGGTACAGTAAAGCTGGCGTAAATTCAGGAGAGAGAGGGGAAGAGCCCTGATATCATAACTCAGAAGAGGGGCGGCAACTGACTGGGCGGTGGTGGGCCTAATTGCCACATGGACCTCCTCGTGGACTCCGTAAGGAGTACGACAGATTTTGGGGAGAAGGGGTTGGGAAGGGCTTATATGTTCATGGGGATGGGGATGGCATTGAGGGGGAGGGAGGATGCAAACATAATTCAAGCATGGAGGGAATCGGTCCCATTCTGGGAACAGGGGGGACAGGCTTCCTGCATGATGGCCACATACGTTGGGGGGGGGGGGGGCAGGCAGCTCCTCCTGCAGGCAACACACCGAACATCAGCAGCGATGGGGGAGGGCTTAGGCTGAGGCCTTCCCCAAAAAAACAAAACATAACAGAAATCTAACTATGGTCCTCCTAGGATCACACATGCGTAATAAGGCTTTCTGCTTCCTCTCTTGGAACGTTTGTGGTATGGGATGCCCAATAAAGAGACAAAGTGTTAAAGCAATTTGAGATAAACCGGTAGATATTGCTCTTACCCAAGAAACGCATATGACTGCCACAGAACACAAACTAAAGCGGTGGTGGGTGGGGACGTTCAACTCTAGTCTTCACCACTTCAAGAGACTACACACAGCTAAGTTTTCAGACTTTTCTATTCCCTATTTTTTTAGTATAGATTTTAACTACTGGATTTAAGTTTTTAGGACTATTCTGACTGCCTACATTCCTTGCATAGCCTTTAAATCAGATATCTGAGTGTGCCCTCAGTTCATATAAGGTCTACTGGCCAGGGACACAGGTTCCCGCCCACCCTATCCCTCACCCCACCCACCCCAGGGCTGTATTGCCTATATAGTGATCATATACATTGACATCTGTCCTTTTAAATTAGGTGTTACATCCACCTTTTCTCCTTCTCCTTGGACTGCTTAATCAGCATGTCATGTATTCAATGCAATAACTATGGTGCTTTCATTCTAAGAATCATTTGGAACCAAGAGCTTGCCCTATATGCCTCAAGTTAGTTGCTATGCATAAGGATTTAACATAGAAACATAGAAACATGATGACAGAAAAAGACCACAAGGCCCATCTAGTCTGTCCTTCCATAACAACTACAACAGTCCACTTTCTACCTTTAGAGATCCTCTGTGTTGGTCCCATGCTTTTTTGAATTCAGTTACTGTCCTCATCTCTACCACCTCCACTGGGAGACTATTCCACGGATCCACTACTCTTTCCGTAAAGAAATATTTCCGCATATCACTCCTGAATCTATCTCCCTTCACCCTCATCCCATGTCCCCTCGTCGCAGAACTTGCTTTCAATTGAAAGAGGCTCTCTCCCAGAACATTTATGCCACGGAGGTATTTAAACATCTCAATCATATCACCTCTATCCCGCCTTTCCTCTAAGGTGTACATATTAAGTTCCTTAAGTCTGTCCTCATATGCTTTATAATGAAGCCCATTAATCATTTTAGTAGCAACCCTCTGCACCGACTCCATCCTGTTCACATCCTTTTGAAGGTGCGGTCTCCAGAATTGCACACCATACTCCAAATGAGGTCGCACCAAAGACTTATACAGAGGCATTATCACCTCCTTTTTTCTGCTAGCCATTACTCTCCGTATGCACCCAAGCATCCTTCTAGATTTGACTCTATTAAGGGAAGAATTAACTGCAATTAAACACACCTCTTCTAGGGTACAAACAGAACAAAATCCACCACCGCTCCCATAAAGAATCAAACAGCCCAGGAACAAGTGAATCACAGTGGGCTCTGATAGCTTGTGACCTGTAAAGCAGAGAGACCCTATACATCAAGAGATATCACTGCATAATGCCTTCTCTGCCTTGGATAATGAGAGTGCCCAATCCATGGAAAATGAAGCACCCTTAAATGAGAGAGTAAAGGCTCAATATACTGATAATGCACCAAATATGATGAAAAAAAATCACAAAACAGAAAACTACTACTACTTGGAGATTCCATCATCAGAGGCACCAACTTGGGAACACAGTTCAAAGGAGAGAAGATGGTCAAATGCCTCCCAGGCTCTTCAGTCAGCAGGAATACGAATCAAATTGTTGGTATAGTTAGTGCAGAAAGTGAGCACTCCAAAACTGATTTTGTCATCTACTTGGGCACAAATGACCTGGCTAGAAACAGTTCCTCTGCAGTTCAAAGGGACTTCCAGACTCTGGGAGAGAAAAACTCAATCCCATTGTTAACACTATAGCATTCTCACATGTTCTACCTGTTCATGGTAAGGGGCGGAAAGGCTGCATCGCATAAACAACTTTGTTCCAGGTTTGGAGCCCTGTATTAAACGAGAAGGATTTAGAAATATTGGCGACTGGGGAAACAGATGGAACAAGAGACTATACTGTGCTGATGGACTGCATCTCTCACTCGCAGGGAAAAGGATCCTAAGTGAAAATTTGAGGCAGTATGTGGACAAGCATTTAAACTAGGGAAAGGGGGCGATGGATGGAGATTGACAACTTCAGGATGTCACTCCCAGCAAAAGCAAAATGACAACGGAAACAGCTACACTTTAAAACCACACATCAATGGCAAGTGGGAAGGGGTGTTAAGAACAAAATCCATGTAAAACACAGGCAAGCCAGTCAACGAATGCTGGAAAGCAATGAGCATAAATGCTCGAAGCCTAGCCAAAGTTCCTGATCTGGAAGACCCAATTGTGGAAATGGACTTGGACATTGTGGCCATTACAGAAACATGGTTTAACGAGTTGCATGAACGGGAAATAGTCATAGCTGGCTATAATCTATTTAGAAGTCAGAGAGGGTAGAAAAGGAGGAGTAGTAGCCCTATATTTCAAAAGCAATATTAAAGCTGCTGAAATGCAGAGGATGTGGGGAAAAGGAGCAGTGGATTGTGTTGGAAAGAGGAGATGGCACTGTCATCCATACTGGTGTAGTCTAACAGTCTCTAAATCAAACCGAAGAAATGGATAGCGAATTGACTGCTGATATTGCAAAGATAGCCATGAAGGGGGAAGTGATCATAATGGATGACTTTATTCTACCCGATGTGGATTGAAGAATTCCTTCTGCAAATCTGGAAAGAGGCACAAAAAAAAAAAAAATTGTGGATGCCTTCCAAGATGCATTACTTAGACAAATGGTGATGGAACCGACCAGGGAGTGCTCAGTACTGGATTTAGTGCTCACCAACGGAGATAGCATGTCGAATAGCCGGGTGGGTGCCCATGTGAGCAGCAGCGATTATCACATGGTGTGGTTTGGATTCTACCTTGGCTTTTATCTAAGTCACAGCAAGCTCAAAATCCTAGACTTCAAAAACACAGACTTAAGCAAAATGACCAAGTACCCAAAGGAGGAGTTGGCAAGGTGGGAGGGAATAAGAGAAGTGGAATTGCAATGGGCTAAACTAAAAAAGGCAATAAAAGGGGCAACAGATATGTATGTAAGGAAAGTAAAAAAAAAAACAAGAGGAAAAGGAAACCTATTTGGTTCTCCAAAGAAGTGGCTGCACAAATAGGCAAAAAACAGCTTTCACAAAATTCAGAAGTTCACAGAGGAACACAGAAAAGAATACAGAATCAAACTAAAAGACAAAAAGAGAAATAAGGATAGCAAAAGCAAAGGCAGAAGAAAAGATGGCTAAAGATGTGAAGTGTGGCGACAAAACCTTTTTCAGGTATATTCAGGAAAGGAGGAAAATCAGAGATGGCATTGCAGGACTCAAAAGTGCTGAGAAATGCATTTGTGGAAAGTGATTTTGAAAAAGCAAAAATGCTAAACAAATACTTGTGCTCTATTTTTACTAGAGAAAGCATAGTTACTCACCTGTAACAGGTGATCTCCGGGAACAGCAGGAATTTCGTCTTCACATATGGGTATCCTTGGTACCGAAAGTAGGAATGTAGTCTTCACATATGGGGACTCCCTAGCTGCAGATGCCAGGGAGAGACCCCAGAAGTTGTGTGTCCCTGTGAAAGGTCTCCACTTCCCCCCATGGATCTCTGGCATCCAACCAGGGATGGCGGGTAGGAGTTGATTAGGTATGGAACAGGTGTTGGAGAACAGCCTGACCAAACAAGGCATCCCAGCGGGAGTCCTTGTCCAAGCAGTAATGGGCTGTGAAGGTATGAACCGAGGCCCAAGTGGCTGCTCGACAGATGTCATCACTAGACAGAGTGCAGATGAGCCATTAAAGCTACCATGGCTCTCACATTGTGAGCTGTGACATGGCCCTCCAGAGGAAGATTCTTATTCTGATAGGCAAAGGAAATACACTGTGCAATCCAGCTGGACAGTGTTCTCTTGGAGACTGGAAGTCTTAAATGAGAAAGATCAAAAGCAACAAAGAGTTGAGAGGACTTTCTATGTTGCTGTGTTCTTTGCAAGTAAAAGGCTAAAGCTCTTTTACAGTCCAAAGTATGAATATTCCTTTCTGCATTTGATGCATGAGGTCTTGGAAAGAACACAGGCAGGCAGACTGCTTGGTTAAGATGAAAAGGCGAGACCACCTTTGGCATAAAGTGTGGATGAGTCCTAAGGACTACCTTGTCATGATGGAACCTTGTATAAGGTGGATCAGCCACTAGTGCCTGCAACTCACTGATGCGACGTGCTGATGTGACTGCAATGGAGAAAGATAACTTTCCAAGAACGGAATTTTAATGAGGTAGTAGCCAAGGGTTCGAAAGGTGGCTTCATGAGCTGACCAAGAACCAGGTTTAAGTCCCATGCCACCGGTGGTGGCCTAATGGGAGGCTTAGTTAGAAGGCCTCTCATAAATCTTGCTATAAGAGGATGGGAGGAAATAGGTTGTCCATTTAGAGGCTTGAAGGAAGCTGCAATAGCACTCAAATGGACTCTGAGTTAGTCTTAAGTCCTGCATTGGATAAATGAAGGAGATACTCCAGTAATGATTCCAGAGGTATTGCAAGGGGGTTAAGACGCTTCTGCGAACGCCATACAGTAAACCTTTTCCACTTAAAAGCATAAGAGCGTCTTGTGGAAGGCTTCCTGGAAGCATAAAGGACATACTTTACTTGCTGAGGGAGGTTAAGATCATGAAGATCTAGGCCTTCAGCAACCAAGCTCTGAGATGCAGAGACTGGGGATTGGGATGCCATAACATTCCGTCCTACTGTGACAGGAGATCTGGAGAAGATCCTAACTCCAGGCAGGGAGCTTGAGAGAGATGTAGAAGC
Organism: Ichthyophis bannanicus; assembly: GCA_033557465.1. Taxonomy (NCBI): domain Eukaryota; kingdom Metazoa; phylum Chordata; class Amphibia; order Gymnophiona; family Ichthyophiidae; genus Ichthyophis; species Ichthyophis bannanicus. Next base: position 675,924,879 of record CM066032.1, on the reverse strand, counting down.
AGAGGGTACCACACTTGCCATGGCCATTGTGGAGCTATGCGAATCATATGCCCTCTGTCTCTCTGAAGCTTGAACAGGGTTTTGGGAATTGGGGGAATGGGTGGAAAGGCATAAAGGAAGTCTTGACCCCAGTGAAGGAGGAAAGCATCCCTGGCCTGAGAGCCCTGAGCCGGAATTCTGGAACAGAACCGGGGAAGTTTGGCATTCAACGGACTTGCAAAGAGGTCTATGTCCGGGGTTCCCCAAATTTGAAAAATCGTGGCCATCTGGTCTGCATGTAGAGACCATTCGTGTGGAAGCAGAACTCAACTGAGTGTCTGCCCAAGAGTTTTGTATGCCTGGAAGATACACTGCCAGGAGATGAATCTGATGCTCTCTGGCGAGGGCCCATAGTAGCAAAGCTTCGTTGCAAAGTGACAGAGAGCCTGTTCCCCCCCTGCTTGTTCACGTAGAACATGGCTACTTGACTGTCCGTATGAATGAAGACTGTCTTGTAGCTGAGCAGGGTGAAACACTCAAAGAGCAAGGAAGATTGCTCTGAGCTCTAAGAGATTGATATGTAGATGAGCCTCCTGTGGAATCCAAGTGCCTTGGGTGGAGAGGTCTTGCAGATGAGCTCCCCAACCCATTGGTGAAGCATCTGTTGTGAGAGTTGTTGAAATGGGGACCCCAGCAACAGGTTCTGAGTGGACTGCCACCATTGGAGAGACAAAATAAGGCGATTTGTGTTTACTATTTTGTCTGACAGGCACCCTGATGCCTGGGTCCATTGAGTGGATGAAGTCCACTAGGCTGCACTCATATGGAAGCAAGCATAAGGAACCACATGCACTGTAGATGCCATGTGGCCTAGTAGTTGTAAAATATCTCGGGCAGTGAGATGAGGTTTTAGCACTGCTTGAGAAGCTAACTGTACCATGCGAAGGCAACGGGCCTGGGGAAGATAGGCCCTTGCTTTTCTGGTATCCAGCAAAGCTCCTATGAACTCTAGAGACTGAGTGGGAGTCAGACTGGATTTTGGGATGCTTATGACCAGACCCAAATACTGAAGGATACGCATTGTGCAAGATAGGGAAGTCCTGGCCTCTGACTCTGATGGGGCTCGAATGAGCCAGTCGTCTAAGTAGGGGAAGACGAATATCCCTAGAGTGCGGAGAAATGCTGCTACCACAGCCATGCATTTCGTGAACACTCTTGGTGCTGAGGCCAGGCCAAAAGGAAGCACCCTGTATTGGTAGTGCTTTCCTTGAAAAAGGAACCGAAGGAACTTTCTGTGAGTTGGATGGATGAGAACATGAGTGTACGCATCCTTGAGATCTAGAGAACAAAGCCAATCCTGACCCTGAAGGTATGGCAGCAGAGTTCCCAGAGAAATCATCTTGAATTTCTCTTTGAACAGGAATTTGTTCAATTCTCTGAGGTCTAAAATAGGTCTGTGTCCCCCTATTTTCTTTGGGATAAGGAAATAAGGGGAGTAAAACCCCGTACCCTGTTGATGAATGTGTACTTTTTTTATTTATTTTATTTAACACTTATTTATATACCGCATCTTCCAGCGATCAGTTGCGGTGTACAATTAACAACAATTAACAATGCAGAGCTTGTTTTACATAGAACAATTACTTTTACATAGAACAATTACTTCCTTCTATTGCCCCTTGGGCAAGAAGCATAATGACCTCTTGATCTAACAGGTTGATGAGAGAGGTCTGAGAATTACCATTGTGGGAGGGGGCATGCACAGACAGTGAAGCTTGTACCCCTCTTTTATAATGGAGTGTGTCCAATGTTCTGCTGTTATTTGCCCCCATCTGGGGGCAAAGTGACGCAACCTTCCTGGAATGGTGGAAGGCTCTGGTCCATTGAGAGCCAGGAAGGCTAAGTTCTCTAGATGAAAGTCAAAGGAAGGCTGAGACTGCTGAGACGGTTGAGGCTTAGCAGTCTTTGCTTTCCTTTGTTTAGGTGGTTGCTGACTTTTTCGGGCAGGCTGACCTGCAGAACGTCCCTGCTGGGAATAAGAGGGATAAAATCTATTCTTTTTGGAGAAGAAAGAAATCTTTCAAGAAACCATTCTTGCAGGATCAGCTGTGGCTTTGGATAACCTATCCAAAGTGGAGTTGTCAGCATTCAACTCATTGGCTTTCTCTTGCCAATTTTTGCCAAACAGATTCTCACCTGTACAAGGGATATTGCCCAGTTTGTACTACACCCAGAGCTCCAAATCAGATGCCTGGAGCCAGGCAATTCTACGTGCACCTATGGCAATGGCAGAAGTTCTGCTTATGCACTCAAAGCAGTCAAAAGCTGCACGATTGACAAACTTAGAAACATCCTGGGCATGTTTGACCAATGTGAGAAAATCCTGCCTCTTGTCATCAGGAAGGAGAGGGCTTAAAATTTCCAAGTCTCCTGTGACTTCTTTAAGGAACATTCCCATATATAAAATATAGGAACTGATCCTGGCAGAAAGCATGGAAGACTGGAAAGTACGACGTCCAAAGGCATCCAAAGTTCTACACTCACGTCCTGGAGGATTAGAGGCATGCCTCGTTGCACTCCTGATCCTTCTCATAGCTGATTCCACTACAATAGAGTGGTGAGGAAGCCGAGTTTTCTGGAAACCAGGACAAGGAGGGACTCGATACATGGTATCCAGTCTGCGAGAGTGAGGAGAGGTGGTAAGAGCTGTCTCCCACATTCTCAACATGAGATCATGTAAGATCTCATGGATAGGCAGAGTAGCTGCCTCCTTAGGAGTTTTGGGATATTGTAAAATCTCCAACCAACTCCTTAGCCCTGGGCTCTGTTTCAGGAGCTACAGTAATGAACAGACCTCGAGCCACCTCCCTGATAAAATCCTTAAAGTAGATATCTTCTGGAGGAGACATCCTACATTTAGGAGAGGAAGGCTCATCCGGGAGAAGTATTCCGGTACCGGCAGAGCTGTCAGAATCCTCAGAGTCCTCCGAGGATTCGAAGTACCTTCTGTCCGGATACTCTTGAAGAGCCCGATACCCGTACTGACCAAAGTCGGTACCGGGGGGAATTGGTACCAGTGTATCGGCATTGGAAGGCATCACATGACTGGGTGCCGGCAAAGCAGACATCGATGTTGATGCCGATGCTATTGGTACTGGTACCGATACTGGCATTGGTACCGGTACCGGCTGAACTGTCTGACGCTGTTCTGAGGGTGTCGATGCTGCAAGGAGAGCCGCCAGACTGTGTTCAATAGCCAGGAACCTCTGGTCTATCGATGCTGCCGATGCCTGGGTATCGGTACCGGAAGCAGCCGGTACCCCAGAGCATGGCACCAGTAGTTCTGCCGAGGTCGAGGCCTCGAGAACATCCTGGAGCCCCGATAATGCTTTGGAAGCCGAAGCCTCCCGCTGGGGCAATTTTGACGGTACAGAACCCTCGAGGGCAACGCCAGAGACATCTCGATGCTTGGAAGGAGATCTACCCTTTGAGGACCGGCTAGACTTATGTTTAGTTACCTGAGATCCATGGGAGAAAGAAGAAGCCCCGGAAGACGTTGATGCCACAGAAGCTGCATCGGAGGGAAAAAGGGTGCTGAGCTTAGCAGCTCGGTTTTGTCGACCCCTCTTGGACATCATGGCACAAGCCATACACTCTGAGATGGAGTGGTCAGGACCTAAACATTTAAGACACTACTCATGGGTGTCAGTGACGGAGATGGTACCGCCACACTTGGTGCACTTTTTGAAACCCAAAGCGGGTTTTTCCATAGTGGAGGAAATTTTGGGCCCAAGGCCCAAAATGGCGCGTGCACCTGGAAAGAAAAGTTTGGAAAAAATAGAATATATATATATATATATATATTTTTTTTTTTTTTTTAAACAAAAGAAAAAGAACCGGTGGTACCGGTATAGCGGTGAGGAAGGCAGACGGGACCACAAAAAAGAAGGAATAAGGAAAACATTTTCTGCGGTGACAGGAACGACGACCTGCTGGCTCCGTGGAAAACAAAGAACTGGAGAGAGGCAGTTGGGAAAGGCAGGAAGGCAGCACGCAGGTGCTGTGAGATGCTCCCAAAAGCTTTCTAATTGGACGCTGGGGAGCGTTCCCACGCAGGCTCCGTCGGTACCAACGATACCCATATGTGAAGACTACATTCCTGCTTGTTCCTGGAGATAATCCAGAAGGACCACCTGTGATTGACAAATATACAAATGTGAATGGAGTAGATATCACACCATTCACAAAAGATGTGTTAGAACAGCTTGCAAAACTGAAAGTGGACAAGTCTATTGGACCAGATAGGATACATCCCAGGACACAAAGAGCTCACAGAGGTTCTTGCAGGGCCATTAAAGGATGTTTTTAATAGATCCTTGGAGATGGGAAAAGTTCCACAGACGTTCCACAGAAGTTTCACAAAAGTGGCAGTAAAGAAGACGTGACAAACAGGCCAGTAAGCCTTACCTTGGTGGTGGGAAAAGTAATGGAGGCGTTCCTGAAAGAGCGAATAGTGGACTTCCTCGAAACCAACCGGTTGCATTATCCGAGGCAATATGGTTTTACCAAAGGACGATCTTGACAAACAAATCTGATTGAGTTCTTTGACTGGGTGACCAGAGAACTAGATCAAGGGCATGCGATGGATGTGGTCTACCTAGATTTCAGCAAAACCTTTGATACTGTTCCTCATAGGAGGCTTATCAATAAACTCAACAGCTTGAGGATGGGTCCCAAGGTGGTGAACTGGATCACAAATTGGTTGACTGACAGATGACAGGTGACAGTAAAAGGAACTCGCTCAGATGAAAGGAAGGTGATTAGTGGTGTGTCCCAGGGTTCAGTCCTGGGGCCGGTACTATTCAATGTACTTGTGAGTGATATTGCTGAAGTACTGAATAAAAAAGTGTCTTTTTGCAGATGGCACCAAAATTTGCAACAGAGTGGACTCCCCTGAGGGAGTGAAGAACATGAGGAAAGATCTACAGAAGCTGGAATAATGGTTTAATGCTTGGCAGTTAAGATTTAATGTGAAGTGTACTGTCATGCACTTGGGAAGCAGAAATCCAAGGGAACTGTATGTGATAAGGGGCGAGAGGTTGGTGTGCACGGACCAGAAGGGCCTCAGAGTGATTGTTAGAGGATCTTAAGGTGGCAAAACAGTGTGACAAGGTGGTGGCAAAAGCCAGAAGGATGCTGGGTTGCATACAGAGAGGAATTACCAGCAGAAAGGAAGAGGTACTAATGCTACTGTACAAGTCGCTGATGAGGCCTCACTTGGAATATTGTGTTCAGTTTTGGAGACCATATCTCGCAAAGGACATAAAAAGGCTGCAAACAGTTCAGAGGAAGGTGACCAAAATGATTTGGAGCCTGCGTAAGACGACTTATGAAAAGAGACTTGAAGACCTAAATATGCACACTCTGGAGGAGAGGAGGGACGGGGGAGATATTATTCAGACCTTTAAATACTTGAGTATTAATGAACAAATCTACCACTTCCAAAGACGGGGAAGCTGTAAAACTAGAGGGCATAACATGAAGCTGCAAAGGGGTAAACTGAAAGGCAACATTAGGAAATACTTTTCACTGAAAGGGTGGTGGATGCTTGGAATACCCTCTCGATTGACGTGGTGGGGGCAAATACAGTGACAGAAATCAAAATGGCATGGGACTGACAATGGATCAGAATCAAGATCAACTCTCTCATATCTCAGTAAATAGGGGTGACCTATACCAAGCGGTGGGTACACCCCCTAAACAAAGGCATGGGGAGGGGCAACCTGCATGGAGCAGCAGGTGCACCTACTCTTGCCGCCTTGCTGGGCAGACTAGATTGCCCATGCTAGTCTTTATCTGCCATCATATACTATGTTACTATGGCGCCTCATCTATAGGGAGACGGGCAGGAGTGGTAATTTTGATTAAGAGGTCAACTTCCAAATTGAACAAGTAATCCGGGACCCCGGGGGGGGGGGGGGGGCGAGGTCTCTTTCTTTGGGGACAAATCCAAGGAGTCCCAATGTTTCTAGGAAACATCTATGGGCCAAACAGCTATGAGAAGGACTTTTTCGCTGTGCTGGTGCAGAATCTGCTAAACAAGGGGGACCGTGAGATAATCATAGATGGAGATCACAATTGTGTTTTAGATCCCCTCATGGATCGGTCTAGACAGGGGCAGGAAGGTGACGCACGACAGCAGCACCGACTTACAGTACTTTGTGACAGTCATGATCTTATCGACATCTGGCATACACTTCACCCAAGTGAGCATGATTATACTCACTTATACCTGGTCTCAGACTACTTTTTGATTTTGCAGGGACTAATGAGCCAGGTTGACACATCTGTGATTGGAGACATTCAGATATCGGACCACGCCATGATATGACTGGACCTACAACTGGTCCCCCGGAACACCTGGGAGAAGCACTGGTGTTTTCCTTTCTACCTAAAGGGGGACACAGACTTCATGCAATTCTTAGCGAGGCAATGGGATCATTTTGCAAAAACAAATGCCCTACATAAGGATAACCCTTCCTTTATTTGGGAAACGGCCAAGGCATGCTGATGGGTTATTTTGGCCACTGTAGGAAGGAATTTAATCATAAATTAATGGAGTGGGGCACTCAGATCTGAACGCTCCAGAGGAACCTATGCCATCAAGACACCGATAACACCTGGATGGCATACCTGACCCTACAGAGTCAAAAACACATTCATTCTCAAGCAAAACGTTCTATGCTGCACTATCTTGACGCACTTTACCAGTTTGGGAACCGTGCTAGCAGACTGATGGCTTCACTAGTTAAAAATGCAAATTGTCCCAGGCTGGTGTATGCAGTTGGACCACCAACAGGATGATACAGACATCACAGACTGCACTGAAGACCACTTTCTTAATCTTTTACCAGATGCTGTACACAGCAGATGGAAGAGGACAGGACGCCCATGCCTATCTACAGCAGTGTCCCCTCCCTCAGTTAGACCCGGGGCAACGTGCTCAACTGAATGAGCCATTTTCCTCCAGTGAGATACAAAAGGTGATGAGGAGCCTGTGTACACCAAAGGCTCCAGGTCCTGATGGGTTTAGTGCCGAATTTTACCAGCTGCTCAGAGATAAAATCTGCCTTCCACTCACTGAACTCTGCCAACAATATGTAGCCCTCCAAGTGCTCCCACATCAAAACAACGAAGCAATAATTACACTTATTCCTAAGCAAGGCCAGGACCCTTTGCTCCCAGCCTCTTACTGACCGATCTCATTGTTGAATGTTGACCTCAACATTATGTCAGAAGTCCTCGCAGAGCGGTTAGCAGCAATGTTACCTAGTCTGATCCGTCCCACCCAAGTGGGTTTTGTTACAGGCCGGCAGGCAATGGGGAACATCCGTCAACTTCTTGCAGCTCAACACCACTGCAAAGCGGCAGGCATCCCCTCCCTCCTTATTAGCTGATGCAGAAAAGACTTTTGACAGAGTGGGGTGGAAATATTTTTTTTTTTTACATTAGAGCGTTTCGGCTTTGAGGGATTCTTCCTCCAGGCAGTGAGAGCGTTTTTCTATAACCTGTGGGCATGGCTCTTGATCAATGGAAGACACACAGTAAGGTTCTCTTTATAGCGAGGCACTAGACAGGGATGCTCCTTGTCCTCCTGTTATTTCTATTGACATTGCAGTCATTGTTGTCCTGCATCCGAGGGAATGCAGGGATTGAGGGAATGAGACTGGGACAACATGAATTTAAAATGTCCGCTTTTGTGGATGATCTCTTGGTTGCTCTCAGTCCCAGAAAGCTTGCTTCAGACTTTACTACAAGAATTCTTAACCTTTGGCAACTTCTTGGGATATAAACTGAACCTGGATAAATCAGAAGCCTTGCCCAGCTAGGATTCTTTGCATAAAGCTTGGACCAAAGGATTCCCCCTTAAATGGGCAAACTCCTCTTTCTGCTATTTAGGGATGAGCATGCCGGCAGATCTCTATGAAAGCAATGTCCCATCCTTATGGGACTCTGAACACCTTCTGACAAAATGGCATGAACTCTTTTCTTAGGTGGTAGAATCGCTCTGCTTAAAATGGTACTCTTCCCACGATGGCTATACATGCTCTAAATGCTACCTCTTTGGCTCCTAAAAAAAAGATCTGACTAAATTGTACTGGGCGCTGTTGCATTGCTTTTGGTCAGGTCGCCATGCACGTCTTATCGGTCCTTAAGGGGTCTTGGGACTGGTGTGGTATGGGGGTCCTGGATATCAGATCATACACCTTTGCATGCTAATTGCATCATTTTAAAAAACTGGCTCTTTGACACAGAGGAATATACTCACTTAGCTTGTGAATGAGCTCTGGTGGTGCCCCCCTCAATCTTCAATATGTCTTGCATACACTCACTCATAAGTTGCCGACTCTCTTGATGGGTTGTTCTCTTATTCGGACCACCCCCCAAATGTGGCAATGGATTTGCTCTAAACACAAACACTCCGGATACCAATTTGTTTATCTACCGATTCAGGGCAATGTGGATTTTGCTCCTGGTATGTCATCAGCGTGCTTTAGACATTGGCAGGGCCGGGGGCTGTGCTATCTCGATCAGGTTTTGAGGGCAGATGGGAATTGTTGTCCTTCATGGAACTATGTACCCAATTTAGAATACCGAAGGGAGATATGCTTTTTTTTTTTTTTTATCAGCTTCGTAGTTACACCTAGAGCTTAGATAGGAACAATTTGTCCAGTGATTTCTGTACCGATCTTGAAGACGTTTCTCTGTTAAGAATCCAGGTGGATTAACGATCTCCCAGGTGCAATATTCCTTTGCAAATAGGGCCTCTAAAATTGCATGTCACCAGTTGGCTGAAACAGATCTTAACACCTCTGACGGGGGAGGATATCTGGAAAGTGATCAGCGCAATCCCCAGCTTTACAGCTATGGTCTCTCTTCAGGACATGCACTATCAGGTACTTAGACAGGCAAATCTCTCACCTGGTTGCCTGCGAGCAATGAATTATGAGGGATGGCCTAACTGCCCGAAATGTGGGGACGAGGAAGCTACATTAGTTCACCTGGTGTGGTCATGCCTGGGGGTACAGAACTACTGGCAGGATGTCCACAGGTTTGTGGAAAGCACCACTGGCCATTGACGTCGCAGGAGGCCTTACTCCACAGGATGGAGGGGGTTGTCATCACAGCAGAAGGTCGATGCCATTGGCTGAGACTGGCATGGGCACTGGCGATGCATATTATCTTGCAAGGATGGAAGTCCGGAGATCCACCCCACTATTGGCAATTGCAAAATGCTTTGCACTAGAACATGCAGCTAGACAAACTATGGACTAAGGTGGAGTGTAGACTTATCCCCAACTTTCATGCTGTATGGTATGATTACATCCAAGCACTACCCCTGCAAAGCTGGAGCTGTGTTAAATTATAGAGAGGGGAAGACTGAGGAGAACCATCTGTGGCGGTCACCCGCAGGGGGAGCTGGGTGGGGAGAGATGGGGGATTGGGGGGGGGGGGTTGCAGGTAAGGTCTGGGTATCAGATCTGTCTGGTGGTGTGTAAGGAACCCCCATTTCCTGGAAGGTTAACTTCTCACTGAGGCAGCATACCAGACCCTTGAGGGGAAAATGCAGGTAAAGAGTGGGGTTGGAGGGGTAAAGGTGAGGTAGGAGGGGTAAATAAATATAAAATGTGATGATCACTGTTAAAATGGCCTTACTTCTTTGTTTTTGCTTGTTTGGTGTTTGTACCTTGGCCTAAAGTTGTAAGTTGTTGGTTTCATAATAAACAGTTTGAACATAAAAATAAATAGGCAATATTCCAAAGGAAGGCCTGCTAAATGAATAAAGTCCCAATGAGAAGGATATTCAGTAGTGTTATCCAGAAAGTGCCACTTAATATTGCCTCAGATTGTCTCAGCACTTTTTGGAAAGTGCTGGGGCATCCAGGGAAGGAACCAGGACAGGGACTTAAGTTATCTAGATAGCAGCGATTTTCAGCACCGCAAACCAGATGACTTAGAACAAAAGAGCAGTTTTAAGTGTTAGTCAGAAAAGGTATCCATATAGCAATTGAATGTTGCCCCCGTCTGGACTGTGCTGGCACCTCTATATAGGCATTCAGCAGCAGTCACTATCAAGATACTGCCACTGAACATTCAGATTTTTTTTCCCCGCATGGTGGCCAATGTTTGTTTGTTTTTTAAAAGGACAACTACCACAGGTGCAATATTACCTCCAAAGTAATTGGACTTCAAGCAGCTAAACATTCAAGGAAAATAGAAACCACTAGAAATAAGTCTCAAAGAATTCTCTCCACCAGCAAAATCAACTTTTCCTATGAACATTTAATTTAACGAGTGAGTAGGGAAAAGAGAAATATTAACATTTTGCAGTTATAAAATGTAGGCTAAGATTCTACTCTTGCTAATCACAGAGTATGCAGATGAAACTTACTCATAACATGAGATCATGTCTCAATCTGGGAGCTACAAGCATCACAGCAGAATTGCAAGACAGCTCGGAAAGCTCCAGTATCGGCACTGCAGGAAGTAGTCTGCTATTTGCCTACTCTTGACTGCTGAAGTAAAGAGAAAGAGCCAAGCAGAGACATCGGCCTCTAGCCCTAACCCTCTACTTCTACTAATCATTTGTATAGCACTACGAGGCAAATGCAGCGCAGAGAACCCTGCTTACAAGAGCTTACAGTCTAATCAAGACATTCAACAACAACTGGGAATGGTAAGGAAACCCATAGGAGATGAACAGAAGATTAAGAGGATCAGGATCTAAAAGCAGTCAAAGAAGTGAGTTTTTAGCCTGAATTTGAACAGGGCCACAGATGGAGACTGACATACTGACTCAGGTAATTTGCTCCAGGCATAAGGAGCAGCAAGGTAGAAAAAATCAAAGTCTTGAGTCGGCAGTGGAAGAGAAAGGCATAGATTTGAAGGCAACTGCCAGAAGAGCAGTGTTCCCAAGGAGGGGTGTAGGGAGAGATAAGCACTGCTTGTTCTCATGGCTAAACCAGATTTGGTTCAGCTGTGGCCAATGTATATACGACGAATGGTGCTGGGGCCTCAGAGGTGATCCACACTGCTCTTGGGGGATGAGGAGACAATGGAACACACTGTCAACATATATTCACACTTACACATCTACCTGGTGATCTTAAAGCTTTCCACAGTGTGCGACTGCTATGATTAGTTCTTATTGTATGTTGTTACTTGATTAAACCAGTATAGAGGTGGATGCCTGCCATGGTTTCTGTGGATACCACCTATCAGGGGTAATTACTGCCTCTGTTCCATACCCAAGAAGCCAGGTTCACATAATTGATCTAGTTAGTTGGTTTCTTTTAGCCCATCTCTGACTTGAATGCAGACTGATTGGTTTTTAAGTTTTCCCAGCAAAGGGACATTAGATACTGACCAGTAATTTCCCATATTGTCCTGATCAAGGATGCTTTTTATTTCAGTGAGGGACAAGTCCCCACCTTTTCTAGTGCTCTTGGCAGCTGCCTGTCAAGGGGAGGCTATCATTATTTTGGTCATCCACAAACTATTCTATTTTTGATGTGCAAGGGTTAAGGGGGCAGGATATTGGCTCTAGGCCTTGCAAGTTTAAAGGAGAGCCGTTTGTTAGCTGGTTTAATGTGTTCCCTCCCCCAAGCACAACCATATGGGGGGGAGGCGAGGATATGATGTTCTCATCAGCTGATAGGTAGCAAAATATTACTGCGAGTCAGTTATGAGAGGAAAGCTCGTTCTAACTGTCGTGTGGGTTGTAGCATACTGTTTTCTATTTTGAACATTTGCTTGGTTGGATTTGTAGCCTGCTCGATGAATCCTGGCTACTATTAAGGCATGGCAGGAACATGCCATGTATTTCCTACATTTTAGCCTAAGTGAGATTTTCATCATTTCCTTTCTACTTTATGCTCTTGATGCTTAAGAACTCTTTAATTCTAGAGAAAACTAAGGGGAGTGTCTGAGCATGAAGAATAGGACCTTTTTTCAGGGGTCATTTTTTTTCTAAGGCCGTTGTTAAATGTGCATTCCAGCTGTCAACCTGCTCTAATACAGCAGTCATCTTTTCATCCATAAGTGCAAGGCCTGTAAGAAACTCAGCGAATTAAAGATAAAGAAAGAGACATGAGAAATTATTTAAAACTTATTATACCGCCTAAACCAAGAGGCATGCAGCGGTTTACAATAAAAACAAAGGAGACTACTGAAGAAAAGAAACAGAAAGGAACGCCATTTGTTTACAAAAGGGACAGCAGTAGAAAAGAGAAGAAACAATACAGTTCTAAATTCTAGCAGGGACTTCTCAGTTTTAATCTGTCACTTGGAAAAAATTTGATTAGAAAATGATTTGTTCCTGATAGAGGATGCCTACCCCTTTGCAGAATGCCAAGTCCAGCACTTATCCCATTTCATGGGTTGGAGATTTGATCATGTGTGTGATACCAATGTGTCAAAGAAAAACAGCAATGGGATTGTCCCAATTTAGATAAGCAGGTTAAAAAGTCACCCATGAGCACTAAACTACAGAAAGCATAGTTACTCACCTGTAACAAGTGATCTCCGGGAACAGCAGGAATTGAGTCTTCACATATGGGTGAAGTCGGCACCAACGGAGCCCGCGCGGGAACGCTCCCCAGCATCCTATAGGAAAGCTTTTGGGAGCATCCCACTGCGCCTGCGTAGCTGCCTTCCCACCTTTCCAACTCTCCATCCTCAGTTTATCTTTACCTTTATTTGTAACATTTGATATACCGCCCATTGCCGGAGCATCAGAGCAGTGTACAATACTAACAGGGTGCAGCTGGTGAAAATAAAGGAGGAAAACGAATGCCATAAATATGATACGCGAGCAATAGAAAGGAAGGGAGAAGGATAGTAAGGACAGCAATAGACACAGGAGGGATGCTACATATAAAAGACAAAGGGGATGGGTAAGACTTGGGGGGGGGGGGGAGGGAAGCTGCATCCAGAATACCAGTCAGAACAAGGAGATATTGCAGAGGAAGATAGTTTAGTGACTTCTTGATGGAAGGAGGTCGGAAGGAATGGGAAGATCATAGGCCTGACAGTAGAGGTGGGTCTTGAGAAGGGCCTTGAACCGGGGAAAGGACGGTTCGGAGCAGAGGGAATGGGGAAGGGAATTCCAAAGGGCAGAACTCGCAAAGAAGAAAGCAGCATGACGGGCCGATTCGAGGTGAGCCTGGGCAGGGGACGGAAGAAAAAGACGGTTACCATGAGCAGAACTAAGTAGACGAGGAGTAGGCTGGAGGTAGATGATGCCGGCGAGGTACTGAGGTGTATTGGTGTGAAGAACCTTATGAGTAATAGTGAGAAGTTTATATAAGAACCAGGCTTTAATGGGGAGCCAGTGAAGGGAGAGAAGACAAGGAGTCACGTGATCCCGAGGGGATGAGTGAGTGAGAAGACGTGCAGCCGTGTTCTGAACCAGTTGGAGCTGACAAAGTTGATATTGAGAAAGACCAGCGAAGAGTGAATTGCAATAATCAAGTCAAGTAATCATCAGTGAAAGGACAAGAGTAATAAGGGAGGAGAGTGGGAGAAATGGACGAACAGACCGGATTCTATGAAGGTGAAAGAATGAGCTACGCACAAGTGTGGAGATATGTTGATGAAAGGAAAGAGAGGGATCAAGGGTAACACCAAGGTAGTGAAAAGCAGGAACCAGAGGAATCGAAGAAGTGGACATAAGGGGCGCCAAGGTGGGGGAGGGGGTTGGTTTTGTAGCTGAGACAAAAGGAGAGAAGGAGAGAAAGAGAGAGATACAACTCCTAGGGAAGGAGGGTGGGCTGTGAAGACTCAATTCCTGCTAGGGAAGAAAACAGGAAGGTAAACAGACTGGTTTAAATGAAACGGCAAAACCACCTTTGGCATAAAGTGAGGATGAGTCCTAAGGACTACTTTATCATGGTGAAACCGTGTATAAGGAGGGTCAGCCATTAAAACCTGGAGCTCACTAATGTGTCTTGCAGAAGTGAGGGCAATCAGAAAGACAACTTTCCAAGAAAGAAACTTCAGAGATATAGTGGCTAGGGGTTCGAAGGGTGGCTTCATGAGCTGTCCGAGGACAAGATTAAGATTCCATGCCACAGGTGGTGGCCTGATGGGAGGCTTAGTTGAGAGTAGACCTCTCAAAGCGCGCTAGAAGAGACTGAGAAAAGACAAGCTGTCTAAAGGGCATGTGAAAAGCTGCAATGGCACTGAGGTGGACCCTTACCGAATCGGTTTTGAGTCCAGAGGGCGAGAGGTGGAGGAACGTCTCCACTGAAACAGAAAAGCGATTAAGTTCCCTCTTTGAACACCAGATTGAAAGCTTTCTCCACTTAAAAGCATAAGCATGCCTTGTGGACGGCTTCCTTGAGGCCAAAAGGATATCTTTAACCTGTTGGGAGAGGTTGATATCCTGGAGTTCTAAGCTCTCAGCAGCCACGCCATCAGGTGTAAGGACTGGGGGTTTGGGTGCAGATGTGTGCCGTTCTCCAGGGATAGGAGATCTGGAGCACATCCCAACTCCAGAGGTTTGGCTTGAGAGAGACATAGAAGCAGCAGATACCACGCTTGACGTGGCCAGCACGGGGCTATGAGGATCATGTAGCCCCCGTCTCTCTGAAGCTTGCAGAGTCTTGGTGATGAGGGGAATGGGTGGATAGGGATATAGGAAGTCCTGACCCCAGTGGGGGTGGAAAGCATCCAACGCCCGACTATTCTGAGAAGGTATTCTTGAACAGAAGCGGGGAAGTTTAGCATTCTGAGGACTTGCAAAGAGATCTATATCTGGGGTTCCCCAGATCTGAAAGATTTGAGCTGTCTGATCCAAATGGAGAGACCATTCATGTGGCAGTAGTACTCGACTGTGTTTGTCTGCCAGGAGATTTTGTTTGCCAGGGAGATACACCGCTAGTAGGTGTATCTCATGACATATGGCAAACGACCACAGATGCAGGGCTTCATTGCACAGCACCTGAGAACCTGTTCCACCCTGTTTGTTCACATAGAACATGACTACCTGATTGTCTGTCTGGATTAGAACTGTTTTGGAGCGCAGGTGGTCCTGAAACACTCAGAGCACTGAGGGTGGCTCTGAGTTCTAACAGGTTTATGTGACGTCGAGCCTCCTGCTGAGTCCAAAGACCCTGAGTGAAGAGATTGTCCAAATGAGCTCCCCAACCCAATTTGGACGCATCCGTCGTCAGGGTAGACTGTGTGGTGGCCTCTGAAAAGGTGACCCTACGAGGTGGTTTTCTGGTGATTGCCACCACTGGAGAGACAACATTAAATGTGCAGAGATTCTGATTTTGTCCCCCAGACAACCTGATGCTTGAGTCTACTGCAAAGCTAGGGTCCATTGAGCTGCACGCATGTGCAGATGAGCATAGGGAACCACATGTACAGTGGAAGCCATATGGCCAAGCAACTGAAGCATCTCTCAAGCAGTTAAGAAAGTCTTCATACTTGCTTGAGAAGCTAGCTGAACAGAGCGCAGCAGACCTGTGGTAGAAAAGCCCTTGAAAGATGCGTGTCCAGGAGAGCCCCTATAGATCTAGAGAACAAAGCCAATCCTGACTATGGAAGTAAGGGAGTAATGTTCCCAGACAGATCTTGAATTTCTCTCTGAGCAGATACTTGTTTAATTCTCGGAGGTCCAGAATGGGCCTGTATCCTCCTGTTTTCTTTGGTATAAGGAAGTAGGGGGTATAGAAGCCCAGGCCTTATTTTATTTTATTTATTTACATTCTTTTATATACTGCACTATTCTGCATCAGTGCGGTTTACATTGAACAAACTGAAATTACATTGAACAGGGCATTATAACTTGGAGATAACTATTTTACAGGGAACATGGGCTATGGAGGGTTAAGTGGCTTGCCCAAGACCACAAGGAGCACCTGTGGGACTAGAAACCCCAGTCCTTCCGGCCCAATGTTGCTGTCCTCTAGTGGGATTTGAACCCCTGACCTTCCGGCCTGAAGTACCTTGCCCCAACCACTAGGCCACTCTTCCACTCCACTCCTTGTTGAGAAAGTGGCACTTCCTCTATCACACCTTGGGTGAGAAGAGAGGTAGCCTCGTGGCACAAGAGAGTGGAGTGAGGGAGCCGAGAGATGAACTCTCTTGGAGTGAAGGGAGGGGACATACCTTGAAAGTGAAATTTGTACCCTCTGCCACTATGGAGAGAGTCCAATGTTCTGATGTTACCTGGTGTCACCTTTGGGCAAAGTAATAGTTTGCCTGGAATGTTTACTGGCTCTAGAACAGTGGTTCTCAACCTCTATATCGTTCCATGGTGAGACCGCACCTTGAATATTGTGTGCAATTCTGGTCGCCGTATCTTAAAAAGGATATAGCGATTTTAGAAAAGGTTCAGAGAAGAGCCACCAAAATGGTAAAGGGGATGGAAGGCTACTCCTATGAAGAAAGGCTAAAAAGGTTGGGGCTCTTTAGCCTGGAGAAGAGACGGCTGAGGGGAGATATGATAGAAGTCTATAAATTAATGAACGGAGTGGAACGGGTAAACGTAGATCGATTGTTTACCTTATCAGAATATGGAAAGACTAGGGGACATGCAATGAAGCTACAGGGTAAACTATTTAAGACTAATAAAAGAAAATATTTTTTCACTCAACGTGTAATCAAACTCTGGAATTTGTTACCGGAAGATGTAGTAAAGGCTGTTAGTGTAGCTGGGTTTAAAAAAGGTTTGGACAAGTTCCTGGAGGAAAGGTCCATAAACCATTATTAAGAAGGGACCCAGGATATCAATGCTTGAACCAGTACAAGCATTGTGGAACCTGTCCCTTGGGGAAACTGCTAGGTACGTATGACCTAGATTGGCCACTGTTGGAAACAGAATGCTGGGCTTGATGGACCTTGGTCTGACCCAGTATGGCATATCTTATGTTCTTATGTTCTTATATGTTCTTTTTTGTACCGTGACCCCTTTTACCATTGGTCAACTTGTGGTGACACCCAATGATAAAATCAAATGCGTCTCTCTTCCTTTACCGTTAACGCATTGTCGCTGTAATCATTTGTTGAATTATTAATATATTATAGGCCTTTGCAATACGTTTTTATTTATAAAATTTACTTATTTAAACCACAATAATTAATCACAACAAGTAGTAACAATATTTGATTTCAAAATGATGATTTTGTAATCAAATCACTAATATGAAATAAAATTATTTTTTCTACCTTTGTTGTCTGACCAATTTATTCTCTCATGCTGGTCCCGATCTGAGACTTCTGCTTTCCTGTCTTCTCTTAGCTCTTTCTGCGGTCTATGGTCCATCTGCCATTTCTTATCTCTTCTTTCGTTTTCTTCACTTCTTTCCATCAGCTTATTTCTAGTCCCAGTAACCATCTTCAGTATCAGCCCCTTTCCAGTCCTCACTCTCAGTAACTTCCAATGTCAACTTGCATTCCCATGACTGCCACTGGTGTCAATTCCCTTCCAGTCCCCCTCCTTCCCCACTGAGCAGTCCCTTCTAGTTCAAATACCATGGCAGCCTCACTCAGATCCACTCTCTTCCAGTTCCATTCTCCCATCCCCTCGTATCAGCCCATTTGTAGCCTTAGCCCCCAGTTTTCTTCCAGGGCCAGCAGCTCTATCCTCCCCCTCCCCACAATCAGCCCATTCCCAGTCGAAGCCCCCCAATCAGCTCGCTTCCAGTGCTAGTCCCCCCTAATCAGCCCAATACCAGTCCCACCCCTCCCCATCAGCTCATTACCAGTCCTAGCCTCCCCTAATCAGTTCATTTCCAGTGCTAGTTCCTCCTCAACCCCATTACCAGTGCTAGGCTGCCCTAATCAGCCCATTACCAGTCCTACCCCCCCCCCAATCAGCTCACTTCCAGTGCTAGCCCCCCATCAGCACATTACCAGTCCTACCCCCCATCAGCACATTACCAGTCCCAAGTCCCCCTTGATCAGTCCATTCCCAGTCCTAGCCTTCCCTAATCAACCCATTACCAGTCCTAGCCCCCCCATCTGCCCATTATAATCCTAACCCGCACTGTCTCTCTCCTCTGTCCAGCATTTATTGCCCGTCTGTACAGTATGTCCCCGTCTCTTCCCTTTGTCCATGTCAGCCCCCTCCCTCCCTCCCTCCCTCCATCCATCGTCAACCACCCCTCCCTTCCTCTCTCCATGTCAGCCCTCCCTCCTTCCATCCCTCCATGTCAGCCCCCCTTGTCCATGTCAGGACCCCTCTCTCCATGTCAGCCCCCCTTGTCCATGTCAGGACCCCTCTCTCCATGTCAGCCCCTCCCTCCCTCCATGTCAGGACCCCTCCTTCCCTCCATGTCAGCCCTGTTGCAAGTTCCCCGCCCCCTCCTCCCCTCTCCCTGTCTGCCTGCTGCTGCCCTGCTGTTCTTCTACAGCTGCGGCTCCCTGTCTTAGGGAACCATGGCTATACCTGTAAAACCATTGCGTAGCCTTCCCGTCTCTCGACGGGCTCCATGCAGCATCGTCCCGCCTCCAAAGGAAGTGGTAAGAGGCAGGGAGCCACGGCTGCATTAGAAGGGACTGGGAGGTGGTGAGTTTGCCACTGCCGAGAAGCGGACTCGACAGCGGCAGCAGCTTGGGTGCTTTTTGCTTTTTTTTTTTTTTTAAATGGTGGAGTGAGGTGAGGCGAGGCGACCCCCGCTAAATCCTGTGGCGACCCACAGGTTGAGAACTGCTGCTCTAGAACTTGCAGAGGTAGGACAGTAAGTTCTCTAGAAAGGAGTCAAAGACCTTGTGGAGGCTGGGTCTGCTGAGTTGGTTGAGCTCTGGGGGCCTGAGCCTTCCTTTGCTGCTTCCGTTGTTGCTGTCCTTTCTTTCTGAGAAGCATGGACCAGACAGTGCACAGCATAGGTGTAAGGAGGATAAAACCTTTTTCTTGTTGAAAAAGCACAGTTACTTACCTGTAACAGGTGATCTCTGGGAACAGCAGGAATTAGTCATCACATATGGGTACGTCGGTACCGACGGAGCCTGCGCGGGAAAGCTCCCCAGCTTTTCAAATGAAAAGCTTTTGGGGCCTCCCACTGCACATGCGCGCTGCCTTCCCGCCTTCCTGACCAGCTCTCCTCAGTTCGAGTTTAAAGCTGAGACAATAGAGAGAGAGGACAGGAAGAGAGAGGAATAGAGAGACAACTCCTAGGGGAGGTGGGTGGGTTGTGATGACTAATTCCTGCTGTTCCCAGAGATCACCTGTTACAGGTAAGTAACTGTGCTATCTCTAGGAACAAGCAGAAATAAGTCATCACATATGGGGACTCCCTAGCTGAGATGCCTGGGAGATCCCCCTCCAAGGGTAACCATCTTCGGATGGATCTCAGGCATCCATTCTGGGAAGGTGGGCAGGAGTTGTTTAAGTATGGAACAGGTGTTTGAGGACAGCCTGACCAAACAAGGCATCCCGGCGGGAGTCCTTGTCCAAGCAGTAATGGGCTGTGAAGGTATGCACCGAGGCCCAAGTGGCTGCTCGACAGATCTGGTCTATGGAAACAGAGTGGAGATGAGCCATAGAAGTGGCCATGGCTCTCACATTGTGAGCCGTGACATGGCCTTCCAGAGAAATGTTCTTACTCTGGTAAGCAAAGGAAATACACTGAGCAATCCAGTTGGAAAGTGTGCGTTTGGTGACTGGAAGTCCCAAATGAGAAGGATCAAAAGCCACGAAAAGCTGAGAAGACTTTCGATGTGGCTGAGTTCTATTGAGGTAAAAGGCGAGAGCTCTTTTACAGTCAAGAGTATGAAGGTTCCTCTCTGCACTGGATGCATGAGGAGCCGGGAAAAAAACAGGTAGATATACCTCTTGATTAAGATGAAAAGGCGAGACCACTTTGGGCATAAAGTGGGGATTCGTCCTAAGGACCACCTTATCATGATGAAATCTGGTATAAGGTGGATTAGCCACCAAAGCCTGCAGTTCACTGATGCGGCGAGCCGAAGTGACTGCAATAAGGAAAAGGACCTTCCAAGAAAGAAATTTCAGGGAGTTAGATACCAATGGTTCAAAGGGTGGCTTCATAAGTTGACCCAGAACTAAATTCAAGTCCCATGCGACCGGAGGAGGCCGGATGGGAGGCTTTGTGAGGGTTAGGCCTCTCATGAATCTTGCAATAAGAGGATGAGAGGAAACATTGTCCATTTATAGGTTTCAAGGATGCTGTAATAGCACTTAAATGGACTCGTACTGAATTCGTCTTGAGGCCTACATTGGAAAGAAGCAGGAGATAGTCTAGTAGAGAATTCAAAGGAAGTGCCAGAGGGTCAAGACCCTGTTGAGCACACCAAATGGAAAAACGTTTCCATTTAAAAGCATAGGAACGCCTGGTAGAGGGTTTCCTAGAGGCATAAAGGATATCTTTCACTGGTTGAGAAAGATTAAACTCTTGAAGGCTTAAGCCTTCAGTAACCAAGCTCGGAGATGTAGGGACTTGGGGTTTGGATGCCACAAAGTCCCCTGCTCCTGAGACAGAAGGTCTGGTGCAGCTCCCAGGTCCAGGGAGGAGCCCTGGGAGAGCTGTAGAAGGAGAGGGAACCACACTTGGCGTGGCCAGCGTGGAGCAATGAGGATCATGGATCCGTGATCCCTCTGAATTTTGAACAGAGTCTTGGGAATCAAAGGAATGGGTGGAAAAGCGTACAGGAATTCCTGACCCCAATGCAGGAGAAAGGCATCGTTGGCCTGAGCTCCCTGACACGGAGTCCTGGAACAGAACCGGGGAAGTTTGGCATTCCACGGACTTGCAAAGAGGTCTATGTCCGGGGTCCCCCATTCCTGAAAGATTCTGCGTATTTGGTCCATATGTAGGGACCATTCGTGTGGGAGCAGAACTCGACTGAGTCTGTCTGCTCGAGAGTTTTGAACTCCTGGAAGATATACTGCCAGAAGATGAATTTGGTGCTCTCTGGCGAAGGCCCATAATCTGAGAGCTTCGTTGCAAAGCGACAGAGAGCCCGTCCCTCCTTGTTTGTTGACATAAAACATGGCCACCTGATTGTCTGTCTGAACTAGGACAGTCAGGTTGGCAAGGAGGGTGTGGAAGACTGAGGGCAAGGAAGATTGCTCGCAGTTCCAGAAGATTGATATGAAGGGTGGACTCTTGGGGAGACCAGAGACCAGAGTCCCTGAGTGGAGAGATGTTGAAGATGAGCTCCCCACCCTGTTTGGGAAGCATCTGTTGTGAGGGTTGCTTGGGGCAACGAAGGTTGGAAGGGGGTCCCCAACAACAGATTTTTGGAGGATGTCCACCACTGGAGAGACCAAAACAGATGTTTTGAGGTGAGTACCTGGTCTGACAGCAGTCCCGATGCTTGAGACCACTGGGTGGCCAATGTCCATTGAGCTGCTCTCATATGGAGACGAGCATAAGGTACCACATGAACCGTGGAGGCCATGTGGCCGAGAAGTTGCAGCATTTCTTTGGCTGACAAGTGATTTCTGGACTGAGCCTGGGAGGCCAAGCTTATTAGCCTTTGGCCTCGGACCAGAGGGAGGTAGGCCCTTGCAGTGGTGGAGTCCAATTGGGCCCCTATGAATTCCAGGGACTGAGTAGGGATGAGTTGGGACTTGGGAATGTTTACCACAAGTCCCAGATATTGAAGAATACGCCTTGTGCGGTCCAGAGAAATCTGGGCTTCTGACTGAGATGGAGCTCGGATGAGCCAGTCGTCCAGATATGGGAAGACAAAGATTCCCATGCCTCTGAGAAATGCGGCTACGACTGCCATGCATTTTGTGAAGACTCTTGGAGCAGAGGCCAGACCGAAGGGTAGTACTCTGTACTGGAAATGTTTTCCCTGGAACAGAAATCTTAGATATTTTCTGTGGGATGGATGGATGAGTATATGAGTGTACGCATCCTTGAGATCTAGAGAACAAAGCCAATCCTGACTCTGAAGGTATGGAAGGAGAAGGCCCAGAGAGAGCATTTTGAATTTCTCCTTAATAGAAACCTGTTCAATTCTCTCAGATCTAGGATAGGTCTGAAGCCCCCTGTCTTCTTTGTTATGAGAAAGTAAGGGGAGTAGAAACCTAACCCCTGTTGTGGAGGAGGAACCTCCTCTATTGCCCCTTGGGCAAGGAGAGAAGAGACTTCCTGACCCAACAGGGTCAGAAGAGATGGGGGAGAACTGAATTGCCTCACCATGGTATGGGGAGGAAGGCTGGAGAAATGAAGTTTGTAGCCTTCTCGGATAATAGAGAGGGTCCATTGCTCTGATGTTATTTGCTCCCATCTGGGAGCAAAGTGAGCTAGCCTTCCAGGAATGGTGAGGGGCTCTGGCTGTGCTAGAGCCAGAAAGGGCAAGTTCTCTAGAGGGAAGTCAAAACCCCTGAGGGGGTTGAGCCTGCTGGGATGTAGCAGACACTGCAGGCTTTGACTTTACCTGCTTAGATTGTTGTCGCTTAGCCGCAAGGCGAGGCTGAGCAGATTGCTGGCCAGTATTCGTGGGAAATCTGGTCTTTTTATAGTAAGGCCTTTTAAAAGGCTTCTTTTTGGTAGGGGTAGAAGTAGACTTGGAAAGTCTATCTAGAGTGGCATTTTCTGCATCCATTTGAGCAGCTTTAATCTGCCAGTCTTCCCCAAATAAGTTCTCACCGGTACAGGGCAGATTCCTGAGGCCTTCTACAACCCAGGGTTCTAGGTTAGAAGCCTGGAGCCAAGCGAGACGTCGGGCTGCAATAGCAATTCCCGAAGCTCTGCCTGCAACCTCGAAAGAATCAAAGGCTGCCCTGTTGGAGAACTTGGAGACCTCTGAAAGTTGTGTCACCATATAAAAGTCCGCCCTTTGATCATCAGGGATAAAGGGGGCAAAATTCTGTATTTTTAGGGCAAGTTGCCCAAGATACATGCCCATATAAAGGCTATAAGAGTTGATCCTGGCTATAAGCATACTAGCCTGGAACATCTTTCTTCCAAAAGAGTCTAGGTTCTTACATTCACGCCCTGGAGGGGTAGAAGAATGCCTCTTAGGACTCTTTATTTTCTTCATAGCAGACTTCACCACAATGGAGTGGTGAGGCAGCTGAGTTTTTTGGAACCCAGGCGAAGGAGGGACCCGATACATGGTGTCCAACCTGCGGGAATGGGGAGACAGTGTTAAAGGAGTCTCCCACAAATCCATCAAGTGTTCTTGAAGGATTTCATGGACAGGCAGAGTGACTGCCTCTTTAGGAGCTTTTGAGTATCCTAAAATGTCCAATTTTTTTGATCTGGGTTCTCTTTCAGAAGATGTAGTAATAGAAAGTGCTTTAGCTACATCAACAATGAAATCCTGAAAGGATAAATCCTCTGGAGGAGACATCCTCCTCTTGGGAGAAGAGGGCTCCTCAGGAAGAGTAAGCTCAACAGAGTCATCAGAGGAATTAAATTCATCAGAAGAATCTGAGTACTCTTTCTGTGCTTCCAATGTACGATACGCATACCGATCGGTATCGACATCGGGCGTATCGGGCATGGGATCGGTACCGGGCGAAAGCCGGAATCCGGTATGCGAAACCGATCGACGTTTAGAAGTCGATGGTCTCGGTTCCGGTGTAGATACCGGAACCGGGGTCGGTACCGATGAAATCGGTACCGAGGGCGTCGCAGCCTTAATGAAGGCCAGTACGGCCTGCTGCATGGTCTGGACAGTACTGCCCATAGACGCCACTACTGCCTGGATGTCGGTACCGGTATGGGCCGGTACCCCAGAGCAGTCCAGCAGGTGATCTGTCGAGGCCGTGCCATCGATGTCAACCTGTGACCCCATGATTGCTTTGGAGGCCGGAACCTCCCGCCGGGGTTTTTTGGCCTGGGCAGAATCCTCGAACTCAGAACTGAGAGCCTCTCGATCTTTAGAAAGAGATTTGCTTTTAGAGGATTTGCCCACAGAAGTTTTGGTTACCTGAGATCCATCCGGAGAGGAAGACCTGGACGACTGTGATGCTTCTGAAGGAAACAGCACATGGAGCTTGTTAGCCCGGTTCTGCAAACCGCGTTTAGACATCTGGGTGCAGGATGGGCAGTCCGGTATGGAGTGCTCAGGTCCCAAACATTTGAGACACCATTCATGGGTGTCTGTGACAGAAATGACAGCACTGCATTTGGTACATTTTTTGAAACCAGGGACTGGCTTCTCCATGAGGAGAAATGGTGTAGGCCTTAAGGCCTAACGCCGGGTACCAAGCTGTGCTGAAGAAAAATAAAAAAGTATTTTGTTTTTTTTGTTTTTTAATATAGAAAGAAAGAAAGACCGGCGATACCGGTATCGGTATGGGGAAGGCAGGTACGCGGTCTAAAGAAACAAAGAAAAGTAACAAAATTCTTCAGCGGTGACAGGAACACGACCTGCTGGCTCCGCGGAAAAAGAAGAACTGAGGAGAGCTGGTCAGGAAGGCGGGAAGGCAGCGCGCATGTGCAGTGGGAGGCCCCAAAAGCTTTTCATTTGAAAAGCTGGGGAGCTTTCCCGCGCAGGCTCCGTCGGTACCAACGTACCCATATGTGATGACTTATTCCTGCTTGTTCCTAGAGATAGGGTTTTACAGCCTTTTTCTTAGCTAGGTTGGCAGTGGTCCTAGAGAGCCTATTTAGTGTGGTATTCTCGGACTCTAGCTGAGAAGCCTTGTCCTGCCAGTCCTTGCCAAAGAGGTTTTCCCCTGTGCAAGGAATATTCCTCAACTTATCTTGCACCTACTGCTCAAGGTCAGATGCTTGCAGCCAAGCAATCCGATGTGCACTGATGCAGACATCAGAAGTCCTGCTAATACACTCAAAACAATCAAAGGTTGCCCTGTTCATGAATTTGGAAATATTCTGGGCATGTTTTACAAGTGTCAGGTAATCAGCCCTCTTGTCATCAGGGAGAAGAGGAGCCATTAGTTCTAAATCTTTAATCACCTCTTGAAGAAACATACCCATGTAGAGTATGTATGAACTTATTCTGGCCGATAACATGGAGGCCTGAAAACGTCAACAACTGAAAGCATAGAGGGTTCTTGATTCCCTGCTCGGAGGGTTCGATGAATGTGTTTTGGTACTTTTGATTTGACACATTGCCGATTCCACTACCATGGATTGGTGTGGTAACTGCGTCTTCTGGAAACCGGGACACTACGGTACCCGGTACATGGTATTGAGCCTCTGAGAATGCAGAGACACCGTTAAAAGATGTTTCCCACATCCTAAGCATGAGGTCATGCAATATCCGATGAATGGGTAAGGTAGCGGCCTCCTTAGGGGCTGCCGGATACTGAAGAATTTCAAGTTCTTCTGCTCTCAGTTCCTTCTCAGGTCACCGTAATGGAGAGGCCCCAAGCCACATCCCATATAAAGTCTTGAAAAGACATGTCCTCCGGAGAAGACATACGGCGTTGTGGGGAAGAAGAATGATCTTCAGAAGAACCTCTCCGGTACCGATCGATTCATCAGAAGAATCGGAATCCTCGAAGTATCGACGGGCCGGGTGCTCCCGCCCGGCCTGCCGACGGGACTGATCAAAGTCGGCATCAGAATGCCTCGGTACTGGACTCTCAATACCAGACACTGACTCCAGGGCCGGCATGGGTGGTAGCGTGGAGAGCGGCGCAATGGTCGATGCAGATACATTCGGTACCGGCACCGATGACTGCAGAACCGATTGCAATGGCTTTAGCGGTACCAAAACTGCTAGCAAGGCCGCTAAACTCCACTCAATGGCCAGGATGTGCTGATCCATGAAACCAGTCGATGCCTGGGTATCGGTACCCGAACAGCGGGCCACGACCCCAGAACATGGCACCAAGAGCTCCCTGGAGGTGGAAGCCTCAGGAACATCTTGGGACCCCATTAATGCTTTGGAGGCAAGGACTTCCCGCCAGGGTTGTTTGGCCGGTGTATTCTCCCCCGAGGGCAATGCTTAAAGCATCTCGATGCTTAGATCTATCCTTTGAGTACCGACCAGTCTTCGTAGACCACCTAGGTTTCATTACCTGAGATCCGTCAGAGGAAGATGCATCCATGGCAAAGAGGGTGCTGAGTTTTGCAGCTCTATTCTGCAGGCCCCTCTTTGTCATCTTTCTGCAGAGGAGACATTCTGATGTAGAATGGTCCAGTCCCAAACATTCAAGACACCAGTCATGGGTGCCTGCAGCAGAAATGGTACTGCTACATTTGGAACACTTCTTGAAACCACTAGTTGGTTTCCCCATATTGGAGGAAGAAAGGGGCCTAAGGCCCAAAATGGCACTTAAGCATCTGGAGGGCAGAGACCCTCAAACACTTTTTTTTTTAAAGAAAATAAGCAGAAGAAAAGAAAAGAGACAACAACGGTACCGGTGTTAGCGTCGACGGGAAGGCAGACACGACCACAAAAGAAGAACATTTTCTGCGGTGACAGGAACTGCTCCCTGTCGGCTCCGTGGAAAACGAAAAACTGAGGAGGGAGTGTTGGAAAGGCAGGAAGGCAGCTACGCAGGCGCAGTTGGATGCTCCCAAAAGCTTTCCTATAGGAAGCTAGGGAGCATTCCCGCACGGGCTCAATCGATGCCGAAGTCACCCATATGTGAAGACTACATAACTGTTCGTTCCTGGAGATGCCAACGGTTACCTCTGTAAAGATAACCAGCAGTTCTTGTAATAAATGACAGAGGGGCAGAGTAATCCCTGTGCAACCCAACTTGCACTTCATTTCCTAACCAGATTAAAAGGCATGCTGCCCATATAGGTTGGGGATGGCAACTCCATGCAATCTGATGGTCTCTTGAATCGCAACTACTACCCCTCCATCCACATCCCTCATCTTAGTTGATGCCAGATAATGAATCCTGTTGAGTACAGCTCAGTCGAGTCCACTGGTTTTATCCAGCAAGATCTCTGCTTTTCCCAAGATGTTTAGGCAGTGGTCTGGAAGTGATGGAGGTAACTAGGTGATCGCAGGCTGGTAGCCATGTGGAGTACTGAGACAAGACCTGCCAATGCTAGTATGAAACTGGCACAGGTACATTCTGTGTTAGTAGAAACTACTGTCTGGTTTCCCGGTTCCTTTTTTTTTTTTTGCAAACCGATTCTTTACTTCCTGGAAAATCAAAGAATAAGAGCTATTATCCAAATATGGGAAACACACACACCATTTTCACTTATTTATTTAGCAGGGCTTATATACAGCTTTTCATCATCTCGTGTCCATGATCTTAGGACTTCAGTCTCTGGCAATAAAGGGAAAAATCCAAGTCTTTAGAGCCTTGTACCTAAAAAAGTACTTGTTGCCTAAAACCATTAGTCAGGTCGTAGGAGCCGTTCATAGCCACCTGTCTTAATTCTCAGTTACAGTACAATTTAAATAATCCCTTCCCCCTTTTTAAATCCCTGCCACTGCAGGGGATATCTAGTGCATAGAAACAGATTCAAGAACAGACTAAAACTTACTTTAAACCAGACAGAGCAGTCCTCTCCCTCTTCATACAGTGAATGGCCTTTTGTTTCATGGAACTACATCACTTATTAGCACAACAGTGTAGATATTACACTCATGTTTCAATCTCTAGTCCTGATGTCCCTGGGATCCAGTTGAAGCACTGGAGATTGTGTCTATGGCTGTCCAAGGGGGAAGGAGGGATCAGAAGCAGATCCAGCTCAGATCATGAAAGAGGAATGAGAAACTGCGTTTCCTTTATATTTTTAAAAGCAAAGACTGCCTTCTTTCAACAAGAGTGAAATTAACTAAGGGAAGGAAACAAACGTCAAAACAGAGGATTGGTACCTCTGCACACACTGAACAGCAATATGTGAACAATAGAAGCGCAAATAAAGAGTGTGTTTTGTCACCTACGCTGCAGGAGTTCAAAGTGAATACAGCCTCTCCCCTGCTATCCCCTGAAGGGAAGTAGATTTGTTAAACATCAGTAAGCAGTTAGGAAGTAAGACGGAACAGGTCACATGCCTCTCCTCCACAATTTCCTTCTCTGTAATTCTTTTGTTAGAGTGTACTGCAATTAAGTTACAAACACATCTTACACCCCCCCCCCAAACAATGATCTATCCTGCAGCACTACTGTAAATGAGCATACCACATCCAAAGAAGCTCCTAACAAAGGGCGCACAGGAGAAATACTGTTTCCCTTTATTACTCACCACATAATCATTCCAGTTCTGATGTCACCTCAGTCATGGCAATACAAACTCGTATCAAAGTAGCTACTAGAGACCACCACCACTGCAACACGCACAATTTCTATACAGCAAACTTATCATACAGTAATGGTACTAACCCTACTAAGGAAAGGGCCCACTTCAAATACATCATCCGTAGGATGCATAGACAATACACCAGCTGGACATCTACAGATCCCTGCACACTGGTATATCATCTCAACCTGGTCACAAGTAAGAGACAAACCCCGATCAAATGTGTGCATGTCATCAAAAAGACAGCTGCAGCTACAATTTAAAAAGAAAAAAAACCTAAGTATTAAGCTTCCTGTAAAGTACACGTATGAACAGGGATACACAACAGTAAAGCCCACACACGCCCAGTTCTTTTGTTAATACACTTCAGGTTTCAGAAAATTCTAAAGCATTACAAGCATATTCAAAAACGTTTAGAGCTGCGTTTGCTGACAGTTGATTTCCTGCATTCTCATACATGTTCTGTAAATGCTTTCATTATTGGTCCAGCACAGAAAAGCCCTGATGCAAACATGGTGAAACGCTGACAGCATCAGAGCATGAAGAGTGAAGTTGGACACCAACCTGAAGGGAGTATCCCTGTATAATTGTGTTTAGTGAGGGAAATTTTGTTAAAGTTCATGAGCGTGCCAAAATTTCATATATGCACATGGAGTTTAATAGACACACATTGGTTAAAAAAAAGTGGAAGGGTTTTTACATTTGATGTTAGAGAGATGCTTAAATCCAGCTGACAGTCTCTGAGGTCTCTCTCCTTCCCCTTTAGATGAATTAGTGATAAGTTTTTTTGGAAGATAAAAAGAATGTGTGTCTCTTTGGGCAAATGTACAATGCCTATCCCAGAGCCCCTCCCAGAGACCCAACCACCACCCAGCAGATAAAACAATGCCTTTGACTTCCAGTCAGCATGGCAGACTGAACAGACGTGGGTCAGAGAGCTCCCCAAAGCCCCCGCGCATAAACATGGAAAAAAATGCACAGCTGAGACCAAAAATGCCAAACACACTTAAGGTAAAGACAACAATAAAAACGTTATGGGATATTTTCCCCACTAAACAAAAAAATAATGGAGAAACTAGCAGATCCGGCCTCGCAGCCCCCGTCGCCATGCTCCTCTAAAACGAGTGAAAGTGATAAGCAAGATTCAACAGGTAACAGAATGTTGGCCACCGTTTTACAAGAGAGATGTTCTTCCAAAAACAAGATGGCAGACAGGGTAATGGCAAGGTTAGAATGGAAGTCTGTGGTTATTGTGGACAGATTGGAGCAGGTCGAAACATGCATCAGCAAAACGGAAGATCAGCAAAAGGTGGCAAATACAGAACTCATGCTTATGCAAAAACAAATTAACCGTATGGCAGAAAAGTTAGAGGACCATAAAAACAGAGACAGGAGATCAAACATTCGCGTATTCAGGATCCCGGAAGGAGAAGGGGAGAAGGACACGTGCACTTTCAGCCGTAGATTCTTGCAAGCCTGCTTCCTGGGCTCAGAAGAGCCGGGGGGGGGGGGGGGGGAGGTAGTATGAACAGGAATGCACACATAGGGAATTGAAGCCTAGGCCTGAAAATTCAGCAAAACCTCAAGCCTTTATTGTTAATCTCCATCACTTCCAAGATCGTGAGTTTATTATAATTATCAGAGAAGCATGCAAATCGAAAGTAGTGCATTACAAAGGATGGAGAGTGGGGCTGTTCCCAGACCTGGCGCCCGAAACAGTCAGGCAAAGGAGAGACTTGCTCAAATGTAAGGCATAGCTGGCCAACCAAGGAATAACAGCAGTGGTATGGTATCCAGCAAAATTAACATTTATGGACAATGGACATCTAAGATTTTTCTACTTGGCAGAGGCAGCAGAGAAAACTTTCACAAATAACGCATAGAAAGAGAAGCAGCGATCAACACAAAAACAAAACCTCAGAGGCTAGTCAGCAGAGCAAGTGAACGGTCCAGGGCAGACAGAGCATGCAGAGGAGCAGTGGGCTGTGGCATCGGTGAAAGGGACCCTTGACAGAAGGAGCAAGCTAATTAACATGGGACATAGAAGGCCCGAGGAGGGACAGCAAATCAAGAACGGAACAGCAAGAGGTGAAGTTAGTTTCGAGCAGACATTGGGGGAGACGCATAGCACATTTTGAATGTTGGAGGCATGCATTGAGAGGTTTCAAAGATAAGCGACTGTAAGGGTGAATACTGAGGGGATGGGACTCTGAGGGGCAGTAATTGCAGGGGAGACAGGGAGTGGGGGAGTAAGCAAGAAAGCATAGTTACTCACCTGTAACAGGTGTTCTCCAGTGACAGCAGGAATCAGTCCTCACATATGGGTGACGACGCCGACTGAGCCCTCATGCGGAGCAAATCCCCAGCTTTCTAAGAAAGCCTTTGGGAACTGCATCACACATGTGCGGTCCCCTTCCCATCCAAGGGTGCCATCTTGCTCAGTCAAATGACATAGCTAAAAAATGGCAAAATAGCAAAATACGACTGCAACTCCAAGGGGAGGAGGGAGGGTTGTGAGGACTGATTCCTGCTGTCCCTGGAGAACACCTGCTACAGGTGAGTAACTACGCTTTCTCCAGGAATAAGCAGGAAGTCAGTCCTCACATATGGGACTCCCTAGCTATAGGCTACCGAGAACCCATAGCTGAAAAATAGGATCCCTCTATGAGAGCCGTGGCAGCCATAATAGGATTTTAACTGAGAGGGTAACACCCTGGTAGCCCGACACCAACGGGTCGGAGGGTAGGAGTTGCCTAGACCTCGAAAAAGTTACAGAGTACAGCCTGGCCGAAAGCACTGTCCTGTCGGGACTCCCTATTCAGGCAATAATGGACTGCAAAAGTCTGACCAAAAGACCAGGTGGCGGCCCAGCAGATGTCTGCCAGTGAAACAGAGCGGAAGTGAGCCACTGATGCTGCCATAGCCCTGATCCGGTGGGCCGTAACTCAACCCTGCAATGGAAGATCAGCCGCCCTGTATGCCCAGGTAATAAAGTCTGCTACCCAAGTGGACAACGTATGCTTGGAGACAGCCAACCCCAACTTATTGAGGTCATAGGATACGAAGAGCTGAGAAGCCCTTCGATGCCCCCACGTACACTCAATGTAGAAAGTCAACGCCCTCTTACAGTCCAGGGGTATGCAGCACTGCTTCTGCCCGACTGGCATGCGGTCTGGGAAAGAAGGTAGGGAGAACTACCTCCTGGTTGAAGTGGAACGAAGCGACCACTTTCGGTACAAACTTGGGGTGAGTGTGGAGCACCACCCTGTTCCTATAGAACCTTGTGTAAGGTCTGTTGGATACCAGAGCCTGCAGCTCACTCACTCGCCTGGCCGACATGAGTGCCACCAAGAAAGCTACCTTCCAAGAAAGGTAGCGTAGATGGCAGGTTGCCATTGGCTCGAATGGTGGGCGGGTGAGCTGCCCTAAGACCACATTTAAATCCCATTCGGTCGCTGGAGGGCGAACCGGGGGCTTCGGCAGAAGCAAACCTCTTAGGAACCTGGACACCAAAGGGTGTGCAGAAAGAGGTTTGCCTTCCACTGGAGAGTTGTGTGTGGCCAACAAAGCACTAAGGTGGACCCTGACCAAGTTGGACTTAAGGCCCAAATCGGAAAGATGAAGGTGGTACTGGAGTACCACAGTAACCTGGCAGGGAAAAGGGTTTTTCTTCTGTGTTGCACACCACACCTCAAACCTATGCCACTTGAAAGCATAAGTTTGTCTCGTTGAGTGTCACATTCTTGGGAAAAAGGAGTGGTGCAAGTACTACCCTTTCAGCAGCCAGGCCATCAGATTGAGGGATCTGAGGTTGGGATGCAGGAGAGTGCCCCCCCCTCCTGTGACAGGAGGTTGGAATGTGATACCAGAGGAATTGGGGCCTCCACTGCCAGTTGAAGCAGAAGTGGAAACCAGGGTTGCCTCGGCCATCTGGGGGCTACCAGAATGACCGAGGCCTTGTCCTGGTTGATCTTGAACAGAATCTTGGCCACTAGAGGCGTGAGAGGAAACGCATAAAGGAGGCCCACAGACCATGAGATTAGAAAAGCATTTGCAGCTACCCTGTTTGGGTGTGGCTATCTGGAGCAAAATTGGGACAACTGATAATTCTGTGGGTTCGCAAACAGATCTAGGGATGGTTGTCCCCAGGTCTGAAACAGCCCTTGGAGTTGGGATCCAGCTGCCATTCGTGTGGCTGGAGAATTCTGCTTAGCTTGTCGGCTAAGCAATTTTCCTGGCCCGGCAGGTAAACTGCTTTGAGATGCATTCCATGCCGGACTGCAAAGGAGCACAGATCCAGGGTGTCCTGACACAGGAGGCAGGACCCCATGCCCCCCTGTTTGTTCACATAGAACATTGCCACCTGGTTGTCTGTCTGTATTAAGACAGGTTGATGGGCCAGGGTCTGACAAAGCCCGGAGAGCCAGGCTGAAAGCTCTAGGAAATTGATCTGTTGTGTGTTCTCCTGTGGATACCACACACCCTGGGTACACAGCCCCTGGCAATGGGGTACATAGCCCAGCAAGGATGCATCTGTAGTCAGGACCCTCATGTGCAGAGGAGCCTGAAACTCCACCCCCGCCACCAAGGGGTGTGGTTGAAGCCACCATGTTAATGACTGTACCAGTTGTTTGGACATTTTGATCCTGTCTCGGTGTCTGCCTGTGGCCTGTGTCCACTGGTCCCTGAAGCACCACTAAGCTGTTTGCATGTGGAGGCGGGCATTGGGTGTCACATGCACTGTGGAAGCCACGTGTCCAAGGAGTCGCAGAAAGTGTCTTGCTGATATCTGGGACTGTCGACTCACATGTTGTGCCAGGGCCAGGAGCCTTCGTGCCATGTCCTCTGGTAGATAAGCCCATGCTTGAAGGGTGTCTAGCCTTGCTCCTATAAACTCCTGACCTTGAGTGGGAACTAGAGTAGATCTGATGTGATTGATCACAAATCCGAGATGTTGCAGCACCTGAATGGTGCAAGATGTGGCCTGTTGGACTTCCAGAGCTGATGTGGCTCTGATGAGCCAGTTGTCTAGGTAGGGGAAGATAAATACCCCCTGATTTCTGAGGAAGGCGACCACTACAGCCAGGCACTTTGTGAATACTCTGGGTGCAGAGGCTAGGCCAAAGGGAAGTACCTTGTACTGAAAATGGCTTCCTCCCACCACAAAACAGAGATATTGTCTGTGGTCGATGAATTAGAATGTGTGTATATGCATCCTTTAGGTCTACTGAGCATAGCCAGCCTCCCTGGAGGAGTTAGGGCAGCAATATTCCAAGGGAAAGCATCTTGAACTTTTCCCTCACCAGGAACTTGTTTAAGTTGCGCAGGTCGAGGATGGGTCTTAGGTCTCCTGTTCCTTTTGGTATCAGGAAATACCTGGAGTAGAAGCCCTTTCCTGCAGGTGGTGGGGCACCAGTTCTACTGCCTGATCCTCGAGAAGACCTGCTAACTCCTTCAAGAGGAGGTCCCTGTGAGAAGGGGGTCCGAGAGGCTCCCCTGGAAAGTGAGGTACCTGGGTGAAGTGTAGCAGATAGCCCTTTTGGACTATCTGAGAACCCAGGTATCTGTTGTGATGGCTGGCCATCTGTGGGCATACAGGGTCAGCCTTCCCCCTGTGCATGGCCTTACTTCTTTGGAGAGAGGGGCTATGCTTTGGTTGTCAAAAGCCTCTCCAGGCTGGGCCGGAGCCGGTGCCTCAGACTTGGGGGCTTTTTGCTTACGCGGGCCATGCCCCTGGTCCTTTAGCCTGCTGCCCCTGTTGGGGAGCCAGGGAGGCCTAATATGTGGGGTAGTTGTGGTAAGCAGTACCTTTCCTCAGGAAAATGGGCTTTTTACCTAAGCTCCTCTTCTTAGAAGGGGCAGAAGTCTTCTTCGAGAGCTGTGTCTGGGTCAGTTACTCGGACTCGATCTCAGCAGCCTTTTCTGTCATGGGTTTGCCAAAGAGGTTTTCACCTCGGCAAGGGACATCGACCAACTTGTCCTGTACCCATTGCTCCAGGTCTGACTGTAGCCATGCATGGCGGCGTGCACCGATGACGGCCACAGCTACCCAGGCTGATGCCTCGAAGCCATCATAGGCTGCTCGAGTCAAACTTCGAGCACTCACGGATCCCAGTGAACAAGGTCTTGAAGCGCTGCAAAGGTCCTTCAGAGAGATCAGCTGAGCACCCGGCAATCTTCTTTGCCAGGTCTCGTAGGTACATGCCCATGTATAGCTGGTATGTCTGGATCCGGCATGATAGCATTGAACCCTGGTAGCACTTCTTGCCGAGGGCATCCATGTTGCGGGCCTCCCTGCCAGGAGGCACCAAGGAGTGCGCCTTCTGGCTCTTGAGCCGGCGCATGGTCAATTCCACAACCATGGGGTTGTGCAGTAGTTGTGCCTTTTGGAATCCAGGGCTCTTGCGAACTCGATAGATGGAATCGATTCGCCTGCTGAGTACCGGCATCGATGCCGGTGTCTCCCACATGCGGAGCATCAGCCGTTCCAGAATCAGAGGCACCAGTACAGTAAGAGCTTCCCAAGGGGGAAAGCCATACTGGAGGATCTCGAGCTCTTCGGCTCAAGGCTCTTCGGCTCGAGGCTCCTCCTCAGCCTCTGCTGGGAATGCCAATGCCTTTGACATGTCCCAAAAGATGTCTAAGAACAGAGAGTGTCCTCCGGGGGGGGAACCTTCGAGGTTCGGACACCGGGGAATCTGAGGGAATTTCTCTGGTCCGACGGGGGTCCGGTGACTCCTCGTCCTCTATTTCCCACCCCGACTCCTCCTCGGAGGAATCGAGTGGCTCTGGTCTCGAGGGCTTCGGCTTCGACCGCCCCGATGCCGATGGAATCGGCATTGACGACCACCTCGGCTGAGGATCGACACAAGTCCTCATGGTCTCAAGAATTGGCTCAGCCTCCGGGGTCGACTTGGACGTCGATGTCCTGGTGGTCAGGGCGGAAGGACCGGTGAGAACAGCTATCAGCGCCCGCTGCTGGTCCATGAAGGCAGACATGCTGCGCTCCAAGGTCACCATTCTGAGACTAAGCTCAGAAGGCTCCGTGGCCCCTGGGTCGGGTTCCGACGCCGTCGGGCCCAACGCCAGTTCTCCCAGAGGACAGTCCTCGATGAGGACAGTGGTTACCTGCCTCGGCTGTTCCGGTTCCCGTCAAGGGAGTTTTGCAGGCCGCTCTGACTCCAAGGCTCCAGGACGATGGTCGGGGCTCCGCAAACGGTCCTGTGAGGAACCAGGCCATTCAGAACCATCCAATGCCACCGCCCTCACGGATTTCTTCTTCCTTCGGTGTTCCTGCGAGGGAGACCCCCTTTTGGAGGGCACCTGACGCTGCTCAGGTTCTGACTCCTCCCGAGATATCGAGGACTCCGATGAGGTCGAGGTCCAGGCGGGTGCAGACTCAGGAAAAATCCTATCATGCTGCTGCTGACGGCTCCTCAAGGCCTTAGAGGACATTTTCCTACACGGGCCACAGACCTTCGGGTCGTGGTCTCGCCCGAGGCACCGGAGACAACAGACATGTGTGTCAGTGAGGGACATTAACGTCATACACCGATCAAACTTTTTAAACCTGCTGGCAGCCATCGGGGGAAAAAGGGCCCCTGTGAGGTCAAAGGACCAGGATGCCAGTGAAAAATGAAAAGAGCGTGAACGCTAGTTACTAAGGACAAAACACGAAAAATTGAACTGACTCAATACCGGTGTACCGAGCTGAAGGCAGGAAGGGGGAACCAATGCTGAACTGGTAAAAAAAGAAAAGTAATTTCTCACTTTTAAACACTTTTTTCTCGGGGACGCTGGGACAACATCTGTTGGGCTCTACGGAAAAAAGGAGACTGAACAAGATGGCACCCTTGGGCGGGAAGGGGACCGCACATGCGTGATGCAACTCCCAAAGGCTTTCTTAGAAAGCTAGGGATTTGCTCCGCACGAGGGCTCCATTGGAGCTGACGTCACCCATATCTGAGGGCTAACTTCCTGCTTCTTCCTGGAAAAATTAATGAATCAAGACTGGAGATCTAAAACATAAAAGAAGAGGAGTGGGAGAAGAATATTTGAACTCAATCTGTTGGTGGGGTAGTGTTCTAAACAGTTTGATGTTAAAATTAATTGCTCAGAGGAGTGTGCCAGAATTGAAAGAGGGGGGAGATAAGGGAAACCGTATGGAAGCAACCGTGCAAACTCTAGATCATGGGCAATCAAAGGATATAGACTAACGTCTTTAAACATCCAGGGAATAAACCACCTTGCAAAGAGAAGTAGAGTTCTTGACCTGTTGAACCGTTCCCAGGTAGATACCAGCCATGCTTCAAGAGATTAGCCAATAAAGAACATGAAAAATTAAAATAGAGGTGTTATACGCAAGTGTATTGTTCAGCCTTCAATTCCAAAAAACAGGGGGGAGAGGGGGGATTGCTATACTGGTCCACAAGCGTATCCCGTTTGTGCTCTATAATACAGGTGGAGACACTTAGGGATGGGCTGTGTGGATAACAGGTCGCATAGAGCAACACGAGATCTCCATTCTTAACATGTATGGCCTTAAGGGTAACATGCCTGCCTGGTGCAAAGGTAGCGGACCTCAAGCGCCACCTAGATAAGGTCTTAGATAGTGCTGGGGAGGAGTCTGCTGTCTTGGTACATGTCGGTACCGATGACATAGGAAAATGTGGAAGGGAGGTTCTGGAGGCTAAATTTAGACTTTTAGGTAGGAAGTTGAAATCCAGAACTTCCAGGGTAGCATTCTCTGAAATGCTTCCCGTTCCACGCGCAGGACCCAAAAGGCAGGCAGAGCTCCAGAGTCTCAATGCGTGGATGAGACAATGGTGCAGAGATGAGGGTTTTGGATTTGTTAGGAACTGGGGAACATTCTGGGGAAAGGAGGGGCTCTTCCGAAGGGATGGGCTTCACCTTAACCGGGATGGAACCAGGCTGCTGGCATTAACCATTAAAAAGGAGAAAGAGCAGCTTTTAAACTAGATATTAGGGGAAAGCCGACAGTCGCCCAAGAGCGGATGGTTCGGAAGAATGTATCTTTGAAGGATACTATCAAAAGCAGAGAGATTCCACAAAAGAGTAAACTAGCCCAAATGCCCTCAAGTATGGAGCAGACAGAGCTTAAAGATCCTAAATTACCCATGTCTAACAATAGCCAAATTAATATGAATAAAATACATTCTCTAAAATGCTTGTATGCAAATGCTAGAAGTCTAAAAAATAAGATGGGAGAGTTAGAATATATAGCACTAAATGAAAGGTTAGATATGATTGGACTATCAGAGACATGGTGGAAGGAGGACAACCAGTGGGACACTGATACCTGGGTACAAACTATATCGTAATGATAGAGCTAATCAAATTGGTGGAGGGGTTGCTCTCTATGTTAGAGAGGGCATTGAGTCAGAAAGGATTAAAGTTTTGCAGGAAACAAAATCTGCTGTAGAATCTATATGGATTGAAATTCCATGTAAAAGGGGGAAAGGCAATGGCAGTGGGGGTGTACTATCGAGCGCCTGGCCAGAATGACCAAATGGATGATGAAATGCTCAAAGAAATCAAGGAAGCTAACAAAAGTTACAGCACAGTAATAATAATGGGTGATTTCAACTACCCGGTATCAACTGGGTCAGTGTCACGGCAGGACATGCTAGGGAGATAAAGTTCCTAGATGAAATAAATGACTGCTTCTTGGAGCAGCTGGTTCATGAACCGACCAGAGGGGAAGCCATATTAGACCTAATCCTTAGTGGAACACCAGATCTAGTGCAAGAGATAAGGTTGTTGGGGCCACTTGGCAATAGTGATCATAGCATGATCGCCTTTGATTTAATTAGTGGAGGAGGGATAGTAAGGAAATCCACAGTACTACCTTTTAACTTTCGAAAGGGAGACTATGATAAAATGAGGGAAAAAACAGTTAAGAAAAAACTAAAAGGAGCAGTTGCAAAGGTTAAAGACATACATCAGGCTTGGCTGTTGAAAAATACTATCTTGGAAGCCCAGACCAGCTGTATTCCACGCTTTAAGAAAAGTGGAAGGAAGTCCAAAAAACTGCCAGCATGGTTTAAAGGTGAGGTCAGAGAGGCTGTTGCCAAAAAAGCATCTTTCAGGAAATGGAAAAAAGAGCCAAACGACGAAACCTGGAAACAGCACAAGCACTGGCAAGTCAAATGCAAGGCATTGATAAGGCAGGCAAAGGGAGAATTTGAGAAGAAGCTTGCTGCGGAAGCAAAAACGCGAAGTAAAGATCTTTTCAAGTACATTCGTAGCAAAAAACCTGTGAGAGAGTCAGTTGGTCCATTAGATGATAAAGGGGTTAAAGGAGCACTAAGAGGCAACAAGGCGATAGCGGAGAGACTGAATGAATTCTTTGCTTCAGTCTTTACTGAGGAAGATGTAGGGATGTTACCCATGACTGAAGTGGTATTTAAAGGTGCGGAAGAATTGAAGGAAATATCGATACATCGGGAAGATGTATTACAACTATTAGATAAACTGAAGAGTAGCAAATCACCTGGGCCAGATGGTATACATCCAAGGGTGTTGAAAGAACTGAAATACGAGATTGAAGACCTGCTATTAGTAATCTGTGAACTATCATTAAAATCATCTCTAATACCTGAAGATTGGAGGATCGCCAATGTAACATCAATTTTTAAAAAAGGTTCCAGGGGTGATCCGGGAAACTACAGACCGGTGAGCCTGACATCAGTACCGAGAAAAATGGTAGAAACCATCATAAAGAATAAAATTACTCAGCATGTAGATCAGGGGTCTCAAACACACAGCCCGCGAGAGCATTTTGTGCGGCCCGCAACGCCATTTCACGTTTCTCACCTGATTGCCTGGCGCGGCCGCGTGGGGTTAAAAAAATACTCAGTCTTCTCCCGAGTCACGAGCCTGCCCTCAACCAATGAGAGACAGGAAGGAGGGGGGGCAGCCAGCCGAACGCCACGAGGCACCACGCGCCCTCGAGGATCCATTTTGTGCACAGCGCGGGCAGGTATGGAGGCAGCCCCCGGAATTCCCCGATGATAGCCAGCCCTGCCTCCCTTAGTCCCTCTCTTCGGCTTTCAGAGCCGCGAAGGGAGAGCTTCTCCCTCGCGACTCTGTTAAGCTCGCCGGGGCAGATAGGAAATTTCCCATAAGCCTCAGCAGGCTTAGCAGAGTCGCGAGGGAGGAACTCTCCCTTCGCGGTTCTAAGCTGAAGCAGAGAAGGACTGAGGGAGGGAAGCAAGAAGGCAGGGAGGGAGGGCGGGCCGGCTCTGCCGGGCAGGGGGGATCCCGCGGGACATTTGATTTTGCCGCGGCTGATTGGGGGGGGTGGTAGGACTGGTAATGACACGGGGGGGGGGGGTTAGGACTGTAATGTGCTGTGGGTTGATGGGAGGTGGGTTAGGACTGGTAATGCCACTGGGGGGGTTAGGACTGGTAATGTACTGTGGGTTGATGGGGGGGGGGTTAGGACTGGTAATGCCACTGGGGGGGGTTAGGATTGGTGATGTGCTGTGGGCTGATGGGGGGGTTCGGACTGGTAATGTGCTGTGGGCTGATGGGGGGTTTAGGACTGGTAATGCCACTGGGGGGGTTTAGGACTGGAAATGTGCTGTGGGCTAATGGGGGGGGGTTAGGACTGGTAATATGCCACTGGGGGGGTTTAGGACTGGTAATGTGCTGTGGGTGATGGGGGTTTAGGACTGGTAATGTGCTGTGGGCTGATGGGGGGGTGTTTAGGACTAGTAATGCCACGGGGGGGGTTAGGACTGGTAATGGGCTGGGGGGGGTTGCTAGGACTGGAAATGGGCTGAGTGGAAGGGGGGCTTGAACTGCAAATGGCTGATGGGGAGGGGGGCTTGGAATGGAAATGGGCTGTGAGGGGAGGGAGCTAGCACTGGAAATCGGCTGAGTGGGGGGAGCTAGGGTTGGAAATGGGCTGATGCAGGGACTAGAAAGGAGCGGATGCTGGGTGGGGCTTGAACTAGAAGGGAGCTGATGTTGGGGGAGGATTAGAATGGGATGAGCTGGGAAAGTGAAATGGATGGAGAGGGAAAAAATATTTTGTGCGGGAGGGAAGACAAATCTACAATTGGCCAGGTTTTGGGAGAGTAAGTGGAGATTGAGGATGGAGGGGTAATATTTGAGTGGATAAAATAGGAATGAGGAAAGAGCAAAAGGAGAAAGATTAGTATGTTAAAGCAGATGTAGAGAGAGAATGAAAAAAAACTAGAAGAGAGAAGAAAGGACAAATGGACAGCAGACGATGGAGAGTTAGCAGAAGACACGAAGAAACCATAAGAAAGTGGCTGGAACAATTGCAACTGAAAAAAATGCACAAAAGGTAGGAAAATCTCTCTTTATTTTGAATTTATTAACTGGAATATGTCAGCTCTGGGAAATGTGCATCATTAATGTCTGTGCTTTGTTTAGTACAAGAGGAAATTTATAGTTTTTTCTACAGTGTTGTTGTACATTCCAAGTTTGGCTTTTGGGGTTCCCAATTTAATTATTGTCTTCCTGTTTCTAAATTGTGATTCCTTGTTTGGTGATGGTGTATGTTCTGCATGTGTAACTGAGCTGAGGTATTCTGTTTATGTAATTCCTATTTGACATTGCTACTTGTTCTCTTTTCCCAGTAGGTCATGTATTGTTGTTCTCTGAAATGTATTGATTTAATATTTGCAGTGTTGCCTTTTGATAGGTAGGGTCTGGTGCTTTATGAGTCCTGGTAGTGCTGTTATGATACGGGAGGTTTGCTATGGATTCTAAATGGGCAGTGTTTGTAGTAGTTCCTAATGTGCCTGGCGGTTGGCACTGGATTATAGTAATATAGAAATTGTTTAGTCTTTCTTTATCCATATACTCATTATGCAACATTATTTAAATATTTATGCAAATGAGGCCCCATGTCTTATGCGGCCCCCGGGTTACTTTACAAGTCCTCATTTGGCCCTCAAAGCAATTTGAGTTTGAGACCCCTGATGTAGATAGTCATGACCTAATGGGAGACAGCCAACATGGCTTTAGACAAGGAAGATCTTGTCTTACTAATCTGTTATGTTTTTTTGAAGGAGTGAATAATCAGGTGGACAAAGGTGAGTCGGTTGATATTGTGTATCTGGACTTTCAGAAAGCCTTTGACAAGGTCCCTCATCAGAGACTTCTGGCAAAACTAAAGAGTCATGGGATAGGAGGCAGTGTACTATTGTGGATCAGGAACAGGTTAAAAGATAGAAAGCAGAGGGTAGGGCTAAATGGCCAATTTTCCCAATGGAGAAAGGTGAATAGTGGTGTACCCCAGGGATCTGTGCTGGGTCCGCTGCTTTTTGACATTCATAAATGACCTGGAAAGTGGAATAACGAGTGAGGTTATCAAATTTGCAGATGACACAAAACTATTTAAAGTTGTTAAAACCCAAGAGGATTGTGGAAAATTGCAAGAGGATCTTGATAAATTGGAAGACTGGGCACCAAAATGGCAGATGAAATTTAATGTGGACAAGTGCAAGGTTATGCACCTAGGGAAGAACAACCCAAACTATGGTTACACGATGCAAGGTTCCACATTAGGAACCACCACCCAGGAAAAAGATTTAGGCGTCATTGTGGATACCATGTTAAAACCCTCGGCCCAGTGTGCAGCGGTAGCCAAGAGAGCAAATAGAATGCTAGGTATGATAAGGAAAGGAATGGAAAATAAAAAAGATATTATAATGCCTTTATATCGTTCCATGGTGAGACCGCACCTTGAATATTGTGTGCAATTCTGGTCGCCATATCTTAAAAAGGATATAGCGTTATTAGAAAAGGTTCAGAGAAGAGCCACCAAAATGGTAAAGGGGATGGAAGGATACTCCTATGAAGAAAGGCTAAAATGGTTAAGGCTCTTTAACCTGGAAAAGAGACGGCTGAGGGGAGATATCATAGATGTCTATAAATTAATGAACGGAGTGGAACGGGTAAACGTAGATCGATTGTTTACCTTATCAGAATATGGAAAGACTAGGGGACATGCAATGAAGCTACAGGGTAAACTATTTAAGACTAATAAAAGAAAATATTTTTTCACTCAACGTGTAATCAAACTCTGGAATTTATTACCAGAGGATGTAGTAAAGGCTGTTAATGTAGCTGGGTTTAAAAAAGGTTTGGACAAGTTCCTGGAGGAAAGGTCCATAAACCATTATTAAGAAGGGACCCAGGATATCAATGCTTGAACCAATACAAGCATTGTGGAACCTGTGTCCCTTGGGGAAACTGCTAGGTACATATGACCTAGATTGGCCACTGTTGGAAACAGAATACTGGGCTTGATGGACCTTGGTCTGACCCAGTATGGCATATCTTATGTTCTTATGTACTTTTACGAAAGTAGCCATAGGAGACTGGGTGGTAGGGGGCGATATGAACTGCACCCTTAGGGAACTGGAATTAGCAGAAAAAAATTCAAACGAGAAGGCTGGGAACTGAGGGAAGCCATCAAAAGATGGGAATTGGACCTGTGGAGGGTGCAGAATAAAAAACACTAGAGAATATACCTGTTATTCATCCAAAGCAGATACTAATATATAATCTATTCGAGAGTAGGTATCTAAAATAGACTGTGGAAGATTTGGGAAGATGTGGGGGGAGGGAGAATCATACACAGAGCTTGCAGACCATGGGATGGTAGTAGACCAATGGATAACGCAGGGGTATAAAGGGAGGATGGATTGGTCAGGGTGGTGGGGTAATGTTTCCCTCCTTCAGAAACTGGAGGTAGTGGTTCGCCTCAGAAAAGAATGGGAGCAATATCTGCTACACAATGATAACTGGAACACACCAGATGGGGTGTTGTGGGATGGAGGGAAGGTCTTCCCTTCGGGGAGTAATAATACAAATTGTCAAAGAAAAAAAAGAAAGGGAGAGACAAAAAGAAGATCAGCTCCTCCAACAAATAGAACTGCAAAAAGAGCATAGTAAGACCGGTGAGAAGGTGGTACTGAAACAACTATTAGCCACCCAAGCACAATTATTTTTTCTAGAGGCTGAGTGACTGGCACATCTGTTGCGCATACTAAACGTAACTACATGGAAAGAGGAAATAAAGCAGGACGATTGCTTGCCTGGCAACTAAAGAAAACAAGATGAGCATGGAGTAGATGAGGTACAGGGAGTTGGAGGAAAGAGGGAGTGTACAACTAGAAGAATCTACCAGGCGTTCCAGGAATTTTATCAGCAGTTGTATACCTCAGAAAGCACAGTTACTTACCTGTAACAGGTGATCTCTGGGAACAGCAGGAATAAGTCTTCACATATGGGGTATCGTCGGTACCGACGGAGCCTGCGCGGGAATGCTCCCCAGCGTCCAATAAGAAAGCTTTTGGGAGCATCCCACAGCGCCTGCGTGCTGCCTTCGTGCCTTTCCCAACCGCCTCTCTCCAGTTCGAGTTTTAAAGCTGAGACAAAGAGAGAGAGAGAGGGAAGGAAAGATAGAGATATACAACTCCTAGGGGAGGTGGGTGGGTTGTGAAGACTTATTCCTGCTGTTCCCAGAGATCACCTGTTACAGGTAAGTAACTGTGCTATCTCCAGGAACAAGCAGGAATGAATCTTCACATATGGGGACTCCCTAGCTGCAGATGCCAGGGAGAGACCCCAGAGTTGTGTGTCCTTGAAAAGGGCTCCACCTCCCCCCATGGATCTCTGGCATCCAACCAGGGTAGGTGGGTAGGAGTTTATTAGGAATGGAACAGGTGTTTGAGAACAGCCTGACCAAACGAGGCATCCCAGCAGGAGTCCTTGTCCAAACAGTTATGGGCTGTGAAGGTATGAACCGAGGTCCAGGTGGCCGCTCGACAGATTTGGTCGATGGACACAGAGTTTAGATGAGCCATTGAGGCTGCCATGGCCCTCACATTGTGAGCTGTGAGATGGCCTTCCAGAGAAAGGTTCCTACTCTGGTAGGCGAAGGAAATTCACTGAGCAATCCAGAGGGAC
Source organism: Ichthyophis bannanicus (assembly GCA_033557465.1). Lineage (NCBI taxonomy): Eukaryota > Metazoa > Chordata > Amphibia > Gymnophiona > Ichthyophiidae > Ichthyophis > Ichthyophis bannanicus. The sequence goes on along the minus strand of CM066032.1, from coordinate 675,880,744 downwards.
AGTGTTCTCTTAGAAACTGGAAGTCCTAAATGGGAAGAATCAAAAGCAACAAAGAGTTGAGAAGACTTTCTATGTTGCTGTATTCTTTGTAAGTAAAAGGCGAGAGCTCTTTTACAATCCAAGGTATGAAGATTCTTCTCTGCACTGGATGCATGAGGTCCTGGAAAAAAGACAGGTAAGTATACCTCTTGATTCAGATGAAAAGGCGAGACCACTTTGGGCATAAAGTGTGGATTGGTCCTGAGGACTACCTTATCATAATGGAACCTTGTATAAGGAGGATTAGCCACCAAGGCTTGCAACTCACTGATGCGAAGTGCTGAGGTGACTGCAATGAGAAAGATAACCTTCCAAGAAAGAAATTTCAATGAGGTGGTGGCTAAAGGTTCAAAGGGTGGCTTTATAAGTTGGCCAAGAACCAGATTTAAGTCCCATGCCACTGGAGGTGGTCTAATGGGAGGTTTAGTTAAAAGAAGGCCTCTCATGAATCTTGCTATAAGAGGATGAGAGGAAATAGGCTGTCCATTGAGAGGCTTGAGGGACGCTGCAATGGCACTCAAATGGACTCTTACTGAATTCGTTTTAAGGCCTGCATGGGATAGATGCAGAAGATACTCTAGTAAAGAATTCAGAGGTATTGCAAGAGGGTTAAGACCCTTCTCTGAACACCAAATGGTAAATCTTTTCCATTTGAAAGCATAAGAACATCTAGTGGAAGGCTTTCTAGAAGCATGAAGAATCTCTCTGACTTGTTGAGAGAGATGAAAAACTTGAAGGTCTAGGCCTTCAGCAACCAGGCCCTGAGATGGAGAGACTGGGGGTTTGGGTGCCACAACGTTCCATCTTCCTGGGATAGAAGATCTGGTGCAGAGCCCAATTCCAGGGAGGGAGCTTGAGAGAGATGCAGAAGTAGAGGGTACCACACTTGGCGTGGCCAATGTGGTGCTATGAGGATCATGGAACCACGATCTCTCTGAAGCTTGAAAAGTGTTTTGGGAATTAGGGGAATGGGTGGAAAGGCATAAAGGAAGTCTTGACCCCAGTGAAGAAGGAAGGCTTCCTTGGCCTGAACTCCCTGACACGGAATTCTGGAACAGAATCGGGGAAGTTTGGCATTCCACGGACTTGCAAAGAGGTCTATGTCCGGGGTTCCCCAAATTCGAAAAATCCTGGCTACCTGGTCCATGTGGAGGGACCACTCGTGTGGAAGCAGTACTCGACTGAGTCTGTCTGCCCAAGAGTTTTTAACGCCTGGAAGATATACTGCCATAAGATGAATCTGATGCTCTCTGGCGAAGGCCCACAGTCGCAAAGCTTCGTTGCAAAGCGACGGAGAGCCAGTCCCTCCCTGCTTGTTCACATAGAACATGGCTACTTGGTTGTCCGTGTGGATGAGGACTGTCCTGTAGCTGAGCAGGGAGTGGAACACTCAGAGCTAAGAAAATTGCTCTGAGTTCCAAGAGATTGATGTGTAGAGAAGTCTCCTGTGGAGACCAAATGCCCTGGGTGGAGAGATCTTGCAGATGAGCTCCACAACCCATTGGAGAGGCATCTGTTGTAAGGGCTGCTTGGGGAAGCGACTGCTGAAAAGGGGACCCCAGCAACAGGTTTTGAGAGGACTTCCACCACTGGAGAGACCAAAAAAGGCGACTGGAGTTTGCTATTTTGTCTGACAGGCAACCTGATGCCTGAGTCCATTGGTTGGACAAAGTCCATTGAGCTGCCCTCATGTGAAGGCGAGCATATGGAACCACATGCACGGTGGATGCCATGTGGCCTAAGAGTTGTAACATTTCCCGAGCAGTTAAATAGGACTAACTGTATTTGGGAGGCTAACTGCACCAAGCATAGGCAACAAACCTGAGGAAGATAGGCCCTTGCAGTTGTGGTATCCAGGACAGCCCCTATAAACTCCAGAGATTGAGTAGGGGTGAGATTGGATTTTGGGATGTTTATTACCAGTCCCAAATACTGAAGGACACGCATTGTGTAGGTTAGAAAAGTCTTGGCCTCTGACAGAGGGAGCTCGAATGAGCCAGTCGTCCAGATATGGGAAAAAGAATATTCCCAGGGTGCGTAGAAATGCAGCTACTATTGCCATGCATTTCCTGAACACCCTTGGTGCGGAGGCCAGACCGAAAGGAAGCACCCTGTATTGGTAGTGCTTTTCTCCAAAAAGGAACCGAAGGAACCTTCTGTGTGTTGGATGGATGAGGACATGGGTGTACGCATCCTTGAGATCTAGAGAACAAAGCCAGTCCTGACTCTGAAGATATGGAAGCAGAGCACCGAGAGATATCATCTTGAATTTCTCCTTGAATAGAAATTTGTTCAATTCTCTGAGATCTAAGATGGGTCTGTAGCCCCCTGTTTTCTTTAGAATAAGAAAATAAGGGGAGTAGAACCCTGTGCCTTGCTGAAGAAGAGGTACTTCTTCTATTGCCCCTTGGGCAAGAAGGGTGGCAATCTCCTGACCCAGAAGGTCGCGGAGAGATGTTGGAGAATTGAACTGTTTCACTATGGTGTGAGGGGGAAGGCTTAAGAAATGAAGCTTGTACCCTTCCCTTATGATGGAGAGTGTCCATTGCTCTGCTGTGATTTGTTCCCATCTGGGCGCAAATAAGTCAACCTTCCTGGAATGGTAAGGGGCTCTGGTTCTTCCAGAGCTAGAAAGGCTAAGTTCTCTAGCTGCAAGTCAAAGGCCCTGAGGAGGCTGAGGCTGCTGGGTGATGGCAGGCCTAGCAGCCTTTGATTTGGCCTGTTTAGGTGGTTGCTGATGCTTTGCAGCAAAACGACCTGCAGAAGATGCCTGCTGACTATAAGCAGGATAGTATCTTCCCTTTTTGGAAAAAGATGTCTTTTTGAACAATCTTTTCTTAAGAGGAGTAGAGGTAGACTTTGAAAGTCGATCCAAAGCAGAGTTTTCAGCATCCATCTGATTGGCCTTTGCTTGCCAATCCTTACCAAAAAGGTTTTCACCTGTACAAGGGATATTCCCTAATTTATCTTGTACCCAGAGCTCCAAATCAGAAGCTTGTAGCCAAGCAATTCTGCATGCCCCTATGGCAATAGCCGAAGCTCTGCTTACACACTCAAAAGAGTCCAAGGCTGCACAGTTGGAAAATTTGGAGGCATCTTGGGCATGTTTGAGCCAAGTGAGAAACTCCTGCCTTTTATCCTCTGAAATAAAAGGGGTTAAAGTCTGCAGATGATCTGTGACTTCTTTTAGAAACATCCCTATATAGAGACTATAGGAGTTGATCCTGGCAGCTAGCATAGAAGCTTGGAAAACCCTTCGGCCTAAAGCATCTAGGGTCCTGCATTCACGCCCTGGAGGATTAGATGAGTGTCTTTGCACTCTTTATTTTTCTCATGGCAGTCTCTACCACAATAGAGTGGTGAGGAAGCTGAGTCTTGTGGAAGCCAGGACAAGGAGGGACACGATACATGGTGTCTAGCCTGCGAGAATGAGGAGAGGTGGTAAGAGGTGTCTCCCACATCCTCAACATGAGATCATACAGAATCTCATGGATAGGTAAAGTAGCTGCCTCTTTAGGAGTTTTAGGATACTGTAAAATATCTAACTCCTTGGCTCTGGGTTCTGACTCAGGGGCCACTGTGATGGAGAGGCCCCTAGCCACTTCCCTAATGAAGTCTTGAAAAGACAAGTCTTCTGGAAGAGACATTCTTCGTTTAGGAGAAGGCGGCTCCTGAGGAAGAAGTATCGATGCCTCGACAGAACCCTCAGAGTCAGAGTCTTCAGAGGAATCGAAATATCGCCTGTCTGGATGCTCCTGTAGAGCCCGATAGCTGTACTGAGTAGGATCGGTATCAGGAGTAACCGGTACCGGTTCGGTACCGATGGGCATCATAGGACAGGGTACCATTGCAGTCGACACCGAAGCCGATGTCGATGGAATCGGTACCGGCACCGGTGTCGGAGCCGGTACCGACAACAGGGATTGTTGCGGTACCGGAGGCGTCGCAGCCTGTATGAATGCCGACAGGGTGCGCTGCATGGCCAGAATCTTCTGATCCATCGACGCCACCAATGTCTGGATGTCGGTACCAGTGGGAGCCACCGGTAACCCAGAACACGGCAACAGGTGATCTGTCGAGGCCGAGCCATCGATGTCAACCTGTGACCCCATAGATAATGCTTTGGAAGCCGGAGCTTCCCGCCGGGATAATTTTGCCGGTGTGGAATCCTCGAGGGCAAGCCCGGAGGCATCTCGATGCTTGGAGGGAGATCTACCCTTCGAGAACCGGCTAGATTTATGCTTGGTTACCTGAGATCCATGGGAGGAAGAAGCAGCCCTGGAAGACGTCGATGACACCGAAGCTGCAGAGGTTAACAGGGTACTGAGCTTGGCTGCTCGGTTCTGCCGACCTCTTTTAGACATCATGGTACAGGACATACAATCCGTGATGGAATGGTCAGGCCCCAAACATTTTAGACACCAGTCATGGGTGTCAGTGACAGAAATAGTATCGCCACATTTTGTGCACTTTTTGAACCCGGAGGCGGGCTTCTCCATGAGGAAAAAAATTTTTAGGCCTAAGGCCCAAAAACTGAAAATGCACAGTGACGAAGAGATAAAGTTTTTTTTTTTTGAAAGAAAGAAAAGACCGGCGGTACCGGTCCGACGTCAAAGAAGGCAGACGCGACACAAAAGAATTAAGAAAAAATAAAGAACTTCTTCTGCGGTGAGAGGAACACGACCTGCTGGCTCCGCGGAAAAGAAGAACTGGAGAGATGCGGTTGGGAAAGGCGGGAAGGCAGCACGCAGGCGCTGTGGGATGCTCCCAAAAGCTTTCTTATTGGACGCTGGGGAGCATTCCCGTGCAGGCTCCGTCGGTACCGACGATACCCCATATGTGAAGACTCATTCCTGCTTGTTCCTGGAGATACTCAGGTGACAGAAGGAATCTGGAGGCCTATTTGGCCCCACTGCACCTACTGAAATTAGGAGCTGTGGAAGCGGAATGGTTTGGCATCCAATACGTCTGCAGGAGGTGAGGGAAGTTATTAACTTATTATTCAAAGGGAAAACAGCAGGGGAGGATGGGTATCCTGCAGAATTTTACCAGGTGCTGCGAGAGGAAATTGCCCCACTATTAGCAAGGATATTTTCTAGAGCTCTGCAGGGGGATCCACTGCCAGCATCAATGGAAGTAGCAAATATAATTGTGCTTCCCAAAGAAGGGAAACCCAAGGAACAATATGGCAGTTATCACCCCACTGCGTTAATAAATCTACGCAAAACTCTTTGCAAAGATCCAGGCATGTAGATTGGAAGGGGCCATGTCTAAATTGGTCCACCCGGATCAATCCGGATTTGTCAAAGGCGGAGTTATAGCAGATAACCTGAGAAGAGTGGTGGATCTACTCAATGAGATAAAAAGCAGGAGAGAGCCTGCACTCTGCCTGGCACTTGATGCCGAGAAAGCATTTGATCGGGTGGAGTGGGGGTTTCTTTGTGATGTTGAAGAAATTTAACATAGGCGAAGAATTTATGCAATGAATTAGGGCATTGTATAGGGCTCCTAAAGCTAAAGTTATGGTTAATGGTGAAAGGTCTGAAAGTTTTCAATTATACAGAAGCACAAGGCAAGGCTGCCCAATATAGCCTATACTTTTTGTGTTAGAGGCATTTGCAGCGCAGATTAGAAATAACCCAAAAATGTTCGGCACTACTGGAACTAATACTCACAAAATTTTACTATACGCAGACGACACACTAGTCTTTATGACTAACCACAACAAATCACTTCCTGAATTTATGCGGGAGATTCAAGCCTTTTCAAAAGTCTCTCGATTTAAAATAAACTTTAGCAAAACAGAGGCATTGAACTTAGGTTGCTTGTCCAGGGAATCTACCTGGCTTCCCTTTCCACTGAGCCGAGCAGAAGATCAAGTACCTGGGGATACATATCAGTAGAAATATGGAAGATCTGTTAAGATTAAGTTACAGTACCCTGTCAAGGACGGTGGAGGAACAGCTTAAAACATGGGCAGAGCTCCATTTGAGTTGGATGGGAAGAGTGGTAGTGTTGAAAATAGGAGTGATACCAAGATTTATTTTTCTCTTTTCTCAGCTCCCCATATTTATCCTGACAATGTACATTTCAAAATGATACATCTCATCCTGCAATTTGTCTGGAAAGGAAAGAAAGCCCGAATAGGTTTGGCACAGCTCTCTAAAATTAAGGAGGGGGGAATTAAGTTTTCGTTGCTGGGCCTCTACTATTGAGCAGCGATACTAAGAGCCTTGAGAGTATACCATTTAACAATCAGGGGCAGCATCATGGGCAGACCTGGAAAGTCAGTGGGTAAGTCCAAGTTCAGTGTTGAGTTCAGTAAACTTGAGAGAAGGGAAAAATGAGGAGGGAAAAAGAATCCCACTGCACCCTCTAGTGAGCCCATTGATGACTGGTGCAGGCACTTAAAGGAGAAATGCCTACCCCCTTGCCTTCTAAGTGGTCCAAGATAAAATGTTTCAACCCATTCTCCAATCCAGAGTTTGCGGGACTGATCAAGGAGGTAGAAGAACGGGGCATCAGATATTTCCAGATATTAAGGAGGGAGGCTGCATGGCCCAAAGTGCACTAGAGGAAAGGTTGCAGAGAATAGGCCCATTTTATCAATACTTTCAACTTAGGCACTTTTTAATAGAGAAAGGAATGGTGGAGCAGTTGAATACAAACACCACTTGGCTCGATGAATGTTTTTTTAAAGGGTCGGGGATGAAAGGGCAGCTCTCCAAGACATATAACTGATTCCTACAAAACGTGGGGCGCAACCTGCCGGAGGGAATGAGTAAATGGCTACAGAAATAAATATCAGAAAGCGAGTGGGAGCAAATAAGTATAGGGGTCCACAAGAGAACTCTAGTGACATTATGGAGATAAACAGCTGCAGATAATCCATTCCACCTATGTAACGCCCCAGCAATTATTCTATAGTCAAAGAGGGCGATCAGAGCTATGTTGGAGGGATTGTCGTGGGATAGGCTCATTCTTTCACATGTCGTGGGAGTGTCCACTGAGTTAATTTTGGCTAGGTATCACTCAAGAGAAAGCAGAGGTGGTGGAAGAAAGTGGCTTGATAGATGCCTGCAGTGTCTTTTGGGATTAGGTAATGCTAGACAGGAGAAGTTCCACAAACACATTCTTCAAGGGAAACTCTTGCTGATGGGGAGGGTCACTAGCGTGGAAATGGAAAACCCCAATGGGCCCTAAAATAGAAGATTGGTGGGTGAACATGGGGGAAGCAATGACATTTGAGAAAGCGACATACAAACTGTATGGGGAAAAACGACTAATGGCAGAAAATCTGGGAACCCTGGATTGCAGGATGCAGGGGACGAGTGTAAAACACAAAGGTCAGTATGCCTGGGTCCGTAAGCTGGCAGAACAGAGAGAAGTAAACAAGAATAAGGTGGAGGAAAGAGGGGCCACACTTCCGAGCATGATTGAGTTATTGTTATATGTCATGTCTTTAACTACAACAAGCCCCTCGCCACATCCTCAAAAGCCTCAATGTCCGATACCAACTCTATGCGGACGACGTAATGATCTTCACCCCCTTCACCACCACATCCCCTGACTACTCCACCATTGCCGCCTGCTTCAAAGAGGTCACCGCATGGCTATAGCTACACAATCTCACAATCAACTACAGCAAAACAGAGCTCCTTCACATCTCTAGAGATCCCAGCTTCAACCCCCCACAGAGCATTAAACTGGGCAACACTGAAATCCAAGTCAAACCGCAGATCAAATACCTTGGTGTAAACCCTGGATCATTTCTTGAACTTCCAGCTTCATATCCAAAACATCACCAAACACATCTACTACAAAATCAGAATCCTGCGTAACCTCCGTCCTCTTCTACCCTATGATAACTTCCACACAGTCTGTCACGCCTCCATCATCCCTTTCATCGACGATTGCAACTCCATCCTACAAGGATTACTTAAGATCACCACCGCCCCCCTTCAGCTGGCCCAAAACACAGCTACACGTCTCAGAGCAACCAGGCACTCACACATCACACCCATATTGAAATCCCTAAACTACCAGTTGCATCCCGCATCAGGTTTAAGACCATCATCCTCACCCACAGAGCCCTTTCCAACACTACAGTAGAACAACTACAACTACTAATTGAGCACCCCAACAACAGACTCAGGCGCCAAAACACAGCAAACCTCCTCCCCTCTTCCTGTGCAGAGCTCCAAAAAACCTCAAAGCACCTGCACGAAAGCCTTCCAATTCTACGTCCCTAACAACTGGAACAAACCGCCCCCTACCATACGGGCCTTCCAATCCCACACCCTCTTCAAGAAACACCTCAAGACATTTGTTTGAGGAACATTTCAACGCATCCACTGCCACAAATCCCTCACAAGAGTTTACCCTGATCCTCCTCAACACGTCTACCACTTGCCCCCCCAACCCCCTTCACCATTACCCCCATCCCCATCCCCCCCCCACCTCCCCTCACACAGCCCCTCCCCCAAGTAGGCAAACTCAATGCCTCACCACATAGGCTCCAGGCCACCTGTAAATAGTTACTATTGTACTTTTGCTCTTTTGTTCACTGTAACACTATTATCTATACCGAAGTTATCTGTACATGGCTCTAACTGTTCCATGTAAACGTTCCTTCTTGTTCTATGTAAACCGTTTTGCCTTGCAGAAAAACGGTATATAAAACCGGTTATATAAATAAAGAAGTTAAATTATGTCAATAGGAATGTTACAGGAGGCTATAAGAAATATTTGAAACATCTATTAACCAGGGGAAGGTAAGAAACATACATGGGAATATTAATGGAAGATGATGTTTTTTGGAAGATGGATATAATGGAAATAATGTAACACCTCCTCAGTTGAATAAAGATTACAATTTAAAAAAAAAAACCACAATGCCCTCAAGACAGTCATCTTACAAGGAAAAAGGTATTCAGTTCCTTCTGAAATGCCAAATCTTCCTCCTACCAAACTATCAGAGAGAGAACTTCAAAATCTTGTAACCAGGGGTGAAAATGCCTGGCCTTGGAAAGCTGACTTCCTCATTTGCTTAAGGGAAGCATAGATAGCAAGATATCTTCTGCTGAGCACAATCACCTCCCTGGCGCTTACTACTCCAACTTCCACCATTAAAAAAAAAAAAAAAAAAAAAAAAAAAAAAAAGTTGATGGTTTGGCAGCACCTTAAAAGCCAGCATCAATCTGAATTGTATACTCACTTTAAGAACCATTGTAACTTGGCAAGTGCATGACATCCACACTCTCTCTTGGGCAATATCCAGAAAACATCTGGCAGCCATATTCTGCATAATTTGAGGGCACCCCATGGTCTTGGCTGACACTCTCACATAAAAGCTGTTAAATTAATCTAAGGTGCTGCCTACCAGGACCCACAATCATATGCAAGGCATCTGTACCCAAATAAGGTTTGAGCTGGCTTACAAGATTTAAAAGGCTGACCGCATTACTCATGTAATATAAAGTTGAAAGTTGCCCTTTCCATTCACCCATACCCCACGATTTCTGAGAGTGCCCCTTCGATGCAAACACTACCCCAATCAATCATTAGCCAAGTTGGCAAATGACATCAATCCACTTCCCCAAAACAAACCATTTCTGATTTAACTGGATTTGGCCTTAATCCCCTCTTCTGCAACCACTGAGCAATACATTCCATGCACTCATTTAACTAAATAATCACATTATCAACTGCAACATCCAAGGGCACTATTTGTGCACATCATTAGCATACATATAGGAGATAAATATTTTTTTGCACCCTCTTGGTCAATTCATTCAACAGTGGAAACTTAACAGCAATGATGAAAGAAAAAATGCCTGCAAAACGCCCCCACCTTACTGATTTCACAGAACCAAAAGTCACCCAGACTCACCTGATTATAAGTTTCCACCAGTTTGCCAGGTCTAATATCAGAATCACTAGCCTGGTTTCTCAGATCACCCCTGGAACTCTTTAAAAATTGGAGTTATTATGTTGGCCACCCTCTAATCTTCAAGTAGCATAGACCATTTTGTTGACAATAGCAGGTCTTCCATTTCATTTTTCAGTTCATTCAGTACTCTGGGTGTTTACCATCTGGTCAGGCTGATTTGCTACTCTTATGTTACATTAAATCTATAAACTGAACATCCACAAATCTTCTTGGCTGCCTTTTGTCAATACAAAACAAAGCAGTTTACAAAACTAAAGTAAGGGAGACAGGGAAAAAAACACACCGTAGCCTACCCCACTTTCAAACCTAGAGACAAAGCCAACCAAAATAATCAGCTCTTCAAGCTGACCTTGAACTCTAGAGGAAGGACTCATCAGCTGGATGCAAGCTATACCAAATGCCAAACAGCCTTGATGGAGAATAAAGGATGAGCTAATCAGCTAAGTAGGCAGACTGATCGGTATGGAGTGCACAATGAGTAATGAAAGATCTTAAATTTAATTCTATAACTAGAAGAGTGTTGACTGAAGAAATGGAGTCACATAATCAAACCAACAGCCTCCAAGGAGGTATTTCATGGCTATACTCAAGTTGCAATCGTTTGATCAAAGTAACCAGAATACTACTGTAAAGTGCATCAAAATAAGTCAGCTTATATAAGTGCATAAATAACTACGTCCAAGTACAGTTTAATTGCATGGAGCCTCTAATGACAGTAGAAATGTGACTATCAAAAGTAAGATGAGAGTCAAGATAGGCTCAGAATCATGACAGTTGTGCAGTACAGTAAGAGTTCCCTTAATGGCAAGTGAAATTGAAGGTATGCCCATTCGTTCAGAGAAACAGACAGCTTTACATTTCTTTTAACACATGATCAAACTCTAAAATTTGTTACCAGAGGATGTAGTAAAAGCTGTAGCTGAATTTAGAGGTTAACAAGTTCCTGGAGGAAAAGTCGATAAACCACTATTAAAGAGGACCAGGGAAATCCACTGCTTAACCTTGAGACAAGTTACATGGAATCTGTATCTGCTTGGGAACCTGACAGGTACTTGTGACCTGGATTGATAGCTGTTGGAAAGAAGATATGCTATACTGGGTCAGATCAAGGATCCATCAAGCCCAGTATTTTATATTCTTATGAAATTCAAAATCAGTTTATGCCCAAGCATCCAAGTTGCAACTATCAAGATGGCCAGATTGTCTAAATTTGGAGAAAGAGCATCCATAGAGAGTCAACTAAATATCAGCATATATGTAGGAACTAATTCAAAGCTAACAATGGGGAAAGAAAAAATATTTAAAAAGGGCAAGGGCTAGAAGAGAGCTCTATACCGCGCCATAAGAGATACACGGATGATCTTTCAAGAAAGCAGCAAACCATTTCATTACAGTGCCTATGATGCCAATCTGAGACAAGTGATGCAAAAAAGTGGATGGTCACAGGCAGATCATCTACAGTAATCTGTTTGTCTTCCTGATCACAGTACAAATTTCTATTTGCTATGACCACTGAGATTAGACTTCATTTGGACTCTTAAGAGTGTCATCATGGTTTTTGCTTGGCATGCACTGATTTTGCTCAAATTATCCAAAAACTGGATATGCACCAATTTCTCAAGTAATTTATAAATGAATGGGAAACTGGATGAAAATGTTCCATATCAACTAGGTCTAAACTAGGTTTTTTAAAAATGAGGTTATTCAGTGCTCACTTCCATGTGTCTGGGAAATAACCAAAAGAAAAACTAGCTTGCATCTTCAGTAAAATAAGTGGAAATACTCCAAAGGAAGAATTCTTAATGAGCTCCATAGGTACAGGATCCAAAAGAGAAGCTGAATGTCTCATAGTGGATACAGGCTTCCTGAGACAAAACAGTCTGAATATTAAAAGATGACCAGGAACTAGATTGAGTAACTGAAAAAAGCCAGAATGAATGGAGTTGGAAGAGAACTCCAGCAAAAATATTGTGGAAGTGGTTAGCATTCTTAAGTGAAAGTGTCTCAGATGGCAGAGCTAAGCCAAAGTCTTGATGTCTAAAATCCCAGAAAAGTAAACTATAAAGCCTTCCACCAAGTATGGACTATCACTAGATGTGAGATTATGCAGGATTAGTCAGGCCGAAATCACATCAACACACATTTCAGAGTGATTCCTATGACCATGAATAAAGTTAGAAAAATATGGTGTCAATATTGAAAATGATTTTTCCAGCGAGCAGGATCTGCTAACCAGGTAAGTCCTGGTGAGAGGATATTCAGAGGCGTTCTCAGGATGGTGCCATTGAATATTTCCTCTAACTGCCTCTGTGCTATCCAGATAATGTCCTGCTGGTCCATGGGCAGAGCTAAGGCAGAGTCAGCTGTTATCCGGACGGCAGTGATTTTCAGTACCACTCTACAGATAACTATCATAACAGTTCAGCAAAACAACTGTCCTAAGTGATATATGGCTAGGTTATCCCAATAGTGACAGAATACTGCCAATATCCAGATAGAGCCATCACTGACAGCAGTATCCAGATATTCAGTACCAGCTGCTATCTGGATATTGGTGCTAAATATCCTCATATCAGTTAACTGTGATAGTTGGTGTTAAATAAAATGCCGGATGTAGTGGTTTGAATATTACTGCCTGCCTTTTTGATCTCTCACACACTCTCTAAATATGACATTCTTTACATTCTGACAAATTAGATGTTTTGTATATCGGTCAAAAGCCTTAGACCATGATGGCACCACAAATGATCCAATCTGTCAGAGATTTGATACTGCTGAAGTGAAGCAACTTCATCCAATACAATATGCAAAGGGTTATGCTAACAAGCAAAGACATACTCACAAAATGTAATGGAAAAAATTGACACTTGGATGCAAACCGCTCAAAATAAACTGAATTCGAGTCCCTAGAAGATTTGGTAAATGTCAGTGCAGGTATTGATAGTTGGGCACATCAAATTTAAAGTTGCCAAATAGTGGTCTGACCAGGAAATAACTGCAGAATACAGGCCATACTCTGAAATCAAAGTAGGACAAGAAGAAAAAAGAAATTAAGATATCTTGCCTTGTAGGTTGGTGATGTATTACGTCGACCCTAAAGAATCAAAAAAGAAAGCACAAAGTCCTTATTTACCTTCCAAAAATTACCCACTGGAAAAGTTAAAATCTCAAAGGAGGAGAACAATTGGGAACTTGCATGCAGCCTCAACACAAACAGAAAGCTCATCCAAGGAGGCAGCACAAAATGGAAGATAATGATAAACACTCCAGGGAGAATTCTGCATAATTGCACAATGCAGAATTTGCACAGAATTCCCAATCTGTGTAGAATTCTGCACAGGCGCCAGCAGCAGCGAGATAGTGCATCAGGCTTGGGGTGCCTAATCCTGTCTCACTGTTTGCCTTTTCACAGCTGCAGGAGCATTTCCATTTGCTCCTATTGCTGTGCTAGATTCCGACGCCAGCACACATTTTGTCAAACAAAGCACTGTGACAGGAAGCGCTACTATTTACCTTCTGAAAGCACGTGGTGCCAGCATCAGAATCTAGAATAGCTATGGGAGCAAATGGAAATGCTTCTGTGGCTGTGTTAGAGAGGCTGCAGTTGGGCTGACGAGAAAAGGGCAGCTGACGAGAAAAGGGCAGCTGACGAGAAAAGGGCAGCTGACGAGAAAAGGGCAGCTGACGAGAAAAGGGCAGCTGACGAGTCGGGGAGATGGTTGGGGGTTGGGAGAAAGAAAGGTGGAGGTATGTGCTTGGGAAGAAAGGCAGGACAAGTAAGAGGTTTGGTGCTTGGGGAGAAGAGAGAAAAGAGGTGAGGTAGGGGTATGTGCATGAGGGTAGACCCTAGGGACAGACAACAGTAGGGATCTTGCTAGAAGTTAGAGGGAGGTCTTGTGGTTGGGGAAAGAACCGATAGGAACAAGAGAACCAAGGATAAAAGGACAAGGGAATTTCAGGAGGAGTTAGGCTTTATGATAGGGGAATTCTGTGCAAACAAATTTACTAATAAAGCATACAGAATTTTAAAATGAGCACAGAATTTTAAAATATTTTTTGTACAGAATTCCCCCAGGTGTATAAACAAGAAAAAACAGCAGTTGTGAGGATGACAGGCCCACCTTAAGTTTGTCCAAAGTCCACGAAGCAGCTGAGCGTTAAGAAACACCATGTTGCACAACACAGATATGAAATCAATAAGCAGGTTTACAGAAGGGCCAAAGAATCCTAAAAGCTGAGAATTATGCAATCCCAGGTGACCACCAACAGTCAAACTACCAAGCAAGTCAAATGAGGATCCATAAAAACAGAAGCTGTGGCACCAGCAGCTACCATTACAAAAAATAAATAAATTTTAAATTCTCAAAAAAAAAAAAAAAAGTGTCACCCAAGGACACGTCTAAAGGAAGCCCCATAGAGGCAGGACTTGCTCTTGGGGCACACTCCAACAGGATACTTCAGTGCATGAATGATTGAATGTGTCTCTGGCAATGTGTCACCATAACACTGTTGCTCTTGATGGGTGAAGCCTTATTATATCCTGCAGGTTCACCAAGATTTGATTCAATTTCTCCAAATCACCACCATTAAATACCATTTCTGACATGTATATCTCCCCTATATCTTTCTTATTAAATATCAATGTAAGAACTCATTTAGACTCTACTATGGTCTTGTCTTCCCAGAATGCCCCTTCAACTTCGTTACAAGCTTCTTGCTTCAAATGAACCTGAAAGGTTTTGAGATATTACCTCTATTCAAGATTCTTTTCAAATTCTCTTTCAGCCAGTCTGATCAAACACTCTGCAACTAACTTGTCAATATTTATTCTTTTCCTATTTTATTAATTTGGATCTTTTTTTCATCTTTTGAAAAATGTTCTTTTAAACTATACCACCTTCTTTACCCCCCCCCCCCCTCATTTTAACCACTGCAACAGTCCTTTGGCTTTTCATCTGCTTATAACACAGGTACACTACCAAAAAACTGCCTCCAGTTTTGCAACTGATTCCTATAGATTTTGGGGTGCTGAATCCAGGAAAAATAGCCAAAATGTTCCATCATGTCACGTTTTCTTGCAAAATTAGATTTCTTACCCATATAAGGAATGTTCACATAATTTTTTTTTAGCCGACTGCAGTTTATTTTCTTGGCCCAAAATAGAGGTTGTAATGGTTAACTAACTAGAAACACTCCCTCATGATATTTTAGAGTGTTTTGTATTCATTTTATACATTAACAGGACAATTGGGAGGCGGGGGGCTAAATCCAGTACTCGCGCTGGTGCATGTTCTTTCCTGTTCGCCTCGCCTCGTTCGCTCGCTCGCTCGCTCAAACACGGTGGTTGCGACATGAACGTTCCTGTCAAATTTCAGTTTCTTGCAAGTTCATTATTACCTTTTGTTTGCTCAGTCGTAATCCAGCTTTATTCCGAAGTGGTTCACTACAGTTGTAGTTTGCAGTGCTGTGTATTTGTGATGGCTCACAGAGCCAGAGGTTGCGTCAACTCTCCGGACAGTTTTTGTTTTATTTGTGGGGAATATACCGTGAAAAAGCGGCAGAGGAACATTTCTGCATTTATTAAAAAAGTATATTTCGCCTATTTCGGTTTGAAGTTAGGCGATCAAGACAAACCGTGGGCTCCTCACAAAGTGTGCAAGACATGTGAGGAAGATCTACGCTTATGGATGAAAGGTAAAAATCAAGCATTTCGTTTCGGAATACCTATGATGTGGTGTGAACAAAGAGACCACAGCAGTGACTGCTATTTTTGCTCTTGCATTGTGAAGGGATACAACTTAAAAAATAAGAACGTAATAAGTTACCCCAACCTTCCCTCAGCAATTAGGCCTATGCCTCATAGCAACGAAGTACCTGTGCCTGAACCACCAAAATCTTTGGATCATATTTGTGTGGACGGTTCTGATCATGATGAGACTCATCAGATGGCTTTTCCCGATGAGTCCAGTACTTCCGAGTTTGAAACTGAACCAGATCCGAAACCTGAACTTTTCTCTCAAACTGAATTGAATGATTTAGTCCGGGATTTAGGACTCCCAAAAGATGCTGCCCAACTGCTAGGTTCTCGGCTTAAACAGAAAAATCTATTGTCACCAGGAACAACTTTTTATTGGTACTGCAACCGCGAGACACAATTTTTGAAGTATTTCAGCAAAGAGGAAGATTTGGTATTTTGCAACGATATATACGGAGTGATGGAAAAGTTTAAACTCAAGTATGATCCTGCTGAATGGCGGCTGTTCATTGATTCGTCAAAAGACAGCATAAAAGGTGTTCTTCATAATGGCAACACATTCGCTTCAGTTCCTTTTGCTCACTCTGTTATTCTCCAAGAAAAATACGAGAATTTGGCCCTGATTCTTCAGAAGATTCGTTATGATGAGCATAAGTGGATGATTTGTGGAGACTTTAAAATTCTATCCATGCTATTAGGGCAGCAATCCGGTTTCACCAAATATCCCTGCTTCCTTTGCTTGTGGGATAGCCGGGCCCGCAACCTACACTGGGGGAAAAAAGACTGGCCAATTTGGGAGTATTTGAGACCCGGTGAGAAAAATGTTCTTCATGAGAGCTTGGTACCTCGTGATAAAATTCTATTACCACCTCTCCACATTAAGTTGGGTCTCATTAAGCAATTCATCAAGTCCCTTCCAAAAGATGGTGAGTGCTTTCGGTACCTTTGCTCAAAGTTCCCCCGACTTTCTGAAGCAAAGCTAAAGGAAGGAGTGTTTGTTGGCCCTGATATAAGTAAACTCATTTCAGATGGAGCATTCGCTGAAACGATGTCTGAGAAGGAAAAAGAAGCCTGGGATTCCTTCAAGGATGTTGTTCTCAAATTCTTGGGGAACAGGCGGGATGAGAACTATAAGGATATTGTTGCCAGGATGCTCAATGCCTTCAAAGAACAAGGCTGTAACATGAGCCTGAAATTCCATTTCTTGCACTCCCATGTGAACTACTTTCCCGAAAACGTGGGGGCGTACAGTGAAGAACAAGGTGAAAGGTTTCACCAGGACATCAAGGACGCAGAGAGAAGGTACCAAGGAAGATGGAACACCACTATGATGGCTGATTTCTGCTGGTTGCTGCTGCGGGAAACCCCAGATGAAAAATACGCCAAGCAGCGCACCAAGAGAAGCATTCTGGGGAAGAAGAAACGGGCCCACCAGGAGATTGATTGACCCAAGAATGACTTTAAAATCTAAACTGTGTTGACAAATATCGTGTTTTTACTAAACTTTGAAATAAAAATTTGCTAGTTATTACCACAGTGTCGGATCTCATTTATTAGAATTTTATTTTCACACCATCGGGTGTTTGTCTTCATGTATTGCAATGGTGCGGTTTGCGTTTTCTATTCTTACATACATACCTGTACAACATTTTTTGCACATTTCTTTGCTTTGCTTTGTGTCTAACCTCGCTCTTATATGCTCAATGTTTGTGCACATGTATGTGGCTGTTTTAAGTGCAGACAATTTTGCTACCATCACAGTGTGTTTTGTTGACATTACTCTATTCTTATGTGCTGCCTTGTTACAATTTTCTTTATTCTTATTTGAATAACTACTAAACAATTAGTATAAAGAATTCATCCAAGAAACTTTTATCTCGATCGCACTCAATCTGAAACGTTCACCTCAAACTGCTAACCCAATGTAGCAAAAAATCTGTACGTGATGGAGCAAATTGGTTACCAGATTTGGATTCAGCGCACCAAAAAACGTAAAAATCAATCGAAACAGAGGCAGTTTAAAAAAAATTTTTTTTAGTGTACCTGTGTAATGCATGGAATCAATCTTTTTGGGCTTCTAAAATATGGAACTGCGCTCTTCTAGCAGATGCCTTCTATATGTGCCTCTCTTCCACTGCCAACACCAGACTTTGATCCTTCTATCTTGCTGCTCCTTGTGCCTGGAAAAACTACCTAAATCAATACGTCAGGCTCCAAACGTGGCCATGTTCAAATGCAGGCTAAAAACTCACTTCTTTGAGACTGTTTGGATCCTGATCCCTCTAGTCTCCTGTTCACCTCCTTTGTGTTTTCATACTATTTCCCTATATCCTAGTCCCCACGTTTTGTGCTGTCTTGATTAGACTATAAGCTCTTATGAGCAGGCAGTCTCTTATATGTCTCTGTACAGCGCTGCGTATGCCTTGTAGCGCTATACAAAAATAAATTTTTTAAAAGCCTATTTATACAAAATCTCTAATTTTTTTTTTACAAGCATACACATCTTGGAAAGGAAAACATGAGAAACTGCCGATAACAAAATGCACAAAACATTATAGAAGCGGTCCCAATCTCTAGCCCACAATCATAAAGATCCAAGCATGCTAGGCAAAGAAAAAATTATCTACTCTCACAGGAAATACAGCAGATCCAACCACCAGCCAAACTAAATATCACTGGGTAGAAGACCCATCTATTCCCGCCCCCATGAGGCCACACGCATTAAGAAAGGAAATCAACTGCGAAGGAAATAAAAAAAGATAACAGCTCCCATCTTAACAAGACACTTAAAGGGGTATTGAAGGAAAAATAATCTACCCAGTTGTATGACTCGAGGCCGCAGGAGTAAAAATTCCATCCTGCGGCATTCAGTCTCCCAAGCCAGGTCAGGGAACATCCTAACCAACTAACCCTTGAGAAACAGATTCCTCCTCTTGAACAACATTTTGAGGAGCCATTTCCTATCAGAAATAACAGCTAAAGTAACACAAGTTGTGGGTACAATAGTCTCAGTAACTGAGGCTTTTAAAAGATCTGACACATTCAGATCAGCACTTTGATCTCCAGAAATATCAGCACCTGACAATTCTTTCCAACCACACTCGGGGAGGGGTGGTGGGGGGGCAAAATCTCAGAGAGATAACATTTAAACATTTCCTTAGCAGATAACACAGATGATTTAGGAAAGTTTATCAGGCGAAGATTGGCAAGCCTGGTTTGATTCTCCAGCTGTTCCATACGAACCTTCAAGGAAGTTGAATCTTCAATAAACCCAAATGTACAATTCGCAAATTAATGTCCTCACAGGACTGCTGCAAGCCTCAGTAGATTGGATAAACTGAGCAGACTCTTCCTCATTCTTTTGAGCCCAAACATGAAGAGCCTGAACCTGAGGAATAATGGCCTCCCCAATTACTTATTGGCCATCCAAAGATTCAAGAGTAAAATAGTCTGGCTTCTTTAAGGAAAATGAAACTGTACCTCCTTCCATGCCCGCAAGAGAGGAGTGGCCTAGTGTTTGGGGCAAGTTACCTCAGCCAGAGGGTCAGGGGTTCGAATCCCACCAGAGGACAGCAACCTTGGGCCAGAAGGACTGGGGTTTCTAGTCCCACAGCTACTCCTAGTGGTCTTGGGCAAGCCACTTAACCCTCCATTGCCTCAAGTACAAAAACAGATTGTGAGCCATTTGGGGACAAGGGAAATATATATACAGTACCCGAATGTACACCGTTCTGATTTGTAGAAAAGCGGCATATAAGCCTAGTTAAACAAAAATAAAACAAATCAGGAGCTGTGGCGGCTCCTGATGGTGGTTGACCAGCGGCACCACCAGCCACCTCAGACGTTCTTTCAACTTATAGCAGCAGGCCAAGCAAACATTGACTGTCAGGAAAACCTCCCCCTTGCCACCTCCAGTGGCCATCCCCAGTCTGAAAGCAGGCAGGCTGACTTTAGACGCTCCTGCTACCAGCTGACCTTCTGGGCTCACGCCAGCGTAAGGCTGCTTCAAAGATTTCCGTGCATCAGGAGGCAAAAGCTCTACACCCAAGGAAGACTCTGAACCACCTGACTCCAGAGCCTTCTCCGCCGGGCTCACTGCTCCCCCAATCGCTGGCTGTGTCTCCCAATGAAACAAGTATTGATCCAAAGAACCAGCAGAAGAAACCGAAGCAGCAGCCTGTTGCACAGCCTGGGACAGCTTGCCCAACACAGCTTCCCTCTTCTTACCCAACAGGTGAGTGTCAGAGGCACTAGATCTACTGGGACGCCATGTTGGGCAAATAAGTAGTAATAGTACTGTCCAATTAATCTTTTAATTCAGGGCTTGACAAATCCCGAGCACCAGGTTGCCATGGCCCCTGGAAATAGTACTATGGGGCCTGGAATGTCATGCCCCTGAAAGGCTTTTATATGCACCAGTGGGCAACAAGCAAAAAAAACACATTACATGAGCTTCCAATGCCAGACTCACAAGGCTTTCCTAACACAAATTTAACAATGCTGCAAAAACAAAAGCAAGTAGGCAAAATATATATATAACCTATGACTTAGAGGGAAAAGCCAAGTTTTTAGCTTTCTACAGAAAATGGATTTCATCCACCCATATATTGTGGGGAAGGAAGTTCCACACAGATGGGGCAGAACCTCTGAATGTACAAATTCTGGTAAAGGATAATCAACACTCCTGAACAGTAGGCCATTAACCCTACAACAGAACATTGATCCACTTAATTAAATAACTTGCCCCAAACTTTATGAGCAACATTTAATAGTTTATACTTAATGCTTTGACAAATGGGTAACTGATAAAACTGAGCAGGAGAGGCTCAATGCCATTTTCTTGTTCCTTTTATCATCGTTGCTGCAGCTTTCCAAGTAATTTGTAGCCTAGATGGCTGCCTCTTGGTGGGGGCCCCAGATACAGTTGTGGTCAACATTTTTAATCAACTTGCATTTTATGTGTGGTGTACAATATCTTGAAAAAGAATTGGAAATATTCCAAATGTATGTTGTCATAATATTTTAATAGTATGTTCAAAAGGTATATAAACAACCACCACCAAAAAAATAGATGTCTCTGCAACCAAGATGAAGTAATTTCTGAGAAAAAAACAAACTAAATATGACCTGAAAAGAATTAATGGCATCCTTCACTAATATTTGGCTGTACCATCCTTGGCGGTGATGACAGCCTCCAAACATTTCTTGTAGCCATGTATACATTTCGTAGAACTGTCTGCTGGTAGTTTCTCCTACTCTTCAACTGCATTTGTTCCAGCTCATGAATGTTTCCAAGATTCCTTTTATCATTGGCAGATTTCAGCTCTTTCTAACAGTTCAACTGGATTGAGATCAGGACTCATTGCTAGCCAATTTAAAACAGACCATTTGTTCCTTCTTAACCATGTTTCTGTGCTTTTGGATGTAAGTTTTGGATCACTATCCTGCTGGAGGACCCATAACCTTTGATCCAGACCTACCTTTCTAACCCTAGGTAACACGCATTTTGCTCCAAAATACCTTGGTAGTTCTCCAACTTCATGATTCCTTTAATATGCACCAGGCTTCCAGTTCCTGACATAGCAAAACCACCCCCCTACATTATGGAACCTCCACCATATTTAATTGTAGGAAGGGTGTGTCTTTCCTTAAAAGATTCATTTCTTCGCCTGTAAACATATCGCTGGTCTGCACTGCTAAAGAGCTCAAGTATGGTTTCATCTGTCCACATAACATTTTCCTAGAAGGACTGACGTTTCTCAAGGTGGTTTGGGCAAAGATCAGGCATGCCTTTTTATGTTTGTCTTTGAGCAGTGGGGTCCTCTTTGGCCTTCTCTCATGAAGCCCTTCTTTGTTTAGTGTATGGCGTATAGTGTGGGTTGAAACCAGCACTCCAGATTGCTCCAGGTCAGCCTTAAGCTCTTTGGATGTTATAGATGGTGTTTTTCCAACAAGTCACACTAACCTTTGAAGGATTCTTGGATTAAGTCCCTTTCCCATCACATCCTGGGTGTTCTTAACAGTTCCATGAGCAGAAAGCTTAACATTCCAAACTGTAGACACAGGAATCCCAAGGTCTTTGGAGATGGCCTTGTACCCCCCCCCCCTTTGATGTTTGGTGATAATGGTTTTTCTGATATTTAGGGCAGCTCTCTTGTCTAAACCATTATGAAAATGGAACAGGGCGTGAATGTGGCCATTTTAAACATTACAGCCATTCATTGGTTGATTCAAGTCATGTGAGTACTGACAGTTGATAATAGGCTGTCTAATTTTACTGCAATGGGAATGTGGTTCTTCTGTTCAAAGCGATTTGAATGGTTTATAAAGGGTGCCAATAATCATGCCCTACCAATAGTGAAAAGACTGCTCTTAGCCCCACCTATATATTCATCTGAGGATACTCTTAAAAGGGAGCTCTTAAAAGGGTTTTTTGTATATTTTTTAAAGCAAGGTTACTTTCTTTTTGGTGCTTTAGGGGAACTTTCCTTGAGCACAGTAGGTTGCTGAACTCCAGTAACCTCCTCAGGTTTAGAAACTGCTAAACACCTAATCAGGTGTTAGTTCCCTCCCTACCCACCCCGACTCCCACCCACCCCTAGTGAGCAGTCTTGCTTTATAGGGCACTTCCCCCTTTAACAAATCACAGAGAATTGAACCAGCACATTTTGAATATAATTAAAGAGATTTAACTGCTTTTTCTCTAAAAGGACAGCTGCAAAACCGGCTAGTACTTGGTAGATCTCTCTTTTGCTTTAACAGATACCTAAGCTCCACGAACAGAACAATGGCTGGGAAAAATCGTATTGCTAAAGCTGTTGCCCCCGTTACAGCTTCTGCCTCGGTCCAGACAGAGATCCTAATGCCAGTTGAAGGACCGGTTCCATGTGCAGGGTGCCTGCATGCTGAAGCACTGAGGAAACAAGTGGAAGAACTCGGAGAGGAGGTGGCGAGGCTGAGGAGCATTCAAGACAGTGAGAAGTACACTGATGAGATGCTTCTTGCAGCAACCAAGCTCTCCAGCACAGGAGAAGATGGGTACCAACAGAACGTCGATGGTTGGACACAAGTCACCAGGGCCTGCAAAATCACCAATCCAACTTCTCCAGCCCTTGAACTGAAGAACCATTATGCAGCCCTGGAAGTGGAGGTGGTGAAAGCATCTCTGGAAAGGGAAGAACCAGAGTTCAAGTACCCCAAAGTTGCAGAATCAGTAACCAGAAGGAAACTAAGGGTAGTGGTGGTTGGAGACTCTCTTCTGAGGGGTACTGAGGCGTCCATCTGCCGACCAGACTTGATGTCCAGAGAGGTATGCTTTCTGCCTGGTGCCAAAATCCAAGATGTTATGGAATTTGCCGAGACTCATCAAGCCCACTGACTATCACCCAATGTTGCTAATCCATGTTGGAACAAATGATACTGCCAGTTATACCTCGGAACGTATCAAAAGTGACTTCATGGCTCTGGGACAGAGGGTGAAGCAGTTAGGTGCACAGGTGGTGTTCTCTTCAATCCTCCCTGTTGAGGGTAAAGGCCAAGGCAGAGAGGCTCGCATTCTGGAGATGAATGCATGGCTGCGTGGATGGTGTCATCGAGAGCGTTTTGGTTTCCTAGACCATGGGATACTGTTCCAAGGGTTGCAGAGCAGAGATGGCATCCATCTGTCCAAGAAAGGTCAACGCATCTTCGGTAGTAAACTGGCTAATCTACTGAAGAGGGCTTTAAACTAGATTCGTTGGGGATGGGTGAAGAAAGCCCCCAGGTAAGTGAAAGCCCCCAGGTAGGTGATACATTAAATACCTTTATGGAAATGGGTAACAGGGGTAACATATGGAAAGCAGTCTGTATTAATGCCCGTAGCATGGGAAATAAGATCCCTGAAGTTGAAGCTTTGGTGGGAGTGGCTGACTTGGATTTAGTGGCAGTTACAGAAACATGGTTCACAGAAAACCATGACTGGGATGTAACTATACCTGGCTATACTTTATTCAGAAAGGACAGGGTAGGAAGAAGGGGAGGAGGAGTGGTACTATATGTAAAAACTACTATTAAAGCTTTGGAATTACAGAGCTTAAAAGGGAGAGGAGGCATTGTGGGTTAAACTAGAAAGAGGGAAAGAGAAATCTATTTGCATTGGTGTGATATACAGACCTCCCTCACAAGAGGAAGAGGTGGACAGAGTTAATTGAAGACATAACGCAGCATTGCTAGGAAAGGGGAAGTGCTACTGATAGGAGATTTCAATAAGCCAGATGTTGATTGGCACATTCCTGCTGCAGTATCATCTAGAAGTAAGGAGATCCTGGATTCTCTACAGGGAGAACTATTCAGGCAATTGGTAACAGACCCCACATGTGAAGGGGCCATACTGGACGTGGTGCTTACCAATGGTGAAAGTGTTTCTGATGTTGTAGTGGGAGATCATTTTGCATCCAGTGATCACCAGATGGTGTGGTTCAGTATTAGGACTAGGGCTGATAGAATCCATTCCAAGGTGAGGATCTTAGACTTTAGGAAAACTAACTTTGCGAAGATGGGCCAATACCTCAGGGAGTTAGTGGGATGGGAACAGCTGGGGGATGTAGAAAAACAGTGGGCACAACTGAAAGGGGGTATTTTAAGGGCAACCAACCTTTTTGTTAAAATGGTAAATAAAGGCAAAAGGAAAAGGAGACCGCTATGGTTTTCTAAGGAAGTAGCTGAAAAAGTGAAGAAAGAGGGAGGCCTTCATGAATTACAAGAGATCACAGAGAGAGGAAGACAGGCATCTGTATTTGGAAAAACTTAGAGAAGCTAGCAAAGTAGTCAAGAAGGCAAAGATTCAAAAGGAGGAGGAAATAGCCAATGCAATAAAATGGGGGGATAAAACATTTTTCAGATATATTAGTGAGAAGAGGAAGGGCAAAAGTGGTATTGTCAGACTCAAGGGTGCAGGGGGGGAATATGTAGAAGCTGATAAGGATAAAGCGGAATTGCTTAATATTTTTGTTCTGTGTTCACAGATGAAGAACCAGGAGCAGGACCTCAGAAAACACCCACAAATAAGAACAGAAGCGAGGGACAACTTGAACAATTTTCAGAAGACTGTGTTCGTGAGAAACTAACTCAACTTAAAGTAGACAAAGCGATGGGACCAGATGGGATACACTCTAGAATACTGAGGGAACTTGGGGATGTTCTAGCAACTCCACTGACTGACCTTTTCAATGCCTTGTTGGAGTCGGGAGTGGTGCCAAAGGACTGGAGAGAGGCTCATGTGGTGCCTTTACACAAAAGCGGAAGTAAGGATGTGGTTGAAAACTACAGGCCGGTTAGTTTAACTTCGATGGTGAGTGAATTATTGGAAACGCTGCTGAAAGAGAAAATAGTGAGGTTTCTGGAGTCCAGCGGATTACAGGATCCGAGGCAGCATGGATTCACCAGAGGCAGGTCTTGTCAGACAAATCTGATTGATTTCTTTGACTGGGTGACCAGAGAGTTGGACCGAGGGAGAGCTCTAGATGTGGTGTATTTAGATTTCAGTAAAGCCTTTGACACGGTTCCTCACAGGCGACTTATAAACAAACTGAGCACCCTAGGGATGGACCCTAAAGTTACTGCTTGGGTTAGAAATTGGTTGGGTGGGAGGCGACAAAGAGTACAAGTAAATGGAGCTCACTCTGAGGAGAAGGATGTTACCAGTGGTGTGCCCCAGGGATCTGTCCTTGGTCCGATTCTTTTTAACATCTTTGTTAGTGATATAGCGGAAGGGCCGTCGGGTAAGGTTTGCCTCTTTGCGGATGATACCAAAATCTGCAATAGAGTAGACACCCAGGAAGGTGTAGATAACGAGGGATCTAGCTAAGCTTGAAGAATGGTCTAGAATTTGGCAGCTGGGATTTAATGTTAAAAAATGTAAGGTCATGCATTTGGGCTGCAGCAATCTAAGGGAGCAATACAGTATAGGAGGTGAAGTACTTTTGTCCACTAAAGAAGAGCGGGACCTAGGCGTGGTTGTGTCTGATGATCTTAAAGTAGCTAAACAGGTAGAAAAGGCGACGGCAAAAGCTAGAAGGATGCTTGGGTGCATACGGAGAGGAATGGCTAGCAGAAAAAAGGAGGTGATAATGCCTCTGTATAAGTCTTTGGTGCGACCTCACTTGGAGTATGGTGTGCAATTCTGGAGACCGCACCTTCAAAAGGATGTGAACAGGATGGAGTCGGTGCAGAGGGTGGCTACTAAAATGATTAGTGGGCTTCATTATAAAGCATATGAGGACAGACTTAAGGATCTTAATATGTACACCTTAGAGGAAAGGCGGGATAGAGGTGATATGATTGAGATGTTTAAATACCTCCGTGGCATAAATGTTCAGGGAGAGAGCCTCTTTCAATTGAAAGCAAGTTCTGCTACGAGGGGACATGGGATGAGGGTGAAGGGAGATAGATTCAGGAGTGATATGCGGAAATATTTCTTTACGGAAAGAGTAGTGGATCCATGGAATAGTCTCCCAGTGGAGGTGGTAGAGATGAGGACAGTAACTGAATTCAAAAAAGCATGGGACCAACACAGAGGATCTCTAAAGGTAAAAAGTGGACTGTTGTAGTTGTTATGGAAGGACAAACTAGATAGGCCATGTGGTCTTTTTCTGTCATCATGTTTCTATGTTTCTATGATACAATTTCTACCTAAATAATTAGATTAAATCTAGACCATAATGTTTTTGTTGGATCCTTTGCCTTGAAAGATAACTCTTTCCTATAGCAAACCCTCCATTTTTCTCTGTTTATAAAAGGAAAAATCCCTCTGCTACACCCTAAGGGACAACACAAGCCTTCCTCTAGATGTACTTATCTGAAGCAGTACCAGTGTGTCTGTAGGTCAAACGCTGTCACAGGAATTACTTCAATATGGCCCAACTGCATGTAAAAGGCCAACTGATTTTCAACAATTGTTCATAATATCCATGAATGCTGGAACATCTAAAGGACTCAGACATATCTAGTCTGCTTTCCGCCAGACATATCAAGTCTACTTTTCGCTCGCTCACTACACAATGCTGCATGCAGACATGAGGAAGGGCCGGGAGTTTGTGGCCTGAAACACAGCGTCATTTAGCGAGCAAGCGAAAAGCAGACTGGATATGTTTGAGTCCTTTAGATGTTCCAACATTCACAGATATTATATTGAAAATATCAGCAGCAAAGGGACTTTATATTGTACATCTCCCACCTTAATTCTGCTAATCTTTGGATTATTGCACACCTTTTGAGCAAAGACTCCATCGCCAGAATAAATAGTGAAAAAGGGGGGACAAGCTTGCTGGGTACCTCACTGTAACTCTCATGTTTCCGTACAGCCCAAATTAATATTTAATTGGGCAAGAGGTTCATAATTTAATATTTTATACCATTAAAAAAAAAAAACACACTCCCACTATCTCTGAATTTTGCTAATACTTTAAATAGGGCCAGTTAAGGGCCTATTGAAAGCCTTTTCGGAATCAGATAAACCATGTCTGATTGTACCTATTGACTTAGGCAATAAAGGGAGCAACTTGATTGCAAGAACCTTCCTAAGCACTTAAAAATCTACTCCCAGCAAAAAGAGGGGCTACTTTCATGAGAAAAGCATTTTACTCTGTCAAAAAAACCATTATACACCCTAATCAATAAATCCACCACATGATTTGAGACGATTTTATAAAATATGGTAGTATATCCATCCAACTTGGAAAAGAGACGGCTGAGGGAAGATATGACAGAAGTTTATAAAATAATGGAGTAGAACAGATAAATATAGATTGGTTGTTTACCCCTTCAGAAAGTAGAAAAGCTAGTGGACACACAATGAAGTTACAATGTAACATTTTTAATTTATTTTTTTTTTTACAGTCTCTTTTATACCGCGCTATTCATCAGTGCGGTTTACATGAAACAGAATGACTAGCACAGTGCATCAAGCTGATGTGTTTACAAAGAACAGGTACTACAACTTGAATAAAGATTTAAGATTAATTGGAGAAAATATTTTTTTTTTTTTAAATATTTTCAACTTACAAAAAAGCAAGTACAAAGAAAACAAGAGCATTACAATCGCCCAACACCATGTTATTATAAGAAAACATAATACCAGAACTAAATTTATCTAGTAAACACTCTGCCTAGCCCACAACAAGGAGGAGACAGTACTAAAGTAATTAATCAAAAGAAATATCAAGAGCATTGCTCTAAGTTACGAGACAGCACTTAAACAAGTTCCCTACCCTAGATCAATCAATTATCCATTAGCCCTCTTTACCATTCAAGAAACTACACAGTTGAACCGGGTCTAAAAAAAACAAATTTAGAACCCTGATGAGTAACTAGGTTACTCAGAGAAAATATTTTTTCACTCAATATATAATCAAACTCTCAAACTCGTTATCAGAGAATGTAGTAAAAGCTGTTAATTGAGCTGGATTTGAGAGAGTTTTGGACAAATTTCTGAAGGAAATGTCCATACACCATTATTAAAAACACTAGAAGCCCCAAAGTGCGTCAATTGACGCCAAATGCATCTAAGGTTTATACCAGCACCACTGCTAGAACCATGTCAGTTATGTAATGTCACATACTGCATGCAGTAAACAAATAACTTAAAATTAATTCACATCTGCATTTCATGCTGAATGCAGTTGTGATAATGCGCCAATTGACGCACTTTGGGATTTCTAGGTAAAATGTCTTTTTGGGGCTTCTAGTGTTAGGGGACCAGAGAAATCCACTGCTTACCCACTGGGCAAGCAGCATGAAACCTGTGTACCTTCTGAGAACCTGACAGGTACTTGTGACCTGGATTGGCTACTTTTGAAAACAGAATACTGGGCTTGATGGATCCTTAGTCTGACCCAGTATGGCCTCATGTTCTAACCCTAGTGCCTTACCTGCCGTGAGCATTTTAATTATTACCAGGACCTCATGAGCTGAAATAGGTCTATTCAAGAGTTCCTTTTCCATTTCTTCAACCTTGAGTAAATTCACTGAACTAGAAAGTTGTCTATGTCCTCTTCCAGCACCTGCTTCTCCAGTGAATAGAGTTCTCTATAAAAGTTCTCAAAAGCACCTAATCCCTATCCTTAATCCTTTGAATATTACGACCTTCAGATTTTTTTCTCCAGTCTAAAGACCAGCAACTTAGATCCCTTATTTACCTTTTCAAAATAATTTTGCTTCAATTTCTCCGTTACTTACCCAACTCATATATTACTGGCAGCACCTGTAGCTTAAGTCTTGCTATCTGCAATTCCTTTAGTTCTACAGGACTAATCTGTCCTGCTTTATGTTTAAATTCCAAAGTTGCCATTCTGCTTGTCAGTTCCTGTTTTCATTAGACTATAGTAATCAGGTCGTCTTACTTGAGCGATAATATCAATAATAAAGTTGTATGCACTCAAAACATAACCAAAGGGTATTGAAGCCCTACTGTATCAATAACTCATGTTCTTTTCATAGAAGAAAGGCTTATTTCTTCTTGTGGGAGAAAGGTCTCAGACATTCAGCACAAAGCCGATTAATGTCTCTGGCTCATGTGTTGTGTTCGCATCAATGACCTTAACTTCCACTTAGGAAAATTCAGTTCCTGTTTGGCATGTTCAGTGTTTTACACCCTCATACAGCAATAGAGGGTGTAAAACACTGAACATACATGCCTACTTTCATGGCATCCCTTAGCAATTGGGTAATCTTTCCTCAGCTCTGAGGTTTAAATGTTCTTCTATATGCTTCTCTATTTGTTATTTTATCTCATCACATAATAGGGTATCATTAAGTTTCCGTAAGCGACATGTTCTTGGAGCACCTGTCGCATTTTTTAAAACTGGCAGCCATCGGGGCAAAAAGGGCCCCCACGCGAGGTCAAAGACCCACGCAGCCAGCAGTTGGGAGGAAAAAGGGCGCAAAGCCCACAAAAGGAAAACAAATGCTACGAAAAACATTCCCTATTGCTCAAAAGAAAAGGAACAGGGAAGGGACAGGTAGAGGACCAGTGCAACCTGAAAAATATCAGGCCAGAGGCTGAAAGAGAAACACTTTTTCCGAGGGACAAGGATGTGCATCCAAAGGGCTCTGTGGAAAAAGGAGACTGAGCAAGATGGCACCCTTGGGCAGGAAGAGGACCACGCATGCGTGGCAGCAATCCCAAAGGCTTTCTTTGAAAGCTGGGGGAATTACTCTGCACGGGCTCAGTCGGTGCCGATGTCACCCATAAGTGAGGACTGACTTCCTGCTTGTTCCTGGAGAACATCAGGATTCAGCTCTCTGCATATATCAAGATGGTCCAAACCCTCCAAAGAGCCTCTTCATCAGTTGCCTGTTTTTCTTGAACCTAGAGGCCCAACCCGTAGAATTCTCCAGGGAGGGCTTCAGTGTAATATTAAAATCCTCTCCTAGAACAAGTTGCCCCTCTGCAAACTAACAAAGTTTATCCCAGTTTCCTCAAAAAATGCTCCCTGGTCTGAATTAGGCACATATGTTGGTAAGTGTCAAAATATACCCATTAAGCACCCCTTTTAAAAACAAATATCACCCATCAGTATCCCTCAACACTTCCTGTACCCATAGGTTGAGGTCTGATGAAATAAAAATGGCACATGCCCCCCTTTTTGCATGCTTTTATTGGAGGCCAACCACCTGGATACAAATTGTGGGTGGTATACCAAGTGTTCATCTCTGCTCATTAAATGGGTTTCTGTATAAAACCAACCTGTCTGTAACTATAGCAATTCTTTATACAATAATTGTCTCTTCCTATAAGGATTCAGTCTTATTAAAAGTCATCATCTTAATTCCTGTCATCCTATCAAATTTTTTACCATCCAATGTGTATTCAACTAGATTGCCCTGGTCAACCAGACAAAACCTAATAAAAAGCGGCCAAACTTGAATCCTTAACCCTTCTCCTTTCCCTTACTCCCTGCTTCAAGTATCCTCCTTCCCCCACCCACTCCTTCCACCCCATACTATCAACTCGCACTAAATCCACTCCCATGACTTCTACTCAGGCACACCACAATCAGCCAGCCACATCTCCACTTTCTCAGTAAGGTCTCCTTATGAGTCACATCTCACATATTCATCCCAAACTACACTCAAATCCCCACACGTACAAAATATCCAGAGGTTCAAGTTTAAGCAATTGAAAACCACTTCAGTTCAAAACGAGTCTCTAGAGTCCCAGCAGATAAGGTTTAACTTGCACTACTAGGCTTCTCAGTTTATGTATCCTTTGCTTGGCACTGCAGGTATTTGCCTCCCTTGCCCAAGCATTGTCAGTGTGAATCAACTGTTTTGCTTCCTTTATGTGCCATCTTTGTTCCCCTTAAAAGGGGAGTGGGAAGGTTATTCCATCCAGCTTTTGCATCCCATTCAGTGTCTTTTCATCAGTTTGTGCTCTAGCAGTCACTCCAGAAATCGTGTACTGTACTCCAAAAAGGTATAACCATCGATACTGGGCTTTTTCTCTAACTCTTTTAGCAATCTCCTTGAAGTCTCTGCATTTAAGAATCAGCACAGATAAATTAGAGTAGATTTCTATGGCACAATCTTCCCATTTGATCTAAGTTCTCACAGCTTACAGAATTGCTTTCTTGCTCTGGGACTGCTCTCTCACTGTGGGCTCAATGTTCTGTAGGCTCTTCCTATTTGCAGGAAAAGCTCTGTTCTGCTGCAGTAAAAATAGCCACAGAGATTGTTTTAATCAAGCCAGCATAATCAGGCCTCATCTTCCTCTGGGAGATCTTGAGTCCTTATATTGCTTCAATGGACTCTATTCTCCATATCCTTTATCTTGGTCCATACCTCAGAGTTATTCTAATCCATGCCCTCATTTCTACATTGGAGATTCACCAAAGTCTCTTCCTGGTCCTCCAATTTTGTTTCAACTTCCTCCACTCTCGGACCTAGATCAGTTAAGTCAGTCCTGAGGTCTTCAATCCAGGAGCACATCTCACTTTTAAATGTCAGATCACCACTCCTGGGGAACGTAAGCCATCCCTTCATGCTAGAAAGGTAGGAAGAGAAAGGTAGGAAGAGAGGGCGTGTGGTCCCCTTCTCCAGCACTCCGGCCCTCCTCAAGCAGCTCTCCCAGCCAGGATAGAGCGGGCCGGAGCACCAGACCACCCCCACCGGAAGCGCTGCCCAATTGGGGCAGCCTGCAGGCCAGATTTAAACCGGCGCCGATCGGGCACGCCCGCGCCTTGTGGGCCCGCACCTGAGGGCCTCGCCAGAGGGCCCTTTGGCTCAGCCCTTAGGCGCAGGCCCGAAGAGGAGGGCACACAAAAATACCTGCCACTGCAACCCCCACCTGTATCTAAGAGATGTTCCAGAAGAAGAACACTCGTAATTGACTCACCCCACGACAGCGAAGCAAGAAGCCACTCCACCTCAATTAAGGAAGATAATCTGACTGCTGAACTGCCTACAATTCTGCAAGATGAGTACATTTAGTTACGCCTAGACTCTTATAATCCTATATGCTGTTCCATAAAGATGTTTTGCTTGATCATTGTAATAACATACAATTGCTTCTCATCCTTACCTAGTTAGTGAGTTGATAAAGAGCTATAGTGTAGCAACCAAACGCAGATATCTATTAGCAACGATAGGCAGAACCCCCCGGTGAGAAGCTGATACTTTGGTTGTTCTCAGCACATACCCCCAGAAGCGAGCACACTGTCCAGAAACCCTTGCTAAGTTACCTAGGCCTGATCGCCACATTCACAAACATGGCTATATCTTTGCTTACCCTCACTTTAATCTACACACTAACCAACACGTTTTACGAATCGACTGCTTTCTCACAGGGTTATAACCCTATCCCACTACTTCTTAATATTAGTAGGAAATATTACCATAACCAATACCAACCACACTCAAACCCCTATCATAGAAGACAGTCTCATTTACTCTATATCTCACTTGGACCTTCACCAACAACAGAACTCAAGGAAAAACAGAACAAATCCTCAAATGTGCCCTCATCAATGGACGCTCTGCTCGCAATAAATGGACAGCCATCACAGACCTTTTATCAAACCTCAACCTGGATATCCTAATGGTTACTGAAACATGGTTGGCCGAAACTGATAACGCTATACTAAATCAAATCACTCCACCCAACTTCTCGATCTTCACATGCAACAGAGAAAACAGAAGAGGAGGAGGTGTCCTTATCTTAGGAAAAACTGCACTACAATATCGAATCAACTTCACCAAAAGCACACGACACCTAAATATGTTAACAGTCACCAACAAACTTAACACTCTAAACCTCATATACAGGTCACCTGGCTCTGCGTCAGATGAGCTCTCTGATGTGATCGACCTAGCCTGTAATCCGCAAGATCCCTCCAAAGCAAACTGGTTGATGGGAGACTTTAATCTTGCCTCCACTCAGCAAGAATTATCTAACACCTTCCTAGAGGCAATGTCCAGCCTAGGCTATGAACAAATCGTAAAGGACCCCACCCATCAACATGGCAACCTCCTCGACTTAGTCTTTGTCCCACCTAAAGACATGAGTAAACTAAGCCAAATTGAACTGTCACCCCTGTTCCCTGGTCTGATCATAACCTAACATTCCAGATACCAACACTACAAACAATGGATTGCAGCCCAAATACTTCGGAACCAGAGAAACCATCCCGTTTCAAACAACTGGACAGAGAATTGATCACTCATCATGTAATCCCAATCCTATCCAAACCATCATCCAACCTCAACGAAATGCTCACCAATTGGAATAGCACCCTCACTCGATATGCCCAACTTCCGAGCATTGACAAAAAACATACAAATAATAATCGTTCCCCCAAGAAGCGGAATGCCCCATGGTTCTCCCCCAAACTAAGATCCTCCTTACTACACCTTAGAAAATTGGAGAGAAAGTGGCAACAGACCCGCAGTACAACAAACCAAATTATATATTTAGAACATCTGAAAAATCATAGGGTATCAACATGGGCAGAGGAAAAAATTTCATGCCGAGCTCCTCAACCGCTCGCTAAATAAGCCACGCGACTTGTTCGAATTAGTGAAATCATTGACCAATCAACCACCACAGCCTCAACAGGAGTATAGACAACCTCAGGCATACGCTAATCACATCCAATCCAAGGCAATAAAAGTGAATACTACTACACCTCAAGGATCCTCTCAGAACTCCCACATACAGTTTCCACTCACTAAGCTATCACCCCCATCAGCCAAAACCATAGAAGAAATAATTGCCACCATCAACACCATGACGGCTCCGAACGACCCATGCCCAGCGCACTGGATCAGAACAATGCGTTCAGAGCTAAGTCCATTCATAGCTGATATTGCAAAACAATCATTTACAACAGGAGTCTTCCCGGATGCCCTCAAGGAAACATCCATCCGTCCATTACTAAAAAACCACCATCTCGATCCGAAGAAAGAGGACTCCTACCGACCAATCTCCAGTATCCCATACTTAGCCAAAATACTTGAGAAGGCAACACAAAGACAGATTCAACATATAGATGCAACTTCCCCGTTAGACCCATGTCAACATGGATTCAGAGAAGCGCACGGCGTAGAAACTCTACTAACTTCATTAACTAACACAATCATCAATGGGATTGACATCAAAAAAGGCTTTGCATTGATCTTTCTTGATATTGCCGCAGTGTTCGACACAGTAGATCACAAACTACTCCTGAGACTCCACGCAAAGGGAATCCATGACCGCGCATGGGATTGGTGCAAATCCTACCTTCAAGGCAGATGGCAGCAAGTTCGGGTTGGCAACAAGACATCAGAACCCTTCCAACAAGGACAGGGAGTACCTCAAGGATCTTCATTATCGGCACTACTTTTCAACATATATATGCAGCCAATCTCCGACATAACTCGCTCCTTCGGCATATCATGTCTCATGTATGCGGATGATGTGCTGTTATTCACACCTATAACAATCACATGCCCAGATTTCACAATACTAATCAAATGCTTCGACGCAATAACAGATTGGCTTCTCAATCAGAACCTACGCATAAATTTAAAAAAAAACAGAAGTGCTAATTATTACACGAAACAAAGATTTCTCCCCGCCGTCAACATTAAAAGTCAGGGATGCAGAACTTCTGGTCAAATCCAACATACGCTATCTAGGGGTAATATTAGACCAACACTTGGAATTCAAAGATCACATCAAATGCACAGTAAAATCTATTTACTTCAAAATCAAAACCCTCCGCCACCTGAGACCCATGATGGAAACTAACGACTTCCGAACTGTTTTTCAAGCCCTAGTGACACCTCACTTTGATTATGCAAATATAATACTACAAGGCCTTCCAAAAAACACCCTGAACCCGCTACAGATGGCTATGAACGCAGCGGCACGTGTCCTGTGTGGAGCATCCAGGAGGGATCACATTTCACCTATATTAAAAGAGCTTCACTAGCTCCCAATAAGATCCAGAATCCTATATAAGACCCTCCTCATTACCTTCAAGGCATTCAATAAAATATCACCCTACTCAATTGTTGATCTGCTCATTCACACCCCAAACAGATCCAGAAGAGCATTCGCAGAAAATATTCTAGTGATACCAAGCGAATCTATAAAACGTAACCAATCAACCATCAATAGAGCATTTACATGCTATGCCCCCAGGTGTTGGAACAAACTACTCACTAACATAAGGGCAATCAGAGACCTCATGCAGTTTAGAAAGGCCCTTAAACATCACCTGTTCCTCTTACACTTTACACAGACAGATGATCCCCCCCCCCCTCCAACAATCACCCAGCTATGTCACCTGAACACAGGCATTTCAGATCTGCAATTAATCTATACACCAGTATGATAACTATTCTTTACCAGTATAATACAAAAACGCTGTAACCTGACCCGGATTGTAAAACCTGTTATATTCATTCCGTTATTTATCTAAAGCTAAATTCTCATTGTATATAGTTTCCCCAGTTAAGTCCATGTTATAACCCTGTTTTATGTAAACGCAGGACAAAATATGTATGTCCAAGTGTTTAATGTTCGATGTAAACCGCACTGATGTGAAATAGAGCAGTATATAAAAATGTTAAATAAATAAAATTAAATAATACACAGGTGCAGTGGGATGCTCCCAAAAGCTTTCCTTTTGGACGCTGGGGTGCATTCCCGTGCAGGCTCCGTTGGTACCAACATCACCCTTATGTGAAGACTAAATTCCTGCTGTTCCCGGAGATCACCTGTTACAGGTAAGTAACTACGCTTTACCAGATTTGAAGACCTGAATCTGAGTGTCAGGCAGGCCTCATGTTTATTTTGATTCTCTCATTTCTGCACCCAGAAAAGCTGGTGAGGGCACAAAAAATAACAATTCCACAAAGTTTTGGCCAGGCTCGAAGGATTCCTAGTTCAAAAGATCTGGTAAGAAATGGAGATGACTTCTGATGACATCAGACAGCCTGACCACTTAGGCTGGTGTTTGTACAGAGCTGTGAATAATCTGTTGAGTTTGCAGTAACTTAAGAGAGGCAGCAGTTGCCCGTGCAATGAGACTCTTAAGCTGGTGTGTCGAGCCAATGAATGTCCTGGGAAACAAGTTGGTATCAAGCTTGCTGCATCTGTGTTTAAAAGAGCTATTAAGGTCTCCAGAAGCAGCACAAAGATGACAGCGGGGTCAACACAAAGCAACCAAGACATGGAATGCCAAGAGGAGGTAGTTAACATGAATGATGCTAGGGAGCTTGCAAAACCTTAGAGATGTGGTGGCTAGAGGTTCAAAGGGCAGCTTGAAAAGCTGTCCTAAAACATTAAGATCCCATGCCCTGAAGGTGGCTTAATGGGAGGTTTAGTTAATAGAAGACCCCTCATGATGCGTGCTACAAGCGGCTGAGAAGAGATGGGCTGACCATCCAGGGGTATGTGAGAGGCCACAAATGCACTTAGGTGCACTCTTACCAAATTGGTTTTGAGTCCAGAAGAAGGGAGGTAGAGAAGATATTCAAGTAATGCATCCACCGGAGCTGAGAAGGGGTTAAGATCCCTTTCAGAACACCAGAGAGAGAATCTACACTACTTGAAGGCGTAGGAGCATCTAGTGGAAGGCTTCCTAGAAACTAAGAGGATATCTTTTACCTGAGAGAGGTTGATGTCCTGGAAGGCTATGCCTTCAGCAGCCATGCTGTAAGATGTAGGGACTGCGGATTGGGATGCAGTAGTATCCCATCCTCCTGCGAGAGGAGATCTGGAGCAGACCCCAAATCTACTGGCTGAGCTTGAGACAGATGAAGAAGAGGATACCACAGTTGTCGTGGCCAATGTGGGGCTATAAGAATCATGTAGTCCCTGTCTCTCTGGAGTTTGACGAGAGTTTTGGGAATTAGGGGAATGGGAAGGAAGACATAGGAAACCTTGACCCCAGTGAAAGTGAAAAGTATCTACCTGCTGGTTGTTTTGTGCAGATGTCCTGGAGCAGAAACGGGGAAGCTTGGCATTCTGAGGACGCTCGAAGAGGTCTATATCTGGGGTTCCCCATATCTGAAAAAATGTGAGTGACCTTGCCCGCATGGAGAGACTACTCGTGGGGTAGCAGGACTCGACTCCGTTTGTCTGCCAAGATATTCTGCTTGCCTGGAAGATACACCACAAGTAGATGAATTTGAAGCTGTATTGCAAAAAACCACAGATGCAGGGCTTCAGTGCAAAGGGTCCAAGAGCCTGTTCTGCCCTGCTTCTTCAAACAGAACATGGCTACTTGATTGTCTGTCTGGACTAGAACTGTCCGGAAATGAAGATGGTCCTGAAACACCTTCAGAACATTTTGGATGGCCCTGAGTTCCAGCAGATTTATGTGGAGTTGTGATTCCTGATGTGACCAAAGACCCCGAGTGGAGAGATTGTCCAGATGAGTTCCCCAGCTCAATTTGGACGTATCCGTCGTCAGGGTACATTGATGTGGAGGCATCTGAAAAGGTGACGCTATAAGAAGGTTTTCTGGGGATTGCCACCACTGGAGAGAGGCAATTAGACGCGTAGAGACCATTATTTTGTCTCCAAGGTGATCAGACACCTGAGACCACTGGGAAGCGAAGGTCCATTGAACTGCACGCATATGTAGACGAGCATATGGAACATGTACTGTTGATGCCATATGACCCAGGAATTGCTGCATTTCTTGAGCAGTGAGAAAGTTCTTGAGGCATGCTTGAGATGCAAGCTGATTGAGTCGAGTGCAGCAGGCTTGGGGCAGAAAAGCCTGATTGTTGAGTGTCTAGGAGAGTCCCTATAAACTCTAGAGTTTGAGAGGGAACGAGTTGGGACTTTGGAAGATTTATTACAAATCCCAAATGTTGCAGCACCTGCATGATGCATGAGAGGGAAAGATTGGCCTCTAGAGAGGTGCTTGCTCGAATGAGCCAGTCTAAGGGAAGACAAATCTCTCTAGAGTCCTTAGGAAAGCAGCTACTACTGCCATGCACTTTGTAAAGACTCTTGCGGCAGAGGCGAGGTCGAAAGGCAGGACTCTGTATTGATAATTTCTCCTTTAGAACAGAAAGCGCAGGAACCTTCTCTGTGTCATGCATGAATAAGTATACAAGTATATGCCTTCTTTAGATCTAGAGAACAGAGCCAATCATGACTTTGGAGATAGGGCAGAAAAGTACCTAGGGAGATCATTTTGAATTTCTCCCATAGTAGATACTTGTCAGTTCCCTGAGGTCCAGAATGGGCCTGTATCCTCTTGTCTTCTTTGGAATGAGGAAGTATGAAGAATAAAAGACTAGTCCCTGCTGGGAGAGTGGTACCTCTTCTATTGTGCCCTGCAAGAGAAGGAAGGTGACCTCTTGCAACAACAGATCGCTGAGAGGGGGTTAAGAACAGAACTCTTGGAGGAGTCCAGGGGGTAGACTTTGTAGATGAAGTTTGTACCCCTCCCGTATTATGGAGAGAATCCACTGCTCTGATGTTACAAGATGCCACCTGTGGGCAAAATGACAGTCTGCTGGGAATGCAGATGGGATCTGGAATCTCGAGGCAGACCGGCTATGTTCTCCAGAAAAAAGTAAAAGACCCTGAGGAGGTTGGGTCTGCTGAGATGGCTGCAACTTAGGAGTCTGAGCCTTTCTATGTTGCTTCGGTGGCTGCTGCCTCTTCTGGGGAGCATGGATTGGGCACTGCACCGCAGGGTTATAAGAAGGGTAGTATTTCTTTTTCTTGTTGAAAAAAAAAACCTTCTTTGCTGTCTTTTTCTAGCTGGATTGGCAGTAGAGCTAGATAGTCTATTAAGAGTGGTGTTCTCAGATTCTAGCTAAGAAGCTTTATCCTGCCAATCCTTGCCAAAAAGATTTTCACTGGTGCAAGGGATATTATCCAGCTTATCTTGAACCCACTGTTCAAGATCAGATGCTTGGAGCCAAGCAATCCTGCGTGCACTGATGCATATAGCTGAAGTTCTGCTGATGCATAACAGTCAAAAGTTGCCCTGTTAAACTTAGAAATATTTTGGGCAGGCTTTACAAGGGTGAGATAATCAGTTCTCTTATCACCCGGAAGAGGAGGAGTAATCAACTTCAAATCTCTAGCAACCTCCCTAAGGAACATACCCATATAGAGTACGCAGGAACTGATTCTGGCCAATAACATTGAGACCTGAAAATGTCTACCAAAAGCACTGAGGGTTCTCGATTCCCTAGATTCCCTGGGTTCAAGGCATGTCTTAGCACTATTTGTTTGACACATTGCGGATTCCACCACCAAGGAATGGTGTGGTAATTGCATCTTTTGAAAGCTGGGACACACTGGTACTCAGTACATTGTATCAAGTCGTCGAGTATGTGGAGAGATGGTTAGGGGTGTCTCCCACATAAGAAGCATAAAGCCGTGACGTATGCGATGAATAGGGAGAGTAGCAGCATCTTTTGGGACTGCAGGGTATTGAATGACTTCAAGCTCCTCAGCCCTAGGTTCTTTCTCCGAAGTCACCGTTATGGACAGACCAAGAGCAACATCGCAAATAAAGTCTTGGAAAGACATGTCCTCCAGAAGGGACATGCGACATTGTGGAGACAGAGATGGATCTTCTGGGAGAGTTCTCATTTTCCAGGTACCTGCCAAATCGTCATCTGACGAATCGGAGTCCCACAGACTCAAAGTATTGACGGGCAGGGTGCTCATATTCTGCACATACTTTAGTTTGAAACTGGTAGCTGAAGCTTGCGGTGCCGGCACCTTGGTACCGGAAACAGACTCGAGAGCCGGCATGGGTGGTAGCATGGTAAGCAGCAAAACAGCTGATGTAGGCTCTTTCGGTTGCGTAGGCAGTACAGATGTCTGAGGAAACAACTATAAAGGCTTTACCAGTATGGAGGCTGCCAGTAAGGCCACTAAGCTCCGCTCAATGGCCAGGATACATTGATCCATGGAGTTTGCCGATGCTTGGGTATCGGTACTGGAATTGCGGACCATGATCCCTGAGCATAGCACCAGGAGCTCTCCGGAGGTGGAGGCTTCGGGAGCATCCTAGGACCCCACTAAGGCTTTGGAGGCAAGGTCCTCTGCTAGGGTTGTTTGGCCGGTGTATCCCCCTCCAGGGCAATGCTCGAGGCATCTTGATACTTAGGAGATCTACCCTTGGAGGGCCAGCCAGTCTTCGATGAAGACTTAGGTTTCGATACCTGAGATCCTTGAGAGGAAAGAGTGGTTACTCACCTGTAACAGGTGTTCTCCAGGAGCAGCAGGAATCAGTCTTCACATATGGGTGACGTCGGTGCCGACGGAGCCCTCGCGCGGAGCATTTCCCCAGCTTTCAAAGAAAGCCTTTGGGAATTGCAGCGCGCATGCGCAGTCCCCTTCCCGCCCAAGGGTGCCATCTTGCTCAGTCTGATGACACAGCTAAAAGACAGCAAACAATTAGCAAAATAAATCATATGACTGCAACTCCAAGGGGAGGAGGGAGGGTTGTGAGGACTGATTCCTGCTGCTCCTGGAGAACACCTGTTACAAGTGAGTAACTACTTTCTCCAGGACCAAGCAGGAAGTCAGTCCTCACATATGGGACTCCCCAGCTTAAGGCTACCGGAGACCCCAAGTGGAAAAATGAGCTCCCTCGAGCTCGTCAGCACAGAAGGAAGGAATCTTCTCTGAGAACGCCCCCGACCGGTAGCCCAACACCAGGGCCGGAGGGTAGGAGTTGCCTATACCCCAAAGAGATTATGGAGTACTGCCTGTCCGAAAGCACTGTCCCTGCGGGACTCCCTCTCAAGGCAGTAATGGGCCGCAAAAGTCTGGCTTGAAGACCAAGTAGCGGCCCGGCAGATGTCTGCCAACAGAACAGAGCGGAGATGAGCCACTGACGCAGCCTTCGCCCTGACACGATGAGCCGTGACTCGACCCTCCAACGAGAGGCCGGCTGCCCCATAAGCCCAGGCGATAAAGTCAGCGACCCATATGGACAACGTACGCTTGGAGACAGGGAGACACAACTTATTGGGGTCAAAAGAAACGAAAAGCTGAACAGCCTTCCGCGTACGGTCAAGGTAGAAGGATAACGCCCTCCTACAGTCCACGGTATGCAAGACCATCTCAGCCCGGTTGGCATGCGGCCTGGGAAAGAAGGTCGGAAGAACCACCTCCTGATTGAGGTGAAAAGGTGAGAGACAACTTTAGGAAGAAACTTAGGGTGAGTCCGTAGGACTACCCTATTCCTGTAGAACCTAGTGTAAGGAGGATCAGACACTAGTGCCTGCAGTTCACTCACTCGCCTAGCAGAGGTGAGAGCTACCAGAAAGCAGTTACTTACCTGTAACAGATGATCTCTGGGAACAGCAGGAATAAGTCTTCACATATGGGGTACGTCGGCACCAACGGAGCCTGCGCGGGAACGCTCCCCAGCTTCCCAAAAAGGAAAGCTTTTGGGAGCATCCCACAGCGTCTGCGCGCTGCCTTCCCGCCTTTCCTAACCGCCTCTCTCCAGTTCGAGTTTTAAAGCTGAGACAAAGAGAGAGAGGAAAGGAAAGATAGAGAGATACAACTCCTAGGGGAGGTGGGTGGGTTGTGAAGAATTATTCCTGCTGTTCCCAGAGATCACCTGTTACAGGTAAGTAACTGTGCTATCTCCAGGAACAAGCAGGAATGAGTCTTCACATATGGGGACTCCCCAGCTAGAGATGACCGGGAGATCCCCAAGGTTGTGAGACCCTGAGAAGGGCTCTACCTCCTCCCATGGATCTCAGGCATCCAACCATGGATGGAGGGTAGGAGTTGATTAAGCATGGAACAGGTGTTTGAGAACAGCCTGACCAAACAAGGCATCCAGGCGGGAGTCCTTGTCCAAACAGTAATGGGCTGTGAAGGTATGAACCGAGGCCCAGGTGGCTGCTCGACAGATCTGGTCAACAGACAGAATTTAGATGAGCCATAGAGGTGGCCATGGCCCTCACATTATGAGCTGTGACATGGCCCTCCAGAGAAAGGTTCTTACTCTGGTAGGCGAAAGAAATACACTGAGCAATCCAATTGGACAGTGTCCTCTTAGAGACTGGAAGTCCCTAATGAGAGGGATCAAAAGCAACAAAGAGTTGAGAAGACTTTATGTTGCTGTGTCCTTTGTAAGTAAAAAGCAAGAGCTCTCTTACAATCCAGGGTATGAAGATTTCTCTCTGCACTCGATGCATGAGGACCTGGAAAAAAAAGACAGGTAAATACACCTCTTGATTAAAATGAAAA
The DNA here is from genome assembly GCA_033557465.1 of Ichthyophis bannanicus. Taxonomy (NCBI): domain Eukaryota; kingdom Metazoa; phylum Chordata; class Amphibia; order Gymnophiona; family Ichthyophiidae; genus Ichthyophis; species Ichthyophis bannanicus. Next base: position 675,838,279 of record CM066032.1, on the reverse strand, counting down.
GGTGAGACCACTTTAGGCATAAAGTGTGGATTGGTCCTAAGGACTACCTTATCATGATGGAACCTTATATAAGGTGGATTAGCCACTAAGGCCTGCAGTTCACTGATGCGGCGAGCTGAGGTGACTGCAATAAGAAAGATAACCTTCCAGGAAAGAAATTTCAAGGAGGTAGTGGCTAAGGGTTCAGAGGGTGGCTTCATGAGCTGACCAAGAACCAGATTCAAGTCCCATGCCACTGGAGGTGGTCTAATGGGAGGTTTAGTTAAAAGAAGGCCTCTCATGAATTTTGCAATAAGAGGATGAAAGGAGACAGGTTGTCCATTGAGAGGCTTGAGGGATGCTGCAATAGCACTCAAATGGACCCTTACTGAATTTGTCTTGAGGCCTGCATGGGAAAGATGCAGGAGATACTCTAGTAAAGAATTCAAAGGTATTGCTAGAGAGTTAATACCCTTCTCAGCACACCAAATGGTAAAACCTTTCCATTTAAAAGCATAGGAACGTCGAAACTTCCGGTTTGGGCGATGAGCTGATCGGACGGCTCACGATCAGCTCCGGGCAATTGCCCCACAAACCTGCTACAAAACATTTTAAAACTCCTTTTTATACAACCTGCATCGACTCTCCCCTCACGGGGCTTTGAACCTCTGACGCTGCAGAGACTCGCGGCCGTCCTTGTTTAATTGAGGCAGATAATTAACCACATCAGAGGACGTGCTGGGGCCAAATCGGGCACTTCCCCCACCGCCACCATCAGTTCTCCCTTTGCGGAGTATTGTGCTTGAAGCAGCGGAGGGACCTGCGGCCATTCTTGCCCGAGCGGAGGATCGTTTTCTGTCTAGCAAGTAAGCCGGGGCACGATCGGGCATTTCCTCCACTGCCAGCCTCCGTTTTATCCTCACGTGGTGTTATATGTTCGGCGGGAACAGGCCTGCGGCCCCCATGCACGATCTGGGCAGGCAACTTTCTTTCACAAGAAACGCGAAGAGGTGCGACCGGCCAGTCCCCCTATTAGCAGCTTTACATCCACGGAGGGCTGAACCCCCAGCGGTGGAGAGACCTGTGGCTGCCTTGTCCGGCCAGGACACGAGAGGAAGAGCATCGGGACGCGTTGGAGCACCCCCCTCGCTGCTGTGGCTGGTTCTTCCCTTAGGGGGTATTGTTTCTCCAGCGGACTGGGGGCCTGTGACTATCCCTGCCTGATCGGGGCGGGCAGCTGTCGATAAAGGCAAGAGCGATCCAGTGCTTCCTTTGTCGCCGGCAACAATGCTCTCCTCATTTGATGAAGTGCCTCAGGCGGTAAGGAGATCTGCGGCCATCCCTACCTAGCAGAGGCGGGCAATTGCATACAAAAGTTACAGCGGCTTTAAACCCTTGCAGCTGTGGTCTTTAATCGCACACTTTTACCTCTTCTATCCCACGGGAATAGTACCCAACGTGGGACGTGGTGTATCTCCCACATCTAGCCCGATGGCATCAAAAACTTTGCGAAAAGAAAAACCCCGCGCCACGGAGGGCAAAATGGCGGAAGGCTCACCACCTAGTCCGAAACCGGGCGGCCCGCCAGACTTAGTGGCTGAGGTCAGTGCCGCAGTAGTGCAGGCGCTCAGCGCACGTTTCCAGGACCTGGTGGAGCAAATTCAGTCGCTCGGACAACGTTTTACGGCGGTGGAGGAGCGTCTGGAGCAGGTTGAGACAAGGGTGTCCGATGTGGAAGACACACAACAATCGGTGGTGGCCAAGGTGGCTGCTCTAGAGACTTTGGTAAAACAGCAAGGGGATAAAATCGATGAACTGGAGAACCGAGGCCGGCGAAAAAACTTGCGCTTCATCGGCATTCCTGAAAGTGTCGCTGATAATGCCCTACTTGAATACTTACAATCCTGGATTGGGAGCCTCCTGCCAAACCTGAGAGAAGACTCTCTCAAACTAGAGCGGGTACATCGGCTAGGCCAAAGAAGAGAACAGGCCAGGAGACCACGTGCAGTAATTGCCCGATTTCTCGATTACAGACAGAAAGAGGAGGTGCTGAAAGCGGCAAGGGGCCGACGGCGACATCAACAGGACTCCGAGCCGATCTTAGTATTCCAGGACTATTCGGTGATCGTTAGCCAACAGCGCAGGGCTTTCTCCGGGGTCTGTACCCAGCTGTTCAACTGCGGCATTCGCTTCTCACTCCTCTACCCGGCCCGGCTGCGGATCGACCATCAAGGACACACTCGCGTTCTGGCGACCCTGGAAGAGGCGGCTACCTTTCTGGACTCTGCCTGCTACATCGGCCTCCTGACTGTTGAACGATTGACTGGGAGTGGGGTGCACCTCCCCATGTGTAGTAAGGAGGCCCAGAGCCCCCAGGGGCCGAACGGTTCCTGACAGCCTCCCTGCAGCTTCCACTGTCATGGGAGAACTCTTGGTTTTGTTTTTCATGTGGTGTGCTATGCTGAGATACAGCGTCTCACTGACTTAGTAAAGTATACTATGCCAAGGGAGACATTGTATACTTGTTATTTTGTTACAATTGCTATTTTGTTGCACTTGCTTCTGCTCTGCTAGTTCCTTGTTTATCTTCCTCCCTGCCTTGTTTCTGCCCCCGTGTTCCCGTTTGACCCTCTCCCTTCCCTCCCTTTTTTTTGCCTCTTTACAGGTGGGGCCTCGTCATGCTGTATTGGGGGTAGGGGGTAGGCGGCGATCAATTTGGGGGAACCCTGGGGTTGTATCGGCTAAGGATGCATGGCTAGCCTTGTTAAAACACCTTTAATAATTTTTATTTTAGGTTTAGCGCCTTGTCTGCACCATTTTGTGCTGTACAAGCTTATTGTTTCGGTGCTGATATCCCTGGCAGTCTGCATTGGCTGAGTGATTGGTGGGGACGGAAGCTCCTAGGGGGGGAGGGGTGGGAGCAGACTATGGCCGACACGTTCCTTAGAACCACCGGCGAGGCCTGCTTGGGACCCACTTTCACTGAGACCCCCTCACTTAGTGTTGAGGAGGCGTGAGACCTTGGTGCTATCACACCCCTCGGATGCCCTTGCGGCGACGGAAACCCACTTTCCTTCTGAGGCCTAGACGGAGGCAGGACTGGGGGTTGATCGCGGCAATGGCTGGAGAGCTTAATAGCGCGTACAGTTGGTTGACCGCGTCTAGAACAGGCCCTAGGCCATTGACCCCTGGGAGCGGCTGGGGTGTAGGGGCGACTTGAGTTTGATGCAGGGGGGAGAGAGGGCTGGCCTCGATAAAGCAGATGTGCCCGTCCCTGGTGGGGGGGCGGGCAGATGAGTTGGGAGGTAATTTGGGTGGACGCGGGTGGAGACAACATGAGAGTGGGCGAGTGGAGGGCGGTAGAGCCGACGGGGGGAAGCTTACCACAGCGGTTATTAATGGAGGGGCGGACTTTTGTAAAATGGTGCAAAGCTTGTACATTACACCGACAGCAGGCATACTGTGCAATGGCCTCATCTCAGATGACTTTACGTTGGGAAGAGGTACAGGGCAGGGCTGTCCTTTATCGCCCTTGCTCTTTGTTCTTTCTTTGGACCCGCTGATTCGCACCCTCGTAACTTCGGGGAAGATACAGGGAGTGCGGCTACGGTCGCAAAACTTCCTTATCTCGGCCTTTGATGACGACTTGTTAGTCCATCTGACGTCTCCGGCCACCTCTTTACAACCGCTTTTAGACGAGTTCCAGCAGTTCGGAGCAATTGCCGGCTTGCGCATTAATAAAGATAAGTCTGAAGTAGTGGATGTCTTAGGACATCTCTGTAGTTCTTGGAGAGGACCCTTCCCTTTACGGTGGGCGGATAAAGAATTCATCTATTTGGGCATAACACTGACCGGGAATCCCCAGGATTTATATCGGCGTAACCTAGACCGGATACTGCGGCATCTGGCAGTACAGCTAAACGCATGGGAACCTCTCCCGCTGTCTCTAGCAGGGAGGATAGCGGCAGTACAGATGATAATCTTACCTAGAATCTTGTACTGGCTGCAGACCCTACCAGTCTGGTTGCTCCGCCGTGACTTGAGTAAAGTGGAGGTTTTGCTTAAGCGATTTCTTTGGCGGGGGAAGCGGGCGCGGGTCCCGTGGAACCGCCTGCTTGGAAAATGGCGAGAGGGAGGTATGGGCCTACCCGACCTGAAGACTTACGCATTGGCCTGTCAAGCCAGACATTTGGGAGATTGGCTAGGGGGACGGAAATATATACGCCTAGGTCTTTAGAGGAGTGTTTGGTGGCTCCTGCGACTCTCCTGGGGACTTTGCACGGCACACATAAGATCTACCCAGACTCCAGTTGGCAGAGTCCGTTAGTGGACTCGGCCCGGCGCACCTGGCAACAACTTAACAAATATTGGCATGAAACTTGGAAGGTGTCCTGTTGGTTGCCGCTGCAGGGCAATGCCCAATTTACTCCAGGGTCCGAGACTACGGTGTTTAGGGACTGGTGGCTACGGGGCATCCGGACGGTAGGGCACTTGGTTGATCATGCAGGAAGCTGTAAATCCTTCCGAACGCTCAGTCGGGAATATGATCTTCCTGACACGCATTGTTTTGCCTATATACAAATCTCCCACTATGTGGCCGCCCTGCCGCGAGCCGCATTGCAGGTTGCGCGCTCAGCCCGTATTTTGGAATTTTTTCAGCTAGGAGAGGAGCGCCCACCGTCGATCTCCAATTTGAAACTTAGTTTGGAGCGCTATCGCCCTCTCCCCGACTATAGTGGAGTCGAAAGAGCATGGGCGACTGAATTGGGAGCAGATGTGCAGCCGGGGTTAGTACCGACGGCATTGAAACGGATTGGACGGCTGGTACAAGGAGTGCGCTGGCGTGAGATCCAGTTTAAATGCGTGACTAGGGCTCATTTTTCGCCGAGGCGGGCACTGCGCAGTCGTCTAGACACTGATGGCTCCTGCCCACGCTGTTCAGAGTCCTTGGCCACTCTCCTACATATGTGGTGGGGTTGTCGGGGAATACGGGCATATTGGGCACGGATATGCAACTTTCTCAGCACATTGCTTCAGCGGAGGCTCCGATGGACGGGTTTATTTGTAGCACTTGACCAGTTGCCGACCCCTGGACCTGCGAAAGCTGGTGAGAGTTTGCTTGTGCGGAAGGCCTGTCTGGTGGGTAAAGGGCCGATTCTTCGATTATGGAGGGAACGCCAGCTGCCCACTTTTAGTGAATGGCGGAACAGCTACCATCAATTAATGCTAACGGAACGTTGGATGGCGCGGGGCAGTGCCAAGCGTTGGACAGTTTTTTTGTCGGTCTGGGAGCCATATATTCAGCAGTTAGGGCCCCACAGCTGTAATGCAACCCTCCAATGGGGGAGTTGAATGAGTATGGTCTCGAGGAGTGGGTAGGAGGTAGCTGCCTTACTGTTCTAGATAATACTGGTTTACGAAACTGGAAATGGAGTGTGGGTGGGTTGGTGGGTGTGGGGAGGGAGGTGGGAAAAGGGGGGTCGGGATATAATGTAAAATGACCACCTGTTGTATTTTCTTTGTTGGCTCCCGGGGGGGAGAAGAACAAACCCTCCCCGCGGTGTCTGTTGATGTGTTTGGATTTCATGGTGGATTTAAATAAAGTTTAAAAAAAAAAAAAAGCATAGGAACGTCTAGTAGAAGGCTTTCTGGAAGCATGAAGGATATCCCTTACTTGCTGAGAAAGATGCCAATCTTGAAGGTCTAAGCCTTCAGCAACCAAGCCCCGAGATGGAGAGTTGGGGGTTTGGGTGCCACAACGTTCCCCCCTCCTGAGACAGGAGATAGGGAGCAGACCCCAAGTCCAGGGAGGGAGCTTAAGAGAGATGCAGAAGTAGAGGGTACCACACTTGGCGTGGCCAACGTGGAGCTATAAGAATCATAGTCCCTTGATCTCTCTGAAGCTTGAACAGGGTCTTGGGAATTAGGGGAATGGGTGGAAAGGTGTACAGTAAGTCTTGACCCCAATGAAGAAGGAAGGCATCCCTGGCCTGAACTACCTGACACGGAATTCTGGAACAGAATCGGGGAAGTTTGGCATTCCACGGACTTGCAAAGAGGTCTATGTCCGGGGTTCCCCAAATTCAAAAGATTCTGACTGTCTGGTCCATATGAAGGGACCATTCGTGTGGAAGCAGAACTCGACTGAGTCTGTCTGCCCAAGAGTTTTGAACTCCTGGAAGGTATACTGCCAGAAGATGAATTTGATGCTCTCTGGCGAAGGCCCACAATCTCAGAGCTTCGTTGCAAAGCGACAGAGCCAGTTGCTCCCTGCTTGTTCACAAAGAACATGGCTACTTGGTTGTCCATGTGAATGAGGACTGTCTTGTAGCTGAGCAGGGTATGGAAGACTCAGAGCCAAGAAGATTGCTCTGAGCTCTAAGAAGTTGATATGTAGGGAGGTCTCCTGTGGGGACCAAATGCCCTGGGAGGAGAGGTCTTGAAGATGAGCTCCACAACCCTTTGGAGAGGCATCTGTTGTAAGGATTCCTTGGGGTAACAACTGTTGGAAGGAGGAACCCAGCAACAGATTTTGAGTGGACTTCCACCACTGGAGAGACCAAAAGAGGCGCCTGGAGGTTGCTATTTTGTCTGACAGACTTCCAGATGCCTGGGTCCACTGGGTGGACAAAGTCCACTGAGCTGCCCTCATGTGAAGGCGAGCATAAGGGACCACATGCACCGTGGATGCCATGTGGCCTAGCAGTTGTAACATCTCTCGAGCAGTTAGCCTCTCAGATTCAGTTAAAAACCCACCTAACTGCACTAAGCGTAGGCAACGGGGCCTGGGGAAGATAGGCCCTTGCAGTTGTGGTATCCAGCAAGGCCCCTATGAACTCTAGAGACTGAGTAGGGGTGAGTTGGGACTTTGGAATGTTTATAACCAGTCCCAGATACTGCAGGACACACATTGTGCTGGCTAGGGAAGTCTGGGCCTCTGAGTGGGATGGAGCTCGGATGAGCCAGTCGTCCAGATATGGGAATACGAATTTTCCCAGAGTGCGTAGAAATGCAGCTATTACTGCCATGCATTTTGTGAACACTCTTGGAGCAGAGGCCAGACCAAAGGGAAGCACCCTGTATTGATAGTGCTTTCCCTGATAAAGGAACCGAAGGAACCTTCTGTGTGCTGGATGGATGAGTATATGGGTATACGCATCCTTGAGATCTAGAGAACAAAGCCAATCCTGACTCTGAAGGAATGGAAGGAGAGTACCCAGAGAAATCATCTTGAATTTCTCCTTGCAAAGGAATTTGTTCAATTCTCTGAGATCTAATATGGGTCTGTAACCCCCTGTTTTCTTTGGAATTAGAAAGTAGGGGGAGTAGAACCCTGAGCCCTGTTGAAGAAGAGGTACTTCTTCTATTGCCCCTTGGGCAAGAAGGGTGGAAATCTCTTGACCCAGAAGGTTGAGGAGAGATGTTGGAGAATTGAACTGTCTCACCATGGTGTGGGGAGGAAAGTTTAAGAAATGAAGTTTGTACCCGTCCCTTATGATGGAAAGGGTCCACTGCTCTGCTGTGATTTGCTCCCATCTGGGAGCAAAGTAAGCTAACCTTCCTGGAATGGTGAGAGGCTCTGGTTCTTTTAGAGCCAGAAAGGCTAAGTTCTCTAGGTGCAAGTCAAAGGCCCTGAGGAGGCTGAGGCTGTTGGGCTACAGTAGGCCTTGCAGCCTTAGACTTGGCCTGTTTAGGTTGTTGACGCTTTGCAGCAAAACAACCTGCAGAAGATGTCTGCTGACCTTAAGTAGGATATCATCTTCCCTTCTTGGGAAAATATGTCTTTTTGAACAACCTCTTCTGGACAGGATTAGAGGTAGACTTTGAAAGCCTATCCAAAGCAGAGTTTTCTGCATCCATCTGAGTGGCCTTTGCTTGCCAATCTTTACCAAACAGGTTTTTACCTGTACAAGGAAGATTTCCTAATCCATCTTGGACCCAGGGTTCCAAATCAGAAGCTTGTAACCAAGCAATTCTGCGTGCACCTATGGCAATGGCCGAGGCTCTGCTGGCCCCCTCAAAAGAGTCAAAGGCTGCACGGTTAGAAAATTTGGAAACATCCTGGGCATGCTTAAGCCAGGTAAGAAAGTCTTCCCTTTTATCTTCTGGAAGAAAAGGGAGGAAAGTTTGCAGATGATCTGTAACTTCCTTCAGAAACATCCCCATATAGACTATAGGAGTTGATTCTGGCAACAAGCATACTGGCTTGAAACATTTTCCTGCCAAAAGCATCTAAGGTTCTACATTCTCTTTCTGGAGGAGCAGATGAGTGCCTCTTTGCACTCTAACTTTTTCGTAGCAGACTGCACCACAATAGAATGGTGAGGAAGCTGAGTTTTATGAAATCCAGGACAAGGAGGGACACGATACATGGTATCCAACCTACGAGAATGAGAAGAGATGGTGAGAGGAGTCTCCCATATGCCTATCATGTGGTCATAAAGAATCTCATGAACTGGCAAAGTGGCTGCTTCTTTAGGATCCTTGGGATATTGCAAAATATCCAATTTTTTGGCTCTAGGCTCTGTCTCAGGGGCTACTGAGATAGAAAGCCCCTTGGCCACTTCCCTTATGAAGTCTTGAAAAGACAAGTCTTCTGGAGGGGACATTCTTCTTTTTGGAGAAGAAGGCTCCTGAGGAAGAAGTACCGATGCTCCGACAGAGGCCTCCGATGCAACAGAGTCTTCGGAGGAATCGAAGTATCGCCTCTCTGGATGCTCTTGTAAAGCCCGATACGCATACAGGGTGGTATCGACATCGGGAGTCATCAGTACCGATAGGCATCATCGGACAGGGTACCGCTGCAGTCGACACCGAAGCCGATGTCGATGCAACCGGTACCGGCACCGGAACCGGAACCGGTGTCGGAGCCGGTACCGACAACGAAGCTTGTTGCTATACCAGCGGCGTCGCAGCTTGTATGAATGCTGTAATGGCACGCTGCATGGTCAGAACATTCTGATCCATCGACGCCATGTCTGGAGGTCGGTACCGGCGGATTCCATCGGTACCCCAGAACATTGCAACAGGTGATCGGTCGAGGCCGTGCCATCGATGTCAACCTGTGACCCCATAGGAGGAGCTTTGGAAGCCGGAGCTTCCCGCTGGGGTACTTTTGCCGGTGCAGGATCCTCGAGGGCAAGCCAGGAGGCATCTCGATGCTTAGAGGGATATCTACCCTTCGAGGACCGGCTGGACTTATGTTTGGTTACCTGAGATCCATAGGAGAAAGAAGAAGCCCTGGAAGATGTCGATGCCACCGAAGCTGCATCAGAGGGAAACAGTGTACTGAGCTTGGCTGCTCGGTTCTGTAAACCTCTTTTAGACATCATGGAGCAGGACGGACAATCCGTGATGGAATGGTCAGGACCCAAACACTTAAGACACCAGTCATGGGTGTCGGTAACAGATGGTACCGCTGCACTTAGTGCATTTTTTAAACCCGGAGGCGGGCTTTTCCATGAGGAATTTTCTGTTAGGCCTAAGGCCCAACGAAGAAAAAAAACAATGAAGTGGAACGAAAAGTATTCTTTTTTTTTTTTTGAAGAAAAAGAAAGAAAAGACTGGCGGTACCGGTCCGACGTCGAAGGCGGCAGACGCGCGACCAAAGAAATAAAATAAAATAAAGAACTTCTTCAGCGGTGACACGAACACGACCTGCTGGCTCCGCGGAAAAGAAGAACTGGAAAGAGGCGGTTAGGAAAGGCGGGAAGGCAGCGCGCAGGCACTATGGGATGCTCCCAAAAGCTTTCCTTTTTGGGAAGCTAGGGAGCGTTCCTGCACAGGCTCCGTCGGTGCCGACGTACCCCATATGTGAAGACTCATTCCTGCTTGTTCCTGGAGATAAAGTTTTCCAGGAGAGAAAACGGAGAGGGCAGGTAGCCATAGGTTCAAAAGGCGGACAAGTAAGCCGCTGTAAGACCACATTCACATCCCACTCAGGGGCCGGTGGACGCAAAGGAGGTTTAAGCAGAAGAAGGCCTCTGAGGAAACGAGCCACCAAAGGGTGGTTGGAAAGAGGCCTGCCGTCCACCAGCGAGTGGAGTGCTGAGAGAGCACTAAAGTGAACTCGGACAGAGTTAGACTTAAGGCCCAGATTGGAGAGGTAGAGCAAATATTGCAACACTACCACTACCAAGCACGAGAAGGGATTCTCACTGTGCTGAGCACACCATGCGGAGAATCTACGCCACTTAAGAGCGTAGGATTTCCTGGTGGATTGACGCCGAGAGGCCAAGACTACATCTTCCACCTCTCGAGGTAGTAGTAGGGGGAGCTAGGACTACCCTTTCAGCAGCCAGGCCATCAGATGAAGGGACTGGAGGTTGGGGTGCAAGAGAGTCCCCTGATCCTGAGACAGGAAATCGTGTTGAAACCCCAGAGGAAGAGGTATGTCCACCGCCAGCTGTAGCAGAAGCGGGAACCACGGTTGCCTCGACAACCTGGGGGCTATGAGAATCAATGAAGCCCCGTCCCTGAGGACTTTGAACAGCGTTCTGGACACTAGTGGTGTGGGAGGAAACACATACAGTAGGCCTGTGGACCACGAGATCAGAAACGCATCCGCTGCTACTCTGAGAGGATGCGGTTGTCTGGAGCAAAATCTCGGGAGTTCCCGGTTCAGAGGACTGGCGAAAAGATCCATGGTGGGGAGCCCCCACTTGAGAATGACCTGCTGAACCACGAATGGGTTCAATCTCCATTCGTGTGGTTGCAGGATCTGGCTCAGTCTGTCTGCCAGGCAATTTTCCTGACCTGGGAGGTAGACAGCCCTGAGAAGGATTCCGTGATTGACAGCCCAAGAGCACAGTCGTTGTGCCTCCTGACAAAGAAGAAAGGAGCCTGTGCCTCCTTGTTTGTTCATATAGAACATGGCAACTTGATTGTCCGTCTGGACCAGTAGACTGGTGAGAGGGGAGGTGGGAGAAGGTTCTCAGAGCTAGGCGTATCGCCCGTAGCGCCAGGAAGTTTATCTGTTGAATAGCCTCCCAAGGGGTCCAGAGACCCTGAGTACATGTCCCTTGGCAATGTGCTCCCCAACCGAGAAGAGAGGCATCGGTTGTCAGCACCTGAGTATGCGGAGGGGATTGAAAAACCACTCCGAGCACCAGATTCGGAAAATGAAGCCACCATTGCAGAGAGGAGACCAGGAGGTCGGAGATCTTCACTGAGTCCGCTAGGCCCCCTGTGGCTTTATGCCACTGAGTGCGAAGGCTCCACTGAGCAGGTCGCATGTGCAGGCGGGCATTGGGGGTGACATGAACCGTGGAAGCCATATGGCCGAGTAGTCTCAGGAATTGCCTGGCAGAGACCAGGGAATTGCTGCGAAATTGGCTGGCCAGATCCAATAGCCTGTGGGCCCTGTCCAGAGGCAGAAAAGCCTTTGCTTGAGGAGTGTCTAGTTTGGCCCCTATGAACTCCAAGTTCTGGGACGGGAGCAAAGTGGACTTTGCGAAGTTTATGAAACACCCCAAGTGCTGAAGCAGAGCCACAGTGCGAAGGGTGGCCTGGTTGGCCTCTTGGGAAGATTGGCCCTTTATGAGCCAGTCGTCCAGGTACGGAAACACAAAGAGACCCTGAAGCCTCAGGTAGGCCGCCACCACTGCCAGGCACTTGGTGAACACCCTGGGAGCGGAGGACAGGCCAAAGGGTAGTACTCTGTACTAATAGTGGTTTCCTCCCACAACAAACCTGAGATATTGTCTGTGGTCTGGATGGATAAGGATGTGAGTATATGCATCCTTTAGATCTAAGGAGCATAGCCAGTCTCCCTGCTGGAGGTAGGGCAGCAGGATTCCAAGGGTAAGCATCTTGAACTTTTCCCTCTCCAGGAACTTGAGGTTTTGCAAGTCCAGGATGGGTCTGAGGCAATGTTCCCTCTAATTTTCTGTAGGCTGTGTGCGCATAAAATATCAGCTGTGCAGCTTTTGAAGGAAGGTTAAATTTTTGTGCGCCACATAACACTGAGTTATATACTTTAAAATTTGACTACACGTCAGAATACAGTATATACACCACATTGATTGCACTAGAAAATATTGTAGAACTTGTGAAAACCGTAAATACACAACTTTTAAATTTTAAGACGTCTGTGTTGTTTTCTATCAGAATCAGAACCGTAATTTTTGTGCGCTCTGTTGTAAAGTATGTGCGCTCGCTCAACGAGGTGTGTGCGCGCGCACACGCGCACAGCTTAGAGGGAACAGTGGTCTGAGGCCTCCTGTTCTTTTTAGTACCAGAAAGTACCTGGAATAAACGCCATGACCTCTCAGGTGGTGGGGCACCGGTTCCACAGCCTGATCCTTTAGCACAGTGTTTTTCAACCTTTTTTGTACAAAGGCACACTTTTTTCATGAAAAAAATCATGAGGCACACCACCATTAGAAAATGTTAAAAAAATTTACCTCTGTGCCTATATTGACTATATATAAAGTAATTCTCTTGAATAGGAATCAAACACTCCCACCAACCCCCCTCCCCTGCTGGTTCTCTAACCCCCCCCCCCCCCCCCTCCACTGCTGGTTCACTCACCCACCCCCCTGTCACTTACTCACCCCTCCTGCTGGGTCACTCACTCACTTACCCCCCCCCCTCCCCTGCTGGTTCACTCACACCACCCCCCCTCCACTGCTGGTTCACTCACACTCCCCCCCCCTTGCTGGTTCACTCACACTCCCCCCCCTTGCTGGTTCACTCACACTCCCCCCCCTTGCTGGTTCACTCACACACACACACACCCCTCTGCCCAAGCCGCTGCTTCTGCTTTGTACAGAGCAGCGGCTGCACTACACTTACATTGAAAAGTAAAGAGAAACTGTGTCAGGAGTCCTCCGGTCATCGCAGAGCCCGAGGAAGTGATGTCATGGGGCGGGCTCCTCACAGGCTGTCTTTCTTTTTCAAATTAACTTTATTGCAGCTAAAGTTAATTTGAAAAGGAAAGACAGTCTGTGAGGAGCCCGCCCCCATGACATCACTTCCTCGGGCTCTGCATGATCGGAGGGCTCCTGACACAGTTTCTCTTTACTTTTCAATGTAAGTGTAGTGCAGCCGCTGCTCTGTACAAAGCAGAACCAGCGGCTGCACTGCTATAGGGAATCGCGATCATGTTCGCGCTGCGGACTTCAGCACAAAAGCCGTTTTTTTGCTCTGGCCGCTCCCGATCTTGCAGCCAGAGCAAAAAATCGGCTTTTCAATGGCCGGTTTTACAACTGTGCCGGCAGCCGGCCTGGCCATGGAAAAACCAGCCAGGCCAGCTGAAAACCAGCCGGTTGGCAACCCTAATTTGTGAGCCGAGGCCACATGTTACGGATGAAATTGGAATTTTTCCCACGGCACACCAGACAATATCTCACGGCACACTAGTGTGCCGCGGCACAGTGGTTGAAAAACGCTGCTTTAGCAGACTTGCTAACTCCTGAAGGAGTAGGTCCCTGTGCAGAGGGGGTCTTGGAGGTTCCCCTGGAAAATAGGAGGGAGGTACCTGGTGAAAAATGGAGAAAATAGCCCTTTTGGACTATATGAAAAACCCAGGTATCTGATGTGACGGCTGACCACCTGTGGGCAAAGTGGGCCAGCCGGCGTCCTGTGCTGAGAGAAGCCAGCTGAGGAGAAGAGGCTATGCTGTTTGAGTCAAAAACCTCCACCCTGCTGAGCAGGGGCCGGTGTAGGTGGCTTGGGGGCCTTCTGCCTACGGGGCCCTTGACCCTTCCCCTTGGCCTGCTGACCCTGTTGGGGAGCTGCAGAGGCCTGATGAGGGTATTGTTTATAGGCAGACGACTTCCTCGGGTAAAAGGACTTTTTTCCCGAGCCCTTCTTCTTCTGAGAAGGGGCAGAGGTTTTCCTGGAAAGCCTAGTCCTGGTCAGAGTCTCGGTCTCGAGTTCTGCAGCCTTTTCAGCCATGGGCTTGCCAAAGAGGTTTTCACCTCGGCAGGGGACATCTACCAACTTGTCCTGGACCCATGGCTCGAGGTCAGATGACTGTAGCCAAACCTGTCGGCGGGCACCGATGCCGGCCCCGGCTACTCGGGCCGAAGCCTCGAAGCCATCGTAGGCTGCTCGAGAGATAAACTTCGAGCACTCTCGAATACCGGTGGACAAGGCCTGGAACCTCTGCAAAAGGTTCCTCGGAGAGACCAGCAGAGAACCCGTCAATCTCCTTTGCCAGGTCTCGGAGGTACATGCCCATGTAGAGCTGGTAAGTCTGGACACGGCAAGCAAGCATAGAGCCCTGGAAGAACTTCTTACCGAGGGCATCCAGGTTCCGGGCCTCCCGGCCGGGAGGCACCAAAGAGTGCATCTTCTGACTTTTCAGTCGATGCATGGCCGATTCCACAACCATGGAGTGGTGCGGTAATTGTGCCTTTTGGAACCCGGGGCTCTTGCGGACTCGATAGATGGAATCGACCCGCTTGCTTAACACCGGCGTCGAGGCCAGGGTCTCCCACATGCGGAAGAGCAGCCGCTCCAGCATCGGAGGAACCGGAACAGTAAAGGCCTCCTTCGGTGGAGAGTCATACTGGAGGGCCTCGAGCTTCTCGGCTCGAGGCTCCTCCTCGGGATCCGCGGGGAAGGCCAAGGCCTTGGCCATATCCCACATGAAGTCCGAGAACCGGGTATCCTCCGGTGGGGATCATCTCCGAGGTTCGGACTCGGGCGAGTCCGATGGGACACACCGAGTCCGATGAGTGTCGGGTGACTCTTCGTCCTCCGTCTCCCAGCCCGACTCCTCGGAGGAGGAATCGAGTGGCTCCGGTCGGGCAGGCACCGATGCCCTCCGCCCTGACGCCGAGGGTATCGGCGTCGATGACCTCGGCCCTGAACGGGAGGTCGAGGGACACCGTGGCCGAGGATCGACTCAAGCCCGCATGGACTCGAGGATCGGCTCGGCCTCCGGGGTCGACTTGGACGTCTAGGTCCCGGTGGTCGGGGCAGATGCACCGGTGAGACCGGCGATCAATGCCCGCTGCTGTTCCATGAAGGCAGCGAAGCTGCTCTCCAAGGCCGTCAACCTGAGTCCGAGCTCAGGAGACCCAGCAACCCCCGACTCGGGCCCCGACGGCGTCGGGCCCGATGTCAGCTCCCTCGGAGGAGAGTCCACGAAGACAACAGCACTTATGTGTCCAGGAGACTCCATCTCGACACGAGGATGCTTGGCAGGCCTCTCCGACCCCGAACGGCTATCGGGGCTATGCGACCTGGCCCTCAAGGAACCAGGAGCGTCCACTGACGCCACCCTCGCGGGTTTCTTCTTCCTGCGATGTTCCCGCGAAGGAAACCCCAGCTCAGAGGAACCCCCGACGCTGCTCGGGGCCGGAGTCCCGAGACGTCAAAGCCTCTGACAAGGTCCGGGCCCGGCCAGACGCGGAGTCAGAAAAAATTTGATCCTTCTGGTGCTGCAGACTCAATGCCTTCGAGGACATTTTGCCACACGGACCACAGATCATCGGGTCATGATCGGGTCCGAGGCAATGGAGGCAGCAGTCGTGTGTGTCGGTAAGAGACATAAGTTTCTTACACCGATCACATTTCTTAAACCCGCTGGTAGCCATCAGGGGAAAAAGGGCCCCTGCTAGGTCAAAAGACCGGGCTGCCAGGGAAAAAAGAAAAAAGGTGCGAACGCCAGTCACAAAGGAAAAAAAACGAAAAAGAGAGAAAAGGACTCGATACCGGCGTCTCGGTCCGAGCGGGAAAAGGATCCAGCGTCGAACCGGAGAAAAAAAGAGAAAAATAGGGAAAATCGTTTTTCCACGAGGAAAAAGTTGAACTACGTCCGTCGGGCTCCGCGGAAAAAAGACTTTGCAAGATGGCACCCTTGGGCGGGAAGGGGACCGCGCATGCGTGCTGCAATTCCCAAAGGCTTTCTTTGAGAGCTGGGGAAATGCTCCGTGCGAGGGCTCCGTCGGCGCAGACGTCACCCATATGTGAGGACTGACTTCCTGCTTGGTCCTGGAGAAGATGAAGCTCTCAATGACATCGATGCTGAAGACACTGCAGCAGAGGCAAAGAGGTGCCCAGTTTTGCAGCTCGATTTTGTAGGCTTCTCTTTGTCTTCTTCTCGCTATCACTTTTCACTCCATCACTGTGGAATTCACTCCTGGGCGACATGCGCGCAACTACAGACATTAAGGGTTTTAGAAAGAAACTAAAAACGCTCCTCTACACGAATCTGGGTCACATCATCTAACCACTTGAATAAAGTCATAACACAATCCTCCAAATTTGGACCAAAAGCCATGGACAACCAACCCAATAACTATATACATTTTGGTGTGAATGTTTATGTCATGCACTAATGACCCTGCACAAATTTAATCCTGTTATCTCTTCTCCCCCTCTCCTGTTCAACTATTCTTGTATATTGTTCATTCGTTCTATGTATATTGTTGAGTTTCAATGTAAACCGCTCTGATTGAAGGACAGAGTAGTATAAAAAAATGATTAAACAAATAAAATAAATCTTCCTACAGAGAGGACATTCTGAGGGTTGATGATCCGGTCCTAAACACTTTAGACACCAGTCATGGGTGACCATGGCCGAAATTGTACTGCCACATTTTGAACACTTCTTAAAACCACTGAATGGTTTTTCCATTTTCTCTGTGACAAAAGGGAGAGGCCTAAACCTAAGACGGCATTGATACACCTGAAGGAAGAAAGTTTTCTTCCCTCACTGATTTTTTTTTTTTAAAGAAAAGAAAGCACCAGTCTGTACAAGCATCAATGGGAAGGCAGACGTGACCACAAAAATTAAGGAAAAAAACACATTTTCTGTAGTGACAGGAATTGCTTCTTTTCAGCTCCACGGAAAATGAACTGAGGAGGGAGAGCTGGAAAGGTGGGAAGACAGCTACGCAGACAGTGGGATGCTCCCAAAAGCTTTCCTATTGGATGCTGGGGAGCGTTCCGCGCAGGCTCCATCAGTACCGACGTCACCCATAAAGAGTACTTTCCTGCTTGTTCCTGGAAATCTTTTAGATCCAAAAGCTTGTTATTCCCCCCCCCCTCCCCCCAATCCATTCCTTTTTCTATGCCCTCTGCCTCTGGCTTACCCCTAAAAACCTAGTGGGGACTGGAAAGAGTTGAAAGGGAGACTTCTGGTGATAGGATGAGGGAATGATGGAGAGCGAGGCTGGGTGGGGAATGGACACTGCTGGAGATGAAAGCACTCTGTTTTAAATTTTTCTTTACAAAAATGAAATATACTTAAAAATGTTTCTAAAAATTAACTTTGTGACTTGGAAATACCACAGCAGGAATAAACAATTTCTAAAGGCCCCAAATGGTTTGAAAATAAAACACCTAAATGTACATATGATACAGTAAAAATACCCAGAATCTTCTCAATATATGAGCTTATAATAGTTTGCTTTCGGAGGGACAACTTTCAAAAATTCCAGAGCTCTTTACATAATTTCAACATATGCGTCCTCAGCTCAGAAACAGACTATACAGTTCTCGTTTAGAAACAAATTTAGATTAAAACAAATGCATAGCTTTACCTGTTTGAATAATATGAATTACCAGCATTTCAATCTTTATCTCATCTTTAAAAAAAACAAACCAAAAAAAAAACACACACATCTTCCCAAGCAAATATAGTCATACTTTTATTCTTAACATACGTTACCTGGCTTTTTGCTTTTAGCATCAAGAGATTAGTTACTTTGCCGAAAGGTAAACCTAATGAAATGACCTCTGCTTCAGTGACTTCATTTGGAATTTTTCGAATATGGAGAACACGAGAAGGGGAGCACGGGAACCGATCACCTTTAATTTTCTTGCTCTCGTTCCCATTAGCTAGAATATTAAAGAAAACTCAGGGTTACGAATTGTACTCTGACGTTTGTTGTTTAGCTGCTGTATTGTGAATTCATTCAGTTTACAAAACAGAAACCTAGAACATGGCAGATAAGGCTCACCCTGTCAGCCCACCTTTCCGTCCCCCACATCAATACCACAGCCTTTACCCAAACTTTGGCTTTACACTCTTTTCAAAACATACTGTATCTGTAACTTACCGTATACAGAACTGCTATTTAAGACACTATATCAAAATGCTTCTAAAACAGACAATGAGGAGGACACTGAATATATCTCAACTACACTGCAAGTGAAATTTTATATGAAGATTAATGAAGTCATAAGACCACTGAACAGTATCTCTATTATAAAAGGTAATGTGCTGTTTTGTTGAATAGTTTTTCATAGTTTCTTTAATCACTAATAATGCTGGATGAGTCCATCTTGTGTTCTGCTTCGCATTCGAGATCTCAAAGCAGGCACAAGATCGGTTTCCTAGCAAAACAAATACCTACTATTAGTGTCCAACAAAAGATCTACAGTTAATTTAAAATACTGTAAAATCTATTTTTTCCATTCACATGTACTTGTCTAACTCTGGCACCTGCTGGGTAGGGTGAGATGGGGGGGGGGGCATTGAGCAGCAGCAAAATTTTGCATTTTACTGAAGCTTATTTTACCACAGGAGTCAGTAATTTGAATTATTCATTTGAGTGACTGCAATTTGAGATCAACTTTGCAAGCAGAGTTATTCTGCTTCCTGGGGGCATCAGGCCAACAACATACCCAGGAGTCTTCTTAAAGAAGTCAGTTCTTGGTTAAAAGAAAAAATAGGAAAAAAAAAATAAATAAGAAGGCACCCGGACCCAAATCCCCAGTTAATATGGCTATGGTTTAATTTATTCTTAATATACTGCCTCTTGGAATTCCAGCAAGGTGGTTTACAATAAAAACAGATACATATAAAACAGAACTACAATATTGATAGGAAAGAAAACAGTAAAGGAATTAGTGTGTGCAGGCGATTCCCTGCTCCCCCCCCCCCACCTAACTGACCATCATACCGCACCCCTCACCAGTTTCCAAAAGCCAGAGTTTGTAGGCCCCCTTTAAAGGCCTTGAAAGAATATTCATTACGCATGCTTGGTGGAACTGCATTCTATAGAATGGGCAAAGCAGAAAAAAAAAAAGGCTGAATATCTTATGCTTTCCAGCCTTGTCCAAAAAAATAGGGGAATGTTTAGATGATTTCCGTGAAGAGCCCGGAAGGCTCTAGCAGGAGCATGGAGGGATAATGCAGAAGCTAGGTAGGAGGGTGTGTCGGTGCAAAGGGCCTTCTGCATCAGTCTATCTTATAATGGATCCAATGCCCCCTTCCGATGCAGGCTTCTAGTTTATGCAAAATCCAAGCAAGAACAGGGTGCATCGAGGAGCAGGTCCCATGCCATACCTGGTTTAGTGAAGCCACTGAGAGCTCTCCATTTTTTTGCCTTGAGCTCCTTCCAAACATCTGTGGACAGTCAGTGGAATGAGCTGTGCCACCTTTTCCAGATGTATCCACCAAATACCATGGACCATGAAGAGCAGAGGTAAGAATTACATTGCCCTCCCCGATGAGCAGCAACAGTGGGAGGCCCTAAAGGACCAGTTCAAGAGCATAGCTGGCCTACCTAATGTAATGGTAGCAACAGATTACATGCATATGGTGCTTATATCACCGGGTGACAGGGAGTGACTTACCAGAAAGGCATGCACATACTACTACTAATCGTTTATATCACCCCTGGATTCTCTTCCCTCCACCCTCCAAAAGCAGTCCCTCTCCAATTCTGACACTCCCCCCCCCCCCCCCCATCCACGAAGAAGAATTCCCCCACCCAACCCTCAGACCTACCTCACGAAATCCCTGGTGATCTAAGGTTACGGGAACAGAAGTGATCTCCAGTCGCTCCTGCTCCTTCTGGAACAAGGTTCAAAATGACACCAGTTTAACCTTAGTGGTAGTCTTATGGTACTATCGCTAGATGTCAAGCTGCCTTAAGTGATCACCCTAGCCCATAACCACAAACCACCAGAATTTTTTTTAACCCATTTAACAAGATAGAAATATACTAGAACCAAATAGATCCAACAGGCATAACTACCAAAAAAAGGCAATACACAATGAGATTACAAGCCATCACAGATTAGATAGCATAGCAATGGCAGAGAAGGATCACTGCAAGTACAAGACAATCCTCCCTTTCATGGGGTAAACACATTTTTCTATCAGAGCTATTTCACAGAGTTGATGATGCCAGTAAGGAAGTACCGGTACTGTCTTGCAGAATGAACTTCAAGATTTGCTGCCAACTACTGCCAGGTGTACAAAGACAATTATAACAGTCAGGAGGACAAAACATGCCACCCTCATCATTCCAGATGAGCAAGTGCCTTTTGGAGCTGCAAATAAAGATAGCACAGATCCAAACCCAACTGCAACTTCTTCTTCAGCACAGAAAACTCCTTTAGGTGAACTCCATCTTCCAACTGCCACAGATGCCATAACCCTAATGGACCATGGCTGGGAAGAATGTACAATAAGAGGTAACCAGATTTTTGTTAAGGGAAAAAGAATTGCAAATACAGGGTGCTCGAAACATAGGAAAAAAATGACACCTACCACCATGCTTCCTCTGTATGAGCCAGTATGGAGATATTCTAAAGCATACCTGGTAATTTACTTTCCTTGAATCCTTCCTGACCAGTCCAGAGTAGGTTATGCTCCCCAGCCATCAGGAGGGAGATTTGAGCAACTTTCCAGCTATGTAATCACTTGGTATATCTGGTACAACTCTGAGAAAAGCCAGTATGACATTTCCCAAGGAGTAAGCCAAACTGAGAAATCTGAAAAAACACAAACAGCTTTGCCATAAAGAGTATGTGCAAATACTTAGCTCTCTTACTCTGAGGATACTAAGGTCAGGCAAGGCCGGAGCCTTCCCCAAAACCTGCAGAATATCTCCCAGGCAGCAACACTACTAATGGAAAGCCTGCCACTTTTTGATTACAACCTGCAGAAGGAGTATCCCAGGGTGGGTCCTAGACTGGTCTAGGAGAATTCAACAAAAGGAGATCATCATAAAGTATGATTAAAATCACTCATTATCCTACTAGACCAGACCAAACGAACAGCATGTATCCAAGCAGTCAGGACCAAGGATCGGAGAAGAGACATTCAAGACAATCTTTCCTGTCAAAAGGAGTCATCTGAATTACCTCTACAAGCATCCTGTAGGGCCTCAAAGGTGATCAACGATGGCCCAAGCTGATGCCACCCAAGAGGCCTGCGCTCTGTGGAATGAGCTTAGACTCGCTCCTGAATGCGCTTACCAGGCAGGATGCATCCTGCCCCTAATAGCCTACAGGGGTTAAACTGACAATGGAGGACTTCTCTTCCATCACTTCCCTTGAACTATCAAGGACATTTTAATAGAGCTACATTGGCTCCCAATTGCAGCTAGGATACAACACAAGATGTTAGTGACCACCTTCAAACTAATAAACAACGTATCCCCATCATTCCTATCCTCACTTATCAGCACACAACCTACAAATAGGGACAGAAGAACCATCAACTCGGGCACCCTGCAAGTCCCCACCAACTTCAGGACAGTGAAAGCAAGTACGAGTCGTAGAGCTTTCTCATTCTCTGCGCCAACTATCTGGAATCAACTCCCGTGTGAGCTGCGTTTAACTAAGGACATCACCAAATTCAGGAAGGAGCTAAAAACTCACCTATTCCGATGTCATTACAATCAGCTATGACCAACAACTGCGAGAGAGTTTAAAACTAATATGTATAAATATGTAAATATGTATATATAGGTGTAAGAATGTATAATTCATCCCCTAAGACGCTAACCATGTGTGCTGTGACCTCAGTTCTATGTATATACCACCCCCCCCCCCCCCAAGTCTTGAATGACAATCCCCCAAAGATGAATCAAACCGCTGCTGATCTCTGGAAGTAGCGGTATATAAGTGCGTAGTAAATAATAAATAAATAAAAAATGACACTAAGGCAGGCAGAAAAGCTTCACTCCTGCTAAAAGAAACCATGTCTAGATACCTCCCAAGGAATCTCTTGGAGGAAATTCCTGTAACATAACAGGCCTGCTACCCAAATCCTGGAGGGTTCAGGGCCAAGCCAAGGTCCAGGTTGAATTGCTAAAAGGCAGTAACATCTACAAAGGGAATAGAGAGACTGACCAGGTCCCAAGCAGCGAGATTACCAAACAGCTCAAACCGACCAGCATGTAACCACAAGAGCAAGGCCCTAAGAGAAGGTGCCAGGAAACTATCTTAGTTTGAGCTACTACAGTGCTTCTCCTGTAGGCCTGCATCTTGAGGGGGAAGAGAAAGGCCACACTTCTTAGACCAAGAGTCCACATAACATGCTGCATGAGTTCAAGCCAGAGACCCTAGGTTCACCAGGACTAGATGGGCCGAAAACTGGTGCGCCTAGGGCCATAAAAGAAGATACTTAGCATCCCTCTCCTAAAGTATGCCAAAGGAAGGGCCACCCTGCCTATCTACAGAATCTCTCTGCATCTGAAAAAAAAGCATTTGCCGGAGTGGTTAATACACAGGGTACTTCTTCGCACTATGAGATCACGAGTGGGAAGGCTGAACTCACTTTACCCGGACCCATAAAGTTCCAACAGTCTCTGACAGCATATTATTGAAGTTTGCAATATGTGGTCCAGCTAGGGCAATCTATGAGATGCTCCCCTTCCCAACAGCCGAGCTATACAACCACAAGAACTGCTCTGAGTCCGCAAGCTCTGCTGCAGCAGAAGACGACATACATGACTGACAGGACTGTGTCCGCCAATACCTAGTCCTTTGCATCCATTAAAGGAGGCGCAAGCCTATCCAGGGTCAATGTGATTGCTCTGGCCTCCAGGTGGAAGATCCCCAAGGGCCCTAAGAGGGGACAGAGTCCCTGAGAGGACTGGGCCAAATCTTGCAACTCCAGCCCTTCCAGCTCGAAGTCCAACTGATAAGTATCTCTGCAGGCGCTTCCCAGTCGTGAGGTTGAACTGTACTCACTTACTCCTTGATCTCCTAGGAGAGAGAAAGAGCCTGATCAAATGACATGGAATATGGCAGAACAGGCAATTCCTATGAATCTAGTACAAATGCACCCTAGACCAGAATCCGGCCCCAAGGACAAGGCTCTGCCTTAGAGAGTCAGAAGAAAGATTCAGGTTAGCAGAAATGACTAAGAACCGCCTGCCCCGAGTCCTCTGAGGCTTAAGCAAACCCTCCATTAGGAGTAAAGTCAACTCAGAAGAGTAGGAACAAACGTTAAGGAGCTCAAAATTGCGGGAAAGAATTAAGCTGTTCTCAGGACAGCCTATTCCCTGCTTGAACCTTTCCAGACAGTGCTCCTCTGGCCTGTATCACCTTTGGACAACCCCAAAGACACTAACTGGGACACACTGAAGTCCAAGCATGGGCAACTAGGACCTCTGCATGCAGAAAGGCCCTTCTAACCTCCCTTATCACCTTAACAAAAAAAGTATGGGAAGCCACGTCTAGGTCCCTAAGCGAGGCCTGGACCTGAAGAGGCAGCACAAATGCAGATGCAGAGAAACAGCTAATATTATTCACCCCAGTGACAAATGCCACAGCGACGTCCAGAAGTTGTGCCCTACCAACCTAGGCTACTGCCAGACCCAAAGAGCACCATACGAAGATCAGAGAGGGACACCAAGCTTGAAGATCACAAACTCTAGGCCCAGAACATGTCAAAAGGCGCTTAATTTGGTGCATCACAATATATCAGGGAAAACCTCTCCGGCCCCACCACAGAAGGGACAAGAGAAACAACCTGTCACTGCTATAAATGCTAAAGAGCGTCCAACATCCCCCACCTGAGTGAACAATCTCAGAGAGACCTTCAAAGCTCTGCTGTAATTCACCTAGTTTGGTTTATTTTAACACTTTTTCTATACCACTTTTTGTGGTATCAGTGGTTTAATTGAACTTACTTTTGCTATACAATGAACAAGCAGTAGTAGTTACATGAAACATTTACATTGGAAAAGCTATAGATTAATATCACAGTAATAGGGTAAGGAGGGTGATGACTTATTTACATGCAAAAAGTAGATCAATATGAAATGTATGGGTACTGAAGGAGGAGGATCTACGTGATGGATCCGAAGGATTCTCCGAAGAGGTGAATTTTTAATTTTCTTCAGAAGTCTGTTAGGTCCTCGGTAGCCCTTAGTCGGCAGCGAGTTCCATAAAGTAGGGTAATAGATTGAGAATGCTCTTAGACATTGTTTGGGAATTTTTTGTTTTGTGAGCTGGGATAGTGAGGAGGTTTATATGCTGTCATCACAATTTCGGGTCCAATGGCTTCTGTATGAATGGCTGTAGGCAGGCTGCAGTGAGATTACACATCGTTTTAAGGTGGTCATGATTGCTTTGTATTTGATTCTTGCTTTAATTGGGAGCCAATAAAGGCTTTTGAGCACTGGTGTGATGTGGTTATATCATGACATTTTAGTGATAAGTCAGGTTGCCGTTTTTTGAGATGTTTGCAAGGGTTTCAGAACAAGATATGTTAAGCCCTGGAGGACTGAATTACAATAAGTCCATGTCTGGAGTGATTAAGGCCTGGCATTCAGTACAGAAGTGATTGATATCTAGCAGTGGGCGAAAAATGCGTAAGATCTTCATCTTATAGTAAGCAGAGTTTACTGTTCTTCTGATATGTGCCTGAAATGTCAGTTGCTGGTCTAGGGGGATCACTAGATATTTAACCTCTGGCTTTACAGGAAGGAATACTTTGTTGACCTTGATTCTTTCTGGAGGTGAGCAGGATAGGTCTCTGGATACGATGAGTACTTATGACTTGTTGTAACTGATAGGTTGTGGTCATCTAGCCAGCTTGCTACTGCCTTGAAGCACGATTGTATTGTGGTGAATTCTGGGTTGTTGGTATCGAAGGGGGTGTATAGCATCAGTTCATCAGCATATATTTAGCAATGTATTTTATATGTTTGTGTATGATTTGGCAGATTGGTTGATGTACAAGTTAAAGAGTAAGGCTGACAGGGCAGATCCTTGAGGTATGCCTCGCTGCTGTTTAAAAGGTTTAGGTCTTTTTCTCTATTTTGACTTGCTGTTGGTGTTTGGTCAGGTAAGATTGGAACCAGGCTAGGGGGTGCTGCTTACACCTATAATCTTCAGCCGGTCTATTAGTTTGGTGTGGTTCATTGAGTCAAAGGCAGACGCTATGTCCAGAAAGATAAGGATGAATCCTTGCTTGTTTTCCCAATACCAGTATGTTTGTTGTGTCAGCTGTGTTAGATGTAGTGAGTTTGAGATCAAGCCATGTGAAGTAGTGTGTCAATTAGTGAGGTGAGCAAGGTTTCCATACTATGGTCTGATCTAAAACAGTATTGTTGCATGTCTAGAGGAGCAGAAGAGTCTATAAAGTCCTGTAGCTGTAATTGAGCTGCTTTTTCTATTTTTGCTTGGAAGGGAATACTGGAAATGGATCTGTAAGAAGTAGGCAAATATCAGTGGGGGCAGTTTAATTTTGTTTTGGGTTTTTTTTTAGAATAGGTCTGATGAATGCATTCTTTAGATTAGAGGGCATGAACCCCTGAGAGAATGATAGGTTTAATATTCTGTGAAGTAAGGGTGCTAGCTCATTTCTGGCCATCTTTATCCACAATACCAGACATGGATCGAGGGGAGAGGTAGTAGTATTAAGCAACAAGTAGTAGTTCTGAGATCGGTACAAATCTGGTCCACAGCAGTGGGTTCCTTAATGTGTTTGAAGGTGAGTGGATTGAGGTTGCTGGATCACTAGTAAGTGTAAGCTTGTTTTGAAGATATGTAGCACCTCAGTGTCTCACTGAATCGTTGGGGCACGTGTGAATGATTTGACTATTTGAACAATTCTCTGGGCTTGATTGATTGATTTGGGGATAAGGTCAGAATGGTGTTCCCATTTATGTTTGTTTATAAGAACATAAGATATGCCATACTGGGTCAGACCAAGGTCCATCAAGCCCAGTATTCTGTTTCCAACAGTGGCCAATCTAGGTCACATGTACCCAGCAGTTTCCCCAAGAGACACAAGTTCCACAATGCTTGTACTGGGTCAAGCATTGATATCTTCGGCCACTTCTTAATAATGGTTTATGGACCTTTCCTCCAGGAACTTGTCCAAACCTTTTTTAAACCCAGCTACACTAACAGCCTTTACTACATCCTCCGGTAACAAATTCCAGAGTTTGATTACATGTTGAGTGAAAAAATATTTTCTTTTATTAGTCTTAAATAGTTTAACCCTGTAGCTTCATTGCATGTCCCCTAGTCTTTCTATATTCTGATAAGGTAAACAATCGATCTACGTTTACCCGTTCCACTCCGTTCATTAATTTATAGACTTCTATCATATCTCCCCTCAGCCGTCTCTTTTCCAGGTTAAAGAGCCCTAACCTTTTTAGCCTTTCTTCATAGGAGTATCCTTCCATCCCCTTTACCATTTTGGTGGCTCTTCTCTGTACCTTTTCTAAAATCACTATATCCTTTTTAAGATACGGCGACCAGAATTGCACACAATATTCAAGGTGTGGTCTCACCATGGAACGATACAGAGAGATAGAGAAATGCAACTCCTAGGGGAGGTGGGTAGGTTGTGAAGACTTATTCCTGCTGTTCCCAGAGATCACCTGTTACAGGTAACTGTGCTATCTCCAGGAACAAGCAGGAATGAGTCTTCAAATATGGGGACTCCCAAGCTGAGATGCCCGGAGGGAGTCCTAGCATGTTGCGAGTGTAGAAAGAGCCATGCTATTCCTCAGGACCTCAGGCATCCTGGGGATGGAGGGTAGGAGTTGAATCCAGAAAAGGAGCTGTGGAACAGCTGGCCTAGAACATGGCTTCTAAAGGGGAAGACCCTGTATAGAGAGCATTTAGTAGTAAAATATTGTAATATGGGCCTCCCTTGTTGTTACTGCAAAGGTCTACTGAGGTTCATATGGATCTGTTAGAAGAACCAGTGAAGAACCTCAAGGAGTACCTCACTGAGAAGTAGAGGGAATAAAAGTAGAAAAAAGAAGTGGAGGTCAGAACCCTTCAGGGTGAGAAATAGCCCCAGGGGAAAACTGGGGTAGTATAAGAGGTAGAGCTTCAGCGGAAGATGCAGAAGGTACTACTAGAGAAAGCTTAAGCTGTTTTTGTCCAAAAACAGTACAAACCTAGGACCAAAAGACAAAATGAGTCTGACCCAACTGGATTGGCAATGGAATCAGTCCATGTAGGAGAGAAAGGGGTATGGAGACCCTTGTATTTGATAAGAAAGTAAGGACAGACTTATGAAGCACTAAGCTTTAGATTAACTGAAGCTCCGCAATGTCTTTCCTAAATGGGGTCAATTAGGAAAGAAAAAGGTACATGGAGAGCTTCAGGGGTACCTAACCCTAAAAGGTTATGGTAAGGAAAAGTTTGTTAATTACCACAGGAAGTGGTTAGATAGATGTGTAGAACCCTAAGTATGCTGGCACAGCATTGATAGGGGTAGTGCCCATCTGTCAGGATCATATAGGAATGTATGGATATCTGAACCTAAACAGACAGATAGATAAGTATGTGGATACATATCTACCTAAAAGATATATATCTCTCTCTATATCTATCTATCTATCTATCTATCTATATATATATAGAGAGAGAGAGAGAGAGAGAGAGATATGTATGGGCAGAAGATACACAGATATGTATATGAATATGTAGGCATATAGACACATGTCTCCAGGTATGTGGATGGAGAGATGCCTATAGAACTAGATCCCTCTAGGAATATGGGGAGAGAGAAAGATTCATCTAATAGCAAGAAGGGTGATACCTGATTGAATAGATGCATAGAGAATCTTTTGTCCCTGGTTATGATTGAGTCAGAGGAATGGTTTCCCTGACAAGAAGGAATCTAGATTCCTTTCAGAAATTGAGCTCTTGAATAACCAGGATGGCCTACGCGAAAAATGCAGAGGATAATTTCAGTCTGCAGGCAGCAAGTCCAGATCTCTCCAGACCTGCAGTATGGTGATTGGAGGGCGCCAG
Source organism: Ichthyophis bannanicus (assembly GCA_033557465.1). NCBI lineage: Eukaryota > Metazoa > Chordata > Amphibia > Gymnophiona > Ichthyophiidae > Ichthyophis > Ichthyophis bannanicus. The sequence continues at coordinate 675,810,367 of CM066032.1, read as the reverse complement.
TGGAATAAGATACCATGGTGATCTGCCTATAAGGGCAAGATGGATATCAGGCGTCCTTGAGCTGCTACTGAAAGAAAACTCTCTCTGGCGAGAGTCCAAAGGAGATATGGACCAAGCCAGGGAATTGGCCATTCTTTAGGTTTTCACCTGATGAAAGGCCTGTGTTTTATGTCTCAAAAGAGATTTTAGATGAGATGGTAAGGGTAGGGGAACACCTACCAGCCATGAGAAACATGACTGGGGGAACCCCTCCTAACCATCTAGGGTCATCTGCTAGGCAGAATACTAATGGCTCTCTAGCAAGGGCCCATAGTGCAAAGCTACTCTGTAGAGTTGCAGAGAGCATACTGCAGGTTGGTTAGAAAAAAAAACTGACTGTTTAAAGCCAGTGGGCAACTTAACTATTCTGCCAAGGACAAGGGGCAGAGAATAGAAGTTAGCCAACCAGTCTGTGATAATAGGGTTTCGGAACAAGGTTAATAACCTGTTTGGGATTTAGCACTGAGGCTAGAAGGCTTGCTAGTGGAGGGGAAACCCTGGTTGTGTGGTGAACAGAACCAGTGGCTTAACCACTAGGAATTGCTGTATCTGCAGCAACTACCAGGGCAGCGGAAGAAAATTTCTTTTCTCCTCCCTTTTAGATTGGGAAAAGAAACAGACATGGTAGGACTTCCTATTGTCTGATGAGCTGCCCTAAGGTAATAAAGGGGGAGACAACTCTGGGAGAATCCCCCTGTGGAAGAGGTAGAAGACCATAGGGGCTTACCAGTGTAAAAGAGCCACTCTTACAAACCGAATGTTGTAGTAAGAGGGAGGTAAGACAGAGTTAAAGGAGACTGACTATGCAGGAAGTCACTGACAAGTAAGATGATACATGCCAGTACAGGGAAAAAAACTGTCTTAATAGTTGTTAGTTCTCTTTTTCCCCAAAGAGGAAGAGAGACCTGTTAAATATGGGCATGATCCCCATAAAGACTCTTAGAGTAAAAGAAAATATGTCTTGTGAAGAGATATCTAGAAAAGGTTAGGATAAAATTAGTGCAGATACTTCAAGTGAAAAGAAGCAGACTGCCACTCTAACCACCAACCAAGAGAGGTAATGATGATCTATTTGAAACCCTGCGACTGCTGGGTTTGCTGACCCTGTTGAGGTTGTGGTTTCTTCAGACCAGGGCGATGTTTCCCCTGTTTGGGAACATCTGTATGATGGGCAGAAGATGGATAAAACCTTTTCCCCCTAGGGAAAGAAAGTTTGGTAGGACATTTCCTACCAACTGGGAAAGAGGAAGGCGTAGAACAGCCTCTGGAAACAGGAATGTCAGTGGTTAACTGAGCAACTTGGAGTAAAGACTCTTTGTTAAAGAGATTTTCTGCAGTGCAAGGAGCATTTCCCAGTCTTTCTTGTGCCCATTTGAGACCATTTGAGACCATTTGAGACCATTTGAGACCATTTGAGACCATTTGAGACCATTTGAGACCATTTGAGACCATTTGAGACCATTTGAGACCATTTGAGACCATTTGAGACCATTTGAGACGTCGCGCGGCATTTTTTTGAAGCTGAATGGCTCAATAATATACACGCAAGAAAGCGCTAGCAGGAGTTGTCTCTGCAATTTAATAAGCATTATATCAAACCCCTGATGAAACTTACGTGAAACACAAAAGCGGTGCCGAGGAGGCGGCGTCGGGGACAATGATAAATATAAAGACAAGATGAACCATGAGATAAGTTTTCTACTTATTGCATTCATGCAGTTCTAGAAAGTTCAACAGAGTGATATTCTGAATTGAAACATTGAGATAAGAAGCATAGTATTTTGGATGCAAAAACATGGAACTTAATCGAAACTGTGGTCGTTGATGCGAAGCTAGTACAACGGGGAGTTAATCCCAGAATATGTACTGATAACACAATGTACTGATAACACAATCTCACAAGAAGCACCCCCACTTCAAAATTCAAAAAATTTAATGAAACAGACTTCCTTGATTCTACAATCCCCTACTTCTTATCAACAACAAATTTGGATGACGCTGTTAACAACTGGAATGACACTATTAATAATGCAGCTAAAAATAACCAACCAAATAAAAAAACCATATACACTAAAACAAATAATTCACCTTGGTTTAATAGCACTATAAGACTAATGAAAAAAGAACTAAGAAAACTTGAAACGAAATGGAGGAAATCCAAGCTGTCTGTACACAAGGAAATATACAATAACTATCTAACAAAATATAAGGAAACAATAGACAGCACGAAGAAAAATTATTACGCAGCAACCTTAGCAAAATCATACAATAGACCTAGAGAGCTATTTTCCATAGTCAGAAAATTAACCAATAATGAGCAAACTTCTAACAATGAAATCACAGACATCTCAGTTCAAACCCTAGCTAATCACTATCAAAACAAAACAAAGAAACCCGCCATGCCCTTAGAAAATATCAACATCTCTTATCAACCTGTAGATAAATGGTCAGAATTTTACCCCATTTCAAAAGTGTCATTAAAAACAATCATCTCCGGCCTAAATACCACAACTTCGTATTTAGATCCATGCCCTGTATCATGGATAAAAAACACACTACCAACTCTACTATCCTTTATTCTCCCAATAGTAAATCTTTCACTTACCCAAGGATACCTTCCATCCCCGCTCAAACATGCACAAATACGTCCAATTTTAAAGAACAGCAAACTAGATAAAACATCCCCTACATCATATAGGCCCATCTCTAGCATACCATTCTTGGCCAAAATAATTGAAAAGGTAGTGCAACTACAGACACAGGAATTTATAGACTTATCTTACCCACTAGATGATCAACAATATGGATTCCGGCCCCGCCATGGAGTAGAAACACTTCTAACAGTATTAATAGATACACTCCTAAAAGGAATTGACAATCATAAACAGGCGTTCATCTTACTTTTCATTGACATATCAGCAGCTTTTGATAGCGTGCATCACTCAATTTTGCTCAACAACCTACGACAGATAGGCATAAACTCTACCGTACATAAATGGTTCACCTCATATTTAAATAACAGAACACAAAATGTAAGAACAGGTAATCAAACATCCAACACATACAAACAAGAAATAGGTTTACCACAGGGTTCAGCGCTTTCAGCCCTACTTTTCAATATCTATATAAAACCGGTCTGCAACATCTTTAAAAAATTTGGAATACAATATCACCTTTATGCGGATGATATTATGATGTACATACCTTTTACAATTCCTAACCTACCGATTCAACGTCTATCAGACTGCTACAATGAAATTACACACTGGCTAAAAACCCAAAACCTCCATATAAACCATGCTAAAACCGAAGTCTTGATCGTAACAAAAAACCAATCATTTATTCCCCCAACCCACATAACACTACAAAACCAAGAAATTAAAATAAAAAATGAAATAAGATATCTAGGAGTCATTTTAGATACACACCTCTCTATGGAAACTCACATTAGAAACACCTTAAAGAAAATCTACTTCAAACTTAAAATCCTCAAACAATTGCGCCCCCTGGTATTTATGCAAGATTTTATCAACACAGGCCACCATTACTCCCCACTTCGATTTCGCTAACTTAACACTTATAGGCATTCCAAAACAAAATATCAAAAAAATCCAACTCGCACAAAATGCAACAGCTAGAATTATATTAAAGATAAATTCACTCCAACACATTACACCAATACTAGCTTCCCTGCACTGGTTACCAATACAAAGCAGGATAACCTACAAAACAATAACTACATTCAAAGCCCTAAACGACATGGCCCCGAAGACACTATGTAATTTAATAAGCAAAGAACTACCTAAGTCCACTCATAGAAAAGGACAATCAAATAAACTAAAGATTCCAAAAGAATATATAAGATCTCACAAAATTACAAATAGAGCCTTTTCCCACATAGCTCCAATAACTTGGAACTCGTTACCAGAGGACTTACGATCACTAACAGAGATAACAGAATTCAAAAAAAAATTGAAAACATATCTATTCACTAAACACTATAATTCCATAGAAAACATTCCACTCAACTTAGATAAAGGCTAAACATGAACCTCCCCAAATCAAGCGTATACTCCCTTCTTCAAGGGATAACATACAAAACATAATCGAATGAACATTCCACTCCTATGCACTGATACCCTACTTGTATATAGTTGAAACTGATATGATCTGCCTATGCGGTAGAGTCAGTACTTTGTTTAAATTGTTACACAATCTGTGTTAGTTGAATTATTCTGCTTAGTATTTAAACCTATGTGTGCATGTTAAGATGTTCTATGTAAAAAGTTATTTTGTTCCATGTAAAACAAGCTCTGCATTGTTAACTGTTGTTAATTGTACACCGCAACTGATCGCTGGAAGATGCGGTATATAAATAAGTGTTAAATAAAATAAAAAATAAATAACAGTCTGAGACCCGGTTTTCAACAAGTTCCCTTTTTGAGATGTGGTAAAAAAAGCTACTTTGGAGCGAATCACAACTAAATAAGTAAATAGCCTATAGTATTCTAGAGTAGATGATTTTTATAGCTATTAGCTGAATCCTCTGTAAAACTGACCTGCGTTTTTTGGAGTGTTAGAACACGAAGAACTAGCATTGGCACCAAGGGATCTATCCAACTTTATAGGAATATAAGATCCTGAATGGTGGTCCTTAGAGGATGGTCGCCGGTACCACAGGAGGTTGGGACCAGCAACAGTCGGTAGCACATCGTCCATGCTTAGGGATCTATTCCAAACTCTGTATCGAGGGAAGCGAGCCTGATGAGAGAAGCATGGAAGGCACCGACAGCAATGGTAATGTGGATAGCGGTACCGACTCCGGCACTTTATCTGATACCTGTGGATGAAGGCCAGCCGGTAACAACTAATGGTATCGAAGAAACCGAGAGTGCCAGACATGGATCATCGGAACCGTGCCTTTGGTACCGACTGGTGTCGGTACCAAGGCGAGTCGGTACCCAGTCCTCCAGACTGGAGATCGATTCCAGACTCGGCATCGAAGGAAGCGAGTCTATCGATGCACATCTGGAGGGTACTGATGTCGGTACTAGTATCGGTACCGGAATCGATACCGATACTGGAGGGTCGGTCTGTGGCGTATCCAACGGCCCCGAAGGTACTGAGGACGCCAGACTACAATCCCTGGTGAGGAATGTTTCGTCCAACACCATTGCCGATGCCGGGGTATCGGTACCACTCGAAGCGGATGCCACCACCGAGCATGGCTCAGGTATGTTCTGTGAGGGGTGAACCTCAGGAACAACCTAAAACCCCACACAGGCTTTGGAGGCCGAAGACTCCCACCGGGGTTTTAAAACCAGTGTATTCGAGGGTAAGGCCAGAGGCATCTCTATGCTGTGCATGAGATCTACCACTCGAGGACTGGCTAGTCTTAAAAGACTGTTTTTGGGTTACCTGATCCCGTGTAGAAGAAGTAGTGGACGGTGCCCTGAAGTTGGATGGGGACCGCGTATCAAGGGGAACTCGATGCTGAAGACTTCTTCCCACAATACTATTGCAGGAGGGACACTCCGGAGGAAAATGATCAGGACCCAAACAGGTTAGACACCAATTGTGAGTGTCTAAAATTAATTTTGTACCGCCACAGTTTGTACATTTCTTGGGAATAGTGGCTGGCGGTTCCATAAAGGAAAGTGAGTAGGCCTAGCAGGCCTAAGAAAACCGTGAGGCACTAACAAGTAAACAAATATTCCTTAAAAAGGAAAAATTTACAAGAAAAAGAAAAAAACACCGGCAGTACCGGTGGCATCGGGGAAGGCAGCCGCGACCACAAGAAAACCAAAAAATAAAAGAAGAATTTTCTGCGGTGACAGGAGGACGTCCTGCCAGCTCCGTGGAAAAACGAAAACTGAGGAGAGGCAGTTGGGAAGGCGGGAAGGCAGCACGCAGGCGTGTTGGGATGTTTCCAAAAGCGTTCTGATTGGACGCTGGGAAGCGTTCCCACGCAGACTCAGTCAGTACCGATGTACCCATATGTGAAGACTCATTCCTGCTTGTTCCTGGAGATTGGGAAGAATTTCGGAGAACACTACCCTGGAAGTTCTGGATTTCAACTTCCTACCTAAAAGCCTAAATTTAGCCTCCAGAACCTCCCTATGTCATTGGTACGGACATGTGCCAAGACAGCAGACTCCTCCCCAGCACTATCTAAGACCTTGTCTAGGTGGCACGTGAGGTCTGCTACCTTTGCACCAGGCAGGCATGTTACCAGGCGATCCTCACGTCCACCAGCCACCCAGCTATCTACATGCTTAATGATCAAATCACCAACTATAACGGCTGTCCTGACCCTTCCCTCATGGGCACATGGCCCTGGAGAAACTTCCTCGGTGCGATAGGGTTTTACATCACCTGGAGGTCAGGTCCTAGTTACAGGATCACTTCCTGCCACACCAGAGTGATGCTCTGTCACATGACCTCTCTCCTCCATGGCAACAGGGATGCTGCCAGACTGGAGGTGGGACTTCAGGACTATATCCCTGTAGGTCTCGTCTATGTACCTGTCTTTATGTCTTTCAAGTCTGCTACTCTAGACTCTAGAGAATGGACTCGTTCCCTGAGAGCAAAGAGCTCCTTGCACCTAGTGCACACATAAGGCCTCTCACCAACTGGGAGAAAATCATACATGTTGACACTCAATGTAAAATACTAGAAAGCCCCCATCTTGCTGCTGGACTGCTGTCTGCATCTTAGTTTTAAGCTTGTGTTTAGATCTTAAGCTCTTTACTTACTAAGGGTTGGTGTTGGTGTGGATGCTTATACTAATGAAAGTGTGTTTAATATACCTTGTTCACCTGAAGCTTGATTAATCTCAGGTCCTTAATGTATTACTGATTTGGATAAAGAGCTGCACCTTAGAGCAGCTCCTTTCCTTTAAAATGTGTAAGTAACTATAAAGCTACAATTATCCCAGTGGTGGGTGGGTTTTGGGGAGGGAGGGAGGGAAATAAGACTTATTAAAAGAGGGCTGCTACACAGTACCCTGTCCTGTGCTTCTAAAGGTAAGCTGTAACCAACTTCCTGGGTGATTAACAGTCCTTGCTTGGATAGGAGTCTTTCAAAATGGCCTTTTCACCTGCCCCCTAGCTTTAACATCTATTTAAAAGGTTTCACGGGTCTCTTGACCCCCTAGGTAGAAGGCCTCTTTGTAAAGTTCTCTAGAAGACTATTTATTGCTCAAAGAATACTGACCCTGTTTTGCTTTTATGCTAAGCTGTAGTCTGATTTGATTTAAATTAAAGCTCTTTGCTGCTGCTAGGCTCTGACCTAGTATAAAATTTAAACTAGAAGCGCTCTGCTGGGTTCTAAATTTAACCAGAAAACTCTTCTGTGTTTTAAATTTAAACTTTAACTGCTGCTACTAGGCCCTGACTGATTTAACAAATACACTGAGTTCACAGATTAATCAGCCTTAATCCAAAGAATGTACCGGCTCTCCATGTTCCAAACATCTAACACCAACAGAGAGAGTGGTGGATCAAAACAGACATCTTTATGTCTGGAGATAAAGGGAACTGCAAACACATTGACTCACCCAGTCTCACTGTAGTTCAAAATTTTCTAAAGAGGAAAAAAGCCTTTCCTGAAGAACCACTTGGGCCTTCATCTTTTTAAAATGCTGTAAAAGCTGTTTTATTGGATGAAAGTACCATGCACAAAGAAGTTACATGCAATTTAGCCCCATTCATCTAACTTCCCAGATCCAACACATAACCATGCAAATGAACAGCTAGTGAAAAAAAGAACCAAAAAACATTAAATGACCAGGAGAAAAGGTTGTGCAGCTTAATAAGCACTGTAAACAACCACCAGAGATTTGAGAGAGGCCCTAGGAGCAGGGGGGTATCTCATGCTCTTTTACTAGGCACTAACCCCTTTAACCCTTTCCAGGCCGAGCCCAAAACTCTCGGGATCCAAAATTCTGACTAAATATTCCTATCAAATGGTATATAATACAGACCATAGAAGGAAAATCACTATTAGAACATATTGAATAAGACGGGTACAATTTTCCTGAAATATGCAAAAATTAACCCGGCTGCAGAATGTGGATTAAAAATTTAAAGTAGGCCTTCAAAAGGTTAAGATGGTGCCTTTGAGCATCAAGCCACGTGTTAGTGGCTAGGTGCTTCCGAGAAGAGAACAATGCTAGATTTGGGCTTGCATTTTTCAGGGAACACATTATACAAAGTTTGATGCAAATTGCGATATTCTATTTGCATAATAATGAGGTGCATATCATTATTAGGAAACATGCATTGCCTTAAACTAAAATGCATTTCAGTAAACTAGCAGACCATATTGCTGTTCACTGTGCGTTTAAAGGCAAATGTGCATTATTCTCTTAACACACATTAGCACAGTCGTGGTCAACATTACTGATACCCTTGCAGTTCAACTCCTTAAAGTCCAATACCATCTAAAAGAAGTGGCCAGTGAAATGGCTTTGGATAGATATGCATACATATTTGACACAAAAGAAATCAACTAAAACAAGACCAATTTAAAAAGGTTAATACTAGGAAATAGTATAAGAACTGGGACATTGCCAGGGCATGATTATTAGCACCCTTATAAATTCAAATGAGTTTCAACAGAACTACATTCCCACTGCAGTAAAGCACAGTTACTTACCTGTAACAGGTGATCTCTGGGAACAGCAGGAATAAGTCTTCACATATGGGTACGTCGGTACCGACGGAGCCTGCACGGGAATGCTCCCCAGCATCCAATCAGAAAGCTTTTGGGAGCATCCCTCGCGCCTGCCCACTGCCTTCCTGCCTTTTCCACTGCCTCTCCTCAGTTGAGTTTCATAGCAGAGACAAAAGGAGAGAAAGAGGAAAGGAAAATAGATAGATACAACTCTTAGGGGAGGTGGGTGGGTTGTGAAGACTTATTCCTGCTGTTCCCAGAGATCACCTGTTACAGGTAAGTAACTGTGCTATCTCCAGGAACAAGCAGGAATGAGTCTTCACATATGGGGACTCCCTAGCTATAGATGCCAGGGGGAGATCCCATAAAATGCGTGTCCCTGGAAAGGACTGCAGTTTCCACACATGGATCTCCGGCATCCCATGAGGGATGGTGGGTAGGAGTTGAAAGGAGAGGAGCTGTAAGAAAACAGCAAAGCTAAGGACTACAGGAGAGGAGTCCTTGGTATGTATGATAAGTACCATTAAAATTATTTAATGAACAATCAGAAAATGGATCTTACCTACTGGATTGTAGGAAGTAGCGTGATGGAGTCTACTGGAGATTCAGTAGAGGATCCTCAAGGTGACCTCACAGCAGTGAGGGTGAAGGTCCAAATCTGGAATTGGCAGGTGACCCAGGTGTCAACTGGGGTAGTATAAGAACGGCAGGTCTTCAGTGGAAAGCTTTATGGAAAAAAGCTGAAAACTCTTAGCTACATAGTCATTAACATTGAGGAGCAAAAGAGGAAGACTGACCGATTTGGACAAGTAGCCCAGTCCTGGAGGGAAGAAGGGGTATGGAAAAAAGCCTGTATTCCCAAGAAGGACAGATGTGTGAAGGGCTGAAACCTCAGAACTACTGAAGATCTACACTGTCTTTCCCAGCTGGTGAGAGATAGGAAAGATATTGAAGCATGATGCTTCAGGGATAGCGAGACCTAGAGTAAAAAGGAAGCTGTTAGTACCACAGTAGTGGTTGTGTGCATAACAGCCCCTACATACCGAGGGACAGTATGAAGATATGCAACCCACTGTCTGGAATCTCTAGAAAAGTAAAACCTTTATAGCAGAAAGAGGTCGGGAGATAGTATGTAATACATATCTACCTATAAAAACATCTCGACATATATCTATCTATATATATGCATAACCCATGCACACACAGCTTACAGACACATGTATGTATAGAAATATATAGAGATATAGACATACATGAATATGTAAGTTTGAGATACATGTCTGCAACTAAGCCCCATAAGAACATTCACATAAGAGATGTGAAGGAGAAAGATTTACTTGAAAAGATATATAGAGAATCTATTTCTCCGGGCTAAGAGGGTGCAGGAATGCTATCCAGTGAAATAACCAGGATGGTTGCGTGAAAAAACAGAGGATAATATCAGTCTGTAGAGAGCAAGTCGTGAGTTCTGTAGAACTCTGACATGGTAAATGGACAGAAAACACATAGAGGGAGATACCAGGATGACCCACTGGAGGGACACAGGGGTATCATGCATTACTAGTAGAATATGTGCTGTCCATGAGGAGTAGGATAGCATGAAGCCAAGTTGTAAGGAAAAAAGAGCATATTCCTGCAGGATTGGGAAACTCCTTGAACATTCACGCAGAAAAAGTTTATATCCTGTAGTATAACAGGAGAGAAGAGGGTGTGGAGAACCCTCACAGTCATGGAAAATGACTGATAAGCCTTTTCTACTATATAGAAGCCATTAGAGACAAAGTTCAATGCTCTCTAGCAAGGGCCCATAGTAGAAAGCTTCTCTGAAGATTGCAGAGAGCATTATGCAGGAAAATGAGGAGATAAAACTGACTGTAGGTCAGCTGTGTTGCCAAATCCAAGGAAATGGAGATGGCCAGAAAGAAGATAATGTAAGAAGCCTGGAGTAGGATTATCCAAGATAGATGAGCACTATCTTGGAACCACTACTAAGGCTAGACAGACTAGAGACTTGTGAGAAAGTACCAGTAGATCAATCACTGAAACTCCTGCATGAACAGCAACTGAAGGAGACAGCAGAGGGGATCTTCCTGTGAACACAGAGAGAACAGACAAAGGGAGAGGAAATAGTCCTGTCCCTGTCTGATAAGCTGTCCAGAGAATTTATTCCAAGAAAAAACTCTACACTGGAACGAAGGTGTACAGTATGGTACCACTCATGCAGGAGAAACCTGGATGAGAGGGTAGAAAAACAGGAACTGAAGGGTGACTTACCATATGGTGAGTCAGCTGAAGAAAAAAATGTTCATGTTGGGACAGAACTATCATGGGATAGTAGTTAACTTCTCTTCTTGGTAAGAAGAGGAGAAATCTGTAACCCATAGACAAGAATATCCTGACAGCTGAGTACATCCTGAAGAAAGGAAGCCATGTGTAGAGTTTTAAAGAAAAAAACAGTGAACAAACTTCTGCTAAGAAGAGGTTAACTGTAGGTTACAACCTTTAGGAACCTATGGTTGCTGGGTATGCTAAGACTGGTTAGAGTTTAGATTCTTCAGACCAAGACGAGGTGTCCCCTGCTTGGGTACATCGGGATGATGGGCAGGAGAAGAGTGAAACCTTCTTTTCTTAGGGAAAGAAGGTTTGGTAGGACATTTCCTACCTCCTGGGGAAGAAGGTGGTTTAGGATGGTTCCTAGAACCAGGAAAGTCAGTGGAGCAATGAGCAACCTGACATAAAGCCTCCTTATTGAAGAGATTTTCTCCAGTACAAGGAGAATTACCCAGTGTGTGTTGAGCCCATCTGTTCAAGTCTGAAGCCTGGAGCCAGGCTCTACGACGTGCTCCTATGGCAATAGCAGAGGATCTGCTAACAGACTCAAAAGAGTCTAGAGAAGCACGAGAAAGCAAGCAAGAGATATTCTGGCTATGACTAAGAAGTAAGGAATAGTCTGCAGCCTTAGGGTCTGATAGAAAAGGAGTCAAGAGAGAATTTCTGTGTGACCTCCTGGAGAGATAGACCCATATAAAAAATATAAGAGATAATCCTTGATGCCAGCATAGATGTTTGGAAGGTTTGACGTCCAAAGGCATCAAGTGTTTTAGATGCAAGACCTGGCGGATAAGAAGAATGCTTCTTCTTGCTTTTTACCTTCCTCATTGCTGATTCCACTACAATGGGAATGATGGGGAAATTGAGTTTTTTGAAACCCTGGAGAGGGGGGTACCTGATACAGAACATCAGTTGCTGTAGAAGGTGAGGGAACCCTTAAAGGTGTTTCCCATATTCTCAAAAGGAGATCCTGCAAAGAATGATGTAAAGGAAGCATTACATTTTCCTTTTCTGCAGGAGAGCCTCGAGTAGGATCACAGCCAGGGATAGGAATAGCAAGGAATGTTGCCATGTCAAGGAGAAATTTCTGAAAAGAGGGATCTCCAATGGGAACTATCCCTGGGTAGGCTGAGGTTGAAGGAGCAGCCTGAGCACCAGAGGATGTACTGGTCTAGTGCAGAAAAAGAACCCCACTAGATGGATAGTGGTACTGGCAGTCACGATTTGAGGCAGTCAGTACTGCATCGTCCATGCCAGGTATCGATTCCAAACTAGGCATAGAAAGGATCGATGGTGCCGATGTAACTGCAGGAACTGACATCGATACCGATACCGGTAGCCGAGTCGGAATCGGAGACGGTGACGCCATCGAATCAGTCATCGGAGGCTGCTCAAGCGGTACCGAGGCAACCAGAAACGCTTGGTGAATATCCTCGGTACTGCGTATCCGGAAACGAGAAGGGTCGGTTCCGAGATGCGTCGGTACCCAGTCATCTAGACTAGATATCGATTTCAGACTCGGCATCGAAGGGAGCGAGTCCATCGATGCATGTCTAGAGGGTACCGACGTCGGTGGTGGTATTGGCGATGTTGTCGATACAGGAAAGTCGATCTGGGTCGTATCGATCGGTCCTGAAGGCACCGAGAACGCCAGATGACGATCCCTGGTGAAGAGTGGATCACTCAACACCGGTGCCGATGCCGGGGTATCGGTACCGCTCGAAGCAGATGCCACCACCGAGTATGGCTCAGGTATGTTCTGTGAGGGGTGAGCCCCAGGAACAACCTGAAACCCCTGAAATGCTTTGGAGCTCGGAGACTCCCGCCGGGGTTTTAATGCCAATGGGGTCTTGAGGGCAAGGCCGGAGCCGTCATCATGCTTGGCATGAGACCTACCACTCAAGGATTGGCTAGTCTTAACAGACTGTTTGTGGGTTACCTGATCCTGTAGAGAAGAAAAGGCTGGTGCCCTCACTCCAGGAGGGAAAACGGTATCGAGGGAAACTCGAAAGAGGGAAGTTCTTCTCAGTTTTGCAGCCTGATTGTTCAGGGGAAAAAGGGTCAGGACCCAAACAGGCTAGACACCAGGCATTGGAGTCTAAAAAGAAAACTGTGCTTCCACAGTGAAGGCACTTCTTAGGAGAAGGCGGCTCCATAATGGAGAGGCCTTGCAGGCCCAAAAAATTTAAGACAGAAACTGAGAGAAAAGTTTCCTTGAGTTTAAGAAAAAGAAAAGAAAAAAACCCACCGGCGGTACCGGTGGCAGCGGGAAAAACAGCCGCGACCACAAAAAAAACAAGAATAAAGAATTTAAAGAAAAAAAGTATCTGCGGTGACAGGAGGACGTCCTGCCGGCTCCGCGGAAAAACGAAAACTGAGGAGAGGCAGTGGAAAAGGCGGGAAGGCAGTGCGCAGGCGCAAGGGATGCTCCCAAAAGCTTTCTGATTGGATGCTGGGGAGCATTCCCGTGCAGGCTCCGTCGGTACCGACGTACCCATATGTGAAGACTCATTCCTGCTTGTTCCTGGAGATAATTAGATGCACCTGTGATCAATTCACTGGTCAACAAATTTTTACAAAAGTCATGTTACTGAAATAAAAATAGTCATTTCTTATCAATTTTTATATGCTGAACACAAATATGACAGTGAAATTGCAAAGTTGGCTCTAGTTTTTTTGTAATCTACAAGAATTAATGTTTACATCACAAAATGCATGTCAATAGTAAATATAATAGGCCTTCGGTTAATACCTGTAAAAAACCAAGTCATAGACTACTTCGATTTTTTCGCCTGTCTTGTACAGCTGTTCGGGAGCTTTTCTCTGGGGGGTGTCCAGCAGTAGTCAGCCAGCATTGTAGTGGACCATTTTCCCTGGTATCTTTGCTCCATCGTTGCGATATCCTGGTGAAAACGTTCACCCTCTTCATCACTAACCATACCACAGTTGTCAGGAAAGAAATTGAGATGGGAATCAAGGAAATGGATCTTTAGAGACATATTGCAGCCAAGTTTCTGATACTGCATCAGCATGTCTTCTACTAGTTCCTTGTAGTTTTCTGCCCTAACATTCCCGAGAAAGTTTGTTGACACGAGGCGAAAAGTATTCCATGCTTGTTTCGCATCACCCTGCAGCAAGTTGTTGAACCAGTCATCTTTGAAGAGCTCTCGAATCTGAGGACCCACAAAAACTCCCTCTTTAATCTTTGCTTCGCTGAGTCGAGGGAATTTTTCATGCAGGTATCGGAAAGCTGGCGAAGTGCGGTCCATGGCTTTCATGAAGTTTTTTTATCAAACCTAGTTTGATGTGAAGGGGTGGTAGCAGGATTTTGTGAGCCTCAACCAGAGCTGGGTGCTGGATATTCTTCTCTCCATCTGTTACATTTTGTCTGCGATTTCAATTCTTCCGCAAGTAGTGCCAATCCCTTGCTTGGCTATCCCACTTACATAACACACACATGTATTTTATATATCCCTGCTGCAGTCCCATTAAAAGGGTAACTACCTTCAAGTCACCACAGAGGTGCCAGCTGTACTTGTTATAGTTAATGGAAGTCAGTAGATGCTTTAAGTTATCGTATGTCTCTTTCATGTGGATACCAATATATCTTTCATGTGGACGGCATGCGTTACTGGAATGGATGGAAGACAGTTTCCACTGTTCAAAAGCACAGCCTTCAGACTCAGTTTCGAAGAGTCTATAAATAGTCTCCAGTCTTATGGGTCATGAGTGATTTTTAAGGCATTCACGAGCCTTTCAATATCAGAACAGAATACCAGATTACATTCCTTTCCGACTGCTTCAGCAGCCGTCTGGCAGTAGTATTGCATTGCATCAGAAAATGAGGTAATCAACTCTGGATGATGTGTGCATACTGGTATTATGCAATGTGATGCAATATTACATCATTCAAGGCTTATTTGGGATGTTGTTGATGTTCTACTGGATAAATTTACACGGTGAAACGTCAAAAATGAACTACATGCAATATCTTCAAAACGAGAGCCAATAAAACATTTGTAATGTTATATTCGTGTTCAGCTCACCAAGATACTACAGATTAGGGCCTTTTAAAAGTCAGTAACGATTTCAATGTTGACCAGTGCAGTGTTCATATGACTTGAATCAACCAATGAATGATGGAGTTAATGTTTAAAATAGCCACATCCAAACTCTGTTCCATTTTTGCAAAAGGGGCAAGAGAGCTACCCAAGATGGTCATTGATGTTTGGAGATAAAACTTCAAAGGGATACAAGGCCATCTCCAAAAAAACCTTGAGATTACTGCATATTAAGACATTTTCTGCTCATGAAACTGTCAAGATCCTCCCAGGACATGATGGAAAGAGGAAAATTAATCCAAGTAGTCTTTGAAAGTTAGTGAAAACTGTTGGAAAAACAACACATACAATATCCAAAGAGCTTAAGGCTGACCTGGAGCGATCTGGAGTGGTGGTTTCAACTCGCACCATACGCCACACACTAAACAAAGGAGTTCATGGGCGAAGACCAAAGAGGTCCCCACTACTCGAAGACAGAAATAAAAGGGCACATCTGATCTTTGCCCAAACCCACCTTGAGAAACCACAGTCCTTCTGGGAAAATGTTCTGCAGACAGATGAAACCAAACTTGAGTACTTTGACAATGCAGATCAGCGATATATTTACGGCGAAGAAATTAAGCTTATAAGGAAAAACACACCCCTACTACAGTTAAATATGGTGGAGGTTCCATAATGCTGTGGGGCTGTTTTGCTGCCTCAGGAACTGGAGGCCTGAGCCGTATTAAAGGAATTGCAAAATCAAAGGATTATCAAGGTATTTTGGAACAAAATGTGCTACCTAGAAAGTTAGGTCTGGGTCAAAAGGTCCTTCAGCAGAATAAGGGCCCAAAACACACATCAAAAAGTACAAAAGAATGTTTACAAAGGGAAAAAAAGAGACTGTTTTAAACTGGCCAGCAGTGAATTCTGATTTCAATCCAATCGTGAACCTTTGGAAAGAGCTGATATCTGCCTTTGGTAAAAGGAATCCTGGAAACATTCATGAGCTGAAACAAACTGCGGTTGAAGAGCAGGAGAAACTACCAGCAGACAGATGTACAAAACTTATAGATGGCTACAAGAAAGATTTGGAGGTTATCACTAAGGATTGTGAAACCAAATATTAGTGAAAAATGCCATTAATCCTGTCAAGGTCACATTTTGCTTTTTTTTCTCAGAAATTACTATGTCTAAGTTGCAGACTTTTTTATTGTATACCTTTGAACATGCTAGTAAAATATTATGACTATATACAATTGGAATATTTCCAATTATTTCTCAAGATATTGTACACAACATACATAAAATGCAAGGGTGCCAATAATGTTGACCACAACTGCAATTACCCCTTGGGTAGTAAATTATCAATGTAGGGGCCTGATATATTAAAGGCTTTTTACCCATTCTGCATCTATGCAGTAGAGGAGGGGAATTAATAGGCAGGGACCTAGTTTTACTAGGCTAAAGTACTGCTGAACTAGTCCAGTTGAAGAAAAGCTCTTAGATCCATCAGCAACAATTAGCAGCACAATTAGCAATGTGATTCTTATGCGATTTCTTTTTTCTTAACAGCCAAGTTCTCATCAACGAGAACAGGGTTGGGTAAACTTTGGCCCGAGAGCTAAAACTAGACCACTGGCATTTTTCCTAACTCACTTCACTATGGCAAACAGCATTATCTCAGACCTGCCAACATCATAAAGAGCACTTTCACAGTTTAAACACCATTTCACAGGTAACAAAGGCAGTGCCTGCAACTGAGGTGTAACATGAGCACGCAAGCCACAGCTGGTAAGTAGCCAGGGTACAGCACCCAAGTAGATGGAGTCACAATGATTAATATAAGTGAGTACAAAGACTAATACTATGCTGAAGTTACCTGTCAATGAAAAACAATACCCAAGACATCTAACAAGTTTATAAAATGACTTGCCTACTGATCTTAACTTATTTCCAGGATTATAAGTCGCTCCTGTGTATAAGTAGAGGCCAAAATTAAGGATTTTACTGGTAAAATCATAGTATAAGTCGCTGGTACTAAAAATAAAGATCAAGACAACACTTCTGTCTTTTTAAAACCAGATTTATTCCATTTCACTTTACAATAACACTCTTGAATAAAGTGCATAACATAGCAGCTCATTCCACATCAGATTTGTTCTGTATTACTTTCAGGAAAGCCGTTGAAATCCTCATTTTCAATGTCACTGTGAAATAGTTCTGCAATTTCAGGTGCCAGTTCATGTTTATTATTGTCGTCTTAGTCTTAATCTTCAAAATTAAAAATAGAGGCTTTTTAGTACCTCAGCCTTCACAAAACCTGCTTTTATTTTATCACTCACACCCCTCCACCCCCCCCCCCCTCACTATGCTGTCGCAACCCACCCGGAGACTTCTGCAAAAGTGGCATGACACATATGGCCAGTAGCTGTGAAACTGTGTTCTCCATGGCACATCCAGTTTTCCCATAGGCGATGCAAAGCAGCTTTGAATCTTCTGTTGACGAGAATGTCAAGCAGTTGAAGCATTTTTGTCATACCACCAGGTATAATAACTGGGATCGTGTTCAAAGATTTTATTTTCTTCTTTATGTCTTCAGTGAAATGGGCTCTCATGCTATCCATGACAAGTGGCGCTTTCTCTTGAAAAATCCTTCCGGCCGCTTACTAAAGCAGCGCTGCAGCCATTTCAGCATTATGCTGTTATCCATCCTCTTTCACAACAATGTTGGTTGGTAGAGTTTCACATGGCGTAGTCTTCCTTTAGAATATAATCATAGGTGGCTGCTTCTTTCCACTTGCAGAGCTGGCCAGCACCACTGTAAAGTGTTTCTTTTCGTGTCCAGTGGTTCTAATATTTATTGTTCTAACCCCCTTTTGACTGATCGTTCTCCCTAATGGGATGTCAAAGGTAAAGGGAACCTTGTCCGTGTCGATTATGAAGTCCGGTATCACTGTATGAGTTGATTTCTTTGTTTACGAATTCCCTGAAATTCTATACTTTATCCAAGAAATCAGTGGGGAGCTGCTGACACATGGTTGTTTTGTTTAATGCTTAATTTATTTCCTATCATAAAAATCGGTAGCACCACGAATGACCAGCCTTGAATCCCTCAATATTCATTTCCCTAGCGATATGAACTGCTTTGAATTGTACCTGCACAGTGGGCAATCCACGGCCCTGGGCCCTCCACTCTATGACTAACTGAAGCAGACTTGCTTCTAATTCAGGCTACCATGCTTTGCGGCCGCAATTTTCCTTCTTGCTGCTTTTAATCAAGGTTAGTTTTCCCTGCATCTTCCTCCAACCTAACTAATTTCTCACTTATCCCAAAATTTTGCTCAGTGGCTCCGCTACCATGTTCTTCGGCATAACGAATAACTTTAAATTTGAATCTGGTATGCGACTTGCGAGTATAGTCCAAGTACATACCAGTCTGCTGATCGGAGGGTCTGCTTGCAAATGTTGGGCGTACAATAGAGGGCCCAGGGAGAAAGACAGTCCACTGCGCAGGTGTGAGTATTTATATATGGTTCGAGGGGCATGGTCCATCAAGTAAAATTTATTAGATAGGTCACTTCGTTGTATAGGTTGTGCCATCACTTCCAGATGTAAAAAAAAAACACATCATATTCTGAGAAATATGGTATATGGGTTTATCTTTGAAGAACTTAGTGGCCAGTCTACTAAACTGCATTAGCCTTTTGCAGCTAACACTGGGCAATAACTGCAAAAGTGCCATGCTAGCCGCAAAAGGCCCACAGTATCTGCAGGGAGCACTCCCAGCATTTCCCCTGCAGATACCAGAGAAAAACGCTGGCTTTGCAGTGGACAGCTTCACGGATGCATCTATCACCATCCATTCAGATAGCGGTAGCAGTAGCTGCAGCTATCGCCCACGGTAGCTGTGTCTGGCAGGCCCACCCACCCCCGCTCAGTACTAATAACACCACTGACTGCCACCACCATGAAAAGTGCAGAGATCCTGTTAGTGCATTCGCTACTACCGCTGGACACATTTCCAAGGTAGCCCTGAAGTAGCAGCTAATGTCATTTAGCAGACAGACCCCCTAAATTTCTAACTTTTAGAAAAGAAAAGGAAAATGTGGATCACAAGCAACAATCTGATGCACAGACTTGAAGCGTATCTCTGCTGTGTCCCAAAAAAACCCAAACATTAAGTATTTCACATGTTCTCATTAGCCAGTATTTTGACCAAGTGACCAGAGAACTAGATCAAGGGATGCAACTGATCAGATCAAACTAGATTCAGCAAAGCCTTTGCTACTGTTACTCATAGAAGGCTTTTCAAACTGAGCTGCCTGGGGATGAGTTCTAAAGTGGTGAAGTGCATCAGAAATTGGCTGAGAGAAGGCAGAGGGTAATGGAGTGCCTCAAGAATCAGTCCTGGGACTGGTGCAGTTCAATGTCTTTGTGAGTGATATTACTGAAGGATTTAAGGGAAAATTTGCCCGTTTGGAAAAGATGAAGATTTTATTTTATTTGGCTGGATTTTTATACCACTTTTCACTGGGGCAAAGCGGTGTACATTTCAACAACAGCTTGTACAGAGAACAAAGAACTTATAAACAAATACATACTGAACACTTGCAATAGTAACTTATTTACATGGAACAGAAGAACTTATTTACATTATGAGGTATGTAATTGGGACGGATGATGTGATAGAGCCAAAATGTTCAATGAATAGATAGGTTTTGAGAAGTTTTCTGAATGTGGAGAGATAGTTGGTGGCTTGGAGAGTTCCTGGGAGAGTGTTCCATATTGTTGGAACATATAATTCAAATTCCCTGTTGCAGGTGTTTTGGGTGCTTTTGATTTTTTTCATGTGGTATATTTAGCATGTTTATTGTGCATTGTCTTCTTCTCTTGCCTGTGTTGGAGGAATTCAGTAGTGATAGGAGGTAATGTGATGACTGGTTTTTGATGATTTTGAAGGTCAGGAGTAGGATTTTATAGCGTTTTCGGTTGAGTAATTAAAGCCAGTGGAGTTGTTTTAGGATGGGTGTAATAATCATATTTTGATGCTCCTTGAATTATGCGTGCCACAGTGTGGAGTGCCATTTGGAGGGGAAGCAGTGTGGCTTTAGGCAGTCCTTGATAAACGGAATTGCAATAATCAAAATGCAGTGCGGAAGTTGGATGGTTCTAGTACGGAACGGAAGCGTCAGAGTTCCGATTTTATGGTATATTAGTTTTGTTGCAGCACTTGTGTGGTTTTAAGATATGTTTTTGATCAATGGAATGTCCAAGTACTTGACTTTTTGTTGTACATTCACACTTGTGCTAAACACTTTTCAAGTTGGCACTTTGAATCTGGAATCCTTTGTTATAAATAGCATTTCAGTTTTCTTGTAATTAATTTTTAGCGAGTTGTTTGACAACCATAGTGAAATGTCTACGGAGCAGTTTATTATTCCATTGTATTATGGTTTGTTGGTATCATATGGTGCATAAATCATTATATCATCTCCTTCCATATTATGTGAGTGGATGATAGGACATTAATGATTGCAGATAAATATTGAAGAGTATGGCCAACAGGGAGGAGCCTTGCGGGACACCTTGGGTTTGTGAAAAGGAGAGGGATGAGTTGCTTCTGATCTTAAATTGTCAGAGAGGTATGAATGAAACCATGTCAGAACATCACCTTGGATTGCGATGGACTGGAGTCTCTGGAGTGTGTTGTGATTGATGGTATCAAAAGCAGCTGAGATATCAAGAAATATATTAGGATTTGCAACAGAGTGGACTCCTCAGAGGAAGTGGACAACATGAAGAAAGATCTACAAAAAACTAGAAGAATGGTTTAATACTTGACAACTAAGATTTAATGTGAAGTGCAGAATCATGCACTTGGGATGCAGAAATCCAAAGAAGTTGTATGCAATAGGGGGTGAGAGGTTGGTGTGCATGGATAAAGAGGGATCTTGGAGTGATAGTATCAGAGGATCTCAAGGTGGCAAAACAATGTGACAAAGTGGTAGCCAAAGCTAGGAGGATTATAAGTTGCATATAGAGAAATAAGTAATAGAAAATAGGAGGCATTAATGCCCCTGTACAAGTTATTAGCGAGGCCTCACTTGGTGTATTTTGTTCACTTTTGGACACCATATCTCACAAAGACTATAAAAACTTGAAACGGTTCAGAGGAAGGTGACCAAAATGATTTGCAGCCTGCACCAGAAGACATATGAGAAGAGACTTGAAGACCTAAATATGTATATCCTAAAAGGAGAGGAGGGACAGGGGAGATAAATACAGACAGACATTTAAATACTTAAAGGGTATTAATGAACAAACCATTTTCAAAGAAGGGGAAGCTGTAAAACTAGGAGAGCATAAAATGAAACTGCAAGGAAGTAAACTTAAAAGCAATGTCAGGAAATACTTTTTCACTGAAAGGATGGTGGATGCATGGAATACTCTCCTGACGGAGGTGGTAGGGGCAAAAACAGTGACGAAATTCAAAAAGGCATGGCACAGATAGAGAAGCCCTATATAGCAAGAAGATGGAATTGGATTTAAAAAACAAAACAAAAATCCCTTAAATATCTTAGACTTCAACAAATTGAAAGGGTGACCTGTACAGAGCAGCGGGTATAACCACTCTAACCATCTTACTGGGCAGACTAGACGGACCACACTGGTCTTTATGTGCCTTCATCATCATCAACTATGTTCTTCCTAAAGAGTCTATGTTTTGCTAGTCACTTGCTTCTCGTGACTTCTTACTCTGATGAGCTTCAGGCCATTATATCTGACATTTAATCAGCATATTCTAATGTACTTGGTGATTTTAACTTTCATGCCGACAGCCCCTCTCACTTGATGAAAAGATTTTTTGCCCTTTATGGCCATTTTGGGCTTTCATTCAGAATATTTGTTGTCCTACCCATAAAGCTGGGCATATCTTTGATTTGATTTATGGTCAGAGCTCTTCCTATCTGGCTTTGTCCACTTTTCAGGCTGTGGCTTAGCCTAGAGTCTGATCATTTTCTTCTCTGTTCTCTTGGGCTTCCACAGCTAGTATGATGATCTTTGCTGTTTTCCGGGTCATGCTGCGTTTTAGTAACTGGAACGGATCATCATACTAGCTGTGCAAGTCCATTTAAAGAAATTCTACCGGGAGAACATCGTCAAACTCTGAGAACCTTCCCAGTCTATGGGAAAAGGAGATCTTCAGCCTTTCTCCAAGCCCACCAATGCAGTTTAAGGACTGCCATATAAAAGAAACAGACATCCACTGCTAAAGTGCTTTATCCTGAAAAAAAGCTACAGTATGGTAGCTGAAACGTTGGTTCCAGTTACTAAGATGCAGCATGACCCACAAGTCTGCAAAGATCATTTTCTTCTCAGTTTCCAAGCTGCCGCTTGTAGTGCATTGGCTCTTACTTCAAGAAGGGCAAAGTATCAGGCCTTTCCCACTAGTTTCATAGAGCTTTCACTAGCCGTACAGGGAAATTGTTGGGAAAGAAGTATTGATAAATTCTCAGAATTTAGCTGCTCCAGAGAGAATTTAAAAGGTGCATTTTGGAAAAGGCTCTGAGAAACATGGAGTGCACATATATTTGCTAATACACTGAGCTGGAGGAAATTCAGAAAACATTCAGAAAATATCGGAGAAAATTCAGCAATTTACACGTGTAGGTGGGCCAATTTGTAAGCCTACAGAAACAAATGATGCCAACTACAGAGACTACTTTCTTTACTTAAACTCAATTTGAAGGGAGGGAAATAAAAAAAAGGATTACGGAGAAAATCCCTCTTAATCTCTCTTGTAAAGGGATGGCCAAAAAAATAGCACTTTTTGAAAACCTATCCATGCCAGGGAGCAACTTTAAACCCAACATAGATTTTGGACACACATATATGAAATGGGGAATAGACATGTAGATTTTTGACCTATCCTATCCATGCCTCCGACAAGCCTCCTTGCAATTTCCACATATTATGGACACCCACATGTAAATTAATACCCTTCTAAAATCACGATTTACACTTACACCAGATTTTCCACATGTAAATTTTGAATAAGGCTTCTAAAATAGCCCTTATTTTCTTTACATTTCAGGTAGGGATTTGCTATTTGACAAGATGTAAAAACATCACCAAATTAAGAAGTGTTCACTTACAGTGTGACACATTAGCATGTTTCCCCTGCCTCCATTTGCAGACTCAAAAAAACGTCCGTGTAGAGAATTCGATGGGGAAAGACATGGAAAAAAGTTTAGCTTAATAGACTGCCAGGGTCTGAGCTATTATGCTATTATATGTGACCGCTACCAAAATGAAAAGACCAATAGATCTGAACAGAGTTTACAATAAATGGCCCAAATGGCAAAGGTGGCAGGGAAACCATAAGGTTAGCTAACTTAGCTTGCCCTATTTTTCATTTTTATTTAATTTTTTTATTTAAGTTAGCTAACTTTATGGTTTGCAGCTTGTCATGCAGTGAGGGCTTGTGTGCATCAGTGATACTGAGAGCTAAGCTATCAGTAGTTTAACTACTGGCAGGGTCTCCCAAGATGGACAGGTCTCAGCTGAGGTGCCAGACCAAGACAAGCCACCCATCTGGGCAGCAGCAGAATGGGATAGTGTTGATGGCGGAGGATCACATTTCTGTGACAACGGCAACACTAAACTTAAACTGCGCAAAGGAAAGGCACAGCAGTCTACTTCTGTATCTTGTCATGAAAACCCATCTGGGCAGCAGCAGAATGGGACGGTGTTGGCAGCAGAATGAGCTGCCTGACTGAAGACCGAACACAATTTAGGACAATTATCCAGAGGGTCACCATGAGTCGACACCAACTCGACGGCACTTAACACCTTTATGGTTTCCCTGCCATCTTTTGCATTTGGCCAGTTATTATAAACTCTATTCAGATCTATTAGTCCTCCATCAAAATGATAACTAACACATCAGCATGTCCACATGATCTATTGCTAAGTGATTCTGGTTTTCTTTTGGTTTTTTTTGTTTTTTTAAAGGTATTCATAAGACTAAATCCACATTCAGAGTCTGCAGCAGATACCATGCATGTAACTCCAAATGTCCATAAACTCTGCAAGATCTCTAAACTACTTAGACAATTGCCACCATATCCAGAACATGAGACCAGTTTGCTTTGATTTTTTTCTGCCACTGCAAACATGGAGTCGTCGCACTCAGACTATAGCAGCATCTTCAAAATAGAGATTTTTTTTTTGCTGAACATGGAAAATCTGACCTCATTAAATTCCCAAACTCAAATCACACTTTGCTATTGCTGCTAAATCAAACAGACCACTCCTGGACTTTATCAGCTGGACATTTTTCTGCCAAGAGTACACAAGATATTAATGAAATATATTATTGAACTACTACTATTATGATTACTTTCTTGAGAATTCATTTAACTATTTTTTATACCACTTTATCTAGGAATCAAAGCAGTTTACATCACATATTCAACCGTATTACATAGAACATGGTAAACAGTGTGTCTCCAAAAAGTAGGAGTTAACATATAACGTAGTTAATAAATTTTTTACTTAGGGATTTGCATGGGGGGGGGGCCTGAGCTCTGACATGCTGTATGACAGCTGGGAGCTTATTAGTGAATTTCCTAGGGGATGATTATGATCTGGCCAATGGTGAAAGTTCCTGGAAGCTCTGGTTCGGATACATTCAGTCCTTGAAATGTTCTCTTAATAAATAAGTCTCGAGTTCCTTCTGAAATTGTGTTAGTTCTTGTATTGCCCTTAGGTTATTAGGGAGGGCATTCCAGAGCAGTGGTGCATACATGAAAAAGGCTCTGTTACGTGTTGTTTGAGTGGCCTTTGTTAGTTTGGGTGGCAAGGCTAGCAGTTTTGTCTGCATTTGCGTGTGCCTCTGGTGCCTGCTTGGTATTGGATGAGCCACTAAATACATTGATTAGTTGTGTGTGATTTTGAAGATGTCAATGTTTTATATTGGATTCAGCTAGTTAGCAGTAGTCAGTGAAGCTGTTTGAGTATCGGTGTTATGTGCTCACTTCTTTTTGCTCCTGTTATGATTCTGGCCGCCATGTGTAGGGCCATTTGTAGTTGGTGCGGTACGTATTTCGGAAGTCCTTGGTGGATGCTATTGCTAAAGTCCAAGTGTGGGAAAATGAGTGCTTGAAATATTGAGCATACATCATTATGTCATCAGCATATATGTTGTACTGAATCTTGTGTTTGTGGAATATGGAACATATGGGCTGTATAAATATGTTGAAGAGTAATGATAATGCAGAGCCTTGTGGAATACCCATATGTTGATCATATGGTACAGATTTGTGTGATCCTACTTTCACTTGTTGGCGACAGTCTGCCAGGTATGATTGAAGCCATCTGAGTAGGGTGCCACCAATTCAGATTGCACATAGTCTTGCTAGTAAAGGAGGTTATGGGGGATGGAGTCAAATACTGCAGCTAGATCAAAGAAAATCAGTATAAAACCTTGGTTAAGTTTTTCCCATGCCCGTTATGATTGAATCAAGAAGTGACATTAGGAGAGTCAACTCCATGGTGTGTCCTGAAACCATGCTAATGTTGCCAAGCAAAATTATTGATGTGTTCTTGTAGCTGTTGTTGCATTACATTTTCTATTTTTGAGATAAATGGTAGGCTGCATATGGGTCTATATGCAGCTGGATTACTTTTTGTCATTGGCAGGGTTTTTCAGTATTGGGCGTACAGATGCCATCTTTAGCTCTTTAGGCAGGTATCCCTGTTCAAGTGAGAGTTGTGCTATTCCGAAGATGAATGGGGATAGTTCAGCTCTGGATATTTTTACCCAACTAGCTGGACATGGGTCTAGCAGCAAGGTGGTGATGTTTAGAGCACTGATTATGTGCTCTAAACATGGTGGAAGGAGGATAACCAGTGGGACACTGATACCTGGATACAAACTATATCGTAATGATAGAGCTGAACAAATTGGTGGAGGGGTTGCGCTCTATGTTAGAGAGGGCATTGAGTCAAAGGATTAAAGTTTTGCAGGGAACAAAATTTGCTGTAGAATCTCTATGGATTGAAATTCCATTTATGAAGGGGAAGGTGATGGCAGTGGGAGTATACTATCGACCGCCTGGCCAGAATGAACAAATGGATGATGAAATGCTCAAAGAAATCAAGGAAGCTAACAAAAGCCACAACAGAGTAGTAATAATGGGTGATTTCAATTACCCCGGTATCGACTGGGACAGTGTCACAGCAGGACAAGCTAAAGAGAAAGTTTCTAGATAAAATAAATGACTGCTTCTTGGAGCAGCTAATTCATGAACCGACCAGAGGGGAAGCCATACTGGACCTAGTCCTTAGTGGAACGCCAGATCTGGTGCAAGAAATAAGGGTGTTGGGACCACTTGGCAATAGTGATCATAGTATGATCATGTTTGATTTAATCAGTGGAGGACAGATAGTAAAGGAATCCACAGTACTACCTTTTAACTTTCAAAAGGGAGACTATGATAGAATGAGGAATATAGTTAGGAAAAAACTAAAAGGAGCGGTTCCAAAGGTTAAAGACTTACAGCAAGCTTGGGTGTTATTTAAGAATACTATCCTCGAAGCCCAGACCAGCTGTATTCCACGCATTAAGAAAAGTGGAAGAAAGGCCAAAAAACTGCCAGCATGGTTTAAAGGTGAGGTCAGAGAGGCTGTTGCTGCCAAAAGAGCAACCTTCAGGAAATGGAAAAAAGAGCCAAATGATGAAAACTGGAAACAGCACAAGCACTGGCAAGTTAAATGCAAAGCATTGATAAGGCAGGCAAAGCGGGAATTTGAGAAGAAACTTGCTACGGAAGCAAAAACACGAAATAAAGACTTTTTCAAGTACATTCGTAGCAAAAGGCCTGTGAGAGAGTCAATTGTACCATTAGATGATAGAGGGGTAAAAGGGGCAGTAAGAGGAGACAAGGCTATAGCAGAGAGACTGAATGAATTCTTTGCTTCGGTCTTTACTGAGGAAGATGTAGGGATGTTACCCAAGACTGAAGTGGTATTTAAAGGTGATACTGCAGAGGAATTGAGAGAAATATCGCTACACCGGGAAGATATATTACAACTATTTGATAAACTGAATAGTAGCAAATCACCTGGACCGGATGGTATACATCCCAGAGTGTTGAAAGAACTGAAATATGAGATTGCAGACCTGCTATTGGTAATCTGTGAACTTTCATTAAAATCATCTGTAATACCTGAAGATTGGAGGGTCGCCAACGTAACACCAATTTTTAAAAAGGGTTCCAGGGGTGACCCGGGAAATTACAGACCGGTGAGCCTGACGTCAGTACCAGGGAAAATGGTAGAAACCATCATAAAGAACAAAATTACACAGCATGTAGATAGTCATGGCCTAATGGGAGACAGCCAACATGGCTTTAGACAAGGAAGATCTTGTCTTACTAATCTGATCTGTTTTTTTGAAGGTGTGCATAAACAGGTAGACAAAGGTGAGTCGGTTGATATAGTGTATCTGGACTTTCAGAAAGCTTTTGACAAGGTCCCCCATCAGAGACTTTTGGCAAAGCTAAAAAGTCATGGGATAGGAGGCAGTGTACTATTGTGGATCGGGAACTGGTTAAAAGATAGAAAGCAGAGGGTAGGGCTAAATGGCCAATATTCCCAATGGAAAAAGGTGAGTAGTGGAGTACCCCAGGGATCTGTACTGGGTCCGCTACTTTTTGACATATTCATAAATGACCTGGAAAAGGGAATAACTAGTGAGGTTATCAAATTTGCAGATGACACAAAACTGTTTAAAGTTGTTAAAACCCAAGAGGATTGTGGAAAACTGCAGGAGGATCTGGATAAATTGGAAGACTGGGCATCCAAATGGCAGATGAAATTTAATGTGGACAAGTGCAAAGTTATGCACCTAGGAAAGAACAACCCACACTATAGTTACACGATGCAAGGCTCCACATTAGAAACCACCACCCAGGAAAAAGATTTAGGAGTCATCGTGGATAACATGTTAAAACCCTCCGCCCAGTGTGCAGCGGCGGCCAAGAAAGCAAATAGAATGCTAGGTATCATAAGGAAAGGGATGGAGAATAAAACAAAGGATATTATAATGCCTCTGTATCGCTCCATGGTACGACCACACCTTGAATATTGTGTGCAATTCTGGTCACCGTATCTTAAAAAGGATATAGAGTTATTAGAAAAAGTACAGAGAAGAGCCACCAAATTGGTGAAGGGGATGGAAGGCTACTCCTATGAGGAGAGGCTAAAAAGGTTAGGGCTCTTTAACCTGGAAAAGAGACGGCTGAGGGGAGATATGATCGAGGTCTATAAATTAATGAATGGAGTGGAACGGATAAACGTGGATCAATTGTTTACGCTATCAGAATATAGAAGGACTAGGGGACATGTAATGAAGCTACGGGGTAAACTATTTAAGACAAATAAGAGAAAATATTTCTTCACTCAACGTGTAATCAAACTCTGGAATCTGTTACCGGAGGATGTAGTAAGGGCTGTTAGTATAGCTGGGTTTAAAAAAGGTTTGGACAAGTTCCTGGAGGAAAGGTCCATAAACCACTATTAAAAAGGGACCCAGGATATCAATGCTTGACCTAGTACAAGCACTGCAGAACCTGTGTCTTTTGGGGAAACTGCTAGGTACGTATGACCTAGATTGGCCACTGTTGGAAACAGGATACTGGGCTTGATGGACCTCGGTCTGACCCAGTATGGCATTTCTTATGTTCTTATGTTCTTATCAAAATAGTGTCAAATATTTTCCATTGTTCGCTGCTGGAGTTATCAATAGTGTCTGCATTATAGTGGTATTGAGTGCTGTTTTGGTTTAGAAAAAGTTGGCAAGAGTTTGTGGGCATAGCATGGCTTCTGTATTTTCTTGGTTGGGGTCTCTAGTTAGGGTATAGATGATCTCAAACAGTTCCCTCGGTCGGTTGAGTGCTGTCATTACGATCTTTGTATGATATTCCTTCTTTGTACTGTTGATCATGGTGTGGTATTCATTAAGTTTGTTCATGAATTTCTCTCTGGTTTTTGGTTGTTTTGAGTTCCTCCATTTTCACTCAATTCTTCTTAATTCTCTTTTTACATTTAGCTCCCTTGTGAACCAGGTTGCATTTTGTTTGTGTCTTCTGGTTGGGTTTGTTGGTGGTACAGCTGCTGCTTTGGTTATGGTCTCATTCCATTTGCTAATCAGTGTCTGTCATTTGTGTTGGTTTGAAGTTGAGGGGTGATTTCCACTAGAAATGATTGTTTATCAAATTTTTGGAATCTCCGCTTGGTGGTATGGAAGTATTTTTTTTTACTACTAGTGCTAGAGTTGTGAGATGCTGTGAAGCTTATGTTGTGGTCTGACCACGGCACCAGGAAAATTTGCAGGGCCGAGTATTTAGAATCTAATAGTAAGTCCTTGGGTGCAAAAATCAGATCTAGCACATTACCTCTCTCATGTGTTGATTGGTTCGTTTATTATCTGATGGTAATCTAGTGCATTCATGGCTTCTATGAAGTTGGTGGAATGGGTTCTGGAGAGGGTGCTGAGATTGAAGTCGCCTAATAGGATTAGGTGTTTGTCTTGAGTATTATTCTTACATACTATCTCCAGTATGTTGGTTAGTTCATTGGTGCTGGCTGTTGGCGGTCTGTATAGCAGACATATAGAGAGAGTTCTATTTGATATAGTTAAGATATCCATTTCACTTGTGCTCAGGTTGTATATGCTGTGGAAATGTAGGTATGATTTGACTAGGAATAGCACGCCGCCTCCTCTCCTGTTAGATCTTGGGCAGTTAAATAGCTTGCAGTTATCTACTTTTAGTTGTTTGAGTAATATTGTGTCAGTAGCTGATATTCGTGACTCTGACGCATAACATATCTGGATGGTTGCTCCTGAGGTAGTCTGTGAGAACTGGGATATTGCTGCGAATGGAGCAAGCGTTAAGTACACATTTATGAAGCTGCTAATCACAGTGGGAAGCCATTGTGCTGGTTGGAGTGTAGGGATGCAGATTAGGTTGAATTTGTATAAGTCTTTTGGTGCTTCTGTAACCTGGGTTGTAGTTTCTGTTTCTAGAAGAACCTTTATTTTATCACTCTATGAAACTGACTCTCCAAAATATTTCCAGAATATTTACTCTCCAAAATATTTACTTTCCTGAGGGGAATCCAACTGCAAAATCCAACTGTGAAGACTACAACTGGTCCACCACACAGCTGCACGTATTCTCACCCATGCTTCCCGCTTCGACCACATCGCCCCCATCCTGATTCACCTACACTGGCTTCCCCTTGTTTACCGTATACAGTTCAAAATCCTTATATATGTGCACAAAACCATCCATACCGGTATTCCCCTCTACCTTGCCAATCTAATACATCTTCACTCGTCTCACCGCTCCCTCAGATCAGTCCACCTGAACCGCATGTCCCTCCCTTCCCCGTCACCTCGAGTCCACCCGCTCCTCAGCATTTTTCTTCTTGGGCCCGCGACTCTGGAACTCGCTCCCCATCGCCCTCCGTCTAGAACCCTCCTACAAGACTTAAGGCTAGGCTGAAGACCCACCTTTTTTGCACCGCTTTTAATCTCCCTCCTCCTCCTGCTCCCCTTTCTCCACCACCCCGCTGATCTAGAATGTTCGTTATTTTGTGTTTTGACTGCTTCGTTGCTTTCTCTGTTGCTTTACTCTCTCTCTCCACCTTATCCTGTCCTTTTCATTATTTTTGGCGTTCCTTTTCCTTTTCAGCAGCCTATATATTTTACTGTTGTACACCGCTCTGGTGCCACCGGTAAAGAGCGGTATATTAAATGTGACAATAAAGATAAAGATAAAGAATCAGCAG
Organism: Ichthyophis bannanicus; assembly: GCA_033557465.1. Lineage (NCBI taxonomy): Eukaryota > Metazoa > Chordata > Amphibia > Gymnophiona > Ichthyophiidae > Ichthyophis > Ichthyophis bannanicus. The sequence continues at coordinate 675,779,417 of CM066032.1, read as the reverse complement.
TAGAAGCCTGCTGGCAGATTTTGACGACGTAAACTATGGGAAATAGATATTGTGGATGCATTTGGAACTTTTTATAATTTTAAATTTTCAAAGCATAAAATTAGTTATTGGTTTGGCTTAAAGGTTTAGAATTAAATTCTCCTGGTTTTAAGTTGGGCCTTTTAGAGCTTTAATACAAAACGGACAGGCAGTCACTTTCCCACCCACACCCCAGGCACATCACTTAACTGGAAAAACTGACTATAAAGCAAGTGTGAAATTTGTCATCACTATATTTTAATTAGCAAGTGATTAACACAGCAGATCATCATCAATTCAGTGGCAAGCAAACAAAATATTAGCAGATAGTATACCAAAAACTCCTTAAGGCTTTCTCTTAATCTAAGTAAACCTACTCCCTTAGCAACTCTAAAAACCACTAAACTAAATACAGAGACAGACTGCAGTCCAGCAGCAAGATGGGAGAGCTATCCAGTCTTTTGCATCGAGTGCTGTATGTATTATCTCCCAAAAAAGTAAATTTGTGTACATTCAATGCTAAGAGTTCTTAACTCTTAGAAAGCACGTCCAATCTCTTGAAGCTAAAGTAGCTGTCTTAGAGGATCTGAGGCAGACAGATACACAGAGCAGACCTACAAGGACACAGTAGAGAGTTCCCACTTCTGGTCTAGCAGCCTCAAGTTGCCTTGGGAGGAGAGAAGTCATCTGGAACTCTGGTTCGATGGGACGTGGAAGCAGCATGTCAGAGGGCAGGAACCACGATGCCATAATTGAGAGAGTAAATTAAAAGGCAATGTCAGGAAATACTTTTTCACTGAAACGGTGGTGGATGCTTGGAATGCCCTCCCGATGAAAGTGGTGGGGGTAAATACAGTGTCAGAAACAGTGGATTCCTTTACGGCAACAGGACAAAATCAAAATAAACTTATCTAATTTCTCAACAAACAGGGGTGCCTGACATGGAGCGGTGGGCTCACCCTTAAACAAAGACATGGGGAGGGGTGACCTGCACAGAGTGGCAGGTGCACCTACTCTTGCCATCTTACTGGGCAGACTAGATGGACCATACTGGTCTTTATCTGCCGTCATTTACTATGTTACTACTATGAGAGTTTATGTAGGATCTTGGAGAACAGCGGCAGAGAGGTGGCAGAAATGAGGGCACCCAAGGTGACTAATCCTTGCACCGGCTCTGGTTGCCTCATATGCTATGACGACCTAGTCTGCCTCCAGGGCTGGCACAAACCAGTAGGCAATGTCCTATTGCAGACTGGAAACGGCTGGGAGACAAAAAACAGGGTAGAGATAAATGGTCAATTTTCTCCATTGAGGAAGATGAATAGTGGAGTACCCCAGGGATCAATCTGGAACTAGGAATAAGCAGCGAGGTGATAAGGCAAATTATTTAAAGTTGTTAAAACTGCATGCAAATTGTGAAAATTGGAGGACCACCTCGTGACACTGGGAAAAGGGCATCCAATACCATATGAAATTTGATGTGACCAAGAGCAAAGTGATGCACATAGGGAAGCATAACCCAAACTACAGATACACAATGCTAAGTTCCACATCAGGAGTCATCCAGGTAAAGAATCTAGGCATCATTATGGACAATGCCTTGAACTCTTCTGTTCAGCGTGCGTCAGTAGCCAAAAAAGTAAACAGAAAACTAGGAACATTCTGAAAGGAAATGAAAATAAAGCAAAGGACACAATGTCTCTGTATTGCTCCATGCTGCAACCACAGCTTGAGTAATGTTTTTAATTCTGGTCTCCACATCTCAAAACAGATACAGTGGCATTAGAAAAGGCACAAAAAAGGGCACCCAAAATGACAGCGTATTAAATGACTGAAGAAACGTTAAAGAGGTTAGGGATCTTCAGCTTGGAGAAGAGAACGCTGAAGGAAGGTATGACAGAGGTCTATAAAATCCTGAGTGGAGTGGAATAGGTAAATGCAAATAAGATTCTTTACTCTTTCAAAAAGGTATGATGTCTAGGAACATGCCATGAAGCTATCAAGTGGTATATTTAAAACAAATAGAAGAAAATATTTTTTCTCTCAATGTATAACTAAGCTTTAGAATTCATTGCCAGAGGATGTGGTAAAAGCAGGTAGGTTAGCTGGGCTGTAAAAGGGTTTGGACAAACTCTTGAAGGAAATGTCCATAATCCATCAGTTCACAGATGAAGAACCAGGAGCAAGACCTCAGAAAACACCCACAAATAGGAACAGAAGCGAGGGACATCTTGAACAATTTTCAGAAGACTGCGTTTGTGAGAAACTAGCTCAACTTAAAGTAGACAAAGCAATGGGACCAGATGGGATACACCCTAGAATACTGAGGGAACTTGGGGACGTTCTAGCAACTCCACTAACTGACCTTTTCAATGCCTCGGAGTCGGGAGTGGTGCCAAAGGACTGGAGAGAGGCTCATGTGGTGCCTTTACACAAAAGCGGAAGTAAGGATGTGGTTGAAAACTACAGGCCGGTTAGTTTAACTTCGGTGGTGAGTAAATTATTGAAAATGCTGCTAAAAGAGAAAATAGTGAGGTTTCTGGAGTCCAGCGGATTACAGGATCCGTGGCAGCATGGATTCACCAGAGGCAGGTCTTGTCAGACAAATCTGATTGATTTCTTTGACTGGGTGACCAGGGAGTTGGACCGAGGGAGAGCTCTAGATGTGGTGTATTTCGATTTCAGTAAAGCCTTTGACACTGTTCCTCACAGGCGACTTAAACAAACTGAGCACCCTAGGGATGGACCCTAAAGTTACTGCTTGGGTTAGAATTTGGTTGGGTGGGAGGCGACAAAGAGTACAAGTAAATGGAGCTCACTCTGAGGAGAAGGATGTTATCAGTAGTGTGCCCCAGGGATCTGTCCTTGGTCCGATTCTTTTTAACATCTTTGTTAGTGATATAGCGGAAGGGCTTTCAGGTAAGGTTTGCCTCTTTGCGGATGATACCAAAATCTGCAATAGAGTAGACACCCAGGAAGGTGTAGATAACATGAGGAGGGATCTAGCTAAGCTTGAAGAATGGTCTAGAATTTGGCAGCTGGGATTTAATGTTAAAAAACGTAAGGTCATGCATTTGGGCTGCAGCAATCTAAGGGAGCAATACAGTATAGGAGGTGAAGTACTTTTGTCCACTAAAGAAGAGCGGGACCTAGGCGTGGTTGTGTCTGATGATCTTAAAGTAGCTAAACAGGTAGAAAAGGTGACGGCAAAAGCTAGAAGGATGCTTGGGTGCATACGGAGAGGAATGGCTAGCAGAAAAAAGGAGGTGATAATGCCTCTGTATAAGTCTTTGGAGCGACCTCATTTGGAGTATAGTGTGCAATTCTGGAGACCGCACCTTCAAAAGGATGTGAACAGGATGGAGTCGGTGCAGAGGGTGACTACTAAAATGATTAGTGGTCTTCCTTATAAAGCATATTAGGACAGACTTAAGGATCTTAATATGTACACCTTAGAGGAAAGGCGGGATAGAGGTGATATGATTGAGATGTTTAAATACCTCCGTGGCATAAATGTTCAGGGAGAGAGCCTCTTTCAATTGAAAGCAAGTTCTGCTACGAGGGGACATGGGATGAGGGTGAAGGGAGATAGATTCAGGAGTGATATGCGGAAATATTTCTTTACGGAAAGAGTAGTGGATCCGTGGAATAGTCTCCCAGTGGAGGTGGTAGAGATGAGGACAGTAACTGAATTCAAGAAAGCATGGGACCAACACAGAGGATCTCTAAAGGCAAAAAGTGGACTGTTGTAGTTGTTATGGAAGGACAGACTAGATAGGCCATGTGGTCTTTTTCTGTCGTCATATTTCTATGTTTCTATGTTTCTAAGTGGACTGTTGTAGTTGATATGGAAGGACAGACTAGATAGGCCATGTGGTCTTTTTCTGTCATCATGTTTCTATGTTTCATTAAGGTAGAAAACCACATTACTTATCCCTGGGGAAAAGTAGTATGAACTGGCCACTTTTGAGATATGCCAGGTAGTTGTGACCTGGATTGGCCACGGTTGGAAACAAGACATTGGGCTTCTTGATGGACCTTTGGTCTGGCCCAGTAAGGCAGTTATGTTCTCTGAACTTTAGTTTACCTTGTGCAAAATAAATGCTCAACAAGGTGTTAGGCACTGTTTCTGCTGCAGCATGGGTAATTAAGCCAGACAAATCATCACTCAAAACTTCTAATGTTATTCGGTATTCCATTTGTTTCAACCTTTTATGTAGTATTTAGAAATGAAACTCTTTATTCCCAACTATTTTTTAAAGAGAACTGCTTGAAGTGCAAAATGCCTAAAACTAGTGTACCACACCGAGTTGCCTAAAACCACAGACTGGCATTCAATAGAATCCATGAACTCTTCAAATTTGGATTTTTTCATTGACAACCAATTAAATAAACACTTGGTGAACAGTTGTCACTGATGTTTCAATGTCCCTTATAAGCTTGACTTCTTTCCACATACCAAAAATCCTTAAGTCTTCTGTATGCAATGCAATGTTGCTGGGCTAAATGTGGAATGCTGCTGCCAAACCACCAAGTCTGTCCAACATCACAAAGGCACCATCACATGTGAATATTACCATTTTCATTAAAGTGGAAATTTACAGTACTCTGATTGCATAGACAATTACTGAAACAGTATCACATTGTTGCCATTAACAGCCCACCATGATATTTTGGACAAACGTTGCTGACAATTAAAAAAAAAAAAAAAAAAAAAGACAAAGGCATAATTTTTACTTCTCCAGATTTCTGGTTTGCATGCAGACTTCACCATATGCTCATTAAATAGCCTGAACAATAATCATGAAAACTATTAATTTAAAAACTGTCAATGAAACACTTCTGGATTTGCAAATAAATACTCAGTGCAAGCATTGAAGCTTGGCTCTTCAACTTGGCTCTCTCTCCCACCCTAATACCAAACCTCTTACTTTTACCTCCCTGCCCTTATTCCATTAACCTTACAGTGCTCCCATCTGTAGCTGTCCACATACATATGTATATATGTAAATAGTTGATCACTGTTCACTGCAATTAACTGTATATTATAATTTAGTTCTTCATGTTGCTTACTCTGTATCCAGTTATTCGTTCCTTGTAAACAGTTGAAATATACTGCCTTTATTGTTATATGTAAACCGTCTTGATTCGTAGAAAGACGGTATATAAAAAATGTTAAATAAATAACTAGACTTTCGAGCTAAGCAACCCCCAGCTTTAAAGGTAGGGCTCGTTTCCAAGTCTGGTTACACCATCTGTATAAGACTTACTTGCAAGGTGATGCTTAAAGAAATCTAGTTTCCATACACCATCCTGTATTTTCGCTTCAGAAAATTCTTCTGGAACTTTACCTATAGAGTTGTGTTGTGGTGATGCCAAAGAACTCCTGTCCTCACGTGAAAATTGAACAAAGTTTGACATGTACTACGTTATGAAATTCTGGTGTAGCCATTTCTACTGTCCCCTTCAGCCAGTCTGATTGAAAATAAACTCGCTATTCATTTGCGCTTAAGCCTTTGAACTGTGACATGCCAGGATGGATATTTCATCAACTGGCTAATTTAATCTTTACTTTAAAAAACACTTCACTATAAAGCTACCCTACTTTGATGCACCAAATTGAGTGACAACAAAAGATTCAGACAGGGCCAGATTAAGGCACAGGCAAACTAGGCAGGTGCCTAGGATCCAAATGTTTAGTGGGGCCCCATCAGATATGTTCAAGATTCAAGACCATGGGGTGGTCCACTCTATTTTTTTCCAGGACTACAGATTTTTGCATTAAATTGTCTAATGCCAGAATGGTGGCTAAATATCTGGCTATTTTTCAGAATGTATACTTTATAGTTCCTCATCTTCCCCGCTGCATGGATGAGCCTGCAGTAGAAAGAGTAGGATCCAGCAGTGGGAAGGCTGCTCTACTTAGAGCAGTGGTTCTCAACCTTTTTTGTATCGTGACCCCTTTTACCATTGGTCAACTTGTGGTGACCCCAATGATAAAATCAAATGCGTCTCTTCCTTTACTGTTAACGCATTGTCGCTGTAATCATTTTATATTATAGGCCTTTGCAATATGTTTCTTTTTATAAAATTTACTTATTTAAACCACAATAATTAATGACAAGTAACAATATTTGATTTCAAAATTATAATAATTTTGTAGTCAAATCACTAATATGAAATAAAATTATTTTTTTCTACCTTTGTTGTCTGACCAATTTATTCTCTGATCATGCTGGTCCCAATCTGAGGCTTCTGCTTTCCTGTCTTCTCTTAGCTCTCTTTCTGTGGTCTATGGTCCATCTGCCATTTCTTATCTCTTCTTTCGTTTTCTTCACTTCTTTCCAGTCCCAGTTACCATCCCCAGTATCAGCCCCTTTCCAGTCCTCACTCTCAGTACCTTCCAATGTCAACTTGCATTCCCATGACTGCCACCGGTGTCCATTCCCTTTCAGTCCCCCTCCTTCCCCACTGACTAGTCCCTTCTAGTACAAATACCATGGCAGCCCCTCTCAGATCCACTCTCTTCCAGTTCCATTCTCCCATCCCCTCTTATCAGCCCATTTGTAGCCTTAGCCCCCAGTTTTCTTTCAGGCCCAGCAGCTCTATCCTCCCCTCCCCAAAATCAGCCCATTACCAGTCGAAGCCCTCCAATCAGCTCGCTTCCAGTGCTAGTCCCCCCTCAACCCCACTACCAGTGCTAGCCTCCCCTAATCAGCCCAATACCAGTCCTACCCCCCCCCAATCAGCTCATTTCCAGTGCTAGTCCCCCCATCAGTCTATTACCAGTCCTACCCCCCTATCAGCACATTACCAGTCCCAACCCCCCTTGATCAGTCCATTACCAGTCCTAGCCCCCCCATCTGCCCATTATAATCCTAACCCGCACTGTCTCTCCCCTCTGTCCAGCATTTATTGCCCGTCTGTACAGTACGTCCCCGTCTCTTCCCTTTGTCCATGTCAGCCCCCTCCCTCCCTCCCTCGATCCATGTCAGCCACCCCTCCCTCCCTGTCAGCCCTCCCCTCTGTCAGCCCCCCTCTGTCCATGTCAGACCCCTCCCTCCCTCCTTCCATGTCAGCCCTGTTGCAGGTTCCCTGCCCCCTCCTCCCCTCTCCCTGTCTGCCTGCTGCTGCCCTGCTGTTCTTCTACAGCCGTGGCTTCCTGTCTTACGGAACCGCGGCTATGCCAGTAAAACCGTTGCAGAGCCTTCCCGTCTCTCGATGGGCTCCATGCAGCATCATCCCACCTCCAAAGGAAGTGGTAAACAACTTCCTTTGGAGGCGGGACAATGCTGCACAGAGCCCGTCAAGAGACAGGAAGGCTCTGCAACGGTTTTACTGGCATAGCTGCGGTTCTCTAAGAGGCAGGAAGCCGCGGCTGCATTAGAAGGAACTGGGAGGCGGTGAGTTTGCTGCTGCCGAGAAGCAGACTCGGCAGTGGCAGCAACTTGGGTGTTTTTATTTTTGTTTTGTTTTTTTTAACGGCGGAGTGAGGTGAGGCGAGGCGACCCCGCTAAATCCTGTGGCGACCCCCCATGGGGGTCGCAACCCACAGGCTGAGAACCGCTGACTTAGAGGAAAGTATGAAATGAGCCAGGAGAATGTTCTTGTGAAGTGGAGGAACTGAGCTTTGCAGGACACACTGGACTGATCCTGGAGAGAGCCAGTATATGTGCAAGTTGGTTTGTATCTCGATCTGCTGAAGGCAGAGTAATATAGATACTTCTTTCCTTTCTAAAGTTTGGGATGGAGGGGAAAGTCTATTAGTACAAAATGGGCCTATGCATATAATGAAAGTAATTTTATAAAATGTCGCACCTAGTTAGCATGTGTTTTCAGGCACATATTTCCACCTACCTTATAAAGTTCAAGCACAAACACACTTAACTTTATTAAATACTGGCCTCAATTGGCAGAGAACGTGCCTTAAGTTAAAACGCAATGACATACCAGTTACCATGTCTACTTTTTGCATGTATGTGTATTTCTTACAGTATTTTATAAATCCATACATATACTGCTCATACCACCCATGCTCTGCCCAAACTCCTCCTATGTGCATACCCACAGTGAAAGTACACGTGATGCAACCAATGTGTGTACTGTCCCACTAGTTGGTATTTTAAAAGTCATTGATGCACCTAAGTAGACATTTACATATGTAAATGACTGGAATACTGATATTTAGACACAAACATGACGGAAGAAAAAGATCACATGGCCTAGTCTGCCCTTTCATATCAACTACAAGAGTCTCCTTTTCCCCTTTAGAGATCCTCTGTTTGCCCGATGCTTTTTTGAATTCAGATACTGTCATCTCTACCACCTCCACTGCGAGACTATTCCATGCATCTACCACTCTTTCTGTAAAGAAATACTACTGCATATTATTCCCAAGTATATCCCCTTTCACCCTCATCCTATGTCCCCTCGTAGCAGAGCTTGCTTTCAATCGAAAGAGGTTCTCCTGTACATTTATGCTACGGAGGTATTTAAGCATCTCAATCATATCACCTCTATCCCGCTATTCCTCAGAAGTATACATATTAAGAACCTTAAGTCTGTTCTCATATGCTTTATAACTAAGACCACTAACCATTTTAGTAGCCACTCTGTACCAACTCCAACCTGTTTATATCCTTTTGAAGGTGCAGTCTCCAGAACTGCACACAATACTCCAAATGCGGTTGCACCAAAGACTTATATAGAGGCACTATCACCTCCTTTCTTCTGCTGGCCATTCCTCTTCCCTATGCACCCAAGCATCCTTCTAGCTTTTGCTGTCACCTTTTCTACCCATTTAGCTACTTTAAGATAATCAGACAATCACGCCTAGGTCCCACTCTTCTTTTGTGGACAGAAGTACTTCACCCCCTATACTATATTGCTCCCTTGGATTGCTGCAACCCAAATGCATGACCCTGCATTTTTTAACATTAAATCTCAGCTGCTAAATTCTAGCCCATTCTTCAAGCTTAGCTAGATCCCTCCTCATGTTATCTACACCTTCCTAGGTGTCTATTGCAGATTTTGGCATCATCCGCAAAGAGGCAAACCTTACCTGAAAGCCCTTCTGCTATATCACTAACAAAAATGTTAAAAAGGATCGGACCAAGGAGAGATCCCTGGGGTACACCACTGGTAACCTTCTCCTCAGAGTGAGCTCCATTTACCTGTACCCTTTGCCGCATCCCACTCAACCAATTTCTAAACACAGCAGTAACTTTAGGATCCATCCCTAGGGTGCTCAGTTTGTTTACAAGGTGCCTGTGTGGAACAGTGTCAAAGGCTTTACTGAAATCTAAATACACATCTAGGGCTCTCATCGGTCCAACTCCCTGGTCACCCAGCCAAAAAAATCAAATCAGATTTGTCTGACAAGACCTGCCTCTGGTGAATCCATGCTGCCTTGGATCTGGTAATCTGTTGGACTCCAGAAACCTCACTATTTTTTCTTTCAGCAGCGTTTCCAATCATTTACTCACCACAGGAGGTTAGACTAACCGGCCTGTAGTTTTAAACCATATCCTTACTTACGTTTTTATATAAAGGCACTACATGTGCTTCTCTCCAGTCCTCTGACACCACTTCCAACTCCAAAGCAGCATTAAAAAGGTTGGTCAGTGGAGCTGCTAGAACATCCCCAAGTTCCCTCAGTATTCTCCGGTGTATACCATCTGGTCCATTGCTTTGTCTACTTTAATTAATCTAGTTCCTCACTAACACAGTCTTCTGAAAATTGTTAAAGATGCCCCTCGCTTCTGTTCCTGTTTGTGGGTGTTTTCTGAGGTCCTGATCCTGGTTCTTCATCTATGAACACAGAACAGAAATATTTATTAAGCAGTTGTGCTTTATCCTCATCAGCTTCTACATATTCCTCCCCTTCACCCTTAAGTCTGACAATACAACTTTTGCCCCTCCTCTTCTAACATCTGAAAAATGTCTTATCCCCCCATTTTATTGAACTGGCTATTTCCTCCTCTTTTTGAATCTTTGCTTTCCCTGATTACTTTGCTAGCTTCTCTACGTTTTTCCAAATATAGATGCCTGCCTTCCTCTCTGTGATATCTTGTATTTCATGACAACCTCCTTCTTATTCTTCACCTTTTCAGCTACTTGATTTGAAAACCATAGTGGTCTCTGTGAGAAAGGAAGGACTGACCAAGGCCCCAGAACAAGGTTACCGACTATAGCAGAGACTGATGAGCTTTTGTGTGATAAGGTAACTTACACTAATATAGATCATCCTGTTTATGGCAATCTGGACCTGGCTATGGATAGTGATGAACCGATTTATGGTACTCTTGATATAGATACAGACAGAGATGGAAGCACAGGTACTGATGAAGAAACAGGGCTTTGAAGGTAGCTATAGGTAGAAATATATGCTTATTGTAATGCAAGGCTAAAAACTGCAAAACATACATTTAAGATAGAAGCTTCTGTCTCTGTGAAAGCTGCTGACAGTTAATTGCAACAGAGATTAACTAACAAACTATGTACACAGCCACTGTGATCAAAGGTTAGCTTCTGCAAAATTTTGGGAACTTTGTCTGTTATAGACATCCCTCCTCCCTTCTTGTGGTAAAATGATGGGTCAAACTGATAACAATGTCAGCATTATTGCAGGAACCTTCTGAGAATCTGAGACCTTAGGTCAACATGTAACTGGAAACCCAATAAAGATTGGGAAATTAGCAAAATTTAGAAAGAACTTCTAGTGCAGGGGTCACCAACCTGCGGCCCGCGAGGTCCCTCCGTGCGGCCCGCGAGACTCTACCCCGGTGCGGCCCGCCAAGGCAAACTCACCGACTCCTCCTTCTGCAGCCGCGGCTCCCTGGTAAACAACTTCCTTTAGAGGCGGGACAATGCTGCACGGAGCCCGTCAAGACAGGAAGGGCTCCGCGATGATTTTACAAGCACAGCCGCGGTTCCCTAAGAGGCAGGGAGCCGCGGCTGCAGAAGAAGGGAGGGAGCTGACATGGAATAATCAAAGTACAGGTATGAGCAGGTTTTTTTTCGTGCGGGGGGGGGAGGGGGGTGCGCGGCCCGCGAGTCTGCCGGTAGTCGGCTGTGCGGCCCGCGGCCCTCTGGAGGTTGGTGATCCCTGTTCTAGTGTAATTAATCAGCTCTTGTCTAATGAAAGAATTACAGCGACACCTACTGTCACTTGGTGATTATAATCATGGCTTTGTAATTTCTGCTTTGATATGACTTTTGCAAAGCATCAGCAGAAAAATTGATCCTGTAAGCAGTTTTTATTCCAGGTCTGCAATTTTGTAACATGAATATCATCATCCGATGTTTATCAAAAATTAACTATGTCAGCTGATACTTCTTAATGAAAGGCAGATCTCTGGCGGAAGACTTTCGAAGATAGTTAGGGTGGAGCCATGATTTGCACCCTCTGACGATCTTCCTTCTAGAGCTCTGGAATTAATATAATTGTTTTTCTGTGTATGTGTCTTGTTTTTTCCTTCCTGTTAGAAGGGCCGGGTAAAGCCTAGGAATCCAGGTAGGAGGGCATGCCCCAAAAGGGGTACAATAGTCTCCTTTTCCTTTTACCTTTGTTTACCATTTTAACAAAAAGGTTGGTTTGCCTTAAAATATCCCTTTCAATTTTGCCCACTGTTTTTTCTACATCCCCCAGCTGTTCCCATTCTGCTAACTACTCCTTGAGTTATAGGCCTATCTTGGCAAAGTTAGTTTTCCTAAAATCTAAGACCTTCACTTTTGAATGGATTTTTTTTTTTTCAGCCCTAGTCCTAATACTGAACAGCACCATCTGGTGATCACTGGATATGAGATTATCTCCCACTATACCATCAAAAACACTTTCACCATTGGTAAGCACCAAGTCCAGTATGGCTCCTTCACGTGTGGGTTCTGTTACCGAGTGCCTGAATAGTTCTCCCTGTAGAGAATCCAGGATCTCCTTACTTCTAGATGATACTGCAGCAGGGATAGATTATATTTGATGTTCCATAAGTTCATGTCCATGAAGAACTGGTAGGATGCTATGTGAAAACGTGAGCAAAGATGTTCTGAATGGCTTCTTTGGGGAAAATTCTATGTCCTAGCCCCCTCCCAGGGGCACTGAAGAGTAAAATTTGAAACTCTTGGTCCTTTTAAGAGTGATTTCAACTGCCATGGAGTGGCTAGAGCTTTACAAGTCTATGAGTCTTCCGAACTCTATAAAATCGACCTTCTCACTGACTGGACACATGGGGGGAGGGGGGTCCACATTCTCATCTGGAGCTTCTGAAGGATGCAGGGCTAATTTACAATTTCTAAATTTTCCCTTTACTCATTTGCTGTCTGCTGAGATACTTCTGGCAAAATACTTTAAAGAAAGATTATCTATTCCTGATGCGGTTGTCCAAAAGTGTTTCTATTTGCCATCTAGACAACAGGCAGGCAGCTGTTTCTGCAGTAGATGCCTTATATGTTTTAATCTCGAATGTTAGTCTAGATATGACCAATTTACTGGAGGATTTCTCTGATATTTGTGAGAGAGCTACACTGTTAGTCACGTTTCTCTCTGTTGCAAATAAAAAGTTCTAAAATTGTCCTTTAAGTTTAAAGATCATTTTTTTCTGTGGGCAAAAGTTGAATGTGTTCCCAGACGTTTCGCAAAATGCTCAACTTCGCAGGAAGCAATTCCTGGCCCTTAAACCAAGGATTCTTGAGATCAGTGTGACATTTTTCCTTAGTTTCCCATGCAAGTGTGTAATTACATGACAGGGGAATATATTTCAATTGTTTTAATCTTCCCTGTTGGAAGTACTCTTGCAAAATAAGTCATCTGTGGTAGGGTCCAAGTAAAGTTTAGCCTATTTTGTTTATTAGGGGGGGGGGGGGTCTCTCCCAACTGGTTCCCTGTTAAGTACCTATTATTGTCTCATTTCTAAAACAGGCTTCTTTCTTCCCATGATGTGGGCTATGGTTGCGCGCGCACACACACACACACACACACACACAGGGTGGCCCAAACAAAGTGAGAACATCTCCTAGCATATAAGTTATTTAAAAATTCAAAAAGACAGATGTAAACGATTGACAAATTAAAAAAAAAAAAAAATAGATGGCGACCAGAAAATGTCGAAACAAAGACGTTACATAGCTAAAAAAGGTAAATATGTAAACTATTTAAGCTTTTAATTTACAAGATGTTCTCACTTTTTTTGGGCCACCCTATATATATGTATATATATATATATTATTAGTGATACTTACTGTATGTTTTCATTGTGTGATGCGATGTGTTACTATACAGCATGTCTTCGGTATTTTATTTTGTATTTGCAAAAGCTCAAATAAAATAAAAAAAATACATCTGCTCTGCATGATAGCAGAACACTTTCAGGAACATTTGCACACAGATGGTTTCTTATGCTGTGGGAACCAATACTACCATCACCACCCCCTTGATGCAATCAAAATGGACATTAGCCTAGTAGTGTTTAGGTATGTGGGTATGGTAAAGAAGGCAAAGGAGGATTATACTGCACAGCAACTGGATCAGAGTGGGACCAACCCATGGAAATTGTTCCCATTTGCTGGGTTGAATTCTGTCCCTTTGCAAAGCTAAGGGGTGATATCTGTGGTAAAATAAATATTCAAGAGTCATTGCAATCAGAGAAAGTGGAATTCAGAGGCAGGGTCCTCAGCCAGAAGTTCAGTTACGAAGGGCGCAATGTGGGGATGCTAATAACACTTTGTCAAAGTTTGATTCTGTGACACAGATGGAATTAAATCAGGTGTTGCAGAAATTGAGATATACAACCTTTGACTTAGATCTGGACACATTAAATAGGTTAAATTGATAGGAGTGGAAGGTGATCTTTTGCAAATAGTAAATTGATCACCTCAGCTGGGAAAGTTACCCAAGACTGAAGAAAGCAGCGATTCACCCCCTTTTAAGTGAGTGGTTGAATCCTTAAGTAGTTGAGAATTACCATACCATTTGCCATGATTAGGAAAAGTCAGAGAAGATGCGTTATGAAAGGTGTCTATTTGTTTTTTTAGTCAAGAGGAGCTTTTAGTTATCAATCAGGATTTCAGTGGATCAAGGTACTGATGCAGTGTTGATAGGTTTACTGGATACAATGGGGGGGCTTGGGTAGATGGGGTGGTGATATTACTGGACCTTTCCATGGCATATGATACCCTTCACCAAGATTTTTTGTTGCATGAACTGTACTGGTTGGTATTGTATGGTGAAGATCTTTGTTGGTTTGACCTTCTATTTTTTTTTTATTTATTTATTTTCAAGAATAGGGAGTTTGATATGAGATGGGCAGGGAAAAAAATCTGGTTTCCTCTGAAACATGGAATACTACAAGGATCAGTTCTACTCCCATCAGTATTTAATCTTCATTTAGCTCCACAAGTGGATGTGATTGCACAGTATCAACTATTGTGTTATTTTGTATGCAGAAAACATTCAGCTAAATGCATGCATTTATTTGTATAGCTTTTCTATAGTGCCCTTTCCCAAGGTCAAAGGCAGTTTAAATATAACAAACATTTTACATTGAACATTTTGAGTTAAACGGTAAAGTTACATCAAACATGTGAAAAACAATAATAAAACTGAACAACTTATTTACATGGCAACTATTTACAGGTGTTACATTAATGTAACAATAGGATTATAATGTAGGTGGGGGTACCGGGTACAGATGCCCATTTATAGGAGAAGATCAAAGGATGAATATTGGTAGGGTGGAAAACTGTCTGCAGTGATAGCATGGTTTAAGAGCATGTTTTTTAAAGCCAAATTAGTAAAGACAGAGATTTTGCGAGTAAGCTGACATCAATGGCCTCTGCATGTACCAGTTTTAGATAAAGTAACAAATGGGCTAAAAGAACAGGTTTGGCGTTTAAGCGTACTGCATGATGTGCAACTAACACTGCCTCCTTGGGTATCATGAGTTGTGCAAGCTTTATTTTGTGGGTTATGTCAGAAACGGAAAATGAAAGCCTTTTACAGTGCAATCTTCTTGACAGCAGGAGTGGCTCAAGGCAATCAGCTGCCTGAGGCAAGGGATGAGGTAGCACCCCCACCCCTCCAACAGAGCAGGGGTGGGAGGCTTCCTCAAAACTCCAGTCAGAAACTGAACCCAACCAAAAAGCCATTTATTTATTTATTTATTTTATTTGGTTACATTTGTATACCGCTTCTTCCAACGATCAGTAGCGGTTTACATCACATTAAAAATTTTGGAACAAACATTTTCGTACAAGGATTAAAGAATCTACATCTGGATTTTGGTGATTAGAAATTAAACAGTTTAGGGTATTTACAGCTGCATTTATGCATTTGGTTTGTACAGCTTGAGTCATTTACAGATTCATTTATACATTGTGCGCTAGTTACAGTATGGATTATTTACGTTGTGCACTATTTACAGTATGGTTTATTTACAGTTTCGTTTGGCTAAACACATCTTGGTCTATTTATAGTTTCATTTAAACTAATTACTGTTTGTTTACAGTCATAAGTTTATTAGGCATTTTTGTGGTGCGCTGAGCAAATGGTTTCTTTCTGCTTTAAGTTACGTTGTAGTATTCTTGGAAAAGGTAGGTTTTTAGTTTTTTTCTGAAATCTTGCAGGTCGTTTGCTCTTAGTGTGGCCGGCAGCTTATTCCATTGCGTGGGCGCTATGTAGGTGAAAGCTCTGTTACTCGTGCAGGTCTTAGCTGTGCAGATGGAGGGTGGTACATGTATAAACTGCGTTATGGTTCTTGGGTTTTTTGTTGTTGTTTTTTTTTACATATATTTTGCATTCACAGAACCCTCTCCCTCAACAGTGGGTACAGAGCAGAACTAGGACATTGACCCACAGAACTCAATATCTTAAAAAAAAAAATCTGATTCCAATTATCTCACTAACAAAAAGCATAGTTACTCACCTGTAACAGGTGATCTCCGGGAACAACAGGAATTTAGTCTTCACATATGGGTATCGTCTATGACGGAGCCTAGGCGGGAACGCTCCCCAGCATCCAATTACGAGCTTTTGGGAGCACCCCACAGCACCTGTGTACTGCCTTCCTGTCTTTCCCAACTGTGTCTCTCCAGTTGAGTTTAAAGCTGAGACAGAGAGAGAGAGAGAAAAAGAGAAAACAGATACAACTCCTAGGGGAGGTGGCTGGGTTGTGAAGACTAAATTCTTGCTGTTCCCGGAGATCACCTGTTACAGGTGAGTAACTATGCTATCTCCAGGAACAAGCAGGAATGTAGTCTTCACATATGGGGACTCCCTAGCTACAGATGCCATGGAGAAACCCCAGATGTGTGCCCTTTTGAAAGGGCTCCACTTCCCCCCATGGATCTCTGGCATCCTACCAGGGATGGTGGGTAGGAGCTGATTAAGTATGGAACAGGTGTTGAAGAACAGCCTAACCAAATAAGGCATCCTGGCGGGAGTCCTTGTCCAAGCAGTAATGGGCTGTGAAGGTATGAACCGAAGCCCAGGTAGCTGCTCGACAGATGTCGTCGATAGACACGTAGTGAAGATGAGCCATAGAGGCTGCCATGGTTCTCACATTATGCACTGTGACATGGCCTTCAAGAGGAAGGTTCCTACTCCGATAGGCAAGATATACACTGGGCAATCCAGTTGGACAGAGTCCTTTCGGAGACTGGAAGTCCTAAATGACTAGGATCAAAAGCAACCAAGAGTTGAGAGAACTTTCTATGTTGCTGCGTTCTTTGCAAGTAAAAGGCCAAAGCTCTTTTACAGTCCAAAGTATGAAGATTCCTTTCTGCATTAGAGGCATGAGGCCTTGGGAAAAAAACAGGAAGGTAAACTGCTTGGTTTAAATGAAAAGGTGAAACCACCTTTGGCATAAAGTGAGGATCAGTCCTAAAGACTACCTTATCATGATGGAACCTTGTATAAGGAGGATCAGCCATCAATGCTTGCAACTCACTGATGCGACGTGCTGATGTGATTGCAATAAGAAAAATAACCTTCCAGGAAAGGAATTTTAATGAGGTAGTAGCTAATGGTTCAAAAGGCGGCTTCATGAGCTGGCCAAGAACCAGATTTAAATCCCATGCCACCAGTGGGGGCTTAAGGGGAGGCTTAGTTAGAAGGCCTCTCATAAATCTCGCTATGATAGGATGAGAGGAAATAGGTTGCCCATTTAAAGGTTTGAGAGAAGCTGCAATAGCATTCAAAGGAACTCTCACTGAATTGGTCTTAAGCCCTGCATTAGACAAATGAAGGAGATATTCCAGTAATGATTCCAGAGGTATTGCAAGAGGGTTAAGACCCTTCTGCAAACACCATATGGCAAACCTTTTCCACTTGAAAACATAAGAGCGTCTTGTGGATGGTTTCCTGGAAACAAAGGATATCCTTTGTTTGCTGAGAAAGGTTAAGGCCGTGAAGTTCTAGGCTTTCAGCAACCAGGCCCTGAGATGTAGAGACTGGGGATTGGGATGCCACAGCATCCCTTCCTCCTGGGACATGAGATCTGGAGCAGATCCTAGCTCCAGAGATGGAGCTTGAGAGAGATGTAAGAGCAGAGGGTACCACACTTGTCGCGGCCAATGTGGGGCTACGAGAATCATACGGCCTCTGTCTCTCTGAAGCTTAAAAAGAGTTCCGGGAATTAGGGGAATGGGTGGGAAAGCATACAAGAAGTCCCGACCCCAATGGAGGAGGAAAGCATCCCTGGCCTGACAACCCTGAGCCGGAATTCTGGAACAGAACCGGGAAAGAATGGCATTCAGCGGACTTGCAAAGAGGTCTATGTCCGGGGTTCCCCAAAATTGGAAAATTTTTGGCCACCTGGTCTGCGTGGAGAGACCATTCGTGTGGAAGCAGAACTTGACTGAGTCTGTCTGCCCAAGAGTTTTGAATACCTGGAAGATACACTGCAAGGAGATGAATCTGATGCTCTCTGTTGAGGGCCCAAAGTTGCAAAGCTTCGTTGCAGAGCGACAGAGAGCCTGTTCCACCCTGCTTGTTCACATAGAACATGGCTACCTGGCTGTCCATTTGAATTAGGACAGTCTTGTAGCTGAGCTGGGTGTGAAACACTCTTAAGAGTAAGAAAGATTGCTCTGAGCTCTAGGAGATTGATGTGTAGATCGGTCTCCTGTGGAGTCCAGGTACCCTGGGTAGAGAGGCCTTGCAAATGGACTCCCCAACCCACCTGTGAGGCATCATCTGTTAGAGTTACTTGAGGTGGGGGTTGCTGAAAAGGGGACCCCACCAACAGATTCTGGGGTGACTGCCACCATTGGAGACACAAAGTAAGACGATCTGAGGTTGCTATTTTGTCTGACAGGCAACCTGACGCCTGAGTCCAATGTGTGGATAGAGTCCACTGGGCTGCCCTCATATGTAGGCGGGCATAATGGACCACATGCACGGTGGATGCCATGTGGCCTAGCAATTGTAACATTTCCCAAGCAGTGAGGTGAGACTTTAGCATTGCTTGGGAAGCTAACTGCACAATGCGAAGGCAGGGGGACGGTGGAAGATAGGCCCTTGTCTGTCTGGTATCCAGCAGGGCTCCTATGAACTCTAGAGACTGAGTGGGAGCTAGGCTGGATTTTGGGAAGTTTGACAAGTCCCAAATATTGAAGAATACGCATTGTGCGAGATAGAGAAATCCTGGCCTCTGGCTCTGATGGGGCTCGAACGAGCCAATCGTCCAAGTAAGGGAAGACTAATATTTTTAGGGTGAGGAGAAATGCTGCCACCACAGCCGTGCATTTTGTGAACACCCTTGGTGCCGAGGCCAGGCCAAAAGGAAGAACTCTGTATTGGTAGTGCTTCCCTTGAAATAGAAAACGAAGAAATCTTCGGTGAGTTGGATGGATGAGAACATGAGTGTACGCATCCTTGAGATCTAGAGAACAAAGCCAGTCCTGACTCTGAAGGTATGGCAGTAGAGTTCCCAGAGAAATCATTTTGAATTTCTCTTTGAACAGGAACTTGTTCAATTCTCCAATGGGTCTGTGCCCTCTTGTTTTCTTTGGAATAAGGAAAAAGGGGGAATAGAACCCTGCACCCTGTTGATGAATGGGTACTTCTTCTATTGCCCTTTGGGCAAGAAGCAGACTGACCTCATGATCTAACTGGGAGTTGAGAGAGGGCTGAGAAAGCACAGTTACTTACCTGTAACAGGTGATCTCTGGGAACAGCAGGAATTAGTCCTCACATATGGGTACGTCGGTACCGACGGAGCCTGCGTGGGAAAGCTCCCCAGCTTCCCAGAAGAAAGCTTTTGGGAGCCTCCCACAGCACATGCACGCTGCCTTCCCGCCTTTCTGACCAACTCTCCTCAGTTCAAATTTAAAGCTGAGACAATAGAGAGAGAGTAAAGGAAAGACAAAGAGAGGGAAAGATACAACTCCTAGGGGAGGTGGGTGGGTTGTGAGGACTAATTCCTGCTGTTCCCAGAGATCACCTGTTACAGGTAAGTAACTGTGCTATCTCCAGGAACAAGCAGGAATAAGTCCTCACATATGGGGACTCCCTAGCTAAGATGCCTGGGAGAGCCCCAAGGGTATGAGACCCTGAAAGGTTCCTAGTCTTCCTATGGATCTCAGGCATCCATTCAGGGAAGGAGGGCAGGAGTTGTTCAAGAATGGAACAGGTGTCTGAGGACAGCCTGACCAAACAAGGCATCCCGGCGGGAGTCCTTGTCCAAACAGTAATGGGCTGTGAAGGTATGAACCGAGGCCCAGGTGGCTGCTCGACAGATCTGATCGATGGATACAGAATGAAGATGAGCCATAGAGGTAGCCATGGCCCTCACATTGTGAGCTGTGACATGGCCCTCCAGAGAAAGGTTCTTACTCTGGTAAGCAAAACAGATACACTGAGCAATCCAATTGGACAGTGTTCTTTTAGAGACTGGAAGTCCTAGATGAGAAGGATCAAAAGCAACAAAAAGCTGGGAAGACTTTCTATGTTGCTGTGTCCTGTGTAAGTAAAAAGCAAGAGCTCTTTTACAATCTAGAGTATGAAGGTTCCTCTCTGCAGTGGATGCATGAGGAGCTGGAAAAAAGACAGGTAAATATACCTCTTGATTAAGATGAAAAGGTGAGACCACTTTAGGCATAAAGTGAGGATTTGTCCTAAGGACTACCTTATCATGATGGAACCTTGTATAAGGTGGATTAGCCACCAAGGCCTGTAGCTCACTAATGCGGCGAGCAGAAGTGATTGCAATAAGGAAAATAACCTTCCAGGAAAGAAATTTCAAGGAGGTAGTGGCTAAGGGTTCAAAAGGTGGCTTCATAAGCTGACCAAGAACCAAGTTTAAGTCCCATGCCAACGGAGGAGGTCGAATGGGAGGTTTAAAGTTAGGCCTCTCATGAATCTTGCAATAAGAGGATGAGAGGAAACAGGTTGTCCATTGATAGGCTTAAGGGATGCTGCAATAGCACTTAAATGGACCCTTACGGAATTCGTCTTAAGGCCTGCATTGGAGAGATGCAGGAGATATTCTAAGAGAATTCAGAGGAAGCGCTAGAGGGTCAAGACCCTTTTGAGCACACCAAATGAAAATCTCTTCCATTTAAAAGCATAGGAATGCCTAGTGGAAGGTTTCCTGGAAGCATGAAGGATATCCTGCACTTGTTGCGAAAGATTGAAGTCTTGAAGGTCTAGGCCTTCAGTAACCAAAGCTCTGAGGTGAAGGGACTTGGGGTTTGGATGCCACAAAGTCCCTTCCTCCTGAGACAGAAGGTCTGGAGCAGCTCCCAAGTCCAGGGAGGGGGCTTGGGAGAGATGCAGAAGTAGAGGGTACCACACTTGGCGTGGCCAGCGTGGAGCTATGAGGATCATAGATCCTTGATCCCTCTGAAGTTTGAACAGAGTCTTGGGGATCAAAGGAATGGGTGGAAAGGCATACAAGAAGTCCTGACCCCAGTGAAGAAGGAAGGCATCCTTGGCCTGAACTCCCTGACACGGAATTCTGGAACAGAACCGGGTAGGTTTGGCATTCCACGGACTTGCAAATAGGTCTATGTCCGGGGTACCCCATTCCTGAAAGATTCTGAGTACCTGATCCATGTGCAGGGACCATTCGTGTGGAAGCAGAACTCGACTGAGTCTGTCCGCCCAAGAGTTTTGAATTCCTGGGAGGTATACTGCCAGGAGATGGATTTGATGCTCTCTGGCGAAGGCCCATAATCTGAGAGCTTCGTTGCAAAGCGACAGAGAGCTGGTTCCTCCTTGCTTGTTTATGTAAAACATGGCTACCCGATTGTCCGTTTGAATGAGGACTGTCTTGTAGCTGAGGAGGGTATGAAAGACCTTGAGAGCTAAGAACACTGCTCGAAGCTCCAAGTGATTGATATGAAGAGAGGTCTCCTGTGGAGACCAAGTACCTTGGGTGGAGAGGTCCTGCAGATGAGCTCCTCAACCTGTTTTGGAGGCATCTGGTGTGAGGATTGCTTGGGGCAACAAAGGTTGGAAGGGGGACCCCCAGCAACAGATTTTGAGTGGACATCCACCATTGGAGAGACCAAAGGAGACGTTTGGAGTTTGCTATTTGGTCTGAGAGAGCTCCTGAGGCTCGAGTCCACTGGGTGGACAAAGTCCATTGAGCTGCTCTCATGTGTAGGCGAGCATAGGGGACCACATGTACTGTGGAAGCCATGTGGCCTAGTAGTTGTAGCATCTCCCTGGCAGTTAAGTGGCTCTGACTGAATCTGGGAGGCTAGCTGCACTAGACGTTGGCAACGGGCCTGAGGAAGGTAGGTCCTTGCAGTGGTGGTATCCAACCAGGCCCCTATGAATTCCAGGGACTGAGTAGGGATGAGCTGGGACTTTGGGAGGTTTACCACCAGTCCCAGATACTGCAGAATGCGCCTTGTGCGGTCCAGGGAAATCTGGGCTTCTGACTGAGATGGAGCTCTGATGAGCCAGTCGTCCAGATATGGGAAGACAAAGACTCCCAGAGTGCTCAGAAATGCAGCAACTATTGCCATGCATTTGGTGAACACTCTTGGAGCAGAGGCCAGACCGAAAGGAAGGACTCTGTATTGGTAATGTTTTCCTTGGAACAGAAAATGTAGGAATTTTCTGTGGGATGGATGGATGAGTATATGGGTGTACGCATCCTTGAGATCTAGAGAACAAAGCCAATCCTGACTCTGTAGGTATGGAAGGAGAGTGCCTAAAGAGAGCATCTTGAACTTCTCCTTGTACGGAAATTTGTTCAATTCTCGGAGATCTACAATAGGTCTGTATCCCCCTGTTTTCTTTGGGATGAGAAAGTAGGGGGAGTAAAAACCTGACCCCTGTTGAAGAGGAGGAACTTCTTCTATGGCCCTCTGGGCCAGAAGGGAGGTTACCTCCTGATCCAGAAGGTCGAGGAGAGATGTGGGAGAATTGAAATGTCTCACCATGGTGTAGGGAGGAAGGTCTGAGAAATGAAGTTTGTAGCCCTCTCTGATGATGGAGAGGGTCCACTGCTCTGATGTGATTTGCTCCCATCTGGGAGCAAAATGAGCCAACCTTCCTGGAATGGTGAGAGGTTCTGGCTGTTGTAGAGCCAGAAAGGTTAAGTTCTCTAGCACTAAGTCAAAACCCCTGAGGGGCTTGGGACTGCTGGGCTGCAGCAGCCCCTGCAGGTTTAGGCCTGGCCTGCTTGGGTTGCTGACGCTTAGTAGCAAAGCCACCTGCAGAAGACTGTTGACCAGAAGTGGAAGGAAATCTGCCCTTCTTGTAAAAAGACTTTTTAAAAGACTTTTTCTTGGCTGGAGTGGAGATAGACTTAGAAAGTCTATCAAGAGCAGCATTTTCTGCATCCATTTGAGTGGCTTTAATCTGCCACTCTTTGCCAAATAGGTTTTCACCTGTACAGGGTAGATTTCCTAAACCATCTTGAACCCAGGGTTCTAGATCAGAAGCCTGGAGCCAAGCAATTCTACGAGCAGCTATAGCAATGCCTGAGGCTCTGCTGGCAACCTCAAAGGAATCAAAGGCTGCTCTGTTGGAAAACTTTGAGATGTCTTGCGTATGCTTAAGCCAAAGAAGGAATTCCTCCCTTTTATCCTCTGGAATAAAAGGGAGAAAGTTGTGCAGCTTTTCTGCAACCTCCTTCAGAAACATACCCATATAAAGGCTGTATGAATTGATCCTGGCAGTAAGCATGCTAGCTTGGAAGATCTTTCTACCAAAAGCATCCAAGGTCCTGCATTCTCTTCCTGGAGGAGTAGAAGAGTGTCTTTTGGTACTCTTTATTCTCTTCATAGCTGACTGCACCACAATAGAATGGTGAGGAAGCTGAGATTTTTGAAAACCAGGAGAAGGAGGGACACGGTACATAGTGTCCAATCTACGAGAATGAGGAGAAAGGGCGAGAGGAGTCTCCCACAATTCAAGCAAATGTTCTTGGAGAATTTCATGAATTGGCAAGGTGACTGCCTCTCTGGGAACCTTAGAGTATCCCAAAATGTCTAATTTTTTGCTCTAGGTTCTTTTTCAGAGGTTACTGAAATAGAGAGTCCTTTAGCTACTTCCATGATGAAGTCTTGAAAGGACAAATCCTCTGGAGGAGACATTCTCCTCTTTGGAGAAGAGGGCTCCTCAGGAAGAGCAAGAGATACTTCAGGAGAGTCATCCGATGAATCGGAATCATCAGAAGACTGGAAGTATCGTCTGTTGGCTTCCAGGGATCGATACACGTATCGACCGGTATCGACATCGGGCGTACCAGGAACCGGATCGGTATCGGGAAAAGCCCTAGAACCGGGAACCGGAACCGGTATCATGGTTGATGTGGATGCCCTGGGTACCGGTATCGATTGTGGTACCGGAACCGAGGTCGGTACCGCAGGTGTCGCAGCCTTAATGAAAGCCATTATGGCCTGCTGCATGGATTGAACTGTATGATCCATGGACGCCACGACTGCCTGGATGTCGGTACCGGAAGAGTGTGCCGGTACCCCAGAGCAGTCTAACAGGTGATCGGTCGAAGCCGTGCCATCGATGTCAACCTGTAACCCCATAGGAGGAGCTTTGGAAGCCAGAGCTTCCCGCTGGGGTTGTTTGGCTGGGGCAGGGTCCTCAGGGTCAAGCCCGGTGGCATCTCGATACTTAGAGGGAGATTTGCCCTTTGAGAACCTGCCAGAGGAATGTTTGGTTACCTGAGAACCATCAGGAGAGGAAGACCTGGAAGATGTTGATGATGGAGTATCTGTGGAAAACAGCATATGAAACTTGGCTGCTCGATTCTGTAAGCCACGTTTAGACATCAGGGAACAGGACTGGCAATCCGGAATGGAGTGGTCAGGCCCCAAACATTTAAGACACCATTCATGTGTGTCGGTAACAGAGATGGTACCGCTACACTTGGTGCATTTTTTAAAACCAGAAGCTGGTTTTTCCATGAGGGAAAATTGTTCTCTAGGCCTAGGGGCCTAAAGAGAGAAAATTTCACCAAGTAGTGAAAAGAAAATTATTATTTTTTTTAAAAGTAAAAAGAAAAAAGACCGGCGGTACCGGTCCGGTAGTCGGGGAAGGCAGACACGCGGCCAAAGAAACAAATTAAAATAAGAACTTCTTCAGCAGTGACACGAACACGACCTGCTGGCTCCGCGGAAAAGAAGAACTGAGGAGAGTTGGTCAGAAAGGCGGGAAGGCAGCGCGCATGCGCTGTGGGAGGCTCCCAAAAGCTTTCTTCTGTGAAGCTTTCCCGCGCAGGCTCCGTCGGTACCGACGTACCCATATGTGAGGACTTATTCCTGCTTGTTCCTGGAGATTTGAAATGTCTTACCATTGTAGGAGGGGGCATGCGGAAGAAGCGAAGCTTGTATCCCTCTCTTACAATGGACAGAGTCCAACTTTCTGCTGTTATCTGCCCCCATCTGGGGGCAAAATAACAACCTTCCTGGAATGGTGGAAGGCTCCGGCCCGTTCAGGGCCAGGAAGACAAAGTTCTCTAGATGGGAGTCAAAGCCCCTGTGGAGGCTGAGTCTGCTGAGACGGTTGAGGCTTAGCAGCCTTTGTTTTTCTTTGTTTAGGTTGGCTGCTGACCCTTTTGGGCAGACTGACCTGAACGATGTCCTTTGTAAAAGGGGGTGCTTGTTATGAAGGTACCACCATCTTGGCAAGTATGCAAATTAACTGTCTTGCAAAGGATTGTGGTTATTGAAGTCCATTCACACAAAGCTTGCCTTTTTAAAATAATGAAAACTCTTGTAGTTGGTCGAGTGTAGACAAAATTGGAGTTTATTTATGGGGTGATTATCCCACACACAGATATGCTTGGTAACACCTTTCAGATAACTTCTCCAGGGTTTATTCAACACAAAATAAGGCAACTGAAATAACTTATGCAAATAAGTATCAAAGTCCTTTATGGAACAGAAAGGCTTCTTTCAGCCACTGCTAACAAACGCCTTAGCAGTGCTGGGGAAAAACAAATCAAAGAGGGAAACTTCTTTATACAAAAACAATGCTCACTTTCTCCATACAGAAAAGAACTTTTTAAACCTACGTCTGCACGGCTTGTGCTGGGCTCTCCTCCACCAACAGGTGACAATTAACTGCAATCAGTAGCTTGATTTCAGCACACGTGCAAACCTTTCCCAAAAGCTTTTTTCATTCAACAAAAAACTTTATGGGAAGCTAATATTTTTGATGTTTGCTCTGATATTTAGGATTTTCCTAAAACAACTTACTCAAAGAACAGTCCATATAATTATCCTCTGTATCAGATACTGAACCTTGCTGTTGAAATTGCATAGATTCTGTTGCTCCGTCTGACTCAGAGGGCTTTAGGAACTGACCTCTACATGGAGAGGAACTGTTTTCCTGTTTGCACTGCTCAAAGCTAGAGAAACTTCACAGTTCCTACCTGAATCCAGGCAAGCGTCAGGCTGCTTCTGGTATTCTGGCCAGTATGCAATAGAGCTTCTGTGTCCTGTCCTCCAGTTGGTATCTCTGGACCTCAGGATCTTTTCTCCAGATGTCCTCCAAGAGGTATTTGGACTCCTTTCCTCCTTAGATGCAACAGACCTCTTCCTAGGTGTTGCTTGAGGGTCCCTGGCTGTGGATCTACAGACCTCTGGCTTTCTCCAGTCCTCTGATCCTTTCCCCCAGGTATCTCTCCAGGCATAGGTACCTCTTTGAACTCCTCTCTTGGACCGTCTGCTTCCTTGTCCTTGTTCCTTCAGGTTCCGGTTGTACTTCCTTCTGTTCTCAGACTTCGTCTCCGCCTCCTTCTCCTTCTGTCTTCCTGAAGATTCCCCTCTAGCTTTAAAAGGCTTAGATTGCAACTCCACCCTTGCATTCTTCAGGTGTTGTGGATTAAGCATTCTTCTAGGGGCTGTTTGATTAGGGATGACATAATGCTTTCTCTGATTAGACACATGCTTTTCCACTCTAGCTCCCTTAGGGATTTTCTGCATACAGGTGCATTCTAGAACATGTAGTCTTTTAGGGAAACAAGCTGACTTATTTCTATAACCTGCCAGCACAGGTCCCTTGATCAGAGTAAATTCTCCTCTTTTGTCATTATTCCCCGAGGTTTGATAAGCTTCCTTATCACACCTTGCTAGGTATAGGAGGGGTAGAACTTCTTTCTAGTGAAGAATGTTTTTTTTGTAGGACTTTTTCCTTTGCAGTATCAGCTGTAGATTTTGATAATCTATCCAAGGTGAGATTATCAGCATCTAGCTCATTAGCTTTCTCTTGCCAATTTTTACCAAAGAGATTCTCTCCTGTGCAAAGAATATTCCCTAGTTTATCCTGTACCCAAAGTTCCAAGTCAGATGCCTGGAGCCAGGCAATCCTATGTGCACCTATGGCAATAGCAGAGGTTCTGCTTATGCACTCAAAGTAGTCAAAGGCTGCACGATTCACAAACTTGAAACATCCTGAGCATGTTTGACAAGGGCGAGATAATCCTGCCTCTTATCAGGAAGGAGAGGGCTCATAAGCTCTAAATCTCCCGTGACCTCCTTAAGGAACATTCCCATACATAATATATAGGAACTAATCCGAGCAGAAAGCATGGAAGGTTTGACGTCCAAAGGCGTCAAGAGTCCTACACTCACGTCCTGGAGGATTAGATGCATGCCTTTTTTGCACTCTTGATCCTTCTCATAGCTGATTCCACCACCATGGAATGGTGTGGTAGCTGAGTCTTCTGAAACCCAGGACAAGGAGGAACTTGATACATGGTGTCGAGTCTTGAGAGTGAGGAGATGTGGTTAGAGGCGTTTCCCACATCCTTAACATGAGATCATGCAAGATCTCATGAATAGGTAAAGTAGCTGCCTCCTTGGGAGTTTTAGGGTATTGTAGGATTTCTAATTCCTTTGCCCTAGGCTCTTTTTCAGGAGCCACTGTGATGGAAAGACCTCGAGCCACATCTCAGATAAAATCCTGAAAGGACATAGCCTCTGGTGGAGACATCCTACGCTGAGAAGAAGAATCCTCAGGAAGAAGTACTCTGGTATCGGCAGAGTTTTCAGAGTCTTCAGACTCATCTGAGGATTCAAAGTATCTCCGTTCTGGGTGATCGTGGAAGGCACGGAACCGATCGAAGTTGGCATCGGAAGGGTCCTGTACCGACTTGTCGATACCGGATGGATAAGCATGACTCGGTCCCGGTAGAATACCTGCCGATGTCGATGCAGTCGGTACCAGTACAGGAGTCGGTGCCGGTTGAATTGTCGGAAGCGGTTTCAGGGGCATCGAGGCCGTGAGAAGAGCCGCCAGACTGCGTTCAATAGCCAAGAATCTCTGGTCTATCGATGCTGCCGATGCTTGGGTAGCAGCCAGTACCCCAGAACATGGCACCAGTAGTTCCGAGTTGAAGCCTTGAGAACATCCTGGAGCCCCGTTAGTGCTTTGGGAGCTGAAGCCTCCCGCCGGGGCAATTTTGCTGGTAAAAGTCCCTCAAGGGCAACGCCAGAGGCATCTCGATGCTTAGAGGGAGATCTACCCTTTGAGAACTGGCTAGATTTATCTTTAGTTACCTGAGATCCATGGGAGGAAGACGAAGCCCTGGAAGATGTCGATGCCACAGAGGCTGCATTGGAGGGAAAAAGGGTGCTAAGTTTAGCAGCTCGGTTCTGCCGGCCCCTTTTCGACATCATCCCACTGGCATCACATTCCGAAATAGAGTGGTCAGGACCTAAACATGAGGCACCACTCATGGGTGTTGGTGATGGAAGTGGTACCACCACACTTGGAACACTTTAAAACCCGAAGCGGGTTTTTACATTTAAGGAAAAGTTGGGCCTAGTGCCCAAAATGGCGCGTGGCACCTGAGGAGAAAATAACTGGAAAAGACTCCAGAAGAAAGGGGTTTGGTTTGTTTTTTTTGGAAAAAGAAGAAAGAACAAGTGGTACCGGTGTAGCGTCAAAGGAAAACAGACGCAACCACAAAAAAGAAGACCAGAAAAAAAGAATAGAAGGGAATTATTTTCTGCGGTGATAGGATGTGCGACCTGTCGGCTCCACGGAAAACGAAGAACTGGAGAGGGACAGTTGGGAAAGGTGGGAAAGCAGCACATAGGCACTGTGGGATGCTCCCAAAAGCTTTCCTATTGGACGGTGGGAAGCGTTCCCACGCAGGCTCCATCGGTACCGATGATACCCATATGTGAAGACTACATTCCTGCTTGTTCCTGGAGATTAGTTCTCCCTGTAGAGAATCCAGGATCTCCTTTACTTCTAGATGGCACCGCAGCAGGGATGTGCTAATCCACATCTGGCATATTGAAATCACCTATCAGTAGCACTTCTCCTTTCCTGGCAATACTGCGTATGTCTTCTATTAAATCTTCATCCACTTCTACTCCCTGTGAGGAGGATCTGTATATAACTCAAATGCAAATGGATTTCCCTTTCCCTCTTTCTAATTTAACCCACAGTGCCACCTTTTCCTTTTAAGCCCTGAAATTCTATATAATTTAATATGTCTTACATATAGTGCCACTGCACCTCCCCTTCTTCCTACCCTGTCCTTCCTGAATAAAGTATAGCCCGGTATAATTACATCCCAGTCATGTTTTACTGTGAACCATGTGTCTGCAACTACCAGTAAATCCAAGTCAGCCTCTTCCATTGAAGCTTCAACATCTGGGATTTTATGCTACAGGCATTTATACACACCGCTTTCCAGATATTGCCCCTATTACCCATTTCTACAGAGGTATATAGAAATTACACTTACCTGGTAATTGTTTTTAGAAACTCCAGTTTAGTCCTCCCCCTCTGGGTTGTGCACCTCCTCCTGTAGCTTGGAGACTGGGCATGTCAAACCGGTGACATCACTGGATGTAGCCGGCTGGTATCTCCCATCAGCCCCAATGACAAAAGCAGACTCAAAAGGAGCAACAAGTAAGTAGCTATAAAATAACTTCAACGGCTTCCATAACCGTAACCAAGAACTGAACAATTCTTTAACAAGAAGGAAGTTGTCTTTTGTCTTTCGGGGGGGGGGGGGGGGATGTTCCCCATTTTCCCTGCTCCACCCCCTAAAGCCATTTAGAGAGAAAAAGTAAAACAGGCCAGACAGTAATACTTACTGCGAATTAGCAACCGACAGGATTAGTCTACTGTTCAAAAACTGATGGACCTCCCCATCTGAAAATAAACTCTGAAAGAATACCTCATCGGGCAGGAATGAGGACTAAACTAGAGTTCCAAAAGGAACAACAATTACCAGGTAAGGGTAATTTCTATTTCTTTATCGGTCCTCCAGTTTAGTCCTCCACCTCTGGGATGTATCAGAGCAGTAATTATTGGGAGGGACCTTTCCACTCGTATCGCAACACTGCCGACTCGAAACAAGCATCATTTGTTGCCATAACGTCCAGGCGGTAGTGTCTACTGAATGTATGAAAAGATAACCAGGTGACCGCTCTGCCAATTTCCACTGGCGAAACCAAATTGTGCTCCGCCCCGGAATCGCTTGCACTCTAGTCGAGTGGCCCCGCAAACTCACCGGTACTGGACGACGACCTTGCAACATATATGCTGACGCAATTGCCTCTCTAATCCATCTGGAAAATGACGCTCTCGCCGCTGCTTCCCCGGTACAGGGAACACCGAACAGCAGGAAAGCACAGTTACTTACCTGTAAAAGGTGATCTCTGGGAACAGCAGGAATAAGTCTTCACATAAGGGTATCGTCGGTACCGACTGAGCCTGCGCGGGAACGCTCCCCAGCATCCAAAAGGAAAGCTTTTGGGAGCATCCCACAGCGCCTGCGCGCTGCCTTCCCGCCTTTCCTAACCGCCTCTCTCCAGTTCGAGTTTTAAAGCTGAGACAAAGAGAGAGTGAGGAAAGGAAAGAAAGATAGAGAGATACAACTCCTAGGGGAG
The DNA here is from genome assembly GCA_033557465.1 of Ichthyophis bannanicus. NCBI lineage: Eukaryota > Metazoa > Chordata > Amphibia > Gymnophiona > Ichthyophiidae > Ichthyophis > Ichthyophis bannanicus. The sequence continues at coordinate 675,749,072 of CM066032.1, read as the reverse complement.
GTGGGTGGGTTGTGAAGACTTATTCCTGCTGTTCCCAGAGATCACCTGTTACAGGTAAGTAACTGTGCTATCTCCAGGAACAAGCAGGAATGAGTCTTCATATATGGGGACTCCCAGCTAGAGATGCCTGGGAGATCACCCAGGTTGTGAGTCCCTGGGAAGGGCTCTACCTCCACCCATGAATCTCAGGCATCCAGCCAGGGATGGAGGGTAGGAGTTGGTTAGGTATGGAACAGGTGTTTGAGAACAGCCTGACCAAACACAGCATCCCGGCGGGAGTCCTTGTCCAAGCAGTAATGGGCTGCGAAGGTATGAACCGAGGCCCATGTGGCCGCTCAACAGATCTGGTCGATGGACACAGAATTTAGATGAGCCATAGAGGCTGCCATGGCCTTCACATTGTGAGCTGTGACATGGCCCTCCAGAGAAAGGTTCTTACTCTGGTAGGCGAAAGAAATACACTGATCAATCCAATTTGACAGAGTTCTCAGACACTGGAAGTCCTAAATGAGAGGGATCAAAAGCAACAAAGAGTTGAGAGGACTTTCTATGTTGCTGTGTCCTTTGTAAGTAAAAAGCAAGAGCTCTTTTACAATCCAGGGTATGAAGATTCCTCTCTGACTTCAAGCATGAGGTCCTGGGAAAAAGACAGGTAAATAAACCTCCTGGTTCAGATGAAAAGGTAAGACCACTTTAGGCATAAAGTGGGTATTAGTCCTAAGAACTACCTTGTCATGATGGAACCTTGTATAAGGAGAATTAGCCACCAAGGCTTGCAGCTCTATGATGCGGCGAGCTGAGGTGACTGCAATGAGAAAAATAACCTTCCAGGAAAGAAATTTCAAGGAGGTAGTGGCTAAGGGTTCAAAAGGCGGCTGCATAAGCTAGCCAAGAACCAGATTCAAGTCCCATGCCACTGGAGGTGGTCTGATGGGAGGTTTAGTCAAAAGAATCTTGCTATAAGAGGATGAGAGGAAATAGGTTGTCCATTGAGAGGTTTAAGGGATGCTGCAATAGCACTCAAATGGACTCACTGAATTCGTTTTAAGGCCTGCATGGGATAAATGCAGCAAATACTCTAGTAAAGAATTCAGAGGTATTGCAAGAGGGTTAAGACCCTTCTCTGCACACCAAATGGTAAACCTTTTCCATTTAAAAGCATAGGAACGTCTAGTGGAAGGCTTTCTGGAAGCATGAAGGATATCCTTCACTTGCTGAGAAAGATGCAAATCTTGAAGGTCTAGGCCTTCAGCAACCAGGCTCTAAGGTGGAGACTGGGGATTTGGGTGCCACAACGTTCCCTCCTCCTGGGACAGGTGGTCTGGAGCAGATCCCAAGTCCAGGGAGGGAGCTTGAGAGAGATGCAGAAATAAAGGGTACCAGACTTGTTGTGGCCAATGTGGTCCTATGAGGATCATAGACCCCTTGTCTCTCTGAAGTTTGAAGAGTGTCTTGGGAATAAGGGGAATGGGTGGAAAGGCATAGAGGAAGTCTTGCCCCCAATGGAGGAGGAAGGCATCCCTGGCCTGAACTCCCTGACACGGAATTCTGGAACAGAACCGGGGAAGTTTGGCATTCCACGGACTTGCAAACAAGTCTATATCTGGGGTTCCCCAAATTCGAAAGATCCTGGCTATCTGGTCCCCATGGAGGGACCATTCGTGTGGGAGCAGAACTCGACTGAGTCTGTCTGCCCAAGAGTTTTGAACTCATGGAAGATACACTGCCATGAGATGAATTTGATGCTCTCTGGCGAAGGCCCACAATCTCAGAGCTTCGTTGCAAAGCGACAGAGCCAGTCCCGCCCTGCTTGTTCACATAGAACATGGCTACTTGGTTGTCCGTGTGGATGAGGACTGTCTTGTAGCTGAGCAGGGTGTGGAAAACTCAGAGCTAGAAAGATTGCTCTGAGCTCTAAGAGGTTGATATGAAGAGATGTCTCCTCTAGAGACCAGATGCCTTGAGTGGAGAGATCTTGAAGATGAGCTCCCCAACCTCTTGGAGAGGAATCTGTTGTAAGGGTTGCTTGGGGTAACACCTGTTGAAAGGGGGACCCCAACAACAGATTTTGAGTGGACTTCCACCAGTGGAAGGACCAAAAGAGGCGACTGGAGATTGCTATTTTGTCTGACAGGCAACCTGATGCCTGGGTCCATTGGGTGGATAGAGTCCACTGAGCTGCTCTCATGTGAAGGCGAGCGTAAGGAACCACATGCACGGTGGATGCCATGTGGCCTAACAGTTGTAACATCTCTCGAGCAGTTAAATGGGATTTTAACTGAACTTGTGAGGCTAACTGCACCAAGCGTAGGCAACGGGCCTGGGGAAAATAGGCCCTTGCAGTTGTGGTATCCAGCAAGGCCCCTATGAACTCTAGAGACTGAGTAGGGGTGAGATGGGATTTTGGGAAGTTTATTACAAGTCCCAGATACTGAAGGATACACCTTGTGCAGGTTAGAGAAATCTGGGCCTCTGACTGGGATGGAGCTCAGATGAGCCAGTCGTCCAGATATAGGAATACAAATATCCCTAGTGTGCGTAGAAATGCAGCTACTACTGCCATGCATTTTGTGAACACCCTTGGTGCAGAGGCCAGACCGAAGGGAAGCACTCTGTATTGATAGTGCTTCCCTTGATAAAGGAACCAAAGGAACCTTCTGTGTGATGGATGGATGAGGACATGGGTGTACGCATCCTTGAGGTCTAGAGAGCAAAGCCAATCCTGACTCTGAAGGTATGGAAGGAGAGTACCGAGAGAAATCATCTTGAATTTCTCCTTGCATAGAAACTTGTTCAATTGGGTAATATGGGTCTGTAGCCCCCTGTTTTCTTTGGAATAAGAAAGTAGGGGGAGTAGAACCCTGAGCCCTGCTGAAGAAGGGTACTTCTTCTATTGCCCCTTGGGCAAGAAGGGTAGTGATCTCCTGACCCAGAAGGTCGAGGAGAGATGTTTGAGAATTGAACTGTCTCACCATGGTGTGAGGAGGAAGGTTTAAGAAATGAAGCTTGTACCCCTCCTTTATGATGGAGAGGGTCCATTGCTCTGCTGTGATTTGTTCCCATCTGGGAGCAAAGTAAGTTAACCTTCCTGGAATGGTGAGAGGCTCTGGATGCTCTAGAGCCAGAAAAGCTAAGCTCTCTAGTTGTAAGTCAAAGGCCCTGAGGAGGCTGAGGCTGCTGGGCCGTAGCAGTCCTAGCAGCCTTAGGCTTGGCCTGTTTCGGTTGTTGCTGTCTCTTTGTAGCAAAATGACCTACAGAAGAGGACTGCTGACCATAAGCAGAATAAGTAATTAGATCTTACCTGCTAATTAGTGTTCCTGAAGGAACGACAGTCCAGTCCCTTTACTTCTGGGTTACGCAACCCTTCAAGCAGCTTGGAGGCTGAGCCCAACCTTTTTGGAGGTGGGGCGGTATAAATACCACTGAGACCACCCACCAACTCCAGTATTCGACTGAAAAAGCAGCCTAAACAAATTTCTATGACTAATGAACAAACTAAAAACCTAACTCCTCTAGGGGATACAGAACAAGAACCCTTTTTTTTTTTTTTTTGAAAATGGGAAATAGGGATAAAGGGGGAAAAGCAACGGAGGGAGGAGGTATGCCTGATACTGCCAGAGGTGACTTTTTCCTGCCCTCCTTCCCCCAGACCTGGTTTTGTGCTCGGTCCGCGGCTCCGCCCTTGTCTGATAAGTCTTCAAGTCCGACCGAGCCGGGTGGGATCAGGGACTGGACTGTCGTTCCTTCAGGAACACTAATTAGCAGGTAAGATCTAATTACGTCTTCCTTATCGTCACTCCAGTCCAGTCCCTTTACTTCTGGGATGTATCAGAGCAGTTCCACTCAGGGTGGGATCCGGCAAACCGGACTGAAGAACCGCCAGACCAAACCGAGCGTCCGCTGAACTCTGTACGTCCAGCCTGTAGTGTTTTGTGAAGGTATGCAGAGAGGACCAAGTCGCCGCTCTACAAATATCCAAAGGGGGAACTAGACTGAACTCTGCCCACGAGGTGGCCTGAGCCCGGGTGGAGTGCGCCCGTAGTCCCACTGGAACCTGCTTCCCTTTTAGGATGTAGGCGGAGGCAATCACTTCTCTGATCCACCTGGAGATGGAGGCCTTGGCCGCCGCCTCCCCTTTGTGCGGTCCTCCGAACTGGACGAAGAGTCAGTCGGATTTCCGGAAAGGAGCTGTGCGGGAGAGGTATCGCTTCAAGATCCTCTGGACGTCTAGCAGTCGCAGCTTGCTATCCCTACCTTCAGGTCCCTCGGCCGGGCAGGCCGGGAGGGTAACTGTCTGGTTCAAATGAAAGGGAGAGATGACTTTGGGCAGGAAGGAAGGAACTGTTCGTAGGACTACCTTGTCCCTGAGAAAGGCTAGGAAAGGAGGTTGGGAGGACAGCGCTTGCAATTCGGAGATCCGCCTGGCCGAGCAAATAGCGACCAGAAAGACTGTCTTGAGGGTTAAGTCCTTCAAGGAAGCCTTCTTTACCGGTTCAAAGGGTTCCACAACCAATTTATTTAGTACCAGATTGAGATCCCAAGGAGGGATCACTGACCTCCGTTGTGGACGCAGACGTCTATCAGCTCTTAGGAACCTGGAGACGTCCGCGTGGGCCCCTAGGGGCTTGCCGCGGATCTTACATCTGTAGCAAGCGATGGCGGCAAGTTGGACTCGTAAGGAACTGTGCGCCAGGCCCTTGTCAAGACCCGCTTGCAAGAATTCCAGGACCTCAGGGACTGAGGCCGAAAGGGGTTTCCTTCGGTGTTCCGCACACCACGCTTCGAAAATGCGCCAGACCCTTACATAGGAAAGACAGGTCGAGCGTTTCTTCGCATTCAACAGCGTTGAGATTACCGCTCCTGAATAATCTTGCTTCAAGAGACGCGCCCTTTCAATAGCCAGGCCGTAAGCGAGAATTGATCCACGTGAGGCATCAGCACCAGGCCTTGCCTGAGCAGGCCCCTTTTGCAAGGGAGCCGCCAAGGCTGGTCGGCTAGCAACCTCACCAGATCCGCATACCAGGGGCGACGCAGCCAATTCGGGGCAATGAGAATCACAAGTCCCTGGTGAGACTCTACCCGCTGGAGCACCTTTCTGATTAGGATCCAAGGGGGGGAACACGTAGAGAAGACCCTCCGCCGGCCATTTCTGAGACAGGGCATCCAAGCCTTCGGACATTCTTTCCTTCCGCCGACTGAAGAACCGGTTCCACCTTGGCTGATGAGAAACTTGCCATAAGATCCATGACTGGGAGTCCCCAGCGGGCCACTATCTGGTCGAAGGTCTCCTTCTCCAGCTCCCACTCTCCTTGGTCTATCCTGTGCCTGCTGAGGTAATCGGCCGTGAGGTTGTCCGTGCCTGCCACGTGCTGAGCCGAAATCGCTTCCAGGCGGAACTCCGCCCACTGGAAGAGAACATCCGCCTCCTTCTCCAAGGCGGGACTGCTGGTGCCGCCCTGGTGGTTGATGTAAGCTACCGTGGTGACGTTGTCGGAGAGAACGCCAACTGCTCTTCTTAGCACTAGGAACTCGAGCGCTCTGAGCGCTAGGGTGACGGCCCGCAATTCCAGTCTGTTGATAGGCCATTGAGATTCCAATGGGGTCCAACGGCCCTGGACAAATTGGTCCTCGCAGTGAGCCCCCCAGCCTGTCAGGCTGGCATCCGTCATCAACAGTACCCAGAAATGAGGCTCGAGGGGCATCCCACGATCCAGATTCTTTGGGCACTGCCACCAGAGAAGGACTCGTTTGGTCCGCGGAGCACACGGTAACTGTGTTGATAGGAGATGGTGTTGTGGGGACCATCGACGCAAAAGGGCGCGCTGCAACGGTCGCATGTGGGCCCTGGCCCAAGGCACTACCTCTATTGCTGCCGCCATTGTGCCCAGTACCTGAAGATAATGCCATGCTGAGGGGTTTCGTCTGTTCAGAAACTGCGCGACTAGCAGTCTTAGGTCCCTTGATCGCGTTCGAGACAGGAACACTCTGACCCTTCCGGTGTCGAATCTTGCTCCGAGATATTCTAGGTCCTGGGAGGGAGTCATCCTGCTCTTTGCTTGGTTGATGACCCACCCCAACTCCTCTAGAACCTGAATTACTCTGTCCGTCGCCGAGCGACTTTCTACTTCCGACTTTGCCCGGATCAGCCAATCGTCTAGGTATGGGTGTACTAGTATGCCCTCCTTCCGGAGGAAGGCCGCCACTACCACCATCACCTTGGTGAATGTCCGTGGAGCCGTAGCTAGGCCGAAGGGAAGGGCCTGGAATTGAAAGTGGCCCCCCGGCACTGCGAATCTTAGGAACTGTTGATGGGACTTCCTGACTGGAATATGCAGGTAGGCTTCTGTCAAGTCGAGGGACGTCAGGAACTCTCCGCCCCTTACTGCTGCGATGACTGATCGTAGGGTCTCCATGCGGAAATGTGGTACCCTGAGACAGCGGTTGACCTGTTTTAAATCCAGGATTGGCCGAAAGGACCCTTCCTTCTTTGGTACTACAAAGTAGATCGAGTATTGACCCGATCCGAACTGGTCTGGTGGTACTGGGACCACTGCCCCGAGCGCAATTAGACGTGCGAGGGTCGTCTCTATCGCCGACCTCTTTGCCGGGGATCCGCTGGGAGACTGAATAAATGCTGGAGGTATGTGTCTTGCGAATTCGAGAGCATAGCCCTCTCTGATCACCTCCAGTACCCATTGATCCAAAGTGACCCGGGCCCAGGTGGGAAGAAACAGCCTTAAGCGCCCTCCCACTGGCTGCTCTTCCCCCTGGACCCCCGTCGCTTCAGTGGTGTTTTCTAGGGGCCGAGGAGAAGGAGGAGGCCCCAAAGCCGCGACCTGCTCCCCGAAACCCCCGGAAGCCTTCACCCCTGGAGGGGAAGCGTACCCTGGAGGGGGGGTTAGATCTGGCTGGGCGAAACCTCCGAGTGTCCCTAGTCTGGGTACGCGTCGAGGGCAGAGGACGACCTTGTTTCGGTCTGTCTTCCGGGAGCCTGCCTCCCTTGGACTCGCCAAGGTCCTTTACCAGCTTCTCTAAATCCTCACCAAACAGTAGTTTCCCCTTAAAAGGGAGTCGACTCAGGCGTGCCTTTGAGGAGGCATCCGCTGCCCAATTTCGTAACCACAAGTAACGCCTGGCCGCAACCACCGAGGCCATGTTCTTGGCCAGACCTCTGATGAGGTCATACTGACTATCCGCCAAGTATGCTGCTCCGGATTCCAACCTAGAGGCGTTGGGCCGAGCGTCGCCCGCGGGGGCCTCCGCTGCCTGAAGTTGCTGAGACCACCTTAAGCAGGCCCGAGCTACCCAAGCTCCCGAGACGGAGGCCTGTAAGGCGAGAGCGCTTACATCAAATGCCTGTTTCAGGAGGGTATCCAATTTTCTGTCCTGAGAATCTCTTAAGGCCGTGCTGCCCTCAACTGGGATAGTAGTCTTCTTAGTGACTGCTGATACCGCTGCATCCACTCTGGGGGACTTCAGTAGCTCTTTGTCTGCCTCTGGAAGAGGATATAGGCGCAGCATGGACCGGACTCCCCTTAGGCTAGATTCCGGCTGGTCCCATTCTTCCTGGATCATCTGGCGTACCACTCTGAACCGGAAAGACTTTCTGGGATCTCCTAATGGCCTGGATCAATGGGTCCTCCAACGCCTCCTCTTCAGCTGGCGTATCCGAGGCCACACTGAGTACTTTTAGGGACTCATTAATTAATGCCGGGAGCTCCTCCCGACGAAAGACTCTGATAATCCTGGATTGGTCTTCCTCTGGGATCTCTCCTTCTTCCAGCTCCTCTTCCTCTTCGTCCAAGTCCCTGTCCGAGTAAGCCTCCTCCGGGGTACCCTGAGAGAGGGCCGCTAGGGGCTCTTCCTCACTCAGCCGGGGGCGCTTAGGTGGTATGCCGGATTCTGGGTTACCTGCTCTCAAGAGTCTGGCTGATTTGTCTTCCCTCGATGGTCCGGCCTCTCCTGTTCCTGAGCCCTGCTTCCGCAAGCAATAGGCCTTGTGAAGTAAGAGGATGAAGTCCGGGGAGAAAAAATCCCCGGACCCTCCTTCCCCCGCAGGGAGGGGGGTAGGGAAGGAGGAGGTACGTCCGAGGACGTAGAAGGGGGGACATGAGACCCTCCCTCCCCTCCTAGGAGGTCTCCTGGCCCCTGAGGAGGGAGAGCTACGGTCAGATTAATTTCCTGCTCAACTGAGGCCACCACTGCGGCGCAGCTCCTGCAGATTCCTGCCTCTGCGGAGGTGCCCCTGCGTGTGCTGCAGGAAGGACATCGGGACTTGGTCGCCATGACCTAGGTTTGGGGACTTCCCACTGGGAGTACCGAACTTCAATATATTTCAAAATATATCCCCCCGGGAAAGGGAACCAACAGCCCCTTAGGTTGGGAACCAGGGAAAAACAAAGGAAAATTCAAATCAGTTCTAAATGAAAGCAAAATTAAGGAATAAAAATTAAAAGAATGAAAATTAAACTTTATCTCCTTTTCCTCCAACGGAGGTACTTGCGTTTTAAATGCAGATTTGAATTCTGGGCCCGACTCAGCGATCCTAGCCCGCAGGCTCTACATGTGGTAGGCCTCACCACGTGGAGCCTGAACGGGGGACCGTGAGGCTATCCGACGGACCGTGCTGCACTCCCGATGCCGTACAGAGCTGGGAACCGCTGCTGCCTTTCCAAATCGCTGCTTTACCAGCTCCCCCGCAGTGCCGTGAAGACCGGGGCTCGCCTCCGCGTCCGGCAGCTCCAGGACGGGGTCGGCGAGAGACTCCGAATGGCGGTCTTGCCTCAAGTGCTCAGCCACCCGGAGGGCTTCGGCGCGAGGCAGGGAATGGCTGGAGAGCTCGATGTGCTGTTCTTCACAGGGGCAGAGGGGAGAAGTCTTCACAGGAGCAGAAGTCCTCCTCAATGCTGCAGGACGCCGTTCACCTCCGATACCCGGCCCGATCAGGAGGGGAGGGGGGGAAGGAGTGAGAAGGGAGCAGGCAGAAATTAAAGGCGCAGGAGCTACAAAAAAAACTAACTCCTCAAAATAAAATGTAAGTAAGTGAAATTAAAACTAGTAGCTTAAAGGTATTAAAAGAATAAAATTAAAGAATAAAATTAAAGGTAGGACTCCAGTAAGCCCTAGGCTTACGGAACCCTCCAGCTGCTTGGAGGCTGAGAATACTGGAGTTGGTGGGTGGTCTCAGTGGTATTTATACCACCCCACCTCCAAAAAGGTTGGGCTCAGCCTCCAAGCTGCTGGAAGGGTTGCGTAACCCTGAAGTAAAGGGACTGGACTGGAGTGACGATAAGGAATAATGTTTCCCTTTTTTGGGAAAAAACCCTTTTTGAACAACCTTTTCTTAAAAGGAGCAGAAGTAGACTTTGAAAGTCTATCTAAAGCAGAGTTTTCAGCATCCATCTGGGTGGCCTTTGCTTTCCAATCTTTGCCAAAAAGGTTTTCACCTGTACAAGGAAGATTTCCCAGTCCATCTTGAACCCAAGGTTCCAAATCAGAAGCTTGTAACCAAGCAACTCTGCGTGCACCTATGGCAATGGCCGAGGCTCTGCTGGCACCTTCAAAAGAGTCAAAGGCTGCACGGTTGGAAAACTTGGAAACATCCTGGGCATGTTTGAGCCAGGTGAGGAATTCTTCCCTTTTATCTTCTTGAATAAAAGGAGATAAAGTTTACAGATGATCTGTAACTTCTTTTAGAAACACCCCCATATAGAGACTATAGGAGTTGATTCTGGCAACAAGCATACTAGCCTGGAAAACTCTCCTGCCAAAGGCATCTAAGGTTCTGCATTCCCTTCCTGGAGGAGCAGAAGAGTGCCTTTTTGTACTCTTTCTTCATGGCAGACTCCACCACAATGGAGTGGTGAGGAAGCTGAGTTTTATGGAATCCAGGACAAGGAGGAACACAATACATGGTGTCCAACCTGCAAGAATGAGGGGAGGTGGTGAGAGGAGTCTCCCATATGCCCAACATGTGATCATAAAGAATCTCATGTATTGGTAAAGTGGCTGCCTCTTTAGGAACCTTAGGATATTGTAAGATATTTAATTTTTTGGCTCTAGGCTCTGTCTCAGGGGCCACTGAAATGGAAAGGCCCCTGGCCACTTCCCTAATGAAGTCTTGAAAAGACAAGTCTTCTGGAGGAGACATTCTCCTTTTTTGAGAAGAGGGCTCCTGAGGATGAATCACCGATGCTTCGACAGAGACCTCTGATTCATCAGAGTCTTCAGAGGAATCGAAGTATCGTCTGTCTGGATGCTCCTGCAGAGCCTGATACACGTACCGTGTGGTATCGACATCGGGAGTGATTGGTACCGATTCGGTACCGATGGGCATCACAGAACAGTGTACTGCGGCAGTAGACCCCGCAACGGATGTCGATGCAATCGGTACGGGCACCAGAACAGATGTCGGTACCGGTGCTGGAATCGGTACCTGCAACGGAGTTTGTTGCGGTACCGAAGGCATCGCAGTTTGTATGAATGCCGTGATGGCACGCTGCATGGTCAGGATATTCTGATCCATTGACGCAACCAGTGTCTGGATGTCGGTAGCAGTGGGAACCACCGGTACCCCAGAACATGGCAACAGGTGATCGGTCGAGGCCGAGCCATCGATGTCAACCTGTGACCCCATAGATAAAGCTTTGGAAGCCGGAGCCTCCCGCCGGGGTAATTTCGCCGGTGCGGATTCCTCGAGGGCAAGCCCGGAGGCATCTCGATACTTGGAAGGAGATCTACCCTTTGAGGACTGGCTGGATTTAAGTTTGGTTACCTGAGATCCATGTGAGGAAGAAGCAGCCCTGGAAGACGTCGATGCAACCCAAGCTGCATCCGAGGGAAACAGGGTACTGAGCTTAGCTGCTCGATTCTGCAGGCCTCTTAGACATCATGGAGCAGGACTCACAATCCGCAATGGAATGGTCAGGACCTAAACATTTTAGACACCATTCATGGGTGTCAGTGACAGAAATAGTGCCGCTGCACTTCGTGCATTTTTTAAACCCAGAGGCAGGCTTTTCCATGAGGAAAACATTTCCTAGGCCTACGGCCAAAGAACAAAAGGCACTGAAGTGAGAAAAACAGTAGTTTCTTTTTTTTTTTTTTTTTTTTTAGAATAAAGGAAGAAAAGACCGGCGGTACCGGTCCAACGTCGAGAAGGCAGACACGCGACCAAAGAAATAAAATAAATTCTTCAGCGGAGACAGGAACACGACCTGCTGGCTCCGCGGAAAAGAAGAACTGGAGAGAGGCAGTTAGGAAAGGCGGGAAGGCAGCGCGCAGGCGCTGTGGGATGCTCCCAAAAGCTTTCCTTTTGGACGCTGGGGAGCGTTCCCGCGCAGGCTCCGTCGGTACCGACGATACCCATATGTGAAGACTCATTCCTGCTTGTTCCTGGAGATAAGCCGTTCCGACCTACTGACAATTTCCGAGACCTTTAACTCCTGACGCAGCACTCTGACGTCCAAGCGTCGAAGCTATGATCTGAGGTGTTCCCCTCTGCCACACCTAGATCTGGAAAGACCAGCGATTGAAATAGGTGAAATGGAAAAACTACCTTCGGCAAAAAGAACGGAATAGGTCACAAGACCACCTTTTCTCTGAAGACAGACAAAAATGATTCTCTACAGGACAACGCCTGCAATTCTGATATGTGCCTTGCCGAGCAGAGGGCCACAAAAATACACTGCTTTTAAAAATAAAACCTGACACCTATAGGAAGGGCTCAAAGGGTTCCTTATCTAACGCCCCTAAAACCAAGTTGAGATTCCAGGGAGACACCATTATTCTATAGCAAGCCAGGGCTGTTAACTATACTCTTAAAGAACTGACCGCCAGCCCCTTTCCAAACCCGCTAAGAGGGAAGCTTAACCCTAAAGGCATGGGTACCGTAGCCGCTCTAATCTGGCATCGTAAACACCAGTCCTCAAAGATACAGCAATGCACACATAAGCCATAGACGTGGACCTCTTCCTGACCCGACATAAGGCTGAGATGACCGCTCCAAAATAACCATTTCTCCTTAACCTCGCCCTTTCCAGGGTGAAACCGTAAACTAAACAGATTCACCTGAGACACTCGCAGCGGACTCTGAAGCAAAAGATCCTCTGACACCAGCAATCTGAGGATCCCTGTTGAGCAGACGAAATAGAACGGCATAGCATGGGTGCCTTGGCCAGTCCGGAGCCACTAACAGCACTCTTCCTCGAAGAGCTCCTAAGTGCTGCACCACACACCCTATGAGCACCCCGGGGGGGGGGGGGAGACCCAGAAAGAGCCGAACGGCCCTGGTTTCATCAGAACATCGACGCCCTCCGATATCTTCTCATCTTCTGCTGTGAAAACATTTCGCCTTGGCCGAAGAAAGGTCGCCATTCGATCCATGATCGGAGACCCCATTCTGATGCCAATCTGTGGGAACACTTCTGGCTAATGGTACCCCATTATCTGCTTCTGCAATGTGCGCCGCAAAGCACCTGCCATCGAGGCTCCACCGAAGCTAACAGAGCTTCTGGGTCCTTTTGCATGTCCGCCCTACCTGAACTGCCCTGCCAGTTACAGGTAAAGCACTATTGCGGAATTGTCACAGAGCATTCCCCTGCCTAATCCTTCAGTTCAGTATCAAACGCTTGAAAAATCAGAGCAACGCCATCAGCTCCAAACGGTTGATCCACCAATGTGCCTACCGATTGCTCCAAACCTCACGGGCGACAAGATCCGTGCAAGAACCTCCCCCGCCTGCGAGACTCGCAACCGTCAACATCGGAAGCTACTGCGGAAGTCCCAGCGGCAAGCCTCCCGCACGCTCTCCTGGGCGAACCCCCCGCAAAGGGATCACCTGACCTAAGCGGGACATGGGCGATGTCTGTTCCGTCCAGCAATCTTATGTGACCAACATCGTAACCGAGACCTTTGTGGGGGGCGCATGTAAACCCTGGCCTGTGGAACTACCTGCAGAGCCGCCAGCAAATGTCCTGAGTATCCAACGATAGCCCCAAGCCAATAGCATCGGATCAGACAGCAACCTGCACACCAGCTGCTGAAGGGCCTGATCTCCGCTCCAGCCGAAACCCTGTTACCAATTGGTAGCAGGGCCGTACACCCAAGTGCTCTAAGGCTTGAGAAGGACTAAGCGACTCTTGACCGCCGTGACTACCCAAGCCTATAACCTGAAGAAACTTTACTACTCTGTTCGTAAGCTGGACACTCTCGGCTCTGGACTTTGGACGAATCTGCTACTCGTCGAATTCAAGGGGGAACTAAGAGTCCCTCTTTTCGCAGAGCTGCCACGACCACCACCATCCCCCTTGGTGCAGGTGCGCGGGGCTGATACCCGACCGAAGGGCAATACCAGAAACTGCAAATGTATCCCGGGAAGGCAAACCTTAAACTTTGATGCGTTGCCCGTATTGAAAATGTGTAAGGAGTCCCCTAAAAGGCGGGGGGAGGGATAACTCCTCCAGCGGAGCCACCAACACTACTGATCGCAACGTTGTCATGCGAAAGAAAGGCACTCTGAGCCAGCGATTCACTTCTTTTGGATCGATATGAGCCAAGCTCGCCGAATTGCAGACGATCTCCGCTGTCCTTCGCAAGGCGACAATATCAACAATACTAGCATCGGGCGATCAAATTCTAGGGCATACCCTTTTTGTATTCTCTACCACCCCCAATGCTCTGCCGCATCCGGACTCTGGCCGGAAGAAACTCCCGAAGAATTCCTCCTGCCGACCGAACTTCCCCATGGGCTCACCTTGCTTCACTGTGGTTTGCGGGCAGTCGCAGAAGAATTAACCGAGGCTCCCCTTCGAGCACTTCGAAAGCCCTGACACCCTTGAGCTCTGGCAGCCCATGTACCATACTGGGACACTGCCAATGCGCGTTACTCAGCGACCATAGGCAGATGGGAAATTTCATTTGTTGCCCATCTCCTATCTTTCAAACCAGACACCTTTCTTGTAGCAGGCACCTCCTGCTCTCCAAAGAGGTATGGTGCTATAAACCTCTAAGCAAAATTTCCGTTTTTTTTTTTTTTAACCATATCCTTCACAGAAGCAAGTAACCACGCATCACTCCTTTCGGTACCCTGACCAGGCAGCCAGCACTCTGATATCTGCACAGCCCGAACTATGCCCTAACTAATTAGGCCTGACCCCCATATCTACACCAAGTCCTTGTGCAGTGAGTACACTTAGAGCCGTGTAACATTAGGAAGGCTTAAGGATCAAGTGGGATTTACCTCCCTTGACCCCATCCCATTCCAGGCCCTAAAGTCTGGCCAGCCTGGTGAGCAAGGGCTGGGAACACTTCCGAGGAACTCCCTCAATCTGTATCCTTGTATGAAACACGATCCTTAACAGTGTACCCCCACAGGTCAAGCCTTTGAGGTAAGTGAATTAAAAATATAATTTAAAAACTGCACACATCCTTCTAGGAAGATGTTGCTATGTCCTGCTTTATTCTCCGGAGGCTGTCGCTCTCCAGCACCCCAAACATAGATTCTCCAACATGCGGCTGCAGACCACTTTCCATCTCCTTCTCTTCTGACGGTTGTTAGAGGAACTTTCCTCCACTTTGGGGGGAAAAAAAAAAACCAGCCTCAACCCTTAAAGCATAAGATGATCAATGAGATTACTTGCATTTCTCCAAGAGAGATACTTTGAGAACGGCCTACTGGAATCTGAAGCTTTCATCCCTGGGACCCTTGCTGCTGCAATGTTAAGTTGAGATGCCTGCATACGGAGACCTAGAAAGTAACTGCCCCTCTTGAGATGCAGAACTTGTAGTATGGTTCCCCTCACAGCTCCACCAGGTCTGACACCTCACATGTGCCGAGAGCCGCAGTTTTCCCTTCTGAGCCATTTGTGTGGTCCTAAATAGTACCTCCTCAGATTGAGAGCACTCTGTTGTTGCACCAGGCTTATTAAACCAAAAACAGCAATATGTTAAAACCATGCGCTGCTTGCAAAATTCATAGAATTGAAGTTAGCATTACACATTTATACAGGTATCTAAATGTATAGTAGCTTGTTAAGCTGACTTAATTTTTTTTTTTTTAAACAACTAAATGAATGAGATGCAATACAGGAAATTAAAATACCCTCTGGACAATTTGAACCGCTAGGCTAGGAAGATCGCAAAAAAAAAAAGAGCCAATACTGCATCTGTGGTAAATGAAAGAAAAATAAAACCTAAGTCAGATTTGCGCCTGTGACAGCGCGGAAATCCCCACAAATCACACAGAGGAAAGAGACAACATTAAAGAAATTGAATGGGGAATTAAACCATGCCTTATATGTGCGGCACGGCGGTTTCTGCCAACATGTGAGCAGCTGCAACTCCTGCCTCAAGGTATCAGACGTTGTAGAGAAAATGGCGCCGTCCTCGATAGGCTCGCTTGGCGCCAATAACCTCTGCTGCCGAAGAAGCTACAAATAGCCATTGCGAACCCAAGGGCTTACCCGAGATGCCAAAATTTAGAAAATCACCCTACTGTTACCTCGGAGAGACCAGCCTCTCAAGCCGCGATGCTGCCCAGCGCTGCCGTGAGCAGCAGTCGCGGCGAGCACTGTCCTGTTGGCTGAAGAAATTCCAATATGAAAATGCTCTCACCAGAAAGGGTAGCTGCCGTCGCGCACACACTCAGTGTGCAGGTACGGGTCGCAGAGCTCTCCCCCATACAGTCCTGGGGGAGAGATCTTCAACGGGCAATGAGTGCACGAAGCGAACCTAAGGACTGAGAAGTGAGGCGGGAGATTTTTATATGTGTGTATATATATATATATATATATATATATATATATATTTTTTTTTTTTTTTTTTTTTTTTTTTTTAAAGAGGTCGTTCCTCAAAAGAAATCAACTCAACTATAATCATATTAATTCAAGTTAAATTATATTAAAGTATTTTAAATTATACTCAATTATATTAAACCATATTAAAATAAATTATATTAAATTGAATTTGACCAAAAATTAAAGTAATTAATCTAAAGAAAGTAAAGGTATTAAGGCAATTAAAACCAGAAAGTAATCTTTGCCAATGTAAATGAAAAACTAAATTAACTCCTAATTACTCCTTATCTGTTTCTCAAGTGAGCCCAGCACCTATAGGCTCACTACGTCCTCCTGCTGCATGGAGACTGGACACACTGGGGTTGATGGGAGATACCAGCAGGCTACATCCCAGTGATGTCATTGTTTTGACATGCCCAGTCTCCAAGCTGCAGGAGGAGGTGCACAACCCAGAGGTGGAGGACTAAACTGGAGGACCGATAAGGAATCAATGTTGCACTTACCTGGGGGCTCTCGTCACCCATCTCCAACAAATCTAGTTTAAAGCCCTCTTCAGTATGCTAGCCAGTCTGCTGCTGAAGACACAAACACTTCTTGGACAGATGGATGCCACCTCTGCTCTGCAGCCCTTGGATCATCCTCCCATGGTCCAGGAAACCAAAACTCTCTCAATGACACCATCTACCCAGCCATGCATTCATCTCCAGGATGCGAGCTTCTCTGCCTCGGCCTTTACACTCAATGGAGAGGATTGAAGAGAACACCATCTGCGCACCTGTTTCGCCCTCTGTCCCAGAGCCATGAATTCACTTTTGATATGCTCAGAGGGATACCTAGCAGTATCATTTGTGCCTACATGGATGAGCAACATCGAATAATAGTCAGTAGGCTTGATGAGTCTCAAGCAAACTCTCCATAACATCTCGGATTTTGGCAACTGGCAGACAACACCTCTCTGGACATCAAATCTGGTCAGCAGAGGGATGCCTCGTTACCCCTCAAAAGGAGAGTCACTAACCATCATTGCCCTTCACTTCCTTGTGGTGACAGATTTTAAAAAAAATGTTGGGGGGGACACCGGGTATATGGTTATTGTCATGGGGGGGGGGGACAACAAAGGCTGAGGGGGAGAATGGTAATGGCCTGTCTATGTGCAGCTAGATGTGAACTCGCAGCAGCATGGAAAAAGAAGGAGGTGCCCAGTCTAGAGAAGTAGGAGGGGAGACTGCGGTATATTGTGCTTATGGAAAAGTTAACGGCAGTTAGGAAGGAGAGATTGGGTAAGTTTGAAACAGATTGGGGAGAGTTATGGTGTGTCTTAGGGGAGGGGAGGGGGGAGAGAGGGGAGGGGGAGGGGGAAGGGATGTAGGCGAAGGGGGAGTAAGGAAGATGTAGGTGAAGGGATGATTTGGGCTGTGGAGAGGGGGAGGGGGAGGGAGGGGGCAGAGAATGGGGTAAAATGGGGGGCTAAATGCTGTTATAAGTTGACTGCTTGGCTGACTATACATTGAAATAGAAAACACAGTGGAATAAGGAGGAAACAGCAAAATATAGGTAAAAGGTTTAATTTGGATAAACATTGTTTTACTATGTGTCTTATATTTGGAAATGTTAACTGCTGGATATACTATATTTGTTATGTTAGAAAGATGGGGATACCAGTAGTATAAGGCTAATGTATAAGAATGCCATATACCAATGTTTGTATGCTGGAAATTGATAAATAAAATTTTTAAATAAAAATTAAAAAAAAAAAAGAAATGTTGGGGTGCTTGAACTGATTCTTCTCTTTCAACGGATGTTTCCACCTCCTCCACTTCCAGGGCTGCATACTGGTTCTTCAATTCAAGGGCTGGAGGAATTGGAGTGTTGATACTGCAGGCTATGGTGACTTGTGTCTAAACCTTCTTTCTGTAGCCTCCCATCTTCACCTGTGTCTGAGAGCTTGGATGTTTCAAGAAGCATCTCAGTGTACTTCTTGCTGTCTCGAATGCTTCTCAGCCTCTTCCCTGAGCTCCCCTACTTCTTTCCTGAGAGCTTCAGCATGCAGACATCCTGCACATGAAACCGGTCCTTCAACTGGCATTGGGATCTGTCTGGACAAAGGCAGAAACTAACAGGGGCAACAGCTTTAGCAATACAATTTTTCCAAGCCATTGTTTAGTTGATGGAGCTTTGGTAACTTCCTCAAATGATCAGACTGCTGCCACCGCTGCAGGCTGACCTCCACCATCATCAGGAGTGGGAGCCTGCACTCAAACTCCTGAGAAGTCTGGGACCCCCAAGTCAACAGGGACCTCTGGAGAGGTCATATGTGATCATGCACCTATGGCACCATTTCTATACTCGCTGCCATCAATCCAAGGAGCTGAAGATAATCCCAGAGTCTGGAAACCTGCTGTGCATAGAACAGTGCCAGGCAATCCAACAGCTTTCTGACTTTCTCCTCTGGCAGGAAAGCATTGCCCGCTCGAGTGTCTAAATGTGCTCACAGGAAGTCCAGAGACTGGGAAGGCAACAAAGCTGGCTTTCCCCCAACTGATTACCCAGCTGAGGCTTTCCAAAAAGGATACCGCTCAAGACGCCACTCGAGACACCTCTGAAAGGGAATGGATCGAGATGGGCAAGTTCTCTAGACAGGGATGAACACATTTCTCTGCACCGCAGTGCCACAGCTGCCACCACCTTTACCTTGGAGAACGTCTTCGGTTCGATGGATAACCTGAAAGGGAGGATGGTGAACTGATAGTTGTCAAGCACGGCAAAACACAGATACTTTTGCTGAAATGCCTTGGCCAGATCCAAATAAGCCAATTACTCCTCTTAGCACACTACCCGAAAAACAAAGTGCAAGGTTTCCATTTGGAAGCACAGGACATGTAAGTGCTCATTGACCCCTTTGAGGCCTAAATGGGCCTGAAGGAACCATCCTTTTTTGGGCACCACAAAATAGACTATCTGCCCCTGCGGCAGGACAGGCACCACTGCCTTTAAGTGCAGCAACTTGTCCGAGGTGGTCTGCACAGTACCACTTTTGATCACAGACTCACAAGAGGAGATGACAAAAGCATCCAGAATTGGCTCTTTACATTTTAGGACAAAGCCGAACGGAATGGTATCTAGCACCCTGTGATCCTTGGAAGCCCAGGCCCATTCCTGAAATAAAAGATGAAGCCTGCCTCCAACCGGGGAACCATGAAATGGGCACATGGGCCCAGGGAGGGTCCCTGAGCCTATGTGCTCCACAAAAGGACCAAGGACAAGCTTGAAGCCTGGAAGCAGAGGGGAAGAAAGGCTTTCCAAGTCAGTAAAGATTAAAGTCCCGAGACCCCTGATAATCTGGCCAGCATACTCTCAGTGGATGGGTGAAGGCAGACAAGAAAGGGGCACCCGCCCATGTCAGAACTCCTGGACCCATTTTCCAGAATGTGGTAAGATTTCATCACATCCAGGTCTTTCATCAGCTTCTCCAAATCAGTTCCAAACAGAAGCTTCCCCTTAAAGGCCAGTTGGGCCAACAAGGCTTTGGAAGATGGGTCTGCTGCCCAGTACGAGAGCCAAATCCAATGTGATGACAGTCATTGGGGCATCAACCCTGGCCAACAAACGTACCAGATCATATATGGCATCAGAAAGGAAGGCCGTAGCAGACTCCAAAAGAAGTGTAGTATCATCCGGCAGAAGAGACTAAATCCATTGGAGCAGGGCTTGAGACATTAGGCTCATATACAGCCAGCTGCAGAATAGCAGCCACCACAGCAAACTTGTTCCTTAACAGTGAATCTACCTTATGGTCCAGAAAATCCTTTAAGGCCAATCCACCTTCCATAGGATAGGTAGTCAGTCTGGTATTCACAGTGACCTGCGCATCCACTATGGGAATACCAAACCACTCAATGCACTCCTTCTCCAGCAGAGCACAGGTCTTCTTACATACCCTCAATCACATCTGGGAACCGGAAGATAGTAGTGGATTTCCACACCCCTGAAGGAGCGGGTGGCACCTTTGACTCCTGCTCTGTGACAGAAGCATCTAAGCAGATGAGACCCTAACAATCTACACTGCCAGCTTCTCCTCCTGGAATAGGCAGATCACTCTGGCCTCTTCACAATCTGCTGAAGGAGAGCGCACTTCATCAACTAGAGAGCCATATGAATCAGTCAGTGTCAAAATCTCAGACAGCTCCCAGCTGATCCCCATCTCCAGGGGGCACCCCTCGCCAGGGGAAATTATGAAAATAATGCCAGGGTGGGGAATAACAGGCAGAGCTAGAGAGAAGCCAGCACATAACCGGATAGTGGCAAGTTTCACCACCACTATCCAGATAAATATCCACGTAACTTAAGACAAGTAAAAAGCTGTCCTAAACATTTGTGGATTGGCTATCCAGATAGAGGCGGTCATTGAATATCCAGATTCTGTAATTAGTGGCAGTAGCTATTTGAATATCCATATTTTCTTTGCCCATGATGGTCAGGAATTTATAAAGTGCTCATCTCTTTAGGCTCAATACTGACCCACTAATTAGATGGGCATATTTAACATATTAAACAACAAGCAGCCCCATGATAATTCCTCTCTTGGCATCCACACTAGTCACTCATTCATTTCCATGTAACCTTCAAACTTCTAGTTTTTAGCAGGAACAAGCCCAGTTTCCTTTAAATGCATTACTCCCTGGTTCACACACTTTGCTTCCAGTGCATTATTCTATTTCCTGTACAGATAACGTCACTTCTCTCCATTTTCTCCTTACTAAAACCTCATGCTTAGCTCAAGCTTCCAATAAAATTAAAGATATGAACACTGTTGCCTTTTATGATCTGGTTAAACAACTATTTGTTTAAACAAGCATCCCCTCAGTTATGAGCACAGAAATACAGAATACAATGGCAGCTGGGGATTTTAAGAAGCAGCTAGATTGCCCAATTGCTTGCCTTTTTTTCCCTCAAATGCCATAAACCCCAGTTGATCTATCTTACTGGTCAGTTCTTGGTAACTGAGGCTTCTCTGTGCTTATCTCATGCTTTAAGTGTAACTTGGCCACCACCAGCCTTACCAAGGGGCATGCACCAACCCATGTCCGAAGAAATCTTTTGTAGTGTTTCTTTCAAGAATGTACCTTCTAAGCCTCATATTATGCCTATTTGACTATCTTTTCCTGAGAAATGCTTGCGTCTTGCATATTATACAAGCAGTAGTGGAATTGGGCTGGTCTAGGCGAACTGGTTCCTGCCACTGGCCGCGCTCGCTGAACCGGGCTGAAAACTGTGTTCCAATGCCAGCGCTGCACTGGCGGGAATCCCCCCACCCACCAGTGGTTTGACAGCATGGGGGGGGGGGGGAACATGCAACATTGTGAGAAGCCCCCAGTGCAGTCAAACCCACTGGCAGGTGGGGGGGGGGGGGAATCTGGCTGCTAGTCACCAGGAAGTTACTGCCCTGCCGTTGTGGCCAGCGGCCTGAGCATGCGTTGCCGGCAACGCAAATGTGTGTTGTGCTGCCACCCGCCCAGTTCTGGCAGTGGCGGAATCGAACTGAACCAGTTCCTGTTCAGATCAAATCCTGCCACTGTATACAAGTCTGATACGCTCTAAATATAACAAAATAAAGTAGACAATGTTTTCCAAAACGCTCACGCAGGTATTACACAAAAATAAAATGAAGTACACCTGTACTATTCCTCACGAGGTCTCAGACTGAGTAGGGTGGCGTGGCCAAAACTGACCTACGACAACTCCCAATTTGCATCAATGACCTCTCTGTAGTCTTTACAAACTTCCAGGAGGACTTTCTAATTTTACTCTTCCTGCAAAAAATGAGCACTAACATATAAAAATCGAATGCTCTTACAATTGAAACCATTCACCAAAAAATGTTCTTATCTTATTCGCTGTAACAAACCAAACTGGCAAAAAATCTTTTTTTTCAAAATATTAAATCACCCAACGCCATTCATGGGCACTGTCTACGCGTTTCTCCACGCGGTTCTTCAGGGGCGAATAACTGAATGCCAAACATCTGTATCAACAGTTCATCAAGTATAAAATGCTGCCCACGTCACCGCCAATACCACACTGCTCTGCTGAGTTTCCCCCAAGTTTTGGTTAACATTATTGGTTCAGTGTGCTCTTGTTACAGATAAAGATTGGCTTCTTAAGATGTTTTTTAAGAAAAGATTGCAAACCGTTTTGGGCTTTAAAATATCTATGTTTCCTGATCTAGTTAAGGAGACAGAGGAGGAGAAAGCAATTTTTGCTTTATAAGGCAGGGGTGTTAAAAATTGGGGGATCTTTTTTCCTTAGATTTCCATGCAGGTGTCTGGTTATTAAGGATGATAAATATATTTTCTTTGACCCAAATGATCTGAATACTTTCATTAATGCCAGACTTCCTGCTAATGTTTTATCTGTTACTCCTGCACCAGAGTAATTTTGTAATCTAATTATATCCTTGGCTTTGGTTATATATCCTGGGTCCTCCGTAGTCAACTGATATCTTAGGTCTTTATTAATGTTTTCATCCAAAGTCTCTGCTTTGGTTTGATATTCTTTCTCTCCCCCCTCCAACATGTGGATTACAATGGAGTACATTTATTTAGGTTTCCTTGAAATTAGTCTTTTGAAATGTTATTCATATATACTCTGTTTTCATTGTAAGGAAATGGTGTATTTTCTTGCTGGATTTGTTAATAACTCAATAAATAAATAAAAAGGAATCACGAAAAGGCATATACATGCAGGCTGGGACTGCAATTCAGTCCCAGCCTGCATGAACAGCCACAGCCCAGCTAACTCAGCTAGGGCTTTTGAATGGAGCCACGGTGCCATGGCATGTTGCCATGACACAACAGCTCCATTCAAGCACCACGAGGCCAGCCACCTGCAAACTGAGTTAATTCCCTGCAGCCTGACCCCCGATCAGGCTTCCTAAAGCCAGGATCGAGCTGCAGGGAAATTAACTCTGCCCCCCCCCCCCCAACCCTTTCATGCCCCAATCTCAACAAAAAGCAACGTCCAGGGAAGTTATTCCTCCTCAGAGGTGGAATAACTTCCCGCCATTTTGCCGGCCCTGGACATCCAGGGCCAGTGACCGTCCACTGCACCCCAGGGACACCTCTTCCCCACCCCCATCTAACTTATTCGCACAACCAGCGGAGAAATTAGACAAGAGGGGAAAGCCAGCACGAATAGCCCCCTTTGTGAAGACTCTGGGTGGTGAGACCAGACCAAATGGGAGGACTTGGTACTGTTAGTGGTTGTTTTGAAAGACAAACCTGAGGAATCTTCTGTAGTCTAGGTGAATGAGGATCTCTGGAGAATGGAGTAGCAGACTTGGAGGACATCAGGAAGACAGAGGCACATAGACGGGACCTACAGGGATATAGTCCTGAAGATCCACCTCCAATCTGGCAGCATCCCTGTTGCCATGGAGGAGAGAGGTCACGTGACAAAAGAGCATCCTTCTGGTGTGGCAGGAAGTGATCCTGTAGCTAGAACCTGTCCTCCAGGTGATGTAAAACCCCCTCGCACAGAGGAAGTTTCTCCAGGGCCATGTGCCCATGAGGGAAGGGTTAGGACAGCCATTATAGTTGGTGATTCGATCATTATGCATGTAAATAGCTGAGTGGCTGGTGGACATGAGGCTCACCTGGTAACATGCCTACCTGCTGCGAAGGTAGCAGACCTCACGCACCACCCAGACAAGGTCTTAAATAGTGCTGGGGAGGAGTCTGCTGTCTTGGTACATGTCAGTACCAATGACATAGGAAAATGTGGTAGGGAGGTTCTGGAGGCTAAATTTAGACTTTTAGATAGGAAGTTGAAATACAAAACTTCCAAGGTAGCATTTTCCAAAATGCTTCCCGTTCCACACGAAGGACCAAAACGGCAGGCAGAGCTCCGGAATCTCAATGCGTGGATGAAACGATGGTGCAAGGATGAGGGTTTTGGATTTGTTAGGAACTGGGGAACATTCTGGGGAAAGGAGTGGCTCTTCCGAAGGGATGGGCTTCACCTTAACTGGGATGGAACCAGGCTGCTGGCATTAAGCTTTAAAAAGGAGATAGAGCAGCTTTTAAACTAGATAATAGGGGCGAGCCGATAGTTGCCCATGAGCTCATGGCTCAGAACAATGTATCCTTGAAGGATACTACCAAAAGAATAAAGTTGGGGCATAGCAGCAGAGAGGTTCCAATAACGACAAAAACAGCCCAAATGCCCTTGAGTACGGAGCAGACAGAGCTTAAAGATTCCAAATTACCCCTGCCTACATATAGCTAGATTAATATGAATAAAATACACTCTCTAAAATGCTTGCATGCAAATACTAGAAGTCTAAAAAAATTAGATGAGTTAGAATATATAGCACTAAATGAGAGGTTAGTTATGACTGGTATCTCAGAGACATGGTGGAAGGACGACAACCAGTGGGACATGCTAGGGAGATAAAAGTTTCCAGATAAAAAAAAAAAGTAACTGCTTCTTGGAGCAGCTGGTTCATTAACTGACCAGAAGGGAAGCCATTTTGGACCTAGTCCTTAGTGGAACACCAGATCTGGTGCAAGAGACAAGGGTGTTTGGGGCCACTTGTCAAGTGATCATAACATGATTACATTTAATTTAATTAATGGAGGAAGGATGGTAAGGAAATCCACAGTACTACCTCTTAACTTTCAAAAGGGAGACTATGATAAAATGAGGAAAATAGTTAAGAAAAAACGAAAAGGATCTGTTGCAAAGGTTAAAGACTTACATCAAGCTTGAGTGGTGTTTAAAAATACTATCTTGGAAGCCCAGAACAGCTGTATGCCACGTTTTAAGAGAAGTGGAAGGAAGTCCAAAAAAACTGCCAGCATGGTTTAAAGGTGAGGTCAGAGGTGGCTGTTGCCAAAAAAGCATCTTTCAGGAAATGGAAAAAAGAGCCAAATGACAAAAACTGGAAACTGCACAAGCACTGGCAAGTTAAATGCAAGGCATTGATAGGGCAGGCAAAGAGAATTTGAGAAGAAGCTTGCCATGGAAGCAAAAACACGTAACGAAGACTTTTTGAAGGACATTTGTAGCAAAAAAAAACCCGAGTGTGTCATTTGGATCATTAGATGATAGAGGGGTAAAAGGGGCACTAAGAGGGGACAAGGCCATAGCAGACAGACTGAATGAATTCTTTCCTTCGGTCTTTACTGAGGAAGATGTAGGGATGTTACCCATGACTGAAGTGGTATTTAAAGGTGATACTGCAGAAGAATTGAAAGAAAAAATCGATACACCGGGAAGATATATTACAACTATTTGATAAACTGAAGAGTAGCAAATCACCTGGAATGGATGGTATACATCCAAGGGTGTTGAAAGAACTGAAATATGAGACTACAGACCTGCTATTAGTAACCTGTGAACTATCATTAAAATCATCTGTAGAGGAACCACGTGATGCGTGAGTGAGCAGGACGTGGGTCTGCTTGCTCCGGGGCCATTCTGGGCAAATTTGCTTATAAATCATATATAAACCGCCCCAACAGCAAATTATTATAACCGGAGGCTGAGGGACGCCTGGCGATATGAAAAGGAGCTCCCGAGCGGAAGGCGCGATGGCGGCAGCCCCGAAGACAGACAAGGATCGGCTGGTCAAATCTGGGGCCTGCACGACCACGCTGGCACTGCCATCTTCCCCTGGCGCGGAGAGTGTGGAATCTGGTGCGGAAGATTTGGCTAAAGAGGTGGCGTGCTTGTTGGAGCCGAAATTTGATTTAGTTCTGCAAAAGCTTGCAAATCTGACTGATACACTAGCAGATATGGGCAGGAGAGTGGACGAATTGGAGCACCGCATTTCGGCGATCGAAGATGAGGAGGGACAATCTGAACGTGAAAGGAAAGTGCACAGCGAGCAGCTCGAGGCCCTACAAGCCAAGGTCGACGACCTGGAGAACCGTTCTCGTAGGAACCACCTTCGAGTGGTCGGAATTCCAGAATCGTATAAAGAAACTGAGCTTGTACAGTTTTTGGGAGATTGGCTGCCTAGAACATTGGATTTCACTGCGCTGGTAGGAGCACTTGCTATTGAGAGAGCGCATCGGCTCGGACCGCGGAGAGAGGAGCAGCAGCAGCCCCGCGTAGTCATTATGCGGCTCCTTAATTTTCAACACAAGGTACAAATTTTGCAAGCGTTCCGCCGTCAGCGGGACTTACAATTAGATAATAGTAAAATCCTCATATTTCAGGACTACTCAATTCTGGTGGCACAAAAGCGGAAAGCATTCACTCCGCTCTGTGATGTGCTGTTTAAGAGACATGTGCGTTTCACACTGGCTTTTCCAGCGATACTTCGAATGATGCACCGGGGGAAGAATTTGGTGTTTGACTCAGTATCCACCGCGAAACGCTTTGTGGAGGGCCTGCCGGTGAATTCTGCCACGGAGGATGCACTGACATGAACAGTTGGTAGTGCACGCAGCTGGATGGTGCGAACTGGAACTGACGACCCTAACGTAGTGCAGTATGTTTAGCGGATGTACTTCTTAGTTGAAGACTCGGGACTCGAGTTTTGCTGTTTTTTGCTGTGATATTTTGTTATGAGTATGGTGTTCCTTGGTCTCAAGCTCTGTTAAGTCTGAGTCCCACTGTTGCTATATGTTGATATTGCTAATTCATTCTGTTTGGATGGGGGGGGGGGGGTTACCGATTTTGGATGAAGCCTGGGGTAGCCCTGTTGCATTTGGTGGGTTCTATCTCAGCGGATACAGCTGAGGCATTGCTTGCAGGTTTTATTTAGTAGGGATTGGGGGAGTTACGGCTGGGAGGGGGAGGCGGGGGAGGGAGGGAGGGGTGGGGGGAGGGAGGGGGGATGGGGGGGGGACGTTAGTTTGGCTGAAGAGAGTGCACCGAATGTATGTAGTTCGAGAGTGGAGGGGTGTTCCTAGGCATGCTGTATTCCGCAGATACGTTAGGGGTGGGGGGCCGCGTGGACGAGGATGCTTGATGTTACTGTTTCCCCCTGGGTTGAGGCTGGGCGACCCAGGGCTTGTGATGCTGTGGATGGAAGACCGAGAGAGTTATTGTGTGCGAGAGGTGAGTGAATGAGGGATGTACTAAAGTTGATCTCATGAAATGTGGGAGGGGTCACGACTCCAGTTAAAAGGACGAAGATCTTGCAGGCCTTAAAGAGGGGGCAAGTGCAGGTTGCGTTATTACAGGAAACGCACCTGAGTGCCGCGGAGCACGCCAAGCTCAAAAAAAGACTGGGTGGGGCAGGTTTTCGCGGCTTCTACGGACAGCCGGAAGCGTGGTGTGGCAATACTAGTGAAGAGGGGCCTCCTCGTGGAGGTACTCAGCGAGGAAGCAGATCCCCAGGGTAGATTTTTCTTTTTACATGCAAAAATACAAGGGGAGGAGCTGTTTATCGGGAACATTTATGCCAATAACTATGATCATAAATTTTTTCAGCTTATTTTGAATAAGATATTGGGGGCACCGAAGATTCCATTGATATTGGCGGGTGATTTCAACTGTCCCCATGATCCGGCCTTGGATAAGTCTCGAGTGGGGGGATTTAGTGGGACATGGGCCCGTAATAAAGGGGTGGGATATCTCTGCCATATGGGGGGTTTGATTGACTCTTGGAGGACTCTACACGGGGTGGAACGGGACTACACACATTTGTCGAGAGTGCACCAGACTTTGTCTCGGATAGACTATATATTGATTTCACGAGAGAGCTTAGCAAAGGTAGTGGCGGTGGAGATTGAACCTGTGGTTATTTCGGATCATGCTAAGGTGGCCCTGGAGTGGTGCCTGCGGTCTGCTGGAGGTCCTAAATGGTCTTTTCCGGCCCATCTCTGGCAGAAAGAGGATTTTCGAAATTACTTGATGCAGAAATGGGAGGAATATTTGTCGCTGAATGATACAGGGGATGTTACGGTGGCAATCCTTTGGGAAGCGGGGAAAGCAGTGCTGCGAGGACACATTATCGCTTACGTAGCTAGGGAGAGGAAGCGGCTTAATGGTCAGCTCCTCGACTTGGCTGCTAAATTGCAAGAAGTTAAACGACAGTCGCTGCTGTTACCAAGTAGATCCCAGATTATTTAGAAGTTCAGAAGGATTTAAATGCGGTGTTGCAAGAAAGGGCGACCCACTCGGAGTACTATAAACATCAGCTATTTCGCTATGGGGAGCGCACAGGGAGGCTGCTTGCACGATTGGTGAAGCCACGTGGCGGCATTCAGGGGGTGGCACGGATTAGGGATAAAAACGGGCAATGTCATACGGAGCTTAATAGGATTGTACAAGTCTTTAGTCAGTATTACCAAGAGCTTTATACGCCCGATGTGGAGGATAGGGAGTGAGAGCGGGAGTTTTTGGAGGCTGTCTCATTACCATGTTTGACGCCTGAGGATTTGCATGAGGTTAATGCGGATATCACGGTTGCGGAGATACAGGCTGTGATCAAAAAGGGGAAGGCGCATAAAGCTCCGGGACCTGATAGATACGGATCTGAATTTTTCAAGATGTTGCTGACCCAAGTTACGCCCACTTTAGCAGCTCTTTATCAGGAGGTCCGGGAGTCGGGCCTCTTTCCTAGAGATATGCGGACGGCGGCAATCTCTATTATACCAAAGCAGGGCCGAGATCCGGAGGATCCTGCGTCCTACCGACCCATCTCACTTAATTATGACATGAAGGTGGTGGCCTCGGTTTTAGCAGCTAGGGTGCAGAAGCTACTACCTCGCCTGGTGGGGGACCACCAATCGGGATTTGTGCAGGGCAGGGGAGCATTCCCCAACATCAGTAAAGTGTTATTGGGTATGGAAAAGTGTCTGTCGCAAGAGACGCCCTTGATCTTGGTGAGCCTGTATGCAGAGAAGGCATTTGATCGTGTGTCCTGGGCCTATATGTTTGAAGTGTTGAAGAGATTTGGTTTTGCTGGAGCCTTTCTGGATTGGGTGAGAGCGCTTTACACGCATCCACTAGCGTGTGTAGCAAGCGGGGGGACTCTCTCCCAACCATTTGAGCTGCGAAGGGGAACACGGCAGGGCTGCCCCCTGTCGCCTCTACTTTTTGTTCTGCAGTTAGAGCCTCTGCTGCTTGCGCTGCTCCGAACGCAGGAGGTTCAGGGTGTGGAATGGCCAAATGGTGGCATTAAAGTGAGCGCATTCGCAGACGATATGTTGCTGTGTCTTTGTAATCCGCAGAACTCCTTAGAAAAGGCTTTGGGAATTATTGGCAAATTTGGTTCCTTTTCGGGGCTCCGCGTCAATGTGAGTAAATCTATGGCTTTAGATGTCGGAGGTAGAGCGTGCCGGCTTTGGAGGGGTCTGTTCCCATTGATATGGGCGCAGGGAGAGTTCCGTTACCTGGGCATTCAGATTCCGGATCAGGTGACCAAGCTTTATTCTGTCAATATTGAACCGATGCTTGCTAGGACTGCGGCAACCCTGCAGAAGTGGAAGGATTTGCCGCTCTCGCTGATGGGGCGGGTTGCCTTGTTCCGGATGATGGAGGCGCCCCGATGGATGTACTTGTTGCGCCATTTGCCCATCTGGCTGCTACGTAGAGATGTTTTGCTATTGCAAAGACATATTGCGCGATTTTTGTGGAAGGGGAAGAAGTCGCGGATTTCGGTAGCTGTGCTGATGAGTGATAGGGCGGAGGGGGGATTAGGCCTTTTTTCGGTGAGGGATTATAACTTCCTTTGTTTGCTCAGACCTTTGCGGGATTTGATTTTAGGAACACAGGATGTAATCCCGACGCATCTGCTTACTTGGATGTCCGCTCCCTCTAGTGCAGCGTACCTGTTGCATTGTAAAGGTACGGGTCTTCCCATCCTCTGGAGGAAGTCGGTCTATTTGGGGGCGCTCCGACAAGCGTGGCGATTTTTGTGTCAGAAGAAGGGATTTTCCTGGGTTGCCACGGATTGTCTTCCGCTGCGAGACAACCCCGATTTTGTGCCGGGGCGGCAAGGAGGCCTCCCAGTGAGCTGGGCGACCTCCGGTCTAGAGTACTTTGGGCAGCTGCGTATGCAGTCCCGTGGGGGGCTGGACGCATTTCAGTCCTTGACACGTTATCGGCTTGCGCCTTCTTCATTTTACTTCTATCTCCAGGTGCGAAGCTATACTCTCCTGTTGCTGAAGTCCTAAGACCTATGGAAAGGTAACCTAGGGCTTTGGGATTTCATATCTGGAACTGACCAAACTTTGTCTTTAAGAACTCTCCGAGAGAAGTGGTATCCTGGGGGAGACGTGGGCCCGTTAGAGTCAGTGGTCTCCAAATGGAATCAGGAGGGGGGTGTACAGGTTACTTTGTTCGACTTACAGGAAGCCTTTCAGAAGATCCGCGATCTTTCAGAATCTATTAGACTTCAAGAGATCCAATATAAGTTGTTATGGCGAGCGTATGTGCCCAATGTTTGGGCGGCTCGGATGGGGCTACTCTCGACAGATGTGTGTCAACTCTGCGGGTTAGCACAGGGGACGCTGCTACATCGATTTTGGGAATGTACACATATACAGTATTTTTGGAAGGGCGTGAAGAAATTGCTATGGTCCTGGAGACCCGGTCCGGGAGAATTAACTCCGGAATGGTGTTTGCTTGGCGTGCTCCGCACCGCTGGGGAGCAAGGATGGGTTGGTGCGTTAGACCCACCGGCTACTAAACTATATGCTCGGGGTTTTCTTATAGCGAAACAGTGTATTCTTCAGCACTGGATAGAGGAATGGTCCCGAGGTTTGCTTCTTTTAAAGGACCATGAACTTCGTACAGCCCAAATGCTGGGGGGCAAGAGATATGCGGAGTATGAGAAACTTTGGCAAGGAGTGCCTGCGCGTGCTTTGCTGGAGCCCCCTGCAGTGGTGGTGGGGGGGGGGAGAGTAGGCACCTCAGCCTGAGTGTCGGCGTGCGCTTCAGCTTGTATGTTTCAGTTTGAGTGTGAAGGTTTGCTGGGGGGGGGTTGGGAGAGTGGGAGGGGGGCGGGAGGGGGGCTATTTGGGGTTTTTGGGTTTTTGGTTTTTGGATTTGATGTTGGGTTTAGATTTTGGGGGGGTAGTGGGGTGTGGGGCATATTGGATAGAGATATCTCTTCTTTGCTCATATGGTTTCTTTTCTTTTCATCTCTTTTCTTCTCTCTCTTCCTTTCTTTTCTTTTCTTTCGTTAGGCTGCACCACTTGTGGCCTCTGTTTTCACAGTTTTCGTCTTTATGGAGTGCTGGCCCAATCCTTTGTTTGTTTACTGCCTATAGTGTATGTGGCAAAGCGCTTCTGTTGATCAACGTTTATAACTCAATAAAAATGATTTGAAATAAAATCATCTGTAATACCTGAAGATTGGAGGATGGCCAATGTGACGCCAATTTTTAAAAAGGGTTCCAGGGGTGATAGGGGAAACTACAGACCTGTGAGTCTGATGTCAGTACTTTGAAAAATAGTAGAAACCATCAAAGAAAAAAATTACTGAACATGTAGATAGTCATGGCTTAATGGGAGACAGCCAACATGTCTTTAGACGAGGAAGATCTTGTCTTACTAATCTGTTATGTTTTTTTGAAGGTGTGAAAAAACAGGTAGACAAAGGTGAATCGGTTGATATAGTGCAGAGGTTCCCAACTCCAGTCCTGGAGAGCCAAACACCATTCAGATTTTCAGGCTGTCCCTAATGAATATGCATGAGATACATTTGAATAAAATGGGATCCGTGCATGCAAATGCATCTCATGCATATTTATTAGGGACAGCCTGAAAACCTGAATGGTGTTTGGCCCTCCAGGACTGGACTTAGGAACCTGATATAGTGTATCTGGACTTTCAGAAAGCCTTTGACAAGGTCCCTCAGAGACTTTTGGCAAAACTAAAACATCATGGGATATAGGAGGCAGTGTACTATTGTGGATCAGGAACTGTTTAAAAGATAGAAAGCAGAGAGTTAGGCTAAATCAGCGATGGCGAACCTATGGCACGCGTGCCAGCTGTGGCACGCGAAGGCCTTGCAGCTGGCACGCGGGAAGGCCCGCTAGGACAGGTGTCTTCCTCCCTTCGTCTGCAGCCGCGGCTCCCTGCCTGTTAGGGAACCGCAGCTGTGCTTGTAAAATCGTTGCGGAGCCCTTCCTGTCTTGACGGGCTCCGTGCAGCATTGTCCCGCCTCTAAAGGAAGTTGTACTTACAACTTCCTTTAGAGGCGGGACAATGCTGCACGGAGCCCGTCAAGCCAGGAAGGGCTCCGCAACGATTTTACACGCACCCCCGCGGTACCCTAACAGGCAGGGAGCCGCGGCTGAAGCCGAAGGGAGGAAGACCTGGGGAGAGGGGGGGGGCTACCATAGACATGGGGAGAGGGGGGGGCTACCCTCGACATGGGGAGAGGGGGGGGCTACCATCGACATGGGGGGGAGGGGGGCTTACATGGAGGGAGGGAGCTGATATGGATGGATGGAAGGAGGGGGGCTTACATGGAGGGAGGGAGCTGTTATGGATGGATGGAAGGAGGGAGCTGATATGGAAGGAAGGTAGGAGGGGGTCTTACATGGAGTGAGGGAGCTGATATGGATGGATGGAAGGAGGGGGGCTTACATGGAGGGAGGGAGCTGATATGGATGGATGGAAGGAGGGGGGCTTACATGGAAGGAGGGATAGATGGAGGGAGGGGGCTGACATGGACAGAGGGGGGACTGACATGGAGGGAGGCTGACATGGACAGTGGGGCTGACAGGGAGGGAGGGAGGGAGCTGACATGGACAGATGGAAGGACGGGGGCTGACATGGAGGGAGGGGGGCTGGCATGCACAAAGGGGAGAGACAGGGACATACTGGACAGACGGGATAAATGCTGGAGAGAGGCGAGAGACATTGCGGCTTAGGATTATAATGGGCTGATGGGGGAGCTAGCACTGGTAATGGGCAGATGGGAGGGGACTAGGACTGGTAATGGGTTGAAGGCTAGGACTGGGAATGGACTGATCAAGGGGGGGGGTATGACTGATAATGGACTGATGGGGGGCTAGCATTGGAAATGAGCTGATCGGTGAGGTTAGGACTGGAAATGGGCTGATGGGGGGATAGGACTGGTGATGGGGGGGGGTAGGACTGGTGGTATTGGGCTGATTAGGGGAGGCTAGCACTGGTAATGGGGTTGAGGGGGGATTAGCACTGGAAGTGAGCTGATTGGGGGGCTTTGACTGAGAATGGGCTGATTGTGGGGAGGGGAGGATAGAGCTGCTGGCCCTGGAAGAAAACTGGGGGCTAAGGCTACAAATGGGCTGATGCGAGGGGATGGGAGAATGGAACTGGAAGGGAGTGGATCTGAGAGGGGCTGCCATGGTATTTGTACTAGAAGGGACTGGTCAGTGGGAAAGGAGGGGGACTGGAAGGGAATGGACACCAGTGGCAATCATGGGAATGCAAGTTGACATTGGAAGGTACTGGGAGTGAGGACTGGAAAGGGGCTGATACTGGGGAGGGTTACTGGGACTGGAAATAGGCTGATGGAAAGAAGTGAAGAAAACGAAAGAAGAGATAAGAAATGGCAGATGGACCATAGACCACAGAAACAGAGCTAAGAGAAGACAGGAAAGCAGAAGCCTCAGATCGGGACCAGCATGATCAGAGAATAAATTGGTCAGACAACAAAGGTAGAAAAAATAATTTTATTTCATATTAGTGATTTGACTACAAAATCATCATAATTTTGAAATCAAATATTGTTACTTGTTGTGATTAATTAACCGTATTTTCCGGCGTATTTTTTTTGGTGTGCGCTGGAAGAGGGGTAGTCTTATACGGCGAGTATAGGCCAAACACCTATATTTTAACAGGAAAAGTAGGGGGTCGTCTTATACGCCCAGTCGTCTTATACGCCGGAAAATACGGTAAGTAAATTTAACGTTTTCTATGAAAAGTAGTTCTGAGGGGGGTCAAAAAAATATTAAAAGAAAAGTGACAATAATATAATAATATATTTATAATGTGGATTACATTTGGGCCCTCATATTTACCTCAGGCTATGATTGTGATTATGATGGTACACTGTAAGAAACAATATATGCAGTGTTAGATTTGTTTTAAATGTCGCAATGGTTTTGCGGCTCCCAGTTTTTTTTTTCCCTTCGGAAACGGGTCCAAGTGGCTCTTTATGTCTTAAAGGTTGCAGACCCCTGTGCTAGGAGAAAGGCCCCAGCCCGGCCCCGCGCTTCCCCTTCCGGTCGGAGCTTCTGCGCGCCTCTCGCCGAGAAGCTGCACGCTAGGGCTCGTGCGCCGTCCTCTCGCGAGATTATAGGACCCGCGCGGGAGCTGGGTTCCAAAGAAGAGCAAAACCTACCACTTTCATGAATGGGAAATGGACTACTTCTTCATCATGGTGAAAGACAAGTGTTGTGTAATTTGTAACGCCCCAGTATCCTTGCCCAAAATGGGTGATCTGGAACATCATTATAAGGCTCTAAAATATTGTTGTTAAGGTTTAATTGACGTGCTGGCACTTTGAGGAAATTCTTTGGTTTTGTGCGGCAGTTTGGGCACTCGGGCTCAAAAAGGTTAGCCATCACTGGGCTAAATGGTCAATTTTCCCAATGGAGAAAGGTGAATAGTGGAGTACCCCAGGGATCTGTGCTGGGTCTGCTGCTTTTTTTTTTTTTTTTTTTTAACTTAATCTTTATTAGTTTTATTGCAAGCAGTAACCCGCACACAGCATAACACAATGGTTTAACACACTTATTTAACCAGCAAACACTTCACCACAGAGCTTAACAGGTTATATAATGACAGGGTATATAATCAGCCCCTCCCCCTTCATATCCGCGCCTCCCCCCCACCTTCCCTTGCTGTCAAAGCCCGCAAGTACCCTATAATCTTTTCCCAATTCCTCCTACGTGGCTAATTATCCTTTACATGAGGCAGCTAAATGTTCCAATAAAGGTTTCCGTTGATTCTCAAAACGTTCCCCCTGATTTTTCCTGATGGCTATTAAACGCTCCATATGCATCACTTTATATAACCTCGTAACCCAATGATTGAGATCTGGAGATCCCCCCTGTCGCCACTTCCAAGCAATTTCACATCTCGCCGCCACTATACATGACCGCATTGGTCTAAACCATTTATTTGGTAGATTGTTTCTTTTGGGCGTCTGGCCGACCAAAGAGGGGCATAGTTCCAATCTCACCCCAAAAATTACTCCTATCTGGTCTCGGATCTGTGTCCAATAAGAACTAACCAATGGGCACTCCCACCACATGTGAAAATATGTTCTGAGCGCCACAGCCCCTCCAACAGAGATCCAAGACCGCAGGGAACATCTTATGATACCGCTCTGGGGTATAATACCATCACATTAAAATTTTATATGTATTCTCTTGAATCATAATGCAAACAGAGGATCTGGCCACGACTTTGTATATGTCCTTCCACCCCTCCACATCCCAATTCATCCCCAAATCTTTTTCCCAGTCCACCATATATTTTAACTTTGTCTCGCCCTCCATGGCCGCGCGCAAGCTGGCATAATGCAAGCGTATCAATCCTCGGGAGGAATGATGGCCTACCCACAAGGCCTCAAAGGCGTTAAGTCCTTCCTCAATATGGTCTCGATTAAATTTTTGGCGCAGGTAATGAGTCACCTGCAAGTAAACAAAAAAAGCTAGTCTTTAAATGAAATTCAGCTTTCAACTGTTCAAAGGACATGACCGTATCTGCATCAATAAAATGCACAAATTGAGTTAAACCCCGCTCTCCCCAAGTCTGGAATATTCGTTCCCTGCCCGGCTCAAAAGCTGGAGTGACATTAATCGGTGAAAGCAAAGATGTCCCTGGACGAGCATTTACTCTCCGCCATCCTCTACCCCATTCACCCCAAAGACGATGTATAAAAGGACTGCTTGTCCAGTCCCCCTGTAAAAGTCCCTTCTGTAACCAGGGTAAACAATGAAGTTTATAGTGTGGTATCGCCTGTTGTTCAATAGATAGAAATCCTTTCGATAGGACAGGTTCCCTCCACTCCATCACTTGCCGCATTTGCGCTGCTAAATAATCCGCGAACACTGGCATTCCCAGGCCGCCCTTCCCCCGTGCTCTATACATTACAGTCCTTGCTATGCATGGAGGTCGGTGTCGCCACACAAACAAGAACAGCTTCCGTTGAAGCTTGTGTAACACTCTTTGAGGGACCTTGATAGGCAATACTTGAAAGAAATACAGCAATTGGGGTAGAATCATCATCTTAATTGTCGCGATCCTACCTAACCAAGAAATCTCCTCTTTATTCCACTTCTCCAAGTCCCTGCCTATCCGTTCAAACAGCCCCAGATGATGGGCGCCATAAAGCTTATCCAGATCATGGGTAAGATACACTCCCAGATATTTAATCTTATTTGGGGCCCATCTAAATTGAAAGCACTCCCGTAAGTGCGATGTTAAGGTTCCGGGCAAATTAACCTTCAATGCCTCCATTTTATCCCAATTAATCTTGAATCCTGCAACCGCCCCAAATCGCTTCAACTGCCATAAAAATAGGCAATTTCAGCAGCGGACGAGTGATAAACAGCACGTCATCTGCGAACATCGCCAGCTTATGTTCTCTCTCGCCTATTGTTAACCCCGTTGCATCTTTATTCTGCCTCAAAAGCCGCGCTAATGGTTCCATAGTTAAAGCAAATAGTAAAGGGGACAAAGGACACCCCTGTCTCGTGCACCTCTCTAAGGAAAAAAAATTGGAATGTCTCCCATTTATTTTAACCGTTGCAACCAGATGGGCATACAACGCTCTTATCCATATCATCATATTGGGGCCTATCCCTACTGCTTTTAACACTTCAAACAAATCCCCATTCTACCCTATCAAACGCCTTTTTGGCATCCACGGCTAACATGAGAAATTCTTGCTTGTGCTGCTTGGCGGTCCACATTACCTGAATTGCTCTCCTGATGTTATCCCCCATACTTCGTCCCTGAATAAACCCCGTTTGATCTGAATGAATAACACAGGTACACTACCAAAAAACTGCCTCCAGTTTTGCAACTGATTCCTATAGCTTTTGGGGTGCTGAATCCAGGAAAAATAGCCAAAATGTTCCATCACGTCACGTTTTCTTGCAAAATTAGATTTCTTACCCATATAAGGAATGTTCACATAATTTCTTTTTAGCCGACTGCAGTTTATTTTCTTGGCCCAAAATAGAGGTTGTAATGGTTAACTAACTAGAAACACTCCCTCATGATATTTTAGAGTGTTTTTTTTTGTATTCATTTTATACATTAACAGGACAATTGGGAGGCGGGGGGCTAAATCCAGTACTCGCGCTGGCGCATGTTCTTTCCTTTTCGCCTCGCCTCGTTCGCTCGCTCAAACACGGTGGTTGCGACATGAACGTTCCTGTCAAATTTCAGTTTCTTGCAAGTTCATTATTACCTTTTGTTTGCTCAGTCGTAATCCAGCTTTATTCTGAAGTGGTTCACTACAGTTGTAGTTTGCAGTGCTGTGTATTTGTGATGGCTCACAGAGCCAGAGATTGCGTCAACTCTCCGGACAGTTTTTTTTGTTTTATTTGTGGGGAATATACCGTGAAAAAGTGGCAGAGGAACATTTCTGCATTTATTTAAAAAAGTATATTTCGCCTATTTCGGTTTGAAGTTAGGCGATCAAGACAAACCGTGGGCTCCTCACAAAGTGTGCAAGACATGTGAGGAAGATCTACGCTTATGGATGAAAGGTAAAAAACAAGCATTTCATTTCAGAATACCTATGATGTGGCGTGAACAAAGAGACCACAGCAGTGATTGCTATTTTTGCTCTTGCATTGTGAAGGGATACAACTTAAAAAATAAGAACGTAATAAGTTACCCCAACCTTCCCTCAGCAATTAGGCCTATACCTCATAGCAACGAAGTACCTGTGCCTGAACCACCAAAATCTTTGGATCATATTTGTGTGGACGGTTCTGATCATGATGAGACTCATCAGATGGCTTTTCCCGATGAGTCCAGTACTTCCGAGTTTGAAACTGAACCAGTTCCGAAACCTGAACTTTTCTCTCAAGCTGAATTGAATGATTTAGTCCGGGATTTAGGACTCCCAAAAGATGCTGCCCAACTGCTAGGTTCTCGGCTTAAACAGAAAAATCTATTGTCACCAGGAACAACTTTTTATTGGTACCGCAACCGTGAGACACAATTTTTGAAGTATTTCAGCAAAGAGGAAGATTTGGTATTTTGCAACGATATATACGGAGTGATGGAAAAGTTTAAACTCAAGTATGAGCCTGCTGAATGGCAACTGTTCATTGATTCGTCAAAAGACAGCATAAAAGGTGTTCTTCATAATGGCAACACATTCGCTTCAGTTCCTATTGCTCACTCTGTTATTCTCCAAGAAAAATACGAGAATTTGGCCCTGATTCTTCAGAAGATTCGTTATGATGAGCATAAGTGGATGATTTGTGGAGACTTTAAAATTCTATCCATGCTATTAGGGCAGCAATCCGGTTTCACCAAATATCCCTGCTTCCTTTGCTTGTGGGATAGCCGGGCCCGCGACCTACACTGGGGGAAAAAAGACTGGCCAATTCGGGAGTATTTGAGACCCGGTGAGAAAAATGTTCTTCATGAGAGCTTGGTACCTCGTGATAAAATTCTATTACCACCTCTCCACATTAAGTTGGGTCTCATTAAGCAATTCATCAAGTCCCTTCCAAAAGATGGTGAGTGCTTTCGGTACCTTTGCTCAAAGTTCCCCCGACTTTCTGAAGCAAAGCTAAAGGAAGGAGTGTTTGTTGGCCCTGATATAAGGAAACTCATTTCAGATGGAGCATTCGCTGAAACGATGTCTGAGAAGGAAAAAGAAGCCTGGGATTCCTTCAAGGATGTTGTTCTCAAATTCTTGGGGAACAGGCGGGATGAGAACTATAAGGATATTGTTGCCAGGATGCTCAATGCCTTCAAAGAACAAGGCTGTAACATGAGCCTGAAAGTCCATTTCTTGCACTCCCATGTGAACTACTTTCCCGAAAACTTGGGGGCGTACAGTGAAGAACAAGGTGAAAGGTTTCACCAGGACATCAAGGACGCAGAGAGAAGGTACCAAGGAAGATGGAACACCACTATGATGGCTGATTTCTGCTGGTTGCTGCTGCGGGAAACCCCAGATGAAAAATACGCCAAGCAGCGCACCAAGAGAAGCATTCGGGGGAAGAAGAAACGGGCCCACTAGGAGATTGATTGACCCAAGAATGACTTTAAAATCTAAACTGTTGACAAATATCGTGTTTTTACTAAACTTTGAAATAAAAATTTGCTAGTTATTACCACAGTGTCGGATCTCATTTATTAGAATTTTATTTTCACACCATCGGGTGTTTGTCTTCATGTATTGCAATGGTGTGGTTTGCGTTTTCTATTCTTACATACATACCTGTACAACATTTTTTGCACATTTCTTTGCTTTGCTTTGTGTCTAACCTCGCTCTTATATGCTCAATGTTTGTGCACATGTATGTGGCTGTTTTAAGTGCAGACAATTTTGCTACCATCACAGTGTGTTTTGTTGACATTACTCTATTCTTATGTGCTGCCTTGTTACAATTTTCTTTATTCTTATTTGAATAACTACTAAACAATTAGTATAAAGAATTCATCCAAGAAACTTTTATCTCGATCGCACTCAATCTGAAACGTTCACCTCAAACTGCTAACCCAATGTAGCAAAAAATCTGTACGTGATGGAGCAAATTGGTTACCAGATTTGGATTCAGCGCACCAAAAAACGTAAAAATCAATCGAAACATTAGAGGCAGTTTAAAAAAATTTTTTTTTAGTGTACCTGTGTAATCTTTGGTAGGATGCGCCCTAATCTGTTTGCTAAAATCTTTGCCAATATTTTCCCATCTATATTCAAAAGAGATGGGCCGATAGGAACCATAGACTGTGGGATCACGACCCAGCTTTGCTATCACCGAGATCCCTGCCTGGCTCATTGAAGGAGGCAACTGATGCCCCTGAAGTACGTCATTAAATAATCGCTGTAATATTGGGGCCAACTGTGTCGCCAATTTTTTATAGAACAGCGTGGAAAATCCATCTAATCCTGGTGATTTATTCAGAGCTAACCCTTTAATTACTTGGCTAATTTCTTCTAGGGTAATGTCCTGATTTAATATGTCTCGATCTAAGTTAGATATTACCGGAAAATCCCCTCCTTCCTGGATATAGTTTATCGCTCCTGTTAGGGCCCCCTTCATCTCACTAGTATATAGAGTTTTATAATACTGCATGAATTGCTCTCTAATATCTTTTGTTTGGAATAGAAGCTTGTCCCCGGGGCCTTTAACTTTCAAAATAGTGGAACGCCGTTCCCTATCCTGCAACTTCCTTGCTAATAATCGACCTGCTTTGTTATTAAATTCATAATAGTGTTGATTAATGCATCGCAATTGAAAGTTAATTAATTCCATCTGCAAGGAGATTAACTCTGCTCGTGTGTGTTCCAATTGCGC
This sequence comes from Ichthyophis bannanicus, assembly GCA_033557465.1. Classification (NCBI taxonomy): domain Eukaryota; kingdom Metazoa; phylum Chordata; class Amphibia; order Gymnophiona; family Ichthyophiidae; genus Ichthyophis; species Ichthyophis bannanicus. The sequence continues at coordinate 675,708,817 of CM066032.1, read as the reverse complement.
CTTAATCTTTGTTCCACCCCCCTGTTTATGACGGTGTTCCAACTCTTTAACCCTCTGGAGCAATTGAGCTGTCTTTTCCCCTCTCTTTCTTTTTTCGGGCCGCCCACTGTATCAAAATCCCTTGTAAGACAGCCTTTAATCCGTCCCATTGAATCCCCGGAGCTACCTCCCCTGTATCATTCACGAGATAATAATTTCGAATTTCCTCGGCCACATTGGCAAGCACCGCTTTATCCTGTAGGAGGCTTTCATTCAGATGCCAAAAGGACCTTCCGTCCTTGTCCCTCTCTCCCCCGAACTCTACCCAGATTGGGCCATGGTCAGTCCAGGTGATGGGCTCAATGCTAGCCTTAAGAATCCTTTGGATCCAAGAGGCATCCCCAAGGAAGAAGTCAATTCTAATATAGCTATGATGGACCTGTGAGTAATGTGTATAATCAATTCCTTGTGGATGCACCTGACGCCAAACATCCCACAGCCCATAGTGTTGCATCAGATTCCGCAATTGTACCCGCCCTTTAGTCTCTGCCCTATTGCCCCCCCAAAGATCTATCCCTCTGCGGGTTCAAAACCTCATTAAAATCTCCGCCCATCAATAATGCCCCATGAATTTTATCTGATAGCCAACTAGACAGTGTGGCCCAAAAATCCGTATAAGGATCGTTTGGACCGTAGATGTTTAAAAAGGTAACCTCCTGTCCATATAACTCCCCCCAGACTAACAAGACTCGTCCTTTTGACCCTTTAATCACCCCCCCCCCCAATTGAAAGGGAACATCTTTATGAACCATAATGGCCACTCCAGCTTTTTTATGCGAGCCCTCAGTATTAAACCAGATATCTCTAAGCGCCATGCCGCAAGAGATGTTCATCTTTCGGCATTAAATGTGTTTCTTGTAAAAAAATTACTTGCCAGCGCTGTAGTTGAGCCTCCCGAAACAGAGCTTTCCGCTTTTGAGGAGTATTTAGCCCTCGAACATTTATAAATCCTACCTTAATTCCAGCCATCAGGAAATTTCAGACACTCTATCCATAATAACCCCTGGCTATTCTCAGGCTTATAACTTTCCCTCTGCCCCTTTTCCCCACCCTCCCCCCTATCCCCTTCCCTCCCTCTTCCCCCCCCTCATGTTCTCTATCCACCCCCCTCTCCATACCCCTCCCCATCCTTCACACCACAGGCCCAAATCCTGTCTCTCCTCTCCGGAGGAACACACACACCTCCCAGGACTCTTTGAACTCCAATTATTTCAAAACAAATAATCGCCCGCTTCTGCCCTATGCTCAACCACATGCTCTCACCTCTCATTACAACCAAGAACATAAACTCGCAACATTGAAACATGTAATAGACATCGGCAGTCTAATATTCTGCTGATTATAAACATTGAGAAAGGTGGAATAGCCACTGAGCAGGCCTTCCACCTTGTCCCACAAATGGAGCTGAAACTGCTCCCAAGACTCGTCCCAAGTCCGAGGTCTAGAATCCTCGATCTCATGTAGTTGTCAATGGCCCACCAGCCTCAGACTCTCCATCCTGAGAAGTTTCTCCAGATGTGCGATGGAGACGATGTCCCTTCGTAGGAATCTGTTGCCACTTCAACTTGTCCAGTAGAGTGGACTGCTCCCGCTCTGGATCGGAGGTATCTTGAAAAATTCGAGTCCGAGGCAAGTTCGGGGCCTTAGCCTTCTCCAAACACCCCCATGCTTCCGATAGGGACTTAACCCGATAAGGCCTGCCCCCAGCATCAAACTACAAGCCGAAGGGGAAAAGCCAATTATATTTAATATTTTCACTTCTCAAGTATTCAGTAACAGGGCGCATTGTCTTTCGACGCTGTAATATCAATGGTGCTAGATCTTGAAACACCTCAATAACAGAGCCCTGCCACTACAGCTTCCCTTTTCTTGTCGCCGCTCTCATGACCGCTTTTTTTTTTTTTTTTAAGGGAAAGCTAGTCAAGCAAGCAATAATATCTCTGGGGCGATTCCCCGGGAGGAACCTGAGGGCTCTATGCGCCCGTTCTATTCCAATCTCCTTTTTTGCTGGCGTCTTGGCCTGGTCATCCTCTGAGAGCAGGGTCTCGCATATTTCGCAGACCACTCGGCCTGTTTGTATTGATTTTCCTCAGGGACCCCTCGTATGCGTATATTACAGCGCCAAGATCTATTCTCTAGATCTTCAATTTTTCCACGTAATTCCTCCATCGCTTCTTACCACTTACTATTCAAGCTGCGCACCGTCTGTGCTGCTGTGGCCATCTCGTCCACGTGCTCCTCCAGAACTTCTACACGGTGTCCCAGAGCCTGTATGTCCTAGCGAAACTCAGCAAGTAATTCCTTCACTTCAGTTTTCACTCCAATGACTTCTGTTTTTATCTCACGGCACCACCGTTTAAGGTCGCCTTTGGTACAGTGCTCCTCAGCATTCTCCAACTCTTCCTCCATCTCGGTGTCCTCCTTCTCGTCCCTCTCTTTCTGAGAGCGCAACGGAGCGTACGCAGAGCGGTATTTTTCTAACATTTTCCTGGTCGACATCGCAAGCCTTGTCAATGTCGTCCACAAAATACCCTTTTCCAGGAGGGGGAAGCCCGATGCTTATAGATATCGTTGCTTTTCTCTGATTCCCGAAGGGAGCTTCTCTTTCAGGCCGCCATCCCGGTCGGTGACGTCACTTCCTCTCGGGTCTGCTGCTTTTTAACATATTCATAAATGACCTGGAAATGGGAATAATGAGTGAGGTTATCAAATTTGCAGATGACAAAACTATTTAAAGTTATTAAAACCCATGGAGGATTGTGGAAAATTGCAAGAGGATCTTGATAAATTGGAAGACTGGGCATCAAAATGGCAGATGAAATTTAATATGGACAAGTGCAAAGTTATGCACCTAGGGAAGAACAACCCAAACTATGGTTACACAATGCAAGGTTCCACATTAGGAATCACCACCCAGGAAAAAGATTTATGCGTCATTGTGGATAACATGTTAAAACCCTCGGCCCAGTGTGCAGCGGCAGCCAAGAGAACAAATAGAATGCTAGGTATCATAAGGAAAGGAATGGAAAATAAAACAAAAGATATTATAATGCCTCTATACCGTTCCATGGTGAGACCGCACCTTGAATATTGTGCGCAATTCTGGTCGCCATATCTTAAAAAGGATATAGCGTTATTAGAAAAGGTTCAGAGAAGAGCCACCAAAATGGTAAAGGGGATGGAAGGATACTCCTATGAAGAAAGGCTAAAAAGGTTAGGGCTCTTTAACCTGGAAAAGAGACGGCTGAGGGGAGATATGATAGAAGTCTATAAATTAATGAACGGAGTGGAACGGGTAAACGTAGATCGATTGTTTATGTTATCAGAATATAGAAAGACTAGGGGACATACAATGAAGCTACAGGGTAAATTATTTAAGACTAATAAAAGAAAATATTTTTTCACTCAACGTGTAATCAAACTCTGGAATTTGTTACCGGAGGATGTAGTAAAGGCTGTTAGTGTAGCTGGGTTTAAAAAAGGTTTGGACAAGTTCCTGGAGGAAAGGTCCATAAACCATTATTAAGAAGGGACCCAGGATATCAATGCTTGACCCAGTACAAGCATTGCGGAACCTGTGTCTTTTGGGGGAACTGCTAGTTACGTATGACCTAGATTGGCCACTGTTGGAAACAGGATACTGGGCTTGATGGACCTTGGTCTGACCCAGTATGGCATATCTTATGTTCTTATGTTCTTAGCCTTTGCCCCAGTTCTTTCAACCTCTGGAAGTCATATAGAGACAGGACAGAGTAGTTACTCACCTTTAACAGGTGTTCTCCAGGACTAAACAGGAAGTCAGTCCTCACATATGGGTGACGTCGGCGCCGACGGAGCCCCTGTGCAGAGCATTTCCCCAGCTTTCAAAGAAAGCCTTTGGGAATGCAGCACGCCTGCGTGGTCCCCTTCCCACCCAAGGGTGCCATCTTGCTCAGTCTGATGACATAGCTAAAAGACAGCAAAAATCAAAATAAAGTATACGACTGCAACTCCAGGGGAGGAGGGAGGGTTGTGAGGACTGATTTCTGCTCCTCCTGGAGAACACCTGTTACAGGTGAGTAACTACTTTCTCCAGGACCAACCAGGAAGTCAGTCCTCACATATGGGACTCCCCAGCTCTAAGCTACCAGGAACCCAAAGCTGAAAAAATGGTTCCCTCTCAAGAGCCTCAGCATCTGTGATAAGAATATCCTTTGAGAACGCCCCCGTATGGTAGCCCAACACAAGGGCCAGAGGGTAGGAGTTGCCTAAACCTCAAAGAGATTACGGAGTACCGCCTGTCCGACTCTCTCTCGAGGCAGTAGTGGGCTGCAAAAGTCTGGCTTTAAGACCAAGAAACGGCCCGGCAGATGTCTGCCAACGGAACAGAACGGAGATGAGCTACTGACGCGGCTTTTGCCCTCACACGGTGGACCGTGACTCGACCCTGCAAGGGAAGGTTGGCTGCCTTGTACGCCCAGGCAATATAATCTGCTACCCAAGTGGACAATGTACGCTTGGAGACAGGTAACCCCAATTTATTAGGGTCAAAGGAGATGAAGAGCTGAGTAGCCCTTCGATGCCCCCGCGTACGTTCAATGTAAAAGGACAAACGCCCTCTTACAGTCCAGGATATGCAAGACAGTCTCAGCCCGGCTGGAATGCAGCCTGGGAAAGAAAGTCAGAAGAACCACCTCCTGGTTGAGGTGGAAAGAGACGACAACTTTTGGAAGGAACTTCGGATGAGTCCTAAGGACCACCCTGTTCCTATAGAACCGTGTGTACGGTCTGTCAGAAAACAGAGCTTGTAGTTCACTCACACGTCTGGCCGAGGTAAGAGCTACCAGGAAGAGCGCCTTCCAAGAAAGGAAGCGTAAATGGCAAGTAGCCATCGGCTCAAACGGTGGGCGAGTAAGTTGCAAGACCACGTTCAAATCCCACTCAGTAGCAGGTGGACGGATCGGAGGCTTGAGCAAAAGCAGGCCTCTGAGGAAGCGGGACACCAAGGGGTGAACCGACAGACTGTCCCTCCACCGGTGAGTGGTGTGCTGAAAGAGCACTGAGGTGGACCCGAACAGAGTTGGACTTAAGGCCTAGGTCTGACAGGTGAAGTAGGTATTGTAGCACTACTGCCACAAGGCAGGGGAAAGGATCTTCATTGTGCTGAGCACACCACACTGAGAACCTGCGCCACTTGAGTGCATAGGACTTTCTGGTGGATTGCCTCCTCAAGTCCAAGACCACCTCCTCAACTTCCCTAGGTAGAAGTAAGGGAGCTAGCACTATCCTTTCAGCAGCGAGGCCATCAAATTGAGGGATCTGAGATTGGGGTGCAGAAGGGAACCCTGATCCTGAGACAGGAGATCAGGTTGCAACCCCAGAGAGAATGGAGTTTCCACTGCTAACTGCAGAAGAAGTGGAAACCACGGCTGCCTCGGCCATCTGGGGGCTACCAGAATGACCGAGGCTTTTTCCCGTAGAATCTTGAACAGAGTTCATGCCACCAGGGGCGTGGGAGGAAACGCATACAGGAGGCCCGTAGACCAAGAAATCAGAAACACATCTGCTGCCATTCTCAGGGGATGCGGCTGTCTGGAGCAAAACCTGGGTAGCTGATTGTTCAGTGGACTTGCAAAAAGATTGATGGATGGAAGCCCCCATCGTAGAAAGATCTGCTGGACCACTAGTGGATTCAACTGCCATTCATGAGGCTGGAGAATCCTGCTTAGTTTGTCTGCCAAGGTCTCCTGACCAGGTAGATAAACTGCTTTGAGAAACATGCCTTGTTTGACTGCAAAGGAGCAAAGGGCCTGCGCCTCCAAACACAGGAGTCTGGACCCTGTGCCCCCTTGCTTGTTCACATAGAACATTGCTACCTGATTGTCTGTCTGAACTAAGACAGACTGGTGAGAGAGGGCATGAGAAAAAGTCTGTAGAGCCAAGCGGATTGCCCGCAGCTCCAAAAAATTGATCTGCTGTGTGGCCTCCCGAGGAGACCAGAGGCCTTGAGAGCACCTGCCCTGGCAATGTGCATCCCAGCCCTTTAAGGAAGCATCGGTCGTCAGCACCCTTGTGTGTGCTGGGGCCTGAAAGGGTACTCCCCTGAGAAGGTTTGGGAGATGTAGCCACCACTGTAAGGAGTCCAAGAGCGGTCTGGACACTTTTACTCTGTGTCAGAGGTTGCCTGTGGCTTGCGCCCACTGAGCTCTGAGGCAGCACTGAGCCGCCTGCATGTGCAGACGGGCATTCGGGGTCACATGTACCGTGGATGCCATGTGACCAAGGAGCCGCAGGAAGTGTCTGGCGGAGACCTGAGAATTGCCTTGGAACTGGCTGGCCAAGTCCATCAGCCTGTGGGCCCTGTCCTCGGGCAAGTAAGCTCTTGCCTGCAGGGTGTCTAATCTTGCCCCTATAAACTTTAGGTTCTGTGAGGGGAGCAAAGTGGACTTTGCGTAGTTGATGACAAAACCCAGATGCTGAAGTAGAGAGGACAGTGCGAAGAGGGCTTGTCTGGCCTCCTGGAGAGAGACTGACTCCTGATGAGCCAGTCGTCCAGGTATGGGAAAACAAAGATTCCCTGATTTCTGAGATAGGCCGCCGCCACCACCAGGCATTTGGTGAAAACCCTGGGGGCAGAGGTTAGGCCAAAGGGAAGTACTCTGTACTGAAAATGGTTTCCTCCCACCACAAATCTGAGATATTGTCTGTGGTTTGGATGGATGAGAATGTGGGTATAAGCATCCTTTAGGTCTAAGGAGCATAGCCAATCTCCCTGCTGGAGGTAGGGCAGTAGTAATCCAAGGGTAAGCATCTTGAACTTTTCCCTCTCCAGAAACTTGTTTAGGTTTCGCAAGTCTAGGATAGGCCGGAGGCCTCCTGTCCTTTTTGGTACCAGAACGTACCTGGAGTAGAAGCCTCGCCCTTCCAGGTGGTGAGGCACCGGTTCCGCCGCCTGTTCCTTTAGAAGACTTGCCAGCTCCTGAAGGAGGTTTCTGTGCAGAGGAAATCTTGGAGGCTCCCCTGGAAAATAGGAGGGGGGTATCTGGTGGAAGTGGAGCATATAGCCCTTTTGGACTATTCTGAGGACCCAGGCATCCCCTGTTATGGCTGGCCACCTGTAGGCGTACAGGGTCAGCCGACCTTCTGTGTTGAGTGAAGCCAGCTGTGGAGAAGAGGCTATGCTGTGGGAGTCAAAACCCCGCTCCCTGCTGTGCAGGAGCCGGAGCTGGCGGCTTGGGGGTCTTCTGCCTACGGGACCCATGCCCCTGCCGCTTGGCCTGCTGGCGAGCTGGAGAGGCCTAATATTGAGGGTAGGATTTGTAGGCAGCACCCTTCCTCAGGATAAAGGGCTTCTTCCCCAAGCCCTTTTTTCTGAGAAGGGGCAGAAGTCTTCCTGGACAGCCTTGTCCTGGTGAGAGTCTAAGTCTCGATTTCCACAGCCTTTTCAGTCATGGGCTTACCAAAGAGGTTTTCACCTCGGCAAGGAACATCGACCAACTTGTCCTGCACCCATGGCTCCAGGTTTGATGACTGTAGCCAGGCCTGACGGTGTGCACCGATGCCGGCCGCAGCTACCCGGGCCGAAGCCTCAAAGCCATCATAGGCTGCTCGAGCGATAAACTTTGAGCACTCTCGAATCCCTGTTGACAAAGCCTTGAACCTCTGCAAAGGTTTCTCGGAGATGCCAGCTGAGAACCCGGCAATCTCCTTTGCCAGGTTTCTTAAGTACATGCCCATGTACAGCTGGTAGGTCTGGACACGGCAAGACAGCATAGAGCCCTGGAAGCACTTTCTACTGAGGGCATCCAGGTTCTGGGCCTCCTGGCCGGGGGGGCACCGAGGAGTGCATCTTCTGACTCTTCAGACAGTGCATGGCCGATTCCAAACCATGGAGTGGTGCGGTAGCTGGGCCTTTTGGAACCCAGGGCTCTTATGGACTCAATAAATGGAATCGACCCGTTTGCTAAGAACCGGCGTCAAGGCCGGTGCCTCCCACATACGGAAGAGCAGCCGTTCCAGCATCAGAGGAACCGGTACAGTAAAGACTTCCTTCGGAGGAAAGTCACACTGGAGGGCATCAAGCTCCTTGGCTTGAGGCTCCTCCTCAGCATCTGCAGGGAAGGCCAAGGCCTTGACCATGTAACTCACGAAGTCCGAGAACCGGGTATCCTCCGAGGGGGACCTTCTCCGAGGCTCGGACTCCGCTGAGTCCAAAGTGACGCACCAGGTCTGGACGCACCAGGTCCTCCATCTCCCACTCGACTCCGAGGAGGAATCGAGCGGCTCCGGACGTGTGGGCCTCGGTGCCACCCACCCCGATGCCGAGGGTGTCGACGACCTCGGCCCCGCACGGGAGATTGAGGGGGACCTTGACCGAGGATAGACTTGAGACTTCGACTCGAGGATCGGCTCGGTCTCCAGGGTTGACTTAGACGTCGAGGTCCCGGTGGTCGGGGCAGATGCACCGGTCAGACCGGCGATCAGCACCTGCTGCTGCTCCAGGAAGGCAGCCAAGCTGCTGTCCAAGGCCGTCAACCTGAGTCCAAGCTCAGGAGACTCAGCAGCCCCCAACTCGGGCCCCGACGGTTTTGGGACCGACGTCAGCTCCCCCAACAGCATCGGGACCGATGTCGGCTCCCCCGGAGGAGAGTCCACGAGGACAACAGCACTTACGTGACTCGGGGACTCCGGCTCCACACGAGGTAGCTTAGAAGGCCTCTCCGACTCCGAGAGCCCAGGGCAGCGGTCAGGGCTACGTGACCTGGCCCTCGAGGAACCAGGAGCCTCCAACGACGCCGGCCTCATGAGCTTTTTCTTCCTTCGGTGCTCCTGGGAGGGAGACTCCCTTTCAGAGGAACCCCGACACTGCTCGGGGTCAGGATCCCGAGATGTCGAGGCCTCTGATGAAGTCTGCGCCCGGCTGGACGCGGAGTCAGAAAATTCTCACGTTGATGCTGATGACTCCAAAGCACCTTCGATGACATTTTGCCGCACAGGCCACAGGTCAGCGGGTCATGGTCGGGCCCGAGGCATCAGAGGCAGCAGTCATGTGTGTCGGTGAGAGACATAAGTTTTACACCGATCACGCTTTTTAAACCCGCTGGCAGCCATCGGGGGGAAAAAGGGCCCCTGCAAAGTCAAAAGACCGGGCTGCCAGTGAAAACATGAAAAGAGCGCAAATGCTAGTCATGAAGGACAAAAAACGAAAATCACAACTACGGACTCGATACCGGTGTACCAAGTCCAGGCAGGAAGGGGAACCTGCATCGAACCAGATAAGACAACGCGAAAATAGCAGAAAACAAACCAAAAATCAACTTTTCCCGGGTGACACACTCACGTCCGTCAGGCTCCGTGGTAAAAGGCAGACTGAGCAAGATGGCACACTTGGGCGGGAAGGGGACCACGCCAGCGCGTTGCATTCCCAAAGGCTTTCTTTGAAAGCTGGGGAAATGCTCCGCACGGGGGCTCCGTCGGCACCGACATCACCCATATGTGAGGACTGACTTCCTGCTTGGTCCTGGAGAAAGGACTTGATGTCATGGTCTGGGTCTAAACATCTTAGGCACCAAGAATGCTCATCAGTGATGGAAATTGTGCTGGAGCATTTTTTTTCCGCACTTCGGGCTTTCTCCATATTTGAAAATAATATGGAGGCAAAATCTAATTGGGAAATGGTGCCCGAGGAAGCTGTAGCCCTCAAAGAAGAATTACTGAAAACATTGAACAAAAAAAAACTTAAGAAAAAAATAAAATAAAAAAGGGGAACCAGAATAGAAGGGGAATCCAGTCTGTTGACAGGAAGGCAACCAGAGTGCTTTTGATGGTACTTGGAAGACGTTTTTGAAGAAGTCTCTAGATGCAGCCAACAGGAACAAGGTCCAGATGGCTCCATGGAGACCAGGAGGGAAGGTGGCAAGGCAGCTACTTATGCGTGGAGGAACATTCCCAAAAGCATTCCTAACGGATGCTGGGGAGTGTTCCCACGCCAGGCTTCGTCTGTGCTGTCACCCATATGTGAAGACTGACTGCTTGTTCCTGGAGATGCTGTAATACTACATGAAGCTGCAAAGGGGTAAACTGAAAGGCAATGTCAAGAAATACTTTCACTGAAAGGATGGTGGATGCTTGGAATGCCCTCTCGATGAAAGTGGTGGGAACAAATACAGTGACAGAATTCAAAATGGCATGGGACAGACACAATGGATCCCTTTATAGAAGCAGGATAAAATCAAAATAAACGTAACTGTCTCTGATATCTTAATAAGTAGAGCTGACCTGCACGGAGCGGTGGGTACAACCCTAAACAAAGGCATAGGGAGGGGTGACCTGCACGGAGCGGCAGGTGAACCTACTCTCACCACCTTGTTGGGCAGACTAGATGGACCATGCTAGTCTATCTGCCATCATATATTATGTTAGTATGTAATCATGCTGGCAACACAGTAACCTACACTAACACTAAGCGCTTTACTCCCCTCAGACTTGAAGTTCAATTTCCAGCATTAAAAAACATACATTAAAGCATCCCAGTTTTGTGCATGATTTTTCACATTCAGGGGTAGTAGTTAATTACTTCATCATCATAGGCTTTTAAAACAGAGTTTAGAAACCCCTGTTCATTGTAAGTCCAGTCAAGGGCTCTGCCTGCGCTGCACGAGTTGTTAAATGTAAACCGCACTGATTTTAAAGAGCGTGGTATAAAAAAAGACAATAAATAAATAAAATATTTCAAAGCAAAAACTTTTCTACACATCACACTTCTCAGCCAAAGTAAAGTCTCAGAACCTTTGTACATACATTTCATGATTGGTAAATGATGCTAGAATACTGTAATCTACAAAATCGAAATTTACAAACATATAGTTCCAATTCTATCGACACCAACATTGTGAAAGCAGCTCTTCCGCAATATATTCCCGCCAAGATCAACAATGCATAGCTTGATGGATTTTAAAAGAACTCACTGTACCTGTAGCTGGAGTAGAATTGCTCATGGTAAAAGGCCCGATAGCGATAGGAGAAGTAAGAAGCTAGTCAGATCCCCACTATGAAAAAGAAAAAAAAAAAAAGTTAAACCAGCACAAGAAAAAAAATCAGTTCAAAGATAACTAATGAGCATGAAGTGAAGTTTATGCTTCTTTGTGCCTAGTTTTACGGTTGATTTTTGTGAAGGTAATGCATCAGCATTAACTAAGAAATCTAGTTCATACCTTTTAAAAATAAAGAGCAAGGACATCCCAGTAAAATTTATCTATCCAATCCCTTTAAAAAGGGAAATGTTACATATCTATCCATTTTCTTTCCTTGAATCTTGCAAGACCAGTCCAGATGACTGTGCTATGCTCCCTGGCAGGCAGGTGGCGACAGCGTTGAGCAACTTTCAATGAGGTCAATGCAGTGGGTGCCTTTGAGTCAATGCTGACTCCTGGTGACCCAGAAACTTCTGGGGTTTCTTGGCATTGTGACCGGAAGTAGATTGCCAGGCCTTTCTTCTGAGGCAATGGTGTGTTAAGAGACTTGCCCAAGGTCACAAGGAGTGTTAGTGGGAATCAAACCCTGGTTGCTTGGTTACCAAGCCAGTGTTCTAACCACTAGGCTACTCCTCCACTCCTCAATGGGGTCATCACTTGGTATATTTGTTGGTGCAGCATTGAGAGATGCCAACAGTACTTGCTAAGCAGCAAGCAAGACTGAAACACTCAGAACAATCCAACCTTAGAACAGTTATCTTGAACAGGTATTTGGCTCTTAACATAATGCATCAAAACACAGTACTGACATAACATAAGAACATAAGATATGCCATACTGGGTCAGACCAATGTCCATCAAGCCCAGTATCCTGTTTCCAACAGTGGCCAATCTAGGTCATACGTATCTAGCAGTTTCCCCAAAAGACAGGTTCCGCAATGCTTGTACTGGGTCCCTTCTTAATAATGGTTTATGGACCTTTCCTCCAGGAACTTGTCCAAACCTTTTTTAAACCCAGCTACACTAACAGCCTTTACTACATCCTCCGGTAACAAATTCCAGAGTTTGATTACATGTTGAGTGAAAAAATATTTTCTTTTATTAGTCTTAAATAGTTTACCCTGTAGCTTCATTGTATGTCCTCTAGTCTTTCTATATTCTGATAATGTAAACAATCGATCTACGTTTACCCGTTCCACTCCGTTCATTAATTTATAGACTTCTATCATATCTTCACTCAGCCATCTCCTTTCCAGGTTAAAGAGCCCTAACCTTTTTAGCCTTTCTTCATAGGAGTATCCTTCCATCCCCTTTACCATTTTGGTGGCTCTTCTCTGAAGCTTTTCTAATAACGCTATATCCTTTTTAAGATATGGCGACCAGAATTGCACACAATATTCAAGGTGCAGTCTCACCATGGAACGGTATAGAGGCATTATATCTTTTGTTTTATTTTCCATTCCTTTCCTTATGATACCTAGCATTCTATTTGCTCTTGGCTGCCGCTGCACACTGGGCCGAGGGTTTTAACATGTTATCCACAATGACGCCTAAATCTTTTTCCTGGGTGGTGGTTCCTAATGTGGAACCTTGCATCGTGTAACCATAGTTTTGGTTGTTTTTCCCTAGGTGCATAACTTTGCACTTGTCCACATTAAATTTCATCTGCCATTTTGATGCCCAGTCTTCCAATTTATCAAGATCCTCTTGCAATTGTCCACAATCCTCTTGGGTTTTAACAACTTTAAATAATTTTGTCTCATCTGCAAATTTGATAACCTCACTCGCTATTCCTCTTTCCAGGTAATTTATGAATATGTCAAAAAGCAGTGGACCCAGCACAGATCCCTGGGGTACACCACTATTCACCTTTCTCCATTGGGAAAATTGGCCATTTAGCCCAACCCTCTGCTTTCTATCTTTTAACCAGTTCCAGATCCACAGTAGTACACTGCCTCCTATCCCATGACTCTTTAGTTTTGCCAAAAGTCTCTGATGAGGGACCTTGTCAAAGGCTTTCTGAAAGTCTAGATACACTATATCAACCGACTCACCTTTGTCCACCTGTTTATTCACACTTTCAAAAAAACAGATTAGTAAGACAAGATCTTCCTTGTCTAAAGCCATGTTGGCTGTCTCCCATTAGGCCATGACTATCTACATGCTGAGTAATTTTATTCTTTATGATGGTTTCTACCATTTTTCCCGGTACTGACGTGAGGCTCACCGGTCTGTAGTTTCCCGGATCACCCCTTTAAGTCAAAAGAGCATAGCCAGTCTCCCTGCTGGAGGTAGGGCAGCAATGTTCCAAGGCAGAGCATCTTGAACTTCTCCCTCAACAAGAACCTGTTTAGGTCTAGGATGGGCCATAGGCCCAGTGTCCTTTTGGGTTTGAGGAAGTACCTGGAGTAGAACACCTTGCCTCACAGGTGAGAAGGCACTGGTTCCACTGCCCCGTCTTCCAGAAAACCCCTAAGTTCCTGCAGTAGTAAGGTCTGGTGGAGGGGCGTTCTGGAAGGCTCTCCCAGAAAGAACGGAGGGGGCATCTGTAGGAAGTGGAGGAGATAACCCTCCTTGACCACCTTCAGTGCCTAGGTGTTGGTGGTGATGGATGGCCACCTGTAGGGCTGCCAGGGTGGGCCTCCTGGGGGGGGGGGGGGGGGAAGAGGTTATGTCCAAGGAGTCAAAAGCTCCCACCTGACTGGGCCAGAGCCGGTGCCTGGGTTTTGGGAGTCTTGGGCTTACAAGGGCCATGCCCCTGTGCCTTGACCTGCTGACTCTGTTGGGGAGCTGGGAAGGCCTGATACTGAGGGTAGTTTCTGTAAGCCTTGCCCTTTCTTGAGTAAGGGGGCTTTTTACTAGAGGACTTCCGTCGGGGAAGTGTAGCAGTCTTCTTGGAGAGTCTGGCCCTCATCAAGAACTCCATCCCCCAACTCTGCGGCCTTATTCAACATGGGTTTGACGAAGAGATTCTTTCCTTGGAAAGGGACTATCGACCAACTTCTGCTGAACCCATTGCTCCAGGTCGGAGGACACTAGCCATGCCTGGCATTGGGCACAGATTCCCACTGCAGCTACTCTAGCCGCTGACTTGAAGCCGTCATGCTGCCTGAGTCATGAATTTGAAGCGCTCTGACACTGAAGGTCAAGGTCCGGAATTGCAGGAGAGGTTCCTTGGGGAGACTTGCCAAGAACCCAGAGAGTTCCTTCGCCAGATCTCGGGTATATGCTCATGTACAGCGGGTAAGCCTGGATCCAGCCAATGAGCATCGAGCCCTGGTAGCACTTTCTTCCGAAGGCATCCAGGGCCTACCTACCCAGGAGCACAGAGAAGTGCGTCTTTTAGCTCTTAAGGCAACGCATGGCCAACTCCACCACCATGGAGTTATGTGGCAGCTGTGCTTTCTGGAAGCCAAGGCTTTGGAGGACCTGATACATTGAGTCCAGCTGTTTGCTCACTACAGGAACTGGACATGGGGGGGGGGGGGAGGGTCTCCCACATGTGGAGGAGCAGCCATTCCAGGATCAGGGGGACAGGCACCATGAGTGCTGCCTTCGGTGGAGCCTCATACTGGAGGATCTTGAGCTCCTCGGTCTGAGGATCCTCTAAGTCTGTATCAAAGGCCAGTGCCTTGGCCATATCCCATACATCAAGAAAAGCTATGTCCTCTAGCATGGACTGATGCTTGGTCTCAGGGGGAAAATGGGTCAGAGGGCACATCCCAATGCTGACGGGTGTCCAGGGACTCTTTGTCCTTGGTCTCCCAGTCTGACTTGTAGTCTGTGGAGGTGTCAAGGGCGACCCGGACTCAGAGGTCGCACCCTGAGCCAGACGGCCCCTGAGCCCCAGAGGCACTGCAGTCAGAGCTGCAAGGGCTTAATCGAGGATGACCTCAGTCCCAAGGATTGGGATCGATGCAGAGGGATCTCTCGAAGCTGGTGGCACTCGAGGATCAGCTAGACAGTGGGGAGTTCGAGGTTGAGGGCCTGATGGTTGGGATTGATAACTCGGTGGAACCAGGCATCAGAAACCACTGCTGGGCCATGAAGGCAAATAGATTGTGCTCCAAGGTCGCCATCCTAGTCTCGAGGCCAGATGGCTCTGCAGCCCTCACCATGAGCACTGATGGACATGGGCCCAATGCCAGCTTCATTAAGAGAGAGTCTTTGACCAGGATGGCCTCGGGGGTCTGAGGCCAGGCACCAGATGACAATGATTCCTTTCAGGGTATTTTGGTCAGCCATTCCTGCTCCTTCGCCTTGGACTGGAGACAAGGACTGTGGGACCGGGGCCCATGGGACTTGTTCACTTTCCCAGATGCATCCTCCAGTGCAGTCTTTGAGGGTTTCCAGTTCTTCTTGGGCTCTTCCTCTGGGGTCCAGCTGGAAAATCCACAGCCTCGGGGTTGAGGCCACCCAGTTTCCCTGGTATTCCAGGGTTCTGGAGGGGGCCCTGGAGCACAGTGTCAGAGACGCCAGTGCAGAGTCTTGTGAAAGGAGGACTCCTGCTGCTGCTAATGGCGGCTCCTGATAGCCTTGGAGGTCATCCTTTTGCAGACCACAGTCCAAGGGGTCATGGTCTGGCCCTAGGCATCAGAGGCAGCAGTCGTGTGGGTTGGTGCACGACATGGTTTAGCGCATCCGTCACAATTTTGACACTGGCCGAGGCCATGGTGGAGAAAACAGCCCCCACGAGGTCGAAGGCATCTGGCCCAGCCACAGACAAAAAAGGGCACAAAGCCGGTTGAGAACTCTTGGGTGAGAAAAAGGGGAAAAAAAATGAACCCGAGACACAATGCCAAGGCAAGCAAGCTCGGGGGCGGGAAAGGGAACCAGTATGCGCCCAGAGAAAGAAAAAAAAATGAACACACACTTTTTCCGGGGAGAAAGGAAAAAAAAAAAGACATCCGGTGGGTTCTGCGGGAAAAAGACGACTAAGGCAAGATGGCACTTCCAAGGGCATTCTCGCCATCAGATGACAGGACTGCAACCATCACATCAACTGCTCCTTTATCTCCCAGAGAACAGAAAGGGTCCAGTCAAAACAGAGAACAGGAAATCCAGACATCTAGCTAGTCCCTTTGAAGAGGACACATGCATTGTGCATCCTGGCCCAAGGACCCAGCTCCAGCTGCCTCACTCTCCCATAGTGGAATTATTGTCCTTCCTCAGAATCGCCTTCTGGAGGGAAGGATGGCTTCTACATCCCCTACGGGAACTGCTTGGGATAAGAATGGGTTCCCAGGGAAACCGGCAGGTGAAAAAGTGCAATGGGGCACATGGCTCATAGAGACAGAGGTCCTCCCCAAGGGCCCCAAACCCCTACAGGGAAAACCAGGGCCTCCAATCCCCTCAGAGAAGGCTGCAGTACAAGGACTGAGAACAATCCATGAACTGTTTCAGCATCTGCTGCACAAGCCATTGGAAAGATGGAGCCCCAGGACCCCAAAGGCCCTATTAGGGCCAATAGGTTTGCGGATGCAGTCACCTCATCCGCCCTCCCCTCTTCAGCAGAGACCATGCTACTATATAAAAGGTTGCAGAACCCACTAGGGAGCGGAGGAAGGGGAGGGGCACAAAGCCAAGGTCCCAAACATGCTGGAAAAAAAAAAAGCTTAGATACAATCCTATAGCACCCAGGACAAAAAATTGCAGCTATGGGAGAAAAGAAAAAAAAATGCCTCAAGCTCCATCAGGCCACGATAAAGCACAGCAATGGCTTGTGGGGGGTGGAGGGGGGGGGGGAGACCTGAAAAAAAAGTCCACTGGAAAAAACTGAAACACAAAATATGAATAAGCAGTCCCAAAAGGGGAATCCCAAAACCCTTCAGGCTGGACAGGGAAACCTGAGAAAAGGAGGCCCTAGCCAGTCCTGAATACCTGAGGTCTAGCTGCACAAGTTTTTTGGGGGTTTTTTTGTTTTTTTATTTAGGGCTGCTTTATTGCAAGCAGAGCACCAAATACAGCTCCATTGAAATCAACGGGGAAAGAAAAAGGAGATAGAAAAAATATTCAAAGACAAAATTAGCAAGCAGATATAGAACAGCAAGAGGGCAGGAGGGCCTGGGCTCAACTTACAGACCACTCAGGTGCCCTGTTAGAGCCTCCTGTCTGGCTCTTCAGCCTGGGGGTAGCAGCCCTGGATTCAGGGCAAGTTGCCAGCTCTAGGAGATGGGGGCATACCAGAGTCCCTAGCAATAGTGGGCATACTGGTCTCATGCAGAGATCACAGGACTGTAGTCTGGGCGAGAGGATAAAGACCTATCTGCATTGCTACACAAGTCCACACACCTTGCCACCTGCTGGAGGCAAACAATACTGGCTTCTCTCAATGCTGCACCAGTACATATATATGACGACATCACTAAAGGTTGCCCACATTAGCCTCCACCTTTTGGCAAGGAAGCATAACACATAAATCTGGACTGGTCTAGCAGGATAAGGAAATAATCCTTGCTAAACCATACTTCTGAATACAAGGGTCCAATATATTAAATCTAGGTGACCTGATCTGCACAGAACCCACCGAAGAGTTACACAAGTACCAAATTAAATTTTGAAAATGTTATTCTACACCAAAGCAAATATTTCCAATTAATGAAAGCATTTTTCTCCCTCATTTTTTGCTTATTAAAAAAAAAAGATGCCAGACTGACAACACTTACGTTTGTAATCCTTATTCTCCATCCACACTACATTTACAAGTAGGAAGTTTGGCTGTCAGGATCTAATGCTCATGCTTGCTTCCCCTCCCCTTCACCAGGGTCAGATACTGAACATTTCATGTACATACATTAAATGCTAGGTCAGCTGGTAGAAGTCCACTATTAAGAGATTTAACTGAAAACCATTGTGTGGACCTACTTTTTCTCAATAAAAACTAACTAAATATATAAAAGAGGCCTTTGCTATGGTCTAGGATTTTAAATCCTGGTGGACAAACAAGAGAAAACAAGAAAGGAGGTGGGGTAGCAGTGATTTTCAGGGGGAAGGGGATAAAAATAAATCAGCATAGTAAACAACTTTGTATTCATCCTGTTCTACTCTCCTCAAACAATATAACCAGGGAAGGTCTGCCTGCTGATTTTCTCGCAGTTATGCTACTAAGCGATTTCAACACACCCCTTGACCAGCAATTCTCCCAGTGCAAAAATTCTAAGGGAGACCACAGATATGCTAGAATTGACCCATTAAATAATGCAGTCACCCACATTAAACGGCATATAGCAAATTGATCACTATTCCAAAGCCATTTTAAAAATCAAATGGGACCTTGATCCATCTACATTAGTTTTTCCAGAGGCTAGAGACCATTTCCTTTTAAAATTATAATTTCTAAACCGACACAGAAAACTTCCAATCCCAAATTTAAAAAGTCACAATAGAGAAAAGATTGTTAAATTCCTCTATGCCAAAAACATTAGAAAAAAACACTCCAGAACTGGAATGAACAGAACTGGGATACTACTAGAGCAGATCAATTATTGATAATTTAACACACAGTCTAGACAGTGGACAACAGTCAAGCAAACCCTACAAACCTAACCATGACAGAGAGGCAATACTAGGTTAGAAGGAAAACAGCAAAATGAAAAATCGAACAGATGCTTAGAAAGATGGAAAGGAAAAAACCCAGTATGGAGCTCAAAGAAAAATGGCAAGAGGTGTTTTGAAAGGTGCAGTAGTACAGATAGATAAGGGAGTCTCTGCAGTCAGCAGGAGAAACCCAAAAAGGGCTAGCCCATCTGTCCAAACAAGCCTGAAAAGACCCAGCTACCTACCTTCAAGAGGTTTTTCTGTTTGGGTATTTTTTTTTTAAATTTTAACTTTGAAGCTGCTTTATTGCAATCAGCAAAGAGCCAATTGAAAAAAGAAACGGGGAAAGAAATAAGAGAAAAAAGGAACAAGCAGACAGGACAGCAAGAGGCAAGAAGGGATTGGGCCCAGACTTAACACCCTGCTTAGGGGTCCCAGTGTCCTCATGTCCACTCCCTAGCTCAGCAGCATTATAACCCATGGGTAACAGCACTGGACACAATGCAGCTGTCAGATCAAGACAAAAAAAGTGGTATATCCAAGCTCCGAGCACACGTTGAGCCTACAGGTCTCAAATCACACAGCCCACAGGACAGTGGTCTGGGCCAGGGCAGGCAGGCCTAACTGCACTGCTGCACCAATCCAAATGTCACTTATCAGCATTGATCTAACAGGAAAAGTATAGTTACTCACCTATAACAGATGTTTCTCTGGGGACAGCAGAAAATCAGTCCTCACATATAGGTAACGTAAGCACAAATGGAGCCCACATGTTAACTTCTCCCCACCTTTCAAAGAAAGCCTTTGGGAGATGCACCATACATGCATGGTCCCCTTCCTGCCTAAGGGTGCCACCTTACCTCAGTATAACATAGCACAAGACGGCAAAAAGAAAAGCAACTCCACAGGGAGGAGGGAGGGAGGAGGGAGGGTTGTGAGGACAGATTCCTGCTGTCCCCAGAGCACACCTCTAACAGATGAGTAACTATGCTTTCTCCGGGAACAAGCAGGAAGTCAATCCTCATATGTGAGGCTCCCTAGCTACAGACTACCGAGAAAACCTGTAAAAGCCAGATGACCAGAAATGTTGAGCCGTGAGAAGCAGCAACCGCGTCCAAGTCCAGCAACACCAGATCCAAGAGCGGCCCAAGTGTCAAGCAAGGAACCAGTTTTCCAGTAACCTGAACACATCGAAGGGTCGGAAGGCAGGAGTTGCCTTACACCCAAACAAATGATGGAGTACTGCCTGGCCAAAGGCGCTGTTCCAGTGGCACTCCCTATCCAGGTAGTAATGAGCTGTGGAGGTATGAACTGAGGACCAGGTGGTGGTCTGGCAGATCTCTGCCAAGGGGACGGAGTACAGGTTCGTCACAGAGGCGGCCATGGCTCCAGCAAGACCAGCCTGCTCATAAGTGAAAGCAATGCAGTCTGCCACCCAAGTGGACAGAGTATCCTTAGAGACCATTGTCCTAAGTCGATTTGAGTCGTAGGAGACGAAGAGCTGTAAGGAGCGACAGTGGGCCCAAGTATGCTTCAGATATAAGGACAGGGCCTGCTTACAGTCGAGTGTGGAAAACCGCCTCTGCCCTTCTTGCAAGGGGCCATAGGAAGAATGTAGGAAAAACCAGCTCCTGGATAAAGTGGAATAGGGACATCACCTTTGGGAGAAACTTGGAGTGTGTGGAGCACAACCCCGTTATTGTAGAACCTTGTATAAAAGGTGGCTGCACCACCAGGGCCTGGAGCTTGCTAACCCTGAGAGCTGAGGTGAACACCACGAGGAAGACCACCTTCCAGGATAAATATTTTAAGTGGCATGAGCCAAGAGGCTCAAACAGTGGTGCAGCGAGTTTGGAAAGAACCATGTTGAGGTGCCACTCTGCCACTAGGGGGCGAGCAGGTGACAGAGTAGTAGGCACCTCAAGAATCAAGTTACAAGGGGCTGAGCGGAGATGAGCTTCCCCATGACAAGATGATATGCTGAAGGCACACAAAGGTGTACTTTGATGGAGTTTGACTACAGATCTTTCTGGGACAAGTAACAGAGGTACTGGAGAACCAGCTGGACCAAACAGGAGGAGTTGTTAATCTGCCTCTCTGCACACCAAACCGAGAACCTTTGCCACTTGAAGGTGTAGGTCCAGCGGGTGGAAGGCTTGTGAGAAGCCAAAAAGACTGCTCTCCAGTGAAGTGGAAGATCCAAGTGGGCCAAGACTATCCTTTCGGCAGCCAAGCCATCAGAAACAGGGACTCCAAGTTGGGGTGCAGAAGGGAGCCATTGTCCTGTGAGAGCAGACCCAAGTTGTTCCTCAGGTGGACCGGGGGTGCCTGGGACAGGTGAAGGAGCAGTGGAAACCAGTTTCCAGGCCCACCGAGGAGCCACCAGTATCAATGTTGCTCTTTTGAGTTGGACTTTGAATAGGGTCTTGGTTGTCAGTGGGCATGGGCGGGAAGGCATAGAAGCAGCCTTCCGTCCACAGGATGAGGAACGTATCTGCCACCACCCATGAAGGATGTGGCTGTCTGGAGCAGAAGTGGGCTAACTGGGCATTGGCTGGGCTGGTGAAGACTGTTCCACCTCTGGGGGCTCACAGAGGCAAAAAACAGTCAATTGGTTACCCTGGGATCCTGCCGTCACTCGTACGATTGGAAGATTCGGCTGAGCAAAGACATTGTCCTGGCACGAGAGGTAGACAGCATGCAGGCGCATTCCGCTGCTGCTGGCAAAGGAGCAGAGGCTCAGTGCCTCCTGGCACAAGAGGAACGAACCTGTCCCTCCCTGCTTGTTGATATAGAACATCGCCACCCGGTTGTCGGTCTATATTAGGACTGCTCAGTGCTGATGGTGGTGTTAGCGCTCGCCCTTCAGGCTTTCCATCACCCACAGCTCCAGGAAGATAATCTGCCGGAGGCTCTCCACCTGTGACCAGCTGCCCCGAGTACAGAGGTTGTCGCAATGGGTTCACCAGCCCAGTTTGGAGACATCTGTGGTAAGGATCTTCGGGGGAGGCGAGAGGGGGGGAGCGGGAGCCTGGAAGGACATCCTGGCCTGCAGATGCTGGAGTTGTGCACAAACAAACAATCTCAATATAACCCTCTGCCTTGAAAGACTTTACTTTTCTACTTTCCCTACTTATTATTCCTATCAATCTGGATTACTTTACTAGGAATCAAAAACCCAAAATATACTCCTAATAAATAAATAAATTATATCTTCATAAAAATCCTTTATTAAAAATTTCCACATAACTAAAAATTAATAAATCAATATTCTTTGCTTAAGTCGTTTCAATGCTCAAACATTCCCACATTCATGCCTAATACACCACACATTCATACATGCATCCAGCTGTATGAATGTGTAGCCTAAATTTTTCCAAAAATCACCACATTGATCCATATATTAAACATAATGGGCTTCTTCAGAAAAGAATATCAAATAGCACTGTAGCAGACTCTGAAAATGTTAATATGAAACCACTTCTGTGTACTGGAGGAACATCTGATGACTTCACATAATCCTCTTCACAAACGAAGGAAATAAACCAAGTGGATCCACCACAGTTTCAATTTATAAAGGTTTTTCTATATGAAACCCCCAAACGCCAAACATTTGAACTGATACTCCCCAAACTCAAGGTAGATAGCCACAAAGTTCTATTGCTATAAAAGCCAATGATACCAAGGCTCACTTCATTTTACTTCATAATTCAACAATGTAATTGGCTTGCATATTACTGTTGCAAACTCATACTCCGTGCCATACCCCACGATCACTTTTACTTCAAAATCCAACCATAACCATAGTTTTGCCTCTCCTACTTCGTAAGGGGAACTTCAGCTCTTTTCAAACGGCTCCTGGCAAAAACTCAATCTTCACAAAAAATACACCAGTTGTTGCCACTAGTCGAGGAGAGTCGGCCAGATGATTGATCATGATCACTCTGTCCTGGAGGCGTCCCATTGCATATGACAACTGGGAGCTCAAAGCCCACTGGGCCAGCTGCATGTGCAGGTGGGCATCTGGGGTGATGTGCATTGTCGATGCCATGTGGCCTAGAAGGTGAAGCATGAGGCGGGCAGAGACCGAGGTGCCGGGCCCTGTCTGGAGTGAGGAAGGCCTTGGCTTGAATGGCGTCCAGCAGTGCCCCTATGAACTCCAGGCATTGTGTCGGACTGAGATGGGACTTTGGGTAGTTTAAAATGAACCCAAGTGTTTCAGAATGAAGATGGTGTGGGCAATTGCTTGATGAGCCTCTGTGGTGGTGCCACCCTTTATGAGTCAGTTGTTCAGATACAGGAAGGAGGCAACTACTGCCAGGCACTTGGTGAACACCCTTGGGGCAGATGCCAGACCAAAGGACAGAACACAGAACCCTGTACTGACAATGGCAGCCTCCTACCATGAAGCAGAGGTACTGCCTATGCAGGGGGTAGGGTGGATGAGGGTGTGTGTATAGGCATCCTTTACATCTAAGGAGCACAGCCAGTCTCCCTGCTGGAGGTATGGCAGCAGTGTTCCAAAGGAAAGCATCTTGAATTTCTCCCTCACCAGGGACTGGGTGAAATCTCACAGGTCCAGAATGGGCTGAAACACACCCCCGCCCTGGGTCCTTTTGGGCACCAGAAGTAGCAGTAGTAGAACCCTTTGTCCCTAAGGTGTAGGGGGACAAGTTCCATTGCCCTGTCTGCCATAAGGTTTGTGAGTTCCTGCTGAAGTAGGTCCCGGTGAAAGGGATGCATTGGAAGCTCTCTAGGAAAGAATGGTGGGGGCACCTGCTCGATGTGGAGGAGGTACCCCCTCCTTCACCACCTGCAGGATCCAGGTGTCTGTGGTTATGAGCGACCACTGGGCAGCGTAGAACACCAACTCCTCCCCCCCCCCCATGTGCTGCAGGCCTGGACTTCTTGGAGGAAGCAGCTATGCAAGGTGCGGTCTGGGACTTGGGAGTCTTAGGCTTACGAGGACCGTGCCCTTGTCCTTTGGCCTGCTGGCCCTGTTGGGGAGCTGAGAAGGCAGAGTGCTGAGGGCAGTTTCCATAAGCCTTCCTCTTTTTTTGGGTATAGGGGCTTTTTGCCCAAAGCCTTCCTTTGGGATGGGTCAGTAGTCATCTTAGAGAGCCTGGTCCTGGGTCATGGACTCGAACTCCAGCTCAGCAGCCTTGTCTGTCATGGGTTTGACTAAGAGGTTCTCTCCCCAGCAAGGGACATCAACCAACTTGTCCTGTACCCAAGGCTCCAAGTCAGAAGACCGTAGCCAGGCATAGTAGCAGGCACTAATGCCCACCACTGCTACTCTAGTTCTAGACATGAAGCAGTCATAGGTTGCCCAAGTCATGAATTTGGAGCACTCCTCAACTGTGGAGACCAGGGTCCGGAACCGCTGCAGAGGTTCCTCAGAGAGACCAGCTGAGAATCCAGCAAGTTCCCTCGCAGTGTCCCGCAGGTACATGCCCATCTACAGCTAGTAGTCCTGGATCTGGCTGATGAGCATCAAGCCGTGGAAGCACCTCCTACCCAGGACATCCATGGCGCAAGCCACCCTACTCAAGGGCAACAGAGTATTTTCTGGCTCTTGAGCCTACACATGGCTGACTCCACCACCATGGAGTTGTGAGATAGTTGAGCTTTTTGGAAACCAGGCCGCTGGTCGGCCCAGTACATCAAGTTTAGCCACCTGCTCACAATGGGAACAGAGGCCAGGGTCTCCCACATACAGAAGAGCAGCCGCTCCAGGATAGGGGGAAACAGTACCATGAGGGTCTCCTTGGGGGAAGCTTCATACTAGAGAATCTCAATGTCTTCCACCCGAGGTTCCTCTGACTTGGTGGTGAAGGCAAGTGTCTTTGCATATCCCTCAAAGTCCAGGACGGCCAGGTCCCCAGGTGGGGACCAGCACTGGGGCTCTGGAGGGGAAGGGTCTGAGGGCACATCCCTGTGCAGTCAGGTATCCAAGTACTCGTGTCCTTGATCTCCCAGTCAAACTCCGAGTTGTCGGAGATCTCGAAGGTCTTCCGGGCCTCAGGCTGGGGAGCCCTAGACCTGATGGTCCGGAGGCCCCCACACTCCGAGTCGGATGCACTGTAGGGGTGAACTCCTCTGTCCCAAAATGGGACTGGGCCAGAGGAACCTCAAGACCAATGGTGCTCAAGGATCAGCTCCACCTCCAGGGAAGCCCTTGCTGTGGAGGGGCTGTGGTGGTCAAGAGTGATGATCCGCTGTTGGGTCATGAAGGTAAACAAACTGCATTCTAAGGCAGCCATCCTGGCCTCGATGCCAGATTGCTCCGCTGCCATCTATGTGGGCAAAGAGGACCTCTGACCCAATGCCGGCACCATCAAGGGAATGTCCTCAACAAAGATGACCTCAGAGGACCGAGAGACCAATCCCTGGACGCCAAAGGCATTTTCTCCCACTGGGACAGCTTCGAGGGCTGCCCACAGCCTCACGTCAAGGACACTGAGGCCAAGTGCCATGGGACTTCCCCACAGTCATGGACTAGTCACCCAAGGTGGCCCTGACGATGTCGGGCACTGAGGGGCATCCCTCCCCAAGGGAGCCATGACTCGAAGCTCTTTGACCTCAAGGCTCTGAGGCAGCATAGTCACCATGTGAGGTCGAAGCATCTGCAGCAACCTGAGGGCACTGGTCCCGCATCTGTCTTATGAAAAATCAACTCATGCTGCTTCTTGTGGCCTCAGAGAGTCTTGGGGGTCATCTGCTGACAGATCACACAAAGGCATCATGATCCAGCCCAAGGCTCTGAAGCCAACAATCATGCAGATCCGTGCAAGACATTGGAAGCATAACGGTCGCAAGGCTTGAAGCCACTGACTGAGGCCAATGCGGGGAAGTTTGACCTCGTTGGACTAACTCCCTTGGCCCGGCCAGAAAAGGCGCAAAAACCCATAAACTGGAGAAAACCCTCAAAAAGAGGAAAAGAAAAAGAACCTGAAGAAAAATCGGATTCCGCTAGCCTCTGACATTGCAAGGACATTGGTAAGCAACTGGAAAAAGACACCCTCAACATTTTCGGGGAGGGGGGGCGGGAGGGGAGAGGAGAGGAAATGTCCAATGGGCTCCGCAGAAAAAGGCACCGGGGGTCACAAGGTATGTGGTTCACATAGGGCACCTAATCTCCTTGCAGTGGCCCTGATCCTAATATGAGAATTTTAACGCAGGATACTGGCATAACTAAAACTGGCCCAAATCTCTCCATTGCTAAACAATAAAAAAAAAGAAGAGAAAACCTTTATCTCAAAGTAGCAAACTACTGCCTAGTTTCAAACTTTCTAGTGATAAAGGAACTACTAAAAGATAACTTTCTTCTAAAGCAATACCTTGAAGATTGTGAATAGATACTAATATGATACAGTGCCAGTAATGTACACCTTAAACAGCATAGTAGAACATTCAGAAAACAAAGATGATGCAAATAAGACACCTTAATAGGCAGCCTAATACAGAACACTCAATAGCAGCTTGAACACTCACTGTGCTAGCACACTGCAACTGATGTGCCAAAAAGGCAATACGATGGGACAGTCATATCAAACAGGATGCTCAGTGTGTACGCCATACAACGAAACATCTCAATAGGCAAAAGGGGACAGGTGCAGCCAGGACAGACAAGCATGGGCAAAGACAAAGGAATAGGGGCAAACAAAAATGGGTAACCAGACTGAGTGTAAATTATATATACAGATGAATAAGCTATGTGGATTGGTCAGTTTCATACTATTTGGTTTTTTCTCCATATATTTACACAGATGACATCAAATTTTTCATACCCTTAAAAGCAAACTTCCAACAAACCACTGAAGAAATTTCAGAATATTAAAATTCTGATACAAAATAGCCAAAATTGCAGCTAAACAGACAAAAGAAAGATTCTGGCTATAGGCAAGACAGACAAGCTTGCATCATTCCCCGCAAAGTTGACTCAAGGACAGCGAGATCAAAATTTCCTTTGAAGTAAGGTATCGGGGTGTCATACTAGAAAACCAGCTGGACACAGTCATGCAAAGAGCATAGTGGGAGTTATGCCTGATGAAAGAACTCTGACCACTAATAGCACATTTCAAAACCATTAAGCAAGCAGTTCATTAGTCACCTAGATTACTACAACGTGATATATATCAGGGCCTATCCAGAAATAAAATTATGAGCTGCCTACAAGTTCAGAATACGGCACCCAAAGTGATTAAAAAAAGCTCCAAATCTATGCCTGGCTTACCACACGCTACATGAACCAGAATTGGAATGCCTAAAAAACTGCTTTAAAAAAAAAATTAAAAAAAAAAAAAAAAAAAAAAAAATCAGCGACACGACTATCCTTCTGATGCTCAAACTCTCAAAAACTGATCACCCAGGATCAAAGGGTTATAAACTAATTCAATCCAAAAAGCAATTCTTCAGATGGGCTATAGGTCAGCTAGCTACTGGATAGTCTGCCTGCTGCATTCAAGAATGAAGAAACCTACATCAAGTTTAGGTGCTCCTGAAAAATCACACAGCAAGAGAAATTCTAACACCCAATAATAAACAAAAACAATAAAAAAATAACCTCATCTCAGCAATACTGCTCAGTGACAGACAATTAGCAGGTAAGGATTAATTTCTTCTTCTTTCCTTGAGTTCTCTCCAGGCCAGTCCAGGCACCATAGGATAGTCAATCCCTTCCAGCAGCTGAGGACAATCACACCAAGTCTTGCTGACACCCCATACAGCTCCCTCTGGTGTCCTAGACTCAGTCTATTGACAAAGCAGCTCATTTTGAACTACACTTTCTTACTAATGCAACTCAACAAACTTTGAAAAAATAAACTCAGCAAACTTATACAACCCTGAAACAAGTCCTTAATATTCTCACAGATTCACTATAGATTCCTAATGTTCTTTTCTTTTTTTTTCTTTTTAAACACGACCCTTACCTCCCGCTCCCTTACGGGGAAAGGAGAGCAGAAGGCAGAGCCGCCGCCGCGACGCCCACAGAATCCGGACTGCTTAACCGCCTAGTCTCCCTTGTTAGCCAACCAGAACCTAGTCGACCCTCATTGACCATCTCACCGACTAACTGCTGAAGTGAAATGTAAAAACAATCTTCTCTGGCAAATGCATTGGGAGGACCCTGGACTGGCCTGGACAGAACTCAAAGGAAAGACAATTAGCAGGTAAGGACCAACTTCTTCTTCGCCTTTCCAGGCCAGTCCAAGCACCACAGGATTGTACCAGAGCGGTACCTATCACCGGCTCCCACTTTGCATCTCCTCTCGCCTGGACATCCAACCGATAATGCTTCACAAAGGTGTGGAGAGACGACCAGGTGGCTGCCCAACAAATCTCCACAGGAGGCACCAACGCAAACTCCACCCACAAAGTCGCTTGACCCCGAGTAGAGTGAGCCCTTAGCCCCCGTGAAGGATCTCTTCCACGCGCCGCATACGCTGCCACAATCGCCTGTTTCACCCAACAAGCAATTGAAGCCTTGGAGGCTACCTCTCCTTTCAGAGGCCCTGCAAAAATCACAAACAGCCGATCCGACTTCCGAAACGTCTGTCCTCTTAAGATACTTACGGAGAACTCTTCCGAGATTAAGCTGTCGAAGTGACCAACCCTTACCCTCCTTTCCAACTGGAAAGTTGGGCAGTGAAATAGCCTGATTTAAATGAAAACTAGAAACCACATTTGGAAGAAAAGGCGGCACTGGTTGCAACATCACCTTCTCTGCCAAAAACTGTATGAAGGGCTCCCTATAAGAGCGCCTGTAAATCCGAAATCCTTCGTGCCGAGCACAACGCCACCAAGAAGGCCATCTTCCAGAACAAATGCCAAAAGGACACCGCCACTGCAGGCTCAAACGGTGGCTCTGTAAGTGCCTCAAGCACCAAGTTCAAGTCCCAGAGAGGAATTACCTGCCTAATCGGTGGTCAGATATTCTTCACCACGGTAAAGAAATCACCACAAATCTGGATGCCCTGGCAAGGCACAACCACGCACCCAGCCTCTGTAACAAGCGAGCGCTGCCAGCTGAACTCTAAGCGAACTAAGCGTGAGGCCCTTATCCAGACCTCCTTGTAAAAATTGCAAAATATCCAGCAAACCCGAAGAGAATGGCTTCACACCCCTTTCCGTACACCAATTTTCAAAAATACACCAAATTCAAATATATGACAAGGATGTCGACCGCTTCTTGGAACTCATTGTAGAAACTACCGCTGCTGAGTATCCACGGCGCCGTAACCGTTCCCTTTCAAGAGCCAAGCCTTAAGCAAGAACCGATCTACTTACGGTAGCAAAATTGGTCCCCAAGACAACAAATTGAGTCGGCTGGGGAGTTTCCATGGACAATCCACTAGAAGACGCCTCAGATCCACGTACCAAGGTCTCCTCGGCCAATCCGGTGCAATTAGTATCACCTGACCCTTATGCAGCACTATCCTCCAAACGACCCGACCGATCATCTGCCATGGAGGAAACACATAGCAGCTTGCCCCTCGGCCAGGGTTGCAACAGCACATCGAAATCTTCTGACATGTGTTCCCTGCGCCTGCTGAAGAACCACCCTGCCTAGGAATTGGTGGAAGTGGCCATCAGATCCATAACCGGCTGTCCCCACCGCATCGTAATGTTGAAAGACTGCCGCATTTAGTTCCCACTCTCCGGGATCCAAAACATTCCGACTGAGATAATCGGCCTGCACATTATCCCTTCCGGCGACATGTGCCACCGACAACGGCTGCCAGATGGGCCTCCGTCCACCGTAGTAACAGTTGGCTCTCCAGCAACAAAGGGCTGCCCCTGCCCCCCCCCCCCTGCCAGTTGATATAGGATACCGTTCACTGCATTGTCAGAGAAAACGTGCAACGCCTTTCCTTCCACCAAACCTTGGAAGTCGAGCAGTGCCAGACAATTTAATCGACCACCCGGTCTCTTCTGCGTCCCAGTATCCCTGTGTTACCTGCGATAGACAAAGTACCCCCCAGCCCGAGAGACTGGCATCCATGGTGACCAATACCCATTCTGGCTGCTCCAATGGCATGCCCACCTGAAGATGTGTGGCATCCAGCCACCACTCCAGACTGCTGCACACTTCCTTTGGACACACCAGCCTCTGGGACAAGGAGTGATCCTGCGGGGACCACCAAGAAGGAAGGGCCTGCTGCAGTGGCTGCATGTGAGCCCTGGCCCACGGAACTAGATCCAAGGACGCTGCCATTGAACCCAACAACTGCATGTACGTCCACGCTGTCGGAGCTCTCATGCACAAAAACGCCCGTACCTGACCCTGTATCTTGCGCACCCTGTCTACAGGCAGAAAAACTGACCCAGCGACTGTATCGAACAAAGTTCCGAGATACACCAACCTTTGCACTGGACGGAGCTGACTTTTGGCCTGGTTCACCACCCAACCAAGCTCTTCCAGGAATGCCACTACTCGCTCGGTCACTCTGACTCCTCCACGGATCCTGCTCGTATCAACCAGTCATCCAAGTAGGGATGCACACAAATGCCTTCCTGTCTTAACGCTGCCACGACCACCACCATGACCTTTGTGAATGTATGCGGTGCGGTAGCCAGCCCAAACGGTAACACTCGGAAATGAAAGTGCCCCATAGGGACAGCAAACCGTAGGAACCTTTGATGCTCTTGTCTGATAGAAATGTGCAGATATGCCTCTGTGAGGTCTATGGAAGAAAGCACCTTGTCGGGCTTTACGGCCAGAATCACCGACCTCAGCGTTTCCATTTGGAAATGCGGCACCCTCAAGCAGCAGTTCACATGCTTGAGATCGAGAATGGGCCAAAAAGATCCCTCCTTCTTGGGAACGAAATAAATTGAGTATCAACCCAACCCATACTGGTCTTTGGGTACGGGAACCACTGCTTGAAGCTGCAGCAAGTGCTGCGCACCGCTTCCTCCTTTGCCTGAGCCTTGCAGGGAGACACTACGAACGACTCCAGCAGCGGTTGACAGAACTCCAACGCATAACCGTTCCGAATGATCTCCAACACCCACTGATCTATTGCGATTGCAGTCCAGGTGGAAGAGAACTCCTGCAGACGTCCAACCGGTATCTCCACCTGGACCCTCTTGGCTTCATTGTGGCTTTTCGGATGGGTTTTGCTGAGGATTGAAGTATCCCCTGCCAAAGCCCCGAGCTCCCTGAAAGGATTAAGCTCTATTCACATAGCACCACCTCTGATAACCGGATTCCTGGTTACGAAGAGGGCTTCTGTCTTTTTGAAATTTAACTTAAGCATTTGTGCATTTAGCCAGTCTGTGACAGCGTCAAAGCACCTGATACGTGGGGATAGTTCAAGATGTTCTGTCGAAATTGGCATGTACATCAAGACGTCGTCAGCATAGACCAGGCAGTTGATATTAAATGATTGGATGAGATCACAAATGGGTTGCATATAGACATTGAATAGCAAGGCGGATAGAGATGAGCCCTGTGGAACACCTTTAGTTTGGGGGAGGGAATCGGAATTGGAGGGGCCAGAACGGACATGTTGCCAGCGATCAGTGAGGTATGAAGCGCACCATGACAAAGCTGAAGCTTGAACTCCCTTCTCTCTGAGGCGTAGCAGGAGAACTTCGTGGTCTACGGTGTCGAATGCGGCAGCAATGTCCACGAAGATCAGTGCAAAGCCTTGTCTGATGTTATCGAGACCTAAGGTTATGGTGTTGAATAAGGTTGTGAGTAATGTTTCAACACCATGTGCTTCGCGAAATCCATGCTGGCAGGGATGCAGGGGTGCATTAGTATCTATGTGATCTTGTAATTGGCGTTGGGTAATCTTTTCAATGATTTGATAGGAGAGGTATGCTGGAGATAGGCCTGTAGGATTCCATCATCGAAGGGTCCAACTTACTGTTTTTTGGGAGTGGTCTGATAGCCGTCTGTTTCTGGCTTCGAGGAAATGTTCCAGTAGAGAACGATACATCAATCAATTTGGATAGGAATGGGCTGAGCTCGGCACGCAGGGCCTTTATCCAGGGAGCTGGACACGGATCGGAGGGTGCTGTTGTAGTGTTTATGTTTAGGATAGTGTCTTGAATGACTGTCAGATGGAGTAGAAAATGATGTGATAGTGTGTTGGGACCCACTCAAGAAATGACCAAGAGGAGGTTGTGGGATGGAGAAAGGTAGGCTGGCTGGTATGGGGGGCTTAGCAGTGTGGGCAAGCTGATTACTTTTCTTACACAAGTAATAAGCATATTCTTGTGAGTTTGGGTAGGGGTAAGTTCTCTTGAGATGGCTCCTTTGCTAGAGATTTCACAATTTGGAAAAGCTCGTGGGGTTTGTTCAAGGAGCGTTGTAGTCTTTTTGCATGATATTGTTTCATACTTGATGCTACAGATAACCGATGTTTTCCTAATTGTGCTGTGAATGCCTCATGGCTCTCAGTTGTTCTTGATCGTCGCCAGCGTCTCTCAAGTCATCTGAGTTGAAGGAGCGAATTACGTAGTTCTTGGGAGTACCATGGGGCATTCTTTTTCTTATGTGGTGCTTTGTTCGTGGTAGGTGAGTGGATCATGGCATCTAGGCTTGAGTTCCAAGCGGCGACCATGTCATCGAGGCTTTGAAGAGGAGGGTCAAATAGATTCTGTGTCCTCTTTAGAATATCTTCTCTGTTAAAAGGGTGGAAGCGCTTTAAATGTTCTGATATGGGTTTATCTTCAGGTATGGATTTGGAGGAGTTGGTGCAAATTGGAATCTGGAATCTTATCAGGAAGTGATCCGACCAGGGAACCGCACTTACGTTTAGGTGAGACTGGTGCAAATGTGTGAGGGCTGTTTGTGGTGCAAAGATAAGATCAAGTGAGTTGCCTTTTATATGGGTAGGGGTATCAACAAGTTGAACATAGCCTAGATCACTGAGAGCATCAATAAAGGCCTTGGTGTGGCTGTCCTGAATGACTGGGAGGTTGAGGTCACCTAATACCCAGTTTAGAGTATGCGAATTTGTGGTGTTGCAAGCAAGATCAATTATTGTTGCTAAGTCATCTGGAGATGAAGATGGAGTTCTATAGAGCAAGTTAATAGTGATTTGCTTATTTGTAATGGTAACAGAGTCAAGGGTAGAGGTGCTGCTTGAGGCGGCAAGCCGAAATTTGAGGTCGGCTTTCGTTAGGATAAGTACTCCTCCGCCACGACGGTCAGCTCTGTGACAAGAGTGGACTGAGAAATTAGGCAGGACACACTGGTGAAGGATCACGGCGTCAGCGGCTGAAAGCCATGTCTCGGTGACACATAGGATATCAAGGTTATGAGCTGAGAGCATATCAGTTAGTGCTGGCCATTTTTCCTTATTGATCGTGCATTTATTAGTGCACATTTAAGGTCAGGGGGATGGTGGGACTGTAATCGTCGAGATAGATTTTGCTGCTGAAGGTCCACATAGATAACATGTGGGCCTGGTGTGCGCCGAAGTGTTTCGTATTGATGGTTGGGGGAGTCAGGAAATCTCCAACAAGATCTATGGAGGACTGGTATAGTGTTCTGAGGTGAAGTAAGGGCTAGGGTGTAAAAGGTCAGGGCTATTAAAATGTAGCACATAGCAAGGGTAAGGGGGTATGGGAATACCCAGTGAGATAACATGACGACTAATGTATATAGTAGATCCAGGAAAGTTGTTAGCTAGTGAAATGTGCACAGTGTGGTGGTACTGGAAATCTGTTAAGCATCTGTGTAATGAGGCAATATGTACTCAGAGTAATTCACAATAAGGTAGTGGTATCTGCACAGAGTGGAGGTAAAGGATATCTGTTAAGAACTGTGTTGTTAGGCAATATTCACATCAGAGTAATTCACAATAAGGTAATGAAATATGCACAATGTGTATGTACGGATATCTGCTAGGCAACAGTGTGGTAGGTAATATGAACATCAGAGTAATTCAATAAGATAGGCCCAAAGGCCAGATGGCAAGTAGTTTGCAAGCAATTGGTTGAAGAAGAGCATAGATTAATATATAAGTTGTATAACTAAATCGTTGGGGTGAGAGTCATGTGGAAGGGTAGCAAGACGCTGTGGAGTTATGTTACCAACTTGATTGATGGAGATGTGTATTTCATCTTAGAAATATTAATCATGGACATGCTGAAAATCAGACCAGTCTTCAAATTTGAGGAAAGGAGTTAAATAGGGCTAGTATATGGGCATCAGCTGCTTTAGGCAAAAAGCATTCGGCCTGGTGTCACTGCTTCTCAATTCCCCTTCCTTCCCCTAGCTTACCCTTCCCAAAGATTTCAATAGTTTAATTCAGCTTCAATTACCCCATCACCCCTCCTAAAACCAACCTGTCAAATAAGATAAGCATGCAAAGCATAGTTCATGGAATTCTTTTCCGCCTCTCTGTATGTGTATGTCTCTGGCCTGAAGGAGAACAGGGAAAGGCAGTATAAATGTAGTTGTACCCAAACATTTTGCTGGTTTGGAAAGAAAAATAAAATGAAACCAAGTGTTATATCAAACCATTAGATGTCACTATCAGATTTAAAAGCATAGATTTCACAGTTTAGCCTCAAGGTGCCATTGTTCCAAACTATTGGGTAGGACATATAGCAGCCATTAAAGCTGTGGCATTGAGTCAGTAATCTCACAGCAGAATTTACAAAGACAAACTACACATCTGAATAATTAAGAGGCAGCTCATCAAGGACAGGGCACAGCAGCACCTGGAGGGGTGTGTGTTCAAGGAAAGCATGCAGAGCACGACTTGTACAATTATTTTCATGACATGTGAGGCCATGGATGGAGAGGAGAGACAAAGGGAGAGGCAATTTGAAAGGCTTTATTCTTTAAACTGCCATGTTTCACTATATCAAAGTTTCTATGCTGTAGAAGCTGGAACTACATAGACCACAGAAATGTGCCAGGCCATTTTCGGGGGGGGAGTTTATTTCTCTGGAAGTCCCAGTCAGATCTGGCCCCATTCTCAAACTCTGTATGTCTTTCACCAATTTTTACCCATGACAAAAATTTAGTCTCGCTCATTTACATTTTCCAAATGCTATTTTACTCCTAGAGAGAAAGATATTGGAAAGCACACACACACAACTAGGCATCATACTTGTAAATATTAAGCTTTATTATATATGTGCATAATGAGGCCAATATCTAGAAACTATTTACCTAGGTAAAATGGACCTTTTTAAAATTGCCCACCCTACATCATTCCATGCAAGGACTTAATTCTTATTTCCCAAATGCACTCTAACAAAAGCAAGACTGACTTCCTTGTATGCAACAGAGCAAACCTATCAGGCAAATGTGGGGTGAACAGGAGACCCTCGCCCTATGGGAGAGATGTGTATGGCACCAAGAGCTTTAACAGGGGGAAGGTGTTCAGTGGGAGTGGTGTGTTACATGGCCAACCTGAATAGCAGAGGCCAGTGCGGTTCCCAACCTCAACTAGCAGAAGAAGAAATAATGAAGGCTGATGGATTAATTAGTGCAACTGTCAGGATCTACCGTATTGTTTTGACTTCAGTTGCTCTTTGATCTCCAGGAACAAGCAGGAATGAGTCTTCACATATGGGTATCGTCGGTACCGACGGAGCCTGCGCAGGAACGCTCCCCAGCGTCCAAAAGGAAAGCTTTTGGGAGCATCCCACAGCGCCTGCACGCTGCCTTCCTGCCTTTCCTAACCGCCTCTCTCCAGTTCTTCTTTTCCACGGAGCCAGCAAGTCGTGTTCCTGTCACCGCTGAAGAATTTCTTTATTTTCTTTTATTTCTTTGGTCGCGTGTCTGCCTTCTTCGACACCGGACCGGTACCGTCGGTCTTTTTTTTTTTTTTTTTTTTTTTTTAAAGAATAAAGAAAGAAACACAACACTAAACTACTGCTGTTCCCACTTCAGTGCATGTTTTCTTTCTTTGGCCTTAGGCCTAGGAAAAGTTTTCCTCATGGAAAAGCCCACCTCCGGGTTTAAAAAGTGCAAGAAGTGAAGCACCACCATTTCTGTCAACGACACCCATGAATGGTGTCTAAAATGTTTAGGTCCTGACCACTCCATAACGGATTGTGAGTCCTGTTCCATGATGTCTAAAAGAGGTCTACAGAATCAAGCAGCCAAGCTCAGTACCCTGTTTCCCTCTGATGCAGCTTCGGTAGCATCGACGACTTCCAGGGCTTCCTCTTCCTCCCATGGATCTCAAGTAACCAAACTTTCCAGCCGGTCCTCGAAGGGTAGATCTCCCTCTAAGTATCGAGATGCCTCCGGGCTTGCTCTCGAGGAATCTGCACCGGCAAAATTACCCCGGCGGGAGGCTCCGGCTTCCAAAGCTTTATCTATGGGGTCACAGGTTGACATCGATGGCTCGGCCTCGACCGATCACCTGTTGCCATGTTCTGGGGTACCGGTGGTTCCCACTGGTACCGATATCCAGACATTGGTGGCATCGATGGATCAGAATATCCTGACCATGCAGCGTGCCATCACAGTATTCATACAAACTGCGACGCCTTCGGTACTGCAACAAACTCCGTTGTCGGTACCGACTCCGGCACCGGTACCGATATCGGCTCCGGTGCCGGTACCGATTGCATTGACATCGGCTTCGGTGTCGACTGCAGCCGTACACTGTTCTGTGATGCCCATCGGTACCGAATCGGTACCGATCACTCCCGATGTCGACACCACCCGGTACGCATATCGGGCTCTGCAGGAGCATCCAGACAGGCGATACTTCGATTCCTCTGAAGACTCTGATGAATCAGAGGCCTCTGTCGAAGCATCTGTGATCCTTCCTCAGCAGCCCTCTTCTCCAAAAAGAAGAATGTCTCCTCCAGAAGACTTGTCTTTTCAAGACTTCATTAGAGAAGTGGCCAGGGGCCTTTCCATTTCAGTGGCCCCTGAAGCAGAGCCTAGAGCCAAAAAATTAGATATTTTACAATATCCTAAGGCTCCTAAAGAGGCAGCCACTTTACCAATTCATGAGATTCTTTATGATCACATGTTGGGCATATGGGAGACCCCTCTCACCATCTCCCCTCATTCTTGTAGGTTGGACACCATGTATCGTGTTCCTCCTTGTCCTGGCTTTCATAAGACTCAGCTTCCTCACCACTCCATTGTGGTGGAGTCTGCTATGAAGAAGATAAAGAGTACAAAAAGGCACTCTTCTAATCCTCCAGGAAGAGAATGCAGAACCTTAGATGCCTTTGGCAAGAGGATTTTCCAGGGCAATATGCTTGTTGCCAGAATCAACTCCTATAGTCTCTATATGGGGATGTTTCTAAAAGAAGTTACAGATCTGCAAACTTTATCTCCTTTTATTTCAGAAGATAAAAGGGAAGTGTTTCTCACCTGGCTTAAACATGGCCCAGGATGTTTCCAAATTTTCCAACCGTGCAGCCTTTGACTCTTGAGTGTGCCAGCAGAGCCTCGGCTATTGCCATAGGTGCACACAGATTTGCTTGGTTACAAGCTTCTGATTTGGAACCCTGGGTTCAGGATGGACTAGGAAACCTTCCTTGTACAGGTGAAAACCTTTTTGGCAAAGATTGGCAAGCAAAGGCCACCCAAATGGATGCTGAAAATTCTGCTTTAGATAGACTCTCAAAGTCTACCTCTGCTCCTTTTAAGAAAAGGTTGTTCAAAAAGGGGTTTTTTCCCAAAAAAGGGAGATATTATTCTGCCTATGGTCAGCAGGCATCTTCTGCAGGTCGTTTTGCTACAAAGAGACAGCAACAACTAAAACAGGCCAAGCCTAAGGCTGCTACGACTGCTACGGCCCAACAGCCTCAGCCTCCTCAGGGCCTTTGACTTTCAACTAGAGAACTTAGCCTTTCTGGCTCTAAAAGAACCAGAGCCTCTCACCATTCCAGGAAGGTTAGCTCACTTTGCTCCCAGGTGGGAACAAATCACAGCAGAGCAATGGACCCTCTCCATCATAAGAGAGGGGTACAAGCTTCATTTCTTAAACCTTCCTCCTCACACCATGGTGAGACAGTTCAATTCTCCAACATCTCTCCTTGACCTTCTGGGTCAGGAGATTACTACCCTTCTTGCCCAAGGGGCAAAAGAAGAAGTACCCCTTCTTCAGCAGGGCTCAGGGTTCTACTCCCCCTACTTTCTTATCCCAAAGAAAACAGGGGGCTACAGACCCATACTAGATCTCAGAGAATTGAAAAAGTTTCTATACAAGGAGAAGTTCAAGATGATTTCTCTCGGTGCTCTCCTTCCATACCTTCAGAGTCAGGATTGGCTTTGTTCTCTAGACCTCAAGGATGCGTACACCCATGTCCTCATCCATCCAACACACAGAAGGTTCCTTCGGTTCCTTTACCGAGGAAAGCACTACCAATACAAAGTGCTTCCTTTCAGTCTGGCCTCTGCACCAAGAGGGTTCACAAAATGCATGGCAGTAGTAGCTGCATTTCTACACACTCTAGGGATATTCGTATTCCCATATCTGGACGACTGGCTCATCCGAGCTCCATCCCAGTCAGAGGCCCAGACTTCCCTAGCCTGCACAAGGCGTGTTCTTCAATATCTGGGACTTGTAATAAACATTCCAAAATCCCATCTCACCCCTACTCAATCTCTAGAGTTCATAGGGGCCTTGCTAGATACCACAACTGCAAGGGCCTATCTTCCCCAGGCCCGTTGCCTACGCTTGGTGCAGTTAGCCTCACAGATTCAGTTAAAATCCCATTTAACTGCTCGAGAAATGTTACAACTGTTAGGCCACATGGCATCCACTGTGCATGTGGCTCCTTATGCTCGCCTTCACATGAGAGCAGCTCAATGGACTCTGTCCACCCAATGGACCCAGGCATCAGGGTGCCTGTCAGACAAAATAGCAACCTCCAGTCGCCTCTTTTGCTCTCTCCAGTGGTGGAAGTCCACTCAAAATCTGTTGCTGGAGTCCCCCTTTCAACAGGTGTTACCCCAAGCAACCCTTACAACAGATGCCTCTCCAAAGGGTTGGGGAGCTCATCTACAAGATCTCTCCACCCAAGGCATCTGGTCTCCACAGGAGACATCTCTACATATCAACATCTTAGAGCTCAGAGCAATCTTTCTGGCTCTCAGAGTCTTCCACACCCTGCTCAGCTACAAGACAGTCCTCATTCACATGGACAACCAAGTAGCCATGTTCTATGTGAACAAGCAGGGGGGGGACTGGCTCTCTGTCCATCTCATGGCAGTGTATCTGCCAGGGGTTCAAAACTCTTGGGCAGACAGACTCAGTCGAGTTCTGCTTCCACACGAATGGTCCCTCCATGGGGACCAGATAGCCAGAATCTTTCAAATTTGGGGAACCCCGGACACGGACACAGACCTGTTTGCAAGTCTGTGGAATGCCAAACTTCCCCGGTTCTGTTCCAGAATTCCGTGTCAGGGAGTTCAGGCAAGGGAAGCCTTCCTCCTCCATTGGGGGCAAGACTTCCTCTATGCCTTTCCACCCATTCCCCTAATTCCAAAGACACTGTTCAAACTTCAGAGAGACAAGGGGTCTATGATCCTCATAGCACCACATTGGCTACACCAAGTGTGGTACCCTCTACTTCTGCATCTCTCTCAAGCTCCCTCCCTGCACTTGGGATCTGCTCCAGACCTCCTGTCCCAGGAGGAGGGAACGTTGTGGCACCCAAATCCCCAGTCTCTTCACCTCAGAGCCTGGTTGCTGAAGGCCTAGACCTTCAAAATTTGCATCTTTCTCAGCACGTGAAGGATATCCTTCATGCTTCCAGAAAGCCTTCCACTAGACGTTCCTATGCTTTTAAATGGAAAAGGTTTACCATTTGGTGTGCAGAGAAGGGTCTTAACCCTCTTGCAATACTTCTGAATTCTTTACTAGAGTATTTGCTGCATTTATCCCATGCAGGCTTTAAAACGAATTCAGTAAGAGTCCATTTGAGTGCTATTGCAGCATCCCTTAAACCTCTCAATGGACAGCCTATTTCCTCTCATCCTCTTATAGCAAGATTCATGAGAGGCCTTCTTTTAACTAAACCTCCCATTAGACCACCTCCAGTGGCATGCAACTTGAATCTGGTTCTTGGCCAGCTTATGCAGCCACCCTTTGAACCCTTAGACACTACCTCCTTGAAATTCCTTTCCTGGAAGGTCATTTTTCTCATTGCAGTCACTTCAGCTCGCCGCATCAGTGAGCTGCAAGCCTTGGTGGCTAATCCTCCTTATACAAGGTTCCATCATGACAGGACTAATCCTCAGGACTAATCCACACGTTATGCCTAAAGTGGTCTCACCTTTTCATCTGGACCAGGAGGTTTGTTTACCTGTCTTTTTTCCAGGACCTCATGCATCAAGTGCGGAGAGGAATCTTCATACCCTGGATTGTAAAAGAGCTCTTGCTTTTTACTTACAAAGGACACAGCAACATAGAAAGTCCTCTCAACTCTTTGTTGCTTTTGATCCCTCTCATTTAGGACTTCCAGTCTCTGAGAACTCTGTCCAATTGGATTGCTCAGTGTATTTCTTTCGCCTACCAGAGTAAGAACCTTTCTCTGGAGGGCCATGTCACGGCTCACAATGTGAGGGCCATGGCAGCCTCTATGGCTCGTCTAAATTCTGTGTCCATCGACCAGATCTGTCGAGCGGCCACCTGGGCCTCGGTTCATATCTTCACAGCCCATTACTGCTTGGACAAGGACTCCCGCCGGGATGCCTTGTTTGGTCAGGCTGTTCTCAAACACCTGTTCCATACCTAATCAACTCCTACCCTCCATCCCTGACTGGATGCCTGAGATTCATGGGTGGAGGTAGAGCCCTTCCCAGGGACTCACAACCTGGGTGATCTCCCAGGCATCTCTTGCTGGGGAGTCCCCATATGTGAAGACTCATTCCTGCTTGTTCCTGGAGATAGCACAGTTACTTACCTGTAAACAGGTGATCTCTGGGAACAGCAGGAATAAGTCTTCACAACCCACCCACCTCCCCTAGGAGTTGTATCTCTATCTTTCTTTCCTTTCCTCACTCTCTCTTTGTCTCAGCTTTAAAACTCGAACTGGAGAGAGGCGGTTAGGAAAGGCGGGAAGGCAGCGCGCAGGCGCTGTGGGATGCTCCCAAAAGCTTTCCTTTTGGACGCTGGGGAGCGTTCCCGCGCAGGCTCAGTCGGTACCGACGATACCCATATGTGAAGACTTATTCCTGCTGTTCCCAGAGATCACCTGTTACAGGTAAGTAACTGTGCTTTCCCCACTCCACGAAAGGTGCTGCTTAAACAGCCTAGTCTGCTCAATGGTTAGACCAACCTTGGGGTTAAAAAAGAGTACTGCTGTTAATTAAGCTATTAGGACCCTCCTTCACACAAGCTGATGTGCCCTGGCAAGGCCTACCTCCCTACACCCCTAAACCAGCCAATTTACTGCCATTTTTAGGTATGTTCCAAATAAGCAACAGCACCTATTACAGAGGGTGCTTTCATTTTTATTGACGACAGTTTGTCTGGTTGTATGCATCTGTTAAAACAGATGGGTATGGCCCCTCTCACCCCCAAAGCAGCAAGTGGAAGAGCTGGTGGGAACCCCCGGTCCCCTGGCATGAATGTGAGTGGGGGGGGGAATGAGGTTATGGTCAGAAGCTGCCAAAGGGAGGCCCCAGGTCCCATCAGTATAAAGAACAGATCTGCAGCCTGGCCAGCAGGTGGTCTGGGTCCACTGGCATGAAGAATGCTGCTGCAGTCTGACTGCCTGGGAAGGGCCAGTTAAGGTGCTAGAGGAGGGAGATAGGGAATACATAAGGGAATAGGTGGGCTATAGAAGAGGGAAGGAGGAGTGCAGCATTGGGGAGGGGAGAGGTGGGGTTAGATGAGGGACAGAGTTGAAAAAGTGCAAGCGAGGGAGTAAGAGGCAGGAGAAGGATGGAGGGCAAAGATGGTTGGGAAGGAAGGGGGAGAGGGCTCTTCTGGCAAAAACGGAAAATAAAATGTAGTGAAGGATAGGTATGGGAAATCCCCATGACAAGTAGACATTCACACACACTCCTATGATATATATGTACATAGTCCCTGACACGCTGCATGATACACATGCATGCCCTTGACACCTCCCCATGTCAGATGCATGCACTCCCTCCAACATGCCCCCTGACACACATACATGTACTCCCCACCTGCCCCATTCTGTGAACAGGGGAACATGCCATGGTGTCACACTGCAAGTGTACACTTTTCAACTCTTTAAAACTTAAGACTACTTCATTCTTGAAGCTTAACTAACCAACCAACCCTTTACAACAGTGCTTTTCAAACTTTTATCCCTTGTGATCACATTTTAACAACTGAAAATTCACACGACCCCAGATGATGAAATCAAACATATAGAGATCGCCAGCCTCCTTCCCCATCCTCCACTCATCTAAAGCAAAAATGCAGCAGCAGTGGCAACCACAGTCAGCACAGG
The DNA here is from genome assembly GCA_033557465.1 of Ichthyophis bannanicus. NCBI lineage: Eukaryota > Metazoa > Chordata > Amphibia > Gymnophiona > Ichthyophiidae > Ichthyophis > Ichthyophis bannanicus. The sequence goes on along the minus strand of CM066032.1, from coordinate 675,666,905 downwards.
GTCCCTTGTGTCAGTGTGCGTGTGCGCTTACAGACCTCAGGACTCGGCACGGGCAGCAGCAGTCAGAGGGTCCCTTGGGTCAGTGTGCAGTGTGTGCTTACAGACCCCAGGACTCAGCATTGGTTTCCAGCCTAACAGCAAGCTTACTCGGGAGGGACAAAGTTAACGACTGGTGACTTTGCATTGGTCACAGTGAAAGTCCAGAGAGATGGTGAAATGATCATGTTTGTGACCCCATCTACTGATGTGACCCCATTTGGGGTCCCACTGAAGTTTGGAAACCACCGTTTTAGAGACTACTTTAAAGTTTTCATAGGGTTCTAACGTATAAGCAACCCTGAGCCTAAGTACACAATCCTCTTGGCTTAGTTTCCGCGTATCATGGCTTGAGGGTTACAACTTAATGTTTCTTAATCTGTTTTAATGTCTGAACTTAATTTAAACCTTCCTACTCATGCAAATTATCCATCTCTCTCAATTGCTTACCTATCTAAACTAAAGAAAAAAGAACAAAAACGTTATACATGACCACAATTCACTAAATATTAAGATTAATAGCTTATTTCATACAATTTAATTTCATCCTTCCTTACCTATTTTAGATTCTCATTCATGGCCTTCCTGTTTTTAGCTCAAGGTCTCTTACCCTTTTCAGTCTCTTCTCTGTCTGTTCCAACTAGATTGGAAGCTCCAAGGAGCATGGGATTTCCTTTGTATGTGTATGTAGCACTATGCACATTTTATGTGCACTCGTACAAATCATGATCATCACAGAATAAATCCATAATGCACACAATGTCATCTAACAGAAAAAATCCATTGCATTGAATATTGGGCCCAGAATGTATCTCCATTCCAAAATACATGCAATAAAACCATGCCCAGAACTCTTTATGCTGTGACTTATATAAGTAATGCTTTTTCTAAAATCACTATATAACACGTTGATATCAATATGCAAATATACTTTCCACACATGCAAATCGTGGAATGCTTCTAAAATTGCCTCCATAGTCTCCAGAGTCCCAGTAGTTTGTGAAAAATCCATGCATGAGAGAAAAGAAAAGAAAGCTCTGCTTATAAGGCCAATAAAGTGAACACAAAAAAAAAAAAAAAAAAAAAGAAGATTAAAGAATATTTTCCTTCCATAATTAACTTTGTCAATTTCTAGGCCAAGATAAAAAAAAAAAAAAAAAAAAAAAAAAAAAAAGCTGTAAGAACCCTTTGTTGTGCATCAACAAATTAACCTCTGTCAAATGAAGCTGTCACTTCAACATCCACTAAACAATCTAGATGAATGGATGCAAACAGACAAGCAAAAAAAAGAAGAGGGGGGGAAAAACTCCCCACACATCAACAGGTTGATCAGCCATCTCCCAGGAAACATGCCCATTGGTTTAAACAGAGAGCAGCTGTTCTGTGGGTCTGCATGCTCACTGAGCTGACGGCTGGCTTTATTATTAAGTGTATCAATTATTGAAGTGCAGGTCTCTAGATCAGTAACAAGACTAGGCCTAACAAAAGCAGTGTCACATCCTAATTAAACAGCTCACTGAAAAATAAAATTCTACGGAGTGTTAAACTGCCCAAGAGATGCACACAAGACTTATATTCAGTGGTAAAAGGCATTCTCAAACTACAGTAACAGCAGTACTAAACATTGACACTTGGCTTTGCAAAAAAATCATTAAATTGTGTCTGGTTAATTCACATTCCCAATCCAGTAATATCGCTCAGTGTATTTTTATAGGATTCTTATTCACAAAATTTACTGCACTTGAATTCAATCCTCATATCTCTTTAAGGCTTGCCACCTAAAACTAAGCATTTTGCCTCAAAACTAAAAAAAATAGGTTTTTAATTTTAAAAAAAAACACACAAACACACAATGATAATTCTTTATAAACCTATTACATGTGAGCTTTTCAGCAACTTCCCTAAAACTATGGAATAAGCACGACACTAAGGCCCTTTGTTTAGGAACATCCCCACATTTAAAAAAAAAATTAACATTTACACCCGCTCACTATTTCGGATCATGGGATGGTAACAGGGAGGTGGCATCCCAGGCAGGGAGGGGCGGAGGGGGAAACTAGGGGGAAAGATGAGGTGATTGGTAAACTGTGCAAAACTTGGCAGGATTATGTAGAGTACGTCAATACAGGGGAGGTGGAGGGACTTTGTGGGATGCAGGGAAGACCTATATGAAGGGGAGGGGGTGCTCATTCATCCTGTAGCACAGGCAAACGGGGCAAGGGAGGCAGAAACATGGAAGCTGATGAAGTTAATTGCGGATTTCCAGAAGGCACATTCAAGAACCAGGGGGCAGCAGGTGTATCGGCAGCTTAGTGTGACTTGAGCCTGGCCGCAGGCAATGGACATGGGGTAGAGGGCACTGTTCCCTCTAAGCTGTGCGCGTGTGTGCGCACACACACCTCGCCGAGCGAGCGCACATACTTTACAACAGAGCGCACAAAACCTTTGGCTCTGATTCTGATAGAAAACACAGACGTCTTAAAATTTAAAAGTTATGATTGTAATTACTAGAAATTTCCCGCTTCATTTAGTAATCGTCTATTTTCATTTAATTTGATTAAAATCAGTGTGGTGTACATACTGTATTCTGATGTGTAGTCAAATTTTAAAGTATATAACTCCAAGTGTCGTTATGTGGCGCACAAAAATTTAACCTTCCTTCAAAAGCTGCACACAGCTCATATTTTATGCGCACACAGCCTACAGAAAATTAGAGGGAACATTGGTAGAGGGTACGTCTCCTGAGAGCAACCAAGAGGAATTACAAGGAATGGAGGGAACCGGGCAAGAACGTTGCTTGCATGGCAACACCGGAAGCAGAGAGAGAATCGCGGTTGGTTGCAGAGTTCAGTAAGGGCTGAGGGGAGCAGGTGTGTTTGAAAGGAGTTTAGGAAATTTTATGCACAACTATGAGGAGGACGACGACCTCCAACCAGGGCAAACTGAGCATTATCTAGAGGAGATAATTCTCCCAAGGGAGGAGGTGGTGGATACAGAGACCTTAAGTCGGCTGGTCACTGTGGCCGAGATGGAGAGAGCGATAAAAGACGTTGCCAAAGGGAAAGGCATCTGGGAAGGATGGGTTTCCTGTAGAATTTTACTGTGGAGCTAGCCCTGGTGCTGGCTCGGACCTTCTCTAGGGCTCTACAGGGGGGGGACTTTCTACCAAGGTCTTTCACACTAGTCAACCTAATGGCTTTGCCCAAACTGTGAGATAGTCTGAGCAGTGTGGCAGTCATAGGCACATCGTAAAAGCGATGTCAAGCTCTTGATGAAGGTCCTCGTCTTAAGCACATGCTTCCATGCTTGGTCCACCTGGACCAAACAGGGTTCATTGGGGGTCAGGTCATATCTAACAAATGTCTGCAGAACAATCAATCAATCTCATCCACTGAGTCAGGATACAGAAGCAGAAGGCTCTCTGTGTGGCCTTGGACACCGAGAAGATGTCAGAGTAGAATGGGGGGTTTTGATTGTGATGTTGTGCAGCGTTAACTTGGGGGGAGGGCTTTATTAGGGGGATTCAAGCACTGTATGAGGCCCCTCAAGTATTAGTTAATGGGGTGCACGCTTCACTAAGCTGCAGGGGGATCTGGAGAGATGTCCTCCTTTCATTTAAAGTTGGATGGGGAGGGCTGCAGCCCTGAAAATGCATATCATCCCCAAGTTTAACTTTTTTCTATTTCATCAGCTTCTGATATATGTCCCTGCTAAATTTCTGATGAAGTTGGAAGCCCAATTGGTGAAGTATATATGGGATCGGGGGAGGACCCGCATTTGGGTTCAATGTTATGGCCTTAAAATGGTATTATACGGCAGCAGTTCTGCATGCTGTTCGGAGAGGGCTATCTGGGTCGAAATGGAGAGAGTCATGTTTGCCCCGCAATCCCTCTTTGAATGACTGGGCAGGGAGGGAGGGAGGGAAATTTGAGAGCATCCCTTTCTCTATCCGCTGTGGAAGGCGGTTCGGTGGGGGAGGAGGAAGGGCCTCTTGCTATCACTGATTTCTAAATTAACAAAATTGGCAGATTAGTCCCTTTCAGAGGGGAACTATCGGGATCTGTTGAGGAAGCTGGGAAAAGGGTGCATCACCAGGTTTGATGCTTTTTAGCAGTAGAATTTTTCTTTCCATGAGGGAGATGCAGCAGCGGATGGGTGAGCAGATTCCATTTTTTACAATACTTCCAGCTCCATTATTTTGCTACTAGGACCACTCTTTGGTGTCATCTCCTGGGACCCTCAACACTACTGGAGGAGGTGCTCTTTAGAGGGTATGGGATAAAAGCCCTAATGTCCAAGATGTATGGGACCCAACTACAGGGGGCAGCAGTACTGGCACCTCCACATATCGCCGGGTGGTGGGAGTGGCTGGGTGAAGAGCTGCCTGATGGGGCATAAAAGTGGATACATAGTGAGCTCTATAAGGCCACCTGGGTTACTTTTTGGTGGCAGACAATTGCAAATCCTCTATCGGGTGTATACCACTCCCCCCCTCCATGCTGGCCAAGGCGGGTAGGATTGCCTCCAGTGCCTACTGGAGGGGTTGTGGGGGTCAGGCTTCATTTTTTTTTCACATATGGTGGGACTATTCAGCCATCCAAAGGTATTGGGCAGAGGTTGAGCAGGGTATACGCCTTATAAAAGTGAGGTGGTGTCCAAGCACCCTTTAGAAATGTTGTTGGGGGTGGTACACGACTTTCCACCAAAAAATGGAATGCATTGCTATGTTCTAAAATGTTGCTGGCTGCCCGAGTGGCGACTGCATGAGATAGTGCTCCGATAAGGGCCCCTCACTCGCAGACTGGCAGCAGAAAGTGGGTGAGGCAGTTAGGCTTGATATGATGACCTACAGGTTATGAGGCCAGGAATGGATGCTTGAAGATTTGGGTGCTATTTCTCAGACTGCATGACAGGATGATGTGGGAGCGAGAAAGGAGCACAGGGGTTTGACAGGAGTGGGGGACACACTGAGCAAGGTTGTTGTGGGGGGGGGGGTTCAGTTGGGGGAGAAGGGTTCATTTTAAGTTTAAGATGTGCTGTTTGACAGGTACCTTCCCATTTTACAAGGGGAATCTACGTGGATATAAAGCTCCATATCAGCATCTACACCTGAGCACGGGTATGCATAAGTGCCTCTCTGAAAGGGTGTCAATGCAGAGGTCTGCCCCTCCCCCCAGAAGGCATCCAAATGTCCTCTATCCCCCCACCCTGAAAGCATCTGACCCTCTATAGCCCCCACACACAGCCTTCCAAGCCCCCTATCCAATCCCTCAACCCGATGAAGCCCCCTTCTCCCCAACTTCATCTCTGATCTTATGGGGGCGAGGGTTCCTGGTATCTAGTGTGAGTAGCAATCCCCAATTGCTCTTGCTCTCCACTGTACCACCTTCATAACTGTGCCAGTGACCTCCAGTAATGATCTCATATTACCTCTAGCACTAAAACTCCAAATAAGGATATTTGGCGAGATTATGGGCACCATGAAAAGCAGAAGCAAACGAGAAACACTCCTACTCACCATTAGATACCAGGGACACCCCGATAAAACTGGGGATTGGATCAGGAGGTGGGGGGCGTGATGAGATGGGGGCAGAGGAAGCAATGTTGAGGGGGATGGTGTTGCAGGATGAGGGTGTGCATTTACATTGGGAAGCAGCACTTTTAAAAAGCTGTTCCCATACAGATATGGGCTAGGATAACATTTGTTTTACCCAAATGCAACTTTTTAATAATTGCTGCTCCATGTCCTGACTTGAATGTGTAAATTCCTCTCTCCATGTCTTTCCAGAACTGGGCTCTATATCACAGATTGCATCGAGCAACAGAGATGGCTTGGCCAAGTTGATCACATTATGAGGCAACAGCACACAGAAACATGACGGCAGAAAGATAACATGGCCTATCTAGTCTGCCCTTCCATAATCACCCACTTACAAGAGTCCCCTTTTTTCTTTTAGAGCGCCTCTGTGTTTGCCCCATACACCATGAACTGATATTATGTAGTTTACATCTTGCACATTGCTCTGTTCACATTACCCTGAGGGCTTACAGTGTTAAACTATTCCTTTTGAAAGAGTTTAAGCAGTAAAAATAGTGAAAAGTGAGATTTATTTATTTTTATTGTGTTTTTGAAGTGCCCTCAAGTCAAAACCGACTCCTTGGCAACCCAGCAGCCGCTGGATTTTCTTGGCAAGATAAAGTAGATTGCCAAGCCTTTTCTTCAAAAGCAAGGGAGGGTCAACGACTTGCCCAAGATCACAAAAAGTGCCAGTGGGAACTGAACCCCAGTGTCCTGGGTGTTAGGCTGTTGCTCTAACCACTAAGCTACTCCTCCCACTAGCTTCGCATTTTTTTAAATAATTCATAGTGCACAAAACAGCCAGTCTAACAGGGAAATGTATAGCACTAATATAGATACAACTAACTTAATATTTCCGGGCTACAGCTTCTCTTGGTTAAACTAAAAATTAAACAGTCACTGCTATAGACTAAGTTTCAGGCAGTGGACAGTTTGAATGGAAGAGCGGCGAACTGAAGGAGGGAGCCAAGCATGGCAAAACAGATTTATTTATTTATCTAACATTTCTTTTATACCGCGCTCTTTATCATCAGTGCGGTTTACAATTAACAGAACGAGTCGAGGACCACAGGGCACTCTCGAGTTTACATCGAACAGGGAGGAAAACTTGGATAGAGAACAGATACCTGCTGATCCCCCAGACCGGGATATGAAAAGATGCCTCCGCCAAAACCAAAGATGCCGGGAACCCCCTCTGCGAACCACTTGAATCCTGAATTGCAAAATTTCCAACCAGAAACGCATGACAAAGCGCTCACTGACATAATTGAGGCTCAGAATGGGCCAAAATGCTCCCACCATGTTGGTCATCACGAAACTGATGGAATACCTGCCGCTGCCTCAAACATCTGAGGAAACGGGCACCACTTTCAGGAGAGGTAACTTGTCCAATGTGATCTGCACAGCAGTCCTGTTGTTCGCATACCCACAAGGAGAGAAGACGCAAGCAGCCGAGAGACACTCTGCATTCCAAGCTATAGCCATACTGAATGGGGACTAGCATCCAGCGATCCTTGGTGACCCGGGCCCATTCCTCAAGAGGCAAAGCCTGCTCCCAAAAAAGGAGCCAGGGAAAGGGCCTCCAAACCTTCATTGCACGGCCCGGAAGGTCCTTCTCTGGATGGGACCAGGTCACTAGGCCCAAGTGCTCCAGAACGAGCTCATTCTCAGTCCTAAATCCATAAGCAAAACAGGAAGAAAGACTTTCCAGCCCAGTAGTGATAGGCGTCCCAAGACCTCCAGGGAGTCTGACCAGGCTGAAAAGAAGCTCCTGACTGCTTCACAGGCCTCATGGACCTGTCCTTCAGAAGGCAGTAAGATTTGGTCTTACCCAGGTCCTTCACCAGCTTCTCCAAAATCAGACCCAACAGTAACATACCTCTAAGGCCAGATGGGCAACCAGATTTTGGAAGACTAGTCCATTGCCCATGACTGAGCCAAGCCAACACTGTCACCATTGACAGGGCACAATCCCTGGCCACAAGACATGCCAGGCCATTCATGGCATCAGATGTCCATGCTGTTTTGCCCTGTACTGTTTGCTCTCAATGTGATTGCTGTGTTGCATGTCTCCCCCAGGTCTGATTGCTCACCACAGCTACTGACTCCGCCCCTCCAGGAAGTGATGAGGCCGCGTTCAAAGTAACCTCCTGCAAGACCTATCATATTTAAAGAATGCTCCTGCGGCGCTTGTTGCCGTGGCAGCGCATGACAGGCACGCATCAAAGGAGCGCACCTAAGGAGCACAACATGCTCCTTAGGTGCGCTCCTTGGGGGGCGCTGGTAGCTGGCCAAACACGCTCTTATTTGTTTTGCAACTATCTGTGCCTTTCGCCAATTCTCTGGTTTCAACAGGCATTTGTCTCCAATTTCCGCTAAGTCAGGTTTCACTCTCACTTTCAAGCCTTAAACCTTGTATTTCAGACAGACATTCTCCCTATGTCAGCTATCCCCGTTCTTTGGCGGAATCGCCCCTTACTCTATTTCTCGTCACCTTTTGGTTACAGGTACTTCTCGGACTCTTGCTAATTTGTGTCCCTGCCACCCCACCACATGCATTTCACGGCCCAATCCTCCTCCACCCGTGTCTCTCCTACCTCTTAAACTGTGCATAGTTAATTGTCGCTCCCTACGAGCCAAGACTCTGTTAATTCAGGATCTTATCTTTAAAGACTCCTTAGACCTCCTCTGTTTGTCTGAAACATAGATCAAGGACGGCGAACAACCTCATTACCAGATGCCTCCCTCCCCTCCCCATTTTTTCTGCCCTCTGTCCCTCGCATCGACCGCACCGGTGGTGGTGTCCCTGCACTTTTTGGTTCTACCCTCCCTATTTCTCAAATTTTCCCCCCTTGTTACGCTATCCTGAATCTCTTCTCCTATGTCAGTCATCCCCTCCTGTCCACTTCCTAATTCTCTACTCTCCACCCTGCCTCCATCCCCACCTATGGGATGCTCTTACCCTCACTCTTGGACCTCTCTTCAGTTCCCCCATCTGGTGGTGGTGGGCGATTTCAATGTTCACCGATTCTCCCTCCTCATCATCCAAGGATCAGTCCTTCATCACTCTCCTCCATGACCTCTCTCTCAAACAGCATGTGCTTTTGCCCACTCACTCGGCCAGTCACACTTTAGATCTGGTAATCCCTCCTCTCTCCTCCCCTCTACAAGTCTCGCAACTCTCGGTAAGACCTCTTCCCTGGACCGACCACTACTGTCTGACGTTCCTACTGGATTCTCCCGTTCTCAGGTACACCACATGCCCGATACCCCCTTCTAACATACCTGTCACTTCTGGTCATCTGTCTCATCGCATCACTCCCCTTGCGCTTCAACTTTCCCCACCTTCTAATCAACTTCTTCCAGGTGACTTCTCTTCCCTCTCCCCAAACACTCGGATGTCATTTTGGACCTCTAGTCTCTTCTGCTCTCGAACAGGTTGCTCCCCTTCAGTCATGGCCATTTCACCACTGCTCCACTCATCAGCTTTGGTATCACTCTGGACCGCCTTTTGCACAACCACCTTCGTCGGGCTGAGCGTCACTGGCGAAAATCCTGTACTCAGTCTGCTCTGGCCAACTTTCATGAACACCACCGCCAGTATCATGCCTGCACTCAGACCAAATTATCTTATTTCTCAAACCGCATTTCTACTGCTTCCACTCCATCTCAACAACTTTTTTCGGTACTAAGATCCCTTACTTCACTTCAATCCAACTCCTCCCCAGCCCCCTCTCACCAATTTCCCAGACCATCTAATCTGGCCTCCTCCTTCGCCACTAAGATTCATAATCTCCATTCATTACTTGCCGCTTGTCCTTCTCCCTTCCCCCCTCTCCCTCTCCCCAGCCATCTCTCTCTCACATCTGGTCTGCTTTTCATCCAATCACTGCCTCAGAACTGGAAAACTACTTGCCCTCTCGATCCAGTCCCCTCCCATTGGATTCTCGAACCTTCCCCTTGCACTGGTGCCCCCCATTCTTGCCATGATCAATACCTGCCTCTCTTCTGGAACCTTTCCTTCCCCTTGGAAGCATGCCTTAGTACACCCTCTTTTGAAGAAACCATCCCTTGATCCTCTGGATCCATCACACTATCGCCCGGTTTCTAACCTCCCTTTTCTTGCTAAAATTTGGAGAAGATTGTCTTTACCCAACTTTCCCATCATCTAAACTCTATAAATTTCTTTCACCCTCGACAATCTGGGTTTCGTCAGGGTCAGAGTGTTGAAACAGTCCTACTAGTGTTTCTTAATGAATTACACTCCTCGCCTAATAAAGGTGATCTCTCGGTGGCGGTTTCTCTAGACCTCTCAGCAGCCTTTGATCTGGTTGATCATTCACGCCTTCTGTCACGTCTTTGAGATACTGGTCTTCGTGGATCCGTCTATCGCTGGTTCTACTCCCTTTCTTTCATCTCGCTCCTTCTCTGTGGTCTCACCTGCTGTCTCTCTCGGACCCTGTCCCTCTCCACTTCACCGGTATCCCTCAAGGATCAGTCCTAGCTCCCCTGCTGTTTAATCTCTTTCTAGAACCACTTGCTCTCCAAATTCAGCAGTCTGGACTATCAGCTTTTCACTATGCTGATGACTGTCATTCTCCACCACACTTAACCCCTGCAGTCTGATTTTATGCCCCTCATTTCCTGTCTTTCCCAAGTTTGCAGACTGGCTAACCACTAACTGCCTTCATCTCAACTTGGCCAAGACATCCTCCACCTGGTTCACTTTTGGGAGCCCCTGCCCTTCAATCACTCCTACTCTCGGTAACTCCTATTCCTGTAGTCTCATCTTTTTGGTATTTAGAGGTTTTATTGGATTCTGACCTGACCCTCAGAGATTTCATCTCCTATCTCACTACGTAGTCATACTATTGTCTTTGCCAGATTCAATCTATCAGTCCTTTTCTCTCACCCTCTGCCCTGACCACCCTCACTTTGTCTGTAGTTATGTCTCGCCTCGACTTTTGTAATTCTGTTCTTGCAGGTATCACCCACATTCAGCTTCACCGTCTTAAGCTTATACAAAATACTGCAGCCAGGATTATAACCCACTCTTCTCCCAGAGATCATGTCACCCCTCTACTAATCCATCTCCACTGGCTTCCCATTGATTTCCGTATCAGTTACAAAGATTCTCATACTGGTACATCAGGTTGTTAACATCCACACTCCACAGTACTTAGCCGACCTTCACTTTCATGTCCCAACACGCAGCTTACGTTCAGTTCACATAAACCGTCTCCATCTTCCTCCTCCATCACGTGCACATCTATAATCCACCCATCACGCAGCTTTCTTTTTTCTTGGTCCCGCCCTCGAACTCCCTGCCCACCCCCTCTGACTAGAGCAAGATTTTTCAAGATTTAAGGCTTTACTTAACACACACCTCTTCACCACTGCTCATAATCATAAAAACATAAGATATGCCATACTGGGTTAGACCAAGGTCCATCAAGCCCAGTATCCTGTTTCCAACAGTGGCCAATACAGGTCGTAAGTACCTAGCAGTTTCCCCAAAAGACACAGGTTCCTCAATGCTTGTATTGGGTCAAGCAGTGATATCCCATGTCCCTTTTAATAATGGTTTATGGACCTTTCCTCCAGGAACTTGTCCAAACCTTTTTTAAACCCAGCTACACAAACAGCTTTTACTACATCCTCCGGTAACATGTTCCAGAGTTTGATTACACATCGAGTGAAAAAATATTTCTCCAGGACCAAGCAGGAAGTCAGTCCTCACATATGGGTGACATCGACGTCAATGAAGCCCTTGTGGAGCATTTCCCCAGCTTTCCAAGAAAGCCTTTGGGAATGCAGGCACATATGCGCGGTTCCCTTCCCGCCTAAAGGTGCCATCTTGCTCAGTCTCTCTTTTTCCGTGAAGCCCACCAGACGTGTGTCCTAGTCCTCCCGGAAAATAGATTTTTTTCGCGATTCCTTCGCTATTTTTTCTCCGGTTCGATGCCAGTTCCCCTCCCGCTGGGTTCGGTACACCGGTATCAAGCCCGATCTTTTTTCGTTTTTTGCCCTTCGTGGCTGGCGTTTGCGCCCTTTTTTCTTTTTCCCTAGAAGGCCGGTCATTTGACCTCGCGGGGACTCTTTTCCCTCGATGGCTTCCAGTGGGTTCAAAAAGTGTGATCGGTGCAAGAAGCTAATGTCTCTCACCGACACACACGACTGCTGCCTTCGGTGCCTCGGTCCTGACCACGATCCTAAGACGTGTGGACCATGTGGAAAAATGTCTTCCAAGGCGCTTCAAAGTCGTCAGCACCAAAAGGAAAGGCTTTTCTCCGACTCAGCCTCCGGCCAGGCCCGGACCTCGTCTGAGGCCTCGACATCTCGGGAATCGGATCCCGAGCACTGTTGGGGCTCCTCGGACAGGGGGTCCCCCGACCGGGAATGAAAGGTCCCTGGCTCCTCGAGAGCTAGGCCTTAGACCCGACCGTCGCCCCAGGCCTGTGGAACAGGAGAAGCCTCCTAAAGTACCTCGAGTGGAGCCTGAGTCTGCTGGACACGTAAGTCCGGTAGTCCTCGTGGACTCTCCTCCCAGAGAGCCGACGTCAGGCCCGGCACCACTGGGGCCCGAGTTGGGGGCTGTTGAGTCTCCTGAGCTGGGTCTCAGGCTGACAGCCTTGGAGAGCAGACTGTTTGCCTTCATGGAACAGCAGCAGGCACTGATGGCCAGCCTGTCTGGTGCATCTGCCCAGACCACCGGGACATCGACATCGAAGTCGACCCCGGAGACTCAGCCAATACGCGAGACCATAAAGGCTCGAGGTCGACCTCGGTCGCGGTCTCCCTCGACCTCCCGTTCGAGACCGAGGGCGTCAATGCCGGTGCCTTCAGCGTCGGGGCGGGTGCTCACAGGCCCCGCGCGGTCGGACCCCGATTCCTCATCGGACGAGTCCGCCTGGGAGACTGAGGACGAGGAGTCCCGACACCTTCCGGACTCGGTGCTTCCTGTCGGACTCACTGCAATCCGAGCCCCGGAGTAGATCTCCTCTCCCTCCCCCCCCCCCCCCACCCCCCGGAGGATACCCGGTTCTCGGAGTTCGTCAGGGATATGCCACTGCGTTGGCTATTCCTGCGGACCCCGAGGAGGAGCCTCGAGCCAAGGAGCTCGAGGCCCTACAGTACGACTCTCCTCCAAAGGAGGCCTTTACTGTTCCGGTTCCTCCGATGCTGGAACGGCTCCTCTTCCGGATGTGGGAGGCACCGTCCTCGGCGCCGGTTCTAAGCAAGCAGGTCAATTCTATCTATCGACTCCGGAAGAGCCCTGGCTTTCAGAAGGCACAGCTACCACACAATTCCATGGTGGTGGAATAGACCATGCATCGCCTGAAAAGTCTGAAGATGCATTCCGCGGTGCCCCCTGGCAGGGAGGCCCGGAACCTCGATGGTTTTGGTAGAAAGTGCTTCCAGGGCTCGATGCTTGCTTGCCGTGTCGTCTTACCAGCTGTACATGGGCATGTACTTGCGAGACCTGGCCAAGGAGTTGGCCGGGTTCTCTGCTGGTCTCTCCGGGGAACCCTTGCAGAGGTTCAAGTCCTTGTCATCGGGGATCCGGGAATGCTCCAAGTTCATGTCCTGCGCTGCCTACGATGGCTTCGAGCTTCGGCCCGTGTTGCAGCAGCCGGCATTGCGGCTCGACGCCAGGCATGACTGCAGTCATCGGACCTCGAGCCATGGGTTCAGGACAAGTTGGTTGATGTCCCTTGCCGAGGTGAGAACCTTTTTGGCAAGCCCATGACCGAGAAGGCCGCACAGCTCGAAACCGAGCACCTCACGAGGACAAGGCTGTCTAGGAAGAATTCTGCCCCTTCTCACAAAAAGAAGGGCTCGGGTAAAAAGCCCTTTTACCCGAGGAAGGGCACTGCCTACAAACAGTACCCACAGTACCAGGCTGCCAAAGCTGCCCCTCAGGGTCAGCAAGCCAAGGGGCAGGGTAATGGGCCCCGTAGGCAGAAGACTCCCAAGCCTCCGGCCCCTGCTCCCACTCAGCAGGGTGGGGGTTTTTGACTCTTTAGGCATAGCCTCTCCATCCCTGCTCTCCCAGCCCTGCACAGGAGGTCGCCTCGCTCTGTTTGCCCACAAGTGGCCACTCATCACTGGGGACAGTTGGGTGTTAAGCACAGTCCACAAGGGCTACCTGCTACACTTCCAACAACTGCCTCCTCCATACTTTCCGGGGAGCCTCCAAGGCCTCCCCTGCACACAGATCTTCTCCTTCAGGAGCTCCAAGGTCTGTTGGTGGACAGGGCGGTGGAGCCTGTGCCTCCCCACTTACAAGGTCAAGGGTTCTACTCCAGGTATTTCCTGGTACCCAAAAGAACCGGTGGCCTTCGGCCTATGCTAGACCTCAGAAATCTCAACAAATTCCTAGAGAAGGAAAAGTTCAAGATACTTACTCTTGGAAGACTTCTGCCCTACCTCCAGCAGGGAGATTGGCTATGCTCATTAGATCTAAAGGATGCATACACTCACATCCTCATTCATCCAGACCACAGAAAGTACCTCAGGTTCAATGTGGGAGGAAACCATTATCAGTACAGGGTACTGCCTTTTGGCCTCACCTCTGCTCCCAGGGTCTTTACCAAATGCCTGGCAGTGGTGGCGGCCTACCTGAGAAATCAGGGAATCTTTGTCTTCCTCTATCTGGACAACTGGCTCATAAGGGGTCAGACGTGCCAGGAGGCCCGACAGGCCACCTTCAGAACTATTGCTCTTCTTCAAAGCTTGGTGTTTGTCATAAACTTCGCAAAGTCCACTTTGCTCCCCTCCCAGAACTTGGAGTTCATAGGGGCAAGGTTGGACTCTCTCCTGGCAAAGGCATTCTTGCCAGAAGACAGAGCCCAAAGACTGATAAACTTAGCAAACCAGTTTCTCAGCTGGTCACTGGTCTCCACCAGACTCTGCCTGAGGCTTCTTGGCCACATGGCTTCGACAGTACATAAGAACATAAGAACATAAGAAATGCCATACTGGGTCAGACCGAGGTCCATCAAGCCCAGTATCCTGTTTCCAACAGTGGCCAATCTAGGTCATACGTACCTAGCAGTTTCCCCAAAAGACACAGGTTCTGCAGTGCTTGTACTAGGCCAAGCATTGATATCCTGGGTCCCTTTTTAATAGTGGTTTATGGACCTTTCCTCCAGGAACTTGTCCAAACCTTTTTTAAACCCAGCTATACTAACAGCCCTTACTACATCCTCCGGTAACAGATTCCAGAGTTTGATTACACGTTGAGAGAAGAAATATTTTCTCCTATTTGTCTTAAATAGTTTACCCTGTAGCTTCATTACATGCCCCCTAGTCCTTCTATATTCTGATAGCGTAAACAATTTATCCACGTTTATCCGTTCCACTCCATTCATTAATTTATACACCTCTATCATATCTCCCCTCAGCCGCCTCTTTTCTAGGTTAAAGAGCCCTAACCTTTTTAGCCTCTCTTCATAGGAGTAGCCTTCCATCCCCTTCACCAATTTGGTGGCTCTTCTCTGTACTTTTTCTAATAACTCTATGTCCTTTTTAAGATACGGTGACCAGAATTGCACACAATATTCAAGGTGCGGTCGTACCATGGAGCGATACAGAGGCATTATAATATCCTTTGTTTTATTCTCCATCCCTTTCCTTATGATACCTAGCATTCTATTTGCTTTCTTGGCCGCCGCTGCACACTGGGCGGAGGGTTTTAACATGTTATCCACGATGACTCCTAAATCTTTTTCCTGGGTGGTGGTTTCTAATGTGGAGCCTTGCATCTTGTAACTATAGTGTGGGTTGTTCTTTCCTAGGTGCATAACTTTGCACTTGTCCACATTAAATTTCATCTGCCATTTGGATGCCCAGTCTTCCAATTTATCCAGATCCTCCTGCAGTTTTCCACAATCCTCTTGGGTTTTAACAACTTTAAACAGTTTTGTGTCATCTGCAAATTTGATTACCTCACTAGTTATTCCCTTTTCCAGGTCATTTATGAATATGTCAAAAAGTAGCGGACCCAGTACAGATCCCTGGGGTACTCCACTATTCACCTTTTTCCATTGGGAATATTGGCCATTTAGCCCTACCCTCTGCTTTCTATCTTTTAACCAGTTCCCGATCCACAATAGTACACTGCCTCCTATCCCATGACTTTTTAGCTTCGCCAAAAGTCTCTGATGGGGGACCTTGTCAAAAGCTTTCTGAAAGTCCAGATACACTATATCAACCGACTCACCTTTGTCTACCTGTTTATGCACACCTTCAAAAAAACAGATCAGATTAGTAAGACAAGATCTTCCTTGTCTAAAGCCATGTTGGCTGTCTCCCATTAGGCCATGACTATCTACATGCTGTGTAATTTTGTTCTTTATGATGGCTTCTACCATTTTCCCTGGTACAAGTGACCCCCAATGCCAGGCTCCATATGAGGCCTGCACAGTGGTGCCTTCGGACTCAGTGGTCACAGGCCACAGGCAGCCTCAGAGACAGGATAAGGGTGTCAACAATTTCTGAACTCCCTCAGCTGGTGGCTGCACCCACCCAATCTGCTGCAAGGGGTACCTTTTCAGATTCCTGGGTTCACAGTGGTGTTGACCATGGACGCCTCCCTGCAGGGCTAGGGAGCTCATTGTCTAGGCAAGTGCACCCAGGGCCTGTGGTCTCCCTGGGAAGCTGCACAGCAGATCAATCTACTGGAACTCAGGGCTATTCGGTTAGCCCTCAAAACTTTCTCTCCTACCCTGGCTCATCAATCTGTCCTAGTTCAAACAGAAAACCAGGTAGCCATGTTTTATGTGAACAAGCAGGGCGGAACTGGATCCAGGCTCCTTTGTCAGGAAGCACAGGACCTTTGCTTGTTTGCCCTCAAGCACAACATGCTTCTCAAGGCTGTGTACCTTCCTGGCCAGGAGAACTACCTGGCCGAAAGATTGAGCAGGATTCTGCAGCCCCACGAGTGGCAGCTCCATCCTTTGGTGGTTGAGGATTTTCCTGAAATGGGGACTTCCATCCATAGATCTGTTTGCCAGTCCACTGAACAAACAGCTGCCAAAGTTCTGCTCCAGACAACCGCATCCTCTGCGGATAGCAGATGCTTTTCTGATCCCATGGTCTCAGGGCCTCCTGTATGCGTTTCCTCCCACGCCCTTGGTGGCCTGAACCCTGTTCAGGATTCTTCAGGACAAGGCCTTGGTCCTGCTGGTGGCTCCCAGGTGGCCGAGACAGCCTTGGTTTCCACTTCTGCTTCAGCTGGCAGTGGATCCCCCACTGTCTCTGGGGTTGCAACCCGACCTTCTCTCTCAGGATCAGGGTTCCCTTCTGCACCCCAATCTCAAAGCGCTCAATTTGATGGCCTGGAGGCTGCAAGGGTAGTTTTGGCTCCCTGGGGCCTACCTCAAGAAGTTGAGGAGGTTGTCCTAGCCTCTAGGAAACAGTTCACTAGGCAAACCTATGCTCTCAAATGGAAAAGGTTTTCTGTGTGGTGTCAGCTACGTACAGAGGATCCTTTCTCCTGTACTGTACCAGTAGTGCTTCAGTACTTACTGCACTTATCAAATCAGGGACTTAAGTCCAATTCTGTTCGGGTCCACCTCTCAGCTCTAGCAGCTCACCACTCACTGGTGGAAGGACATTGTCGGTTCACCCCTTGGTGTTCCGGTTTCTCAGAGGCTTGCTTTTGCTCAAGCCTCCAATCCGTCCTCCTGCTCCTGAGTGGGAGTTGAATGTGGTCTTGCAGCAACTGACTCGCCCACCCTTTGAGCAGATGGCTATTTGCCCTCTACGCTTCCTGTCCTGGAAGACACTCTTGATAGCCCTAACCTCAGCCAGGCGAGTGAGTGAGCTTCAGGCCCTGGTCTGTGACAGGCCTTACACCCGCTTCTATAGGAACAGGGTAGTCCTTAGGACTCATCCAAAGTTCCTCCCAAAAGTTGTCTCCTCCTTCCACCTTAACCAAGAGGTGGTTCTTCCAACATTCTTCCCTAGGCCTCATGCAAGCCAGGCTGAAGCAGTTCTGCATACCCTGGACTGTAGGAGGGCCTTATCCTTCTACCTTGACCGTATGCAGGGGCATAGAAGGGCTACTCAGCTCTTCATATCTTTTGACCCTAATAATTTGGGGTTAGCTGTGTCCAAGCGTACCTTGTCCACCTGGGTAGCTGACTATCACCTAGGCTTACAGGATGGCTGACCTTCCTTTGCAGGGTCGGGTCATGGCCCATCGTGTCAGGGCAATGGCTGCCTCAGTGGCTCACCTCCGCTCTGTACCATTGGTGGACATCTGCAGGGCTGCAACTTGGTCCTCAAGCCAGACTTTTGCGGCCCATTACTGTCTGGAGAAGGAGTCCCGTAGGGACAGTGCTTTTGGCCAGGCAGTACTCCGGAATCTCTTTGAGGTTTAGGCAACTCCTGCCCTCCAGCCCTCCATTGGGCTACCGGTGGAGGTTCTGTCAGTGAAAAGCATTTCTTTGATGCTGGGACTAGAGGGAGTTCTCTTGTTCAGCCTGGGTTCCTTGGTAGCCTAGAGCTAGGGAGTCACCCATATGTGAGGACCAATGTTCCCTCTAATTTTCTGTAGGCTGTGTGCGCATAAAATATCAGCTGTGTGCAGCTTTTGAAGGAAGGTTAAATTTTTGTGTGCCACATAACGACACTCAGAGTTATATACTTTAAAACTTGACTACACGTCAGAATACAGTATGTACACCACATTGATTTTAATCAAATTAAATGAAAAAGAGTAGTTACTCACCTGTAACAGGTGTTCTCCAGGAGCAGCAGGAATCAGTCCTCACTTATGGGTGACATCGGCGCCGACTGAGCCCACGCGGAGCAATTTCCCCAGCTTTCGAAGAAAGCCTTTGGGATTGCAGCGCGCATGCGCAGTCCTCTTCCCGCCCAAGGATGCCATCTTGCTCAGTCGAATGACATAGCAGAAGACAGCAACCATAAGAATGACTGCAACTCCAAGGGGAGGAGGGAGGGTAGTGAGGACTGATTCCTGCTGCTCCTGGAGAACACCTGTTACAGGTGAGTAACTACTCTTTCTCCAGGACCAAGCAGGAAGTCAGTCCTCACTTATGGGACTCCCTAGCTTAAGGCTACCGGAGACCTCAAGCTGGAAGGAGCTCCCTCCAGCTCAACAGCACAGAAGGAAGGAATCTTCTCTGAATATGAATCCGGCCGGTAGCCAACACCGGGGACGGAGGGTAGGAGGGTAGGTAAACCTCAAAAGGATTGTGGAGGACTGCCTGCCCGAAAGCACTATCCCTGTGGGACTCCCTCTCCAGGCAGTAATGAGCCGCAAAAGTCTGGCTGGAAGACTAAGTAGCGGCCCGGCAGATGTCTGCCAACGGAACAGAGCGGAGGTGGGCTACAGACGCCGCCTTCGCCCTGACACAGTGCGCCGTGACTCGACTCTCCAAGGAGAGGCCGGCTGCCTCATACGCCCAGGCGATACAGTCAGCTACCCAGATGGACAGAGTACGCTTAGAGGCAGGGACCCCCAACCGATTGGGGTCAAAGGAAACGAAAAGCTGGACAGCTTTCCTATGCTCATGCGTACGGTCAAGGTAGAAGGACAAGGCTCTTCGACAGTCCAGGGTATGCAGAACAGTCTCAGCTCTGCTGGTATGCGGCCTGGGAAAGAAGGTCGGAAGAACCACCTCTTGATTGATGTGGAAAGAGGAAACCACCTTTGGGAGAAACTTAGGGTGCGTCTGTAAGACAACCCTATTCTTGTAGAACCTGGTGTAAGGGGGCTACCTAGCGGAGGTAAGGGCTACCGAGAGTTTTTCAGGAGAGGAAACGGAGGGGGCAGGTAGCCATGGGTTCAAAAGGCGGGCAAGTAAGCCTTTGTAAAACCACATTGAGATCCCAGTCAGGAGCCGGAGGGCGCAACGGGGGCTTAAGCAGAAGCAGGCCCCTGAGGAAACGCGCCACCAAGGGATGCGAGGAAAGAGGCTGGCCCTCCACAGGCGAATGGTGTGCCGAGAGAGCACTGATGTGGACTCTGACAGAGTTGGACTTGAAGCCGAGATCGGAGAGGTGAAGCAAGTATTGCAATACCACCGATACTAGGCAGGCGAATGGGTCCTCAGAACGCTGAGAACACCAGACCGAGAAGCGACGCCATTTGAGGGCGTAAGATTTCCGGGTAGAAGGTCGCCGAGACGCCAGGACGACAGCTTCCACCTCCGGAGGGAGCGAGAGCGGAGCTAGGACTACCCTCTCAGCAGCCAGGCCATCAGGTGAAGGGCCCAGAGGTTGGGGTGCAGGAGAGTACCCTGATCTTGGGTCAGAAGATCGGGCTGAAACCCCAGAGGAAGAGGGGTGTCCACCGCTAACTGCAGGAGCAGAGGAAACCAGGGTTGCCTCGGCCATCGGGGCGCTATCAGGATCACGTAGGCCCCGTCCCGGACAACCTTGAAAAGCGTCCGGGATACCAGCGGTGTGGGAGGAAAGGCATACAGTAGGCCTGTGGACCACGAAATGAGGAAAGCATCCGGAGCTACTCTGAGGGGATGCGGATGCCGAGAGCAGAACCGGGGTAGTTGCCAGTTCAGGGGACTGGCAAAGAGGTCCACGGTGGGGGAGCCCCACCGGCGGAAGATTTGCTGGGCAACGCCGGGGTTCAACCTCCACTCGTGGGGCTGCAAGACCCGGCTCAGCCTGTCAGCCAGGCAGTTTTCCTGCCCGGGCAGGTAAACAGCCTTGAGGAGGATGTTGTGGTCGACAGCCCAGGAACACAGTCTCCGGGCCTCCTGACAGAGCAGGAGGGAGCCCGTGCCCCCCTGTTTGTTCACGTAGAACATGGCCACCTGATTGTCCGTCTGCACCAATACAGACTGACGCGAGGTGAGGTGAGAGAAGGTCTGCAGAGCTAGGCGGATCGCCCGCAGGTCCAGGAAGTTGATCTGTTGAGCCGCCTCCCAAGGAGTCCAAAGGCCCTGAGTGCGTGCTCCCTGGCAATGCGCTCCCCACCCCAGGAGAGAGGCATCTGTCGTCAGCACCTGGGAAGGTGCGGGAGACTGAAAGGGCATGCCCAGTACCAGGTTGGGCAGGTGAAGCCACCATTGCAGAGAGGAGACCAGGCGGTTGGAGATCTGTAGACGGTCCGCCAGACTCCCTGTGGCCTGATGCCATTGAGTGCGAAGACCACTGGACAGGCCTCATATGCAGCCGGGCGTTCGGTGTGACATGGACCGTGGAGGCCATATGACCGAGCAGCTGCAGGAACCGTCTGGCCGGGACCGGGGACGCGCTGCGGAACCTGCCGGCCAGAGCCATGAGCCTGTCGGCTCGCTCCCGAGGCAAGAAGGCACGAGCTCGCAGAGTGTCTAGCCGTGCCCCTATGAACTCGAGATCCTGAGAGGGACTCAACGTGGACTTCCCGAAGTTTATGACGAAGCCCAAGTGCTGACGCAGAGCCACCGTGCGCTGCGTGGCCCGAGCGACCTCTATGGCCGACTGCGCTCGGACGAGCCAGTTGTCCAGGTATGGAAAAACAAACAGGCCTTGAAGTCTCAGGAAGGCCGCCACCACTGCCAAGCATTTTGTGAACACCCTGGGGGCAGAGCACAAGCCGAAGGGCAGCACGCGGTACTGATAATGTTTCCCTGCCACCACAAATCTGAGATATTGTCGGTGGTCCGGATGAATAAGGATGTGGGTATAGGCATCCTTTAGATCCAAGGAGCATAGCCAATCTCCCTGCTGGAGGTAGGGCAGCAGGATTCCAAGGGTAAACATCTTGAACTTTTCCCGCTGCAGGAACTTGTTCAGGTTGTGTAAGTCCAGAATGGGTCTGAGGCCTCCTGTTCTCTTTGGGACCAGGAAGTACCTCGAGTAGAACCCTTGACCCCACAGATGTTGGGGCACTGGCTCCACAGCCTGCTCCCCCAGCAGACCCTGCAGCTCCTGAAGGAGCAAGTCTCTGTGCAGAGGGGGGCCTTGGAGGCTCCCCTGGGAAGTAGGGGGGAGGCACCTGGTGAAAATGCAAGAGGTAGCCCCTCTGAACCACCTGCAGCACCCAGGAATCGGTCGTTATGGCCGACCACCTGTGGGCAAAGTGGATCAGCCTGCCCCCCGTGCTGAGCGAAAGAAGCGGGGGGGGGGGGGGGGAGAGGCTATGCTGGCATAGTCAAAAGCCCCCACCCTGCTGGGCAGGGGGCTGTGTAGCAGGCTTGGGGGCCCTCAGCCTACGGGGGCCATTCCCCTGACCCTTAGCCTGCGGGCCCTGAGTGGGAGCCACCAATGCTTGGTATTGAAGGTGGGGTTGCTTATAGGCAAGCACCTTCCTCGGGTAAAAAGGCTTCTTCCCCGGCCCCTTCCGCTTCTGCGAAGGAGCGGAGGTCTTTCGGGACAGGCGAGTCCGAGTGAGAGAGTCTCGGACTTGAGTTCTGCCGCCTTGTCAGACATGGGCTTACCGAAGAGGTTTTCACCTCTGCAGGGGACAGACTAGCTTGTCCTGTACCCATGGCTCGAGATCGGATGACTGAAGCCAGGCCTGCCGGTGGGCACCGATGCCGGCTCCGGCCACTCGGGCCGATGCCTCGAAGCCATCGTAGGCCGCCCGAGAAATGAACTTCAAACACTCACGAATGCTATCGGACAAGGCCTGGAACCTCTGCAAAGGTTCGGCGGAGAGACCAGCCGAGAACCCTGCGAGCTCTTTCGCCAGGTCTCGGAGGAACATGCCCATATACAGCTGGTATGTCTGCACTCGGCAGGCCAGCATGGAACCCTGGAAGCACTTCCTCCCGAGGGCATCCAGGTTTCGGGCTTCCTTACCCGGGGGCACCGAGGAGTGCATCTTTTGACTCTTAAGCCGATGCATTGCCGATTCCACCACCATGGAGTGGTGCGGCAATTGCGCCTTCTGGAACCCGGGGCTCTTGCAGACTCGATACATCGAATCGATCCGTCTGCTCAACACCGGCGTCGAGGCCAGATTTTCCCACATGCGGAAGAGCAGCCGCTCCAGCATCGGAGGGACCGGCACAGTAAAGGTCTCCTTCAGGGGAGAGTCGTACTGGAGTGCCTCGAGCTCTTCCGCGCGAGGCTCCTCCTCGGGATCCGCGGGGAAAGATAAAGCCTTGGCCATATCCCGCACAAAATCAGAGAAGCGCGTATCCTCCGGAGGGGATCGCCTTCGAGGCTCCGACTCAGGCGAGTCGGAGGGGATGCACCGGGTCTGAAAAGAGCCGGGCGACTCGTCCCCTTCCGTGTCCCAGCCCGACACCTCCGTGGAGGAATCGAGGGGCTCCGTGCGGGCGAGGGTTTGTCCCGACGCCGGCGTCGACGACCTCGGTCCCAAACGGGAGGCCGAGGGAGACCTCGACCGAGGATCGACTCGAGCCTGCATCGACTCGAGGATCGACTCGGCCGCCAGGGTCGACATGGACGTCGACGTCCCGGTGGTCTGGGCAGATGCACTGGCGAGGCCGGTCATCCATGCCCGCTGCTGGTCCAAGAAGGCAGATATACTGCGCTCCAAGGTCGTCAATCTGAGGTCAAACCCAGAAGACCAGGCAGCCACCGACTCGGGCCCCGACGGCATCGGGCCTGACGTCGGTTCCGTAGGGGAGTCCAGGAGAACAATAGTATTCACATGTCCAGGCGGCTCCACCTCGAGGCGGGGGAGCTTGGAAGGTCTCTCCGCCTCCAAGGATTCGGGGCGGCTGGCGGGGCTATGCGACCCGGCCCTTGAGGGACCAGGTGCGTCCTCCGACGACGCCCGCGCGAGTTTCCTCTGCCGACGACGCTCCCGGCCAGGGGACCCCCGTTCAGAGGAACTCCGACGGTGCTCGTGGCCGGAGTCATGAGACGTCGATGCCTCCGACGAGGTCCGGGCCGGACCGGACTCGGGGTCAGAGAAGATGCGGTCCCTTTGCGATTGCCGACTCCTCAGCGACTTGGAGGACATCTTGCCGCACGGACCACAACTCCCGGAGTCATGGTTGGGTCCGAGGCAACGGAGGCAGAAGTTATGCGTGTCTGTAAGAGACATTAATTTAGAACAATGATCACATTTCTTAAACCCGCTGGCAGCCATCGGGGGAAAAAGGGCCCCCGCGAGGTCGAAAGACCGTGCCGCCAGGGGTGGAAAAGTGGCGGGAACGCCAGTTAGAATAATCGAAAACAAAACAAAAAATGTGAACTGACTCGATAAGGGAAAAATCGAGGCCGGGCAGGAAAAGGACACGCGAACCGAGAAAAACAAAGAATTAATCAACTTTTTCAGCGGTGGTAACAAACTACGTCTGTAGGGCTCCGCGGAAAAAAGAAGATTGAGCAAGATGGCATCCTTGGGTGGGAAGAGGACAGCGCATGTGCACTGCAATCCCAAAGGCTTTCTTCGAAAGCTGGGGAAATTGCTCCGCGTGGGCTCCGTCGGCGCCGACGTCACCCATAAGTGAGGACTGACTTCCTGCTTAGTCCTGGAGAATAGACTATTACTAAATGAAGCGGGAAATTTCTAGTAATTACAATCATAACTTTTAAATTTTAAGACGTCTGTGTTTTCTATCAGAATCAGAGCCGTAATTTTTGTGCGCTCTGTTGTAAAGTATGTGCCCTCGCTCGGTGAGGTGTGTGCGCGCGCACACGCGCACAGCTTAGAGGGAACAGTGGTGAGGACTGACTTCCTGCTTGGTCCTGGAGAAAGAGTAGCTACTCACCTGTAACAGGTGTTCTCCAGGAGCAGCAGGAATTAGTCCTCACAACCCTCCCCCTCCTCCCCTGGGAGTTGCAGTTGTACATAGCTAAAACAGCACACAAAAATGTAAAAATAAACTATGTCATTTGACTGAGCAAGATGGCACCTTTAGGCGGGAAGGGAACCGCGCATGCGTGCCTGCATTCCCCAAGGCTTTCTTGGAAAGCTGGGAAAATGCTCCGCAAGGGCTTCATCGACGTCGATGTCACCCATATGTGAGGACTGATTCCTGCTGCTCCTGGAGAACACCTGTTACAGGTGAGTAACTACTCTTTTCTCTTATTAGTCTTAAAAAGGTTACCCTGTAGCTTCATTGCATGTCCCCTAGTCTTTTTATATTCTGATGACAAACAATCAAAGTTTACCCATTCCACTCTATTCATTAAAATTCCCAGTCTCAACCTCATGACCTGGTTATATCTGTTTGTTGATCTCTCCTCTATGTCCCATCTGAATGTTTGCTTTAACTTCTCTCTTCTGTCACAGATTTTGTAGTTTTCCTGAGCCTACTCTGGATTAAAAATTTTTGAGTGTAAGCCGCTTTGATGTTATAAAAGGCGATATATCAAAAATCAATAAACAAACATAAAGGAAGGCCATAGCAGATGCCAAAAGGAGGGATAGAATCACTCAGCAGAAGAGACTGAATCTACTAGAGCAGAGCTAGAGATATCAGGCCTGCACATGCTGCCAAATGAAAATCAGCTGCCACCACAGAGAACTGGATCTTCAACACAAATCCACCTTTCGGTCAACAGTATCCTTTTAGGCTAATCCAACTTCCACAGGACTGGCGATCCATCTGATAATCACCATGACCTGCGCATCCACCTTGGAAACATCAAACCACACACTGCACTCCTCCAGGAGAGCACGCATTCTCTTATTTTTATTTAATTTTATTTTATTTAACAATCACTTATATACCGCACTTTCCATGGATCAGGTGCGGTTTACAAAAAACAAGTTAAAAGACAGAGCAAATGTCTTTTTTTACATGAAACATCAGTGAACTAGGTATGAACTTAAAAACAAACAAGCTTAAATTAATTGGGATCAGGGACTAAAAATACATACACTTAGCACCACTGTGACCGGAACAGGCAACTGAATACCTCCAGGAACATAGAAACATGACGGCAGAAAAAGCGCACATGGCCTATCTAGTCTGCCCTTCCATATCAACAGCCCTCATTTTTACCTTTAGATATCCTCTGTTTGTCCCATGCTTTTTTGAATTCAGATACTGTCCTCATGTCCACCACTCCTGCTGGGAGATTATTCCACACATCTACTACTCTTTCCGTAAAGAAATATTTCCACATATTACTCCTGAGTCTATCCCCTTTCACTCTCGTGCTATGTCCCCTATAGCAGAGCTTGCCTTCAAATGAAAGAGACCATCCTGTGCATTTATGCCATGGAGGTATTTAAAAGTCTATCGCTCCACCTCACCTTTCCTCTGAAGTATATATATATTAAGATCTCTAAGTCTGTCCTCATACGCTTCATAACGAAGACCATTAACCATTTTAGCCACCCTCTGTACCAATGCCAAACTGTTTATATCCTTTTGAAGCTGCGGTCTCCAGAATTGCACACAATACTTCAAATGAGGTCGCACCAGAGACTTATACAAAGGCATTATCACCTCCTTTTTTTCTGCTGGTCATTCCTCTTCCTATACACCCAAGTATCCTTCTGGCTTTTGCAGTCGCCTTTTCTGTTTAGCTACTTTAAGATAGACACAATTACGCCCAGGTCCCGTTCTTCTTTTGTGGAAAGTACCACCTCACCCTCTACACTGTACTGCTCCTTTCGATTTTTTGCAGCCCAAATGCATGACATTGCATTTTTTAGCATTAAATTTCAGCTGCCAAAAAGCCGACCAATCTTCAAGCTTAGCTAGATCCCTCCTCATGTTATCTACTCCTTCCTGGGTGTCTACTCTCTTGCGTATTTTGGAATCAACTGTAAATCCTGTAACCCCATGCTTGCTGTGAAATATCTCCCCTCCCTAATCGAAATGTACATACTCTAATTACCGGCCGGTACAGCCAACTCTCCCATGTATAGCAACCACTGCTGATCACTGGAAGCAGCGGGATACAAATGTACGTTAAATAAATAAATAAAATAAAATCCGCAAACAAGTGAATTTTACCCGACAGTTCTTCTGCAATATGACTAACCAAAGTTTCTAAAAAACTACCTTTTTACAGAACACTGATACTACTGAAATTACACGAACTCACCAATAAACCCCTTCATTCAAATGTAAATAGTTGAGGGATAGCAGTACAGGAGGATCCACCAGAACACTGAAAGAGCAATGGGACAGATAAGAGTAGAACCAGGATAATACAGACCTTTTAAAACCAAGCGAGGACAGGGTATCAAGGAGAAGATTGTAGTCAACAGTGTCAAAAGCAGCAGAGAAGTCAAGGATGAGGACTGAGTAAAGGCCCTTGGATTTTGCCAGGAACAAATCACTGGAGACTTTGGCAAAAGCTTTTTCAGTAGAATATAGAAGACAAAATAAACTTTACCTAGGGATACGCATTTCAGCTTACTTCTAAATTAACAGTGCAAAACCCAAAATGGGAAAGGAAAAAAAGCACAGTTACTTACCAGTAACAGGTGATCTCTGGGAACAGCAGGAATTAGTCCTCACATATGGGTACGTCGGTACCGACGGAGCCTGCGCGGGAACGCTCCCCAGCTTCCCAGAAGGAAAGCTTTTGGGAGCATCCCACAGCGCCTGCGCGCTGCCTTCCCGCCTTTCCTAACCAACTCTCCTCAGTTCAAGTTTAAAGCTTGCCAAACAAACTGCAACCAAGAAAAAACAAACAAGTTTTGAGAGTCAAGCCCTTCAGAATAGCACGTTTTAGAGGCTCAAAGGGCTCTGAAACCAGGGCCCTGAGAACTAGAGAGATCCCAGGAAGGGATAAATCACCAAAGGGGAGGGGATGCAGACACCAAACCCTTGAAGACAACATGAAATAGTCAGGTGCAAGGCTGAAGACGTTTCAGCCACCAGACCTCTGAAACAGGACAAGGCTACCACTTGGACTTTCAGGTAAGTAAGGGAAAACACCCTTTTCCAGATTGTCCTGTAAAAGACCAACAGAGCCGACACCTGGGCAGACTGAGGAACAAGCTGCCATGTGCTGCACTCACGCTCAAATAGGAACCAGATGCACATGTATGCCAGGCTGGTAGAATCTCACCAGGCTTTGAGCAGAGCTGAAAATACTACTGAAGAATAGCGCTTACGTGTCAGCTGACTCCCTTTAAGGCTTACGCCGTAAGAGAGAAGGAGCCAAGTCATCCAGGATAAACAGCCCATAACACAACTGGCCCCAAAATGGGGCAGATGAAGAGGAGTAATTTGCAAGAACCGTATCAGGTCCTTAAGCCATGCTCTCCTTGTCCAATCTGGCACCACTGGAACAAGCCATCCAAAAGGCATTATGCACCGAAGCACATGCCCGAATAGCAGCAATGGAAGCAGCAAATACAGCAGGCACTGCCGTGGCCAGAACTGAACCAAGGTGACAATGCCCTTGGACCCTGTTTCTACATGAGTGAAGTAATGGCACACTTTGGAGTGGGACGCGATCAAGTCCATCACAGAGCAACCGAAATGGTGGAGAAGTACCTGAAACTCCTCCTGACTCAACTCCCACTCTCTGGGATCAGAGGA
This sequence comes from Ichthyophis bannanicus, assembly GCA_033557465.1. NCBI lineage: Eukaryota > Metazoa > Chordata > Amphibia > Gymnophiona > Ichthyophiidae > Ichthyophis > Ichthyophis bannanicus. The sequence goes on along the minus strand of CM066032.1, from coordinate 675,638,879 downwards.
ATGGAGAAAAAAAGCAAGGATATTATAAAGCCTCTGTATCATTCCATGGTGCAATTGGATATTGTACATAAATTCTGGTCACCGTATCTTAAAAAGGATATAGTAAAATTAGAAAAAGGTACAGAGAAAAACCACCAAAAACGGTAAAGAGGACACAAGGATACACCTATGAAGAGAGGCTTGAAAGGTTAGGGCTCCAACTTGGAAAAGAGAGATACAATAGACATCCATTTAATTAATGAATTGAGTGGAACAGGTAAATGTAGATCGGTTGTTTACTCCTTCAAATAGTAGAACAACTAGGGGATACTCAATGAAGCTACAATGTAATTCATTTTAAATAAGAGAAAATATTTTTTCACTCAACATGTAATCAAACTCTGGAATTTGTTACTGGAGGATGTAGTGTAGCAGGGTTTACAAAACCGGGTTGGACAAGTTCCTAAGGAAAGGGCCATAAACCATTATTAAAGAGGACCAAGGAAATCTACTGCTTACCCCGGGATAAGCATTGTGGAATCCGTGTATCTTTTTAGGAACCTGACAGTTACTTGTGACCTGGATTGGCCATTGTTGGAAACATGATACAGGGCTTGATGGACCTTGGTCTGACCCAGAACCGCATTTCTTATGTTCTTATATTATGTTCGTATGTACTTGCAGTGCAGGACACAGCTGCTTTGAATGATGTGTAGCATCTTTCCGCCTTGGTGACATTCAGGAATGGGCCCCAAAACCTGCACAGTGATGAACGGAAGGAATCCCTTCTGCATGGTATAGTCGTCTCTGGGCCCACAAGCTCCATTAAAAGGGATGAGTATGGATCTGAAATACAAAAGCAGAGAAGGGGAGGCTTTCTAGGATGAAACACCAGGAGCCCCAAGACCCCCAAGCAAGTCCTGCATGCCTGCAATGGACAGGCCGAGACCAAACACGGAAAAGACTGCCTGCTTCCCAGGCCCTTTTGATCTATCCTCTTGCAAGGTGATAAGACACTACCACAGCTAAGTCCACCAACTTCTCCAATCAGACCCACAAGGCAGATTCCATTAAGGCCAGTTGAGTTAGCCAGGGCTTTGGAGGACATATTCACTACCAAGTGGCAAAGCCATAACCAATGCACATCACCACCAATAGGACAAATATCCATGGCCACCAAGGGGACTAGAACATACATGGCATCAGAAGGAAGGCAATAACAGACTTCAAAGGAGGGGTAGCAGCATCCAGTGGGGAAAAATGAATTCACAGGAGCAGGGCTTGAGGCTTCAGGCCTGCATACGCTGCCCACTGGAGAATTGCAGCTGCCGCTGCAAACTCTCTTCAGCAGAGTCCATCTTCCTATCCATAGTGCCTTTCAAGGCCAATCTGACTTCCATGGGAGTGAGGCTCACTTCGTGATTGCTTTGGACTTCTGCCTCCATCTTGAGTGGGCTGGACCATGTGATACACTCCTCTCAGGGAAATATCACATCTCCTTTTCATGCCTTTATCCCCCTAGGGAAGGGATCGGTATGGACCTATTCCGACAGGAACATGTTCTTGATTATTTCTGGAAACGGGAAGATTGCCATGAATATCCACACTGCCAGTAAAAGCGGGGAACTTACAGCCCCTGCTCAGTCACTGAAGTGTCAGTCACATACCAGGTGGAGAAAACTCAAGCAATCAATGCTGCCAGATCTCCCTTCCAAGTCGGGTGCCAGCCTCCACATGAACCTCTGACGGAGAAAACACTTTTTTGTGCATCTGACTCCTCAACCAAGATGGCAGAACCAGCACTCAAGTCCAAGTCTCAGACAAACCCCAGTCAACCCACATCTCCAGAAGACAAGCTTATGTGGGCTGTTCAGAAGGCAGCACTCAGAGTTTGTACACGATGTTCAATGTGCACTTGAGATGCAGAAATCCAAAGATGTTGTATGCAATAGGAGGCAAGAGATTAGTGTGCATAGAACAGGAGAGGGACCTCAGATTGCTAGTGTCAGAGGATCTCAAGGTGGCTAAACAATGTGACAAGATAGTAGCCAAAGCCAGAAGGATGCTGGGTTGCATATAGAGAGAGGAATAACCAGCAGAAAGGAGGTTGTAATGCCCCTGTAAGAGTTACTGGCAAGATCTCATATGGAGTATTGTGTTCAATTTTGGAGACCATATCTCAAAGGATCGATAAAGACTTAAAATGGTTCAGAGGAAGGCGACTAAAATGATTTGGAGCCTGCACCAGAAGACTTATGAGAAGAGACTTGAAAACCTAAATATGTATTCCCTGGAGGAGAGTAGAGGCAGGGGAGATATGAAAGAAGTAATTAGTTCTTACCTGCTAATTAGTGTTCCTGAAGGAACTCCAGTCCAGTCCCTTTTACTTCTGGGTTGCACAACCCTTCCAGCAGCTTGGAGGCTGAGCCCATCATCGTTTTGATGGTGTGGTATAAATACCACCGGCACCACCCACAGGCACCAGTAATCTATTGAAGAAGCAGACTTAACAGATAGTTTTATAGCATTTTTAGTTGTTAAAGGGCTAACTACAAACCAAACTAAAAACAAAACAAAACAAAACCAAAAAAAAAAAGGACTATTGCCCACTGCAAACAAACATCGAACCCGGGCAGGATCAGGGACTGGACTGGAGTTCCTTCAGGAACACTGATTAGCAGGTAAGGACTAATTACTTCTTCCTTATCGTCACTCCAGTCCAGTCCCTTTTACTTCTGGGGATGTATCAGAGCAGTTCACCCCTGGGCGGAGTTCGCCATCCCGGACTGAAGCACTGCATCCCCAAACCTGGCGTCCGCTGTCCTCTGCACGTCCAGCCTGTAATGCTTGGTAAAAGTATGCAGAGAGGACCATGTGGCCGCTCTACAAATGTCCAGTGGTGGGACCAAGCTGTGCTCCGCCCAGGAAGTTGCCTGCGCCCGTGCTGAATGCGCACGAAGACCTACTGAGACCTGCCTTCCTTTCAGGATATAAGCGGAGGCAATAGCCTCCCTGATCCACCTAGAGATGGAAGCCTTGGCCGCCGCCTCTCCCTTGTGCGGCCCTCCAAATTGAACGAATAAATGTTCGGACTTTCGAAAAGGCGCCGCGCGGGAGAGGTAACGCTTCAGTACTCTACGCACATCCAGGAGATGGAGCCTCCCGGCCTTCCCTTTTTGCCCTTCTCCCGCGAAGGACGGAAGTGAGACTGTCTGGTTCACATGAAAAGGAGAGATGACCTTGGGTAAGAAGGAAGGGACTGTCCGCAAGACCACCTTATCTTTAAAGAAAGAAAGAGAGGCCGAGAAGATAGGGCTTGAAGTTCGGAGACACGCCTAGCCGAGCAGATAGCTACCAGAAATACCATTTTTAGGGTCAAGTCCTTTAGGGAGGCGCTCCCTCCTGGTTCGAAAGGTTCCCTGGTTAAGACATTCAAAACCAGGTTGAGGTCCCATGGGGGGGGGGGGGGGAAAAATCACCGATCTTTGATGGGGCCGTAGCCTCCTGACTGCTCTTAGGAACCTACCCACATCCGCGTGATCTCCTAATGATTTTCCCCAGACTTTCCCCCTATAACAAGAGATGGCCGCTAACTGGACCCACAGCGAACTAGGAGCTAGACCTCTCTCGAACCCTGCTTGTAGAAACTCCAGAACCTCCGGGACAGAGGCCACCAGAGGCCTCTGACGTTCCGTGCACCAAGCTTCAAATATGTGCCACACTCTCACATAGGAAAGACAGGTCGAGCGCTTTCGCGCACTCAATAGAGTCAAAATTACCGAACCTGAATAACCTCGCTTGAGGAGCCGTGCCCTCTCAATAGCCAGGCCGTAAGCAAAAATCGATGCACATGAGGCATCTGAAGGGGACCCTACCGAAGCAGGTCCTCTCTGCAGGGAAGGCGCCAAGGCCGATCGGTCGCTAGTCGCACCAGACCTGCATACCACAGGCGATGAGGCCAACCCGGAGCTATAAGAATTACCAATCCTTGGTGGGCCTCCACTCGCCACAGAACCCTCCCTATGAGAGCCCAAGGAGGGAACACATACAGGAGACCCTCTGAGGGCCACTTCTGGACCAGGGCGTCTAAGCCCTCGGACATTCTCTCCTTCCTGCAACTGAAAAACCGGCTGGCTTTGGCCGTCGCGTAACGTGCCATGAGATCCATGACTGGCGTCCCCCAGAGAGCTATCACCTGATCGAACACCTCCTGCACTAGCTCCCATTCTCCTTGGTCTATCTTGAACCTGCTGAGGTAATCGACTGTTACATTTTCTGCCCCGGCCACATGCTGCACTGATAGAGCCAATAAATGAGCTTCCGCCCACTGCAATAGGCTGTCCGCCTCCTTCTCCAGGGGAGGGCTGCTTGTTTCCCCCTGGTGGTTGATATAGGCCACCGTGGTGACACTGTCGGAGAGAATGTGGACAGCCCTTTGCCAAACTAAGGACTCCAGAGCTCTGAGTGCCAACGCTACCACTCGTAGTTCCAGTCTGTTGATTGACCACCGAGACTCCCTCGGAGACCAGACGCCCTGTGCGAACTGGCCCTCGCAGTGGGCACCCCAGCCTGCTAAACTTGCATCCATCGTCAGCTGAACCCACTGGGGAGGTTCGAGGGGCATCCCGTATCCTAAGTTCTTTGGGCACCTCCACCACAGAAGAGCCTTTCTGACCCGTGGAGGACAGTAGAGCCGCATGGTCAAAGAATAAGGCGCGCTGAAGAGGTCGCATATGTGCCCTGGCCCACGGTACCACCTCTATTGCAGCCGCCATGGTACCCAGCAACTGAAGGTAATGCCAGGCAGAGGGGTTTCATCTTAATAGAAACTGTGAGATGGACGCTCAGATCCTTTAACCCCTGCTTCGTCAGGAAAACTCTTCCTCTCCTGGTGTCGAACCTCGCACCGAGGTACTCTATCTCTTGCGTGGGAATCAATCTGCTCTTTGCCCGATTGATGACCCACCCCAACTCCTCCAGGAATTCCACCACTCTGGTTGTAGCCGAACGACTCTCCGCTTCTGACTTCGCCCGAATCAGCCAGTCGTCCAGGTAGGGATGCACCAAAATTCCCTCCTTTCGGAGAGCCGCAGCTACCACCACCATCACTCTGGTGAACGTCCTGGGAGCTGTTGCCAGACCAAAGGGTAGGGCTTGGAACTGAAAATGACCTCTTGGTACCGTGAATCTCAGGAACTGCTGATGAGAGCTTCGGACTGGGATATGCAAGTATGCTTCCGTCAAGTCCAAGGAAGTCAAGAACTCCCCTTGCCTTACGGCCGCAATGACCAACTTCAGGGTTTCCATTCGGAAGTGAGGAACCCTGAGACAGCGATTGATTTGCTTTAGGTCCAGGATTGGACGAAAGAAACCCTCTTTCTTTGGTACCATGAAATAAATTGAGCATCAACCAAGACCCACATTGGTCTTTCGGAACGGGAACCACTGCCCCTAGCTCTATTAGCCTTGACAGCGTAACCTCTACTGCCGCCCTCTTTTCCGGTGGACCGCAGGGAGATTGAATAAAGGCTGGAAGTACCCGCTTTGCGAATTCGAGAGCGTAACCATCTCGGATTACTTCCAAGACCCATTGATCGGATGTGACCCGGGACCAGGCGGGAAGAAACTGCCTCAAGCAACCCCCCACCGGCAGGCATCCCTCCTGGACCCCCAGAACCTCATTGTGGTTTTCTGGGGCCCGAGGAGGAAGAGGGGGAGCCCCAAAACCTCTACCTGCACCACGAAACCCCCTGAAGCTCTGACCCCTAGAGGGGAAACGGCCCCTAAGAAAGGAGTTCGATCTGGCCGGATGGGATCTCCGGTAATCCCTTGGCTGATTCTGCAGCGGATCTGAAGAGTGGCCTTGCTTAGGCCTGTCTTCTGGGAGACTGCCACCTTTAGAATCTCCAAGGTCTTTAACCAACTTATCCAAGTCTTCCCCAAACAGCTTCCCCTTAAAGGGGAGGCGACTCAGACGTGCCTTAGAAGAGGCATCTGCTGCCCAATTACATAACCACAAATAACGCTTGGCCGCTACCACAGAGGCCATATTCTTAGCCAGGCTCCTAATGAGGTCGTACTGGCTATCCGCCAGATAGGCCGATCCGGACTCCAGCCTAGCTGAAACTGCTTTAGCGTCCTCTGGGAGACTGTCTGTCTGCCAGCTGAAGTTGTTGGGACCACCTCAGGCAAGCCCGAGCCACCCATGCCCCTGATACCGAGGCCTGTAAGGCGAGTGCACTACCATCAAAGGCTTGCTTCAACAGCGTATCTAATTTCCTATCCTGGGTATCCCTCAGAGCCACGCTGCCCTCTACCAGGATAGTTGTCTTTGTTACTGCCGACACCGCTGCATCTACCCTCGGTGACTTCAGTAGATCCTTGTCCGGTTCCGGCAATGGGTATAGGCGAGCCATAGAATGGACCCCTCTCAAACTTGATTCTGGTTGGTTCCACTCCTCCTGGATCATCTGACGCACGACCCTGTGTACTGGAAACACCTTCTGAGACTTCCTGACGGCCTGGATCAAGGGATCCTCCAAAGCTTCCTCCTCTGCTGGAGTATCGGAAGCCATACTGAGTACCTTCAATGACTCATTAAAGCAGAGCGCTCCTCTCAGCGAAACACTCAAACTATGCGGGATTGATCCTCCTCTGGAATCTCCCCCTCTTCCAGCTCTTCATCCTCCACTCCTACTTCTCTGTCCGAGACCTCCTCTTTGGGAGAGCCCTGTGATTGCGACACAAACGGCTCCTCACTTATTAGCCTTGCACGCTTAGGCAGAGGCCCAGAGTCCTGGGTCCTGGCCCTCACCGGCCCAGCCACAGCGTTTTCCTTTGCTGCCACTACTTCTCCTGTCCCCTGCCGGCGCAAACAATAGGCCTTGTACAAATTCTGGAGAAAAATGCTCCCAGCCATCCTCCACCCCCCCCCCCCACCCCGGATGTGGAGGGCAGAGAGAGGGGAGGCCGGCACGTCCAAGGCTGAGGGAGGAGGTGAAAGATTCCCCTCCTCCCTCCTGGGGATCCCCGGACCCTTGGGAGGTTTGGGCCATATTCAAATGGATCTCTTGTTCCACTGAAGCCGCCTCTGCAGCGCAACCCCTGCAGACTCCAGCTTCCGAGGTGGTACCCCTACGAGTGCCGCAGGACAGACACCATGGTTTGCCCATCATGCCCCTTTTTCACCAATTAACAATGTCTTAATAAAAACAGATAATTAATTAAAATGAACAAAATAAAAGGATCCAAATTAAATTAAATTAAAATTTGGGACTCAGAGCCTTCCCCTCCCCCCAACTGCTAGCAGTAGAGACTAAAAATCACAATCCCTCTAAACTAAACAGAAATATAAAGGGGGATTGCTTTTCTTATAATGTTAATAACTCTAGATTGTTTATTTTGATTTATTTTTTTGATTTCTTGTAATGATGAAACATTTTGGAAACCAAATAAAAAGATTATACCTAAAGGGGGATTGCTTTAACTGAGTAACAATTAAATCGTGAACAAAATATTAAACCTGCAAGCTTCCAAACCCAAATACTTGCGGTTTTGTAGTTCTTCCTCCAGCGCATGTACCCAGCGCGAGGAAAACAAGCGCCCTCCACGTGGGTAGGCCTCAGCCACGTGGAGTCCGGGCCAGCGCCTGTGAGCCTTGCAAGATGCTGACCGCCGTGCTCTGTCGAGCTCTAAAGGCTTCCAGTCCTCGGAGCAGCCTAAAGCGCGCAGTCGCTCCGTGGGCTTCAGCGCTAGGCGGGGGAGACCTCCGGTACAGCCGTGGTGCCGCCTCATGCACTCAGCCACCTTCTGGGCTTCGGCGCGAGGCGGTGCAGGCTCCCTGAAACTAAACTGAAGCGTCGGCAGGCTGAACTTGCGAGGGAAGACTCCTCCGGTCTCCCTTGCCTCTCCAGTAGACTTCTTCTCAGCTCCGCAAGAGCGGGCCTTAAGGGAGTGAGAAGGGGGGAGGGGTTTGGAGCTAGAAATATAAAGGTACAGCTCCCCTAAACTAAACAACGGCTATAGATAAAGAAATTAACGAAAAAGATAAATGAAATGATTCAAATTAAATTCAAATTAAATAAAATTTAAATTAAATAAGGTAAACTCCTGTAAGCACTCTGGCTTACTGGAACCCTCCAGCCGCTTGGAGGCTGAGAAAGCACACTTACTTACCTGTAACAGGTGATCTCTGGGAACAGCAGGAATAAGTCTTCACATATGGGTACGCTGGTACCGATGGAGTCTGCGCGGGAACGCTTCCCAGCGTACAATCAAAGAGCTTTTGGAAGCATCCCACCACGCCTGCATGCTGCCTTCCCACCTTTCCCAACTGCCTCTCCTCAGTTAAATTTTAAAGCTGAGACAAAGAGAGAGAGAGGAAAGGAAAGATAGAGATACAACTCCTGGGGAGGTGGGTGGGTTGTGAAGACTTATTCCTGCTGTTCCCAGAGATCACCTGTTACAGGTAAGTAACTGCTATCTCCAGGAAGAAGCAGGAATGAGTCTTCACATATGGGGACTCCCAAGCTGAGATGCCTGGAGTCCCAGCATGTTATAGGTTGGAACATGCTATCCTGCACAACACCAGGTATCCTGAGGATGGGGGGTAGGAGTTGAAGAAAGTTGCTGTGGAACAGCTAACCTAGCATAGGACTGCAGGGAAGGAGTCCATGTGTGGATGATAATTATCATCAATGATATTGAAGGAATATTGCAATATGGACAATCCCCTAACAGGATTACACAGCAGTAAGGAGATTCATGGGATCTACTGGGGAACCCAGTAGAGGAACCTCAAGGATGACCTCACTGTGAAGTGGAGGTAATAAACCTGTAGGAAAAAAAGAGAGGTGGTCAGATTCCTGAAAAGGTAAGAGGAAACCCCGGTGAGAACTGGGGTAGTACCAAAAACGGTGGGCCTTCAGCGGAAGGCTTTATGATAAAAGCCGAACTCTTTTGGCGACAGAGTGGCTCACCCTTGGGAGCAAAAAGAGAAGGCCGACCTGACTGTACAAACAGGCACAGTCCTTGTGGGAGGAAAAGGTATGAAAATCCCTTGTATCCCAAAAGAAAGGACAAACGCCTAAGGCGTTAGAGCCTGTGATTAGCTGAAGATCTGCAATGTCTCTCCTAACTGGGGTCAGCTAGGAGAGATACTGGAACATGGAGAGCTTCAGAGGTACCTAAACCTTAAGGCTAAGGTGGAAGTTGCTAACTACCACAAAAGTGGTTGTGAGTGTGGAACCCCAAACATGCTGGATAGCATAGGTATGGGTAAAGCCCATCTGTCAGAATTATATGGCTATATGAGCCTGGACAGTCAGGTATCCTGCATTTATTTACCTATCTACCCATAGTAAATATCTCGACAGATATATGAGAATATATCTATAGTGAGATACGAAGGGCATAAAATACACACAAAGATAGACATAGACATCTGTAAGATGTATGCTACAGATATGAATATATATGCCTCTATATGGGTGTCTGCAATAAAGCAGACAGATATGCCTACAGAACGGTATTCATAAAGGAAAATGTGGAGAGGAAAGATTCATCTAACAAGAAGGTGGAACCTACTTGAGAAGATAGAGAATCTGTTCCCACTGGTTAAGAGCTACAGGGATGCTAGGTAGTGAAATAACCAGGACGGTTACGTGAAAAGCAGAGGATGATATCAGTCTGCAGCCCGCAAGTCCCGAGTATTCTAGAACTCTAGCATGGTAAGTGAACAGGAGACGCATAAAAATGAGATACCATGCTGACCTGCTTAAGGGCAGAGAGATATCATGCGTTCTTACCATGAGGACGAGCTATAAGGAGAAAAGCATATTCCCGATTGGGAATACTATGGACCAAAGCAGGGAATTGGCAACTCCTTAAGCTTTCACGTAAGAGAAGGCCTATGTCCTTTATATTAAAAAGGGAGATCCTTTCTAGTCATGGGAGACATGACTGAAAAAGCCTTTTCCATCCATCTAGGACAGCTGTCGGAGAAAAAAACCCCATGCTCTCTAGAAAGGGCCCATAGTGGAGAGCTTCTCTGTAGGATTGCAGAGAGCATGATGCAGGAGAATGAGGAGATATAGAACTGGCTACTGGAGAGCCAGTACCTGTCAACTATGCTGTCAAACTCAGGGGAATGGAGATGGCAGAAAGAGAAGACAATCCAACAAGCTTGTAGTGAAAAGGTTTCCAAGACAGATGACAGCACTGACTTGGAGCCACTACTAAGACCAGAGAGAATGTTAGTGGAGAACAAATCTAGTTGCTGGTGGACAAAAACCAGTGGTCCAAACATTAAGGCTCCTGCATTGGCAGCTGTTTGCCAGACAGCAAAAAGAATGTTACTATTTAAAAACAGGAAGAACAGACAGAACAGGAGTAGAAAACTCTGGACATGTCTGATGAACTGCTTCAAAGCAAGATTGAAAAAGAGGAGTCAACTCAGAGAAAAGAACTCCGCACTGGAAAGTAACAAAACTAGAGAGGCTGAAGAAAAGCCCTCCAGTGAAGCAATACCGCTCTTACAGCTTGGTAAGAAGGTAAAAAGAATGGAGCTGAAGAAGACTTACAAAGTAGTGAGTCTATAGAAAGGAAAAAAAGACATGCTGGCACAGGAACTCTCATTTGATAGTGGTTAGACCTCTTTCCCTAGCAGGAAGAAGAAGAGAACCTTGTGCCCTATAGGCATGAACATCCTGACAGCTCACAGAACATAGAAAAATGGATGTCTCTTGGAAAGAGATCCATGTCTAGGGTTTAGAAAAAGCAGTGGATTGCCTCTATTGAGAAGCAGCAACTGCGGATTCTAACCCCCAGAGTCACAAGCATCTGATGAAGATTGATCAGAAACCCTATAGTTGCTGGGTTTGCTGAGCCTGGTGAGAGGTTGAATTCTGCAGACCAGGACGATGCTTCCCCTGTTTGGGAACATCTGCATGATGGGCAAATGATGCATAAAACCACCTTCTCCTATGGGAAGAAGGTTTGGCAGGACATTTCCTACCTACTGGGACAGAAGAAGGTGCAGAACAGCCCTTAGGAACAGGTAAGCCAGTGGACAACTGAGTAACCTGACGTAAAGACTCCTTGTTGAAAAGATTGTCTCCAGTACAAGGAGTATGTCCCAGTCTTTGCTGTGCCCATTTGTCTAAGTCTGAAGCCAGGCTCTACGTCGTGCCCCTATAGATATAGCAGAAATACTGCTAGCAGACTCAAAAGAGTCTAGGGAAGCACGAGTAAGAAAGCAAGAGATACTCTGGAGATGCTTAAGCAGTGAAGAATAGCCTGCACTCTTGGACTCTGGAAGAGAAGGAATCAAAAGATGTAATTGCTTTGTGACCTCCTCAAGAGACAGACTCATAAAAAATATATGAGAGAATTCTTGCAGACAGCATAGATGCTTGGAAGTTTTGACATCCAAAGGCATCTAGTGTCTTAGACTCACGACCTGGCGGATAAGAAGAGTGCTTTTTCTTACTTTTTATCCACCTCATTGCTGATTCCACTACTATGGAATGATGAGGAAGTTGAGTCTTTTGAAACCCTGGAGAGGGGGGCACCTGATATAAGAGATCAGTTGCTCTGGAAGGTGGGGGTACCCTTAAAGGGGTTTCCCACATTCCTAGAAGGAGTTCCTGCAAGGAATGATGCAAAGGAAGCATTATGTTCTTTGCTGTGGTAGAAACAGAGCCTTGTGTAGGATCATGTCCTGGGATAGGAATGGCAAGAGATCTTGCTATATCCAGGAGGAAACTCTGAAAAGAGGGATCCCCAACAGGAATCTCCCTTGGACAGGTTAGATCTGAAGAACTAGCCTGAGCACCGACAGAACTATCCAAATATATTGGAATAGAAGATCCTGCAGAGTGCAGTGTGGAATGCTTAAGGGATGGTCGCCGGTACTGGTTGTCAGGAGCAGCGACCGTCATTACCACATTGTCCATGCCAGGTATCGACTCCAAGCTTGGTATAGAAAGGAGCGATCCTGTTGAAAAAAGCATGGCAGGAGTTGGGCACGATGTTAATGTGGATACTGGTACCGATGCCAGTACCGGTACCGATGTCAGAGTCAAGCCCAACAGAGACATCGGAGCAGTAATCAGTGACCGTTCAATCGGTACCGGGGTAACTAAAAACCTTCGGCCGCTATCCTCGGTACCGAGCCAGCGGTATCGATCGGTGTCGGTACCAAAGCGTATTGGTACCCAGTCTTCCAGACTAGAGATCGATTCCAAACTCGGAATCGAGGGCAGCTCAAATCAGCCCCGAGGGAACCGAGAGTTGCGGATCCGAATCATCGGAACCGAGCCTTCGATACCGCCGAGAGCCAGTACCAAGGCGTCGGTACCCAGTCCTCCAGACTGGAGATCGATTTGAGACTCGGCATTGAAAAAAAAAGAGAGGCTATCGATGCACGTCTGGAGGGTACCGACGTCGGTGGTAGTATCGGTGCTGGTACCAATAAAGGAAAGTCAGTTTGGAGAGAAACCACCGGTCCCGAAGGTACCGAGGATGCCAGATGACCATCCCTGGTGAGGAGTGTTTCATCCAACACCAGTGCTGATGCCGGGGTATCGGTACCACTCGAAGCAGCTGCCACCACTGGACACGGCTCAGGTATGTTCTGTGAGGGGTGAACCCCAGGAACAACCTGAAACCCCTGAAAGGCTTTGGAGACTCCCGCTGGGGTTTCGAAACCAGTGGGCCCTCGAGGGCAAGGCCGGAGCCGTCTACATGCTGTGCATGAGACCTACCACTCGAGGGCTGGCTAGTCTTAACAGACTGTTTGTGGGTTACCTGATCCTGTGTAGGAGGAGGGGATGGTGCCCCGAAGTTGGAGGGAAACCGTGTATCGAGGGAACCTCGATGTTGAAGACCTCTTCTCACCAAAGTGTTGTCAGGAACCAAGCAGGTTAGACACCGACTTAGAGGGTCTAAAAATAAAGTTGTACCGCCACAGTCTGAACATTTCTTGGAGAAAGTGGCTGGCGGTTCCATGAAGGAAAAAGAAGAGGCCTAAAAGGCCTAATGAACCGTGGGACACTGAAGAAAAAATATCCCGTGAAAAAGGAAGAAGATTTTACAAGAAAAGAAAACACCGGCGGTACCGGTGGCGTCAGGAAGACAGCCGCGACCACAAGAAAACTAAAGAAATAAAACAAGAATTTTCTGCGGTGACAGGAGGACATCCTGCCGGCTCAGCGGAAAACTAAAAACTGAGGAGAGGCAGTTGGGAAAGGCAGGAAGGCAGCAAGCAGGCGTGGTGGGATGCTTCCAAAAGCTCTTTGATTGGACGCTAGGAAGCGTTCCCGCGCAGACTCCATCAGTACCGACGTACCCATATGTGAAGACTCATTCCTGCTTGTTCCTGGAGATTACTGGTGCCTGTGGGTGGTGCCAGTGGTATTTATACCACACCATCATCAAAACGATGATGGGCTCAGCCTCCAAGCTGCTGGAAGGGTTGCGCAACACAGAAGTAAAAGGGACTGGACTGGAGTGATAAGGAACAGACCTTAAATACTTTAAGAGTATTAATGAACAAAAACAAACCTTTTTTACAAATAAGGGGAAGATGTAAAACTAAGAGGCATACGATGAAGCTGCAAGGTGGTAAACTTATAAGCAATATCAGGAAATACCTTTTACTGAAACTGGAGGATGCTTGGAATACTCTCCCATTGGAGGTGGAAGGGGCAAATACATTGACTGAAATCAAAATGGCATGAGACAGACAATAGATACTTTATAGCAAGAGGATGAAATCAAAGCAAACTTGAATCTCTTTTATGCTTCAATAAGAGTGAAGTAGCAGTCTAATGGTTGGAGCACTTGCTCGGTAACCAAGAGAGACGGGTTCAATGCCCACTGGCACTCCTTGTGATCTTGGGCAAGTCACTTAACGCTTCATTGCCTTGGAAGAAAGTCCTGGCAATCTACTTCAGGTCACACTGAAAAAAAAAAAACAAGGAGCTCCTGGGTCACCAGGAATCAGCACCGACTCTAAGACACCACATTGCATTTACATACTTAAATAGAAGGGGGCTGACCTGCACAGAGCAGCCAAGTACAACCCTAAACACAGGCATAGACGACGGCTGACCACTCTAGCCACCTTACTGGGCAGACTAGATGGACCATACATAGTAACATAATATATGACGGCTGATAAAAAAAATCACTATGTTACATGACCGAGTTCAAGGGAATCCAAAGACTGTAGGGGCTGAGTTTCCATGCCAAAGATCAGACTTGCCGGAAGAGGGAAACTATTCTGGGGAGGACATAACAGATTCCAAGTGCTCACCTCTGAGAATGATCTCACAACACAGGGGACACAGCTGGTGCCAAGTCCTCTGAAGAAGGGGAGCAGCCAGAAGTGTGGTCACCAGAACTCAAGACTAGTCTATTATTCTTACCCATGGCGCCATCACGTGCTTCCTATCTTGAGACAGAAAATGCCAGGCAAACCAAATCCCTTCATTGGAAGAAAGGAACTGGCCCACTAGAGGCTACCATGCAGGATGAATCTCGTGAGGTGGCTCTTCACTTGCCACAAATTAAACAACGCTCCCTGGACAAAGACAGAGTTAAGGCAAGGCAAACATTTTTGTGCACTAAAGCACGCAGTAATGGAGCACATACATAAGCGCACATTACAGGTGCTTGGGCAGAAATGCACATTGAAGCCACTCAGGCAGAACACACCCTGGGACCACTTGGGCACAAGGCGCACAAAGGCAGAAAACATCAACAGCGTGCGCTGGAAAATGACGGAAACCCCAATACCAAGTCAGTCACCCATGGTCCAACCCAAACTATGTTCCCAAAAAATGAAGTGCGTGAGCCCCCAACAAGGACAATGACAAAGTCAAGCTTTGGTACTCACCCCCTGGGAGCCTCAGGAGGCAAATCGTGCAGGTTCAGTTCTACACCCCAGACGCCATTTCTTTTTTTCTTATGCTTTAACAGGCTTGCAGCCACATACCTCTTGAGGTGTCTTTTCTTCAGGGAGAGTACGGGGAGGGGGGGAGAGAGGAGGGAGAGGCAATGAGGTTGTGCGAGACTGCTGATCCCTTCCAAATCCTTCCAATTTTCTGGCTGCTCAACAGGTCATTATCATAACAGCATGGAGCTGAACTGATTCTCTCTCTTCCTTTGACTACCAAAAGGACTCTAGTCTAGAGGAGCCTCTGACATCATGCTCAAGTGAGAGCGCATCCTCAAGGTGATCATTCATGAGCAAAATTGATCTTTTCCCTCTCAATTATTCAGATTTTCTTCAAAGTTGAGAAAATCTAACCACCATCTGCTAGAGACAGAAGAATACGGAGTGCCCTCTAATGGCTGAGGCTGATAGAGGCATGGGAGAGATGTCACTGAAACCTGGGCATTTTACTGGCTGTCTGTCTCCACCAATCCACTGGAAGGGGAGCACAACCACTTGTCTGGACTGGTTTAGCAGGATGATATGAAAAACGGAGTTACTTACCTGTAACTGAGTTCTCCGGGGACAGCAGCATAAGTCAGCCACACTTGGTGTCGTCATCCGACGGCGCCGAGACGGAAGTACTCTCCATAGCTCAGAAAGACTTTTCGCCCTTCTGAGCATGGGCCAACTGGCCCCAACCCCTGCCCGCCCCTAGCTAGCCAGTACGTCACTAGCTGAGCCTTTTGCCGCTAGGAGGCGGGCACCAGGACGGAGGTCGACCCCTTCCCAGGGGAGGTGGGTGGGTATGTGTGGCTGACTTATCCTGCTGTCCCCGGAGAACTCAGTTACAGGTAAGTAACTCCGTTTTCTCCTAGGACAAGCAGGATGAGTCAGCCACACTTGGTGCCTCCCAAGCTGACGTGCGCTGAGGTGGAAGGGGAAGGCCGATATGCTTCCTGAGGTTAGCATGCGCCAGCCTGCGCCCTCATGTTACAACAAGAACATGTTAAGGTAAGAGCATGTAAGGCTGTAGTGATGATGCACGCATGTGCATTAACGTTGTAGTTGCAAGGCACACCTACAGCAGGCACACATCTGTGCGGTACAGGGAAGCATTGTAGTTGCGAGGTACACCTACTATAGGGGACACCTGTATAGTAAAGGGATGTAGGTCTATCGAACAGTGAGGAAGTCACCGCAATGAAGGAAGTAGTGGGATTGGAGCATTAATATATGGCTTATAGGAGAGGCTTCTCCTTTGCCTTTTGTGGCTTTTTTTTTTTTTTTTTTAAACGTGTAGTCACCTAGGAACTTGTTACCTGCGGTTGTTGTCCAAACCCGTTAGTTATTCTGGAACTAGTTACCAGCAGTTGCTGTAAACCGTAAATCACTCTGAAGTGGCTCTGGAGCTTATTACCCGTGGCTGTTGTAGCCACTCTGGGACTTGTTACTGATGGTTGTTGCAAAAATCTCTAGTCACTCTGGAGTGACTCTGGATGTTGTAGTCACTCTGGATCTTGTTACCTGCGATTGTTGTTAAACCCGCTAGATAGACTTAGTTAACGGCGGCTGTTGACGAACCGTTAGTCACTCAGAAGTGACTATGGAACTTGTCACCGTGGCTGTAGTAGCCACTGTGGAGCTTGTTACCTGCGATTGTTGTCAAACCCGCTAGTCACTCTGGAAGTTATTACCGGCGGCTGTTGAAAACCGTTAGTCACTCTGAAGTGACTCTGGGGTTTGTTGCCGTGCTGTTACAGTCATTTTGGGACTGTTACTGGTGGTTGTTGTAAACTGCTAGCCAGTCTGGAGTGACTCTGGCACGTGTTACCAGCGGTCATTCAGGGACTTGTTACTGGAGGTTTGTAAGAATCAAACCGCTAGTCGCTCTGGACTTGTCACTGGTGGTTGTTGTAACAATCGCCAGTCACTCTGGAATTTGTTACCGGCGGCTTTGTAAACATAGCATAGCAGGTTGACCAGAGGCCGCAATACAAGTATTTGTGCCTGTGCCCTTGGTGGAGACACCATAAGAACATTGGGGCCTGTGTCTTTGGTGATGGCGCAACACAAGCACAAGGGCCTGTGGAGACATGACCAAGATTTGTAAACCATTCGCATAGCAGGTTGACCAGAAGCCGCAATACAAATACTGGTGACTGTGCCCTTGGTGGAGACGCAATATAACATTGGGGCCTGTGCCTTAGGAAACTATGGTCTTACAGGCACTGTCTGTGTCCGTTGCACCACACTGTGGCCACAGAAGGCGCAACACAAGCACTAGGGCCTGTGGAGACATGACCAAGATTGCGCACCATTGGTGTTGCAAGATCTTGTGACCTTGCAGATGAGTGTTGCATGAGGGAGGACCTTTGGGGATGCGTGCATCATGTGTGCGCCCCTGGCATGGCTTGCATCCTCGCTCGCCTCCGGCAGATGGGGGCGCAGGCGGAGTCCCTAGGGTGTAATCCTCTGGGGCTGGGTGGTCGGGTTTGCGCACTGTTCAGTGTATGTCCTGGGTGCACAGTCGTGCAGTGCTGTGAAGCTTACCAGAGCATCTGCAGATCTATTTCAGATTCCTACGTCATGGCATGGCGGCGGGCTGTCAAGGTTTGGGTACAGCTGCCGCTCAGTCGCTGGTGCATAGGTAGGTAGGGGGTCAGAATCAGTCAACCGCTGGGTCAGGCCCCTAGGGGGAGAGCGCACTGGCACCGGACAGTGAGTATCCATTTTAATAGTCATATTTCATGTTATGCGCGTGGTGAGCAGAGCCCTTAGCGGTCAGCCCCCACTGATCCAGGCCGCGGAGTGCGGAGCCGCCGGTATTGCTGCACCGAGGTGATGCGTTGGAGCATCCATTACCTCATCATCCCGGTCCTAGATGTGAGGCCTAGGCATTGCTGCACCGTGGTGATACGTTGTAATTCAGTGGGCTGTTCCAGAGATGACCATGAGGAAGTTCATGGTTGGAGATCCCAGGCTGGCATCAGGTCTAGTGCCACGGTGACCGGGGCAGGGTGCTCTCTGCAGGCTCCGGAGGCAGCGGTGCGCAGAGGCGGCTCGCTTACAAGGTGTGAGAAGGCCAAGGTCATTCCCACAGGGGGGGTGGGGGGGCTGCTGCCACCTGACTTGAGGGAACAGTGTGAGGGCCATCGGCCTGCCGGAGTCCGTGGGTTCTCCCTTGCTGGTTATTCAGTAGATATGATGGGAGGGTATGTGGTGCGTGGCCCCAGCCGGTGTGAGAACAGGATGTTTCATTGTCAGGAGGGAGCGCGCAGAGACCTTTGCATGATCCATGGCCCTTGCTCATGGATAGACCATTATGGGGGCACCTTAGGCGTAGGAGCTACGGCGTTCGTCAAGCGGGCCAAGTAGGTGATGTGTTCTCCCTCTAGAGTTCCTGTGGGGACAGAGGCCATTGGGGACCCCCATCGTGAATGTATTCTTCACACTCCCAGAAAAGCAGCAGGCACTTGTGGGATTCAAACCCACCACCTCTTGCACCCAAAGCGAGTACCTTTGCTCTAGGCCAAGGAGCCAGTGTAGGTGATGGCCAGGGTGAACTAGTCACGAAACGTCATTCCTGCGGTGACGCAGGGTCTTAGACTCCTTGTCTGAGTAGGGACATGCACTGCAGGATCCAACGCTGGGATTGCACTGTGACCTTCTGAACGGAGACACATTGACTGTTTACACTTTACCGCCCTGCTGCCACTGCAACGGTGGTGGATGCCAAGGCTACCATTGGGGGCTGGAAAACTATGGGGACTGGGTTGGCAGGCGTCCCAGCTGGGATTTGAACCTGTGACCCTCTGGTCCTACGAGTACTGGCTGTGTTCACTGCACCACACTGTGGCCACTGCAGCCCACCTAAGTGTAGGGGGAGAATCCTTTGTCTTTCGGTGAGGAGAGGATCCTTTAGTCCTTGGACTAGTCTTCGGGCAGACACCAAGTGCTACTTTGGACAGAGTAACCTGTGTCTTCCTGTTACTGATGTGTACCCTCCCGTCCTTTCCGGGTTTCCCACGCAGGCTTAGAAAGTAAAGCCTCAGCCAGCCGTCTTCATTGGGCACTGTGGGGAAGTGAACCCCTGATCCCTGCACCATTGGACAGTGTCTTTACCATTGTGCTGCCCCGATATGGTCCTCAGGCGGGCCATAAACCTGTGACCCGCTGGCTGGTATACCTGCCGTTGTGCAGGGTGGCTCTGCTGCGTATGACCCATACGAGGCATGACCTGGGTTACTTTAGCCTTTCGAGGCCGTGGTCGAAGAGCACTTGAGCCTTTCTTGGGGGCGAGGGGGGGGGTTGTCTGGTGAGTGTGTCGCCGAGGGAGAGCTGGAGAACTACTGTAGTGCTGTAGCTTCGGCTGCTCCTGGATCCCACTGTCGTTTCTCAGTCAAAGTTGGTGGACAAGCACGCCATGACCTCATTGGGGGGCCGCCAAGGAGTACCAGGGGAGCCTGGATCCCACCTTCCCCGGTATTAGCTCGCTGCTTGAGCAGAGCTCTTAGGGGCCTTAATAGACCCACCGGGTAGCTATCGCCTGACTGGCACCGCGCTATGTTCCTTGGCGTGGGCTGTAAGGGGGAATGGCTCAGACAGCCTTATTCAAGAAGGCTAATGGGGAATCCAAACTCATGACCCCTGTATCATCATTCAGTGTAATAGCCATTGGGCTACACCTCTGCTGCTTTACAGACCGACCTTAAGGGACCCAAGCAGCCTTTTTGGTTGCTTGTGTGTTCAAGGGCCCCCTTCACGAAGCTGCATTGATGGGGCAGCATCTGAGGAGTTGACCTTGACCGCTGCTTGGACCGTATGGGCCCGTGACCATCAACACATACACATTCTGAATGAGAGTGATGCAGCTCCGTTCATCGTAGAAAAAACGTCAAGATTGGCTCCATGCCTGTTTTACCTGGCCCAGCCTTGTGCTGTAACGAGGCAGGATTGTAGTGGCTCGCGGTGCACATGCAGTCTCTGTGCCGGGATAGGCTAGAGAGGCTACACTAGACTCGCGCCCCTTTTCCCACAAAGCGGTCTGCGAGGCAGCTGCGGGAAGTGGCTCGAGATCGCAGCATGCAGGTGGTGTTTGAACTGCAGGATGTAGCTCACGGCATGAGGGAGGCGTCTCGGGCCGACACGCTGAACCTGAAGTGATGAACAGTTCAGAGCGCAACTGTGAGTACCAGCCGAGCGGTGACTCATTCAGGGCATAGCATTTAATCTATATTCAGTCTCACGGAGCGAATCTCACAGAGCATTGAATATATAGCGCTGAATATATATTTGGCGTTGAGGCAGGCACGAGACGCGGTACAGGTGGTCAACCTGGAGCTGGAGGCAGGTCTCATACCCCTCTGTGTCTCCGGAGGCATAAAGCATCTCGGCGCTGAGGCCCGATTGGTGATGTAGGGGCGTCCCGGCGCCGAGGCTAGGAGCGACGTCGCATCCGGGCAGCTGTGACCTCATTGGCGCTTCTAAGCCAAATGGGGCCGTCGGCGATGTCCTTTGCGAGTGGCTCCTCCTAGGCAGGATGCTGCAGCTGCTGTGACCTCTGCGCCGGTCGGCGCGGTCCTTGGAAATGCCTCAGTGCCGAGCAGGACCGGTGGTGGGAGTGTCCTGTGCAGGCGTCTCCTCCTTCCCTGATGCTGTATCAGCGCTGACCAATGGTGCCGCAGGGGGAGGAGCAGGAGCTGTGATGCCATCAGCCAAGATGGCCGCCGCCATAGAAGCCTCGCGGGAGCTGGAACTGCATAATATGGCACATACCATGCCGCGGCCATAAGAAGACCCTGTCTCAATGTGGGGCTCCATCCTCGTGCCATAGCCATCCATATGACTGCGGCAATGCAGGTCTGCAGGATACACAGGTCAGCTGGATCTCAGTAGGCGGGGGCGCAGCTTATTGCACGGCTGGAGCAAGATGGCCGCCCCCATATCCACACATGCGAGGAGGAACTCAGAGAGCAGGGGAGCCGAGGCCGGGGACGGAGGCCTTCCTAGGCGCATCCCGGGCTGCCGCGAGGGCCTTCACCTTAAAGCTCATGAGATGCCACGTCTGGGGGGTCGAAACGACCGTTTGAGCTTATGGCTGGTGGAGGGAGCCCCTAGGCACATCCTGACGGAGGCAGAGTCCAGCGGCGGAGTCCCTCACCGTTACGAGCTCAAGTTCAGCCCTGGAACAGATCAGAACGAAGAAGCTTGGAAACATCAAAGGCAAGTACAAAACTGATAGTACATATACATACGAAGTAGATGAGAATTTCCTTAATTGCCCTAGATTTGGTGGAGAGTAGAAAGTCCGTCTTGCTGGCAAGGCGGAAGAACTGAAACTGGCTAGCTAGGGGCGGGCAGGGGGTGGGGCCAGTTGGCCCATGCTCAGAAGGGCGAAAAGCCCTTCTGAGCTATGGAGAGTACTTCCGTCTCGGCGCCATCGGATGACGACACCAAGTGTGGCTGACTCATCCTGCTTGTCCTAGGAGAATCCCTGTTTCAGGTAAGCAATTACTTTCTCCATGGCCAGCAGGGGAGATGCAGGTACACTGATGGCAAGTCCAAAGGCAAGTTGCTGATGAAAGTATCAATACATGTGTAAGGCAACCCAAAAAAAATGTCTAGATTCCAGTGCAAAAAAAGGTTGCTAAGAACAGACTGCCCAATCACTATCTGAAGAGAATGAACAGTCAAGGCAGCAATGCTTAGTAAAGAAAAATGTGAATTGTTGACCATGTGGCAGCATTGCAAATCTCAGACATGGAGACACATCGTAGATTAGCTATCGTTGAAATCTTTGCTCAGAGATAAGCAGCAATGACCCTATCAGGCAGAAAGCGATCCTTGTTGTAATATGCATTCTCAATGCAGTCAAATATCCAGTTGGAGAGTGTGTAGGTGCTAGAAGGCCTGGATTATTTTGATTGAAAGTCACTAATAGTTGAAAGAACTTATATTATCCTCATGCTACATACAAGGTACTATCAAAAGGTTCCCGAACTCATGCCACTGCACAGAAATAGAACACAATATAGCAGTGCGCTGCTGTGTGGCACTACCTGGCAGCCTTGTGAGTCAGTGTGCTAAGCGGTATGGTGCTGAGTGGACATGGGACCACGCTGTGCTCGTTTACCACAAGGTTCACAATATTTTTGTCACCGAAAACAAATGAACCTCAAGCAACATGTGTGCATCAAATTCTGTGACTTTTTGAAAAGAAAAAAAAAAAAAAAAGTGTCATTACTGAGGATGAACTCTGGGTTTATGGGTACAACCCAGAAACCAAACCTCTTAACAAAATCATCCAACATCACCACGCCTCTAGAAAGCGCAGAAAATGAGGCATAACATGAAGTCTATGTTGAGTGTCCATGAGGAACGAATTCCTGCAGAAGAATTAATTTGTGGTCGATGAAAAACAATCAATAAAGACTACTACATTGGCATGCTGCAGCATCAGTGGAACCATGTGGGACACAAATGTACTGAGTTGTGTGCCACTGAGAGCTGGATGATCCACAACGACAATCCCCCAGCGCACATGTCAATCTAAGTGCAGCAGTTTTTGGCCAAAACATGGCTGCTGTCCCTCACCCTCCCTCCCTATTCTCCTGACTTAGCCATCTGCGCCTCTCTTTCCTGGAATGAAAATGAAGCTCAAAAGAGATGCAGATTTGACACCATTGTGAAGACACGAGGACTGTGCTGAAGAATCTGAAGAAAGAGGACTTTCAGAAGGCATTCCAACAATGGCAAGACCGCTAGGACCGTTGAATCAATTCCCAAGGGGACTACTTTGAGGGGGATGGTGGCCACTAAAAACTCAGGTTAGTGTAGCATTTTTTTATGGGGTCAGTTCGGGAACTTTATGATAGCATCTCGTAAGACCGTTGCAAAGCAGCTCTCCGGCAGTTGAGGGAATGCAGAATTTTCAGCTTTAGATTCATGAGATTTGGGGAAAAAATACATAGAACTACTGACTGATTCAAATGGAAGACAAACTACTTTAGACAAAAATTTGGGATGAATATAAAGAAGAACTTTAATCGTCTATATCAAGGATATTGAAGCAGTGCTTGGAGTTCACTGATGCATCATGCTGATATAGTAACTAGAAAGATGTTTTTCCATGGAAAATGCTCAAGGGTAGCTTGATGAAAGAATGATTTGACTAATGCTGAGAGAACATTAAGATCCCAAGCTGGCACTCATTCTCAAACTGGCAGCTGGAAATTTGCTTGGCCTCATGAATTTCACTATCCAGGAATGATGAGAGGCATGCTGTCCTTCAAACTTGTCATGGTAGACTGAAATAAATTAAAATAAACAAAATGCATGCATATCAAGGAAGTCTTCAGCTCACCATCAGATAAGATCATGAGGTAGGAAAGGACATCCTTGGGATGACAGGAAAAAAGGCTAAAAGGTGCTTGATCAACACAAACGAGAAAAATGAGACCACAAGATTTTAGTGGAATCCTTCTTAGAGGCTAAAATCACCTGTCTGACACTTTCAGACACAGAAAGGCGGGATGCCAATTGGCTTTCAAAATCCAGATTGTGCAAGTTTGGGTGAAGTCAACTACCTTCCTAATGAGTCAAAAGGGAAGGATGGATGCTGAGCAGCAATGGAGTGTCAGCCAGCAGAAAAAGGAGTAGAAACCATTCTTTCCTGGGAGCAATAAGTATCATTGACTCACGATCCTGAAGAATCTTCTGAAACACTCTGGATTTGAGAGGGAAGGAGGAAAGGCATATGTCAAGCTACTGTGCCAAGAAATTGTAAAGGCATCCTGATCGAGTCGGTACAAAGACAATCAGAGCTGAAACAAGTCCATTTTGCATTTTCTACAGAGGCAAAAAGATTCAATACAGGAACACCCCATTTCTGAAAAATGTGTGCCACTATTAAAGGGTCAAGAGACCATTTGTGCTGTTGTAGCTGTCTGCTTAACTCCTCTGCAAGCTAGTTGCAATCCTTTGAAGTTAAGTAGCCTGGAGAGTGTAGTTGAGAGTTGCCTCAAGTGTTCAGATGCAAAGAACTTCTTAGCAAAGATGAAGGAATCCCAAGTGGCCCTGTTTGCGTGAACCTGGAGAACTACATTATTTAACTAGTGTGAGAATGTTTTGAGACCAAGACTGCCTGGAGCTCCAGTTGCTTGATATATAAAACAACTTTCGGTTGGAGACCAAAACCCTTTAGTATGGAGAGAACCAAGATGAGCTCTCCAACTCCACAATGAGGAGTCTGCAGTAAGAACGAGCTGTGCTGGAGAGGATTAAAAGGAAAATTCATCAAGAGGTTGACCAGATAAGTCCACCAACAAAAAGATCCTTCTTGAGATTATCCAAGAGTATTCCTGTCTCAGACAGAATAAATTATTGGTGCTAGGCTTTGAGATGCCACTGAACTAACTTCATTTTCCCCTTAGCTATGGCAATCCAGACAGTTTGAAATGCCATGTGGCCCAGAAGATCTAAAATTGGTTTTGCTGTTGATCTGTATAATGCAGAAAGCATTTGAATTAAGCTTATTATGCCTTGCATTCTAGAATGAGGTAGATATGCTGTTGCAGAGCAGGGGTTTAGATCAGCACAGATGAAGCAAAGATATCAAATCGGAATAAAGTTTGATTTGTTCTCTGAGGGAACTTACTTTGGAGAAGATGAATATTGGGATTCAGAGTAGAAGTCACAGACTGAGTATCTTTGTCTGTGACCAATCATTCAGGAAGGGAAAAACAAAATGACCTGCTCTGCAGGGATGCACTGCATCTACATCAAGGTACTTTGTAAAGACCAAGGAAGTAGAAAAAAAAGTAGTGTGTCCTCCCCTCCAACTTCATAATAGTCTTGAGGACAGTGAAGTGGAGGAACTTCCAATGGGAAGGATGAATTGGGGATATGGGAGTAGACATCCACAAGATCCAGCGACATTAACAAATCTTTTTGGAACGAGGGTAAAATTTTGTCCATATTCATTTTGAAACTTGTGCTTGGAGAGAGAAAGATTCAGTTGCCTCAGGAAGGCAGTCCAATAGAGCCCCTCTCCACATTACGAAATAGGGAGAAGTTACATAGCTCTTATTTCTAGCAACTGCTGATGCTCCCTCTGAAAGATAAGAAAATGTTCCCAAATGGGTACAATTCATCATAGCCGTAGTACAGAGGGAGGAATGCTGGAAAACTATAGACAATATCCTTGATTCACAATGGCCAGAACCTATCAGAAGTGATTGCTGAACAGGTCTCCTGGAATGCTATGCAATATGGCCTCCCTCCGGACCATGGTCAAAAAGAAGGACTTTGCTTGATGGGAGCAGCAGCCATGGTAGATGGTTCCTGCACACATGTCCCATCAAAGGGGCACAAGCAACAGTCTGCTGTGGAGGGGCTGGCCTTGCATTAGGCTGATAACACCGGCACAGGAATGCTTCAAATATTGAGGATAGGATTTACTGAAATAAGCAGGTTAGGAGAAAGCCTCTGTCTGGGAGCTATTACCACCTCAGTGGAACAAGCATCTCATTTATTCACCATTTCATCCACTTTCTTCCTAAAAAGCAAATAACCCAAGCAAGTGGCATCTGAGAGACTGTCATAAGCCTCAGAGTCTAGATCAGGGGTTCTCAATCATGTCCTCAGGACCCACCTAGCCAGTCGGGTTTTCAGGATAACCACAATGAATATGCATGGAAGACATTTGCATATAATGGAGGCAGTGTATGCAAATCTCTCATATACATATTCATTGTGGTTATCCTGAAAACCCGACTGGCTAGGTGGGTCCCAAGGACAGGGTTGAGAACCCCTGGTCTAGATGAATGTAGCCATGCTGTTCTTAGAACATAAGTACACAATGCTTGCCCCAGAGCAAGCAGTGGATTTCCCAGGTCCTCTTTAATAATGGTTTATGGACTTCTCCAGGAACTTCTCCAAACCGTTTTAAACCTAGTTACACCACTTTCACTACATCATCCAGTAACGAATTCCACAGTTTGATTAAGTGTTGAATGAAAAATTATTTTCCCTTATTAGTCTTGAATTGCATTATAGCCTCATTATGTGTCCCCCTAGTCTACTTTTTCAAAGCATAAACAACCGATCTACATTTACCCATTCTATTCATTACTTTATACTGTAGACCTCCCCTCAGCCATCTCTTTTCCAAGTTGAAAAGCCCTAACCTTATAAGCCTCTCTTCATAGAGGTATCCTTCCATCTTTTACCATTTTGATAGCTCTTCTCTGTACCTTTTCAAATTCCACTATACACTTTTAAAGACGGAAACCAGAACTACACACAGTATTCAAGGTGTGGTCGGCACCACAGAACGATACAGAGGCATTATAATATCCTTTGTTTTATTCTCCATTCCTTATGATTCTTGGCAACCACTGCACACTGGGCAGAGGGTTTCAATGTATTATCCACAATGGACACCACCTGTGTGGTGGTTCCTAATGTGGAACCTTGCATCATGTAACCGTAGTTTGGTTTGTTCTTTCGTAGGTGCAATAAACTTTGCATTTGTCCACATTAGATTTCATCTGTCATGCGGACGTCCAGTCTTCCAATTTTTCAAGATGCTCTCACAATTTTTTGTAATCCTTGTGTGTTTTAACAACTTTAATTTTAAGTCATCTGCAAATCTGATCACTTCACTCGTTATTTCCATTTCCAGGTCATTTATCAATGTGTTAAAAAGCAGCGGGCCCAGCAAAGATCCCTGGCATACCCACTAGGCACCCTTCTCCATTAAGAAAATTAGCTAACTCTATTCTCTGTTTCCGACTGCAATGGCTATTGCTATGGAAAAGGAAGTGATATTAAAAAGCACCATAATTTGTTCTCAAGTAGTGACAGGGTCACCTTGCCAAGCAAGAAGACGCCTGAGCCAAATCCTCCTTGGAAACATTGATGTCAGACCTGATTCATCGAGGAGTGAAGATGGTGCATCATTTGCAGGTGGTGTACCAAAATCTTTGAAGTTAACATGGAACACTGACATTTTATGACCCACTGTTTCTAAGATATGGTGATCCTTGCCCGGAGGATATGAAATGAAGACCTAGAGGATTCTGAATGATCAATAGCAGCTTCTGGTATAAAAGGGAGATGGGGCAGCTGTGGCTGCAAATACTCTAGACCAGCGTTTTTCAACCACTGTGCCGCGGCACACTAGTGTGCCGTGAGATATTGTCTGGTGTGCCGTGGGAAAATTCCAATTTCATCCGTAACATGTGGCCTCGGCTCACAAATTAGGGTTGCCAACCGGCCGGTTTTCAGCCGGCCTGGCCGCTTTTTCCATGGCCAGGCCGGCTGCCAGCACAGTTGTAAAACCGGCCATTGAAAAGCCGGTTTTTTGCTCTGGCCGCAAGATTGGGAGCGGCCAGAGCAAAAAACCGGCTTTTGTGCCGAAGTCCGCGGCGCGAACGCGATCGCGATTCCCTATAGCAGTGCAGCCGCTGGTTCTGCTTTGTACAGAGCAGCGGCTGCACTACACTTACATTGAAAAGTAAAGAGAAACTGTGTCAGGAGCCCTCCGATCATGCAGAGCCCGAGGAAGTGATGTCATGGGGGCGGGCTCCTCACAGGCTGTCTTTCCTTTTCAAATTAACTTTATTGCAGCTAAAGTCAGCCTGTGAGGAGCCCGCCCCCATGACATCACTTCCTCGGGCTCTGCGATGACCGGAGGGCTCCTGACACAGTTTCTCTTTACTTTTCAATGTAAGTGTAGTGCAGCCGCTGCTCTGTACAAAGCAGAAGCAGCGGCTTGGGCAGAGGGGGGGTGTGTGTGTGTGTGAGTGAACCAGCAGGGGAGGGGGGGTAAGTGAGTGAGTGACCCAGCAGGAGGGGTGAGTAAGTGACAGGGGGGTGGGTGAGTGAACCAGCAGGGGAGGGGGGGGTGGTGTGAGTGAACCAGCAGGGGAGGGGGGTTGGTGTGAGTGTTTGATTCCTATTCAAGAGAATTACTTTATATATAGTCAATATAGGCACAGAGGTAAATTTTTTTAACATTTTCTAATGGTGGTGTGCCTCGTGATGTTTTTCATGAAAAAAGTGTGCCTTTGCACAAAAAAGGTTGAAAAACACTGCTCTAGACCTCCAGTTAATTTATATTTTGTTTCTAGACAATGGGAAAGAGTTTGAATTGAGGGGAGTATGCCAATTAGTTGCAAGTCCTGTAAGACCTTGAGTAGATGCAGGACAAGAACCTCCTTAGGCAAGGACGTGGATTTTAGGATGGAAAGGAAATCATTTGTATTGGAAAGAATGAAGGTTGCTAGGTCCCACAGTCAGAGCTTTCAGGAACTTAAAGCAGAAATTTTGCATACAAATCTTCATCTTTCGGTTGTTTACTCCTTCAAAAAGTAGAAAGATTAGGGGGACACACATTAAAGCTACAATGTAGCCCATTTAAGACTAATTGGAGAAAAAGCGTAGTTACTCACCTGTAACAGGCGATCTCCGGGATCACATATGGGTAACGTAGGTACTGACGCGCGGGAATGCGTGCTGCCTTTCCAACTGTCCCTCTCCAGTTGAGTTTATGAGAGAGAGTGTGAGAGAGAGAGTGAGAGAGTGAGAGAGAGAGAAACTCCTAGGGGAGGTGGGCAGGTTGTGAAGACTAACTTCCTGCTGTTCCCAGACATCACCTGTTACAGGTGAGTAACTACGCTATCTCCAGGAACAAGCAGGAATGTAGTCTTCATATATGGGGACTCCCTAGCTGCAGATGCCAGGGAGATGGCCCCAGGAAGTTGTTAGGCCTTGTGAAAGGGCCTTACTTCCCCCCATGGATCTCTGGCATCCTACCAGGGATGGTGGGTAGGAGCTGATTAAGTCTGAAAAAGGTGTTGAAGAACAGCCTGGCCAAACAAGGCATCCCGGCGGGAATCCTTGTCTAAGCAGTAGTGGGCTGTGAAGGTATGTACCGAAGCCCAAGTAGCTGCTCGACAGATGTCGTCGATAGACAGAGTAAAGATGAGCCATTGAGGCTGCCATGGCTCTCACATTGTGAGCTGTGACATGGCCTTCAAGAGGAAGGTTCCTACTCTCATAGGCAAAGGATATGCAATGAGCAATCCAGTTAGATAGAGTTCTTTTGGAAACTGGAAGTCCCAAATGACTAGGATCAAAAGCAACAAAGAGTTGAGAAGATTTTCTATGTTGCTGTGTCCTTTGCAAGTAAAAGGCCAAAGCTCTTTTACAGTCCAAGTATGAAGGTTCCTTTCTGCACTGGAGGCATGAGGCCTCGGAAATACAGGAAGGTAAACCGCTTGGTTTAAAAGGAAAGGCGAAACCACCTTTGACAAAGTGTAGATGAGTCCTAAGAACTACCTTATCATGGTGGAACCTTGTATAAGGAGGATCAGCCACTAACGCTTGCAATTCACTGATGTGACGTGCTGATGTGATTGCAATGAGGATGATGACTTTCCAAGAAAGGAATTTCAGAGATGTAGTGGCTAATGGTTCAAAGGGCGGTTTCATGAGCTGCCCGAGCACCAGATTTAAGTCCCATGCCACCGGTGGTGGCTTAATGGGAGGCTTTGTAAAAAAGAGAAGGCCTCTCATAAATCTCCCGATGAGTATGAGAGGAAATAGGTTGTCCACTTAGTGATATTGCAGCTTCTTAGAAACCTCTAAGATGGACTCTTACTGAATTTGTCTTGAGACCCGCATTTGACAAATGAAGGAGAGATACTCCAGTAACAATTCTAGAGGTATCGCAAGAGGGTTAAGACCCTTCTGCAAGCGCCATATGGTAAAACTTTTCCACTTAAAGGCACATGAGCATCTTGTGGAGGGTTTCCTAGAAGCATGAAGGATATCCTTTACCTGTTGGGAAAGGTTAAGATCCTGAAGTTCTAGGCTTTCAGCAACCAGAGATGGAGAAGTTTAACAGTTCTTAATACTCCATGGGGGAAAAAACCCTGTGAAGGATGAGGGAGGACCACCAATATGTTACAAAGACATTTTTGCATTAAAAATAAGGAGCTTTGTTGAGGCAGAATCAGAGGGAAAGCAGCCAGTACGGGGCCAGACTGATGAGAGAAAAAGGGAGAAGCTTGCAAGAATCTCAGACAGCAAAAAGCAAACACAGAAAGTCATTTACAGCCAACTGAGTCTGTGAAGCAGTGTGCCTGTGAGCAGCAACTCAGCAAGGGCTGCATGCTTAACCTTGAAATGCTTCTTGCAGAGTTGATGACTGACCTCCTGTAGTGCCAAGCTGTGAGGGGGGGGGGGGGGAGTATCTGAGTGGAGGCACAGAGTTTAGCATGGCCAGCAGATCCGGAAGCCTTTGAAGCAGACAGTGTACTCTGTTCAACCATGCAGCTCGGCTAAATGTTCTTATCATCAACTCTCTCCTCTGGGGATGTACTGAAGGGACCCAGAAGGAAGGAATTTTTGCAAAAGCAGCATGACTGTTCATTTATAAGTACAGGAATCATAAGGTTAAAAAAAAAAAAAAAAGGTTTATTTTTTGTTCATCTGTATCCTCAGCCATAAACAGCGAATAAATTGAGTAGGTCAGGTCAGACGAAATACAAAGAGCATGACAGAGAGCATCAGGAGAGAAGAGCAACGTTTGTGTCTGAATTTGCCATGGATAAAATAGACTTAGTCAACCCGAGAGTGTCAGGAGGTGCGAAGATACCCCTCTGCGTAATCAGAAGAACCATTCTAAAACTAGGAGAGTGCCCCACACACTGGATCAATCAACCAGACTTTACCATCAAGTATGCCTGTATCTTCCTTGCTTGTCAACTGGGACACTACTGGCCACTTGCCTGTTACCCTTTCCCTGGTCCAAGTCCTTACTTGCTTCCCCTTCTGTGCTGGGACAGGTTCATGCCCCTTAGACCACCCTTACCCACAACTGGAAGGATGCAGTTTTCTGCCAATCTCCCAGTCTGACTGCACATCCTCTGCCCAATGTTAAGGATTCAATGACTAGCATCAACTTGCAGCATCAAACCACAGCAGGGCAGCTACCTTAACACATGGGGGCTTTGGTGCAAGCAACTGTGGGGGGGGGGGGTGGAGGGGTCGAGTTCTCAGACTGCCAAAGCACACAGTCCATCAGCAGGAATCTGCACAGGAGTTCCTGCACTTGCGCGGCTCAAAACTTACAGAGTGGTGCAGTGCAGGAAACAGTCAGGCATCCCAGAGTATCTTTGTAGCATTTAAAATTGTATGCATCCAGGGCAAGCAAGGAAATCCGAGGCATCAGAGGCTGATTTCTAGTCACCATAAAGGGCCTGGTGCCTGGGTTTTGTCAAGGCCTGAGTTAGCTTATGGAAAGACCACAGCTCTTAGTCACCATGGATTTGGAGTTTAACTGATCATCTGACCCTTACATCCTAAGTACATCACTGCAGCTAGAAGCATTTCTTGTCTTTCTAAATGTAAAGAAATTTATCTTGAAACCCATTGTGTCACTACTTTGCTGTAAATAGCTATATGCTCACCAATACCTTGCTTTATTCATTGTTGTAAATGCTTGAAGAGTATAGACTGTATTTTGAAAAATAGCTACAGATAAGTGGGGAAAGCATGTGGGGCATGGCTCATGGAATTCACACTCCCCCATCCATTTGTATCCCCACATATGTTTGTGTGCCCTATGTGTATTGTTTGTTTATATGTGCACATTTGTCTATCTCCATGCATATATATGTGTGCGCCTGCTTTCATATATTTATCTGAGTGCCTTAATGTGCATGTGCATTTTTATCTGTGTTAGTTTTCCATGCGTCTATAATTGTTAGAGGAGATGAGACAGGAGGGCTGTTAAGTCACAGAATTACACCTTTTTTTATTCACAGTTATGTTGAGTGTTACTTTGCTGCAGCTGTTGGAACTTGTTTCCCCACAGAAATGCACAGAGGCTTTTTTGGGAGGAGGGGGCTTCATTTCTTTTCACATTTCCTACCATATTTATTTATTTATTTATGTTTCTTTTATACCGCTATTCATAGTATCATAGCGGTTTACATGGAACTCAACTATATAGTACATAGAACATTGCGTCTAACATGCAACTACAGGTAGTCGTCGACTTACGACCACATCTGGTTCCGACAGACCGGTCGTAAGTCGATTGTGGTCATAAGTCGGACCACTTAATTTTCTTTGATTTATTTATTAGGTAGCTGTGCCTTTACAGCCATGGGGTGAAATCTTCACCGGGTTTTTTTTTTCTTACTGCCTGGACCGGTAGCGCACACGCCGATCAGGATTCCGCTGGCGTTTCGCCTCAGGACGATTCAGGGCTGGCGTTTTTGCTCTCGCAGGCTGCAAGTCGTGGCCAGAAAAACGGTCGTAAAGTCGATCAGTCGTAAGTCGCATAGGTCGTAAGTCGACGACTACCTGTCTATACATTGCATATAACAAGAAGCTAATTTGAGTAGTATTAACAGTGATAAGAGATTAGTTTATGCAGAATGTGTGTGTAGGATGAATTTTGAGGGAGGATTGGGTATATAATTACAGAGTGGCTGGAATGAGATTTTAACATGCAGTATATGGGAATCTGAGGTGGATGGCAGATTGCCGTGGATAATCTATGATCTTTCTGAAGGCTTCTTTGAAAAGATGTTTTTAGCTTTTTTTTTTTCAGGAAATCATTTAATTCCTAGATGGATCTTAGTGTGGGTGGTAGTGAGTTCCAATTTGTAGGTCCATAGAAAGAAGCAGCTCTTTGACAGAGCAATTGAATGCTTTTTGTTTTTAGAGCTGGAATAGAGAAGGGGTTTTGGTGCTGTTGGCAATTTAATCTTGTGTCCATGCTCCTTTTGATGAGTTGAACCGGACAGGTTGCTGAGAGATTGTGCATAGCATTGAAGGTGATTGTCTTATATTTTATTCTTGTTCCTACCAAGAGCCAGTGTAGATCTTTAAGTACTGGCATGATGTGGCCATGATGGGGGGTTTTGCTGATAAGGCAAGGTGCTATATTCTGTGCTGTCTTGAGAGGTTTAGAGGCTAGGTTTGGAGTCCATGGAGGACTGAATTGCAATAATCCAGGTGAGAGGTGATGAGAGGCTGGCATACTATATGGTAATGCTGTGGATTTAATAGTGGTCGGAGGCTGTGCAGGATCCTGATCTTCTGGTAGACAGAATTAGTTGGGGACCTGTATAGACCCTAACTACTCTGCCCATTTCTGCTCCACCCAGGTGAAATAAGTGGGAGCCTGCCAATTTGTCAATTTCCTGGTGTAACTAGAAACTTACACCCTCTTCGGCTCCTCAAGCTCAAAAAATTCCAAAATTGAGGCAGCCGCCATCACCACCAGAACCTCTTTTGGCAAAGACCCCATACAGTGTAGCCACTGATAAGTGAAAAGGTATTGGATCCATAATCCATATACTGCCTGCAAGTCTTGAAAGGGTTTACAGTTGCCTGCTACATCCATGACATGACCCAGGTTCTGCATCCCCAGCATCACCCATTCCTGAACACTTGCGTTTCTGTCCACGGCAGAAATTGCATATTACCTCGGAGAGGCAACCAGCTTGAGGTTGTCAGTGGAGTTCACTAAGGAGAACATAATGAATGCCATGTTCCCCATAATGGTTGAATCAGCAGACTTCACACAAAGTGTTGCGGTACAATCACAGTATCCATGAGCAGCATGGCGGGGGGGGGGGGGGGAGTGCAGAGCAACAAAGGCCTCCTCTAATGTTCAGGGAGTAAATGATTGTCCCTCCCAACCAGTCGCCGATGTGGCGCGAAGGACACACTTGTGCTTATCGTGAAAGGTCAGGGAGCCCCGGCCCCAGCCCCCCTCCCCCCCAGCGCCTTTTATTTCTTTCCTTAGCATTTCTTATATACCACCTTTCAATTTTATCAAGGCGGTTTACATAGCTGTTAATGTAAAATTATGTTCTAACAATACAATTGTGAAGTCACAATTTAAACTGTGTAACCTTTCAATAACTATTTACAATATATTTTAGGACTCAGTTTAGTGTAGCATATGCTACTGTGGGTGGGGTGATTGGCAGAAGTTTGAGTATTAAGGCTGTATGTCTAGTTTGGTGTCTTTCTATTCCGTGAAGAGATATGTTTTTAGTTGTTTTCGGAAGTCTGTGGTGTCCATAGTTGCTCTTAATTGATGTGGGAGTGAATATCAGAGGGACAGGCTGTAGTATGCAAACTCTTTGAAGTGTTTGGGAGGAGCTGTTCTTGATTGTTGTTGAGGGTGTTTTGATGTTGCTTCCTCGTAGATCGAGTATCTGGCACCTTCTGGATTAACTCTTTTAGGCATTCGGTGGACTGATTGTGCAAGGTCTTGAAAGTCATTATTGATTTGCATTTTATTCAGGATCGTATGGGGAGCCAGTGAAGAGATTTTAAGATTGTGGTGATGTGTTCTTGCCTTCTTGA
Organism: Ichthyophis bannanicus; assembly: GCA_033557465.1. Lineage (NCBI taxonomy): Eukaryota > Metazoa > Chordata > Amphibia > Gymnophiona > Ichthyophiidae > Ichthyophis > Ichthyophis bannanicus. The sequence continues at coordinate 675,604,558 of CM066032.1, read as the reverse complement.
TCCAGTGATTAGACATGCTACAGTGTTTTGTGCAATTTGCAAAGCTTGAGTTGTGCATTTGGGTAGTCCTTGAAGTATCAGGTTGCAATAATCTATATGTGGGGTGATTATTGCTTGAAATATAGTGTGGAAATGGTTATGGTCGACTAGAGATTGTAGGTTTTGTAGAGACCTCATTTTATAATAGACTGTGGCTAGAATCCTCTTAATGTGTGACTGGAAATTAAACCTTTGGTCTAAAGTTACCCCTAGATATTTCACTTCCTCCTTCACAGGGATTGGTCGATTTCCGATTAGTAGATTATCCAGTGGATTGAAGGCAGTGTCTCTCGTGATGGCGACAGCCTCACATTTATTGTGGTTGATTGTGAGGTTACGATGTTCTAGCCATTCTGTAACTGATGTCATGCATGAGATGGTGGCGTAATCGGGTTTTCTGGTGGCAAATGTATAAATCAGGTCATCTGTGTATAGGGGGCATCGTACATTATGCTCTGGGATAATTTTACAGACTAATTGTATGTATGTGTTGAATAAAAGGGCAGATGGTGCAGAGCCCTGTGGTACTCCTTGACGCAGCATGAAAGGTTTAGGAGGTTCTGTTCTTGATCTTGATTTGAGACCGATCAGATAGGTACAAGCAGAACCATGATTAACAGGGTGCCACTGATTCCTATCTACATCAGTCTGTCCAGGAGTATAGAATGATTTATTGAGTCAAAGGCAGAAGTTATATCTATGAAGAGGCGTATGTATCCTTGTTTGAGGTTTGATTCCTTTAAATACTGTTTTGGTTAGGGAGGTTAAGAGTGTTTCTATCCCATGATATTGTCAGAATCCATGCTGTTGAGGATCCAGTGGGGTGGATCTCCATAGGGGTATACATGCCCACCACACCTGCTACAAAAACCTCCGCAAGACCCGTTTGACCGCCAGAACATCTCTGCAGAGCAGGCGGCAGGGAACAGTCTGCAACATGTATAAAAGTTTAGGAAAATGTACCATTCAATATGTCACCACCTGTCCTGAAAGACAATGGAAAAGGGAGCTCAATCATTCAGGTGGGTCTGTATCTGCTGCAACAGTTTAGTGTAATTGAGTTTATATAGGAGGCCTGGGTCTCCAGGCAATTGGATATCTAAATACATAAAGGTGTGTTCACCCAACGCAACGGGAAGTGAGCTCCAAGATCCCCATAAGCATCCCAACACATCTAACGCCTCAGACTTCTCATTTCAAAGAGCTCAAACTCCGTCAGCACGCATGGCAGAGATATCTTAGGAGAGGTCAGATGCACAAGCAAATCATCCATGAAGACTGAAATCTTGAAGTTGGACCATCCGATCCATTCTCCAATTACTGCTTCACACGCCTCTGTGCACCAGATAGCACAAAAAGCAGGGTCAAAGAGGACACCCCTGACATGTCCTGTGACCCAGCTGAAAGGCCTCTGAGCTTGTCCCATTTACTACTACTGCTGCTGCTGGGTTTGTATAAAGTGCCTGCACCATGTGTATAAAGGCTTCCCCTAGGCCATATATCGGAAGGAGCTGGAACAGATTACTTCACCCTAACCGATTGAATGTCTTTTTGGCATTGAAACTGATTAATAGTGATGGGATCTGGCACTTATGTACCCAGAGAGACAATGATCTTCCGCAAGTTACAGCATACATGACGGCCGTGTACAAAGCAGACCTGGGAAATGTGCACCAGGGTAGGCAGTAGAGGCACCAATCGATCTGCAAGGATTTTCATAGTTTCAGGTCAAAATTAATTAGGAAAATCGGACGGTAGGAGGCAGTCATACATCATCTTTACCTGGCTTTGGAAGTCAAGTAATATGAGCCTGGTTACCACCCCACGTTATCTGTCCTCACTGCGCCTGATCCTAGTACATGTCCATGAGAGGTGGTGTCACCAGATCCTGTAGGGGTTTAAAGATTTCTGCTATAAATCCATTGGGGCCGGGTGATTTGCAGCACTGGGAGCGTTGTATACCCTGCTGCACCTCCTCCGCCGTTATAGGTGAACCCAGCAACGCTGCCTGGGGGTCTGTGAGCCATGGAATGAGGATATCCTGCAAGTAAGTCATAATTCTAGTACGCGAGACCTGCTCACCGGTGTAGACAGCCTGATAAAAGGCACGAAAGAGGTGTGTTGTGCAAGGATTCAGCTGGTATTATCTCCCCATCCCATATCTTGGTGCCGCTACCATTTGCGGTCCCCTTTCCCCCTTAAGGCATCTAGCTAATAGGCAACCGGTTTTGTCACCATGGTGATATAATTCGTACTTACAGTAGAGCAGAGATTTCTTAGCACGTTGATGGAGGCGGCCTTAAATGAAACATTACATCTCCAGCAATTGTGTCCAAGATACTGCCATAGGGTGGCCCGCATGTCTATGTGCCCTCACTGCATGCCTTTAAAGACGAACCACACATGCATTAAGCAAACAGCACTGTCTGGTCACTTATGCTATTATATGTCTCCCTTAAGAACTGCCTTTGCAGCTTCCCAGAAGAGCTCGAGCGTCTTGGTATGTTGGGCATTGTGGGTGGCATAGGATTGCCAATGTTCCCTTACATAAACCTGGAACTGCTCGTCCCTGTATTAGTATAGGGGGAACCACCAGAATGATTGTCCAGATCAACCCAAACAGAAGCATGATCAGATATAGTGTCAGGGTTCAACTCCTCACTTCCCCTGCATGCCTATCAGCAGCCCCTACCTTCGGCATAAAAACCGCCGCTTCTGAGGCACGCCCACGCCTTGCGGGCCCGTGCCTGAGGGCCTCGCCAGAGGGCTCTTTGACGTGGCCTTTAGGCATAGGGCCGTGGCGTCTGACTGTGGGTTGATCTGAAGACATGGACTGGGTCGACTTGCGTCTATTTTGTGGTAACTCGCTGTTCCTTGCTCCTCTCCTTTTCTGTCTGACTGTCTCTGTCCTCTATTCTGTCCTATCATATAAATGGCGTTCTTTTCCTATTTCCTTGAATGATATTGCATTGTAAACCGCTCTAATGCCTGTGGCCTGAGCGGTATATCAAATTCTAAATAAACAAACAAACATCTGTGTATCCTCCACCTGCTCAAAAATCTACTCCGAGGTCAGAAAGAATACGAGCACTGGACCCATGGACTCTAAAACGACATGAATAGTCCCTATCAGTGAGATGCAGCAGGTGCCAGGGATCAACTAGATGCAGCAATCTTTGAAAACAGCCTAAAATACAGGTAACCCCTCCCCTGTGCCAGCGCAGCCCCTCCACTTGAGATCCATGGCCAGGTCTAGGACTCCATTGAAGTGCCCGCCTACTATCAATGGGTCATTGGGAAACTGCTCTAGAACAGGGGCCAGATCAGCATACAAAATGGCATCCAAGTTGTTAGGGCTATACACATTGCACAAGATAATTGGTTTTCCTTCGAGGTCCCCCCGCAATATTTGATAGCCTTGTCCATCAGATTCTTACACACTTCAAGTAAAAACTGACATTTTGATGAAATATAGCCACTCCCCCCTTTTTCCCTTGGGCTGGGATGCCAAAAGCCTGTCTCACCCAGTCTCTACATAGCTTTGCATGCTCGGCAGCTGTTTGATGTTTCTTGTAGCAGAGCTACATCACACTTGTACCAAGCTAAAGCTCAGAGCACTTTGTAGTGTTTAGTAGGGGTGCCTGGCCCACAGACATTCCAGGAAATGAGTCTCAGGATACATCCAATACCATAGGGTTATGATATGTCTGGCAGGTGTCTATAAAATTATAGCGATACCCTCAGCCTGGGACTCCCATTTTGCAAAACCACCAATTAAAAAAGGGAAAAGGAAAGTTGAAGCCTGTATGGATCTTTTCTCATGAATCTTCCCCTCCCACCCTCCTATGTCCTTACCCATCCCCCTCCCCTTGGATGTTCGTGTGAACTGCAGGTCACATCCAGAGGTGATGGGTTCTTCCCATTATGTCGACCTCTTTATAGGTTCTACCTACTTTTCTCCCCTTCTCCCCTTGTGACCCACTATATCGCACTGTCAGACACTCTCATACATCCCTCCCCCCTACATTCACTCAGCCTCCTTGCCCTTTTCTACTCTAGCTGTGGCCCTTCCAAATTGAACCCTGGCGCAGGCTGCAATTATGCTATTGGAAGAGGGGACAGTCATTGTGGGGTTCTAAAACGCCCCCCCCCCCCCCGCCCCGCCATGCAGTTAGTCTCTGGAAATTCTATACTGGCCCTCTGGACCCCCGTCCACAGCCCAACACAGGTGAGGGCGTGGGTTCTCGATTTAAGAGCCTTGTCCACAGGTACCTTTCATATCCCTGGCTACTCTGAGTTTGGTGGCTTTGAGATAAATGGCATACCATTCATGGTCTCGTTGCCCCCCTTGCCTCTGTGGCCTTTTATGCACTTGCCCCAAGTATGGCCCTAGTTCCTCCCTCCATTGTAAGAGGCCACTCAGCCTCAATTAGATTTCTGCTCACAACCAGGAACCATGTATCCTCTCTCACATATTACCCCCACCCCTCCAATTATGAACCATGTCCCCAGATTCCCTCAAGCATTATCTATACATCTATTAGGCTGTACTGCCACCGGCAACTGCTCTTATGTGAGCAGTAACCATAATAATGGTGCCTTCCATAGTCTGTACAACCTATCACAACTACGTATCTCTTGCTTTGGTCATAAGCATTGGTTATACAGTGCCTTGTGAACGTTTTCATCCCCTCTGTTTGTCCTATTTTGTCACATTACAACCTGGAATTAAAATGGAGATTTTGGGGTTTAGCATCATGTGATTTACACAACATGCCTATCACTTGGAAAGTGCTAAATATCTTTTATTGTGACACAAATAATTAAGACAAAAAAAACCCCACTACACACACAGAAATCAGGAGTGTGCACAGGTAATTCTCCCCCTCCCTCCCCCCCCCCCCCAAGTCAATACTTTGTAGAGCCACCTTTTGTTGCAATTACAGCTGCAAGTTGTAGTTAGAGAGTTGCTGGTCTTCCAGCCATTTGACAACTTCACTAAAGCATAGTTGTTTACCAGTGTATTCTGGATTGGTGGTATTGAATGGGGCATCAGCATAAATGTGGTAGTGTATTTTGTGCGTCCGTATATGGCATGGCATATTGGCTTAATATATAGACTGAAGAGTAAGGTGGAGAATGCGAAGCCCTGCAGAATCCCTTGAAGCTCTTTGAACGGTTTGGATGCCTTGTTAACTATTTTTACTTTTTGGTGGCGGTCAGTTAGATAGGACTGGAACCATACTAGGGGGGAAACCACTTACACCTATTGACTCCAGACTTAGTAATAATTGATCATGATTTATTGAGTCCAAGGCAGAAGCCATCTAGAAAGTTCAGTTATACAGTACAGAAACTTCCCCCAGCTCATCTCTTCTTTGTGAATAGAGCAGCATTCCAGGGCTTAATCACCCTATCACTCAGTAACTAGAGCCACCTTGCACTATTCCCACCTCCAGTGGCTTCCCATTGGTCTAGATCAGTATTCTCAGCCCAGTTGAGTTTTCAGGATATCCACAATGAAAATGCATGTGATAAATCTGCATACAATGGGCACAGTACATGCAGATCTCTCTCATGCATATTCATTGTGGATATCCTGAAAACTTGACTGGCCTGGGGGTCCCAGTGGACTGGGTTGAGAACCAGTGTTCTAGCATCTGGGCATTAAAGTAAACTTCAGCAGAATCCTGAACAGCAGAGTCAATCCTAAACTGCTGAATCCTGACAGGGCCAATAAAACTCTGGACCCAAAATATGTACCTAATATGCACCTAATATGCCAGTGCTTTAATCTAGCCCCGACAACAAAAACACCTCATGAACCCTTAGTCAAGATAAAACAATGGATAATACAACTATTTATCTAAATAGCTTTACAAGCCATCAAAACAGAGGCACTGCAGCACTTAACACGCTTCAAACTTTAGTAAACATATCATAAGATATGCCATACTGGGTCAAACCAAGGTCCATCAAGTCGAGTATCCAATATGGAGGATGTAGTAAAAGCTGTTAGTATAGCCGGGTTTAAAAAAGGTTTTGACAAGTTTATGGAGGAAAGGTCCATAAACCATTATTAAAAAGAACCCAGGATATTACTGCTTGACCCAATACAAACATTGTGGAACCTGTGTCTTTTGGGGAAACTGCTAGGTACTTATGACCTAGATTGGCCACTGTTGGAAACAGGATACTGGGCTTGATGGACCTTGGTTTGACCCAGTATGGCATCTCTTATGTTCTTAATGTTGTTCTTTATAATGGTTTTTACCATTTTCTACCATTTTTCCCAGTACATGCCTAACCTAAAAGGGTGATTTCTTTTCAGTTAAATAGCCAAAGGCACCTTAGAAATGAGATTTATACAGTTTACTTAATGCGGTATAAAAAAAAAAGTGTTATCAAAGTATCAATGCGATTTACATAAAAAAAAAAAAACTTAGAGGCAACAGGCAATATTTAACTGACAACAGGCAACAAGGAATATCAACTTGGGCAATAGGGTATAACAGGCATGTCCAACTTCGAACAGGTCGTGATCTACTTTTTCCGGCCAAAAGTGCCGGTGATCTACCACCATGAAAATTAAGTTTCAAATTAGATTTTTTAAATTAAAATTTTAACCCAATAAAGTTGGAGGATTCCCCCCTCCCATTTTTAATGAGCCTTCTGTCATTTACTTGGATGTGATCAGCTGTTAAGCAAATTAAGCAAACACAAAAACAGACGAAGATTCAGTAAGAACTGCGAGGGGAAATGGAAAGTACATTTTTCTTAAAGTATTATTAATAACTGTCTTAATAACTAACTTTTATTGAGTAACTTGTGTTAAATTTAGGTTGAGTATTGATCCATGCTGATCTTGCACAATCTTTAATATTTCGCTCTTGCTCATCAGCGAGACGTCTGAGCCTGCATTTCATCCACCAGCTTTTTGAAGTTGGGTGAATATTGCATGAGGGCCAGTCTCAGGGAATCCTGGAGATGTTCATCTGTCATGTTGGAACGTTGTGTACTCTCATTTTCAGATGGGAAAACGCAGATTCACACAAATAAGTTGAACCGAAACAGGAGTGTACAGCTTCACTGCATCTTCTCAAGTTGGGAAATTTGTCTCTAGGCGCTAGCTTCCAAAACTATTCTTACTCAGCACGGGTCCTGAGAGAAATGTCGTTTTACCCTCTAAATGCCACTTAACCCTCCATAACTATTTTACAGGGAACATGGGCTATCTCCAAGTTGTAATGCCCTGTTCAATGTAATTTCAGTTTGTTCAATGTGAACCGCACTGATGCAGAATAGCGCGGTATATAAGAGAATATAAATAAATAAAATTTTTAAGGGTTAATATTTCATTTTCAAGAGATGGCTTGTTCAATGAGTCATTTTTACTGATAGCAGCTGCAGTTTTAGTGTCCACATCTACTTTGAATGGGTATGACAAGTACTCCACAACTGTTCCAATTTTTTGGAAGTCACAGAATCTATTTTCAAATTCCTGGATAACAGAACAGATTTCTGTCACATACTTCTCGTTCTGAAAAACAAAGTTTGGATATTGTCCCAGATGGTCCTGTGTATTAGGAAAATGATCAAAAGTGTTGTTTTGCAAAGTCAGTCATCATTAGCTCAAAATTTGCTCTTGTAGGATGAAACTGTACTCATCTCGCCAATGCATTTGTTTTTACCTTGTAGTTCAAGGTTCATATCACTTAGTTCGCCTGTAAAGTCAGCGAGAAATGCCAGATCACATAACCACTCCTCATCTTCCAACTCTGCTTGGTCATCTCCCCTCTCCTTCAAAAAACTTCTTATTTCATTCAGCAAACCACGAAATCTTTGCAGAAATTTGTGGCTACTTAGCCACCTTACATCTGTGAGCAAAATGATTTCCGCTGCCCCTTCAAGTAAGAGTAAGATTGAAAAGCCGTCTTTGAAGTGATCTTCCACGAACTGAATTTACAATTTTGAAAGTGATGTCCATGACAGTCTTTGTATTGAGTCTCTTGCTTGCCAAAACTTGCTGGTGAATGTTGCACTGGTAAGAAAGGAAATCTGGGAAGTTGTCATGCTGTCTACAGAGGGCTCATTGCGCTTGCTCCATCAGTAGTGATGGAAACAAGTCTATGCAATGGAGGATTACACTGTCACAAAAGAATGGAAAGAACTGAATATTTCCTGACTGGTAGTTCTCCCTTTTAAATAAATCATTCCAAGTAGTTCTTCAACACTGAAGTCTTCAAAAAACATCCGGATAAAGACTAGTAACTGGATTATGTCTCTTATGTCTGTAGATTCATCCAATTGGAGTGAGAAAGCAACACAATTTGAAACATCCTCCAACAATTGTTCAGTTGTGTCTCCACACATCTTTTCTATTCGCCGCACGACGGTGTTTGACAATTGTACATCTTGAATAGCAGCTATGATCTTTCTTATTTTTAAATCCTTCAAAAAAGATTGTCAGCTGTTTCAAGAAAACAATCTCTTACAAATTCACCTTCAGTGAAAGGTTTGCATTTCTTTGCAATCAGGTTGCTGACCTTGAAGGATGCTATGGTTGCATTGACCGAATGTGACCTTGGCTTCGCCATCAACTGTTGCTGAGTAGCCAATTTCATTTAAGTTCTTTGGGATTCAGGTTACGAATTTCGCTTTTGGGTGGAAAATCAGCATCAAACTTACTACTACTACTATTAAACACTTGTAAAGCGCCATGCACGCAGCGCTGAACAACCAAAAGTATAAGAGTCCCTGCTCGTCCGAGCTTACAATCTAGTCAAGATAATACAAAACATTAATCAATTTGATGGGTTGTACAGTACAGTCATGAAAATGATGGGGGTTAGATTAGGATGAAGGATAGAAGTCAGGATTTGAACGCGACCGTGAAGAGATGGGTTTTTAGCCTAGATTTGAAGAGGGCTAGGGAGGATGCCTGGCGTATAGACACAGGTAAGCTGTAATAGGCATAGGGTGCAGCAAGGTGAAAAGAGTGACGTCAGGAGTTAGCAGTACGAGTGAAAGGCCTAGATAGAAGTAATTTGTTAGCGGAGCGAAGATCCCGAGCTGGGATGTGGGGAGAGATAAGAGATGAGAGGTACAGAGGAGCTGTAGAGTGAATGCACTTATAGGTGAGTAGGAGAAGCTTGAATTGGATGCGGAGCCAATGAAGCGACTTGAGGAGTAATGTGGGCATGGCGGGATTGGCGGAAGATTAGTCGAGCAGCATAATTTTGTATGGATTGAAAGGGGAGGAGATGGCTCATGGGGAGAGCATCAAGGAGTAAGTTGCAGTAGTCGAGGCGAGAGGAGATTAGGGAGTGGATAAGTTTTGGTGGTGTGTGCCAACAGGAAGGGGCAGATTTTGCTAATGTTGTAGAGAAAGAAGCAACAGGTTTTAGCAACGTGCTGGATATGTAAGGAGAAGGAGAGCAAGGTGTCAAAGATGACCCCCAGATTGTGGGCCGAGGGAAAAGGAAGGATCATAGATCCATCCACAGAGCTTGAGAAGGGGGGGGAAGAGAAGAGGAATTGGGGGGGGGGGAAGAGAAGAGGAATTGGGGGGGGGGGGGAAAGAGGAGGAGTTCAGTCTTGGCCATGTTCAATTTCAAGCGGCGATGAGACATCCAGTCGGTGATGTCAGAAAGGCAGGCAGAAATCTTGGTTTGGATTGCTGGAGAGATATTAGGTGTAGAGAGGTAAATTTGGGAGTCGTCAGCATAGAGATGGTATTGAAAGCCATGGGAGGAGATAAGCGCGCCAAGGGATTGGGTGTAGAGAGAAAAGGAGGGGACACAAGACGGATCCCTAGGGTACACCAACATGGAGCGGAGTGTGGGAGAGGAGGAGGAGCCACCAGAGCTTACACTAAAGGAGCGATGGGAGAGGTAGGATGAGAACCAGGATAGTACGGAGCCCTTGAAGCCAAGCGAGGAGAGGGTGGAGGGGATGAGGTTGTGGTCAACAGTGCCAAAGGCAGCAGAGAGGTCGAGAAGGATGAGGACAGAGAAGAGGCCTTTAGATTTAGCAAGGAACAAGTCATTGGAGACTTTTGTAAGAGCAGTTTCGGAGGAGTGTAGGGGATGGAAGCCAGATTGGAGTGGGTCAAGGAGGGCCTGGGAGGTGAGGAAGTCGAGGCAACGGTCGGTGGACTGCTTGTTCTAGAAGTTTAGATATGAAGGGGAGGAGGGAGATGGGTCGATAATTAGAGGGACAGGTGGGATCGAGTGAGGGTTTCTTGAGGAGAGGTGTGACAACGGCATGTTTGAACTTGATGGGGACAGTTGCACTGGAGAGTGATAGATTGAGAATATGAGAGATGGAGGGGATAGCAGTGGTGGAGATGGGGTCAGAGTAACAGGTGGTGGGTTTGGAAGAGGAAAGGAGGAGTGCGGTTTCCTCATCAGAGATCATGGGGGAAGGAGGAGAGGGTAGCAGAGGAGGTTGGGGTGGGGGGGAGACATGGGGAGGGGAGAGGTAGATGAGTGTGTGGGGAATTGAAGGGTAATATTTTGGATTTTGTCATGGAAGTAGTTGGCAAGGGTTTGGGCAGTAAGTGAGGGCGGAACTGTGGGAGGGGGACCTTGAGGAGAGAATTGAAGGTGTTAAAGAGGCGGCGAGGATCAGAGGCTAGGGAGTTAGCTATGCAGAGCCTTATGACGACGTTCCAGATTACCCTTTTTGGGCAAGGATACTGGGGTGTTACAAATTAGACACCACCACTTGTCTTTCACAATGATGAAGTAGTCCATTTCCCATTCATCATGAAAGTGGTAGGTTTTGATCTTCTTTGGAACACTCATCTTCGTTATACTGGGGTGGCTGGATGTAAGGCAGCCAAATCTGCTAAGTTAGTATAAACATTGGCTGAATCTGGTCCAAAACTGTCATTGTCCCAAAGTATTAAAGATCAACAGGAACTGAAGACCTCTGGATGATGTGCAATACAAGGACTGGATATGCCAAAACCACACATGCAGTTCTATAAGTAAAAATAAGAATTCATCATAGTGGTACCAATAATCAAATACCACCAAGCAATCATCAAAAAAACTCAAACATCTGTCCAGCAAACCAGATAAAATCAAATACCGCCAAACAAGTTCAAATACCACCACACGCGATTTAATAAATTCTGCACACAGTGTAGAATCAACGCAAAGGCAAGGCAAAATAAAATTGCAGTGTAGTAATGTATGTGGAACCCTATCAAGTGATATAAAGTGTTGCAGGCCCTGGCTAGACAAAAGTGTGATATTGCTATGTTACAAGAAACCCACCAGAATGCTGAGGAACATGCTAAACTAGAGAGTGGGTGGGACAAGAGTGGGGGGCTCCGAAGGGGAAAAAGGGTAGAGTGGTCATTTTGATACACAAACGGATTAGGTTTGTCAAGGAACGTGACTACATGGACCCAGATGGTAGATACGTGTTTTACGGGATGCTGGAAGGGAAGCCTGTTTTGCTGGGTAACCTCTATAGCCTGAATGCGCTAAATCGTGCATTGTATGCCTGTTTGGGCTCTAGGGTAGAGCAGTTGCTCAATGCTCCTTTGATTTTGGCCAGAGATTTTAATGGGGTGCTAGATACAGAGATGGAGCATAGATACAGACCACAAAGGCTCTGCAGAGCCTGCGGCATAGATTGGGAGCGGTTGACCCCTGGCGTTTACTGCACCCGAGCGAAAGGGACTTTGCACACCAGTCCCGAGCGCATGGTACTAGTGCCCGAATTGATTATGTGTTGGTCTCAGAAAGACTCTTTACCCATATAGCAGATGCAGAAATTGGCCTTTCAGAGATCTCTAATTATGCCTTAAACTGGGTGGAGATGGAGTGGCATGACACTGCCTCGCAGGAAAGAATCTGGCCATTCCCAGTGGATTTGTATAGGGATGCTGGAGTTTCTTATTTACTTAAAGCGGAAGTGGCAAGAGTTTGTGGTTTATAATGAGCGTCATCAAGATGACCCTGAGCTGTTTTGGGAGATGGCAAAGGTGGTCTAAGAAATCTTTTATGTATTATAAATATCAGCTTTACCGATTTGGGGATAAGCCGGGGAAACTGTTGGCAAGATGCCTCCAGGGCAGTAGAGGTACTCATGCAGTCATGGCACTGCGGGATGACCAGGGGAGACTGCAGAAGGAAAAGCGGGCGATTGCCCAAGTTTTTCGCTCTATCAAAAGCTGTACTCGGGGGGGGGGGGGGGCTCCTTGATGGCTATGGAAACATACTTGAGACATGCAGATACCTAGGCTGGAGGCAAGTCAGTGGGCACAACTGGACGCACCGATAACTACCGAAGGGGTCTACTAAGTGATTCAAAAGGCGAGCTGTTAGAGTGCCTGGTCTGGACGGCCTTAGGGCAGAATTTTGTAAGCTATTGGGTGATATGGTACTCCCAACACTTCTAGCAGTATACCACCGCAGGGTCGAGCAGGGGGCATTTACATGGGGTGCGAATCATGCACACATTTTGATACCCAAACCAGGTAAGGAACATACACAGGCTGCGTCTTACAGACCCATCTCTTTGCTCAATTTTGATCTGAAGATATTAGCCAAGGTATTGGCGGAGTGTTTGGCCCAGGTCCTAGGGGAGTTGGTGCATGAATCCCAAGTGGGGTTTGTGAAAGGACGATATGCAGTGCAGAAACTGCGTAAGATCTTAGCGTAGTTAGAGTGGGTCCAAAAGTGCAGGTTGCAATCTTCTGATTAGCTTTGATGCGGAGAAGGCATTTGATCGGGTGAGCTGGCCATACCTGAAATTTCTTCTGCCGCAGTAAGGTCTCGGGACTCCTTTTTGCAAAATGGTAGAACTTCTTTATGTGAGGCCCACAGCGGGAGTGCTCTGCAATGGGGTGATATCGGATAATTTTTGCCTAGAGAGAGGTACGAGGCAGGGGTGACCTCTTTCCCCCCCGTTATTTGTGCTGTCATTGGACCCTTTGGTGAAGAGGATAGAGCTGACTAAGGAAATACGAGGGGTGGGTATTGGGAGATCCGGATTTAAGATGGCCGCCTTTGCCAACGATATGTTGGTACATTTGCTGTCCCCACAAACATCGCTGCCCAGCCTGCTAGAGGAATTGTCTCGCTTTGGGAGTTTTGCAGGGCTACGAATTAACATAGATAAGTCGGAAGCTTTAGATGTGGGAGGAACACTTAGAGGGAGATGGGACAGATCCTTCCCACTCAAATGGGCAGATGATTCCTTTGTATATCTAGGCATTTTATTGACCAGAGATCCGAAGAAGCTATACAAGAAAAACCTGGAATGGGTTCTCCTTAAAACTCGAACACAGCTGCAAGCATGGACCCCTCTTCTGTTGTCCCTGCTGGGTAGAGAGGCAGCACTGGGAATGGTAATCCTGCCACGTATATTGTACTGGTTGCAGACCCTTCCAGTGTGGCTACGGAAATGAGACAAACTGCATAGATCAGGAAATAAGATGGTGTTCTGTGGAAAGGGGTGAGGGCTCGTATCCCATTAAATCGCTTACAGAGGTGGAGAGATGGGGGGGGGGGAGATTGGGATGACAACACTTGAATAGATGGCAACACTTGAATAGATGGTGGGGTGAGCCACCTGAAGTCTCGAGTTGGCTGCCCCTGCAGGGGAATGTACGGTTTACCCCAGGATTGGATATGCCCATGTTTTGGCTTTGGGAGCGGCTGGGGATACAGAACCTTGGGCACGTGGTAAATCAGAAAGGGAAGTGCAAATCTTTTGAGATTCTTTGCAGGGAATACGAGTTGAATAACCGGCATTATTTCGCTTATGCTCAGGTATCCCATTATGTTGCTTCGCTTCCACAGAGAGGGCTTTTGGTGGAGCGATCAGCACAGATATTAGAGTTTTTTACATTGGGAGCAGACTCCCCGCCCACAATCGCTGAGTTGAAGAGACGACTGGACACGTATGTTCTCCCACTAGACTATTCTGCGGAAGAGGCCTCATGGGCAAGGGAGCTGAGTCAGGAGGTGGCGCCGGGCTCCATTAACAGGGCCCTGGGTAGGATCACGGGGTTGGTAGAGGGGGCTAGATGGAGAGAGATACAGTTCAAGTATCATTCGGGCACATTCCTCCCCAATACGTGTCCGGGAAGTTATGTATTGTGCCTTTAAAATTGTTGTGATACGGTGTTGTGCATTAATAAACAGAGTTTCAAAAAAAAAAATTTGCAGTGTTGAATCAACGCAAAGGCTAGGCAAAATAAAATTGCAGAGGCAAGCAAAAAGGTTAGTGGTTTGAACCAATTCGAAGGCAAGGCATAGGCAAGTTAGAACAAAATTGGAAAAGCCCACCAAAATCACCAAATTCTTGACACTTTGCTGTGTCTGCCCGAAAATGTTTAACGAAAGCGAACTATAAAGCGACCAACGACCAGCACATGACAACTAATACAGTAAATGTATTCAGGTAAAGCCCGGGCAAATGGATATCGCCCGGTATATAACTCACTTCTAAGGGGTGTGGGAGCGGGGGCAGGAATGGGTGATTCTGAGAGGCAGGAGACCAGGTATGACGACATCGGGCCTGTGGAGTCTCGTCATGGGGCATGGGCAGCGGCCCCCTGGGGTACCCACAAGCTATTGGCATGAAAGCAAGCGCCCCCAATACACCTGCAGGCAAGATTCCCGCAGGCAGGGAAAAAAAAAATGACAGGCAAAGGATCAGAAGCAGCAGCAAGCCCTCGGCAGACAACCTGCTGGTACGAGCTCTCTCCTAGCGACAGGGCGAGCTGCTGGAGAGATGGAGCCAAGTGGGGTTGGCGATCTACCTCTAACCCCTTGGACATACCTGGGGTATAAAATACAGTTGTGACACCCTTGCATTTTAGGTATGTTGTCTGTAATATCTTAAGAAATCACTGCAAATATTCCAACTGTATGTCATCATAAAGTTTTAATACTGTGCTCAAAGGTATACAACCACCAAAAAAAAGATGTGTCTGAAACCTAGACAACAATTTCTGAGAAAAAAAAATTAGTACATTTGTTCCTTTATTACCAACCATTCTTTAGTACTCTTGGATGTATGTTCTGGGTTATTGACCTGCTGGGGGACCCATGACCTTTAACCCAGACCTAGCTTTCTAATAAGTAGCACATTTCACTCCAAAATGTCTTGGTAGTCCTCAGACTTCATGATTCCTTTAATATGTTCCAGGCCTCCAGTTGCTGAAGCAGCAAAACAGACCCACAACATTACAGAACCTACACCATATTTAACTGTTGGAAGGGTGTTTATTTTCCTTATAAGCTTCATTTCTTTGCCTGTAAATGTAATCGCTGGTCTGCGTTGCCAAAGAGCTCAAGTAGGTTTCATCTGTCCACAGAACATTTTCCCAGAAAGACTGTCATTTTACAAGGTGGGTTTGGGCAAGGATCAGCATGCCTTTTTATGTCCGTCTGTCTTTGAGCAGTGGGGTCCTCCTTGGCCTCCCATGAAGTCCTTCTTTGTTTAGTGCATGACGTATGGTGCGGGTTGAAACCACCATACCAGATTGCTCCAGATCAACCTTAAGCTCTTTGGATGTTGTACGTGGTATTTTTCCAAGAGTTCGCACTAACCTTCGAAGACTTCTTGGATAAAATTTCTCTTCTTGCCACATCATGGGAGGTTCGACAGTTCCACGAGCAGAAAACTTTTTAATATTGTTAACTGTAGACACAGAAATCCGAAAGGTCTTTTGAGATGGCCTTGTATCCCTTCTAAAGTTTCATGTTTGCTGATAATGGCTTTTCTAAAGGTCTCAATGAGCTCTCATGTTCACCATAGTGAAAATGAATAGGGAGTGAATGTGTCCATTTTAAACATTAGAGCCATGATTCATTGTTGATTCAAGGACTATATTTTTTGCATCTAAATTTTACTCCAATGGGAAAGTGGTAATCTGTTCAAATTGATTTGAATTGCTTATAAGGGTGGCAATAATCATGTCCTGGCAATGTCCAAGTTGTTATACTATTTCCTTTTTTAATTGGTCTTGTTGTATTTGATTTTTTTGTGTGTCAAATATGTCTGACTATATAGTGTAAAGCTGTTTAACTGGCTTTTTTTAAAGTAGATATTGAACATTAAAGGGCTTGAACTGCAAGGGTGCCAATAATGTTGGCCACAACTGTATATGTAATGATTTGGAGAAATTAATTTTATATTTAAGTGGAAAAAATGAGCTCTATATGAATTGAATGGAAGAAATAAACTTTAAGTGAATGAATTAATGACTTGTAGGGGGGAGATAAAATGGACAGATGATTAAATCTAAGGTGCCTCTATGGTTATTTAATTGAAAATAGCACTCATTTTAATAATCTGCAAATATTTATGGAGAGCATAACCCACTCATATGTACAGGATAAGGAGACTCCTCCTCTGAGAATTCTGCACAAACCTTGGATGGGTTACCCACAAAAGTTGCGAGTTTAGGACTGGCATCCAAGCACTCTGAGTCAGGCCAAGCCAACATGGGTTCTTTGCATTAGTTTTAAGACATCCTGCTGAGTATGGAAGAGATTTGGTGAAGTCTATCAGGAAGACAGTAGCATGTGGACAGCATGAAACCATGTGCTCCCAGAACTACAGCTCCATATAGCCCGCCCCCCACCTCCCGATTTCCTGTTTGAAAGAGACATGCACAAAAAGGAGAAGCAGCATAAATCTTCCATGGCTAACTTCAGTCCTATGCAAGTCTAGCATGGAAAAGCAAGGATCCTGTGGCGGCAGTAGGATTGGGGGGGGGGGGGGGGGGAGGAATGTTAGTGTTACCAAGAAATTACCATAAAATACAGATACAATCTCCTTTATGGCCTGAAGTGGTGTGGAGAACTGCCCATAAAGTATTGGACTTCCCCACTTTATTATCTGGGTACTGTCCCTGAAATTTCCAGCTCTGATGTGGTGCCTCAATAGTACATCAGCTGGTAGAAAGCTGTAGTTGTGGCAAATGCCCAGGTGAAGTAAACAAAATGCACACATTCATCCATCAATAATGTCAAATCTGTAATAGCTTCAAAATTTAGTTAAATCAGTATATCCAACCTTTTTTTTCCCAGTTAAAAATAAAATTCACTCTATCTTGCCTAGAATACTACCAACCTAAACTAGCAGCTATTATCATTTAGATTATACATACATACTTGCCTACCTTCAGTTTGTTATTAATGTGCTCTAAATCTTGTTGTACAAAGACTGTAAATAAGTTATTTACATTTATTTCTCTGGATTTATTTTAACTGATCTTTACTCATTCATCCTCATTCTTTAATGGTTATCTTGGTTCAGATTATATTCAATGTTACCCTCACCTACATTATAACAATTTATATTACAACTTTAAACAGCCTTGATTCTTGAAAAGCAGTATATAAAACCTTAATAAATCGTTATGTCTCAAGTCACCTAACTATAAATTAAGCCATATGAATGGTATGCTCATAACTGCACTATCCCTTTTCTACTTCCTTTCAGCAGCTATCATGCTTTTCTATCACTCGTATTTACGATCTCTGAACTGTCTACTCCAAAAGAAGCTGTATGTATGCTTTTGAGTATTATTGCAAAGGACGAGAATCATCTTTGGATGAAAGATACTAAATTATAACCGTTTTGACTGGACACATCACCTCATAGAAGGTATATGAATACAAAGAAACTACAATTAAGTAGTACCTAAAAGTGATTTGAATCTGATGAAGACTTATTTGCTATTTCTTAAATAAGTAGACCATATAATAGTGTATCACCAATAAAAAAAAAATTATGCTATTCGACAGCTTTAATATGAATAGATAACTACAACCTTTGAGTATTAATGAATACAGGACACAGCAGCCACACAAAAAGCAGAGCTATTACTAAAGTGTTTGAGTGTTTGAAAGGGTAAGTTGAGAAGCACTTAGATAAGAGCATGCTCTGTTCTTCTCTCCTCCCGTTTCACAATGAAACTGGAGAAGACAAACAAGAAAACATCTCGCCCTTGTAGCATGGATATAGGACAGACATGAGAAAGTGTTTATCTTGATGATCAAGACATTAAGTGTTACTGAGAAAAATACAGATTTTAAAATAATTTGAGGAGAAACAGTCACAAAACTTTATTTTCCTAGCATCTGCGTTGATCAGGCTGTAAGCTCTGCTTCCCTGAAGCTACCAGAGTTACAAAGATTTACACTATCAGCTTAGAGGTAGCATGACAGATCCAGTTGTGGTCAACATTATTGGCACACTTGCAGTTCAACCCCTTAATGTCATATCTCCTAAAAAAAAGTGGCCAGTGAAACAGCTTTGGACTATATATGCACACATTTGACACAAAAATCAAATAAAACGACCAATTAAATAATGAAATGCTAGGAAACAGTATAAGAACTGCAACATTACCATTGCAAAAATTACTGGCACCCTTAAACAATTCAAATCAATTTGAACAGAACCACATTCCTTTTGCAGTAAAATTAGATACACACATGATCAATTGTCAGTACGCACATGACTTTAATCAACCAATGAATGATGGCTTTAATGTTTAAAATGGCCACATTCACTCCCTGTTCAATTTTCACTTTAGTGAAGACCAGAGAGCTGCCTGATACCATCAGAAAAGCCATTATCAAACATCAAACTTCAAAAAGGGGTACAAGACGCTCTCCAAAGACCTTGGGATGCCTGTGTCTACAGTTTACAATGTTAAGATGTTTTCTGCTAATGGAACAGTCAAGAACCTCCCAGAATGTGGTGGGAAGAGGAAAGTTAGTCCAAGAGGTTTTCGAAGATTAGAGCAAAGTGCTGGAAAACACACCACGTACAACATCCAAAGCGTTTAAAGCTGACCTGGACCAATCTGGAGTGGTGGTTTCAACCCGCACCATACGCCACATGCTAAACAAAAGGAGGACTTTATAAGCGAAGGCCAAGGAGGACCCTACTGCTCAAAGACACAAAAAGGCACATCCGATCTTTGCCCAAACCCACTTTGAGAAACCACAATCTCTCTGTTAAAACATTCTGTGAATGGATGAAACCAAACTTGAGCACTTTGGTATGCATTTATAAGCAAAGAAATGAAGCTTATAAAAAGGAAAAAACACACCCTTCCTACAGTTAAATATGGTGGAGGTTCCATAAAGTTGTGGGGCTATTTTGCTGCCTCAGGAACTGGAGGCCTGGAATGCATTAAAGGAATTATGAAGTCAGAGGACTACCAAGATATTTTGGAGTGAAATGTGCTACCTAGTATCAGAAAGCTAGGTCTAGGTTGAAGATCATGGGTCCTCTAGCCTGACAATGACCCAAAAATATACATCCAAGCTTACATAAGAATGGCTATAACGGAACAAATGGACCATTTTAAACTAGCCAGCAATGAGTCCTGATCTCAATGTAATCAAGAACCTATGGAAAGAGCTGAAATCTGCCATTGGTAAAAGTAATATTATACCCAGCTCGATTGTGAATACTTGGAGACACCAGGAGAGGCTGCAACCTCCTTGGAGACCCTAATGCCCTGAGATATGCGGGTTAGTGGAGGTCTGAATGTGCAAGAGTACATTGGAGGATATCTTTATCAATGAACCCAAGATAACTATAGCAACTTGACACCAGACAGAGGGAATCAGCACAAGCTGGGAACTGAGACAGATCCTGCCTCAATGGTAAAGTCATGGAACTATTAAGCCTCTCCTGCTAGAGCTTAACTCGGAGAGAGACATATAGACACCCATAGAGGCCTATTGTCTGACTTTGATCAATGATGCCATATGGGAATAAGTGTTGAGTATGACCCATACCATCTCATCATGATGCAGAGCTGCATAATATGTAATCTTTATCTTTATTAGTATTTGATAGACCACTGTTGTAAGAACATTAAGCGGTGTACAATAAAAACTGGTTAACCACTGCAAACCAAGAAAAAGAACGCCAAAAAATAGACAGGAAAGAGGGGAACAGAGTAGGACAGAGGCACTACACACTAATAACAAATCATAAAACAGGGTAGCCTAGCCGGGCAACACAGACCATAAAGACAAAGGTAAGGGAAAGTGGCTTTAGACAGGACAAAAGACAGGGACAGGCAGTACTCAGGGAAGGGCCTCAGGGGAGAGGTCAAATGCTTTCTGAAAAAGATGAGTCTTGAGCAACGACAAACTGAGGATAGGATGATTCTAACCAGAGGTGAGTTGGCAGCATATTCCACAATAATGGTCCGAGGAAGAAAAAAGCTGAGTGGCGTGTCTGTTCCAGGTGGGCTTGGGAAGGTGAAGGTAGGGATAGGCGGTTAGTATGGATTGAGCGAAGTTGACGGTGAGGAGAGTGTAAAGAAATGCAGTCTGCTAAATAGAGGGGGTTGCAGGTATAGATAGCGCGATGAATCAGAATCAAAAATTTATAGTGAAAACGGTATTGAAGGGGCATCCAATGTAACCGGAGAAGAATCGGGGTGATATGATCAAATGAACGAGAAAAGGTGACCAGACGCACTGCGGTGTTCTGGATGCGCTGTAATCTTTGGAGTTGATAATTGGGGAGATTGGCCAGGAAAATGTTCCAGTAGTCTAACCTGCTAATGACCAAAGCGAGTACCAGAGTAACTAAGGAACTGGAAGGTAACAGTGTGGACAGCCCTAATTTGCCGTAAGGCAGCAAAGGAGCGGCGGGAAATCATAGAAATGAGCTCATGTTTTATATTCATGGTTTATGATGCGATATATGCTTTAGAACAGAATGGGCAATTCCAGTCCTGGAGGGCCACGGACCAGCCAGGTTTTCATGATGTCCCTAATGAATATACATGAGATCTATTTGCAACCACTGCCTTCCATTGTATGGAAATAAGTCCATGAATATTCATTAGGGACATCATGAAAACCTGACTGGTCTGCAACCCTCCAGGACCGGAATTGCCCACCCCTGCTTTAGAAGGTTATACATAGGGGGTGGTGGGATGGAGGGGTATGGTAGGTAATTTGGAATGAGAGGGGGAGTGAGGCTCGACCTAATCTCCCTCACTATTGACCTATATTGGCTTTTTGACTTCTTGGCCTCCTATCTTTTGGTCTTGCAGATCTGTTCTTGCTCTCCATGGCTCCTGTTGTCCAACAATTAGTATCACTAATACAGGCAAAAAGCAGACAACCCCAGCAATAGCCCTGGGATATGGGAGTCTTGAGATTGAAACATTGGGGAAGGACGGGAGGGAAGTCTTAGTATCATGGAAAGAAGAGTCTGGACACAGGAGGAGGGGAGGGAGGGGAAGAGGAGATGAGTGTCGGAGGTGCTTTAACATCATTTCCATTCGAACACTGCATAAGGCAATGGTGTGCTGACAATGGGATGACCCCTCGGAGAGACTGCCCCTATGAAGTAAGATAGAATACGGGAAGGGTAGATGTAGTTAGGGGACTTTTGGGCAAGAACTTCTCAAAGATACTAAAATAAAAGGCTGATATACTAATCCACTTAGAGGACCAGGTGCATGGGCTTGCAGGCCTCCTGGGATTATTTGAGGAGTATGGCTGCTACTTGGGGTTAAAACTTTTTTTTTTTTTTTTTTAAATTTCCAAAAATGCATTAAACAATACAGAGGTCAATCCAGAACAAATGACCACATTAGATGTACAAACATCAGAAAGAAAACAGCTCAGATATAGCCCACATTACGAAACTTGACTGAGTATTGATAATAAAGAAGTCATTTAAATAATACAGAAACTAAGACACAAGGCCCACGAAATGGAGGCTACATTATTCCTGGACGCCCTGGACTTCTACCAATGCTTTCTGTTTTTCAATCAAAAAACTTTCTAAATGAGCAGCATCAGTAAAGACAGAGACCCCCTTTAAGGTAATAATACACTTACACGGGAAACGAAGAAAAAGGAGGTGTCTCCCAGGGATAATACCTGAGGTTTTAAGGCCAAAAAAAGCCTTCTTCTGAGCTGAGTGCTACGTGATACGTCAGGAAAAACATTAACAAGATGACCACAAAACTTAGTAGTCTTATACTTGAAAAACGCACGAAGTACACGCTGCTTAACATCCCTAGACAAAAAAGTCACTAACAAAGTGGATCGAGTATCAATTATATCCAGGGAGTCCTCTAGAAAGGCAGTGAGGTTAGAAATAGTAGGCTCAATTGCATCAAACTCCCCCTCAATAGGATTAACCCTTTTAGAGCTGGGGAGAATATAATACAACTGAGAAACTTCAATGGGGGTCAGTAAGTAAAAGCACTTCAAGGTACTTATCTAATAAGATTTTCTGGAGCGAGGAGTTTAGAATTAGGGAAATTCAAAAAACGAAGATTACAGGAACGTACAGAATTCTCCATCGCCTCGATTTTATTATGAAGAACCAGAGAGTCTTTAATACCAGCAGTCTGAGCTGCATGTACAGACACAATCTGGCTCTCCAACTTAGAAACAGCAGTATCAAGCAAAACCGTTTTACCATCTAATTGCTGTAGAGACACTACAGTCTCTTGAGAAAATTTGGACAAAGAACCTAAAGTACCAAAGATCTTTTCATCAATAGACTTCAAAACCCCCCAGACATCCTTCAGTGTGATCTCAATATCGGGAGATAAGGCCGAGAGCGCAACGACACTACTCGACACACCTGAAACAACCGGCTGAGGCAAAGAAATATTAGTACCCCTTACCTTATCAGAGGGCTCCCCAGTAAAAACAGAAAGCACTAACGGAAGAGGACACGGTGGGGGAGATCTTCCCCCCGAACTTAGGGAAGCACACTCTGGAGAGGAATGAGCAACTGGCAAGGGGGAGAAGTGCTTATCAAGGGGGCCCGTCGGCTTCACAGCACCAGCGGGATCACCCCCACCCTTGGCTTTCCGTTTCCCCATACGGCCAAGACAGGGTACAGAAAGAAAGACCCACCACAATTCGAAAACTTTCCAATCTTCTAGACAGGAGCGTGTAGTCACCTAGATAACAACTGTGACGTCGCAGTGGCGTCGAAGGGGCGTCAAAGGGGCAAATCCTGCCCCTTTGAACACGCCCCTTCGAACCACGCTCCGCGAAACACGCTCAGCGGCAAAACAGAACAGAAATTATAGGATCAAATATGCAAAACCACTCAGGGGGTCCCTCTCACAGCTGCGGGCTCTCTCCCCGATGCCTGTCTGCTGTTCCGGGGAAGCCACAAGCGTCCAAGCTGAACGCTGCACAAGGCAGCGGTCCCGGGGGCCGAGCAAATGACCCCGAATGCCTCCGATGCACTTCCCAGCCAAGTTCCTTGGGGTTAAAACTTAACCTAGACAAGTCGAAGGCCCTTCCCCTAGATCAGGCAATTCGCCGGACTGGCCTGGAGCCTCTCTGTTAAAATGGGCGGACAGGCGATTTAAATACTTGGGTGTTCCGCTAACAGCCAATCTCTCAGAACCTTATGAGCAAACATCTGTTTTACTGGAAGATCTTAAGAAACTGGTTCAACGATGGTGTGACCTCCCCTTATCATTGAGAGGTCGAATAGCGTTGTTTAAAATGGTGGTTTTCCCCAAGTGGCTGTACTCCTTACAAACGATACCAATATTGGTTAAAAAGGCCAAGACCTGCAAATATTGAAACTAATTCTGAATAACCTGTTGTGGAAGGGCCGGCGCCCTAGGTTTAAACTAGTGGTGCTGCAGCACCCTTGGGAGCAGGGGGAGGGGGGGAATGGGAATCCCAGATCTGGCCTGTCTGATGTGAAATGTTTGAGACTGGCTATGGGAGAGTGAACCACACCCACCCACCCTGACTTTAGAACAGAGACTGGCTGCCCTGCTCCATTTATGGTATATTCTGTATGCAGCACCAGCCCATTGCCCATCAAAGCTGCGGCAGAACATACCCTTCCTCCCAATATGTCAGGCTTGGCAATAAGTCACAAAATTGTTGGGGCAGCCATCTGCTTTTTCACTTCGGGGCAATTACCAATTCGGGGCATTGGGGCTTTTTGATCAGGGATGAACACAACTGGACATAGGAAATGGGCTCAACTGTGCATAGTTAATATAGAACTCCTGACTTCCGGTGACATCGGGTTAGATGGCGGTGTAGCGATCGAGCTCCGCCACCTAAGCCTGTAAGAAGTGGGAAATGTGCCCCTAAATGAGCAATTCGCACGGAGTAATAGAGTGGAAGAAGTAGGGCACCGAGCCAAAAGCGGGAGCCGCGGAGAAGAGAGAACGGATCCTGGTCAGATTGCCATGGGGAGAAGAGGAGCCCTGAAAACCGCCCAATCTGTCAACCACGTGGCGGGCCGGAGTGCAGAGTAACAGCGTGGTGGCGGCTGACGGACAGCTATTAAGCTGGTGAGTCAGTGAGTGGGCCGTAGTGTGCTGAGAAGGCAGAAGAGGCCGAGCCCAGAGGGGTAGGAGGGAGCACGAAGGAGCACAAAGCGAGCCCGCAGAGGGGAGCCTGAGCAGAGAAGCAGCGAGAGTGTGTAGCAGAGGCGAAAAGCTGCGGACACAGAGAGCTAAGGAGGCTCTGGGAGACCTGGAGGTGAGAGAGCTGCCAAGGGGATGGAATGCATTATAATAAGGTACTGTCAGAAATCGGGGATTGAGTGGACTGAGCATAAAGCAGCCAAGTAGGAATAGCACAGGAGAAGAGTATGACATCTTGCGTAGAGCTGATCAGATAAACAAAGACAGAGGGACAAGACAGCACTCCAAAGAGTCCTTGAAGGATAGTGGAAAAGGCCTCAGTGGTGGGAGCAACTTCAGAAAACACTGGGATGACATAATATCACAGCCTGGGTGCAACAAGAGAGAATATGGAGAAAAATAAAGGCGGACAGTCAGTGAGGAGGAAACTTGCTGAATTTCGATCTTCCTATGCGACACCCAAAGGTGGAAAAGAGGGAGAGAAGGAGGGCAGACTACAGCTTGCAGACCCAAATGATCCCAAGAAGGAGCTGGAGAGGGGGTGTAGCCCAGGGGTGGCAGCTCTGCTAAAGATCAAGATGGAAATAAGCTGGGTAAAAAATGAATTAAAAGACAATACAAGCCTGAGATAAGATAGTCAACATGGGTAATCGTGTGAAGGAAACAGAGATGAAGATGTAGCAACAAGGGGCAGTACTAGCAGAAACTACAAAAAGGATGGGAGGAATTTAAGTGTGCTCAAGAAGAGCAGCAGGTGAAAATGGAAGACTTGAAGGATAGATCCAGGAGATGCAATATAAAAGAGTGTGAAGTCTCCCAGAACCACCTAAATATAAAAACTGTGAAGAGGTAATTGCTAAAATATTCCGGTCACTCTTAGCAACTGTAGACCAGGAGGAAAGTGGGGTAGGAGAGCCTCTGCAAATAAAGAGAGCACAGAGGCTTGGGCCCTGCAAGAAACAAACCATGAGATATAGTAGTATGTCTTGGTTTGTTCAAAATTAAAGAAAGACTTTTGTGGGCGGTGAGGAAAACGAAAGTTTATCTGAGACGAACACAAACTGGAACTTTTCCAAGATCTCTTCTTCGGAATGTTACAGCACAGAAGAAACCTTCAGGAGGTGACAGCATATCCAAGACAGATGGACATGAGATACAAATGGCCCTTTCTGTTTGGTTTGCTGATCATGGTAAAGGGAAGGTCGAGATGGCTGCAGACCTGTGAGAAAGCCTGGAAAACACTTAAGAACTGGGTTTAAGCAATCTTCCAGAGGAGGCGAGGAGGTTGGCAGGAACAACAACGACCACAGCAACATCCACCTCTAAGAACAATTTACGTTGACACAGGGCACCAGTGGCAGGCAGACGACCGGCGAGGCTGAATCGAGAGAGCCCAGGAGCGCAAGTGGCAGAGAACGGAGCGGGATGAAAATTAGGACTGTATATTGCTGATAATGAAGTAAACATGAAAAGAGGTGAGAGTTTTCAGTAGTAAATAAGCTAGGGGTATGAGGGGCGAGGGGGGGGGAGAAGCGTAGAATGGGATAAAGATTGGTAAGGGAATTAGAGGGGAGGTAGGGGGCGAGATGAGGGGGGGGGGAAAGAGGTAGGATGTAGGAGTAAGGGAGAAGGAGGGACAAAATGGCCTGATGGGAATAAAGGGGGGGGGGTTAGGGACATAGGGGAGAAGCGGCAGGGAGGGGTAGGGACAGGCGAAGGCCTGAGATGTAGTCGCCATACTGGAAGACAAATCTCTCTTCAAGAGAGAGAGGGGAGAAGGAGAAGGGAGGTAGGGTGGATGGGGGGGGGGGAAGGGGTACATTCCGCAAGGCCAGGAGAGTAGGGGGGTACAAGGAAATAAAAGGTGAGTTAAAAATAGTCTCATTAAATGTAAAGGGGCTTATAGTCAAAAATTGTATACAGAAATAGCACGTCAGAACACAGCGATAGTGATGATACAGGAAACGCATCTGACAACTACAGAGTACCTGGTTAAACCCAGGTGTTATGGAGTTTGTATACATGCATCTAATAGAGTAGAAAAGAAAAAAGGAGGGGTTGCCATTCTGACTGATACAAGATTAAAGATGCAAATGCAATCGACTGTGAGGGATAAAGCGGGGAGATTGTTTTATTGCGTTTGAAGGTGGGGACTGATTGGTATTGTATAATGAATGTATATGCACCAACAGGAGCACAAAGTGAATTCCGGACAAAATTAAATGAGAAGGTGGGGAAAATGGGGGAGGGTATTCTAATCTGTGGAGGCGATTTTAATGTAACATGGAACCCAGATAGGAATGCAACGGGGAGAAGAGAGAGCAAAAGGGTGGATAGGAAAAAAGATATCATAACTTTGTAATGCAGCATTGTCTGATAGACGCGTGGAGACTACAACACCCAGGGAAGAGAGAGACAATTTTCCTATTTCTCACCAGTACCCGGCTCCTACTTGAGAACAGATGCTATTTGGGTATCAAAGGAGGTGGGAGGTAGGATTAAGGGGGCGGAAATGGACACAATCACCTGGTCAGACCATGCACCAGTTGTGGTGCGATTAAGAATGGAGGGTGAGGGGAAAGGCACACAATTCTGGAGGCTGAATGAATCATTATTAGAAGATGGGAGGGTCAGGGTGAATGTTGAGAGAGAAACGAGGGAGTATTTTAAATGGAACGATAATGGGGAGGTTGCCTGTGGAGGAGTGTGGGATGGGTATAAGGCAGTGGTGAGAGGCATACTACTTAAATGGGGGGCACGAAAAAGGAAAGAGGGAAGAGAGCAGGCCCCGAGAGAACAATTGATGGAACTGGAAGAACTGGTTGGGCAGGGACAGATTGGAGCATACAGAGGCCAGGTGTTAGCAATAAAAGCGCAGATAAATGATATGCAGGCAGAAAAGATACGGTATCAGATGCAGCTTTTGAGACAGGAGGTTTTTGAGGGAGGTAATAAAAGCAGGGAGATATATGGCGCAGAAATTGAAACAAAGGAAGCTGCGCTCCCACATAATGAGAATTTGAAAGAGGGGAGGGGAACTGGTGGCTAAGGATGGGG
Source organism: Ichthyophis bannanicus (assembly GCA_033557465.1). Lineage (NCBI taxonomy): Eukaryota > Metazoa > Chordata > Amphibia > Gymnophiona > Ichthyophiidae > Ichthyophis > Ichthyophis bannanicus. The sequence continues at coordinate 675,577,062 of CM066032.1, read as the reverse complement.
AGATCACAGAAGCTTTTTGGGAATATTACCAGGGGTTATACAAAGCAAGGGAAACTTCACAGAGGGAGAGAGTACAAAGTTACCTAGATTCCATAAACTTACCTAAATTAGAGGAGGGGGAACAAGAGGAACTCTGTAAGCCCATATGAGGGGATGAGGTGCAGAGGGCAATAAAACAGTTGAAGCTAGACAAAGCACTGGGATTGGATGGGCTCACAGCACGCTTCTATCAAAAATTTTGGTGAGATATTAACGGAACCCTTAGTTAGGTTACTTAATCTACCGAGGGAGGGAGGGGAGTTAGCGGGAACAATGGGATGGGCAGGTATTACAGTAATACATAAAGAGGGGAAAGACCCGCAAGACTGTTCCTCATATAGGCAAGGTTCCACATTGGGAACCACCACCCAGGAAAAAGATGGCGACTACATCTCGGGCCTTCGCCTGTCCCTACCCCTCCCTGCCGCTTCTCCCCTATGTCCCTAACCCCGCCCCCCCCCTTTTATCCCCATCAGGCCATTTTGGATAACATGTTAAAGCCCTCCGCCCAGTGTGCAGCGGCGGCCAAGAAAGCAAATGCTAGGTATCATAAGGAAAGGAATGGAAAATAAAACAAAGGATATTATAATGCCTCTGTATCGTTCCATGGTATGACCGCACCTTGAATATTGTGTGCAATTCTGGTCGCCGTATCTTAAAAAGGATATAGCGTTATTAGAAAAGGTACAGAGAAGAGCCACCAAAATGGTAAAGGAGATGGAAGGATACTCCTATGAAGGGAGGCTACAAAGGTTAGGGCTCTTCAACCTGGAAAAGAGACGGCTGAGGGGAGATATGAGAGGTCTATAAATTAATGAATGGAGTGGAACGGGTAAACGTAGATCGATTGTTTACACTATCAGAATATAGAAAGACTAGGACATGTAATGAAGCTACAGAGTAAACTATTTAAGACAAATAAGAGAAAATATTTTTTCACTCAACGTGTAATCAAACTCTGGAATTTGTTACCGGAGGATGTAGTAAGGGCTGTTGGTGTAGCTGGGTTTTAAAAAAGGTTTGGACACGTTCCTGGAGGAAAAGTCCATAAACCATTATTAAAAAGGGACCCAGGATATCAATGCTTAACCCAATACAAGCATTGTGGAACCTGTGTCTCTTGGGGATACTGCTAGGTACGTATGACCTAGATTGGCCACTGTTGGAAAGAGGATACTGGGCTTGATGGACCTTGGTCTGACCCAGTATGGCATATCTTATGTTCTTAGGTCTATCTCACTGCTAAACTTAGACGCTAAACTGCTAGCTAAAATACTTACCACGCGCCTAAATAAAATAGGGAAGCTTATACACCAGGACCAAGCGGGATTTATATCAGGGAGACAAGAAGCGGACAATATTAGGAAGATATTAAATATGATATGGTCTATTAAACAAAGCGGGGAGGAGGCGTTGCTCCTGTCGCTGGACGCGGAAAAGGCTTTCAACCAGGTTCGTGGCCTTTTCTATTCCAGGTATTGGAGAGACTGGGGCTGGGGAAGGCGTTCATAAATTGGGTTCAGGCAATGTATCATCAGCCAAAAGCGTGTGTGAGGGTAAATGGCACCCATTCTGGATTTTTTGAGCAGGGGAAGGGTACGAGACAGGGATGCCCCCTATCGCCACTATTATTTGCAATAGCACTGGAACCATTTGCACAGCGAGTGAGAGAACGGGCCGATATAACGGGAATAAAAGTTGGGTGGAGTGCATATACAATATCCATGTTCACGGATGACATTATACTAAGTGTGGCTAGACCTAGGATTAGTATCCCAATAGTAATGTGGGAGTTGGAAGAATATGATAAAATGTCAGGATTTACAATAAATTGGACTAAATCAGAGATTTTAAAATTTAGCTGTGCCAAGTGAGGTAAAAGAAATATTGCAAACGAAGTACCCATTTAAATGGGCCAGGGAGAGTATTCGCTATCTGGGTATTCAAATAAGGAGGTTGGAAGCGTTATATAAACTAAACTATCTGAAGTTGTTTTGGGCAGATAGAGAGTTGGTTAGATGGGTGGGGGCGAGGCTACCTATCATGGTTTGGGCGCATAGCAATCGTAAAGATGATAGTACCACGGTTGTTCTTATTTCAGACACTCCCTATAAGGGTACCGTACAATAAATTAAAACAGGTACAATGACTAGTAAATAGATTCACATGGGCAAAGAGGAGCCCTCAGGTAGCGCAGACAGTAATGCAAAGAGAGGGGAGGGCTAGGCGTTCCAAATTTTAGGAAATATGAGGCAACACAATTGAAAACGATCTACGAGTGGCAAAGAGGAACACTGAAACAGTGGGTCCAAATGGAGAAAGAGCTGCTAGGGGGAGAGGAACTAGAAAGAATAATATGGAGAGGTAGTAAAGGCTTTGATACCCAATTCACAAATCCTCTGGTTATGCATAGTTTGAATGTATGGAAAAGGAATAAAAAACAGCTAGTGGGTGATAAGAGCTATACACAGCCGAAAGTATGGTCAGAGCCATGGCTCTCACATTGTGAGCTGTGACATGGCCTTCCAGAGAAAGGTTCTTACTTTGATAGGCAAAAGAAATACACTGTGCAATCCAGTTGGATAATGTTCTCTTGGAGACTGGAAGTGCCAAATGAGGAGGATCAAAAGCAACAAAGAGCTGGGAAAACTTTCTATGTTGCTGTGTCCTTTGTAAGTAAAAGGCAAGCACTCTTTTACAGTCCAAAGTATGAAGATTCCTTTCTGCATTTGAAGCATGAGGCCTTGGAAAAAATACAGGCAGGTAAACCGCCTGGTTTAAATGAAAAGGTGAGACCACCTTTGGCATAAAGTGTGGATGAGTCCTAAGGACTACCTTATGATGGAACCTTGTGTAAGGAGGATCAGCAACTAATGCTTGCCAGTCACTGATGCGACGTGCTGATGTGATTACAATGAGAAAGATAACTTTCCAGGAAAGGAATTTCAAGGAGGTAGTAGCTAAAGGTTCAAAGGGCGGCTTCATGAGCTGCCCCAGAACCAAAATTCAGTTCCCATGCCACTGGAGGTGGCCTAATGGGAGGCTTAGTTAGAAGGCGGCCCCTCATAAATCTCGCTATGAGGATGAGAGGAAATAGGGTGACCCTTTAGAGGCTTTAATTAAGCTGAAATAAATGGACTCTTACTGAGTTAGTCTTATGTGCTAAGTCCTGCATTAGATAAATGAAGGAGATATTCCAGTAATGATTCCAGAGGTATCGCAGAGGGGTGAAGACCCTTTTGCAAACACCATATGGAAAACCTTTCCCACTTGAAAGCATAAGAACGTCTTGTGGAAGGTTTCCTGGAAGCATAAAGGACATCCCTTACTTGTTGAGAAAGGTTAAGACCATGAAGGTCTAGGCTCTCAGCAACCAGGCCTTGAGATGCAGGGAATGGGGACTGGGATGCCACAACATCCCGTCCTCTTGAGACAGGAGACCTGGAGCAGATCCTAACTCCAGAGATGGGGCTTGAGAGAGCTGTAGAAGCAGAGGGTACCACACCTGCCATGGCCAATGTGGAGCTATGAGAATCATGTGGCCCTTGTCTCTCTGAAGCTTGAATAGGGTCTTGGGAATTAGGGGAATGGGTGGAAAGGCATATAGGAAGTCCTGACCCCAATGGAGGAGGAAAGCATCCCTGGCATGAGATCCCCGAGCCAGAATTCTGGAACAGAACCAGGGAAGTTTGGCATTCAACGGACTTGCAAAGAGGTCTATGTCTGGAGTTCCCCAAATTTGAAAAATGTGTGTTACCTGGTCTGCATGGAGAGACCATTCGTGTGGAAGCAGAACTCGACTGAGTCTGTCTGCCCAAGAGTTTTGAATGCCTGGCAGATACACCGCAAGGAGATGAATCTGATGCTCTCTGGCGCGGGCCCATAGTCGCAAAGCTTTATTGCAAAGCGACAGAGCCTGCCCCCCCCCCCCCCCCCGCTTGTTCAGATAGAACATAGATATTTGATTGTCCATCTGAATTAGGACTGTCTTGTAGCTGAGCTGGGTATGGAACACTTGAAGAGCAAGAAAGATTGCTCTGAGTTCTAGGAGACTGATATGTAAGTAGGTCTCCTGTGGAGACCAGGTGCCTTGGGTAGAGAGATCTTGCAGATGAGCTCCACAACCCACCTGTGAGGCATCTGTTAGAGTGACTTGGGATAGGGGTTGCTGGAAAGGGGACCCCACCAACAGGTTTTGGGTTGATTGCCACCATTGTAGGGACAAAATAAGGTGACTTGTGTTTGCTATTTTGTCTGATAGGCAGCCTGATGCTTGAGACCACTGAGTGGATAGAGTCCACTGGGCTGCTCTCATATGGAGGCAAGCATAGGGAACTATGTGCACGGTAGATGCCATGTGGCCTAGTAGTTGTAACATTTCCCGAGCAGTGAGCTGAGTTTTTAAAACACTGCCTGGGAGGCTAGCTGCACAATGTGAAGGCAGCGAGCCTGTGGAAGATAGGCCCTTGCTTTTCTGGTATCCAGCAAAGCTCCTGGGAGTTAGGCGGGAGTTTGGGATGTTTATGACCAGGCCCAAATACTGGAGGATACGCATTGTGCAAGCTAGGGAAATTCTGGCCTCTGACTGATGGGGCTCGAATATGCCAGTCGTCTAAGTAGGGGAAGACAAATATTCCTAGAGTGCGGAGAAATGCTGCCACTACAGCCATGCATTTCATGAACACCCTTGGTGCTGAGGCCAGGCCAAAAGGAAGCACCCTGTATTGGTAGTGCTTTCCTTGAAAAAGAAAACAAAGGAATCTTTGGTGAGTTGGATGGATGAGAACATGAGTGTATGCATCCTTGAGATCTAGAAAACAAAGCCAATCCTGACTCTGAAGGTATGGCAGCAGAGTTCCTAGAGAAATCATCTTGAATTTCTCTTTGAACAGGAATTTGTTCAGTTCTCCGAGGTCTAAAATGGGTCTGTGTCCCCCTGTTTTCTTTGGAATAAGGAAATAAGGGGAGTAAAACCCTGTACCCTGTTGGGAAATGGGTACGTGTTCTATTGTCTCCTGAGCAAGAAGTAAATTGACCTCTTGACTCAACTGAGTGTTGAGAGACACCTGAGAATTGAACTGTCTTACCACTGTAGGAGGGGGCATGTTGAAGAAATGAAGCTTGTACCCCTCCCTTACAATGGAAAGAGTCCATTCTTCTGCTGTTATCTGCCCCCATCTGGGGGCAAAATGACACAACCTTCCTGGGATGGTTGAAGGCTCTGGCCCCTTCAGGGCCAGGAAGGCCAAGTTCTCTAGATGGGAGTCAAAGCCCCTGTAGAGGCTGAGTCTGCTGGGACGGTTGAGGCTTAACAGTCTTTGATTTCCTTTGCTTTGGGCGCTGCTGTCCCTTTCGGGTGGACTGACCTGCAGAATGCACCTGCTGGGTATAGGAGGAATAAAACCTCTTCTTTTTAGAGAAGAATGGTTTCTTGTAGGAGTTTCTCCTTGCAGGATCAGCTGTAGCTTTGGATAGTCTATCCAAAGTGGTGTTATCAGCAACCAGCTCATTAGCTCTCTTGCCAATTTTTGCCAAAGAGATTTTTGCCTGTACAAGGGATATTCCCCAGTTTGTCCTGTACCCAGGAGTTCTAAGTCAGATGCCTGGAGCCAGGCAATCCTGCGAGCCCCTATGGCAATGGAAGAGGTTCTGCTTATGCACTCAAAGCAGTCAAAAGCTGCACGATTAACAAACTTGGAAACATCCTGGACATATTTGACAAGTGTAAGGTAATCTTGTCTTTTATCATCAGGAAGGAGAGCGCTCATGAGCTCTAGATCTCCTGTGACCTCCTTAAGGAACACTCCCATATATAAGATGTAGGAACTAATCCTGGCAGAAAGCATAGAGGCCTGGAATGTTAGACGCCCAAAGGCATCAAGAGTCCTACATTCACGTCCTGGAGGATTAGATGCATGTCTTTGCACTCAATCCTTCTCATAGCTGACTCCACCACTATGGAGTGGTGTGACAACTGAGTCTTTTGAAATCCAGGACAAGGAGGCACTTGATACATAGTATCCAGCCTACGGGAATGAGGAGAGGTAGTAAGAGGTGTTTCCCACATTCTTAACATGGGATCATGCAAGATCTCATGAATAGGTAAAGTAGCCGCTTCCTTGGCAGCTTTAAGATATTGTAAAATCTCCAACTCTTTTGCCCTGGGCTCTGTCTCAGGAGCCACTGTGATGGAAAGACCTCTAGCCACCTCCCTGATGAAATCCTGAAAGGATATATCTTCTGGAGGAAACATCCTACGTTTAGGAGAAGGCAGCTCCTCAGAGAGAAGTACTCCGGCATAAACAGAGTTGTCAGAATCCTCAAAATATCTTCTGTCCGGGTGCCCTTGTAAAAGCACGATACCGGTACCGATCGAAGTTGGTACCGGAGGGATCTGGTACCAGCCTGTTGATACCAGAGGAAATAGTATGAGACTGTGTTGGAAGCACACTTGCCGATGCCGCCGGCGCCGGTGCTGCCGCCGATGCCGCGGCAGCATTGGCAAGTGTGCTTCCAACACCGAGTTATGCTATTTCCTCTGGTATCAACAGGATGGTACCAGATCCCTCCGATGCCGTCGGCGCCAGTACCGATGCCGTCGGCACCAGTACCGATGTAGATACTGGTTGAACTGTCTGAAGTGGTCCCAAAGGCACCGATGCCACAAGGAGAGCCGCCAGACTGCGCTCAATAGTCAGAAATCTCTGGTCAATTGACGCTGACGATAGCTGGGTGTCGATACCGGACGAAGCGGCCGGTAACCCAGGAGCATGGCACCAGTAGTTCTGCCAAGGTTGAGGCCTCGAGAACATCCTGGAGCCCCGATAGTGCTTTGGAAGCCGAAGCCTCCCGCCGGGGCAATTTTGCCAGTACAAGTTCCTCAAGGGCAACGCCAGAGGCATCTCGATACTTGGAAGGAGATCTACCCTTTGAGGACCGGCCAGATTTATGTTTGGTTACCTGAGATCCATGGGAGGAAGACGAAGCCCTAGAAGACATTGATGCCACAGATGCTGCATCGGAGGGAAAAAGGGTGCTAAGCTTAGCAGCTCGGTTCTGCCGACCCCTCTGACATCATCCCACAGGCAACACACTCCGAGATGGAGTGGTCAGGACCTAAACATTTAAGGCACCACTCGTGAGTGTTGGTGACGGAGATGGTACCACCACAATTTGAACACTTTTTGAAACCCGAAGCAGGCTTTTCCATGTTGAGGAAAAATTTGGGCCTAGTGCCCAAAATGGCGTGTGGCGCCCGAAAGGAAAAAGGCTGGAAAATCCAGAAAAAGAGAGATTAGAAATTTTTTTTTTCTTTTTTTTTTAATATATATAGAAAGAACCGGTGGTATAACGTCGAGAAGGCAGACGCTACCACAAAAAAGAATGAAAAATATGGGATAATTTCTGCAGTGACAGGAAAACAACCTGTTGGCTCCGCGGAAAACAAAGAACTGGAGAGAGGCAGTTGGGAAAGCAGCACGCAGGCGCTGTGGAATGCTCCCAAAAGCTTTCTAATTGGACGCTGGGGAGCGTTCCCGCGCAGGCTCCGTTGGTACCGACGATACCCATATGTGAAGACTACATTCCTGCTTGTTCCTGGAGATATTTATTTTATTAATAGCCACTTACACTTTTTAAACCATGTAAACATAAAAGAATGTTCCACTACAATGCCACTGGAAACATCCAACATTTCTATTAATGTTTCTCTTGACCCTCCCCCCCCCCCACCCCCGGAGGACATTGCAATGCACATCGAACAGGAATGTCCCACTGAAAGAGTTGTATTATCCAACAATTTCACTCGTTGTGTGGACCCACTTAATCCCCTTGAGCCAAAAGGCACCAATCTTTCCTCCACAACCAGAACTCCATCCCCTCAAAACAATTCCCACCACTCAACCAACCATTGACCTCTGTCTCACTACACCATTCAAAAAGGGGGACCAGACTTTATGAAATATAGTTAAATTTTGCCGTCACATAGTTAGTTTGGCCATCCCTGGATATATTTCACCTTCTGGAGCACCACCTCCATGGAGGGAATTTCCAGGTGCCTCCAATAATGGGCCAGAGCTAGCCTTGCAGCCATTAGCAAAAGTCTAGGCAGAGGGTCAGAAATTATCCCCCCTCTATCCCCTCTCACACAATAAGGCCACACCCATTGCTGGAGACACCCATGTTTCTGCACCCCACTAGTAAGAGAAAATTGTCTCCCAGAAGGGTGCTACATTCAGACACTACCACCAAATATGTAGGTAAGATCCCTTCTCCCCCACAAGCGCCAACACAGCCCATCCCCACTTCCCAATCTCTTCAGCCTTTCCCCGAGTAAAATACCACCTATAAAGCAATTTATAGGCATTTTCAAGCAGGTATGCAGCTATAATTCCTTTGTAGAGATGTTGGAACACAGGGGCCCATTCTGTATTAGTCCAGGACACCTCTAGATCTGCTTCCCACTGGAGTAGATGCTGCAGTTTATCCTCCTCCCCATCATTCAGTGCCTTATATAGTCGAGAGGCATCCACGCATGGAGTCGCAACTAAAAGCTAGCTTTAAGGGCTTCACTACACTATCCCCTCTCCATGCCCTGCTCTCTTCTCAAATAATGGCACACCTGCACATACTGGCACCAATCCCACTCTTCCAAGCCATCCTCTCTGTGCAACTTGGAGAATGGTATCACACCACCATCCCTCCAAAATTGTCCCAAATAACTCAACCCCAAATTATCCCATCGTTTGAAGGTCGGGTCTGTTAAGCCTGAGGGGGAGGAGGAGGAGTTGTACCGCAATGGGATAAGCAAGAACAATTGCTGAGTTCCAAAAGAGTCTCCACCTGAATTTATCCCATACCTGTATCCTAAGACCCACAAGTAGGTTCAACTCAGCCAAAGAGCCCAAATGCAAAGGGGCCACATCATAGAAAGGAACACAAGGGCCCGACTCCAATTGAGTCCTTCTCAAGAGAGATCCACTCCTTCCAAGTTGAAAGGTGCCAATCTACCACTCCACGGAGTATCGCTGCTTCGTAATACTTCTGTAAATCCAGGATGGCAAGATCCCTATGCTTGCCCGACCGGCTACCTGTGGCTGCTTATACCACTCACAAAAACTCCATAAGACCCTTCTGCCATTTGCACAATACCCCTTCTAACGAACTATCACAGCCCCAAACACTCTTCCACTGCTGAAAACTAAAGCAAATCTATTTCCACAGCAGGTTGAAATTTAGTTGGTTCGGTCTTCCCAGGTCTACCACCAGGTTACACCCAAATAACGCACATGAAAAGGAGCCCATCGATAGGGAAAATGTGCCAGTATCACTGCCCATTCTCATTGATCCAAAGAAATTTCCAAGATCTCGGATTTCGAAGCGTTCGTCCTGAATCCAGAGATTTGACCAAAGCACTCAATTCCTCTCCTACTTCCACCAATGATTGTACAGGGTCATACAAAAGTAAACAAATCATCCACAAACATCGATAACACAGGTACACTAAAAAAAAATTTTTTAAACTGCCTCTAATGTTTTGATTGATTTTTACGTTTTTTGGTGCGCTGAATCCAAATCTGGTAACCAATTTGCTCCATCACGTACAGATTTTTTGCTACATTGGGTTAGCAGTTTGAGGTGAACGTTTCAGATTGAGTGCGATCGAGATAAAAGTTTCTTTGATGAATTCTTTATACTAATTGTTTAGTAGTTATTCAAATAAGAATAAAGAAAATTGTAACAAGGCAGCACATAAGAATAGAGTAATGTCAACAAAACACACTGTGATGGTAGCAAAATTGTCTGCACTTAAAACAGCCACATACATGTGCACAAACATTGAGCATATAAGAGCGAGGTTAGACACAAAGCAAAGCAAAGAAATGTGCAAAAAAATGTTGTACAGGTATGTATGTAAGAATAGAAAACGCAAACCGCACCATTGCAATACATGATGACAAACACCCGATGGTGTGAAAATAAAATTCTAATAAATGAGATCCGACACTGTGGTAATAACTAGCAAATTTTTATTTCAAAGTTTAGTAAAAACATGATATTTGTCAACACAGTTTAGATTTTAAAGTCATTCTTGGGTCAATCAATCTCCTGGTGGGCCCGTTTCTTCTTCCCCCGAATGCTTCTCTTGGTGCGCTGCTTGGCGTATTTTTCATCTGGGGTTTCCCGCAGCAGCAACCAGCAGAAATCAGCCATCATAGTGGTGTTCCATCTTCCTTGGTACCTTCTCTCTGCGTCCTTGATGTCCTGGTGAAACCTTTCACCTTGTTCTTCACTGTACGCCCCCAAGTTTTCGGGAAAGTAGTTCACATGGGAGTGCAAGAAATGGACTTTCAGGCTCATGTTACAGCCTTGTTCTTTGAAGGCATTGAGCATCCTGGCAACAATATCCTTATAGTTCTCATCCCGCCTGTTCCCCAAGAATTTGAGAACATCCTTGAAGGAATCCCAGGCTTCTTTTTCCTTCTCAGACATCGTTTCAGCGAATGCTCCATCTGAAATGAGTTTCCTTATATCAGGGCCAACAAACACTCCTTCCTTTAGCTTTGCTTCAGAAAGTCGGGGGAACTTTGAGCAAAGGTACCGAAAGCACTCACCATCTTTTGGAAGGGACTTGATGAATTGCTTAATGAGACCCAACTTAATGTGGAGAGGTGGTAATAGAATTTTATCACGAGGTACCAAGCTCTCATGAAGAACATTTTTCTCACCGGGTCTCAAATACTCCCGAATTGGCCAGTCTTTTTTCCCCCAGTGTAGGTCGCGGGCCCGGCTATCCCACAAGCAAAGGAAGCAGGGATATTTGGTGAAACCGGATTGCTGCCCTAATAGCATGGATAGAATTTTAAAGTCTCCACAAATCATCCACTTATGCTCATCATAACGAATCTTCTGAAGAATCAGGGCCAAATTCTCGTATTTTTCTTGGAGAATAACAGAGTGAGCAATAGGAACTGAAGCGAATGTGTTGCCATTATGAAGAAGAACACCTTTTATGCTGTCTTTTGACGAATCAATGAACAGCCGCCATTCAGCAGGATCATACTTGAGTTTAAACTTTTCCATCACTCCGTATATATCGTTGCAAAATACCAAATCTTCCTCTTTGCTGAAATACTTCAAAAATTGTGTCTCGCGGTTGCGGTACCAATAAAAAGTTGTTCCTGGTGACAATAGATTTTTCTGTTTAAGCCGAGAACCTAGCAGTTGGGCAGCATCTTTTGGGAGTCCTAAATCCCGGACTAAATCATTCAATTCAGCTTGAGAGAAAAGTTCAGGTTTCGGATCTGGTTCAGTTTCAAACTCGGAAGTACTGGACTCATCGGGAAAAGCCATCTGATGAGTCTCATCATGATCAGAACCGTCCACACAAATAGGATCCAAAGATTTTGGTGGTTCAGGCACAGGTACTTCGTTGCTATGAGGCATAGGCCTAATTGCTGAGGGAAGGTTGGGGTAACTTATTACGTTCTTATTTTTTAAGTTGTATCCCTTCACGATGCAAGAGCAAAAATAGCAGTCACTGCTGTGGTCTCTTTGTTCATGCCACATCATAGGTATTCCGAAACGAAATGCTTGTTTTTTACCTTTCATCCATAAGCGTAGATCTTCCTCACATGTCTTGCACACTTTGTGAGGAGCCCACGGTTTGTCTTGATCGCCTAACTTCAAACCGAAATAGGCGAAATATACTTTTTTAATAAATGCAGAAATGTTCCTCTGCCGCTTTTTCACGGTATATTCCCCACAAATAAAGCAAAAACTGTCCGGAGAGTTGACGCAACCTCTGGCTCTGAGCCATCACAAATACACAGCACTGCAAACTACAACTGTAGTGAACCACTTCGGAATAAAGCTGGATTACGACTGAGCAAACAAAAGGTAATAATGAACTTGCAAGAAACTGAAATTTGACAGGAACGTTCATGTCGCAACCACCGTGTTTGAGCGAGCGAACGAGGCGAGGCGAACAAGAAAGAACATGCGCCAGCGCAAGTACTGGATTTAGCCCCCCGCCTCCCAATTGTCCTGTTAATGTATAAAATGAATACAAAACACTCTTAAAATATCATGAGGGAGTGCTTCTAGTTAGTTAACCATTACAACCTCTATTTTGGGCCAAGAAAATAAACTGCAGTCGGCTAAAAAGAAATTATGTGAACATTCCTTATATGGGTAAGAAATCTAATTTTGCAAGAAAACGTGACATGATGGAACATTTTGGCTATTTTTCCTGGATTCAGCACCCCAAAATCTATAGGAATCAGTTGCAAAACTGGAGGCAGTTTTTTGGTAGTGTACATGTGTAATTTTTGGTTGCACTTTGGCCCAGGGATCCCCCATATCATCTGCATGGGAGCGTATGAGAAGCCAGAGGCTCCATAGTCAATGCAAATAGTAATAGGGATAATGGACATCTCTGGCAAGCGCACCTGCGCAACTCAAATGGCTGGGTGTATTTCATTTCATTTATTTACTATACCGTTTGTAGGTACAGCAAAGCAGAAAATAAAAAGAACGTCAGTATGTGTAGAACAGATGGGAAAATGAGACATGACAAGGAGGCTAGAGGAGGAGGAGGAGGGCGGGTAGGAGTCCAGTGGGAGGTCAAAAACTGTGCAGAAAAGGTGGGTTTTAAGTTGGGTTTTCAACTTTGTAATAGACTCCTCTAACCGGAGATTTGGAGGAAGATTCCAAAAGGGAGAGTCCCAGGAAAAAAAAAAACGGTGAGTAGATTGAAGATGGGCCAGAGAGGGAGTGGGTAGGAGAAGACTGTTTGACTTGCATGGAGAGTGCATTGTGGGGCAAGCAGAATAAGGAAGGTAGCCAAGTGATCTGGGGAACAAGTGTTTTATTGATGAGAATCTTGTAATGAATACAGGATGGTACAGGAAGCCAGTGCAAATGGATAAGGAGTGGGGTGATGTGGTCAAGTCTGGATGCATGAAAAATTAATCTGGCTGCAGTGTGCTGAATAAAGTTGAAGGTGCTTTAAAGAGTATTGAGAGAGGCCTGCAAGTGCTAGATTACAATAATCAAGTCTAGACAGAATGAGTGAGACAACAAAGATTAATGCAGGAGTGGTCAGAAGGGAACAGACTGATAAAAACGAAGAAAGAAAAATGAGTGCTGGATGATTTGGGTGACATGATCATGGAAAGAGTGAAGAATCCAATGCGACTCCAAGGTAGTGAAACGATGAGACAAATAGGTGACCCATCGAGATTAAGTGGTACAGGAGGATGGGTAAGTAGGGCCAGTGAGCCAGGTTGCAGAAGTTTTCAAAAAGAGTTAAGTAGAAGGCGATTGGTAGACAACCAGGCCGCAAAGTGAGTGAGGCATGTATTCAAGGGAGAGAAATCCAGCAGAGATGGGTCCGTGTGAAATAGAAGAATATCAACTGCATAAAAGTATGTTGAAACGTCAAGCTGTTGGATCATAAGAGCTAGGGGGCAAGAGAAAAAATATTGAAAAGAACAGGTGCTAATACGGAGTCCTGAGGAACACCACACGAAAGAGGGCGAGAGGAGGAAACAGACATGCCCTTGATGACGTGAAAGGAATGCTGTGATAGAAAAAAGTGAACCATTGAATAACTATCCCACGAGACCCAAGGTCGTACAATCGCGAGAAGATTGTGATTGGTGAGGTCAAATGCTGAAGATAGAGCAAGTGAAACAGTGACTGACATCCTCACGGTCCAATGAAGAGGGAACTTCACTAAGAGAGAAGAATAGCATCAGTGGAATGACCAGTACGAAATCCAGATTGACAGGGATGCAAAACATTGGAGAGTTCAAGTTGGGTGGCTAGTTGTTGAGAGAGGAGCTTCTCAAGCAGTTTAGTGAGGATGATAGGTTAGAGACTGGATGGCAATTAGTCAGGACAAACTTGTCTAAGGAAGGCTTTTTAAGATGGGGGTGAATATGGACTTTTCCATGCATGGGAAAAGACACCAACAAGGCTATTGTTAATTAAAGAGAGGATAATTGGTTTCAGCACCAGGGAATCATCAGAAAGTCAGGATGATGGGAGAGAGTCCAAATTACAAGAAGTCTTTCGAGAAGTGGCAATGGCCTTGGACAGGGAGGCAGGGGAAATAGGGTTGAAAGTGCTCCAGATGTGTTTCAATATAGGTGTTGGAGGATTGCAAGAGGATGAGGGGTCTGAGACTGGAGGGGGTGGAGCTGGGGGAAAATTCTGTTGTAAACTAGAGATCTTGGTGGAAAAGAAGGTAGCTGAGTGGCAGTAGGAGAATCAGCCACATTGCAGAGTTGGGATGAAGACACTGAAAGAAGAGGATGGAGAAAAGCTGACTAGGTTGTGAAGAGAAATTGGCGATGAGATTAGAGTAGTATTCCCTCTTAGCCACAATAGTACGACGATAGAGACGATGACAGTCCCAGAGACACTGGAATGTACTAGGAGGAGACTGAGACCGTCTCCAGTAGCGCTTGGCTCTATGGAGTTGTGTACAGGCAAAACAAATGCTGGGATGAAACCAGGGCTGGCTAGGCCTTTGTTTAGACTGAAATGCCCAAACCAGTGCGATGTGATCCAAGGCACTGATCAAACACACTGTAGGTTGCGTATAAAAAAGTACCCAAATCCACTGCCGGAATGAACTGCCAAGACCAAACTTCTCTAAGACCCAAAACAGATGGAGCCAAAAAACTATCAATGTCCTTTCTGTTGACGCGGAAAAGGCCTGAGCTGATCTCCCACCGGATTTCACAATTCAGATAAGGTTCAAGATCTTGGGCACATTATCTGAGCACTGCCTCCCTGAAATAAAGCCCTATTGATTGTAGTGCACCAACTGGGGTAGCATGGGTTGCAGACTGTTAGCCAGCACCTTCACAAAAATGTTTTGGTCTTTCCCCAAGAGTGAAACGGGGCGATTTGACCCACACTGCAGGGGGTCCTTCCCTTCCTTATAGATCAGAGAAACATCTGCAGCCTGCATCAAAAAGGGGCATCAATTGCTCTTCTAAAAAGCTGTTATACATATAGACAAGCAACTCCAATTGATTCTGAAAAGTTTTATAAAAAGTAGTTAAGAGTATCCATCTAACCCCAGGGCTTTTTTATTTTGGTAAGCTCTTGAGGACCTGTAATATTTCCACTATGGAAAATCGGTCGTCCCAACACTGCCCCCCCCCCCCCTTTCTTGGGAGATTCTAAGGAGCTAACATTCCTCTAGGTATTGGTCAACAGGGGATTCGGAGGCCTCCCATTCCAGAGTATAAAGTTCCCTAAAAAACCCAACAAAACCATCCTGTATGGACCTCTGGTCAATTACTTCCATAATCTTCCAAATATATTTTTCCTTTTGCCTTCTTCAAGCAGGCGGCCAGCATCCTCCCTGCTTTATTGCTGAACTCAAAATGCTCTTGCCACAGCCTAACCAGGACAAATCAAATCTTGGCCAACTGAAGGTCTTGCAAGGCCTACCTCTTATCAGCCAGGTCCACAAGGACTTTAGGCTCATGGCTGCCCCACTTCACAAGTCCCTCTAATCTTATGTCATCATGAAGGGCAAGCTTAGCTTTCTCTTTTTTCCTTTGCTTATGAGCACCCAAGACTAATCAATGCCCTCAGACCACCACCTTCAGCCCATCCCACAAGATTCCGGAGGTACATCCTTCATCATTAATACTCAAATACTCCTATATTACCCTATATTACTCCTATATTACCTTCACACAACTTTCTTGATCCTCTAATAAAGTAGCTTAAAGTCGCCAAAAACTCCTGGGGTATTCAGCATGAACATCAGGTCCACCCACAAAAGTTCATGGTCGGACCAAGTATGGTCTTCAATCCTGCAACCCTTGACCCAACCTTCCAGAGCATTACTCCTACACAGATAGTCAATCCTATAGTACAAATCATGGGCCCCGCAATAAAAGGCGTAATCATGCTCACCAGGATAGGATGCCCTCCAAAGATTTTATAGCTCAAGGAGACATAACCATGCCCGTAAGCTCTTATGCCCAGGGGTCAGAGATATCCAGATGCAGATTCAAAGCCGTTAAAAACACTTCTGATCAACACATAGCACAAGTGATGACTGGTTTTGTTGAAGGCTATCTGGTCATAGAATAGCCTCTGGCTCACATTTGGAGCATACACACTACCAAAAGTATATTTTGGCCCCCTATCTCCCCCTTAATGAATAAATATTGCCCCTCACAATCCCTACAAATACTCGATTCCTTAAAAGAGACAAAGGAGTCCATCAGGATGGCCACCCCACAGGATTTAGATTTAATCTTATTTGAAGCATACCACCGTTTTTCAAACTTTATGAGAGGCACAATTGTCATCCCTTTCCACTAAGTGCATCTCCTGTAGGAGCGCTATTTGGGCTTGCACCCAGGCAAGTTCCTTAAAGAGTATAGCTGGCGCTTGGTTGGGGAGTCGAGTCCCTGAACATTAAAGCTAACCATTCTCAGTTCCCATGATCCCCTGTAATAAAATACCCATGGCATGTCCTGTACAAGATCCTCCTGTCCTCTTCCCCTACCCTCCTTCCCAACCAACCACTCCATCCCTATCCCCCCGCCCTCCCTACCTCTATTACACACCCACACCACCACCACTTCGCTCAGGTTCCCAGTCCAGCCAACAGCACACAGATTCAAACAAACAGTCTTAAACAGATAATTCCCATTTACAGATAGCAAGTTAACCATTCAAAACAATCCTGGCCCATTCTAGAACACCCCAAACATACTAACAATTGCTTTTCTGCATTCTCAGCATCATAACCCACTCCATTTGCACTCACTGCCACGCCTCACTAAAAAGGTAACAAAGTCCAACTCAGTCCATAGTTCAGGCAGGTGCTTCTGAACTCCTCTCCACCCGATCACCTTGGCAACAAACATTTGCCACCCTGTTGCACTTCTTCCCACTGAGGTTTTCTTTGACTCCACCAACTGAGCTGGCAAATCACTTCATCCTGCATTCTTTAGCAAGTTAAGGGCCTCTTCCAGAGATTGTGATGAGACTGAGTGGCCCCCCCAGGGAGATCTGCAAGCCACATGGGTCCATTTGTATTTCACTCAACGATTGAAAGAAGGCAATAAGATCGGATGAAAGTCTTTACGCTTCCGCATAGTAGCAGATAAGTCTCCAAAGATTTCAATAGATGCATTCTTCCAGGCCAACTACCCCACCTTGCAAGTAGCTTGTAAGATTGCTTCTTTGGTGATGAACTCTTGTAGAAACACTAAAAATGTCCCAAGGCTTGCCTTCCCGTGGTGAACTAAGTGTATGACATGCCTGTTCAATTTCTAAAAACAAGCCTTCCCCGGCTCCACCTAGACCTGCTGAATTACAGTCCTGAAGACTCATGCCGCCAAAGCCAAATAGTCCACAGAGGTATTAGACTCTGGTAGCCCCTGGATTCTCAAACTAACGTCTGGATCAGTTTTTTTGATCTTCAAGTTTAACTAGCAACTCCTCATGCTGCTCTTGAAGGGACACAATCCGTGATACATCCACCAAGGCCTCCCCCTTGCTCCTCGACATGCGTCTCCGTATCCTCAATACGCTGGCCAATAGAAAATCACCAGGCTTAGGTGTAACTGAATTCTGCACAGGAGACAGCTCTCCAAAGGCCATTGGGGGGACGGAAAGGGGGGGGGAAAAACCCCAACACACAGAAGCTCCTGTTGGGGCCACTCCTGGAACAGCGCATCCAAGACTGTTGCCCATGGATTTTTTCTGCAGCTGAAAAAAAATTTCAAGTAGCCATCAAGTCAAACTATGGAAGGCCCTACCTCTGCACAATGAGCTTCTGCTTGCTGGGATCCACAGCACTGCAACTCAGTAAGCCAGCCTGCACATTGTCGACACATATGTCAGCTACTGACAGAGCAGTCAAATGCTCCTTTATGCAGTGATAGCTCTGTCATCTCGAGAGCCACTCCAGTACTCGAGTCACCATGCTCGTTGACAAACCATAGCTGTAACAATATCCGAGAACACACAGACTTCCCTGCCTTCCAGGAAAGAACGGAACCACTCTAGAGCAAGGTGGATCACTCCACCCTCCAAGCAGCCTCCTGAAGGAGACCAGAAGCCCTCGAAAAACAGATCTAGAGACAGTGGGATAACTGCCTCCTTGGTCCAGCACCCCAAGGTGGTCTTGGCTGTTGCAACACTCTTGCATAGTTCAGCAAATAGCACAAAAAGATCAGACTTATGGAAGAAATTTGTAATTTCCAAGTCCTGGAGAAGCGCCCTCCAGACATCCACAAGGCGAAGATCCTTATCGTCCCCTCTACATTGGCCCTTAGAAAAAAAAAAAGGGAGAGCAAGCAAGCCACCTGGCCCACATGAAAGGGAGATATCACCTTGGGCAAAAATGAAGGCATAGGCCAAATGGAAACTGCTACCTCTGAAAAGGAAAAAATATGAATCCCAGCAAGACAGAGCCGGCTGCTCAGAAATCCATCTTGCCAAACAAATTACGACCAAGAAAACAAAATAGTCTAGAGCAATGGTTCTTAACCTTTTTTATACTGTGACCCCTTTTCAACTTGTGGTGACCCCCAATGATAAAATCAAATGCGTCTCTTCCTTTACCGTTAACGCATTGTCGCTGTAATCATTTGTTGAATTATTAATATATTATAGGCCTTAGCAATATGTTTTTATTTATAAAATTTACTTAAACAAGTAACAATATTTGATTTCAAAATTATGACAATTTTGTAGTCAAATCACTAATATGAAATAAAATTATTTTTCTACCTTTGTCGTCTGACCAATTTATTCTCTGATCATGCTGGTCCCGATCTGAGGCTTCTGCTTTCCCGTCTTCTCTTAGCTCTTTCTGTGGTCTATGGTAGATCTGCCATTTCTTATCTCTTCTTTTGTTTTCTTCACTTCTTTCCATCAGCCTATTTCCAGTCCCAGTAACCATCCCCAGTATCAGTCCCTTTCCAGTCCTCACTCAATACCTTCCAATGTCAACTTGCACTCCCATGACTGCCACTGGTGTCTATTCCCTTCCAGTCCCCCTCCTTCCCCACTGACCAGTCCCTTCTAGTACAAATACCATGGCAGCCCCTCTCCGATCCACTCCCTTCCAGTTCCACTCTCCCATCGCCTCGTATCAGCCCATTTGTAGCCTTAGCTGCCAGTTTTTTTCCAGGGTCAGCAGCTCTATCCTCCCCTCCACACAATCAACTCATTCCCAGTCGAAGCCCCCCCATCAGTTCACTTCCAGTGCTAGTCCCCCCTCAAACCCATTACCAGTGCTAGCCTCCCCTAAATCAGCCCATTTCCAGTCCTAACCTCCCCGATCAGCTCATTTCCAATGCTAGCCCCCCATCAGTCCATTACCAGTCCTAGCCCCCCATCTGCCCATTATAATTCTAACCCGCACTGTCTCCCCCCTCTGTTCAGCATTTATCCCCTGTCTGTCCAATATGTCCACCCCCCACGGTCTCTTCCCTTTGTCCATGTAAGCTCCCCTCCCTCCCCGTCAGCACCCCTCCCTCCCTCTGTCCATGTCAGCCCCGTTGCAGGTTCCCTGCCCCCTCATCCCCTCTCCCCATGTCTGCCTCCTCCTTCTGCAGCCGCGGCTCCCTGCCTCTTAGGGAACCGCGGCTGGGCCTGTGAAGCCGTTGCAGAGCCTGTCTGTCTCTAAATGGGCTCCGTGCAGCATTGTCCCGCCTCCAAAGGAAATGGTAAACAACTGGGGCAGCAGCAGAAATGGGATAGTGTTGACGGCGGAGGATCACATTTCTGTGACAACGGCAACACCAAACTGTGCGGAAGAAAGGCCCAGCAATCTACTTCTGTATCTTGCCATGAAAACCCAATGGATAGTTACAACAAAACAAATTGTGCTATAGTGCTGGAAGATGAGACCCCCAGGTCGGAAGGCACTCAACTCGCTACTGGGGAAGAGCTGAAGACTTCAGAGTAAAGCCAGCATTTATGATGTGGTTGAATCAAAGCCCTCGGGATGGAGGACTGCTGATGTAGCTGCGCATGAAATGAGTCAGAAGCTGTAAAGATGTCTTACGCATTGGAACATGGAACGTACGAAGCATGAACCAAGGGAAGTTGGAGGTGGTCAAGAATGAAATGGAACGTGTACAACTTGATCTGTTAGGTGTCAGCGAACTGAAATGGACTGGCATCGGGCACTTTGCATCAGATGATCACATGGTCTACTATGCTGGAAATGAAAGACAAAGAAGAAATGGTGTTGCATTTATAATAAAGAAGAAACTTGCAAGAACTGTAATGAAATACAATGCAGTCGGCGAACGCTTAATCTCTATTCGTCTACGATGAATGCCTATCAACACAACTATAATTCAAGTATATGCCCCAACAACAGCTGCAGAAGAGAATGAAATTGAAGAGTTCTATGAACAAGTACAAGCTGAAATTGACAGAACATGCAAACAGGATATCCTGATAGTCATGGGTGACTGGAACGCAAAAGTTGGCAACAGAGAAGAAGGCAAAGTAGTTGGAAAATATGGACTTGGCAACAGAAATGAAGCTGGAGAAAGACTGATAGAATTCTGCAAGACCAATGATCTATTCATCTCAAACACCTTCTTCCAGCAACACAAGCGGCGACTATATACATGGACTTCACCCAATGGATTGCATAAAAATCAAATTGACTACATCTGTGGAAGTCAACGATGGAAAAGTTCTATATCATCAACAAAGACAAAACCTGGAGCTGACTGTGGTACAGATCATCAACTACTAGTATGCAAACTCAAGCTAAAGTTGAAAAAGAGCAAACCACTCATGAATGCAGCAAAATATGACCTTGAGAATATACCACTGGAATTTAAAGACTGCCTGAAAAATCGATTTGCTGCATTAGATACAAATGACTTAGCTCCAGAAGAATTATGGAATGGCATCAAGAAGGTTGTGTTGGAAGAAAGCGAGAAGTCTCTACAAAAGGTGAAAAAGCAAAAACGGCCAAAATGGATGACGGAAGAAACTCTGAAAATTGCCCAGAAACGCAGAGAAGCTAAAGCCAGGAGGAGAAAGAAAGACAATAACAGAACTCGGAGATTTCCAACGTGCAGCAAGACAGGACAAGGAAAAGTACTACAACGATGCATGCAAGGAAATAGAAGCAGAAACTATTAGAGGAAGAACAAGATTGGCTTTCCTAAAGCTACGAGAGTTAAAGAAAAAGTTCCAGCCTCGAATTGGAATGTTACAAGATGCTCAAAGTTCTATGTTGAATGATGCTGAAAAGATCAAGAAAAGGTGGAAGGAATATACAGAGCTTTTATATGATAAAGATCAAGTGGACCAAGAGCCATTTCAACCTGTACCTTATGATCGGGAACCATTGGTGATGAAAGAAGAAGTTAAAGCAGCATTGAAAGCCTTATTAAAGAACAAAGCAACAGGCATTGATAGCATTCCCATAGAAGTATTACAGCAATCTGATGCAGCTGTTACCGTACTTACAAGGCTCTGCCAAGAAATATGGAAGACATCATGGCCAACTGACTGGAAAAGATCTGTGTTTATACCAATACTAAAGAAAGGTGATCCAACTGACTGGAAATTATCGCACAATCGCTCTGATCCCACATGCCAGCAAGATTCTACTGAAGATTATTCAAAAGAGACTACAACCATACCTGGAACAAGAACTACCTGAAGTGCAAGCAGGGTTCAGGAAAGGGCAAGGAAAGAGACATCATTGCAGATGTGAGATGGATCCTTGAAAAGACTAAAGAATACCAAAAGGATATCTATTTGTGCTTTATCGACTATAGCAGCAAGGCTTTTGACTGTGTAAACCATGAGAAACTCTGGGCCACATTAAGAAGCATGGGTATACCAGAACACCTGATCGTTCTCTTGCGCAATCTGTACATTGATCAAGAAGCAGCAGTTTGAACGGAACAAGGAGAAACAGAATGGTTTAAAATAAGCAAAGGTGTAAGACAAGGCTGCATACTTTCCCCCTACCTGTTCAATTTATATGCAGAACAAATCAGAGAAGCAGGATTGTATGAAGACAAAAGAGGTGTGAAGATTGGTGGAAGACTCATCAACAACCTTCGCTATGCTGATACCACCACATTACTGGCTGAAAGTGAAGATGATCTGCAACATTTGCTTCTCACAATCAAAGAACATAGTCTCAAAATGGGCCTGCACCTTAATGTAAAGAAGACAAAGATCATGACAATTGGCATAATCAACAGGTTCATCGTTGAAGGAGAAGAAACTGAAATTGTGAACTTTAACCTACTTGGATCAACTATCAATAAAGAAGCAACAAGCAGTCAAGAAATCAGACGCATTGCTCTTGGCAGAATGGCTATGAAAGACCTATATAAGATCCTCAAGAGCAGAGATGTGTCTCTCCATACAAAGATTCGACTTGTTCAAGCCATGGTATTTTCAACATCATATGGATGTGAAAGCTGGACAGTGAAAAAGATAGACAGGAAGAAAATTAATGCCTTTGAATTATGGTGCTGGCGGCAAATACTGTGTTTACCATGGACTGCCCGAAGAACAAACCAGTTGGTACTAGAGGAGATCAAACCTAAGCTTTCTTTAGAAGCTCAGATGACAAGACTTTGACTTTCATACTTTGGACACATCATACGAAGAGAGAGATCATTAGAGAAGGACATCATGCTTGGCAAGATAGAAGGTCAGCGCAAGAGAGGAAGGCCAGCAATGAGATGGATCGATACAATGACAGCAGCTACGGGTACCAGTCTGTCAACAATAAGCCGCCTGACTCAAGACCGAACACAATTTAAGATAGCTATCCAGAGGGTCGCCATGAGTCGACTCAGACTCGACGGCACTTAACTGACTGGTTTGTTCTTCGGGCAGTCACGATATATACAGTATTCCATCACCAACACCATAATTCAAAAGCATCAATTTTTTTCTTGTCCATCTTTTTCACTGTCCAACTTTCGACTTGTCCAGGCCATGGTATTTTCAATAACGTCATATGGATGCGAATCTTTGTATGGGGAGAGATATCTCTGCTCTTGAGGACCTTGTCTAGGTCCTTCATAGCCATTCTACCAAGAGCAATACATCGTCTGATTTCTTGACTGCTAGTCCTTTCTTTGATTCTTGATCCAAGTTAGTTAAAGCTGTCAACTATTTCAATTTCTTCTCCAATGATGATCTTATTGATTTTGCCAGTTGTCAGGATCTTTGTCTTAATGTTAAGGTACAGACCCATTTTAAGACTGTATTCCTTAATCTTGAGAAGAAAATGTTTCAAAAATTGTCTTCACTTTCAGCCAATAAGCCAGTAATGTGGTATCGTCAGCATAGTGAAGGTTGCTGCCGAGTCTTCCACCAATCTTCACGTCTGTTGTCTTCATACAGTCCTGCTTCTCTGATGATTTGTTCTGCATATAAGGGAGGGGGGGTATGCAGCCTTGTCATGCACCCTTGCTGATTTTAAACCATTCTGTCTCTCCTGGTTCCATTCGAACTGTTGCTTCTTGATCAATGTAAAGGTTGTGCAAGAGAACGATCAGATGTTCTGGTATACCCATGCTTCTTAATGTGGCCCAGAGTTTCTCATGGTTTACAAAGTCAAAAGCCTTGCTGTAGTCAAACACATATGGATATCCTTTTGGTATTCTGTTGTCTTTTCAAGGATCCATCTCACATCCGCAATAAAAAGTCTATTGTTCCTAGCCCTTTTCCGAGCCCTGCTTACACTTCAGGCAGTTCTCGTTCCAGGTATGGTTGTAGTGTCTGCTGAATGATCTTGAGTAGAATCTTGCTGGCATGTGGGATCAGAGGGATTGTGTGATAATTTCTAGAGTCAGTCAGTCGGGTCATCTTTCTTTAGTATTGGTATTAAACAGTCATTTTTTCTACTCAGTTGTCCATGATGTCTTCCAAATTTCCTGGCAGAGCCTTGTAAGTATGGTAACAGCTGCATCAGATTGCTGTGATACTTCAATGGGAATGCCATCAATGCCCGGTGCTTTGTTCTTTGAAAAGGCTTTCAATGCTGCTTTGACTTTTCATCACTAATGGTTCCTGATCATAAGGTACAGGTTGAAACGGCTGTTGGTCCACTTGATCTTTATGGTATGACGACTCTGTATATTCTTTCCACCTTTTCTTGATCTTCTTAGCATCATTCAACTTGGATCCTTCAGCATCTTGTAGCATTCCAATTAGAGGCTGGAATTTTCTCTAACTCTCATAGTTTTAGAAAATCTGACCTTGTTCTTCCTCTAATAGCTTCTGATTCTATTTCCTTGCATGTGTTATTGTAGTATTTATCCTCGTCTTGCTGCATGTTGGAAATCTGTTGAGTTCTGTGATTGCCTCTCTCCTCCGACTTTAGTTTCTCTGCATTTCTGGACAATATTCAGAGCTTCTTCAGTCATCTATTTGGCCATTTTTGCTTTTTCACCTTATGTAGAGACTTCTCGCTTTCTTCCAACACAATCTTCTTAATATCATCCCGTAACTCTGAAACTGTCACCTATATCTTAAGCAGCAAATCGATTTCAGGCTGTCTTTAAATTCCAGTGGTATAGTCTCAAGGTCATATTTTGCTACATTCACGAGTGGCTTGCTCTTTTTCAACTTTAGCTTGAGTTTGCATACTAGTAGTTGGTGATCTGTACCACAGACAGTTCCATGTTTTTTCTTTGTTGATGTTATCAAGCTTTTCCATCATCGTCTTCCACAGATATAGTCAATTTGATTTCTGTTCAATCCACTGGTTGAAGTCCACATGTACAATTGGCACTTGTGTTGCTGGAAGAAGGTGTTAGAATTCTGCAAGATCAATGATCTATTCATCTCAATCAGTCTTTCTCCAGCTTTGTTTCTGTTGCTAAGTCCATATTTTCCAACCACTTTGCCTTCTTTGTTGCAAACCTTTGCGTTCCAGTCACCCATGACTATCAGGATATCCTGTTTGCATCTTCTGTCAATTTCAGCTTGTACTTTTTCATAGAACTCAACGCCTTCCTCTTCTGCAGCTGTTGTTGGGGCATATACTTGAATTATGGTTGTGTTGATGGGCTTTCCTCATAGACAAACAGAAATTAAGCGTTCACTGACTGCATTGTATTTCATTACAGTTCTTGCAAGTTAATTATAACTGCAACACCATTTCTTCTTTGCATCTGATGATCACAGTCTACTATGCTGGAAATGAACGGCAAAGTGTCCAAAGCCAGTCCATTTCAGTTCATTGACACTCAGATCGAGTTGTACATATTCCATTTCATTCTTGACCTCCTCCAACTTCCCTTGGTTCATGCTTTGTGCATTCCATGTCCTAATATGTAAGACATCTTTGCAACTTCTGACTCTCTTTTCATGCACAGCTACATCAGCAGATCCAACCATATCATAAATGCTGACTTTATTCCGAGAAGTCTTCAGTTCATCCCCAGTAGCCATTTAAGTTCCTTCCAAGCTGGGGGTCTCATCTTCCAGCATTATAGTGCAATTTGTTTTGTGACTATCCATTGGGTTTTCGTGGCAAGATACAGAAGTAGATTTGCCAGGCCTTTCTTCCATGCCATTAATTCTAGTGTTGCATTTGTCTCAGAAAAACAATCCAATCCTCTGCTTACAAAACTGTCCTATTCTGCTGCTGCCTAGATGGGTTGTTTGCCTTGGTCTGGCACCTCAGCTGAGACCTATCTTGGGAGACCTTGCCAGTAGCTAAGTTACTGATATCTTAGCTCTCAGCATCACTGATGCATACAAGCCATCACAGCACAACAAGTTGCAAACCAAGTGAGGGCATGAAATTCTGGCACCCGGTAATTCATTCTCTGTCTGAGACAGCAATCCTCTTGGATAATCTTCAAGGACCTTTTGTTGGTGGACTTGTCTGGTCAACCTTCCACATATGTGGTGTATTGTATTTTATGTCCTTGTCAGCTGTTATACATTGGTAATATCATACGTTCTTTTTGGGTGCGTATGAGGGAACATCGGAGTAAAATCAAATGTGGATATATACAAGCCCCTATAGTTCAACACTGCCTGGAACAAAAACATAGTTTTGATAAGTTAAAATGTTTTTGTATTGACCGAATTGAGCAAGGCTCAGGGGGTAAAACAAGAAATCTTACACTGCTGCAACGGGAACAAAGATGGATTTTTAACTTGGATACGGTGTCCCCCAACGGTCTCAACTCACAGATTGAGTGGGGAGTATGGCATTGAAGTATGGACAGTTTGGATTGGGTCACGTGATATTTTAAAGTTCTTAAATTCCCTGCGGGGATTAGGTCCGCATGCGTGGCGTTTTTCAGCGGTTAACATTAGCCGACATTGCAGTATGAGGTGAGCGAGGGGCTGCTACACGTTTATAATTAACATTGCAGGATGATGTATGCATTAAATTCATTTTTGTTTCAACTCTACAGATTGAGTGATACATGAGGATAGTTGCTTAATGGAATAAAGATGAGTACCCCCTGAAGAAACGCTTGATCGTGAAACGCTACGGCACTAATATTCGGTGTTGGGAGAAAATTCATTAATCCTAGATAAGCATCCTCTCTTTTTATTCCTCAATGAGTTTAAGCTTTACTGCTCTATAGAAATAACCACTTTAGCTTATGTTAAAAAAAGCAACACGTTGGGTCATTGATGTCAGTTTAGGCGCTGTTTCCATACATGTATATGAGTTCAGTAAGTCACCTAATTCCAGTCTGAGACCCAGTTGCATATTACATAACGCTGTGGTCGAGTTGAGACATAGTGAGTTTGTTTATCATATCATCTTTAAGGTGAAGAGTGGAGCTGGTTATATATAATTGCTGAGTGGTCAACCTCTTGACAAGCTATCCTTTTAATCCTCATCCAGCACAACTCGTTCTTATAAAGCACAGTTACTTACCTGTAACAGGTGATCTCTGGGAACAGCAGGAATTAGTCCTCACATATGGGTACGTCGGTACCGACGGAGCCTGCGCGGGAAAGCTCCCCAGCCTTTCAGATGAAAGGCTTTTGGGGCCTCCCACTGCACATGCGCGCTGCCTTCCCGCCTTCCTGACCAGCTCTCTTCAGTTCGAGTTTAAAGCTGAGACAATAGAGAGAGGAAAGGAAGATAGATAGTGAGATACAACTCCTAGGGGAGGTGGGTGGGTTGTGAGGACTAATTCCTGCTGTTCCCAGAGATCACCTGTTACAGGTAAGTAACTGTGCTATCTCCAGGAACAAGCAGGAATAAGTCCTCACATATGGGGACTCCCTAGCTAAGATGCCTGGGAGATCCCCCTCCAAGGGTAAACCATCTTCGTATGGATCTCAGGCATCCATCCAGGGAAGGTGGGCAGGAGTTGTTTAAGTATGGAACAGGTGTTTGAGGACAGCCTGACCAAACAAGGCATCCCGGCGGGAGTCCTTGTCCAAGCAGTAATGGGCTGTGAAGGTATGAACTGAGGCCCAAGTGGCTGCTCGACAGATCTGATCTATGGACACAGAGTGAAGATGAGCCATAGAAGTAGCCATGGTTCTCACATTGTGAGCTGTGACATGGCCTTCCAGAGAAATGTTCTTACTCTGGTAAGCAAAAGAAATACACTGAGCAATCCAATTGGAAAGTGTACGTTTGGTGACTGGAAGTCCCAAATGAGAAGGATCAAAAGCCACGAAACGTTGGGAAGACTTTCGATGTGGCTGAGTCCTGTTGAGGTAAAAGGCGAGAGCTCTTTTACAGTCAAGAGTATGAAGGTTCCTCTCTGCACTGGATGCATGAGGAGCCGGGAAAAAAACAGGTAGATATACCTCTTGATTAAGATGAAAAGGCGAGACCACTTTAGGCATAAAGTGGGGATTCGTCCTAAGGACCACCTTATCATGATGAAATCTGGTATAAGGTGGATAAGCCACCAAAGCCTGCAGTTCACTGATGCGGCGAGCCGAAGTGACTGCAATAAGGAAAAGAACCTTCCAGGAAAGAAATTTCAGGGAGGTAGATACCAACGGTTCAAAAGATGGCTTCATAAGTTGACCCAGAACTAGATTCAAGTCCCATGCTACCGGAGGAGGTCGGATGGGAGGCTTAGTGAGGGTCAGGCCTCTCATGAACCTTGCAATAAGAGGATGAGAGGAGACAGGTTGTCCATTTATAGGTTTTAAGGATGCTGCAATAGCACTTAAATGGACTCGTACTGAATTCGTCTTGAGGCCTGCATTGGAAAGATGCAGAAGATAGTCCAGTAGAGATTTCAAAGGAAGTGCTAGAGGGTCAAGACCCTGTTGCGCACACCAAATGGAAAAACGTTTCCATTTGAAAGCATAGGAACGCCTAGTAGAGGGTTTCCTAGAGGCATGAAGGCTATCTTTCACTGGTTGGGAAAGATTAAACTCATGAAGGCTTAAGCCTTCAGTAACCAAGCTCGGAGATGTAGGGACTTGGGGTTTGGATGCCACAAAGTCCCCTGCTCCTGAGACAGAAGGTCTGGTGCAGCTCCCAGGTCCAGGGAGGAGCCCTGGGAGAGCTGTAGAAGGAGAGGGAACCACACTTGGCCTGGCCAGCGTGGAGCAATGAGGATCATGGATCCGTGATCCCTCTGAAGTTTGAACAGAGTCTTGGGAATCAAAGGAATGGGTGGAAAAGCGTACAGGAATTCCTGACCCCAATGTAGGAGAAAGGCATCGTTGGCCTGAGCTCCCTGACACGGAGTCCTGGAACAGAACCGGGAAAGTTTGGCATTCCACGGACTTGCAAAGAGGTCTATGTCCGGGGTCCCCCATTCCTGAAAGATTCTGCGTATCTGGTCCATATGCAGGGACCATTCGTGTGGGAGCAGAACTCGGCTGAGTCTGTCTGCCCGAGAGTTTTGAACTCCTGGAAGATATACTTGCCAGAAGATGAATTTGATGCTCTCTGGCGAAGGCCCATAATCTGAGAGCTTCGTTGCAAAGCGACAGAGAGCCCGTCCCTCCTTGTTTGTTGACATAGAACATGGCTACCTGATTGTCTGTTTGGACTAGGACAGTCAGGTTGACAAGGAGGGTGTGGAAGACTGTGAGGGCAAGGAAGATTGCTTGCAGTTCCAGAAGGTTGATGTGAAGGGTGGTCTCCTGAGGAGACCAGGTGCCCTGAGTGGAGAGGTGTTGGAGATGAGCTCCCCACCCTGTTTGGGAGGCATCTGTTGTGAGGGTTGCTTGGGGCAATGAAGGTTGGAAGGGGATCCCCAACAACAGATTTTTGGAGGATGTCCACCACTGGAGAAACCAAAACAGTCGTTTTGAGGTGAGTATTTTGTCTGAGAGTAGTCCTGATGCTCGAGTCCACTGGGTGGCCAAGGTCCATTGAGCTGCTCTCATATGAAGACGAGCGTAGGGCACCACGTGTACCGTGGAGGCCATGTGGCCCAGAAGTTGCAGCATTTCTCTGGCTGACAAGTGACTTCTGGACTGAGCCTGGGAGGCCAAGCTTATTAGTCTTTGGCCTCGGACCAGAGGGAGGTAGGCCCTTGCAGTGGTGGAGTCCAATTGGGCCCCTATGAATTCTAGAGACTGAGTAGGGATGAGTTGGGATTTGGGAATGTTTACCACAAGTCCCAGATATTGAAGAATACGCCTTGTGCGGTCCAGAGAAAACTGGGCTTCTGACTGAGATGGAGCTCGGATGAGCCAGTCGTCCAGATATGGGAAGACAAATATTCCCATGCCTCTGAGAAATGCGGCTACGACTGCCATGCATTTTGTGAAGACTCTTGGAGCAGAGGCCAGACCGAAGGGTAGTACTCTGTACTGGAAATGTTTTCCCTGGAACAGAAATCTTAGATATTTTCTGTGGGATGGATGGATGAGTATATGAGTGTACGCATCCTTGAGATCTAGAGAACAAAGCCAATCCTGATTCTGAAGGTATGGAAGGAGAAGGCCCAGAGAGAGCATTTTGAATTTCTCCTTAATAGAAACCTGTTCAATTCTCTCAGATCTAGGATAGGTCTGAAGCCCCCTGTCTTCTTTGTTATGAGAAAGTAAGGGGAGTAGAAACCTAACCCCTGTTGTGGAGGAGGAACCTCCTCTATTGCCCCTTGGGCAAGGAGAGAAGAGACTTCCTGACCCAACAGGGTCAGAAGAGATGGGGGAGAACTGAATTGCCTCACCATGGTATGGGGAGGAAGGCTGGAGAAATGAAGTTTGTAGCCCTCCCTGATAATAGAGAGGGTCCATTGTTCTGATGTGATTTGTTCCCATCTGGGAGCAAAATGAGCTAGCCTTCCAGGAATGGTGAGGGGCTCTGGTTGTTCTAGAGCCAGAAACGGCAAGTTCTCTAGAGGCAAGTCAAAACCCCTGAGGGGGTTGAGCCTGCTGGGGTGTGGCAGACACTGCAGGCTTTGACTTTACCTGCTTAGATTGTTGACGCTTAGCCGCAAAGCGAGGCTGAGCAGATTGCTGGCCAGTATTTGTGGGAAATCTGGCCTTCTTATAGTAAGGCCTTTTAAAAGACTTCTTTTTGGCAGGGGTAGAAGTAGACTTGGAAAGTCTATCTAGAGTGGCATTTTCTGCATCCATTTGAGCAGCTTTAATTTGCCAGTCTTCCCCAAATAAGTTCTCACCGGTACAGGGCAGATTCCTGAGGCCATCTACAACCCAGGGTTCTAGGTCAGAAGCCTGGAGCCAAGCGAGACGTCGGGCTGCAATAGCAATTCCCGAAGCTCTGCCTGCAACCTCAAAGGAATCAAAGGCTGCCCTGTTGGAGAACTTGGAGACCTCTGAAAGTTGTGTCACCATAGAAAAGAAGTCCGCCCTTTGATCATCAGGGATAAAGGGGGCAAAATTCTGTATCTTTAGGGCAAGTTGTCCAAGAAACATGCCCATATAAAGGCTATAAGAATTGATCCTGGCTATAAGCATACTAGCCTGGAACATCTTTCTTCCAAAAGAGTCCAGGGTCTTACATTCTCGCCCTGGAGGGGTAGAAGAATGCCTTTTAGGACTCTTTATTTTCTTCATGGCAGACTTCACCACAATAGAGTGGTGAGGCAGCTGAGTTTTCTGGAACCCAGGAGAAGGAGGGACCCGATACATGGTGTCCAACCTACGGGAATGGGGAGACAGTGTTAAAGGAGTCTCCCACAAATCCATCAAGTGTTCTTGAAGGATTTCATGGATAGGCAGAGTGACTGCCTCTTTAGGAGCTTTAGAATATCCTAAAATATCCAATTTTTTTGACCTGGGTTCTTTTTCAGAAGATGTAGCAATAGAAAGTGCTTTAGCTACATCAACAATGAAATCCTGAAAGGATAAATCCTCTGGAGGAGACATCCTCCTCTTTGGAGAAGAGGGCTCCTCAGGAAGAGTAAGCTCAGCAGAGTCATCAGGGGAATTGAATTCATCAGAAGAATCTGAGTATTCCTTCTGTGCTTCCAATGTACGATACGCATACCGATCGGTATCGACATCGGGCGTATCGGGCATGGGATCGGTACCAGGCGAGGGATCGGTACCGGGCGAAAGCCTGAATCCGGCATGCGGAACCGATCGACGCTTGGAAGTCGATGGTCTCGGTTCCGGTGTGGATACCGGAACCGGGGCCGGTACCAATGGAATCGGTACCGAGGGCGTCGCAGCCTTAATGAATGCCAGAACGGCCTGCTGCATGGTCTGGACAGTATTGCCCATAGACGCCACTACTGCCTGGATGCCGGTACCGGTATGGGCCAGTACCCCAGAGCAGTCTAACAGGTGATCGGTCGAGGCCGTGCCATCGATGTCAACCTGTGACCCCATGATTGCTTTGGAGGCCGGAACCTCCCGCCGGGGCAGAATCCTCGAACTCAAAATTGAGAGCCTCTCGATCTTTAGAAAGAGATTTGCTTTTAGAGGATTTGCCCACAGAAGTTTTGGTTACCTGAGATCCATCCGGAGAGGAAGACCTGGATGACTGATGCTTCTGAAGGAAACAGCACATGGAGCTTGTTGGCCCGGTTCTGCAAACCACGTTTAGACATCTGGGTGCAGGATGGGCAGTCCGGTATGGAGTGGTCAGGTCCCAAACATTTGAGACACCATTCATGGGTGTCTGTGACAGAAATGACAGCACTGCATTTGGTACATTTTTTAAAACCAGGGACTGGCTTCTCCATGAGGAGAATTTGTGTAGGCCTTAAGGCCTAACAGGTACCAAGCTGTGCTGAAGAAAATAAAAAAGTCTTTTTTTTTTTTTTTATAAAGAAAGAAAGAGAGACGGGCGGTACCGGTTTCGGTATGGGGAAGGCAGGTACGCGGTCTAAAGAAAACAAACAAATTTTACAATTTCTTCAGCGGTGACAGGAACACGACCTGCTGGCTCCGCGGAAAAAGAGAAACTGAAGAGAGCTGGTCAGGAAGGCAGCGCGCATGTGCAGTGGGAGGCCCCAAAAGCCTTTCATCTGAAAGGCTGGGGAGCTTTCCCGCGCAGGCTCCGTCGGTACCGACGTACCCATATGTGAGGACTTATTCCTGCTTGTTCCTGGAGATCAGACTCTTCTACATGGGGTAGGAGATCTTATCTTCGTTCTCCCCATACCTTTACACTCTCAAAACAGTCATACTGGTTTAACAATGTAGTTCTCCAGTTCACACAATCAAGTCACTATGGCTATATAAATACACAGGGCCACTCAGGATCCCTGCATCTTTGCTGAGAAGTTCTTTGCATCTGGAGACTTGAGCCAACTCTCAACTGTAACCTACAGACTACTTATCTTCCAGCTTGCAGAGTTGTTAAGCAAACACTACAACCTCACAAATGGTTGCTTGACCCCTTAAGAGTGGTACACATTTTTAAGAAATGGGAGCGTTTCTATATTGAATCTCTCTGCCTCTGCAGAAAAAATGCAAAATGTGTCAATTTCAGCTCTGACCATCTCTGCACCAGCTCCATCAGGATACCTTTGCAATTTCCTGGTACGACAACTTGATGTACGCCTTCCCTCCTTTTCCTCTCATATCCAGAGTGTTGTAGAAGATTCTTCAGGATCATGTGTTAGTCATACTTACTTATTGCTCCCAAGTGGTACAGGCAGGTATGGTTTCTACTCTTTTTTTTCTGCTGGTAGAAGCACCTTTGCCGCTCAGTCCCGATTTCTCCCTTCTGATTCAATAGGAAGGTAGTTTTCACCCAAACCAATGTTCCCTCTAAGCTGTGCGCGTGTGCGCACGCACACACCTCGCTGAGCGAGCGCACATACTTTATAACAGAGCGCACAAAAATTAGTTTTGATTCTGATAGAAAACAGACGTCTTAAAATTTAAAAGTTGTGTATTTAGAGTTTTCACACGTTCTACAATATTTTCTAGTGCAATCAATGTGGTGTACATACTGTATTCTGACGTGTAGTCAAATTTTAAAGCATATAACTCCGAGTGTCGTTATGTGGCGCACAAAAATTTAACCTTCCTTCAAAAGCTGCACAGGTGATATTTTATGTGCACACAGCCTACAGAAAATTAGAGGGAACATTGACCCAAACCTGTAATCTGAAGTTTGAAAACCTATTGGTGTCCCGCCTTCCTGTGTCTGAAAGTGTCCGACAGGCAATTTTGACCTCTAAGAAGAATTCCACTAAGATTTTATGGGTTTTTTTTCCATTTGTGTTGATCAAGTACCTTTCGCCTTTTTCCTGTCATGCCAAGGATCTCTTTCCTATCTCATGGCCTTATGTAATGGTAGGCTGAAGATTTCCTTGGTATGCATGCATCTTGTTGCTATTTCCGCCTATCATAGCAAGTGTTAAAGACAGCATGCCTCATCATCCCTGGATAGTGAAATTTATGAAAGGCCTAGCAAATCTCCAGCCGCCACTTTGAGAACCAGTGCCAGCTTGGGACCTTAATATTGTCTCTCACCATTAGTCAAATCACTCTTTCAGCCTTTATATCAAGCCACCCTTGAGCATTTTCCATGGGATAAGCATCTTTCTAGCTGCTATAATCAGCATGATGCATCAGTGAACTCCGTATACACAATTAAAGTTTTTCTTTGTATTCTCCCCAAATTTTTGTCTAAGGTGGTTTCTGTCTTCCATTTGAATCAGTCAGTCCTATGTATTTTTTCCCCAGACCTCGTGAATATGAAAATTCTGCATTCCCTAGACTGTTGGAGAGCTGTAACAGCAGTCCTATGTAACATTTAGATAATATAAAAAAAGGTTCTCTCAACTATTAGTGACTTCCAATCAAAATAATCCAGGCCTTCCAGCATCTACACAAACTCTCTCCAACTGGATATTCAGTTGTACTGAGTCTGCATATCACACCGAGGATCATTTTCTGCCTGACAGGATCACAAGCTTGAACTATAGCTAATCTACACTGTCTCCATATCTGAGATATGCAATGCTGCCATATTGTCACTTTTTTAACACACACCAAGCCTTGATGGTTCATCTTCTTCAGATACAGTGTTTGGACAGTCTGTTCTTAGCAACCTTTTTGCCCTAGAATCCTCTTCCTCCCAGACATTTTTCCTGTAGAGCTGCCATATACATGCATAGATACCTTCTTCAGCGACTCTCATCTTTGGACTTGCCATCAAGTGAGCCTGCATCTCCCCTGCTGGCCAGTAGTAGTTGCTTACGTGTAACAGGGATTCCGTATTGTCCTTCTAGACCAGTTCAGACAAGAGGGTTGTGCTCCCCTACCAGCAGGCTGAAGAAGCCAGATAGCCAATGAAATGCCCAGATTTCAATGACATCACTCCCATGCCTCTATTAGCCTGAGCTATTAGAGAACACCTCCATATTGTTCTGTCCCCAGCAGATGGTGGTTGGATTCTCTCAACTCTGAAGAAAAACAACAATTGAAAGGGAAAAGATAGATTTAGCTCGTGAATGACCACATTGAGGGTGACACTCACTTGAGCATGACTTGGGAGACATCACTAGACTTTTCAGTAGCCAAAAGAAGTTCAGCTCCATGCTGTTATAGTATATAGAACAAAGCTCCATTCTCTAGGGCACATTCCTAGCCAACACACCACTCCAAGCCCCACAGAGGAAAGGCTAGTGCTTGGCTTTCAACATTCTCCATTCCATCTCTGGGCACCATTTCCCCAGCTTTGCCACACTTCGCAAGCTGCGAGCAGAGTGTACAAAAAAAAGGTGAAATTAGACCTTACCTGCTAATTTTCTTTCCTAGAGCCCCTCCAGTCCAGGTGCATGGGTTATACTCATCCACCAGCAGATGGAGACTGAGAACAGCAACATTCCCTCTTCAGTAGCCTGTGCCCCAAAGCAGAGCCAGTAAGAACCTCTCAAAAGAACTAGATCGGAGTTCTAAAAACCCCTATTCTAACATAACCACACTCTTTCCGAGCATTGCAACATCGTTCCAAAAAAACACAATGCACTAGAGCAGTGCTCACTTCGAAAGTTTGGAATGTTCCTTTTTTCTTTTTAAGATGGAAAACAGACCACAGCCCAAGGAGGCTGGACCAGGAAAATAAACATAGCAGAACACAGGGGAGTCCCTCAGTACCAGCAGAGTACCAGAGCTCCACCAAAACAGCTGGTCCGAAACTGCCCACACCAACAAATACAATCTTCCAGAACAGGTGCTAAACCAACATAAGCAGAAGTCAAGTCCTGGGAGGATCTTGGACTGGAGAGACTCAAAGAAAATTAGAAGGTAAGGTCTAATTTCACCTTCCTAATCATCTGTCCAGTCCAGTTGCCTGGGATGTAACAAAGCAGTACTACTGCAGGGTGGGTACAGAGACACCACCTGCAACACCCACATCTCAAAAGCTGGCACATCCAGCCTATGACGACATGCGAAAGAATGAAGCAACCACCATGTCGTCACCGTTCAAATGTCCTGCGACAGAACAAGATTTACCTCTGCCCAAGAAGAAGCTTGAGCCCTTGTAGACCCTACCAAAACCACTTGCCTCTTCAGCAGATAGGCTGACTCGATGACTTCCTGTATCCAGTGGGAGATGGACACCTTAGAAACTGCCTTGCCCTTCCTAGGCCCCCGAAAAGTAGAAAGATTTTCCAAATATTTAAACTCATCAATCACCTTCAAATACCTTTTGAGTGACTGAAGCACATCCAACAAATGACTCCTCCTATACTCAACTATATCTGGAGGACTATCAAAGGTTGGCAACACCACAACCTGATATAAAAGGAAAGCAGACACCACCTTCGGCAAAAAAAGAGGGGACTGGAAAGAGAACCATCTTCTCCTTGGACAGCACTGAATAAGGCTCCTTACACAACAGGGCCTGCAATTCAGAGATATGGCACGCAGAGCAGACCACCACCAAGAAGACCACCTTCAGCATCAAAGTGGCTCAAACAAACAGAGGAGCCACTAAAGCGGAAAGAACCAAAATTAAGGTCCCAGAAGGGAACAAGACTACAAGGCGTCCTCAAATGTTTAACGGGGGGACCCCACCCCCCCAAGAAAAAAAAATGGACATCATCCCCTTGAGCCAAGAGGGTCTGACTTTGCATACGACCCTGGAAACGAGCAAAGGCCCCCACTTGCACCAAAGAGTTTAGGGGCAAACCATTCTCAAGCCCTATCTCAGGAAAAGAAACCTCTAGAGGCCTCACTCTCCGAGTCAATACATCAGGTTCCATCTCTGGTCTTACTGAACTTGGAACCCGACTTCCTTAACTCCCTTGTGTATTTTTATTATTTCCCTTTTGAATTACTCTAGTGCCTAGCTTATTCTGCTTGTGTGTCTTGACTACCTTGCAAGCTCACTCCAGCAGAGCCAGTCTTACTTGTTTGTGTATACCTTGTAGCTTTATATGTATGAGTAGCAGCAGTAGGCTGTTTCAACCAAATCCTCCATACAGACATGGGGATAGAATAGAATCAAGGGAAATGTGCCACTGTATCACACCAGGTTTCACTTTTCAGCTGGTTGCTTATTGCTTTTTGGGAAATCATCTTTGCTACCCCGAGACAGGTGTTATTCATTGTTTTGATGGGCTCTACATCTATAGTCCATAAAGGCATACATTTTGTATGCAAGCATTATGCATAAAGCGTACTTCATCATGATCAGCAGATAAAGGACCACCTAGTCTGCCCATTCCCCCCTCCCCCACCCACTCTACACTGTTCAAAGGGTATCTTAGCTGAAGACGTCTGACAGCCAGCTAGAAAGCGCAGTCTATCCAGGTTAGTTTGACCACCCACTCAATACAGTAGAGGATTACCAAGGAAACAAGATGAACACTAATCTGGTCCATACAATTAAAAGCAAGCCAGTGAGAATGAAGAGCAGGAAAGGCAAAAAAGGGGAAGGAATTTCCCCCTACCTCCATGGTCTGCCACATCTCATTCAGAGCCCAATTTACCAAGGTTTTTTCTCATTCTGTGCCTATTGTGGAAAAAGCTTAGTAAATCTGGTCCTTAAACTGAGGTCTAAGGCACTGTGCCCTTGCTACATTGAGTTCAGTTATCTGTACATCGCTTTAACTCGTATAAAAGCAGTATAAAGGAATTGTTAAATAAAGAAATAAAAAATACAGTCCCCTAGCAGTCTCCATTTCTCAACCCTTGTTCCCAGCACATTTCTTCTTTCCCAGTCCTTCTTTCAGTCCCCCCTCCTCCCTAGTCTCAGACATCTTCCTCCACTGCCTAGCAGGATGGCTTGCTGGTCAGTCAACTCCCAGCCCCCTTCATCCAGCCATTCCCCTTGCCCCTTCTCCCAGCAAGTCAGCCTCAGCCAGCCATTTCCCAAACTAGTCAGCTTCAGGTGCCCACCCCTCTCCACCCCAGCCCACTTCAGAGAGGAGCATCCCCATATTGTGTTTTGCCTCACTGGCTGCTGCTACTCCCTCCAACATTGGTGGAATTACAATTTCCTGCAGTCTACTACTGTATGGTTTAGTAGGTTTGAGACTCATAAGACCCACACGGGTATTAGTGATTTTTGAGCTGCAGTGTGTCCAAATACATGGTAACTGACCAAAAACAGGTGTTCTAATGGTGGTCAAATTAGTTGTTGCTACACTCTGAACTTGACAAACCCTAGGCACCATGGCAACATTTATAGATGCTATAGCAGTTTGGCACCTGAGATTTGTCAAGCCCTGAATTAATCCAACACTCAAGGGCAGAGTTTGACGTAAAAAAACAGGGGTGTGGGCGGAGATACTCAAGACAAATAGTTTTAAACATAGCCTATAATTGTTATAGGGAGCAGTCTTGGGTATTTCAGGCACCCACCAGCATTTCAATGAAGTAGTATTTTCTTCCTTTAAGCCAGCCTGTCTCCACATCCTTGAATTTTCTTTCAAGTAAAGCATAGTTACTCACCTGTAACAGGTGATCTCCGGGAACAGCAGGAATTTAGTCCTCACATATGGGTATCGTCGGTACCGACGGAGCCCGCACGGGAACGCTCCCCAGCATCCAATCAGAACGCTTTTGGGAACATCCCACAGCACCTGCGTGCTGCCTTCCCGCCTTTCCCAACTGCCCCTCTCCAGTTGAGTTTTAAAGCCGAGAGAGAGGGAAAGGAAAGATAGAGAGATACAACTCCTGGGGGAGGTGGGTGGGTTGTGAGGACTAAATTCCTGCTGTTCCCGGAGATCACCTGTTACAGGTGAGTAACTATGCTATCTCCAGGAACAAGCAGGAATGTAGTCATCACATATGGGGACTCCATAGCTTTAGGTGCCAGGGAGAGACCCCAGAAGTTGTGTCTCCCTGAGAAGGGCTCCACTTCCCCCCATGGATCTCTGGCATCCTACCAGGGATGGTGGGCAGGAGTTGATTAGGTATGGAACAGGTGTTTGAGAACAGCCTGACCAAACAAGGCGTCCCGGCAGGAGTCCTTGTCCAAGCAGTAATGGGCTGTGAAGGTATGAACCGAGACCCAAGTGGCTGCTCGACAGATGTCGTCGATAGACACAAAGTGCAGATGAGCCACTGAGGCTGCCATGGCTCTAACATTGTGAGCTGTGACATGGCCCTCCAGAGAAAGGTTCTTACTCGGATAGGCGAAAGACAGACACTGAGCAATCCAGTTAGATAGTGTTCTCTTGGAGACTGGAAGTCCCAAATGAGAAGGATCAAAAGCAACAAAGAGTTGAGAGGACTTTCTATGTAGCTGTGTCCTCTGTAAGTAAAAAGCTAGAGCTCTTTTACAGTCCAAGGTATGAAGATTCCTCTCTGCATTTGATGCATGAGGTCCTGGAAAAAAGACAGGTAGGTAGACCTCTTGGTTGAGATGAAAAGGCGAGACCACCTTACGCATAAAGTGTGGATGAGTCCTAAGGACTACCTTGTCATGATGGAACCTTGTATAAGTTGGATTAGCTACTAGTGCTTGCAATTCACTAATGTGGCGTGCTGATGTGATTGCAATTAGAAAGATAACCTTCCAAGGAAGGAATTTCAAGGAGGTGGTAGCTAAGGGTTCGAAAGGTGGCTTCATGAGCTGCCCAAGAACCAGGTTCAAGTCCCATGCCACCGGAGGTGTTCTAATGGGAGGCTTAGTTAGAAGGAGGCCTCTCATGAATCTTGCTATAAGAGGATGAGAGGAAATAGGTTGTCCATTTAGAGATTTGAGAGATGCTGCAATAGCACTCAAATGGACTCTTACTGAAATTTGTCTTAAGGCCTGCATTAGACAAATGGAGATACTCCAGTAAAGATTCCAGAGGTATAGCAAGGGGGTTAAGACCATTTTCTGAACACCAAATGGTAAACCTTTTCCACTTGAAAGCATAAGAACGTCTAGTGGAAGGTTTTCTGGAAGCATAAAGAACATCTTTCACTTGCTGAGAAAGATGAAGATCTTGAAGATCTAGGCCTTCAGCAACCAAGCCCTGAGATGCAGGCACTGGGGATTGGGATGCCATAACATCCCATTCTCCTGAGATAGGAGATTTGGAGCAGACCCTAACTCCAGGGAGGGAGCTTGAGAGAGATGTAGAAGCAGAGGGTACCACACTTGCCGTGGCCAATGTGGTGCTATGAGAATCATGTGGCCTCTGTCTCTCTGAAGCTTGAAGAGGGTTTTAGGAATTAGGGGAATGGGTGGAAAGGTATACAGGAAGTCTTGACCCCAGTAAAGGAGGAAAGCATCCCTGGCCTGAGCTCCCCGAGCCGGAATTCTGGAACAGAACCGGGGAAGTTTGGCATTTCACAGACTTGCAAAGAGGTCTATGTCTGGGGTTCCCCAAAGTTGAAATATCCTGGTCACCTGGTCTGCATGCAGAGACCACTTGTGTGGAAGGAGAACTCGACCGAGTCTGTCCGCCCAAGAGTTTTGAATGCCTGGAAGATATACTGCCAGCCGATGAATCTGATGCTCTCTGGCGAGGGCCCATAGTCGCAAAGCTTCGTTGCAAAGCGACAGAGAGCCTGTTCCCCCCTGCTTGTTCACATAAAACATGGCTACCTGATTGTCCGTGTGAATGAGGACTGTCTTGTAGCTGAGCAGGGAGTGGAACACGCGCAGAGCCAGGAAAATTGCTCTGAGTTCCAAGAGATTGATATGTAGAGAACTCTTGTGGAGATCAGGTGCCCTGGGTGGAGAGGTTTTGCAGATGAGCTCCCCAACCCTTTGGAGAAGCATCTGTTGTGAGAGTTGCTTGGGGTAAGGGTTGTTGGAAGGGGCACCCCAGCAACAGATTTTGAGTGGATATCCACCATTGGAGGGACAAAATGAGACGACTTGTGTTTGCTATTTTGTCTGACAGGCACCCTGATGCCTGGGTCCATTGGGTGGATAAGGTCCATCGAGCTGCCCTCATGTGAAGGCGAGCATATGGAACCACATGCACGGTGGATGCCATGTGGCTCAGCAATTGCAACATTTCTCGAGCAGTTAGATGAGGCTTTAGCACTGCTTGAGAAGCTAACTGCAATAAGCGAAGGCAACGGGCCTGGGGGAGATAGGCCCTTGCTCTTGTGGTATCCAGAAGAGCTCCTATGAACTCTAGAGATTGAGTGGGAGTCAGACTGGATTTTGGGATGTTAATTACCAGCCCAAAATACTGGAGAATATGCATTGTGCAGGATAGAGAAGTCTTGGCCTCTGATTGTGTTGGAGCTCAAATGAGCCAGTCGTCCAAGTAAAGGGAAGACTAATATTCCCAGAGTACGGAGAAATGCTGCTACCACAGCCATGCATTTCGTGAACACCCTTGGAGCAGAGGCCAGACCAAAAGAAAGCACCCTGTATTGGTAGTGCTTTCCTTGAAAAAGGAACCGAAGGAACTTTGTGGGTTGGATGGATGAGTATATGAGTATACGCATCCTTGAGATCTAGAGAACAAAGCCAATCCTGACCCTGAAGGTATGGAAGCAGAGCACCGAGAGAAGTCATTTTGAATTTCTCCTTGACAAGGAATTTGTTCAATTCTTTGAGATCTAATATAGGCCTGTATCCCCCCGTTTTCTTTGGGATAAGAAAATAAGGGGAATAGAACCCTGCGCCCGGTTGATGAAGAAGCACTTCTTCTATTGCCCCTTGGGCAAGAAGAATGGCAACCTCTTGACCTAAGAGGTTGATGAGAGGTGTCAGAGAATTGAACTGTTTTACCATTGTGTGAGGGGGCATGCTTGAAAAATGAAGTTTCTACCCCTCCTTTATGATGGAGAGTGTCCAATGCTCTGCTGTTATTTGCCCCCATCTGGGGGCAAAATGACATAGCCTTTCTGGTTCTGGAAGGACCAGAACCGTCCACCATTCCAGGAAGGTTAAGTTCTCTAGCTGAAAGTCAAAGGCCCGGAGGTTGAGGCTGTTGAGCCAGTGGAGGCCTAGCAGCCTTTGCTTTCTTCTGTTTGGATGGTTGCTGACGTTTGCTTGAAAACTGGCCTGCAGAAGATGCCTGCCGAGTATAAGTAGGATAAAATATTTTTTTAGAAAAAGGTGTTTTCTTGAACAACTTCTAACAGGATCAGCAGTGGACTTGGATAGTCTATCCAAGGTGGAATTTTCAGCATCCATTTCATTGGCTTTTTCCTGCCAATCTTTCCCAAACAGGTTCTCACCAGTACAAGGGATATTTCCCAATTTATCTTGTACGCAGAGCTCAATCAGATGCCTGGAGCCAGGCAATTCTACGTGCACCTATGGCAATAGCCGAGGTTTTGCTTATACACTCAAAGAGAATTTAGAGACATCTTGGGCATGTTTGAGCCAAGTGAGAAAGTCTTTTATCCTCAGAAATGAAAGGACTTAAAGTCTGTAAATTATCTGTGACCTCCTTTAGGAACATTCCCATGTAGAGACTATAGGAACTGATTCTTGCAGCAAGCATGGAAGCTTGAAAGACTCTACGTCCAAAAGCAGCCAGGGTTCTGCATTCACGTCCTGGAGGATTAGAGGCATGTCTTTTTGCACTTCTAATCCTTCTCATAGCTGACTCCACCACAATAGAGTGGTGAGGAAGCAGAGTCTTATGGAATCCAGGACAAGGAGGGACACGATACATGGTATCTAACCTACGAGAATGAGGAGAGGTGGTAAGAGGTGTTTCCCACATCCTCAACATGAGATCATATAGAATCTCATGAATGGGTAAGGTAGCTGCCTCCTTAGGAGTTTTGGGATATTGTAAAATTTCCAACTCCTTGGCCCTTGGCTCTGTTTCAGGGACCACAGTGATAGACAGGCCCCGAGCTACCTCTCGGATAAAGTCTTGGAAAGACATGTCCTCTGGAGGAGACATCCTGCGCTTAGGGGAGGAGGACTACTCTGGAAGAAGTATCTCTGCATCGACAGAACTTTCAGAATCCTCAGATTCTTCTGAGGACTCGAAGTATCGTCTGTCCGGATGCTCCTGCAGAGCCCAATACCCGTACTGACCAAGGTCGGTACCGGGGATAACCGGTACCAGGGAATCGGTACCAGAGGGCATTGTAGAATAGAGTACCGGCATAGCTGACACCGATGCTATCGGTACCAGTGCCGATACCGATGCCGGTGCTAGTGCTGGTACCAGTGGAGTTGTCTGTCGCGGCACCAAGGGTGTCGATGCCACAAGGAAAGCTGCCAGACTGCGTTCCATGCTCAGAATTCTCTGGTCCATGGACGCCACCAATGCCTGGAAGTCTGTACCGGTGGAAGCCACCAGTACCCCAGAGCATGGCACCAGGAGATCTGTCGAGGCCGAGCCATCTAGAACATCCTAGAACCCCAATAATGCTTTGTAAGCCGAAGCCTCCCGCCGGGGTAATTTTGCCGGTGCAGATTCCTCGAGGGCAACGCCAGAGGCATCTCAA
Source organism: Ichthyophis bannanicus (assembly GCA_033557465.1). Lineage (NCBI taxonomy): Eukaryota > Metazoa > Chordata > Amphibia > Gymnophiona > Ichthyophiidae > Ichthyophis > Ichthyophis bannanicus. The sequence goes on along the minus strand of CM066032.1, from coordinate 675,533,793 downwards.
TGCTTAGAGGGAGATCTACCCTTTGAGGACCGGCTGGATTTGTGTTTAGTTACCCGAGATCCACGGGAGGAAGAAGCAGCCCTGGAAGACGTCGATGCCACTGAAGCTGCAGAGGGAAACGGGGTACTGAGCTTGGCAGCTCGGTTCTGCCGACCTCTTTTAGACATCATGACACAGGACACATCCAACCAGGGATGGAGGGCAGGAGTTGATAAAGCATGGAACAGGTGTTTGAGAACAGCCTGACCAAACAAGGCATCCCGGCGGGAGTCCTTGTCCAAGCAGTAATGGGCTGTGAAGGTATGAACCGAGGCCCAGGTGGCCGCTTGACAGATCTGGTCAATGGACACAGAATTTAGATGAGCCATAGAGGTTGCCATGACCCTCACATTGTGAGCTGTGACATGACCCTCCAGAGAAAGATTCTTGCTCTGATAGGCGAAAGAAATACACTGAGCAATCCAATTGGACAGTGTTCTTAGAGACTGGAAGTCCCAAATGAGAGGGATCAAAAGCAACAAAGAGCTGAGAAGACTTTCTATGCTGCTGTGTCCTTTGTAAGTAAAAGGCAAGAGCCCTCTTACAAATCCAGGGTATGAAGATTCCTCTCTGCACTTGATGCATGAGGACCTGGAAAGAAGACAGGTAAATACACCTCTTGGTTAAGATGAAAAGGTGAGACCACTTTAGACATAAAGTGTGGATTGGTCCCAAGGACTACCTTATCATGATGGAACCTTGTATAAGGTGGATTAGCCACTAAGGCCTGCAGCTCACTGATGCGGCAAGCTGAGGTGACTGCAATAAGATAGATAACTTTCCAGGAAATAAAATTTCAAGGAGGTAGTGGCTAAGGGTTCAAAGGGAGGCTTCATGAGCTGACCAAGAACCAGATTCAAATCCCATGCCACTGGAGGTGGTCTAATGGGAGGTTTAGTTAAAAGAAGGCCTCTCATTAATCTTGCAATAAGAGGATGAGAGGAAATAGGTTGTCCATTGAAAGGTTTGAGAGATGCTGCAATAGTACTCAAATGGACCCGTACTGAATTTGTTTTGAGGCCTGCATGGGAAAGATGCAGGAGATACTCTAGCAATACCTTTGAATTCTTTACTAGAGGGTTAAGACCCCTCTCAGCACACCAAATGGTAAACCTTTTCCATTTAAAAGCATAGGAACGCCTTGTAGAAGGCTTTCTGGAAGCATGAAGGACATCCCTCACTTGCTGAGACAGATGCCAATCTTGAAGGTCTAAGCCTTCAGCAACCAAGCCCTGAGGTGGAGAGATTGGGGGTTTGGGTGCCACAACGTCCCCCCTCCTGAGACAGGAGATCTGGAGCAGATCCCAAGTCCAGGGAGGGAACTTGAGAGAGATGCAGAAGTAGAGGGAACCACACTTGGCGTGGCCATCGTGGAGCTATGAGGATCATAGTCCCTCGGTCTCTCTGAAGCTTGAACAGGGTCTTGGGAATTAGGGGAATGGGTGGAAGGGCATATAGGAAGTCTTGACCCCAATGAAGGAGGAAGGCATCCTTGGCCTAAACTCCCTGACACGGAATTCTGGAACAGAATCGGGGAAGTTTGGCATTCCACGGACTTGCAAAGAGGTCTATATCCGGGGTTCCCCAAATTCGAAAGATTCTGACTATCTGGTCCATATGAAGGGACCACTCGTGTGGAAGCAGAACTCAACCGAGTCTGTCTGCCCAAGAGTTTTGAACTCCTGGAAGGTATACTGCCAGAAGATGAATTTGATGCTCTCTGGCGAAGGCCCACAATTTCAGAGCTTCGTTGCAAAGCGACAGAGAGCCAGTTCCTCCCTGCTTGTTCACATAGAACATGGCTACTTGGTTGTCCGTGTGAATGAGGTCTGTCTTGTAGCTGAGCAGGGTATGGAAGACAGAGCCAGGAAGATTGCTCTGAGCTCTAAGATGTTGATATGTAGAGAGGTCTCCTGTGGAGACCAAATGCCCTGGGTGGAGAGGTCGTGAAGATGAGCTCCCCAACCCTTTGGAGAGGCATCTGTTGTAAGGGTTGCTTGGGGTAACAACTGTTGGAAGGGGGACCCCCTGCAACAGATTTTGAGTGGACTTCCACCACTGGAGAGACCAAAAGAGGTGCCTGGAGGTTGCTATTTTGTCTGACAGACCCCCTGATGCCTGGGTCCATTGGGTGGACAAAGTCCATTGAGCTGCTCTCATGTGAAGGCGAGCATAAGGGACCACATGCACAGTGGATGCCATGTGGCCTAGCAGTTGTAACATCTCTCGAGCAGTTAAATGGGTTTTTAACTGAATCTGGGAGGCTAACTGCACTAAGCGTAGGCAACGGGCCTGGGGAAGATAGGCCCTTGCAGTTGTGGTATCCAGCAAGGCCCCTATGAACTCTAGAGACTGAGTAGGGACTTTGGAATGTTTATCACCAATCCCAGACACTGCAGAACACGCATTGTGCAGGTTAGGGAAGTCTGGGCCTCTGACTGGGATGGAGCTCGGATGAGCCAGTTGTCCAGATATGGGAATACGAATATCCCTAGAGTGCGTAGAAATGCAGCTACTACTGCCATGCATTTTGTGAACACTCTTGGAGCAGAGGCCAGACCAAAAGGAAGTACCCTGTATTGGTAGTGCTTCCCTTGATAAAAGAACCAAAGGAACCTTCTGTGTGCTAGATGGATGAGTATATGGGTATACACATCCTTGAGATCTAGAGAACAAAGCCAATCCCGACTCTGAAGGTATGGAAGGAGAGTACCTAGAGAAATCATTTTGAATTTCTCCTTGCATAGAAACTTGTTCAATTCTCTGAGATCTAATATGGTTCTGTAACCCCCTGTTTTCTTTGGGATAAGAAAGTAGGGGGGAGTAGAACCCTGAGCCCTGTTGAACAAGGGGTACTTCTTCTATTGCCCCTTGGGCAAGAAGGGTAGTAATCTCTTGACCGAGAGGGTCGAGGAGAGATGTTTGAGAATTGAACTGTCTCACCATGATGTGAGGAGGAAGGTTTGAGAAATGAAGTTTGTACCCTTCCCTTATGATGGAGAGGGTCCATTGCTCTGCTGTAATTTGTTCCCATCTGGGAGCAAAGTAAGTTAACCTTCCTGGAATGGTGAGAGGCTCTGGTTTTGCTAGAGCCAGAAAGGCTAAGTTCTCTAGATGCAAGTCAAAGGCCCTGAGGAGGCTCAGGCTGTTGGGCTACAGGAGTCCTTCCAGCCTTAGGCTTGGCCTGTTTAGGTTGTTGACGCTTTGCAGCAAAACAACCTGCAGAAGATGTCCGTTGACCATAAACAGGATAATATCTTCCCTTCTTGGGAAAATATGGCTTTTTGAACGACAGGATTAGGAGGTAGACTTTGAAAGCCTATCCAAAGCAGAATTTTCTGTATCCATCTGTGTGGCCTTTGCTTGCCAATCCTTGCCAAAAAGGTTTTCACCTGTACAAGGAAGATTTCCTAATCCATCTTGGACCCAAGGTTCCAGATCAGAAGCTTGTAACCAAGCAATTCTGCGTGCACCTATGGCAATAGCCGAAGCTCTGCTGGCACCCTCAAAAGAGTCAAAGGCTGCACGGTTGGAAAATTTGGAAACATCTTGGGCATGCTTAAGCCAAGTGAGAAACTCTTCCCTCTTATCTTCTGGAAGAAAAGGGAGGAAAATTTGCAGATGATCTGTAACTTCTTTTAGAAACATCCCCATATAGAGACTATAGGAGTTGATTCTAGCAACAAGCATGCTGGCTTGAAAGATTTTTCTGCCAAAAGCATCTAAGGTTCTACATTCTCTCCCTGGAGGGGTAGAAGAGTGCCTTTTTGCACTCTAACATTTTCATGGCAGACTCCACCACAATAGAGTGGTGAGGAAGCCGAGTCTTATGAAACCCAGAACAAGGCGGGACACGGTACATGGTGTCTAGCCTACGAGAGTGGGAAGAGATAGTAAGAGGGGTCTCCCATATGCCCAACATGTGATCATAAAGGATCTCATGAACTGGCAAAGTGGCTGCCTCTTTAGGAGCCTTGGGATATTGCAAAATATCCAACGTTTTGGCTCTAGGCTCTGACTCAGGGGCTACTGAGATAGAAAGCCCCTTGGCCACCTCTCTTATAAAGTCCAGAAAAGACAAGTCCTCTGGAGGAGACATTCTTCTTTTTGGAGAAGGCGGCTCTTGAGGAAGGAGTACCGATGCTTCGACAGAAACCTCCGATGCATCAGAGTCTTCGGAGGAATCGAAGTATCACCTGTCTGGATGCTCCTGTAGAGCCCAATATGCCTACCGAGTGGTATCGACATCGGGAGTACCGTTGCAGTCGACACCGAAGCCGATGTCAATGCAATCAGTACCGGCACCGGAACCGAGATCGGTACCGGCTCCGGCACCAGCAACGGAGCCTGTTGCGGTACCAGCGGTGTCGCAGCTCGAATGAATGCCGTGATGGCCTGCTGCATGGTCAGAATATTCTGATCCATCGACACCATTAATGTCTGGACATCGGTACCGGCAGATTTTACCGGTACCCCAGAACATTGTAACAGGTGATTGGTCGAGGCCGTGCCATCGATGTCAACCTGTGACCCCATAGGAGGAGCTTTGGAAGCTGGAGCTTCCCGCCGGGGTACTTTTGCCAGTGCAAGATCCTCGAGGGCAAGCCCGGAGGCATCTTGATGCTTAGAGGGAGATCTACCCTTCGAGGACCAGCTGGATTTATGTTTGGTTACCTGAGATCCACAGGAGGAAGAAGCGGCCCTGGACGACATCGATGCCACCGAAGTTGCATCAGAGGGAAACAGGGTACTGAGCTTAGCTGCTCGGTTCTGTAAACCTCTCTTAGACATCATGGAGCAGGACGCACAATCTGTGATGGAATGGTCAGGACCCAAACATTTAAGACACCAGTCATGGGTGTCGGTAACAGAAATGGTACCGCTGCACTTAGTGCATTTTTTAAACCCGGAGGCGGGCTTTTCCATGAGGAAATTTCCCTTAGGCCTAAGGCCCAAAGAGACAAAAATATACACTAAAGTGGAACGGAAGAATATATTTTTTTTTTAAGAAAAGAAAGAAAAGACCGGCGGTACCGGTCCAACGTCGAAGGTGGCAGACGCGCGACCAAAGAAATAAAATAAAGAACTTCTTCAGCGGTGACAGGAACACGACCTGCTGGCTCCGCGGAAAAGAAGAACTGGAGAGAGGCAGTTAGGAAAGGCAGGAAGGCAGTGCGCATGCGCTGTGGGATGCTCCCAAAAGCTTTCTTTTTTTGGGACGCTGGGGAGCGTTCCCGCGCAGGCTCCGTCGGTACCGACGTACCCATATGTGAAGACTCATTCCTGCTTGTTCCTGGAGATAGCAGGATACAGGGCAGTCAGCTAGAGCTGGAGGGAGGGAGGTCAAAGGCAAGTTGGAATAGGTGAGTCTTTACCATGGATTTGAATACGGAGAATGACAGTTCGGAGCGTAAGGTGAGTGGCAGAGAGTTCCACAGAGCAGGGCCAAGAAAAAAAAAGGCAGAATGTTGTGTTTGTTCCAAGTGTGCCCAAGATACTGAGGGAAGTGCCAGGCGATGGACATGGAGTGATCTAAGTAAACAGGGGTGGGGGGTGCGGAACTGAAGGTGGTCAGCCAGATATCGGGGTGTATCAATGTGAAGAGCACGGTGAACCACAGTAAGAATTTTATAGTCTACACGGTACTTAAGGGGTAGCCAGTGGAGGCTGATGAGAAGGGATGTGATATGGTCACGGTGGGAGAAGATGGCAAGTAACTGCATGGCTGTGTTTTGCAGGAGTTGACGACAGCAAAGCTGGAGGTGAGGGAGGCCAGCAAGTGCAGAATTGCAATAGTCAAGTCCGAATATTACCAGTAACAAAAGAAGGGTTGTGAGGGAATGAGTATCGATAAAGGGGCATATTGTACAGATATGGCAGTGGGCAAAAAAGGAATGTTGACCTAAGGAGGCCAAATGATTGTGGAATGCTAAAGGAAGAATCAATGATGATTCTGAGATACCGTAACAATTGCACTAGTGGGATGGGGGAATGGGCCAGTAGGGGAGCCATAGCAGGACATGGGAGATTAAAAGCGAGCCACATTGCAGCATTCTTGGAGGGGCTGAGGTACAAACAAATGGTGGTAAGCCAGGAGATGACGACATCTAATAGGCAGGAGTTCAGGAGAAAAATCAAGGGAGTGAGAATTGGTGTGATGTAGATGGATAATATCGTCGGCATAGAAATAGGCAGAGATGCCAGACTATTGGATGATGAGAGCAAGAGAGGCCAGGAAGATATTAAAGAGGGGGGCCCCGACACAGATCCTTGGTGGGGGGGGGGGGGGAGAGACAGCGCACATGAGGGGAACAGTCGGGGAGGTGGCTGTTCTGCAGTTCACAGCAAAGGAGCAATGGGATAGGAAGGACAAAATTACAAAAAAAGAACAGAGTCCCGGAGTCCAAAGTCATGAAGGCAAGACAGGAGGATAGAGTGATCCACTACATCAAAAGCTGATGAGAGGTCTAAAGAAACTGGAATCAAGCTATCCCCCGTCATGTGCAACGTGTACTTCATTAAGTAGTGAGAGAAGAATGGTTTCGGTACTATGGCCCTTACGAAAAGCAGACAGACAGGGTTGTGAGGCGCAGGTAGAATCAAGGTGGGAAGAAAGTTGTGCAAAAAACTGTTTCTCTAGTATTTTAGGTAAAGAAATCAGAGATTAGAAACAGGACACCAGTTTGCTAGGACACTGGGGGGTAAGGAGGGATTCTTGAGGATCAGGCAGAGGATAGCATGCTTCCATAAGGAGGGAAATGTCCCAGAAGTGTGGCTAGAGTTGAAGATGGTGAGCATGAGGGGGAAGTAGTGCCAGTGATGGTTCAGTGAACCACTGTGATGGGACGGGGTCAGCAGAACATGTGGCTCTATGATAAGATTGGAGTGCCTTGGACAGAGCAGCTGAGATAATGGTTTGGAATGAGGACCAGATGTATGTGAGGGAAGGGGTAGGGTCGGTAGACAAGATTATGGGCTCAAATGATTGCTGTGAGATGCCCACAAAGCTGGAGCGTTGAGATCTTTTTTGAGAAGTAGGTGGCTAGTATCAGGAGACCTTGTACTTGCAGATGTGAGTGGAGAGGAATGGGGAGAAGCCAGTGAGTGAAAGACTGAGTAGAGCTGCCTAGAGGAATTGGTAGAAGATTAGAGCAGAATAGTAGGATTTCTTGCTTGCGCAGTCAGCTTGCTTGTAACAGCAACGATGGTGATGGAAGTGTGATAGGGTGGCAGGTGAGAAATTGTGGCACCAGAGACATTCAGCTCTGCAAAGGTAGGTGCGAAGTAGAGAAAGGTCAGCATTGAACCATGGGTGACACTGGTACAGTTGGCGAGGATGGAAAGGTTCAAGGGGTGCTAGGCAATCGAGGTGGGTACTGAGAGTTGGTGTGCCATGTTTGTACCTGGATGTCAGTTAATAGTGATGCGAAGTAAGATGGGAATAATGAGTCAGCAGCAGGAAATTGCTGGAGGATGCCCAAGAGATTGCAGCGACGCAGCCATGGTTGCCTAAGGGCAGGTGACTCCGTCATTGGATTGGCTAGACAAGGGAGAGAGAAAAAAAACATACAGGAGTGATCTGGCCAAGGGAGGGGGGGGTTGAGACCAGTAAAGGAGCAGCAGAGTAAGAGGGCATTATGATGAGATCCAGGGTGTGCCTAGCCATATGGGTAGGGATGTGGACATGCTGGCAGAGGGAGAGATCAGACAAGAAGGAAAAGAAAAAAAAAAAAGGTTTTGGATGTGGATGGCGAATAGACATGGATGTTGGTCACCCAAAATCATCAGGTGCGTATAGGCAAGGGAGACCTCAGAAAGGGTAAGAAAAAAAAAAAAAGTCCCAGAGATCATGATGCAGAGGAGCATAGAGAATGTGGTAGTAACTAGGGGGTGTAGAATCTAGGCATAGCAGCAATGACTCAGGCTAGTGGACGGCTGGGGATGACACCTCCTGGAATGACAGGGAAGAGTGGTAGAGAACAGCAACTCCACCTCCCTTCCCCCGACCGAGCTCAACTGTGGCATAGAGCATGCAGAGTAGCCAGGAGGAAGACAGCAATTAAGGAGAGGGTCTTTGCTGTTCTGTAGCCAGGTTTCTGTAAGAAACAGGGCATTGAGGGAGTACTGTTGAAGGATGTTGTGCACAAGTTCTGCCTTAGAACGTATAGACCGACAGTTTAGTAGAGCGAAATTCAGGTCAGGCCGAGCTGGGGAAGCACAGGGAAGGCAGCTGGTGTTGGTGACAGATAGCAGGGCACAGGAAATAAGGTTAGTTGAATCCCTGGATATGTTACCAGGAACTGAAGAGGAACAGGGAGGAGGACACCAAGTCCAATTGATAGGGATGGCAGACACAGGACACTTAGAAGGAAGCCTAGCTATGGCATTTCTTTACTTGCTGAGGTGAAATGGCCGCTGGAGTGTAAATGGCTGCAGTTCCTGCCAAAACCGCAGTAGTCCCCTATTGATAGAAATCCTGTCCTGACAACTCTGAAGAATTCATGCCACCAATGGTAAAAAACAACCAACCCTGGGCAAACATTCCCTGCCTAACACATCCTCTGCAAAAACCTTCAAGCAAGCAAACCACGGCTCCCCCCCATATTAGAGCACAACAGGTGGGTGCCTATAACATGCAGGACAAAAGCATGCGCTGAAAAAAAAAAAAGAAAAAAAAAAAAAAAACCACCCCAATGGCCCAAAAGGAGGGAACAAAAAAAGTACTCACTGCCCAAGGTGCTCTGAGCTGAAAGGCAAAATGCCCCACAGCATTAAAAACTGCCAGCTGTTCTGCGTGATGAGAAACTGAAAATATTGTCAGGTTCACACTTTGGTTTTACTTTGAATTTAAAAGCACAGTAGCGAATAAAGGCAAAAGCATAAAGTGAAGGGAAGAAATTAGGAAAGTCAAAGACCCCTCATAGGAATGCTCGACAGTCCTGCTGGGGGGAGGGGGTGGAAGTAACCTAGACTACCAGGTATTTGATCCCTGGGCTGCACCTGACCCAAGGGCCCCGGTGCTTAAGAGGAAGACCCTGCCAGCTGCCAGTCTCACCAGTAAATGGTTTCACACTGGAAACTGCCCAGCCTGTAGATCTTGACAGCAGCTCAGCTTCTATTGTCCCTTCCTTTTCTCTATTTTTTTTTTTTTTATGTGCCTCAAGAAATCCTTCCAGTGGAGTTCAGCTATAGGGATTACTGATCTCTGGAACCTATGGAGGGAGCTCCTGTACTATAAACATCAGAAATCAGACATATTCAGTTCCCAGCTGCTGGTGGAAGCAGATAACCACACGTAATTGACTGGACTGCAGGAACGATAAGGAAGTTGTATTTGCAGCCTACGTCTCTTCAATTGTTCTGGACCTTACCCCAAAAACCCAGATGCAATCTCTTTATGGCTCTCCAAAACACCAGTTAAAACTGAATCCTTATAAATCCCAGATAGACCATTTTAGCCTGTGTTGTGTTCTCTCCACTTTCAAATGGGATGCCAATACCACTGATAAACGCACCCAGATCATGGAACAACCTCCCACATAATATCAGAGCAATCAAGGACGTTACTCAATTTAGAAAGGCCCTCAAGCACCATTTGTTCATTACGTACTTTTCACAACACAACAATTCTCCCCACGCCTCATACCCTCACACATACCATCCCTCAACCTGATAGCTTAACAGCATACACGTTTGATAAGAGGAAGTGGTCCGTAAATGGAATACGGTCCACACTGATCTCACTCCCTGTTCCACCCTTGTAACATTGACACAGCAGTATGTAAATTGTACATAGTTTTCCCTGTTTTTTCCCAAGTTGTCGTCCCTGTTTGATGTAAACTCGGGAGTACCCTGTGGTCCTCGAGTCGTTCTGTTAACTGTAAACCGCACTGATAAAGAGCGCGGTATAAAAGAAATGTTAAATAAATGGGCATATTTTGGAACCACATCTGTCCTTTGATAAGCAGTCTTCTGCTACACAATTCGAGCAGCATTTTTTGCTCTTCATCAAAAGCCATCAAACCATTCATGTCTGTACAAGCCCTGAATATACTGGTTTAGGCCTTTACTTACTTCACAACTAGATTATTGCAATTCTGTTTATTGCGGAGTGAAAGAATCCACTAGAAAATGTTGTGCAGGCAGTTCAAAAAACACAGCTATTAAAATGTTCACGTCGCACTTTGGCTCTAACAACCATTATTCATACTGGTTCTGCTTCAATATCCTATATAAAAAGCTGTGCCAGTATAAGGTTTTCCCCTCTTTTCCGTCATCACTGCTTAATCTGTACTGCCCAGCAAGATCTCTACAAACAGGAAATCATAGCAATCCCTTCAGTGGCCAAATCAAAAACTCTAATCTATTAAGCATGCTGCCTTTTTCTTTTTAGCTGCCATCTTTTGCAGATTGAAAATTTGCACTGCATCGCCTTATAAAAAAAAAAGAAAGTTTCAGGTTGGCCATGAAGATTGTGTTCTTCAAGACTGCATTTATGGATCAGGTTGACAGAACTAGTCTGGCCATAATCAACCAAGAAGAACTTACAATTTTATTTTTTTCCTACTAGTATTATTCCTTACTGTAAAGTTTTAGGGTTCTTTTCCTTCCAAGTGTTACTATTTCATTGTAAACCATTTTGTTGCCTTAACTAGCAAAGAAGAAATTAGACCTTACCTGCTAATTGTCTTTCCTTGAGATCTCTCCGGGCCAGTCCAGGAACATTAGGGTTGTCAACCTTCTCCAGCCGCTGAAGACTGAATTCTGAAGTTTTGCTGACATCCTATCCGGCTCCCTCTGGTGTCAGAACCTCAGTCTACCACTGTCAAAGCAGGCTGTGAACATCTTATATTCCCCGATTCAAAACCATTGTAAGCAATGCTAACAAATCAAAATGAACATCCAGAGCCTACCTAAAATGTAGACAGCTCCTCTTTCTTCCCCCCCCCCAGGTTACTCTATAGCTACCCCCCCCCCCCAACACTAGTACCAGGGAGCCCCATAGACCATACCGCCCCCGACTTCCTGGGCGGAACACCAATAAAACTCTGAGTCCCCCGCCCAGTAAAGCCCACGTCTCTATGCCCCGTAAAACATGGGCAGCCCCTAAAAGTCGGTAGAGAAATAGGCTGATTCACATGAAACCGACACTACTTTCGGGAGAAAGGAGGGAACCGGCGTCAACATTACCTTCTCCTCGGAAAACTGGATATACGGCTCTACACAAAAGTGCCTGGAGATCTGAAATTCTTCTCGCCGAACACAATGCTACTAAGTAAGCGGTTTTCCCATGACTATTCTCTGAGCAATACTCCCCTTGCCAGTTCAAAGGGAGGTCCCGTCAACGCTTCCAGGACTAAGTTCAGATCCCAGGCCGGAACCACCGGTCTAAATCGGGGGACGCATGTTCTTCACTGCTCTCAAGAATCGTAGAATATCCAGATGCCCGGACAGGAAACACCCGCCCCCCCTGTACCTTGCCCCGAAAACATGCTAGGGCTGCCAATTGAACCTTGAGAGTACTTAGGGCTAACCCCTTATCCAGACCCTCCTGCAGAAAAGACAACACCTCTGGTACCAAAGCATTGCATGGTCGAAGGCCACGCTCTTCGCACCAGCAATCAAAGATACGCCAAATACGAATATAAGCTATGGAAGTAGATTACCTCCTGGCCTTCAACATTGTGGCTACCACAGACGTCTAGTAACCTCTACAACTTAAACCTCTCCCTTTCAAGAGCCAAGCCGTAAGCGAGAAGCGATCCACGTTCGGCATGAGCAGTGGGCCTGGTACAAGAGGTTCACCCAAGTGGGTAGCTTCCAGGGACTGTCCACTAGGAGCCGCACTAGGTCTGCATACCATGCTCTCCTGGGCTAGTCTGGGCAATGAGAATCACCTGACCCTTCTGACGCTCTGTTGAATGACTCGCCCGATCATTGGCCATGGGGGAAAGACAAAGCAAACACTCCAGACGGCCATGGCTGAGCCAAGCTGTCGAGGCCTTCCGACATACGCTCTCTGCGCCTGCTGAAAAACCGACCGGCCTTGGCACTGTCAAGAGTGGCCATCAGGTCCATCACCAGCTGCCCCCATCGCTGCATAAGGTCGTGAAAAAACGCTGCGTTCAACTCCCATTCCCCAGAATCTATCACATGCCGACTGAGATAATCAGCCTGCACATTGTCCCGTCCTGCTACATGAGCCACCAAAAGAGCTAACAGATGAGTCTCTGCCCAGCCCATCAACCACTGACTCTCCTCTAGCAAGGCTGCACTGTCTGTTCCCTCTTGCCGATTAATATATGACACTGTCACCGCATTGTCAGAGAACACCTGAACTGTTTTTCCTTCCACGAGATGGAGAAACTTGTGAAGTGCAAGATGCACCGCTCTCAGTTCCAGATGATTGATGGACCAACCCGTCACCTCTGGCAGCCAGCACCTGAGCCATGTGCAACAGACAATGCGCTCCCCAGCCGAAGAGGCTGGCATCAGTGGTGATGGAGCACCCAATCCGGCTGTTCTAATGGAACTCCCGCTCGAAGATGGGCGGGATCCAACCACCACTGCAAACTGTCGATGACTTTCTGTGAATATTCTAACTTTCGATCCAGAGGATGATCCTGAGGCGACCACCTTGTCAGCAATGCCTGCTGCAGCGGATGCATGTGCGCCCTTGCCCAGGGTACCAGATCCAAGGCCGCTGCCATGAAACCCAGAAGTTGTAAGTAGCGCCATGCCATTGGAGCTTTCAGGCGTAAAAACATTGTTACGTGCCTCAAAAGTTTTTGTACTCTGTCTTCCGGCAGAAAAACTGCTCCTATTGCCGTGTCGAATACCGCTCCCAGGTAAAGGAGACGCTGCACCGGCTGCAACTGACTCTTGGCCTGGTTCACCACCCAGCTGAGCCTCTCTAGGAGACTCAGCACCCGCGCCATTGCCGCAATCGACTCAGACACGGACGGTGCTCGAATCAACCAGAGGTACAGGTGCACCAGAATGCCCTCTTTTCTCAATGCCGCTGCTACCACTACCATCACTTTCGTGAATGTTCACGGCGCCGTAGCTAAACCAAATGGCAACGCTTGGAACTGAAAATGAACCATGGGTACCGCAAAAACTTTTGATGCTCTGGCCTGACAGGTATGTGAAGGTAGGCCTCTGTCAGATCTATGGACGAGAGCACCTGTCGGCTGCACTGAACGAATAACTGACCGCAGCGTCTCCATTCAGAAGTGCGGAACTCTTAAACAGCGGTTCACGTGTTTGAGATCAAAAATAGGTCGAAAATACCCCTCTTTTTTTGGAAACTACGAAATAAATAGAGTATCGACCTAACCCTAACTGGTCGTGAGGGACCGGAACCACCGCCTGAAGGCGCAGTAACCACTGAAGCATCGCAGAAATCACTTCCTTCTTTTCCGCAGACCCACATGGAGACACCACGAAAGCCTCCGCTAACGGCCGAGCAAACTCGAGTGCGTAACCGTAGCGAATAATTTCCAGTACCCACTGGTCTGTCGTTATGGTGGTCCAGACAGAGAGGAAGTTCTGTAGTCGTCCTCCCAAAGGAATCTCCATATGGAGCAACCTCCTTTCATTGGGGCTTTTTATTGGAGTTTGGCTGAGCCCCGAAATATCCCCTGCCGAACCCCTGAGCTCCCCGAAAGGACTGGATACAAAGCACCCTCTCTGATACAGGGCAAAGCAAGATCCTCTGAATCTGCGAAACTCTCAGGATTGTCCCCTGTGCAAACTGCTATGTTTCTGACCTTTCAGGCGGTTCTCTAGAAGGCGACCCCCTTTGGAGTCTCCGAGATCCTTTACAATCTTCTCCAGGGCTGCTCCAAAGAGCAGCGTGCCCTTGTACGGAAGCTTACTAAGGCACGCCTTGGACTAGTCCGCCACCCAATTTCTCAGCCAGAGAAATCTCCTGGCCGCAAATCACTGAGGCCATGGACTTAGCTGAAATCCTTACCAGATCATAGAAAGTATCTGCTAGATAAGCTGCTGCCGATTCCAGCTTTGCGTCTTCTGAGGCAGAGGCATCATCCCCTTCGGAGTGAGTACCCCCTTGGATCCACCGAATGGAGGCCCTGGAGACATACGCTCCACAGATTGCCGCTTGTAGCGACAGCGCGCATCAAATGTCTGCTTCAGTAGGGTTTCCAATTTCCTATCCTGCAAATCCTTAAGGGCCGCACTGCTCTCCACAGGAATTGTCATTTTCTTCGTTACTGCTGATACTAAAGATGCATGCCTTGGTAGGTCCTGTTCCTCCTGCGGTAACGGGTACAACTGTCCGATGGTCTGTGCCCCCCGCAGGGTAGCCGCCGGACATTCCCATTCAGATTCCACCATCTGCTTGATGATCCTGTGAACTGGAAAACATCTTTGCTCTGCTTTAAATCCCTAGAGCAGAGGATCCTCCAAGGGCTCCTCCTGAGCCGTTGGCAGAATATTTAGGGCTGCTAGCGTCTGGGCAATAAGTGCCCCCAATTCCTCCTTTCTAAAAAGATTAGGATCTTCACCTGGCCCCAGCTCACCATCCTCCAGATCTGTGGCCCACTGATCCAGGCCTGAATCTGAAAGAATTTCTCCCTCCTCAGCACCATGGTGCGCTGACATGTGCTGCCTGATGCTATCGGTGCTCGTCTCAGCCCCCAAGGCCGATTTGAAGGACCCCTCCCCTGGGTCCAAAGGGGAGACTTCTTTCCTCTGAGCCTCTGATGGAAGGGGGACAGAGCCCTTGCCCTGAACTTGCTGCCACTTCAAACAATAGGCTTTTAGTGCCAGTATAAAGTCTGCTGAAAAAACAGACTAATCCCCCCTGCGCTGAGGACAATGGCTGTGAAGGAGCATCCTCCACCTGAACAGGCTTTTTCGACTTCGACTTTCTCTTCGTGGGCTTTTCCTGGCTAGATACAGGAACGGGAGCCTTATCTAAAATGGCTGCCATGCCCACCTTTTCTGTCCTGCTCTACAGACCCCCTACTGGATCTAAGGCCTCTGGCTTGCCTTCCATGCTGCTGTGAACCCAACAGTGCAGAATCTGACCTCTTCTCACACAAAGCCCTGCTTCGGAGAGCCCCCCCCCGCCGACAGCTACACTGTACGCACACCGCCAGACTCGACAGCATGTGCGTCACATCACTAATGTTGAAAACCCACGCTGAAGAAATAACACTGCGACTCCGTTCAGCCACTGCCGCACATGCCATTACCGGCATGAAAACAGACGTACCTGGAACACTGCTGCCCGAAAAACCGTGCTGCTTCTTATGCAAGTCACTCACTCCCGCTGCTAGTGGTAGAATGTACTTGATTCTGGAGGCGGCCGAATGATCTCTGGGGCTCCCAGAACCTCTCTCCCCTCTAGCCCGGTAACAGGAGCTGCTGTCTGAGGCAGGCTCTACCTCCACTGTCCTCCGTGTAAAACTCGGCAGCAAAGCTTTTTTTCCCCCCTTAAGTAAACCCACCCGTGTCTCTTCAGTGAAGTTCCCTGCTAGGGTCCCCCACCCTCCAGACCACTGTTCTCTCAATTGAGAAATTAACAAAAAAAAACCTGTCTTTTGCTAAACTTCCTTTTCGTTTCTCCGGGAGCCTGTCATCTTCATGTCCCTTCCAGCTGCTGAGGACTGAAAGACTGAGGTTCTGACACCAGGGGGAGCCGGATAGGATGTCAGCAAAACTTCAGAATTCAGTCCTCAGCTGCTGGAGAAGGTTGATAACCCTAATGTTCCAGGACTGGCCCGGAGAGATGAAAAGGAAAAGGTGGCTTACTGAAAGATCTTCAGTTTGAATGCCTCTTGCCATATTTAACTATGTGCCCCTTTTTCTAGATATCCAGATTTTTGACAACTCGGCACTCCAAATGGGCTTGCTCTTTTACATGTCTCATCTGACTACACCTTTTCTTTAAGCAAAAACGGGTTTAACTCCATTCCTTTAAAAAAAAAAAAAAAAAAAAAAAAAAAAAAAGTACTTTGAGGTGCCTGTTGAATTAATAAACTTGTGTGCATGCATTTTATTATCTGAGAGTGGGTGGGATATGGGTAGAGTGAGCATGTCTGCAACACAGTTACTGCAGGCATCGACAGCATGGGTGCTTGCAACACCACCTCAATGGGCGGCATTATATGCCTCTGCAGTGCCGCCAGGCCACGTTCTCTGCAATTTTGGTGTGTTATCTGCTGGGAAATTCTGTGCCATCATTGGGCAGTCCAAGGAGGCGGAAGCAAACAGCCCCATGGGGCTGTTTGCAGCCACTGCCACATCTGCAGGTGCCAAGAATGGCATCTGCAGCGGCAATGGTGCCCCTGGAGGGACAGTGCTCTCAAAGACTGCCTAGTCTGTCTAATGGCAGTGCCGACCTTGCCCTGGGGAGAAAACAGCTGCATAACAAACCAGAAAGAACAGTGGGATCCCTGGTGGGGGACTTGGGAGCCAGTCCTTAGGAGAGAGGAGAGGAGTCTCCTCCACACAGATATGAGAGCAGCTCCCTCTGGGGTGGGGGAAAAAGGGGAGCTTCTTTGGAGAGTTTGCGTTTTTCCTGGTCCTTTGCACCCCAAGACACAGTCCATGGAGACTGAAGAGTCTAGTGCAGATGCTCAAGATATGGACTGCCAGGAAAGAGCACTGCAGCAGCTTAATATTCCTGTGCAGCTCCAGTAATAAACTAAAATTAAGGGGGGGGGGGGGATCAGCATAACGGGAGGCAGACAGCTACTGTGCAAGGCACCCCCTCCCCCTCCCCACTTGGCTAGCTCCCATGTGCGAGAGTGAACACGAGCAAGTGTTTTGCCTGTAAAATGCTGGACTCATACTAGGTAAAACTGGGCAGAAGTTAAATTTTTTAAAAATTTGGGACTTTTACAAAAAAAACAAACAAAAAACAAAAAAAAAACCACACACACACATTTCACCCAGAGACTTATGCAGGACTGCTGTGGGAGGAAATTTTCCTTAGTTCCTCGGGGCAGAAACCATTAAACCCAGGCAAGAATTGTTCACCAGGAGAAAGAAACCTGGACTGGCTCATCTTAAGGGCACAGTAACTGCAGTACAGCCACGACAAAGCAAAGGATTTTCTTCCCCCCCCTCCTGCTTTTGTTTGGACTTACTATCCCAGCTTATGAAGCTGCAAGTTAAGATATTTCAAGACTGCTTTGGGAGTTAAACATCTCCATTAATACTGAAGTTACAAGTACGTGCCTCTTGCAGGCTTGTTTAAGTCTCATTAAAGTTCTGGAGAGAAGCTGTTGGAGACTGCAGTCAGACCCATACGATATCCTAGAGCACAGATTTTTCTTCTGGATTACAAGCAGTACCCTGCCTGCAACAAGACCTTTAAACACTTAAAAAAAAGGCATTACAGACAAAATGAGATTTTTTCAAAAGAGGAAGCTCTAGAACTCTAGAACATAAGAAACTTAGTGGAGCTACATAAAAATGGACCACCAGGAAGTATTTCTTCATGGAAAGAGTAGTGAACGCATGGAATGCCCTCCTGAATGTGGTGGTGAAAACCAAATTCAAAAAGGGGTGGATGGATCTCTAAAGAGCAAAGAAATAAAGAATAAGGCATACCACCTTGAAACAGATTTAAAAAGACTCTTGCTTCCTTAGAAAGCACAAGGAAAGTAAACCTACAGCAAAAGTGGCACAACTTTATCCTTTCAGTTTTTAAATATGCTGCCTTTTAGGGAACCAGCAAAGCTGCTTACGAATTAAAAATCAAAAATACAGCTCAGAAAGTAAAAAAGGGATGTCAAAGTTAAACATGGAAAAGTATTTCAGGAGGGGGGGGGGGGGAAAACACACACACACGACAGAGGCTAAGATTCTGGTCCAACTGGTCTCAACCCCTCCACCAATAACAGAATGAAAAGATAAGTCTTCAGCTTGGCACGAAAAGCCTTATAGGAGGATTCAGTGCAGAGGTGAGATGGAAGGTGTTCCATAGGGTAGGTGCAATTAAGAAAGAAAAAAAAAATTAATGCTAGAGTGGATGCCAGTCTAATTGCTGACAGAAGATGCAGAGTCCCTTCTCTTGAGCTGAATGTACTGCGTGGGAAGGAATGGTAAGAGATGCAAGATAAGGCCTTCTACAAGAACATGCTCCTTATACACAAAGCACAGAATCTTAAAAATTACTACGGAAGGGGAAAGCAAGCCAGTGATGTTGCATAATTTGGGTATTTGGGGGAGGGGGGGGGGGAGCAGGGGAAACATGATGAGAATTTAGAAAGTGTGAGCAAGAAGCCAGATAACTGCTTTTTTTTAGTAACCAGTCCTGGATGCAAGTAACACTACATGAAGCAGCTGAAATAAATAAATAGTTGTGCCAGTCAATCAATGGGCTCCCATGCTGTAAAGTTTGAAACATGAAGACCAAAAGGCAAAACATTCCAAAAAGGCATTAAAAAAAAAATTGTTAATCACTGATGTCTACTAAAAATTGCTTACATTAAAACACACCCCCCCCCCCTTTCCCCCTCTCTCTCTCCTGCCAGTATCTCTTTCCTGAAATCCCATCCTCCTGCAAAATTCCCCTCCTATCTGCACTGGGGCATGGGTGCCAAGCTATAATAAAAAAGCCACTAGCTCACAGTAATAAACACACTTATTACATAATAAGTGGAGTGGAATGGCCTAGTGGTTGGGGCAAGGTACTTTAGGCCGGAAGGTCGGGGATTCAAATCCCACTAGAGGACAGCAACCTTGGGCTGGAAGGACTGGGGTTTCTAGTCCCACAGGTGCTCCTTGTGGTCTTGGGCAAGCCACTTAACCCTCCATAGCCCATGTTCCCTGTAAGATAGTTATCTCCAAGTTATAATGCCCTGTTCAATATAATTTCAGTTTGTTCAATGTAAACCGCACTGATGCAGAATAGCGCGGTATATAAGAGAATGTAAATAAATAAAATAAATAAATGGTCATAATCTAGAATTATGTAACCTGACATATCAATGCCTTTTCTCTGGGTGCGAAAGTGAGATGTGTGTATATATATATTCGTTACACAAACAGCAATCAACTAAAAGTATTAGCCAAACCAGAATCATGAATTTTAAACGGAATGTTTCCAATCGCATGTGCTTCAAATTTCCATAACAAAAATGTTTTTAGTTATATAACACATAGATAATCACCCCATTTGTGCTCGCTGAACTGTTGCTTGACAACCACTGCTATTCAGTAAATCAAAGCACCAATATGCAAGCTTCCTTTGATCATGACTATAGGAGCACATGACAAGAATAACATGCTTTGTACAAGAGCAACTCTAGTTTTGAGAATACTGCTGTCATTTACTATGTTTAAAAAGGGCACTAGCAAATATTAGTTTTAAATCATTCACTCTGCAGTGAAGACAAACAGCTTTTACTACATCCTATAGTAACGAATACCAGAGTGAGTACTCATTGAGTGAAAAAATATTCTCTTAGTCTTAAATGGGTTACATTGTACTGTAACTTCATTACATGTCCTAGTCTTTTTCTACTTTGATGGAGTAAAAAAAAACAAAAAAAACCCCACAAACCCCTACGTTTACCCGTTCCACTCCAATCATTAAAAATAAAGATAATGAACAGAAACCCTTAAGCTGAACTGGTGATGAGGTGGATCAGAGGTTCTCCAGCCTGTCCTGAGGACCTCTGAATGTAGTTACTTTAGATTCAATGCGGTATTTGTGGCATCATTTCAGTTGCAAACACATGCAACTCCTTTCTCTCCTTCGCTTCATATTTGTGACTAAGCAAACTTGTCCTCGAGCCCTTGGTAGTATAAAAGAGCACTCTCATTCTTCTAATCAATACAGAGACTGGAATTGGCAGTGTATAAGTATATGTGCAACTCATGAGCTTTCTGATTTTGCGTATTTTTCTGATTAATTGTAGCGTTCTCTGTTCTTCATTGGTCTATATGTGCTTCACGCAGCCCTAAGTGCAATAAGAATAAAAAAAAATAAGGGGTTTAGATGCAAAAACAAAATAAAACCCACAAACTTGCAACTGTGTAAATATGGAATGTGGCCATCTTTTTTTGCACTACTCAAAAAAGTGAGCTTTAGATAAAAACGTCTTGAGGAAATCTGCCAAGACAATATAAAATTGCAATATTTAGGGGGGGAGGCATAAAAAGCATGGTTTCTCACCTGCAACACATTTTTTCTTCAGGGAGTAGCAGTGACCAAGCACATAAAGCACAGTTACTTACCTGTAACAGGTGATCTCTGGGAACAGCAGGAATAAGTCTTCACATATGGGTACGCCGGTACCGACGGAGCCTGCGAGGGAACGCTCCCCAGCTTCCCAAAAAAGGAAAGCTTTTGGGAGCATCCCACAGCGCCTGTGCGCTGCCTTCCCGCCTTTCCTAACCGCCTCTCCCCAGTTCGAGTTTTAAAGCTGAGACAAAGAGAAAGGAAAGGAAAGGAAAGATAGATAGAGAGATACAACTCCTAGGGGAGGTGGGTGGGTTGTGAAGACTTATTCCTGCTGTTCCCAGAGATCACCTGTTACAGGTAAGTAACTGTGCTATCTCCAGGAACAAGCAGGAATGAGTCTTCACATATGGGGACTCCCTAGCTAAAGATGCCTGGGAGATCCCCAAGGTTTTGAGACCCTGAGAAGGGCTCTACCTCCCCCTATGGATCTCAGATAATCAACTCCTGCCCTCCTTCCCTGGATGGATAAGCATGGAACATGTGTTTGAGAACAGCCTAACCAAACAAGGCATCCCGGCGGGAGTCCTTGTCCAAACAGTAATGGGCTGTGAAGGTATGAACCGAGGCCCAGGTGGCCGCTCGACAGATCTGGTCGATGGACACAGAATTTAGATGAGCCATAGTGGTGGCCATGGCCCTCACATTATGAGCTGTGACATGGCCCTCCAGAGAAAGGTTCTTACTCTGGTAGGCGAAAGAAATACACTGAGAAATCCAATTGGACAGTGTCCTCTTAGAAACTGGAAGTCCCAAATGAGAGGGATCAAAAGCAACAAAGAGTTGAGAAGACTTTCTATGTTGCGGTGTCCTTTGTAAGTAAAAGGCAAGAGCTCTCTTACAATCCAGGGTATGAAGATTCCTCTCTGCACTTGATGCATGAGGACCTGGAAAAGAGACAGGTAAATACACCTCTTGATTAAGGTGAAAAGGTGAGACCACTTTAGGCATAAAGTGTGGATTGGTCCGAAGGACTACCTTATGATGGAACCTTGTATAAGGTGGATTAGCCACTAAGGCCTGCAGTTCACTGATGCAGCGAGCTGAGGGGACTGCAATGAGGAAAAAAACCTTCCAGGAAAGAAATTTCAAGGAGGTGGTGGCTAAGGGTTCAAAAGGTGGCTTAATAAGCTGACCAAGAACCAGATTTAAGTCCCATGCCACCGGAGGAGGCCTAATGGGAGGTTTAGTTAAAGTTAGGCCTCTCATGAATCTTGCAATAAGAGGATGAGAGGAAATAGGCTGTCCATTGATAGGCTTAAGGGATGCTGCAATAGCACTCAAATGGACCCTTCCTGAATTCGTCTTAAGGCCTGCATTGGAGAGATGCAGGAGATATTCCAATAGAGAATTCACAGGAAGTGCCAGAGGGTCAAGACCCTTCTCAGTACACCAAATGGAAAACCTTTTCCATTTAAAAGCATAGGAACGTCTAGTAGGTGGTTTTCTGGAAGCATGGAGGATATCCTTCACCTGCTGAGAAAGATTCCAACCTTGAAAGTTTAGGCCTTCAGCAACCAAGCTCTGAGGTGAAGGGACTTGGGGTTTGGGTGCCACAAAGTCCCCTCCTCCTGGGACAGAAGGTCTGGAGCAGCTCCCAAGTCTAGGGAGGGAGCTTGAGAGAGATGCAGAAGTAGAGGGTACCACACTTGGCGTGGCCAGCGTGGAACTATGAGGATCATAGATCCTTGATCCCTCTGGAGCTTGAACAGAGTCTTGGGAATTAAGGGAATGGGTGGAAAGGCATACAGGAAGTCTTGACCCCAGTGAAGGAGGAAGGCATCCTTGGCCTGAACTCCCTGACACGGAATTCTGGAACAGAACCGGGGAAGTTTGGCATTCCACGGACTTGCAAAGAGATCTATGTCCGGGGTTCCCCACTCTTGAAAGATTCTGAGTACCTGGTCCATGTGCAGGGAGCATTTGTGTGGCAGAAGAACTCAACTGAGTCTGTCTGCCCAAGAGTTTTGGATTCCTGGAAGGTATACGGCCAGGAGATGGATTTGATGCTCTCTGGCGAAGGCCCACAATCTTAAAGCTTCGTTGCAAAGCGACAGAGAGCCAGTTCCTCCTTGCTTGTTTATGTAAAACATGGCTACCTGATTGTCCGTATGAATGAGGACTGTCTTGTAGCTGAGCAGGGTATGGAAGACCTTGAGAGCTAGAAAAACTGCTCGGAGCTCCAAGTGGTTGATATGTAGAGAGGTCTCCTGTGGAGACCAAGAGCCCTGAGTGCAGAGGTCTTGCAGATGAGCTCCCCAACCTGTTTGGGAGGCATCTGTTGTGAGGGTTGCCTGGGGCAACAATGTTGGAAGGGGGACCCCAGCAACAGATTTTGGGTGGACTTCCACCACTGGAGACACCAAAAGAGGCGCCTGGAGGTTGCTATTTTGTCTGACAGAGCCCCTGATGCTTGAGTCCACTGGGTGGACAAAGTCCATTGAGCTGCTCTCATGTGAAGTCGAGCATAGGGGACCACATGCACTGTGGATGCCATGTGGCCTAGCAGTTGTAGCATCTCCCGGGCAGTTAAATGGCTCTTTGACTGAATCTGGGAGGCTAACTGCACTAGGCGTAGGCAACGGGCCTGAGGAAGATAGGCCCTTGCAGTGGTAGTATCTAGCCAGGCCCCTATGAACTCTAGGGACTGAGTAGGGGTGAGCTGGGACTTTGGGAGGTTTACCTCAAGTCCCAGATACTGCAGAATGCACCTCGTGGAGTCCAGGGAAATCTGGGCCTCTGACCGAGATGGAGCTCGGATGAGCCAGTTGTCCAGGTATGGGAATACAAATATTCCCAGAGTGCGTAGAAATGCAGCTACTACTGCCATGCATTTGGTGAACACTCTTGGAGCAGAGGCCAGACCGAAAGGAAGCACCCTGTATTGGTAATGCTTTCCTTGGAAGAGAAAACGGAGGAACCTTCTGTGAGATGGATGGATGAGGACATGTGTGTACGCATCCTTGAGATCTAGAGAACAAAGCCAATCCTGACTCTGAAGGTATGGAAGGAGAGTGCCCAGAGAAAGCATCTTGAATTTTTCCTTGCATAGAAATTTGTTCAATTCTCTGAGATCTAATATGGGTCTGTAGCCCCCTGTTTTCTTTGGGATCAGAAAGTAGGGGGAGTAAAACCCTGACCCCTGTTGAAGAAGAGGTACTTCTTCTATTGCCCCTTGGGCAAGAAGGGCAGCCACCTCCTGACCTAGAAGGTCGAGGAGAGATGTTGGGGAATTGAAATGTCTCACCATGGTGTGAGGAGGAAGGTTTGAGAAATGAAGTTTGTAGCCCTCCCTTATGATGGAGAGGGTCCACTACTCTGCTGTAATTTGCTCCCATCTGGGAGCAAAATGAACTAACCTTCCTGGAATGGTGAGAGGCTCTGGCCGTTTCAGAGCCAGAAAGGCTAAGTTCTCTAGCATGAAGTCAAAAGCCCTGAGGAGGCTGTGTCTGCTGAGTTGCAGCAGCCCCTGTAGGCTTAGGCCTGGCCTGTTTAGGTTGCTGACGCTTAGCAGCAAAACGACCTGTAGATGATTGTTGGCCAGAAGCAGGATGGAATCTGCCTTTCTTGAAAAAAGACTTCTTGAAAGGTTTTTTCTTGGCAGGAATGGAGGTTGACTTTGAAAGTCTATCCAAAGCAGAATTTTCTGCATCCATTTGAGTGGCTTTTTATTTGCCAATCTTTGCCAAACAGGTTTTCTCCTGTACAGGGAAGATTTCCCAAGCCATCCTGGACCCAAGATTCTAGATCAGAAGCTTGGAGCCAAGCAATTCTGCGTGCAGCTATGGCAATGGCCGAAGCTCTGCTGGCACCCTCAAAGGAGTCAAAAGCTGCACGGTTGGAAAAAAACTTTGAAATATCTTGAGTATACTTAAGCCAAATAAGAAATTCTTCCCTTTTATCCTCTGGAAGAAAAGGGAGGAAAGTGTGCAGCTTATCTGCAACGTCTTTCAGAAACATACCCATATAAAGACTATAGGAGTTGATTCTGGCAATGAGCATACTGGCTTGGAAGATTTTCCTACCAAAAGCATCCAAGGTCCTGCATTCTCTTCCTGGAGGAGCAGAGGAGTGTCTTTTTGCACTCTCTTTTTCATAGCTGACTCCACCACAATAGAATGGTGAGGAAGCTGTGTTTTATGAAAACCAGGACAAGGAGGGACACGGTACATAGTGTCCAACCTACGAGAATGAGGAGAGATAGTGAGAGGAGTCTCCCATAAGTCAGTCATGTGATCATAAAGAATCTCATGAATTGGCAAGGTGACTGCCTCCTTAGGAGCCTTAGAATAACCTAAAATATCCAATTTTTTAGCTCTAGGCTCTGATTCAGAGGTTACTGAAATAGAGAGCCCTTTAGCCACTTCTCTTATGAAGTCTTGAAAGGACAAGTCTTCTGGAGGAGACATTCTTCTTTTTGGAGAAGGCTCTTCAGGAAGGGCTATGGATACTTCAGCAGATGCCTCCGATGCATCAGAATCTTCGGAGGAATCAAAGTATCGACTGTCAGGGTGCTCTTTCAAAGCTTGATACACGTACCGAGCCGTATCGACATCGGGCGTTATCGGTACTGGTTCGGTAACGATAGGCATCCCTAGGCAGGGAACCGCTGCAGACGACACCATGGCCGATGTCGAAGCAGTCGGTACCGGTACCGACAACTGAGTTTGTTGTGGTATCGGCGGCATCGCAGCTTGAATAAAGGCCGTGATAGCCTGCTGCATGGATAGAACATTCTGATCCATCGACGCCATGAATGCCTGGAATTTGGTACCGGACAGTTGTGCCGGTACCCCAGAGCATTCTAACAGGTGATCGGTCGAGGCCGTGCCATCGATGTCAACCTGTAACCCCATAGGTGGAGCTTTGGAAGCCGGAGCTTCCCGCCGGTGCAGGATCCTCGAGGGCAAGCCTGGAGGCATCTCGATGCTTGGAAGGAGATCTACCCTTCGAGGACCGGCTGGATTTATGTTTGGTTACCTGAGATCTATGGGAGGAAGAAGCAGCCCTGGAAGACGTCGATGCCACTGAAGCTGCATCAGAGGGAAACAGAACATGGAACTTGGCTGCTCGGTTCTGTAAACCTCTTTTGGACATCAAGGAGCAGGACGAACAATCCAAAATGGAGTGGTCAGGACCCAAACATTTGAGACACCATTCATGGGTGTCGGTAACAGAAATAGTACTGCTGCACTTAGTGCATTTTTTAAACCCGGAGGCTTGTTTTTCCATGAAGAAAATTTTTCGTGAGCTTAAGGCCCAAAGAGGAAAAACACACTAAGTGAGGGAAAAATGATTTTTTTTTTTTTTTAAGAAAAGAAAGACAGACCGGCGGTACCGGTCCAATGTCGGAGAAGGCAGACGCGCGACCAAAGAAATAAAATAAAACAAAGAACTTCTTCAGCGGTGACAGGAACACGACCTGCTGGCTCCATGGAAAAGAAGAACTGGGGAGAGGCGGTTAGGAAAGGCGGGAAGGCAGCGCGCAGGCGCTGTGGGATGCTCCCAAAAGCTTTCCTTTTTTGGGAAGCTGGGGAGCGTTCCCGCGCAGGCTCCGTCAGTACTGACGTACCCATATGTGAAGACTCATTCCTGCTTGTTCCTGGAGATGTTCTTTCATCCTGGTGACATGTGATAGCATAGGGC
Source organism: Ichthyophis bannanicus (assembly GCA_033557465.1). Taxonomy (NCBI): domain Eukaryota; kingdom Metazoa; phylum Chordata; class Amphibia; order Gymnophiona; family Ichthyophiidae; genus Ichthyophis; species Ichthyophis bannanicus. The sequence continues at coordinate 675,507,881 of CM066032.1, read as the reverse complement.
CCTGAGAGTTAAGTGTAAAGATCTGAGCATGCACAGCCCTTCCCACAGGCAGCAGTCACCTCAGTATCCTAGTTAGTTCCATAGCTGAAAAAGGAATGCCATTCCTGGATGTGGAAAGGAGCAGGTGTCTGATCAATCCTGTCTCTATGGAAAAATAACCATGTAAAAAGGCAAGCAGCAATGCTTTTACCATCAAATGGCACTGAATCGGACACACAAGCAATGAATCCCAAGTTTAGGGCTGCTCATCTTGTGAGATGTTCACTGTTCAGGAGCAGCCTGATCACCAAGAAACAAAACCAGGAGTTGTAATGTCAAAGGGATTGTGCCTTTGGTTAAAACTGTGCTGCCCAGGCTTCAATTGTGGCCTGGTCCAAATAGTGTGAAATGAGACAGGAAGAGAGGACCAAAGTTGATGCTTTGCAGATGGAATCCAGCTAACACACTTCAGGAGGGCCACAGTAGCTACAGTGGCTCCAATTTGATGATATTTCACTTTAGTGGGTAGGAGTTACCACAAGTCAAACAGAAATGGATGCAGGGTGCTAGCCGATCTGCCAAAATCTGCTTTGACTACTTTAACATCAACTGTCTCCTTCAACCATAAGCTTTCTTGTGGATTCAGTTCTTTTGAAACCAAGTGAGAAACCACTTGCTGTCTGAAGGGTGGGACTTCTCACATGAATTCTGTGCTGTTGGACAGAATGTAGGAAAGAGAAATTACACTTACCTGGTAATTGTAGTTCCTTGAGGAACTCCAGTTCAGTCCTCCACCTCTGGGTAGTGTACCTCCTCCTGCAGCATGGAGATTGGGTAGGTCAGAATTGTGACATCACTGGTTGTAGCCTGCTGGTCTGTCCCATCAGCCCCTGTGAACTCTTGACAAAGCAGACTCAAAGGAGCAACAAATAACTAACTATAGCATTAAGATCAACTTTTAAATTCAGCTTTAAACTACTAAACTGGATTCCTCTTAATTAATAAGAAAAAACTTCTTTTCACACCTTCTCTTTCCTCCATGAACCAAATAAGAAAGAAAGAAAAAGATAGACAGAAACGTTAGAGTAAAAACCACAGAGATCCTAAGTGTACTTCAAGTTGGTTTTTTTTGTTTGTTTAAACACACTTTGTGACTGCCGCCCCCCCCCCCACCCCAGACCAAACTGACCTCTGAATTACTTATTCCCCAGGCAGGATCGAGGACTGAACTGGAGTTCCCCAAAGAGCTACAATTACCAGGTAAGTGTAATTTCTCTTTCCTTATCATTCCTCCAGTTCAGTCCTCCACCTCTGGGATGTAACAGAGCAGTAATCATTGGGAGGGACCTATCCACCCGGAGCGCAACACCAACCCGAAACAGGCAATCGCTGGCTGGCTGAACATCCAGGCGGTAGTGCTTACTGAAGGTATGGAGCAAGGACCAAGCTGCCGCTCTACAAATCACCACTGGCGGAACCAAACTGTGCTCCGGCCACGAAGTCGCTTGCGCTCTAGTAGAGTGAGCCCGGAACCCCACGGGCACCTGACGCCCTCGCAAAATATATATATGTATGCTATTGCTTCATGGACCCATCTGGAGATTGAAGTTTTGGCTGCCGTTTCCTCTTTATGGGGACCTCCAAACAGAACGAGTAAGCATTCAGCCTAACGAAAAGTCTCTGAAACCTTTAAGCATTGACGCAGTACTCTATGTCCAACCGATGCAGACAACAGTCCGTGGCGTTCTCTGCCGAAGGCCCCAACAGTGGCAACGAAACCGATTGATTCATATGAAAAGGCGAAAAACTACCTTGGGCAAAAAGACGGAACTGTCCGCAACACCAAATTTTCCTCTAGAATAGACAAGAACGGCGTGCCGAACAGCTAGTCACTTACAACACTGTTTTTAAAATTAAATCCTCGATTGAAGCTTGGTGCAAGGGCTCGAAAAGTTACTTAGTTAAAGCCCCAACAACTAAGTTAAGAACCCACGGAGGAACCCTCGTTCTGCGAAACGGCCTTACCGAGAACGCACTTATAGAAGCCGTATCACGTCAACGTGAGAGCCCAAGACTGTCCCCTAGACCTATTCCTGATAGCAAGAAAGGGCTGCCAGTTGGACCCTTAAAGAGCAGGCTGCCGGGCCCTTATCAACACCATCCTGCAACACACTTAATCCCATAGTAAGGAAACCATGGAAGAGCAGGTCTACCTCAGAGCACAAGTCCTCATAAAACACGCCATATTTGAACACACACTAAGGACATGCGCCCTTACTTCAAGCCAGTGAGGGGTCCAATTCCTGCTCCAGAATAGCCTTTCTTCCTTAACCTCGCCCTTTCAATGGCCAAGCTGTAAGCGAGAACGGATCCACCTGAGAGACATTCGAAGTGGACCCTGAAGCAACAGATTCTCCGTTGTTGGGAACCTCCATGGATTCCCACTGAGGAGCCAAACTAGAACATACCATGGACACCGTGGCCAATCTGGTGCCACTAACAGCACCTTTGCCCGATGGGCCTCAATGCGCTGCACCACTCGTCCTATGAGAACCCACAGAGGAAAGACCTAAAGAAGACCGGCCGACGGCCAATGTTGCCTTAGGGCATCGATCCCCTCCAACATCCTCTCTTGTCTTCTGCTGTAAAAGTGAGCCACCTTGGCCGAGCGGAAAGTCGCCATGAGATCCACAATCAGAGGGCCCCACTTGCGGACAATCTAAAGCAAAGACCTCCGGATGGAGTTCCCACTCCCCGGCATCCACCAAGACTGTGCTGAGAAAATCTGCCATCATGTTGTCCGTTCCTGCGATATGCGCTGCCATCACCTGCAGTCGAGTTTCCACCCAGGCAAATAGTGTCTCTGCTTCCTCGTCCATGGCAGTGCTTCCCGTGCTGCCTTGCCGATTGATATAGGCCACTGCTACGGAGTTGTCTGAGAATACTCGCACCGCTCTGCCGACAACCGTCAATTGAACTGCCTGAAGGGCTAGCGCCACTGCTCGCAGCTCGAGCCAGTAGATCGACCACTGAGCCTCCTGGAGATTCAAAGTTCCTTGTGTGAAGGGGTCCCCGCAGTGCGCTCCCCAGCCGGCAGGACTTGCATCTGTGAACATTGGAAGTCACTGAGGCTGTTCCAGTGGCAACCCCATGCCAGGTTTGTTGGGCAAAGCCACCACTGTAGAGACTGCCTGACTCGAAGCGGCCATGGGAGACATTTGTTCAGAGAATCGTTCTGGTGCGACCAACGTCATAGCAACGACTTCTGTAATGGACACATGTGAGCCCTGGCCCACGGCACCACCTCCAGAGTTGCCGCCATCGTGCCTAGCTCGCGTAGACAACTCCACACTGACGGAGCCAGATTCGCCATGAACTTGCATACCAGTTGCTGCAGAGCTTGAGCTCACTGTTCCGGCAGATACACTGCTCCCACTTGTGTCGAAGCACACTGCCAAGTACTCTAGAACCTGGGACGGAACCAAGCGGCTCTTGGCAGGTTTGACTACCCAGCCGAGGCTCTGCAGAACCTGCACCACCCTGTCTGTAACCTGCATGCTCTCGACCTTAGATTTTGCATGAATCAACCAATCATCCAAATAAGTGTGACCAAAGATACCCTCCTTTCGAAGGGCCGCCACGATAACCACCATAAATGGGTATGGAAATGGGTAACAGGGGTAACATATGGAAAGCAGTGTGTATTAATGCCCGTAGCATGGGGAATAAGATCCCTGAGGTTGAAGCTTTGGTGGGAGTGGCTGACTTGGATTTAGTGGCAGTTACAGAAACATGGTTCACAGAAAACAATGACTGGGATGTAACTATACCTGGCTATACTTTATTCAGGAAGGACAGGGTAGGAAGAAGAGGAGGAGGAGTGGCACTATATGTAAAAACTACTATTAAAGCTTTGGAATCACAGAGCTTAAAAGGGAGAGAGGAGGCATTGTGGGTTAAACTAGAAAGAGGGAAAGAGAAATCTATTTGCATTGGAGTGATATACAGACCTCCCTCACAAGAGGAAGAAGTGGACAGAGAGTTAATTGAAGACATACGCAGCATTGCTAGGAAAGGGGAAGTGCTACTGATAGGAGATTTCAATATGCCAGATGTTGATTGGCACATTCCTGCTGCAGTATCATCTAGAAGTAAGGAGATCCTGGATTCTCTACAGGGAGAACTATTCAGGCAATTGGTAACAGACCCCACACGTGAAGGGACCATACTGGACTTGGTGCTTACCAATGGTGAAAGTGTTTCTGATGTTGTAGTGGGAGATCATTTTGCATCCAGTGATCACCAGATGGTGTGGTTCAGTATTAGGACTAGGGCTGTTAGAATCCATTCCAAGGTGAGGATCTTAGACTTTAGGAAGACTAACTTTGCGAAGATGGGCCAATACCTCAGGGAGTCGTTAGTGGGATGGGAACAGCTGGGGGATGTAGAAAAACAGTGGGCAAAACTGAAAGGGGGTATTTTAAGGGCAACCAACCTTTTTGTTAAAATGGTAAATAAAGGCAAAAGGAACAGGAGGCCGCTATGGTTTTCGAAGGAAGTAGCTGAAAAAGTGAAGAAAAAGAGGGAGGCCTTCATGAAATACAAGAGATCACAGAGAGCAGAAGACAGGCATCTGTATTTGGAAAAACTTAGAGAAGCTAGCAAAGTAGTCAAGAAGGCAAAGATTCAAAAGGAGGAGGAAATAGCCAATGCAATAAAATGGGGGATAAGACATTTTTCAGATATATTAGTGAGAAGAGGAAGAGCAAAAGTGGTATTGTCAGACTCAAGGGTGCAGGGGGGGAATATGTAGAAGCTGATAAGGATAAAGCGGAATTGCTTAACAAATATTTTTGTTCTGTGTTCACAGATGAAGAACCAGGAGCAGGACCTCAGAAAACACCCACAAATAAGAACAGAAGCGAGGGACATCTTGAACTATTTTCAGAAGACTGTGTTCGTGAGAAACTAGCTCAACTTAAAGTAGACAAAGCGATGGGACCGGATGGGATACACCCTAGAATACTGAGGGAACTTGGGGACGTTCTAGCAGCTCCACTGACTGACCTTTTCAATGCCTCGTTGGAGTCAGGAGTGGTGCCAAAGGACTGGAGAGAGGCTCATGTGGTGCCTTTACACAAAAGCGGAAGTAAGGATGTGGTTTGAAAACTACAGGCCGGTTAGTTTAACTTCGGTGGTGAGTAAATTATTGGAAACGCTGCTGAAAGAGAAAATAGTGAGGTTTCTGGAGTCCAGCAGATTACAGGATCCGAGGCAGCATGGATTCACCAGAGGCAGGTCTTGTCAGACAAATCTGATTGATTTTTTTGACTGGGTGACCAGGGAGTTGGACCGAGGGAGAGCTCTAGATGTGGTGTATTTAGATTTCCGTAAAGCCTTTGACACTGTTCCTCACAGGCGACTTATAAACAAACTGAGCACCCTAGGGATGGACCCTAAAGTTACTGCTTGGGTTAGAAATTGGTTGGGTGGGAGGCGACAAAGAGTACAAGTAAATGGAGCTCACTCTGAGGAGAAGGATGTTACCAGTGGTGTGCCCCAGGGATCTGTCCTTGGTCCAATTCTTTTTAACATCTTTGTTAGTGATATAGCGGAAGGGCTGTCGGGTAAGGTTTGCCTCTTTGCAGATGATACCAAAATCTGCAATAGAGTAGACACCCAGGAAGGGGTAGATAACATGAGGAGGGATCTAGCTAAGCCTGAAGAATGGTCTAGAATTTGGCAGCTGGGATTTAATATTAAAAAATGTAAGGTCATGCATTTGGGCTGCAGCAATCCAGGGGAGCAATACAGTATAGGAGGTGAAGTACTTTTGTCCACTAAAGAAGAGCGGGACCTAGGCGTGGTTGTGTCTGATGATCTTAAAGTAGCTAAACAGGTGGAAAAGGCGACAGCAAAAGCTAGAAGGATGCTTGGGTGCATACGGAGAGGAATGGCTAGCAGAAAAAAGGAGGTGATAATGCCTCTGTATAAGTCTTTGGTGCGACCTCATTTGGAGTATGGTGTGCAATTCTGGAGACCGCACCTTCAAAAGGATGTGAACAGGATGGAGTCGGTGCAGAGGGTTGCTACCAAAATGATTAATGGGCTTCATTATAAAGCATATGAGGACAGACTTAAGGATCTTAATATGTACACCTTAGAGGAAAGGCGGGATAGAGGTGATATGATTGAGATGTTTAAATACCTCCGTGGCATAAATGTTCAGGGAGAGCGCCTCTTTCAATTGAAAGCAAGTTCTGCTACGAGGGGACATGGGATGAGGGTGAAGGGAGATAGATTCAGGAGTGATATGCGGAAAACATTTCTTTACGGAAAGAGTAGTGGATCCGTGGAATAGTCTCCCAGTGGAGGTGGTAGAGATGAGGACAGTAACTGAATTCAAGAAAGCATGGGACCAACACAGAGGATCTCTAAAGGCAAAAAGTGGACTGTTGTAGTTATGGAAGGACAGACTAGATAGGACATGTGGTCTTTTTCTGTCGTCATATTTCTATGTTTCTATGTTTCTATAAACTTGGTGAACACGCTGGGCGCCATCACCAGCCCGAAGGGCAATGCCTGAAACTGGTTGTGTCCAAGGAAGGGCAAACCTGAAGAACTTCTGGTGAGCCGCCCTGATCGAGATGTGTAAATACGCCTCTGTAGGAACTAGGGAGGTCAAGAACCCTCACCGCCGAACTGCCACTATTACCGAATGTAACATTTCCATCCGGAAGTGGGGAACTCGAAGACAGTGGTTCACCCCTTTTAGATCCAGAATCGGCCGAAGAGAACCATCTTTCTTTTGTACTACGAAATAAATGGAGTAACGACCGACGCCATAACCCTCTTGCAACACCGGGACAACAGCTCCCAGCTGTAACAGATGATCCAAGGTTTGCAAGACAGCTCTTCTTTTCTGCAGACCCTTGCAAGGTGAAGGCACAAATGAATCTAGGACTGGGCGAGCCAACTTGAGCGCATAGCCTTCGTGTATTCTCTCCAGAACCCATTGGTCAGATGTTATCCTGGCCCAGGCAGGCAGGAATCCCCAAAGCCGACCTCCAATCGGTTGGACTTCCTCCCCCCCCCCCCCCCCCAGCCCGCCTTGCTTCTTTGTGACTTTCGGGTCAACGTGGTTGTGTAACCTCTACCTGCGCCTCGGGAACCATGAAACCCCCCCCCCGAGTCCTAGAGATGAACCTACCTCTTTGGAAAACTACGTAAATCGAGAGGTACGAAACCTCCGGAGATCTCTAAACCGGCCCCCCACACTACTGGCATGGGACGACTCCGCTTAGGCTTGTCCTCCAGGAACCTACCATCTTTGGACTCCCGTAAAACCTTAACTAAAAACTTATCCAGGTCCTCAAACAACAACTTCCCTTTAAAGGGGAGCTTACTGAGTCACAACTTGGAAGACCGATCGGCCGCCCAATATCTTAGCCAAAGATACTGGCGAGCTGCCACCAGTGAAGACCTACTGTTCGCTAATGCTCTAATCATATAGTGGACACCTGCTAAATACGCCGACCTGGATTCCAGCCGTGTCATATCCAGCAGGAGCTCCTGCTCCAGTTGAGCGGACTACTGCAAGCGCCGAGACCACCAAAGGCAAGCTCTCACCACCCAAGCCCCACAAATAGTAGCTTGAAAGGACAGAGTGTTAGCATCAAATGCTTACTTCACCACAACGTCCACCTTCCTGTCTTGCGCATCCTTCAAGGCCGCGCTGCCTTCCACCGTAATAGTAGTCTTCTTTGTAACTGCTGACCCTGCTGCATCAATCCGTGGAGAACAAAACCTCTCCGTTTCCTTGTCCATTAAGGGGTAGAGCCTGCTCATAAGTCCTGACACCCCTTAGTCCCGCCTTAAGGCAGATCCCATTCATCTTGGATCATCGGGTCCACCACCCAGTGAACAGGGAATACCACCTAAGATTGTCGCACTGCCTGAATGAGGAGACCCTCCAGGCCCTCCTTTTCGGACAGTGGCCCCATAGCAAGACTGAACACCTGAGGGGTCTCCATAATGAGCGCCGTAAGCTCTTCCTTCCGGACACTCGAATGATTCTCGCCTGGCCCTCTGGCTCCTGAATCTCCCCTTCAAGTTCTTCCATTCCGGATTCTTCCAAATAGGCCTCCGCCGCCTCAGGCCACTCTATCTGAAGATCAAGCAGATGAGCCCTCTCAAGGGGCCTCACATTACTGCTACCCCTCATTTCTGATCCAGACTACTGCCCCGGAGTCACCGGTGGCAAGGGCTCAGGCGCCTTCCCCTGCTGCCGCAAACAATAAGCCTGATATATGATCAACACAAAGTCTGGAGGGAAATCTCCCAGGGGCGGCCTTGAAGATATCGAAGGCCCCGCAGTAACTGGCCCCACAGGAAGTTCCAATCCATGCTGGTTGACACTGCTGTGCAGCCTGATACAGTGCCTCTGTGTGTGCCACACCCGAGGCCTTTTTGTCCTCAGTGCATCACTCCTACCAGCCCTTCCGTCCCAAAAGGAAAAGTTAAAATGTTGCTGAGAGCCAAATTTGTCGTTCCTACTTCCTCTATATTAAAATGTTTAATATATATATATACACACAATTTTTTTTTTTTGGCCCGAGGAAGGAAGGCAAAAAGAAACGAAATGAGCAATGAAAAAAGACCCAAAATAAAGACAACCAAATAAAACAGGCCCTCAGTAACAAAGAAAGCACAGCAGAAGGTCCCTGATTTTATCCCCGTAGAGAAGCCTTGACGTTTCCTCTGCTAGCACAATTGGCGCCATTTCTACCACCACGCAGCCAGAAAGAATGGGAAGATGGCTGCAACTAAAATCGAGCTCTGCTTCTTTCCCCAGACACTTGAAACGGACTCCAAGCTCTGCTGCCCAGCTAGTGCGCACTCACCTCACATTGCAGATTCAGGGTCCCCAAGAAAGCCGTCGCTCTGCCGATCCGGCACGATTCCCGCTCTGCAAACCGCTATGCCGACCAGACACAACGTGGACAGTGTTCGTGGTGAGAGCCACTCTCCCTGGCTAGAGTGCTCGCTCCAATGCCATGCAGCGATCAGGAGAAGAGAAGAGCAACGCGATTTACACTCTGCAGAGCTCCCTCCCGTACAGTCCAGGGAGGGAGAGCCGCTGAAAGAAACTTAGCCGTCTGAGCGGGGGAGAAGGGAGAAAGAATGAAATAGGATTTTTTTTTCTCTCAACTAAAACAAGTTAAAGGGAGTAAAAGAAATCTAAAATTTAAAGTCTGCTCCTTATCTGTTCCTCGAGTGAGCCCAGCACCTAGGCTCACTACGTCCTCCTGCTGCATAGAGACTGGACACACTGGGGCTGATAGGAGAGACCAGCAGGCTACAGCCAGTGATGTCACGATTCTGACATACCCAGTCTCCATGCTGCAGGAGGAGGTACACTACCCAGAGGTGGAGGACTGAACTGGAGGAACGATAAGGAAGCACCATTTCTTTGTTAACATCGAAAGAATATGTATCTTCGGTAGGATGAAACAGAATGTGTGGGGGGGGGGGGGAATTCAGGAGCAGCAGCCGCTAGCCATTCTAACACAGCTAGCTGCCACCAAAACAAACCCAGAAAGATAAATCAATGCCGGGGTTACATCCAGCCTGGCACTGAATATCCAGTTGCCTGGACTGGCAGGAAGCTTCTGCAGCAAAATGTTACGCCAACATTTGCTGTGCCTTACTTCCAATATCACTGCTGCCCAGTTATGGCCAGGTGCCACCTCCAAAATGCCCCGATATCTATGAACTATGTGCCCGGTTAGTAACCAAGGTTGAAGTTCACTTATTCTTCTCCAAGTAAAAACAGATACTAGAATAGCCGGGTTTAAAAAAAGGTTTGGACAAGTTCCTGGTGGAAAGGTCCATAAAACCATTATTAAAGAGGAACCGGGATATCCACGGCTTCCCCCCAATACAAGTGTTGTGGAACCTGTGTTTTTTGGGGGGAACTGCTAGGTACTTGTGACCTAGATTGGTCACTGCTGGAAACAGGATACTGGGCTTGATGGAACTTAGTCTGACCCAGTATGGCATATCTTATGTAGAGTCATTCCCAGTTAACAAGCTTGAGCAAAGCAGATTCCATTGGTTTAAATGGTGCTTCCTTAATAGATATAAAAAAAAAAATGACAACACTGCTTGCTCAAGGTAAACATCTCCTATGGTGGTATTTTGACATGACGGCTTCTGGCTTCCTGCTGTCCCACTACTACTATTGAACACTTATATAGCGCTACAAGTTGTATGCAGCGCTGCACAGAGATGTAAGACAGTCCCTGCTCATCAGAGCTTACAATCTAGTCAAGACAAACACAGAAGGTGTAGGCAGGGATAACAGGAACATGATTAGCGTGCTCTCATCTTAAGACACCGAGGACATTTGACGTCCTACAACAGTGGTTCTAACCTGGTCTTCAGGACACCCCTAGCCATTCAGGTTCTCAGTATAAACCACAATGTATATGCATGAGAGAGATATGCATGTACTGCCTCCATTGCATGGAGCTCTCTTGTATGCATATTCACTGTGGTTTATCCTGAAAACCTAACCAGCTAGGTGCGTACCACAGACTGGGTTGAGAACCTCCGCCCTAGAAAAGAGAGATGGTATAAAGCAGGCTGTCAAACTGCTACCCTGGAAGGCTGAAAACCGGTCAGATTTTCACGATATCCCTGACGAATATGCACAAGATACTTGTAGCATTGCTTCCATTGTAAACAAAAAAAACTCTCAAGAATAATTTGGGATATTCTGATAACAGACTAGTTTTCAGCTCTCTAGGATAGCAACTGAACAGCACTGGTATAAATAGTGCAATATGGTGTCAAGGACAGTAAATGGAGTCACGCATGAAGCACCAAAATGGAAAACCTCTACCATTTAAAAAGGCATAGATGGGTTTGGCGTATAGGTGCTGCCAAAAAAGTGTGTCCTCAAAAGGCACTAGGGAATCCTAGGATGGAAGCTGAACACTGCTCAATTTCTAAACAGTGAGGACTAGCAGATTAGAACAAAAGCAGCAGCCCTAGTACTGAGTGACCAGTGATAGAAATATTTCAATCCTGCACCGAGGTGAAGAGTGAGCCTTTTGGCAAAGGCCAATAGGGCGCTACAAGAATCATGTTGGATCTTTGCTATGAACGACCTGGGGGAGGAGGAAAAAGCATAAAGAGACCATGTACAAGGAATGGTTAGGGAATCTTTTGCCCATCAATCTGAAAATAGTCATAATTAACAATAGATGTAGCTTTGCATTTTTATTGCTGATAATCTTGGGAATCAGATTGAAAAATGTGTCATCTTTCAGGAATTTGCTGGTCCAATAATCATTTGAGGGTTGAATTCTCCTGAGCCTCTTGGCAGATTCTGAAGGCTTTGAAATAAAGCAGCTTGGAAGTGTAGACAATTGGCAATAGCTCAATGGATATAGTCCCAAATCTTTGTTGCTTCTCAGCAGAAATGGAGATCCTGGTCCTTCTAGATAAAAACGTTGCTCAGTATTCAAAAAGGGACAAATTGCCAGTCACAAAGGTGGTGAAGGTAGATACAGTCATAAGAAGTAAAATGCTCAAAAAGAGAAGAGTTAGATTTACCTGCTAATTGTTGTTCCTTGAGGAACTCCAGTTCAGTCCCTCACCTCTGGGTTGTTTGCACCTCTTCCCACAGCATGGAGACTGGGCATGTCAGAACTGTGACACCACTGTAGATATCCTGCTGGCACCTCCCACCAGCTCCCAGTGATCTAATGACAAAGCAGACTCAAAAGGAGCAACAAATAAGTAGCTATAATATTAAATAAATTTAACTCTAAACACTGAACTAAAACCCAGTAAATGAGAGAATAACTCTCCTCCTCCTGTTTGCAGAAATAGGACAGAAAGGAGAGAGAAGAAAGAATACAATGTATACTTTGCCTGAATACAAACCACATTTGCTGAACTTCTACTGTATTGTAGTCACCGTGCATCACAAAACAGGCTTTGCAGAAGCTGATCAAAAAATCCCTGGGCGGAAATCGGGACTGAACTGGAGTTCCTCAAGGAACAACAATTAGCAGATAAGTCTAATTTCTCTTTCCTTATCGTCCCTCCAGTTGAGTCCCTCACCTCTGGGATGTAACAGAGCAGTAAACTATTGGGAGGGACCTGTCCACTCTGACTGCAAAACTGCCGACCTGAAACAGGCATCTCCCGCTGCTTGAACAACCAGGTGGTAATGTTTACTAAAAGTATGCAAGGAAGACTAAGTGACTGCTCTGCAAAACAAGTGGAACTAAGCTATGCTCCACCCACAATGCCACTTGCACTCTAGTAGAATGAGCCTGCAGCCCCAAGGGCACCCGATGACGTTGCAAGATTAAGCTGACGCTATTGCTTCACGAACCAATCTGGAAATTGAAGCTTTGGCCGCCGCTTCACCTTTACGCGGCTCAAAGAGAAAGAACAAAAACAGTCAGACTTGCGGAAGGACTCCAAGAAGTACCCTCTTAATGTCTAACAAACGCAAAGTACGGTCCGATGCGGTCTCCCCCGAAACACCCAAAACGGGCAAAGAGACTGACTGATTCACATGAAATGGCAGAATTACCCTTGGTAGGAAAGGCGATAGGGGAAGCAGCACCACTATTTCCCTAGAAAAAAAGTCAGAAACGGTTCCCGACAGGACAAAGCCTGCAAACCTAGATGCAGAGCAAATGGCTACCAAAAATACTGTCTTCAAAATCAAATCCTTTAGGTAAGCCTGATGCAAAGGCTCCCTGGTCAAGGCTCCTAAAACCAGGGTGAGATCCCACAGAGGAGAAACCACCCTGCGCAAAGGACGTAGACAGGATACCGCTCTCAAGAAACAGACGACATAGGCATGGAACCGCAAAAAAGGAACAAGAAATAGCTGCCAACTGCACCCTTAACGAAGTGGCAGCCAATCCCTTATTGAACCCGTCTTGCAAGAAACTCAACACTGTCTGTTCAGATACTGAGGCCGGACGAAACTAACGTTGAGCACACGTGTCCTCAAAAACATGCCAGACGCACACATATGCTAAGGAAATTGACATCTTGCTTCTGGCCAGAAAGAGGTCCATCACCGCCTTGGAATAACCTTTCTTCCTTAACCAAGCCCTTTCAAAGGCCAAGCCGTAAGCGAGAACCGATGTACCTGAGGCATTCGTAGAGGACCCTGAAGCAGCAGATCCTCCCTTAGCGGCATCCACCACAGTTCTGTTGAGCAGACGCACCAGATTGGCATACCACAGGCGACGAGGCCAATCTGGAGCTACTAGAAAGCGTAGTTACTCACCTGTAACAGGTGTTCTCCAGGAGCAGCAGGAATCAGTCCTCACTTATGGGTGACGTCGGCGCCGACGGAGCCCTCGCGGAGCAATTTTCCCCAGCTTTCAAAGAAAGCCTTTGGGAATTGCAGCGCGCATGCGCGGTCGTCTTCCCGCCCGAAGGTGCCATCTTAGCCAGTCAAATGACATAGCTAAAAAAGACAGCATAAAAATTTGCAAAAAGAACATAAGCAGACGATTGCAACTCCAAGGGGAGGAGGGAGGGTAGTGAGGACCGATTCCTGCTGCTCCTGGAGAACACCTGTTACAGGTGAGTAACTACGCTTTCTCCAGGACCAAGCAGGAAGTCAGTCCTCACTTATGGGACTCCCAAGCTCAAGGCTACCGGAGACCCTAAGCACAAAAATGAGCTCCCTCTAGCTCAGCAGCACAGAAGGAAAGAATCTTCGCTGAATTATCACCCACCGGTAGCCCACATCCGGGATGGAGGGTAGGAGTTGCTCAGACCTCAAAGAGATTACGGAGGACTGCCTGTCCGAAAGCACTGTCCCTACGGGACTCCCTCTCGAGACAGTAATGGACCGCAAAAGTCTGGCTCGAAGACCAAGTAGCGGCCCGGCAGATGTCTGCCAGCGGAACAGAGCGGAGGTAAGCCACTGACGTGGCCTTTGCCCGAACACAATGAGCCGTGACTCGACTTTCTAAGGAGAGTCCGGCTGCCCCATAAGCCCAAGAGATACAGTCCGCAACCCAGATGGACAGAGTACGCTTGGAGACCGGAAGCCCCAATTTATTGGGGTCAAAAGACACAAAAAGCTGAGCAGCTTTACGGTGCTCCCGCGTACGGTCAAGGTAGAAGTTCAATGCCCTTCTACAGTCCAGGGTATGGAGGACCGTCTCAGCTCGGCTGGAGTGTGGTCTGGGAAAGAAGGTTGGAAGCACCACCTCCTGATTCATGTGAAAAGGGGAGACCACTTTAGGCAGAAACTTAGGGTGAGTCCGTAGGACTACCCTATTCTTGTAGAACCGAGTGTAGGGGGGATCAGACACGAGGGCCTGCAACTCACTCACGCGCCTAGCGGAAGTGAGGGCTATCAAGAACAGCGTTTTCCAAGACAGAAAACGGAGGGAACAGGTAGCCATAGGTTCAAAAGGCGGACAGGTGATCCGCTGCAAAACCACATTCAGGTCCCAGTCAGGTGCTGGCGGGCGCAGAGGTGGTTTAAGTAGAAGGAGACCTCGGAGAAACCTCGCTACGAGAGGGTCGTTGGAGAGAGGTCTGCCGTCCACCGGCACATGATGTGCTGAAAGAGCACTGAGGTGAACTTTGACGGAGTTGGACTTAAGTCCCAGATTAGAGAGGTGTAACAAGTACTGTAAGATCACCGACACCGGGCAGGAGAAGGGATCCTGAGACTGTTGGGAACACCAGATTGCAAAGCGACGCCATTTAAGGGCGTAGCATTTGCGGGTAGAAGGCCGTCGCGAAGCCAAGACGACCTCCTCCACCTCCGCCGGCAAGAGAAGAGGAGCAAGGACTACCCTCTCAGCAGCCAGGCCATGAGGTTGAGAGACCTGAGGTTGGGGTGCAGTAGGGACCCCTGATCCTGAGTGAGGAGATCCGGTTGTACCCCCAGAGGGAAGGGATCCTCCACCGCCAGTTGCAGCAGGAGCGGAAACCACGGCTGCCTGGGCCAGCGAGGGGCCACCAGGATCATGAAGGCTTTGTCTCGGAGAACCTTGAAAAGAGTCCGAGAGACTAACGGGATGGGAGGGAAAGCGTACAGAAGGCTCCCCGACCACGAGATCAGAAAGGCGTCCGCCGCAACCCGAAGGGGGTGTGGCTGACGGGAGCAGAAGCGAGGAAGCTGCCGGTTGTGAGGACTGGCAAAGAGATCCACCGTGGGGAGACCCCACCTGAGGAAGAGCTTCTGAACGATCAAGGGATCCAGACGCCACTCGTGCGGCTGGAGGACCCTGCTGAGTTTGTCTGCCAGGCAATTTTCCTGGCCCGGGAGATAGACTGCCTTGAGGAGAATGCCGTGACTGACGGCCCAAGAGCAGAGTTTCTGTGCCTCCCGGCAGAGGAGGAAGGAGCCCGTGCCCCCCTGCTTGTTCACGTAGAACATGGCAACTTGATTGTCCGTCTGGACAAGGACGGACTGTTGGGAGGTCAGGTGGGAGAAGGTTTTGAGAGCTAGGCGGATCGCCCTGAGCTCCAGGAAGTTGATCTGCTGAGCAGACTCCCACTTGGTCCAGAGGCCCTGAGTACGTGCCTCTTGGCAATGTGCTCCCCAGCCCAGGAGGGATGCATCGGTGGTCAGCACCCGGGTCGGCTGAGGTGACTGGAAAGGCATTCCTAATATCAGGTTCGGCTGCCGGAGCCACCACCGGATAGACGAGACCAGCGGCTCGGAGACGCGCACTAGGTCTGCTAGGCCGCCTGTGGCTTGTCGCCACTGCCGGCGGAGACACCATTGAGCAGGCCGCATATTCAGGCGGGCATTTGGGGTCACATGGACGGTGGAAGCCATATGGCCGAGCAGTCTCAGGAAGCGCCTGGCGGAGACCAGGGGCTGGCTGCGAAAGCGGCCGGCTAGGTCCATGAGCCGCTGAGCCCTGTCGAGCGGTAGGTACGCTCGCGCCTGAGGAGTGCGCAGTCTTGCGCCGATGAACTCGAGATCCTGTGAGGGGAGCAAAGTGGACTTTGCGAAGTTTATGACAAAGCCCAAGTGCTGCAGCAGAGTCACCGTGCGGGACGTGGCGTTGGTGACCTCCTGAGCGGACGCTGCTCTGATGAGCCAGTCGTCGAGGTACGGAAAAACATAGAGGCCGTGAAGCCGGAGATGGGCCGCCACGACCGCGAGACATTTTGTGAAGACTCGCGGTGCGGAGGACAGGCCGAAGGGCAGTACTCTGTACTGGTAATGATTTCCTGCCACCACAAACCTTAGGTATTGGCGGTGGCTGGGGTGGATGAGGATGTGCGTGTAGGCGTCCTTTAGATCCAAGGCACCGGTTCCACCGCCTGTTCCTGCAGAAGACCTGCTAACTCCTGAAGGAGCAACTCCCTGTGCAGAGGGGGGCGCGGAGGCTCTCCCGGAAAATAGGCGGGAGGAATCTGATGGAAGTGGAGGAGGTAGCCCTCTCGCACGACCTGAAGCACCCAGGCATCTGTGGTGATGCTGGACCACCTGTGGGCGAAGTGAACCAGCCGGCCTCCGGTGCTGGAGGGGACCAGCGGGGGGGGAGAGGCTATGCTGAGCGAGTCAAAAACCCCCACCCTGCTGAGCAGGGGCTGGTGGTGCAGGCTTGGGGGCTTGCTGCCTACGGGACCCGTTACCCCGTCCCTTGGCCTGCTGGCCCTGTTGGGGAGCTGCAGGGGCCTGATAATGGGGGTATTGTTTGTAGGCAGCTGCCTTCCTCGGGTAAAAGGACTTTTTTCCCGAGCCCTTCTTTTTCTGGGAAGGGGCGGAGGTCTTCCTAGAAAGCCTGGTCCTGGTGAGAGTCTCAGTCTCAATTTGTGCAGCCTTTTCCGCCATGGGCTTGCCAAAGAGGTTTTCGCCTCGGCAGGGGACATCGACCAACTTGTCCTGTACCCAGGGTTCAAGGTCGGACGACTGAAGCCAAGCCTGTCGGCGGGCACCGATGCCGGCTGCGGCTACTCGAGCCGAGGCTTCAAAGCCATCATAGGCTGCTCGGGACATGAACTTCGAGCATTCCCGAATACCCGTGGACAAGGCCAGGAACCTCCGCAAAGGCTCCTCGGAGAGACCAGCGGAGAATCCGGCTAGCTCTTTAGCCAGATCCCTGAGATACATGCCCATGTATAGCTGGTAAGTCTGGACACGACAGGCGAGCATAGAGCCCTGGAAGCACTTCTTGCCAAGGCCATCCAGGTTACGGGCCTCCCTCCCAGGAGGCACCGAGGAGTGCATCTTCTGGCTCTTAAGACGATGCATGGCCGATTCCACTACCATGGAATGGTGTGGCAACTGCGCCTTTTGAAAGCCAGGGCTCTTGCGGACTCGATAGATAGAATCGACCCGCTTGCTCAGGACCGGCGAGGAGGCCGGACTCTCCCACATGCGGAAGAGTAGTCGTTCCAGCATAGGAGGAACCGGCACAGTAAAGTGTTCCCTCGCGGGAGAGTCATACTGGAGGGCGTCGAGCTCCTCGGCTCGAGGCTCCTCCTCGGGATCCGCAGGGAATGCCAAAGCCTTGGCCATATCCCTAACGAAGTCCGAGAACCGGGCATCCTCCGGGGGGGACTGCTTCCGAGGCTCGGACTCCGGAGAGTCCGATGGGACACACCGAGTCCGGAAAGAATCAGGTGACTCTTCCTCCTCAGACTCCCAGACCGACTCCGACGAGGACTCGGTGGGGTCGGCCCGGGCAGGGAGCGGCGCCAGCCGCCCCGACGCCGAGGGAGTCGGCGTCGGCGACCTCGGTCCCGAACGGGAGGCCGAGGGCGACCTCGACCGAGGATCGACTCGAGTTCTCATCGACTCGAGGATCGGCTCGGTCTCCGGGGTCGACTTGGACGTCGACGTCCCGGCGGTCGGGGCAGCGACGCCAGCGAAGCCAGCGAGCAGTGCCCGCTGCTGGTCCATGAAGGCAGACAGTCTGCTCTCCAAGGCCGTCAACCTGAGACCGAGCTCAGGTGACCCAGCAGCCCCCGACTCGGGCCCCGACGGCGTCGGGCCCGACGTCGGCTGTCGCGGAGGCGAGTCCAGAAGGACTACAGGACTTACCCGGGCAGGCATCTCCGACTCCAGGCGAGGTCGCTTCGGGAGGTGTTCCTTCTCCAAGGACCCGGGGCGGCTGTCGGGGCTATGCGACCTGGCCCTCGCGGAGCCAGGAGCGTCCACCGACGCCGCCCTCGCGGGTTTTTCCTTCCGACGATGGTCCCCGGAGGGAGAACCCCGGTCGGAGGAGCTCCGGCGACGGTCCGAGCTGGAGTCCTTTGACACGGAGGCCTCCGACGAGGTCCGGGTACGGCTGGGGTCAGCGAAGATTCTTTCGCGCTGATGCCGCCGACTTCTCAACGCCTTCGAGGACAGTTTGCTGCAGGGCCCACAGATCAATTCCTCATGATCCGGGCCCAAGCAGCGGAGGCAAAGGTCGTGTGAGTCGGTTAGTGACATATTTCGGTCACACCGACCACACCGCTTAAAGCCACTGGCAGCCATCGGGGGAAAAAGGGCCCCTGCGAGGTCAAAGGACCGGGCTGCCAGGGAAAACGAAAACGAAAGCTGACTAAGTCAGAAAAACCGAAAAAAACGTTAGAGGACTCGAGACCGGCGTCGCGAGTCCGGGCGGGAAAACGATCGGCGTCGAACCGAAAGAAAAAAGTATAAAATAAGAGGAAAATCAACTTTTTCGCGGGGACAAGACGGGGACGTCTGTAGGGCTCCGCGGAAAAAAGAAGACTGGCTAAGATGGCACCTTCGGGCGGGAAGACGACCGCGCATGCGCGCTGCAATTCCCAAAGGCTTTCTTTGAAAGCTGGGGAAAATTGCTCCGCGAGGGCTCCGTCGGCGCCGACGTCACCCATAAGTGAGGACTGACTTCCTGCTTGGTCCTGGAGAAACACTCTTCCCCTATGAGCTTCGATGCATTGCACCATTCGTCCTATGAGCGCCCAAGGGGGAAAAACTTAGGAGACCGTGAGTGGGCCATTGTTGGAGTAAGGTATCTAGACCTTCCCACAATTGTTCTCATCGTCTGCTGTAAAAGCGACTGGCTTTGGTTGACCGAAAGGTCGCCATGAGATCCATAACCGGAGATCCCCACTTGAGGACAATCTGAGCAAACACCTCCAGATGAAGCTCCCATTCTCCGGGATCCACTCGAACCCGGCTGAGAAAGTCCACTGTCACATTGTCCGTTCCCACAATGTGCGCCGCCAACAGAACCTGAAGTCGAGGCTCTACCCAACTGAAGAGACTTTCCGCCTCCATTTCCAGAGCCATGCTTCCCATGCCCCCTTGATGATTGAGGTACGAAACCATCGCAGCATTATCCAAGAGCACTCAAACCGCTCGACCACGTAAGGTGGATTCAAAGGCCTGAAGCGCTAGAGCTACTGCTCGCAACTCCAGCTGATTGATGGACCATTTGGCTTCCTGCTCAGTCCAGCAGCCTTGCACGAAGAGCTCTCTGCAATGAGCTCCTCAACCTGCGAGACTGGCATCCACTGCGGTTGTTCAAGAGGCATGCCTGCCGCGAGATTCTGCGGACGAGGCCACCATTGAAGAGACTTCCTGACCCACAATGGATAGGGGAGGCACTTGGACAGAGTCGTTCTGGTGAGACCATCGATGGAGCCACAACCTCTGTAAGGGGTGCATGCGAGCTCTGGCCCACGGCACAACTTCCAGGGTCACTATCATTGTCCCTAACACGTGGAGATAGTGCCAGGCCGATGGTGCAGAAATCCTCAAAAATCATGCATGAGAAGCCGCAGGCCCTGGGCTCAGAGATCCGGCAGGAAAACCGATCCCACATGAGTATCGAAGCAAACTCCCAAATACTCTAGAACTTGCGTTGGAACCAAATCAGCTCTTGGCCGTATTGACCACCCAACCGAGACTCTGCAGGAGCTCTACCACTGTCACTCGCACTCTCAGCCCTGGACTTTGCCCAAATCAACCAGTCATTGAGATCAGAAGGATTAGTTCATCCCTAAGAGCCGCCACCACCACCACCACCATAACCTTGGTGAAGGTGTGTGGAGCCATCGCCAGACCGAAGGACAACGCCTGAAACTGAAAATTCCCCCATGGTAGCGCAAATCTTAGAAACCTCTGATGATCTGGCCTGATCAGAAATGTGTAAATATGCTTCAGTGAGATCGAGAGACATCAAGAACTCCCCTTGACAAACTGCCACTAACACCAAACGTAAGGTCTCCATTCGGAAATGAGGTACCCGCAAACAGCGGTAGACCCCCTTGAAATCCAGAATCGGGTGGAAGGCCCCGTCTTTCTTTGGCACCACAAAATAAATTGAATAATCGACCAATACCGTAGTGCTCTCACAGAACCGGAACCACTGCTCCCAGCTGCAAGAGACAAGCCAGTCTCCTGTATTGCAATCGTCCTCTCGCACCCCCTGCACGGACACATGACAAAAAGACACCACCACCGGATGGGCAAACTCGAGAGAATAACCTTCGTGAACGACTTCCAACACCCACTGATTGGAAGTTTCTTCCTGCCTGGGTCAAGATAACATCCAAAGTCGACCCCCTACCAACCAGCTGAATTACTGCCTGGGTCCACCTCGCTTTATTGTGCTTTCCAAAAACCCGAGGAAGAGGAACTAGCAAATCCTCTTTAAAAAAAAAAAAAAAGTTGACCTCGAGAGGAAAACCGTCCTCTTTGAAAATCTCCCAAACAGGAGGTACGAAAATGGCTGAAATACCGAGGTTGCCCACGGGGCTCAGCTCTGCTTCGGTAGCAACCTCCTTTAGAATCCCCCAAATCCTTGACCAGCTTATCAAGATCTTCTCCAAAACAGCTTCCCCTGAAAAGGAAGCTTGCTAAGACGCGACTTGAAGGAACTGTCTGCCACCCAGTTTCTGATAGTGGCGTGCGGTTACCAAGGAAGCCATGCTATTCGCCAAACCTCTAATAAGATCATATTGGACATTGGCCAAATATGCGGAACCTGACTCTAGTCTCGTCACATCAGCTAGCTGCTCCTGCGTTTGCTGAACTGGCTGCTGCAAACGCTGTGATCAGCGAAGGCATGCTCTCGCAACCCAAGCTCCACAAATAGAGGCCTGCAGAGCCAGAGCATTAACCTCAAAAAGCTTGCTTCACCAAGGCGCCCACCTTCCGATCTTGTACGTCCTTCAAAGCCACACTGTCTTCAACCAGAATGGTAGTCTTCTTCGTGACCGCTGAAACTGCCGCATCTATATGCGGTGAACGAAACACTTCCCGTTCTTGATCCGCCAAGGGATAGAGACGATTCATGGACCTCACACCATGCAAGCCTGCCTCCGGCACATCCCATTCATCCTGAATCATCTGCTTAACTACACAGGAAAAACCGCCTGGGACTTTCATACCGCCTGAATGAGAGGATCCTCCAAACCCTCATCCTCTACTGGTACCACCGACAAAAGGTTGAGAGCCTGAAGGGACTCCGTAATGAGCACTGCCAGCTCCTTCCTTTGGAAGACCTGGATAATCCTTGCTTCATCTTCAGGTTCCTGAATCTCACCTTCCTTTAAATCCTTCATCCCAGCTTCCGGCTCCAGCTCAAGGTCCTCTGCATCCAGCCAGTCTGAACCAAGAGGCTGATCTTCCACTGACCGGGCCCACTTAACCGGTCTACCATCACTACCACCGAACCTGTTGGTGGCCGCTTGGCCTCCTGCCGTCCCAATAAGCGAGGCATCCACGACTGTCCCCTGCTGCTGCAAACAGTAAGCCTGATGGAGCAGCAGCACAAAATCTGGGGAGAAACCCTCGAAAGCTAACCCAGATACCATGGGAGTGGCAGAATTACCAGGCAAAGCCAAATTTGAAGTAGGAAGAGCAGACGGAGACTCCTGCAGAGACTCCCCTTCGCAGAAGCGGCAACATCCTGCACCACCAGAGCAGTGCCTTCTTTATACCGATCCTGCATTTCTTGCTCCATAGTAAGTGCCTCAGATGCGCAGCCATGACACACCCTCGTGTCGGAGACCTAGCCCCTATGGCGCCACAAACCAGGCATTAGCACTACAGGATCCGAGAGACTGGATAGTAAAGGAAATGGCTCCCACAGACCACCAAAAAGGACAACAAAACAAAAAATGTGCAGAATACTCTTTTTAAAAAAGACCCACACCCCCCTTTTCTGTACTGGCCCTTTACTTTTAAAGTTCAATGTTTTGGAGCTCTTAATCAAAATTAATTTCAAGTAACCAGAAAACTACAAGGATTAATTAAAGTTGTCAAAGAAAAAAAGCACTGTGAAGAAAAAAACGGCAGGAAAAAGGCCCACCAAGATCCTGAGCTCTGCTAACCCAAAGAATATGCTTCACACTCAGCAGCAGGACTCAAACATGCTCACAGGACACTAGCAGCAAAGATTTAAACACTCACCTCTTCCTCTGAGACCTTCAGATCCTCTCTGCACCCCGATAAAAACAGGCTTCCTGTGAGCAGCACAGCTGAGAAACAAGGCCCAACGACAGTTTCTGACTGGAAATATGCAGCACAGAAAACTGTCAGTAAGGAGATGAAAAGCCTGCTAAAGAACTCCCCTCTGTACCAACAAGGAGGGGAGAGCAGGCAAAGGGGACAGATATAAATGGGAGAGAGAGGGAAAACAAAAAGTCCCCTCTAAATCCCTTCCAATCCCCTCTCAGTCCTTGCTTTTTTTTTGTTTTTGTTTTTTTAAAAACAAGCTTTAAAAGCTACAGATCAAAAGAAACATAGGGAGAAAAGAAAAACTAAAAACCCTAGCTAAGCTGCCTAAAGCTTCTTATCTGCTCCTCTAGTGAGCCCAGCACCTAGGCTCACTACCTCCAGCTGCATGGAGGCTGGACACACTGGGAGCTGGTAGGAGGTGCCAGCAGGATATCTACAGTGGTGTCACAGTTCTGACATGCCCAGTCTCCATGCTGTGGGAAGAGGTGTACAACCCAGAGGTGAGGGACTGAACTGGAGGGATTATAAGGAACTGCATATTGATGTGGAGGAGCAGCCTTTTAGATAGTGTCCAGGTTTTCCCCAAGTATCACAGGAGTCAAGGAGGGATCCTCAGCCACTATTGAAAGAGTCCTTTTTGAGAACCAAGTGATAAAACAGACGCAGAAGACATCCATCACTGTAGCATACCTCATAGTGGAACTGAAAAACATATTGTAGTAGATAGAGGCTGGATATACTGTTCCACTGGAACATAAGACCATTGAGGCTCTCTCATTTTCAGGACATCCACTGCTTACCCCAACACAAGCATTGTGGAACCTGTGTCTTTTGGGGAAACTGCTAGGTACTTGTGATCTAGATTGGCCACTGTTGGAAACGGGATACTGGGCTTGATGGACTTGTGGTCTGACCCAGTATGGCATATTTTATGTTCTTAACTGGGCCATATGTACCACTTCGGTCATATGGCTACTAATATTTATAGAGCTACAAGGCATACACAGCACTGTACAAGCACATGTAAAGAGATGGTGCCTGCTCATAAGAGCGTGTAATCTAGTTAAGACAGACAACACAACAATTGAGGACTAGGATATATCCAGGGAATTTTAAGGAGGTAGAAAAGGAGACTAAGCAGAATAGGATCCAAAGTCAGCCTCAAAACAGAAAAACAACCTATCTGTGGTTTTCAAATAAAGCGAAGGGTGCAACAGACATCCAGGAGCCACAGCAGCAGATCCAACTGGGATCCTCCCTCACCCAAAAAAAAAAAAAACCCCACCAGGCGAGAAACCGGTTGATTGACATGAAAAGGCAGAAATTACTTTTGGCAGGAAGGATGGAAGCGGACACATTACCACCTTCTCCATGGAGATGGAAAGAAGAGATTTTCGGCAGGATAAAGCTTGCAACTAATTCTCCTGGCCAAACAAATTGCCACCAGGAAAACAGTCTTCAATGTCAAGTCCTTCAGGGAGAACTCGGCCAGCGGCTTAAAAGATGCCAGAGTAAGAGCCAAAAGCACCAAGGTTTCCATGCTTGGGGTCCAGGATGGGTTGAAAGGAGCCCTCCTTTTTGGTATATAGAGTATTGATCAGATCTGCATTGGCTGCGTGGTATTGTCACCACTGTCTGCAACTGCACCAACCTTTGTACTGCCTAGAACTTGTGTGGTGCTCTGCAAGAGGAATGCATGTACCTCTACTGGATGGGTTGAGAAAAAACGTGAGGGCATATCCCCTCCTTGATGACCCCCAGGACCCACTGAAATAAAATTCTTGCAGTCATCCCCCTATGGGAACCAATTCTGCCTGGACCCTCCTCGCTTCATTGTGATTTCCCTGCTCCTCTGGAAGGAAAGGGCTGACCTCTGGAAGGAAACCACCTTTCCCCTCTGGTAGGGAGCAAATCTAGTACACCTGAAATGGTGGAAATCCCGTGACTCCTTGTACCTGCACCGGTTAATATCTCAGTTTCAGCTTGTCCTCCAGGAGCCTACCACCCTTGGACTCTCCCAAGTCCTTAACCAACTAACTTAGAACGCCTCACCGAATAAGAGTTTCCCTTTGAAAGGGAGTCTGCTCAAGTGCGATTTGGAGGACCCGTCTGCTGACCAATTCCGAAGCCACAAGTATCTATGCGCAGATACCACTGCAGCCATTCTGCAGGCTTGGCACCTGATTAGGTCATAAAAGGCATGTGCCAACCAGGCCGCCCTGGACTCCAGCTTGGCAGCTTGCATGGCAACTGGTACCAGCTGTCTGTCACCACCTTCCGATTCCTCCTGGAGGCCTTGTGCCCAGTGCAGACAGGCTTGAGTCATGACTGCGCCGCACAGCAAGGCCTGCAGGGAAACCGCGTTAATATCTAAAGGCCTGTTTCAGCAAGGTCTCCAGTTTCCTGTCCTGGATGTCCTTGAGGGCCGAGCTGCCTTCCACCGGGATGGTGATCTTCTTGGTCACTGCTGAAACAGCTGCATCCATTTTGTGGGAGCAAACCCCGATCCTTTTCTTGCTCAGGGATCGGGTAGATGTGAGAGACATGGTCCATGCCCCTCTCAGCCCCATCTCCGGAATTTCCCATTCATCTAGGACCATTTGTTTGATGACCCGATGCACTGGGAACACTGTATGGCTTTCTGACCACCTGAAAAACAACAGATCCTCCAGAGGCAGCTCCTCTGCCTGTGACCCTGGGGTCATATTGAGGGTCTTCAACGAATGTGAGATTAGAGCAGGAAGTTCAAATTTACAGAAAAACCCTCACAATTAGAGCCTCTTCATTGTGTAGGATCTCGCCCTCCTCCAGCTCACCCCTGTGTGGGACTTCCTCTTTGCCCTGCGCTTCTGGTTCCTCCAATAGCATCGAAGCAGAGTCATCCCAGGCATTTGACCTGCGCTTGGCTTTGGCCGGGGTCCCACTTGCGTGCTGGCAGCCTGTTCTACTTCAGATGGGGGCCCTCTTACAGGCTCCTACCGCCAAGGCCCCTGAGCCCTTTTGCCTAATGCAATAGGCTTTGTGCACGAAGACGACGAACTCAGGGGAGAAACCATTGTAAAATCTTCTGCAGGGACGTCCTTGAAGTTAGAAGCTTGAGGAGCTTGGAATTCCCTATCCCCCCTCCCCCGAGTCCTCCCCAGAACTCGTTCTTGCCTGGCTGGGGATCTTCTAACTTCTCCAAGATTCCTGCCCTGTCCTGGAGGTCAACCTTCCATTTCACAGCCTCTGCAGAAGCCCTCTTCTGAGACAGTTCCCCTCCTGGATCCACAAGCCAAAACAAGTTGGTCTGGCCGGCATCTTGTCTGCGTTTTCCAGAAAAAAACCCCACAAAAACAAAAAAACACCCTGACAGGAGCACTTACCAGCACCAAAAATGAAGACTGATAGAGGTTCTTACTCCGCACAGTTCTGAGAGCTGCAGTGGCTGCAGGATTCCCCGGGGCATTGACCTGCCATTTGCCGGCATGCACTGCTCAGCCTGCCCTGCCGCTGCTGAGCAGGAGAACAAGTTCAAAAATAAATAATGCTCAGAGTCACCGCTTCACTCAGCCTTAAAACAGCTTTGGCAAAGACTCCTCCAAAGGCAGCGAGGGGGATTCCTCTCTCGGCAGGCACCCAGGTCTTGAGCTCCCACACGTCTCCTGAAGGCCCCTCTCCTCGCCAAGGAAACAAATCAAAGTAGCCCTTGAGTTGCAACTGCTACCCGAGGAAGAGTCCCATGTCAGGGCTTCTCCCTTCCTCTTAGCCCTAGTGCTGCCTAGGCAAGAAAGGAAAAGTAGAGAACACCATAAAGCCTATAGCCCAGACAAAAAAAAACACAAACACAAAGTGTTCCCCCACAGGAAGACATCTCTCCAGCTATTTGGAGACAGATTACTGGAGGCTGGGAGGAGCTTCCGGCTACCCAAGGATGAAGAGGTCCGAGTTCTGACTTGCTCAGTCTCCAAGCTGCTGGACAGGTGTGACTACCCATCCGTGTAGGGACTGGACTAGAGGATACGAAAAGGAAATGGATATTTTACATAGAATTTGACTGGTCAACGATATCACATCTATGCCTGACATTTGTAGTCACACCAAGCCAAACCTAACTGATGCTGCTGCTGCAATGAAAACTGTAGTGAGTGCAAGGGGAAAAGGACGTCAGAAGACGGGTTGTAGTGAGGGGGGGGGGAGGGGAAAGAGGAGGAAAAGAGTGCAAGTGGTTGGAGGATATAAATCGCACAATGCATATGTGCAAAGGTGGCACACCCTACCCTCAGCACCACACATACACACACAGGTGTAGCTTAAAAAGGTTCAGTGGGAATG
The DNA here is from genome assembly GCA_033557465.1 of Ichthyophis bannanicus. NCBI lineage: Eukaryota > Metazoa > Chordata > Amphibia > Gymnophiona > Ichthyophiidae > Ichthyophis > Ichthyophis bannanicus. The sequence continues at coordinate 675,481,117 of CM066032.1, read as the reverse complement.
GTGGTGAGAGAGGAGGAGGGCTGCCACTGCCTTCTGTTAGTGTGCAGTAGCCCATTAAAAGCCCAATTTATTAGGCTCTCTCTCGTAAGTGGGGGAGGGGGGGGGGGAACGGGACCCAAACAAAAACCACACACAGTCTTTAGATTTCGGGGCCTTTTTGGTTAAAAAAAATAAAATAAAAAAGTAAGGGTGATGCACCTTTTTTTTGGTGGGGTGGGGGGCTGCAGGGGTGTGCAGTGTGACCTAGATTCTCAGGCGCCAGCTCCTAGATTCTAAGAAAATCTATCAAGCTCCGACATATACTATAACAAAAGCATCACTGGAAAATGTATACTGCTACCACTTATGAAAGCAGCTACGAAACAAACCCTGTACACCTGCTGTGCTTATCAGTGAGCAAAAATATCACAAAAGTGGCTTGAAAAACCACCCTTTAAAAAGAAGAGTCAAATACACCCAACACAAATGCAAAAACGCAAGTTTACAACAGAAAGCATTATGCGACAAACTTCCAACCAACAAAAATAAAGAGAAAAATGAACAAACAGAACATTCTAAAAGAAATTGGAAACCAAACCGAGAAGCATTCTAGAACAGGGCTTGACAAACACCTGGCACCAGGTCACCATAGCGACTGGGGGGGGGGGGGGGAACCAAACACACACCCACACCACAAACAGACCTGCTGCCTGGGACAGAGGGGCTGCAACAGCCAGAGCTTGCAAAAAGAGATTAAGTGCACAGAGACGGAAGATAAAGGGGTAGCAGGTTTGATTTAATGAAGAAAGGTTGGGGGCAGGCGGGGAGCAGGGATGAAGAGTAAGTGATTGGAGGCTGAAGAGCTGAAGGCATGGTAAGTAAAAAGACATAATGAGGGATACCTCAAGGAATAGTTAGCGGGATGGAAACAGCTGGAGGATGTAGAAAAACAAAATGGGCAAAACTGAAAAGAGGTTATTTTAAAAAGGGCAAACAAACCTTTTTGTTAGGAAAAGGAGGCCACTGTGATTCTCAAGTGGAGTGGAGAAGTAGCCTAATGGTTAAAGCACTTAGTAACTAACAGACCAGGGTTCAATTCCCACTAGCACTCCTTGTGGCCTTCAGCAAGTCACTTAACCCTCCACTGCCTCAAAAGAAAAGCCTGACAACCTACTTTCAGTCACACTGCCAAGAATGACCCAGCAGCTCAGAAGACTGTACTCATGAGGAATAGCTAAAACTAGAAGTAGATGAAGCAATGGGGCCAGATGGGATACATCCAAGAGTACTGAAGGAACTTGGGAAGTTCTAGTAGCTCCACTATCTGGCCTTTTCAATGCTTCTTTAAAAAGTCAGGAGTGGTCCCCGAGGGCTGGAGAAAAATAAAATGTGTTCTCTTTACACTAAGGCAGAAGTAATGATGAGGCTGAGAACTACAGGTTAGTGTGACCTCTGCAGCGAGTAAAATTAATGGAAATGCTGCTAAAACAGAATAGAGAAGTTTCCGGAGTCCAATGGATTGCTGCATCCGAGGCAGCATGGATTCACTAGAGGCAGATCTTAGCAGATAAATCAGATTGATTTCTTTGACTGGGTCACCAAAGAGCTGGACTGAGGGAAAGCCCTAGATGTGGTGTACTTAGGATTCAATAAAGCCTTTGACACTGTTCCGCACAGATGACAAACTGGGCACCTTAGGGATGGACCCTAAAGTGACTGTGGGTTAGAAATTGGTTGAGTTGGAGGCGACAAAAGGGGTACAGGCAAATGGAACTCTTGAGGACAAGGATGTTACAGTGGTGTGGCACAGGGATCTGTCCTTAGTCCAATTCTTTTTAAACACTTTTGTTAGTGATATGTGGACAAGTGCAAAGTTATGCACCTAGGAAAGACCACCACAAAACTATGATTACATGATGCAAGATTCCACGTTAGGAACCACCACCCAGGAAAAAGATTCAGGAGTCATCGTGGATAACATGCTGAAACCCTCTGCCCAGTGTGCAGCGGCAGCCAAGAGAGCATATAGAATGCTAGGTATCATAAGGAAAAGGAATGGAGAATAAAACAAAAAGGACATTATAATGCCTCTATCGTTCCATGGTGTGACCGCAACTTCAATAATGTGTGCAATTCTGGTTGCCATATCTTAAAAAAGGATATAGCGTTATCTGAAAAGATAGAGAAGAGCCACCAAAATAGTAAAGGAGATGGAAGGATACCTCTATGAAGGGAGGCTAAAAAGGTTAGGGCTCTTTAACCTGGAAAAGAGACGGCTGAGGGGAGATAGGATATGAATGGAGTAGAACGGGTAAACGTAGATCAATTATTTACATAATCAGAATATAGAAAGACTGGGGGGGCATGCAATGAAGCTACAGGATACCTAATTTAAGACTAAGAGGAGAAAATATTTTTTCTCACTCAACGTGTAATCAAACTCTGGAATTCTTTACCAGAGGATGTTGTAAAAGCTATTGGTATAGCCAATTTTTTTTTTAAAGTGGTGGTTTCAACAAGTTCCTGGAGGAACCATTATTAAAGGGGACCCGGGATAAATCACTGCTTGCCCCAATACAAGCATTGTGGAAACTAAGTACTTGCAAACTAGATTGACCACTGTTGGAAACAGGATACTGGGCTTGATGGACCTTGGTCTGACCTAGTATGGCATATCTTATGTTTTTATGGCTGTTGAGTAAAGTTTGCCTCTTTGCAGATATGATGAAAATCTGCAATAGACACCCAGGAAGGAGTAGATAACACATGGAGGGGGGAGGAGGAATGTCCTTACCAATGCATTTGAGTCTCACTCACTCAACCACTTTGGCAGGATTCTGCTTTCACTACTGTCCCTCCCCCAATTCATCCTATGGACATTGCGACCTGTTATTCAACTGCATCACTTTGCAGAAAGGCATCTTATCTGTGTACTGTGTTCCAAAAAACTGCTCAGATGCCACTTTGCATACGATAGCTTTACTTGTTTGCAAATATTGAAATCTGCAGCACTCTGACTATCCTTAAATCCATGCACTTGTTTCGTTAAGGCATTTCTGGACTGCCTATCCTACCCATTTCTCCTCTTAGACAGATGTAAACCATGGATTAGAGCCCTGCACTAAATGTAGTTTCATAATGCACATAGAAGAGACCCATATGCAAATAACTCATGTTTTTTGCGCAAGTTAGCAGTGGTTCTCAGAGTCTTCTGGGACCCCCCAGCACTGTTCCCTCTAAGCTGTGCGCGCGCGCACACCTCGCCGAGTGAGCGCACATACTTTACAACAGAGCGCACAAAAATTACAGTTCTGATTCTGATAGAAAACAGACGTCTTAAAAATTTAAAAGTTGTGTATTTACGGTTTTCACAAGTTCTACAATATTTTCTAGTGCAATGTAGTGTACATACTGTATTCTGACGTGTAATCAAATGTTAAAGTATAACACTCGAGTGTTATGTGGCGCACAAAAATTTAACCTTCCTTCAAAAGCTGCACAGCTGATATTTTATGTGCACACAGCCTACAGAAAATTAGAGGGAACATTGCCCCCCAGGCCAGACAGGTTTTCAGGATATCAACAATGAATATGCATGAGATAGAAGCAGTGTATACAGATCTCTCTCATGCATATTCAATGTGGATATCCTGAAACTTGACAGGCCTGGTGGTCCCAGAGGACTGGGTTGAGAATCACTGTAAGGAGCATCAGGTATGCATTAGCAACACCTAGAGGAGCATTACATTCACACACTGCAATATAAAAATGTCAGACTATGTGAATGATTGAGGAGGGGGGGGGGGAGCTGGAATGCTACAATGTATAATTTCACACTTAAGTATAAACAGGTATAGCAGGCAAAAAAAATGGAACCTGTCAAGTACTTAACAGGCGTGGCACCTCCCCCTTAACTTGCAATCCGCAACGATCCATCTCTGTTCCTCAACCTCCACTCTTAAATCTTAAAAATGCTACATCCCTTTGGTGCCATTTTAGTTTTGGAGTATGCAAGGGAGTGGAGGAGCAGCCTAGTGGTTACAGCACTGGTTTGGTAACCAAGAGACCAAAGTCCGATTCCCACTGGCACTCCTTGTAGCCTTGGGCAAGTCACTTAACCCTCCACTGCCTTGGAAGAAAGGCCTGGCAATCTACTTCCCGTCACACTGCCAAAAAGTCTCAGGAGTCAGCAATAACTGAAAGGCATACATAGGTAAATCTTTCCATCCTTGCAAATATTGTAAAAAAAAAAAAAATAGATTACAACTTTGATTACTCATTTTGAGCACTCTAAGCATGCAATAAATAAGAGACTTGTAAATGTATACCAAATTCCTCATTTAAACTTTTGTAAGGCGTTTACACAAAAACCACAATGGTGGTCATTTACAAGCTCTAGTCATGATTTGGGCATCTGAAAATAGGTATATAGGCATGTAGACATGACAATCACAAAGACATCCCCAGAAACATTTTACAATGCCAGGTATATGGATATCTCTGGGGTGAACATGTCCATGTTGCATGAAGGCATGGGGGGGAGGCTCGTCTGGGAGCATTCCAAGAAAGATACACACATACGCCTCATTTCAGAAATGGCCAGCACATCACAACTCACCATCTGTTCTGTCCATGTTTATTCCTGCTACAGGGCACAGACAGACATCACAAAAGCTCTAGTTCTGCCCTCCAAAAACACTCAAAAGGCGTGAAGAAGGTACTGTCATGGGGACATCTAGGTGCCACCGCCATATATACATTTCTTAAAATAAATCAGGCTGAAAACATACACATTGCTGGTCTTTTTACATAAATATTGACCGACGTCCTAGATAGAACCTGGATAGCCTTGCTTTAAACACCACACACACACACACACACACACAACCCACAAACCCAAAACATTAAAAATACAAAAAAAAACAGCAAGTAATAGTCCAAAAATCTACTCAATAGCAAGAAATAATTAGACAAACCAAATCATTTTAAGTCAAAATACATTCAGTAAAAGTAGTAACAGCAAGTAGCAGCAGTAGACAGAGTGCAATGAGGAGCAAAAGTGACTGAAGACCTGCTTGTTCCAGTGTACTTATGGTTGAGGGCCTGGGGTTGTTTGTGCACCGATCTGTCTCAGAATGTTATGTCATTATTGCTTTCAGTAGTTTGTTTTGTTGTAGATTGCCTGGAGTGGTGTTTGGATCTGCAGTATAATAAAAGTTTGAATAAATAAATAAAATTCATACATAAGAGCTGTCACCTGAAGGCTGATGCTTTCCAATGATAAGTGTTTCAGCTGTTCAAATTGCAGTTCTTCAGAATTACAGCTGATTTTGGGGGGTTTTTCTAGAAAAAAAAAATACTGGGACTTCGGGGGGGGCGGGGGAAGACGAGTTAATGCTGAGCAGATTTGCTTGACAAATAAGTTCCTGCAGACTAACAAAAAAAAACTACACAAAACATACTGGAAGTTCTTCAAAACGTATAGCACTCACAGGGTTGGGAACAGAATCACAAATAAAATACCCAAGCTACTGACAAGCAAAAATTGTGAGCAAGAATACTCCAACCCAGAGTGTAAGAGAACAAAGAGGTCCCATGCACCTCAGGAAACTTTGGTTTAGCTCCCCCTTTACCTGTGACTAGGTTTTTCACAGTAGTTCTGTGCGCTAGATAGCGACATTTTACTTTACTTACCAGATGATGTCTTTTACTTGAGTCCTGCTAGACCAGTCCAAACAAGTGGGCTGTGTTCCCCTAGCAGCAGATGTGGAAACAGAAAGGTTCCAGAGGCTTCTCATGATATCATCGTGCCCTTAACAGCCTGTGTCTCTAGGGCAGGGTACACCTAGGTCAGTTGGGTTTTCTGGATTCCTACAATGAACATGTATGAGAGATTTGCATACAATAAAGACAATATATGCAAATCTCTCATGCCTGTTCATTGTGGGAATTCAGAAAACCCAATTGACTTAGGTGTACCCTGAGAAGGTTAAGAACCACTGCTGTAGGGGCATAACCAGTAGTGGTCAGAAGTCTGACCTCACGCAACCCCACTGATGTAGTATATTTTTTTTCCTGTTCTGTTGAATCTTGTTAACTATGTACAAGATCAGCTTCACCAGAAGGTTTGTCAGAAGATTGAGCCCACAAGGCCAACCACCAAAGAGTACAGCAGACAGAACAGGTTCTAGGGGTGGTTCTGGACTAGTCTAGCAGAACAAAGGAAAAGACATTATATGTCAAGTAAAAACATCACCTTTGATATCATCCTGCTCAACTAGGCCAGACAAATGGGATGTACCAAAGCTACGACGCCACTGGGTGGGAAGACAACATGGCAGCATGGACATTCAAATGTTAGTGCTTGACAGAAGTGGAAGGTCATGCCCACGTTGCTGCCCAACAAATGTCAGAGGGGGCAACTGAGCTACACTACACCCATCAGGATACTTGCACCCAAGTAGAATGTACATGCAAACCCTCTGGAACAGGCAGGGTCCACAACAGGTACACTGAGGCAATGGCCAGCACCCAAAATCAACTTGGCTGCTGTGACACCCTTACATGGGCCTGAGAGCACTCTGCACATCCACCAGGCAAAGGTCTTGTCCTTCCCATGGCACTGTTCCTGGAAAAAGAAGGACAGACTACCTGATTCAAATGGAAGGGGACACCACCTTGGTCAAGAAGACCAGATCAAATGCACACAGCCTCTTCCAAGAAAGATAGAACAAAGATCCCTACATTTTAAGGCTTGCAGTTCAGCGTTTCGTCAAGACTTTAATCTATTACTACTGCTATATAATTAATAGTAGTAGTAGCAGCAGCAGCAGTAGAAAGTCTTGCCAAAACAGATTAAGTCTGCCATCAGACAGACCAAGGGTCAAATCTTCAAAGCACAGTCTGCTTCAAGGGCTCAAAAGGCTCCAGCACCAGGCAGAGATCCCACAAGGGAAACTAGACAACTGAACACAGGGGGAGGGTGCAGATGTCATACTCCTTGAAGGAAAAACATCCCCACCAAACACACCCCAAGGGTGTGAGGCAAATGGACTGCCACACCACCAGTCCCTTGAAGCAAGATAAGACTACTTCTTGAACTTTCAGGGAAGTAAGAGAACATGCTGTCCTTACTTGCCTGCCTTCAAGATGTCTTGGACAAAGTTAAGACCACTGTATCAGGTCCAGCCTGCTGCTCTAACACCAATGCTCAAAGACACCAGACGCATACATAGGCCAGGCTGGAAGATCCTCCCCCCCGAAGAGTGCAGAAAACATGGCAGATAATAGCCCTTATGTGCTAAGCAATGCCTCTCAAGAGCCAAGACAAAAGTAGCCCCTGATCAGCCCTCAGGTTGGGGGCAGTCGCAGAGGAGGGTTCTGCAAGAGCAGCATCAGGTCCCCAAACCACAGCCTCCATGACCAATCCTGTAGCACCAGGACAATTCAAGCTGAATGTCACTTGATGCATTGAAGCACATGTCCTAGGAGTGGCAACAGAGGAAAAACATAGCAGGCAGTCCTTTGCCCTCATTCAGTTGTGCCCATCGATGCCCTCAGAGCCTGCGCCTCTGCAGTGACTGAAGAATCTGCATGCTTTGGTACTGGAGCGGGTTGCCATTAGATCCATCTCGGGATATTCCCAGTGGCGCAGAATTTGCTGAAATGCCACTCTCGATCTTGCAGAGTGAAAGCAGTCAGAAGGCAACTGAGGAAGTCTGTCTCCATGTTGTCGATTCTGGTGATGTGTTGCGCCGATGGCCTTTCTGTTCTGGATGAAAAAGAGCCTTCTAGTGCTATCTCCAGCACTATGTATCCTCTTGCCAACTGCCATTGTCCAAGCATAGCCAGACCACTCTACCCTGGACTAGGGTACAGAAATGCAAAAAAGGGTCAACTGAATGGCTTCTACTTCAAGACTATTGATGAGCCATGCCAACTCCCCTGACCGAGCTATCCGGTTCTCACAATGGGCTCCCCCAGCCCAAACAGGTATCTGTCAGCAGAAGCCACAAGTGATCCAGTAGCATACCCTTCTTCAGATGCTCTGACTGCTGCCTCCACTGCAGGGTGGACACCATTTCTGGCTGGAGGGACAGCCAAACTTCAAACTCCCCAGAGCTTGGAGACCAACAAGTCAGCAAGAACCTCTGAAACAGCCTTATATGAGCTTGCGCCCAAGGCACCATTTTGATCACTGCTGCCATCAAAATAGGCTGAAGCGCAAAAGAAAGCTGCTAGCTGGACCAACAATCTTTTCTCTCCCCCCTCAGGCAGGAAAACTCTGCCTATCCAAGTGCTGAAACACACTCCCAGGTATTTCAGCAATTGGGAAGGCTCCAAGTGGCTCTTTAACCCTCGACTGATCATTCAACCAAGACTTTCCAGGAACATTACCATATAGGTTGAAACCAGAGATGCTTTGGACCATGACCTAGTCCGAAAGAACCAATCATCCAGATATGGGTGAATACAGATCCCTTGGTGCCTCAGCTCTTGAAAGTAATGGTAGTGGTAGCTGCTGAATGTCCTTGAGGCAATGGAGAGTCCAAAAAGGAAGTTAGTGGAAAACTGACAATTAGAGCCAAGCACTGAGAAAAACAAAGCACCATTGATCCTCTCAGATAGGGATGTGAAAAGAAGCCTTCACTAAATCCAGAAATTTAAAAAGGAGAAACCCAACACACCTCACGTACAAACTCACCACTGTGTACCTGTTGGATCACTGACCACAGGATCAGCATCCATCTGATTGGCCTTTGCTTGCCAATCCTTACCAAAAAGGTTTTCACCTGTACAAGAGATATTCCCTAATTCATCTTGGACCCAGAGTTCCAAATCAGAAGCTTGTAGCCAAGCAATTCTGCGTGCCCCTATGGCAATAGCCGAGGCTCTGCTTACACACTCAAAAGAGTCAAAGGCTGCACGGCTGGAAAATTTGGAGGCATCTTGGGCATGTTTGAGCCAAGTGAGAAACTCCTGCCTTTTATCCTCCGAAATGAAAGGGGTTAAAGTCTGCAGAACTGGAGAGAGGCAGTTGGGAAAGGCGGGAAGGCAGCATGCAGGCGCTGTGGGATGCTCCCAAAAGCTTTCTTATTGGACGCTGGGGAGCGTTCCCACGCAGGCTCCGTCGGTACCGACGATACCCATATGTGAAGACTCATTCCTGCTTGTTCCTGGAGATTGGACTTGCAAATCTCTCTCATGCATATTCATTAGCAATATCCTGGAAACCTGACATGTTAGTAACTGTTAAAAGGATGGGAGCAAAGACCAAGGACTATAGAGTGGTGCACTATAAAGAGATTCTAAAAACATCAAAATTAAAAATACTCTGGCAACATATACAAAGTTTGGCATGCCGGTAGTAACAGATATCTGGTGACAGTGTGTTAAATGGTTATAGCACCATGTTGCCTCCTGTATCGTAACCACAGATAGGAAGGCATGGCCTTAGTCTACGAGCATCATGACAAAACCAGGAAACTTGACCACCACATCCATTCAACGGCACTTACATGGTTAGTGCTGTTGAAGTCCCCTACATGCCCCAATGCTATCTGGTTAGCACTGGGGTGTGTTGGGGCATTTTGGAGTGTAACAGAGGCCCATTCCATCCGCCTATTCTCTGCTCTCCCCCTTCGGGTTGCTGTAATCTATCGGCCTCCTGACTTGTCTGTTTCCACTTTTCTTTCTGACTTTGACTCCTGGCTCTCTTTTTAGTCCCCTCCTCCCCTACTCTTATCCTCGGCGATTTTAACATTCATGTTGACAATTCCTCTGATCCCCATGCTCTTAAACTCCTCTCCCATTACCTCCTCATTCAATCTTCAACTTTGCTCCACTGCCCCCTCTCACCAGCTTGGTCACTGCCTTGACCTGATTTTCTTCTCTAATTGCTCACCCTCCAACTTCTGCAACTCAGCCTTTCCCTTATCTGACCACCACCTCTTAAAATTTTCTTATTCATTATCCCCCATCTCAGCCTCGTCCTGTCTCCACTAATCTATTCAGAAACTTTCTTGCTATTGATCCCTTAGCCCTCTCCTCCTCTATTTCTTCACCCCCTTCCTCCACTCTGTTATCCAAATCCGTTGATGAGGCTGTAACATCCTATAATACTGCACTCTCCTCTGCCCTGGATACTCTTGCTCCCCTTACCCCACGCCCTGTAAGGCGTTCTCCCCAGCCCTGGCTCACACCCACTGCCTGATATTTGCATTCCTGTACCCGCTCTACTGAGCATCTTTGGCTTAAATCCCGCTGCCGTGCTGACCTTCTTCACTTTAAATTCATGCTTTTCTCATTCCAATCAGCCATAGCACTTGCCAAACAAGCCTACTTCACCCATCCGACTAACTCTTGCCTCTGATCCTCGTTGTCTCTTTAATACTCTCAATTCTCTCCTCAATGTGCCTCCACCGCTGATTCCTCCCTCTCTTCCTGCCCAAACACTAGCTGATTTCTTCCATGACAAAATCCATAAGATTACCCAATTCCCCCTTCTACCTCACCTGTCTCCCCACTAACTTCTGCTACCCTCTCCTCCTTCCCTGTGGTCGCTGATGAAACACTCCTTTCTTCCTCCAAACCCACCACCTGCTCCTCCAACCCCATCCGTCTCTTATGCCTCATCTCATCCTCTATTGTTCCTTCCATTTCTCCCATCCCTCAACCTATCACTCTCCACTGCTACCTTCCCTACTGACTTCAAGCATGCCATAGTCACAACCCTCCTCAAGAAACCCCCACTTGATCCTACCTGTCCGACTAACTATCGACCCATCTCTCTCCTTCCTTTTATCTCTAAACTACTTGAGCGTGCTGTCCACCTTCGCTGTCTCGATTTAATCGTCTCATACCCTTCTTGATCCTTTACAGTCCGGCTTCCGTCCCTTGCACTCCACTGAAACAGCTCTCACTAAAGTATCAAATGACTTGTTCCTAGCAAAATCCAAAAGGTCTTTATTCTGTCCTCATCCTTCTTGATCTCTCTGCTGCTTTTGACACTGTTGACCACAACCTTCTTACCACCCTGTCATCACTCAGCTTTAGAGGCTCTGTACTGTGTTGGTTCTCCTCTTATCTCTCCCATCGCTCTTATTGTGTGTTCTGGTGGCTCCTCCTCCTCTGCCACCCCGCTCCCAGTTGGTGTTTCCCAGGGTTCTGTCCTGGGACCACTCCTCCTCTCTCTCTCTCTCTACCCAATCTCTTGGTGCTCATCTCTTCCCATGGCTTTCATTACCATCTCTATGCTGATAACTCTCAAATCTACCTCTCTTCGCCTGATCTCTCTCCAGCAATCCATGACAAGATCACCGTTTAATTTCAAGCGGCGGTGAGACATCCAAGTAGCAATGTCTGAAAGGCAAATATGGCTAAGACTGAACTCCTTATCTCCCCCCCCCCAATGCCTCCCCTCCTCTACCCCCCTTTCTCAGTCTCTGTGGATAACTCTTTAATCCTTCCTGTCTCTTTGGCCTGTAACCTGGGTGTTATCTTTGAGCTCTCTCTCCACTCATATCCAACTTGTAGCTAAGACTTGCCGTTTCTTCCTTTATAAGATCAACAAAATTTGCCCCTTCCCTTCTGATGACACTACTAAAATGTCTGTCCACTCCTTAAATCACCTCCCGTCTTGATTACTGCAATACTCTCCTTGCTGGCCTTCCCGCGAACCATCTTTCCCCTTCAATCTATTCAACATTCTGCTACTCGACTAATTTTCTGTCAGCATCGCTTTTCCCCATATCACTCCTCTTCTCAAGTCCCTTCATTGGCTTCCCATCCGCTTCTGGATCCAATTCAAACTCCTCCTCTTGACCTATAAATGCATTCACTCTTCAGCCCCCCCCCACCCCCCATCATCTCTTCAAACAGCCTTCGTCTATCTATGCCCTTCACTCATACTGCTAATTTTAGACTTCGCTCCTTTCACCTGGCTGCACCCTTTGCCTGGAACAATCTACCTCTGTCTGTGCGCAAAGTGTCCTCTCTGGACCTCTTCAAGTCCAGATTGAAAACCCATCTCTTCTCTATTGCTTTCTGTTCTTGATTTTGCTCTTCTTGTTATTGTATACTTTAGTCAAGAAGATCACAAAATACAAATACAATCAAGTAAGACAGATTGTGAGCTCTGATGAGAAGGGACTGTCTCTTCTTCATGTATGTACAGCGCTTCGTACATTTGAAGCACTATATAAAAGTGTTAGATAGAGGCAGAGAATGGCACTAATCGTGCAACAGCAATATTGGATGTTGCCTGGTTAGCAATCTGCTTCTTAAAAATAGGCAAGGAAAACCCAGCTTTGGCAGCGATCACCGGATATTCAATGTCACAGTGGCACTGAATACCCCCGGGGGGGGGGGGGGGGAAGAGCCCTTCAAAGATCCGAACAGATGATTAAATCAGGCCCTTAGTTCCTGGCTCACTGAAAGAGCCAAGCCAACATGAGTGTAATTAACAGCCCCTCCCCACCAAACTCAGAAAAATAAGCTCTTATACAAGCTTTTCTACTAGATGAATTCCTACTCATTACAGCAGTACCAGATGCACTTGGACATATAGATTACTATGGCTTCAGAAAGAAGTTTTAACATCTGGCAATAAAAAGGGAAGAGATTTGGGATTTAGCTCATGCCTGTCTCAATAGCTGCTCAAGGCGAGTTAACTACTGTACTTGAATGTACTGCCATGAGGCTTTACAATACGTTTATACACCAGCTTGGGGAAGGGGGTTAAGCAACGTGCCCATGATTACAAGGAGCATCAGTGGGATCTGAACCTTCGCTTCACTGGTTCTCAGCCTACTGCTCTAATTGGTAGGCTAGTCCTTTACCAACATTCCCACTGAGCAGCTTCGAGATGCATGGGAGGAGTTCACCAGTGCTCCGGCCAATGGGGGATAGTGCAACATGATCACACTTTGAATTGCACCTCCTGTATCTTCCTGCCCCTCGCATCTCATTGCTCTGCCTATCCCTCAATATTCTTGACAGATTGTCTTGAGGTAAAGGGATGATGATGTGTGTGGGTCATCTATAAAACAGAAGGCAAATAGGATAAGAACTCTTCCCCTTACCCCTTCCAAATCTACGTGGGTACCGTTGTTCAGCCGATTCCACTACAAATCTCAAAGGCCAAGATTCTACTATGGATGGCTTGACATTTTTTTTAATATCTGCATTGCACCACAGTGACAAAGACTATCTGCTCATTTTATTATGTAATCAGGATAACAAGAAAAGGAAAGCACCAAGCAACAGCCTCTATACCCCTTCTATAGAGTGTGCTGTCCATTGCGAGAGAAGTTAGCATAGAATGTATTTCCACTCTACAAGGAGAGAGAGATCCCACCAAATAGCTCAGACATGCCGCACACCATAGAATGCAGCAAGTACATACTTGTGCTCCCTGCCAGAAGGGTCATGATAACCAAAAGGGTCTAAGACTAGCACTATCTCTAGGCCACACCTTTTCCTCCATGTAATCCTCAGGCGTGTGCTGCAGTTTGGTTAGAGCAAGGCTCCTTTGGGGGAAGATTTAGTTTTAGCCATTCCGGAAGATAGATATTTTAACCAGCTGCAACCTGTTTAAAAAATTTGAAAAGTATGTACAATTGTGGTTAACATTACTGGCATCCTTGCAATTCAAACCCTTAATGTCCAATATCTCCTTAAAAAAAAAAGTGGCCAGTAAATGGCTTTGGACTATATATGTACACGTGTTTGGTATTGTTTCTTTTGTGTGTCAATTAAAAAAGGAAATAGTAGAAAACAGTATAAAAAAAACACACTGGAACATTGCCAGGACATGATTACTGGCACCCTTATAAAACAATTCAAATCAAGAATATTTGGAAAGAGCTGAAATCTGCCGTTGGTAAAAGGAATCCTGGAAGCATTAGTGAGCTGGGGGAGGGAGGGAAAGAGGGGGAGAAACTAGCAGCAGGCAGGATGTATAAAACTTATAGATGGCTACAAGAAATGTTTAGAGGCGTTCATCACTGCCGAATATTAATCCTGTCCAGATCATATTCTGGGTTCCACCCCCCCCCCCTCAGAAAACTACTACATCTACAGTAAGTTGCACAGACATCTTTAAAGTTGTATAACTTTGGACTATTAAATTAGTATGACGACATAGCTGGAATATTTCCAATTATTTCTCAAGATACTATACATAACATACCTAAAATGCAAGGGTGCCAATAATGTTGACCACAACTGTAGATCTCCACTGCTGCTAGTTTTTCTTTGGTGTTTTTTTGTTATTTTTTTTTGCAAAACACATACATATTCTACAGTTAAGCATTCTTCTATGGTCCAAGTCATAACAGCCTAGTTTTGAGGCTAGGTATATTACACAAATACATTTTTTCTTCTTAAAATTGCCACCCCAAAACCAAAAACTTGTGGGGATAAATAAACCTTTGTGGACAGAGCAGATAGTGTTAATGGAGCATCTCTGGTGGCTCCAGCAATCCCAGAATTTCCTTGAGTCATACCTACTATTTTTGGCATCCCCTTATGACCCAAAGGGACCCTTTAACAAAAGGCTATTTGTCTTTTCGTTACTTGCTTCAGGTGAGAGACAGATACAGTAGGTAGTCCTCTGTCCCTAAAAGGCTTATAATTTAAAATTTGTTCCCAATCATCAAGTGCTCTGCCTAAGGTCATAAGCGGTAATCAGTGGCATCCGAGTCCTTGCTGCCCTGGTATTTGGCATGCTGTGCTAACAACCCTAGGCTACTCCTCTACTCTATTCAGCAACACTAAAAAGCTGACGATACATGCCCTCTTTTTTTAGTGCCATCAAGTCAGTGCTGACTCCTGGTGACCCAGTGTTTTCTTGGCAATGTATCACTGGAAGTAGATTGCCAGGCCTTTTCTTCCAAGGCAATGGAGGGTAAAGTGATTTGCCCAAGGTCACAAGGAGTGCCAGTGATCTTCTGGGTACTAGGCATTTGCTCTAACCACTAGGCTACTCCTCCACTCACATGACCTCTAGCACCCAACAAAATACTGTGTGGGGAGGTGGGGTTGATAGATTTTGAATTGGCTTGTAGGGATCAAGCTACAACAATAATGTAAAAAAACCCCCACACTATTAAATAAAATGGAGGTGGTGAAGGGGGAAGCAACAGGGATAGTTAACCCTGTAGTACTGCAGCACACTAGACTTTGCTTCCAAGCTTCTGCCCAGCAGAAGTAATGCACTTGAGCTCCAGAGAGAGAGGAAAGGAAGATATCTACCATCAGTTTTTCACTGCATTAATAGCAGCCAAGTAATATTATAAAGGTTTAGTCTGAGATTTCTCTGTGGTCAAGAGATGGGAGGGACAATGTCTACTGGCTGCACCAGCCAGGAAGAGAACAAGAGTTACTGTTACTTAGTTATAATACATGAGGTAGCAAATAATTCAGCTCACCCCAAGCACCCGTCAAAGCACCCTGCCACGTGACCAACTATGGTTTCATCCTACATCATTCTTCAAATCTCACTAGCCTCTTACCTTTAATGGGTAACCAGTATAGGGAGGGAGATGAGAAGTTAGCAAAACTAAAATTTGTAGTTAACGAGATAGCAGTACAGTATACTATTTTATTTTATTCACATTCTCTTATATACTGCGCTATTCTGCATCAGTGCGGTTTACATTGAACAAACTGAAATTACATTGAACAGGGCATTATAACTTGGAGATAACTATTTTACAGGGAACACTAGTTAATATTCCATTCATACACGCAAGGATCGATTGCATACTAAATGTTAAACTATTAAACTATTGAGCTATGCTTGTGAGCTGATTACTTTTAACTTGACATACTACTTACAGCAGCATATCAAAGAGGTTTACAATGAAATGAACCGGAGGTCAGACATAAGAATGGAATAAAACAGCTAAAAATTTATGGGCGGCTAGAACAAGGCAGCCAAACACAGAAACAAACAAATACACACAGGGATAAATCTGCCCTGACCTCAAGTACTCCATCACTACTCCTGTTCCGCACACACCCGAAAAGCAAGGCCAAAAAGCCAGGTTCAGAGGCCGCTCTTGAAATATGACTCAAGCATAAGGGTATAGAATTCTAGACAGTGGAAACTATTGTTCAGCTTTTCAATAGGAATCCGACAATAGTATTGTGTTTCTTTCAATAAGTTAGAATATGGTTGCACAAAGATATGGGGCATGGAATAGCCATCACACCACACATTCCCTGATAACTAGATTTCACACATCAAAACCCTAGACTGCATTATAAATATGAATTTTTGGAAACAAAAACCATTCAAAGATTTCACAAGACTGGGTACCTGGGAAGGGTAGAGTATGTCACCATACAGACTGGAAAGTAATACCATCAAAAAAAAATACTGGAGGAATACTCAGTTACAGTAGAAACATCCCACCCCTTCCATGTGGCCTATGAACCTGCACATAGCTTACAGAACAATAGTGCCAAATAGGTATGATAAGGCTTCAGTTAAAACAAAAATTAAAAAAAAATAAAATAGTGCCCAGATAAAGATGGGAAGAGTGGGGTTCACCAGGTCACATGGAACCTAGAAACTGCATCTTGGCACCCAGGATTCTGTGCTTTCAAATACATTTTTTTTGCCACTTAACAGCCGTTTTCCTTGCTCCTAAACATGTGATTTAGCTCTCTTTCTCCAAGTCACACAAAGCAGATCTTTGGGGCTGGTTTTGTGGTCTCGGAGATGTCTCAGATATTGGCTCCTAAGCTCTAAGGAAAATTTGTCAAGGCCTGAAAAGAAGAAAAAAAAAAAAAAAAAAGCACACACTTCAAAACATCAATGTGCCAGATTGCCGTAATTGGCAAAGTGCCTTCTGTGAAAAAGTCTGCAGTTAACTAATGCTCAATTAGTAGCTCATAAATTAGAATACTGGGAAGAAAATAAAAGGGGGGGGGGAGGAAACAAAAAACCCAAAACATAACAGAAGTGCTAATGCTTCTCCCACCCCAAATATCTAAAAAAGCTATTTACCAGTTCCCCTCCCCCCATTCTCTACCTATAGAAAAAAAAAGTGTTTGGTAGCACACACTTGGGCTGCAACTCTAGCGGAAGACTGCATCAACTTAGAGGGGAGTGCATCCATCCCAAAGCCATTAGCACAATCTTGAGTGTTCATAATGCTCTAACTGGCATGCAGGTGTACTTCATGCCACCTCCGTGGGTGGTTTTAAATGCACCCATGCCAATGGTAACATTTGCAGTTGGCACACACCCATAAACGCATCATAAATGCCCACCGTTCTGCTCTGAACCTGCCCAGTCATGCACTACCTGGTGAGCAAAGGGCCCCATTCTAACTGTTAGCACATGGAAAATGTGCCATGCTAAGTTTACTAAACGTGTCCCATTGTTTGCTTTGTGTACCCCAATAACAAACTCTGTGTATGTGTGTGGTAACCATCAAAAGAAAGACTTAAAAAAACATGGCAAACAAAATATTTGCCTGTTAAGATTCTAAAATTTTTGTTCTATACAAATAGTTTGTTAAACACACCCCCCCCCCCCCCCAGAATACCACCTCCAACACAAAGCGATAAAATAGGCTTCTATTGCTTTTTTGGCATAGAGCACAAACTACATTTCTGACCTGGACGGGCCACTATTGGAAACAGGACGCGATCTAGCATGGTAATAAATATAAGGCCTGATATTCAGAAACCCTTATTTGGCTAAATCTTTGTAGTTCATCAGGATAAGAGCACACAAGCCAGGTATGAAGCCATCTGACACTCCACTTTTTCCCCTCACCTGTGGGACACTTCTCCCTGCTGTTTGAATTCGGTATAAGGGGATTCCAGACAAAAACCCAGTTCTCAGAACCCACCTATTTCAACAGGCTTTCCTCCTTCCAACCTGTGTGTCCTGTCCTTTAAATGATTGGCGTTCCTTTCTAAGTTTGGATTATTTTATATTGTAAACTGCCCCCACATCAAATCTTAATAAGACTAAACATTCAGCAGCACCATGTGCTTAGTGTAGGGGTGGTCTATGGATGGAGCAAGGGCAGTGGTGATCGTCCTGCTAGCCTGATCTGCATAAGGGTAAAATTGATCTGGATAGCAGCTAATAATGTGGGGGAGGGGACATTTTCAGCAGCAGCAACTGCTCCTGCTACTTTACATCTGAGCTGGATAGTTAATGCAGGGGCCATATCCTGCCACAGGTTAGCCAGACTGCAAGCTAGTCAGAGGCAATATTCAGCCGCTGGCCAGACTGCAAAATCAGCTAAAGTTAGGACAGCCATACAGCCGCTTTAACTGGCCAGCAGTCCAATATTGCTGCTGACTGGTTAACCCCGGGTGTCACCCCAACGCTAAGTGCATCAGGGTGTCCAAACTCTGTACGAAAGAATATTCAGCAGCACTCATCTGTTTAGTACTGCTGGATATCCTGCCGACCGTGGCTTAAACTTGTTGGCAGATCTGCTAAGCTGTTAAACCCTTTTGACAATGCCCCAATCATCCTAAGTGCTATCAGGATAGCAGCAGAATATCGCCAGTACCGACACTGACAACGATTATACTTCAAACACACCACTGTGCTTAAGTCCCATATAACATTAAAATATCGTACTAAAAGTCAGTAAGTGCCCACAGTTTGTTTTGTTTGCTTAACATGAAAATGGTTAATTTCTTTAATCCAAAATGATATACTGTTCTTCGTATCTAGTGATTAGCTTATGATAAGCGACTTTAATTAAATAGCAAGCACAGCAGTAAGAGGGCAGAAGACAAAAACCATGGGCTCCTTTCACTAACACTTAGCATGATCCATTTTAAACGCTTAGTGCACACTAAAAGGGCCCTTTCCAAGTGATTCCAACATTGTTTCATTCTCCCTATAATCACCAAAATTGATATTGTTAAAATAAAAAAAGGGGGAGAAACTTGATTCACACGTTTTTTGGGTTGGTTTTTTTTAGTGCAGTCAAATCAGTGCCAACTCCTGGCAACCCAGCTGCTTCTGGGTTTTCTTGGCAATGTATCACCAAGCCTTTTCTTCCGAAGCAATAGAGGGTAAATTGACTTGCCCAAGACCACAAGGAGTGCCAGTAGGAATTGAACCCTTGATCTTCTGCAGACTAGGCACTCGCTCTAACCACTAGGCTACTCCTCCATTCTGTTTAGCAAATGCTATTACAGAATGCTTACATCATTAATAAGAATTACTACTACTGATCATTTGTATAGTGCTCAAGGTGTACTCAGCGCTGTACAGACACATATAGAAGACGGTCCCTGCTCAGAGTTTACAGTCTAGTCAAGACAGACAACACAAGAGCTGAGGACAAGGATATGTCTAGGGTAAGGGGAAGCGCCCCCCCCCCCCTTCATCACAGAAACATATCAGACAAATATGCTGGGGGGGGGGGGGGTTGGTTGTTTTATTTTACATACAACTACAAGGAGATCCAATAGTCTTAAGTCTGGTGTCAAAACATTCCACAGATTAGGTGTTGCTGTAGGGAAAAAAACCCAACCCTGCAATCTCTGTAAACAAAACTCTGTTCTCAACAGAAGGGCTAACTTCCTGTTAGAGTGTGAGAGAGAGAGAACGCCACCTTTCTAGTTTATAAACCTTCAATTACATCTAAACTGAACAAGAAGCCATAGCCACAGTTTGAAGCAAACCCCTTGGATGAACTTAAAATCAATTCAGAAAGCACATTCAAAAACCAAGCTACTAAAAAGGTTAACAAACATTAATGTGTATTTTGCCCATTTCTATGTGCACAGCAGCACTTAGTACATGTTTACTTTTGTTAACAAACATTTACTAAAGCAAATATGCCCCTAAATCTACGAAGTATACTCACCCAACGCTGCATGAGAGCCAGAGAGTTACGAGTTACAACTTACACTTATCAAGAATTATTGTAGGTTCATGTAAATGTACTGTTTGAGTACTGTTCAAAAAAAAATTTGAGTATAGCCTTCCACAGCTCGTCATTCATTTTTAAATATGAGCGAGTGAGTATCTTGTTTTCACCAAATTTGCAAAGACTGATCTAAACAAAACAAAAATTAAATCACCACCCTCATTTATGTGCTTAGCTGCTTCATGCAGAAGAGGATTTTACCTACCAGGTCTTTTTCTGCACACATTTTATTCTGGGATTGGGAAAAACAAATTATGTTCTGTACACAGCATTTTACTGTATCTGGTAAGTTAAAAAATTCCTCCAAATTAAAAGCTAATATGATTAAGAAAGTGGCTAACAAACTGAAAATTTAAGCACCAGTGTCAAAAAAACAACACACACACACCTTTAACATTTTGATTTTTCTTGGATGTGAGGTACTAGCAGCCTTTGAACTCTGATGTTTAATAGCCACACAGTCTCTCTAATAGGTTAAAGAGAGAGTCCTAGGTAAAAACATCTGGTAAGTATTGATACTTAAATTTACATATCTATAACAAAAAAGGTCTCATTTATAACCTACGACAAGAACAACAAATCGCACTTGAATTCATAATGCTGCTATCAAACATCATGAAATAGGTTGGATAACATTTGCATCTTCAGTCACTGCCCAAGGATGGATTTTCTCAATTACACCAGCCACTTATACAATACTCTATAAAATGAGAAAACAATCCCAAGAAGCTTATATCGCCGCAGAAAATCGTTTCCTGATTCTCTACGCACTTTGACAAGGAAAGATAGAGAACTAAAAGCAGCTACAAAAAACACGGAAAACGCCGCACTCTCTCAAAATCAGTTTTATACCCATGCATTTTCTAAAGTAATTACAAAAAGTACACTGTTGCCTCTTCCTTTAGCAAACGCCTTCACGGCGAAGGCTTAGTGGCAAAATGAAGCAGTCCAACCCTTGCAAAAGGAAGTGTTGACTCAAAGCTACGGGCTGTAAAGGGAGGTTACTTAATACAACAGGCTCTAGGGCAGCTCTCAAATAGACACAGAGAATCATGCTACCTTACTTAAAAGAAGCGAA
The DNA here is from genome assembly GCA_033557465.1 of Ichthyophis bannanicus. Lineage (NCBI taxonomy): Eukaryota > Metazoa > Chordata > Amphibia > Gymnophiona > Ichthyophiidae > Ichthyophis > Ichthyophis bannanicus. Next base: position 675,460,135 of record CM066032.1, on the reverse strand, counting down.
AAGCCTTAAACTTCCACATTTTTCTTAACATTCAAAACAAAAAGCAAAACAGACAAGTAACACTTTTCTAACATTCGTAACAGGCAAGTTCTTAAATAACACGAAATAAGATGAAACGAACCTCTCTCCTCCCCCTCCTTCTCGAGTCACATTCACCATTTTCTAAGAGGAAGTGCTCGGCAAGCGGAAGACTCAACTGCTGCTTGCCATAGATGCCACCTCCGTGGGTGCTTGAGCACACCCGAGCTTCGCTCCTACACTTCTACAGCCCGAGAGCCGAGAACTCCATGCCACAGAAGACAAGAGCAGGCAGAAGAAAAGTGATTCAATCTCCTAGGCTACTATTCCCACCTCCACCCTGCAAGTTAACCTATTGACTGAGTGTTCGACCAATGGGCTGCAGAGAGAAAGGGAGCTATAGGAGACCATTGGATGGCTGTGTCTAACCAATGGACTGCAGGGGAAAGAGGGCGCTGCTGCAGCCTATTGGCTGGCTCTGTCTGGCCAACGGGCTGCAGGAGCAGGAGGGAGCTTCGGAAGCCTAGCAGCGTTCCACATCCTGTTTGCACTGGTGGGAGGAGGAAGATGCCGAGGGATGAGAGGAATTGGGAACTGAAGTGCCGCTTGGGCGAGGTCTGAAGTGCTAGGGAGTTAATTTGCTGCGAAGGAGAATACCGCTAAGGCAGAGAGCCTGGATGAGGGGGCAGTGAAGTTATGGGAGAGGAGCTGAGAGGGGATAGGTATGTGATGGAGGAAAGGCGCTGATAAAAGATCTGGGAGAGAGGAAGACGAACAGGCAGAGAAGCTGGGTGAGGAAGTAGTAGATGAGGAGGCCTGGGAGAGGATTCATGCGACTGGGAATGGACGTGGCTGAGAGAAAGATTGTGAGAGGAAAGGGGGATCAGAGAAGAGATAAGAAGGTGAGAAAAGGAAGAGAAAGAAGAGCCGAGAGAGAAGGATGTGGAGGAGTAATGGGGTGGAGACTAGGAGATTAAAGAAAATAAGCTACGGAGAGACAAACTATGGAGAAGATACTCACATGAAGGAAATAGAATTCTAAACAACTGAGAAGACAAGAAAATAATCCTTAAAACAGTTGAAAAATGTACACGTAGCATGTCACAATGGCGTATGCGGGGCTGGTGCTGCCTAATAGGTGAACTGGGCAGTCACTTAGAGTGCCAGCATTTCCAAGGTGCCCCATTGCTGCTACTGCCACCTCTCGCCAGGACCTGCAGCGGTGGCAATGTCATTAAAACAGCAACACAGTGCTTATCCAAAGTCTATGTCGCTGCACTGCTGTTAATGCTCACTGTCACCGGATGCTTCTGCCTCCGCTGACATAGACATCCTGTTTGCATGAGGGACACTATTGCACCCATGCAGACAGGAAGTCTGCATTGGAGAGGGCAGAAGCATCTGGTCAGTGTGTATGAACAGCAGCACAGAGTCGGAGGCTGTTTTAATGGCATTGCTGCTGCAGTTCCCTGAGAGAGGCAAAAGCATGGGTGGGGATGGAAGCAGGGAGGGCAACAGGATTGAGGATTTGCTTAGGGTGGTTCATATTCTTGCACCGGCCTTCAGCATGTTTCCCCCATTTGCAGAATCAGGTATGTGGGAGGTTCATATGCATGTCTTATAGAAAGTGTTGAAGGTGTGTGCATGCGTGTGTGTCAGCAGGTGCATGCGCATGTGTGTGTTAAGGGGAGTGTCGAGGATTGTGTGCATACATGTACATGTCTGTGTTGGAGGTACGTGTGTGTGTCAGGATGTGTGTATCATGGGGAGTATCAGGTGTGTGTGTTTTTAGGAGTGTCGGCTGCATGTATGTGGCAAAGAGCTGCATGTATGTACGTGCCTCAGGGGCTATGCATATGCACATGTGTCAAGGACCAGGGCGGCTCAAGGCAATCTGCTGCCTGAGGTGAAAAATGAGCTGGTGCTCCTCCACCCAAAATTTAGAGGCCTCCTCAGAACTCTAGTCAGGGAGCAGGGGTGTCCCCTAACTCAGAACACCAATCAAGTGGTTGTTCCAAGAAAAGGAGCAACACATTCCCAGTTTATATAACTTTGCAATGTTTATAGGGATCAAAAATTGTAGTAATTATGCAGTCTGGGAATCTAATATAAAACGTGTTGACTTCTAACATTGCACACTTATTAAATGCAAATATATATTCTGCAAAAATGAAGGAGATGCAAGGTGATCAAACACCAAGGAGTAAAATTGAAAGCAAGAATGCTAATATAGTTTATAACATCACATTTTATTTTGATGCTGTAAACTGCACAGTGGTTCATGCTTTTTTAACCTATATTCTGCATCCAAAGAAACCCCTACCCTTTTTGCCATGTCTTGTCTTACTTGGTTTGTAAAATTCCTCTTTTCTTTTTTTTTTATATGATGGCGTTCTTTTCTTAATCTCTGCAGCTTGTAATTTTAATTAATTGTGAACCACCCAGATGCCTATTTTGGTGTGGGTGGTATATCAAATTTTAATAAAACATAAACATAGGACATTTCCCCATAGAATGCAACATGCCAAAATTAATTATTGATACTGGTGTCATCTCAGTAACAGCAGTATCGACCTTCATGAGTACTGGGCATATTGTAAAGTACTGGGCATGAGTACTGGGCAAAACTTTACAAAAAAACACTTGGCCTATAAAGAAAATGAAACATACCATAACAGCATTAACATATGGATCAACAAGAGACTATACTGTACTGATGGACTATATCTCTCCGCCGCAGGGAAAAGGATCCTAAGTGAAAAATTTGGGCATTTAAACTAGGGAAAGGGGGTGATGGATGGAGAAGGACAAGCTCGGTACGTCACTCCCAGCAAAAGAAAAAATAACACTGGAAACAGCCACACTTTTGAACAACACATCAATGGCAAGCGGGATGGGGCGTATAGAACAAAATCCATGCAAAAGGCAGGCAAGCCATTCAACAAATGCTGGAAAACAATGAGTACAAATGCACAAAGCCTAGCCAACAAAGTTCCTGATCTGGAAGCCCCAATGTGGCAATGGACTTGGGCAATGTGGCCATTACAGAAACATGGTTTAACGAGTCGCATGAATGGGATATAGCCATAGCTGGCTATAATCTATTTAGAAGAGATAGGGTAGAAAAGGAGGAGGAGTAGCCCCGTATGTCAAAAGCAATATTAAAGCGGCTGAAATGCAAGGGACATGGGGAAAAGAAGAAGCACTCTGGATTGTGTTGGAAAGAGGAGATAGCACTGTCATCCATACTGGTGTGGTCTACAGGCCTCCAACTCAAACCGAAGAAATGGATAGCGAATTGATTGTTGATAGTGCAAAGATAGCCATGAAGGGGGAAGTGATCATATTGGGTGACTTTAATCTACCCGATGTGGATTGGAGTACAAATCTGGAAAAAAATTGTAGATGCCTTCCAAGATATGTTACTGAAACAAATGGTGACGGAACCGTGCTGGATTTAGTGCTCACTAATGGAGAAAGCATGTCAAATATCCAGGTGGGATAAGGAAAGTAAATAACAACAAGAGGAAAAGGAAACCTATTTGGTTCTCCAAAGAAGTGGCTGTACAAATAAAGGCAAAAAACATCTTTCACAAAATTCAGAAGCTCGCAAACAGAGGAACACAGAAAAGAATACAAGATCAAATTAAAATAGACAAAAAGAGAAATAAGGAAAGCAAAATCAAAGGCAGAAGAAAAGATGGCTAAAGATGTGAAGTGTGGCGACAAGACTGTTTTCAGGTATATTCGGGAGAGGAGGAAAATCAGAGGTGGAATTGCAGGACTCAAAAGTGCTAGGAACGGATTCGTGGAAAGTGACATTGAAAAAGCAACAATGCTAAACAAATACTTCTGCTCTGTTTTCATTAGAGAAAATCCTGGAGAAGGACCACCTTTGGTTAACAAATATACAAATGGGAATGGAGTAGATACCACATCATTCACAAAAGATGATGTGTTAGAACAGCTTGCAAAACTGAAAGTGGACAAGTCTATGGGACCAGATGGGATACACCCCAGGATACTGAAAGAGCTCAGAGAAGTTCTTGCAGGGCCTTTAAAGGATGTTTTTAATAGATCCTTGGAGACAGGAGCAGTTCCACGAGACTGGAGAAGGTCTGATGTGGTACCTCTCTACAAAAGTAGTAATAGGGAAGAAGTGACAAACTACAGGCCAGTAAACCTTACCTCAGTGGTGGGAAAAGTAATGGAGGCGCTCCTGAAAGAGCAAATAGTGGACTTCCTCAAAATCAATAGGTTGCATGATCCGAGGCAACATGGTTTTACCAAAGGACGATCTTGCCAAACAAATCTGACTGAGTTCTTTGACTGGGCGTCCAGAGAACTAGATCGAGGGCATGCAATGGATGTGATCTACCTAGATTTCGGCAAAGCTTTTGATACTGTTCCTCATAGGAGGCTTATCAATAAACTAAACAGCTTGGGGATGGCTCCCAAGATGGTGAACTGGATCAGAAATTGGTTGACTGATAGATGACAGAGGGTGACGGTAAACGGAACTCACTCGGATAAAAGGAAGTGATTAGCGGTGTGTCCCAGGGTTCAGTCTTGGGACTGGTATTGTTCAATATATTCGTGAGTGATATTGCTGAATGGAAAAGTCTGCCTTTTTGCAGATGACACCACAATTTGCAACAGAGTGGACTCCCTCAGGGAATGGGGAACATGAGGAAAGATCTACAAAAGCTGGAAGAATAGTCTAATGCTTGGCAGTTAAGATTTAATGTGAAGAAGTGCAGTGTAATGCACTTGGGAAGCAGAAATCCAAGGGAATTGTATACGACAGGGGGCGAGAGATTGATGTGCATGGACCAGGAGAAAGACCTTGGTGTGATTGTTTCTGATGATCTCAAGGTGGCAAAACACTGTGACAAGGCAGTGGCAAAAGCCAGAAAGATGCTGGGTTGCATACAGAGAGGAATTACCAGCAGAAAGGAAGAGGTTCTAATGCCACTCTACAAGTCACCGGTGAGGCCTCACTTGGAATATTGTATTCAGTTTTGGAGACCATATCTCGCAAAGGATATAAAAAGGCTGGAAGCAGTTCAGAGGAAGGTGACGAAAATGATTTGAAGCCTGCATCAGAAGACTTATGAGAAGAGACTTGAAGACCTACATATGTACGCTCTGGAGGAGAGGAGGGACAGGAGAGATGTGATTCAGACCTTTAAATACTTAAAGAGTATTAATGGACAAACAAACCTCTTCCAAAGACGGGGAAGCTGTAAAGCTAGAGGGCATAACATGAAGCTGCAAAGGAGTAAACTGAAAGGCAATGTCAGGAAATACTTTTTCACTGAAAGGGTGGTAGATGCTTGGAATGCCCTCCTGATGGAAGTGGTGGGGACAAACACAGTGACAGAATTCAAAATGGCATGGGACAGACATAGTGGATCCCTTTATAGCAACAAGATAAAATTAAAATACTCGTAAGCATAACTATCTCGTATCTGAACAAATAGGGTGACCTACACGGAGCGGTGGGTACACCCCTAAACAAAGGCATGGGAAAAGGTGACCTGCATGGAGCAGCAAGTGCACCTACTCTTGTCGCCTTGCTGGGCAGACTAGATGGACCTTACTGATCTTTATCTGCCGTCATATATATGTTACTTTGTAACTTAGAAAGCTCACACAAGGAGCCTATGCAGAAGAGAGCAGCACCATTAAGTACTACATTGGGCCTTGGAACATCCATACACCTATTTGGAAAACTGAACAAGTCAGATTACTACAGTACAGATCCCTACATAGAAACTCCATTCTAACAGCACACATTGCATCGGTCACACACACAGAACACAGATAGACCCTTATCAAGTACAGAATAATTGACCACTAATCGAAAATAGAAATACAGACAAAAATTCAACTGAAACCCCCAAAAGCCAGACAATGCACATAGTACAATACCAGAGAAAAAGAAAGAGATGTAGATGCTTCTGTACTGTGCCGAATATAAAGACAGTCATTAAGCTAAAACCTAAAAAATATCAAATGACTACCACTGATCTCTCAAAATGAAGAAAGTCATTGAAATGCACCACTGAGTTCCATAAACACATAAAACTCTTATAGAATCTTTTTTTATTTTTTTTATGCGATTATTTTCAACACGGAAGGGTATCACTTCACACAGGGCTCTTGATGAGCCCGAAAAATGCATGTCGTGTGCAAAAATAACTTTGGTGCTTCCTTATGGGGGACAAATATCGCCTGCTCATGAGATACGTGTTACTTCACTATTACAAAAGTTATATGGAATTCTGGGTTCCGTACCTGGTTAATAAAAGGGATTTCCCGACGCGGAGGGGAAGGCTTCTATCCTTCCCGCTCTTGCTGGGGGACTCCGACATAAAATAAGATTCTATAAGAGTTTTATGTGTTTATAGAACTCAATGGTGCATTTCAATGACTTTCTTCATTTTGAGAATATAAAGACAGAACATGTAGGGGCCAGTTTTCAAAAAGTCTGATATTTAACGGGATGTCCGGTGACCACAGTGCTACCCACATTATCTGGATATTCACCAGCAGTATCAGGATAGTGACTGCCACTGAATATCAGGGCTGAGCGCCACTGTTGGATAAGTGCTGACTGAAAATCATCACTTATCCCAATAACCATGTAGGCCTGCTTTGCATGTGGCCTAAGTTATTTGGATAACTGCCAACTATCTAGACAAGTTGGTATTTATCAGAATGGCAATGGTACCACCCTTGCTCCATCCAGAGACTGCCCCTGCACAGGAAAAGTGCAAGAATAGGTGAGCCTCAATCCTGATGACCCCCTTCTCTCACCCCACCCCTGCCCCTCTCCAGTCAAGTGAGTGCCAACACCAAAGTAGTGTTAGAGGCTTTGGGTAAGCACTACATTGCTCATTTAATGGCATTACCCCCACTCCAGGTCCCAGAGAGGAGAGGCTATGGGCCACCCTGGAAACAATGATGCTCTAGGAAACCACCTAGTTCATATAATGGGCAGCGGTAGCCCTGCCCCTGCACTAACCAGATATTGTAAGAGAGATCTGTGGAAATACTGAATGGCACTATCCGGATAGTACCGCTGATTATTGTTGTCAGCATCCTTATCTGGACCAGCTAAGGGTTCTGAACATCATGCCCCTAAGTATTAAATATTGACATATTCCAATTACTAAATTAAAAATAAAGTTCCTATTTGTATCTTTTTGTTGTCTAGCCATTTTATTTTCGAATCATGTTGATCTCAGTCTCTGGTTTTTGCTTTCTTCTGTCTTTAACTCACTTTCTAGGATCTCCCCATTAACATGTCAGTGGGGGCATGACCGGCAAGCCCTTTGAAGCACGCATGTCTCAAAGGTCCCGCGTTTATTGTGGATTTTCTTACTGCTGCTGCCGAGTTTAGGAGAAGCGGCAGTGGAACACATGACAGCATGGGCGGGAAACAAAAGATGCTGAGCAGTGCATTTACTGCTCATTTCATTACCACTGCCGCTGCTGAACTCAGGAAGTGGCAACGGCAATGGTGGTGGCCGGGGGAAGAGGGGAAGGTCGGTGTGGGTGACATTATTTAGGCAGGAGTGAGGTGGCCGTAGCGACCGCCTCACCCTGCCTAATGATAGAACCACCCCTGTCAGGGACTGTGTGCATGTGTACGTGTGGGGGGTAGCTGTGTGTGTCAGGTGGTGGGTAATTGGGTGTTTTTGAGGGGGGTGACTATATGTCTGTGTCAGGGATGGGGGCTGTATGCATATTCCCCTGTCTTCCTTGTCCCTCCCACACTCTTGCACTAGTCCCCCTTTCTACGTTGTCCTCTCCACCCACCCATGCACTCTCTCAGGCCTTTCACTCCTTTCCCTTCTCCTTTAATGCACTTGTCTCTTCTTCCCTTCTCTAACCTGCTTCTTCCCTTATTCTTCACCTCTTTTCCTCTTCTAGCATAGTAACCTTCCCTTATGCCCCACCCTTTTCTTTCCTCTTAACCCACCCTTCCCCTAGACTCCACCTCCTTTCCCACTCCACTTCTCTCAAAGTCCTCCTGGATCAGGGACTAGGGTTGCCAACTGGCTCCAGATTCGCCCGACAGGTTGGATCCAGTCCTGAGTTAGCTGCACTGCATGCAAGGTCATGTAGTCTTGCTTCTCTTATAGAGTGCAGGATCATATCAAGTTAGAAATGTGCCCTGTGCGACTAATGAGTTTGGCGCACCCCCCACCCAACTACTTTCAGTAACTCATTTTTTTTTTAGCTTCTGGGAAGGCCAGTGATGATATCAGTGTCCCCTTCTGTGCTTGCGCCCTGTGAAGCCACACTGTTCACACAGCCCTAGATATGGCCCTGATATAGTGTAATAGAGACATTAGAATGACAAGTCTCTGCATGCAATGGCGTAAACCCAGAACTGGATCCAACCTGTCAGGCAAATCTGGGGCCAGTTGTCAATCCTACCAGGGAACCCACCAGCCTGTGCAAGTCACATTCCTGGCCAGTAGGACCCAAGGACTCCCTTTGGTCTTTGTAGGATGCAGCTCAGCTCTTCTTGCCAGTGGGACTCAGGGTCTCCACCAGCTTTTGCAAGCCACAGCACCGACTCTTTTCACCAGCGCAACCTGGAGATTCTTGGCCACCGTTCCACTCTTCATTCTGGCATGACTAGGACTCCTGCAGGCTCTTCTTCCTGCTTGTTTTGGGGGGAGACGAGCAAGCATACACATGTTTGAGCATGCGTATGCATTTGCAATCCAAACATGCATAAAACAAATAAAACTTCTCCAGTCACCTGACAATCATGCCGATGCACAGGACTGTACCGAGCCCTGTGTGAGCGGTGCGGCCGCACAGGGCACAAAGACTTAAAGGGCGCATTTCGGCTCTCTGTTGTTGCCTGCCACCGCCACTTTTTTGGCGGCAGGCAGAAGCAGAGAGACGAAATGCGCCTCTTAAGTCTTCGCACCGGCACACTAAGCAGGTCTGGTCTCTCCGGGAGGGACCAGACCTGCTTAGCGTGCTGGCGACTTGCATATCGAGCGCACGCGCCCCCTCCTGCACCCCTATAAAGTGTCTAAATGGAGGTGTGGGAGGGGGGGGCGCGCACCCGATGTGCAAGTCGCACAGGGCGCATTTCAGTCTCGGTACGGCCCTGCTGATGCAGAAAACAGGCATTGAAGTCACACTCTTATCAACATTTTACGCCTATTTGCAGCGCACTGATAATGTGTGACTTCTGCATGGGCATGCAGAAAGGTGATCATATGCAAATTACCCAAGCATTAGCCATTCGTTAAACTGCGCAAATGGCAGCGTTAAACTGGGAGTTTGGCATGCTCTCTCAGAGAAACGGGCACTGCATGGCTAATTTGCATATGAACCCCCTACACTATTTTGATGGCATCGGAGGCTTTCTCTGATGCTTAGAACATCTGAGAGGACTCCCCTCAGATGATCCAGGCATCAGAGAAAACCTCCGATGCCATCAGAATACTGTTAGGGGCCAGAGCCCCCAACAGAAAGCGAATCCCTGGTGGTGCAGTGGCCCCAATCCCCCCACCCCCTTCCCAACTAAAAATCAACCTGGTGGCCAAGCGGCCTTGGAACACCCCCCCCCCCCCCCCCCATCTTTCCCAACTAAAAATCTACCTGGTGGTGCAACGGCCCCGAACCTCCCACCCCCTCCCGGTACCTTTAGAAATGAGCAGGAGCGCTGCTTACGTGCTCCCACTCTTGTCCTGCTATCTTGAAAAATGGCGATGCCTGGTCCCACGTGGTGCAGCCTGGGATGCACCAGGCAGGGTTAGATTGCCATATAAGGCATATTCTACCTTATATGGTAGTCTGACCTTGCCTGGTGCATTCCAGAATGCACCATGTTGGGCCAGGCTCTACCATTTTTCAAGATGTTGGGGCAAGAGCACGAGCACGAGCACATGGGCAGCTCTCCCGTTCATTTCTAAAGGTACCAGGAGGGGGTGGGAAGTTTGGGCCCGTTGGGCCACCAGGTATATTTTTAGTAGAGTGGGGAGTGGGAGGTTTGGGCCGCTGGGCCACTAGGGATTATTTTTATTTGGGCGGGTGGGGAGATCGGGACCACTGGGCCACCAGAAATTTGCTTTCTGTTGGGGGCAGTGGCCTCCCAACAGTATTTTGATGGCATTGGGGGTTTTCCCCGATGCCTGGATCATCTTTGACATTTCTCCTCAGATAATTCAAGCATCGGGGAAAGCACCTGATGCCATCAAAGTACTGTCGGGGGCTGGACAAGGCTGTTCGGGCGCTTAAACTTTGTTTTGTTAATTTTCCTAAGGTTTCTCTACTTTCACCTCAAGCTGTTTTGCATTTTTTGGATGTCCTTAAGATACCTGAAAATGCTTTCCTTCCTACTGCCAAGGTTTTTTATCTTTTGCTTAGGGCTGTTTTTGGTCCTAGAACGGAACCCTTGGCTGAGGGAGCTTATCAGGAGTCAGATTCTTTGGATCTAATGGGATTGCTGGAAAGTTCTTAATCTGAGATTATACAGCAGGGCACTATGTTAGTTTCCTTTGTTTTTCACAGGACAGAGACCGTGTTCAACGTCTGTTCTTTAACCACAGAACTGAGTTGTTTATGAGGGCGAAAGTATGGGTTTTCCCTGATTTTTCTAGGGCTACTCAGGAGCGAAGGAAGAAGTTTATAGGTATGCAGCAAGCTGTATTAGATCTAGGAGCTTCCTTCAGTCTCTGATTCCCCAATAAATGTGCTGTGCGTTATGAAAATAATAGGTATTTGTTTTTTGAGCCCTCTCAACTCAGGTTTTTTCTTAGACTCTAAGCATCTCTTTGCCCAAACATCTGTTCTAGTGGATAGGCCTTAATTTAATTATTTAGACCTTGTTCCCTCTCTTTTTTCCTGTGATATCTGCCTTGTGAACACATCTCCTGGTGTTTATCTTACTCCCTTAGGCTCATATTTTGTTTTGCTTTCGCAGTTTGCTTTTTCCTTTGTACTTGTTAATTATCTTTCTTATAGGCGCTTTCCATACTGCAAGTGTTTTGCATTTATAATACCCACTGCATCACCTGCCTGTCACTTACTCCACTAATCCTCCAGACAACAAAACCTGGTCATCTTTCAGGCAGCTATCAACCAGAGAGATCATCAACATCATAACAAACATTAGCTGTACCACCTCATCACTCGACCCATGCCCCATCACCTGGATCAAGATGGCAAAACATGACCTTGCTCCAAGCATTATGCACCTAGTCAATGCATCTTTGACACTTGGCCACGTACCAGCTCCCCTCATCAGACCCCTGCTCAAGAATCATGCAGTAGACCCCTTAGCTCCAGCCTCATAGAGACCCATATCAAGCATCCCGTCCCTAGCCAAAATTATAGAAAACGCAGTGCAGCTTCAGCTACAAGATTTCATAGACACCCACGCACCACTCAACAAACACCAACATGGCTTTAGACCACACCACAGCACTGAAACCCTTCTGACCTCCCTCCTTGACAATTTAATTAAAGGTACACAGAAGGTGCATCAAGGATTCATTCTCATCTTTCTCAACGTCTCAGCAGCTTTTGACTCAGTCACCCATGCCCAACTATGCTCCCGCCTACACTCAATCGGAATCAGAGATACAGCTCTACAGTGGTTCACATCATACCTCTCCAATTGATCACAAGTAAGAATTGGATCTGACACTTCCAAACCTTTCCAGCTGCTACAAGGCTTACCTCAAGGCTCAGCCTTATCCTCACTGCTATTTAACATTTTCATTCAACGCTTATGCACGCTCATAAAACATAAAACCCGCTATCATCTGTACGCAGAAGACATTGTGATATACGCCCCAATCTCCACCACCAACCCAGACTATTACACAATCAGCAATTGCCTAGAAGAATCCATTCAATGACTCAACAACCACAACATGCATATCAACCCCAGCAAACTAGAAGTCTGCATCATCTCCAAACATTCATCCTTCACCCCACCATCTACAATCAAGCTGGCCAACCTCACCCTACAGGTCAAACCATTCATAAAATACCTAAACATCACACTGGACTATCACCTCAACTTCCAACACCACATTAAATAAGTTACCAAGACAGCATACTTTAAAATGAGAACTCTTCGACACCTCTGCCCACTTCTGGACCCCAACAATGTCAGGAACGTATGCCAAGCCCTCATCACTCCCACTCCCAAAGACCCCAACATTCTGCATCCTAATTGTTCTTGCCTTTGCTAACCCCCCCCCCCCCCGCCCCCTTCATGCCCTGCTCCAACCTCCCCGCTCCTCTTCACACCCTCCCTAGTCAACCCTCCACTTCCTCCTTGTATATAGTACATTGTATATAGCTCATCCTGTACATAGCGCATCTTGTAATTTAGTTACACTAAAATGACACTTATGTAAACGCATCTAAATAGCCAACTGCATGCCTACACCCTCGCACTATGTAACATGATTTGGTTGAAGTGTAAACTGCTTTGATTTATAAGATAAAGCGGTATATAAATCCTTTTAAATAAATAAATCCTGGACTATGCAAACATAATTTACCGGGGTCTCCCTAAAGCCACGTTATTACCCTTACAGCTTGCCCAAAATTCCACAGCCAGAATAATCACTGACACGGGCCCACAAGAGTAAAAACAACAGAGAAGATTGAGGTATCCGCAGAAACAAGGTAAGGAAAACCAGGAGCGGAACCCAGGAACCAGGCCTACACGGAGGTATAAGTGTGCAAACAGAGTTTATTGGAGGACCCCAAGATGTGCCGCCAAAACGGCCACAAAAAGATTTTTTAAAAGTTGCATTGCAACACAAAAAAGCCAACTGTTACAAGATAAAAACGACTGACGTCTAACTGCTGCAAACGTGTTGACTAGTGTAATTAAAAAACGATATATACGCATATGAATCAAGATAAAGATGTCCTACTGTAAAAATATATAACAGCATATATCTTATAATGACGATATGTTGGCATATAAGTATATAAAAAAAGGGGATAATAACTAAAATAAAAGCACATATGATTACCACAAAAGTGCAATATAGCTAAGAGGATAACATATATTTCCCGGAGTGTAAAAAGGAAATGTTACAAGTGCCACATTATTGCAAAAATAGCCTTAAACAAAAAATAATAAGAATGCCTGTGCTATAAGCATATCACGTGTAAAAAAGTGAATCTCTTAATTTGAAGCTACCTTGTAACATAAAAACGGAACAAAGGAGAGAAAGGACTCAAGAGAAGCTACAAACATTACCGGAGTCGTTGCTATGCGCGGGAAAACGCCGCACAGAAGCAGATGAGACATTTAAATGATTCTGAAGCAGGGCCGTGAACTCTCCGCAGGAAAGAATTATGTAAGAGGAGTTGAGGATGTTGTGAATACAGATGTGTGTACTACTGAAGGAAGGCCACAGAACTATAATAAATATAACTGCATTAGAAACAAAGTATATGCAAAGTCATAGAACATCGATATTTATCTAACTGGTGTTCTAATAATTGCGAGTTGTGAATCAGAGAGTTGTCAATTACAACTATCATGTTGAATGAGAAAGCAAATCACAGTATAACCAAACAGTTAAAATAAACCATGCAGATGCAGCCATGCTACATGAGAACATTAAAACGACAATTAAACAGTGGGTAAAGGTGAAATTAGGTGAACATACATAAATGATTATATGAGAATGGTAAAGGGTATACTTGGAATCACAAACAATATGCTGATGCGTTATCCAAACATTACAAATCTACTGCTATAAAAGGAGAAACGCTGTTCTTAATAAATCAGCTATATCTGTGTGGTTGAACCATTGTACAAATAAGGGGTATCCTCATATAGTACAATACTGGAAACTCAAACGTGCTGAGGGATAGTACATAATATAGAAACTTGTCACAGACCATGACAATAACATTAAAAAGGGGCATGTGAAAACAACGATGTGAAAACGACCGTGATCTTAAAAGAGAGGAGGGTTAGAGAACAACGACCATACACATAAAAAGATGAAAATAATTAATAATTAGATACACTGCCAGCAAAGAGGTATCAAAAAGAGTTAATAAGTAATAATAAATTACAGTAAAAAGTAATCAACGAATAATATAATGAACAAATATACTATACAAAACCCGACAATATTATGGAGTCCTAAACCGGACTCTGTGTCAAAATACTAATCAGCGAAATAAAAAGAGGAACGGAAGAGCATATAAATGGCAGTTAAGAATCAAAACATGTCCAAGGAACTAATATATCCTCTAAAGGGGATATAATAAAAATAGCAAAATGTGCTTAGAGAAAAACAAACTAAACAGAGTGAAAAAGGAAAACCATGGAATATGTTAAAGATTGCAAAATGTGCTCTGAGATAAATTGAGACATCAAAACAAACTAATTGAAGTAAAAAAGGAACATGAAATATAAAACTATACTAAAGGTCGTAAAAACATGACAATAACAATTGTAGGAACAAAATAATTAAAAGCAATGAATAATAAATATTGTATAATTACATAATAAATAATAAAAATTAATAATGATAAAAACATAATACTATAATGTGCAGATTTATGTTATACTTCTGGATACTTGTAAAAATCATTACCCATAAAAGACATTTCAAACAAAGGGATCAAAAATAAATACAACATATAAAAAGTATAAATGAATACATACTGCATCAAACTTGTACTAATAAGGTGGATAAAATATGCACAGCGAAAGTGAAAGGGCAGAAGCATTCTATGAATCACAGAAAATGGTGATACTCAATTTCTTTATTCAAACCATGTGGAACTACTGTATTAAACAAGAAAATATAACGCTGTTCCTCTTGGGTTAACCGTCGATCCCGGTCCCCACCCCGAGGGGGGGGTATGCATTTGTTTAACTACAAAGAACTTTAAATCATCAAGAGTATGTTGCAACGTACACCAATGTTCAACTAGAGGGGTGGTGAGAACTTTCCTTCGTATACAGCTTCTGTGTTCTAGGATGCGTGTCCTAACTGAACGGATAGTCTTACCCACATGGAGAAGAGAACAAGGGCAAACAATGACATACACAACATATGAGGAGTTACAATCGGTTCTGGCATGTAACTTATATCGTACTTGTGTGACAGGGTGTGAAAACACAGATAATGTAAGGATATGTTTGCATACAGAGCATTTATTACAACTAAAGTGTCCCTTATCTTTAAAACCTAAACTTGAACAAGGGGGCATGTAAGAAGAAACTAATCTATTGGCCAAATTACATCCTCTATTGTAAGCAATCATGAGATGTTGATTAGAAAAACAAGGACTAGTTTGCAGAATGTGCCAATGGGCTTTAAGGATCTTCTGTACCTTCCATGCAAGATGTGAAAACTTAAAAACACCAACAAATTTATCGTTGGAAGATTTGGCTTTAGGTAAAAACAGATCTTGTCTGTTAGAGGAGCAGGCACGTTGAAACCCTTTAGTAATGCATTCAGAAGGATATCCTCTAACTCTGAAAGGTGCCGCCATGTCAGTAGATTTGTTTACAAAGTCATCAAAATCAGTGCACAATCTACGAAGCCGTAAAAACTGTGAAACTGGTAAATTATTTTTGATATGGCTGTTGTGGAAACTGTCATACCGCAATAGTTTGTTTTTATCTGTAGGTTTTCAATAAATAGTAGTTTTAAAACCGGACGTAGATTTCTTGATTACAAGGTCTAAATATGGGAAATCAGTGGTACTTGATTGCATTTTAAATTTTAGGTTAATGTCAAGGGTGTTAAGCCAATCATAAAACTCCCGAAGCTGATCATGAGTGCCCTGCCATAAAATTAAAATATCATCAATGTATCTTTTCCAAGAATATATCAGGGAAGAGTAAGGACAATCCACAAGGTAAGTAGCCTCAAATTCAGACACATACAGATTGGCTATGTCTGGTGCCATGGATGCACCCATGGCCGTGCCTTTAATCTGTTGGTAGAATTTTCCATTAAAAAGAAAATAATTACGTGTTAAACCGAATTGTGCCAACTCAGTGAGAAAATGGGTAGGTATGCGAACTGGCAAGGGGCGTGAATTCAAATATTTGGTAAGCAAAAAGCTCTTCTGATTCACTACGAATACGTTTCTTATTTCTTTCTGTTAAGTCATCATACTTACTAACTGGGGAAACACGTTTTCTAAAATTACTGGAGTCATCGAACCTGTGACTAAAGGGTTCAGGTCTTTTTGAGTAATGACCATTCTTATTCTCACTTCTACGATATTGGTTATGAGGATAATCATATCTTTTAGAGTTGTCATTAGTACGATTGTTGGAATTATCATCCTTAAAGCTAACTTGGCGTGAACCATTGAAAGGAGCCCTAGGCTTCAACCATAGATACACATTATCATTTTTATAATCAAGTTCATCCCATTTGTGTTTGTCGAGCTTCATCCTTTTTATCTCTCTGCGATATTCTTCCAGTTTTTTGTTATAGTCTCCAAATAATCTCTCAAAATGTCTATCCTCGGATTTTAAAAAATCAATTTTTTTCTCCGCTTCTATACGGATCTTCTCAGCCTTCTTCTTAGATGTTTCAGCCAGCAAAACCATAAGGTCAAGGGAACACTTGTTTAAGATGGCGCACCACCTATCCATGAACGGCTTGTCATCCCGAAACATATTGGGTTCCCTGGTCCTTCTTAGGCCTCTTGGAATCCATTTAACTCTACAATATTGTAGCATGCTGGCATAGTGTAACTCGTAGCGAATAGCAGCTTTCTTGGTACGGATTAGATCGATCCAACGATCCGCAAGACTTGTATCCTCAGATTCGTCTTCCACCAAGGGAGGTTCCTTGAGTAGATGATTCAAATGATCTTCAGAATAACTGAAGATATTGTCCCATTGCGTGTAGGCCATGGAAACTTCAAATTAGAAGTAAAACCAACAGAGAAGATTGAGGTATCCGCAGAAACAAGGTAAGGAAAACCAGGAGCGGAACCCAGGAACCAGGCCTACACGGAGGTATAAGTGTGCAAACAGAGTTTATTGGAGGACCCCAAGATGTGCCGCCAAATCAGGATATCCCTACAGACACACAGAGTATAGCACAATTCGATTTACCTGTTATTAATTTATCTCATGTTACTCTTACCAAAACAGAACTTGATCTTTTGCATAAAGGGTTGTCCTTTGTCCCTACAGCGCGCTATGTTGCATTCCAAACTCGGGTAGATCTTTATAAATTTTTTCGGAAACTACAAATTAAAAAATTATTTTCTGAAAAAACCTGCCCTACAATAGATTCTTCTGTGGTGCGAGCAAAGTCTCGTTGGGTTCCCCCTGGCCCTGTTGACCCTCTGGTTCACACGTTTACGAAATGTGTTTTGAGGGATATTGTAAATATGGAAAAGAAGTCCATTTGTAGGTATTCCAACCTTACACGACAAGAGAGAGTTGCCATGTCCAGTCTTAACACACGATCTGATATCATCATAAAACCGGCTGATAAGGGAGGCGGGATTGTGATTTTAGATCGCACATATTATATCCAAGAGTTGTCTAGTCAACTAAATGATAAGGATTTTTATCAAATTTTGCCCTGCGATTCCACACCCTCCTTAAAAATTGAGATTGACTCATTTTTGCTGTATGGCTTGCAAGCTGGTTTCCTTACTCCTCGAGAGTATGTTTTTCTGGTGGTCAAGCATCCAGTTGTTCCGACAATATACACCATTCCTAAAATCCACAAGTCCCTTACTGCTCCTCCAGGACGTCCCATAGTTTCTGGCATAGGATCTGTCCTGGAACCTTTGTCCAAATTTATTGATGTGTTCTTACGACCCTTTATTCCTTGTATTGCCTCTTACGTTAGAGATGCTGCTGACGTAATTACCTTCTTGGACACTGTAGATATAGATATTTCTTCTATTATACTTGTGACATTAGACATTGAATCACTATACACAAATATACCGCAAAAAGAAGCCTTGGTGATCCTTACCAAATATTTGAATTCACGCCCCTTGCCAGTTCGCATACCTACCCATTTTCTCACTGAGTTGGCACAATTCGCTTTAACACGTAATTATTTTCTTTTTAATGGAAAATTCTACCAACAGATTAAAGGCACGGCCATGGGTGCATCCATGGCACCAGACATAGCCAATCTGTATGTGGCTGAATTTGAGGCTACTTACCTTGTGGATTGTCCTTACTCTTCCCTGATATATTCTTGGAAAAGATACATTGATGATATTTTAATTTTATGGCAGGGCACTCATGATCAGCTTCGGGAGTTTTATGATTGGCTTAACACCCTTGACATTAATCTAAAATTTAAAATGCAATCAAGTACCACTGATTTACCATATTTAGACCTTGTGATCAAGAAATCTATGTCCGGTTTTAAAACTACTATTTATCGAAAACCTACAGATAAAAACAAACTATTGCGGTATGACAGTTTCCACAACAGCCATATCAAAAATGATTTACCAGTTTCACAGTTTTTACGGCTTCGCAGATTGTGCACTGATTTTGATGACTTTGTAAACAAATCTACTGACATGGCGGCACGTTTCAGAGTTAGAGGATATCCTTCTGAATGCATTACTAAAGGGTTTCAACGTGCCTGCTCCTCTAATAGACAAGATCTGTTTTTACCTAAAGCCAAATCTTCCAATGATAAATTTGTTGGTGTTTTTAAGTTTTCACATCTTGCATGGAAGGTACAGAAGATCCTTAAAGCCCATTGGCACATTCTGCAAACTAGTCCTTGTTTTTCTAATCAACATCTCATGACTGCTTACAATAGAGGATGTAATTTGGCCGATAGATTAGTTTCTTCTTACATGCCCCCTTGTTCAAGTTTAGGTGTTAAAGATAAGGGACACTTTAGTTGTAATAAATGCTCTGTATGCAAACATACCCTTACATTATCTGTGTTTACACACCCTGTCACCAGGGGCGGCCCAAGGGGGGTGCGGGGCCATGTGCGGAGACTCGGTGCGGGGCCTCATTTGCATAAGTGGCCTTATTTGCATAAATATTTGCATAATGTTACCATACACTAACTTTTAGTAAACATGTCTCTTAATGAGGGTATGGATAAAGAAAGACTAAAAGATTTCTACATTACTATAATCCAGTGCCAACCGCCAGGCACATTAGGAACTACTACAAACGCTGCCCATTTAGAACCCATAGCAAACCCGCCATATCCTGACAGCATTACCAGGACTCACAAAGCACCATACCCTACCTATCAAAAGGCAACACTGCAAATATTAAACCAATACATTTCAGAGAATACTGGGGAAAGAGAACAAGTGGCAATGTCAAATAGGAATTACATAAACAGAATACCTCAGCTCAGTTACACATGCAGAACATAGACCATCATCAAACAAGGAATCACAATTTAGAAACAGGAAGGCAATAATTAAACTGGGAACCCCAAAAGCCAAACTTGGAATGTACAACACCACTGTAGAAATAAAACTATAAATTAATTTCCTCTTGTACCAAACAAAGCGCAGACGTTAATGATGCACATTTCCCAGAGCTTTCATATTCCAGTTAATAAATTCAAAATAAAGAGATATCTTTCTACCTTTTGTGCATTTTTTTTCAGTTGCAATTGCTCCAGCCACTTTCTTCTGGTTTCTTCATGTTTTCTGCTAACTCTCCATCGTCTGCTGTCCATTTGTTCTTTCTTCTCTCTTCTAGTTTTTTTTTCCATTCTCTCTCTCTACATCTGCTTTAACATACTAATCTTTCTCCTTTTGCTCTTTCCTCATTCCTATTTCATCCACACAAATTTTACCCCTCCATCCTCAATCCCCACTTATTCTCCCAGTAACCGGCCAATTGTAGATTTTTCATCCCTCCCACACAAAATATTTTTCCCTTCTCCATTTTACTCTCCCAGCCCCATCCCATTCTAATCCTCCCCCAACATCAGCTCCCTTCTAGTTCCAGTCTCACCCAGCATCCATTCCCTTCTAGTCCCTGCATCAGCCCATTTCCAGTCCTACCCCCCATCAACCCATTTCCGGTCCTAGCTCCCCCATCCATTTTCAGTCTGAGTCCCTTCATCAGCTCATTTCCAATCCTAGCCCCCCCATCAGCCCATTTCTAGTCATTTCCTAGCCCCACCATCAGCCCATGTCAAATCCTAGCTCCCCTCCACTCAGCCCAATTCCAGTCCAAGCCCCCCCATGAGCCTACTTCCAGTTCTAGCCCCTCCATGAGTCCATTTCAATTCAAGCCCCCCCAACAGCCCATTTCCAGTACCAGTCCTAGCCCCCCATCAACCCACTTCCAGTCCTAACCCCCCATCACCCCATTTTCAGTTTAAGCCCCCCCTATAACCCATTACCAGTCCTAACCCCCCATCAGCCCACTTCCAGTCTTAACCCCATCAGCCCATTTCCAGTCAGCCCCCCATAGCCCACTGCCAGTCCTAACCTCCCCCCCCCATCATCCCACAGCCCATTAGCAGTCCTAACCACATCAGCCCACCTCAAGTCCTAACCCCTCCCCATCAGCCCATGTCCTGTCCTAGCCCCCCCCCCCATAGCCCATTATCAGTCCTAATCCCCCCATAGCCCATTACCAGTCCTAACCCCCCATCACCCCATTTCCAGACAGCCCCCATCAGCCCACAGCCCATTACCAGTCGTAACCCCCCCATAGCCCATTACCAGTCTTAACCCCCCCATAGCCCATTACCAGTCCTAACCCCCCCAACAGCTCACAGCCCATTACCAGTCCAAACCCCTCCACATCAGCCCATTTCCTGTCCTAGCCCCCCATAGCCCATTATCAGTCTTAACCCCCCCATAGCCCATTACCAGTCCTAACCCCCCATCACCCCATTTCCAGACAGCCCCCATCAGCCCACAGCCCATTACCAGTCTTAACCCCCCCAGCCCATTACCAGTCCTAACCCCCCATCACCCCATTTCCAGACAGCCCCCATCAGCCCACAGCCCATTACCAGTCCTAACCCCCCCAACAGCTCACAGCCCATTACCAGTCCTAGCCCCCCCTAGCCCATTATCTGTCCTAGCTCCCCCGCAGCCCATTATCAGTCTTAACCCCCCACCCCAGCCCATTACCAGTCTTAACCCCCATCACCCCATTTCCAGACAGCCCCCATCAGCCCACCGCCCATTACCAGTCTTAACCCCCCCCCCGCCCGCAGCCCATTACCAGTCTTAACACCCCCCCAGCCCAGCCCAGCCCATTACCAGTCTTAACACCCCCCCAACCCAGCCCAGCCCAGCACCAGTCTTAACACCCCCCCAGCCCAGCCCAGCCCAGCCCATTACCAGTCTTAACACCCCCCCAGCCCAGCCCATTACCAGTCTTAACACCCCCCAAACGCAGCCCAGCGCAGAACCTGTCTTTTCACACCCGCCCAGCCCAGCCCAGCCCAGCACCAGTCTTAACACCCCCCCAGACCAGCCCAACCCCAGTCTTAACACCCCCCCCAGCCCAGCCCAACCCCAGTCTTAACACCCCCCCAGCCCAGCCCAGCCCATTACCAGTCTTAACACCCCCCCAGCCCAGCCCACCAGTCTTAACACCCCCCCCAGCCCAGCCCAGCCCATCCCAGACCCATTCTTAACACCCCCCCAGCCCAGCCCAGCCCCATTCTTATACACAACCCAAGCCCAGCCCAGCCCAGCCCAGCACCAGTCTTAACACCCCCCCCCAGCCCAGCCCAGCCCAGCACCAGTCTTAACACCCCCCCAGCCCAGCACCAGTCTTAACACCCCCCCAGCCCAGCCTAGCCCAGCCCAGCACCAGTCTTAACACCCCCCCCCCCCCCCGCCCAGCCAGCCCAGCCCAGCCCAGCACCAGTCTTAACACCCAGCCCATCCAAGCACCAGTCTTTACACCCCCCCAGCCCAGCCCAGCCCAGGCCCGGACCAGTCTTTACACCCCCCCCAGCCCAGCCCAGCACAGCCCAGCACCAGTCTTAACAGCCCCCCCCCCCCCTCTCGGCTTATGGCAAATTTAAAATTAAAAAAAAAACCTGGCTCTGGCTGCTGCAGCTGCCGCCGCGGCAGCGGCAGAATGGAGTGTCCCGCGGGGCCCCCTCTCCTCGCTGAGCCTCTCTGCAAGGGCTTTCAGATTCGCGAAGGGAGAGTGTCTCCCTCGCGTCTCTGTTAAGCCCGCAGGGGCTAATGGGAAATTTCCCATCAGCCCCTCGCGTCTAAAGGGGCAGATGGGAAATTTCCCATTAGCCCCTGCGGGCTTAACAGAGACGCGAGGGAGACACTCCCTTCGCGAATCTGAAAGCCCTTGCAGAGAGGCTCAGCGAGTAGAGGGGGCCCCGCGGGACACTCCATTTTGCCGCGGAGGCCGCAGCAGCAGCCAGAGCCAGCTTTTTTTTTTTTTAATATAAATTAAAAAAAAAAAGCAGAATGTTCTTTGCGCGGGGCCCCCTGAAACGCGGGGCCCTGTGCAAAGAACATTCTTGCTCAATGGACGGGCCGGCCCTGCCTGTCACACAAGTACGATATAAGTTACATGCCAGAACCGATTGTAACTCCTCATATGTTGTGTATGTCATTGTTTGCCCTTGTCCTCTTCTCTATGTGGGTAAGACTATCCGTTCAGTTAGGACACGTATCCTAGAACACAGAAGCTGTATACGAAGGAAAGTTCTCACCGCCCCTCTAGTTGAACATTGGTGTACGTTGCAACATATTCTTGATGATTTAAAGTTCTTCGTAGTTAAACAAATGCATACCCCCCCTCGGGGTGGGGACCGGGATCGACGGTTAACCCAAGAGGAACAGTGTTATATTTTCTTGTTTAATACAGTAGTTCCAGATGCTTTGAATAAAGAAATTGAGTATCACCATTTTCTGTGATTCATAGAATGCTTCTGCCCTTTCACTTTCGCTGTGCATATTTTATCCACCTTATTAGTACAAGTTTAATGCAGTATGTATTCATTTATACTTTTTATATGTTGTATTTATTTTTGATCCCTTTGTTTGAAATGTCTTTTATGGGTAATGATTTTTACAAGTATCCAGAAGTATAACATAAATCTGCACATTATAGTATTATGTTTTTATCATTATTAATTTTTATTATTTATTATTTATTTTGTAATTATACAATATTTATTAGTCATTGTTTTTAATTATTTTGTTCCTACAATTGTTATTGTTTGTCACGTTTTTACGACCTTTAGTATAGTTTTATATTTCCATTTTTACTTCATTTAGTTTGTTTTGATGTCTCAATTTATCTCAGAGCACATTTTGCAATCTTTAACATATTCCATGGTTTTCGTTTTTCACTCTGTTTAGTTTATTTTTCTCTAAGCACATTTTGCTATTTTTATTATATCCCCTTTAGAGGATATATTAGTTCCTTGGACATGTTTTGATTCTTAACTGCCATTTATATGCTCTTCCGTTCCTCTTTTTATTTCGCTGATTAGTATTTTGACACAATTAGAGTCCGGTTTAGGACTCCATAATATTGTCGGGATTTGTATAGTATATTTGTTCATTATATTATTCGTTGATTACTTTTTACTGTAATTTATTATTACTTATTAACTCTTTTTGATACCTCTTTGCTGGCAGTGTATCTAATTATTAATTATTTTCATCTTTTTATGTGTATGGTCATTGTTCTCTAACCCTCCTCTCTTTTAAGATCACGGTCATTTTCACATCGTTGTTTTCACATACCCCTTTTTAATGTTATTGTCATGGTCCGTGACAAGTTTCTATATTACTATCCCTCAGCACGTTTGAGTTTCCAATATTGTACTATATGAGGATACCCCTTATTTGTACAATGGTTCAACCACACAGATATAGCTGATTTATTAAGAACAGCGTTTCTCCTTTTATAGTGTGACCCACTAGCTGGCCCAGAGGCTAAGGAGTGCTTGGACAGCTTGATGGGGCAGTATTTTACTGGCAGTTACGTCCCCGGGAAGGCAGTAGCAAAGCCTTCTGGTTCCCGTAGTTTGTACCTTGTACCAATAATTGTAGTTGAGGCAGAGGGTAAGGTTTAACTTGGGTTTTATTCCCTGTCCGGGGCGGATTCAAAACCATGGAACAAAAGAAATATAGACCATACGTCTGGTAACAATCAAAGGAAAATACTGGAACAAAAATAAGCTTCCTTCAGCATTAATTAAACAGCACAAAAATAACAGAAACAGTTCTTTCCACTCACGTGTAAACTAGCAGCTGTTTCTTCAATCAGCACTTCTTGCTGCTTTAGCATAGAGAATTTATACAATCTGACAAAGTGTAAGTACAATCCATTTCTATACCCTCTGAAATATCTTCAGGAAATTCCACTTGCATTTCTCCTGCGTCAGACAGAACTTCTGGCTCAAAAATGCCCTTTAAGTTAAACTGTCTCTGCCGAGGAGTTAACAGATTCTCTTCTTCCACTATCCTAGTGGCTTGTGGGAAATCACCATAATGTTTGTATTTAGAGTCCTGAGCTCTACATAGCTCTTCGTATGTGCAGAGGAAGTCTGGGTGTTTTAAATCCCTTCCACTAGGGAGAATACGTCTCTCTCTAGATCCTAATGCTTCCTGCTTTCTATGACGTGTATAGCTCTGTTCTGTTCCCCTTCTCTCACAGCGTTTTTCTAACTCCAGCCAATGTGCCTCAGGGTAAGAACTTTTCCCTTCTGCTTGTCTGGAGTTGAATTGTTTGTAGCTTGTAAGCTTAGCTGTAGGACTGCCCTTCCTTATTGCCTCACTGCAATACTCCAGAGGATACTGGGAGGATATGCATTGTTGTTCCCCACAGCTTCTTTGCAAGTCACCAACCTCTGACTCCTTGGAGCTTTTCCTTGGCTCTGTCCTCACAGCTCTCTCACGAGTTCCTTCCTGAGCTCTCTCTCGTGTTCTCAGTCCGTGCCGTGTTCTCCCACGTGTTCTTTCTCCCTGCCGTGTTCTATCTGTTTGTGAGTGAGTCCTCAATATATTGCACTTGGTGTTAGCCTGGGCTCCGCCTCCCTGCAGGTGCTCTCTATTCTCTAATGAGCTCTGAGCTCCGTCTCTGCTCGGGCGTTCCCTAACACCTTCTGAGTGTGTTTTCCACCGTTGCTCTTGGCAACCCTTTCCCATTTGTGAAGCTGAGCTGTCATTTTCCCTGCTGTTTTGCTCACTTTCCCTTACATTTATGGGCTCTGCTGGCGTTACCTCGTGACAGATCCCCCCCCTTAAAATATTACGGGCTGCTGGGACAATACCCGGACAGCTCGTAATCCGGGAGAGCGCCTCCGCGTTCCTATGTAACTTTCCTGCTCTATGTTGTATGTCAAAATTGAATGCTTGCAGTGCCAGATGCCACCTTGTCAACCGGGCATTACTATTGCGCTTCTGGTGTAACCATTTGAGGGGCGCGTGGTCCGTGACCAGGAGAAACTTTCTACCCGTTAAATAAAATCTTAGTGCTTCGATAGCCCATTTTATGGCCAAGCATTCCTTTTCGACGGTCGAGTAATTTTTCTCGGCCTTTGAGAGTATCCTACTCAAATAGGTGACCGGGTGCTCCACCCCCTCAAACATCTGCGATAATACTGCCCCCAGCCCACTCTCAGAAGCGTCAGTATGAACTACGAACGGTAGATTAAAATCTATTCCCCGCAGCACTGGGGCAGTACATAGTTTCTCTTTTAGTGATGAAAAAGTAATCTGTGCCTCTGGGGTCCACTGTACTTTATTGGGGGCATTCTTTTTCAGCATTTCCGTAAATAAAATGCTTTCCTCAGCGAACCTAGGTATGAATCGCCTATAATACCCAATGAGTCCCAGAAAACTACGTACCTGTTTTTGGTCATGGGTTGGGGAAAATCCCTGACGCTTTCCACCTTGTTAGCTAGAGGTTTAACCACCCCCCTTCCTACCATGTGGCCCAAGTATTTGGCCTCCTCGCTGGCGAATAGGCATTTCGCCGGATTGAGGGTCAACCCTGCTCTGCGGAGGGCTCGGAGCACAGCCTCAACTCTAGCGAGGTGCTGAGACCATGTGGTGCTATAAATGACGATGTCGTCCATGTATGCGAGAGCATAGTCATGGTGCGGCCTCAGTACCTGGTCTACTAGGCGCTGGCAGGTGGCTGCTGCCCCATGCAGCCCAAACGGCATCCGCTTAAAGTGAAACAACCCTATAGGGATGCTGAACGCCGTCTTTGGCTTGGAATCCCGGGTAAGTGGTATTTGCCAATACCCCTTTGTGAGATCTAGCGTGGTCAGGTATTTGGCTTGACCCAGCCGGTCCAACAAGTCGTCAATACGGGGCATTGGATACGCATCGAACTGGGAGATCTCATTGATTTTCCGGAAATCGATGCAGAATCTGAGAGTCCCGTCCGGCTTCGGAACCAGCACTATGGGACTTGACCACGGGCTGTGGGACTCCTCGATAATGCCCATCGCGACCATTTCTTTTACTTGCCTGATGACCTCATTTTTCTTGGTCTCCGGCATGCGATAGGGCCGTTGCCTGATGATCCGGCCCGGGGTCGTAATCACCTCATGGGCGACCAAGCAGGTTTCGCCCGGCTTTGTAGTAAGGACATCCTTGAATCTCCCTAATAACTGCATCAGCTCCCCCCACTGCTGTGGGGATAGCCCACCACCTAGCCTCGGCTCTGGCCTCTCCTTCCAGTCAGAGGTTTGAGGTCCGAGGTCCTCCTCTCTCCTCTCCTCTGCCAAGGCCGTCATGCCCTTGATTTCCCTCTGGCCAGTGGAACCGAACCCATCTGTCCCCCTGGTGGTAGGTGTTAACGCGGGCACCTCTTCCACGACGGGGAAGCCTACGCGTTCGCACACCAATTGTGCGATGCGATCACCTTCTTGTATTTTAAAATCCGCTTTCCCAAAGTTGAAAACAAGGACTTTAACCAGGCCTCTATAGTCGAGGTCTATCACTCCCGCCCCTATGTCTATAAAGTGCTTCACTGCTAAGCCTGACCTTGGGGCTATTCGGCCATAACATCCCTCGGGAACCTGGACTTGTACCCCGGTACTTACTAAAGCTTTCCCACCTTTTGGGACAACTGCTTCCTCCGCGCTGAAGAGATCATATCCGGCTGCTCCAGCGGAAGCTCTCTGTGGGCTCTTAGCTCTAGATGTGGCTCTACAGAATTTTAATGAGAATTTCTGCTTTACTGGGGGTGCACCAGTAACACGAGTATTGGATGTGGAGCCAGCCTTTTTTACTTTTGCGAACAGAGGACTAGGGATTCCCGCTGTTAAGGCTTCTACCTTCTCTTCTGTTGACTCTGGTTGGGGTGGTGTGCACTCATAACGCATTTTATGAAGTCCTTCCCCTAACTCTTGGCAAAAGGGTTCCCAGTCCCAGCCTAATACTATCTGGTGTGGCAATCGTGGGACTATGGCTACCAGCAATGGTTGTGTGACTCCCAACCCACTGACAGATACGCTGTATAAAGGATAAGGCGATGATGCCCCATGTACGCAACGGATCCGTACCTGGCCCTCTGCTTGACTCGGGGCTGACTGATGGCGCCCCTCAATGGCCTCCCAGAGCCTCCGTGAAATCATGCTCTGGTCAGCACCCGAGTCAAGCAGCGCCAGTTCCTCTATCCCTTCTACCTGCACGGGAATTAGGAACCCGTCCTGCGCTGGTTTCTCTCGCCCAGCCATGAGGATCATTCTCTCCGTGCAGTTTTTCTGGAAGTGGCCTGCTCGCCCGCATACATAGCATTTTCCTTTGCATACAGAAAAAATGTCATCATTATTAGCATACTTAGACACATTAAACTTTTTGTTTTTAACATAACTTTCATTTTTATGCACTGCCATTCCTGCTGCCTTTCTTGGCCCTATTTCTGAGGCGCCCACTATCTGTGCCTCAAAATAGCGCTCAGCTAAATTGGCTGCCTCATCGGTATTCTGGCAGTTCTGCAATGTGAGATACTTCTGCACTTCAGTTGGGACAGCCTGGAGGAACTGCTCTAAGATAATTACATCAAGCAGTGATTCCATTGTCCTCTGTTCAGGGGTCAACCATTTATATGCTAAATTCTTTAACCTTTGCTGTAAGGCTTTTGGGGTTTCTTGATCCCTCATCCTGGACTCTCTGAATAATCTGCGATAATGCATACTGGATAAACCTAACCGGTCCTTAACTGCCTTTTTTATTTCTTCATAATTGGTAGCAAGGATGGCAGGCATGGCCTTATACGCAGCGAGAGCTTCCCCTGTAAGAGAAACAGCAAAGCGTGTGGCCCACTGCTCAGGTGGCCATTTTAATGCCCCCCCTATCCGTTCGAAGGCATCAATAAAGTCATCTATATTGTCTCTTGGACTTAATTGTCCCAAAGTAAATGTCTGACTTGCATTAAGTCCTACCCCAGCAATGTAGGGGTTTTCAGTCCCAGAACCTGGTGACTTCTCAACAAACGCCTTCATGGTTTCCAGGAGTGGCCTCTGCTGCTCCATAATCATCTGGGTGGTTTGTTCCTGCATACGCCGTGCCAACTCCAATTGTTTATCCCATTGGTGTTGCATTCAGCTCATAATGTCCTGGACCTCCATCTTCCGGCTGTGACCCTGCGTAAAAGGAAAGAAAAAGAAACACCACCAAGTGCGGTACTTTTTTTTAAAAAGCTCTTCCCCCTTTCCCACACCACAGGAGCGCCCCCTTTCTTGCCCTCTGCTGTCCTCCTACGCGAGTGCCCCAGGTACCCTTTACCTTAGGTTCTGCGTAGACTCAGGCTTTGGCAAGAGAGGTTCTTGGTCAGCGTCTGGCCTGTCCTGGGTGCTTGCTTCTTTACGGGTCTTGTTGTCCAGCAGTATTTTTCTCCTTTAAAAGTGTCCTTTTTTTCCACAGTAAAAAAAAATCCTTAAGACGACGCCACTTTCATGTGACCCACTAGCTGGCCCAGAGGCTAAGGAGTGCTTGGACAGCTTGATGGGGCAGTATTTTACTGGCAGTTACATCCCCGGGAAGGCAGTAGCAAAACCTTCTGGTTCCCATAGTTTGTACCTTGTACCAATAATTGTAGTTGAGGCAGAGGGTAAGGTTTAACTTGGGTTTTATTCCCTGTCCGGGGCGGATTCAAAACCATGGAACAAAAGAAATATAGACCATACGTCTGGTAACAATCAAAGGAAAATACTGGAACAAAAATAAGCTTCCTTCAGCATTAATTAAACAGCACAAAAATAACAGAAACAGTTCTTTCCACTCACGTGTAAACTAGCAGCTGTTTCTTCAATCAGCACTTCTTGCTGCTTTAGTATAGAGAATTTATACAATCTGACAAAGTGTAAGTACAGTCCATTTCTATACCCTCTGAAATATCTTCAGGAAATTCCACTTGCATTTCTCCCGCGTCAGACAGAACTTCTGGCTCAAAAATGCCCTTTAAGCTAAACTGTCTCTGCCGAGGAGTGAACAGATTCTCTTCTTCCACTATCCTAGTGGCTTGTGGGAAATCACCGTAATGTTTGTATTTAGAGTCCTGAGCTCTACATAGCTCTTCGTATGTGCAGAGGAAGTCTGGGTGTTTTAAATCCCTTCCACTAGGGAGAATACGTCTCTCTCTAGATCCTAATGCTTCCTGCTTTCTATGACGTGTATAGCTCTGTTCTGTTCCCCTTCTCTCACAGCGTTTTTCTAACTCCAGCCAATGTGCCTCAGGGTAAGAACTTTTCCCTTCTGCTTGTCTGGAGTTGAATTGTTTGTAGCTTGTAAGCTTAGCTGTAGGACTGCCCTTCCTTATTGCCTCACTGCAATACTCCAGAGGATACTGGGAGGATATGCATTGTTGTTCCCCACAGCTTCTTTGCAAGTCACCAACCTCTGACTCCTTGGAGCTTTTCCTTGGCTCTGTCCTCACAGCTCTCTCACGAGTTCCTTCCTGAGCTCTCTCTCGTGTTCTCAGTCCGTGCCGTGTTCTCCCACGTGTTCTTTCTCCCTGCCGTGTTCTATCTGTTTGTGAGTGAGTCCTCAATATATTGCACTTGGTGTTAGCCTGGGCTCCGCCTCCCTGCAGGTGCTCTCTATTCTCTAATGAGCTCTGAGCTCCGCCTCTGTTCGGGCGTTCCCTAACACCTTGTGAGTGTGTTTTCCACCGTTGCTCTTGGCAACCCTTTCCCATTTGTGAAGCTGAGCTGTCATTTTCCCTGCTGTTTTGCTCACTTTCCCTTACATTTATGGGCTCTGCTGGCGTTACCTCGTGACAATAGCAGTAGATTTGTAATGTTTGGATAACGCATCAGCATATCGTTTGTGATTCCAAGTATACCCTTTACCATTCTCATATAATCATTTATATATGTTCACCTAATTTCACCTTTACCCACTGTTTAATTGTCGTTTTAATGTTCTCATGTAGCATGGCTGCATCTGCATGGTTTATTTTAACTGTTTGGTTATACTGTGATTTGCTTTCTCATTCAACATGATAGTTGTAATTGACAACTCTCTGATTCACAACTCGCAATTATTAGAACACCAGTTAGATAAATATCGATGTTCTATGACTTTGCATATACTTTGTTTCTAATGCAGTTATATTTATGATAGTTCTGTGGCCTTCCTTCAGTAGTACACACATCTGTATTCACAACATCCTCAACTCCTCTTACATAATTCTTTCCTGCGGAGAGTCCACGGTCCTGCTTCAGAATCATTTAAATGTCTCATCTGCTTCTGTGCGGCGTTTTCCCGCGCATAGCAACGACTCCGGTAATGTTTGTAGCTTCTCTTGAGTCCTTTCTCTCATTTGTTCCATTTTTATGTTACAAGGCAACTTCAAATTAAGAGATTCACTTTTTTACACGTGATATGCTTATAGCACAGGCATTCTTATTATTTTTTGTTTAAGGCTATTTTTGCAATAATGTGGCACTTGTAACATTTCCTTTTTACACTCCGGGAAATATATGTTATCCTCTTAGCTATATTGCACTTTAGTGGTAATCATATGTGCTTTTATTTTAGTTATTATCCCCCTTTTTTTTATATACTTATATGCCAACATATCGTCATTATAAGATATAAGCTGTTATATATTTTTACAGTAGGACATCTTTATCTTGATTCATATGCGTATATATAGTTTTTAAATTACACTAGTCAACACGTTTGCAGCGGTTAGACGTCAGTCGTTTTTATCTTGTAACAGTTGGCTTTTTTGTGTTGCAATGCAACTTTTAAAAAATCTTTTTGTGGCCGTTTTGGCGGCACATCTTGGGGTCCTCCAATAAACTCTGTTTGCACACTTATACTTCCGTGTAGGCCTGGTTCCTGGTTTCCGCTCCTGGTTTTCCTTACGGGCCCACAAGAGCACATCAGTCCCACTCTGAAAGCCCTATACTGGCTCCCCATCCAAGTGAGAATCAAGTACAAAGTAGCTCTAACCATATTCAAGATCATCCACCAACTCTCTGCAAACATCCTCTGTCCCCTTTTTCAACAGCCACTCCACAAGAGATCAACATGTTCCACCAATAACAACCTCCTCTCAGTTTCAGCTACTTTTACTCAAAGAATACAACTTCCAACCAAGCCTTCTCATTCTATGCCCCACTCAACTGGAATGGCCTCACTCCAGAAATACGGGCCCTCACAGATCTCACCGAATTACAGCGTAAGTTAAAAACCACCCTCTTCTTGGAACACTTCGGCACAGACTCTGAACTACTCCCCCCCCCCCCCACCCCATCCATCAGATCCGCACCAGAAACCTCCAAGGCACCAACATAACTCTTCACATACTCATGCCTTAGTCAGTTAAGTTTGATGTAAATAGTTATGATGTGTTCAGTTAATTTCACTTTAATAAATGTTTCATGTAAAACATTTAGTTTTTGTTACATGTAAACTGCTGTGGCTTGTAGATATGGCGGTATAAAAATGCTGCTAAATAAATAAAAAGAAATAAATACAAATGTACATATTATTGTAATATCGATAAAAAAATACTGTCAGGGGCATGCGTTAGATGTTTAAACCACCTCAGACCCAGGTGTAGAGATATTGGCGCTAAGGCTGGTTGCAAAATCCTCAATGCACTTCTCTGCATCGGGCGCAGGCAATATTTGCACGCCATTTCATTAGGTGCAGCTCATTTGCCTCTATTTTAAATACATTTAAATACTCTTGGTGTTAATTGTGCGCTTGTTTTTCCGTTGCTGTTGATGTGTACGTCCTTAACTTTTCTGCACTTGGTGGTAGCAGTACGTATGCTTAAAAGTGGCGTTATCTGTGCTTAAAGGCCGCACTAGCTTTCTGCATCAGCCTGAATATGCGCTATGCTTTAAGTGAAACGCACCTAAAAAAGAAAGAAGGTGAAGGTAGAGTGGAAACTTAAGATAAAACCAAGAGCAAACCGAGAAAGAGAAAAAAAGTCAAACAGACACAAAAGTTGGAAATTTTAAGTGTAATAAAGATTTCTGTGCTAGCTTGGCTATGTCAAGAGTGATCCAGCTGTTTTTCTCTCCTTCTCCAGCCCTGAACTCGCTATGATAAATAACATATTTTACTAGAAGAACAAGGGGGAGTTCGAGGGGGTTGTTACAGTATATTATGCCATGGTCTGAAAAATCTGTTAAAAGTAGTTCCTTCTGACAGCTCTCTTATGGTGAGGACATATGATCAAGTCTCAAAGTGAGAGAGGAAACATGGCAGAAAAAGACCACATGGTCTATCTAGTCTGCTCTTCCATATCAACTACTTCAACAGTCCCCTTTTTCCCTTTAGAGATCCTCTGTGTTTGTCCCATGCTTTTTTGAATTCAGATACTGTCCTTGTCTCTACCACGTTCCGCATATTACTCCTGAGTCTATCCCCTTTCACTCTCTTCCTATATCCCCTTGTAGCAGAGCTTGCTTTCAATTGAAAGAGACTCTCCTCCTGTGCATTTATGCCACGGAGGTATTTAAATGTCTCAATCAGGTCACCTCTATCCCACCTTTCCTCTAAAGTATACATATTAAGATCCTTAAGTCTTTCCTCATATGCTTTATAACGAAGACCACTGACCATTTTAGTAGCCACCCTCTGTACCGACTCCAACCTGTTTATATCCTTTTGAAGGTGCGGTCTCCAGAACTGCACACAATACTCCAAATGAGGTCGCACCAAAGACTTATACAGAGGCACTATCACCTCCTTTTTCTACTGGCTATTCCTCTCCCTATGCACCCAAGCTTCCTTCTATAATGGAAAGAAACATCAACTTCCTTTTTCACAAAAATAAAACAATCATTCCTCTTGTTACATCCCATGGGAGGCAGCAGTGGCAGGCCAGGTGAGCTCATTGTCCTGCATCAGCCCAAAGAAATAGCATGGCAGCAGGAAAAGGTGATGAGAGGTGGGTGGAGTTTAGAAAGGAGAAAGGAGTATACTGCCCTCCCCCCTCAAACTATATGTGTCTCTTAGTTCAATTTCCCTCCTATTTCAGTTACTGAGTATTAGCTTCCCTCCTCGTTCCCAGCAGAACTGTGCTGCCCAACTCCTAATTCAGCTCAGGACCAGCTTTTGGGGTGTGCAGTCTGGGCAGCTGCATAGGGCCCCATGAATAAGGAGGTACCGCTTTACTGTGCCGTCCCACCCTTCCAAGTCTTTATCTTTATAAGTTTGCTTGATTGACCATTCAGGCAATAGCATTAGAGCAGTTAACATTTGACAAGGACTGCAAGGGCAGAAAAGGAAAAGGAAACAGAATGCCATTAACTGATAGGACAGAGAGAGGAAAAAAAAAAGGGAAGTCAAGGCACATAGAATGGTGGGGAGCTGGGAGTACGAGATAGGGAGGGAGCAACAGTAGTAGTTGAGGGATCAGAGAGTTGGAATGGTAGGGCAGACCACTCAAGGCAGGGGGTTTGAAAGGCTGAAGACTGTCTGAAAAAGGTGGGTTTTTAATGCAGCTTTGAAGTTATTGAAAGCAGGCTCAGAGCGAAGGATGTGGGGGAGTGAGTTCCAGAGGGCGGGAACCAAAAGAAAAAGGCAAATCCCCACGTATGTTCAAGGCGAGCTTGAGAGACAGGTGGAAGGACCAGACAATGATTGTGAATAGGGCGCAGAAGGCGATGGGGAGTATGGAAATGGAGGAAATCGGCAAGGTATTGAAGAATCCCGGTGTGAATCGTTCTATGCACAAAGATGAGTATTTTATACTGGATTCTATAATGGACAGGGAGCCAGAGGAGACAAACTAGTAGTGGGATGACGTGTTCAAATCTGGTGGAATGGGTGAGGATACGAGCAGCAGTATTCTGTAGCAGTTGGAGTCTTTGTAACTGATATTGTGGAAGGCTGGCCAACGCAATGCTGCAATAATCTAGTCTTGTAGTAACCAAGGAAAGGAGGAGCGTGGTCAGAGAAGGGGTAGAGAGGAAGGGACGGACCACACGGATTTGGCTTAGGCAGTAGAAGGACTAGCAAGTGACGGATGAGATGTGTTCTGCAAAAGAGAGGGAGGAGTCGAGGGTGACTCCAAGATACTGGAAGGAGGAGGCTAACGGGATAGGAGCAGTGGAAATTACGGGAGCATGGGGGAAGAGAGGGAGGTGGAGGCATAATAATGGTGACTAGCAGCTGAAGGAGAAGAAGAGGATATTTTGTAGAAGGAGAGAGAAAGAATATTGTGCTAGAGTCGCCACAATTACTAAAGGAAGGGGCACTGTGCCAAAGCTGCCACCATCAAAGGGGGTGCCAGTTTCTATTTTTACACAGAGCACTGGTTAACTTGGAGCTGGGCCTAACTCAGCTCCCAAGGCCAGTCACTCTCTCTCTAACCATTAGAAGTTTATCAGGTGGGCTGGCATACAATAGTTCTACATGAATTCATACTTCTGTGTCCAAGGCCCCTGGGTCATATCAAAATCTTCCACTTATCATGTGATCTCTGGAGTTTCATGCAAAGGGCGGAAGTACATTGTGTAGATTTCTTTATTTCTTTAACAGGTTTTATAGACTGCCTCATCCTTAAATCGAAGTGGTTTACATTTTAACTCAACATTTTTTACAATATTACAGTAGGATATTAATTTACAGTTTAACAGTTTAACAATACAACATTTAACTTGTGTTAGAACTTGTTTACAAGAACAGTTTAATAAAGCAAAAACATTTAGCTCGTGCTAAAACTTATTTGTAATAAGGGTTACTCGTGTTATAAGTGTCTTAACTTACGTGGTCGGAGTTTTTGTCAGGTGCTATGGGTCTTTTGACAGGTGCTGTGGGTACTAAGTGACATTTCCAAGGTGCTCTTTGAACAGATGTGTTTTCAACTTTTAACTGAAGTCTTTTATATCTTGTATGGATTTTACATCCTCCGGTGGTGTGTTCCATAGTGTTGGGGCTGCAAGTGATTGTTCTTCTGGTTGTGACATCCTTCGACTTAGTGTAGATGCTAGGTGTTAGTATCATGTTCCTGTTTTTGTTGCTTTTCGGTCAATTATTAAGGTCTTTAGTAATGAGTTCCTGTAGTATGTCTGAAGAGTTGTTTAGTATTTTGAAAATATTGAATGTTGTCTTAAATATGATGCGATAGTGTATAGACAGCCAGTGTAATTGTTTCAGTAGTGGTGTGATGTGGTTGTATTTTGCTGTGCCAGTGATAATTCGAGCTGCAGCGTTTTGTGCCATCTTTAAGGGATGGTTGATATGTTTTGGGACACCCTGGTAGATTGAGTTGCAATAGTCTAATATTGGTGTGACTACTGCTTAGATTATGGTATGGAAGTTTTCCTGGTTGAGCAACAGTTTTAGCCTCCACATGATCTTCATTTTATGGTATGCCTTTTGTATAGTCTTATTTATGTGGGCCTGCATGTTTATATTCTGATCCAGTGTTACTCCTAGGTATTGGATTTTGTTTTTTATGGCTATGTACCTGTCTGACAGTTCTATCGAGCATAGAGGATTGGATGCTTGAGTTCTTGTTATATAGAGGGCCTCTGTTTTTTTGTAGTTTAAGATGAGATTGTGGTTGCTAAGCCAAATGATCATGTCTTCAAGGCAATTGGTTATTTTCATGGCATCTGGTTTGTCGGTATTGATTGGAGTGAATATCATAATATCGTCCGTGTAAACCTGGTATTGGATATTGTGCTTTTTGATGTTACATAGGGATTGTAGGTAGAGATTAAATAGCAGCAAAGACAATGCTGACCCTTGCGGTATCCCTTGGTGAACTTGGAATGGTCTTGATTTGCCCTCCCTGTTTCTGACTTGCTGTTGTCTGTCAGACAGATATGATCGGAGCCATCTATGTGTGAGGTTGTGAAGTCCAATGTCCTGTAGTTTCTGCAGAAGTAATTTATGTGAAACAATGTCAAAGGCTGATGAAATGTCCAAGAAAATGAGCAGAATGCCCCTTTTTATGTTGTCTATACTTTTATGAATGCAGTCAAAGGGATGTAAGCAGAGTTTCTACACCGTGGTTGTGCCTGAACCCATGCTGGTTTGGGTCAAGTGGGGCATGTAATTCTACATGATCTTGCAGCTGCAGCTGTACGGCCTTTTCTATGATTTTGGCCAGCAGTGGCAAGCTTGATAGTGTGCGGTATGAACTTGGGTCTTGTTAAGTGCATTATTTTTGATGATTGGTCTTATGGTAGCATTCTTGAGTGTATTTGGCATATGCCCTTGTGTAAGTGATGCTTGTGTGATTTTGAGTATGAATAGAGTGAACTCTTCTTTGGCCATCTTAATCCATGTGACTGGACAAGGATTGGTGGGTGATGTGGTCATGTTCAGTTTGGATATTATATGTTTTATTGGTTCAAGGGATGGTATGTGGAATTCATCCCATGTTCCGGTGGACAGTTCTTGTTCCTCTGTGTCTATCTGTGTTGGCATGACATTGTGGAAAGTCCTGCAGAGGTGATCCGCTATCTGTTGTGGGTGTATTTCAGTGTCATTTTCTAGTGTGGAGTTCTTAGAGTTCTGACTATTTCAAACAGTGCTCTTGGCTTATTTGCAGATTTCATTATAAGATTGTAGTATTAGTCTTGTTTCTG
The DNA here is from genome assembly GCA_033557465.1 of Ichthyophis bannanicus. Classification (NCBI taxonomy): domain Eukaryota; kingdom Metazoa; phylum Chordata; class Amphibia; order Gymnophiona; family Ichthyophiidae; genus Ichthyophis; species Ichthyophis bannanicus. The sequence continues at coordinate 675,423,101 of CM066032.1, read as the reverse complement.
TGTGTTAATAAGATTATTGTATTCCTCCTGTTTGCTTCTGTATTGTTACAGTGTGTCGGGGTCTTTGTTTCGTCTCCATAGTTTCTCAGTCTTTCTTAGGTTCCTCTTTATTTGCCTTATCTCATTGGTGTACAAGGGCATGGATTGTGTTCGCTGTATTTTTTGCAGCTGCAGCCTTAGGGCTATGTTGCTGCTGACTCTGAGCTTCCAAGGCTTAGGCTTGTAGAGACTTGCTGGGTGTGGAACTGCTGCTGTCCTTCAGTCCATGAACTCTAAGAGAAATGCTGTAGGGGATGTAAAGAAAGGAACGATCTGAGGGAAAATAAATGTGCTGGGGGTCTAGGAAGGAAAGGAGGAAGGTAGAATAATAAATTGAGACATGAACTGACTCTGTTAAGGGAAGAGTGAGCCTAGCCTGCGGGGGGGGGGGGGGGGGGGCCGAGTGGAGACTGGCCAGGGAGGGGTGAGGGAGAACCCAATGAGAGGAACTGTGAAGGTGGAGCACAGCAGTTCCTGTCAGGAGGAAGTAAGGAGCAGAGAAGTTTAGGATGGAGGAGTGGAAGAGGTAAGAGGTATTAAGCACCCTACTTCCAAACATAAGTCAGATTGTATACATAGGGAGTCAGAAGCAATGGAAAAATAGGATATTAAGGCAAGAGGGGGAAGAAGAGATTTGACCTATCAAATTACTGACCTATTTCAAATCTTTATTTATTTTTATTTATTTATTTGGTTCTTCTATACTGCCCCTTCCAGAAATCAGGGGCGGTTTACCATTAACATAACATATTACATGGAACAGAGATTAAACTATTTCCATAGTTACATGTTACATAGCTGGTAGCTGACTACTACAAACATTGTAGTCTAAACTGATAACTATTTACAACTTTTCTGAACATGTGCAGCTCTGTGAATTTAGGTGTGAGAAAGGTGCTAAAACAGGTAGGGGGAGGATGTATGGGACTGAGTGGGGATCATTGAGTATATTGATTGTTTTTTTTGTGAGGCGGGGTTTTCGGTTGCATTACCATAGTGCTCAGTAAATAGGTGCGTTTTGAGATCCCTTTTGAATACCTGGAGGTCTTTGATTTTGTGAATTGGTAATGGCAGGGAGTTCCAGAGACTTGGAGCAGTGAATGTGAAGGCTCTGGTGCTAGTAGTCTGTTGTCTTACAAACAGAGTAGGATATTACCAAGGTGTGTTTTGCATTTTGCCTACAAGATCAGGAGTCTGGAAGTGTTTGGATAATGGTAGATAGATATGACGGGGTGATGTTATTGATCAGTTTGAAGGTTGTCAGTAACATTTTGTATTTTGTCCGGCTCCAAATTAGGAGCCAGTCACTGTTCCCTCTAAGCTGTGCGCGTGTGCGCGCGCACACATCTCGCCGAGCGAGCGCACATACTTTACAACAGAGCGCACAAAAATTACAGCTCTGATTCGGATAGAAAGCAACACAGACATCTTAAAATTTAAAAGTTATGATTGTAATTACTAGAAATTTCCCGCTTCATTTAGTAATCGTCTATTTTAATTTAATTTGATTAAAATCAATGTGGTGTACATACTGTATTCTGACCTGTAGTCAAATTTTTAAGTATATAACTCCGAGTGTCGTTATGTGGCGCACAAAAATTTAACCTTCCTTCAAAAGCTGCACACAGCTGATATTTTATGCACATACAGCCTACAGAAAATTAGAGGGAACATTGGAGCCAGTGGAGGTCATACAAGATAGAGTTATGTGTTCAGCTAGTCAGGCCTCATAAATGATTCTTGCAGTTATGTTTTGTGCTCTTTGGAGGATGTTTCAGTTTTTGGCTGGTAAACCCTGTAATAGACTATTATAGTAGTCAAAATGTGGAGTAATGATAGCATGAACTACTGACCTGAAATTCTGAATGTCTAGCAGGTGTCTGAGGTGTTGCACAGTTTTTAGCTTGAAAAAGATAGTTTTGGGGAGGCAAGATGCGGCAGGAAGTGGTCCTTGAGCAGTAACTCTGCATTCCAATTGCAGGTGTGAACTCCGTGATCATTTTCATGATGGGGCGGAGGAAAAGGAAGCAGGCCGACCTACCCTCGGGTTCGGCATTGCCTCCCACTGCCAGTCAGAGGACTCTGGATCTCTGCGGATTTGTTGCTGTTGGCCCTGGAGCAGCGTCTTTGCCAACACCGCATGAGGATGTCTCTGTGCTGCTGGGCACATCAGGGGTGTCTTTGTCTCCGGAGCAGCTTGTTCTGCCAATTCAGCCTGGAAGCTTATCTTCACCGGATGTAGCGCTCCCCCCCCCCCCCCGCCCCGGCTTACTGAAGAGCATGCCGGTGCGGGGAAGTAAAGAGGGCTCGTCGATGTTTCCAGCTTTGCATCTTGGATCATTGCAGCAGTCGGCTGGGGCTTTTCTAGCTGGTTCAACCTCTCCTGCGGTTGAGCAACAGTTGATGGGAATTGGAGGAGTGCAGCTTCCGGCTAGTCGGGGCCTGGTTAAACCTGCTGTTATCATTTTAGACGCGCTGTGGGATGCCATAGCTGCTTTGACTTCTTCTTTATCTGTTGCTGTGGGCACAGTGAGTACTGAACTTTCAAGTCTGAAAATGAATATTTCTGAGGCTTCCAGAGTTCAGGAGCAGCAGGCGGGTGCTATTTCTCAACTTAAAGATGATCTTGGACACCTCCGAGAGGAGCATGTGGCTCTGATTAAAGACAGGACTTTATTGGCTAGGAAGACAGAACATCTGGAAAATCAAGTACGGAGGAATAATCTTCGGTTATTGAATTTTCCAAAATCTCCTGTCCTGTCTCCCCTAGAAATGGTGAGGAAATACTCCTGTGAGGTGCTTAGGATCCCACAGGAGCATTTGCTTCCCTGAACAGGGCCCAATATCTGTTCGTCGGCGTTGGTGATCTTGCCAGAGGACCATGTTTGGCAGATGTGTCCTTAAGGACTGGGGACTTAACTGAGTTCCTGGAAAGTTCCCTAGAAGTGCTAACTGAGAGAACCACTATGCTTGTTACCCTAGCATTGGAATTGGATAAGGTTTTGATTCTTCTTTCTTTTTTTAGGAATATTAATGAGAAATTCTTGGGCTCTCAGGTTTGCATTTTTCCTGATTTGTCTCGGGCTACCCAGTCACAGAGGAAGGAGTTTCTGGCCTATAGGGCCAGGAACCTATCCTTGGGGGCTACCTTTTTCTTAAAATTTCCTTCTCGTTGTTATTTCCTATCAAGGTAAAAAAATATATTTTCTATGAGCCCAAGCAGCTCCTTGAGTTCCTTACTGCAAGGGAAGATACTGAAGTGGCTATGATTTGCATACGGCTGACGCTTAAGTCTCTGCCTGTTTTTATGTTTAGTTTTTTCTTTGATAGCAAGAGCTTGATTATGATTGTAATTGGGGATCCTGTTTTAATAGTTTTCTTGGAGCCTCCCTGGTTTTCTTTTTGTGGGCTAATATATGGATTGTTTCTTCTTATTTTCTTTTTCCTTCTTAGTTTTACTTTGCTATGTTGTTCATTCCATGTTTTTCTTTGGTTCATTCATGGGAATGCGTGGGTGTTCATGTATAAATGCAAATACAAATAAAATAAAATTTTAAAAAAAAGATGGTTTTAGCTGTTTGTTTTAGATGGGGAATCATGCTGAGAGATTGGTCTAATATTATGCCGAGGTATTTTATCTCTTGTTTAACAGGAAGGATGATGTTGTTAATCGTGATGGATTGGGGAGGGGGCTGTAATTTTGATTCCTTGATATAAACGTTGCATCTTTTTTTTAAATTTATATTTAGGTTATTGGCATTTAACCAGGATTCAGTTTCCTTGATACATTCTGATAGTTTGTCATAGTTAGTGTTGTTTATGTCAATGGGGAGGGACAACAAAATGTCGTCGGCATAGATATACGTAATACCCAATGTTATATTTTCTGAAAATGTTGGTAATCAGCTGCAGGTACAGATTAAAAAGTAGGGCTGAGAGTGCAGATCCTTGAGGTATACCATGGTCTTATGGGAATGTGTCTGATGTTTATTGGCCTATCTGGACACTCAACCTGCGGTTTGAGATGTATGACATGAGCCACTGGAGGACTATACTGCCTAAGCCTATATGCTCCAGCCTTGCCATAAGAGTGTTATGGTTAAGGTTGTGAAAAGCCAATGCAATATCTATAAAGAGGATGTTAACAGCTCGGTTTTGGTTGTATGTGCCTCTAATGTGATGGTCCATTAAGATTATTAACAGAGTTTCCACTCCATGGAAAGAGCGGAATCCAAATTGGTATTATCCAGAGGGGCATTAAGGTCAATATAATCTTGAAATTGAATTTGGATGACTTTTTCAATTATTTTAGCAACAAAAGGAATACTGGCCATGAGTCTTGTATGCATTCGGATCTTTGGTGTCAAGTATCTTATTCTTGAGTATAGGGTGAATAGATTTGAATTGCTGATCTGTAGTCATGATGCCTTGTGAGAGGGATTGGTTGACTATGTGTAGAAGATATGGAGTCAGTTTTTCTTTTGTAAATTTGATCCATGAAACCAGACATGGATCAAGGGGGGAGGTTGTGGTGTTGATGTTAGATATTATGTTTAGTAGGTGTTTCTGGTCAATTAGGTAGAAGCTATTCCAGTTATTGGGGTTTATTGGTTGTTTAATTGGGGGAGGGCGTAGCTGTAGTTTTTATTTCTTAGTTTGTCCACAAAATGGGTACAAGAGTTTGTGGCTTTATATTACCCATTTCTGATTCGGTTTGAGTGGTCTTTGTAAGTGATCTGACAATTGCGAATAACTCTCTGGGACGGTTTAGCGAAGAATTTAAAATCTTAGTGTGATATTCCCTTTTTGTTTTGTTAATTGTGTTTTTATAGATCGTAAGTAGGTTGAGATAGTGCATATTGTTTTCTTGTGTTTTGTTGAGTCTCCACTTTTTTTCTTGTTTTCTTAATTGCCTTTTTAGTTTGGTGAGCTCTTGAGTGAACCATTTTTCAAATCTTTTTGTAGGCTGCCTAGGGGGGGTTCATGGGGGGTGAGGCAGCTTTTTGTATGGAGTTGTTCCATATATTTATAGAGGTGGTAATGTCATTAGGATCAGTTATAAGCTGTGACAGTACGTTATCTAGGAAGGTTTCTCTGTTGAAGTAGGCAAATCTCCTGAGTAGTGGTTTTGTATCTCGCGTAGGAGAATGAGTGTTATGTGTGGGTAGGTAGAAGGTCACTAGGTGGGGACTTTGGTCATTGAGGGGGGCTTGTATGTGTAGTGATTTTTAGCATGAGTTGGTAAGAAGATTAGGTTGAGTATTTTTCCCTTTGAGTGTATGGATGAGTGAATGATTTGTTGGAACCCCATCTCTGTCATTGCATCTAGGAAGTTGGAGGACTGGGATGGGTTGAGGGATGGGAAATTCAGGTCTTCTAAGATGACGGTTGGTTTATTGAGTGAAGCTAAACATGCTGTTTCAATGATTGGAGTCAGGTTATTGTGGTCTGGTGAAGGGGGTCTGTAAATGAGACAGAGGGAGATGTTCCGGTTCTCTACTTTAAGAATATCCATTCCATCTAAGTTAGTTGAGATAGAGTGGGAAAGTACGAGCTCTTTTTTACTCAGAATTAGTATTACTCGATCTCTTTTGGAGTCATGGTGACAGTGGAATAGATCATATCCCTAGAGTTGTAATTGGTTTATTAATATACTGTCAGCCGGTGAAAGCCATGTTATAGGCTGTCATCTATAACTAGATCAATGATAAGTGGTACTTTATTTCATATTGATCTTACGTTGACAAGGATGCATTTTAGAGGAGTGGGGGTATCAGGGATATATGGCTCTTTGTTTAACTGTAATGTATGGATTCATAGCAGTTTGTTTCGATATTGATTTGTACTTTAGTATATTTTAGGATTATGCTGGTAGTATCTCATCTGGGATTTATGTCGTTTCTGATGGAGTTGTATATGATGGGGATGGGGTTGAATTGGCATGCCTTGTATCTGTACAGGGCAGCTTTTGCTTTCTGTAATGAAAGGAAGAGGATGTGGAGTATGACTATGAATGTGTTTCTAGTTTCCATTGCTGGGGGATAATCGACTTTGGTGGTTAGTGTGGGAGGGACTTCAATTCATTCAAAAAGCACGTGGGGAAACTAGTGAGTGAGAGCAGCTTTTTTTGGTTGTGCTGTGCTGGGGGGTTAAGTGCAGGAGTAATATTTAATTGTTGAGGTAAGCGAGTGGCGCATATCTTCCATATCTCTCCAAACTTACTGAAAGACTAGTTTTCACTCAGCTGTCAGATCACCTTGAACATACTGTCTTCACTTTAGACAATATGGTTTGTGGCCCGGCTCTAGCACTGAAACCAGTGAACATCATGCTTCCTATAGCCATCTCTTTAGATCTCATGTTGCATTTGACCTCATGGATCATTCCATCCTACTCTCCCGTTTGTCCAATATTGCCCTGATTGTGTCCTTTCCTGGTTTTCTTAATTTCTTTCTAACTGATCCTTTCAAGTCACTATTAATTCTTCTACATCAGCCCCCTTTCCACTGTTTTGTGGGGTTCCCCAGGGTTTTGTCCTTGTCCCCCTGCTATTTCATATTTACCTTGTTGTTGTTGTTAAGTGCCGTAGAGTCGGAGTCGACTCATGGCGACCCTCTGGATAGCTATCCTAAATTGTGTTCGGTCTTCAGTCAGGCGGCTCATTGTTGACAGACTGGTGCCCGTAGCTGTTGTTATTGTATTGATCCATCTCATTGCTGGCCTTCCTCTTTTGCGTTGACCTTCTATCTTGCCAAGCATGATGTCTTTCTCTAATGATCTCTCTCTTCGCATGATGTGTCCAAAGTATGAAAGTCGAAGTCTTGTCATCTGAGCTTCTAAAGAAAGCTTAGGTTTGATCTCCTCTAGTACCGACTGGTTTGTTCTTCGGGCAGTCCATGGTATACACAGTATTCGCCGCCAGCACCATAATTCAAAGGCATCAATTTTCTTCCTGTCTGTCTTTTTCACTGTCCAGTTTTCACATCCATATGATGCTATTAAAAATACCATGGCTTGAACAAGTCGAATCTTTGTATGGAGAGAGACATCTCTGCTCTTGAGAATCTTATCTAGGTCTTTCATAGCCATTCTGCCAAGAGCAATGCGTCATTTGATTTCTTGACTGCTTGTTGCTTCTTTATTGATAGTTGATCCAAGTAGGTTAAAGTTGTTCACAATTTCAATTTCTTCTCCTTCAACGATGAACCTGTTGATTATGCCAGTTGTCATGATCTTTGTCTTCTTTACATTAAGGTGCAGGCCCATTTTGAGACTATGTTCTTTGATTGTGAGAAGCAAATGTTTCAGATCATCTTCACTTTCAGCCAGTAATGTAGTATCATCAGCATAGCGAAGGTTGTTGATGAGTCTTCCACCAATCTTCACACCTCTGTTGTCTTCATACAATCCTGCTTCTCTGATGATTTGTTCTGCATAGAAATTAAACAGGTAGGGGGAAAGTATGCAGCCTTGTCTTACACCTTTGCTTATTTTAAACCATTCTGTTTCTCCTTGTTCCGTTCGAACTGCTGCTTCTTGATCAATGTACAGATTGCGCAAGAGGCCGTTTTTGCTTTTTCACCTTTTGTAGAGACTTCTCGCTTTCTTCCAACATAACCTTCTTGATGTCATTCCATAACTCTTCCGGAGCTCTGTCATTTGTATCTATGTTTATGTTTTATTTCATTTGATAAAAACCGCCTTTCAATGGCAAGCAAAGCGGTGTACAATAAAACCAAATTTAAAAGAAGGCCAAAGCCAATGAAGTGGAAAAGAATTACAATTTCTTGATAGAAAAGCAATAAAAACAACAGAGACAAGACCAAAACATAAATGAGAGCAAGACACGAGGAAAGCAGAGGATAGGGCAAGTGGGATTCACACGAAAGGGGAGGGGACATCAAACGCCAGGGAAAAGAGGTGGGTTTTCAAATTTTGTTTGAATGTGGGGTGGTGAGGTTCCAGGTGGAGTGAAGAGGGGAGGGAATTCCAGAGGGCGGGGCCAGCAAAAAAGAAGGCAGAGGAACGAGTAGATTGTAAGTGGGCACAGGAAGGGGAGGGAAGCGTGAGGCGGTTAAGGTGGAAGGAGCGAGGGGTGTACCTAGGAGAGTGAAAAGAAAGAAGGTCTGTTAAGTATTGAGGGGTGCCTGTATGGAGAGCTTTATGAACCAGGATAAGAAGCTTGAAATGAGCATGGTGGGGAAAGGGCAACCAGTGGAGATGAAATAGTAGGGGTGTTATGTGATCACGGGGGGAAGAATGGGTGACAAGACGAGCAGCAGTATTCTGAATCCGTTGTAACCGGGACTGTTGGGATTTGGAAAGGCCGACGAAGATTGAGTTCGCGAAATCCACCCTTGACATAACCAGGGATAGCAACAAAGTGGTGAGAGCTGAAGGGGATAAGAAAGGGCGGACTGCACGGATTTGTCGGAGGAAGAAGAAGGAGGATTTGGTGACATGTGATATATGAGCATGGAAAGATAAGTCAGAATCAAAGTGAACCTCAAGATAATGAAAGGAGGAGACTAGGGGAACAGGAGAGCCAGAGAAAGAGGGGGCCAGTGTAGGGGGTGGATTGTTGTGAGAAAACCAGATAGCAATAGTCTTAGTGAGATTAAGGTGAAGGCAATTAAGTGTCAACCAATCAGCCACAGTGGAAAGACAGGAGTTTAATGCGGAGAGGTCTGGACAGGATGGGGAGGTGTGATGAAGCAGAACAATGTCGTCAGCATAGAGAAAGGCAGATATTCCGGACTGTTGGATTAAGAGGGCTAAGGGGGCTAAGAAAAGGTTGAAAAGAAGGGGAGCCAGGACGGAACCCTGAGGAACCCCACAGGGAAGAGGGAAGGAGTCCGAGGGAGGGGCAGAGGAGGAAGGTGACAGGACTGCACATGAACGAGAGGAAAGAAAGGAGTGGAACCAGCGGTGGACAGTACTACAGAGACCCGCTTCCCGTAGGCGAAGAAGAAGGAGGGAGTGGTCAACTAGATCAAATGCAGCGGAAAGATCAAGTGCAACCGCCACCGAGATATCACCACGATCATGAGCTACATGTAGTGCATTAGTAAAGGCAAGGAGAATAGTTTTGACACTGTGACCCTGAAGGAAACCCGATTGACGAGGGTGAAGAAAATTAGTGGAATCAAGGTGATGTGAAAGTTGTGCAAAGACGAATTTCTCTAAGAGCTTCGAGAGAAAGGGAAGGTTAGAAACAGGAAGGTAGTGGGCGGGAACCAAGGGATCAAGTGAGGGGTTTTTAAGGAGGGGGCGAATTAAGGCATGTTTCCAGGCAGTCTTTAAATTCCAGTGGTATATTCTCAAGGTCATATTTTGCTGCATTCATGAGTGTTTTGCTCTTTTTCAACTTTAGCTTGAGTTTGCATACTAGTAGTTGATGATCTGTACCACAGTCAGCTCCAGGTTTTGTCTTTGTTGATGTTATAGAGCTTTTCCATCGTTGACTTCCACAGATGTAGTCAATTTGATTTTTATACAATCCATTGGGTGAAGTCCATGTGTACAGTCGCCGCTTGTGTTGCTGGAAGAAAGTGTTTGAGATGAATAGATCATTGGTCTTGCAGAATTCTATCAGTCTTTCTCCAGCTTCATTTCTGTTGCCAAGTCCATATTTTCCAACTACTCTGCCTTCTTCTTTGTTGCCAACCTTTGCGTTCCAGTCACTCATGACTATCAGGATATCCTGTTTGCATGTTCTGTCAATTTCAGCTTGTACTTGTTCATAGAACTCTTCAATTTCATTCTCTTCTGCAGCTGTTGTTGGAGCATATACTTGAATTATAGTTGTGTTGATAGGCAATCCTCATAGACGAATAGAGATTAAGCATTCGCTGACTGCATTGTATTTCATTACAGTTCTTGCAAGTTTCTTCCTTATTATAAATGCAACACCATTTCTTCGTTGTCCTTCATTTCCAGAATAGTAGACCATGTGATCATCTGATGCAAAGTGCCCGATGCCAGTCCATTTCAGTTCGCTGACACCCAACAGATCAAGTTGTACACGTTCCATTTCATTCTTGATCACCTCCAACTTCCCTTGGTTCATGCTTCGTACGTTCCATGTTCCAATGTGTAAGACATCTTTACAGCTTCTGACTCTCATTTCATGCGCAGCTACATCAGCAGTCAGACTTCCCGAGGGCTTTAATCCAACCACATCATAAATGCTGGCTTTACTCTGAAAAGTCTTCAGCTCTTCCCCAGTTGCTAGTTGAGTGCCTTCCGACCTGGGGGTCTCATCTTCCAGCACCATAGCATAATTTGTTTTGTTGTAACTATCCATTGGGTTTTCATGGCAAGATACAGAAGTAGATTGCCGGGCCTTTCTTCTGCACAGTTTAAGTTTGGTGTTGTTGCCGTTGTCACAAAAATGTGATCCTCCGCCGTCAACACTATCCCATTCTGCTGCTGCCCAGTGTCACAGGGTAGACCCAACAGAGCCTATACAGATGGAGATCAGCATGGAAGATCAGGGAGAATCTGACAGCATAAACAAAAACTTGTCAGGCAGTTGCTATAAGCAACTAGGACACACGTGGTCAAGGGCTAAGAAGACACAGCCAGGTAGCAGGGGAATGGAAATTTCATTACCTGATGCGGATCAGCTGGGAGGAGGTGGAGCCCAGAGACACGTACATAAGGCATGCTCACAAACAGTTAGGAGAAGAGAGGGAAAGAAGGAAAAAGAGAGAGAGACGGGTAATCAGTCTCATACCCAGAACCAAGACCGGTGGCAGAGAGAGAATGAACAATTGTGTCAGCGTGAAAACCAACAGAAGAGTCTGAGTGAGTCCCAGGACCTGGTTGATACGTATGGAAGTCAGCAGCTGGACGCTGAATGTGTGAATGAAAGTCACGAGAGACGTGGGAAGACTCTTACAGAAGGTAACAGAGCAGTAAATACAGAGAGAGGCTGTTTCCTACCTGAATGGGTAAAACCCAGAGTTATTAGGAAAAGCCAACCAGGAACAAGTTTAAAGGAAGCAGAGGGTAACTTCTTTCCTTGTACTAGCAGCAACAGGAGAAAGGAAGGTTTCTTACCTACAGGAGCTTGTAACTCTGCTAGCAATCTTAAATACCAAGCTTTTAACAAAGTGCCGTCTCGAGCAGTGCAATCACACACAGCTGTGCAGAGGGAACTAAGCCCTACCAGGCTCAAAGCCTATCACGAACATTCTAATAGCAGAACCAGTGAATGTTTTCAGTTTCCCTTTAACCACCAGCAGGGAAAGAGCTTCTATAAGCCATTCACAGAGGCATACGGTAACCCCCAGCAGGGCATTTGCTCAGAGAAGAGAGGAGATTTCCTGTTAGACGGAGCAAGCCAACTTCACTCTAGTGAACCAGCTGATCAAACTAACGTATGTACAAATGGTTATGAACAGATGCAGTGTGATACTTCTGATATACAAGTGAGTCCAGAAGATATGGATTGTTCTTTATCAACTGCTGACCACATGTTCTCTCTAAGATAAAGTAATGAGTTTAACCAGAAGTTAAAGCAACAATATATTTGCTGATAAAGGTTTCTCAGTTAAGCAGTAAAACTAGGCTGTAGTAAAGCAGCAAAAGGAAAGTCTGTTTGCTAACAGAGGGACTATTTAAATACCTTTCTTTTGCTAGATTTAAAGGCTGAAGTAAAGCTATTTCTGTTCTACTCTATTCTTTTGTTATATGCCCGGAGAGGCTTTGTTATTTGTGTTGCCAAGTTGAGAAAAACCTCGTGGACGGGGAAATAAAGCCCTTGTTTGAAACCTTACCTGTGTGCACAACTAATTCTTACCAGAGAAGGCATAAACCACAACTCCCAGAGGGCCAGGCAGGGCTGTCTGCATCTTCATACAGAGCCAGGAGAGGAATCATCGTGTGATACCTGACCCCACCAGTAGGGCCCGCTGAGGGTGTGACACCAGATGGGTGGTTTGTCTTGGTCTGGCACCTCAGCTGAGACCTGTCCATCTTGGGAGACCCTGCCAGTAGTTAAACTACTGATAGTTTAGCTCTCAGCATCACTGATGCACACAAGCCCTCACAGCACGACAAGCTGCAAACCAAGTGAAGGATAATTACCTTAGTCCCCTAGAAATATTCATACAGGACATAAATATTAATACTTACTATTATGTCAATGGCATTTTTCTTCTTTTCTATGTTGATTCTGGCATTCCTGGTCTTTCTTCCATTGATCATTGCTTGGCTCTGAACAACTGTTAAAATTAATTCTGATAGCATCTCAGCCATTGTTTCACCAGTAGCACCTTTTCTCCTTCTCCTACAATCACTGTAGCCAACAAGCACTGTTCTATCAACCTCCTATACAGAGCCCCATCAATGGACCCAGATGTCCTCTCAACAATAATCGACCTTGCCTCCAATCCCCAGAGCCCTTGCACACCAAGCTGGGTTCTGGGAGATTTCAACCTACCTTCCCTGCAAGATACTCAAGCGTCAGCCTTCCTCGAAGCCCTCAGGGAATTAGGATATAGGCAACTGGTAAAAGGAACCTACCCATGCGAAAGGTGGCATATTAGACCTGATATTCGCTCCAAAGACAACTATCAATTCAGCCAATGCCCCCAGGTTGGCCATCACCGCTGTACCCTAGTCTGACCACAACTGATCATTTTCCAAATACCCATGCCCAGCAACAATCAGAATGAAGCCAGAAGGTTGAGCAACACCACCAAGGCACCCCCACGAAGGTTTCAGGCCTTCGACAGGGATGGGATTATAAGTAAAACACGCCCACTCCTCGCCTTGACAGCACTCAATCCTGATGAACTGGTCTCCGATTGGAACAAAAGCCTCAGTACTATTGCTCTGCGTCCACCATCCAACAAGCCTTCGAGGAAACAGGCCACCGCAGCCTGGTACTCCACTGAACTACGATCCTCACTCACCCTCCTAAGGAAACTGGAAAGACGCTGGTGTCGATCGCACTCCACAGATGACCAAACGGCATATAACTCTCACCTTGCATGACACCGCAAAGCAGTAACTGAGAAAATGAGACGATTACACACAGACACCCTAAAACGATCACTGAACAAACCGCACGATTTGTTCAACCTCGTCAAGAATCTAACTAAGGATTCAGCTCCCAAACAACCAAGGGAGATCCACCCTCAAGAATTTGCGGATTACCTACAATCAAAGCTATGCCAGACCAACAAATCTCCAGCACCCGCCATCGCACTCGAGCAAACCTGTCCAACACCCATGACCATCTTCTCCACGCCATCCAAGAAACACATCAAAGACACTATCGCTGCGATCAACACTACCACTGCACAAACTGACCCCTGCCCTGCTTTCTGGATAAAAGAGCTATGGGCTGACCTTAGCCCTTTTATAGCCAAGCTCATGGACCGATCCTTCGCTACAGGTGCATTCTTCCAATCCCTCAAACACACGTCCATCAGACCGCTGCTAAAAAACAGCAAACTCAACCCCCAGAAAGTGGAATCATACAGACCAATATCGAGCATACCACTACTAGACAAAATAATTGAAAAAGAAGCCCAGAGACAAATTCAAGAACGCATTGAAACCGCTGCGCCGCTGGACCCCTGCCAACATGGTTTTAGAGAGTCTCATGGTGTTGAAACGCTCCTCACCACCCTCCTCAGTAACATAACTGCAGGAATTGATAACATCCGTCAAGGGTTTGTCCTCATTTTCATGGACATAGCAGCTGCATTTGACTCAGTAAGCCACGAGCTGCTCCTGGGGCATCTCAAGGAGAAGGGTATCTGTGATACAGCACTAGAGTGGTGCAAGTCATACCTCTCGGACAGATGGCAGCACGTACGATCCGGGACTTCAACATTGGAACCATTCCACCAGAAGCAAGGCATCCCACAAGGATCCTCCCTCTCCGCCCTGATGTTCAACATCTACATGCAGCCTATCTGTAACCTCATTCGGTCCTACAGAGTCAACTGCTTGATATATGCAGATGATGTACTACTTTACATGCCCTTCTCGACAGAGAACCCTGACCTCAGCCCACTGACAGACTGCTTTAACGCAGTATCCAACTGGCTCCAAACTCAAAACCTCAGGATTCAGCACAAGAAAACAGAGGTACTGTTCATCACGAGGAATCAAAACTTCATCACACCGCCCTATCTAAAGGTCAAGGAAGCTGAACTACAGACCAAACCCACGATCCGGTTCCTCGGAGTCACCTTAGACCAGCGCCTGGACATGAGGGCGCACATAAGCAACGTAGTGAGAGCAGTATACCATAAGATCCGTACCCTCAGACATCTACGCTTCCTGTTGGACCCTGATGACTTCCGGACAATATATCAAGCGCTGATCATACCACATTTTGATTACGCCAATTCAATCCTGCATGGACTTCCCCAATCCACCTTGAACCCGCTACAGCTCGCGATGAACACCGCAGCGAGAGTCCTGCATGGTGTGTCCAGGAAAGACCACATCACCCCCATCCTGAAACATCTCCACTGGCTCCCTATACATGGTAGACTCACATTCAAAACCTTGATGCTTACTTTTAAAGCCATCAATGGGCTCTCCTCCGCTCACTAACAGAGCTTATCAAGATCACTCCTCCCAACAGGTCCAGAAGATCAGCAGCGGTCAATACACTTGTAGTCCCGAAAGCAATAACCCAGTGCACCCAGGCAACAGCAAACAGGGCCTTCAAATTCTGCACACCAAGATTCTGGAACACCCTACCACCCAACATCAGGGCAATCCCTGACCTAGCCCAGTTTAGAAAGTCATTGAAGCACTACCTCTTCCTCATTTACTACCCGGTAGAGAGTGCTACAATAACCCCACCCACTATCTAGTCCGGTCTGCTCAATTGATTCTTTCAAGACACCCTTGACTACGACTAGCGAGACGACTTCACATGATGCCTAGATGTAAATAGTTACCCCAGGTTATCCAAGTTTTTAGTACCTGTTCCATGTAAGCACAGATCAGCCAATGCAATGTGCAAGTGTATGTTTTATGTAAACCGCACTGATGTTGAATAGCACGGTATAAAAGAAACTGGAAATAAATAAATAAATAATTTTCTAGTCCAACAAATAGAATACTAGGAATCATAAGGAAAGGAATGGAGAATAAAACAAAGAATATTATAATGCCTCTGTATCGTTCCATGGTGCGACCACACCTTGAATATTGTGTGCAATTCTGGTCACCATATCTTAAAAAGGATATAGTGTTATTAGAAAAGGTACAGAGAAGAGCAACAAAATGGTGAAGGGGATGGAAGGATACCCCTATGAGGAGGGCTTAAAAAGTTAGGTCTCTTCAACTTGGAAAAGAGATGGCTGAGGATGGATATGATAGAGGTCTATAAATTAATGAATGGAGTAGAACAGGTAAATGTAAATCAGTTGTTTACGTCATCAAAAAGTAGAAAGACTACATGACACATAATGAAGTTACAATGTAACCCATTTAAGACTAATAAGAGAAAATATTTTTGCACTCAACGCGTAATCAAACTCTGGAATTTGTTACCGGAGGATGTAGTAAAATCTGTTAGTGTAGCTGGGTTTAAAAAAAGGTTTGGACAAGTTCCTGGAGGAAAGATCCATAAACCATTATTAAAGGGGACCCGACAAATCCACTGCTTGCCCTGGGACAAGCATTGTGGAACCTGTGTCTTTTTGGGAAACTGCCAGGTACTTGTGACCTGGATTAGCCACTGTTGGAAACAAGATACTGGGCTTGATGGATCTTGTTCTGATCCAGTATGGCATTTCTTATGTTCTTATCAAGCTTACTATGTAATTTAAATACTTAGGAGTAGTGTTAGACTCTGAACTTTCATTTTCCTTTCAAATAAATGCAGTAGTAAAGAATTCCTTTTTCACACTTGCAAGTGCAAAGCCATAAGTTCTTTCTTGGATTCCCCCTCTCTAACTACATTACTTCTTAACTTCATCATTTCCAGAATTGACTACTGTAATGCTATTTATACTAGTCTTTTATTCCTCTGAACTGAAATGCCAACAAACAGTTCAAAACACTGCTATATGTCTACACTCCCATGCCTGGAAAACTAATCGTATAACCTCTCTTTTTATACATCATCATTGATTACCTGTTGTTTATCGTGTTCAATTTAAATTTTGATGCTTGCTTATAAAGCCCTTCACACTGGTATACCGTGTTGAGAGGGAAAAGATCTTCAAGTACCAAGAAATGCAGTCAGAGTTCAAGAAAATGTGGCAGAAAGATAACAAGTTATTTCCTATCGTGTTGGGTGTCACGGGCCTGATTAAGAAGAATTTCCAAGCATACCTTGATAAATTACCCATACATGTTACATCTCATGAACTCCAGAGGGAGGCTCTCTAGCATGATGCATGATCATACTCCACATACCCTGGTTTAGAAGGTTCATGACTGTCATGATATGTGCAAAACCATCCCATTTGGAGAAACTGCCCGAAGAGTATACTACTGTTTCTCTCTTTTGCCTTCACTTCCACACTCTCCCTTGAACACTTCATTTGCTACATGATAATAGGTTACATTGTAGCAGCTGATAAGCGTGCAATAAATAATACCAGGGGTCAGTTCAAAGATCCAAGCCAATTTATTGTGCACAAGACTCAGTTAGTCTAGCTTCAAAAAGGACTGAGCAAAGCTCTTACAGAAACATATTCATTTTATACATTTTTCTTCAGCTTGATACATGCAGACTTTCTATTGGTCTCAACGCCCTCTGCACTTGTCCAATCAGGGACCCTCTCTGGGCCTAGCTCCCTGCTCCCCCTTCCCAAACTGTTCTAACAAAGGTACAGTTTCTAGGCATTGATACTATCCTGCTCCGAGGTCGTTTCTAGCTCTAGGAATGCATGTATTGAAGCATTTCTATCATCAGAACACAAAAGAATAATGGAAGATTTATGTATTCATGAAGACTCCTTATTAAGCAGTTTAAAACAGTTTTCTCAGACTTTTATAGATTTTTAGTTCTTACTAAGATGGGGGTTGGAATCAGGGCCTAACTTACAGGCCTTTCATATTTGCAGACTATTATAGGCCATAGCCTGCCACATTCCCCCCTTTGATTATTCTCACCCGCAAGTGAGAAAGGGTGAGAATTAAATCACATATTATACTTGCTTGAAAGCATCATTTTGGAGTATAGGGTAATATTGCCACATAGCTAATACTTTTGTAGCTGCTTCCTTTCTACAATGCTATCAATGGCTGCTAACTTTACTTGACTGTGATGAATCCAGGGTTCAAGCTCTGCAACTTTAACTGCTGTTGGGGTTAATAAGATGACAACATGAGGTCCCTTCCAATGGGGTGCCAACGGTGTCTTTCTCCACTCTTTGATCCACACCGAGACTCCAGGCTTGAGAGGATGCAGGGGTTCTGTTAGATGGATGGGCAGTTAATATTGTACCCACGTATGAAGACTCTGCAAAACAGAACTTAAAACCAATAGTTCTTGTCTAGTAATTTCAGATCTAATCTATTCCATATCTCCCTTTATTCCCTATACAATAGGTGGGGGTCGCCCATACAGAATCTCAAAAGGGGAAACTCCTAAAGACTTGGTTGGGGCTAAGTATATCCTAAGAAGGGCTATAGGAAGAACCTGGGGCCACTTCAGGTGAATTTCTTGACAAAGTTTAGACAACTGAGATTTCAGGGTTCTATTCATACGTTCTACTTTTCCTAAATTCTGAGGTCTGTAGACAGTATGCATCTGATAATGTAAATATCTCGGGGCCATTCTTAATGGACTTGCTTCCTGAGGTTATCAACCCTCATTCTTTGTACAGGGCCCCATGTGCATGCAAGGTTGTAAGGGCATACTTGGAATCTGGGTACACATTTAGACAGAGCCCTTTTCCTATTGTCAGTGCTCTAGTGAGGGCTATCAGTTCAGCTTTCTGTGCTGAAGTTCCTGGGGCCAGAGCTGTGGACTCAACTACCAGATCAAGGGTCACCACTGCATACCTGGCACAACAATGTCCATTGATGACAAGACTGCTTCCATCCATAAAGAAAGTCGGTTCTGGGTTCTCCAAAGGAACATCAGTGAAATCCAGGCGACTTGAGAATACAGTGTCCATAATTTCTAAACAGTCATGATCAGGGGGGCCCAGGATCAATCGGGAACAACGTAGCAGGATTCAGAGCTTGACTGACTTTTAACTGTATTTGGGGGTTTTCACACAACATACTCTGATACTTCAACATTCGTGAATTTGTGAGCCAGAAACTTCCTTTGTGTTTCATGAGGGTCAGAACAGAATGTGGCACAGTAACTTGAAGATTTTGTCCCAGAGTGAGTTTGTCTGCTTCGCTCACTAGGAGGGCTGTGGCTGCAACAGCTCTCAAACAAGGGGGCCAGCCTTTTGCAACTACATCCAATTGTTTTGACAAATAGGCTACTGGCTGTTGCCAAGATCCAAGAGATTGAGTCAGTACCCCTAGAGCATTTCCTTGTGACTCATGGATATAGAGACAGAGAGGTTTCTGGACATCTGGTAGACCCAGAGCTGGTGATAACATCAGAGCGCTTTTCAGAGATTGGAATGCTGCATCCTGTTCAGGTCCCCACTCCAGTGGAGATTTTCCCATTCCTTTGGTAGCTTGATACAAGGGTTTTGCCAGCAGAGCGAAATTGGGGATCCATATATGACAGTATCCTACAGCACCCAAGAAGGCTCTCACTTGCCTCCTGGTGGTTGGAGTAAGAATACTGCATACAGCTTCTTTGTGTTCTGGTCCCAAGCGTCGTATTCCGCTGGACAACTGGAATCCTAGGTATTTAACTTGTTTGACATAATTGCGCCTTGGCTCTTGAGACTTTGTATCCAGCCTCATTTAAAAGGTGCAAGAGTTCACTGGTGGCTTGTAGACATTCACTTTCTGAATTTGTGGCTATGAGCAGGTCATCCACATACTGAAGAAGAACCCTTTGTCCTGGGTTCACAGAGTAACTTGAGAGATCTTGATTTAAAGCAGCACTGAAGAGAGTAGGTAAATTCTTGAATCCTTGAAGTAATCGAGTCCAGGTAAGTTGACCCCGCCTTCCTGTTGTGGGGTCTTGCCATTCAAAAGCAAATAAAAGTTGACTGGTGGGGGCTAGGTGTATACAGAAGAAGGCCTCTTTCAGGTCCAGGATGGTGAAATGAGTAGCCTCAGCGGGGATCAGTCCCAAGAGAGTATAAGGATTTGGTACCACTGGGTGTATAGTTTCAGCTGCATCATTTACCCGCCTCAGATCTTGCACTGGGCGGTAATCCCCTGTCCCAGGTTTCTTAACTGGGAGAAGAGGGGTGTTCCAAGGTGGCTGGCATTCCTTGAGAAGTCCATACTTCAACAGTTTCATCAGATGGCAGTGGATTCCTTCAATGGCTGGTCGGGGAAGAGGATATTGCTTCACATGCACTGGTTCCGCTCCTGGCTTGAGGGTGACAATGACAGGGGGCTATGTTCTTCGCTAGGCCAGGTGGATTATCTTCTGCCCATACTTCAGGTGGGGCTATAAGGTTGGTGGGTTTACAGGAACTAGCTGGCTTGGTTGGAGATACGCTGTAAAACCGCCATTCTTCTTCTCGGGGAACAGTCAGCACCATCAATTCAGCTGGCTTTGGGTTCACAATCATTTGCATTTCTCCCTCTACAGTAAAGGATATCTCGGCCCAAAAGTGGAATAGGGCATTCAGGCATATACAGGAACTGGTGCGCTATTTTCTGTCCCCCTAGTTCATACATGCGGTTCTTCAGGAAAGGCTTAGTGGCCTTAGCCCCAGTAGCTCTGACAATGGTGATGCATCGAGAAGACAAAGGGGCTATTGGCTTTAGTATTCTGCTCCTGTATCCCCCATAAAGTCCATATATTGGTCCCCTATTTTCAAACTGACTATAGGCTCCTGAGGACCCAGGGTGAACTTGGAGCCCGGTCTGGCCTAGTCTTACTTCATGTCATAACCCGTTGCAACTGCCACTCCCTTAATAGCTTCTTCCCTTTCTCGCTGGAACTGTGCACGATCCGTTCTTCCATGACTCTGAAATCGGCCTCCTGTTCTCCAAGTACTCCCTCCTCCCCTCCTGGGGGTGGAGTCAAAATATGGGCATTCACTTCTCTAATGTCTTTCTTCTCTGCAATGGGCGCACTGATTCGCACCCAGTGGGGGCCGATCATTTTCACAACCCCTTCCACGTCCTCTGCTCCTTCAATTAGGAAAACCTCCTCCATGTCGTTCAACTAAAGCAGCAGCAAGAAGATCTGCTTTCTTCTTCATTTTACGTTCACTTTCTCTGTCACGTTCATTTTCACGATTCACAAATACTTTCTGAGCAACTTCCATTAACTGGGCTGTATTCATGCCCGCAAATCCATCCAATTTCTGTAATCTTTGTTTTATATCTCTCTGGGACTGACTGACAAAAGCTGCGTTTACCATACGCAAATTCTCCTGGGCTGCTGGATCGCATGGGGTATATAGTGAGGGCTGCCTGCTCTATTTGTATACCTCTTGGGGCCATCAAGGCTGATGGGTCTGCATAATACTGTTCATTAGTTCAATCAAATCCTAAGGCTTCTCAGTGTAGGAGGCATAATGCATCTGTTAGTTCAGTAAATCAGTGGTGGAAAAAGGCACATAAACAAGGCTGGTCGGCTGGCCTTCGGTATTAAGGGTGGGTAGGCCCTGGACCTGGCGCAGTGGTATAACGTGACCATCCCTTTTACTGGTAGTTGTACTTCTGAAGGCATACGGCAGTCGGGACTGTCTGGGTTCCACTTCATGTTCTTGGGCGCTGGCTGTGAGTGACCCTGAACTGGCAAATGAATCCCTGCTTGTAGTATCATCGGTGGACTGTGGCCCACTCGGAGTACTTTAAACTGAGCCGGGGCTTCCGGTCAAGAGGGGGTGCACGTACTCCTGCTGCAGAGGTGGCTTGTGAACTACTTGGGGTACATCTTCAGGGAGGTGTCCCCCCCTGCCCCAGGCTCTGCCCGGGGTGGTGGCAGAGCTGAAGGGACTGGCCTATAAAGATACTGGGACGGACAGAGTGGAATGTCTGGAGATTCTGGGGCAGAATAAACAGGCAGGTTTTTTTTCTTTTTTCTTTTTTTTCCCTTTCCAGACTTCCGGGCTCCCCCCTTTGTGGTTGCTACCAATCTCCTACACTGTTCCTCATAGCAACGCTTATTCCAGGAGGGTTTTTTCCTTTTTCTTCTTTTTTTTCCACAAACATTTAACCAGGAGTCTATGTAGGGGAACTGATCAGGGAACATTTTTTGCACAATCTGATGAACATGGGAAACTACATTAACATCAAAGGTGCCCTCACGGGGCCATGAAGTAGCTAACACTGGCCACTCCCTTTCACAGAGCATTTCTAATAGGGATGGAGACATTTTAATTCCGTAGTCTCCAGCAAATCCCTTGCTAAAATTTCTAGTCATACATTTCAACAGAATCTGCGTGGACTCCGACCCCCCTCCCCATGGTGATGTACTTGACAACAGACAGAGGGGGCGGGCAGTCAGGCTGCATTTTCCTGAGGACTAAACATAATGAATGTGTGTGCTCATTCTAAATAGGAACAATTTAGATATAGTCCTTAAAATATAAAACGATTATTTTGCAACATGTTATAACAACAATTCCAATAGAAAGAACTATGGCTCCTAACATGACGGCCACATATCTGTTACGTATGACTGGAATAAAAATACTTAGCATGGAACTAACTGCCAGCCGTAATCAACATTTAAGCTGAACAATGTCTCTGCAAAAGAAATTACTTTAAATCTTACAGTTTAGGAAGCAGATATTCAAAGGACATTCTGGATACGTTTTTCATAAAGTGGGTGGATATCTGGAATACATATACACCCCTTTTTCTTCCTTTTTAATTTTTATTAACAATAAGTATGTCCTCTATGAGGTGCTTGCCGCAGTATATCAGGAATTAGAATTCAAGTATGATTAACTCCTCATTCACTCAGGATTTAAATCACTTTCAAATCGCGATCTGGTAACTACTGGCTCGGGATGCTTCATAGTCCTGTCAGGGTTCTTAACCTCTTCTTCGTAGGTCAAAGGAAAAACAAAAGCAGTTTCCTTAATTTCTCTATCATTTACAAGAACAGTTGAGGAGCTAAAAAGGGGTTAATAAGAACTTAACCCTTTCCAGGCTGAGCCCAAAACTGTCGGGATCCAAAATTCTGACTAAACAGTCCTATTAAATGATATATAATACATGACCATAGCAGAAGGAATATCACTATTAGAACATATTGAATAAAACAGGTACAATTTTCCTGAAATAAGCACAAATTAACCCAGCTGTAGAATGTTGAAAATAAGCCTTCACAGGGTTAAAAGATACTAAACATTCCTTTCTACAGACACGCCCCTTCTCTCTCTGCTTGCCAGTCTCACGCTGTGCTGAAGAAAAACCTGAAATTAGTGAGACAGCTGTCTTTACTTAAAAGTGACTCCTGAGTTGGTTTTTCCTTCTTCTTTCTTCTTCTCTTAATACTATTCCTTAATCGGTAAACTGTTTCACAAATTACCCAACAGAATAATCTTACATTATACCAGAAGGGAAACCCGCGGTTTCAACAGATAACAAAAATCAGATACAAACAACAAACAGTAAGGACAGACAAACACCAAATGCTTCCTCCTTTTCGCGACCTGGGCGCAGTCGCCTGGCCAGGAACTGCGCTACTCAGGAGTCCACTCTCACTCGGTCTGTGTCTCAAGACCTCTCAATCACACAGGCACTCATATCATTACAAGAAATTATTTTTCAAATGCCCAAGGTTTTCTGACTAACTGACTATTCCCAACCAAAGGGTCGATGGCTTCAGCTTCCGCTAACCCTTATGTGGAGCGTACTAGGACCGCCCTTGAGAGGTGATCAAACTCTCTTGTCTCACGCACTCATGCAAGACTTTCCCAGTTAGTCTATACCAAATCAGTCTTGCGCACTCATGCAAGACTTTTCCCCAGGCTTCACTGACTATCCCAGTCTCGCATACTCATGCAAGACGTTCCCCAGGCTCGCATACTCAAATGCCCAAGGTTTTCTACTCACCGGATCCGGTTCCCGATACCAAACCAGTTCTTGGGTTGGATCCTGGACTCCCCTCGGGTTCGGAGGTGTTGGCCAGCTGGACGCAGTGGCCCGCCGAGGCAAGGCGGAACCCTCTCCAATGCAATAAGACTGGTGGCGCCAGAGAATTCCCCTGCGGTCAGACAGACACGGTTCCAACCAAACCAAACCTTTGAGGCAAGAAGTCGTGGTATATTCACTTGCATACCATCCACCACTCACACATTCCCGGCCAACGCACCAAGAATATGTAGCAGCTGATAAGCATGCAATAAATAATACCAGGAGTCAGTTCAAAGATCCAAGCCAATTTATTGTGCACAAGGCTCAGTTAGTTTAGCTTCAAAAAGGACTGAGCAAAGCTCTTACAGAAACATATTCATTTTATACATTTTTCTTCAGCTTGATACATGCAGACTTTCTATTGGTCTCAATGCCCCCAGCACTTGTCCAATCAGGGACCCTCTCTAGCGCCCTGCTCCCCCTTCCCAAACTATTCTAACAAAGGTACAGTTTCTAGGCATTGATACTATCCTGCTCCGAGGTCGTTTCTAGCTCTAGGAATGCATGTATTGAAACATTTCTATCATCAGAACACAAAAGAATAATGGAAGATTTATGTATTCATGAAGACTCCTTATTAAGCAGTTTAAAACAGCTTTCTCAGACTTTTACAGATTTTTAATTCTTACTAAGATGGGGGTTGGAATCAGGGCCTAACTTACAGGCCTTTCATATTTGCAGACTATTATAGGCCATAGCCTGCCACAACATATCCCTCCTCCCTCTAAGGCAAAGCTAGTCAACTAGCCACTCAGCCTTTTTCTTTAGAGTTTGTATCCTATGGAATGTCTTGCCTCTTCAGCTCCAGCTGGAGTCATTATAAAATATTTAAGTCAAATCTCAAAACTGTTCTATTTGAACAGGCCTTTGAAGGTCTATGCTGATCAGTTAGGGGTCATTGGCCGTGCTTTCTGCCTTCAGATTCTCTTCTCTACTTGCTACTTTCATCTTTTCTTTCAATTTTCATGGCGTTCCTTCTAATGTTTATATTTTTTAAATATTTGAATTGTAAACTGTCTTTGAATTGTAAACTGTCTTTCTATACTGCCTGTCTATACAGGCAGTATAGAAAGTCGCAGTAAACCATAACCATGAAGAGAAAGGCAGGGGGAGGGGAGTGAGAAAGAAGCAGGAGTGTCTGGGAGAAAAGAAAGTGTGGATGTGGACAGGGAAGAGAGGCCATTGGCTGGGAGGAGGAGAGTGTGGGTAGTATATTTGGGCCAAACTGAATTGAAAGGAATATAGAATGTAGTGTAGATAATGTGAGGGAGGGAGAAGAAGAGTGTGAGGTGGGTAAACTGGTGAGGATGAGTAAAGAATGGTGGGAGAGAGGACTTTCAGTGCTTCCCTAAGTTCTTATTTTGGCCACATGAGTGGTGTGTGGACCAGTTCTACCAATGATCCACCATGTTTTGTTCTTCTTTTTACGGTCACATGTGTGTTGAGTTGGCACCAGTAGTATAATGGGTACACTACTCGTCAAACTGATTGATAGGTGAGATAAGCTGATTGACAGGTGAAATAAGGATGACAGGAGCCAATCAGCATTCACTTCCGGTGTATGCCCCGCCTTAGGCCATGCCCCCTCCCATAGATGTGAATGGTGAGTTAGCCCCGCCCACTCCCACCACCAGGCGTGGCCACTGCCCCCACTTGACACGCCCCTGTCCCCAAGGATGACATCATCCAATCAGCGCCCACTTCCGGGTTTGTGCCACACCCATGCCCCGCCCTACAATATTGGCATTAGCCAATCAGCACCCACTTCCGGGTTTGTGCTACACCCACAGCCTCCCACCCTCAACCACGCCCCTGCCTACTGTGACGCTGCAGCAGTACCTGAAGCCATGGAAATAAATACTGACCCGGTGGCAAGACCTGGTATTGCAGGAAGAGGCAGTAAAATTCCTTCCCAGCACAGATCACAAGGGAACAATCAGTCAGATCAGCCTAACCCGGGGGAAGGGAGGAGCGAGGTCACTGATTGGGCACACCCTGCTAGGAGGTGGGCTTCCCAGGACAGACGTACCCTGTATAACAGGAAGAAGGAAAATGAAAGAAGAGGCAGAGAAAGAAGCAGAGAAAGAGGCAGAGAAAGAGGCAGAGAAAGAGGCAGAGAAGGAAGGAGGAGAAATAGAGACCGAGAGAGCAGCAAAGACAGAGAAAGCCAGAAGGCAGCTGGAAAAGCAACAGAGACGTATGAGGAGAAGAGTTGGAATGAAAATCCCAAGGAGAGAAAGAACCAGAGGACAAGCTGGTTAGAGAAACAGAACTGGTTGAGAAGCCAGCCAAAGGAACCACAGAGGGGAGCATTTACCAAACCAGGATACAGATACCAGAGAGGCTCCGTGCAGCAGGAAACCTTCCAGGACTCAGAAGAGGGTGTGGCACAGAGAGACCCAGGTGGGAAGCCTAACGGTTTGGAACCAGAAGCTCAGCCGTGGAAATACTGGCAGCCGGTTGAAGAATCTCCCTGCATTCCTCATCAAGGTACTTTTAACTGCAATAAGAGTTTTTATGACAAGCCAAACTGTGTTATTGGTAGTTCTGAAACCCAGGGAAAGCCTAGGATCTATCCAGACAGTTGGCTACAGCCAGAACCTCCAGCAATTAAACCTTGTGTCTCTTTTAAAACTCCTGAAGAAAGCAGTAAAGAAGCTAGCCTTAGAAATACTGCAGATATCTTTACCAGAGATATTTACCAGAGGATTTTAGAAGCATCCAAAGGGGAATTGCCAAAGGAAAACCCTCTGCCTGCCTATGATGTAAGATTTCCAGCACTTGCTGATAGAGACAAGTGGGGGAAGGGTAATTACAGCACCGTGCCTAAAGAGAGTGTGTGTAACGGTAGAATAGCTGTGAATGAAGTAAAGCCTCCCAGTCTCTGTATACCACAAGGAGAAGCAGTTTCCTCACCTGTTCCTCACAGCCAGCAAGCTCAAGTATTATTAAGAGGGCTTCAGGCTTTCTTAGAAAAGCATCTTGTTCCTGAGCAGACAGTGTCAAGCCCAGACCCCCAAGCAACGCTGTTAAATCCTTTGCCTATATTAGACCAGCCCATGGACTGCTCGACCTGCCTCATAGACAAGGTTTAAAGGGAAGCAAGAGCTTGTGTAGTGATCTGCTACAAGAAGTGCTATAGTACATGTTTGGAATGCATGAACCCAAGAGCTTATGGGGATAAGAAAATAAGCTGATTGTTTTCACTCAATTGTACTGCATGAACTTTATAATTTCCTGTTTGTAGCTGGATAAAATATAAGACCCACATGCCAGGAATGTGGCTGTCTTGAATATAAGTTTAAGTTGGACATTATTGAAGAAGCAGTCTCTTTTCAACTTTCTGTTTGGCTATAAAATATTAACCTTCAAAACCTGTACAAAGTCCTATCTTTGGAGCGGGAGAAATAAACCCTAATAAAGAAATAAATTTTCTCTATTCGTGCCTTGCCTGTTCACTCGGTCACCCACAACTACAAGATGACCTCCAGGCTAGCCCTACCTTAAACCCTCAAGGTCAAGGTACGGGCACTAGGGGCGCTACACTACATCATCGGAAATGACGTCACCGGAAACAGGGTGTCATCAGAAATGGACTGTCGCTTTTTGCTGACATCACCGGAAACAGGGTGTCATCAGAAATGGACTGTCACTTTTTGCTGACATCACCGGAAACAGAGTGTCATCAGAAATGGACCATGTCCTTTTCCGATGACCTCAGTGGAAGCAGAGTTACTGACTCCGGAAATGTGTTTTGCTTCTGGTTAATGTTTACATCTGCAAAAAGCAGGAACCCTGGAAAACAAAAAATGCTTTTCTCTCACCCACTGCCCCAGATCTTTTTTCTCACAAAAGATTCTTAGCACAGCACAGGCTTTTCACAGAGGCACAGACAGGGTAGACGCTTTTCTTTACAAATGTTAAACCTCAATTAACACATCTTTTGTTAGAGAAACCAGTGCTGTCCATGTGATAGAATTTTGCTTTTAAGACCTCATGGTTAAACCTGAGTTCAAATCCCCCTAATACAGCTATTTTTTGGAGAGAGAGAGAGCTGAGTTCAAATCCCCCTGTAAAGGGTTTGCTTCTTGTTGGTCATTCCAGGCCAGGGAAGTCCTGAACCCTCATCTGCGGTGTGCTGCTCCGTCTGGCTGGAATCCAGGGGAATAAAACTCACAGACCACACAGAAGGAAAAGTATGCAAGTTTATTCCAAAGGGTGTAGGGATTGTCCGTATTTTATACATTATCAGAAACATATTCATACGTCATCCACCCATCTTCTGGGGCCCACTATAGCTTATCAGTAACTGTGCAAATACAAGTCATCTCTGAGTAGAACAATCAGTTTAGCTTAGCACAGCACATTCCTTTTCCATACCCACACCAGAATGTACAAAGGGCTCATATATAGGATTCTGATTTTCCTTGTGCAGGCCTCCTGTATATGCACTTAAACTAAACATTATTATTTCCTAACAATCCCCCCTTTGGGCCTGCATAGGCCCACTATAAGAACAGCCTAACAATTTACTACAAAATAACTAAACAGACATTATTAATGGAACATCTGTATGCGGCAGCTCAGGTACATCAGCCACCATAAAAGCAGGAGTATAGGAATACATAAAAGTGGTAGAGCTTTGTAGGGCCTTTCAACAACAGCCAAGAACAAATGAAAATATACAACAAAAAAGAACAAGAATTATAAAACCGTTCAATAGGGCAATAAGCAGCCCTTTGAGACCACCCCAAAGAAAGATACATCAGAGAGTAATCATGAGAAACTTCCCTGTAGTTGAAGAACAGTATAGAGCAATATTAGACAGGCTAAAAAGCAGAAACAATAAAACAATCTGTAGCATTAAAAATAGAGACAGTTTACAATGGGCAAGGGACCTAGTCATATCCCAAAGAGAGGCGAGTAACACCAATGTTATACAAAAAAGTAGAAAAAGAAACATGGGGCTGGGTGCAGTTTAAATTATCAAGTACAGTAAACTTCTGCATTTTACACAGATTAGAAGATACAGTAATGAGACATCTTGAGAGAAAAGCTCCAGTTTGTAGCGATCTGCGCACACAAAAGGTAAGGTCGTCTGGGCAAATAGTATTGCCGTATTAACAGTTCCCGAGATGGGCTGAAGGAGCAACACAGTCTTGTGCGTGATGGTCAGGAGGCTGGAACCAAAGATGTCAGTGGAGACGATACATGCTTGATTCTTGACGCATGGATCCACGAAGGGGAGGAGTCACACAGGATGGCTGTCCATGTGATGGCGATCACTGTAGTTTGGAGGTCCGTAGAGCGGGTCTAAGGTACCGTGCTTGTGAGGTGCTCTGACCTGTCACCAACCTTGAAGGGATATGTTGGTTCGGTACCTCTAGGCCGAAAGCTGCTTTTCTTCAGGAGTCTTCTCCTCTCCTCTCCAGTTGCTAGGGCCTTGGCTGCCTCGGCGTCAGCTACTTCTCATCCTGGTCCTGAAGCCTGATCTGTATATGGAGAATGTTTCCAGCGAGGGCAATAGCTTCAGGATCTTTTAGCCGCCACCTTCACTGCGATCGGTGTTATCAGAAGAACTTGGAACGGTCCCATACTGGAAAAGGGACTTGTACCATGTGCTGGTGGTATGTCTTTACCAAAATCCAGTCTCTGGATTGAAAGAAAAGAGCTGAGTCATCCAGCAGAAAGGACAGGACCTGCTGAGCATACCTGTGGAGGGAAGAGAGTTGCCTCTGCTGCTAGGAAATACAAGAGATCAAATGTGAGGCTCAGGAGTATAAAAAATAAGCAGTCTTCCATATAACAGTTCAGAGGGAGAAAAAGTTCAGTCTACTCCCTTAGGGCAATTTTTTTTTCTTTTTTTTTAACAGAGTCAAAGGCAAGACAGTTTAATTTCTTAATTTAGCTAATACATTTTGACAAGATGCCCACACTTCCCCAAAATTTTCACAATTTTTAGAATTTTACCAATTTGTAAAAATTTGTGTAGGTAACTTTCCTCCTTTACCTTCATGTGTCGGGCCAGGACACATAGAGTCAAAAAGGGATAAAAGCATCTGAAAAGCACCACATGGCCAGTGTGGGTCTTCCCAAAGCTCATTAGGATGAAAAGTGCACTCAGCCTATCTCCAAGTGTCTATTTCCAATTATTGGGTATATCTCTGGGCTAGATGACTTCCAAAATTGGAGTTAATGGGGATGGCATAATCAAATATTGTAGAGTATTCATTGTCAGTTTTTTTTCTAGGTGGATACATCGGATACACCATTTCACATTTCAATTTACCCTCACCATTTTATAATGTTAATCTGAGTTCTCCTTTCCAACATGAATATTCCATCACACTCCTCTCAACACCACTTTTTTCACTTACATCATTCCATCAAACTACATGCATAGGTCCTTCTGTCTTTTTTATACCATACTAGTGTATCCTTATTTGGCAAGGCTGCTAAGAACATCAATCAATTGTTAGAAACTTAGTATTTTTTGTAAACAAAAGGTATATATAAAATATAAATGTAGATCTTTTTCAATAAGCATAACAATATGAGTAAACAGTGCTCATTCTAATTAGCAACTGCCTAAACAAAATATAGGTAAAGTTCTTACAATATAGACTAGTGCTTCACGGCATTTTGTAACATCAATCCCAATAGGAAGGAGTATGGCTTCTAACAGAACAGCCACATAATCTCTCAGGTGTGACTAAAGTCTATCTTATACCCGGTTCCCAGTGAGAGTGCTGTGGAAACTTAAAAATATTTGAGGACCGATCTTATAATTGCAGTGTCCACAAGGATCTGTGTAAGTTACTCACTAATCATGGTGTTTAAGAGATCCTTTTGAGGTGAGAGGCCTAAGGAGGTACAAGGCATTGGTGGTTGGGCCTCATGGCGATACGTCTTCAGGTTCTTCATGGACTGCAAGGCATTTGTAGCTGGGCCTCATGACGATCCTCGGGTTCTTCTCGGCCTATTCCCCCCTGCCTATTCATGTCTCTTCAGAGGCATAAATATACAAGGTTCCTGTTCTTCAGGCCTTGTGGGTCCTCGAGGAGTCTTAGAGCAATCAGAATTCTGGTAGCCCAGAGCATCACATTCGAAGCAGTACGTTTATTGCCTTTTCCTAGGCTGTAGCCTCACCTTCTGCCTCTCTCTCTCTCTTTTATTATTATTATTATTTATTTATTTTTAAACCTCTCCTAGATTGTTGCTAACAAGTAAAGTTTTGTTTATCCAATCATCTCAAGTGAATATTATTGTTTTATTTGTCTACTAACTTTACAAATATTCTCATATTTCCTGGTAACTAAGCTCCATCTTTCCACTAAATGTGATCTATGTGCTTGGGAACAAAGCAATTGCAGATCAGCCTCTTTCCAAAATTCTATAATTTCTATGTGTACTGAACCTCTACATAATGTACTGCTACAACAAGTATTTTGGTAACATAAGTGCAAGTGTATAAACTAAAGAAAATTTGTATCTCACAGTGCTGCAACATATATCTGTTTTCTCTGCAACATATATCTATTTTCTCAGGAACTGTACTGAAACTGAAATAAAAACTTTCAGAACAAAGTACACTTTTTCTCTGGATACCAACACGTAAAATTCAAATACAGGAAAACAGATGAATTTATCCTAAAATCCAATATTGTAATAAGTCAAATCAGAAAGATCAATATAGCCAGCACCCATGGTGCTACTGTCCTGTTCGTCAGCCATCCACACCGAGCTTAACAATGCAAAGTAATTAACTTAAAATCTTACAGTTCAGGAAACAGACATTCAAATAACATGAAACTGCAAAGAGGTGAATTCAAAATCATGCTTTGTCACATTTAAATTAAAACCTTATACATAATACTTGAGACTGGTATCAAACTGATCTGAAACAATGAAATTATGTTAAAACAATTTGCTCAGAGTAACAGTTCAACCTTGATGTTATCTCAAACACAAATAGCAAAGTAAACAGCAGGTCTGTCTTGAGTCCAGATTCCTTCAGGCAAATGCAGATAGCTGAACAAGAGAGAGAAGAGTCCTAAATACTAAGAGTTTAAAAAGAAAAAGTTGCTTGAGAATTGTCACTAATTGTGATTGCTATTAAATTCCTATAGTTACAACTCTATGTGTTTTGTAATATATGAACAATAATTATGACCTCTGAGGTGCTTGCCACAAAATATAAAATTCATTTTTTTAAACTCTTTAAGTTTACTCAATAGCATACATAAACAAAGACCAGACACATAACATAACCTTCTTATTCACTCAGGATTCAAATCATTTTTTCAAGTTGCAGTCTTTTAATTACTGGCTCAGGATACCCCATTGTCCTGACAGGGTTCCCAACCCCTACTTTGAAGGTCAAAGGAAAACAGAACAGCTTCCACCAGACCTTTCTGACATCATCACAGCCCTTTTTACACCCAGCCAAACGGATATCAGCTCTCTTAATTTAGGCAAAGGTAACTCCACAATACCCTTTATTCCCTCCGGATTTATTTTTTAGTTTCACTTTCCTTCACTTATAATGTGGCAGTCACCTCAAGATGAAAGGAATTCAGCCCCTGACTAGTAAATATGGCCATGCTACAAAATGCATTGACAAACGGCCAGAGAAGGGCTGTGCTATAATCCAAAACCATTTATGCCTTCCGTAGCCCACGGGGGGGGGGGGCTGCCCCCCTTTCCTTCTCTCTTCTTTGTTCTCTTTGTTAAGTTTCTGGTTTCGTTTTTTTTTTTAAGTTTCTGGTTTTGATTCTGATGCTGTAGGGGGAAGAGATAGCCCCAACCTAATTTTTTTCTCCAGGACACCCTAAATCCTTTCATTCCCAAGAAATGCAGCAGATTATGAATGGCTTCTATCACAACTGGTTTCTCCTGCCCCAAACTTTGAAGATCATCTACATAGTGCCTAGGGAGCAGGCTCAAACATATACCTCAAATCTACAATACTGAACCATTTGTGTTCATGCAAAATTTAGCTCAATATTTTTAACCAAAAGCATAAATATACAAATCAAGGGGTTTCTTTTGAAATAAGGTTTTCAAAGGAAAGTATCCGTTGCTAGGTCTGGACAATCTTATTCAGATTCCTTAAATCCTGCACCAACCAGCAAATAAAAGAAAAACAATATTTACTGTAAACAAAACATATTGGGGTTTTGTCAGCCTGTTGGGAAGGACACTAAGGAGTTACTTATTTGGGAAACTTCTGTTTCAGTTCTTATTTAAACAAGAGACAAATCAAAGCTTACAAGTGCTTTCTTAAGAAACGTCGCCCTGCATAATGAACTAGACCCTCGGGGTATTTGGAGCCCCCACCCCACTCCCCGGATTTCTTCACTATTTACATTATACATCTCACTCACACACAATCAGTCTCAGTTCCCAATAGAATGTACAAACCACCAAGGTAGAAACCAAAGTCCCACTTTTCCTTACCTCGGTCTGTGCACAGAATTTACTTGGTTGCTGCAGTGCCTGCTTTTAATTCACTGTCTATCACACTCCGATTCACAATACCTCTAGTCACCCAGGACCATTACCAGCCAGTAAAGAGACCTCTCCGCAGAGAAGGATGTGAGACTGTTGAAATCAACAGGACGCGTCTTCGCACCTCCACTCAGCAGGAGTCACTCCACTGTGGGAAAATCCCGGCGAGCCCCAGCTGTTATTTACACCTTTACCTGTGGCCAATTCACCTTTAGCCAACCTGGCCAATGAGACTCGGAGAGGGATATTGTGAAGCAGATTAAGAGCTCTTTTAGTATTTCATTATTCAGTACATTGCTATAGCAATGGGTGTCTAAATACAGACACACCCTATTACATATTTCAGTGACAGTCATACCGTTGTTGAGTACAAGAGTAACATTTTTTTTCTATTTAGCTTGTCGTCTTACAATATGGCAATAAATAGACACTCTGCAAATAAATAATAATTTACGTTGTAACTTTAGGTTTCTGCTGTCTGCCTGTCCATAGCCTTTGAACAACAAAGAACAGGAAGGGAGGGGGAGGGAAGAGCGGAGCATTGGAAGAATAAACAAACACCACTTGTCACTTGCATTCCAAGGACTCTGAGTCATCAGTTTTACCTTCGCTAGAGACCGGGGGGGGGGGGGGGGTGTCGTATAGGCACAGAGATAAACTAAGCACAGTAAACATGCCAACAGACTTCTTCAGCAGAATTAGCAAATGTCCTGTAACGCACACTGACAATTTATGTAGGATGGCTTTTGTTTAGCTGCAGTTTTAAACTTTATCACAACATGTAGCTGCACACGCACGCCCGCGGATTCTGAAGTGGTCCCCTTACATTGGGACACCCCCATCCTCTAATGAATTCACAACAAACGCACGTCTGGCCACTTGCTTTCTGCACAGTATCTATCACGAGCGCTATATCGCTTCAAAATACGGCAGGGGCGTCTAGCCAGACTCAAAACAGACACACAAGCACACAGCCCTCACAGCAGCTGCAGATGAGAAAGAAA
Organism: Ichthyophis bannanicus; assembly: GCA_033557465.1. Classification (NCBI taxonomy): domain Eukaryota; kingdom Metazoa; phylum Chordata; class Amphibia; order Gymnophiona; family Ichthyophiidae; genus Ichthyophis; species Ichthyophis bannanicus. The sequence goes on along the minus strand of CM066032.1, from coordinate 675,389,358 downwards.
AGAAATGTAGCTTTCCCACCGATTCCCACCCAGGGAACAGGAAAGTCTTAATAACCATGCTACCAAAGCAATAGGGACACTCCCAACCAAAGGGAGAATACCAATTCTAATTTAAACCGTGCTACCAAAGCACAGGGATCCCTGGCCAACGGGAGTATCGACATTTCTGACACTAAATGTAAAGGGTTTGCTTCTTGTTGGTCACTCCAGGCCAGGGAAGTCCCGAACCCTCATCTGCGGTGTGCTGCTCCGGCTGGCTGGAATCCAGGGGAATAAAACTCACAGACCATACAGAAGGAAAAGTATGCAAGTTTATTCCAAAGGGTGGAGGGATTGTCCGTATTTTATACATTATCAGAAACATATTCATACGTCATCCACCCATCTTCTGGGGCCCACTATAGCTTATCAGTAACTGTGCAAATACAAGTCATCTCTGAGTAGAACAATCAGTTTAGCTTAGCACAGCACATTCCTTTTCCATACCCACACCAGAATGTACAAAGGGCACATATATAGGATTCTGATTTTCCTTGTGCAGGCCTCCTGTATATGCACTTAAACTAAACATTATTATTTCCTAACACCCCCTAATACAGCTATTTTTTAGTGGCTTTGAAAAAACCAATACGGAGAGACAAGTCTGAACATGCCTCTCTAGGGTGTGGTAACACGTGATTGGTTGAAACAAGAGGTCTGTTCTGAGCATGCTCCAGGTGTTCTGAGCATGCTCCTGGTGTAAGGCTGTGTGTCCTGTGTAAGGGGAACATTTTAACACAGAGATTCAAAAAGAAAAAATGGCTCTTTTTGGAACACCAAATATTACGCCACTGCAAATGTAGAAACAAACTGTTTATTGGAAGAACTAGGATCAGCAGAGGTAAGAGAAGTTTTTTTTTATTTAGAAAAGTGTTATAGAAGAAGAGGTGGTTCACAATTTCACACTGGCATTGTTTCTGTATGTCCTGGCATTGTTTCTGTATGTCCTACAAGAGCTAGAGGACATACAGGCAACCAATCTATGCTGTTTGTGCTTTCTCTGTACATATCAAAGGGAAGTGCTTGATGTCATAGCCAGCCAAAAGGACTACACAAAACCTGATGAAATAAACACATTTAAATCTGCTGTACAAGCAACGTTGGGCTGTATTATCAAGAAATGCTGGCAGGCCGTTATGCATAGAGACTGTGCAGCTTGTGTAATACATGCTCCAGGGCAAAGACATCACGATTGCTTAAAGTGGGGACATAAGGAAATACAGCAGAAAATCCATAAAACTTGTAACAGGTTGTATCTAGGACCTATTGTAAATGTTGCCATGATTGTTGGTCATAAAATGAAAGTAACTGCCCTAGTTTATGAAAATTTTAATTTTTTGTTTGAACTCAGAGATTTTAATACCAGTAGAAATCCAGGACAACTGCTCAATATTTTGCTTAGATCTGTGGCAGACGGCGATATAGAACTAATGGAAGGTTTAATCTGTGACAGAGATTATAGATCGTTCTTTAAAAAATGTTGCCATGATTGTTGATCATAAAATGAAAGAAAATGTATGTATTTCCAGAATCTATTAGTTGAACATACAGATGAACAAAAATGATATGTATGCCTTTATATTTTTTAAAAAACTTGTAATGCTCAAATGAATCATTTCACAAGATGAAAACATTTTATTTGAAATAAAACATTTTGAACCTATGTGTGGTGTGTTTTAGGAATGCCTAGTTAATCAATAGGTGTGCCTTACACAATAGGCCATATGATAAGCATGTGAAGAGCAGAGCTCTATTGTAGAACTAAAATCCACTTAAGACGTCTGGGGATGGGGGTATGTGTATTAGCCACATACACAATATATAGCATCTATTACAATGAACTGTCTGCGAAAAAAAGGCAGTGTGAATTAGCCAGGTCGTATGATAAGATTATGAGATCCAGAGATATTTCAGTTAAAGAGTCTGGGGGGCTGTAAATCCCATCAAAAGAATTTCATTTTAAAAAGCTGCAGTATATTTCAGCAGCCAGAAGAGATCACATAGTCTCTCTACAGCCTGTATCATCTGCAATTCTTCTTCAGACATGGTGGGTAGTGTGACGCCCCTGCCCCGCCTTAGGGCTAAAAGACAGGAGCGGCCTATTGCCTCATGAGGAATGGAGTTAAAAACTGTTCCCTGGTAATGCTGGGTAATGTAGTTCTTGTGCTCCTTTCACTCCGAAATAAGTGTAGTGCGCCAGAGATGGTAAGGCTTGTTTGCAAGTATTTTATTGTTGTTGGGGAGATTCTTCCAGCGCATCACAAATTCATACACATGAACAAAAACTGGTGCTTTAACATGAACAGAATAAACTTAGGAATAAAGTCAACTAAAGTAGAATTCAGCTTTAACTTCAGCTTTACTTCTAGGGAGTTTGACTCAGCTCTGCCCCAAGAGGTGATTCCCATTTAATGCAGCCTCTTTACATGCACTGTTACGTTCACAGTGGGAGCTTAATTCAGGTGCAAGTAATTAAGGTTTCCAAAGCATGGCAGTAGAAACAGCTCCATTGTATTTTACTCATACACGGCACAGCAAGCTTCTTTACTCTGGTATTTCCATACAACACAATGAACAATCCATACTATTACAGTCAGGTAAGTCAGAATCAGTTTGCATTAATTCTTCAGACTGTATAGAATTAGTATCTTTATTCAGTACTGGTTGTCTGCCTGCTTTTAGTTCTAGAAACTCTTTAAAGCTTTGGAGAAGCAATTCAGCCTGTTGGTTGCTAGATAAGCAATTGCCAGCAGCTATTAAGCTTCTCTCTTGGTCAGTAATGTTTCCCTTTTCCCCTCTCAGGCTAAATAAGTCAGGGTAACATTTAGGCTCTCTTAGTAAGGCTTCAAACATAGGAGAATTGAGTTTACCTTCACTCTTGTAACTCCTAGGAAAACTGCTTACTTTTTGCCAAGCCCCTCTCGTCCTAGGTGGCTCAGACGTCTTCCAGCTGTGAGGGTTCCTGTGTCTCTCTGGTCCCAACTGTATTCCAAAGAATGAGTTTTCTTTCTCACTTGCCTGCCATGGAGGCTTCCTCTTCCAGGGCTCTGCCTTCTTCCAGGAGTCTAATCCAGGGCTACGTCCACTTTCCTCAGGACTTTCATTCACAGCCCTTGAAAAGATCCTTGCAGGTCTTCTTTTATTACCAGGGTCAAACGTACTGCCACACTGCTTCCTGGTCTTCCATTCACTCTCTGACTCACTCTCAGCTGACGTACCAAACGTCTTTCCACAGCTCGTCCTCTCATAGGTCCTTTGGTCTGAGGTCCTCTGCTCAGAGTTCCTTGTGCAGCTCTGTGCACTGCTATGCCTACTTCGGCTCAGTCCTTTGCTGCTCTCTTTGCTCCTCCTGCACTCTCTGCTCCCTTTGCTCCCTTTAGCAGGGTCATTCTCAGGTTTAAAACAAGGTTCTCTTCCAGGCACGCCCCTTCCAACCACTGGGTGTGCCCAATCAGGACTACTCAACTCCTCCCCTGGGATGGTATCCATTCTTAGCTCAGCAGAAAGGAGTTTTTCTTTCCTTCCAGTATTGTCAATCTGGCGTAAATCCTGTTGCCCTTCAGGATTTTCCTCGGTCTCCATTGCCTCAGGAGGGCGCTCTTCACCACAGTAGATATGAGTCTTACTTTTTTTAAAAAATATTGTTGGCTATGTAATGTTTCTGTCTCTTATGATTGTCTTTAAAAAAATAGGAGCAGAAAAAGAGGTTTACAAATAAACTTTCTCTTACAAAAAGAAGGCAACAAAGAACGTTAAAAGGTATGACCTGTGGTTTTTAATTTTCCAGCAGCCATGCTCTTTATAATGTGCCTCAACCTTTAATCTTTTTTATTTTAGACCAAGAAGATGCTACAAAACAAAATGTTCAGCCTAACCAACAGAAAACCAAAAGACAAGCAGAATCGTGAGTATTCCGGTTTTATCCAACACATAGATTTTAAGGTCTCTGTAAAAGAAAAAAACGTATTAGCCCCTACGTTTTCTTTTTCAGACCGAGAAAATGTTAGAAAACCAGCGGCTATGGGAGAGAAGTCTAACAGGAAAAGATCACACAGCGAAAGTTTTTCTGATGGTGAATCTTCACACGCCGGTACAGAATACGAAGGGCTTGGTGAAAGACGTGTCTGATCACAGTGTTTCAGAGGACTGCCTCAACCTTTAATCTTTTTTAAATTTTAGACCAAGAAGATGCTACAAAACAAGAAGTCCAGCCTAACCAACAGATGGTACCTTACAGAAAACCAAAAGACAAGCAGAATCGTGAGTATTCCGGTTTTATCCAGCTCCTAAATTTTTAGGCCGCTGTAAAAGGAAAAAAAAGTATTAGCCCCTACGTTTTTCTTTTTCAGATCGAGAAAATGTTAGAAAACCAGCGGCTATGAGAGAGAAGTCTAACAGGAAAAGATCACACAGCGAAGTTTTTCTGACGGTGAATCTACACACGCCGGTACAGAAGAGCAAACAGCTCCATACCGAAAACCAAAAGATAAGCAGAATAGTGAGTATTCCGGTTTTATCCAGCACCTAGATTTTAAGGTCGCTGTAAAAAGAAAAAAAAGTATTAGCCCCTACGTTTTTCTTTTTCAGACCGAGAAAATGTTAGAAAACCAGCGGCTATGGGAGAGAAGTCTAACAGGAAAAGATCACACAGCGAAAGTTTTTCTGACGGTGAATCTACACACGCTGGTGCAGAATACAGCGAGCATGGTGAAAGCCATGTCTTTGATCACAGTGTTTCAGAGGACAGAGCAAATAATCTTGCATTAGGCCCCGCTGAAGAATCAGAACCAGTTAGCTATGTTCAGTTTGTGAAAAGGTGGGATCGTAAATTGGACAAGTTTAATGGTGTAATTTATTCAGAGGAATTTTGGTTTATTAATTTAGACAGGGTAACATTATCTGAGGCTCAATTCGCCATTCGGCAAGGTATTCAACATATTCTGGATGAGGTTAGCAGCAGGGTTTCACCCGGTGATTATGTACAGGTGCATCTACACTCATCTCTTTTTCACAATTCCTTGTATTCTGGAAAGTTAAACCCAGAAGCATTAGACGCTGACAATTTCTTAAATCAGATCGCTAAACTCCTTCAGAGTCACAGAGAAATCCAGGTTTGTGATATATTCCGTGTTGTTGTACTTGTCATAAGAAATTGGGGTGGGGGAGCTCGTAGGTTCTTAAAGACTATACCATTTAGCCATATTATTCATAAGAAAAGGATGTATTTGATAGACTTGAACAGCACTGATAATAACCTGTGTTTTGCAGGTAGCCTCACAGCCCTCATGTCATAGGTAAAAATGACAGATGTGGAATTGTTAGAAGGTGCTAAAAAACTACATAATGAATTGGGATGGCCGGTACATAGAAAAGTCATGCTCGATGATGTAGCAATATTTGAACAGCATTTAAAGATAAACATACGCGTTGTGCTTTACACAAATTCATAGGTTTGTTTTAAGACATCAGACAGACCTGTGTTCCCTAAGACTGTGTTCTTGTTGCTACACGATGACCATTTCTATGGTATAACCGATGTCAAAAAATTCTATGGGGAGCGCAACTTCTGTAGTTACTGTCAGAAACCGTACAGTGTCACCACTCACCCTCCCAGAGGTAATTAGCATAGGTAGGGCAAGTGGGTAGTTGTGTTTCTTGGGTGGTAAAACTTAAAATGGAGGTGTAGAAAGGCCTCCTGGGTAATGTAGTCCACCAACCATGAAAATGAGTACACGTTGTGCACGAGTGGTTTAAGGAAATTAGGATTTATTTCCCCTCCCGGGGTTAGATGTTGAAGACCAAGAATAAGGACTATTTACAACGAAATTATACTTCCAGTGATAACAAAAATATTGCTTACTTTCAGCTGTTATACAAAACCAAAACAATAAACAGTTCCTTCCAAAATGTTTCTTTTGGCTGTTTCTTTCTCCTTAGTAAAAGCCAATATATTCAGCACAGAGACTGCACATTATCCGCCACCATATAAGAACAGTCCATCATATATTCTGACTCAGGAGGTTGATATGGGTCCCAGTGCATGCAATCAGTTTCTTCCTGGAAACCTTTTAGAACAGGTTCTTCTCTTTGCCAGGCAAACTGTTCTCTTTCACTCACAGGGTTTCCTTCCCCCAACCTGCTTGGTGAGTCTAAATGCTTGCTCTCAGGTGCAAACAGCTCTCTGTAGTTAAAGGGTAATACGTTTCCCTCTTCAGCTTTATAACATGGAATTCTTCCTTTGCTTTTAACACTACTTCCTCTCAGGATTCTCCCTTGGCTACCACACGGAAAACAAAACTCCTCTCCCCCTTCTGATATATATTTATAATCAGGGAAATTGACTTTACCTGGAGTCTGCCTTTTGTGAACCCAGCGTGGCTGTCTTTTCTGTTTTTCAGCATAAATGTCCTTGCTTCCTGAGCAATAGAAATCCTCTGTGCCTCCTATGTTTAAGCACTGCTCCCTGTGTCCTGGACCTGAATGTCCTACACAGCTCTTGTCCTTTGAAGAGTATCTCCAACTAGGATTGGGATTTCTTTTACCTTTTCCCACGCTTGCTGTGTCTCTCTCCGTGTCGGAGACTGAGCTTCCATCTGAGACTCTCCCCTTGTCTCTGCTCGTATCTTTGCCCGTGTCTGTGTCTGTCTCCCTCATATATTTTACTAGAGGGTTTTTATCTAGCTTCCTTCCCCCGTTGTATTGAGCCACACCTCCCCCCAGGTGTTCACAGTTCCCTGATGAGGTAGGAGCTAGCTCAGGGGATGGGCGTTCCCTAGCCCTCTGTGACGAGGTTTGTTTATGGTTTCCATGCCAACCCTCCATGCTTGACTCAGCACTGACAGCTTTGGTTTCATTTTCCACAGAAACCTCTGTTTCCATCGGTTCTGAACCTTGCACTTCACGACATATCCCCCGCCTTAAAATATTACGTACTGCCGCACCTTCCGTACAGTACGTAATACCAGTGTGGGATCTGCTGTGCTGTTCCATGTACACCATACTGGCAGTGGCAACTCTGTCTTTCCAGGGCTTTAAAAGGTTCAGGTGATATACCTGCCTACGACCCTTTGCGTTCTCTATCCTGTAGGAAACGGGCCCTACTTTCTCTACGACCGTACATGGTCCCCTCCAATGGGCTCCAAATTTTGGGCCTGGATTTGCCACCTGGATAATTACCTTATCCCCCACACTTAACGTTCGGGGTTGTTTTCCCCTGTCGTAGTATTGCTTATGCTTCTGCTTACTTGCTTGCAGATTTTCCATTGCAGCCTTTGCCGTTCTCTCTAAACGCTGCCTTAGACCCTTTAAAAACCGAGGTATTTCAATTTCAGAAATGTCTGGTTCCACCCATTGCTCCTGTAATATATCTAATATCCCCCTAGGGGATCTCCCAAACATAAGCTCATAGGGTGAGGCCTGTAATGAAGATTGCACGCGTTCTCGGCATGCATAGAGAACGAATGGGAGCAAGGTATCCCATTCTGCTATCTCCCCTTTTTCCAGCCCTCTCCTCAGCATCTGTTTAATGGTCTGATTAGTACGTTCTACAAGACCATTTGTCTGTGGGTGGTAAGCCGAAGTCCGTATGTGTTTTATCCCAAAAGCCTCCCATACGGTAGACAGATGCTTGGATAAAAAGTTGCTACCCTGGTCTGTAAGTACCTCTCTGGGGAACCCTACCATGCAGAATAGTTTGACCAGCTCCTGGGCTATAATCCTCGCAGAGGTGTTCCTTAGGGGAATAGCCCAGGGAAACCGGGTGGCATGGTCGACTATAACGAGAAGGTACTGAAAACCCCTGGGTGTGCGTGTCATAGGGCCTACCATATCTATGCCTATCCGGCTCATAGGTACGGCTATGGTGGGAGTAAGCACCAAGGGTACAGCTTTTGGCCTTAACGCTGATACCCTTTGACATGGAGCACACGACTCGCAATACTGCTTAGTCTCCTTGAACACCCCAGGCCAGTAAAAGCGACCTAATATTTGGTCTAGGGTGCCTTGGATGCCTTTATGGCTCCCTATAGGGTGGTCGTGCGCGAGCCGCAAGACCGTGGCTTTGAACGCCGTAGGCACTACCAGCTGTTTCCTTACTGCCTCAGAGTAAGGGTCTACGCTTTCCCTATACAGAACGCCATTGTCCATAAAGAACCTAGGTAATGTGGGCCTAATCTCCTGGGCCCATTCGAAGGCTCTCTTGAGCGCTGGGTCGGCCTGCTGCTCAGCAGGAAAGGAGGGAAATTTATTCACTAACTCGGCGGGTACCCAGGGTAGGCTTGCACCCGCCTCCAACTCCGCTCGGCCGCGGGACCTAGACTGCCTCTCATGGCGCCTCTTTGCCTTGGCCTTTCTCCCTGGTGCATTAGGTTCATACACTAGGTCCTCATGGGTAGGAAGAATATCTGTCTCTTCTTCCCCTGATACCTCCTCTTGGGGCACTAATCCTTCCCCAGGTTCTCCCCTGTCCCCAGTTGATGTCTCTCCCATCCCTGAGGTCCCGGCTTGTGATCTAGTGGAGACCAGGCCGGTTCGGGTGTTCAAACCTTCCACTAATCCCTCATAAAAGGGTACCCAATCCCTACCTAAAATAAGGTCTTGGGGTAATGCAGGAAGTATGGCTAATGACATAACTTGCTTAAACTTTAGTGCATTTACCAAGAGATTCCGGCGAGGGTAAAATGCAAACGTACCGTGTATGCATTTCACTCTGACTTGGCTTCCTGCTTGTCTCGGGGGTGTCGAACAGCGCCCCTCGATGGCCTCCCAGAGTGTGCGAGAAATCATACTCTGGTCGGCCCCCGAGTCAAGCAGGGCCAAGGTGTCCACCCCTTCCACCTGTGCATGTAATAAAAATTTACTCTGAACTGGGTCATCCACCCCAGATATCAGAACAGTCCTCTTAGTGCATTCCCTTTTAAAATGCCCCACTTTCCCACACAAATAACATTTACCCTTGGGTGTAGACACATTCTCTCTGGGCACATAAACACTCTCATCATTCTTACTTCTAACATTCCCATTAGCCATTGTATATTTTTCATCATAGGGAACCTTTCCCTTCTTAACATTATATAAACCTGCAGCTTGCAGTACGCTGCGCTCTGAGGGGTCAGCTATTTGGGCCTCTAAAAACCGGTCCGCCAAACTAGCTGCTTCCTCAGTGGTCTTGCAATTTTGCAAGGTGAGGTACATCTTCATTTCCTTAGGTACAGCCTGTACAAACTGTTCTAATATAACTGTATCTAATACACTTTCCATTGTCTTATTTTCTGGACTTAGCCATTTCCACGCCAGACTCTTAAGACGCTGTTGTAACGCCTTGGGCGTTTCATGAGGCTTCAGGCGAGCCTCCCTGAAAAGCCTCCTATAATGTGAGGTTGTCAGCCCCAACCTGTCCTTTACCGCCCTTTTTATTTCAGCATAATCATCCGCAAGAGCGGCTGGCATCGCTTTGTAGGCTGACAGGGCTTCACCTGTTAGCGAAACTGCAAAGCGCGTAGCCCACTGACTATCAGGCCATTTTAACGCCTGTCCAATACGCTCAAATGCATCTATAAAGTCATCAATATTGTCTGTTGGACTCAATTGTCCTAAAGAAAATGTATGACTTGCGTGCATTGGGGGTCCTGGCATAACCAAAGGATTGTCCGTCCGTGGTCCTTGGCGTTCCTGTAGAAGTGCTGCTACAGCGTCCAGCAGCGGCTTCTGCTGCTCTCTCTGGAGCGCGGCATTCTCCTCCTGGATGCGCTTAGAAAGTTCCATTTGTAGGTCCCACTGCTTCCGCATCCACGCTATTACGTCCTGGGCCTCCATCTCTCGTCAGCACCTGCAATGAAAGACAAAAAAAACCCCAAGTGCGGCTCCCTTTTTCAGGTTTTTTTTTTTTTTTTTTTCTCAACCCCACAGCGCCCCTCTTTTCCTGGTATCCTCCCTCACTTATGCCCAGGTGCTATTACCTGAGGCTTCGTGTAGAGGTCTGCGTTCAGGAAAAGAAGCTGTGTCTTGTCTTTGTCTTTCCTGCCGCCTTCTGGTAGCCCACTTGCTTGTGCCGGAGTCCTGGTGCTGTAATCTTCCGTTGTCCTTCCTTCAAGGTCAAGCATCCGAAAAACTACGCCAGATATGTCACCACTCACCCTCCCAGAGGTAATTAGCATAGGTAGGGCAAGTGGGTAGTTGTGTTTCTTGGGTGGTAAAACTTAAAATGGAGGTGTAGAAAGGCCTCCTGGGTAATGTAGTCCACCAACCATGAAAATGAGTACACGTTGTGCACGAGTGGTTTAAGGAAATTAGGATTTATTTCCCCTCCCGGGGTTAGATGTTGAAGACCAAGAATAAGGACTATTTACAACGAAATTATACTTCCAGTGATAACAAAAATATTGCTTACTTTCAGCTGTTATACAAAACCAAAACAATAAACAGTTCCTTCCAAAATGTTTCTTTTGGCTGTTTCTTTCTCCTTAGTAAAAGCCAATATATTCAGCACAGAGACTGCACATTATCCGCCACCATATAAGAACAGTCCATCATATATTCTGACTCAGGAGGTTGATATGGGTCCCAGTGCATGCAATCAGTTTCTTCCTGGAAACCTTTTAGAACAGGTTCTTCTCTTTGCCAGGCAAACTGTTCTCTTTCACTCACAGGGTTTCCTTCCCCCAACCTGCTTGGTGAGTCTAAATGCTTGCTCTCAGGTGCAAACAGCTCTCTGTAGTTAAAGGGTAATACGTTTCCCTCTTCAGCTTTATAACATGGAATTCTTCCTTTGCTTTTAACACTACTTCCTCTCAGGATTCTCCCTTGGCTACCACACGGAAAACAAAACTCCTCTCCCCCTTCTGATATATATTTATAATCAGGGAAATTGACTTTACCTGGAGTCTGCCTTTTGTGAACCCAGCGTGGCTGTCTTTTCTGTTTTTCAGCATAAATGTCCTTGCTTCCTGAGCAATAGAAATCCTCTGTGCCTCCTATGTTTAAGCACTGCTCCCTGTGTCCTGGACCTGAATGTCCTACACAGCTCTTGTCCTTTGAAGAGTATCTCCAACTAGGATTGGGATTTCTTTTACCTTTTCCCACGCTTGCTGTGTCTCTCTCCGTGTCGGAGACTGAGCTTCCATCTGAGACTCTCCCCTTGTCTCTGCTCGTATCTTTGCCCGTGTCTGTGTCTGTCTCCCTCATATATTTTACTAGAGGGTTTTTATCTAGCTTCCTTCCCCCGTTGTATTGAGCCACACCTCCCCCCAGGTGTTCACAGTTCCCTGATGAGGTAGGAGCTAGCTCAGGGGATGGGCGTTCCCTAGCCCTCTGTGACGAGGTTTGTTTATGGTTTCCATGCCAACCCTCCATGCTTGACTCAGCACTGACAGCTTTGGTTTCATTTTCCACAGAAACCTCTGTTTCCATCGGTTCTGAACCTTGCACTTCACGACAACAGTCACGATCATAATTGCACATTATGGTGCCGTCTTTGTTTAACACTAACATGTGCGAATAATGTTGGTGTACGACAGAGATGCCCTAATTGCAAACTCTTTTGTCGTTCTAAAGAGTGTTTAGATAGACACCCGTATCTGGCTCTGAAAAAAGAAGTGGCGTGTTTATCTAAGATACTGTGTCAGAAATGTGAGTCTTATGTGGACAAGAAATATAAGTGCAAGGGATGGCATTGTAAACTATGTCGCGAGCCCCTAACCGGGGATGGCGTCCACTTATGTTTTATGACCCTTATTGGTAAAACTGAAACATCTGAAAAGTATATTTTTTATGATTGTGAATGTATGCAAGAAACAGGCTGGCATGTCCCTAATTACATATATGCGACGGACTTAAATGATGAAAGAAACTGGGACTTCAAGGGTCTCGAATGTATTTCTGCCTTTATACAGATTTTTTGTGACAAAAAATTTAAAGGCTACACCTTCATAGCCTATAATTCCAAAGGTTATGACGGGTATTTTGTTCTTAAACAACTGCTTAAGGAAAAGATGAACACAGGGCTGCTGGTTCAAGGTGCTAAACTTTTACAAATTACTGTTGAACCTTTGACTATCCGTTTTATAGACTCTCTAAATTTCCTGCCTATGAAACTTAGCAAACTTCCGCAAGCTATGGGTTTTACAGACAGCAAGGGGTACTTTCCGCACTTTTTTAATACTCTGGAAAATCAAAATTATGTGGGCCCCATGCCGGGTGTTGAACATTACGGTGTGAGTAACATGTTGCCTGAAGAAAAAGAGGAATTTTTACAATGGTACAAGGACAATCAGCATAAAACTTTTAATTTGCAAAAAGAGCTGGCTTATTACTGTCAGCAGGATGTATCTATTTTGCGACAGGCCTGTGTTCTCTACCGAGCTGAAATCATGAAAATGACAGAGAAAGAAGTGTTTGTAGAGCATGGTGACATCTCAGAAATTCAAACAAGGTGTTTAGACCCTTTCCAATATATAACCCTTGCATCTGTATGTATGGCTATGTTCAGATTAATGTTTTTAGAACCCAAGACTGTGGCACTCATTCCACCAGATAACTATCACCTGCAGACAAAGAGATATTCATCCCCATCTATTCAATGGCTGATGTATGTAGAGGCCAAAGAAAATATACAGATCACATATGCTCTGAAAGGTGGCGAAAAAAAGGTGGGGTCTTATTTTCTTGATGGCTATGCCGTGATCGATGGGGTAGAAACAGCTTTTGAATTTAATGGTTGTTTTCACCACGGCTGTCCGAGCTGTTATAACGATAAAGACCAGAATCCTGTAGCAGCCACGACCTATGGTTTTCTTTATTACAAAACACAGCTAAAAGCTGCATTCCTGGAGAGTCGTGGGTTCAAGGTCATAAGTCTATGGGAGCACGAGTGGAAGCAGATGGTAAAAGAAAATAACGGGGGCTGCGCAGATTTCCTGGCTGACTCCGCATTACCGCAACCTCTGATTACATGAGATGCCCTTTTTGGGGGTAGAACAAATGCCATTTGTCTGTACCACAAAACAAGACCTGGGGAAAAATACACTACTTTGATTTTACCAGCCTATACCCTTTTGTCAATAAAACAAAGAAATATCCTATAGGACATCCACAAATCATTTATGACAAATTTGGTCCCCCTACAAAATACTTTGGTTTTATAAATGCAAAAGTATATCCTCCACGAAAGCTCTTTTTCCCGGTGTTACCCATACGGTTGGCCGGCAAGCTTATGTTTCCACTATGTCGCACGTGTGCTGACACACGGCAACAGGAAATGTGTGCCCACACGGATGAGGAGAGAGCTTTTGTGGGGACTTGGTGTACGGTAGAGATGAATTTAGCCATTGCAAAAGGGTATGTGGTTGTTGAAATCTATGAAATCTAGCATTTCGAGCAAAAATCTGATAATCTCTTTTCCAAATACATCAAAATGCACCTCCGTCAAAAACAAGAGGCTTCTGGCTACCCTCGATGGTGCAATGATACTGAAAAACAAAATGTGTACTGTCGCACCGCCACCCTAGTGGCCAAAGGTTGCTAAGGTAGGTCGGGTGGACATGAGTTATATTTAGGTTTGGGTTTGGTTCTTCTATGCGGGATCTAGGTATCTTGGTCCCAGTAGCCTTCCGTATACCAAAATCTCCCAAAAAGGAACACAAAGTCCGAGTGAGGGGAAAAAAAAAGGCATTTATTTCCCTCAATGCAAAAAGGTTCAATGTTTAGAATCTACATCAACTCAAAATGACCTTGATTCAGGTTAAGAGAAAAATAAACAATTATTGCATTACAGTCAGTTATGTTCACAGGGATTATATATATCAAACCCTCAGCCTGGTTCAGAAGTTATAGCTTTCAGCGTTGGTCAGGGACTCTAGGCTTCCAACCTTGCAATAACTACAATCCATTTCTGTGTCTGATGGGTCCGTAATAAATTCCACCTGCATTGGTTCAGAGTATGAGAGCTCTGAAGCCGTGTCAGCAAAGTCAGGTAGATTATCCTTAGGCTTTTCGTATAAGTTTTGTACCAGCTTCCAATGTTCTGGGCTCAAGGTTAAACCTTGGTCCTGTGCCCTCTCAATGTGAGAACAGCCTCTTCTATCCAAAGGCTTCTTATTAAAAAGTCTTTTGCTTGGTAAAAGTTTACATCCTGTCTTACAAACAGTTCGGTAGGGACAGCTCTCCCCTGTCTCCTGTGCTTTCTGTATCTCAAGGTTATAGCAATTATTATCAGAGAAATATGGATTACCTTTTTCTTTTGGTTGATCCAATCGAGCCGAGGCTTGAGGCCTAGTCCTGCTGGAATCTGGCCTGGCTCGTATTGCAGGCCTTCTATTCTCCAGCCGGCCCTCGGGTGGTGTTAACCCACAGTCACACCCGTACCTTCTCTTCTCTGAGCCAGGAGTGTTATTTCTTATGGAGACCCCTTTTTCTTCCTCTGGGGAATTCTTTATACCTTGCCTCCCAGGTTGCTGGCTTCTGCCCAACTCTGGTCCAGGAACGGTTGCCCTAGTCCTTCTTTCTCCAGGACTGGCTTCCTCTTGGTACCTTCTCTCTTTGGAAAGTGTACCTGCTTTACTCCCGGTCTCCTTGCAAAGAACCTCCTCTCCGAGTTCTGCTGAGTCTGCTGGCTCTGGTCCTTCAGCTAAGACTCTTGCTTCTCTTTCTCTCTCTCTCCAATCCTCCCAGCCTTTCTTAAAAGGAACTCCTCCTTTCCTGGATTAGATGCTGGTAGGCATTACGTCATAAGCTCTGGGGCGTGGCTCCCTAGGCCTTAGAAAGTCTCTCTTGCTCCCCCTATCTGGCTCCTCGTAATGTTGCATCCTGTGTTGGAGTCTTTTTTCTGTATTTAAAACACTTTTCTCTGACTGCACGGGGTCTGCAGTACCACATATCCCCCCTCTTAAAATATGACGGGCTGGTGAAGCCTCTTCCACACAGCACGGAATACGCGATATTGCGTCAGCGTTAAAGTGTAGTTTCCCGGCCCCGTACTTCTTCTGACTGTTATCGACTGATATCTCTTCCGGGCGGCATGTGGTGGCGGCTGATGCCAAGAAAGCAGCCCGGTCGTGCCAGGGCCGAAGAGTATTACTATGATAAACTTGTGTGTGTCCTTTGATATCCTGGACCTCGTAGGAAGTTGGTCCCATAGGCTTGACTATCATATGAGGCCCCTTCCACCTGGCCTCGAACTTGGGGGTAGCGCCCGATACCAGGACCATCACCTTTTCTCCCGCTTTTAATCGTCTGGGCTTTGCCCGCTGATCATAATACCGCTTTTGTTTTAGTTGACTCTCCTTTAGATTCTCGCCAGCAACTTGGGAAGTTCGTTCTAGACGAGTCCTTAGATTCTTCAGGAATAGGGGCACCCCTATTTCCGCCTCCACGGGTTCGACCCATTGTTCCTTTAAGACGTCTAATAAGCCTCTGGGGGGCCGTCCATACAGAAGTTCATAAGGAGACGTGCCTAAGGAATTCTGTCTTCTTTCCCTGCAGGCGTATAAGACGAATGGCAGCATAGTGTCCCACTCTGACATTTGTCCACCCAGTGCACGTCGGAGCATTTGCTTTATGCTCTGGTTTAAGCGTTCCACCAGGCAATGCACTGGGGGTGGTAAGCAGCAGTCTTCTTGTGGTGGATGCCAAAGGCGTCCCAAACTTGAGCAAGGTATTTTGACAGGAAATTGCTGCCTCGATCCGTCAGGACCTCCTGCGGAAATCCAATCTCGCAAAATAATTTGACGAGTTCCCCTGCGATTGATTTGGCCGAAATATTTCTCAGGGGGACCGCCCATGGAAAACAGGTGGCCTGGTCGATGACTACCAGAATGTATTGGAACCCTCTGGGTGTTTTGATGAGGGGTCCATGGCTAAACGTCTTACTGGATCCAAAATCACGGGCATCGGTACTAGTGGCACCGCAGGGGGTTTATGGGGAGCCACTCTTTGACACGACGTGCAAGATTCGCAAAAGCGAGTTGTTTCTCTGAATACACCCGGCCAGTAAAATCGGGCCAAAATTTGGTCGAGGGTTCCCTGCGTTCCCTTGTGGCCCCCTACGGGATGGTCATGGGCCAACCGTAGAACCAGCAATTTAAATGCGTTTGGAACTACCAACTGTTTTCGCAGAGACCCAGTTCGAGGGTCCATACTCTCTCGGTAGAGTATCTCCTCTTCCATAATGAACCTGGGGAAGGAATTCCTTTCTTCTCGTGCCTGCTCAAAGGCATTGGCGAGTACTGGGTCTGCGCCTTGCTCCCTTTTAAAGGAAGGGAACCTCTCCATCAAATCCGCCGGTACCCAGGGCATTCCTTCTCCAGCTTCCAATGCCGCCCGTCCCTGCGAACGGCATCTCCGTTCCCTCCTTCGCTCTGCCTTAGTTTTCCGTCCTCTCCCCGAGGGTTCTCCAATGAGATCTTCGTGCGCGGGAAGGACCCCAAAAGTAGTGTCCTTAGAACATGAAGGCTCTTCACCCTCCTGGGTACGGGACCTTGTAGAAACTAGAGCCTTTCTAGGATCCGTGCCCTTCTTTGAGCTATTTGGCTGTAGCTCCGGGTTCCCCATAGGCTCATTCCCACTACAGGTGGAATTTGGGACCTTATGAGGAGTTAAACCTTCCTTCAGACTTTTTCGAAATTGCGGCCAGTCGCGACCCAATACCAACTCTTGTGGCAGCTTAGGGACCACGGCTACCAGCATTTCCTTTTCTATCCCCAATCCTTTAATCCATCATTTATACACGGGGTAGCGTGTAGCCGCTCCGTGAATACACTTTATTTTAACTTGCCCTTCTGGATATTCAGGGACTGACCACCCCTCGCTTCTGATCACAAACCACGCTTTTTCGAGATCATGGTTTGGTCAGCACCTGAATCCAGAAGTGCTTTTGCGTTGACTCCATGTATCTTTACATTTAACACGAAGCCTTCTCGTATTGTCCTTGGGGCCTCTCCCACCAGAGCAATGCGAGAATAACACTCATTTTTCAAATGTCCTCTTTTACCACAGGCAAAGCATTTTTTAACAGATTTTCTATCCGGAGGGTTATTACTTTTCCTATTGCCATATGCTGGTCGGGAAGGGCTCCCTACTCTTTGGGCTTCCATCCCTATTGTCAGTTTGAGAGTCCCCATCTTAGGTTGGGTGACTCTCTCCGCTTCTAGGTACCTTTCAGTAAGAGCTATGGCCTCCGTAGTGGTACAGCAATTTTGGAGGATTAAAAAGTTCTGTACCCTACTTGGCACGGCTAATAAGAACTGCTCCAATATTATGGCATCCATTAGAGTTTCTATATTTTTCCTCTCTGGTTGTAGCCATTTATATGCCAGGCTCCTTATTCTATGGCCCAGGGCTTTTGGTGTTTCTTCCGCCTTAAGGATAGTGGCCCTAAACCTTTTATTATAGGCCAATGGGGTAAGGCCTAGGCGATCCCTGATTGCTAGCACTACCTCTTCATAACTATCGGCTAAGGCTGGAGGCATTGACCTGTAGGCGGCCAGCGCCTCCCCTGTCAGGGATGCTGCCAGTCGGACAGCCCACTGTTCAGGTGGCCAACGAGCTGAACTCGCTATCCTAGCAAATGAGTCCAGAAAGTCGTCCACTTTATCACTAGGACTTAACTTTCCACCGTTAGATCACCGGATGACCACTGTCCAATCTCTTGGTTGTTCGCTCCACTTGCACCCAACGTTTCGGCCTTGATCTTCGCCATTTCTTCCCGCTGCTGAGCTAACCAGTTTTCCATCGTCTGTAAGACGGGTAATTGCTGGGCTTGCATGGCCTGCAACGCTTGGGCTTGATTTTTC
Organism: Ichthyophis bannanicus; assembly: GCA_033557465.1. Lineage (NCBI taxonomy): Eukaryota > Metazoa > Chordata > Amphibia > Gymnophiona > Ichthyophiidae > Ichthyophis > Ichthyophis bannanicus. The sequence goes on along the minus strand of CM066032.1, from coordinate 675,371,536 downwards.
AATGCCACTTCCGCTTGCTTATCGAATTAATGGGCCATCCAGGCGCAAAGCTCTTTTGGCTCCATGGCGAATCTGTGGGAACAAACACAAACAAAACAACCAAGTGTGGCTCTTCTAAACCTTTTTTTTTTTTTTTTTTGTATATACTTCCCCTGGCTTCCAACACTATTCAGGCATAATTACATGTTACCTGATTGTAGTGTTGAGTCAGCTCTGGAATAGTAGTTGCTGTTGCACTCCGCAGCTCTCCGCTCCGCCAATCTGCAACAGGATTTTTCTTTTTCAGGATTTTTCCAATCCACTCCGGATTTAGACTATTCCACTCCGGGTTTTTCTCCTCCGGTCCAGTTTTCTAGTTACTCCGTTCCGGGTTTTGCATTTCCAGCAGCTCAGCCTTGGGTTTTTTTTTCTTTTTCAATCCAGCAGTTTAAACTTCTCTTCTTTTTGATGCAGACGTAGGTCGCAAACAAATTAATATATCCTGCCAACTACGCCATTTTCATGTCGCACCGCTGCCCTAGTGGCCAAAGGTTGCTAAGGTAGGTCGGGTGGACATGAGTTATATTTAGGTTTGGGTTTGGTTCTTCTATGCGGGGTCTAGGTATCTTGGTCCCAGTAGCCTTCCGTATACCAAAATCTCCCAAAAAGGAACACAAAGTCCGAGTGAGGGGGAAAAAAAAGGCATTTATTTCCCTCAATGCAAAAAGGTTCAATGTTTAGAATCTACATCAACTCAAAATGACCTTGATTCAGGTTAAGAGAAAAATAAACAATTATTGCATTACAGTCAGTTATGTTCACAGGGATTATATATATCAAACCCTCAGCCTGGTTCAGAAGTTATAGCTTTCAGCGTTGGTCAGGGACTCTAGGCTTCCAACCTTGCAATAACTACAATCCATTTCTGTGTCTGATGGGTCCGTAATAAATTCCACCTGCATTGGTTCAGAGTATGAGAGCTCTGAAGCCGTGTCAGCAAAGTCAGGTAGATTATCCTTAGGCTTTTCGTATAAGTTTTGTACCAGCTTCCAATGTTCTGGGCTCAAGGTTAAACCTTGGTCCTGTGCCCTCTCAATGTGAGAACAGCCTCTTCTATCCAAAGGCTTCTTATTAAAAAGTCTTTTGCTTGGTAAAAGTTTACATCCTGTCTTACAAACAGTTCGGTAGGGACAGCTCTCCCCTGTCTCCTGTGCTTTCTGTATCTCAAGGTTATAGCAATTATTATCAGAGAAATATGGATTACCTTTTTCTTTTGGTTGATCCAATCGAGCCGAGGCTTGAGGCCTAGTCCTGCTGGAATCTGGCCTGGCTCGTATTGCAGGCCTTCTATTCTCCAGCCGGCCCTCGGGTGGTGTTAACCCACAGTCACACCCGTACCTTCTCTTCTCTGAGCCAGGAGTGTTATTTCTTATGGAAACCCCTTTTTCTTCCTCTGGGGAATTCTTTATACCTTGCCTACCAGGTTGCTGGCTTCTGCCCAACTCTGGTCCAGGAACGGTTGCCCTCGTCCTTCTTTCTCCAGGACTGGCTTCCTCTTGGTACCTTCTCTCTTTGGAAAGTGTACCTGCTTTACTCCCGGTCTCCTTGCAAAGAACCTCCTCTCCGAGTTCTGCTGAGTCTGCTGGCTCTGGTCCTTCAGCTAAGACTCTTGCTTCTCTTTCTCTCTCTCTCCAATCCTCCCAGCCTTTCTTAAAAGGAACTCCTTCTTTCCTGGATTGGATGCTGGTAGGCATTATGTCATAAGCTCTGGGGCGTGGCTCCCTAGGCCTTAGAAAGTCTCTCTTGCTCCCCCTATCTGGCTCCTCGTAATGTTGCATCCTGTGTTGGAGTCTTTTTCTGTATTTAAAACACTTTTCTCTGACTGCACGGGGTCTGCAGTACCACAATACATAGCTGATTTCTTTAGGAAAGAGGGGTTGTGTTTGCGTGCAGACCAGATTAATGTAAACCCTGCTAAGCGTCAAATAGAAAAACTTTTCTTAAATTCCCTGTGGGGTAAATTTGGTCAAAGAACAAACCTGCCTACCACAAGCATTGTGAGAGAACCTGATGATCTCTTAAAATATCTCTTTTCCCCTGAATTCAAGGTTTCATCATGCGATTTTATTGATGATGAAACAGCCTGTGTGTCTTGGAGGCACTCAAAAGACCAGTGTATATTGTCGGGTAGCACCAATGTTTTCATTGCCTGTTTTACAACGGCTTATGCACGCTGTCAGACGGATGCCTGGGTGAGAATGTTCACAGTCTTGGCAAAGGCATATATCAATATGGTTTGCAAGGGATTGTGGGAAATGCAGTCCATTCACACCAGACACAGCCGCTCACAATAATTAGTTGTGCTTGAGTGTAAAGCCAATAAGATATTTATTTATGGGGTTATTTCTCCCAACACAGATATGCTTGGTAGCACATAAAACAGGATACTTGCTTTCAGTGTTAAACTTAGAAAAACAAAATCAGGAAAACAACAGCTGAACTTGTCAGGCAATCAAATCAAAAGAATAAGACCATGAGGGTAACAAAATGGTCTTTTCTGTAGACTCTAGCTAATATTTTCTTAGCAGTGCCTCAAACAACAAGCAAAACCCACAAAGAAGGGAAAAACTGTTCTTTTCAGGTTAACTTCTTATATCTTCACACATAGATTCAGAAGTGATTCCCTCAGAGCTCACAAGCAATTAGGTAAGGCTCAATTGCTAGCAGTTATCCAGCTGAAACCCCTTAGCTGGCTTACTTTCTACTGCCTGGCTCAAATCCTACGCAGGAGCTTTTCTGAGTAGATTTAAAGAGCAAGTTTGTATTTCTTTGTGATGGTTGTTGTACTTTGTAACGGTAAATTACCAAAGGAGTTTAGACAGAGAGCAATCCATGTATTCACAGCCTGTATCTATAACCCCTTCTTCAACAATCATGGGTTCAATATCATGGATTGGCACAGAGGAATTTCTCAATGGAGCACTCTTCGGAGAATACTTGTTTCCCTGCTGTCTTTCAAGGTTATAGCTAGGGCATAGATCAGTGTTCATACCTGAGCTTCCATTGCTGTTAGAGTTCCTCTCTATATAGCCTGGCCAGTATGTAGTCCAGTTCTTATGTCTAGCCTTCCAATCCAGATCCCTGGACACTGGATCTCTCTTCACATACCTTCTGGCACGGGTCTTAGGGTCCCTTCCACGTGTAGCCGTCTCTCTCACAGGTACCGTCTGGAGATTCCTAGCTCTGCAGCACCATTCCTCTGGCTTTCCCCAGTCCAATGGTGTATGCTGGCCCTTGGAATGCCTCCCAGTATACGTACTGTTCTGGACTCTTCTAGACCTCTTAAAGGCTTTTCTCCTCTTTCTTCCAAAGGGTTTCTTTCCCTCTCTGTCCGTCCGGTTTGGCTTCTGCTTCTGATGATCCTCCTGATGATGAAGATGATCAAGCTCAAGCTGATTCTCAGGATACTTCTCTGTAGAATAAACTCTACCTTTATTCTGCTTAGATGAGTGCTCCTCCCTAACACAGCGCAGCTGTGCTGAATCAGGCCCTGCCCTTTGAGATGAGTGCTTAGGGATTACCTCATAGTCCTCCTGATTGAACACACGTTTCCCCACTTCAGCTCCTCTAATGGCTGTTGGAAACCTGGTGCATTCTGGGACTGGTAGTCTTTTATGGGAAAATTCTGTTTTTTTATTTCTACCAGAACTGACAGGTTGCTTGTTCAGAGTCACTTCACCTTTTCTATAGCTCCTTCCTGAGCTATGATAAGCTTCCTTATCACAGGTTATTAAATCATCATGAGAGGGTAAGTCTCCTAATAACTCTGCCTGCTCCCCCTCCTCCTTTTGCTGGCTCTCTACCTTAGCCTGCGAGCGGGTGGATACAAGGCCCCTTTTATTAACTATAGTTTGGCCTTCTGGAAGCTTAACCATCTTTTTAGCTAGGGACTGAGGACTTCCAAAGAAAGGCCCGGGAGCTATTTCCATTATTCCTTCTCCCTCCTTCTTTCCTAGCCCTTCCACTAGACCCTGCTTAAATCTTGGCCAATCCTTTCCTAGAACCAAATCAAAGGGTAGCCTAGGCACCACTGCTAACAGGACTTCCTCTTGTTCCCCCAGGCACTTAACCTTTAACCTATAGGTGGGATATGATGTTGCAGCACCATGAATGCATCTGATGTGAACTTGGCTTTCAGGGGTTCTAGGCACAAATCCTTCTTGGGCCTCTATCCTCTTCCAAAGCCTTTTTGACATCATACTCTGGTCTGCCCCAGAGTCTAACAAAGCATTTGTGGTAATTCCTTGCACATCAACCATCAAAAGAAATCCTTCTTTGGGCTGTTTTAAATCCACACCCATTAAGCTAGTGTGTGTCTGGCATCCCTTTTCTAAATGTCCCCATTTTCCACACTTGAAACATTTCTTTCTACTCCACTGTGTCATCTGGTTTGGCACAGTACATTTATTTTCAGAAACATTTTTATCTATTTTCTTTTCTGATACAGCACAGCTTGCCTCAGCACCCATCTTCAGAGGGCCACCCATTCTATGGCAAGCCTGCGTGGCTTCCAAGAATCTCTCGGCTAGCATGGTTGCCTCTCCAAGATTTTGGCAATTTTGCTGTATAAGGAAAGTGTGCAAATCTTTAGGCACAGCAGACATAAATTGTTCAAGCATAATAATGTCTAATAACATTTCTACCGTCTTTTGCTCAGGCTCCAACCATTTTACAGCTAATCCTCTGATTCTCTGACTCAGAGCCCTGGGTGTTTCACCCCCTATTAATGTAGTAGCTCTAAACATTCGCCTATACTCTGAAATAGACAACCCTAGGCGATCTCTAAAAGCAGCCTTTACATCCTTATAATTCAAAGCCTGGGCTGCTGACATTGCTCTATAAGCTGCAAGCGCCTCTCCGGTTAATGAGACTGCCAGCCTTACTGCCCACTGGGTCTCTGGCCATGCTAATGCTTGTGCCACTCTCTCAAAAGACTCTAGAAAATCATCAACATTATCATCTGGAGTTAGCTTCCCAAAACTAAATGCCCCAATTCCCTGATTGAGTCCCACACTGTCCACATATGGTGTACCAGTATTTACTGCTGGTCTTGCATCTGGTCCACTTTGGTTCTGCAGTTTAACTAGGGCTTGCACCAGATCAAGCACTGGCCTCTGCTGGTCCATTAAGGCTTTCATAGCAGTGTCCTGAGCCTGCTGTGCTAGCTCCTGTTGCCTGCTAAACTGGGCTGCCATCCATTGAGGTAGTTCCCTTGGATCCATCTTGATCCCTACAAGAAAACACAAAAAAACCCCCACAGTGCACCTCCTTCCAAACAGGTGTTTTTTCTACTTTTTTTTTCAATTACCCTTGTGCCTTACACCCATCCACCACTAGACATGCCTAGGTACTTGTTACCTTATGCCAGTGATGAATCCAGCTCTGCACAGGGTCTTTTCTTCCTGGAACAGCTACCTGGAACAGCCACCTCTCCAAAGTGCAGTTGAGGGAAAATCTTTTCTTTCAGCTTTTAAGCTTGAACTGTCTTTTCCTTCAGTCTTGAGTTGTAATCCTTAGCAAGTAAATCCCTTTGCGCAAAAGCAATCCGAAAAACTACGCCATTTGTCAGACGGATGTCTGGGTGAGAATGTTCACAGTCTAGGCAAAGGCATATATCAATATGGTTTGCAAGGGATTGTGGGAAATGCAGTCCATTCACACCAGACACAGCCGCTCACAATAATTAGTTGTGCTTGAGTGTAAAGCCAATAAGATATTTATTTATGGGGTTATTTCTCCCAACACAGATATGCTTGGTAGCACATAAAACAGGATACTTGCTTTCAGTGTTAAACTTAGAAAAACAAAACCAGGAAAACAACAGCTGAACTTGTCAAGCAATCAAATCAAAAGAATAAGACCATGAGGGTAACAAAATGGTCTTTTCTGTAGACTCTAGCTAATATTTTCTTAGCAGTGCCTCAAACAACAAGCAAAACCCACAAAGAAGGGAAAAACTGTTCTTTTCAGGTTAACTTCTTATATCTTCACATATAGATTCAGAAGTGATTCCCTCAGAGCTCACAAGCAATTAGGTAAGGCTCAATTGCTAGCAGTTATCCAGCTGAAACCCCTTAGCTGGCTTACTTTCTACTGCCTGGCTCAAATCCTACTCAGGAGCTTTTCTGAGTAGATTTAAAGAACAAGTTTGTATTTCTTTGTGATGGTTGTTGTACTTTGTAACAGTAAATTACCAAAGGAGTTTAGACAGAGAGCAATCCATGTATTCACAGCCTGTATCTATAACCCCTTCTTCAACAATCATGGGTTCAATATCATGGATTGGCACAGAGGAATTTCTTAATGGAGCATTCTCCGGAGAATACTCGTTTCCCTGCTGTCTTTCCAGGGTATAGCTAGGGCATAGATCAGTGTTCATACCTGAGCTTCCATTGCTGTTAGAGTTCCTCTCTAAATAGCCTGGCCAGTATGTAGTCCAGTTCTTATGTCCAGCCTTCCAATCCAGATCCCTGGACACTGGGTCTCTCTTCACATACCTTCTGGCACGGGTCCTAGGGTCCCTTCCAAGTGCAGCCGTCTCCCTCACAGGTACCGTCTGGAGATTCCTGGCTCTGCAGCACCATTCCTCTGGCTTTCCCCAGTCCAATGGTGTATGCTGGCCTTTTGAATGCCTCCCAGTATACGTACTGCTCTGGACTCCTTTAGACCTCCCAAATGCTTTTCTCTTCTTTCTTCCAAAGGGTTTCTTGCCCTCTCTGTCCGTCCGCTCTGGCTTCTGCTTCTGATGATGACCCTCCAGAGGATGAAGATGTCCAAGCTGAGGATCTCCAAGCTGATCAAGATGAGGATAATTCTCTGTAGAATAAACTCTACCTTTATTCTGCTTAGATGAGTGCTCCACCCTAGCACAGCGCAGCTGTGCTGAATCAGGCCCTGCCCTTTGAGATGAGTGCTTGGGGATTACCTCATTGCCCTCCTGATTGAACACACGTTTCCCCACTTCAGCTCCTCTAATGGCTGTTGGAAACCTGGTGCATTCTGGGACTGGTAGTCTTTTATGGCAAAATTCTGTTTTCTTATTTCTACCAGAACTGACAGGTTGCTTGTTCAGAGTCACTTCACCTTTTCTATAGCTCCTTCCTGAGCTATGATAAGCTTCCTTATCACAACGCCTGGAGTTGTACAATCTTCTAGATAGTTTGCAAGAGCGCTGTCTGTACCATGATACAGATTCTGTGATATTTCTAAATCGAGAGGGTGATTGGAACCCATCTTTGGGTGATTATTTAGGTGAGCTCACAAGCGAGATACCCTCAGATGAACATATCACAGAGTTTGTATCAGCGGGGCCTAAAACATATGGTTACAAGCTGTCAAGCGGGAAGACCTGTATGAACATGAAAGGGATTACGTTAAACGTAGAAAACTGCCAGAAAATCAATTTCACTAGTTTGAAAGATCTAGTTTTGGACTACAAGCCTGGGGCAGCAGATTTATCCCAGAAAAAGATAGGAGTACAGCAACCTGGTATTATAAGAAACAAAAAGGGTTGGACAATAGAGACTGGTGTGATTAAAAAAACACAAAAGGTTGTGTATGACAAAAGGGTGAAGTTGGAGGATGGCTTTAGCACATTACCCTATGGATACTAGCGTGGTGGATGTGCGCTGGTCACATCCTTTTTCTTGTATTTTAGCTGGGCCATCCAATTCAGGCAAGAGCTTCTTTGTTAAAAAGCTTTTAGAACACACTGGTCGTGTATTGACTGCCATGCCTAACAATATTGTGTGGTGTTACAGTTGTTGGCAACCTCTGTATAAAGAAATGTTAAATAAATATCCTTTTATTACATTTATGGACACTTTGCCTGATACTTTTAATGATGAACGAATGTTTCCAACCAATAAAGTAAACTTGGTTATTATTGATGATCTAATGGATTCTGCCTGTAAAAGTGATGAAATAGAGAAAGCCTTTACCAAGTATGTGCATCACAGAAACCTGAACATCATATATATTGTTCAAAATGTTTTCTGCGAAGGCAAAGCAAGCCGAACTATAACTTTAAATACCAAATACATGGTGCTCTTTAAGAATCCTAGAGATAAGTTACAGATTGCCATTCTAGCCAGGCAGATGTACCCTGGAAAATCAAAATTCTTTTTAGAAGTCTTCGAGGATGCAACCAGAAAGCCATTTGGTTATCTCATTGTGGATTTAAATAACACAACGCCTGAGGCTTACAGACTGAGGACGGATATCTTCCCGCCAGATTGGACCACGGTATACTGTGAAAAACCACAAATCACACATAAAAAGAAATGAATATGTAACCAGCCCCTTCATACATGCTTGTGTGTCTCAGACAACATGTCTCGCCGTGTAAAGAGAAACCTGCCCCTTTTAAAACTTTTGGTTCAAGCCTCTCCGCAGCACAGAAGAACCATCCTGAATACAGCTTCTAATGATTTGGTAGCAGCTATAGTTGAAATCGCTCTCAACACCCTAAAAGGTAACATTCCTCTTTCACAACAACAGATAAAGGTTTTAAAAGGGAAGCGTCATGCCATAAAGAGTCTGTGCGATAAAAGACTACCCATTAAAAAAAAGAAGCAATTGGTGAGACTGTCAGGCGGATTTATCGGGCCCCTGTTAAGTTTTGCATTACCGTTGATAACGGGGCTTCTGACAAACCTCTAATGCAGCACGCTGAAAAAATGTACATAGTCCCTAGTCAACAACTTGAGTGCTTGAGAAACCCGCCAGATCGGGATGAAAATATTAGAACCACGACCATTCATAAGTTAGATGAAGAAATGAAAAACATCCTGCAAAGCGTCGGTATGTCTGAACACGAAAAGGCTAAATGTTACTCAGAAGTGCTACAGTGCTATCTCGTGCTTAACAGACAGAGGGATATGGAAAAAGAAAAAATAAACTTGTATCTACAGGCACAAGATGAGACATCAACGGCAGCATCTCTAGAAAATATTATACCTCCAGACCCTGTAATACAAGAAGTGTTAAACAGCATCAATATGCACTATAGAAAAAATGCTGAGTTGTTGCTTAATAAACTGTTAAAAAATAAGGATGTGGCATCCTGGGAGGGAAATGGAACATTTGTATACCGGGGAAACTCCGTCAATGGCTTTAACCTACTCGACCTCGTTCGTGGGGCTACGCAGCCCCAAGCTCTTTCACAACGAAGAATACCCAGGGGCTGGGAGGAGTTCATGCAAACCCTAGCCGAATTAAATATGCCCTCTACGGTAATGGGTAATGCAGCCAACAGAGATGTACTGGCACGCCTCAAAGAGAACCCATCTGTGAAGGCTACTAAAATGTACACGCGTCCAATAAAGAGCAAAGAGCTACTCCCACACAAAAAACGTAAATTATCCCACGGCCACTGGTGGTTGAGTGTGTAAAAATGTATTTTCAATAAAATGTTTAAAAACAAAAAATAAAAGACTAGACAGTGGTTTCTTTTCAAAAAACCTCCTTAGAGGGGTTACTTTTTATTTAGAAGCATCAAAACATTCACGATAGGAAACACACACTTGCTGATTATGGAACGGATTTCTAAAAGATCTACACAAAGTTTTTTTGTTGCGTTTTACAAAATGTAACACCATATCATCATTTTGCATTAAATCTTCAGAATACATTTCTAAAATATTTTCAAAAGGTACCCCTTTACAGCGGTGGTGCAAGAAAAATACACAGTGATATCCACAAGCCGTAGACATTGGGTGCTATAATTGTCTGTTGTGGTATAAAACAGTTTTACAATGCCTGTTGAAAAAGCTCATAATGCTGGTAGAAAAGAATAAGCTATCAGGGGGTTGTCCATAAGAATAAAAAAATTCCCCTGTTCCATCTCCACATATATAGATGGCTAACCAGTGTTCTCCAGGTAGGTTATGAGGGTGTGTATTTACCACCAAACACACGGGCTTCCTTGATATTTGTACATCCGCTAACCAGTCTCTGGGTAGCACATCTAAAAAAAAATCTGCAACACAGGGGTCCTTCTTTAAAATACGGAAGATCTGCAAGGTGTTCATTTTCATGAAAGATGAAAAAGAACATTCCTTCTATGATTAATTTCTATCACATTGTCAAAAACCCCATAAACAATCATGTTAACTGTATGGGGTAAGGCACTGGCAAAACGTATTTCAGTCCGCAGGTTACCAGTTTTAATCAGCGAGTAATGGTCTGCACACTCCTGATCTGGTGAAAGGTGAAATGCCAACAGGGTATAACCTTTGTAAAACTCCTGACGGTCAATCAGCAATGCTGTATCTTTCAGATGTTTGCCACTTGCTTGTATCAGTTGCATATATTCTCTTACACAACATCCGTTTTGAAAGTCAGGTTGAAGAGGTTTCCCGGGTACTTGTTCACCATCCACATATAGAGCGGCAAAATTAATATCATAATGTTTAAAATTAAAGGGGTTTTTAGCATAATTACCGCTGAAAGCATCATTATCCACAAATCCCAGCACAATGAGTTTTGGTAGCTGCCCCAAAAAGAGATTTTCCTGGTTAGTCACACGGGCTCCGGCTGGTATGCTAAACACCTTCAGCCCCACACGGTCAATAGCATACTTGACATTAGCTTTCAGCAGAGCTTCCGCATGTCCCAGGCGCACTCCGGGGGAAACTTTAACTCTCTTTACAAAGAGCGCAGCGTTTAGGATAAGGATTTTATAACTTTCTTCGGCATCACCGCTCATTAAACAGAAAGTTTTTGTTGCGGGTCAATTTGATTTTGAGATCCACACCATTAATCAATAGCTTTTCTTGAAAAAATAGATTGCTATGTAAATGCCCCAATAGCTCTACCTTGTGGCTAGAGACAGTAAATTGGGCCCTTTCAGTAAAGCCAACGTTGCGAGATCCTATCTCTCTCACCTCATGCTGCTCGGCTGTGTCTTTATAAAACAGCCCGCTTGTAAACTGTGATTTGAGGAATCCTTCGCCATAATTGAGAAGCTCTATGAGGGCTCTGTAGGGGTAGCAGTTGTTGCTCTGGCTAATGAGTTGGTCACCCAGGGTAACATCCAGCTGGCTAAACAGAGCTGCGATTGGGTAGTTCACCAGCGCTACTTTGGCTGCCGGGTCGATGTTCGAGCCATCTTCTGCCACAATTTCACAGGTCAGGTGCAAAAGTGTACTATTTAAATCAATGTAGTCTTCACCATGACCTGCGATATAGAAGTCCAAAGGGGCTGTTTCCGACAAAGCCGATAATGGCGGAATTTCCACATAAATACTTTTTTCGATACTTGTTTGGGTCGGTGCTAGTTGAAACAGGTCCAGTTCCGATTTAACACACTCTTCAGAGCCGTGGTGTACAAAAGCCATGGTGCTTTTTAGAATATATCTCGCTGCCTAGAGCTAGCGCTTCTCTTCTTAGACCGGCGGTTAAGCTTCTGAGACCTGTCACCCACGGGTTTCTTTCTTTTAAAAGGCTTGGGCGATCCTTGCGGTAACTCCCGAGACTCGGTTCTCTTTCTTTTAACAGCTCTTCTAATCACAGCCGGTCCTGATCCTGCCTGTTCTGTAGCCTGGTTCATTTTATTTAGAACAGCCGTTGTGACATGACTCATGACATCCTTGGCTATGTTTTTTGCGGCGCCTTTCACGTGTGGTTTAATAATTTCAAAACCCCTTCTCAAAAACGGCATAGCTTTTCTAAAGAGGCTGCGAAAAACACCGTCTACACTGCCCCGTACATGACCGGTACTCCATGATATCCTGAAAGCCCATAGCCGGCTTGTGTTGTATAATAATGCCTGTGTGCTTTGGGGTCTCCGTAGTCTTTAGCCACAACCATTTAAAAAAACAGTCACCCTCCGGGGGCGCAGATGAAGCTTAAGGATCACCTTCCCGTAACGAAATGAGACGTGCCTGTCCTGATCTGTCTTTATTTCAAATGTGATGGTATCAATATGCTGTTTGTTCACAGGGACATAGTGCGGCTTATCATAAGTTAACGTGATAAACTCATCCCTAACCCCCTTAGTTGGAACACAGCGCAGCAGTGGCACAAAATGGTCACCTACTAACTGGTGCTCTACAATATCTGTGTACAGGTAGAGGGTATTAAAACCGGCCGTGATATCCGCTGGAAAATGGGAACGCTGTGTATTAACGTAAGCTTCTATTCCCAAAATGGTTGCCAAATCACCATACGCATAAATAGTAGACCTATCTTCTGATTTTATTCGGATTCTTCGCGCATGGGGTTCATAAATGATTAGTGGTGCCGCCGATTTATAGATGTTGCTAATGTCCTGATTCATGGATTCCACTAAACTCTGCATGGTCGCGTAATAAATAAAATAAAATAAATAAATAAATGTCCTTTCCTGACTATAAGGTGCTGTATATTTCCTGCTGCGGAAGCGACAACATACTTATGGTCTTCCTTAATATTCTCCCAGGTGTAGGGGTATTGTATTTACACAAGCCCTACTTCCCACTGTCCTTGTAAGTCCAAAGGCCTTGCTAGTTATATGGTAAAATTAGAGCTGGTATTTTGGGAAAACACACCTGCTGAGGCATTGCTAGGCAGTGTGATATAAAAGCCACCATCATTCATTTTAAATTTTATCTTAATGCTGCTTCAAAAGAAAGAAATCAGATGTCTTGAATCTCTGATGCTTTAACCCAACTGTTAAATTTAACAGGCCATTCCCTCCATTTCACGAGGTAGAATCTGTTCCTGCCACATCCTTTTACCTTTAGAACCTTTTCGATTCGGTATATTCTGTCCTGTTGCGGTGTGACTTTTAGCAATTCTTCAGGATAAAAAGAACCTTGTATGGCTTCACCGTCATAATCCTGTATCTTGTATGTCGCTTTCTGGCCCCTGTTTAAAATGTCCGTTATTATAAATACCTCGTCAGTCCATGTTTGCTCGTAACCTTTTTCAAATTTTCCTTTAGTTTTTGAAAGTCTTATATGATCTCCTTTCTTTAAGGGATTCTTGGTGTGCTTATGCTTGATGCTATCACCGTAGACTCTTTTCCAGATCTGCAGAGAATTTGTGTGTGTCACATCTACAGGCCTCGTCTTTATTGTTCTGTGAAAACTATAATTATAACTGTGCACAAAAGCCTGCAATACGTCTTGGTACCTAAAGGTGTTGTGTGTAGTAAAATAACGCCACATTTTGGATTTCAAAGTCCTGTTAAACCTTTCTACCACCGCTGCTTTAACATCGTTATTGGTTACAAAATGATGAACCCCTCTTTGTTTTAATAAATTCTTCAGGGACCTATTTAAAAATTCTTTACCCTTGTCTGTCTGTATTTTTTCAGGTATACGACCTAGATTAAATATCTTTTCAAAGGCTTTAGCAACTTCATGACCGGTTTTCGATTTTAAACTTGCAGCCCATGCATATTTTGACAGGATGTCTACCACTGTTAATATGTATTTGTAGCCATTGTTATAATGGGACAAGGCTGCCATATCAACTAAATCAGCCTGCCATTGCGCATCCACATCTGACACGATTGTCTTGTTTCTTTTAAAACAGACCCTAGCAGGTCTGTGTAAAGTATAAGCATCTTGTCCGGTAGCCCATCTAACTACATCATTTCTGTTGACTGTTTTATCCTGCTTTTTAGCAGCTTAAAGTAGAGGATTTATGCCCCCAAAGCTCCCTGTTGCTTTGGGGTCATAGTAAATGCTCTTCAGTAAGGTTTCCTTCATGATTGCCGTGCTTTGACTATTCTTTTTATTTTGCCAACATCTTCAGAATGGTTTTAGTAATTAATGTTGTGTGCCCTGCTGGAAATTCTGCTTGGTGTTCCAAAAAGAGCCATTTTTTCTTTTTGAATCTCTGTGTTAAAATGTTCCCCTTACACAGGACACACAGCCTTACACCAGGAGCATGCTCAGAACAGACCTCTTGTTTCAACCAATCACGTGTTATCACACCCTAGAGAGGCATGTTCAGACTTGTCTTCCAGTATTGTTTTTTTCAAAGCCACTAAAAAATACCTGTGGCTGTGTTTGAACTCAGCTCTCTCCAAAAAATAGCTGTATTAGGGGGATTTGAACTCAGGTCTCTCTCTCTCTCTCTCTCTCTGTATTTCAGTCTGAACTTACACTGTGTTTGCCAGAATACTTTTCTCTAACCATGAGGTCTTAAAAGCAAAATTCTATCACATGGACAGCAGTGGTTTCTCTAACAAAAGATGTGTTAATTGAGGTTTAACATTTGTAAAGAAAAGCTTCTACCCTGTCTGTGCCTCTGTGAAAAGCCCTGTGCTGTGCTAAGAATCTTTTGTGAGAAAAAAGAACTGGGGCAGTGGGAGAGAAAGAAAAGCATTTTTTTTTATTTTCCAGGGTTCCTGCTTTTTGCAGATGTAAACATTAACCAGAAGCAAAACACATTTCCGGAGTCAGTCACTCTGCTTCCGCTGAGGTCATCGGAAAAGGACACGGCCCTTTTCTGATGACACCCTGTTTCCGGTGATGTCAGCAAAAAGGGACAGTCCATTTCTGATGACACCCTGTTTCCGGTGATGTCATTTCCGATGATGTAGGCAGGGGCGTGGTTGAGGGTGGGAGGCTGTGGGTGGGGCACAAACCCGGAAGTGGGTGCTGATTGGCTAATGCCATATTGTGGGGCGGGGCATGGGTGTGGCACAAACCCGGAAGTGGATGCTGATTGGATGATGTCATCCTTGGGGCAGGGTGGAGGCGTGTCAAGTGGGGGCTGTGGTCACACCTGGGGGTGGGAGTGGGCGGGGCTAACTCACCATTCACTTCTATGGGAGTGGGCGTGGCCTAAGGCGGGACATACACCAGAAGTGGACACTGATTGGTACCTGTCAATAGTTTGGGGTGGGAGTGGGCGGGGCTAATTCACCATTCACTTCTATGGGAGGGGGCATGGCCTAAGGCGGGATATACACTGGAAGTGAACGCTGATTGGCTCCTGTCATCCTTATCTCACCTGTCAATCAGTTTGACGAATAGTGTACCCATTATACTACTGGCACCCCCAATCATTTTGAAAAGTTGGTTCCTATACTAATAGCTAAAGTACACAAGCATGCAAATCTTTCCTAAACTTTTGTTTTCCTTCCCTAGTTGCAGCACACAAGTGAAAACCGCAACTATTTATTAATCAACCAGGGTTTGATTCCCACTAGTACTCCTTGTGGCCTTGGGCAAGTCACTTAACCCTCCATTGCCTCGGAAAAAAGGCCTGGCAATCTACTTCTGGTCACACTGCCAAGAAATCCTAGGGGCTTCTCGGTCACCAGGAGTCAGCGCTGACTCGAAGGCACACATTGCATTTTGCAAGTATGCATGACTCCGAATAAACAGAACCAAGGGTCGGAAACACTTGCAAAAGTTCAGCCCAGTCACTGGCATGAGGGCTAAGTCCACATTTGCTTTCATCCCAGTGGATTTTCGGAGGCAGCCGACTCAGCATCTCAACACAGAAACTATCAACATCATTGTCATTTAAAAAATTTTCAGTCCATAGCCAGCAGGAAACATGCCAGGACACAGGGAGCAGAGACAGGCCTCAAAATGGCTGGTGCTCACCCGAAAGGGACTCAAATAACAAAAAAACAAAACTGAACCAGATGCAGAGAGAGAGAGAGAGAAAACATTTCAAAAGTATTGTCTCTCCATCCTGGCCTTCTCCACCTCTCCCCACACCCCGGGGTGCACTTATGTTTCCAACAGTTGAAACTCCATGGTGGCTTCCACTTGTTCCCTTCTATGAGAGGCAAGCCATCCAGGAGAGAGAGCCTAAATAACAGGAAAAGAAGAAGGAGCGACTGTGTCTGGTTCGTGGAGCAAGTGAGGGGAAACAAAGAAGTGAGGCTTGGATGCCAGCAGCTGTAGTGCTGACACTGCTCTGTCCCTACGGGGAGAGGGGCACTTACCCATCCATGGCACAGGGAGAGAGAGAGCAGAACGAAGCATGCAGTGGGACCAGAAGAATGAGAAGAGAGGACAGACAATGGGTGTTAATGAGTATATAAGTGAGAGAGGGGAAAGGGTGGCTAGACCACACCCAGATGCTGGGGAATGCCACCAGCCCCAGCCTAGCACGAGAGGCACACACATGCCTTAAAGACAGGAGCCAATGAGAGGAGCACAAAAGTCACACCCCTTTTCTCCCCTCTCCTTTTCTTCGGTCTCTGCTTGAGGAGCAGCCAAAATTTGAGGCTGCACCAGCTCTATTCGAACCCTTCCAAAATATGCAGCACAAGGGCATGAAAAGTACACCCCCTCCCTCAGTTTTGCATTTGCAGCAGGAGGGTAGGTTAAGGTTGCTCTTTTCTGCAAGGCTGTTTGCTCAGTTTCCTTTAAATGATCCATGCCTCTAGAGGATTCGTGCGCTGTTAAGGGGGTAAACACAGTTATCAATTTTGTACCAACGAATAGTATGAAGGACACCAAATGAGAATGAGATTTGGCTATGGTTTAGCTTAGTGTCTTCTGCCCTCTGGGGAGAAAAATTAGTAGTGATGTATCTGAAGATGTAGCATGAAGCCTATTAAGACTCTGTAATGTACAGCACGCACCCCGGGAGAGGAACCCAGTGGATACCAAGACCAACTGCTTCACAACCACCCTCAAGCTAAAGGGAGACAGAATCCTATAATATAAGGATGCCAACTTTATATCTCTTGATTCTTTACTTTGTGCTTTGCTATTTGTTTTTTTTTCATGTTCAGTGTCTTCTGTGTTCTCACCTGTAGGGCCATCTTCAAGCAGGGGAGAAAAATGAGACCAGGCTGTGGGGAAAATATAAAAATCAAGTATGGTGCTCCTTCAGGTAGTGGTGAATGAAGGATCATACATGTTTATTCTAATAGGGGGGCCGGTTTAGATTGAGCAGAAAACCAATAAGAGCAAAGGGAAACTCCTAGTCCTTGTTCTCCTCCCAGCTCCAACCAGAAAAAAGGCTTCTACTTGTCTTTATAAAATACTAGTGTCAGAAATCACACCTTATCATAAGGCACAGATGTTTTGGCTGTAACCAGATGTTTATAAAAACACTTAGGACCCAATATTGGAAAGGCATTTACACAGTTTACAGCCCAGTAAATTGTATAAATGCCTTAAATGGGAATATTTGACGGCAGCTACATGGTTAGTGCCATTGAATATCCCCGCCTTTGCCCCCTATGTGCCCCAATGCTATCCGGTTAGCATCGGGGTGTGTTGGGGCATTCTGGGGTGGAGAGGGGGCAGAGAATGGCAGTAACTGGGTAGCAGCAATATTGGACCGCTACCTGGTTAGCACTCCACAGCTAAAACTAGGCGAGCTTTTGGCTCACCTAGTCTTAGCCGTGGATGCTAACCAGGTAGCGGTCCATTATTGCTGCTACCTGGTTAGGCTGTATGGTGGTTTCTCCAGGGCACCCAAACTGGATATTCAATGCCATCGATGTGGCATTGAATATGCAGGGTTAATGGTGAGTGGGCATGGCTATGCGCTGACGCAGCGCTTAGCTTGCACAGCTCAGTATCATGCTCTTAAATTATAGCATATTATAATCTATGGGTCTGATATTCAAAGGGAGTAACACAGTTAGCAGACCTGTTAACCATATTATTCCCTTTCTTTGGGATATTCAGCGGCACTAACACAGTTAGTGCCGCTGAAAATCCACGGATGCTGGGTGCCACCTCTCTAACTAATTAGCATTGGGACATTCTGGGGGTGGCACCCAGCCATAACCAGGCAGCAAAAGTTTATTTATTTAGACAGATTTGTATGCCACCTTTTCCTTCAATCAAGTTGGTCACATCACATAACAATTGGAGGGTTACATTTAACATTAGGGTACGTGTAAACATTTAGACAGTTGTTGTTGTTGTTGTTGTTGTTGTTAAGTGCCGGACTCGACTCATGGCGACCCTCTGGATAGCTATCCTAAATTGTGATTGGTCTTCAGTCAGGCGGCTCATTGTTGACAGACTGGTACCCGTAGCTGCTGTTATTGTATCGATCCATCTCATTGCTGTCCTTCCTCTTTTGCGTTGACCTTCTATCTTGCCAAGCATGATGTCTTTCTCTAATGATCTCTCTCTTCGCATGATGTGTCCAAAGTATGAAAGTCGAAGTCTTGTCATCTGAGCTTCTAAAGAAAGCTTTGGTTTGATCTTCTCTAGTACTGACTGGTTTGTTCTTCGGGCAGTCCATGGTATATACAGTATTCGCCGCTAGCACCATAATTCAAAGGCATCAATTTTCTTCCTGTCTATCTTTTTCACTGTCCAGCTTTCACATCCATATGATGTTATTGAAAATACCATGGCTTGAACAAGTCGAATCTTTGTATGGAGAGAGACATCTCTGCTCTTGAGAATCTTATCTAGGTCTTTCATAGCCATTCTGCCAAGAGCAATGCGTTGTCTAATTTCTTGACTGCTTGTTGCTTCTTTATTGATAGTTGATCCAAGTAGGTTAAAGTTATTCACGATTTCAATTTCTTCTCCAACGATGAACCTGTTGATTATGCCAGTTGTCATGATTTTTGTCTTCTTTACATTAAGGTGCAGGCCCATTTTGAGACTATGTTCTTTGATTGTGAGAAGCAAATGTTTCAGATCATCTTCACTTTCAGCCAGTAATGTGGTATCATCAGCATCGTGAAGGTTGTTGATGAGTCTTCCACCAATCTTCACATCTCTATTGTCTTTATACAATCCTGCTCCTCTGATGATTTGTTCTGCATATAAATTAAAGAGGTAGGGGGAAAGTATGCAGCCTTGTCTTACACCTTTGCTTATTTTAAACTATTCTGTTTCTCCTTGTTCTGTTCAAACTGTTGCTTCTTGTTCAATGTACAGATTGTGCAAGAGAACAATCAGGTGTTCTGGTGGCCCAGAGTTTCTCATGGTCTACACAGTCAAAAGCCTTGCTATAGTCGATAAAGCACAAATAGATATCCTTTTGGTATTCTTTAAGAACATAAGATATGCCATACTGGGTCAGACCTAGGTCCATCAAGCCCAGTATCCTGTTTCCAACAGTGGCCAATCTAGGTCATACGTACCTAGCAGTTTCAACAAAAGACACAGGTTCCACAATGCTTGTACTGGGTCAAGCATTGATATCCTGGGTCCCTTTAGTCTTTTCAAGGATCCATCTCACATCCGCAATGATGTCTCTCGTTCCTCACCCTTTCCTGAACCATGCTTGCACTTCAGGTAGTTCTTGTTCCAGGTATGGTTGTAGTCTCTTTTGAATAATCTTCAGTAGAATCTTGCTGGCATGTGGGATCAGAGCGATTGTGCGATAATTTCCACAGTCAGTTGGATCACCTTTCTTTAGTATTGGTATAAACACAGATGGCCATGATGTTGTCTTCCAAATTTCCTGGCAGAGCCTTGTAAGTGTGGTAACAGCTGCATCAGATTGCTGTAATACTTCTTTGGGAATGCCATCAATGCCTGGTGCTTTGTTTTTTGATAAGGCTTTCAATGCTGCTTCAATTCTTCTTTCATCACCAATGGTTCCTGATCATACGGTACAGGTTGAAACGGCTGTTGGTCCACTTGATCTTTATCATATGAAAACTCTGTATATACCTTCCACCCTTTCTTGATCTTCTCAGCATCATTCAACATAGAACCTTGAGCCTCTTGTAACATTCCAATTTGAGGCTGGAACCTTTTCTTTAACTCTTGTAGCTTTAGGAAAGACGATCTTGTTCTTCCTCTAATAGTTGCTGCTTCTATTTCCTTGCATGCATCATTGTAGTACTTTTCCTTGTCCTGTCTTGCTGCACGTTGGAAATCTCTGTTGAGTTCTGTTATTGTCTTTCTTTCTCCTCTGGCTTTAGCTTCTCTGCATGTCAGGGCAATTTTCAGAGTTTCTTCTGTCATCCATTTTGGCCGTTTTTGCTTTTTCACCTTTTGAAGAGACTTCTCGCTTTCTGCCAACACGACCTTCTTGATGTCATTCCATAACTCTTCTGGAGCTCTGTCATTTGTATCTAAAGCAGCAAATTGATTTTTCAGGCAGTCTTTAAATTCCAGTGGTATATTCTCAAGGTCATATTTTGCTGCATTCATGAGTGGTTTGCTCTTTTTCAACTTTAGCTTGAGTTTGCTGACTAGTACTTGATGATCTGCACCACAGTCAGCTCTAGGTTTTGTCTTTGTTGATGTTACAGAGCTTTTCCATCGTTGACTTCCACAGATGTAGTCAATTTGATTTTTATACAATCCATTGGGTGAAGTCCATGTATACAGTCGCTGCTTGTGTTGCTGGAAGAAGGTGTTTGAGATGAATAGATTGTTGGTCTTGCAGAATTCTATCAGTCTTTCTCCAGCTTCATTTCTGTTGCCAAGTCCATATTTTCCAACTACTTTGCCTTCTTTTTTGTTGCCAACATTTGCGTTCCAGTCACCCATGACTATCAGGATATCCTGTTTGCATGTTCTGTCAATTTCAGCTTGTACTTGTTCATAGAACTCTTCAATTTCATTCTCTTCTGAAGCTGTTGTTGGGGCATATACTTGAATTATAGTTGTGCTGATAGGCATTCCTCGTAGACAAATAGAGATTAAGCGTTCGTTGACTGCATTGTATTTCATTACAGTTCTTGCAAGTTTCTTCTTTATTATAAATGCAACACCATTTCTTCTTTGTCTTTCATTTCCAGCATAGTAGACCAGGTGATCATCTGATGCAAAGTGCCCGATGCCAGTCCATTTCAGTTTGCCGACACCCAACAGATCAAAGTTGTACACGTTCCATTTCATTCTTTACCACCTCCAACTTCCCTTGGTTCATGCTTCGTACATTCCTTGTTCCAATGTGTAAGACATCTTTACAGCTTCTGACTCTCATTTCATGCGCAGCTACATCAGCAGTCAGACATCCCGAGGGCTTTGATCCAACCACATCATAAATGCTGGCTTTACTCTGAAAAGTCTTCAGCTCTTCCCCAGTAGCTAGTTGAGTGCCTTCCGACCTTGGGGTCTCATCTTCCAGCACTATAGCACAATTTGTTTTGTTGTAACTATCCATTGGGTTTTCATGGCAAGATACAGAAGTAGATTGCCAGGCCTTTCCTCCGCGCAGTTTAAGTTTGGTGTTGTTGCCATTGTCACAGAAATGTGATCCTCTGCCATCAACACTATCCCATTCTGCTGCTGCCCAGATGGGTAGACACTATCCCATTCTGCTGCTGCCCAGATGGGTAGACAGTACAACTGAGGTAACATTTAACATTAAGGTATTTAATGACATGGTATGATAGACTTGTGTGCATGGATAGGATGGGTGTGTGTTTAGTTGGCGGAGGTAGTAGTATTTCTGTTTGGGTAGGGGATGTTGCCTGAATGCTCATAGGTTTCTATAAATAACAATGTTTTGAGGTCTTTGCGGAAGTTGGCCTTACTTTCACCACAGAAGCTAACCAGGTAGTGGCTGAATATCACCACTGCTCGGTTAACTTCTTGCCAATCCAAGCAAATCCATATATTCAGTGCTGGGACCAGATATGATCCCAGTTTTGAATATCCAGGTTTAAAGTTCAGCAGTGGTGGTGGCAGCTACCTGTATTAGATCGGCTAGCCATCACTGCTAAATTTCAGTCCTATGTGCATACTTGTGTGTTCTGCCCACACTCTACCCAACTTCCACCCATGTGCATGCCCATTGGCAAAGTACATGCCATCAGGCAACATGCATTCTTTTATAAGCCATCATTAGCCCATGTATGTGGCTACTTATGCATGTTAATGACTGAAATAATTCCCTGTTAGATACATACTTGGAGCCTAAAAGTACACATTCCCTCATTAAATCACCCCCATAAAGGGCTCAATAGGAGTGGAGGAGTAGCCTAGTGGTTATAACACTGGCTTGGTAACCAAGTAACCACGGTTCGATTCCCACTAGCTCTCCTTGTGGCCTTGGGCAAGTCACCTCCATTGCCTCAGAAGAAAGACCTGGCAATCTACTTACAGTGACACTGCCAAGAAAACCCAGGGGCTTCTGGGTTGTCAGGACTGACCCAAAGGCACACATTGCATTTTTGCAAAGGGCTCAATACCTAGCACAAATAGTTGCTTGGCCAGAGAACACACTTGACATACCTTCCAACTAAAAGGGATGCTATCAAAGACCAGTTGATCTTTATCAAACACTCTCCTGACAAGTACAAGAGGTGGAGAAGCCCCATCAAATGAGGGCCAAAACCAAATACCTGCAGCGTTCCATAAAATAGTTAGAATAGCATTCTGTCAACGGCGTTCTCCTGACTGAGTGACAAAAAGGTGACCAACAGGCCTGCCCTATGGCAAAAATAAATTAGGCCCAGATGAGGAAAATGTTCTCAAAGATGGAACAGCCCCGAACTAAGTGGGAGTGGTCACTTCTTCCAGCACAGACCCTAACCACAGCAATAAAAGTGAACCAGTGGGTATAATGGATTTGGATTTTCAGAAAGTGTTTGACAAAGTCCCTTGAGTGATGTATGAGAAAATTAAAAAGTCATGGGATATGAAGCAATGTGCTTTTGTGGACTGAGAACTGGTTAATAAACAGAGATTAGGGCTAAATGATTTATTCTTTCAGTGTAGAAAAATGAATAATAAAGTGCACGAGTAATCTGTACTGAACATAAGATATGCCATACTGGATCAGATCAAAGGTCCATCAAGCTCAGTATCTTGTTGCCAACAGTGGCCTATCCAGGTGAAAAGTACCTGTGAGGTTCCCAAATAGTAGACAGATTCTATGCTGCTTATCCCAGGGATTTCCTGTTCTGTTTTAATAATGGTTTATGGACTTTTTCTCTAGTTTATGGACTTTTAAACATACTTATAAATTATATGAAAAAGGGGAAAACAAGTGAGGTGATCAAATTTGCAGACACAAAATTATTAAAAGTTGTTAGATCACAAGCTACTTGTGCAAAATTGCAGGAGGGCCTTTACAAGACTGGGCATCCAGATGGCAGAGGAAATTTAATGCAGACAATTACAAAGTGATGTACATAGGAAAGAATAATCCAAACTACACGATGCTAGGTTCCACATTAAATGTCACTACCCAGGATTAACATCTAGGTAATATTATGGATAATATGTTGAAATCCTCTGCTCAGTGTGCGTCAGTGGCCCAAAAACAGAATGATAGGAGCTATTAGGAAAGGAATGGAGAATAAAGCAGAGAAGGTAATAATGCCTCTGTATCGCTCCATGGTTTATCCAGATCTTGAGTACTGTATGCATTTCTGGTTGCTGCATCTAAAAAAATATAGTGAAAATAGAAAAGGTACAGAGAAGAGCAATCAAAATAATAAGGGGGATAGAATAACTTCACCATGAATAAAGGCTAAAGAGGTTAGGGCTCTTCAGCTTGGAGAAGAAATGGCTGAGGGGTGATATGATAAAATCATGAATGGGGCGCAATGGGTAAACGTGAATTAGTTGTTTATTTTTCAAAAAGTATAAAGATTAGAGATATGCTATGAAGTTACTAAGTAGCACATTTAAAGTAAATCAGAAAATATTTTTTCTCTCAACTCACAATTAAGCTTTGGAATTTATTGCTGGAAGATGTGGTAAAAACAAATAATGTAGCTGGATTAAAAAAAAAAAAGAATTGGAACAGTTCTTAGAGGGAAAGTCCATAAACCATTATTAACAAGCTAGACATGGGGAAAGCCACTGCTTATCCCTGGTGGTAGACAGCATGGAATCTATCTAGCTTTTGTGATCCTGACAGGTACTTTTAACTTGGATTGGCCTCTGTTGGAAACAGTATGCTAGGCTTGATTGATGTACCTTTGATCTGACCCAGTATAGCAGGTGTTATGTTCTTAAGTAGGAATATCAGTGTTGTAGAAGCTATACATTAATTAAACAATAAAACAAAGAAATTTCAACATGCATAACTATAATTAGGGTGAGTTGTCATAAACGTGAGTGCATTTACATAACACAATAGTCAAAAATAGGACAAATAATTCAGTTAACATAACTAGAGAAATTCTGATGCTATGAAAATCTGTTTCACTTCCATGAAGGAATGTATTTTCTGAGCTGGTTGCAGTATGAAAGAGTCACCATTATGGGGGCAGGAGCATCCAGCATTTGCTTCTATCCCCCACTAGCCACCAGGGACCCCCATTAAGAGCCAGGAGGGTGTTGGGTCTTTTGGAGTGGGAGCTTGGTATTCTATGTTGGAGGAGTGTTGGTCTACAGCAGGGGTCTCAAACTCCAGTCCTGGAGGGCCACAAACCAGTCAGGTTTTCAGGATGCCCCTGATGAATATTTATTAGATATATTTGCATACAATGGGGGCAGTGCATGCAAATATATCTCATGCATATTTATTAGGGATACCCTGAAAACCTGACTGGTTTGCGGCCCTCCAGGACTGGAGTTTGAGACCCCTGGTCTACAGTAAGAGCATCCCCATCCCCGTATTCTACCTGCAAAGTACTATACTCACCCATAACCTCCCATTCTCTACCCCTTTCCTCCCACTGTCATGGAAAGCAATTACACTGGGAATTAGCACATGGTGTTGCAGCTGTGCGGTAACTGTTATTGCGAGCTAGTTCATGCAGTAGCTGCTTATTGCACTTTAGTAAAGAGACCCCTTAGTTTAAAATGGGATGATTTCACCACTTCCTTTTTCTTTGTTTTCATTGACACAGTAGTAATTTCTAAACCGAGGAAAAATCAAAAGATGGTAAGTACAGACTGCCCAATCTTCCTCATCAGTCAGTGCCTAAAAATATTGGCATCAGTGTGGACATGCAGACTACATGTGATTCTCCCAGATCTACTACACCCGGATTAGAAAGATTTTATTCAAAACAGTTACAGGTCGGCAAACATGTTGAAAGCTATCATGGTCTTTCAGGCATCCAGAAAAAGAGAGGAGGACTGGGTTCTGACAAGCCTAGATGCTGAGAAAGCATTCAATAAAATCATATGGGACCACATGTTTTGGTTACTGCCATGGCCACTGCAACCATCAGGTAAACTAGGCAGCCGCCTAACGTGCTAATGGTCCAGGGGCAGCTCATTGCCACCACTACTGCCCCTCTCTGGGACCCACAGCAGCGGCAATGGCCTCAAACAGCCCTACAGCGCCTATCTTAAACCTCTGGTGCTGCAAGGCTGTTTAGCTTCCACCCCTTCCAATGGACAATGCTGACTTCCTTTTGCATGAAGGCAGAAGCAGTTTAGCTTAGTCACTTCTGCCCCCATAAAAACAGGAAGTCAGTATCAGTTATTGGAGGTGGAGGAAGCCAAATAGCCCCACAGTAACAGTAAGGACTAGAAAAAGGGACTGTTACTTCTGGAGAGAGATCTGCAACTGTGAGTATATACTTCTGGTAATTTTCTAAAAGGAATTCTTTGTATTAAAGCTAATTAATCTGTGAACCCACTACTTTTTGTTAAATCAGTCAGGGCCTAGTAGCAGCAGTTTAAGTTTAAATTTAAAACACAGAGGAGAACTTTCTATACTCAGCAGAGAGCTTGTAGTTTAAATTTAATAGTCACTCAGGGCCTAGTAACAGCAAAGTACTTTTAGTTTAAATTTAAAACACAGAAGAGAGCATTCTGGTTACATTTGGAACCAGGCAGAGAGCTTGTAGTTTACATTTAATAGTCACTCAGGGCCTAGCATCAGAAAAGTACTTTTAGTTTTAAAACACAGAGGAGAACTTTCTGGTTACATTTCATACCCAGCAGAGAGCTTGTAGTTTAAATTTAATAGTCACTCAGGGCCTAGCATCAGCAAAGTACTTTTAGCTTAAATTTAAAACACAGAGGAGAGCTTTCTGGTTAAATTTAGAACCCAGCAGAGAGCTTGTAGTTTAAATTTCATAAGAAGTTAGAGCCTAGCAGCAGCTAAGAGCTATAATTTAAATCAAATCAGAATATAGCTTACCTCAGCAGCACAAGACAGGGTACTGTGTAGCAGCACTCTTTTAATAAGTGTTATTTCCCTCCCTCCCTCCCCACACCTACCCAACCCTGGGATAATCGTAGCTTTATAGGTACTTACACATCTTAAAAGACAGGAGGTGCTCTCAGGTGAAGCTCGTTACCCAAATCAATCATACACTAAGGACCTGAGATTAGTTAAGCTCCAGGTGAACAAGGTATATTACACGTATTAGGTACAGTTTTATTAGTATAAATATCCATAGCAACCCTTAGTAAGTAAAGAACTTAGATCTAAACACAAACTTAAAACTAAGATGCAGACAGCAGTCCAGCAGCGGGATGGGGGCTTTCCAGTCTTTTGCATTGAGTGTCACATGTACGATTTTCTCCCAGTTGGCGAGAGGTCTTACGTGTGCACTAGGTGCAAGGAGCTCTTTTCTCTCAGGGAACGAGTCCGTTCTCTAGAGGCTAAAGTAGCAGACTTGGAAAGCATAAGACAGACAGAGAGGTACATAGACGAGACCTACAGGGATATAGTCCTGAAGTCCCACCTCCAGTCTGGCAGCATCTCTGTTGCCATGGAGGAGAGAGGTCACGTGACAGGAGAGCATCACCCTGGTGTGGCAGGAAGTGATCCTGTAACTAGGACCTGTCCTCCAGGTGATGTAAAACCCTCTCGCACCGAGGAAGTTTTTCCAGGGCCATGTGCCCATGAGGGAAGGGTTAGAACAGCCGTTATAGTTGGTGATTCGATCATTAGGCATGTAGATAGCTGGGTGGCTGGTGGACGTGAGGATCGCCTGGTAACATGCCTGCCTGGTGCGAAGGTAGCGGACCTCATGTGCCACCTAGATAAGGTCTTAGATAGTGCTGGGAAGGAGTCTGCTGTCTTGGTACATGTCGGTACCAATGACATAGGAAAATGTGGTAGGGAGGTTCTGGAGGCTAAATTTAGGTTTTTAGGTAGGAAGTTGAAATCCAGAACTTCCAGGGTAGCGTTCTCCGAAATGCTTCCTGTTCCACGCGCAGGACCCAAAAGGCAGGCAGAGCTCCAGAGTCTCAATGCGTGGATGAGACAATGGTGCAGAGATGAAGGTTTTGGATTTGTTAGGAACTGGGGAACATTCTGGGGAAAGGAGGGGCTCTTCCGAAGGGATGGGCTTCACCTTAACTGGGATGGAACCAGGCTGCTGGCATTAACCTTTAAAAAGGAGATAGAGTAGCTTTTAAACTAGATATTAGGGGAAAGCCGACAGTCGCCCAAGAGCGGATGGTTCGGAAGACTGTATCTTTGAAGGATACTACCAAAAGCAGAGAGGTTCCACAAAAGAGTAAACTAGCCCAAATGCCCTCAAGTATGGAGCAGACAGAGCTTAAAGATCCCAAATTACCCATGTCTAACAATAGCCAAATTAATATGAATAAAATACATTCTCTAAAATGCTTGTATGCAAATGCTAGAAGTCTAAAAAATAAGATGGGAGAGTTAGAATATATAGCACTAAATGAAAGGTTAGATATGATTGGAATAACAGAGACATGGTGGAAGGACGACAACCAGTGGGACACTGTGATACCTGGGTACAAACTATATCGTAATGATAGAGCTGATCAAATTGGTGGAGGGGTTGCTCTCTATGTTAGAGAGGGCATTGAGTCAGAAAGGATTAAAGTTTTGCAGGAAACAAAATCTGCTGTAGAATCTATATGGACTGAAATTCCATGTAAAAGGGGGAAGGCGATGGCAGTGGGGGTGTACTATCGACCGCCTGGCCAGAATGACCAAATGGATGATGAAATGTTCAAAGAAATCAAGGAAGCTAACAAAAGTTACAGCGCAGTAATAATAATGGGTGATTTCAACTACCCCGGTATCGACTGGGTCAGTGTCACGTCAGGACATGCTAGGGAGATAAAGTTCCTAGATAAAATAAATGACTGCTTCTTGGAGCAGCTGGTTCATAAACCGACCAGAGGGGAAGCCATATTAGACCTAGTCCTTAGTGGAACACCAGATCTAGTGCAAGAGATAAGGTTGTTGGGGCCACTTGGCAATAGTGATCATAGCATGATTGCCTTTGATTTAATTAGTGGAGGAGGGATAGTAAGGAAATCCACAGTACTACCTTTTAACTTTCGAAAGGGAGACTATGATAAAATGAGGAAAACAATTAAGAAAAAACTAAAAGGAGCAGTTGCAAAGGTTAAAGACGTACATCAGGCTTGGCTGTTGTTGAAAAATACTATCTTGGAAGCCCAAACCAGCTGTATTCCATGCTTTAAGAAAAGTGGAAGGAAGTCCAAAAAACTGCCAGCGTGGTTTAAAGGTGAGGTCAGAGAGGCTGTTGCCAAAAAAGCATCTTTCAGGAAATGGAAAAAAGAGCCAAACGACGAAACCTGGAAACAGCACAAGCACTGGCAAGTCAAATGCAAGGCATTGATAAGGCAGGCAAAGGGAGAATTTGAGAAGAAGCTTGCTGCGGAAGCAAAAACGCGAAGTAAAGACCTTTTCAAGTACATTCGTAGCAAAAAACCTGTGAGAGAGTCAGTTGGTCCATTAGATGATAAAGGGGTTAAAGGAGCACTAAGAGGCGACAAGGCGATAGCGGAGAGACTGAATGAATTCTTTGCTTAGGTCTTTACTGAGGAAGATGTAGGGATGTTACCCATGACTGAAGTGGTATTTAAAGGTGCGGAAGAATTGAAGGAAATATCGATACATTGGGAAGATGTATTACAACTATTAGATAAACTGAAGAGTAGCAAATCACCTGGGCCGGATGGTATACATCCAAGGGTGTTGAAAGAACTGAAATATGAAATTGCAGAACTGCTATCAGTAATCTGTGAACTATCATTAAAATCATCTCTAATACCTGAAGATTGGAGGATCGCCAATGTAACACCAATTTTTAAAAAGGGTTCCAGGGGTGATCCGGGAAACTACAGACCGGTGAGCCTGACGTCAGTACCGGGAAAAATGGTAGAAACCATCATAAAGAATAAAATTACTCAGCATGTAGATAGTCATGACCTAATGGGAGACAGCCAACATGGCTTTAGACAAGGAAAATCTTGTCTTACTAATCTGTTATGTTTTTTTGAAGGAGTGAATAATCAGGTGGACAAAGGTGAGTCGGTTGATATTGTGTATCTGGACTTTCAGAAAGCCTTTGACAAGGTCCCTCATGAGAGACTTTTGGCAAAACTAAAGAGTCATGGGATAGGAGGCAGTGTACAATTGTGGATCAGGAACTGGTTAAAAGATAGAAAGCAGAGGGTAGGGCTAAATGGCCAATTTTCCCAATGGAGAAAGGTGAATAGTGGTGTACCCCAGGGATCTGTGCTGGGTCCACTGCTTTTTGACATATTCATAAATGACCTGGAAAGTGGAATAACGAGTGAGGTTATCAAATTTGCAGATGACACAAAACTATTTAAAGTTGTTAAAACCCAAGAGGATTGTGGAAAATTGCAAGAGGATCTTGATAAATTGGAAGACTGGGTATCAAAATGGCAGATGAAATTTAATGTGGACAAGTGCAAGGTAATGCACCTAGGGAAGAACAACCCAAACTATGGTTACACGATGCAAGGTTCCACATTAGGAACTACCACCCAGGAAAAAGATTTAGGCGTCATTGTGGATAAAACCCTCAGCCCAGTGTGCAGCAGCGGCCAAGAGAGCAAATAGAATGCTAGGTATGATAAAGAAAGGAATGGAAAATGAAACAAAAGATATTATAATGCCTCTATATCGTTCCATGGTGAGACCGCACCTTGAATATTATGTGCAATTCTGGTCGCCGTATCTTAAAAAGGATATAGCGATTTTAGAAAAGGTTCAGAGAAGAGCCACCAAAATGGTAAAGGGGATGGAAGGATACTCCTATGAAGAAAGGCTAAAATGTTAGGGCTCTTTAACCTGGAAAAGAGACGGCTGAGGGGAGATATGATAGAAGTCTATAAATTAATGAACGGAGTGGAACGGGTAAACGTAGATCGATTGTTTACCTTATCAGAATATAGAAAGACTAGGGGACATGCAATGAAGCTACAGGGTAAACTATTAAAGACTAATAAAAGAAAATATTTTTTCACTCAACGTGTAATCAAACTCTGGAATTTGTTACCGGAGGATGTAGTAAAGGCTGTTAGTGTAGCTGGGTTTAAAAAAGGTTTGGACAAGTTCCTGGAGGAAAGGTCCATAAACCATTATTAAGAAGGGACCCAGGATATCAATGCTTGAACCAATACAAGCATTGTGGAACCTGTGTCCCTTGGGGAAATTGCTAGGTACATATGACCTAGATTGGCCACTGTTGGAAACAGAATACTGGGCTTGATGGACCTTGGTCTGACCCAGTATGGCATATCTTTTGTTCTTATGTTTATTTATTTATTTAATTTATTATTTATTTTATTAACATTTCTTATATACCGCACTATTTGCCATCAGCGCGGTTTACATAGAACATAAACATCCGACAATATACATATGTCTGGTCATTACATTTAACAGGAAATGGAACTTGGAGAACAAGGTAAACTATATACATATCTTCACAGTGCCGAAGGTTTCAGGTAAGTGCTGTGGATCCTGGAGAGAGGCAGCAGCGGTAGCAATGGGGGTCAGGGAGGGGGTGGGAATGGGAGCAGAGGGTGCAAGGGATGAGGTTCTCCTAGGGTGCCTCATGTCTTTTCACCTGCCCTGGTTACTCCCCAAATATGGAATATAAGAAGAATTTTTGCAGAGGTTGAAGCAGCTTTATTACTAGCCCACCACTCAGGCACTGGGTAATGGAAAACTGTTCAGACGTTTTGAGCTAGGAGGAGGCACCTGACAGGGATGTCCACTCTCACCATTATTATTTCTGCTAACGTTGGCATCCCTGGCTATAAAATTGAGAGAAACCAAAAAGGTTAAAAGGTATATAGATAGGTGATAAGGAATATTGCTTTAACTTATTTGCCAATAACATGCTATTATTTGTTGATAGGGCTAAAGAGTTAGTGCTGGAAATAGTTAAAATTATTGAGCCGTATGGGTGAATCTCTGGGCTGATATTCAATTAGGAAAAATCTGAAGCTTTAAGCCTCTCTAGAGGGACAGAAGGGAGCAGGTGGGAGAAATTTCCACTGCCATGGGTTATGGGAGATATGGGACATTTAGGTATTTTCCTGAGTAAAAGTATGAAAGAGGTTTATTATATAAATATAATTGAAAAATTGCTGAAAATAAAAGTCCTGTGTGATAGATGGTAGGAGTTACCGCTGTCCCTAATGAGATGGTCCTGATGCCTAGACGGTTGCACCCAGTGCAGATGCTCCAGTACTGTAAGCAGCACTGGCTGCTGTGGCTGACTAGAAGAAGAGATTAATTTGGGAATGGTGCTGCATGATCTTTTTGATAAAAAGAGAAGGGGGAGGGGAAGTGTTGGACCATTAGAGAGGACACAGAGAAATGGAGGTGTTGGACTGGTGGGAGAAGGGGCAACAGAGAGAATTTTTTGCCATGGAGAAAGAGAAAGGGCAGATGCTGGACTGCAGAAGGACAGAGAAAGAGGAGATTCTGGGCTAAGTGGGGGGGGGGGGGGGCGGAGAGATAAAAAGGGTGGAGATTAGAAGATAAAAGAGGAAAAATGCTGGACGAGGGGAGGGGAGGGGGATTGTTGGCATGGAGGAGCTATGTGGGAGAGGGCCTGGGGATTGGCAAGGAGATGAGTGGGAGGAGGATGGTCAGTACAGAGGGTAGAAATATGACAGTGGGGAGTAGGTAAAAATAAGGGATAGGAATCCAGGGAGGGAGTGAGGCAGGAGAAATGGGAGAGCTAGGGGAGATGGGCTGGGCTGAAGGTAAGAGAAAGAGAAGGAAAGTTGATAGGTGAAAAGTCAAATGAGACTGAAAACTAGATGGCGAGTCAAATTTGAGGAGACAGAGAGGGACTAAAGAAAGAAATGGAAGAAAGAGCAAAAAACAAAAGTCCCGTATGTCAGAGAGAGAGGTGGCGAGAGAATGGAAAAAAGACTAGGAGAGGAGAAAAGACAAATGGATAGCAGACACTGGAAACAGCCTAAGGAGAAGATAGACAAGAAAAGCAGAAAAGAGAGACTGGGGCCATCCTGGTTGAACAATAAAATGTCCAGACAACAAAGGTAGAAAAATAATTTTACTTTGAATTTCTTAACTGGAATATGTTAGCTGATGTCTTTGTGTTTTGTTCAGTACAAGAGGAAATGCATTTCTATGTTTATTTCTCCAGTGTTGTAGCACATTCCAAGTTTGTTCTTTTGGGGTTCCCAGTTCAATCTTTGTCTTCATATTTCTATTTCTAATATATGTTACTTGTTCTGTATTTGGTGACAGCTTGGTGTTTTTTGTATGCATATTATTTCTGTGTAGCAGTCACACTTGTTCTGTTATTTTTTTTTTCAGTAGGAAATTACTTTGGGGTTCTGTGGGATGTATTGGTTTAATAATTGTAAAGCTGCCTTTTGATAAGTAGAGTTAGTGCTCTGTGAATCATACTAGTGCTGTTATAAGAACATAAGAACATAAAAAATGCCATTCTGGGTTATATCAAGGTCCATCAAGCCAAGTATCGTGTTTCCAACAGTGGACTATCCAGGTCACAAGAACCTAGCAGTTTCCCAAAAAGGCACACAGGTTCCACAATGCTTGTCCCTGGGCATGCAGTCAATTTCCTGGGTCCTCTTTAATAATGGTTTATGGACCTTTCCTCCAGGAACTTGTCCAAACCTCTTTTAAACCCAGCAACACTATCAGCTTTTACTACATCCTCCGGTAAAAAATTCCAGAGTTTGATTAAGCGTTGAGAAAGGGGGATGCTGGACTGGAGAAGGACAGAGAGAGAGGAGATTCTGGGCTAAGGTGGGGGTGGGGGAGGGGGAGATAAAAAGGGTCTTAAATGGGTTACATTGTAGCTTCATTGTGTGTCTCCTAGTCTTTCTACTTTTTGATGGCATAAACAACCGATCTACGTTTACCCATTCACTCCATTCATTAATTTATAGACCTCTATCATATCTCTCCCCAGCCGTCTCTTTTCCAAGTTGAAAAGCCCTATCCTTTTAAGCCTTTCCTCATAGTGGCATCTTTCCATCTTACCATTTTGGTGGCTCTTCTCTGTACCTTTTCTAATTCCGCTATATCCTTTTAAAGATATGGTGACCACAATTGCACACAATATTCAAGGGGTGGTTGCACAAGAGAACAATACAGAGGCATTATAATATCCTTGGTTTTATTCTCCATTCCTTTCCTTATGACTCCTAGTATTCTACTTGCTTTCTTGGCTGCTGCTGCACACTGGGCGAAGGGTTTCAACATATTATCCACAATGACACCTAAATCTTTTTCCTGGGTGGTGAATCCTAATGTGGAACCTTGCATCATGTAACCATAGTTTGGGTGGTTCTTTCCTAGGTGCATAACTTTGCACTTGTCACATATTAAATTTCATCTGTCATTTGAACATCCAGTCCTCCAATTTATGAAGGTCCTCTTGCAATTTTTCGCAATCTTCTTATGTTTTGACAACTTTGAATAATTTTATGTCATCTGCAAATTTAATTACTTCACTCGTTATTCCCATTTCCAGGTCATTTATGAAGATGTTAAAAAGCAGCGGACCCAGCACAGATCGCTGGGGTACTCCACTATTCACTTATTTCCATTGGGAAAAATGACCATTTAGCCCTAACCTCTGCTTTCTATCTTTTAACCAGTTCCTGATCCACAATAGTACACTGCCTCTTATCCCATGACTTTTTAATTTCACCAAGTCTCTCATGACTCTCTTATAGGTTTTTTTGCTATGGATGTACTTGAAAAAGTTTTTATTATGTGTTTTTGCTTCCACAGCAAGCTTTTTTTCAAATTCTCTCTTTGCCTGCCTTATCAATTTATTTAACATTTCTTATATACTGCCTTTCATATCATCAAGGTGGTTTACATTGAACAAACTGAAATTACATTGAACAGGGCATTATAACTTGGAGATAACTATTTTACAGGGAACATGGGCTATGGAGGGTTAAGTGGCTTGCCCAAGACCACAAGGAGCACCTGTGGGACTAGAAACCCCAGTCCTTCTGTTCAATGTAATGACCTGACTTTTGTTTATTGTCGGACACTGTTTGTTTTATGTAAACCGCGCTGATCGCAAATAGTGCGGTATATAAGAAATGAAAATAAAATAAAATAAATAAAATAAAAAGGTTGCTGTCCTCTAGTGGGATTTGAACCCCTGACCCTCTGGCTTGAAGTACCTTGCCCCAACCATTAGGCCACTCCTCCATCAATGCCTTGCATCTAACTTGCCAGTGCTTATGTTATTTCCTTTAAACCATGCTGGCAGTTTTTTGGACCGCCTTCCACTTTTCTTAGAGGGTGGAATAAAGCTGGTCTGGGCTTGCAAGATAGTGTTTTTAAACAACACCCATGCTTGATGTAAATTTTTAACCTTTGCAGCTGCTCCTTTTAGTTTTTTCTTAACTGTTATCCTCATTTTAACAGTCTCCCTTTTGAAAGTTAAAAGGTAGTACTGTGGATTTCCTTGCCATCCTGCTTCCATTTATCAAATCAAATGCAATCATGCTCTGATCACTATTGCCAAGTGGCTCCAACACCCTTATCTCTTGCACCAGATCTTGTATTCTACGAAGAACTAGGTCCAAAATGGCTTCCCCTTTTGTCAGTTCATGAACCAGCTGCTCCAAGAAGCAGTCATTTATTTCATCTAGAAACTTTATCTCCCTAGCATGTCCTGCCATGACACTGACCCAGTCGATACCAGAGTAATTGAAAATCACTTATTACTATTACAGTGTTGTAACTTCTGTTAGCTTCCCTATTATCTAGTTTAAAAGCTGCTCTCTCCTTTTTAAAGGTTGATACCAGTAGCCTGGTTCCATCCCAGTTAAGGTGGAGCCTATCCCTTTGGAAAATCCCTCCTTTCACTAAAATGTTGTCCAGTTCTTAACAAATCCAAAACCCTCTTCCTTGCACTATTGTCTCATTCACACATTGAGACTCCATTGATCTGCCTGCCTTTTGGGTCCTGCATGTGGAACAGGAAGCATTTCTGAGAATGCCAGCCTGGAAGTCCTGGATTTCAATGTCGTACCCAAAAGCCTAAATTTAGCCTCCAGAACCTCCCTACCACACTTTCCTATGGTCATTGGTACCAACATGTACCAAGATAGCAGACTCCTCCCCAGTGCAATCTAAAACCTTGTCTAGGAGGAGCATGATGTCTGCTGCCTTCGCACCAGGCAGGCATGTTACCAGGCAATTCTCATGTCCACCAGCCACCCAACTATCTACATGCCTAATGATCGAATCACAAACTACAATGGCTGTTCAAACCATTCCCTCATCGACACATCGTTCTGGAGAAACGTCCTCAGTGCGAAAGGGTTTACATCACCTGGAGAACAGGCTCTAGCTACAGGATGATTTTCTGCCCCGCCAGGGTGATGCTCTCTCCTCCATGGCAATAAGGAGGCTGTCAGACTGGAGGTGGGATTTCAGTACTACGTCTCTGTAGGTCTCGTGCTTCCTGCTATGTCTTTGTTGGCTCACCTTGCTACTACAGCTGTGCTGTATTGTCATGCTTCTGCCTTTGCAGTGGGTGTGCTGATGGCTGGAGGTGAGGGCTAGATGAGTCTTCAACCTTACAGCTCTCCTCCATCCATGAGATCAGCACAACCTCTCACCATAATCCTGTAAAAATATATTGGACATAACAATTTAACTTATTAAGCTTCTTTTTATATGTGTGTGACCAATCTACCTGCAAGTAAGAGAATGCACTGATGCTCTGAATTTGTAGAGCTGTCAGAATCTTTTGTTTTGTTTTGCTTTGACTACAGTTGACTTTTGCTGCCTCTCAAAAGCTGCTGCAAACTAGGCAGCCACTTTGTATAGACAGTTGTGCATCAGTACCTGGGTCACAAACTATAGCCACTACACACATGCATGCAGGCAAAAGAGGGGTGCCAACTGAGTTTCCTGCAGGACATATGCTTAGATGTTTTTAATAGAGATAGGAAGTTGTTGTGACCATATACCATGACTAAGTTACATACTGTGCTCTTCTAGTGCTTGAAAGATGTCATGCCCTGCCACTCCAGTCATAACTACCTCTTCAGGACCTCGTGCTGTGAGGAGGAGCTGGCTATTGGCCACTTTCTTATCCTTCACCTTCAGCATGTGCGCTTACCACTTCTTCTTCAAGTCCTCCACCTTGCCAGGCATGCAGTTTATCATGGCCATGACCAAATCCTCAGAGAATGGCTTGGTCCCTAATGATTAGGCCAGTGGCCAATTACATCTCCAGGGCGAAGTTGGCCTTTATGGAGCTGGGCATACTGTTAGGGAGCTGCAATGAGAAAGCCAGCGTGCCTGGATAGCATTTTAAATATACCCGGATATGCGCTAGCTAATGATCCCTGCTCCCAGATGGATTAAGGCTTGTTATGAGGTTAATTTTTAACTACCACTTTTTTGAAAATTGCCTAAACTGCCAAACAGATACATACAGATATGTATCATTAGCTGACAATATTCAGTGCCGTATCATACAACCAGATAATTTGAATAGTGCTATGACATTATCCTGAGTTGAACCACAATTTTCTATTAGACAACAATGGTGCCTAATAGATATCATACTGTAGATGATGTCTCATGATCATATCATCTAGCTTTACGATACTCATGTGTGATGCAGTAGTTATGCGTGATGGTCACTGTCTGATAGGTGTGAGGCCCCACAACTCAGGGCCGGCCTTAGATTTGGTCCAAAGTGTTGGAGCCCTAGGCAAACCTCAAGTTTTAGACCCCCTCTGGCTATCAAAATGTAGTATTTAGCTTTGAATGGCCTCTTTTGCTGCCCTCCAGAGGTTGCCCTAGGCAACCACCCAGTTTGCCTAGTCGTTGGACCAGCCCTGCCACAACTGATGATGGTTTGAAGTAGCTTCCATAGTCCCAGGTTGCCATATAACAAAGGTAGAGATGCAAAGTAGATGGCTGCTGGGAATCTGGGAGGCCAGATTCTTAGTCTGCTAGTTGAGTAGGCAAAGATGCATACGTAAAATGCTGAGATGCAAAACCATACCAAGTTAGAAATGTGCCCTGTGCAACTAATGAATCTGGTGTTCCCCTCTGCCCTAGCCACATGAAATAACTCATTCTTTTTGAACTTCTTGGAAGACCAGTGATGATATCAGCCCCTTTTCTGTACTTGTGCCCTGGGAGGACGCACCGCTTGCACTGCCCTTGGTACAGCCCTGCTGAGGTGGGATTGAGGAGCACTGTGGAGGAAGGGGGCATAGGTAGCTCTACTCTGTCCCATGTTGTCTACAGAAAATGTGCATAGATATATGGTTGATATTCAATATCTTACTTTGAGAGTGTGCCACACCCACAGATTGAAATGTACTTCATGCTCTAAGGTATGTGACTATTGCCCTTGGTGTTGGTTCTCATGGCATATTTGAGGGACATGCCTTGGTAACCCTCTGTTGCTCTCACACAGTCTTTGAGCCATTCATCATTGCCATTTACACTGCTCTGCTTCTTGCAGTGGTATGTTCAAGGGTAGACACATTGGTACATGGTTTGTGCACAGAAAGATATGGTTCTGCACATTACTGAGCCTTACCATAGTCCTTCTCTGACAGATATGATTATGGTGGCAATTGCTCACTGCAGGTGGAGTTTGCATGTGAAGTATATAAGGGCCTGTGCCTGACATGAATGCACCATTAGCTGGTACTTATTATGACTCTAATGTTCTTCTCTCCTGTGATACCTAACCCTAGGTTGCTATATTGGATGCATAGGTGTCTCTGTAGTTCTGTAATGGGCAGTGTTCTCATGGCAGTTTGCTTAATATGGAGATTTCAACTCTAGGGAATGCAAAGGGGCTTTATATAGAAGGGGAGCATTGCTACCTTGCCCCATAGGAGTATGGAAGTATTCACCCACAATATTTTCCTAGATAATGATTTGCATCTCATGTACATCACCCTCAGTAAAGATGCATATACACATACACCCTGGAAGAAAGCCGCCAAAAAATTGTGAATTCCTGTGTAGTTTTCACAAGGCAGACCTATGTACAGTGCTGGGTCATGATAGCTGTAGTCCCACAAAGGGGCAGAAATGTGTCAGTGTGTGCAGGTTCGGAAGAGTCTCTCTATTTCCTCTGTCATATTGCCCAAAAAAAGTGAGAACATCTCGTAAATTAAAAGTTTAAATAGTTTACTTATTTATCTTCTTTAGCTATATTATGTCTTTGACAATTTCCAGTCGCCATCTTTGTTTTTTTGTCAGTCATTTACATCAAGTTAGTTTGAAATAACTTATATGCTACGAGATGTTCTCACTTTTTTTGGGCCACCCTGTATGTGAGGAACAGAAACCCATCAGAGATGCTGATACTAGAAAGCATGATGCTACCATAAATCCTTTCACTTGCTGAATCACAGACATACAATGTGGCCTACTATATATGCAAAAATATTTTTTTATTGTAAAAACTGAACAAAACACAGTGGCATGCCTGCCAAAATAAATAACCCTATCACCCTAACACACGCCCCATCAGAAACAAGAATACGCAGACAAAACACAACTCACTCTCTCAACATACAAAAAAACAAAGAAAACCACACGCTCTAGAGCTTTCTCCTTTGCTGCCCCCACTCTCTGGCATGAACTCCCAATAACTCTTTGCCTGATGAAAGACCTTCATCAATTCAGAAAAGAACTCAAAACCTACCTCTTCTCTGAACATTTTGAAATCCCCTACCTCCAGAGAGCCACCCCCCAGCAATCACAGAAACATTCCCACAACACTCATGAAATCACAAATGACTAACTCAGACAGACCCTCCGCTATTAATACAAATGTCTTACGATGAAAAAGGAAAAAAAAATCCAAAACTTACACAAGTTCAATTGAAATATGTTTAATGTCTATTGTCCTCTGTAACATATTGTTTATTGTTCTTTGTAAATAGTTCCGAAACTGTTCCATGCAATGTTACCTGTACATAGTTACAAATACTGTTCTATGTAAAGTATACAAAATTGTTAACTGTTCCATGTAAACCGCCTTTGATCTCTGGAAGGAGCGGTATAGAAGAAATAGATAAATAAATAAATAAATATTATTCCCACAATTTAGTTTTTTAGATATTGTTAAGGTAAAGGCATTTGAATAATTTAAATAGGGGTTACTCCCATATAAAAATGTCATAATTAGGAAAACATCAGGTAAGCATGGCCCTAGGTACCTGCTATTGCCATGCTGGGGGATGACTTTTGTGAGGGCCTGTACCTCAGCCCCCAAGGCCTCTATAGCAACAACCACCTATTGGTTTTTCTTAGGACCTCATGAAGAATGGCGAGTAGGTCCTGAGGGCAACCATATTCATGAAGTGGTGTTGCTTTTGCATGTGTGTGGAGGACTACAAAGGGTGGCCAAGCTTGCTACTGGGGTGCTTCTGTTGTGGCAGGGTGCCAAACTGCTGTCACAGCACTGTCCTGCTGCTGGTGACTGGCAGCAACCTCCCTCTCGCAACTCCATGACCAGTGCCCTCTCCTCTTCCTCTGCCATCTTCTCCTCAACTTCCTCTTGGCCCTTTTCCTCCTCAATATCCTCCTCCTCTTTAGATGAGCTGGTTGTTGTGAAGGAGGAGGATGAAATATTACTACTACTAATACTTATCATTTGTATAGCACTACAAGGCATATGCAAAGTCACTGCTCAATTGAGCTTATGATCCATGCCACACAGAAACACAACAAAGAGGGTACTAGAGATGGTCTTAACACATATGGAGAATAAAGGGTCAGGATCCAAAAGCATTCTCAAAGAGGTGGGGTTTTAGCCTGAATTTGTATTAGACAAGAGATGGAGCCTCACACAGAGTTAGGTAGTCTGTTCTAGGAATATGGTGGAAAAAATTCAGACTGGAGTTGGTAGTGGAAAAGAAGGGCACAAATAAGTC
Source organism: Ichthyophis bannanicus (assembly GCA_033557465.1). Taxonomy (NCBI): domain Eukaryota; kingdom Metazoa; phylum Chordata; class Amphibia; order Gymnophiona; family Ichthyophiidae; genus Ichthyophis; species Ichthyophis bannanicus. Next base: position 675,331,550 of record CM066032.1, on the reverse strand, counting down.
AGCAGGAGAAGTTTGAACTGGATACAGAAACACATAGCAAGCCAATGAACTGACCTGAGGAGTTAAGCGAGCATACATCTCTGGTGAAGGATTAGCCTTGTGACTGAGTTCCAAATAACTTGAAGAGGAGAGAGATGATTTAGGGGAAGACTAGTGAAGAACAGATTGCAATAGTCTAAATGGGAGGTGACTAGATAGTGGATACAAGTTTTCATAGTGTATTCAGAAAAAATGGAACAAATTTTGCTGATATTATAGAGAAAGAAACAACTAGTTTAGTTAGCTGTTGGATGTGTGGGGAGAAAAAGGAAAAAGAGGAAAGAGTCAGAGATGATCCCAAACTGAGGAGACCTGGAGGATGGCAGCATTATCCACTAAAATAGAGAAAGGAGGAAGTGGGTTTAGAGATAAAGACAATTAGCTCCATTTTGGCAAAGTTCAGTTTTAGATGGTGGTGGGATATCCAAGCAGCAATATCAGAAAAACAGACTATGATATGGACCCTGGGTTTCTGAAAATATTTCATTTGCAGAGGTAAATCTGAGAGTCATCCGTATCAACCTGGTACTGAAACGATGAGAGGAGATTAGAGCATCAAGGGAATGAGTATAGAGCAAGAAGGAAAGGAGTCCCACAAGAGATTCCTGAAATATACTTACAGAAAAGGGGATAGTAGTGGAGGAAGATCCACCAGACCATACACTAAAAGTGCAATGAGAGAGATAGAGGAAAAACCAAGACAGCACAAGCCAAATGAAAACAAGATATTGAGAAGGTGGCAATCAGCAGTGTCAATAAGTATGAAGATGAGGCCAAGAAGAGGTCACTGGAGATTTTGGCAAGGGCCATTTCAGTAGAATGTAGAGGATGAAAGCCAGATTGCAGTGGATTGAGAATGGCATGAGAGGAGAGAAAATCAAGACAGTGGCAATGCCTGTACATTCAAGTAATTTGGATACAAAAGGGAAAAAGGAGAAGGGCCAATAACTGGAAGGGTAAGTAGGGTCCAGTGAAGGTTTTTTTTGAGGGCCACTGTAAACCATAGCATGGTTGAAGGCTGCAGGAACAGCTGCTGTCAAAAGCAATAGGTTGAGGATACGACAAAGGGAGGGGACAACAACAAGAGAGATAGAGCTTAGTAGATGGGTGGGGATGGGATCAGAAGAGCAGTTAGTGAGATTAGAGGAGGAGAGATCTGCAGTTTCCTCCTTAGTGATTTTACAAAAGTAAGAATGGGTGACAGAGGCTGAAGGAAGGATTTGTGATTGAAGGATGGAGGGAGAGATTGACATGTGGCGGTGCTATGAAGAACGCCAGATTAATCTTGTGAACCTTCTAGAATTAGTCAGACAAAATTTGGGCAGAGTGAAAGAGGGGTAGGCAGCAGATGCACAGAGACAGCAAGGACCATAAACCAGAGAGTTTGTAATACTGTGTGGGGGCCCCTGGCCCAGGCAACAGCCTATAAGCCTAGGGCTGCACTTGTTAGTCCTTTAATTAAAGAGTTTTCTTCCTCATCCAGCGCCGGAGCTGCTGGGATTTGTAGTTGTGTTGTTTAGAAAAAAAACAAGTAGTGGGGAGACCGAGGGATTACAAGGCAAAACACAGGAATTTCTTTCTTTTTCTAAAGAGCATTAAGGCTCAACGCAAAACAAACAGGATTCTTTCTCCAAACAATAATCCATAGGCATTTATCCCAAACAAACAATGAAACTGCTTTATGTAGCTTTTTAACATGTGTCGCTGTTTTTCAAATCATTCAGCAATCAGCAAGGTTTCTCTTCTCTTCAAACCCAAAAGAAATATATTTTCTTCAGCAACAGGGTTCTTTAGCATTCCTGGCTAAACACATTTTCTCCCTGTTTTCACACTGCCTTCCAGGACATTCAGGTTATAGGCTTTTCCTTTCTTTTATCCAAGAACTTTTTATTCTGCCTTCTGGCACAGAGAACAATCCATTACTGAATCTTCAGACCCCTCATCAGATTCATAATAGTCTATCTGCATTTCCTCAGGACCTGTGTCCAGGTCCTCTGGCTTTAAGCCAACATGAAAAACTTCAGGCTTAATATTCTCTAAAATTTCCAGAACCTGTCTCCACTGAGGCTTTTCCCTATGCACAGGGTTTCCACCAGGAACGTGGAGATTCTTTTCTTGCATCAAATGACACAATGCCTCTAACTGGCTTATGGCACTTTTGGCTACCCTTTTATGCACGCACCTTTTTGGAAGTTGCAGCTCTTTAGCTGGTTCAGGAACGGTTGGCACTGCAGCCTGACCCTTATCAGCACTTCTCTGGCACAGCTCTCCTAGTTTTAAAACCAATTGCAGTTTCCCTGCAATCTTGACTTTCCTTCTGACTAGGGCTTTCACCTCTGAGATTCTCTTGGAAGTCTCCACCGTTCTCCTCCACGGTGAACGCTCTGGGCCTTTCTCTGGTGCTTCTCTCCCCACTGAATGCTCCAGTGTTCTCCCTGGTCAGCTCTCTTGAGTGCTGGTTTCCTGTATCTTTCTTTCCAGCATGCTGCTGCGTATGCTGCCTCGTCCTGGTACTCCTGTTCCTGTTGCCCTCTCTCTGGCTATTCTCTCTGTCCGTTCTTTCCTCCAATATTTCCCTGGGTTTATAAGAGTGTCTCTGAACTACCGTGCACTCCCCTTCACCCAGGTGTCCCTCATTAATTTCCAAGCCTGCCCTTGGATTAGCAGAGCTTGGGTGTGTCCTGTCCTCAGTAGCTGCCTGTTTTTTTGACAGCTACTGATTCCTTGCCTGTCTCTTTCTTTAAAGGTAAATGACTGATTTTCTTCCAATTCCATGGACTCAGCCATACTCTCCTCATCACAACTGACATAATACTCTTGTTTAGTGAGTGCTCTGACCAACTGGAAGGAGAGAAGCATGAATTTGAAATGTAGGAAGTCAGCAAGGGTACAGGATTTAAATCACAGGTGCTTAACAAAGCGGGCACAGGAATGGAGGTAGCAGATTTGAGAGGTCATCCAAGGCTGAGGTACAATATAAACCTCACAGGGTAAGAAATGGAAGGAATAAGAGAATCCAGAGCAGAGGAAAGTATAGTGGAAGACAGAGGAGATGAGACATCAGTGGAGAAAGTAGAGAAGTCAATGCCTTAAGGTTCCTAAATGTGTTAGTGGAGACAGGACAAGACTGTGGCAGGTGGTAGTTAAGACTGAAAATTAGCAGTTGATGGTCAGATAGGGGAAGAACTGAGGTGGGGAAGTTAGAGGCGAGCAGTTAGGAAAAAAGACAAAGTGGAGGCAATGACTGTTCTGGTGAGTAGGCGCGGTAGAATACAGCCAGACAGTGCTGTAAATTCTGCCCAAGCTGCCCCTGCAGTACAGGGGGGCCACAAGAAAGAAGTGGGCCTATTTGCAGCTGGACTTTCCCCACTTTAGGAACCCTTTAAAAACTGTTGCCTGAAGGCTCATGCTCATAATTTGAATTTCTGCCACTGTAGGAAGAGATCGAATGAGGAGATTAAGATGAGGAGCTTTGGCACATAAGAGTCAGAAGGGTCATCAATATGAATGTTAAAATCCCCAAGAGATGAAAAGAAGGATAACGATGATGATGCAGGCTGGTTGCTCAGCCTCCTCCGTTCACCCTTGCTGGGGTGGGCTAGCATCCTAGGACCTGATGGGAGCTTCTGCAGGCATAGATCATACCAATGTATGTAAATATTGTAGATACAGTTTGTAAATAAGTTTAATTTGATGTGCATAGTTTCGCCCAGTTGATTTCCAAGTTTAAATCTCCAGTTCATTGTAAGTGCCCCCCCGGCACAATCATGTTTTATGTAAACCACACTGATTTTTAAGAGTGCGGTATATAAGAAACAATAAATAAATACCTGCGATCAGGACACATATGATTGTTAATGGAGAGATATGCAGTGCATATTGCTACTGCATAGACAAGTAGTAACTTGCAATATACTGCATGTTGCCCAGATGTTATCTATAGTATACACATGACTGTTTCATTATATAAACTTAAGGGTATGTGCATCTTTCATCGTAGTCCTCTGATGGAATGATTTCAGACATATAGAGGGAGATTAGATTACCACTTACTGCATAATGCGACATCCAGCATATTAGAGTAAACCAGATGAATATACTTTGCACAAAATTGTGGCTGATGATGGCCTGCTATTATAGGCTAGAGTTCACATTCGTAGATAAACTAAGGTCTGTGAAGGTAGGTTATGTCTTTGGCTGTAGATGCCATGCTGACAGCCGTACATTATTCTCTGTGGCATAACTGGTGCCAGCTTACCATTGGACATTCTGTAGAGAGCTGTTGCACTACCCCCCACATGACATATATGCCCCACAATAGCAGGGGCACTGCTTCCAAGCAACCACTAGTAACATTTGTAATAAAACACACTGTGAAAGCCACTGCTTGTCCCAATAGCATAGTTACTCACCTGTAACAGGTGTTCTCCAGGAGCAGCAGGAATCAGTCCTCACATATGGGTGACGTTGGCGCCGACGGAGCCCTCACGGAGCAATTTTCCCCAGCTTTCAAAGAAAGCCTTTGGGAATTGCAGCGCGCATGCGCTGTCTCCTTCCCGCCCAAGGGTGCCATCTTAGCCAGTCTGATGACATAGCTAAAAGACAGCATAAAAATTTGCAAAAAAACTTAAGCAGATGATTGCAACTCCAAGGGGAGGAGGGAGGGTTGTGAGGACTGATTCCTGCTGCTCCTGGAGAACACCTGTTACAGGTGAGTAACTACGCTTTCTCCAGGACCAAGCAGGAAGTCAGTCCTCACATATGGGACTCCCAAGCTTAAGGCTACCGCAGACCCTAAGCACAAAAATGAGCTCCCTCTAGCTCAGCGGCACAGAAGGAAGGAATCTTCACTGAATTATTACCCACCGGTAGCCCCCATCCGGGATGGAGGGTAGGAGTTGCTCAAACCTCGAAGAGATTTCGGAGGACTGCCTGTCCGAAAGCACTGGCCCTGTGGGACTCCCTCTCGAGGCAGTAATGGACCGCAAAAGTCTGGCTCGAAGACCAAGTAGCGGCCCGGCAGATGTCTGCCAACGGAACAGAGCGGAGGTAAGCCACTGACGTAGCCTTCGCCCGAACACAATGAGCCGTGACTCGACTTTCTAACGAGAGTCCGGCTGCCTCATAAGCCCAAGCGATGCAGTCAGCAACCCAGATGGACAGAGTACGCTTGGAGACCAGGAGCCCCAATTTATTGGGGTCAAAAGACACAAAGCTGAGCAGCTTTACGGTGCTCCCGCGTACGGTCAAGGTAGAAGTTCAATGCCCTTCTACAGTCCAGGGTATGCAGGACCATTTCAGCTCGGCTGGAGTGTGGCCTGGGAAAGAAGGTCGGAAGTACCACCTCCTGATTGATGTGAAAAGGGGAGACCACTTTTGGAAGAAATTTCGGGTGAGTCCGTAGGACTACCCTATTTTTGTAGAACCGAGTGTAAGGGGGATCAGACACGAGGGCCTGCAATTCACTTACACGCCTAGTGGAAGTGAGGGCTATCAGGAATAAAGTTTTCCAAGAAAGAAAACGGAGAGAACAGGTAGCCATAGGTTCAAAAGGCGGACAGGTGAACCGCTGTAAAACCACATTCAGATCCCAGTCAGGTGCTGGCGGGCGCAGAGGTGGTTTAAGTAGAAGGAGACCTCTGAGAAACCTCGCTACGAGAGGGTCGCTGGAAAGAGGTCTGCCGTCCACCGGCACATGATGTGCTGAAAGAGCACTGAGGTAAACTTTGACGGAGTTGGACTTAAGTCCCAGATTAGAGAGGTAGAGCAAGTACTGCAAGATCACCGACACCGAGCAGGAGAAGGGATCCTGAGACTGCTGGGCACACCAAGCGGAAAAGCGACGCCATTTAAGGGCATAGCATTTGCGGGTAGAAGGATGCCGAGAAGCTAGGACGACCTCTTCCACCTCTGCCGGCAGTAGAAGGGGAGCAAGGACTACCCTTTCAGCAGCCAGGCCATTAGATTGAGAGATCTGAGGTTGGGGTGTAGCAGGGACCCCTGATCCTGTGTTAGGAGATCCGGTTGAAACCCCAGAGGGAACGGATCCTCCACCGCTAATTGCAGCAGGAGTGGAAACCACGGCTGTCTGGGCCAGCGAGGAGCCACCAGGATCATGGAAGCTTTGTCTCTGAGAACCTTGAAAAGAGTTCGAGAGACTAGCGGTATGGGAGGAAAGGCATACAGAAGGCTCTCCGACCATGAGAGTAGAAAAGCATCTGCCGCTACTCGAAGGGGATGTAGCTGACGAGAGCAGAAGCGAGGAAGTTGCCGGTTGAGAGGACTGGCAAAGAGATCCATCGTGGGGAGTCCCCACTTCAGAAAACGTTTCTGAACTACCAAGGGATCCAGGCGCCACTCGTGCGGCTGGAGGATCCTGCTGAGTTTGTCCGCCAGGCAATTTTCTTGGCCTGGGAGATAAACTGCCTTGAGAAGAATGCCGTGACTGACGGCCCAAGAGCAGAGCTTCTGAGCTTCTCGACAGAGAAGGAAGGAGCCCGTGCCCCCCTGGTTGTTCACGTAGAACATGGCAACTTGATTGTCCGTCTCGACAAGGACGGACTGGTGAGAAGTCAGGTGGGAGAAAGCCTTGAGAGCCAGACGGATTGCTCTGAGCTCCAGGAAATTGATCTGCTGAGCAGACTCCCACGTGGTCCAGAGACCTTGAGTACATGCCCCTTGGCAATGTGCTCCCCAACCCAGGAGAGAAGCATCGGTCGTCAGCACTTGAGCCGGCTGAGGTGACTGAAAAGGCATCCCGAGCACCAGGTTCGGCCGATGAAGCCACCACTGTAGAGAAGAGGCCAGCGGCCCGGAGACGCGCACTAAGTCGGCTAGGCCGCCCGTGGCTTGTTGCCACTGCTTGCGAAGGCACCATTGAGCAGGCCGCATGTGTAGGCGGGCATTGGGGGTCACGTGGACGGTGGAAGCCATATGGCCGAGTAGTCTCAGGAAGCGCCTGGCGGAGACCAGGGACTGGCTGCGAAAACGGCCGGCTAGGTCCATGAGCCTTTGAGCCCTGTCGAGAGGCAGGAAAGCTCGTGCCTGAGGAGTGTGCAGTCTTGCGCCGATGAACTCGAGATCCTGTGAGGGGAGCAAAGTGGACTTTGCGAAGTTTATGACAAAGCCCAAGTATTGCAGAAGAGTCACAGTGCGGTGTGTGGCATTGGTGACTTCCGGAGAGGACGATGCTCTGATGAGCCAGTCGTCGAGGTACGGAAAGACATAGAGGCCGTGAAGCCGGAGATAAGCCGCCACCACCGCGAGACATTTTGTGAAGACTCGCGGTGCGGAGGATAGGCCAAAGGGCAGTACTCTGTACTGGTAATGATTTCCTGCCACCACAAACCTTAGGTATTGGCGGTGGCTTGGGTGGATGAGGATGTGCGTGTAAGCATCCTTTAGATCCAAGGAGCATAGCCAATCTCCCTGCTGGAGGTAGGGCAGAAGGATTCCAAGGGTAAGCATCTTGAACTTTTCCCGCACGAGGAACTTGTTGAGGTTGCGCAAGTCCAGGATGGGTCTGAGGCCTCCTGTCCTTTTTGGTATTAGGAAATACCTGGAATAAAAGCCTTGACCTCTCAGGTGGTGGGGCACCGGTTCCACAGCCTGTTCCTGAAGAAGACTTGCTAACTCCTGAAGGAGTAAGTCCCTGTGCAGAGGGAGTCGAGGAGGTTCTCCCGGGAAATAGGAGGGAGGGACCTGGTGGAAGTGGAGAAGATAGCCTTCTCTTACGACTTGAAGCACCCAGGCATCTGAAGTGATGTTGGACCACCTGTGGGCGAAGTGAACCAGCCGGCCTCCGGTGCTGGGAGGAGCCAGCTGAGGGGGAGAGGCTATGCTGATGAAGTCAAAACCCCCCACCCTGCTAAGCAGGGGCTGGTGGTGCAGGCTTGGGGGCTTGCTGCCTACAGGACCCGTTACCCCGTCCCTTGGCCTGCTGGCCCTGTTGGGGAGCTGCGGAGGCCTGATATTGGGGGTAGTGTTTATAGGCAGCCGCCTTTCTCGGGTAAAAGGACTTCTTTCCCGAGCCCTTCTTTTTCTGGGAAGGGGCGGAGGTCTTCCTAGAAAGCCTAGTTCTGGTGAGAGTCTCCGTCTCGATCTGTGCAGCCTTTTCAGCCATGGGCTTGCCAAAGAGGTTCTCACCTCGGCAGGGGACATCGACCAACTTGTCCTGCACCCAGGGTTCAAGGTCAGACGACTGAAGCCAAGCCTGTCGGCGGGCACCGATGCCGGCTGCGGCCACTCGAGCCGATGCTTCAAAGCCATCATAGGCTGCTCGGGACATGAATTTGGAGCATTCCCGAATACCAGTTGTCAAGGCCAGGAACCTCCGCAAAGGTTCCTCGGACAGCCCAGCGGAGAATCCGGCTATCTCTTTAGCCAGGTCTCGGAGATACATGCCCATGTAGAGCTGGTAGGTCTGGACCCGACAAGCAAGCATAGAGCCCTGGAAACACTTCTTACCAAGGCCATCCAGGTTACGGGCCTCCCTGCCAGGAGGCACCAAGGAGTGCATCTTCTGGCTCTTAAGCCTATGCATGGCCGATTCCACTACCATGGAATGGTGCGGCAGCTGTGCTTTTTGGAAGCCAGGACTCTTGCGGACTCGATAGATGGAATCGACCCGCTTGCTTAATACCGGCGACGATGCCGGACTCTCCCACATGCGGAAGAGTAGTTGTTCCAGCATGGGAGGAGCCGGTACAGTAAAGTGTTCCCTGGCGGGAGAGTCATACTGAAGGACGTCGAGCTCTTCGGCTCGAGGCTCCTCCTCGGGATCCGCAGGGAAAGCCAAAGCCTTGCCAATATCCCTGACGAAGTCCGAGAACCGGGCATCCTCCGGAGGGGACTGCTTCCGAGGTTCGGACTCAGGTGAGTCCGAGGGGACACACCGAGTCCGAAACGAATCAGGTGACTCTTCCTCTTCAGACTCCCAGGCCGACTCCGAGGAGGAATCGGTGGGGTCGGCTCGGGCAGGCGGAGGCGTCGGGAGGCCGAGGATCGACTCGAGTTCGCATGGACTCGAGGATCGGCTTGGTCTCCGGGGTCGACTTAGACGTCGACGTCCCGGCGGTCGGGGCAGCGGCGCCAGCGAGGCTAGCGATCAGTGCCCGCTGCTGGTCCATGAAGGCAGATAGTCTGCTCTCCAAGGCCGTCAACCTGAGTCCGACCTCAGGTGACCCAGCAGCCCCCGACGTCGGACCCCTCGGAGGCGAGTCCAGGAGGACTACAGGACTTACCCGAGCAGGCAACTCTGACTCCAGACGAGGTCGCTTCGGGAGGTTCTCCTTCTCCAAAGACCCAGGACGGCTATCGGGGCTATGCGACCTGGCCCTCGCGGAGCCAGGAGCGTCCACCGACGCCGCCCTCGCGGGTTTTACCTTCCGTCGAGGTCCGGGTACGGCCGGGGTCAGCGAAGATCCGTTCCCGCTGGTGCCGCCGACTCCTTAACGCTTTGGAGGACATTTTGCCGCAGGCCCCACCGATCAGTTCTTCGTGATCCGGGCCGAGGCAGCGGAGGCAATTATCATGTGTGTCAGTGAGTGACATATTTCTGTCACACTGAACACACCGCTTGAAACCACTGGCAGCCATCGGGGGAAAAAGGGCCCCTGCAAGGTCAAAGGACCGGGCTGCCAGCGAAAAACCGAAAAACAAAACTGACCAAAAATCAGAAAAACCGAAAAATAATAGAAGGACTCGCAACGGCGTCGCGAGTCGGGGCAGGAAAAAGACTGGCGTCGAACCGAAGGAAAAAAGAGAAATAAATCACTAAAATCAACTTTTTCAGCGGGGACACGACGGGTACGTCTGTAGGGCTCTGCGGAAAAAAGAAGACTGGCTAAGATGGCACCCTTGGGCGGGAAGGAGACCGCGCATGCGCGCTGCAATTCCCAAAGGCTTTCTTTGAAAGCTGGGGAAAATTGCTCCGCGAGGGCTCCATCGGCGCCGACGTCACCCATATGTGAGGACTGACTTCCTGCTTGGTCCTGGAGAAACAAGCATTATGGAAGCTGTATCTTTTGGGGAAACTGCTAAGTACTTGTGATCTAGATTGGCCACTGTTAAAAACAGGATATTGGGCTTGATGGACCTTGGTCTGACCCAGGATGGCATATCTTATGTTCTTATCATTCCTGTGCTCTTAAATAGTGGACATAGAATTGGTTGTCACATCTTGGCAGCAAACTGATGATGTAGCTGGTCCAATTTTGACATATGCCATTGTATTTTGGCTGTTTAAATACTTTACATCTCATTGCATCCAACCAGGGTAGGGAACTTGGTGATGGGTAACTGTCATACAGTGACATGCATGTATGACCGATAAGAGAGATATAGATAGGACTATCCACATGCCGTTTGTTGAGACATTCATGCCATCTGCATGGGGCACGTTAGGGGCATAGGGTAGAGAGACACACACATATTCAGTGATTATAGACCTTTACCTGTCAGCTGCCACCTCTTCTCTGAGGTGCTGTAGCATTTGAGGCTTCAGATGTCTCAATGTGCAGTATTTGGCCTTGAAGGCCTCCAACCAGAAATGTACTCAAAACGTCTTGTAAGAAATAGTGCATGACATGTCACACATGGACCACTGTGTATACCTAGACAGTTCATAATCCTATGCCACTTTCCCTCCTGTCATGTACCACTCAGGTATCATCTCCCTTTCTGTAGTCTGTTTTTTTGGGTAACACTGTATTATTTACATTAACAGGTCTTCCTGCAAATTATCCTACAACAATCTACAACACATGCACTTTGTACAACCTGCCGTTTTCCATATCCTTCATTTAAAATGAATCAGGTTGTCAGCAGCAAGGGTCCTAGGCATATGAGGGCAACATGGTTTTGCTCTCAGCTTGCCAGCTTATGATACCTTCCTGCAACCTGTACCTAGGTTTGGAGTGGCAACATTACCTACTGATGTTAACTGTGACACACCTTGTACTACTACTGTTCAGACAGTGCAAAGATTGACATACATTGTGTTACAAGGGCAAACGTACCATCTTGTAGCAGAGCCATTCAACATGTTCATGCAGGTAGATAACCTCCCACCCCACCAGTACACATTGCAACAAAGTTTGTAAGTTGCAAAGGCCACACACATCACTGCATTATTGCTATAGCCCCGCCCGCCCCCGCCCCGCCCCACCACGCCACCCCCCCCGCGCCCCCACACTGCCCCACCACCCACCCCCGCACCCCCACACTGCCCCCCCACCCACCCCCCATCCCCCCCGCCCGCGCCCCCCCGCCCGTGCCCCCCCTCACCCGCCCCCTCTCCCCCCCACCCCCGACTCTGGGAGCGGATATAGGCGGGTCATGGATCGGACTCCCCTTAGGCTTGACTCTGGTTGATCCCATTCCTCCTAGATCATCTGACGCACCACTCTGTGGACAGGGAAAACTTTCTGTGATCTCCTGATGGCCTGGATTAGAGGATCTTCCAACGCCTCCTCCTCTGCCGGCGTGTCCGAGGCAACATTGAGAACTTTCAGGGATTCATTAATCAGTGCCGGGAGTTCCTCCCGACAAAAGACCCTGATTACATGTGAATGATCTTCCTCAGGGATCTCCCCTTCTTCAAGCTCCTCCTCTTCTTCATCCAACTCCCTGTCGGAGGTCTCTTCCTCAGGGATATCCTGTGAGAGGGATGGGGGAGGTTCTTCGGAGCTCAGCCGGTAATCCTGGCTCTGCATTGCCTACTCTCGTGGGCCTGGTCGATTTGACTTCTGCTGCCGATCCAGAATCCCATGGCCCCAAGCCCTGCTTCTGTAAGCAATAGGCCTTGTGTAGTAACAGTACGAAGTCTGGGGAGAAAAAGTCCCCGGATTCTTCTCCCCCGGTAGGATAGGGGGCAGGGAAGGGGTGGATAAATCCGAGGACGTAGAAGGAGGTAGCTGGGAACCCCCTTCCCCTTGTAGGGGGTCTTCGGAGCCCTGGGAAGCTTGTGACATGGCCAAGTTGATTTCTTGCTCCACGGAGGCAGCCACTGCAGCACAACCGCTGCAGATCCCTGTCTCCGAGGAGGTACCCCGCCGAGTGCCACAGGATGGACACCTAGGCTTGGTCACCATGAGCTTGGGGGGGGGGGGGGTACAGTAGGCCCTCCTGAACCTCGGGGCTGAAACACTGGGTCTAGGCAGGGGGAAGAGTTAAACCGTTCCTTTAATACAAATATATGCTCTCTCCACTATTTGAATTATAATTTTCTCTTTAAATCTTGAACTTAGAATCAAAACAAATAAATGGAAAAATAACAAAGTCACATTAAAACTATAAAATTAATCAAAGAAACATTAAAATCGTCTTTAGGCTATCCCTTAAGGCAATGCCCAGTACTTGCGATTTTGAAGCTTTGCTGATGAAAGGCCCGAATCCGCGAACTGCCACCATTGGCTCTACACGTGGTAGGCCTCACCACGTGGAGCCGAAAACGGGAGTCACGAGTCTGCCTAGCCCCAATCTTCCTTCTGCCTGCCAAAAGAGGGATGGACCCCGCGATTGCCTTAGAGCCGGGACCGCCGCTTCAAACAGCCTCCCGCTGGAAGCGCGGCCACCGGAGCTCAACCCCGCGTCCCTCTGCTCCGGGACGGGGCCTGCGGGGAGCTTGAACACGCGGTGTTGCCTCTAGCGCTCAGCCACCTGAGGGCTTCGGCGCAAGGCAAGGCAGGGCTGAAAAGAGAGAATTGAGCAGGAGCCGGCCAGATAAGCAGCAGAAGAGCTTTACGCGATCTTCCCCACTGCTGCTTGCAGGGAAACCACCTCCGATCCCCGGCCCGGTCAGTCGGGGGGAGGGGAGGGAGGAGAGAGCAAGCAAAAATTTAAAGGCACAGGGGCCTGCTAAAACAAAGAATTAATAAAGAAAGTAAATGTAAATTTGACTAAAAAAAAGGAAATAAAAAGGAGACTCCAGTAAGCCCTAGGCTTACGGAACCCTCCAGCTGCTTGGAGGCTGAGAATACTGGTGCCTGGGGGTGGTCCTAGTGGTATTTATACCGCTCCATCCCCCAAAAAGGTTGGGCTCAGCCTCCAAGCTGCTGGAAGGGTTGTGCAACCCAGAAGTAAGGGACTGGACTGGAGTGACGATAAGGAACTAGGTTTAAAGTCTAGTGGTAATGGCTAGCTGCTCTACTGAATACTGAGCACGTAATATTCACAGATATGCAGCCCTTGCTATGGTGGATATTGAGAACTGTTCAGTTTCCCCAGTTATGATTAAACCACCCTTAGCCAGGCATAGAGTAGCTTACAATTCAAAAAACAGATAAATATAAAGCAAGAATAAGAAAGGAACTCTATGACAGGAAAGTCACAGCATAGGAAAGAAGGAGAAAAAGCAGAAACCACCAGGCGAAGAGGGCTGCACGCAGAACATGACTCAGGAGAGAGCGACTCCAAAAGGTTTGGATAAATAGGAAGGCTTTTTTAGAGGTTTCTTAAACTGGGGAAGAGATGGTTCCAATCGGAGATGGACTGGAATGTAATTCCAGCGCGAAGGGGCCAAGAATAAAAAAAAAAAAAAAAAAAAAAAAAAAGCAGACCAGCGCGTGATCTCATATTTGATAAATGAAGGGGACAGAAGGATCAGACGATTATCCTGGAGTGATAGAAGGCAAAGTTAGAGCACATAGGGGATAATCAACGAAGCTAGCTATTGAGGTGCCAAGTTATGGAGGGCTTTATGAGTGAGGCTAAGGATTTTGAAGTGAATTTTCTGGGGGAAGGGAAGCTGATGGTGCTGAATGAGGAGGGGATGACATGATTCTATTTCCTAGCATGAGTAAAGGCATGGATGGCAGTGTTCTGGACGGTTTGGAGGCATTTGAGGTGATGTTGCAGAAGACCGGACAGTCTCCCTATTCCATCCTATGGATTACTGCGGTGGCCCGTTTACATTTTCAGGAGCACCACAAAGGGTCATTTTTGCACCTGTGATCCTTGCCACCTATCCATATATTCAGCCACTATCCAGACGTCGTGTGGATTTATTTATCCAGATATTATGTGGCTGAGTGGCTTGGTGAATGTTGGTCACCAGCATTGAATAGCTGGTTCAGCTGTGGAAGCTGGAAGTTAACCGGCAGCGGCAATATTCAGCCTGTTAGCTTCGGCAGCAAATGTTAGGACAGTGTTAGTGCACTGAATATTCCACTTAGGAGCATTTACACAGTTTACAGGTCTATAAACCATGTAAATGCTTTTGAATATCGAGCCAGAGTCTTTTGTAAAATACCTAAAAGGACATTCAGTAGTGCATGCCTATTTTCTGGCATGCCCAGCAAAAGCAGTGATTTTCAAAAACAGAGATGCTGAAGAAATAGTAATTACACTTACCTGGTAATTGTAGTTCCTTGAGAGACGACAGCTTAGTCCTCAACGAATGGGTAGTGCACCTCCTCCTGCAGCATGAAGACTGGACCAATCAAATTTCAGCACCACTGGAAACAGCATACAGCCATCTCTGGAACTCCAGTGAACTACTGTCAAAGCAAACTCAAAGAAATAGCTAACCTTTAAACAATTTTTTTTTTTCCAATGGAAAAGTTTTTATTTTATTTTATTTTTTTATATATACATTGTAGCCAATGGCGCAAAACCAACAGACCCAGAATGTCCCACGCCTGCCACAGCTGAAGCAGAGAGCGAGAGAAAAAGGAAAACATTGGAGCGAAAGGAAGAAACAAAGAGACACACTCACCTGGGAATACGGACTTCTGAACCCAAGGCGTGCCGAACTAAAAAAGTTATAGGGAGGGAAGGGGGACTAAGCTGTCGTCTCTCAAGGAACTACAATTACCAGGTAAGTGTAATTACTATTTCCTTATCGTTCCTCCAGCTTAGTCCTCAACGAATGGGATGTAACAGAGCAGCCTAACGGGCGGGATTCTTCCAGCCGGCACGCAAAACCGCGGAACCAAAACTGGCATCGTCCGCCGCCAAGACATCAAGTCTATAGTGCTTACTGAAAGTGTGCAGAGAAGACCACGTTGCCGCCTTACAGATTTCCACTGGTGAGACCAAACTAAACTCCGCCCAGGACGCTGCCTGCGCCCTGGTAGAATGAGCGCGCAATCCAACAGGCAGCACCCGACCGTGCAACAGATAAGCCGAGCCAATCGCCTCCTTAATCCATCGAGCAATGGAGGCTTTCGCCGCCGCCTCACCTTTCCGAGGACCTCCAAAACAGCACAAACAAACGATCAGATTTACGAAATTCGCTGGTAAACCTTCAAATAGCGACGTAACACCCTCTTGAGGTCCAAACGACTAAGACCGCGATTGGACGCCTGCTCCTCCGACGCGGAAAACACTGGGAGCGACACCACCTGATTCAAGTGAAAAGGAGAAGACACCTTGGGCAAAAAGGAAGGCACTGGCCGCAGAACCACTTTGAGCCGAGAAAGACAGGAAAGGCTCCCTGTAAGAAAGAGCCTGGAGCTCGGAAATACGCCGCGCCGAACAAATCGCCACTAAGAATACCGTCTTAAGGGTCAAATCCTTCACCGAACTCCGAGAAAGAGGCTCAAAGGGCGCCGCACTGAGGATCCGCAAGACCAAGTTGAGATCCCACGAAGGCACCGAAATCCGGCGGGCCGGACGAAGTCTAGAAACGGCCCTCAAGAAGCGAACTACATCAGCATGGGCACCCAGCGAAACACCGTGAACCTTACCTCGGTAGCACGAAAGCGCCGCCAACTGCACGCGCAAGGAACTGGCGGGCCAATCCTTTAGCAAAACCGTCCTGCAAAAAATCGAGTACCACCGGAAGAGATGCCGTAGCAGCCCGAACCCGACGTCGAGAGCACCAATCCTCAAAAATACGCCAAACCCACACATAGGCCAGCGAAGTGGATCGTTTGCGCGCTTGTAGCAAAGTTGCCACGACAGACTTGGAATAACCCCGTTTTCTTAGCCGTGCCCTTTCAATAGCCAGGCCGTAAGAGAGAATCTCCCCACTTGCGGCATGCGAAGAGGACCCTGACACAACAGATCCGGATCCAGGGGAAGCCGCCACGGGGATCCGTCCACTAACCTCATCAGATCGGCATACCAAGGACGTTGAGGCCAATCCGGCGCTATCAACAGCACCCGACCCCGGTGAGCCTCGATGCGCTGAATCACGCGCCCCAGCAGGGGCCACGGGGGAAACACGTAAAGAAGGCCCCGGGAGGGCCAAATC
The DNA here is from genome assembly GCA_033557465.1 of Ichthyophis bannanicus. NCBI lineage: Eukaryota > Metazoa > Chordata > Amphibia > Gymnophiona > Ichthyophiidae > Ichthyophis > Ichthyophis bannanicus. The sequence goes on along the minus strand of CM066032.1, from coordinate 675,315,313 downwards.
TGCAATAGAGCATCTATGCCTTCTGACATCGGTTCCCTTCAGCGACTGTAGAACCGAGCTGCCTTCGCTGAGCGCAACGTGGCCATCAGGTCCATGACCGGCTGGCCCCAATGCTGAACCAGCTGTGCGAATACCCTTGGGTTGAGTTCCCATTCGCCGGGATCCACCTGAACTCTGCTGAGAAAATCTGCCGTCACGTTGTCTTTTCCGGCAATGTGCGCTGCCGATATGGCCTGCAGCCGGGCTCTATCCACTCGAACAACATCCGAGCCTCCGTCTCCAATACTACGCTTCCGGTACCGCCCTGCCGGTTTATGTACGCCACGGTCGCAGCATTGTCGGAGAGCACCCGTACTGCCCGAGATGATATCAGGGTCTCGAAGTGTTGTAACGCCAACCGCACGGCTCGAAGCTCCAAGTGGTTGATCGACCAAGTGCTCTCCTCCGGAAACCAGAGACCTTGAGCGAACTGTTCGCCGCAGTGTGCGCCCCAGCCCGTCAAACAAGCATCCGTCAAGAGCGGAACCCAGTCCGGCTGCTCCAAGGGCATTCCCGCCCGGAGCGATGACAGTTGCAGCCACCATCGCAGATCCCTCAGAACCGCCAGCGGGCAAGGGAGGTGTTTGTTCAGGGAATCGGACTGGTTGGACCAGCGACGGAGCAATGCTCTCTGAAGCGAACGCATGTGAAAGCGAGCCCAAAAGGTACTACCTCCAGGGAAGCCGCCATCGTTCCCAGCAACTGAAGGTAGTGCCAAGCCGACGGAGCAGGGCTCTGTCGAAACCGCCGTACGAGAGACCGAAGTGCCAACACCCTGCGGTCGGGAAGAAAGACCAATCCACGCAAGTATCGAACCGAACACCCAAATATTCGAGAGCCTGCGTCGGGACCAAATGGCTCTTGCGCGGGTTGACCACCCAGCCGAGAGACTGCAATAGCGCTACGACTTTGGAAGTTGCCGCCATGCTCTCTGCGCGAGACTTTCCGAGAATCAACCAATCGTCCAGATAGGGATGGACTAGCACCCCTTCCTTGCGCAAGGCCGCCGCCACTACCACCATGATTTTGGTGAACACTCGCGGCGCAGTCGCGAGACCGAAGGGCAATGCCTGGAACTGGAAGTGACCCCACGGCAGAGTGAAGCGGAGATACTTTTGTTGGTCCTCCCGAATAGGGATATGGAGATAGGCCTCCATGAGGTCGAGGGAAGTGAGGAACTCGCCTCTGCAGACGGCGACCAGCACTGACCGTAAGGTTTCCATCTGAAAGTGTGGCACCCGCAGACAGCGGTTCACGCCTTTGAGATCCAGAATGGGGCGAAGAGCACCATCCTTCTTTGGCACCACGAAATAAATGGAATACCTTCCGAGACCATATTCCACCTGCGGAACAGGAACTACCGCTCCCAGCTGAACAAGACGATCGAGGGTCTGCCGAACCTGAGTTGTCTTGCGATCTCCCCGGCAGGGAGACGCCACAAAGGAATCGAGCACGGGTCTGGCCAAGTCCAGAACATACCCGTCCCGGATGATGTCCAAAACCCACTGGTCGGAAGTAATCTGGACCCAAGCGGAGAGAAAGCGTCGAAGACGGCCTCCGATCACTGGAATCTCCACCCGGGCCCGCAGCCCTTCATTGGGGCTTCCGAGCGGCCGTAGGGGTTGCAGCCGCGAATCCTCTACTGGCTCCCCGAAAGCCTCGAAAGCTTGAAGCCCTCGAGATATCTCTGCCACGCTGGAATCCACCAGAACGGGGTGACCGAAACCTACGAAAGTCCCGAAACTGCCCCCGAGCGGCCGGAAGCGACCGTCCCCGCTTGGGCCTATCCTCCGGCAGGCGACCGCCCTTTGACTCACCCAAATCTTTGACCAACTTATCCAAATTCTCACCGAACAGCAGCCTACCTTTAAAAGGTAATTTGCCTAACCGCGACTTGGACGAACCATCGGCCGCCCAATTCTTCAACCAAAGGGCTCTGCGTGATGCTACTACGGATGCCATGCTATTGGAGAGAGCTCTGATGAGATCATAATGGACATCTGCCAAATACGCCGAACCAGATTCCAAGCGGTGGAGCTCACCTAACATCTCGGCCTCCAAGGTGTGTGTTTGTTGAAGCCTCTGAACCCAGCGCAGACAGGCCCGGGCAACTCAAGCTCCACAAACGGAGGCCTGCAACGCAATCGCGTCCGCCTCAAACGACTGTTTCAACAGACCGTCCATTTTCCGGTCCTGCGGCTCTCTCAAGGCCGCACTACCTTCCACCGGAATCGTGGTTTTCTTAGTCACCGCCGACACAGCCGCATCGACCTTCGGAGAGCGGAAACGCTCAAGATCATTGTCCGACATAGGGTAGAGCCTACGCATGACCTTTACCCCCTTGAGACCCGATTCAGGAGTATCCCACTCAGACTGGATCATCTGATCAATCACTCGTAGTTTTTCCCCATTCACCGTTAGTTTGACGTACCGCCTGAATAATGGGGTCCGTACCGTCTGCCTCCTCCACCGGAGGCGTCGGTGCCAAACCAAGAGTCTGAAGTGTCTCCAAAACAAGAGAGGGCAATTCCTCTCGTCGGAACACACGAATAATCTTTGCTTGATCCTCCGGCTCAGGGAGTTCGCCCTCCTCCAAGGCCTCCCCATCCGCTTCTTGGTCGAAGTCCGGATCATCTCCTTCAGGCCAATCAGCCTCCGACTGGAAGGGCTCGTGCATACGTTGTCGTTTAGGAGCCTTGGCGCCCACCAACGGGCTCTCCGCTGTGGACGGAACGGTCACTCCTGGCGCTGAAAGGGAACCAGCGCCCATGCTCTGGCGCCTACGGCAGAACGCCTGATGCATCAGCAAAATAAACTCGGGAGAAAAATCCTCCAAGGGCAAGACTCCCCCTAGGTCAGACTGCCCCCCAGAGGCTAAAGAAACCGCAGAAGGAATCCCCGATGGACCCTCCAGGGGCGACTCCAACTCCCCCGCTGCGGAACCGGGTTGCGTCCCCGCAGCCAAGGAACTCTCCAGGTGCTGCTCCATACTGAGAGACACCGAGGTACAGCGTTGGCAGACGCCTGTCTCAGAAGCTGCGCCCCTCCGAGATCCACAAATCACACAAAGGGACCCCGCAGGCATGGAAGCACCCTGATTCAGATTTGGAAGCGGCACAAACTGCCCCTCAAAACCGAAAGGCAAAAATGTCTCACTGACCCAGAAGAACCAGCACACAAACCGGGAACTGGGCAGCTGCTAGCCAACAGATAGTCAGCGAACTGAGTGAATGAAAGAAATTCTTCTTATCTCATTCGCCTTTCTTTGTTCTTTTTTTTTTTTTATGACTCAAAGGACCGTGCCCGGGGATTGGGAAACGCTAAAATAGCTGAAGAGGGACCGACAGACCTGGGAAGAACAAGGATGAGGAGAGGAGAAGCCCTCCCCCCCCCCCCCCCCAGCCGAGGGAGCTATGCCCTCCGAAGGAAAGGGAAACCAAAAATAACCGAAACTACTGAAATGAATGAAATAAATGAAAGAAAACCGCTGCGTGAGCAGCACACTGAAAAGAACCGTGAATCTGAAAATGGCCGCGGCAGCAAGGAAAACTTTGGCGCGCTTTTGCTTCTCGCCGGCGAAACAGCCCGAGAACCAGAAATCCCTGCTGCCGACTGACCAGCGCACCCCTGTAACGCTGACGACCCGGCGGCCCCCCGAAAAAAAACAAAATCAGCAGGGAACCCCCGTCGAGCCGAGCAGAGGCACCGCGACTCTGGACAGGACAGGCTCTGACCACCGCCAGCCGCCCGTACTTACCGGCACTTAACCAGCACACTCTACCCCCCGGAGAGGAGCTGCTGTATAGCCGCCGCAGGAGCTCTGCCCCGAACAGCCCTGGAACAGAGATCCTAATTAAGAAATACAAACAGGCAAGGAAACACAAGCGGCTTAGGCTGGGCAGAAGAGAGACCTTCCACAGGTCCCCCCCCCCCCCCACGGAGTGCTGAAATGAGACCGGAAATTTAAAGGGACAGAGACCCCTGAAATTAAGAGAGTAAAATAAGTCCTGAGAGGACACAAAATAATGATTCAAAAGGTTAGCTAGTGCAAAATAAACTAAAACTGACTAACTAGTGAGCCCAGCTAGGCTCACTAACGTCTTCCTGCTGCATGAAGACTGGACACACTGGAGTTCCAGAGATGGCTGTATGCTGTTTCCAGTGGTGCTGAAATTTGATTGGTCCAGTCTTCATGCTGCAGGAGGAGGTGCACTACCCATTCGTTGAGGACTAAGCTGGAGGAACGATAAGGAATGAACATTCCCATTTCATACCTTTACACATAGCTAGGAACATTGCAGGATCTTGGCTGCAGTAACTGAGATAGCAGGCCCAAAGTCAGACACACTATCTGATAAAGGGGCTGGTGCTGGGATCAAGTTTCCCTCCTCCCCAGCTCCAAGTCTGTGGAACATATTGCCCTATGAGTTACATACTGCTAGTAATGGAAGTGCATTCAGAAAAATCTTCAGCCCTATATAAGAATTGCCATACTAAGTCGGACCAAAAGGCATCTTTAGGGATAGTTATTTATTTGCTTTTTATATACCACACTTTTTCAAAATCAGCACAGTTTACATAGAACAAGCACCAAACAGGTATTTACATAGAACAGATATTAAACTGGAATAAGTGAGTAACATTGAACAGAAACATCAACTTCAGTAGGTCAGGAGGAACTCTGGGAGAACTAGATTACAAGTTGGTTACATAGGGGAGGTTGAACTGTGGGTTGACAGGCATTGGACATGTCCTTTCCATGGGATGTAGTTGAAGGATAGCTGGAACAAGTGATTCTTTATGACTTTCCTGAAGGTTGCATGGTCAGAGATGGATCGGATTGAAGCAAGAAGGGTGTTCCACAGAGTTGGTGCATATAAAGAAAAGGCATGGGTCTCAGTGGCCTGGGTGTATGTCTATTTATGAAGGGGGTCAGTGTGTTCGTCATGCTTGTCTCCTCATTCTGTTTGGGGTGCGCTATATAATTGCAGCAAGGGAGTCTGAAAAAATGACGTTTAAGGAGTGGTTCTCTTTTGGTCAGTCTTAAGTTTTGGGCTTTTTCTCCAGAAGGTCATCCAAACCTTTTTTAAACCCAGCTACTCTAACAGCTTTTACCACATCTTACTGCAACACATTCCAAAGCTTAAATTATACATTGAGAGAAAATATATTTTCTCCTATTTGTTTTATATATACTACTTTGTAACTTCATAGTATGTCCCCTAGTCTTTGTACTTTTTGAAAAAGTAAACAATTAATTTGCATTATCTGTTCCACTCTATTCAGGATTTTATAGATCTCTATTATATCTCCCATCAACCATTTCTTCTCTAAGCCACTGCCACACATTGAGAGGATTTCAACATATTGATCATGATGCCTGCATCTTTTTCCCTAGATACAGGCATCTACTGTAGAATCCAGCACTGTATGGCTTTAGTCTGGGTTATTTTTCCCTATGTGCATCACTTTGCATTTGACAACATTAAATCTCATCTACAGCACCATTAGCACAGCGGGCTGAGAACCAGTGACTCAACTCAGATCCCACTGCCACTCCATGTGATCTTCAGGAAGTCACTTAATCCTCCATTGCCTCATGTACAAACTTAGATTGGAAGCCCTCCAGGGAGTAGGAAAAGACTTACCCTACCTACCTGAAAGTAACTGGCCTTGAGCTGCTCCTGAAAAAGGCATGAGAGAAATTCAAAAATCCCTCTTGCATTTTCACACAGGCCGCTTGTGATATGATAAAATAGCTTTGCATCATATGCAAATTTGATCATTTTAATTATTTGCATTTTCAGATCATTTATAAGTATGTTAGAAAGTGTCAGTCTGAGTACAAATCCCTGGGGCACCCCATTATTCACCTTTCTCCATTGAGAAAATTGACCATTTAGTCTTGTTTTCTATCTTTTAACTAGTTCCCAATCCACACTAGAACATTTCCTCCTGTCCCATAACTCTTTAAAATCCTCATGAGGCACCTTCTCAAAGGCTCTCTGAAAATTGAGATACAATATGCCAACTGGCTCACCTTTATCTAGCCGTTTATTCACACCTTCAAAAAATGTAGCAGATTGGTGAGACAAAACTTGAACTAAATCCATGTTGGAACCCTTTTTTAAAAATTGCAATATGTTGCTCACTCTCCAGTTGTCAGATTCTGTAGACAATTTTAATCAAAGGTTTCAGATTACTAATAGTAGGTCTGCAGTTTTATGTTTTAGTTCTTTGGGTACATACCATCCAGTCCAGGTGGTTTTGTTTGTCAGTTTGACCTATTATATCTTCTAGGTTCATTAATATTTGTTTCAGTTACTTTGAATTGTTAGCATTAAATCATTTCTGGCATGAGCATCCCCCTTACATCTTTCTAAATAGAAACCAATGCAAAGAATTAATTTAGACTCTCCACTATGACCTTGTCCTCCCTTTTACCATGTAATCACTTAAAGCTCCAACTGACTACCTTATGGGCTTCTTGCTTCAAATGTATCTGAAAAAGGTTTTATTATGAGTTTTTCCTTTTACAGAAAGCTTCTTTTCAAATGATCTTTATGCCTCCCTTATCAGCGTTTTGCATCGTGGTTGCTAGTGCTTTTGCTTTTTTTTTTTTTTTTTTTTTAATTTGGAGCAATTTTTTGAATGATATTCTTTTGGCTATTAACAGGCACTTTCACCTCAGCTTTTAAATGTGCTGGCATTCAGTTGGCCTTCATTCTATCTTTTTTAAATATAAGGAATACATTTGGTCTAGGCTTTCAAATTATATGTTTAAATAAAGTTCATGATCATGTAAATTTGTAACCTTCCCAGCTGCATGTTTTGTTTGTTTGTTTTCTATCCATTTTCTTTTTATCATAGATTTCCTTAGTGCCTTCCCTCGAGTTGTTACAGTAAGTCAAATTTTATCTCCTTATGATCACAATTGCCAAGTGCCCATATATCTTTACCTCTTACACCAAATCCCACTTAGAACTAGGTCTAAAATAGTTCCCCCTCTTGTTGGCTCCTGAGCCAACTGCTCCCTAAAGCGGTCTTATTTCATCTAGATACTTTACTTTCTTAGAATGTCATGATGTAACTTTTACCCAGTAAATAGAGTAATTAAAAGCACCCATTATTTTTGTATTGCCAGATTTGTTAGCTTCCCCGATTTCTGTTAATATTTCATCATCCTTCCATTCTAGCTAGTAACACCCCCCCCCCCCTCCAACTACTCTCTTCCTCTTCACACATGGAATTTATATCCATAAAGATTCCATGGTATATTTTTGGTTTTTGCAGAACTTTTAAATTCTGTTTGACTCAGTGCCCTCTAACATATATTGCCTTTCCTCCACCACTCTGATCCACCTCGTCATTGTCATTTAATCTGTATGCTGTCCTATTAGGTATCTTCTTTCCACCAGGCCTCTGAGATGTCTCATATCTGCTTTTGCATTCAGTGCTCTGCATTCTAATTTTCCCATCATATTTTAGATTTCTCTTGTTTGTATATAGACATTTCAAAATATGTTTTGGTCATATTTACAACTTAATTTGCAGTTGGCAGGGATAATTAGGAATCTTTCAACTTTGCCTGCACTTTAAAGGCACCTGGGTTTCTTTTGCCTTTAATGTAACTTCGGTAACTTTTCTGTTTTGTTAGCATCCTTCAAAGATGCATCATTCCAAAACCATGTGCTCCTGACCAACTGTTGGCTTTCCCCCATGATCTGACAAAGGAACAAGACGACCTAGCTGGCAATGAGGCAGGGTACCCCAGCAAGTCTCTTCAGGCATAGGCAGCGGTACAGGGGTGGTCTGAGCTCAGCTCAGCATGGTGCACCCACTGCACTGTGCACTGGCAGATGGCATTGCATGAGAACAGTTCACCACACATCAGCTTGGGCAACTAGGTAGGATCACCGCTCCCTTTTCCACTGTACTTGTCATTGTTGCTAATTAAACTGTGGCCATTTCACTCACTATTACTGAGCTGACTTGTGTGTGCTATCCATGACATCTTGGGGGGGGGGGGCAGATGGATGGTTCCAACTGGCTATGTTACTATGACATACAAATTAAGTGTCTGTTTTTTCTCTTCTATCTCCCACCAGAAGCAAACAGCATTCAGCACCCCTCGCCTGCAAAAAAAAAAGAAAAAAGCCTCAATGCATTACTATAGGAAAATCAGTTCTAACAGCTGCAGCATACAAACACTGATTCACAGCAACACAAATATGTAATTCCACCTATCAAACAGCCCTCCCATCTCTTCTGATCACAGACACACTGAGAAACAAACACATAGAAACATGACAGCAGAAAAAGACCATATGGCATATCCAGTCTGCCCTTCAATGCCAACTACTGTTAAATGCCGTTGAATCGGTGTTGACTCATGGCAACCCTCTGGATAGTTAAACTGCCTGATTAAAGACCGAACACAGTTTAGGTCATTGGTGATAGAGTGGCACCCATAGCTTCTGTTATTGTATCAATCCATCTCATTGCTGGCCTATCTTGCCAAGCATGTCGTCTTTCTCTATGATCTCTCTCCAACTACTATAATCCTTCCCCCCCCCATAGAGATCTTCTGTGTTGGTCCCATGTTTTCTTGAATTCAGATACTATCCTCTTCTCTACCTCTTCCACTGGGAGACTATTCCATGCATCTACCACTCTTTTTGTAAAGAAATATTTCTGCATATTACTCCAGAGTCTATCCCTTTTCACATTCATCCTATGCCCCTCATTGCAGAGCCTTCTTTCAATTGAAAAAGGCTCTCCTGCTGTACATTTATGCCACGGAGGTATTTAAATCTCTCTATCATATCTCCTCTCTCCCACCTTTCCTCCAGAGTATACACATTGAGATCTTTAAGTCTGTCCCCATATGCCTTATGATAAAGCCTACTGACCATTGTGGTAGCCACCCTTTGCACAGATTCGATCCTGTTTATATTCTTTTGAAGGTGCGGTCTCTAGACCTGCACACAGTTCCAAATGAGGTCACACCAAAGTCTTATACAGAGGCACTATCACCTCATTCTTCCTGCTGGCCATTCCTCTCCCTATGCACCCAAGCATCCTTCTGGCTTTTGCTGTCACTTTCTCAACATGGTGAAATTAGGTCTTACCTGTTAATTAGCTTTCCTTGAGGGACTCCAGTCCAGTCCCACACCATAGGGTTGTGCACCTCTTCCAGCAGCTTCGGAGACTGAGCACGTCACTGCCACTCTCCCGGCTCCAGATGCACCCAACTGAGATAGTCGGCCGCGATGTTTTCCGACCCGGCCACATGCGCTGCCGAGATTGCTTGCAGATGATTCTCTGCCCAAGACATCAGCAGCTCCGCTTCGGTTTCGAGATGGGCACTGCCCGTGCCTTCCTTCCAATTTATATACACCACCATGGTCGCGTTGTCCAAGAAGACACTTACTGCGTGAGCCCGGACCTGGAGGCAAGAACTCCTGAAGGGCGAAACAAACCGCTCTCATCTCCAAGCGACTGATAGACCAACTCCGCTCCTCCAGAGTCCAACAACCCTGCGCTACCTGCCCTTTGCAATGGGCTCCCCAACCGGACAGGCTGGCGTCTGTTGTCAGGGAGAGCCAGCATAGAGATTCCAGTGGAACCCCCAACTGCAGGTTCTCCTCCTTCAGCCACCATCTGAGAGCCTTTCGCACCTCCCTGGGACAAACCAAAGTGCGAGATAGAGGGTCTCGCTGATGAGACCATCCGCGCAGCAGAGCTCTCTGCAAGGGCCACATATTTATTTTATTTTGATTCTCTTATATACTGCGCTATTCTGCATCAGTGCGGTTTACATTGAACAAACTGAAATTACATTGAACAGGGCATTATAACTTGGAGATAACTATTTTACAGGGAACATGGGCTATGGGGGGGGGGGGGGTTAAGTGGCTTGCCCAAGACCACAAGGAGCACCTGTGGGACTAGAAACCCCAGTCCTTCCAGCCCAAGGTTGCTGTCCTCTAGTGGGATTTGAACCCCCGACCTTCCGGCCTGAAGTACCTTGCCCCAACCACTAGGCCACTCCTCCACTTGCCCCAACCACTAGGCCACTCCTCCACTCCCATGGAACTAGATCAATTGTCGCCGCCATGGTACCCAAAAGCTGAAGATAATGCCAAGCCATTGGCTCCACCATGCGGAGAAACTGCTGAACCAACTGCTGAAGAGCTAACGCCCTCCTCTGAGGCAGAAATACGCAAGCTCTGAGTGTCAAAACGTGCTCCCAGGTGCTCGAGAACTTGCGAGGGATCTAAATGACTCTTGTCGACATTGATGATCCACCCCAAATCGGTCAAGAGATGGACCACTCGATCCGTTGCCTGAACACTTTCCTCCTTGGACCTTGTGCGAATGAGCCAGTCGTCCAAGTATGGATGCACCAAAATGCCTTCGCGCCTCAAAGCGGCTGCAACTACCACCATCATCTTGGTGAACACTTACAGAGCTGTCGCGAGCCCGAAAGGAAGCGCCTGAAACTGAAAATGCCCCATTGGCACTGCGAAGCACAGAAACTGATAGTAATCCGGATGAATGGAATATGCAGGTATGCCTCTGTAAGGTCTAGGGACGTCAAGAACTCCCCTACCCGAACTGCCATTATCACGGACCGAAGCGTCTCAATATGAAAACAGGGCAAGTGGAGACACCTGTTCACATGCTTGAGATCGAGAATGGGTCGAAGAGACCCCCTCTTTCTTTGGTACTATGAAATAGATGGCATATAGACCTGTACCGCACTGCTCTGCGGGTACTGGAAGTACCACTCATAATTGCAATAGACGCTGTAGCGTTTGCCTTACACCCTCCGCCTTCCCCCTTGCACGGCAAGGAGAATGAACAAAGGCCGGCGAAAGAGGTCTGGCAAAATCTAGGGCATAACCCTCCCGAATTAACTGCAGAACCCACTCGTCCGATGTGACTCGGACCCAGGCATGGTAAAAGTCCCTCAAGCGACCTCCCACGGGATCTACCCCTACCTGGGCCCCCCTCGCTTCATTGTGTCTTTCGCTGTGTTGAGGAAGAGGCAGAGCCACCATAATATCCTCTGCCAGTTCCCAGAAACTCCTGAAAGGGCACCGCTCGAGGCGCAAAACGCCCTTTCTGAAAAGGAGAAAATCTCACTGACCGGAAGCATCTGAACTCCCGGGACTGCCCTATCAGAGACCCAGGCACCCGAAATGGCTTTTGTTTATCCTCAGGAAGACGCCCACCCTTGGACTCTCCCACATCCTTAACCAACTTCTCAAGGTCCTCTCCAAACAACTGTTTTCCTTTGAACGGCAACTTACTCAGGTGGGTCTTGGAGGACACATCCGCCGACCAATTTCGAAGCCACAGATACTGGTGGGCTGCCACCACAGAACCCATGCTGTTCGAGAGTGCCCTTACCAAATCATAGAAGGTATATGCCACATAAGCCATACCCAATTCTAACTGGGCCGCAGACTCCACAGCATGAGCCTCCTCCGCCGTACCTGGGAGACCCTGCGCCCAACACAAACAAGCCCGCGCCAGCAGGGCCCCACAAGCCACTGCCTGCAACGAAAGGGCACTCACATCAAAAGCCTGCTTCAACAGGGTATCCAGCTTCCTATTCTGCACGTCTTTGAGGGCAGCACTGCCCTCCACAGGAATAATGGTCTTCTTAGTCACCGCTGACACTGTGGCGTCAACCCTAGGCGACCGAAACAACTCCTTATCCTGTTCAATCAAAGGATACAAATGGGACATAAGAGACCCCGTCTCAGGGAGCTCCCACTCCTCTATGATCATCTGCTTTATAACCCTGTGCAAGGGAAAAAACCTTGAGGCCTACGTACCGTCTGAAGAATAGGATCCTCTAACGCGTCCTCTTCCACCAGAGACATATTAAGCATTTTTAGTGACTCAGCAATGAGTCCCACCAACTCCTCCTTCCGGAAGGCCCTCACAATCCAAGACTCATCCTCCTGAGGAAGCTCTCCTAGATCCTCCTGCACAAAATCCTGCTCCTTTGTCTTCCTCTGAGGAAAAAGAACCATCCTCACCAGGCATGTCAACCATCTGACATCTCTTGACCGGAGGTTGGGAGGGCTCAGATCCCCGATCTAGTCCCGGAGCCCTCCTCTTCTTATCCTTAAGGCCTTTAGTTTCACCCCACATCTGCAGACAATAGGCCCTGTGCATTAACAAAACAAATCCGGGGGAAAAAAATTCCCTGGAACAGCTGATGTGGCCCCCCTTGATGTTGAAGGCCCCGGAGTAACCAGCTGTTGACTCAGCGAGGCCTCCAATGATGGCAACAGCAAGTCCACCTCCCCCTCCGGCTTCTGGCACAGGAAGCAATGAAGCCTTCTCTAGCCTATTCTGCTCCGCAGAGCGGGTCTCTGCAGCACAACTCTTGCAGACCCCCTCCTCAGACAGCATACTCCTGCGAACCCTACACGCACTGCACTGAGGTTTGGAAGGCATCTCCTCTCCCTCAAGAAGAGAACATCAGGCAATCAAATGCCTTACTCTTTATTTTTTTCTTTTAAACGAAACAGCTCAAAGAAATTCTCCTACCCGAGATCAGCCCAGGCCCCAGAAGCTCAAAACAAAGAAAATACAGCGAAGAAAAAAGGAAAAGAACAGAAAAAATACACTCTGCGGCCGTGAGTGCTTTTCCCACACTAACCAAAATGGTGCCGGAACAGCTCCAGCCTCAGCTAACACCAGACACATGACTGCCGAGGAAAAAAAACCCGATCCCTGAACTGTCAGCACTCAGCCCCGATCCCCAACTAACCTGTCCGATGCTTGTTTCGGGAACCGGACTCCCAAGAGAAAAACCACCAGACTTCTCACTACAACTGCCCTTGTGCCGCAGTAGACAGTCTGTAGTCCTTCTGCCTCCACCACTCCTCACCCACACAGGAGGGGTTCGTGAGCGGGTTCAGACCCCAAAAGGGATTGCCCTGGCCGGCACCACGTCGGCCCCTGCAGCCCGGTCTTAGGATTGTGCCATCTGTACTTCCTCTTTTTTTTTCTTAACTTAATTGGCAGAAGCTGCAAATTAAAGAGAGATTACCAAATTAACAAAATTAATTCTACACTACACTCTTCCCAGTTGTTTCTTCAGCGAGTCCCCACTCAGAAAAAACACCTGCTCCAGCTGCTAGGAGACTGAGCTTACTGGAAGGCTGGGGGTGGTGCCAGCTGCCTATGTAGCCTGATGTCATCAAAATTGTGACGTGCTCAGTCTCTGAAGCTGCTGGAAGAGGTGCACAACCCTATGGTGCGGGACTGGACTGGAGGAACGATAAGGAATATAGTATTTCTTAGATAAATTCCCAATTTTTTTTAATTTAAAGTTTTATTCATTAACTCTCAATGATAGGAAAAAATATAAACCATATATACACATATTCCATGTTTCCACCATCCCATTACTTTTCCACATTTTGCTCACAATGCTGAATTTCCCTCCCCTAATCCTTTTACAATATAAAAACGGCTTTTTCAACCCTCATCTCCTCCCTCCTCCGGGATTGTCTTCACCCCATATATACCTGCCACAGATCTTGAAGTTTATCTCCTATCAATTGTTGTTTAGCCATTGCTTCCAACATAACATACATCTAGTCTAGTTGGAGTAAAATTTCAGAACGATCCGTTAGCAGGATAGTAAGCTATCTTTGAGCCACCATCATACATGCTGCTATAATACACATTCACACTGGTACTCCAGCTTCCCGCACCACCCCTTTCATGAGTAGGTTTAAGAGACATACTACAGGGTCCCTTTCCCATGACCCCCCCCCCCATCTCTTTAAGCAATCCCATCACCATCCTCCAATATTGATCTATTTCTGGGCACCCCCACCATGTGGGTAAATAAATAAATCACCTTCATGCTTGAATCCCCTCCAACAAGGTTTCCCCAACTCTTCAGGATCCCATTACATTTTAAAAAAGTACTTTATACATATGCTCTGCTATTGGTGGGGCTGTTGCATGTTTATAAGGCAAGACAATCTGAACTGCTGTCATCTTTTCTACCTCTTCAGCCACTTTAAGATCATCAGAAACAATCACGCCCAAGTCCCACTCTTCTTTCATGAACAAAAGTACGTCACCCACTATACTGTACCACTCCCTTGGATTTTTGCAGCCCAAAATGCATGACTCTTCAATTTTTAGCATTAAATCTCAGCTACCAAATTCTCAACCATTCTTCAAGATTAGCTAGATTCCTCCTCATGTTGTCTACATCTTCCTGGGTGTCTACTCTATTGCAGATTTTTTATCATCCGCAAAGAGGCAAACCTTACCAGACAGTCCTTCTGCTATAGCACTAATAAAGATGTTAAAAAGAATGGACCAAGGATAGATCCCTGTGGCACACTACTGGTAACATTCTTCTCTTTAGCATGAGCACCATTTACCTGTACCCTTTGTTGCCTCCCCAACCAATTTCTAACCCACATACACAGACTGTGGAATGCCTCACCAATTGGGGGGGGGGGGGGTCCCAAGCTCTTCTTTGACTCCACCCCTAGCCCCCAGGAACTCTCTCTCCTGTTCTGCCTGCAGGGATCCCATCTCCCACAGGCAGAAAAGAAGGGAATGGCTACAAATGTGGCAGACTCCTCTGCTTGTGGGAGATTGGATCCCAATGGACAGGAGGAAAAGACCACCAAAACGACTGTCTGCCTGCGGGAATCTCCCAAGGGCAGTCAGGAATCTTTGCCACAATCATGGCAGCCTTCCACCCTGCCCGAGGGGGATCCAATTTCCCACTGGCAGACAGGAGTCTGCCATCATCATGGATGGCGGGCAAAATTTTGCTGGGGCCAGGGGGCCTCGTTGCCCACCCTATTCCAATGCCTGTACATACAGATGCATAAAAGCAAGCAACGACATATACACATATGCAAATAGTAGCTCACAAAAATACACACACATACAAAACAGAGACACACAGAAAGAATAAACTACGAAACAGAGATAGGCAAACAAAACATATACACAAGACAAAAAGGCAATAAAGATACAAACCAATGAGTTGCATACACATAAGCATACAGAAAGGTTAGAAAAAAAAATCCATGAGCCATGCTCTGCATAAATTCCCTAGTCATTTATGTATTGGTTTCTTTTTGAACGCCACCAACACTATGCTCACCGCAGTTGTTAGCGCTGAATTATAGAAAAACCAAGAGTAAAACCCAACCAACCGACTGCCCTCCTATCATCTCTCCTCCGCTCCCGGGCTTACGCGCGCTTTTACAATATTTATGCTCACGTCACTGCATTGCGTCATCAGTAACGGCCCTAAGTAATGTGCCTGGTGTTTAGCTCCGCCTGAGTGTGCTGGCGCATGTGCTTCAGTGGGGGGAGGAAAGTAGAGCAAAGGTGTCCGGGTAGACCACGGAGGCTTCTGTCCTGCTGCTTATTGTTGTACACCTGCAGATCTCCGGTTCTTAAGATATGTTGCCCAACACGGGGTAAGGTGAACGGGTGCCTTCTTCAGCGATTCGGATAACTTTATTGGCATGACAGTGTTGCCAGAGTAATACATAAAGTGGTTAAACGTTGCCAGAGTAATACATAAAGTGGGTAAACGTTATGCTGGCAACAGATTTGGAGGCTCGGCGACCTTTGGCCGCCCGGTCTAAGGGATTCCACCTTATATAAGTTGTAGGGGTTCTCTCGATCCTCCTTTTTTTCGGTGCCAAGAAGATGAAAAAAAAGTCAGAGGTTGTACCTGTGCACAGACTTTTTAATCCTGCTTATTGTCGCTTGTTGAAACAGCGCAGGCTGTGCAGTCAAAACAAAAAGCAGTGATTTGGGTATCTTATTTAAGGTGGAAACTGCAAGAATGTTGGCTTATTTATTTTCAAAGATTTGTGCGGTTTGTAGTAACTCCACTTGTTTGATTAGTACCCTGAAGTTGGAAAGATATTTTTTTTGGGCGGGCGGGGAATAAGACCATTAGAAAAGAAGTACTTAGGGGCGGCCCCAGAGTTCTTTCAAGGCGCTGGAGCTGTAGGCATATCTTAAGCCTTATGCCCGCCCCCAGCTGTCAGAATCTATTGTTTAACTTTGAATGACCTGTTCTTTGCCATCAACCAAAAGCGGCTGCCATAGGCGACTGCCTAGTTTGCCTAATGGTTGGGCTAGCCTTAAATATTATAATTTATTAAGTTATTTGAATGTGTTTTGTTACATATGGTGTTAATTTTGTTTTGCTATTAATACCATAGAGGGGCACAAATAATTTGGTTGGATTAAGTCAGGTTGGGTGAAAAGACTATTGTCTCACCAGTTGATTTAATCTGAGGCAATCCTACAAACGAACATGCATTTGTTTGCTAACACTGTCTATGAACAGTGCACTGAATGTGGAGAGAATTCAAAGATTAACCAGCTGTGTGTGTTATCTTACAAATGTGCAGATGTTTGTGTATGCAGGGCTGGCGCAGCTCACTATGCAAACCTTGCATGCGTATGGGGCGGCAGCCTTGAGAAGGTGGCATGGTTAGCAGAGTGGATTAACCTGACTCAGATGTAAAAGAGCTGGTCAAAACAAAGTAAAAAGTCAGCATGGGGCTGATTTGTCTCCAGTCCACCCTGTCTGATTCAAATTATTACTTACTACTACTTACCATTTGTATAGTGCTACAAGGCATACACAGAACTGTACAGAGACACATAAGAGACAGTCCGTGCCAATAAGAGCTTACAGTCTAGTTACACAACATAACAGTCAAGACAACAATGCAACAAGTGGGTACTAGGATATATCTGTTACTGAGGCACAGTGCATGCATGGGTTAGAAAGTCCCCTCTTGTGGTAAGGATTGGAAGCCCCATCCTCCCCTGGTGGGAAAGAGCAGAGGCTGCGTCTGCCACTGGGGACTCCATCCCCTGCCAGTGGCAAGAATCAGAGGCTGCATCCAATTTAAGGCTACCAAGTTGTGTCATTAAAATATCAGCGGGACTCCCGCTGACAATTTAAGGCCCCAATAACAGAGCGAACCCCGGGGCTGGGAAGAAAAGGGATGCACTCTGGTTTACTCAGACTGTTTTGTTACCCGTGCTTGTCTTAAGTTTTCAGCTTGTCTGTATATATATTTATGTATTTTTAGTTAGTGTGTTTCTTACCTGCTTTTTGTAATTCTGTTCAGTCTTTTCTGCCATTTACTGCTGACGATTCCTTGCTTCTCTTCTATCTTCTTTATCCTTCCACCCACCCCTAGACTAATGTTCTCTTATAGCTGTCCGGTACTTATTACCAGTATTACGCACAGGAGCACTCTAGTCCTCTGGAACTTCTCTCCTGCCATATATCTCCTCCAACCTTTCCCCCCATCCCTCATTCTGATGGCCCCACATCACTTTCTTTTTGTATTGTTGACACTTAATCATCTCGTCTCATTCCAACAATCTCAAGCCCCCACCCCATACCACCCTTCCTTACCATCCTCGTGAACTTCATTTCATACAATAACTAGCTTGTCCATTCCCTAAAACCCCAATTGAACCATTCATTACACCCTCGTCTATAGACCATCCCAAACATGAAACCAAAGCTACTTCGCTGTGTAAATAAACCCTGCAAATCAATACAACCAAAAGTCCGGTGGTACCATGGAGTGCTTCAAGCTGGAGGATCTGATGCTGGGCTTGCAGGGTCTGATTGCTGCCGAAGTCGTTTCCCACCCTGGTGTGCTCTCTCCCAATGCAGCTTAGAGGTGCCCGGTCTTTCACTGTCAGGAGGATGCGAAGTGTCTGTGGGCAGATTCGTCCACCAGGCATCTTTCAATATATTGAGGCCTTCCTCGGATATGTTGTTATGTGCCGTCGAGTCGGAGTCGACTCATGGCGACCCTCTGGATAGCTATCCTAAATTGTGTTGGGTCTTCAGTCAGGCGGCTCATTGTTGACAGACTGGTACCCGTAGCTGCTGTTATTGTATCGATCCATCTCATCACTGGCCTTCCTCTTTTGCGTTGACCTTCTATCTTGCCAAGCATGATGTCTTTCTCTAATGATCTCTCTTCACATGATGTGTCCAAAGTATGAAAGTCAAAGTCTTGTCATCTGAGCTTCTAAAGAAAGCTTAGGTTTGATCTCTAGTACCGACTGGTTTGTTTTTCGGGCAGTCCATGGTATACACAGTATTCGCCGCCAGCACCATAATTCAAAGGCATCAATTTTCTTCCTGTCTGTCTTTTTCACTGTCCAGCTTTCACATCCATATGATGTTATTGAAAATACCATGGCTTGAACAAGTCGAATCTTTGTATGGAGAGAGACATCTCTGCTCTTGAGAATCTTATCTAGGTCTTTCATAGCCATTCTGCCAAGAGCAATGCGTCGTTTGGTTTCTTGACTGCTTGTTGCTTCTTTATTGATCCAAGTAGGTTGAAGTTGTTCACAATTTCAATTTCTTCTCCTTCAACGATGAACCTGTTGATTATGCCAGTTGTCATGATCTTTGTCTTCTTTACATTAAGGTGAAGGCCCATTTTGAGACTGTGTTCTTTGATTGTGAGAAGCAAATGTTTCAGATCATCTTCACTTTCAGCCAGTAATGTAGTATCATCAGTATAGCGAAGGATGTTGATGAGTCTTCCACCAATCTTCACACCTCTGTTGTCTTCATACAATCCTGCTTCTCTGATGATTTGTTCTGCATATAAATTAAACAGGTAGGGGGAAAGTATGCGGCCTTGTCTTACACTTTTGCTTATTTTAAACCATTCTGTTTCTCCTTGTTCCGTTCGAACTGTTGCTTCTTGATCAATGTACAGATTGTGCAATAGAACGATCAGGTGTTCTGGTATACCCATGCTTCTTAATGTGGCCCAGAGTTTCTCATGGTTTACACAGTCAAAAGCCTTGCTATAGTCGATAAAGCACAAATAGATATCCTTTTGGTATTCTTTAGTCTTTTCAAGGATCCATCTCACATCCGCAATGATGTCTCTCGTTCCTCGCCCTTTCCTGAACCCTGCTTGCACTTCAGGTAGTTCTTGTTCCAGGTATGGTTGTAGTCTCTTTTGAATAATCTTCAGTAGAATTTTGCTGGCATGTGGGATCAGAGCGATTGTTCGATAATTTCCACAGTCAGCTGGATCACCTTTCGTTAGTATTGGTATAAACACAGATCTTTTCCAGTCAGTTGGCCATGATGTTGTCTGCCATATTTCTTGGCAGAGCCTTGTAAGTATGGTAACAGCTGCATCAGATTGCTGCAATACCTCTATGGGAATGCTATCAGTGCCTGGTGCTTTGTTCTTTGATAAGGCTTTCAATGCTGCTTCAACTTCTTCTTTCATCACCAATGGTTCCCAATCATAAGGTACAGGTTGAAACGGCTGTTGGTCCACTTGATCTTTATCATATAAAAACTCTGTATATTCCTTCCATCTTTTCTTGATCTTCTCAGCATCATTCAACATAGAACCTTGAACATCTTGTAACATTCCAATTCGAGGCTGGAACTTTTTCTTTAACTCTCGTAGCTTTAGGAAAGCTGATCTTGTTCTTCCTCTAATAGTTTCTGCTTCTATTTCCTTGCATGCGTCATTGTAGTACTTTTCCTTGTCCTGTCTTGCTGCACGTTGGAAATCTCTGAGTTCTGTGATTGTCTTTCTTTCTCCTCTGGCTTTAGCTTCTCTGCGTTTCTGGGCAATTTTCAGTTTCTTCCGTCATCCATTTTGGCCGTTTTTTCTTTTTTACCTTTTGTAGAGACTTCTCGCTTTCTTCCAACACAACCTTCTTGATGTCATTCCATAACTCTTCTGGAACTCTATCATTTGTATCTAAAGCAGCAAATCGATTTTGCTGGCAGTCTTTAAATTCCAGTGGTATAATCTCAAGGTCATATTTTGCTGCATTCATGAGTGGTTTGCTCTTTTTCAGCTTTAGCTTGAGTTTGCATGCTAGTAGTTGATGATCTGTACCACAGTCAGCTCCAGGTTTTGTCTTTGTTGATGTTATAGAGCTTTTCCATCTTTGACTTCCACAGATGTAGTCAATTTGATTTTTATACAATCCAGAACCATAGACGAACAAAAAACAAATCTGGTCAAAAAATGAAGGGAAAAAGAACATTATAATAAATTCATATGTTGGCATGTTCGCTATATAGGGGAAAGGGAAAACCCCTCCAAACAGCGAACTGCTCCTTTTTAATCTTTTTGGTGAAATGTGTAATCGGTGAAAACTTTCAGAAATGGCTACCCAGAACCCACATGCCAAGAACAATACTTAAAAACCAACAAGGTTTACAAAAGTATACTTAGCTGGCAACCGGAGCCGAAAATCCGTGCTGATAAAGATGAAGAGCAGATGTGGAACTCCACCATAAAATAGCTTAAGCAGCAGCTGAAAGCGCAGCATCCAAAGTATATTATCTCCTTGAGCAGACCGTTGCCCTTTGTCCTGTACTGTTACTCACAGGTTCCAGCTCTGTTGGGCCGCAGAACGTGCAGGATGGCCTCTGAGAGGTGTGCGGGGGAGGGGGTTAAGTCTGGGTCGAGGCCCCTCTACCCTCTTACTGTCCTGCATTTGCATCTTCTGCGTTTTTTCTTTATGGCTAAGTTTTTAATTTGGTCCTCTTTCTTTAATTGGCTGTTTTCTGTGCTGCTTGAATAAAATAGATTCAAATTTGGGGAGGGGGAGAGAGAGAAGCAGCTCTGGGCTTGTGGGTAGCTGAGGAGGCTTTTCTTGGGTTTCTCCCTGGCCTGACAGGTGCAGGGATTCCCTTATCGACTGAGGTTCCTTTTTCATGGTGTTCTTTTTTTCCTTTCCTTGACGTGGATGTGTACAACTTGTGGTTCCTGCTGAGTGAGCATTGGCTAAAATGGAGATGGTTGGTAACTTTCTTACATGGATAAAGGCAATTATATGAGTCTCATTAGCTAAAGTGAGGTCTTTCTAGAGCCGTTGTGTTACAGTGGGGGATCCAATAGGGATGTCTTGTCTCACCCTTATTGTTCGCCATCTCCTTGGAACCATTAGCGGCTTTGATTAGAAATAAATGTGGATATAAGAGGGATACCAATTGAAGAGGAGGAATTCAAGATGTCAGTATTTGCAGACATTTTGTGTTGCTGAATCTCCCTTCCATATTCTATTACGTGCCCTGATGCTACCTGTGTAACATTGGGGTGTTCCGGGGGAGGCACTGTGGTTAACTAGCCAGTGGTGATATTCAGCTGCTGGCCAGTTAACATAAACCAGCTAAAGTTAGACGAGATAAAAGCCCTAATCTTGGCTGTTTAGCTAACCGGGTAGTGTAATTCTTCCCAAATTTCATTGGGTCAGAAAGAAAAAAAAAAAAAGGAAGTTTAGAATTCCTTTCATGTTAGAACTTGGTAAAGGAAGAAAGGAGGGAAAAGGGAAAGGAGAGATCAGCTTAATCCTCAAATGCTTACTTTACCGTCCCAGCACTCTTTACCCCACCTCCTGTTTTCCCCAGCTCTAAGACTCTGGTCTTAGGCCACTTGTGTACCATCATTGATTCTGCCACCGCTATTACGTTTTCCTTCCTCCAGCACTTGTGTCTTAATTTGCTGATTTTGACTTTGCAATTGAATACATCGGCATGCTTTTGTTCCGCCTCCTTGGAGGGTGGAGAGAGATCATCATTGGCCTGTGCAGTTTCTTCTTGCCTGATGGTGGCCATTAGGTCCAGAACAGAGCTTTTGGAACACTGTTCTGGACTTTTTTGTGAAATCCCAGCTACATAAAATTGCTATACATTAATGGTGAATAATGCTAAGTCAGTGAACAACTGTGTAGGACAAATGGAAATTGACTGTTTTTGTTTTAAGACATGCTACCCTTATGCAGTAGTCTAAAGATGTTATTTTAATTTGTCCCAGTAAAGAGAAGAATAATTAAGAATGATCAATGTTTGACCTAATGACATAATTCTTTTAATGTCACTTGTTTATCAAAATTTTAAAGCTGTTTTCTCTATTGAAACACCACCATCAATGACCTGTTTATTTTGTTCTATTTCAGGAAGCTGGCAGGCTGTACTCTCTTTATCACTGGTGCAAGCCGTGGCATTGGAAAAGCAATAGCCTTGAAAGCAGCCAAGGATGGGGCAAATATAGTGATTGCTGCCAAGACAGCACATGCACACCCTAAACTTCCAGGAACGATCTATACTGCTGCTGAAGAGAGTAAGTATTAATCATAGGGCAGTGATGGGCCACATTTTTTACCTTGTTTTCCAAAAATGAATATGCATTGTCTTCTGCACTTTGAAAATGAATCTGCATCCCTTCAGCCATCAGGAATATAAAAGGGTAGAGGTGGCAATGCACATGTTGGTGGTTGTTTTGTGACAAAATAAAAAAACACTGCAACTCAAATGCTTAATGCTCATATAAGTACTAATTGTGAAGAGAACTTCACTAATCAGCGAACATATGTCAGTGCATAATCACTTTTTGTTTTATCATATGTTTTTGTAATATTTGCTCCCTTATTAAAATTCTTTTAACTGTTTGTTTTTTTTCTTGCATTTAAAATGATAATTTTAAAAAACACTTCCTGTTTTTTATTGATCTAAGCCTGAGATAGCTCATATTTTCTTCTGTGCATTAGGGGCTAAGTCACAGACTATTGCTGGATTCCATTCTGTTTTGTATGAACATTTTCCGTGTGTATATAAGAGCCAAGCATTCTGAGGTCAGATCAGAGTGATTACACACAGGACAGATGCAAGTGCATCTGCAGATAAGTAAGAAATGCTCCTTTATCATAAGATCTTTCTGCAAACGTGAACTCTCCTAATACTCATTAAGAAGGCTTGTGGCCGAGAGGCATTTAAGAAACCATTGGAAACAAACTATCCTCTGTTCATATTTGTTGTGAAAGGTGAATTGATTTTAGAGAGCGTAGATTTATCATCTTGTCGACATCGTATTAACATCTTAATTTTGTCTGCTTGTGACTTTTGTCGTCTTGTACCTTCTTTTGTCATAGTTTTTTAATATGTGCTCTTGTGTTTACTGTTTTTATAATCTCTCTTCACTGCTAGCAGTGAGCTGAATTTTAAAATAGCTTTTCTGGTTTCTTTGACTTTTTACTGATTTTGTTTTTTTCAGCATGCTTTTGAATGTGAGCACCTTGTGTGCACATGGTGTCTTTTTGTCTTTCAATTCAAATCCAGTTGTGTGTGTTTTTTTCTTTTTTTGTAACATTCTTTATTTAAGAAATTTGAAGATATCGGTACAAATAGGCATATAACATTTCCATGAAGCTACGCTCTATAACCATAATTCACAAAAAAGAATACCCCCTCCCCCATATTTATATGCTTCAGTGCAGCAATAACAGCACCCTCCGTCCCTTCTCATGGTCATCGATCAGCAGGCAATGTTCAGGTAGTGGTACCGTCCACAGCGTTAATACAATACAACAAAAGACGGGCCGTAGGCCGCAGGCGTGCATATACATAACAGTTACAAATATTTTCATAGTGAGAGCCTCAAACTACCTTGGGATAGAAATAAATGAATAGGCACGCCTTCCCTGGTTAGGAGGGATCCAAGAACTTGCCCCATTGTGCCATGGTTCCAAGGCAGGCCAGCCCTTGTCAGCCCACCTATAGGTTGGTCTATCACAGTTCAAAGGGAAAGGGGGTTAAGTCAACATCGTGCTGGCACTCGCTCTAGCATTGCTCTCCTGGGTGGAGAGCCACACACGATAGGGTTTCCAAAGGGCAGTATGAGAATCCAGCTGTCCTTTAACTAAACAGGCCAGCCGATCCATACTCATGAGGTCTACGACTCGAGATGTCCAGGCCTGGATGGACGGTCCCGTCAGGTTTTGCCAAGACCGCAATAACACCATACTCGCCCCTAGAAGATGTAACTCGGTTAAACATCGCAAGTTTCATGGGACTCCAAGGACAGAGGTGAGAGAGCCTAACAAGCAACAAGCCGGGTTGGCCCTAAGGTGCCCCTCAGTAATAAGATTAATGAGATGTGTCACTTCACCCCAATAAGTAGAAATTTGGGGGCAGCCCCACCACATGTGGAAAAAGGTACCCACCTGCCCACAGCCCCTCCAGCAGTCATTCTTCGCCCATAAGCCACAGCATGCTAGCCTAAGTGGGGTCACGTAAGCTTGTTTAAGGAGCTGAAACTGTGTTTGACGGCAGCTAGTATTTCAAACACACCAATACCCTCTCCTGTGAATTGTGTGCCACTCTGCCAGGGTAAAAGGTCTACCCAGTAACCGGTGCCAGACGTCCACATGTGAAGTGGACTCAGGGGCATGAGGGTCCAATAGTGCTTAATAGATGTGGGAGAGCAGCCACTTCCAACATGTGACTCTATGGAACAGAACCCACTCTAGGTTAGTGGATGCACGGGTGAACTGAACACGGTGTTTGGTGCGTATAAGAAAGTAAATCAATTACAAGTATTGATTAGAGGGGAATCCGAATCACTCCTTTATCCTCTAACTGCTCCATGGTCATACAAGAACCATGATCCAGCAGGTCGGCAAAACAGCATATGCTGTTGTGCTGCCAGACCTGCCGAAAACCTGTGAAGGACGGGCTGCTAAAGGGGATAAAGTCAGCCAACTGCGCTTTCTGTAACACCTGGCAATAGACGCCCTCCTTTCGGCAAACCTGGGCCCACAACTACAATATAGGGCTCAAAAATACATGCCCCTCGGTGCTCCCTGGGTTATCCAGAATATCCTCAAAAATGGAATGTAGAGCTATCCAGGCATGCTCAAGTGCCACCCAGTGGGCGTAAGGAGGCCGCACATAATGATAGCGTAGCCCTCTCAGAACTGCCGCTTTATAATAGAATGAGAGGTGTGGGCAGCCCACCCCGCCATCATCCACATGAGGTATTAAACGCTTCCAGTCAATCTTTGCCTTGGGCTTTCGCCAGACGAATCTGCTAAATTACTTCTCCAATTACTGAAAAAGCTGAAGGACACCATGATAGGCAATTGTGTAAAGAGAGAGAATAGTTTGGGCACGATGGTCATCTTCAGCTTTGCTGCCCGGCTAAGCTACCCCAAGATGACCCCTTCCCATCGGTCCAATTCATTCGTGATCTGTGAGGCAAGAGCTGCATAATTCAAATGTAACAAGTCTGTCGCAACGGCTGACACCCGCACCCCCAGATACTTGATAGAAGACGCTGCAAGCTTAAACAGGCAACCTGTGGGTAGTTTGCGGCTCACCCCACCCAACGGTAGCACCTCTGTTTTTTCTTTAGGTTGGCCTTAAGGTCTGAAATTTTGGGAAAAGTCCTGGAGTATCTGCAGAAGCTGATGCATGGAGAGAGTGTGGTTTTTTTTTTTTTTTTTTTTTAAAGATTATAGTGTATCATATGCATATAAAAATACATGATTTTTGGACTCCCTCAATGACTATGGGCTTTGTGGGGGACAGATCTAAGAGTGGCTGCTAAAGGCTCAATGGCCAGAATGAACAATAAGGGGGAAAGGGGGCAGCCCTGTTGTGTACCCTGGTGAAGACGGAAGGGCATGGAGCGAGTACCATTTACCACAACACAGGCAGTGGGGGCAGCATACAGGGTCTGCACCTAGCCAACGAATCGAGGCCCTAGCCCAAAGCGGGCCATAACTGTAAAGAGGTAGCTCCATTCAACTCTATCAAAAGTTTTTTTGGCGTCTAAGGCGACACACCACGCCACCTTCTCTTCCTGAGCTGTATACATCACAATATTCAGATGCCATTGAACATTGTCATAGATCTGTTGCCCTCTAATGAAACTGGTCTGATCTGGATGAACTAGCGTCACAGTGACCCCATCCAAATAATTGGCTAGCACTCTGGCAAAAGTTTTGTCATCACTATTAAGAAGTGAGATGGGGCAGTAGCTACCACATTCCAACTGGAGCCCCTGTCCTTAGGTACAAGAGAGATTTCAGCTTCATACAGACTTTGTGGGAGTCCATCGGAGGCAAGGGCATCATTAAAAGACCCAGCTAAAAGTGGGTATCAAACAATTAGCAATCCCCTTGTACTACTCTATAGGGAGACTATCTGGGCTCATCGCTTTTCCTGGCGCTAGGGACTTAATTGCTAATTCTATTTTTGACCCGATGATATATATCTCGTTCGAGAAAGGCTTAATGCTCCTCAGATAGAGTTGGGAGATGTGCTCCCTCCAGGAAGGGGGATAAGGCCTTTGTCAATGTCAAGCATTCAGAAGTATAAAAGAGAGGAGTAATAATAACGGAACGCCTGAGCTTATCCCTTCTGAATCATGGTGCATTTGCTAATTCTTATCTAGTATGGCCCCTACCAGGCGACTAGCCCGCTTTTTTGCACAGTTGCCAGGCAAAGAGTTTATCTGCTCTGCTACCGCACTCTAGAAAGTTTCAGCTTATAAGTCTGAGCAAGAATTCAATACGTTCTGTCTCAGTGGAATCTATTTGCTGATGTACCTCCAGAAGTCACAGATAGGTTTTTATTTTTTTTTTATCCCCAGTGTGCTTATCAGCCTGCAAGGCTTCCAGTTGCATCCCTTTCTTGCTTATGACGTGCCAACTGTAGAAGTCGCCGGTGCATGTATGCCTTTCCAGCATACCATAGCAGAGTCATGGGTACTTCTCCAGTATCATTGGTGGTTAGATATTCTGCCCACTACTCCCGCATGCAATCTTGCACCATTTGGTCCTTAAGTAAATGTACATTAGCTCTCCAGGGCCTTGGGCCCACAGGGCATACTCCCTGACCCAAATAAAGAATCAGACTAACCAGGACGTGCTCGCTAACTATGGGGGTAGCAATTTGACATTCATTCACCCGTGTAAGCTCTGCCTCTTGCCCATAAATAATATCTAGATGCAAATATCCCCGGGTCTTCGCGGTGCAGTGTGTGTAGTCCCGATCTTCTAAGTGAACTGCTTTCCACATATCAACCCAGCCCATAGCAACCAAAGCCATATGAAGGGCCGTGCTCTCTGGCAGAGGATGCATCTGCCGCAGCGAGTCGGATCTGTCTAAAGTACTGAGGGCACAGTTCATATCCCCTCCCACCCAAATGGATCCCTTAGCTTTCTGCCCAAAGGCGGAGAACGACTGTCGGAAGATCGACCCTTTGGGTCCATTGGGGGCATATACCCACATAAAGGACACCTCTTGATTTTCAATACTGCCAAATGCCCAAACAAGGCGGTCCTGTGAGTCTCCACCCGCCTCCGCTAAGACAAAGGGAATACGCATATTAATCAGGATTACGACCCTCCGCTTCTTAGAATTATATACGGAGTAGTATACCTACTCCCAACACCCCTGTTTTAATTTTTCATCCTCGGAGGGGACCAACTTAACCTCCTGTAGGAACGCTATGTTGACTCATTCCTTCTGAAGGTAGCTGAGCACCTTTGTTCTCTTGACGGGACTGTTGAGGCCTCCAACGTTTAGTGTGGCAAGCTTAAGAGTCGTGGGACATCCCTGCTGATTTGCCCGTATATCATACAGACGGGAGTTATGAGAAGAAAAAAGTAGGGTCCCTTTACCGCACTTATTCACATTCTCACCATGCACACATCCTGTGACACTCGCCCATCTTCCAAACATCCATTCATCCCCAACACACCTGCACAACCCACCAGAGCCACCTGCTCGTCCCCCTAATTTAACTACCCCCCCAAACCCAACAAGTAGCAACCAAAAGTACAATTTTCTTTTCAAAATATTCAAATACTGGGCTTCCATAGCCAATGTGAGCAAGGCCTCCGGGTCTGCAGGGCCAATGGATCCCAAGCATGACCTGAAACTCTACAGAGCTGCAGTTCTGCCGTTATCCCTTTGCCAGGTCCTGCCTCAGATATTCCAACTCTACGGCAGGCCTTATTGAGTAAGCAGACCGTAAATGCTAGTGTCCAGCGTTACTGAGCCACCCATGGCTTGCTGTATAGCCAGATGCCCTGCCCTATAAGCATAGAATTGAAAGGTCCCCCTAAAGCTATGTGCCTACAGTCACTCTTCCAGCAGCCTCGAGCTGCAGGGGGGAATGGTATCTGCTGAGGTGGAGGTTTCTTTTCTTGGTGACGTGTGCAGGCCTTTGGGGGGTGCTCGTGCCGGATGCTGAGGAGATCAGAGTGTATGGCACCGTTCAGTCTCTTCAGAGTCATACCTCCTGGCGAGGAGCTATGCTGCTGGCTGTCTGGTCTAGTGGTGGATCTCACTTACACCAGTATTTTCTCCACTGCCTCTGGGGAGCGCAGAAAGAGCCTCTGTCCTTGCACCACAGCTATGAGGCATGCAGGGAACCATACCGCTGCTTTAATTCCTGCCTTTACAAGCGAATCGTGTTATGGTAGTAGGATTTTCCTTCGCTGGGCAGTCTTGACGCTAACATCTGAGACAGTTCAATTTCCATATGATACAGTTTTTGTCTTCCTTGCCTCAAGAATAACATGCTCCTTCTCCTGATACTGGAGCAGCCGCACAATCAGGGCTTGTGGTCTCTGCTCAGCCACCGGCTTTGGCTTGATCTCCCAGTGTGTGCGGTCAATTTCATAAGATGGCTCTGCTACGTTGGCAGGAAAACATAACCGCAGGAGCTTTTGCATGAAAGCTCGCCCATCTGGCAGCTCAGCCTCCTCAGGAATACAGAAGATGCAGAGGTTTTGCCAGCGGTCACAATTTTCACGATCCTCTGCCTTGTCCTTCAGCCAGTGCACTGCTTTTCCAAGCTTTTCCAGTTCTTTATCTCACTGCACCTCTCAGTCCTCCACTTGTCCTACTCTCTCCTCCATTTCAGCCACCCGACTGACCAGCGCATCAAAGCGTTCGTCGAACCTTGCTGACACTGTGGCAATAATTTCTAACTTGGATGTCTTTATCTCAGTCAGTAAGTTAGACAAACTACCCCCTATAGCACCCTTGGCGATTGCTGCCACTGGCATCTCGTTGGCCACCATTTTCGCTCTTGGACTCGACCAAGCGGTCGGGAGAGACTTACTTTCCCTACAACCATTTCTGTGCCCGATTTGTCTGAACAAATCTGCAAGGCTTTAGGCATGATATCTTGGCAAGCCATAGGTTAAAGCGCACTGCAGCAAAGGGAGGAAGCATCAGTATTTAATAAATTGCCTGGAGCCTTGCTCAGTTGCTGTTCCTCACATTGGAACCGGAAGCCTCAAATCCAGTTTTATTTATAAGTTGCTGTTTTTTAGACTGCCCAAAGTGGTATATAATGTAAAGATTTCACTCAAAATAAAAATGTTTTTATCCTGAATGAACCTGCTCTTGGATGATTTTTGAAGCTAAGCAGGGTTGGGTCTGGCTAGTACTTGGATGGGTGACCACCTTGGAATACCAGGGGATATAAATTCACTGACAGAAGAAAGGCCTGGCAATCTACTTCCAGTTATACCTTGCCAAGAAAATCCAGGGGCTGGATTGCTAAGAAGTCACATTGAATTACTTTTTATTAACTTTCTTTATTTTTTGCTGACCATCTTACAGCAGATATGCCTTTATAGTGTGTTTATCTGAATGTAGCTCATTTCAAGCTACTCCTAAAAAGATGTGAACTATATCCAAATAATAATTATAAAATCCTTTATTCCAAAAATGCTAGGTGAAAAATCCAAACCCTTATGCTTTATGTAAGGTTTATGTTCTGAAATAATAAAATCCCTAGGCATACTGGTCCCTAGGCATACTGTTCTAAGGTTGGGGCCCACGCTGAAAAGATTTGCTGGCTAGTGGTATAGCAATCAAGCAGTCATTTGCTGATCTTAAGCTGGGTAAAGAGTTTAACACTTTAGTTGAAATTTCACATAGTCTGGAACCACACCATGTAATGCTCTAAGGGGCATGCTTATTAAACCACAGGTGGTTACCATGTTTCTGTCCTAAAAATGAGCCTTGGGCTGGCATACAACCTGTGTTACAAAATAGAGGCATGCCTGGCATGTCCCCATTTAGCTGGTGTGGGTTTCGTGCCATTCCTTCGTGCTCATTCTGTTTGGGGCGATTACCGCAGGTGCACTTAATGCCATCCATTGAGGTGGTGAAAAGTATACACAGAGTAAATACAGCATTGCTGGTGAGCATGTGCCAAAAAAGCCTGTGCTACCTGTGAGGTGCACATTCCACTCCTGAGCCATCTAGTCTCTGCCCCAACCATTGCTACTTGGGTATTAGAGGATTTGTAGCGTGGCCTCATTTTTTGCACATGGTAAACTTTATCGTGGGAAACTTGAGGTGCACTGAATCCCATGCTACCTGGTAGCGAAGTTTAGTAAACATGCACCTAAAAGTCAGCATCAGAATTTTAAATTTAGCATGATATCCAACCAGAAGACTGTGTAAAGCCAATGAAATAGGGCTAATGCAGTCATGAATATCAACGCCAGTCATCAGCCTGACAAGAATATTTTGGCTTAATTGAAAACGCTTTAAAGGTTTTATCTGGATTATCAGTTAACAGCACATTACAATAATCAAAATGTGAGAAAATAAGTGGTTGAATCAGTAATACAAAAGCATTTCACACTGATAACTCTCATATTCAGTGTCCTATCGATTGTTGAAATTTCAGTGCATGTTGGGGGCCACCAAGAGAAGTTCAGATATTGCTATTCTAATTTCATATAGGTGTTCACACATTTAGAAAGTAGATTCCTTTAGTTGTATGCAGAAGTTTTGTTTCTGATTTGGGGCTTCAGGAATTCCACAAATACATTCATGCAATGATGTCATCTAATAACTTTGATTTTGCATCTGATGCAGACCAAATTTTCAGGAGAGTCAAGGATGGACAAGAGGAATTGAACAAAGGTATTTTTTCCCACATAAGCGCATGCACATTCCAGAGAGTAGGCTCCAATAATTTAGACTGGAGCTTCAGTTAAGATTTGGGTTAGTCTTTTCTTCAGAACAGTTTCTATATATGATGCCTTCTGAGCAGATCCATACCTTCAAGATATGCTCCCCCTGAAGGTTCAAGAAAATACAAGATATCCTCTCCTAGAACATTGCCATGTTTACAATAGGAGCTTGGACATGGAATCTTTCTAAGAAAGCTACTTTGAATTGCTCCTGCTTTGTAGGTACTGTATGGCTTTGTCCCTAATTTTGGAGAAACATGGATTGGTGCAGCCCTGACATCTATACTTGATTGAAAATCCTCAAATTCTTTGAAGAGATAATCAGGTAGTTAGGCATTTGTCAACTGCTTCAGTATCCTGTTATGAGACGGAGAGTGGACAGAGGATGTTTTATACTCTAAGAAGTACTCTTTGGATAGCTTGTAACATTTGACACCTGTCAAAGTGCAGTAGCATTCAGACAGTTCTTATAAGGCATATATAGGAGGAAGCCTCCTCACATTCCGTAGCTGCTATATTGGAAAGCCTTTTCTTTCTCCGTGATTAAGATCAAGCAATGTCAGACTCCTGTTTTTGAAATCTTTGGGCCTAACATTCTCTTTGCATTGTAGGTGGTTCCTTCACAGCTTTCCATAAAACGTCATTGGCATTCTAGCAGAGGTGTTAATTCATATTCCATATCACCCTGCTAGACCAATCTAGATAGGTGGGTTATGTTCCCCTACCAGCAGATTGGTGGAGCAAAGAACCAGTGAAAAGCTCAGGTTTCAGTGACATCACTCCAATGCCTCTATTTGCCTCAGCCACCAGAGGTCCCTTCAGTATTTCTTTGTCTCCAGCAAATAGTGGATGGATTTTCTCCTCATCTCTGTAGAAAATCTGAGCATTGAGAAGAAAAGAGATTGATTAAACACTCATGAACAACCACCTTGATTACAGAAAGATAACTCTCTCATTTGAGCATGACATGGGAAGCTCCACTAACTGCGGTCTTTTTTGGTAGCCATAGGAGAAGGGAAAATTGGTTCGGCTCCACGCCCTTATCATAAGGACCTGTTGTGCAGCCACAAATTAGAAGGATTTGGAAGGATCTGGAAGAATATATCAGTCCTACACAATCTCAGCACTCCCTCCCTCCTCATCTGTCTCCCCCCCCCTTCCTCTGTCTCGAAGATTGCAGAAGGCTCTCAGAGGGATCTGCTTGCCAACCACCTTACATCCAATGCTGCAAAGCCAGCCAGTGAAGCAGTTTCAGGGGAGCAAAGCTGAGCCCGGCACGGATCCTCTGCCTGGGACTCTTAGAAGGTGAATACCAAGGCGTGATCATTGTACTTGTTGGGGGCTCCCGGTTCCGTCTCTGAGGGACACAATGCGAGCTGGACTGCTAGCGACCGTTGGCGCTGTGTAGATGTTTCCCACCATTTTCTACTTGCGTTAGTAAAGTTTTTACCTATTGTGTGCCTGGTGATCGTGCGGTCCTAACATGCTTTCCGTCAAAGAGGCTCCAATGCATGCCCCTTCCCTAGTGACCTTAATGCATGCAGTTAATGCACGCTTGTGGATTGACGCAGCCTTAACAGGCAGTGTTTTTCGCTCTGTGGCAAGTGAGGCGCCTCATCCTTGGATTCTGGATTCTGCCTTCCTGCATGGCAGCTTCTGAGCTGGAGGGATTGCTTTCCCTCTCTCACCTGGAGGATGTGGTTAGTCTTCCCCTTACGCACCTTGGGGCAGTAAGTGTCAGATGGCGCTAAGGGTAAGAATATTCAGCCAGTCGGAGGCTCCTGCGACTGTGCTTTGAGCTGCCCTTCATCCTCTAGGGGTCTATGGCGGCTCTGTCCCCTGGTGTTGGGGAGCTTCATCTGAGAGGAGAGCATCTGGACTCTGGTTTGTCCTCCGCGGAATTCTTTTCCTTTTTGCAACTGGCCTGGCCCTTCTGGTATAATAATTCAGATCCTACAGTCTCTGGGTGCTCCTGGATGCAGTTTCATGCCGGGCAGGCTGAAAGTCATAGCCCTGTTTGCTTATCTCTGGTTAAGCAGCAAGGGACACTCCCTGGAGATGGGGAACAGCTAGGAGCTATCTGAGATGTTGACTATGCCTCGGATTCAGATGGCTTGCTACTGGGCTCTGATATAGATGAGGAGATGCTCTCACCTTCAGAAGATTCTACTGAGGCTGGCGTGATATGCCTGTTCCAGAAGGAGGAGATGGTGGCATTGATTTACCAGGGTCTCATCTGCTTTGAACTTGATGGATGTTTCTGGCACAGAGCAGGAGCTGAAGGTACACCGGCTCCTTGAAGGGATGTGGAAATACTCGATCATCTTCAGAAATGGGAAGATATCAAAGGATATGATCTGGTCGGAGTGGGACTCTCCCGACTCCCTACCTAAAGGGTTAAGGGTGTTTAAGAAGAAGGGGCTTCTGGTTGCATCATACCTGAGATGGCAGCTTAAGCTGAGAGCTCCCTGTGTTACTGTGCAAAACCCACAAACTTCAGCTAGACAAAGGAGCCAAACACCTTATTTGAAGAGTGGACCTTGCCCCTATTGTATGGCTGCACCAGCAAAAAAAAGTTGGGACCGACCTAAGAGCATTTGCCTACAGGAACAGCGGCTCCGGGATCGGAGTGGGTAGTAGCCAGAAAATGGTGGATCCCGAACACAGGAGTAGTACCCAAAGCAGCAATGCAAAGCAGGGTGGAGAGGAGGCTGATTGTGCAGACTTAAACTCGCTTAGACGAGAAATGCACCAGTGGTTTGCAGAATTGAGAGAAGACATGCAAGGTGTAAAAAACCAATGTTTTATCATGGTGGCGGATATATGTAGAGGAAACTGATGCCTGCATGAGGGAAGCCTCTCGGTAATGGGGTGAATGGTAACTGGGCTGCAAGAGAAACATGAGGACCTACTGGGTAAATTAAAGGACCTTGAAAATAGGTCCTGGCGATGTAATGTCCGTATTAGGGGCCTGCCTGAAAAATCAGACGTGGTGGGCTATGTGACACTAACTAAGCAGATATGCCACTCTGTTGTCCAACAGACACAAATGGAATCTCCCCAGCTATGCTATAAGGTGAAACAAATTTACAGGGCCTTGGGATAGCCAGCGGGCGGGAAACCACAAGATGTACTGGCCTGTCTCCACGAGTACACGATGCGGGAGGAGGTAATTAAGGCAGCAAGGAAGCTGGGGAAACACGTGGGAGAATGCAGAGGTGAAACTATATGTAGACCTGTCTGCTATGATGATTCGATGGCAGAGAGAATTTAGAGCAGTGACTCGGCGTCTTCGGGAGGGAAACGCACACTACAGATGGCTTTTCCCCTGCGGCCTGTAACCGACTGTGGAGAGTCAGACTTTTACAGCTAAGACCCCGGAGGAAGCTCTAAATGCCTTAAGACATGGGATGGGGCAACTTGTCTTCCCTCCCAGCACATCAGAGTAAACCAAGAAAAGCCCTCAGGGGGGGTAGGCCGAGATGGGAACATTCGCAGAAAGGCGGGAAGCGCCTTTGCCGCCAAAGTGATCAACGGGACTGCGGGGAAAGCCTGACTGCATGATGGACTTTGTAGACTTGATTCAGGCAATTTTGATTGCAAGTTACTAACTGAAGGGTAATTAGGTTGGGGATGTTTGGCATGAATGCGGTAACGGATGAGTGGGTGATCCTGGAATGTTTTATGATAGACTGGGGTAAGATGCGGATGGAAGTCTGGATATTTTTGGAGGAGAAGGGGTGGGGGGGAGGGGAAATGCAAAATGATTGGGCAGATAATGGATGCAATTATAGACAAGGTAAGATGTCATTGATTAAAACTGTGCACTCTAAATATTAGAGGATTAAATTCCCTAATAAAGCGCAGTCTGTTGTTTAAGGAGCTGGCATGTCTTAAGGCTCAGATTGCCTACATTCAAGAAATGCACTTGCTCCCTAGGGATGAATGTAGGGTCATGTCAAGCAAATACAAACATGCCTGGTTTGCGTCCAATAAGAGTTCAAAAGATGATTTATGGTATAACTATCCTCATCTCAGCTGACCTGCCCATGTTCCCTGTAAGTATTAGTGTAATGTGTAATGTATTAGTGTAATGTGGAGGAGTAGCCTAGTGGTTGGGGCAAGGTACTTCAGGCCGGAAGGTCGGGGGTTCAAATCCCACTAGAGGACAGCAACCTTGGGCCGGAAGGACTGGGGTTTCTAGTCCCACAGGTGCTCCTTGTGGTCTTGGGCAAGCCACTTAACCCTCCATAGCCCATGTTCCCTGTAAAATAGTTATCTCCAAGTTATAATGCCCTGTTCAATGTAATTTCAGTTTGTTCAATGTAAACCGCACTGATGCAGAATAGCGCGGTATATAAGAGAATGTAAATAAATAAATAAAATAAATATCCCCTCGTGTTAAATGTATCCCCCAATTGTGTTGTGACCACTTTGATTGAAGGATAAGGTGGTATACAAAACTGTCTAAATATTCAGCCAAAGGATGTGTTAAGAGATGGGGAGGGATGGTACATATTCATGAAAATTGATTTGGGAGGCTAGATAATCATGATAGGACTGTAAATACTCCCAAACGTCAATCAGGGAAACTTTTGTGACCAACTGACTAAAGTAATTGGGGAGGTTTGTTGAGGGGACACTTGTACTGAATGGAGATTTCAATTTGGCTATGGATCCTAGATGGGACACTTTGACTGGGAAGCGGAGGTGCCACACGGCTAACCATCAAGGGCTAAGGGCTTGGGCAAGGCTGTTTGAGGTAATTGATCTGTGGAGGGAATGCCATAAAGGGAAACGGGATTATACCCATTATTCGGATGTCCATGCTTCGTACTCCCAAACAGATTATATCTGGGTGTCCAGAAGTGCACTGAGGAGAGTAAGACGCTGTCAGATAGAGGACCAGTCATGGTCTGACCATGCCCTAGTGTGAACTGAAATTACTTTGGTCCAAAGGTCCAGTGTGGAGACTGAATGATTCTCTGTTGGAGGATGAAGCAGTGTGTAATAAACTGCGTGAGGTTATTCAGCAGTATATGGAGGACAATGATAATGGGACATGTTCACTGGAGATAATATGGGATTACCTTAAGGCAGTGGTGTGGGAGCATCTAATAAGCATGGGCACCCATAAGAAAAAAACAGAAGGAGGAGGAGATGAAGGAGTTACACCTTAAAGCTAAAAACTTAGAGCAGAGACTGAAGCGGTGGGGGGGGGGGGGGGGAGGAGTTGCAGCAGCGCCTACTATAGGTAAGGCGGCGCCTGCAGGAACTGCAATTGGCCTTCATTTGTCGAGATCTGGAGAGGGTGGAGCAACAACAATTTGAGTTTGGTAATAGGGCGGGGCACCTGCTAGCATTTCACCTGAAAAAGGCTTGAACCCGCAATTGGGTGTGGAAAATTAGAGATCGATGGGGTGATAGATTGGGAGGGGATAAAGGAAAGGTTTAGAGAGTTTTACCATGAGCTATATACACCTGAATGGAGAGCGGAGAAGGGTCATATTGAAGGATATTTGGGGAAGTGTGAACTTCCGCAGGTGACTGAAGAAGAAAGAGACATTGAATAGACCCTTCTCAGAGGTGGAAATTTAGCAGGTGTCAAACGCCTTCTGCCTACGCCCTTCATAACCATCTGCCTGACACTAACCCTTTTGTACATGCAGCATTTGTTAATATATAAAGTGATTTATTGTAAATAAGGAAATACAGGTTTGATCATCCTTATCGTCCCTCCAGTCCAGTCCCGCACCTCGGGGTAGAGCACCTCTTTCAGCAAACTTTGGAGACTGAGCATGTCACAACATTGATGACATCAGGATACTTAGGTAGTTGGCACCACCCCCAGCCTCCCAGTAAGCTCAGTCTCCAAGCAGCTGGAGCAGGTGTTTTTCTCTGGGTTAGGACTCGCTGAAGAGACAACTGAGAAGAATTAATTTAGTTTGTTTTAATTTATGGAGTTAGTTTCCCTTTAAATGTGCTTGGTTCCTACCTCCTTTTCAGTGCTTTGCACTCCTGCCGGTAGAGGTCGGAAATAAATAAATAAGAGTTCAGAGAAGGCAGATCGTGGGCAGACCTGGTTTGCAGGGGTCGAGGAAGTGCTGGCCAGTCAGCCAGTGTCTCGCGTTGCTCCCAAACCCCCCTGGACGGGTGAGGAGCGGTTGCTGAAGGAGTGCAGGCAGCCGTCGGAGAAAGGTCAGCAGCAGCACCTTATTCTCCTGTAGGGCGGAACGTCGTCGTTAAAGGTAGGCGATCTGCTGCTCCGAAGACTGTATTTTAAGGGCCGCGGGGGCCCGTTTCGGTGTCAGACGGGCATTTTGTTTAGCCACGTGACGGAGAAAGAAGAAGAGTCTTGCAGTGTTCCAGCGCCATTTTCTTTGTGCGGGAAGCGGTGATCGCGGCCGCGTTGCTTCAATGAAGGTTTCCTTTGGTTTGTGTTTTAGTTTAAGCCTGATTGCCTCTCTTTGCGGGGGGAAAAGAGTTTGGTGTGTTTTGTTTTCTTTGCTGTTTCTTCTTAAAAAAAAAAAAAAAAAAAAAGACGATGGGGTTTTTCTTTTTTGGCTTATTTAAGATCATGCCTTCTAGACCACAGTGTGGGGCTTGTGGAGCGTGCAGGAGCTCACTGTCTGCAGAGGGAGTCTGCAGGGGTTGTGCTGCAGAAACCCGTTCAGTGGAGCAGAATATACTGGAGGAGGCTAGTTCGGTTACTGTGCCTGCAGCCCAGGGGTCCAATGCCTCGCCTCGGGGGGAGGTGGACTTTAGTTTGGCTCCTTTGGAGCTGCAGCAGGGCCAACAGGGAGTTTCTCCTGGTCCTTCATCCTCACAGAGCCCATGACTATGGTGCTGGCCAATTTTTCCCCCAATTTTTGCTTTGTTGCTTCATAAGGCGTTTTGCCTGAAGCAGGAGGGGGAGACTAAAGGCCATAAGGCTAAGAAGAAGGGGGGCTTCCATGGATGTACTGGCTGTGGAGCCTGATCCATCACAGCCTTCTGTCAAGAGACGCCTGCAGAGTCAGATGGCTGATGAGGCTGGTTCTGTTTCCTCGGAGGGTGAACAGGAACCAGGGTGTGACCAGGAGGATCTGGAAGAGGGAGAAATCCCTCTGGAGGATGAGTCCCGGATTGTTAGGGTTTTCCATAAGGAAGAACTGGCCGGACTCATTATCGAGTCACTCAAGGCGCTTAACATGCTGCCAGCAGGAATGCTTGCCGAGGACGTGCTTGAGGATCCAATACTCCAGGCAGTGCGTAGGCTTCAAAAGGTTTTTCCTCTGCATAGAGTTATTAAACAGATAATCCTGGAGGAGTGGGAACTCCCTGAGCTTGAGCTCAGGGGTTCTTGCATCATGTCCCGGCTATATCCTTTGACCGAACTGGAAAGAGAGATGTTTCGTTCCCCAAAGATTGACGCCGCAGTGTCAGCAATGACGAAGAAGACCACTATTCCGGTTGAGGGCAGCGCTGCCCTCAAGGATGTCAAGATAGGAGGCTAGATACCCTCTTGAAGCAGGCCTTTGATGTAAGCGCGCTTTCACTTCAGGCCTCGGCTTGCGGGGTGTTGGTGGCGCGTGCTTGTTTGCGTTGGGCGCAAAGCCTCCCGGGGTCGGCTGGGCGGGCACAGGATACAGAGTCTGCAGAGAGGGCACTTTGCGCCAAGGGCGCCCTCCTTTCAGGTTTTTGGGGAAATGGCAGGGGTTATTACGGAGCTTCTGCCTCTACCTCGAACCAGAGGAAGCAGCAATGAAGCGAGGGGAAACCCAGGCAGTGGTACATCCCATGGGAGGTCGATTGAGGGATTTTTACCATGTCTAGGTCTGGGTTTTTTTATTTATGTATTTATTTATTTGCAGAGCTTGATATACCGCCCAAACCGGAGTATCAGAGCGGTTACGTTGAACCAGTGGGTTCTGCGAGTAATTCAGGAGGGCTCTGCCTTGGAGTTTGCCAAACCTCTGGCACCAGCCTTCATTTGCTCCCCCTGTCGGACGCAAGCAAAGGTGGGTGGCATATGGCAGACGCTGCAATGCTTTTTGCAATTACGGGCGGTGATTCCGGTGCCTGCAGAGCAGTGTGGTACAGGTCGATATTCCATCTATTTCATAGTGCCAAAGAAGGAGGGGTCATTTCGGCCCATTCTCAATCTCGAGCGAGTAAACCGGTGTCTCCACGTTCCCTGTTTTTCATATGGAGACTTTTTGGTCGGTAATGATGGCCGTGAGAGAAGGGGAGTTCTTGACATCTCTAGACCTTACAGAAGCGTGCCTGCATATTCCCATTCATCCGGATTACCACCAGTTTCTTCGCTTTGCGGTGCCGATGGGTCATTTTCAGTTTCTGGCGTTACCTTTTGGTCTCACAATGGCTCCGCGGACATTCACTAAGGTGATGGTAGTAGTCGCAGCCACTTTGCATTGCAAAGGCATTTTGGTTCATCCCTACTTGGACGATTGGCTCATTCGAACAAAGTCCAAGGAGGAAAGTGCTCAGGTGACAAGATGAGTAGTCATTTTTTTAACCGAGTTGGGCTGGATCATCAGTGTCAAGAAGAGTCACTTGACCCCCCCTCACAGGATCTCGAGTACCTGGGGGCACGCTTCGACACTCTCAGGGCTCGGGTGTTTCTTCCTCAAAGGAGGGTACTGGCTCTTCGGGTGTTGGTACAGCAGTTTCTCTGCATGGTGGAACCAACGACATGGCATTATCTTCAACCTTTGGGTACCATGGCGGCAATGATCGATCTGGTTCCTTGGGCGCGAACTCACATGAGGCCATTGCAGAGAGCTCTGTTATGAAGGTGGTCTCATCAACAGCAGCCACTGACTCGCAGGTTGGTATGTCCTCGAGAGGTTCGGAAAGCCCTCATGTGGTGGCTGAACGAGAAGAACCTGAAAGTGAGAGTTCCGTTGGAATCACCATGTTGGCTTCCCCTGACGACAGATGCGAGCCTGTCAGGTTGGGGAGCCCATTGCGAAGGGCAAGTGGCGCAGGGCTGGTGGACTCCGGAGGAACGGACTTGGTCCATCAATCGGCTGGAGATGAGAGTGGTTCACTTTGCCCTACAGGAGTTTCTCCCACGGATTCACTCTCGCGCAGTTCGAGTCTTCTCCGACAACACTACCACGGTAGCATATATCAATCGTCAGGATGGCACGGGAAGTGGCAGGCTGGAGAATGAGGCAGAACTCTTGATGGCTTGGGTGGAGGTTCACCTGCAAGCGATCTCAGCAGCATACGTGGCCGGCACAGAGAATATCGAGGCCGACTACCTCAGTCAGGTGCGCTTGGATCCATAGAAATGGCAGTTGAACCAAGAAGGTTTTGAGCAGATCATGCACCAGTGGGGAGAACCGGTCATGGATCTGATGGTGAACTTTGTGTCAGCCAAGGCCAGTCGGTTTTACAGTCGTCGAAGAGACAGAATGTCTGAGGCACTAGACGCGTTGGTTCAAAGGTGGCCGAGCCAGGGGCTGTTCTATGTCTTCCCTCCATGGGCTCTGGTAGGTCGCGTAGTGCAGCGGGTGGAAGCGTACAGGGAGATGGTCGTGATCATTGCCCCGGATTGGCCACGGCGGATGTGGTACGCCGATCTGGTGCGATTGAGGGCGGCCAAGCCGTGGAGACTCCCCGTCAGGCTAGATTTGTTGGTGCAGGGCCGCAGGTGGATCGGTTTTCGCTTACGGCATGGCTCTTAAGAGGGCGAGGTTAAGGAAATGAGGTTATTCCACTCAGGTGATTTCTACCCTCCTTAGGGCCCAGAAGAGGTATACTCGGAGTGGGTGCAGCCCTTTGTCTGCCTCTGTTCTGGAAATGCTGGATTTCTTGCAGGCGGGCCTCTAAGGGTTTGGCTTGGGGCTTACTAAGAGTTCAGGTAGCGGCATTGGTGTGTTATCGAGGAAAAATCCAAGGCGCGTCCTTGGGAAGGCAGCTGGAAGTCATTTGTTTCCTGTGGGCCGTTAAGTAGATCCATCTGCCCAGGGGGGTCTTGGTTCCAGCTTGGGATCTTAATCTAGTACTTTCGGCGCTGTCGCGGGAGCCTTTTGAGCCATTAGCGTCTTGTACTCTAAAGGATTTGACCTTAAAGACGGTAGTTTTGGTGGCAATTTGTTTGACTAGGACAATTTCGGAACTTCAGGCATTGTCGTGTAGAGAGCCTTTTCTTACCTTTTCTAGGGAAAAGGTGGTTTTGAGGACAGTGCCCTCTTTCTTGCCGAAGGTGGTTTCTCCGTTTTATTTGAATCAGCCAGTAGTTTTGCTGGTGCTAACTGGGTTGGCGGAAGGTCTACCAGACCCACAGCTGCGGCTTCTTGACCTTAGGTGGACTTTGAAGCGGTATTTGAGGAGAACGGCTTTGTTTTAAAGATCTTATCGGTGGTTCGTTCTGTTCGGAGGTCTGCGTAAAGGGGAAGCTGCAGCTAAGTCCTCCATCTCCAGATGGGTTAAGGAGGCCGTTGCTTTTGCATATCTGTTACGGGGAAAGCAGGTTCTGCAGGGTTTGAGCTCATTCTACTAGGGTGCAAGCGGCTTATTGGGCGGAATGGAGTTTGGTTTCGCCGGTAGACATTTGTCGGGCGGCCACTTGGTCCTCGTTGCATACTTTTGTGAATCACTATCAGTTGGATGTGCAAGCAAGGAACGATGCTAAGTTTGGTTCAGCAGTTATCCATGCTGGGATCCCGGGTCCCTCCCGTGTTTAGGGGGCTCTGTTACATCCCTGAGGTGTGGGACTGGACTGGAGGGACGATAAGGAAGGTGAAATTAGGCCTTACCTGCTAATTGGTTTTCCTTGAGGAACTCCAGTCTAGTCTCGGAACCCTCCCTTCTGTAGTTCTATGTGCTTAAGCGATCCCAG
The DNA here is from genome assembly GCA_033557465.1 of Ichthyophis bannanicus. Taxonomy (NCBI): domain Eukaryota; kingdom Metazoa; phylum Chordata; class Amphibia; order Gymnophiona; family Ichthyophiidae; genus Ichthyophis; species Ichthyophis bannanicus. The sequence goes on along the minus strand of CM066032.1, from coordinate 675,273,555 downwards.
GCTGAAAGAAGTTCGACCACAATGAGTTGGCTGGGATCGTCCCAGCACCGGCAGCGGATGGGTAAGGTGTTGTTTTACAGGGTAGGCCCTTTCGGGCATTTGGACCCCGTTTTCTGGGTGGGTCAAAGAGGGGGCTGCCTTGGGAAGTTGGCATTTTGTTTTCCTGAGAGTTTAGTTATAAGTGTTAAGTTTGTTTTTTCTTGACATATTAACTTTTTTTATTTGATGCTCCTGTGAGTCTGCTTTGTCAATGGGTTACTGGGAGGCTGGGGGTGGTGCTAGCTGCCTAAGTATCCTGATGTCATCAACGTTGTGACGTGCTCAGTCTCCAAAGCTGCTGGAAGAGGTGCTCTACCCTGAGGTGCGGGACTGGACTGGAGTTCCTCAAGTTAAGCCAATTAGCAGGTAAGGCCCAATTTCATCATTCCCTACATCCTAGTTCTATGTAACCCTATTACATTAGCTCAGTTCACAAGTTCTATGTAAAAGTTTTATTTTGTTATGTTAATTGTAAACCACCCTTGATCTTTGGAAGGGGTGGTATATAAAAACTTTAAAAAAAGAAAGAATGTGCTTGCCTAGATCTAAAGCCTCAGGGCTCGATGGCTACACTAATTTCTTTTATAAAACCTTCCAAGCACAATTGGTGGGCATATTAGCCCAGGTCTATAATTCCTGCCTCCAAGAAGTTATTTTGCCATCATCTATGAGAGAAGCGGAAATTATAATATTACAACAGTTGGAGAAGGACCCCACATTATACAGATCCTACCGCCCCATATCTTTGCTAGGTATAGACCAAATACAATGGCCTGAATTCTGGCTAATCATCTACAACTGTTCATGGAAAAGTTAATCCACCCCAATCAATCTGGGTTCATTCAGGGGAGACAATGTGCGGATAATATTAGGAAAATTCTGAACCTTATAGCATAAGCCCGGTAAAAGTGGAGGAGTGGCCTAGTGCTTGGGGCAAGGTACTTCAGGCCAGAAGGTCGGGGGTTCAAATCCCATTAGAGGACAGCAACCTTGGACCGGAAGGACTGGGGTTTCTAGTCCCACAGGTGCTTCTTGTGGTCTTGGGCAAGCCACTTAACCCTCCATAGCCCATGTTCCCTGTAAAATAGTTATCTCCAAGTTATAATGTGTGATGAGGAAGCTGCCCAGAGCCCAGAGAATAGTGATAAAGGAAGGGAATTTACCCTAATCAAGGGACCTGTTTTGGCAGGTCACAGGAATAAAACTGCATATTTACCTAAAGGACAGGTTATTCCAGGCTGCAGTGGCCTGCAGAGAGCCTTTAATGGAGATGAGGTGCAGGAGTATAAACCCAGATTGAGAAACCCTTACGTCACTCCTAATTACTCGGCTGCCAGGAGAGAGTTTGACCACCAACACATGGGGAGTGCAAGGGAGGGGTTGGAAACTGGGACTTTAAAACTAGAACAGAATATGCAGAGAGCAAGCTTAAGCCTGGGAGACGAGGAGAGCGAGGAGGCAAGCCTGAGAGGAGGCTTGAAGGCAAGCATGAGAGCAAGGAGAGAGGAGCTCTGAGAGATTTATGTTCTTGGAGAGATTCCTGGGAGAAGCCAGCTTCAAGGGATTGGGGAAATCCAAAGGCTTGGAGAACTTCAGCTGGGAACCCTAAGAAGAGGTATGGAGCAGATGCCCTGAGGTCCAGGAATATAGACTGGAGGACAGGTTATAGTTCTGTGATCAAAGGTGCCACTGTGTGGACCATCTTGGACAAGTTACTGTGCCTAAAGGTGGAGGTGTCGCCCTCCTCCCCCCCACCTCCCTGGATGAGTGGGGCAAGGGCAGATACTTTATCTATCTATTTTGTGATACCAAATGTTCATGCAGTGTTTCGAGGAGTTCTTGGCTTCTCTGGATCTGGCTGAGGTATATTTTCCTATCCTGTTCTAGGCAGATCTTCAGAAATATCTGCATTTTGCTGTGCTTGGCTCTCCACTGTTATTTTGCCACCCCCTCTTTCGGGCTATCCACCACCCCAAGGATGTTCTCTAAGGTAATGGTGTTGGCGGCTGTGGCGCCAAGGGATTTGTGTCCATCCTTATCCAAGTCTGTTCCCTGTCAGAAGCATCTCGGGTGGCATCCCAAGTGGTGTCCTTTTTGGTAAGCCCACCTGGGTGATCAGTTGGGGAGCCAATTTTTGCCTTCCCAGTCCTTTGAATTTCTAGGAGTATGTTTTGACACTCGTCTGTGCGCAGCAGGGCCCCAGAGTCTGGAACTATCTTCAGCTCCTTGGATTGATGGCGGCAACTATAGAGATGGTGCCATGGGTGCATGCTCACATGTGACTGCTGCAGTGGTCCTTGTTGACTCAATGGTCCTCGAGTTCTCAGGAGTTTGATTGTAGGCTTCCGTTCCTATTAGTGAAGGCCAGCCTGCGGTGGTGGCGGAAGTCCTGTCTCCTGAAGAAGGGCATACTGCTGGACGATTTCTCCTGGATCCTGCTTTCAGTGGATGCCAGTCTCTCGGGCTGGGGTCTCCATTGCCAAGACCATAAGGCCCAGGGCCATTTGCAACCACAGGGAAACGGTATGGTCTATCAGCTGCCTTGAGGTGAGGGCCACTAAGTTGGCTCTTCTGCATTTCCGGCTCCTGGTCAAGGGCTAGGCAGTTCGAGTGTTTTCAGATAAAGCCACGTCAATGACTTTTATGTCAATCGACAAGGTGGCACAAGGAGCGTGGGGTGGTTCTGGAGATGGATCTCCTGTTTGCCTGGGCGGAGAAGAACCTCCTAGCCTAGCACGTTGCCAGAGTGTGGAAGTGTGCTTCCTCATTTGGCACTCTCTCTAAATCCTGGAGAGTGGGAATTGTCAGGAGACATTTCAGTTGATTCTACACTGCCGTAGTCACCCCGAAATGAATCTGGTGACGACCCTCTCCCTTGTCAAAGTTTGCCGTTTCTTCAGATAGAGTCCGAGGGCATCGGTGCTCTGACCCAGCCTTGGCCAAGTCAGCAGCTGCTGTATGTGTTTCCTCTGTGACACTTGGTGGGGCGTATGGTTCGGTATATAGAGCGCTACCCAGACAGGATTGTTCTGGTGATGCCGGATTGGCCATAGAGAGTGTGGTTCAGAGACTTGATGTGGCTCCTACAGATGCCTCCTCTTTGGCGGTCTCCATTTTGGAGGCTGTTGCAGCAGGGATTGATCGTCCTGGAGGACCTGGCTCCCTTCTTACTTATGGCATGGCTGTTGAAAGCACATAAGGACTACTTTTCAGCAGTGATTTCTTCTCTACTTGATGCCCTGAGGAGGTCTACCAAGCTAACAGAAATACAGATATAATGCCTCTGAGCGTTGTTGCTGCAGTTGGCTCCTAAGATGGCCAAGGTGTCCTCCCTGTTGGTCTTTTTGCAGGATGGCCTAGATGGCATATTTTAGCTCCCTGACTGGCCTGTTTCCGTGGTCTGGTGGTGGGCAAGTCTTTTGGCCTTGCACCTGGACGTCACACTTTTTCTCCAGGGGGTTCGGCACCTGCATCCTCCCCTTCAGTCTGTGATGCCTTCCTGGGATCTGTGTATGGTGCTCAGGGCCCTGATGGTGGCGCCCTTTGAGCTGTTGAAGCATGCTACCTTGAAGGATTTTATGCTCAAGACTGTCTTCTTGGTTGATTTTGTTCTGCCAGGCGGATTTCGGAGTTGCAGGCTGTCTTGCTGAGATCCTTATCTGTCCTTTTTCAGAGGAGACCATTTTCATTTGGCCTGGGTTTTCTTTCTTGCCTAAGGTTCTTTCTCTTTCACATGAACCAGGTGGTTTGCCTACCCTCCTTGCCAAAAGAGCAGCGTCAGGGAAAGGATAAGGATCCTCCGGTACCTGGAGTTACAGATCTCTTTTGTAAATCTGACCATCTTTATGTACTGTTTGCTGCCACTTCACTTTGCGTGGGCCAGCAAAGTCAACTTTGGGATGCTGGATTAAGGAGGCCATTGCCTCTGCGTATCTGCTGCGGAACCGAGCGGTTCGAGAGGGATTGCATACCCATTCTACCTGAGCACAAATGTTCTCATGGATCGAGCAGAGCTCGATAGCCCCTGGAGACATTTATCGGACAGCGACATGGGCATCACTTTCCACTTTGTCAAGCATTATCACTTGGATGTCCACATGTGGGCAGTCACGGCTTTTGGCTCAAACATTTTGTGAGCTGCTATTTCTTCTTCCCGCCTAATGGTGGTGTAGCTTTGGTACTTGTCTGCTCTGATTTAGCAGGACAATATGGAAGGTGACATTTTACTTACTGGTTAATGTCCTTTCCTTCAGTCGTGCTAGACCAGTCCAGGACCCACCCCTGAAACTGTATTTGCTCTACTGTTCTGCTGTGGTACCTTTGGGTCTGCTATGGTTTTTTTTTTGTTTTGTTTTTTATCCTTGGCTCTGCAGATTCATCTTCTGTTGACAGCCTTCTGCTGATGCTTTCCTGTACAGAGTTCTCTACTGTTGCTTACTGTGTATTGTCCTCAGCTGAGGTTGTGTGAGGCTTGCTATGTATCTCCCATATGCTTTGGGATGAATACCAAATAGCCTCTGGTGACTGAGGCAAATAGAGGCATAGGAGTGATGTCATTGAAATCTGAGCTTTTTATTGGTCCTTTGTTTTCACCAGTCTGCTGGAAGGGGAACACAACCCAGTTATCTGGACTGGTCTAGCAGGACTCAAGGAAAGGACATTAACTGGTAAGTAAAATGCCACCTTACTGCAGGGCTCGAAAAACCCCAGGTGCCAGGTCACCATGGCAATTAACAAATCAGACCTGGTGCCTGGATTTTGTACAGCAGCCATAGGGAGGAAGATTGGTAGGCTGTGGCAATGGTGGAAGTCTGTTACTTGAAGGTCAGTTCGGGAGGCAGTGGCAGGAGTCTTTGTTTATGGCGCAAACAAGGATTCCTGCTGCTGCCGCTGCCTCCTGATCTTTGCATAAGGTTTATTGATCTTTCAGGTGCTGGGACTCCCATTTGGGAAACCCTTTTTGCCGCAACGTGGCTTAGTTTTTATTTTCAAGGCACTTTCTTCGTATTATTTTTTTCTTTGTGTTTTTTAATTTTTTCCAATAGTCACGTACAGCAGGGCACATGCAGGATTAGCACTGTGATGAGTTCTTTTTCCCCCATTTTGTTGGGGATTTATGGGACTTGGATTTTTTTTTTTTTGCAACATCAGGACTCCCCTTAGTGGTGCTGGGGGCCCTTTGCCAATTCTGGGACCTTCTCTTCTTTCTCCACATCTGCCTCATTCGTGGGGCGGGTGGTCCTCAAAGAGGAAGCCAGTGGTGTCTTGCGGAGAGCTGAGGGGACTTTAGGATCAGGTCATTGGGCCCTGTGGGGCCACAGGGAACCCATTCGCCCAACTTTGAGCAGTAGCTGCTGAAACAACTTTCAGATTGTTTGTTTGTTTTTCATTAATTTTTAGCTGCTTGGCAGCCCCCTTAGCAAGGGTCTGGGGCCTTATCTCTCTTTCACCTGGGCACTTCTCTTGTCATCTTGCCTTATTCCCTACAGGGGTTGGTTAGGATACTGATAAATATTCTACTGCATCTGAAGGTGAGTCTCAGAAATAAACAGATATTCCTCTTATGGAGGGTGAGGATCTGTCTGTGATCTGCCTTTTACACTAGAAAGAACCTCCCTGTGCTGATTCAGAATGCTATGGCAGCCTTGAGAACTGAGGAGTCTCCGTCTACTCTACTCTACCATCTCAGGTGGGCCCCATCCTGGAAGGTATCAGACAATTCTTTCTGGGGTTTTCCCTTTATCCGAGCCCATGGAACAACTCTTGGTATCTCAGTGGGCGAATCTGGAGTTGGGCCTAAAGGATCCAAAGGGTTCAGCGCAGCTATTTCCCTTACCTCAAGGCAAGCTGGGCCAGCATTTCGGACTCTCTTGAGTGGATACCCTGTCATGGCAGTCACTAAGCACATGATTATCCCTGTGGAAGGAGATACTACGCTTAAGATGACCTAGATTGGCCACTGTGTGAAACAGGATACTGGGCTCGATGGACCTTGGTCTGACCTAGTATGGCATATCTTTTATGTTCTTAAGGACATTAGTGACAGGAAAGTAGAGAATCTCCTAAAGAATGCATTCACAGAATTGGCTTTGGGTTCACATGACTGTTTGTACAGGCTTAATAACCAGATGGCTTATGTGCTTGGTTCAGAAACTGCCGGATAGCCTGAGTCTGCCAGACTAGAGTTGGAATCTGCATTTTTGGCCGATGCTCTATACGATATGTTTAGAGTGACATCCATGTCATGGCAGCAGTGGTTATAGCTAGGCAGTGACTCTGGCAGAGCCTCTTCCAGAGTTGGTAAAGGTATTGGTGCCCTAGGCAAATCTTAAGCCTTACACATCTTCTGGCTGTCAGAATCTATTGTTTAGCTTGAATGCCCTGCTCTTTTCCGCCCCCAGAAGTTGCTGCCCTAGGTGACTGCCTGGGTTGCCTAATGGTTGGGTCAGCCCTGGGCTCTGGTTTTGCAAGTGGGCAGCAAATGCAATCTCCAAGTTTCATCTAAGCAAGCTCTCTTTTAGGGGCAGGCCACTTTTTTGGTGAAGATCTCAAAGTTGGTGAAGGATCTAGACAAGGCCCATCCTCAGAGGCTGTCAGAAGAATGGCCTAAAGGTGCTCTTTAGGCCTCTCAGAGAATTTCTCGTAGAGACTAGAGGTGCCAGAGGGCATCCAAAGATTTGGGTTCAGCCTATTGCCCTCAGAGCTGCCCCCTTCAGGCGTGGATCCATTTTGGGGCTTCCAACCACTCCTCAGTGATCGATACCGGAGCCAGGAAGCCCTCATAGTAAGATCCGGTGAGTCTTTCAGGCTACAGGAGGGTGACTTTGTAAGTATTAGTGTATGTGTCTCATATCCCTGTGTGTTAAATGTATCCCCCAATTGTGTTGTGACCGCTTTGATTGAAGGATAAGGCGGTATACAAAACTGTCTAAATAAAATAAATAAATAAATAAATAAAATAAATAAACTTTATCTCTAAATGGACCTTTATTGCATCAGACCAATGGGTTCTAGAGGTTCTAGGTCAGGGATACACATTGAAATGTGCTGACCCTTAAGGAGACTCCATTGTAGATCCTCCTTGCATCTTCCCACTCAAGCGAGTGGTAGCCACAGAAACCTTGCAGCATCTTCTACCATAGCAAGCTATTTTCATCATGCCTTCCACAAAGCAAGGTCAGGGCCGTTATTTCCTCCTTTGTGGTGCCCAAGAAGGGCAGTTCTTTTAGCCTATCCTGGATCTGAACGTAGTCGGTGCCAGGCTCGGGGTCCCCCATTCTCACATGGAAACCAGTTATTACATCTGTTTGGCTGGGAGGAATTTCTAACTTGCCTGGATCTAACAGAAGCCTACTTTTGTATTCTCATTTTCCAGTGAAAAGCATCAGCTATTCCTACACTTCTGGATCCTGGGCTCTTATTTCCAGTTCTGGACTCTGCCTTTTGCTTAACTACAGCTTCCCTGCACCTTCTCAAAAGTGATGGTGCAATGGCAGCATCCCTGTGCAAGCGCGGGATCTGGGTTAATCTTTCCTTGGATGACTGGCTGATCCATACTCCTTATGGAAACTGAGAGAGGACAAAGTTCTCATGATTCAGTGGCAGGAACAGCTGGGGCTGGTAGTCTGTTATCCCAAGAGCAGCCTCCATCCTTCTCAAGAGTTGGAGTATTTGGGGATGCATTTTAAAGCTCTTCAGGGTTGCGTTTTCCTCACAACAGAGAGGATGCTCAAGCCTCAGAAACAACTCGAGTTTTGTCTGCAGCCTGCCTCCCAGACCTGGGACTAGCTTCAGCTCCTAGGGTCCATGGCATTGACTCTGGAATTGGTCCCATGGACCAGAGCACACATGCGCCTGCTACAGACATACCTATTGTTCGTTTGTGCCATGCTCTCAACTCTTGACCAGACCCTTCCCCTCCTTAGGGAGCTTAGGAAACAGTTGACATGGTGGCTTCAAATCTGCCATCTGTTGATCGTATGCTACTGAAAGTCCTAGATTGGGTGGGTGGTTTTCACCACCGATGCCAGCTTGAAAGCTCTGGAGGCTGTGATAAGGAAGCTTATCAAAGCTCAGGGAGTAATGACAAAAGAGGAGAATTTACTCTGATTAAGGGACCTGTGCTGGCAGGTTATAGAAATAAGACAGCTTGTTTCCCTAAAAGACTACATGTTCCAGAATGCACCATTATGCAGAAAGTCCCTAGGGGAGCTAGAGTGGGAAAGCATGAGTCTAATCAGAGAAAGCATTATGTCATCCCTAATCAAACAGCCTCTAGGGGAGAGCTTAATCCACAACACCTGAAGAGTGCAAGGGAGGAGTTGCAATCTAAGCCCTTTAAAACTAGAGGGGAATGTTCAGGAAGGCAGAAGGGGTGGAGAACCAGACGGAGTCCAGGAAGAATGAGAGGAGGAACAGAAGAAACATCCTGAACCTGAAGGAACAAGGACAAGGAAGCAGACGGTCCAAGAGAGGAGCTCAGAGAAGTACGTATGCCTGGAGAGATTCCTGGGGGAAACAACCTACAGAGGACTGGAGAAAGCCAGAGGTCTGGAGATCCACAGCCAGGGACCCTCAAGCAGGACCTAGGAAGAAGTCTGTTGCAGCTAAGGAGAAAAGGAGCCCAAATACCTCTTGGAGGTCGTCTGGAGAGAAGAGCCTGAGGTCCAGAGATACCAACTGGAGGACAGGACACAGAAGCTCTATTGCATACTGGCCAAAATATCAGAAGAAGCAGCCTGATGCTTGCCTGGATTCAGGTATGAACTGTGAATGTTTCTCTAGCTTTGAGCAATGCAAACAGCAGGGAAACAGTTTCTTTCTGTATAGAGGTCAGTTCATAAAACCCTCTGAGCCAGACAGTGAAAGTGAATCTATGCAATTTCAGGAGCAAGGTTTAATATCTGATGAAGAGAATGTTTATATGGACTGTTCTTTGAGTAAGTTGTTATTTTAGGAAAATCCTAAAAATAAGAGTAAACATCAAAAGGAAACATTCTAAATACTGGCTTCCCATAAAGTTTTGTTGGAAAGAAAAACTTTTGGGAAAGTTTGCATGTGTGCTGAAAACAAGCTACTGATTGCAGCTTATTGTCACCTGTTGGTAGAGCAGAGCACAGCACAAGCCATGCACACGTGGGATTTAAAAGTTATTTTCTGTGTGGAGAAAGAGAGCTATGTTTTTGTAAAAAGAAGTTTTCCTTTTTGGTTTTGTTTCACCTCAGCACTGATAAGGAGTTGATTAGCAGTGGCTGTAAGAAAGCCTTTCTGTTCCATAAAGGACTTTGATACTTATTTACATAAGCATTTTTCAGTTGCCTTGTTTATATTGCATAAACCCTGGAGAAGTTATCCTGGATGTGTTACCAAGTATATCTGTGTGTGGGATAATCACCCCATAAATAAACTCTAATTTTGCCTTACACTCGACCAACTACAAGGTTTCTTCATTTATTTAAAAGGCAAGCTTTGTGTGAATGGACTTCAATAACCACAATCCTTTGCAAGATAGATAATTTACATACTTGCCAAGATGGTGGTACCTTCATAACAAGCACACCCTTTTACAAGGCTCACTGTCTCGGCCATATGACTCAGAGTTTGAGCCCCTCAGGAGGTCTCCTGGCCGATCAATTGACTGACTGGAGGCCAGAGTAGTCTGGCTGGTACTGGAGAAGTTCCAAACTTTACTAATGGCCACAGTGGTCTGTTCTTGGTCAATGCCACAGTGGCGGCATACATCAGCAAACAAAGAGGGACATGAAGTGCTGGAGTGGCACTTGAAGTGGATGCCCTGTTCAGTGGAGGAGCACCTGGTTGCTCTGTCAACAGCCCACATAGTGGGTATCGACAACATTCAGGCCAACTTCCTGAGTTGAAACACGGAAGAATATGGGGAGTGGGAGTTCAGCCTCATAGTGCAAAGGTGGGACCTCCCGGTGTTTGATCTGATGGCCACGCAAGATAACACCAAGATGAACAACTTTTTCAGTCACTCCAAGTGTGGACTCAGAAAGGGATTCCCTGTCTTCCCTCCATGGCCCCTGGTGAGCAGCCTCCTCTACAGTATTTTGACTGATCTAGGGTTTGTGATCCTAGATTAGCTGTGCAGACCATGGTACATGGATCTAATGGGGTTTTTAGTGAGGGTCCCTGCTCTGACCCCTGTTAACAGAGGACCTCACTCCCTTCTCACTTGCATTTTTGTTGCTGTGCCTGATGAAGATTCACCTGTGGTAAGAGTCAAATATTAGTTTCAGTTGTTTGTTCCGATGGTTGAATGTTAATTTTGTTTATAGTTTTGTTTTTTAAAAGTTTTTCGGTCTTGCTTACTGTTTGGGAAGTATCTTACTGGCTTCTCTCAGTTCTGTACCAGAGGGTATACTGCATGATGATGTCATAGAAAAATACTCATCTGTTTGTTTCCACTGGGACCTGAATGCAGGGCTGGCCCAACCACTAGGCAGTCGCCTAGGTGGCAACTTCTGAAATGTGGCAAAGAACAGGGAATTCAATGCTAAACAATAGATTTTGACAGTCAAGGGCCCCAGAGTTGGTTCGAGGTATTGATGCCTACGTTTTTGCCTGGCACCAACACCTGCCCTGGTTGGTCTGTCAGGATTCAAGGAAAGGAAATGATCAGGTATGATTAAAATTTCTCCCTATTTGACTTTTACCCCTCTGCTTTGTTTTGAAGATTGGCATTTTATGCAGTAGAGTTGCCTGTCTATTTTGCAACTCTGGAGCTCATGCCTTGGGTTAACTCTTCAGTCTTCTTCTAGCTTGGATTTAATTTTGAGGATCATTAGATTATGTTGCCCTCCCTCTTATTTTTTTCTATTCATAGAAGAGGCTCTTGTTATGCAAAGGGGCAGATCATGTCCAGTATGTATCCCCTGTTATTGCTGTTTGGCAGAAGACGAATAACAATTGCCTCATTTGTCTTTTCAGATCCCTTTGGGGTTCAGTCATTTGTTAGAAATATTGGAAGCGGACCAAGAAATGCTGAGCAAAGAAACCTTCTCCACTACTTTTGGCTTTGAAGGAGAGGTTCATAACAAAATCAGTTTGAGGCTATTTGAGGAGGATAGATTCCCTGGTTTCAGTATTTTCTTTTTCTAACCTTTGCATTTATGCCAGATAGACACAGCTTATCCGTTCATCAGTGTTATGTTAATCCCTCTCAGCAAGGTATATTGTTTGCCGGTTGTATATAGCACTTAGTGAAACTATTCAAAAAGCTCCACATACGCATATGACGTTTTGGTCAGAGGTTTAGCTGCAGTCATTAAAGTATTTTATATATCACTGAGCCTAATCACTGCCCAGTTAAAGATATTAATGTGGATATATGTGACTTCATGACCACTTAAGTGGGATGTGTCAAAATCTCCTTTGTGTTGGAGATTTTGTGGGCAGGAGGTTGACCTTTTCTATATGTAGTGATCTTCTCCCACAATTCATAGTTCTTGGAGCCTGGCTCAGCCTGCTATCTGCAACATTACAGTAATAAATAACCCCTTTGATATTCCTATGTGACTATTAAGGATGAGAGGCACCTTTTATGGCCTGAAAAAATGAATTTGATTAGATGTTCATTTCTGGCTGCCAAGTCCTCTGTTAGGGTGTGGAAGTGGAAATACAACCATGACTCTTAGGGTATGGTTATATAAGGCTTGGGATTTTTTTTCTTAAACTTAATTTTTATTGAACCTTTCTTTTGTGCGATCTACAAATAAAGACAGCACATGTGATCATCAAAAAATAGATTCCATGTACATCCGTATAAAAGATTACAACCAACAACACTAAAAAACCAAACAATTACATGCTTTTCTTCTACCATCTTCCCTATTCCATTCCTCTGTGTGGGGGTAGGATACAAGGACTCTATCTATTTTCCACCTCTCATGTACTGATTCCTGTGCCCCTTTCATTTAGATAAGTTCAACCTCTTCTGATAGCAAGGCATTAGTCTCCCTCCTCTTCAGCTCCACTTGACACAAGAGCTCCTCTGTCTGATTCTTCTTGTGCGCCTCCTCCAGCTCTTTCAACTCTGTCCAGATCCAACCTACACTGGGCCCTCAACCTTTTTCTTCCTAGCTACCACTTCTTTGAGCTTATTCCAGGCAACCGTCTTAAAGGCGTCCCGCATCACTGTTAAAGGGGACTCTGCGTTGTCATTAAACAAATGCTTTTTAATCACTTCCCTTACTTGTCCCTCCACATCTTTTTCCAGGAGTAAGGATGTATTCAAAACCCAGTGGCGTTGCATTCCCTTTGCTCCAGATCGAGCGCCCAGTTATAGATGAACAGGGGCATGGTGAACCCATACTACCGTATGTTACCTATAACACACTGCCAAGCCAATGGGCACAGCAAGGGAGGGAGAAAATAGTCCGGCTGGGAATAGGATTTGTAGACTGAGGAGCAGCAGGTGTAATTCCTACTCACTGGGTTTTTCACACTCCAGATATCTACTAGGTCAAAATATTGCATGCATGCAGGCAGCCAAATTGTCCCTTGTGCAGGACCCTCCCTCTCCATCCGTCCAATCCATGCTCCTATCCATAACCAAGTTGAAGTTTCCAGAATATAGTGTGGAAAGAGTTGTCCAAGCTTCAGTTCTGCTAAGTCTCCCTCAACAATTTGGCTTGCCCCTTATTGGGCGTGTACACATTGACTAAGCATAGGGCTAATTTTTGCCATTGAATGTCTACTGCTAATACTCTGCCCTCCCCCATCCCTCCACTTATTTCAAATTTTATATTGAGATTGTTTGTTTCCTTATTAGAGTAGCAATGCCTGATATTTATTTTACCATTGTTAGTGTGCTGTTTATTTATCTGTAAACTTGCCAGTTTTCTCCATTCCTACCTGTCTTTTACATATCCTCACAACTTTTATCCCTCCCTCTCCCCTCTCCCCTCATTACCACGCTTATACACAGAAGCACCTAATCCTTTGTGCTATCTCTCCCACCTACCCTTATTTCTTCTGGCCTCCATCTCTCTTCTGTGGCTCTTCATCACTTTTCCTATTCTTCATACTACCTAATTTTTCCCCTCCTACCAACATCTCCCCTCCTCCCCTCATCTCCCCTTTACCATCCTTACTTCTCCCTCCATCCTATCTTCTACCCTGTCATTAGCACTTGAGCTTCACCATTTTCTCCTTTCGATTCAGCCATCTCTTCTCTTTCTGATGACCTCATAAGAACATAAGATATGCCATAATGGGTCAGACTAAGGTCCATCGAGCCCAGTATCCTGTTTACAACAGTGGCCAATGTAGGTCATAAGTACCTAGCAGTTTCCCCAAAAGACACAGGTTCCACAGTGCTTGTATTGGGTCAAGCAGTGATATCCTTGGTCCCTTTTTAATAATGGTTTATGGATCTTTCCTCCAGGAACTTGTCCAAACCTTTTTTTAAACCCAGCTACATTAACAGCTTTTACTACATCCTCCGGTAACAAATTCCAGAGTTTGATTACATGTTGAGTGAAAAAAATATTTTCTCTTATTAGTCTTAAATAGATTACCCTGTAGCTTCGTTGCATGTCCCCTAGTCTTTCTATATTCTGATAACGTAAACAACTGATTTATGTTTACCCATTCCACTCCATTCGTTAATTTATAGACTTCTATCATATCTCCCCTCAGCTGTCTCTTTTCCAGGTTAAAGAGCCGTAACCTTTTTAACCTTTCTTCATAGGGGTATCCTTCCATCCCCTTTACCATTTTGGTGGCTCTTCTCTGAACTGTTTCTAATAACACTATATCCTTTAAGATATGGCAACCAGAATTGCACACAATATTCAAGGTGCGGTCGCACCATGGAGCGATACAGAGGCATTATAATATCCTTTTGTTTTATTTTCCATTCCTTTCCTTATGATACCTAGCGTTCTATTTGCTCTCTTGGCCGCCGCTGCACACTGGGCAGAGGGCTTTAACATGTTATCCACAATAACGCCTAAATCTTTTTCCTGGGTGGTAGTTCCTACTGCGGAACCTTTCATTGTGTAACCATAGTTTGGTTGTTCTTCCCTAGGTACATAACTTTGCACTTGTCCACATTAAATTTCATCTGCCATTTCGATTCCCAGTGTTCCAATTTATCATTATCCTCTTGCAAATTTCCACAATTCTCATGGGTTTTAACAACTTTAGTTTTGTGTCATCTGCAAATTTGATAACCTCACTCATTATTCCCTTTTCCAGGTCATTTATGATTATGTCAAAATGCAGCGGACCCAGCACAGATCCCTGGGGTACACCACTATTCACTTATTTCCATTGGGAAAATTGGCCATTCAGCCCTACCCTCTGCTTTCTATCTTTTAACCAGTTCCTGATCCACAATAGTACACTGCCTCCTATCCCATGACTCTTTAGTTTTGCCAAAAGTCTCTGATGAGGAACTTTGTCAAAGGCTTTCTGAAAGTCCAAATACACTATATCAACCGACTCACCTTTGTCTACCTGTTTATTCACACCTTCAAAAAAACATAACAGATTAGTAAGACAAGATCTTCCTTGTCTAAAGCCATGTTGGCTGTCTCCCATTAAGCCATGGCTATCTACATGTTCACTAATTTTGTTCTTTATGATGGTTTCTACCATTTATCCTGGTACTGATGCCAGGCTCACTGGTCTGTAGTTTCCCGGATCACCCCTGGAATCCTTTTTAAAAATTAGTGTTACATTAGCGATCCTCCAATCTTCAGGTATTACAGATGATTTTAATGATAGTTCACAGATTACTAATAGCAGGTCTGCAATCTCATATTTCAGTTCTTTCAACACCCTTGGATGTATACCATCCAGTCCAGGTGATTTGCTACTCTTCAGTTTATCAAATTGTTGTAATACATCTTCCCGGTGTAACGATATTTCTTTCAATTCTTCTGCAGAATCACCTTTAAATACCACTTCAGTCATGGGTAACATCCCTACATCTTCCTCAGTAAGGACCAAATCAAAGAATTAATTCGGCGTCTCCGCTATAACCTTGTCCCCTTACTGCCCCTTTTACCCCTCTATCATCTAATGGACCAACTGACTCATTCACAGTTTTTTTTTGCTACGAATGTACTTGAAAAAGTCTTTATTATGCGTTTTTGCTTCCACAGCAAGTTTCTTCTCAAATTCTCTCTTTGCCTGCCTTATCAATGCCTTGAAAGATGCTTTTTTTGGCAACAACAGCCTCTCTGACCTCACCTTTAAACCATGCTGCCAGTTTTTTGGACTTCCTTCCACTTTTCTTAAAGCGTGGAATACAGCTGGTCTGGGCTTCCAAGATAATATTTCTAAACACCCAAGCTTGATGTAAGTATTTTAACCTTTGCAACTGCTCCTTTTAGTTCTTTCTTAACTATTTTCCTCATTTTATCATAGTCTCCCTTTCGAAAGTTAAAAGGTAGTACTGTGGATTTCCTTACCATCCCTCCTCCATTAATTAAATCAAACGCAATCATGCTATGATCACTATTGCCAAGTGGCCCCAACACCCTGATCTCTTGCACCAGATCTGGTGTTCCACTAAGGACTAGGTCCAATATGGTTCCCCTCTAGTCAGTTCATGAACCTGCTGTTCCAAGAAGCAGTCATTTATTTCATCTAGGAACTTTATCTCCCTAGCATGTCCTTCCGTGACACTGACCCAGTCAATACCGTGGTCATTGAAATTGCCCATTATTATTATTGTGCTGTAACTTTTGTTAGCTTCCTTGATTTCTTTGAGCATTTCATCATCCATTTGTTCATTCTGGCCAGGCGATCGATAGTACACCCCCACCGCCATCGCCTTCCCCTTTTTACATGGAATTTCAATCCATAGAGATTCTACAGCAAATTTTGTTTCCTGCAAAACTTTAATCCTTTCTGACTCAATGCCCTCTCTAACATAGAGCGCATCCCCTCCACCAATTTGATCAGCTCTATCATTACAATTTAGTTTGTACCCGGGTATCACAGTGTCCCACTGGTTGTCCTCCTTCCACCATGTCTCTGAGATTCCAATCATATCTAACCTCTCATTTAGTGTTATATATTCTAACTCTTCCATCTTAGTTTTTAGACTTCTAGCATTTGCAAACAAGCATTTTAGAGATTCTAATTTATTCATATTAATCTGGCTATTGGTAGGCATGGGTAATTTGGAAGCTTTAAGCTCTGTCTGCTCCATACTCAAGGGCATTTGGGCTACTTTACTCTTTTTTGGAACCTCTCTGTTTTTGGTAGTATCCTTCAAGGATACATTGTTTCGAACCATGCGCTCTTGGGCGACTGTCAGCTTTCCCCTATTATCTAGTTTAAAAGCTGCTCTATCTCTTTTTTTAAAGGTTAATGCCAGCAGCCTGGTTCCATCCCGGTTAAGGTGAAGCCCATCCCTTCGGAAGAGCCCTTCCTTTCCCCAGTTCACCATTCTTACAGCCATGCTATCTCTTCTTTGCCCCACAGTTTTCTACTCCTTCTGTCATCTGGAGATATCAACCCCAGCCCTGGCCCCCTTAGATTTTTGTCACACTCTGAGAAGTGATCTTCATGCAACACCTGAAATCTTATTCATATCCCTCTCCTTTTCCCTTCCTCTTTCCCTTTCTCATGTGCCTTGTGGTACGCACACTACATCTCAAATAAACCTGCCTTTCCTTATCGTTCCCCCAGTCCAGTCCCGGACCTGTGGGTAGTGTCACCTCACCAGCAGCTTGGTAACTGAGCATGTCACAACTCTGACATCAGGGCATACATACTGTGGTGGCACCTCCCACCAGAGCCAGTATCTCAGTCTTCAAGCAGCTGGGGTGAGGAGAATCCTTAGGTCAGGCTTACTAGAGGAACAAATAAGGAATTGATAGACTTTAAATTTAAAACACTTGGGACCAGGGGTCAGCTAAATTATGCACTATGTGGCTGAGGCACTGAATTTGCTAAAAAAAAAAAAAAAAAAGATGAAAGAAAAAAAGGCACAAGAGAGAGCCGGGAAGTCAGACAAGCCACCCCCAGGACAGAGAGAGAGAGGAGATTGCAGCTGCACTCCTCCTCACTGTCAGTCAGCCTTGATGTTTCAGGGACACTTGACAGAAAGAATTGCCTGGTGAACACTTCTGACAATGCCGAAGCTCTGCTGGCAGCTGAGCATCGTGCAGGAAGTGGGGGAAGTAAAGAATTCCATCGGGTGAGTATCTCCAGGAACAAGCAGGAATGAGTCTTCACATATGGGTACGTAGGTACCGACGGAGCCTGCACGGGAATGCTCCCCAGCATCCAATCAGAAAGCTTTTGGGAGCATCCCTCACGCCTGCGCGGTGACTTCCTGCCTTTCCCACTGCCTCTCCTCAGTTTTCGTTTTTCCGCGGAGCCAACAGGACGTCCTCCTGTCACCGCAGAAACTTTTTTCTTTAAAATCCTTATTTTTCTTTTTTTCTTGTGGTCGCGGCCGACTTTCCCGTCGATACCGGTACCGCCGGTGCTTTATTCTTTTCTTTTTCAAACTTAGAGAAATATTTCTCCTCAGTTTTTTATTTTAACTTTTTTTTGGGCCTACCAGGCCTTTCCAACATGGAGCCTTCTTCCCCTAAGAAGTGCCTTCACTGTGGCAACTTAGTTTTCTTTTTAGACTCCAATTCTTGGTGTCTAACCTGTTTTTGGGTCCTGACCCTTTTTCCCCTGATACCTCAGGCTATATCATTGGGAGAAGACCTTCCCTTTTTCGAGTTTCCCTCGATGCCGTTTTTCCTCCTGAGGTGAGGACACCGGTTTATTCTTCTCTCCAGGATCAGGTAACCCACAAACAGTCTGTTAAGACTAGCCAATTCTTGAAGGGTAAGTCTCATGCACAGCATGCTGACGGCTCCGGCCTTGCCCTCAAGATCCCATTGGCAATAAAACCCCGGCGGGAGTCTTCGGGCTCCAAAGCATTCACGGGGTTTCGGGTTGTTCCTGGGGCTCACCCCTCACAGAACATACCTGAGCCGTGCCAGGGGGTGGTGTCCGCTTCGAGCGGTACCGATAACACGGCATCGGTGTCGAGTGCTGCACTCTTCACCAGGGATCGTCATCTGGTGTCCTCGGTACCTTCGGGGCCGATCGATACGACCCAGATTGACTTTCCTATATCTTCACCATGCTCGGGGTTGCTACCGGCTTCGAGCGGTACCGACACCCCGACATCGGTGCCGGTGTCGAGGGGTCCTCTCTTCACCGGACATCGTTTTTGAACGTCCTCGGTACCTTCAGTGCCGTTCGATGAGGTTCCAATTGACTTTCATGTATCGGCATCGCTGATACCACCTCCAACGTCGGTACCTTCTAGACATGCATCGATAGACTCGCTCGCTTCGATGCCGAGTCTAGAATCGATATCCAGTCTGGATGACTTGGTACCGACGCGTTTCGGAACCGATCCATATCGTTTCCGGCTATGCAGTACCGAGGATATTCGCCAAGGCTCTCTGGTTACCTCGGTACCGCTTCAGCAGCCCACGATTGCTGCTTTGATGACATTATCGTCTCCGGTACCGGTGTCGGGGGCGATTCCTGCAGTTCCATCGGTGCCATCGATCCTTTCTATGCCTAGTTTGGAATCGATACCAGGCACTGACGATGCAGTACTAACTGCCTCAAATCAGAACTGTCAGTATCACTGTCCATCGAGCAGGATTCTTTTTCTGCACCAGTCCAGTATATCTTCTGGTGCTCAAGCTGCTCCTTCAACCTCAGCTTGCCCAGGATTAGTTCCTATTGGAAATCCTTCTTTTCAGAAGTTTCTCCTTGACATGGCAACCTTTCTTGCCATTCCTATTCCTGGTTTTTCTTTTGACCAAGATCCTGCTGATATGGATAATATAATGCTTCCTTTACATCATTCTTTACAGGATCTTCTTCTGAGGATATGGAATCACCCTTAAAGGTTCCTTTGCCTTCTACAGCCATTAATGTTCTGTATCAGGTACCTCCCTCTCCAGGGTTTCAGAAAAACCAACTTCCACATCATTCCATTGTAGTGGAATCAGCATTGAGGAAAGTAAGAAGCAAGAAGAAGCATTCTTCTTATCCGCCAGGTCGTGCATCTAAAGCACTTGATGCCTTTGGACGTCAAACCTTCCAAACTTCTATGCTGGCTTCAAGAATTATTTCATATATTTTATATGAGTCTGACACTTCAGGAGGTCACAGACAAATTATCTCTTTTGTCTCCTTTTTTGTCAGAACCTAAGGCCTCTGATTATTCCTTGCTTCTTAATCATAGCAGGAATATCTCTTGGTTCCTTTCTCGTGCTTCTCTAGACTCTTTTGAGTCTGTTAGCAGATCCTCTGCTATTGCCATTGGAGCACGTCATACAGCCTGGCTGCAGGCTTCCGACTTGAACAGATGGGCACAACATATACTGGGTAATTCTCCTTGTACTGGAGAAAATCTCTTCAATAGAGAGGCTTTGCGTCAGGTTGCTCATTGCTCCACTGACTTTCCTAGTTCTAGAAACCGTCCTAAGCCTTCTTTTTCCCCAGGACGTAGGAAATGTCCTACCAAACCTTCTTTCCCTAAGAAAAGAAAGTTTCACCCTTCTTCTGCCCATCCTCCAGATGTACCCAAGCAAGGGACATCTCATCCTCGTCTGAAGTCTCCAGACTCTAACCAGGCTAATCGTAGCCAGCAACCATAGGTTCCTGTATGTTACAATCTACAGTTAACTTCTTCTTACCAGAAGTTATTCTTCAAACTCTACACTGGGTTTTCTTTTCAGTATGCTAAGCTGTTAGGATATTTTTGTCCATGGGTTACAGAATTCTCCCTTTCTTTTTATCATAAAGGGAGATTATAATTATCCCATGATACTTTCTGTCCCCACATGGACATTTTTTCCTTCAGCTGACTTACCATATGGTATGTCACCTTCCAACTCTCTCTCTTCCAGGGGTTCCCCTGCTTGAGTTGGTACCATACTGAAACACTTCTCTTTCTTTCCAGTGTAGATTTTTTTTTGTTATCCTTCAATGCATGCTCTGAACAACTCATTAGACAGGGACGGGAACATCTCCGCTCCCTTTATCTGTTTTCTCTCTGTTTTCATACAGGAGAATCCCCTCTGTTCTTTTGTTCAGTTGCTGTGCATGCAGAAGTTTCAGTGCTTACTTTAATGCTTCTTGCAAGCTACTTTCAACTATCTTGCATGATACTATTCACTACACGTTATCTTCTTCTAGCCATATCCTTACCTAGGATGTGGCAACACATCTGACTACTGTCAGTTTTATCTCATAATTCTCCTGCACAATGCTCTCTGCAATCTTCAGAGAAGCTTTCTACTATGGGCCCTTGCTATAGAGCATTGAATTTTGTCTCTGAGGGTTTTCCATATAATAGAAAAAGCTTATATAGTCATTCCATGGCTATATAGGTTCTTTATACCCTCTTGTCTCCTATTGTGATGCAGAAGACAAGCTTTTTTCTGCGTGAATGTCCAAGGAGTTCCCAATCTGGCAGGAATCTACCCCTTTTTTCCTTACAGCTTGGCATTATTTTTTCTACTCCACTTGGACAACGCATACTCTTGCTGTACATGATACCCCTGAGCCCCTTGACTGGGTCATCCAGGAGTCTTAGTCTATGCGTTTTCTTGTCCTTTGGACATGTCAGAGTCCTCCAGTACTCCTGACATGCTCTTACCAGACTGCTATTATCCTCTGTTTTTCACGCAACCATACTGGTTATCCACTGAAATACATTCCTGCACCACGGAGATAGATTCTCTATATATCTTCAGGTGGTTTTCACCCCCTTATTATTAGATTAATCTTTTCCCGTCACATTCCCCATGTGAATGTTTTTGTGGGGCTCAGTTGCAGGCATGTATCCTCAGACGTCTAGTCATGTCTGTATATGTCTTATACATACATATTTTTGTAATCTGTATGGGCATAAGCCATGCCCATCTATATCTATATATATATATATATGTATCTATACCTCTCTCTCTCTCTCATACATATATATATATCACACATATCTGGACATCTATGCACATATATCTAGATACCTATGTATCTCCATATGTGTATATATATGTGTGTGTGTATATATATATATATATACACCCATTGGGAGATGTCCATAGGACACTAGGTATTACCTACTATCTCCCTAACTGTCTGTGCTATAAAGCTTTTACCTCCTTAAGGGGTCCAGACAGTCAACTTGCCTATTCTCATACGGCTCAGTAAGTGGGAGCGGTTATACACACAATTACTGCTGTGACGTCAACAGCTTCTATTTTTGTTATAGACCTCCCTATCCATGAAGTATCAAACTTCAATGTCTTCCTATCTCTTACCAGCTAGGAATGACAGTGTACATCTTCACTATTTCTGAGTACACTTCTGTTCTCCTTGGGAATAGGGGCTTTTTTCCATATCCCCTCTTCCCTTCCGGACTGGGCTAATTCTCCAGATCGGTCAGTCTTCTTCTTTTAGTCCTTAATGTTAATAACTCTGTACCTAAAAGAGTTTTCAGCTTTTTCCTATAAAGCTTTCCATTGAAGACCTGCCGTTCTTCTCCTGCCCCAGTTGACACCTGGGTCACCTGCCCATTCCAGATTTGGAACTTCATCCTCATTGCTGTGACGTTACCTTGAAGATTCCGCTACTGCATCTACAGTACACTCCATCACAGTTCTACTTCCTACAATCCAGTAGGTAAGCTCTATATTGTACTAGTTCATTAAATATTTTAATGATACTTGACATACATTCTAAAGACTCCTCTCTCCTGTAGTCTTTAGATTTGCTGTTCCTTACAGCTCTTCTCTATTCAACTCCTACCCCCCATCCCTCAGGGGATGCCGGGGATCCAGGTTTGGAAAATGCCATCCTGTCCAGGAATGCGCATTTTATGGGATCTTCCCTGGCACCCACAGCTAGGGAGTCCCCATATGTGAAGACTCATTCCTGCTTGTTCCTGGAGATAGCACAGTTACTTACCTGTAACAGGTGATCTCTGGGAACAGCAGGAATTAGTCTTCACAACCCACCCAGCTCCACTAGGAGTTGTATCTATCTATCCCCTTTCCTCTTTCTCTCCTTCTGTCTCAGCTATGAAACTCAACTGAGGAGAGGCAGTGGGAAAGGCGGGAAGTCAGCACGCAGGCGCGAGGGATGCTCCCAAAAGCTTTCTGATTGGATGCTGGGGAGCATTCCCGTGCAGGCTCCGTCGGTACCGACGTACCCATATGTGAAGACTAATTCCTGCTGTTCCCAGAGATCACCTGTTACAGGTAAGTAACTGTGCTTTATTGGCGGGACCCGTCTCGCATTGGATTGTCTGTCTTCCACGTAGCATGGGAACAGTGGCCATTTTGTGAAGTGTGTCTTTTTCTTTTAATTTCCTCCACAGTTCTCTTTTCGGGATTTGTTGCTAGCGATCGGGTTTGGCAGGCAGCCTGGAGCTGTAGATGGACTCCAGGGGACTGCATTCGTGTTTTCTTGTTTTTTGCTGATTTCTGGTTTCCTTCCGTGGTGCTTCATGGGGTGCTAAGTAATGGCATGAATAGATCCGTTTAGCAAACTTGCTAAGGGACAGTGCAGATGGTCTGTCTGGGCTCATTTGGTATCTGTCATCCAAAAAACAAAACAAAACAAAACACAAAAAAAAAAAGAAGTATAAGAGGAAAATGAATGGTAGCAGGTGCAGGATGTCCCTTAAGAGCACATGCTTAATGTGTGGCTCTCGTAGGGGATTAGTGTCCAGCACAGGGCTCTTCTGTACTTGTGAGGCAGACACCAGGATGGCAGAGGTAGGTTACTTTGAGGGCAAGGATAATAGTATACCAGGGACCTCAAAGTAGAAAGGGGAGGCTTCTGTGCATCCCCACGGGGGTCCACTCAGGCCTGGGAGCCGCACCTCAAAGAAGACAGGAAAATCCGGGCTCCCAAACTAGTCGGCTGACATCTCATCAAAGGCAAGGTTGATCAAGTTGCCATTCCGAGGGAAACTCCTGTTTGGGAAGGACTTGAAAAGCTGGTGAAATACTTGGGAGAGTCAAAAGGGTGTCACCTGCTGGAAGATAAGCCGAAGCCTGTCAGATCCAGCGGTCCACAGCAGGATAGGTCATCGAACTTTGGCCAGTTTAGAGCGGTTTGTTTTGCGCCATATCGGAGAGGCAGGTTCCCTTCTAGGGGGCAGTTCTTTCAGAGTTTCAGGGGAGCGGGCAGAGGGTTCTTCTCTTCTGCTTCTGCAGCCCCTAAGAAGTCACAATGAAGTGAGGACCGCCCACGCAGCGGGGGTACCCGTGGGGGATCGGCTGCGGGACCTTTACCCTGTGTGAGTGCAGGTTACTTCTGATCAATGGGTATTGGAGATCATCAGAGAAGAGTTTGTGTTAGAGTTCTGGTGTCCTCTCACGGAGGCCTTCATCCTTTCTCCATGCAAAGCTCCTCAGAAATGGAAGGCTGTGCAGAAAACGCCGGAAAGGCTCTTGCAGCTTCAGGCTGTCAAGCCGGTGCTGGGAGACCAATGCAGTTATGGTCCTTACTCGATCCATTTTATGGTCCCCCAAAAAAAAGCACTCCTTCCGGCCCATTTTGTATCTCAAGCATGTGAATCGGTGTCTAAAGGTAACTTGATTCTGCATGGAGACGCTTCGGTCAGTGATTGTGGCAGTCAGGGAAGGGAAGTTCTTGACTTCCCTCGATCTGATGAAAGCCTACTTGCATATACCCATTTGGGCAGAGCACCAGTGTTTCTTAAGGTTTGTGGTACCCATGAACAATTTCCAGTTTCAAGCGTTTCCTTTTCGGTTTGGCAACCGCACCATGCACATTCACAAAGCTAATGGTGGTAGTAGCGGCAAAGGGCCTGCGACTAAAAGGGATTCTGGTACATCTGGGTGAAATCAGAGGCTGAAAGCACGCAGGTCACGGCGGAGGTGATCAGGTATTTATAGAAACGTGATAAACATCACGAAGAGTCAGCTGCATCCCTCACAGGACATGGTGTATCTGGGGGCTCGGTTTCTGACAGGGACGGGATGGGTTTCCTTGCTGGAGAACTGAGTACAGACCTTGCAATCACAGCTTTGGAAGTTTTGCAACACGATGAGGCCAACAGCATGGCACTACCTGCAGGTGTTGGGCTCTATGGAAGCGACTATCTATCTAGTGCCTTGGGAGTGGGCGCACATGTCCATTGCAATGCAGTCTGTTGAGCAGATGATCAGCACAGAGTCAGCTGCTGTCGCTTCCACTTCCATGTTCGGAATATGCCCAAAGCTCGCTCCGGTGGTGGCTAATCAGCGACAGTCTGCAGGTGGGCATACCTCTAGAGATGCCCAATTGGATTACAGTGACAAGAGACATCAGTCTGGCCGGCTGTAGAGCTCATTGTGAGGGACAAATCACGCAGGGGCTTTGGTCAGAACTGGAGGCCACCTGGTCAATAAACAGCTTTGAGTTGAGGGTGGTGTTTTTGGCATTGCTGCAGTTAATGCGCTCATCTCCTCGGCAGGTTAGTGCGCGTATTCTTGGACAATGCGACAACAGTAGCATATATCAATCATCAGGGAGGCATAAGCAGTGTTAACTTGGAGGAAGAGGTAGCTCTATTGCTAGTCTGGGCGGAGGAGCATCTACAGTCTCTCTCATTGGCACATGTGGCAGGGCAGGACAATGTGGCAGCCGATTACCTCAGCTGGGTACATATCGACCTTTGGGAATGGTCACTCAACGACACAGTGTTTACTTGCCTGGCCAAGCGGTGGGATCAACCGATTATGGGCCTCATGGCGACATACGAATCAGCAAAAGCACTGCGGTTTTTCAGCGGAAGGAGAGAACGAATGTCGGAGGGGCTGGATGCCCTAGCTCAGGGGTGGTATTGTATGGGCTACTTTTATGTATTTCCGCCTTGGGCCCTTATAGGATGAGTGATACAGAGTGCATCTGGGTTTGGTGGTGATGATAGCCCCCGATTGACCTAGCCATGACTTGGTGTGTTTGCAGATGGACCATCTGTGGCAGCTGCTGGCGCGGCTAGACCTGCTAGCTCAGGGTCCTATACTGATGCCACAGGTGGATCGATTCTCACTTATGGCTTGGCTATTGAGCGGAAACACTTCTGGCGAAATGGGTATTCGACCCTGGTGATCTCGATGCTACTGAAAGCCAGGTGATGCTCGATGTTGCTCACTTACATGAGTGTGTGGAAGTTTTTGAGGACTGGTGTGTGCGAAACCACTGTAAGTCACTATCTGCTTCAGTGCTGGAGGTGTTGGCCTTCCTGCAGGCAGGTTTTGAGAAGGGTCTAGCATGCAGCACCCTCAGGGTTCAGGTGGCAGCTATCTCTTGTTACCGGGGGCAAGTCAAGTGGGTTTCGCTAGTGGCTCACTCCGACGTAGTTAAGTTTCTCAGAGCAGTGAAGCAAGAGCATCCGCCCTTCAGAGCATCTGCCCGTCAGAGCCTCCTTGGGACCTCAATCTGGTGTTGTCCGTGCTGCCGGAACTGCCTTTTGAACCTTTAAATTCGGGTACGGTAAAGGATCTTACCATTAAGATGGTATTCTTGGTGGCAATCTGCTCTGTGAAGAGAATTTTGGAGTTGCAAGACTTATCCTGTTGAGAGCCCTTTTTGGTGTTGGATAACAAGAAGGTGGTTCTGTGACCGGTTCCATCCTTCTTGCCGAAGGTGTTGTCAGTGTTTTCATTTGAATCAGCCGGTGATGCTCTCAGGGGTGGGAGGGAGGGAGGAAGAAAAGGGATCCCCTACTGCACCGTTTGGATGTCAAATGAGTATTGCGCCGATACTTGAAAAGAACAGAGTCTTTTCAGAGGTCGTATCAGCTGTTTATTTTGTATGATGTCACGCGTACAAGAGAAATGGTTTCAAAAGCCACCATTTCCGTGATTACCTGCTGTTTCCTGCACCTGGAGGATCTTTGCGGTGGTTTGTGGAGGAGGAGACCGGGAGACCCCGCCCCCCTTCGGGCCGCTACTTCATTGGCGGCTCCCCGCGGGCGCGCACCCGTGGGCGCGTGCCCGAAGGGGCGTGAGCAAAGGGCCAGGTCCTGCCCCTTTGGAGCCCCTTCGGAGCCTGAGGAGTCTGTGACACGGACTTATGGGCAGATGAAAGAAGAAGGTGTTTCCATCGGTTCCTGCTAAGATTGGAAAAACTGTCGGCCCAATGGATCGTCATCTTGTGGGCGCTGGAACTTCCCCTCCTTCGGGAATCCCTCTGGGAGAGTCTGTGAGTACTGTGTTTGAGTCCTCTATTGCGCTTGGGGATGCCCAACCCGGGAAGGAAGAACTGTTAGAGAGTATTCCTGCTCGAGAAGTTTCTCTCGGCGGACTACCTCATTGTGTCCAGGAAGCTTCATCTTTATTGTCATTGAGGGGACAGAATGCTAAGATGCCTTCTCCTGTTATGTTTTCCTCTGAGGTTTTGAAGATATCTGTACCGGCTGAGGTTTCATTGAAAGATGTTTGGGAGCTGGTGGCACGAATGGAAGGGTCCCTTCGAGCCTCCCTCTCCCAAGTAGAACGTTTTTCTGCTGAGGTAGTACAGAAATTTTCAGACCAGGATGTTTTGCTTTCTGATTCTAAGAAATCACTGTCTAAATTGGAAGGTCGCTTCACTGTTTTGGAGGCCACTGTATCTTCTTCTATTAAGGATAGTGTTTCGGTACATCATCAGCTGAAGGTTCTGGAGAATAGTAACCGCTTAAAAAATCTTCGTTTTTTAAATTTTCCTTGTACTCATTACCTTTCACCGTTAATTTTGATACAAAAATATTTGAAGGAAATCTTGCTGATTGATAAGGTGGATTCTATTCAGTTTTCCTCATTATATTACATTCCTAAACCTCCTGCAGTGAAGGCTTCCTCTCCGGTTGAGTTACGAGAAGGGAAACCCAATGATGCTGAGTCCTTGGATCTTTTAAATTTTTTTGGAATCTTCTGTTGATTTGATCCCACAGCGTGCAACTTTGATTGTTTCATTTGTCTCATTACAGGATAAGAATATGATCTTTAATGTATATTTTAAAAAGAAAAATTTGGCTTTTTGTGGGGAACCTATACAAATCTTTCCTGATGTGAGTAGGAGTACTCAGGTACGTTGGAAAGCTTTTCTAGCTTTGAAAGACCGGACTCTTGCCATTGGGGCATCCTTCTTTTTGAAATATCCGTGTAAATGTATAGTGGAATTGGAAGGCATTAAGTGTGTTTTTCTTGATGTCGATCAATTTGAGGCTTTCTTGGTTTGTAAGGAGTCCCTTTGAATGTTACTTCTTTCTTTCCATGTTAATTTGGGCTTAGCAGAGTTTGATCCTTGTTATCTTTAATTTTCTTATAGTGTTTGTTTGGTAGTCTCCTAGATGTGGACTTTACTTTTGTAATCTTGTTTTATCTTTTGAATAAAGAATGTTTGAAAATATTAAAAAAAAAAAAAAAAAAGCCACCATTTCCCAGTGGGTGCGAGATGCGATATCTTCCACATATTGGCTGCAGCGCAAGCAGCTGCTTATGGGGTTGCGAGCGCACTTCACTCTTGCGCAGACGGCTTTGTGGGCAGCGTTGAGGTTACTGCCGCCAGGGGATATTTGTAGGGCAGCTTCCTGGTCATCCCTGCATACCTTTTCTGAAACATAATAGACTGAATGTTCAGGCGGCAGGCGATGTGCGTTTTGGAGTGGCAGTTCTTCAGGCTGATCTGGCGGCTTCCTCGCAGGGGTAATACTGCTATGGTACATCCCACAGGTCCAGAGCTGGACTGGAGAACGATAAGGAAAGTAAAATTAGGCCCTACCTGCTAATTGACGTTCCTTGAGTGAGTCCAGTCCAGTCCAGTCCTGGTTCCCACCTTGGGTTTAGTGTTTTTCCGGTACCGCTATAGATGTGGTCCTCAAGGATATCAATGTATTTAGGGGCCAGAGCTGAACATGAAGAAGTGGTGCAGAATGGTTGGGCACAGCAAAAAACCTTTGACAGCTTGATTTGGCATAGTCGGGAGTGTTCATTAAAGGTCTAGCAGTGAGGAGGTTCTATTATGGTAAGTGTTCTCTCTCTCTCTCTCTCTCTCTCTCTCTCTCTCTCTCTCAGGGGGGAGGTGGTTGCTCTCCTGGTTGGGGTGAGGGCTCATTGTATATATTTAAAAAAAAAAAAAAAAAAAAAAAAAAAAGGAGGGAGAGAACACTGTGTGTGTGGGAGCTGCTGCGTGTTTTCATCAGCGCAGTTTCAGTGAAGCAGTACCCTGTTGGAGGCTTGGTGTGTCAGCGTGCAGGCAGGAGAAGGACGTGCCCTGATTCGGAGGACCCTTCCCTGCTCGATAAAGCCCAGAGGGTTCCCACACGGCCGCGTGTCGTGACCTAAGGGGCGTGACTCAAGGGGCAGGACACGCCCCTTTGGTGCCCCTTAGGTGCACATGAGGTTGTTCATGTGAGAAGTGAAGTTTGTTTATGCCATGGGCAAATGGAAAGCAAAGGTTGGTACAAAATCTGGTGATGGTGTTGCAAGTGGAAAAGTAGTGGGTCCTATGGACAAACATGTAACTAAGCTGCTGCCTGAGGATCATTCACCGGAAGGGGCATCGTTAAGCCCTGTTCTCCGGTCTCCTCCTCCTCCTCTCCCTCTACCTCCACTCTCATCAACGTTTTTGGAGTCTTCCCCTGAGAGTTCTCCTCCAGTTCCGCTCCCGGTTTTTCTGGCTGAGGCAGACTCTAACTTCTGTTCCCCCTACGGGGGAAGTG
This sequence comes from Ichthyophis bannanicus, assembly GCA_033557465.1. Classification (NCBI taxonomy): domain Eukaryota; kingdom Metazoa; phylum Chordata; class Amphibia; order Gymnophiona; family Ichthyophiidae; genus Ichthyophis; species Ichthyophis bannanicus. The sequence continues at coordinate 675,244,778 of CM066032.1, read as the reverse complement.
ACTCTTGTGGATATTTGGACCGCTATTCAGAAAATTAATTTATGTTTAACCTCTACTGTAGCAGCTGTTTCTTGCTGGGAAAGAGGTGGGTGAGACTTAGTTGGAGGAATTGATATTGTTTTTCAGCTCCCTATCATGGAGTTTTGATGCTCCCTATTTCCTTTCTTTTTCTTTATGCATGATGTATATTTCATGGTTCTCTCTCCCTTAATGTGGTCTGTTTTAATGTGTTATAGCTTCTAATTTTGGATAGAAATTGGTTTTGTATCTTGTTTATTTCTTACTCTGTATATTATATTCAGAAAACTCTTAAATAAAATATTAAAAAAAAAAAAAAAGGAATTTGTTTTTCGGTCATTGTTGCTTTCGTGAGTCTGCTTTGTCAATAGGATACTAGCTCTGGTGGGAGGTACCACCGGTATGTATGCTCTGATGTCAGAGTCAGAGTTGTATCCAACAAAAAATTGTATATAGTCACTTCATTGAGCTTATATAGCCATATAAGAATAAATTTGTTTGTCAGCTCAATAACTTACCCTGAGTTCAGTGATCTTTTTTAATTGCTACAAGAAAGCCTATTAGCTAGATGCAACGAGGTCTCAGATTTTCATGAGGCGTTTAATCAGCCAGACTTGCTGGAGTGAAAAGTGCCTTCTGCAATATCAACGACCTCAATTAACTATGTATCCGCATGGCTTTTCTAAATTTTCTAAGTTTAACTTACTATAAAAAAATATATATATGGACTTATTTTTAACTTCTGAAATGATTTTCTATTTATAGTATCTCATGTCATCAAACAGTTACTACCCTATATTTAGGATTTAGCGCATGTCTCCATAGTCCAGCAACATCAACAAAATTCATAGTCCTCCAATCAGCAAATTTTTATAAAGAGACTGCGCTTATCTGTTGTCATTGGTGAGAAACTCGTGAGGATATCCAGTAGAAGAAATTCCAAAGGTGTTCCTAATTCAAAAGGATGTTCCCGACGTCTAACCGTGAAGCGCTCACTCGTTTCACTCTTCGTTTCTTCAGGGGAATCGTGCTTCCAACATCTACCCTCTTTTTGTAACTGCACGGACTAAAACAGATTATACCATTCATTCATTCATGAAGGGTCGCACAAGAGAGCAGCAACTCCTTTATCGAGAACAACGTTGGATATTTTCCCTGCCCACAGTTTCACCTAAAGGGTTAAATGTGCAGGTTGATTGGCATTTGTGTCATTGAATTAGGGTTGTGAGCCCCTTTAAAGAAAAGTGATGTAAGCACCTCCCATTGTTCTCTATTTAACCGAGGGAAAGAAATAGCCCGCATGCGCGGCGTCTTTTGGGCACTACAGAAAAATTTAAGCGTTAGCTGAATGAATAAAGGTAACAAATGGTTTCTTACAGTTCTTGATAGAGTATTATCACAAATATATGAGAGTTCAGTATGTGGAAGCTAGTATGAATGGTATAATCTGTTTTAGTCCGTGCAGTTACAAAAAGAGGGTATGGTTATGGTTATGGTTAAATTTATTTGATAAAACCGCCTTTCATTAAAAGCAAAGCGATGTACAATTAAAATTAATTAAAAGAAGGCCGAAGCCAACGAAAGGAAAAGAAATTTACATTGGTTGACAGGACAGCTGAAATTGAGGGGTTGAAGGAAACAGGACAGGACATAGCAGAAGATAGGTGGGGGGGAAGAAAGAGGAGCAGGGGATAATCATACAAAAGGGGAGGGAAAGATGTTGGAAGCACGATTCCCCTGAAGAAACGAAGAGTGAAACGAGTGAGCGCTTCACGGTTAGACGTCGGGAACATCCTTTTGAATTAGGAACACCTTTGGAATTTCTTCTACTGGATATCCTCACGAGTTTCTCACCAATGACAACAGATAAGCGCAGTCTCTTTATAAAAATTTGCTGATTGGAGGACTATGAATTTTGTTGATGTTGCTGGACTATGGAGACATGCGCTAAATCCTAAATATAGGGTAGTAACTGTTTGATGACATGAGATACTATAAATAGAAAATCATTTCAGAAGTTAAAAATAAGTCCATATATATATATTTTTATAGTAAGTTAAACTTAGAAAATTTAGAAAAGCCATGCGGATGCATAGTTAATTGAGGTCATTGATGTTGCAGAAGGCACTTTTCACTCCAGCAAGTCTGGCTGATTAAATGTCTCATGAAAATCTGAGACCTCGTTGCATCTAGCTAATAGGCTTTCTTGTAGCAATTAAAAAAGATCACTGAACTCAGGGTAAGTTATTGAGCTGACAAACAAATTTATTCTTATAGAGTCAGAGTTGTGACATGCTCAATCTACAAGCTGCTAGTGAGGTGACATTACCAACAGGTCCGGGACTGGACTGGACCCACTCAAGGAATGTCAATTATTTCATCTTACTCATGATCTCTTTATCTCTAATGCTCTCCATCAACTTGCTCTGAGACCTGGCTCTTCCCAGAAGATTTGGCATCGGTCGCTGCTCTCTGTCATGGCAGCTATCAGTTCTCCCACACGCCTCGCCCCACTGGCCGTGGTGGTGGTGGTGTTGGGCTTCTACTTTCTCCTTCCTGCCGATTTCAACCCCTCGTGCTGCCTCAGTCTCACTCCTTTCCCTCCTTTGAAGTCCACTCAATCCGCCTTTTCACTCCACTACCTCTCCGGTTAGCTGTTATTTATCGACCTCCTGACAAATCCACCTCTACCTTTCTTACTGACTTTGATTCGTAGCTTTCCTTTCTGGATTCCTCTTCCCTTACTCTTATTCTCAGGGATTTTAACATGCATGTTAACCCCTCTGATCCTTATGCTTTAAAACTCCTTTTCCTTAACTCCTTATTCGACCTCCAGCTTTGTAATACTACTGCCACTCACCAGCACGTCTACTGCCTCGACCTTGTATTCTGTAATTGCTTACCCTCAAACCTCTCTACTTTCAGTTCTTCTCTTACCGGACCATCACCTGCTAAGCTTTATTCTTCATCACCCGTCGTCTCAACCTCGCCCTCTCTCCTCCAACTTCTTTAGAAATCTTCATGCTATTGACCATTTGGCTCTGTCCTCCACTGTCTTTCCTCACTGTCATCTCAGTTTGTTTTTGTTGATGAAAAGCAGCTTCCTGTAATGCTGTACTCTCCTCTGCTCTGGATGCTCTTGCTCTGCCCATGCAATGTCCTGTAAGGCGTACTATACCCCAGCCCTGGCTGTCTTCCACTACCTGCTATCTGTGTTCCTGTATCCATTCAACTAAGCGTGCTTGGCTCAAATCCCGCTCCCTTGCAGACTTTCTACACTTTAAATTCATGCTTGTCTCTTTCCAGTCAGCCATAGCACTTGCTAAACAAGACTATTATGTCCATCTAACTAACTCTCTTGCCTCTGACCCTCGCCATCTCTTTACTACTTTCAACTCTTTCCTTAGGTGCCTCCATCTCTGACCCTCCCTCCCTCCCTTTCTGCTTAAACCCTGGCTGACTATTTCCATTACAAAATCCACAAGGTGACCCTCCAGTTCCCCACGAAGTCAGCTACTTCCCCCTCCTCTCCCTCTTCACTCCCTACTTTCCCCCTCTACCTCTGCTACCCTTTCTTCCTTTTCTATGATCTCTGAGGAGGAAACCACACACCTTCTTTCCTCCTCCAAACTCACTACCTGCTCCTCTGATCCTATTTCCACCCGTCTCCGAAGCCCCATCTCCTCCACTGTTATTCCTTCCATCTCTCATATTCTCAACCTATCGCTCTCCACTGCAACTGTCCCTGCAGCCTTCAAGTATGCTGTAGTTACATCTCTTCTCAAGAAACCCTCATTAGATCCTACCTGTCCTTTGACCCATCTCCCTCCTCTACTTCTTTTGTAAACTACTTCAACATGCGGTTCACCACTGTTGCCTCGACTCTCTCTCATCTCAAGCCCTCCTGGATCCTTTACAATCTGGCTTTTGTCCTTTACATTCTACTAAAACGGCTCTTGCCAAAGTCTCCAGTGACCTTTTCCTGGCAAAATCCAAGGGCCTTTACTCAATCCTTATCCTTCTTGACCTTTCTGCTGCTTTTGACACTGTTGACCACAACCTTCTCCTTGATACCTTGTCCTTGCTTAGTTTTAAGGGCTCTGTACTATCCTGATTCTCTTCTTATCTTTCCCATCGCTCTTTCAGTGTTTGTTCTGGTGAATACTCCTCTGCTGCAAGAACAGGGTATCAAGGAGAAGGTTGTGATCAACCTGTCAAAAGGTGCAAGCCCATTTTAAGACTGTTTCTTGATCTTGAGGAGCAAATGTTTCAGATTGGTATCAGCATAGCGAAGGTTTTGAGTCTTCCATCAGTCTTCACACCTCGATTGTCTTCATATAGAGTCCTGCTTCTCTGATGATCTGCATATAAATTAAAGAGGTAGGGGGGGGAAGAAAGCAGCCTTGTCATACATCTTTGCTGATTTTTAAACCATTCTGTTTCTCCTTGTTCCGTTCAAACTGTTGCTTTTTTTTTATCAATGTAAAGGTATGTAAAGGTTGTGCAAGAGAACTATTAGGTGTTCTGGTATACCCATGCTTCTTAATGTGGCCCAGAGTTTCTCATGGTTTACACAGTCAAAAGCCTTGCTGTAGTCGATATAACACATATAGATATCCTTTTGGTATTCTTTTGTCTTTTCAAGGCTCCATCTCACATCTGTGATGTCTCTTGTTCCTCGCCCTTTCCTGAACCCTGCTTGCACTTCAGGCAGTTCTCGTTCCAGGTATGGTTGTAGTCTCTGTTGAATGATCTTGAGTAGAATCTTGCTGTTATGTGGGATGAGAGCAATTGTGTGATAATTTCCATAGTCTGTCGGATCGCCTTTCTTTCATTATTGGTATAAACACAGATCTTTTCCAGTGAGTTGGCCCTGATGTTGTCTTCCAAATTTTCTGACAGAGCTTTGTAAGTATGGTAATGGCTGCATCTAGTTACTGTATTACTTCAGTGGGAATTCCATCAATACCAGGTGCTTTGTTCTTTGATAAGGCTTTCAATACTGCTTTGACTTCTTTTTCCATCACCAATGGCTCCTGATCATAAGGTACAGCTTGAAATGGCTGTTGTCCACTTGATCCTTATGGTGTAATGATCCTGTATATTCTTTCCACATTATCTTCTCAGCAACATTCAACATGGATTCTTGAGCATCTTGTAATATTCCATTTCAAGGCTAGAATTTTTTTTTAACTATCGTAGTTTTAGGAAAGCTGATCTTATAATAATTTCTGATTCTGTTTCCTTGCATGCATCTTTGTAGTACGTCTCCTTATTTTAAGAAAATAAGAAATGCCATATTGGGTCAGACTAAGGTCCATCAAGCCCAGTATCCTGTTTCTAATAGCGGCCAATCCAAGTCACAAGTACCTGGCAGGTACCCACACCTTCCACATTGCTCGTCCTGGGGTAAGCAATGGAATTCCCGGGTCCTCTTTAATAATGGTTTATGGATCTTTCTCCAGGAACTTTCCAAACCTTTTTTAAACCCAGCTACACTAACAGCTTTTACTACATCCTCCAGTAACGAATTGCAGAATTAATTACGCGTTGAGTAAAAAAAAAAATATTTTCTCTTATTAATCTTAAATCTGTTATATTGTAGCTTCATTGCGTGTCCTCTAGTCTTTCTACTTTTTGATGGTGTAATCAACTGATCTACGTTAACCCGTTCCACTTCATTCATTAATTTATAGACTTCTTTTATATCTCCCCTCAGCTTCTCTTTTCCAAGTTGAAGAGCTCTATCCTTCTAAGCCTTTCCTCATAGAGGTATCATCATCCCCTTTACCATTTTGGTGGCTCTTCTCTGTACCTTTTCTAATTCCACTATATCCTTGTTAAGATATGGCGACCAGAATTGCACACACTATTCAAGGTGCAGTCAAACCATGGAACGATACAGACGCACTATAATATCCTTGGTTTTATTCTCCATTCCTTTCCTTATGATTCCTAGCATTCTGTTAGCTTTCTTGGCTGCCGCTGTACACTGGGTGGAGAGTTTCAACATATTATCCATGGTGATGCCTAAATCTTGAGTGGTGGGTTCTAAGGTGGTACCTTGCATCGTGTAACCAGAGTTTGGGTTGTTCTTTCCTAGGTGTATAACTTTGCACTGCCATTTGGACACCCAGTCTTCCAATTTATTAAGGTCCTCTTGCAATTTTTCACAATCCTCTTGGGTTTTAACTACTTTGAATAATTTTGTGTCATCTGCAAATTTGATCACCTCACTCGTTCCAATTTCCAAGTCATTTATGAATGTTAAAAAGCAGTCTTTTAACCAGTTTCTGATCCACAATACTACACTGCCTCCAATCCAATGACTTTTTAATTTTGCCAAGAGTCTCTCATGCGGGACCTTGTCAAAGTCTTTCTGAAAATCCAGATACACTATATCAGTTGGTTCACCTTTGTCTACCTGTTTATTCACACCTTCAAAAACATATAACAGATTAATAAGACAAGCAAGACTTTCCTTGGCTAAATCCATGTTGGCTTTCTCCCATTAAACCATGACTATATACGTGATCAGTAATTCTATTCTTTATAATGGTTTCTGCTATTTTGCCCGGTATTGATGTCGGACTCACAGGTCTTTAATTTCCCAGATCACCCCTGGAACCCATTTTAAATATTGGTGTTTAATAGGCCATTCTCCATTCTTCAGGTGCTACAGTTGATTTTAATGATTAGTTCACAGATTACTAATAGTAGGTCTACAATGTCATATTTTAGTTCTTTCCATACCCTTGGATGTATACCATCTGGTCCAGGTGATTTGGAACTCTTCAGTTTATCAAATAGTTGAAATATATCTTCCCGATTTATCAATATTTCTTTTAATTCTTCCAATACATCACCTTTCTATACCATTTCAGGCACGGGTAAATTCCCTACATCATCTTCAGTAAATACCAAAGCAAAGAATTTGTTCAGTCTCTCCACTATGGCCTTGTCTTCACTTAGTGCCCCTTTTATTCCTCTATCATCGAATGGTCCAACTGACTGTCTCACATGTTGTTTGCTATGAGTGTACTTGAAAAAGTTTTTATTATGCCTTTTTGCTTTCACGGAAAGCTTTTTTTTTTTCAAATCCTCTTTGCCTGCCTTATCAATGCCTTGCATCTAACTTGGCAATACTTAGTTGTTTCCCGTTTTCATCATTTGGCTCCTTTTTCCATTTACTGAATGATGCTTTTTTGGCTGCAACAGCCTCTCTGACTTCTCCTTTAAACCATGCTGGTAGTTTTTTGGCCTTCCTTCCACTTTTCTTAAAGCATGGAATACATCTTTTCTGGGCTTCCAAGATAGTATTTATAAACAATGCCCACACTTTATGCAAATCTTTAGCCTTTGCAGCTGCTCCTTTTAGTCCTTAGTTAACTATTTTCCTCATTTTATCATAGTTTCCCTTTTGAAAGTTTAAATGGGAATACTGTGGATTTCCTTGTCGTCCTTCTTTCATTTATTAAATCAAATGTGATCATGCTATGATCACTGTTGCCATGTGGCCCCAACACCCTTATCTCTTGCATCAGATCCTGCATACCACTGAGGACTAGGCCTAAAATAGCTTCCCTTCTTGTCGATTCATGAGCCAGCTGCTCCAAGAAGCAGTAACTTATTTTTTTTATTTATTTATTTAGTATACATTTAGTATATTTAGTTTATTTATTTAGTATACATTTAGTATACATTCCAGCGATCAGCAGCGGTTTGATTACAGATTGGAAATTGTCAAATCATGACAGGAAATTTTTTTTTTGAGGTATAAACACACTGATTAGACAGGAAAGCACAGCACACAGAGAACTATTTTACAGGGAACATGGGCTATGGAGGGTTAAGTGGCTTGCCCAAGACCACAAGGAGCACCTGTGGGACTAGAAACCCCAGTCCTTCCGGCCCAAGGTTGCTGTCCTCTAGTGGGATTTGAACCCCCGACCTTCCGGCCTGAAGTACCTTGCCCCAACCACTAGGCCACTCCTCCACTCCACGAGTGGAGGAGTGGCCTAGTGGTTGGGGCAAGGTATTTCATCTAGAAACTTTATCTCCCTAGCATGCCCTGCTTTGATATTGACCCAGTTGATACCCGGGTAATATAAATCACCCATTATTACTGTGTTGTAACTTTTGTTAGCTTCCCTGATTTCTTTCTGCATTTCATTATCCATTTGTTCATTCTGGCAGGCGGTCGATAATACACCCCCACTGCCATTGCCTTCCTCTTTTTTTACATGGAATTTCTATCCGTAGAGATTCTACAGCATATTTTGTTTCCTGTACTCTTATCATTGCAATATAGTTTGTACCCAGGTATCAGTGTCCCATTGGTTGTCCTCCTTCCACCAAGTCTCTGATATACCAATCATATCTAACCTCTCATTTAGAGCTATATATTCTAACTATCCCATCTTATATTTATACTTGTAGTATTTGCATACAGGCATTTTAGAGGTTGTATTTCAATCATATTAATCTGGTCTTGCTGCACGTTGTAAATCTTTGTATTTTGTGATTGCCTCTCTCCCCCTTCTGGCTTTAGTTTCTCTGTGTTTCTGGGCAATTTTCAGAGTTTCTTTGGCCATCTATTTTGGCTGTTTTTTGTTTTCTTCACCTTTTGTAGAGACTTCTCATTTTCTTCCAACACAGCCTTCTTGATGTCATCCCATAACTCTTCTGGAGCTCTGTCATTTGTATCTAAAGCTGAAAATTGATTTTGCAGGCAATTTTTAAATTCTGGTGGTATATTTTTAAGGTCATATTTTGCTACATTCATGAGTAGCTTGCTTTTTTTCAACTTTAACTTAAGTTTGCAAACTAGTAGTTGGTGATCTATAACGCAGTCTGCTCCAGGTTTTGTCTTTGTTGTTGCGCTTTTCCAAGATTGACTTCCACAGACATAGTCAATTTTATTTTGGTACAATCCATTGGCTGAAGTCCATGTGTATAGTCGCTGTTTGTGTTGCTGGAAGAAGGTGTTTGAGATGAATAGAATTCTGCAAGACTGATGATCTATCAGTCTTTCTCCAGCTTCATTAAGTCCATATTTTCCAACAACTTTGCCTTTTACTTTGTTGCCAACTTTTGCATTCCCAGTCACCCATGACTATCAGGATATTCTGTTTGTATGTTCTGTCAATTTCAACTTATACTTGTTCATAGAACTCATCCACTTCATCCTCTGCAGCTGTTGTCGGGACATATATCTGAATAATAATTGCGTTGATGGGCATTCCTTGTGGACGAATAGAAATTAAACATTCACTAATTGCATTACATTTCATTACAGTTCTTGCAAGTTTCTTCTTAAAAATATAAACACAACAATTTTTCTTTCTTTCATTTCCAGCAGAGTATGCCATATGTTCATCAGATGCACAGTGCTCTATGCCTGTCAATTTCAGTTCGCTGACACCCAACAGATCAAGTTGTACACATTCCATTTCATTCTTGACCACCTCCAACTTCTCTTGGTTCATGCGTCGTACATTCCAATTCCCAATATGTAAGACCTCTTTGCAGCTTCTGACTCTCATTTCATGTGCAGCTACATCAGCAATCAGACGTCCCGAGGGCTTTGATCCAACCACATCATAAATTCTGGCTTTACTTTGAAAAGTCTTCAGCTCATCCCCAGTAGCCAGTTGAGTGCCTTCCAACCCGGAGATCCACTCTTCCAGCACTATAGTGCAATTTGTTTTGTTGTTACTATCCACTGGGTTTTTGAGGCAAGATACGGAAGTAGATTGCCAGGCCTTTCTTCTATGCAGATAATGCTAATGTCGTTGTCACAGGAATGTGATCCTCCGCTGCCAATACCATCCCATTCTGTTCCTGCCCAGATGGGCGGTTTGTCTTAGTCTGGCACCTCAGCTGCATCTCGGGAGACCTTGCCAGTAATTACGCTACCGATAGATTAGCTCTGAGCATCGTTGATTCACACAAACCTTCACAGCGCGTCAAGCTGCAAAGAATCAAAGAGCCTCATGACATTATATTTTAGTTCGCTGGCACCTAACGGATTGAGTTGTGCATTTTCCATTTCTTTCTTGACCACCTCTATATTTCCTTGATTCATGCTTTATGTTCCTGTCAATATTGGTATGAACACAGATCTTTTCCAATCAGGAGGCTATGATGTTATCTTCCAGATTTCATAGCAGAACCTTGTCAAAGCTGCATGTGATTGTTGTAATACTTTAACATTAATGCTGCCAATTCTGTGTGCTTTGTTCTTTGATAATTCTTTCAATACTGCTTCAACTTCTTTAATCACAACAGTTTCTAATCATAAGGTACAGGTTAAAACATCTGTTAATCCACTTGATATTTATGGTATGATATTCAATGTATTCTTTCCACCTTTTCTTTATCTCTGCATCATTCCACATGAATTCTTGAGCATCTTTTAGCATTTCAATTTGAGGCTGGAATTTGATCTTCAAGTAGCTTTAGGAAATCATTCTTTTTCTTGCTTTAATAGTTTCTGATTTTATTTCCTTGCATGTGCCATTGTAGTACTCCTTTGTCTCTTCTTACTGCATATTGGAAATTTCTCTTTAAATTCCGTGATTACCTTTTTATTCTGTGGCTTTAGCTTCTCTGCATTTCTGAATAATTTCAAAGTTTCTTTTGTAATCAGTTATGGCCGTTTTTGCTTTTTCACCTTTTGCAGAGACTTTTCACTTTCTTCAAGCTCAATTTTCTTGATGTCATCCCATAGCTCTTATGGTGCGCTGTCATTTGTATCCAAAGCAGTGAATCTATTTCACAAGTAGTCTTTAAATTCTGGTAGTATATTTTCAAGATCATACTTTGTTGCATTCATGAGTGGCTTTTTCTTTTTCAGCTTTAGCTTGAGTTTGCATAGAAGTAGCTGGTGAACTGTACCACAGTCTTCTCAAGGCTTTGTCTTTGCTGATGTTATTAAGCTGTGCCATCATTTTGACTTACACAGATGCAGTCAGTTTGATTGTTGTGTTTTTTTTTTTTACAATCCACTTGAAGTTCATGGGTACAATTGCTTGTATTGCTGGAAGAGGATGTTTGAGAAGAATAGATGGTGAACTTGCAGATTTCTATCGGTCTTTCTCCAGCTTCATTTCTGTTGTCGAAGTCCATATTTTCCAAACATTATGCCACCTTCTTTGTTCCCAACTTTTGCATTCTGGTCACCCATGATTATCAGGATATCTTGTTTGCATATTAATTTCAGCTTGTATGTGTTCATAGAACTGATCAACTGTGTCCCCTTCTGCATCTGTTATTGGCGTATATACCTGAATTATAGTTGTATTGATGGGCATTCTTCGTAGACAAATAGAAATTAAGCATTCACTGATTGCATTGTGCTTCATTATAGTTCTTGCAAGTTTTTTTTCTTAATTATAAATGCAGCACCATTTCTTTTTGTTTTTAATTTCTATGTGATTGTGTCAGGCACTTTGACTCTGATAATCTATTTTAGTTTGCTGACACCCAACAGATTGAGTTGTGCACATTCCATTTAATTCTTGACTACCTCTAGATTCACTTGGTTCATGCTTCTTATGTTCCCTGTTCCAATACATAAGACATCTGTGCAGCTACATCAGCAGTCAGATGTCCCAGTGGCTTTGGAGGAGTACTCTAATGGTTAGAGCACTGGCTTGGGAAGCAAAGAGATCAGGGATAGATTCCCATTAGCACTTCTTGTGGCTTTGGGCAACTCGCTGAACCCTCCATTGCCTCTGAAAAATCCAAATTATCAATGTCCCTGTTTAATGTACATTACCATGTTTAAGTTACAATGTAAATCGCTTTGACTGAAATGAAAAAGTGGTAAGAACATAAGAGATGCCATACTGGGTCAGACCAAGGTCCATCAAGCCCAGTATCCTGTTTCCAACAGTGGCCAATCTAGGTCATACGTACCTAGCACTTTCCCCAAAAGACAAGGTTCCGCAATGCTTGTACTGGGTCAGGCATTGATATCCTGGGTCCCTTCTTAATAATGGTTTATGGACCTTTCCTCCAGGAACTTGTCCAAACCTTTATTAAACCCAGCTACACTAACAGCCTTTACTACATCCTCCGGTAACAAATTCCAGAGTTTGATTACACGTTGAGTGAAAAAATATTTTCTTTTATTAGTCTTAAATAGTTTACCCTGTAGCTTCATTGTATGTCCCCTAGTCTTTCTATATTCTGATAAGGTAAACAATCGATCTACGTTTACCCGTTCCACTCCGTTCATTAATTTATAGACTTCTATCATATCTCCCCTCAGCCGTCTCTTTTCCAGGTTAAAGAGCCCTATAACCTTTTTAGCCTTTCTTCATAGGAGTATCCTTCCATCCCCTTTACCATTTTGGTGGCTCTTCTCTGAACCTTTTCTAATAATGTTATATCCTTTTTAAGATACGGCGACCAGAACTGCACACAATATTCAAGGTGCGGTCTCACCATGGAACGGTATAGAGGCATTATAATATCTTTTGTTTTATTTTCCATTCCTTTCCTTATGATACCTAGCATTCTGTTTGCTCTCTTGGCTGCCGCTGCACACTGGGCCGAGGGTTTTAACATGTTATCCACAATGACGCCTAAATCTTTTTCCTGGGTGGTGATTCCTAATGTGGAACCTTGCATTGTGTAACCATAGTTTGGGTTGTTCTTCCCTAGGTGCATAACTTTGCACTTGTCCACATTAAATTTCATCTGCCATTTTGATGCCCAGTCTTCCAATTTATCAAGATCCTATTAAATGCTGGCTGTACTCTGAAGAATCTTCAGCTTTTCCCTGGTAGCTCATGGAGTGCTTTCTGACTTAGAGTGTTCATTTTCCAGCACTATATCACAATGTGTTTTGTTGTGGCTGTTCATTGTTATTTTGTGGCAAGATGTGGAAGTAGATTGTCAGGCCTTTCTTCCATATGGGTCTGTTGCTGTTGTCATAGAAATATGATCTTACTGCACCAAAACCATCCCATACTGCTGCTGTCCAAATGGGTGGTTTGTCTTAGTCTGGCAACTCATCCAAGACCTATCCATCCTGGGAGATTCTGCCAGTAGTTAAGCTACAGATAGCATAATAATCAGAATCATTTATGCAGGAAAGCCCTCATAGCACAACAACCCGCAACCCAGTAAAAATTGAGCTGTTGTAATATTGCTGACCTTAAACATTCTTTATTCAGGGAGCTAGTTACTAAGGTGTGCGGATGTTAATATGTGTTATTAGTATGAATAACACTCGCTACGGTGAATTAACACACATTAGCTTTAATATACCTAAGTAATTATCCTTCTCAGTCTTTTAAAGTTGCTTCCCAAAAGTGATTTTGAAACGTGGCATGTTTGTCTTCTGCCAGCAACCAAAATAGGAGGACTCTCTAGACTTCCGAGAGAAGGCATTCTGTCACTGCTTAGGACAGAAAATCTCCTAGCTGTATAAATTCAGTAGACTTTAGACATACTACTACCAGTGATCTGGGATCTAAGATTTCCAAGCCAGCACTCACCTTTGCATTCCTGCCTTCTGCTGCTTGCGTAGAAACTACTTGTTCAGATAGCCATTATGATAAAAGCCCTCCTAGCTTAAACATTCCACCCCTTCAGCTGCATGATACAGCTACTCTTCCATGGTAACCTAATAACATAGTATATGACTGCAGATAAAGACCAGTATGGTCCATCTAGTCTGCCCAGCAAGGTGGCAAGTGTATGTGCACCTGCTGCTCCGTGCAGATCACCCCTCCCCATGCCTTTGTTTAGGGGTGTACCCACCGCTCCGTGTAGGACACCCCTATTTGTTGAGATATAAGAGATAGTTGTTTATTTTGATTTTATCCTGTTGCTATAAAGAGGTCCACTGTATCTGTCCCATGTCATTTTGAATTCTGTCACTGTATTTGCCCCCACCACTTCCATTGGGAGGGCATTCCAAGCATCCACCAACCCTTTCAGTGGAAAAGTATTTCCTGACATTGCCTTTCATTTTACCCCCTTGCAGCTTCATGTTATACCCTCTAGTTTTACAGCTTCCCCATCTTTGGAAGAGGTTTGTTTAAATACTTAGAGTATTAAGAACAAAGGTCTGATTCATATTTCCCTGTCCCTCCTCTCCTCCAAAGTGTACACATTTAGGTCAAGTCTCTTCGCATAAGTCTTCTGATGCAGGTTCCAAATCATTTTGGTCACCTTCCTCTGAACAGTTTCCAGTCTTTTTATATCCTTTGCGAGATATGGTCTCCAAAACTGAACACAGTATTCCAAGTGAGGCCTCACCAGTGACTTGTACAGTGGCATTAGTACCTCTTCCTTTCTGCTGGTAATTCCTCTTTGTATGCAATCCAGCATCCTTCTGTCTTTTGCCACCGTCTTGTCGCACTGTTTAGCCACCTTGAGATCTTCAGAAATAATCACGCCAAGGCCCTTCTCCTGGTCCATGCACACCAACCTCTCGCCCCCTATCGCTTACATTTCCCTTGGATTTCTGCTTCCTAAGTGCATGACACTGCACTTTTTCACATTAAATCTTAACTGGCAAGCATTAGATCATTTTTCCAGCTTTTGTAGATCTTTCCTCATGTTCTCCACTCCCTCAGGGGAGTCCACTCTGTTGCAAATTTTCGTGTAATCTGCAAAAAGACAAACTTTTCCATTCAGTTCTTCAGCAGTATCACTCACAAATACATTGAACAGTACTGGTCCTAGGACTGAACCCTGGGGCACAACACAAATCACCTTCCTTTCATCTGAGTGAGTTCCGTTTACCACCTTGGGACCCATCCCCAAGCTATTGAGCTTATTGATAAGCCTCCTATGAGGAACAGTATCAAGGCTTTGCTGAAATCCAGGTAAACGACATCCATCGCATGCCCTCAATCTAGTTCTCTGGTCACCCAGTCAAAGAACTCAACCAAATTTGTTTGGCAAGATCGTCCTTTGGTAAAACCATGTTGCCTCAGATCATGCAAACCTGATAGTTTTGAGAAAGTCTACTATTTGCTCTTTTGGGAGCGCCTCTATTACTTTTCCTGCCACCAAGGTTAGGCTTACCGGCCTGTAGTTTGTCGCTTCTTCCCTGTTACCACTTTTGTGAAGAGGTACCACATCAGCCCTTCTCCAGTCCTGAGGAACTTATCCTGTCTCTAAGGATCTGTTAAAATCATCCTTTAATGGGCCTGCAAGAACCTCTCTGAGCTCTTTCAGTATCCTGGGATGTATCCCATCCGGTCCCATGGCCTTGTCCACTTTCAGTTTTGCAAGCTGTTCTAATGCTCATCTTTTGTGAATGGTGTGGTATCTACTTCATTCCCATTTTTATATTTGGGAGTCACAGGTGGTCCTTCTCCAGGATTTTCTTTAGTAAAAACAGAGCAGAAGTATTTGTTTAGCATTTTCGCTTTTTCAATATCACTTTCCACTAGTCCGTTTCCAGCACTTCTGAGTCCTGCAAGTCTACCTCTGATTTTTCCTCCTCTCCCGAATATACCTGAAGAAAGTTTTGTCGCCACAATGAGGATGTGAAACTGTCATACTTTGTCAGTACTGCTGCCTCTCACCAACACCACAAATTAATTCATGGGCCCATTAGTCTGCTGCTTTGCAATCTTAGCAACAGTGGTGTGGAGGAGTAGCCTGTTGGTTAAGAACACTGGCTTGGGAACCCAGAGACCAGGGTTCATTTCCCACTAGTACTCCTTGTGGCCTTGGGCAAGTCACTTAACCACTTTGATTGAAATGATAAAGCGGTATATAAAAACCTGTTAAATAAATAAAATAACAGGATAAGCTTGAAGTCTCCTTTCTTTTGTTCATCTCTTTCATAGTAAAACTATGGCAAAAGCACAACAAATCTCTTCAGCTTAGAGTAGGGGTTCTCAGTCCTGTCCTTGGGACACATCTAGCCAGTCAGGGTTTCAGATTTATCACAATGGATTTGCATGCACTGCCTCCATTGTATGCAAATATCTCTCATGTATATTAATTGTGATTATCCTGGAAACCTGGCTGGCTAGGTTTGTCCTGAGGCTTGGGTTGAGAACCCCTGACTTAAAGCATCTCACAAGTGTACAGTCATTTTGGAACAGACCCACACTATTTGTTTTCAAAGGATTTTTTAAAGTTTAAATCCCTAGTATCTGTCGCCTGTCTCTACCCCCTCCGCCTCCCCAATGTTCCATGGGACAAGAGGGAGGTGTTCATGGGGTTCCTTAACACATGTGCAGTTCCTTTCTTGTTGAACATCAGTTAAATGGAGAGAGTTATTTTCAGCATTGTCTGTCAGTTCCATTCTTTTTAGTCTTTTGTCATGATAATTTGACATCTTGGCATAATTAATTGTGAGTGCAGTTTAAGGAACACAAAGTGCCTGACATCACAATAGCAGAGAAAGCCTTTGTTTCCTTTTACATCTGATAAGTAATAAAAACAACATTTTCCGAAAGACATGTCAGTCACCTGAAAGAATAATTTTATAAAACAAAGAATAATTTTAAGATTTTAGCTATTGTATATCTTTCATCTGACCACCTGAGGTACTAACATATTTAAAACATGTCCATTGTCCCATTCTTGTTTTCCCATTCTATCCTTCTTAAAATATTTGTCTTGCTTGCTTTTCGCTATAACTAAAACTCAAGTCCCAGCAGCATCCCCCCCCCCCCCCCCCCTGCTCTTTTCTTTTTTAATATACTGTTCTGGATTTTAAGAAAGAGGTAGGTGGAGGAGTTGGAAATAGTATGATGTTGGTATGGAGTAGGAGATATTTATGACTTGATTATATTTTGTTTTCACGTTGTTAAAAATGCTTTGGGTCTGAGAGAGACTATCACTAAAGTTAATAAAAAAAAAATACTAAGCCATACATTTTCTTGTTAAATACACTCCTTGCTACAAATTTTTTCTCTGCTCTCAAGGCCCTTCATCTTTGCCATTCTTGCTTTCTCATTTCTGTTTTCTCAGTTATTTTTAAACACGGTTGTCATTTCCTTTCCCACTTTCTTCTCATCTTTTCTCTATCCTATGGAATATCGCTTAAAAAGTACAAATGACATTTCCATATCGACTTGATAGACCAGTCCTGACAAGTGAGTTATTTCCCCTACCAGCAGTGCCAGCCCAAGGGTTTCTATCACCCTAGGCAGATCCTCCATGCTGCCTCCCCTCTCCGAGGACTGCGCTGCTGTCTGGTCTGCCATGCTGCCACCCTCCTCCTGCTGAAGCGGCTACTGAACTGCTTCAGTGCTGCTTTGGGCATTTAAAGTGCCTACACGCATGGCAAGTCACAGCTTGTCACTCTTGCCCTCCTCCAAAGCAACTTCCTTGGAGTGGGCAGGAGTGGCAGTCTATAACTACGTGCATGCATGTGGGTGTTTTAAAGTCCACCGCGGCATTGAAGTGACAGTTCAGCTGCTGCTTCACTGGGGGGGGAGGGAGGGGGTAGATTAGTGATGCTGTCCACCAGGGTCTGCCATCCTAGGCAACCACCTAGTTTGCCTAGTGAATGGCCCAGCCCTGCCTACCAGCAGAGACGGAGACAGAGAAATATTCCAGTGGTTCTTATGACCCCATCCTGCTAAATCAGTTGATGCAGCTAGGGACACACCTCAGTAATTCTCCGTCTCCAGCAGATGGTGGATGCTTTGATGCAGTTCTGGTGAAAATTTTGGAAGAGATTTGATTTCACTCATGAGTAACCACCCTTAGGAGTGACTTCCTCATTGGAGGGCAGCGCTGGATCTCCACTAAAATCACCCTTAAAACTCATGCTCTTGGAGAGCGAGAGCTTAGTTGGGCGAAGTTGCCTGTGCTGTGTGTTGCCCGGTGTGTGATTCCCCACCTCTCATCATCACGTGGGGACCCAGCAACGCTGTTTAGATAATCGCAGCTGTTCTGCGGCTATGTACACTGCCTGCGGGTGCGTGACCAAAGGGGCGTGCCCCTTCAGTGACAATTTGGGGCCTATCCTGTGGTTTTAGCCGCAAGAGATGCCGAAGAGTCGGGGCAAGAGAAAAGTTAAGCTGCCAGAGCAGAATGTGGCCACGGTAGTGTCAACATCTAAGCCGGTTATTGGCCCCATGGATCATCATCTTTGACAAGCAACAGAACAGAAGGTAGGGCAGGTTTCCCTTCCTTTTGACTTTCTCATGCTGGACACTTCTGGCGCCTCAGTTAGTCCCATCATCAGAACTCCCTCACCAAATCCCGGTTTGTCGCTAGTGGAAGGGGCATGTTTATCCCTTTCAATGGGACTGATTGAAGCTAAGGACTTGGCTTCATCTAAGTCCCATATTTTACCTTTGGAGCAAAAGGTTTCGTTGTTGCCTATTCAAGTGAATGGAGTTTCAAGTAATCACAGTTTATCTAAGTTTCAGCCATCGGAGATGACTTTGTCTGACATTTGGAAAGTGGTTTCAAACACAAATGCTTTGTTACAGGCTTTATTAATCAGACTGTACATTTCTCAGAGCAAGTAGTTAAAAAATTCTCGGAGGTCGATTTGTTTGCAAGCTCTGCTACGTTACGATTGGATAAGGGTGAGGCTTTGTCTGAAACATTTCAACCAGCGAACGCGCGGAGCTTGAAAGATAGTTATGTGTTACATATTCTCCAACGACTCAATTTGTTTATATATCGTGCTAAAAATCTTTGCTTACTTAATTTTCCTATAACTCGTTTTTACTCTCCACTACTGATGATCAAAAAGTATTATAAAGAGATTATGTTATTGTCTGATGTTGATGAGATGATGGTTTCAAATATTTATTATTTACCAGTTCGTAGTGTGGTCAGAAAGGGGGATTTGGCACAGGTGGAAGATGATTCTGTTTTTGATTTAACAAAATTTCTTGAGTCTACTAATGAGGTTATCTCTTCCCGTGCCACTTTAATAGTCTCCTTGTCCACAGTTTCAGATAAAATACTATTTTTGAAAAGTTTTTTCTAAAAAAGGAATGTATTTTTCATGGTCAGAGTCTCCATTTTTCCTGATGTCTTGAGAGCTACTCAGCAATGGAGGAAGTTCTTCCTGCAGCTGAAGTCTCTCTGGTTTTGGCTGCAGGAGGGACTTTTTTCTTCATTTTCCATGTAAATGTTTGGTCACAGTTGATGTTATATTTGTTTTTACTGATCACTCTCAACTTGAGTCCTTGTTTGATAACAGATAATGTAAAATTTTGGCGAATAACTTATGTTAATTTTTATTTTGTTTTTTGCTTTGTTTTTATTTGGTGGGATTAGGTGTGAAGCATAGTCTGATTTAGTAGACTTCTTTCCCCCCCCCCCCCAATTGACGCTCTTCTCTGAAATGGGGGCTAAGAAACCTTTTGTAGTTTTTATTATTATCTTTATTGTTATTATGTTTTGTCCTTGATTGTTGGTATTTTCTTCTATATTGTGCTTTGTATGCATATGATTTGAAAATGTTGAAATAAAAAAAAAAAAAAATTGGTGCTCTTTTGGTATTGCCATATAGAGGAGGGAAATGGTTCAGCTCCTCGTCCTAATCTTAAGAGTCCGTTCAGCAGCCAGAAGTTTGATTAAGAAGTATGGAAAATGATTCTCCGCCTTGCTCATCCTAAGTGCCCCCCTCCATCCTTCTCCCCCCACCCCCAACTGTCCCTTGAAGATCAGAAGAAGGCCCTTGAAAGGTATGTACCCGCAGACCCTTGAGGTAGGGGAGTAGCACTGAGCCTAGCATGTCACAATCAGAAGTAAAATACCTCGGAGTAACGCTAGACAAAGAACTGAACCTTCAGTTCCACATCAGCAGAACAACCAAAAACGCATACCACAAGATGAGACTAATCCAATGCCACAAGCCCCTCCTCTCCCAGGAGCACTTCTGCACAGTATGTCAAGCACTAATAATCCCAATCCTAGACTTCTGCAACCCAATATATCTTGGCCTAAAAAAACAGACACTCAGGCCACTGCAATTGGCACAAAACACAGCAGCACGCATAATAGCTGGCACCACAAGACAAGAACACATCACACCCACTCTAAAAGACCTCCAATTTTAGCGTCTCAGGAGTTTGGGTCAAATATATGGCCCAAATACAATTTGCTTGTTGCCAATATATTTTTTTGCTTTTAAACAGTATCCATTTACACATGCTTTTCTTGTTTGAGTACACAATCCTCTCCCCCTTTTTTTAGCGGTTTTTAGGTTTCATACATATGCATTTATGTTAATTGTGGTTTCTGACCTTTAAAAACGCGCCAAATCCAGCGTCGCATGAAAGGTTTATTTGGCTTTCACTGATTGTGGTTAAGGTATGTGCAGCTCTATTTTTGTACAATTGATCTTTTTTCAGTCGTTTGGTTGGTTCCATGCTTCAATTTTTTATATAGTCCTTCTTAAGATGTATCATGATCTTGTGGGTCGGGTTTCAGATTACAGCATTGCCTCGTTTAACATTCTTCTCATTATTTATTTTTTATGCAGGTACACTATCTAATCTTAATTTGTTTTTTAAGTTAGGTTTTTTATGTATAATGTACTATCATGTTCTATTTAATGCATGTTACTTTTCTTTTAAATAATATTAACAGTTTCTCCCTGCCGGTTTTAACGGGTGCCGTTTTTCCTTCGCAAGTATTACTAAAAACATAACAGCCTAGCTGGGTTCTCGGCCGCTTTGGCTACACTATATATATATCACTATGGGATATTTAACTTCATCCACTTCGTGGGTTTGAGTTCCTCAGCGTGCCAAGGTCCAGCTATCATGAAAGGTTATGTTCCCTTGTCAGCGCTGAAAGAGCATGTCGCGCTTGACTTCACTTTAGTTCTCTCCACAGTTGTGGTTTCATTGTCAGTATTGAGAGAGTACGTAGCGCTTGGACTCCATTTTAGTTTGCTCAATATAGTTACTTTAACCATATTATCGTGACTTCTCTGCCCCCCTTTTTTTAGAGGCCTTTTTAACCTACATGGCATAATTAATATAGGCTGCTGTTTAATCAGCCGAGCATGTTTAAAAAAAAAAAATATGGTTTTATATGCACATGTTCTTAACTTATTCACAATGTTTTTATTCTTTTTGATTTTTCATATAATTTATGGTCACCCAGTATGACATCTTGTTCTTTTTTTCTAAACTGTGGTGTGCACAGATAGATTATTTTTACACTGATATTTTATATTACACGCTTCTTTCATATAACACATCCACTTATACAATACATGTTTATAACACGGTATCTTGGCTCCATTTAGGTCTGATTTCGTGACCAATTTCTGATTTTTAATTTTGGTTTTATTATTTTTTTAGTTGATTTTACTTTATTTCTAAATTTACTATGTATTTATGATATGTTTTAAAGTTTTTATGGTCTAATTACATATATGTATTAGGTCTTGTTTTAGTTTTTTAGTACTTTTTTAGTAGTTTAAATGTATGTATTTTTGCTCTTCTAGGTCTGGGTTTCCCATTTGTCTTTTTTACTGTTTTTTCCTGCATTGTTTAATTTATTGGTTTACTGTTTGTACCTTATTTTGCATCTATATTTTAATATAGTTGTTGTTTTTCAGCATTATCGACCACATTATTGGTTACACATTCTGTGGCACTGCAGACCAGCTGCAGGCAGAAGGAAAGGTTTTAAACACAGAAAAAAGAGGTAAAGACCAGCTGCAACATCATGAGGAGCCACATAGAGGGAGCCAGAGAGACCTCTGGAGGTCTGAAGAACCACGCCCTAGAGCCAATGATGTAATTCCAGCCAACACCCAAAGCAGAAAGGGAAGAACTCCTCTTAAATGCTCAGATGACTGGAGGAAGTCAGAGAGGCAAGGAGAGTGGCAAAAAGACTCGGATTCAGACTCCGGTTGGAGAGAAAGAGAGAGACAAGGAGAGTGGCAAAGAGACCGGCACAGAGAAGGAGGTTGGTGAGAAAGAGAAAGACAAGGAGATTGGCAGACAGCTCCAGATGGGCAAGGAGACTGTCAAGGAGTCTTGCAGGAAGTTCCAGTTCCAGATTTTTACAGATATCTGGAGGATCCAGGGAGAGGAGTCCTGATCAAGGGATCCGGCCTAGCAGACCCAGCCAAGCCAGGTACAGAAACCTACTTTAAACATTGCAAAAGAGGAAAAGATATACTTTCCAGGAGGGAAAGGTTTTATAAAGAAGCTAACCCTGAAAGAAGGTGGACTATAACAGAGAGTCCCAGGCCTAACTTTAATAGGAGCCAGCAACTGTTAGAAGGAGCAACAGTGAACGGCAGTGAAAGTGGTGAAAGAAGAATTGAGAAGGGTCACTTCCATAGCCGTGGGAGAAAGGAACCATGGCACCAGTATGCCCTGACTCCAGCAGAAGGCAGAACTAGGAACCAGAGGCCTACCTGGGCACCTGAGAATCCAAGACCCAGCAGGCCCAAGCCTCAGCCTTCACCTCCCGGAGACCGCCTTAGAAGAAAAGGTAAATGCCAATTTTATAATGATGATTTTATGAATGCTGTGACACAGAAGGAGTCAGGCACTAGAGCCTACTGTCCTTCCAGAGGCCTTCATGAAACAAAGTACAGACCTGCAGTTAACAGGAAGCCTACTAGAGACGGAACTATATGCAGAAGAGACTGTCCTCAGTATAAAAATATACAAAGCCAGGACTTACCTTGTAACGCTGACTATTGGCGCATCATCCAAGCGCTAGGCAGAAAGCCTGAAGGAGAGCCTCCAAACATTCAGGACTGTGAGCCCATGCAGGTCGAATACCAGGAGGACCCCTTGGACATTCCCATGGACGTTAACTATTGCCTATCAGAAAGGATTGAGCCCTAGCAGAGGCATAGCTGTGGTTTGGGGATAAAAGTTGGATGCTGTATTTCATTTACCTGTGCTGTGAAGTTAACAGTGTTTTCAGTACGTGTTTTCCTTTAACCTGAAGCAAGGATATTTCTTTTCATGTGTTGTTGTATTCTGGGCTAAAGAACCTGTTTGCAGAGAGGGAAATAAAAGCCTTACAATTTCCCTATACTTGGACTGTAAATTCTTGGGAGTGTTAGTTATACAGAAGGCTACCAGGCCTGTAGAAGCCTGGGCCCTGCAAGAGAACCAACCTCCTCCACAAACAAACTTTTCTCCTCTCTGTCCACGCCCTTCTGTCGTGCCACGCCATCACCACTAGGGGGGCAGTGTGACAATTCTCATGCGCTTCATCTACTGTATTGGGTTTATACATTGTGTGAGTATAATATGATATACACAATCTTGATGTTTGTCTTTTTATACTATTTATGTTGTTCTTTACACTTGTTTTTATTATGTTTTATAGAAATATATTGTTTGTATTTTTGCAGTCCTCTAGCCCCCTGATGAAGGCTTTTGCCGAAACGCGTCGGGGTTTTGGTATTTAATAAAGTGCAAGTGACCCACACTCTGCTTGCTCCCTTGGTGGTTTTTAGATACAAGACAGTCATAAACATATATATTCAAAATCAAACAACAGCTATCAGCCTTCAGCCTACAACCACTCATACAACCAGACAGCAGCACAAGGCCAAGGAGGAGAGGCACCGCCAACCACGTCAACACACCAAAAGACTTCACCAAGGTACGCAAGGACACTGAAAAACGAGCCCTATCAAAGGCAGCACCAACACTATGGAACGCCCTCCCTGATGAGTTACGGTCAACAACAGACATTAAGGAATTTAGGAAACTGCTCAAGACGACCCTCTTCATAGAGCACTACGGTGACGTCACCTAACTGTGCAACGGACAGTACCACAGCTCAACCACCTTCCCTGTTCGACACATACATAGTATTGAAGTAAAGTCCTGATGTACATAGTATTGTATATAGCGCACGTTGTAAATAGATCACAAAGAGTCAACGACCCTCTACACACACACACGCATTCACTGTTCAATGCATGTGCACACTAGACACTGTATGTTGATTGCTTGCTGTGTAGACCGCCTTGATTGTAGGATAAGGCAGTATAGAAATCAGTTTAAATAAAATAAATAAATAAATATAGCGGAATTAGAAAATGTACAGAAGGTGGAGGGTGGAGCCAAGATGGCGATACCGCATGAGGTTGGCGCCTGAGCAGCTATTCCCTTTCCAATTACCTTTTTTCTATGGCTCCTAAGCACAAGGGGAAAGCCCAAGCCAAGCTGGCTAAGGTGACCTCCTCTGTGGTTGGACAACAGATGCTTGAGGCATTCCTCCTGAAGTCCCTGGCAATACAGCGTCGATGGGGAGATGCCCGTGCTTGAGTTAGAACCAGCTGATGTCCGCAGCTGCATCTATTTGGTTCCCCGTCTGGCTCAGCCCGTTTGGGCCCAAAGATTGCTTCCACCGGTTTGCTATCTGCATCTCCTGCAGAGGGAGTAAGTATTAATGTCAGGGACTCTGTCTCATGTCCGACATCAGTGGTACCTGAGTCTGGGCAAGCTGAAGTGGCCGACTCCAGTCTTGAGAAGGCTGGTGTTGTGGCGAATCCTGGTTCTCCGGGTCTGTCTAAGGAGGGTGTTAAACTTTCCTCAGATACTAGAGTCATTTAGGAACTATCTATGTGAGGTGCTCCAGATTCCTGAGGCCACTTTACCGTCGATCAGTAAGACCTATTCCTTATCGTCCCTCCAGTCCAGTCCCTCACCACTGGGTAGTGCACCTCCTCCCGCAGCTTGGAGACTGAGCATGTCAGATTCTGTTGTCACCTGGACTAATACCGGTAGCACCACCCACCAGCTTCCAGTGTGTTCAGTCTCCAAGCAGCAGGAGGTGGTAGTGAGCCTAAGTGCTGGGCTCACTGAAGGAACACATATGGAGCAATTAGATAGTTTTTAGAAAGGTGGTTCTTGTTTGTTTTCCTTACCTGTGTTTTTTGTTCTTTTGGGTTAAAGAGTTGTGGAGTCCATAAAAAAAAAAAGGGGCTTTTGAGACAGGCGAGGAAAGCAGTAGGGTGCAAGGGGCTCCCTGCCATCTGCCCGTTTCTTTCTGGCTTCTAATTCTACTCTCCCCTCCTTGTTGGAACGGAGAGGATTTGAGTGCCTGCCTATCTCCTGTTGGCCCAGACGGCTCCCGATCTCCTCAGCGAGTGAGGAGCCATTAGCGGGCCTCTTCAGCAGCAAACGCTATGCCGGTGTTCGGCTGATCGCATGCAGCTTTCTGCGTGCGCTCCCGGCTTCGGCACTGTCGGCAAGGTTCCCGGCGAGTTCTCCACTGCATTGGTGAGTAACCTGGCTGTGTGGGGGTTCAGGCGCTCAGCAGCACGTGGCCTTGCGCCTTGTTGGTGTGCCTGTTGGAAGGCCTGCTTTGGCTGGAGTTTTGGCGGTGTTCTTTTTCCCGCACTTTAGATCTCTGCGGGATCGGTGGTTTTCGGCTAATAATTAGCCTTCCAGGGGGTTTTAAAGAGGCATTATAGGGCTTTGCAGGTCGCCTGGGGCTGTGCAGTTAAAATAATTTTAAAAAAAACAAACAGAAAACACATTTTGTAATTTTTTGTAGTGCTGAGTTTCAAAGCCTCTTGATAGATTTTGAGGAGAAGTGGGCGTAGTAGGTCCTACAGTATCTTTGGAGCGCAGGATCCAGGGCTAATGCCTACGTGCCCGCAGTGCCTGGTCTGTGGTACCCGTCGGGGCACAGTCTCGGATGCCGGGGTGTGTCGCGGTTGTGCGACAGAAGCTGCCAGTAGGGAGCAGGAGCTTCAGGAGAAGTCTAAAGAGACATTGGCCCTCCACTGGAGTCTCCCCCATCTCCGCAGCAGGTGGCTTTGGCAGTTCCTGGTCCCTCTAATCCTCCTTTTCTGGGAGGAGCAACTGTAGCTGGGTTTTCCGCGGAGTTTGTTTTGTTGCTACACCAGGCCTTTTGCTTGCGCCAGCAGGGTGTGTCTATGGGCATTTCGGCTCTTAGAGCCCTGGCAGGGCGTGATCACACAGAGAAGACCGATCAAGCGGGTACAGGACCAACTAAGAGGGCTCGGTCTGGTGAGGATCCGCTCCCTTTGTCTGATTGGCAGGAGATGGAAGACTTTGAGCTGGAGCCTGAGGCAGGCGGGGAAGAGCTCGAAGAGGGTGAGATTCCTGAGCCGGAAGACCAGGCTAGGATAATATGTGTTTTTTTGGAGAGAGGAACTGACAGCCCCTTGATTACAGAATCGCTTCAAGCCCTCAATTTATCGGTCCCTCAGCTGGCGGAGGACAAGGGGTTGGAAGACCCTATAATCCAAGCGGTGTGGAAGACTCAGTCTGTATTTCCGGTTCACCGTGTGATTAAGCAAATGATCCAGGACGAGTGGGATCTGCCAGAGACAGCTCTTGGGGGGGGGGGGGGGGGTTTGATCTATGAATCGCCTCTATCCGTTGGCGAACCAGGAGCGGGAAATGTTTCGTTCCCCTCGAGTGGATGCAGCTGTTTCAGCGGTCACAAAAAAGGCAACCATTCCGGTGGAGGGCGCCGCAGCCCTCAAGGATGGGCAAGACCGGAAAGCAGACACATTGTTGATGCAGGCCTTTGAAGTTAATGCGCTGTTCCTCCAGGCTTCGATTTGTGGGGCTTTGGATGGCTAGGGCCTGTCTTCGCTGTTCGTAGAGGTTGCAACTGCCAGCTGATGTGGCATAAGATCATTTGGCCGACGTGGCCAGGTTAGAGTCGGGGGTGGTTTACCTTGCTGACGTCCGCTATGACCTCATTCGAGGTTTGGCCAAGAGTATGGCGTCCTTGGTGGTGGCGCGGCGATACCTTTGGCTCAGAACTGGGCAGCGGACAGTTCCTCCAAGTCTTGCCTTAAGGGGAAGCTGTTGTTTGGGGAAGACCTCGACAAACTGGTCAAGGGCTTAGGCGAGTCAAAGGGAGGGTGCTTGCCAGAGGATAAGCCAAAGCTGAGTTGGACAGCGACAGCAGCTCGGGGGCAGTCGTGGGATTTCCGGTGTTTTCGTACCTCTCGCCTGGGGGGTTTCCAGAGGGGGAGGTTTCTCTCGCGCAGGAAAGGATTTCGGGGAGTCTGGGGAGTGGGCAGGGGATTTGCTGGTCCATGTCCTCTGGATTTAAGAAGTCGCAATGAAGCGAGGGGGGCCCAGGTTGGGGAGCAGTCCGTGGGAGGTTGGCTATGGGAATTTCTTTCAGCCTGGGTCCAGATCACATCCGAACGATGGGTGCTGGAGGTTATTCGCGAGGGCTATGCCCTCTAATTCGCTCCTTTGTCCTCTCTACCTACAGGGCACGAGCCAAGTCGGCGGCGGTAGAAGAGACGCTGTCTCGACTACTGAATCTAAGAGCAGTGGTCACGGTTCCTCCAGAGCAGTACGGCTGCGTTCGCTACTCCATTTATTTTGTGGTTCCCAAAAAGGACGGGTCTTTCCGTCCCATTCTGGACCTTCATGCAGGTAAACTGTTTTCGGGTTCCCCATTTTTGCATGGAAACGCTACGGTTGGTGATTGTTGTGGTAAGAAAGGGAGAATTCTTGACATCCCTTGACCTCATGGAGGCGTACCTTCGCATTCCTATTCGGCCAGAACATCAACGCTTTCTACGGTTTGCATTGCCTTAGGGACACTTCCAGTTTCAAGCACTGCCATTTGGCTTGGCGACGGCACCTCGCACCTTCACCAAGGTGATGGTAGTAGTTGCGGCGGCTCTTCGAAAAGAAGGAATCTTGGTCCATCCTTATCTTGACTACTGGCTGATCCTGGCAAAGTCCAAGACCGAAAGTGTACAGGCTACGACCAGTGTGGTTCAACTCCTAGAAAGCCTAGGCTGGGTGATCAATGTTGCCAAGAGCAGTTTGGCTCCATCTCAGGTCCTGGAATACCTGGGGGTCCGGTTCGACACTCGGGTAGGCACAGTGTTTCTTCTGGAACGCCGGGCCCAGGGGCTGCGTCTTCTGGTGTGCAGTTTTTTGGGGTGCTTGGTGCCGACGGCCTGGAAGTGTCTTCGGGTGCTGGGAACGATGGCGGCTACTCTGGAGGTAGTGCCATGGGTGAGAGCGCACATGCGTCCATTGCAGAGATCTCTACTCCATCGCTGGTCTCATCAGCGAGATCCCCTGATCAAATGGCTGCCTTGTATGCTGGCAGTCAGGAAGGCTTTGCTCTGGTGGCTTTGGCTAGAAAATCTAGAAGCGGGCATGCCTCTCGAGCAGCCGCAGTGGGTCCCGGTGCTGACAGATGCCAGGCTGGGGGGCTCATTGCGGGGGACTCTTTGCCCAGGGGATCTGGGGAGGCCAGGAGGTCAGAGGGTCGATCAACTGACTAGAACTGATGGCGGTGTTTCAGGCACTCCGTGCCTTCGAGCCCAAGCTGCTGGGACAAGCAGTAAAGGGTCCTGTCAGACAATGCTTCAGCGGTAGCAGCGCAGCCCTGGAGCAGCAGAGGACTGTCAGTGGCGCATATTGCGGGGACAGACAATGTGACAGTGGACTTTTTCAGTCGAGTTCCGGTGGATTCAGGAGAATGGGAGCTTCACTCAGACGTCTTTGCTCAGATAATCCGCAGGTGGGGGATTCCCATTATGGATCTGATGGCGATGTTCGGATCCACCAAGGTGAGACGCTTCTTCAGCAGAAGGTGAGAAAGGATGTCAGAAGGATTGGATGTGTTGCTGCAGCAGTGGCCCATGGAAGGTCTCCTTTATGTATTTTCTCCGTGGGCGCTCATAGGCCGGGTGGTGCAGTGATTCGAGGCACATCGAGGGAAAGTGATATTAATTGCTCCAGATTAGTCGCGACGTCTGTGGTACGCCGACTTGGTCCATCTTCTCAACAGCTGTCCGTGGGCGCTGCCGGTGCGGGAGGATCTGCTGAGGCAGGGTCCACTCTGGAAGCCTCAAGTGGCTCGGTTGTCGCTTACGGCCTGGCCATTGAAAGGGAGAAATTGAGAAGGAAAGGCTATTTGGAAACCGTAATCCCTGCCTTTCTCTTGGCCAGGAAAAAGTTGATTTCCCTAGCTTACGTCCGCGTTTGGCATATTTTTGAGGCTTGGTGCGAGACTAGGCAGGTGCATCCATGCTCAGTCTCGGTTCCAGAAGTCTTGAGTTTTTTGCAGGACGGTTTTGAGAAGTGTCTTGCGGTCAGCTTGTTGAGGGTGCAACTGGTGGCTATCTCTTGTTATCGTGGGAAGGTTCAGGGCGTGGCCTTGGGTTCTCACCCAGATGTCTTATGCTTCTTAAAGGCGGTGTCTCGGTTGCGTCGTCCTCGTAGGGCAGTGGTTCCATCTTGGGATCTCAATTTGGTCCTGACAGCTTTGATGAGAGAACTGTTCAAACTGTTAAATCGGGCCTCTGTGAAGGATTTGACTCTGAAGACAGTTTTCTTGGTGGCAATCTGCTCGGCTTGCAGGATCTCAGAGTTGCAGGCTTTATCGTGCCGAGAACCGTTCCTGTCCTTTTCGTGGAAAAAGGTGGTGCTACGACCTGTTCTGTCTTTCCTGCCAAAGGTGGTCTCTCTGTTTCATGTCAATCAGCCGGTGTCTTTACCAGTTTTGGGGAGCTCGACTGACAGTAGTTCGGAACGCAGTTTGCGTTTGCTGGATGTGAAAAGAGCTCTTCGGCGTTACTTGAATGTATCGGAGAGTTTCCGCAAGTCTGATCGCTTGTTCGTTCTCTTTGGAGGTCTGTGAAGGGGCGAAGCGGCGGCCAAAGCTTCCATTTCCAGATGGGTCCGAGAAGCCATAGCATCAGCTTATATCTTGCAGGGGTGCCAGATGCCCCTAGGTTTGCAGGCTCATTCTACCAGAGCTCAGGCCGCTTCATGGGCAGGGTGGCCACCTGGTCTTCTCTGCATACTTTTAGTAAGCATTATTGTCTAGATGTCCAGACGGTGGGGGGTGCCTGTTTCGGTTCAGCAGTTTTGCGGGCCGGTATGGCAGGTCCCTCCCATTAAATTTAGAAACATAGAAATATGATGACAGAAAAAGACCACATGGCCTATCTAGTCTGTCCTTCCATAACAACTACAACAGTCCCCTTTTTACCTTTAGAGATCCTCTGTGTTTGTCCCATGCTTTTTTGAATTCAGTTATTGCCCTCATCTCTACCACCTCCACTGGGAGACTATTCCACGGATCCACTACTCTTTCCGTAAAGAAATATTTCCGCATATCACTCCTGAATCTATCTCCCTTCACCCTCATCCCATGTCCCCTCATAGCAGAACTTGCTTTCAATTGAAAGAGACTCTCTCCCTGAACATTTATGATTGAGATGTTTAAATACCTCCATGGCATATCACCTCTATCCCGCCTTTCCTCTAAGGTGTACATATTAAGATCCTTCAGTCTGTCCTCATATGCTTTATAATGAAGACCACTAATCATTTTAGTAGCCACCCTCTGCACCGACTCCATCCTGTTCACATCCTTTTGAAGGTGCGGTCTCCAGAATTGCACACTATACTCCAAATGAGGTCGCACCAAAGACTTATACAGAGGCATTATCACCTCCTTTTTTCTGCTAGCCATTCCTCTCCGTATGCACCCAAGCATCCTTCTAGCTTTTGCCGTCGCCTTTTCTACCTGTTTAGCTACTTTCAGATCATCAGACACAACCACGCCTAGGTCCCGCTCTTCTTTAGTGGACAAAAGTACTTCACCTCCTATACTGTATTGCTCCCTTGGATTGCTGCAGCCCAAATGCATGACCTTACATTTTTTAACATGAAATCCCAGCTGCCAAATTCTAGACCATTCTTCAAGCTTAGCTAGATCCCTCCTCATGTTATCTACACCTTCCTGGGTGTCTACTCTATTGCAGATTTTGGTATCATCCGCAAAGAGGCAAACCTTACCTGAAAGCCCTTCTGCTATATCACTAACAAAGATGTTAAAAAGAATCGGACCAAGGACAGATCCCTGGGGCACACCACTGATAACATCCTTCTCCTCAGAGTGAGCTCCATTTACTTGTACTCTTTGTCGCCTCCCACCCAACCAATTTCTAACCCAAGCAGTAACTTTAGGGTCCATCCCTAGGGTGCTCAGTTTGTTTATAAGTCGCCTGTGTGGAACAGTGTCAAAGGCTTTACTGAAATCTAAATACACCACATCTAGGGCTCTCCATCTGTCCCTCCCTGGTCACCCAGTCAAATAAATCAATCAGATTTGTCTGACAAGACCTGCCTCTGGTGAATCCATGCTGCCTCGGATCCTGTAATCCGCTGGACTCCAGAATCCTCACTATTTTCTCTTTCAGCAGCGTTTCCAATAATTTACTCACCACCGAAGTTAAACTAACCGGCCTGTAGTTTTCAACCACATCCTTATTTCCGCTTTTGTGTAAAGGCACCACATGAGCCTCTCTCCAGTCCTTTGGCACCACTCCCGACTCCAACAAGGCATTGAAAAGGTCAGTCAGTGGAGCTGCTAGAACGTCCCCAAGATCCCTCAGTATTCTCGGGTGCATCCCATCCGGTCCCATCGCCTTGTCTACTTTACGTTGAGAGAGTTTCTCACGAACACAGTCTTTTGAAAATTGTTCAAGATGTCCTTTGCTTCTGTTCCTATTTGTGGGTGTTTTCTGAGGTCCTGCTCCTGGTTCTTCATCTGTGAACACAGAACAAAAATATTTGTTAAGCAAATCTGCTTTATCCTTATCAGCTTCTACATATTCCTCCCCTGCACCCTTGAGTCTGACAATGCCACTCTTGCCCTTCCTCTTCTCACCAATATATCTGAAAAATGTCTTATCCCCCCATTTTATTGCATTGGCTATTTCCTCCTCCTTTTGAATCTTTGCCTTCTTGACTACTTTGCTAGCTTCTCTAAGTTTTTCCAAATACAGATGCCTGTCTTCCTCTCTCTGTGATCTCTTGTATTTCATGAAGGCCTCCCTCTTTTTCTTCACTTTTTCAGCTACTTCTTTCGAAAACCATAGCGGTCTCCTTTTCCTTTTACCTTTATTTACCATTTTAACAAAAAGGTTGGTTGTCCTTAAAATATTTACTGCTCTGCTACATCCCAGTGGTGAGGGACTGGAGGGACGATAAGGAAAGAGAAATTAGACTTACCTGCTAATTGTTGTTCCTTGAGGAACTCCAGTCCAGTCCCGGATCCCACCCAGAGTTCGTTCGTCGTCTGCGGGTCTCGTTTCTGCGGTCGACAGGGCCGGATCAAGAGACTGGTGCAAGGCTATGGGTTTTCGAATTTACCTTTGCACTTCATTTCTGTTTTTTCTCTCTGCATTTCTTTTTCTTTCTCTCTCTCTATTTCATTATTTTATAGACCTCAATCATATCTCCCCCTCAGTGGTCTCTTTTCTGAGCTGAAGAACCCAAACCTTTTAAGCCTTTCTCAAAAGTGCATTCTTCCATCCTTTTTATCGGGGGAGGGGAGGTAGCTCCCCTCTTACTTGTGGGGATAACAGTTTAGATTACAGTTTAACTAGTTTGATGGTTGGTTATTTAAGCTACTTATTTGTTGCTCCTCTGAGTTTGCTTTGTCATTAGGTCACTGGGAGCTGGTGGGAGGTGCTACCGGTATTAGTCCAGGTGACATCAGAATCTGACATGCTCAGCCTCCGAGCTGCGAGAGGAGGTGCACTACCTAGTGGTGAGGGACTAGACTGGAGTTCCTCAAGGAACAACAATTAGCAGGTAAGGCTAATTTCTCTTTTTCTACGTCGTGGGAATTGTTTGCAAGAAAATTTGTAATCTCGTGGTGAACAAAATTTAAGTGACTTTTTGGAGAATTCATTAAGGAATGTTTCTTTGAGGGCAACTTTACTAATTAATTTTGTATCTGAGTCTGATTTATCTAGAATACTTTCTTTTTTTTTTAAGAAAATTGATATTCCGTTTTTGGATCAAACTGTTAGAATATATCCTGATGTGTGTCGTTCTACTCAGGAAAGGAGGTGTTTATTTTTGTTAATGAGACAGGAAGCACTATTGCTGGGAGTGAGCTTTCATCTGAGATATCCCTGTAAATGCTTTGTTACCTATACAAATGTTAAGTATATTTCCTTTTCTCCTGAACACTCCATGCTTTCTTAGACTTGAAGAAGACCTTGGTTCAGTGAGTCTGGGTAAGGGCAGTGACTTGGGGCGGTAGATACTTTAGTAGTTTTGCCTAGGGTTTGTGCCTATGCTTGGTTTACCTTTATATTGTTACTTTATCTATGTTGCCCCATATGTACATATTCTGCCCTCCTGATATTGTAGTCTGAGTTTAGAGTGCATTTTTACTCATTATGGTTTTTTTTCTGTTACTTTACATTGTATGTTTCTATTGCACTCTTGTTACTTATGCAGATATATACTTGTGATTTTGTTAAACTGATATAAACATAAAATAAAACATAAAAAAAGAAAATGTTCAGAGAAGAGCAACCAAAATGATAAAGGGATGGAAGAATGCTCTTTTGAGGAAAGGCTTAAAAGGTTTGGGTTCTTCAGCTCAGAAAAGAGACCACTGAGGGGGAGATATGATTGAGGTCTATAAAATAATGAATGGAGTGGAACAGGGTAACGTAGATCGGTTGTTTAATCCTTCAAAAAGTTAGAAATACTAGGGGATATGCAATAAAGCTACAATGTAGCACATTTAAGACTAATCTGAGAACATATTTTTTTCTCTCGATGCATAATCAAACTCTGGAATTCATTGCCAGAGGATGTACTAAAAGTGTAGCTGGGTTTAAAAGAGGTTTGGACAAGTTCCTAGAGGAAAAGTCCATAAAGTGGACTGGGAAAATCTCCCTGCTTACTCCTGGGATTAGCAGCATGGAATTTGTCTGCTTTTTGAGAACCTGACAGGTACTTGTGACCTGGATGGGCTACTGGTGGAAACAGGATACTGGACTTGATGGACTTTTGGTCTGACTCAGTATGGCGTATATTTTATGTTTTTAGGATTGTCTTTGTTCACTGGAATTAAGGAAGCCTACACCTGTATTTTGATATATCTCAGTCATAGGATACATCTCTGATTCGTTATAGAGAAACACCACTATCAGGATCACATATTCCCATTTGGCTTTGCATCCATACCTTACATCTTCACCATGTCTCATGATAGTCGCGTCTTGTCTTTGCAGACTTGATGCGTTTCTCTACTCGGACAATTGGCTGGTCAAGAACGCCACCCAGGAAGGAATGCAAACATCCATGTGCTTAACCATCTAGGTGGCGTTAGTAGGGTTCGTCATAAATTTTTCTCGGGTCCAGTTTAATCCTGTCCTGTCAGTTGGAATTCACATCTGCTAGACATGACTCTGGCAAAAGCCTTTCTTTCCCAAGACAGGCTCACCCAATTGGTGGCAATCCTGGAAGAGATATGGAAGTCAACAGATGTTGGCAAGAAACATGTTGAGGATGTTGGTCCTTATGGTTTCATCAGTTCATGTTACATGCTGGCATGTCTTAAGATAATCAAATATACTCCATTCCTAAAAACAACTAATGGAGTAAATAATAGTTTAACATTTAAAATTGAAAAATGCAAAACTAAAGGAGTTTGTGGATCATTGATGCAATGAGTGGATGCCAAGGGCTTGTAATGTACATGCCCATGACAGCTGGCTCGATTCAGTCTGAGATCCTTTTTCTCTTTCATTAAGATTTTTCTTCTTTCTCCTGAGTTGTTTTTTGGAATGGGGTATATTTGTGTGTGGTGGTCATGTTTTTTCTTCATTCTACAATTGGGACTGATGTGTATGTCTTTAGATGAAGCAAGCTCAATTGACTCTGAGCACACGGTGGAAGCAGCCCACTCACATGCTCACGGACATCATCTATTACCGTTCCTCTCCGGCATGCCATGTCCTGGTGGATAGCTCGTTCCAATCTAGTTTCAGGA
Source organism: Ichthyophis bannanicus (assembly GCA_033557465.1). Lineage (NCBI taxonomy): Eukaryota > Metazoa > Chordata > Amphibia > Gymnophiona > Ichthyophiidae > Ichthyophis > Ichthyophis bannanicus. Next base: position 675,210,020 of record CM066032.1, on the reverse strand, counting down.
CAGCCCTTTCAAAATTTTCCCTACTAAAAGGTACTCAAGACTAGTGCATCCCAATTGGGCTGGGGAGCCCATGTAGGATGACTTCTATACTGGGGGTCTATGATTTTAACCAGGAAAATTTCCACCAGGTCAATTTCCTGGAGCTGAGAGCAGTTTTGAACATTTTGAAGGCTTTCAGAGATTGGTTGGCCAGTCAAATTGTCATGATTCAGGCAGACAACCAAGTGGCCGTGTATTACATCAACCAGTAGGGAGGCATAGGTTTTTACCTCCTGTTTTGTGAGATGGTCAGAATATGGAACTACGCCATTTCTCAGATGATGACTCTGAGAGCCATATATCTGGCTAGTGAGGACAGTGTCTGAGTGGATAAACGTAGCTGTGTTTTTCAGTGTCACAAATGGACCCTAGGCAGAACAGTCACACAGAATATCTTCCAAGAGTGGGTATCCCTTTGGTGGAACCATTTGCCACTCCTCAGAACAGGCAGCTTTTTCAGTTTTGCACCTGAGTGGGGACACACTACAAACTAGCCTCTGATGCCTTCCTCCTTGATTGGAGGTAGGGTTTTCTGTTAATGTAGCCTCTTATACCTCTAATAGCGAAGACACTTGAACTCAAAGATGACAGGGGCACTATGATCCTAGTGGCCCCTTATTGGCCAGGACAGCTGTGACTGTGTTCCACTACCAGCAAATTGGTGGAGACAAAGAACTAATATGCCTCTATCCTCCTCAGCAACCTGAGGTCTTCAGCAGATGATGGATGGATTTTCACCTCTCTGAAGAAAATCTGAGGATTGAGAGGAAAAGATTGATTAAATACTCATGAACGACCTACTTGAGAAGCAAAGGTGACTCTCTCACTTCAGCGCAATGTGGGATACTCCACTAGACTGTGGTCTTTTTAGTAGCTATAGGAGGAGGAAATATTGGTTCAGCTCCACATCCTAGATAAGAGCCTGTTGAGCAGCTAAAAAATTGGAAAGATTTTGAAGGATCTGAAAGAGTGCAGCAGCCTCGCACAACTTTAATGCTCCCTCCCTTCTCCTCTGTTCCCCTGCTCTCTCCTGAAGATAGCAAAAGACTCTGAGGGATCTGCCTGCCAGTCATCTTACATGTAGTGCTGCAAAGCCAGTAAAACCAGTTTCAGAGGAGCAGAGCTGAGCCCGACACGGATTCTCAACCCGGGGCTTGCAGGGGTGAGTACCAAGGCTTGACCTTATCGGTGTGGGGATTTCCTGCAATTTTATGCATGCGTTAGTAGCATTTTTAGCTATTGTGTGCCTGGTGGTCATGTGGTCCTAGTATGTGTTCTTCCCAAGCAGTTCTAATGTGTGCTCATTCCCTAGCGCCTGTAACGTGTGTTGCAATAAAAGTACAGTTAAAGTACGCCTTTGAGTCCCCAGAGCCGTAGCACGTGCTGTGATGATACTTGCCTTAACTCTCTATGTTGTCTTCTAAGAAGCGTTGTTTGACCTGTGGCAAATGAGATGCCTCATCGCTGGATTCGGGACTCTGCTCTTTTTGCATGGCAACTTCTGAATCAACCCTGGCGGGCCTACTTCATTCTCCCTGTTGGGGGATGAAGTTTGTCCGACCTTACCTGCCTCAGGGCAGAAGGTGACGGATGGTGCCATGGGTAAGGATATCCAGCTTTCTGGAGGATCCGGCAACTGTGCTGTGAGCCACTCATTGTCCTCTAAGGGATCTGTGGCAACTGTGCTCCCTAGTCATGGGGGTCATTTCCGAGAGGAGAGCTTCTGGATCCAGGATTGTCTTCCCTGGAATTCTTTTCCTTTTTGCAGCAGACCTGGTCCTTCTGGTGGGAAAATGCAGACCCTATGGCCTCTGGGTGCCCCCGGACGTAGTCTCATGCTGGGTAGGCTGAAAGTTGTAGCCCTTTTCAATTACCCTTGGCTAAACGTTCCCAAGGGAGTGGATGAGTAGCCTAGTGGTTAGAGCAATTGCCTAGAACCCAGAAGATCAAGGGTTCGATTCCCACTGGCACTCCTTGTGACCTTGGGCAAGTCACTTCATTGCCTCGGAAGAAAAGGCTGGCAATCTACTTCCAGTGATACATTGCCAAGAAAACCCAGAGGTAGCTGGGTCACCAAGAGTCAACACTGACTTGATGAAACTAAAACAATTTAAAAAAACAAACAAAAAAACTCCCGTTCCCAATGAGGATTGCCTCTTGGAGATGGGGAACAGCTGGGACCGGTCCAAGATGTTTGACTCTAGCTTGGATTTGGGTGGCTCGGTATTGGGCTCTAACATGGATGGTGAAGTACGCTTGCCTTCAGAGGATTGTGAAAAGTCTGGAGTGATCCACCTATTCTGGAAGGAGGAGCTGGTGGCATTGATTTCCAAGGTCTCATCTGCCTTGAATTTGACATGCTTCAAGGGGTGCAGAAATCTACTACTTTCTTCCCATTCTTGGATGTGATCAAGAATTTGATCCGGTCAGAGTGGGACTCTCCCTACGCCCCGCCTAAGGGGCTCAGGATGTGCAAAAAGATCTGCACTCTCCCGGATAAGGAGTGTCGAGTGGTTTTGCATTTCCAAGGTGGATGCGTAGGTCATGACAGTTACCAGATGGACCACCATTCCTGTGGAAGGCAGATCAGCCTTAAAGGATGTTATGGACTGCAATGTGGATTCGTTGTTGCGGAGCCAGCTCACTGTGGTGGCTACTATCCTGCAGCTGGATGTATGTACCAGCCTGATGTCTCGAGCCCTACTCCAGTTGATTCAGTCTCTTTTAGCTAAGGCCTTCCTTTCTAATGCTATGCATGACTTGGTATGTTTGGTGGCCAGGGATGGTGTCCAGATAACTGTCACGGTATTGGTTCTGGCTCAGGCACTGGGCTGCAGAACATATTCCAAAATCCAGCTGACCCAACTAGCTTTTAAGGGAAGCTTATTTTTATTTATTTATTTACTTACTTTTATATACCGCACTTTTACAATCAGCGTGGTTTACATGTTAACAACATAGTACAATGAACAGGTATAACAGTACATATAACAGGTACACGATAATAAATTAATAAATTAACAAGATTAGCTAACAATAGAACGTTTCCAATAGTTTACAATTAACATGGGACCTGGGTAGGTAACTATTTACAAGCTGAAAATATGCGTTAGCGGGCAGGGCATAAGTATCTATGAAACATGGTCGAAAGCAGGCTGAGAATATGCGATATTGAGGAGGGCATAAGTATCTATGGAACATGGTCAAATGCAATCTGGAAGAGATATGTCTTAATTGCTTTGCGAAAGGTTGCCAGATCGGTGATGAGGCGGATGGGAGGAGGGAGAGAATTCCAGAGCAATGGGGCGAAATATGAGAATTCTCTATTTCTGTTAAATTGAGAGCTTTTTCTCGCCATATTTGGAATGATAAGTGTATTTGTCAAAATTGCTCTCCTAGATCTGGTTTCAGGTGTCCATTGTAGGAGGTTTTCCAACGATGAAGCTGAGATCTGATGAAGGATTTTGAATGAGAGTAAGAGGGCTTTGTATTTAAGTTGATTGTTAATTGGTAACCAATGTAGGTGCATTAGGAGAGGTGAAACATGGTCATATCTAGACGCTCCATAGATTGTTCTGGCAGCAGTATTTAATGCCATTTGTAATGGGTGGAGTGCATATGCTGGTAGACCATGAAGTATGATATTATCATAATCAAAGATTGGAGTGACCATGGCTTGGAATATAGTGCGGAAGTCAGTAGGTTCTAGTAAGGGTCGGAGCTGGCGGAGTGATTTTATTTTGAGGTATACAGACTCTGTGATGTTTCTTATGTGGGTTTCCGTATTTAGATGTTTGTCCAGGGTGACACCAAGATATCTAACCTCTTGATTTGACTTCAGGTCAGCATTCTTAACTTGTAGGTGGGATGATGGAATGAAAGTTGCATCCTTTGTGATGAATAATACTTCTGTTTTTTTGTAGTTTACTTTCAGGTTGCTTGTGTCTAACCTTGAAGATACTGCATTAAAGCAGTCAAGCTTCTGTTGGGAATCAGTTTGGCAAAACTGGTGAATGACCTGGGTGAGACAGAATCTTACCATCTTCCAAGGACAGGTCCAAGGGGCCTGTGAAGCGGGCTGGTGCCTCTTTCTTGGCAACCTCCACCCATTCACCAAGGGCGTGCTAGCCAGATTCCTGGGGGTCTCGGGACTCTCAGCATTACCGAACTGGAAAACCTTTTTTCCCCCTCTACTTCTGGGCTTTGAGCTCATTCTCAGTCCTTTCGTGGAAATTGTGGGCCCAGAAACTCAGCCCCCTCCAGAGGAGGACCCCCCATCGAGCTGCACAGAGGTTTTGTGGGCCCATTCCCAGGTTCCTCCAGTTGGAGGCAGGTTTCGTCTTTTCTTTCAGGAATGGACCCAGGTTACCAAGGTTCGCTGGGTGCTAGACACCATTCAGTTCAGCTGTGTCCTGGAGTACAAAGAGCCAATTCTGGATGCCTTCATCATTTCCCCTGTGAGCAGAGGTACCACTGTGCGGGCCACTTTGGACAAGTTGCTGCACCTAAAGGCAATTGTGCTTGTTCTGCTGGACAAGTGGGGCAGGGGCAGATACTCTGTCTATTTCATAGTGCCCAAAAAGGATGGTTCCCTCTAGCCAATTCTGGACTTCAAGGGGGTCAACGAGCATTTGGGTGTTCTGCGCTTCCAGATGGAAACACTGCGCTTCGTGATTTAAGCAGTGCTCTGAGGGGAGTTCTTAGCTTCTCTGGATCTGGCCAAGGCGTATTTTTGTATTCTGATCCGGGTGTATTAGCAGAAGTATCTGGCTCTGCCATGCTTGGGCTCTCACTTCCAATTTGCCGCCCTCCCTTTCACATTATCCACTGCCCTGAGGATGTTCTCAAAGGTCATGGTGGTGGCCACAGCCATGCTGCAGCGTTAAGGGATCTGTGCCAACCATATTAGGATGACTGGGTCATCTGGGCCCATTCTCTTTCAGAAGCATCTCAGTTGACTTACTGAGTGGTATCCTTTTAGGAAAGCCTCGGCTGGGCGACCAATCGGGGAAAGAGCTAGTTTTTGCCTTTGCAGTCCCTGGAGTTTCTGGGAGCATGTTTTAACACTCGAATGGCTAGAGTTTTCCTGTCATAGGAGAAAGATAAGACTGTTGTATTGCCTGGCGCTGTTTTATGCGCAGCAGGCTCCCAGAGTCTGGGATTTTCTTCAGCTGCTCAGATTGATGGCAGGATCGTACCATGGGCACGTGCTCACATGCAACTGCTCCAACAGCCCTAGGTTTGGTGGTCCTTGAGTTCTCAGGAGTTTGAATATAGACTCCCTCTCCCATTGATGGTGAGGTCCAGCCTGCAGTGGTGGCAGCGGCCCTGTCATCTAAGGAAGGCATGCCACTGGACGATGTCTCCTGGATCTTCTTGATGTTGAATGTCAGTCTTTTGAGCTGGGGAGCCCATTGTCAAGATCATACAGCCCAGGGCTGTTGGAACTGCAGGGAAGTGGTAGTGGTTCATCAACTGCCTCGAGGTGAGGACCAATCAGGTTAACTCTCTTCTGTGTTTCCAGTCCTTGGTTGAGGGCTGGGAAGTTCAAGTGTTTGACATAAGACACCGCTGTGGCATTGTTTGAAATCAGCAAGGTGGCATGAGGAGTGCCGGGGTAGCTGTCGAGATGGTTCTATTGTTTGCCTTGATGGAGAGGATCCTCCTAGCCTTGTTGGCTCAGCGCATTGTCTGGGTGGACATTGTGGAAGCAGATTTCCTCAACTGGCACTCTCTGGATCCTGGAGTTGAGTCAGGAGGTGTTTCAGTTGATTCTGCGCCTCTCAGGTTGACCTGAAATTGATCTGATGGCGATCCATGCCAGTGCCAAAGTTTGCTTCTTCAGTTGTTGCACGGAAACTGATCCAGGGATGTTGATGCCCTGTCCCAGCCTTGGCCAAATCAGCATCTGCTGTATGTGTTAACTCCGTGGCCCCTGGTGGGGTGTGTGCTTCGGTGTATAGGAGGCCATTCATGCAGGATTGTTCTGGTGACGCCGGATTGACCGAGAAGAGCATGGTTCGGAGACTTGATACGGCTCCTGCTGGCACTGCCTCTTCGGCTGCCTCTGTTTTGGGATCTGCAGTATTTTTCAGGGACTCATGGTCCTGGAGGACCCAGTTCTCTTCTCGTTTACAGCTTGGCTCTTGAAAGGAGATGGCTAGCACATAAGGGCTACTCTCCTGCTGTGATCTCTACTCTGCTCGGAGCCCGGAAGAGGTCTGTCAAGCTGGCATATGTGTGGATCTGGTGCCTCTTTGAGCAATGGTGTGGTGCTCGGCAGTTGGCTGCTGAGGTGGCCTTTCTACAGGATGGTCTGGAAAAGGGTCTTTCCCTCAGCTCTCTGAAAGTTCAGGCAGCAGCTTTATCCTGTTTCCGAGGTCCAGTGGCAGGTAAGTCTCTAGCCTTGCACCTAGACGTCTCACGCTTTCTCTAAGGGGATTGGCGTCTGCATCCTCCCTTTGATCTGTGATCCCTTCCTGGGATCTTGGTATGGCGCTCAGGGCCCTGATGATGGCGCCCTTTGAGCATTTGAAGCACGCTATCTTAAAGGATTTGTTGCTCAAGACAGTTTTCTTGGTCATGATTTGTTCCGCCAGGCAGATTTCCGAGCTGCAGGCTCTGTCTTGCTGAGATCCTTATCTGTCTTTTTCAAAGGAGGACGTTTCTAATCGACCTGTGGCTTCCTTCTTGCCTAAGGTGCTGTAGACCTGCAAACTACGTATATGCCGGTTAGTGGGATATTCAGCAGCATTAACACTGTTAGTGCTGCTGGATATCTGCAGGTGCTGCCGCCACATACTGCAATGCTACTCGGCTAGCATTGGGGCATTCTGGGGCAGAATGGAGGTGGCACCCATTGCTAACTGGGCAGTGGCGATATTGAGCTGCTGCCCAGTTAGCAACCTGCGGGTAAAGTAAGGTGCGAAAAAGGCTGGCCCAACTTTACCTACAGAAGTTAACTGATTAGTAGTTCAATATCGCTGCTGCCCGGTTAGCCTCAGCTTCTGCAGCAACCCGGTTATTTCATGCCAGTGACCAGATATGGCTTTTATTGTATTTTATTTTTTGCCATCTTAACTATGTCATTAGACTGAGGCAAGATGGCACACTTGGGCGGGAAGGGGACCATGCATGCATGGTGCATCTGCCAGAGGCTTTTTTGAAAACTGGGGAGATGCTTCTGTGAGGGCTCCGTAGGCACTGATGTCACCCATATGTGAGAACTTATTCCTGCTGTCCCTGGAGAACACCTGTTAACAGGTGAGAAACTATGCTTTGTTGCTATATTGTAACTTTTATTCTCCAGTAACAAGCAGGAAGTCAATCCTCACTTATGGGTAACGTTTGCACTGACGGAGCCCGCGTAGAGCAATTCCCCAGCTTTCAAAGAAAGCCTTTGGGATTGCTGCCACGCATGTGTGGTCCTCTTCCCGCCCAAGGGTGCCATCTTGCTCAGTCAGGTCCCCTTAGCTCGAGCACTACCAAGCAGATAGCAAGGGAAGGACAAAAATACGGCAACTCATCAGGGGAGGTGGGAAGGTAGTGAGGACTGATTTCTGCTGTCCCTGGAGAACACCTGTTACAGGTGAGTAACTACGCTTTCTCCAGGAACAAGCAGGGAGTCAGCCCTCACTTATGGGACTCCCCAGCTACAGGCTACTGACCTGTAACCACAAATGCCTCCGTGAGGTTGTGAGCGGAAGCCGATGCCCTAGTCATCTCTCTGTTCAGGATCAGACATCCTCATTCTGTGGATGTCCCCAGATCCGGCTTCTAAAATGGCTCTAGAGATGACTCTGTGCTTTGGACATCTCTATGCCCCTCTACAGACATCCAAAGCATGAATAGGACTTCTAAAATTACACCCCTTAGGGATACTTGAATCAATACAAATATACCTATTACCCTAACAACTTTAAATAACTGAACAATTTTAAATAGCTAAACGAATCATTAAAACTAAGATGCAGACAGCAGTCCAGCAGCGAGATGGGACTACCCAGTCTTTTGTAGCGTCACATGTATGATTATCTTCTAGTTGGTGAAATGTCTTATGTGTGCCCTAAGTGCAAAGACCTCCTTGCTCTTAAGGAACGAGTCCGATCTCTGGAGGCTAGACCAGTAGACTTGGAAGAGCTGAGCTAGTCAAAGAGGTATACAGACGAGACCTTCAGGGACATAGTAAAGACGTTCCACCTCCAGGCTGGCAGCCTTTCCACTGCCATGCAGGAGAGGGGTCACGTAAAAGGGGAGCATCACTTTGTTGTGGCAGGATGTGATCCTGTAACTAGGACCTGTCCTCCAGGGAATGTAATACCCTCTCGCATTGAGGAGGTGTCTCCAGGGACATATGCCCATGAGGGAAGGGTTAGGACGGCCTTTATAGTAAGCAATTTGATCATTAGCATGCAGGTAGCTGGGAGGCTGGTGGATGTGAGGATCACCTGGTAACTTGCCTGTCTGAAGCGAAGGTGGCAGACCTCACACACCACCTAGATAAGGTTTTAGACAGTGCTGGGGAGAAGCCTACTATCTCCAGGAACAAGCAGGAATGAGTCTTCACATATGGGTATCGTTGGTACCGACGGAGCCTGCGCGGGAACGCTCCCCAGCGTCCAGTAAGAAAGCTTTTGGGAGCATCCCACAGCGCCTGCGCGCTGCCTTCCCGCCTTTCCTAACCGCCTCTCTCCAGTAATTCTTTTCCGCGGAGCCAGCAGGTCATGTTCCTGTCACCGCTGAAGAAGTTCTTTATTTGTCTTTATTTCTTTGGTGGCGCGTCTGCCTTCTTTGACGTCGGACCGGTACCGCCGGTCTTTTCTTTCTTTCTTCTTTAAAAAAAAAAAAACCTTCCGTTTTCCCACTTCTGTGCAATTTTGTCTTTTGGGCCTTGGGCCTCGAAGATTTTTCCTCATGGAAAAGCCCGCTTCCGGGTTTAAAAAGTGCACGAAGTGCAGCGGTACTCTTTCTATCACCGACACCCATGACTGGTGTCTAAAATGTTTGGGTCCTGACCACTCCATCACCGATTGTGAGTCCTGTTCCATGATGTCTAAAAGAGGTCAACAGAATCGAGCGGCAAAGCTCAGTACCTTGTTTCCCTCTGATGCAGCTTCAGTAGCATCGACATCTTCCAGGGCTTCGTCTTCTTCCCATGGATCTCAGGTAACCAAACATAAGTCCAGCCGGTCCTCGAAGGGTAGATCTCCCTCTAAGTATCGAGATGCCTCCGGGCTTGCCCTCGAGGATCCTGCACCGGCAAAATTACCCCGGCGGGAGGCTCCGGCTTCCAAAGCTTCATCTATGGGGTCACAGGTTGACATCGATGGCGTGGCCTCGACCGATCACCTGTTGCCATGTTCTGGGGTACCGGTGGTCTCCACTGGTACCGACATCCAGACATTGGTTGCGTCGATGGATCAGAATATTCTGACCATGCAGCGTGCCATCATGGCATTCATACAAACCGACGCCTCCGGTACCGCAACAAACTCCGTTGGCGGTACCGGTTCCGGCACCGATTGCATCGACATTGGCTTCGGTGTCGACTGCAGCGGTACCCTGTCCTGTGAGGCCCATCTGTACCGAATCGGTACCGATCACTCCCGATGTCGATACCACTCGGTACACGTATCAGGCTCTGCAAGAGCATCCAGACAGGCGATACTTCGATTCCTCCGAGGACTCTGATGAATCAGAGGCTTCTGTCGAAGCATCGGTACTCCTTCCTCAGGAGCCCTCTTCTCAAAAAAGAAGAATTTCTCCTCCAGAAGACTTGTCTTTTCAAGACTTCATTAGGGAAGTGGCCAGGGGCCTCTCTATTTCAGTGGCCCCTGAACCAGAGCCTAGAGGAGGGAGGAGTAGCCTAGTGGTTGGGGCAAGGTACTTCAGGCCGGAAGGTCGGAGGTTCAAATCCCACCAGAGGACAGCAACCTTGGGCCGGAAGGACTGGGGTTTCTAGTCCCACAGATGCTCCTTGTGGTCTTGGGCAAGCCACTTAACCCTCCATAGCCCATGTTCCCTGTAAGTATTAGTGTATGTGTCTCATATCCCTGCGTGTTAAATGTATCCCCCAATTGTGTTGTGACCGCTTTGATTGAAGGATAAGGCGGTATACAAAACTGTCTAAATAAATAAATAAAATAAATAAATAGAGCCAAGAAATTAGATATTTTACAATATCCTAAGGCTCCTAAAGAGGCAGCTACTTTACCAATTCATGAGATTCTTTATGATCACATGTTGGGCATATGGGAGACACCTCTTACTACTTCCCCTCATTCTCACAGGTTGGACACCATGTACCGTGTTCCTCCTTGTCCTGGCTTTCATAAGACTCAGCTTCCTCACCACTCTATTGTGGTGGAGTCTGCTATGAAAAAGAGTGCAAAAAGACACTCATGTAATCCTCCAGGAAGAGAATGCAGAACCTTAGATGCTTTTGGCAGGAGAATTTTGACTCTTTAGGCCTTACCTGCTATTTGCCTTTTCTTGAATCCCTCCAATCCAGTCCAAATGCATGGGTTGTGCCCCCCAACCAGCAGATGGAGACTGAGCATGACAGGCTTTGCTGATGTCCTCTATTAAGGGTGCTGTGTATCACTAAGCTAGTCAGTATTGGAGTACCAAAGCAGAATTCAAGCTGACCCAATCGGTCGCACAAAGGTCAAGACCCTTCAACCTAGTCTCACAAGGTCTGAAGTGTACCTGCCATCAAATCCATCCCCTCCTTCGTTTTATTCTTTATTGTAATAGTTTTGTTTTGTTTTTTACTTTGATTCTTTACTCTTAATTCTTTGTAACTTCCGTGCTAGTGTTACCTGGCCAAAAACCTCGGTACTCCACAAGGGACCACTACACCAGGAGTTCCCTGGGCTCTGAGCTCCAGAGACATGCCAGAACCAACAGATAGACCACCAACAGTCAGGCTGGATGAGCACAGAGGGGTGGGGACTGGACTGGAGGGATTCAAGGAAAGGCATTTAGCAGGTAAGGCCTAATTTCATTTTCCATCTCATTACTCCAATCCAGTCCAGATGACTGGGATGTACCACAGCAGTACTCCTTACAGGATGGGATATGCAAGGGTGGCCTGTAAGACCCTAGAGCCCGCAAATCGAGTCGATAATACTTCATGAATGCATGCAAGGATGCCCACGTGGTAGCCTGACAAATTTCCCCAGGCAAGACCAGACTCGCCTCTGCTCAGGATGCCGTCTGCACCCTAGTTGAGTGTGCTCACAGACCCAGAGGAACTGGTCTGTGCCGCAACAAATACACCAAGGCTATCACCGCTTTCAGCCAGCACGCTATGGAAGCCTCTGACGCTGCCTCCCCCTGGCACCTCCCATCAAACAGGTCAAACAAGTGATCCGAATTCCTGACAGGTTCTGTCCTCTTCAGGTACAGATGGAGCACCCTCCTGGTATCCAGGAGCCCCATCCATGTCCCATCCCCCTGGTGATCCTCCCCCCGCAACATTAGTAGGGAGACCGGCTGATTAATGTGGAAGTGCAACACTACCTGTGGTACTGTCTGCAGAACCGCTTTCTCAGGATGGAAAACTAGGAATGGCTCCCTATACGACAGAGCCTAAGCAGACTGGCACCAGGAAAACCATCTTCAGCATCAAGTCATTCAGTGATGCATGTCTCAAAGGTTGGAATGGGGGACATCTGCACCCCAGCACCAAATTCAGGTCCCAAGGCACACCACCACCAGCAGTGGAGGTCTGACCTGCTTATCAGCCTGCAGAAGATGCACAATGTCTGGATGGGCAGCCAATGAGGCTACCCGAATCCTTCCATGATATTGCGTCAACATGGTCACCTGAATGCACAGCGAGTCTAGGGCCAGGCCCTTCTCCAGCCCGGCCTGCAGGAATGACCAGATCAGTGGGATGGAGGCGGAAAAGGCTGCTACCCCCATCACTTCACACCAGTCTTCAAACACTCGCCACACCTGCGTGTAAGACAGGGATGTGGAGTGCTTTCTGGCTTTTGAAAGGGTTGCCAACACCGCCAGCAAGTAGCCCTGCTTGCTGAAGCACACCCGTTCAAGGACCAGGCTGTAAGTGAGAAATGATCCACCTGAGGCATGTTCAGATTGGGCCACACTGGCAGTTGCCACGGAGAGTCCTCCAGCAATTGTATGAGGTCCACGTACCAAGGCCGCCGAGGCCAGACCGGAGCAATCAGAATCACCTGTCCCTGGTGCTGCTCGGTCCTATGGATCACCTGCCATATTAAGGGCCAGGGAGGGAACATGTACAACAACTGCATTCGTGGCCATGGTTGTACCAGTGCATAGAGACCTTCCGACATTTGCTCGTGCCTCCTGCTGAAGAAACTGTTCACCTTGGCATTGTCTGCCGTCACTATCAAATCCCTCATCAGCTGTCACAGCGTCGCACAATGCTCTGAAACATGGAGTCCTCCAGGGCCCACTCTGCTGGGTCCACCCGGTAGCGACTGATAAAATCTGCCAGGGTGTTCTCACCCGCCACATGCACCCCCTGACAAGACCACCAGATGCTTCTCCACCCACTCTAGGAGCGCAGATGCCTCCCCCATCAGCGTCGCATTGGCAATATCTCCCTGGTGGTTGAGATTACATGTCTGCTGTCATGTTGTCTGAGAAAACTTGGACTGCCTGGTCCTCCAAGAGGGCCTCAAAATGCTGTAGAGCCAGGAAGAAGGTCTGCAGTTCCAAATGATTGACAGACCAGGTTGCCTCCTCTGCTGATCATAGGCCCTGTGCAAACTGGGCAAGGCAGTGCACACCCCATCCAGAAAGACTGTCTTTCAGTCATCACCATCCCCAAGTCAAGGTCTGCAATGGCATGCTCGCCGTCAAGGCTGGAGCAAAGCACTTCCTCTCCAATCCGTCCCTGACCACTCCCAAGCTGCCATGCCAGAAAGCCCCTCTGAGGGGATCAGCACGACATCATCTCATGTTGAAGCAATCACATGTGAACCTGAGCCCATAGGACCAGATCTATGGTCGCCACCATGGAACCCAACAACTGGAGGTAATGCCATGCCATTCCGATGAAGAGATGCACCTACTCTCGCAGCTTGGCCATCCTGTCAACCGGAAGGAACACCCGACCTTCCTGTTGTATCTTGCCCCAAAGTAGGTCAGCTGCTGAGAGAGAGTTAAATGGTGTGGCGACGGCGCCCTCACTAGGCGGTTGCCTAGGGAAAGCGGCGGGCCATCTTGTATCTTGTATGTTGCTTAAGCTTCAGGGCTAAGACCTCTGAATGTGTAGTTGCGTGCAAAAAGCAGTCCAAGTGGTATTTTTGGCCAACACAGGAAAATTTATTAAATTTTTCGTTTTAAATTTCAGCTTTGCAAACAGACCTTTGTAGAAGGCTCCAACCACAACAACAGAAAAAAGGATGTTTTCTCCAAATAAACTTTCTTTACAAAAAGTGTATTTCAGCAGTGTTATCAATGAGCAGTTTCTTCCGGCTCTTTAACAAAATAATTTCTTCTTCCAGAAACAAACATAATTGAACTAGTATTTAACAGCAGAGTCCAGCAAACCTTTTAGCTTCCCTAAGCTGCTTCAGGTTTTAATTTTAAAACACTTCTCTGCTTGTCAGCACAGAAACTAAAACTGCTGTGTTTAAACTTTCACTCAGCACAAGTTCTTGTAGCTTTAACTATGACATTTCCTTCTCTCTCTAAAGCTTCTTAGCTACAATAATCAGGATAACTGTTTCCTGGGCTTCCTTCCTATTAAACCCTTAGCTTTCCTCAGTCAGAGATTATGCACAAAGAACATTCCATTTGGGAGTCTGTGGAGTCAGGTTCCTCTCCACAGAATTCCACCTCCATGTCTTCCTCTGCATTACATGACTGTGGGGCTTGGACAGGTTCAGGGATTTCAGGTTTTACTTCCTTTAGAAGCTTGAACAGTCTTTCCCACTGAACTTCCCTTCTTCTCCCTAGGATTATATTAGTGTTCTCAGACTTCTTTCCCTTTAGTAAAACATTTAAAGGCTTTGTTTGCTTTACCTTATCTGTAAAAGCATTCTTCCTGGCATGCGTCCCATAAGGTACAGCTTCTTCCTCAGAATCGGGTATACTTATTTCTGAGTCAGTCACACACATTAACTCCCTCAAACTTTCCCCTCCTACCTCTGAGCTTGACTGTAGACCTTTTACAGCAAGGGCATCTCCTAGGAGTAGCGTCCACTGAATCAGTGCTGCCTGGGGGATCACTGCAGTGTTTGTCTCTAGCCCTTCTAGGCTCTCCAAGCCTGAAGACTTGTTCCTCTTCAGATGGAGCTGAGACCTCCTGCTCCATCTTCCTCACAGCTAGCCTTCTCGCTTCCTTTCTCCTGGAAGGAGTGCAATTAGCCTGGATTCTGGCTCTTTCCCGACTGCTGTCTTTCAAGCTGTTCCCTTGTCTTGCTTCTCTCCTGCCGGTCTTGCTGACGCTTCCCGCTCTCTCTGTTTGCCTGTGCTTAAATGTTTGCAAGCGTGCTCTCTCTCCTGGCCCCACCCACAGGTGTCTCCTATCACTTCCTATAGTTGCCCTGGAGTCTGGGTGTGGCCTCAGCCTAGCTTTGCAAGTGTGGGTTTTTCCACTGCTTTCATTTTGGAACATGTGCTTAGGTAAGCCCATCCCCTTTATGGAAGAAAAAGTTTCTTTTTTCTTTGTTTCCCAGGGCTGTGCTGCACCCTCCTTACCACAATGGCTATTTTCAAAGTTCATGACCCAGCCCAGGTTCTGAAAGAGGTAGACCATGCACAGAGTGGCCTCCTGAGGGACTTCGCTCTGATTAGCTAGTCATCCAGGTATGGGTGGACCAGAATGATTTCCTGCCGCAAGGCTGCCACCACCGCTACCATAACCTTTGTGAATTTCAGGGAGCTGTGTTGAGCCCGAAGGATAGTGCCTAAAACTGAAAGTGACCCATGGGGACCGCAAATTGTAGGTAACGCCAATGCTTGACACAGACTGGAATGTGAAGGTAGGCTTCTGACAAGTCCAGTGACGTTGGGAACTCTCCTGTGTGCACTGCCACAGTGACCAAGCGGCGCGTTTCCATGTGAAAATGCAGCAGTGCAAGGCCCGATTGACGTGCTTGAGGTTTAGAATCAGATGAAAGATTTCTTCCTTCTTTGGAAAGACAAAGTAAATGGAGTAGTGACCAGACCCTCATTGGTCTGCGGGTACCAGGGCCACTGCCCCCATACGGAGTGACTTCTTGAGTTGTCTCCCTGACCACTGCTCTCTTCACAAGAGATTTGCAAGACAAGAACAGGAAGGCCTTGGGAATATTCCATGCCAGCTCTAGCGCTTACTCCCCTCAGACAGTCTTGAGCACCCACTGGTCCTACATGATATGGGTCCAAGTGGAGTGAAAGAGATGGAGTCTTCCCCCAATCTTCTTCTCTGCCAGGACCTGCCTTGCCTCATTGGTTCTTCTTGGTGGAGCTAGCTCTTGGTGAGTAAAAACCTGTGCCAGCTCCCCGCCCCCGAAAGGAGGGACCTCCCCTGGAAGTGTAGCGTCCCCTCCTGAAAGGGAGCAAAATGGGCTGCTGGAACCTCAAAGTCCCTGAGCTGACCCCAGGGAGCCCAAGGCATCTTGGATCCCCCTAGGTTTGTCATCTGGGAGCCAGTCTCCCCCAGGTCCTTAACCAGCTTTTCCAAGGCCTCCCTA
This sequence comes from Ichthyophis bannanicus, assembly GCA_033557465.1. Classification (NCBI taxonomy): domain Eukaryota; kingdom Metazoa; phylum Chordata; class Amphibia; order Gymnophiona; family Ichthyophiidae; genus Ichthyophis; species Ichthyophis bannanicus. The sequence goes on along the minus strand of CM066032.1, from coordinate 675,194,304 downwards.
AACAGAAGCGTGCCTTTAAACAGCAGCTGGGAGAGTCGGACCTTGGAGGAGATGTCCACTGACCAGTTACTCAACCACAGCAGGTGTCGCGTGACCACCACTGAAGCCATGCCCTTGAAAGTCGTCCATACCTGGTCATAGAACATGTCCACCAGATATGCTGTGCCGGACTCCAACATTGCTGCTTCAGAGCCAGAGGCCAACTCCAGGAGGCCCTGGCCACATACATCCCACAAATTGAGGTGTGCAGTTCCAGCACATTGGCTTCAAACATCTGCTTGAGCATGGTCTCTAACCTCAAATCCTGCGAGTTCTTGAGAGCCGCCCCACCTTCCACCAGGATGGTGGTCGTCTTTGTCACCGCGGTCACCAGTGTATCCACCTTGGGCTGCTTCAGCAAATTCTTCTCTGGAGCGAGCAGGTACAGATGGGCAATGGTCAGTCCCTTTCTCAGGCTGGAGTCTGGCAGCTCCCATTCTGCATCAATCATCTGCTTAATGGCCCTATGAACTGGGAAGAAGTCTTGAGGAGTTCAGATCCCCTGCAACAAAGGATCCTCCAGGGCAGGTTCCTCCGAGGCTGTGACGGACATGTTTAAGGCTCCCAGGGAGTTGGAGATGAGGCCTGGCAACTCCTTCTCCCTGTGGAACTTCCTCACCAATAAGGGTTCATCTGCAGTGGCAGTGTGACACACTCTGGCATCCACCTTGGCCCCACAGGGATCTTCCCAGTCCCCTGGGACCTCCTCAGTCAAGTTCTCAGAATCCAGAGATCCTGGAGAGAGCGGCTCCTCCAATTGCTCTGGTGTCCCCTGTGGCCTTTTGGCCAAAGGGGCCCCCTCTGAGTCCCCAGCTGCAGTGAGCTCCAGGGCCACCACCCCAGAAGGTCATGTCTGTGAGCTGGAAGATGCTTCCCGGCCCTGCTTCAAGCAGTAGACCTAGTGGAGCAGCAAGACAAACTCAGGCGAAAAAGTCATGTCCTGGTCCAATGGAGCCAGCTCGGGGGTCTTTTGGTGCTACTTGGACTTTGCTGCACCGTGCCCCAACCTCCCCCCAGCACAGGCTCTTCTTGCGACTTTCCCACCTCCCTGTGGCTCAAAATAGCCGACTTTCCTGTGAAACTGAGCCACGGGGGAGCGGAGAGACTTGTGATGTGGACGCCTCTGCGCCGTCATCCTCTGACATTGACTGTGCCTTTCGCAGGGCCTGATCTGCCATCTTGCTCTCCTCAGTGCAGAGGTGAGAGAGGCTCACTGGGGAAACCGAGCCCCTGTGTGTGCCGCAAGCCACACAAGGCTTGTTAGCAGGCATGCTGCCTCTGAACTCCACACACTCCTACCGTTTCCTGCCGACAGAAGGCTCTCACCGATGATCCAGACACATACACTTGCACGCAAACAAAAAACACACTCACCGGCTGGAGCACCGCTCACAAATGCAGGCACATGGGCTGAAGCAGAGGGAGGGACCCAGGGCCACCCAGGTTTTCATCTCACCATTCCTGAGGCAATCACCGGTCCGAAAGGGCCGTGGGTCCTCAGTGTACCCCAGTGGTGGGCAAGAACAGTCAGCTCTAAGCTGTCCCTGCTAGTTCCAACTCTTTGTATTTTTTTTTTAAAATGAGGAGCTCTCTGTTCTTGCCTCGGGGGGGGAAAAACTCCTATCACACTTGCTGAAATGAATTTGCCGCCTCCGGTATCAACAGAGCTCTCCAAGCTGTAGCTCTGCTCTCCTCCAATTGATTCTTTTTTTTTTGTGTTCCCCGCAGGCACTGGAGCCCCAGCACAAAGCTGAACCTACTCACTAAATACCAGCTCAGTTCTACTACCGTCTTCCACCAAGGTATCCCTGCAGTTCAACATGGATGCACAACACTGTCCCCATTCTGCTGGAGACTGAGCAATACTGATTAGCTTAGTGATGCACAGCACCCTTAATAGATGACATTAGCAAAGCTTGTCATGCTGTGTCTCCATCTGCTAGTTGGGGGGTCCATGTGTCTGAACTGGACTGGAGAGATTAGATGGAAGGTCTATAAATTAATGAATGGAGTAAAATAAGTAAAAGTAGATCCGTTTATGTCATCAAAAAGTAGAAAGACTAGGGGACAGGCAATGAAGCTACAATGTAACCTATTTAAGAGTAATAAAAGAAAATATATTTTCACTCAATGAATAAAACTCTGAAATTTGTTACCAAAGGATTAGTAAAAGCTGTTAATGTAGCTGGGTTTAAAAATGGTTTGGACAAGTTCCTGGAGGAAAGGTCCATAAACTATTATTAAAGAGGACCCGGGAAATCCACTGCTTACCCCAGGACAAGCATTGTGGAACCTTTGTACTCTTTTGGGACACTGCCGGGTACTTGTGACCAGGGGCAGCCCAAGTGGGGTGCGGGGCCATGTGCAGAGATTCATTGTGGGGCCTCATTTGCATAGTATGCCTTTAGTAAACATGCCTCTTAATGAGTGTCTGGATAAAGAAAGACTATCAGATTTCTAAATTACTATATTCTAGTGTCAACTGCCAGGCCCACTGGGAAGTATTATGAACACTGACCATTTAGAACCCATAGCAAACCCACCGTATCATAACACTACCAGGACTCACAAAGAACCAAATCCTACCTACCAAAAAACACTGCAAATATTAAACCAATACATCTCAGAGAATACCAGTACATCTCATTGGGGGAAAGAGAACAAGTGGGACTGTCAAATAGAAACTACATGAACAGAATACCTCAGCTTGGTTACTCATGCAGAACATAGACCGTCACCGCACAAAGAAGAAGGGATCACAATTTAGAAATAGGAAGATAATTAAATTGGGAACCCCAAAAGTCAAACATGAAATGTACAACTCTGGAGAAATAAAACTATAAATTAATTTCTTCTTGCACTAAACTAAAACGCAAAGATGTTAGCGATACACATTTGCCAGACCTGACATATTCCAGTTAATAAATTTAAAAAAAAAAGGTATTTTTCTACCTTTTTGTTTGTGCATTTTATTTTTCAGTTGCAATTGCTCCAGTCACTTTCTTCTGGTTTCTTCGTGTCTTCTGCGAGCTGTCCATTTGTCCTTTCTTCTCTCTCTATATCTGCTTTAACATACTGATATTTCCCCTTTTGCTCTTTCCTCCATTTATTTCTTTCTTCCTTCCTTTATCATCCACTCAAATTTCACCCTTCCATTCTCAATCCCCACTTACTCTCCTAATAACCCAGCCAATCGTAGATTTTTCGTCCCTCCCACACAAATATCTTTTCCCCCTCTCCATCCTCATTCCCCATCCCCTTCTAGTCCTCCCTCAAAATCAGCTGTCTTCTAGCTCTAGATCCATCCAGCATCCGCTCCCTTCTAGTCCCATTTTCCCATGCCCCCACATCAGCCCATTTCCAGTCCTAGCCCCCCATATGCTCCTTTCCAGTCCCATTCCAGCCACCAATCAGCCCATTTCCAGCCCCCATCAGCCCATTTCCAGCCCTATTCCCCCATCAGCCATTTCCAGTCCTATTCCAGCCCATCAGCCCATTTGCAATCCAAGCTCCCCCCATCAGCCCATTTCCAGTCTTAGCCCTTCCCATTAGCCCATTTCCAGTCCTATTCCAGCCCCCCATCAGCCCATTTACAGTCCGTTCCCCTTCATAATCCAATTTCCAGTCCTAGCCCCCCCATCACAGCCCATTTCCAGTCCTATTCCAGCCCCCATCAGCCCATTTCCAGTCCAAGCTCCCCCTCATCAGCCCATTTCCAGTCCTATTCCAGCTCCCCATCAGCCCATTTCCAAACCTAGCCCCATCAGTCATTTCCAGTCCAAGCTTTCACCCCATCATAGCCCATGTCCAGTCCCAGCTTACCCCCAACACATTCCATACGCAGTCCAAGCGTCTCCCCATCACATCCCATACGCAGTCCTAGCTTCCCTCCCCATCACAGCCCATACGCAGTCCAAGCTTCCCTCCCTATCACAGCCCATATGCAGTCCAAGCTTCCCCCCCATCACAGCCCATTTCCAGTACTAGCACCCCCACCCGGCTCCCTCTGCACAGCTGCCAGCGTGAATAGTGTTTTCTCTCACGCTGGCGGCTGATTCAGTGAAGCATACTGAATGCCAGGAAAGGTTAAAGGTCATTTCTCAGCACTGGTGTGTTTCACAGAAACAGCCGCCAGCGTGAGAGAAAACACTATTCACGCTGGCAGCTGTGCAGAGGGAGCCGGGGCCTCGTGCGGGCTTCCCTGTCTCCCTCTGAAGCCGTCCATCTGTGCGAGAATGAAGTTCGTGCGGGGCCCCCTGAAGCGCAGGGTCCTGTGCGAACAACATTCTCACACAATGGATGGGCCGGCCCTGCTTGTGACCTGGATTGGCCACTGTTGGAAACAGGATACTGGGTTTGATGGACCCTGCTCTGATCCAGTATGGCATTTCTTATGTTCTTATGTTCCTCTAACCAATATGCTATCCTAGATGGCAAAGTTCTGAAATATGGTTCTGGGTACATTTGAGTAGACGCCCCTGTAGATGTTCTATGTGGCATGTTCAGGTTTGTGAAATCACATTGGCATCTGCACGTGCCTGCATTTTTTTCCAACATTCTGGCTTAGATGTCCCAGATTGCATTTGTATTTGGACAGATCTTCTAAACGTCCCCTCAGTAAGTTTAAGGGACTTTGTTTAATATTCACCTGCTCACCTCAAGATGAACTGCAGGGACCTAATTAATGTATTCCTAAGGTCTGATTTTATTTATTTATATTATTTCTATACCGCGCTCTTTAAAATCAGTGCAGTTTACATGTAACAACAATTTGTACAAAGCAGCGGAGCATGCGGTGCACATTACAGAGAACAGGTTTATACAACTTGGGTTTAACAGTGGTAACTATATTGTGACACGGAAGATCTGCCCTGTGCCTTTAAAACACAGAAATCTGCTGGGTTTAGCTCAGATTCTGACAGGCAGGGAGATCAAAAGCTTCCCAGTTACCATAGGCAACCAAAACAGGCTGAGACACGAGGTCTGAAGGCACGCCTAGCTAGCAAACACTCCCCAGTTAATCAGGAAAACAGTTTTCACATGGGCAAGAAAACGCCCCTAAACCTGTATAAAAAACGTCCAAAGCAAACAGAGTTAGACCAGAGAGATCAGGGAGATCTCGGAGAGCAGGAAGTTCACGAGGAACAGGAAGCTGCAGAAGCTTGGCAAGTACGAGGAAACTTGCAGGTCTCAGACGGAGGTTCAGAATATTCCTATACTGACTCTGAATTACCTGACCCTTGGAGCAGAAAGCCAAGGAGGAATTTGCAAAGGGAAACAAAGCTACCTGCAACAAGAGGGATTAGTTACAGGAAATACTCACCTCTGACGCAGTGTGATTTTCCCAGGCACAGAGCTCAGTGGAAGGAACGTGAGGCAGCTGGTAAGAAGCCATATATACTTGAAAAGCAGAGCTGCTTGAAATTCTTACAACCCTGTGAGAGGGAAAGTAATTTGGTTGAAGACATTTGTATGAGTGATGAGGATGAATGTATGTCTCTAAAACCCTGCAGAAGACTTCCAAGAGAAAAGTCTGTCAGGACCAGAACAGGACAGTGTTATGAGCTAATGCCAGGCACAAGAGGTAGGAGATTGAAAAGCTACAAAGAGAAAACAGGTTTAAACAGAGCTGTTTCTCCGTCCTGCTTTTACAAGCTGTCTGATAACTACCTGCCTTATTGTGGAGAGGGCTGTGATGAGAGTTCAGAGACTGAATTGAGGAGGTTTAAAACTTTCTGCCCTAGAGAAAATAATGTGGTTGAAGAATCAATGATTACAGAGCCAAGTAGCTTAAATCCCTGTATTGAGGACATGGATTGCTCTTTGTTAATGGCTGATATAAGTTCGCTGTGCTCGCTAAAGACAAGAGTGCCTTGTAGAGAGCTGAATGAGCACAGAAGAGACTGTCAGCATTTTCATTTGGTTTCCGTTCAATGTAATTCCTGTTTTTGTTCAAGCGAGAAGCTGTGTTTTGTTTTCACCTTCAGTTTTGCCAGAAGCATGGCTACATTTTGAGTTCTTGTGTTTTTGTACTGTTTTTGAAAATCCAAACCCCGGGAGGGGAATAAAATCCTTCTTAAACCTGACCACTCAGTCTCAACTACTCCTTTTCATAAAGAAAGGTCAGGCCCAGCAGTGTGACTGGCTGCCTATGCCTCAGTCCAGCCACTGCTGGTGACAATATACAACTATGTACAACTGAGCTGTTCATCAACAGATAACTTGCTGATAAGGATAACTAGTTAAACCTGAAAGTGAATAAGATACCTCTTTTCTTTTCACTGGTTTAACAGCCTATAAATCAAAGATTGGAGGCGATAAGAGAATGGATAAAGATCTTGGTAGTTGTCCTGGGAGAAAGGGACAAATTTTGCTTTTGTTATAAATAAAGAAACAGATTTCATACTTAGAAACATAGAAACATGACTGCAGATAAAGACCATACAGCCTATCCAGTCCGCCCTTCCATACCAACTACTACAGTCCCTTTTTTTCCTTTTCTTTAGTGATCCTTTGTGATTGTCCCATGCTTTCTTGAATTCAGATACAGTCCTAGTCTCTACTACCTCCACTGGAAGGCTATTCCATGCATCTTCCAGTCTTTCTGTAAAGAAATATTTCCGCATATTACTCCGAGTCCACCCCCTTTCAGCCTCAACCTATGCCCCCTCATTGCAAAGCTTTGTTTCAATTAGGGTTGCCAACTGGCCAGTTTTCAGCCGGCCTGGCTGGTTTTTCCATGGCCAGGCCGGCTGCCGGCGCAGATGTAAAACCGGCCCTTGAAAAGCTGTTTTTTTGCTCTGGCCGCAAGATCGGGAGCGGCCAGAGCAAAAAACCGGCTTTTCTTCCGACCCGAAGTCCAAAAAAAAACCCCACCCAGGGCCGGCCCACACACCGGAGGGCTTCAGAGGGAGCAGGGTAAGCTCGCGCGAGGCCTCGGCTCCCTCTGTACAGCTGCCAGCGTGAAGAGCCTTTTCCTTCACGCTGGCGGCTGTATCTGTAAAGCCACGATTGCTGGGAAAGGTTAAAGGCAATACCCTTTAACCTTTCCCAGCATTCGCGGCTTCACAGATACAGCCGCCAGCGTGAAGGAAAAGGCTCTTCACGCTGGCGGCTGTACAGAGGGAGCTGAGGCCTCGCGCGAGCTTACCCGGCTCCCTCTGAAGCTTCTCTGCAGTGCTGGTGGGGGTGGGGGGGGGGCGCAAGGACTGCATGGGCTGTGATTGGGGGGGGGGGACCTGGACCAGAAAAGGGCTATTGGGGGGGGGGGGGACTTGGACTGGAAATAAATGGGCGGTTATGGGGGGGGGGACATGAAAGGTAAAAGGGCTATGGGGGGGACGACATGGACTGGAAATGGGTTGTGATGGGGAGGGGGACCTGGACCGGAAAAGGGCTATGGGGGGGGGGGAACTTGGACTGGAAAGAAATGGGCTGTGATGGGGGGGGGACCTGAACTGTAAAAGGGCTATGGGGGGGGGGGCATGGACTGGAAATGGGTTGTGATGGGGAGGGGGACCTGGACTGGAAAAGGGCTATGGGGGGGGGGTAACTTGGACTGCAAATGGGCTGTGATGGTGAGGGGGGGGGAACTAGGACTGCAAATGGGCTGTGATGGTGCAGGGGGACTTGGACTGCAAATGGGATGTGATGGTGGGGGCTAGGACTGGAAATGGCCTGTGATGTGAGGGCTAGCACTGGAAATGGGCTGATGAAGAGCTAGAATAGGACTGGAAATGGGCTGATGTGGGGCATGGGAGAATGGGACTAGAAGGGAGTGGATGCTGGGTGGGTCTAGAACTATAAAGGAACTGATTTTGGGGAAGGACTAGAATGGATGGGGAATGAGAATGGAGAGGGAAAAAATATTTTGTGTGGAAGAAAAGTCTATGATGGGCTGGGTATTGGGAGAGTAAGAGGGGCTTGAAAATGGAAGGGTGAAATTTAAATGGATGATAAAGGAATAAGGAAAGAATTGGGGGAAAGAGCAAAAGGGAAACAATCAGTATGTTAAAGCAGAAATAGAGAGAGAATGGAAAACATCTAAAAGAGAAGAAAGGACAAATGGATAGCTCGCAGAAGACACGAAGAAACCAGAAGAAAGTGACTGGAGCAATTGCAACTGAAAAAATGCCCAAACAGAAGGTAGAAAAATACTTTTTATTTTGAATTTATTAACTGGAATATGTCTGGTCTGGGAAGTGTGTATTGCTAACATCTTTGCGTTTTTGTTTAGTGCAAGAGGAAATTACTTTATAGTTTTATTTCTCCAGTGTTGTACATTTCATGTTTGGATTTTGGGGTTCCCAGTTTAATTATTATCTGACCAAGGAAGTTAGCCTACACGTATCCTTGGTAATTTTTGTGGGTGGGGCTGGGGGCGGAGAAAGGGTGGAGCATGGCGAGCCACAGGTGTCGGGTTTTTCTCGGTGAAAAAGTTGGCAACCCTAGTTTCAATTGAAAGAGGCTCTCCTCCTGTGTATTTATGTCTTTGCCATATCTTCCGTCTTTCCTCCAAAGTACACATATTGAGATCTTTAAGTCTGTCCCCATGTGCCTTGTGACGAAGCCCACCCTCTGTACCTACTCCATCCTGTTTATATTCTTTTGAAGGTGTTCCCTCCAGAATTGCACACAGTACACCAAATAAGGTCTCACCAAAGACTTATGCAGAAGCACTAACCCCACCTTCCTGCTTGTCATTCCTCTCCCTATGCACCCAAGCATCCTTCTGACAGAAACATGGCTTTGTGACAGCCATTTGTATGGTTGCACAATCCCCTGTCTTTGAAGAATATCCCCATTACAGATAAGTAGCTTTGTTTTCTAGGGGTGTGCAGGCCCAAACCTTTCATTTCATTTCATTGTAATATGTTTGTTTTCATATTGTATTGTTTTACGTCAATAAGTATGTCTTATTACACAAGAACACACAATATTGTGCAGTAGCTCGCTCTATCACATTATTGATGACACAAAACAGGAAATGATGTAAATGTTATTTCCCTTTGCGCTGGCATCGCTGCTTTCATTGCAAAGAAAAGCACATCCCTATTGTTTTCCTGATATTTGTTTTGAGAGATTTTGTTCCCTAATAACTGAGAAACATGGCAGATGCTGAAATAATTATCCAGTTTATTTTCTGCACAGCTGAATGCTGAAATGTGTTGTGTTCTGTTTTGGGAAGTAGTCCATATAGGGCTTGATGGATGGGGTGGTTTTTTGGTTCCAGAATCTTCTTCAGTGAGCAGAAACAAGGGGATAATGCTTTAGCAGTAAACTTTACTTTGCACCCACCATGTTCATGGATACAACCTGTAATCTATGCCTCGTGCCTTTCAGTTCATTGCATTCCTCGAGCCTTTGCTTGCCAGATGTTGCACACAGCCTCAGTGTATTGCTTATAGTATTAGTTCATTCCACCACATCCTGGATTGATGCATTTTTTTTCTTTTTGTTTTCAAACTTAAAGTTGAAGCGGCTGGAGGAAGAGCTTTACCATGCATTGTTGATGTGAGAGATGAAGAACAAATTAGCAATGCAATGGAGCAAGCAGTGAAGACATTTGGAGGTACAATAGAAGGGGCTGTGTGTACCTGCTATGATTTTTGTTCTTTTTTTAGAATTTCAAACCATTTTAACAAGACTATTATGAATGTGTACTGTTGGTTTTATGTATTTAAAAAACTGGCAATACAAACTTTATCTAATTTTATTTTTATTGTATTCCACATTTAAAGAGATATTTACAGTTTAGAAGGAGATGGAGACAGGCACTGATCTTCATTTTTATAGTTTTGTTTAAATTTATTTATTTATTTATTTATACATCTCTTCTATACCGCCACTTCCAGCGATCAGTGGCGGTTTACAAGTAAACAAAGTTTAATAATAGAATGCTATTATTTTACATAGAACAGGTTTAGAAACTAATTTACATAGAACAGGTTTAGAACTATTTAAATATTTGTAATTTTGTCTCTCTTGTATGTGTTCTCTCTTTCTTCTACTTTCCTTTGGGTTCACATTCAATCCTCCCAAGATCTCTTCAAATTCTGCTGAAGATTTTTCACAATTGTTTTTGTGCTTCATGTATCCATTTCTGACCTTGAAAATGTTCGAAGTGCTGGCATAAGGCAGAATGGAGGAAACACAAATATTGGAGATTTGGCATTCATGCAAAGGCAGGGGAATGGGTGGGCTACTGGGGCCATAGCCTGACTAATATTTTGCCCAAATAGCATCAGCAACTAGAGAGCTTGGTGGCAAGACTGTAGATTGGTTTGACTACTCCAGTCGAAAAGATGTTCCACTGCTACTGCATTCGTGCATAACTTCTTTTCTCTCAATATTTCCTTCTTTGCTAAAATATAGAGACTGCCTCTGACTAAGAACAGAGTGCAGCTCTCCACAGAACTCATTCTGGTGCTGTTCTTTGGCAGGCTATTAGATGTTATCATAAAGAATGTAATGTAACTCTGGCCCTGGAGGGCTGCAACCATTTTAATTTCCCAATGAACCACAAAGGTTTTGAAATATGTTTGCAGATTATTTTGTTTTAAGAAACAATATAGGAGACTGATATTCAAACTGTTTATGCTCCTAATTTTGAGAGTTACGCTCTTAAGTTGGTCTCTTTGAACATTTACTGAGGGACGACTGCTTTAAATGTATGCTCAGAATTTCACTAACCTCCTAAATTTAAGAGTATAAAAAGTGGATGGCAACAGGGGTAGATTTAGAGCATGAAAATAAGTTAAATATAGTCTCTCCAAAAATGCATGGGTTGTGTCCCCAAACCAGCATATGGAGACTGAGCATGATGAGCTTTGCTGATGTCATTGCATAAGGGCTCTGTGCATCAGATAGCTGGTCAGTATTCTTAGTCTCTAGCAGATGGTGAGGAGCTCTGTGCATCTGGTTTGTACTGAGAGTTTAAAAAGAAAAAAATAATAATTATAAGGAATGAGAGTTTTTGGCTGGCAGTGGCAGAGCAGATTAAAAAAAAATTGGAGTCCATGTTTCATGAGGCATCTGATTTGCTTTAGGTAAAGGCATTCAGAGAAACTACTTAGGCTTCTAGGATCTGTTGACTTGGTGACTGTTCTCACTCTCTGCGAGGTGCAAACCCGGCAGCCCCGGGTCCTTCCCTCTGTGCCTGCCAATACTGTTCCCTGTAAAATAGTTATCTCCAAGTTATAATGCCCTGTTCAGTGTAATTTCAGTTTGTTCAATGTAAACCGCACTGATGCAGAATAGCACGGTTTATAAGAGAATGTAAATAAATAAAATAAATAAATACTGCCGCTGCAGCTCAGGGTTCAGTCAGCACATCTCCCCTCCTGTGGTCTGCTAGCAATTCTTTGAGTATAAGACCGAAGTAGGTTTCTCTGAGTTTTTAACTCTGCTGCGTATTAGTTGGGCTGCCGGGGGGGGGGGGGGGAGGGAGTAGGATACGAAAAGTTATTCTGCGGCGTTGTCTTTTTTGCTTTCTTTCATTGGGTTTAAATGCATATTTTTGGCGCGATTCAGTTATGCCTTCAAGCAGGCCTGTTTGTGTGGCCTGCAGGGCTTGGAGGGGAACTTTATCCTCAGCGGGGCTATGTCGTGTTTGCTCAAACGAACGTCACATAGCAGAGCAGGTGCTTTGGGACTAGCAGCTGGCATTGGGGATGCAGGGGGAAGCCTCAGGGGAGGCTTCTCCATCAGAGATTCCCTTTCAGCCATGTGGGCTGGTTTTTGCAGGAAAATCAGCCATTTTGGTTGTTCGTGTGGATGGAGGGGACAAGCAAGGAGAGCCTTGGCTGACCTCAGGCTCGATTTTAAAGTAAAACATGCAGCAAAAACAGCAAGAAAGTCATGTTTCAGCCCCCAGCCTCCCTTTTTCCTCTGAATTCATGTTGCTACTCCACCAAGTTTCAGGTGGAAGCTTCAGGGCATGCCTCATCCACATCAAAATCGGGCTTAGATTTAATGGGTCCTCCCTTGGGCAGTGGATTCTCCTGCCAAAAGATTCCAAGAGGCTTTGGAGCACACAAAGGCCCATTTCCCTGGGGTCTTTGTCCTCAGAAGATCCCCTAGAAGGTACCTTAGGGGCTTGGGGGAACTTCTGCAGATCCATTGGAGGATGGGGAGCTTCCCTCTTTAGAGGACCCAAATATCATGAATTTTCCATAGGGAGGAGCTGGTTTCTCTAATTGCTCAGTTCCTAGGGGCTCTTAACATCCCCTTTGGGGTTACCTGCAGAGGAGTTGATTTTGGAAGATCCCCTGCTTCAGGGGATGCCGACACCCCAAAACTCTCTTGCAGTGCATAAGGTTGATTGATGCAGAATGGGAGCTGCTGGAAGTGAGTTTGCATGGAGGCAGAACAACGTCTCGCCTGTATCCCCTTCCACCAGAGGAGAAAGAGCTATTCAAATTACCGAAGGTAGATGCCCTGGTATTGGCCGTGACAAAAAAGACCACCATTCCGGTTGAAGGTGGAGCAGCTCTAAAGGATACTCAGGATAGGAAATTGGAGACCATGCTGAAACAATCCTTTGAGATTAATGCCCTCGCCTTGCAGCCCTCCATTTTTTGGTGCATACATGGCAAGGGCATGTTTGCGTTGAGCTCAGAATTTGCCAGAGCCTGGGTCTGGTTTGGAGCAAGGGTTAGAGGCAGTGAAATTAGAGTCCAGTGTGGCATATTTGGCAGATGCCTTTTACGATTTGGTGAGAGCGTCGTCCAAGAGTATGATGTCCCGCATTCTTCTCTGACTGTGTAATTGGTCTGCTGATGTGTCATTGAAGGTTCAGCTTAGCAAACTTCCCTTCAAGAGGAAGCTGTTTGGAGAGGCATTGGAGAAATTGGTCAAGGATTTTGGCGAAACCAAAGGAGCCAGATAAGCCTAGAAGAGGGAAATTGACTCTGCCAGCGAGAGACGAGTTTAGAAGTTTTTGCAGGTTCCGTGCAGTCCAGTTTGCACCCTTTCAAAGGGCTCAGTACCCTGCCAGGGGAAACGCCTTTCGAGGAAGGAGTACGGGCGGGGGATATTACTCCCTGTCTGCAGGTTTCTCTATGAAGACACAAGAAGCGAAGAGGACCCAAGAGGAGATGCAAGTCGGGAGTCATCTTTGGCACTTTTACTTCACTTGGGTCCAACTTACACAGGACCAATGGGTGTAAGAAATCATTCGGGAAGGGTATGTGCTGAATTAGCAAGACCCATCCCCAACTCCTTTTTGATGTCTCCTTGCACAACATCCATAAAGCTGCACGCAGTAAAGTCTACTCTGAACAAGCTGATTTGCATGCAGGTGGTGGGGTCAGTCCACATAAGCCAATGCAGGTCAGGACGTTACTCCATTAATTTTGTCATTCCCAAAAAAGGAGTCTTTTTGCCCAGTGCTGGACTTCAATTTCATCAACTGTACTTTGCGGGTGCCTCGTTTTCACATAGAGACACTCCGTTCGGTGATAGTGATTGAAAAAAAGGATGAATTTCTAATGTCATTGGATTTGACAGAAGCCTGGCTCTATATCCCGTTACGCCCAGATCACCAGCGTTTCCTGCAGATCGCAGTCCCTGGTCCCCATGGGACATTTTCAGTTTTGAGCCTGCCATTCATTCTCGCCACAGCTCCCGGAACTTTCACGAAAGTCATGGTTGTAGTAGCAGCCACTTTGCAGCAAGAATGGGTACTGGTCCATCCATACCTGGACGATTGGTTAATCAGAGCAAAATCGTTGACTCTTTCAAGACACCATATGAAGGGTTATTGATGTTCTGCAGAATTTAGGTTGGGTAGTGAACTATGCCAAGAGCCACCTCAGGTCCTTCCAGCAGCTAACGTACTTGGGAGATCTGGTGCCACTGCCTTCATAGAGGGCGCGAAAGGTACAGAAGCAGGTGCGTCAGTTTTTCTGGATGGTGTGACCATCTGCATGGCACTTTGTACAGCTCTTAGGCTCCATGGCTGCAACTCTGGGCCTAGTTCTGTGGGCATGGGCCCACCTGAGACCACTCCAATGTGCTCTGTTGTCTTGATAATCTCCATAGCAGCATTCTCTCTTGAGAAGGTTAGCGTGTCCAGGGGTGTCAGACGCAGCCTGAAATGGTGGTTGGATTACATGACATTGACATCTGGAATGCCGTTAGAGACCCAGCATGGGTGAAAGTCACCATCAATGCCAGTCTCTCTGGATGGGGAGCACATTGTATGACACACATCACTCAAGGTCTATGGCCGCTGGAGGAGACGATGTGATTGATAAATCCCTTAGAGTTGAGAGCTGTTTTCCAGGCATTGCAGTTCTTCTGGCCCCCTCCTGCAGAACTGGGCGGTGCAGGTTTTTTCAGACAATGCGACTATGGTGGCCTATATTAATCGTCAGTGGAGGATGAGCAGCGAGAGCCTGGCAGAAGAAGTGACTCTACTGCTACAGTGGGAAGCAGACACTCTTCTGGCCTTGTCGGCAACCCATGTGGCGGGAAAGGAGAATGTTCAGGCAGACTTTCTGAGCAGGCATCAGTAGGATCTGGTGGAGTGATCCTAGAGGACTCAGTTTTTCAGAGCATAGTGTGCCGCTGGGAGCTTCTGGTCATGGACCTCATGGCATTGTCAGCCAATGTCAAAGTGAGCCGTTTCTTCAGCCAGAAGCACGAGCACATGTCGGAATGCCTGATGCATTGGTTCAACCATGAACCAAAAACAGGTCTTATTGTTTCTGAATGATTACTAATTAGTATACACACTGGTGCTACTGATCATTCAATCTACCTTGTGAAGTTCAATCATCCTTCTATAGCATTCTTTTTAAACAATGCCTTAACAGCTGATCTCAGATAAACATTTGCACCACACTCCAGTTTCTACGAAACTCCTATTGTGTGCTTGTTTACACCGCGTGGCGTTTTCCACTATCTTAAACACGACAAAAAGAGAGGATGTTGAGGAGAGTCCGGAGAAGCGTGGGCAGCAATGCTTTAAAGATTTAGAGATTCATTCTCAAAGTCCCCTGAGGAACCTGTCATAGAGAAATGTGAGGTGCCTAGACTATTGGCATTGGGATTATTTGAGTTAAAGAAGAATTAGGAGTACCAGCGCGGTTTGGCTTCCGAAATTTACACATCAAGAAAAGTTGCAGAGACCAACTTAGAAGCTAAGTACTCCGTTATTTTGAAATTTGGAACACAGCAGATCATTTATGTAAACAAGCACACAACAGGAGTTTCGGAGAAACTGGAGTGTGGTGCAAATGTTTATCTGAGATCAGCTGTTAAAGCATTGTTTAAAAAGAATGCTGTAGAAGGATGATTGGTTTAACCATGGCCAGGGTCAGGTCTCCTGTATGTGTTCCCTCCATGGCCTTTGATCGGTCAGGTGCTGTGCAGGATCAGGTAGTTTCCATAGCTCCAGACTGTCCTCGGAGACCATGGTACGCAGATCTAGTTCACCTAGCAGTAGCCATACCCTTGAAACTGCCGGTGAGAGCCAACCTGTTGGGACAGGGGCCGACTTGCAGGCCTCAGGAGGATCAATTCTCGCTTATGGCTTAGCTTGTGAAAGGGAGAGATTGAGGAAAAGAGGCTACTCTGCTCTGGTGATAGTTACGCTGTTAAGGGTGAGGAAACAGTCCATGTCTTCTGTGAGGGTCTGGAGAGTGTTTGAGAATTGGTGTGTTTATAACAGATTACGTGTTTTCTCAGCCTCGATTCCAGAGATATTGTCCTTTCTGCAAACAGGGCTGAAGAAAGGCTTGGCCTTGAACTTGCTGCAGGTTCAGATAGCTGCTTTAGCCTGTTACCATGGCAGGGTGTGCAGAATTTCTCTGGCATCTCATCCTGGTATTATGCATTTTCTCCAAGCTGTTAAGCAGGTCATCCTCTGCGTTGTCCTGTAGTGCCACCTTGCGATATGAATTTGGTGCTGTTGACCTTAACAGAACCATCATTCGAGCCACTGAACAAGGTGTCCCTGAAGGATCTTACGTTGAAGACGTTGTTCCTAGTTGCCATCTGTTTGGCCCAGCATGTCTCGGAGCTGCGGGCCTTGTCTTGCTGGATGCAGCTTTTAGTCATTGACTCAGAGAAAATGGTGTTGCAAATGGTGCTGCCTTTTCTGCCAAAAGCAGTGACCCCATTTCATTTTAACCAATCAGTGTCGTTACCAGTCCTTGGTGGGGACGGCGACACTCAGGGGAACAGAAAGTTGTATCTGCTCAACGGCCGGAGGGTGTTATGAGTTTATCTGAAGTGCACAAAGGCATTCCGTAGGTTGAATCAGCTTTTTGTACTGTTCTGAGGTCCGCGCCAGGGGACTCGGCTTCAAAGTTGCCCAAAGCGCATTGGCTTAAGGAGGCTATTTCCTCATCCTACTTGTTAAGGCGAAGGCCAGTTCCTGTGAGTCTACGTGCCCATTTCAATAGAGCGCAAGCAGCTTCCTGGGCAGAGGCTAGTATCACCCACAGAAATTTGTAAAGCAGTCATGTGGTCATCACTGCATACCTTTAAAAGACATTATTGCCTCAATATTCATGCTAAAGAGGAGGCGTGTTTGGGGCCAGGGTGTTACAAGCCAGTCTCATGTGTACTGCTGTGGTACGTCTCAAGCGTCTGGACTGGACCAGACTGGAGGGACGATATGGAAGGTGAAATTATGTCTTACTTGCTAATTGTCTTTCCTTGAGTCCCTTCAGTCTAGTTAGGACTCTCCCTTGAGCTTTTTCTGTGAAGTCAGTATCCGTTTGGAGGCAAGCCTGGTGTCTCGTTGTTTGGCGGTGTAGCGTGTGTTTTTTGACTCTGGTTTCCCTTCCTGCATATAGTTTCTCGGTTTGGGGAATGGTTCATGTTTTGTTCTCTTGTTTGCTTGGTTTCCACTCTGTTTGCCTTTTTCATTTAAAAAAAAAAGACAGTTTTATGTGATTTTTATTCTCATATGGCTCTTAAAAGTCTGCTTTGTTGCTAAAATACTGACCAGCTATCTGATGCAGAGAGCCTTTATGTGATGACATCAGCAATGCTTGTCATGCACAGTCTCCATCTGCTGGTTGGGGGAGCACAACCCATGTGTCTGGACTGGAGGGACTTGTGGAAAGGCAATTAGCAGGTAAGGCCTAATTTCATCTAGGAGCTTAGCATTGATTGTTAGCACTAAGGTCATAAATTAGGTGCATAAATATAAGCAAATGAATGATCTCAATTTATAAGCATAAAACCCTATAAGCTCAGGGCTCAACAAATCCAAGTGCCAGGTCACCATGGCAACCAGAAACGTGCATCTGGCACCTGGGATTTTTAACTCCCCTCCAGATCTCTTCTGTCTACCTATGGGGATCTGATCTCCCACAGGCAGAACGGGAGGGGAAGACAGGAACCTGCCATTCCCCATAAGCAGAGAAGGAGAAAAGAGCTGTGATTGTGGCAAAGACCCCTGCCGTCTGCACACGCGAGATCGAATCCCCAGGATCAAAACAGTAGGGGCAGGCCGCGATTGTGACTTGCAAGGCAGCAGACTGCTCGTAGGAATCAGATCTCCTGTGGTCAGAAGAGGGCAGCTTGTCCATGGGCCCTGCAAAACAATTAAAAAAATATATATGTAGGGGAGTGAGGCTGCAAAAATTTAAAGGGGTCGTATCTTACAAAAAAAAGGAAGAGAGATGGGGGGGGGGAATGGAGGGCAGGGGTGGGAGTGCTAGGGAGGGAGAAGGAGTGAGAACCTGGAAGGAGAAGAGAGAGTGAGGAGGGGTTGAAGGGGATGAGAGAGAGTGCGAAGTGTTTGTGGACAAAAGGATGCAATCTGTATTTGTCAAAAGGTGCTTCTCCCCCCCTCCTCGGAACACACACAAGCACCCCACCTCCCCACTACATGCACACACACAGTTTCCCCACCTCCACAGGACAGAGATGCACATAACTTACCTTCTTCTGACCAACACACAACAAGGCACCACACACACATTTGCATTCACATAGGCATTTCCCTCCGTACCACAGAAAACACATATGCACGCACCCAATCTCTGCACCACACAAACATAGTTCCCTAGCTCTGCAGCACACACATTCACTGCAGCTCTGCATCCCACTCACACTACGGCACCCACCGCTATACTCCTAGTGCACAGATAGGCTATGTTTGGCTCAAAGTAGGACACATGTTTAGGAGCCTTAAGTTAGGAGCTCAGCTGTTTTTTTTGTGAATTTGTAATACTTGGATAGCCTGAAAGAAGACAGTCACATTTGAAGTCCTTCAACACCAGCATTATGGCCATCTACTGTAAAATGAATATGTGGTTCAGTCTGCCCCTGAGATAGGGAGACCACAAATTTCAGAACTGTAATATAAATAATGGCCATTGTAAGAAACTTAATAATCACGAGACTAGTATACATAACCTGAAATCCAAATCCGATTTCTTCGGTGCCCGTGCCGATGACTGTGGAACCTTCTGGCTTGGAGTCCAGAATGGCGGTCCTGGAGCGCAGTTTGTCTGTCTTCATGGACCTGCAGCGGGCGCTGTTGTTTGGCACAGCCGGTTCCTCTGCCCCGACCACCGGGCCCTCAATGTCGAAGATGTCCTCAGAGGCCACTGGGCGGAGGGTTTTAACATGTTATCCACGATGATGCCTAAATCTTTTTCATGGGTGGTGGTTCCTAATGTGGAACCTTGCATCGTGTAACCATAGTTTGGGTTGTTGTTTCCTAGGTGCATAACTTTGCCCTTGTCCACATAAAAATTCATCTGCCATTTGGATGCCCAGTCTTCCAATTTATCAAGATCCTCTTGCAATTTTCCACAATCCTCATGGGTTTTAACAACTTTAAATAGTTTTGTGTCATCTGCAAATTTGCTAACCTCACTCGTTTTTCCCTTTTCCAGGTCATTTATGAATATGTCAAAAAGCAGCGGACCCATCACAAATCCCTGGGGTACTCCACTATTCACCTTTCTCCATTGGGAAAATTGGCCATTTAGCCCTACCCTCTGCTTTCTATTTTTTAACCAGTTTCTGATCCACAATAGTACATTGCCTCCTATCCCATGACTTTTTAGTTTTGCCAAAAGTCTATGATGAGGGATCTTCTCAAAGGCTTTCTGAAAGTCCAGATACACTTTATCAACCAACTCACCTTTGTCTACCTGTTTATTCTTACCTTCAAAAAAACATAACAGATTAGTAAGACAAGATCTTCCTTGTCTAAAGCCATGTTGGCTGTCTCCCATTAAGCCATTTTTTTTTTTATTTATTTTATTCACATTTATGTACCGCATCTTCCAAGAGTTCAGTTGCGGTTTACAGTTAACAATTAACAAATCAAGTTTGTTTTACATGGAACTTTGCAATAATACAGAACTTATTTACAAGGAACATCATATAAAGTATAGAACAAACAATGTGGTATAATACCGAACAGTGTGGAAACTATATACAAGTTATATATGAATATGATTATCTGCATGTTCAGTAATTTTGTTCTTTGATGGCTTCTACCATTTTTCCCGGTACTGATGTCAGGCTCACCAGTCTGTAGTTTCCTGGATCACCCCTGGAGCCCTTTTTAAAAATTGGCGTTACATTAGCCATCCTCTAATCTTCAGGTATTACAGATGATTTTGCTTATTGCTCATCAGAATGCCCAGTTCTTCCTCCCAACTTAACAGGAGTTTTGGCTTAACCTCTGTCCCTTATCTCTCTCCACTGGCTACCAATCTCTTTCCATATCCAATTCAAAGTTCTTACTCTCATGCATCAAGCTCTTTTCCTCTTGCCCTCCTTACCTTGCCTCTTTAATAGTTTACGCCCTACATACCTCGTCGAACCCTTCATTTTTCCCAAGCTTATTTCCTCTCTTTCTGCCCAATTATTTCTACAAGTATATTTTTTCCTACCTTGGACCTTCCCTCTGGAATTCCTTCCCTTTGCCCTTTCACCACAAATCCTCTCTTCAGAGATTTAAGGAGGAATTACAGACCTGGCTCCACCCCAGACCACTGGGTGCTACCAGTTCTTCATCCCCATCTTCCTCTTCTTTGTCCTGCCCTTTTTCTATTGACATTGTACATCCTCTTCCCTCTACTCTGTGTTCGTCCTTTATTACTGATTTTTCTTTTTCTCCCCTATAGTGTTTATTGTAAACTGCTTCGACAACCTTTTTGGCCATTTGACGATATAGAGAAACTCTGGAATAATTCAAGAGCATGTAAAATGTAACTATCCCCCCTTTTAGTAGTGCTCCAGTGAAAAAAGGGTTTCTTCTGGTTTTAATTCCTCTAAATCAGAGGTTCCCAACTCCAGTCCTGGAGGGCCAAACACCATTCAGGTTTTCAGGCTGTCCCTAATGAATATGCATGAGATGCATTTGCATGCACTGCCCCCATTGTATTCAAATGTATCTCATGCATATTTATTAGGACAGCCTGAAAACCTGAATGGTGTTTGGCTGTCCAGGACTGGAGTTGGGAACCTCTGATCTAAATGATCTTTTTTCCCCCTGTAACCCCAAGTAATGTTTCACTTGCTGATAATGGAATAATCTTTTTTGTTCTAACTAATACTATTTTTTAAATATTTTTGGATGCTCAAGCACATCACCTCTTCCAGAAACTGTACTCAACATTGGAGCCCCAGTTTCTCTCCATTTTGTGTACACAGGATCTATTTGGCCAGGCGGGGAAAAAATCACTATTGCATTTCAAGGGGGTATTATCTAAAATATTCCTCAACATGTCAAACTTCCATTTTTCCCAAATCCTGAAAGTAAGCACGGTAAAAGGATTGGTTATACTGTAACTTCTTGATGCTTTCCCTGACAGCCATAAGCAGTGATGCAATAGCACTTCCAGGGCTGGCTTAAGAAGTGAATCAGTGAGACACTGACTCAGGGTACATCAGGATATGGGTGAAGGATGCCTGCCTCACTGGCTTGCTCCTAGCCTGCCCCCTGCCTCTGTGGCTGTATTTATGTTCAACACAGCAGTGGAAGTATTTGCTTTTGCTCACGAGGCTTTGCTGTACTCAAGCCACTGGCACCACAGCATTTTAGTTCTTGAAGACTGAAGTGCATCATCCTTCTCTAAAGGGCTGTTAGATATGTTACTAAAATATGGTAGCCTGGACTGTAGGGCTTAGTGTGTGAATAGCGCATGTCCTGGCTGTGTGGAAGCTGACAGCGTGCGGCAAAAGAGCCATTGTGCAAAAAGTACTGGACTACCATGCCAAAAGGTGGGTTTAGGGTGGAGTTGGTGCAAAGTGTGGATGGAACAGCTGTGGCCATGATAGCGGTGCCTTAGATCAGGAAGTGTAGGCCCAGATACCACCAGCCACCTCTTACCTAGGCACTAGCCGAACCCGTTGTGCCAGCATGGTCCCAATGCACAGTATGGGAGCAACCCCCATGTGGAACAAGGCCCTGGGCCAAACTTTACATATGCTAAGGCTGAAATACCAGTTTAGGTCCAGCTAGGCAGTTGCCCAGGATAACAGCCACTGAGGAAACATAATAAAGATCCTGACAGTCACAGATACCCGCATATCCAGTAACAGAGACGTATATCTGCAGGAAGAGTGGGCACACATATACATACAAGGTAAAGGTAATAATCCAAAGTAAGCTGTCAAAGTAATCACTTGCATTGAATCGTTGTGGGAGAGCCGCTGTTGGGCTCCCTAAGGGAGCTTTCAGCCATATGCCCCCTCCCTAAATCAGCACAACACCCCGTCATTGACCTGCATACAATAGAGGAAGTGCTGTGCCTATGGACCCAGACCCCATGCCATCATCTGCAGCAGTGCAGATGACTGCACAAGCCTGAGTGGCATGTTGGTAGCAGAGGGAGTGGCCCTGCAGCAGCAGCTGATGAGCGTACATTACCACACACCCAGATATTTGAATTAGAGCTTGATTGGGGATGCCCTTCTCCATGGTTGTGAATGGGGTATCCTGTGGTGTGTTCCCAGAACTTTCACCTTATTTGGAACATGAGTGGCTTTGTGGATAGCCTCCCACCCCCTGGGAGTTGTGTGCACATAGGAGAGGTGGGCAATCTCTCTCTTGGAATATCATTTTTTTTTTTGGGGGGGGGGGGTTGTGTCCTATGGGCTTGACCCAGACCTCTTATTTGTGTGGTCTTTGTGTTGGACCATTGAGTCCCCTTCACTTACATGTATGTGATCCAGGCTCCATTCCTAGCCAAGGGTTCAATGCCAGGTGCATGAGGGGAGAGGCAAGGAATGGTGCTATTCCTGCCCCTCACCAGAGGCCTGGTAACCTGTTTACTGCAACCTAGGTTGTCAGGCATCCTGGGTGACGTAGGGTGAGAGGGATTCATACACCAGTCCAATGCTGAGTATTGCTGACACTCTGCCTGCACCCATACAGGGGCCCCAGCTCATGCGGATGGAATATTTATATCCTAACCCCCACAAAAATGGCTGCAGCACAGTGTCTAAGCATGTGTTTTCTTTCATAGATTGCATGCCTTGCCCCTTTGTACTTTGGCCCATATCTCTGTGCATTGCAGCTGAGTGCGCCTATTCCCCAGCTAAACCTTCTCTATCCTTCACTGGCTACTTCTACTGTGCTCTGCTGGTGCAATTGGGGGCCCTGTATGCAAATGCTTGCTCTTTGCATGATAAAATGCTGTGGTGCCAGTGGCTTGAGTACAGCAAAGCCTCGTGGGCAAAAGCAAATACTTCCACTGGACGTGGTGCGATTTTTGAAGGCCGTTTCTCGTTTGAGGCCTCCACAGGCTGGTGATTCCTCCGTGGGATCTGTCTGGTGCTGGGGGCATTGACAAAGCAGCCCTTTGAACCCTTGCAGCAGGCCTTACTGAAGGATCTCACTTTAAAGACAGTTTTCCTGGTGGCAATCTGTTCTGCACGGCAAGTTTCTGAGTTGCAAGCGTTGTCTTGTAGAGAGCCCTTTTTGACCTTTTTCCGGGAGAAGGTGGTTTTGCATCCGGTGCCTTCCTTTCTTCCAAAGGTGGTCTCCCCATTTCATGTGAATCGGTCAGTGTCCCTGCCAGTTTTGTGTTCAGTAGATGGCAATGTGGTGGATCGTAATTTGCGTTTGCTGGACGTAAAGAGAGTTCTCCGTCATTATTTGAAAGCTTCGGAATCCTTTCGTAAATCTGACCGTTTGTTCATTCTGTTTGTTGGTCCGCGTAAGGGAGAAGCAGTGACTAAGGCTTCTATTTCTAGGTGGTTCAGAGAGGCTATATCATCGGCTTATATTTTGCGAGGTCGGAAAGTGCCCGTGGGCTTGCAGGCGCACTCCACAAGAGCTCAAGCGGCGTTGTGGGCGGAGCATGGTTTGGTTCCGCCAATTGAAATCTGCAAGACGGCCACTTGGTCCTCGTTGCACACTTTCAGTAGACACTACCGGTTGGATGTTCAAGTGGCAAGGGATGCCTATTTCGGGTCAGCAGTGTTGCGATCTGGTGTGGCAGGTCCTTCCCATTAATGTACTGCTCTGTTACATCCCAGCGGTGAGGGACTGGAGGGATGATAAGGAAAGAGAAATTAGACTTACCTGCTAATTGTTGTTCCTTGAGGAACTCCAGTCCAGTCCCGATTCCCACCCGATTCAGTTGTTGTCATATAGACGTTGCTGGTATCGGGCGGAATCACGTGATACTGGGAAGACATCTTACAGTGAATATTTTCCTTTCATTAGTAAAAAAATAAAATAAAAATAAAGAGGGAAAAGAGTAACTTTAGCTTTCTTTTCAAACTGTTGCACTTTCTTTGCGCGAGTTCTTCCTTCCTTCTTCTTCCTTTGTGAGGGAAGGGTGGAGAAGTTATCCTCTACTTTCAGGGGTTTCGGTTAAGAGTTAACAGGGTTTCGTTTTATATTGAATTGCTAGTATGGCTACTTATGTGTTGCTCCTTTGAGTCTGCTTTGTCAGTAGGTCACTGGAAGCGGGTGGGAGGTGCCACTGGTGTATGTGCCAGATTTCTGACATGCCCAGTCTCCATGCAGGAGGTGCACTACCCAGCAGTGAGGGACTGGACTGGAGTTCCTCAAGGAACAACAATTAGTAGGTAAGTCTAATTTTTCTATAGTCAGAAAGCCTTTGACAAGGTTCCTCAGGAGTGACTCTTGGCAAA
Organism: Ichthyophis bannanicus; assembly: GCA_033557465.1. Classification (NCBI taxonomy): domain Eukaryota; kingdom Metazoa; phylum Chordata; class Amphibia; order Gymnophiona; family Ichthyophiidae; genus Ichthyophis; species Ichthyophis bannanicus. The sequence continues at coordinate 675,170,169 of CM066032.1, read as the reverse complement.
GTTAAAAAGTCATGGGATAGGAGGCAGTGTACTATTGTGGATCAGGAACTGGTTAAAAGATAGAAAGCAGACAGTAGGTTAAATGGCCAAATTTCTCAGTAGAGAAAGGTGAATAGTGGAGTACTCCAGGGATCTGTGCTGGACCTGCTGCTTTTTAACTTCTTTATAAATGATCTGGAAATGGCAATAAGGAGTGAGGTGACCACATTTGCAGATGATACAAAATTATTCAAAGTTATTAAAATAGAAAAGGATTGTGAAAAATTGCAAGAGGACCACTGTCTTGAATTTCTCTCCTCTCAATTCCTCCTTGATTCATTTCAATCTGGTTTTGTCCCTTTCATTCTACTGAGACAGCTCTTGCCAAGGTCTGCAGTGATTTTTTCCTGGCTAAATCCAAAAGCCTTTACTCGGTTTTCATTCTTCTCGATCTTTCTGCTGCTTTTGATACTGTCGACCATCTCCTCCTCCTTGACACATTGCCCTCTCTCTGTTTCAGAGGATCTGTGCTGTCCTGGTTCTGGTCTTCTCTCCATTTGCTCTTTCAGTATTCTGATGGCTCCCCCTCTACTCCCATCCCTCTCTCAATTGGTATACTCCAGGGGTCTGTACTAGGCCCTCTCCTCTTCTCTCTCTACACCCAATCCCTTGGTGCCCTCATTTCTTCCCATGGCTTTCAATATCAGTTTTATGCTGATGACTCTTAAATCTATCTATCTGCACCTGATGTTTCTCCTCTTCTCCAAGCTCGTATCTCTGCCTGCTTAACAGACATTACTGCATGGATGTCTCACCGTCAGCTGAAACTTAATATGACTAAAAATGAATTTCTCATCTTTCCCAGTTAACCCTTCTCTCCCCTTCCTCCTTTCTCTATCACTGTTGAAAATATACTTCTTCTGCCCGCAACCTTGGGGTCATTTTTGATACCTCCCTTTCCTTCTCCTCACATGGTCAACAGATGGCTAAAACTTGTCACTTCTTTCTCTACAATATTAACAAAATTTGCCCATTCCTCTCTGAACACACTACTAAAACTCTCGTCTGCTTCTTGGTCTCTTTCCTTCTTGACTATTGGAGTCTTCTCCTTGCTGGCCTCCTCCCTCAGTCTCATCTCTCTCCTCTTCACAGAACTCTGCTGCACAGCTAATCTTCCGCCAACCCCGTCACATTCATTGTACTGTCTTCTGAAGTCACTTCACTGGCAACCCTTCCCTTTCCACATCCAATTCATAAGAACATAAGAACAATTCAAACTTTTTTTCTTCTAAAATATAAATGCATTTATTCTTCTGCCCCTTATTACCTCTCCTCTCTCCCTGCACCTATCCTCGTGAACTCTGTTTCTCCTCTCATTTTCTTCTCTCTATGCCCCTTTCTTCCACTGCCAACTCCAGACCGGTTTTTTCACCTTGCTGCCCTTTATGCCTGGAACAAACTCCCTGTATCTCTACATCAAATTTCTTTCCTTTCTGTCTTTTAAATCTCTGCTAAAAGCTTATCTCTTTGTAGCCACTTTTGAATCCTAATCCTTTATTGTGTCTCTCTTCCCTATTGAACCCCTTGTTTCTCTTGTTCTGTACTGTCTGTCTTGAATAGATTGTAAGCTCTATGAGCCAAGACTGTCTTCTATATGTGTTTGTTCAGTGCTGCATATGCTTTTTAGCGCTTTATAAATGATTAATAATAATAATAATAATAATAGTAATAATAGTAGTAGTTCTGGAGCTTTAAGGTGGTGGTCCTTAAGTTGTCTGTGCAAAACAAGTCAAATAAAGGTAAAATAAAAAAAACAGATGCATGGGAATTTCAAAGAAAGCTTCATGGTACAAGAGAAACCTCCTCATGGAAAGACTTTTCAAAAAGAAAAAAAAGCTTTGTCCCAAACCTTCACCGCTTTTTAGTGCATGGATGGATAATGCAACAGCAAAGTATTATGCAGACAACAGGCATGGAGCAATCTAGAGCTCAGTTGGCAAAAGGCAAGGGTGCACAAAAAGATAGCATATGAAGCCTGTGCTGAGACAAACTTTTGAGCAGGGGCTGCCTGCCCAATCACTAGAAAGCAATCTGCATATACGTAAGACATTGCATGGAGGATCTCTGCACAGAAGCAGAAGGCTACTGCGCAGATGATGTAATCACAAATGAATATTCTAACATGCTCCCTGAACAGAAATCAAAATGAACTCTGCTTCCTCATGTCAGTACCAGAAACAGGTAACTCCTTTCCAGGGCTGTATGCAGGATGTTGGGGAAACAAACCTCACTAAAAAAGAAATTTAAAGAATACTCGTTTTAGCATATCAATCTCCAATTAGAGGGCCTTCTATGCCACTACTGGAGGTTTTAAGGCAAAAGTCCTGCTCCCTCACATTCTCTCCTGCACCAGCTACCTTCTACTCCATCTTATGTATGAAGAACATGGAGAAGTTACTTACCTTCAATGGTTCAGGGAAACAATAAACTGTACAAAAGCAAAGTGGTCCACAGATCTTCCTTCCAGTCTTTCTTCCCAGTAGCTAAAGAGCACCTTTTCCTCCAAAGGAGATTTTATATCCAAAATTCCTTCAGCAAAAGGCAGATGTCGTTCTTAGTGGCAATAGATTAAGGTAGAGTCTGAATGCGGCATATTTGGACTACTGTCATTCATTGGTTCACCAAAAGACAGTGGAAATACTGTTCAATAGGTTTGGCTCCCAGATTACATGAGAAGTAATAAGTTGAATGTCAAGTATAAAATAAACCTTGAAGTCTTATAAAATGTAGTTTTATTTTCTCCTCTATTTAGGGGTTCTTCAAGGTTACAAAAAATCTGACTTTGTCAGTGTTTTCATACCACTGGTGATATTACTACATACATTTTATAGCGGAAGCCAATATGTACATTAGTGTCACTTAGGAATCAGTGCAAAAAAGCACAAAACTGAGTGGAAGATATAAGATAAAACAGGTAACGGGGTGTTACAGTATTAGCAGAAGTGTGTGTGTGTGTGTGTGTGTGGGGGGGGGGGGTTCCCAGTGTTTATCCAGTAACGCCTATTTTCATTATTTTTTTGCATCGGGGTTTTTTCCCTCCCAATGTTCTTTGGTGAAAATCTAAAATCGGAAGCCTTTAATATAAAGTGAAAGTTTCCAAGGTTTGTCAAGGTTCACATATCTCCCCTCTGCAATTGTGGAGTTAGTTTTGAAAAACATCAAACGGTCAAAAGCACTCACAGGTCTGCGACTAAAAAGCTGTTTGATTATTTTCATCTAATTTCCATGTATTTTGGTGTGCTGAAAACAAATAAATAAAATATTGAAAAAACTCCTAGACGTCATGATTTGCCACAACAGGCAAAATTGTCTTCAAATTTATCAAATTTTTTTCAAATTACTATTAATTAATTCAAATTACTATTAATTAATTCACATAAGTGCATTTAAGATATAAAATGCCAAAAAAACCTTAAAGGGGTTGTCCGAGTTATATAAAAAAAAATATAGCACTGTAAATCTGATGGTCAGCAATATATACATAAGCTAAGCAAGTTTTAAGTCCGTGCTTCTAATGGTAGAAGGTGTTAATCTTTCCTGAAGAATCCAGTGGGAGGGAGACACAGGGCAGATAGCAGCAGCTCCGGTCAGTGCAGGGGGTCGTGGCCAGCACTGTGACGTCTCGTGTACAGACACAAAGCTGCTCTCTCCTGCATGCCACACTTGTGCACAAATCATCATCAGGTTCTTGGTTCTAGGCTGTTCACACTTTTTCATCGCAATTCGTGTTAGCTCGTCATTCTTCAACTGTTATGTTATGGCTCCGCGAAAGTGTATTAATTCGCCAGACAGTTTCTGTTTCATCTGTGGTGAATATACAGTGTTGAAGCAACAGCAGAATATTACAGACTTTGTGAAAAAAGTTTACTTTGCATACTTTGGACTAAAAATTGGAGATCAAGATAAAGTCTGGGCGCCTCATAAAGTGTGCAAACGGTGTGTTGAGGACCTCCGAAACTGGTTCAAGGGTAAGCAAAAATCTTTCCGTTATGGGATTCCTATGGTATGGCGAGAGCAAAAGAACCATAGTGACGACTGTTACTTTTGTTCATGCGATGTGAAAGGGTTTAATTCCAAATGGAAGCATTCCATTTCATACCCCAATCTTCACTCGGCAATTCGTCCCATCCCCCATGGCACAGATATACCAGTACCCAAGCCCCCTGCTACCTTGGAAGAGATACCTAGCTCCGATGAAGGTGAAGTCATACCTGAACCAGATGACGAATCAAGTTCTGACTTTGAAGATGATACAAGACCAAAATTGTTTTCTCAGGAGGAGATGAATGATTTGGTAAGAGACTTGAATCTTCCCAAAGATGCCGCTGAGTTACTCGGATCAAGGCTGAAAAGCAGGAATTTATTGTTGCCAGGAGTGTCATCTTCATGGTTCAGACATCATGAAAAGGAGTTCGTTCCTTACTTCGCCCAGGAAGACAAGTTGGTTTATTGCATCGATGTCGAAGGTCTGATGGGTCAATTTAAAATCCAATATGATTCAGAGCAATGGCGTCTTTTTATAGATTCTTCAAAAAGAAGTCTCAAAGCAGTTTTACTCCACAACGGCTTTTACGCTTCCATACCTGTAGGTCATTCCGTACACTTGAAGGAAACCTATGAGAACTTGGAATTGGTTCTTCGTAAACTTAAATATGAAGACCATGGTTGGCAAGTGTGTGGGGACTTGAAGGTCTTGTGCATGCTGCTCGAGCAACAAGCTGGGTATACCAAATATCCTTGTTTTCTGTGTCTAAGGGACAGTCGAGATTGACAAAATCACTGAACCAAGAAGAGTTGGCAGCCGAGGGTGCTAACAGTCGGTGAAAAAAATGTCCTCTGAGAAACTTTGGTACCTTCCCATAAAGTTCTTCTACCACCTCTCCACATAAAATTGGGATTGATGAAGCAATTCGTAAAATCACTTCCAAGAGATGGAGAATGCTTCAAATACTTGGTTACCAAGTTTCCAGGCCTGTCAGAGGCAAAATTGAAGGAAGGTGTGTTCGTCGGACCAGACATTAGAAGGCTTATAGTTGATTAAGAGTTTGTCAATACCATGACAGATCCTCAAAAAGAAGGGTGGATTGCATTTAAAGAAGTCGTACAGAAAGTTTTAGGCAATAACAAAGATCCTCACTACAAAAAGATCGTCGGACGAATGCTGAAAGCATTTCAAGCTTTAGGTTGCCTGATGAGTTTGAAAGTGCATTTCCTCCAGTCCCACCTTGACTACTTTCCTGAAAATATGGGAGCTGTGAGTGAGGAACAAGGTGAACGATTCCACCAAGACATTAAAGAGATGGAAAGGAGATACCAGGGAAAATGGAGCATTACAATGATGGCAGACTACTGTTGGATGCTTCAGAGAGACATTCCAGATGCTACTCACAAGCGCAAATGCACCAAGAGGAGCCTCACAAGAAAGAAGAATCGAGTTTAGTGTGTGTAGGTAAGCTCATTTCAGTTCAAAAAAAGATTTTCATGAAAATATTGTAATAAAACTTTAATTTTATAAGTCTATTTCCATTTATTTTGAGGTATTGCCTTATTTAACATAGTTACCTAAATTGTCAGGAAAAGTGATGTCCTATGACAAAATGGAGGTCATTTTTGGATTCAGCGCACCAAAAAAACAAAGATTACGTGGAATAACCAAAACAGCTCTCGAAAAAAAAGTTTTTTGCAGACCTGTGTAGTCCTCCAGGAATGACTTCTAGATCAGATTGGTTTAAAAAAAATGTTCCTGGGGCATTGTTAAATGTGAGAATTGCATCCCCCTAACTATGATTTGCGTGCAATCATGCATGTACTGAAATCACATGCTATATAAAGATATTTGAAGATGTTCACCTATGAGCAGCATTAAAATTTCATGGACCATATATCTCATACAGAACAAACAATATGAAAAACAATTGTTATGGCATGCCTGTGAAATGTTTGTTACTTCTTTCCATACTTAGTTGCCACTGGGACTAAGAGGCTAGGGTGACTGAGTGGCTGGCTGTTCTGAGAGATCTCGCTGTGGAGATGTGCATTGTACAGGAGAAACTTTATTTGGTTACAGAGTCAGGGATTCAGTGAACCTAATTAAGGATCATTGTTCCACTCTACAGATTTTGTTTTCTGTTACAGCAGAGCAGCCTTTGTCCTCCAAAAGGCAGCCTATCCCTGTAGGAAACAATTATATTATTCACAACAAAGTTAGATGGTAGTCAAAGCAGGAAGCAAACACAACAGTAGCAGCCAGGGCCAGATTTACCTATACGCCAACTACGCCGTGGCGTAGGGCCCACAGCTGACAAGGGCCCACAAAAATAGAAAAAATTGTTAGCCGCCTTAAAATTAAATAAAAAAAAAAATGCTGGCTGCCACCGCGGCAGCATGGACTGTCCCGCGGGGCCCCCTCTGCTGCCGCGGCAGCATGGACAGTCCCACGGGGCCCCCTCTGCCCGGCTGAATCCGTCCGTCCGTCCCTCCCTCCCTCCCTCCCTCCCTCCATGCCGGCTTTGAGAGGCGCGAAGGGAGAGTGTCTCCCTCGCGTCTCTGTTAAGCCCGCAGGGGCTGATGGGAAACCCATCAGCCCCTGCGGGCTTAACAGAGACGCGAGGGAGACACTCTCCCTTCGCGCCTCTCAAAGCCTGCATGGAGGGGCTCAGCCGTCGTGGAGGGAGGGAGGGATTCAGCCAGGCAGAGGGGGCCCCGCTGGTCATTCCATGCTGCGGCGGCGGCAGCGGTAGCAGCCAGCGTTTTATTTTTTTTATTAAATTTTACTTTAGGCCGATGGGGGGGGGGGGGGGGTAGGACTGGTAATGGGCTATTGGGGGGCTGGGACTGGAAATGGGCTGGGGGGGTTAAGACTGGAGTTGGGCTGATGGGGTTAGGACTGGTAATGGGCTGTGGGCTGTTGGGGGGGGTTAGAACTGGTAATGGGCTATGGGGGGGTTAAGACTGGTAATAGGCTGTGGGCTGATGGGGCTGTCTGGTAATGGGCTATGGGGGGGCTAGGACTGGAAATGGGCTGGGGGGGTTAAGACTGGAGGTGGGCTGATGGGGTTAGGACTGGTAATGGGCTGTGGGCTGATGGGGGGGTTAGAACTAGTAATGGGCTATGGGGGGCTGACTGGAAATGGGTTGATGGGGTTAGGACTGGAAGTGGGCTGTGGGCTGATGGGGGGGTTAGGACTGGCAATGGGCTATGGGGGGCTGACTGGAAATGGGTTGATGGGGTTAGGACTGGAAGTGGGCTGAAGGGGGGTTAGGACTGGTAATGGGTTATAGGGGGGGCTTAAACTGAAAATGGGGTGATGTGGGGTTAGGACTGTAAGTGGGTTGATGGGGGGGCTAGGACTGGTATTGGGTTGGGGGGTTGCTAGGACTGGAAATGGGCTGATGGGTGGCTAGGACTGGAAATGGTCTGATGCAGGGACTAGAAGGGAATGGATGCTGGGTGAGGCTGGAACTAGAAGGGAGCTGATGTTGGGGGAGGATTAGAATGGGATGGGGCTGGAAGAGTAAAATGGAGAAGGGAAAAATATTTTGTGTGGGAGGGATAAAAAATCTACAATTGGCCGGGTATTTGGAGAGTAAGTGGGGATTGAGGATGGAGGGGTAAAATTTGAGTGGATGAAATAGGAATTAGGAAAGAGCAAAAGGAGAAAGATTAGTATGTTAAAGCAGATGTAGAGAGAGAATGGAAAAAACTAGAAGAGAGAAGAAAGGACAAATGGACAGCAGACGATGGAGAGTTAGCAGAAGACACGAAGAAACCAGAAGAAAGTGGCTGGAGCAATTGCAGCTGAAAAAAATGCACAAAAGGTAGAAAAATATCTCTTTATTTTGAATTTATTAATTGGAATATGTCAGCTCTGGTAAATGTGCATCATTAACGTCTGCGCTTTGTTTAGTACAAGAGCAAATTAATGTATAGTTTTATTTCTACAGTGTTGTACATTCCAAGTTTGGCTTTTAGGATTCCCAGTTCAATTATTGTCTTCCTGTTTCTAAATTGTGATTACTTGTTTGGTGATGGTCTATGTTCTGCATGTGTAACTGAGCTGAGGTGTTCTGTTTATATAATTCCTATTTGACATTGCCACTTGTTCTCTTTCCCCAGTAGGTCATGTATTGTTGTTCTCTGAAATGTATTGGTTTAATATTTGCAGTGTTGCCTTTTGATTGGTAGAGTATGGTGCTTTGTGAGTCCTGGTAGTGCTGTTAGGATACGGCGGATTTGCTATGGGTTCTAAATGGGCAGTGTTTGTAGTAGTTCCTAATGTGTCTGGCAGTTGGCACTGGATTATAGTAATGTAGAAATCTTTTAGTCTTTCTTTATCCATACACTCATTAAGAGGCACGTTTACTAAAAGTTAGTATATGGTAACATTATGCAAATATTTATGCAAATGAGGCCCCTTATGCAAATGAGGCCCCGCACCCTCCTTGGGCCGCCCCTGCTGGGGGCCCACAATTTTTGTTGGCGTAGGGCCTCACTCAAGGTAAATCCGGCCCTGGTAGCAGCAGCAGCCTTCAAAATTGCATCAGAGAGAGAAAAGACAAGTCAGATCTTGACTGGTCATTCATTTGAAGGCATCCTCATCATTTTAAGTCAGGGGTCTCAAACTCAAATTGCTTTGAGGGCCATATGAGGACTTGTAAAGTAACCCGCGGGCCGCGTAAGATGCAGGCCTCATTTGCATAAATATTTGCATAATGTTACCATACAAAGCGCAGACGTTAATGATGCACATTTCCCAGAGCTGACATATTCCAGTTAATAAATTCAAAATAGATATTTTTCTACCTTTTGTGCATTTTTTTCAGTTGCAATTGTTCCAGCCACTTTCTTCTGGTTTCTTCGTGTCTTCTGCTAACTCTCCATCGTCTGCTGTCCATTTGTCCTCTCTCCTAGTTTTTTTTCCATTCTCTCTCTACATCTGCATTAACATACTAATCTTTCTCCTTTTGCTCCTTCCTCATTCCTATTTCATCCACTCAAATTTTACCCCTCCATCCTCAATCACCACTCTCCCAATATCCGGCCAATTGTAGATTTTTCTTCCCTCCCACACAAAATATTTTTCCCCTCTCCATTTCACTCTCCCAGCTCCACCCCATTCTAATCCTCCCCCAACATCAGCTCCCTTCTAGTTCCAACCCCACCCAGCATCCGCTCCCATCTAGCCCCCGCATTAGCCCATTTCCAGTCCTGTCCTAGCCCCACCATCAGCCCATTTCCTGTCCTAGCTCCCCCCACTAAGCCCATTTCCAGTCCTAGCAACCCCCCCAGTCCATTACCAGTCCTAAGCCCCCCAACAGCCCCCTTCCAGTCCTAACCTTCCCATCACCCCATTTTCATTCTTAGCCCCACAATAGCCCATTACCAGTCCTAACCCACCAATCAGCCCACCTCTAGCCCTAACCCCCATCTGCCCATTTCCAGTCCTAGCCCCCACCATAGCCCATTACCAGTCCTAACCCCCCCCCGTTGCCATTAGCCCACTTCCAGTCCTAACCCCCCCCCGTTGCCATTAGCCCACTTCCAGTCCTAACCCCCCATTACCCCATTTCAGTCTTAGCCCCTCCGTAGCTCATTACCAGTCCTAACTCCCCCCATCAGCCCACCTCCAGTCCTTCCTAACCCCCATCAGCCCATTTCCAGTCCTAACCCCCCTCCCCATCAGCCCAAGTAAATACAATTTTAAAAAAAATCCTGGCTTCTGCTGCTGCCGCTGCCACCGTGGCAGTGGCAGAATCACCTGTCAATTAAAAAAAAACTGGCTTCTGCTGCTGCTTAAGTGTTTTCAAGCCGCGTGAGAGGGAAATACTCTCTTCGCGGCTTGAAAAGCCCGCTGCTGATGGACAGACTCAGGGCTCTTCCGGGCAGAGGGGAAGGGTTTGCGGGACAGCTGATTCTGCTGCTGCCACGGCTGCAGCAGCAGCAGCCAGTTTTTTTTTAAAATTGACAGTTGATTCTGCTGCTGCCACGGCGGCGGCGGCAGCAGCAGAAGCCAGGGTTTGGTTTTTTTTGTTTCCCTCCGTCGCGGGCCGCACAAAGCTCTCTCACAGGCCTCATGTTTGAGACCCCGGTTTTAAGTGCTCTCTGCATAATCAGCCTTGCGGTACCTTGCTCTCAATCTCTTTTGATAGGAAAAAGAATAATGTTCGTACAATTCTGGCCTCCAATAACAAGACATTGTTGAGTGTTGAAGTCAGCGATTCAATGGTATTGTCTTTTGTTTCTCCCATATTGCCATTCCAACATTGCTATTAGCCTCCAAACTGATTTGACCAAAAAATAGAGAAATTAAAAAAAAATTAAAATGAAACCAGAATAAAGAAGAACTGAAGGCAAATAATGGTGGTGGGGGTCTGGAGATGAGATTTTAAGGGGACTAGCCTCTAGTGCAGTAGAACAGGAAGGGGTTCCCACCAGGCTCACATTCCTAGGCAAACGTTCAGCCATTGCCACCCGCACTCCCAGCAAACCTTTAGCCATTGCCTCCCCCATCACTCAAACCTTCCTGGAGCAGCTCCTTTCTGCTTCTTCTGAATATCAGCACTTAAAAGCTAAATGAAGCCCCTGCTGAGCCTTGTGTTCAGGCTCTACTCAGTCCCACCCCCTCTGACCGGCACTTCTGCTGCCATGGGGGTGAATTTGACAGGGGCTTGAGTGGGCTTGAATGTGAGGCTCTTGGCTTCTTTCTGTTGTGGTTGCCACCCTAAAATTGTTCACCTTAGGTGATTGCCTGGCTTGCCTGGTGGAAGAGTTTCCTCAGGCAACATCTGCAGGCTCTGTTCATTGGATGTAGAGGATGTGTTTTAAAAGGGGGACTCATGGGTAAAGGGTCTTGAAAGGGAATTGGGACTGGGAAATTACATGAGTAGTATCAGAATAAGAGCTCTATGTACTTTTAGAATAAAGGTGGGAGGGCATGGAATGTGAGATTTTTAGATACCTCAAAAAATAAAGAACAAGAACTGAGCATTTTTCAGTAGAAAGATAGTTCACACCAGGAGTTCCCAAACCTGCCCTGGGGTCTTCAGAGCTAGTCAGGTTTTCCGGATATCCACATTGAATATGCATGAGAGAGATTTGCATACACTACCTCTGTTGTATGTAGATCTCTGTCATGTATATTCATTGTGGATATCCTGAAAGCTCGATTGGCTGGGAGGCAAGTTTGGGAACCCCTGCCTCTTGAAGTGGCATTTTAGAAAGGACACGGAGAGGGGAACTCCCATGTCCATCTCAGGATGTGGAGAATTAGGACAGTATTTAACAAGAGGTTCTGCAAAACATAGAGCAGGACTACACGGGCATGCCTCTCCACATCTGGCAGACACTGTGATTTTTAAGAAAGCTGCATGGGGGAGAAAGCCATGGACCCTCCCCCCCTTACACTTAAACATAGGAGCAGCCTTCTAAAATTGTTGCCCAGGACAGACTGGTGCAGCACCATAAGTCCCCACCCCCACTGCTGCCATCCCTAATCTGGTACGTACACTCACCCCCTGAAGGCACTCTGCCAGTATTGTGAGATTAGTGTTAGGGAGTCAGCTATGCCATTTTGTAGAGTGACCACATGCAGAGCAGGAGCATGTGGGCCTCGCTGCTCTCCCCCTCCCCAATGCACCACTGATCCCAGTAAGTTCAGGGTTGCCTTTTGTGGTGTGGGAGAGGGAGGTCCTGTTCTGTTGGAGAGGGGTTGCTGAATAGGGGGGAGGGGATCTCTTGGTTGCTTAGGGTGAAAGGAAAGGGGGATTGGCAGAGTGCCTTGGGGGGGGGGGGCTTTCTTATTGGGTTGGGGGAAAGCCAGAAGGAGGGGGTGCCTGGGGTTGGGGATGTTGGTCGGGAGGGGTTTCTTATGTCTGCATCAACATCTGCCTCATCAGCAGGCATTTATTTGTGTCTGGGGGCAGGTGTAAATGCTGATGGCTACATTTTTTTCCATATGTTGATTCCCTATATAAAAGGGGCATACACGTCTGCATTATAGGCCCTGCCTACACCACTTCCCACCTTACCACTCCCCCTGACTTGGGTAGATGTGCATTTCCACATCTGCAAAAAGCAGGTTCTAAAATGGCATCGAGACATGTATTTCAATCTACATGTGTCGGTGCTGCTTTTTGGATGTGGAAATGCTTTTAAAATACCCATCTTAATGTCTCATGATATTTGAGAAACACCTTAAGGAAATGTCCCTTCACAGAAAGGGTAATGGATAAATGGACCAGCCTCCTAGAGAAAGTTGGTGTAACAAAAACTATTGTAATTCATGAAAACATGATAGATATGGAGAATGTCTAATTGCAAGGAAGTGTTAGGGTTCAGATGACTTATGTGTGTAACTGCAGTGGGAAGGGTAAGTGAGCAGAGTAGATGAGCTTCACAGTTTGTAATTCTTCATAGAGGAATTCTCCATGGATAAGCAAGAAAAAAAGCCCTCACATATGGGTGACATCATTTGACGGAGCCCCTGCACAAGAACATTCCCAGCCCCTTCTAGAATCTTGTGGAACTTCTACCATAATTGCTTGTGCCTTCCCCAACTTTCGCCATGGCGCCATCGTAGCCTCAGTGCACTTTTTCTGCATAGTACCTCAAGACGTGTTCTTGTTGGTTATGTGAGTAGTTTCTTTCTGCGTGTTTCCAGGGCAGTTTTTCTGCCTTTGTTTTTTCTTTCCAAGAGTATTTTAACCTGTTGTTGTGGCATTCTTTTTGACTATTTAAAATTTCCTTTTCTCCAGGAACAAGCAGGAAGTCAGTCCTCACATATGGGTGACGTCGGCGCCGACGGAGCCTTCGTGCGGAGCAATTCCCCAGCTTTCAAAGAAAGCCTTTGGGAATGCATCGCACATGCGCGGTCCCCTTCCTGCCCAAGGGTGCCATCTTGCTCAGTCTTCTTTTTTCTGCGGAGCCCAACGGACGTGGTCCTGTTTTCACCGTGGAAAAAGTAGAAAAGTTGATTTTTTTTTCAGCTTCCCGGTTCGACACCGGTTCCCCTTCCCGCCCTCGGCTCGGTACACCGGTATCAAGTCCGGTCCTATTTTTCGTTTTTGTCCTTCGTGGCTAGCGTTCGCGCTCTTTTTAGTTTTCACTGGCAGCCTGGTTGTTAGACCTCGCAGGGGCCCTTTTTCCCCCGATGGCTGCCAGCGGGTTTAAAAAATGTGATCAGTATAAGAAGCTGATGTCTCTCACCGACACACACGACTGCTGCCTCCGATGCCTCGGCCCCGACCATGGTCTGTGGGCCGTGTGGTAAGACGTCTTCAACGTCTTTGAGGAGCAGGCAGCAGCAGCGTGACAGGATTTTTTCTGAGTCTGCCTCCGGCCGGGCCGGACCTCGTCAGAAGCTTCGACATCATGAGTTTCTTCTTCCTCCAGGGAACACCGGAGGAAGAAGAAACTCGTGAGGACAGGCATCGCTGGACGCCTCTGATTGGCTTGGGCCCTCGGGTACCAGGCCGCGGAGCCCAGACCGCCGCCCCGGGTCCTCAGAGTCGGAGCGGCCGGCTAAACAACCTCGCAGGGAGCCAGAGGCATTGGACAAGGTAACTTCTGTTGTCCTTGTGGACTCTCCTCCGGGAGAGCCGGCGTCGGGCCCGACGATGTCGGGACCCGAGCCGGGAGCTGCGAAGCCTTCTCACCTCACTCAGGTTGGCGGCCCTGGAGAGCCGCTGCTGCTCCATGAAGGCAGCCATGCTGGCACTGATGGCCGGTCTCACCGGTCCATCTGCCCCGACCACCGGGACGTTGACGTCGAAGTCAACGCTGGAGGCCAAGCCGATCCTAGAGTCGATCAAGTCTCGAGTCTATCCTCGGCCAAGGTCCCCCTTGATCTCCTGTTCGGTAGCGAGGTCGTTGATGCTGGTGCCCTCGGGGTGGTCGGGCTAGAAGCCCTCGAGGCCGGAACCCGGAGGACTCGGCGTGGGAGCCGGAGGAGGAAGACTCCCCAGACACCTTCCGGACCCGGTGTATCCCATCGGACTCTCTGGGTTCGGAGCTTCGGAATAGGTCCCCTCCAGAGGACACTCGGTTCTCGGACTTCGTCAGGGACATGGTCAAGGCTTTGGCATTCCCTGTGGATGCCAAGGAAGAGCCTCGAACTGAAGAGCTCGATGCCCTCCAGTATGACTCTCCCCCCGAAGGAGGCCCTTACTGTACCAGTGCCTCCGATGTTGGAACGGCTGATGCTCCGCATGTGGGAGTCCCCGGCCTCAATGCCGATGCTTAGCAAGCGGGTTGATTCCATCTATCGAGTCCGCAAGAGTCCTGGGTTCCAGAAAGCGCAGCTGCCGCACAACTCCATGGTTGTGGAATCGGCCATGCAATGGCTGAAAAGCCAAAAAATGCACTCCTTGGTACCTCCCGGCTGGGAGGCCCGGAACCTGGACACCCTCAGCAGAAAGTGCTACCAGGGCTCGATGCTGTTATGCCGTGTCCAAACTTACGAGCTGTACATGGGCATGTAATTGTGGGACCTGGCAAAGGAGATTGCCGGGTTCTCGGCTGGCCTATCCGAGGAACCCTTGCAGAGCTTCAAGGCCTTGTCCAGGGGGATCAGAGAGTGCTTGAAGTTCATGTCTCAAACAGCTTACGACGGCTTCGAGGCTTCGGCCCGTGTAGCCGCGGCCAGCATCGGTGCACGCCGTCAGGCCTGGCTCATGTCGTCGGACCTAGAGACATGGGCTCAGGACAAGTTGGTCGATGTCCTGTGCCGAGGAGACAACCTCTTCGGCAAACGTATGACTGAGAAAGCTGCCAAAATCGAGTCCGAATATTTGACCCAGACAAGGTTGTCGAAGAAGACATCTGCACCTTCTCACAAGAAGGCCTCGGGGGGAAAAAGCCCTTTTTCCCGAGGAAGGGTATGGCTTACAGAAACTACTCCACTTACCAGGCTGCTCTGGCTCCCCAACAAGGGCAGCAGGCCAGGGGACAGGGGCATGACCCACGTAAGCCGAAGACTCCCAAGCCTCCAGCTCCGGCTCCTACCCGGTTGTGAGGGGGTTTTTGACTCCTAGTGCATAGCTCCTCTCCCACCAGTGGTTTGGCCCTGCACAGGAGGAAGGCTGGCCCTGTACGCCTACAGGTGGCCAGCCATTACTACCGACGCCTGGGTTTCGCAAGTAGTCCAGCAGGGCTACTTACTTCACTTCCACCAGGTACCCACCTCCTTTTTCCCAGGAGAGCCTCTGAGGCCCCCTCTTCACAGGAACCTCCTCCTGCAGGAGTTGGCAGGTCTGCTAAAGGATCAGGCGGTGGAACCGGTGCCCCACCACCTGCAGGGGCAAGGCTTCTACTCCAGGTATTTCCTCATACCAAAAAGAAAAGGAGGCCTACGCCCCATCCTGGACTTGCAAAATCTGAACAAGTTCCTGGTGAGGGGAAAGTTCAAGATACTTTCCCTTGGGATCCTACTGCCTTACCTCCACCAGGGAGACTGGCTATGCTCCTTAGATTTAAAGGATGCTTATACTCACATCTTCATACACTCAGACCACAGACAATGCCTCAGGTTTGTGGTCGGAGGAAACCACTTCCAGTACAAGGTGTATCCCTTTGGCCTAGCTGCCGCTCCCAGAGTATTTACCAGATGCCTAGCAGTGGTGGCGGCCTTCCTCAGAAGCCAGGGTGTCTTCATCTTTCTATACCTGGACGACTGGCTCATCAGGGGCCAGTCAGCACAGGAGGCACAGCAGGCCACTGCTTGCACAGTCACCCTGCTCCAGCACCTAGGGTTCGTTATAAATCACGAAAAGTCCACTTTACTCCCCACTCAACACTTGGAGTTCATAGCAGCAAGACTGGACACACTTCAGGCAAAGGCTTACCTACCGCTGGACAGGGCAAGGCAGTTGCTGGTCCAGCAGGTCCAGCACAGGCCTCATGTCTCCGCAAGGGTCTTCCTATGCCTTCTGGGCCACATGGCCTCCACGGTGCATGTGACTCCATATGCTCGATTCCACATGCGCACAGCTCAATAGATCCTCAGAGACCAGTGGACGCAAGCCACTGGCCACCTCAGAGACAGAGTAGCAGCTTCCGAATTACTGGTGATGGCCTTGCAAAGGTGGCTTCACCCCCCAACTTGCTTCAGGGAGTACCATTCCAACCTCCCTGTCACACCAGAGTGCTGATGACAGACACCTCCTTGCTGGGCTGGGGAGCCCATTGCCAGGGTTCATGCACTCAGGGTCTGTGGTCCTCGCGAGAGGCCACGCTTCAGATCAACCTTCTAGAGCTTCGAGCCATCCTCCTAGCTTTTCAGGCCTTCTGTCATCTTCTGGCACATCAGTCGGTGCTGATACAGACAGATAATCAGGTAGCGATGTTCTACATCAACAAACAGGGGGGCACAGGGTCTCGCATCCTATGCCAGGAAACTCTGGACCTCTACTCTTTTGCAGTGGCTCATCACATGTCCCTAAAGGCTGTTTATCTGCCGGGTCAGGAGAACCTCCTGGCTGACAAGTTGAGCAGGATCCTTCAGCCTCACGAATGGCAGCTGAACCGGGATGTAGCCCAGCGTATCTTCAACCGTTGGGGTCTCCCATCTATGGATCTCTTTGCCAGCCCGCAAAACCATCAGTTGCCCCGGTTCTGCTCAAGGCAGCTGCATCTGCTGTGCGTGGTGGCGGATGCTTTCCTGATCTCGTGGGCACAGGGCCTTCTCTATGCGTTCCCACCCACGCCCCTGGTGGCACGCACTCTGTTCAAGATTCTTCGGGACAAGGCCTCGGTCATCCTGGTAGCACCCAGGTGGCCCAGACAACCTTGGTTCCCTCTTCTCCTTCAGCTGGCGGTCGAAACTCCACTCCCACTGGGGGTGCAGCCCGACCTCTTGACCCAGGAACAGGGTTCCTTGCTACACCCCAATCTCAGATCCCTCCACTTAATGGCCTGGCTGCTGAGAGGGTAGTACTTGCTCCTCTACTCCTTCCCAAGGAGGTTGAGGAGGTGTTGCTGGCCTCTAGGAGACAATCCACTCAAAAATCCTACGCGTTCAAGTGGCATAGGTTTGAGGAGTGGTGTGCCCAGAATAAGGAGGACCCGTTCACTTGTCAAGTACCTCAGATATTGCAGTACTTGCTCCACCTCTCAGAGTTAGGCCTCAAGTCTAACTCTGTCAAGGTCCACCTGAGTACGCTATCAGCTCACCACTCTCCAGTGGACGGGCAACCTCTTTCAGCTCACCCTTTGGTATCTCGATTCCTCAGAGGCCTCCTACTCTTGAAGCCTCCAAGTCGCCCACCGGCTACAGAGTGGGACTGAAATGTGGTCTTGCAGCGGCTTACTTGCCCACCTTTTGAACCAATGGCCACCTGTCATCTCCGCTTCCTTTCCTGGAAAGCTCTCTTTCTGGTGGCACTCACGTCTGCTCGACGTGTGAGTGAGCTGCAAGCGTTGGTATCGGATAGACCGTATACACGGTTTTATAAAAACAGGGTGGTCCTACGTACTCACCCCAAGTTCCTTCCAAAAGTGGTTTCCTCGTTTCACCTCAACCAAGAGATGGTTCTTCCAGCCTTCTTCCCCAGGCCACATACCAACATGGCAGAAGCGGTTCTGCATACCCTGGACTGTAAGAGGGCGCTCGCCTTCTACCTGGAGTGTACGCGGGGACATCGGAGAGCTTCCCAGCTCTTCGTCTCTTATGACCCTGGTAAACTGGGTCTACCTGTCTTCAAGCGCACTTTATTCACCTGGATGGCAGACTGCATCGCCTGGGCGTACAGGGCAGCTGACTACCAGCTGCAGGGCCGAATCACGGCCCACTCTGTCAGGGCTAAGGCTGCATCAGTGGCTAACCACTGCTCTGTTCTGTTGGCAGACATCTGCCAGGCCGCAACTTGGTCTTCAAGCCAGACTTTTGCAGCCCACTACTGCCTGGAGAGAGAGTCCCGATGGTATAGTGTTTTCGGTCAGGCGGTACTCCGTAACCTATTCGAGGTTTAGGCAACTCCTACCCTCCGACCCTTTGGTGTCAGGCTACCGTGGGGGTTGCGTTCTCAGAGAAAAACCCTATCACTGCTGCTGCGGCTCTTCTAGAGGGAGCCATTTTCAGCTATGGGTTCTCGGTAGCCTATAGCTAGGAAGTCCCATATGTGAGGACTGACTTCCTGCTTGTTCCTGGAGAAAGCATAGTTACTCACCTGTAACAGGTGTTCTCCAGGGACAGCAGGAATCAGTCCTCACAACCCTCCCTCCTCCCCTGGAGTTGCAGTCCTTGATTAATTTTTTCTCATTTTGCCGTCTTTTTAGCTATGTCATCTGACTGAGCAAGATGGCACCCTTGGGCGGGAAGGGGACCGCGCATGCGTGATGCATTCCCAAAGGCTTTCGTTGAAAGCTGGGGAATTGCTCCACACGAAGACTCCGTCAGCGCCGACGTCACCCATATGTGAGGACTGATTCCTGCTGTCCCTGGCGAACACCTGTTACAGGTGAGTAACTACACTTTCTTTTCCACGTTGCCTCAGCCCCCTTAGGTGCTTGACATTTCAGTCAAGCCTGTCTATATTTTTCCTTTCAGAATCAAGCCATTTGATTTTGCTGCAGTTGATTTTTCAGACGACATGTCTCAGAAACTCACCAGCAGGTTTAAGAAGTGTTTCAGGACCATATCCATTATGGACACACATAAATGGTGTCTCCAGTGCTTAGGTCCTGATTATAAGCTCTCTTTTTGTAATTTATGTTTTACAGATGACAAAAAAGAGAACTGAAAGGTCAAAAGAAACAGTGTGACAAACCTTTTGGCTCTTCTAAGTCTGATCCATCAATATCGGCATTGGCAGCATCTGTCTCCATGGTTTCAAAGGCTGAATTGGACGCTGGTAGTGTATTGGCATTGAGGAGCTCTCGAGCCCACTTGGACCTGAGCACCGGTAGATTGCTTGGACATCAGTCATTCATTGATGATCCTTAGAGGATGAGGAAGGATTTGGCTTCACTTTTGTCATCATCGAAGGGCAAGGACATAGAACATCAGGCAGAGGCCTCAGTGCATCGATATCTGAACCTTCCGCAGTATGGTGCTGAGAGCATTGAGGGTTTGCAGGAGTGCCTCTAAACTGCCCTGAAGGGAGGAAGGCTTATTTTCATCAGTACCAGAGGAGCAGTGCTAGTCTTCTCTTAGCAAGACCAGCCTGATGATATACCCTCTCAGATTCCAGGAACATCGGCCATTACTGCTGTGCCTAAGTGCTTTTGGACATGGCATCTATGGAAAAATCACCTTCTGAAAGTTGTCAAGGAAAGAATCACGATGCTGTTTGCCATGCAGCATGTCAGAGCTTCGATGGATGCTACCATGGTGTTGCCAGCTATTGAACTTATCCTCAAGAAGCACAGAGTGCCTGCAGGAGAGGAGAGGCATCGATATTGAGACATTGAAGGGTCCCGACACAGATAACCTGCCCAGCCAATATCTCTTTCATCAGTATAAATAGGAATACCCAACCTCAATCAATGACCACCAGAGTAAATATTTTTGTCGGAGCTAGCCGTAGGAAGGTCAGAAGGAAATCCGACCTACACCAGGCGGGTAGCTACTTTTTATTTATAGAGGTTCTTCACCAAAATTAAAGTTAAAGTTCAAATAACCAATAGAATTATGTTCAAAAAACTTATCTCAAGTTTGACCTCAGCTGCATTGACAGCGTTTGGAATACGGCTGTTGAAGATTTTGAAATTCTGGCTATTGCACTTGACACAGGGCGAAAGTGCCCGAAACGTGCACATCGTGCGTTGGATTCATCATAACCGGCATTTCTGGACTGAGATAAGTTTTTTGAACATAATTCTATTGGTTATTTGAACTTTAACTTTAATTTTGGTGAAGAACCTCTATAAATAAAAAGTAGCTACCCGCCTGGTGTAGGTCGGATTTCCTTCTGACCTTCCTACGGCTAGCTCCGACAAAAATATTTACTCTGGTGGTCATTGATTGAGGTTGGGTATTCCTATTTATACTGCTGATTTGCCCTGACCTGAAGGTTAATTCTGATATTGCAATATCTCTTTCATAACATCTGGGTTTGATGCACCTCCAATGCCTAGGAAATCAGTGCATTGACTCTCCTGGAGAAACTCCTTTTCCCTACAGGGAAGGAGAGTCGACCAGACTGAGACTCACAAGTACTTTGACTTTCTGATTCAGAAGGCTGGATCACAGATGAGGAGTCTGAAGTCCCGTCAGTAGATGAATCTCCAGAACTCTGTCCAGATTCTTCTCCTCCTCATGAAAGATGAAAATCTCCACCTGAAGACATGACCTTCCAGGACTTTATTTATTTATTTAACACTTATTTATATACCGCATCTTCCAGCGATCAGTTGCGGTGTACAATAAACAACAGTTAACAAAGCAGAGTTTGTTTACATAGAACATTGAACATTATAACTTATTACATAGAACATCTTAACTTGCATAAATCAATGATTCAACAAATTCAACTTTGTAAGGGATATGGCTAAGGCCATACCATTTTCTTTGGAGAGTGAGGATGAGCCCAGGGCAGAACTGGAGATCTACAGTACTCCATGGCCCCCAAGGAAGCAATGACCATGTTCGTGCACCGCATTCTTCAGAGGCTACAGATAAAAGCGTGGGAGACCACTTTCACTGTGCTTCATGTTAGTAGAAAGATTGACTTGATGTACCAAGTTCAGAAGACTCCTGGATTTGAGAAGCTGCAGCTTCCAAACCACTCTTTAGTCATCAAATTCGTTCTCAAAGATCCAGAAGTTCCAAGACACACTCCTCTGTGTCCCCCAGGGAAAGAGACTTGAACACTAGATTCTTTGGGGAGGAAAGTGTTTCAGACAGCCATGCTTGCTTCCCGTGTGGCCTCTTACCAGCTCTACATAGGCATGTTCTTGAAGGACATCATACTCGGCCTTGATGATACGAGGTCTGATCAAAAGGTATCGAGGCTTGTTGTGTAGCTATATAACAGTATGTTGCACCACGATGCTATTAAGCATATAGTGACTTAGATCTCCAGGAACAAGCAGGAATGTAGTCATCACATATGGGTATCGTCGGTATCGACGGAGCCTGCGTGGGAACGCTCCCCAGCGTCCAATTAGAAAGCTTTTGGGAGCATCCCACAGCGCCTGCATGCGGCCTTCCCACCTTTCCCAACTGCCTCTCTCCAGTTCTTCTTTTTCCACGGAGCTAGCAGGTCATTGTTCCTGTCACCGCAGAAGAATTCTTTTTTATTTCTTTCTTTTTTGTGGTCGCGTCTGCCTACCTCGATGCTTTACCGGTACTGCCGGGTTTTTTCTTCTTATTTCTGTCTTTAAAAAATATATTCTCCTTTTATTCTTTTTTCTTCAGGTACATGCGCCTTTTTGGGCCTTAGGCCCAAAAACTTTTCCTTACAATGGAGAAACCTGCCTCAGGTTTCAAAAAGTGCACCAAGTGTGGCGGTACCATTTCCGTCACCGACACCCATGAATGGTGTCTAAAATGTTTAGGTCCTGACCACTCCATCACGGATTGTATGTCCTGCGCCATGATGTCTAAAAGAGGTCGGCAGAACCGAGCTTCTAAGCTCAGTACCCTGTTTCCCTCTGATGCAGCTTCGGTGGCATCGACGTCTTCCAGGGCTTCTTCCTCCCGTGGATCTCAGGTGAATAAACATAAGTCCATCCGGTCCTCAAAGGGTAGATCTCCTTCTAAGCATCGAAATGCCTCTGGCGTTGCCCTTGAGGATTCTGCACCGGCAAAATTGCCCCGGCGGGAGGCTTCAGCTTCCAAAGCATTATCGGGGCTCCAGGATCTTCTTGAGGCCTCGACCTCGGCAGAACTACTGGTGCCATGTTCTGGGGTACTGGCGGTCTCCTCCGGTACCGACATCCAGGCATTGGCAGCGTCGCTAGACCAGAGAGTCCTGGCTATTGAGCGCAGTCTGGCGGTGCTCCTTGCGGCATCGACACCCTCGGAACCGCGACAGACAATTCGACCAGTACCGGCACCAGCCCCGGTATCGGTACCGGTACCGATAGCATCGGTGTCTGCTTTGCCGGTACACAGTCATGCGATGCCCTCCGGTACAGATACCCTGGTATCAGTTACTCCCGGTACCGACTTCGGTCGGTACGGGTATCGGGCTCTTCAAGAGCATCCGGACAGATGGTACTTCGAGTCCTCAGATCCTTCTGAGGATTCTGACAGTTCTGTCGATGCAGGAATGCTTCTCCCAGAGGAGCCCTCCTCCCCTAAGCGCAGGATGTCTCCTCCAGAGGATATTTCCTTCCAGGATTTTATCAGGGAGGTGGCTCGGAGCCTGTCCATTACTGTGGCCCCTGAAACAGAGCCAAGGGCCAAGGAGTTGGAAATTCCACAATATCCCAAAACTCCTAAGGAGGCAGCTACCTTGCATTATATGATCTCATGTTAAGGATGTGGGAGACACCTCTTACCATCTCTCCTCATTCTCGCAGACTGAATACTATGTATCGAGTCCCTCCTTGTCCTGGTTTCCAAAAGACTCTGCTTCCTCACCACTCTATTGTAGTGGAATCAGCTATGAGAAGGATCAAGAGTGCAAAAAGGCATGCCTCTAATCCTCCAGGACATGAGTGCAGAACCCTGGATGCTTTTGGACGTTGGGTCTTCCAAGCTTCCATGATTTCTGCCAGGATCAGTTCCTATAGTCTCTACATGGGAATGTTCCTAAAGGAGGTCACAGATGATTTAGAAGCTTTAAGTCCTATTCTTCCTGAGGATAGAAGACAGGATTTTCTCACTTTGGTCAAACATGCCCAAGATGTTTCTAAATTTGCCAACCGTGCAGCCTTTGACTGCTTTGAGTGCATAAGCAGAACCTCGGCTATTGCCATAGGTGCACGTAGAATTGCTTGGCTCCAGGCATCTGATCTAGAGCTCTGGGTACAAGACAAATTGGGAAATATCCCTTGTACTGGTGAGAACCTGTTTGGTAAAGATTGGCAGGAAAAGTCCCATGAGATGGATAACCTATCCAAAGTGGAGTTTAGTTTATTTATTTATTTAGTTTATTTACATTCTCTTATATACCGTGCTATTTTGCATCAGCATGGTTTACATTGAACAAACTGAAATTACATTGAACAGGGCATTATAACTTGGAGATAACTATTTTACAGGGAACATGGGCTATGGAGGGTTAAGTGGCTTGCCCAAGACCACAAGGAGCACCTGTGGGACTAGAAACCCCAGTCCTTCCAGCCCAAGGTTGCTGTCCTCTAGTGGGATTTGAACCCCCGACCTTCCGGCCTGAAGTACCTTGCCCCAACCACTAGGCCACTCCTCCACTCCAGCATCCAAGTCCACAGCCGTTACTGCTAGAAAGAAATTGTTCAAGAAACCATTCTTTTCTAAAAAGAGAAAATGTTATCCTGCTTATGTTCAGCAGGGACATTCTGCAGGTCAGCTTGCCAGGAAAGGTCAGCAACCACCCAAACAGAAGAAAGCAAAGACTGCTAAGCCTCAGCCGGGCCAGCAGTCTCAGACTCCACAGGGCCTTTGATTTTCAGCTAGAGAACTTAGTCTTCCTGGCTCTCGGGGGACCAGAGCCTTCCATCATTCCAGGAAGGTTATGTCATTTTGTCCCCAGATGGGGGCAGATAACAGCAGAGCATTGGACACTCTCCATCATAAAGGAGGGGTACAAGCTTCATTTTTCAAGCATGCCCCCTCACACAATAGTAAAGCAGTTCAATTCTCCGACCTCTCTCATCAACCTGTTAGGTCAGGAGGTCGCTATCCTTCTTGCCCAAGGGGCAATAGAAGAAGTACCCATTCATCAGCAGGGTACAGGGTTCTAGTCCCCTTATTTCCTTATCCCAAAGAAAACAGGGGGTTACAGACCTATCTTAGACCTCAGAGAATTGAACAAATTCCTTGTCAAGGAGAAATTCAAGATGATTTCTCTCGGATCTCTGCTGCCATACCTTCAGAGTCAGGATTGGCTTTGTTCTCTAGATTTCAAGGATGCGTACACCGATGTCCTCATCCACCAACCCACAGAAGGTTCCTTCGGTTCCTTTTTCAAGGAAAGCACTACCAATACAGGGTGCTTCCTTTTGGCCTGGCCTCAGCACCAAGGGTGTTCACGAAATGCATAGCTGTAGTAGCAGCATTTCTCCGCACTCTAGGGATATTCGTCTTCCCTTACTTAGACGACTGGCTCATTCGAGCCCCAACAGAGTCAGAGGCCAGGACTTCTCTATCCTGCACGATGCGTATCCTTCAGTATTTAGGGCTGCTAATAAACATCCCAAAATCCAGTCTAACTCCCACTCAGTCTTTAGAGTTCATAGGAGCTTTGCTGGATACCAGAAAGGCAAGGGCCTATCTCCCCCAGGCCCGTTGCCTTCGCATGGTGCAGTTAGCTTCTCAAGCAGTGCTAAAGCCTCATCTAACTGCTCGAGAAATGTTACAACTACTAGGCCACATGGCATCTACTGTGCATGTGGTTCCCTATGCTCGCCTCCATATGAGGACAGCTCAGTGGACTTTATCCACCCAATGGACCCAGGCATCAGGATGCCTGTCAGACAAAATAGCAAACAGAAGTTGCCTTATTTTGTCCCTCCAGTGGTGGAAGTCCACTCAAAACCTGTTGCTGGGGTCCCCTTTTCAACAACCCTTACCCCAAGCAACTCTCACAACAGATGCTTCTCCAATGGGTTGGGGAGCTCATCTGCAAGACCTCTCCACCCAAGGCACCTGGTCTCCACAGGAGAGTCATCTACATATCAATCTCTTGGAGCTCAGAGCAATCTTCCTTGCTCTGCAAGTGTTCCACACCCTGCTCAGCTGCAAGACATTCCTCATTCATACGGACAATCAAGTAGCCATGTTCTATGTGAACAAGCAGGGGGTAACAGGCTCTCTGTCGCTTTGCAACGAAGCTTTGCGACTATGGGCCCTTGCCAGAGAGCATCAGATTCATCTTCCAGGCATACAAAACTCTTGGGCAGACAGACTCAGTCGAGTTCTGCTTCCACACGAATGGTCTCTGCATGCAGACCAGGTAACCAAGATTTTTCAAATTTGGGGAACCCCGGACATAGACTTCTTTGCAAGTCCGTGGAATGCCAAACTTCCCCGGTTCTGTTCCAGAATTCCGGCTCAGAAGGCTCAGGCCAGGGATGCTTTCCTCCTTCATTGGGGTCAAAACTTCCTGTATGCCTTTCCACCCATTCCCCTAATTCCCAAAACCCTATTCAAGCTTCAGAGAGACAGAGGCCATATGATTCTCATAGCTACACATTGGCCACGGCAAGTGTGGTACGCTCTGCTTCTACATCTCTCTCAAGCTCCCTCCCTGGAGTTAGGGTCTGCTCCAGATCTCCTATCTCAGGAGGACGGAATGTTATGGCATCCCAATTCCCAGTCTGCATCTCAGGGCTTGGTTGCTGAAGGCCTAGATCTCCAAGATCTTAATCTTCCTCAGCAAGTAAAAGATATTCTTTTTGCTTCCAGGAAACCTTCCACAAGACGCTCTTATGCTTTTAAGTGGAAAAGGTTTACCATATGGTGTTCGCAGAAGCGTCTTAACCCCCTTGCGATACCTCTGGAATCATTGCTGGAGTATCTCCTTCATTTATCCAATGCAGGACTTAAGACTAACTCAGTAAGAGTCCATTTGAGTGCTATTGCAGCTTCCTTTAAGCCTCTAAATGGACAACCTATTTCCTCTCATCCTCTTACAGCAAGATTTATGAGAGGCCTTCTTCTAACTAAGCCTCCCATTAGGCCACCACCGGTGGCATGGGACTTAAACCTGGTTCTTGGGCAGCTCATGAAGCCACCCTTTGAACCTTTAGCTACTACCTCCTTGAAATTCCTTTCTTGGAAGGTTATCTTTCTCATTGCAGTCACATCAGCTCGCCGCATTAGTGAGTTGCAAGCGCTAGTAGCTGATCCACCTTATACAAGGTTCCATCATGACAAGGTAGTCCTTAGGACTCATCCACACTTTATGCCAAAGGTGGTCTCGCCTTTTCATCTAAACCAAGCGGTCTACCTACCTGTGTTTTTTCCAAGGCCTCATGCATCAAATGCAGAGAGGAATCTTCATACCTTGGACTGTAAAAGAGCTTTAGCCTTTTACTTACAAAGAACACAGCAACATAGAAAGTCCTCTCAACTCTTTGTTGCTTTTGATCCTTCTCATTTGGGACTTCCAGTCTCCAAGAGAACACTGTCTAACTGGATTGCTCAGTGTATTTACTTCGCCTATCAGAGTAAGAACCTTTATCTGGAGGGCCATGTCACAGCTCACAATGTGAGAGCCATGGCAGCCTCAATGGCTCATCTGCACTCTGTGTCTATCGACGACATCTGTCGAGCAGTCACTTGGGCCTCGGTTCATACCTTCACAGCTCATTACAGCTTGGACAAGGACTCCCGCCGGGATGCCTTGTTTGGTCAGGCTGTTCTCCAACACCTGTTCCATACCTAATCAACTCCTACCCGCCATCCCTTGTAGGATGCCAGAGATCGATGGGGGAAGTGGAGCCCTGTTCAGGGACACGCAACTTCTGGGGTCTCTCCCTGGCACCTAAAGCTAGGGAGTCCCCATATGTGATGACTACATTCCTGCTTGTTCCTGGAGATAGCATAGTTACTCACCTGTAACAGGTGATCTCCGGGAACAGCAGGAATTTAGTCCTCACAACCCACCCACCTCCCCTAGGAGTTGTATCTCTCTATCTATCTCTTTCCTTTCCCTCCCTCTCTCTTTGTCTCAACTTTAAAACTCAACTGGACAGAGGCAGTTGGGAAAGGCGGGAAGGCAGCACACAGGCGCTGTGGGATGCTCCCAAAAGCTTTCTAATTGGACGCTGGGGAGTGTTCCCGCGCAGGCTCTGTCGGTACCGACGATACCCATATGTGAGGACTAAATTCCTGCTGTTCCCGGAGATCACCTGTTACAGGTGAGTAACTATGCTTTATCTGCTCTGCTTGTACAGAGTGTGGCGTGGCTGCAGCACACCTGTACTTTTTTAATCACTTGTTGTTTGGTATCATGTAAAAGCAGTTTGTCCGATTTACGATGAGTAAAAAAATTGAACAGTTAATTTGCATTAAATTCTGCCAGAAACTTTGAGATTCGTGCAAGAGATTTGTCAAGTTACAGCACATATATGGCAATGAATGCATGAGTTGTGCTCGAGTTTGACTGGTACGAATGTTTCCAAGAGGGCTGCCAAAGTGTTGACAGTGCCGAACCTTCTAGATCAGTGGTCCCCAACCCAGTCCTATGGGGCCCACCGGCCAGTCAGGTTTTCGGGATATCCCTAATGACTATGCATGAGATATATATGCATTAGAGATATCCTGCCAACCTGACAGGTTTGTGGCCCTCCAGGGCTGGATTTGGAGACCCCTGCCTTATACCTCTGTCATTTAAGATTGTGAGTGGGCAAGGTACAGATGTCCTAGACATCGAAAGGGTATATAGAATGTGTCACATTCCTCTTCGATTCTCACCAACACCAAAAAGTTGTCTAATAGACAATTTTTTGGTGGTGGTGAGAAGGACTGTGACAAATTTTTTCTAACCTTTTTGATGTCTTGGACATCTGCACCTTGCCCACTCACAATCTTAAATGACAGAGGTATAAGGCAGGGGTCTCCAAATCCAGCCCTGGAGGGCCACAAACCAGTCAGGTTGGCAGGATATCTCTACTGCATATATATTTCATGCATAGTCATTAGGGATATCCCGAAAACCTGACTGGCCGGTGGGCCCCATAGGACTGGGTTGGGGACCAATGTTCTAGATGGCCATGCATGAGCAGGAATGAAGACAGTTGAAGCAGTGCATGCCACAATACGCTCAAATTGTCGATTGACTATCCAGGAGCTTGCTGAGGACATGGACATCAGTTTCAGGTTGGTACAGTCCATTCTTACTGTCGATGTGGGGATGAGACGTGCGTCTGCAAAATTTGTGCTAAATCTCCTCTCCCCTGATCAAAAAGAAGATAGATTGTCTGCAGCCAGGGAGTTGTTGGAATGCATTGAAAATTACTTGGATTTCATCAGAAAGATTATTACTGGTGATGAATCGTGGGTTTATGGTTAACAGCATCAACAGCAGGAAAAGTCCTCACAACCCTCCCACCTCCCCTAGGAGTTGCATTCTCCTCAGCTATATAAGTGGACTGAAGCTAAGATAACACCGCTGCAATAAGCAGGAAAGTGTGCACAGGTGCATTGGAGCATCCAAAAGCTTCTAGAAGGAGATGGGAAGGCTCCCACACAGGAACTCCGTCAGATGACATTACCCATACTTGAGGATTTTTCCTGCTGTCCAGAGAACACCTGTTACAGGTGAGTAACTATTCTTTGGTTTTATTTATATAGTGCTACCAGGCATATGGAGCACTTTTCAAAGACATAAGAGAGAGTCCCTTCTCCCTGGAACTTACAAGAAACAGACTAAGCACACACATGCAAAAATAAATAAGATGCTTTGTGTTAAAATGGTGAGACCTTCATTAGGGAGAACTAAATCAGGCGTGTGTATAGGAGGAATCATTTGAGAAGGATTAACATGAGTAAAGCAGCAAGGGATGAGTCCCTCTTAAGAGCCTATATTGGTAAAATAGGCAGTGTGACTGGTGGATGTGGGGAAAGAAGGTGGAACTAGTCTGAATAATTAATGTTCTCCTACCTAATCCTTGAAAGACAAATGTAGGAATTAGAGAATATTGTAGGTAAACAACAAAGTCCCCTCCCTTCACACACCTTTCCTTATGCTTGGAGAAGCAGGCTAGGAACAAAGGAAGTCAGCATTCAAATCCTGCTGCTTCTAACATTAGTTGTGACTTGGGCAAGTCACTTAACCCTTCCTTGCTTCAAGTACAAAACTTAGATTGTAAGCTCTTGTGTACAGGAAAATACTACTGTTCTGGATGTACCTCAGACTGAATTTGGATTTGAAAAAGCGAGTAATCAAATTTAAAATCCAGATCCTAAACCATTGCATCCTGAAAGCAGACACACTAGACTGATTTCTGCTGGTATGAGGAGATAAAGTGCAAACAAATTAAGATAACATAACGTAAAAATAAATAATGCTGCACATTTGCCACAGTCAAGGTGAAGCATTTTGAAGTTTGAATATTTTTTTTTTAATCAGGAATAGATGTTTTGGTGAATAATGCCAGCGCAATCAATTTGACTAGTACATTGGAAACGCCTATGAAGAAAGTGGATCTTATGATGAGTGTGAACATGAGGGGAACTTATCTTGCGTAAGTACTGGGAAAGTGCAAATCTAGGTTTAACAGCAAGTATACAGTTATGATTTTTCATTGTAGCATATTTTCAAGATATCATAAAATAACCTTAAATCTGCTAGTAATTCTTTTCTGTCTTACTCTCCAAGAGTCAAGACTGTTAGGTTACTGCATTTTCAGGCTGGTAGTAGACATGCAGCAAACCCATAATAATTGATCAAGTTCAGGGCAAATTTTGTAGACAGTAAGGAAGTGGAACTGTGCAGCTAAGAAGAGAGGGAGGGAGGGAAAAGATGTACCTGGGTCAAGTTGTAAACTCTGTCTTCCAAACACATACGATTACAAGTGCGCTCTGTCTCACACAGACACACATACACATGTATATTACCCATCTCCAAGAGCTTACTCTTACAAGCAAATTGCCTCTTCTCCCTTATTTTTTTAAACTTTAAATCTTTATTAAACCATTTGCAAACACATACATATTTAACCCCCAACACATACCCTCCTCTCCCCTCTCCTTCCCTGCTTATTTCCTTTGCCTCCCAAACTATACCTCCCTTCCCCCATCACCCTCTAAATAGTACTTGCCAGTCAACCACTCGTCCCAGCTTCTTCCCTCCCTTTCTCCCCATCAAAGCCCATACCTCCACCCATGGAGCTGTGTTGCCTCAGCTCTACCTTTCTTCATAGCTGACAGTCTATGCATAGAATATAGGTATGCCAACCTCCGCATCCAGCCGACACCTCTAGAAGTCTAGATTGATTCCAGTGCACTGCAATCTCGCAGCACCCCGCTAGTACACTGTGCTGTACCACGCTCGGCAGCTTATGTGGGACAGCATCCATCCTCTTGTGGAGCAGAAAAACCTCCCACCATGTCCTCGATGAAGGTAATGATCTTGCCCTAATACTGCTGCACCTTGTGGCACTCCCATCACAGGTGGAAATAGGTCCCTTTCTCCCCATACTGCGTCCAACAGGCCACTGATGAGATCACACCAACTTTGCATAGCCTCTCAGGCATCATGTACCAATGGTAAAGCACTATATCCATTTTGCACCAAGTTTGCAGCCACAGAGATCCTTTCGATCTCCTGTATCCTTCTTTCCCACTCCTCTGTTCATTGCTTCCCCATATCTCTCTCCCATTTAAGCATATACTTCAATTTTGGGGATCCCTCCCACTTAAGTCACCTATAGATCTGGGGCAGCACCAGTTTCTTTCCCATGGCCTCTGTACATAGCACCTTAAACCATGTTCTGTCCGTCAACAGGTCTGCCTGAGTTCCCTGCTGGGACAGGAGATGGTACACCTGCGGATAATGAAAATGATCCCATCTCACCAACTTATATGCATCTCAAAGTCCCTCAAAGGGCCACTATTTCCCTTTATGAATCAGCTGATGCACCCAACTCAGTCCCTGTTGTTCCCACCTCTGCCTGACTTGGTCAGGGCCCTTTCCCCTGTGGAAGCAGCTTGAAATCGCCATCACCTGTGAGACTCTCATCACCAGGAACAAGCAGGAATGAGTCTTCACATTTGGGTATCGTCGGTACCGACGGAGCCTGCACGGGAATGCTCCCCAGCGTCCAAAAGGAAAGCTTTTGGGAGCATACCACAGCGCCTGCACGCTGCCTTCCCGCCTTTCCTAACTGCCTCTCTCCAGTTCTTCTTTTCCGCGGAGCCAGCAGGTCGTGTTTCCTGTCACCGCTGAAGAATTTCTTATTTTCTTTTATTTTTCTTTAGTCGCGTGTCTGCCTTCTCGACTCCGGACCGATACCACCGGTCTTTTTTCTTTCTTTAAAAAAAAAAAACCTACTCTTTTCTTACTTCAGTGCATTTTTTCTTCTGGGGCCTTAGGCCTACATATATATTTTTCCTCATGGAAAAACCCGCCTCCGGGTTTAAAAAGTGCACGAAGTGCAGCAGCACTATTTCTGTCACTGACACCCATGACTGGTGTCTAAAATGTTTAGGTCCTGACCACTCCATTGCGGATTGTGAGTCCTGTTCCATGATGCCTAAAAGAGGGTTACAAAATCGGGCAGCCAAGCTCAGTACCCTGTTTCCCTCCGATGCAGCTTCTGTGGCATCGACGTCTTCCAGGGCTGCTTCTTCATCCCATGGATCTCAGGTAACCAAACTAAAATCTGTCCAGTCCTCAAAGAGTTCATCTCCCTCTAAGTATCGAGATGCCCCCGGGCTTACTCTTGAGGAATCCACACCGGCAAAATTACCCCGGCGGGAGGCTCTGGCTTCCAAAGCTCTACCTATGGGGTCACAGGTTGACATCGATGGCTCGGCCTCAACCGATCACCTGTTACAATGTTCTGGGATATCGGCGGTTACCACCGGTACCGACATCCAGACATTGGTGGCGTCGATGGATCAGAATATTCTGACCATGCAGCGTGCCATCATGGCATTCATACAAGCTGCGACGCCTACGGTACCGCAACAAACCCCGTTGTCGGTACCGGTACCGATTCCGGTACCGGATCCGAAATCGGTTCCAGTACCGGTACCGCTTGCATCGACATAAGCATCGACGGCAGCGGTACGCTATCCATTGATGCCCATCAGTACCGACTCGGTACCGATTACTCCCGATGTCGATACCTCCCGGTACGCGTATCTGGCTCTGCGAGAGCATCCAGACAGTCGATACTTCGATTCCTCTGAAGACTCTGATGCATCAGAGGCCTCAATTGAAGCATCGGGGATCCTTCCTCAGGAACCCTCTTCTCCAAAAAGGAGAATGTCTCCTCCTGAAGACTTGTCTTTTCAGGACTTCATTAGGGAGGTGGCTAAAGGCCTGTCCATCTCAGTGGCCTCTGAAACTGAACCTAGAGCCAAAAAATTTGATATCCTACAATATCCTAAGGCTCCTAAAGAGGCAGCCACCTTACCAATACATGAGATTCTTTATGATCACATGTTGGGCATACGGGAGACAACTCTTTCCACCTCCCCTCATTCCCGAAGGTTGGACACCATGTATCGTGTTCCTCCTTGTCCTGGGTTTCATAACACTCAGCTTCCTCACCACTCCATTGTGGTAGAGTCTGCTATGAAAAAGATCAAGAGTACAAAAAGGCACTCCTCTGCTCCTCCAGGAAGAAAATGCAGAACCTTAGATGCCTTTGGCAGGAAAATCTTCCAGGCCAGTATGCTTGTAGCCAGAATCAACTCCTATAGTCTCTATATGGGGATGTTTCTAAAAGAAGTTACAGATCATCTGCAAACCTTATCTCCTTTTATGTCAGAAGATAAGAGAGAAGAATATATCACCTGGCTTAAACATGCACAGGATGTATCCAAGTTTTCCAACCGTGCAGCCTTTGACTCTTTTGAGGGTGCCAGTAGAGCCTCGGCTATTGCCATAGGTGCACGCAGAGTTGCTTGGTTGCAAGCCTCTGATTTGGAATCCTGGGTACAGGATGGTCTAGGTAACCTTCCTTGTACAGGGGAAAATCTCTTTGGCAAAGATTGGCAAGCAAAGGCCAACCAGATGGATGCTGAAAATTCTGCTTTAGATAGACTTTCAAAGTCTACTACTGCTCCTTTAAAAAAGAGGTTGTTCAAAAAAGGATCTTTCCCAAAAAAAGGGGAATTTTCTTCTGGTTATGGTCAGGCCTCTTCTCAAGGTCGTTTTGCTACAAAGAGACAGCAACAACCAAAACAGGCCAAGTCTCAGGCTGCGAGGACTACTACGGCCCAACAGCCTCAGCCTCCTCAGGGCCTTTGACTTTCCACTAGAGAACTTAGCCTTTCTGGCTCTAGAACATCCAGAGCCTCTCACCATCCCAGGAAGGTTAGCTCACTTTGCTCCCAGATGGGAACAAATCACAGCAGAGCAATGGACCCTCTCCATCATACGAGATGGGTACAAGCTTCATTTCTTAAACCTTCCTCCTCACACCATGGTGAAACAGTTCAATTCTCCAACATCTCTCCTCAACCTTCTAGGTCAAGAGATTGCTACCCTTCTTGCCCAAGGGGCAATAGAAGAAGTACCCCTTCTTTAACAGGGCTCAGGGTTCTACTCCCCCTATTTTCTCATTCCAAAGAAAACGGGGGGCTACAGACCCATACTAGATCTCAGAGAATTGAACAAGTTTCTATGCAAGGAGAAATTCAAGATGACTTCTCTCGGAACTCTCCTTCCATACTTCCAGAGTCAGGACTGGCTTTGTTCTCTAGATCTCAAGGATGCGTACACCCATGTTCTCATCCATCCAACACACAGAAGGTTCCTTCGGTTCCTTTACCAAGGAAAGCACTACCAATACAAAGTGCTTCCTTTCGGTCTGGCCTCTGCTCCAAGAGTGTTCACAAAATGCATGGCAGTAGTAGCTGCATTTCTGCGCACTCTAGGAATATTCGTATTCCCATATCTGGACGACTGGCTCATCCGAGCTCCATCCCAGTCAGAGGCCCAGACTTCCCTGGCCTGCACAAGGCGTGTTCTTCAGTATCTGGGACTGGTAATCAACATTCCAAAATCCCATCTCACCCCTACTCAGTCTCTAGAGTTCATAGGGGCTGTGATAAGGAGGCTTATCATAGCTCAGGAAGGAGCTATAGGAAAGGTGAAGCGACTCTGAACAAGCAACCTGTCAGTTCTGGTAGAAATAAGAAAACAGAATTTTCCCATAAAAGACTACCAGTCCCAGAATGCACCAGGTTTCCAACAGCCATTAGAGGAGCTGAAGTGGGGAAACGTGTGTTCAATCAGGAGGGCTATGAGGTAATCCCTAAGCACTCATCTCAAAGGGCAGGGCCTGATTCAGCACAGCTGCGCTGTGTTAGGGAGGAGCACTCATCTAAGCAGAATAAAGGTAGAGTTTATTCTACAGAGAAACAGCTTGAGCTTGATCATCTTCATCATCCTGAGGATCATCATCATCAGAAGCAGAAGCCAACCGGACGGACAGAGAGGGAAAGGAAACCCTTTGGAAGAAAGAGGAGAAAAGCCTTTGAGAGGTCTAGAAGAGTCCAGAGCAGTACGTATACTGGGAGGCATTCCAAGGGCCAGCATACACCATTGGACTGGGGAAAGCCAGAGGAATGGTGCTGCAGAGCTAGGAATCTCCAGACGGTACCTGTGAGGGAGACGGCTGCACGTGGAAGGGACCCTAAGACCCGTGCCAGAAGGTATGTGAAGAGAGATCCAGTGTCCAGGGATCTGGATTGGAAGGCTGGACATAAGAAGTGGACTACATACTGGCCAGGCTATATAGAGAGGAACTCTAACAGCAATGGAAGCTCAGGTATGAACACTGATCTATGCCCTAGCTATAACCTTGAAAGACAGCAGGGAAACAAGTATTCTCCTGAAAGTGCTCCATTGGGAGATTCATCTGTGCCAATCCATGATATTGAACCCATGCTTGTTGAAGAAGAGGGGGTGATAGCAGATGAAGAATCTGTTTACATGGACTGCTCTCTGTCTAAACTCCTTTGGTGATTTTCTGTTACAAAGTACAGCAACCATCACAAAGAAATACAAACTTGTTCTTTAATCTACTCAGAAAAGCTCCTGAGTAGGATTTTTAGCCACGCAGTAGAAAGCAAGCCAGCTAAGGGGTTTCAGCTGGATAACTGCTAGCAATTGAGCCTTACCTAATTGCTTGTGAGCTCTGAGAGAATCACTTCTGAATCTATGTGGGAAGATATAAGAA
Source organism: Ichthyophis bannanicus (assembly GCA_033557465.1). Classification (NCBI taxonomy): domain Eukaryota; kingdom Metazoa; phylum Chordata; class Amphibia; order Gymnophiona; family Ichthyophiidae; genus Ichthyophis; species Ichthyophis bannanicus. Next base: position 675,135,182 of record CM066032.1, on the reverse strand, counting down.
GTTAACCTGAAAAGAACAGTTTTTTTCTTTCTTTGTGGATCTTGTTTGTTGTTTGATACAGTGCTAAGAGAATATTAGCTAAAGCCTACAGAAAAGACCAGTTTGTTACCAACCAGGTCTTATTTCTTTTGCTTTGATTGCCTGATAAGTTAAAATGTTTTCCTGATTTTGTGTTTTTCAAGTTTAACACTGAAAGCAAGTAACCTGATTTATGTGCTACCAAGCATATCTGTGTTGGGAGAAATAACCCCATAAATAAATATCTTATTGGCTTTACACTTGAGCACAACTAAATTATTGTCAGCAGCTGTGTCTGGTGTGAATGGACTGCATTGCCCACAATCCCTTGCAAATCATATAGATATATGCACTTGCCAAGACTGTGAAGATTCTCACCCAGGCAGCCGTCTGACAGGGCCTTACTGGATACCACAACTGCAAAGGCCTATCTTCCCCAGGCCCGTTGCCTACGCTTGGTGCAGTTAGCCTCCCAGATTCAGTTAAAATCCCATTTAACTACTCGAGAGATGTTGCAACTCTTAGGCCACATGGCATCCACGGTGCATGTGGTTCCTTATGCTCGCCTTCACATGAGGGCAGCTCAGTGGACTCTACCCTCCCAATGGACCCAGGCCTCAGGTTGCCTGTCAGACAAAATAGCAACCTCCAGTCGCCTCTTTTGGTCCCTCCAGTGGTGGAAGTCCACTCAAAATCTGTTGCTGGGGTCCCCCTTTCAACAGGTGTTACCCCAAGCAACCCTTACAACAGATGCCTCTCCAAAGGGTTGGGGAGCTCATCTACAAGATCTCTCCACCCAGGGCATCTGGTCTCCACAGGAGACATCTCTACATATCAACCTCTTGGAGCTCGGAGCAATTTTTCTAGCTCTCAGAGTCTTCCACTCCCTGCTCAGTTACAAGACAGTCCTCATCCACACAGACAACCAGGTAGCCATGTTCTACGTGAACAAGCAGGGAGGGACTGGCTCTCTGTCGCTTTGCAACGAAGCTCTGAGATTGTGGGCCTTCGCCAGAGAGCATCAAATCCATCTCATGGCAGTGTATCTTCCAGGGGTTCAAAACTCTTGGGCAGACAGACTCAGTCAAGTTCTGCTTCCGCACGAATGGTCCCTCCATGGGGACCAGATAGCCAGAATATTTTGGATTTGGGGTACCCCAGACATAGACCTGTTTGCAAGTCCATGGAATGCCAAACTTCCCCGGTTTTGTTCCAGGATTCCATGTCAGGGAGTTCAGGCCAGGGATGCCTTCCTCCTTCATTGGGGGCAAGACTTCCTCTATGCCTTTCCACCTATTCCCCTCATCCCCAAGACTCTGTTCAAGCTCCAGAGAGACAAGGGGTCTATGATCCTCATAGCACCACTTTGGCCACGCCGTGTGGTACCCTCTACTTCTGCATCTCTCTCAAGCTCCCTCCCTAGACCTGGGGTCTGCTCCAGATCTCCTCTCCCAGGAGGAGGGAACCTTGTGGCACCCAAATCCTCAGTCTCTTCATCTCGGGGCCTGGTTGCTGAAGGCCTAGACCTTCAGGATTTACACCTTTCTCAGCAAGTGAAGGATATCCTTCATGCTTCCAGAAAGCCTTCCACCAGACGTTCATATGCTTTTAAATGGAAAAGGTTTTCCATTTGGTGTGCAAAGAAGGGTCTCAACTCTCTTGCAATACCTTTCAATTCTTTACTAGACTATTTAGAAACATAGAAACATGATGACAGAAAAAGACCACATGGCCTATCTAGTCTGTCCTTCCATAACAACAACTACAACAGTCCACTTTTTACCTTTAGAGATGCTCTGTGTTGGTCCCATGCTTTTTTGATTTCAGTTACTGTCCTCATCTCTACCACCTCCACTGGGAGACTATTCCATGGATCCACTACTCTTTCGTTAAAGAAATATTTCCGCATATCACTCCTGAATCTATCTCCCTTCATCCTTATCCCATGTCCCCTCGTAGCAGAACTTGCTTTCAATTAAAAGAGGCTCTCTCCCTGAACATTTATGCCACGGAGGTATTTAAACATCTCAGTCATATCACCTCTATCCCTCCTTTCCTCTAAGGTGTACATATTAAGATCCTTCAGTCTGTCCTCATATGCTTTATAATGAAGCCTATTAATCATTTTAGTAGCAACCCTCTGCACCGACTCCATCCTGTTCACATCCTTTTGAAGGTGCGGTCTCCAGAATTGCACACCATACTCCAAATGAGGTCGCACCAAAGACTTCTACAGAGGCATTATCACCTCCTTTTTTCTGCTAGCCATTCCTCTCCGTATGCACCCAAGCATCCTTCTAGCTTTTGCCGTCGCCTTTTCTACCTGTTTAGCTACTTTAAGATCATCAGACACAACCACGCCTAGGTCCCGCTCTTCTTTAGTGGACAAAAATACTTCACCTCCTATACTGTATTGCTCCCTTGGATTGCTGCAGCCCAAATGCATGACCTTACATTTTTTAACATTAAATCCCAGCTGCCAAATTCTAGACCATTCTTCAAGCTTAGCTAGATCCTTCCTCATGTTATCTACACCTTCCTGGGTGTCTACTCTATTGCAGATTTTGGTATCATCTGCAAAGAGGCAAACCTTACCCGACAGCCCTTCCGCTATATCACTAACAAAGATGTATTTGCTGCATTTATCTCATGCAGGCCTTAAAACAAATTCAATCAGAGACCATTTGAGTGCTATTGCAGCATCCCTTAAGCCTCTCAATGGACAACCTATTTCCTCTCATCCTCTTATAGCAAGATTCATGAGAGGCCTTCTTTTGACTAAACCTCCCATTAGACCACCTCCAGTGGCATGGGACTTGAATCTGGTTCTTGGCCAGCTTATGAAGCCACCCTTTGAACCCTTAGCCACTACCTCCTTGAAATTCCTTTCCTGGAAGGTTATTTTTCTCATTGCAGTCACCTCAGCTCGCCGTATCAGTGAGTTGCAAGCTTTAGTGGCTAATCCTCCTTATACAAGGTTCCATCATGACAAGGTAGTCCTCAGAACTAATCCACACTTTATGCCTAAAGTGGTCTCACCCTTTCATCTGAACCAGGAGGTGTATTTACCTGTCTTTTTTCCAGGACCTCATGCATCAAGTGCAGAGAGGAATCTTCATAACCTGGATTGTAAAAGAGCACTCGCTTTCTACTTACAAAGGACACAACAACATAGAAAGTCCTCTCAACTTTTTGTTGCTTTTGATCCTTCTCATTTAGGACTTCCAGTCTCTAAGAGAACTCTGTCAAATTGGATTGCTCAGTGTATTTCCTTCGCCTACCAGAGTAAGAACCTTTCTCTGGAGGGCCATGTCACAGCTCACAATGTGAGGGCCATGGCAACCTCTATGGCTCATCTAAACTCTGTGTCCATCGACCAGATCTGTCGAGCTGCCACCTGGGCATCGGTTCATACCTTCACAGCCCATTACTGCTTGGACAAGGACTCCCGCCGGGATGCCTTGTTTGGTCAGGCTGTTCTCAAACACCTGTTCCATACCTAATCAACTCCTACCCTCTATCCCTGACTGAATGCCTGAGATTCATGGGTGGAAGTGGAGCCCTTCCCAGGGACTCACAATCTGGGTGATCTCCCAGGCATCTCTAGCTGGAGAGTCCCCATATGTGAAGACTCATTCCTGCTTGTTCCTGGAGATAGCACAGTTACTTACCTGTAACAGGTGATCTCTGGGAACAGCAGGAATAAGTCTTCACAACCCACCCACCTCCCCTAGGAGTTGTATCTCTCTATCTATCTTTCCTTTCCTCTCTCTCTCTTTGTCTCAGCTTTAAAACTCGAACTGGAGAGAGGCAGCTAGGAAAGGTGGGAAGGCAGCGCGCAGGTGCTGTGGGATGCTCCCAAAAGCTTTCCTTTTGGACGCTGGGGAGCGTTCCCGCGCAGGCTCCGTCAGTACTGACGATACCCATATGTGAAGACTTATTCCTGCTGTTCCCAGAGATCACCTGTTACAGGTAAGTAACTGTGCTTTCCCTGCAAGGAGATCTCTATGGTGTTCACACCATAGCTCTACCTTATGTTGAACAAAGGGGCCCCCTCCCCCATCTCCCCTCCCTGCCAGAGCAAGTCTTCCAAGTAGCCCCTGGTACCAAGGATCCCTCAATATTTACCCAATGTTTGTTTTTCCCGAATCCATGACTGAACACTTTTAAGTTATTTATTTTTATTTATTTATTTATAGATTTTCTATACCGCACTATTTACAATCAGCGTGGTTCACAGGTAACCAAACTTGTACTGCTACATAGGAGTGTTGGAGATCAGGTAGCCCCTTCCCATCTAGGTTTGTAGGACCTTCCTGGCCCCTGTGGAGCCCTACCATTCCACACAAACCTATCAATCTTCTTTTGCACCGTCTTATAAATACCTGCTAGTACGGCTACTGATAAGGTCTGGAATAGGTACAGGAATCGTTGAACCAGCATCATTTTCGCTGTGGCAATATGGCTCAGCCAAGATAAACATCCTTGGCCCCACCTGTGCAGGAAACTGTCCACTTTCCCCACTAGTTGGTGAATTGATCGCATAGAGACTGCCCAACTGCACCCCCAAGTAACAAATCCCCCCTGTCCACCCACCGAAAGAAAGGGTGGTCTGTAACCATGTTTTTTGTGACCCTGGGACTGAGGTTGAGAATCTCTGAATTCCCCCAATTTAAACGGAAGCCAGAGAGGTGTCCAAATTCCCACAGCTTCCACATAACGAAGGGGAGTGATATATGCAGATGCATCACTGCCAGAATAATATCATCAGCAAAGATAGCAAGCCGATAGTCCCAGTTGCCCATTCTTATCTCACGGATGTCCCTACTCATTTGAATTTGAGCAGCTAGTACCCCAGCGTCAAGGTAAACAGCAAGGGCAATTATTGGGCATCCCTGTCTCGTTCCCCTCTCAATAGGGAAAAATACTCTGAATACTCACCATTCACCTTGACACCAGCTCTAGGTTGATCATATAATGCTCTGACCCAGCTAAGAAAACTTTCTCCAAACCCCATTCTCTCCAGCACTCGGAACATAAACCCCCAAGATACATGGTCGAATGCCTTTTCGGCGTTGAGTGACAACGCCAGATCTCAACGTCTCTGGGTGACCCAAATCAAATTCAGAACTTTCCGAACACTATCCCCTGCCTGTCCTCCCACGCATGAACCCTTCTTCTTCCTAATGTATCAACCCCCGAATCACCCTGTTGAGGTGGGTGGCCAGAATCTTAGCAAAATAGGCCAGTACAAACCACAGACCTGTGGGTCTTTCCATGCCTTGGGTATAAGGGTTATTCCAGCCCACCCCATTGTACCTGCCAACCTACCCCCCTCCCTGGGAAGATTGAAAACGCGCTTCAGGGACTTCAATAGTTTCTTCCAAACTTTCAGTAGAATCGCGCTATCAACCCGTCGAGGCCTGGGACTTTATTGACCTTGAGAGCTTCAATTGCTAACCGTACCTCCTCCTCCCCTAACCTCCCATTCCAGTCCTTCTCTCAACTCCTTGTCCAACTTAGTCAGTGGAATTGAATAAAGATAGCTATCAACCTCTTACATCGGTAGTGCGGGCGGGGCAGTGTAGAGCTGCTGATAGAAATTACGGAAGGCGCCCCGCAAGTCTTCCCCCTTAGTTAACAAATTGTCTTGGGCTCCCTTTAGGGCCAGGATCTGAGAGCACAGACTCTGCTGGCACAAGCGTTTCATGAGGCATTTCCCCACCTTATTGCCGCTTCAAAAAATTCCTGACGCACTTGCTGCTTCTAGTACCGTATCTCTTTTGTATCCAGGGCGTTAAGCTGCACCTGTACTGCTAACATCTGCCCTATAAACCTCCCCTTCCTGTCTGCCTCCTGCAACCGTAGCAATTGGTTATAGAGCTCCAAACTCCATGTCCCTTTTACCCTCTTTAATACTTGCCTCCCATTTCACAAAGAGGCCCCTCAGCATTGCCTTGAAGCCATTCCATATCGTCTCCCAAAGTATTCCCCAATAAGGGCGTCAACCTCCCGCACCACCCGTTCATCGTCCAGCAAGAATTTGTTGAGGTGCCAGAACCGCCTCCCTCCCTTCTTCCCCCTTATCTCCAATGTCACTTCTACGGTGACATAGTCCAAATCAAGTAATTGCATCCATTGCCACCTCTTTAATCTGCCCAGTCCCCTTCTTTCCCACCCACACCATATGCATCTGGGAATAGGACCCATGTAAAATGAGAATCTCCTCATGCCAGAATGTAGAAACCTCCAAGTATCAATGACTCCTTGATCGCTGAGAAGGTGCCAAAATCTGTTCCTGTCTCCCTTCCACCCTCCCCACTGCCTTGAGCTTTCCCTCCCGGTGTCCCAAGTCATATTAAAATCTCCTCTTAACACTAACAGCCCTTCATCTAACCCATCCAGTTTCCTCCCCAATTCTGCAAAGAAGTCCCCCTGTGGCCAAGTCAGAGCGTATATGCAAGCCAGCTTAAACCACTTGGTTCCCAATCACATTCTAGTCAGCAAATAGTGCCCCATCTGATTCCGGACCACCTATCCCAATTCCACTTGAAGGCCTGCCTTCACAAATATTGCAACTCCCCCTTTCTTTCATTCTACCATATTCGATGCATAGAGCTGCAACTCACACTGCTTAGGTTATACCAGCTTCTCATGGTCTTTCATTAAATGAGTTTCCTGCGCAAAAAATATCGAAGCTCTTTGCTGCAGCATCTACTTATACAGCTTCTGACATTTAAAGAGTGAATTAAGCCCTCTCACATTCAGTGAAACTATTTTATGTGATGGCATCATTTCCCAAAAATACCCCCCTCCCCAACGTCTACTCATTTTCCCCTTCCCTGTCCCCACACACACCATCCTCTCCATCCACATCCCCGTCCCCACACACCCCTCTCCTTCAGCACTGGGTGTCATGAGGCTGCTGCCATCAGCGATGATTGCCCCCCCCCCCAAACACCTCTTCACTGCCCTCCACCCCCTCGCTATCCCTTCTATTACAACCCACCCTACTCGCTCCCTTCTTCATCCTCCACATAGACAACCCCCAAGACAACCACTCCCCCTATTTCCACTCAAACAGCCTGCTCCCCCTCCACCCCACCTTCCCTGCAGTCCAGCAGTATCACCCTCAAAACTCTGTGTCTTCCAGATTTCAGTTCAATCAGTCTCTGTTGGCCACTCCATAGCTCGTAAGCCCCAGAGTGCCAGTGTGTCCAGTAACTTTCTCCGCCTCTCTCTGAGGTCCTCCCTTCAGGTGTGCCCACCTGACGAGGACTCTACATCTCTTCCACCTGACTTCATCTGAGCCTACACCGGCCGTGGTTGGCTCACTGCCACCTGGGGAACTCCTTCCTTGTTGCAGGTGCTGGTTCTGGTATTAAGTCCAAGCCCACTGTCACCGTCCAGGAGGGCTCGCACTGTTTCATCACGGGTTTAGATCCACCAGTACTCCCCCTTCAGCGTGAAAGTCAGTCCAAAAGGGAATATCCTTCCGTAACGGACTCCTTCTGCACACAGTATGATCACCATGTCACGGAACCCCTGTCACTTCTCCAACCTGACCTGGGCTAGATGCACATATATGTCCACATTGCATCCTTCATGAATCATGAAAGCAAGCAATTATATCCTTTGGCTTGTTGCTCTGATCCATTGGTACTGCCACGCGATGTGCTCGGTCTATCTGAAAGTTCTGTCCATCCAAATCTACTCCAGCCTTTTGCAGGATCGCTTTAACAATTTGCTGAATTACCCCTCTACAGTACTTGAAGGCCACTTCCTCTGGAATTCACCAAAACCATAAATTATTTCAGTGGGACCTATTTTCCAGATCTTCCACCTTGTCTTCAAGGTCCTGCCGCAGCTGTTCTAGCAACCCCCCCCCCCCCCAGCCTTTGGTCCAAATGCCTCACGGCCTCACTCTGTTCTTCCAGGCGCTCCTCCGCCTCCTCCATTCTTCTGCTCAGCTCTGTCAGATTTGCATGCAGGCCTTTGATCCGACCCACCACCTCTTCTCAAACCTGTGATATGTTGCCCTTCAGGTCCTGGAACCAAGCCTTGATGTCGGCCCATAGTGACCACTTTCTGACCTTGCTGGTGCCATGTCTCTTGCAGCCTTGCCCTTTCTCCCTGTTCTCTAAGCTTCCCTTGGGCTACTGTGCCCACTGTCCCTGCTCTTCGCCACCGGAGCTGCCATTTTATTGGGAGGCCACTTTTGTGTGCATGTGACTTCTGAGTACACAGTCTTTTAGGTCGAGTTTTTTACCTTTTGTATCCATCCCCAAGTGTACTGCCAACAAATTCTCGCGTCAGGGTGCAAGATCACTGAAGCGATGTCTGGGTCAGGCTCTTCTTTCGCCTACTGCCTGCTGGAGCTCACGCTCATGCGGCCAACTTCACCGATGATGGAAGGAGCCTCCCCTCTTCTCCCCTCTTGACCAGTAAGGCACATATTGCCTCTTTTGGCCAGAATCAATTGGTTCTCATCTGTCTCAGGTAATTAGGCATGAACTACCTACTTCCCTTAACCTGTTTTGCTTAAGGTGGGGGGAGACCTAGAATTCAAGCATAAGACCTCACTCTTTGCTTTTTCAAGGAGGGGATAAGAATGGAGAAACATTGCATGCTCTTCTCAGTCTCTAACCCCCTCCCACCCACACCTGCTTTGATCACCTCATAATCCACAGTTGTTTTCATCTCCTCAGTTGGACTTTTGCTACTGTTTTTGATTCCCAGTCATAGTTTACTCCCCCCTTCCCACTATGATCCTCTCCTTCACATCTCCTCACATCTCACAGCCCTTCCAAACTCTGAAGTCACTCCTTTCCTCATCCCTTCTGGTCCCCTTGCTCACAGCTTGTAACTCACCTCCCTTTCTATCCTCTCCCTCAAACCTCTAAGAACTTCTGATCCTCCCAGCCAGCTCTTGCCTTCGCCTATGTTCTTTCCATCCAATTTCTCCTTCCTGAATCTCCCCCTTTCACATCTTCTCATTTGCTCTTGGCTTTCCTCCTATCCTCATTCAGTCCTCACTTATGGGTGACGTCGGCACCGATGGAGCTTGCGCGGAGCAATTCCCCAGCTTTCAAAGAAAGCCTTTGAGATTGCTGCCACACATGCGTAGTCCTCTTCCCGTCCAAGAGTGCCATCTTGCTCAGTCTCCCTTTTCCGCGGAGCCCTTCGGACACATGTTCTCGTCACTCGGAAAAAGTGTTTTGTTTTTCAACCTATAGGCCAACTTCTTTTCTGGTTGCACCGGTCCTCTACCCATCCCTCCCCTGTGCTCTATCTTTTTAGAGCCATTAGGGGACGTTTTTCTTCGCTTTTTTGCTTTTAATGGGCTTTGTGCCCTTTTTCCCCCCAATCGCTGGTTGCGTGGGTCTTCGACCTCGCGGAGGCCATTTTTGCCCCTATGGCCACCAGATTCAAAAAATGTGATAGATGCTCTAAGAACATGTCGCTTACAGACACCCATGACTATTGCCTGCGGTGTCTTGGGGCTGACCAGGATCCAGAGCTCTGTTCACTTTGCAAGAAAATGTCCTCCAAAGCCCTGCTCAGTCGTAAGCAGAAGTCCGAAGACATTTATGAAAGGCCGCCTCGGAGTCCCCGGTGGCCCCCTCAGTCGTCTCCTCTGGTGGGATCCCGCACTTCGGCCCTGCGCTCTCGGCAGCACTCTGACCAGGGGTCCCCTGAAGTGGAGTGGTGCAAGAAGAAGGCCTCAAAGTCGCTGTTGGGGGCTCCCAACAAGCGCGAGCGCTCCCGCAGCCCCCTTCGGCGTTCCTGAGAGTCGGACAAGGAGCGGCCCCGCAAGGTACCTTGCACAGATACGGAGGCCTCCGGCGATGGCGCCTGGTCTCCGGCGATGGCGCCTGGTCTCCTGGAGGCCGTCCCGGCGAGGACCCCCTCTCCCCCTCGACACCCGACTAGGTGACCCCGGGGTTCGGCGTTGCAGGGCCCCACGCCCGTGTGGGAGTCCTGCATGCTGGAGCTAGAACACAATGTTTCTGTGTTCGTTATTTCCCAGCAGGCGCTCACCGCCAGCTTCGCTGACTTGCACCCAGAAACCGTGGCTCCCTCGTGTGGTATGCCGAAAATCGTCCAGGAAACCCCCTGAGAGCAAGTAGGCCTTGTGAGGGTCCTCGACGTTGGTCTCGCTCGCCTTCCTGTTCCTCGGGGGCGAGATCTTCCAGGGCCTCCGACTCCAAGCTGGAAGTCTAATGGGGATACCTCCCCAGAAACCTGTGCCCATCGGGACCTTCCGTCGGACCCCTCCCTGCCCGCATCTCAGCGGCAATCGCCACCCGAGGACACCTCCTTCCTGGTGTTCATTTGGGATATGGCACAGGCTCTCAACCTGGCCACCCAGGCTGAGGAGGACCCTCTAGTTGAAGAGCTTGACATCCTTCAGTACAAGTCCCCATCTCGGGAGTCTCTTACTGTCCCAGTTCCTCCCATCCTGTCCAGGCTGCTACTACGCATGTGGGAGGCGCCCGCCTTGGTTCCCATCATGAATAAGTGCCTTGACACCATGTACAAGGTCCAACGCGGCCCTGGGTTCAGGAATACCCAACTCCCCCACACTTCCATGGTGGTGGAGTTGGCCATGAGAAAGCAAAAGAGTCCGAAGTCACACTCCTCGGTTCCACCAGGCAGGGAATCGGGAGCCCTCGACACCCTAGGCCGCAAGGCCTACCAGGGCTGTATGCTCTCCAGCTGTATTCAGGCATGCCAGTTATACATGGGCATGTTCTTGCGCGACTTGGCCAAGGAGCTCTGAAGTTTCTCTGTGGGCTTGCTACCTCCTGCGGGTCAAGATAGTGAGTACTGTGCTGCGTTGTGTCCTTTGTGAGCTTTTGGACTATGCTAAAGAATTCTCTCGGTCTGTTGACCGATTTCATGATTAGGTTGGTATGGTGCTGCTGTTTGCGCTCATTTATCAGATTGTTGTATTCTAGTAACTTGGCTCTATATTGAGTCAGGGAGTTTTGCGATTTGTTCCGTCTCTATTTTCTTTCCAGTCTTCGGAGAGTGCATTTTGCATCTCTGATATCATTTGAGTATCGGGGGCATTGGGTCTCTTCCGTACTTGTGGTTTTGGTCTCGTAGGGGCTGATGTTGCATTAGATGGCACTGTTATCCATATTGCTGTAGTCTACAGACCTCCGACTCAAATCAAAGAGTTAGGTAACGAATTGATTATAGACATTTGTCAAAATAGCCACAAAGGGGGAAGCGATCATATTGGGTGACTTTAATCTACCCGATGTGGATTGGATTGCTCCTGCAAATTTGGAAAGAAGCAAAAATATTGTGGATGCTCTGCAAGATGCGTTACTTAGACAAATGGCGATGGAACCAACAAGGGAAAGCTCAACGCTGGATTTAGTCCTCACCAACGATGAAAGCATGTCGAATGTCTGGGTGGGTACACCTGTGAGCAGCAGCGATCATCACACGGTGTGGTTTGAGATAAAAACCAAGGTGCAGTCCAACTATAGCAAGCTCAAAGTCCTAAACTTCAAAAACACTAACTTCAATAAAATGGCCAAGTACCTAAAGGAGGAGTTGACAGGGTGGAAGGCGATAACGGAAGTGGAATTGCAATGGGCTAAACTAAAGGTGGCAATAAAAGGGGCAACGGATAAATATGTAAGAAAAGTAAATAAAAACAAAAGGAGAAGGAAACCTATTTGGTTTTTCAAAGAAGTGGCTGCTCAAATAAAGGCAAAAAACACAGCTTTCACAAAATTCAAAAGCTTGCAAGCAGAGGAACACAGAAATGAATACAGGATCGGACTCAAAGAGACAAAAAGAGAAATAAGGATAGCAATATCAAAGGCAGAGGAAAAGATGGCTAAAGATGTGAAGTGTGGCGACAAAACTTTCTTCAGGTATATTCGGGAAAGGAAGAAGATCAGAGGTGGAATCGCAGGACTCAGAAGTGCTGGGAATGAACTCGTGGAAAGGGACATTGAAAAAGCGGAATTGCTAAACAAATACTTCTGCTCTGTTTTTACTAAAGAAAATCCTGGAGAAGGACCAACCCATGACTCCCAAATATAAAGATGGGAATGAAGTAGATACCACACCATTCACAGAAGATGAAGTGTTAGAACAACTTGCGAAACTGAAAGTGGACAAGGCCATGGGACCGGATGGGATACATCCCAGGATACTGAAAGAGCTCAGAGAGGTTCTTGTAGGGCCGTTAAAGAATGTTTTCAACAGTTCCTTGGAAACAGGAGTATTTCCTCAGGACTGGAGAATGGCTGATGTCGTACCTCTACACAAAAGTGGTGACAGGGAAGAAGTGTCAAACTACAGGCCCCTGTGAGCCTTACCTCGGTGGCGGGAAAAGTAGTGGAGGTGCTTCTGAAGGAGCGAATAGTGAACTTTCTCAAAACCAACAGGTTGCAAGATCCGAGGCAACATGGTTTTACCGAAGGACGATCTTGCCAAACAAATCTGAGTTCTTTGACTGGATGACCAGAGAACTAGATCAGCAGGGGCATGCGATGGATGTCATCTATTTGGATTTCAACAAAGCCTTTGATGCTGTTCCTCATAGAAGGCTTATCAATAAACTCAGTAGTTTTGGGATGGTCCCAAGGTGGTAAACTGGATCAGAAATGGTTGACTGATAGACGACAGATGGTGATGGTAAATGGAGCTCACTCGGAGGAAAGGAAGGTGATTTGCGGGGTGCCCCAGAGTTCGGTCCTGGGCCCGGCACTGTTCAATATATTTGTGAGTGATATTGCTGAAAGACAGAATGGAAAGGTCTGTCTTTTTGCAGATGACACGAAAATTTGCAACAGAGTGGACTCCCCCGAGGGAGTCCTTAACATGAGAAAAGATCTACAAAAGCTGGAAGAATGGTCTAATGCTTGGCAATTAAGATTTAATGCAAAGAAGTGCAGAGTCATGCACTTGGGTAGCAGAAACCCAAGAGAAATGTACACGATAGGGGGCGAGAGGTTGGTGTGCACGGATCAGGAGAAAGACCTTGGTGTGATTATTTCTGTAGATCTCAAGGTGGCAAAACAGTGCGACAAGGCGGTGGCAAAAGGCAGGAGGATGTTGGGCTGCATACGAAGAGGAATTACCAGCAGAAAGAAAGAGGTTCTAATACCACTGTATAAGTCACTGGTGAGACCTCACTTGGAATACTGTGTTCAGTTTTGAAGACCGTATCTTGCAAAGGATGTAAAAAGAGTGGAAACTGTTCAGAGGAAGGCGACCAAAATGATTTGGAGCCTGCGTCAGAAGCCTTATGAGAAGAGACTTGAAGACCTAAATATGTACACTTTGGAGGAGAAGAGGGATAGGGGTGATATGATTCAGACCTTTAAATACTTAAGGAGAAATAATGAACAAACAAATCTCTTCCAAAGATGGGGAAGCTGTAAAACGAGAGGGCATAACATGAAGCTGCAAGATGGAAAATTGAAAGGCAATATCAGGAAATACTTTTTCACTGAGAGGGTGGTGGATACTTGGAATGCCCTCCCGATGGAGGTGGTGGGGGCAAATACAGTGACAGAATTCAAAATGGCATGGGACAGACAATGGATCCATTTATAGCAACAGAATAAAATCAAAATAAACTGAACCATCTAACTTCTCAACAAATAGGGGTGTCTTGCATGGAGCGGTGGGTTCACCCCTAAACAAAGACATGGGGAGGGATGGCCTGAGGGGTGGCCTGCACAGAGTGACACTTACTCCTGCCATCTTACTCCGGCCATCTTACTGGGCAGACTAGATGGACCATACTGGCCTTTATCTGCCGTCATTTACTATGTTACTATTAGATATTATGGCGTTCCATTTCTCTATGCTTAAGTCGAGGGTGTTGCATTCCTGTTGGAGTTGTGGAATGATTTCTTCTATGAATGCTTCTTTGTTGAATGCTCTATAACGTCTGGTTATATTCTCATATTCCATATGTTGGGTGGGGTTATTCAGGGTCAGTGTGAATTCTATCACATGATGATCTGACCAAGGAACCAGCGTAATTATTGGTGTTGTGGCCTTGCCCTGTTCCACCAAGTGCATTGGAATAAAGACCATATCTGGAGTTGTGCCATGCTGGTGCGTTGAGGTGTTGATTGTCTGGCAATATTTTAGTGATTCCATGGCTTTTAGGAATGCTGTGGATTCCTTGGTGGGTATGGAGGTCAGGTTGTAGTCTCCTAGTTCAATGAGGGGTTTATGTTTTCTGTTGTGTGCACATATTGCTATATATAATTTATTTTTTTATAGCTTGGTTTCGTATAGGGTGTCATTGCTGGGGGGGGGGGGTGTCGGAGGAGTTGAGGTGTTCCGAGAAAAGGTGTGTCTTCAGGTGTTTTCTGAAGGTGGAGAAGTCTGAGGTGTTTCTGAGCTTATTTGGAAGGGAGTTTGAAGTGCATATAACTGGAAGGCTCGTTTGCAGGCTTGTTGGTTGGATTTGGTCTTAGAGTGTGGGCTGATTAGAGGCATTGTGGAGGTACATCTGGACCTGCTTAATTGGGTGGTCTGTATCAGAGTCTGGAGGTGTGTGTGTGGGGAGTGGGGGCGGTGTCAGCGTGAATGGCTTTGTGAGTCAAGATTAATGTTTTGCACTTTATCCGACTCTGTAGCGGTAACCAGAGGAGTTTCATGAGAATAGGAGTGATGTGTTATTGCGTTGCTGTTGTACGGAGAGCTGTTCATAGGGGGAGAAGTGTGGATTCTCCAGGACCAAGCAGGAAGTCAGTCCTCACTTATGGGTGACGTCGGCGCCGACGGAGCCCTCGCGGAGCAATTTTCCCCAGCTTTCAAAGAAAGCCTTTGGGAATTGCAGCGCGCATGCGCGGTCCTCTTCCCGCCCAAGGGTGCCATCTTAGCCAGTCTTCTTTTTTCCGCGGAGCCCTACAGACGTCCCCGTCGTGTCCCCGCGAAAAAGTTGATATTTCTTCATAATTTTATTTCTTTTTCCAATTCGACGCCGGTCTTTTTCCCGCCCGGACTCGCGACGCCGGTCACGAGTCCTCTTCCTTTTTTCGGTTTTTCTGACTTAGTCAGCTTTCGTTTTCGATTTTTCCCTGGCAGCCCGGTCCTTTGACCTCGCCGGGGCCCTTTTTCCCCCGATGGCTGCCAGTGGTTTTAAGCGGTGTGGTCAGTGTGACCGAAATATGTCACTAACTGACACACACGACTTTTGCCTCCGCTGCCTGGGCCCGGATCATGAAGAAATGATCTGTGGGCCCTGCGGCAAAATGTCCTCCAAAGCGTTGAGAAGTCGGCGGCATCAGCGGGATAGGATCTTCGCTGACCCCAGCCGTACCCGGACTTCGTCGGAGGCCTCCGCGTCCAAGGGTTCCAGCTCGGACCATCGCCGGAGTTCCTCCGACAGGGGTTCTCCCTCCGGGGACCATCGACGTCAGGGGATACCCGCGGAGGGCGGCGTCGGTGGACGCTCCTGGCTCCGCGAGGGCCAGGTCGCATAGCCCCGATAGCCGCCCCGAGTCCTTGGAGAAGGAGCACCTCACGAAGCGACCTCGCCTGGAGTCGGAGCTGCCGGTTCGGGTAAGTCCTGTGGTCCTCCTGGACTCACCTCCGCGACAGCCGACGTCGGGCCCGACGCCGTCGGGGCCCGAGTCGGGGGCTGCTGGGTCACCTGAGCTCGGACTCAGGTTGACGGCCTTGGCGAGCAGACTGTCTGCCTTCATGGACCAGCAGCGGGCACTGCTCGCTGGCTTCGCTGGCGTCGCTGCCCCGACCGCCGGGACGTCGACATCCAAGTCGACCCCGGAGACCGAGCCGATCCTCGAGTCGATGCGAACTCGAGTCGATCCTCGGTCGAGGTCACCCTCGGCCTCCCGTTCGGGACCGAGGTCGCCGACGCCGACTCCCTCGGCGTCGGGGCGGCAGGCGCCGCGCCCTGCCCGGGCCGACCCCACCGAGTCCTCGTCGGAGTCGGTCTGGGAGTCTGAAGAGGAAGAGTCGCCTGATTCTTTCCGGACTCGGTGTGTCCCCTCGGACTCACCGGAGTCCGAGCCTCGGAAGCAGTCCCCCCCGGAGGATGCCCGGTTCTCGGACTTCGTCAGGGATATGGCCAAGGCTTTGGCCTTCCCTGCGGACCCCGAGGAGGAGCCTCGAGCCGAAGAGCTCGACGCCCTCCAGTATGACTCTCCCGCAAGGGAACACTTTACTGTACCGGTTCCTCCTATGCTGGAACGACTACTCTTCCGCATGTGGGAGAGTCCGGCCTCCTCGCCGGTCCTGAGCAAGCGGGTCGATTCTATCTATCGAGTCCGCAAGAGCCCTGGCTTTCAAAAAGCACAGCTACCACACCATTCCATGGTAGTGGAATCGGCCATGCATCGTCTTAAGAGCCAGAAGATGCACTCCTCGGTGCCTCCTGGCAGGGAGGCCCGTAACCTGGATGGCCTTGGTAAGAAGTGTTTCCAGGGCTCTATGCTTGCGTGTCGTGTCCAGACCTACCAGCTATACATGGGCATGTATCTCCGAGACCTGGCTAAAGAGCTAGCCGGATTCTCCGCTGGTTTGTCCGAGGAACCCTTGCGGAGGTTCCTGGCCTTGTCCACTGGCATTCGGGAATGCTCAAAGTTCATGTCCCGAGCAGCCTATGATGGCTTTGAAGCATCGGCTCGAGTGGCCGCAGCCGGCATCGGTGCCCGCCGACAGGCTTGGCTTCAGTCGTCAGACCTTGAGCCCTGGGTGCAGGACAAGTTGGTCGATGTCCCCTGCCGAGGCGAAAACCTCTTTGGCAAGCCCATGGCCGAAAAGGCTGCACAAATTGAGACTGAGACTCTCACCCGGACCAGGCTTTCTAGGAAGACCTCCGCCCCTTCCCAGAAAAAGAAGGGCTCGGGAAAAAAGTCCTTTTACCCGAGGAAGGCGACTGCCTACAAACAATACCCCCATTATCAGGCCCCTGCAGCTCCCCAACAGGGCCAGCAGGCCAAGGGACGGGGTAACGGGTCCCGTAGGCAGCAAGCCCCCAAGCCTGCACCACCAGCCCCTGCTCAGCAGGGTGGGGGTTTTTGACTCACTAAGCATAGCCTCTCCCCCCCCGCTGGTTCCTCCCAGCACCGGAGGCCGGCTGGTTCACTTCGCCCACAGGTGGTCCAGCATCACCTCAGATGCCTGGGTGCTTCAAGTCGTGCGAGAAGGCTATCTTCTCCACTTCCACCAGGTCCCTCCCTCCTTTTTTCCGGGGGAACCTCCACGACCCCCTCTGCACAGGGAATTACTCCTTCAGGAGTTAGCAGGTCTTCTACGGGAACAGGCGGTGGAACCGGTGCCCCACCACCTGAAAGGTCAAGGCTTTTACTCCAGGTATTTTCTGATACCAAAGAGAACAGGAGGCCTCAGACCCATCCTGGACCTGCGCAACCTCAACAAGTTCCTCGTGCGAGAGAAGTTCAAGATGCTTACCCTTGGAATCCTTCTGCCCTACCTCCAGCAGGGAGATTGGCTATGCTCCTTGGATCTAAAGGATGCCTACACGCACATCCTCATCCACCCAAGCCACCGACAATACCTAAGGTTTGTGGTGGCAGGGAATCATTACCAGTACAGGGTACTGCCCTTTGGCCTGTCCTCCGCACCGCGAGTCTTCACAAAATGTCTCGCGGTGGTGGCGGCCCATCTCCGGCTTCACGGCCTCCATGTCTTTCCGTACCTCGACGACTGGCTCATCAGAGCAGCGTCCGCTCTGGAGGTCACCAACGCCACGCGCCGCACGGTGACTCTTCTGCAGTACTTGGGCTTTGTTATAAACTTCGCAAAGTCCACTTTGCTCCCCTCACAGGATCTCGAGTTCATCGGCGCAAGGCTGCACACTCCTCAGGCACGAGCGTACCTACCGCTCGACAGAGCTCAACGGCTCATGGACCTAGCCGACCGTTTTCGCAGCCAGCCCCTGGTCTCTGCCAGGCGCTTCCTGAGACTACTCGGCCATATGGCTTCCACCGTCCATGTGACCCCCAATGCCCGCCTGAATATGCGGCCTGCTCAATGGTGTCTCCGCCAGCAGTGGCGACAAGCCACAGGCGGCCTAGCAGACCTAGTGCGCGTCTCCGAGCCGCTGATCTCGTCTCTCCTGTGGTGGCTTCAGCAGCCGAACCTGATATTCGGAATGCCTTTCCAGTCACCTCAGCCGGCCCGGGTGCTGACAACAGATGCATCCCTCCTGGGCTGGGGTGCACATTGCCAAGGGGCACGTACTCAGGGCCTCTGGACCACGTGGGAGTCTGCTCAGCAGATCAACTTCCTGGAGCTCAGGGCGATCCGCCTGGCTCTCAAGGCTTTCTCCCACCTGACTTCTCACCAGTCCGTCCTTGTCCAGACGGACAATCAAGTTGCCATGTTCTACGTGAACAAGCAAGGGGGCACGGGCTCCTTCCTCCTCTGCCGGGAGGCACAGAAGCTCTGCTCTTGGGCCGTCAGTCACGGCATTCTCCTCAAGGCAGTTTATCTCCCAGGCCAAGAGAATTACCTGGCGGACAAACTCATCAGGATCCTCCAGCCGCACGAGTGGCGTCTGGATCCCTTGGTAGTTCAGAAGCTCTTTCTAAAGTGGGACCTCCCCACGGTGGATCTCTTTGCCAGTCCTCACAACCGGCAACTTCCTCGCTTCTGCTCTCGTCAGCCCCACCCTCTTCGGGTTGCGGCGGACGCTTTTCTACTCTCATGGTCGGGAAGCCTTCTGTACGCTTTCCCTCCCATCCCGCTAGTCTCGCGGACTCTTTTCAAGGTTCTCCGAGACAAAGCCTTCATGATCCTGGTGGCCCCTCGCTGGCCCAGACAGCCGTGGTTTCCGCTCCTGCTGCAATTAGCGGTGGAGGATCCATTCCCTCTGGGGTTTCAACCGGATCTCCTCACTCAGGATCAGGGGTCTCTGCTACACCCCAACCTCAGGTCTCTCAACCTAATGGCCTGGCTGCTGAGAGGGTAGTCCTTGCTCCCCTTCTCCTGCCGGCAGAGGTGGAGGAGGTCGTCTTGGCTTCGCGACGGCCTTCTACCCGCAAATGCTACGCCCTTAAATGGCGTCGCTTTTCCGTTTGGTGTACCCAACAGTCTCAGGATCCCTTCTCCTGCCCGGTGTCGGTGATCTTGCAGTACTTGCTACACCTCTCTAATCTGGGACTTAAGTCCAACTCCGTCAAAGTTCACCTCAGTGCTCTTTCAGCACATCATGTGCCGGTGGACGGCAGACCTCTCTCTAGCGACCCTCTCGTAGCGAGGTTTCTCCGAGGTCTCCTTCTACTTAAACCACCTCTGCGCCCACCAGCGCCTGACTGGGACCTGAATGTGGTTTTGCAGCGGATCACCTGTCCGCCTTTTGAACCTATGGCTACCTGTTCTCTCCGTTTTCTGTCTTGGAAAACACTGTTCTTGATAGCCCTCACTTCCGCTAGACGCGTAAGTGAGTTGCAGGCCCTCGTGTCTGATCCCCCTTACACTCGGTTCTACAAAAATAGGGTAGTCCTACGGACTCACCCAAAATTTCTTCCAAAAGTGGTCTCCCCTTTTCATATCAATCAGGAGGTGGTACTTCCGACCTTCTTTCCCAGACCACACTCCAGCCGAGTTGAAACGGTCCTCCATACCCTGGACTGTAGAAGGGCATTGAACTTCTACCTTGACCGTACGCGGGAGCACCGTAAAGCTGCTCAGCTTTTTGTGTCTTTTGACCCCAATAAATTGGGGCTCCCGGTCTCCAAGCGTACTCTGTCCATCTGGGTTTCGGACTGTATCTCTTGGGCTTATGGGGCAGCCGGACTCTCCTTGGAAAGTCGAGTCACGGCTCATTGCGTTCGGGCAAAGGCCACGTCAGTGGCTTACCTCCGCTCTGTTCCGCTGGCAGACATCTGCCGGGCCGCTACTTGGTCTTCGAGCCAGACTTTTGCGGTCCATTACTGTCTCGAGAGGGAGTCCCGCAGGGACAGTGCTTTCGGACAGGCAGTCCTCCGTAATCTCTTCGAGGTCTGAGCAACTCCTACCCTCCATCCCGGATGTGGGCTACCGGTGGGTAATAATTCAGCGAAGATTCTTTCCTTCTGTGCTGCTGAGCTAGAGGGAGCTCATTTTTGTGCTTAGGGTCTCCGGTAGCCTTGAGCTTGGGAGTCCCATAAGTGAGGACTGACTTCCTGCTTGGTCCTGGAGAAAGCGTAGTTACTCACCTGTAACAGGTGTTCTCCAGGAGCAGCAGGAATCAGTCCTCACTACCCTCCCTCCTCCCCTTGGAGTTGCAACCATCTGCTTAAGTTCTTTTTTTGCAAATTTTTATGCTGTCTTTTTTAGCTATGTCATCTGACTGGCTAAGATGGCACCCTTGGGCGGGAAGAGGACCGCGCATGCGCGCTGCAATTCCCAAAGGCTTTCTTTGAAAGCTGGGGAAAATTGCTCCGCGAGGGCTCCGTCGGCGCCGACGTCACCCATAAGTGAGGACTGATTCCTGCTGCTCCTGGAGAACACCTGTTACAGGTGAGTAACTACGCTTTGTGGGAGGCTCTGGTAAATGATGTTGCAGTATCAGTGTGACAGTATTGTTGCTTGGAGAGCAGAGTGGAAGTTGGATGGCTCGAGCAGCGGACGGAGGCGCTGGAGGGTCTTTGCTTTGTAGTATATTGTTCTTGTAGCTCTGTTGATGTGGGCTTTGAAGGCGAGCTGTTGACTGAGGGTGATTCCTAGGTATGTGATTTCTGATTGTGTCTTGATTGGAGTGTTCAGGGTTATGGTGGATGGGGGAGTGAAGGTGTCATCTCTGGATACAAAGAGGGCTTCTGTTTTCTTGTAGTTCATTTCAAGGTTGTTGTCTTTTAGCCGGTTGGATTCATTCGTGAAGCATTTCTGATGAGTAGAGAATGAAGGCTGCTTTGTGTTGAATGTGCCATATATCATGATATCATTAGCATAGATGTGGAAGTTGAGGTTGTGCGATTGGATGAGTATACAGAGGGGTTGGAGGTAAATATTGAATAGTAATGCAGAGAAGGTGGATCCTTGGGGGACTCCTTGGGTCTGTTTGTAAGGGATGGAGGTGTCATTGATGATCCTTATTTGCTAGCACCTGTCAGAGAGGTAGGATCTGAACCATTAGAGGACAGTGTTTTGGATTCCGTTGGATTGGAGGCATCTGAGGAGAGTATGGTGGTTTCCTGTATCAAATGCTGAGGAGTTGTCCAGGAAGAGTAGCAGGAACTCTTGGTTGGGTTGTTGTATTCCTTGAATTAGTGTGTTGATTAGGGTGGTTAGAAGGATTTCAATTCCATGGTGAGGACGGAATACATGTTGTTGAGGATCTAATAGGTTGTTTCTATCAAAAGTTGTTGTAGCTGGTGCTGTATGGTTTTTTTTTTCTATGATCTTGGCTGCGAATGGTAGGCTGGCGATGGGCCTGTATGAGGATGGGTCAGATGTGTTGAAATTAGGCTTCTTTAATGTTGGACGTATTGAAGATGCTTTTAGGCACTGTGATGAAGAAGATGCTAGTGAGCCTATGGAGATAGGAAAAACTAGTGAATGTATCTTTAAAGAACGTGACAGGTCTGCAATACACACACTGCAGAGTGCAGCTAGAGGGAGTAAGCACAGAGAGTCTGAAGTTAGGTTGCCACACCCAAGCTATCCTGAGGTAGTTACAAACTTAGGGGATGATCACACACACCTGTGGAGAATGAGAGAGACCCTGACAGAGAAGCTGCTTTATAAGCCTTGCTTAGAAGGAGAGAAAGGGAAGGAGAAGAGGGAGAAGGCGACGAAGCAACACCAAGAAAGGCAGCCGGAGGAGCTGTTGTTGCAGGATAAGAGAAAGTTCCAAAGAGGCCAGCAGTTCCAAGGTGGAGAGCTCCAGGGAGAAGCCGTCAGGAGAGGTACCAGGAAGGCACAGCTCAGGGAGAGAGAGCATAAGTCTTCCCACGTCTATGCCGGACTGGAAGTCTCAAGTTGTTCAGAGGTGGGTGCCCAGGGCTCAAGCTAGGAGGCAGAAGAACCCAGCCTGGAACAGGGAGCCATTGATTAACAGCAGAGAGGAACTTAAGCAAGGAGGCCAGGAACTGTTTAACCGCAGCTGGAGAGAGGTTTATGAACCTAGCCGGAAAGAGATAGCTCAAACCCCAGATACCTGTCTTCCATACCAGGTAGACCACTGCTGGAGGGAATTAGAGTTCCCCCGAGAAAGTATATCCTGGGAGATACGGGGAAAGCTCAGAGCAAGTTGATGTTTCTTCAGTGCAGGAAGAAATGCAGATAGATCCTAGCGAACAGGATTCCTTACTGCCTGAGTTTCCCATGGATTGCACATTATGTTTGGCTGGAAGCGTGGAGTCCTTAACTGAAGAATAGCTTTCAGGATATGCGCTTTTGGGTAACAGAGTAAAGAAGTCTGACCTTGTTGAAGGTAAAAGCTTGTTTAACCAAAGGAATATTGCCTAGCACCTGTGCTTGGTGTTACTAAAGAAGGAAAGGATAAAAGAGAACATTTTTACTAAGCTGAATGAAGAAGCTTGTGTTTTGTTTTATCTGCTATGTTTTGGATTAAAACCCCTGAACAGAAGTAGTGACTGTGAAACACCTTCAACCTGAGTTTTTTGTAAATATCTTTGGAAATACTAACTGGAGAGAATATCCTGATGCTTTATGTTGAACCTTGTGACATTGGGGAAATAAAATCTTTATCATTTACCTTCATACTGGTTTGTCACGGCTATACTTTTAAAAGGGAAACTACAACTCCCAACATGCTTCAGTGCTGAAGATAGTTTTTCAACCAGTTTATGAAGGACATAATGTCCACCTTAGCCCTTTAGGCATGTGGCCGGGGGCTGGGGTGATGATAGCACGTAGGCATGAAGCCCTGCTGTAGTACTGTTTGTGTAATTCTGGTGAGTGGGTTGCTTAGTTCTTCTTTGGCTGCTTTGATCCATGCGATTTAGGAATCGGTTTGATGCCAGCTTACGGAAGGTCTTCCTAATTCAGGAGAGAATACACAAGCTGAAGTCTCTTCTCCAAGATGTTTGTTCTCAAAAGGCTCCTTGGGTCTGGGACTACCTACAAATAATGGGGTCCATAGTGGCAAACTTGGAGGTGATTTCATAGATAAGGGCTTATATAAGACCCCTCCAGCTGGCTCTTCTCACCTGATGACACCAAGGGCCACAGGACTTTGAAGTTCATATGTTGCTGCTGGTGCCAGTGAAGGGAGAACTCTGCTCAAGAAGATGGATTTGGAACCTCCTAACTGGATTGTGGTGACAATCAATGCCAGGCTGTTGGGCTGGGAATCTTACTGTCAGGGTCAGGTAAACCAGGGCCTCTGGTTGTATCTGGAGGCTTTGTGGAGTATCAGCAGGCTAGAAGCCAGAGCCATCCAATTGGCACTACAGTGGTTTCTTTCAGCTTTGAAGGGGAAGATGGTCTGGGTTCTCTAGATGATGCTATGTGTCACCACGCCCTTCGCCCCAGGCGGTTGCCTAGGTGTTGGGAATGGTGATAGTCTTTATTTATTTGAAAAATGCCTATAATTGTAGTTGTGCAGTTGAAATAACTTCAGCCGAGAAGGGATATAGGCACGCAGGATTTTTATTATTCTTCAGGCCAAAGGAACTTCTTATAAACAGTTCCAGATATCAAACATAAGGTGTGGATATTTTCCAGAGTAAAGCCACAAGGTAAGAGACTTCTACATTCAACTTGTCAGCAAACTCAAACAAAGTATTTCTTCATACAAAAACAGTAAAGCAAATTTGGTGCTCCAAAAAACCTTCTTCTCAAAAGGTGACTTTAAAACAGGTACAGCTTTAAGTAATCCAGCAATGCAAAACTTCAACTGCACAATGTTTTCTCTCTTCTCAAAAACAACGTTTTCTCTACCTGCTGTCTGGCAGGCTCTACACTTTTTACCAACAGCCTTTCAAAGAAAGGGTTAAGCTTTCAGAATCTCAGCAATCCTAATTTGCATATTCTTTTCAGCTTGGCGTCTTTGAAAACAGCTGCTAGTTTCTAGGCTTCAGGAAAACATTCTAGCTTTCAGCTACTGTATGGAAACTAGAGAACATTCTATTTCCATGTCAGAGCTAGATTCCTGTCTCATAGAGGTTTCAGACTCCATGCTCTCGACGTCTGATTCTACCAGAGAAGCATTGGATTTGAACTCAGAATTATCTTGCTTTAAGCTTTCTAAGATTTGTAAGACTCTGTTTAATGCAGACTCTTCTCTTCTCTGAGGAACATTTTTACCTTTAGGTAACTCCTCAGCTTTCAAAGGCTTATTAGAGGATTTAACCTTGCTCACCCTATTCTGAGGAAATAAGCTTCTAGCTGGCTTTACAGCTGACTGCTCAGTTTCCATGTAAATTTCTGGAGAATGCTGTCAGTTACTCACATGGCTTGCAACCTTCCCTGGGTAAGCTTTAAAACCTCTGGCTGGTTCTGCCTTTCTCCACGGAGCTTCTGGTGAAGTTTCCTTCACTCTCTGGGTGCCTTCCTTGTGTAGTCTTGCCGAGCTCCTAGGGCCTCTTCCCCTTCTAGGACTCTCTGACCCATTCACTTCAGCATTGGGCTCGGAACTAGAGCTCCTCCTTCTCCCCTCTCTCTCGGTAGAAGATTCACCATCACTGGAAGTCAGTCTCCTAAAGCACCTTTCCCTAAGGCTGCTTTCCCCTGCAGTGTACCTCTTTCCTGCACTCTGAGCACCTCCGTCACGGGCACTCCTTTGCTGGGCAGTTTGAGGATCTCTCTGCTGGGCTTTCCTTGCACTTCCTTTCTCCTCGGTGGTTCTAGGATTTCTGGCACTTCTTTCACTCTCTCTACTTCCTCTCTTCTCTCCAGATTCCTCGCGTTTATATCTATAGTTTCCCTTTCTGCTTGCTAGCTCCTCCCCCAGCTGTCCCTCGTGAGCAGGGCTGGTAACTAGGGAGCTAGGGCGTGTCTCTTGACTACAAACGTTCTGTGAGGAATTTTTTTCTAAACCAGGAGTTTTAACCCTTGAACTTCTGGTTTTGATTCCCTTCTCTGGGGAAAACGCTTGATTTTTCCCTTCTTCCTTATGCTCTCCCTCTTCTGCGCCACCACATATGGTGGTGGCTGGTGTCAGGGGGAACTCTGAGTGTGACTGTGGCTCAAGTGATCCACCTCTTCTTTTTTTTTTTTTTTTTCCCCCCCAATGGGCAGAGGTCGATCTGCAGATAAAATCTGTATTTACATATAGTTGGGAGTTCAGAAGTTCCAGGCAAACCTTTCAGCTGAATGTCCAGCACATGGGGAAATATGATCTGGGACAGAAGGCCTTCCAAGCGCTGATGTGTCACTGGGGCCATCCAACTTTTGACCTTCATGGTAATAAGTCTGAATGCCAAGGCAAGCTGCTTTTTCAATTGAAAAAGAGAATTAGGCTTCAAGGGAACAGACACACTAATTCAGCCATGGTCTTGGGTAAGCCTGTTTTATATAGTTTTCCTCCCTGTCCGCTAATCGGTTAAGTAATTCACAGGATAGTGACTCATCCCTATCTGGACGTTTTGATTGCACCCAACTGGGTTCACAGGCTGTGGAATGCCGATCTTGTCAGGTTACTGATGGAGGCCTTCCGGCTATTGCCTCAAGATCAGGGCTTTTTCATCAAGGTCTGATAATCCCTTTTGGCTTATGACCTGGCCCTTGAAAGAATCTGGTTAAGAAGATGGATTATTCACTGAGGTGTTTTCAACATTTCTTCTCGGTGCTAGACTACTGCAACCTATTATATATTAGATTGACAAAACCCCCCCACAGATATCAATGCTTTAGTTTATAGAAAATACAGAAGTGAAGATCATTTTCCATGTGTAAAAAATTGGATAGAGCTCACTGTTATTGATGAGGCTTCCTTGGTTACCATAAGAACATGAAATATGACATACAGGATCAGGTCAAAGGTCCAACAAGCACAAGATGCTATTTCCATCAGTGGCCCATCCAGTTACCAAGTACCTATCAGATTCCTAAATGTTAGGCAGATTCCATGCTGCTTATCTCAGGAGTAAGCAGTGGATTTCTTCAGTCCGCCTTAATAATGGTGTATGGATTTTTCCTCCAGGAATGTGTCCAAAAGTCTTTTAAACCTAGCTACATTAACAGTTTTTACTACATCCTCTAGCAACGAATTCCAGAGTTTAATTATGTGTTGTGAAAAAATATTTTTTCTGATTAGTCTTAAATGTCCTGCATTGTAATTTCATTGTGTGTCCCCTAGTCTTTCTACTTTTTTTTGGAACTTTATATTTATTGAAAAGAAGTTTTAAAATTTTACAATAACCAACAATCCCACCCAATATACACCAACAATCAACCATAACCGCCCATTAACATTCTCCCCACCGCACCAGCTAATTACTGCACATACTTATTTATAAATGGAGCCCAAATCTTCTCAAATTTTACAAACTTGTTCTGCCAAAGGGCTGTCAATCTTTCCATGATATAAATACTATGCATATATGCTTTCTCAGAGACAGTTGTTGGTGTGCGGGATGCCTTCCAATGCAAGGCCATTTCACTCTGCGTGGCCAGCGAACATACTCAAATTAATTTACCTACATCCCCATTCCACCCTTCTCCTACAACCCAAGCATGACATTTTCCATTTCTCAAGCCACATTATGTCTCACAAAACCCTGGACTTCCCTCCTTACTGCCTTCCAATAATCCTGTAGATTAGGACAGTCCCACCACATATGATATGTACCCACCTGCCTACAGCCCCGTCAACATGTCACAGGATACCCTGGGATCATTTTGTGAAGGCGATCCAGTGTTAAATAACACTGAAACAGCACTTTGTACCTATTTTCAATATGACTTGCCACAACCCAGCCCCTTATCGATATTCTTAAAAACAGCATTCCATTGATGTCCTCCCACTTCTGACCAAATCCTCCTCCTATTGCATTTGAAAACAGGTCTTACCCTTCCTCGGCCTACTCAGTAATTTATAGATTATGGAGATCCACGCATCTCTAGGCCACAGGGAATCAGCAAAGACACTCAGTCTGTAGGCTCCTGCTCCACTATTGTGTCCCACTGTCTTTCATGCAGCCAGTGATGCAGCTGCAAATATCCATGCCTATCCCTAGGGCCCAGACCATATTGCTGTTACAAGTCCTCAAAGGAATCTAATTCTCCATCCGGGCAAAGCTAAATCACTGTCTTCAGCCCCATTTGCTTCTATTGCTTAAACAGCAGATCTACCAATCCCAGTACAAATGCTGCATTGTATCAATTAGACTGCAATAAAGGCAATGCTAACCTCAACTGTCTGTAATAGCCTATGCATCTCCACAGTCGCTCAACTTGCAAAACAAAGGTGTTACGGACCTTCACGCTGTGTCCCCTGTTCCACACCAGGTACTGTAGAGGGAGTCATGAACATAGTGGCTCTCAATTTGCACCCATTTTTGCTGGACACTATCATGCAAGTACACAATATTCACCAATTGAGTGGCCGCATAATACCAATACAAATGTGGCATTGCTAGACCGCCTTTGGCTCAAGATCGAAACACTGCTCGGGCCACTCTCCACCTGAGACTGTAGAACAACATTCAGATCTCCTGCTACGACAATGGAGTTCTTAAAAAATCCCGATAATTGCAACCCAAGCCGATCAAAAAAAGGATCCTTAGCCTTGTATGGGTTCATAAACACACACTACTGTGATCACATTCGTTTGTATCCGCCCCTTAATAGCCACATAACGGCCCTTCAGATCATAAGCTTCCCCTAACAGCTCAAACTGCTGTGACTTCCTTAGGGGGTGAGATTATAGTTCCCTCCCCAAGTTTTGCTGGGTACATTCACATGGTGACCCCGTTGTACAAAATCTATTCTGAATCCCAGCAAGGCGACACTATGATTGAAGTATGGTAGGAACATATTGGCCACGCATCGCCCAGGATGAAAAGGTGCCCACCTGTAGCTTATGCACTAGGGCTAACAATGGTGGTTGCGAGGGAGGCGTGGTCTAGTGGTTAGGACAAGGTACTTCAGGCCGGAAGGTCGGGGGTTCAAGTCCCACCTGGGGACAGCAATCTCAGGCCGGAGGGATTGGGATTTCTAGTCCTATAGGCACTCCTTGTGGTCTTGGGCAAGCCACTTAACCCTCCAATGCCCATGTTCCCTGTATGTATTAATGTGTGTGTCTCATATCCCCTCGTGTTAAATGTATCCCCCAATTGACCGCTTTGACCCGGTGAAAAGCGGGATATAAATACAGCTAAATAAATAAATAATAAAAAATAATAGTGCAAGCACTGCAGATGTAGATAACAGCCCTGCCAGAGATCAAGGTGAGCATGTTTGTGGACCCACTGTGGCAGGAGATGAACTACAGAAATTAATGAAAAGGTTCAGAGGATTAACTACAGTTAAGTGGATTCTGCAGATAAGGTGGAGATAATGTACTACTACTTTTATGCTACAAAGCCTATATTTAAATCAAGAGGGTATACAAGGAGAATCTGCCTAAAACTGGAAGAGGAAAATTGGCACAAGAAAAAATGCTAAAAGCAGCAGATGCAAATTTAAGATCTTTAATTTTGCCAATCAAAATCAAAGAAGTTTGTGAATGATAACACTTTGAATCAACTAAAGGCTTCTGTGGTAAAATATATATAGGGAGGAGGAGGCGACCTCGGTGAGAGTACCAAAAGAAAGGAATACACAGAAACAAAAAGAGCAGTTGAGGAGGGAGATGGATCTTGGAGATCTAGAACTGCAGGAGAGTAAGGTAACTACAGGACAGGTCAACCAGTCAACTGAAGAGGAGGAAGAAAGGGAGGAGAAAGACCTAGAGGTGGAGGAATTCAAGTTCAAACTCCTAGCCCACATGGAAAAAGATGAATATGCTGGGTTTTCAGGCAAGGGAAAGATTACCCAAATTAAATTTAACACCTAAGGTTAAAAGTATGATTATAAAGATGAACAAGACCATATCTAGTATAAAGGGACCATTTATTGACATCACTAAAATAAATCAAATACAGTATTGTGCAGCTAAAATTATCACTGCAAGTATAATACCAGCTAAAGTGCAGGCCAATAGAAAAAGAAAGCAATAACAGTTCCTCCTTGGAAAAAGCGCATCGAGGGAGATAGTCATTACATGCGGAGAAATCCCTGATAGATGGCTATCTAGAAGGATTAAGAACATCAAAGATTTTAAGGAAGATCCAAGATATTGAGGGCTTCCACGGACGTCAAGCTGATCCTCGAGCGCCACACACCTCGAGAGACCCATTGGCTCCGGACGAGGTCTTTGTCCTGGTCCTTGGGACATCGGTCCTCTCTGGCGAGCACCTTTGGCTCAGACCGCAGGTACTCCAGGGGCTGCACACCTCCCAGCATGTGCCTTGAGCTTTGCTATTAAGAAGCCTTAGACTCATACTTGGACTTTGAGTCTGAATGGGAGAATGAGGACGAGGAGTCCCCGGAAACCCGGCGACATAGAGAGGTGCCTTCGGATCTGTCCCCTCCGGTGTCCCGACGCTGTTCCCCGCCCGAGGATGTTGCCTTCCTCAACTTTTTGCAGGACATGGCTAAGGCTCTCACCATTGAGACCGAGGCTGAGGAAGAACCGTGCCTTGAACTGCAGATATTCCAGTACGAGGCCCCACCTAAGGAAACCCTTATGGTTCCAGTGCCTCCAATCCTCGAACGCCTCTTCCTCCGGATGTGGGAAACACCGGCATCGGTGCCCATTGTCAGCAGGCAACTTGACTCCATGTATCGAGTATGCCGAAGCCCTGGGTGGTCGTTGAGCCAGCCATACACAGGCTTAAGAGCCAAAACTTCCTCTGTGCCACCTGGCAGGGAGGCTTGAACCCTCGACCAGAAAGTTTTTCAGGGCTCGATACTAACTTTACGGATCCAGTCCTACTAGCTGTATATAGAGACATGTACTTCAAGGAGCCGTCGAAGGAGCTCGGTGGAATCTCGGCAGGCTTCGATGGGGAACCCCTACAGAGATTTAAGTCTCTAGCCTTGGTGGTCAAGGAGCACTCAAAGTTCCTATCTTGAGCAGCCTATAATGGCTTCAAGTCCTCAGCCAGAGTGGCCACCGCAGGTATCAGGACATGACACCAAGCCTGGTTGCAGTCATCTGACCTGGAACAGTGGGTTCAGGACAAACTTATTGATGTCCCCTACATTGGAGAGAATTTCTTCGGGAAACCCATGTCAGACAAAGCTGTAGAGATAAAAACCGAATTCCTAACGAGAACCAGGCCCGTAAGAAGGCCCCGGGGAAGAAGCCTTTCTTTCTGAGGAAGAAGGGGGATTTGGCAGTATCCCACAATTTCATGCCGCCTTGACCCCTCAACAGGGCCAGCAGCATAAAGCTCAGGGGCATGGCCCCTGTAAACAAAAGACCCCGAAGTCCCAGGCTCTGGCCCAGGCCCCAGCCCCAGCCCAGCTGTTAGGGGGCTTTTGACTGCCTGGGTGTGACCCCCCTCTCCCAAGGTGGTCCTCTGCAGCCCACAGGGGGGGCATCTAGCCCTGTTTGCCCATAGGTAGCCAATCATCACCACCAATACCTGGGTGCTACAAGTGGTCAGGGAGGGCTACCTCCTCCACCTACAGCGGGCATCGCCCTTGTACTTTCCAGGAGAGCCCATCAGACCTTTCCTTCACCAAACCCTGCTCCAGACAAAACAGTGGAACCAGTACCAAAGCATCTCTGGGGCACCGGCTTCTACTCCAGGTATTTCCTCATCCCCAAGAGCACAGGGGGCGTCAGGCCCATCCTGGACCTGCAGGAGCTGAACAGGTTTCTGGTAAGAGAGAAGTTCAAGATGCTCTCCCTTGGAACACTGCTGCCATTCCTCCAGCAAGGAGTTTGGCTGTGCTCCTTCAACCTAAAGGATGCCTAAACACACATCCTGATCTATCCCAGCCACAGAAAATACCTCCGGTTCACGGTGGGAGGAGAACACTACCAATACAGGGTGCTGTCCTTCGGGCTGGCCTCATCACCAAGGGTCTTCACCAAGTACCTCGCGGTGGTTGCAGCCCACTTCCAGCTCCAAGGGGCCTTGATCTTCCCCTATTTGGGTGACTGGCTCATAAGGGGACGCACAGCTGCAGAGGCACAATGCACCACTGGGTGCACCGTCAACGCCCTGCAACATCTGGGGTTCATTATTAATTACCCTAAGTCCCACCTTGCTTCTGCTCAATGCCCTGAGTTTATAGGGGCACAGCTAGATACCCTCCAGGCCAAAGCCTTCCTTCCTCAAGAGAGGTCAGAATGCCTCAGGGAGCTAGCCTCAGAGGAACACTGATGCTGGGTGCTACCCGCCTGGCTTCTACTCCGCCTATTGGGCCACATGGCCTCACAGTTCATGTGACCCCATACACCAGGCTGCACATGAGAGCGCTCCAGTGGTGCCTCCACTCTCAGTGGACACAAGCCACAGGCAGGCTCCGGGACAGAGTGAGAGTGACCTGCTAGCTGGTGAACTCCCTTGGATGGTGGAAGATCCCTAGTCACATTCAGGTTGGAATGCCTTTCCAGGTACCCACCCCCCAGAAGGTCCTCACTACAGATGCCTCCTTACTGGGCTGGAGAGTATATTGCGAGGGCCTCCAGATGCAAGTCAGCTGGTCTCAGATGGAATCCCGGATGCAAATCAATCTGCTGGAGCTCCTGGCAATATTTCTGGCTCTCTGAGCTTTTCGCCACTGGCTTCAGCACCAGTCAGTGCTGGTCCAGACAGACAACTAGGTTTCAATGTTCTGTTTGAACAAACAAGGGGTATGGGATCATACTCCCTCTGCCAGGAGGTGATAGCTCTCTGCTCCTACACAGCACATAGAGGGATGCTCCTAAGAGCGGTCTACCTACGGGCCAGGACAATGCCCTGGTGGACAAGCTGAGCAGAGTCCTCCAGCTGAACGAGTGGCACCTGGATCCTGAAGTGGGTCTCATGGCTGTTCCAATTCTGTGGTGTCCCCCTGGTGAACCTGTTCAGACAACATGCAGTTGCCCCGCTTCGGTTCCTGCCAGCCACACCCATCCTGGGTGGCAGCGGATGCACTATTCATCCCATGGACCAGGGGTCTCAAACACGCGGCCCGCGAGACAACTTTGTGCGGCCCGCGAAAGAGAAAAACAAAAAAAACCCCAAAACCCTGACTTCTGCCGTTGCCACCGTGGCAGCGGCAGAATCAATTGTCAAATTAAAAAAAAAAAAGACTTCTGCTGCTCAAGCAGCAATATCACCTGTCCTGCGGCCCCTTCCCCTGTGCCCGGAGATCCGAATCTGCTCATCAGCGGCGTGCTTTTCAAGCCGCGAAGAGTATTCCCCTCTCGCGCGGCTTGAAACCGCGCGAGAGGGGAATACTCTTCGCGGCTTGAAAAGCACGCCGCTGATGAGCAGATTCGGATCTCCGGGCACAGGGGAAGAGGCCGCAGGACAGGTGATATTGCTGCTTGAGCAGCAGAAGTCTTTTTTTTTTTAAATTTGACAATTGATTCTGCCGCTGCCACGGCGGCAACGGCAGAAGTCAGGGTTTTGGGTTTTTTTGTTTTCCTCTGTCGGGGGGGGGGGGGTAATACTGGAAATGGGCAGATGGGGGTTAGGACTGGAAGTGGGCTATTGACAGGGGGGGGGTTATGACTGGTAGTGGGCTATTGACAGGGGGGGGTTATGACTGGTAATGGGCTATGGTGGGGGCTAGGACTGGAAATGGGCAGATGGGGGTTAGGACTGGAAGTGGGCTCTTGACAGGGGGGGGTTATGACTGGTAATGGGCTATGGTGGGGGCTAGGACTGGAAATGGGCAGATGGGGGTTAGGACTGGAAGTGGGCTATTGGCAGGGGGGGGTTATGACTGGTAATGGGCTATGGTGGGGGCTAGGACTGAAAATGGGGTGATGGGGGTTAGGACTGGAGGTGGGATGATTGGGGGGTTAGGACTGGTAATGGCCTATGAGGGGAGGTAAGACTGAAAATGGGGTGATGGGGGATACGACTGCAAGTGGGCTATGGGGGGGACTAGGACTGGTAATGGGCTATGGGGGGGGGTAAGACTGAAAATGGGGTGATGGGGGGGTAAGACTGGAAGTGCGCTATGGGGAGGTTAGGACTGGTAATGGGCTATGGGGGGTCTAGGACTGGTAATGGGCTGGGGGGGTTGCTAGGACTGGAAATGGGCTGAGTGGAAGGGGGGCTTGAACTGCAAATGGCTGATGGGGAGGGGGGCTTGGAATGGAAATGGGCTGTGAGGGGAGGGAGCTAGGATTGGAAATGGGCTGATGGGGGGGCTAGGATTGGAAATGGGCTGATGGTGAGGCTAGGATAGGACTGGAAATGGACTGATGCAGGGACTAGAAAGGAGCAGATGCTGGGTGGGGCTGGAACTAGAAGGGAGCTGATGTTGGGGGAGGATTAGAATGGGATGGAGCTGGGAAAGTGAAATGGAGAGGGGAAAAATATTTTGTCTGGAAGAGAAGACAAATCTACAATTGGCCAGGTATTGGGAGAGTAAGTGGGGATTGAGGATGGAGGGGTAAAATTTGAGTGGATGAAATAGGAATGAGGAAAGAGCAAAAGGAGAAAGATTAGTATGTTAAAGCAGATGTAGGGAGAGAGAGAATGGAAAAAAACTAGAAGAGAGAAGAAAGGACAAATGGACAGCAGACGATGGAGATAGCAGAAGACACGAAGAAACCAGAAGTGGCTGGAGCAATTGCAACTGAAAAAAAATGCACAAAAGGTAGAAAAATATCTCTTTATTTTGAATTTATTAACTGAAATATGTCAGCTCTGGGAAATGTGCATCATTAATGTTTGCGCTTTGTTTAGTACAAGAGGAAATTAATTTATAGTTTTATTTCTACAGTGTTGTTGTACATTCCAAGTTTGGCTTTTGGGGTTCCCAGTTTAATTATTGTCTTCCTATTTCTGAATCTTTTAGTCTTTCTTTATCCATACTCATTAAGAGGCATGTTTACTAAAAGTTAGTGTATGGTAACATTATGCAAATATTTATGCAAATGAGGCCCCTTATGCAAATGAGGCCCCTCATCTTATGCGGCCCCCGGGTTACTTTACAAGTCCTCATTTGGCCCTCAAAGCAATTTGAGTTTGAGACCCCTGCCATGGACGGAAGGCCTCCTGTATGCCTTCCCACAGACACCACTAGTCGCCAAGTCCCTATTCAAGGTCCAGCGCGACAGGGCCTCACTAATACTGATAGCTTCCCGGTGGCCCAGGCAACCCTGGTTCCCACTGCTCCTCTCCCTGTCAGCGGCGTTGCTGATTCTCCTGGGCCGAGCACCAGGGCTACTGTAACAGGAGCTGGGCTGTCTTCTACACCCCAACTTGGAGTCCCTGTCATTCACGGCTTGGCTGCTAAAAGGGTAGCATTAGCTCCCTTCAGCTTCCCATGGGACGTGGAGGAGATTCTTCTGGCCTTGTGTAAGGCTTCCACAAGAAGGGCATATACCTTCAAGTGGTGCTGATTCTCTGAGTGGTGTGCCAAAAGAAGGGCGGACCCGTTCTCCTGCTCGGTGCAAGTGGTACTCCAATAGCTGCTCCATCTGTTGCATGTGGGACTAAAGTCCAACTCGGTCAGACTACAGAAGAGTGCTATCGCAGCGCACCACCATTCCATTGAGGGCAAGCCCCTCTCAGCCCAGCCTCTCGTGTCTCGGTTCTTGTGGGCCCTCATGCTTTCCAACCCCCCCCCCCAATCCACTCTTTAAGCCACCATTTGAACCTCTGGATACTTGCCACTTGAGGTACCTCTCCTGGAAGGTCGTCTTACTGGTGGCACTCACATCAGCTCACAGAGTCAGCGAGCTTCAGGCTCTGATAGCAGAACCCCCCCCCCCCTTTATGAAGTTCTAGAAGAATAGGGTGGTGCTTCACACACACCCCAAGTTTCTACTGAAGGTGGTGTCCCTCTTCTTCCTCAATCAGGAGGTAGTCCTGCTTACCTTCTTTCTGAGGCCTCACGCCAGCAGGGCAGAAATCATTCTCCATACTCTGGATTGTAAAAGGGCCCTGTCCTTCTATCTGGATTTTCTATACTCTGGATTGTAAAAGGGCTTCCACAGAGCACCTCAGTTTTTCATATCTTATGACCCCAGTCGTCTGGGGCTCCCAGTGACTAAGCAAACTCTGTGTGCTTGAGTGGCGGAGTTTATTACCCTCGCCTATGAGCAGGTGGGGATCTCATTGGACCAGAGGGTCATGGTGCACCTCGTCAGGGCCATGGCTACTTCCATGGCAAATTTGCGCTTCGTCCCCGTGAGGGAAATCTGCTGGGCCGCCACCTGATCTTCGGTCCATACTTTTACAGCTCACTACTGCCTGGAGAGAGAGTCCTGACAGAACTGCGCCTTTGGTCAGGCCATACTCCGTAATCTCTTTGGAGTGTAGGTAACTCCTGCCCTCCAGCCTTCTGTGTTGTCTATCAGAGTGCTAGTTCTCTGCTGGACACTTGAATCTTGTGAGAGTCTCTCAGTTGGGACTCAACTCTGCAGCTCACAGCTCACCCTTTGTAGTTTGCCGTAGTGTTTTACAGGTTCATGGTAGCCTGTAGCTGGGGAGTCCCATATGTAAGACTGACTTCCTGCTTGCTCCCAGAGAAAATGTAGATCTCCAGGAACAAGCAGGAATGAGTCTTCACATATGGGTACGTCGGTACCGACGGAGCCTGCGTGGGAACGCTCCCCAGCGTCCAAAAAGAAAGCCTTTGGGAGCATCCCACACGCATGAGTGCTGCCTTCCCGCCCATTCACTTCCCTCTCATCAGTTTTCCGTTTTCCGCGGAGCCGGCAGGACGTATTCCAGTCACCGCAGAAAATTCTTCTTTTTATTCTTAGTTTTTTGTGGTTGCGTCTGCCTTCCCTTGACGCCACTGGTACCGCCGGTGCTTTTCTTTCTTTTTTTCTAAAGAATTTCTTCTTTTCTTCAGAAATTTTTCCTGTTTAGTGTCTGACGGTTTCTAGGCCACTAGGCCTCTATCTTTCCTTCATGGAAAAGCCAGCCACTAAGCTTAAGAAATGCTCTAAGTGTGGCGGTACAGATATATTTTCAGACACCCATATTTGGTGTATAAAATGTTTGGGTCCTGACCATTGCCCACTGGAGTGTCTTTTTTGCTGGAGCTCAAACAGAAGAAATCTTCAGAATCGAGCACAACTCGATACCCGGTTCACATCGCACTCGATGTCACCAGCTAGAATATCTCCACAGGATCAGGTAACCAAACAAAAGTCTGTAAAGACTAGCCAGTCCTCGAGTGGTAAATCTCCTTCCCAGTATCGAGATGGCTCTGGCCTTGCCCTCGAGGACATTTTGGCAATAAAGCCCCGGCAGACATTCGGGCTCCAAAGCATTAACGGGGCTTCAGGTTGTTCCCGGGGTTCTTACCTCGATGAACATACCTGGGCCATGCTCGGTGGTTGTGGCCGCTTCCAGCGGTACCGACACCCCGGCATCGGCTATGGTGATGGATGAAACACTCCTCACCGATGATCGCAGTCTAGCGCTCTCGGCTACGTCGGTACCGCTAGAGTTGCTACAGACTGTTCCTCCAGTATCGGTATTAGCTTCGGTACCGGTATCGACATGGGCATCGGTGTCGGTACCATCCATGCTTGCTTCGACAGACTCGCTTCCTTCGATGCTGAGCCTGGAATTGATCCCTAGCATGGATGATTCGGTACCAACTCGTCTCGGTACCGAAGACATCGCTTTAAGGAAAATCCAATGCTTCATCCTTTCATCCTTCCGATATCGATGACTGGAATGAGTCCATCGGTACCAAGGCTAAATCTTCAACAAGTCTAGCCTTTACCCCTCATTTTAGAGGGTCCTCCTCAGGGGAGATTTCTTTTCAAGCTTTTCTGCTTGATATGGCAAAGTTGCTTGCCATTTCTATACCTGGTAAAGAATCCTTGCCAGGGGATTCAGAGACCCTGCAATCCCCTTGGCTTCCAAAGAAGGTGATTATGCTTCCTTTGCATCAGATCTTACAAGATCTACTTTTAAGGATGTGGGAAACTCCTTTAACGGTATCACCACATTCTGAGACACTTGACACTAGGTACAAGGTGCCACCTTCTCCAGGTTTTCAAAAGACTCAACTTCCTCATCATTCTATTGTTGTAGAATCAGCAATGAGGCGTGTTAAGAGTGCAAAGAAGCACTCCTCTTATCTGCCAGGTCGTGAGTCTAGGACTTTAGATGCCTTTGGACGTCGATGTTTCCAGGTATCCATGCTTTCAGCAAGAATTATCTCATATATTTTCTATATGGGATTATCTCTTGAAGAGGTCACAAAGAACTTAAAGCTTTTGAACCCTTTTCTTCAAGAACATACAAGAGCAGACTATTTCTTATTAGTTAGTCATGCTCAAAATGTCTCTAAGTTCCTTAATCGTGCTTCCCTGGACTGTTTTGAGTCTATTAGCAGAACATCTGCTATAGCCATAGGGGCACGATGCATGGCCTGGCTCCAAGCTTCAGACTTGGACAAATGGGTACAAGTAAAGCTGGGAAATACTCCTTGTACCGGTGAAAATCTCTTTATTCCAAGGATGCTTTATTCCAAGCTAATCAGTTAAACACTGATATTGTTGCTTTCAGAGGATTGTCAAAACTTTCCTCTATCCCAGCTAGTAAAAAAATCTCCTAAGAAATTTTACCCCTCTAAGGGAAAAACGTTTTATCCATCTTCTACCCATCCTGCAGATGTTTCCAAAGAACAGCAACATCAAACCAGGCTAAGAAAATCAAAACCTCAACAGGTTCAGCAAACCCAGCAGTCGCAAGGTTTTTGATATTTTATTCATTAAATCTCTTTTTCCTGTTTGAGGTTTAGAACCGGTAACCTACTTCTTATCAACAGTAGCATCCACAGTTCATCTCATCCTTACGGAGATATCAGTGATACACTGACTCAATCCTCGACCCTAGACATGAATCTCTTGCCACAAGAGCAATCCATCCTTTTAGCTCCTAGAGCTATTGAGGACAATCATGCCTACAGGTAACAGGTTTCTCCTCTCCCTTTTGAAGGACAAGGAGGAGTAACAACTAACAACAAGGTAGGCTATGCTCTTCACCTTGACAGTTTTCCTGTACGAGGATATCTCATACTTTTGACTGCAAGGGGGCGCACCTTTTCAGGGACTTACCAAATGGTAAGTCTTCTCAACTCTGTACTACTTCTATCCCTCTTAGTCGAGACATTCAGTCTCTAAGAGTGATACTATTCAACTGGAGGGCTTACTTTTTAAACCCATAGGATTTTCTTCTATACCTACTCCAGTAAGTGGTTTCCATACAGAGTTTTCTTCCCCTTTGCAATCTTCTCAGACTTTTCTTTTAAGACAGCTTATCAGACAGTAATTGAGTTTTACCACTCCTAATGTCTGTCGGTCCTTTTCCAATCTATAGGACCTAACTTTTTTTTGCTGCCTTAATAACAGATACTTCCAAGAGAGGTTTCAAAACCCACTTGGACAGTTTATCATTGCAGGCAACCAGCCTGTCTACTATTCTTAGCCACCTTCAATTCTTTTTGGCTCCCACAGAATAGATTAGGTTGCACACTGGCAATTAGACAGCCAGATCTCTTTAAGCAACCTACAACATGCTCTCTGCAATTATACAAAAAAGCTCTGCAACTATGTGCCTTTGCCAGAGAGCATCAGAGCCATTCCTAGTAGGTAACTTCCAGATGGTTAAAAAGGCTTTGCCCAGTCATGCCCCTACATGACTGGTTTTTCTGTCCTACTCTAACCATCTTCCTTAAAATTTCCTTTTAAGGAAAAGGAACCACAAAAGAGACAATACGACCACCCAAGTGCGGTACAAAAATATACTTTGCAGTATTCTCCTTTGTCACTGGTTACAGCACTGCCCCCCAGTACCAGTATCCTTACTAATCCCAGTTAGATACGCATTACCTGGTACTGGTGGTGCTTCACGCTTATACAAACGTTGGTCTCCGTAGACCTCAGACTCTCCGTCTCAGTCCTGATGAAATCCAGAACAGAATTCTTCCTGTAGACTTGACCACTGTGCTGATTTGGGTTTAAATCCTTGCGCATGCGTCCTAGCGCAGAATCCGCAACAACTACGCCACTCTGTCGTGACCCCCTGCCTAGGCCAATGGCCGGTAGGCAAAAGGGCTGCCTTATTTGCCCTTTGAGTACTGTCCCAAGGCTTTGGCTGCCAGCACTGAATGCTGGGACTTGTAGTTTCAGATACTCTCCAAGCAAAGTAGTGTGACCACACAGTTTGTCAGGCAAAACAAAGAAATTTATTCCGGGATTTCTCCCTCACATCAAAATTCATAGCATAAAAACAAGGCAAGGATAAGTTCTCCAAATTAAATGAATGAAGAGGAACAAAACAGGCTTAACATCAAAGTCAGGAATATTCTTTCCACAGCAGCGGCACTCAGCTTCCTTCAGACAAATGCCTTTCACTGCTATGGCTGCTAATCACATCAGGCAGACTTTAAAACTTCTTAGTCAGAGTTTTCTTTCTCACTCAGCTTGGCAAAACCAGGATAAATAAACTTCTTCTCCTGGCCTAAGCTTAGCACATGTTTAGTTTGTTTGACTTACAGAATGAGCATTCCATTTCTACTGCGTCATTATCACAAGGAGTTTCAAACATTTCTATCTGCATATCTTCCACAGCTTCATTTGAATCATCCTCTGGGGAGCTTATATCAGAAGGTTTAAACTTTACACTCTGCTGAAACTCTTTCAGTTTCTCTAAAAAGTGTTCTTTCTGCTCTGTACCAGCATAGTTTAAAGAAGGAGTTTCTCTCTCATAGAATAGCTTTTCAACAGCCTCTAGAGCTGACTCACGGCACTTACTTGAACTGTTCCTGTTCCTGCCTGGGGCTGCTCTCCTTGTCTTTTGGCTAGCACAGCGTTCAGAGCTTTTCCTCAGCTCTCTGACTACGTCTTCAGAAAAGCCTCTGTTAGGAACTGTAGCAAATTTGTCTGCCCCACCTCTATTACTTGGCTGGCTCTCTGAGCTGTTTCCCCACGTGGAAACAAACCTTTCCAACTTCTCTTCTCTGGGGTGCTTTAGGACAGGTTCCAACCTTGGTTCCACTGCTTTCTGAGAATAAGAATCAGCTGTCTTTCCTCCTCCTCTCCTTTCCTCCTGACTCCTTTCCTCCTGACTACTTTTACCAAACTCTGAAGCAGCTTTAAAATGGTGCTTCTTTTCAGCCACACCCTCCTCTCTGCACATGTGAGAGCTGTTAGGGCTCAACCTAGCTCTTACATCACTGCTTGGGCAGGGCTTAGCTCTAGCTACTGCATGCTCCGGTGGCTTGTGGTTTCTTTGGGAACCCTGTTTACATTTATTTATGTTCTTTGGATTACTTTTTTACAGTATATCTTCCTCTCTCTCATGAAGACAGGTTTGGGTAATAATCAGATAACTGATGTTAGGTAGGCATTGATAAATGTATTTATATGTTTCTAAAAGTTTTGTTAAGATCTGGTAGGAGGATTTCAGTACTTGTAGGAAGACAGCTGAGGTGTGAAGATTTTGTGCTTATGATGATACATTACTAGCTGAAAGTAAAGACTATCCAAAACATATGCTTATCCAAAATCAAGGAACATAGTCTTAAAATGGGCTTGCACCTTAATATGAAGACAAAGATCCTGACAACTGGCAAAATAGAAACAGTGGACAACTTTAACCTGCTTGGATCAATAATCAATAAATATCAATAAAGATTGACAATCAGTCAGGAAATCAGACGATGCATTGCTCTTGGCAGAATGGCTATGAAGTATTTAGACAAAATTCTCAAATGCACAGATGTATCTTTGCATACAAATATTAGACTTATCCTAGCCATGGTATTTTCAATAACATCAAACGGTTGCAAAATTTGGACAGGGAAGAAGAAAGACAGGAAGAAAATTGATGCCTTTGAATTATGAGACTGATGAAGAATACAGTATACCATGGACTGCTCGAAAAACAAGTCAGTCTGTACTAGAGGGAATAAGACCTAAGCTTTCTTTGGATATATCATGTGAAGACAGAGATTAGAGAAAGACATCATGCTTGGCAAGGTTGAAGGTGAACACTGCGGCGCCCTTCAAGCGTTTCGCTTAATAAAGCTTCATCAGGGGCATCTTTTTATGGAGTAGGTCGGCCATGTTGAAGGAAGGTGCGATCGTGTGAGTGTCTGCAGCATTGATAAAAACATAAACTCTAATGAAAGCTTAATTTTTTCTGTGCCCCTGATGAAGCTTTATTAAGCGAAACACTTGAAGGGCACCGCAGTGAGGCATTGGGAAAGTAACAGATCTTGCTGTTTCCTGAAGAAAAATCATAAGTTAAGCATTTTTGATCTGTACATTTTATGGTCGTTGATGCAAGATGGCACAAGCATTTGGGTATCTTTTTGCTTGATTAAAATGCTGAATAAGTCTGAGACCTCCTTTATGTTTTCTATGTTTTTCCATGTTGTTGCATAAAGAACAAAGAATATTAGAGTGAACACAACCTAATGTTCCCTGTAAAATAGTTATTTCCAAGTTATAATGCCCTGTTCAATGTAATTTGTTTGTTCAATGTAAACCGCACTGATGCAGAATAGCGCGGTATATAAGAGAATGTGAATAAATAAATAATGAATTTAGTATAACAATTTTGTTATATTTGGAGTGAGTGATAGTTTTTTTGGCAGCAACTGAGTATCACCACTGCCCAGTTAGCTTAGGGCTAGTTGGCTGACCTGAATATTACATAAGAATATAAGATAAACCCTCTGGGTCAGACAGAGTCCATCAAGACCAGTATCCTCTTTCCAATAGTGACCAATCCAGTTCACAAATACCTAGTAGGTTTCCAAAAGGACACACAGGTTCCACAAGGCTTTATTGGGGCAAGCAGTGGATTTCCCGGGTTCTCTTTAATAATGGTTTATGGACCTTTTCTCCGGGAACTTGTCCAAACCTTTTTAAACCCAGCTACACTAACAGCTTTTACTACTCCAGTAATGAAATCCAGAAATTGATTACTCGTTGAGTGAAAAAATATCTTCTCTTATTAGTATGGGTTACATTGTAGCTTCATTGCATGTCCCCTAGTCTTTCTACTTTTTGCTGGTCTAAACAATCAATCTGTGTTTACCTGTTTCACTCCATTCATTAATTTGTAGAACTCTATTATATCTCCCCTCAGCCATCTCTCTTCCAGGTTGAAGAGCCCTAACCTTTTAGGTCTCTCTTCATAGGGGCATCCTTCAATCCCCCTACCATTTTGGTGGCTCTTCTCTGTATCTATTCCAATTCAGCTATATCCTTTTTAAGATATGGTGACCAGAACTGCACACAATATTCAGTGTGCAGACGCACAATGGAATGATACAGAGGCATTATAATATCCTTTGTTTTATTCTCCATTCCTTTACTTATGATTCCTAGCATTCTGTTAGCCTTGGTCACCGCTGCATACTGGGCGGAGGGTTCATTGTGTTATCCATGATGATGCCTACATCTTTTTTCCTGGGTGGTGGTTCCTAATGTGGAATCTTGCATTGTGTAACCATAGTTTGGGTTTTTCTTTCCTAGGTGCATAACTTTGCACTTGTCCACGTTACATTTCATCTGCCATTTGAACACCCAGTCTTCCAATTTATCAAGGCCCTCTTGCAATTTTTCACATTTCTCTTGCATTTTAACAACTTTAATAATTTTGTATCATCTGCAAATTTGATTACCTCACTTGTTCCCATTTCCAGGTTGTTTATGAATATGTTAAAAAGCAGCGGACCCAGCACATATCCCTGGGGGGTACTCCACTATTCACCTTTCTCTATTGTGAAAATTGACCATTTAGCCCTACCCTCTGCTTTCTATCTTTTAACCAATTCCTGATCCACAATAGTACACTGCTTCCTATCTCATGACTTTTTAATTTCGCCAAGAGCCTCTCATAAGGGACCTTGTCAAAGGCTTTCTGAAAATCCAGATACACTATATCAACTGACTCACTTTGTCTACCTGTTTATTCACACCTTCAAAAAAATATAACAGATTAGTAAGACATGCTCTTCCTTGGCTAAAGTCATGTTGGCTTTCTCCCATTAAATCATGACTAAATACATGTTCAGTAATTTTGTTCTTTATAATGGTTTCTATCATTTTATCCGGTACTG
Source organism: Ichthyophis bannanicus (assembly GCA_033557465.1). Lineage (NCBI taxonomy): Eukaryota > Metazoa > Chordata > Amphibia > Gymnophiona > Ichthyophiidae > Ichthyophis > Ichthyophis bannanicus. The sequence goes on along the minus strand of CM066032.1, from coordinate 675,091,958 downwards.
ATTTTAGGCTCACCGGTCTGTAGTTTCCTGGATGATCCCTAGAAACCTTTTTAAAAATTGGTATTACATTGGCTATTCACAAATCTTCAGGTATTACAGATGATTTTAATGATTGTTCACAGATTACTAATAGTAGGTCTGCATTCTCATATTACAGTTCTTTCAACACCCTCGTATGTATACCATCCGATCCAGATAATTTGCTACTCTTAACTTATGAAATAGTTTTAATACATCTTCCTGGTTTCCTGGTTTAATATCTTCGATATTTCTTCCAAGTCTTCCAATGCGCTACCTTTTAAATACCATTTAAGTCATGAGTAACTTCCCTACATCTTCTTCAGTAAAGACCGAAGCAAAGAATTCATTCAGTCTCTCTGCTATGGCTTTGTTCCTTCTTAGCGCCCTTTTTACCGGATATGGCCACGGCATTGAATATCTGCATTCCGAGTTCAGTGGCAACGGCTAGCCACTGCTGCTGAATACCCCCTCTTCACACCCTTAAATACCCATACACACCCTCCTACTCAGTCCTCACTTGAAGTAGTTTAGAAAATAAATGTTTTCAAACCTATAATAGGAGTAGAGGAGTTGCCTGCCTAATGGTTAAGAATACCGGCTTAGGAACCCAGAGACCAGGGTTCAATTCCTACTAGCAGTCCTTGTGGCCTTGGGCAAGTCACTTAACCCTCCATTGCCTCAGAAAAATCCAAGTTATCAATGTCCCTGTTTAATGTACATTACCAAGTTTACGTTTCAATATAAACCGCTTTGTTTGAAATGATAAAGCGGTATGTAAAACCTGTTAAATAAATAAAAATAAATAAAATAGCTTTAGAAAGTCTGTGCTTCCTTGAACATTTTATAGTATAAGTGTGTCAGACATGGCATGCATATAAATTATTTTTTTTTCATATTCATTTCACCATACTCCACTTCATTCATGGGGAAAAATGTTTTTGTTTGGGGTCCGAGCATATGCCAATAGATTAGATAAGTCTCCAATCCCCAGAATCCTTACTCTGTGGAAACACCTTTTGGCAGAAGTTTGAGCTGTGCTTCTATAACTCCACCATTTAGGTTTCGCAGTATTAGACAATTCTTCTTTACAAAACTGTTCAAACTGTCATATTCATTGGGAAGTGTTGATGTATGGTGGTCTTTGTCATGCTACAGATTTTCAGTTGGATTGAAGTTGGGGTTTTGAATGGGCTACCATTTATCTTTTTGCTGCTTGGCTACTCTACTTACATTGGCTGGATGCTTCAACTCCTTGGCATGCTGAAAAGTGAACTTCATCCCAGTGTCAGCTATCTTTCTGAAAGCAGCAGTTTTTCCTCAAAACATTTTTCTATACTTTTCTCCATTCGTTGTTCCTTCTGCCCTGACACGTGCTTCAGCCCTTTCCAAAGATAAACATCCCTGTAACATGATGCTGCTACTACCATGCTTCACAGTATTGATGGTGCTTTCATATTCAGGCCAAAAAATTATATTTTAGTTTTACCACACTATAAAACTTTTTTGCAATAAGTCTATGCATCTTCTGTTCGCTCTTGCATGTTTAAGACATCCCACCTTGAACCTTATTTTAAGTAATGACTTCTGTCTTGCCACTCTGCCATACAAGCCAAATCTTTGGCATGCTTAGGATAATATCACATTCACCCTTTGAGCAGTCTTGGCCCTGGAAATCCATAGCTCTTTCAAAGTTGTAATTGATTCCTTGGCAGGTTGCCTCCTTGATCAGTCTCCTCTTTGTTCGGTTATAATTTGAAGAAATGGCTTGATATTGGCAGTGTCTTGGTGGTGCCATATACCTTCCACTTGTTAACTGTCCTGACTGCTCTAAGATATGAAAGGATTTTGATGTTTTATACCCATCTCCTGATTTGTGCTCTTTAACAACTTTATCCCAGTGTTCTTTTGCTAGCTCCTTGGTGCTCTTGGTTGGGTCTTTGCTTTGACATTCACTATTGGAAAGAAGCAACTGGAACTGCTGAATTTATTCTGTTATCCTATGAATCAGTGCAGTTTAACACAGGTGGGGAACATTCATTTGGTGTGTTTTTTGAAGATGATTGGTCCTTGGTAACATAAAATGTTTAGGATTACTGCCGAAATACAAGGAGGATGGATTCTTAACCAGTTAAGCTTTTACTTGCTTATTTTTGTCTGCTTCATTTTCTAAGGATTTCTGAAATACATTTTTCACTTGACTGTTGTGGGGTAGGATGTGTAGATATTTGGAACAAACCCTGTTTTAATGCATTTTATGTACAGGCTATAAGGCAATAAAAGGTGAACATTTTGGAAGGGGATATAGATTTTCTCCAGGAACAAGCAGGAAGTCAATCCTCACATATGGGTGACGTCGGTGCCAACAGAGCCCTTGCGGAAGCATTTCCCCAACTTTCAAAGAAAGCCTTTGGGAGATGCCACCATGCATGCATGGTCCCCTTCCTGCCCAAGGGTGCCATCTTGATCAGTCTCCCTTTTTTCCATGGAGCCCTACAAACGTTCGTCTTGTCCCCCAGGAAAAAGTTTTCTTTAGCTTGTACATTCTTGTACTTTTCTGTCTTGCGCCGGCTCTTTCCCACCTTGGGACCTGCTGCTGCTGTGGCATCGGGCCTCGAAATTTTGCTTTTTGTCGTATTTTTGTTTTTCAGCACTTTCGTGAGAGTCTTGGTCTTCGTAGGAGGGGGTCCTTTTCGCCTCATTGGCCACCGGTTTTAAAAAAAATGTGACTGGTGTTCAAAAAATGTTCATCACCGACATGCATAATTCTTGCCTCTGGTGTCTGGGTGCTGACTATGACCTAGAGGAATGCCTCTTGTTCAAGAAATTGTCCGCAAAGGCCATTCAGAGCCATCGACTTAAGCAGGGTGACATCTTTCACAAGGCAGACTCCACCCCGGTATCCCCAGTAGCCTCACATTTGAAGGCCCCGCACGGCTCCTCCAAGCCACACAAGGCTTCCGTGGCCCCTCAGTGGACCTGTAGGCACTGCGGACAAGGTACTCAGGAGTGAGAGTGTAAGAAGAAGAAGAAGATTTCGAGGGCTTCTTCTGGAGATGTGGACAAGCACGGGAAGTCCCGCGCCTGGTCCCTCAACCCCTGGTGAGATCTCAAGGAGCCTGAGTGGGAGCGTCCCCGAAAGGTGCCCAGAACGGATGTCATGGCCTCTGGCGACGGACCTCATTCTCCCGAGAGCTGTCCTGTCGAGGATCATCTCTCCTCCTCAACGCCTGACCCAGTCACTCTCTTCGTCTGTGTCAGTGGCTGCTTACCCCCAAGTGGGAAGCCCGTATGCTGCCCTGGAGTGCAGCGTTTCTGTGTTCATTGCCCCCTAGCGGGTGCTGCTTGGCCCCACAGGGACTTCGACCTCAATGACTCCCCGGGCTGCCGAAGCGATTACAGAGAGCCAGATGCCTCGGTCAGATCCCCGGTGATGGGCTCCTTCTCTCTCCCATTCCTCGGGAACGAGGTCTTCTCAGACGAGCACCTCTGGCTCAGGCCATGCCCCAGCCTTGAAGCATTCAAGACCGGAGCTGCCAGTGCTCCTGCAACTGGCGGGCTTTGAATCCTCCTCGGAGTACTCTGACTGGGAGTCCAACATCGAGACATCCCCAGAGACTCGAGCCCACCGAGACCTCCCCTTGGACCCGCCTCCACCAGCTGCCAAGCGCAGATCTCCACCCGAGGACGACACCTTCCTTGAATTCGTCAGGAACATGGTTCAGGCGCTCTCCCTACACGACTGAGTCAGAGGAGGACCCTCATATGGAGGAACTTGACATTCTCCAGTACGAGGCGCCACTGAAGGAGACCTTGACAGTCCCCGTCTCTTCATCCTTACCCAGCTCCTCAGGATGTGGGAGACCCCTGAGTTGGTTCCCATTGTCAGCTGTCGATTGGAAACGATGTACCGGGTCCAGCGTAGCCTGGGCTTCCATAAGGCGCAACCCCGCCACACCTCCATGGTGGTGGAGTCAGCCATGTGCCGGCAAAAAAGCCCAGTTGCACTCTTTGGTGACCCTGAGGAGGGAGTCTGGTGCCTTCGACGCCCTTGGATGGAAAAGATACCAGGGTTCAATGCGGACATGCCGTATCCAGACTTACCAGCTCTATGTTGGCATGTTCCTCCAGAACCTGGCCAAAGAGTTCGTGGACTTCACAGCTGGCCTCGATGGAGAACCCCTCTGGCATTTCCAGACTCTTTCGAAGTCTGTCTCAGAGTGCTGCAAGTACTTGTCTTGAGCTGCCTACGATGGCTTCGAGTCCAGTGTGAGGGTGGCGGCTGCAGACATATGTGCTTGATGCCAAGCCCAGCTCCGATGGCCTGATCTCGAGCAGTGGGTACAGGAGAAGCTTCTTGACATCCCCTGCCTTGGTGAACAGCTTTGGTAAGCCTATGGAGGACAAAGCAGCTGAAATTGAGACAGAGTACGTCACTCGTACCCGACTCTCGAAGAAAACTTCCACCTTGCCTCAGAAGAAGCCACAGGGCAAGAAACCCCCTTTATTCTGGAAGGGCCACCCTTACTGGGGTTATCCCCCATACCCTGACGCCCAGACTCCTCAGCAGGCTCCTCATGGCAAGGGAGCAGTCCACGCCCCGCGCAAACCCAAGGGCCCCAAACCCCAGCCGCCAGACCTGGCCCAGCCATGGTTGGGATTTTGACACCGTCGACATAGTCTCTCTTTCGCTGGAGGACCAGCTCCTGACAGGGGACCGTCTGGTTCACTTTGCCCACTGGTGGGCCTCCATTACCACCAACTCCTGGGCTCTTCAGGTAGTCAAGGAGGGCTACTGCCTCCACCTTGACCACGTCCCTCCAGCCTTCTTTCCCAGGGAGTCCACTTGCTGAGGCAAGAGCTCACGGTCCTTCTCAAGGACAGAGCTGTGGAGCCCGTTCCTCACCATGTGAAGGGCAGAGGGTTTTACTCCAGATACTTCCTGGTCCCCAAAAGAACAGGAGGTCTGAGGTCCATTTTGGATCTGAGAAACCTCAACAAGTTTCTGGTGCGAGAGAAGTTCAAGATGCTCTCCCTTGGAACACTGCTGCCCTCTCTACAGCAGGGAGATTGCCTATGTTCCTTGGATCTGAAGGATGCTTACACCCATATCCTGATTCACCAAAGTAACAGGCAGTACCTCAGGTTCATGGTGACCACTTCCAGTACAGGGTACTCCCCTTCGGCCTCACCTCTGCCCCAAGAGTCTTCACCAACTGCCTGGCAGTGGTAGCAGCCTATCTCCGCCTCCACGGGGCCTTCGTCTTCCCCCACCTCGATGACTGGCTCGTCAAGGGACATGGCCTCAGAGGCCGGACAGGAAACCGGCCACACAATTCAGGTATATTACAGTGCCTGGGCTTCGTGATAAATCATCCAAAGACGAACCTCATTCCAACGCAGGCTCTGGAGTTCATTGGGACCCGGGCTTTCCTTCCTCTTGATAGGGCAGACCGCCTCATGGCCCTTGTGGCTGAGGTACAGAGGCTCCACGCCATGTTAGCTCCAGCGCTCCTCTGCCTCCTGGGCCATATGGCCTCCATGGTCCATGTAGTCCCCAAAGCATGCCTCCACATGCGAGTGGCTCAGTGGTTCCTCCGGTCCCAGTGGACCCAGGCCACAGGCAGGCTTTGGGACAGGGTCACTGTCACTCACCAGCTTGCAGAGTCTCTCACCTGGTGGCAGAACACCTGACACTTGTGGGTGGGCATGCCCTTCCAATTCCCAAACCCCCACAGGATCTTCATGACAGATGCTTTGCTGTCGGGTTGGGGTGCCTATTGCGAGGAGCTGCACACCCAAGGGACTTAGTCCTTCGAGAAGAGCCAGCATCAGATCAATCTGCTCAAGTTCAGAGCCATCTCCCTTGCCCTGAGGGTCTTCAGACACCGCCTAAGGCACCAGTTGGTGCTCATCCAGATGGACAACCATGTCACGATATTCTACATGAACAAGCAGGGTAGCATGGGCTCCTACTCCTTCTGCAAGGAAGCCGTGGCCTTCTGCTCCTTTGCAGCCAGCCAAGGGATGCTCCTCAGGGCTGTCTACCTCATGGGCCAGGACAATGCCCTAGCGTACAGGCTGAGCAGAGTCCTCCAGCCGCACGTGTGGCGTCTGGACTTCAAGGTAGCGCTCAGACTCTTTCAGCTATAGGGAACCCCCAGCATGGACCTGTTTGCCATTCCGGTCAGTGTTCAGCTGTGCTGGTTCTGCAGCCCTCAACCCCATCCCTCCTGGGTTTCTGCTGACACCTTCCTCCTCTCGTGGACAGGGGACCTCCTTTATTCATTTCCCCCCATACTACTGATTGCTTGGACCCTCTTCAAGGTCCAGCGTGACAAGGCATCGATCATCCTGGTAGCCCCACAGTGGCCTAGGCAACCGTGGTTCCCTCTGCTTCTCTGTCTCTCACTGGAGCCCCCAGTTCCCCTCGGATTGGAATGGAGGAGGGCTCGATCCTTCATCCCAACCCAGAAACCCTATCCCTAACAGCATGGTGGCTGAATGGATCGCCCTAGCCTCCCTACAAAGGGAGGAGTAGCCTAGTGGTTGGGGCAAGGTACTTCAGGCCGGAAGGTCAGGGGTTCAAATCCCACTAGAGGACAGCAACCTTGGGCCGGAAGGACTGGGGTTTCTAGTCCCACAGATGCTCCTTGTGGTCTTGGGCAAGCCACTTAACCCTCCATTGCCCATGTTCCCTGTAAGTATTAGTGTATGTGTCTCATATCCCCACGTGTTAAATGTATCCCCCAATTGTGTTGTGACCGCTTTGATTGAAGGATAAGGCAGTATACAAAACTGTCTAAATAAATAAATAAATACACCTTCCCAAGGAGGTGGAAGAAATCATCCTGGCCTCTCACAAGGATTCCACAAGATGGGCTTATGCCTTCAAGTGGGAGTGGTTCGCTGTGTGGTGCACAGAGTACCACCTCAACCCATTCTCTTGCCTGGTGCACTCGGTCCTTCAGTACCTCCTCCACCTATTGCAGGCTGGACTTAAGTCCATCAGGGTGCATCTCAGTGCTCTCTCACCTAATCACCACCCCATCAAGGGCAAGCCCCCCTCTCTATGCAGCCCCTCATCACCAGGTTTATGTGGAGCCTATTGCTCTCCAGACCTCCCTTGTGGCTGCTGCCGGCGGAATGGGATCTCACTGTGGTCCTGGCGCAGCTCACCAAGCAGCCATTCGAGCTCTTGGCTACCTGCTCCCTCTGCCACCTGTCCTGGAAGGTTGCCTTTCTTGTGGTGCTCACCTTGGCTCGCAGGGTCAGTGAACTTCAGGTGCTGGTGGCCGAGCCTCCCTACCCTAGGTTCTATAGGAACAGGGTGGTGCTTCACACTCACCCCAAGTTCCTACTGAAGGTAGTCTCCGACTTCCACCTGTGATAAGGAAGCTTATCATAGCTCAGGAAGGAGCTATAGAAAAGGTGATGTGACTCTGAATAAGCAACCTGTCAGTTCTGGTAGAAATAAGAAAACAGAATTTTCCCATAAAAGACTACCAGTCCCAGAATGCACCAGGTTTCCAGCAGCCATTAGAGGAGCTGAAGTGGGGAAACGTGTGTTCAATCAGGAGGGCTATGAGGTAATCCCTAAGCACTCATCTCAAAGGGCAGGGCCTGATTCAGCACAGCTGCGCTGTGTTAGGGAGGAGCACTCATCTAAGCAGAATAAAGGTAGAGTTTATTCTACAGAGAATTATCCTGAGAATCAGCTTGAGCTTGATCATCTTCATTATCAGGAGGATCATCAGAAGCAGAAGCCAAACCGGACGGACAGAGAGGGAAAGAAACCCTTTGGAAGAAAGCGGAGTAAAGCCTTTGAGAGGTCTAGAAGAGTCCAGAGCAATACGTATACTGGGAGGCATTCCAAGGGCCAGCATACACCATTGGACTGGGGAAAGCCAGAGGAATGGTGCTGCAGAGCTAGGAATCTCCAGACGGTACCTGTGAGAGAGACGGCTGCACGTGGAAGGGACCCTAAGACCTGTGCCAGAAGGTATGTGAAGAGAGATCCAGTGTCCAGGGATCTGGATTGGAAGGCTGGACATAAGAACTGGACTACATACTGGCCAGGCTATATAGAGAGGAACTCTAACAGCAATGGAAGCTCAGGTATGAACACTGATCTATGCCCTAGCTATAACCTTGAAAGACAGCAGGGAAACACGTATTCTCCTGAAAGTGTTCCATTGGGAGATTCATCTGTGCCAATCCATGATATTGAACCCATGCTTGTTGAAGAAGAGGGGGTGATAGCAGATGAAGAATCTGTTTACATGGATTGCTCTCTGTCTAAACTCCTTTGGTGATTTTCTGTTATAAAGTACAGCAACCATCACAAAGAAATACAAACTTGTTCTTTAATCTACTCAGAAAAGCTCCTGTGTAGGATTTCTAGCCACGCAGTAGAAAGCAAGCCAGCTAAGGGGTTTTCAGCTGGATAACTGCTAGCAATTGAGCCTTACCTAATTGCTTGTGGGCTCTGAGAGAATCACTTCTGAATCTATGTGGGAAGATACAAGAAGTTAACCTGAGAAGAACAGTTTTTCCTTTCTTTGTGGCTTTTGTTTGTTGTTTGATATATTGCTAAGAGAATATTAGCTAAAGCCTACAGAAAAGACCAGTTTGTTGCCAACCAGGTCTTATTTCTTTTGCTTTGATTGCCTGACAAGTTCAAATGTTTTCTTAATTTTGTTTTTTCAAGTTTAACACTGAAAGCAAGTAACCTGATTTATGTGCTACCAAGCATATCTGTGTTGGGAGAAATAACCCCATAAATAAATATCTTATTGGCTTTACCCAAAAGCACAACTAATTATTGTGAGCAGCTGTGTCTGGTGTGAATGAACTGCATTGCCCACAATCCCTTGCAAATCATATAGATATATGCACTTGCCAAGACTGTGAAGATTCTCACCCAGGCAGCCGTCTGACACACCTCAATTAGGAGGTGGTGCTCCCTACCTTCTTCCCATGGCCTCACGCCAATGCAGCATCAGCCATCCTCCATACCTTGGACTGCAAACGAGCCCAATCCTTTTATCTACAGTGGACCCAGGGCTACCGCAAAGCCTCACAGCTTTTTGTCTCCTTTAACCCCCTGCTACATGGAGCAGGCGGTCACTAAACGGACCATATCTGTCTGGGTGGCGGCTTGCATTGCCTTCGCTCATAGCCGTGCCGGAGTCCCCCTGGAGCACCATGTCACAGCACACAATGTTAGGGCAATGGTGACCTCGGTCACGACCCTCTGGTCGATGCCGATGGCCGACATCTGCCGAGCTGCACATCTGGTCCTCTGTCCACACCTTTGCCACCCACTACTGCCTGGAGAGGGAGTCCCGATGGGATAGTGTTTTCGGCCACGCTGTACTCCGTAACCTCTTCGGGGTTTAGGCAACTCCTGCCCTTCAACCCTTCTTGTTCAGGCTACTAGAGCCATGGTTCTTCCTGGACACTGGGGTCCTCAGAGTCTGCTTTCAGATTCACTTGTGGCTGCTCACTGCTAGGCCGTGGTTTTTCTATAGATCCTTGGTAGTCTGTCGCTAGGGAGTCCCATATGTGAGGACTGACGTCCTGCTTGTTCCTGGAGAAAGCGTAGTTACTCACCTGTAATAAGTGTTCTCCAGGGATAGCAGGAATCAGTCCTCACAACCCTCCCTCCTCCCCTTGGAGTTGCTGTTCATTTTGGCCATCTTCTTGGTTGGGCTGTAGCTATGGCGCCCGACTGATCAAGATGGCACCCTTGGGCAAGAAGGGGACCATGCATGTGTGGTGGCATCTCCCAAAGACTTTTTTTGAAAGCTGGGGAGATGTTCTGCGAGGACTCCGTTGGCACCAACATCACCCATATGTTAAGACTGATTCTTGCTGTCCCTGGAGAGCACCTGTTACAGGTGAGTAATTACATTTTCTTGCTAATCTATTTTATTAAACAGAAAATATGTTCAAACTGCTTGGATTGTGAGACTATACAATAGAAAGATATAGCACAAAAAAGGAAAGATAAAATGATGGATAGTTTATCATATAATTATTTTTTACACGTACTAATGTTTTCTTTCTTTCTTTTGTAATGTACTGACTTATGTGTTTATATATTATTGCAAACTGCTTAATAACTTTCCAACTTGGTTCCTCATCAAATCTTTAGTCTTATTCTGTTTAGGATGGATTTTTGTTTCTTTGAAATTTAACCTTTGTTAATTCTATTTAAAAGCTGTAAAGCAGTTCTGCTTCACCAGATGGGTTAATTATAGTCCATATTTCAATAACCCATAATAACAAATTGCAGCAAGGTTCTAAACCAAATCTTCATAATCACTATTGTTTTCAAAGCTGCAGTTGAATCACAGCTCTTCTGTATCTCGGGCAACACAACTGAAGTTTTTAAGTGTGTTGGGAGACTTTCCACATTTGCCTTTCGCGTCAAAGACTGCTTTTTTTGTAGTTCTTTGCTAACACTTGTTGCTCTGGAGGGCTTCCTTATTCTTTCACTAGCTTAACAGGGCCTTTTGAAAGGTTAGGCCATGTATGTCCTGTGAAAATTGTTTGCTGTAGTTTGAATTAATCAAAGGAAAACAGCTTATATATAACACCGCTGCCCGTAGATTCCTACAAACTCAACTATATTTATTTATTTATTTAAAGTCTCTCTTATACCGCGCTATTTGAAATCAGTGCGGTTTACAATGAACATTAAACTACACATATTAGTTTGGTGATTTGTGCTTACAATAATCAGGTATAGTAACTTGGGTATACATTAAACAAGTTTCTTAACAGGGAAAAACATAATAACTATATACAAGCCACTTTATGCAGCTATATAAGGGTTATATGAACTGCACAAGACACTCAGACATGGCCAGGGAAGATAACTGATGCAGCTTTTGCGTTCACACAGCCCCCCTGTGAGTGTTCCCTTAGACTCCCCTCTTCTCATGATATGTTGTTTGTAGGCGAGGGTATGGGTTCTTTGGTTTACAAGGTAGTGCACTCTCTCTTGTTTGCACTGAACTGTCATCGTTTATGTTTATTGCAGTTGATATACTGCCTTTCAAATTACAACCAAGGTGGTTCCTTAACGTCCCTCCAGTCTGGTCCCGAAACCTCTGGGGTTCCGCTCCTCTTCTAGCAGCTTGGAGACTGAGAAACATCACACTTGTGATGTCACTGGTACATAAGCTTCGGAACCGCCTCCAGACACCAGTTACCTCAGTCTCCAAGCAGCTGGAGGGTGGTGAGCCGAGTACGGCTCACCAGAGGAGCAATTAAGGAGAGTTAGGAGCCAGTGGGTTTTGGCTAGTTAAGGGTCCGTTATTTTGGTCCTTTATTTTACTCAATTAATTTCTTTAATTTCTGTATTCTGTATTTCTTTATTTTACTCTGAGGCCTTCAGTTTGACTGGGCCGCGTAGGTACTGTGCTGCAGGGGCTAAGGTCCTTCCCCCCCCCCCCCCCCCGTGGCATCTGCTTGACTGGAGGGGGTCAAGGACTCACCAGAAGCAGTCTGGTACCGAGGCCCGTAGCGCGCAGAAGTGTTGCCTGCTGGAGCTACCGAGGCTGTCGGAGGTACAGGCAGTGCAGCAGGAGAGACGTTTCTGCCTCACATTCCTGCCCGGCGCTGAGAGCTCCGGCCCGGCGGCTCCTGCGCCTAGCGGTAGAGCCCAGAGCGGCAGAGATTGTGTCTTGGTGTCCCAGGCTGCAGGTAAGAGGGGCCTCGCTGATCGGGAGAGCCGGCAGGGCTCGGGGCGCCGTCTAGCGCAACGCCGCAGCGTCGGCGGGTCAGTCGAGCCGCGTGGAGAAAGCATGGGAAAAAAGGCCGCGTTTAGTTTTTTGGCCTTCAGCAGCTACTAGCAGTGTCGGGCAGCCTCGTTTCACGGCAGGGCTCTGGTGGTCAGTTTGGAGGGACGGAGAGTGCTTCATTGCATTTAATTTAATTTAAAAAAAAAAGAAATTAGAACAGGGAGCCTTAGCACTGCACAGTAGTTTGTTTGGTGCTGGGAGCAGGACACAGGGCTTAGGAGTGGTTGTTGAGGTCTGCTGCAGCACGGTGCTCAATAGGGCTAAAGCACCATTCAGAGGACAGGATGCCTAGACCTCTTTGTTTAATTTGTGGGGTTAAAAAAGGCACCCTGTCAGAAGCAGGGATTTGTAAGGGCTGCACTCAGACTGCAGCCCTGGAACTGGCCGCAGAGCAGGCAGAGGACGCTAGGGGGAAGGTCCCCATATCCCCTCATCAGCCAGGTTCCCCAAGCTTCCCTTCTCTGGAGCCCATGCCAGGCACATCGTCTTCTGAGCCTCCTGCTGCGCAGCCCGTACTGCCAGGAGGCTTGGCGGCGATTTTTTCTTCAGATTTTGTGATGCTGCTTCAGAAGGCCCTTAGCAGTTCTTCTGGTACACTGATTTCAGGGGCCTCTGAAGGGACCTCAGGGCTGAAACGGCCGGGGGCACCAATGGAGGCAGACATGACAGGTCTGTTGGCGAAGATGCCCAGGGCCGACAGGGAGCGGTCGGCTCAGTCCGTGCTATCAGAGGGCATCCGTTCAGAGGAGCAGGATATCGAGTTAGATTTGGAGGACGACCTGGAGGACTGCGAAATTGTGGAGCAGGAAGATCAGGCCAGGGTCGTGCGCGTTTTTTGGAGAGAGGAGTTGCCGGCTCTTATCTCATAAACGCTGAAGGCACTAAATATGCCGACGGGGGGGGTCCTCGGAGGATTCCTCCCTGGAGGATCCGTTGTTGCAGGCTTTTCGCAAGACTCAGAGTGCCTTCCCGGTGCACAGAGTGGTTAAGGAGATGATTCAGGAAGAATGGGATTTGCCGGAGTCTGTGCTAAATGGCTCCTGAGTGATGGCGCGGCTTTATCCGCTAGTGGACCAGGATCGGGAGTTGTTTAAGTCTCCCAGAGTTGATGCCGCAGTGTCAGCAGTTACTAAGAAAACTACCATTCCCGTTGAGGGGGGTGCGGCCCTTAAAGACCCCCAGGACCGGAGATTGGAGGCTCTGTTGAAACAGGTTTTTGAAGTCAATGCTCTCTCGATGCAAGCGTCTATTTGTGGAGCTTGGGTAGCGAGAGCATGCCTGAGATGGGTACAGCGTATTCAGACAGATAAAGCCAAGGAGATTTCGGCGGAGGCAGCCAGGTTGGAATCCGGGGCTGCCTATTTGGTGGATATTCATTATGACCTTATCAGGGCCTTTCTAAGAGCATGGTATCGGCGGTGGCTGCTCGGCGGTACCTTTGGCTACGCAACTGGGCGGCGGACGGAGCTTCCAAAGCACGGTTGAGTAAGCTTCCTTTTAGGGGGAAGCTATTGTTTGGAGAGGACTTGGATAAGTTGGTTAAGGATTTGGGGGAATCTAAGGGTGGCAGATTGCCGGAGGACAAACAGAAACAGGGGTGTCCCTCTTCTGGACCTAAGGGTCCGCTTCGAGATTTTCGACGCTTTCGTTTCCCCAGATTTGGACAATCTCAGCGTGTTACGGGGGGGCGGGTCGAGGATTTGGTACCTCCTCCTCCTCCGCTTCCTCAGGTTCTCGGAAGTCACAATGAAGCCGAGCGGGCCCAGGTGGGGTTGGTTCCCGTCGGGGGTCGGTTACGGGATTTTTACCCTGCTTGGGTCCATATCACGTCGGATCAGTGGGTGCTGGAAGTGATTCGAGAGGGCTATGCCTTAGAGTTCCAGAGACCAGTGAGAGATTCTTTCGTGCGGTCACCGTGTGGGGCAAGGCTCAAGCGAAGGGCAGTGCACGACATGGTGCGGAGGTTATTAGCCCTCAACGCAATACTGCCGGTTCCTTCAGACCAATGCGGCAGCGGTCGATACTCCATCTATTTCATAGTGCTGAAGAAAGAGGGTACTTTTCGGCCAATTTTGGACCTAAAGCGAGTAAACCGTTGTCTCAAAGTGTCTCATTTTCGGATGGAGACCTTGTGTTCAGTGATAGTGGCGGTTCAAAGAGGGGAGTTCCTCACATCCCTGGACCTCTCGGAGGCATATCTGCACATCCCGATACGAAGAGAGCACCAAAGGTTTCTCAGGTTTGCGGTGCTTTTGGGGCATTTTCAGTTCCAAGCGTTACCTTTTGGACTGGCGACAGCGCCGCGAACCTTCAAAAAAGTGATGGTGGTCGTGGCAGCGGCTCTGAGAAAAGGAGGGGGTACTAGTTCACCCTTATCTAGATGATTGGTTGATCCGAGCAAAGTCGAGAGCAGAAAGCGAAGCGGCAACCGCCAAGGTGGTGGAGTTTCTACAGAGTCTCGGCTGGGTGGTCAACATGTCCAAGAGCAAGTTGACCCCATCACAGCACCTGGAATATCTCGGAGCACGCTTCGATACAAACTTAGGGAAAGGTTTTCTACCAAAGCTGCGAGCGCAATGTCTTCGACAGATGGTCTGGGATTTTCTCCGCGTATCGTCCCCAACGGCGTGGAGCCTACATGCAGTTGCTGGGGACAATGGCAGCGATGCTCGAGTTGGTTCCCTGGGCACGAGCACACATGAGGCCGTTACAGAGGGCGTTGTTGCGAAGATGGTCCTATCAAACCCATGCGTTGACAAGGCGGCTGCCCTGTCTTCCGGAGACGCACGAGGCACTGCGCTGGTGGTTGCGACCAGGAAATCTGGAGAGAGGAATGTCCTTAGAGGCCCCCGAGTGGGTAGCGTTGATGACGGATGCTAGTCTCTCAGGTTGGGGGGCTCACTGTCAGGGCAGTTTCGCTCAGGGGCAATGGACAGAACTGGAAAGGAGCTGGCCCATCAACAGGCTAGAGTTGAGGGCGGTGGCGAAGGTGCTGTTCGGTCTTCGGCCTGCTCTCGCAGGCCGTTCGGGTGTTTTCCGACAATGTGACAGCGGTGGCGTATATCAATCGTCAAGGGGGCACCAGCAGTGCGGCTCTCGAAGCTGAGGTCGGGGATTTGTTCGCGTGGGCCGAGGAGAATCTTCTGGCACTGTCGGCAGCACATGTAGCAGGGGTGGACAATGTGGAGGCCGACTTCTTGAGTCGGGTTAAGGTAGACCCGGGAGAGTGGGTCCTTCACCCGGAAGTGTTCGCCTTGCTGGTCCGTCGTTGGGGGACGCCGGTGATGGATCTCATGGCGTCTTTTCAGTCGGCTCAGGTAGGTCGCTTCTTCAGCAGGAGAAGGGAGCGAATGTCGGAAGGGCTGGATGCTCTTATTCAGGCTTGGCCAGAGGATCAGCTTCTGTACGTGTTTCCGCCCTGGGTGTTGATAGGGCGAGTGCTGCAGCACATAGAGCGTCATCGGGGTCAGGTGATATTGATCGCGCCAGATTGGCCCTGGAGACCATGGTATGCGGACTTGATGAGACTTGTGATAGACCTGCCGTGGCGGCTTCCTTGGTGGGTAGACCTTCTTACTCGAGGGCCGCTGGTCATGCCTCACGTGGATCGGTTCTCGCTTACGGCCTGGCTCTTGAAAGGGCAAGGTTGACGGCAAAGGGGTACTCGGCGGCAGTTATTTCCACTTTGCTTAAGGCTCGTCGGCGTTCGACTTCTTTGGCCTATATTCGGGTCTGGCGAATTTTTGAGGCTTGGTGTCAGGAGCGGCAGCTCGAGGCATTGAGAGTCTCTATTTCGCAGGTCCTGTCGTTTCTGCAGGATGGTTTTCAAAAAGGTTTGGCAGCCTCGTCCCTAAGGGTGCAGCTAGCGGCTCTGTCCTGTTATAGAGGCAAGGTTCAAGGGGTGTCATTGGGAGTACATCCAGATATTAAACGTTTTTTAAGGGCAGTAGCCCTGTTGTGCCCTCCAAGGCGGCCGGTGCTACCGAACTGGGATTTGCCGCTAGTACTTGACGCGTTGGGGCGCGAACCCTTTGAACCGCTGTCGAGGGCGTCGCTTAAGGACCTGACCTTGAAGGTGGTATTCTTGGTGGCTATTGCGTCGGCGCGGCGAATTTCTGAGCTGCAAGCGTTGTCCTGTCGAAAACCCTTTCTATCTTTTAGTGAGTCAAAGGTAGTCCTGCGGCCGGTGCCTTCGTTTTTGCCAAAGGTGGTCTCGGTTTTTCATCTGAATCAAGTGGTTTCCTTGCGCGTTTTTGGTTCTGCAGCTGACAGCTCTTCCTCAAAACACTTACACGGCCTGGATGTCCGGAGGGCTTTGAAGCTCTACTTGCGTAGGACGGAGTCCTTCCGGAAGTCGGATAGGCTTTTTGTGCTATTTGCGGGGGTGCGAAAGGGAGAGGCAGCTTCTAAGGCTTCCATCGCCCGCTGGGTGAAGGAGGCGATCGCTTCTGCATATCTGCTCAAGGGCAGGTTAGTGCCGAAAGAGTTGCGAGCTCACTCTACGAGGGGGCAGGTGGCGTCCTGGGCGGAGTGCAGTTTGGTGCCGGCTGCGGAAATTTGTAAGGCAGCGACCTGGTCGTCTCTGCATTCTTTTGTTAAGCATTACTGGCTGGATGTCCAGGCGGGAAGGGATACCTGTTTTGGATCTGCGGTGCTTCAGGCAGGTCTGCAGGATCCCACCCATTGATTTTTCACTGCTCTGTTACATCCCCAGAGGTTTCGGGACCAGACTGGAGGGACATTAAGGAAGGTGAAATTAGACTTACCTGCTAATTGTTGTTCCTTACGGAACTCCAGTCTGGTCCCGTATCCCGCCCTGGGGTTTGTAGTTCTCGAGCGCCTGAAGCACGGGGAAGTTACAAGTAAGTAGCACAGGCAAGAGGAGAGCAGGTGAGTGCGTTTGTTTCCCCAACATAGGCATTCTTGCAGTTTAAGTAGATGCCATAATCCCTACAGGGGGGGAGGCGGACCGGGGCATTTCTGGAACAGTCTGCGGTCCAGGTGTGATTGTTGGGGGTTTGTGAATAAAGTTAGTCAGTGTTCTTGTTGGATATATTGTTTACTACTTAATTGTTGCTCCGGGGAGTCTGCTTTGTCAATAGGTTACTGGTGTCTGGAGGCGGTTCCGGAGCTTATGTACCAGTGACATCACAAGTGTGATGTTTCTCAGTCTCCAAGCTGCTAGAAGAGGAGCGGAACCCCAGAGGTTTCGGGACCAGACTGGAGTTCCGTAAGGAACAACAATTAGCAGGTAAGTCTAATTTCACCTTTACAATTCCAAAAATATAGAAATGGGCCAGAGGCACCGAAAAAGAAAGGAGGCATGAGTGGCCTAGTGGTTAGGACAGGGTACCTCAGGCCGGAGGGCCAGGGGTTCAATTCCCACCTGGGGACAGCAATCTCAGGCCGGAGGGACTGGGGTTTCTAGTCCTATAGGCACTCCTTGTGGCCTTGGGCAAGCCACTTAACCCTCCGTTGCCTCAGGTACACATAGATTGTGAGCCCTTTCGGGACGAGGGACTGTATCCAGTACCTGCTTATAGTGATTGTAAACCGCTCTGATGCCCTTCAGCCTGGGTGGTATATCAAGAAATTGCATAAACATAAACATCCACCCCTTGAGCCCAGGGAGCAGTAGGGCGCCTGGGGGAGTTCTCACTGGAGATTTTCTTACTTTTGCAGAAGGCGTTTTGCCTCCCGAGTGGCTCCTGAGCCCTGGAACACAGGGCTAAGAGGATGTCAGATGCAAAAGAGTATGAGTCAGGAGCAGTGGCGTTTAAGCGGGCTAGAGGCTTAGAGGAGTGGCAGCAATCGCCGTTGTCAGAGGGGCTGGATGGGGAAGACCTTAACACGGCGCTAGATCTGCAGGAGGAGATGGAAGAAGGAGAGACCCAGAACAGGAGGATCGGGCCCGGATTGTTCGGGTTTTCCACCGGGAGGAGCTACCCGTGCTCATCTTTATGCTTATGTTTATGTTTATGCAATTTCCCGATATACTGCCGAGGCCGAATGCCATTAGTGTGGTTTACAGTCACTACAAGTGGGTACTGATACAATTCCTCGTCCCCAAAGGGCTCATATTCTATATGTACCTTGGAAACCCTCAAGGTCCTGCATATGCTTGCTAACCTCCCGGCAGAGGAAGAGGCACTGTAGGATCCACTGTTCCAGGCGGTACGGAAATTTCAGAAAGTCTTACCAGTACATGGAGTAGTAGGACAGATGCATCTGGGATTTGTAATTTTGGTGGCACCAGACTGGCTGAGGTGCCAGTGGTATGCTGACCTGATTCGGATACTGGCGGATTGACTGTGGTGGCTTCCGGTTGGAAGGACCTCTTGACACAGGAGCCACTTCGTATGCCCCAGGTGGATCAATAATCACTTACGGCATGGCTCTTGAAAAGGCGAAGTTGAAGAAGAAAGGATAATCAGGCTCGGGGGTGGTCTACAAACCTGGCATGCATCTGCATAGGGCACATCTTTGAATCATGGTGCGGAGAGAGACAAGCACACCCTTCCATTGCCTCCGTCCCGGACATCTTGGCGTTCTTGCAATCCGGTTTTGATAAGGGTTTAGCTGCCAGTTCCTTGAGGGTGCATCTGGCGGTGATTTCCGGTTATTGAGGGAAAGGCCACAGGGTGCCGTTGGATGCACACCAGATGGGCTGAGCTTTCTATGGGCGGTGAACCACCTCCGTGTGCAAAAGAGGGCAGTGGTACCACCTTGGAATCTCAATCTAGTGCTGGCAGTGCTGTCTGGGAAACCATTTGAGCCAATGAGTCGAGCTTTCCTGAAGGATTTGAAAATGGTATTCCTGGTGGAAAATTTGCTTGGCATGCAGGATTTTGGAGCTTCGGACCCTGTCATGCCAGGAGCAATTCTTTTCCTTCTCCAAGGAGAAAGTGGTCCTGCACCCGGTACCTTCATTTTTGCCCAAGATGGTGTGAGCATTTCATGTAAATCAGGCTGTTTCCTTACTGGCTCTGGTGAGCTTGGATGTGGGTGAGAGCGGATATGGGCTCTGCCACTCCACAGCTGTGCCATTTGGATGCAAAGGTATGTGAAAAGGGCTTTGTCCTTTTGGAGATTGGACCGTCTGTTGGTTCTGTTTGGCGGGTCGCGCAAAAGTGAGGCGGCAGCTAAGCCTCCATTTCCAGATGGATCAGTGAGGCAATCATGCCTTCATACATCTTGAAAGGTAGAGCAGTGCCGGCGGGGTTGCAGACGCATTCCACGAGGGCTCAGGCAGCCTCTTGAGAAGAGTATAGTTTAGTTCCACTGGTGGAGATCTGTAGGGTGGCATACTTTATCTGAACATTTTTGCCTGGATGTCCAGGTGGCGGGGGACGCTCGTTTCGGATTGGCA
This sequence comes from Ichthyophis bannanicus, assembly GCA_033557465.1. Classification (NCBI taxonomy): domain Eukaryota; kingdom Metazoa; phylum Chordata; class Amphibia; order Gymnophiona; family Ichthyophiidae; genus Ichthyophis; species Ichthyophis bannanicus. The sequence goes on along the minus strand of CM066032.1, from coordinate 675,072,758 downwards.
GTGCTTCAGGTTGGTTGTGCGGGTCCCTCCCATTAGTTTAACTGCTCTGATACATCCCAGAGGTGCGGGACTGGATTGGAGGAACGATAAGGAAAGAGAAATTAAACTTACCTGCTAATTGTTGTTCCTTGAGGAACTCCAGTCAAGTCCCAGAACCCTCCCTGAGTGCTTTCTGTGATAATCTGTGCACACCCCGGTCCTGAAGCTGGTTCCCTTGCTGGAGGAAGTGGCCAGGGGGAGTCGGGGAGGGGCATGTAATCGGTGTTTGGGGGAGGGGTGGACCAGAAGAGCTGTCGGTTGCTCGCTCCCCGCTGGTTGGAGTTGCTCAAGCACTCAACAGGTAGGCCTCCCCATCCTGGAGGGGGGGACGGGGTATCCTTTCAAGGGGATGGAGGGGGTACTAGTTTATTTAGTCGTAGAAATGTTTGTTGCATGTTTAACTACTTAGTTGTTGCTCCTCTGAGTCTGCTTTGTCAATAGGTACCGGGGCTGGTGGGAGGTGCTGGCTGCATATGTACACTAGTGTCAGCAAAAAGATGACATGCTCAGTCTCCAAGCTGCTGGAGGAGGTGCACTACCCAGAGGTGCGGGACTGGACTGGAGTTCCTTAAAGAACAACAATTAGCAGGTAAGTCTAATTTCTCTTTAGCGGGATGGGAACAGCTGGGGGAAGTAGAAAAGCAATGGCAAAACTGAAAGGGAATATTTTAAGAGCAACAAACCTTTTTGTTAGTAAAGTAAATAAATGTACAAGGAAAAGGATGATGCTATGGTTCTCAAAAGAAATAGCTGAAAAGGTGAAGAAAAAAGAGTGGCCTTTATAAAATACAAGAGATCACAGAAAGAGGAAGAAAAACTTAGAGAAGCTAGGAAAGTAGTCAGGAAAGCAAAGATACAAATAGAAGAAGAAATAGTGCAGTAAAGTGGGGGTGACAAGACATTTTTCAGATATGTTGGTGAGAGGAGGAAGTGCTAAAGTGGTATTGTACGATTCAAACTTGGAGAGGAACATGTAGAAGCTGATGAGGATAAAGCAAAATTGCTTAACAGATATTTTTGATCTGTGTTTACAGATGAAGGGCTTGGAGCTGCATCTCAGAAAACATCCACAAATAGGAACAGTAGTGAAGGAGATCTTGAATGATTTTAAGAAGATTGTGTTCGTGAGGAACTACCTAAACTAAAAGTAGACAAAGCGTTGGAGCTGGATGGGATGCATCCAAGAGTATTGAAGGAACTTGGGGATGTTCTAGCAGTTTCACTGACTAACCTTTTCAATGCTTCTTTAGAGTTGGGAGTGGTCACAGAGGACTGGAGAAAGGCGCATGTGGTCCATTTACACAAAAGTGGAAGTAAGGATGAGGTTGAGAATTACAGGCAGGTTAGTCTGACCTCTGTGGAATGTAAATGAATGGAAACTGCTAAAACAGAGGATAGTGAGGTTTTTTGAGTCCAATGGATTGCAGGATCCGAGACAGCATGGTTTTACTAGGGGCAGGTCTTGTCAGACAAATCTAATATATTTCTTTGACTGGGTGGCCAGAGAGTTAGATTGAGGGAGAGCCCTGGATATGGTATACTTAGATTTCAGTAAAGCCTTTGACACCATTCCACACAGACAACTTATACATAAATTGAGCATCCTAGGAATAGATCCTAAAGTGACTGACTAGGTTAGAAATTGGTTGAGTGGGAGGCAACAAAGGTTATAGGTAAATGGAGCTTACTCTAAGGAGAAGGATATAACCAGTGGTGTGCTGCAGGGATCTATTCTTGGTCTGATTCTTTTTAACATTTTTATTAGTGATATTGCTCAAGGGCTGTCAGGTAAGGTTTGCCTCTTTGCAGATGATACCAAAATCTGCAAGAGTAGACACCCAGTGTAACAAACATAACTTTTTACACAATAACAGACACCTTAGTGAAGCAGAGAGTTACTTTAATTGCATTACATTCTTGCAAGAAAGGGTGAAATGCTTGACTAAGCATTCACACCTATCCTCTGTTTCACAGTTCTTTTATAGTACACTATGTCCTTGCCCACTTCCAGCATGTCCATAACTCATTGATACTTCTGCACCTGTGTGTCAGGCTACGTGTTATTAGCCACGTAAACTCTCTTCCAGGATGCAGACATAAAGTAAAGGAAGTCAGAAAATCATTACATACTACACTATGTCCTCGCCCACTTCCAGCATGTCTATAAATCATTGATTAATTCTGTCTCACTCCACTTCTTTGTACTTCCGCACCTGTGACGGGCTTCGTATTACTAGTCACATAGTCTCTCCTTCCAGGATGCAGACATACAACAAAGGGAGTCAGAAAGTCATTACATACAAAATTATATTACAGAATGGTGAATGAATGGAATACAAGAATTATGTTACATTGTAAAAATAACATATCACATTTGTTTATATCACCGGGAAGGAGTAGATAACGTGAGGAGGGATCTCGCTAAGCTTGAAGAATGGTCAAGAATTTGGCAGCTGAGATTTAACGCTAAAAAATGCAGGGTCATGCATTTGGGCTGCAAAAATCTAAGGGAGCAGTACGGGTGGAATATTTCTGTCCACAGAAGAAGAGCAAGACCTGGGGGTGATTGTTTCTGATGATCTTAAGGTGGTTAAACAGGTAGAAAAGGTGATGGCAAAAACCAGAAGGATGCTTGGATGCATAGGGAGAGGAATGACCAGCAGAAAGAAGGGAGGTAATAGTGCCTTTGTATAAGTCTGTGGTGACACCTCATTTGTAGTATTGTGTGCAATTCTGGAGACCACACTTTCAAAAGGATATAAACAGGATCGACTCTGTGCAGAGGGTGGCTACCAAAATGATCAGTGGACTTCGTCATGAGGCATATAGGGACAAACTTAAAGATCTCAATATGTATACTTTGGAGGAAAGGCTGGAGAAAGGAGATATGATAGATATATTTAAATACCTCCGTGGCATAAATGCACAGGAAGAGAGCCTCTTTCAATTGAAAGAAAGCCCTGCAACAAGGAGGCATAGGATGAAGGTGAAAGGGGATATACTCAAGAGTAATATGCGGAAATATTTCTTTACAAAAAGAATAGTAGATGCGTGGAAGTCTCCCAGTGTAGGTAGTAGAGACCAGGACAGTATTGGCCCGATTCTATCATGACCCAGACGTACAAAGGAAATCGTGATTCTGATCCTTCGGGGCACATCCAGCCCCGCTGGATCAGAATCGTGAACAGCATTGTACGTGCAGGCCGGGACTGCGATTCAGTTAGCCCAGCTAACTCAGCCAGGGCTTTTAAATGGAGCTGCGGCGCCATGGTGTCCCCTTGCCATGGGCATCGCAGCTCCATTTAAAAGCCGCGATGCTGGCCACTGCCCCAAAAAGTTAATTCCCCACAGCCCTACCCCCGATCCAGCCTCCTAAGGCCAGGGTCGGGCTGCGGGGAATTAACTTGGTCCCCCCCCAGCCCCTTCTGCGCCCCAAATCAAAAGGAAAAAAAACGTCCGGGCAGGTTATTTCACCTCAGGAGTGGAAAACCTCCCCAGCCAATTTGCCGGCCACTGCCTACCCACTCTCCGCCCCTGGGCCACCTCTTCCCCGCCCCCGACTAACTTCTCCGCACACCCGGCAGAGAAGTTATTCGGGGGCCTGCAGCTGCACAAATAGCGGGGACGTCTGTTGGGATGTCCATCCCTGCTATTTATGGTTCGGAATAAGCCCTCTGTGAATTCAAGAAAGATCTTTAAAAGAAATAAAAGGACTATAGTAATTGGTATGGAAGTGCAGAATGGATAGGCCATATGGTCTTTTTCTGCCATCATGTTACTATAGTTTTTATTAAGACCAATAGCAGAAATATGGGGATGGTTGAATGTTTGAAGGACTTGGAGGAATTGGGGAGCAGTTGAAAAGGACAAAATGCTATGGAGTGGATGAGGAAGGGACAGATCTTCCGTGAAGGAGATGGAGGGTACAAATGGGAGATGTGAAAAGAGAAATGGAAGCCTGGATGGGGGGTAAGAAATAAGAAAGGGCCTGGAGGTGAAGAGAGGAGGAGTGCTAGGGAATCAGCTGGGACTGACTAAGGGGTGAGAAGCAGAAGGTGGTAAATGAGGCTGGGGAGAAGATGAGCACAGAGGGAGGAACTGGGGGACTAGAAAGTGGGTGAAAGATGGAGGGATAGGATGCTGGCAAAAGAATGAGACAGATGTGGAATGGAAGGACTAGTGAAGTAAAGTTAAGAAATAGAAAGCTGGTAAGTAGGTGAACGGTGAAAAGAGGGAGACTGAAAGAAGGAGAAAAGAATGGAATGAAGCTATGGTTAGGTAAAAGACAAATGACAGAAGTAGAAGGATCAATATCAGAAATGTAGAGAAGGAAAGGACGAAGAAAACAGGGTGTGTGAAGAAACAGAAAATAGAAATGGGATCCTGGAAAAGGACTTGGAAGAAAACCAACAAGAGGAAGTAGAAAAGAGAGGCTGGGATTGACCCAGCTGGAAAAATTAAATGATCGGTCAAGAAAGGTGCAAAAGTGTGTCAGTTTTTAGAGAATGAATTATGTCTGCTTTGAAAATGTGCATTTCTTATAGTTCATTACAGGAGGACATGCATTTCTTTTTCTCTTTCTTTCGTGTTTCACATCTGAGTGTCTGATTTGGCGGTTTTCCATTTCAATTTTTGTTTATATATTTGTTTCAAATTTTATAGTTTCCTATTCTTTAATTGGTGTTGGTCTTTGTTTTCCATATGTAATGGAGGTAAGGGATTCTGTTAACATGTAGCTTCTCTCTAGGAATCTGTAGTAGTTCAGCTTTTTTTCTGGGGCTAGTTTCGTGATCTTTGCAGTTTTCCGGGTCATGCCGCATCTTGGTAAGTGCAATCAATGTTTCAGCCATCATTCTATGGCTTTCTTCACCCTGGCTGAAACGTTGGTTCCACTTACCAAGACGTGGCATGACCTGGAAAACTGCAAAGATCACAAAAAAGCCACAGAATGATAGCTGAAACATTGGTTCCACTTACAAAATGTAGCTTGACCTGGAAAACGCTAAAGATCTTGTTACTGGGGTTTTAAAATATTTGCAGTGCTGATTTTCCATAGGTAGGTTTGGTGCAATTTGAGTTCTTGATGCTGGTGTCAAGTGTTCATATGCAGGGTTTTGTGTATGACGCACATTGTCTACCAGTGGAGGGAGACAGTAGTGGTGTCACTGATGTGAGACTGAAATTCAAATAGAATTTTTTTTGTATGTTTAATTGTAAAGTGAAACACTCTTCTTCTGCCCTGCATCGGTTGTTGAGAGAGTTTTATTGGCGAGGCTGGGCATGTTCCATATGATTGTATAATTATGCAAATAATTATGCCCTATCAGACTGATATTCAAAGGCAATTAGGCGTTTGCTGACAAATGCATCATTAGCTTAACTGTGTAGTTTCAAAAATATACAGATATCAGACTGTTTACACTGCAAATGGCCAGAAATTATCTGTATACTTGTGGGACATTTAGAGGAGGAGCAAGGGCTAGCCAAAAAGGGCTAACCTCTCCCCCTCCCTGCCCTCCCTTTCCTCTCTTTCCTGTAGTCTCGTCTATTTAAATGTCTTGGGTGCTTTCCTGTCTTATATTGTAACTTCCAATCTTTTTCTTTCTTTCTCCGACCTACTGTAAGATTTTGCTTTACTGTACACCGCTATGTTCTAAATGTAATGGCGGTATATCAAGTGCAATAAAACATAAAACATAAACAAAAAATATCCAGGTAGTGGCAATATTACACATTTAATTTAGGCTTGTGGATCAGACCTAACCTAAACATATAGTACAATGACCAAGCCATCACTCTGTCTATGCAGCACCGCTATTTATATGGATAGTGACACAGAATCCATAGATTAAGTTAAATGGAAGGATGGCATTTAAGACGCCAGTGGATTGAAAATTTACTCCTGTTTGCGGAGCTTGCACTGCAAGATTGGACCCAAGGTTCGTGGGAGGTGCAAAAGCAAAAGTTGGATCAAAATGCTACAACCCCTTAAGCTGGCCCTGCCAGCAGAGTGTGGACACTTTGGAGCAGCTCTAAGGAAACTTAGAGAAAGAGCAAATTTAGCTTGTGAGTAACCACTCTAAAGGGCCACTTCCTCACTTGAGCTCATCATGGGAGATGCCCATTAGGTCACCCTTAGAACCAGTGCCTTCCTGGGTTTGCCAAGGAGGAGGGATGTCTGTTCGGTTCTCTGTCCCTTATCCTCCGAACGGCTAGTTGAACAGTCAGAATTGTTGGATCAGGACCCTGGAGGAATCAGTTGCACAGCCTCAGTGCCTCCCTTTCTCTTCCCCCGCTCCCCCCATCTCTCCCCTCAAAGATGGCATGAAGATTCAAGAGTTATATGGCTGCAGGCCTTGGTAGCAGGGGTCCACCTTTCATTACTTGGGCTCCCTGGGGTGAATACTGAATTGAGGTTCCTGCTTCTGTGCCAAATTTCTCTTCAGTATTGTCTGTGGGGGCCCCTGACTTCTGCTGTTTAGTGGGGCAATTGTCAGGTCAGGGATTGGAACCATTGGTACTCATTGTTTTTTTTTTCCCACCGGTTCCTGCCTTGTACTGGTGCTGCATCCATATTTTACTGGCATTTGGCTGTGCTGTAACCCACGTACCTTGCTGCAGCGTTAGTATGCTCTGTATCTGCATGCTCTAGCATATGCCATGAGCACATGCGTTTGTTGTGTGTCATGAGTATGTGCTTTGGAGCATTATCTCTACAATATAGGGTAGCTTCACGCTCCTGGTTTGTGCACAATAGCTGAATCTTTCCACAGTGCACCTTGTTTGGACGGAAGGGTTTGCATCAGGAAGCCACTCTATTTGACATAGGCACTTGTCTGCTGGGAGGAGACACTGCCTTTTTGCTCTCTCTTTGTGACTTGGACGTATCTTCTGCTACTTCAGCTCTGCAGGTATGCATGGGGACTGCTGGAGAAAGAGACAGCGCCCTGGCTCGGGATTCCTCTGCCTGTTCTTTAGAGCTTGGCCTGCCAGAACCTTCTCAGTGGGATTCCCCAGTGACTAGCCTGCCTACTGCTATGGGGACAGCCAAAGCAGCTGCACAGTTGTCAACCTATGGCCTATCTTCTCCAGAATTCTTCCTCTTTCTTTTCTTTTCTGCCATAAGCATGGTCTTTCTGGTGTGGTAATTTGGACCCATCTGCCTCAAGTGGGTCGAACCTGCAGGAGCCTCCCTACAGAAGTGCCCCCAGAAGAAAATGGCTTCAGAGTGCACTACTCAACTGTTCTAATCCAAAGATTTGGCCTTGCATTCTGGGAAATCAAGCAGTGACTTCATTAGTGAAGAAGACAAACTGCTGGCTCTGGACTACCAGGGTGATTCTCTCGTTCGTTTGTTTTAGAAAGAGGAGCTGGCTGTGCCAATTGATCAAATTTTCTCTGCCCTGCGGCTGTCAGATGCTGCATCAGCAGAGCCAGAGCCACAAGTGTACCCCCTCTGGCAGGAGGGTCAGAAAACCCTCCAAGGCATTTCCTCCCGGAGGTCCTTAAGTGCATGATACTCATGAAATGGGAATCAACTGCCGACCTGATGAAAGGGAGCGAGGTCATGAGTCTGCTCTATACCCTCCTCAGGAAGACCTTGCTGCCTGGATGCAGTTGCACCAGGTAGATGCAATGTACCACATTTCTGTGGAGGATGGTACAGCCTTCAAGGACCAAGTGGATCAGAAGGTCAAGTCTTTCCTAAAGAGTCAGTTTTTGTCTGCCTCTCATTTTCCAGACAGTAGTTTGTAGAGAGCTTATGGCTCATGCCCATTGGATTCCGTTGCTCCCTCAGGATGACACTTTGATGCTTTTGGAATATGCAGCAGCTTTCCTGGTGGATGCCAGGTATAATTTGGTCCGCTTGGTGGCCAAAGACATTGTGTGTTCCATGGTGACACATCGATTGGTTTTGGCTTCACCACTGAAATATACAAACATGACGGCAGAAAAAGACCATATGGCCTGTCCAGTCTGCCTTTTCATACCAACTACTATAGTCTCTTTCTCTCCGTTAGAGATTTTCTGTGTTTGTTCCTTGCTTTCTTGAATTCAGATACAGTCCTAGTTTCTACTACCTCCACTGGGAGACTATTCCACATATCTACCATTCTTTATGTAAAGAAATATTTACCCATTTTACTGCTGAGTCTATCCCCTTTCACCTTCATTCTATGCCCCCTTGTTGCAGAGTTCTCTTTCTATTGAAAGAGACTCTCCTCAGTGCATTTATGCCAGAGGTATTTAAACGTCTCTATCATATCTCCTCTCTTCCACCTTTCCTCCAAAATATACATATTGAGATCTTTAAGTCTGTCCCCATATGCCTTATGATGGAGCCCAATCATTTTGGTTGCCACCCTCTGCACTGACTCCATCCTATTTATATCCTTTTGAAGACATGGTCTCAAGAATAGCACACAGTATTCCAAATATGGTTTCAGCAAAGACTTATACAGAGACAACATACACGGCGTCCAAGTCCCATTTATCTGGACTTCGTTTCATGGGGACACTTGGGTTTGGGAGTTTTTCGAAAAGTTGGTCAAGTAGCTGGGAGTTAAATCTGTTCTCCAGTGACTTTGTTGAATTTTCTTGGAAGTGACCCAAGTCCTCTCTAATGGAGGATACCATTGACCCTCGGCTGGAAGCTGTAGAACTGGAAATGAATGCTCCTTCAATAAAATATTTAAAAAAGGGAACTGCTTCCTGTACAGACTTGACCTATTGCTTTCCCTGCTGTAACTGAAGTTGTGAAAAGGATTTCTGCTATTTGTAGTTTGTTTGGTAGATTTTTAAGAAAGCTGTTTAGATTTTTAGTTTTTGCATCAGCATGTTTTCAGATAACTTGCCTTTCTTTTTCTTTGCAAGTGCCAGGATGTATTCCAAGATGCATCTGTGGTGGAGTACTGTTTCCCCTGCAGTTTTATAGCTGTAGTATTCATTAGGGAGCATTGACAGTAGTAGCAGTTGCTTCTGTTTGTTTTTTTTTCTTGGATACTACTCCAACTGACTGTCACTGTTCTGCTGGTCCTACCGGACTTCTGACTGCAATTCATCTGCAGCCCTTCCCCCCAGTCTTCAATCTCCACTACACTCATTTCTTGGCTACCCCCCCCCCCCCCAACTTTATTTCCAAACACCTCAAAATTTCTATCCACATTACTATGCCACTTCTCTTTTCCCCTCCTCAGATCATCCTCCACTTCCCCCTACTCTCATTATTCCATAAAACATGCATTATGGCCATTTCTGTGTTTTTCCACCCAGTTGGTTGATCTTTTTGCCTAGATTGTGAGAAAAATTGGCAGGTTGCGAGTTATGTTTTTTTGAGCTGTTGCCTGTCTACACGTTGTGGGGAAAAAAATTGAGCCCCCCCCCCCAAAAAAAGGTAAAGTCCCCAGCCCTTGGCTGCATCTCATTAGTCAGGTCCTGGATCAGCACATCTTTAACTGAGATGTGGCTGAATTGGAGTGACTGACTGCCATGGCCAAGCTGATTGGCTTGAGGGCATGGCCATGTGGTGGGGTAGATCTGACTACACATAATGAACTGTCAAACCAGTCAATCGGGGAAGGGGAGGGCGGGGTCGCTGATTTGAGCTACTTTCTCACCTACATTGGGTTAGAAATTTTCAGCTCATCTGGCAACCTTGAAAATAGGGACAATGTTTGAATTCTTCCGTAGTTGCTACTGAGCCTGCTTTCTCAGCTGGCACCTACTGCCTTTCTGATTTCTAGTCTTTGAAATAAGTCTAGTCCACTCTTTTTGTTGTGTGTTTTGTGCACACAGAAGACCTTCGCTAGCCCTTACTTCTTACTGACTCTGGTCCCTTTTTACTGCAGGCAGCTTAGAAACATAGAAACATAACGACAGATAAAGGCCATGTGACCTAGCCAGTCTGCTCAGTATAATTACATCTCAGTCATGGCTTTCCATGACCATGTCTTCTTAACTGCCACTAAATCAAAATCCGCTTCTTCCATTAAAACATCAACATTTACATAAGAGCATAAGATAAGCCATACTGGGTCAGACCAAGGTCCATCAAGCCCAGTATCCTGTTTCCAACAGTGGTCAATCTAGGTCATAAGTACCTAGCAGTCTCCCCAAAAGACACAGGTCCCTCAATGCATGTATTGGGTCAAGCAGTGATATCCTGGGCCCCTTTTAATAATGGTTTATGGACCTTTCCTTCAGGAACTTGTCCAAACCTTTTTTAAACCCAGCTACACTAACAGCTTTTACTACATCCTCCAGTAACAAATTCCAGAGTGTGATTACACCTTGAGTGAAAAAATATTTCTCTTATTAGTCTTAAATAGGTTACCCTGTAGCTTCATTGCATGTCCCCTAGTCTTTTTATATTCAGATGACGTAAACAATCGATCTACGTTTACCCGTTCCACTCCATTCATTAATTTATAGACCTCTATCATATCTCCCCTCAGCTGTCTCTTTTCCAGGTTGAAGAGCCCTAACCCTTTAGCCTCTCTTCATAGGAGTATCCTTTCCATCCCCTTTTCCATTTTGGTGGCTCTTCTCTGTACCTTTTCTAATAACGCTATATCCTTTTTAAGATATGGCGACAAGAATTGGACACAATATTCAAGTGCGGTCGCACCATGGAACGATACAGAGGCATTATAATATCTTTTGTCTTATTTTCCATTCCTTTCCTTATGATACCTAGCATTCTATTTTCTCTCTTGGCTGCCGCTGCACAGTGGGCGGAGGGTTTTAACAACATGTTATCACGATGACGCCTAAATCTTTTTTCTGGGTTGTGATTCTCAATGTGGAACCTTGCATTGTGTAACCATAGTTCGGGTGGTTCTTTCCTAGGTGCATAACTTTGCACTTGTCCACATTAAATTTCATCTGCCATTTGGATGCCCAGTCTTCCAATTTATCAAGATCCTCTTGCAGTTTTCCACAATCCTCTTGGGTTTTAACTACTTTAAATAGTTTTGTGTCATCTGCAAATTTGATAACCTCACTGGCTATTCCAATTTCCAGGTCATTTATGAATATGTCAAAAAGCAGTGGACCCAGCACAGATCCCTGCGGTACTCCACTATTCACCTTTTTCTATTGTGAAAATTGGCCATTTAGCCCTACCCTCTGCTTTCTATCTTTTAACCAGTTCCTGATCCACAATAGTACACTGCCTCCTATACCATGACTTTTTAGTTTTGCCAAAAGTCTCTGATGAGGGTCCTTGTCAAAGGCTTTCTGAAAGTCCAGATATACTATATCAACCGACTCACCTTTGTCTACCTGTTTATTCACACCTTCAAAAAAACATAACAAATTAGTAAGACAAGGTCTTCCTTGTCTAAAGCCATGTTGGCTGTCTACCATTAAGCCATGACTATCTACATGATGAGTAATTTTTTATGATGGTTCCTACCATTTTTCCTGATACTGACGTCAGGCTCACCAGTCTGTGGTTTCCCGGATCACCCCTGGAGGGCCCGTGCTCTGAAGGGGCGTGTCCAAAGGGGCAGACCCGCCCCTTTGGAGCCCCTTCGGAGCCTAGAGGAGCATCTAATACCAGGCTGTTATATGGCTGCTAATGGGGAAACATAAAAAGAAATCTCTTCTACCTGTTACATCGACTGGTAAGTCGATAAAAGTGGTCGGGCCTATGGACAGTCATTTTAAGTCCATGGCTCCTCCCCTTGTTGTTAATTCATCGACGGATTCCTCTAGTACAGCTAGTCCTGGTTTGCTTAGTTTGTCTCCTGATCCGCGTAGGGTTATATCCCCACCCAGCATGGAGCCTCAGTTGTCGGGTGAGGGCCCTACCTCTAGTTTAGAGGAGGTAGCCTCTCCCGGTTTGATGAAACTCTCTGATTCTTTCCTGAGATTGAATTCTACAAATAAGTCTCTACCTCTTCCTTTTGAATTTTCCTCAATTTCTGATAATGTAAACCCTCCGAAGGATGGGTCGCTTCAGGATATATGGCAGATTGTTTCCCGAACTGAGATATCATTGAAATCCTCATTGGCGAAAATCTCCCAATTTACTAAAGAGACTGTGGAGACATTGGCTGAGCATCATGACAGATTGGTAACTCTTGAGTCTAATAAATCTAAGATGGAGACTCAAATCTCCACTATGCAGGGGGTTTTAACGTCTTCTGTCCAGGACTCTTTGTTGCTACATCGTCATGATGAACTTTTTGAAAATGCTCTGCGAATAAAGAATCTTCGTATGCTAAATTTCCCCCGCACTCACTACCTATCTCCACATATATTACTTTCTAAATATTTGAAAGATGTTTTGAAAATTTTAGATCCTGATTCTATAGCAATATCTAAATTATATTATTTACCTACTGGTACTAGAGAGAATATGGTTGTAGATCCGGAGACTGGTAGTGCTGTTGCGGGGGAAATAGATCTGTTCAGAGCTTAGATCTCTCTGCTTTCTTGGAGACTTCGACAGAGGAGATACCCACTCGTGCTACCTTGTTGGTATCTTTTTCGTTGGAGAAAAATAAGGATTTGATCTTTCGTTCTTATTTTAAGTATAGGCATGAAAGGTTCTTTGGACAGGCGATACAGGTTTTTCCTGATGTAAGTCGTAGTACTCAAATGAAGAGGAAAGCCTTTTTAGCGCTCTGCCCTCGTGTCGTGGCGCTTGGGGCCTCCTTTTCGTTAAAATTTCCCTGTAAATGTGTGGTTGTAAATAAGGGTAAGTCCTATATCTTTTTTGATTCTTCCCAGTTGGAAGTCTTTCTACAAGGATTGGGCTGAGGGTTTTGTCTTTTGATATTGCCTACTTTATTTTAGGGCTCCTGCTTAGTATAGGGGATTGTTTTATAACTTTGGCTCCTTTCTCTGCAGTGATCTGCTACTTGTTATTTTGTATCACACTCCATTTTGTGGGCTAGGTTTGTTATGTTATTATTGTTGACAATTTTCTCTAATGAAATGTTGATTTCCTGTATTTCCTATGTTTTCCCTTAATAAAAGGATTTAAATTAAAAAAAAAAAAATTGGGGTTACATTGGCGATCCTCCAATCTTCAGGTATTACAGATGATTTTAGTGATAGATAGTTCACAGATTAGTAATAGCAGGTCTGCAATCTCATATTTCAGTTCTTTCAACACCCTTGGATGTATACCATCTGGTCCAGGTGATTTGCTACTCTTCAGTTTATCAAATAGTTTATTTATTTATTTATTTATTTAACATTTTTTATATACCGCACTATTCATCATCAGTGCGGTTTACATTGAACAACAACATACCTGTCAGTACATGACTGATCTAGGTTTACAGATAACAGGGAAAATCAACTGGGTGTGAACTGGGGAATAACTATCTAAATAATTATACATAATTATATATACATTGAATAGGTTACAACAAGATTTGATATTTGATAAGAATACAGTGTTTTCACATTTTGATCTTTTGTTCTGGGTTGTTGTTATGTGTAGTAGTTTTCTGAGTAATACGGGAGCCGGTTTTATTGTGTGTATGGTAGCTTGAAGTGTAAAGTGAATAAATAGTGCTTGATGGACTTTCTAAATTGAGTGATATCCCTGATTGATCTGATGTTTGGAGGTAGTCTGTTCCAGCACTGGGGAGCATAGGACACAAAAGCTCTGTTAGTAGTTTGTTGTGTCCATTTTGTGGAGATACTAGTTGTAATACATCTTCCTAGGGTATCGATATTTCTTTCAATTTTTCCACAGTATCACCTTTAAATACCACTTCAGTCATGGGTAACATCCCTACATCTTCCTCAGTAAAGACCAAAGCAAAGAATTCATTCAGTCTCTCCGCTATTGCCTTGTCCCCTCTTAGTGCGCCTTTTACCCCTGTGTCATCTAATGGTCCAACTGACTCTCTTACAGGTTTTTTGCTACGAATGTACTTGAAAGAGTCTTTATTACGTGTTTTTGCCTCCACAACAAGTTTCTTCTCAAATTCTCTCTTTGCCTGCCTTATCAATGCCTTGCATTTAACTTGCCAGTGCTTGTACTGTTTCCAGTTTTCATCATTTGGCTCTTTTTTCCATTTCCTGAGAGATGCTTTTTTGGCAACAACAGCCTCTCTGACCTTACCTTTAAACCATACTGGCAGTTTTTTGGACTTCCTTCCACTTTTCTTAAAGCGTGGAATACAGCTGGTCTGGGCTTCCAAGATAGTATTTTTTAAACAACACCCAAGCTTGATGTAAGTCTTCGACCTTTGCAACTGCTCCTTTTAGTTTTTTTCTTAACTATTTTCCTCATTTTATCATTGTCTCCCTTTTGAAAGTTAAAAGGTAGTACTGTAGATTTCTTTACCATTGCTCCTCCATTAATTAAATCAAACGCGATCATGCTATGATCGCTATTGTCAAGTGGCCCCAACACCCTTATCTCTTGCACCAGATCTGGTGTTCCACTAAGGACTAAGTCCAAAATGGCTTCCCCTCTGGTCAGATCATGAACCAACTGCTCCAAGAAGCAGTCATTTATTTCATCTAGAAACTTTATATCCCTAGCATGTCCTGCCGTGATACTGACCCAGTCAGTACCGGGGTAATTGAAATCACCCATTATTATTACTGTTCTTTTGTTAGCTTCCTTGATTTCTTTGAGCATTTCATCATCCATTTGTTCATTCTGGCCAGGCAGTCGATAGTACAACCCCACTGCCATCGCCTTCCCCTTTTTACATGGAATTTCAATCCATAGAGATTCTACAGCTAATTTTGTTTCCTGCAATACAAACTTTAATCCTTTGTGACTCAATGTCCTTTCTAACATAGAGCGCAACCCCTCCACCAATTTGATCAGTTCTTTCATTATGATATAGTTTGTTCTGAGGTATCAGTGTTCCACTGGTTGTCCTCCTTCCACCATGTCTTTGAAATACCAATCATATCTAACTTCTTATTTAGTGCTATATTCATGTGTATACCATGGACTGCCTGAAGAACAAACCAGTCGGTACTAGAGGAGATCAAACCTAAGCTTTCTTTAGAAACTCAGATGACAAGACTTCGACTTTCATACTTTGGACACATCATGCGAAGAGAGAGATCATTAGAGAAAGACATTATGCTTGGCAAGATAGAAGGTCAACGCAAAAGAGGAAGGCCAGCAATGAGATGGATCGATACAATAACAGCAGCTACGGGTACCAGTCTGTCAACAATGAGCCGCCTGACTAAAGACCGAACACAATTTAGGATAGCTATCCAGAGGGTCGCCATGAGTCAACTCCGACTCGACGGCACTTAACAACAACAAGTGCTATATTTTTTTACTCTACCATTCTTATTTTTTAGACTTCTAGCGTTTGCATACAAGCATTTTAGAGACTGTATGTTATTCATATTAATCTGGTTATCGGTAGGCAGGGGCAATTTGGAATCTTTAAGCTCTGTCTGCTCTGTACTCGAGGGCATTTGGGCTACCTTTGTCTTTATTGGAACCTCTCTGCTGATGTGCCCTAACTTCATTTTTTTGATAGTATCCTTCTAAGATACATTGTTCTGAACCATGCGCTATTGGGCGACTGTCAGCTCTCCCCTATTATCTAGTTTAAAAGCTGCTCTATCTCCTTTTTAAAGGTTAATGCCAGTAGCCTGGTTCCATCCCAGTTAAGGTGAAGCCCATCCCTTCGGAAGAGCCCCTCCTTTCCCCAGAATGTTCCCCAGTTCCTAACAAATCCAAAACCCTCATCCTTGCACCATTGTCTCATCCACGCATTGAGACTCCGGAGCTCTGCCTGCCTTTTGAGCCCTGCGCGTGGAATGGGAAGCATTTCAGAGAACGCTACCCTGGAAGTTCTGGATTTCAACTTCCTACCTAAAAGCCTAAATTTAGTCTCTAGAACCTCCCTACCACATTTTCCTATGTCATTGGTACCGACAGGTACCAAGACAGCAGACTCCTCCCCAGCACTATCTAAGACCTTGTCTAGGTGGCGCATGAGGTCTGCTACCTTCACACTAGGCAGGCATGTTGCCTGGCGATCCTTATGTCCACCAGCCACCTAGCTATCTACATGCCTAGTGATCGAATCACCAACTATAACGGCTGTCCTAACCCTTCCCTCATGAGCACATGGCCCTGGAGAAACTTCCTTGGTGTGAGAGGGTTTTTTCATCACCTGGAGGATAGGTCCTAGCTATTGGATCACTTTCTGCCACACCAGTGTGATGCCCTCTTGTCATGTGACCTCTCTCCTCCATGGCAACAGGGATGTTGCCAGACTGGAGCTGGAACTTCAGAACTATATCCCTATAGGTCTCGTCTATGTATCTCTCTGTCTTCCTTATGTCTTCCAAGTCTGCTATTCTTGCCTCCAGAGATCGGACTAGTTTCCTGAGAGCAAAGAGCTCCTTACACCTTGTGCACACGTAAGACCCCTTACCAACTGGGAGAAAATCATACATGTGATACTCAATGCAAAAGACTGGAAAGCCCTCCATCTCACTGCTGGATTGCTGTCTGCATCTGCGTTTTAAGGTTGTGTTTAGATATTTAAGTTCTTTACTTACTAAGGGTTGCTGGGGATACTTATACTAATAAAACTATACCTAATACGTTTAATGTACTTTGTTCACCTGAAGTTTAATTAATCTCAGGTCCTTATTGTATGCTGATGAGAAGCTGCACCTGTGAATGAATATGGCACCTCCTTTCGTTTAAGAGGTTTAAGCACCTATAAAGCTACGATTATCCCAGGGGTGGGTGGGTGTCAGGGAGGGAGGGAGGGAGGGAAAGAAGACTTGTTAAGAACTAGCTGCTACATAGTACCCTGTCCTGTGCTTCTAAGGTAATCAAATAGTATCTTATTTCCTATATTACAGCCATATATACACACTGCTTTCCAGATGTTGCCCCCTTTGCTCATTTCTACAGTGGTATTTAATGGCTTTTACTTACCTGGGAGTTTTCTTCATCCGTCCCCAACAAAATCTAGTTTAAAGATCTCTTTAGTAGATTAGCCAGTCTACTGCCGAAGACACTTTGACCCTTCTTAGATAGCTGGACACCAAATCTGCTCAGCAGCCTTTGGAAAATCATCCTATAGTTCAGGGAACCAAAATGCTTTTTTACACCATCCACGCAGTCATGCATTCATCTCTTTGGATGAGAGCTTCTTTGCCTCGTCCTTTATTCTCAGTGGAAAAGATTGAGAACACTATCTGCATAGCTATCTGCTTCACCCTCTCTGCAGAGCCATTAAGTCACTCTTGATGTACTTGGAGGGATACTTAGTAGTATCATTTGTGCCCACATGGATGAACAGCATTGGATAATAGTCAATAGGCTTGAAGAGTCTTGGCAAACACTTCATAATATTTTGGGTTTTGGCACTTGTCAGACATCGTATCTCCCAGGACATCAAGTCTGTTTCTGGGATGTTTTTGCCTCCTCCCAGGGCTGCATACCAGTTCTTCAATTCAGGGGGATGGTGTACTTAAAGTTTGAGTGTCAATTCTGCAGGCTCTGACGACCCATGACCATCTCTTTGTTCTGTAACATACTATCTTCACCTCTTTTGGAGAGCTTAGATGTCTCAAAAAGCATCTCATCAATGTACTTGCTGTCACAGATGCTTCTCAGCTTTGCCACATTTTCTCTCAGCTCCTCCACATGTTTTATGAGGGATTCGGCTTGCAGGCATTTTGCATATGGAACCAGTACCTCACCTGGGTTTGGGCTGCTCATCTGGACAGAGGCAGAAATTGTAACAGGGGCAACAGTTTTGCAACACGATTTTTCCCAGCCATTGTTAAATTGACGCTTTTGTACTTAGCTTGCAATGGATACCCTCTAAAAATGGCCTGAATAAACTTACAACAGCATTTTAGCATCACTTTTACTCTTTCAATAGGAAATATGAAGTACTGTAACTAAGTTGTCAACTTATAAGATACCAAAAAATGATTCCAGTAAGCACTCTTGCTAGTTGGAGGCTAGAAAATTAAAAAAAACCAAAAACACTTTTAATTACATGCCATGCAAAACATTTTTAATCTACTGATTACTCTTCTTGGGCTATGGATTTAGCCTTAACCCTAAAGATTGTAATGATCCACAAGTAACATCATATTTACTGGATGTAGATGACTTGAAACTATACTTCCAGTGATCAACATTTAGTACAACAATTCATGTAGTGAAAAGCTTTTCCAATAATATCATGGTGACTTTTGGTTGCTAGGGCAACCTTTCTTAGAGGAAATTTGGACAAAACAAAACCTCTCTCTGACTATGAGGAGTAGATGAAGAGGCAGCAGTCCAGCATAAATTATGGAAAGAAAAGATCAGCAAAGAATATTTCAGTAAGTTAAACTGATATTGAAAAGTGCTTAAACAGCACAAAATAAGATATAAGACATTAATCAGCTAGCAAGTTCCATGTTCTCCTACTGATTGGAATTGTAGACTGGCAGCATAATCTTGAAAAACTGGATGCATGAAAATGAAAATCCCTCTATGCCCACAAGATAATTTATTAAAATCAGTGTATGCCGAGACACTACGTGACAAGACCTGAAAGAGAAATGGATCTCATAGGAATATAATGTACATACAGAGCTACTATTATGTTTTGTGAAGTTCTTTATATAGATTAGACTGTAAGCTCTGATGAACAGGGACTTTGTCTTACATCTAAATATGTAGTGCTGTGTATGCTATGCAAATGATAAGTAGTAGTAGTAGTGGTACTTTAACAGCATTAACAGACCTAAATACACAGAAAGCATTCAAGTATGAAAGTAAATATTCAGAATTGGTCTCCGTTATTAAACTTGGGTAAGCCTTCAAACAAATAGAAGAAATAAGTGTGATTCCACTAGTACAAGCAGAAAAGGACAGCAGAATTTGTAAATCAAGAGAAAACTGTTTAAAGAACTAGATCAGTAAATGAGGGAAAATATAGTAAATTGATAAAAACAATGAGGAGTCCAAAATATTACTCCTGGAATCATGCAACTATCAGAACCAATCACATGAATGAATGAGAGATTAACAATTGCAGCCCACAGTGGATTGATTACAGATGAGATGGTTCACTGCAAGCATAGAAGAACTGGTAAAATGGATATATGTGGGCTCTTTAATGAAAAGCTGACATTTCAGTGATGGCTGCATAGATGGGAGAAAATTTGTATACTGAAAGACACAATAAGGTGGCACATTTCATCCATTAGACACTGAAAATGCTGGTAAAGCACTGAGATCATGCCATGATCTTAAGAAAATAGTGGAGAATGAAAAAGATGTGATCACCTGGGACATTCCCATTCTAACTGATTGGAGGTTTGATGTAGGAAAACCAGATATAGTGATAAAGGAGAAAAACAGGAGAGAGGCCAAATGATTATTCTGTATATCATGTGAAGAGAAATGGCTGATCCTTGAATATCAAGAAATCCAGTCGGAGACCAAGAAAATGTGGCACAGAAATACAGAAATATTTTCCATCATGCTGGGTGCCACAGGCTTATTTAAAAGCAATAGCCAAGCACATTTTGATAAGTTGCCTATATATATTACATCTTATGACTCCAAAAGTAAGCGCCACGCAAGTACTGCAGTGAGTATTAGCAGTACATTTGTGAGATTGAGTTCATACTCCACATATCCTGGCTTAGGATGGAGGTTAATTATTTTCATGGTATGTACAAAATTGATCTATATGGAGACATTGCCCTCAATGTAGCTAAATCTTGAAAATGATTTGATGATACTTCTCTTTGATAGGTGAATCACTGTGAAAATTGTATTTTAACTGCAGGGAACCTCTATCTTGTAGCCAGCATCAGGAGCAGCTTGTGATATTAGCTCATTTTCTATGCCACTGAAGGAGAAAGGATGTGATGTCACTTATGCGTACAGATTCTGATAGCTGTCCTTTAGAAAGAATAAAAGAGAAGATGTGAGCTGCTGTTTTTTCATATCTCAAAACCAGAATGAGAATAGATATAGAGGAATACATTTATCAGAAAAAATTCTTAATTGTTTCACTATCAAAGTATTCTCCAGGAACAAATGGGAAGTCAGCCTCACATATGTTCTCACATATGGGTGAAGTCTACACTGACGGAACCTGCGTGGTAACTTCTCCCCAGCTTTCAAAGAAAGCCTTTGTGAGCTGTACTATACATGTGTGGTTCCCTTCCTGCCCAAGGGTGCCATCTTGCTTCAGTCTCCTTTT
This sequence comes from Ichthyophis bannanicus, assembly GCA_033557465.1. Taxonomy (NCBI): domain Eukaryota; kingdom Metazoa; phylum Chordata; class Amphibia; order Gymnophiona; family Ichthyophiidae; genus Ichthyophis; species Ichthyophis bannanicus. Next base: position 675,052,524 of record CM066032.1, on the reverse strand, counting down.
TTCTGCAGAGCTCATCGGACACGTGTCTGTTCCCCCAGAAAAAGTTGATGATTTTTGTCTTTTTTTTTTTTTGCTTTCTACGGTAGCATACAGGTGCCTTTTTCCACCCCCAAGCCCGCTTCTCTCAGCATTGTGTCCTCTGGTTCTTTTTCCTTTTCCTTTCTTACTTTTTCATTTGGCACAGGTTTGCGTCTATTTCCTGGCCAGGCCTGTTGAATTTGACCGCGCTGGGGCCGTCTTCCCCGCCATGGCTTCGGCCAGTGGCTTCAAGCCCATTCGACTGCTGCACTCATAATATGTCACACACTAATTCGCACAACTGCTGCCTTTAATGCTTCGGGCTGGAACGCGATGCCTTGTTCTGTGGTCTCTGTAAGCAGATGACCCATAAAGCCTTCAGGAAACATCAGCAGCAGTGTGAGTCTATTTTTCAGACGACCGCCCCGGAGTCCTCCGCGAGAGCCTCTAGCATCCGCGGAGAACATGTGGCCTCGGAGCCCTGGAACCACAGAAGCTCTAGCCAGAATTCCCGCTTCGAGGATTGCACCAAGAAGGGCCAGAAGACCTCGAGGACCCCATCAGGTGATGAGTCTAGGAAAGAGGGGAATCCCATGGGCCCCAGTCCTGCAGCCCTCAGCAGGAGGCCGAGGACGATGGCAAGAAGCTGCCATCCAAGTTGCCTCGCCAGGAACCGTCCATGTCCCGGGACCGGTCTCGGACGCCCAAGGCTATCCTGGTCAAGGACTCCCTCCTTGATGGAGCCAGTGCTGGGTCCAAAGTACTCTGTGCCCATGCTGAAGGCTGCAGAGCCATCTGGCCTTGAGAACAGGATGGTGGCCTTGGAGCGTAGTTTGTCTGCCTTCATGGCCCAGCAGCAGGCTCTGATGCTCGGTTCCTCTGGGTCATCACTCCCAACCACTGGGCCCTTCACCGTGAGAGACTCTCCAGAAGTCGAGCCGATTCTTGAGCACCACTGGCCTCGAGAGACGCCTTGGCCACGGTCCTGGGGCTGCGGTCCTCACCACTCAGTGACCTCTGCTCTGAGTGCTGGGTCACCATGGCCCGAGGTCCTTGGGGTCTGGCCAGCACCCTGAGTCCTGGAGGACCCCCAACTCCTTCTCTGAGCCGGATTCGGATTCTGAGACTGAGGACAATGAGTCCCAGATACCCGCCATCACTGCGATGTGCTCTCGGTCCTCTCCCCATCGGAGTCGAGGCGCCGGTCCCCACCCGAGGACATGGCTTTCTTTGACTTCGTGCAGGAATTGACCAAGGCTCTGGCCTTTGTCACTGAGTCGGAGGAGAACCTGGCCGGAGGAGCTCGCCGGGTTCTCGGCTGGTCTCTCGGAGGAACCCCTCCAGCGGTTCCAGACCCTGGCCTCAGCAGTCGGGGAGTGCTCAAAGTTTATCACTTGAGCAGCCTACAATGGCTTCAAGTCAGCAGCTAGAGTAGCTGCAATGGGCATTAGTGGCTACAGTCCTTCGACCTGGAGCAATGGGTCCAGGACAAATTGGTCAACGTCCCTTGCTGTGGAGAGAACTTCTTCAGCAAACCCATGACAGACAAGGCTGCCGAGTTGGAGTCCGAGTTCCTGACTAGGACCAGGCTCTTCAAGAAGATTGCTGACCCTTCCCGGAGGAAGGCTTCAGGTAGAAGGCCCTCATACCCAAAGAAGAGAGAGGCTTATGGAAACTACCCTCAATACCATGCCTTCCCAGCTCCCCAACAGGGCCAGCAAGCCAAGGAACAAGGGCATGGCCCATGTTTGCCTAAGACCCCCAAACACCACCCCACACCCTCTGCGTAACCTGGGGGGGTTTTGGCTCCTTGTTCATAGCCTCTCCTTCCCCAGGAGGCACAGCCCTGCAGCACACATCGGGGCATCTGGTGCTCTTTTTCCACATGACCTCCATTACTACAGACATGTGGGCCCTTTGGGTGGTGAGAGAGGGTTACCTCCACCAGACACCCCCACCATTCTTCCCGGTGGAGTCCCTCAGGATTCTCCTCCACTGGGACCTGCTCCGGCAGCAACTCGCAGGCCTTCAGGAGGACCAGGTGGTGGAACCCATCTCAGCCCACCTCAGGGGCACAGGGTTCTACTCCCACTGCTTCCTGGTACCAAAAAAGGACCAAAGGATTCTGCCCCATCCTCATCCCGTGGGACCTCAACAGATTCCTGGTGAAGAAAAATTTCAAAATGCTCTCTCTTAGAACATTGCTGCAATACCTCCAACAGGGAGACTGGCTATGCTTCTTGGACCTAAAGGATGCGTACACACACATCCTCATCAGTACCTCTGCTTTGTGGTCAGAGGAGAACATTATCAGTACAGAATGTTACTCTTCGGCCTGGCCTCCGTCCCTAGGGTATTCAAATGCTTGGCAGTGGTTGCAGCCCATCTCAGACTCCAGGGGGTATTCGTCTTCCACTATCTGGACAACTGGCTTGTAAAGGGCAGCAAGGCCGTCGAGGCCTGTCAAGCGACAGCACGCACCATCCTCCTGCTGGAGCACCTCAGTTTCATCATAAATTACCCGAAGTCCCATCTCCAGCCATCCCAGGACCTGGAGTTCATAGGGGCTTGGCTGGACACCATCCAAGCTAGGGCCTTTCTCTATTGGGACAGGACCCTACACCTCCAAGCCCTTGCTGCACACACAGAGCGCCATCGCTCGACGTCGGCCTGCCTCATGCTCTACCTGCTGGGACATATGGCATCCACAATTCATGTCACTCCAGATACTTGTTTGTGGATGTGGATGGCCCAGTGGGCCCTCCGCTCGCAGTGGTCCCATGCCACAGAACACTTGCAGGACAGGGGTGCTCATCACCCATCCCCTGGCTCTCTCTCTTGACTGGTGGCAAAACCTCCATTGTCTACTGGCCAAGATGCCCTTCCAGCTCCCCACACCCCAAAGGATCCTCACTATGGATGCCTCCAAGCTGGGGTGCGGAGCACATTACAATGATCTCTGCACTCAGGGCAGCTGGTCACTGATGGTGAGTCTCCAGCAAATCGACCTTCTGGAGCTCCGAGCTGTAGCCTTAGCTCTCCGTGCTTTTCGTCACAATCTCCAGCACCAGACGGTGCTGGTTCAGACCAACAACCAGGTGGCGATGTTCTACATCAACAAGCAGGGAGCAAAGAGTTTGGCCCTGCTCTGCTAGGAAGCAGTGAGCCTCTGCTCATATGCCAGCAGCAATGGGATTCTCCTATGGGCAGTTTACCTCCTGGGCAAGGACAGCACCCTGATGGATTTGCTCAGCCGGGTCCTCCAGCCGCATGAGAGGAGGCTGGACCCTAGAGTGACTGGCTAGCTCTTTCAGCACTTGGAGCTCCAGAGGGTGGACTTCTTTGCCAGTCTGGCCAATGAACAACTGCCTCGTTTCTGTTCCCAGCAGCCGCTCGCCTCCCAGGTGGTGGCAGATGCATTTCTGATCTCTTGGGCGGAGTGCCTCCTTTACTCCTTCCCACCCACACCACCAAGACCTTGTTCAAGGTCCAGCGCGACAGGGCCACAGTGATCCTGGTAGCCCTGTGATGGTCCAGGCTGCTGTGGTTTCCCCTGCTCCTTTGCCTGGCCATATCCCCCTGGTTCCCCTGGGTTGCAACCCAGGCCCACTGGCGCAAGAGGAGGGCTCTTTCCTGCATCCCAGCCCTGGGGTCTCTGACACTCACGGCCTGGCTTCTGAAAGGGTAGCCCTGGCCCCTTTCAATCTCTCTATTGAAGTGGAGGAGGTCCTCCTCCCTTCCCGCAAAACCTCCACCCATTGGGCACATGCCATCAAGTGGCAGAGGTTCTCTCTGGTGCACAGAGTGTCTGGTAAACCCTTTCTCCTGCTCCGTCCAGCTAATGCTGCAGTACCTACTTCAGCTGTCCCAGGAAGGGCTGAAGTCTAACTCTGTAAGAGTGCACCTCAGCACTCTCGAGGTGCACCACCATCTCATTGAGGGCAAACCCCTCTTTGCTCAATGCCTTGTGTCTTGCTTCCTCAGGGGGCTCTTCCTGTTAAAGCCACCCATCCACCTGCTTGCAGCAGAATGTGACCTTAATGTTGTGCTCTCCAAGCTCACCGTGCCACCCTTTGAGCCCCTTTGGCTTCTGCCACCTCAAATATCTCTCCTGGAAGGTGGTGTTCCTCTTGGCGCTCACCTCTGCCTGCAAAGTCAACAAGCTTCAGGCGTTGGTGGCAGAACCACCATATACTAGGTTTTACAAAAACAGTGTCCGCTTGCACCCCAACTTTCTAGCCAAGATGGTATCTCCATTCCATCTCAACCAGCAGGTGGTGCTCCCCACCTTCTTCCCATGGCCTCACGCCAGCAGGGTGGAGGAAGTTCTATACACACTGGACTGTAAGCCAGCATTCGCCTTTTATTTCAGGTACACCGAGGAGCACTGCCGAGCTTCTCAGCTCTGTTTCCTATGGCCCAAGTCAGTTGGGAGCTGCAGTCTCTAAGCGGACCCGGTCCAACTGGGTTGCTGACTGCATTACCTTCTCATATGAGCAGGCTGGTCTCTTGCTGGAGCGCCGTGTCATGGTGCACAGCGTCTGGGCCATGGCAGCCTCTGTAGCGAACTTGTCTCCGTTCCCTTGTCAGAAATATGCCAGTCCACCACCTGGTCCTCAGTCCACACTTTTGCAGTTCACTACTGCCTGGAGAGAGTCCTGCTGGGACAGCGCCTTTGGCCAGGCAGTACTCCATCATTTGTTTGGGCTATAGGCTACTCCTGCCCTCTGAACCTTTGGTGTATTTAGGCTACCGGTGCATTGGTTCCTCACTGGGCACCAGGGCCGCTTGGGAGTCTGTTATCTCTCGACTCATTGCTGCTTCTCACTGTTCCCCCTTTTTTTCTAGTCCCCTGTGAGCTTTTTATGGGTTTTTCGGTAGCCCGTAGCTAGGGAATCTCGTATGTGAGGACTGACTTTCTGCTTGTTCCCAGAGAAAGCATAGTTACTCACCTGTAACAGGTGTTCTCTGGGGACAGCAGGAATCAGTCCTTACAACCCTCCCTCCTTCCAGTGGTGTTGCTTTTCTTTTTGCCGTCTTGTGCTATGATATCATACTGAGGCAAGATGGCACCATTGGGTGGGAAGGAGACCACACATGCTTACTACATCTCACAAAGGTTTTCTTTGAAAGCTGGGGAGAGATTACTGCGTGGGCTCCATCAGCGCCAATGTGAGGACATATGTGAGGATTGATTTTCTGCTTGTTCCCGGAGAACTCCTGTTACAAGTGAGTAATTATGCTCTCTGAGCAAGGTACAGATTTGCTGAATAATTTACCAGTAAGGAGTCATATATCAATAGGATAAAATTAAGAGACCGGTATAGAGACCATACAATAGTTGTTCTACCTAAGAAAGGTTAAAAGTATTTGCAGCAAATAATTAAGACTCAAGTGTCAACAGGAGAAGAAATAGAAAAACAGTTGTGTCAAGGACTGAAATATTGGGATGAAGGAGAGCATCATTGTATGAAAGTCAGAGGGTTTGGAAACAAAAGTATGAGAGTGCACACTAAAGTTTATTAGAACTGTTTGTAAGAGGATGTGTCCCCCCTCATGACCTTTCCTGCATCAGTGCTGTTTGCTTAAGGTCCTGAATTTTTTCCCAGATATACCTACAATGCTTGAGGGGCATAGTCTTTTCAATGATATCACCAGTATTGTGGAATAGATTCCCATCAGAGTTAAGAAGTGGAACTGATGTGATGACATTTCACAAGAAATTAAAAACTTTCTTGTTTCTAGTTCATATGTGAAGATCGAGGTGTAATTTGAGGGAGCTATTCATTTTACTTCATCTCCTCAGCAATGGAAAACTATTCAATGATGTATGTGCACTGTTTTTTTTAGTTCGATTTTATTGTAATCTGTGTTTTGTATTTACTATTGTGAGCTGCTTTGAATGAGTATTTAGGTATTGTGAGTGATGTCTTTAAAAAACATTAATTTAAATAAATAGACTGCCATAGAAGCAGGACCAGTGTTAGACATGCAGAGGTCAAGGGCAGAAACTGGTGAGAGGGCTCCAAAGCACTTCTGTAGGCTATGCCTCTTTCAGCTTGGGGCAGATTAGAGGGCCTCATGTGGCATGGGGCCTAGAGTACTTGCTGTGTTTGCCACCCCTAACGTCAGCCCTGCTTGGAAGTAGCTTGAGGTTCCATCAGGCAGACACAGAAAGAAACCCAGATGTTTCTAGTTAAAATGTCTAAGCTTGATGGAAGAGCCATCTCTTTACCTAGTGGCAGAGTATTAATAAATTGGTGGCTAGTCTGCTCTGTCTGGGGAAGGAATTCCATATCCAGGGGATAAAGGAGGAAAAGACACAATTTACATGTTTAGCCAACCTGGAATCTTTAGGAGCAGACCACAAAGTCTTATCAGCTCATTTACCTAATATTTTTTGCATTCATTTATTTATAATAGTTCAGTGATTCTCTAAAGATTTGTACCTTTTTTATACTAGTTTTTTTTCTTTCCCATCTCACCATGTCAAGAAATATTCTTTATGACGGTATATGATGCACAGGGTTGTTTTTCGCAGCTTTATAAGCTTGCCTCTTCTCCTTCAAGACAATTTGACTAGGTTATACAGAATTTCTCAATACCTGAGGACTGAAAGGAAGTCATAAGATATGACTAAAAGGAAGTCACAAGATATGCCATATAGGGCCAGTCCCAGAGTGTTAAAGGTGTTGGTGCCCTAAGCAAACCTTAAACCTTACATCCCCCCCACCCCAGTTGTCAAAATCTATTATTTAGCTTTGAATGATGTGCTCTTTGCTGCCTGCCAGAAATTGCCACCCTGGTGACATACTGGGTCAAAAATTAGAAAGACTAGGAGACATACTATGAAGCTACAATGTGGCACATTAAAGACTAATTGGAGAAAATATTCTTTCTCTCAACACATAATCAAACTTTGGAATTGGTTGCTGGAGGATGTCGTAAAAGCTATTAGTTTAGCTGGGTTTGAGAGGTTTGGCCAAGTTCATAAAAGAGGTTGGAAATGTCCGTAAACCATTATTAAAGTGAACTGGAGAAATCCACTACTGACCCTTGAGATAAAGAGCATGGAATTGTGTCTGCCTTTTGGGATTCTGAGAGGAATTGGATTGACCACTGTTGTTAACAGGATAATGGGCTTGATGGACCTTGGTTTGACCCAGTATGGCATTCCTTACATTCTTATGGTGGGAAAGGCAGGCCTAAAGGTGAGAGGGAGGATCAGGGCCATTGGGGGGAGGGATCTTCCCACCCCACCCTACCCTACCCTGTGTCTGTAGCACTTAGAACTTAAAACTGGCACTGGCAAATTTGATAATGCACTAATAATTTGAGATTTTAGTTATCCTGGTATTGATCAGGAAAATCTCTCATCAGGACATACTAGAGATATTTTCTTAATACCATAAATGACAGCTTCATGAAGCAGCTGGTCCAAGAATTGTGCAGAAGGGAAACTACTTAAATCAAGTACTTACTGGTATACAGAATATTTATTTATTTAATTCTCTTATATACCGCGCTATTCTGCATCAGTGCGGTTTACATTGAACAAACTGAAATTACATTGAACAGGGCATTATAACTTGGAGATAACTATTTTACAGGGAACATGGGCTATGGAGGGTTAAGTGGCTTGCCCAAGACCACAAGGAGCACCTGTGGGACTAGAAACCCCAGTGATGCAAGAGGTAATGGTGATGGGGCCACCGGGCAATAGTGGTCACAATGCAATCAAATTTGTCATCCCTTAAGGAAGATTTTTAATTTTAAAAAGGAAGAACGTAAGAAGAACATAAGAAATGCCTTACTGGATCAGACCAAGGTCCATTAAGCCCAGTATCCTGTTTCCAGCAGTGGCCATTTCAGGCCACAAGTACCTGGCAGGTTCCCAAAGAGGTACACAGGTTCTACAGTGCTTGTCCTGGGGCAAGCAGTGGATTTCCCGGGTCCTCTTTACATCCTTCAGTAATGAATTCCATTGTTTGGTTACACATTGAGTAAAAAAATATTTTCTCTTATTAGTCTTAAATGGGTTGCATTATAGTTTCATTGTGTGTCCTCTAGTCTTTCTACTTTTTGATGACTTAAACAACCCACTTCATTCATTAATTTATAGTCCTCTATCATATCCCCCCTCAGCCATCTCTTTTTCAAGCTGAAGAGCCCCAACCTTTTAAGCCTCTCCTCGTAGGAGTATCCTTCCATTCCCTTTATCATTTTTGTTGCTTTTCTTTGTACCTTTTCTAATTCAGCTATATCCTTTTTAAAATTTATTTATTTTTATTTACATTCTCTTATATACCGCATCTGTGTGGTTTACATTGAACAAACTGAAATTACATTGAACAGGGCATTATAACTTGGAGATAACTATTTTACAGGGAACATGGGCTATTGAGGGTTAAGTGGCTTGCCCAAGACCACAAGGAGCTCCTGTGGGACTAGAAACCCTAGTTCTTCCGGCCCAAGGTTGCTGTCCTCTAGTGGGATTTGAACCCCTGACCTTCTGGCTTGAAGTACCTTGCCCCAACCACTAGGCCACTCCTCCACTCCACTCCTCCTAGGTCACTCCACCAAAATATGGTGACCAGAATTGCACACAATGATAGACTATGATAGAATGGCGAAATTAGAAAATAACTAAAAGCGGTTGTAAGGATCAAAACTTTGCATGGGATGTGGGCATTATTTAAAAAGATTTGTGGTTTTTATCTTTGCCCTTGGACATTGCTAGTTAATCTGTGGTGGTAAAGGCCGAATGGAGCTTAGGACTGCTGAACTGGTTGACTGTCATGTACTGGTGGACTGTGAGGGACCTGGTGCCAGTAAGGATGCTGTACAACCTGGGTGCTTAGCCCTGTCTCTGTGATGGGTTTAATTCTGCCCTCTGATGTCACCCAAAGCCTTTCTTTGCTCTTATAAGCTGCTAGGTGTGTTACCTAAAGCAATTTGGAAGAGCAAATTTGGGGAGAATTAGAGTGGATTCTGGATGTTCTCTCTCCAGGTTTTGTGAATATTTGTCTAAATAGGTTGGGTTGAGTGAGTGGTTGTATTTGTTTGTGGTACTGGCATTTGCTTTCGTGTTTAGAGTTTGATCTAGGGGTCAGATTGTAAGTTATTGGTCAAGATGTAGGTATGATGCGGTGTCCTAGGGCTAGAAAGTGAAAGGACAGATGTAGATACTTTGATGGAGAGTCCACTAATCACAAAGAAGGGGTCCGTTACTCCTTGACCATTCTTAATTCAGTATTGATTAGTGTTAGAGCTCTTAAATCTAAGGTATAAGGGAGGCAAGATGGCCGTCACACCAGTTGGATTCAATTTTCCTCTAATCTTGTTACCTGAATGAGCATGCATCCCTGCAAGAGAAGGGGTGCAGTTCATGAGGTCCCTGCAGCTAAGGGCGCTCCCTCTCAATGCTGTCCTATGGACAGGTTCATCCACTGTGAAGTCGATTGGCTGACTCTGCTGCAATCTTTGGAGGTGTGCCAGAGAGATTATTGCAGCGTGAGACTTGGCTAAGCCCTGAGGATCGCTGTCCCCCTGCCGACACTGCACTGGAGCATGGAAAGATCTGGTGGAATGCTGGATTCCAGTGTGGGTGGGACTGCCTATCCTGACCTTGATGGAGCAATGGCCGGAGCAGAAGAGATTCAGGCCTTGACTGAGCAGCAGGGAACTTCTCAGCAGGAATTGTCTGAAGCGGTTGCTGTGGGATCTGGACCACTAGCCGAGCTATCATCAGTGAGTCAGGTGGTTCTTTCTAAATCTGTGGTGATGACATTAGATGCACTTTGGGAAGCTATTTCCAAGCTGCAGAACTCTGTTCTTTCTCAATTTGCTGCTGTTAAACAGCTTATCTTTAGCCATTTCATAAAAAGGTGCAAGTTTTGGAAAATGTTAGAACTTTGGGGCAGAAAGTAGAGGCTGTGGAAGTGAAACACAATAAGTCCTCTGCTATGGAAGAAGTCTTTGTTTAAGATAATTTTGTTTTGCATAGAAAAATTCAGAACTTAGATAATTGTTTGAGTTGTAAGACTTAGGGGCTTGTTTACAAAGCCGCGGTAGTGGTTCGCGATCGCAGCCGCGGCCCCATTGAAATCAATGGGGCCGCGGCTCCGATTACGATCGCAAACCGCTACCGCGGCTTTGTAAACAAGCCCCTTAGTTTCAAAATTGTCCTAAACTTTGAATTATGCCTCCTATTTCCATACTCAAAAAATATTTCCCCGACAGCTGGGAGCAAGTTGGTGTCATGTTAGGACGCTCCTGCTGCTGCTCTTACTTCTTGGTGGATCATCTTTTTTTTTTTTTTTAAATGTTGAAATTTTTTTATTGAGCAACAAGATGATTAGGACATGAGCAAAACACAGACAATCCTGTACATCCATTACATCATGAATCTCAGTAGCTTCCATTGCATGAATGGTAAAATAGCAAAATATATCAAAATGTATCAAACATAACAAAACAGAGCATTAACATAATATAACAATTAAGACCCCAGGACTAGTAGAGCAACAGTAGCGCTACTGATCTTATCCAGTGGAGGGTAGAGGAGGCAAGTCAGTAAGATTTCCCCTTGCTTATCACTGCCACACACCCTTCAGAAACAGAATGAAACAAGACCTTAATGTGACCCTACCAGCTCTCCCTCTGCCTAGTCGTCACATACTTACATCCATCTTGCTGGTCATCTATGAAAGCGGGAGAGAGAGATTACATGAACTCATACCCTAATCCCTCCAACCCACAAACCATATAAGCTCTAATTTTCCCCCCAAACCCCTTATACTCATCCCAAGCCCACCCCCCTCCCCCCAATCCCCACCCCCTCCCTCAAACCTCCAATTAAGAAGAATAAGAGGAAGAAGAGAGAAAGTTATCTACCATCCCTGAGCCACTATGGTATTGTTCCAAATCCAAGGGTGCATATATGTGGGCTAGGTAAATATGCAGAAATATATAGATAATATATGCTGAACATATAACAAATATATAGTGAAGCAGACAAATCCAGAGATAGATCTTCTAAGCACTAGAGCGATTAGAGGTACAAAATACAAAGCACAATCAAACCATAACATACCACGATAAGCGGGATCCATCGTCCCTTAACTGTACCCTTAAAAGTAGTAGCCCTATCCTCCATGAAGGATCTCACTCCATCTCTCTTCCCCCTTCAAAGGGCGCCCATGAACTGCTGCTGTTAATTTTTCCATATTATATTTCTCCCACACCTTCCACCACCACTCAATCAATAGTAGGGGCAGCCGTTCATTTCCAAAACTAGGCTATGACTGACCACTCTGCTAACAGCAGTGACTCTGCTATCTGGGACTACCGGCTACACCCCCCCCCCCCTCTGCTGGCATGAAACCCAGCACACAGGATTCTATGCTGTACTCAAACAACACCCCTGTTGCTTGTGTAACAATTGTATAAACTAAGAGCCAAAAATGCTGTACATATGGGCAGGCCCACCACATATGCTCAAAATCCCACTCTGCCCACATAGCCTTCAGCATAATGGTTCATCAGCTCGATGGTAGTGAAATGAAATAAATCTGGAGAAATCAACATACGAAATAGAATCCGTAGTTGAGTATTGACCAAGGTCAAAGAAATGGAGTATGTATGCGCATACTGATAGACTTCAGTCCAAACTTCGTCTGCATCGCCCAGGATGATCGAGGTAAACCGCTCCCTCGGCGTGCAGGATCTAGAAGTGCAGGGGAGAGCAGAGGCCAATGCCTGGTATAATCACGCCAATAATGATTGGGGACGTTGCGAGTCAAAAAGGATTCTCTCCCAATATTCGAGGCGAACGAGTAATCACCTTTCTAATGGTAGAGGAGTTAAAACAATGGGAGATTTGTAAGTATTGGTAATTTTCCAAGGATATTCCCCACCTCCGCTCAAGTAGCACTTTAGAGAGAAGTTCAGTTCCAGCAAAAATCTCAGAAACACGTGTATTGGACACACGAAGCAACACTTGTTTCCCAAAATCTCTGATAAAAGGGTAAGAGAGGATAGGCGTGAAAGGCGAGACCTGAGCAGACATCTCCAATTTAGAGCACACAGATTTCCAAGCGGGTTTAAAAAGGGATGATTAAGCACCTTTTGCACATCTTTGGGGCAATAAAGAAAAGGCAATGCTGCCAAGGGTATCGGGAACATTCAATCCCCCTCCAACTTCACCCACTTGCTACCCGCCGCGGTTGCCCACATTGGAATGATCCTTAAACAAGAGTATCTGTAATATAGCTCAGAATTCCCTAGCTGATACGTGACCTCCAGTTGTCCCAGAGAAAGCCTGTGATAAGCTGTTGGAGCATCTTAAAGAATGTACGTCGCGGTATAACAATTGGAAGCTGCATGAATAAAAACAGGAGTTTGGGAAGGAGCAGCATTTTAATGGTGTTGATTCTCCCCAGCCAGGATACTGAAGCAGTCTGCCACAAAATCAGATCAGAGCGCACTGTCCACATAGGGGGACATAGTTGAACAGATATAACCGAGATGATAAGTCCTGGTGGACAGTCACTCCTAAATATTTCTCAGCTCTGTTTATTGGCTGTACTGTTTTTTATATTTTTTTATATTTTTGTGTTTGATGTTCACATTGGCGTTTTTAGTGATATGTGCCCTGTTCATTCATGCTCCCAATGGGACAACTCATTGTTTATTATTTTCATTTTAAATGTTTGTTTTTATATTTATATATTTTATGTATTTTAGCCATCATTAGCCCCTGAGGAAGGCTTTTGCGAAACACGGCCAGTGTCGGGCTGGTGGCTGGAGTTGAATAAAGAAATAAAGGTTTTTGCTTCACGTCTTTCCATTGCATCCCACGGTTCTTACTTGGTTCCTTGTACACGTGGGATCGTGCTTCTTTGTTGGGTCCTTGTGAGATAGCATGTTTTCTCCCTGGAAAAACGTGCTAAGCTTTGGAGATGACGCCCTGGAGAAATTCCTCCCACAAGATAAGTCAAATTCTGAGTTAGAAGATGACATTGATGAAGTTTTACAACTTTGGGAGGATACTGTTCGTCTCACTCAGAAACAAGTTTAGGAGGACATGCATGGGCGTTACCTCCTAGAGTGTTGCATATCTAAGATTATCCCTCGAGGACTGAGGATGTATAAGGCACCTGGCCTTTATCAGAACGAAGAGGGATTTGTAAAGTGTTGGAACGCCATTTTAAATAAATGTTCATTAGATTTAATGATTTTATTAATCAGTACAGCCAATAAAAAATCTGAATTATATAAGATAGAGCTAGATGAAAAATTGGTCGCTCTTAAAGGATGTGACAGTAATTTCAATAATAACCACAAAGATTTTACACGGAATATTCAATCATTTAAACAAGAAGTTAAAAATCAAAAAAGAGAAAAATTCAAGAGGGATGAGGACGATTATATGTATGGTTATGTTTACCCCTGGTGCAAAAAGGTAGAAGAGGACAGACTATATTTTAAAAAACGTAACACGTTTTTTGATAAAGAACAACCTAATATAGCTGAGGAGGCGGATAACGGTCTAGAACAGACTAAGAAAAGAAGTAGAAAGGATTCAGTACATTTGAGTCCTACTTCAAGGCCCCTGGTTCCTACCACTAAAGGACAAGAAGATGTGGTAGAAGATGGGACAAAGAAGAAGAAAAAAGAAAATAATTTTTTAAACATGGATTCCTTATGGAAAGGAGGCGGCAGAGGACGATCACGGTCACGCAATCCCCGGAAAGACCAGGTTTGGGACCAGGACAAAGAACAAGGGAATCCCTATGTACAGAATCACCAAGGGAGAGGTCGAGGCTGGGGTTGGGGGAGAGGCCGCAGGGTATCGGAGAGATCCCTAGAGAGGAGAAAAATTCAGCACCAATGACCAATATTGTTATAAATATTTCACATTATAAGTTGACTCCTGATGAAGAATTCTTGTTAAATAAAGGATTGTCATTTGTACCAGCCAAAAATTATGATCCTTTTGAGACGCAGATTGATCTCTATAAATTTTTCAGAAAGATACGTATAAAAAATTTTTTTGACAATCAATCAAGCATAGATAACGATATATCTATTATAAAAGACAAATCTAGGTGGATTCCTCCATCTAATACAGATCCTCTTGTTGAGTCCTTTGAAAAATTGGTTCTTTTGGAGGTTGGTAAATTAAATAGCCAAGCTCGTATACCATATCATAACCTCACTGTTGGAGAGAAAGATGCAATTAAGTCTTTGCAACAGAATAGTAGTATTATCATCAAACCTGCAGACAAAGGGGGAGCAGTAGTGGTGATGGATAAGTCTTCATATATATAGAAGAGGTTGAAAGACAACTCCGAGATACAACTTTCTACACTCGTCTGACTGATGATCCCACACCGGCTTTAAAACAATCTATTGATAGTTTAGTGGCCAGCGGTTTTGAGGCTGGGTATCTTACCGCTAAAGAAAGGAATTTTTTGATTGTAGATTTTCCCGTTGTACCTACTATCTATATAATTCCTAAAATCCACAAGTCACTGCACAATCCCCCCGGAAGACCCATTGTGTCTGCAATTGGGTCTCTTCTCGAACCCATCTCTCAGTTTCTAGACGTTCTACTTAGACCCTTTGTTGAAGACTTGTGGTCGTATGTTAGAGATTCCTCTCATGTCATTCAAATTTTGGCATCTTTGGATAATCTTGAAACAGATGTCATTTTGGTAACACTTGATGTCGAATCTTTATATACCAATATACCACAGAGAGAGGCATTGCACATTATTGAACATTTTCTTTTTCAGAGGAAAGTTCATAGGCGCATCCCCACCATTTTTTTAGTTCATTTAGCACAGTTTGCGTTGTGTCATAATTTTTTCTGTTTTCGAGGTTTATTTTATGTACAAAATCAAAGGCGTTGCAATGGGGTCATCCATGGCCCCGGATGTGGCAAATCTCTATGTATCCGATTTTGAGGATAAATTTATTAAGAATAATAACCCATTTAGTCATCATATTATACGGTGGATGAGATACATAGACGATATTTTTTTACTTTGGCGTGGGACTGTTGACCAATTGGGACAATTTAATATTTGGATCAATGAGTGTGATCTCAATCTACGTTTTCAACTCACATACGATTGGGATCAGATTCCGTTTTTGGATCTCTTGATTGTTAAATCAGGAAACAATTTACATACTGATTTATATAGAAAACCAACAGATAGAAATAAATTGCTACATTATTCTAGTTTCCACAATATAGCGCTTAAAAACAACCTTCCTGTTGGACAGTTTCTGCGCACTAAGAGAGTGTGTACAACTACTCAAGACTTTGAAAGACAAGCATCTCTTATGAAGGAAAGGTTTGTGGAATGAGGGTATCCCCATCAACACATTGATAAAGCATATTTTAGAGCTCGCGACTCCAAACGTGCGGAATTACTTCAGACTAAGCATAAGTCACCAGATGTGGGGTTTGTGTGCTCTCTCCTCTATTCTCATCACTCCTGCACCATTGGTAAGTGCCTTTGTAAACATTGGCACCTTATACAGGCTATTCCAGGTTTTGAAAAAACCTCTCTCACTGTAGCCCATAAGCGGAACATAAATCTTCAGAATTTATTGGTACCATCAGCCCTCACAGAGCGAAGGTTTCTTTCCAAACATAAGGGGCATTTCCAATGTGGCTCCTGCTCTGTTTGCGTACACACTCTCACTGTTAAGGGTCACTTTTCACATCCGGACACCAATCAGAAATTCTACTTGGATGATTTCTCCAACTGTGCCACTAGTAATGTGATATATGTTATCATGTGCCCGTGTAGAAAATTATATGTGGGTAAAACTGCACGTCCCGTACGTACTCGTATTATTGAGCATAGGAGTTGTCTTAAGAGATTAGCAACAGATAAACCACTTGTTTCACATTGGCAGACAGCAGGGCACAAACCTTCCGATTTAAAATATTTTGTTATAAAGAAAGTTAAGATGAACTGGCGAGGGGGTAATATTAATGATACACTCTTGCGCCTTGAACAACGTTTTATTCATAATCTGAATAGTTTGCACCCAAACGGTTTAAATATGGATAGAGATTTTTCTGTTTCTTTAGCTGTTCTATTCGCTCCTTAAAATTTATCACATTATCTTGATATAAGTTGCAAGATTTTTTCTAAAGAGTTAGTTCTGCCGTGAACATTAAAAGATTTTGTGATCCAACTTGGCCCATTTGGTCCTACAGTGAGATTCCTTTGTTAATGTTTGGGTTGGTTTGCCTGCTCTTTTTGTTTTTGGTTGATATGTGTTTACCTTCCTCATATATTATGTCCTCTGATCATGCTTAATGATTTTCTTATATGTGCCCCTTCTTTTGAATGCTTTTTTAGTTAAAGTGGTTAGTTTTAGCTTATTGTGCTTACTATTATAATTTTTTGCAAGTTGTTTTGCACTATAGTTTACATGCATTCATATTATAACCAGTGAATGTATGATTTTAGATGGGGCGCATGGTGACTTGTGTTTAAATATGCAAGGGCATGCCCCTATTATGACGTCATTGTTTTCTTCCTTTTAATCGTTCTAGTGCGCAGCCGCTGGCGTTTTGTGATTTCAGAGTTTGTGTGTAGAAGGGTCGATCTCTATCACTTAGCAGCGCGGTGGTCCGCGGGTGTAGTATGTGAGTTTGTCCTTTGTTCTGCTTTTCACTAAATGAATTGTTGAAGAGTGTAGTCTGTGTTTACGGACGACTCGTTGTGAGACTCTTATATTTGGTGACAAAGTTGCTCTTATTTTCTTTTACAAAGTGCTATGTATGTATTTATTTATGGCCATAGAGGGTTCCTTAGAGTGTGTTTCTTACCTTTCTATCCATTCATTGCATTTTCACATTATGCTTGGTTCACTGCCATCGGAGAATTTTTAATTTTACAAGCTGGTTTTGCACAGCCCCCGTGCCTTCAAGCCGTTTTCTTTTAAACCTACATAGACCCCCTCTTTTTCAACGCAACAGACACCCTGCGATTAGCTTTTGCAATTTACATTTCCTGCACTACAGTCTACATGTATTCACATTGTAATTAGTGAATATATGTTTGATTTTAGATAGGGCGCATGGGGATTTGGGTTTAAACATACAAGGGTACGCCCCTATTATGACGTCAGTGTTTCCTTCTATTTTACTCATTCTACTGCGCAGCCGCTGGCATATTGTGATTTCAGAGTTTGTGTGTGATAAATGTCGATTTTTATCATTTAGCAGTGTATTGTCCCGCGGGTGTATTATGTGAGTTTGTCCTTCTTTTGCCTGCGTTTCACTAAAAGAACCTGTTGAAGAGTGTAAGCCTGTGTCTACGGATACATTTACATTTGGTGATAAGATTGTTCACATTTTCTTTTATAAAGTGCTATGTAATTACTCATGGCCATAAGGGTTTCTTCAAGGGTGTTCTTTACCTTTTCATCCATTCATTGCATTTTTTTATTATGCTTGTTTGATTGCCAACGGTGAATTTTTAATTTTATAAGCTAGTTTTGCACAATCTCCGTGCCTTTAAGCCACTTTTTTTTTTTTTTTAGACCTGCATAGATCCCTAGTTTCAACGCAACAAGCACCTTGCGATTAGCTTTTGCAATTTGCATTTCCAATTGCATAATGGTTATAGCAGGTGTTTGCTATTTGTCGCTCTCATCATTATTTTCAAGGAGAATTCCCTTTGTTTTTTTATTTCACGTTGGGGTTTAGCCTATTTCCCCCTTTTTTTAATATTGTTTTTTAACATTTGTTTAAATTTGGGATCTTTTATTATTAAACCATGCCACAATGTTTTTATAAACTTTTTGCATTTGATAGTACGATTCCCCCCTTTTTTTGTTTTATTTTAAAGGCATGATATTTTGGTTTAAAAGCTGAATATCGTCTCTTATACAGTTTAGTTGGCTTAATGGATGTGGGTTACATTCAATACTCTTACCTACATACTGCTTTGACAATTTTTATTTTTATGTTCCAATAATTTTCCCATCTTTTTGTTTTTTGATTTAGCCTCAAAAATAATGGCTAACATCTTTTTTTAAAGAATATTTTTTGTGATGATATTCATATCATTAATTCTAACGTTCTCTTTGTAGGATTAGCACTTTGGCACTTTAAGAACATATTGCCCTTAGATATAAATCGTTGCACAGGTAAATTAAGTTTTTAACTTCCTATATTATCATTTATATCATATGTTTTTTATTTTTCTGAGATCTCGTCCTCATCCCCTCTTGATCTCATTTTTTGATCTCATACGTTTATTGATGCCGTTTATATTTTGATACTTTAGGCTCTCCTGTGTTTTCAGAGAAAGAGCAGTTTACAATAGTATATTCACACGACATACAGGTATGTTTTGTGGTTCAATTAACTGTCACATCCTTGAAGACATAATTGTTTATAATTTATATTCATTTATATACAATTTTATATATGTATGTTCATTGGTCTGATCATTATTTTTTATTTTTTATTTGTGATATGCAGATTTAATTCATTTATGTATTTATATTCATAGGTTTTGCTTAATTTATAATATGATTTTATCTTATTTATTTATTTATTATTTTTATGGTTATTTATATTGAGCAACCTTTATATACATTGTGGTTTAATCAACTGTCACAACCTTGAAGACATAAAATTATTACAATGTATATTTGTTTTTATATATACTTTTATACATGTTTGTTTATTGTTTTAATCATTTTTTATTTGTGATATGCTTGTTGCTTGTCCACAATGACCATTATAATTTATTTATATATTTATATTTATAAGTTGTGCTTGATTTATAATATGAGTTTATATTATTTATAATTTATATTAAGCAACCTATTTATACATAATCTTTAATAATTTTTATGTACTTATCGATATTTCTAAGTTTATTGATCAGTTCTTTTAAGGTAGTTTATCCTTGTTATGTGGTTTCTCAGCTCTGTTTATTGGCTGTACTGTTTTTTTTATATTTTTGTGTTTGATGTTCACATTGGCGTTTTTAGTGATATGTGCCCTGTTCATTCATGCTCCCAATGGGACAACTCATTGTTTATTATTTTCATTTTAAATGTTTGTTTTTATATTTATATATTTTATGTATTTTAGCCATCATTAGCCCCTGAGGAAGGCTTTTGCGAAACACGGCCAGTGTCGGGCCGGTGGCTGGAGTTGAATAAAGAAATAAAGGTTTTTGCTTCACGTCTTTCCATTGCATCCCACGGTTCTTACTTTGTTCCTTGTACATGTGGGATCGTGCTTCTTTGTTGGGTCCCTTTAAATTCTCTGTTACAAGAAAAAAATTATTGGATTTTACAATGAAAATGCTTAATTAAAAAAATCAAAGGTTTCAGTCATAGAAGACTTGTTGCAAATTTATGTAGATCTGATTTAGGTCACTGAAACCTAAAGAATGGCCATTTCTCCAGGGGAAGGTATGCCAGAGAGACTGCTAGAGGATGAAATTTTTGGCCATTCTTAAAGGGTCTCCGTTTCAAGCAATATAAATCTAAGCTCTCAATATTAATTCTCTGCCTGAGAGTTCTTAAGAAAGGGGGCTATTTTTATTTTTATCATATAACATTTTCTGCTGCTTTGGCTACTGATTTATTTTTACGAGTGCAGAAGGGGATTTTTTCTGTTCTTAGGCAAAGCTTTTCTGCTGCTATTTTTTTCTTCTCTAACTTTCAGGTTCAAAGAGGAAGACAAGTTCTTTGAAATCACTGCATTGCTGAGGTTTTAACTCCCTCCCTTCCTGCCCACCCCATGTGAGAAATTTCCTTATATAGGGCAACTTACCAATGAGCTTGCTTTTAAAGATAATGGGGCCAGATGGGATACATCCAAGAGTACTGAACTTAAGGAAGTACTAGTGGTCCCAGAGGACTGGAGAAGAGCGCATGTGATCCCTTTACACAAAGCGGAAGTAAGGACGATGTTGGGAACTACAGGCTGGTTAGTCTGACCTCTGTGGTGAATAAAAGATTTCTCTTGGACTGGTTCCAGCCTGGAGGGAGGGCAAGTTGTTTCCACTTGAGGAGGAACAGGATGATTTCTTGGTCATACTCCTCTTCCACCGGGAGAAGCTCTCTGCCTTGATAGCACAGATTTCATCTTCACTCCAGATTTATGAGGTCTCTCCTGAGGCAGAGGACAAGTCAATGGGAGATCCCATTCTGGAAGGCCTCCATAAGCCATCCAAGGCCTTTCCGTATCCCCTGGCACTTTGACACATGGTCTGAGCAGAATGGAAGTCTGCTGATTACCTCCTTCAGGGGGGTCAAAGTCATGAGCAAATTGTATGCTTTCCCCTTGGTGGATGAGGATGAGTTGTGTTTCCCTAAGGTGGATGCAACTATTGCAGTGGTCACCCAGTGGAAGGATGCGCTGCTCTTCAGGATCAGCAGGACTGTAAGGTGGAGGTTCTGTTGATGATGATTTTTTCAGCCTCCTCCTTTAGTGTCCAGTGGCTGTTTGTGGTGGACTGGCAGCAAAGGCTCTTTTGCATTGGGTGCAACATTGTCAGGATTCTTCCTCTGTCAGGCTGGAATCTGTGGCAGCATTTCTCACTGATAGTTTTTATGATCTCCTTCATCTCCACCTACAACCCACCACCACACCAATAAGTAGACAGCCCACTACTCACTCCTAGCCAACATTCCAAGCACCACAAGAATGCATAGACATTTCATCTACCTGTACATAGTAATCTCCAGGAACAAGCAGGAATAAGTCCTCACATATGGGTATGTCGGTACCGACGGAGCCTGCGCGGGAATGCTCCCCAGCTTCCCAGAATGAAAGCTTTTGGGGCATCCCACAGCGCATGCGCGCTGCCTTCCCGCCTTTCCTACCAACTCTCCTCAGTTCTTCTTTTCCGCGGAGCCAGCAGGTCGTGTTCCTGTCACCGCTGAAGAAGTTCTTTATTTTAGTTTATTTCTTTGGTCGCGTGTCTGCCTTCCCCGACGCCGGACCGGTACCGCCGGTCTTTTCTTTTCTTTTCTTTAAAAAAAAAAAAAAAAAACTATCTTTTTTCCTCAATTGGTGTATTTTCTTCTTAGGCTTCCAGGCCCACAAGAAACTTTCCCTCATGGAAAAACCAGCCTCCGGCTTCAAAAAATGCACTAAGTGTAGCGGTACAATTTCTGTTACAGATACCCATGAATGGTGTCTTAAATGTTTGGGGCCTGAACACTCCATCCCGGATTGCCAGTCCTGTTCTCTAATGTCTAAACGAGGGTTACAGAACCGGGCAGCCAAGCTGCATGTGCTGTTTCCCACGGATGCACCGGCGGTAGCATCGACATCTTCCAGGTCTTCCTCTCCTGATGGATCTCAGGTAACCAAACATACTTTTAGCAGGTCCTCGAAGGGCAAATCTCCCTCTAAGCATCGAGATGCCTCCGGGCTTGCCCTTGAGGATCCTGCCCCAGCCAAACAACCCCGGTGGGAAGCTCCGGCTTCCAAAGCTCCTCCTATGGGGTTACAGGTTGACATCGATGGCACGGCCTCAACCGATCACCTGTTAGACTGCTCTGGGGTACCGGCACAATCTCCCGGTACCGACATCCAGGCAGTCGTGGCGTCCATGGATCACACTGTGCAATCCATGCAGCAGGCTATACTGGCTTTCATCAAGGCTGCGACGCCGTCGGTACCACAACAAGCTCTGTTGTCGGTACCGGTACCAACTTCGATACCGGTACCGGCTGTATCGACATCGGCCAGGATACCGATTCCGGCTCCCTGTCCTGGGCTCTTTCTCGGTACCGACCCGGTACCGGGGACACCCGATGTCGGTACCGATCGATATGCCTATCGATCTTTAGAACTTCGATTCTTCTGATGATTCTGAGTCATCGGATGAGTCCCCTGAAGTATCTGTCACCCTTCCTGAGGAGCCTTCTTCTCCAAAAAGGAGAATGTCTCCTCCAGAGGAATTGTCCTTTCAAGACTTCATAATAGAAGTAGCTAAAGGACTCTCTATTTCAGTAACCTCTGAAAAAGAACCTAGAGCAAAAAAATTAGATATTTTGGGATACTCTAAGGTTCCCAGAGAGGCAGTCACCTTGCCAATTCATGAAATTCTTCAAGAACATTTGATTGAATTGTGGGAGACTCCTCTCACCCTTTCTCCTCATTCTCGTAGATTGGTCACTATGTACCGTGTCCCTCCTTCTCCTGGATTTCAAAAAACTCAGCTTCCTCACCACTCCATTGTGGTGCAGTCAGCTATGACGAGGATAAAGAGTACCAAAAGACACTCTTCCACTCCCCCAGGAAGAGAATGCAAGACTTTGGATGCTTTTGGTAGGAAAATCTTCCAAGCTAGCATGCTTATTGCCAGAATCAATTCATACAGCCTTTATATGGGTATGTTTCTGAAGGAGGTTGCAGAAAAACTGCACAACTTTCTCCCTTTTATTCCAGAGGATAAAAGGGATGAGTTCCTTCTTTGGCTTAAGCATACTCAAGACATTTCAAAGTTTTCCAACAGGGCAGCCTTTGATTCTTTTGAAGGTGCCAGCAGAGCCTCAGGCATTGCTATAGCTGCTCGTAGAATTGCTTGGCTCCAGGCTTCTGATCTAGAACCCTGGGTTCAAGATGGTTTAGGAAATCTGCCCTGTACAGGTGAAAATCTATTTGGCAAAGAGTGGCAAATTAAAGCCACTCAAATGGACGCAGAAAATGCTGCTCTGGATAGACTTTCTAAGTCTACCTCCACTCCGGCCAAAAAGAAATCTTTTAAAAAGTCTTTTTACAAGAAGGGCAGATTTCCTTCCACTTCTGGTCAACAATCTTCTACAGGTCGCTTTGCTACTAAGCGTCAGCAACCTAAACAGGCCAGGCCTAAACCTGCAGGGGCTGCTGCAACCCAGCAGTCCCAAGCCCCTCAGGGTTTTTGACTTGATACTAGAGAACTTAACCTTTCTGGCTCTACAACAGCCAGAACCTCTCACCATTCCAGGAAGGTTAGCTCATTTTGCTCCCAGATGGTAGCAAATCACATCAGAGCAGTGGACCCTCTCCATCATCAGAGAGGGCTACAAACTTCATTTCTCAGACCTTCCTCCCTTCACCATGGTGAGACATTTCAATTCTCCCACATCTCTCCTCGACCTTCTGGATCAGGAGGTAACCACCCTTCTGGCCCAGAGGGCCATAGAAGAAGTTCCTCTTCTTCAACAGGGGTCAGGGTTTTACTCCCCCTACTTTCTCATTCCAAAGAAAACGGGGGGATAGAGACCTATTCTAGATCTCAGAGAATTGAACAAATTTCTATGCAAGGAGAAGTTCAAGATGCTTTCTCTAGGCACTCTCCTTCCATACCTACAGAGTCAGGATTGGCTTTGTTCTCTAGATCTCAAGGATGCGTACACTCATGTCCTCATCCATCCACCTCACAGAAAATTCCTACGTTTTCTGTTCCAGGGAAAACATTACCAATACAGAGTGCTTCCTTTCGGTCTAGCCTCTGCTCCAAGAGTGTTCACCAAATGCATGGCAATAGTTGCTGCATTTCTTCGCACTCTGGGAATATTTGTCTTCCCATACCTGGACGACTAGCTCATCCGAGCTCCAACCCAGTCAGAGGCTCAGATCTCCCTAGACCGCACCAGGCGCATTCTGCAATACCTGGGACTTGTGGTAAACCTCCCAAAGTCTCAGCTCACCCCTACTCAGTCCCTAGAATTCATAGGGGCCTGGTTGGACACTACTACTGCAAGAGCCTATCTTCCCCAGGCTCGTTGCCAACGTCTAGTGCAGTTAGCCTCCCAGATTCAGTCAAAGAGCCACTTAACTGCCCGGGAGATGCTACAACTACTAGGCCACATGGCTTCCACAGTACATGTGGTGCCCTATGCTCGCCTACACATGAGAGCAGCTCAATGTCCACCCAGTGGACTCAAGCTTCAGGAGCTCTCTCAGACCAAATAGCAAACTCCAAACGTCTCTTTTGGTCTCTCCAATGGTGGATGTCCACTCAAAATCTGTTGCTGGGGTCCCCCTTCCAACCTTTGTTGCCCCAAGCAATCCTCACAACAGATGCCTCCCAAACAGGTTGGGGAGCTCATCTACAGGACCTCTCCACCCAAGGCACTTGGTCCCCACAAGAGACCTCTCTTCATATCAACCTCTTGGAACTTCGAGCAGTGTTCCTAGCTCTCAAGGTCTTTCATACCCTCCTCAGCTACCAGACAGTCCTCATTCAAACGGACATTCAGGTAGCCATGTTTTACATAAACAAGCAAGGAGGAACTGGCTCTCTGTCGCTTTGCAACGAAGCTCTAAGATTATGGGCCTTCGCCAGAGAGCATCAAATCCATCTCCTGGCAGTATACCTCCCAGGAATTCAAACTCTTGGGCAGACAGACTCAGTCAAGTTCTGCTTCCACACGAATGGTCCCTGCACATGGATCAGGTACTCAGAATCTTCCAGGAATGGGGAACCCCAGACATAGACCTATTTGCAAGTCCGTGGAATGCCAAACTTCCCCGGTTCTGTTCCAGAATTCCGTGTCAGGGAGTTCAGGCCAAGGATGCCTTCCTCCTTCATTGGGGTCAGGACTTCCTGTATGCCTTTTCACCCATTCCTTTGATTCCCAAGACTCTGTTCAAACTTCAGAGGGATCAAGGATCTATGATCCTCATAGCTCCACGCTGGCCACGCCAAGTGTGGTACCCTCTACTTCTGCATCTCTCCCAAGCCCCCTCCCTGGACTTGGGAGCTGCGCCAGACCTTCTGTCCCAGGAGGAAGGGACTTTGTGGCATCCAAACCCCAAGTCCCTTCACCTCAGAGCTTGGTTACTGAAGGCCTAGACCTTCAAGACTTCAATCTTTCGCAGCAAGTGAGAGATATCCTCCATGCTTCCAGGAAACCTTCCACTAGGCGTTCCTATGCTTTTAAATGGAAAGATTTTCCATTTGGTGTGCTCAACAGGGTCTTGACCCTCTGGCACTTCCTGTGAATTCTCTATTAGAATATCTCCTGCATCTTTCCAATGCAGGCCTTAAGACAAATTCAGTAAGGGTCCATTTAAGTGCTATTGCAGCATCCCTTAAGCCTATCAATGGACAACCTATTTCCTCTCATCCTCTTATTGCAAGATTTATGAGAGGCCTAACTTTAACTAAACCTCCCATTCGACCTCCTCCGGTGGCATGGGACTTAAATTTGGTTCTTGGTCAGCTTATGAAGCCACCTTTTGAACCTTAGCCACTACCTCCTTGAAATTTCTTTCCTGGAAGGTTATTTTCCTTATTGCAATCACTTCTGCTCGCCGCATCAGTGAACTGCAAGCCTTAGTGGCTAATCCACCTTATACAAGGTTCCATCATGATAAGGTAGTCCTTAGGACAAATCCTCACTTTATGCCTAAAGTGGTCTCACCTTTTCATCTTAATCAAGAGGTATATTTACCTGTATTTTTTCCAGCTCCTCATGCATCCACTGCAGAGAGGAACCTTCATACTCTAGATTGTAAAAGAGCTCTTGCTTTTTACTTACACAGGACACAGCAACATAGAAATTCTTCCCAACTTTTTGTTGCTTTTGATCCTTCTCATTTAGGACTTCCAGTCTCTAAAAGAACACTGTCCAATTGGATTGCTCAGTGTATTTCTTTTGCTTACCAGAGTAAGAACCTTTCTCTGGAGGGCCATGTCACAGCTCACAATGTGAGGGCCATGGCCACCTCTATGGCTCATCTTCATTCTGTGTCCATCGACCAGATCTGTCGAGCAGCCACCTGGGCCTCGGTTCATACCTTTACAGCCCATTACTGTTTGGACAAGGACTCCCGCCGGGATGCCTTCTTTGGTCAGGCTGTCCTCAGACACCAGTTCCATTCTTGAACAACTCCTGCCCTCCTTCCCTGAATGGATGCCAGAGATCCATAGGAAGACGAGGAACCCTTCAGGGTCTCATACCCTTGGGGATCTCCCAGGCATCTTAGCTAGGGAGTCCCCATATGTGAGGACTTATTCCTGCTTGTTCCTGGAGATAGCACAGTTACTTACCTGTAACAGGTGATCTCTGGGAACAGCAGGAATTAATCCTCACAACCCTCCCACCTCCCCTAGGAGTTGTATCTCTCTTTGTCTTTCCTTTCCTCTCTCTCTCTATTGTCTCAGCTTTAAACTTGAACTGAGGAGAGTTGGTAGGAAAGGCGGGAAGGCAGCGCGCATGCGCTGTGGGATGCCCCAAAAGCTTTCATTCTAGGAAACTGGGGAGCATTCCCGCTCAGGCTCCGTCGGTACCGACGTACTGTGGTACCGCAGAGCCTATTCATGGAGAAAAAAGGGTTTTAAATCCTGAAAAAAGATTTTATCATCAGCTGCAATATTATGAGGAGCCCAATAGAGGGAGCAGGAGTGACCTTCCAAGGCCCAGAGAACTGCACCTCAGAGCTGATGAGGTAATGCAACCTAACAGCCAATGGAGAAAAGGGGGAGTTCCCCTGAAGAAAGGCTGGGAACTTGAAAAGGAGGAGCTAGGACAAGTTAGAGGGAGACCAGGGAGAGAGAGACCAAGGAGAGGCATACCAAGGAAGGCCTACCAAAGGAGGCATACCAAGAAGAGGCTTATCAAGGAAAAGCAGACCACGGAGAGTCACACCACAGAGAGCTTCTGGAAAGGAACCAAGAAGGAGAGCACCATAAGGAGTGTCCAGAGCACCAGAGAGGAAGGAGTTCCTGGCAGGAGGGCATAGTGAATCCGAGACCACAGAGTTCCAGGAGTCCTTGGTTGAGAGGTACTGGAAAGAAAGGCACAAGGGGAGAAATAAACCCCAGAGTTTGGTGTGAAGAACCGGCAGCAGTAAATGCAAGATACAGTAAGCATTATCTGAGCCAGGATGAAGTCTTTGCTGCAAATGGTAATATTCCTTATTCAAATGGTAAAAGGTGTGAATGTGAGAGAGTGGTGACTCTGCATGAAGGCCAGCTGGAGTGTGAAAAGCCTATTGCTCAAGACAGGCTGAACTACAGCGGGACCAGGCCATGGGACTCAACTAAACAAGGTAAAATACCTTTTATTCTGATAAGCAATATAAGTTAAGAAGACAGGAAACACAAGATACTGGAGTATATCCTCCCTATCAAACTGTTGGTGAAACAGGGCACAAGCCCTTGGTAAAAAGACTGTATAACATAAGGCAGCCTGCAAGGGGAAGTAACTGCCATAACAAACACTCACATGGGCGCGGCCCTGACTTGAATGCTGAACATTGGAAGCTAGTAAATGTGTTATATGAGAAACCTCAGTACACTCCTCAAGAGTTTACTGACACTGATTCACAGCTGTCTGATACTCAGCCCATGCAGGTGGAATTCAACGAAGACCCACCTGAAACCCCGATGGACTGTAGCTACTGTCAGGCAGGTAGCCTAAGGTCTGTGCATGAAACATGAAACAGTGAACAGTAGCGAATGCCTGTAAAGTTTGTTTATGCCAAGTACTGTGAAGCAACAGTTAAACAAAGCAAGTGTGCATATATTTTCTTTTTGTTGCCTGAAGCAAGGTTTCTTTCAGTTTGTTGAAGTAGTCTCCCATAACTTGAACCATTGTGCTTAAAGGGAAATAAAGCCTTATTTTCCCTACATTCTGGCTATTGTGTTCTCTTGAACTTTGGCCCCCGGAAGGTCCTGGGAACATTACTAAGACCTCTTACAGAAGGACCAAATTCAAAATATATAAAAACTCTCGTGTTCATCTGACCTGCCCATACCAACCTTGGCCTCTGGGGCGGCAGCATGACAGTACCCATATGTGAGGACTAATTCCTGCTGTTCCCAGAGATCACCTGTTACAGGTAAGTAACTGTGCTATTCCTGCATATAGTTAACCACCCCAATCGCCCCACTCCTTGTTCATTGTACAGAGTTATATGTTCTAATGTAAACGTTCCTTGTGTTTTATACAGTTCTCTGTAAACTGTTTTGACCATTGCGAAAAGCAGTATATAAATGTAACCAAATAAATAAATCTGGTGGCAAAGAAGATAATGCAGACACTTTGGCCTCAGGCGGCTCTAGCTATGGCACTGGGCTGCTGATCTGGTGCCTAATACCCAGTTCTTCAAGCTTTCTTTCAAAAAGGAATTGCTTTTTTGAAGAGGTTCTAGAGAAGCTCATGAAAGGCTTGGGTGAGACCAAACCACAGCATTTGCCAGATGATAAGCCCAAAGCATCAACTAAATGGTTCTCCTCTCGCTCTGTGCATCTGCACTTCAAGACTCTGTTTCACCAGGTGTGGGCCCGAGTCACCACCAATGGTTGGGTGCTCAACATTGTTCATTTCAGCTATGTCCTTGAGTGTGCAGAGTCCATTCAGGTGGTGTGAAAGGGGGAGTTTTTTACTCCCCTGGATCTTGCTGAGGCCTACTTTCACATTGCAATTTGGGAGGATCGACATTGTTTACTATGATTTGCCATTGTAGGGGCCCATTATCAGTTTTGTGCCCTGCCTTTTGGCCTCGCCACGGTACCCAAGACCTTATCCAAGGTCATGGTGATCATCGCAGCAGCCTTTCGTCAAGAGGGTATCTGAATGCATCCATACCTAAACAACTGGCTCATTTGGGGCAAGTCACCATATGAGACCTCTCAGGTTACTGCCTGGGTAGTGCAGTTTCTGGAACAGATAGGCTAGTTGGTAAATCACAGCAAGAGTCACCTTGAGCCCTCTCAACATTTGGAGTATCTGGGGATGCTCTTCAACTCCCAGTCAGGTCTGGTCTATCTGACAGCCAAGAGGCACTCCAGGTTGTTGTCTCAGCTAGCGGCCTTTTGGCAGCAGTGATCTCACATGGCACGGGATTACCTACAGCTTCCAGGAATTATGGCAGCTATGATTGAGCTAGTGCCTTGGACTTGGGCACACATGCAACCACTCCAGAGAGTGCTCATATCTGGATGATTCTATTTCACATGGATATACCAGAACACCTGATCGTTCTCTTGCACAACCTTTACATTGATCAAGAAGCAACAGTTCAAACAGAACAAGGAGAAACAGAATGGTTTAAAATCAGAAAAGGTGTATGACAAGGCTGCATACTTTCTCCCTACCTGTTTAATTTATATGCAGAATAAATCATTAGAGAACAAGGACTGTATGAAGACAACAGAGTGTGAAGATTGGTGGGAGACTCAACAATCTTTGCTATGCTGATGCCACATTACAGGCTGAAAGTGAAGATGATCTGAAACGTTTGCTTCTCAAGATCAAGGAACATAGTCTTAAAATGGGCCTGCACCTTAATGTAAAGAAGACAACGATCCTGACAACTGGCAAAATCAATAAGTTCATCGTTGGAGAAGAAATTGAAATACTGGATAACTTTAATGTACTTGGATCAACTATCAATAAAGAAGCAACAAGCAGTCAAGAAATCAGACGACGCATTGCTCATGGCAGAATGGTTGTGAAGGACCTAGACAAGATTCTCGAGCAGAGATGTCTCTCTCAATACAAAGATTCAACTCATTCAAGCCATGGTATTTTTCATAATGTCAAATGGATGCAAAAGTTTGTTTATGTTTATGTTTATGTTTATTAAAACTTTATATACCGCCCAATACAAAATAGCATCTGGGCGGTTTACAATACATAAAAGCATTTAAAAGGAAGGCTGCGGAAAAAGAAACAGAAAAGAACGCCATAAAATCAAAGAACAGGGATAGAAACAGATAGCAGTCAGGGGATACAGAAGGCAGACATGGAGGGAAGGAAGGGAGCACATAGACAAAACAAAGAAGCTCAGGAAAGAGGAATTAGGAACTAACATAAGTTTACTAAGTAGGAGAAGAGGGTGGGGCTGGAAGGTGGAGGTTGAGGCAGACATGAAGGGAGGGGGAAGACATGGACAACACACAAGGTGCAGGAAGGAGGGTTTAAGGATTTGACATGATTAGTCCTATGACGAAGAAGAAGAGGACGGGACTGGAGGAGGGAGGTTAAAAGCAGAACAGAAACTGTGAGTTTTCAACTTGGCTTTAAAGGATTGATAGGAGGTCTCTAAACGTAGGGAGTGGGGGAGTGAATTCCAAAGCCTTGGACCGAGAAAGAAGAAAGCAGAAGATCGAGTTAGTTCTAAGTGTGCTTGAGAGGGAGGGGGAAGAAACATACGATTAGCGTGGATGTAACGTAGGGAGCGGTGAGGAGTATGAAGACGAACTTGATCAGCAAGATACAAGGGGACACCTGAGTGGATCACCCTGTGAACAAAGATAAGAACTTTAAATTGGACACGAAAAGGAACAGGAAGCCAGTGATAGTGTATTAACAAGGGAGTGACGTGATCAAAACGAGAAGCGTGAGAAAGAATACGAACAGCAGCGTTTTGGACCCGTTGAAGACGACAAATTTGTGATTGGGGAAGCCCAGCAAGACAGACATTACAATAGTCAAGACGCGACATAACAAGGGAGATAAGCAGGGTGGCCAAAGAGGAAGGGGTAAGGAAGGGGCGTACAGTACGAAGTTGTCTTAAAGTAAAGAAAGAGCGCTTAACCACAGAAGAAATATGCTCTTTAAAGGACAGGGAGGAATCCAGAGTTACACCCAAGTACCGCATAGAAGAAACAGTGGGTATAGGCGCAGAGGAAAATGTTGGGGAGAGGTTGGGTGGGGAAGAACCAAAGGTGAACCAGATAGCTGAAGTTTTTGCAAGGTTAATGTGCAGGAAGTTGGTCGAAAGCCAGGAGGCAACGGAAGAGAGACAGGAGTTAAAGGCAGTGATGTCAGGTGCAGCAGAGTCAGTGTGAAAGAGGAGAAAGATGTCGTCAGCGTAGAAGTGGGCAGAGACACCGTGCTGTTGAATAAGAAGAGCAAGGGGAGCCAGAAACACATTAAAGAGAAGGGGAGCAAGAACAGAACCTTGGGGAACACCACATGAAAGGGGGGTTGAAGGTGAAGACCCAGAACCAGTGTGAACCGAGAAGGAACGATTAGACAGGAAGGAGTGAAACCAACGGAGGACCCGGCCAGAGAGGCCGGCATCTTGAAGACGAGATAGGAGAGTGTGATGATCAACCAAGTCGAAAGCGGCGGAGAGGTCTAGTGAAACAGCAAGAGAGAGTAAACCACGGTCATGAGCAATGTGCAGATCATTGAGGAGGGAAAGAAGAACAGATTCTGTGCTGTGACCTGGGCGAAAACCGGATTGACGGGGGTGAAGAGTGAAAGAAACCTCAAGGTGAGAAGAGAGTTGAGAGAAGACTAGTTTTTCCAAAAGTTTAGAGAGAAAAGGGAGGTTGGAGATGGGGCGCCAGCTGGAGGGAGAGGAAGGATCAAGGGAGCTGTTCTTTAGAATAGGACGGACAGAGGAATTCTTCCAAGGGGAAAAGTAACAGAAGAAAGACTAGAGTTAAACAGTGAAAGGATAAAGGGAGACAGAGCAAGAGAGGGTTCAAGTAGCCAAGCAGAAGGAATGGGATCAGCGGGGCAAGAGGTTTTACGGGTAGACAAAAAGACCTTAGAGAGAGTAGTGGGAGTGATAGACTCAAAGGAAGTTGGACAGTGAAAAAGATACAGGAAGAAAATTGATACCTTTGAATTATGGTGCTGGTGACGAATACTGTGTATACCATGAAGTGCCTGAAGAACAAACCTGAGCTTTCTTTAGAAGCTCAGATGAGAAGACTTTGACTTTCATACTTTGGATGCATCATGCGAAGAGAGAGATCATTAAAGAAAGACATCATGCTTGGCAAGGTAGAAGGTCAACGCAAAAGAGGAAGGCCAGCAGTGAGTTGTATCGATTCAGTAACAGCAGCTATGGGTGCCAGTCTGTCAACAATGAGCTGCCTGACTGAAGACCGAACACAGTTTAGGACAACTATCCAGAGGGTCACCATGAGTCGATTCCGACTCAACGACACTTAACAATAACGAGGTCCAGCTCCTGCTCCTTCCGGTGGTGGCTCACTACTCGGTTACCACACCCTCGATCTAGGAGAGTAGGAGTTGGTGCCATCAGCTTTCCGCTGCATTCTAGAACACTGGGACCATACCTACATGGGCCTGATGGCAAGCCGAGGAAATGCCAAAGTGAGGAGATTTTTCAGTTGTCAGGAGATCTGCTCCATGGGAGTCGATGCCCTTGTACAGCTTTGACCATGTAAGCCCCTTCTCTGTATTTCTGCCATTTCCACTGATTGGCCTTGTGATCCAGAGGGTCCTGTGTGAGTTGAGTTACTTGCATCCTCCTATATTGTTCTGTTGTGAGATCTGACCCTCATCCTTCAGGCTTTGATGGGGGGGAAGCCCTTTGAGCTACTAAAGTAGTCCATGCTTAAGGAACTCTTGCTTAAGACCACAATTTTGGTTGCGATTTGTTAGGGTCTGCAACTCCGACATACAGCATGCCATTCTTGCAGAGATCTCTACCCGATGTTCTTAGAGGGGTCAATTTCTGTACATGTGGTTCCTTTCTTTTTGCCCAAGATGGTTTCCATCTTTCACATCAACCAAATGGTTTCCCGACTGTCCATTGTTTCTGAGTTGTATTCTGGGTGGGACGAAGATGTCCACCTGGTGGATGTATGCAGGGTTCTTCTCCGTTATCTGAAGGTCACTAACCAGTTTCGCAGAATGAACAAACTGTTTGTTTTATTTTGTGGACCGCATAAAGGAGAGGCGGCTTGCAGAATCTGCGGAGGCCAGTTTCATCTAACTCAGGGGTGGGCAATTCCGGTCCTGGAGGGCCTCAGACCAGTCAGGTTTTCATGATTTCCCTAATGAATATTCATGGACCTATTTTCATACAATGGAAGGCAGTGGATGCAAATAGATCTCATGAATATTCATTAGGGACATCATGAAAACCTGACTGGTCTGTGGCCCTCCAGGACCGGAATTGCCCACCCCTGCTCTAGCTGATATTTGCAGAGTGGCCTTCCTTGTCTATCTTTGTTAAGCATTACTGTTTGAATCTTCATGCTAGAGCAAATGCAGCATTCGGCGCAGAGGTCCTGAAGGCAGCCATATGGAGCTGTAGCTTTGGTACTTTCTACCAGTCTGGACTGGTCTAGTAAGACAATCTAGAATGTGAAATTTTCCTTGCTCAACAATTTTCTTTCCTGGAGTCCTGCTAGACCAGTCCAAGGACCCACCTATGGTTATGGCTACTGTGAAGTGTTTTCTGTATATATTTTTTTCTTTCATATTGTCTTCATGTCTTGGTTTCCTCTTTGAGGGTGTGCTTGATTCCGGGCTGTTATCCAATGGCCTCTTTGTTCTTATGACTGCCTTTTGGGGTGCCATATGCTTGGTTCAGTAAATACTGAAGGGTGTTCCTTTCTGCACTAATACTAGCACCAATTACAGTGCACTGAAAGCTTCTAGATGTTTCTCTGTCTCTGTCATCTGCTGTCAGGGGACACAGCCCACTGATCTGGACTGGTCTAGCAAGACTTCAGGAAAGGAAATTATCGGATAAGTAAAATTTCTTCTTTTATCCTAGTTTGATCATGCTTTTGCCCTTTGCATCAAGTAAACTTTTTTTGTTATGTGTGTATCTGTCAGCTCGGTCTTTGTATAGTTGAAAATAGCTACCATGTGACATTAGTTCAGTGGACTTCATGAAATGAGTTGTGGTCTCTAGACAGTTCTCACTGAACAGTTCCCATGTCACCAATGAAAAAAAATTACCATTATAATTTGGCAGTAATTGGCACCCTATAAGTGGTCTAGCAGGATTCAAGGAAAGAAAATTATCGTGTCATTCAACTAGCAATCCTTCTTGGACGACGTCTCCCCACACCTCAACCCTGACATACAAAACCTTGACAGTATAATACACTCATGGAAAACAGTGATATCCAATACTGCCACCTTTACACCATGAAATACAACCGTCTCCCCGAACCACACACAATCACCCTAGTACTCCCACAGAGTCATCATCAAACAACCCAAGACTATCGAAAGAAAATGGAAAAAGAGACAAGACTGATTCATCAAGGAACAATTCATCTCTAAACAGACTGACTATTGCAATCTCATCCACAGTAGCAAAAAAGAATACTACTCTAATACAATAAAGAAATCCCTTAACCGACCCAGAGAGCTATTCTCCATTGTTTCCCACCTCACAAAGGATCCCACATCGACATCCACCATGAAAAACAAATCACAACTCGATCCACAGACCATGGCAGACTACCTATACAGCAAACGCTCCTCTACAGCGCTCCACCCCAAGGCCCCACCTCACACACTGGATAAGCCAACCCATGCCCATAGCTGGGACACCTTCAGATTGATCTCACCACATGAGCTCGCAGATATCATCAGAGACATCAATACTACCACTTCACCACTTGACCCATTCCCAGTTTCCTGGATAAAATCACTTTGAACTGAATTCTCCTCAACAGTAAAGAAGATCGTCCACACCTCCCTCTCCCAAGGATATTTACCCCCCACCCTAAAACAAGCCTCAATAAGACCCCATCCTAAAGAAATCATGTGTCTTCCTCAAGCTCATATCACCCTATAGCAAGTATTCCCTTCCTAGCTAAGGTGCAACACCAACTCAAAAATTACGTCGACACACATGCACCCCTGGACCCCCAGCAACATGACTTCCACCCCCAACACGGTGTAGATACTCTCTTCACCGCACTCTTCGACACTCTAATCATGGGTCTCGACAAGCCACATCAGTGTTTCGCAAGGATTATTCCTCGATATCAGTGCCGCATTTGACTCCATCTCTCACCACACTCTTCTCGCTAGGCTCAGGGACAATAGGCCTTCACGATAACACACTAAACTGGTTTACTTCATACCTCTCCGATAGGCAACGTCAGGTAAAAATTGGCTGCCTTAAATCCAACCAGTTCATCCTAAATCAAGGCATACCCCAAGGATTGGCTTTATCGGTGCTCCTTTTTAATATTTACATCCAACCCATCTGCGACCTGCTCAGAAAATTCAACATGCACTTTCACCTATACGCCAATGATCTCATGTTCTACATGCCCTTCCACACCCTAAATCCAGACTTCAACATGCATTCCCATATCAAGAAGGCAGCCAACACTGCATACTTTAAAATTAAATCATTCCATCACTTATGACTGCTACTCCACCAGAACGACTACAGAACAGTATTCCAATCTATCATAACACCCCACCTAGACTAAGGCAACATCTCGTAGCAGGAGCTTCCAAACCATGCACTCTACCTGCTTCAGCTAGTCGAAACTTCTGTGGCCAGAATATTAACAGGCACCTCAAGTCATCAACATATCACACCCACCCTCAAGAACTTACACTGGATGCCACTAGCCCAGAGAATAAAGCACAAGGTTGTAACTTCTGTTTACAAAATCTTACACAACTTATCAGCCCCCTGCCTTGACTCTCTAATTAGAAGAGCTCCTTCAACAAGGGCAAGAGGTTCAACAACCCAGAACCTACTAGTCATCCCACCCCTCAAGACAAAATGCACCCAGCAAACCAATGACAGTGCTTTCACCCTCTTCGCCCCCTCAATCTGGAACTCGCTCACAGAACCCATAAGATCTGTGCAGACTACACAGGAACTGAAGAAGCTACTAAAGGCTCACCTTTTCATTGAACATTATGGTTCCGATGATATCACATAACATCCTACAAGATAACCAGCATCACCCTCCCCTGAAATATATTCCCTACACCCCCCATTTCTGTTACCTCCAAGTTACATCTCCCTTAAGTTTTTTGTAACTGCATCTCAATTGAGATTGTTTGCTGTTCTCTGTAAACCGCTTTTGGTCCAAAGGTGGTATAGAAAATCTGTTAAATAAATAAATACATTTCTCTATACCTTCTCTCTGGATAAATGGAGGACGTCTGTCCACTACCTTTCACAAGCACACAGATCTTTACTAGAAAAATAATTAAAAATGTTGATGTACATTTTTAAAAGCCTTTGCATATGAATGCAAGTTGGAAACAATATTCAGTGTTGGATAGCCTAATTTTCTCTTAGAGAAATCAAAGGGAAGCCCCATGGTTATTGTATTATACATTAAATAGGCTGAACATGTGAAAATGCTAAACTCCTTTGACAAGATGTTTCTTTATGTTCATGCTCTGTATGTTGATGTCCACTGTCTTCATTTTTATACTGAAGAGCTGTAAATGGAACATGCATTCATCTGGAGTGCTCTGAAATAATACCTGGTTTCTTCCGTTCAGTTGTGGTTTTACAGCTGTAAGCAGTGATAAATAATGAGAGAAATGTATTTATTTTGAAGCAGATTAACATCAAATGAAAAGCAGCATTGATCAAAGGCATGTAAATAATTTCTTGGAATGAAATTCAGACAGCAACTGTTAGTGACATCCTAATCATCCTTTTTAAATTTAGTAGCAATCTTTCAGCTTCAGCACATGGGTCATCCACAGTTTGAAGTCTTAAATGTTAATGTTTGTCATTAGAATTATTGTAATTGAGAAAAGACCTATCTTTGGGGAAAGCATTTAAATGTGTTCTCTTATTGATGGATGCCTGTGAAACTACTGAGAGAAAAGTGCTTTCTGTTATCCAAACATACTGACATCTTGGTAGCAACAGTTAAGAGGGTATAGGTGCTAAAATGTTTATAAGAAAATGGAAAAGAATGGGATGAAATTAAAATGTTAACATTGTATGCAAATTTTTTAAAAAATGCTGTTTTAGGACAATTGGCAAAAAAGGTAAGTTATGGACCATACTGGTCTTTATCTGCCATCATATACTATGTTATGTTATGTTATTTCTGAGTTCATCTCCTAAATTTAGACTTCCTTACAAGCCTATACATGAAACACTATAATAAAATGAAAGTTGGGAGTCTATTAAAATAAGGCATGGGGGAATTTTAGGTCAAGAAAGTAAGCAATTGATCCTTTTTGGAGAATGGCATATGAGGCTGCTTTTTTTAAGATTTGAAACCTGAACTTTAGACCTACAGGTATTGGTTGCCAGCTCTTTAGGGTGCATGCAGTGAAACTCTGAAAGGAAGTGGATATTGCAAGATATATGTAAGATTAGTGTTCAGGCAGGTTGTGAGCTCAGTGTTTAATAATGTCCTATGCTACAAGACTGTCTGACATTGCATTGCTCTTTATTTCCATTCATAACACCTGATCTAACAAGTGAGAGAATGAAAGATTTGTGAATCATGCTCTGTGTTGGATACTTGATGGGCTTATTAAAGAGTAGGGATTTTCGTTATCTTTGATTCTTGTGCTTTTAGGGGCATGTTTACTAAACTACGCTATCTGATAGTGTGGGGTTTAGTGTGTGGTTTGGGTGCCATGCTTAAAAAGTTGCACAGGCCCTTGCACCAGAAATACCATGCTACCCTGGTAGTGTGTGTTTTGGCAGGGTGGGTCATGGGCGGAATGCAAGCATTGCTGGTATGGGTGTTAGTGGCCCATACTAACCCCATCATGCCATCTTTAGTACGGGTGCACTTAACACCACCTCAGTGGAAGGTGTTAAGTGTTCTTGCGTGCTGGCTTGCATGGTGCAACATCATGGGCCCCTGTTAAAGGCAGGAGGATGGAAGTACATGCCCTCTGAAATTAGCACGCTCCATCCATGCTAGTAATTTGGCCCATATATGCGTTGCTGGCGCGGGCCTTAGTAAACATGCCTCATAATAAGATTTGTTGCAACCAGTGTTGTCATGTTTAGTTTGTCTACAACTTTTATATGCTTCTGGGCACCAAATAACATGTGCAAAGCAGCATACGAAGTAGCGTAAAAATGCTGTAAATAAAATGAAATAAACTGTTGAGATGCACAATAAAATAGGGGACATAAAAATGGAAATCAAAAATTCAAAAACACCTAGTAATCCACAAGAGAACTCCAGCCAAGATTTTAACCTATAAAATTGCCCATAACGTCTGTTTCCGTAGAACTCTGGACAATAAAAAAGAGCCAGTAGCCATACCATCCCCACAGAGCCAGTCACCGAGGAAGCAAAACTGCTTTCACCTTTCACCTAAAGGGGAAATAAATTGTTCCAGTCTTGTATTTGGTAGGGGGATGGCAAGGTTTCATAACATGGGAGGCCACTACTGAAAAGGCTTGACATAAGGGAGACTAACTGCATTTCCTGTTTTGTATGGTCTAAGTAAATATCCTTGACCCTATCTGGGATGTACCATTTTAGCCACTTTTTCAAATGAGAAGGGTATTTTGGTATCTCAGTCCCTGGAAAGCACAGGTACTTTAAATTTAGCCTGCTAGAGCTCCCATTGATGTCTTGGCTGAAATGTTTTGTGAAATTTGTACTCTGAAGCTGCTTCCCTGCAGGACCTATATACAAAATATTGCAATAGTTCATAGATGATTTTTTTATTATCTTTCATTACAATGGAGAGGTACAAACACCATTGATAATCTACAGTATAACCAAAATGCCAGGTACATACAACCAGTAAAGTCATCAGAGAGAACGTTCCCATATATTTCGCATTTCCCAGTAATGACCTAGTATACTCCTTGCAGTACCCTGAATCCAATCTCTCAGAAACAACTCATATCCAGACATCAATGAGAGCATTTCTTGGCACTCCCCTTCCCTTTGATTAAAGAGAGACAAGCATCATAAGAAGATCCAGTCTGAAACAGATCATATATGTACAAAGAAAAAAAAAAGATATATATCAACAATAAAATGATAAGTAACATATTTGAACATCTTTAACTTTTTTGCTCAGTAGAGTTCAGCATATCCTCATCTGTGTGCTGGTCAAATGAACCTCCCACTTTTTCCATAAAGCCTCCTATACCTTCTTCTTCCCCTGCAGGTCATAGTTAATCTTATCAAATGTTTGTGCTTCGCCCACTTTACTCCACCAGTCTTCAATTTGGAGGCCCCCCTTGGATTTTCCATCTCCAGGCCAGAGTCACCCGTGCCATCAACAACAGTTTAGCCTGCAGCAGAGTTTCAGGGTCAGTACCAGTCTCGAAGTTACCAGTCTAGCAAGAATTCCCCTGGGTCGGGGTCCAAAGCCCTCTCCAAGATATTGCCCTCTGCCATCGCTATCCTATCCCAGTAATGTCTAATGACAGGACAATCCTATCACATATGAAGGCTCCCCTGTTCCAACAGCCCCTCTAACAGTCTCCATCTACTCTCTGAACCCCCCCCCCCATGCAATTGCACGGGAGTGAGATAGGAGTGGTGTAACCAATGTCCATTTATACACCCACGCATGTATCCACGCCCATTCTGCCTCTGTCCAAGCAGCTCCTAACCAGGCATTCCACCCTATCATGTGGGAAGGAGGTGTCCTGTTCTCATCCTCTAGAAGCCCCTGATATACCTTAGAGGTAAGATGTGCTCCAGAGTGCCCCCTTAATAATGTATCTTCCATCCAAGTGGTTCTTCTGACAGGTTGAGACATGACCCCCTGATGCTGCATAAAGAAATGTAACTGAAAATATTGATAGAAGGGGACTCTCCTTTCTAGATGCTCTTCCAAATCCTTTTGGGCCAAGCATTTCCCCTCACCCAGGAGTTCAGGAACACTTTGAATCCCATTGTCATGGAAATCCCCCAACAAAGAAGCATATTCTGGGCTAGGGAAAGGCACATAATCCCTAACCAGGGACCATTTGTGCAAAGAGATCTGAAGAAGGTCTCGTTTACGATATAAGCGTCTTTCACGTATCAACGGATCTAAAAAGGGATGTGGCTTCAGCTCCGCTCCCTCCACAACTGTACCTCTGGTATGTGCCTGCCATCTAGCCACTCAAAAATGGAAACAGGGGAGAGTATCTGTCTTTCCGCATTGACCCACAAGGCCTCCACCGGCCGGTCATGTTGGATCTTCAGTGCTCTCACTATGGCAGCTCGTTAATACACCGCAATAGCTGGAGTTTTACTCCTCCTTCCTTGCATATCTAGAGAGCTGGTTAGCCACTATGCAAACTTGCTTACCCCCCCCCCCCCATACAAATTTAAGGAGATTCTTCTCCCACTTTTGGTTAGACTCTCCTTTGAGGGCAATAGACAGTTGGGAGAACAGAAAATTAAACTTTGGGTGGACATTCATCTTAAGAGCAGCCGCCAAAGCTAGCTCAAACGTAGATCTTCCCATTGTCGGAGATTGGTCTGTGATGCCAGTAGGGTATAATTAAGCTGAAAAGATCCTGTGGTTCCTTTCCTATATGGACCCCCACGTACTGGAGTTTTTGAGTTGCCCATTGAAATGGAAATTTCAGGAAAGCACCCTTG
The DNA here is from genome assembly GCA_033557465.1 of Ichthyophis bannanicus. NCBI lineage: Eukaryota > Metazoa > Chordata > Amphibia > Gymnophiona > Ichthyophiidae > Ichthyophis > Ichthyophis bannanicus. The sequence continues at coordinate 675,012,232 of CM066032.1, read as the reverse complement.
AAAACCCTCCAAGATTCAAGGCCTCGGTTTTACTAAGATTTACCTTGAATCTAGCCACTCTCGAAAATTCCTAAATTTCTTCTAAGAGATGTAAAAGAGACTCCTGAGGTTTGGAAAGGAAGAGAACGGTATCATCTGCATACAAAAGTATTTTGTGTTCTTGTTTACCCACAACAATGGGTTGAATCACTGGGTTCCCGCTTATCTGCATGGCAAAGGCCTTGATTACTGTGGCAAAGAACATAAGGGAAAGTGGGCACCCCTGTCGCATGCCCCTCCACAGGTCAAAGGCTGCCAAACGATTGCCATTAGCTAAAATCCTAGCCGAGGTGCCTCTAGAGCACCTGAATCCCACATTAAATTTTTGTAACATTTCAAAAATAAAATCCCACTCTACCCTGTCAAAGGCCTTTTCTGTGTCAAGTGCAACCCATAATGTGGGGCTCTCTCATTCCTTGATAAGCTGCAGCAAATTCACCATCGTCCTAACATTTTCCAAGATCAGGCGCCCTTTTATGAAGCTGGTCTGATCAGGATGAATCAAACTCGAAAGGACATTTTCTATATGTTTGACAACTTTAGCAATCAATTTGGCATCACAATTGATCAGGTGGTCGGCCTGTAGTTACCACAGAGCTCTGGGGGTTTGCCCTCGTTATATAAGATGATTATATTAGCCTGAGACATTGACTCTGGCAAAGATTCTCCCCTCATTGCGCCAGTGAAAATCCTCACCAACACGGGGGAGAGCTCCCTACAGAGGCCTTCATAGAAATGCGCTGGGAACCCATTCCCTCTTGTAGTTTTCCCTTAGGCAGGGACCTAATGGCCGCTTGCACTTCACCTTCACTAATCGGGCAGCCCAATCTGGCCTCATTCTCCTCCTCTAAGCAGGGGACAGCCAGTGAGGCCAAGTATTCCCTCATAGCATCCCCCGACACCACAGACTCCGACAACAGGTGCTCATAAAAGGCCCTGAACTCAGCACAAATCCCCGTAGTAGAGCAAATTCTTTCTCCCTTCTACCCTTAAGCTCTGCGATCAGCCTTGAGGCCTGCTACTTAAATTGCAAAGCAAGTAATTTCCCTGCTTTATTCCCCTGCTCCATATAGTGTCGCTTTGTAAGACTCAAGAGGTGGGCAATCACTCGCTTTCAAAAGCCAAATGTTTGTGCTGGACCTCTACAAGTTTACACGCTTGTCCCACCTCCCACTTTTACAGTGCTCCTGCTGGAATTCCTCAAGCTGCCTTAACAATTGCACCTTAGTCTTCTTTGTCTTTTTTAGCTTGGGACACCCATTAGATTAAGACTCCTTGCAAAAAGGCTTTCCCACCATCCCACAGTATCCCATCAGATACTTCCCCGGTGTCAGTGAGCATTAGTAACACTAACCATATAACATGTACTGCTGAAAAAAACGTCAACGTGTCTCTCTCACCCCACCTTCCCCCCGCACAGCAATCTTGACTATAGTCCCCTCACAGTCATCCACATTCTCTCAGTCACCATTAGTCAATCTTCCCCCCCCTCCTCCTTTTAAGATAAAGGCATACTGACCTGCACTCAGAAGGCCGTTTGCTTAGATGTTTTCCAAGTGGCCTATTCAACATAAAACACTACTGTCATAAAATCATCTTCTCTGGCTATTGTCCCAACTCTGCAGAGAGTGATGAGATGTCTCCCACATGCTTCTTCATGAAATTTGAACCCACTGTGGTTGCCAGGCCTTCAGCATGTCCCAGGATTTGGATTCTCTGCCTGATCAGTGCTCCTGGCCCCTTCCTGCAACCATAGCTCTGGCATCAACTCCAAAGGGCCATCTGTCTGCACTGTGGGCAGCACACTCGCCAGGGTATTCAGAGGATCATCGTGATTCAATGAACCGCCATCCAAAGGTGACAGCTGGCCACCCTGGGAACTGTTGTGTGACGGCGGTGTTCTGCGTTTGGCATAGTCCACACGGTGTGTTGGTTGGAGCGTGGCCAGAAGTTTGTGCACTATATCGGAGGTAGTAAAGAAATTGCTGAACCCTATTATCAATAAAAGTGAGTCTGGCAGGATACCATATAGTCTGTTTGAGGCATCTAGCCCACAGTACATCCAGATACATTAAAGGTTCCCGCCTTCTGCGGACAGTTTCAGTAGCAAGGTCAGGGAAGATCATAATTTTCTAGTTTTATTGAACCAAGCCAGTTTTTCTAAAAGCACGGATAATGAATTTCAGTGCTTGAAATCTAAGCAATCGAATGATGAAAGCCCTGAGACATACGTTGATATGTGGTCTCAGACGAAGCTCTATGTGAGTGCGCTCAATCTCATACTCCACAGGTGCAGGGGAGCCAGGGAAGCACACTTTTAGCAGGATTTGAACAAACCCAGGAGAGTCTTGCCTCTCAGCCCCTTCTGGGACCCCAAAAATGTGAATGTTAGAGCGCCGTTCTTGATTTTCATAATCCTCTAATTTTTTATGAGCATGCTGCATCTGCTGTTTAAGATTACCAATGTCTTCCAACAGCACCCGCTGAGAGTCCTCCATTTTTCCAATTCTTTCCTCCACTTGATCAAGACGATCTCCTGTGCCAACAAACTTCTCTTCAGTTTCCCTATGTGCTGCGGTTCCTGACCTCGTAAGAAGAGAGGCTATGCCTTGGGAGTCAACACCCCCCCCCCCCCCCCCGCACAGGCTGCTGCACAGGCACTGTTCTGGGGCTTTAGGTCTATGGGGGCCCTGCCTCTTTCCCTTGGCCGGCTGCCCCTTCAGGGAAGCTTGATAGGACTGAAAGGCCTGATGCTAGGGGATATGATCCGTAGGCTTTCTTCTTCTTCGGGTACAAGGACTTTTTCTCCAAAGTCTTCTGTTGGGAAGAATCAGCTGTCTTCCAAGAGAGCCTGGTTCTGGTCATCAGCTCGGGCTCCAACTTGGCGGCCTTGTCCGTCATGGGCTTGCTGAAGAGATTCTTCCCCCGGCAGGGGTCATTGACCAATTTGTCCTGAACCCATTGCTCCAGGTCTGAGGACTGTAGCCATGCCAGGCGGTGGGCAGTAATGTAACTAGAGTGGCTGCGGTGGGTGGGCAGTAATGCTCACTGCAGCCACTCTAGTTACAGACTCGAAACTGTCATAGGCCGCTTGAGTGACATACTTTGAGGACTCCTTGACTGTGGTCACCAGGCCCTGGAAGCACTTGAGATGATCATCGAACAGCTCAACTGAGAACCCGGAGAGCTCCTTTGAAAGGTCTCTCAAGTACATGTCCATCTACAACTGGTAAGCCTAGATAACTGGCCACGAGCATCGAGCCTGGAAACACAGTTTACCAAACCCGTCCATGGTGTGGACCTCCTGACCTGTGGCAGACTCCACCACTATGGAGCTGTGTGGTAGTTGAGTTTTTTCGAAGTTGGGGCTCTTGCGGACCCAATACATGGAATCAAGCTGCTTACTCACAATGGGAATCGTGACTGGGGCGCTCCAAGATGGGAGGCACTAGCACCGTTTTTGCCTCCTTGGGAGGAGAGTCCTCCATCCAAGGCTTCTCCTCTGCTTCGATGGTAAAGGTGAGGGCCTTAACCATGTCCTTGATAAAGAGGAGAGGGGTCCAACGGAACGTCCCAATGCCTTGCGGTATCGGAGGACTCATCTGTCTCCCATTCCAAATTGAAAGGGAGCTCAAAGCGCCAGCGGGAATCACACCCGGTGCTTAGTCAAGGGTGAAGACGGCAGCCGGGGATCCTAGTGGTCTCACCCCGAAGTACTTGATTGAGAAACCCTAGTCTTGGTCCAAGACCGGGAGTGGTCATCTTATTCGGCCCACAGGGCATGCCTTTCCAGGACAGGCTAGATCTCTTCTGGTGAGGCTCTCATGGTGGAGGGACCTATCGCCGGCCTCGAGGAACTGGAGGTAACCAGGACCAGGGTCTTCTGGCTCGCCAGGAAGGCTGAGAGGCTGCATTTCACGGACACCATTCTGGCCTCGAGGCCCAAAGACTCTGCAGCCACCAGCATGGGCACCGAGGCTATCTGTCCTGATGCCGGTTCCCTTGGAGGGGACTCACCAATGGTGATTGCCTCAGGAGCCTGAGGGTGATCCTATCCTCTGAGGGGGCAGGAACCGCTTCCCACTGAGGCAGCTTCAAGGTCCTCTCCACAACTGGATCCTTTTGCCTCAAGTGCAATGAAGAACATGCAGGGCATATTTTTTGGCAAAGTCAGGACCCGATGGTGATCTTGCTGCCTGTGCTGTGTCACCTGTGATTATCCCTCAAGTGAGAATGGTGGCCATTTTGAATGCTTCTGGCTGAAGGGGGAGCATGCTGAAGTAGCTTTAGCCTCAAGCGGCCAGGCCTCCTGAAGATCCCTCAGGACCCCAGCACCTGTTTTTAGTCAGCTTTGCGTAGCACTTCCTGAAACAGTTCACGGGCTGTTTCAATTTTTGGTGGCTGTCTGGGAGCCCTCCTAATGGGGTCTGAGACCATGACCTCCCCTACAGGGGGGGGACTCAGGGCTTTCTGTTGTCTCCCCATCTGGCAGTAAATGAGTTAAGCATCCCCATTCTTCTTTTTTTTTTCCCTTGTTAGTTCCTCTAGGAGCCCAGCCTTATCCACTATGAGTGCACTCTGTGGAGACAATGAGGATTCCCTCTCTCCTGTGGGCGACGCAGTGGAGGAAGGGGAGCTTTCCTTGGCAGAGGGAAGAGATCAATCAGTGGACCTGGTTACCCTTATAGATACCATATGGGCCTTGAACATTGCAGACCCCCCCTCCCCCCTTCGATACTAGTTTCTGAAGTAGACCTTATCCTGGAGTGGTGACATTGATCCTCCCATCTTTTTTTATAATTTATAGTTTATTGTTATTTTTCAATATTTACAAACTTATACATATACCATCTCTTACATCTTCCACTCCTTCCGGCATTAAACTTAAACTTCAACATTTATCCCACTTCTTTCTTTTTCTTTCTTTCTTTTCCCCCTTCCATTTATAAACTTCTTTATGCTCTTTTTAGCACACTTCTAGCAATATATCAATCTTCACCTTAATAGTGTTTATATGGATTATATTATACTATTGATATTCATAACATATCATATATACATAACATATAACTCCCCCCTTTACCATCTCTTGTCCCATTTGCTTCGTCCACCTCTACCTTATTATATTCCTCTCCTTTCACCCACCCTCTCCCCCCACCCTCCCCCCTCATCCCTGACTCTCTATCCCCCATCTCACCTTCTCTCCCCCCTAAACATTATACCCAGCCCTTTACCCCTCTAGACCATCAATCATTCCCCTCTTCATCTCCCGCCCCTCTCCATACTTGCTCCACTCCCCTTCTCCTCCATATTTCGTACCAGTGCCACACCTTTTTATATTTTCCTATCTGGTGCATTCTGTAGGCTTCCATCATGCATAAGCCCCATATCTGTTCCAGCTTACCCATTACCTCCCACAGCGGAGGCACTTCAACATTCTTCCACCACCGTAGAAGACTCATACGTGCTTCTATGATTCCATATCCTACAAAGGTTACCAAGTCTCCCTCTCCCTCGCTCATCCCGTCATTGAACACTACCATCTCTGGTGTTAATGTTATCGGCACTCCCGTGATATCCCCATATAACCTTCCCACATTACCCCAATACCCCTGCACCTTTGGGCACTGCCATATCATGTGTATTAATTTCCCCGTTGCCCCGCACTTCTTCCAGCATTCACTTGAACTAACTGGAAATATTGCCCATAACTGCACTGGTGTCCAGTACATCCTAAACCTCAACTTCAAACTATTTTGTAGCATTGGAGTCCCCCTTGCCAACTTATATGTTCTCTCTTATATTTCTGCCCACCGACTATCATCCCAAGGTCCCAAAATGTCTTCTTCCCACCGCTGCTGCCACTTCTCCTTCTGGAGAAGCATTTTGTAAATTTTTGATATTACCCTCTCTGTGACCATTGCTTCCCCATCATCTCTTCAAACTGTGAAGGCTTCCTTTCTATATCTGATTTCACCTCCCTTGTATTCATGAAATACCACAATTGCACATATGCATATTGATCCTTTCTATCCAACTGATATTCTTGCTGGAGTTCCTCAAATGTTCTAATCCCTCCCCTTTCTGCATGAGTTGTCCTAATCTCTCTAGCCCTTTGTCACTCCACCCCTTAAACACCTTATAGTTCCCTCCCAGCCCAATATCACCTACCGCTCTGATAAGTGTATACCTTGAATATACTTTCCCTTCCATAAGATGCCCCCTCCATTTTCTCCAAATCTGGAACATAAGCTCCCTAAATGGATTGCCCTTCCCTTCTTTATCTCACCACCCTCCCGGGTCCCATATCCTCCCCTCCTTAGATTCCTCTCCTCCTGACTCTGTACCCAACTTAAGATATCCGCCCCCTCCCTCCACGCTAGAAGCGCCCTCAATTGTGCAGCTTCAAAATATTTTAGCAAATATGGTACCCCCAAACCCCCTTCTGACTGCATTTGGTACATGGTCCCCCTTACAATCTTCGGGTGTTTCCCTTCCCAAATAAACTGTATAATCAGATTCTGTAACTTCCCTATCTCTTTCTTGGTCACCCTACATGGCAAGGATGTGAACAAAAACAGCAATCTTGGCAATACATTCATCTTCACTGCCACTATACGGCCCAATCATGACAATCTTATCCCCCCCATTTTGATAGGCCTCTCTGTATGTTTTCTGTCAATGCTTGATAATTCCACTGTTTAATCCTCTCTATTGGCTTCCCTAATTGTATCCCCAAATACCGAAACTGCTGTTGCAACCACTTAAAGTTAAAATGTGACTTCAACCATTCCTCTAAGCCCCCTAATAGATTAACCCCAAGGACCTCGGTATTACTTGAATTTATTTTATAGCCTGACATACTACTAAACGCCTTTATAATTCTCATCAATACTGGCAGAGTGGTTAAAGGCTGCCCCAATGTGAATATTAAATCATCTGCGAACAATGCTGTTTTCTCCTCCTGCCCTCCCACTACCACTCCTTTTACATCCGCTTCCCTCCTGACCGCTTCAGCCAAGGGCTCAATCACCAGTGCAAATAGAAGCAGTGATAGTGGACAACCCTGCCAGGTACCCCTCCCCAATGTAAAATGCTCAGAATATCCCCCATTTATCCGAATCCTCGCACTCGGGTGCACATATAAAGCTTTTATCCAAGCTATATACTCGTCCCCAAATCCCATCTGCTCGAACACTTGGAACATATATGGCCATTCAACCCAGTCAAACGCTTTCTCTGCATCCACTGTAACTAGTACCGCCTGCTCTCCTGTGCCCTGAAGATGCCAAGCAATGTTCATCACTTTCCTTATATTATCACTCCCTTGCCTCCCCTTTACAAACCCGGTTTGATCTCTATGTATTATCTTAGGTCAGGGGTCGGCAACCCGCGGCTCCGGAGCCGCATGCGGCTCTTTCTCACCTTTGCCGCGGCTCCGGAGCACACTGCCCGCCCGGTATTTATGGCGTTATGGGCTCCCTCCCTTCTTCTGCAGCCGCGGCTCCCTGCCTCTTAGGGAACCGCGGCTGTGCTTTTAAAATCATCTCGGAGCCCTTCCTGTCTTGACGGGCTCCGTGCAGCATTGTCCCGCCTCTAAAGGAAGTTGTTTACCACTTCCTTTGGAGGCGGGACAATGCTGCACGGAGCCCGTCAAGACCGGAAGGGCTCCGAGATGATTTTAAAAGCACAGCCGCGGTTCCCTAAGAGGCAGAGAGCCGCGGCTGCAGAAGACGGGAGGGAGCTGACATGGAGGGAGGGGGGCTGACATGGAGGGAGGGAGCAGATATGGATGGATGGAGGGAGGGGGGCTGACATGGAGGGATGGAGGGAGCTGATATGGATGGATGGAGGGAGGGGGGCTGACATGGAGGGAGGGAGCTGATATGGATGGAGGGAGGGGGGCTGACATGGAGGGAGGGAGCAGATATGGATGGATGGAGGGAGGGGGGCTGACATGGAGGGAGGGGGGCTGACATGGAGGGAGGGAGCAGATATGGATGGATGGAGGGAGGGGGCTGACATGGAGGGATGGAGGGGGCTGACATGGAGGGAGGGAGCTGATATGGATGGAGGGAGGGGGGCTGACATGGAGGGAGGGAGCTGATATGGAGGGAGGGGGGCTGACATGGAGGGAGGGAGCAGATATGGATGGATGGATGGAGGGAGGGGGGCTGACATGGAGGGAGGGAGCAGATATGGATGGATGGAGGGAGGGGGGCTGACATGGAGGGAGGGAGCAGATATGGATGGATGGAGGGAGGGGGGCTGACATGGAGGGAGGGAGCAGATATGGATGGATGGAGGGAGGGGGGCTGACATGGAGGGATGGAGGGAGCTGATATGGATGGATGGAGGGAGGGGGGCTGACATGGAGGGAGGGAGCTGATATGGATGGAGGGAGGGGGGCTGACATGGAGGGAGGGAGCAGATATGGATGGATGGAGGGAGGGGGGCTGACATGGAGGGAGGGGGGCTGCCATGGAGGGAGGGAGCAGATATGGATGGATGGAGGGAGGGGGGCTGACATGGAGGGATGGAGGGGGCTGACATGGAGGGAGGGAGCAGATATGGATGGAGGGAGGGGGGCTGACATGGAGGGATGGAGGGAGCTGATATGGAGGGAGGGGGGCTGACATGGAGGGAGGGAGCAGATATGGATGGATGGATGGAGGGAGGGGGGCTGACATGGAGGGAGGGAGCAGATATGGATGGATGGAGGGAGGGGGGCTGACATGGAGGGAGGGAGCAGATATGGATGGATGGTGGGTGGGGGGCTGCCATGGAGGGAGGGAGCCGCTATGGATGGATGGAGGGAGGGGGGCTGACATGGAGGGAGGGAGCAGTTATGGATGGATGGAGGGAGGGGGGCTGACATGGAGGGAGGGAGCTGATATGGATGGAGGGAGGGGCTGACATGGAGGGAGTGAGCAGATATGGATGGAGGGAGGGAGGGGGGCTGACATGGAGGGATGGAGCAGATATGGAGGGAGGGAGCTGATATGGATGGATGGAGGGAGGGGGGCTGACATGGAGGGATGGAGGGGGCTGACATGGAGGGAGGGGGACTGACATGGAGGGAGGGGGGCTGATATGGATGGATGGAGGGAGGGGGGCTGACATGGAGGGAGGGAGCTGATATGGATGGAGGGAGGGGGGCTGACATGGAGGGATGGAGGGGGCTGACATGGAGGGAGGGAGCTGATATGGATGGAGGGAGGGGGGCTGACATGGAGGGATGGAGGGGGCTGACATGGAGGGAGGGAGCTGATATGGATGGATGGAGGGAGGGGGCTGACATGGAGGGATGGAGCACTGGTAATGGGGTTGAGGGGACGAGCACTGGAAATGAGCTGATTAGGGGAGGCTAGGACTGGTAATGAGCTGATGGGGGGTAGGACTGGTATTGGGCTGATTAGGGGAGGCTAGCACTGGTAATGGCGTTGAGGGGGGATTAGCACTGGAAGGTACTGGGAGTGAGGACTGGAAAAGGGCTGATATTGGGGAGGGTTACTGGGACTGGAAATAGGCTGATGGAAAGAAGTGAAGAAAACGAAAGAAGAGATAAGAAATGGCAGATGGACCATAGACCACAGAAAGAGAGCTAAGAGAAGACAGGAAAGCAGAAGCCTCAGATCGGGACCAGCATGATCAAAGAATAAATTGGTCAGACAACAAAGGTAGAAAAAATAATTTTATTTCATATTAGTGATTTGACTACAAAATCATCATAATTTTGAAATCAAATATTGTTACTTGTTGTTGTGATATTTTCTGGCGTTTTTTTTTTTGGTGTGTGAAGGAAGAGAGGTACTCTTATACGGCGAGTATAGGCCAAACACCTATATTTTAACAGGAAAAGTAGGGGGTCGTATATAGCATTAAGGTAAGAAACAATATATGCAGTATTAGATTTGTTTTAAATGTCGCAATGGTTTTGCGGCTCCCAGTTTTTTTTTTTCCCTTCGGAAACGGGTCCAAGTGGCTCTTTACGTCTTAAAGGTTGCAGACCCCTGTCTTAGGTAATATCCCCTGAATCCAATTTGCCAATACCTTAGCTAATATCTTGGCATCCAAATTGATCAACGAAATGGGTCTATAAGAACTACACACCCCCTTATTTTTACCAGGTTTTGGTAGCACTGTGATACCTGCCTCCCCCATAGTCTGAGGAATCACTTCACCTTCTAGCACCTTATTGAAAACCCGAGTTAGTATTGGTGTAACTTGCTCTGCCATCTTATTATAAAACTGTGCCGTAAACCCATCCAATCCCGGGGACTTTCCCATTTTCAAGGACTTTATAGCTTCCTTCACTTCACCCTCCTTAATGTCTTCCCCTATTCTTTCCCTGTCTTCCGGTGCAACCTTATTCAACCTGCACTCTTGCAAATATCGCTTTATCTCCTCCTGTCCTTTTTGCAACTCACTTTGATATAACTTACGATAATAATCTTGAAAAATCGGACTAATTTCTTTCGTGCGATGTACCATCCTCCCCTTATTATCCCTAATTCCATCTATGTATGCTGCCTGCCGTTGGGCCCGCAACCTACTTGCCAAAATCCTCCCAGCTTTATTTCCCCCTTCAAAATATTTTTGCTTTAATACATTTCGTTTAAATGCTATTTCCTGAGTTCTCAACCTACTTAGCTCTGCCCTAGCTTTTATCAATTTAGCCATAACCCCATAATCATTAGTCCTCTGGTGTTGGGCCTCCAGTTGCTTTATCTGCCCTATCAGTTCTCCTTCCACTTTCCTCTTCTCCCGTTTAAGTCATGCTGCTATACTTATTAGCTTCCCCTAACCACCGCCTTTAGCCCGTCCCATACAGTCTTCAACTGGACCTCCCCCGTCTCGTTATATGCCAGATACTCTTTTATAGCTGCTCTTACTACCCCCACATGCTCCTCTTCCTCCAGCAATGAGTCACTTAACTTCCAAATCTTTATCCCCTCATCCTCTATTCCTGTATCAAAAAATCACAGTAACTGGGGCATGGTCTGTCCATGTAATTTCCCCTTGCTCTACCTCCTTTACTCTTGAAGCCCATTCTCCACCTCCCCAGATCATGTCCAATCTGCTGTATGTGTCATGCACCTGTGAATAAAATGTATACCTACACTCCCCTGGGTGCCTAGACCTCCATAAATCTATCAATCCTAATCTCTCCTGCATCTTCTTCATACTTTGTCTATCTATCCTTCTTCCCTCCATTACACTGCCCTCCACTATTATCCAGCCTCGGGTTACAAGTTAAATTAAAATCCCCCTCCCCCAATACTAACAGGGCATCTCCCAATTCTTCCAATTCCTTCATTATTTTTTCAAATGCTTCTCCGTGTCCCTCATTTGCCCCATATATGTTTACCACCCACACCTCTCCCTCCCCCATTCGCAACTTCACCCAACCCATCTCCCGTCTTTCCCTCTCCCCTCTCCTACTACTAAATGTCTAAATGCTTCCCCCACCAGAATTCCAACCCCTCCTTTCTGAGGATTCACCCTCTGCCCAGCTAACACCACCTTTGGATATTTTTTTGAAATTAACAAGTGTTCCTGTCCCACCCGTAGGTGTGTCTCCTGCACAAAAATAATATCTGCATTCATACGCCTACCCTCCCTTTCTAAGAGTCGATGCTTTTGCCACGTTCTTAATTCCTTTACATTGATTGTAGTAACCCTTAACTTCTTAAATTGCATGCAACCAGATTGTCTTCCTGCATCCCCTTCTCTTCTGCCCTCCCCCCATAAATTCCTCCACCTATGCCCCCCTTCTCCTCCTCTGTGGCCTCTGTTTCCCCCTTCCCCATACTCCCTCCCCCCTCCCCCCTCAATCCCTCCCCCCTCATTCCCTCCCTCCTTGTCCAGGAGTTGTTAGAGTAGTGCGTCCCCTGCTTCCATCACCTGCCCCACCTCCCAACCCCCCTCCCCTTTCCTCCCCTCCTCCTCCATCTATAATGTCTTCCCTGTCCCCCTTCCTTCCTCCCACCTCAATACCATTATTGAAATATTCAAATACATCATACATAAAACTTTTACCATTTCTGAAAATTTAACATTACACATTCTAAATACTTCTATTGTCATACAGTTTGCTGCACACAACTGTTTTGTCTCTAGTTCTTCATCTCTGCCTGCTCTTCCTCTTCCAGCATATCCATATGTAAGCTCTCCACCACCTTAGCTTGTCATCATTTAACTTGATCTTTGCCCTCTTTACTCTGTCCCTTCTTCAGTTCCTGCTGCTCTTCATTAACTTTGCACTTTTCCACTCCATTCTCTATTTCCATATCTTGTCTACTGTCAGATTTCTCATTCCTGATCCCCGCTTCTTGTAGCGCTGCTTTCGCCTCTTCTAGCATCTGCACTCTCCAAGTTTTTCCTTTTAATGTAAATGACAGTCCAAAAGGATGTAACCATCTGTACTTGATGTCCCCACGTCGCAGAGTCTGCGTGACAGGCTGCATGGCTTTCCTTCTCTGTAATGTTCCAATGGACAAGTCCTCATATATTTACTGGGTATCCTTGCCAATTTAAGTCCCAAATCTCCTTATTTTTGCTGCAATCCTTTCATAAGAACATAAGATATGCCATACTGGGTCAGACCAAGGTCCATCAAGCCCAGTATTCTGTTTCCAACAGTGGCCAATCTAGGTCATATGTACCTAGCAGTTTCCCCAAGAGACACGTTCCACAATGCTTGTACTGGGTCAAGCATTGATATCTTCGGTCACTTCTTAATAATGGTTTATGGACCTTTCCTCCAGGAACTTGTCCAAACCTTTTTTAAACCCATCTACACTAACAGCCTTTACTACATCCTCCAGTAACAAATTCCAGAGTTTGATTATACGTTGAGTGAAAAAATATTTTCTTTTATTAGTCTTAAATAGTTTACCCTGTAGCTTCATTGCATGTCCCCTAGTCTTTCTATATTCTGATAACGTAAACAATCGATCTACGTTTACCCGTTCCACTCCGTTCATTAATTTATAGACTTCTATCATATCTCCCCTCAGCCGTCTCTTTCATTTTATATCCAGTAAAACAGATAATGATATCTCTAGGTCTGTTCACTCTCGCCGCTCCCAGTGCTCTGTGTGCTCTATCCAACACGATCTCCTCGGGACCACATTTTCCCCCCCCCTCCCACTTTCTGAGTATTTCAGAACATATTGAAGCCGCCACCTTCGCGCTGTCCTGGAACTCCCTCTCCTCGGTACTCCTCGGATCCTCAGATTATTCCTGTGAGACCTATTTTCCAAGTCCTCCAATTTATATTGCATATCCTTTTGCCATTTTTGAACTTCCTGGTACCCCTGTTGCTGCTCCTCTTGCTGCTCCAGACTTTGCAGCCGGTTCTCATGGTTTCCCGCTGTATGCGTCAGTTCAGCTATGCAAATGCAATGTGTGCCTTCGAGTCAGTCCTGACTCCTGGCGACCCAGAAGCTCCTGGGTTTTCTTGGCAGTGTCACTGGAAGTAGATTGCCAGGCCTTTCTTCCGAGGCAATGGAGGGTTAAGTGACTTGCCCAAGGCCACAAGGAGTGCTAGTGGGAATCGAACCCTGGTTGCTTGGTTACCAAGCCAGTGTTCTAACCACTAGGCAATTTCCTATGAGATCACTGAGCTCTGTTTTCACTGCTTGCACCTCTTTCTTTATTTCCATGAACCATTCCTTTAACTCTGCTCTGGAGATGTCCTTTAAAGTTTCCTTTCCTTGCTCCATATTATTTTGGTGTGCAGACCCCTCAGCTGGCTCCAGTTGCTCCAAGTTCTTATTTTTATTCTCCAAGGCAGTATGCTCACTGGTGCCTGCCCCCACACCCTGGAATGCATACTCTCTCAGGTCCATAGTTTTCCTTTTCGTGGCCATGTTATTCTTCTTGACTCTCTTCCCTTCTTCCTCTTCCAGTCACTGTGCACCTAATATTATACTGACTTTGGCTCAGCCCCTTTGATATACACAGATCCACAGGTTTTTAATGTTAATTGTGTTGCTACTCCATACACATTTCCTAATTTTCACAGCTTTTTTCTTCTCTCCCCTTACTTCGAACATGTTAATTTAGCTGTCCAATCTGCTGTTTTTCCATCAGAGCTCTCCCCTTTGCTTTCACTTGTGCACTTTAAAAGCCAGTCAGTCTATTTTCCCCCTGTTCTTGTAGCTTCATCCTTCACTCGTGCACTCCCTGTTTCTTGTCTCTTCTGCACTTTTTGCCTTCTTTTTCTCTGCCACGCTCCATACCTGCTTACTCAGCCATCTTGTTTGCCACGCGGCTGCCGATCGCCATTTTCTTTTTTTTCTTTCCCGCATCCTGCAGCCCGCTCTTTCATCGCCCCTCCTGCACCCGCACACCTCAGATCCGGCTTCTCACTCCCCTGCCGCTCCCAGGGTTTACCGCAGCTTCGCCCGCTCCTTCGCCGCTTCTCATGCACCCGCACACCTCCGATCCAGCTTCTCACTCCCCTGCCTCTCCCTGGGTTTTCCGCCTCTTCAGCCCACTCTTTCACCGCTCTTCATACACCCTCACACCTCCGGTCTGGCTTCTCACTCCCCTTCTGCTCTCGGGGTTTTCTGCCGTTATTTGATCTTCTTTTTGTCGCTCCTCGAGGGTTTTTTTTTAACTTTATTGGTAGGGTTAGCCCGGAGCGATGCCCTCACACCACCATCGGGATCGGTGACGTCGCTTTCTCTCCGATCCTCCCATCTTTTTCCCCTTCCTGAGCCCTTGACAAAGCTTGTGTCCTCTGTGGAAGGTGTTGGAGCTGGAGCTGAGCAACATTGAGGTCCTAGCTCTACTGTATCCTCTATATTTTCTAGGAGCCAATCAAAATCCTTTCCCTGGTTTTGGCTGAGATGCTGGCTGGGGCTTCTGAACATTCAGCTGCTGAGGGCAGGAATGTGAAGGTTGCCTGGTGTAGGAGGAACGGGCGGGAGGAGAATATTTACACCTTTGTGAGTAGTAGTGCTTCCACTACCTCCCACTGTAGAACCTTCTAGATGAGAAGGCCGGATCAGTAGTGGGCTTGGAGAGTATCCACAAGGTGACCATATGCTGTTTGATCATGGTTGCAGCTTCTTGGGCCTTATCTCTAAAGATATTATCTCCACGGAATGGCATGTCAGTGAAGCCTGGAGTCATGAGAGTCTCTGGGTGCCCGTATTCATTGTGGAGGGTCTCAATGCCATATCACAAATATCGTATGTCGGACAAAGTATTTTCCATACGCCTTCCCTTTTACCATTAGGGAGCAGTACTGGTCTATTTCCTCTGGAGAAAGAAAGGCAGTCAGCTCCTCCAGGTTATGCATGATGTTCATGAGCATGCATTTGCAGAAGAGCTGGAAGGACACTACACAGGATGTTAGCATAGCATTCTGGAAAAACGTCCTCCCAAGAGAGTCCAGGGTCCTAGCCTCTCTCCCCCTGGGGGTACCAAAGAGTGACACCCAGCAATACACAAAGACCTCAACGCAGATGCAGAAGGGCCAAGGCAGGAGGATGCTGGCCAACGGTATCAACTAGGCATGGCTGCAAGAGACGACCTCATGCACAGGTACTTAATGGAGGGTAGGTGTTTATTAGCTAATACAAAATATGTACAGCATAGTGACCCATACTGCACCATCCCCCCACCCACCTTCAGGCCCATCCCAGCCCACATCACCCCCCAGCACCAGCCCAGTGCAGTCCCCTCCCCCCCCCCACCAGCCCAGTGGCAGTACTACTAATCCTCTCTGCGTCCTCTGTTGTCCATCAGCCCCACCACCTTTATCCTCCCCCCACAAGACAGCCCTCTGCCTTTTCCTAATTCCACCCCTCCAACATCAGCCCTCTTTCACCCCTCACCATTCCTTGCTCCTCAGAACCTTACCTTCCACCCCCTTCTCCTGACCCTGACTATGTTGACATGATGGTGTGTGCTGGATGATAGAAACATAGAAATATGATGACAGAAAAAGACCACATGGCCTATCTAGTCTGTCCTTCCATATCAACAACTACAACAGTCCCCTTTTTACCTTTAGAGGTCCTCTGTGTTTGTCCCATGCTTTTTTGAATTCAGTTACTGTCCTCATCTCTACCACCTCCACTGGAAGATTATTCCATGGATCCACTACTCTTTCCATAAACAAATATTTCCGCATATCACTCCTGAATCTATCTCCCTTCACCCTCATCCCATGTCCCCTCATAGGAGAACTTGCTTTCAATTGAAAGAGGCTCTCTCCCTGAACATTCATGCCACGGAGGTATTTAAACATCTCAATCATATCACCTCTATCCCGCTTTTCTTCTAAGGTGTACATATTAAGATCCTTCATTCTGTCCTCATATGCTTTATAATGAAGACCACTAATCATTTTAGTAGCCACCCTCTGCACCGACTCCATCCTGTTCACATCCTTTTGAAGGTGCGGTCTCCAGAATTGCACACTATACTCCAAATGAGGTCGCACCAAAGACTTATAGAGAGGCATTATCACCTCCTTTTTTCTGCTAGCCATTCCTCTCCGTATGCACCCAAGCATCCTTCTAGCTTTTGCCGTCACCTTTTCTACCTGTTTAGCTACTTTAAGATCATCAGACACAACCATGCCTAGGTCCCGCTCTTCTTTAGTGGACAAAAGTACTTCACCTCCTATACTGTATTGCTCCCTTGGATTGCTGCAGCCCAAATGCATGACCTTACATTTTTTAACATTAAATCCCAGCTGCCAAATTCTAGAACATTCTTCAAGCTTAGCTAGATCCCTCCTCATGTTATCTACACCTTCCTGGGTGTCTACTCTATTGCAGATTTTGGTATCATCCGTAAAGAGGCAAACATTACCCGACAGCCCTCCCGCTATATCACTAACAAAGATGTTAAAAAGAATCGGACCAAGGACAGATCCCTGGGGCACACCACTGGTAACATCCTTCTCCTCAGAGTGAGCTCCATTTACTTGTACTCTTTGTCACCTCTCACCCAACCAATTTCTAACCCAAGAGTAACTTTAGGGTCCATCCCTAGGGTGCTTAGTTTGTTTATAAGTCGCCTGTGAGGAACAGTGTCAAAGGCTTTAGTGAAATCTAAATACACCATATCTAGAGCTCTCCCTCGGTCCAACTCCCTGGTCACCCAGTCAAAGAAATCAATCAGATTTGTCTGACAAGACCTGCCTCTGGTGAATCCATGCTGCCACGGATCCTGTAATCCACTGGACTCCAGAAACCTCATTTCTATTTCAGCAGTGTTTCCAATAATTTACTCACCACCGAAGTTAAACTAACCAGCCCGTAGTTTTCAACCACATCCTTACTTCCGCTTTTGTGTAAAGGCACCACATGAGCCTCTCTCCAGTCCTTTGGCACCACTCCTGACTCTAAAGAGACATTGAAAAGGTCAGTCAGTGGAGTTGCTAGAACGTCCCCAATTCCCTCAGTATTCTAGGGTGTATCCCATCCGGTCCCATCGCTTTGTCTACTTCAAGTTGAGCTAGTTTCTCACGAACACAGTCTTCTGAAAATTGTTCAAGATGTCCCTCGCTTTTGTTCCTATTTGTGGGTGTTTTCTGAGGTCCTGCTCCTGGTTCTTCATCTGTGAACACAGAACAAAAATATTTGTTAAGCAATTCTGCTTTATCCTTATCAGCTTCTACATATTCCTCCCCTGCACCCTTGAGTCTGACAATACCACTTTTGCCCTTCCTCTTCTCACTAATATATCTGAAAAATGTCTTATCCCCCCATTTTATTGCATTGGCTATTTCCTCCTCCTTTTGAATCTTTGCCTTCTTGACTACTTTGCTAGCTTCTCTAAGTTTTTCCAAATACAGATGCCTGTCTTCCTCTCTCTGTGATCTCTTGTATTTCATGAAGGCCTCCCTCTTTTTCTTCACTTTTTCAGCTACTTCTTCCGAAAACCATAGCGGTCTCCTTTTCCTTTTACCTTTATTTACAATTTTAACAAAAAGTTTGGTTGCCCTTAAAATATCCCCTTTCAGTTTTGTCCACTGTTTTTCTACATCCCCCAGCTGTTTCGATCCCACTAACGACTCCCTGAGGTATTGGCCCATCTTCGCAAAGTTAGTCTTCCTAAAGTCTAAGATCCTCGCCTTTAAATGGATTCTAACAGCCCTAGTCCTAATACTGAACCACACCATCTTGTGATCAGTGGATGCAAAATGATCTCCCACTACAACATCAGAAACACTTTCACCATTGGTAAGCACCAAGTCCAGTATGGCCCCTTCACGTGTGGGGTCTGTTACCAGTTGCCTGAATAGTTCTCCCTGTAGAGAATCCAGGATCTCCTTATTTCTAGATGATACTGCAGCAGGAATGTGCCAATCAACATCTGGCATTTTGAAATCTCCTATCAGTAGCGCTTCCCCTTTCCTAGCAATGCTGCGTATGTCTTCAATTAACTCTCTGTCCACCTCTTCCTCTTGTGAGGGAGGTCTGTATATCTCACCAATGCAAATAGATTTCTCTTTCCCTCTTTCTAGTTTAACCCACAATGCCTCCTCTCTCCCTTTTAAGCTCTGTAATTCCAAAGCTTTAATAGTAGTTTTTACATATAGTGCCACTCCTCCTCCAACGATGTCTCGTTGCCTTTTTTTCCAACTGGCAGCCCAGAGAGTCTTCAACCTCGCAGCGGTACTTTTTTCCCCCATGGCTGCCAGTAGTTTTAAGAAGTGTGATTGGTGCTCTAAAATTATGTCTTACACCGACACACATGGCTGCTGTCTCCACTGCCTCTGGCCAGACCATGACCTGGCAGCCTGCAGTCTCTGCAAAAGGATGTCTAGTAAGGACCTCAAGAGCTGTCAGCAGCAGCACGATAAGTTTTTTCCCGAGTCCCCAGTGCCTCCAAATGCCAGGGCTTCATCTGAGGCCTCAAAGTCTTGGGCAGAACCTCCCAAATCTGAGCCCCATCATGGGTCCTCAGAAAGGGGGTCTCCCTCGAAGAAACCCAGGAAGAAGAAAAAACCCTCGAAGGTGGCGGTGCCCCCCCGGTCCCGGTCCCGCAGTCAAAGACGCTCTTCCAAGGCTTTGGAGAAGGAGCAGCCTTTAAAGGTCCCCCGAAGGGATCTGACCACGGACTGGCCTCGGTCCCCAGACACCATCCTTGTCAAGGATTCCCCTTCGGGGAAGCAGGCATCGGGCCTAAGTTCCTCAGTGCCCGCGCCGAAGGCAGTGAAGCCTTCTGGTCTGGAGTCCAGAATGGCAGCCCTGGAGCACAGTTTGTCTGCTTTCATGGACCCACAAATCTATTTTAGTCAACTTGTATCAGAGTGATCATTCATCAATGAAAACATAAAACTCTGAATTGAATATGATCAATGGCAAACGTATTTATCAAACTAGCTTATACACAATCTTTCATAAAATGACTGACTGGGTCTCAGACTCAAGGTTCCCCGGAGTGTCGTGAGGCTACTCATGCGGAGCCTATTTTTGCATCAATGACCCATTACGTCTAGTCTTAAGAAATCGCGTTTTAGACTCCAGCTTAATCCGAATTTTTAACTAAATTCCAACTTTGGTATAGGATCGCGTAAACAAAAAAGAACAGTGCTTAGCTTTACCGTTGTCGTTCCCCAACGCTACCAATGGTGCTCTGTTTGCGTTTCACCTAATTGGTTTCTTCAGGGGCTGGACTTGAAAGCACTGTAATGCAATCCAACATAATTCCCATGAGTCTCATTTTCTGAGTTCTATTGTGAAACGTTATCACTAGTAATGTTAATACGAGGAGCAACATACCTTTTAGCAATTCAATGTTAATGCATCTCAAAAACTTCTCTTAGTAATCCGTTCTCCATCGGCTTTTTCAACGCCGCGCATGCGGAGCTGAGTCCCATACGGGAAATTTAAACAGCTGCGGTAGTGACGTGTCCATATGGGCGGCCCTCATAGAATATTAAATGCACAGTTCCCATTCCACCCTCAAGTTCAGGCCATTAGGAGAAACTGCATTCAGCCAATGTATCCACCTTTGTTCCCGCCACAGTAGTGTTTGATCTAGTGATTTTCCCCGCCATGCGGTGTTGATTTGGTCTATGCATCACCTTTAAATGCCATTTCAGGCATGGCTAAACTCCCTAGGTCTTTTTCAATAAAGACCGAAGCAAAGAGTTCATTCAGTCTCTCCGCTATGGCCTTGGATTTGACCAGGAACAGGTCACTGGAGACTTTGGCAACTGCTGTTTCTGTAGAGTGTAGAGGATGAAAGCCAGATTGCAGTCGATTAAGAATGGCTGGAGAGGAAAGAAACAAGGCAGGGTAATGGCACATTCTGAGTAGTTTGGATACAAATGGGAGGAGGGAGATGGGCCAATAATTGTTCTCCTAGGACAAGCAGGATGAGTCAGCCACACTTGGTGACGTCATCCGACGGCGCCGAGACGGAAGTACTCTCCATAGCTCAGAAGGGCTTTTCGCCCTTCTGAGCATGAGCCAACTGGCCCCACCCCCTGCCCGCCCCTAGCTAGCCAGTTTTAGTTCTTCCGCCTTGCCAGCAAGATGGACTTTGCTACTCTCCACCAGAAATCAATCTTTAATCAAACTTAAAATCATCAGAATTTCTCATCTACAACATATGTACTGTCAGCTTTAAATTACCTTCTTCTCTCTTCAGATTCCTGCTCTAATCTAGACCAGCCTTGAGCTCTCTTCAGGCAGCGGAGAATTCTCCTCGCTGCGACCAAGAGCATGGGGGCTCATGCTCATGCCTTCGGGGAGCAGTCAGCAGGGAAAGGTCTCCAGGACTAAGGAAGCCCAGCCAGCGCGGCAGCCCAGGACGTGCCTAATAGGCCTCCGTCCCCGGCTAGCCCTCTAACAGGCCTCCGTTTCCAGATCTGCAGCTGAGTTAAGAAGAGCGGGGGACACCAGCTCAAGCAGCACTCCTAGTGTCGAGAGTCGCTGCCACCGCTGCTCCTGAGCTACAAGGAATTCCAGGAAAACGGGCTGGAAGAGGAAGCTTCCAGTCGGCAATCGCTTGTGCGGCAGTCCAGAATGTGCCTATTAGGCCTCCATCCCCGGCTAGCCAGCCTTACCTCTCTCTCTCTCTGCTCCTTGCCAGAAGTGTAGGATCCCGATCGTCTCCTTCACGAAGGAAAGGAATCCAGAGGATAGGCTCTAGTGGGCTCAAGCGGATGCCCCCACGGCACCCAGGACATGCTGAGTAAGGCCTTCGTCCCCGGAAAACCTTCTTGATCCGCTGCCGCTCTGCATCCCCTCACACGTGGGGACTATGGGGGCGGCCATCTTGCCCAGCCACCACCCTGTTCGGAGATGAGGTCAGCAATCCCAGCCTGCCCCACGGCTCCATTGCTCGGCGCCATTGGCTGAGCCGAGCCAAACAGAACCCGTCCCTCAACGCCATTTGGCTGAGCCGAGCCAAACTCCCCTCGGCGCCATTGGCTAATATCAATCCTAGTGTCCGCGCCATTGGCTGGAGCTCCTCGGCGTCGGATGACGGCCTCCTTGACGGTTACCCCCCCCAACACACTTGGGTACACAAGCCGCTGCTTCTGAGCTGGACGGCGTGAGATCGATCAATGCTCAGGAGACCCTGAGCGATGCCGCTTAGCTGAGCAAAAGTTTCGATTCGTCTCCTGGCACCGCGCTGACGCTGGACGCCAGCGCATCAACAGTAACATAAGCGGCAACAACAGGTGGCTGCCCTTCTGGCTCAGAGCCTCAGGGCCCTTCTGGATCGGCACCGGGAAGCCTCTCCGCTGAGCGCACAGCCCACCAAGCTTCGGCACTGAGACGCCCCTCTGCATCATCAGCATGGGCTCCACGCCGAGATGCCGTCTGCCACCACATGGGCTTTAAAGTAAGGTTGAGACTGGAAGCGAGTCCAGCTCTACTCCGCCACGAAAGCATTACCACCAGGGCAACTGGAAGCAACGATCGATGGACATAGACCTCTGCACAACCTCGGAGTTACGTGAGGTCATCCCACCCCGGCCACCTTAGCCTGCTCAGCCGCAGAACCGATATAATCGTACCGGAGCGCTAGATAGCGATTCCCAATCCCGCTAAGGGTTTGGTACGTGTGTGGTGTCTGTCCGGCATCTCCAAACCTACTGAAGGAGCCCCAGCAATGGCTCACCATGCCTCCTGGTTCTGGGACAAAGCCTCCATAGGCAAGTCAGCCAAAACTTGTAAGCCTTGCTGGCTCCATCTGCAAAAAGAAAATAATAATAATAATAAAAATGAAAAATAAATAAATAAATAAAATAAAGACGATAAAAATCTCCTATGAGGCTGACAGCTTCACTCTCCGGGACCAACAGCATACAATTTTCCCCATGCATGGTGCCATCGGCTCGTGGGAAGCCTAGGGCACTCTCTCATGCCACCTTCTCCTGGTGGGAGACCAGCAGCATCATGCCCTGGACCAACTGCGTAGTTGCCGGCACAGCTTTACATGCTTTGCACCAGCACTTAGAGCCTTCCAGAAGGATAGGAGGTCAATCCTCCACAGTCCATCACTGGTTTGCATGTGATAGCCTGCACCCAACCCTTCCGTCTGGATGAGGCCGTGATAAAGGGACCCCCTTGCTGAGGAAGAGCCAAGCTGCTTAGCTCAGCGGTAGGTGCTTGACTGCCCTGAAGCTCACTGCTCTATGGGCGTTCCCAGACCAACTAGAGGCTCTTCCAGTCCATGCCTGCACCTTACCACGCATCAGCGTACACCAGACTCTGAACCTACGTGGCTCATCTCGCACTTTTCCTGCCTTCATAGAGGTGCAGCTGAGACATCTGTCTTTATAAAGGAGGTTTAATTCCAAAGGTCAAATCCCTACATGCCCTGTAGGGACTACTGTGCTTCTGTGACAGTGGGGTGTAGTGCTCACAACAGTATGTCCAAAAGCAGAGGGTCACAGGTTCAATCCCCAGTTGTAGATCCCGCAGAGCATTCCCCTCCACGACGCCTGCCTTCTTTCAAAAAAAAAAAAAGTTCTCTTACTCGGGATGCAAGTCCCTCAGGCAATGTCCAGGTCTGGAGTCATTCTTCGCTCCACTGCAAGGATTGCTTCGATCAGGGTACAGACCAGATCTTGAGTTCGGCCAGCGCCGCCCTCCAGCAGGGCGAGAACTGCAGGTTGTGACATCTCCAGCAAGAACTGTAGACTCTCGACCTTCCTTGGTCTACCCAGCAATAGGTCCTTCCGTGGCCTTCACTAAGACTATGGTTCATGGTACATACCACACCAGGGCTGACATCACCCAACAGGACACCACTCGGTACAAGTGTGGCGACACATGATACAGTACACACATCCAATGTGTTCAGGGGCAGGGGGGCGCAGGCTCAAGTCCCAAAAAAATTGACAAACAGCAAGCTCTGTTTTTCATAACATCCATGTGTGCCTGCTAGTTAGAGAGAGCAAAGTCCAGGGAGCAAGGCACTTGAAATCCCTATAGCCTCTCTCCATTGCTGGATTTCCCCACAACCCCCCTGGTGATGTTATGTTCTGCACCCATCTGTGTTGCACAGCAACCACCACCAACTTGGATCAAAAATGCTGCATCCTTTTCTCGTCCCCATTATCATAATCACTGCCACCACCCTCCTGACCACAAATACCACCACTGCTTGTTTCAAAGACAGAGGAGACTGAAAGAGATATCCTTTGTTTTCCTCCTCCTCTTTCCAGTTCCAATTGTCAGACAGGGAAGGTGAGTGTTAAATAATTCTCTCCTCCTCCAAACTGTTATGAAAAACAGAGCTTGCTGTTTGTCAATTTTTCAAAAACTCTCAGCTCTTGGAGATGCTCATTTTGAAAACATCTGCACTATACAGCTGCCAGCTTGGCTTCTTTCATGTCTTCTGAATTTTGCATATAGTACTAATTCCTTGAAGCTGTTTGTAAATTTGTCTTGGCTATTGACTAGAGTATACTCCATGGAGCAGGGCACTTTCTCGTATGTGTGTCTATAGTACTGTGTATCTTGTAGCAATATGGCATTGTTCGAAAGTAACATAATGTATTACTGGGAGGGATATTCAGTGGCAGTGGCTAGTGTTCGTGAAACGCATAGCCATTGCCGTTGAATGCTAATCACAGGCATTCAATGCTAGGGCCATATCCAGCCACCGGCATTGAATATGCAGGGTAGTCACAGAACCCGGAAGCTAACTGCGCAGTGGCGATATTGAGCCGCTGCCCAGTTAGCTTCCATAGGTAAAGCTAGGCCAGCATTTGCTGCACCTCACTTTACCAGTGGGCTGCTACTGGGCAGCGGCTCAATATTGCTGCTGCCCGGTTAGCAATGGGTGCTGCCTCCACTCCTCTCCGGAATGCCCACGACGCACCCTGATGCTAACTGTATTAGTGCCGCTTCACTATCCCATTAATCGGAATTTACACAGTTTGCAGGCCTGCAATATCTCCTCTCCCTTCCCCTTCTCCCTTCCACTATTTTTAACTTTGGTTTATATACAAAAAAGTTTTATGTTTACCTTTTCAGGTCAAAGTTATGCATTCCTTACTTAAAGAAGAGTAAAATTGCTCACATCCTAAATCTCAGCCCCCCGCTGAACATGAACCCTGTCTGGTTCAAGAATCACTGTGGTAAGTGCCTTCAGTCACATAAGATATATATAAACCATGGCATCATTTGATCTGCAGAGGCAGTATTTGAGCAGATAACTCAGAAATTAGCCTGATGTATAAAACAAATGGATTCTTATTTTCAAAACAATTTTAATAAAAGCTACTGCTTTTTGCATATTGAAAACTTTGAAAGGTCCTGGTAAGAGTATAAATGGTTTTAGAGAAGGATGTGCATTTTGTAGGAGGTGGAGTGAACCCTTAAATACCGGAAAGCAATAGGACAGTAGCTATGTACTAATTCAGAGCTTGACAAACCCCAGTTGCCAGGTCGCCATGGTGATTAAAAAAATCAGGCCTGGGCTTGGTACACCTGTGCGGCAGCTTGAAGATCGGGACCAGCTCTGACTGTCTACAGGAATCCAATCTCCTGCGGGTAGTAGAAAAGAGGATAGCCACAATCGCGGCACAGATGCAAGTTGTCTGTCTGTGGGAGATGAGATCCCCACAGGCAGACAGTTTGCATCTGGGCTGTGGTGGCGGTCTTCCCCTTCTCTTCTGCTTGTGGGAGATCGGATACCTGCAGGCAGAACAGGAGGGGAAGCATGCTGCTGCAGGGATCTGGCCAGGTCGCGGCCTGCAATAAAAAAAAAAAAAAAAAAAGGAAAAAAAATTAGATGGGAGGGTTGGGGGAGGGAGTGAACTTAAATCTTAAAGGGCCAGAAACTAAAAAAAAAATTTTTTAAAGGAAAGAGAGGAAGAGACCCAAAGCAAGGGGGTGGGAGTACTAGGGCGGTGGTGGAATGAGAGAGTCTGGAAGGGGAACAGAAGGTGGGGAGGGAATGGAGGCGGGGTAGGAAGAGTGAAAGGTTAATAGGGATGAAAGTATGGGGACAAAAGGGCACAATGTCTATTTACCTAAAGATGCATTCCCTTCGCCCAAGAACACAAGCACACCACACCACACCACACACAGGCACCTCACCTCCATAGGACAGACATGTACCCCAGCTCCACACTACATACACATACACACTGGAACCTCACCTCTGCAGCGTGCACACACAAGCTCCCCAGCTCTGCAGCGCACGCACACTTGCACTGCAGCCCTGAACACCATCCACATAAAGGCACCCACCACCACATCCCATGCACAAACTGGCACACTGCCATTGCACCGCACACCCAAGGATGGCCCAAGAGTTTCTGCTACTCCAGGCAGAAGCACCTGCCATGCCACACTGTCCTCCCCTACTCTTCCGTCGCCACTGCCCACTTCCCCTGCTGCTGCTTCCACCACCCTCCCCCCCCCCCAATCCATCTTCTCATCTTGCGGCAGGGGTGGTCCGACTCTGTTTTGAGCTGCCACCACTTTCAAAATGGATTCGGGCCGCTGCTGTAAGATGAGAGAGATGGATTGGGGTGGGGGGTTGCTGACTAAGGTCTGCCGCCCTAGGAGGCTGCCTTAATGAACGGGCTGACTATGCACACACCCACTCAGACACTTTCTATCTGAAGCTATAGTTGTTGTTATCTAAAGATGACACTTGGTGTACAAACTCTGGCACTGATCTCACGAGAACATGAGACCAGCGCAAGAGAACCAAGGGAGGGGGGGGCACGAGGAGATCATGCGCATTGGCTCCTAAGATTTTGGCCTGGCTCCTAAATTGGGGCAAAATTTGTCAAGACCTGTACTAATTACAGTAATACAATAAATCTCCACGGACAAGCAGGATAATGTCCACACATATGGATGATGTCACTGATTGGAATTGGGAACCACTTCCCTAGCTCCTGGAAGCTTTTGGAATAGTCCCAGTGTGCACTGTCAATTCCCACCTGCTACCGCTGTGCATAATCCCCTCAGCCTGCTTCCCAGCCAAAATCAGGACTGAGTTTTAACTGGCTCCTAGAGAACATAGCTAATTTCCCGCTACTGGTTCTGGACACCCAGTAGAAAGGAGGCTGACATTCATCACAGACTGATGACCCCTTGTATCCAATGACAATTAAGTTTTAAAAATGGTTTGGTTTGAGTACAGATTGTACCTATTCAACCTACTAGCACATTGCCCTCCAAGAATTTTATACATCAGTTCTCAGCACTAGGATGTACTCCTATATGTGCTCTCTGCCCTTTTACAGGTCAGTGCAGTTGAATCCGTTCCATTAGAGGAAGGACAGGGATTTTACTCCAGGTACTTCATGTTCACAAAGAAGATGGGGGATTCTATCCCATACTAGATCTGAGGAATATGAACAAATTTCTGGTGCAAGAAAAGTTCAGAATGGTTACTCTCTGCACCCTGATTCTCTGGCTTCAAAAGAAAGATTAGCTATGTTCTCTGGACTTAAAGGAATGATATACCCATATTTGGGTGCATCTTGGTCACAAGAAGTATCTGTAATTCATCACAGGAAAATGCCACTACAACTACCAAATATTGCCCTTTGGCCTCACATCTGCTCTTCACGTATTCACCAAGGGGCATGTTTACTAAATGGCGGTAGCAGCTTCCATGCGATATTGGAGCCGTGGCCCCATTAAAATCAATGGGGCCACGGCTCCGATATCGCAGGAAGCTGCTACCGCCATTTAGTAAACATGCCCCCAAGTGTCTCACAGTAGACACAATGGGCCCGATATTCAAAAGACATTTACGTGGTTTACAGCCCAGTAAACCATGTAAATGCCTTAAAAGGGGATATTTGTAAGTGCCATTGAATATCCCCTCTTATGCGCCCTGAAGCTAGCATTGGGGCAGAGCAGAGGTGATGACAAGCACTAATAGGGCAGCAGTGATATTGTATGTTGCCCGTTTAGCAACCTGCTCCTAAAAGACAGGCAAGGAAAACCCTTGCCTGTCTTTAACGCGCAGGAGCTAACCGAGCAGTATGCAATAATGCTTCTGCCCAGTTAGCTACTGTGGCTTCCAGTGTCTGCGGCAATTCCTGGATATTCAGTGCTAGGGCCGTATATGACCCCGACATTGAATATCCAGGGTTAAGGGTCGGCAGGCAGTGCTATGTGTCGTAAGGGTGCAAAGCCTGCCCAACTCAATATTGGGCCCAGTGTATCTACGCAGACTGGGCATATACATGTTTCCCTATTTGGACAATTGTGGCTGGTCCAGAGCACAACTCGGGAAGGAGTTCAAGAATTTGTATGGACAAGCATCCAGGTTCTAGTTACTAGGGTTCATCATAAATTATCTCAAATCCAATCTAGGCCTATCATACCAATTGGAGTTCATTGGAATTCTGCTAGACATGACTCAGGTGAAGGCCTTTCTTTCACAAGAAAGACACACCAGGCTGATCACCATCATGGAGGAAGTACAAAAGAATCAGCAGATATCATCAGAAACGTTAAAAATGTTGAGTCATATGGCCTCAATGGTTCATGTAACATCCTTGGCACATTTCAAGATAAGACCTACTGTTCAAAGTTTACATGCAGCCCATTTGCGACATCATCCGCTCCTTCAATATCAACTGCCTGGTCTATGCCGACAATGTTTTGCTATATATTCCTATATCAACAGAGCATCCAGACCTCTCCCCACTATCCACCTGCTTTGATGCCGTCACAGACTGGCTACACGCGCAGAGGCTTAGAATAAATTTCAACAAAACGAAGGTCCTATTTATCACCAGGAACCCATATTTCACTCTGCCCACCTCACTGAAAGTACAGGATGCAGAGCTTCTTAGCAAGCCCACGGTACAGTACCTAGGGGTCACACTAGACCAACAGCTCAACATGAAAGCCCAGGTAAGCAACATGGTCAAGGCGGTCTACCACAAAATTCGGTGGATTCGGGCGACTTTCAGATGCAGTGGATTCGGGCGACTTTCAGATTCCAAGATGTTAAATTAGCCATGATCCCATTCCAAGACTCTGTCCTGTTGGATGGTTCATTTCAGCATGACCAAAGGAATTCCTTTACAAATTCCTTCCTACCAAAAAATACTCACGAAAGATACATCCAAGTTGGGTTAGGGAGCACATGTAGATTAGTTTCGTACCAGGGTCATGGTCCTTCCTGGAAAGCCTTCATCAGATCAATTTCCTGGAACAGAGAGCAATTTCAAATGCTCAAAATATTTTCAGAGATTTGTTGGCCAACCAAATTATGATTCTTGCCATTTTCTATTTGTGGTTCCCTTGCAAGTGTATTATTACTTTGCAGGGGAACACTTGTTTTTCTTGATATCTCTCAGCTAGAATGTTTTATGTCTGGCAAGCAGAAGTAAAGGTTTGGTTGTGGTTACATGTATGTAATATGTTCCGCCAAATGTGACTTATTTAGCCTTATTTCTTTTCGTTTTTGTTTTTCTGTGCAGTGTTGGACATTGGTTCTCAGTTATGTGGGCTTCATTATCCTATTTTCCTGATTGTAATATTATTGCTTCTGCAATCAGTATTAATTCATGATGGTTTTCCTTTATTGTGTGAAATATATATTTCAAAATCCTGATAAAAAACTATAATAAATTCAAATGGACAACTAGGTAGCCATGTACTACATCAAACAGGGAGGAACAGGATTGGCCGAATGTTGGAATTATGTCATTTTTCATGGAATGACCCTCAGAGCCACATAAATAGCTGGCAAGGGCAGTGTGATGGTAGACAAACTGAGCTGTGTCCTTAAACCTCGTGAATGTACCCTGGATGGAGAGGTGGTGCTGAGCAGCTTTCAGGAGTGGGGTACCTCTTCAAGTAGATCTATTTGCCACTCCTCAGAATGGGCAAATGGTTCGATTCGGTTCCATGGTGGGGGACACATGGCAAATTAGCATCAGACATTTTGTCCTAAGTTGCAGGGAGGTTTTTTTCTGTATGTATATCCTACAATTTCTATTATAGCAAAAATTCTCCTAAAACTCTAAGACAGCGGAGGCATTATGATTCTCAGAGCATCTTTACTGGCAGAGAGCTCTGTAAGGAAGCCGATTTGACTAGATGCTTCAACAACCCAAAGCATGCAGGATCAGGGGGGCAATAATTCCCTATCCCTCATAGCTTGTATGTTGAGGGGCTAACTTTATACTCTTTGCATCTCCTGATTTAGCCTGGTCAATGTCCTTCTGGCTTCCAGGAGGTTATATGGTTTCAAATAGGTTTGCTGTCTGTTGTGACAGAAAAGCTCTAGATCCTTTTACTTGTCTCACATAAAAACTGCTTGAATATTTTCTATATTTGTTAGAGTCTGGTCTAAAGACTAGCTCAGTAAAAGTGCACCTCAGTGCAATTGGTGTTTACCACCATCATGTAAAAGGGAGACCCCTCTCTTTACAGCCTTCAGTTATTCGCTTCATGTGGGGCTTGTTTCTTACAGAGCCTCCCCTCAAGCCATACACAGTTTCTTGGGATCTCAAGATGTTTTTGACTCACTTGATGAAAGCTCCCTTTGAACTGCAAGATATCTGTGGCCTGAAATACCTAAACTGGAAGGTCTTGTTTTTGGTAGTGGTAACTTCAGAACGCAGAGTTAGCAAGCTCCAGGCTCTAGTAACTGGTCTACCCTATACTAAATTTTATAATGATATGGTTGTCCTGCACACTTGGTATAAATTCCTTCCTTTGGTGGTGTCGGATTTCCAACTTGACAGTTCAATAGTCTGGCAATGTATTTTTTTTCCATATCTCATGCCCACAAAAGGAAAAGTGCATTGCACACGTTAGACCGCAAGAGAGCTTTTGTCTTCTATCTGAAGCACATTAAAGTCATAGAAAATCCACTCAATTTTTTGTTTCTTTAGACTCAAGCAAACTGACTGCTATCAACAAATGTACACGCTCAAATTGGCTAGTGGATCACATCTCCTTCATTTATACCCAGGCTGTCTTGACTGTCTGGCATCATGTAATGGCTCATAATGTCCAAGCTCTTTGGTGGTTCATTTAAGATTGGCTACCATGGAGGAGGTTTGCAAGGCCATGACATGACTTCTGTCCATTAAAAGGGGACTCCTGAAGTGATGGTAGCTTTGGCCAATCCATTCTCCGGGGCCTATTTAAGGAATAGAATCTGACACCATTCCCTCTAGATGCAGTTATTTTTCTATCCAGATGCATCCTATACAAAAATAAAAAGCTAAAATAAGGTTCATTGTCGTCAAAAAAAAAAAAAGTTCAGTTGGTGTCAGCTGTTTTCAACCCTGGTCATTTTTGTTTTAAAACATGAGAACGTAACATGCCATACTGTGTCAGACCAAGATCCATCAAGCCCAATATCCTGTTTCCAACAGTGGCAAATCCAGGTCACAAGTACCTAGCAGTTTCCCAAAAAGACACAAGTTCCTCAATGCTTGTCCCAGGGCAAGCAATGGATTTTCTGGGTCCTTTTTAATAATGGTTTATGGACCTTTCCTTCAGGAACTTGTCCAAATCATTTTTAGACATAGCTACACTAGCAGCTTTTATTGCATCCTCAGGTAACAAATTCCAGAGTTTGATTACTTGAGTGAAAAAATATTAGCCTTAAATGGGTTACATTGTAGTTATTTATTCTATTTATTTAGCAAAGTTTTATTATTTATTATTTATTTATTAACAATTCTTATATACCGCACTATTAGACATCAGCGCGGTTTACATTGAACAGAAAACATCCGACAGTTTACACATGTCTGGTCGTTACATTTAACAGGAAGCATAACTTGGCGAAATAGGGGAAATTAAATACAATGCAGGGTTATCTGATGAAGGATATCCTGGTTAACTATATACAACAGTGGTACAATAGTATATGGAACAACTTGTTATTTACATTGTGAAGTTGGTGTGTTGCGGGGTCTATCTGTTTGACCACTTCTGCTATTCACCTGGGGGTTATGTTCGGAGTTGTCATTGAGATATTTAAGGAAGAGGAAATGCTTTAAAGCCTTTCTGAACTGACTTAGATTAGGTATTGTTCTGATTTGGGCTGGTAAGGTGTTCCATAGATATGGGGCGCAGAATTGGAAGGCTCTGTTGGCTGTTGATCTAGTGCATCTTGTGGTGTCATTTGGGATAACTAGTGTGTTTAATTCTGCTGTTCTTCGTGGCCTGTTTGGTGCAAGTGGTTGTATGAGGTTTGAAAGAGAGGAAGAGGTGAGCCCCTTAGCCGCTTTGAATGTTAGCAGTAAGGTCTTTATATATTGCCCCTTCCTGAGATCAGGGGTGGTTTACATAGAACATCATAACAAGTTTTGCAATGAACAATGTAACTATATACATAAAACATTCTATAACTATATACAGATAACTTTGTACAATATGGTTGCTTAGGTTATTTACCCTAAGGGTACTCCATAATTTTAAGAGTCTGGGTTAATGGATGGTATTATTTGCTCGTTCTTTATGTTCCTTGTGAAATAGTGCGGTTGTTTGGGTCACCAAAATATTCAGTGAAAAGGTATGTTTTCAAATCCTTTTGGAATTTCAGGAGGCCCTTTGTTGCTCTTAGGTCGTTAAGGAGGGAATTCCATAATGTTGGAGCCACGTAGGAGAAGGCTCTGGTGCTGGTGCATTGGTTTGTATCTTGGTCTTCCAAATGTGGTCTGAGGCGTTCAATTGTTCTCAATTTAAAGTATTTATTTTTTGTAACGGTTTTTATGTGTGGAATCATGCTCATGTTCTTATCTAATATTACTCCTAGGTATCTAACTTCCTCCATAACTTCTATTTCTGTTCCTTCATTGCATGTCCCCTAGTCTTTCAACTTTTTGATGGTGTAAACGACTGATCTATGTTTACTCGTTCTACTCCAATCATTAATTTATAGACGTCTATTTTATCTCCCCTCAGCCATCTCTTTTCCAAGTTGAAGAGCCCTAACCTTTTAAGCCTTTCCTCCATAGGGGTATCCTTCCATCTCCTTTATGATTTTGGTGTCTCTTCCCTGTACCTTTTCTAATTCCACTATATCCTTTTTAAGATAAAGCGACCAGAATTGCACAAAGTATTCAAGGTGCAGTTGCACCATGGAGCGATACAGAGGCATTTTGATATCCTTTGTCTTATTCTCCATTCCTTTCCTTATGATTCCTAGCTTTCTATTTGCTTTCTTGGCTGCCGCTGCACACTGGGCAGCCTGTAGCTAGCGATTCCCTTATAAGAGAATATCATCCTGCTTGTCAATGGAAAAAGCAGAGTTACCCTTAACAGGTGTTCTTCATGAACAGCAGGATAAGTCCTCACAACACTCCCATCTCCCCTTGGAGTTGAATTCTGCTATCTGCTAATGGATAAACTGAGGAAATATCATGCACTGGTGGCAGGTGGGAACTGATGCACATGTACACTGGGACCATTCCAAATCTTTCAGGAGGAGATGGGAAGTGTTTTCCATGTGTAACATCACTTATATATAAGGACTTATCCTGCTGTCCACGGAGAACACCTGCTTCAGAGTATCTTTGTTATCTCCAGGAACAAGCAGGAATGTAGTCATCACATATGGGTAACGTTGATACCGACAGAGCCTGCTCGGGAATGCTCCCCAGCGTCCAATTAGAAAGCCTTTGGGAGCATCCCACAGCGCCTGCGTGCTGCCTTCCTGCCTTTCCCAACTGCCTCTCTCCAGTTCTTTGTCTTCTGCGGAGCCAGCAGGTCGTGTTCCTGTCGCCGCAGAAAATTTTCCTTCTTTTTGTGGTCGCGTCTGCCTTCCTTGACACTTTACCGGTACCGCCGGTTTTTCTTTCCTTCTTTCTTTTCTTAAAAAAAAAAAATTTCTTAGTACTTTTTTTCCCATTTTTTTTTCCAGGTGCACGCGCCATTTTGGGCCTTAGGCCCAAGATTTTTTCCACAATGGAAAAATTCTCTTTGGGTTTTAAAAAGTGTGGCGGTACCATCTCCATCACCGACACCCATGAGTGGTGTCTGAAATGTTTAGGTCCTGACCATTCCATCTTGGAATGTATGGCCTGTGCCATGATGTCCAAGAGAGGTCGACAGAACTGAGCTGCCAAGCTCAGTACCCTGTTTCCCTCGGATGCAGCTTCGGTGGCATCGACGTCTTCCAGGGCTTCGTCTTCCTCCCGTGGATCTTAGGTAACTAAACATAAGTCTAGATGGTCCTCAAAGGGTAGATCTCCTTCTAAGCATTGAGATGCCTCTGGCATTGCCCTTGAGGATTCTGCACCAGCAAAATTGCCCTGGCGGGAGGCTTCAGCTTCCAAAGCATTATCGGGGCTCCAGGACGTTCTCGAGGCCTCGACCTCGGCAGAACTACTGGTGCCATGCTCTGGGGTACTGGCAGTTTTCTCCGGTACCGACATCCAGGCATCAGCAGCGTCGATAGACCAGAGGGTTCTGGCTATTGAACGCAGTCTGGCGGCATCGATACCCTCGGAACCGCATCAGACAGTTCAACCGGTACTGGCACCGACTCCGGCACCGGTACCGATAGTATTGACATCGGCATCCGCATTGCCGGCACCCAGTCATGCGATACCTTCCGGTACCGTTACACCAGTACTGGTTCCCCTCGGTACCGACTTCGGTCGGTACGGGTATCGGGCTTTTCAAGAGCATCCCGACAGAAGGTACTTCGAGTCCTCAGAGGAATCTGAGGATTCTGGCAGTTCTGTCGATGCGGGAATACTTCTCCCAGAGGAGCCTTCCTCCCCTAAACGCAGGATGTCTCCTCCAGAGGACATTTCCTTTCAGGATTTCATCAGGGAGGTGGCTCGGGGTCTGTCCATTACTGTGGCCCCTGAAACAGAGCCCAGAGCAAAGGAGTTGGAAATTTTACAATATCCTAAAACTCCTAAGGAGGCAGCTACCTTGCCCATCCATGAGATCTTGCATGATCTCATGTTAAGAATGTGGGAGACACCTCTTACCACCTTTCCTCATTCTCGTAGACTGGATACTCTGTATCGAGTCCCTCCTTGTCCTGGTTTCCAGAAGACTCAGCTTCCTCACCACTCTATTGTAGTGGAATCAGCTATGAGAAGAATAAAGAGTGCAAAGAGGCATGCCTCTAATCCTCCAGGACATGAGTGCAGAACTTTGAATGCTTTTGGACGTCGTGTCTTCCAAGCTTCCATGCTTTGTGCCAGGATCAGTTCCTATAGTCTATATATGGGAATGTTCCTGAAGGAAGTCACAGGTGATTTAGAGGCTTTGAGTCCTCTTCTTCCTGAGGATAGAAGGCAGGATTTTCTCACATTGGTCAAACATGCCCAAGATGTTTCTAAGTTTGTCAACCGTGCAGCTTTTGACTGTTTTGAGTGCACAAGCAGAACGTCTGCCATTGCCATAGGTGCACATAGAATTGCTTGGCTCCAGGCATCTGATCTGGAGCTCTGGGTACAAGACAAACTGGGAAATATTCTTTGTACTGGTGAGAACCTGTTTGGTAAAGATTGGCAGGAAAAGGCCAATGAGCTGGATGCTGACAACTCCACCTTGGATAGATTATCCAAGTCCACAGCTGATCCTGCCAGAAAGAAACCTTTCAAGAAACCATTCTTTTCTAAAAAGAAAAGATATTATCCTGCTTATTCTCAGCAGGGACGTTCTGCAGGTCAGCTGGTCAGGAAAGGTCAGCAACAACCCAAACAAAGAAAAGCAAAGGCTGCTAAGCCTCAGCCGTCCCAGCAGTCTCAGCCTCCACAAGGCCTTTGACTTTCAGCTAGAGAACTTAGCCTTCCTGGCTCTCATTGGTCCAGAGCCTTCCACCATTCCAGGAAGGTTATGTCACTTTGCCCCCAGATGGGGGCAGATAACAGCAGAGCATTGGACACTCTCCATTATAAAGGAGGGGTACAAGCTTCATTTTTCGAGCATGTCCCCTCCCACAATGATAAGGCAGTTCAATTCTCCGACCTCTCTCATCAGCCTGTTAGGTCAAGAGGTCTCTATGCTTCTTGCCCAAGGGGCAATAGAAGAAGTACCCATCCATCAGCAAGGTAAGGGTTATCTCCAGGAACAAGCAGGAATGAGTCTTCACATATGGGTACGTCTGTACCGACGGAGTCTGCGCGGGAACGCTTCCCAGCGTCCAGTCAAAGAGCTTTTGGAAGCATCCCACCACGCCTGCGTGCTGCCTTCCCACCTTTCCCAACTGCCTCTCCTCAGTTTTCATTTTTCCGCGGAGCCGGCAGGACGTCCTCCTGTCACCGCAGAAAATTCTTATTTTTTATTTTTAGTTTTCTTGTGGTCGCGGCTGTCTTCTCGACGCCACCGGTACCGCCGGTGTTTTCTTTTCTTTCTTGTAAAATTTTCCTTTTCAACGGGATATTTTTTCTTCATAGTGTCCCACGGGGTCTTAGGCCTTTCAGGCCTCCCCTATTTTTCCTTCATGGAACCGCCAGATGCTTTCTCCACGAAATGTTCAGACTGTGGCGGTACAACTTTATTTTTAGACCCTCGAAGTCGGTGTCTAACCTGCTTGGGTCCTGACAACAGTTTGGTGAGAAGACATCTTCAACATCGAGAATCCCTCGATACACGGTTGCCCTCCAACTTCGGGGCACCGTCCCCTTCTTCTTCCACTTTGATTCAGGTAACCCACAAACAGTCTGTTAAGACTAGCCAGTCCTCGAGTGGTACGTCTCATGCACAGCATGTAGACAGCTCCGGCTTTGCCCTCGATGGCCTCCTGGCTTCAAAACCCCGGCGGGAGTCTTCGGTCTCCAAAGCGTATAAGGGGTTTCAGGGTGTTCCTGTGGTTCACCCCCCACAGAACATACCTGAGCCGTGCACGGTGGTGGCATCCGCTTCGAGCGGTACCGATACCCCTGCATCGGCACTGGTGTTGGATGAAACACTCCTCACCAGGGATCGTCATCTGGCCTCCTCGGTGCCTTTGGGACCGATGGATACGTCCCAGATTGATTTTTCCTTATCGGTTCCAACACCGATACTGTCACCGACGTCGGTACCCTCCAGATGTGCATCGACAGCCTCGCTTCCCTCGAGGCCGAGTCTGGAATCGATCTCCAGTTTGGAGGACTGGGTACCGACTCGCCTTGGTACCGTCTCGCGGCGGTACCGAAGGCTCGGTTCCGATGGCTCAGATCCGCAACTCTCAGTTCCCCTGAGGCCGCTTGAGTTGCCACTGGTAGACCTTCATTCACCGGTATCGGACATGGTACCGAAGTCGGTACCGATGTCTTCATTACCCTTACAGTCGGTGCCTTCCATGCTTCGCTTCTCAGGCTCCTTGCCCTTGATGCCGAGTTTGGAATCCATTTCTAATCTGGAAGACTGGGTACCAATAGATTTTGGTACCGACACCGATCAATACCGGTGGCTCGGTACCGAGGATAGCAGCCGGAGGTTTTCGGTTCCCTCGGTACCGATTGAAGTGTCACCGATGACTACTCTGAAGTCTTTGTCGAGCCCGACTCCGACATCGGTACCGGTATTGACTTCCGTACCGGTATCCACAGTAGCATCATGGCAAACTCCTACCATGCTTTTTTCAACAGCATCGCTCCATTCTATACCAAGCTTGGAGTCGATACCTGGCATGGACAATATGG
The DNA here is from genome assembly GCA_033557465.1 of Ichthyophis bannanicus. Lineage (NCBI taxonomy): Eukaryota > Metazoa > Chordata > Amphibia > Gymnophiona > Ichthyophiidae > Ichthyophis > Ichthyophis bannanicus. The sequence goes on along the minus strand of CM066032.1, from coordinate 674,975,139 downwards.
TAAGGACGGTTGCTGCTCCTGACAACCAGTCCAAGCAACCATCCCTTAAGCATTCCACCCTGCACCCTGCAGGATCTTCTATTCCTATATATTTGGATAACTCTGTGGGTGCTCAGGCTAGTTCTTTAGATGTAACCTGTCCAAGGGAGATTCCTGTTGGGGATCCCTCTTTTCAGAGTTTCCTCCTGGATATAGCAAGATACCTTGCCATTCCTATTCCAGGACATGATCCTGCACCAGGCTCTGTTTCTACCAAAGCAAAGGACAACATAATGCTTCCTTTGCATCATTCCTTGCAGGATCTCCTTCTAGGAATGTGGGAAACACCTTTAAGGGTACCCCCACCTCCCAGAGCAACTGATCTCTTATATCAGGTGCCCCCCTCTCCAGGGTTCCAAAAGACTCAACTTCCTCATCATTCCATAGTAGTGGAATCAGCAATGAGGCGGATAAAGAGTAAGAAAAAGCACTCTTCTTATCCGCCAGGTCGTGAGTCTAAGACACTAGATGCCTTTGGACGTCAAACCTTCCAGACATCTATGCTTTCTGCAAGAATTCTCTCATATATTTTTTATATGAGTCTTTCTCTTGAGGAGGTCACAAAGCAATTACATCTTTTGACTCCTTTCCTTCCAGTTTCCAGGAGTACAGACTATTCCTCACTGCTTAAGCATATCCAGAATATCTCTTGGTTTCTTTCTCGTGCTTCCCTAGACTCTTTTGAGTCTGTTAGCAGGACTTCTGCTATAGCTATAGGGGCACGACGTAGAACCTGGCTCCAAGCTTCAGATTTGGCCAAGTGGGAACAACAACAACTGGGACATACTCCTTGCACTGGAGAAAATCTTTTCAACAAGGAGTCTTTACGTCAGGTTACTCAGTTTTCCACTGATTTACCTGTTCCTAAGGGTTCTTCTACACCTTCTTCTATCCCAGTAAGTAGGAAATGTCCTACCAAACTTTCTTCCCACAGGAGAAGAAGGTTTTATTCCTCACTTGCCCATCATACAGATGTTCCCCTACAGGGGAGCCATCGTCCTGGTCTGAAGAATCCAACCTCTCACCAGGCTCAGCAAACCCGGCCTCTGCAGGGTTTATGATCAGTCATCATCAAATGCTTGTGACCCTTGGGGTTAGAATCTACAGTTGCTTCTTCTCAACAGAGGCGATCCATTACTCATTCTAACCCCTACACATGGATCTCTTTCCAAAAGACATCCATTTTTTCTATGAGCTGCCAGAATGTTCATGCCTATAAGTCACAGGTTTCTCCTCTTCTCCTGCCAGAGAAAGAGGTCTGACCACTATCAAATGATAGTTCCTGTGCCAGCATGTATTTTTCCTTTCTATAGACTTACTACTTGGTAAGTCTTCTTCAGCTCTATTCTCTTCACCCTCTTACCACTGTAAGAGCGGAATTACTTACTGGAGGGCTTTTCTTCAGCCTCTCTAGGTTTGTCACTTTCCAGTGCGGAGTTTTCCTCCCTGAGTTTCTTCCCCTGTCTCAAATTTACTTTAAGGCAGTTTATCAGACATGTCCAGAGTTTTCTACTCCTGTTCTGTCTGCTCTTCTAGTTTTAGACAGTAATATTCTTTCTGCTGTCTTGCTAGCAGCTGCCTATGCAGGAGCCTTAATGTTTGGTCCACTGGTTCTTGCCCACAAACAACCAGATTTGTCCTCCTCTAACATTCTATCTGGTCTTAGTAGTGGCTCCAAGTCAGTGTTTTTCATCTATCTTGGAAATTATCCCACTACAAGCTTTCTGGGTTGGTCTTCTAGTTCTGCCATCTCCATTCCCCTGGATTTGGCAGCATAGTGGACTGAGATACTGGCTCTAGTAGCCAGTCCTATCTCCTCATTCTCCTGCATCATGCTCTCTGCAATCCTACAGAGAAGCTTTCCACTATGGGCCCTTGCTAGAGAGCATGGGTTTTTTTTTCTCCAACAGCTATCTTAGATGGTTGGAAAAGGCTTTTCAGTCATGTCTCCCATGACTAGAAGGTTCTCCCTTCTTTTACTATCTCCTTTTGCCATAAAGGACATAGGTCTTCTCTTACCTAAGGGCTTAAGGAGTTGCCAATTCCCTGCTTTGGTCCATAGCGTTCCCAATCGGGGATATGCTCTTTCTCCTTGCAGCTCGTCCTCATGGTAAGAACGCATGATACTTTTTGCCCTTAAGCAGGTCAACATGGTACCTCATCCTTATCTGTCTTCTGTCTACTTACCATGCTAGAGTCTTGGACGACTCAGGACTTGCTGGCTACAGATTGATATTATCCTCTGTTTTCATATAACCATCCTGGTTATTTCACTAGCTAGCATCCTTGCGGATCATAACCAGGGGGAATAGATTCTCCATATATCTTCTCAAGTAGGTTGCACCTCCTTGTTATTAGATGAATCTTTCCTCTCCACATGTCCTATGTGAATACCATGCTGTAGGCATATATCTGTCTGTTTAATTACAGACACCCATATTTAGGCCTACATATTCATATTTATCTTTGTGTGTATTTTATGCCCTTCCATATCTCACTATAGATATATTCTTATATGTCTATTCATATATCTATATCTATATACATATGTATCTGTCGAGATATTTCATTATAGATAGATATGTCTCCACATACTTATCTATCTCACTGTCTATGCTCATATAGCTATCTATTCCTGACAGAGGGGTTTTACCCATACCTCTGCTATTCAGCAGGTTTGGGATTCTACACACACAACCACTCCTGTGGTAGTCAACAATTTTTATACCATAACCTAATGGGTTTAGGTACCTCTGAAGCTCTCCGTACCTAATATCTCTCCTAGCTTACCCCAGTTAGGAGAGATATTGTGGATCTTCAGTTAATCACAGGCTTAACGCCTCAGGCATTTGTCTTCACCCTGGGATACAAGGGGTTCCCATACCCTTTCTCCCCACAAGGACTGTGCCTGTTTGTCCAAATCAGTTAGCCTTTCTCTTTTTGCTCCCAAGAGTGAGTTACTCTGCCGCCAAAAGAGTTTGGTTTTTACCATACAGCTTTCGCTGAAGGCCCACCGTTTTTGTACTACCCCAGTTTTTCCTACCAGGGGTGCCTGTTACCTTTCAGGATTCTGACCTCCTCTGTTTTCCTACAGGTTTATTACCTCCACTTTTCAGTGAGGTCCTCTTCACGGTTCCTCTACTGGCTTCCCAGTAGATCCATGAACCTCCATACTTCTATGAAATCCTGTTAGCGGAGGTCCATATTGCAATATTCTTTGCAATATCATTGATAAGAATCATTATCCACACATGGACTCCATTTCTGCAGTCCTGTGCTAGGTTAGCTGTTCCACAGCATCTTCTTATTTCAACTCCTACCCTCCATCCTCAGGATGCCTGGTGTTGTGGGGGATAGCATGTTCCAACCCATGACATGCTCGGACTCCAGGCATCTCAGCTTGGGAATCCCCATATGTGAAGACTCATTCCTGCTTGTTCCTGGAGATAGCAGAGTTACTTACCTGTAACAGGTGATCTCTGGGAACAGCAGGAATAAGTGTTCACAACCCACCCACCTCCCCAGGAGTTGTATCTCTATCTATCTTTCCTTTCCTCTCTCTCTCTCTTTGTCTCAGCTTTAAAACTTAACTGAGGAGAGGCAGTTGGGAAAGGCGGGAAGGCAGCACGCAGGCGTGGTGGGATGCTTCCAAAAGCTCTTTGATTGGATGCTGGGAAGCGTTCCCGCGCAGACTCCGTCGGTACCGACGTACCCATATGTGAAGACTTATTCCTGCTGTTCCCAGAGATCACCTGTTACAGGTAAGTAACTGTGCTTTACTCCTCCTATTTCCTTATCCCAAAGAAAACAGGGGGATACAGACCTATCATGGACCTCAGAGAATTGAACAAATTCCTTGTCAAAGAGAAATTCAAGATGATTTCTCTAGGAACTCTGCTGCCATACCTTCAGAGTCAGGATTGGCTTTGTTCTCTAGATCTCAAGGATGGGTACACTCATGTTCTCATCCATCCAACTCACAGAAGGTTCCTTCGGTTCCTTTTTCAAGGAAAGCACTACCAATACAGGGTGCTTCCTTTTGGCCTGGCCTTAGCACCAAGGGTGTTCACGAAATGCATGGCTGTGGTAGCAGCATTTCTCCGTACTCTAGGGATATTCGTCTTTCCCTACTTAGACGACTGGCTCATTCGAGCCCCAACAGAGTCAGAGGCCAGGACTTCTCTATCCTGCACAATGCGTATCCTTCAGTATTTGGGTCTGGAAATAAACATCCAAAAATCCAGTCTAACTCCCACTAAGTCTTTAGAGTTCATAGGAGCTTTGCTGGATACCAGAAAGGCAAGGGCCTATCTCCCCCAGGCCCGTTGCCTTCGCATGGTGCAGTTAGCTTCTCAAGCAGTGCTAAAGCCGCATCTCACTGCCCGAGAATTGTTACAACTACTAGGCCACATGGCATCTACTGTGCATGTGGTTCCCTATGCTCGCCTCCATATGAGGGCAGCCCAGTGGACTTTATCCATCCAATGGACCCAGGCATCAGGATGCCTGTCAAACAAAATAGTAAACACAAGTCGCCTTATTTTGTCCCTCCAGTGGTGGAAATCCACTCAAAACCTGTTGCTGGGGTCCCCTTTTCAACAACCCTTACCCCAGGCAACTCTCACAACAGATGCTTCTCCGATGGGTTGGGGAGCTCATCTGCAAGACCTCTCCACCCAAGGCACCTGGTCTCCACAGGAGACTCATCTACATATCAATCTCTTGGAGCTCAGAGCAATCTTCCTTGCTCTTCGAGTGTTCCACACCCTGCTCAGCTACAAGACAGTCCTCATTCATATGGACAATCAAGTAGCCATGTTCTACATAAACAAGCAGGGGGGAACAGGCTCTCTGTCGCTTTGCAACAAAGCTTTGCGACTATGGGCCCTCGCCAGAGAGCATCAGATTCATCTCCTGGCAGTGTATCTTCCAGGCATACAAAACTCTTGGGCAGACACTCAGTCGAGTTCTGCTTCCACACAAGTGGTATCTGCATGCAGACCAGGTGGCCAAGATTTTTCAAATTTGGGGAACCCCAGACATAGACCTCTTTGCAAGTCCGTGGAATGTCAAACCTCCCTGGTTCTGTTCCAGAATTCCGGCTCAGGGGGCTCAGGCCAGGGATGCTTTCCTCCTTTACTGGGGTCAAGACTTCCTGTATGCCTTTCCACCTATTCCCCTAATTCCGAAAACCGTATTCAAGCTTCAGAGAGACAGAGGCCGTATGATTCTCATAGCTCCACATTGGCCACGGCAAGTGTGGTACCCTCTACTTCTACATCTCTCTCAAGCTCCCTCCCTGGAGTTAGGGCCTGCTCCAGATCTCCTATCTCAGGAGGACGGAATGTTATGGCATCCCAATCCCCAGTCTCTACATCTGAGGGCTTGGTTGCTGAAGGCCTAGATCTCCATGATTCTAGCCTCCCTCAGTAAATAAAGGATATCCTTCATGCTTCCAGGAAGCCTTCCACAAGACGCTCTTATGCTTTCAAGTGGAAAAGGTTTACCATATGGTGTTCGCAGAAGGGTCTTAACCCCATTGCCATACCTCTGGAATCATTACTGGAGTATCTCCTTCATTTATCCAATGCAGGACTTAAGACTAACTCATTGAGGGTCCATTTGAGTGCTATTGCAGCTTCCTTCAAGCCCCTAAATGGACAACCTATTTCCTCCCATCCTCTTATAGCAAGATTTATGAGAGGCCTTCTGCTAACTAAGCCTCCCATTAAGCCACCTCCTGTGGCATGGGACTTAAATTTGGTTCTTGGTCAGTTCATGAAGCCACCTTTCAAACCCTTAGCTACTACCTCCTTGAAATTCCTTTCTTGGAAGGTTATCTTTCTCATTGCAATCACATCAGCACGTCGCATCAGTGAATTGCAAGCACTAGTAGCTAATCCACCTTATACAAGGTTCCATCATGACAAGGTAGTCCTTAGGACTCATCCACGCTTTATGCCAAAGGTGGTCTCGCCCTTTCATCTAAACCAAGCGGTCTATCTACCTGTGTTCTTTCCAAGGCCTCATGCATCAAATGCAGAAAGGAACCTTCATACTTTGGACTGTAAAAGAGCTTTAGCTTTTTACTTACAAAGAACACAGCAACATAGAAAGTCTTCTCAACTCTTTGTTGCTTTTGATCCTTCTCATTTGGGACGTCCAGTCTCTAAGAGAACACTATCTAACTGGATTGCTCAGTGTATTTCCTTTGCCTATCAGAGTAAGAATCTTCCTCTGGAGGGCCATGTCGCAGCTCACAATGTGAGAGCCATGGCAGCTTCAATGGCTCATCTGCACTCTGTGTCTATCGACGACATCTGTCAAGCAGCCACCTGGGCCTCGTTTCTTACCTTCACAGCCCATTACTGCTTGGACAAGGACTCCCGCCGGGATGCCTTGTTTGGTCAGGCTGTTCTCCAACACCTGTTCCATACCTAATCAACTCCTACCCACCATCCCTGGTAGGATGCCAGAGATCCATGGGGGGAAGTGGAGCCCTTCTTAGGGACGCACAACTTCTGGGGTCTCTCCCTGCCATCTAAAGCTAGGGAGTCCCCATATGTGATGACTACATTCCTGCTTGTTCCTGGAGATAGCATAGTTACTCACCTGTAACAGGTGATCTCTGGGAACAGCAGGAATTTAGTCCTCACAACCCACCCACCTCCCCTAGGAGTTGTATCTCTTTATCTATTTCTTTCTCTTTCCCTCTCTCTCTCTTTGTCTCAGCTTTAAAACTCAACTGGAGAGAGGCAGTTGGGAAAGGCGGGAAGGCAGCACGCAGGCGCTGTGGGATGCTCCCAAAGGCTTTCTAATTGGACGCTGGGGAGCGTTCCCGCGCAGGCTCCGTCGGTACCGACGTTACCTATATGTGAGGACTAAATTCCTGCTGTTCCCGGAGATCACCTGTTACAGGTGAGTAACTATGCTTTATTCTAAGAGTAAATATACTTACATACTTCTTTTGTAGAGATTTTTACCAAAATAGTACACATTTGTTATTTTGATTGCATGATCCTAGAACTGCACAGAGGGAGAATGCTAGATGTAGTGTACTTAGATTTCATTAAGGACTTTGATACAGTTCCTCATAGGCAACTTATAAATAAACTGACTGCCCTAGGTATGGGCCCTAAAGTGACTGACTAGGTCAGAAACTGGAGGCAACAAAGGATAGTGGCAAATAGGCTCACGCTGAGAAAAGAGGAGCTAGCAGTGGTGTATTGCAGTGATCACTCTTCAGCCTGGTTCTTTTGAACATTTTTATAAACTATATAGTAGAAGGACTGTTGGGGAAAGTGTTAGTTCTTTGCAAATAATTAAAATATCTACCATGGGGTAAATTTCCTGTAAGATGTGGGTAACCTTCATGCCAAAAAGAATGTAGGGTCATGCATGTGGGCTGCAAAAATCCCAAGGAAGCAGTATAGTAGAAGGGAGTAAAATATTTTTATTTATTTTATTTGTGTGCTTTTCTATACCGCCCCTTCCAGAGATCAAGGGCGGTTTACAAGGAACTTAAAACAACAATACAGCAGAACAGTGCAATATTGCATTACATTGAACATTAAGTATTACATAAGAACTATGATACATGGAAAACAGTGTGTAAGCTATTAATAAAAGGAACATAACTATGTTACAAGGAACCAAAAATGGCAAGTTATTTACATGGTTAGCAAGAGTTATTTGCAGTCATAAGTACAATATTGGGAGGATGCTGACTTGAGGGGATATTCAAATGAAGTCTGGATTTAGGTGGGGTAAACTTGTGTTTGGTTAGTTGTATGTTCTTGTGTAGTAAATTTGATTTCAGGTTGTAGGTTGCTATAGTGTTGAGTAAAGAGGTAGGTTTTTAGTTCCTTCCTGAAAGATGTGAGATCCTTAATCTCTCTTAGGTTTAGGGGCAGTTTATTCCATTGGCTGGGAGCATAAAATGAAAAGGCAGTGTTGGAGGTTATTTGTTTTGATTTTGTGACGGCAATGGGAATTAGTAGCATGTTGAGGTTAGTTTTTCTTCTAGTTCTGTTTTCTTGTGGGGTTTGAAGTAGAGTTGCCAACTGTGATGGGGCTAGGTCATTAATGAGTTTAAAAGTTGTGACAAGTGTTTTATATTGAATCCTACTATAAATGGGTAGCCAGTGAAGAGCGTATAGGATAGGAGAAATGTGATCGAATATTTTAGCTTTAACAATGATTCGAGCAGTGACATTCTGAGCTCTTTGAAGGATGTGTAAATTCTTTTTGGATGTTCCTTGGAGGATGCCATTGCAGAAGTCTAAGTGTGGCATAATGAGAGCCTGGACAACTGTTCTGAAATCGTTGATGTCAATGAGGGGTCGGAGTTGCTGTATGGTTCTCAGTTTGAAAAATATAGTTTTGGCAGTCTGTTTTATGTGATTAGTCATGCTTAGGGTTTTGTCTAGTGTCACTCCAAGGTATTTAATATTGTGCACAATAGAAGAGAGCGACCTGGAGGTGATTTGTATCTGATGATTCTAAAGTGGTAAAAAAGAAAAAAGGCAATGACTAACTGCAGGAGAATGCTTGGATACACAAGAAAAGGAATACCAGCAGGAAAAGGGAAGTGGTAGTGCCTCTGTACAAATCTCTGGAGGGAACTTCTTTATAGCAATGTGTGCTCTTCTTCAGAATACAGCTTCAAAAGGATATTCTGTAAAATAGGACTGAGCCTGTCCAGAAGGCAGTTACTAAAATTGTTCGTGGTCTTTGTCATAAAGCATATAGAGACAGACAAAAGATCTAAATATGTATACTTGAGAAGAAAGGCAAGAGAGGTACAAATATACAAAAGATGGACCTCTATCAGTGGAAAGGAAGCGCTGGAATGAGGGTTCAAAAGATGAAGATGGTGAAGGGCTAGACTCAGGAGTGATCTAAGGCAATATTTCTTTACTGAAAGGGTGACGAATGCTTGAACAGCCTCCAGTGGAGGTGATGGATTTGAGAACAGTATATGAATTCAGGAAAGAATGGGAAAAGTACAGAAGATGTAAGAGGAAGGGATTTTAGAGCTTAGTAGTTGTGGATAGGCAGACTAGATAGGCTATTTAGTATTCACATACTGGGTTTTTATGTGTTTTTTTTGTATTAGACATTCATTTTATGTTTTTTTCAAAAGGTGACTTAACCATGCTGCAATATGAATCTTTTATTTATTTATTTAACAGTTTTTCTATACCGCCTTTTCATTCAATCAAGGCGGTTAACAATAAACTTCAACTTATACAACGAACTTGCAGAACGTTAACTTATACATAGAACTTGCAAAATGTCAACTTATACAAAGAACTTGTAATTATCAACAGTAACATTATACAATGAACCGCAACAACCTGAATGGTCTCTTGTAACATTGTCTAAACTATATACATCTTAATGAGAGTAATGGGGTGTTTGTCTGGTGTGTGTGTCGTGTTTTTGAGCGGTTTGTGTAGTGATTAGGGTGATTGGTGGTCTTCATTGAATTTTTCCATGAATAGGGTCGTTTTGACTAGTTTCCTAAATTCTTTTATATCTGTTGTTGATTTTAGTTTCTCTGGGAGGACATTCCAAATAGCAGGGGCAGCAAGAGAGAAGGCTCTCATGGATGTGGATTTGTTGGTTCTTGTGAATAGACTAGGTGTTGGTATATTGTTTTAGGTGCTGTTTCTGTCTGGTCTTTTGTTTGTTTTGGTTCCGATAAGTTCCTGTAGTATTTCTGCTGACATGTTGTTTTTAATTTTGAAGATGGTTAGTGCTGATTTATATTTTGCACATGATGATATTGGTAGCCAGTGCAGATTATGTAATATTGGAGTTATATGGTCTTGTCTTGAAGCGCTAGCAATGATGCGGGCAGCGGTGTTCTGTATTATTTGTAGGGGACGGGTGGTTTGTTTGGGTAGACCTTGGAATAGTATGTTACAGTAATCCAGTATAGGTGTAATGATGGCCTGGCATACTGTGTGGAAATGTTCTTTGTTGAGGAGAGGTTTTAGTCTCCGGAGCGTTGCGCGTTTGAAGAAGGCTGTTTTGGATATCTTGTTTATATGTGGTTGGAGGGTGAGTTGCTTGTCTAGAATCACTCCAAGGTATCGGACTTCATCTTTTATTGTAATCGGTGTATTGGATATGTTGATAGAGGTAGGATGAATTAAAATCCTCCTGCCATATCTTCAGACATAAGAAACTGCAAATAAAATTGTTATAATGTTTTAGAGCTAAGAAAATAATATGCCAGTTAAAATACATAAATGAAAACCATACTAATGATTTATTTTTGTTTTCTCTCTGTTTTAGCTTATACTATAGCTAAATATGGTATGTCCATGTGTGTTCTTGGAATGGCAGAAGAGTATAAAGGCGAAATTGCAGTCAATGCATTGTGGCCTAAAACAGGTAAATGTTCATCTTTTTAATGCCTTCCTATTCAAAGAAATGAAAATGTTTTATTAAGGTTTAATTGATTTGTGTTCAACTCTGTGGACTGAAGAATTTAACCAGAGTTCCTATTTCAAAATATGCTGTACATTACATTACTGATTCAATTGCAACCTTGCCATCCGTTACACGTGAGGGGGGGGGAAAGAAAAAAATATATACAGTCTACACATCTTGACTACACTTTAGCTCAGGGCTTTTTTTTTTAGGTGGTACTCGGTGGTACTAAGAACTCGTACCTTTTTTATTGCCTGCTAAAATTGACCCACAGTCCTCATGTATTATTTTATTTATTTATTTATTTAACATTTCTTCTATACCGCGCTATTAAAATCAGCGCAGTGTACATTGAACAAAACATACTGCAATGCATACAGGCAACATTGAGTTTACAAAGAACAGGGAAAAATAACACATGGGATAACCGGGAGAACTATGTACAGGTTAACTTTATACTATATATACTTCAACTATATACAATATTCTAAACTCGTTTGGATATTGTGCGTGAATTCATGTGGATGGTGCAGGTAAATGGTTATCATGTGGGCTATCGTGTAGGCTAACCATTTTCTGGTTGTATTAGGGTGCTAAGGCGTCTGGGGTATGTGGGGAGCTTGCTAGATGTGTGAGTGTCCGGGATAACTTCTGGGTAACATTTTGTGAACAGATGGTGTTTCACGGCTTTTCGGAATAGTATTAGGCTTTTGATGCCACGGATTTCATGGGGAAGTGTATTCCAGTTTAGAGGAGTGAATATTGAGAAAGCTCTGTTTGACGTAGCCTTAGTACACGATGTCATCATCTTAGGAACTATTAAGGTGTTCATAGCAGTAGTCCTCCTGTTTCTATTTTCGAGGGTGCTGTGAATTAGCTTGCTGATTGGTGTAGGTGGGTAGTTATTAATTAAAGAGCCCTGCATGAGTAACGACACCTTTTTTGGTAGGAAAAATGCACTGCTTTACCTACAGAAGTCATGTTTACATACAACTCATTTGAACTGGTAGAATCAAATGGGTCCTTCCACATCCCCTTCTCCCTGGATCCACACTCCCCTGCTTACTATTTTCTCCTTCAGACATTAGATTCACTTCTATTCTTAAGACCCCAGTTATAGTGTTCAGTGTTTGCCTGCTGACTATATTGTTAGCTTCACAGGGAAGAGACTCTATCTAATATGTATCTGTACAATGCTCTGTACACCTTATAGCACTATATAAATGTTTAATAAGAGTAGCAGTGTTAATAGATGGACTTTTGTACCCTGAAGAAACTAGAAACAAAGGCTATTATGAATGGTCAAAAGGCACTTAAGGCTGCTATTCAGCACCAGCGGCTAGGCACAAGTACAGTGTCTAGTCGTTGGCACTGAGCATTAAACCCAGATATTCAAAGCCAGGGTCATATGCATCCCTGGCATTGACTTTCTGGGGTCGCCGCACAGCCTCCACAGCCGCAGAAGTTAACTAGGCAGCGGCAATATTGAGCCACTGCCCGGTTAGCTGCTACGGTTAGCTTTTGCTGCACCTAACTTTACACATGTGTTGCTAACCAGGTAGCAGTGCAATATCGCTGCTAGCCAGCTAGCAACTGTCGTCACTCACAACACACCCCGATGCTAAGCAATTAGCATCGGGGTGTATAGCAGAATTAGTGGGGGATATTCAACGGCACTAACCGTGCTAGTGCCATTGAATAATTCCGTTCAGCGGCATTTACACGGTTTCCAGGTCTGTAAACCGTGGAAGAGTAGCCTAGTGCTTAGAGCAACAGTCTATTACTCAGGAAATGTGGGTTCATTTCCCACTGGCACTCCTTATGGCCTTGGGCAAGTCACTTTACCCTCCATTGCCTCAGAAGAAAAAGCCTGGTAATCTACTTCTGTACATACCTTACCAAGAAAACTCAGGAGTTGCTGGATTGCCAGGAGTCAGCATTGACTTGAAGGCACTTAAAAACCCCCAAAACAAAACATCCCCATGTAAATGCCTTTGAATATTGGGCTCTGTGATAAGGAAGCTTATCAGGACCCCAGAGCCAGGGATAAAGAGAAGGAATTTACTCTTATAAAAGAACCTATTTTACCAGGTCAGAGACACAAAACTCCCTTTACACCTAGAAAGCAGGTAATTCCTAGCTACAGTAGGTTGCAGAATGCCCCTAGTGGAGAAAAGGAGAGGGAATACAGGCCCAGGGTAAGGAACCCTTATGTCACTGAATTCCCCAATTACTCAGCTGCCACGAGGCAGTTTGATCTCCAACACCTGAGAGGAGAGGGGGTGGAGCAGGCACCTGAGAGGTTCAAGACTAGGTCAGTTTATTCAGAAGAGAGAGGCAGAAGAGGAAGAAGAAGAGGAAAGGAGAGAGAACGTGAGAGCAGTAGGAGTGCCTACTGGAAGAGGAATGGATCTGGAACAGTGAGAACAGCAGGAACCAGGAACACAAGTTGGAGAACAGGACGTGGAAGCACCAGTGAATGGTGGCCAGAGCATGAGAGAGGAGAAGCTGTTACAAGCTTTGACCCAGGTATGAGCATTAGAAGTTTATCTAATTCTGAGCAGTACAGAATTGCCAGAGACAGCCTTAGCCCTAACGGAAGGCAGTCAGCTAAGACCTCTGAGCAAGAAACAGAGGAAGTGCCAATGCAACTGGGTGAACCAGACATAGCTTTAGAAGAAGTCTCATACATGGATTGCTCTTTATGCCAGTCTTCCAATACAGAGGTGTTGAAAGGGAGTCAACCGTAAGGAAAACCTCCAGTGTCTGGTAGCCCTAAGAGCCTGTGGTTAACTTGTGAAGGTCCTGAGTTAAAGGCAAAATACCTTTTTTTTTTTTTTTTTTTACTGTGCAAGCCGAAGCTGCCTAATTAAGTTGGTGAACCATCTGTGAGCCAAAGCAGTGCTCATCCAGAAGCCGTACTAACGGTAAAAGTAAGGAAAGCTTTTGTTTGGCTGTTTATAAGAAAACCTTGCATAGAGAATTGCTTGCCTGTGAAGTGTTTAACTGCCTTGTTGAAAGTTTTTCTATGTTTAAGAAGACAAACGGTGTTCTGGACTGGGAGAAAAAGAAACCTGCTTTAGGAAAAGCTGTTTTCTGTTTGTTTGATTAGCACTGCAAGCCGTGCCTGATAGCATGGGCTATTAGAGTATTTATGTTTATACTGGAGAACATTGCAAGCTGTTTTGTTTGGAATTCATTTATGTCCTGATGTTCATTTACAAGAATCCTGGAGAAATAATCCAAAGGTGGAATTTGTGAACCTTAGCATGTTTTTTTCAGTTAATAAACTGTCATTACCTTACCACTCAAGGCAACTACAAGGTGTTTTTTTTTTTACCTGAGGTTGAATACTTTCTGACTGAACTACCTTTCCCATAAGGCATTTCAAGGCAGTCAGTCAGTTAAAGACCAAAAGGTGAATCTCTCTAATGGCAACCACGCCCCTCCATACTGCATGTAAGGGGCTATGGGCGTGACAGCTCTTAGAAATTAGGTTGCGTCAAAATTGCCCAAGACAATCAAGGTGAACATAGGTGTCTGTTGTTAAGTGGAAGGAACAGCAAAGGAGCAAAACCTCCGCACACAATACAGGAAACACAAAAGGCGAGGGTCGGGTACACTGGTGCAAAAAGGTTTTATTTCAGGAATCCCAATGCGTTTCGGCATGAATGCCTTCCTCAGGGGGAACGCATCTTCAAACACAAAATAAAAGTGAGCTTACATAATATAAAAATATAAAAACATAATCTCAAAGAACATTAAAAACAACATACAATAAGTATAAAAAATATAATAATAATAATATCAAAACTGCATACTTAAAACTTATCTATACACAATAATAATTAGAAAAAAAAAACAATAAAAAATCTAAAATCATAGACAACCACCGTAAAACCAGAATAGAATAAATAAATAAATAAACATTAGATCATTACATAGGTAATAAAATGAAGACTATATAAAGTGGTTTATAGCCCAATAAGAGACATGGAAGATGTACTTACGAAGGCACCATGCAACACGTTTTAGTCTTGAGAAAGACTCCGACGAGCCAAATATATGAACTAGAGTATAAAGTATATAAAGTATAATACATTAAAATGAAGTACCCAGAGCCAGGAGGAAATCTATAAAGGAGGCAACTCAATTACTTTAAATGTGTATAAAGGAAACATTTTAAAAGTTATATTTACTCCATGATTGAGAAAGAAAATGGGGGCAGCATAATTATAGAAGTGAAGTAATTAATTTCAATGGTAACGTAGCCACATTGAATTGTATGTCCAAACATCTTCAAAAAGAATGTGCACATGTGTACTGAACTCACAAAAGTTATAAATCACACCAGGATTACAAATAAAAAAAAAGCAAATAATAAATTTAGCAGCGTGAAGTATAGGAAAAATTGTGTGCATGCATATGACAGGAAAGAGGACAGATTATTCTTAGCTAATACCAAAGTATATATTTTACCATTTATTATTATCATTATCTGGTCATTTTTAACATTTTTTGGTTTTTATCTTGTCAACATTTGAAGATACACAATGTTTGAGTATTTACACTCCTGGGTCATTTCTTTATATACATCAGTTTTTATCCCGTGGAATAACTCAGGGTGAATTTTTTATATGTTTTGGATTGATACATTTTGATGTTTATTTTTATGTACTTCTGAATACTTTTGTACTCATTTTTATTAAGCAATAAGTTGACAAATCCTTCATTTATTTATTCCTATTTTTTCCATGAAAGGTGCTACCTTAAAAGGTTTTTTTGAATTGTGTTTACATAATGTAGATGACGCGGATAGCCTCGTTCTCTATTTTACCTTTGCACTGCGCAGATGCAGGCGTCTATATTTTGTAAAAGAATCGCCGAGCTCTGGCGCGTTTGCTACAGGATACAACACGATTATACGGTAGCAGTTTGTTTAAATTTCTGCCTTCTGGTTCTTTTTGATTTTAGTTTGTTTGGGTTCTTCTTATCAATGATGTTTAAGTTTGGTTTGTAGCACAATCCTTTGTAATATGTTTTTCTTAACATTAAGTTCTAATTTTCTACCTCGAGTCAGCATGTTGCTATCATTGATTATTTTTGAGTGAATGCAAAGTCTTTTGATGTCTTTTTAGAAAATGACTATGTATCTGTGCTTTCTTGAAAATGGTGAGAAGCGGTTTTAGGCCATTGAAGTTTAATGTGTTTGTGTTAATTTAATTTGGATTGCATAATGACGACTACGTGCTAACATCAGTCTTTTATTTGGTTTGTATAATGATGATTATGTTGCCTACCTCGTTTTATTCCTGCAATGTGCAGATGCAGGGGGCTACATTTTGAAAAACCTGTCGGGTCTGGCGCGCTTACCGTATGACACAAATATGATTTTATGATAGCTTACATAACGATGACTCTGTTGCCATCCTCGGTTCATTCCTGCAATACGCAGATGCAGGGGGTTACATTTTTAAAAAATAAGTTGCCGTGTCCGGCGCGCTGACCGATATCTTCCTCACTGATGTTGCTTAAATTTAGAGTATACGTAGCGGTTTATACTGCGAATCTTAAAACTTTTTTATAAATGAATTTTTATTGTTGTATCCGCTATATCATTATCATTGATAATTTTTAATTTTTGATAATGGTTGAGTGGGTTTAAAAGTCTTTTGATGTTTTTTAATCGCTCATACAAATGAAGAGTTTTTCCATCTCTTTTGACTTCATCGAGACATGGTTTGAGGTGGTCAGAGGCTTTTGTCAATGAAAATATTTTATTTGTTTAGAATTGATGTTGTTAACTTTTTTTAGATGAAGTGGCCTGTGTAGTATAATAACTGGTGAAATGGGCAGTTTGTGACTATTGTATATCATTTTTGAATATACTCTGACTACTTTCACGCATTCATGTTCCGTTGTGTCCCCCAATTTTGAATTGTTTTTTTGTATTTCTTAAAAATCTATCGGATCGTTTTCACAGATGCCACTTATACCGTTTTGAGAATTCCAAATGGACGTTTGTTTTTAAAATCATAATTTGTTAATTTTGGTTAGTTTTTAGCCCTTGTTTTTATATCATCATCTTGGCAAATTGTTACATTTAATTATTTATACATTTTTTACGTTTTACAGATTGCACATTTATGATCATAGGAAGAGTTTCTTGGTCAGGTATCATTTTTAGTTTCATTCTCTCATTTTATTACTCTTTTTTCAATTTACATGGGTTGTCTTCATCTCTCTCTAATATCAGGCCGATTTCTATTTATACCTTTTGAAATTAATAATTTATTATTATTATTTTTTATAATTAATTTTTAATAATTTTTTATATACATGTATGGATTTCATGATGTTTGTTTTGTTTTTTCTATTTAAGAGTAATTTATTTACAAGTTTTCAATTTAAATGTTTGTTTTTTGTTATAGCACAATTTTGAAGATATACACTGTTTTAGTCCTTTTTGGTTAATTTATACAGTCTGTTGATTCAGGTATGTGTAATTTATATGTTTTTTAAATACATCATTTTATGCTATATTAAGAAACATTCATTATTCGTTGAAACATTTATTATTATTTATCTACATATTTACATTTACATATTTATATAATTTATATATCTTTTATATATATTTATATGTTTTTATCAATTGTACCGTCTAGGTGTCATATTTGTTATAGTATATTTTTGAAGACACACATTGTTTTAGTTCTTTTTGGTTAATTGATATAGTCTACTGATTCAGAGATATGTAATTTATATGTGTTTTTTTTAAATACAATAATAATTTTTTGATTATATTATGAAATGTTTATTGTCTGTTGAAACATTTATTATTTATTTACAAATTTATGTTTATCAAATTTATATTTTCTTATATATATTTATATACTTTCATTCATTTTCAATTGTACTGTTTAGGTGCATTTTTGTGTCGTTCTGTTGTTAGCCGTACTTATTTGTTCCACCATTTATATTTATATTTATTTATTTATTTATATATTTATATTGATACATCCGTTTATTAGAAAAATGTTTTTAATTTGTTATTATTTTTATATTTAAAACTGTTTTAGTATGCATTCATTGATGTCCGTGGTTTTAGCCAGTTTGATTTTGTTTTTAAATAACTATTTTTGTTGTTTATTTTAATTTGTGTATTTGTCTTTAGCCATTTAGCCCCTGAAGAAGGGAATTCCGAAACACGGCCTGTGTCGGGCCTTTGGCTGATTTGACCAATAAAGATTTTCACACGTCCTTCGTTGCTATCCACGTTTCTTTGTTGGACTGCTTTTGCACGTGGAAAAGTTATATTTACTCCATGATTGAGAAAGAAAATGGGGGCAGCATAATTATAGAAGTGAAGTAATTAATTTCAATGGTAACGTAGCCACATTGAATTGTATGTCCAAACATCTTCAAAAAGAATGTGCACATGTGTACTGAACTCACAAAAGTTATAAATCACACCAGGATTACAAATAAAAAAAAAGCAAATAATAAATTTAGCAGCGTGAAGTATAGGAAAAATTGTGTGCATGCATATGACAGGAAAGAGGACAGATTATTCTTAGCTAATACCAAAGTAGTGACATTATGTTAACAGTATGAATAGTATCAAACCTTAAAATCTGTCGAGAAACACGGAGGAAACTCAAGGTAGTGTTCTTAAAGCTACGAACAAGAGTTAAAATCAAAGTGAAAAAAGGGGGAACTATTGACGTTTCTTAAACATAAACAGTCTTAGAAACCGAAAGATCATAAAAACATTCATACCTATAAAGCAAACGCAATCTCCTGATGCAATTGCAATCTTCCAAGCAATGGCAACATCATAATATGCGATTGTGGAGCCAAGAGAGTGAAGGCGCGTCTTACAAGACGGCATCTTTTTGTATGTTTGATTTTCGCACGCAATACTTGCTGATTGACATATTGTCGCACATGAGCAGAAGATGTCTGAACACCGAGTTTCTTCAGAGTGTAAAGAAATCGATATGCGAATGATATATGGCTAAAAAACATACTTTATTGTGAATAGGGTCCTTAGAAAGGCACCATTGCCGATGATGTATTAGAGGAAAACATGAATATTTAAATTAACTAAGGAACATAGAAACTTCTGTTTAAAAATAAAACGAGGATTTAAAAAGGCAGCATGTATACAGAACTGTTTCTGTTATACATTTAATGTCACACATGATTAAACATATCTATAGGACAGCGACTAATGTATATCTAAGGGGCATAAAAACAACATTTGCTCTACAAAAAATAAGAAAATTGTAAATAAAAAATAATAAATAACAGACTAAAGGAACATATCTTGTTATTAAAGAAAGGACATTTGCTGAGAGCATACTGAAATTAATCTGTTTGGGAAGAGATTTATACAATGAGGGCGTGATGTGTCTAATCTGTTTGGAAAAAATTGTTGTGTGCAAAGATCATACATAAATTATCAGAGAGAGAATGACATAATGAAATACATAATGAAAAAATAAAAGCATATTATATAATTAAAATAACCACATGAAGGTACCATAAAAGATTATATATTAAAAATTTCTAAGAAACATACACAACTAAATATAGAAAAGGGAGGGGGGAGGAGAAGGAGGGGGAAGGGAAGGGGAGGGGAGGGGATCCTGAAATAAAACCTTTTTGCACCAGTGTACCCGACCCTCGCCTTTTGTGTTTCCTGTTGTTGTTTAGTGCCATCAAGTTGGTATCGACTCTGGTGACCCACTGGATAAGTTGTGTTTCTGTGCTTCTATCGGAAGTAAGGATGTTTCTATGTTTCTATCAGAAGTAAGGATGTGGTTGAAAACTACAGGCCGGTTAGTTTAACTTCGGTGGTGAGTAAATTATTGGAAACGCTGCTGAAAGAGAAAATAGTGAGGTTTCTGGAGTCCAGCGGATTACAGGATCCGAGGCAGCATGGATTCACCAGAGGCAGGTCTTGTCAGACAAATCTGATTGATTTCTTTGACTGGGTGACCAGGGAGTTGGACCGAGGGAGAGCTCTAGATGTGGTGTATTTAGATTTCAGTAAAGTCTGATGATCTTAAAGTAGCTAAACAGGTAGAAAAGGCAACGGCAAAAGCTAGAAGGATGCTTGGGTGCATACGGAGAGGAATGGCTAGCAGAAAAAAGGAGGTGATAATGCCTCTGTATAAGTCTTTGGTGCGACCTCATTTGGAGTATGGTGTGCAATTCTGGAGACCACACCTTCAAAAGGATGTGAACAGGATGGAGTCGGTGCAGAGGGTGGCTACTAAAATGATTAGTGGTCTTCATTATAAAGCATATGAGGACAGACTTAAGGATCTTAATATGTACACCTTAGAGGAAAGGCTGGATAGAGGTGATATGATTGAGATGTTTAAATACCTCTGTGGCATAAATGTTCAGGGAGAGAGCCTCTTTCAATTGAAAGCAAGTTCTGCTACGAGGGGACATGGGATGAGGGTGAAGGGAGATAGATTCAGGAGTGATATGCGGAAATATTTCTTTACAGAAAGAGTAGTGGATCCATGGAATAGTCTCCTAGTGGAGGTGGTAGAGATGAGGACAGTAACTGAATTCAAAAAAGCATGGGACCAACACAGAGGATCTCTAAAGGTAAAAAGTGGACTGTTGTAGTTGTTGTTATGGAAGGACAGACTAGATAGGCCATGTGGTCTTTTTCTGTCATCATGTTTCTATGTTTCCTAAACTGTGTTCGGTCTTCAGCCAGGCGGCACATGTCAGTAGGGGCTGGCAAATGCCACTCCTAAAAAACAAAAAAAAACCCCAAATGCTTCCCATCCCAACCAGAATTGACTGACATCTATAACTTGGCCTGGCTGGGGCTGCAGTTCTTTCTTCAGCCACAGTTAGGGGTGGCTCTATAATGAGATGGAGTGAGGCTGCCGCCTCAGGCAGCAAAATTTTGTGGATGACAAAAAATGCTCCCAAAACAGCTGCCCCACTCTGCCTTCAGATGTTTAAAAAAAGAAAAGGTGGACAAGCTGCTGCCGCTGCTTCTTGGCAGCAGCAGAATCAATCCCTCTGCCCCTGTTGCTACTGCTGCCCGAGATATGAGGACACTGGGGTCCCGCCCCCTCTGATGATGCTTTTTGCATCAGAAGGGGGGTGAGGAACCAACAGGGGCTTACAAGCTAATGGAGGCTTGAAAACACTGTGCTTTTCAATAGATTTTTTTTTTTGCCATCTGTGATTTCCCTGCCGCTGTCCCAGTGAAAATCCACGCTTTTTGATTACTATCAACAAGAAGAGAGGTGGAGGTAGATGCGGTAAGGAGCCAAATGTTGGATAACAGGGGAGGGGGGCAGGAGGGCAAATGCTGGAAAATGGGGGGGGGGGAGGGCAGGAAGACAAATGCTGGACAACAGGGGGAGAGGCAGTAAGAGAAATGTTGGACAATGGGAGAGGGCGGACAGAGAGACAGAAATAAATGGAAGAAAACTGAAAGGAAAAAAATAAATATCAAAAATGGAAGGAAGTGAGAAAAACAAAAGGAGAAACAAAAAATAGCAGTTTGACTAGAGACTGTTGAAGGAAAGCTAAGAGAAGACAGAGGAGTGCAGAAGCCTCAGATCGGAACCAGCATGATCAGAGAATAAAATGGTAAGACGACAAAAGGTAGAACAAATTAATTTTATTTTCAATTTAGTGATTGGTCTGTTGCCCTAGAGGGGAATACACCGACCAAACAACCCCGGTGGGAGGTCCTTACCTCTAAAGCATTAACGGGGTCCCAAGATGCTCCCGAGGCCTCCACCTCCGGAGAGCTCTTGGTGCCATGCTCTGGGGTTGTGGCCCGCTGTTTGGGTACTGATATCCAGGCATCGGCTGGCTCCATAGATCAACGTATCCTGACGGAGTTTAGCAGCCTTGGTAACAGCTTTGATACCGCTAAAACCTCTGCAATCGGTTCCGCAGCAATTGGTACCAACACCAGTACCGAATGTGTCTGCATCGACCATTGCGCCGCTCTCCACGCTACCACCCATGCCGGCCCTAGAATTGGTATCCGGCATCGAGGGTCCGGTACCGAGGCATTCCGATGCTGATTTTGATCGGTACCATCGAAAGACTGGACGGGAGGACCCAGCCTGCCGATACTTCGAGTCCTCCGATTCCAACTCATCCGATGAATCGATCGGTACCAGGGAAATGGAGGCTCTTCCGGAAGATCCTTCTCCTTCCCCATAAGAACATAAGATATGCCATACTGGGTCAGACCAAGGTCCATCAAGCCCAGTATTCTGTTTCCAACAGTGGCCAATCTAGGTCATACGTACCTAGCAGTTTCCCCAAAAGACACAGGTTCCACAATGCTTGTACTGGGTCAAGCATTGATATCCTGGGTCCCTTCTTAATAATGGTTTATGGACCTTTCCTCCAGGAACTTGTCCAAACCTTTTTTAAACCCAGCTACACTAACAGCCTCATCTACATCCTCCGGTAACAAATTCCAGAGTTTGATTACAAGTTGAGTGAAAAAATATTTTCTTTTATTAGTCTTAAATAGTTTACCCTGAAGCTTCATTGCATGTCCCCTAGTCTTTCTATATTCTGATAACGTAAACAGTCGATCTACGTTTACCCATTCCACTCCGTTCATTAATTTATAGACTTCTCTTATATCTCCCCTCAGCCTTCTCTTTTCCAGGTTAAAGAGCCCTAACCTTTTTAGCCTTTCTTCATAGGGGTATCCTTTCATCCCCTTTACCATTTTGGTGGCTCTTCTCTGAACCTTTTCTAATAACGCTATATCCTTTTTGAGATACAGCGACCAGAACTGCACACAATATTCAAGGTGCGGTCTCACCATGGAACGATATAGAGACATTATAATATCCTTTGTTTTATTTTCCATTCTTTTCCTTATGATACCTAGCATTCTATTTGCTCTCTTGGCCGCCACTGCACACTGGGCAGAGGGTTTTAACATGTTATCCACGATGACGCCTAAATCTTTTTCCTGGGTTGTGGTTCCTAATCTGGAACCTTGGATCGTGTAACCATAGTTTGGGTTGTTCTTCCCTAGGTGCGTAACTTTGCACTTCTCCACATTAAATTTCATCTGCCATTTTGATGCCCAGTCTTCCAATTTATCAAGATCCTCTTGCAATTTTCCACAGCCCTCTTGGGTTTTAACAACTTTAAATAGTTTTGTGTCATCTGCAAATTTGATAACCTCACTCGTTATTCCCTTTTCCAGGTCATTTATGAATATGTCAAAAAGCAGTGGACCCAGCACAGATCCCTGGGGTACACCACTATTCACCTTTCTCCATTGGAAAAATTGGCCATTTAGCCCTACCCTCTGCTTTCTATCTTTTAACCAGTTCCTGATGCACAATAGTACACTGCCTCCTTTCCCATGACTCTAGTTTTACCAAAAGTCTCTGATGAGGGACCTTGTCAAAGGCTTTCTAAAAGTCCAAATACACTATATCAACCGACTCACCTTTGTCTACCTGTTTATTCACACCTTCAAAAAAACATAACAGATTAGTAAGACAAGATCTTCCTTGTCTAAAGCCACGTTGGCTGTCTCCCATTAAGCCATGACTATCTATATGTTGAGCAATTTTGTTCTTTATGATGGTTTCTACCATTTTTCCCCACAACGCCGTATGTCTCCTCCAGAGGACATGTTTTTTCAAGACTTTATATGGGAAGGGACTCGGGGCCTCTCCATTACGGTGACCTCGGAGAAAGAACCGAGAGCTGAAGAACTTGAAATTCTTCAGTATTCAGCAGCCCTGAAGGAGGTGGCTACTCTACCTGTTCACTGGATATTGCATGACCTCATGCTTAGGATGTGGGAGACACCCTTAACTGTCTCTCCACATTCTCGGAGGCTCAATACCATGTTCCAGGTACTGCAGTGTCCTGGTTTCCAGAAGACACAGTTACCACACCACTCCATAGTAGTGGAATCGGCAGTGCGTCGAATTAAAAGTGCCAAGACACATTCCTCAAATCCTCCGGTCCGCGAGGCGAGAACTCTTGATGCCTTCGGTCGTCGATGTTTTCAAGCCTCCATGTTATCGGCCAGAATAAGTTCTTACATACTCTATATGGGTATGTTCCTTTGGGAGATTGCTAAGGATTTAGAACTAATGGCTCCTCTTCTCCCTGATGACAAGAGGGCTGATTACCTGACACTTGTAAAACATGCCCAGAATGTTTCCAAATTTATGAACTGGGCAACCTTTGACTGCCTTGAGTTTATTAGCAGAACTTCTGCTATTTGCATAGGTGCACGTCGGATTGCTTGGTTGCAAGCAGCCAAACTTGGACAGTGGGTGCAGGATAAGCTAGGAAACATTCCATGCACAGGGGAAAACCTTTTTGGCAAAGATTGGCAGGACAAGGCTTTTCAGCTGGAATCCGAGACTACCTCTCTCAATAGGCTTCTAGAACCACTGCCAACCCAGTTAAGAAAAAGACTATAAAGAAGCTTTTTTTTCAACAAGAAAAATAAGTTTTACCCTTCTTATACCCACGCTGTGCACTGTCTTGTCCATGCTTCCCAGAAGGGACAGCAGCAGCCGAACCAACAAAGGAAGGCTCCGACGCCCAGGGCTCAGCCAACTCAACAGACCCAGCCTCCTCAAGGTCTTTGACTCCTTTCTAGGGAACTTAGCTGTCCTACCTCTGGAGGTTCCAGAGCCAGTCAGCATTCCAGGCAGACTATGTTACTTTGCCCACAGGTGGCATCAGATAACATCAGAACATTGGACTCTCTCCATACTAGCAGAGGAGTACAAACTTCACTTCCAAAGTATGCCCCCTTCTTCTACTCCAAGAGAGTTCAGCTCTCGGCCTCCTCTTACCATTCTCTTGTTCCAAGCGATTACCACCCTTCTCACTCAGGGTGCGATAGAGGAGGTACCACTCTCTCAGCAAGGCCTGGGCTTCTACTCCCCCTACTTCCTTATCCCAAAGAAGACAGGAGGATACAAGCCCATTCTGGACCTCAAAGAATTGAACAAGTATCTGCTCCGAGAAAAATTCAAGATGGTCTCTCTCGGAACTCTTCTCCCTTACCTCCATTCAGGACTAGCTTTGTTCTCTAGATCTAAAGGATGCACATACCCATATCCTTATTCACCCAGACCACAAGAGGTTTCTATGATTTCTCCGGGAACAAGCAGGAAGTCAGTCCTCACATATGGATGACGTCGGCGCAGACGGAGCCCTCGTGCGGAGCAAATCCCCAGCTTTCAGAGAAAGCCTTTGGGAGTTGCTATCACACATGCGCGGTCCCCTTCCCGCCCAAGGATGCCAGATTTGAACATGTGTTGATTTGCTTTAAATAGTGACCTGGATGGGCGCGTAATCAAAAAAAATGCTGTCAAGTTCTTTGAGCTGTTCGCCAACACCGTGTGGTGTCTGTTTATCTCATCGGGTATGTACATTATTTTGATGATACCCCTTTTAGGCTAGGATTTCTCTCACACTCTTTTCTTAATCCAAGATTTGGATCACTTTCACGTTTTTCATACCTTAGTTATGGATCACTCACATGGTTTTTATGCCTCCGGTTTACAGCACTCTTTTCCTCCGTCTTACAGCAAATTTGCTTTATGACACTGGTTTTGCACCTTGTTGACATTCTCTTTTCAGAAGCATCAGAAGCAACGTGTTCTACCAAATTTTGGATCACTCTCATCTTTTACCCTCCGGTTTATAGCAATTTGCTGAGCATACTGTTTTTGCACTGAGCTTTGGATCACTCCCGCTTTTTCGTTCTTCCGGTTTGCAGCACTATTCTCCACTATCTCCAGGAACAAGCAGGAATGAGTCTTCACATATGGGTACGTCGGTACCGACGGAGTCTGCGCTGGAACGCTTCCCAGCATCCAATCAAAGAGCTTTTGGAAGCATCCCACCACGCCTGCATGCTGCCTTCCCGCCTTTCCCAACTGCCTCTCCTCAGTTTTCGTTTTTCCGCGGAGCCGGCAGGATGTCCTCCTGTCAACGCAGAAAATTCTTATATTTTGTTAGTTTTAGTTTTCTTGTGGTTGCGGCTGTCTTCCCGACGCCACTGGTACCGCGGTGTTTTTCTTTTCTTTCTTGTAAGATTTTCCTTTTCAACGGAATGTTTTTTCTTCATAGTGTCACGGGGTCTTAGGCCTTTCAGGCCTCCCCTATTTTTCCTTCATGGCCACGAAATGTTCAGTTTGTGGCGGTACAACTTTATGTTTAGACCCTCGAAGTCGGTGTCTAACCTGTTTGGGCCCTGACAACAGTTTGATGAGAAGACATCTTCAACATCGAGAATCCCTCGATACACGGTTGCCCTCCAACTTCGGGGCACGGTCCCCTTCTTCTTCCACTTTGCAGGATCTTCTATTTCTATATCTCTGGATAACTCTGTGGGTGCTCGGGCTAGTTCTTTAGATCTAACCTGTCCAAGGGAGATTCCTGTTGGGATCCCTCTTTTCAGAGTTTCCTCCTGGATATAGCAAGATCCCTTGCCATTCCTATTCCAGGACATGATCCTGCACCAGGCTCTGTTTCCACCAAAGCAAAGGACAACATAATGCTTCCTTTGCATCATTCCTTGCAGGATCTCCTTCTAGGAATGTGGGAAACACCTTTAAGGGTACTCCCACCTCCCAGAGCAACTGATCTCTTATATCAGGTGCCCCCCTCTCCAGGGTTCCAAAAGACTCAACTTCCTCATCATTTCATAGTAGTGGAATCAGCAATGAGGCGGATAAAGAGTAAGAAAAAGCACTCTTCTTATCCGCCAGGTCGTCGTGAGTCTAAGACACTAGATGCCTTTGGACGTCAAACCTTCCAGACATCTATGCTTTCTGCAAGAATTCTCTCATATATATTTATATGAGTCTTTCTCTTGAGGAGGTCACAAAGCAATTGCATCTTTTGACTCCTTTCCTTCCAGTTTCCAGGAGTACAGACTATTCCTCACTGCTTAAGCATATCCAGAATATCTCTTGGTTTCTTTCTCGTGCTTCCCTAGACTCTTTTGAGTCTGTTAGCAGGACTTCTGCTATAGCTATAGGGGCACGACGTAGAGCCTGGCTCCAAGCTTCAGCTTTGGCCAAGTGGGAACAACAACGACTGGGACATACTCCTTGCACTGGAGAAAATCTTTTCAACAAGGAGTCTTTATGTCAGGTTACTCAGTTGTCCACTGATTTACCTGTTCCTAAGGGTTCTTCTACACCTTCTTCTGTCCCGGTAAGTAGGAAATGTCCTACCAAACTTTCTTCCCACAGGAGAAGAAGGTTTTTATTCCTCACTTGCCCATCATACAGATGTTCCCCTACAGGGGAGCCATCGTCCTGGTCTGAAGAATCCAACCTCTCACCAGGCTCAGCAAACGCGGCCTCTACAGGGTTTCTGATGAGTCATCATCAAATGCTTGTGACTCTTGGGGTTAGAATCTACAGTTGCTTCTTCTCAATAGAGGCAATCCACTGCTTCATTCTAACCCCTACACATGGATCTCTTTCCAAAAGACATCCATTTTTTCTATATTTCTATGAGCTGTCAGGATGTTCATGCCTATAGGTCACAGGTTTCTCACCTTTTCCTGCTAAGGAAAGAGGTCTGACCACTATTAAATGGTAGTTCCTGTGCCAGCATGTTTTTTTCCTTTCTATAGACTTACTTCTTGGTAAGTCTTCTTCAGCTCCATTCTCTTCACCCTCTTACCAAGCTTTTTCCTCTGTAAGAGCGGAATTAATTACAGAGGGATTTTTTCTTCAGCCTCTCTAGTTTTCTCACATTCCAGTGTGGAGTTTTCCTCTCTGAGTTACCTCCTCTGTTTCAATCTTACTTTGGGGCAGCTTATCAGACATGTCCAGAGTTTCTACTCCTGTTCTGTCTGTTTTTTCTGTTTTTCAACAGTAAGATTCTTTCTGCTATCTTGCTAGCAGCTGCCTATGCAGGAGCCTTAATGTTTCGACCACTGGTTCTTGTCCACAAACAACCAGATTTGTCCTCCACTAACATTCTGTCTAGTCTTAGTAGTGGCTCCAAGTCAGTGCTTCCATCTATCTTGGAGATTATCTCACTACAAGCTTTCTAGATGGTCTTCTATTTCTGCCAATCTCCATTCTCCTGGGTTTGGCAGCATAGTTGGCAGAGATACTGGCTCTCTAGCAGCCAGTTCTATCTCCTCATTCTCCTGCATCATACTCTCTGCAATTCTACAGAGAAGCTTTCCACTATGGGCCCTTGCTAGAGAGCATGGTTTTTTTTTCTCCAACAGCTATCTTAGATGGTTAGAAAAGGCTTTTCAGTCATGTCTCCCATGACTAGAAGGTTCTCCCTTCTTTTACTATCTCCTTTTGCTATAAAGGACATAGGCCTTCTCTTACCTAAGGGCTAAGGAGTTGCCAATTCCCTGCTTTGGTCCATAGCATTCCCAATCGGGGATATGCTCTTTCTCCTTGTAGCTCATCCTCATGGTAAGAACGTATGATACTTTTTGCCCTTAAGCAGGTCAACATGATACCTCATCCTTATCTGTCTTCTGTCTACTTACCATGCTAGAGTCTTGGACGACTGAGGACCTGCTGACTACAGATTGATATCATCCTCTGTTTTCATATAACCATCCTAGTTATTTTACTAGCTAGCATCCTTGCGGATCATAACCAAGGCAAATAGATTCTCTATATATCTTCTCAAGTAGGTTGCACCTCCTTGTTATTAGATGAATCTTTCCTCTCCACATGTCCTATGTGAATACCATGCTGTAGGCTTATATCTGTCTGTTTAAATACAGACACCCATATTTAGGCCTACATATTCATATTTATCTTTGTGTGAATTTTATGCCCTTCCATATCTCACTATAGCTATATTCTTATATGTTACTCATAAATATATATATATATATATATATATCTGATGAGATATTTTATTATAGATAGATCTGTCTCCACATACTTATCTATCTCACTGTCTATGCTCATATAGCTATCTGTTTCTGACAGAGGGATTTTGCCCATACCTCTGCTATTCAGCAGGTTTGGGATTCTACACACACAACCACTCCTGTGGTAGTCAACAATTCTTATACCATAACCTAACAGGTTTAGGTACCTCTGAAGCTCTCCGTACCTAATATCTCTCCTAGCTTGCCCCATTTAGGAGAGATATTGTGGATCTTCACCCTCAGGCATTTGTCTTCACCCTGGGATATAAGGGGTTCCCATACCCTTTCTCCCCACAAGGACTGTGCTTGTTTGTCCAAATCGGTTAGCCTTTCTCTTTTTGCTCCCAAGAGTGAGATACTCTACCGCCAGAAGAGTTTGATTTTTACCATACAGCTTTTGCTGAAGGCCCACCGTTTTTGTACTACCCCAGTTTTTCCTACCAGGGGTGCCTGTTACCTTTCAGGATTCTGACCTCCTCTGTTTTTCCTACAGGTTTATTACCTCCACTTTCAGTGAGGTCCTCTTCACGGTTCCTCTACTGGCTTTCCAGTAGATCCATGAACCTCCATACTTCTATGAAATCCTGTTGGCGGAGGTCCATATTGCAATATTCTTTGCAATATCATTGACAACAATCATTATCCACACATGGACTCCTTTCCTGCATTCCTTTGTTAAGTTAGCTGTTCCACAGCATCTTCTTTCTTCAACTCCTACCCTCCATCCTCAGGATGCCTGGTGTTGTGGGGGATAGCATGTTCCAACCTATGCCATGTTCGGATTCCAGGCATCTCAGCTTGGGAGTCCCCATATGTGAAGACTCATTCCTGCTTGTTCCTGGAGATAGCACAGTTACTTACCTGTAACAGGTGATCTCTGGGAACAGCAGGAATAAGTGTTCACAACCCACCCACCTCCTCAGGAGTTGTATCTCTATCTATCTTTCCTTTCCTCTCTCTCTCTCTTTGTCTCAGCTTTAAAACTTAACTGAGGAGAAGCAGTTGGGAAAGGCGGGAAGGCAGCATGCAGGCGTGGTGGGATGCTTCCAAAAGCTCTTTGATTGGACGCTGGGAAGCGTTCCCGCGCAGACTCCGTCGGTACCGACGTACCCATATGTGAAGACTTATTCCTGCTGTTCCCAGAGATCACCTGTTACAGGTAAGTAACTGTGCTATATTGGTTTTGCACTGTTTTTTATCTTTTAATATATAACACAGGTACACTAAAAAAAATTTTTTTTAAACTGCCTCTAATGTTTCGATTGATTTTTACGTTTTTTGGTGCGCTGAATCCAAATCTGGTAACCAATTTGCTCCATCACGTACAGATTTTTTTTCTACCTTGGGTTAGCAGTTTGAGGTGAACGTTTCAGATTGAGTGCGATCGAGATAAAAGTTTCTTGGATGAATTCTTTATACTAATTGTTTAGTAGTTATTCAAATAAGAATAAAGAACATTGTAACAAGACAGCACATAAGAATAGAGTAATGTCAACAAAACACACTGTGATGGTAGCAAAATTGTCTGCACTTAAAACAGCCACATACATGTGCACAAACATTGAGCATATAAGAGCGAGGTTAGACACAAAGCAAAGCAAAGAAATGTGCAAAAAATGTTGTACAGGTATGTATGTAAGAATAGAAAACGCAAGCCGCACCATTGCAATACATGAAGACAAACACCCAATGGTGTGAAAATAAAATTCTAATAAATGAGATCCGACACTGTGGGAATAACTAGCAAATTTTTATTTCAAAGTTTAGTAAAAACACGATATTTGTCAACACAGTTTAAATTTTAAAGTCATTCTTGGGTCAATCAATCTCCTGGTGGGCCCGTTTCTTCTTCCCCCGAATGCTTCTCTTGGTGCGCTGCTTGGCGTATTTTTCATCTGGGGTTTCCCGCAGCAGCAACCAGCAGAAATCAGCCATCATAGTGGTGTTCCATCTTCCTTGGTACCTTCTCTCTGCGTCCTTGATGTCCCGGTGAAACCTTTCACCTTGTTCTTCACTGTACGCCCCCAGGTTTTCGGGAAAGTAGTTCACATGGGAGTGCAAGAAATGGACTTTCAGGCTCATGTTACAGCCTTGTTCTTTGAAGGCATTGAGCATCCTGGCAACAATATCCTTATAGTTCTCATCCCGCCTGTTCCCCAAGAATTTGAGAACAACATCCTTGAAGGAATCCCAGGCTTCTTTTTCCTTCTCAGACATCGTTTCAGCGAATGCTCCATCTGAAATGAGTTTCCTTATATCAGGGCCAACAAACACTCCTTCCTTTAGCTTTGCTTCAGAAAGTCGGGGGAACTTTGAGCAAAGGTACCGAAAGCACTCACCATCTTTTGGAAGGGACTTGATGAATTGCTTAATGAGACCCAACTTAATGTGGAGAGGTGGTAATAGAATTTTATCACGAGGTACCAAGCTCTCATGAAGAACATTTTTCTCACCGGGTCTCAAATACTCCCGAATTGGCCAGTCTTTTTTCCCCCAGTGTAGGTCGCGGGCCCGGCTATCCCACAAGCAAAGGAAGCAGGGATATTTGGTGAAACCGGATTGCTGCCCTAATAGCATGGATAGAATTTTAAAGTCTCCACAAATCATCCACTTATGCTCATCATAACGAATCTTCTGAAGAATCAGGGCCAAATTCTCGTATTTTTCTTGGAGAATAACAGAGTGAGCAATAGGAACTGAAGCGAATGTGTTGCCATTATGAAGAACAACACCTTTTATGCTGTCTTTTGACGAATCAATGAACAGCCGCCATTCAGCAGGATCATACTTGAGTTTAAACTTTTCCATCACTCCGTATATATCGTTGCAAAATACCAAATCTTCCTCTTTGCTGAAATACTTCAAAAATTGTGTCTCGCGGTTGCAGTACCAATAAAAAGTTGTTCCTGGTGACAATAGATTTTTCTGTTTAAGAAGCCGAGAACCTAGCAGTTGGGCAGCATCTTTTGGGAGTCCTAAATCCCGGACTAAATCATTCAATTCAGCTTGAGAGAAAAGTTCAGGTTTCGGATCTGGTTCAGTTTCAAACTCGGAAGTACTGGACTCATCGGGAAAAGCCATCTGATGAGTCTCATCATGATCAGAACCGTCCACACAAATATGATCCAAAGATTTTGGTGGTTCAGGCACAGGTACTTCGTTGCTATGAGGCATAGGCCTAATTGCTGAGGGAAGGTTGGGGTAACTTATTACGTTCTTATTTTTTAAGTTGTATCCCTTCACAATGCAAGAGCAAAAATAGCAGTCACTGCTGTGGTCTCTTTGTTCACGCCACATCATAGGTATTCCGAAACAAAATGCTTGTTTTTTTACCTTTCATCCATAAGCGTAGATCTTCCTCACATGTCTTGCACACTTTGTGAGGAGCCCACGGTTTGTCTTGATCGCCTAACTTCAAACCGAAATAGGCGAAATATACTTTTTTAATAAATGCAGAAATGTTCCTCTGCCGCTTTTTCACGGTATATTCCCCACAAATAAAACAAAAACTGTCCGGAGAGTTGACGCAACCTCTGGCTCTGTGAGCCATCACAAATACACAGCACTGCAAACTACAACTGTAGTGAACCACTTCGGAATAAAAGCTGGATTACGACTGAGCAAACAAAAGGTAATAATGATCTTGCAAGAAACTGAAATTTGACAGGAACGTTCATGTCGCAACCACCGTGTTTGAGCGAGCGAACGAGGCGAGGCGAACAGGAAAGAACATGCGCCAGCGCGAGTACTGGATTTAGCCCCCCGCCTCCCAATTGTCCTGTTAATGTATAAAATGAATACAAAACACTCTAAAATATCATGAGGGAGTGTTTCTAGTTAGTTAACCATTACAACCTCTATTTTGGGCCAAGAAAATAAACTGCAGTCAGCTAAAAGAAATTATGTGAACATTCCTTATATGGGTAAGAAATCTAATTTTGCAAGAAAACGTGACGTGGTGGAACATTTTGGCTATTTTTCCTGGATTCAGCACCCCAAAATCTATAGGAATCAGTTGCAAAACTGGAGGCAGTTTTTTGGTAGTGTACCTGTGTAATCGGTCTTGACCCCTTATTTTAATAGTCAATGTTTTTATAATTGTTTTTTGCTTAGACGGTCTTAAACAAAATTGTTTGGGATTTGTACGGTGCCTCAAAACGGTCTCCTAATATTTCCTTTAACATGGGTTTAAGATGCTGTGTCTTTCTTGATTTTAAAACTCTTGTTGGAGCTTAGTCACAATTTTACCTATCTGCCACCTCTGCATCTATTACATATAGAACTAAGTATAATTAGGATGTTCCCGATGTACATGTTTAAAATAATGGAACTAATAATTTTATATGTTCTTTGTCTTCCTGTTCGATCATAATCCCTCTGGCTCTGGGATTGTTTGGCCTTGTTTTTGACCAGCTAGCTGACGTTGCAGTTTCTTCAAGTATTAACAGATGAAGTCTTTTTAAAGACTACAACAGATTATATTGTGCCCTTTGTGAGTAACATCTTCTTCGTCCCTTATACAGTTTTAGTATATGGCATATTTATGGTTTTATGTTTTTACTATTCTCTGTATTATTATTCCTTTTTTACATGTATTATTTATTATTGCTTTTTAGATGAATGTTTTTAACATATTTATGTTTTAACCTATTTATGTATGAATAGTTTTATATATTCACATTTCTTGTTACTTTTTACTTGTGGTTTCATTGGTCTAACGTGTTTTATGTTATTATGATTATCATTATCGTTCCCTTTACTTTTATTTTGTTATCATTACGATTATTAAATTTACATTTATGTATGTCTTTTAATTTTAAAGATGTGTGCCCCCTGAAGAAGGCAAATTGCTGAAACGCTTTGGAGTATTTTTTTAATAAAGCACTAGAGTGACTATCTGCACCCTCGCCCTTTGTGTCTGTCATTGCCCAATGGAGCCAGTCCCTCGGACACCTCAGGGACCCTGTCAGGGTTCTTCCCGACCTCTGCTTGTCCCTGAGCTGGTGGCAAAACCCCCTCAACCTTCTGTGGGGATTGCACTTTCAGGCCCTGCGGCACGATGCGGTGCTGATGACGGATGCCTCCCTGTTAGGGTGAGGAGCCCATTGTGGACCACTCTGCACACAGGGGCAATGGTCGCCCGAGGAGTCTCAGCAGCAGATAAACCTGCTCAAACTCCGGGCCATTCAGTGGGCCCTGAGGGCCTTCGAGGAACACCTCTGCGGGAAGTTGGTCCTAGTGCAGACCAACAACCATGTAGCGAAGTTCTACATCAACAAGGAGGGAGGCACGGGATCACGCTCCCTCTGCCGAGAAGCAGTCCTCGTCTGTTCTTTCGCTGCCTGACGGAGGATGTCCCTCAGCGTGATGTACCTCCCGGGTCAGAAGAATGGCTTGGCAGACAGACTCAGCAGAATCCTTCGCCCCAAAGAATGGCAGCTGGATCCCAGAGTAGCGGACTGGCTGTTTCTCTGCTGGGGGACTCCAGCAATTTACCTCTTCTTCACTCTACAGAACATGCAGTTCCCCTGCTTTTGCGGGCTGGTGCCACACCCAAGCAGAGAGGACCCCAATGCATTTCTCCTGGACTGATCCTCCGGTCTTCTCTATGCATTCCCGCATTTCCCCCTCATTGCGAGGACTCTGTTCAAGGCTCAGCGGGACGGGGCATCGTTGATTTTCGTGGCCTTGGCAGCCTTGGTTCCCGCTCCTGCTCCGGCTGTCGACGGAGCCTCCGGTTCCCTGGGCTCTGCCAGGGATCTGCTAACGCAGGAGGAGAGTCAGGTGCTGCACCCGAAACTAACCTCTCTATCTCTCACGGCCTGGCAGCTGATCAGGTCTCCATAGCCTCTCTGGCCCTTCTGGAGGAGGTTGAGGAAGTCCTCCTCGCCTTGAGGAAGGACTCCACTAGGCGAGCTTATGCCTTTAAGTGGAAATGCTTCTACGTCTTGTGCTCGGAGAACCAGATCAACCCCTTCTCGTGTCCTGTTCAGTGGGTTCTCCAGTACCTCCTCCATCTCGCAAGGGAAGGGCTGAAGTCAAACTCTGTCAGAGTTCATTTGAGCGCTATCTCGGCTAATCATTTTTCTATCGAGGGAAAACCCCTCTCAGGGCAGCCATTAGTCTCCTGCTTCATGCGGGGTGTTCTGCTATCCAAGCAGCCCATCCGTCCTCCTCCGGTGGAATGGGACTTAAATGTGGTACTCACGCAGCTCACCCGTCCACCCTTCAAGCCGATGATGACGTGTTTGCTCTGGCACCTGTCCTGGAAGGTGGCCTTCCTGGTGGCGCTGACATCAGCCCGTCGAGTCAGTGAGCTCCAAGCTCATGGCTGGCACCCCTTACACCAGGTTCTATTGGAACAGGGTGGTCCTCCGTATCCCCCCTAAATTCCTGCCTAAGGTTGTTTCGGACTCCCATCTCAAACAAGAGATAGTGCTGCCGACTTTCTTCCCGAGGCCCCACACCCACCAGGCATCGACGGCTCTCCATACCCTTGACTGCAAGCAGGCCCTCGCCTTTTATTTGCAGTGTACCCAGACTCATCGCAAGTCTGATAGGCTTTTCGTGACCTACGATCCCAATAGACTGGGGTAAGCAGTCACCAAGCACACCCTGTCGGTTTGGGTGCCGGACTGCATAGCTTTCGCCCATGCGAAGGTGGGCATCCCTCTGGATCCTCAAGTCACTGCACATGTGGTCCGAGCCAAAGCAGCCTCGGTGGCCTCGATGCGCTCCATGTCCCTTATGGACATCTACCGTACGGCAACCTGGTCTTCCACGAACACCTTTGCTGCCCATTATTGCCTGGAGAGGGAGTTCCGCCAGGACAGCGCCTTCGGTCAGGCTGTACTCCGTAACCTGTTTGGGGTATAAACAACTCCTGCCCTCTGACACTTCTTCATGGCTACCGAGGGCTTTGCCCCGAGGACTCGGGCTCCTTCGGGCATTGGCTTCTGCTTAAGGCCTCGCAGAGGCGTTTTTTGGTTACCTGTAGCTAGGGAGTCCCATAAGTGAGGACTGACTTCCTGCTTGTTCCTGGAGAAAGCATAGTTACTTACCTGTAACAGGTGTTCTCCAGGGACAGCAGGAATCAGTCCTCACTACCCTCCCACCTCCCCTGATGAGTTGCTGAATTTTTGTCCTTCCCTTGCCATCTGCTTGATAGGGCTCGAGCTAAGGGACCTGACTGAGCAAGATGGCATCCTTGGGCGGGACCACGCATGCGTGGCAGGAATCCTAAAGACTTCCTTTGAAAGCTGGGGAATTGCTCCGCGTGGGTCACCCATAAGTGAGGACTGATTCCTGCTGTCCCTAGAGAACAACTGTTACAGGTGAGTAACTATGCTTTAATTAGGAATGTTCGGAGGTTGAAATATTTATATTGGTATCAATTTTTGCTTTTAGTCTGTTTGTATTATTTTTCTGTTTCATTTTATTTTGCTCTCACTCCATGATGTGGACTAGAGGTTTGACGTTTGTTTGTTTTTTGGGGGGGGGGAGTTTGCTTGTATAGAGGTATCTGTTTATCTATGAATACCCATGTATTTTCTTTTGTAATTGTTGAAATTATTTGCTAAATAAAATAAAAAATTGTGATTTAATTTGTAATGAGAGAATAATGCAGAATGGTACATCATAATATTTAGTGTGGCATTCATGGCTTTGAATATTATGGCTTCTGTAGGTTTGCATTAGAATCAAACTGTTCTTAAAGCATCCTATATAAAAAGGATATGGGGAGTTTAGAAGTATTGTGCATTCTGTCACATTAATGGATATTGCCACAATGCAAAAAACAACTTTATTAGCCTATCCAAATTTACATGTATGTTTATATCATAAAATCACAAGGATGTATTAACTGCCAAAATACTAATGTGTGTTAAAAAAATTATTCACTAATAATAGTTCATATAAAAGTATTACAATTAATATAGAATTCTCAAAACTCATAAACTTACAATATTTATTTATTTATTTATTTTATTTATTTATAGTCTCTTCTATACCGCACTATTCAGCATCAGCGCGGTTTACAATGAACAAAGAATTTACACATTTCCGATGGTTCTCATATATGGTTCACAATATACATATAATCTCATATATGGTTCACAA
This sequence comes from Ichthyophis bannanicus, assembly GCA_033557465.1. Classification (NCBI taxonomy): domain Eukaryota; kingdom Metazoa; phylum Chordata; class Amphibia; order Gymnophiona; family Ichthyophiidae; genus Ichthyophis; species Ichthyophis bannanicus. Next base: position 674,938,589 of record CM066032.1, on the reverse strand, counting down.
TATACATATAATTTACACATTTCAAAAGTTCCCACAATTTCCTTATATAATCAATTTCTTAAATATATCAAGGTATTGCAATATATGCAGAATACCTACCAAAATATTATATTACAACTTATATGGAAATCTCAATATTCGTTATTAAATCACACATATGGTTTTCAAATATTCAATTAATCTTCATTTTCTAGAAATTACCACAGCTATGGGCCATAGTGCGTCATGCAGCTGTTTGCTCAAAGAAATCTTAAACGTTGAACTCTCCACTTTCTAAATTTTCATGTGTTGATATTGTTTGAAAAACCGGTTCTATTAATCCCCAACCACTCTAAGTTAGCATGAAATGCTCACTCTTCATCCTTCATGCCTCCTTATGTATATAAGAACCGTGTATCAGGGGAACGAAAAACAACGTGAATGAAGAAACCAAACGGTGGGTTTCAATTCTCTACAAATACCAACTTGCCACAGTTTCGCCATACATCGACTTCTTCAGGGATGTACAGTGAAACTGTGGTCCATGGTTAAACAAAGCGACGGCAAATGAAAATGTTTTTGAAAACGAATATTTACTGTTTCATTGTGGCAAGTTGGTATGTAAGTTTGAGGTTTGAGAATTATATATTAATTGTAATACTTTTGTATGAACTATTATTAGTGAATAAAAAGTTTTAATACACATTAGTATTTTGACAGTTAATACATCCTTGTGATTTTATGATATAAACATACATGTAAATTTGGATAAGCTTATAAAGTTGTTTTTTGCATTGTGGTAATATCCATGAATTAATTATTTGCAAATTAGTGGTGATTTGTTTTAAGTGTTCTGTCACATCAATCCATTTTAAGTGTGAGCCAGAAAGTGGCAAACTCCCAGCTACTGAAAGTTTTGTGTTTTTTTGTACTTTGCAGCCATTCACACAGCTGCTATGGATATGCTGGGAGGCTCTGGTATAGAGAAGCAGTGCCGGACCCCTCATATCATGGCAGATGCAGCATATTCCATAATAACAAAACCAAAGGATTTTACTGGTAACTTCATCATTGACGAGCAACTGCTGAAAAAAGAGGGAATACAGGACTTTGATGTTTATGCTGTTTCTCGAGGTAATAAGAAAAAATGAATTAAGACTATTGCGATTTATCTGAATGCTTAAAGGCCGCTGTTGTCACCTTACAATAAATCAGTGTTGGGAGTATATAAAATTACCACATGTTTCCATCATATCAATGTGCAGCTTTCTTGTCTTCTGTGAAGCATCTTGTGTACAAAGCAATTAACAGAAAAGATGTGGAAGGATTAGAAAAGAACACGGAAAACTATCAAGCTCCATCCACCAAAAGGGCTGTGCAGAACACGTTAAGGAGGTTATTTTAGAAGCTTCACGTTCAAATTGTATCCATGTGGAAATAGTCATTTTAGAAAGACTCCAATTTCACATGTGGTTGTCTGTAGCATGTGGAAGTTTTGAAGGGGCGTGTTGGGGGTGTGGCTTGGGCAGGATAAAAATTGCACATGCATTCCCCATTCCATATAGCAAATACTTGTGTAAACTCATAAATGTCCACATTAGGATTTCCCCCTACTCCCTGGCATATGTAGTGTGCATTTCGACCAGCCCTTTATAGTAAGGTTAGAGGGGCTATTCCCCTTAATCCCACCTAATTTATTTCCCTCTCCAAATTAAAATGAGTTGAAGAAAACATCCTCTGTAGTTAACTATCTACATTTGCAAAATGTCTCACATGCACTTGTAAGTTCTGACATTTGCACATGCAGGTTGTGAGATGCTGGCACTTGCATAAATAGGTTGCCAGGATTCCTCCGTTGATTTTTTTTTCCCCAGTCTAAAATTACTCCCCCTGTTGCATGTGGATATAAATCACAATTGCAGACATCTGGATTCTTTCTTTTTCCTTCTAGTAAAGGAATGAGTTGTAAGACAAAATTTACATTAACACTAGCTTATAAAGCATCTGAATTATGAACTGAGTTACCTGTGAGGATAAAAGGTGTCTCCTCCATTTTATTTTATAGGAAAAATTTGAAAGCATGGTGGTTTGAATCTTAAATTTGCTTTTAAATTCTGTTTTTCTAATCTAATTCTATGTGATTTATTAATCTTCTGTCAAACTGCACTGAACCACTTAGTATGGGAGATTAGTAGTACAGAAGTCTGTATTAGAATTAAGATTAAATCCATGTATGTTACTTCACTAATTTCTATATATTTTAGAAACAGCTGTATGTTTAGTATGAGCCCTTTCTAAAATTCAGTCGGAACTGAGTAGGTCCCAACTATGCCTTTAAAAATCTAAGTATGTTCATTCCTGATCGTCCCTCCAGTCTAGTCCCGGAATCTCTGGGTTGTCAACCTCCTCCAGCAGCTTTGGAGACTGAGAAACTTCACTCCTGTGATGTCATCAGTATATAAGGGCTGGCACCACCTCCACACTCCAGTTTATCAGTCTCCAAAGCAGCTAGGAGAGGGGTGAGCCCAAGGGGTTTCAGGGCTCACTGGAGAAACGATTACGGAGAGTGCTAGGAAGAAGTACAAACTTAATTCAGGAAAGCTAGTTTAATGTTCTGCCTTCAGCTTGGTGGGTGAGCTGCTTTCCGTTTGCCCTGGGGTCCTCTTTTTTTGGGACCGCCGGATCTCCAGTTTTCTCAACAGCCTGTCTGTAAACGGGGGTGCTGGTCGTGAATGTCCACAGTCTTGGCAAAGGCAAAATATTATTATGACTTGCAAAGGATTGTGGGGGATGTAGTTCATTCATACCAGAATCAGCCGTTCACAAAATAATGAGTTGTGATGTTCGAGTGTAAGCAAAGAAAAACAGATTTTATTCATGGGGTTAATTCTCCCACACAGATTTACTTGGTAACACAAAAGGACACTTGCTTCAAGTATTGTACTCAGGAAAAACAAAACATGATATACGGTAACTGAACTTCTTAAGCAATAAATCAATAAAGACCTTGATGGGAAACAGAAAAGGTCTTTTTGATGGCTCCTGCTAATGACCTTCTTAGCAGTGCTCCAAAAGGCAAAAACAAACCCAAAAGTAACAAAAAAAACTGTTCTTTATCAAGGATAACTTTCTTCTATTCACACACACAAGAAAGACGTTTCCTTCTAGAGCTCACGTGCACTTGTGCCTGGCTCAATTACAAATAATTAGCCAGCTGCAAACCCCTTTGCTGGTTCACTCCCTCTACGTGGCTCAATCCTACCCTAAAGCTTTCTTGCAGAGGCTTTTCTGGGTAGATAAAAGAACAAGTTATAGTTCCTTTTGGTGGTTGTTGTATTAGTGAGAAACTACTTTAAAACAGCAGCCTAGACAGGGAGCAATCCATGTATTCCAACTGATCATTTGATATATCTCCTTCTTCCTCAAATATCATGGAATCAATATCATGGTCTGGCTCAGAGGAATTCCTTAATTGATCACTCTAAGGATAATATTTGTTTCCCTGCTGTCTTCCAGATGAAGAGCTAGGGCATAGATCAAAGTTCATACCTGAGCTTCCCTTGCTGTTAGGTTTCCTCTCCTGGTATCCTGGCCAGTACGTAGTCCAGCTTTTATGTCCAGCCTTCCAATCAAGATCCCTGGACACTGGGTCTCTCTTCACATACCTTCTTGCACCGGTCTTAGGACCCCTTCCAAATGCAGCCATCTCCCTCAAAGGTGTCGTTTGGGAATTCCTGGCTCTATAACACCAATCCTCTGGCTTCCTCCAGTCCAATGGAGTATGCTTGCCTCTGGAATCACTCCTAACACACGTACTGCTGTGGGCTCCTTCTTTAGACCTCCAAGATGTCTTTCTGGTCTTCCTTCTGCGTTGCTTCTGCTGTTGTAGTCCTCTCTCTTCTTTCTCCAATGGTTTCTGCTTCTGTCTCTCCTTGTTCTGTTCCTCCCTGTTCTGTCTCTGTGTAGAATATCTTTTACTTTTAAAGTGCTTAGAGGGACACTCCTCCCTAGCACAGCCCAGGTGTGCTGAATCAAGCCCTGCCCTTGGAGATGAGTGATTGGGGATTACCTCATAGCTCTCCTGATTGAACACACGTTTCCCCACTTCAGCCCTCCTAGAGGCTGTTTGAAACCTGGTGCATTCTGGGACTGGTAGTCTTTTATGAAAACTTTCTGTTTTAGTATTTCTACCATTAAAGACAGGTTGCTTGTTCAGAGCCAATTCACCTCTTTTATAACTCCCTCCTGAACTATGATAAGCTTCCTTATCACCTGTCGCAGGGAGTTTGGCGGCGATTTTCTCGGCGGATTTCATGGCGCTGCTCCAAAGATCCGTCACGGCCTCGCAGGGGACACCGGTAGCTGGTCCCTTGGGGGCAGGGCTTTGGCAGAAGAGACCAGCTTCGCCTTTGGCAGTGAAGGGGTCGGGCGTTTTTGCCAAGAAGGCCAGGTATGATAAGGATCGCCTGGATCAGTCAGAGGACATGCGGTCTGAGGAGGCAGACACTGAAAGGGATCTGGAAGATCTGGAGGAAGGTGAGATTAGAGAGCAGGAGGATCAGGCGCGGGTAGTTAGAAACATAGGGATCCGCTGTTCCTGAAGGAGGTGTGTGGAGCTGCTCATCAGCCTGGGGGCTGCCGTTGCCGCGGAGGTGTTGGAGATCGCTGTTCCCCTCCCTATTCCATTGGGCAGGCACAGCCAGGACAGCTTGACCGAGGTCTTCCCTTGGGGGATATAAACGCTGTGCCAGGAGCCTTCCAGTGGATCCGCTGTTCCTGAAGGAGGTGTGTGGAGCTGCTCATCAGCCTGGGGGCTGCCGTTGCCGCGGAGGTGTTGGAGATCGCTGTTCCCCTCCCTATTCCATCGGGCAGGCACAGCCGGGACAGCTTGACCGAGGTCTTCCCTTGGGGGATAAAAACGCTGTGCCAGGAGCCTTCCAGTGGATCCGTTGTTCCTGAAGGAGGTGTGTGGAGCTGCTCATCAGCCTGGGGGCTGCCGTTGCCGCGGAGGTGTTGGAGATCGCTGTTCCCCTCCCTATTCCATCGGGCAGGCACAGCCGGGACAGCTTGACCGAGGAAACTGTTACCTCTTTGCAACAATTGGATGCAAAAGTTACTGTTATAGACACAGCGTGCTCCTTAGGTGCTCTCCTTGGGGCGGCTCCTGCAGGGCTATCCCCACCCTCCTTCTGAGGATACTTATCTGTCTGCTCATTTTATCCCCTGCTTGTTCGCGACTTGGATCACTCAGCCCTTCTTGGCTCCCCTCTGCCTTGGTAAGTCTGTCTCCATTTTCCTGTCATTCGCTCTCCTTCACTGCTGTCTGCGTTTTCTACTCCATTCCCCCCATGACTGCGATCCCTGTTTTCTGGGGCAACCGCCCTCCCCCTTTCGCCTCCTTAACGTGTTCTCATGGCCCCTCTCTTCATCCTTCTGTAAATCTCATTCCCTGCCCGCCCCCTTGCTCTTCCGTTTCCTCCCATCCCTTGTCTCCCCCCTCTCCTCCCAACCCTGTCTCCTTTCGTTTTGGACTCCTGAATTGCCGCTCTCTTTGCTCTAAAACCCTGCTGATCTCTGACCTCATCCTTCAAGAATCCCTTGATGTTCTCCTCCTTACTGAGACCTGGTTGAGGCAGGGGGAGGATGCACTCTTAGCCCGGTGTCTGCCCCCTGACTTTTCTGGTATCTCCACCCCTCGCGTTGGCCGTACCGGTGGCGGCGTGGCTGCCCTCATTCGCTCTTCCATTCCCTTTTCCCCCATTTCCTCTCTCTTGCTCCGCTACCCTGAAGCTTTGCTCCTTCGTCTCCATTTCACCTCCCCACTCCACCTCCTCCTCCTCCTCTATTCCCTACCAGCTCTACGCCCTGAACTTTGGGATTCCTTGCTCTCTTCCCTTACTGATCTGTCCCTAGCTTTCCCTCGTCTGATTGTCGCTGGCGACTTTAACTTGCATCTTGACCCCCCTGTCTCCGCCAGAGCTCAATCCTTCAACACTCTCCTCCATGACTTATCCCTCCTCCAGCTTGTCCCCTTCCCAACCCACTCTGCTGGGTACACCCTTGACCTGCTTCTCTCTTCCTCAGCCCCCACTTATCTGCTACAGCCTCTTCAGGCCCTTCCCCTACCCTGGACTGATCATTACTGCGTCTCTTTCCTTTTTCGTCCTTCCCTTACTGATTTCCCCCCCCCCCCCTTTCCGCAATTTCCCCTCACCTCCTTTCCCTGCTCTCGCCATCTAACTCCCCAGACCCCCCAACAATTTCCCCCTGCCTCTGCTCTCCTTCCACCCGATTTCTCTCTCCCTCTACTCAGGCCTCCACTTGGGCCTCCACACTTTCTACCGCCCTTGATCATATAGCCCCTCTTCGTCCCCGTCCCCCCACCCGCCGTCCCTCCCAACCTTGGTACTATCCCGGTCTCTACCTTCTGCGCGCCCAGCTCCGCCGTGCTGAACGCTTATGGCGCAAATCCCCCTGTTCTGCCACCCTTTCACGCTTTAAGTCTACTCATGCATACTACCGAACCCAAGTTCATAAAACCAAACAAGCTTATTTCTCTTCCGCCATCAATCAAACACGTCACCTCTATTCAGTCCTTCAGTCCCTTACCTCTCTTCAATCTGACACTAGGTCTTCCCTCTCGTCCCCCTCGCCCACTTCCTCCCAGCTGGCAACCTACTTTAACTCTAAGATAATTGATCTTCGTCAATCTCTTCCCCATTGCCCTCCTCCCATTTCCAGTCCCTCTCCCTGTTCTCCCCCTCCCTCCTCTCAGCTTTCTCACACTTGGCATACATTCCATCCATTTACCTCCTCTGAGGTGCTTGCTTTACTCTCTTCCTCCAAAAAGACCTCCTGCCCACTTGATCCTATTCCCTCCTCCTGGCTGCTCATTCCCTCACTAGCCATCATTCCTCCTGCTCTCTCCATCATCAACACCAGCCTCTCCCTCGGTGTCTTTCCCGAACCCTGGAAGCATGCCCTGGTCCGTCCCATTCTTAAAAAGCCCTCCCTCGACCCCATGACCCCTGCCAACTACCGTCCTGTCTCCAACCTTCCCTTTCTTTCTAAAATCCTAGAAAAAGCTGTTTTCTCTCAGCTATCCACTTTTCTGGACTCCACCCATTTCCTTCACCCCGTCAGTCTGGGTTCCATCCCGGCCATAGTGTCGAGATGGTCCTCCTTGGTTTTTTGAATGAGCTTCACACAGCTCATGATCACGGTGATCTGTCGGTGGCGGTCTCTCTCGATCTTTCTGCCGCCTTCGACCTTGTCGATCACTCCCTCCTTCTGGCTCGACTTTGGGAAGCGGGCCTTTGTAGCACCGTCCTCCACTGGTTTCACTCTTTCCTTTCTTCCAGGTCCTACTCCGTTCTTCCTTCATCTCCCTCCTCCTCTCCCTCTGAGTCCGTTCCTCTCCCCTGTGGTGTTCCTCAGGGTTCTGTTTTGGCCCCCCTCCTTTTCAACATCTTTCTCACCCCCCTAGCCCTACTTGTTCAACAGCACGGGATCTCCGCATATTACTACGCCAATGACCTGGTTCTCCTCCATCACACTTCTCCTCATTCTCCCGACCTCTCCCCTCTGAACACCTGCTTCACTGCTGTTGCCAACTGGCTCACTACGCACTGCCTCCACCTTAATCTCACTAAAACTCTTGCCATCTGGTTCTCTCGTGGTGACACTTCTCCCCAGATTGCCCCCTCTTTTTCCGGCTCCCCGGTTCCATTGGTCTCCTCCTCCCGTTATCTGGGAGTCTTCTTTGACTCTCATCTTTCCTTCTGCGATCACATTGCTCACGTGTCAAAATCCTCTTTCTATTTCCTCCGTCAGATTCGCGCCATCAGGCCTTTTCTCACTGCACAAGCACTCACCACCCTTCTTCTTTCTCTGGTCATGTCTCGTGTTGATTTTTGTAACTCTGTTCTAGCTGGTCTCCCTGCCACTCAACTTCACTGCCTTCAACGCATCCAAAACACCGCTGCCCGTCTCATTTTCCACTCCTCCCCCCGTGACCATGTTACACCTTTGCTCATCCACCTCCATTGGCTTCCTGTCAAATCTCGCATTCACTTCAAAGTTCTGAATCGTGTCCTCTACTCCCATTCCCCTCAGTATCTCGCTGACCTTGTCCATTTTCATTCCTCATCTCGTTCCCTGCGGTCCTTCCACCTCAACCGCCTTCACCTCCCTTCACCTGCCCAGGCCCACCTTCAGTCTACTCGTTCCTCCGCTTTCTTTTTCCTTGGCCCTGCCCTATGGAACTCTCTCCCCTCCTCCATCCGACTTGAACAGACACATACTGCCTTCAAGAACAAACTCAAAACCCATCTCTTTGCCCTTGCCTTCGATCTCCCTGACCCCTCTGTGTAGCCCTCACCCCTTCTCTTCCCACTTCCCCTCTTTTCTCCTCTTGTCCTGTCGTTTGGTTCTGCCTGGTTTGCTTTCCTGTTAATATTGTAATTTCCTTTCCTCTTTTCACTTTATGATTTCTTTGTTTTTTGTACCATGTAAACCGCTCTGATATATATTTGTAGAGCGGTATATTAAATCAATAAACATAAACATAAACGGCTGTTAGTAAACTTGAATCCCAGGTTCTTCCAATATACACTTCTGGTGTGGCTGGCATAAAAGATTCCTTGCTGCTTCACTCTAAGTTGGAGCGCCTGGAAAATTCCATGCGCGCTTCTAACTTACGTTTTCTGAATTTTCCCCAGTCCTCGTTATTATCACATAGAATTTTATTGGCTAAATTTCTTAAAGAAGTGCTTGGTATTTTTGAAACCATTGAATTTCTACAGATTTATTATATTCCCTCAACATTTAAGAAACTTAATCCGGTTGATGGGGAATTAGACGAGATCGCTTCTCCTTTGACAAATTTGACTGCCTTTTTGGAAGATTCTCAGGATACTATTAATACACGGGCTACTTTGCTGGTAACTTTTTCCTCTGTAGATATTAAGCAACGTATACTTAGGGCCTTTTTTAAGGTTAAAATGGTTAAGTTTTGTGGCCAGTCGGTTAATATATTTCCAGATGTTGCTCGTAGCACCCAGATGCGCCGGAGACAGTTTTTAGATCTTAAGTCCCGGGTTTTGGCACTGGGTGCTACGTTCTTCTTGAAGTTTCCATGTAAATGTATCCTCACTTATGAGGGTGCTTCATATACCTTTGTTGATGTATCTCATTTAGAAAATTTTCTTTCTGGAAAAGGGGCTTAAGTGGGTGGGGTCGTGGCCTCCATTTTGTGGATAGTATGTATTCTTGTTTTCCTTTTTGTTTTTCCTTGCCGTTAACAGTGGGATTCCGAAATGTGGACTTTATCATTGTATACATTTCCTATTGTTGTTTGATATTTTTGCCTTCATTTTTATGGGATTGACCTGTACTTATTTTGGTTGTTGTATATGACTAAAAATCAAATAAAAAAATATATATATCAACTGCCCTGAAGCACACAGAAAATGCCATTAGCAGGAGTCTTCACATCAAGAATTCAAAGTTATTCCCCTTATGTGATGTGATACATTCTCTCACAGTGACAAATCCACTCACTAAACCTACAAAATAAAAAAAAAAAGAAACATAGAAACATGATGACAGAAAAAGACCACATGGCCTATCTAGTCTGTCCTTCCATAACAACAACTACAACAGTCCACTTTTAACCTTTAGAGATCCTCTGTGTTGGTCCCATGCTTTTTTGAATTTAGTTACTGTCCTCATCTCTACCACCTCCACTGGGAGACTATTCCATGGATCCACTACTCTTTCTGTAAAGAAATATTTTCGCATATCACTCCTGAATCTATCTCCCTTCACCCTCATCCCATGTCCCCTCGTAGCAGAACTTGCTTTCAATTGAAAGAGGCTCTCTCCCTGAACATTTATGCCATGGAGGTATTTAAACATCTCAATCATATCACCTCTATCCCGCCTTTCCTCTAAGGTGTACATATTAAGATCCTTAAGTCTGTCCTCATATGCTTTATAATGAAGCCCACTAATCATTTTAGTAGCCACCCTCTGCACCGACTCCATCCTGTTCACATCCTTTTGAAGGTGCGGTCTCCAGAATTGCACACCATACTCCAAATGAGGTCGCACCAAAGACTTATACAGAGGCATTATCACCTCCTTTTTTCTGCTAGCCATTCCTCTCTGTATGCACCCAAGCATCCTTCTAGCTTTTGCCGTTGCCTTTTCTACCTGTTTAGCTACTTTAAGATCATCAGACACAACCACGCCTAGGTCCCGCTCTTCTTTAGTGGACAAAAGTACTTCACCTCCTATACTGTATTGCTCCCTTGGATTGCTGCAGCCCAAATGCATGACCTTACATTTTTTAACATTAAATCCCAGCTGCCAAATTCTAGACCATTCTTCAAGCTTAGCTAGATCCCTCCTCATGTTATCTACACCTTCCTGGGTGAATACTCTATTGCAGATTTAGTTAGAGTATTTCGTAGAAAGGAGCTCTCGGCGCTTATAGCAGAGTCACTTAAGGCTCTTAATATGCCGGAGACAGAGCCAGCACAGGACTCTACCCTGGAGGATCCACTGCTGCAAGCGGTTCGGAAGTCGCAGAGGGCTTTCCCGGTGCACAGGGTGTTCCGGGAGATGATTCAGGAGGAATGGGATATGCCGGAGGCCGCGCTTAAAGGCTCTAGGGTTATGGAACGGCTGTACCTTCTCCTGGATTAGGACCGGGATTTGTTCAAGGCTCCGAAAGTGGATGCGGCCATTTCTGTGGTGACGAAGAAGACTACCATCCCGGTGGAGGGAGCGGCAGCGCTTAAGGATGCGCAGGACCGCAAATTGGAGTCCTTACTGAAGCAGGTTTTTGAGGCAAATGCGCTGTCCTTACAGGCTTCCATTTGTGGGGCCTGGGTGGCGAGAGCCTGCTTGCGATGGGCGCAGCGAGTCCAGGGCAACCTCTCAGGGGAGGGGGCAGAAGAGGCGTTTCGCTTGGAGTCGGGTGCGGCGTATCTCGCCGACTTGCAGTATGACCTGATATGGGGTTTAGCGAAGAGTATGGCTTCCGTGGTCGCGGGGAGGCGATGTCTGTGGCTGCGTAATTGGGCAGCGGACGGTTCTTCCAAGGCAAGGTTGAGTAAGCTTCCCTTTATGTTTATGTTTATTAGCTTGATATACCGCTGTTCCAGTTAGAGCACAGCGGTTTACAAAAATGGTCAGTCTAACAGAAAAGGCCACTGGCCAGAAAAGGAAAGGAAATACAATGAATGACAGAAAAGCACCCAAGACAATTAAATAGACATGACTAAGGAGAGAGAGGGGTGAGAAAGAGAGGGAAGGGAAAGATTCACACAGAAGGAGAGGGAAGGTCAAAAGCGGTTGAGAAGAAGAATGTTTTCAACTCTTTTTTTGAAGGTGGGGAAGTGCTGTTCAAGTCTGAGGGGAAGGGGTAGTGAATTCCAATAAGCAGGGCCAATAAAAAAGAAAGCTGAGGTGCATGTAGATTGTAGGTGGGCGCGTGATGGAGAGGGAAGGTGAAGGCGGTTGACATGGATTGAACGAAGTGAACGAGTGGGAATATGAAATTGAAGTAAGTCTGCCAGATATCGGGGTGTGTGGGTATAAAGAACTTGGTGAACCAGTGTGAGGATTTTGTAGCGAATGCGAAATTGCAGGGGAAGCCAGTGTAGGTGAAGAAGGAGAGGGGTGACATGGTCGCGAGGAGAGGAGTGGAAAATAAGGCGTGCAGCAGAATTCTGGATACGTTGGAGGCGGTGAAGTTGGGAAAGAGGGAGACCAGCAAGAACTGAGTTGCAGAAATCAACACGTGACATCACCAAAGAAAGAAGAAGGGTGGTGAGGGCTTCAGGGGTGAGAAAAGGGTGAATAGATCGTATCTGTCTAAGAAAGAAAAAGGAGGTCTTTGTAATGTGGGAGATATGTGCGTGAAAGGAAAGATCAGAGTCGAAGATTACACCTAGATAGCGAAAGGTTGTGACGAGAGGAATCGGTGAACCTGAAAAAGAAGGGGCAATCGAAGGAGAAGGGCTGCCATGAGTAAACCAGATGGCTACGGTTTTTGTCAGGTTTAGGTGGAGGCAGTTAGAAGTGAGCCAGTTAGCGACAGCGGAAAGGCAGGAATTAAGTGGAGCGAGATCAGGATGAAGGGGGGAGGTGTGATGTAGGAGGAGCAGATCATCAGCGTAATAGAATGCAGGAATACCAAACTGCTGGACCAGAAGTGCCAGTGGTGCTAGAAACATATTGAAGAGGAGGGGTGCCAGCACAGAACCCTGGGGGACACCACAGGGCAGTGGAAAGGTGTCGGAGGGAGTTGATGGGACAGAAGGGGAGACTACTGTGCAAGAGCGAGAAAAGAGAAAAGAGTGAAACCAGTGATAGACTGTACCATGGAGACCAGCTTCGCGCAAACGGCAGAGAAGAAAGGAGTGATCAACTAGATCAAATGCAGCTGAAAGGTCTAAGGATACCGCCACCGAGAGGTCACCACAGTCGTGAGCTACGTGGAGTTCATTAAGAAAGCCCAGGAGAACAGTCTCTACACTGTGACCCTGTCGGAAACCTGATTGACGGGGGTGAAGAAAGTGAGTGGAGTCCAGATGCTGTGTCAATTGTGCAAAGACAGTTTTCTCTAGTATCTTAGAGAGAAAGGGGAGGTTGGAGACAGAGCGATAGTGAGAAGGAGTCTGGGGATCAAGAGATGACTTTTTCAGAATGGGATGAATAAGGGCATGCTTCCAAGGCTGAGGGAAGACACCTGTGACAAGACTGGCGTTAATCATGGTGAGGATAGGGGGAATGAGAGCAAGGGAGGGGGTGAGAAGCCATGAAGAACGGATAGGGTCAAGTGAGCAGAAGGTTTTGTTGGACGAGGATATTAATCGCATAAGTTCTGAGGTGGAGATAGGGTGAAAAGATGTCCAGGTATGGGAGAGCTGAGACGTGGGAGGGGGGAGATAGGGGGAGGAGAAGAGATAGGCGGAGGACAGTGAGTCAGAGAATTTCTCAAGTCCAGGACTTTGTTACTGAAAAAGGCAGCAAGTTGAGAGGGAGGAGGAAATGATGGAGGGGGGCAGGGGTAGAGCTAGGCTGTAGGGATGTGAGAGACCTAAATACTGAGTACAGATGACGGGTCTGATTAGGAGCAGAGGAAATTGCGGTGGAAAAATAGGACTGTTTAGCCTTGTGGACTTGTGATCGGTAGTAGGCATGGTTAGCCTTGAAGTTAGTCAGGGTAGATAAGGAAAATGACTTCCGCCAAAGGCGCTCTGTGTGCCGGAGTTGTGTCCGGAGGAGGCAGAGACCAACATGGAACCAGGGTTGAGAAGAGTGGTGGGATGCGGCACGGGGTTGGAGGGGAGCCAGAAGATTGAGAGCAGCAGAGATGCAGGAAGACCAGACGGAGGCTTGTGAGTTTGGAGAGAGGGAAGAAAAGTCTGAAGGCAAAAGATCCAACGCAGATAGGAAATTCTGGAGGGTAAGGGGGGGTAATGCGTCGGGAAAGGCGCTGAGCAGAGGGAGGGGATGAGAGAGAGGTCTGAGAAAGTGAAGCGGATGGAGGTGGAGAGCAGTTAAAAGTTAAACAGAAATGGTCAGTCCAAGGGGAGGGGAAAGGCCTGAAGAGACCGTATGCAGAAGGGGAGAGAAGGTGGAGAGAGAATGAGATCTAAAGTGTGACCTGCAGAGTGGGTGGGAAAGAGGACGTGCTGATGAAGAGATAAGTCATGCATGAGTGAAATAAAGGAAAGATCCCTAGAGGAGGAAGGAGAGTCTAAATGAAGGTTGAAATCTCCTGTAATGAGTAAATGAGGGAATGCGAGTGATAAGTCAGAAATTGATAAGAGGAGGGAATCCCAAAGATCAGAACGTAGCCCAGGGGGGGAGTACACAACAAGAATATGTAAGGGAGACGGGGTATGAAGGCGAATAAGTAGGGCCTCAGGATAGTGTAGGGCAGGGGATGAGATCCGTGAGAAGGGAATAGAGGCGCGAAGGATGATGGCCACTCCGCCGCCCGTAGGGCCTGTAGGGGGACAGAAATGGCAGAGTAGTCAGGGGGAAGGCAGCGAGCCAAGAGGGGATCCTCCCCCTCCTTCAGCCAGGTTTCTGTGAGAAGAAGGAGATCCAAGGATTCACGGACAACAAGGTCCAAGACCAAAAGAGTCTTGGATCGCAAAGATCGGCAGTTGAGGAGACCTAGTTTGAGAGGGGAGGAGCTAGTAGTGGCTTGCGACGGGAGAGAATGAGAAGGGCAGGGGGATGTACACCGAATAAGATTAGTAGAGCAGCGATAAAGAGATCGTGGAAACAAAGGGTGAAAGATCGGGGCAATGGGGCGGTTACCCCAGAGGACCGGGATAGTGTGGGTGGGTGCAGAAATGGAGGTGGGGGCCAGAGCTGGGAAGAGCATGTGGGGAATGGGAGAGGATCCCATCCCAGAGAGCGAAAGTATGGCAAGGGTACAGTGGAGCACGAGAGAGATAAGCCACCACCTAAGACAGTGACAAGAAAAGAGTGACCTGAGGGCAGAGGAAATGATCACCCCAAGGAGCACACCTAAGGAGCACGACGTGCTCCTTAGGTGCGCTCCTTCGGCACATGCCCAGGTCACGCGCCGCGGTGCCGAGCACCGCCGGCGCTTGTCTTTTATAGCTGGAGAGGGTACCTTGCTGAGCGCGGCCGTGATCCCGCGGTCGCGTCACTTCCGGTTTGATCAGAGGTGGGATTATGGCTGAGGGAAGCCTGTGGGAACACAAATGAGACAGCAACAGTAACAGTGGTAAGAGCAGAGCAAGATGCAAAGACATAAGCAGGCAGTAGGTAAGCTGCTCTTTGGAGAAGATTTGGAGAAGTTGGTAAAGGATTTAGGAGAGTCCAAGGGCGGTAGGTTGCCGGAGGACAAGCAGAAGCAGGGACGGCCCCTTCCCGGACCTCGAGGGCAGCTGCGGGATTTTCGCAGGTTTCCTTCCCCGAGAATGGGTCAGTCACAGCGGGGTCGTTTTCCTAGTCGGGTCCAGAGCTTTCGGGGGTTTCGCGGAGCAAGCAGGGGTTTTGCGGCAGCATCCTCGTCCTCCGCCTTCAAAAAGTCACAATGAAGTCAGGCGGGTCCAGGGAGGGCTAGTTCCCGTAGGGGGGCGACTGCGGGACTTTTACCCTGCCTGGGCCCAGCTCACGTCCGATCGGTGGGTACTAGAGGTGATTCGCGAAGGTTATGCGCTGGAGTTGCAGCATCCGGTGTCCGACTCGTTCGTTCAGTCGCCGTGCAACGCCGTGCGGGAAACGGTACAGAGGCTCCTTTGTCTCGGGGCAATTGTCCCGGTTCCTGCCGACCAGTTAGGTTGCGGTCGATACTCGATTTACTTTGTGGTCCGAAGAAAGAGGGGACTTGGCGTCCCATTCTAGATTTAAAAAGGCTGAACCGCTGTCTGCGTGTGTCACATTTTCGGATGGAAACTCTCAGATCGGTCATTGTGGCGGTAAGAAAAGGGGAGTTTCTGACGTCCTTGGACCTATCAGAAGCGTATCTGCACATCCCGATATGACGGGAACATCAGAAATTCCTAAGGTTTGCAGTACCTATGGGGCATTTTCAGTTTCAGGCTCTCCCTTTTGGCCTGGCAACGGCGCCGCGCACATTCACCAAGGTGATGGTGGTGGTAGCGGCGGCCTTGAGGAAAGAAGGGATTTTGGTTCACCCATATCTGGATGATTGGTTAATCAGGGCAAAGTCCAGGGCAGAGAGTGTTTCGGCTACGGCCAGGGTGATAGATCTGTTGCACAGTCTTGGTTGGGTGATCAACAAAGCAAAGAGCAAGTTGGTTCCGTCTCAGGACCTGGAGTACCTAGGGGCGCGTTTCGACACCAGCGTGGGTCGAGTTTTTCTGCCTCAGCAGCGGGTGCTGGGGCTCCGGCAATTGGTGCGGCAGTTTCTCAGCCGGCGGTGGCCCTCGGCTTGGGATTATCTACAGGTATTAGGGACAATGGCGGCGACCTTGGAGTTGGTGCCGTGGGCATGAGGCCGTTGCAACGGGCTCTGTTAAGAAGGTGGTCGCATCAACGAGATTCGCTGTCCCAGAAGTTGCCTTGTCCTCTTCAAACTCGACGACAGCTACGTTGGTGGCTGACGCCAGGGTATCTGGAGAAGGGGATGTCGCTGGAGGCGCCGGCATGGGATTCTCTAACAACGGATGCCAGTCTAGTCGGCTGGGGAGCCCATTGTCAGTGTCGCCTGGTGCAGGGCCAGTGGTCAGACCTGGAAAAGTCTTTGTCAATCAACAGGTTGGAGTTGCGGGCGGTGGTGCTGGCTCTGAGGGAGTTGCGCCCCTTCCTGCAGGGAAAGGCCATTCGGGTGTTCTCGGACAACGCGACAGCAGTGGCTTACGTAAATCATCAAGGGGGCACCGGCAGCGTGGCGCTAGAGACCGAGGCGGAGAGTCTGTTTGAGTGGGCCGGGTCCCATCTGGTGGCCTTGTCCGCGGCGCATGTCGCGGGAGTGGAGAATGTCGAAGCCGATTTTCTCAGTCGGGTAAAGGTAGACCCCGGAGAGTGGGTTTTGCACCCGGAGGTATTTGCGATGTTGGTGCGGTGCTGGGGGACG
This sequence comes from Ichthyophis bannanicus, assembly GCA_033557465.1. Lineage (NCBI taxonomy): Eukaryota > Metazoa > Chordata > Amphibia > Gymnophiona > Ichthyophiidae > Ichthyophis > Ichthyophis bannanicus. The sequence goes on along the minus strand of CM066032.1, from coordinate 674,922,010 downwards.
CCGGTAATGGATCTTATGGCGACCTTTCAGTCGGCAAAAGTCGATCGGTTCTTCAGCCGCAGAAAGGAGAGGATGTTGGAAGGATTGGACGCCCTCATTCAGAGGTGGCCAGAAGGGCAGCTACTGTATGTCTTCCCGCCGTGGGTGTTGATCGGTCGGGTAATACAGCGCATAGAGCAGCACAGAGGACGCGTGATTCTAATTGCTCCGGATTGGCCGAGAAGGCCCTGGTACGCGGACCTGGTGTGCCTCTTGGTGGGGCAGCCCTGGAAACTGCCTCTTCGCAAGGATCTGCTAACACAGGGGCCTCTTTCCATGCCACAGGTGGATCGATTCTCGCTTACGGCCTGGCTCTTGAGCGGGCTAGGTTGAGAGCGCGGGGTTATTCGCTGGCGGTGATAGCTACTTTGCTCAAAGCTCGGCGGCGATCTACTTCCTTGGCTTACGTCAGGGTGTGGCGCATCTTTGAGAGTTGGTGTGCCGAGAGGGGATGTGTTCCGTTGAAGGCAGCAGTTCCGCAGGTTTTATCCTTTTTGCAGGATTGCTTTCAAAAGGGATTAGCGGCGTCCTCATTGAAGGTACAGTTGGCGGCTTTGTCCTGTTATAGAGGAAAGGTGCAGGGCATCTTGCTGGGTAGTCATGCAGATGTTAAGCGTTTTTTGAGGGCAGTGAAACTACTTCGGCCGCTGCGACAGCAGATGGTTCCGGCTTGGGATCTGCCTTTGGTCTTGGAGGCCTTAGGGAAGGCTCCTTTTGAGCCTTTAGCGGAGGCTTCGTTAAAAGATTTGACACTGAAGGTGGTATTTTTGGTGGCAGTTGCTTCGGCAAGGCGCGTTTCGGAGTTACAAGCGCTGTCGTGTCGGCCGCCCTTTCTGTCTTTCTTCGGGTCGAAGGTGGTGTTGAGGCCCGTTCCGTCCTTCTTGCCGAAAGTGGTTTCGGTTTTTCATATGAACCAGGTGGTATCGTTGCCCGTGTTTCGCAGCAAAGGTAAGGGGCAAGTGGTGGACCGTTTTCATCGCTTGGACGTTCGCCGGGCATTGAAGAAGTATGATCTCCAGGAACAAGCAGGAATAAGTCCTCACATATGGGTACGTCGGTACCGACGGAGCCCGTGCGGGAAAGCTCCCCAGCTTCTTAGAATAGAAGCTTTTGGGGCCTCCCACTGCACATGCGCACTGCCTTCCCGCCTTCCTGAACAGCTCTCCTCAGTTTCTCTTTTTCCGCGGAGCCAGCAGGTCGTGTTCCTGTCACCGCTGAAGAAATTGTTATTTTATTTGTTTCTTTAGACCGCGTACCTGCCTTCCCCATACCGATACCGGTATCGCCGGTCTTTTTTCTTTCTTTAAAAAATTATAATTCTTTTTTCTTATTTTTTAGCTTTTTGGTCACTTCAGAGAGGCCTCTCGGCCTACTCAATTTCTCCTCATGGAGAAGCCAGCCCCTGGATTTAAGAAGTGTACCAAATGTAATGCTGTTATTTCAGTCACAGACACCCATGACTGGTGTCTGAAATGTTTGGGGCCTGACCATTCCATACCGGACTGCCCATCTTGCTCCCACATGTCTAAACGTGGGCTGCAGAACCGGGCCAACAAATTCCATGTGCTGTTTGCTTCAGAGAATACAGCATCACAGTCATCCAGGTCTTCTTCTCCGGATGGATCTCAGGTAACCAAACCTTCTGTGGGCAAGTCCTCAAAGAGCAAATCTCCTTCAAAGCATCGAGAGGCTCTTAGCTTAGAACTTGAGGACCCTGCCCCAGCCAAACAACCCCGGCGGGAAGTCCAACTTCCAAAAACGCCAATTCAGGGGTCTCAGGTTGATATCGATGCTACGGCCTCGACAGATCACCTGTTAGCCTGCTCTGGGGTACCGGGTCACTCCGGTACCGACATCCAGGCAGCTATGGCGTCCATGGGCGATACTGTACAGTCCATGCAGCAGGCCGTCATGGCTTTCATTAAAGCTGCAACGCCATCGGTTCCGCTTTCAGCGGTTCCGGGCCCGATACCGGTATCGTCCGCCATGCCGGTATCGAGGCCGTCCACCTCTAAACGCAAGTCGGTACCGTATGGGCTTTCGCTCCATACCGGTTCCATACCCGATACGCCCGATATCGATACCGATCGGTACGCGTATCGTGCGTTAGAGGAAAGCACCGATTCCTCTGAGGATTTTCACTCCTCTGATGATTCTGCTGAGTTTTCACTCAACTTACCTGAGGAGCCCTCTTCTCCTAAAAGGAGAATGTCCCCTCCAGAGGATTTGTCCTTCCAGGACTTTGTTTTAGATATGGCTACAGCCCTTTCTATTACCACATCCTCTGAAAAGGAACCCAGATCCAAAAAACTGGATATTTTGGGATACTCAAAGGCCCCTAAGGAGGCAGTTACCCTGCCTATCCATGAAATCCTTCAAGAACAACTGATGGATTTCTGGGAGAATCCTTTGACTTTGTCTCCTTATTCCCGTAGGTTGGACACCATGTATAGGGTCCCTCCTTCTCCTGGTTTCCAAAAGACTCAATTGCCTCACCACTCTATTGTGGTGAAGTCTGCAATGAAGAAGATTAGGAGTACCAAAAGGCACTCTTCCACCCCTCCAGGACGGGAATGTAAGACTTTGGACTCTTTTGGTAGGAAAATTTTCCAGGCTAGTATGCTTATAGCCAGGATTAATTCCTACAGTCTCTATATGGGCATGTTCCTGGAGGAACTTGCCAAAAAGGTGCGGCATTTTGCCCCCTTTATCCCTGAGGATAAAAAGCAGGGATTCCTTTCCCTAGTGAAACAACTTTTAGAGGTTTCTAAGTTCTCTAATAGGGCAGCATATGATTCCTTTGAGGGAGCCAGTAGGGCTTCGGGCATTGCTATTGCAGCCCGACGTCTTGCTTGGCTCCAGGCCTCTGATCTGGAACCTTGGGTTCTAGATGGCTTACGGAATCTGCCCTGTACAGGTGAGAACTTATTTGGGGAAGAGTGGCAAATCAAAGCCACCCAGATGGATGCTGAAAATGCCACCTTGGAAAGACTTTCAAAGTCCACTTCAATTCCTACTAAGAAAAAGTCTTTTAAAAGGCCTTACTATAAGAAGGCCAGAGTTGCTTCAAATACTGGCCAGCAGTCTTCTCAACCTCGCTATACTGCTAAGCGTCAGCAATCCAAACAAGCACGAGCTAAGCCTGCAGCAGCTACTGTAGCTCAGCAGGCTCCAACCCCTCAGGGGTTTTGACTTGCTCCTAGGGAACTTGCCACTTCTGGTTCTAACACAACCAGAACCTCTCACCATACCCGGAAGGTTGGTTCACTTTGCTCCCAGATGGGAACAAATCACAACAGAACAATGGACCCTCTCTATCATTCGAGAGGGTTACAAACTTCATTTCTCCAGCCTTCCTCCCCATCATATGGTGAGACCATTCAATTCTCCCCCATCTCTCCTAACCCTGTTGGGTCAAGAGGTTTCCTCTCTTCTTGCCCAAGGGGCCATAGAAGAGGTTCCTCTTCCTCAACAAGGGTCCGGTTTCTACTCCCCTTATTTTCTCATTCCAAAGAAGACAGGGGGATTCAGACCAATCCTAGATCTGAGAGAATTGAACAAATTTCTCTTCAAGGAGAAATTCAAAATGCTGTCTCTCGGCATTCTCCTTCCTTACCTCCAGGGTCAGGACTGGCTTTGTTCTCTAGACCTACAGGATGCGTATACACATATACTCATCCATCCATCCCACAGAAAGTATCTTCGCTTTCTGTTTCAGGGAAAACATTTCCAATACAGAGTACTCCCCTTCGGTCTAGCCTCTGCTCCAAGAGTATTCACAAAATGCATGGCAGTCGTAGCCGCATTTCTAAGAGGCATGGGAATCTTTGTCTTCCCATATCTGGACGACTGGCTCATCCGAGCTCCAACTCAGTCACAGGCCCAGATTTCCCTGGACCACACAAGGAGCCTTTTGCAGTATCTGGGACTGGTAGTAAACCTTCCCAAGTCCCAACTCATCCCTACTAAATCTCTAGAATTCATAGGGGCCCAGTTGGACACCATCACTGCAAGGGCCTACCTTCCACATGTTCGAGGCCAGCGCCTCCTGAGTTTGGCCTCCCAAGCTCAGTCCAGCACTCACTTGACAGCCAGGGAAATGCTACGCCTACTGGGTCATATGGCCTCCACAGTGCATGTGGTGCCCTATGCTCGTCTTCATATGAGAGCAGCTCAATGGACCCTGGCCACTCAGTGGACTCAGGCGTCAGGAGCGCTCTCAGACCAAATACAAACCTCCGATCGTCTGTTTTGGTCCCTCCACTGGTGGACTTCCACCAAGAATCTGTTGTTGGGGGCTCCATTTCAACCATTGCTACCCCAAGCAACCCTCACAACAGATGCCTCCCAAACAGGGTGGGGAGCCCATCTGCAAACTCTCTCCACTCAGGGCACTTGGTCTCTACAGGAGACCACCCTTCATATCAATCTTCTGGAACTGCGAGCAATTTACCTTGCCCTCAAGGTCTTCCACTCCCTCCTAGCCAACCTGACTGTCCTAGTTCAGACGGACAATCAGGTGGCCATGTTTTACATAAACAAACAAGGAGGGACGGGCTCTCTGTCGCTTTGCAACGAAGCTCTAAGACTATGGGCCTTCGCCAGAGAGCATCAGATTCACCTGCTAGCAGTGTATCTCCCAGGAGTTCAAAACTCTCGGGCAGACAGGCTCAGTCGAGTTCTGCTGCCACACGAATGGTCCCTACATTTGGACCAAATAAACCGAATCTTTCAGGAATGGGGGACCCCGGACATAGACCTCTTTGCAAGTCCGTGGAATGCCAAACTTCCCCGGTTCTGTTCCAGAACTCCGTGTCAGGGAGCTCAGGCCACGGACGCCTTTCTCCTGAATTGGAATCAGGCATTCCTATATGCCTTTCCACCCATTCCTTTGATTCCCAAGACTCTGTTCAAACTCCAGAGGGATCATGGAACTATGATCCTCATAGCTCCACGCTGGCCACGCCAAGTGTGGTTCCCTCTACTTCTACAGCTCTCCCACGGATCCTACTTGGATCTGGGAGCTGCGCCAGACCTCCTGTCTCAGGAGGAGGGGACTTTGTGGCACCCAAACCCCAAATCCCTTCACCTCAGTGCTTGGTTACTGAAGGCTTAAGCCTTCAAGACTTTCATCTTTCCCAACCAGTGAAAGATATCCTTTCTGCCTCTAGGAAACCCTCTACCAGGCGTTCCTATGCTTTCAAATGGAAACGTTTTTCCATTTGGTGTGCTCAGCAGGGTCTTGACCCTCTGGCACTTCCTTTGAATTCTCTTCTTGATTATCTCCTGCATCTATCCAATGCAGGCCTCAAGACGAATTCGGTAAGAGTCCATTTAAGTGCTATTGCAGCATCCTTGAAACATATAAATGGACAACCTATCTCCTCTCATCCTCTTGTTGCAAGATTCATGAGAGGCCTGACTCTCACTAAACCTCCCATCAGACCACCCCGGTCGCATGGGATTTGAATCTAGTGCTCGGTCAACTTATGAAGCCACCTTTTGAGCCAATGTTTTCCACCTCCTTGAAATTTCTTTCCTGGAAGGTCATCTTCCTCATTGCAGTCACTTCGGCTCGCCGCATCAGTGAGCTGCAGGCTTTAGTGGCTAATCCACCTTACACAAGATTTCATCATGATAAGGTGGTCCTTAGGACGAATCCCCACTTTATGCCTAAAGTGGTCTCGCCTTTTCATCTTAATCAAGAGGTATATCTACCTGTCTTTTTTCCAGCTCCTCATGCATCCAATGCAGAGAGGAACCTTCATACTCTGGATTGTAAAAGAGCTCTCGCTTTTTACCTTAATAGGACTCAGCCACATCGAAAGTCTTCTCAACTTTTTGTGGCCTTGATCCTTCCCATTTGGGACTTCCAGTCTCTAAGCGTACACTTTCCAATTGGATTGCTCAGTGTATTTCTTTTGCTTACCAGAGCAAAAACATTTCTCTGGAAGGCCATGTCACTGCTCACAATGTGAGGGCCATGGCAACTTCTATGGCTCATCTGCACTCTGTTTCCATAGATCAGATCTGTCGAGCCGCTACCTGGGCCTCGGTTCATACCTTCACAGCCCATTACTGTTTGGACAAGGACTCCCGCCGGGATGCCTTGTTTGGCCAGGCTGTCCTCAAGCACCTGTTCCATTCCTAAACAACTCCTGCCCACCTTCCCAGAATGGATGCCTGAGATCCATACGAAGATGGCGAACCTTTACAGGGGATCCCATGCATCTAAGCTAGGGAGTCCCCATATGTGAGGACTTATTCCTGCTTGTTCCTGGAGATAGCACAGTTACTTACCTGTAACAGGTGATCTCTGGGAACAGCAGGAATTAGTCCTCACAACCCACCCACCTCCCCTAGGAGTTGTATCTTTTATCTATCTATCTTCCTGTCCTCTCTCTGTTGACTCAGCTATAAACTCGAAACTGAGGAGAGCTGTTCAGGAAGGCGGGAAGGCAGTGCGCATGTGCAGTGGGAGGCCCCAAAAGCTTCTATTCTAAGAAGCTGGGGAGCTTTCCCGCACGGGCTCCGTCGGTACCGACGTACCCATATGTGAGGACTAATTCCTGCTGTTCCCAGAGATCACCTGTTACAGGTAAGTAACTGTGCTTTACTAGAACAGCGTCCTTCCGTAAGTCAGACAGGCCTTTTGTGCTGTTTGCGGGGGCCCGAAAAGGAGAGGCGGCCTCTAAAGGTTCGATTGCCCAGTGGGTAAAGGAGGCCATCGCTTCGGCTTATATTTTGAGGGGTCGGGCGGTGCCAGACGGTTTGCGAGCTCATTCCACTAGGGCGCACGCGGCGTCTTGGGCGGAGTCTAAACTGGTACCGGCAGTAGACATTTGTAAAGCGGCGACATGGTCGTCGCTGCATACCTTTGTGAAGCATTACCGTCTGGATGTGCAGGCAGACAGAGACACCTGTTTTGGTTCAGCGGTACTTCAGGCCGGGCTACCAGGTCCCTCCCGTTGATGGGTTTTTACTGCTCTGGTACGTACCCAGAGATTCCGGGACTAGACTGGAGGGACGATCAGGAAGATTAAATTAGACTTACCTGCTAATTGTAGTTCCTGGAGTAACTCCAGTCTAGTCCTGGGTCCCTCCCTGTCTTGCTGGTGCTCTGTGGCCTGAAGCAGGAGAACTATTACTGGTAAGTGTCAATTTTAATTATTCTGCAGGCGAGGTTTTCGTTGGGACAGGTTTTCGCCTGGAATTTTGGGGGAGGGGCCGGGCAGGAGAGCTCACGGCATACGTAGTTGCAGATTTTGTACATAGTTGGGCCTGCGGGTCTTTATAGTGTAATGTGGCAGTTGTTTGCCTTTTCAGTTTACTTCTTACTTGTTGCTCCGGTGAGTCTGCTTTGTCAATAGGTAAACTGGAGTGTGGAGGTGGTGCCAGCCCTTATATACTGATGACATCACAGGAGTGAAGTTTCTCAGTCTCCAAAGCTGCTGGAGGAGGTTGACAACCCAGAGATTCCGGGACTAGACTGGAGTTACTCCAGGAACTACAATTAGCAGGTAAGTCTAATTTAATCATATGCCATATAAGATACTTTCAAGCTAGAATTATCCTCTGTTTAATACATACATCATGGGACTACCCCAGTGTGTTTAGAGCAGCAGCATCTTCTCTGTACTACTACACCACATTAGTCATCTCCAGTACAGAGATAAAGGTAGCCCATTCTAGTGCTCCCCAATTATCTCCTTTATTAGTCTGCTGCCCGTTGGCACAGTGCTTTGTGCTTCTGCTGTCCCAGGGATTGCTATACTGCCTCCAAGGGGTTTGCAACCTGAGCCTTGTAATAGGAATCAAACCTGGTTTACCTGCTTGACATTTGGAGACTCCATAGAACTTTCAGATAAGGATAGTTTAATGTTCTTCATTTTATGTGGTTCATCTTGTAATAATTGTGTGCATTTAACTGTTGGGCCCATTTGTGTGAAGTAAAACACATCCCTGATAGGGTCAACATCTTTCCTTCTTGGCTAGGACAGTAAAATTTGAAACTCTGAGAATGCTTCCTAGTTAATTTTTATTACAAGGTTTTTTTTTGTTTTTTAATGAACATAAGATATTCCATACTGGGTCAGATCAAAGGTCTATGAAGCCCAGTATCCTGTTTCCAACAGTGGCCAATAAAGTCTCAAGTATCTGGCATATCCCAAAATTAGCCAGTATCATGCTACTTAACCCCATGGATAAGCAGTATTTTCTTTCTTTGACTACCTTAATGACTATTCCTCCAGGAATTTATCCAAACCGTTTTAAACCTATCTATACTACCTGTTTTACCACATCCTCCAAGCAATGAGTTCCAATGATTAATTACACAGGTACACTAAAAAAATTTTTTTTTAAACTGCCTCTAATGTTTCGATTGATTTTTACGTTTTTTGGTGCGCTGAATCCAAATCTGGTAACCAATTTGCTCCATCACGTACAGATTTTTTGCTACATTGGGTTAGCAGTTTGAGGTGAACGTTTCAGATTGAGTGCGATCGAGATAAAAGTTTCTTGGATGAATTCTTTATACTAATGGTTTAGTAGTTATTCAAATAAGAATAAAGAAAATTGTAACAAGGCAGCACATAAGAATAGAGTAATGTCAACAAAACACACTGTGATGGTAGCAAAATTGTCTGCACTTAAAACAGCCACATACATGTGCACAAACATTGAGCATATAAGAGCGAGGTTAGACACAAAGCAAAGCAAAGAAATGTGCAAAAAATGTTGTACAGGTATGTATGTAAGAATAGAAAACGCAAACCGCACCATTGCAATACATGAAGACAAACACCCGATGGTGTGAAAATAAAATTCTAATAAATGAGATCTGACACTGTGGTAATAACTAGCAAATTTTTATTTCAAAGTTTAGTAAAAACACGATATTTGTCAACACAGTTTAGATTTTAAAGTCATTCTTGGGTCAATCAATCTCCTGGTGGGCCCGTTTCTTCTTCCCCCGAATGCTTCTCTTGGTGCGCTGCTTGGCGTATTTTTCATCTGGGGTTTCCCGCAGCAGCAACCAGCAGAAATCAGCCATCATAGTGGTGTTCCATCTTCCTTGATACCTTCTCTCTGCGTCCTTGATGTCCTGGTGAAACCTTTCACCTTGTTCTTCACTGTACGCCCCCAAGTTTTCGGGAAAGTAGTTCACATGGGAGTGCAAGAAATGGACTTTCAGGCTCATGTTACAGCCTTGTTCTTTGAAGGCATTGAGCATCCTGGCAACATTATCCTTATAGTTCTCATCCCGCCTGTTCCCCAAGAATTTGAGAACAACATCCTTGAAGGAATCCCAGGCTTCTTTTTCCTTCTCAGACATCGTTTCAGCGAATGCTCCATCTGAAATGAGTTTCCTTATATCAGGGCCAACAAACACTCCTTCCTTTAGCTTTGCTTCAGAAAGTCGGGGGAACTTTGAGCAAAGGTACCGAAAGCACTCACCATCTTTTGGAAGGGACTTGATGAATTGCTTAATGAGACCCAACTTAATGTGGAGAGGTGGTAATAGAATTTTATCACGAGGTACCAAGCTCTCATGAAGAACATTTTTCTCACCGGGTCTCAAATACTCCCGAATTGGCCAGTCTTTTTTCCCCCAGTGTAGGTCGCGGGCCCGGCTATCCCACAAGCAAAGGAAGCAGGGATATTTGGTGAAACCGGATTGCTGCCCTAATAGCATGGATAGAATTTTAAAGTCTCCACAAATCATCCACTTATGCTCATCATAACGAATCTTCTGAAGAATCAGGGCCAAATTCTCGTATTTTTCTTGGAGAATAACAGAGTGAGCAATAGGAACTGAAGCGAATGTGTTGCCATTATGAAGAAGAACATCTTTTATGCTGTCTTTTGACGAATCAATGAACAGCCGCCATTCAGCAGGATCATACTTGAGTTTAAACTTTTCCATCACTCCGTATATATCGTTGCAAAATACCAAATCTTCCTCTTTGCTGAAATACTTCATAAATTGTGTCTCGCGGTTGCGGTACCAATAAAAAGTTGTTCCTGGTGACAATAGATTTTTCTGTTTAAGCCGAGAACCTAGCAGTTGGGCAGCATCTTTTGGGAGTCCTAAATCCCGGACTAAATCATTCAATTCAGCTTGAGAGAAAAGTTCAGGTTTCGGATCTGGTTCAGTTTCAAACTCGGAAGTACTGGACTCATCGGGAAAAGCCATCTGATGAGTCTCATCATGATCAGAACCGTCCACACAAATATGATCCAAAGATTTTGGTGGTTCAGGCACAGGTACTTCGTTGCTATGAGGCATAGGCCTAATTGCTGAGGGAAGGTTGGGATAACTTATTACGTTCTTATTTTTTAAGTTGTATCCCTTCACAATGCAAGAGCAAAAATAGCAGTCACTGCTGTGGTCTCTTTGTTCACGCCACATCATAGGTATTCCGAAACAAAATGTTGTTTTTTACCTTTCATCCATAAGCGTAGATCTTCCTCACATGTTTTGCACACTTTGTGAGGAGCCCACGGTTTGTCTTGATCGCCTAACTTCAAACCGAAATAGGCGAAATATACTTTTTTAATAAATGCAGAAATGTTCCTCTGCCGCTTTTTCACGGTATATTCCCCACAAATAAAACAAAAACTGTCTGGAGAGTTGACGCAACCTCTGGCTCTGTGAGCCATCACAAATACACAGCACTGCAAACTACAACTGTAGTGAACCACTTCGGAATAAAGCTGGATTACGACTGAGCAAACAAAAGGTAATAATGAACTTGCAAGAAACTGAAATTTGACAGGAACGTTCATGTCGCAACCACCGTGTTTGAGCGAGCGAGCGAACGAGGCGAGGCGAACAGGAAAGAACATGCGCCAGCGCGAGTACTGGATTTAGCCCCCCGCCTCCCAATTGTCCTGTTAATGTATAAAATGAATACAAAACACTCTAAAATATCATGAGGGAGTGTTTCTAGTTAGTTAACCATTACAACCTCTATTTTGGGCCAAGAAAATAAACTGCAGTCGGCTAAAAAGAAATTATGTGAACATTCCTTATATGGGTAAGAAATCTAATTTTGCAAGAAAACGTGACGTGATGGAACATTTTGGCTATTTTTCCTGGATTCAGCACCCCAAAATCTATAGGAATCAGTTGCAAAACTGGAGGCAGTTTTTTGGTAGTGTACCTATAATTCGCGTTTACAACATTCCATTCCACTCAGGATTTTATAGACATCTGTCATATCTCCCCTCAGTTATCTCTTCTCCAAGCTGAAGAACCTAACCTCTTTAGCCTTTCCTCATAGGAGACTCGTTCTATTCCCTTTATCATTGTTGTTGCCTTTCTCTGTACCTTTTCTAATGCTACTATTGTACACAATACTCAAGGTGCAGTGCATGATGGAGTGATACAGAGGCATTATGATATCTTGTATTTTATTCTCCAATTTCCAGGAACAAGCAGGAATGTAGTCTTCACATATGAGTATTGTCGGTACTGATGGAGCCTGCGCGGGAATGCTCCCCAGCATCCAAAAGGAAAGCCTTTGGGAGCATCCCACAGCGCATGCGTGCTGCCTTCCCGCCTCACTGTCTCTCTCACTTCAGTTCTTCGTTTTCTGCGGAGCCGAAAGGACGTCTCTCCTGTCACCGCAGAAAACTTTATCTTCTTTCTTGTTTTTTGTGGTCGCGTCTGCCTTCTTTCGACACCTACCGGTACTGCCGGTTCTCTTTTCTTATTTTCTTCTAAAAAAAAGAAGAAACTTTTCTTCTTTCTTCGGTGCCTAACCCCTCCTGGGGTTAGGCACCATTTTGGGCACTAGGCCCAAAAATCTCCAGACATGGAGAAGCCAACTAGTGGTTTTAAAAAATGTTCAAGCTGTGGCAGTACTATTTCCGTCACCGACACCCACGAATGGTGTCTCAGATGTTTAGGTCCTGAACATTGTCCAGCAGAGTGTCTCTCCTGTAGAAATATGACCAAAAGGGGCCTGCAGAACAGAGCTGCAAAGGCCGGTTCTCTTTTCACTGTTGATACGATGTCAGTTGCATCGACATCCTCCAGGGCTTCATCTTCCTCTCATAGATCTCAGGTAACTAAACAAAAGTCTGTAAAGACTAGCCGGTCCTTGAAGGGTAAATTTCCTGCAAAGCATCGCGATGCCACTGGCACTACCCTCGAGGAAAGTACACTGGCAAAATTGCCTCAGCGGGAGTCTTCGGTCTCCAAAGCACAAACGGGGTCTCAGAATGTTCCAGAGGCCTCCACCTCTGCAGAACTTCTATTTCCATGTTCTGAGGTCGTAGCCACTTCCACAGGTACCGATCAGGCATCGGCATTAGCAGTGGATAAGAGAATTTGCTATTGAATGCTGTCTAGCGTCCCTCTTAGCTGCCTTGGTACTGCTAAGACCGCTACAAACGGTTCAAATGAGCTCGGTACCGACTCCAGTGGCACCCACTTAGGTGGGACGGCTTCCTCCCATGCCGAGCCTCGAGAATTTCTCCGGCATCAAGGGGTTGGAACCGAAATGCCATGGTACCGATATTCATCGGTACCAGCATCGATCAATGCAAAGCTCCAATGAGTCTTCCGATTCCGATGACTCTACCGATACAAGAGCAGTTCTGTTGAAGGATCCATCTCCTCCTGAGTGCAGAATGTCTCCTCCAGAAGACATGTCTTTTCAGGTTTTCATACGTGATGTAGCTAAAGGGCTTTCAATCACGGTTACTCCTGAGAAGGAACCTAGGGCAGAAGAACTAAGAATTCTGCAATACCCTATGACTCCCAAAGAGGCAGCGATGCTGCCCATTCATCAGATCCTTCAAGATCTTATGTTCAGAATGTGGGAAACTCCCTTAACGGTGTCACCGCATTCTCGATGCCTCGATACCTTGTACCGAGTCCCACCTTCTTCAGGGTTTCAGAAGACTGTTACCACACCATTCCATGGTAGTGGAATCAGCCAGGCGGAGAATAAAGAGTGCTAAAATGCATTCTTCCAACTTGCTAGGCCATGAATCGAGGGCACTTGATGCCTTTGGGCATCGATGCTTTCAATCCTCCATGCTAGCAGCTAGGATTAGCTCATATTCCCTTTACATGGGAATGTTTCTTGAGGAGATTACAGCGGATCTGGAACGCATGAGCCCTCTTCTTCCTGAAGATAAATGGGGTCAGTACCTCACTCAGCTCAAGCACGCTCAAAATGTTTCCAAATTTGTGAACCGTGCAGCTTTTGACTGCTTTGAAGCTATTAGCAGAACCTCTGCTATTAATATCGGAGCACGGCGCATTGCCTGGCTCCAAGCATCAGATTTAGAGGAGTGGGTGCAAGAGAAGTTAGGAAACATTCCTTGCACAGGTGAAAACTTATTTGGGAAGGATTGGCAGACCAAGGCTAATCAGATTGAATCTGACAATACCACCTTGAATAGACTATCAAAGTCTACAGCCAACCCATCAAAGAAAAAAACAGGCAAGAAGTTTTTCTTTAACAAAAAGAAAAAATCTTACCGCTCTTATTCCCATCCAATTCACTGTCCAGTTCATGCTCCCCAGAAAAGGCAGCAACCTAGACAACAAAGAAAGCCGCAAGCTCAAAGAGCTCAACCGGCTCAGCAAGTACAGCTTCCACAGGGGCTTTGACTTCTACCTAGGGAACTTAACCATTTTGCCTCTGAAGGGTCCAGAACCCTTGACCATTCCGGGCAGATTATGCCATTTTGCCAAAAGATGGCAACAAATAACATCAGAAAACTGGACTCTGTCCATTGTAGGACAGGGGTACAAACTTCACTTTCTCAGCATGCCCCTGCCTACAATCATAAAATAATTCAATTCTCAAGTCTCTGTCACCGACATCCTGTATCAGGAGGTCTCTTCACTTCTTGCTCAAGGAGCAATAGAAGAGGTACCCATATCCCAAAGGGGGAGGGGGTTCTACTCCCCCTATTTTCTTATCCCAATGAAGACTGGGGGATACAGACCTATCCTGGACCTCAGAGAATTGAACAACTTTCTGTTCCGAGAAAAATTCAAGATGATCTCCCTCGGAACTCTTTTACCATACCTTCAGAATCAGGATTTGTTATGCTGTCTAGATCTAAGAGTTGCGTACACAGTTGGATGTACACCACGCTGATGTTGAATAGCATGGTATAGAAGAGAAATTAAATAAATAAATAAATAAAATAAATAAATATCCTCATCCATGTAAATCACAGGAAGTACCTTCGATTTCTCTTTCAAAGAAACTACTTCCAATACAGAGTCCTTCCATTCGGGCTGACCTCTGCCCCAAGAGTCTTCACAAAATGCATGGCTGTAGTAGCAGCCTTCCTGAGAACTCTGGGGATATTCGTCTTCCCCTACTTAGACGATTGGCTCATCAGAGCACCAACAGCTCCAGAAACAGAACGAGCTGTTTCTCATGCCATGAGAATTCTCCAATATTTGGGTCTGGTAGTCAACCACCCAAAGTCTCACCTCACCCCTTCTCAATCCCTAGAGTTCATAGGGGCCTGCTTAGACACGCAGCAATCAAAGGCATTCCTGCCACAGCCGCGCTGTCTACGAATAATAGAATTGGCTTCCCAAGCAGTAAAGAAAACCCTCCTAACTGCCTGGGAAATGCTTCAAATGCTGGGGCATATGGCATCCACGGTACATGTGGTCCCTTATGCCCGCCTACAGATGCGAGCGGCTCAGTGGACCCTCTCTTCACAGTGGACACAAGCCACAGGTCGCTTAACGGACAAAATCAAGAATTCGACATATCTCGTTTTGTCCCTACAGTTGTGGCAGTCCCTCAAACTTCCTGGTAGGTTCCCCCTTCCAGCAACCACTGCCCCAGATCACTTTGACAACAGATGCGTCCAAGCTGGGTTGGGGAGCCCACTTGCACGATCTTTCCACTCAGGGTCTCTGGACCTCACAAGAGGCCTCTCTTCAAATAAACCTCTTAGAGCTAAGAGCCATTTACAATGTTATGATAGCATTTCAGGCCCAGCTCAGTCAAAAGACAGTTCTGATCCAAACCGACAATCAGGTTGCCATGTTTTACATAAATAAACAAGGCGGAACGGGCTCTCTGTTGCTATGCAACGAAGCTTTGCGACTATGGGCCCTCGCCAGAAAGCTCCAAATTCACCTTTTATCGGTATACCTTCCAGGCATTCAAAACTTGTGAGCAGACAAGCTCAGTCGAATACTGCTGCCACACGAGTGGTCTCTCCAGTCAGACCAACTGGCTTGAGTGTTCCAAACCTGGGGAACACCAGATATAGACCTTTTTGCAAGTCCACAGAATGCCAAACTTCCCTGGTTCCGTTCCAGAATTCTGGCTCAATACTGTCTAGCAAACGATGCTTTCCAGCTCCATTGGGTTCAGGACTTCCTCTATGCCTTCCCACCCTTTCCCCTAATTCCCAAAACTCTTTTCAAGCTTCAGAGAGACAGGGGTTATATGATTCTCATAGCTCCACGTTGGCCAAGGCAATCGTGGTACCCTCTGCTTCTGCGTCTCTCTCAAGCAACTCCTCTAGAGTTGGGATATGCTCCAGATCTCCTTTCCCAGGAGAACGGGAAGCTTCTGCATCCCAATCCTCAGTCCCTGCACCTCTGGGCCTGGCTGCTGAAGGCATAGAACCTTTAGATATCCACCTCTCTCAGCAAGTGAAGGATATCCTTCAAGCTTCGAGAAAACCTTCCACAAGGCGTTCCTACGCTTTCAAATAGAAAAGGTTTTCTATATGGTGTTCAAAAAAGGGGCTTAACCCCCTTTCCGTGCCCATGGAGTCTCTTCTGGAGTATCTCCTCCATCTTTCATATTCCGGTCTTAAGACAAATTCAGTGTGAGTCCACCTCAGTGCTATTGCGGCTTTTCACAAGCCCCAGGATGGACAACCAATCTCTTCTCATTCACTTGTGTCAAGATTCATGAGAGGTCTATTATTGACAAAGCCCCCCCATAAAGCCGCTACCGGTGGCATGGGACCTGAATCTGGTTCTTGGGCAGCTTATGAGGCCGCCTTTTGAACCTTTAGCCTCTACAACTTTAAAATTTCTTTCCTGGAAGGTCATTTTCCTAATTGCAATAACTTCTGCTAGACGCATTAGTGAACTGCAAGCTTTAGTGGCTGACCCTCCTTATATAAGGTTCCACCATGATAAAGTAGTCCTCAGGACTCATCCACACTTTATGCCAAAGGTGGTTTCGTCTTTTCATTTAAACCAGTCGGTTTATCTTCCTGTATTCTTCCCTAGGCCTCATGCCTCCAGTGCAGAAAGGAACCTTCATACCTTAGATTGTAAAAGAGCTTTAGCTTTTTACCTTCAAAGAACTGAATAACATAGGAAGTCTTCTCAACTCTTTGTTGCTTTTGATTCTAGCCATTTGGGACTTCCAGTTTCCAAATGAACCCTATCTAAGTGGATTGCAAACTGCATATCCTTCACTTATGATAGTAAAGGACTTTCCCTCGAGGGCCATATTACAGCTCATAATGTCAGAGCAATGGCAGCCTCGGTTGCTAATCTCCGCTCTGTGTCTATAGATGATATCTGTAGAGCGGCTACTTGGGCTTCAGTAGATACCTTCACAGCCCACTACTGTCTGGACAAGGACTCCCGTCGGGATACCTCATTTGGCCAGGCTGTCCTACAGCATCTCTTTCAGACTTAATGCAACTCCTACCCTCCATCTCGATAGGATGCCAGGGATCCATGGGAGGAAGTATGACCCTGTTCACAAAGGTTCACAGCTCGCTGGGGTCATTCCTCTGGCATCTTTCAGCTGGGGAGTCCCCATATGTGAAGACTACATTCCTGCTTGTTCCTGGAGATAGCGTAGTTACTCACCTGTAACAGGTGATCTCTGGGAACAGCAGGAATTTAGTCTTCACAACCCGCCCACCTCCCCTAGGAGTTGTATGTCTCTCTCTATCTCTCTCTTTCTCTCTCCTTGGCTCAGCTTTAAACTCAACTGAAGTGAGAGAGGCAGTGAGGCGGGAAGGCAGCACACATGTGCTGTGGGATGCTCCCAAAGGCTTTCCTTTTGGACGCTGGGGAGCATTCCCGCGCAGGCTCTGTCGGTACCGACGATACCCATATGTGAAGACTTAATTCCTGCTGTTCCCGGAGATCACCTGTTACAGGTGAGTAACTACGCTTTCATTTCCTAATGATGCCTCATATTCTGTTTGTTTTTTTTGGCTGCTGCCACACACTAAATAAAGGATTTCTATAGATTTATTTATTTATTTACATTCTCTTATATACCGCGCTATTCTGCATCAGTGCGGTTTACATTGAACAAACTGAAATTACATTGAACAGGGCATTATAACTTGGAGATAACTATTTTACAGGGAACATTGTCTATAGATCCTTTTTTAGGGTGGTGGAGCATTGTACATCTGTAGTTTGGGTTGTTATTCCCTATGTGTATCACTTTGCGCTTTTCCATATTAAATTTTATCTGCCATTTGATGCCTAGGCTCCCAGTCTCATAAGTCCTCTGCAGTTACTCACAATCTGCATATGATTTAACAACTTTGAATAATTTGGTGCCATTGCAAAGGTAATCATCCTGTTGCTTGTTACCAATTCTAGATCATCTATAAATATGTTAAAAAGCACCAGTCCCAATACAGATCCCTATTCACCTTCCTCCATCTCAGACCACTCCTGGATCCAAATGACTTTCGTACAGTCCTTCAAACTCTCATATTCCCGCACTTCGATAATTGTAACATCATCCTACAAGGCCTACCTAAATCTACAACCCACCCACTACAACTAATCATGAATACAGTAGCACGCATTCTCTGCAGCACTCCTAAAACAGAATGAATAACCCCAGTACTCAAACAATTGCACTGGGTGCCTATCACTCAACAAATCAAATATAAGGCCATCCACACGATCTTCCACAGATGGTCTTCAACCTACCTCCAAGAGTTAATACAGAAAACTCCTAGCAATAGAACCAGGAGAACCAACTCCCTCAACATACTCCACATACCTTCTTTAAACACGAAAACCAGCTCCACCACGTCTAAAAGAACCTTCTCCCTCTTCGCACCGGCACTATGGACCGCAACACCAGACCATCTCCGCACCACAAATGATCGCACTGACTTTAGGAGAAACCTAAAAACTTACCTATTTCTTGAGCACTTCACTAATGAGAAAACATAACCAACGACCCACCAGTGCAATGGTTCCATTGCATTTCCCCTCTCTCCTCCTCCCCTTCCCCTCCCCCCCCTTTTTAACAATTAACATGCTTAAGTGTTTGATTTTATGTTTATTCATGTTATGTTACAACATCTGTTCTCCAGGAACAAGCATGAAGTCAGTCCTCACATATGGGTGACGTCGGCACTGACAGTGCCCGCGTGGAGCATTTCCCCAACTTTCCAAGAAAGCCTTTGGGAATGCTACCACGCATGCGTGTCCCACTTCCTGCCCAAGGGTCCCATCTTGCTCAGTCTCCTTTTTTCCGTGGAGCCCAACGGATGTGGTCCTCTAGTCTCCTGGAAAAAGTTCTTTTATTCCTTCCCTTTGTCCGGTTTGTGTGCCGGTTCCCTTCCTGCCTCGGGGGAGGCACCACTGGTGCCGATCTCAGATACCTTTTTTTGTGTTTCCTCAAGGTCCTTCCTCGACTGACCTTCGTGCCTTTTTTCGCATGGGGGTCCTCAACCCTGGCTGGGTGTGCTCCCACCATGACTCCCAGTGGGTTCAAGAAATGTGACCGCTGCAGTCAGACTATCTCAGTCACCGATACACATAACTGCTGCATCCGTACCTGGGCCCGGACAATGACAGTTCCACCTGCGACCGGTGCCAGGACATGACCCCTAAAATCAGCAGGAGGTGGTATGAGTTGCAGGGGAAGCTTTTCCCGAGGTCTGACTCTGCCCCAGCTTCCCTGTCATCAAGCCCCAAAGCCAGCCCTTCGAGAGAGGTCCGGGTGTCCTCGGAGTCCCACAGTGGTGGCTCCTCTGCTGCAGCTCCAGATCCTCCCAAAACGAAGAAGGTCCTGAAGGAGGTGCCTCCAATTAAAACTGGCAAGGTTCCTCGACGGGACTTGGGCAACTCCGAGCAGTGCCCTTAGAAAGTCTAGAGAAGAGTCCTCAGCCAGTGGAGACAGTGCCAGGACCCGTGAACCTATAGTCCTTCTCGAGGATGCACTCTCCGGAGTGCCGGCATCGGACCCGAGGCCTTTGGTATCCATGCCAAGTGCTGCACAGCCATCAGGCCTCGAGTCACGCATGGCAGCCATGGAGCAGAGTCTCTCCCCCATCTTGGCCTTGCAATGGGTGTTGATGTTGGGCCCCCCGGCATCTTCAGCCCCAACACCTGGCTCCCCTGGCCTCGGGGGAGCCTCCGGGCGTCAAACTTGACACTGAGCACCACTGGCTTCGGGCAAGTCCTCGGCGTCAATTGAGGTCTCAAACACACTCCTCAGGGTTCCGGTCCTATCTGGCGAGTTTCCAGGAGTCTGACCCCAGGTCCTCGGGGGGGGGGGGCCTGATTCCTCAGGGCTGACCCTGGGGCTGACTCCTCGATGCACTCGGGCTTGGACCTGAAGATTGAGGACGAGGCCTCCCTGGAGACCTCCCTACACCGGGACATCCCCTCTGAGCCATCTTCCCCAGAGCCTTGGCGCCACTCCCTGCCTGAGGACATGGCCTTTCATGACTTCTGTCTCTTGATCCAGACAGAGTCGGAGGAGGACCCGCGCATCGAGGAGCTTGAGATCCTACAATATATGTCCCCTCCCAAGGAGACTTTTACAGTGCCAGTTCCACCCATCCTCGAGAGATTGCTTCTCTGGATGTGGGAGTCCCTGGCCTCGGTACCAGTGGTGGACGCCATCTATTGCGTCCGGAAGGGCCCCGGGTTCCACACGCCACAACTCCCCCACAACTCGATGGTGGTTGAGTCCTCCATGCAAAAGCTGAAGAGCCAAAAGACCTATGCTTCAATTCCTCCGGGTAGGGAAGCCCAGGCCCTTGATGCCATGGGACGCAAGTGCTACCAGGGTGCCATGCTCGAGTGCCGAATACAGGCATACAAATTGTACATTGGAATGTACCTTAAGTGCCTGATGCAGGAACTCTAAGGGGTTCTCGGAGGCCTTGCCAGGGTACCTCTGCAAAGGTTCCGGTCCCTAGCATCAGGCAACAAGGTGTTGCCGTTCGGCCTCGCCTCCTCTCCAAGGGTCTTTACAAAAAGCCTGGTGGTTGTAGCTGCCCATGTGCACCTCCGGGGGGGGGGCAGCACACCTCTCGAGGCCAGGAAGGCCACAAGGCTCACTATCCACAGCCTGCATCAGTTGGGGTTCATCATCAACCACCCCAAGTCCAGCCTCTCTCTCGCCCTCCTGAGCGACCTTCTGGTCCTCATACAGGCAGACAGTCAGGTTGCCATGTCTATGTGAACAAGCAGGGGGGTACGGGCTCCTACTCCCTCTGTTAGGAGGCAGTGGCCCTCCATTCCTTTGCAGTGCGCGACCATATTCTTCTGAGGGCGGTGTACTTACCGAGTCAGAACAACTGCCTGGCGGACAACTTCAGCTGGGTCCTTTGGCCTCATGAGTGACACTTGGATCCAAGAGTGCTTGGTCTCTTAGCCTTCCTCGGTGTTCCTGAGAGTCGGACAAGGAGCATCCTTGAAAGGTACCACATACAGATGCGGAGGCCTCTGGCGAAGACACCCGGTCTCCGGAGGATCGTCCCGGTGAGGCCCCCTCTCCTCCTCTACACCAGACCTGGTAACCCCAGCATCAGCGTCGCAGGGTCCCACGCCCGAGTGGGAGTCCCAAATGCTGGCATTGGAGCGCAGTATTTCTGCCTTTGTAGCTGCCCAGCAGGTGCTTCCGCCCAACATGCTGAGCTGCACCTCGAGACCCAGGGTCCCTCGAAGGAGGGACCCAGTTCTGCCTTGAAAACCCCCGAGAGCTGCGGCACTCGCACGGGTCCTCAGCACCGGTCTCGCTCGCCATCCCGTTCTTTGGGGGCAAGGTCTTCTCAGGCCAGCGCCTACGGCTCCAGACGGGCCTTGGCTGCGGAACAGGGCAACCAGCCCAACTCGGAGTCCTACTTGGACCTTTCAGGCTGCGAATCAGATGGATATACTTCCGGTGCCGCCCATTCTGGCCCTGCTGCTTCTCCGCATGTGGGAGACACCTGCTTCAGTCCCCATTGTCAGCAAGAGGCTCGATGCCATGTACAGGGTTCAGTGAGCCCTGAAGTTCTGCAAGACTCAGCTTCCCCACACCTCGATGATAGTCAAGTCCGCTATGTGGAAGCAAAAGAGCCCAAAGTCACACACTTCGGTCCCACCTGGCAGGGAATCCCGTGCCCTTGATGCCCTTGGGCGCAAGGCCTACCAAGGATCCATGCTGGCATGCCGCATCCAGGCGTACCAATTTTACATGGGCATGTTTCTGTGTGGGCCTCGTGGGCGACCACCTTCTCAGGTTCCAGACCCTGCTGATGTCCGGTCACGGATTGTTCGAAGTACCTCTCCTGCGCTGCATACGATGGGTTTGAATCCTCAGCCCGTGTAGCAGCCACCGGCATTGGGGCCCGGCGACAAGCATGGCTCCAGTCTTTGGACCTGGAGCAGTGGGTCCAGGAGAAACTCCTGGACATGCCCTTCCTTGGTGAACAACTGTTCAGCAAGCCCATGGAAGATAAGGCAGCCGAGATAGAGATGGAGTCCGTAACCCGCACACGTCTCTCATGGAAGACTTCTTCCCTGCCGCGGAAGAAGCAGCATACCAAAAAGCCCTTCTACCAACAGAAGGGACTTCCCTACCGAGGGTACCCACCCTACCCATTCAATCTGGTGCCGGCACAGGGCAAGAGGGGAAACTCAGGGCCATCGCAAGCCGAAAGGGCCAAACCACCGGCGTCGCCCCAACCAACCCAAGGTTTTTGACGCCGAGTACATAGCCTCTCGCTGTGGCACCACCGTCTGTGGGAGGACGCCTATCCCTCTTCGCACTCAAATGGGCATTGAACACATCAGGCGCCTGTGTTCTCCATGTTATCCAGGACGATTACCATCTTCACCTAGCTGGGTTTCCTCCTACGTTCTCCCCAGCCGAGCCTTCTCTGCTTCCCGCGCACCAGGCTTGCCTAAATCAAGAGTTGGACAACATCCTCAGTCAGCAGGCAGTCAAAAGGGTACCGCAACATCTCCGAGGCCGGGGATTCTACTCCTGATACTTGTGGCAAGGAGGCCTGTCCGGGGGAGGACAAAGAGACAGGGAATTCACCCTAGTAAAGGGCCCCCTTTCACCGAGACAGGGTATAAAAGCCACAACCACCTCTAGGAATCAGAAAACTTCCATGTGGCCCACATTTCATGCTCCCCCTAGTGGAATGAAAGGGAGAGGATACAGGGCCCAGAACCCCTTAGGCAGTGAATTCTCCAAGCACTCAGGTGCCCGAAGTCAGGCTGATTGCCGTCACCTGGGTAGGGAGGAGTTGGAGCTAGAGCCCTGGAAATATAAACCTAGGCCAGAGTATGAGAAAGGGGGAAGAGAAGCAGGAAGCCAGGCTGACACGAGCAGAGGCACAGACACAAGCAAGGGAAGCTTGACTGGTGCTGAGCAGAGTAGAGGATCTGAGCTTCCAGGAGAAGAAAGTGCTAATTGGCATATAGCACGTCTGCAAGAGAGTTTGGGGCCAGGAACAAG
This sequence comes from Ichthyophis bannanicus, assembly GCA_033557465.1. Classification (NCBI taxonomy): domain Eukaryota; kingdom Metazoa; phylum Chordata; class Amphibia; order Gymnophiona; family Ichthyophiidae; genus Ichthyophis; species Ichthyophis bannanicus. Next base: position 674,899,268 of record CM066032.1, on the reverse strand, counting down.
AGAGACTCCAAGATCCCCCAGGAGACTGTTAGCTGAGCACTGTGAGCAAGACGGGGAGTCAGAACCCATGCAGCTGTTAGAGCCCGAGGTGAAGCTGAATGATGAGGACACTCCCATGGACTGTTCCTTTTGCCAAGTTTTAAACCTGGGAATGTAGAGAAACAAGCCAGTCTTGAAAGAAAGTCTACCAGGAAAAAGGTACCCATAGTCCACAAGCAGGGTGGCCGTGATTCCCTCTTGTTTGTAAAGGGGAAGTTTACGGGGACTAAGGAGCAAGCCTGGAACTGTGATATAAGCTTGTTAATCACCTGCTGCTGGAATGAGGACACTGGGGTGAGCTAAAGTAGCTATTAGAACAAAGCTTTCTTTTGCCCCTGGATGATATCTGTTTACTTGGAAGGTAGCCAAGAAAGGTTTGAAGCTGAATAGAAGCTAAACTACCACAGACTTTAAATGTGATTTTGTTTTTGTGCTTTAGCCAGCAAGTCTAAAAAGGGAATGCAATATCCTTACTGTTAAAGACTGTGTATCCTGAACTACAGAGAACCTTTAAACAGCCATTTTTGTGTTTGGGTTTGTTTTCTGGACAATGTTCTACTTCAAAGAGTCCTGAACAAATAATCCTGTATGTGGTATGTTCGAACCATTGTGTACAAAATAAATTTCTGTCATTTGCCTTACCTCGTTGAGCCTGACTACAACTTTCTGCCTGATGCACCCATACAGCTAAACAAAGACTACGTTTCCCAGAGGGCACTGCGGGGAGATAGTTTGAAAAAGCTGAAAAAGCAGATAGCGGAAAGTTCCTCTAATAACCACGCCCCTCTAAGCTAGAGGCAAGTGGTGGTGGCGTGACATACTTCCTCGTTCCGAAGCGGACAGGGGACCTCCGCCCCATCCTCGACCTCCGGATCCTGAACAAATTCCTGGTGCGGGAGAAGTTCAGAATGTTATCTCTTGGCATCCTACTGCCCTTTCTCTGGCAGAGTGATTGGCTATGCTTCTTGGATCTCAGGGATGCTTGCGCTTACATACTGATCCACCCCAAGCACAGGCAGTACCTGTGCTTCAGGGTGCAAGGGAAACACTACCAGTACAGGGTGCTCCCCTATGGGCTCGCATCCGCTCTGCGGGTCTTCACAAAGTGCCTATCCGCAGCCGCGGCACATCTCCGGCAGCAGGGCATACCTGTCTTCCCCTACCAAGACAATTAGCTCGTCATGGAAGAGTCCGCGGAGGAAGCTCACCTCGGAGCGTCACTCACGGTCCTTCTACTCGAACATCTCTGCTTTGGTGCAGACTCTGGAGTTCATTGGCGCCCTCCTCGACATCGGTCGGGCGACTGCCTTCCTTCCACAAGCCCATACAGATTGTCTCCGTGCCCTGGCTGCCGAGGTCCAAGGCAAGGCGAGGGTGACGGCACGGACCATGCTGTGCCTCATAGGGCACATGGCCTCGACAGTCCATGTCGTTCCCCATGCCCGCATGCACATGTGGGCAACCCAGTGGTGCCTGAAAACGCAGTGGACCCAAGCCTCCAGCTGCCTTCGGGATCTGCACAGCTCCCTGGAGTGGTGGCAGAACCCATGGAGTCTTCTCCGAGACATGCCCTTTGAGGCCCCACCACACGAGTTCGTCCTGACAACGGATGCCTCGCTGTTGGGCTAGGAAGCCCACTGTGGCAACCTATGCACCCAGGGGCAATGGTCCCTCGAGGAGTCCCAGCAGCAGATCAACCTGCTTGAACACCGAATGGTCCGGTGTGCCCTGAAAGTCTTCGAGCCCCATCTGAGGGGGAAGTCAATACTGGTACAGACTGACAACAGGGTTGCAATGTTCTACATGAACAAGGAGGGTGGGACAGGCTCTCGCCTTCTCTGCCAGGAGGTGGTCCTCCAGTGCTCTCTCACTGGGTGCTGAGATATGACCCTCAGAGTAGTCTACCTCCCCGGCCAGGACAATGTCCTCGCGGACAGACTCAGCAGGTTTCTTCGCCCTCACGAGTAGCACCTGAACCTGGAAGTGGCTCTCCTCCTGTTTCAATGGTGGGGGACTCCATCCCTGGACTTGTTTGCCAGCCCGGCGAATATGCACCTTCCCTGCTTCTGAGAGCCGGTCCCACATCCCGACAGGGTAGCCCCGGATGCATTCCTCCTGGATTGGACCTCCAAGCTGTAGTATGCTTTCCCTTCCACCCCCCTCATTGTGAGGACCCTCCACAAGATCCAGCGGGACTAAGCCTCGGTGATCCTTGTGACCTCACCAGCCTTGGTTCCCGCTTTTGCTCTGACTCTCTTCAGAGCCGCCACTTCCCCTGGGCTGCGCCCCAGACCTGCTAATGCAGGAGGAAGGGCGGGTGCTACACCAGAATCTCTCCTCGCTGTCCCTCACGGCCTGGAGGCTGAACGGGTCACTTTGGCTCCGCTGCACCTCCCGGGGGAGGTTGAGGAGAACCTCCTGGCATCGAGGAAGGACTTGACGAGGCGGGCCTACGCCTTCAAGTGATGGTGCTTCTTGGTCTTGTGCTCTGAGCTCCAGATCAACCCGTTCTCCTGCTCTACCAGGTGGGTTCTCCAGTACCTCCTTCACCTATCACAGGTGGAGCTGAAATCGAACTCTGTTAGGGTGCATCTCGGCGCCATCACAGCTAACCACCTCCCCATCGAGGGCAAACCCATCTCAGGGCAGCCTCTGGTATCCTGCTTCATGTGGGGCCTCCTAATCTCCAAGCCACCCATCTGGCCTCCGCCGGCAGAGTGGGACCTGAACATTGTGCTCACGCGGCCACCATTCAAGCCAATGGCGACGTGCTCGCTCCGGCACCTGTCCTGGAAGGTTGTTTTCCTGGTGGCCCTGACCCCAGCTCAGCGAGTCAGTGAGCTCCAAGCCTTCATGGCTGAGGCCCCCTATACCAGATTCTAAGGGAACAGGGTGGTCCTCTGCACCCACCCCAAGTTCCTGCTGAAAGTTGTCCCGGATTTCCACTTCAACCAGGAGATAGTCCTGCCGACTTTCTTCCTGAGACCTCACACTGACCGAGCATCGGCAGTCCTACACACACTCAACTGCAAGAGGGCTCTCGCCTTCTACCTGCAGCGTACTCGGGGTCATCGCAAGTCTAACCGGCTTTTTGTTGCCTACGATCCTAGCCCTCTGGGGCTGGCAATCACCAAGTGCACCCTCTCCACCTGGGTGGTGGACTGCATTGCTTTCACCCAGGCAAAGGCTGGGGCCCCTCTGGATCGCCAAGTCACCGTGCATGGCATCCGCACCAAGGGGCTTCGGTGGGTTCGCTGCAGTCAGTGCTCTAGCAGACATCTGCTGGGCTGTGACCTGGTCTTCAGCGAATACTTTCACCTCGCACTACTGCCTGGAGAGGGAGTCCCATCGGGACAGCGCCTTCAGCCAGGCTGTACTCCGTAGTCTATTCAGGGTATAAGCAACTCCTGCCCTCAGACCCCCCTTTTCCGGCTACCGAGAGCTTGCCCCCAAGGACGCAAGGACTCGGGCTCCTTCAGGCATCGGCTTCTGATCACGGCCTCGCCGAGGTTTTTTTTAGACTACGGGTTTGGTAGCCTGTAGCTGGGGGAGCCCCATAAGTGAGGACCGACTTCCTGCTTGTTTCTGGAGAAAGCATAGTTACTCACCTATAGCAGGTGTTCTCCAGGGACAGCAGGAATCGGTTCTCACTACTCTCCCACCTCCCCTGTAGAGTTTCCATTTATTTTGCTTCCCTTGAAATCTGCTTAGTAGGGCTCTAGCTATGGGAACTGACTGAGCAATATGGCACCCTTGGGCGGGAAGAAGACCACACGTGCATGGCAGCAATTCCAAAGGCTTTCTTTGAAAGCTGGGAAATTGCTCCGTGCAGGCTTCGTCGATGCCGACGTCACCCATAAGTGAGGACTGATTCCTGCTGTCCCTGGAGAACACCTGTTACAGATGAGTAACTACGCTTTCCCACCAACACCTCTGATAGTCAAGTGCCTTTTCAAGATCCAGAGTGAGCACGCCTCAGTGATCCTGACTGCGCCCAGAGTGGCCCAGGCAGCCCTGGTTCCCTCTACTGCTCTCTCTGTTGGTGGCAACTGGGCCGGTACCCAGACCTCCTGTCCCAGGAGGGAGGCTCTCTGCAACACCCCAACCTGGAGTCCCCAACGCTGACAGCATGGCTGCTGAAAGGGTAGCACTGGCCCCTTTCAACCTCTCAGGTGAGGTCGAGAATCTTTCTGGCCTCCCGGAAGCCATCCACCAGAAGGGCTTACGCCTTCAAGTGGAGGAGGTTCTCCGTCTGGTTTGCAGAAAGGAATGAGAACCCATTCTCCCGTCAGGTAAAGCTTGTGCTGCAGTACCTGCTGCACCTCTCACACTCGGACTTAAAATCTAACTCGGTGATGGTGCATCTCAGCGTCATAGCAGCTAACCATCTCCCTATAGAGGGGAAGCTCCTCTCAGGCCAGCCTCTCCAGATTCCTCAGGGGCCTCCTCTCCAAGCCCCCTCTCCGCCCTCCGGCAGCGGAATGGGACCTCAATGTGGTGCTCTCCCAGATCTCTAGGCAGCCCTTTGAACCATTGGCCATCTGCCACTTGAGATACCTCTCCTGGAAGGTGGCCTTCTTGGTGGCATTGATGTCTGCCCACAGAGTAAGCGAGCTGCAGTACCTGGTGGCGGACCCACCCTATTTCAGGTTCTACGCGAACAGGGAGGTCCTGTGCACGCACCCCAAATTCCTCCGAAAGGTGGTGTCCACTTTTCACCTCAACCAGGAGGTAGTTCTCCCCACCTTCTTCCCACTGCCGCACGCCGGCAGGGAGGAGGTTGTCTTGCATACCCTGGATTGCAAGAAGGCCTTGTCATTTTATTTACAGAGGACGAAGGTCCATTGAAAAGTTCCTTAGCTTTTTATCTCCTTTGACCCCAGCAGACTGGGGCTACCTATGACAAAGCGTACGCTGTCCACCTGGGCAGCGGACTGCTTTGCCCTTCCTTATGAGCAAGCTGGCCTCTCTCTGGAATGCCGGATCACTGCTCATCACATAAGGACTATGGCGCCATCAGTGGCCAACCTATGTGCAGTGCTAGTGCAAGACATCTGTAAGGTTGCCATGTGGTCTTCAGTCCATATGTTTGCAGCCCACTACTGCCTTGAGAGTGAGTCCCGCAAGGACAGTGCCTTTGGCCAGGCAGTGATTAGAAGCATTCTTGGTGTATAGGTAACTCCAGCCTTCCAACCCTTCAGTGTTCAGGCTACCGGAGTTATGGTGATGCTGGACGCTGCAACTCACAACCTCCCTTGGGTCACTGCCGCTGCTGCTGTCGTGGTTCGTACTCCGGCAGCCTGGAGCTAGGGAATCCCATATGTGAGGACTGACTTCCTGCTTGTTCCTGGAGAAAGCATAGTTACTCACCTGTAACAGGTGTTCTCCAGGGACAGCAGGAATCGATCCTTACAACCCTCCCTCCTCCCCTTGGAGTTGCTTCCTTTTCCTTTTTGTCTTTGCCTTTGCCTAAGCTATGTCATCTGACTGAGCAAGATGGCACCCTTGGGTGGAAAGGGGACTACGCATGTGTGGTAGCATTCCCAAGGGCTTTCTTTGAAGGCTGGGGAAATGCTCTGCACAGGTTCCGTCGGTGCTGACATCACTCTTATGAGAGGACTGATTCCTGCTGTCCCTGGAGAACACCTGTTTACAGGTGAGTAACTACGCTTTTAATGTTCATAGTTCTATGCATTTGATAAGTTATTGTAGTTCCTGTAAGCCATATTGGCCAAGTTGTTATATGTAAACTGCTTAGACTTGTAGATCAGCGGTATATAAACACAGGTAAATAAATAAAAATCGAACGTTTATCCTTACGTCTGTTTCTGTCTGTTTTCTATCTCTCAACCAATGCTTGCTAGTTTATTTCTGTTTTTAACTATTCCAATATTTTATTTATCTCTTTTCAAGAGGATAAGATAAGATGATGTCCAATGATATATCAGATACATTTAAAGTGGCATTTTAGAGACTTTTTCCATTTCTTTTCAACTCAGTTTTCTCCTCAAGGTGCCGCTGCTTCTGACCCCTCCTTCCCTTTCTGCCCAAATCTTAGCCTACTGTTTGCATGAGAGAGTCCACAAAATTACCCTCCAGTTCCCCACAAGATCAGCTTCATCCCCAATTCCTCCTCTTCAATACCAACTCTACCCCCCACCAATTTCTGCTACCCTTTTGTCCTTTTCTAAGATTTCTGAAGAGGAAACCACTCATCTTTCCTCCTCTAAACTCAATACCTGTTCTTCAGATCCTATCTCCATCCATCTCTTTAACTCCATCTCCTCCTCTGTCATACCTTCCATCTCTCATATTCTCAATCTATCGCTCTCCACTGCAACTGTCCCAACAGCCTTCAAATATGCTGTAGTCACACCTCTCTTCAAACCACCTTCATTTGACCATACTTGTCCTTTTTTTGTATTTAAATTTTTATCAACTTTTCCTTTACGTTTCCCTATACACAAATCAAAATCCAGCATACTTCTATACAATAAGAAGTGAAATTTCACTCTTATCTGTAACAACCTCTTCCAAATACTTCATTAAATAGTACTCCTAAATTTAACATAAAGTCAATATTTCTATAATAAACCATTTAACCATGTCGCAATTTGTGTCAATTATTTTAGCACAGTTGCCTCTTTATTCATGTATGCTAGCCCCCGCACTTATCTCTTCCTTGAGTCCCCCTTAGGGTGACATACTGTTCTCTGTTGGCCCCACTTGGCCCACCCCTCAGTAACACCCCTTCCCTACCCCCCCATTCCTCTCCCCCTTCTTAAGTACCTTATACTCACCAATCCCCTATCCTATAATATCCCCCCTTCTTATCCCCTACCCCAGCTAACCCTCCCCTCCCCTTCATCCCTTCCCTTCCTCCTCATATCCTCTCCCCACTACTGCCCTCCCTCTCTCTCCTCCTAACTCTTCCCCCAAACTTCCTCCTCCCTCCCCTCCCCCCAGGGCAAGCATCAGTCCACCCCAGCCTTCTTCGAAACTATCCAGTTTTTGGTGTCAGAATGCCATCAGGCGTGCCATCACTACAATATGCCATAGTCTCTTCACACTTCCCTATACCGGGTTCATCTACCTGCTTCCACACAGCTGCGATCTCACAGCAAGCTGTGCTTAAACACGCCAGAATCGCCCTGTTCTGGGCTTTTTTCTGTTCACCCCCCACCACGAAAGCAGCTAGATTCTGGGATCAAGAACCACTCTCACCCCTACAAGCCCCTCATCCATCTCTGTACCTCCCTCCAAAACCTATGGATCCGGGAGCATGTCCACTACACATGCCAAAAGGTTCCCTCTTTTCCACACTTCCGCCAACAGCTCGAGGAAACTTCTGGGAACATCTTGGTCACTGTTACAGGCGTATAATACCATCTCATCTGAATTTTATAGCTATTTTCCTTAATCTGACTAAACCAGGATAATTGTCAGGTTTGTTTTGCTATCTGCACACATTCGGAAGCTAAGGGCACCCTTCCTCAATCGTCCTCCCAATCTTTCATATATTTAAACTTCTCCTTATCCCCCTCTCTCCCCCCCCACATATACCTTTATAAATTGTGGTGATCAATCCCCTAGAACTATTTCCCAAACCATATAACTTCCATTTCTTATAATTCCCCTGCATGCCTGCTTCCCTCCCCCTGTCCTGATTATACTGAAACCGGTCTCTCTCTGATAGATCATACTCCTCTTTTAAGTCATTAAACAATACCAACTCACCCTCCTCCACTAACTGGTAAAAACACCCTAGCCCCTTCTGCCTCCACCTCTCATAAACTCCACCTTCCCACCCAGGCTGAAAAGGCCACCACCCCCGTAGTGGTACCATGAGTGAAAACTGACCCCGCTCCCCCCATTCTCCCTTGCTCGCACCTGATTCCACAGATGCACAACATGCCTCATGCTGTGGGTATCCAGCCTGAGTGTCTTTCCCCAGCCCTCATCCACAACCATGCCTCTATCCTCTCTCCCTGGAGGTAACTTCTCTCCAACTCTACATACTGTTTACCCTCTCCCTTCTGCCTCCATTCAAACAGATGCCTAAGTTGCGCTAACTGATAGTATTCTTTAATGTTGGGCACCCCCAATCCTCCTTCCACCATGGCAGCATACATAACTGCCCTCGCCACCCTAGGTGGCTTCTGCTTCCAAATATACTGAAAGACTTTTCTCTGCAAGGTCCGCAGTATCCCTTAAGGCTCTGGGTCCACCAGGGCCTGAAATATATACAGTAGTCTTGGCAAGATATTCATCTTCACCGCCACTGTTCTCCCAAGTCATGAAGTTTGTAAACGGGGGTGCTTGTTGTGAAAGTTCCACAATCTTGGCAAAGACATGAATTTACTTGACTTGCAAAGGATTGTGGGTGTTGTAGTTCAATCACACAAAACCAGCCGTTCAACAAGAATAAAGAATTGTAGTTGCTCGAGTGTAAAGCAGAAAACAGATTTTATTTATGGGGAATTATTCCCTCGCACAGATATGCTTGGTAACATCAACAGGATAATTTCTTCAGGAATTGTATTCAGGAAACAAAACAAATAAGGCAACTGAATTACTTATGCAACAACTTAGTAAAGACCTTGATGGAACAGAAAAGGTCTTTCTTCTAGCCCCTGCTAATAAACTTTCTTAGCAGTGCTGGAACGAAAAATAAACCCAAAAGGAAAATTCTCTTTATCAAAAAAACAACTTTCTTCCTTTCACACAGTGAAGAAGTTTTCTTTCCAAAGTCCCACATGCACTTGTGCCTTGCTCTAATCACAGGTGCTTAACCAGCTGCAAACCATTGCTGGTCCACTCTCCACGTGGCTCCAACTTTCCCCAAAGCTTTCTCTCAAAGAAACTTTTCTGGGAAGCTAAAAAACAGTGGTGTTTGATGCTTAACTAAGGATTACTTTAGAACAGCAGCTTAGACAGAGAGCAATCCATGCATTCTACTTTCTCATTTGATATTTCCCCTTGCTCTTGAAATATCATAGGATCACTTTCATACACTGGCTCAGAGGAATTCTCTAACTGATCTCTATCAGGATAGAAACTGTTTCCCTGCTGTCTTCCTTGTGCAAAGCTAGGGAACAGATCAGAGTTCATATCTGAGATCACGTTGCCATTAGGTTTCCTCTCTAGGTATTTTGGCCAGTAGGTAGCAAAGCTTCTGTGCCCAGCTCTCCAGTCAGAATCTCTGGACTTTAGGTCTCTTTTCCAATACCTCCTTAAATAGGTATTAGAGCTCCTTCTTTCTGTAGATGCAGCCGTCTCCTTTACAGGTGCTGTCTGGGGGTTCCTGGCTGTATATCTCCAAGCCTCTGGTTTCTTCCAGTCCAATGAAGAATGCTTGCCCCAAGAATCTCTCCCAGCATACGTACTGCCTCGGGCTTCTTTCTTAGACCTCCTGGACATCTTGCTGTTCTTCCTTCTGTTCAAGCTCCGTCTCTCCTTCTCTTGCCATCTTTGCCACCATTGCTCCTCCAATTGCTGTCTGTCTGAAGAATTTCTTCTTCCTTTAAAGTGCCTAGATGGACACTCCACCCTAGCACAGTCCAGGTGTTCTGAATCAAGCCCTGCCCTAGGAGATGGGTGATTAGGTATTACATCATTGCTTCTCTGATTAGGCACACGTTTTCCTATTTCAGCTCTCCTAGAGGCTTTCTGTAAACCAATATAGAATAAACCTTTAGGTCCGGGTCAATCAATATTCATATAGGAAAACCCAACCTTAACACCACGACCTGTTAAAGAAAATATTTTTATTTGTCGGAGCTAGCCGTAGGAAGGTCGAAAGGGAAAACGACCTACACCAAGCGGGTAGCTACTTTTTTTATTATTAATTAAGGTTCTTCACCAAAAATAGAACTTTTAGAACAAATATAAAAACTTATCTCAGTTCAGAAACGCTGGTCACATAGATCTTGTAGATTTCTGTAAACCAGGGCATTCTGGGTCTGGTAGTCTTTTAGGTAAACACTCTGTTTTAGTGCTTTTACCAGCCAGCACAGGTTGCTTATTTAGAGCCAATTCACCTCTTGTATTATGTCTTCCTGAACTATGATAAGCTTCCTTATCACAAGTTTCATATCCCATCCAGCCTTCTAGGTCTGTCCCCAACTGCGCTATCAGGGTGGGGTAATTGGCCCTATAAAGCACCTCATATTTAATGGGTATCTGAACTCCGATATATTTGATTGTCTTAGTTTTCCATCTGATTGGGAACTTCCTCTACAAATCCTCCACTACTCTGGCGAGATCGTTAAATTTAAGGCCTCTGTTTTTTCCAGGTTCATTTTGAACCCCGACACTTCCCCATACCTACTCAACTCCTCGATTACCTCTGGAACTGACTTCTGGGGATACCGTAAGTACAAAAGTACATCATCTGCAAATAAAGAAATAGTATGTTCCTGCTCCCCACCCCCATCCAGCCCCAAGATCAGCTCATTGTCACACACCCTCTGAGCTAGAGGTTCTATTACTAAAGCAAACAACAGAGGGGACATCGGACACCCCGCCTCGTTCCTCTTTCTATGTTAAAGCCCTCCGAGTACCTCCCATTTACTTTCCCCCGCGCTCTGGGATTCCTATATAAACCTTTCACCCACCTTTGGAAATTGGGTCCAAAGCCCGTCTTCCCTAAGACTGCCTGAAGGAACCCCCAGTGCACCATATTGAAGGCCTTTTCGGCATCGATAGACAGAAGCATCATTTCCTCTGTTCCCTGTTGAGCTGCCCACACCACCTCCACCGTTCGCTTGATATTATCCAAGGCCTGTCTCACCCTAATAAACCCTGTTCGATCTCTGTGAATTAGCCCACCCATCCAGGGAGCCAACCTCTCTGCCAGCACTTTTGCCAATATGTTAACATCCACATTAAGTAGAGAGATAGGCCTCTATGAACCATAGCAATGTGGGTCCTTCTCAGGCTTAAGCAGTACTATGATCCCCGCTGTGAGCATTCCCCCTGATAGTGCACCAACCCCTCCCATTAGTCCATAAACGATCCTTGTTAGAAAGCTCCCCATCTCCTCCAGGAACCTTTTGTGAAAACTCCCCGGCAATCCATCTAATCCTGGCACTTTACCTGTTACAAACCCCCTTATCACCTTACCCACCTCTTCCTCCATTATTTCCCCCTCTAATAGTTCCCTAGCCTCTTCCGGAAAAGTAGGGAGATCCACCCTCCGTAGATATTGCTCTTTCTGATCCTCAGTATTCTCTTCCTGCCGTTTATAGAGGTTATGGGAAAACTTTTCAAATTGCCCCCTAATATCTTGGTCCCGATGGTAGACATCCCCCCTGATCCCCCCTTGATTTGTGTGACATCACCTGATTAACTCTCTGCTTAACTTTCTTTGCCAAAATTTTGCTAGCTCAGTCACCAAATTCATAATATCTCTGCTTAACCTATTGCAATTGAAAGGCCACCGCTTCTGATTGCACTTTCTCCAGCTCCATCCATATCACGCCTACCTACCTCCATGCTCTCTTAGCTCCTGTTGCCAAATATGTAGCCATTGCTGCCTTTAAGGCTGATGTCAGCTCCTCCTCTTTCCACATTTTCCGCATTTTTTTATGCTCGGCTGCCCACATGATAAACCTACCCTGTACCACGGCCTTTAGTCCTTCCCATACACTACCATCTGCCACCTCTTCTGTATCGTTGAATGTGATATATTCCTGAATGGTCTTCTTAATGTCTAAGTACTTCTGGCTTCTTAAGAAGATTCCCATTTAATCTCCAGAATATTGTTCCCCCTCTCCTCTTGCCTTATCTCTATCCACACTAGCCCGTGATCTGACCATGAGATGGGTTCAGTGCCGCCTCCTTGCACCGCCGGCAACCATGCCTTATCTATCCATATCATATCAGTTCTACTAAAACATTTATGTGGTACTGAAATAAAGGTGTACTCTTTACTCTCCATGTTCAACTCCCTCCAGACATCTACTACATTAAATCTACGCACCACCTATTTCAGACATCATCTATTCTTAACCCTCCCTATCTTGTACCAGCGCCTGTCTGTCTAGCTTGAGGCACATGACTCCATTGAAATCCCCTCCCCCAAATAAGTATCCCCCTAAGCCATTCCCCCAACAGTTTGTTCATCCCCCCCAAAGGCTCTCTGGGCCCTATTGGGGGCATATATCGAGACTATAGTCACCTCTTCCCCCCCCCCCCTCATCTCTCCTCTCACCCTACCACCCTCCCTTCATGGTCTCGAAAACTCTCCTGTACCTGGAACTGACTATCATGTCTAACCAAAATAGATACCCCCCCCCCCCTCCTCTGCGTCCCCCATCCCTGCACCCAGTATAAAATTGGTAGGGAAACTTCTTATGACGCATGTGTCCTAAATTTTTATATTTGTGGCATGTCTTTTGCACCAATATGATCGCCCATTTGCCCCTGTCTGCTTCCTTAAAGAGCTGCTGGCGTTTAAAGTGTGTGTTTAATCCCTTAACATTTAGTGTCCTGACTCGGGTTATGATCCTACTCTAGCCCTCCACCAGCCCTCTCCCTCCTTTACTTGCCCTCCCCCCTTCCCCCCACTCCCTTCCCCCCTCTTCCCACTTCCCTCCCTCCCTCTCCCCCCTGTCCCATGTGGTTCTCCATTTCCCTCTCCAACCACAAAGCCGGGCGTGACCAAATCCTCACCCCTGCCCCCCCCTCCCGCACAGCTCCATAGCCCTTTCCTTTACCCCCTCCCTCTTTCCCCCGCCTTCCTCTTCTATCCTCCCCCCCTCCCTTGCCTCCTCTCCTACCCCTTCACCCCTACAACATCCTGCGGGCTAGTGCCCCATTCCCTTCCAAGAGGCTATGTCTCCTCCAATGCTCCACTCCTGGGTGATCAGCTCTTTCGATTCTCCCTCTGCTGTTACTGTCCCAGGAGCCTCGCCAACCATTTCCCTTTAGCTGCCACTCACTGCCATTGCGAGGTACTCCGCTGAGCGGTAATTGCTGGCTTGTCCTTGTCCAACCATTCCTCCTCTTGTATATTGGGGAGCCCCTCACAGCCCAACTCTCTTAATGTTTTCCACGCTTCCGACACAATTTTTACTCTCCATGTGTTCCCATTAATGGTTATAAGGAGCTCAAATGGATACAGCAACCGATAGCGCTGCCCTCACTGTCTCAAAAAGGCAGTCACCTCCCTCAGCGTCCCCTTCGAGAAATCATTGTACAGTTCAATCTCACAGCTCTCCCATAGTATCTTCCCATAATTTCTGGCGATGTTGAGGATGCGTTCCTTCTGTGGGAAAGAGTTTAGGCATACAATAATGTCCCAGGGTGTTTTATCTCTTGGGAGCCCCAAGCTGCGGTGCACTCTTTCAAGTCCCACTGGGTCCACAGGCTCATTGTCCTCCCAATCCATTTCCAGTATATGTTGAAACAAGCGCTTTGCTACCACGCTACTGTCCTTAAAGATTTTTTTCCCCCTTGACCCCCCCTTATTTGAATATTACACCGCCTTGCTCTGTCCTCCAGCTCCTCAAGTTTTTCATGCACCATGTCCTGCTGTGCCTTAAGCTGTTTACAGGCCTCCAACGTCTCCTGCAGGCCTGCCTCATGCTTCTCAAGTGTGTCTTCTACCTCCTCCACCCTCTGGCCTAATGCATTCAAATCCTGCTGGATGTTAAGCAGCGTTTCTTTTAGATCTGCTCTCAGGGCTCCCAAGTCTGCCTTTAATTCTTTTTTTTAAAGTCCTGCAACCAGCCCAGCGTACCTCCGCCTCAATCCCCATCGCATGTGTCATGCTGCTCCGCTCCCTCTGAGCCTCGCCACTCCGCTCCCTCTGAGCCTCGCCACTCCACTCCCTCTGAGCCTCGCCGCTCTGTTCTGCTACCGACTCTTTCCGCACATACGGGACTGAAACTCCTCCAGTTTCTTCCTCATTGACATACTGCCGTTTTGTTTGCTAGCTGCCGAGCCACCACCTAGAAAACTGGAGGTAAATGCTCAATGTTTTTGGGGTGGTTTGGCCGGAGCTCTGCTAAGCTGTGGCCATTCGTCTCCGCGTCACCACCGGAAATCCCCATACTTGTCTTTCTAATTATCATCCCATTTCCCTTCTTCCCTTCATTTCTAAACTTCTTGAATGCGCAGTTCTCCACCGTTACCTTGAATTTCTCTTCTCTTATGCCCTTTTAGATCCACTACAATCTGGCTTTTGTCCCTTACATTCTACTGAAATGGCTCTTTCCAAATTCTCCAGTGACTTGTTCCTGGCTAAATCCAAAGGCCTTTACTCAGCCCTCATTCTTCTTGACGTTTCTGCTGCTTTTGACACTGTTGACCACCACTTTCTCCTCGACCAACTGTCCTTCTATCGACCCATCTCCCTCCTTCCCTTCATATCTAAACTACTAGAACGAGCTATCCACCGTCGCTGCCTCGACTTCCTTAACTCTCAGGCCCTCCAGGACCCACTACAATCCGGCTTCCGTCCCCTACACTCCACTGAAACGGCACTAACAAAAGTCTCCAATGACTTGTTCCTGACTAAATCTAAGGGCCTCTACTCCAGCCTCATCCTTCTTGACCTCTCCGCTGCCTTTGACACCGTTGACCACAATCTTCTCCTCACCACCCTCTCTTCGCTTGGTTTCAAGGGCTCTGTACTTTCCTGGTTCTCCTCCTACCTCTCCCATCGCTTCTTCAGTGTATGTTCTGGCGGCTACTCCTCCTCTCCTACCCCGCTCCATGTTGGTGTACCCCAGGGATCCGTCTTGGGCCCCCTCCTTTTCTCTCTCTATACCCAAGCCCTTGGCGCACTTATCTCCTTCCATGGCTTTCAGTACCATCTCTATGCTGATGATTCCCAAATCTACCTCTCTACACCTCATATCTCTCCAGCAATCCAGTCCAAGATCTCTGCCTGCCTTTCTGACATCGCTGCTTGGATGTCTCATCACTGATTGAAATTAACCATGGCCAAGATTGAATTCCTTGGCTTTCCCCCCAACTCCTCCCCTCCCCTTCCCCCCTTCTCGGTCTCTGTGGATGGATCCACTATCCTTCCTGTTCCCTCGGCCCGCAATCTGGGGGTTATATTTGACACCTCCCTCTCCTTCTCCGCACATATCCAGCTCATAGCTAAGACCTGCCGCTTCTTTCTCTACAACATCAGCAAGATCCGCCCTTTCCTTTCTGAACACACTACCAAAACGCTTGTCCACTCCTTGATCTCCTCTCGCCTCGACTCCTGCAACCTACTCCTTGCTGGTTTCCCCGTGAGCCATCTCCTTCCCCTTCAATCTATACAAAATTACGCGGCTCGACTAATCTTCCGCCAACCCCGCCATGCCCACATCACTCCTCTTCTCAAGTCGCTTCACTAGCTCCCAATCCAATTCTGCATCCAATTCAAACTTCTCCTACTGACCTATAAATGCATCCACTCTACGGCCCCTCAATACCTCTCATATCTTATCTCTCCCTACGTCCCCTCTCGGGAACTTCGATCTGCTAGCAAATTACTGTTATCTAGGCCTTTCACTCGCACCGCTAACTCCCGACTTCGCTCCTTTCACCTTGCTGCACCTTACGCCTGGAACAGCCTACCTGTGTCTATACGCCAGGCACCCTCCCTAGCCCTCTTCAGAACTAGGTTGAAGACCCATCTTAACCTTACTTCTATCCTCATCTTAACCTTTTGAAGGCCTACTTTAAATTTTTAATCCACATTCTGCAGCCGGTTTAATTTTTGCATATTTCAGGAAAATTGTACCCGTCTTATTCAATATGTTCTAATAGTGATTTTCCTTCTGCTATGGTCATGTATTATATACCATTTGATAGGAATATTTAGTCAGAAGTTTGGATTCCGAGAGTTTTGGGCTCGGCCTGGAAAGGGTTAATCTAACCCCGTCAATTTTCATGACCAAATTGTAAAGACCATACTGTGCCTTGCACCATTTTGACTAATATCCTGTATTATTGCACCTAGATTGTAAGCTGTGATGAGCAAGACTCTGACAAGCAGGAACTGTCTCTTGTATGTTTGACTGTACAGCGCTGCGTGTGTGACGCTACATAAATGCTAAATAGTAGTAGACACATTGTCCTCACTTATATTTAGGGGTTCTGTGCTGTCCTGGTTCTCTTCTTAACTCTCCCATCGTTCTTTCAGTCTTTGTTCTGGTGGTTCCTCCCCTACTGCTATCCCACTTTCAGTTGGTGTACCACAAGGGTCTGTTCTGGGTCCTCTCCTTTTCTCTCTCTATACCCCTTTGGTGCTCTCATCTCCTTCCATGGTTTTTTATATCCCTTTGGTGCTCTCATCTCCTTCCATGGTTTTTTATATCCCTTTGGTGCTCTCATCTCCTCCTGTGGTTTTCAGTACCATTTTTACGCTGATGAGATTCAAAGCTATCTCTCTACACCTGATATTTCTCAGACACTCAAGGCCCAAATCTCTACCTGCCTATGTGACATCGCTGCCTGGATGTCTCATTGCTGTTTGAAATTGAATATGGCCAAAACGGAACTTCTTATTTTCCCCCCTTCCTTCTTTCTCTCTCTCTTTAGATACCACTCCTACTTCCTGTTTCCTCAGCCTACAACACTTGGGGTTATCTTGACTCCTCCCTCTCCTCCTTCACTCACATCCAACTAATTGCTAAAACCTGTCGTTTTTTTCTCTATAGCGTAGCAAAATTTACCCTTGCATTTCTGAACAGACTACTTATTCACTCTTTAGTCACCTCCTGTCTAGACTATTGCAACCTTCTCCTTGCTGGTCTCTGAGTCATCTCTCTCCCCTTCAATCTGTTCAGAACTCAGCTGCGCACCTAATCTTCTGCCAGCTCCGCTATACTCATATAATCCCTCTTCTCAAGTCGCTTCATTGGCTCCCCGTATCTGTATCCGTATCTCCTTCTGACCTACAAATGCGTTCATTCTACTTCTCCTCATTACCTTTCCTCCCTCCTCTCTCCCTACACCCCTCCTCATGAACTCCATTCTTCTACTAGCTTGCTTCTCTCTATGCCTTTTTCTTCCATTGCTAACTCCAGACTTTGGTCCTTTTACCTTGCTGCTCCTTATGCCTGGAATAAACTACCTAAGCCTGTACGTCAGGCTCAATCTCTGCCCATTTTCAAATCCATGCTAAGCTGCTTTTGGATCCCGATCCCTTGTTTTCCATCTATCTCCTTACCCTTCCCTATTTGTGCCTCTATTCTCAGCTATTGTATTGCCTGTCTTGTTTAGATTGTAAGCTCTGTCGAGCAGGTACAGTCTTTCTACATGAATATGTACAGCGCTGCATAAGCCTTGTAGCTTTATATAAATGATTAATAGTAGTAGTAGAGTGGAAGAGTAGCCTAGTTAGAGCAGCTGCCTAGTACTTAGCTTTGTGAAATATCCACAGCTCCTGCAGCCACACCTACGGGTCTCTGAGGCTGGCTGCAAGAGCTGTGGATATTTCACAAAGCTAAGACTCTAATTTTCTTTCTTATCTCTGATGCTTTCTAGTTACCAATATAGAGTCTAACTGTCTGTTTTGTGGGAATTGTTAATATAAAGTTTAACTGTGGTTATAAATTAAGCTTGGGGATAATCTGACTGACTGTCTCCTTTTCTGGGTAGCCTTGGAGCAGATATCTATGGGTGCCCTCAGTTCAGAAACAGCCTACTGGCCAGAGACACTTAGGTTCCCGCCCACCCTACCCCTCGCCCCACCCACTCCAGGGGCTGCATTGCCTATATAGTACTTGCATACATTGCCATCTATCCTTTTAACTTGGGTTAGAGCCCACATCATCTTCCTCCTTCCTTCTTCTTCTTCTTCTTCTCCTCTAGGACTGCTTATTCAGCATTTTGTGTATTCGGTGCAATAACTGCAGTACTTTCATTCCAAGATGAATCATATGGAACCTCAGAGCTTGTCCTATGTGCCTCAGGTCAGCTACCAAACATAAAGAACTGACTCTACTAAGGGAAGACCTAGCTGCCATGCATAAAGAGGTGACCCTACTCAGGGAGGAACTGGCTTCAATGAAGCGCACCTCTTCTAGGATACAAACTGAGCATTGTCCACCACAGCTCCCACAAAGCATCAAACATCCCAGGGACAAGGGGATCACAGTGGGTTCTGGTAGATTGCGACCTGTAACGCACAGATATCCCTGCATAATGCCTTTTCTGCCTTGGCTATTGAGGATGAGGAACTGAGGGAGGAATTGGCTGCAATGAAGCACACCTCTTCTAAGATACAAACTGAACAAAGTCTACCACCACTCCCACAAAGAATGAAACACCCCAGGAACAAATGGATTACAGTGGGTTCTGGGAGATTGCGACCTGTGACACAGAGGCATCCTATGCATCAGGAGATATCCCTGCATAATGCCTTCTCTGCCTTGACGAATGAGGATGCCCAATCCAAAGAAACTGAAGAGCCCTTAAATGAAACAGCGAATGAGGATGCCCAATCCAAAGAAACTGAAGGGCCCTTAAATGAGACAGACAATGCCCAATCTCCTGCTAAAGAACCAAATATGAAGAAAACCTCACCAAACAGCAAACTACTACTACTTGGTGATTCCATCATCAGTGGCACCAACTTGGGAACACAGTTCAAAGGAGAGAAGATAGTCAAGTGCCTCCCAGGCTCTTCAGCCAGCAGGAATACAAACCACGTTGTTGAATACTTAGCGCAGAAAGTGAACACTCCAAACTTGATGTGGTTATCCACTTGGGCACAAATGACCTGGCTAGAAACAGTACCTCCACAGTCCAAAAGAACTTCCAATCTCTGGGAGAGAAACTCAAGCCCATTGTTAACACTGTTGCATTCTCAGAGGTTCTACCTGTGCTTGGTAAGGGGGCAAAAAGGCTGCATCGCATCAACAGCTTTAATACATGGCTCCAGACCTGGTGCAAACAAGAAGGATTCAGATTTATTGGCGACTGGGGTAACAGATGGAACAACAAGAGACTATACTGTGCTGATGGACTACATCTCTCTGTCGCAGGGAAAAGAATCCTAAGTGAAAAATCAAGCAATATGTGGATATGCGTTTAAACTAGAACAAGGGGGTGACGGATGTGGAAGGTCAAGCTCTGGACATCTCCCCCTGCAAAAGCAGATTAAAATCAGAAACAGCCACACATTTAAACCACACATCAAAAACAAGTGGGAAGATGTAGGCAGAACAAAAACAATGCTAAATACATGCAAGCCAGTTAAATGCTGGAAAGCAATGAGCACAAATGCTCAAAGCTTAGCCAACAAAGTTCCAGACCTAGAAGCCCTAATGGTGGAAAATGGATTTGGACATTGTGGCCATTACAGAAACATGGCTAAACGAATCGCATGATTGGGATATAGCCATACCTGGCTATTAATCTATTGAGAAGATACAGAGAAAACGGAAGAGGAGGAGTAGGAGTAGCCTTGTATGTCAAAAGCAATATTAGGTCTCAGGCAAAAGAGCAGTGGAGAGAAGCCAGCTTGAAAGATTGGTGGAGAGACGAGGAGTGCAGAATATTATCCCTTGAGAAAACGCTTCTGAAACGCAACGGCGCAAAAGTTGGAGTTGGGAAATAGCTGAATCAGATAGGTACCACCTTCAAAACCTGCTTCAGAATATTGTGGGAAAAGTCTGACTTAACTAAGCACTACTTTTCAAAACACTGGAAATATGTCTAAGAGCGTTGTAGTGAAAACAATAGGAAAACGTGACTGTTGAAAGGCAACAGAAACAGGTCGTTGATGCGAAGGTGAGCACTGGGTCCAAATTATATTGAAAATCCAGAAATTTGCTCCTTGAAAGTCTGAGGCCTGGTTGCCAATTTAGAAAAGTGCCAAACCTCAGGGTGAAGAGTGGGGCTGCTGATTTTGTGGTTACTTAAAAGCAATATTAAAGCTACTGAAATGCAGGGGGCATGGGGAAAAGAAGAAGCGCTCTGGATTGTGTTGGAAAGAGGAGATGGCACTGTCATCCATACTGCTGTAGTCTTCAGACCTCCGACACAAATTGAAGAGATAGATAACGAATTGATTATAGATATTGCCAAGATAGCCACAAAGGGGGAAGCAATCATATTGGGTGACTTTAATCTACCTGATGTGGACTGGATTACTCCTTCTGCAAATCTGGTAAGAAGCAAAAAAATCGTGGATGCTCTCCAAGATGCGTTACTTAGACAAATGGTGATGGAACCAACCAGGGAAAGCTCAACACTGGATTTAGTGCTCACCAACGGCGATAGCGTGTCAAATGTCTGCGTGAGTGCCCCTGTGAGCAGCAGCGATCATCACACGGTGTGGTTTGAGATAAAAGCCATGGTACAGGCCAAACAGCAAGCTCAAAGTCCTAAACTTCAAAAACACCGACTTCAATAAAATGGCCAAGTACCTAAAGGAGGAGCTGACAGGGTGGAAGGAGATAAGGGAAATGGAATTGCAATGGGCTAAACTAAAGGTGGCAATAAAAGGGGCAACAGATAAATATGTAAGAAAAGTAAACAAAAACAAGAGGAGAAGAAAACCTATTTGGTTTTCCAAAGAAGTGGCTGCTCAAGTAAAGGCCAAAAACACAGCTTTCGCAAAATTCAAAAGCTCGCAAACAGAGGAACACAGAAATGAATACAGGATCAAACTCAAAGAGACAAAGATAGAAATAATAATAGCAAAATCAAAGGCAGAGGAAAAGATGGCTAAAGACATGAAGTGTGGTGACAAAACCTTCTTCAGGTATATTCGGGAAAGGAAGAAGATCAGAGGTGGAAGTGCAGGACTCAGAAGTGCTGCGAACGGACTCGTGGAAAGTGACATTGAAAAAGCGAAATTGCTAAACGAATACTTCTGCTCTGTTTTTACTAAAGAAAGTCCTGGAGAAGGACCACCTGTGACTCCCAAATATAAAAATGGGAAAGAAGTAGTTACCACACCATTCACAGAAGATGAGGTGTTAGAACAACTTGCAAAACTGAAAGTGGACAAGGCCATGGGACCGGATGGGATACATCCCAGGATACTGAAAGAGCTCAGAGAGGTTCTTGCAGGGCCGTTAAAGGATGTTTTCAACAGATCCTTGGAAACAGGAGAGGTTCCTCAGGCCTGGAGAATGACTGATGTCGTACCTCTACACAAAAGTGGTGACAGGGAAGAAGTGAGCCTTATCTCGGTGGCGGGAAAAGTCATGGAGGCGCTCCTGAAAGAGCGAATAGTGAACTGTCTCAAAACCAACAGGTTGCAAGACCTGAGGCAACATGGTTTTACCAAAGGATGATCTTGCCAAACAAATCTGATTGAGTTCTTTGACTGGGTGACCAGGGAACTAGATCAGGGGCATGCGATGGATGTCATCTACCTGGATTTCAGCAAGGCCTTTGATACTGTTCCTCATAGGAGGCTTATCAATAAACTCGGTAGCTTGGGGATGGATCCTAAGATGGTAAATTGGATCAGAAATTGATTGACTGACAGACGACAGAGGGTGATGGTAAATGGAGCTCACTCGAATGAAGGGAAGGTGATTAGCGGGGTGCCCCAGGGGTTGGTCCTAGGCCCGGCACTGTTGAATGTATTTGTGAGGGATATTGCTGAAGGACTGAATGGGAAAGTCTGTCTTTTTGCAGATGACACGAAAATTTGCAACAGAGTGGACTCCCCCGAGGGAGTGGTTAACATGAGGAAAGATCTACAAAAGCTGGAAGAATGGTCTAATGCTTGGCAATTAAGATTTAATGCAAAGAAGTGCAGAGTCATGCACTTGGGTAGCAGAAATCCAAGGGAATTGTACGCGATAGGGGGCGAGAAGTTGATGTGCACAGATCAGGAGAAAGATCTTGGTATGATTATTTCTGAAGATCTCAAGGTGGCAAAACAGTGCGACAAGGCAGTGGCAAAAGCCAGGAGGATGTTGGGCTGCATTCAAAGAGGAATCACCAGCAGAAAGGAAGAGGTTCTTATGCTACTGTACAAGTCACTGGTGAGGCCAACGGTGTTCAGTTTTGGATACCATATCTTGGAGGAGTAGCCTAGTGGTTAGAACACTGGGTTGGTAACCAAGCAACCAGGGTTCAATTCCCACTAGCACTCCTTGTGGCCTTGGGCAAGTCACTTAACCCTCCATTGCCTCGGAAGAAAGGCCTGGCAATCTACTTCCGGTGACACTGCCAAGAAAACCCAGGAGCTTTTGGGTCGCCAGGAGTCAGGACTGACTCGAAGGCACACATTGCATTGCATTGCATCTTGCAAAGGATGTAAAAAGACTGGAAACTGAGCAGAGGAAGGCGACCAAAATGATTTGGAGCCTGCGTCAGAAGCCTTATGAGAAGAGACTTGAAGACCTAAACGTGTACACTTTGGAGGAGAGGAGGGACAGGGGAGATATGATTCAGACCTTTAAATACTTAAAGGGAAATAATGAACAAACAAACCTCTTCCAAAGACGGGGAAGCTGTAAAACTAGAGGGCATAACAGGAAGCTGCAAGGTGGTAAATTGAAAGGCAATGTCAGGAAATACTTTTTCAAAGAAAGGGTGGTGGATGCTTGGAATGCCCTCCCGATGGAAGTGGTGGGGGCAAACACGGTGACGGAATTCAAAATGACATGGGACAGACACAGTGGATCCCTTTACAGCAAAAGGATAAAATCAAAATAAACTGGACCATCTAATTTCTCAACAAATAGGGGTGGCCTGCACAGAGCAGCAGGTGCACCTACTGTTGCCATTGTGCTGGGCAGACTTGATGGACCATGCTGGTCTTTATCTGCCGTCATTTACTATATTACTATGTTACTATGTATGTAAGGGTTTGATTCCCACTGACACTCCTTGTGACTATGTGCGAGTCACTTTACCCTCCATTGCCTCGGAAGAAAAGGCTAGCAATCTACTTCCAGTGATACGTTGCCAAGAAAACCCAGAGGTAGCTGGGTCGCTATGAGTCAACACTGACTTGATGGCACAAAAAAAAAAATAGTAGTAGTAGGTAGAACATGCCGAGAAAATCCAGGGACATCTGTCTCCATCCGATTTTAGTAATATAGATATTCCAGATGTGGACATCCGCACTGGCGGCCACATAGATGTCCTCCTCAGGAAAACATGGGACAGGGATGTCCATCTCATGTAAGCTAGCACAAGTGGACATCCAGCGGCTTAGCAAAATGAAAACATGAGCACTTATTCCCTGTCAGTGTTCGTTATTGGCATGGAAAATATGGGGGCATGAGCTGACCTCCTTCCTCACACCCTCCAAATGTCTTTTTGACATAATGAGCACTTTTCTTATGTGTGCTCATGCCTTGAGCAGATATAAGCTCTATGCGGTCCCGGGCATCCAGGGTGTTACTGAAATTTGGTCAGGGCATGCAAGTTCTAGGAACAACCTGGACATGCCTTTTTCAAGCCCCTGTTCAGACTTGGATGTCCTCACCCCAGGGACGTCCACAGAGGCAGGTTTTAAAAATCGTTCTGGAGACATCACTATGCCTGTTTTCAGACATGCAAAGCATGAACAAGGCCTTTAAAATAACCTCCTTAATAATCAAATGTAATATATAAAATAGCATATAGCAGTAAATATTGTGGGCTCTAATGCATAATCATAAAAAACAAAAAGAAAATACCTTAAGAGATGAGTCTTTAACCCTACAGAGGGTAGAGAATGGTAATTTTTATGTTAAAACCCAAAGCAAGAAAAAAAAAGGGGGGGATGAAGGGGATAATAGAGAATGTCGTAGCTGTTGCCAGGGGTGCCAACTTTCATTAAAGTTGCTGATGGGCAGTGTTAGGAAAAAATAAAAAAAGAAAGACCATAAATTTTTACATCAGTAAAAGCATTATGAGTGATGGGAGTTAAATCTAGTACAATGGAGGTCTTAGGCTCTGCTATACAAATGATCAGTAGTAGTAGTATTAGTGAGAGACTATACTGCATCGTATTAATTTCACTTTTTAGATAATATTCATGTTCAAAACTCAAAACAATACACACAAAACAAACCAACATTTCATTGAAAACTAAATTCATAAAGAGGTGAATTGCTGTATACTGAGGGTGATTTTATAACAGGTCACCTATGTGTGAAGGCCACGTAACTACCTATTTTATAAAGACACATAGATGCCTATATCTCTATAACATACTACCTTATATCCAGCAGAAATAGCAACTAGATTCAATGTAAGTATGCAAAGTATTGTCGCCAACCTCCCCCTGGTGGCCGGTGGCTGAACGGGGAGGTTGGGCATATAGTTAATTTTAGGAGAGGAGGGTTTTTTAAGGCCAGGTGCAGCCTGGTCTATGTAGTCCTGCTCCTGGTTCAAATAAGTCATGTAAGCCAAAATGGAGGGAGAATAAGGCTTTTATTTCCCTTTTCACAAAAAGATTCGTTGGGCTACAAAAATTAAAGAAAGTCCCTCTTTTCAGGTATAAACCAAACTCAAGGTACAAAGCAAACTGTTGTAATCTTCACAGTTGTGGAAAGGAATTTAACCAAGGATTCTTTCAACATTGGAATAAATTACATGTCTGAACATTCTTCTTTCATTCAGCACAAATATGAAAACTTCTTAAGGTAATATCTGTATGGCTCGCAGTTCCGGTAGTGATTCCAAACTACCCACAACACACATGGAACAATCCATCAATTCCTCCTGAGATGGGGGAATAGGGTCTATAAGCTCCACTTGCATCGGTTCTAAGTCACTATTATCTCCTTCTGGGCTGGGGCTTTCTCTGGCTGTTATCACTGGCCAGTCCCTATTTCTGTTCCCCTGTTTTCCATACAATTGTTCTAAGGTTCTTAAATGAGCATGGCCTGTTTTATAGCCTCTATATCTTGGCTGATGAAACTCTGGCCTGCTTCCTCTTCCTTTAAACTGGGCATCTGTTTTATAAGGGCTTCTAGCAGCTGAGCTTTTCTTCATGAATAAAGAATCATCATACCTTGGTTTCCTGTAATAGGCATAGCTGGAAGTGTCCTCCTCAGGTATTTCCCTTAGGACCCAGTCTCTCTGGCAATCTTTCTCTTGAAAGCTTCTGGTACCTTTCAATCTGGTCTCCGGGCTTTCTGGCAAGCGTAGGCCTCTCTCCAAGCCTGGCTTCCTGCTTCTTAACTCTTTACCTCTGGAGTTTCTGGCTACCACGACTTCCACAGGACTGACTCTCCTCCATCTGTCTTTCTCCCTGGGAGCTTCTGGTTCACTTCCAGTTCCTGCAGCCGTGCCACTAGTCCTGGTTCCACTGCTCCGTTTCTCAGCAGTGCTCTGCTCTCCGGTGCTGCTCAGCTCTCCGGTGCTGCCCTGCCTTCCGGTGCTGCCCTGCTTTCTGTCTCCAGCCTCTTGCTTATAAAGGTATTCTGCCTTAGAGCTTCCCGGGCTAGTTCTCAGGTACTGCTGATTAGCTAGGTGTGTCCACTCAGCCTCTGTAAGTGCACGCCTGCTCCTTCTAGCTGTTTTGCTAGACAGTTGCATTCTCTGCACCTCATTTGTTTTGGGACAGACAGCTTCTTTTCCTATGTCCTCACTTTTATTAGCTCCTGCTCTATGACAGTATACATGTATAACATATACCCATAAATTGCGACTTGCCTTTCACCCAAACTCCCCTGCACATGCCTACTCTAAAGTTGAGTATAAGTTTGGGCCTAATTGCACCATGTGTATTTCAACATATGAGGTAATTTTATAAAGGCCTTTTAGGTATATAAATTGGTACATACATAAGTAATCTCCTCGACCCACGGTCACATAAGATAAATTTATAAGTCACGCTTTATTTTCCCTGGGTTCTTGGGGTGGGGACCAGGTCTACTGCTGGAAGGCCTATCACACTCTTACTCTCAGGCAGCCAGCTCTCTCTCTTATCCAGCAGTAACAGATGGAAACGGATCAGTCTTGTAGTCAAAATTTGCTTCTGAACCCTTTATTCTTTGCTTTATAATTGTAAACAACAGGGGATGTCTTTCTCAAAACGTAAATTTGATTACAGTCCTTCAACTACAGGACTTTCATACATGGACCTGAGGATCTAAGACATAAATAAATGTCCTGAATCAATTCTTTTGCTGGGAAATTTTAGGTGTGCTCATTTGGAGGCAGCTGGAAGCATTTTAGTCTGCTCTAAGACCTCAGAAGCATCAGTTCTTTGTTAGTTTCTGCCTTTCTGGAGACACCCGGCACCAAAACAGTCTGCCTCTCTCCATAGTGGGGGGAACAGAACTGACTTATTCTGTAATACCCTCTTCCAATCAGTCCATCAGAAACTTTCAAACTGGAACAGCTTAGGGAACATATTTATACCCTTGATTCTGCCTTTCCTGACCACAAAATTTATTTTTATTTATTTATTTAACAGTTGCTTATATACCGCTACCTTCCACAGATCAGGTGCGGTTTACAATGAACGAAAAATGAACAGAGTAACAGATCTGTTTTACATGAAACATTAGTTAACTAGGTACAAATTTGCTAAATACATTAAACATGAGTGAACTATGTATGGTAAATAATTTGTTCTATAATAAACAAACTATTACATATTTCAAACTATTTACATATTTCCATTTACAGGATTTACAAATAGTTATTAAATCAACTTTAAATTGGAATTGGTGTTTGCTGAGATATCAATTAGCCATTTCCTGTTAGTGGTAAGGTATTTTCTAGTGTATCCCTTGTACCTTGAGATGAACATAAAAACATAAGATATGCCATACTGGGTCAGACTAAGGTCCATCAAGCCCAGTATCCTGTTTCCAACAGTGCCCAATCTAGGTCATAAGTGCCTAGCAATCTCCCTAAAAGACACAGGTTCCGCAGTGCTTGTATTGGGTCAAGCAGTGATATCCTGGGTCCCTTTTAATAATGGTTTATAGACCTTGCCTCCGGGAACTTGTGCAAATTTTTTTTAAACCCAGCTACACTAATAGCTTTTACTACATCCTCCGGTAACAAATTCCAGAGTTTGATTACACGTTGAGTGAAAAAATATTTTCTCTTATTAGTCTTAAATAGGTTACCCTGTAGCTTCATAGTATGTCCCCTAGTCTTTTTATATTCTGATGATGTAATCAATCGATCTACATTTATCCGTTCCACTCCATTCATTAATTTATGGACCTCTATCATATCTCCCCTCAGCCGTCTCTTTTCCAGGTTGAAGAGCCCTAACCTTTTTAGCCTCTCTTCATAGGAGTATCCTTCCATCCCCTTTACCATTTTGGTGATTCTTCTCTGTACCTGTTCTAATAACGCTATATCCTTTTAAAGATACGGCGACCAGAACGGCACACAGTATTCAAGGTGCAGTCGCACCATGGAACGATACAGAGACATTATAATATCCTTTGTTTTATTTTCCATTCCTTTCCTTATAATACCTAGCATTCTATTTGCTCTCTTGTCGCACACTGGGCGGAGGGTTTTAACACGTTATTCACGATGACGCCTAAATCTTTTTCCTGGGTTGTGGTTCCCAATGTGGAACCTTGCTTCGTGTAACCATAGTTTGGGTTGTTCTTCTGTGTCTTTTGGGGAAACTGCTAGGTACGTATGACCTAGATTGGCCACTGTTGGAAACAGGATACTGGGCTTGATGGACCTTGGTCTGACCCAGTATGGCATATCTTATATTCTTATATTCCCTAGGTGCATAACTTTGCACTTGTCCACATTAAATTTCATCTGCTATTTGGATGCCCAGTCTTCTAATTTATCAAGATCCTCTGCAATTTTCCACAATCCTCTTGGGGTTTAACAACTTTAAATAGTTTTGTGTCATCTGCAAATTTTATAACCTCACTCGTTATTCCCTTTTCCAGGTCATTTATGAATATGTCAAAAAGCAGCAGACCCAGCACAGATTCCTGCGGTACTCCGCTGTTCCCTCTTTTCCATTGGAAAAATTGGCCATTTAGCCCTACCCTCTGCTTTCTATCTTTTAACCAGTTCCTGATCCACAATAGTACACTGCCTCCTATCCCATGACTTTTTAGTTTTGCCAAAAGTCTCTGATGAGGGACCTTGTCAAAGGCTTTCTGAAAGTCCAGATGCACTTTATCAACCAACTCACCTTTGTCTACCTGTTTATTCACATCTTAAAAAAAACATAACAGATTAGTAAGACAAGATCATCTTCTAAGACAAGACAAGATCATGTTAATGCCAATTTGATGTAAATTTGTTCCATGTAACCTGTTCTATGTAAACCAGTTTATTGTTCATCTGTTATATGTAAACTGCACTGATCTGAAAAAGCGCGGTATATAAAAACAAATAAATAAATAAGATCTTCCTTGTCTAAAGCCATGTTGGCTGTCTCCCATTAAGCCATGACTATCTACTGTGATGGAGAAGGTCCCTCTGACCCCTTAGAGAGAGATAAAACACAGGATCCAGCTTCAGGCTGGGAAAGAAAACAAATGCACATGGCTCCTGGTTTCCCAGGCAACCATAAACAGAGCAGGTCAGAAGAAGGGAAAAGACACCCCTGCTGTAGTTCAGTGCAGCAGTCACGAGTTAAGCCAGAACACCTGTTGGTGGGAGGAGCCAGGGTAAACCCAGGAAACCAGAGATTTAAGAGAAGCTCATTAGGAGGAGAGAGGAGGCAGCTGGGAGGAAGGCAGCTGGAAAGGACGCAGCTGGGAAGGACACAGCTCTTAGAACCGTCACGAGAAACAGAGGATTGCCTTAGGAATGAAGACTCAGAGGAATCTATGGTAATTGAGGATTCTCTGACCTTTGACTCAGAAGAGGAATTCAGCAGAGGAAACAAGCGGGAGTTGGTATCAAGGAACCAGGTACAAGTAATCCGGGTTTGGTGCTGGGAGTAAAAGGCAACCAAAAGGGAAACGTACTGGGAAGGCAGACTTGTATGCACAGAGAAACTCCAAGGCTCACGTTTGCAGCTGATCCTAGAGGACAAAAGGAAACTCTCATAAGGAAGCCAAGAGGTAGGATAAGTGACCGGTATAAACAGAAAGCTGTCTTTAAGTGCTCTGATATTAACCCAGAAGGGTGGGGCTCCACATGCTGGGAATACTGTGGCAATTCACAACCGTGTATATCAAAAGGCTGTGAGGAAAAGTGCAATGCTGAAAAGATAGATGTGTGTTTGGAAACACCCTGTAGCAACTTGCAAACATTTCCAGCTGGGGTTCAGGTTGAACCAATGGACACTGAACCACCTTTAGAATGTCAGCCTAGTGAACCAATGGATTGTACGATATCTGTATCTGAGAAGATAAGTCCTGTGAAATAGAATTAAGCTGTGCAGAGAAAGAGAGAGTGCTGCAGAAAGCAGCTGACCAGAAAAGCACAAAATGGTTTTGAAAGAGAAAAGTGTTTTTCATTTGGAATTACAGTGATGCTGAGATAAGAAGCTTGAATTTCTTTCTTATATAATTTAGTGCCAGAAGTGTATGGCCAATGTTCCTTTTGTTCTACATGTGAAACCACTTGGGAAGGGGAATTAAAAATCCTGTTTTGCCTGAAACACTCGAGTCCACAACTCTCTTTATTTGGGATAGTGAAAAACTTCGAATCCCAGAAGGCAGTGCTTTCCCCAAGCACCAGTAACTTCCTGAATAGAGAATCAGGCCGTCCATCTCCACAAGCTCAGGCTGTGGAGGTAACAGCGACATCACACTACATAATGAATAATTTTGTTGTTTATGATGGGTTCTACCATTTATTTCAGTACTGATGTCAGGCTCACCAGTCTGTTGTTTCCTGGATCACCCCTGGAACCCTTTTTAAAAATTGGCATTACATTGGCGATCCTCCAATCTTCAGGTATTACAGATGATTTTAATGATAGTTAACAAATTATTTATAGCAGGTCTGCAATCTCATATTTCAGTTCTTTCAACACCCTTGGATGTATACCATCTGTTCCAGGTGATTTGCTGCTCTTCAGTTTATCAAATAGCTTTAATACATCTTCCCCATGTATTGATATTTCTTTCAATTCTTCCACAGTATCACCTTTAAATACTACTTCAGTCGTGGGTAACATCCCTACATCTTCCTCAGTAAAGACCGAAGCAAAGAATTTATTCAGTCTCTCCGCTATAGCCTTGTCCCCTCTTACTGCCCCCTCTATCATCTAATGGTCCAACTGACTCTCTCACAGGTTTTTTGCTACGAATGTACTTGAAAAAGTCTTTAATATACGTTTTTGCTTTCACAGCAAGTTTCTTCTCAAATTCTCTTTGCCTGCCTTATCAATGCCTTGCATTTAACCTCCAACCTGAGGACCGTGATTTTGCAATCATCTTGTTTTTTCCCACCACAGACTAGGGTTGCAAACAGGCCAGTTTTTATATGGCCAGGCCAGCTGCCGGCAGAGAACTAAAACCGGCTATTGAAAAGCTGTTTTTTTGCTCTGGCCACAGGACCGGGAGTAGCCAGAACAGAAAACCAGCTTCTCATCTCTCTCCTGCCTTCCGATCCAGCTATGGCTCCTGCGTCTTACAGAGCCGCAGCTGCGCTACCACCAATAATTTAAAATAAAAGCAAAACCAGTGCAGAGCCTTCCTGCCTCTGTTATGGAACCCCTGCTTCCCACTAGTGTAACTTCCTTTTGAGGGCAGAACACAGCAGCAGGGGTTCCATAACAGAGGCAGCAAGGCTCCGCACCAGTTTTGCTTTTATTTTAAATTATTATCGCTAGCACAGCCGTGGCTCTGTAAGACACAGGAGCCGTGGCTGCTAGGGGAAGGAGATGGCAGGAAGGGAGCTGAGACGGGGATGGAGGTGACAGGAAGGGAGCTAATATGGAGGGAAGGCGGGGTCTGGAAAGGAACTGACACCTGGGGATGGTACTGGAAGGGAGTGGATACCTGGGGGGTGGGACCAGAGGGAGCTGACACTTGAGGATGGGATTAGTAGGTGGCTGAGTGTTGGGGGGGGGGGCTGGAAGTGAGGGGGCACTGGCACTGGAAGGAGCTGACACTGGGATCGACAGAGGGTAGGGTGACTGGAAGGGAGCTAATATGGGGGGGGGGGGGAGTGGCACTGGGACTGAAAGTGAGCTGATACCTGGGATGGTATTTGGACTAGAAGGGGCTGGACAGTAGGGAAGGAGGGAGACTGAAAGGGAATGGACACCAGTTGCAGTCCTGGGAATGCAAGGGGGTTGACATTGGAAGGTACTGGTGGGAGAAGACTGGAAATGAGGCTGATACTGGGGAGGGTTAATGGGAAATAGGCTGATAGAAGGAAGTGAAAAAAACAGAAGAGACCAGAAATGGCGGATGACTATAGACCATGGAAAGAGAGCTAAGAGAAGACAGGAAAGCAAAAGCCTCAGATAGGGACCCGCATGATCAGAGAATAAAA
The DNA here is from genome assembly GCA_033557465.1 of Ichthyophis bannanicus. NCBI lineage: Eukaryota > Metazoa > Chordata > Amphibia > Gymnophiona > Ichthyophiidae > Ichthyophis > Ichthyophis bannanicus. The sequence goes on along the minus strand of CM066032.1, from coordinate 674,867,903 downwards.
TGGTCATAAAACAAAGATAGAAAAAATAATTTTATTTTCAATTTAGTGATTGGATTTGCGCTATCTTTATATGTTACACAATATGGGAAACTGCATCTCCTATTTATTTGATGTTGCACTGCATGCGGAGTCTTACTTCTTGGGGTTTCAGTTTAATTTTTGTTTACATATTTTTATTTTTACTTTAAGTTCTGAGTGTGTGACTGAGACCAGGTGTTCTGTTAACATGGAGTTTGTATATAGGAATCTATACTGTACTGTAGTAATTTGACTTCTTCAGCTTTTCAAATAGGCATATGGATGTTCTAGGGCTCCCTGCAGTATTATAGTGCTGTTTTTCTCTGGGTAGACCCCTTGTTGTATAAGTTTTGGAAGTTTATGCTGGTATGGTGTGGTAGATTTGGCTTTGTAGATCTTTGGTGACTTTTGTAGGGTTTTTTATTAGTTCACCTATATGCCCGGTACTGGAGAATGTTTGTTAGTGAGATGACCAGAATCAGATTTTTTTATTTGGGGGGGGCTATCAGAGCCTGTTTGAATGATGCTAAGTAGTTATTTTTATTCTGGCTTTGCATTTGCCTTTTCACTGCAATTTTCTTACCATATTGTATTTGAAGGAGAAATACTAGCATCACGTAAAAAGAGTTCATAAAGGAGTTTTGGGAAGAAGGAGGGTAGGGTGTAGCAAACATTAAAAATAATGAGGGAGGGGTGCCAATTTATAGGTTGCAGTGGAACGCCAGAAACCTTAGCACAGCCCTGCTAGGGTCGGCCGTGCGCATGCAGCAGGACCACTTTGGGCTGCGATTGGGCTGTCAGCAGTCATTGTGGGCCCAAGTCAGCCCTAGGCAGCGGCGGCAGAATTTAAAAAGAAAAGTGAAGCTGTGGGGCTGGGCTCAGGCAGCATATGGGATCATGCAGGAGTCGGGGAGAGCCGTGATCACCATGGCTTCTCCAGTTTAAGGCCTGTGGTGCTTGTGGCTACTCCCGGGCACTGATGCTGCAATCTCCACAGCAGTCCTGCACTCTAGAGTTGCTACAAGCACCGTGGTCCTTAAATAGTAGCGGCCACAGTGATTGCAGCTCTCCCCGATGCCTGCATGACCCCATATGCTGTCTGAGCCCAGCCCCACAGCATACCTTTTCTTTAAAAAAAAAAAAACACACAAACTTCTCTGTTGCGGCTCTCCAGCACGGTCCAGATGCTGCCTGTTCTCCCTCTTCGGCTGTTGCCACGGAACATTGGTAAATATTTGTTTAAATTAGAGCTTTCAAAATCTGTACGACTGCTGCCTTACTGTGAGTAGATCGCTCACAGTCACTGCAGCCTCATTCTCGCTATATTGTGCTACTCCTCTGCCATCTTCTACAAGTTTCACCCATTGACTTTATGGCTCTGATAGGGCATACTCCTTGAGATTCACTGTTGTACATGGGTTGCAATCAGTATCTAGATCCCAGAACTTACCATGTCTTCGCAGCTTTGAAAGTGCTTTGTATGAGGTTGAGGAGCTTTTTTATCACCTATTTAGGCGTCATCATGGATAATACATTGAAACGCTCCACTCAGTGTGCAGCAGTGGCCAAGAAGGCAAATAAAATGCTAGGAATCATAAGGAAAGGAATGGAAAATAAAAGAAAGGATATTATAATGCCTGTATCGTTCCATGGTGTGACCGTACCTTGAATATTGTGTGCAGTTCTGGTCACTGTATCTTAAAAAGGATATAGTGGAATTAGAAAAGGTACAGAGAAGAGCCACCAAAATGGTAAAGGGGATGGAAGAACACCCTTATGAGGGGAGAGGCTCTACAAGACTCTACAACGTCTACGGGCCATCCTCGATTCATCGGATTTCTGCTCAGCCCTCCAAGCCCTAATCCTGCCTCATGCCGATTATTGTAACACAATATACTACGGTCTCCTGCAGTCCACCCTCCTCCCACTACAAACTGCCCTCCACACTGCTGCACGCATCATACAAGAAGCATTCAAATTTGACAGAATCATCTCTATACTCAAACAACTCCACTGGCTCCCCAGCAGAATCACATATAAAACCCTACTACTAACACACAAGGCTCTACACTGCATCCCTTCTACCCATCTGCAAATACTTCTTCAGCCCTTAACCCCAACAGACCATGAAGACTCTCCACGACCTACAAACTCAATATACCACACTCCAGAACAAAGCACTCACAACAAGCATGCCACAGAGCCTTCGAATTATATGCATCCTCCCTATGGAACACACTCCCAAATCATATAAGGAATATCTCTGACCTCCATTCCTTCTGCAAACGCCTCAAAACCTTCCTGTTCTCAAAACTCTTCAACCTTGACTCCGAACCAGGATTATACTGATCCCCTCAGTAAATGTGCCACCGAAACTGCTAACTCTACGTATATGAGTATATAGTTACAATGCTTCCTGTACGTAGATCCTTGTACATAGTTGGCTGTAATATATGTAATTTGAATTTCTTCTGTTCAATGTAAACCGCTTTGACCCGTGAAAAGCGGTATATAAGCTCTGCTGAATAAATAAAAGGTTAGGGCTTTTCATCCTGGAAAAGAGACATCTGAGTGGAGACATGATAGAGGTCTATAAACGGGTAAAAATAGATAGATTCCTTACATCATCAAAAAGTAGAAAGACTAGGAGACATGCAATGAAGCTACAGTGTTACCCTTTTAAGACTAATAAGAGAAAATGATTTTTCACTCAATGCGTAGTCAAACTCTGGAATTCATTACCGGAGTATGTAGTAAAAGCTGTTAGTGTAACTGGGTTTAAAAAGGTTTGGACAAGTTCCTGGAGGAAAGGTCCATAAACCATTATTAAAGAGGACCCAGGTAATCCACTTCTTGCTCCACTACAAGCATTATGGAACCTGTGTGTCTTTTTGGGAAACTGCTAGGTGCTTGTGACCTGGAATGGCCACTGTTTGAAACAGGATACTGGGCTTGATGGACTTTGGTCTGATCCAGTATGGCATTTCTTATGTTCTAATTTGTCAGGTTTTTCTTCAGAACTCCTTGCTCAGCTATCTATCAGGATCGGAGATGCAACTTCCTCCCCAAAAAGTCATTTTTATAAAAGCACATGGACATCTTTGGACTTCTCACATAAGTGTCCTGTTATAAATTTAGTACCATAATGCAAATTAATAAGATAGAAAAAGGTTATTTTCCCAAGATAATTTATTCAAAATTCTTGCATTGGAATGCATTTATTCAGGGATGAACATTTCAAGTTATCCTCAAAGGCAACAAGAACATGTAACTGTTTCTTCAATCTGCTTTTTTATTTTGCTCAGAGTTGTTGTAGCATCCAGGATAGTGGTCATTTTCTGTGGGCAAGAAGGAAATAAGTCCTCACGTATGGGTGATGTCATCTGACAGAGCCCGCACGAGAGTACTCCCCAGCCACTAATAGAAGCTTTTGGGAGCTTCCTCTGTGTATGCATGTCATCTTCCCGCCTGACACAGTGGTGCCATTTTACCTCGGTCCTCATTTTTCCACGGAGCCCAACAGACATGTTTCATTACTCTTCTGCCCCTTTCTATGGTCTCTTTTATGCCTTGCAGCTGTTTTCGGACATCTACTTGCCTGCACATTGTATTTTTCTTTATTTCCCTTTAATTTCTAGTCAGATTTTCGACCATTTAAAGTTTCCTTTCTTTTTTGTGACACCATGCCTCCCTAGGCGCTAATACTTCAGCCTCGTAATATCTTTTACTTTTTCAAAATCAAGTCATTTGATTTTGCTGTGGCTGTTTTTCCAGCCGATACGTCCCAAAAACCGATATGTCAGTGTGTTTCAGAGGTGTTCCAGGTGCTGTAGTACCATATCTGCCAAGGATACTCATAATTGGTGCCTTCAGTGCCTGGGACTCGATCATCAGCCCTCTTCTTGTAATTTATGTGTACAGATGACAAAAAAGAGGACTCAAAGGTCGAAAGAAACAATGCAAATCACTTTTTTGTGGTCATAAGTCCGATCCATTGACATTGGCATCAGCAACACCAGCCTCAGTGGCATCAAAAGCTGCAACAGATGCTAGCGATGAATCCCCATCGATGAGTTCTCAAGCCCACTCGTAGCCAAGCACCCATAGTGCCCTGGAGCATTAGCCATTGATCGATCTGCCCAAAGATGAAGGAGGATTCAGCTTCATCTTATTTGAATTTATTTATTTATTTTTATTTCTTATATACCGCGCTCTTTTAATCAGTGCGGTTTACATATGAACAAATTTAAACACAATGACATGGTCAGCATTGGTTTTTTACAATGAACAGGGTACAAAAACCTGGCAGTAAACAGGGTTAACTATATACAAGAACATGGTGGTAAACAAGGTTGACTATATACATGGTATAATTATTTAGTTAATTACATGGAAGTGGTAAATAAAAAATCACAAGTACAATATAAATACGGTATGGATAGAGTGTGCAAGTATGAACCATCATGATTAGCCATTTTCTACCGGGGTCAAGTGGGAAAGACCAGCATGAGGGCTATGAGGGCTATGTTCATTCGGAGTAGCTTCCGGGTAGTATATTAGGAACAGATGATATTTTAAGGCCTTTCTGAACGTCATTAGGCTTGTGATGGCTCTGATTTCGGGTGGAAGGGCATTCCAGGCTCTGGGCGCAAACAGTGAGAAGGCTCTAGAGGCTGTTGATTTAGAGCATTTCGTAAGGAGTTTCGGAAGGTCAATGGAGTTAAATGTCACAGATCTCCTGGATCTGTTATCTGGAGTGACGTATCATATTGCTGATAGGTGATAGAGATTGGCTCTTTGAGGTTTAAAAGTCATGACCAGGGTTTTATATAGGGTTCTGGCCTGGAGGGGTAACCAATGTAAACTCTTCAGTATTGGGGTTATGTGCTCTGAGCGTGGAGCACCTACGAGAATTCTCGCGGCTGCATTCATGGCCAGACGGAGGGGGTTTAGAGTAGATTGAGGGAGACCGTGTAGAATGATATTGGCAAAATCCAGGTGTGGTAATACCAAGGCTTGGAAGATAGTGCGGAAGTCAGAGTAGTCAAGTAGAGGTCGGAGATTACGTAGGGATCTAATCTTGTGGTAAATTGCGTTCGTTACTTTCTTGATGTGTGCTGACATATCAAGCCGCTGGTCTAAAGTAATCCCTAAGTATCGGATTGTGGGTTGAGCCTTCAGCTCAATGTTGTTCACCTGTAATGAGGCAGGGGGTATGAATGTTGGATTCCGGGTGACGAATAGGACGTCTGTTTTGTTGTGATTTATGCGTAGATTCTGTTTGAGGAGCCAGTTTGATACAGCTTCAAAGCAATGAACTATTGATGTATAATCTGGTTGTTTTACATTGAATGGAGCATACATCAGGATGTCATCAGCATATGCAAGACATTGAATGTTGAAGGTACGTATCAAATCACAAATTGGCTGCATATATATATTGAACATTAGTGCGGACAAGGAGGATCCCTGAGGGACACCTTGTTTAAGGGGGAATGAATCAGATGTTGCTTCTCCTGTTCTGACTTGCTGTTGTCTGTCAGATAAGTAAGATTTGCACCAGTTCAGGGCTAGACCTTGGATACCCTTATCTTGGAGGCGCTGTAGGAGAGTATTGTGGTTTACCGAATCAAATGCGGCAGCTATGTCGAGAAAAATGAGAATGAACCCTTGATGGATATTGTCAATGTTTATGATTAGGTTATTGAAGAGGATTGTGAGAAGGGTGTCAACACCATGTTCTTCTCTAAAACCGTGTTGTGAGGGGTCCAGAGGGGCTTCTGAGTTAACATGGTGTTGTATTTGTCGCTGGACTACTTTTTCCATGATTTTTGCTAGTAGAGGGATGCTTGATATTGGTCTAAAAGATTCGACTTTTGTTGGGTCTAGCTTGCTGTTCTTCAGGAGCGGGCGGATGGATGAATGCTTCAGGCTCTGTGGGAAGGATCCAGTTGAGAAGGAATAGTTGATGATCTTGCTGATAGTTGGGCTAAATTCATGTAGTAGTTCTTTGATCCACCTGGCTGGGCAAGGGTCATTAGGTGCGGTAGTTAAATTAATAGCTGCTATGATTTCTTCGATCTCTTTGTTGGATACCTGAGAGAAATTGTCAAGCGTGGCTAGTTGGGTTACAGTTTGAGGGGTGGAAGGTGCTGATGCTGTGAGGATCAGACTAGTCTGTATCATTTTTGATTGTAGGTATTCGGCATAATCTTGAGGGTGTGGCATAGGTGATTGAGTTGTGGTTGGATCACCTGTTAAGGATTTAACAATGTTGAAGAGGTCATGTGGCTTGTTTAAGGACCGCATTAGTGTTTCCGAGTGGTATTTCTTTCTTCTCTCCATTGTCACCCTCCGGTGAGTTTGTAAGTGTGAATTGTATGAGCAGAGAGCATCAGGAGACCGGGAGGAACGCCAGCGTCTCTCAAGTCTGCGTAGGTGGAAGAGAGATTCTTGTAGATCAGAGGAGAACCATGGTTTATGTTTGCCCTTGGTCTTGATCCTGTCAGTAGCAGGGATGCAGGCAGCGGCTTTCAGTGTGTTGTCCCAGTTGGTTAATAAGTCATCTTGGGAAGGTAAGTCCTTGTGGAGGGCAGGTAGGATTTTCTCCAAGGCTTCGATCTTATTGAAAGGACGGAAGCGTGTTTCAAGGGCACTTGGGGGGCGGCCTGATTTGTTGCTGTCAGAGGTGCGGTATTCAGTGGGGATGTAAAAGAGGAGTAAATTGTGATCAGACCAGGGTACAGGGGTTATGGAGATCAGAATGGAGACTCCGGTGCATCAACATCAAACCCCTCGAGGAATGACATCAAGAGCAATGAGGGTTCACAAGAGTGTTCCTCTATGCTGCCTCGAAGAGAGGACAACTCATCCTCCAAGGCATCGGAGGGGTAGCGATGGTCTACTGCATACTGAGACCACACCGCTGATAGTCCTTCTTAGATTCCAGGAACATCAGCCGATGTTGCTGAGGCTTCACGGCCTTCAGAGACAGCAGCCATAGAGAAGTGCCTTCTGAGGAATGCATTATGATGCTGTTTGCCATGCAGCATGTCAATCTGCTGCATCACTCAAAATGTAACTGGAGAGCAAAGATGTACTAAAAGTATTCCCTATAGTTTAACTCACACACATCTCAGATATCAAATTCCTTAACTCACTGAGGAAGGTCTCAGACTCTACGGCACTGATCTTGACTTCAGAAATGTCAAACAGTAGTGCCTACTTGCATCAATGACTTTCCCCCGGAAATGTGTTATTCTTAATATTATATTATGCTTGAAAAGTTCTCTCACAATGCTTTGAACGTTGTTTCAAAAAGGTTGCTTAACTTATTTCCCAACGCCATCCTTCGGTACCTCGTCCACGTTTCACTTTTCAAGTTTCCTCAGGGGCTTTTCAAAGCACAAAATTCTACAAAGACGGAAAAATGCATAACCACTAAAATAACTTTAAAAGTCATCACCTCTCACTAATGTTATATCTAATGCAACTATATCCAAATCACCTACCAGAATTGCGATTGATGCTGCACACGTCGTACTTTCCCCAATCGTTGTGCTCTCGCAGAAGACTCATCTTACAAAAACGCCACGCATGCAGTGTACTTACTAGATCCCTGTTTTAAACCCCTATGGTCATAAGCCCAATCAGCAGCAGCTGTTTCTTATTCATTTAGTATCACTGCCAAGCCTTGTTTATCTAATAGCATTACCAAACCTATATTGGTTCTCCTCCTTATTTTGTGAACCTTACTTACAGATTACATTTGTTTTTACGGATATGTATATCAAACTGTCCCTCGAATTCCAATGATAAATTAAACAAGCGTTCTGAGTTAGACAAGCTACTATCCAAAATTTGTCTCTTACAATACAGTGAAGACATACCATTTACTCCTTAAACGTAATCGTCCAATATCTTCATATACAAGACTTCCAATCTATATACATATTTACACCTCCTGGTATCACCGAGTTTAAATCAAAAATCCATCTCTGCTCCTTTATATGCAATGATTGCTCTTGTGATTTTCCCTCCATTCCTGATCGTATCCTATCTATACAAAAGCACCATAAATCCTCAAAATTATGCCCTTTTTCCAGGCAATTTTGCACTAATGGTGCCTCTTTTATTTTGCGTTTCAATTGGATTTTGTGTTCTCCCATTCTTATCTTAAAAGATCTAATTGTTTTCCCCATATAAATTAAATCACAAGGACATTGAATTGCGTATACTACAAACGCGGAATCACACGATGTTTGTTCTCTTAAAGTGTACAAGTGTATATGAAGATATTGAACGATTACGTTTAAGGAGTAAATGGTATGTCTTCACTGTATTGTAAGAGACAAATTTTGGATAGTAGCTTGTCTAACTCAGAACGCTTGTTTAATATATCATTGGAATTCGGGGGACAGTGTTATATCCGTAAAAAACAAATGTAATCTGTAAGTAAGGTTCACAAAATAAGGGGAAGAATCAGTATAGGTTTGGTAATGCTATTAGATAAACAAGGCTTGGCAGTGATACTAGATGAATAAGAAATAGCTGCTGCTGATTGAGCCTATGACCATAGGGGTTTAAAACAGGGATCTAGTAAGTACCCCGCATGCGCAGTGTTTTTGTAAGATGAGTCTTCTGCGAGAGCCCAACGATTGGGGAAAGTAGGACGTGTGCAGCATCAGTCGCCATTCTGGTAGGTGATTTGGATATAGTTGCATTAGATATAACATTAGTGAGAAGTGATGACTTTAAAGTTATTTTAGTGGTTATGTATTTTTCAGTCTTTGTAGAGTTTTGTGCTTTGAAAAGCCCCTGAGGAAACTTGAAAAGTGAAATGTGGACGAGGTACCGAAGGACGGCGTTGGGAAATAAGTTAAGCAACCTTTTTGAAACAACGTTCAAAGCATTGTGAGAGAGAACTTTTCAAGCATAATATAATATTAAGAATAACACATTTCCGGGGGAAGGTCATTGATGCAAGTAGGCACTACTGTTTGACATTTCTGAAGTCAAGATCAGTGCCGTAGAGTCTGAGACCTTCCTCAATGAGTTAAGGAATTTGATATCTGAGATGTGTGTGAGTTTAACTATAGGGAATACTTTTAGTACATCTTTACTCTTCAGTTACATTTTGAGTGAATATGCATTATTTTGATTGGCATTAATATCGCTCAAAGAACAGACCATATACAGTTGTTTCATCTGCTGCATTGACATCGACACCTATCCAGCATAGCTTGTTTGCAGGAGAAACTTCGACATCGGGGTGTCGAAGGCCTCACAACAAAGCCTTGCCCGGCTGATTTCACTCTCTAATATATCGGTGTCTGATGCTCCCTCAGAATCTAGAGGATCTATGCATTGTCGCTCCCAAAGGAGCTCCTGATTCCCAAAGGACAGGAGAATGATCTTGTCAGAGAATCAGAAGTACTTTGATTTCCTCTCTGAGTCTGACTCGGAAAGCTGTGTCAACAATGTAGAATCGGGAGACATGTCTGAGGATAGGTTTCCAGAACTTCCATCAGACCCTTCTCCTCTTCATGAGAGACGCAATTCACCTTCTGAGGATATGACTTTGCAAGATTTTGTCAGGGATGTGTGGCTAAGGCTATATCATTTTCTTTGGAGAGTGAGGATGAGTCCAGGGCAGAAGAATTGGAGATCCTTCAGTACTTCTTGGTCCCTAAAGAAGCAGAGTCTGTGCACCACATCCTTCAGATAATGCAGATGCAAATGTGCAGGAATCCCCTCAACTATATCTCCAGTCAGTAGAAGACTTGACTCCATGTGTTGAGTTTAAAAGTCTCCCGAGTTCGAGAAGCCCCAGCTTCCTCACTATTCCTTGGTGGTCAAAACTGCCCCTTAAGAGGTTTAAAAGTGCAGAGACTCAGTCCTTGGCACCTTTGGGAAAAGAGGCTCAGACATTAGACTTTCAGGAAAAGGTTTTTCCAGAGTTCCATGCTAATGGCCTGCATGGCCTCTTACCAGCTATACAATACATGGCCATGTTTCTAAAGGACATCATGCGCGGCCTAGCTGACCTCTCCCAGTATCTCCCTCTAGAGAAATTGGAACAGTATCATTCCCTGGTGAGTCACGGTAAGGACTGCTCAAAATTCATGGTCTGAGTGACCTATAATATCTTCGAAATGGCATCAAAAGCTTCTGCTGTTGGTGCCTAAAGACTCACCTGGCTCCAGTCCTGAGACCTAGAACAATCGGTGCAGGATAAGCTTGCTGATGTGCCATGCTGTCCAAGGAATCTCTTCGGAGAACAAGTCAAAGAGAAAGCTGACTTCATTGAAAAGCAGCACATCACCCTTCGAAATCTCTGATGGCATACGTCCAAGTTGGCATCCTACTGCAGGAGATAGAAAGATGGGACCCAGAAAAAGACCTATTACTCTCCTAGCCATAGCTACGTTCCTGGGTCCTACTATACCCAATGAAAACAGACTCCTCGACCACAATCTAAGTGTGAAAAACCCCAGAAAGTCCAGCCTACTCCTCTGCCAAAACCTGGGGTGGGATTTTGACTGGTTCCTGATAAAACATAGTCACTCTACCTGTAATCACAATGGTGAACACTTCTGTTGAAGGGAGGCTCACTCTGTATGCCCAGAGGTGACCCCTCATAACCTCGGACACTTGGGTTTAGCAAATTATCCAAAGCAGTTACAAATTGCACTTATTCAACAATCCTCCAGATTGCTTTCTGGAGGCTCATTCCATCGACCCTCGGCATTAGGAATTACTTCAGAGAGAAATCACTGCCCTCTTATCAGATCTTGCAATCGAGCTTGTGCCACCAGAACAAAGAGGGTGAGGGTTTTATTTCAGGTATTTCCTGATCCCCAAGAAAATGGGGTGATACCATCCCATCCTGGACCTCTGAACACGTATCTAGTCAGGGAAAGGTTCATATTGATTCTCTGTGTACCCTGCTCTCATCTTCAAAAAGGAGATTGACTATGCTCCCCGGATCTGAAGGATGCATATAACCACATACAGATTCTTCTCCAGGAACAAGCAGGAAGTCAGTCCTCACATATGGGTGACGTCGGCGCCGACAGAGTCCTCATGCGGAGCAAATCCCCAGCTTTCTAAGAAAGCCTTTGGGAATTGCACCACGCATGCGCGGTCCCCTTCTCGCCTAAGGGTGCCATCTTGCTCAGTCTCCTTTTTTCCACGGAGCCCAACGGACGTCATCCAGTTTCCCTCAAGAAAAAAGTGCTTAAAAGTCAGAAAAATTCTTTTCTGTCTGAACGGTTCAATGTCGGTTCCCCTTCCCGCCTTTGGCTAGGTACACCAGTATTGAGTCTGGTCCAAATTTTCAGTTTTTGTCCTTCGTGACTAGCGTTCACGCTCTTTTTCTCTGGCAGCCCGGTCTTTTGACCTCGCTGGGGCCCTTTTTCCCCCGATGGCAGCCAGCGGGTTTAAAAAGTGTGATCGGTGCACAAAATTAATGTCCCTCACCGACACACACGACTGCTGTCTCTGCTGCCTCGGGCCCGACCATGACCCAAAAGTCTGTGGCCCATGTAGGAAAATGTCCTCCAAGGCCTTGAGGAGTAGGCAGCAGCAACATGATAGGATTTTTACTGAGTCCGCACCCGCCCAGGCCCTGACCTCATCGGAGGCCTCGACATCTCGGGAGCTCTCCGAGCCTGAGCAGCGTCGAGTGCCCTCCAAAAAGGGGTCTCCCTTAGCGGGAACACCGGAGGAAGAAGAAATCTGTGAGGGCAGTGTTGCTGAATAGCTCCAAACGGCCTGGTCCCTTGAGGGACCAGTCGCAGAGTCCTGGCCACTGCCCCGGATCCTCGGAGTCAGAGCACCCAGCGAAACTCACTCACAAGGAACCGGAGACGCCGAGGCAGGTAACCACAGTACTTGTTGTGGACTCTTCTCCGGGAGAACTGGCGTCAGGCCTGACGGCATCGGGACCCGACCCGGGGGCTGTGGAGCCTTCTGAGCTTGGTCTCAAAATGGTGGCCTTGGAGCGCAGCATGTCTGCCTTCATGGAACAGCAGCGGGCGCTGATTCCCGGTCTCAGCGGTCCATCTGCGTCGACCACCGGGACATCGACGTCCAAGTTGACCCCGGAGGCTGAGCCGATCCTCAAGACCCTAAAGGGTCGAGTTGATCCTCGACCGAGGTCGTCGACGCTGATTCCTCCGGCATTGGGGCGGTCGAGGCCGGAGTCGCTCGATTCCTCTTCGGAAGAATCGGGATGGGAGATGGAAGACGAGGAGTCACTGGACACCCATCGGACCAGATACATCCCCTCAGATTCCCTGTGATATGAACCTCGGAGAAGGTCCCCCCCCCCCCCCCCGGAGGCTACTCTGTTCTTGGACTTGGCATTGGCATTCCTGACGGAGGCCGAGGAGGAGCCTCGAGCCCAAAAGCTTGAGATCCTCCAGTATGACTTTCCCCCTCGGGAAGCACTTACTGTACCAGTGCCTCTGATTCTGGAACGGCTGATGCTCCTCATGTGGGAGACACCGGCCTCGATGCCGGTTCTTATCAGGCAAATTGATTCCATTTACCAAGTTCTCAAGAGCCCTGGGTTCCAAAAAGCACAACTGCCGCACAACTCCATGGTTGTGGAATCGGCCATGCGCCAGCTCAAGAGCCAGAAGACGCACTCCTCTGTGCCTCCTTGCTGGGAGGCCCCCAACATGGATGCCCTCGGCAAGAAGTGCTACCAGGGTTCAGTGCTGTCATGCCGAATCCAGACATACCAACTGTACATGGACATGTATCTGCGAGACCTGGCAAAGGAGGGACCTTTGCAGCGCTTCAAGACCTTGTCTACTGGGATCTGTGAGAGCTCGAAGTTTATGAATCGAGCAGCCTATGACGGCTTCAAGGCGTCGGCCCGGGTAGCCGCGGCCGGCATTGGTGCATGCCGCCAGGCATGGCTACAGTCGTCAGACTTGGAGCAATGGGTATAGGACAAGTTGGTCGATGTCCCTTGCCAAGGTGAAAACCTCTTTGGCAAGCCCATGACAGAGAAGGCTGCTGAGATCGAGTCTGAGTACCTGACCCGGACAAGGCTCTCGAAGAAAACCTCTGCCCTTTCTAAGAAGAAGAGCTCGGGTGAAAAGCCCTTTTTCCCAAGGAAAGGTACTGCTTACTGCAACTACCCCAAATATCAGGCCTCCTCAGCTCACCAACAGGGGCAGCAGGCCAAGGGACAGGGGCATGGCCCACGTAAGCAAAAATCCCCCAAACCCCAGGCACCGGCTCCGGCCCCGGCCCAGCCTGGAGGGGTTTTTTGACTCCCAAAGCATAGCTTCTCTCTCCAAAGAAGTAAGGCCATGCACAGCAGGAAGGCTGGTCCTGTATGCTCACAGGTGGCCAGCCATCACAATGGATACCTGGGTTCTCCGGATAGTCCAAAAGGGCTATCTGCTACATTTCAACCAGGTACCTCCCTCTTACTTTCCAGGGGAGCCTCTCAGACCCCCCTCTTCACAGGGGACCTCCTCTTGAAGGAGTTAGCAGGTCTTCTCAAGGATCATGCGGTAGAACCTGTGCCCCACCACCTGCAGGGCAAGGGCTTCTACTCCAGGTATTTCTTGATACCAGAAAGAACAGGAGGCCTAAGACCCATCCTCAACCTGCGCAACTTAAACAAGTTCCTGGTGAGGGAAAAGTTCAAGATGCTTTCCCTTGGAATATTGCTGCCTTACCTCCACCAGGGAGACTGGCTATGCTCCTTAGATCTAAAGGATGCTTATACTCGCATCCTAATTCATCCAGACCACAGACAATATCTACGATTTGTGGTAGGAGGAAACCACTTCCAGTACAAAGTACTTCTCTTTGACCTCGCCTCTGCACTCAGGGTGTTCACAAAGTGCCTAGCAGTGGTGGCAGCCTTCCTAAGAAACCAAGGGATATTCATCTTCCCCTGCTTGGAAGACTGGCTCATCAGAGCCCGGTCAGCCCTTTAAGCCCAACAGGCCACGTCTCGCACTATCCAGTTGCTACAACATCTAGGATTTGTGATCAATTACAAAAATCCACTCTGGTTCCCACTCAAGGGCTAGAGATCATAGGAGAAAGGCTGGACACCCTTCAAGCAAGGGCTTATCTACCGGAAGACAGGACACAGAGACTATTGGCCCTAGTACAGCAAGTGAGTCGCAGATCCCAGATCTCAACAAGACACTTTCTGCGCCTCCTCGGTCACATGGCCTCCACGGTGCATGTGACACCCAATGCCCGCCTCCACATGAGAACAGCTCAGTGGTGCCTCAGGGACCAGTGGACACAGGCCACAGGCAGACTCCGAGACAGGATCAAGGTGTCCAAATGACTGGTGCCGTCGTTGAACTGGTGGCTTCAACCACACCACCTACTGGAGGGGGTGCCATTTCAACCTCCACCGCACACGAGAGTGCTGACTACAGATGCTTTCTTTCTGGGCTGGGGGGCCCATTGCCAGGAATTATGCACTCAGGGTGTGTGATCTCCACAGGAGAACACACAACAGATCAACCTCCTAGAGCTTCGAGCTATCCGCCTAACTCTGCGGACCTTCTGTCAAACCCTGGCTCACCAGCCTGTCTTAATTCAGACAGACAACCAGGTGGCAATGTTCTATGTGAACAAGCAGGGGGGCACAGGATCTCGTACCCTGTGTCAAGAGACCCTGGACCTATGCTGTTTTGCAGTCAGGCAGGGTATGCCTCTCAAAGCTGTTTACTTACCAAGTCAGGAAAGCTTCTTAACCGACAAGCTAAGCAGAATTCTCCAGCCGCATGAGTAGCAACTGGATCCCAACATAGCCCAGCAGCTATTTCAGTAATGGGGGCAACCATCCATAGATCTGTTTGCAAGCCCACAGAATCACCAGTTGCCCCGTTTCTGCTCCAGACAGCCACACCCATACAGGGTGGCTGCAGATGCTTTTCTAATATCATGGTCTGTGGGCCTCCTGTATGCGTTTCCTCCCATGCCTCTGGTGGCCAGGACTCTGTTCAGGATCCTTCAGGACAAAGCCTCAGTCATCCTGGTAGCCCCCAGATGGCCGAGGCAACCATGGTTTCCGCTCCTGCTTCAACTGGCGGCAGAGGCCCCAGTTCCTCTGGGATTACATCCCAACCTCTTGTCGCAGGAGGAGGGCACTCTCCTGCATCCCAAACTCAGGTCTCTCAACCTCATGGCATGGCTGCTGAAAGGGTAGTCCTTGCACCTCTTCTCCTCCTTAAAAATGTAGAAGTACTACTAGCCTCAAGGAGGCAGTCGACTAGGAAGACCTATGCATTTAAGTGGCATAGGTTTGAGATGTGGTGCGACAAGCAGGGCGAAAACCCTTTCTCCTGCCAAGTGCCAGTGGTGCTGCAGTACCTTCTTCACCTGTCAGATTTAGGCCTTAAGTCAAATTCTGTCCGAGTCCACCTTAGTGCCTTGTCAGCACACCACTCTCCAGTGGAAGGACAACCTCTTTCTGCACATACTTTGGTGTCCAGGTTCCTGAGAGGTTTGCTTCTACTGAAGCCCCCGCTTCGCCCCCCCCCCCCCCCGGCGACTGAGTGGGATTTGAATGTGGTCTTAGAGCAGCTTACTCGCCCACCTTTTGAGCCGATGGCTACCTGCCATCTCCGTTTCCTCTCTTGGAACATGCTTTTCTTGGTGGCGCTCACATCGGCCAGACGAGTGAGTGAGCTGCAGGCTCTGGTTTCCGATAGACCATACACACGGTCCTATAAGAACAGGGTGGTGCTTCGCACTCACCCCAAGTTCCTTCCGAAAGTGGTCTCTTCGTTCCACCTCAACCAAGAGGTGGTACTTCCAACCTTCTTTCCCAGGCCACATGCCAGCTGGGCAGAAGCAGTTCTGCATACCCTGGAATGTAAGAGGGCTTTGGCCTTCTACATGGCATACACGGGGACATAGAAGGGCTTCTCAGCTCTTCGTCTCTTATGATCCCAGTAAGCTGGGGATGCCTGTCTCCAAGCGTACGTTGTCCACTTGGGTGGCGGACTGTATTGTCTGGGCATACAGGGCGGCTGATCTTCCTTTGTAGGGTTGTGTCACGGCTCACCGGGTCAGGGCTAAGGCGGCAACAGTAGCTCACTTCCGCTCTGTTCCGCTGGCAGACATCTGCCGGGCCGCCACATGGTCTTCAGGTCAGACATTTGCGGCCCATTACTGCCTGGATAGGGAGTCCCAACGGGACAGTGCTTTCAGCCAGGCGGTACTCCGTAACCTGTTCGAGATCTGGGCAACTCCTACCTTCCGACCTTTTGGTGTCAGGCTACCGGAGTGTTATGCTCTCAGTTGAACTCCTATTATGGCTGCTGCGGCTCTTCTAGAGGGAGCCTATTTTCAGCTATGGGTTCTCAATAGCCTATAGCTAGGGAGTCCCATATGTGAGGACTGACTTCCTGCTTCTTCCTGGAGAAAGTGTAGTTACTCACCCGTAACAGGTGTTCTCCAGGGACAGCAGGAATCAGTCCTCACGACCCTCCCTCCTCCCCTGGAGTTGCAGTCCTATTATTATATATTGTTCATTTTGCCGTCTTTTTAGCTACTGTATGTCATTTGACTGAGCAAGATGGCACCCTTGGGCGGGAAGGGGACCTTGCATGCGTGGTGAAATTCCCAAAGGCTTTCTTAGAAAGCTGGGGATTTGCTCCACATGAGGGCTCGGTCAGCGCCGATGTCACCCATATATGAGGACTGATTCCTGCTGTCCCTGGAGAACACCAGTTACAGGTGAGTGACTACGCTTTCCTGTGAGTGGGATGTATCTCGGATTCCTTCTGGAAGGACACCACTTCCAGTGCAGAGTTATGCTTTTTGCCTAGCCTTCGCACCTCATATCTTTACAAAATGCTTTGCAGTAGTAGCAGCCTAACTTCGGGACCTGGGAGTGTTTGTCTTCCCCTATTTAGACAATTTGGCTGATCAAGAGTACCACTCAGAAAGAAGTTACAGAATCAACATGATTGACCAGATGCCAGAGCTACTAAGGTTTATCATAAATTACCCAAAATCCCATTTTTATCCCTCCCAAATTCATAGGAGCCTTGCTCGACAGAACTCAGGCAAGAGCCTTCCTCCGGCATGACAGACTTAACAGATTGACAGCACTAGTGTGAGAGATTCAACTGAGTCAGCAGGTCACAGCTCATAGGATATTAACTACTAGGACATGTGGCTTCTGCAGTACATGTAACACCCTTGGCACATCTCCAAATGAGAAAGGCTCTGAAAACTCAGTAGACCCAGGCCACAGGACGTCTCAGGGATCATCTGTGTGTCACAAAGCCATGCATTCAGTTGTTGCAATAGTGGACAATTTATCACAATTTGCTCAAGGATCTCCCCTTTCAAATTGCTCCACCACCAAAATGTTTGATGACAGACACATCCAGATTGTGTTGGGGAACTCATCTTGATGGGTTTCATGCTTGGGGAAATTGGTCCTTCCAAGAAAGTCTACATCAGATCAAGTTTTTGGTTTTCAAAGATCTGTAGGTCAACCAAATTGTCCTGATTCAAACTGACAATCAAGTTGAGATTTACTACATGTTCGTACCTCATGTATTGAGAAACAGTAAGATTGTGGAAATTTGCTATTGCTCTCAGGATGGACGTGAGAACCACATACCTACCAGGCGAGCAAAACACTCTAGCAGACTGAGTTGAGTCTTCCAAGCACATGAATGGATGCTGGACAGGGAGGTTACAACTTGCATCTTTTGGGAGTGGACACACTCTTGATAGATCTTTTTGCAGCTCCTCAAAATACCCCGGTGGATCAGTTCTGCTTCAAAGTAAAGTTGCACAGCAGACTACCCTCAGATGCTTTCCACCTAAATTGCGGGGGTGGGGGGTGTCTTCTGTATGCATATCCTCCAATTCTTCTCATTGCAAAGACCCTCCTGAAACTCAGAAGAGAGAGAGAGACAGAATGATTCTCATTGCTCTCTACTGGCCCAGACAACCTTGGTTTCCTCTTTTGTTACAACTCTCTCCGATTGGGAACCTCTCTGGTTAGGCCATACACCGGATTTAATATCATAGGAGAATGAAATAATGTTACATCCCAACATCAGGTGCTTGGCCCTCATGGCTTGGATGTTGATAGGCTAACACTATTCAAGCTCAATCTGCCGGCCGGTGTAACTGATGTCCTTTTGGCCTGCAGGAGGGCCTCAACAACAAAATCCTATTCATGCAGATGGAAGAAGTTTGCTGTCTGTTATGAGGACCATTCCCTAGATCCTTTTGCCTGTCCCACACAAAAATGTCATGAGTGTCTTCTATACCTCTCTGAGTCTGGATTTAAGACCAACTCAGTTAGGTTCGCCATGGTGCAATTTTGAGCTTATCGAGGTGTATAGGGAAAACCCATCTCTATACAGCCTTTAGTTATTCGTTTCATGCGGTATTTGCTTCTCTTGAAGCCTTCATAGAAACCAACTGCAATGTCTTAGGACCTCAATGTGGTTCTTTCAAATTTAATGAAAGCTCCTTTTGAGCCACTAAATTCCTGCCCTCTAAAGTTTTTGACCTGGAAAGTTTTGGTTTTGGTGTTGGTCACTTCAGCACACTAGTTGAGCAAGCTTCAAGCTCTTGTAGTTCATCCACCTTACACTAAATTCCATCATAATAGAGTGGTCCTCCATACTCATCTTAAATTCCTTCCAAAAGTGGTATCAGATTTCCATCTGAGTCGGTCATTCTATCAACATTTTTCCCAAAACCTCACACTCATAAAGGGGAACCTGCACTGTACATTATTAGACTGTAACCGAGTCTTAGCCTTTTATTTGGAGTGGACTAAAGCCCATAGAAAGTCCATCCTGCATTTTGATTCTTTTGACCCCAACAAGCTAGGGGTTACCGTCTCCAAATGCTCTCTTTCAATTTTGTTGGCAGACTGCATCTCTTTCACTTGTGCCCAGGTAGGCCTTAGCCTTGAAGATCATGACACAGCTCACAATGTTAGAGCCATAGTTGTGTCGGTGGCCCACTTGCATTCAGTCTCCATGGAAGAGATTTGCAAAGCTGCAACGTGGACTTCAGTCCACTTATTCAGATCTTGCTAGTGTCTAGAGGGGGATTACTGACATGACAGTAACTTCAGCCAATCAATACTACAGAATCTGTTTGGGGAATTAAATCCAGATCCACCTCCCCCCTTCCCCCCCCCCCCCCCAGCCGATTATTTTCTGTTCAGGCTACCTTTAAAAATTCAAAATGCCCATTGCCAACAAAAACAAACTGCTTAGCCCCTGTTGGGTGACTCTCAACTGCCTTTATTTTGTTAAGATAGCCTGTAGTTAGGGAGGCATACATGAGTACTTTTTTCCTGCTTGTCCACGGGGAAAAAAGGTAGTTATTCACCTGTAGCAAGTGTACTTTCAGGCGAGCTCAGTCAGATGACATCACCCATACTTGAGTAAAGTAACTACCTTTTCTGTTACCTTAGCATCACTGTTGTCAGTCCTGAAATTGGTAGGTAAAGCAGCAACTGAGCACTCACCTGTTTGTTTGTTTGTTTTCTTTAGGTCACCCTTTGCTTCCGGATTTCTTTTTAGATGATGATCCAGACACATTGATTGGTAAAATGGAAGAATTTGGTAAGAAGCATTAGTTAAATTCCATAAATGGTTAACCAATCACAGACAAGCTTATTGGAATGTTGGGAGGTGGTCAAACTAATCTCTTAATAGTATAATGAAAGATAATAATCAGAAATGAGCAAGAGAAAGGAGAGACTGTTGCAGAGACTATTTTTCTAGCTGTGCCTGTTAGCCTATTTTACTATTCCACTTTCAGGTTAGAATCTGACCCCTTAAGTACCCACTGCTGTTATTTGTTTTGTGCCTTTATTATGACCACAATAGTTAGCTAAAGCAGTCCAGAGTGTGCATGATTGTCAGCCTTCTGCTACAGCCATCTAGAGCATGATGACACTAAGGAAAAGATGGTACCAAGTAGAATGTTCAAGAACTCAACACAGGATACAGAAACCAGAAAGAAAACTGACACCTAAAAATTCTAAAATGTAGAGGAACAGGAACAGTTTGGAAGATTAATATGGGGTGATCACTTGGTGTAACCCAGAAAACTGGTATTGTATCATCAATGCTGTATTATGTAAAGATCTCAAATTTACCTATGATTGAGAACATTAGGGACATGTACTGAGTATTCTTCCTATGGAGAGACAAGGAGAAAAGCCCTTTAATGCGTCAGGCCCTGAATCTGTATCCATCTGTATCCTGTTTCTTAATATTCGCAGCACAGCTGCTTGAAAAGGTACAGAAATTCATGCAAACTCTGTTATTCATGGGAAAACACAAATTGGTGACTTTCTGCAACTATTTGTAATACTACTATAGATTTTCAATGCTGTTAGCAGGGCTGACACTTTGGGGTTGATTTTTATAAGGTGCTGCAGAAAGTGACCAACCATTTATGCGTGCAAATCATGTGTTTTCAGCGACATGCATGAATGGGTGCTTACGCATATACTTTAGGGAGTTGCTATTCTGTAAGCATGTATGTCGGGCTGATCATGCATACTTTCACTGTGAGTATGTATATTGGCAAGGCGCAAATTTACCCATCTAAATGATAAAATATTATAATTTATGCATGTTCTTGATAAATCTAGGTATAGGCATTTACACCTGCCATAGAACTGGTGTAAGAGCTCATGCCTAGATTTAATGTTTGTTATTGACCACTTATACCCTTATTTTATAAAATATGCCCATACCTGACTTTATAAAATAGGTGCTAGTTAAATGCCTGTGAGATTCAGCAGCTTATGTTCAGACTATTCAGCAGATTATGTTCAGTAGTAACTTAAAAAAGCTGTATAAACAGTCCGGTCGACTTCTAACAAGAGTTTTCTGCCCTTGGATCAGGAGTTGAGAAGACAGTAACTGGAATTTGGGGTCTGTCTTATGTAGAAATTCTTATGGGCTATACAATCCTCTGTTTGATTTGTTTCAAAGCCTCCATATTTCTTAATAGGAAAACAAACTTGAAGAATACCATCTCAAAATCGTATCTGAATCTAAATCAATTATAGCATTCCTGTTCACTATAGAGTTTCTTGCCAGCATTCTAAAACGTCTCACTAGCAGTGGTCTGGCAGAATATCTTCTTTCTGGACTCCCATGCTTGCCCCTATTAATTATTTCCAAGTGTGTAACCAGATACTGTCTTAGCTTCCAGTAGTTTTAATGAATTGATGTTTAGGTAACCAGTTTATAGTTACTTGGTTTCTGTTAAGTACCCTTTTTTAACATTGACAGTACGTGTATTTTTTACCTAGTAATGAAGGACTTGTCCCTCTAATTGATTCCTGAAATGTGTGCTTGATGTGAACTTATCCTTCCTTGATACTAAACATTATGTTGGTAGGTGCTTCTGCTGCTTTCAAAAAAGGGAACAAAGAGGCAGTGCACACAGGACCTGTGGCAGAAACCTTCAGAACAATTAAGGGTTCTCTTAATGAAGAGATAGTGAAATCTGTTCAAGGTGTTTTCCAGTTTGAACTGTCAGGTAAGGGGAATTTGTTTTTTTCCTGTAATGACTAAGGCAGGGCTCGACACACCCCAGGCACCAGGTTGCCATGGCAACCAAAACATTAGTCCTAGTGCCTGGGGCTCAGAGCAGATGGACAGAAGAAGGCCTGTGAGATCTGGTGTCTGCCCATAAGGAATCCCAACCCCCGTGGACAGAAGCACTGCAGAGTGCCGCAATTGTGGCCAGGAAAGTTTGTGTCTGCCTGCAGTGATCCCAACCCCTATGGGCAGAAGTGCTGAAAAGGTCTACAGCAGGGGTGTCCAACACTGTCCTGGAGGGCCGCAATCCTGGCAGGGTTTTGGGATAGCCCTAATGAATATGCATGAGATATATATGCATTAGAGAGATCCTGCCAACCTGACTGGTTTGTGGCCCTCCAGGCCTGTATTTGGAGACCCCTGTCTTACATCTCTGTTATTTAAGATTGTGAGTGGGCAAGGTGCAGATGTCCTAGACATCAAAAAGAGTAGATAGAATTTGTTACATTCCTCCTCGCTTCTCACCACATATCTCATGCATATTCATTAGGGCTATCCCAAAACCCTGCCAGGATTGCGGCCCTCCAGGACAGGGTTGGACACCCCTGGTCTACAGTCATGGCCTGGAGAGCCGGTATGGGTTGGGTAGTTGCACAGCCTTCCAAAAAAAAAAAGGTTAGTAATTAAAACCTACTGCCCCTTTAATTTATTCAGCGGTCTGTTTGAATGGTGGGAAGGGATGGGAATGGAGGGCAAGGGGGTAAGTGCAAGAGGGGGAGATAGAAGGGGAGAGTCTGGAGGTAGGGGAGAGACAGAAGGAGAGAGGTTGGAGTGAGGATGGAAGGAATAAATGCTTGGGAAGTAAAGGGCACAATATATATGTGCAAAAGGCACACCCTTCTTCCGCTACAAATGCAAGCACACCCACCTCTGCAGCACACATGCATAGACATGTCCATCTCTGCACCAGGCACATGCAGACCACCCCCACCTCCATACCACACACACACACACAGGTGTAGCACAGTGAGTTTGTGGGGGTGGTTGGAGAGGGAAGAGAAGGAATGGGGTCACTGCCTTTTGCTGGCACTGTGCAGTGGCCTATTAAGAGCCTGTATTTATTAAGCTTTCTCCCAGGCCTTAAAACCTTAAAAAATAATTGTGATACACCTTTTCAGGAAGTCAGTCCTCACATATGGGTGACGTTGGTACCGACAGAGCCCTCGTGGAATCATCTCTCCAGTTTTCAAAGAAAGGCTTTGGGAGATGTACCACGCATGCATGGTCCCCTTCCTGCCCAAAGGTACCATCTTGCCTCAGTCTCCTTTTTTCCGTGGAGCCCTTCAGACATTTGTCCAGTTTCCCCTGGAAAAAGTGTCTTCCTTATCGTTCCTCCAGTTTAGTCCTCCACCTCTGGGTAGTGTACCTCCTCCTGCAGCTTGTAGACTGGGCATGTCAAAATCATGACCACTGGATGTAGCCTGCTGGTCTCTCCCATCATCCCCCAGTGTGTCCACTCTCCATGCAGCAGGAGGACGTAGTGAGCCTAGGTGCTGGGCTCACTTGAGGAACAGATAAGGAGCACTTAGTCAGGACTTAGTTTTGAAAAATTTTAATTCTAATTTTAATTTACATTTTGCTTTTAATTCCAATTGGCAGAGATTGATTAAAATCCCTTTAATTGTTTTAATCTAATTTCTTTAAATCTAGTTTAATTTAATGTAATCCTTAATTTGAGGTCTGTGTCTTTAAATTAAAAAGAAGAAAAAAAAAAAACGCCCGCCTAGCTTCCCTGTCTTTCATTTCAGCTCGATCAAGCATTCGCCGGTTCGGATCTCTCTCCCTTGACTGTACAGGAGAGAGCTCCGCGATCCGTGCAGGCACACTGAAGCTGTGAGCGACAGAGACTCTCCTTCCTGGTGGGATCTTCGGCTTTCTCCTGTTGAGCAGACAGAGCAGCTCTCGCCGCGGCTGCTGATCGTAGCAGCGATGAGCGGCAATGCGGCTTGAGGGTCTGCTGACTTCGCGGTGGCAGGAGCGGGCTTCTTTGTTTTTCGGCCCTGCAGGTAAGGCCTTCGGGCTCTGTCGGGGTGTTGGGAGCTGGTTACATCAGCGGCAGTTTTTGGCGCCAAATTTCTCTGGCGGAGAGGGCGGCCTTTTTCCCTGCACATTTGTACCGCGTGACGGGGGTTACAGCAGCTGCGTGTTTAGAACAGACACCATGCCACACAGCTAGGTTATTATTTCGGTTTGTCATTCCATTTTCGGTGAGTCCCTTCAGCTTTAGCGGGGGCTTCTTGGAGTGTTTTAATTTTATATTTATTTTTGTTTAAAAAAAAAGGGTAACAGTTTTCCTTTCCATCTTTTTTTTCTTTCTTGGCAAGCCGTTGTTAGAGGTTTAGCCAATGTCATCACGGCCACAGTGTGTGGTCTGTGGTTCACGCAGGGGCACAGTCGCTGACACCGGAATCTGTTGGGGCTGCGTTTCTGTTTCTACAAGCGTAGAGCAGCAGATGGAGAATACTGTGGTTCTGGATTCTTTGGCTCCATCAGCTGTGGCTAGAGAGGAGGCGCTTCTAGTCTCTCAGCCAGGGGCCTCTCAGGAGGCTCTGCTGGGTCCATCAAGTGCGTTAACCACAGTAGGTTCAGGACCGCAGCTCGGGGATTTATGTCCAGATTTTGTGTTAATTATGCATCAGGCATTCTGTTTGAGATGTCAGGAGAAACTACCTGAGCCATTACCGATGACGATTCCCATGCAGCAATCCCGCTCAGGGGAGTCTGATAGCCCTTCTTCGAAGCCCCCAAAAAGGTCAAAGACTCGGGAACTTTCTTGCCCAGATTTGGAGTGGCATGAAGCAGATGAGGCCGAAGTAGATCTTGAAACCGGTGTGGACGAATTGGAGGAAGGAGAAATTCCTGAGCCTGAGGATCAGGCGAAAATCATTTGCGTATTCCGGAAGGATGAGCTGATGGTGCTTATCACGGAATCACCCCAGATGCTAAATCTCGCTACGGCTCAGCCGATGGACAAAGAGGGAGTGGAAGATCCCATTATTCAAGCGGTGAGACAGGCTCAGGTGGTGTTTCCCATCCACCGGGTGGTAGATCGGATGATCCAGGAGGAGTGGGATCAGCCAGAGGCAGGTCTACGAGGGGTAAGGACCATGAACAGACTTTATCCCCTAGCGGATAAGGACAAAGAGAGGTTTCGTTCTCCACGAATTGATGCGGCAGTCTCAGCGGTCACAAAAAAGACCACAATCCTGATGGAAGGTAGCGCGGCCTTAAAGGATGCATAGGATAGAAAAGTTGAAACAATCTTTTGAGGCTAACACTTTACAACAGTCGCCGCAACTAGAGCAAGAAAGTGTAAGGGAGCTAGATCGGCTGGATTCTGGTTCGGTGTATTTGGCAGATGTGCACTACGACTTGATCAGAACGCTGGCAAATAGTATGGCTTTGTTGGTTGCCGCCCGGAGATCCTTCTGATTGAGGAATTGGGCGGCAGATCCCTCATCTAAGTCGCGCCTCAGTAAGCTTCCTTTTAAAGGGAAGTTGTTGTTGGATATGATCTTGACAAGTTGGTTAAGGATTTAGGAGAGAGTAAGGGCGGAAGGCTCCTGGAGAATAAACCTAAACAAGGGAAATCTTTGCCGGCCTTTCGGGGGCAGTTTTGAGATTTTAAGAGGTTTGTACTTCCCACTTGGGTGATTTTCAAAGAGGAAGATTTGCTTCTGGAGCTCAGGGGTTTCGTGGGTTTTGTGGAGCAAGTAGAGGTTTTGCAGCGGCTTCTGCAGCGACTACTCAAAAACCACAATAAAAGGAGGTGGGTCCCGGCGGGAAGTCAGCCAATAGGAGGATGTCTTCGGGCATTCCTTCCCGCCATGACCCAAATCACGTCCGACCAGTGGGTGCTGGAGAGCATTCGCGAAGGTTACGCACTGGAGTTGGCAAGGCCAGTGCTGGACTCGTTTGTGATGTCTCCCTGCAAAGGTCAACAGAAAACTCTTGCGATTCGTCGTACGTTAGACCGGCTTTTACAGTTGGGAGCAGTAGTGCCGGTTCCTATAGCGAATTACGGCTTGGGTCGATACTCCATCTATTTCGTGGTGCCAAAGAAAGATGGGTCGCTCCGTCCTATTCTGGATCTAAAAGGGGTGAATCGCTGTCTTAGAGTGCCGCATTTCAGAATGGAAACGTTGAGGTCGGTCATTGTGGCGGTTCACCAAGGAGAGTACTTGACTTCTCTCGATCTCACAGAAGCGTATTTACACCTACCCATCAGAGAATTTTATCAAAAGTTTCTGCGGTTCGCTGTCCCTTGGGGACATTATCAGTTCCAAGCATTGCCATTCGGTCTGGCGACGGCGCCACGCACTTTCACCAAGATTATGGTGGTGGTAGCAGCGGCATTACAGAAGGAAGGGGTTCTGGTTCACCCTTATCTTGACGATTGGCTGATTCGGGTGAAGTCGAAGGCCGAGAGCGTTCGGGTTACAGACAAGGTGGTGAAGTTTCTACAGAGCCTCGGATGGGTGGTCAATGCGACCAAGAGACGCTTATTTCCATCCCAGGATCTCGAATATCTGAGAGTTCAGTTCGACACCAAGAGCGGAGCGGTGTTTCTGCCGAATCGTCGAATGCAAGTACTTCGATGGTTGGTACGCCAGTTCAGGTCCGTTCCGGCGCCCTCAGCATGGACTTACCTTCGAGTGCTGGGAACTATGGCGGCAACGTTGGAAGTAGTTTCATGGGCCAGATTTCATATGCAACCTCTACAGAGAGCGCTACTTCGCCAGTGGTCACATCAGTCCGACTCGCTGAACGAACGTCTTCCCTGTTCTCTCCGGGTCAGGCAGTCCCTTCAGTGGTGGTTGCTACCGGGATCTCTGACAGCAGGGATGCCTCTGGAACAGCCGGAGTGGCTTCCTTTGCTGACGGATGCGAGCCTGGCAGGATGGGGAGCACATTGCGGAGATGTTTTCGCGCAAGACACTTGGACTGCACAGGAGAGCCAGTGGTCAGTCAACCAGCTAGAACTGAGAGCGGTCTGCCTGGTGTTACAGACGTTCGAAGCTGCGGTGACAGCTCGAGCGGTGCGAGTGCTGTCCGACAACTCCACGACGGTGGCTTACATCAATCGACGGGGCGGAACAGGAAGTGTGGCCATGGAAGCCGAAACAGAGGCTCTGTTTTCTTGGGTAGAGCATCGACTTCCAGCGATCTCGGCAGTGCACATTGCTGGGAAGGACAATGTGATGGCAGATTTTCTCAGCAGGGTCCGAGTAGCTGCCGGAGAATGGGAGTTGCATCCGGACATGTTCGCGCAGATAGTTCACAAATGGGGACCGCTGATAATGGATCTCATGCAATGTTCCCTCTAATTTTCTGTAGGCTGTGTGCGCATAAAATATCAGCTGTGCGGCTTTTGAAGGAAGGTTACATTTTTTGTGCGCTACATAACGACACTTGGAATTATATACTTTTAAATTTGACTACACATTAGAATACAGTATGTACACCACATTGATGTTAATCAAATTAAATGAAAATAGACGATTACTAAATGAAGCGGAACATTTCTAGTAATTACAATCACAAATGTGGTATTATTTCAGTTAATTTTTATTGAAAGCCATTGGTATTCCATGTAAATAATATTTCTCCAGGACCAAGCAGGAAGTCAGTCCTCACATATGGGTGACGTCGGCGCCGACGGAGCCCTCGCGGAGCAATTTTCCCCAGCTTTCAAAGAAAGCCTTTGGGAATTGCAGCGCGCATGCGCGGTCCTCTTCCCGCCCAAGGGTGCCATCTTGCTCAGTCTTCTTTTTTCCACGGAGCCCTACAGACGTTGCCTGTGATTCCCCGCAGAAAAGTTGATTTTTCTCTATTTTCACTGTTTTTCTTCGGTTCGACGCCGGTTCTTTTCCCGCCCGGACTCGCGACGCCGGTTGCGAGTCCGTCCTTTATTTTTCGGTTTTTTGTCCTTCGTGACAGATTTCGCGCTTTTTTTTCCTTTTTCCCTGGCTGCCCGGTCGTTCGACCTCGCAGGGGCCCTTTTTCCCCCGATGGCGGCCAGTGGTTTCAAAAAGTGTGACCTCTGTAAGAAACTTATGTCTCTTACAGACACTCATGACTTCTGCCTCCGCTGCCTCGGCCCAGATCATGACCCCATGATCTGCGGGCCATGCGGCAAAATGTCCTCAAAAGCATTGAGGAGTCGGCAGCACCAGCGGGAACGTATCTTCTCTGACTCCGGCCGGGCTCGGACCTCGTCAGAGGCTTCGACGTCTCGGGACACTGGTCCTGAGCATCGTCGCAGTTCCTCTGAAAGGGGGTCTCCTACCCGGGAGCATCATCGGAAGAAGAAACCCGCGAGGGCGGGATCGGTGGACGCTCCTGGTTCCTCGAGGGCCAGGTCGCATAGCCCCGATTCCCGTCCCGGGTCCTTGGAGTCGGAAAGGCCGTCAAAACATCCTCGACTCGAGGTGGACTTGCCCGCTCACGTAAGTACTGTTGTCCTCGTGGACTCGCCTCCGAAGGACCCGACGTCGGGCCCGACGCTGTCGGGGCCCGAGTCGGGGGCTGCTGGGTCTCCTGAGCTCGGACTCAGGTTGACGGCCTTGGAGTGCAGTTTGTCTGCCTTCTTGGACCAGCAGCGGGCATTGATCGCTGGCCTCGCTGGCGCTTCTGCCCTGACCGCCGGGACGTCGACCTCCAAGTCGACCCCGGAGACCGAGCCGATCCTCGAGTCCATGAGGGCTCGAGTCGATCCTCGGTCGAGGTCTCCTTCGGCTTCCCGCTCGGGACCGAGGTCGTTGACGCCGACTCCCTCGGCGTCGGGGCGGATGGCATCAGTGCCCGCCCGACCAGAGCCGGTCGACTCCTCCTCCGAGGAGTCGGCCTGGGAATCTGAGGACGAAGAGTCACCTGGTTCCTTTCGGACTCGGTGTGTCCCTTCGGACTCCCCCGAGTCCGAACCTCGGAGACGGTCCCCCCCGGAGGATACCCGGTTCTCGGACTTCGTGAGGGATATGGCCAAAGCCTTGGCCTTCCCTGCGGATCCCGAGGAGGAGCCTCGAGTCGAAGAACTCGATGCCCTCCAATATGACTCTCCCCCGAAGGAGGCCTTTATTGTACCGGTTCCTCCCATGCTGGAACGGCTTCTCTTCTGCATGTGGGAGAGCCCGGCGTCGTCGCCGGTGTTAAGCAAGCGGGTCGATTCCATTTATCGAGTCCGCAAGAGCCCCGGGTTCCAGAAGGCACAACTACCGCACCATTCCATGGTGGTGGAATCGGCCATGCATAGACTGAAGAGTCAAAAAATGCACTCCTCGGTGCCCCCTGGTAGGGAAGCCCGAAGCCTGGATGCCCTCGGTAGGAAGTGCTTCCAGGGCTCTATGCTTGCTTGTCGAGTCCAGACATACCAGCTCTACATGGGCATGTATCTCCGAGACCTGGCTAAGGAAATAGCCGGGTTCTCCGCTGGTCTCTCCAACGAACCTTTGCAGAGGTTCCAATCCTTGTCTACTGGTATTCGGGAGTGCTCCAAGTTTATCTCTCGAACAGCCTATGATGGTTTTGAGGCTTCGGCTCGAGTAGCCGCGGCCGGCATCGGTGGACGCCGCCAGGCTTGGCTTCAGACGTCCGACCTCGAGCCCTGGGTACAGGACAAGTTGGTCGATGTCCCCTGCCGAGGTGATAACCTCTTTGGCAAGCCCATGGATGAGAAGGCTGCACAAATCGAGACGGAGACTCTCACCAGGACTCGTCTCTCTAGGAAGACCTCTGCCCCTTCTCAAAAGAAGAAGGCCTCGGGGGAAAAAAAGCCCTTTTACCCGAGGAAAGGTGCTGCCTATAAATACTACCCTCAGTATCAGGCCTCACCAGCTCCCCCACAGGGGAAGCAGGCCAAGGGACGGGGTAATGGGTCCCGTAGGCAGCAAGCCCCCAAGCCTGCACCACCGGCCCCTGCTCAGCAGGGTGGGGGTTTTTGACTTTCTCAGCATAGCCTCTCCCCCTCAGCTGGTTTCTCTCAGCACAGGAGGCCGGCTGGTCCACTTTGCCCACGGGTGGTCCAACATCACCACAGATACCTGGGTGCTTCAGATAGTTCAAAAGGGCTATCTTCTTCATTTTCACCAGGTACCTCCCTCCTACTTTCCAGGGGAGCCTTCCATACTCCCTCTGCACAGGGACTTACTCCTTCAGGAGTTAGCAAGTCTTGTTCAGGAACAAGCCGTGGAACCGGTGCCCCACCACCTGAAGGGTCAAGGGTTTTATTCCAGATACTTCCTGATTCCGAAAAGAACAGGAGGCATCAGACCCATCCTAGACTTGCGAAACCTCAACAAGTTCCTTGCAAAGGAAAAGTTCAAAATGCTTACCCTTGGAATCCTGCTGCCCTACCTCCAGCAGGGAGACTGGCTATGCTCCTTAGATCTAAAGGATGCGTATACTCATATCCTTATTCATCCTGACCACAGACAATACCTCAGGTTTGTTGTGGGCGGACACCATTACCAGTACAGAGTACTGCCTTTCGGCCTATCCTCCGCCCCCAGAGTGTTCACCAAATGCCTAGCAGTGGTGGCGGCCTATCTGAGACTTCAAGGTCTCTTTGTGTTCCCATACCTGGACGACTGGCTCATCAGGGCCCCGTCTGCCCAAGAAGCCACTCAGGCTACCCATCGCACTGTGGCTCTGCTCCAGCACTTGGGTTTTGTCATAAACTTCGCAAAGTCCACTTTGCTCCCCTCTCAAAATCTAGAATTCATCGGCGCCAGGTTGGACACTCTTCAGGCGCGGGCCTTCCTGCCTCTGGACAGGGCCCAGAGGCTCATGGATCTCGCCAGCCGCTTTCACAGCAATTCCCTGGTCTCGGCCAGGCAATTTCTGAGACTGCTCGGCCATATGGCTTCCACGGTCCATGTAACCCCCAATGCCCGCCTGAACATGCGACCTGCTCAATGGTGCCTTCGCAAACAATGGCATCAGGCCACTGGGAGCCTAGCGGACTACGTACAGATCTCCGACCAGCTGGTCTCCTCTCTGAGATGGTGGCTTCATCTGCCAAACCTAGTGCTGGGGGTGACTTTTCAGCCCCCCACACATTCTCGGGTCCTGACGACCGATGCTTCTCTCCAGGGTTGGGGAGCACATTGCCAAGGGACTTGTACTCAGGGTCTCTGGACTCCTTGGGAGTCCGCTCAGCAGATCAACTTCCTGGAGCTCAGGGCCATCCGCCTAGAGCTCAAAGCCTTCTCTCACCTGATTTCTCACCAGTCGGTACTTGTCCAGACAGACAATCAGGTTGCCATGTTCTACGTGAACAAACAAGGCGGAACCGGCTCCTTCCTTCTCTGTCAGGAAGCACAGAAGCTCTGCTCTTGGGCCGTCCATCGCAACCTCGTCCTCAAAGCTGTCTATCTCCCAGGTCAAGAAAACTACCTGGCAGACAAACTAAGCAGGATCCTCCAACCGCACGAGTGGAGATTGGATCCGCTTGTGGTTCAGCGGATCTTTCTCCGGTGGGGCCTCTCCACCATGGATCTGTTCGCCAGTCCTCTGAACCGGCAGCTTCCCAGATTCTGCTCTCGAGAGCCGCATCCTCTCCGGGTAGCGGCGGATGCTTTTCTGATTCCATGGTCCACAGGCCTCTTGTATGCCTTTCCACCCATGCCTCTGGTGTCTCGGACGCTCTTCAAAGTTCTCAGAGACAAGGCGTCGGTGATCCTAGTGGCTCCCCGGTGGCCGAGACAACCTTGGTTCCCGCTTCTGATGCAGCTGGCGGTGGACACCCCTCTTCCTCTGGGGTTTCAGCCCGACCTCCTCTCGCAGGATCAGGGGACGCTCCTGCACCCCAACCTTCGGTCTCTTCATCTGATGGCCTGGCTGCTGAAAGGGTAGTCCTTGCTCCTCTCCAGCTACCTCCAGATGTGGAAGAGGTCGTCTTGGCCTCCAGGAGGCCTTCCACCCGGAAGTCCTACGCTCTTAAGTGGCGTCGGTTCTCCGTCTGGTGTACTCAGCAGTCACATGACCCCTTCTCCTGTTCAACATCTGTGGTCTTGCAGTACTTGCTTTCCCTTTCCAATCTTGGACTTAAGTCCAACTCGGTCAAGGTCCACCTCAGTGCTATTTCTGCGCACCACCTACCGGTGGATGGTAGGCCTCTTTCCAGCCACCCTCTGGTGGCTCGTTTTCTCCGGGGCCTCCTACTCCTTAAACCACCTTTGCGCCTGCCAGCCCCGAACTGGGATCTCAATGTGGTTTTACAGCGGCTTACCTGTCCGCCTTTTGAGCCTATGGCTACCTGTCCTCTTCGTTTTCTTTCCTGGAAAACCTTGTTCTTGGTAGCCCTCACTTCTGCTAGACGCGTTAGTGAGCTGCAGGCCCTGGTATCTGATCCTCCTTACACTAGGTTCTACAAGAACCGGGTAGTCCTACGGACTCACCCTAAGTTTCTTCCTAAAGTGGTTTCCCCTTTTCACATCAACCAGGAGGTGGTACTTCCGACCTACTTTCCCAGGCCACACTCCAGCCGAGCTGAAATGGTCCTGCATACTCTGGACTGTAGAAGGGCGCTGAACTTCTACCTTGACCGTACGCGGGAGCACCGAAGGGCTGCTCAGCTCTTCGTGTCTTATGACCCCAACAAGTTGGGGCTCCCTGTCTCCAAGTGTACTCTGTCCATCTGGATTGCGGACTGCATCGCTTGGGCTTACGAGGCTGCGGGCCTCGTGCTGGAAGGTAGAGTCACCGCTCATCGTGTTCGGGCGAAGGCTACGTCAGTGGCTTACCTCCGCTCTGTTCCGTTGGCAGACATCTGCCGGGCCGCTACTTGGTCTTCAAGCCAGACTTTTGCAGCCCATTACTGCCTGGAGAGGGAGTCCCGCAGGGACAGTGCTTTCGGACAGGCAGTCCTCCGTAACCTCTTCGAGGTATAGGCAACTCCTACCCTCCATCCCGGATGTTGGGCTACCGGTTGGAGACGTATTCAGAGAAGATTCCTTCCTT
Source organism: Ichthyophis bannanicus (assembly GCA_033557465.1). Classification (NCBI taxonomy): domain Eukaryota; kingdom Metazoa; phylum Chordata; class Amphibia; order Gymnophiona; family Ichthyophiidae; genus Ichthyophis; species Ichthyophis bannanicus. The sequence goes on along the minus strand of CM066032.1, from coordinate 674,835,312 downwards.
CTGTGCTGCTGAGCTAGAGGGAGCTCATTTTTGTGCTTAGGGTCTCCGTTAGCCTTAAGCTTCGGAGTCCCATATGTGAGGACTGACTTCCTGCTTGGTCCTGGAGAAATCGTAGTTACTCACCTGTAACAGGTGTTCTCCAGGAGCAGCAGGAATCAGTCCTCACAACCCTCCCTCCTCCCCTTGGAGTTGCAGTTTTATGCTTTCGTTTTTGCTAATTTTTGCTGTCTTTTAGCTATGTCATCTGACTGAGCAAGATGGCACCCTTGGGCGGGAAGAGGACCGCGCATGCGCGCTGCAATTCCCAAAGGCTTTCTTTGAAAGCTGGGGAAAATTGCTCCGCGAGGGCTCCGTCGGTGCCGACGTCACCTATATGTGAGGACTGATTCCTGCTGCTCCTGGAGAACACCTGTTACAGGTGAGTAACTACGCTATGTATGGAAGATGAGTTCGGTGTCCTACATGGATTGGTGGGTTCACCCCTAAACAAAGACATGGGGAGAGGTGGCCTGCACAGAGCAACAGGTGCACCTACTCTTGCCATCTTGCTGGGCAGACTAGATGGACCATGCTGGTCTTTATCTGCCGTCACTTACTATGTTCTCAAAATTTCTCTCTTCGATCTTTCAAATGTACCCAGTCTGAATAAATTTTATCAAGGTCTATTGATCCGCCATCTTGAAGATGACTCTTAACACGCATCAGCATTTCCAAATGTTCTAACTGTAAGCGATTCCTTATTTTGGTTTTTAAACTGTTCATCAAGCTGAAACCACGCTCACAATCCGCACTAGAAGCCAAAAATGTTCCACCAATATCGATCAGTTTCGCTAAATCTGCAAACTGAGCATTCTGAAATGCCAAAGTCACCATATCTACTAACCATATATTTAACCAAAGTCGCAGTCAATATCTCATACAACAGAGGCTGTATCATAGGAAGAATCACACGGAGGTGTGCTGAGAGGATTAGAAACAGAATCACACAAATAAATATACTAATAGTAAGATAGTGCTCTGCACGCTATAATTCTGTACAAGCTATGAGGGGCGGGAGAAACCGCCGCAGCGATACATAAATGAATGACCGAAAGAAACTAAATTATATCATCTATTAAAGCTACATTACTGTACAGCAAAAAAATGCTACAAGGTGAAAGTAAAACATAGGCGATCCGTCCAAAACAGAGAAGATGTGATCAGATAAAAACGTCATAAATTTAAAAACATAAATGACCAGCGAATAAGAACATAAGATATGCCATACTGGGTCAGACCAAGGTCTATCAAGCCCAGTATCCTGTTTCCAACAGTGGCCAATCCAGGTCATACGTACCTAGCAGTTTCCCCAAAAGACACTCATGGCAAGAGTTCTGACAAAAATTGTTAAAAGTTTTTGCTTAGGGTTCTGGGACAAAGGGGTTTAGTTGTAAAGTTAAGGTACAGCAAAACCTTGAGACTCATACATACTCTTTGTATTTTTTTAAATTGCATAAATATAAACAAAATAAGAGAAAATCACCACCCCAGAAAGTTATGTACACCCTGACAAACACTAGTAAATATTTTCACAGGAGTCACCAAAAAGAGATAATGTAAAAAACTAAAATAAAACCTCCAATGAATTGTGAATAGGTAAATCCATTTCTGCATACCTTTTAACTAACTGCTTTTCATAAACATCTAATTTTTAAAGGCTATACCTAAACAGCAGCACAACCCTTTTTTCTAAGGCCCTAGATCACTGATCTATAAGCAATTAAAATCCTTTACGCATAACTCAGCATCATGAAGGCAGAAAGTCTCCCAAGAACCAAAGTTTGCTTTTTTTTTTTCCTGTTAGTTTCCAGCACCCCACATCTACACTTTCTATGCTGGTCTTCCAAGATGACAACTCTCCCCCCTCCCCAGCCCGCCAATTGTCCTCTGACTGTTTAATTTGTACCCTCTTTCACAGGGTTCCTATGCCTGTTCTCGCCAGCCCTTTGGGGAAACCACCTGCATCCAGCGCAGCGGCGATGGGGTACTGCTGCTGGTGGCGGGGTGACGGTGTGGGAGGCGGCTGCGGCGCGGCTGGGCGCAGTACAGACATGCAGGCAGCCCGCAAGCGGGAGAGATAGAGAGGGAAGACGAAGGACCCCAAATCGAGGAGCTGCCGCTGCTTGCTCTTCCTTGCCCAGGCCCGCCGTCTCCTCTTCCTCCTGTACACTAGTCAGATTACTATACGGAAAAAGCATAGATATGCACTCACCAGCTCCGCTGCCGATAGCCCATCCCCAGGCAGCAGTCCCGGAGCAGTGTGTTGCTCTCGCATGTGGCACTGAAGGCTGGCTGAGGGAGGGATTAGAGGAGGTGCGTGGCTGGCAGGCAGGCACAAGAGCAGAAAGAGGCTGGCTTGCTGGCTGCCCCTCCCTTTTATTTCCCTCTAGCCTGTCATGATTCGTCAATCGTCGTCACATGTGAGAGGAGTGGGGCAGGGGACTCAGTGCAGACAGAGGAGAGATTCGGAATCGGAAGTGACGAAATGGCAGTAGATCGGTGGTGCAGCCGCGGCCTTAAAAGACCCAAGGTTTGAAAACTCATCATGAAATCGGTAATTTTTGTGCGCTCCTTTAAAGGTTGTGTGTGCTCGCTCGGTGAGGTGTGTGCGCGCGCACACGCACACAGCTTAGAGGGAACAGTGATCTCATGGCGACATTTCAGTCGGCAAAAATGGGTCGTTTTTTACAGCAGACGACGCGAGAGGATGTCGGAAGGAATCGACGCACTGATACAACGGTGGCCGTCGTCAGGTCTCCTCTATGTTTTTCCTCCGTGGGCGCTCATAGGTCAGGTGGTCCAGTGTATCAAGCTCATCAGGGAAAAGTGTTGTTGGTAGCCCCGGGCTGGCCAAGGCGCCCGTGGTACGCCGACCTCATACGGTTGCTCAACGGGAATCCTTGAAGGTTACCAACATTGGAGAATCTGTTGCTACAGGGTCCTCTTCGAATGTCACAGGTGGATCGGTTCTCGCTTACGGTATGGCCATTGAAAGGGCAAGGTTAAGGAAAAAAGGTTACTCGGCAGTAGTCATCACAACTTTACTTCGAGCAAGGAAGAAGTCCACATCCGTTGCATATGTGCGCATATGGCGTATTTTTGAGGACTGGTGCTCGCGGAGGCAAGTTCACGCGGCAACAGTATCCATTCCCTTGGTGTTGAGTTTCCTGCAAGACTGGTTTGATAAGAGTCTAGCAGCCAGCTCCTTGAGAGTCCAATTAGCTGCCCTGTCTTGCTATAGGGGCAAAGTCCAGGGACTGGCTCTAGGTTCGCATGCAGATGTGTTACGTTTTCTTAAAGCAGTTACCAGACTGCGGCCCTCTCATAGAATCATGGTTCTGCCGTGGGATCTCAACTTGGTTTTAGCGGCGTTAGCTAAAGAACCATTTGAGCCCTTACTTCAGGCGTCGGTTAAGGATTTAACCTTAAAGACAGTGTTTTTGGTAGCCATCTGTTCAGTGTGGCAAATTTTGGAGTTACAGACGTTGTCATGTCGAGAGCCGTTTGTCTTTTTCCAAAGAAAATGTGGTATTGCGACCAGTTCCATCCTTTTTGCCAAAGGTGGTTTCTTCGTTTCACCTGAATCAAACGGTGTCTCTTCCAGCTCTAGGTTCGGTGGAGGGGAACGTATCGGACCGTAATTTACGCCGTTTGGACATAATGAGGGTGCTGCGGCAGTTTTTAAAGGTTTCAGAAACTTTTTGCAAGTTGGACTGCCTCTTCGTGTTGTTCGGAGGTCCCCGCAAAGGGGAAGCGGCGGCGAAGGTGTCCATTTCTAGATGGATTAGAGAGGCGATTGCATCAGCTTATCTTTGGCAGGGTCATACATTCCCAGCGGGCTTACGAGCTCACTCTACCAGAGCGCAAGCGACTTCCTGGGCGGAGCACAGTTTAGTGCCGCCAGTAGAAATCTGTAGAGCGGCCACCTGGTCATCTCTTCATACTTTCAGTAAGCACTACCGCCTGGATGTTCTGGCGACGAAAGATGCTGCTTTCGGGGAGGCGGTGTTGCGATCTGGCTGGAAAGTCCCTCCCAATGATTACTGCTTTCATACATCCCAGAGGTGGAGGACTAAACTGGAGGAATGATAAGGAAATGGAAATTACACTTACCTGGTAATTGTTCCTTAAGGAACTCCAGTTTAGCCCTCATTCCCGCCCGGGGATGGTGTCATTAGCAGTGGTTCTTCAGTTGGGAGAAGTGCAAGATTACAGGTGGGTATGGCCCTTAATTGGTTCGCAGTCGTCTTATTTTGTTCTATCGCTTTTCTCTCTGTCCCTGCTCTCTCTTGTCTATGGCTAGGCATAGGGCGGAAAGGAGAGAATGCAGAAAGCAGTCCCCTTCTCTCTGGAGGGGGGGATAGTAGTTAAATAAGTTATGTGTTATGCGTTCAGCTGAATATAAGGTTAAAATTATTTTTTTAAAAAAGCTACTTATTTGTTGCTCCTTTGAGTTTGCTTTGTCAATAGTTCACTGGGGGCTGATGAGAGAGACCAGCAGGCTACATCCGGTGATGTCATGATTTTGACATCTTGTCAAAGCAGCACTATTACGTTCAATGCAACATACTGGGAAACAATCCTTTTAATTAATACTCTGTGTATTTTTCGTGTTCAACAGATATACCTCTTTACTTAAGATCTACCGGGAGGCCTCAGACTAGCAACAATTTCATAGACTGAAACGTCAACACAGGAATTTAAGTGCTAAATTGCATCAACGACCTCCACGGTAGCAAACCGCAGCACATAAGTTTAGCAGAGGTGATCTTGACCCTCGTAAAATGAGACGTTGATATGACTCAAAAATGAATATAGTAACTGAAATAGTTCACCATATCAACAATCCTTGACACTAATCCTTACGGCTGTTCTTCTTAACCACATAGGGATCATTTTATGTGGTTAAGAAGAACAGCCGTAAGGATTAGTGTCAAGGATTGTTGATATGGTGAACTATTTCAGTTACTATATTCATTTTTGAGTCATATCAACGTCTCATTTTACGAGGGTCAAGATCACCTCTGCTAAACTTATGTGCTGCGGTTTGCTACCGTGGAGGTCGTTGATGCAATTTAGCACTTAAATTCCTGTGTTGACGTTTCAGTCTATGGAATTGTTGCTAGTCTGAGGCCTCCCGGTAGATCTTAAATAAAGAGGTATATCTGTTGAACACGAAAAATACACAGAGTATTAATTAAAAGGATTGTTTCCCAGTATATGTTGCATTGAACGTAATAGTGCTGCTTTGACAAGAGGTTTATTGTTCAGAAATAGACCAAAATTAGCGTGTTTACATGATTTTGACATGCCCAGTCTCCAAGCTTCAGGAGGAGGTACACTACCCAGAGGTGGAGGACTAAACTGGAGTTCCTCAAGGAACAACAATTACCAGGTAAGTGTAATTTCAATTTTTTATCTTGCTTTATCCAGTTGGCGTACTGGTTTATTTCCTACCTCCGAGCCAGCTCACCTCTGCATTCCTTCTCGGGTTCGTTCCCTTTTCTCTTTTATTTTTCTCAAGATGCTCCTCGACCAGTGCTTTGTGCCGTTTTTTGGCCTTGAGCCTTGCACCCGTGCCCTCCAGTGGCTTCAAGAAATGTGATAGGTGTAGTAAGATGATATCGCTCACTGATCCACATGACTGCTGCCTTGGGCTGGATCATGATGACTCAGACTGCAAGCTTTGCAAGGCCATGACCGCAAAGGCCATCAAGAGCCATCAGCTGCAGCAGGAAAAGATCTTTCAGAAGTCCAACTTTGCCCTGGCATCTCCGGTGACACTGCGCTCCAGGGCCTCTTCCGGTACCCTGATGTCTGGGCTGCCTTGGAGTCTCACACCCACGCTTCCTCCGAAATGAAATCCCCTGGAGGTAGAACACAAGAAGTCAAAACCCTTGAAGACCACTTCTGAGAACGGGTCCAGGAAACAGGGAAATCACATTCCAGGCCCCTCAATCCATGGTGTAAGTCAGAGGGGTCTGAGCAGGAGTGGCCTGAAAGCTGTCATGGAAGAAGTCATCAGCATGCAGCAACCGGCCTCAGACACATGAGGCTATCCGCATCGAGGACTACCCCTCAACAGAGCCGTCTTCAGTGCCGATGTCGAAGGCTGCAGAGCCAACTGGCATGGAGACCCAAGATAGCATCCTTAGAGTGCAGTACCTCTGCCCTCATGGCCTGCAGCAGATGTTCATATCTGGTTCCTCCGTTTCATCTGCCCCAATAACGGGACCCTCGACATTAAGGGCTTCCCCAGATGTCGAGCCAACCCTTGAGTGCCACTGGCCTCGAGAAATCCATCTGCAGAGGATGAGATCCCAGCCCTGTTAGTTAGGGCACCAGTCCTCTCCGACCAGTGCCCATGGGTCAGACCACAAGTCTTCAGGGGATCACAGACCTCAGGGCCCAGGCCTCGACCGCTGAAACCGCGGTGCCTCAGACTCATCCTTGGACTAAGAGTCTGATTGGAAGACCGAGAAAGAGGAGTTCTCAGACACTCGACGGCACTGGGATTTGCCCTCGGACTCATCTCCCCCGGTGTCTCCGTGTGGTTTGCCGCCCAAGGATGTAACCTTCCTCGATTTTGTGCTAGGAAGATAGTTTCTAGATAAAATAAATGACTGCTTCTTGGAGCAGCTGGTTCATGAACCGAAGCCATTTTGGACCTAGTCCTTAGTGGAACACAAGATCTCGTGCAAGAGATAAGGGTGTTGGGGCCACTTGGCAATAGTGATCATAGTATGATCACGTTTGATTTAGTAAAAGGAGGACGGAGGGTAAGGAAATCCATAGTACTACCTTTTAACTTTCAAATTTTATTTATTTATCTATTTTCTTTTATACCGCCCCTTCCAGAGATCAAGGGCGGTTTACATGGAACAATTTAACAATCTTGTACACTTCTGTATACATTTACATTTAACAGTAAAATTCAACTTTGTACAGGTAATAATGCAAAACAACTGTCAAACTATTTACATTGGCTATTTACAAAGGCTATGTAAAGTGTGTTACAGGGTTGGATAGTTGATGGGCATGTGTAGGTATTGGAATTTATTTCCTTTTTATCGTAAGTCAGGAGTGTGAGTGGCGGAGGTCTGTCGGGAGTTAGTTAATTGTAGTTTCGGGGGTTTTGTGTTTGTGTGACTGTGGTTGCTGTGGGGCTGGATTTGGGGGGTAGGGGATTTCGAAGTGTTCGGAGAATAGGTAAGTTTTTAGTTCTTTCCTGAATTGAGAGAAGTCTTTTATGATGCGAAGGTCTATTGGGAGGTCGTTCCAGAGCGTAGGGGCAGCAAATGTGAACGCTCTGGAGCTTGTAGTTTTCTTAGACTTCCTGAAGGCTTTTGGTGTGTTAAGGGAGTGGGCTGCATTTTGTCTGTGAGTTCTCGTTTCAGTTGGAGCGTGCAGCAGTGTGGATAGATGTGAGGGGGCGATGCCGTTTATGAGTTTGAAGGTTGTTAGGATTATTTTATATCTGATTCGGCTGTTTATAGGGAGCCAGTGTAATTCCAGCAGTATTGGGGTTACGTGGTCTGTTAGGCGAGCTTTAGCAATTACTTTTGCACAGATGTTCTGGGCTCTTTGAAGCAGGTATGTGTTTTTTTGTGGAAGGCCAATTAAGAGACTATTGCAATAGTCGAAGTGGGGGGTGATAAGTGTACTGACTACAGATCTAAAGTCATGTGTTTCAAGGAGAGGCCGTAGGTGTTGTATAGTTTTGAGTTTGTAGAATATGGTTTTTACTGTCTGTTTTATGTGCGGTAACATGGTGAGAGTGTAGTCTATTATTACGCCTAGGTATTTGACCTCTTTTCTAACAGGTATGGTTGTTTTGTTGATTGTGATTGTTGTTGGGTAAGTGTCCTCAGTCATAGGTGTCCTTGTTACGAACATTGCTTCCGTTTTTTTAAGATTGATGCTGAGGTAGTTGGTTTCCATCCAAGAGGTAGCCTCAGCCATGCATTCGGATAAGGTGTCATATGTGGGGTTTTTAGTGATTATTGGGATAGCGAGCATGATGTCGTCAGCGTAGATAAAATGGTTAATCCTGTGTTTTTTAAATATATTTGTAATAGGTTGTAGGTACAAGTTGAAAAGGAGGGCGGAAAGAGCTGATCCTTGGGGTAGTCCCTGTCCTTGGGGGAATGTTTCTGATGCTTCTTGGTCTATTTGGACGCGTATTAGTCTGTGTGTGATGTAAGATTTGAACCATTTGAGGACAGTCCCACCTATTCCTAAGTTTTCTAGCCTATTGATCAGTGTAAGGTGGTTGATGTTGTCGAAGGCGGCAGAAATGTCTATAAAGAGGAGTAGGAAGCCTTGGCTGTAGTCGTCTGTACCTCTGATGAGGAAGTCCATCAGTGTGGTTAAGAGAGTTTCTACTCCATGGAAAGGGCGGAATCCAAACTGGTGTGAGTCAAGGGGCTTGTGCTCATCAATGTGTTCTTGTAATTGTAGTTGAATTGTTTTTTCTATTATTTTAGCAATAAATGGAATGCTGGCTATGGGTCTGTATGAGTTCGGGTCTTTGAGTCAAGCTTACTATTCTTTATTATTGGGCGAAGCGTTGTGAGTTTTAAGGCATCAGGCATGATGCCTTGGGAAAGGGATTGGTTCACTATGTGTTGTAAGTTTTCAGCCAGTTCTTCCTTTGCACACTTAATCCATGACACAGGGCATGGGTCGAGTGGGGAGGTTGTGGTATTGATCATTGTTATGATCTTAAGGAGGTGTTTTTGATCTACCATGTGAAAAGTTGTCCATTCGTTATTGATTTTTGTGCTTGAAGGTAATATTGCTGTCAGGGTAATGGATTTGCTCTTTAGTTTCTCTGCAAAATGTGTTGCTAGAGTTTGTACACTTATTACTGGTTGTTTAGGCTCAGAGTTTTTTGTTTTTGTTAATGTTTTTACAATCGCGAATAGTTCTCTAGGGCGGTTGATGGCTGAGTTTATTACTTTAGAATGGTAATCTCTTTTTGATTTGTTGATTGCATTCTTGTATTTGTTGAGTAAGTTCATGTATTGGGATTTGTTTTCGTCTGATTTTGTTTTCCTCCATCTCTTTTCTTGTTTCCTCAGTTGTTTTTTTAGTTTTGCTAGTTCTTTCGTGAACCATTTTTCCGTTTTTTTTTAATTTGTCTATGCATGACTTGTGTGGGGACAGCTGCTTTTTGGATTGTTAAATTCCAATGTGTTATAGTTGAATTGATGTCAGGTGAGTTTGTATTGAGTATGGGTAATACTTTGTCAAGGAATGCATTTTTGTCGAAGTGTGCGAAGCGTGATGTATGCGGTATTGTGCATGTGGTGTTTATTGGTGCTTGTGCCGGGAGGTAGAGTGTTATAAGGTGATGGTCGGACCATGGTACTTCGGTTATAGTTGGAGGGGTATGTAATTGGTGACTATTAAGCGCGGAAGGGAGGAAGATGAGGTCTAATGTGTTGCCTTTTTTGTGTGTGGGGGCATGTATTATTTGTGTATAACCCATTTGTGTCATAGCATCCATGAAGTTATCCGATTGGGAATGGTTCAGTGATGGGAGGTTCAGGTCATCTAGAAGTATGAGTGGTTTGCTTTGAGATGCTGTGCATGCGAGTTCAAGGATGGGAGTGAGTTTTTTTTGATCAGTTGATGGGGTCTATATATGAGGGTGATTGCAAGGGTTCTATTTTCTATATTTATAATGGGAGACTATGATGAAATGAGGAAAATAGTTAAGAAAAAACTAAAAGGATCAGTTGCAAAGATTAAAGATTTACATCAAGCTTGGGTGTTGTTTAAAAATACTATTTTGGAAACCAAGATCCAGCTGTATTCCACGCTTTAAGAAAAGTGGTAGGAAGTCCAAAAACTGCCAGCATGGTTTAAAGGTGAGGTCAGAGAGGCGGCTGTTGCCTAAAAAGCATCTTTTGGGAAATGGAAAAAAGAGCCAAATGACAAAACCTGGAAACGGCACAAGTACTGGCAAGTCAAGTGCAAGGCATTGATAAGGCAGGCAAAGGGAGAATTTGAGAAGAAGCTTGCTGCAGAAGCAAAAATGTGAAATGAAGACTTTTTCAAGTACATTTGTAGCAAAAAACCTGTGAGAGAGTCAGTTGGTCCATTAGATGATAGAGGGGTTTAAGGGGCACTAAGAGGCGACAAGGCGATAGCGGAGAGACTGACTTAATTCTTTGCTTCGGTCTTTACTGAGGAAGATGTAGGGATGTTACCCATGACTGAAGTGGTATTTAAAGGTGCAGAAGAATTGAAGGAAATATCGATACATCGGGAAGATGTATTACAACTATTAGATAAACTGAAGAGTAGCAAATCACCTGGGCCGGATGGTATACATCCAAGGGTGTTGAAAGAACTGAAATATGAGATTGCAGACCTGCTATTAGTAATCTGTGAACTATCATTAAAATAATCTGTAATACCTGAAGAATGGAGGATCGCCAATGTAACACCAATTTTTAAAAAGGGTTCTAGGGGTGATCCGGGAAACTACAGACCGGTGAGCCTGACATCAGTACCGGGAAAAATGGTAGAATCCATCATAAAGAATAAAATTACTCAGCATGTAGATAGTGTCACAACCCCGGCCCCCGAGCCACGTGCTTAAAGGGTCAGGGTGGACATTATTGTTTTCATCAAAAGGTGAAACTTTTCTTAGCCCAGATGCATGCTGGTACTAGTAGTCCCTTTCTTGAAATAATTAGTTGTGAAAGCCATGTGTAAGGTAAAGGATAAGGTTTATTCCCATAATGCACAAACAAAGGTTCAACGAAGGAAACAGGATTCTCACCTCATTCAGGATTTTCAAAAAGGTATTTACAGAATTCAAACGTTAGACGTGCTTCAGTCTTATTAGCTATGCAGGTGTTAGAACAAACCAGTTCATGCAAACAAAAACAAGCTTCTTATTTTAGCTTATCAAAACTGTATTTTAACGTATATCCTGCGAGCTATACTTCTGCCAACGATTCCAAACTCCCGGCTAGACAAAGTGTACAATCCATGAGACAGTCAGGTAGCAATGAATCGGGTTCAGCAGGGTCTATTTGCATCTCCTCCTGTTCTGACGATATATCTGCTGGCCCTGAGCTTTCCTCATGTAATTCTGGCTTCACTTCAGAGTTTCTCTCTAAAACTCTCCAGCCTGGCTCTACCTGGTCTGGAAAACAGGTAACAGGACTTTTAGTTAGCACTTTTTGTCCAGGTTCCCAAACCTTTCTCCAGCTTTGTTGACTGCACCTATGGCTCTCTGGCTTCCATGACTTTCTAAGACTTGGCCACAGTTCCCGGTTCAGTGTTGTGTTTCTGACTCCTGGGCTGAGTCTTATGCACCTACCTCTGGACTCCTTGTAGCTCACGGTCAGGAAAGGAAGTATACCGGTACCTCTGCTCTCTGAGCTGTGCTTCTCTGGTACTTTCTTTACCAGGCACTTTCCAGGTTCCTCTCCTTTCTCTGTCTTCCTTGAAGACTTCTCCCTGGAGCTTTTCACCGGGGAACTGTTTCTCTTACAACTTGTTCCTTCTCAGTAAGGACCGCAAATCCAACTGCCTCTCCTTCTCTCCTCTGAGCCGTCTCCTTCCTCTCTCTTCTGCGTCTGCTGCTGCTCTTTCTGTCCTGTCTAAGACATGCTTATAAAGCTGCTTCTCAGTTAGGGTTTCTCTCACCCTGACCAGGTGTGTCTGATTATCCCTTGAGTTAGTTATTGCATTATCCAAGCTTGGGTGTGTCAGCCTACCCTCTGATTCTTCATGCTTGCTCCCTCTGGCTGCACTTTGCAGTAAATGCACTTTAGGTCTGTCACTTTCTTTAAAGGGATCAGTGATTTTTCCTATCTCCATAGGTTCACTGGCCTCTGCTTCATCAAAATAGTCATGGCCTAATGGGAGACAGCCAACATGGCTTTAGACAAGGAAGATCTTGTCTTACTAATCTGTTATGTTTTTTGAAGGTGTGAATAAACAGGTGGACAAAGGTGAGTCGGTTGATATAGTGTATCTGGACTTTCAGAAAGCCTTTGACAAGGTCCCTCATCAGAGACTTTTGGCAAACTAAAGAGTCATGGGATAGGAGTGGAGGAGTGGCCTAGTGGTTGGGGCAAGGTACTTCAGGCCGGAAGGTCAGGGGTTCAAATCCCACTAGAGGACAGCAACCTTGGGGAGAGCAGGCAGAGCTCCGGAGTCTCAATGCGTGGATGAGACAATGGTGCAGAGATGAGGGTTTTGGATTTGTTAGGCACTGGGGAACATTCTGGGGAAAGGAGGGGCTCTTCCGAAGGGATGGGCTTCACCTTAACCGGGATGGAACCGGGCTGCTGGCATTAACCTTTAAAAAGGAGATAGAGCAGCTTTTAAACTAGATAATAGGGGAAAGCCGACCGTCACCCAAGAGCGCATGGTTCGGAACAATGTATCCTTGAAGGATACTACCAAAAGCAGAGAGGTTCCACAAAAGAGTAAAGTAGCCCAAATGCCCTCAAGTATGGAGCAGACAGAGCTTAAAGATCCCAATTTACCCATGTCTAACAATAGCCAAATTAACATGAATAAAATACATTTTCTAAAATGCTTGTATGCAAATGCTAGAAGTCTAAAGAATAAGATGGGAGAGTTAGAATATATAGCACTAAATGAAAGGTTAGATATGATTGGAATATCAGAGACATGGTGGAAGGAGGACAACCAGTGGGACACTGTGATACCTGGGTACAAACTATATCGTAATGATAGAGCTGATCAAATTGGTGGAGGGGTTGCGCTCTATGTTAGAGAGGGCATTGACTCAGAAAGGATTAAAGTTTTGCAGGAAACAAAATCTGCTGTAGAATCTATATGGATTGAAATTCCATATAAAAGGGGGAAGGCGATGGCAGTGGGAGTGTACTATCGAGCACCTGGCCAGAATGACCAAATGGATGATGAAATGCTCAAAGAAATCAAGGAAGCTAACAAAAGTTACAGCGCAGTAATAATAATGGATGATTTCAATTACCCCGGTATCGACTGGGTCAGTGTCACGTCAGGACATGCTAGGGAGATAAAGTTCCTAGATGAAATAAATGACTGCTTCTTGGAGCAGCTGGTTCATGAACCGACCAGAGGGGAAGCCATATTAGACCTAGTCCTTAGTGGAACACCAGATCTAGTGCAAGAGATAAGGGTGTTGGGGCCACTTAGCAATAGTGATCATAGCATGATCGCCTTTGATTTAATTAGTGGAGGAGGGATAGTAAGGAAATCCACAGTACTACCTTTTAACTTTCGAAAGGGAGACTATGATAAAATGAGGAAAAGAGTTAAGAAAAAACTAAAAGGAGCAGTTGCGAAGGTTAAAGACGTACATCAAGCTTGGGTGTTGTTGAAAAATACTATCTTGGAAGCCCAGACCAGCTGTATTCCACGCTTTAAGAAAAGTGGAAGGAAGTCCAAAAAACTGCCAGCATGGTTTAAAGGTGAGGTCAGAGAGACTGTTGTTGCCAAAAAAGCATCTTTCAGGAAATGGAATAAAGAGCCAAACGACAAAACCTGGAAACAGCACAAGCACTGGCAAGTCAAATGCAAGGCATTGATAAGGCAGGCAAAGAGAGAATTTGAGAAGAAGCTTGCTGCGGAAGCAAAAACGCGAAATAAAGACCTTTTCAAGTACATTCGTAGCAAAAAACCTGTGAGAGAGTCAGTTGGTCCATTAGATGATAAAAGGGTTAAAGGAGCACTAAGAGGCGACAAGGCGATAGCAGAGAGACTGAATGAATTCTTTGCTTCGGTCTTTACTGAGGAAGATGTAGGGATGTTACCCATGACTGAAGTGGTATTTAAAGGTGCAGAAGAATTGAAGGAAATATCGATACATCGGGAAGATGTCTTACAACTATTAGATAAACTGAAGAGTAGCAAATCACCTGGGCCGGATGGTATATATCCAAGGGTGTTGAAAGAACTGAAATATGAAATTGCAGAACTGCTATCAGTAATCTGTGAACTATCATTAAAATCATCTCTAATACCTGAAGATTGGAGGATCGCCAATGTAACACCAATTTTTAAAAAGGGTTCCAGGGGTGATCCGGGAAACTACAGACCGGTGAGCCTGACGTCAGTACCGGGAAAAATGGTAGAAACCATCATAAAGAATAAAATTACTCAGCATGTAGATAGTCACAACCTAATGGGAGACAGCCAACATGGCTTTAGACAAAGAAGATCTTGTCTTACTAATCTGTTATGTTTTTTTGAAGGAGTGAATAAACAGGTGGACAAAGGTGAGTCGGTTGATATTGTGTATCTGGACTTTCAGAAAGCCTTTGGCAAGGTCACTCATCAGAGACTTTTGGCAAAACTAAAGAGTCATGGGATAGGAGGCAGTGTACTATTGTGGATCAGGAACTGGTTAAAAGATAGAAAGCAGAGCGTAGGGCTAAATGGCCAATTTTCCCAATGGAGAAAAGTGAATAGTGGTGTACCCCAGGGATCTATGCTGGGTCCGCTGCTTTTTGACATATTCATAAATGACCTGGAAAGTGGAATAACGAATGAGGTTATCAAATTTGCAGATGACACAAAACTATTTAAAGTTGTTAAAACCCAAGAGGATTGTGAAAAATTGCAAGAGGATCTTGATAAATTGGAAGACTGGGCATCAAAATGGCAGATGAAATTTAATGTGGACAAGTGCAAGGTTATTCACCTAGGGAAGAACAACCCAAACTATGGTTACACGATGCAAGGTTCCACATTAGGAACCACCACCCAGGAAAAAGATTTAGGCATCATTGTGGATACCATGTTAAAACCCTCAGCCCAGTGTGCAGCGGCGGCCAAGAGAGCAAATAGAATGCTAGGTATGATAAGGAAAGGAATGGATAATAAAACAAAAGATATTATAATGCCTCTATATCGTTCCATGGTGAGACCGCACCTTGAATATTGTGTGCAATTCTGGTCGCCGTATCTTAAAAAGGATATAGCGATTTTAGAAAAGGTACAGAGAAGAGCCACCAAAATGGTAAAGGGGATGGAAGGATACTCCTATGAAGAAAGGCTAAAAAGGTTAGGGCTCTTTAACCTGGAAAAGAGACGGTTGAGGGGAGATATGATAGAAGTCTATAAATTAATGAACGGAGTGGAACGAGTAAACGTAGATCGATTGTTTACCTTATCAGAATATAGAAAGACTAGGGGACATGCAATGAAGCTACAGGGTAAACTATTTAAGACTAATAAAAGAAAATATTTTTTCACTCAACGTGTAATCAAACTCTGGAATTTGTTACCGGAGGATGTAGTAAAGGCTGTTAGTGTAGCTGGGTTTAAAAAAGGTTTGGACAAGTTCCTGGAGGAAAGGTCCATAAACCATTATTAAGAAGTGACCGAAGATATCAATGCTTGACCCAGTACAAGCATTGTGGAACTTGTGTCTCTTGGGAAAAACTCCTAGGTAAATATGACCTAGATTGGCCACTGTTGGAAACAGAATACTGGGCTTGATGGACCTTGGTCTGACCCAGTATGGCATATCTTATGTTCTTATGTTGGGCTGGAAGGACTGGGGTTTCTAGTCCCACAGGTGCTCCTTGTGGTCTTGGGCAAGCCACTTAACCTTCCATAGCCCATGTTCCCTGTAAAATAGTTATCTCCAAGTTATAATGCCCTGTTCAATGTAATTTCAGTTTGTTCAATGTAAACCTCACTGATGCAGAATAGTGCAGTATATAAGAGAATGTAAATATATAAATAAATAGGAGGCAGTGTACTATTGTGGATCAGGAACTGGTTATAAGATAGAAAGCAGAGGGTAGGACTAAATGGCCAATTTTCCCAATGGAGAAAGGTGAATAGTGGTGTACCCCAGGGATCTGTGCTGGGTCTGCTGCTTTTTGACATATTCATAAATGACCTGGAATAGGGAATAATGAGTGAGGTTATCAAATTTGCAGATGACACAAAACTGTTTAAAGTTGTTAAAACCCAAGAGGATTGTGGAAAATTGCAAGAGGATCTTGATAAATTGGAAGACTGGGCATCCAAATGGCAAATGAAATTTAATGTGGACAAGTGCAAAGTTATGCACCTAGGAAAGATCAACCCAAACTATGGTTACACGTGCAAGGTTCCACATTAGGAACCACCACCCAGGAAAAAGATTTAGGCGTCATTGTGGATAACATGTTAAAACCCTCGGCCCATTGTGCAGCGGTGGCCAAGAGAGCAAATAGAATGCTAGGTATCATAAGGAAAGGAATGGGAAATAAAACAAAAGATATTATAATGCCTCTATATCCTTCCATGGTGAGACCGCACCTTGAATATTGTGTGCAGTTCTGGTCGCCGTATCTTAAAAAGGATCTAGCGTTATTAGAAGAGGTTCAGAGAAGAGCCACCAGAATGGGAAAGGGAATGGAAGGATATTCCTATGAACGAAGGCTAAAAAGGTTAGGGCTCTTTAACCTGGAAAAGAGACAGCTGAGGGGAGATATGATAGAAGTCTATAAATTAATGAACGGAGTGGAATGGGTAAACATAGATCGATTGTTTACGTTATCAGAATATAGAAAGACTTAACCCTCCATAGCTCATGTTCCCTGTAATATAGTTATCTCCAAATTATAATGCCCTGTTCAATGTAATTTCAGTTTGTTCAATGTAAACCGCACTGATGCAGAATAGCGCGGTATATAAGAGAATGTAAATAAATAAATAAATGAAGCTACCGGGTAAACTATTTAAGACCAATAAAAGAAAATATTTTTTCACTCAACATGTATTCAATCTCTGGAATTTGTTATCGGAGGATGTAGTAAAGGCTGTTAGTGTAGCTGGGTTTAAAAAAGGTTTGGACAAGTTCCTGGAGGAAATGTCCATAAACCATTTTTAAAAGGGACCCAGGATATCATTGCTTGACCCAGTACAAGCATTGTGGAACCTGCGTCTTTTGTGGAAACTGCTAGGTACGTATCACCTAGATTGGCCACTGTTGGAAACAGGATACTGGGCTTAATGGACCTTGGTCTGACCCAGTATGGCATATCTTATGTTCTTATGTAAAGGTGATGCTGCGGAAGAACTGAAAGAAATACCGATACACTGGGAAGATGTATTACAACTATTTGATAAACTGAAGAGTAGCAAATCACCTGAATCAGATGGTATACATCCAAGGGTGTTGAAAGAACTGAAATATGAGATTGCAGTCCTACTATTAGTAATCTGTGAACTATCATTAAAACCATCTGTAATACTTAAAGACTGGAGAATGGCCATTGTAACGCCAATTTTTAAAAAGGGTTCCAGGGGTGATCCGGGAAACTAGAGACCAGTGAGCCTGATGTCAGTACTGGGAAAAATAGTAGAAACCTTCATAAAGAACAAAATTACTGAACATGTAGATAGTCATGGCTTAATGGGAGAAGCGAAACATGGCTTTAGACAAGGAAGATCTTGTTTTACTGATCTGTTATGTTTTTTTGAAGGTGTGAATAAACAGGTAGACAAAGGTGAGTTGGTTGATATAGTGTATCTGGACTTTCAGAAAGCCTTTGACAAGGTCCCTCATGAGAGACTTTTGGCAAAATTAAAAAGTCATGGGATAGGTAGCAATGTACTATTGTGGATCAGAAACTGGTTGTTAAGTGCCGTCGAGTTGGAGTCGACTCATGGCGACCCTCTGGATAGCTATCCTAAATTGTGTTCGGTCTTCAGTCAGGCGGCTCATTGTTGACAGATCGTAGCTGCTGTTATTGTATCGATCCATCTCATTGCTGGCTTTCCTCTTTGGCGTTGACCTATCTTGCCAAGCCTGATGTCTTTCTCTAATGATCTCTCTGTTCGCATGATGTGTCCAAAGTATGAAAGTCGAAGTCTTGTCATCTGAGCTTCTAAAGAAAGCTTAGGTTTGATCTCCTCTAGTACCGACTGGTTTGTTCTTCAGGCAGTCCATGGTATACACAGTATTAGCCGCCAGCACCATAATTCAAAGGCATCAATTTTCTTCCTGTCTATCTTTTTCACTGTCCAGCTTTCACATCCATATGATGTTATTGAAAATACCATAGCTTGAACAAGTCGAATCTTTGTATAGAGAGAGACATCTCTGCTCTTGAGAATCTTATCTAGGTCTTTCATAGCCATTCTGCCAAGAGCAGTGCATCGTCTGATTTCTTGACTGCTTGTTGCTTCTTTATTGATAGTTGATCCAAGTAGGTTAAAGTTGTTCACGATTTCGATTTCTTCTCCTTCAACGATGAACCTGTTGATTATGCCAGTTGTCATGATCTTTGTCTTCTTTACATTAAGGTGCAGGCCCATTTTGAGACTATGTTCTTTGATTGTGAGAAGCAAATGTTTCAGATCATCTTCACTTTCAGCCAGTAATGTGGTATCATCAGCATAGCGAAGGTTATTGATGAGTCTTCCTCCAATCTTCACACCTCTGTTGTCTTCATACAATCCTGCTTCTCTGATGATTTTTTCTGCATATAAATTAAACAGGTAGGGGGAAAGTATGCAGCCTTGTCTTACACCTTTGCTTATTTTAAACCATTTTGTTTCTCCTTGTTCCATTCGAACTGTTGCTTCTTGATCAATGTACAAATTGTGCAAGAGTACTATCAGGTGTTCTGGTATACTCATGCTTCTTAATGTGGCCCAGAGTTTCTCATGGTTTACACAGTCAAAAGCCTTGCTATAGTTGATAAAGCACAAATAGATATCCTTTTGGTATTTGTTAGTCTTTTCAAGGATCCATCTCACATCCGCAATGATGTCTCTCGTTCCTCACCCTTTTCTGAACCCTGCTTGCACTTCAGGTAGTTCTTGTTCCAGGTATGGTTGTAGTCTCTTTAGAATAATCTTCAGTACAATCTTGCTGGCCTGTGGGATCAGAGCGATTGTGTGATAATTTCCACAGTCAGTTGGATCACCTTTCTTTAGTATTGGTATAAACACAGATCTTTTCCAGTCAGTTGGCCATGATGTTGTCTTCCATATTTCTTGGCAGAGCCTTGTAGGTACGGTAACAGCTGCATCAGATTGCTGTAATACTTCTATGGGAATGCTATCAATGCCTGGTGCTTGGTGCTTGAATATGTTAAAAAGAAGAGGACCCAGCACAGATCCCTGCCATACTCCACTATTTATCTTTCTCCATTGGAAAAACAGGCCATTTAGCCCTACCGTCTGCTTTCTATCTTCCTCTGTTCCGGCGATGGCGCCCAGTCTCCTGAGGGTTGTCTTGGTGAGGACCCCCTCTCTTCCTCGACACCTGACCCGGTGACCCCGGTGTCGGTGTCGCAAGGCCCCACACCCGAGTGGGGGTCCCGTATGCTGGCACTAGAGTGCAGCATTTTGCCTTCTTAGCTGCCCAGCAGGCGCTCACACCCAGCACTGCTGGCTCACGCCTAGAGACCGAGATTCCCTTGAGAGGGACCCAAAAGCCCACCCTGAAAACCCCCGAGAGCCATGGGCCTCGTGAGGGTTCTCGGCGCCGTTCTCGCTCGCCTTCCCATTCCTTGGGGGCAAGAGCCTCCAGGGCCTCCAGCTCCAAGCGGGCCTCGGCCTCCGGACAGGGCGACCAACCTGAGTCAGATTCCTCCTCGAACCTCTCGGGTTGGGAGTCAGATGGGGATACTTCCCTGGAGTCCCGCGCCCACAGGGACCTCCCTTCAGACCCGTCCACGCCCACCTTTCAGAGGCATTCGCCACCCGAAGACACCTCCTTCTTGGTGTTCATGTGGGATATGAAGCGGGCCCTCAACCTGGCTACCCAGGCCGAGGAGGAGCCAAAGAGCCAAAGATCTCGATATCTTGCAGTACAAGTCCCTGCCTCAGGAGTCTTTCACTGTCCCAGTTCCTCCCATTCTGTCCAGGTTACTATTCCGCATGTGGGAGACACCTGCCTTGATGCCTATTGTGAGTAAATGCCTCGATCCGATATACAGGGTCCAGCGTGGCCCCGGGTTTAGGAAGGCCCAGCTTCACCACACCTCCATGGTGGTGGAGTCGGCGATGTGGAAGCAAAAGAGCCTGAAGTCACACTCTTCGGTTCCGCAGGGTAGGGAGTCAGCAGCCCTCGACGCTTGTGGCACAAGGCTTACTAGGGGTCCAAGCTCACATGCCATATTCAGGCGTACCAACTGTACATGGGCATGTTCCTACACGACCTTGCCAAGGAGCTCAGGTGTTTCTCCACAGGCCTCGCAGGCGAACCCCTCTTTAGGTTCCAGACCCTCCTGAGGTCTGTCGCGGAGTGCTTATAATACCTCTCCCATGCCGCCTCCGACGGATTTGAATCTCGGCCCGTGTGGCAGCTGCCGGCATCGGGGCCCAACACCAGGCATGGCTCCAGTCCTCAGACTTGGAGCAGTGGGTCCAGGAAAAGCTCCTGGACATCTCCTGCCTTGGCGAGCAGCTTTTTGGTAAGCCTATGGAAGATAAGGCTGCCGAGATAGAAACGGGGTTTGTAACCTGAACCCGCCTCTCGTGCAAGACCTCCTCCCTCTCTCAGAAGAAACAGCCAACTAAGAAGCCGTTCTTCCTTACTGGGGTTACCCACCCACGCCTGCGCCAGCAACTGCGACACAGGGAAAGGCACCCCATGGCCACTGCAAGCCTAAAGGGCCCAAGACCCAAACCCTGATGCCACCTCTATCCGCTCAGGGTTTTTGACACTAGCAGCATAGCCTTTCGCTCTCCAGCAGCTTTGCAGCCAGTGGGGGGACGCCTGTCCCTCTTTGCCCATCGGTGGGCGTGCGTCACGTCATACACCTGGGTCCTCTGAGTGATCTGAGACAGGTACCGCCTCCACCTGGACAGGTTTCCCCCTCCCTTCTCCCCAGCGGAGCCTTCTCGACTCCTCGCGCACCAGACATATCTACAGCGGGAGCTGGACAACTCCTCACCCAGCGGGCGGTTGAGAGGGTACCGATGCACCTCAAAGGTCAGGGTTTCTAGTCCCGGTACTTCCTCGTCCCGAAAAAGATGGGAGGTCTGCGCCCTATCCTTGACCTCAGAAAATTAAACAAGTTCTTGGTGCAGGAGAAGTTCAAAATGCTATCGCTTGGCGTCCTGCTGCCCTTCCTCCAGCAGGGCGATTGGCTATGCTTCTTGGATCTCAGGGACGCTTACGCCCACATCTTGATTCACCCCCAGCATAGGCTCTTCAGGGTGCAGGGGGAACACTACCAATACCAGGGGCTTCCCTTCGGACTTACGTCTGCTCTGCTGGTCTTCGCAAAGTGCCTCTCCGCAGCCACCACATCCCTCAAATGGCAGGGTGTAGCGGTCTTCCCATACCATGACGACTAACTCGTCACGGGGCCCTTGGCTGGGGAAGCTCAGTTGGTGGCATCGTGCACGATCCTCCTCCTCGAACACCTAGGGTTCCTGGTCAACTACCCCAAGTCTCACCTCGAACCGGTGCAGGCCTTGGAGTTTATCGTCATGCATCTCGACACTCAGCGGGTGACCGCCTTCCTGCTGTCAGACTGTGCAGCCCGCCTCCAAGCCCTGGCAGCTCAGGTCCAGAGCAATGCTCGGGTCACAGTGCGGACTATGCATACCTCCTGGGGCACATGGCCTCCACCGTCCATGAGGTCTCCCACGCTTGCATGCACATGCGGTCGGCCCAGTGGTGCCCAGCCTCAGGTCACCTCAGAGACCCTATTTGGCTCTCCCTCAACCTTCGCAGGTCCCTGGACTGGTGACAGGACCACTGCAACCTCCTCCGAGGGCTGCCCTTCCAAATCCCACAGCACGAGCTCGTCCTGACGATGGATGCTTCCCTGCTGGGGTGGAGAGTCCACTGTGGTGCGCTGTGCACTCAGGGTCACCCGAAGAGTCCCAACAGCAAACAAACTTGCTCAAGCTTTGGGTGGTCTGAAGGGCCCTGAAGGCCTTCGAGGACCATCTGAGAGGAAAGTCGGTGCTCGTGCAGACCGACAACTGAGTAGCAATGTTTTACATCAACAAGGAGGGGGTCACGGGCTCCTGCCGCATCTGCCGGGATGCAGTCCTCTTCTGCTCCTTTGCCTTCCATCAGAGGATGACCCTACGAGCGGTCTACCTTCCGGGCCACGAGAACGTCCTTGCAGACAAACGCAGAAGGATCCTCCGCCCTCATGAGTGGCAGCTGGACCCGGAGGTGGTCGGCCTTTTCTTCCATTGGTGGGGGATCCCGACCATGGACCTGTTCGCCAGCCCGACGAACATGCAGCTCCCCTGCTTCTGTGGACCGATCCCGCACCCGAGCAGGGAGGCCCCAGATGCGTTCCTCTTGAGTTGGACCTCCGGGCTTCTTTACGCATTCCCTCCCACTCTTCTCATTGCAAGGACCCTCCACAAGGTTCAGCGGGAACAAGCGTCTGTGATCCTCGTCGCTTCCTCATGGCCTCAACAGCCATGGTTCGCACTCCTGCTCCGGCTCTCTTCTGAGCCCTCAGTTCCCCTTGGCTGTGCCCCGGGCCTGCTAACACAGGAGGAGGGGCGGGTGTTCCACCCAAATCTAGCCTCTTTGTCCCTCACAGCCTGCTGGCCGAACAAGTATCCCTAACTCTGCTGGACCTCCCGGAGGAGGTCCTCCTCATGTCTAGAGAAGACTCGACGAGATGAGCCTATGCCTTCAAGTGGCGGCGCTTCTCAGTCTGGTGCTCCGGGCTCCAGATCGACCCATTCTCTTGTCCTACCCGATGGGTCCTCTAGTACCTCCTTCACCTCTCGAAGGAAGGGCTTAAGTCAAACTCGGTCAGGGTGCACCTGAGCACTCTCTCGGCGAATCACCTCCCCGTCGAGGGTAAACCCCCTTGATCTCCCGCTTTATGCGGGGTCTCTTGCTCTCTAAACCTCCCATCCGGCCTCCCCCAGGCGGAGTGGGACCTGAATGTAGTGCTCATGCAGCTTTTGCGTTCACCTTTTGAGCCGATAGCAGCGTGCTCGCTTCGGCACGTATCCTGGAAGGTGGTCTTCCTGGGGGCTCTGACCTCGGCCCGCCGAGTCATTGAACTCCAGGCTCTCATGGCTGATGCCTCTTACACCAGGTTCTATGGGAACAGAGTAGTACTCCGTATCCCACCAAGTTCCTGCCAAAGGTTGTCTCGGATTTACATCTCAATCAGGAGATAGTCTTACCGACCTTCTTCCCGAGACCCCATGCCGACCAGGCATCGGTGGTTTTGCATACACTCGACTGCAAGAGGGTCTTGCCTTCTACTTGCAGCGTACCCGACCTCATCGCAAATCTAGCCTGCTCTTCATGTCCTATGATCCCAATCGCCTGGGGCAGGCAGTCACAAAGCGCATGCTCTCCATCTGGATGGGGGACTGCATCACCTTCGCTCACACGAAGGCGGGAGCCTTGCTGGATCGGCAGGTCACCGCACATGGCGTCTGAGCCAAGGCGGCTTCGATAGCTTCGCAGCACTCAATGCCTCTGACAGACATCTGCCAGGCTGCGACCTGTGCTTCAGCAAACACTTTTGCCTCGCACTACTGCCTGGAGAGGGAGTCCCGCTGGGACAGCGCCTTCGGCCAGGCTGTACTCCATAATCTGTTCGGGGTATAAGCAACTCCGACCCTCCGACCCTTCTCGATGGCTACCGAGGGTTTCGACCCGAGGACTCGGGCTCCTTCAGGCATTGGCTTCTGCTCACAATTTCGTGGAGGCGTTTTTTGGTTACAGGTTCGGTAGCCTGTAGCTGGGGAGTCCCATAAGTGAGGACTGACTTCCTGCTTGTTCCTGGAGAAAGCGTAGTTACTCACCTGTAACAGGTGTTCTCCAGGGACAGCAGGAATCATTCTTCACTACCCTCCTGCCTCCCCTGATGAGTTGCTGGATTTTTATCCTTCCCTTGCCATCTGCTTGGTAGGGCTCGAGCTAAGGGACCTGACTGAGAAAGATGGCACCCTTGGGCGGGAAGAGGACTACGCATGCATCGCAGCAATGTGAAATGCTTTCTTTGAATGCTGGGGAATTGCTCCATGCAGGCTCCGTCGGTGCCGACATCACCCATAAGTGAGGACTGATTCCTGCTGTCCCTGGAGAAAACCTGTTACAGGTGAGTAACTACACTTTACTCACCTGTAACAGGTATTCTCCAGGGACAACAGAAATCAGTACTCACAATCCTCACTCTCTTTGGAGTTACTTCTTTACCGTATTTTATTTTTGCCGACTTAGCTATGTCATTGGACTGAGGCAAGATGGCACCCTTGGATGGGAAGGGGACCACGCATGTGTGGTACATCTCCCAAAAGGTTTTCTTTGAAAGCTGGGGAGATGGTTCCATGGGGGCTCCATTGGCATCGATGCCACCGATGTGTGAGGACTGAGTCCTGCTGTCCTCAGAGAACACCTGTTACAGGTGAGTAACTATGCTTTTTGGGGGGAGGCAGGGCATGCACTGTGACCTTGGTTTCGGCAGCCAGCTCCTCAATTTTTAGGCTGGCTCCTAGATTCAAAAAACATTTGTCAAGGCCTGGACTAAGGAATAAAGTTAAATAGAAATAAAGAAAAATTATGGCAGGTAAGCTGGAAATGTACCCTGAGAGACTTGCGAATCTGGTGCCCCACTATTTATTTATTTATTTATTTATTTAACAGTATTTCTAAACCGCCTTATCTTAATAATCAAGGTGGTATCACAGCAAGCAATCAGGTAAAGTGTGTGTGTTGTACATGCAGTGGGGATGAAACTTAGTTGTGTGAGGGCTGTGTTGGGTGCTTGATTTGTTTGAGCTATGTACAAGGTGGGCTATTTACAGTGGTGCTAAAAACACATTTTATATACATACAGTTGTTTAGGAGGATTGGCGTGCTGTTATCCATTCTCTTAGGCTATGTGATGTGACCATAGTGCTCTATGAACAGCATGGTTTTCAGTTGTTTTCTGAAGTCTTTGAGGTCTGGAGTTGCCCTTAGATCGTCCGGTAGATTGTTCCATATTGTTGGAGCAGCCATGGAGAGAGCTCTGTCTGTTGTGTCCTTGCGTGTGTGCTTGTATTCATTTGGGGTACTGACTCGGTTGCGTGTTTGACTTCTTCTAGGACGTGCGCTGGTTTCCGGTTGTATGAGCGTGTGGAGGCTGTTGGCTGATGTGTGCTCTTTTATCTTAAATAGGTTTATGATGGTCTTGTATCTGATGCGAGCACTGATTGGGAGCCAGTGTAAGTCCTTTAATGTAGGTGTGATGTGCTCCTGCCTAGCGGCTCCGGATATGATTCGAGCTGCAGTGTTTTGTGCCAGCTGGAGTGGTTTGAGAGCTTGTTTTGGTAGTCCAAGGTATATCGGATTGCAGAAGTCCAGTATTGGGGTTATCAGTGCTTGACAGACGGTACGGAAGTGTTCTGGAGCGAGGAGTGGTTTCAGTCTCCTGATGATTCGCATCCTGTAGTAGGCCTTTTGTATTGTTTTGTCTATGTGTGGTTTGAGGTTGAGTTTACTGTCCAGAGTAACCCCAAGGTATCTCACCTCTGATCTTATCGGTATCGTGGTGCTTTGTATCTTTATGTTTGGTGGGTGTATGAAGCTTTGGTTCCGAGTGATGATTAAAGCTTCGGTCTTGTTGTAGTTTATTGCGAGGTTGTTGTTTTGGCACCACTTCGCCATTTGGGTAAGGCAGTCTGTTATCTTAGAGAAGTCCGGGTTGTCGATTGATATCGGGGAGTATACCATGATGTCGTCTGCGTATATTGTGTATTGGATGTTGTTCTCTTTCATAATGTTGCATATTGGTTGGATGTAGATGTTAAAAAGGAGTGCTGAGAGTGCGGATCCTTGCGGTACTCCTTGTTGTACGTTTATGGGTCGGGAGGTGTCATGTCCCACCTTGACCTGTAGCTGTCTTTCGGTTAGGTAC
The DNA here is from genome assembly GCA_033557465.1 of Ichthyophis bannanicus. Classification (NCBI taxonomy): domain Eukaryota; kingdom Metazoa; phylum Chordata; class Amphibia; order Gymnophiona; family Ichthyophiidae; genus Ichthyophis; species Ichthyophis bannanicus. The sequence continues at coordinate 674,809,429 of CM066032.1, read as the reverse complement.
GAGTGGAACCATTTCAGAGTGGTACCGTGTATACCAGTGTTCTTTAGTCTCTCCAGGAGCATATTGTGGTCAACTGTGTCGAAAGCTGAGGAGATGTCGATGAAGATCATTATAATTCCATTCCTGGTGTTGTCAATTATTCTTATGATGCTGTCGAAGAGGTAGATCAGTAGGGTTTCGACTCCATGGTTGGGACGAAATCCGTGTTGGTTGTCGTCGAGAGTTCCGTGTTCGTCAATGTGTTCCTGAAGTTGTAGTTGAACCGTCTTTTCGATTATTTTTGCGAGGAAGGGTATGCTGGAGATTGGTCGGTATGCTGCTGGGTCCTTTTTGTCGAGAGTAGTTTTCTTTGTGATTGGTCTTACTGAGGCAAGCTTTAATTGCTGTGGCATGAGTCCTTGAGTGAGTGAGTTGTGTACCATTTTATGAATGGTTGGTATGAGGCTTGATTTGGTGGCTTTGACCCATGACACTGGGCAAGGGTCTGTAGGAGCAGTGCTTGTGTTGATTGTGGAGATGATGTGGGATATCTGTTCTTTTGAGGGTGAGTAGAATGTGCCCCAGGTTTTCGGGTGTACGTTCGTTCTGGTGGTTCCTCTGGGTGTTGTGCGCTCTGTTGAGTGAAATTTGTCTTTGATGTGGTCGGCGAATTTCTGTGGATCCACTTGTATTTCTCTTTCTGCTGCTTGCTCTATACCCAGCAGTCCACAAGAACTTGCTCTTGTCTGACTTTCTGGAAGCATAGTGATGGCATCAGCACCCCTCCCCCCTTCTGTATTTGTCCCTGTGCAGCCACACCACTTGCACAGCCCTTGATACAGCTCTGACAGCTGTTAAGCTTTACAGTTGCTTTTTTCCCTTAGAGATCCTCTGTGTTTGTCCCATGCTTTATTGAATTCAGATACAGTCCTAGTCTTTGCCACCTCCCTTGGGAGACTATTCCATGCATTTACCACTCTTTCCTTAAAGAAATATTTCTTCAAATTACTCCTGAGTCTATCCCCTTTTGCCTTCATCCTATGCCCCCCTAGTTGTAGAGCTTACTTTCAGTTTAAAGAGACTCTCCTCCTGTATTTACATGTCTATCATATCTCCCCTCTCTGCCTTTCTTCCAAAGCATATACATATTGAGACCTTTAAGTCTGTCCCCATATGCCCTTTGACAAAGAACTGGCCATATTAATAGCCACCGTGTGCACTGATTCCTTCCTGTTTATATCCTTTTGAAGGTGTGGTTTCACATTACTCCAAATGAGGTCTCAACAAAGACTTATATAGAGGCATTATCACTACCTCCTTCCTGCTGGCCATTCCTCTCCCTATACACCCAAGCATCCTTCTGGTTTTGTTTGTCGCCTTTTCTACCTGTTTAGCCACCTTAAGATAATCAGAAATAATCACCCCCAGGTCTCACTCTCCTTTTATGGACAGAAGTATTTCACCCCTATACTATACCGCTCCTTTGGATTTTTGCAGCCCGGATGCATGGCTCTGCATTTTTTAGCATTACATCTCAGCTGCCAAATTCGTGATCATTCCTCAAGATTCGCTAGATTCCTTCTCGTGCTATCTACATCTTCCTAGGTGTCTACCCTTTTGCAGAATTTGGTATCATCTGCAAAGAGGCAAGCTTTACCTGACAGCCCTTTTGCAATATCACTTACAAAAATGTTAAGTATCGGACCAAGGACAGAGCCCTGGTAATGTCCTTCTCCTCAGAATGAGTTCCATTTACCTGTACCCTTTGTTGCCTCCCACTCAACCAGTTACTAAACCAGTCCAGTCACTTTAGGGTCTATCCCTAGGGCTCTCAATTTATTTAGAAGTCATTTGTGTAGAACAGTGTCAAAGACTTTGCTGAAATCCAAGTACACCATATATATGGGCACTCTCCCTCAGTCCAACAATCTGTTCATCCAATCAAATAAATTAATCTGATTTGTCTGACAAAACCTGCCTCTAGTCAAACCATGCTGTCTCGAATCCTGCAATCCATTGAATTCAAGAAACCTTGCTATCTTCTCCGTAGACAAGCAAGAAATAAGTCCTCATGTATAGATTTTGTCATTTGACGGGTCCACACAGGTAGCTACTACTCGAAGCTTTTGTGAACTTCCTCTGCATATGTGCGTTGTCTTCCCACCTGCTGCAGCCCATTTTACCTCAGTTTTCATTTTTCTATGGAGCCCAACATCTCAACAATCTCTTATTGGTAACTTCTTTTATCCCTCTCGGGAAATTAATTAATTATCTATTTATTTATTTATTGCTTGTCAAAGTTTTTATATACCGCCCCTTCCTGAGATCAGGGACAGTTTACAATGAACTCAACAATATACATTAAACATTGGTGGGGTTACATCAAAATGGGATAATAGTGTAGGTTGATTTTGCATTGTGGTTGATGAAGGGGGTTGCTCATTGTGCGGGGGGGTCATAGCTGGGGAGGGGATGTTTTGTTTCTGTATAGGGTGGGAGTTAAGTTGAATATATAGTGTTATTGTCGCTGTCATTACCATAATGTTCGATGAATAGCTGGACCCCAGAGTAGCCAGTCGGCTTTTCCGGCTCAGGGGGGTACCCGTGATGAACCTGTTTGCTAGCCTGGACAACTTTCAGTTGCCACGCTTCTGCTCCCGTCAGCCCCACCCCTCCCAGGGTGGCTGCGGATGCGTTCGTGGTCTCATGGGTGGAAGCCCTCATGTACGCCTTCCCTCCTAAACTGCTGATTGCCAAGACCTTGTTCAGGACCCTCCATGACAGGGCTTCCCTCATCCTGATAGCCCCTTGGTGGCCCAGGCAACCGTGGTTCCCGCTGCTTATGCAGTTGATAGTGGAGACCCCCATCCCCTTGGGGACCGCCCCGGGACTCATGTCTCAGGAGGTGGGCTCTCTCCTGCACCCCAACCTGGAGTCCCTGTCGCTGACAGCCTAGCTACTGAAAGGGTGACTCTGGCCCCTTTCAACCTTCTGGTTGAGGTGGAAGATATTCTGCTGACCTCTCAGAAGGCCTCTACTAGGAAAGCGTACGCCCTCAAATGGCACAGGTTCTCTGTTTGGTGTGCTGAACACGGGGCTGACCCGGTACCTCTGGTGCTACAGTACCTTCTCCACCTCTCTCAGTCCGATCTCAAGTCTAACTCCATCCGAGTACACCTTAGTGCCCCGGTGGCACACCCCCATCAGGTGGATAGTAAGCATCTCTCGGCACAACTGTTGATGACCCGTTTCCTTCGGGGCCTACTCTTATCAAAGCCCCCAGTTTGCCCTCCGGCAACCGAATGGGACCTCAATGTAGTGTTGAGGCAGCTCACTTGGCCCTCCCCCCCCCTTCGAAACTCTGTCTACCTGCCACCTTCTCTACCTCTCTTGGAAGGTGGCTTTCCTGGTCGCGCTCACCTCCTCTCACAGAGTTAGCAAGCTTCAGGCCCTGGTGGCGGAGACACCCTATACCAGGTTCTACAAGAACAGAGTGGTGCTTCGCATGCCAAAGGCAGTATCACCCTTCCATCTCAGCCAGGAAGAGGTTCTGCCTACCTTCTTTCCAAGACTTCACTCCAGTCAGGTGGAGACAGTCCTCCACATCTTGGACTGTAAGAAGGCTTTGTCCTACATCCAACGCACTTGGAGCCAATGCAAAGTCTCTCAGCTTTTCATCTCCTATAACCCCAGAAGGCTGGGGGAGGCGGTGACCAAGCGTATACTGTCCACATGGGTGGTGGACTGTATCGCCCTCACTTATGAGCAGGCGAGGCTCCTGCTGGAAGGCTGCGTCACGGCTCACTGTGTTAGGGCCATGGCGGCTTCAGTGGCAAACTTGCGCTCCGTCCTGATGGTGTACATCTGCCGAGCCGCCACCTATTTATTTAAATGGATTTCTATACCACCTTATCCTTTAATCAAGGCGGCCTACCTAGTCTTCAGTCCATACCTTCACAGCACATTACTGCTTGGAAAGAGAGTCCTGACGGGACAGTGCCTTCGGCCAGGCTGTGCTCCGTAACCTTTTCAGGGTTTAGGCTATTCCTACCCTCCGACCTTTCTGTGTTCAAGCTACCGGAGTGCTGGTTTCATCAGACACAGGGATCCTATTGTGGTCTGTGGACATGGACTCATTTGCTGCTGCTTGTGGCTCCTCGTGAGGGAGCTCCTATTTTTGCTATGGGCTTTCCGTAGCCTGTAGCTGGGGAGTCCCATATGTGAGGACTGACTTCCTGCTTGTTCCTGGAGAAAGCGTAATTACTGACCTGTAATAGGTGTCTCTGGAGACAGCAGGAATCAGTCCTCACAACCCTCCTTCCTCCCCTTGGAGTTGCTCCTTTACCATCTTTTATTTTTACCGTCTTTCAGCTATGTCATCTGACTGAGCAAGATGGCACCCTTGGGCGGGAAGGGGACCACACATGCGTGGTGGCATCTCCCAAAGGCTTTCTTTGTAAACTGGGGGGGATGCTTCCACGAGGGCTGTGTCGGTGCCGATGTTACCCATATGTGAGGGCTGATTCCTGCTGTCCCCAGAGAACACCTATTACAGGTGAGTAACTTTACTTTCTCCAGGAACAAGCTGGAAGTCAGCACACACTTATGGGTGACATCTGCACCGACTGAGCCCGCGTGGAGCAATTCCCCAGCTTTCAAAGAGAGCCTTTGGGATTGCTGCCATGCATGCATGGTCCTCTTCCCACCCAAAGGTGCCATCTTGCTCAATCTCCCTTTTTCTGCAGAGCCCTTCGGATGCACGTCCTTGTCTCTCGGGAAAAAGTGTTTTATTTTCGGCCTCTGAGCCTTGTTTTTTCCAATTACACTGGTCCTCTTACGTCCTCCCCTGCTCTCCATTTTTCCTCGAGTGAAGGGATATCCTTCATTAAAAGATTTTTCCCTGTTGCGGGCTTCGCGCCCTTTTTTCTCTCCCAACCACTGGCCACAAAGGTCTTCGACCTAGCGGGAGTCTTTTTTGTCCCTATGGCCACTGGTTTTAAAAAATGCGATAGATGCTCCAAGAACATGTTGCTCACGGACACCCATGACTGTTGTCTTTGGTGTCTTGGGGCTGACCATAACCCAGAGCTCTGCTCTCTTTTCAAGAAAATGTCCTCCAAGGCCCTGCTCAACTGTAAGCAGACGTCCGAAGACATTTTCCGGAAGGTGGCCCCGAAATCCTCAGTCATCCCTCTGCTGGTGGGATCCCCCCACTTCGGTTCCACATTTTCGGTGGCACTCCGACCAGGGGTCCCCTGAAGTGGAGCGGCATAAGAAGACGAAGACCTCAAAGTCGCTGTCGGGGGCTCCAGATAAGTGCGAGCGCTCTCGCGCTCAGTTGCTCAGCCCCCGCGGCGTTCCCGAGAGTCGGACAAGGAGCGGCTTCGAAAAGTACCTCGTACACATGCAGAGGCCTCCGGCGATGGCGCCCGGTCTTCTGTGGGTGGCCCAGTGAGGACCCTCTCTCCTCCTCCATTCCAGACCCAGTAACCCCGGTGTCAGCGTCGCAGGGTCCCACACCCGCATGGGAGTCCCGAATGCTGGCACTAGAGCTCAGCATTTCTGCCTTCTTAGCTGCCCAGCAGGTGCTCATGCCCAGCACAGCTGGCCCACGCCTCGAGACCGAGGTTCCCTCGAGAGGGACACCAAAATCCGCCCTGGAAACCCCAGAGAGCCACGGGCCTTGTGAGGGTCCTTGGCGTTGGTCTCACTCACCTTCCCAGTCCTTGGGAGCACGATTCTATAAAGCCTCTGGTTCCAAGTAGACCTCGGCCTCTGGACAGGGCGACCTGCCCGAGTCAGACTCCTCCTCGGACCTCTTGGGCTGAGAGTCAGATGGGGATACTTCCCCGGAGACCCGTGCCCACAGGGACCTTGTTTGCTGCCCGAGGACACATCGTTCCTGGCATTTGTGCGGGACATGACACAGGCCCTCAGCCTGGCTATGCAGACTGAAGAGGAGCCATGAGTTGAGGAGCTCGATATTCTATAGTATGAGTCCCCGCTCGGGAGTCTTACTGTCCCGGTTCCCCCCTTATTGTCAAGGCTGCTCCTCCACATGTGGGAGATACCTGCTTCGGTCCCCATTGTGAGCAAGTGCCTCAACGCCATGTATAGAGTTCAGCGTGACCCGGGGTTCCAAAAGACCCAGCTTCTGCACACTTCCATGGTTGTGGAATCGGCGATGTGGAATCAAAAAAAGTCTGAAGTCTCACTCTTCAGTCCCCCCAGGTAGGGTGTCGAGAGCCCTCGACGCCCTGGGGTGTAAGACCTGTCAGAGCTCCATGCTCGCTTTCCGTATCCAGGCATACCAACTGTATATGGACATGTTCCTGCGTAACCTCGTCAAGGAGCTCAGCGGGTTTGCCGCGGGCCTTGGGGGTGAATCCCTCCTAAGGTTCCAAACCCTCCTGAAATCCGTCGCAGAGTGTTCGAAGTACCTCTTCCACACCGCATATGATGAGTTTGAGTCCTCCACCTGGGTGGTGGCGGCTGGCATCGGAGCCCGGAGCCAGGCATAGCTCCAGTCTTCAGACCTGGAGCAGTGGGTCCAAGAGAAGCTCCTGGACATCCCTTGCCTTGGCGAGCAGCTATTCAGTAAACCTATGGAGGATAAGGCTGCTGAGATAGAAACAGAGTTAATGACTTGAACTCGTCTCTCATGCAAAAACTCCTCCCTCCCTAGGAAGAAGCAGCAGACCAATAAGCCATTCTTCTAAAGGAAGGGGCTCCCTTACCGGAGTTACCCGACTTTCCCGCCCACCTCTGCACCGGCTCCCAGTGCACAGGGGAAGGGAGGTGTACATGGCCACCGTAAACCTAAAGGCCCTAAGGCCCAAGCACCAGCACCGTCCCAGCCTACACAGGGGTTTTGATGCCATCGGCATAGCCTCTTGCCCCCGGGCAGCCCTTCCGCCAGTGGGGGGGATGCCTGTCCCTGTTCGCCCCAGTGGGCATCGATCACATCGGACACCTGGGTCCTCCAGGTAATCCAAGATGGATGCCATCTCCGCCTGGACAGGCGCCCTCCTCCCTTCTCCCCAGCGGAATCTGCTTGGCTCCTCGCGCACCAGACCTTCTTGCATCAGGAACTGTCCAACCTCCTCGCCCAACGGGCGGTCGAGAAGGTACTGCAGCACCTTCGGGGTCAGGGGTTCTACTCCCGCTACTTTCTCATCCCAAAAAAGACAGGGGGCCTGCGCCCTATCCTCGACCTCAACAAGTTCCTGGTGTGGGAGAAGTTCAAAATGATCTCCAGGAACAAGCAGGAATGAGTCTTCACATATGGGTACTTCGGTACCAACGGAGCCTGCGCGGGAACGCTCCCCAGCGTCCAAAAAAGAAAGCTTTTGGGAGCATCCCACGCGCATGTGCGATGCCTTCCCGCCCATTCATTTCCCTCTCATCAGTTTTCCATTTTCCGTGGAGCCGGCAGGACATATTCCTGTCACCGCAGAAAATTCTTCTTTTTATTCTTAGTTTTTTGTGGTCGCATCTGCCTTCCCTCGACGCCACCAGTACCGCCAGTGTTTTTCTTTCTTTTTTCTAAAGAATTTCTTCTTTTTCTTCAGAAATTTTCCTGTTTTTAGTTTGACACTTTCTAGGCCACTAGGCCTCTATCTTTCCATCATGGAAAAGCCAGCCACTACCCATAAGGAATGCTCAAAGTGTGGCGGTACAGATATGTTTTCAGGCACCCATACTTGGTGTCTAAAATGTTTGGGTCCTGACCATTGCCCACTGGAGTATCTTTCCTGCTGGAGCTCAAACAGAAGAAGTCTTCCGAATCAAGCACAACTCGATACCCGGTTCACATTGCACTCGATGTCACCAGCTAGAATATCTCCACAGGATCAGGTAACCAAACAAAAGTCTGTAAAGACTAGCCAGTCCTCGAGTGGTAGATCTCCTTCCCAGTATCGAGATGGCTCTGGCCTTGCCCTTGAGGACATATTGGCAATAAAGCCCCGGCGGGAGTCTTCGGGCTCCAAAGCATTAACGGGGCTTCAGGTTGTTCCCGGGGTTCTTACCTCGATGAACATACCTGTGCCATGCTCGGTGGTTGTGGCCGCTTCGAGCGGTACCGACACCCCGACATCGGCTATGGTGATAGATGAAACACTCCTCACCGATGATCGCAGTCTAGCGCTCTCGGTTACTTCAGTACCGCTAGAGTTGCTGCAGACCGATCTTCCAGTATCGGTATCGGCTTCGGTACCAGTACCGGTATCGACATGGGCATCGGTGTCGATACCGTCCATGCTTACTTCGACAGACTCACTTCCTTCGATGCCGAGCCTGAAATCGATCTCTAGCATGGATGATTTGGTACCGACTCGTCTCAGTACCGACCTCGGGCGGTACCGAAGACATTACTTTAAGGAAAATCCGATGCTTCACCCTTTCAGGTCTTCCGATCCCAATGACTGGGATGAATCCATCGGTACCAAGGCTGAATCTTCAACAAGTCTAGCCTTTACCCCTCATTTTAGAGGGTCCTCCTCAGGGGAGATTTCTTTTCAAGCTTTTCTGCTTGATATGGCAAAGTTACTTGCCATTTCTATACCTGGTAAAGAATCCTTCCCAGGGGATTCAGAGATCCTGCAATCCCCCTGGATTCCAAAGGAGGTCATCTTGCTTCCTTTGCATCAGATCTTACAAGATCTACTTTTCAGAATGTGGGAAACTCCTTTAACGGTATCACCACATTCTAAGACACTTGACTCCATGTACAAGGTGCCACCTTCTCCAGGTTTTCAAAAGACTCAACTTCCTCATCATTCTGTTGTTGTAGAATCAGCAATGAGGCGTATTAAGAGTACAAAGAAGCACTCTTCTTATCTGCCAGGTCGTGAGTCTAGAACTTTAGATGCCTTTGGACATCGATGCTTCCAGGCATCCATGCTTTCAGCAAGAATTATCTCATATATTTTCTATATGGGATTATCTCTTGAAGAGGTCACAAAGAACTTAAAGTCTTTGAACCCTTTTCTTCAAGAACATAAAAGAGCAGACTTTTCCATATTAGTCAGTCATGCTCAATATGTCTCTAAATTCCTTAATCGTGCTTCCCTGGACTGTTTTGAGTCTATTAGCAGAACTTCTGCTATAGCCATAGGAGCATGACGCATAGCCTGGCTCCAAGCTTCAGACTTGGACAAATGGGTACAAGAAAAGCTGGGAAATACTCCTTGTACTGGTGAAAATCTCTTTAACAAGGATGCTTTATTTCAAGCTAAGCAGTTAAACATGATATTGTTACTTTCAGAGGATTGTCAAAACTTTCCTCTACCCCAGCTACTAAAAAATCTCCTAACAAACTTTATTCCCCTAGGTGGAAAAAGTTTTATTCATCTTCTACCCATCATGCAGATGTTTCCAAAGAAGGGCAACATCATACCAGGCTAAGAAAACCAAAGTCTCAACAGGCTCAGCAAACTCAGCAGTCGCAGGGTTTCTGATTTTTTATTTCATTAAATCTTTTTTCCTGTTGAGTTTCAGAACCACTACTTCTTAACTACAGAAGCATTTGTAGTTCTTCTCATCCTTATTAAGAGGTCAGTAATACACTGCCTTAATCCTCTACTTTAGGCATGAATCTCTTGCTAAGGGCAATCCATCCTTTCAGCTCTTAGAGCTATTGAGGATAATCATGCCCCACAGGTAACAAGTTTCTCCTCTCCTTTCAAATTAAACAGAGGCATTACAACTACTTACAAGGTATGCTATGCCCTTCACCTTGGCAGTTGTCCTGTACAAGGATATCTTATACTTTTGACTGCAGGGGAGCTTTACCCTTTTCAGGGACTACCAAATTGTAAATCTTCCCAACTCTGTATTACTTCTATCCCTCTTAGTTGACATTTTCAATCTAAGAGTGATATTATTTCACTGGAGGGCTTACCTGTTTAAGCCATAGGATTGTCCTCAATACCTACTCCAGTAAGTAATTTCCATACAGAGTTTCTCCCCTCTGCAATCTTTCAAATATTTCTTTTAAGACAGCTTATCAGACCATAATTGAGAGTTAGTCACTTCTAATTCTGTCTGTCGGTCTTTGTCCAATCTATAGGACCTATCCTCTTTTGCTGCCTTAATAACACATAATTCCAAGAGAGGTTCCAAAACCTACTTGTGTATGTTCACTGTTTATTGTAAACCGCGCTGATGCTGAATAGCGCGGTATAAAAGAGACTTTAAATAAATAAATAAATAAATACTTGGACAATTTATTGTTGCAGGCAACCAACCTGTCTGCTATTCTTAGCCATCTTCAATTCTTTGGCTCCCACAGAATAGATTAGGTTGCACACTGGTAATTAAACAACCAGATCTCACCTGGGCAACCTACAACATGCTCTCTGCAATTCTACAAAAAGCTCTGCAACTATGGGCCTTTGCCAGAGAGCGTCAGAGCCATTCCTGGTGGGTAGCTTCCAAATGGTTGAAAGACTTGCCCAGTCATGCTCCCACATGACCGGTTTTTTCCTACCTTTACATCTTCCTTAAAATTTCCTTTTAGGGAAAATGAACCAGGGCTTAGATCACGTGAAAGCATAAAGAATTGCTTAATTCCTTGAGTTGTTCCACATCTCCAGTGGAACTTTTCCAACAGGGATGCATTTCTTTTCACTGCAGTCAGTCCTTGTCTAGTGCATTCCTTCTAATTCCCAATACTTCATTGGAGATTATGCTGAACAAAGAACGCATTATACTCATATTGCCCTCATAGATGGGCAAATATGGTATTCCCTTTTATTGCGCCTTTTTCTCCACACTGAAGTTATAGAAGGATCCAGACTTCTCATCTTAAGACTAAGGTTTTCTCTGCACCCCTTCACGTAGATCTCCATTTCTGGTTATTCAAAGTCTAGAATTTTAAAGAGATCTAGACCTATCCTTCTGACTAGGAAAATTCCACTGGTTTCCATGTAACCTCCTTCATGGTTCTCCACGTATAACCAGTAAGGGGTTCTCTATCCATATTTTCAAGCAGGTCTTACCCCTTCTTGTTATTAAGTGAGTCTCTCTTTATTTATATATATAGGAGTGGAGGAGTGGCCTAGTGGTTGGGGCAAGGTACTTCAGGCTGGAAGGTCGGGGGTTTAAATCTCACTAGAGGACAGCAACCTTGGGCCGGAAGGACTGGGGTTTCTAGTCCCACAGGTGCTCCTTGTGGTCTTGGGCAAGCCACTTAACCCTCCATAGCTCATGTTCCCTGTAAAATAGTTATCTCCAAGTTATAATGCCCTGTTCAATGTAATTTCAGTTTGTTCAATGTAAACCGCACTGATGCAGAATAGCACGGTATATAAGAGAATGTAAATAAAGAAATAAATAAAATAAATATATATATATATTTATTTATTTTTATATATGTTTATATAAATACACATATCTCACTCTGAAAGATTTGTTACTGTCCATATTAATGCTGTTCCAGCATGCCATAAGGTTTAAATGGACAACCAATTTCTATGGTAATCACAAACTACCTTCTTTTACTGTAACCTCTCTGGTTACGTTACATCTGAAGCTCTCCATGTAAAGTCATCCTAAGTGACATCACTTGGGGAAGACCTTCCTGATCTTCAAGAAATTGGAGGCTACATCGCCTACTACAAATGTTTCTTTCTTTCATTTGGATAGAGGGGTCTCAAAGACCCATCCTTTTTCTGCAAACCAGTCAGATTTATCTCCTCTTTTTCCTAGAGTTTTTTTCTGCTCCAAGGACAAAGAGCTTCAAATGTTGGCCTACAGAAGCTTTAGCTTCTCATCCAAAGTCCAACCCCATTAAACTCTTCCAGTTTTTTCTGCTGGGATTAGTTCTAGCCATTTAGGCTTCTGACCTCTGCCTGTATTGCGAAATTTATTTCCTCTACTTCACAGTAAGGTATTTTCTTTGAGGATAATGTACTGGTTTCTAGCACCAGAGCATTACTCTCAACAAATACTTTCGCAATATTTTTGACTAAGGTCCACATTAGAAAATTGGAATCCAATTTTCACTAACATTTCTGATCTACACAAGGACTCCTCTCCAGACTCCTTGTTTAGTCAAGCTGTTGCACAGCACACCCTTCTCACTTCAACTCCTACCCTCCATCCCTTGGATGCCTCAGGTTCTGGGAGATAGGTAGAGGGTAAAGGCCAAGGCAGAGAGTCTCGCATCCTGGAGATTAATGCATGGCTGCGTGGATGGTGTCTTTGAGAGCGTTTTGGTTTCCTAGACCATGGGATGCTGTTCCAAGGGTTGCAGAGCAGAGATGGCATCCATCTGTCCAAGAAAGGTCAACACATCTTTGGTAGTAGACTGGCTAATCTACTGAAGAGGGCTTTAAACTAGATTCGTTGGGGATGGGTGAAGAAAGCCCCCAGGTAAGTGAAAGCCCCCAGGTAAGTAATACATTAAATACCTTTATGGAAATGGGTAACAGGGGTAACATATGGAAAGCAGTGTGTATTAATGCCCATAGCATGGGAAATAAGATCTCTGAAGTTGAAGCTTTGGTGGGAGTGGCTGACTTAGATTTAGTGGCAGTTACAGAAACATGGTTCACAGAAAACCATGACTGGGATGTAACTATACCTGGCTATACTTTATTCAGAAAGGACAGGGTAGGAAGAAGGGGAGGAGGAGTAGCACTATATGTAAAAACTACTATTAAAGCTTTGGAATTACAGAGCTTAAAAGGGAGAGAGGAGGCATTGTGGGTTAAACTAGAAAGAGGGAAAGAGAAATCTATTTGCATTGGTGTGATATACAGACCTCCCTCACAAGAGGAAGAGGTGGACAGAGAGTTAATTGAAGACATACGCAGCATTGCTAGGAAAGGGGAAGTGCTACTGCTAGGAGATTTCAATATGCCAGATGTTGATTGGTACATTCCTGCTGCAGTATCATCTAGGAGTAAGGAGATCCTGGATTCTCTACAGGGAGAACTATTCAGGCAATTGGTAACAGACCCCACACGTGAAGGGGCCATACTGGACTTGGTGCTTACCAATGGTGAAAGTGTTTCTGATGTTGTCGTGGGAGATCATTTTGCATCCAGTGATCACCAGATGGTGTGGTTCAGTATTAGGACTAGGGCTGTTAGAATCCATTCCAAGGTGAAGATCTTAGACTTTAGGAAGACTAACTTTGCGAAGATGGGCCAATACCTCAGGGAGTCATTAGTGGGATGGGAACAGCTAGGGGATGTAGAACAACAGTGGGCAAAACTGAAAGGGGGTATTTTAAAGGCAACCAACCTTTTTGTTAAAATGGTAAATAAAGGCAAAAGGAACAGGAGACCGCTATGGTTTTCGAAGGAAGTAGCTGAAAAAGTGAAGAAAAAGAGGGAGGCCTTCATGAAATACAAAAGATCACAGAGAGAGGAAGACAGGCATCTGTATTTGGAAAAACTTAGAGAAGCTAGCAAAGTAGTCAAGAAGGCAAAGATTCAAAAGGAGGAGGAAATAGCCAATGCAATAAAATGGGGGGATAAGACATTTTTCAGATATATTAGTGAGAAGAGGAAGGGCAAAAGTGGTATTGTCAGACTCAAGGGTACAGGGGGGGAATATGTAGAAGCTGATAAGGATAAAGCGGAATTGCTTAACAAATATTTTTGTTCTGTGTTCACAGATGAAGAACCAGGAGCAGGACCTCAGAAAACACCCACAAATAAGAACAGAAGCGAGGGACATCTTGAACAATTTTCAGAAGACTGTGTTCGTGAGAAACTAGCTCAACTTAAAGTAGACAAAGCGATGGGACCGGATGGGATACACCCTAGAATACTGAGGGAACTTGGGGACGTTCTAGCAACTCCACTGACTGACCTTTTCAATGCCTCGTTGGAGTCGGGAGTGGTGCCAAAGGACTGGAGAGAGGCTCAAGTGGTGCCTTTACACAAAAGCGGAAGTAAGGATGTGGTTGAAAACTACAGGCCGGTTAGTTTAACTTCAGTGGTGAGTAAATTAATGGAAACGCTGTTGAAAGAGAAAATAGTGAGGTTTCTGGAGTCCAGCGGATTACAGGATCCGAGGCAGCATGGATTCACCAGAGGCAGGTCTTGTCAGACAAATCTGATTGATTTCTTTGACTGGGTGACCAGGGAGTTGGACCGAGGGAGAGCTCTAGATGTGGTGTATTTAGATTTCAGTAAAGCCTTTGACACTGTTCCTCACACGCGACTTATAAACAAACTGAGCACCCTAGGGATGGACCCTAAAGTTACTGCTTGGGTTAGAAATTGGTTGGGTGGGAGGCGACAAAGAGTACAAGTAAATGGAGCTCACTCTGAGGAGAAGGATGTTACCAGTGGTGTGCCCCAGGGATCTGTCCTTGGTCCGATTCTTTTTAACATCTTTGTTAGTGATATAGCGGAAGGGCTGTCGGGTAAGGTTTGCCTCTTTGCGGATGATACCAAAATCTGCAATAAAGTAGACACCCAGGAAGGTGTAGATAACATGAGGAGGGATCTGGCTAAGCTTGAAGAATGGTCTAGAATTTGGCAACTGGGATTTAATGTTAAAAAATGTAAGGTCATGCATTTGGGCTGCAGCAATCCAAGGGAGCAATACAGTATAGGAGGTGAAGTACTTTTGTCCACTAAAGAAGAGCGGGACCTAGGCGTAGTTGTGTCCGATGATCTTAAAGTAGCTAAACAGGTAGAAAAGGCGACGGCAAAAGCTAGAAGGATGCTTGGGTGCATACGGAGAGGAATGGCTAGCAGAAAAAAGGAGGTGATAATGCCTCTGTATAAGTCTTTGGTGCGACCTCATTTGGAGTATGGTGTGCAATTCTGGAGACCGCACCTTCAAAAGGATGTGAACAGGATGGAGTCGGTGCAGAGGGTTGCTACTAAGATGATTAGTGGTCTTCATTATAAAGCATATGAGGACAGACTTAAGGATCTTAATATGTACACCTTAGAGGAAAGGCGGGATAGAGGTGATATGATTGAGATGTTTAAATACCTCCGTGGCATAAATGTTCAGGGAGAGAGCCTCTTTCAATTGAAAGCAAGTTCTGCGACGAGGGGACATGGGATGAGGGTGAAGGGAGATAGATTCAGGAGTGATATGCGGAAATATTTCTTTACGGAAAGAGTAGTGGATCCGTGGAATAGTCTCCCAGTGGAGGTGGTAGAGATGAGGACAGTAACTGAATTCAGAAAAGCATGGGACCAACACAGAGGATCTCTAAAGGTAAAAAGTGGACTGTTGTAGTTGTTGTTATGGAAGGACAGACTAGATGGGCCTTGTGGTCTTTTTCTGTCATCATGTTTCTATGTTTCTATAGCATGGCCCATCGACTAGATTTGCAACATGCTGGGACCTCCTCCAGGCATCTTAGCTTGGGAGTCCCCATATGTGAAGACTCATTCCTGCTTGTTCCTGGAGATAGCACAGTTACTTACCTGTAACAGGTGATCTCTGGGAACAGCAGGAATAAGTCTTCACAACCCACCAACCTCCCCTAGGAGTTGTTTCTCTCTCTCTCTAATTTGTCTACTTCCCTCCTTCGGTCTCAGCTACAAACCCAACTGATGAGAGGGAAGTGAATGGACAGGAAGGCAGCGTGCATGCGCATGGGATGCTCCCAAAAGCTTTCTTTTTTGGACACTGGGGAGCGTTCCCTCGCAGGCTCCGTCGCTACCAACATACCCATATGTGAAGACTTATTCCTGCTGTTCCCAGAGATCACCTGTTACAGGTAAGTAACTGTGCTTTATCGCTTGGTGTCCTGCTGTGCTTTCTTCAGCAGGGCGATTGGCTATGTTCTTTGGACCTTAAGGACGCTTACATTCTAGTTCACCCCCAGCACAGATAATACCTGTGCTTTCAGGGTGCAGGGGGAACACTTCCAGTACACAGTGCTCCACTTTGGGCTTGCATCCGCACTGCAGGTTTTCACAAAGTGCCTCTCCGCGGCTGCCGCTTCCCTCAGGCGGCAGGGCATACCCGTCTTCCCCTACCTCAATGACTGGCTCGTCATGGGGTTCTCAATCAGTGCATGATCTTCCTCCTCGAGCACCTCGGCTTCCTGATCAACTTCTCCAAGTCCCTCCTCGAGACGGTGCAGACCCTGGAGTTCATTGGCGCACGCCTCGATACGGTGCGGGCGACTGCCTTCTTCTCACAGACCAAGCAGACCGTCTTTGGGCCATGGCGTCCCAGGTCCAAAACAGGGCTTGAATTATGGCATGGGCAATGCTTCCTCTCCTCAGGCACATGGCCTCCACCGTCCATGTGGTCCCCCACGCCTGCATGCACATGCGGACAGCCCAGTTGTACCTCAGGGCACAATGGAGCCAGGCTTTTGGCCACCTCAGAGACCCTATCCAGGTCTTCTGCATTCTCCACGACTCCCTGAGTTGGTGACGGGACCCCCAAAGTCTCCTTCGGGGAATGCCCTTCCAGACCCCACAGCACAAGCTTGTCCTAACAACAGATGCTTCCCTGCTGGGGTGGGGAGCCCACTGTGGCGCATTGTGCACCCAGGGGCAGTGGTCGCCCGAGGAGTCTCGGCAGCAGATCAACCTGCTCGAGTTTTGGGCGGTCTGATGGGCCCTGAGGGCCTTCGAGGGCTAACTGAGGGTAAAGTTGTTGCTCATGCAGACCGACAACAGGGTAACCATGTTTTACGTCAACAAGGAGGGGGGAACAAGATCATGCCTTCTCTGCTGGGAGGCAATCCTCCTTTGCTCCTTTGTGTCTTGCCGGGGGATGACCCTGCGAGCGGTCTACCTCTCAGGCCAGGAGAATGTCCTTTTGGACAAACTCAGCAGGATCCTCTGTCCACATGAGTGGCGCTTGGATCTGGAGGTCGCCGGCGTCTTGTTCCATCGGTGGGGGACCTCATCCATGAACCTGTTTGTTAGTCCTTCAAACACGCAGCTTCCCTGCTTCTGTGACCCAGTTCCGCACCCAATTAGGGTGGCTCCGGATGTGTTCCTCTTGAGCTGGACCTCTGGCCTTCTTTACGCGTTCCCTCCCACTCCTCTCATTACGAAGATCCTCCACAAGGCTCAGCGGGACCGAGCTTCGGTGATCCTCGTGGCCTCAACAGCCTTGGTTCCCGCTTCTGCTCCAGCTCGTGTTGGAGCACCCAGTTCCCCTGGGCTGTGCCTCGGGCCTGTTGATGCAGGAGGAGGGTCAGGTGTTCTACCCAAACCTGGCCTTGCTGTTCCTTTCAGCCTGGTAGTTGAACGGGTCGCCTTAACTCTGCTGCGTCTCCCGGAGGACATCAAGGAGATCCTCCTCACATTGAGGAAGGACTCAACAAGATGGGCATATGCCTAAGTGGCAACGTTTCTCGATCTGGTGCTCCGAGCTTCAGATCGACCCATTCTCCTGCTCTACCCGGTGGATCCTCCAGTACCTCCTCCACCTCTTGAAGGTAGGGCTCAAATCCAGTTTGGTCAGGGGCCCGTTGAGGGAAAACACCTCTCAGGGCAGTCCTTGGTCTCTCGCTTCATGCGAGGTCTACTGCTTTACAAGCCTCCCATCTGGTCTTTGCTGGCGGAGTGGAACCTCAGCGTGGTGCTGATGCAGCTCACACGAATGTGCCTTTCGAGTCGATGGCGACGTGCTCGCTTCGGCATCTCTCCTGGAAGGTGGTCTTTCTGGTGGCTTTGACCTCGGCTCGCCGAGTCAGCAAACTTCAGGCCCTCATGGCTGAGGCTCCATACACCAGGTTCTACGGGAACAAGGTAGTCCTCAGCACTCATCCCAAGTTCCTACCGAAGGTGGTTTCGGACTTTCATCTCAACCAGGAGATAGTCCTGATGACCTTCTTCCCAAGACCACATGCCAACCGGGCATCGGCGGTATTACATACACTCGACTATAAGAGGGCTCTTGCCTTCTACCTGCAGTGTACCCAGGTTCATTGCAAGTCCAATTGGCTTTTTTTTTTGCCTACGACTCCAATCGCTTGGGGCAGGCAGTCACAAAGTGCACCATCTCCGTCTGGGTGGCAGACTGCATTGCCTTCGCCCAAGCAAAGGCGGACGCCCCACTGGATCGTGGGGTCACTGCGCATGACGTCTGAGCCAAGGCGGCATCTGTGGCTTTGCTGCGCTCAGTACCTCTAACGGACATCTGCCGGGCTGCGACCTGGTCTTCAGCGAACACTTTCGCTGTCCACTACTGCCTGGAGAAGGAGTCCTGCCGGGACAGCACCTTCGGCCAGGCTGTACTCCGTAATCTGTTTGGGGTATAAGCAACTCCTGCTCTCCAACCCTTCTTCTGGGCATCAACTTCTGCTCACGGCCTCGTGGGAGCGATTTTGGGTTACAGGCTCAGTAGCCTGTAGCTGGGGAGTCCCATAAGTGAGGACTGACTTCCTGCTTGTTTCTGGAGAAAGTGTAGTTACTCACGTGTAACAGGTGTTCTCCAGGGACAGCAGGAATCGGCCCTCACTATCCTCCCACCACCCCTGAATAGTTGCTATTTTTGTTCTTCCCTTGCCATCTTCTTAGTAGGGCTCTAGCTAGGGAACCTGACTGAGCAAGATGGCACCTTTGGGTGGTAAGAGGACCACACATGCATGGCAGCAATCCCAAAGGCTTCCTTTGAAATCTGGCGAATTGCTCCGTGCAGGCTCCATCGGTGCCGACGTCACCCATAAGTGAGGACTGATTCCTGCTGTTCCTGGAGAACACCTGTTACAGGTGAATAACTACGCATCTCCAGGAACAAGCAGGAATGAGTCTTCACATATGGGTACGTCGGTACCGACGGAGTCTGCGCGGGAACGCTCCCCAGCGTCCAATCAGAACGCTTTTGGAAGCATCCCAACATGCCTGCGTGCTGCCTTCCCGCCTTTCCCAACTGCCTCTCCTCAGTTTTCGTTTTTCCGCGGAGCCGGCAGGACGTCCTGTCACCGCAGAAAATTCTTCTTTTATTTTTTGGTTTTCTTGTGGTCGCGTCTGCCTTCCCCTACACCACCGGTTCCGCCGGTGTTTCTTTTCTTTTTTCTTTTAAATTTTCCTTTATAAGGAATACCTTTTTCCTTCTTAGTGCCTGACGGTTATTTTCGGCCCGCTAGGCCTACTCGTTTTCCTCATGGAAGCGCCCGCCACTATCCCTAAGAAATGTTCAAACTGTGGCGGTACAAAATTCATTTTAGACACTCATAATTGGTGTCTGCCCTGCTTGGGTCCTGACCACTATCCGCTGGAGTGTCCCTCCTGCAATAGTATAGTCGGAAGAAGTCTTCAGCATCGAGTTCACCTCGATACGCGGTCCCCAGTCATCTTCAGGGCACCGACTACCCTTTCTTCTTCACAGGATCAGGTAACCCAAAAACAGTGTGTTAAGACTAGCCAGTCCTCGAGTGGTAGATCTCATGCACAGCATAGAGATGCCTCTGGCTTTGCCCTCGAGGACACACTGGCTTTAAAACCCCGGTGGGAGTCTTCGGCCTCCAAATCCTTAGTGGGGTTTCAGGTTGTTCCTGAGGTTCACCCCTCTCCGAACATACCTGAGCCATGCTCGGTGGTGGCATCCGCTTCGAGCGGTACCGATACCCCGGCATCGACAATGGTGTTGGATGAAACATTCCTCACCAAAGATCATAGTCTGGCGTCTTCGGCTGCGAGCCCGTTGGATACGCTGCAGACCGATCTTCCATTATCGCTATCGATCCCGGTACCGGTACTCGTACCGACGCCGGTACCCTCCAGATGTGCATCGATAGACTCGCTTCCCTCGATGCCTAGTCCAGAATCGATCTCCAGTCTGGATGACTGGGTACCGACTCACCTTGGTACCGATACCGGATGGTACCGAGGGCACGGTTCCGATGATCCATGTCGGGCACTCTCGGTTTCTTCGATACCGTTAGAGCTGTCACCAGCTGTCCTTCATCTACCGGTATCGGATACGGTGCCAGAGTCGGTACCGGTATCCACATTACCATTGCTGTCGGTACCTTCCATGCTTCTCTCATCAGGCTCGCTTCCCTCGGTACCGAGTTTGGAATCGATCCCTAGCATGGACGATGTGTTACTGACTGTTGCTGGTCCCGACCTCCTGCGGTACCGGCAACCATCCTCTAAGGATCCGGTACTCCACCCTTTAGGGTCTTCTATTCCTCTAAATTTGGATAGATCCCTGGGTGCCAATGCTAGTTCTTCAACAGATCTAGCCTGTCCTCCTCTTTCTAGAGGATTTCCCTCTGGGGATTTTTCTTTTCAAGCATTCCTGCTTGATATGGCAAGATCACTTGCCATTTCTATACCTGGTCAGGATCCTACACCAGGGAATACAGACTCCCTGTATGTTCCCTGGATTCCAAAGGAGAACATCATGCTTCCTTTGCATCAGACCTTGCAGGATCTCCTCTTTCGAATGTGGGAAACTCCTTTAACGGTACCCCCACCTTCTAGGGCAACTGATCTTCTATATAAGGTGCCCCCCTCTCCAGGTTTTCAAAAGACTCAACTTCCTCATCATTCCATTGTTGTAGAATCAGCAATGAGGCATATTAAGAGTACTAAAAAGCACTCTTCTTATCCGCCAGGTCGTGAGTCTAAGACTTTAGATGCCTTTGGACGCCAAACCTTCCAGGCATCCATGCTTTTTCAGCAAGAATTCTCTCATATATTTTCTATATGGGATTATCTCTTGAGGAGGTCACAAAGAAATTACTGCTTTTGACCCCTTTTCTTCAAGAGCCCAAAAGAGAAGACTATTCCTTACTGGTTAGTCATGCTCAAAATAACTCTAGGTTCCTTACTCGTGCTTCCCTAGACTCCTTTGAGTCTGTTAGCAGAACCTCTGCTATAGCTATAGGGGCACGACGTAAGGCCTGGCTCCAAGTTTCAGACTTGGACAAATGGGCACAAGAAAGACTGGGAAATACTCCTTGCATTGTAGAAAATCTTTTTAACAAGGAGTCTTTACTCCAAGTTGCTCAGTTAACCACTGACATTGCTGTTTCCAGAGGCTGTTCTACGCCTTCCTCTTTCCCAGTTGGTAGGAAATTTCCTAACAAACTTTCTTCCCCTAAGGGGAAAAAGTTTTATCCATCTTCTGCCCATCAACAGATGTTCCCAAACAGGGGAAACATCGCACTGGTCTAAAGAAACCACAACCTCAATAGGTTCAGCAAACCCAGCAGTCGCAGGGTTTCAGATAGATTATCATTACATCTCCTGTTTGGTGGTTAGAGTTTGCATTCTGCTTCTTTTCACTTGAAGCATCTACACTAATTTCATCCTAAATTCGCATGGATCTCTCTTCACGAGACATCCTTTCTTTTTGCTCTAAGAGTCCTTATGATGATCATGCCTATAGTTAACAGGTTTCTCTTCCTCCTACTGGGAAAAGAGATGACAACTATCAATAAGACAGTTTTCCCTGTACTAGCATGTATCATCTTACCTTTCAGAGACTTACTACATAGTCAGTCTCCTTCAACTCTGTCTTACCTCCCTCTTACTACAACATTCGGTTTGTAAGAGTGGTTTTATTACACTGGTAAGCCCCTATGGTCCTCTACCTATTCCACAAAGGGGTGTTCCCTTCCAGAGTTGTCTCCCCCTTTTTCATTTTCTTACTTTAGGGCAGCTTATCAGACAATAAGGAAGTCTTACCACTCCTACTTATGTCTGTTGCTTCTTTTTCCAATCTAAAAAAAAAAAAAAAAAAAAGGAAAAAGAAATTTTTTTCCGCTGCCCTGGTAGTTGCTGCAAATGCAGCAATTCCTAGTGGTTAAGCCACTGGTTCTGTTCACCACACAACCAGGGTTTCTCCTCCACTAGCAATCCTTCTAGCCTCAGTGCTAAACCCCAAACAGGTTATCAACCTTTTTTGGAAACCCTATTATCACAGACTTGTTGGTTGATTTCTATTCCTCGCCATCTCCAATTCCCTGGTTTTTGGCAGAATAGTTTAGGTTACCTACTGGCTTTAAGCAGCCAGTTTTTTCTTCTGACCAACCTCTAACATGCTCTCTGCAACTCTACAGAGTAGCTTTGTACTATGGGCCCTTGCTACAGAGCATTAGTATCTTGCCTAGCAGATAATCCCAGATGGTTAGGAGGGGCTCACCCAGTCATGCTCCCTTGACTGGTAGGTGTTCCCTACCCTTACCATCTCATCTAAAATCTCTTTTCGAGACAAAAGACACAGGCCTTACATCACGTGAAAACCTAAAGAATGGCCAATTCCCTGGCTTGGTCCATATCTCCTTTGGACCTCTCGCCAGGGATAGTTTTCTTTCAGTTGCAGCCCTCATAGGCGGGTCAAAATGGTATCTTATCCCTGTGGCGTCCTCTATCCATTCACCATACTACAGTTCTAGAGAGATCTGGACTTGCTGCCTGCAGACTGGAGTTATCCTCTGCATTTTTCACGTAGGCCATCCTGGTTATTCAAGAGCTCGAATTCTTAAAGGAATCTAGACTCCTCCTTGTCAGAGAGACCATTCCTCTGACTGTCAATTATAACCAGGGAAAGAAGATTCTCTATACATCTATTCAAGCAGGTATCACCCTCCTTGCTATTAGATGAATCTTCCCTCTATCCCCATATCCCTGCGGGGATCTAGTTATATACCCATGTCTCCATCTACTTACATGGAGACCTGTGCCTATATGTCTACATATTTATATATATATCTATATATATTTATCTATATGTGTCTCGGTATCTTCCGTCCAGGTATATCTCTGTGTGTATATATATTGTGATGCAGCAGACCAGCAGAGCATAGAAGAAAAGGTTTTAAACTTGAAAAAAGACGTACACAAGCTGCAGTATTTGCAGGAGCCTGATAGGGGGAGCAAGAGAGACCTCTGGAAGACTGAGGATCCACGCCCTACAGGGTGTAACCGAAAGCCAGCCAGCCTCCAATCCAGGAAGAGAGGAACTCCTTTTAAAGGAAGTCAGGAAGACTGGAGAGGGGCAGAGGTACCGCAAGAAGCACAGACACCTCAGGACTGGAAAGCACAAGCACGAGCACAGTCACAGCAGGACTGGAAAGGCAGAAGTAGCGGTAAAGCCAGGAGCAGCAAGGAAGGCAGCAGAAAGGTTGCGGAGCCTTCAGAAGCCGGAAGAGCGGCAGGAGCTGCAGGAGTGGCAGAAACTGCAGGAGCTGGAGAAACTGCAGAAGCTACAGACACTGCTGGAGTGCAGGAAAGAGGTACAGGCCAAAGGAACCTGAAAGGCCAAAGAATCCAGAAGGGTCCAGGAGATTCAGGTACACGGAAGCTGCATTGTGAATGCTGTAGGCAGAACCCAAGCCATATTGCTGAATCAAGGCAGAATATTACCAGGAGTAGGCCACAAGCCTCGTCCCAGAGGAAGAAGCAGGAGTTACAAGGTAACCCATACTGTATTGAAGATAGCCCACAGAGGGTTAGCGCATGGAAAGGACAAGAAACAGAAGCTCCCTGTACATGTCCCACTTCGCAAGAGAAAAGGTATGAAAAGTTTTTATTGAATAAGAAACTTTTAAGTAGACCTGCTTTGCATGAAGGGCATGGAAGTCCTTGGAAGAAAGAAAGATGTTCACATTGTAAAAATGCTCATGGACGACGCCCCACGCTAAACTCTAGACACTGGGTGGTCATTCAGCATTTGAGGGAGAAACCTGACTATAGCTTGCCGGGAACTGTTGACTCTAGCTCAGATACATTGCAGGAGGAGCCGATGCAAGTGGAAGAGGTAGAGTCCTTGTCAGAAGAAGAAATGGATTGCAGCTATTGTACTACGGGCAGTGTGGAATGCTTGTACAACTAGTGAGCATTAAAACCGGTGTAAATAGGAATGCTTGTTTGGTAACCTTTTTCTGTGAAGAGAACAGTTTTTCTTTTGAACATGAGTTGTTATTTTTCTACCCTGATGTAAGGATATTTCTGTTGGTGTTTGAAGCCGATCCTTTGAACCTTTGTGCAAACGAGGGAAATAAAGCCTTATTTTTCCCTACACTCGATGACCTTTTTGTTCTTTGGGTATTTTTGGTATTCAGGACGCTATCAGGGCTATACAACCCTGGGCCCTAGAAAGAAACACATACCAAACCCAACTTTACTTTTCTTTATGTCCGACCTGCCTTGACCACCATCAACCGCCAGGGCGGCGTTGTGACAATACATATATATATACCTGTCGAGATATATCTTCTAGGTAGATATATATCTACATACTTATCTATCTCTCTGTCTAGGTTCATATATCCATATATTCCTATATGACTCTGATGGATGTGCACTACCCCTATCAATGCTGTGCCAGCATGCTTGGGGTTCTACACATATAACCACTCCCTGTGGTAATTAACAAATTTTTTTGTTTCCCTTACCATAACCTTTCAGGTTTAGGTACCTCTGAAGCTTTCCATGTACCTTTTCTTTCCTAATTGACCTCATTTAGGAAAGACATCACGGATTTTCAGTTAATCTAAAGCTGTAATGCTTCATAAGTCTGTCCTTACTTTGGTATCGGATATAGGGGTCTCCATACCCCTTCTCTCCTACAGGGACTATTTCTATTGTCAGTCCAAATCGGTCAGACTTATTTTTCCTTTTGGTCCTAGCATTGTACAGTTCTTCGACCAAAAGGGCTTAAGCTTTGTCTAATAGTACATTCTGCGTTTTCCGCTGAAGCCCTACCTCATTGTACTACCCCAGTTTCCCCTGGGGCTATTTCTCACCCTGATGGGTTCTGATCTCCACTTGTTTTTCCTACAGTTTATTACTTCTACTTCACAGTGAGGTACTCCTTGAGGATCTTCTACTGGCTCTTCTAAAAGATCCATATGAACCTCACTAGACTTTTACAATACCACCAAGGGAGGTCCATATTAGAATATTGCACTCAATATTTTTACTACTAAATGTTATCTATACAGTATCTTCCTCCATAGAAGTCCTGTTCTAGTCCAGCTGTTCCACAGCACCTTTTCTATAATTCAACTCCTACCCTCCATCCCCAAGATGCCTGAGGTCCTGAGGAGTAGCATAGCTCTTTCTAGATTCGCTACATGATAGGACTCCCTCTGGGCATCTTAGCTTGGGGAGTCCCCATATGTGAAGACTCATTCCTGCTTGTTCCTGGAGATAGCACAGTTACTTACCTGTAACAGGTGATCTCTGGGAACAGCGGGAATAAGTCTTCACAACCCACCCACCTCCCCTAGGAGTTGTTTTTCTCTATCTCTATCTTTCCCTTTCTTGCTCTCTCTTTGCCTCAGCTTTAAAACTTAACTGAGGAGAGGCAGTTGGGAAAGGCGGGAAGGCAGCACACAGGCGTGTTGGGATGCTTCCAAAAGCATTCTGATTGGACGCTGGGGAGCGTTCCCGCGCAGACTCCGTCGGTACCGATGTACCCATATGTGAGGACTTATTCCTGCTGTTCCCAGAGATCACCTGTTTACAGGTAAGTAACTGTGCTTTTCTGGCTGATAGGTCCCGAAAATTTGCCAGTGGGTTTAAAAAGTATTCCAGGTGCTCTAGCACCATCCCCGTTACGGATACTCATAACTGTTACCTTCAGTGCCTGGGACCCAATCATCAGCCCTCCTCTTGTAATTTGTGTTTACAAATGACAAAAGGAGGACTTAACGATTGAGAGAAGCAGCACAAATTGATTTTTGGACTCATAAGTCTAATCCATCAACATTGGCATTGGCCAGACTGGTCTTTATGTCATCGAAGCCTGCATCAGACCCTGATGGTGCATCAACATCGAGGAGTTCTGGAGTCCACTTGCAGCCGAACATCTTTAGTGCCCCAGATCATTGGCCATTAACTAATATCCATCCAAAAATGAAGAAGGATTTTGCTTCATCTTCATCGATGACAGTGGGTGATCATGCTGAGCCTCGAGTAGAGACTTTGCTGCATCCATGAGGAATGCATTATGATGTTGTTTGCCATGCAGCATGTCAGTGCCTCATTGTCTGCTGTATCAACCTCAGCACTTGTCCAACTGATCCTTGAGAAGTATAGCTTGCTTGTGGGAAAGACTTCAACATCAGGGCATTGAAGAGCCTCACACAGAGTATATCCAGCCACTCTTACTCTCTAGTGTATCAGGGTCCAATGCTGTCTCGAAACTAGAAGATTGGTGCATCATCGTTCTGTAATGAGCTCCTGATCCCTACAGGACAGGACAGCGATCCAGGTAGAGACTTGGAAATATTTGGATTTCCTTTCTGAGTCTAACTCAGAAGGCTGAGTCACTGTTTATTTATTTATTTATTTAACTGTATTTATATCCCGCTTTTCACCGGGTCAAAGCGGTGGAACATATAACATGGGGGGGGGGGCCATCACCGGGGGCTCAACATTGATGATTTTGGGATGGACATAGAGACTGACAAGATAGCATCGTTACTGGTTTGGACTTCTTGGAGAGGAATAGGGGGGTTCCTATTCAGAGATGTTCTTGGAATAGGATGGTTTTCAGCTGCTTTTTGAATGATGGGAGGTCACCGTTGTTCCTGATGTGGTTTGGTAGAGAGTTCCAGAGGGATGGGGCATAGAGTTCAAAGGCTCTTTTGCAGGTCCGTTGTGTTGCTTTGGTTCTTTTGTGGGGGATGGTAACGGAGCTGTTGGAGGATTGTCTGGTTGTTCTGCTGTGGGTTGGGCGAGGCAGTAGGGCGTGGAGTGGGGTGCCCTGTGTTTGGTGGATGGTTTTGTGGGTGAGTAGAAGAGTTTTGTACTTGATTCTTGCTTCGATGGGGAGAATATGAAGGTCTCTCAGAATTGGGGTGATGTGATCTCGTTTCTTTGCATTGTGAATTATTCTCGCCGTGGTGTTTAGGGCAGTTCGGAGGGGATTGGTCTGTGTGGCAGGTAGGCCATGGTAGATTATGTTGCAATAGTCCAGATGAGGTAGCGTTAGAGCTTGCATTACTGTTCTGAAGTCTTGCGGCTCAAGGAGGGGTCGGAGGCGTTGTACTGTTTTGGCCTTGTGGAATACAGTTCTCGTGGTCTTGTTGATTTGTTGCTTGAGGGTTAGGCCTTGGTCAATGATGTAGAATCCGTGAGACCTGTTGGAGGACAAGGCCCCAGGACTTCCATCAGACTCTTCTCCTCCTCATGGGAGACAAAAGTTGCTTCCTGAGGATATAATCTTCCAAGATTTTGTTAGAGATATGGCCAAGGCCATATCATTTTCTTTGGAAACTGAAGATGATACCCAGGGCAAAAGAATCAGAGATCCTTCAGTACTCCTTGGCCCCAAGAAAGCGGTGACAATGCCTGTGCACCACATCCTTCAGAGAGTACAGATGAGAATGTGGGAGAACCCCCTCACTGTACCTCCGGTTAGTAGAAGCAACAGGATAAAAACAAAATAAACAGTATCATCTAACTTCTGAACCATCTAACACAGGGGTTCTCAACCCTGTCCTCTGGACCCACCTAGCCAGTCGGGTTTTCAGGATAACCACAATGAATATGCATGGGAGAGATTTGCATATAATGGAGGCAGTGTATGCAAATCTCTCTCATACATATTCACTGTGGTTATCCTGAAAACCCGACTGGCTAGGTAGGTCCCGAGGACAGGGTTGAGAAAGAGTAGTTACTCACCTGTAACAGGTGTTCTCCAGGAGCAGCAGGAATCAGTCCTTACATATGGGTGACGTCGGCGCCGACGGAGCCCTCGCGGAGCAATTTTCCCCAGCTTTCAAAGAAAGCCTTTGGGAATTGCAGCGCGCATGCGCGGTCCTCTTCCCGCCCAAGGGTGCCATCTTGCTCAGTCTGATGACATAGCTAAAAGACAGCAAAAAAAAATTAGCAAAAACGAAATCATAGAACTGCAACTCCAAGGGGAGGAGGGAGAGTTGTGAGGACTGATTCCTGCTGCTCCTGGAGAACACCTGTTACAGGTGAGTAACTACTCTTTCTCCAGGACCAAGCAGGAAGTCAGTCCTCACATATGGGACTCCCAAGCTTAAGGCTACCGGAGACCCTAAGCACAAAAAATGAGCTCCCTCTAGCTCAGTAGCACAGCAGGAAGGAATCTTCTCTGAGTACGGCCCCAACCGGTAGCCCAACATCCGGGACGGAGGGCAGGAGTTGCCTATACCTCAAAGAGATTACGGAGGACTGCCTGTCCGAAAGCACTGTCCCTGCGGGACTCCCTCTCCAGGCAGTAATGGGCTGCAAAAGTCTAGCTTGAAGACCAAGTAGTGGCCCGGCAGATGTCTGCCAATGGAACAGAGCGGAGATAAGCCACTGACGCAGCCTTCGCCCTAACACGAGCCGTGACTCGACTTTCCAACGAGAGGCCGGCTGCCTCATAAGCCCAAGCGATACAGTCAGCAATCCAGATGGACAGAGTACGCTTGGAAACAGGGAGCCCCAACTTATTGGGGTCATAAGACACGAAGAGCTGAACAGTCCTTCGGTGCTCCCGCGTACGGTCAAGATAGAAGGACAACGCCCTCCTACAGTCCAAGGTATGCAGGACCATTTCAGCTCGGCTGGAGTGTGGCCTGGGAAAGAAGGTCGGAAGTACCACCTCCTGGTTGATGTGAAAAGGGGAAACCACTTTAGGAAGAAATTTAGGGTGAGTCCGGAGGACTACCCTATTCTTGTAGAACCGAGTGTAAGGAGGATCAGAGACCAGGGCCTGTAGCTCACTAACGCGTCTAGCAGAAGTGAGGGCTACCAAGAATAAGGTTTTCCAAGAAAGAAAACGAAGATGACAGGTAGCCATAGGTTGAAAAGGCGGACAGGTAATCCGCTGTAAAACCACATTCAGATCCCAGTCAGGGGCTGGTGGGCGCAAAGGTGGTTTAAGGAGAAGGAGGCCTCTGAGGAAACGAGCCACTAGAGGGTGGCTGGAAAGAGGCCTGCCATCCACCGGCATGTGATGCGCAGAAAGAGCACTGACGTGGACCCTGACCGAGTTGGACTTAAGTCCAAGATCGGAGAGGCAAAGCAAGTATTGCAAGACCACTGATATCGAACAGGAGAAGGGATCTTGAGACAGCTGAGCACACCAGACGGAGAACCGACGCCACTTCAGAGCGTAGGACGTCCGGGTGGAGGGTCGCCTGGAGGCCAAGATGACTTCCTCCACATCTGGAGGCAACAGGAGGGGAGCCAGGACTACCCTTTCAGCAGCCAGGCCATCAGATGAAGGGACCGGAGGTTGGGGTGTAGGAGAGTCCCGTGATCCTGGGTCAGGAGATCGGGCTGAAACCCCAGAGGGAGAGGAGTGTCCACCGCCAGCTGCATTAGAAGCGGGAACCAGGGCTGTCTCGGCCACCGGGGAGCCACGAGGACCATTGAGGCTTTGTCCCGGAGAACCTTGAAGAGCGTCCGAGACACCAGTGGCATGGGAGGAAAGGCATACAGAAGGCCTGTGGACCAGGAGAGAAGAAAAGCATCCGCCGCTACTCTGTGAGGATGCGGTTGTCGAGAGCAGAATCAGGGAAGTTGCCTGTTGAGAGGACTGGCAAAGAGATCCATGGTGGGTAGGCCCCAGTTGAGAAAGATCCGCTGAAGCACAAACGGATCCAATCTCCACTCGTGTGGCTGGAGGATTCTGCTCAGTTTGTCTGCCAGGCAATTTTCCTGACCCGGGAGATAAACAGCTTTGAGGAGGATGCCGCGGCTGACGGCCCAAGAGCACAGCTTTTGTGCTTCCCGACAGAGAAGGAAGGAGCCTGTGCCCCCTTGTTTGTTCATGTAGAACATCGCAACTTGATTGTCTGTCTGGACCAGCACAGACTGGTGAAAAGTGAGGTGGGAGAAGGCTCTCAGAGCTAGGCGGATAGCTCTGAGTTCCAGGAAGTTGATCTGCTGGGCAGACTCCCAAGGAGTCCAGAGGCCTTGAGTACATGTCCCTTGGCAATGTGCTCCCCAACCCAGGAGAGAAGCATCGGTCGTCAGGACCTGAGAAGGCGGAGGAGACTGAAAAGCCATTCCGAGTACTAGGTTTGGCAGATGAAGCCACCATTGCAGAGAAGAGACCAGCGGGTCGGAGATCTGTACGGAGTCCGCTAGGCTCCCAGTGGCCTGATGCCATTGTGTGCGAAGGCACCATTGAGCAGGCCGCATGTTTAGGCGGGCATTGGGGGTCACATGGACAGTGGAAGCCATATGGCCGAGCAGTCTCAGAAATTGCCTGGCAGAGACCAGGGAATTGCTGTGAAAGTGGCTGGCAAGATCCATGAGCCTGTTTGCCCTGTCGAGAGGCAGAAAGGCACGCGCCTGAAGCGTGTTTAATCTTGCGCCGATGAACTCGAGATCCTGAGAGGGGAGCAAAGTGGACTTTGCGAAGTTTATGACAAAGCCCAAGTGCTGGAGCAGAGCCACAGTGCGGTGCGTGGCGTGAGTGGCCTCTTGGGAAGACTGTGCTCTGATGAGCCAGTCGTCCAGGTATGGAAATACAAAGAGGCCTTGAAGTCTTAGATAAGCCGCCACCATTGCTAGACATTTGGTGAACACCCTTGGTGCGGAGGATAGGCCAAAGGGTAGTACTCTGTACTGGTAATGATTGCCCCCCACAACAAACCTGAGATATTGTCTGTGGCTGGGGTGGATGAGGATGTGAGTGTAGGCATCCTTTAGATCCAAGGAGCATAGCCAGTCTCCCTGATGGAGGTAGGGCAGCAGGATTCCAAGGGTAAGCATCTTGAACTTTTCCTTCGCAAGGAACTTGTTGAGGTTCCGCAAGTCCAGGATGGGTCTGAGGCCTCCTGTTCTTTTTGGTATCAGAAAGTACCTGGAGTAAAAGCCTTGACCTCTCAGGTGGTGGGGCACCGGTTCCAGAGCCTGTTCCTGAAGAAGACTTGCTAACTCCTGAAGGAGTAAGTCCCTGTGCAGAGGGAGTCTGAGAGGCTCCCCCGGAAAGTAGGAGGGAGGTATCTGGTGGAAGTGCAGAAGATAGCCGTCTTGGACTATGTGAAGTAGCCAGGTATCTGTAGTGATATTGGTCCACCTGTGGGCAAAGTGGACCAGCCGGCCTCCTGTGCTGAGAGAAACCAGCTGAGGGGGAGAGGCTATGCTGATGAAGTCAAAAACCCCCACCCTGCTGAGCAGGGGCCGGTGGTGCAGGCTTGGGGGCTTGCTGCCTACGTGATCCATTACCCCGTCCCTTGGCTTGCTTACCCTGCTGGGGAGCTGCCGAGGCCTGATAATGAGGGTAGTGGTGATAGGCAGCCGCCTTCCTCGGGTAAAAGGGCTTTTTCCCCGAGCCCTTCTTCTTCTGAGAAGGGGCAGAGGTCTTCCTTGAGAGACTAGTCCTGGTGAGAGTCTCGGTCTCGATCTGTGCAGCCTTCTCATCCATGGGTTTGCCAAAGAGGTTTTCACCTCTGCAGGGGACATCGACCAACTTGTCCTGCAACCATGGCTCGAGGTCGGATGACTGAAGCCAAGCCTGTCGACGGCCACCGATGCCGGCTGCGGCTACTCGAGCCGAGGCTTCAAAGCCATCGTAGGCTGCTCGAGAGATAAACTTTGAGCACTCCCGAATACCAGTTGACAAGGCTTGGAACCTCTGCAAAGGTTCCTCGGAGAGACCAGCAGAGAACCCGGCTATTTCTTTAGCCAGGTCTCGGAGATACATGCCCATATAGAGCTGGTAGGTCTGGACTCGACAAGCAAGCATAGAGCCCTGGAAACACTTCCTACCGAGGGCATCCTGGCTTCGAGCCTCCCGACCGGGAGGCACCGAGGAGTGCATTTTCTGACTCTTAAGTCTATGCATGGCCGATTCCACCACCATGGAATGGTGCGGTAGTTGTGCCTTTTGGAACCCGGGGCTCTTGCGGCCTCGATAAATGGAATCGACCCGCTTGCTTAACACCGGCGACGACGCCGGGCTCTCCCACATGCGGAAGAGAAGTCGTTCCTGCATCGGAGGAACCGGTACAATAAAGGCCTCCTTTGGGGGAGAGTCATATTGGAGGGCATCGAGCTCTTTGACTCGAGGCTCCTCCTCGGGATCCGCGGGGAAGGCCAAGGCTTTGGCCATATCCCGTACGAAGTCCGAGAACCGGGTATCCTCCGAGGGGGACCGTCTCCGAGGTTCGGACTCGGGGGAGTCCGATGGGACACACCGAGTCCGAAAAGAACCAGGTGACTCTTCGTCCTCGGATTCCCAGGCTGACTCCTTGGAGGAGGAGTCGAGCGGCTCCGGTCGGGCGGGCATCGATGCCGTTCGCCCCGACGCCAAGGGAGTCGGCGTCGACGACCTCGGTCCCGAACGGGAGGCCAAAGGAGACCGCGACCGAGGATCGACTCGAGCCCTCATGGACTCGAGGATCGGCTCGGTCTCCGGGGTCGACTTGGACGTCGACGTCCCGGTGGTCAGGGCAGAAGCACCGGCGAGGCCAGCGATCAATGCCCGCTGCTGGTCCATGAAGGCAGTCAGACTGCTCTCCAAGGCCGTCAACCTGAGTCCGAGCTCAGGAGACCCAGCAGCCCCCGACTCGGGCCCCGACGGCGGCTCCTTCGGAGGCGAGTCCACGAGGACAACAGCACTCACGTGAGCGGGCGAGTCCATCTCGAGACGAGGATGTTTGGAAGGCCTCTCCATCTCCGAGGACCCGGGATGGGAATCGGGGCTATGCGACCTGGCCCTCGAGGAACCAGGAGCGTCCACCGACCCCGCCCTCGCGGGTTTCTTCTTCCGATGATGTTCCCGGGTAGGAGACCCCCGTTCAGAGGAACTTCGACGATGCTCAGGACCAGAGTCCCGAGACGTCGAAGCCTCTGACGAGGTCCGAGCCCGGCCGGAGTCAGAGAAGATACGTTCCCGCTGATGCTGCCGACTCCTCAACGCTTTTGAGGACATTTTGCCACATGGACCACAGATCATCGGGTCATGATCGGGTCCGAGGCAGCGGAGGCAGTAGTCGTGTGTGTCGGTAAGAGACATGAGCTTCTTACACCAATCACACTTCTTAAACCCGCTGGCAGTCATCGGGGGAAAAAGGGCCCCTGCGAGGTCAAAAGACAGGGCTGCCAGTGAAAAAGAAAAAAAGGCGCGAAATCTGTCACGAAGGACAAAAAACGAAAAAATAAAGAACGGACTCGCAACCGGCGTCGCGGGTCCGGGTGGGAAAAGAACCGGCGTCGAAACGAGAAAAAAGACAAATAAAATCAACTTTTCTAGCGGGGAATTACAAACAACGTCTGTAGGGCTCCGCGGAAAAAAGAAGACTGAGCAAGATGGCACCCTTGGGCGGGAAGAGGACCGCGCATGCGCGCTGCAATTCCCAAAGGCTTTCTTTGAAAGCTGGGGAAAATTGCTCCGCGAGGGCTCCGTCGGCGCCGACGTCACCCATATGTGAGGACTGACTTCCTGCTTGGTCCTGGAGAACCCCTGATGTAACGTCTCAACAAGTAGGTGTGTCCTACATGGAGTGGTGGGTTTACCTCTAAACAAAGACATGGGGAGAGGTGGCCTGCACAGAGCGACAGGTGCACCTACTCTTGCCATCTTGCTGGGCAGACTAGATGGACCATGCTGGTCTTTATCTGCCGTCATTTACTATGTTACTAAGACTCACATTCATTTATAGAGTTCAAAAGGCTCCCGGGTTTGAGAGGCTGCAATTTCTTCACCATTCCTTGGTGGTCGAATTTGCCCATAAGAGGTCTAAAAGTTCCAAGACTCACTCCTCTGCAACCCCAGGAAGGGACTCTTTCGGGACAGACTTCCATGCTTATGGCCTGCTACCAGTTTTCATTGGCATGTGTGGCCTAGCTTGTCCTATCCTAGTTTCTCCCTCTAAAGAAATTAGAACAGTATCGTTCCCTGGTGAGTCACGGTCAGGACTGCTTGAAGTTCATGATCCAAGTGACCTATGATGTCTTCAAAATATCATTGAGAGTTTCTGCTATTGGTATTGGTACCTGGAGACTTACCTGATTCTGGTTCTCAGACCTAGAACAATCAGTACAGGATAAGCTTGCTGACATGCTGTGCTGTGGAGAGAATCTCATCAGAGAACAAATCAATGAAAAAGCTGGCTTCATTGAAAAGCAGCCTGTCACCCTTCGAAACCTCTCAAGCTGCACGTCCAAGCTAGCCTCCTACCTTAAGAGGTATCAGGGTGGCATCCAGAAACAGACCTATTACTCTCAAAGGCATAGATACTTTTCTGGGTCCCACTATACCTAATCAAAAGAGACTCTTCAATCTCATTTGAAGTGTGAGAAGCCCCAAAAAGCCCAGCCTGCTGCTTTGCCAAAACCTGGGGCAGGGTTTTGATTAGTTCCTGAAAAGCATAGCCACTCTACCTATAACTGCAATGTAGAACTCTTCTGTCAGAGGGAGGTCCACTCTTTTTGCTCAGAGGTGACCCCTCATAACCTCAGACACTTGGATTTTGCAAATTATCCAAAGTGGTTACAAATTACACTTATTCAACAATCCTCCAAATTGCTCTCCGAGGGCTCATTACAGTGACCCTCGGAATCAGGAAATACTTCAGAGAGAAATCACCGTCCTCTTAGCAGATCTTACAATCAAGCTCATGCCACCAGAGCAAAGAGGGTGAGGGTTTTATTCCAGGTATTTCCTGATCCCTGAGAAAACGGGGAGATAAAATTAAAATAAAAAATAAAATCCCGGGGAGATACCATTCCATCCTGGACCTCAGAGATCTGAACACGTACCTAGTCAGGGAAAAGTTCAGAATGATTTCTCTGTGTACCCTGCTCTCTTACCTTCAAAAAGGAAATTGGCTATGCTCCCTGGACCTGAAGGATGCATATACCCACATACATCCTACTCACAGGAACTATTTGTATCTTGGATTCATTCTGGAGGAGTTCTGCCTTTTGGCCTAACCTCAGCACCTTGCATCTTTACAAAATGCTTTGCAGTAGTAAAAGCTTAACTTCGGACTCTGGGAGTGTTTGTCCAATGCTACTTAGACGATTGGCTGATCAAGAGTACCACTCAGAAAGGAGTTGAGAATTAACACAGTTCACCATTCGGGTGCTGGGATACTTATAGTTTATCATAAATTACCCAAAATCTCACCTTCAGCCCTCCCAACAATTGGAATTGCTTGACACAACTCAGGCAAGAGCCTTCCTCCCACATGACAGACTTCAAAGATTAACAGCAGTAGTGTGAGAGAGTCAACTGAGTCAGTAGGTAACAGCACGCAGGATGCTAACTGTACTAAGACAGATGACTTCTGTGTGCATGTAACACCCTTGGCATGTCTCCATATAAGACAAGCCCAATGGACTCTGAGAACTCAGTGGACCCAGGCCACAGGATTGTCTGTATGTCACCAGTCCACTCATTCAGTAGTTGCAATGGTGGGCAATTCATCACAGTTTGCTCATGGGTCTCTAACTGCTCCACCACAAAACATACTGATGACAGATGCATCCAAACTGGGTTGGGGAACTCATCTTGATGGGTTTCATGCTCAGGGAGAGTGGTCCTTCCAAGAAAGTCTACATCAGATCAACAACTTGGAAGTACGAGCTGTAGGCTTTCAAAGATCAGCTGGCTAACCAAATTGTCTAGATTCAAACTGGCAATCAAGTAGCAATGTTCTGCATCAACAAACAGGGAGGAACAGACTTTTACCTCCTGTGCTGGGAAACTGTAAGGTTGTATAAATTTGCTTTTGCCTTCGGGATAGACTTGAGAGCCACATGCCTACCAGGCAAGCAAAACACTCTTGCAGACAGACTTGGTCGTGTTCTCCAACCACATGAATGGATGCTGGACAGGGAGGTTGCAGCTTGCAGTATTTGGGTGTGGGGCACCCTCTCGATAGATCTTTTCTTGACTCCTCAGAATGCCCAGGCAGATCAGTTCTTCTCCAGAGTAAGATCGCACAGCAGAGTTGTCCCGGATGCTTTCCTCCTAAATTAAGGAGGGGGGGGGGGTTGCCATCTTGAAAAGCTCACTTTTAATTTGGCTAGCAGACTGCATTCCTTTTGCTTATGCCCAGATAGGCCTGAACCTTGAAGGTCATGCCACAGCTCATAATGTCAGGCCCATGGCTGCGTCAGTGGCCCACTTGCACTTAGTCTTTATGGAAGAGATTTGCAAAGCTTTACAATGTGACAGCAGTCCATACATTTACATTTCACTATTATCTGGAGGGAGATTTCAAACATGCTAGCAAC
Source organism: Ichthyophis bannanicus (assembly GCA_033557465.1). Taxonomy (NCBI): domain Eukaryota; kingdom Metazoa; phylum Chordata; class Amphibia; order Gymnophiona; family Ichthyophiidae; genus Ichthyophis; species Ichthyophis bannanicus. The sequence goes on along the minus strand of CM066032.1, from coordinate 674,773,373 downwards.
TTCGGCCTATCAGTACTTTGGAATCTGTTTGGCGAATAGAATCCAACTCCATCCTCCCTCGGCCCATTACTTTCTGTTCAAACTACCTTAAAAAAATAAAAAAATAAAATATAAAAGGCCTGTTGCCAACAAAAATAAAGTTGTTTGCCCCTGTTGGGCTACTCTCCATTCCCTCTGTTTTGTTAAGATAACCTGTAACTATGGAGTCCCATAAATGAGGACTTCATTCCTGCTTGTCCACGGAGAAAAGGTAGTTAACGCACCTGTAGCAAGTGTTCTTGTGGACAGCAGGAAAAACATCTCAGAACCCTCCCACCTATCCTAGGAGTGGTATTCTACTATAGCTATAGTATCAGACTGAGGTAAAATGGCGCTTCGGCAGCATGGGGGAAGATGACACACATGCGCAGAGGAAGCTCCCAAAAGCTTGAGTAGTAGCTGGGGAGTATTTCCTTTGCAGGCTCCATCGGATGACATCACCGATATGTGAGGACCTTTTCCTTCTGTCCACAGATAACGCTTGCTACAGGTGAGTAACTACCTTTTCTGTTGTAGCAGTGTTTGCATTAATTTATTCACCACAGAGGTCAAACTAACGTCTGTAGTTCCCAACCTCATCCTTCTTCCACCTTTTTGTACAGGGACCACATGCACCCTTCTCCAGAACTTCCATAAGTTCATTCAATATTTTCTGATATATTCCATATGGCCCCATTGCTTTGTCTACTTTTAGTTTAGTTAGCTCCTCATGAGCACAGTCTTCTCAAAATCGTTCAAGATGCACCTCACTTCTGTTCTTATTTGCGGGTGTTTTCAAAGGTCCTTCTCTTAGTCTTTGACAATGTTCCCGCTAACCTGCGCTGGGTCCGCCGCCAACATTCGTGCCAGCGGGGGGAGGTGCAGAGCGATCGACGCTCTGCCCCTCCCCCCACTGGCAGGAATTCCGGCGGAGGACCCGGCGCAGATTAAAGAGAACATTGCGAGGGTGCTGCGGCGTGCGTTAGACACAGGGTCTACTCATAGGCCCGGGCAATACAGTCCGCCACCCACGTGGACAGCATACTTTTTCTTCATTCTTTCATTCTTGAATCTGACAATACCATTTTTGCTCTTCCTCCTCTCACTAACATATCTGAAAAATGTCTTATCCCCCTATTTTAGCACTAGTTTCTCATCCTTTGTAACTTTGTTTTCCCGACTACTTTCCTAACTCTCTTAGCTTTTCCACATATCAATGCTCATCTTCCTTTCTGTGATCTCTTATATTTTATGAAGGCCACCCTTCTCATTTTACATTTATTAACTTTTCTAAAATATCCCCTTTCAGTTTTGCCCACTGCTTTTCCACATCCCCCAACTGTGCTCATCCAACTAATGACTCCTTGATGTATTGTCCCATCTTGACAAAGTTACTTTTCCTAAAGTTTAGAACCCTCACTTTCGAATGAACTCTCTCAGCTCTTGTCCTAATGCTGAACCACACCATGTGGTGCTTATTGGATGTGAGATGATCACCCACTGTAACATCAGAAACATTCTGATGTTATCAGTCTGATCAGAGCCCCAGAATGTTTAAAATATTTCTACTTAATTTAATGTATGAGCTGCCTCTTTCCTCACCCCAGTTTTAATGAGGCCAGTTCAAACTCATTAATCTGACTCCTTATTTGAGAGTCAAAAACGAAAACCCTTAGCTCAGGGTAAAACACAAAACCAAACCAAAAAATGAGAATACCCCGGCTGTCCGACTTCCGTGTTTGCAGTGACGTCACACGCCATCTATAAAGAGTCTAACCGTCGGGTTTTCATTTCAAGCCGACTTTCTGGGATTCAACAAAATTCACCTGATGCAGGGCCACAGTTGGTGTGGATGACCCGAAACGTGGCACGTTGTGTCTCTTGGATTCTACGCTGGCTAAGTTAAATTGAACTAGATAAGTTTTCAAGCATTTTCTAATTATTAAAAAGGACCGACCACGGCGAGGGGTAGGTAAAACTCCTGCTCTCTCTTGCTTGGTTATTCCGACAAAAAGAAAAAGTGTGAAGTGCATAATTTTTGACTTTTTGATTTAATTATACGGCGGTTTTTGTGAGCCGGGGTATTCTCATTTTTAGGTTTGGTCCTTATTTGAGAGAGCATTTGGCTAGTGTCATTGTTGATAGTAAGGATAACAATTGTGTCATTTGTATCCAACACACTTCCCAATGTACCATACACATAATTTCGACAAATAATATGTAACAAGCGTAACAGTTGTTTCCTGAATTATAAACCAAACGTTTCTGAGGCTGCAAGCTGATGGGCTTGTGATCCAGTTAGCTGGAAGACCTCAAAGTGTTCAGTGAGGTGTGACAACTTCTCCTTGTTTTCTCATTAAGCCTGTTTGCACTGACCTCATTCTCAGGTGAAAATGAAGGAACGTGGTACATTGATCTGAAGAATAATAGTGGAAGTGCTGGAAGTGGAGAGCCACCAGTTGAAGCAGATGTGATTATGAGTTTGGACAGTGCTGACTTCGTGAAAATGTTTACAGGTAAATGCAAAAGATTCCATCAAATAAAAAGTAATAGTTCTTATTGTATTTTTCTGATAAATGTCAAATCCACTAGAGTAATGTAATTTAAAATGTTAGACCTTATAGCTTTATCACTGTTTCCTTTGTGATTGTCATGGCATGGTGTCAGTTCAGTACTGTGTGGTATGTTTTGCCTCACCTTACGTATGTCCACAGTCTTATTGATGAAGAGTTATGTTGCCACCAATTTACTGTATATATCAAATGAGAAATACAAATTTCTAATTGTGGAACATTTTCTGCTATTTATGGATATTTAAAAATGAGTAAACTAGAGGGATATCTTGATGAGATGGCCACATTTGGTGTGAGTAAACAACCAGAATGGTTTTGTTCCATGGCTCTGGATGTATAGCTACTGTTATATACAAGCTTTGTAAGAAGTTTTTATTTTGCATATTATGTGAGAATACATGCTCCTCAGCTGGGTTTATCACATGTTCAAGGAATTATAGTCAAAAGAAGAGCTGCTACTACAGCAACGGTGAGCATGCTTTCTTGTATGGAAATAAAGGGAAGTATCCAATAAACAGACTTTCCCTTTTTTTATTTTACCTTCAGTTTTCTTCTGCTCTTTTGGCTTTCCAATAAGATTAGAGCCAGGACTGGGATCTGGTGCCTTGAACCTTAATTTAGATATGGGGATTTTCCCCCAGTTTTATATTTTGGGCAACCATAGCAGTAATAGTCCACGGTTGAGGAGATTGTCACTAAAGTGTTCCAAGGCTCCTAATAGCTTATTTAATATGTTGATATGGTTGAGTCTAAATCGAGCCACTGGGTGTTGCCATTGTATAAAGATTGGATCCTTTGCCACTCAGACTGTGATCATCGCTTTTGCAGCCTCTACATCCCTGATTAACCCAAGGAATGGCAGACTTGGACTGGCATTTGCTTTTCATACTTGCCTGATGCTACTGCTCTGGTTCAGATCCCTCATATGGCTTTCATGCTTGTTACTGCCATGGCATAGTTATACTTCAGACTGGAAAAGAGGAGGAAATAAGGAAATATGGAATAGTGGGTGGGAGAGAAGAATAGAAAAAAGGTGCAATGTAGTATTAAGACACATAGGGTCTGATATTTAAAGGGATTAATCGCAGTGAAAGGGATATTCTGCGGCACTAAAATGGTTAGTGCCACTGAGTATCCACGACTGCCGGCTCTGATGGTAACTGCTTAGCGCTGGGGTGTGTCGGGGGCAGAGCAGAGGCGGCATCGATATGTAACCAGTCAGTGGTGATATTGAGCTGATGCCTGGTTAGCAATATGCAATGAAAGCCAGCTACGATTAACCCTGGCCTAACCTTTGTCGCATATCGCTAACTGGGCAGCACCTCAATATTGCTGCTGTCCGGTTACTGATCGGCAAGAGCGGCGAACTTGGATATTCAATGTCAGGGCATTGAATATCCTGATTGAACGTTCATGCTGACGGCTAGCCACCGGTGCTGAATATGGGGCTCACAGTTAACCAATTTCAGTAATGTTAATGATTTCCTTTAATTATAGGGCAGCAACGTTTGCATTTTTTTGCTCACCTGATGCCAGATGACTTGCCATATTTTCAGTAAAATAATCTCTCCTTATTTAAACAGTAACGATTATTTATTTTATTTTATTTATTTACATTCTCTTATATACCGCGCTATTCTGCATCAGTGTGGTTTACATTGAACAAACTGAAATTACATTGAACAGGGCATTATAACTTGGAGATAACTATTTTACAGGGAACATGGGCTATGGAGGGTTAAGTGGCTTGCCCAAGACCACAAGGAGCACCTGTGGGACTAGAAACCCCAGTCCTTCCGGCCCAAGGTTGCTGTCCTGTAGTGGGATTTGAACCCCCGACCTTCCGGCCTGAAGTACCTTGCCCCAACCACTAGGCCACTCCTCCACTCTGATTAGTAAAATTATAATAAAGCATTTAGGATTAGATTTACTAAAAGGCCCTACTGTCTTACTGTTCTCTGATGGGTATTGTGCATTATTTAACACAAGGGGACATATTAATTGATATCATTTATTATTGCAGTTAAAGCATTTTAACACAATAACTCTTGGTTATGAAATGGGAAATAGTATTCCAAGTGTGTTGAAGTGGAGAAGACATTTTATGGTGTCAGAATACCTAAACAAGTTGTTGTATCTCCATGGACAAGCAGAGTAAGTCCTCACATTTGGGTGACATCACTATTTGAACCTGTGCAGGAACTTCCTCAGCTTGTTTCCTGCCTCCTGCTGCTGCACTTGAGGAGCTTTTTTCTGTGGAGCCCGTTGAACCTATTTGTGAGCTCCCAATTTATTTCTTCTAGAATTTGGTACTTCAGTACTATCTTTGTACATAATGTTTAGTCTGCCACTGTTCTTTCCCTTTTCTCCCTCTTTATGATCCCTAGTACGTTTTTTGTTGTTTTTAAGTTTCCTTTCTTTCTCTGGGAACAAGCAGGAAATCAGTCCTCACGTATGAGTGACTCGACGCCGACGGAGCCTGCGTGGAGCAAATCCCCAGCTTTCAAAGAAAGCTTTTGGGAGTTGCTACCACGCATGCGTGGTCCCCTTCCTGCCCAAAGGAGCCATCTTTCTCAGTCTACTTTTTTTCCGCAGAGCCCATCAGACGTAGTCTGTCCCTGTCCTGGAAAAAGTTGAATTTTCTTTCTTTGCCTTTTGACTGTTTTTTTCCGGTCGAGCACCGGTACCTTTCCCGCCCGACCTCAGTTTCGGGCCAGCCCTCTTCTTTTTCAATTTTTTCTCCTTTTGGGCATCCCCACCCTTGTTTCCTCGCTGGCAGCCTGAAGGGTCTTCGACCTTGCTGGGGTCCCCTTTCCCCCCATGGCTACCAGTGGGGTTCAAAAAGTGCGATAGGTGCGGGAAGATTATGTCCCTCACTTATACGCATGACTGCTGCCTTCGGTGCCTTGGCAGTCTGTGGCCTCTGCAAAAAGATGTCCTCAAAGGCCTTGAGAAGCCACCAGCAGCAGCATGAAAAAACTTTCCTGATTACCCCATGCCTCCGAGAGCCAGGACCTTGTTTGAGGCCTCCACGCCTTGGGAGGAGCACTCCGAACCCGAGCATCATCGAGGGACCTCAGAGAGAGGGGTCTCCCTTGAGAGAACCGAAAAGAAGGAAGAAATCCTCGATGGCAGCATCTCTGGATGGTTCACAACGGACCAGGTCCCTCGCAGGGCCGGTCGCAGAGCCCCGAGCACCAGCCCGAGGCATCGGAGAAGGAGCGCCCAGCCAAGGTTCCCCGAAAGGACCCGGTCGCGGACCGGCCCTGACAAGTACATCCTATCCTAGTCGAGGACTCCACTCCAGGGGAACCGGCTTTGGGCCTGAGCGCGTCTGTGCCCAAGCTGAATGCTGCGGAGCCTCCGGAACTGATGTCCAGGATGGCATTCTTGGAGCGCAGGATCACTGCCTTCTTGAAGCAGCAGTGGGCGCTGGTATCCGGCACATCCAGTTCCTCCGCCCCGATCACCGGGTGTTCGACGTCGAAGTCAATCCCAATCCTCAAAGCCCTGTGGGCCCAAGTAGATCCTCGAAGCCCTGCGGGCCCGAGTAGATCCTCGGCCGAGGTCACGCTCGGTCTCCCGTTTATCGGGACCGAGGTCATTGCTGGAGAGCCAGCAAGCGCCACGGCGGATGGCGCTGGACCCCTCGGGGCACGAGGAGTGCCACCCGTCTTCCTCGGAGGCCTCCACTTGGGAGTCCGAGGACGAGGTGTCACCGGACACTCACCATTACCGAGATGTCCCGTCCAATTCCCCAGTATTGGAGCCTTGGAGAAGGTCCCCTCTGGAGGACATGGGTTTTCAGGACTTCGTTCGAGATATGTCCAAGACTTTGGCTTTCCCGACAAAGTCCGAGGAGTACCCTCGAGCAGATGAACTCAAGATCCTCCAGTATGAGGCTCCCCCTTGGAAGATCCTCATGCCCATCCCTCCTATCCTGGAACGCCTTATGCTCCACATGTGGGAGATGTCGGCACCGGTGATCAGCAAGCGGCTAGACTTGATGTATCGGGTCCGCTGGAGCCCTGGGTTTCAAAAGTCATAAATGCTGCACAGTTACATGGTGGTAGAGTCGGCCATGCATTGACTGAAAAGTCAGAAGACGCACTCCTCGGTGCCACCCGGCAGGGAGGACCGCATATTGGATGCCCTCGGCAGGAAATGTTACCAGGGCGCAATGCTGAATTGTCGGATCCAGGCCTACCAGCTGTATATGGGCATGTATCTTAGAGACCTGGCAAAGGAGATTGCCAGGTTCTCAACTGGTCTCTCCAAGGAGCCTTTGCAGCGCTTAAGGGGCCTATCAAAAGCCGTCGGTGAATTCTCCAAGTTCATGTCTCAGGCGGCCTACGACGGTTCGAGTCGGTGGCCAGGGTAGCCGCGGCGGGCATCAGTGCACGCCACCAAGCCTGGCTATAGTTGTCTGACCTTGAGCAATGCGTACAAGACAAGTTGGTCGATGTCCCATGCCAAGGGGAGAACCTCTTCGGCAAACCCATGACTGACAAGGCCGCCGAACTGGAGACAGAGTTCATGAAGAGGACTAGGCTTTCTAAGAAGACCTCTGCCCCTTCCCAAAAGAAGGGTTTGGGTAAAAAGCCCTTTTACCCAAGGAAGTCCACTGCTTACCGAACTACCCCCCTTATCAGGCCTCCCCGGCTCCCCAGAAGGGGCAGCAGGCCAAAGGACAAGGGCATGGCCCACGTAAGCAGAAGACTCCCAAGCCTCCAGCTCCAGCTCCTACTCAGCTGGGAGGGGGTTTTTGACTCCCGGTGCATAGCTCCTCTCCCACCAGTGGTTTGGTCCTGCACAGGAGGAAAGCTGGCCCAGTACGCTCACAGGTGGCCAGCCATTACTATCGACGCCTGGGTTCTGCAAGTAGTTCAGCAGGGCTACTTACTTCACTTCCACCAGGTGCCCACCTCCTTTTTCCCAGGAGAGCCTCTGAGGCCACCCTCTTCACAGGAACCTACTCCTGCAGGAGTTGACAGGTCTGCTAAAGGATCAGGCGGTGGAACCGGTGCCCCACCACCTGCAGGGGCAAGGCTTCCACTCCAGGTATTTCCTCATACCAAAAAGAAAAGGAGGCCTTCGCCCCATCCTAGACTTGCGAAATCTGAACAAGTTCAAGATGCTTTCCCTTGGGATCCTACTGCCTTACCTCCACCAGGGAGACTGGATATGCTCCTTAGATTTAAAGGATGCTTATACTCACATCCTCATACACCCAGACCACAGACAATACCTCAGGTTTGTGGTCGGAGGAAACCACTTCCAGTACAAGGTGCTTCCCTTTGGCCTAGCCACCGCTCCCAGAGTATTTACCAAATGCCTAGCAGTGGTGGCAGCCTTCCTCAGAAACCAGGGTGTCTTCATCTTTCCATACTTGGACGACTGGCTCATCAGAGGCCAATCGGCACAGGAGGCACAGCAGGCCACTGCTCGCACAGTCACCCTGCTCCAGCACTTAGGGTTTGTTATAAATCACGAAAAGTCCACTTTACTCCCCACTCAACACTTGTAGTTCATCGGGGCAAGACTGGACACACTTCAAGCAAAGGCTTACCTACCGCTGGACAGGGCAAGGCGGTTGCTGGACTTGGTTCAGCAGGTCCAGCACAGGCCTCAGGTCTCCGCAAGGGTCTTCCTACGCCTCCTGGGCCACATGGCCTCCACGATGCATGTGACTCCATATGCTCGATTCCACATGCGCACAGCTAAATGGAGCCTCAGAGACCAGTGGACACAAGCCACTGGCCACCTCAGAAACAGAGTGGCAGTCTCCCAGTTACTGGTGACAGCATTGCAATGGTGGCTTCACCCCCCCCCCCCCCCAACTTGCTTCAGGGAGTACCATTACAACCTCCCTCTCACACCAGAGTGCTGATGACAGAGGCCTCCTTGCTGGGCTGGGGAGCCCATTGCCAGGGTTCATGCACTCAGGGTCTGTGGTCCTCGCGCGAGGCCACGCTTCAGATCAATCTTCTAGAGCTTCAAGCCATCCGCCTAGCTCTTCAAGCCTTCTGTCATCTTCTGGCACATCAGTCGGTTCTGATAGACGGACAATCAGGTGGTGATGTTCTACATCAACAAACGGGGCACAGGATCTCGCATCCTGTTCCAGGAAACTCTGGACCTCTGCTCTTTTGCAGTGGCACATCACATGTCCCTAAAGGCGGTTTATCTGCCGGGTCAGGAGAACCTCCTGGCCGACAAGTTGAGCAGGATTCTTCAGCCTCATGAATGGCAAATGAACAGGGATGTAGCCCAGTGGATCTTCAACCGTTGGTGTCTCCCATCTAGGGATCTCTTTGTCAGCCCACAAAACCATCAGTTGCCCCAGTTCTGCTCGAGGCAGCTGCATCCGCTGAGTGTGGTGGCGGATGCTTGCTTGATCTCGGCACAGGGCCTTCTCTATGCGTTCCCACCCACGCCCCTGGTGGCACGCACTCTGTTTAAGATTCTTCAGGACATGGCCTCGGTCATCCTGGTAGCTCCCAGGTGGCCCAGACAACCTTGGTTCCCTCTTCTCCTTCAAGTGGCGGTCGAGACTCCCACTGGGGGTGCAGCCCAACCTCTTGACCCAGAAACAGGGTTCCTTGCTACACCCCAATCTCAGATCCCTCAACTTAATGGCCTGGCTGCTGAGAGGGTAGTACTTGCTCCTCTACTCCTTCCCAAAGAGGTTGAAGAGGTGTTGCTGGCCTCTAGGAGACAATCCTCTCGAAAATCCTACACGTTCAAGTGGCGTAGGTTTGAAGGGTGGTGTGCCCAGAATAAGGAGAACCCGTTCACTTGTCAAGTACCTCAGGTATTGCGGTAGTTGCTCCACCTCTCGGAGTTAGGCCTGAAGTCTAACTCTGTCAGGGTCCACCTGAGTGCGCTATCAGCTGTGATAAGGTGAGCTGTGGGGATGAGATGGAATGGGAGAGAAGTGAGGAATGTACCTTTAAAGACAGATGTAAACAGGGTTCCCATAGAAACCACAAGCCACCGGAGCATGCAGTAGCTAGAGCTAAGCCCTGCCCAAGCAGTGACGTAAGAGCTAGGTTGAGCCCTAACAGCTCTCACATGTGCAGAGAGGAGGGTGTGGCTGAAAAGAAGCACCATTTTAAAACTGCTTCAGAGTTTGGTAAAAGTAGTCAGGAGGAAAGGAGTCAGGAGGAAAGGAACCAGGAGGAAAGAGGCCACGAGAAAAGGGAGCTCAAGGAGCAAAGGAGAGGAGGAGGAAAGACAGCTGATTCTTACTCTCAGAAAGCAGTGGAACCAAGGTTGGAACCTTTCCTAAAACACCCCAGAGAAGAGAAGCTGGAAAGGTTTGTTTCCACGTGGGGAAACAGCTCAGAGAGCCAGCCAAGTAGTAGAGGTGGGGCAGACAAGTTTGCTACAGTTCCTGACAGAGGCTTTTCTGAAGACGTGGTCAGAGAGCTGAGGAAAAGCGCTGAACGCTGTGCTAGCCAAAAGACAAGGAGAGCAGCTCCAGGCAGGAACAGGAACAGTTCAAGTAAGTGCCGTGAGTCAGCTCTAGAGGCTGTTGAAAAGCTATTCTATGAGAGAGAAACTCCTTCTTTAAGCTATGCTGGTACAGAGCAGAAAGAACACTTTTTAGGGAAACTGAAAGAGTTTCTGCAGAATGTAAAGTTTAAACCTTCTGATATAAGCTCCCCAGAAGATGATTCAAATGAAGCTGTGGAAGATATGCAGATAGAAATGTATGAAACTCCTTGTGATAATGATGCAGTAGAAATGGAATGCTCATTCTGTAAGTCAAACAAACTAAACATGTGCTAGGCTTAGGCCAGGAGAAGAAGTTTATTTACCCTGGTTTTGTCAAGCTGAGTGAGAAAGAAAACTCTGACTAAGAAGTTTTAAAGTCTGCCTGATGTGATTAGCAGCCATAGCAGTGAAAGGCATTTGTCTGAACGAAGCTGAGTGCCGCTGCTGTGGAAAGAATATTCCTGACTTTGATGTTTAAGCCTGTTTTATTCCTCTTCATCATTTAATTTGGAGAACTTATCCTTGCCTTGTTTTTGCGCTATGAATTTTGATGTGAGTGAGAAACCCCGGAATAAATTTCTTTGTTTTGCCTGACAAACTGTGTGGTCACACTACTTTGCTTGGAGAGTGTCTGAAACTACAAGTCCCAGCATTCAGTGCTGGCAGCCAAAGTCTTGGGACAGTACTCAAAGGGCAAATAAGGCAGCCCTTTTGCCTACCGGCCATTGGCCTAGGCAGGGGGTCACGACACAGCTCACCACTCTCCTGTGGACCGGCAACTTCTTTCAGCACACCCTTTGGTATCCCAATTCCTCAGAGGCCTCCTACTCTTGAAGCCTCCAATTCACCCACAGGCTACAGAGTGGGACTTAAATGTGGTCTTACAGCAGCTTACTTGCCCGCCTTTTAAACCAATGGCCACCTGTCACCTCCGCTTCCTTTTCTGGAAAGCACTCTTTCTGGTAGCGCTCACGTCTGTTCGACGGGTGAGCGAGCTACAGGCTTTAGTAACGGATAGACCGTATACACAGTTTTATAAAAACAGGGTGGTCCTACGTACTCACCCCAAGTTCCTTCCAAAAGAGGTTTCCTCGTTTCACCTCAAGCAAGAGGTGGTTCTTCTAATCTTCTTTCCCAGGCCACATACCAGCAGGGCAGAAGCGGTTCTGCACATACCCTGGACTGTAAGAGGGCGCTCGCCTTCTACCTGGAGTGTACGCGGGGACATCGGAGATCTTCCCAGCTCTTCGTCTCTTATGACCCTAGTAAACTGGGTTTACCTGTCTCCAAGCGCACGTTATCCACCTGGGTGGCCTGGGCGTACACGGCAGCTGACCTCCAGGTGCAGGGCCGAATTACGGCCCACTCTGTCAGGGCTAAGGCCGCATCAGTGGCTTACCATCACTCTGTTCCGTTGGCAGACATCTGCCGGGCCGCAACTTGGTCTTCAAGCCAGACTTTTGCAGCCCACTACTGCCTGGAGAGAGAGTCCCGATGGTATAGTGTTTTCGGTCAGGCGGTACTCTGTAACCTATTCGAGGTTTAGGCAACTCCTACCCTCCGACCCTTTGGTGTCAGGCTACCGTGGGAGTTGCGTTCTTGGAGAAAAATCCTATCACTGCTGCTGTGGCTCTTCTAGAGGGAGCCATTTTCAGCTATGGGTTCTCGGTAGCCTATAGCTAGGGAGACCCATATGTGAGGACTGACTTCCTGCTTGTTCCTGGAGAAAATGTAGTTACTCACCTGTAACAGGTGTTCTCCAGGGACAGCAGGAATCAGTCCTCACGACCCTCCCTCCTCCCCTGGAGTTGCAGTCCTTGATTCATTTTTTCTCATTTTGCCATCTTTTTAGCTATGTCATCTGACTGAGCAAGATGGCACCCTTGGGCGGGAAGGGGACCATGCATGCGCAATGCAATCCCAAAGGCTTTTTTGAAAGCTGGGGAATTGCTCCACATGAGGGCTCCGTCGGCGCCGATGTCACCCATATGTGACGACTGATTCCTGCTGTCCCTGGAGAACAACTGATCTCCAGGAACAAGCAGGAATGTAGTCTTCACATATGGGTATCGTCGGTACTGACGGAGCCTGCGCAGGAACGCTCCCCAGCGTCCAATAGGAACGCTTTTGGTAGCATCCCTAGCACATGCGCGCTGCCTTCCCGCCTTTCCAACTGTCCCTCTCCAGTTCTTCGTTTTCCATGGAGCCAACAGGACCCATACCCTGTCACCGCAGAAAATTACGTCTTTAAAATTGTTTTCTTGTGGTCGCGTTTGCCTCCGCACGACGCCTACCGGTACCGCCGGTTCTTTTCTTTTCTCAAACATTTTATACTTTGAACTGTTTCTCTTCAGAAACTTTTCTTTTTCGGTGCTAGGCGCCATTTTGGGCATTAGGCTTCATATTCCTGAAACATGGAAAAACCAACTAATGGTTTTAAAAAATGTACTAAGTGTGGCGGTACCATTTCCGTCACTGACACCCATGATTGGTGTCTTAAATGTTTAGAGCCTGAACATTCTCCATCTGAATGTCTCTCCTGTATGGAGATGACTAAGAGAGGAAGACAGAACCGGGTTGCAAAGCTCGGTACTCTCTTTTCTTCGGATGCCAGATCCATTGCATTGACATCTTCAAGAGCCTCCTCTTCCTCCCATGGATCTCAGGTAACTAAATAAAAAAGCCAGTCCTCACAGGGTATCTCTCCTGCTAAGCATCGAGAGGCCATTGGCATTACCCTTGAGGGAACCACACCGGCAAAACAGCCCCGGCGGGAGGCTTTGGCTTCCAAAGCATCAATGGGGCTCCAGGATGTTCTTGAGGCCTCGACCTCGCAAGAACTACTGGTGCCATGCTCAAGGGTCCCGGCCGTTTTCACCGGTACCGACACCCAGGCATCAGCAGCGTCGATAGACCAGAGGTTCCTCGCTATCGAACGCAGCATTGCAGCTCTTCTCACAGCTGCGGTACCGTTGACACCTGTGGTTCAACGGGCACCGGTACCGACATCGATACCGATGCCGGTACAGACACCGGTACCAGTACCAACGGTACCAGCCCCGGTAGGAATTTTTCCCACACCATCTTTGGCTGGAATCGACAGATCGGTACCGGATCAACTCGGTACCGACTTCGATCGATACCGGGACCGTGCTTTGCATGAGCATCGTGGTCAGGAATAGAAACATAGAAACATGATGACAGAAAAAGACCACATGGCCTATCTAGTCTGTCCTTCCATAACAACAACTACAACAGTCCACTTTTTACCTTTAGAGATCCTCTGTGTTGGTCCCATGCTTTTTTGAATTCAGTTACTGTCCTCATCTCTACCACCTCCACTGGGAGACTATTCCATGGATCCACTACTCTTTCTGTAAAGAAATATTTCCGCATATCACTCCTGAATCTATCTCCCTTCACCCTCATCCCATGTCCCTCGTAGCAGAACTTGCTTTCAATTGAAAGAGGCTCTCTCCCTGAACATTTATGCCATGGAGGTATTTAAACATCTCAATCATATCACCTCTATCCCGTCTTTCCTCTAAGGTATACATATTAAGATCCTTAAGTCTGTCCTCATATGCTTTATAATGAAGCCCACTAATCATTTTAGTAGCCACCCTCTGCACCGACTCCATCCTGTTCACATCCTTTTGAAGGTGCGGTCTCCAGAATTGCACACCATACTCCAAATCCTCTGATTCTGAAGACTCTGACAATTCTGCTGGTACCAGAAGGTTTCTCCCGGAAGATCCCTCTTCTCCCCAATGCAGAATGTCACCTCCAGAGGACATGTCTTTTCAGGATTTTATTTGTGATGTGGCCAAGGGCCTTTCAATCATGGTAGCTCCTGAACAGGAACCCAGAGCAAAGGAATTGGAAATTCTCCAATATCCTAAAGCTCCAAAGGAGGCAGCCACTCTGCCCATCCATGAAATTCTGCATAACGTGATGCTCAGAATGTGGGAGACACCTCTGACTACATCTCCTCATTCTAGGAGGCTTGATACTATGTATCGAGTTCTGCCATGTCCTGGATTTCAAAAGACTCAGCTGCCACACAATTCAGTGGTGGTGGAGTCAGCCATGTGTAGGATGAAAAGTGCAAAGAGGCATGCATCCAATCCCCCAGGTCGTGAATGCAGGACTCTGGACACTTTTGGGCGCCAAACTTTTCAGGCTTCCATGCTTTCAGCTAGGATCAGTTCATATATACTATATATGGGAATGTTCCTCAAAGAAGTTACAGGAGATTTGGAGCTTATGAGCCCACTTCTCCCAGATGACAAGAGACAAGACTTTCTTTCTCTAGTTAAGCATGCTCAAGATGTCTCCAAGTTTGTGAATCGTGCAGCCTTTAACTGCTTTGAATGCATCAGCAGAACCTCTGCTATTGCCATTGGGGCACGACGGATTGCCTGGCTTCAGGCATCAGACTTGGAGACTTGAGTACAGGACAAGTTAGGCAACATTCCTTGCACGGGAAAGAATCTCTTTGGCAAGAAGTGGCAGGAAAAGGCTAACGAGTTAGATGCTAACAATACCACTCTAGATAGATTGTCGAAATCTACAGCCACTCCAGCCAAAAAGAAGCCTTATAAAAACCCCTCTTTCAGCAAAAAGAGGAAATTTTATCCTTCCTATACCCAGCACAGTCAAACTTAGGGTCAGGTTGCCAAAAAAGGGACAAACTAGACAGCAAAAGAAGCCAAAAGGCCCAAGAGCCCAACCAGCTCTGCAGGTTCAGCCCCCTCAAGGGCTTTGACTCCTTCCTAGAGAGCTTAGCCTTCCTGCCTCTGAGTGGTCCCCAACCCCCCAATATCCCAGGCATGTTATGCCACTTTGCCAACAGATGGCATCAGATAACAGCAGAAGATTGGACTCTGTCCATTGTAGGAGAGGGGTACAAGCTCCATTTTCACAGCATGCCCCCTCCTACAATTCTAAGGCAATTCAATTCTCAATCCTCCGCAGATAATCTGCTAGATCACGAGGTCTCAACACTTCTTGCCCAAGGGGCAATAGAAGAGGTACCCATTCTTCAACGGGTTGCAGGGTTCTACTCCCCCTGTTTTCTTATTCCAAAGAAAACAGGAGGACACAGACCCATTCTAGACCTCAGAGAATTGAACAAATACCTGTTCCAAGAGAAGTTTAAAATGATTTCTCTTGGAACTCTTCTGCCATACCTTCAAAGCCAGGATTGGCTTTGCTCTCTAGACTTAAAGGATGCATACACTCACATTCTGATCCAGCCAGATCACAGGAAATTCTTACGATTCCTTTTCAAGGGAAAACATTTCCAGTACAGGGTTCTTCCCTTTGGTCTGGCTTCAGCTCCAAGGGTATTCACGAAATGCATGACAGGAGGGAGGAGTGGTCTAGTGGTTAGGACAAGGTACTTCAGGCCAGAGGGCCGGGGGTTCAAGTCCCACCTGGGGACAGCAATCTCAGGCCGGAGGGACTGGGATTTCTAGTCCTGTAGGCACTCCTTGTGGTCTTGGGCAAGCCACTTAACCCTCCATTGCCCATGTTCCCTGTAAGTATTAGTGTATGTGTCTCATATCCCCTCGTGTTAAATGTATCCCCCAATTGACCGCTTTGACCCGGTGAAAAGCGGGATATAAATACAGCTAAATAAATAAATGACAGTAGTAGCTGCATTTCTATGAACCCTGGGGATATTCGTCTTCCCTTACTTAGACGACTGGCTCATTCGAGCCCCTACAGTTGCAGAGGCCAGCACTGCACTGTCTCGCACAATGCGAATCCTCCAATACTTGGGGTTGGTAATAAACTTCCCAAAATCCCAACTTGTTCCTTCCCAATGCCTGGAATTCATAGGGGCCTGTCTAGATACCAGACAGGCAAAGGCTTCCCTTCCACAGGCCCGGTGTCTTCGCATAATGCAACTAGCTTCTCAAGCAGCAGGGAAATCCTCCCTAACTGCTCGAGAGCTACTACAGTTGCTGGGACATATGGCATCCACAGTTCACGTAGTCCCATATGCTCGCCTCCACATGCGAGCAGCTCAGTGGACCCTATCCACACAGTGGACACAGGCTACATGACATTTATCAGACAAAATAGCAAACTCTCAATGACTAATTTTGTCCCTCCAATGATGGCAATCACTAGAAAATCTGACAGTGGGGGTCTCCTTTCCATCAACCCCTGTTTCAGGCCACCCTAACAACATATGCATCATAGGTGTGTTGGGGAGCACACCTGAATCATCTCTCTACCCAGGGCACCTGGACTCCACAGGAGGCTGGTCTACACATAAACCTCCTGGAATTAAGAGCAATCTATTTAGTTCTTCGAGTATTCCATGCCCAGCTCAGCTACAAGACAGTCCTAGTCCAGACGGACAATCAAGTAGCCATGTTCTATGTGAACAAGCAGGGCGGGACAGGCTCTCTTTCGTTATGCAACGAAGCTTTACGACTGTGGGCCCTCGCCAGAGAGTATCAAATTCACCTTCTAGTGGTATATCTTCCAGGTATTTAAAGCCTTTGGGCAGACAAACTCAGTCGAGTACTGCTGCCTCATGAGTGGTCTCTCCACCTAGACCAGGTGGCAAAGATATTTCATCTCTGGGGCACTCCAGACATAGACCTCTTTGTAAGTCCACTGAATGCCAAACTTCCCCGGTTCTGTTCCAGGATTCCGGCTCACAGTTGTCAGGCAAGGGATGCCTTCATCCTTCACTGGGGTCAGGACTTCCTTTATGCCTTCCCACCCATTCCCCTTATCCACAAAACACTCTTCAAGCTTCAGAGAGACAGGGGTCGCATGATTCTCATAGCGCCACGATGACCACGCCAAGCATGGTATCCCCTGCTTCTACATCTCTCTCAAGCTGCACCTCTGGAGTTAGGGCATGCTCCAGATCTCCTTTCCCAAGAGGACAGGATGCTATGGCACCCGAGTCCCCAGTCCCTGCATCTCACGGCCTGGTTGCTGAAGGCTTAGACCTCCAGGATTTCAGTCTGTCCCAACAGGTAAAGGATATCCTTCAGGCTTCCAGAAAACTTTCCACAAGAAGATCTTATGCCTTCAAGTGGAAACATTTTACTATATGGTGCTCCAAGAAGGGATTAAACCCCCTTGTCATACCTTTAGAATTGATACTAGAGTATCTCCTTCACTTATCAAATTCTGGTCTAAAGACCAATTTGGTAAGAGTCCATCTTAGTGCAATTGCAGCTTCTTATAAGCCTCTGAATGGACAACCAATTTCCTCTCATCCACTCATATCCAGATTTATGAGAGGTCTTCTGTTAACCAAACCTCCCATTAAGCCACCACCGGTAGCATGGGATCTAAATCTAGTTCTCAGGCAGCTCATGAAGCCGCCTTTTGAGCCTTTAGCCACTACAACCCTTATGTTTTTGACCTGGAAGGTCATCTTCCTAATTGCAATCACCTCTGCACGTCGCATTAGTGAACTGCAAGCTTTAGTGGCTGATCCTCCTTATACTAGGTTTCATCATGATAAGGTTGTTCTTAGAATTCATCCACACTTTATGCCAAAGGTGGTTTCGCCTTTTCATTTGAATCAATCAATTTATCTTTCTGTATTTTTTCCAAGGCCTCACGTCTCTAATGCAGAAAGAAACCTTCATACTTTGGATTGTAAAAGAGCCTTAGCCTTTTACCTACAGAGAACACAGCAACATAGAAAGTCCTCGCAACTTTTTATAGCTTTTGACTCTAGTCATTTGGGACTTCCAGTCTCCAAAAGAACTTTATCTAAATGGATTGCCCAATGCATATCCTTTGCTTATGAGAGTAAGGGTCTTCCTCTTCAAGGCCATGTCACAGCTCATAACGTGAGAGCCATGGCAGCTTCCATGGCTAATCTCCACTCCGTGTCTATCGATGACATTTGTTGAGCAGCCACCTGGGCTTCGGTACACACCTTCACAGCCCACTACTGCCTGGATAAAGCCTCCCATCAGGATGCCTTCTTTGGCCAAGCTGTTCTTCAAAATCTCTTTCAGACCTAATTCAACTCCTACCCACCAACCCTGGTGGAATGCCAGAGATCCATAGGAGGAAGGATGCCTACCTTTCTAGGGTGGCACCTTCCTGGGGCTATCTCCCTGGCATCTTCAGCTAGGGAGTCCCCATATGTGAAGACTACATTCCTGCTTGTTCCTGGAGATAGCGTAGTTACTCACCTGTAACAGGTGATCTCCGGGAACAGCAGGAATTTAGTCTTCACAACCCAACCACCTCCCCTAGGAGTTTTCTCTCTATCTCTTTGTCTCTTTCCTCTCTCCCTCTATCCTTTCACTCAGCTACAAACTTAACTGAAGAGGGACAATTGGAAAGGCGGGAAGGCAGCGTGCATGTGCTGAGGGATGCTCCCAAAAGCGTTCCTATTGGACATTGGAGAACGTTCCCGCGAGGCTCCGTCGGTACCGACGATACCCATATGTGAAGACTAAATTCCTGCTGTTCCTGGAGATCACCTGTTACAGGTGAGTAACTATGCTTTACAGGTGAGTAACTATGCTTACTAATATGTAGGAACTATGTGCAATCTGTCCTTTCCCAAAAACCACCTCACTGTCCACCCTTCACCTCTAGTCAGTTATCTCACATGCGCAAAACTGTCATGTTGGTATCTCTGGTCTCCCCCAACAATACTTTTGCAATATACACTGGAATGGACCTACTTCTGTTTGGATCATGTCTCATGCCACATGCTCTGACCACATTTCCCCACTGCTCAATGTCTATCAAATGTCGTATCCATTGCAAGATCCTCACTCTGGTTTATAAATCCATTAACATGCATACTCCACAATATCTATCTGATTGTCATCTGTTTCACGACCCCTCCAGAAGTGTCTGCTCCAGTCATATCAGTCGTCTGCACCCTCTGCCAGCCTCACGTGCATGCTTTGAGTGAAGGCCCCCTTCTGCCATCTTCTTCCTAGGTACCCCCCTCTGGAACTTGCTCCCCACAGTTCTCTGTATGGAACCTTCCCTCCAGACCCTCAAACTTCATCCTTAATACCCATTTCTGTAGAACCGTCTGTGATTTACTCCTCCCCATCACCTGACCTCTCTCTGGCCTCTCTGCTGTGCCCCCGTGGTCCCTGGTATGTCTGTTACTCTCTGAAGTGAGTGTGTTCTGTCTTACCTGATTAATGTTCCCTTCCTTTGCAAACCTGCCCTTATTGTGAACCTTGTAAACTGAACTGATGTCTGAAGGGTATTGTTGTGAATGCTCTACAAAAGTCCCAAGAAAGATAACTCTTTGAACCCCAGCGGCCCCCGGGTCAAACCCACACAATGCATCCACTTGTAGGATGCATATGTGACACTGTCATGCCCTTGTACCCCGCCTACAACCTCCTGTGGCACACATCACTAGCATTATGCTTCTGCATTAGGGGTCCCCTCCCTTAACTCTGGCCATTGAGCAAATCATCCCAGAGGCAGATAAATATGGCTGCAGGGGGGATGTGCTTATCCCCGGCAGACTGTCATGACGCCTTCCGAGACAGGTCTTTGGATCACACAGTACTGCACATAGCAAGCTGGCCTCGATGTCATGATCTGTGTTTGTCCTGTAGCTCCTGCATGCGTCTCAGAACACACCAGATACTGTTTTTCTACCATTTCTGACATTGAGGCCTTCGTGCTGGGTGAGGCACCATGAGTGTGTGGCTAGATTACAAGTTTTCATGAGTATTATTGCACATAGGTTTTGTAGAGTGCATTTGGACAAATTGCCCATGGCTACATATGTCATGTCGTGTGTGTTGAGCAGCTATGTAAGGTTCTGACTACATGACAGTTGTGATGTGCAAGCACATGGCTGACCCTGCATCTCTGTAGATCCGCTTCATCTGTGCAGTTTACACACCACTGATACCAGTAGAGACTGACTATGCGCTCCCTCTGTACATCAGGGCAGCACACCCAGACAGTGTGCGCTTCACTATATCTGATGTTTCCCAGGACATGTTTCTGTCACACTTACCCTTAAAAACAAGACATCCATGACATTCCATTCATATTCAGTGTTATCATTTCTCAGGGCGGCACATGCTCATATGCCCCGATTTGTCCACTCATACGCATGGGTTGCATATTCTGCCCAACAGAAACACAGAGGATTGACGGATGGCAAATCTGCATGCATGTATTATTATTATTTTTTTTTTTTTTTATTTACATTTTCTTATGTACCGTGCTATTCTGCATCAGTGCGCTTTACATTGAACAAACTGAAATTACATTGAACAGGGCATTATAACTTGGAGATAACTATTTACAGGGAACATGGGCTATGGAGGGTTAAGTGGCTTGCCCAAGACCACAAGGAGCACCTGTGGGACTAGAAACCCCAGTCCTTACAGCCCAAGGTTGCTGTCCTCTAGTGGGATTTGAACCCCCGACCTTCTGGCCTGAAGTACCTTGCCCCAACCACTAGGCCACTCCTCCACTCCTGTACTCTGTCTCCAGCCTGTATGAGCATCTGCCTGTCTCATGTTGTCATCCACTTGTGCTCTTTCCCACCTGTATCATGCCCATAAGGTAACTTTGAACATCCTTTCTCACAATCCTGACATTGTGCTACAAAACACACAATGACTGGTGTAACCTTGAGGCACTTGTATGAGGAGGGCACCCGTGGCTTATATATCTACCTTGAGCCGGACGTGCACATGTCAAATGTACATCACACAGTTTTGATGCATAAGTGCCCGTAGAGATACATGCAGCATGTTACTCTAAACCAAAGATATGTACAATAGCAGGGAACATACAACAGTTGATGCATGTTACTGCATATACTATTGCAAGATGGTGGAAAAAGTGAAAATGTCGTCTGGCTCGGTTATTTATTTATTTAACGTTTTTTATATACCGCCTTTCATGATATCAAGGCGGTTTACATTGAACAAACAGTAGTTATTCACCTGTAACAGGTGTTCTCCAGGAGCAGCAGGATTCAGTCCTCACATATGGGTGACATCGACATCGATGGAGCCCTTGCGGAGCATTTCCCCAGCTTTCTATGAAAGCCTTTGGGAATACTGCACGCATGCATTGTCCCCTTCCCGCCTAAAGGTGCCATCTTGCTCAGTCATATGACATAGCTAAAAAACAGCACACAAAATGTAAAAATAAACTATGTACAACTGCAACTCCAAGGGGAGGAGGGAGGGTTGTGAGGACTGATTCCTGCTGCTCCTGGAGAACACCTATTACAGGTGAGTAACTACTCTTTCTCCAGGACCAAGCAGGAAGTCAGTCCTCACATATGGGTGACTCCCAAGCTCTGGGCTACCAGGAACCCAGGCTGAACAAGAGAACTCCCTCTAGTCCCAGCATCAAAGAAAGGCTTTTCACTGAAAGAACCTCCACCGGTAGCCCAACGGAGGGCTGGAGGGCAGGAGTTGCCTAAACCTCAAAGAGATTCCGGAGTACTGCCTGGCCAAAAGCACTGTCCCTACAGGACTCCCTCTCCAGGCATTAATGGGCCGCAAAGGTCTGGCTTGAGGACCAAGTTGCAGCCCTGCAGATGTCTGCCAACGGTACAGAGCGGAGATGAGTTACTGAGGCAGCCATAGCCCTGACACGGTGGGCCGTGACCCGACCCTGCAAGGGAAGGTCAGCTGCCCTATAAGCCCAGGTGATAGTCAGCCACCCAGATGGACAAGGTACGCTTGGACACAGCTAACCCCAAATTATTAGGTCAAAAGATATGAAGAGCTGAGTAGCCCTTCTATGCCCCTGCGTACGGTTAAGGTGGAAGGATAAGGCCCTTCTACAGTCCAGGGTATGCAGGAATGCTTCAGCCTGGCTTGCATGAGGCCTAGGGAAGAATGTTGGAAGAACCACCTCCTGGTTGAGGTGGAAAGAGGAGACAACCTTTGGGAGGAACTTTGGATGAGTCCTAAGGACTACCCTCTTCCTATAGAAGCGAGTGTAAGGCCTGTCACAGACCAGGACCTGAAGCTCACTCACTCGCCTGGCCGAGGTTAGGGCTACCAGGAAGAGTGTCTTCCAGGAAAGGAAGCGGAGAGGACAAGTGGCCATCGGCTCAAAAGGTGGACGAGTCAGTTGTTGCAAGACCATATTCAACTCCCACTCAGGGGCTGGAGGATGGACAGGAGGCTTGAGCAAGAGCAAACCTCTGAGGAACCGGGACACCAAAGGGTGAACCGACAGAGAGTGTCCTTCCACCAGTGAGTGGTGAGCTGCTAGAGCTGAGAGGTGGACCCGAACAGAATTGGACTTAAGTCCCTGATTGGATAAGTGCAGCAGGTACTGAAGCACCACAGGTACAGCACAGGAGAAAGGATCTTCTGTACGCAGCTGACACCACACAGAAAACCTTTTCCACTTCAGGGCATAGGTTTTCCTAGTGGACGGCTTCCTAGAGGCCATGACGACCTCTTCAACCTCCTGAGGAAGGCCCCAGGGAGCCAAAACTACCCTTGCAGCCTCCAGGCCATCAGATTGAGAGATTTGAGATTTGGGTGCAGAAGAGAACCTTGATCCTGAGAGAAAAGGTCGGGCTGCAACCCCAGAGGCAGTGGGGCGTCCACTGCCATTTGAAGCAGAAGTGGGAACCAAGGCTGCCTCGGCCACCTGGGAGCTACCAGAAGGACCGAGGCTTTATCCTGCAGAATCTTGAACAGGGTTCGGGCCACCAGAGGCGTGGGAGGAAACGCATATAGGAGGCCCTGAGACCAGGAAATCAGAAAAGCATCTGCTGCTAGCCGCAGCGGATGGGGTTGCCTGGAGCAGAACCTGGGCAGCTGTCTGTTCAGGGGACTGGCAAATAGGTCTATGGATGGAAGTCCCCATTTCAGGAAAATTTTCTGAACCACTAAGGGATGGAGCTGCCATTCGTGGGGCTGCAGAATCCTGCTCAACCTGTCTGCCAGGTAGTTTTCCTGGCCGGGGAGATAAACAGCCTTGAGGAACATGTTGCGCCTGAGCGCAAACAAGCAAAGGTCCCGTGCCTCCTGACAAAGGAGCCTGGACCCAGTGCCGCCCTGCTTGTTCACATAAAACATGGCTACTTGGTTGTCTGTTTGTACTAAGACAGACTGGTGAGCCAGGGTTTGAGAGAAAGTCTTGAGGGCTAAGCGAATAGCCCATAGTTCCAGTAGGTTGATCTGCTGCGTGGCCTCCCAGGGAGACCACAGGCCCTGGGTGCACTTGCCCAGACAATGTGCTCCCCAGCCCTGCAGGGAGGCATCGGTGGTCAACACCACTGTGAACCCAGGCATCTGAAAAGGCACCCCTTGCAGTAAGTTGGGGGGGGGGTGCAGCCACCACTGTAGGGAGTTCAGGAATGGTCTGGACACCCTTACTCTGTCTCTGAGGCTCCCTGTGTCCACTGAGTTCTGAGGCACCACTGTGGAGGTCTCATATGGAGCCGGGCATTGGGAGTCACATGTACTGTCGAAGCCATGTGGCCCAGAAGCCTCAGCCAGAGTCTGGCGGAAACCAGTGGCCTGCTGAGAAACTGGTTTGCCAAGTCTATCAGTCTTTGGGCTCTGTCCTCTTGCAAGAAAGCCTTTGCCTGCAGAGAGTCTAGCCTTGCCCCTATGAGCTCCAAGTTTTGGGAGTGGAGCAAAGTGGACTTTGCAAAGTTTATGACAAACCCCAGGTGTTGGAGGAGAGAAATAGTTCGGAGGGTGGCTTGCCTGGCCTCCTGGCACGTCTGACCCCTGATGAGCCAGTCATCCAGAAAGGGGAAGACAAAGATACCCTGATTCCTCAAGTAGGCCGCCACCACTGCCAGGCATTTGGTAAAGACCCTGGGGGCGGAGGTGAGGCCGAAAGGCAGCACTCTGTACTGATAACGGTTTCCTCCTACAATGAACCTGAGGTACTTTCTGTGGTCTGGATGAATGAGGATGTGAGTGTACGCATCCTTTAGATCTAAGGAGCATAGCCAATCTCCCTGCTGGAGGTAGGGCAGAAGTGTTCCAAGAGTAAGCATCTTGAACCTTTCTTTCTCTAGGAACCTGTTGAGATGTCTGAGGTCGAGAATAGGCCTGAGGCCTCCAGTTTTCTTTGGTACGAGGAAGTACCAGGAGTAGAAACCGTGACCTTGTAGGTGGGGAGGCACAGGCTCCACCGCCTTGTCTCGCAACAGACCCTGAAGCTCCTGCAGGAGGAGGTCTGTGTGGAGAAGGAGGCCTTGGAGGCTCTCCTGGGAAGTAAGGAGGAGGCAACTGTTGGAAATGGAGCATATAGCCCTTGTGGACTATGTTTAAGACCCAATTGTCTCCTGTAATGGGTGGCCACCTGTGGGCAAACAGGGCTAGTAAACCTCCTGTGCAGGGATGGGACAGCAGAGATGGAGAGGCTATGCCTTGGGAGTCAAAAACTCCCACCCTGCTGAGTGGGAGCAGGAGCCGGAGGCTTGGGGGCCTTCTGCCTACAGGGCCCATGTCCCAGCCCCTTGGCCTGCTGACCCTGTGGGGGAGCCGGGGAGGCCTGGTAAGGTTGGAACTGTTTGTAGGCAGTCTCCTTCCTCGGGTAAAAGGACTTCTTACCCGAGCCCTTCTTTTTATGAGAAGGGGCAGAAGTCTTTTTGGACAGCCTTGTCCTCGTGAGGTGCTCGGTCTCGAGCTGTGCAGCCTTCTCGCCCATGGGCTTGCCAAAAAGGTTCTCACTCCGGCAAGGGACATCGACCAACTTGTCTTGTACTCATGGCTCGAGATCCGATGACTGCAGCCATGCCTGGCGTCGAGCCGCGATGCCAGCTGCCGCAACACAGGCCGAGGCCTCAAAGCCATCGTAGGCTACTCGGGACATGAACTTAGAGCATTCCCGGATCCCCGAAGACAAGGACTTGAACCTCTGCAAAGGTTCCCCGGAGAGATCAGCAGAGAACCCGGCAAGTTCCTTTGCCAGGTCCCGCAAGTACATGCCCATGTACAGCTGGTAGGACTGGACACGGCAAGCAAGCATCGAGCCCTGGAAGCACTTTCTACCAAACGCATCCAGGTTCCGGGCCTCCCTGCCGGGGGGCACTGCAGAGTCCATCTTCTGGCTTTTCAGACGATGCATGGCCGATTCCATCACCATGGAATGGTGTGGTAGCTGCGCCTTCTGAAAGCCAGGGCTCTCACGGAGTCGATAAATGGAATCGACCCACTTGCTCAGAACCGGCGCCGAGGCCGGTGCCTCCCACATCCGGAAGAGGAGCCGTTCCAGCATCGGAGGAACCGGCACAGTAAAGGCCTCCTTCGGAGGAGAGTCATACTGGAGGGCCTCGAGCTCTTCGGCTCGAGGCTCCTCCTCGGGGTCCGCGGGGATCGCCAACGCTGTGGCCATATCCCGAACGAACTCCGAGAACCAGGTATTCTCCGGGGGGGATCTACTCCGGGGCTCGGACTGCGGTGAGTCCGACGGGACGCACCGAGTCCTGAAGGTATCAGGGGACTCCTCGTCCTCCGTCTCCCAGGCGGACTCGTCCGAAGAGGAGTCGGGCTTCGACCGCATGGGTCCCGGCAGCACCCGCCCAGACGCCGAAGGCACCGGCGTCGACACCCTCGGTCCCGACCGGGAGGTCGAGGGTGACCGTGACAGAGGACGACCTCGAGCCTTCATGGTCTCGAGTATCGGCTCGGTCTCCGGGGTCGACTTAGACGTCGATGTCCCGGTGGTCGGGGCAGATGCGCCAGCAAGACTGACCATCAGCACCCGCTGCTGATCCATGAAGGCAGACAGTCTGCACTCCAAGGCTGTCAGCCTGAGTCCAAGCTCAGGAGACTCAGCAGCCACCGACTCGGGCCCCGGCGGCGCCGGGCCTGACATCGGCTCCCTGGGAGGAGAGTCCTCGAGGACCACAGGACTTATGTGTTCAGCAGACTCCGGCTCCACACGAGGCATTTTGGACGGCTTCTCCTGTTCCAAGGGCCCGGGACGGCGGTCGGGGGTCCGAGACCTAGCCCTCGAGGAGCCAGGGACCTCCTCCGACGCCGCCCTCGTGAGCCGCTTCTTCCTCTTTCGCTCCCGATCGGGGGACCCCCTGTCCGAGGAACCCCGACGATGCTCGGGGTCAGACTCCCGAGACGTCAAGGCCTCAGACGAGGTCCGGGCACGGCCAGAGGCCGAATCAGAAAAAAGCCTTTCCTTTTGATGCTGTCGACTTCGCAGTGCCTTAGTGGACATTTTGCCACACGGCCCACAGATCTTAGGATCATGATCGGGACCAAGGCACCGAAGGCAGCAGTCGTGTGTGTCGGTGAGAGACATCAGTTTCTTACACCGATCACACTTTTTGAAACCACTGGAAGCCATCGGGGAAAAAAGAGTCCCCGCAAGGTCAAAGGACCGGCCTTCCAGGGAAAAGAAAAAAGGGCGCGAACAACAGCCACTAAGGGCAAAAAACGAAAAAAAGAGGACGGGCTCGATACCGGTGTACCCAACCCGGCGGGAAGGGGAACCAGCATCGAACTGGACAAGAACCGCGATAAAATCACAAGAAAAATATAACTTTTCTCTGGGTGACTAGGACGAACGTCCGATGTGCTCCTCGGAAAAAGAAAGACTGAGCAAGATGGCACCTTTAGGCAGGAAGGGGACTGCGCATGCGTGCAGTATTCCCAAAGGCTTTCATAGAAAGCTGGGGAAATGCTCCGCAAGGGCTCCTTCGACGTCGATGTCACCCATATGTGAGGACTGACTTCCTGCTTGGTCCTGGAGAAACTGAAATTACATTGAACAGGGCATTATAACTTGGAGATAACTATTTTACAGGACATGAGTCATGGACCATCTGACAAATCAAATCCATTTGATCTGATAAGGACTTGCATGTTGATGGTCATCGAGAGGCCAAAATGACAAAATTAGACTTACCCTGCTAATTGTTGTTCCTTGAGGAACTCCAGTCCACTCCCGCACCTCTGGGTAGTATACCTCCCCCAGCAGCCCAGAGACCAAGCATGTCACATTTTGGTACTTATACCGTGGGACCACCCACTCCCACCAGTAACCTACTGACAATGCAGACTCAAAGGAGCAACAAATAAGTAGACAAATTTAACCAAACACAAACCAAAAAGAAGAGCACGTACTTGCAGGAACCTCAAAGACACAAAAAGAGCAAGAGGTATGGTGGTCACATGCGCTTTATTGATAACGAAATGCCCCAACGCGTTTCGGCAACGCCTTCATCAGGGGACTGAGAACTGCAAACAACAAATAATAAGTAAACCAAACATGTAAATTACATGCAAATTAAATAAACTTAAAAATAATATATTAAAAACACAAATAAATTTGTTAAACAGAATCTAATAAACAATAACTTAAACACATGC
This sequence comes from Ichthyophis bannanicus, assembly GCA_033557465.1. NCBI lineage: Eukaryota > Metazoa > Chordata > Amphibia > Gymnophiona > Ichthyophiidae > Ichthyophis > Ichthyophis bannanicus. The sequence continues at coordinate 674,745,952 of CM066032.1, read as the reverse complement.
AAATTAAAGAAATTTTTTAAAATCATAGAGAATAAGAAACTGAAGGACACACATATACATCCAAGGATACATAGCATTACAAGAGTATTGTAAAAAAATATATTGTAAAAAATACTCACATTTCTAGATATCATTAGAGTGATGAAGCGCACAGAAGAAAACAATATTGTAGACCTAAACCAGTACTATGATAGTTGAGCTAAAAATTATAAACATAATCATTAGCATCATATGTACATTCATAAGAGAAAAAAAAAATATATATATATATAATAGGAAAACCCAGACCAACAAGTAAAAACCAAAAGACTCAATGCATGAAACATATATGTATCTATACTATGTATAAAAATAATAATAATGAACCCAAACGATAACAATAAAATATACCATAAAACATATAAGTTCATAATAAACAAACAATGGTACTAACATAAGTGCACACAGAAAAGTATGTGTACAAAATATATACATGTAAATGTGGAAAGTATAAAAAAAAATCTGAGAATCAGTAATATCGATGAAAAATCATGATTAGATTTAAAACACGAACAACACGTCTTTTAATGTGAATATAATAGTAATACAATTAAAAACAGCAACAGCTGTATAACATAAAAACAGAGATATTTGCTTTGGCATATATATGTCATCATATAGTTTTCTTTTTAAAGTATAATAGTGTGGCATTCACAATTATTTATTCTGTATACACGTTTCTACGTTTGATGTCATGCCATATTACGTCATACGTGTTGTACGACACTAAAAGACAAGACACCAAAGTCTGCCGTGTTTTTTGAGAGTTTTTATGCTACAAGCTGGCACACTAACAAGTAGATCTCTCCTCCTTTTTTATTTAGGATTTGCCTTCGTGGCATAATTTTTTGGATTGACTTTGGCATATGTTTTATTCACTTTGTTATGTATTTTTACAGCTGTCAGTTGTTTTTAATGACATTACAATTATATCCACACTATTTCAAAGATACATTTTTCACAGTATATCGCTGCTTGCTTTATTGTATTATTGTCATATCCACACTATTTTAAAGATGTGCTGCCCATTACATGGTTCTACTTATAGTGTAATAGTGTGGTGTTTACAATTATTTATTCTGTATACATGCTTTAATGTTTTACCTCGCTGCTCTGTTCACATAGGTTTAGACAGTGTGCTATGTTCCAAGCATTACACAGCTTTTTTTATATACTTAATACGTTTGTTCTGGCACATATATGTCATTGCATAGTTTTTCTTTTTAAAGTACAATAGTGTGGCGTTTCAATTATTTATTCTGTATATATGCTTCTATGTTTGACGTCATGTATTACCTCTTACGCACTGCACGACGCTTAAAAATGAGACGCCAACGTTTGCCGCGTTTTTCGAGAGTTTTTATACTACAAGCTGGCACACTAACAGGTATATTCCCCCCCCCCCCCCTTTTATTAAGGATTTGCCTTTGTGGCACGATTTTTTGGATTCATTTCAGCATATGTCATACCTATTTTATGTATTTCTACAGCTGTTTGCTGCTTTTAATAACATTATCATTATATCCACATTATTTCAGTGATATGTTTTTTTATGTTATACAGCTGTTGCTGTTTTTAATTGTATTACTATTATATTCACATTATTTAAAAGATGTGTTGTTCATGTTTTAAATCTAATCATGATTTTTCATCGATATTACTGTGATTCTCTGATTTTTTTTTTTATACTTTCCACATTTACATGTATATACTTTGTACACATATTTTCTGTGTGCACTTATGTTAGTGCCATTGTTTGTTTATTATGAACTTATATGTTATATGGTATATTTTATTGTTATCGTTTGGGTTCATTATTATTATTTTTATACATAGTATAGATACATATATAAATATATGTTTCATGCATTGTGTCGTTTGGTTTTTACTCGTTGGTCTGGGTTTTCCTATTATATATATATATTTTTTTTCTCTTATGAATGTACATATGATGCTAATGATTATGTTTATAATTTTTAGCTCAACTATCATAGTACTGGTTTAGGTCTACAATATTGTTTTCTTCTGTGCGCTTCATCACTCTAATGATATCTAGAAATGTGAGTATTTTTTACAATATATTTTTTTACAATACTCTTGTAATGCTATGTATCCTTGGATGTATATATGTGTCCTTCGGTTTCTTATTCTCTATGATTTTAAAAAAATTCTTTAATTTGCATGTGTTTAAGATATTGTTTATTAGATTCTGTTTAACAAATTTATTTGTGTTTTTAATATATTATTTTTAAGTTTATTTAATTTGCATGTAATTTACATGTTTGGTTTACTTATTATTTGTTGTTTGCAGTTCTCAGTCCCTTGATGAAGGCGTTGCCGAAACGCGTTGGGGCATTTCGTTATCAATAAAGTGCATGTGACCACCATACCTCTTGCTTTTTGTATCTTTGACAAATTTTGACCATACTTATTCTACAGAACCAAAACAAACCCCCTCCCTATTCAGAGAAAGAGAGCCCCCCTCTCCCTTCCCCACAAAAGAGGGAGCTTACCTGCAACCCTATTGGGTGCCCTTGGTCAGGCTTGAGCACGCGAAAGAAGACCCCTTTGGCCCAACCTCCGCCTCATCCTCCCCAGAGCCTGCAGAACCCATCCCCACCCAGGGCCAGTAGCACTTAAGCTGACACCTCAAAAAAAACCAAAAAACTTTACTCTGGATGGGATCTGGGACTGGATTGGAGTTCAACAATCAATTAGCAGGTACGTCTAATTTCATCTTCTTTATCATCCCTCCAGTCCAGTCCTACAGCTCTGGGATGTATTAGAGCAGTCAACAATGGGAGGGACCTGCCAGACCAGCCTGAAGCACTGCCAACCCAAAACGGGCATCTCCCGCTGCCTGGACATCCGGCGATAATGTTTAGCAAAGGTATGCAGCGAAGACCATGTTGCCTCCTTACAGATCTCAACCGACAACACAGAGCCAAACTCTGCCCATGAGACCGCTTGAGCCCTAGTAGAATGGGTCCGCAACCCCACCTGCACCTGCTTACCCTTCAAGATATATGCAGATGAAATCGCATCCTGAATCCACCTAGAAATCAAGGCCTTGGCTGCCGCCGCCTCCAAACAACAGACGATTCAATTATTATACAGCAACACACATGAGGGGGAGTCCCAGGTTGTCTCCCACCCATCCTTGTTTTCTGTATAAACGTGTCTGTGGAGCGTGTGATTTGGACAGCACCTACCTGCCAGTTCTGTCTGATATGTGGCAGGAGTATTTTCTGTTGTATTGTCACATATGTGTGGTCACAGTCCTTGTTCCCTGCTATTCCCTGTCTTTGGGCTCTGAGAAAGGTCAGCACTCCCTTTCTGTATCATACAGAGTTGTGATGGCTCTCCATTGCTACACATATTTGTACCATGACCCATGTGAAACAGAGGAGGTTGAGCTCTGTGTCTGTATCTGAGGCATACATCATGTTTTTCCATTGGTATAGCAAGCATCCTGAGGTCTCCTATTGTGTTGACCCTTTCATTTGTACACATGTTGGACAGACACATTTTCATATATACCTGTAGCACTTATTCAAAGGTATATAGAATGCTGTAATCACGAGTGAACTCTCATATATAGGTCCCAGTCCTGTACATATTCATACACACTTTAAAGGCGCATCATCACAATCATTTTCCAAATGTCCATGAGACACTGTCCACTTAGTACTGCAGCTGGAGCCTAGATCTGAGCAGGGACCATATACCTTACTTGGACAGTGAGGGGCTGCTACATCTGCAACCATCATATTTGATATTATGTGGAGTTCCTGCAGCCACTAGCTATGTGGGGAGTAATGAGGCTTTCCTACAGGAGCTCTCCAGATCAACCAACAATACCTAAGCTCCACGAACAGAACAATGGCTGGGGAAAAATCGTATCGCTAAAGCTGTTGCCCCCGTTACAGCTTCTGCCTCGGTCCAGACAGAGGTCCTAATGCCAGTTGAAGGACCGGTTCCTTGTGCAGGGTGCCTGCATGCTGAAGCTTTGAGGAAACAAGTGGAGGAACTCAGAGAGGAGGTGGCGAGGCTGAGGAGCATTCAAGACAGTGAGAAGTACATTGATGAGATGCTTCTTGCAGCAACCAAGCTCTCCAGCACAGGAGAAGATGGGTGCCAACAGAATGTCAATGGTTGGACACAAGTCACCAGGGCCTGCAAAATCACCAATCCAACTTCTCCAGCCCTTGAATTGAAGAACCATTATGCAGCCCTGGAAGTGGAGGAGGTGAAAGCATCCCTGGAAAGGGAAGAACCAGAGCTGAAGTACCCCAAAGTTGCAGAATCAGTGACCAGAAGGAAACGAAGGGTAGTGGTGGTTGGAGACTCTCTTCTGAGGGGTACTGAGGCATCCATCTGCTGACCAGACTTGATGTCCAGAGAGGTATGCTGTCTGCCTGGTGCCAAAATCCAAGATGTTACGGAGAGTTTGCCGAGACTCATCAAGTCCACTGACTATTACCCAATGTTGCTAATCCATGTTGGAACAAATGATACTGCAAGGTATACCTCGGAACGTATCAAAAGTGACTTCATGGCTCTGGGACAGAGGGTGAAGCAGTTAGGTGCACAGGTGGTGTTCTCGTCAATCCTCCCTGTTGAGGGTAAAGGCCAAGGCAGAGAGGCTCGCATCTTGGAGATGAATGCATGGCTGCGTGGATGGTGTCATCGAGAGCGTTTTGGTTTCCTAGACCATGGGATGCTGTTCCAAGGGTTGCAGAGCAGAGATGGCATCCATCTGTCCAAGAAAGGTCAACGCGTCTTCAGTAGTAGACTGGCTAATCTACTGAAGAGGGCTTTAAACTAGATTAGTTGGGGATGGGTGAAGAAAGCCCCCAGGTAAGTGAAAGCCCCCAGGTAGGTGATACATTAAATAACTTTATGGAAATGGGTAACAGGGGTAACATATGGAAAGCAGTGTGTATAAATGCCCGTAGCATGGGAAATAAGATCCCTGATGTTGAAGCTTTGGTGGGAGTGGCTGACTTGGATTTAGTGGCAGTTACAGAAACATGGTTCACAGAAAACCATAATTGGGATGTAACTATACCTGGCTACAGCAACAGCCACACTCAGCAGGTTTTTTTGTTACATTTTTATTTAGGTGATTGGTTCCTTTTATTCATCCCCCTTTTTTTCCCTTTTATATATCCTTCAGGAACATGGGAAAAGATAGCCTATGGTTTTAGTTACAATTGATGTCTGGCCAGAATGCCTTTTCTATTCTAGCTCGGCATGGTTTCTTTTATTTCCTGGTTTTAGTCACAACTGACGGCTGGCCAGAGTGCCCTTTCCATTTCAGCACGACATGGTTTATTACCTGGTTAGATTCCCTTAGTGCGCAGTCGTTGCTTATTGATTTGTTTTATTGAATAAATGTTTTTTTAAATTTAGCAACGTCAGCATCTTTTTACTATAAGCTTATTTATTGTTTAAGACAATTTAACCAACATTTTGCTGTAAACGCTGTACCTTTATTGTAGAATGCAAAAGATTTATTTGATAAAACATTTTGATCTAATTTTAGTTCTTTTTAACTTATATCTTTTTAACATCTATTCGGTTAACGTTGCTCGCTTAAAGCGCACACGCGCTAGCGCCTCTTTTAGATGTTGTATTTCAGAGGGGTATCACGTCTTTGGCGATCTGCCTTGGGCGATTTTTAGAATTTGGGTATAATTATTCTTTCTCTTTTGCTTATGCTTTAGCTATAAATATCTTTTCTTAAAAATATTTTAGGTAAACCTTGGAATTTACACACAATTTGTTTTTTGCAAAGTTTGTTTTTTGCAAAGTTCGTTTGTCTCGTTGTTTAAGAATTTCAGCATAAACTTTGCTGCAATTGTTGGGCCCTTGTTGTGGAACTGAAAATGTTTAAATTATAAAATATTTTTAGCCTGATTTAGTTCATTTAGCTGGTTCATATACTTCCGGGTTTTTCATTTTTTTAAATACGCATGCGCTAGCGTTTTTTTAAGTTTCTGTAGCTTGGACGCACAATACGCCTTCGGAGCAGTGCCTTTGGCGGTTTTTACAATAGGTATAATTGTTTCTTAATTTCCGCTGTTTATATTCTATAAACTTCTTCGGCATTTCTTAGATTTTACATACAATTCATATTTTAAACTGGTATTTTTTTAGATATTCACGGCTTGTTGCCGTTGATTATTCTTTTGTGTTCCAAAGCCGATTTTGATCGCATGGTCTTGCGATCCATATACATGAGTTTTTTTTAGAATCCCTCTTGGAAGACATTTTATACATGGGTTCATTTATGTAATCATGTAATTAGGGCGGCTTTGATTGTATATTAGATTGCTGTAAGTTGGCCTTAACGTATCCATGCTCAGTATCTGTTAATAAGTTTGGACTGTACTTTAAGTAACTTTGTTTTATAGTTAGCTTTTGGGCTCTTGAGTATAAGCCCCCGTTTTTTACCCTCTGCGCAAGTAGTTTTGTCATGCTCACTTATGGGTTTTTGTAGCTCGGATGCGTAATACGCCTTTGGAGCGATGCCTTTGGCGGTTTTTACAACAGATATAACTGTTTCTCAATTCCTTTTGTTCACATTTTATAAATTTCTTCAGCATTTTTTAGATGTTCCCGGCTTATCACCGTTGATCATTATCTTGTGTTCCCAAGCTGGCTTCGATCACATGTCCCTGTGATCCATATACATGAGTTTTTTTAGAATCCCTCTTGGAAGATATTTTATATATGGGTTCATTTTTTAATCATGTTAGGGCATCTTCGACTGTGTGCCTGATTGCTGCTAGTTGGCCTTAACATATCTGTGCCCAGTATCTGCCATTGGGTTTGGACTGTATTTTAAGTACGTTGTTTTATAGCCAGCTTTTGGGCTTTTGAGAACAAGCCTCCATTTTTTACCCTCTGCGCAAGAAGTTTTACTATGTCCATTTATAGGATATTATGCCTCTGGCATATGTTTTAGTTAAATGGATGTCACGTGAGAGGTTTCTTTTGAAGTACTTACTGATTTTAGTTCTGCACTTCTTCACTACAATGGATATTTTGTCTGATCTTGGACATATTTTTTCTAAATTTTCTTTTTCTTTTACAGAAGAGTTATTATCCTTTGTATTAGTGACTTCATTCACATATTTATGTGAATTGTGAAGTCTTTTGCTACCACACACCGATCAGGTAACGTCCACTTTTCTACTTGGCACTCACTCCTGCTTCCAACTTGTCCTCTTCATCCCTTTGGCCTCTTTTACATGTATTTTTATGGTGTACATTTTGATGATTTGTCCTTCTCATTCTCGTGATCTCTTTTAAATGTATTTTTTAAGTATTTTATGTTGAATAGTTTGATTTTATGTTTTTGTATTCCTTTTAAGATAATTTAAATATATATTTATTGTGTTTGTTTGTTTTTTTTATCAATTATGTTCATGGTATATAGTATGATGATACAATTAATGTGTTGATTTTTAACCTGTTAGTGTTTATAATATATTATTATATATTAGTATGTCTCAGCCTTTTTATACGATTATTTTAATTGTACTTATTTATTGTGCTTATCTATATTATTATATTTTTAAATGTTTTTTTAGTGTGCCCTGACAACCCCTGATGAAGTACAACACGAAACACGGTCCTGTGTTGGGTTTAGGCCACCTATTGATTGTATAATAAAGGTGTTGTGTGTGAACCTGCCACTCTTTTGTTTTTGGTTCTACTATACCTGGCTATGCTTTATTCAGAAAGGACAGGGTAGGAAGTAGGGGAGGAGGAGTGGCACTATATGTAAAAACTACGATTAAAGCTTTGGAATTCCAGAGTTTAAAAGGGAGAGGGGAGGCATTGTGGGTTAAACTAGAAAGAGGGAAAGAGAAAGCAGGTGATCTCTGGGAACAGCAGGAATAAGTCTTCACATATGGGTACGTCTGTACCGACGGAGACTGCGCGGGAACGCTCCCCAGCGTCCAATCAGAAAGCTTTTGGGAGCATCCCACAGTGCCTGCGTGCTGCCTTCCCGCCTTTCCAACTGTCTCTCCTCAGTTGAGTTTTATAGCTGAGACAAAGAGGGAGAGAGAGGGAAAGGAAGAGAGATAGAGAGAGAGAGACAACTCCTAGGGGAGGTGGGTGGGTTGTGAAGACTTATTCCTGCTGTTCCCAGAGATCACCTGTTACAGGTAAGTAACTGTGCTATCTCCAGGAACAAGCAGGAATGAGTCTTCACATATGGGGACTCCCTGGCTTTTGATGCCAAGGAGAGAGCCCATAAGTTGTGTGTCCCTGGGACAGGGCTGCACTTCCACATCTGGATCTCAGGCATCCCATGAGGGATGGTGGGTAGGAGTTGATTAAGTATGGAACAGGTGTTTGAGAACAGCCTGACCAAACAAGGCATCCTGGCGGGAGTCCTTGTCCAAGCAGTAATGTGCTGTGAAGGTATGAACCGAGGCCCAAGTGGCTGCTCGACAGATGTCGTCGATAGACACAGAGTTCAGATGAGCTGTGACATGGCCCTCCAGAGAAATGTTCTTGCTCTGATAGGCGAAAGAAATACATTGGGCAATCCAGTTGGAAAGTGTTCTCTTGGAGACTGGTTGTCCCAAATGAGAAGGATCAAAAGCAACAAAGAGTTGAGAAGATTTTCTATGTTGCTGTGTCCTCTGTAAGTAAAAAGCTAGAGCTCTTTTACAGTCCAGAGTATGAAAATTTCTCTCTGCACTTGATGCATGAGGTCCTGGGAAAAAGACAGGTAGGTAGACTCTTGGTTGAGGTGAAAAGGCGAGACCACCTTAGGCATAAAGTGTGGATTAGTCCTAAGGACCACCTTGTCATGATGGAACCTTATATAAGGTGGATTAGCTACTAGTGCTTGCAATTCACTGATGCGGCGTGCTGATGTGATTGCAATGAGAAAGATATCCTTCCAAGAAAGGTATTTCAAGGAGGTAGTAGCTAAAGGTTCAAAAGGCGGCTTCATAAGCTGACCAAGAACCAAATTTAAGTCCCATGCCACTGGTGGTGGTCTAATGGGAGGCTTTGTTAAAAGGAGGCCTCTCATGAACCTTGCTACAAGGGGATGAGAGGAAACAGGTTGTCCATTTAGAGCTTGAGGGAAGCTGCAATAGCACTCAGATGGACTCTTACTGAATTTGTCTTAAGGCTTGCATTAGACAGATGAAGGAGATACTCCAGCAACGATTCCAGAGGTATGGCACGGGGGTTAAGACCCTTTTCAGAACACCAGATGGTAAACCTTTTCCACTTGAAGGCGTAAGAACGTCTAGTGGAAGGTTTTCTGGAAGCATAAAGAACATCTTTCACTTGTTGAGAAAGATGAAGATCCTGGAGATCTAGGCCTTCAGCAACCAAGCCCTGAGATGCAGAGACTGGGGATTGGGATGCCACAACTTTCCATCCTCCTGAGAGAGGAGGTCTGGAGCAGACCCTAACTCTAGGGAGGGAGCTTGAGAGAGATGTAGAAGCAGAGGGTACCACACTTGCCGTGGCCAATGTGGTGCTATGAGAATCATGTGGCCTTTGTCTCTCTGAAGCTTGAACAGGGTTTTGGGAATTAGGGGAATGGGTGGAAAGGCATACAGGAAGTCTTGACCCCAATGAAGGAGGAAAGCATCCCTTGCCTGAGCCCCCTGAGCCGGAGTTCTGGAACAGAACCGGGGAAGTCTGGCATTCCACGGACTTGCAAAGAGGTCTATGTCTGGGGTTCCCCAAATTTGAAAAATCTTGGATACCTGGTCCATATGTAGGGACCACTCGTGTGGAAGCAGAACTCGGCTGAGTCTGTCTGCCCAAGAGTTTTGAACACCTGGAAGATAGACTGCCAGAAGATGAATGTGATGCTCTCTGGTGAGGGCCCACAGTCGCAGAGCTTCGTTGCAAAGCGACAGAGAGCCAGTTCCTCCCTGCTTGTTTATATAGAACATGGCTACCTGATTGTCCGTGTGGATAAGGACTGTCTTGTTGCTGAGCAGGGTGTGGGAAAACTCGCAGAGCAAGGAAGATTGCTCTGAGTTCCAAGAGATTGATATGTAGACAAGTCTCCTGTGGGGACCAGATGCCCTGGGTGGAGAGGTCCTGAAGATGAGCTCCCCAGCCCATTGGAGAAGCATCTGTTGTAAGAGTTGCCTGGGGTAGAGGCTGTTGAAAGGGAGACCCCAGCAACAGGTTTTGAGGGGACTTCCACCACTGGAGGGACAAAATGAGGCGACTTGTGTTTGCTATTTTGTCTGACAGGCAGCCTAATGCCTGGGTCCATTGGGTGGATAGAGTCCACTGAGCTGCTCTCATGTGAAGGCAAGCATATGGTACCACATGAACGGTGGATGCCATGTGGCCTAGCAACTGTAACATTTCTCGAGCAGTTAGTAGGGGTTTTGACTCTGCTTGAGAAGCTAACTGCATCAAGCGAAGGCAATAGGCCTGAGGAAGATAGGACCTTGCCCTTGTGGTATCCAGCAACGCCCCTATAAACTCCAGGGACTGAGTAGAGATCAAATTGGATTTTGGGATGTTTATTACCAGCCCTAAATATTGAAGGATATGCATTGTGCAGGTTAGAGCAGTCTTGGCCTCTGATTGAGTGGGAGCTCGAATGAGCCAGTCGTTCAGATAAGGGAAGACAAATATTCCCAGGGTGCGCAGAAAAGCAGCAACCACTGCCATGCATTTCGTGAACACCCTTGGTGCAGAGGCCAGGCCAAAGGGGAGCACTCTGTATTGATTGTGCTTCTCCTGGAAAAGGAACCGAAGGAACCTTCTGTGAGTTGGATGGATGAGAACTTGAGTGTACGCATCCTTGAGATCTAGTGAACAAAGCCAATCCTGACTCTGAAGGTATGGCAGCAGAGTTCCTAGAGAAACTGTCTTGAATTTTTCTTTGACTAGGAATCTGTTCAACTCTCTGAGATCTAAAATGGGTCTGAAGCCCCCTGTTTTCTTCGGGATAAGAAAATAGGGGGAGTAGAACCCTGTGCCCTGTTGTTGAGAAGGCACTTCCTCTATTGCCCCCTGGGCTAGAAGAGTGGCAACCTCCTGCTCTAACAGGCTGAGGAGGGAGGTTGGAGAATTGAACTCGTGCACTCTTGTGAGAGGGGGCAAGTTGGAAAAATGAAGTTTGTACCCCTCTCTTATGATGGAGAGTGTCCAATGCTCTGCTGTGATTTGCCCCCATCTGGGAGCAAAGTGACATAACCTTCCTGGAATGGTGGAGGGCTCTGGTCCTTCTAGAGCCAGGAAGGCTAAGTTCTCTAGCAGAAAGCCTTTGACAAGGTCCCTCATGAGAGACTTTTGGCAAAACTAAAGAGTCATGGGATAGGAGGCAGTGTACTACTGTGGATCAGAAACTGGTTAAAAGATAGAAAGCAGAGGGTAGGGCTAAATGGCCAATTTTCCCAATGGAGAAAGGTGAATAGTGGTGTACCCCAGGGATCTGTGCTGGGTCCTCTGCTTTTTGACATATTCATAAATGACCTGGAAAGTGGAATAACGAGTGAGGTTATCAAATTTGCAGATGACACAAAACTATTTAAAGTTGTTAAAACCCAAGAGGATTGTGGAAAATTGCAAGAGGATCTTGATAAATTGGAAGACTGGGCATCAAAATGGCAGATGAAATTTAATGTGGACAAGTGCAAAGTTATGCACCTAGGGAAGAACAACCCAAACTATGGTTACACGATGCAAGGTTCCACTTTAGGAACCACCACACAAGAAAAAGATTTAGGCGTCATTGTGGATAACATGTTAAAAACCCTCGGCCCAGTGTGCAGCGGCGGCCAAGAGAGCAAATAGAATGCTAGGTATGATAAGGAAAGGAATGGAAAATAAAACAAAAGATATTATAATGCCTCTATATCGTTCCATGGTGAGACCGCACCTTGAATATTGTGTGCAATTCTGGTCGCCCTATCTTAAAAAGGATATAGCATTATTAGAAAAGGTTCAGAGAAGAGCCACCAAAATGGTAAAGGGGATGGAAGGATACTCCTATGAAGAAAGGCTAAAAAGGTTAGGGCTCTTTAACCTGGAAAAGAGACGGCTGAGGGGAGATATGATAGAAGTCTATAAATTAATGAACGGAGTGGAACGGGTAAACGTAGATCGATTGTTTACGTTATCAGAATATAGAAAGACTAGGGGACATGCAATGAAGCTACAGGGTAAACTATTTAAGACTAATAAAAGAAAAATTTTTTTCACTCAACGTGTAATCAAACTCTGGAATTTGTTACCGGAGGATGTAGTTAAGGCTGTTAGTGTAGCTGGGTTTAAAAAAGGTTTGGACAAGTTCCTGGAGGAAACGTCCATAAACCCATTATTAAGAAGGGACCCAGGATATCAATGCTTGACCCAGTACAAGCATTGTGGAACCTGTGTCTTTTGGGGAAACTGCTAGGTACGTATGATCTAGATTGGCCACTGTTGGAAACAGGATACTGGACTTGATGGACCTTGGTCTGACCCAGTATGGCATATCTTATGTTCTTATGTTCTAGAAAGTCAAAGGCCCTGAGGGGGCTGAGATTGCTGGGCTGGAGCAGGCCTCGCAGCCTTTGCCTTGGTCTGTTTGGAGGATTGCTTACGTTTGGAAGGGAACTGAGCTGCAGAAGATGCTCTCTGACTATAAGCAGGATAGGATCTTCCCTTTTTAGAAAAAGGTGTTTTCTTGAACAACCTTTTCTTAGCAGGAGCAGCTGTAGATTTGGATAGTCTATCCAAAGCAGAATTTTCAGCATCCATCTGATTGGCTTTTGCTTGCCAATCCTTACCAAACAGATTCTCACCTGTACAAGGGATATTTCCCAATTCATCTTGGACCCAGATCTCCAAATCAGATGCTTGAAGCCAAGCAATCCTACGTGCACCTATAGCTATAGCTGAGGCTCTGCTTACGCATTCAAAGGAGTCGAAAGCTGCACGGTTGGAGAATTTGGAGATATCCTGGGCATGTTTGAGCCCAGTGAGAAATTCTTGCTTTTTATTGTCAGACATAAAAGGACTTAAAGTCTGCAAATGGTCAGTGACTTCTTTTAAGAACATTCCCATGTAGAGACTATAAGAATTAATTCTTAATCCGGGGTATCAGTACCGGCATGGCAGACACCGATGCCGATGGCGATGCCAGAGCCGGTACCGGCGGAGTAGTCTGTTGCAGTACCACGGGCGTCGATGCCACAAGGAAAGCCGCCAGACTTCGTTCGATGGACAGAATCGTCTGATCCATCGACGCTGCCAATGCCTGGAAGTCGGTACCGGTGGAAGCCACCGGTACCCCAGAGCATGGCACCAGGAGATCTGTCGAGGCCACGCCATCGAGATCATCCTGGAACCCCAATGATGATGCTTTAGAGGCCGAAGCCTCCCTGCCGGGGTAATTTTGCCAGTGCAGAATCCTCGAGGGCAAGGCCAGAGGCATCTCGATGCTTAGAAGGAGATCTACCCTTCGAGGACCGGTTGGATTTATGTTTAGTTACCTGAGATCCATGTGAGGAAGAAGAAGCCCTGGAAGACGTTGATGCCACCGAATCCGCATCAGAGGGAAACAGGGTACTGAGCTTGGCAGCTCGGTTCTGTCGACCTCTCTTAGACATCATGGAACAGGACACACAATCTGTAATGGAATGGTCAGGGCCTAAACACTTTAGACACCAGTCATAGGTGTCGGTGACGGAGATAGTACCGCTACATTTTGTGCACTTCTTAAATCCTGAGGCAGGCTTTTCCATATTTAAGGAAAAGGGTTTTGGGCCTAAGGCCCAAAACTGAAGTACACCTGAAGAAAAATAAATAGAAAAAAGGTTTTGTTTTGTTTTTTTTTAAAAGAAAAGAATAACAACCGACGGTACCGGTATAGCGTCGAGAAAGGCAGACGCGACAGAAAAGAAATAAAGAAAAAATAAGGAAATTCTTCTGCGGTGACAGGAACATGACCTGCTGGCTCCGCGGAAAAAAGCACAACTGAGGAGAGACAGTTGGAAAGGCGGGAAGGCAGCATGCAGGCGCTGTGGGATGCTCCCAAAAGCTTTCTGATTGGATGCTGGTGAGCGTTCCTGCGCAGGCTCCGTCGGTACCGACGTACCCATATGTGAAGACTCATTCCTGCTTGTTCCTGGAGATACCTATTTACATTGGTGTGATATACAGACCTCCCTCACAAGAGGAAGAGGTGGACAGAGAGTTAATTGAAGACATGCGCAGCATTGCTAGGAAAGGAGAAGTGCTACTGATAGGAGATTTCAATATGCCAGATGTTGATTGGCACATTCCTGCTGCAGTATCATCTAGAAGTAAGGAGATCCTGGATTCTCTACAGGGAGAACTATTCAGGCAATTGGTAACAGACCCCACAGGTGAAGGGGCCATACTGGACTTGGTGCTTACCAATGGTGAAAGTGTTTCTGATGTTGTAGTGGGAGATCATTTTATTTATTTTATTTATTTATTTAGTAAACATTTGTATACCGCTGCTTCCTACGATCAGCAGCGGTTTACTTTACAGAATCATAATGTATCGTACAATACAGTGATTTTTAAAATACACATTTTGATTGAGCAATGATTTACATAACACAGGAAATAGTGATTAGATACTTTGTACATTGAATTGGGGTTCACAAATCTAAAAATACATTTTGCATCCAGTGATCACCAGATGGTGTGGTTCAGTATTAGGACTAGGGCTGTTAGAATCCATTCAAAGGCGAGGATCTTAGACTTTAGGAAGACTAACTTTGCGAAGATGGGCCAATACCTCAGGGAGTCGTTAGTTGGATGGGAACAGTTGAGGGATGTAGAAAAACGGTGGGAAAAACTGAAAGAGGATATTTTAAGGGCAACCAACATTTTTGTTAAAATGGTAAATAAAGGTAAAAGGAAAAGGAGACCGCTATGGTTTTCAAAAGAAGTAGCTGAAAAAGTGAAGAAAAAGAGGGAGGCCTTCATGAAATACAAGAGATCACAGAGAGAGGAAGACAGGCATCTGTATTTGGAAAAACTTAGAGAAGCTAGCAAAGTAGTCAAGAAGGCAAAGATTCAAAAGGAGGAGGAAATAGCCAATGCAATAAAACGGGGGGATAAGACATTTTTCAGATATATTAGTGAGAAGAGGAAGGGCAAGAGTGGTATTGTCAGACTCAAGGGTGCAGGGGAGGAATATGAGGAAGCTGATAAGGATAAAGCGGAATTGCTTAACAAATATTTTTGTTCTGTGTTCACAGATGAAGAACCAGGAGCAGGACCTCAGAAAACTCCCACAAATAGGAACAGAAGCAAAGGACATCTTGAACAATTTTCAAAAGACTGTGTTCGTGAGAAACTATCTCAACTTAAAGTAGACAAAGCGATGAGACCGGATGGGATACACCCGAGAATACTGAGGGAACTTGGGGACATTCTAGCAGCTCCACTGACTGACCTTTTCAATGCCTCGTTGGAGTCGGGAGTGGTGCCTTTACACAAAAGCGGAAGTAAGGATGTGGTTGAAAACTACAGGCCGGTTAGTTTAACTTTGGTGGTGAGTAAATTATTGGAAACGCTGCTGAAAGAGAAAATAGTGAGGTTTCTGGAGTCCAGCGGATTACAGGATCCGAGGCAGCATGGATTCACCAGAGGCAGGTCTTGTCAGACAAATCTGATTGATTTCTTTGACTGGGTGACCAGGGAGTTGGACCGAGGGAGAGCCCTAGATGTGGTGTATTTAGATTTCAGTAAAGCCTTTGACACTGTTCCTCACAGACGACTTATAAACAAACTGAGCACCCTAGGGATGGACCCTAAAGTTACTGCTTGGGTTAGAAATTGGTTGGGTGGGAGGCGACAGAGTACAAGTAAATGGAGCTCACTCTGAGGAGAAGGATGTTATCAGTGGTGTGCCCCAGGGATCTGTCCTTGGTCTGATTCTTTTTAAGATCTTTGTTAGTGATATAGCGGAAGGGCTTTCAGGTAAGGTTTGCCTCTTTGCTGATGATACCAAAATCTGCAATAGAGTAGACACCCAGGAAGGGGTAGATAACATGAGGAGGGATCTAGCTAAGCTTGAAGGATGGTCTAGAATTTGGCAGCTGGGATTTAATGTTGAAAAATGTAAGGTCATGCATTTGGGCTGCAGCAATCCAAGGGAGCAATATAG
Organism: Ichthyophis bannanicus; assembly: GCA_033557465.1. NCBI lineage: Eukaryota > Metazoa > Chordata > Amphibia > Gymnophiona > Ichthyophiidae > Ichthyophis > Ichthyophis bannanicus. The sequence goes on along the minus strand of CM066032.1, from coordinate 674,729,763 downwards.
TATAGGGGGTGAAGTACTTTTGTCCACTAAAGAAGAGCGGGACCTAGGCGTGGTTGTGTCTGATGATCTTAAAATAGCTAAACAGGTAGAAAAGGTGACGGCAAAAGCTAGAAGGATGCTTGGGTGCATATGGAGAGGAATGGCTAGCAGAAAAATGGAGGTGATAATGCCTCTGTATAAGTCTTTGGTGCGACCTCATTTGGAGTATAGTGTGCAATTCTGGAGACCGCACCTTCAAAAGGATGTGAACAGGATGGAGTCGGTGCAGAGGGTGGCTACTAAAATGATTAGTGGTCTTCATTATAAAGCATATGAGGACAGACTGAAGGATCTTAATATGTACACCTTAGAGGAAAGGCGGGATAGAGGTGATATGATTGAGATGTTTAAATACCTCCATGGCATAAATGTTCAGGGAGAGAGCCTCTTTCAATTGAAAGCAAGTTCTGCTACGAGGGGACATGGGATGAGGGTGAAGGGAGATAGATTCAGGAGTGATATGTGGAAATATTTCTTTACGGAAAGAGTAGTGGATCCGTGGAATAGTCTCCCAGTGGAGGTGGTAGAGATGAGGACAGTAACTGAATTCAAAAAAGCATGGGACAAACACAGAGGATCTCTAAAGGTAAAAAGGGGACTGTTGTAGTTGTTATGGAAGGACAGACTAGATAGGCCATGTGGTCTTTTTCTGTCGTCATATTTCTATGTTTCTATGTTTCAATTCATCTTTATGCTATAACATGTTTTAGCATCTCATGCTTCCATGTGGCCATTGCTTGCTGTAGGGTATTTTGGGGCCAGATGGTCCCTGAAGTGTCACTACATGGGGCCCCAAACTACAAGACTCACAAACCGAAGATCTCTATGTGTAAGAACAAGCAAAGGGATGACACACATTTCACCATTACTTAACAGAGTGCATATCACTAAAGGACATTCTTGCTGGTACCTAGCCCTTTACAAGGAATAGCCTATTGCATTAGTCACATGGAATTTGTGCTATTCATTGACATGCATGGTCACCTGTCTACTAATGCGGAACAACATGGAATATTTTCGGACTTCTGACATATATTTGTATTCCTTGCTAATACTTGGATTGTGGACACAGTCATAACAGTCCTATGTCTGATGGTGTACCTATGCAGTGCTCTGGTGCCCATGATTTCCCATAATGATAACATTTGGGGGTCACAGCTGAATTGGTTTCAGGAAACAATGTACAGTACATGCACATGGGCAATCCTACTGGCAAGTAATGTGCACAACCATCATCCATTAATCTCACTGACATGTGATAACATCTGGAATATATATCCATGCACTGTATTGATTCTTATTGGTGTGATTTTCAGCTTCATTGCATTCTGTTATATCTTGATCTCCAGGAACAAGCAGGAATGTAGTCCTCACGTATGGGTGACATTGGGTACCGATGAAGCCCACGCAGGAAGCTCCCCAGCTACCAATAGGAAAGCTTTCTTTTTCTCTGAGGCCTCACCAGCACTGTTCCCTCTAAGCTGTGCGCGTGTGCGCGCGCACATACTTTAAAACAGAGCGCACAAAAATTACGTCTCTGATTCTGATAGAAAACAACACAGACGTCTTAAGATGTAAAAGTTGTGATTGTAATTACTAGAAATTTCCTGCTTCATTTAGTAATCGTCTATTATCATTTAATTTGATTAAAATCAATGAGGTGTACATACTGTATTCTGACGTATAGTCAAATTTTAAAGTATATAACTCCGAGTGTTGTTATGTGGTGCACAAAAATTTAACCTTCCTTCAAAAGCTGCACACAGCTGATATTTTATGTGCACACAGCCTACAGAAAATTAGAGGGAACATTGCTCACCAGGCCTACTTCCTGAGGCAACATGGACAAACTAGCCAGTGGTTTTAAAAAATGTATGAAGTGCTCTGGCACAATATCGATAACCGCCAAATATGACTGGTGCCTCAAATGCCTCGGTCCCGCTCATGTCCCCACAGAGTGTGCACTCTGCAACCAGATGACAAAACGAGGCCTTAGGAATCGAGCCAAGAAGTTTGAAGAGCTCTTCCCAGCAGACATTCTCTTCTTGGCGTTCACCTCCTTGAGGGCTTCCTCTGGCTCCAAGCACTTTAAAGACTCCAGACAGGGTGAGAAAGGATCCTCCTCTTCCGGCATTCCAAGGAGAAGTCACTGCTCCGGGAACCCTCGGAGACTTGGAAGGACCAGAGCAAGAAGGCAAAGGACCACTCTGGTAGGCCAAAGACATCGAGGGATTGGTTGAGTCAAAGGTCCTGGGAGGGTTCCCACGTTCACCGAGAATCATCCCGGACATCATCCGATTCCAGTTATAGGTCAAGGCATCCCCGGCGGGAGGATGCCTCCAAGCCTCAGTGGGGAGTCGAGAGGTACCCGAAGCGCCCACCTCTGCAGAACCTCTTATGCCATGCCTAGGTCTGGTGGTGGCTGAGCCCGCTCCCTCCAATGACCAGGCACCAGAAACGTCATTGAATGAACGCATGCTGACTCTGGAAGCACCCTAGCAGCGCTACTAGCAGCAACGGTGCACTTACCACCATCAGCCCCGATGTCATTGCAGACTACATTGGCATTGACATTTGGAACACAGACCAGCTCGGTGCCAATGTCGATGCCACCATTGACTTCAGTGTCAATTCCACTTGTGATGCCGCTATTTTCCCTGATGCCAGTACCGTCACCGATGCCAGTGCCCTCGCCGATGCTGATACCTTCTCTATTGCCCGGACCTTCCTCGATACTGATACCTTCATTGATGCTGATGCCAGCGCCGGTGGATCCATCCTCTTCCATGCACTGGGTGGAACAGGAGGACATCGACCTGCATTGATACTCTAAACACCGGCGATACTCTCCAGGATCTGACTCGCACACCTCCGACTCCGACCACAGATCCTTGGACTCTGATGACCTCAGAGATATCATCTCAGAACCTTCACTGCCACAGGCCAGTACCAGAAGAAAATCCCCGCCAGAAGATATGTCATTCCAAGAATTTTTAAAGGACATGGCGGCGGGTCTCTCCATTCCTGCTGCTTTGGAGCCAGAGCCCAGAGCAGAAGAACTCGAGATATTATAATATCCCACTGCACCAGAAGAAGCAACCATCTTACCGGTGCACTGCATACTGCACAACCTGATGCTTTGAATTTGGGAAACACTGTTATCCGTTGCTCCCATAAGTCGACATCTTGATACCAAGTACTGGTTTCCCGAGTGCCCTGGCTTCCAGAAACAGCAATTCCTGTGCCACTCCATTGTAGTGGAATCAACAGTGCATCGGATAAAGAGTGCCAAGAACCATGCCTCGGTTCCTCCGGGATGTAAATCCAGAACCCTCGATTCCTTTGCGAGGCGCACCTTCCAGGCCTCCATGCTCACAGCAGGATCAACTCATACATCTTGTATATGGGGATGTTCCTTAAAGAGTTGAACAAAGACTGGGAGGGCTTCCTGCCATTCCACCCTGAAAAGAAGCGCTCTGCCTTTCAGTCAAAAGGTCTCTAAGTTCATCAACAGAGCAGCTTTCGACACCTTTGAATTGAATAGTAGAACCTCCTCCATAGCCATAGGGGCGAGACAGTTGGCTTGGCTCCAGGCATCCGACTTAGAACAGTGGATGCAGGACAAGTTGGCCAATATCTCCTGTACAGGTGAAAACTTCTTTGGGAAAAAGCAGGAGAACTTGAAACCGACGACACCACCCTCAAGAGGTTGTCAAGAAAAACTTTGGATCCCTCCAAAAAGAAGGCTCAGTCAAAAAAGGCCTTCTATCCAAAAAAGAGGAGATAGTACCCAACCTACTCCCAAACAGCCTACTCTCCTCAACACAAGCAACAGGAAGCTAAGCAAGCCAACCTCATCTCAACCTCAGCCAGCTGCCTCAGCACCATCCTTTTGACTCTTACACAGGGAGCATGACCAGTCCCATTCATAGCATTCCAGGAGCTCTCAAGGTTAATCTCTCAATGGAGGACTATAGCTTCCGAAAAATGGACACTATCCATCGTCCACAAAGGATACTGTCTCAATTTCAAAGAATTTCCACCTCATCGTTTAAGGGGTCAAGCCCTATCCAAAAACTCTCTCAACACACTTTTACATCAGGAAGTCGCTGCCTCTCTCAAGGAGCCATCGAACCTCCCCCTACAGGAACATCGCAGGGGATTCTACTCTCCCTACTTCCTCATTCCAAAGAAATCAGGAGGCCTCAGGCCTATCCTAGATCTCCAAGATCTCAACAAGTTCCTCTTAAAAGAAAAATTCAAGATGATATCCTTGGGGACCCCCTCCTTCCTCAACTGCAGCAAAATGACTGGCTTTACTCCCTAGACCTCAAAGAGGCCTACATTAACGTTCTAATCCATCCTTCTCACAGGCAGTATCTACTATTTGTGTGCCAGGAGAGATACAGGATGCTCCCTTTCGGCCTCGCCTCAGCGCCAAGAATCTTCACAAAGTGCATGGCTGTCATGGCGGCTCCTCTTCGGATAAGCCGCATCTATGTCTTCTCTTACTTAGACGATTGGCTCATAAAGACAGACTCTCCTGAGTAGGTCTCCTCTGCACAACACAAAACCATAGGCCTCCTGCAATCCCTAGGCTTTGTGATCAACTTTCCAAAATCACAGCTGGTCCCGACAGTGTCCAGGAGCTATCCTGGACACTATCCAATGCAAGGCCTTTCTCCCACAAGACCGTATGCAGAAACTCATACTATTAGCAGAGACCATGCGGCAATGCCGGTCGGTGCCAACACAATCCTTCCTACAGCTTCTGGGCCACATGGTCTCCACCATACATGTAGTTCCGAATGCCAGTCTGTACATGTGCCAAATGCAGTGGATTCTGTCAACCCAGTGGACACAAGCACTGATGGTCTGCATGCATCCATCACCATCTCACCGCACATGGCACAATCACCACAATGGTGAACAACTCTTGAAAATCTCCTCAAGGGATCTCCATTCTGCCCTCCCCCGGCCCCAATATACCCTAATAATGGATACGCCCAAACTCGGCTGGGGAGTTCACTTGGACGCTCTCTCCATGCAAGGCCACTGGATTCCCCTCAAGTCCACACAACAGATAAACCTCTTGGAACTTCGAGCTGTGTCAAGGGCTTTCCAAGTCTTCAAGCATCTTCTCACCAACAGTTCTGTCCTCGTAAGAATGAACAATCAAGTGGCCATGTTCTGTATCAACAAACAAGGGGGTACGGGATCTCTTCCCCTCTGCACGGAGGTGTGCCAGATCTGGGACCAGGCCATTCAGCATCATATACAACTCAGGGCAATCTACATTCCAGGTCAGGACAACCTACAGGCAGACAAGCTCAGCAGGCTGCTCTACCCTCACGAATGGACTCTAGACCAGACGGTGGTCAACCGCCTGTTCGGAACCTGGGGAATTCCAGGATAGACCTATTTGCTACTCGGTGCAATGCCAAACTTCCCCGCTTTTGCTCAAAGCTGCCAACAAACCTCAATCTGTCCAACAAACCTGTCTGTCCAACGACACCTTCATGATTTTGTGGAATCGGGTCTTCTCTATGCTTTTCCGCCAATGCCCCTGATCCTGAAAACACTTCTCAAACTATTGAGAGGACAAGGGGTACATGATTCTCATAGCCTCCTTCTGGGCCACCAACCCTGGTTTCCCCTCCTCCTCCAATATTCTCAAACTCACCCAATCTTGCTGGGATCTCCATCAGGTCTCCTCTCTCAGAATGACAGAACACTTCTCCATCCCAAACCCTTTGCCTAACAGCATGGCTCCTGAAAGCCTAGCATTGCGGCATCTTCCTCTCTTCACAGAGGTCTGACGTATTCTCTTCCATGCCAGGAAACCTTCCACGAGAAAGGCTTATTCACTAAAGTGGCGCAGATACGATGCATGGTGCTCACAAAATGCATGCAATCTTTTTCAGACATCTGTGGCGACACTACTCCACTACCTCTGGCACCCCTCTTCTCAAGGCCTCAAATCATCCTTGATAAGAGTCTACCTAAGTGCAATTTCAGCTTACTATGACTCGGTGAATGATAAACCTATCTCCTCCAACCCCGTGGTTGCACAGTTCATGAGAGGTCTCCTGCTTACCAAGCCACCCATCCGCCCACCTCCAGTAGTATGGGATTTCAATATCATTTTAGCTCAACTACTCAAACCACCCTTCGAACTGTTAGCCACTGCTCCACTACACTACGTTTCTTGAAAGGTACTCTTCCTCATAGCCTTAACTTCAGCCAGACGAGTCAGCGAGCTGCAGGCCCTGGTGGCTCACACTCCCTACACGCATTTCTACCATGACAAAGTTATTCTACTAACACATCCCCACTTACTTCCGAAAGTGTTCTCCGTTTTCCACATCAATCAATCAGTCATCCTTTCTGTATTCTTTCCCAGACCACCCGCCTCCTGGGCAGAAGTCAGTCTGCATACTCTGGACTACAAAAGAGCTCTGGCTTTCTACATACAAAGAACAGAGGAAATAAGGAAGTCATCTCAACTTTTTGTAACCTTTGACCAAGCTCATCTGGGACTTTCAGTTTCTAAATGAACCCTATCGACATGGATAGCAGACTGCATATCTCTCTGCTACAACAACGCAGGATTATCCCTCACTGGACATGTCACTGCACACAACGTTCAAGCAATGTCCACCTCTGTGGCAAACCTACACACAATACCGATCTCTGAAATCTGCCGATCTGCTACATGGTCCTCCATCCATAAACTTCGCAGTCCACTACTGCTTAGACAAGGACTCCTGACAGGATGCGGCCTTTGGCCAAATGGTCCTTCGGCATCTCTTTGGAACATAACACAACTCCTGCCCCCTGCCTGCTTCTATCCAGATCTCCATGCTGGGGACATTGAGGTCAACGAACCTATCCAAGCTCCAACCCCAACAAGATCTGGGAACTAGGGAGTCCCATACATGAGGACTACATTCCTGCTTGTTCCTGGAGATAGTGTAGTTACCTATAGCAGGTGATCTCCGGGAACAGCAGGAATATAGTCCTCACAACCCGCCCTCCTCCCCGAGGAGTTGTAGGGTTTCCTTCTTTCTATTCTCCTTTCTCTTCAGCTATACATTCTATTGAGGAGAGTCAGTTAGAAGGGTGGGAAGGCAGCAGCGCAGGTGTAATGGACTGCTCCCAAAGACTTTCTTGTTGGTATCTGTGGAGCTTCCCGTGTGGGTGTCAGTACTCAATGTCACCCATATTTGAGGACTAAATTTTTGCTGTTCCCAAAGATCATCTGCTACAGGTGAGTAACTGTGCTTTTTGTTGGAGACAGAGTGCATCATTTCATTGTCTACACATGTGACATGCATAGCCCACCTCTGGGCCATACAATATTTGTGGTAGTATCCATTGTGGATGAGTTAATTAGACTGCATCTGTTGCACATATATCAATATTTCTATTATTACATATCACTATGGCATCTAGTTGTCATGTGTTATGGGGAAACCAAAATATATGTGACTCCACATGTGCCGTTTCAGCTAGTGCAACAAGACCTACCTTTTTTTTTTTTTTTAATTTTAGATTTTTATTTGGTACAGCACAAGTTAGTACATCATTTTTCTTCTCCTTTACAATCATTAGCATAACATGCATTCGGCTGCATCCATCAGCCCATCATTAACCTGATTTTCATTTTATCCTTACTTTACATTACTGTACATCATTTACTTCTCTCCATGTACCTATACATTTTTCTTATATTTTAAGATTCCCTTCTTCTCCCCTCCTCCCCCTCCCCGGATCCTGCGATGCACCTCCTCTTGTTACTATTCTCTTCTTATGCTTCAATAAATTTCCCCCTTTCAATTGTTGTCCATCCTCTGTAACTACCCTTTGTACTTTTCCCATTTCCTTTGAAAGATCTCAGTCCTGTGCGTTTTATAGGCATTAATTTCACTCATCCTGTAAATATAGCCAATCTGCTTAATATCTTCTCAGGGACAGGTGCTCTCTCAGACCTCCATTCCTTCGCTATTTCCATCCGCACTCCAATTGCCAGCATCTTCAACATATACACCAGCTCACTTTTTGAGTCTCCCCCATTCATTCAGTAACACTCCAGCAGGTGTGATAGCTCCCACCCAGCCCACCATCTCCCGCATAAGGTCCCCCATCCACTGCCACATTTGCTGTAGTACAGGGCAGTCCACCATATGTGCATGTAGTCCCCTTTCTCTCCATACCCCCTCCAACACATCAAATCCTTATTTCTCTCCATCTTACAAAATCGGAGTGGGGTTAGATACATTCGGAACAGCATCTTATAACAATGTTCTTGGATTGCGGCCGAAACCACAGGTATTTTTACTCCTTCATATATTTTTTCCCATCTCTGAGAATCCCATTGACCCCCCCACCCCAAGTCCACCTCCCAAGCCTGCATATTCGTTCCTTGGTCCATGTGTCCCCTCAAAGCTTTGTAAAGCCTAGAAATTACACCTCTTGATAGATCTCCCAGCCTATACATCTTCTCAAACTGTGTCTCTTTACTACTCAGGCAATCTTTCATTTGTTTTCCCCCCAGAAAGTGTGCCAATTGGAAGTAGCCATACCAATCACTCTTTTCTATTTGGAACACTCTCTGAAGCTCCTCAAACGGCCTTAAGTGGCCCTCCTCCGATAATACCTGTCCCATACACTGTTACCCTTTCTCATGCCATTTTTTGAAATATCCCAGAACTTTCTCCCACCAGAAATCCCTCACAATGCATAATCCGCTGTGCTCTGATATTTCCTCCTGCATGTGTTAGTACCTTATGTTTCCTGTCCCAGACTCGGAGTGTACATGTCTTGTATGGGTTCTTATCCACCCCTTTGCCTTTCTCCTCCCTTTACTTCCACAATAAATCAGTAATGTAGTTTGGTCTTACCATCTCTTGTTCAATTCTACTCCATTGAGGCCCATCCTTCTCCAACCTCCACCCCAATAACGCTCTCAACTGTACCGCCTCGTAATACTTTGCAGTCTCAGGAACTACGAGACCCCCTTCCTTTTTCTCTCTGTACATTATTTTCCTTTGCACCCTAGGGGGCCTGCATCTCCAAATAAAGGAGAAAATTCTTCTCTGCTGAAAACCACAGGAGAAGGTGGTATCCGCAGGAGACAAGCCAAACCAAAAGCGTAACACCAAGGACCAGGCCTACACGCAGAAGTAGTATTGTGCAGAAACTCTTTATTGAAAGACTTGGGCGGACGCTGGAGGGACGCAAGTTTCTTGGTGTGGTTAGCCGTTACACGAATAAACAAGTTGAGATTGGGAAAAGTGGCTACTCTACCGCATGGGCGTGGTACACACACCTTCTGTGTGGTTATTTGACCCCTGATGAAGGCCTCAGGCCGAAACTTATAAAGTTGGGTCTTTCAATAAAGAGTTTCTGCACAATACTACTTCTGCGTGTAGGCCTGGTCCTTGGTGTTCCGCTTTTGGTTTGGAAAATTCTTCTCTGCACCAAGTTTAACATTGCAGTGGGGATCTCTGTAGGCAAGGTCATAAATAGGAAAAGTAGTCTAGGTAATATATTCATCTTCACTATGGCAATCCTTCCCATCCATGAAAAAATGGGTTTATCTCATCTTACTAAATCCGTTAGCACTTTCTTTATAGTTGGTTCATAATTTAACTTATATAGCTCAGACCCCTCTGCACTAATCTGGATCCCCAGGTGTCTCACACTTTTATTAGCCCACTTATATGGGAATGTGTTTTTCACCATACCTTCTTCCTGTGAGTCCAAATTTAGTTTTAGCACCTCTGTTTTCCCCATATTCATTTTATATCCTGATACAGCACTATATTTCATAATCTGCTGTACTAGCACTAGTATGGACTCCTTCGGTTGTCCCAATGTGTACATCACATCATCTGCAAATAATGAGATTTTATACTCCTCCTCACCTACCTTTAATCCATATCTTTCCTTATTCTGTCTAACCCTTTCGGCCAATGGTTCTATCACCATAGCAAACAACAAAGGAGATATCGAGCACCCCTGCCTTGTGCCTCTACCCAGCTTAAATTGCTCTGAATATGCCCCATTTATCCGTATATGTGCCTTAGGTTCTCTGTAAAGAACCTCTATCCATTTCTGGAGGTTTTCTCCCAGCCTCATCTTCTTCATAATTGCAAACATAAAAGCCCATTCTACTCTGTCAAAGGCTTTCTCAGCATCCAATGCCATCATTATAGATGCTGTCTGATTCCTACGTACCTGCCATATCAGATTCAACAGTTTGCGTACATTATCACTCGCTTGTCTACCCGGAATAAACCCTGCTTGATCCTCCTTTATCAGCCGTGGGATAAATTTCTGCAACCTGGCCACCAATATTTTAGCTATTATCTTAGCATCCAGATTTATAAGTGAGATGGTCCTGTATGACTCGCACTTCCCCTGGTCCTTACCGGGTTTAGGTATTACAACCACACCAGCCACCTCCACAGAGCTTGGTAGCTTTTCATCTTTTAGCACTTCGTTAAAGACATATCTCAACATCAGACTAACCTCTTCACAATTTTTTTTTATAAAACCTAGCTGTAAATCCATCCAGTCCAGTTGCCTTACCTCCTTATGGCCTCAGCTACTTCTCTAGCAATCTCTCTATTCATCCACTTCTATTGCTCTGAGTCCAAGTGCTTCAATGTGATCTCTGCCAGGTGTACTGCTCTATATCCTCCCCCTTTCCTTGTTGCTCCGATTCATAAAGCTTACAATAGTATTCTCGAAATACTTTTTGTATTTGTTCAGTACCACTAACCCACCTTCCCTGCTCATCTTTTATTCTCAGAATCTGTTGCTGCATCCTTTTTTCCTTACGTTTTCGTGCAAGGTACCTGCCTGGTCTATTCCCTTGTACATAAAATTCATGCTTAAGTTGGTTTAATTTATAGGCCTCTTCCACTCCATTTAATTCTCCTAATTCTTCCTGTAAGTTTTTTAATCCGTTGCATCCTCTTTCTTCCACCTCTCTGTTTATGCAGTGTCTCTTCTATTCTCAACCTTGTTAACAACAACCGCTCTTTCTGTTCTGTTCTTTTCTTTGCTTCCTTCTCACCACCAGCACTATACATTGTCCCCTTACCACCACCTTCAACCCATCCCATACACTGGCGGGCCTCACTTCACCCCCCCCCCATTATGATACATATAATCCCTTATAGTGCTCTGAGTACTTTTTTGCCCTTCCACCTCATCTATAAGGGCCTCATTCAGCCTCCAAAAACGCAGACCTCCTCCTTCTCTTTTTAACCCCAAGGAAGCCTCCACCAGTGCATGATCTGACCAACTTATGGGTCCTATATCTACCTCCTTAACTTGTTCTATTATCCTTCCATCCATCCATCCATCCATCCATATCATGTCTAGTCTGCTATAACATTTGTGTGGATGTGAGTAGTGTGTATATTCTCTTTTATTTCCATGTCTGTATTTCTAAACATCAACTGTATCCAGTTTGTATAACAACTTCCCCAGCTTTTTGCTTATCCCCCTAGCACCATGCTTATTACCCCCCTTAGTGTCAATTCTAGAATTCAGGGTTGCGTTAAAATCCCCTCCTAATATCACCGGGCTTTGCATATATGGTTCCACCACCTCATAGAGCCTCCCGTAAAACCTCCCCTGCTGTGTATTTGGTGCATATATACTCCCTACTCCCTACTCCTATGGGCCTCCCTGCTATTTTCCCTTTCCAGAAAATAAAATGCCCTCCCGGGTCTCTCTCCACATGCTCTTCTTCCACACTCAACCCTTTTGCAAATAGTATTCCCACACACCCCTTCTTTGGTGCGTCCCTGTTATAGGCCAAATAAACTTTGTCATAATCTCTATTCATCAGCCATCTTTCTTGTGCTTTTTTAAAATATGTTTCTTGTATAAGCACAACATCTGCTCTTGTTCTGCTGCCCTCTTTTAGTAGGGCCTGCCTTTTAAACCAGGAGTTGAGGCCTTTCACATTTATGGTTACACTCTTACATTCGTCAAGCTGCTTTTGTTTACTACCCATAGCTTCACATCACTGACCCATAGCTTCACATCACTGTACCTCCTCTTCTTGCATACACAGGATCCAGGTACCCCCCCTTCCCACCCCTCCCTCCCCCTTCCTAGTTACCTCCCTCCCTCCCAACCCCCCCCTTCTTACTACTATTTTGTAGCTTCCACTTCCTCCGTGGCATCAGTACCCCCTCCCACTCATGCTACTCAATTCACAACACACTCTTTTCTTATCTTAATCCTCCCCCCTTTCTTATCCTTGCTCATTTTACTTTACCTCCTTCTCCCCCTTCATATCATATACTCAGTCCATCTTTGCGGCTTCTTTTTTTTTTCTTTTTTAACTTTTTATTAACGATTACAATAAAAACAGAACATTGTCCTCATTGTACATATCATTTTGCATTTTCACAACATTGGTACTTGCTATCCTATTAATCCCTTATGTCCCATTCCACCATGTCAACTTTTCTAACCTCCTAACTTCCCCCCTCCTCCCCCCTTCCCTCCCACCCCCCCTCACTACTAGCCCTCTTCATTTATTCCTACTCCATCCTCCCATCCTTCCAAACATACACCTCACCAAACTGTACCAACATTCCAGCACCTATATGCTCCTTACCTATCTTATTGCCTCTTGGCCTTCGTATCTGGGGTGTTCCCCACCTCTCTTCACTTATTCCTCCCCCTCTCTCCCGCCTTCCAGTTCTCCAACCATTCCCACACCTTATTCCATTGCATCACACTCATCTCCCCTTTCCCATGTCGCATACTCGTCAATCGTTGCATCAAGCTCATATCAGCCATTCTTCTTATAAAACCTATACTTTGTGGTGTACCTGCCCCTGTCCAGTGTTGTGCTATCTCACATCTTGCTGCCGCTAGACAGTGATGCAGAACCCCCCATCCATTATCGAAATATCCTCCTCTAGGCAAATGCAACAAGCACGTCTCTGGATGTAATTGCAAGTTATATCCTGTCATTTCATTTATAATAACCAATATCTTTTCCCAGTATGCCCGAATCTGTCCACACTGCCACCACATATGCATCCAATCCCCTCTTTCTTGACAACCTCTCCAGTAATGATCATTATCACCTAATCCAGCTCGCATTTTACGCACCGGAGTCCAGTACCACCTATATAACATTTTATAGGCATTTTCCTTTACTGGAGTGGTGATAGATATGCTCGCCACGGTTTGTATTATCTTATCCCACTCCTCTTCAGTCCATTTCACCCCCAAGTCTTCCTCCCATTTCATCATATAAACAGGTTTACTCTCTCCTCCCTCCATTAAGCCTTTGTAAATCCTGGACAAAGCTCCTTTTTTTCCTAAATGTCCTGAACAAAGCGCCTCAAACCACGGCCGCTTTTCCCATAGGTCTTTCCACACCACCTGCTGTCTCACAAAATGACTGACCTGCAGATAGGGATAATAGTCCCCCTCTCTCAACCCATATAGATCCTTGATGCCCTCAAATTCGCTGACTCCCTCCCTACTCACTATTTGAGAAATTTGTGTGAGTCCCTGTTTTGCCCATCGTCGTAAAGTGTTCAACCCTGACCCTTGTCCCTTCTCAAAACACGCCTCTAAGGTCATTCCTTGTGTGTATTCTTTATCTTGCACTAGTAGTTTCTTATTTTGGTTCCAGACACTCAAACCATGCATTATTATGGGGTTTGTGAATTTATACTCGGAAGCTTTACTTCCCCTCCACACTCTCCTTTCCAATCCTTCTCCCCATAGGGATGCTTCTTCCATGGACCCAATGTTTCTGTTTTTCTCTTTGCCATTCATATATCATTTTGAGCTGTGCTGCCTCATAGTATTTTTTGAAATTTGGCTCCCTTAACTCCCCCCCCCCCCACCCTCTCTTCTAGCTCTCTGCAATATCGCCAGGGCTACTCTGGGCCTTCTATTTTGCCATATGAATCTACTAAGAGTTCCTTGCAACTTCTGTAGCTTTCTAAATGGCACCCTGATTGGTAACGCCTGGAACAAGAACAAGAATCGTGGCAATAGCATCATCTTTATGGTTGCTATACGACCAAACCAGGAGATATATCCCTGCCCCCACCTGTGCAACAAGCTCTCTACCTGCCCAAATAATTTTGGGTAATTTAGCTTATATAATGATTCCAACCTGCTACTTATTTGGATTCCCAAATATCGTATATGTTCCCTAGCCCATTTAAATGGAAATTTTCTTTTTAAGGTTTTCTGTGTTTCCCTTTGTATGGAGAGGTTCAGTATTTCCGATTTTGTCCAATTTATAGTAAAGCCCGACAGCCTTCCAAATTCTTCTATTTCCCACATTAATATTGGAATAGATAAGCTTGGTCTAGCTACACTCAAGATTATGTCATCTGCAAATAAGGATATTCGGTATTCGGTCTTCCCTACCTGGATGCCTGTTACATCTGCCCTTTTTCTCACCCTTTCTGCAAACGGCTCCACTGATATAGCAAATAGCAACAGTGATAGGAGGCATCCCTGTCTTGTCCCTCTCTCTTGTTCAAAAAAGTCTGAATAGGCACCATTTACCCGTGCACATGCTTTCAGGTTACGATATAACGCAACCAACCCAAAAATTCTTCCCCCAACCCCATTCGTTCCATTACCTGGAATAGAAAAGGCCACGATACCTGGTCAAAAGCCTTTTCCGCATCCAGCGATGATAACACAGCCTCCTCCTTGCTTTGCTCAATTGCCCAGATCATATTTAATATCTTTCTAATATTATCTGCTACCTGCCTACCCGGGATAAAGCCCGCTTGATCCTGGTGAATCAGTTTCCCTATGAACTTGTTTAAGTGCGTAGCTAAAATTTTTGCCAATATTTTAGCATCTAAATTAAGCAGAGAAATGGGTCTATATGATGAACAGTCTTGTGGGTCTTTGCCGTCTTTAGGTGTTACCGTTATTCCTGCCCACCCCATAGTGTTTGCTA
Source organism: Ichthyophis bannanicus (assembly GCA_033557465.1). Lineage (NCBI taxonomy): Eukaryota > Metazoa > Chordata > Amphibia > Gymnophiona > Ichthyophiidae > Ichthyophis > Ichthyophis bannanicus. The sequence continues at coordinate 674,714,741 of CM066032.1, read as the reverse complement.
GTGTCCCCCCTTCCCTGGGTAGATTAAACAACCGCACTAATGTTGTTGTTAATAGCTCTCCAAATCTTCTATAAAATCGTGCTGTGAGTCCATCTAACCCCGGTGCCTTATCTACCTTCAATTGTTTTCTGGTTTTCTGGACCTCTTCTGCTGTAATGGGCTTATTTAGCTCTTTTTGTTCCCCCTCGTCTAGTTTTGGCAACTTTATAGAATCTAAATAGCTTTGTATCCTCTCCATCTGTGGGGGGCCTCTTGCTTTATATAACCCTTGATAGAATCCCTTAAACGCTTCCCTTATCTTTCCATCTTTTTGTACTATTTGCCCTCCCGAATCCCGAACTCTCATTATATGTGATCTCAATTTCCTCTGCTTCAATTTCTGTGCCATATATCTCCCTGCTTTATTTCCTCCCTTGAAAAACTCCTTTTTCAGTAGTTGCATCTGGTACCTTATCTGTTCTGCCTGCATTTCATTTAATTGCGCTCTTACTTCCACCACCTGGCCCCTATATATGCCTTTTTTATCTTTCGCGTCTAATTCTTCCAGTTTCAATAGTCGTTCTCTCAATTCTCTCTCTCTGCCCTCCCTTTCCCTCCTTTTACAGGCCCCCCATTTAATTAAGAGTCCTCCCACTACTGCCTTATATCCATCCCATACTCCTCCCCAAACTACCTCCCCATTGTCGTTCCACTGAAAATATTCCCGTGTTCCTTTCTCAATATCCACTCTAACCCTCCCCTCCTCTAATAATGCTTCATTTAACCTCCAAAATTGCGTGCCCCTCTCCTCCCCCTCTATTGTGAGTCTAACCTCCACTAGTGCATGATCTGACCAAGTTATAGGGTCCATTTCCGCCCCTTTGATCCTACCCCCCACTTCCTTTGTGACCCAAATAGTGTCTATTCTTGAATATGAGCCATGTACTGATGAGAAGTAGGAGAACTGTCTTTTCCGTGGGTGCTGAAATCTCCATACATCTATCAAGCAGTTTTGTGAGACGAAATTGCAATATCTTATCTCCAGGAACAAGCAGGAATGAGTCTTCACATATGGGTACGTCGGTACCGACGAAGTCTGCACGGGAACGCTTCCCAGGGTCCAATCAAAGAGCTTTTGGAAGCATCCCACCATGACTGCAAACTGCCTCTCCTCCAGTTTTCGTTTTCCACGGAACCGGCAGGACGTCGTCCTGTCACTGCAGAAAATTCTTGTTTTATTTCTTTCGTTTTCTTGTGGTCGCGGCTGTCTTCCCGACGCCACCGGTACCGCCGGTGTTTTCTTTTCTTTTCTTGTAAAATCTTCCTTTTTCACGGGATATTTTTTCTTCATAGTGTCCCACGGTTCCTTAGGCCTTTTAGGCCTCTTCTTTTTCCTTCATGGAACCGCCAGCCACTTTCTCCAAGAAATGTTCAGACTGTGGCGGTACAACTTTATTTTTAGACCCTCGAAGTCTGTGTCTAACCTGCTTGGGTCCTGACAACAGTTTGGTGAGAAGAGGTCTTCAACATCGAGGTTCCCTCGATACACGGTTTCCCTCCAACTTTGGGGCACCGTCCCCTCCTTCTACACAGGATCAGGTAACCCACAAACAGTCTATTAAGACTAGCCAGCCCTCGAGTGGTAGGTCTCATACACAGCATGTAGACGGCTCCGGCCTTGCCCTCGAGGGCCCACTGGTTTCAAAACCCCGGCGGGAGTCTTTGGTCTCCAAAGCCTTTCAGGGGTTTCAGGTTGTTCCTGGGGTTCACCCCTCACAGAACATACCTGAGCCGTGTCCGGTGGTGGCAGACGCTTCGAGCGGTACCGATACCCTGGCATCGGCACTGGTGTTGGATGAAACACTCCTCACCAGGGATGGTCATCTGGCGTCCTCGGTGCCTTCGGAACCGGTGGATTCTCTCCAGACTGACTTTCCTTTATCGGTACCAGCACCGATACTACCACCGACGTCGGTACCCTCCAGACGTGCATCGATAGCCTCGCTTTTTTCGATGCCGAGTCTCGAATCGATTTCCAGTCTGGAGGACTGGGCACCGACTCGCCTTGGTACCGGCTCTCGGCGGTACCGAAGGCTCGGTTCCGATGATTCGGATCCGCAACTCTCGGTTCCCTCGGGGCCGATTGAGCTGCCCTCGATGCCAAGTTTGGAATCGATCTCTAGTCTGGAAGACTGGGTACCAATACGCTTTGGTACTGACACCGATCGATACCGCTGCCTCGGTACCGAGGATAGCGGCCGAAGGTTTTCAGTTACCCCGGTACCGATTGAACGGTCACTGATTACTGCTCCGATGTCTCTGTCGGGCTCGACTCCGACATCGGTACCGGTATTGGCATCGGTACCGGTATCCACAGTAACATCGTGCCCAACTCCTGCCATGCTTTTTTCAACAGGATCGCTCCCTTCTATACCAAGCTTGGAGTCGATACCTGGCATGGACAGTGTGGTAATGACGGTCGCTGCTCCTGACAACCAGTACCGGCGACCATCCCTTAAGCATTCCACGCTGCACTCTGCAGGGTCTTCTATTCCCATATATTTGGATAGTTCTGTCAGTGCTCAGGCTAGTTCTTCAGATCTAACCTGTCCAAGGAGATTCCTGTTGGGGATCCCTCTTTTCAGAGTTTCCTCCTGGATATAGAAAGATCTCTTGCCATTCGTATCCCAGGACATGATCCTGCACAAGGCTCTGTTTCTACCAAAGCAAAGGAGAACATAATGCTTCCTTTGCATCATTCCTTGCAGGATCTCCTTCTAGGAATGTGGGAAACACCTTTAAGGGTACCCCCACCTTCCAGAGCAACTGATCTCTTATATCAGGTGCCTCCCTCTCCAGGGTTTCAAGACTCAACTTCCTCATCATTCCATAGTAGTGGAATCAGCAATGAGGCAGATAAAGAGTAAGAAAAAGCACTCTTCTTATCTGCCAGGTCGTGAGTCTAAGACACTAGATGCCTTTGGACGTCAAACCTTCCAGACATCTATGCTTTCTGCAAGAATTCTCTCATATATTTTTTATATGAGTCTGTCTCTTGAGGAGGTCACAAAGCAATTACATCTTTTGACTCCTTCTCTTCCAGAGTCCAAGAGTGCAGGCTATTCTTCACTGCTTAAGCATCTCCAGATTATCTCTTGCTTTCTTACTCGTGCTTCCCTAGACTCTTTTGAGTCTGCTAGCAGGATTTCTGCTATATCTATAGGGGCACGACGTAGAGCCTGGCTTCAGGCTTCAGACTTAGACAAATGGGCACAGCAAAGACTGGGACATACTCCTTGTACTGGAGACAATCTTTTCAACAAGGAGTCTTTATGTCAGGTTACTCAGTTGTCCACTGACTTACCTGTTCCTAAGGGCTGTTCTGCACCTTCTTCTGTCCCAGTAGGAGAGGAAATGTCCTGCCAAACCTTCTTCCCATAGGAGAAGAAGGTTTTATGCATCATTTGCCCATCATGCAGATATTCCCAAACAGGGGAAGCACCGTCCTGGTCTGCAGAATTCAACCTCTCACCAGGCTCAGCAAACGCAGCAACTGCAGGGTTTCTGATCAATCTTCATCAGATGCTTGTGACTCTGGGGGTTAGAATCCGCAGTTGCTTCTTCTCAATAGAGGCAATCCACTGCTCTCATTCTAAACCCTAGACATGGATCTCTTCCCAAAAGACATCCATTTTTTCTATGTTCTATGAGCTGTCAGGATGTTCATGCCTATAGAGCACAGGGTTCTCCTCTTCTTCCTGCTAGGGAAAGAGGTCTAACCACTATCAAATGATAGTTCTTGTGCCAGCATGTCTTTTTTCCTTTCTATAGACTCACTACTTTGTAAGTCTTCTTCAGCTCCATTCTTTTTGCCTTCTTACCAAGCTGTAAGAGCGGTATTGCTTCACTTGAGGGCTTTTCTTCAGCCTCTCTAGTTTTGTTACTTTTCCAGTGTGGAGTTCTCTTCTCTGAGTTGACTCCTCTTTTTCAATCTTGCTTTGAAGCAGTTCATCAGACATGTCCAGAGTTTTCTACTCCTGTTCTGTCTGTTCTTTCTGTTTTTAAAAAGTAACATTCTTTCTGCTGTCTGGCAAGCAGCTGCCAATGCAGGCGCCTTAATGTTTGGACCACTGGTTCTTGTCCACCAGCAACCAGATTTGTCCTCCACTAACATTCTCTCTGGTCTTAGTAGTGGCTCCAAGTCAGTGCTGTCATCTGTCTTGGAACCTTTTTCACTACAAGCTTGTTAGATTGTCTTCTCTTTCTGCCATCTCCATTCCCCTGGGTTTGGCAGCATAGTTGACATAGGTACTGGCTCTCCAGTAGCCAGTTCTATCTCCTCATTCTCCTGCATCATGCTCTCTGCAATCCTACAGAGAAGCTCTCCACTATGGGCCCTTGCTAGAGAGCATGGGGTTTTTTTCTCCAACAGCTGTCCTAGATGGCTGGAAAAGGCTTTTTCAGTCATGTCTCCCATGACTAGAAAGGATCTCCTTTTTAATATAAAGAACATAGGCCTTCTCTTATGTGAAAGCTTAAGGAGTTGCCAATTTCATGCTTTGGTCCATAGTATTTCCAATCGGGAATATGCTTTTCTCCTTGCAGCTCGTCCTCATGGTAAGAACGCATGATACCTCTTTGCCCTTAAGCAGGTCAGCATGGTATCTCATTTTTATGCGTCTCCTGTTCACTTACCATGCTAGAGTTCTAAAATACTCGGGATTTGCTGGCTGCAGACTGATATCATCCTCTGCTTTTCACGTAACCGTCCTGGTTATTTCACTACCTAGCATCCCTGTAGCTCATAACCAGTGGGAACAGATTCTCTATATATCTTTTCAAGTAGGTTCCACCTTCTTGTTATTAGATGAATCTTTCCTCTCCACATTTTCCTATGTGAATACCGTTCTGAAGGCATATCTCTATCTGCTTCATTGCAGACACCCATATAGAGGCCTATATATTCATATCTGTAGCATACATCTTACAGATGTCTATGTCTATCTTTGTGTGTATTTTATGCCCTTCATATCTCACTATAGATATATTCTCATATATTTATCTATCTGTCGAGATATTTACTATGGTAAGGGGCAGATAGGTATCCTGCATTTATCTACCTGACTGTCCAGGCTCATATAGCTATATGATTCTGACAGATGGGCTTTACCCATTCCTATGCTATCCAGCATGTTTGGGGTTCCACACTCACAACCACTTTTGTGGTAGTTAACAACTTCCACCATAACCTTAAGGTTTACGTACCTCTGAAGCTCTCCATGTTCCAGTATCTCTCCTAGCTGACCCCAGTTAGGAGAGACATTGCGGATCTTCAGCTAATCACAGGCTCTAACGCCTCAGGCGTTTGTCCTTTCTTTTGGGATACAAAGGGTTTCCATACCTTTTCCTCCCACAAGGACTGTGACTGTTTGTACAGTCCGGTCGGCCTTCTCTTTTTGCTCCCAAGAGTGAGCCACTCTGTCGCCAAAAGAGTTCGGCTTTTATCATAAAGCCTTCCGCTGAAGGCCCACCGTTTTTGATACTACCCCAGTTCTCACCGGGGTTCCCTCTTACCTTTCAGGAATCTGACCTCCACTCTTTTTTCCTACAGGTTGTAACACAGCAGATCTGTCCCCTGCCTTAGAGAGACAAAAACATGATAAAAACAGGCTGGGTTTTGACAGGCAGACAGATCAAAAACATCCCTGTTGCCATAAGCAACCTAGGCAGGCACGAGATCTGCAGCCGTGCCTAGTTAAGAAACAGCTCTCACTAGAAAGAGAAAGCAACTTTCACGTGAGGGAAGACACACCCCAAAAGCAGTATAAAAAATGCTTAGGGAAAACAGGAAGTAGAGCTGGAGAGCCTGATAGGTCCGGTGGAACAGGAAACTCTAGAGGAAGTTACACGGGAGACTTCAGAGGAGGTTACAGAGGGAGCTGTAACGTGAGGAGCTGCCATGAGGGAAGAAAGCTGACTGACTCTGAGGCAAGCTCTGATTTCTCAGACACGGAGTTTGAACCACCTAAAGTTCCAGCCAGGAAACCACAAAGGAGTTCTACACCAGGAACTAGAAAAGGTTTCACCTGGGAGGTTAGTCAAAAGAAATACCCAGCTTTGATACAAAGAGAAATTCCCCAGCATCAGGCTGAGTGTGGGAGACGTGAGCCAGTGAGAAAGACGTATGTACCTGAGAGGCAGGCTTATGAAAAACAGTCTCCAAACTTTGAGAGAGACTGGGTTATTGAAGATGTTTGTATGGATGAGTCTGACAACGGTATGCTAGAGAAGCCAAGGCACAGATTGATGAAAGGGAAATCTGTTTGCTATAAGGATCAGTGCTGTGAGCTACCAGTGAATGGGAGGAGCAGAGAGCTTAAAGCTGACAAAGGGAAACGTTATTCCAGGAAGTGTGTTTCTCTGCCTTGCCAATATAAAACAAATGGTAGTTACTTGCCTGGTTGTGATGAAGACTGTTTGAGAAACTCTGGAGAAGACACAGAGTTAAAATATACACAGACTTTCTATCCACAGGATAATGATGTAGAGCCAATGATTACAGAAGATAGCTGTTTGAATCTAGGCTTGGATGACATGGAATGCTCTCTAATGATAGCTGATGAGAATCCTTCTTTATTGTGAAACTTTCAAACCAGTGGGTTTATAACTGGGATAGAAGATAAGAAGAGATTATCAGCTGCCTGGGATAACTATTTACTGTGACTGTTATAGTTAAAAGCAAGTCTGCTACCTTTACGTTTCATCAGTTTTTGTATCCTAAGTTTTCCTCTGTTGCTGTTTTGGAAATCCGAAAACCCCGGGAGGGGAAATAAAATCCTTTAAACCTTGACCACTTGGACTCACAACTACACTTATTTCCAATATAAAGGTCAGGTGCCCTAATAGCTCGGCTAGCTGCCTACGCCACAGCCCTGCTGGGACTATAGGGGTTACAAGGTTTATTACCTCCACTTCACAGTGAGGTCATCCTTGAGGTTCCTCTACTGGGTTCCCCAGTAGATCCCATGAACCTCCTTACTGCTATGTAATCCTGTTAGGGGAGGTCCATATTGCAATATTCCTTCAATATCATTGATGATAATTATCATCCACACATGGACTCCTTCTCTGCAGTCCTATGCTAGGTTAGCTGTTCCACAGCACCTTTCTTTCTTCAACTCCTACCCTCCATCCTCAGGATGCCTGGTGTTGTGCGGGATAGCATGTTCCAACCTATAATATGCTGGGACTCCAGGCATCTTAGCTTGGGAGTCCCCATATGTGAAGACTCATTCCTGCTTGTTCCTGGAGATAGCACAGTTACTTACCTGTAATAGGTGATCTCTGGGAACAGCAGGAATAAGTCTTCACAACCCACCCACCTCCCCAGGAGTTGTATCTCTATCTATCTTTCCTTTCCTCTCTCTCTCTTTGTCTCAGCTTTAAAACTTAACTGAGGAGAGGCAGTTGGGAAAGGCGGGAAGGCAGCACGCAGGCGTGGTGGGATGCTTCCAGAAGCTCTTTGATTGGACGCTGGGAAGCGTTCCCGCACAGACTCCGTCGGTACCGACGTACCGATATGTGAAGACTTATTCCTGCTGTTCCCAGAGATCACCTGTTACAGGTAAGTAACTGTGCTTTCCTATCCTCCCTTTTACCCTCCATACTCCCTGTTGCATCTCTAGCTGGATTCCACGTTAAATTAAAATCACCCCCACAAATGAGCATACCTGTCCCCATTTTCCCCACCTCCTCATTCAGCTTTGTCCAAAATTCACTTTGCCCCCCAGTAGGTGCATATACATTCATTATGCAATATCATTCATTTCCCACTTTTAATCGCATTAACAGATATCTCCCCGCTTTATCCTGCACTACTGTATGTAACTCTATCTTTAACTTCGAGTCAGTCATAATGGCCACTCCTTCCTTCTTCTTTTCCACCATGTTTGAAGCATATACACATACCCCGTATCCCTTAGGCTTGACCAGATGCTCTATCGCTCTCATCATGTGCGTTTCCTGTATAAGCACAATTGCTGCTTTTTGGCGTGCTATTTCCTTATATAACGTCTGTCGTTTAAACGGTGAGTTAAGCCCTTTTACATTTAAGGATATTAATTTTAACTCACCTTCCCTCTTTTTACCCCTAAGCCTTTCCCCCTCCCCTCTCCTCACTCCCTGACTCCCTACCCCTTCTCCTCATGGGAGACCTGACTTCCCTTCATAGTGACTACCTATCAGACCACTGCCTACCCCTGCCCCTTCCTCCTCCTCCCCCCTCTCCTAACTCCACCGTCCCCTTCCCTATCCCCCTCCCATACCACCTTTAGCCCATCCTCCCCCTTTTTATACACTTCCCTACCCCTGCCCCTTACCCCCCTCTCCCCTACCCCTGCCCCTTACCCCCCCCCTTCTCTCTCTCCCATCCTGCCCCCCTCCACCTACCCCCTCCTCCTCCCCCCATTCTCACCACATTTTTCTCCAATCAATAATCCCCTTCAATACAATCATCAGCGTCCATCAACACTTCCCCTTTATGATCTCTGCAATGTCCCTGTTGGTGCTCTTCCACTATTTCAGCCATTTCCCTTCTCCGCCACCTTCTCTCCAGGGCTTCCTTTAGTCGTGCCAACCTCCTGCCATCCGCTGGTGTGCGGCGCCACTTCAAGCTATCCAACCTTGACGTTGATGCTGTACTCATCGTTGTTCTACCTTGACATCCGACTCCGTCTGGAAGATTGGTCAATCCCCAATCTTTAAGCGTTCGCCACGCTTCCTCTCTGGTCTTGACTCTTCTTGATTTCCTTTTCACTGTGAGCAATAAGCCAAAAGGATACAGCACTTATATCTCAAATCTGCTGTCTTCAAGTAGGCTGTCACCTCTTTCAGCTCTCTCCTCCGCTGAAGCGTGCCCATCGACAAGTCCTGGAACAATTCCACTTCGTGCTCCTCCCAATTGAAGTGCTGCACTTTTCTTGCAGCTCTCAGGACATGCTCTTTCATTTTAAAAGAATTCAAGCACACCACGATATCGCTTGGTCTATTGTCCCTTATGGGTCCCAGCCCTCTATGCGCCTGCTCAATTTGCAAGGGCTCTCCATCTCCTCCCTCCTCTAGAGCTGCGGTTCGTAACAGAGATCCAAATACTTTTGTAATAACCTCATCGCAGTTCTTATATTTAGGCTCCTCTGGGACCCCCCTCACTCTGATATTGCATCGTCTAGATCTATCTTCTAGGTCCTCAGTTTTCAACTTCAGCTCCTCTTGACCCTGCTTTAATTCTTCCCAGCCTTTTTGTAATTCTTCCAGTGCTTCACCATGCTGTTCCATCTGATTCTCATGTTCTTCTACTCGAGCTCCCAGATCAGCTAAATCTTGTCGCAAAGATTGTATTGTCTCTTTTATTTCATTTTTTACACCATTAACTTCTAGTTTGAGATCCTCTTTCAATTCCGTTAACCACCGCTTGATCATCTCTGCCATTGCCGGGCTCCAAGCACCCTCCATCTCCTCCTCTTGCTCAGCTCCTCTTTCCACTGCCATTTTACTGTCCTTCTCTCCCTCTTTCCCTCCTTTTGCGGCCACGTATGTTGATCTGAATTCGGACAGTTTTTTCTTTGCCGACATTCCTCCTTTTGGTTTCTCCATTTACCCTCTTGTTCCTTTAAGTGTATTGCACTGTTTCAGTGCTCAACAATGTCCTTTTTATTTTGCAGAGCTCAATAATCAACCTCCCTCCTGCTTCCTCTCTTGCCAAGTCTTCTTACACTGTTATTGCTCCTTCTGTCATATTGCTTCAGGCCCCCTCAAGATGGTCCCCCTTCTTTAAGTAGCTCTAGTTTGTAAATCCTGCAGTGTTCAGTTCATTACACGATCTAATGTTGAGCCTGACTTTGCTTTGCTTCGCTGGTACTTACTGCACCTTCCGTTGCCAGCTGATGCCTTCTCCTTCCCCCTCCTGCACCACCGACACCTGACTCCTTGGGCCTCTGCCACGTGGCTTCCCAATCAGGCCCTTTAAATCCCCTGCACTTGCGCTTCGGAGAGTGATCGCTGTGTTCCTGCCTTGTGCTGTTCCGCTGTACTTGCCTCCCTCACTATGGCTGTTAAGGGGACCTTGAGGCGACGTCTCCCTCACCTGATCGCTCATCTTGCTCCTCCCGCCTCAGCTCTTCCTCATCCGCACCGATCTGCCTCTAGCCCCGATCCGGCGTCTCATTCCGTATTCGGGTGCTGTGTGCGAGCCATGTTGCCATCTCCTCTCACCTTTAATGCCCTTGCACGTCCCTTGCCTTTCTCCGCTAAATCGGCATTATTGGGGGTACTTTTCCGCCTCTATGGCAGGCATCGGCAGGGGAGCTCAAGTGCTACGCCGCCATGGGTTCTGATGCTGTCACTGGAAGTCCTTTGCTGCTTTTTTATCCTTGCTGTTGTCTTCCATACATTTTTTCATTTCTCTCACTTCTGCTCATTTGCACAGTCCCAAGACCTTTCTTTTTTGCATTACACGTTTACTTTTCCTCTCTTTATTCTCCACTTTCTGCCATCTTGTTGTCTGTCCATTCCCTGGTTTTCTCATATCTCCAGGAACAAGCAGGAATGTAGTCTTCACATATGGGTATCGTTGGTACCGATGGAGCCTGCGCGGGAACGCTCCTCAGCGTCCAATTAGAAAGCTTTTGGGAGCATCCCACAGCGCCTGCATGCTGCCTTCCCGCCTTTCCCAACTGCCTCTCTCCAGTTCTTCATTTTCCGTGGAGCCAGCAGGACGTTTTCCAGTCACTGCAGAAATTATCCCATTTTTTAAATTCTTTTTTGTGGTAGCGTCTGCCTTCCTCGACGCTATACCGATACCGCCGGTTCTTTCTTTCTTTCTTCTAAAAAAAAAAAAAAGTAATCTTTTTTCTGGAATCTCCAGCCCCTTTCGGGTGCCACGCGCCATTTTGGGCACTAGGCCCAATTTTTCCTCAACAATGGAAAAACCCGCTTCGGGTTTTAAAAAGTGTTCCAAGTGTGGTGGTACCATCTCCGTCACTGACACGAGTGGTGCCTCAAATGTTTAGGTCCTGACCACTCCATCTCGGAGTGTGTTGCCTGTGGGATGATGTCGAAGAGAGGTCGGCAAAACTGAGCTGCTAAGCTTAGCACCCTTTTTCCCTCTGATGCAGCATATGTGGCATCGACGTCTTCCAGGGCTTCGTCTTCCTCCCATGGATCTCAGGTAACTAAACATAAATCTGGCTGGTCCTCAATGGGTAGATCTCCTTCCAAGCATCGACATGCCTCTGGTGTTACCCTTGAGGAGCTTGTACTGGCAAAATTGCCCCGGCAGGAGGCTTCGGCTTCCAAAGCACTGTCGGGGCTCCAGGATGTTCTCGAGGCCTCAACCTCAGCAGAACTACTGGTGCCATGCTCTGGGGTACCGGCCGCTTCATCCGGTACTGATACCCAGGCATCGGCAGCGTCAATAGACCAGAGATTCTTGGCTATTGAACGCAGTCTGGTGGCTCTCCTTGCGGCATCAGTGCCTTCGGGACTGCTTCAGACAGTTCAACCGGTATCGACACCGGTTCCGGCACCAACATCGGTACCGGTACCAACAGCATCGACATCGGCAAGTGTGTTACCTACACTGAGTCATGCTATTTCCTCCGGTATCGACAGGCCAGTACCAGACCCCTCCGGTACCGACTTCGATCAGTACTGATATCGTGCTTTGCAAGAGCACCCGGACAGGAGATATTTTGAATCCTCCGATGAGTCTGAGGATTCTGATAGCTCTGTCGGTACCGGAGTACTTCTCTCTGAAGAGCCTTCCTCTCCTAAACGTAGGATGTCTCCTCCAGAGGATATATCCTTTCAGGATTTCATCCGGGAGGTGGCTAGAGGTCTTTCCATCACAGTGGCTCCTGAAATAGAACCCAGAGCAAAGGAGTTGTAGATTTTACAATATCCTAAAGCTCCCAAGGAGGCAGCTACTTTGCCTATTCATGAGATCTTGCATGATCTCATGTTAAGAATGTGGGAAACGCCTCTTACCACCTCTCCCCATTCTCGTAGGCTTGATACCATGTATCGAGTACCTCCTTGTCCTGGATTTCAAAAAACTCCGTTACCACACCACTCCATGGTGGTGGAATCAGCTATGAGAAGGATCAAGAGTGCAAAAAGACATGCATCTAATCCTCCAGGACGTGAATGTAGGACTCTTGATGCCTTTGGGTGTCGAACCTTCCAGGCCTCTATGCTTTCTGCCAGGATTAGTTCCTACATCTTATACATGGGCATGTTCCTTAAGGAGGTTACAGGAGATCTAGAGCTTATGAGCCCTCTCCTTCCTGATGATAAGAGGCAAGATTATCTTACACTTATCAAACATGCCCAAGATGTTTCCAAGTTCGTTAATCGTGCAGCTTTTGACTGCTTTGAGTGCATAAGCAGAACCTCTGCCATTGCCATAGGTGCTCGTAGGATTGCCTGGCTCCAGGCATCTGACTTAGAACACTGGGTACAGGACAAACTGGGGAATATCCCTTGCACAGGCAAAAATCTCTTTGGCAAAAATTGGCAAGCGAAAGCTAATGAGCTGGATGCTGATAACACCACTTTGGATATACTATCCAAGGCTACAGCTGATCCTGCAAGGAGAAAATCCTACAAGAAACCATTATTTTCTAAAAAGAAGAGGTTTTACCCCTCCTATACCCAGCAGGTGCATTCTGCAGGTCAGTCTGCCCGAAAGGGACAGCAGCCACCAAAACAAAGGAAAACAAAGATTGCTAAGCCTCAACTGGTCCAGCAGACTCAGCCTCCATAGGGGCTTTGACTTCCATCTAGAGAACTTGGCCTTCCTGGCCCTCAACGGGCCAGAGCCTTCCACCATTCCAGGAAGGTTGTGTCATTTTGCCCCCAGATGGGAGCAGATAACAGCAGAAGAATGGACTCTTTCCATTTTTTCCTCAACATGCCCCCTCCTACAGTTGTAAGACGGTTCAATTCTCAGACTTCACTTGACACTCAGTTGGGTCAAGAGGTCAGTTTACTTCTTACCCACGGGGCAATAGAAGACGTACCCATTTCCCAACAGGGTACAGGGTTTTACTCCCCCTATTTCCTTATTCCAAAGAAAACAGGAGGATGCAGACCCATATTAGACCTCAGAGAATTGAACACATTCCTGTTCAAAGAGAAATTCAAGATGATTTCTCTGGGAACTCTTCTGCCATACCTTCAGAGTCAGGATTGGCTTTGTTCTCTAGATCTCAAGGATGCGTACACTCATGTTCTCATCCATCCAACTCACCGAAGATTCCTTTGGTTTCTATTTCAGGGGAAGCACTACCAGTACAGGGTTCTTCCTTTTGGCCTGGCCTCAGCACCAAGGGTGTTTACAAAATGCATAGCTGTGGTAGCACTATAAAATAGAAAAAAATCCTCAAAGAGCCAAATAACCTACTAACAACAAAAAAACTCTGAACTAGGCAGACAATATCAACAAAAACAAAACAACAAAAAAATAAAAAAGAAAGGTGAGACAGAAATCACCGTTGGAGTGAATGGCATAGAGGAAAAAAGGGGGGGGGGGGGGGAGAAGACCTCAGTATTCCTCCGTGCAACACCGGAAGAAAGAGTCTCTCTAAAGGGTACACGACCCAAGCCAAATGAAAAGACTCAATTTACATCAGGGGTCCAAACCCAAAAACCCCCCCCAAAAACCTCTGTAATGCACATTCAAAACCCTGACGGGTATGATAGAACACAGCAATCAAATAGAAGCAAACCAGCAGCGGAAGAAAAACTAAAACTTATCTGAAGTCGAAGCAGGGGAAAAAAAACTTGAAATGAGCTCCGACCTGAGCCCCGACACCAAGTGTTTCGCCTCGCGGCTTCTTCAGGGAGCTGCAGTCTGTATAGAATCAAATCTCAAAGAATTGCTGATCTGCAAATAAAAAAACAAAATCTGTCTCACAAAAGAAAAACATGAAAATGAACATTCGTACAAGAGATCAAGTTCAGGAACTTACTGCAAAACGTCGCATAAATGGAGCGAAGAGCTGTGCTGTATCATGGCATCGCAGAAACATCAAAAAGATGCAGAAAAAGAAAAGAACGCATGCACTAAAAAAAGAGAACCCCCTGACGTCAGAGGGAGGTCCCATACTGAAAAAACAGCAAAAACAAAAGCACTCAACGACCGTGGCATCGGCAGAAGAAAAAACAGTGTGTCAAAGCAATTTGCCCAGTTTCTTCGTTATCGTCACAGTTGTTCTCTTGTTTCTGATTATCAAGCCCATTCTCAGGTTTTGGAAGATTCTTTTTTGGCCCGGGGTTATCCTTTTTCCTTGGTTCGCCGAGCATGCACCAGGGCCCGGTATAATGATCGGGACTGGCTGTTGCATCCTCGCGATCGCTCTGCCTCGCAAGATTCTTCTTTTGTACATTTTATCACCAGATTTAATCCTCTTAGCCATCAGCTTTTTAAGATCATTCAGCGACATGCCCATATTTTTCGCTTGACGTCTGGTCTGGAACATCTCAATCTTTGATCAGTTTACACTAAAAGCTCCAGTTTGAAGGATCTACTGTGTCCCTCCACTTTTTCAGGAGCCTCTTCTCCTTCTGATGGCCCAGTTGGCCACCTTAGCTGTGGCCACTGCTCAGTGTGTTCTGTTATGGAGACTTGTCTTGAATTCTCGCATAATCAACGATCCCATCGGTTGTTTCAGTCCACATCATGCAGCAGTGCAGGGGTCATATACTTGCTTCGTTGCCCTTGCAATTTGGCTTATGTTGGAAAGACTTCCCATGCCTTACGGACCCGGTTGATTGAACATCGGAGTCGTTTGGCTCATAGTGTGGAAGGTGCACCTTTGGTGCAGCATTTTCAAACCACAGGGCATGTTTTTGAGGATCTCCGCTATCTTGTGATTCAACAATGTACTTCTTCTTGTAAGGGCAGTTTAGACAAGGCTTTACTTCGTCTTGAGCAGCATTGGATTTTTTTATTGGATACAGTAGCACCTCATGGGCTTAATGAAACCATCGAATGGACACATTGTTTATAACTTTTTGATGGACTTGGAGTGGGCTGGTGGGTCTTTGCTTTGACACACTGTTTTTTCTTCTGCCGATGCCACGGTCGTTGAGCGCTTTTGTTTTTACTGTTTTTTCAGTATGGGACCTCCCTCTGACGTCAGGGGGTTCTCTTTTTTTAGCGCATGCGTTCTTTTCTTTTTCGGCAACTTTTTGATGTTTCTGCGACGCCATGATACAGCACAGCTCTTCGCTCCGTTTATGCGACGTTTTGCAGTAAGTTCCTGAACTTGATCTCTTGTACGAATGTTCATTTTCATGTTTTTCTTTTGTGAGACAGATTTTGTTTTTTTATTTGCAGATCAGCAATTCTTTGAGATTTGATTCTATACAGACTGTAGCTCCCTGAAGAAGCCGCGAGGCGAAACACTTGGTGTCGGAGCTCGTTTCAAGTTTTTTTTCCCCTGCTTCGACTTCAGATAAGTTTTAGTTTTTCTTCCGCTGCTGGTTTGCTTCTATTTGATTGCTGTGTTCCATCATACCCGTCGGGGTTTTGAATGTGCATTACAGAGGTTTTTTTGGGGGGGTTTTGGGTTTGGACCCCTGATGTAAATTGAGTCTTTTCATTTGGCCTGGGTCGTGTATCCTTTAGAGAGACTCTTTCTTCCAGTGTTGCACGGAGGAATACTGAGGTCTTCTCCCCCCCTTTTTTCCTCTATGCCATTCACTCCAACGGTGATTTCTGTCTCACCTTTCTTTTTTATTTTTTTGTTGTTTTGTTTTTGTTGATATTGTCTGCCTAGTTCAGAGTTTTTTTGTTGTTAGTAGCTGTGGTAGCAGCATTTCTTCGCACTCTAGGAATATTCGTCTTCCCCTACTTAGACGACTGGCTCATTCGAGCCCCATCAGAGCCAACGGCCAGAATTTCCCTATCTTGCACAATGCGTATCCTTCAGTATTTGCGCCTGGTCATAAACATCCCAAAATCCAACCTAACTCCCACTCAATCTCTAGAGTTTATAGGAGCTATGCTGGATACCAGGAAAGCAAGGACCTATCTTCCACAGCCCCGCTGCCTTCGCATTGTGCAGTTAGCTTCCCAAGCAGTGTTAAAAACCCATCTCACTGCTCATGAAATGTTACAATTACTAGGCCACATGGCATCTACCGTGCATGTGCTTCCCTATGCTCGCCTCCATATGAGGGCAGCCCAATGGACTCTATCCACTCAGTGGACTCAGGCATCAGGCTGCCTATCAGACAAAATAGCAAACACAAGTCGCCTTATTTTGTCCCTACAGTGGTGGCAGTCAACCCGAAACCTGTGGGTGGGGTCCCCTTTCCAACAGCCCCACCCCAGGTCACTCTAACAACAGACGCCTCACAGGTGTGTTGGGGAGCTCACCTGCAAGATCTCTCTACCCAAGGTACCTGGACTCCACTGGAGACCCAGCTACACATCAACATCTAGGAACTCAGAGCAATCTTCCTTGCTCTTCGAGTGTTCCACACCCAGCTGAGCTACAAGACCGTCCTAATTCAGACGGACAATCAAGTAGCTATGTTCTAACTGAACAAGCAGGGAGGAACAGGCTCTCTGTCGCTTTGCAATGAAACTTTGCGACTATGGGCTCTCGCCAGAGAGCATCAGATTCATCTCCTTGCGGTGTATCTGCCAGGCATTCAAAACTCTTGGACAGACAGACTAAGTCGAGTTCTGTTTCCACACGAATGGTCTCTCCGGGCAGACCACATAGCCAAAAGTTTTCAAATTTGGGGAACTCCGGACATATGTCAGCTGAATGCCAAACTTCCCCGGTTCTGTTCCAGAATTCCGGCTCAGGGTTCTCAGGCCAGGGATGCTTTCCTCCTCCACTGGGGTCAGGACTTCCTATATGCCTTTCCACCTATTCCCTTAATTCCCAAGACCCTATTCAAGCTTCAAAGAGACAGAGGCCATATGATTCTCATAGCTCCACATTGGCCACGGCAGGTGTGGTACCCTCTGCTCCTACATCTCTCTCAAGCTCCATCTCTGGAGTTAGGATCTGCTCCAGATCTGTCTCAGGAGGGCGGGATGTTGTGGCATCCCGATCTCTGCATCTCAGGGCCTGGTTGCTGAGAGCCTAGACCTCAGGGGCGGCTCAAGACAGTCTGCTGCCTGAGGCGAAGAATGAGATGGCGCCCCCCCCCCCATCACCTTAAAGGGGGGCGGGGCTTTTTCAGAAATCCAATCAGAGACTGAACCAAATCAAAAAAACGATTAGATTATATGGAGGAAATGCAAGATGTTTGCACACAGGGCCGTATTGAACTGCAATCGCGCCTTATGCGACTTGCAACTCGGGCGCACTCCCCCCTCTCCCCCCATACCTCCATCCAGTGCTGCCTGCTCTTTCCCTGCTGCTGCCGCCCTCTGTTTTTTTCATGGCGGCGCTGTCAGCAGGGAAAGAGCAGGCAGCACTGGATGGAGGTATGGGGAGGACAAGGGGGGCATGCACCCAATCTGAAAGGTGCCGGCACTCTAAGCAGATCTGTCCCTCCCTGCTCTGACATCGTGTCGGAGGAGGGAGGGAACAGACCTGCTTAAAGTGCTGCAAAAAGGCTTTGGGCGCATTTTAACTGCCTGCTATTGTCCTGCCAGCGGCAGCAGGGCAACAGTAGAGAGCTGAAATGCGCCCCCCAAGCCTTTGCGCCCTGTGCGGCTGCACTGTTTGCACAGGGCTAGGTACAGTCCTCTTTGCACACCAAGGAACTAAAAGACAGCAAGAATCAATAGCACAGTTTATAAAACTAAATTATAACCCATTTTAATTTTGTTATAAACTGCGTTATGATTCTCCCTTTTTCTTTTTCAATATATATTTTGCATCCACAGTAGGTGCAGAGCAGAACCAGGACATTCACCCACAGAACTCAATATTAAAAAAAATCTGATTCTGATCATTTCACTAACAACAACAACAACAACCACCACTATTCTCCAGTACCAGGCATATTGTGAACTAATAAAAAAAAACCTTACAACAAAAAGCAAACCTACCATACCATACCATACCATATTAGCACAAACTTCCAAAAGTCACATAAGGAGCCCATCCAAAAGAAGCATTACTTTAAATACTACAGTGGGCCCTGGAACATCCATACACCTATTTGAAAAGCTGAACAAGTCAAATTACTACAGTATAGTATAGATCTTTCTATACAAACTGCATGGTAACAGAACACCTCACCTCAGTCACACACGCACAACATCGACCTTCACCAAGTACAAAATAAGTAACCACAATCTAAAGTAAAAATAAAAATATGTAGACAAAATTTAAACTGAAACCCCAAGAAGCCAGAATCCACATGCAGTGCAACATCAGATAAATAAGAGATGCAGTTCACCAATACTGTGTAAAATATAAAAATAGCACAAAGTCCATTCACCAAAATTAAATAAAATTATTTTTTCTACCTTTGTTGTCTAACCATTTTATTCTCTAATCATGCTGGTCCCAATCTGAGGCTTCTGCTTTCCTGTCTTCTCTTAGCTCTCTTTCTTTGGTCTATGGTCCATGGTCCATCTGCTATTTCTTATCTCTTCTTTTGTTTTCTTCACTTCCTTCCATCAGCCCATTTCCAGTTTCAGTAACCCTCCCCAGTATCAGTCCCCTTTCCAGTCCTCCCCTCCCAGTACCTTCCAATGTCAACCACCTTGCATTCCCATGACTGCCACTTGTGTCCATTTCCCTTCCAGTCCCCCTCCTTTCCCACTGTCCAGCCCCTTCTAGTCCAAATACCATCCCAGGTATCAGCTCAGGTTCACTCTCAGTGCCACCCCCCCCCCCAGTCAGCTCCCTTCCAGCCACCCTACCCTCTGTCCATCTCTCTTCCAGTGTCATTCACATGTCAGCTCCTTTCCAGCCTCCTCCCTATTACCCAGCTACCTACCACTCCCATCCCCAAGTGTCAGCTCCCTTCCAGTCCCCCTTCGGTACATTCCAGGTGTCTGCTCCTTTCCAGCCCCCTCCTTCCCTTTCTGCCCCATCCTTCCCCTGGCAGACCCTCTCAGTATCCGCTCCCTTCCAGTCCTATTCTACCATCCCCCCCCCCCCCCGTATCAGCCCATTTGTAGCCCTAGCCCCTAGTTTTCTTCCAGGGCCAGCAGCACTCTCCTCCCCTCCCCTATTAGCCCATTTCCTGTCCCAGCCCATTTCTAGTCCTATCCCCTTTATCAGCCCACCCCAGTCCTAGCCCCCAATGAGCCCATTACCAGTCGTAACCCTCCAATAAGTCCATTTTCAGTCCTAGCACCCCAATCAGCCCATTTCCTGTCCTAGTCTCCTCCCATAGCCCATTACCAGTCCTAACCCCTCCCCCCATCATCCCATTTCCAGTTCTAAACCCCCATCAGTCCATTTCCAGTCCTAGCCCTCCCCCGATAGCCCATTACCAGTCCTAGGACCCCATCAGCCCATTTCCAGTTCTAACCCCCCCGATAGCCCATTATCAGTCCTAACCCCCCTCCTGATCAGTCTATTTCCAGTTCTAAACCCCCATCAGTTGATTTCCAGTCCTAACCCCCCCATCAGCCCATTTCCAGTTCTAACCCCCCATAACCCATTACCAGCCCTAACCCCCCCATAACCCATTACCAGTCCTAACCCCCCCATCAGCCCATTTCCAGTTCTAAACCCCCGATAGCCCATTACCAGTCCTATCCCACCTCCTGATCAGTCCATTTCCAGTTCTAAACCCCCATCAGTCGATTTCTAGTCCTAACCCCCCCCATCAGCCCATTTCCAATTCTAACCCCCCATGGGCCATTACCAGTCCTAGCCCCCCTCCCAATTAGCCCATTTCCAGTACTAACCCCCATCAGCCCATTTCCAGTTCTAAACCTCCCAATCAGTCCAGTTCCTGTCCTAGACCCCTTCCCCCCCAACCCAGAGAAATTAAAAAAAAAAAAAAAAACTCTGGCGTAAGAAGCAGCTGCTGCTGCTGGGCGGCAGCGGCAGAATGAGGAGCCCTGCGGCCGCCCGCTCGCCCCCCCCAGAGAGCCTGCTTGTTTCCCCGGCTCTGCTTTGCAGAGCCGCGGCAAAGGGACAGTGTTTCCCTTAACCGCGGCTCTGTAAAGCTGAGCCCTCGGCACTGATGGGAAACAGCACCTCGGGCTCAGCTTTAACAGTCCCACCTTGACTACTTTCCTGAAAATTTGGGAGCTGTGAATGAGGAACAAGGTGAAGGATTCCACCAAGACATTAAAGAGATGGAAAGGAGATACCAGGGAAAATGGAGCATTACAATGATGGCAGACTACTGTTGGATGCTTCAGAGAGACATTCCAGATGCTACTCACAAGCATAAATGCACCAAGAGGAAGAGATCACATGAGCGCATGAGCGGGTGAGGACGCTCCTCATCGTGCTCCCAGGCCTCCCTCAGAATCGGCAGTAAATTCGGCAACTTACTTTGTAGACTGGGTTGGAAACTTGCTCCGCTGTCAAGGCGATAGTTGGAGAATTGTCTAAGTAAAGTAAAGCGGTGTGCGGAGCGGGGCAGAGGATGAAAACCACGGCGAGGCGGGAGAAGGCTGCAGGGGCGCGGGACCCCAAGATGGCGTCGGCGGCAAAGTCTGCATCGGGTCCCGATTCCCCGGGCAGAGAGAGCGTGGACTCTGGCCCAGAGGAGCTCGCCTTTGAGGTAGCTAAACTTTTGGAACCTAAATTTGCAGCCATGCTACAAAAGTTGGCGGAGATGAGTGACACCTTTGGAGAGCTCACCCGGAGAGTGGAAGAAGTGGAACAGAGGGTGACAGTTTTGGAAGATAGTGAACTAGCACTGGAGCGGTCCAAGCACCAACAGCAAAAGCAAATTGATGCCCTCCTGCTCAAAGTTGATGATTTGGAGAATCGCTCCCGCAGGAACAACCTGCGATTGATCGGGGTCCCGGAATCCTGGACAGGTATGCAGCTTTTTTCCCTGTTCGACACGTGGCTGCCGAAGGAGCTGGGTTTGGCAGACCTACAGGGTCAGATTAAGGTGGAGAGAGCACACCGGATGGGGCAGTGGCAGGAGGGCCGGGCTAGGCCGCGACCTGTGTTGGCCCGCTTGTTGGACTTTCACCAGAAGACATTAATCCTACAAGCCTACAGGAAAAAAACGGGACTTGAAGTTGGACAATGTTCCTATCTTCCTGTTTCAGGATTACTCGGCGTCTTTGGCTGCCAAGCGGAAGGAATTTTCGCCTGTATGTAGTGAGCTCATCCAGGGTGGAATCCGCTTTGCTTTAAACTACCCTGCCACATTGAAAGTTTTTCATAAGGGAGAAACGCACACGTTTGAGCAGATGCCAGCAGCGCGGAAGTTTGTTTCTACCATTTTGCCTAACGCCACTATAGCTGCAGCCCAGTCTTGAGCGATTTTTATTGGAAAACGGACAGTAGCACCATGGCAATTTGGATACGGCCTGCTTTTAAAACCTCTGAAACACTATGGACATTATGTTGCCTCATGATGTTGATATTAGGAGGAGGCCTGGAAGCACATGGACAGTGATCTTACCCCAGTATTGGGGTGCCTTGCGTTTGCAAGGGTTGTTGTTGCTTGAAAGGGGGGTGGATGACTGTGCGGATGCTTGGTGGAGGGAAGGAAGCCTCTGGGAGTGATTGTGAGAGTGTTTGTTGGTGTGTGGCAGTTGATAGGGATGATGAGCAGTGGATGGAGAAGGGGCTGGGAGGGGTTGGGGGATGGGATGGGGAGGACGGGGAAGGGGTGGGAGAACGACAACAGGTCTGGGTAAGGAGGGGGAGGGGTGTGGTTGCTAAGGGGGGGAAGAGGGTATGTTTTTTGATGCTATTTGATGCAGGAAGTAGAGGGCACATGGGGAAGCACTTTGTATTTCATGATATGGGGAACCATGGCCTGGGAGTTGAGGCTGGGCAACTCCTGGAGCACGAGCTCGGATAGCATTGCGGGTTGAAGCCCCCATAATTGCGCATGCCTAACCTTAAGATTACTTCCTGGAATGTGGGAGGAATAGGCTCCCCCGTGAAGCGTACCAAAATACTGCATTTCCTTAAACGGAAGGGAGCCCATATAGCCTTGCTGCAGGAGACACACTTAAGCGCCGGGGAACATCAGAAGCTGGCCAGGGATTGGGTGGGGGCCGCTTATGGAGCGTCCTCGGGCACTAAGAAAGCCGGGGTAGTGGTTCTGGTGAAACGGGGAATACCCTTTGAAGTACAGCACATGACCATAGACCCGGGGGGAGATATATCCTGCTGTATGCCAAAATATACAACGAGGATATCTGGCTAGTCAATGTATATGCCCCTAACATGTATGATCATGCCTTCTTTCGTAAGATTCTGGGATTTGTCCAGGGAGCGAAAAGTAACAATTTGATCTTGGCCGGTGATTTTAATTGCCCACATGATACGCTCCTGGACAAGTCCCCGAATAGTGGGGCAGGGGCGTGGCGGAGAAGAGGGGTGGGCTATCTTTGTCGGATGGGGGATTTGGTTGACATCTGGCGTCTTCTCAACCCCGGGACTCGTGAATACACCCATCAGTCCCGGGCACATCTCTCCTGGTCACGAATAGACTATGTCTTGGTGAGTGAAGGGGCTATATCTAAGGTGGCTCACGCTGGCATAGAACCCATAGTGGTATCTGATCATGGGCTGGTGTGGGTAACTTGGGAATGCAAGGGGGCTCCGCGCAAGGGGTGGAGATTTCCAGCATACCTATGGGAGGACTTAGAATTTAGGAAGTTTCTAGAGGAGCAATGGGATGATTTCCTCTTCTTTAACGATAAGCCGGAATGCTCGCCAGTTCTGCTATGGGAAGCTGGTAAAGCGGTCATGCGCGGAGCGATTATTTCTTACTGTGTGAGGCGGCGTAAGCATATGGACTGTAGCTTACTGGTATTGGAGCGTAGAGTGCGGGATTTGCAGCGGAGGCTTGGTAGAAAAGGGGAGAGGAAACTGCAGTTAGAGTATGCTGGGGCCCAGGCGGCGCTTCACGAACTCCTGCAGAGGCGAGCTGTGTATTCTATGCAATGTCACAGGCACCAATTTTTCCACTATGGCTACAGATCTGGTCGGCTGTTGGCAAAACTGGTCAAGGCTCCTGGAGGCGCGCGTTTTATACCAGTTCTCAGGGACGAACGGGGCGTGGTATATCACCAGCCTCCGCAACTGGCGGAGCTATTCCGCTAATTTTATGCTCAGTTATACACTGAAGAAGAGAGGGATTATAGGAGAGGGCAAGATTTTTTGCGTCCGTTGTCGCTCCCTCAAGTGTCCGAAGTAGACTTGCAGAAGCTGAATGCCCCGTTAACGGTGGGGGAAATTCAACAGGTGATTAAAGCTGAGAGTACTCATAAAGCTCCGGGACCTGATGGGTTTAGCTATGAATATTACAAAATTTTATCATCGCGGCTCGCCCCCTCTATGGTAGTTATGTTTGATGAAGCGCGTCGAGTAGGCCAGTTTCCTAGAGACATGCGGTGTGCCGACATAACAGTGCTCCCGAAGCCAGGGAAGGACTTGACGGATCCTGCCTCGTATAGGCCGATCTCTCTCATCAATTGTGATATGAAGATACTGGCCTCAGTCTTGGCGAAGAGGCTGAATCCTATATTACCTTCCCTCATTGACCCTCGTCAGGTGGGATTTGTGCAGGGTAGAGATGTTTCTAGGAACATTGCTAAGTTGCTCTTGGGGATGGAACACTCTCTCCGCCGGGAGGCGGCTATGCTGTTGGTAAGTCTGGATGCGGAAAAGGCGTTCGATAGGGTGGCATGGGCTTTTCTGTGGGATGTACTAGGCGCTTTGGGGTTCCGTGGTGAGTTCGTGCGTTGGATTCGATTGTTGTATGAGCAGCCTATGGCTCGAGTGGGAGTGAATGGCACATTTTCGGAGTCTTTTGCTCTAGAGAGGGGCACCCGCCAGGGGTGTCCTCTGTCCCCCTTATTGTTTGTCCTGGCTCTTGAACCATTGCTGCAGGCGATCCAATGGGACCCGCAGATTAGAGGGGTTACCATGGGGGTGGAGGAGACTAAAGTCAGTGCGTTCGCGGATGATATGCTCTTGTGCCTAACGCAACCACAGCAGTCGCTGCCACGAGTGTTGCAGGTGATAGAGGACTACGGCAGTTTCTCGGGTCTCAAAATTAACACCTCCAAGTCGATGGTGTTGGATGTGGGCGGCCGGGTGCAGCCGGTGTGGGAAGGCCCCTTCCCACTGGTCTGGGCCGAGAACTCTCTAAAGTATTTGGGTATCTGCCTCCCTGACCGCCCTGAGCGCCTCTATCAGGCCAATATTATGAGACTGTTGGATAGGACCAAGGCAGTACTCCTGAACTGGAGGGGGTTGCCGTTGTCATTGAAAGGGAGGGTAGCATTATTCACTATGGTTGAGTTCCCCCGTTGGCTGTATGTTCTTCGCTTACTGCCCCTCTGGGTCCTTGCTAGAGATTGGAAGAAACTGGATGGACTTCTTAGAGGGTTCCTCTGGGGCGGCAGACGTGCTAGGATCCCCCTGAAGGCCCTAATGCAGAGGGCGGAGGAGGGAGGTTTAGGCTTACCCTCTCTTCGGCATTACAACCTTCGCTACATGGTTCGTCACCTTTGGGGCCTATTAGAGGAAAGTGGGGGATGCGCCCCTGTGCGTCATTTGAACTGGATGTGTGCTCCTTATCATAGTCTATATGTATTGCACATGGAGCGTCCATCCCTGGCGATATTGGGTGGGGGAGGAGTTTACACGAGGGCCCTTCGGGCGACTTGGCGAGCGCTATGTTCTAAACTCAGCTGGAATTCGAAGACTTCGCTGCTACTACCATTGGTGGGTAATCCAGCTTTTCCCCCGG
This sequence comes from Ichthyophis bannanicus, assembly GCA_033557465.1. Taxonomy (NCBI): domain Eukaryota; kingdom Metazoa; phylum Chordata; class Amphibia; order Gymnophiona; family Ichthyophiidae; genus Ichthyophis; species Ichthyophis bannanicus. Next base: position 674,689,859 of record CM066032.1, on the reverse strand, counting down.
GGATGCCAGCTCATAATTTGTTTCGCTTATGGTTGGAGAAAGGGTTGGTGTGTCTCGGGGACTTGTACATGCCGGGTGGGGAGCTTCTTGAGAGCTTCAGTGCCCTATCCGCACGTTTTCAACTTCCCACACATCAATTTTATGGGTACCTGCAGATACGTCATTATTTGGGGAGTTTAAGGGGTCAGCTACAGGCCGGGGAGCGGGCGGCAGTTAGGACCCCTCGTGACATCTTGCAGATGTTGGTAGAGCGGGATCAAAGGAACTTGATGTATCGCCAACTCATTAGCTCAATGGATGCTGAGTCTTACCTTTCTGCGCTGGCGACTCGGTGGCGTTCAGATGGGGTGGAGGGGATGACAGTAGAGTGTTTGCGAAATGCGTTTGGGCGCGTCCCGAGGGGATCTTCCTGGGTTTATTTACAAGAGCTGCAGTATAAATTTCTTTGGAGGGCTTACGCCACTGATAAATGGGCGTTTCAGGCAGGCTTGCAGCCCGCCCCTACCTGCACCTGGTGTAAGCAGAGTGCTGGATCCTTCCTGCTTCGCTTCTGGGACTGTCCTACAGTGCAGGTCGTGTGGCGGCAGGCATGTGCTAAGATGGTGGGTTGGTTGGGCATAGGGGACATTTGCAAGCGAGATGTTTGTCTCTTTCATGAGTGGAGTCTGCTGGATCAGGTAGCCCCGGCGCATAAGGAAATCCTGGAGCGTGGCTTCCTGCTTGTCAAGAAGACTTTATTGAGTCACTGGCTGGAAGCTACGCCCCCAAGGGTGCTCATGTGGGAAAAGGCCCTGTTGGACTTGTTGTATATGGAAAAGTTAACAGCAAAGCAACAAGGTGGGAAAAAATGGGATAAATTCCTGGACCTATGGTCCCCAGTTATTCATAGTTTGACCCCCAGGGAGCGGAGTGTGGTTTTGAATATCTGACACACTTCCTGGAGTGGATACTTGGTGGGATGGGAAAGTGCACCTGCATGTGGGTTTTCAATGTAGAACATTTGTGGGTCTTCTGGACATGTATCTTTCCCGTTGCTCAGTTGGCTCTACTTCTGGGTTCCAGGAGTTCTGCCGTGCCGTGTTTCCTTTGTCAGGGTCATTTTGTTTTCTTTTTTTCTTGGAAACCCCGTGCTTCCTGTATGTATGTATGTGTTTGTTGCTTTGTATTGGGTGGGTGGGGGGGGGGATGGGGGGGAGTGAGGATCTTCGGGGGTCTGCTGTCAGTTGGGGAAAGCTTCTCCTAATACAATATTGTGTTTATTCTAATTATGTCATTTCTGAATCCCCTTCTCTATGATGGCTAAGATTCTGCTGTATCCCTGTATCATGGTTGATGTGTTGTTATATGGGTTTATGCTTGCCTTGCAAGTGTTTGTTTTGTTCATGCTACTTGTAAACTCAATAAAATAGATTTGAACTTAAATGCACCAAGAGGAGCCTCACAAGAAAGAAGAATCAAATTTAGTGTGTGTAGGTGAGCTCATTTCAGTTCAAAAAAGGATTTTCATGAAAATATTGTAATAAAACTTTAATTTTATAAGTCTATTTCCATTTATTTTGAGGTATTGCCTTATTTAACATAGTTACCTAAATTGTCAGGAAACGTGATGTCCTATGACAAAATGGAGGTCATTTTCGGATTCAGCGCACCAAAAAACATAAAGATTACATGGAATAACCAAAACAGCTCTCGAAAAAGTTTTTTGCAGACCTGTGTAATGATAGACTGTATCTCCAGGAACAAGCAGGAATGAGTCTTCACATATGGATTTCGTCGGTACCGACGGAGCCTGTGCGGTAACGCTCCCCAGCGTCCAATCAGAAAGCCTTTGGGAGCATCCCACAGCGCCTGCGTGCTGCCTTCCCGCCTTTCCCAACTGTCTCTCCTCAGTTCTTCTTTTTCCGCGGAGCCAGCAGGTCGTGTTCCTGTCACCGCAGAAGAATTTCTTTATTTTTCTTTATTTCTTTTGTGTCACGTCTGCCTTCTTCGACGCTGTACCGGTACCGTCGGTCTTTCTTTTCTTCTTTTAAAAAAAACAAACAAAAAACGTTTTTCTTTTTTCTTCAGGTACACTTGCGTTTTGGGCCTTAGGCCCAAAACATTTTTTCCTTAACATGGAAAAGCCTGCCTCAGGGTTTAAGAAGTGCACAAAATGTGGCGGTACCATTTCCGTCACCAACACCCACGACTGGTGTCTAAAATGTTTAGGTCCTGACCATTCCATCACAGGTTGTATGTCCTGTTCTATGATGTCTAAAAGGGGTCGGCAGAACCGAGCTGCCAAGCTCAGTACCCTGTTTCCCTCTGATGCGGCTTCGGTGGCATCGACGTCTTCCAGGGCTGCTTCTTCCTCACATGGATCTCAGGTAACTAAACATAAATCCAGCCGGTCCTCGAAGGGTAGATCTCCTTCTAAGCATCGAGATGCCTCTGGCATTGCCCTCGAGGATTCTGCACCGGCGAAATTACCCTGGCGGGCAGCTTCGGCCTCTAAAGCATCATCATCGGGGTTCCAGGATGATCTTGATGGCGTGGCCTCGACAGATCACCTGCTGCCATGCTCTGGGGTACCGGTGGCTTCCCCCGGTACCGACTTCCAATCATTGGCGGCATCAATGGATCAGAGGATTCTGTCCATAGAACGCAGTCTGGCGGCTTTCCTTGTGGCATCGACGCCCCTGGTACCGCAACAGACTACTTCACCGGTACCGGCTCTAGCACCGCCATCGGTACCGATCCCGGGTCTGGTGGCATCGGCTTCAGTGTCCGCTATGCCGGTACTCTGTCCTCTGAAGCTCTCCGGTACCGATACCCCGGTACCGGTTATTCCCGATACCGATCCCGGTTGGTACGGGTATCGGGCTTTGCAAGAGCATCCGGACAGACGATACTTCGATTCCTCTGAAGACTCTGAGGAGTCTGAAGATTCTGTCGATGCAGTGATGCTCCTTCCACAGGAGGAGTCCTCTCCTAAACAAAGGATATCTCCTCCAGAGGACTTGTCTTTTCAAGACTTCATCAGGGAGGTGGCTCGGGGCCTATCCATCACGGTGGCCCCTGAGACAGAACCCAGAGCCAAGGAGTTAGATATTTTACAATATCCTAAAACTCCTAAGGAGGCAGCTACCTTGCCTGTTCATGAGATTTTGTATGATCTCATGTTGAGGATGTGGGAAGCACCTCTTACCACCTCTCCTCATTCTCGCAGGTTAGATACCATGTATCATGTCCCTCCTTGTCCTGGTTTCCATAAAACTCAGTTTCCTCACCACTCTATTGTGGTTGAGTCTGCTATGAGAAAGATTAGAAGTGCCAAAAGACATGCCTCTAATCCTCCAGGACGTGAATGTAGAACCCTGGATGCTTTTGGATGTAGAGTCTTCCAAGCTTCCATGGTTGCTGCAAGAATTAATTCCTATAGTCTTTACATGGGAATGTTCCTAAAAGAAGTCACTGACCATTTGCAGACTTTAAGTCCTTTCATTTCTGAAGATAAAAGACAGGACTTTCTCACTGGGCTCAAACATGCCCAAGATATCTCCAAATTCTCCAACCGTGCAGCTTTCGACTCCTTTGAATGTGTAAGCAGAGCCTCAGCTATTGCCATAGGTGCACGTAGAATTGCTTGGCATCAAGCATCTGATTTGGAGATCTGGGTACAAGATGAATTGGGAAATATCCCTTGTACAGGTGAAAACCTGTTTGGAAAAGATTGGCAAGCAAAGGCCAATCAGATGGATGCTGAAAATTCTGCCTTGGATAGACTAACCAAGCCTACAGCTGCTCCTGTTAAGAAAAGGTTGTTCAAGAAAGCATCTTTTTCTAAAAAGGGAAGATTTTATCCTGCTTATGGTCAGCGGGCATCTTCTGCAGCTCAGTTCCCTACCAAACGTCAGCAATCATCCAAACAGAACAAAGCAAAGGCTGCTAGGCCTCCTCCAGTCCAGCAACCTCAGCCCCCTCAGGGCCTTTGACTTTCCGCTAGAGAACTTAGCCTTCCTGGCTCTGGAAGGACCAGAGCCCTCCACAATTCCAGGAAGGTTATGTCATTTTGCTCCCAGGTGGGGACAAATTACAGCAGAGCATTGGACACTCTCCATCATAAAAGAGGGGTACAAACTTCATTTTTCAAGCTTGCCCCCTCACACAGAGTGCACCAGTTCAATTCTCCAACCTCCCTCCTCAACCTGTTGGGGCAGGAGATTGCCACCCTTCTCGCCCAGGGGGCAATAGAGGAAATGCCTCTTCAACAACAGGGCACAGGGTTCTACTCCCCCTATTTTCTTATTCTAAAGAAAACAGGGGGCTACAGACCCATCTTAGATCTCAGAGAATTGAACAGATTCCTAGTCAAGGAAAAATTCAAAATGATTTCTCTGGGAACTCTGCTGCCATACCTTCAGAGTCAGGATTGGTTTTGTTCTCTAGATCTCAAGGATGCATACACCCATGTTCTCATCCATCCAACTCACAGAAGGTTCCTTCGGTTCCTTTTTCAAGAGAAGCACTATCAATACAGAGTGCTCCCTTTTGGTCTGGCCTCTGCACCAAGGGTGTTCACAAAATGCATGGCAGTGGTAGCTGCATTTCTGCGCGCTCTGGGAATATTTGTCTTCCCTTATTTGGAAGACTGGCTCATTCGAGCTCCCACTCAGTCAGAGGCCCAGAGTTCTCTAGCCTGCACAATGAGTATCCTTCAGTATTTAGGGCTGATAATAAACATCCCAAAATCCAATTTAACCCCTACTCAGTCCCTGGAGTTTATAGGGGCATTGCTGGATACCACAAAGGCAAGGGCCTATCTCCCCCAAGCCCATTGCCTTCGCTTGGTGCAGTTAGCTTCTCAAGCAGAGTTGAAGCCCCACTTAACTGCTCGAGAGATGTTACAGTTACTAGGCCACATGGCATCCACCATGCATGTGGTACCATATGCTCGCCTTCACATGAGGGCAGCTCAGTGGACTTTATCCACCCAATGGACCCAGGCATTAGACTGCCTGTCAGACAAAATAGCAAACAAAAGTTGCCTCATTTTGTCCCTCCAGTGGTGGAAGTCTCCTCAAAACCTGTTGCTGGGGTCCCCCTTTCAGCAGTCTCTACCCCAAGCAACTCTCACAACAGATGCTTCTCCAATGGGGTGGGGAGCTCATCTGCAAGACCTCTCCACCCAGGACATCTGGTCCCCACAGGAGAGTTGTTTACATATCAAGCTCTTGGAACTCAGAGCAGTCTTCCTTGCTCTGCGGGTGTTCCACACCCTGCTCAGCTACAAGACAGTCCTTATCCACACGGACAATCAGGTAGCCATGTTCTATGTGAACAAGCAGGGCGGAATTGGCTCTCTGTTGCTTTGCGACTGTGGGCCCTCGCCAGAGAGCATCAGATTCATCTTCTGGCAGTTTATCTTCCAGGCGTTCAAAACTCTTGGGCAGACAGGCTGAGTCGAGTTCTGCTTCCACACGAGTGGTCCCTACATGTGGACCAGGTGGCCAGGATTTTTCAGATTTGGGGAACCCCGGACATAGACTTCTTTAGAAGTCCGTGGAATGCCAAACTTCCCAGGTTCTGTTCCAGAACTCCGGCTCAGGGAGCTCAGGCAAGGGATGCTTTCCTCCTTCACTGGGGTCAAGACTTCCTGTATGCCTTTCCACCCATTCCCCTAATTCCCAAAACCCTGTTCAAGCTTCAAAGAGACAGAGGCCACATGATTCTCATAGCTCCACATTGGCCACGGCAAGTGTGGTACCCTCTGCTTCTACATCCCTCTCAAGCTCCCTCCCTGGAGTTAGGGTCTGCTCCAGATCTCCTATCTCAAGAGGACGGAATGTTATGGCATCCCAATCCCCAGTCTCTGCATCTCAGGGCTTGGTTACTGAAGGTCTAGATCTCCAAGATCTTCATCTTTCTCAACAGATGAAAGATGTTCTTTATGCTTCCAGAAAACCTTCCACTAGACGTTCTTATGCTTTCAAGTGGAAGAGGTTTACTATCTGGTGCTCTGAGAAGCGTCTTAACCCCCTTGCCATACCTCTGGAATCTTTGCTGGAGTATCTCCTCCATCTGTCTAATGCAGGCCTTAAGACAAATTCAGTAAGGGTCCATTTGAGTGCTATTGCAGCTTCCCTTAAGCCTCTCAATTGACAACCTATTTCCTCTCATCCTCTTGTAGCAAGGTTCATGAGAGGCCTCCTTTTAACAAAGCCTCCCATTAGACCACCTCCAGTGGCATGGGACTTAAACCTGGTTCTTGGTCAGCTCATGAGGCCGCCTTTTGAACCTTTGGCTACCATCTCCTTGAAATACCTTTCTTGGAAAGTTATCTTTCTCATTGCAATCACATCAGCACGTCATATTAGTGAATTGCAAGCACTCGTAGCTAATCCACCTTATACAAGGTTCCATCATGACAAGGTAGTCCTTAGGACTCATCCACACTTTATGCCTAAGGTGGTCTCGCCTTTTCACCTCAACCAGGAGGTCTACCTACCTGTCTTTTTTCCAGGACCTCATGCATCAAGTGCAGAGAGGAATCTTCATACCCTGGACTGTAAAAGAGCTCTGGCTTTTTACTTACAGAGGACACAGCAACATAGAAAGTCCTCTCAGCTCTTTGTTGCCTTTGATCCTTCTCATTTGGGACTACCAGTCTCCATGAGAACACTATCTAACTGGATTGCCCAGTGTATTTCTTTCGTCTATCAGAGTAAGACCCTTTCTCTGGAGGGCCATGTCACAGCTCACAATGTGAGAGCCATGGCAGCCTCAATGGCTCATCTGAACTCTGTGTCTATTGACATCTGTCGAGCAGCCACTTGAGCCTCGGTTCATACCTTCACAGCCCATTACTGCTTGGACAAGGACTCCCGCCGGGATGCCTTGTTTGGTCAGGCTGTTCTCAAACACCTGTTCCATACTTAATCAACTCCTACTCACCATCCCTGATAGGATGTCAGAGATCCATGTGGGGAAGTGGAGCCCTGTCCCAGGGACACACAACTTCTGGGGTCTCTCCCGGGCATCTAAAGCTAGGGAGTCCCCATATGTGAAGACTCATTCCTGCTTGTTCCTGGAGATAGCACAGTTACTTACCTGTAACAGGTGATCTCTGGGAACAGCAGGAATAAGTCTTCACAACCCACCCACCTCCCCTAGGAGTTGTATCTCTCTGTCTATCTTTCCTTTCCCTCTCTCTCTCTCTCTCTCTCTTTGTCTCAGCTTTAAAACTCAACTGAGGAGAGACAGTTGGGAAAGGCGGGAAGGCAGCACGCAGACGCTGTGGGATGCTCCCAAAGGCTTTCTGATTGGACACTGGGGAGCGTTCCCGCGCAGGCTCCGTCGGTACCAATGAAACCCATATGTGAAGACTTATTCCTGCTGTTCCCAGAGATCACCTGTTACAGGTAAGTAACTGTGCTATATCCAATGGGAATGTACTTTTATGATGGGTGCTGTACCCTCCATTCACGATGGCACACTGTTACAAACTTCAGTATGAACAGGCCATTTTTCTTGCCTTCCCTATGGAGTAGCACACAACTGTGTAAGACACATATGATATTGCAAGGGTTCAATCTGTGCAGAGTTTCCAGTGCTCATTCCAGGCAGTAGTGTTTCACCACCATTTCCATGAGGATATACTCTGTAATTGCTTGCACACACTTGCTGTCCTTGCAGCACAGCATCTATATATGTTACAGTTCATATACATTGAATTGCCATGGTTATGATATACTCACAACCATGCCAGAGCCTCACCAGCGGTCACTTGCAGCAATCAGAATCTGTACCAGTATGCAAAGGTATTGTTCAGGGATACAAAAGCAGGATGTGAGCAGACATGTAAGTCATTGTGTCCACAGTGATGAGGAAGTCACAGCACAATGGCTGGAACATTGGTGTGAGGCAGGGCTGGCCCGAGATTTGGTCCAAATTGCCATAGGCAAACCTCCGCTGTCAAAATCTAGCATTTAGCTTTGAATGCCCTGCTTTTGCTGCCCTAGGCAACAGCCTAGGTTTGCCTAGTTGTTGGGCTGGTCCTGGTGTGAGGGACAAAGATGGCAGCTTTCAACCAAAATAGGCTTTCCTACTGTAATCATATATCACTTAGATGTTCATGGAACCTGCATAAGTAGTGCTATCTAAGTCAGCATCATGAGGTTGGCAACATTCCTTTCTACCAACAGAAGGTAGTAGTGGAAGTAGCATGTTGCACAAATGAGCACAAATATAGTAACATAGTAAATGACAGCAGATAAAGACCAGTATGCTCCATCTAGTCTATCCAGTAAGATGGCAAGAGTAGGTGCACCTGCTGCTCCGTGCAGGTCACCCCTCCCCATGTCTTTGTTTAGGGGTGAACCCACCGCTCCGTGTAGGACACCCCTGTTTGTTGAGAAATTAGATATATTTTGATTTTATCCTGTTGCTGTAAAGGGATCCACTATGTCTGTCCCATGCCATTTTTAATTCTGTCACTGTATTTGCTCCCACCACTTCCATCGGGAGGGTATTCCAAGCATCCACCACCCTTTCAGTGAAAAAATATTTCCTGACATTGCCTTTCAATTTACCCCCTTGCAGCTTCATGTTATGCCGTCTAGTTTTACAGCTTCCCTGTCTTTGGAAGAGGTTTGTTTGTTCATTAATTCTCTTTAAGTATTTAAAGGTCTGAATCTTATCTCCTCTATCCATCCTCTCCTCCAGAGTGTACATATTTAGGTCTTCAAGTCTCTTCTCATAAGGCTTCTGCCGGAGGCTCCAAATCATTTTGGTCGCCTTCCTCTGAACCTTTTCCAGTCTTTTTACACCCTTTGCGAGATATGGTCTCCAAAACTGAACACAGTTTTCCAAGTGAGGCCTCACCAGTGACTTATACAGTGGCATTAGTACCTCTTCCTTTCTGCTGGTAATTCCTCTTTGTATGCAGCCCAACATCCTCCTGGCTTTTGCCACTGCCTTGTCGCACTATTTTGCCACCTTGAGATCCTCAGAAATAATCACACCAAGGTCCTTGTCCTTCTGGTCCGAGCACACCAACCTCTCGCCCCCTATTGCGTACATTTCCCTTGGATTTCTGCTTCCCAAGTGCATGACACTGCACTTCTTCGCATTAAATCTTAACTGCCAAGCATTAGACCATTCTTCCAGCTTTTGTAGATCTTTCCTCATGTTATCCATTCCCTCAGGGGAGTCCACTCTGTTGCAAATTTTTGTATCATCTGCAAAAAGACAGACTTTTCCATTCAGTCCTTCAGCAATATCACTCACAAATACATTGAACAGTGCCAGGCCCAGGACCAAACCCTGGGGCACCCTGCTAATCACCCTCCTTTCATCCGAGTGAGCTCCATTTACCATCGCCTTCTGATGTCTGTCAGTCAACCAATTTCTGATCCAGTTCACCACCTTGGGACCCATCCCCAAACTATTGAGTTTATTGATAAGCCTCCTATGAGGAACAGCATCAAAGGCTTTGCTGAAATCCAGGTAGATAACATCCATCGCATGCCCCTGATCTAGCTCCCTGGTCACCCAGTCAAAGAACTCAATCAGATTTGTTTGGCAAGATCATCCTTTGGTAAAACCATGTTGCCTCAGGTCTTGCAACCTGTTGGTTTTGAGAAAGTCCACTGTTCTCTCTTTCAGAAGTGCCTCCATTACTTTTCCCGCCACCAAGGTAAGGCTCACCGGCCTGTAGTTTGTCACTTCTTCCCTGTCACCACTTTTGTGAAGATTTACCACATCAGCCCTTCTCCAGTCCTGAAGAACTTCTCCTGTTTCCAATAATCTGTTGAAAACATCCTTTAACGGCCATTCAAGAACCTCTCTGAACTCTTTCAGTATCCTGGGATGTATCCCATCCGGTCCCATGGCCTTGTCCACTTTCAGTTTTGCAAGTTGTTCTAACACATCATCTTCTGTGAATGGTATGGTATCTACTTCATTCCCATTTTTATATTTGGGAGTGACAGGTGGTCCTTCTCCAGGATTTTCTTTAGTAAAAACAGAGCAGAAGTATTTGTTTAGCAATTTTGCTTTTTCAATGTCACTTTCCATGAGTCCATTCCCAGCACTTCTGAGTCCTGCAATTCCACCTCTGATTTTCCTCCTCTCCCGAATATACCTGAAGAAAGTTGTGACCTTACAGCAGTAATGGCATCCCTGCTCCTAATGACTTTCTGTTGTCCTCTGGGACTGCATCCCATTATACAGGTGTGAGATATTCCAGTTGTGGCTGGCTACCTAGCTATTTCATCACAAGCCTAATCAGTGCATTATTGTCCAGTCTGCATAGTTTCTTAATGCATCTTCCCAGATTCACATTTTAACTGTTGGGATATAACAAATCTCCAACTCTTTTCCTGCATCCATTACATGAGTCCAATGGCAATGATTTTCTATGTGGTGGGACAGCTCTCCACAACTACAAATAATGCCCACTTTCCATCTCTTTTTACCTAAACACTACGGGACCAGCTTCCGCATGATAACTGCTAACGGGTGCCGATAACGCCAGTTAACAGGATCTTTGATCCCTTAACTCTCTTTAGTAAACATACCCCATAGTGTCAATAAAACAAATCAAAGGTATTCAATAAGAACATACATAGAATAAAGTAAAACAATAAAAGAAATCCTGATTTAAAAAGTGTTCATTGGAAAAAATTAAAATATTAAGAACATATACATACATAACAAGAGTATATATACCAAAAGTGCAAGTAAGTACAAACGTAAGTCTTGAAAAAGCATGTAGGGTAAAGTGAAACTAAGAAGAGGACTATAGGTGGACCAAACTACAAAAGCGTCTTTTCTCATTCTCTCTTTGCCTGCCTTATCAATGCCTTGCATCTAACTTGCTAGTGTTTGTTGTTTCCCATTTTTGTCATTTGGCTCCTTTTTCCATTTCCTGAAAGATGCTTTTTTGGCTACAACAGCCTCTCTGACCTCCTCTTTAAACCATGCTGGCAGTTTTTGGTCTTCCTTCCACTTTTCTTAAAGCATGGAATATATCTGGTCTGGGCTTCTAAGATAGTATTTTTAAATAATGCCCAACCTTGAAATACATCTTTAACCTTTGCAGCTGCTCCTCTTAGTATTTTCTTAACTATTTTCTTCAGTTTGTCATAGTCTCCCTTTGAAAGTTAAAAGATAGTACTGTGAATTTCTTTGCCATCCTTCTTTCACTTATTAAATCAGACGCGATGATCACTACTGCCAGTGGCCCCAACACCCTTTTTTCTTGCACCAGATCTTGTGTTCCACTAAGGGCTAGGTCATGAACCAGCTGCTCCAAGAAGCAGTCATTTGTTTCATCTAGAAACTTTATCTCCCTAACATGTCCTGCAGTGGCATTGACTCAGTTGATATCTGGGTAATTGAAATGTGTTGTAATTTTGTTAGCTTCCCTAATTTTTTTAAGCATTTCATCTGTTCATTCTGGCCAGGCAGTCGGTAGTACACCCGCACTGTCATCACCTTCCCCTTTATACATGGGATTTCTATCCATAGAGATTCTACAGTATATTTTGTTTCATGCAAAACTTTGATCCTGTGTGACTTGATGCCTTCCCTAACATAGAGCTCAACTTCTCCATTAATTTGATCTACGCTATCATAAAAACACAAGAAAGTCCTGGTCCATATTGAGGCCAAGGGGCGCCAGGGACCCCAAATTAAAAATATACTTTTGTTCTAGTTGTAGCAGAACTTTCTCTTTATCTCCTCCTCTCCTATGGGGTCTAACCATTCTGATGATGAAAACTTTGAGATCTGATAGTGTGTGGTGTTACTCCAGTGTGCCACAAAGGGCTTATCCACAATTTTTCTCCTGAGACCTGTCAGACGGCTGCCTAGGGTGAGAACTTACACAATCTTGACGATGCATATATTCATATGATTCTTGCAAGGTATTGTGGGTAATGTAGTTCTTTCACTCCAAACACAGCTGAAGACAATAATTGAGTTGTGAAACCAGTGGTTAAAGCCAATAAAATACTTCTTTTATTGATGGGGTTTAATTCACCCAGCACAAGTATGCTTGTTAGCAATATAAATGAGGTTACTTGCTTGCAGTGTTTAAATGGATAACATAAAGTCACAAAGCAAATCAGGAAACAACCTTCAGCATGTCAGGCAATAAGCTAATGTTTTCTTAGCAAATAATTACCAAATGAAAAGGCACAAAGAAATGAATAAACTTTGCTTGTTAGGTTAACTTCTGCTTATTTTCCACGCAGATCCCAGCAGTGATTCTCCCTTGCTCACACACACAATCAGGTGCAGCTTTAATTACTATCAATTGACCAGCTGAAAGCCTTTAGCTGGCTGGCTGCTACTGTGTGAACCCAAATCCTGCTTTAAGAGCTGTTTTCAGTGGAAATAAGAACAAAGTTAGGTTTCTTTGTGATGGCTGAGGTGTTTGCTCACAGAAAGCTAGCAATAGCACTTAGATAGAGAACAGTCCATGTAATGAATAGTTTCATCTGCTGTATCTCCCCCTTCATCAATCAGCATAGGGTCACTATCATACATTGGCACAGACGAGTCTTTCATTAAGGCACTATCATGAGAATGCTTATTCCCTTGCTGCCATTCACTATTATAGATAGGGTCTGGATCAGTGTTCATACCTGAGCCTCTCCTGCTATCATAATTCCTCTCTGTATATCCTGGCCAGTATGTAATCCAATTCTGATGTCCAGCCTTCCAATCTTGATCCCTGGACACTGGATCTCCTCTCACATACCTTCTGGCATAGGTCTGAAAGTCCTTTCCACGTGCAGTCTTCTCTCTTCCAGGTAGCCACTGGTGATTCCTATCTCTGCCAATCCATTCCTCTGGCTGACTCCAGTCCAATGGACTCTGCTGGCATTTGGAATACCTCCCAGTATAGGTACTGCCTTGGACTCTCCCAGACCGTCCAATGGGCTTTCTTCTCTTCCTTCCAGAGAGTTTCCTTCTTTCTCTATCCGCTTGGCTTGGCTTCTGTTTCTCCAGGTGATGCTTAAACCTGTAGCTGGGCTGGAGCTTGTAGCCGTTGCTGAAGCTCTCCCTGAAGCTCTTTCTGTAGCTATTATCTGAAGAATAAGCTCTATTCTTATTCTGTCCTAATGTGTGCTCCTCCCTAACACAGCGCAGCTGTGTTGAATCAGGCCCTGCCCTTTGAGATGAGTGCTTAGGGATTACCTCATAGCTCTCTTGATTGCACACACGTTTTCTCACTTCAGCCCCTCTCATGGCTGCTGGAAACCTGGTGCATTCTGGAACTGGTAGTCTTTTATGTGAAAACTCTGTTTTCTTGCTTCTACCAGAACTGACAGGTTGCTTGTTCAGAGTCACATCATCTTTTCTATAGCTCCTACCTGAGCTATGATAAGCTTCCTTATCACAGACCTTATGTTCAATGATATGAGTACATATGCAGCGCTTTGTCTTGCCCATACAACAATTTGCAGGGACAGATAATCACATAGATGACTTAATGAGATTCGCAATTAGAGAAGTCAGAAAGAATCTCTTATTGGAGGCAGGGGGTACCAAAAAATTCCTTGGTGATCAGAAAGTGGTCACACACAGAACAGTGCCCACACTTTTTAGTGCCCTTTTATTTTAGGGGAGGCATGTGGTACTGAAAGTGCAGAGGGAACCAGTAAGTTAGCTAGATTTGTGCTTCTCTTGTAAGCTACTGTGAATTGACTAGTGCTAAGGGAGGGCATAGTGGAGAAGATGTGCCATTCATCTCTTAAGATCCTTGTAATATCTTTTGATAAATTAAAAAATGTGAGGGAACAAACCAGTCTGTCATTTGTCTTGCATGCAGAACCCTGCAAGAGCGTAGAACAGTCTGGCAATTTAATGATTAGTTCCTGAGGTTGTGCTCATCCTCCAGCAGCTTTGGAGACTGAGAAATGTCATCCTTTTGATGACCCTAGTATAAATATAGAGGGACCGCCTTTTCACTTCAGTTCTCTGTCTCCAAGCAGCTGAAGGGTGGTGAGCAATGTTCCCTCTAATTTTCTGTAGGCTGTGTGCGCATAAAATATCAGCTGTGCAGCTTTTAAAGGAAGGTTAAATTTTTGTGCGCCACATAACGACACTCAGAGTTACATACTTTAAAATTTGACTACACATCAGAATACAGTATGTACACCACATTGATTGCACTAGAAAACATTGTAGAACTTGTGAAAACCATAAATACAAAACAACTTTTACATTTTAAGACGTCTGTGTTGTTTTCTATCAGAATCAAAACCATAATTTTTGTGCGCTCTGTTGTAAAGTATGTGCGCTCGCTCGGCGAGCATAGAGCCCTGGAAACACTTCTTACCAAGGCCATCCAGGTTACGGGCCTCCCTGCCAGGAGGCACCGAGGAGTGCATCTTCTGACTCTTAAGACGATGCATGGCCGATTCCACTACCATGGAATGGTGTGGTAGCTGTGCCTTTTGAAAGCCAGGGCTCTTGCGGACTCGATAGATAGAATCGACCCGCTTGCTCAGGACCGGCGAGGAGGCCGGACTCTCCCACATGCGGAAGAGTAGTCGTTCCAGCATAGGAGGAACCGGTACAGTAAAGTGTTCCCTCGCGGGAGAGTCATACTGGAGGGCGTCGAGCTCTTCGGCTCGAGGCTCCTCCTCGGGATCCGCAGGAAGGCCAAAGCCTTGGCCATATCCCTAACGAAGTCCGAGAACCGGGCATCCTCCGGGGGGGACTGTTTCCGAGGCTCGGACTCCGGTGAGTCCGAGGGGACACACCGAGTCCGGAAAGAATCAGGTGACTCTTCCTCTTCAGACTCCCAGACCGACTCCGACGAGGACTCGGTGGGGTCGGCCCGGGCAGGGCGCGGCGCCTGCCGCCCCGACGCCGAGGGAGTCGGCGTCGGCGACCTCGGTCCCGAACAGGAGGCCGAGGGTGACCTCGACCGAGGATCGACTCGAGTTCTCATCGACTCGAGGATCGGCTCGGTCTCCGGGGTCGACTTGGACGTCGACGTCCCGGCGGTCGGGGCAGCGGCGCCAGCGAGGCCAGCGAGCAGTGCCCGCTGCTGGTCCATGAAGGCAGACAGTCTGCTCTCCAAGGCCGTCAACCTGAGTCCGAGCTCAGGTGACCCAGCAGCCCCCGACTCGGGCCCCGACGGCGGCTGTCGCGGAGGCGAGTCCAGAAGGACTACAGGACTTACCCGAGCAGGCATCTCCGACTCCAGGCGAGGTCGCTTCGGGAGGTGTTCCTTCTCCAAGGACCCGGGGCGGCTATCGGGGCTATGCGACCTGGCCCTCGCGGAACCAGGAGCGTCCACCGACGCCGCCCTCGCGGGTTTCACCGTCCGACGATGGTCCCCGGAGGGAGAACCCCGGTCGGAGGAACTCCGGCGACGGTCCGAGCTGGAGCCTTTTGACGCGGAGGCCTCCGACGAGGTCCGGGTACGGCTGGGGTCAGCGAAGATTCGATCACGCTGGTGCCGCCGACTTCTCAACGCTTTTGAGGACATTTTGCCGCAGGGCCCACAGATCAGTTCCTCATGATCCGGGCCCAGGCAGCGGAGGCAAAAGTCGTGTGTGTCAGTTAGTGACATATTTCGGTCACACTGACCACACCGCTTAAAGCCACTGGCAGCCATCGGGGGAAAAAGGACCCCTGCGAGGTCAAAGGACCGGGCTGCCAGGGAAAAATCGAAAACGAAAGCTGACAAAGTCAGAAAAACCGAAAAAAAGTAAGAGGACTCGTGACCGGCGTCGCGAGTCCGGGCGGGAAAACGATCGGCGTCGAACTGAAGGAAAAAGAAGAAAATAAAGAAGAAAATCGACTTTTTCGCGGGGACAAGACGGGGACGTCTGTAGGGCTCCGCGGAAAAAAGAAGACTGGCTAAGATGGCACCCTCGGGCGGGAAGACGACCGCGCATGCGCGCTGCAATTCCCAAAGGCTTTCTTTGAAAGCTGGGGAAAATTGCTCCGCGAGGGCTCCGTCGGCGCCGACGTCACCCATAAGTGAGGACTGACTTCCTGCTTGGTCCTGGAGAACACCTGTTACAGGTGAGTAACTACGCTTTTTGTGCGCTCTGTTGTAAAGTATGTGCGCTCGCTCGGCGAGGTGTGTGCGCGCGCACATGCGCACAGCTTAGAGGGAACAGTGGTGGTGAGCCCAGAGGATAAGGGCTCACTAGAGGAGCAATTAAGAATTTTTTGGTTAGAGAGTGAGGGAGAATTTTGATAGCTTTGAAATTTAAATTTGATTTTTATTTTCGGGGTCTGTGTCTTTAATTACTTCAGTGAGTGTGCCCCCCCTCACGGTTCGTGGTCAGGAGAGAGAAAGGAGGCAGCACCGAGAGACCACTGTCGAAGGAGGTGAATGGACTCCAGTTCCCGATCCCACATAGATGGGTGAGGAACCGGGGGCCGGAGGCTCTGCAGCGCGCCAGAAGTCTTGCCTGTGAGCGTGCAGAGCTGACGGCAGCTGATCGGGGGGAAGTGGCGGCTGAGGACAGAAAGCCAAGCCTGGCCGTGAAGGAGGTCTGACCGGACAGCGGCGAAGGTCCGAGTAAGCCTGCGGCAGCGGGGTGAGCTTAAGCCCCGTCAAGGTAAGCTGCCGGGCGACAGGACACAGGTCCACTGTGCGCGTGTAACTTTGCAGGCCCGACCGCGTGGTTCAGCGTGGGAAGCGCCGTTCGGCATCGAGCAGGCTAAAAGGTCTCTGTTTTTGGGTGCAGAGCTTCGTTTTGGCATAGTTTCTTCAGCACTTGCCTGGAGCAACCTTATAGACTGAAGATTGGTGGTTGAATGTAAAAAAAAAAAAAAAAAAAAGGTTTTAAAGGGGTACCAACAAACGGAGGTAAGGATTGATAGAGGGGTCTGGAGCCTGGATAGGATAGAGGCTACAGAGTCACTTATTGATATCCATTCTTTTATCCCCTTGTATAGAGATGCCCTCTAGACCGCAGTGTGTGCTCTGTGGTGCTAGAAGGGGGGCGGTCTCAGACACAGGAATGTGCAGAGGCTGTATCCTGGAGGCGACCACAATGGAGCAAGCCTTAGAGGTGGTATCAGAGGTGCCTAAAGCGGTGATAGAATCTTTGCAGGTACCAGGGTCTCCAGCCGAACAGCTGGTGGAGCCCGTAGCGGGGCCCTCCTCTGCTCCAGATTTCCCCCCTGCCCCGGCGCCGATGCTGGGGGGTCTGGAGGCAATTTTTCCCCCTGGCCTTTGTTACCCTAATACAGCAAGCGTTCGGGGGAGTGAAGAGACCCTTCCCGTCTTCAGCTTCGAAGGCGCAGCTGGAGGAGAAGGGGTCTGGTACCTTGGTTGCTATGGGTTCTGCAAGGGTTCCAGCTAAGAGGACCAAGTTGGACAGGGACCCGGATCAGTTGGTGGTGTCCGAGGTGCTCCTGTTGGAAGAGGGAGAGCAGGACCTGGAGTGCGAGGAGGAGTTAGAGGAAGGAGAGATCGTGGAACAGGAAGACCAGGCTAGGGTGGTCCGGATTTTCCACAGCGAGGAATTACTAGCCCTCATTTCAGAGACGCTCAAGGCGTTTAATATGCCAGTGGGGGGGGGGGGGGCGGCAGAGGATGAGACTTTGGAAGATCCCTTGTTGCTGACCTTTCGGAAGACGCAAAGGGCGTTTCCAATACACAAGGTTGTTAAGGAAATGATTCAAGGAGAATGGGATTTGCCGGAGGTGCTCTCAAGGGATCCAGGGTTATGGGCCGCCTTTACCCGCTGGTAGAGCAGGATAAGGAGTTGTTTCAGTCCCCGAGGATGGATGAAGCTGTTGCGGCTGTTATTAAGAAAACTACCATTCCGTTAGAGGGTAGCACGGCTCTTAAGGAAGCCCAGGATAGGAAGTTGGATACCTTACTGAAGCAGGTTTTTGACGTGAGCGCACTATCAGTACAAGCCTCTATTTGTGGAGCATGGGTCGCTAGAGCTTGTTTGCGTTGGTCGCAGCGGATACAAGGAGAACAGATGGGGGCGGTGGCTGCTGAAGCGGCCCAGCTAGAGTCAGGGATGGCCTATTTGGAAGATATCCATTACGACCTTATCCGGGGGGTTATCAAACAGTATGGCTTCGGTGGTGGCGGCACAGCGGAATTTGTGGCTGCGCAACTGGGCAGCAGATAGTTCGTCTAAAGCTAGGCTGAGTAAGCTGCCGTTCAGGGGAAAACTTCTGTTCGGGGAAGATCTAGATAAGCTGGTGAAGGACCTAGGCGAATCCAAAGGGGGCCGGCTTCCGGAGGATAAGCAGAAACAGGGGCATCCAACTTTGCAGCGGGAGTTTTGCCGTTTTCGTTCCCCTAGATTCAACCAAAACCAGAGGGGGCATTTTCCCTATCGAAGCCAGACTTTCAGGGGTTTTGAGGAGTAGGCAGAGGATTTGCGGCCTCCTCTTCAACTCTCAGGAAGACGCAATGAAGCGAGGGGGGCCCAGGTAGGAGTGGTACTGGTAGGGGGTCAATTGAGAGATTTTTATCCTGCCTGGGTCCAGATAACATCGGACCAGTGGGTGCTGGAGGTTATCCGCGAAGGCTATGCTCTGGAGTTGCTGCGGCCGGTAACCGACTTGTTCGTCCAGTCCCCCTGCAAAGTGTATCCCAAATTTGAAGCCATGAAACAGACAGTAGTGAGACTAGTAGCCCTCAAGGCAATAGTGCCGGTTCCCACAGACGAATACGGTTCCAATGTAGTTTACATTGTAACTTAAACTTGGTAATGTACATTAAACAGGGACATTGATAACTTGGATTTTTTTGAGGCAATGAGGGTTAAGTGGCTTGCCCAAGGCCACAAGGAGTGCTAGTAGGAATTAAAACCTGGTCGCTTGGTTCCCAAGTCAGTGCTCTAACCATTAGGCCACTCCATTTGTGTTCAAAATCAGCCACATCAGGAGTCATAGCAGAGCCCATAGCTACACCCTGGATCTGTTTGTACAATAGTTCTCTGAAGCAAAAAATAGTTCTGTCAGAGCTAACATAGCTAGCTGCATCAGATAACCAGTGGGAATCCTCGTATGCGTAACTCACTCCAAAAGAACATCTTCCAGTATGTCCAAAGCAGCTTGTTGCAGTACGTTGGTATACAAGGATGTAATGTCCATGGTCACCAGGATCAGTTGGTCATGGTACCCCGAAAAATTATCCAAAATATGTGTCATAGGGGACAAGTCCCTCACATAGGAGGGCATCTTGGACACGAAAGGCCTAAAAAAAAACCCATCTAAATATTTGTATATATGCCTCTTGGGTCCTGCACATAGAACGGGAAGAATTTCTGAGAATGCTACACTGGAAGTTCTGGATTTCAACTTTCTATCTAAAAGCTTAAATTTAGCTTCCAGAACCTCCCTCTCACACTTTCGTGTGTCATTGGTATCAAGATGTACTAAGACGACAGGCTCACCCCCAGCATTATTAAAACCTTATCTATGTTGTGCGTGAGGTTCGCTACCTTCGAACCAGGCAGGCATGTTACCAGGCGAACCTCACATCCACCAGCCATCCAGCTATCTACATGCCTAATGATCAAATCACCAACTATAATGGACATTCAAACCCTCCCTTAATGGGCACATAGCCCTAGAGACATGTCCTCGGTGCGAGAGGGTATTATATCACTTGCAGGACAGGTCCTAGCTATAGGATCGTTTGCTGCCATACCAAGGTGATGCTCTCCTTCCACGTGACCTCTCTCCTCCATGGCAGCAGAAAGGCTGCCAGACTGGAGGTGGGACTTCTCTACTACATCCCTGTAGGTCTCATCTATATACCTCTCTGTCTGCCTCAGCTGCTTTCAGAGATTGGACTAATTTCCTGAGAGCAAAGAGCTCTTTGTACCTAGTGCACGTATAAGACCTCTCACTAACTGCCATTAATTTTAAATGAAGGCTGGTTTGTTATATTAAGCCCTAACTGCCTTTAATTTTAATGAACACTGGCTAGTAATAGTAAGCCCTAACTGTCTTTAATAGTAATTCCTAACTGCCTTTAATTTTTTTTTAATGTAATAAATTTTATTAAGCAGAGTCAGATAACTTACATTCCAACACAACAATCCAGAACAGTGAGGTACGACATCACCCCATTCTTACATCTTCGTCAACCATCCATTGAGGGACAGGACAGGATATCGACCACTATTAAGCAGTCAGTACAAGTAACAAAGCTTATAAATAATAGAACAAAGGTGTGCAGTAGACTCTACTCATTTATCCCCTCCCCCCACTGTTCCCACCCAGTTCCCCCCCCTCCCCCCCAACCCTTCTGATCCATCTACCCCAAAAAGCAGGGAAGAAGAAAAGAGGAAGAGAAAAGGTGACAGACCCTAGGGAAGAAACATTCTAGTGAGGGACAAACAGCATTCCAATGACCAGCTCGGGTTCATTAACCCTCAAGAAACCTCCTGAAACACTTATCTCCAAAGGTCCTCTTCCGTAAAGGACTGTCCTCGAACTGTAGCAGTAATCTTCTCCAACCAATAGATTTCCCAACATTTAGAACGCCATTCTGTAAGAGACGGTGCTCTACTACGCTTCCAAAAACGAGCAATCACTGATCTGGCTGCTAGAAGGAGCGATTGGACCAGATTCTGAAGAGGACTCTTATAAGTGGATTCAGGAAAACCACCTAATACACAAGACTCCATATCAAAGGGGAGGTTAACCTGAAACCTCTCAGTAACATGTCCCACCACCAACCTCCAATAACGTTGAATGTGAAGACATTGCCACCACATATGATCAAAAGACCCTCGGCGTCCACACAGTCGCCAACAAAGCGAATCATCAGCCCTTCTCTGATGGAAAAGATCTACTGGCGTTATAGATAGACAAAGTATCCTAAGTTGTGTGTGGATTAACCCCAATGATAAAGAACATGAATGTGAATAGGAATAAACTTTGAGCCAGAACTCCTGTTCCTTCCCCGGTAAAGTCGCCTCCCATCTCTGATGAGGAAATTTCAAAGTAGGAAGAACAGGCAAGTCAGCCGCCATATGCCTGTACAGCCGAGCAACGAAAGCGGTGAGTTTCCTGGACACAAAAAGGTCTTGCTCCCAACACCTAGGGCTCTGAGATACGTCATCTACCGAAAACTTGGTTCTCAAACAATGGGATATTTGCAAATACTGGAACGGAGAGAGTTGGAGACCCAGATTCTCCTCGAGCCTCTTCTTAGAGGCCGGACACGCGTTCTCATATAAGGAGGAAAGTTTTGTCCTTAGAAGTTCTGAGTTTATTTCTTTATGCATGGTTCGGATAAACCCCAAGGCCCCCAAAATGGTAAAGGGCGAATGGGAAGCAGATAAACACAGCTGCTTACATATCCTCCTCCACGCCTCCCAGCAGAGGCCGAGAAACACATGTGCTGCTTGCACCTGAGTTACCTCTTGGGGATCACTAAGAAAGGGTACAGCTACCAATGGAATCGGGCGTAGCCAGTCCTCTTCTAACAAAACCCATTCTGCCCCTGGGTGAATTCTCCACAACAGTAACAATCTCAGACATATACAAGAGTAATATAATTCCAGATCAGAGAGGCCCATCCCTCCAGAACCTTTGGGAGTCGTGAGTATTCTCCAGCTAAGCAGGGGACATTTCCCCATCCACAGAAACCGCCTCACAGCCTGCCGAAGGGACTTAAAAAACGTGTTTGGAAGAGAAATAGGCAATTGCATAAACATAAAAAGTAATTTTGGTAAGACCAACATCTTATAAGTATTAATAAGGCCTAACCAAGAAACCGAACACAGATTCCACCTTTCCATATCAACCTTAACCGATTTCAAAAGGGGGAGATAATTCAAACTATACAACCTCGATATATCTCGATGTATTACAATGCCCAGGTACCTAAAGTGGTCCACCACCGGGAAATTCCCATCGTTAGGGAGAGCTTCGGTGGAGGAACAGGACAAGCAACTAAGTAGAGTGGACTTCTGTCTGTTGACAGTAAACCCAGACACCAAAGAGAAGCGTTCTAAGATGCTTAGTACAATGGGTAAAGATCTAGAGGGCTCACTGAAGTAGATCAGTGTGTCATCTGCATATAAAGAAATGGCGTGCCATTCAGAGCCCAGATGGATACCTATGTCCTCTGCTCGTAACCTAATATGAGCTGCTAAAGGTTCCATTGCAAGGGCAAACAATAACGGAGAAAGGGGGCATCCTTGTCTTGTGCCTCTACCTAAGCGAAAGGGTGATGAACTAGCACCATTTGACAGACACCACTGCCTGGGGGTTGGCGTATAACGAAGCAATCCATGTACAAAAAGCGATCCCAAAGCCGAATTCCCGGAGGACTTGTAGGAGGTAAGGCCATTCTAGTTTATCAAAGGCTTTTTCCGCATCTAGTGATAGAATGTTAAATGATCCCGCTTTACAGTTTATTCTCTGTAAGACATTGATTAATCTACGCACATTCTCAAACCCATATCTGTGTTTTATGAAACCAGTTTGGTTCGGGTGAACGATGTCTGGAATTAACGTGGCTAGGCGGTTAGCTAAAATCGTGGTGAAGATTCTGTAATCCAAGTTCAGTAGAGAAATCGGTCGATAGTTGGAGCACTGCAAAGAGTCTTTGTCAGCTTTAGGGATTACAATAATATTTGCATGATAAAAGGATTCTGGAAGAATTTTTTTTGGAAAGAATTTCGTTAAAGACTGTCAGTAGAGTTGGAGCGAACAGATCCAGGAATATCTTATATAGTTCTGTCGGCAAGAAATCTGGTCCTGCCGCCTTAGCAGACTTGAGGTTCTTCATCGCTTGCTGAAACTCTTGCAATGTAAACGGGCGGTCTAATTGTTCCCTTCCTTCTGCAGACAGCTGAGGGAGAGAAGCCTCCTTCAACCACTCAGAAATATCAGTGTGTGTTGCTGACGACTCACTAGCATATAGCTGCTCATAAAATTTAGCAAAGGTGGACGCAATATCATGAGATGCATATAAAATCTGACCCTGCGGGGATTTAATAGCATCAACCCTATGACGTTACCATTGCCGTTTTAATTGCCACATCAACAGCTTGCCGGCTTTATTTCCCTGTTCATAATAACGTTGCTTAGTGCGCAGGAAAAGCAAGGCCACTCGATCGGTCTCCAGCGCTGCTAATTCCCCCCTACGTCTAGTCAAATTCCACGCCTTATCTCCCCCCCCCCCCCTTCCTGTGTTTTCTTTCAAACTCTGCAATCTCTTTCCTCAAGTCCTCCTGTTGGGCTACTAAACGTTTCTTAAAAGCACTCGACAGGGAAATGAGATGTCTCCGCAGAACCGCTTTCCCCGCATTCCATAAGAGAGCTCTAGAGACCTCCGAGGAGTCATTAAATTTCAAATATTCCATCCATCTTTTCCGAAACTCAGAGGCAAACTCCGGGTTAAGTAAGAGCCCTCGTGGCAAGGACCACCTCTGAGCTGAAGTATCAGCCACCCCCAAAGCGAGACCAATAGATATGATTGCATGGTCAGACAGACCCATGGTCCCAATAGTAGCTTGATTCAGCCATGGAATCCCTGATCTTGACAAGAACCACATATCAATACGAGAATGGCATCGGTGTGCCCTAGAGTAGAAAGTATAATCCCTTTCCAAAGTATGTAGTTGCCTCCATACATCACATAAATCAAACTGCGAAGCCCATTCCACCAGTAACCTCCCCAAAGTGTTTCCAAAAGTCTACCTCCCTGAACGGTCTAACTCAGAGCAGACACAATTGAAGTCCCCTCCTAATATCAATGGCCCTTAACTAAATTTCTGAATTGCCTTTGAAAGATCAATCAATGAACTTCCCACTACTGCTGGAGGAAGATACACATTTCCAAGAGTTAACGTAATCCTTGGATGGAACCTACCAGAATCAAAAAACGACCCTCCGGGTCAGTAACTTTATTCATCAGCTGAAAGGGGCACGCAGAGGAAAACAGAATAGCGACCCCCCCGTTTCCTGGTAGAATAGTTAGCCAGGTGTATTTGTAGGAACCTACTTTTGGCAGAATCAAAGTGATCACGCTTGGAAAAGTGAGTTTCTTGAAAAACGATTATCTCAGCTTTCTCTCTACACAGCTGATCCACCACCCTCCGGCATTTGCACGGATTATTTAAGCCGTGCACATTCCAAGAAATAGCCTTAACCATTCCCGATTCTAGAAAAAAAACACTTGTAAACTTTCGTCCTTAGCAGAATCTCCTTCCCTCCGCTCCCCAGTCCTTGAACAGCAATCTTCCTTCCCCTAAAACCCCTAACAAATCTTCCCCCACCCTGTAGTTGAAAATAAAGTGTGAGTCGAGTGCTCAGTAGAGACTATCCAATGCCCTGGTCAGAAGAGTCCCCCCACCCCTCTACCCTCCCCCACCCATCCTCCTTCCCTCCCCCTCCCTCTCATCCCTGCCCCCCCCCCCACATTCCTATGTTTGCAGGAAGTAGACCAAACAGGTAAACGTCGCAACATTGGTGACACTTCTAGTGTCTCCAGGGAAGGCATTGTGAATAAGTGTGTGACATATAACCTCCACAACTCCTCCCCACCTGCATTCTGGCAAATTGTAGAGAAAAAAAAGCCCCTTTAAAATGCATTCTTATTACGTAATGTGTTTCTTAATCTAAATTCTTCCCAGCCTCCTACCTCTCCTCACTGTTCCTCCTCCACCACCATTCTCCATCCCCACCCTTCTCTTTTCCTCCTGCTCCCTCAGTTTGGCCTCTGTGCCTGAATTAGAACCTTGAAGACCAGCCTATTCAATATCAGATTGGGAAGAGTGAAAATGAGAACATCCCCAGACACAAATTCCCACCAGGCAATTAACAATCACAATAAGATCATGTAGGAGCAGAAGTGTCCATCTCCTTCTGCAGGTTGGGGTCTGTATCTGAGTTAGATGACTTTCGGGATCGTGGAACCTTGCGCCTCTTCGGTAAAGACATCTCCCACTCTCCATTCGTGCTTCTCTGACGTGTTGGTCACTCTCCGTGTTGCATCAGATCCAAGAACTCCATTGCTGCCGACAGATCCATAATTTTTTGAGCACAGTTGTTCCAATTGAACAGCAATGCAAAGGGGAAGCCCCATCTATATGAAATTGCTTGTTTCTGTAGTGCCTGGGTTAAGGGCTTGAAGCTCCGTCATCGCTCTAGGGTATACTGAGAAAGGTCTTGGTATATTTGAAGCTCTTGACCTTTAAAGACCACCGAGCGTTTACCCCTTAGACTTCTCAATAATGTCACTTTGTCTTCAAAGAAGCTGAAACAAATTATAACCGCCTGAGGCTGTGTATTGGAAGCTCATTGGGCCCCAAGAGATCGGTGCCCCCTTTCCAGCCGCACCGGTTTCGGAGCATTTGGCACACAGAAGGCATAAAGTTCTTGGACTAGAGCCACAGTATCCTCTGAACCTCGCGGTTGCTCTGGAAGGCCAAATATTCTTATGTTATTGTGTCTTTGCCTATTTTCAAGTTCATCTTGTCTTTCCTTTAAATCTCTCGTAAGTTGATCTAATTTCACAATTTTAGTCTGGAAGGCCACAGACGAGTCCATTTGTTCCCCTATATTTATCTCAGTCTGCGTTACCCTGTCATTCAGTGATTTTAAATCTGCTCGGATATCACTCACCGCTTTGGTAAAGTCCTGGCGGAAGAGCTTGAGCTCCTTTAAGATTTCCAGAAAGTCAGCTCTTGTAACCGGAACCTGCGGACCGGAGGCATTGACTTTAGAGACAGACATACCCTCTGCAGCATGTGAAGATTGTATATTGAGAGAGTCTGAAGATCTAGCAAACTTGGAGAGGGAAGATGCATAAGATTTTTCAGTCAATATATAACCAGTGGCCATGTTTGTCAGGCAGATACTGGTTCTTCGTCCAAGGTGCTCTCACGCCCTAAGCTCACCCCTGTAATCGAATCAGACTGCCTCACCTCTGCAAGAATCCGTCAGATCTTCCCCACCACCTAGGAACTGCAGTGGCCAGAGTAGCTTCCCTCCTTCTTCAATTTCAGTGAGAATGCCTTTAAGTCGATCCCGGAGGGCGAGTGGCGCACCGATATGAAGGCAAAGTTTGTTGTACTGCCTCAGTTTAGGGATGTATGAAGGGAACTTACTCCTGATCTAGCTTCCGTTATTCCAAGGTGTCTTTACCTTCAAAAATCCTAGAGGGACGTCAACAAATAACTATCCTCAGCTCCTTGAGTGGAAGTGAAGATTCCTCTCACTGATCTCCTTGTAAGGCTAAGAGTGATGAAAGAGTGAATTGGACCAAGAAAAATAGCATATGCGAAAGTATACTGCCTTTGACCTGCAGTACTTACAAGAGACACAAGAGGGCGCTCCTGGATAAAGCATCAGCATTACAGTTAGAAGAGGACTTTCACTGCTATATTCGTCTTTCACGAATCTGTCAGACACAAGCAGCAGCTTTCAATAGTAGAGGAAGTGAGTTTCAATGCTCCGATGACAGCTCTGTTGGAGTCCCGACGCGCAGATCGAGGTTTCTCTGTTCACTCCAGCGGCACAGGAATAATCAGCTGAGCCCTTTTAAATTGCGGTGGCCATTTTGTTTTTCATAACATGCGTTCCAGTGTTGCGTTCCACGGAGCGGTGGCCATTTTGAAGGGAGAGACAGCATTGAACTGCACACATCAACAGGATCGCAGTTGTCGTCAGCACCACCGTGCGTTCCAGAAAGAACACAGAATAGCTTTCCCGCCACTACAGAGATCCCCTTCTGCGTTCCACTGTGGTTCTCTCAGGTACGTCTGTCATGGCAGCGGTAGTACTTTATGTGCGATTTCAGAGACGCTAGGAGCCAGCCTCGAGGAACGTTTAGAAACTTTGTAATATGCTGCGATAACATCTCACGCGTACCGGGGGGGGGCACCCTTTTCAAATCTTAATCCCCAGGTCGTAGTTTCTAATGTTGTTGTACTCACAGTGGTAGTAGATCTTCAGGCAGGATAGTCAGTTAGGCAAATTGACTGAAGTAAATAATCTCTCCATTATCTTCAGGAAGATTAGCCAGCAGCCGCACTACAGCTGAAATTCAGCCTGCAATATATGATAGTCATAGACTGAGGGTTCCCTCCGGCGGTTCCACAAAAGGAAAACACGATTCTTGAGTGATCTGGTAGGAGGCTGAAAGATCTGACAATAGCATCTTATATGGTTAGTTTAGTGCTAGTAAGAGGAGCATTTACATGCCAAAATTGCATTTCTAGAACGCAAATTCCAGGTAATTGGAGGAAGAAGTTGAGGAGCTTTAAGGAATTGTGGCCATCTTGGTTGGGCTCACGAGCACCCCCCCCCCCCCAACTGCCTTTAATTTTAATGAAAGCTGTCTTTTTTTTAATATGTCCCAACTGACCTAACAAAAACACTGAATTTTTAAAATATACAGATTCTATCAGCTTTAACCTAAAGAATTCCCTTTTCCCCAAGATTTAGAGAATTCCCAGCAGGTAAATACTTACAAGTGAAGATTTCTTCCCAGTAGTAGAAGTCCCTCTTGGTAGTCCTTCAAGACTCTACCTTAATCAGTCAATAGTCCTACCAACATTTCTTCCAACATCCCATTTCCACAAAGGGAAAAGCATGCTGTACATGTTAGACTCCTTCCCTATATACTCTCCATGCTCAACTCCAGCCTCTCCACAGGGACCTTTCCCTGTTCCTGGAAGCACGCCCTGATTCGCCCCATCCTTAAAAAACCTTCTCTTGACCCTCTGGATCCTGTCCATTATCGCCCAGTTTCCAATCTCCCCTTTCTTTCCAAACTCCTTGAAAAAATTGTTTTTGCACAACTCTCTCACCACCTTGATTCCACCAACTTCCTTCACCCTCGTCAATCCGGTTTCCGTCAGGGCCACAGCGTCGAAACTGTCCTCCTCGCCTTCACCAACGCACTGCATGTAGCTCACGACCGTGGTGACATCTTGGTGGCGGTAGCGCTTGATCTCTCTGCTGCCTTCGATTTAGTTGACCACTCTCTCCTTCTTCTTCGCCTTCGGGATGCAGGCCTATGTAGCACAGTCTATCGCTGGTTCCACTCCTTTCTCTCCTCTCGGTCCTGTGCAGTTCTTTCTTCCTCTCCCTCCAACCCTTCCTCTGACCCATTTCCTCTTCCCTGTGGGGTTCCCCAAGGTTCCGTCCTGGCCCCCCTCCTCTTTAATCTTTTCCTAGCTCCCCTCGCTTTACTGATACAACAATCTGGGATCTCCGCTTTCTACTACGCAGATGATATAGTTCTTCTTTTTCACACTTCCCCTACCCACCCTGACCTTTCTACACTTAATTCTTGCCTTTCTACTGTTGCTGACTGGCTGACCCGGAACTGCCTCCACCTCAATCTGACCAAGACCACTGCGATCTGATTTCCTCATGGTAGCCCACCCCCCTCATTGGCCCCATCTTTCTCCGGTACTCCCATACCTTTGGTTTCTACCTTCCGCTACCTAGGCGTACTCTTTGACTCCGATCTTACCTTTCAACCACATGTCTCTCACGTCACCAAGACCTCCTTCTTTTTCCTTCGCCAAATCCGTGCGATTCGACCCTTTCTCTCTCCACCTGCTCTCGCTTCTTTACTACTATCACTTGTTATGTCACGCGTCGACTTCTCTAACTCCATTCTCACCGGTCTCTCCAATGCTCAACTGAACAGACTTCAGAGGATCCAAAACACTGCTGCCCGTCTCATCACTCACTACTCCCCTCGAGATCACGTAACATCTCTTCTTCTCCACCTCCATTGGCTGCCTGTTTCCTTCCGCACCCAGTTTAAACTGCTCACCCTTGTCCACAGGACACTTCATACTAACACCCCACAATATTTGGCAGATCTTATCCACTTTCACACGCCCAGACATACCCCGCATTCATTTCACCTTAACCGCCTTACACTCCCCCCCCCTCCCGTGCCCACCTCCAGTCCACCCGCTCCTCAACTTTCTTTTTCGCAGGCCCTGCCCTCTGGAACTCCCTCCCCACTTCCTTTGGTTTAGAACCCCATCATACCAACTTTAAACGTGACCTAAAGACCCACCTCCTTTCCTTGGCCTTTAATCTTCCCTCCCCTCTCGTGTGAGTCTCTCCTTCTACGTTTACTGTCCTATTTTCCTCTTTTCTCCCCTATTCTGTCAAGGATTGTAAATTCTTTTTCCATTTTCCTGGCCTTGTGCCTCTCCTTTTTTTTTTTTTTTATTTATTGTATTGTAAACCGCTCTGATTACCACAGAAGGGCGGTCTGTCAAGCGAAATAAACATAAACTGCAAGAGAGCCTTGGTCTTCTATTTGGGGCTGATAAAAGCCCATAGAACAACCATCCAACCTTTAATTTCTTTTTGACCCCAGTAGAGCAGGGTCAGCCGTCAGAACACACACACTTTTAATTTGGTTAGCAGACTACATCTCTTTCACTTATGCCCGAGCAGATCTGACATTAGAGGGTCATGTCATGACTCAGTGTTCGACCCATGATGCCTCATTGGCTCACTTGAAGTCAGCCTCTGTGGAGGAGATTTGTCAGATTTCAGTCCTTACATTCACATCTCATTACTTTTCGGAAAGGAACTTCCTTCTCGACAGCAATTTCGGTCCGTTGGTCCTTTGGAATCTTTTTAAGGGTCAAAATCCAACTCTATTCCCTCTTGGATCGTTCTTTTTTTTTAGTTTAGGCTGCCTCAGAAAGACAAAGACAAAAAAAATAACCCTGGAAGAGCCCTGTTGGCACCAAAAATAGTTTCATTGTCAGCTTGTTACAACATTTTTAGTTGCATTTATTGTTTTGAGACAGCTAGGGATTCCAAAATGTGAGGACTTATCCTTCTGCCCATGGAGAACAGCTGCAACAGATGAGCAATTTTGTTATCACTACAGCTGATGCCATCTGAATTTTATAGCATGTGCACTGAACGCATGAAAACTAAGTGGCTGTCATTGTATATTTTGCGGAAGTCATAAGGAGATTAACTGGCTGCAAAGTTTTGTAAAACAGGAACAGCATAAAAAAAAGATTAACAGTGGATGTGATGAGATATCTCAGGGGCAGGAAGCTAAGTATTTAAAAATCAAAAAGAGGATGCAGACAGCCTGAACAAGGTGATGCGGTGTAGTGCACTACACTGCTGGACTCAAAGTCTGATTTAAATCTCAGGTCTTTGATTGTGGTCATTTAGCTGTGCCGCAGAATGGAATGAGTACATACCCCCAAGACAGGTGGCCACTTCAGTAAAATGGAACTCTGGAAGGCTTCAGACCTTCTAGTCTACAAATATCACTAAGATGAGGTGTAACTGGGAAGATGTGTAAAGGCAAAGGCTAGAATCCACAAAATAAAACTGCCTTCCCCTTATTTGAGCATGTAGGATGGGGAGCTGTGTACTACCCAGGTGCACAATGGCAATAGCGAAAGGCAGTTCCTTGAAGAATGACAAAATTCAAGTATGCATGAGATAGATACAAAGGGGGCTTAAAGGGGGGAGGGAAAGAGAAGATTACAGATGGTGTAAGGCCCTGTGACAGCACTGTAGTCAAATAAAAATTGGCAGATTGTGTGGATCAAATGTTCCTTTCCTATTCAATCTTTTATTATGTATGGGGGGCATATTCAGCAGTGGTGACTAAGCAAAATAAAATGCCTAGTCGCCGCCACTTTAATTACAACCAGACATTCAGCGGTAAAGATATTCCGTTTCCTCCGCTGAATATCCAGGCTGCCGCTGTCTGCTTAGCTGTGATATTAAGCAATTGGCCTTACTTAAACGGCATAAGCTTTCCAGTTAGCAGCTGAATATCGCCGCTAACCCCCCTCACTCCAGCCACAGATGATCTCAGTTTTAACAGGGTGTTTTCTTCAGCTGTCTGTGAGTGTTATTCATCGGCACTGACCAGTTGGTGCTGCTGGTGGTTGTGTTCTAGAAAGCCGGCTAGCAGTTTTGCTAACTAGCTAAAATGTTTTGAATATGCCCAGTATATTTTTATTGTAGACAGCTGAGAGAAAGCTTGCTTGAATAAGCAGCCTATTCGATTTTTAAATAAATAAATAGATCTTACATATTACATTATTCTGAGCAGGACTAGAAAAAGCTTTGCCCAAGCCATTGAATCAGGAAAATGGCTGTCTGGACTAATTTTCACACTCCTGCATAGAAAAACATTTTAAAAATCAGTGTTTTCATGTTAACTTGTCCAGATGTGTATTTTTCTGTTCGATTCTTTGCAATGCTGATGCTGTTAGTGAAAAGTGAAATAATGGATACTGTTTCTGGGACCGTATATTTATTTTTGTTTAATCCCATGACTTTTCTCTCTCTATAGGAAGTCTGAAGCCAACAGTTGCATTTATGACTGGAAAACTGAAGATCAAGGGTGACATGGCCTTGGCTATTAAGATGGAAAGGCTGATGCTTCAACTTAACTCCAAACTGTAACAGGGGAAACATTACAGCACCCAAGTACATATTAGCTGGAAAACAAACCCTGTTTATGAAACTTTGTCCTGGTTAGCATGTAATTCTTCAGTGTAACTTTCAAAAACTCTGTGCCATTTATGAATTGTTTGAAATTTCAGTAGTGCACACAGCAAGTGGTGTTACTCACCTAGTGTTAGATATTTGATTATAGAATATTTGGGGCCCTTTTTACTAAAGTGTACAAAGCAGTTAGCATGGGTTTTGGTATGCAGTAACCACGCACTTGGGTCCACATTAGCTGTTCCTGCGTAGGTATGACAGATGCTGTGCATTGATGTATGCACTAACTGCCATTCACAAGTTGTGGAGTGGAGAATGGGCGTGTTAAGAGCAGAGAGTGGAAGCGTGAGCACACTGCAGTTAGCATGGGGTAAACACTGTGTGCTAGCTGTCAATGTTGCAGTTAGCATGGGTACGGTTAACTCCACCTCAATAGATGGAGATAACAGCATCCACAGTAATAGCACCCTCTGTTAGAGTGTGGAGCCACACATTAACTGCTGGAAACATGTCCACGCCCCAAAAAAGTTAATACGGAGGCTTAGCACTTAACACCTGTTGATTTTCATGCTACAAGCATATTGGGCACAAAACCACAGTGTCTTTTGGAAATGTTTAAGCTTCTCTCTTTTAGTTCCCCCTGAATCCCTGGGGCAGCTATGTTTAAAAGAGTCACAAATTATCTCCCATGAAATGCATGCCACGTTGTTCATGCTGTGTGTGTATGTATGTGATGTTGACTTTGTGACATCTACAGATGACATGGATAAATGAGATCTAGCAACTAACTGTGAGGTAGTTTGTGGCTCTTCTGGTGATGTGGTTACTCCCAAAGATACAAGAGAGTACCTTCTGTGATTTCAAATACAACTAATAAATCAAGGTCAAATAAATTGTAGGAGATATTTAGTATAAAACTAAAAACATAAGAACATCCATATTGGGCCTTACCAAAGGATCATCAACAGTGCCCAATCGATGTCAGAAGTACCTGGCAATGATCTCAAAGACTAGATAAATTTCATGCTGATTACGTCCATGGATAGATAAGCAGTGACTTTCCCTAAGGCTATCTTAATAATGGTTTATGGACTTTTCATTCAAGAAGTTATCTATGCTAAGTGCTTTTACCGTATCCTCCAGCAATGAATACCAGAGCTTAAGCATGCATTAAGTAAAAAAAAAAATCTTTTCTCCCATTTGTGTTTTTTTTAGTAGTTCAATAATTGTTAGCATCAATTCAAAGATAACATAAATTCAAAATCAAAACAAATAAGTAAGACCCAAATTAGGATGAGAAATTCTGGATACCACGATAATACAATTACATTAGACAGAAGCATCAAACTAGCTTGTAATAAAAAACTTCAAAGATCGAGAATCTAAAGGGCATGTTTACTAAATGATAATGCACGTTAATGAAATTAACGCGCGTTAAGTGCCGCTATGCCCATAGAAATAAAAGGGCTGTGGGCATTTAACATGCGTTAATACCTTTAGTAAATATGCCTCTAAATCAGAATCCAAAGATAATTCTTTTTAACTTTCTAGAAACAGTTTAAACTAATCTGCATCAACAACCATAATCATTTAAAAGGATAATTCAAAGAAATATTAGCACCCAGTGCCAGTAGTTGAGATTTTACAGATAAAAACTGTTTACAAAGAGCTTGAGTTTCAAAGGAAAATATAGATATATTCTAACTACTTGTCCCAAGATCTTGTTATCTTTCTATGGAAAAGCTAACCTTGATCTGATTCTTCTAATGGTTTCATTAATAAAGTAACTTTTTCCATAGAAAGTTCTCGCAAAGAAGAATTTAACTCAGATGGCAAACTTCTAAACTTAGAGCCTAATTCCTTAAAGTTACTTCTTGATGGGGAGGAGTGGCCTAGTGGTTCGGGCAAGGTACTACAGGCTGGAAGGTCGGTAGTTCAAATCCCACTAGAGGACAGCAACCTTGGGCCAGAAGGACTAGGGTTTCTAGTCCCACAAGTGCTCCTTGTGGTCTTGGGCAAGCCACTTAACCCTCCATTGCCCATGTTCCCTGTAAGTATTAGTGTATGTGTCTCATATCCCCTCATGTTAAATGTATCCCCCAACCGCTTTGACCCGGTGAAAAGCGGGATATAAATGCAGCTAAATAAATAAATTAATATGCTGAAATCGATGGTGGTAGGGGCATCTGGGACCTCAAGTCTCCTTCATATAAATTTTAAATACATTAGTTCTGGGTATATTACTTAACTTGGAAAAATTAACCAATCCAGTATTAGGACATTTTAAATTATTCTTGTTATTTTCCAATTTCCTTATCAATAAAGTATTGATCTTTTTTAAATTTACAGAAATATCTTGTACTTATTTAAGATTAACATCTACATTAGCTAGTGTCTCTACACATTTATCTACTTTCTTCTTACATTATGTAGTTCAGGTTTAGTTAACACCGCTTTTTCCAATATCGCAAAAGCCAGTAATAAACTGTAACTTAAGTTGATGAACCTTTAAGTCCTGTTCTATTTCTTCAAAAGTATTGAACAATGCACGGTTTTCCAAATCCTTTTTCTGACTGGAGTCCTCTTGCTTTGAGAATCTATTCTGCTTATTCAAAGTTGACAAACTTGAAACCCAGTTCTTTTCTGCTATAACACTTGACTCTGAATTTTGAATAATGGCACCAATCTGTATCTTCAAAATTAAAGTATCATCCTTCAGATGATTTAGCTGCTTTTCAACTTTACCGAAAAGAAAACCTTCAGTCTCGCTCCCTGCTGTTGCATAACCTTTATGTTCTCATGAACTTTCAGTATCCTCTTGGGGTCTTTGTGTTGCTGCAACACTCAGCCCAGAGAGACTCAATCGATTGCTGATGAAAGCGATATTCACTCTCTACACAGAGCAAAGTAGTAATACAGCATTTCATGAGGTCAAGCAAAAATACCCAAAACATTTTTGCTTTGATCTCTTGAAAGCTAGTTAAAAATTTAGTTCAATAAAAAGTTAGCTCCTATAAATTATTTGACCTTTGTAGACTACTCTAAAAACCACAAATATATGTTCATGTACAATTATAAAATTTTGAATTGATACAAAATCTTTACGTGAGACTATTTACTATTTACTATGTTACTATTGCAACAAATCACAGAATTCAAAATAGTTCATGCATTTATTTTGTTTATCATGTACTTTGCTTCTTTTCCAATTATAGTACTGATGCTGTGGAGAGAAGCAGAGAAAGTAAAACCTTCGGTGTAGCTTTGTTTTCATTATTGGTTAGTTTGAAGGTTTATGTAATTTTCCTATGGTTCTGCTGATTTTGTTCTAGATTTTAATTCAGTTGATGTACCTTGGTGCTTTTCAGTCTTCCTGAGAATGTTCATTATGAAACTTATAACTCTTGCATTTGGAATCACTAACGTTCTTTCTCAGACTTATTATGAACATTTCTACTGTAATAAAGCAGAGAAAAATGGTGATAATTTTCACTACCATAATGTGAAAATTGTATGTCTGGCAATAGGTTCGTCAGATGTATTTGACAGTTATCCATTGCTACTGATTATATTTGTATGTTAGCATTTAAAATAATGCAAATCTGAGTAATTCAAAAATTGTTTTTATGACCTACCCCTGTTTTTTGTACACTATGCCTTGCAAGCATTCCTATGCAAAATCCATTCAGACTGTTTCTTGTGCAAGGACATTGTGTTTAGTAATCCCTCCTCCCCTCCCCAATATGTGAAGGACTTGCAGGCATTCAAAATCGTCAAAAACAAAACAGCCTGCTGCCATTAATATTTTTAAGATACTCAGCATCTTCAAAAACCACATGGTAGGGAAAGAAGTAAGACACTAGAAAATCATTAATAACAATGTCTGGCATTATTTTATCTGTTAACAAATGATTTTTAAAAAAACCCAAAATAAAACTATTCAGAGAACTTTGTTGTGATTTTTTTAACCTATTCATTTCACATGAACTTTTAAAATGTGATTGTTTGTCTATCACCATTTTGTAATATATACTGTGCTTAAGTTGTCTTTGGATAAAGTAACTCTTTAGTTAGTCCACTTTAATGGTAGTTTCTAAAAAAAGGAAAATAAGGTGCTATCTTTTTTATTGAACTAACAACACATTCTTGGACTAGCTTTTGAAGATTAAATACTTCAGATCAGGACAGTAAGGTTTTTTTTTCTTTAAAATCAGGAAATGTAAAATTTATATTACCTTGTTAAACTTTTCAGACTTAAGAAAAAACACAGAAGGTGAATATGATTGCATTAGGGAAAGAGACCTATAATTCTCTGTTCTAATTCATTCTCAGCAAACTATATTTTTAGAATATTTCTGTATCTCACAAACTGAATTAGCTGACTTGTGTAGTAATGTCACTTTGACAGAGGTGCATTCATGTTTCTATTTAAGAATATGTGTGAGTCCCCCAGCTGATCTGGGCTTTGATTGGGGATGTTTCCGGTCTTGGGAGCATATCACCTCAGAACTTGTGGCAGCTTCCTACCCTCTTCAGTGGGACTCCGGAGCTTGTAGCGCGGGATGATGCAGCGTTTGTCCCTGAGGTGAGCTCCTTGGTGGAAAGCAGGGCCCTGGATGAAGCCCCAGCAGGCAGAAGGGATGTTCTTAGCCAGAGGATCCATGCTTGAAACATCAGATGCAGATTCATCCCAACATGGGACACTGAAGATTGGAGACATGGAGAATTCTTTAGATGCGTACGTTTCTCCAGGACCAAGCAGGAAGTCAGTCCTCACATATGGGTGTCATCGGCGCCGATGAAGCCCCAGCGGAGCATTTCCCCAGCTTTCCATGAAAGCCTTTGGGAATGCTGCACGCATGCGCGGTTCCCTTCCCGCCTAAAGGTGCCATCTTATCTCAGTCTCTTTTTTTCCGAGAAGCCCACCGGACGTGTGTCCTGTTCTCCCGGATAAAAGTGATTTTTTCTTCGGCGATTTTTCGCTATTTTTCTCCGGTTCGACGCCTGTTCCCCTCCTGCCGGGTTCGATACACCGGTATCGAGCCCGTTTATCTTCTTTTCGGTTTTTGCCCTTCGTGGCTGGCGTTCGCGCCCTTTTTTCGTTTTTCCCTGGAAGGCCAGTCTTTTGACCTCGCAGGGGCTCTTTTTTCCCTGATGGTTTCCAGTGGTTTCAAAAAGTGTGATCGGTGTAAGAAACTTTTGTCTCTCACCGACACACATGACTGCTGCCTTCGGTGCCTTGGCCCTGACCACGACTCCAAGTCGTGTGCGCCATGTGGGAAGATGTCTTCCAAGGCACTCAGAAGTCGACAGCATCAGAAGGAAAGGCTTTTCTCGGAATCAACCTCCGGCCGGGCCCGGACCTCGTCTGAGGCCTCGACATCTCGGGATTCCGATCCCGAGCGCCGTCGAAGCTCCTCGGACAGGGGGTCCCCCGACCGGGAACGCAAGAGGAAGAAGCGGCTCGCGAGGGCGGCGTCGGAGGAGGTCCCTGGTCCCTCGAGGGCCAGGTCTAAGACCCCCGACCGCCGTCCCGGGCCCATGGACCAAGAGAAGCCTGCCAAAGTTCCTCGCGTGGAGCCGGAGTCTGCTGGACACGTAAGCCCCGTAGTCCTCGTGGACTCTCCTCCCAGAGAGCCGACGGTGCCGGGCCCCGAGTCAGTGGCTGCTGCGTCTCCCGAGCTGAGTCTCAGGATGACAGCCTTGGAGAGCAGATTGTCTGCCTTCATGGAGCAGCAGCGGGCACTGATGGCCAGCCTGTCTGGTGCATCTGCCCCGACCACCGGGACATCGACTTCTAAGTCAACCCCGGAGACCGAGCCAATACTCAAAACCCTCGTGGCTCGAAGTCTCCCTCGACCTCCCATTCGGGACCGAGGGTGTCGACGCCGGTGCCCCCGGCGTCGGGGCGGGTGCCTCGGGGCCCCGTGGGGTCGGACCCTGACTCCTCCTCTGATGAGTCCGCCTGGGAGACGGAGGACGAGGAGTCTCCCGATACTTTTAAGACTCGGTGCGTCCCAACGGACTCACCGCAGTCTGAGCCCCGGAGTAGATCCCCTCCGGAGGACACTAGGTTCTCGGAGTTCGTCCGGGATATGGCCGCTGCCTTGGCTATCCCTGCCGACCCCGAGGAAGAGCCTCGAGCCGAGGAGCTTGATGCTCTACAGTACGACTCTCCTCCGAAGGAGGCCTTTACTGTCCCGGTTCCTCCGATGCTGGAACGGCTCCTCTTCCGGATGTGGGAGGCACCGGCCTCGGCGCCGGTTCTGAGCAAGCGAGTTGATTCCATCTATCGACTCCGCAAAAGCCCTGGTTTCCAGAAAGCACAGCTACCACACCATTCCATGGTTGTGGAATCGGCCATGCATCGTCTGAAGAGCCAGAAGATGCACTCTGCGGTGCCCCCCGGCCGGGAGGCCCGCAACCTCGATGGCGTCGGTAGAAAGTGCTTCCAGGAGTCTATGCTTGGCTTGCCGTGTCCAGTCTTACCTGCTGTACATGGGCATGTACTTGCGAGACCTGGCCATGGAATTGGCCGGATTTTCTGCTGGTCTCTCCGGGGAACCCTTGCAGAGATTTAAGACCTTGTCCTCGGGGATTCGGGAATGCTCAAAGTTCATTTCCCGCGCCACCTACGATGGCTTCGAGGCTTCGGCCCGAGTTGCGGCTGCCGGCATCGCGGCTCGACGCCAGGCGTGGCTGCAGTCATCGGACCTCGAGCCATGGGTTCAGGACAAGTTGGTCGATGTCCCCTGCCGAGGTGAGAACCTTTTTGGCAAACCCGTGACCGAGAAGGCCGCTCAGCTCGAGACCGAGCACCTTACCCGGACAAGGCTGTCGAGGAAGACCTCTGCCCCTTCACACAAGAAGAAGGGCTTGGGTAAAAAGTCCTTTTACCCGAGGAAGGGCACTGCCTACAAACAGTACCCTCAGTATCAGGCTGCCCAAGCTGCCCCCCAGGGTCAGCAAACCAAGGGCCAGGGTAATGGGCCCCGTAGGCAGAGGACCCCCAAGCCTTCTGCCCCTGCTTCCACTCAGCAGGGTGGGGGTTTTTGACTCCTTCAGCATAGCCACTCCATCCCTGCTCTCCCTGCTTTGCACAGGCGGTCGCCTTGTACTCTTTGCCCACCAGTGGCCTCTCATTACCACCGACAGTTGGGTGCTGGACATAGTCCAAAAGGGCTATGCCCTGCATTTTCATCAACTGCCTCCTCCTTACTTCCCAGGAGAGCCCTTGAGGCCTCCCCTGCACACAGCCCTTCTCCTTCAGGAACTTCAGGGCCTGTTGAAAGACAGGGCGGTGGAGCCTGTGCCTCCTCCCTTGCAAGGTCACGGTTTCTACTCCAGGTATTTCCTGGTACCCAAAAGGACCGGTGGCCTTCGGCCCATTCTGGATCTCAGGAACCTCAACCAGTTCCTAGAGAAATAAAAGTTCAAGATGCTTACTCTTGGGACACTTCTGCCCTACCTCCAGCAGGGAGATTGGCTATGCTCCTTAGATCTAAAGGATGCGTACACTCACATCCTCATTCATCCAGACCACAGAAAGTACCTCAGGTTCATTGTGGGAGGAAACCATTATCAGTACAGAGTACTACCTTTTGGCCTGACCTCCGCTCCCAGGGTCTTTACCAAGTGCCTGGCAGTGGTTGCGGCCTACCTGAGAAATCAAGGCATCTGTGTCTTTCCCTATCTGGACGACTGACTCATCAGGGGTCAGACGTGCCTGGAGGCCAGACAAGCCACCCTCAGAACCATTGCTCTGCTTCAAAACGTGGGCTTTGTCATAAACTTCGCAAAGTCCACTTTGCTCCCCTCCCAGAACTTGGAGTTCATAGGGGCAAGGTTAGATTCTCAACTGGCAAAGGCATTCTTGCCGGAAGACAGGGCCCAAAGACTGATGGACGTGGCCAAACAGTTCATAAACAAGCCTCTGGTCTCCGCCAGACTCTGCCTCAGGCTTCTGGGCCACATGGCTTCGACAGTACATGTGACTCCCAATGCCAGGCTCCATATGAGGCCTGCACAGTGGTGCCTTCGGACTCAGTGGTCACAGGCCTCAGGCCGCCTGAGAGACAGGATAAGGGTGTCCAAACCCTTTTTGGCCTCCCTCAGCTGGTGGCTACATCCACCCAATCTGCTGAAGGGGATGCCCTTCCAAATGCCAGAGTACTCGGTGGTCCTCACCACCGACGCCTCTCTGCGGGGCTGGGGTGCTCATTGTCTAGACAAGTGCACCCAAGGCCTCTGGTCTCCTTGGGAAGCAGCCCAACAGATCA
Source organism: Ichthyophis bannanicus (assembly GCA_033557465.1). Lineage (NCBI taxonomy): Eukaryota > Metazoa > Chordata > Amphibia > Gymnophiona > Ichthyophiidae > Ichthyophis > Ichthyophis bannanicus. The sequence goes on along the minus strand of CM066032.1, from coordinate 674,650,143 downwards.
ATCTCCTGGAGCTTCGAGCTATCCGCTTAGCTCTCAAGGCTTTTTCTCCTGCCCTGGCTCAATGCTCAGTCTTGATTCAAACAGACAACCAGGTGGCCATGTTTTATGTGAACAAACAGGGCGGTACTGGGTCCCAGCTCCTTTGTCGGGAGACTCAAGACCTTTGTTCCTTTGCCCTAAAGCACAACATGCTTCTCAGGGCGGTGTACCTTCCAGGCCAGGAGAATTGTCTCGCCGAACGGGTGAGCAGAATTCTGCAGCCCCACGAGTGGCAGCTGCATCCCTTGGTGGTTCAGAAGATCTTCCTGAAGTGGGGTCTCCCTTGGATAGATCTGTTTGCCAGTCCGCTGAACAAGCAACTGCCCAAGTTCTGCTCCAGGCAGCCGCATCCTTTGAGGATAGCACTGGATGCTTTTCTGATGTCCTGGTCTCAGGGCCTCCTATATGCGTTTCCTCCCACGCCCTTGGTGGCCCGAACTCTTTTCAAGACTCTTCAGGACAAGGCCTCGGTCTTGCTGGTAGCTCCCAGGTGGCCGAGACAGCCTTGGTTTCCACTTCTGCTTCAGCTGGCAGTGGATTCCCCACTACCTCTGTGGTTGCAACCAGATCTTCTCTCACAGGAGCAGGGTTCCCTTCTGCACCCCAATCTCAAAGCTTTCAATTTGATGGCCTGGAGGCTGCAAGGGTAGTTTTGGCTCCCTGGGGCCTACCTCAGGAGGTTGAGGAAGTTGTCCTAGCCTCTCGGAAACAGTCCACTAGGAAAACCTATGCTCTAAAGTGGAAGAGGTTTTCTGTGTGGTGTCAGCTGCGTACAGAGGATCCTTTCTCCTGTACGGTACCAGTAGTGCTTCAGTATTTACTGCACTTATCCAATCAGGGACTTAAGTCCAATTCTGTTCGGGTCCACCTCTCAGCTCTAGCAGCTCACCACTCACTGGTGGAAGGACATTCCCTGTCGGGGTACCCCTTGGTGTCCAGGTTTCTCAGAGGCTTGCTCTTGCTCAAGCCTCCCATCCGTCTTCCTGCTCCAGAGTGGGAGCTGAATGTGGTCTTGCAGCAACTGACTCGCCCACCTTTTGAGCTGATGGCTACTTGCCCTCTACGCTTCCTTTCCTGGAAGACTCTCTTCCTGATAGCCCTCACCTCGGCTAGGCGAGTGAGTGAGCTTCAGGCCCTGGTCTGTGATAGGCCTTACACCAGGATTTATAGGAACAGGGTAGTCTTCAGGACTCATCCAAAGTTCCTCCCAAAGGTTGTCTCCTCTTTTCACCTCAATCAAGAGGTGGTTCTTCCAACATTCTTCCCTAGGCCTCATGCAAGCCAGGCTGAAGCAGTTCTGCATACCCTGGACTGTAGGAGGGCCTTATCCTTCTACCTTGACCGTACGCAAGGGCATCGAAGGGCTACTCAGCTCTTAGTCTCTTTTGACCCCAATAAGTTGGGGTTGCCTGTGTCCAAGCGTACCTTGTCCATCTGGGTGGCTGACTGTATCACCTGGGCTTACAAGGCGGCTGACCTTCCTTTGCAGGGTAGGGTCACGGCCCATCGTGTCAGGGCAATGGCTGCCTCAGTGGCTCATCTCCGCTCTGTGCCCTTGGTAGACATCTGCAGGGCTGCAACTTGGTCTTCAAGACAGACGTTTGCGACCCATTACTGTCTGGAGAGGGAGTCCTGTAGGGACAGTGCTTTCGGCCAAGCAGTACTCCGGAATCTCTTTGAGGTTTAGGCAACTCCTGCCCTCTTGCTCTCTGTTGGGCTACCGGTGGAAGTTGTGTCCTTGAAAAGCCTTTCTTTGCTGCTGAGACTAGAGGGTGTTCTCTTGTTCAGCCTGGGTTCCTGGTAGCCCAGAGCTAGGGAGTCACCCATATGTGAGGATTGACTTCCTGCTTGGTCCTGGAGAAAGAGTAGTTACTCACCTGTAACAGGTGTTCTCCAGGAGCAGCAGGAATCAGTCTTCACAACCCTCCCTCCTCCCTTGGGAGTTGCAGTTGTACATAGTTTATTTTTCATTTTGTGTGCTGTTCTTCGCTATGTCATTTGACTGAGGTAAGATGGCACCTTTAGGCGGGAAGGGAACCGCACATGCGTGCCAGCATTCCCAAAGGCTTTCATGGAAAGCTGGAGAAATGCTCCGCTGGGGCTTCATCGGCGCCGATGACACCCATATGTGAGGACTGATTCCTGCTGCTCCTGGAGAACACCTGTTACAGGTGAGTAACTACTCTATCCCTACAAACAATCGGGGAATTACTTTTAAGCATGGACGGCGCTGCGAAGTGGTGCTTATTAGATAATCTCCAGGAACAAGCAGGAAAGCATAGTTACTCACCTGTAACAGGTGATCTCCGGGAACAGCAGGAATTTAGTCCTCACATATGGATATCATCGGTACCGACGGAGCCTGCGCGGGAACGCTCCCCAGCGTCCAATCAGAAAGCTTTTGGGAGCATCCCACAGCGCCTGCGTGCTGCCTTCCCGCCTTTCCCAACTGCCTCTCTCCAGTTGAGTTTTAAAGCTGAGACAAAGAGAGAGAGAGGGAAAGGAAAGAGATAGATAGAGAGATACAACTCCTAGGGGAGGTGGGTGGGTTGTGAGGACTAAATTCCTGCTGTTCCCAGAGATCACCTGTTACAGGTGAGAAACTATGCTATCTCCAGGAACAAGCAGGAATGTAGTCATCACATATGGGGACTCCCTAGCTTTAGGTGTCACTGAAGAGGGCTCCACTTTCCCCCATGGATATCTGGCATCCTACCAGGGATGGTGGGTAGGAGTTGATTAGGTATGGAACAGGTGTTTGAGAACAGCCTGACCAAACAAGGCATCCCGGCAGGAGTCCTTGTCCAAGCAGTAATGGGCTGTAAAGGTATGAACCGAGGCCCAAGTGGCTGCTCGACAGATGTTGTCGATAGACACAGAGTGCAGATGAGCCATTGAGGCTGCCTTGGCTCTCACATTGTGAGCTGTGACAGACATGGCCCTCCAGAGAAAGGTTCTTACTCTGATAGGCGAAGGAAATACACTGAGCAATCCAGTTAGACAGTGTTCTCTTGGAGACTGGAAGTCCCAAATGAGAAGGATCAGAAGCAACAAAGAGTTGAGAGGACTTTCTATGTTGCTGTGTTCTTTGTAAGTAAAAAGCTAAAGTTCTTTTACAGTCCAAGGTATGAAGATTCCTCTCTGCATTTGATGCATGAGGCCCTGGAAAAAAGGTAGGTAGACCGCTTGGTTCAGATGAAAAGGCGAGACCACCTTAGGCATAAAGTGTGGATGAGTCCTAAGGACTACCTTGTCATGATGGAACCTTGTATAAGGTGGATTAGCTACTAGTGCTTGCAACTCACTAATGCGGCGTGCTGATGTAATTGCAATGAGAAAGATAACCTTCCAAGAAAGGAATTTCAAGGAGGTAGTAGCTAAAAGTTTGAAAGGTGGCTTCATGAGCTGCCCAAGAACCAGGTTTAAGTCCCATGCCACCGGTGGTGGCCTAATGGGAGGCTTAGTTAGAAGAAGGCCTCTCATAAATCTTGCTATAAGAGGATGAGAGGAAATAGGCTGACCATTTAGAGGCTTAAGAGAAGCTGCAATAGCACTCAAATGGACTCTTACTGAATTAGTTTTAAGACCTGCATTGGATAAATGAAGGAGATACTCCAGCAGTGATTCCAGAGGTATCGCAAGGGGGTTAAGAGCCTTTTGCGAACGCCATATGTTAAACCTATTCCACTTGAAAGCATAAGAGCGTCTTGTGGAAGGTTTCCTGGAAGCAAGAAGAATATCTTTCACTTGTTGAGGGATATTAAGATCATGCAGATCTAGGCCTTCAGCAACCAAGCCCTGAGATGCAGAGACTGTGGATTGGGATGCCATAACATTCCATCCTCCTGGGATAGGAGATCTGGAGCAGACCCTAACTCCAGGGAGGGAGCTTGAGAGAGATGTAGAAGCAGAGGGTACCACACTTGCCGTGGCCAATGTGGAGCTATGAGAATCATATGGCCTCTGTCTCACTGAAGCTTGAACAGGGTTTGGGGAATTAGGGGAATGGGTGGAAAGGCATACAGGAAGTCTTGACCCCAGTAAATGAGGAAAGCATCCCTGGCCTGAGCCGGAGTTCTGGAACAGTTCCGGGGAAGTTTGGCATTCCACGGACTTGCAAAGAGGTCTATGTCCGGGGTTCCCCAAAGTTGAAATATCCTTGTCACCTGGTCTGCATGCAGAGACCACTCGTGTGGAAGCAGAACTCGACTGAGTCTGTCTGCCCAAGAGTTTTGAATGCCTGGAAGATACACTGCCAGAAGATGAATCTGATGCTCTCTGGCAAGGGCCCATAGTCGCAAAGCTTCGTTGCAAAGCGACAGAGAGCCTGTTCCCCCCGCTTGTTCACATAGAACATGGCTACTTGATTGTCCGTATGAATGAGGACTGTCTTGTAGCTGAGCAGAGTGTGGAACACTCGCAGAGCAAGGAAGATTGCTCTGAGCTCCAAGAGATTGATATGTAGATAACTCTCTTGTGGAGACCAGGTGCCCTGGGTGGAGAGGTCTTGCAGATGAGCTCCCCAACCCATTGGAAAGGCATCTGTTGTGAGAGTTGCTTGGGGTAAGGGTTGCTGAAAGGGGGACCCCAGCAACAGGTTTTGAGTGGACTTCCACCACTGGAGGGACAAAATGAGGCGACTTGTGTTTGCTATTTTGTCTGACAGGCACCCTGATTCCTGGGTCCATTGGGTGGATAAAGTCCACTGAGCTGCTCTCATGTGGAGGCGAGCATAGGGAACCACATGCACGGTGGATGCCATGTGGCCTAGTAGTTGTAACATTTCTCGAGCAGTTAGATGAGGCTTTAGCACTGCTTGAGAAGCTAACTGCACCAAGCGAAGGCAACGGGCCTGAGGGAGGTAGGCCCTTGCCTTTGTGGTATCCAGGAGAGCTCCTATGAACTCTAAAGACTGAGTGGGAGTCAGACTGGATTTTGGGATGTTTATTACCAGCCATAAATACTGAAGGATCCGCATTGTGCAGGATAGGGAAGTCCTGGCCCCTTACTCTGTTGGGGCTCGAATGAGCCAGTCGTCCAAGTAAGGGAAGACGAATATCCCTAGAGTGCGGAGAAATGCTGCTACAACAGCCATGCATTTCGTGAACACCCTTGGTGCTGAGGCCAGGCCAAAAGGAAGCACCCTGTATTGGTAGTGCTTTCTCTGAAAAAGGAACCGAAGGAACCTTCTGTGAGTTGGATGGATGAGAACATGGGTGTACTCATCCTTGAGATCTAGAGAACAAAGCCATTCCTGACTCTGAAGGTATGGCAGCAGAGATCCGAGAGAAATCATTTTGAATTTCTCCTTGACAAGGAATTTGTTCAATTCTCTGAGGTCTAAGATAGGTCTGTAACCCCCTGTTTTCTTTGGAATAAGAAAATAAGGGGAATAGAACCCTGTACCCTGTTGATGAAGGGGTACTTCTTCTATTGTCCCTTGGGCAAGAAGGATAGCTACCTCCTGACCTAACAGGCTGATGAGAGAGGTCGGAGAATTGAACTGCCTTACCATTGTGTGAGGGGGCATGCTTGAAAAATGAAACTTGTACCCCTCCTTTATAATGGAGAGTGTCCAATGCTCTGCTGTTATTTGCCCCCATGTGGGGGCAAAATGACATAACCTTCCTGGAATGGTGGAAGGTTCTGGTCCCCCGAGAACCAGGAAGGCTAAGTTCTCTAGATGCCCTGTGGAGGCTGAGCCTGCTGGGCCGGTTGAGGCCTAGCAGCCTTTGCTTTCTTCTGTTTGGGCGGTTGCTGACCTTTCTTGGCAAGCTGACCTGCAGAATGTCCCTGCTGAACATAAGCAGGGTAAAATCTTTTATTTTTAGAAAAGAATGGTTTCTTGAACAATTTCTTTCTAGCAGGATCAGCAGTGGACTTGGACAATCTATCCAAGGTGGAATTTTCAGCATCCATTTCATTGGCTTTTTCCTGCCAATCTTTACCAAACAGGTTCTCACCAGTACATGGGATATTTCCCAATTTGTCTTGTACCCAAAGCTCTAGATCAGATGTCTGGAGCCAAGCAATTCTACGTGCCCCTATGGCAATAGCCGAGGTTCTGCTTATGCACTCAAAGCAGTCAAAGGCTGCACGGTTCGAAAATTTAGAGGCATCTTGGGCATGTTTGACCCAAGTGAGAAAATCCTGTCTTTTATCTTCAGAAAGGAAAGGACTGAAAGCCTTTAAATTATCTGTGACCTCCTTCAGGAACATTCCCATGTAGAGACTATAGGAAATTATCCTGGCAGAAAGCATGGAAGCTTGGAAGACTCGACGTCCAAAAGCATCCAGGGTTCTACACTCACGTCCTAGAGGATTAGAGGCATGCCTTTTTGCACTCCTAATCCTTCTCATAGCTGACTCCACTACAATAGAGTGGTGAGAAAGCTGACTCTTATGGAACCCAGGACAAGGAGGGACTCGATACATAGTATCTAGTCAACAAGAATGAGGAGAGGTGGTAAGAGGTGTTTTTCACATCCTTAACATGAGATCATATAAAATCTCATGAATAGGCAAGGTAGCTGCCTCCTTAGGAGTTTTGGGATATTGTAGAATTTCCAACTCCTTGGCCCTTGGCTCTGTTTCAGGGGCCACAGTAAGGGACAGGCCCCGAGCCACCTCCCTGATAAAATCTTGGAAGGAAATATCCTCTGGAGGAGACATCCTGCGTTTAGGGGAGGAGGGCTCTTCTGGGAGAAGCATTGTTGCATCGACAGAACTGTCAGAATCCTCAGATTCTTCTGAGGACTCGAAGTATTGTCTGTCTGGATGCTCTTGAAGAGCCCGATACCCGTATCGACCAAAGTCGGTACCGGGAGTAACCGGTACCGGGGTATCGGTACCGAGAGTCATCAGATGACTGGGTACAGGCAAAGCAGACACTGATGCCAATGTCGATGCTATCGGTACCAATACTGATGCTGAAGGCGGTGTCGGTACCGGTGGGACTGTCTGTCGCGGTTCCGAGGGCTTCGATGCCGCAAGGAAAGCCGCCAGACTGCGTTTCATAGCCAGAACTCTCTGGTCTATCGACGCTGCCAATGCCTGGATGTCGGTACCGGAGGAGACCGCCGGTACCCCAGAGCATGGCACCAGTAGTTCTGACGAGGTCGAGGCCTTGAACATCCTGGAACCCCGATAATGCTTTGGAAGCCGAAGCCTCCCGCCGGGGTAATTTTGCCGGTGCAGAATCCTCGAGGGCAACGCCAGAGGCATCTCGATGCTTAGAAGGAGATCTACCCTTCGAGGACCGGCTGGATTTATGTTTAGTTACCTGAGATCCATGGGAGGAAGAAAAATCCCTGGAAGACGTCGATGCCACCGAAGCTGCATCAGAGGGAAACAGGGTACTGAGCTTAGCAGCTCGGTTCTGTCGACCTCTTTTAGACATCATGGCGCAGGACATACAATCCGTGATGGAGTGGTCAGGACCTAAACATTTTAGACACCATTCATGGGTGTCGGTGACGGAAATGGTACCGCCACACTTGGTGCACTTTTTGAAGCAGGTTTCTCCATGGTAAGGAAAAGGTTTTGGGCCTAAGGCCCAAAAGGGCGCGTGCACCTGAAGAAAGAGAAAAAGAGAATATAAATTTTTTTTTTTTTTTTTACAAGAATAAGAAAGAAAAGACCGGTGGTACCGGTAGAGCGTCGAAGAAGGCAGACGCGACCACAAAAAAGAAAAAGACAAGAATGAATTCTTCTGCGGTGACAGGAACACAACCTGCTGGCTCCGCGGAAAAAGAAGAACTGGAGAGAGGCAGTTGGGAAAGGCGGGAAGGCAGCACGCAGGCGCTGTGGGATGCTCCCTAAAGCTTTCTGATTGGACGCTGGGGAGCGTTCCCGCGCAGGCTCCATCGGTACCGACGATACCCATATGTGATGACTACATTCCTGCTTGTTCCTGGAGATTGTAGTCTTCACATATGGGTATCGTCGGTACCGATGGAACCTGCACGGGAACGCTCCCCAGCGTCCAATTAGAAAGCCTTTGGGAGCATCCCACAGCACCTGCGTGCTGCCTTCCCGCCTTTCCCAACTGTCTCTCTCCAGTTCTTCATTTTCCGTGGAGCCGGCAGGTCGCACTTCCTGTCACCGCAGAAAATATCCCATTTATTCTTCTTTTTTGTGGTTGCGTCTGCCTTTCTTCGACGCTACACTGGTACCGCCGGTTCTTTCTTTTCCTTGTAAAAAAAAAAAAAAATCTTTTCCTGGATTCTTCCAGCTTTTTTCTCCTCTGGTGCCACGCGCCATTTTGGGCAATAGGCCCAACTTTCCTCTACAATGGAAAAACCCGCTTCGGGTTTTACAAAGTGTTCCAAGTGTGGCAGTACCATTTCCGTCACTGATACCCATGAGTGGTGCCTCAAATGTTTAGGTCCTGACTACTCTATCTCCAAGTTTGTCCCCTGTGGGATGATGTCGAAGAGGTGTCGGCAAAACTGAGCTGCTAAACTTAGCACCCTTTTTCCCTCTGATGCAGCATCTGTGGCATCAACATCTTCCAGGGCTTCGTCTTCTTCCCATGGATCTCAGGTAACTAAACATAAGTCTAGCCGGTCCTCAAAGGGTAGATCTCCTTCTAAGTATCGAGATGCCTCTGGCGTTGCCCTTGAGGGACTCACACCGGCAAAATTGCCCCGACGGGAGGCTTCGGCTTCCAAAGCATCATCAGGGCTCCAGGATGTTCTTGAGGCTCCAACCTCGGCAGAACTACTGGTGCCATGCTCTGGGGTACCGGCCGCTTTGTCCGGTACCGATACCCAGGCATCGTCGTCATCGATAGATCAGAGATTCTTGGCTATTGAACGCAGTCTGGTGACTCTTCTTTCGGCATCGATGCCCCCGAAACTGCTTCAGACAATTCAACTGGCACCGGCACCGGCACCGGCACCTACATCGGTACCGGGGCCAATTGCATCAACGTCGGCAGGTGGACTACTGGTACTGAAGCATGCTGTGCCCTCTGGTATTGACAAGTCGGTATCGGACCCTGTCGATACCGACTTCGATCAGTACCGGTATCGTGCACAAAGAAATACAAACTTGTTCTTTAATCTACTCAGAAAAGCTCCTGAGTAGGATTTGAGCCACGCAGTAGAAAGCAAGCCAGCTAAGGGGTTTCAGCTGGGTAACTGCTAGCAATTGAGCCTTACCTAATTGCTTGTGAGCTCTGAGGAAATCACTTCTGAGTCTATGTGTGAAGATATAAGAAGTTAACCTGAAAAGAACGGTTTTTCCCTACTTTGTGGGTTTTGGTTTGTTGATTGAAGCACTACTAAGAAAATATTAGCTAGAGCCTACAGAAAAGACCAGTTTGTTACCAACCAGGTCTTTATTCTTTTGATTTGATTGCCTGACAAGTTCAACTGTTGTTTTCCTGATTTTGTTTTTCTAAGTTTAACACTGAAAGCAAGTATCCTGTTTTATGTGCTACCAAGCATATCTGTGTTGGGAGAAATAACCCCATAAATAAATATCTTATTGGCTTTACACTCAAGCACAACTAATTATTGTGAGTGGCTGTGTCTGGTGTGAATGGACTGCATTTCCCACAATCCCTTGCAAATCATATTGATATATGCCTTTGCCAAGACTGTGAACATTCTCACCCAGGCAGCTGTCTGACAAATGGCGTAGTTTTTCGGATTGCTTTTGCGCAAAGGGATTTACTTGCTAAGGATTACAACTCAAGTCTGAAGGAAAAGACAGTTCAAGTTTGAAAGCTGTAAAAAAAGATTTTCCCTCAACTGCACTTTGGAGGAGAGGTGGCTGTTCCAAGTAGCTGTCCCAGGAGGAAAAGACCCTGTGCAGAGCTGGATTCATCACTGGCATAAGGTAACAAGTACCTGGGCATGTCTAGTGGTGGATGGGAGTAAGGCACAGGGGTAATTGAAAAAATAAAGTAGAAAAAAACCTGTTTGGAAGGTGGTGCACTGTGGGTTTTTTTTTTTTGTGTTTTCTTGCAGGGATCAAGATGGATCCAAGGGAATTAGCTGATTGGATGGCAGCCCAGTTTAGCAGACAACAGGAGCTAGCACAGCAGGCTCAGGACACTGCTATGAAAGCCTTAATGGACCAGCAGAAGCCAGTATTTGATCTGGTGCAAGCCCTCGTTAAGCTGCAGAACCAAAGTGGACCAGATGCAAGACCAGCAGTAAATACTGGTACACCACATGTGGACAGTGTGGGACTCAATCAGGGAATTGGGGCATTTAGTTTTGGGAAGCTAACTCCAGATGATAATGTTGATGATTTTCTAGAGTCTTTTGAAAGAGTGGCACAAGCATTAGCATGGCCAGAGACCCAGTGGGCAGTAAGGCTGGCAGCCTCATTAACTGGAGAGGCGCTTGCAGCTTATAGAGCACTCATCTAAGCTGAATAAAGGTAGAGTTTATTCTACAGAGAATCATCCTCAGAATCAGCTTGGACAGCTTCATCATCTGGAGGATCATCAGCAGCAGAAGCCAGAGCGGACGGACAGAGAGGGCAAGAAACCCTTTGGAAGAAAGAAGAGAAAAGCATTTGGGAGGTCTAGAGGAGTCCATAGCAGTACGTATACTGGAAGGCATTCCAAAAGCAAGCTTACACCATTGGACTGGGGAAAGCCAGAGGAATGGTGCTGCAGAGCTAGGAATCTCCAGACGGTACCTGTGAGGGAGACGGCTGCACTTGAAAGGGACCCTAGGACCCGTGCCAGAAGGTATGTGAAGAGAGATCCAGTTTCCAGGGATCTGGATTGGAAGGCTGGACATAAGAACTGGACTACATACTGGCCAGGCTATTTAGAGAGGAACTCTAACAGCAATGGAAGCTCAGGTATGAACACTGATCTATGCCCTAGCTATACCCTTGAAAGACAGCAGGGAAACAAGTATTCTCCTGAGAGTGCTCCATTGAGAAATTCCTCTGTGCCAATCCATGATATTGAACCCATGATTGTTGAAGAAGGGGGAGAGGTTATAGATACAGGTTGTGAATACATGGATTGCTCTCTGTCTAAACTCCTTTGGTAATTTATTGTTACAAAGTACAACAACCATCACAAAGAAATACAAACTTGTTCTTTAATCTACTCAGAAAAGCTCCTGAGTAGGATTTGAGCCACTCAGTAGAAAGCAAGCCAGCTAAGGGGTTTCAGCTGGGTAACTGCTAGCAATTGAGTCTTACTTAATTGCTTGTGAGCTCTGAGGAAATCACTTCTGCGTCTATGTGTGAAGATATAAGAAGTTAACCTGAAAAGAACGGTTTTTCCCTACTTTGTGGGTTTTGGTTTGTTGATTGAAGCACTACTAAGAAAATATTAGCTAGAGCCTACAGAAAAGACCAGTTTGTTACCACCAGGTCTTTATTCTTTTGATTTGATTGCCTGACAAGTTCAACTGTTGTTTTCCTGATTTTGTTTTTCTAAGTTTAACACTGAAAGCAAGTATCCTGTTTTATGTGCTACCAAGCATATCTGTGTTGGGAGAAATAACGCCATAAATAAATATCTTATTGGCTTTACACTCAAGCACAACTAATTATTGTGAGTGGCTTTGTCTGGTGTGAATGGACTGCATTTCCCACAATCCCTTGCAAATCATATTGATATATGCCTTTGCCAAGACTGTGAACATTCTCACCCAGGCACCCGTCTGACAAGCTCCATCTCTGGAGTTGGGATCTGCTCCAGATTTCCTATCCCAGGAGGATGGGATGCTGTGGCATCCTAATCCCCAGTCTCTACATTTCAGGGCCTGGTTGCTGAAAGTCTAGAACTTCATGGTCTTAACCTTTCTCAGCAAGTAAAGGATATCCTTTATGCTTCCAGGAAACCATCCACAAGATGCTCTTATGCTTTGAAGTGGAAAAGGTTTACCATGTGGTGTTCGCAGAAGGGTCTTAACCCTCTGGAATCATTACTGGAATATCTCCTTCATTTGTCTAATGCAGGGCTTAAGACCAATTCAGTGAGAGTTAATTTGAGTGCTATTGCAGCTTCTCTCAAGCCTTTAAATGGGCAACCTATTTCCTCTCATCCTATCATAGCAAGATTTATGAGAGGCCTTCTTCTAACTAAGCCTCCCGTTACGCCACCACCGGTGGCATGGGATTTAAATCCGGTTCTTGGCCAGCTCATGAAGCCGCCTTTTGAACCATTAGCTACCACCTCTTTGAAATTCCTTTCCTGGAAGGTTATTTTTCTTATTGCAATCACATCAGCACGTCGCATCAGTGAATTGCAAGCATTGGTGGCTGATCCTCCTTATACAAGGTTCCATCATGACAAGGTAGTCCTTAGGACTCATCCACACTTTATGCCAAAGGTGGTTTCACCTTTTCTTTTAAACCAAGCAGTTTACCTTCCTGTTTTTTTCCCAAGGCCTCATGCCTCTAATGCAGAAAGGAATCTTCATACTTTGGACTGTAAAAGAGCTTTGGCCTTTTACTTGCAAAGGACGCAGCAACATAGGAAGTCCTCTCAACTCTTTGTTGCTTTTGATCTTAGTCATTTAGGACTTCCAGTCTCCAAAAGGACACTGTCCAACTGGATTGCACAGTGTCTATCTTTTGCCTATCTGAGTAAGAACCTTCCTCTTGAAGGCCATGTCACAGCGCACAATGTGAGAGCCATGGCAGCCTCTATGGCTCATCTCTTCACTCTGTGTCTATCAACGACATCTGTCGAGCAGCCACCTGGGCCTCGGTTCATACCTTCACAGCCCATTACTGCTTGGACAAGGACTCCCGCCAGGATGCCTTGTTTGGTCAGGCTGTTCTTCAACACCTGTTCCATACTTAATCAACTCCTACCCACCATCGCTGGTAGGATGCCAGAGATCCATGGGGGGAAGTGGAGCCCTTTCAAAAGGGCACACAACTTCTGGGGTTTCCGTAGCTAGGGAGTCCCCATATGTGAAGACTACATTCCTGCTTGTTCCTGGAGATAGCATAGTTACTCACCTGTAACAGGTGATCTCCGGGAACAGCAGGAATTTAGTCTTCACAACCCACCCACCTCCCCTAGGAGTTGTATCTCTCTCTTTTTTCTCTCTCTCTCTCTCTTTGAATCAGCTTTAAACTCAACTGGAGAGAGACAGTTGGGAAAGGCGGGAAGGCAGCACGCAGGCGCTGTGGGATGCTCCCAAAAGCTTTTTAATTGGACGCTGTGGAGCGTTCCTGCGCAGACTCCGTCGGTACCGACGATACTCACATGTGAAGACTAAATTCCTGCTGTTCCCGGAGATCACCTGTTACAGGTGAGTAACTATGCTTTAGTGCATTAGCTTTGACGGTTTTAGCCCAGAAACAAGATATTAATTTTTTTCTTGAGTTTCTTTAATAGAATTAACTTAGAATCCTGGGCTAAAGAATCTAAAGAGATCATTTCAGCTTTAATTAAAGACAAAATGATTATTCACCGGACGATCGAGGCTTTTAAAAATCAATCACAACATTTGATTTGAGGAGTTTGAACTTTCCAAAGTTTGTTGTGCTTTCTCCCCTAGATGCCTTTAAGAAGTATTTAGTGGATAGTTTACATGTTTCTGAGTTTAATTTGCCTCCTTTAAATAAAGTCTACTATTTTTTGGTTGGGCATTTGGGGCAGCAACATCTCCTACTGTTTTGGGCATATCTGTTTTACGATGCTACACTCTGTAACGATGACATGGTCATCCAATAATGGTACCAGGTGAGGAGAGGCTCCAGACACAGATGTGTGGGCCTCAACTCCCAATGCCGCTATTGGGGGCTCCATCAAGGATTGGACCTTGGGAGCATCCCCGAACCCCTGTATGGCTTTGGAGCAGATGGTACCAAGGCCTTCGGAACCACAGGGTCCAATACCCTCAACATCAAAACAGTGAGCATCGGAGCATCAAAGGTATCGGAGATCTCATAGAGATTATTTTAATTTCCTTCCAGACTCCGATTCCGAGGTGGCTTCCAAGGTGGAATTGGTTGAGTCTGATACACCCAGGGCTGTTCCATCGCCTCCTTATGAATTGGAGACGTTCCACGTCCGAAGACATGTCGTTCCAAGAATTCAATAAGGATATGGCAGCAGCTCTCGATGTTTCAGTGGCGAATGAAACTGAACCAAGAACTGAGGAATTCGACATACTAAAGTATCCTTCAGCACCGAAAGAGGTGGCCACCCTTCCAATGTACATCATCTTAAACAACTTGATGATTTGTATGTGGGAGGCCCCCAAGTCGACCCTTGCAGTAAGTAAGAGATTTGATACCCTGTATAGGGTTCCTTCCTCTCCAGGCTTTCAAAAGCCACAACTTTCCCACCATTCTATGATGGGTGGAGTTTGCTATGAGGAGCATCAAAAGACAGAAAAATCACTCCTTGATGCTTCCTGGCAGGGAGGGCAGAACACTAGATGCATTTGCAAGAAAGGCCTTTCAGGCTACAATGCTAGCATCAAGAATTGATTTATACATGCTATACATGGGTATGTTTCTCAAAGATGTGTCCAGGGATTTCTCTGAATTTACCTCCTTATTACCCCTGATAAACCGGCAGCTCACCAAGTCTTGGCTACCCATGCCCAAAACGCATCAAAATTCTGAACAATGGCTGCTTTTGATGCTTTTGAGACAAACAGCAGATCTACTGCAGCTTGCATAGGTGCCAGAAGAACAGCATAGTGATCAGTTTTATGCGGTGTCTTCTTCCGACAAAATCGTCTTTGTGTCCACCTCCCGCCCCATGGGATCTCAATGTTGTCCTGGCACAACTCATGTGCAAACCTTTCGAACCAATGGGGTCAGCTCCATTTAAGTTCTACACTTGGAAGGTTCTCCTCCTTATAGCAGTTACCTCAGCTCGCAGAGTCAGTGAACTCCAAGCTTTGGTAACCTATGAGCCTTATACCATTTTTCATCATGATAAAGTGGTCCTTTGCACACATCCTAGGTTCTTGGCAAAGGTCGTCACCTCTTTTCACTTGAATCAATCGGTCTTGCTACCGATCTTCTTTCCAATACCCCACTCATCTCTGGCTATGAAGTATGCTCTCAAATGCAAGAGAGCACTGGCGTTCTATTTAGAATGCACCAAAGACCTTCGCCAAGCCGCTCAATTGTTTGTCTCCTTTGACCAAAGTCATTTGGGGGACACCGGTATCCAAAAGAACACTTTCAAATTGGTTGGCAGATCGCATATCCTTCGCTTATGCACAAGCTGGGCTATCCCTAACACACTGTGCAGTAGCTCATAATATCAGAGCCATGGCAGCTACGGTAGCTAACCTTTGCTCTGTTCCTATCTCAGATATCTGCCAAGCGGCAACATCGTCTTCTCTGCATACCTTTACAGCGCACTATTGCTTGGATAAAGATTCCAGAGCTGATGGTCAATTCGGACAAGCAGTTTTGCGTAATCTTTTTCAAATTAAGACAACTTGCCCACTGCCCATCCGACTACCCCACAAGGAGTGCTCTGAACGAGCTGAGTCTGTTGGATCCTGGCTGCAACTTCCGAGTGTATTGGGTTTCTTCCTTTGCTCGGTTGTCTAGGGCTATGGAGTTCCATATGTGAAGACCGACTTCCTGCTTATTCCTGGAAATAGCATAGTTACTCGCCTGTATCAGGTGATCTCCAGGAACAGCAGCAATCAGTCTTCACAATCCGCCCACCTCCCCATCAAGTTGTCCCTATTTTTTCTTTCCTGGTATATAGATTTTTTTTATTCTCCTCTGCACACCTGACTGAGGAGACCAGGAGGGAAGGCAGGAAGGCAGCCATGCATGCGTGGAGGAACGCTCCCAAAAGCATTCCTGTTGGATGCTGAGGAGTATTCCCATGCCGGGCTCAGTTGGTGCTGATGTCACCCTTATGTGAAGACTGATTCCTGCTGTTCCCGGAGATCACCTGTTACAGGTGAGTAACTACGCTATACATTCCCTAATTGGGTTCACAAGGGGAGAGATAGCTTTGGTGCACGGTTGTTTGAAGCCCGCATCTTTTCTTTCTATCATTCTTGCCCATCACTTACACATGTTACCAAGATAAAGCATGCCTTCAAAGCATGCCCTACCCTCACTGCAGCAGGAGTCGTGCCTCCTGGCTCCAATCCTGCCCTGTCAAAGCTCAGATCTGAGCCACTCACTCCTGTGTCTGCAGTGTTCCCCTTCCCCCTTTCCCTGCACTGTGTAAGGGGGGAGGTGGCACCGTCCTCCCACTGTCCCTGCTGCGGCCCGTTGCCCTGTCTGGGTGAGGACAATTCTCTCTGGACCACTCCCCCTTTTTATTATTTTGCATGACTTTGCGCCCCATCTCCCAACCCTAATTGCGCCACTGCCCACCGACAGCGATTCCTCGCTTGCCGGTGAGCCCCCACCTATCCCTTAACTGTGGCCAAGCCTCGACCTGCACCATAATATTTCCACCGTGTCCTGTATCATACCGAGGAAAACATCCATACCTATGACAGATAGGTGCACCCCATCTAAGTGATACAAGCCAGGGCATTTCTCCTCAATCAGGTCATGTCTGATGCAGTATACCCTGATGGCTTCTGTAAAATGCATCATCCATCAGTTGACATTGCGGTGAGTTTTCTCCATGGCCCGATGCGACCATTCACCCATCCATACCCTGTGTGGTATGATGCAGGACCACACCAGCTGGGTGCCAGGGAAAGCGTCTATCATTGCTAGAATGTCCCCCTGCACCTTCCTGGCAAGATCCATGCTGCGATTCCCTGCCAGGTCATTCCCCCCTAGATGCACTATCAGCCCCAGGGGGTCCCCCATGCTGCCTTCTTGTGTAGAAGAGTGGGTACTAGCTGGTCCCACAGCATACCATGCAGCCCCATCCAGATGACTGATACTTCCACAGCGTTCATTCCTAAGTTAATTCCCTGAGGTCAGCCCCTGGTCCTCCTCTGTGCCCCAGTGTATGAAGGAGCAGTCGCAGATCCAAACCTCTCACACACCTCATAGCATATCCACACCTAGAACAAAAATCAATTAAGAGATGTAAGTTAAGGCAGTGGTGTTCCCTGAAAGCCGCTGCCGCTCTGCTGCAGGAAGCATCATGGCTTCTCTTCTGGGCATATGTATAACTTGTAATGCTCCGATTGCCACCTGCTGATTGCCATGATCTGCTCCTGCATCATTCCAAGCCCTGCTGTGGTTGTAGCCACTCCTATCCTGTGCCATATTCCTCCTCCCCTAACCCTAGGTTACCAATACACATTCTCAAGACTGGCAAACTGGAACTGCGAGAGCGGGGTCCGATCCTCGTGCATTAGGAACAGCTCCCCTCCTTGTGACTGGATCCTGGAATACTCCTGGACACTCCTTACTGGACACGTATCGTCCTCCGGCAGGTGGGCCAACAACACCCACACACCCCTGTCAGGTCGGTCTTAGATCTGCATATGTGGATCTCTAGTATCCGACCCTGAACTGTGATATCCTTCAGGTGAAGCCCCCCACCTCCTGGTGCGTGCCTTGAGGGAGCCACCAACTCACTCACTCTCATTGCGCCAAAGAATGCCAGTACAAAGGCACATCAGAAGAACCATGCTTCAAACGCATCATGGCAGACCGCGTCTGTGGCTCTTAGCATCTCTCTCAATAATTCATGTGTGATTGGGCATCAGCGGGTTGGTGGACGGATATGCCCGGCCGACCATCCCTTCACTAACCTAGTAACAGCAAAGTCAGCTGATGGGCTCCACTCCCCCATCGCTCTGGCAAAGAAGGTGATGGCCACCAAGCACGTTTGAGCCACCGATTTACTCAACCCTTCCTCTCTGCAGGAGAGTAGCCATTGGATGATAGTGCCGGTCCAAAACCAATCAACGTTCCTGATCCCCTTCCTCCGGCAAAACTCTTGAAATTGGTTCCATGCCCTCAGGTATCTGTCTGGTCAGCATTGCAAAGGAGTCCATCATGAGGTTCCATACTTCGGTGGGCCAAAGGCCCAGACTGCTGCTGGGATGAGGGTCTTGTCCACGTCGGCGTCTAGGGTGCTGTTCCTGAAAGACATCATCTTAGAGCGAGAGAGGGCATCAGCCAAGATGTTATGATAACCAGGCACATGCTCCGCTGTAAAGGTGATGTTGTATATCAAGCATATCAGGACTATCTGGTGCAACAATGCTACCACCCCCTGTGTTCTGGCATACATCCCATTAACTGCCTGAACCACTGCCATGTTATCCATGCAGAATGTAGTCACTTTGTTTGGTAATTGGGGTGATATCTCTCATGTTGCCTTGTGCATGCCAATCACTCGGCCATGGTTCAGAGCACCAAGCTCTGTGAAGGTATATCTCAAATCCTAGTCCGCCAGAGGCATCAGTGTAGAGTTATAGGTCCAAGCTGAAAACGGGAGGGTCCTACCAGAAGACCATGCCATTGAAGTTCCACAGAAAGGCTTTCCAAATGCTTAGGTCTTCCTTTATATCTTTTGTCACCCTAATGTGGTGGTGCAGCTTGCTCACCCCATTTGTTGCCAGGGCCAACCGCCAACAAAAGACCCTCTCCAAGGCGAAGCAGAACAGTCCATTCAAGGATTGGAACTGTTCCAGCGTTGCCTTGTGCATAAGAACATAAGATATGCCATACTGGGTCAGACCAAGGTCCATTAAGCCCAGTATCCTGTTGCCAACAGTGGCCAATCTAGGTCATAAGTACCTAGCAGTTTCCCCAAAAGACACAGGTTCCACAATGCTTGTATTGGGTCAAACAGTGGATATTCTGGGTCCCCTTTAATAATGGTTTATGGACCTTTCCTCCAGGAACTTGTCCAAACCTTTTTTAAGCCCAGCTACATTAACAGCTTTTACTACATCCTCCGGTAACAAATTACAGAGTTTGATTATACCTTAAGTGAAAAAATATTTTCTCTTATTAGTCTTAAATAGGTTACCCTGTAGCTTCATTGCATGCCCCCTGGTTTTTCTATATTTTGATGGTGTAAACATTCGATCTACATTCACCCGCTCCACTCCATTCATTAATTTATAGACCTCTAGCATATCGCCCCTCAGCCATCTCTTCTCCATGTTGAAAAGCCCTAACCTTTTTAGCCTCTCTTCATAGGGATATCATTCCATCCCCTTTACCATTTTGGTGGCTCTTCTCTGTACCTTTTATAAAAATGCTATATCCTTTTTAAGCTACGGCAACCAGAATTACACACAAAATTCAAGGTGCGGTCGCACCATGGAACAATACAGAGGCATTATAATATCCTTTGTTTTATTCTCCATTCCTTTCCTTATGATACCTAGCATTCTATTTGCTCTCTTGGCTGCCACTGTACACTGGGTGGAGAGTTTCAACAGGTTAGCCACGATGATGCCTAAATCTTTTTCCTGGGTAGTGGTTCCTAATGTGGAACCTTGTATCATGTAACCATAGTTTGGGTTTTTCTTTCCTAGATGCATAACTTTGCACTTGTCCACATTAAATTTCATCTGCAATTTGGATGCCCAGTCTTCCAATCAGGGGCGGCTCAAGGCAGTCTGCTGCCTGAGGTGAAGAATGAGATGGTGCCCCCCCCCCCATCACCTTAGAGGGGGAGGGGCTTTTTCAGAAATCCAATCAGAGACTGAACCAAATAAAAAAGCCGATTAGATTATATGGAGGAAATGCAAGATGTTTGCACACAGGGCCATATCGAACTGCAATCGCGCCTTATGCGACTTGCAACTCAGGCGCACGCCCCCCCTCTCCCCCCATACCTCCATCCAGCGCTGCCTGCTCTTTTCCTGCTGTTGCCGCCCTCTTTTTTTCACAGCGGCGCCGGAAGCAAGGAAAGAGCAGGCAGCACTGGACGGAGGTATGGGGAGGAGGAGGGGGGGCATGCACCCAATCTGAAAGGCGTCGGCACTCTAAGCAGATCTGTCCCTCCCTGCTCTGACATCGTATCGGAGGAGGGAGGGAGGGACCAGACCTGTTTAAAGTGCTGCGAAAAGGCTTTGGGCGCATTTTAACTGCCTGCTATTGTCCTGCCAGCGGCAGCAGGGCAACAGCAGAGAGCCGAAGTGCGCCCCCCCAAGCCTTTGCGCCCTGTGCAGCTGCACTGCTTGCACAGGGCTAGGTATGGTCCTCTTTGCACATCAAGGAACTAAAAGACAGCAAGAATCAATAGCACAGTTTATAAAACTAAATTATAACCCATTTTTATTTTGTTATAAACTGCGTTATGGTTCTCCCTTTTTCTTTTTCAACATATATTTTGCATCCACAGTAGGTGCAGAGCAGAACCAGGACATTCACCCACAGAACTCAATATTTAAAAAAAAAATCTGATTCTGATCATCTCACTAACATCAACAACAACAACAACCACTATTCTCCAGTACCAGGCATATTGTGAACTAATAAAAAAGCCTTACAACAAAAAGCAAACCTACCATACCATACCATATTAGCACAAACTTCCAAAAGTCACATAAGGAGCCCATCCAAAAAAAGCATCACTGTAAATACTACAGTGGGCCCTGGAACATCCATGCACCTATTTGAAAAGCTGAACAACTCAAATTACTACAGTATAGTATAGATCTTTATATACAAACTGCATGTTAACAGAACACCTGACCTCAGTCACACACGCACAACACCGACTTTCACCAAGTACAGAATAAGTAACTACAATCTAAAGTAAAAATAAAAATATGTAGACAAAATTTAAACTGAAACCCCAAGAAACCAGAGTCCACATGCAGTGCAACATCAGATAAATAAGAGATGCAGTTCCCCAATACTGTGTAAAATATAAAAATAGCACAAAGTCCAATCACCAAAATTAAATAAAATTATTTTTTCTACCTTTGTTGTCTGACCATTTTATTCTCTGATCATGCTGGTCCCGATCTGAGGCTTCTGCTTTCCTGTCTTCTCTGAGCTCTCTTTCTGTGGTCTATGGTCCATGGTCCATCTGCCATTTCTTATCTCTTCTTTTGTTTTCTTCACTTCCTTCCATCAGCCCATTTCCAGTTTCAGTAACCCTCCCCAGTATCAGTCCCCTTTCCAGTCCTCCCCTCCCAGTACCTTCCAATGTCAACCACCTTGCATTCCCATGACTGCCACTTGTGTCCATTCCCTTCCAGTCCCCCTCCTTTCCCACTGTCCAGCCCCTTCTAGTTCAAATACCATCCCATATATCAGCTCAGGTTCACTCTCAGTGCCACCCCCCAGTCAGCTCCCTTCCAGCCACCCTACCCTCTGTCCATCTCTTTTCCAGTGTCATTCACATGTCAGCTCCCTTCTAGCCTCCTCCCTATTACCCAGCTACCTACCACTCCCATCCCCAAGTGTCAGCTCCCTTCCAGTCCCCCTTGGGTACATTCCAGGTGTCAGCTCCTTTCCAGCCCCCTCCTTCCCTTCCTGCCCCATCCTTCCCCTGGCAGACCCTCTCAGTATCCGCTCCCTTCCAGTCCTATTCTACCACCCCCCCCCCCGCATCAGCCCATTTGTAGCCCTAGCCCCTAGTTTTCTTCCAGGGCCAGCAGCACTCTCCTCCCCTCCCCTATTAGCCCATTTCCTGTCCCAGCCCATTTCTAGTCCTATCCCCTTTATCAGCCCACCCCAGTCCTAGCTCCCCAATCAGCCCATTACCAGATGTAACCCTCCAATAAGTCCATTTTCAGTCCTAGCACCCCAATCAGCCCATTTCCTGTCCTAGTCTCCCCCATCAGCCCATTTCCAGTTCTAAACCCCCATCAGTTGATTTCCAGTCCTAACCCCCCCATCAGCCCATTTCCAGTTCTAACCCCTCCCCCCGATAGCCAGTCCTAGCCCCCCTACTGATCAGTCAATTTCCAGTTCTAAACCCCCATCAGTCGATTTCTAGTCCTAACCCCCCTCATCAGCCCATTTCCAATTCTAACCCCCATAGACCATTACCAGTCCTAGCCCCCCTCCCGAACAGCCCATTTCCAGTACTAACCCCCATCAGCCCATTTCCAGTTCTAACCCCCCCAATAGCCCATTACCATTCCTAACCCCCCATCAGCCCATTTCCAGTTCTAAACCTCCCAATCAGTGCAGTTCCTGTCCTACCCCCCCCCCCCCATTAGCCCAGTTCCAGTCCTAGACCCCTCCCCCAACCCAGGGAAATTGAAAAAAAAACCAAAACTCCGGCGTAAGAAGCAGCTGCTGCTGCTGCTCTAGCGGCGGCAGTGGCAGAATGAGGAACCCTGCAGCCGCCCCCCCCCCCCCAGAGAGCCTGCTGGTTTCCCCAGCTCCGCTTTGCAGAGCCGCGGCAAAGGGACAGTGTTTCCCCGTAACCGCGGCTCTGTTAAAGCTGATGGGAAACAGGATTTCCTGTTTCCCATCAGTGCCGTGGGCTCAGCTTTAACAGAGCCGCAGTTAAGGGAAACACTGTCCCTTCGCCACGGCTCTGCAAAGCGGAGCCGGGGAAACCAGCAGGCTCTCCGGGGGGGCGGCCGGGTGGGTGGCCGCGGGGCTCCTCATTCTGCTGCTGCTGCCATTGGAGCAGCAGCGGCAGCTGCTTCTTGCGCTGGAGTTTTGTTTTTTTCTTTTATTTTGAAGGCTGAGTGAGGCGTTGATGGCGGTCTTTTTGGGGGCAATTTTTCTGCCCCCAAAAAGCTGCCGCCTGAGGCCACCGCCTCACTTGGCCTCATTATAGAGCCGCCTATGCTTCCAATTTATCAAGATCTTCTTGCAATTTTTCACAATCCTCATGGGTTTTAGCAACTTTAAATAGTTTTGTGTCATCTGCAAATTTGATAATCTCACTCGCTATTCCCATTTCCATGTCATTTATGAATATGTTAAAAAGCAGCGGACCGGACTTCCGGTGATGTCACCAGACTGCATGGCGGTGCCATAGATGGGCTCCGCCACCAAAGCCTACCTAAAGGTGAAAAAAGCACCCCAAGCACAAGAGCAGTAGCTGTGTGATGCAGGGGAAGTACATTTTAAATACTGCTCACAGTAGTTTGATGAGCGATCGGGAGGAAAGAAGCAGCCATCAGTGCAGCCCGGTGCGACTGAGAGCGAGAGCGGAGAAAGGCATCACGTGGTGGGACGAGAAGTGATAGCGGTGAGAGCCGGGCCGCAGCTGAGAAGGAGAAGCTGTACCTGGAGCCGGTTTGCACAGATCGGGAGAGAAGAGTTTGGCGAGGTAGCGGAGATCTGCGTGGGGCCGGAAGATCGGTGGACGCACCATAGAGGACTGAGCAGAGGGGTGATCGCCAAGGCAGAGCGGAGGAGGCCTTGCAGCCGGTGAGGCAGAGCGGAGCTAGCGATCGGAGACCATGTGGTAGCCAAG
Source organism: Ichthyophis bannanicus (assembly GCA_033557465.1). Classification (NCBI taxonomy): domain Eukaryota; kingdom Metazoa; phylum Chordata; class Amphibia; order Gymnophiona; family Ichthyophiidae; genus Ichthyophis; species Ichthyophis bannanicus. The sequence goes on along the minus strand of CM066032.1, from coordinate 674,626,838 downwards.
TGAGCAGGCGGCAGGGAAAAAACTCAGCAGGCACCACGGCAAGTACCTTGGAGAGCGACGGCAGAGTAGATCAAGAGCTCGGAGGATAAGCGGAACGCCGTGGAGAAGTGGGGCAGCATAAGGTAGTGAAATTTGAATAGCAGTGCCCAGTACAGCCTTGTAAATGGGTTGGGAAGTGTCCTCAGGCTAAATATAGCACGGAACAACGGGGGCTGAATGCACAGGAGGAAGAGTGCATGCCTGGAACCAGGAAGGAAGAGTGATCAGTGGTGTAAAGTGACCTTAGGAGCCCAGTGAGTCCGGGAGCAGAGAAGAAATAATAAAGGGCATACACAGAAAAGAACAGAGTTACAGAAGGGTAGAGCAGATGCTGCAGCCTGAAGATATTATTGAGGATTTGGAGCAGGGAAGTGAGGCTGTATGGAGAAAGCCTGAGGCGGGATGTCAGCGAAGAAAAATCTGTCGGAATTTCGCTCTTCCTATGTGACACCTAAGGGGCGTAAGGAGGGAGAGAAGGACAACAAAATGGGAGCGGACCATGTGGATGCACAAGAAGATGAGATGGAGGGAACAGGGCCTCCAGGAGTAGCTAACATGATTAAGGGGTGGTTAGAGGAGCTGAAAGAGGAGCTCAAAGCGGAAATTAGCAGAGTTAAAAGTGAGCTAAAAGAGACTCTACAATCGTTAAGACAAGATCTGGTGGATCTGGGCACCAGGGTGGAAGAAACAGAACAGCAGGTGGAACAGCACGGGGAAGTACTGGAGGCATTACAAAAAGGATGGGATGAGGTAAAGCAAGCCCAGGAAGAAGTGAAAGCAAAAATGGAGGACAGATCCCGGCGATGCAATATCAGAGTGAGAGGCATCCCCGAGGACATCAAATATAAAAATTGTGAAGAAGTCATTAGTAAAGTTTTTGGCCACATGCTACGCGCTGCAACTTGTGATAAGGAAGCTTATCATAGTTCAGGAGGGAGCTATAATAGAGGTAAATTGGCACTGAACAAGCAACCTGTCTTTGCTGGTAGAAATACTAAAACAGAATGTTTTCATAAAACACTACCAGTCCCAGAATGCACCAGGTTTCAAACAGCCTCTAGAAGAGCTGAAGTGGGGAAACGTGTGTTCAATCAGGAGAGCTATGAGGTAATCCCCAATCACTCATCTCCAAGGGCAGGGCTTGATTCAGCACAGCTGAGCTGTGCTAGGGTGGAGTATCCCTCTAAACAAGATAAAAGTAAAACATATTCTACACAGAATCAGTGGAGGAACTCAGAGCTCAAGGACAGAGAGAGCAAGAAGCAGCAGCAACGTGGAAGGAAGAAGAGGAAAACATCTTGGAGGTCTAAAGAAGGAGCCCACAGCAGTACGTGTGTTGGGAGTCATTCCAGAGGCAAGCATACTCCATTGGACTGGAGGAAGCCAGAGGAGTGGGGTTACAGAGCCAGGAATTCCCAGACGGCACCTTTGAGGGAGACGGCTGCATTTGGAAGGGGCCCTAAGACCAGTGCAAGAAGGTATGTGAAGAGAGACCCAGTGTCCAGGGATCTTGATTGGAGGGCTGGACATAAAAGCTGGACTACTTACTGGCCAGGATATCTGGAGAGGAAACCTAACAGCAAAGGAAGCTCAGGTATGAACTCTGATCTATGCCCTAGCTCTTCAACTGGAAGACAGCAGGGAAACAAATGTTATCCTGAGAGTGATCCATTAAGGAATTCCTCTGAGCCAGACCATGATATTGATTCTATGATATTTGAAGAAGAAGGAGATATTTTAAATGATCAGAATGAATACATGGATTGCTCTCTGATTAGGCTGCTGTGGTAAAATACTTTCACAAATACAACAACCATCAAAAGGAACTATAACTTATTCTTTTATCTACCCAGAAAAGTTTACAAGAAAGCTTTAGGGTAGGATTTGAGCCACGTAGAGAAAGTGAACCAGCAAAGGGGTTTGCAGCTGGCTAATGATTGGTAATTAAGCCATGCACAGTTGCATGTGAGCTCTGAAAGGAAACTACTGTTTGTGTGTGAAAATAGAAGAAAGTTATCCTTGAAAAAGAACAGTTTTTGGTTACTTTTTGGGTTTTGTTTTTGCTTTTGGAGCACTGTTAAAAGTTATTAGCAGGAGCCCTCAAAAAGACCTTTTTCTGTTTCCCATCAAGGTCTTTATTGTTTGATTGCTTATATCATGATTTGTTTTTCCTAAAGTACAATACTGAAGCAAGTGTCTTTTTGTGTTACCAAGTAAATCTGTGTGGGAGAAATAACCCCATAAATAAAATATATTTTTCTTTGCTTATACTCGAGCAACACAACTCATTATTTTGTGAACGGCTGATTCTGGTTTGAATGGACTACATTCCCCACAATCCTTTGCAAGTCATAATAGGATTTTGCCTTTGCCAAGACTGTGGACATTCACGCCCAGCGCCCCCGTTTACAGTTGGCGTAGTTGGCAGGATTGCTTTTGCGCAAAGGATTTACATGATATAAGGATTACAACTGAAATCTGAAAAAAAAAAAAAAAGTTCAAGTTAAAAGCTGGAAAAAGGATTTTCCCTTAACAACACTTTGGAAAAAAAAAGAGGTAGCTGTTCCAGGTGGCTGTTCCAGGAGGAAAAGACCCTGTGTGAGCTGGATTCATCACTGGCATAAGGTAATAAGTACCTGGGCATGTCTAGTGGTGGATGGGAGTAAGGCACAGGGGTAATTTAAAAAATAAAATTAGGAGAAAAACACCTGTTTTGGAGGGTGCTGCTCTGTGGTTTTTTTTCTTTTGTTTTCTTGCAGGGATTCAAGATGGATCCGAGGGAACTGGTCAGCTGGATGGCAGCCCAGTTTAGCAGGCAACAGGAGCTAGCGCAGCAGGCTCAGGACACTGCAATTAAAGCATTAAGGGACCAGCAGAAGCCAGTGCTTGATCTGGTGGAAGCCTTAGTTGCTCTTCATAACCAAAGTGGACTGGATGCAAGACCAGCAGTAACAACTGGTATACCACATGTGGACAATGTGGGACTCAATCAGGGAATTGGGGCATTTAGTTTTGGGAAGCTGACTCCAGATGATAATGTTGATGATTTCCTTGAATCTTTTGAGAGAGTGGCACAAGCATTGGCATGGCCAGAGACCCAGTGGGCAGTAAGGCTGGCAGCCTCATTAACTGGAGAGGCGCTTGCAGCTTATAGAGCAATGCCAGCAGCCCAAGCTTTGAATTATAAAGATGTAAAGGCTGCTATAAGAGATCGCCTAGGGTTGTCTATTTCAGAGTATAGGCGAATGTTTAGAGCTACTGCATTAAGAGTGGGTGAAACAACTAGGGCTCTGAGTCAGAGAATCAGAGGATTGGCTGTAAAATGGTTGGAGCCTGAGGGAAAGACTGTAGAAATGTTATTAGACATTATTATGCTTGAACAATTTATGTCTGCTGTGCCTAAAGATCTGCACACTTTCCTTATACAGCAAAATTGCCAGAATCTTGGAGAGGCAACCATGCTAGCAGAGAGAATCTTGGAAGCCACGCAGGCTTGCCATAGAATGGGTGGCCCTCTGAAGGTTGGTGCTGAGGCAAGCTGTGCTGTATCAGAAAAGAAAATGGTTAAAAATGTTTCTGAGAATAATTGTACTGTGCCAACCCAGATTACACAGTGGAGTAAAAAGAAATGTTTCAAATGTGGAAAATGGGGACATTTGGAAAGGGGATGCCAGATATACACTAGCTTGATGAGTGTTGATTTAAAACACCCCAAAGAAGGATTCCTTTTGGTGGTTGATGTGCAGGGAATTACCACAAATGCTCTGTTAGACTCTGGGGCAGACCAGAGTATGCTGTCAAAGAGGCTTTGGAAGAGGATAGAGGCCCAAGAAGGATTTGTGCCTAGAACCCCTGAAAGCCAAATTCACATCAGATGCATTCATGGTGCTGCAACATCATATCCCACTTATAGGCTAATGATTAAGTGCCTGGGGGAACAAGAGGAAGTTCTTTTAGCAGTGGTGCCTAGGCTTCCATTTGATTTGGTTCTAGGAAGGGACTGGCCAAGATTTAAGCAGGGACTAGTGAAAGTGCTAGGAAAGAAGGAGGGAGAAGGAATGATGGTAATAGCTCCCAGGCCTTTGTTTGGAAGTCCTCAGTCCCTAGCTAAAAAGATGGTTAAGCTTCCAGAAGGCCAAACTATAAGGAAGGAAATAGGTAAGAAGAGGGGCCTTGTATCCACCCGCTCACAGGCTAAGGTAGAGAGCCAGAAGGAGGAGGGGGAGCAGGCAGAGTTATTAGGAGACTTACCCTCTCATGATGATTTAATAACTCCACCATCTGGGAAAGTAAGAAAGTTGAAAGCACAAAAGCGTCGTGAGAGACTTTGCAGAGCACAGGGTAGGGCTGAGATGTTGGCTGGTCAAAGTTTACCCTGGGTGCCAGCTGAGTTAGTGGCAAAGTTTCCTAACTTTCCACAAGAAAAGCGAGCTGATCAAGCTCTCACCCGAGCTTTTAAGTATGCTCAGGAGGTCAGGGAGGAGTTGCCCAGATTCAGACTAGATAATGAAATATTATATAGAGAGAGTCAGGACCCCAGAAATGGGACCATACGTAAACAATTGGTGGTACCCACAACTTTCAAAGGACTAGTACTTAGATTAGCACATGATCATCCAGTTGGAGGTCATAAAGGGATGCAAGGAACGCTGGATCAAATACTTATGTGTTTTTACTGGCCAGGTATTTTCAAAGAAACTGCCCAGTTTTGTGCTGCATGTCCAGCGTGTCAGCGAGTTACAGCGACTCACCCACCAGTGGTGCCTTTGATTCCCATGCCAATTATCACAGACCCAATTGGTCGCATTGCTATGGATATTGTAGGCCCATTAGTCAAAACGCCCCGAGGTTTCCAATACATCCTAGTTATGGTAGATCAGGCAACAAGGTTTCCCTGGGCCATACCATTGAGGAATGTTTCTGCAAAAACAATAGCTTTAGAGCTAGTCAAATTGTTTTGCGAAGTGGGATTCCCAAGAGAGGTGTTGACTGACCGAGGGTCCAATTTTGTATCCAAATATTTGGCCCAGGTCTGGGATGCCTTTGGCATTCATCACGTGAAAACCTCAGCGTACCATCCACAATCAAACGGTTTGGTGGAGAGATTCAACCAAACTCTCAAACAAATGTTGAGAAGGGGGTTAGCAGGAGAGGTAAAAGAATGGGATATGTTATTGCCCTTTGCCTTATATGCCTGCAGGGAAAGAATTCAGGTGTCCCTAGGTGTAACTCCATATGAATTGATGTATGGTAGGGCTCCGCGTGGTTTGTTAGATATTTTGAGGGAACAATGGATTGATCCTGAACCAGAAAATCAGGAGGTGCCACAGTTTCTACGTGACTTGAGAGCACGTTTAAAAAGGACCTCGCAGGTTGCTGAGAGAAACCTGCAGGACAGTCAAGTGTGCCAGAAAGGGTGGTATGATAGGAAGGCCAAAAGCCGCCAATTAAGCATTGGTGAAAAGGTTTTGGTTCAAGTAGCAGGTACAGCCCCAAAATTTGAAGTACAATGGAAAGGGCCATGGAAGGTTGTTAGACAGGTGAGCCCAGTATCTTATGTGGTAGAAAATGCAAGAGGTCGTAGACAGACCTACCACATTAATGTACTTAAGTCTTGGAAGGAGAGGCCTGTAAATAATAAAGACCCTGAAGCCAGCCAAGAAGTAGGTGAGCGTCAAAAAGATAATACTCTCGTAGGTATTACGGACTGTAGGAAAGAAGTTTCACCAGTTGCACCAGTCCGTAATAACTTAAGCAGGGGGGTATGTGATAAGGAAGCTTATCATAGTTCAGGAGGGAGCTATAATAGAGGTAAATTGGCACTGAACAAGCAACCTGTCTTTGCTGGTAGAAATACTAAAACAGAATGTTTTCATAAAACACTACCAGTCCCAGAATGCACCAGGTTTCAAACAGCCTCTAGAAGAGCTGAAGTGGGGAAAACGTGTGTTCAATCAGGAGAGCTATGAGGTAATCCCCAATCACTCATCTCCAAGGGCAGGGCTTGATTCAGCACAGCTGAGCTGTGCTAGGGTGGAGTATCCCTCTAAACAAGATAAAAGTAAAACATATTCTACACAGAATCAGTGGAGGAACTCAGAGCTCAAGGACAGAGAGAGCAAGAAGCAGCAGCAACGTGGAAGGAAGAAGAGGAAAACATCTTGGAGGTCTAAAGAAGGAGCCCACAGCAGTACGTGTGTTGGGAGTCATTCCAGAGGCAAGCATACTCCATTGGACTGGAGGAAGCCAGAGGAGTGGGGTTACAGAGCCAGGAATTCCCAGACGGCACCTTTGAGGGAGACGGCTGCATTTGGAAGGGGCCCTAAGACCAGTGCAAGAAGGTATGTGAAGAGAGACCCAGTGTCCAGGGATCTTGATTGGAGGGCTGGACATAAAAGCTGGACTACTTACTGGCCAGGATATCTGGAGAGGAAACCTAACAGCAAAGGAAGCTCAGGTATGAACTCTGATCTATGCCCTAGCTCTTCAACTGGAAGACAGCAGGGAAACAAATGTTATCCTGAGAGTGATCCATTAAGGAATTCCTCTGAGCCAGACCATGATATTGATTCTATGATATTTGAAGAAGAAGGAGATATTTTAAATGATCAGAATGAATACATGGATTGCTCTCTGACTAGGCTGCTGTGGTAAAATACTTTCACAAATACAACAACCATCAAAAGGAACTATAACTTGTTCTTTTATCTACCCAGAAAAGTTTACAAGAAAGCTTTAGGGTAGGATTTGAGCCACGTAGAGAAAGTGAACCAGCAAAGGGGTTTGCAGCTGGCTAATGATTGGTAATTAAGCCATGCACAGTTGCATGTGAGCTCTGAAAGGAAACTACTGTTTGTGTGTGAAAATAGAAGAAAGTTATCCTTGAAAAAGAACAGTTTTTGGTTACTTTTTGGGTTTTGTTTTTGCTTTTGGAGCACTGTTAAAAGTTATTAGCAGGAGCCCTCAAAAAGACCTTTTCTGTTTCCCATCAAGGTCTTTATTGTTTGATTGCTTATATCATGATTTGTTTTTCCTAAAGTACAATACTGAAGCAAGTGTCCTTTTGTGTTACCAAGTAAATCTGTGTGGGAGAAATAACCCCATAAATAAAATATATTTTTCTTTGCTTATACTCGAGCAACACAACTCATTATTTTGTGAACGGCTGATTCTGGTTTGAATGGACTACATTCCCCACAATCCTTTGCAAGTCATAATAGGATTTTGCCTTTGCCAAGACTGTGGACATTCACGCCCAGCGCCCCCGTTTACAAACTCTGGAGGAGGAAACAGCAGATGACTCTCTACAAACAGAGCGGGCGCATAGGGGGTTAGGGCCCATCAAGGACAATCGACCAAGAGACATTGTGGTATGCTACCCTTCATCTACCTGATAGCTGTTCTCAATTTGTCAATCTTATCCTGCAGCAGGTGCAACACCTGCGCCTGGACGTCCAGTTCAATACCCAAAAAGGTGATTACCGTCGTCAGGCTCACGGTTTTGTCACTTGCCAGGGGTATGCTGAATTGCTGTGCAATCTGCCAGAAAGTGTTATGACCTGCTGACACTGCTCATATCTGGAACCTACAAACAGGAAATCGTCCAGATAATGTACCACCTTCAGTAGCCCAGTGATTTCCTTGATCACCGAATGCACAAAGGATCTAAATAGCTCGAAATAGGCGCATGAGATGGAATAGCCCATGGGCATGCATTTGTTGTAATAAAAACTCCTGACAAGGTGGGAGATCACGTGAGCACATGAGCGGGTGAGGAGCTTCCTCGTCTCGCTCCCGGGCTGCCCCAAGAAACTTGCGAATAACTTGGCGAAAAATCATAGTGAGAGGCGGGGGTCTGTCTGTCCTTCTAACGTGTGCATTGTGATACTTTGATTGACTGGCTCACCTGGTGGAGACGATGAAGGCGACAGGGAGAAGAGAAAAAGCCGCGGGCCCGAAAGACTCCAAGATGGTGGCCGCGGCCCGACCCACTGTAGCGCCTGATTCTCCGGGGAAAGAAAGTGTGGATTCCTGTTCGGAAGATGTGGCACAGGAGGTGGTAAAGCTCCTGGAACCAAAGTTTGACACAGTAATGAGGAAACTTGAGGAGATGGGTGAGACCTTTGCTGAAATTGAAGAGTAGAAGAAGTTGAGCAGAGAGTGAATGTGTTGGAGGATAGTGAATTGGCCTTGGAGAGAAGCAGCCATAAACAACAGAAGCAGATTGAGGCTCTGATGCAGAAGGTAGACGATCTGGAGAACAGATCGCGTCGGAATAACCTTCGCTTGATAGGAGTGCCAGAATCATGGGCTGAGGGGCAACTTGCACACCTGTTTGAAGAGTGGTTGCCGAAAGAATTGGACTTAACAGATATGCTTGGACAAATCAAAGTTGAAAGGGCCCATAGGCTGGGGCAGCGATTAAGCGGCAGGGATGGACCGCGGCCGGTGCTGGCCCACCTGTTAAACTTTCAGCACAAATCGCTTTTGCTGCAGGCGTATCGAAAGCGGAGAGATCTTAAGCTAGATAATGCACCAGTGCTCATGTTCCAAGATTACTCGGTGGCCTTGGCTGCACAATGCAAGGAGTTCTCGCCCATTTTCAGTGAGCTGGTGAAAGGAGGGATTCGCTTTGCTCTAACTTATCCTGCCATTTTGAAGGTATTTCACAAAGGTACAACGCATTCATTTGACCAGGCAACTGCGGCGAGGAAGTTTCTTGCTACGATCGAGCATGGACAACATGCTGAGAAGGCTTAAGGCCCACGACAGGTTGGAGAGTTTGTGTGGGACAACGCCATTCTTTTGCATTGATAGAGTGAGCAGTGGACGACCTGACTACTGTGTAGAGGCCTCACGACGGACTAGATGCAGGTAGACTCTGGAGATGATGGACAAGTCGCCTTTAGATTTTGTTACTTCTGGAAGGGTGACCCGGAGGTGTATAGACAGTGATCTAACTCCTAGTTGGGAGTACCTTGCCTCGGCAGGGTTGAAGAATGTTAAAGGATGTGGGGGTGTATGGGATGGAGGGAGGGGGGTGGTATATGTGTGACTGGCTGAATGGATGTGTGTGTGTGGAGATGGATGAAGAGGGAGTGTGGGGGGGTCTAACTGGAGGGGTTGAAAGTCATGCATTGCAAGGGGGAGTGGGGAATGTGCTTGCAAATTCTTTGGTGGGAGGGAAGGGGCTGGGAGGGGGTTGGGAAGGGGGGTGGGGTAGGGGGAGCAGCAGCATCGCATCTTGGAGCATACACAAGTTGGATAGACTAGGGTACCGACACCGAGGACCATAGGGGGAGCAGAGGGACCCGGAACTGACTCCAGGGGCGAGGCTGGGCGCCTCTTGGAGTAAGATCTGTAGTGGAAGTAGACAGCAGGTGATCTATTAAGCAGAATACACCTAATGTAAAATATATTTCTTGGAATGTGGGGGGAATAGGATCTCCAGTCAAGCGTGCTAAGATCTTGCAGATGCTTAAAAGGAAGGGGGCACACATAGCGATGCTGCAGGAAACTCATTTAAGTATTCTGGAACATCAAAAGTTAAAGAGAGACTGGGTGGCGGTTTCACATGGGGCAGCTTCAGGCACCAAGAGGGCAGGGGTAGTGATACTTGTGAAACGGGGTATCCCATTTGATGTAAGCAGTATGCAGGTGGATCCCAATGGAAGATACATTATGATGAAGGTTAAAGTATATAATGAAGACATCTGGCTAGCTAACATTTATGCGCCGAATGTCTGACCATGGTTTTTTCAAAATGTTGTTGGAATTTATAAGGAAAGCGGGGAGGAGTAAGTTGATTGTGGCTGGAGATTTTAACTGCCCCCACAACCTCTATCTGGATAAATCTCAGAAAGTTGGAGGGGGCTCGTGGAGGAAAAGGGGGATCGGCTTTCTCTGCAAAATGGGAGATCTTGTAGATGTGTGGAGAGTGCTCAACCCTGGAGTGCAGGAATATACTCATCAGTCGAGAGCTCATCTCATTTGGTCTCAAATTGATTATATTCTCGTGAGTGAGGGAGGGCTCTCAAAGGTGGTGCAGGTGGGGATTGAGCCAGTCGTAGTTTCTGATCATGGAATGATCTGGATAACGTGGGACTGCCAGGGACCCTCGGGGGTGGGGTGGCGGTTTCCAGCTTATCTTTGGGAGGAGAAAGACTTTAAAACCTATCTTGAGAAGCAGTGGGATGAGTATGTCCACTTCAATGACACGCCGCAATGCTCCCCGACACTCTTTTGGGAGGCAAGTAAGGCGGTGATGAGAGGGGCTATTATAGCGTACACAGCCAAGAGGCGTAAACATTTAGATCGCAGTATCATTGTCTTGGAACGGAAAATACAGGACCTACAGGCTAAGCTTGCCAGAAGTAACGTTAAGTCTGTTGAGCAGGAATATACAAGATCCCAAACAGCGCTTAATGAGATACTTCAGAGAAGGGCTAATCTGTCTTTGCAATATTATAAACATAAGCTATACAGATTTGGTAATAGGACAGGGAAACTTTTAGCGAAATTAGTCAAGGATCCAGGAGGTACTTGAGTCGTACTGTGGCACTGCAGACCAGCTGCAGGCAGAAGGAAAGGTTTTAAACACAGAAAAAAGAGGTAAAGACCAGCTGCAGCATCATGAGGAGCCACATAGAGGGAGCCAGAGAGACCTCTGGAGGTCTGAAGAACCACGCCCTAGAGCCAATGATGTAATTCCAGCCAACACCCAATGCAGAAAGGGAAGAACTCCTCTTAAATGCTCAGATGACTGGAGGAAGGGGGAGAGGCAAGGAGAGTGGAAAAAAGACTCGGATTCAGACTCCGGTTGGAGAGAAAGAGAGAGACAAGGAGAGTGGCAAAGAGACCGGTACAGAGAAGGAGGTTGGCGAGAAAGAGAAAGACAAGGAGATTGGCAGACAGCTCCAGATGGGCAAGGAGACTGTCAAGGAGTCTTGCAGGAAGTTCCAGTTCCAGATTTTTACAGATATCTGGAGGATCCAGGGAGAGGAGTCCTGACCAAGGGATCCGGCCTAGCAGACCCAGCCAAGCCAGGTACAGAAACCTACTTTAAACATTGCAAAAGAGGAAAAGATATACTTTCCAGGAGGGAAAGGTTTTATAAAGAAGCTAACCCTGAAAGAAGGTGGACTATAACAGAGAGTCCCAGGCCTAACTTTAATAGGAGCCAGCAACTGTTGGAAGGAGCAACAGTGAACGGCAGTGAAAGGGGTGAAAGAGGAATTGAGAAGGGTCACTTCCAAAGCCGTGGGAGAAAGGAATCATGGCACCAGTATGCCCTGACTCCAGCAGAAGGCAGAACTAGGAACCAGAGGCCTACCTGGGCACCTGAGAATCCAAGACCCAGCAGGCCCAAGCCTCAGCCTTCACCTTCCGGAGACCGCCTTAGAAGAAAAGGTAAATGCCAATTTTATAATGATGATTTTATGAATGCTGTGACACAGAAGGAGTCAGGCACTAGAGCATGCTTTCCTTCAAGAGGCCTTCATGAAACAAAGTACAGACCTGCAGTTAACAGGAAGCCTACTAGAGAAGGAACTGTATGCAGGAGAGACTGTCCTCAGTATAAAAATATAAAAAGCCAGGACTTACCTTGTAACGTTGACTATTGGCGCATCATCCAAGCGCTAGGCAGAAAGCCTGAAGGAGAGCCTCCAAACATTCTGGACTGTGAGCCCATGCAGGTAGAATACCAGGAGGACCCCTTGGACATTCCCATGGACGTTAATTATTGCCTATCAGAAAGGATTGAGCCCTAGCAGAGGCATAGCTGTGGTTTGGGATAAAAGTGGATGCTGTATTTCATTTACCTGTGCTGTGAAGTTAACAGTGTTTTCAGTAAGTGTTTTCCCTTTAACCTGAAGCAAGGATATTTCTTTTCATGTGTTGTTGTATTCTGGGCTAAAGAACCTGTTTGCAAAGAGGGAAATAAAAGCCTTACAATTTCCCTATACTCGGACTGTAAATTCTTGGGAGTGTTAGTTATACAGAAGGCTACCAGGCCTGTAGAAGCCTGGGCCCTGCAAGAGAACCAACCTCCTCCACAAACAAGCTTTTCTCCTCCCTGTCCATGCCCTTCTGTCGTGCCACGCCATCACCACTAGGGGGGCAGTGTGACAGTACCTGTGCTTAAGGATGAAGGGGGGAAACTACAGCATCAACCAATGCAGATAGCGCAGGTATTCCGAGCCTTTTATGCCCGATTATATAGTGAGGAAGAGAGAGATTTTCAGAAAGGGACAGAGTTTCTAAGCAAGTTGGCCCTACCTAGAGTGTCGTCGGAGGACTTGTTGAGCTTAAATGAGCCACTGACGGTGCGTGAGATCCTAGCAGGGATTAAGAAAGGGAAGCTGCACAAAGCCCCAGGACCAGATGGATTTGGGGCAGAATATTATAAAATGTTGGCACCTAGGTTGGCCCCATCTTTAGTGGCGATGTTTGATTTTGCTTGCTCGGCAGGAGCGTTCGTTCCCCAGGGATATGCGATGTGCAGATATCACAGTGATCCCAAAGCAGGGGAAGGACTTGACAGACCCGGCCTCTTACAGACCTATTTCCCTTATAAACTGTGACATGAAGATCTTGGCCTCAGTGCTGGCAGGAAGACTCAACCCTATCCTACCATCTCTCATAGATCCCCAACAGGTGGGGTTTGTGCAGGGGAGAGAGGCGACTAAAATTATTGCCAAGCTCTTACTGGGCATGGAGGAGTGCTTACGCCGAGAGGAGGCTTTGCTCTTGGTGAGCCTCGATGCTGAAAAAGCATTCGATAGGGTTGCGTGGATCTATTTGTGGGACGTGATGCATAGTTTTGGAATGACTGGGAGGTTTGTGAAATGGATTCAAGCGCTATATGCGAGCCCCATGGCCAGAGTAGGAACGAATGGTGCCTTTTCTGAACCATTTACCTTGGAAAGAGGTACCCGGCAGGGCTGCCCCTTGTCCCCCCTCTTATTTGTACTGGCATTGGAACCTTTATTACGGGCCATTCAGGATGACCCACAGATGGGAGGGGTGCAGATAGGAGGAGAAGAAATGAAACTTAGTGCTTTTGCAGATGATATGTTGCTCTGTATCACAAAACTGCAACAATCCCTGGAGCGTGTCCTACAGTTGATACAGGACTTTGGTGACTTCTCCGGGCTAAAAATTAATGTGTTAAAATCGGTAGTGTTAGATGTGGGTGGGCGAGTCCGGCCGACGTGGGAAGGCTCTTTTCCGCTTGTATAGGCGGAAGGGTCTATTAAATATTTGGGGATACAGCTACCAGACCGACCGGAGAACCTGTATCAGGTGAATGTACCGGGCATGTTAGATAAAACTAAGAAAACTTTGGCTGATTGGCAGGGCCTGCCTTTGTCTTTGAGAGGGCGGATAGCACTGTTTAAGATGGTGGAGCTCCCTAGATGGCTATATGTACTTCGCTTATTACCTATCTGGATCTTGGGCAGGGATTGGAGAACTTTTGAGAAATACTTGCGGGGGTTTCTTTGGAGGGGTAAGAGGTCCCGGATTCTACTTAGAGCTTTAATGAGAAGAAGGGATGAGGGAGGGCTGGAATTACCCATATTGAAGAACTATAATCTCCGCTATTTGGCCAGGCATATATGGGCGTTGTTAGGGGAGGATGGGGGCTGTGCCCTGCTACCACAATTGAGTACAGCATGGGCCCCATATCACTGTTTGTATATGCTTCATGCAGATCGATCTACTGTAGTACGGGGTAGAAAATATGGAGGATATATTAATACTCTCCAGGCAGCGTGGCAACTACTGTGTCTTCGCTTTGGGTGGAATTGGAGACAATCGCCTCTGCTTCCTTTGATGGGCAACCCTGATTTTTCCCCGGGCTTCTCAGCACCTAACTTATTCCAAGGGTGGATGGAAAAGGGGATTGTATGCATTGGAGATATTTTTATGACAGGGGGGGAGGTTGTTAATAGTTTCCAAAGTTTGAAGGCTCGATATCTTCTTCACAAGCATGATTTCTATGGTTATTTGCAAGCGCAGCATTGCGTGGGGGGAATATATGTGGGAGGAGGGGCTCAGGTAGCGACAGGACTCCCTAGAATAGTATTGCAGAAACTGGCTGAGAGTAGCATGAGAGAGGAAGAGTGTAGGAACCTGATACGTCCCATAGGAGATAGGTCGTTCCTTTATGAACTTGCTCAAAGGTGGAGTAGAGAGGGGATGGAGGGGGCGTCGGTGGACACTTTGCAGGAGGCTTTTGAGAGGGTGCCGAAAGAAACGTTATGGATCTATTTACAGGAACTACAATATAAATTTCTCTGGAGAGCATATACCACTGATAAATGGGCTTTTAAGATCGGACTTAAAGAGTCCGACGCATGTGGCTGGTGTAGTAGGGACGTAGGAACTTTAATGCACAAATTCTGGGACTGCCCTCTGGTGCAATCTCTCTGGGCCCAGGCTTGCAATAAGATGGAGGATTGGTTAGGGGTAGAACAGCTACTTCAGAAGGAGGTGTGTTTGCTGCATAATTGGAGCAGGAGTACTATACCGATAGCTACCAAAAACGTAGGCCACTCCTGGAAAGAGGCTTTTTATTAGTTAAGAAAGCACTACTGAGCAGATGGATTGAGGACTGTCCTGGAATGGTGATGTGGGAAAAATCTATGCTAGAATTTATGTATATGGAGAAGTTAACAGCAAAGCAAAAAGGTGGGAAACACTGGGATGTATTTCTAGCCCTCTGGTCCCCATATATAGATGCTTTGTTGCCCCAGGATCGGAGTACTGTGCTAAATGTATAGGGAAGATGATTCTGTATGGCCATATACTCGAGGAGGGCTGTGGTTCCCTTGGATAGATATGCTAGGAATTGCCTTAATATCTGTGTGTTTGATTGGTATGCTCTGTTTTATGCTCTTATTTTGTGAAAACAGGTTTGGAGCAATGTGGGGATTGGGAGGGAGGGAGGAGGGTGGGAGGAGGGAATGGGGAGAAAACGGGGATGGTGTATCAGAGAGAGTAAATGTTCTCATTGATGTTGTTATTGATAATGGAGTTAATGGTAAAATACTGTTGTTATAAGTAGAGCTGGACTCTCATAGATTGTCACACTATAGCTAACGAATGCTCAAGTTTGATGAGTGTCATTACTTATATCCCGAGCTGTATGTAGAAGTTAAGGGAGGTGACTGATCTTTAGGCTCAAGACATTGTGGACTTTGGTGAAGTCATTGTGCATTGTTCAATATACTGCAGTTGATATGCCTCTGTATTTGGTTTAATCTGTGTGAATATTAATAAAAATGAGTGGACATAAAAAACTCCTGACAAAGCAGAAACTGAGCAATTTAAAGGAGTCCGGGTGCACAGGCAGCAGGCAAAAGGCAGACTCGATGTCCACTTTCGCTAGACAGGCCCGCGTCCTATTTCCCATGCCAGAATTATGGCCTGGTCAATGGAAGCATATTGCACTGAACACAACTGCGGTTCAATATAATCGTTAACCGAGTCAACGTCTGGGTATGACAGGTTGTGAATTAATTAGAATTTCCCTGGGTCCTTCTTTGCTACTATGCCCAAAGAGGATATAACGAGGTCGTCAAATGGTGGCTCGCGAAAAGGACCAGCTATTCTACCCAATGCGATCTCCTTGGCGACCTTCTCCTCCATCACTGTGATATTCCAGATATGGGATGGGGAGTCGCGCATTGGGGGCGAAGGAGTTTGACTGGGCTTCACCGAGGAGATCCGAAAAATGTGCACAAAGCCCTCCTCAATGCTGCAAGCCTTCATCTGCATGGGGTAAGCCCGCAGCCAGGGGCGCATGCTTTCAAGGTTGATTGGTGACAGAGCTACCGCCATCGTTCCCACTGAGACTAGCCGGAGCGCTGTGCAGCCTTCCGTCTTGAAGGACTACAAAAGGGGACTGCTACTTCTGGAGAGAGAGCTGCAATTGTAAGTATTTACTTCTGGGAATTTTCTAAATCTTGGGGAAAAAGGAATTCTTTAGATTAAAGCTGATTAATCTGTGAACCCAGTGTATTTGTTAAATCACTCAGGGCCTAGTAGCAGCAAAGAGTTTTCAGTTTAAATTTAAAATAAAGCAGAGAGCTTTCTGGTTAAATTTAGAACCCAGCAGAGAGCTTCCAGTTTAAATTTAATACTCAGTCAGGGCTTAGTAGCAGCAAGGCACTTTCAGTTTCAATTTAAAACACAGAAGAGAGCTTTCTGGTTAAATTTAGACCCAAGAATCCTTCTATCCAAGCAAGGGCTGTGGGACTCCCCCTGGAGATTGGTCACAGATTACCTTAGAAGCACAGGACAGGGTACTGTGTAGCAGCCGGCTTTTAATAAATCTTCTTTCCCTCCCTCCCTCTCCGACATCCACCCACCCCTGGGATAATCGTAGCTTTATAGGTGCTTAAACTTTTTAAAGGAAAGGAGATGCCATATTCATTCTCAGGTGCAGCTGTTTATTCTCATCAGCATACATTAAAGACCTGAGATTAATTAAACTTCAGGTGAACAAAGTACATTAAACGTATTAGGTATAGTTTTATTAGTATAAGTATCCCCAGCAACCCTTAGTAAGTAAAGAACTTAAATATCTAAACACATCCTTAAAATGAAGATGCAGACAGCAGTCCAGCAGCGAGATGGGGGCTTTCCAGTCTTTTGCATTGAGTGTCACATTTATGATTTTCTCCCAGTAGGTGAGGGGATTTACGTGTGCACAAGGTGCAAGGAGCTCTTTGCTCTCAGGGAACGAGTCCGATCTCTGGAGGCAAGAGTAGCAGACTTGAAAGACATAAGGAAGACAGAGAGGTACATAAACGAGACCTACAGGGATATAGTCTTGAACTCCCACCTCCAGTCTGGCAGCATCGCTGTTGCCATGGAGGAGAGAGGTCACGTAACAGGAGAGCATCACTCTGGTGTGGCAGGAAGTGATCCTATAGCTAGGACCTGTCCTCCAGGTGATGTAAAACCCTCTCATACCGAGGAGGTTTCTCCAGGGCCATGTGCCCATGAGGGAAGGGTTAAGACAGCCGTTATAGTAGGTGATTGGATCCTTAAGCATGTAGATAGCTGGGTGGCTGGTGGATGTGAGGATTGCCTGGTAACATGCCTGCCTGGTGCGAAGGTAACGGATCTTATGCGCCACCTAGATAAGGTTTTAGATAGTGCTGGGGAGGAGTCTGCTGTCTTGGTTCATGTTGATACCAATGACATAGGAAAAAGTGGTAGGGAGGTTCTGGAGGCTTAATTTAGGATTTTAGGTACGAAGTTGAAATCCAGAACTTCCAAGGTAACATTCTCTGAAATGCTTCCCATTCACGTGCAGGACCCAAAAGGCAGGCAGAGCTCTGGAATCTCAATGTGTGGATGAGACAATAGTGCAAGGATGAGAGTTTTGGATTTGTTAGGAACTGGGGAACATTCTGGGAAAAGGAGGGGCTCTTACGGAGGGATGGGCTTCATCTTAAGCGGGATGGAACCAGGCTGCTGGCATTAACCTTTAAAAAGGAGATAGAGCAGCTTTTAAACTAGATAATAGGGGAGAGCCGACACTCGCCAAAGAGCGCATGGTTTGGAACAATGTATGCTTGAAGGATACTACCAAAAATATGAAGTTAGGGCACATCAGCAGAGAGGCTCCAATAAAGACAAAGGTAGCCCAAATGCCCTTGAGTACAGAGCAGACAGAGCTTAAAGATTCCAAATTAGCCCTGCCTACCGATAACCAGATTACTATGAATAAAATACAGTCTCTAAAATGCTTGTATGCAAATTCTAGAAGTCTAAAAAATAAGATGGGAGAGGTAGAATATATAGCATTAAATGAGAAGTTAGATATGATTGGTATCTCAGAGACATGGTGGAAGGAGGACAACCAGTGGAACACTGTGATACCTGGGTACAAACTACATTGTAATGATACAGCTGATCAAATTAGTGGAGGGGTTGCGCTCTGTTAGAGAGGGCATTGAGTCACAATGGCTTAAAGTTTTGCAGGAAACAAAATTCGCTGTAGAATCTCTATGGATTGAAATTCCATGTAAAAAGGGGAAGACAATGGCAGTGGGCTTGTACTATCGACCGGCTGCCCATAATGAACAAATGGATAATGAAATGCTCAAAGAAATCAAGGAAGCTAACAAAAGTTACAGAAGAATAATAATAATGGGTGATTTCAATTACCCCGGTATTGACTAGGTCAGTGTCATGGCAGGACATGCTAGGGAGATAAAGTTTCTAGATGAAATAAATGACTGCTTCTTGGAGCAGCTGGTTCATGAACCGAACAGAGGGGAAGCCATTTTGGACTTAGTGGAACACCAGATCTGATGCAAGAGATAAGGGTGTTGGGGCCACTTGGCAATAGTGATCATAGCATGATCATGTTTGATTTAATTAATGGAGGAGGGATGGGTAAGGAAATCCATAGTACTACCTTTTAACTTTCAAAAGGGAGACTATGATAAAATGAGGAAAATACTTAAGAAAATAAATAAAAGGAGCAGTTGCAAAAGTTAGACTTACATCAAGTTTGGGTGTTGTTTATAAATACTATCTTGGAAGCCCAGAACAGCTGTATTCCATGCTTTAAGAAAAGTGGAAGGGAGTCCAAAAAACTGCCAGCATGGTTTAAAGGTGAGGTCAGATAGGCTGTTGCTGCCAAAAAAGTATCTTTCAGGAAACGTAAAAAAGAGCCAAATGACGAAAACTGGAAACAGCACAAGCACTGGCAAGTTAAATGCAAGGCATTGATAAGGCAGGCAAAGAAAGAATTTGAGAAGAAACTTGCTGTGGAAGCAAAATGCGTAATAAAAACTTTTCCAAGTACATTCGTAGCAAAAAACCTGTGAGAGAGTCAGTTGGACCATTAGATGATAGAGGGGTAAAAGGGGCAGTAAGAGGGGACAAAGCTATAGTGGAGAGACTGAATGGATTCTTTGCTTCAGTCTTTACTGAGGAAGATATAGGGATGTTACCCATGACTGAAGTGGTATTTAAAGGTGATACTGCAGAAGAATTTAAAGAACTATCGATACACCGGGAAGAAGTATTTGATAAACTGAAGAGTAGCAAATCACCTGAACCGGATGGTATACATCCAAGGGTGTTGAAAGAACTGAAATATGAGATTGCAGACCTGCTATTAATAATCTGTGAACTATCATTAAAATCATTTGTAATACCTGATGGGAGACAGCCAACATGGCTTTAGACAAAGAAGATCTTGTCTTACTAATCTGTTATGTTTTTTTGAAGGTGTGAATAAACAGGTGGACAAAAGTGAGTCGGTTGATATAGTGTATCTGGACTTTCAGAAAGCCTTTGACAAGGTCCCTCATCAGAGACTTTTGGCAAAACTAAAAAGTCATGGGATAGGAGGCAGTGTATTATTGTGGATCAGGAACTGGTTAAAAGATAGAAAGCAGAGGGTAGGGCTAAATGACCAATTTTTCCAATGGAAAAAGGTGAATAGTGGAGTACCGCAGGGTCTGGGTCCGCTGCTTTTTGACATATTCATAAATGACCTGGAAAAGGGAATAACGAGTGAGGATATCAAATTTGCAGATGACACAAAACTATTTAAAGTTGTTAAAACCCAAGAGGATTGTGGTAAATTGCAAGAGCATCTTGATAAATTGGAAGACTGGGCATCCAAATGGCAGATTAAATTTAATGTGGACAAGTGCAAAGTTATGCACCTAGGAAAGAACAACCCAAACTATGGTTACACGATGCAAAGTTCCACATTGGGAACCATCACCCAGGAAAAAGATTTAGGCATCATCGTAGATAACATGTTAAATCCCTCCGCCCAGTGTACAGCGGGCGGCTAAGAGAACAAATAGAATGCTAGGTATCATAAGGAAAGGAATGGAAAATAAAACAGAGGATATTCTAATGCCTCTATATCGTTCCATGGTGCTACCACACCTTGAATATTGTGTGCAATTCTGGTCGCCGTATCTTAAAAAGGATATAGTGTTATTAGAAAAGGTACAGAGAAGAGCCACCAAAATGGTAAAGGGGATGGAAGGATACTCCTATGAAGAGAGGCTTAAAAGGTTAGAGCTCTTCAACCTGGAAAAGAGACGGCTGAGGGGAGATATGATAGAGGTCTATAAATTAATGAATGGAATGGAACGGGTCAATGTAGTTGTAGATCAATTGTTTACGTCATCAGAATATAAAAAGACTAGGGGACATGCAATGAAGCTACATGGTAACCTATTTAAGACTAATAAAAGAAAATATTTTTTCACTCAACGTGTAATCAAACTGTAATTTGTTACCGGAGGACGTAGTAAAAGCTGTTAGTGTAGCTGGGTTTAAAAAAGTTCCTGGAGGAAAGGTCCATAAACCATTATTAAAAAGGGACCCAGGATATCACTGCTTGACCCAATACAAGCATCGTGGAACCTGTGTCTTTTGGGAAGACTGCTAGGTACTTATGACCTAGATTGGCCACTGTTGGAAACAGAATACTGGGCTTGATGGACCTTGGTCTGACCCAGTATGGCATATCTTATGTTCTTATGTCCTTGTTGAATCTGCATGCCATGACTGGGTGTTCTGCTGTGACTGGGTGTTCCACCCCACAGCCGGAGCAGACATTCTTGAACTTTTTTTTGACTCAGAAAGGATTAAAGTTTTGCAGGAAACAAAATCTGCTGTAGAATCTATATGGATTGAAATTCCATATAAAAGGGGGAAGGCAATGGCAGTGGGGGGTGTACTATCGAGTACCTGGCCAGAATGACCAAATGGATGATGAAATGCTCAAAGAAATCAAGGAAGCTAACAAAAGTTACAGCGCAGTAATAATAATGGGTGATTTCAATTACCCCGGTATCGACTGGGTCAGTGTCACGTCAGGACATGCTAGGGAGATAAAGTTCCTAGATGAAATAAATGACTGCTTCTTGGAGCAGCTGGTTCATGAACCGACCAGAGGGGAAGCCATATTAGACCTAGTCCTTAGTGGAACACCAGATCTAGTTCAAGAGATAAGGGTGTTGGGGCCACTTGGCAATAGTGATCATAGCATGATCGCCTTTGATTTAATTAGTGGAGGAGGGATAGTAAGGAAATCCACAGTACTACCTTTTAACTTTGGAAAGGTAGACTATGATAAAATGAGGAAAACAGTTAAGAAAAAACTAAAAGGAGCAGTTGCAAAGGTTAAAGACGTACATCAAGCTTGGGTGTTGTTGAAAAATACTATCTTGGAAGCCCAAACCAGCTGTATTCCACGCTTTAAGAAAAGTGGAAGGAAGTCCAAAAAACTGCCAGCATGGTTTAAAGGTGAGGTCAGAGAGGCTGTTGTTGCCAAAAAAGCATCTTTCAGGAAATGGAAAAAAGAGCCAAACGACGAAACCTGGAAACAGCACAAGCACTGGCAAGTCAAATGCAAGGCATTGATAAGGCAGGCAAAGAGAGAATTTGAGAAGAAGCTTGCTGCGGAAGCAAAAACGCGAAATAAAGACCTTTTCAAGTACATTCATAGCAAAAAACCTGTGAGAGAGTCGGTTGGTCCATTAGATGATAAAGGGGTTAAAGGAGCACTAAGAGGCGACAAGGCGATAGCGGAGAGACTGAATGAATTCTTTGCTTCGGTTTTTACTGAGGAAGATGTAGGGATGTTACCCATGACTGAAGTGGTATTTAAAGGTGCGGAAGAATTGAAGGAAATATCGATACATCGGGAAGATGTCTTTCAACTATTAGATAAACTGAAGAGTAGCAAATCACCTGGGCCGGATGGTATACATCCAAGGGTGTTGAAAGAACTGAAATATGAGATTGCAGACCTGCTATCAGTAATCTGTGAACTATCATTAAAATCATCTCTAATACCTGAAGATTGGAGGATCGCCAATGTAACACCAATTTTTAAAAAGGGTTCCAGGGGTGATCCGGGAAACTACAGACCGGTGAGCCTGACGTCAGTACCAGGAAAAATGGTAGAAACCATCATAAAGAATAAAATTACTCAGCATGTAGATAGTCACAACCTAATGGGAGACAGCCAACATGGCTTTAGACAAGGAAGATCTTGTCTTACTAATCTGTTATGTTTTTTTGAAGGAGTGAATAAACAGGTTGACAAAGGTGAGTCGGTTGATATTGTGTATCTGGACTTTCAGAAAGCCTTTGAAAAGGTCCCTCATCAGAGACTTTTGTCAAAACTAAAGAGTCATGGGATAGGAGGCAGTGTACTATTGTGGATCAGGAACTGGTTAAAAGATAGAAAGCAGAGGGTAGGGCTAAATGGCCAATTTTCCCAATGGAGAAAGGTGAATAGTGGTGTACCCCAGGGATCTGTGCTGGGTCCGCTGCTTTCTGACATATTCATAAATGACCTGGAAAGTAGAATAACGAGTGAGGTTATCAAATTTGCAGATGACACAAAACTATTTAAAGTTGTTAAAACCCAAGAGGATTGTGAAAAATTGCAAGAGGATCTTGAAGGACTAGAAAGGGGGACTGTTACTTCTGGAGAGAAATCTGCAACTGTGAGTATATACTTCTGGTAATTATGTTTATGTTTATGTTTATTACATTTGATATACCGCTTTTCTAAAAAGAATTCTTTGTATTAAAGCTACTTAATCTGTGAACCCACTGTTTTTTGTTGGATCAGTTAGGGCCTAGTAGCAGCAATTAAAGTTTGAATTTAAAACACAGAGTAGAGCCTTCTGGTTACATTTCATACCCAGCAGAGAGCTTGTAGTTTAAATTTAATAGTCACTCAGGGCCAAGTAACAGCAAAGTACTTTTAGTTTAAATTTAACACACAGAAGAGAGCTTTCTGGTTAAATTTAGTACCCAGCAGAGAGCTTGTAGTTTACATTTCATAAGAAGTTAGAGCCTAGCAGCAGCTAAGAGCTATGATTTAAATCAAATCAGAATTTAGCTTACCTCAGCAGCACAAGACAGGGTACTGTGTAGCAGCCCTCTTTTAATAAGTGTTATTTTCCTCCCTCCCCTGGGATAATCGTAGCTTTATAGGTACTTACACATCTTAAAAGACAGGAGGTGCTTTCAGGTGAAGCTCATTACCCAAATCAGTCATACACTAAGGACCTGAGATTAATTAAGCTTCAGGTGAAAAAGGTATATTAAACGTATTAGGTACAGTTTTATTGGTATACATACCCATAGCAAACCCTAGTAAGTAAGAACTTAAAGATCTAGACACAAACTTAAAACTAAGATGCAGACAGCAGTCCAGCAGCGAGACGGGGGCTTTCCAGTCTTTTGCATTGAGTGTCACATGTATGATTTTCTCCCAGTTGGTGAGAGGTCTTACGTGTGCACTAGGTGCAAGGAGCTCTTTGCTCTCAGGGAACAAGTCCGTTCTCTAGAGGCTAAAGTAGCAGACTTGGAAAACATAAGACAGACAGAGAGGTACATAGACGAGACGTACAGGGATATAGTCCTGAAGTCCCACCTCCAGTCTGGCAGCACCCCAGATAGCTGGGTGGCTGGTGGACGTGAGGATCGCCTGGTAACATGCCTGCCTGGTGCGAAGGTAGCGGACCTCACGCGCCACCTAGATAAGGTCTTAGATAGTGCTGGGGAGGAGTCTGCTGTCTTGGTACATGTCGGTACCAATGACATAGGAAAATGTGGTAGGGAGGTTCTGGAGGCAAAATTTAGGCTTTTAGGTAGGAAGTTGAAATCCAGAACTTCCATGGTAGCATTCTCCGAAATGCTTCCTGTTCTACGCGCAGGACCCAAAAGGCAGGCAGAGCTCCGGAGTCTCAATGCGTGGATGAGACAATGGTGCAGAGATGAGGGTTTTGGATTTGTTAGGAACTGGGGAACATTCTGGGGAAAGGAGGGGCTCTTCCGAAGGGATGGGCTTCACCTTAACCGGGATGGAACCAGGCTGCTGGCATTAACCTTTAAAAAGGAGATAGAGCAGCTTTTAAACTAGATATTAGGGGAAAGCCGACAGTCGCCCAAGAGCGGATGGTTGGAAGAATGTATCCTTGAAGGATACTACCAAAAGCAGAGAGGTTCCACAAAAGAGTAAAGTAGCCCAAATGCCCTCAAGTATGGAGCAGACAGAGCTTAAAGATCCAAATTTACCCATGTCTAACAATAGCCAAATTAACATGAATAAAATACATTCTCTAAAATGCTTGTATGCAAATGCTAGAAGTCTAAAGAATAAGATGGGAGAGTTAGAATATATAGCACTAAATGAAAGGTTAGATATGATTGGAATATCAGAGACATGGTGGAAGGAGGACAACCAGTGGGACACTGTGATACCTGGGTACAAACTATATCGTAATGATAGAGCTGATCAAATTGGTGGAGGGGTTGCGCTCTATGTTAGAGAGGGCATTGACTCAGAAAGGATTAAAGCTTTGCAAGAGGATCTTGATAAATTGGAAGACTGGGCATCAAAATGGCAGATGAAATTTAATGTGGACAAGTGCAAGGTTATGCACCTAGGGAAGAACAACCCAAACTATGGTTACACGATGCAGGGTTCCACATTAGGAACCACCACCCAGGAAAAAGATTTAGGCGTCATTGTGGATACCATGTTAAAACCCTCGGCCCAGTGTGCAGCGGCGGCCAAGAGAGCAAATAGAATGCTAGGTATGATAAGGAAAGGAATGGAAAATAAAACAGAGGA
Source organism: Ichthyophis bannanicus (assembly GCA_033557465.1). NCBI lineage: Eukaryota > Metazoa > Chordata > Amphibia > Gymnophiona > Ichthyophiidae > Ichthyophis > Ichthyophis bannanicus. The sequence goes on along the minus strand of CM066032.1, from coordinate 674,602,141 downwards.
TATTATAATGCCTCTATATCGTTCCATGGTGAGACCGTACCTTGAATATTTTGTGCAATTCTGGTCGCCGTATCTTAAAAAGGATATAGCGATTTTAGAAAAGGTTCAGAGAAGAGCCACCAAAATGGTTAAGGGGATGGAAGGATACTCCTATGAAGAAAGGCTAAAACGGTTAGGGCTCTTTAACCTGGAAAAGAGACGGCTGAGGGGAGATATGATAGAAGTCTATAAATTAATGAACGGAGTGGAACGGGTAAACGTAGATCGATTGTTTACGTTATCAGAATATAGAAAGACTAGGGGACATGCAATGAAGCTACAGGGTAAACTATTTAAGACTAATAAAAGAAAATATTTTTTCACTCAACGTGTAATCAAACTCTGGAATTTGTTACCGGAGGATGTAGTAAAGGCTGTTAGTGTAGCTGGGTTTAAAAAAGGTTTGGACAAGTTCCTGGAGGAAAGGTCCATAAACCATTATTAAGAAGTGACCGAAGATATCAATGCTTGACCCAGTACAAGCATTGTGGAACTTGTGTCTCTTGGGGAAACTGCTAGGTACATATGACCTAGATTGGCCACTGTTGGAAACAGAATACTGGGCTTGATGGACCTTGGTCTGACCCAGTATGGCATATCTTATGTTCTTACAGGGGTTCCAAGTGCATTGTCCTGTGTTGTATTGGCAACAGTACCATCACCCAACTGCCTGCCCTGCCAGCTGTGAGGGATATGTCTGCTCAGATGCCCGCATGTTGAATGGCAGGAAGGGCTGATACCCACCGTCATTATTTAACAACTTTTTCTCTGCTACTTCATCCAACCATAGGTCTATGACCCAGTGACGCCATGTCACGGTGGGGTCGACCTTCAAACACTTTCGGAAGCTGACATCATAATTCAACCATGCTCAGTCCCCAAAAACCTGTGTATGTGCATTATAGTGTTGAGATGCCTAATCAGGAAAGGGCCGAGTTCTGGCTCCTTCTCCATCACTACTCGTATAGATATGAAATACTGATACCCAGTTATAGATTGACGTTTATCTTGGGCTTTCAATCTTTCTCTCCTGCTCCTCTCTCCTTCTCCTTACTTTCTTTATCCTCACCCTCCTGGTCCCTGATAAGCACAGCGAAGATATCAATAAACTTCTTCCATATTTTTTCTTAGTTGTCTTTGGAACCTCATGCGCCAGACAGGACACTGCAGCGCACGTCTGCCCCATCTGTCACCGCTGCCAACTCGGGTGGTTTGGATGTGCTTGCTCCCGTGGCCACATTGGCAATTTGTGCCCTGCCCCTGCTCACATCCCTCAACCAGACCCTGTCTGCGGAACTCTTCTGCCCCTTGAACTTTTTAAATTCCTTTTCCGTGAATTTAACAAATTTGAGCTCCTTGTCGCTGTCCAACGAGGAGCTTTCCATTGTTGAAGTGGACAGACTTTGTACCACCAAATCAATCGCAGACTTACCAAAGGGAGCTTTCCATGCCGGAGTGTGCCGCCTGCTGCCCTGTCTGCTGGGCACACTGTCCTCGCTGATATCCGCATTAGGTGAGCCTGGAGCTGTCCGCGGACAGCCCCAGGGCTGAGCTGACTGACTTGCTCCCAGAGGACCTGTACCAGTTCTTCCATTTCATTGCTCATGGTCCTCGTTTTGGTGACCTTCGCCGCCGCCATTGTCTGCTTACTGTGCCGTGTGGGAGCTGCAGCCATGTCCTCTGTTCTTTTTCTCTTGGTTGCAACTGTGGCTGCCTTGGCAGTGCCTGCCGCCAAGACCTGCTTCATGGAACCTCTACTATGTTCCGCGGTTTGCTGTTGTCCCTGCGTCCCACTCTGTCGTCTGCTATTCTTTCGAGGCATGTCTCTATAAGAAAAATGCTATGGAGAGGGAAGAGTGCCATTTGCTGCTCTCTATTGACCCATCAATCCGGTTTGTCGAAAAACCCTGACCCATCTGTCTGGGCCTAGCTGATCAGGGGCCCCTCAGGCGTATTGCTGTCTCCCTTCCTAATCTTTTATTCTTTCTCTTCTGCTTTAATGTCCCCCCTAGGAACATTTAACTCAGTCACTGCCATTGTATAAGTTGCCACTATATGTCCCCTTTTCTCTAAGCAAGACATGAAGCATCTCTTAACAGCTTAAGACATATCATTTGTCTTTCCTTGTGCTTTTTTTTTTTATCCTGCTCAGTACCATCTGTTTGCCCCTGTACTGACAATCCTTCTGCTATGGAAACCGTATACATATAGTACCTTTTCCATCATGCCCCTCTCTATTTATTTATTTAGACAGATTTGTATACCACCTTATCCTACAATCAAAGTGGTCACATCACAATTGGAGGGTTACATTTAACATCAGGGTACTTAACAACATTATACACTGTACACTATACATTATACATGAGGGTACTTAACCACATTATTCATTGAACTTATAGGTTTAGTTGGGGTGGGTATTGAGATGGTGGAGGTAGTTGCATTGAGGTAGTTCATTACTGTTCGGGTGGAGTTTGTTGGTTGTCTGTTTGTTCGTAGGTTTCTGTGAAGAGCAGGGTTTTGAGGGCCTTGTGGAAGTCTTTGGAATCGTTCATGGCCCTCAGACCCATCGGAAGGGAGTTCCAGAGCGTGGACGCCAGTAGCGAAGGAGCTCTTCTTGAGGTTGCTTGTTTAGTCTTGTGATATCCTGCAGGTGTGCCGATCCTGTTGTCATTATTGGTTCTTCTTGGTCTATTGCTGATATCCTTTGTTATGATATCTTGGAGTGCATCTGCTGATTGATGGTGAAAGATTTTAAAGATGATCATGATTGTTTTGTATTTTGCCCTGGCCATCATTGGGAGCCAATGCAGCTGCTGTAAGATGGGGGTGATGTGCTCAGTTCTTGCAGTATCCATAATGATGCGTGCCCTCTCTACTCATATTATATGCATATGCACCCTCTCTACTCATATTATATGCATGACTGTAGGCAAACATTACCCCTTTGCCCATCCAGTCTACCCCATCCCATCATCTATCCACGTTTCCCTTTGGGGAGGCACTGCTCCTGATCTGGCCTCATTGGCCCCTCGCTGCCAACCCCAAGATGGCTGCCATATAGGCCCCCCACGAGTGAAACAGCCTACTCCATCTCCCCTGTCCTCTTGCCCTAATTTATTTATTTAAAAAATGTATACCGCATTTTTCCTGTCGGCACACCATTCCCCCCCCCCCTTCGCCTCCTGGAGACAAGATACGCACAAGGCAGGTCTCCCAGCTTCGCCAGAGGTGCTCATGTCCTGGAAGGATGCATCCAGCCCTATGACCCACCTCGTTCACATGTGCGCTCTGCCTGATCGGCCCGATCCACTTGCAGGAGGCCTTGCCTGGATTAGGTTTAGGCTATTTGCTGCCGATAACATCAGGAACCCACTAACACCGTCAGAAGTAAACCATCACGCTGTCTTCTTCCGGAGGGGCAAGAGGCTGATCCCAGTGCTGCGGGCTGCTAAAATTGGCCTCCGTGCCTGCCCGTCTACCTCTCACCACTTTTAACCCTCTGTTGCCTGGCACCCTCTGCCCACCTGTGTCCCATAGCCACTTTTTGCCGCCGCGGGGATCTTTTCTGTTATGTTACCCTTGTAAATGTATTATTAGTTATTTAAATACGCAATGTGTTTTTTGAGCCAGATCAGCTCCAGTCCTTTTTGGATTATTTTTTATTGCTTTATTTTTACAAAACCAACTATTACATTTTCCATTTAAATCATTGCAACTGTAACTTCAAAATCCAAACCCCCTCCCTCCCCCTCCCTTACTGCACATACTAGTGTATAAAGGGTGCCCAAATCTTTTCAGATTTCCCCAACGTATTGTGCCACAATGACATCAATTGTTCCATTATATACTGTGGCAAGGTCAGCCATCCAGAGCATGGGGGAGGTGAAAAGCATAAGGAATTCACCTTAATCAAGGGGCCTCTGTTAGGTGTGCAGGGTCAGAAGGCCAGAGCCACGTTTCAAAAACAGAAAAACCCCAGCTGGAATAGGTTTCAGGAAATGTTTGATAGAGTAAGAGGGGAGATTGCAAGCACGAGGACCAAAGCCCTTACTCTAACAAGTGCACTGATTATTCTAAGTTCAGAAGGCAGGGAGATTATAAACATCTGGGAGAGAAAGAGGTGGGGTTGGATCCCAGTGAGTATAAACCCTGGTTAGATTATGGAGAGGAGAGGAGCAGCGGGATGAGCAGCAGAGGAAGCAAGAGAAGCAGCAGATGGGGAGAGGAACAGAGTCCAGAGCAGCAAGGATGATGGAATGCTGGAGAAGCCAGAGCAGGTGCTAACTCCTGGAGGAGGGCTGAGCTACCCAGAGCTGAGAGAGCTGTTTTCCCTGAATCAGGTTGGCAACAGGGGTGGAAGCCAGGAAGTGAAGAAGCTTTCAGACCACCAGAGAGATTGTCAGCTGAGCAGTTTGATCAAGTGAGTGAGTCAGAGCCCATGCAATTGGGAGAACCAGAGTCAGAGGTGGGGGAAGAAGATATGTTTATAGATTGTTCTTTATGTCAAGCTTTAGAAATGAAGTGTTGAAGAAAAGCCAGCCTTGAAAGAATTGTTCCTCTTGCAAAGGTAATCTTAAAGCATTAGCAGTAAGGAGGTAAATTCCTGTGTGTTTTGGAAAGGGAATTTACTGCCACATAAGCTTGTAAAAGAAGCTGTGTTTCATGCCTGATTATCAGCTGTGTTAGAACTCTGCAACAGCAAGAAAGCTAATTGGCTGCTTTAAGAGTTTGTGCTTTGCTCCTGTTTTATATGAAAAGCCTGCTAAGAGTTCTGAGGACATTTTGAATGCTAGAACTCGGCAACAGCAAGAAAGCTAATTGGCTGCTTTAAGAGTTTGTGTTTTGCTCCTGTTTTATATGAAAAGCCTGCTAAGAGTTTTGAGGACATTTTGAATGCTTATTTCATATTCACCTGGAAGTGCAGCCCAGAGAATTGAGACTGAGTGAAGATAAACTGCCATAGGAGAATTAACCTTGTTTTCTTTGTGCTATGATCAATAAAGGACTATAAGAAAAGTGTCACACTGTTATCTGTGAAAAGGCTAAGTTTCTACATTTAAGAGGTCTTTGAAAAGCCATTGTTGAGTTCTGTTTGTTTTTGCCACCAGTTTGCTGAACCTTAAGCAAAAGCCTATAATTTATCCTGTTAATGGAACCTTGAACCTGATCTGTTCTCTTGTGTTTAAAATAAACTTTTTTGTCATAAGCCTTACCCTCGGTTTGCCTCAACTACAATCCTTTTTACTTGAAGCATAAATATAGCTGATAAAGGAAGGATACATCAACCACCACGCCTTCAACAACTAGAGACTAGTGGTTTTGGTGTTGTGCTTGTGACAATACATTTTTTGCATATATGCTTTCCAAAAGACAGCTGTTGGAAGGATCACTGCCTTCCAATATATGGCCACTTCACTCCGCGCCGGCACTGTGCAGGCCCGCACGAATTTGCCTTTCTCCCCAGCCCACCTCTCACCTCCCACTCCAAGCAAAACATTTTCAACTCTCCAGTCTACGTTACCCCTATTAATCCCTGTACTTCCCACCAGATTATAGTTCAATAAACCCGTAAGCGAGGACAATCCCACCACATATAGCGGTATGTGCTCAGTTGGTCACAGCCCCGCCAACAGTTCTTTGGATGACCCGGGACCATTTTGCTAAGGCATTCAGGGATCAGGTACCACCTATAAAGTACCTTATAGCTATTTTCAATATGTTGGACACAGACCAACCCTTTACCCATTTGCATAAATGCCGCCTCCCACTGGCCCTCATCCCACATCTGAACTATATCTTCCTCCCATTGTAATTGGAAGCGGGTTTTCCCCTCCAGTTTATTCAACAGTTTATAGATTTGCGAAATTATCCGCTGCCTCACCCCTGGGAACCAACACAAACACTTGACGTCTGGGGGGCCCTGTGCTGCCGTGGTTTCCCAGTGCTTCCCCCCTAGCCATTGTCGGATCTGCAAATAGCCGTACCGATCTCCCGGCCTCAATCTGAATTGTTGTTGCAGATTCTCACAGGATTCAAACTCCCCGGCCAGGCACAGCTGCAAAAGAATCTTAAGCTCCGCTGCTCCCCACTGTTTAAATAGCGGGTCCAGCAGCCCCGGCACAAATGCCGCATTGTATCGAATGGACTGCAACATGGGACAAGCTGTCCTCAACATCTTACAGCTCCCAGTCCTTCTCCACAATTGCTCTACCTGAGCTACAAATGGCAGCAGCACTCCCCCCCCCCCAGCCCCCATTCCAGACTAGATTCTGTAGTAGGAGACCCTGGACATAGTGGCTCTGTATTTGGACCCACTTGTGTGGGACATCTTTGTGCCAATAAATTATGTTGGCCAATGGGGCAGCAACATAATACCTATAGAGATGAGGTACAGCCAGGCCCCCCTTGACTCGTGGTCTGTATAGCACCTTCCTTGCAACTCGTGGCAGGTGTTTTTTCCATATATAATAAAACAATTTCCTCTGCGCCTTTTCTAACTTCCCCTGAGGGATGCTCACAGGCCATGTCTGAAGAAAATATAGCAGTTGTGGCAACACCACCATTTTTGCACATGCAACATGCCCTAGCCAGGAAATGGGAAGCTTCATCCACCTATAGAGGTCCGCAGCCACATCCCAAAAAAGTTGCAGATAATTAAAGCGATATAGTGCTCTAGGATTCAAGCTAATCTGGATCCCCAAATAGACCAACGATTTCTCCACCCAGTGAAATGGAAACAACCCCCGACACTTCCTCACCTCTTTCCGTGGCAAAGAGATGTTCAAGGCTTTTGTCTTATTGTAATTCACCTTAAACCTCGAGATCCAGCCATATCTCTCCACCTTCTCCAAAAACGCCCGTAAGGATTGCTGTGGCTCCCTAAGGACTAGTAAGATGTCATCTCGTCCTCAAATAACGACAGCTTATGTTGCACATCCCCAATCTGAAGTCCCACCACTTCAACCCTTTCATGAATGCACACCACAAAAGGTTCTATAGAAAGGGCAAATAATAGCGGGGATAAGGGGTAACCTTGTCTTGTACCCCTTCCTAGCCCAAAAAAATCTCGAATAGCCCCCATTAACTTTCACTGCTGCATATGGGTTAGCGTAAAAGGCCTGAACCCACATAAGAAACTGGTCTCCCAGCCCAAATTTCCATAACATCACCCACAGGTACTCCCACTCTACCCTATCAAATGCCTTATCGGCATCTACAGCAAGTACCATGGCTCCGACCCGCTTATACCAAGCAGCCCATATCAAATATAAAAAGACTAGAAACTGTTCAGAGGAAGGCGACCAAAATGATTTGGAGCCTGCATCAGAAGACTTATAAGACCTAAATATGTACACTCTGGAGGAGAGGAGGGACAGGGGAGATATGATTCAGACCTTTAAATACTTAAAGTATTAATGAATAAACAAACCTCTTCCAAAGACGGGGAAGCTGTAAAACTAGAAGGCTTAACATGAAGCTGCAAGGGGGTAAATTGAAAGGCAATGTCAGGAAACACTTTCACTGAAAGAGTGGTGGATGCTTGGAATGCCCTCCCAATGGAAGTGGTGGGGACAGAATTCAAATATAGTGGGGACAGAATTCAAAATGGCATGGGACAGACAGTGGATCCTTTTATAGCAACAGGATAAAATCAAAATAAGCATAACACTCTCTTATATCTAAACAAACAGAGGTGCCCTACACGGAGCAGTGAGTACACCACTAAACAAAGGCCATGGGGAGGGGTGACCTGCACGGAGGGGGAGATGCACCTACTCTTGCCACCTTGCTGGGTAGACTAGATGGACCATAATTGTCTTTATCTGCCGTCATATACTGTTACTAAATTCATCACCCATTTAATGTTATCTGCTACTTGGTGCCCCTGAATGAAGCCTGTCTGGTCCGCTTCAACTAGCTGGGGTAGGAATTTGCTGAGTCTATTTGCCAATACCTTTGCAAAGATCTTGGTATCCAGGTTGAGCAAGGAAATTGGACGGTAGGAAGCGCAGCTAGTAACGTCTTTTCCCGACTGCCCCATAGTAGGAGGCAAGAGACCCCCCCCCCCTCCCGATCTCCATTACCAGTACAGGTCAAATCTGGTCCCAAAACTTTTTATATACCACTGCAGAGATTGTCAAGCCCCAGGGCTTTACCACTCGCCAACCCCCTTTATTACTTCTTGCACTTTGGCCATGGTGATGGGTGAGTCCAACTGCTCCAGATCTTTCATAGATAGGCTAGGTAGGGTCATAGAGTCTAGATATGTCTGTACCTCCTGTTGTGTTCCAGCCCCCTCTGCCCTATACAGTTGCTGATAAAACTCCCTAAAACTCCTGCTGGATTGCCTCATCCCCCAAAGCCCAACCCCCTTCCCTCTGCCTCACTTTATCAACCACATGCAATGCTTGCTGCACCTTTAAGCTCCATGCTAATACCTTTTCTGGCTTATCACCATGTTCATAAAAGCATTGTTTAGTTAAGAACATAAGATATGCCATACTGGGTCAGACCAAGGTCCATCAAGCCCAGTATCCTGTTTCCAAAAGTGGCCAATCTAGGTCATATGTACTGTCACCACCAGGTGGGCAGACTGCCACCTGGCTAGCAGGTCTGCGTCTGATGGCAATTAAGTAGTTGTGCGACACGAGTGGTTGAAGGTAAAAGGATTTATTTCCCCTCCCGGGGTCGGATTATTCAGATAACATAACACAATATTCAAAATAAATGAGCCATACTTTCTGGCAAAACATAAAGGAAAGTAGAACAGCTTCTTCTTGCTTCTTAAAGTAAATGGTCAAAGTTAAACATTCAAACTCAGCACATAGTTTCACTATGTGCAAACCAGCACTCTTCAGTTGTAGTGTTTTCCTTATACACTATGCACAGCCTTGACTAACACAGAGACGTCACTTTATCTGATAAAATCAATGTGCAGTCCATTGGGTCACCATTAAATGAACACTCACTGAGTGTATCAATGACCATAGGCTCTTGCATGTATTCAGAATTATCTGAGTTCTCTTTATCAAAATACCTTTGCAAGTTCCCCTGTAACGTGCCGTTACAGTGTCTCTCTGCAGCACTCCCTCTATGGCTGGAATAACAGCTACCGTATTCCTCTGTGTCTGGGAGAGAGGGAAGCCACCATTCAGGGTTTTTATAGTCCCACTTCTTGTAGGAGGTTCTACCCTTGGAGAGCTTACTGGTTCTATCTTCAGGCTTTGATAGATAAGATTCTTCTCTCCTCCTAACACCAGGTTTCAGCCTGCGGGGTTTTCTTTGAGGCTTAGGAACTTCTAGGATATCATCCTCAGACATGCACACATCTTCAGGGAAATACCTTTCTCTCTCTGGAGGTGTTAACTGCTCTCTGTTCAGCTCTGTGCTTAAATCCCTTGGCTGGGTGTTAAAGCCCTGCCCCCACCTAGGATTTCCTACACGAGGCTTCTCAGCATTAACCCTGTAGGTATTTCTTTTATCCACAAACTTTAGCTTCCCACCAGAATCATTCTTCAGGCTACAGCTCTCTGATACATACAGTTTGTCTTTAGGCTTCCAATCACTCCGGTTGGAACGTTGCCTCTGAGCTCCAAAGGTTTTGCAATCAGCAGAACATTCACACCTGTTCTCTGCCCTCACTAGCTGTTTCCTCCTGTAGGACTCTGGGTAGTTTCTGTAGTGAACTCTTCCTGGTTCTGCCTCTGACTCACGTCCTGGGTCAGAGTCTGAAACTCCTCCTTCCTCCTCTAGGTCAGCTGGTTCAGGTAAGACAGCCTGTTCTCCTTGCCCTGTCAGTTCTCCTCGTTCTGTCAGTTCTAACTCTGTGTTTCCTGCATAGCTCTTATAGTGGCTATAAGCTCTTCCCCTTTCCAGGTGCAAGCTATTAGGAACTGGGGAATGTTTCTCAGCTGAGCGTGTTTTCAAACCTCGTGGCTGAGTTTGTTTTTGTCGTCCCTGACAACAGCTGCTCACATGGCCTGCCTGCTTGTCAGTTTCAGGACTAAAATGCAGTGAATCCTGTGTTTTTAAGGTAGAGAATGGAGCTTCCTCATCACATATCCCCCCCCTTAAAATCTTACGGGCTGCTGACGCCCTCGTCGGACAGCACGTAAGCCTAGGCTGACTATCCCAAGGCTTCTCTGTTTTGACCAGCTGTACTGACGCTGATCGGTCTTGCCATGGTTTTAGTAAATTCAGGTGGTAGACTTGTTGACGCCCCCTTTCATGCTCGACTCTATACGAGACTGGGCCCACTTTGGCTACCACTGTACAGGGTCCCTTCCACCTAGACTCAAATTTTGGACCCGCGGCTGGCACTAGGACCAACACCTTGTCCCCTATGTCCAATTGCCTTTCTTTGGTCCCCTGGTCATAGTACTGCTTTTGCCGGCATTGGCTCGCCTGCAAATTCTCTACGGACACCTGGGAAGTTCTTTCCAGGCAGTTCCTAAGGTCCCTGAGAAACTGGGGTACCCCTACCTCTTCTGCCTCGGGCTCAATCCATTGCTCTCTTAGGATATCTAAAATCCCCCTCGGAGCCCGACCAAATAGTAGCTCGTAGGGCGATGCCCCTAAAGATGCCTGCCTACGCTCCCGGCATGCGTAGAGCACAAATGGGAGTAAATTATCCCATTCCCCCATCTTTCCCTCCAGGCCACGTCGTAACATTTGTTTGATCGACTGGTTCATCCTTTCGACCAGTCCGTTAGACTGGGGATGAAAAGCGGAGGTCCGGATGTGCCGTACCCCAAATGCGTCCCACACCAAGGCCAAATATTTAGAAGTAAAATTGCTCCCTTGGTCTGTTAGGATCTCTTGGGGAAATCCGATTTCGCAAAATAATTTGATGAGCTCTAGGGATATTGTCCTAGCTGAGATATTCCGTAGCGGAATGGCCCACGGAAATCTAGTTGCCACATCTACGATTACCAACAGGTATTGGAAGCCCCTTGGCGTCCTAATTAAGGGTCCAACTATATCCATAGCCAGGCGACGAACTGGCGTTGAAATAGTGGGTGTGTTTATCATGGGCACAGGTTTTGGCTTTGTGGCAGTGACCTTTTGGCAAGCGGGACAAGACTGGCAATAGCGGGTTGTCTCCTTAAAGACTCCCGGCCAGTAGAATCGGGCCAAAATCTGGTCTAACGTGCCTTGTATGCCTTTGTGACTGCCCACTGGATGATCATGTGCCAATCGCATCACTATCGTTTTAAAAGTGGTTGGCACAACTACCTGTTTTCGGACAGTCCCAGTATATGGGTCTGCACTTTCCCTATATAATAACTCACCCTCTAGCAAGAATCGGGGCAAGATGGCCCTATCCACCTGAGCATATTCAAACGCTCTTTTTAGAGCAGGATCTGCTCTCTGCTCCTTTGGGAAGGACGGGAATTTCTGAACCAGTTCAGCAGGGACCCATGGTAAATCCTCCCCCGCTTCCAGCTCTGCTCTCCCTTGGGACCTAATCCTTTGCTCCCGTCGTCTCTCTGCCTTTCCCTTTCTCTCTTTAGAGGGAAGGTTAATCAAATCATCATGAGAGGGGAGTACATTAACTAGCTCATCCCCTAGGCCCTCCTCCTCCTCTGGGGTTTCTTCCTCATCTGCGGGATCTGCCCCTATTTCTGAGGCCCTGGCCTGGGATCTGGTAGAAACCAAGTTAATCTTTCTACCCAAACCTTTTTTTAGACCTTGGTGAAACGGTGGCCAATCACGTCCTAAAACAAGTTTGTAAGGGAGATGTGGGACTACAGCTACCTGTACTTTTTCCTCAGTTCCCATTCCTTCCACAGACACTCTATAGCGCGGCTAACATATAGATGTGCCATGCACGCACCTCACTTTTATTTTGTCCCTTACTTGTCTCAGGGTGAATGGGTTATGGGCTGTGATGGTCTGCCACATTTCTTGTGAGACCATACTTTGGTTGGCTCCAGAATCTAGGAGTGCCAAAGCTTCTAACCCCTCTATCTGGACTTTTAGCAGAATTCCTTTCTCTAGGTGGTTCTCTCCTCCCGACACTAGAGCAAGTGCGCTCATTACATTTCCTGTATAAATGTCCAGGCTGGCCACAGTTAAAACATTTCCTAGAAATATTTTTCTCTACATTTTTACCAAACATCTTTTCCTTACATACATTCTTACCATACACATTTCCCTTAAAGGTCTTTCTTACTCCACACATTCTATCAAGACCGGCCACTTTTAAAACATTGCCTCCGGAGGTGCTGGCTAATTCAGCCTCAAAATAATTCTCCGTGAGGTTGGCTGCGTCTTGGGTAGAATGACACTTCTGCAACATTATGAAAGCCTTTATTTCGGGTGGTATAGCTTCCAAATATTGCTCTAAGACGACGGTGTCTAACAATGACTCTACCGTCGCACTCTCTGGAGTAAGCCATTTGGTCGCTAGGCCTCTTAACCTTTGTAATAACGCCTTAGGCGTTTCTCTATTCATAAGCCTAGCTTCTCTGAAGAGCCTTTTATAGTGCATGGGTGTCAAACCCAGCCTATCCCTTATGGCTGATTTTACCTCCGGGTAACTAGACGAAAGACCGACAGGCATAGTTTTGTAGGCCGCTAGCCCTTCACCTGATAAGGTCATAGCGAACCTTACAGCCCATTGATCAATCGGCCATTTAGCCGCTTCTGCGATACGTTCAAAAGCGTCTGTAAAATCATCAAAGTTGTCATATGATTTTAGCTGTCCCAATGTCAAGCATGGCAATCATTCAGTCCTACCGCCTTAGACATTGCGGGATTAACTTCTGCTGCTGTACCAGTCCTCTGGATAAGAGTCCCAAGCAAATCCAACAGCGGCTGCTGCTGCTCGGTCATCGCGGCTATCATCCTCTCCTGGCTCAGTCTGGTCAGCTCCCCTTGGGCCTTCCATTGGGCCTCCATCCAGTCTTTCATCTCCTGCGGATCCATTCCGTCACTCCGTCGCGTACCTGCAAAGGAAAAAGAAAGACAGGGCCCACCAAGTGCGGCACAGACTATGTGTTTCTTTTTTTTTTTTTTTCCTTTTACTTGCTTCCCTTAGCACCACAGCTCCCCCTTTCTCTGATCCTAATCACCCCCGTGCCTTCCTACCATTACCTTAGCACGGTGCAGGATTGTGCGTTGAGAAAGCTGTGTCTTTGACTGCCTTCCAGGTCAGGAACTTGAAAAATCCGCTCCGGTTTTTCTTTTCTGCGTCCAAGACAGCAAAACTTTTTTTCCTCTTTTCAGCAAGTAATCCTTTATGTATTCTTGTACTGTGTTGTTTTTTTCTCTTGAAAAAATCTGAAAGACTACGCCAGGTTATGTCACCACCAGGTGGGCAGACTGCCACCTGGCTAGCAGGTCTGCGTCTGATGGCAATTAAGTAGTTGTGCGACACGAGTGGTTGAAGGTAAAAGGATTTATTTCCCCTCCCGGGGTCGGATTATTCAGATAACATAACACAATATTCAAAATAAATGAGCCATACTTTCTGGCAAAACATAAAGGAAAGTAGAACAGCTTCTTCTTGCTTCTTAAAGTAAATGGTCAAAGTTAAACATTCAAACTCAGCACATAGTTTCACTATGTGCAAACCAGCACTCTTCAGTTGTAGTGTTTTCCTTATACACTATGCACAGCCTTGACTAACACAGAGACGTCACTTTATCTGATAAAATCAATGTGCAGTCCATTGGGTCACCATTAAATGAACACTCACTGAGTGTATCAATGACCATAGGCTCTTGCATGTATTCAGAATTATCTGAGTTCTCTTTATCAAAATACCTTTGCAAGTTCCCCTGTAACGTGCTGTTACAGTGTCTCTCTGCAGCACTCCCTCTATGGCTGGAATAACAGCTACCGTATTTCTCTGTGTCTGGGAGAGAGGGAAGCCACCATTCAGGGTTTTTATAGTCCCACTTCTTGTAGGAGGTTCTACCCTTGGAGAGCTTACTGGTTCTATCTTCAGGCTTTGATAGATAAGATTCTTCTCCCCTCCTAACACCAGGTTTCAGCCTGCGGGGTTTTCTTTGAGGCTTAGGAACTTCTAGGATATCATCCTCAGACATGCACACATCTTCAGGGAAATACCTTTCTCTCTCTGGAGATGTTAACTGCTCTCTGTTCAGCTCTGTGCTTAAATCACTCGGCTGGGTGTTAAAGCCCTGCCCCCACCTAGGATTTCCTACACGAGGCTTCTCAGCATTAACCCTGTAGGTATTTCTTTTATCCACAAACTTTAGCTTCCCACCAGAATCATTCTTCAGGCTACAGCTCTCTGATACATACAGTTTGTCTTTAGGCTTCCAATCACTCCGGTTGGAACGTTGCCTCTGAGCTCCAAAGATTTTGCAATCAGCAGAACATTCACACCTGTTCTCTGCCCTCACTAGCTGTTTCCTCCTGTAGGACTCTGGGTAGTTTCTGTAGTGAACTCTTCCTGGTTCTGCCTCTGACTCACGTCCTGGGTCAGAGTCTGAAACTCCTCCTTCCTCCTCTAGGTCAGCTGGTTCAGGTAAGACAGCCTGTTCTCCTTGCTCCGTCAGTTCTCCTCGTTCTGTCAGTTCTAACTCTGTGTTTCCTGCATAGCTCTTATAGTGGCTATAAGCTCTTCCCCTTTCCAGGTGCAAGCTATTAGGAACTGGGGAATGTTTCTCAGCTGAGCGTGTTTTCAAACCTCGTGGCTGAGTTTGTTTTTGTCGTCCCTGACAACAGCTGCTCACATGGCCTGCCTGCTTGTCAGTTTCAGGACTAAAATGCAGTGAATCCTGTGTTTTTAAGGTAGAGAATGGAGCTTCCTCATCACAGTACCAAGCAGTTTCCCCAGAAGACACAGGTTCTGCAATGCTTGTACTAGGTCAAGCATTGATATCCTGGGTCCCTTCTTAATAATGGTTTATGGACCTTTCCTCCAGGAACTTGACCAAACCTTTTTTAAACCAGCTACACTAACAGCCTTTACTACATCCTCCGGTAACAAATTCCAGAGTTTGATTACACGTTGAGTGAAAAAATATTTTCTTTTATTAGTCTTAAATAGTTTACCCTGTAGCTTCATTGCATGTCCCCTAGTCTTCCTATAATCTGATAACGTAAACAGTCGATCTACGTTTACCCGTTCCACTCCGTTCATTAATTTATAGACTTCTATCATATCTCCCCTCAGCCATCTCTTTTCCAGGTTAAAGAGCCCTAAACCTTTTAGCCTTTCTTCATAGGAGTATCCTTCCATCACCTTTACCATTTTGGTGGCTCTTCTCTGAACCTTTTCTAATAACGCTATATCCTTTTTAAGATACGGCGACCAGAATTGCACACAATATTCAAGGTGCGTTCTCACCAATGCAGAGGCATTAGAATATCCTCTGTTTTATTTTCTATTCCTTTCCTTATGATACCTAGCAATCTATTTGTTCTCTTAGCCGCCCGCTGTACACTGGGCGGAGGGTTTTAACATGTTATCTACGATGATGCCTAAATCTTTTTCCTGGGTGATGGTTCCCAATGTGGAACTTTGCATCGTGTAACCATAGTTTGGGTTGTTCTTTCCTAGGTGCATAACTTTGCACTTGTCCACATTAAATGTAATCTGCCATTTTGATGCCCAGTCTTCCAATTTATCATGATCCTCTTGCAATTTTCCACAATCCTCTTGGGTTTTAACAACTTTAAATAGTTTTGTGTCATCTGCAAATTTGATAACCTCACTCGTTATTCCACTTTCCAGGTCATTTATGAATATGTCAAAAAGCAGCGGACCCAGCACAGATCCCTGGGGTACACCACTATTCCCCTTTCTCCATTGGGAAAATTGGCCATTTAGCCCAACCCTCTGCTATCTTTTAACCAGTTCCTGATCCACAGTAGTACACTGCCTCCTATCCCATGACTCTTTAGTTTTGCCAAACGTCTCTGATGAGGGACCTTGTCAAAGGCTTTCTGAAAGTCCAGATACACTATATCAACCGACTCACCTTTGTCCACCTGTTTATTCACACTTTCAAAAAAACATAACAGATTAGTAAGACAAGATCTTCCTTGTCTAAAGCCATGTTGGCTGTCTCCCATTAGGCCATGACTATCTACATGCTGAGTAATTTTATTCTTTATGATGGTTTCTACCATTTTTCCCGGTACTGATGTGAGGCTCACCGGTCTGTAGTTTCCCGGATCACCCGTCGAACCCTTTTTAAAAATTGGTGTTACATTGGCAATCCGCCAATCTTCAGGTATTAGAGATGATTTTAATGATAGTTCACAGATTACTAATAGCAGGTCTGCAATCTCATATTTCAATACCCTTGGATGTATACCATCCGGCCCAGGTGATTTGCTACTCTTCAGTTTATCTAATAGTTGTAATACATCTTCCCGATGTATCGATATTTCCTTCAATTCTTCCGCACCTTTAAATACCACTTCAGTCATGGGTAACATCCCTACATCTTCCTCAGTAAAGACCGAAGCAAAGAATTCATTCAGTCTCTCCGCTATCGCCTTGTCGCCTCTTAGTGCCCCTTTAACTCCTCTATCATCTAATGGTCCAACTGACTCTCACAGTTTTTTTGCTACGAATGTACTTGAAAAAATCTTTATTTCGCGTTTTTGCTTCCGCAGCAAGCTTCTTCTCAAATTCTCTCTTTGCCTTCTTTATCAATGCCTTGCATTTGACCTGCCAGTGCTTGTGCTGTTTCCAGGTTTCATTGTTTGGCTCTTTTTTCCATTTCCTGAAAGATGCTTTCTTGGCAACAACAGCCTCTCTGACCTCACCTTTAAACCATGCTGGCAGTTTTTTGGACTTCCTTCCACTTTTCTTAAAGTGTGGAATACAGCTGGTCTGGGCTTCCAAGATAGTATTTTTCAACAACACCCAAGCTTGATGTAAGTCTTTAACCTTTGCAACTGCTCCTTTTAGTTTTTTCTTAACTATTTTCCTCATTTTATCATAGTCTCCCTTTCGAAAGTTAAAAGGTAGTACTGTGGATAAATGCAGCTGAAAGGCAAAGTCCTCTAGCTGGAGAAGCCTGTACATGAGTGCGGGCCCGTTCCAGGTCTCTGAAGCACTGGTGTGTTCCTCTCACAATATATTCCTGTTCCAACCTAGTCACGCTTTGATATCCTTGCTCAAGTTGTTGCGACCGTTCTTTCTTGCGCCTAGCACGCCACATCAAAAAATGCCCCCATAAATAAGCTTTAAATGCATCCCAAACAATAGGAGGTGTGACCAATCTCCCATTATTGAATGCAAAAAAACTCCTCGATGGCCTTTGCTATTGATTCCACTACCACTGGTATCCTTAATAGGCTGTCATTTAGGCGCCAAAAGCAGCAGCCAGGTTGACACCCCCATCCTTCCAATTCCGTCCACATGGGACCATGATCCGACCATGTGATCGGTTCGTACTTCCACTGACAAGCAGCGGCAGCAACGTCTCTGATGGATAAGATTGTCGATATGAGAATAAGTGTGGTGAGAAGAGGAATAATAGGAATATTCTCTCTTCCCTGGGTTGACCTCCCTCCAGCCATCAACCAACTGCCACAACCTCATTAGCCTCCCCAAATGGTGCTTGTGAGCATCATCCCCACCACCCCCCTTCCCCTGCCAATTCAATTGCGACTGGAGCACCACGTTGAAGTCCCCCACTACTATCAGAGACCCTTCCACAAGCCCGTGAGTTCTAGCCCCAACCTCTCAAAGAAAGTCCCCTGCCCTTGACCGAGTGCATACACACATACTATGGTGATAATCTTAGTCCGTATGGAACCTTTTGTCGCCTCATACCTCCCCTCTGAATCATAAAGCTCCACCAGTTGCTCAAATTGTAAGTTATTATGCAACAAAATTGCTACCCCCCCCCCCCCGATTTACTTCCCCCTCTTTTGGAGAGCGCAAATGTCTGCTGATATTGATGCATCTGCAACAAGCCATGATACCTGAGCCAGAGATGTGTCTCTTGGACACACACCACATCCCACTGAAGGTGCATTGCCTCTTTAACCAACAGTTGTCTCTTTCTAGGCAAATTAAGTCCTTTAGTTGTGATTTGGACATCTGAAGACATGCACATCTCTGTAGTCATTCCACAAATGATGTTTGCAGATATCTCTTGTGCATTCAAATAGGCATGGGAGTGTGGCGAAGGCATGTCCAGGGAGAAGCAATGTACTTAGATGTCACTGTTTGATCTCAGAAACGTTGGAGACTTTTGCAGGCACGTCAATGTTTTTACCTGCTCTAGGCATGAATAGGCATCAGGAAAGTGCTTGTTTTAGCCTTAAAACATCCAGTGTGGAGAAGATGAAGAATTAAGTGATTAGCCTTAGAATCACAAAGGCCCACATTGAGATTTGAACCCTGATCACTCTTGCTCTTAAGCTACTGCTCTAACCATTATGCTATTAGACGTCTCAGTTCTGAAATGTTATCCTGGGGACGTCTGTATAGACTTTTGATATACATGCATATCAGGCTCGTCCATGTTTCCAAAATCATGCCTGAGCTTGCTTTTTTTCCAGATGTTCTGGCTTTGACATCCCAGATTGCACTTGGATGTCCCATTGTGAAATATGCCTCTATGCCACCCATTTTAAAAAATGGTGGCGATATAATAAAAACATCTTATAAAGGCAGTTAAAACCATTAAGATTACTTGCAATACTTAAATCAAAAAGATCCCTTCCAAAAAGATAAAAAAACAATCAAAGCCAGAGAGATTACATGCAACTGTAAATGTGTGATAGGATAGAAAGGATTCAAACCACTAGACTGTTCCCATGATACCAACAGATGAAAGACAAGATCAAGTGCCGCTGTTAGATCAAGAGAGATTATAAAGGCTTGTTTGTCAGTGTCAAGGGATCTTTGAATTTCACTAAGCATAAACATGAGACAGGTTTCGGTACACAGAAACACTGCTCTTTCTACAATTTTTGCAACAAAGTGTAACAAAGAAACTAGTCTACAGTATATTCCAGTAAAGAAGTGTCTTTGGAATCTTTTTTGAGACTCAGCCTGACAGATGTTGATTTCCATAATGATGGAAGAAAACCCTGACTCAGGAACATGTTAACTATATGCAATATATAAGAATGTAATGGTTGTAGCTTGTTTTTGGATCCATAAGTGAAGTTGTAGAATTAA
The DNA here is from genome assembly GCA_033557465.1 of Ichthyophis bannanicus. Taxonomy (NCBI): domain Eukaryota; kingdom Metazoa; phylum Chordata; class Amphibia; order Gymnophiona; family Ichthyophiidae; genus Ichthyophis; species Ichthyophis bannanicus. Next base: position 674,582,970 of record CM066032.1, on the reverse strand, counting down.
GCTGGGAAAGAATTTTGTCTAGCCCAACATTTCTAATTAGATTGAATGCTGACCAAACACGAGCTGGTCATATTGACGAGGAAACAATACAGTCAGGCAGAGGGCAGTGAATGAAGATGTGCAGATGTGGCTGGTGCCATTAGAGGGGCACGTAAGGTAGAGACCTTGGAGGCAAAGAATGAGGCTAAATAATCAGAAGATGGAAAAAGAAGTGGAGGAATAGTTTGAGCCCAATACAATATCTTAAACAGTCTCTTAGCAGGATTGGTGCTTTTGTGTATGTGTTGTCAGCAACACTTCCCTGGTGGCCAGTGGATGCCAGGGCAGGTGCGACACAAAAATATAAGATTAAGATTGGAGAGTCTTCTAAAGGCCCAAATGGGAGTTGGTCCTTGTAGTTTCCTTTGCTCCAATCTTCAATGAAACAATCAAGCTGAGTGGTGGGAATTAATAAGGCTTTTATTTCCCTTTTCACAGTGGTTCAAAATAGTGGGTTACAACTTTAAAGCAAATGTCCTTAACTCAGGTAGAAAACAAACTCAGGGTTCAAAGCAAAAACTGTTATACGTCACAGGAATGGAGGTGCTCAAACAAATACAGAATGCTCTGCTGGCAATTCACCCAATCACAAGTCTGGCAGTGACTCTAAACTTTCAGAAATGCAAAGTGTACAGTCCATCTCATGGTCAGATAAATCTCCTGCCAGTTCCACTTGCATTGGCTCGTTATCAGAAAGCTCTGATTCTATATCCCTGGTTTCTTGTAAAACACATTCAGGGGTTTTGTATATTTTCTGTAGCAGTTCCCAATGTCCTAGGGCGTCGGCCACGTGCTGTGTTAGGCTTTAAAGTACCCTCTCTCCTTAGAGGCTTTATAGCAGCTTTATCATAGCTTTTACCATTCACAACTTTCTTATTAGGCATACATTTCTCATACCTTGTATGGCAGCAATCCTCAAGTAACCGGCTTTCTTTCACTGCCTGCCTTTCCCAGGCAGCCGCTTGGTGAAATCCTTTTCCATGCAGGTTAGGCTTATCCTGTTGCCTTTGACTTCCTTCTCCTGGTGAAGGCCTGCCTCTGTACAAGCCCAGCTTCTGGCTTTCTGACTCAGTGTGGCGTGGCTTCTCCAGCTGATTCTTGTTTGGCTTAGGGTTGCAGTTACAGCAGGGCCTTTGCCTCTGAGGGCAAACAGCTCTCGGTTTGGCTTGAGCTGACACCTCCTTAGGTCCTTCCTCAGCTCCTGGGAAATTACCTCTCCCTCCTGGGAATCCTCTAGCACTAGAGTAGTCAGGTTTCCACTTCCACCTTTCTCTCTTGGTGCTGCCAGTGATTCTCCCCTTGCTTCTGCTAGGGCTGCTGCTTCGTCTGTTGCCAGTGCTGCCTCTTCTCCTTCCTCCCTTCCAGTCTTCCACACTCCCCTTATGAAGCCCTCTGGCCTTTGAGGATTGGAAGCTGGTTAGCATTTCCTCGTGACCAGCTGGGCGTGGCTCTTCAGTCTCCCTGAAGACACTCTTGCTCCCTCTAGCTGGTTCCTGGGAATATTGCAAGTCTTTTTCTCTGTGAAAAACACCTTCTTTTCTCTCAACTGGGCTCTCATCAGCCCTCGTTGCATGACAGTGTGTAGAATAGAACTGCTGTTTGGTTTCACTATACTCTGTAAATACAATTACACAAGGAAAACGCTTATTGCTAAGTCCTCCTTTGTTCTTGTTTTATGCCAAAGTCTTTCTGCACAACAAAGCTATTGCTTCAATTCACAGAGACCCTGGTGATACCTTGGCTTTGTTTGCTTTGAAAAAACTTTTTTTTCTACATATTGGGGCCACTTTGTCAAATGCTGATTGGAGTGTAGAATTCCAGAGAGGTCCCTGCTCATCCAGAAAGAGTGATTCAGTAAGTTCTGGAAAGGTACACTTTTGAAGGAAAATGTCCGGATTAAATTGTTTCAGATTACAAAAGGACAATGTTGATGGTTGGCTTTTGGGACATGTAGTGGGAAAACTAAGATGACAGGAAACTAAATAATAATCGGACCATGGATTAGGCAAAGTGGAAATATGAGAAACCCCACTGGATATAGTGTTAGCAGAACAAATTAGATCTAATGTATGGCCTGCAGCATAAGTAAGTAAATGAATTTATTGTGTAAATTGAAGACAGGCCATGAGATCAAGAAAATTTCTCTCTCTAGCAGTAAGGGGATTATCTGTGCAAATATTAAAGTCTCCTAGGATTATAAGATAATTTAAATGAATGGAAGTATCAGAGATGGTTTGTAAAGTTTATCCCGATCCTGGGGTGAAATCAACAGAGGAGAGTAAAAGTAAAACATACAGCAGAAACAAGAAATTAGACCTTACCTGCTAATTGTCTTTCCTTGAGTTCTCTCCGGGCCAGTCCAGAACATTTGGGTGGTCAATCCGCTCCAGCAGCTGAGGACTGAAATCTGAAAGTTTTCCTGGCAGTATACCCAGCTCCCCCTGGTGTCAGCTAATCAGTCTTATGGTAACAAAGCAGAAAACACTCCAACTATTAGAACACGGAAAAACAACAAAAACTAGCTAAATATACTACTGTGTACAGAGAACAAACCAGGCATGCCTGAAAAAGAACAAAACCATTCCAGACAGCCATATGCACCGCAGAGGTGCTGAAGCGTTCAATATTAGTCTTATGTGTTCTTTTTTTTTTTCTTTCCTTTCTGACAGTTTGTATGCTACTTAAAGGAACTCCAGCATCCCCCTTCATCGAAAAACTGGAACGCTATGGCCAACCTACCAAACACGCTTACCGCTGTAAATCTCACAGACGACTAGGGTGGGTCCTGGACTGGCCCGGAGAGAACTCAAGGAAAGACAATTAGCAGGTAAGGTCTAATTTCTTGTTCCTATTCGTCTCTCCGGGCCAGTCCAGAACATTTGGGAAGTACCAAAGCAGTACCTAAAGACGGGAGGGTCCTGCGAGACCTGCCACAAGCGCCGCAGCACCAACCCTGGCGTCCTCCCTAGCTTGCACGTCCAACCGATAATGCCTTGCAAACGTATGCAAAGAAGACCACGTAGCTGCCCGACAAATGTCCACCGGCGGAACCAACGCATACTCCGCCCAAGAGGTTGACTGACCTCGAGTAGAATGAGCCCGAAGCCCCAACGGAACCGGTTTGCCCTTTGCTTCATACGCGGCGCGAATCGCATGTTTCACCCAGCGAGCGATAGACACTTTAGTGGCCGCCTTACCTTTTGCGGCCCCTCCGAAAAGCACAAATAACCTGTCGGACTGACGAAACGACTCCGTTACCTTAAGGTACCTATGCAACACACGGCCCAAATCCAGCCGTTTAAGCGACCGATCTAAATCACTGCTCCCCAAAGTTCGAAACGTGGGAAGGGAAACGACCTGATTGACATGGAAAGGAGAGACAACCTTGGGAAGAAACAATGGTACTGGCCGCAACACCACTTTTTCTGCCGAGAAATGTAGGTATGGCTCCTTGCACGAAAGAGCTTGCAGATCTGAAATTCGTCTAGCCGAACACAAAGCCACCAAAAAAGCAGTTTTCCAAGACAACTCTTGCAGATGCTCCGACGAGCAACCCACAATTGGAGGCTCCGTTAACGCTTGCAACACCAAGTTCAAATCCCAAGGAGGAACAACTGGTCGCACTGGAGGCCGAATATTCTTAACGGCTCTCAGAAAGCGAACAACATCTGGATGTGAAGATAGCTGCCTCCCCTGCACTCTACCTCTGTAGCAGGTCAGGGCCGCCAAGTGAACTCTCAGCGTACTGAGAGCCAAACCTTTATCCAAACCGTCCTGAAGAAAACCTAAAATATCTGAAAGCGGCACCCCCTAGGGCTTTACCCGACGTTCGCCGCACCACGCTTCAAACACTCTCCACACTCTAATGTACGCCAGCGAAGTTGACCTCTTTCTGGACTGTAACATAGTCGCTATTACTGAGCTCGAGTAACCCTTGCGTCGCAACGTTTCCCATTCAAGAGCCAGGCCATAAGACAGAATCGATCCACCTGCGGCATGAGCACCGGCCCTTGCCTCAAGAGATCGTAGCGAACATGAAGCCTCCAGGGCAGAACTACGAGAAGTCGCATCAGATCGGCGTACCAAGGACACCTGGGCCAATCCGGAGCCACCAGAATCACCGGACCTCTGTGAGACGCCACTCTCTGAATGACTCTCCCCAATAGCGGCCATGGAGGAAAGACATAGAGAAGTTGATCCTGTGGCCAAGGTTGAACAAGACCGTCCAGTCCCTCGGACATGTGTTCTCTGCGCCTGCTGTAAAACCGCGCTGCTTTCGCATTGGCTTGGGTCGCCATAAGATCTAAGATGGGCTGCCCCCATCGCAGCGAAATCTCTCGAAACACCGCCTCGTCCAGCTCCCACTCCCCCGGATCCAGACGATGACGACTGAGATAATCGGCCTGAATGTTGTCCTTTCCTGCCACGTGCGCCCCCGATATCGCTAAGAGATGGTCCTCCGCCCAGAGAAACAACTGCTGACTTTCCTCTAGCAACACTGCACTGCCCGTGCCGCCTTGTTTGTTTATGTAAGACACTGTCACCTGATTGTCTGAAAAAACTCAAACGGCTTTCCCCCCGAGCACTGCTACAAGCTCCAGTAATGCCAGACGAATCGCTCTGAGCTCCAACCGATTGATCGACCAGCTCCTCTCCTCCGCAGTCCAAGTTCCTTGCGTCACTCGATCCAAGCAATGAGCCCCCCAACCACAGAGGCTGGCGTCCATCGTGAGCAACACCCAGTCGGGCATCTCTAGCGGGACTCCCGCTCGCAGATGGGCCGGCACCAACCACTACTGCAAACTGAGACACACCTCCTCCGGACAGACCAGCCTGTGGGAGAGAGGGTGATCCTGAGGAGACCAACGGGACAACAACGCTCTCTGAAGTGGCCGCATCCGAGCTCGGGCCCAGGGAACCAGATCTAAGGCCACCGCCATTGAGCCCAACAGCTGCAGATACCGCCAAGCGGTCGGAGCCCTCACTCGCAGAAACGCCGACACCTGCCGCAGAATCTTCCGCACTCTGGAAGAAAAACGGAACCTACCTCCGTGTCGAACGACGCCCCTAGATAAGTCAACTGTCGGACTGGCTCCAAATGGCTTTTCGCATAGTTGATGACCCAATCTAACTGCTCGAGGAACTGCACTACTCGCGCTGTGGCCGCCACCGATTCTTCCCGAGATGGCGCTCGAATTAACCAATCGTCCAGGTAGGGATGAACCTGAATCCCCTCTTTCCGTAGTGCTGCGGCCACTACTACCATCACCTTGGTAAAAGTTTGAGGCGCTGTAGCTAGCCCAAAAGGTAATGCCCGAAATTGAAAATGTCCCATGGGCACCGCGAAACGCAGAAACTTCTGATGTTCGAGCCTGATTGGAATATGCAAGTAAGCCTCGGTGAGATCGATGGACGCCAGAACTTCGCCCTGTCGAACCGACCGTATCACCGACCGTAACGTTTCCTACCGAAAATGGGGCACTCGCAAACAACGATTCACGTGTTTGAGATCCAGGATAGGTCGAAAAGAACCTTCTTTATTGGGCACCACAAAATAAATCGAGTATCGACCTAAGCCGCACTGGTCTGCAGGAACCGGTACTACAGCCTGAAGAAGCAACAAGCGTTGCAGAGTCTCCTTGACAGCTTCCTTCTTTGCCTGCGGACCGCACAGGGATAGAACAAAAGCTTCTGGGACCGGCTGAGCGAATTCCAAAGCATAGCCGTCCCTGATAATCTCCAGAACCCAACGGTCCGTGGTTATGCTGGCCCAGGTGGAGAGAAACTGTTGTAACCGACCGCCCACCGGAATCCCCACCTGGACCGGCCTCACTTCATTGGGACTTTTTAGCTGAGGACTGCTGAGCATTAAAGTAGCCTCGGTTGAAACCTCTGGCCCCTCGAAAGGACTGCCCCCTAGCCACAAAGCGTCCCCGCTGATAAGGAGCGAAACGTGCTCCCCGAAACCTACAAAAGTCTCGACCGTGACCCCGTAGTAGGGTGCCTGGTTTTGCCGCTCTCAGACAATCCTCTGGTAGCCGACCGCCTTTGGAGTCTCCCAAATCTTTAACAATTTTCTCTAACACCTCTCCAAACAACAACTTGCCCTTGTATGGAAGCCTACTGAGACGCGCCTTAGAGGACGCATCTGCAGCCCAATTCCTAAGCCATAGGAAACACCTGGCGGCAATAACTGAAGCCATAGCCTTCGCAGAAATGTGAACCAAATCATAAAAAGCATCCGCTTGATAGGCAGCAGCCGACTCCAGCTTAGCCACGTCCGCTGCGGCTTCCTCTACTCTCTCCGAAGACTGCTCCCCTTGCAGCCAGTGGATAGAAGCCCGGGAAGCATAAGAACCACAAATAGAAACTTGTAGAGCTAATGCAATGGAATCAAAAGCTTGCTTTAGAAGCGCCTCCAATCTATGATCCTGCAAGTCTTTGAGGGCTGTACCCCCTTCAACGGGAATGGTGGTTTTCTTAGTGACCGCCGAAACCAACGCGTCCACCTTAGGCATGCGCAAAAGTCCCTTTCGTCCTGAGGCACCGGGTACAGCCGAGCAATCGAGCGACCCCCTTGCAGAGAAGCCTCTGGGAACTCCCATTCAGACTCTATCATCTGTTTGATAACTCTATGTACCGGGAAACACCTCTGCTCAGATCTAAACCCCTGCAATAAGGGATCCTCTAGGGGCTCCTGTTGAACCGACGGAAGGACTATACTCAGAGCCGTCAGTGACTGAGAAATCAATGCTCCCAGCTCTTCTTTGCGGAACATTCTAAAGACATTGGGATCCTCTCCCGGTCCCAGTTCACCTTCCTCCAATTCACCTGGCCAGGCTTCCAGCCCTGCCTCCGAGAGAATCTCCCCCTCTTCAGCCCCTTGAGAAGGAGAAGTAGGGGGCTCCCTAGCTTCCACGCTCCTGTCCTTACCCTTCAGCAACAAGGAACTAGCCTCCCCCAGGTCCTCAGCTGAAGGACTGGCAATCTGGGCTCCAAACAGGTCATCAGAGCTAGGAGTGTGAGACAATTGAGACTTCTTTAGAAGAAACGCATTATGCAGAGATAAAATAAATTCCGGAGAGAAATAAGAGCCCAGGGACTCCTGCAGCGCCGACATCGGCTGCTGCTGCAGGTCTACCCGCTCAGCCTGCTTGACTGTCTTCGATTTCTTTTTCTGGGGCTTGCTGTGTAGCGCGGGAGAAACGGCCTGATCCGTTAAAATGGCCGCCGTTCCCGCTCTCTCCACGGAGCTGTGAGCCAGAGCCAAAACCCCCTCAGGAGTCTTCTCCTCCATTGCCTGAACTGCCCAATCACTAAAAGACCGCAAAAACCAAAAACCGAAGCTGTACACTGCAATCGAGCCCCCTCGACCTCAGAAGAAACGGCCCCACGGGAACCCGACAAACACGTGCTGCCTGAGCCGCTAAACCAAGATCAAGCCCCGAACTACCATGCTGATGAAAAAAAACCTAAAACTCACCCGAACAGCCAAAAAGCACTGCGAGGAGAACCGGAACGTTAAGGGGACTTACCGGCACTGACCGATGGAATTCTCACAGCTCCCCTTCACCGCTCTGCCGCTGCTAGCGGTAAGTCGTGGAAGGGCCGATAACCCGAGGTAAGAAGAGGAATCTGGGGCTCCCAGACCTGCTTATACCTCTTCCGATCCCCTGCTTCTTGAAGAGGCAGGCTCTACCCCCAGAAGACGGAGCAGCGCTGTCAGCAGATTAAGGGGAGCTTCCCCGAATCGCACTTGCTGCAGCTTACAGTGCGGTCCTCGGACTTCAGCCAGATCGCACTTTGTAAAGGAGATCAAGTAATTTTCTTTTCTTGTTCGTTCTCCTTTGTCCTTTTTGAAAGGACTGCTAGGAAGCAAGGTTCTTCTCCCCTGCCTGTTCTGTTCTCTTTAATTTCGTTCTTTACCAACTTATCTAACTACCATCCACTGTACTATTCACTGTCTCTGGGGAGCTGGGCCAAACGACGTCCTGTTCAGCTGCTGAGGACTGAAAGACTGATTAGCTGACACCAGGGGGAGCTGGGTATACTGCCAGGAAAACTTTCTGATTTCAGTCCTCAGCTGCTGGAGCGGATTGACCACCCAAATGTTCTGGACTGGCCCGGAGAGACGAATAGGAATTAGGTATTGACACAAACCAGAAGGGATTCTTAATCACGCAGTGAACAAGATAGTTCAGTCACTGAATTTGAGGTGTCTAAGGGGTTGTCTCTGGTGGCATTAAGGCACACAGAGGGTGGAGTAAGTCCTTCCAGAGGGTGGAGAGAAGGGGTCAATGGGTGAAGAGTGGGTGGGGAGAGGCTCCAGGCACACTAACGCTGTGAAATGAAGGTGTGAAAATTAACACCAGTGAAAACCTCGCATTAGAGACACATTTGCAGGAAAGAGAAACCAGTTCAGTCAGCAATGTACAGCAAAGGCAGGGAGACCCAGAAAAATGATAGCAGTGACACATCTAAAGGTCATGTATACCCACATACCGATCCATCCTGCTCACAGGAGCTATCTCGGATTCGACTAGGCAGAAAAGCACTTTCAGTACCGAGTAGTATCTTTCAGACTGGCCTTGGTACTCCAAGTCTTCACAAAGTGCCTTGCAGTGGTAGTGGCCTATCTCAGAACACTAGGTGCCTTTGTTTTCCCTTATCTGGACAACTGGCTCATAAAAAGCACCACTCCAGATGGAATCCTGCAATCAACACGGTTGACCATTCATTTGCTAGAGCTGTTGGGGTATGTAGTCTATTACCTAAACTCCCACCTTCAGCATGCCCAACAAATGAAGTTCATAGGTGCTCTTCCTCGACACAACTCAAACAAAGGCCTTGCTCAGAGATACCCAGTGGCTCATGGGACGCTGATTGTGCTTGGCCACATGGCCTTTACTGTACACGTCACATTCATGACTCGCCTTGAGATGAGAGAAGTTCAATGACATTAAGGACACAGTCGAACCAGGCCACTAGCCACCTTCATGATTGGGTAGCTGTCACCAGCCCTCTCATCCAGTCCTTGCATTGGTGGTTGGATCATCAGAAGCTACTCAGGGGTCTTCCCTTTCAGAAGGTGTCACCTACATAGTATATGACAGCAGATAAAGACCATCATGGTCCATCTAGTCTGCCCAGCAGGGTGGCAAGAGTAGGTGCACCTGCCGCTCCATGCAGGTCACCCCTCCCCATGCCTTTGTTTAGGGGTGTACTCGCCACTCCGTGAGACAACAGAGACAGTTAAGGTTATTTCGATTTTATCCAGTTGCTATAAAGCGATCCACTGTGTCTGTACCATGCCATTTTGAATTCCATTACTGTATTTGCTTCCACCACTTACATCGGGAGGGCATTCCAAGCATCCATCACCCTTTCAGCGAAAATATATTTCCTGACGTTGCCTTTCAGTTTATCCCCTTGCAGCTTCATGTTATGTCCTCTAGTTTTGTAGGTTCCCCATCTTTGAAAAAAGGTTTGTTGATTTATTAATACCCTTTAAGTATTTAAAGGTCTGTATTGTATCTCCCCTGTCCCTTTTCTCCTCTAGCGTATATATATTTAGGTCTTCAAGTCTCTTTTCATATGTCAAATAATTTTGGTCGCCTTCCTCTGAACCGCTTCCAGTCTTTTTATATCCTTTGCGAGATATGGTCTCCAAAAGTGAACACAATATTCCAAGTGAGGCCTCACCAGCTACTTCTACAGTGGCATTAGTACCTCCTCCTTTCTGCTGGTAATTCCTCTCTGTATGCACCCAGCATCCTTCTGGCTTTGGCCACTGCCTTGTCACATTGTTTTGCCACCTTGAGATCCTCAGAAACAATCACTCCGAGTTCCTTCTCCTGGTCCGTGCACATCAACCTCTTATCCTTTATCGCATAGAATTTCCTTGGATTTCTGCATCCCAAATGCATGATACTGCACTTCTTCACATTAAATCTTAACTGCCAAGCATTAGACCATTCTTCCAGCTTTTGTAGATCCTTCCTCATGTTATCCACATCCTCAGGGGAGTCCACTCTGTTGCACATTGTCATGTCATCTGCAAAAAGACAGATTTCTCCATTCAGTGCTTCAGCAATATCACTCACAAATACATTGAACAGTACCGGTCTCAGGACCGAACCCTGGGGCATGTTACTAATCACCTTCTTTTCATCTGAGGGAAGTTCTGTTTACCATCACCTTCTGTCTGTCAGTCAACCAATTTCTGATCCAGTTCATCACATTGAGATCCATCCCCAGGCTGTTCTGTTTATTGATAAGCCTCCTATAAGGAACAGTATCAAAGGCTTTGCTGAAATCTAGGTAGATCATATCCACTGCATGCCTTTGATCTAGTTCTCTGGTCATCCAGTCAATCATATTTGTTTGGCATGATTGCCCTTTGGTTAAAACCCCAAAAGAGAAACCTCACGCCAGGTCAAAAATAACAGTTACCCACCAAAACCCAGCCTAACTTAATCAACCTCTTAGCAGATTAAATTTTTTTGTCGGAATGACCAACTCAGTGAAGAGGAAATTTCCACTCACCGCTGTGGCCTGTTCTTTTTAATTATTCAAGAAAACGCTCTTTTTTTTTTTAAAGCAATAACTTAGCTGTATAATGCAGGCTGTCAACAATACCGCAAACAGTAGTTTTTCAATAGGGGCTCAGCCGGGCAGAGGGGGCCCCGCGGGACACTCGATTCTGCTGCTGCTGCCAGCTTTTTTTTAAATTTAATTTTTAAAGCAGAATGTTCTTTACGTGGGGCCCTGTGCAAAAAACATTCTTACTCAATGAACGGGCTGGCCGTGGATAGCTGTTGAATTGCAATTGTGTTGAATGGCATTAAGAGTGGCCAAAGTTAAGAGATTAGTACTGAAGTCCAAATTATAAGAAACTTTCTTTTTTGTTATTCAACAAATATAAACATAAGAGGTATATGATTAAACTGAGAGACATTTAAAATCAGCTATTGTGAACTCTTTACAAAAATATTAATTTGTTATAAAAGTTCAGTGCACCATAGAGGGAGTTGTTGCAGAATAAGTCAATTGGTAATTGTTTGGACACCTTATTTATATATATATATATATTTTTGGACTAATACTATTATCCCCATCCCCCATCATCCAAATGTTGGGTCTGCAGCTGATAAAAAGGATTTTAACGTCAGCCAACGGATCTGTATTTTCGACGCTTCGTTTTTCTATCTGTTCAGGCTTCTTTTTATCGACCAAAGGAGCGATTTTTTATTTATTTTTGTGTTTTTTTTATACCGCCATATCGATAAATCATAGCGGTTTACATAGCATTTTGAGGAGAAAGTATAAACACGAACAGTAACCAAAAATGAATCGTTTTCACAACATCGCGAACCCTTCGAGCAACATCTCCGCTCTTCTGTTTTTAAAGGAGGACCCAAGGCCGCTTAACGTGATCTCCATCTCTGGTACAACCCCTATGGCACGGCCTCAACGTCTAAGAAACTTTGCCAAACCCAATATGGCAGAGAGAAATCCCTCCTCCTCTCACAACGGGGGCGGTGCCTTCTGGAACCCGCAGCGGCGGCTCGGGGCATCAGTGCGTGCGCGCGCGCGCGCGCGCCCCTCCCGTGTCCTACTATAGCGGGGGAGGGCGGGGGGTCCGGCTCCTTGTCTGAGTGTGTGTGTGTGTGTTATTGCACACTTCCTGTGGTATATTTATGACCAGGCCTTCGATTTCCGGTAGCCGAACGGGAGTATTCCTTTCCTTTCTCCCACCTTCTTGCTCAGTGTGCGCCTCTTTCTTCCCATTTCTCCTTCACTGCCTCCTCCGCCCCCGGCATTTATTCCTCAGTACGTTGGAGGAGGAGAGCAGCTCCGGGCCAGTCATACGAAAGAAAGGGAGGGGGTTCGTCTAGAGAGAGGGAAGGATAAAAGGCGGACCAATATTCCGAGGAGTGCTGCCTTCCCTTTAAAAACAAAGGAGGCGGGGAGGGGGGAAAATTAAATCCTACTTTTCAAAGCTTCAGAGCAGGTCCTGCCCCCCTCCCCTTGCATTCCTATGGAGATACACCTGCAGGTAGGTGACTAAAGCGGGAGGGGTGCTGGGGGAGGGGAGCCGGAGGCTCGACTCTGCTCTTTTCAAGTTTAACATTTCTTGAATGGATGCGGATGCGAGGTTGAGATGGTATTTTTATTCTTAATCTTTTCACTTTCAGCTCTTTGATAGGTTTTCGCTGCTGCTTGTGCTTCTGTTTGCTTCACTTTAACAATGTGTGTGCAGGGAGCTCGTACCGAGCACTTTCTTACACCGATATTGCCTCCCTTGCTTCAGTCGGGGAATGGCCAGGGGGTGAAGGATGTGATCACCGAGACTATTGAGTCGAGCACGGGCTATGGGCTGCTGCTGTCTAGTCCTACAGGAGAGGTGTTTCTCATGTGCTCCCTTGATGTCGCCGCTGGGGGATCTTCTTGGTGCCCTCAGTATGTCACGTGTACGTATTGTTTGTAACTGGGGAGGGAGGGAGTGTTGCTGTCTGCTCTTTGATCTCAAACAAAATGAAATTGTCTGGAGCCTGTGAACCCCCTGGGCGCTATTCATCGGATGAAATGAGGTGAGAGAAGAATGGACAAGCCCTTTCTGAGCAAGGCGGGGCATTAATGTTGGAGTTGGGATGGGTACTTCATTTGTTAGAGGTTTCAACCAAAACATAATGAATGACCTATCTTCACTGTATTTTATTTCTGTCCTGTCGCACTTCTGTTTGGCTTCCAGCTCAGCTGGAGCTGGTCTCCACTGAATCTGTGGTGTAAAAAGATTTCCTTTGCAGCTGGTGACTCCATTTGAAACACTCTCTCCTTCTTCCCCCTGTATAGTAGTCATTGAAATGAAAAGATGTGTTCAGGGGCCCCAAGCCTCTGTTCTGGCAAAGCCTAACATTTGTGCCAGATAGGTAGGGATTTCAACGATGAGCTGCCTGACTAAAGACTGAACACAGTTTAGGACAACTATCCAGAGGGTCGCCATTTATTTATTACAGTCTATTACAATCCATGAGTTGACACTGACTCAGTGGCACTTGACAACAGCAAGGTAGGGATTGCCTTGCTTTGGTGGTTGAACGCGTCTCCCCAGCATTCTCTGCTCCTGCTAGCAGCAGTTGATTTTGGTATACAGAGTGACTGGGCTTTATAAATGTGTATTTGGCCTGTTTGGTTTTCCATCCAAGTACTAGCCAGATCTGAGACTACTTAGACACTCACAAGGAATAAGTCTGGCTCTTCTTCACCTTGGCAGGGAATGGGTGATGGCAAGTTGCAGGCCCGTACCTAGCCCTGTGCGAGCGGTGCGGCTGCACAGTGCACAAAGGCTTAAGGGGTGCATTTTAGCTGTCTTCCATTTGCCTGCCGCCGCCACTTTTTCTTCTCTCAGCGACGGCGGGCAATGGCAGGACAGCTAAAATGTGCCCCTTATGCTTAGCATGCTGGCGACCTGCACATCGGGCGCACCTCTTCTCTCCTGCTGCAGGGGGGGGGGGGGTGGGCGCATGCCCGATGAGCAAGTTGCACAGGGCGCGATCTTACCTCGGCATGGCCCTGGCAAGATGGGGATAAGCCATTGGGCTTGGAAATCTGTGTTGTCTGGCCTTTTTCAATTATGTAACAGTTTTATTTATTTATTTTTCACTAAATAAATAAAACACTTGCAGAAAATATTGGAAAACTGATAGCTTATCAAACTGATGTGCAAAGAGAGCTCTTGCAGTATTCCTTTATTTAAAGAAAACAAAATAGGGGGTCTAGCACCATAGGGGCATGTTTACTAAATCACATTAGGCTTTTGTGGCTAATGTGCCAAAGAACGTGGTGTTAGCACCATGTTAGCTGCAATAGCCATGCATTATATGTTAGAGGTGTGCACAGCATTTGCTCAGTAGATAACACACACTGCATTCGGGCAGCATTGTGGATGCAGCTTACATCACTCATTAAAGAGGTGTTAGCTGCACCTGCGATATCTGTGAATCTGAAAGTCACCGCACACTATTGAGGTCCATGGTAACTGCATGACTGATATGCACACTCTCCGCCCTAATCCTGCCCATTCCTACAGATAACACATGTTCTGCAGATAGTCTAGGAAATTGCTGCGTTGGCCCTAGGCATGTGTGGGCATGGTGCCCGCACATGGCCCCACTTCCCAAGGTGCCCTGCAGTGCTGGCTGCCTTAAGAGGTGAGTCAGTGAGGCCCAAAGCCTGCCTTGCTGGTTCAGCTTCACAGCCACGGGGGAGATTTTTGCTCTCGTGGCTGTGCTAATTTGCAGCTGCCGACATCAGAGTTGGTAGAAGTGAAACCAGGCAACTTCCTGTCTTGCGCAAGAGAAGGAAGTTCCTCAGTTTCACTTCTGCGATCTCAGCGGTGCCAGCAGCTGCAAATTAGCACAGATTCGGGAGCGAAGAAAAAAACGCTCCTGTGGCAGTGCATCACATGCAGGCTGTGGGGGAGGAGGTGACTGGATGGGCTTGATGGGGAGAGGGGCCACTAGAAGAGGACTCCTTGGGGAAACAACTAGGATTGGAAATGGACTGATGCTTGGGGATGGGGTACTGGAAGGGACATGATGCTGGGAGGGACTGGAACTGGATGCAGACTGATGCGGGGGGGCTGGCACTGGAAGACTGCTGGGGAGCTAGGATTGTAAATGAGCAGATGTTGGGGGGATGGGGGACTGGTACTGGAAGGAAGATGATGCTGGGGGGGGGACAGGACAGATGGTGGGGGCTGGAACTAGAAGGGCGATGATGCTGGAAGGGCCTGGGAATGGAAGAGAGCTCATGCTGAAAAAAAGAGTTGGGACTAGAGGAGGGCTGATGCTGGGAGGGGCTGGAACTAGAAGGGGGCAGATGCTGGGGTCAGGGTGGAGACAGGCAGAAGCTAGGGACATGAGAATGGAGAGGGGGACATATTCTGTGTGAAGAGGGAAGAAATAAAGATCATACAGAGGGAGGGCATAAGGATAGATGCTGGAGTAAGAAAGAAGAATGGCAGTGCAATGAATATTTGAGAAGGAAGTAGCTGGGTGGGTGTGGGGAAGGAATGTAGGAGGCAGGAGGGTAGGTACTGGAGACATGGAGATAGGGGGAGCAGGGGCTGGGACATAAGTGGAGACTTTAAAATTCGGTGGGAGAGAAAGAAGACACTCTTAAGATTGGCTGGGTACTGGGAGAGTAAGTCAAGTGGCTGGCCCAGAGTCAAAACACACTATGCATTCAGCTCCAGCAACAGAAAGATTGTGGCACCATCCCTAGCTTCATCTTTCTTTCTCTGAGTCGGTGACAGCAGCTAGTGCTGCCCATAGCATTCGCTTTCAGTGCACGGAACCATTGAACTGCTATGTGACCTTTCTGTTGCTGAATTGGAGTAAAAAAAAGAAGACACCAGGGATGGTACTGCATGATATTTTTGCATGAGGGGAGGGAAGGGGGGACAGAGAGAGAGAGAAAAAGATGAGGTATGCTGGATTGGGGGGGGGGGCGGGGGTAGGTAGATATTGTATACAGTGGTGTGCAAAAGTCTTGCATAGGCTGCATGATCAGCTATATCAGCTTTATTTTGACAGTCTTTCCGAATTCTGTGGCATACTATATATTGAGAATGGAGGGGTGAAATTTAAATGGATGAAAAAAGGAGTAAAGAAATAAAATGGAGGAAAGAACAAAACGAGAAAGATCATTGTTAGAGACAGATGTAGAGAGAGAATAGGGAGAAGAGAAAAGAAGACAAATGAACAGTGTCAGACGGCTGCCTGGGTGAGAATCTTCACACTCTTGGCAAGTGCATATTTCTATATGATTTGCAAGGTATTGTGGGCAATGTAGTTCATTCACACCAGACACAGCAGCTGACAATAATTTAGTTGTGCTCTTGGGTAAAGCCAATAAGATATTTATTTATGGGGTTATTTCTCCCAAACACTGATATGCTTGGTAGCACATAAATTAGGTAACTTGCTTTCAGTGTTAACTTGGAAAAACAAAGTCCAAATCAGGAAAACAACAAATGAAAAGCTACAAAGCAAGAAACAAACTGTTCTTTTCAGGTTAACTTCTGATTACTTCCCACATAAATTCAGAAATGATTCTCTCCTAGCTCACAAGCAATTAGGTAAGGCTTAATTGCTAGCAGTCACCAGCTGAAACCCCTTAGCTGGCTTGCCTTCCACTGTGTGGGTCAAATCCTGCTTCAGGAGCTTTTCTGAGTAGATTAAAGAACAAATTTGTATTTCTTTGTGATGGTTGCTGTACTTTATAACAGAAAGTTACCAACGGAGTTTAGATAGAGAGCAGTCCATATAAACAGGATCCTCATCTGCTATTAGTCCCCCTTGTTCAACAAGCATGGGTTCAATATCATGGATTGGCACAGATGAATCTCTCAATGGAGCATTTTCAGGAGAATACTTGTTTCCCTGCTGTCTTTCAAGGTTATAGCTAGGGCATAGATCAGTGTTCATACCTGAGCTTCCATTGCTGCTAGAGTTCCTCTCTATATAGCCTGGCCAGTATGTAGTCCAGTTCTTATGTCCAGCCTTCCAATCCAGATCCCTGGATACTGGATCTCTCTTCACATACCTTCTGGCACAGGTCTTAGGGTCTCTTCCACGTGCAGCCGTCTCCCTCACAGGTAGCCTCTGGTGATTCCTAGCTCTGCAGCACCATTCCTCTGGCTTTCCCCAGTCCAATGGTTTATGCTGGCCCTTGGAATATCTCCCAGTATACGTACTGCTTTGGACTCTTCTAGACCTCTCAAAGGCTTTTCTCCTCTTTCTTCCAGAGGGTTTCCTTGCCTCTCTGTCTGTCCGGTGTGGCTTCTGCTTCTGATGATCCTTCAGATGAAACTGAGGATAATTCTCTGGATATCCAAGGTGATCATGAAGATGGTCATCTGTAGAATAAACTCTACTCTTATTCTGCCTAGATGAGTGCTCCTCCCTAACACAGGGCAGCTGTGCTGAATCAAGCCCTGCCCTTTGCAATGAGTGCTTGGGGATTACATCATAGCCCTTTTGATTGAACACACATTTTCTCACTTCAGCTCCTCTCATGGCTGTTGGAAACCTGGTGCATTCTGGGACTGCTAGTCTTTTATGGCAAAATTCTGTTTTCTCATTTCTACCAGCACTGACAGGTTGCTTGTTCAGAGACACTTCACCTTTTCTATAGCCCCTTCCTGAGCTATGATAAGCTTCCTTATCACAACAGCCAACAATGGAGAATTAGTAGAAGACACAAAGGAAGTGACTGGGGCAATTGTGAATGAAAAATATTTTATTTATTTATTTAACAGGTTTTTTATACCTCTTTATCATTTAGTCAAAGCAGTTTACATTGTAACTTAAACTTGGTAATGTACACTAAACAGGGACATTGATAACTTGGATTCTTCTGAGGCAATTGACTTGCCCAAGGCCACAAGGAGTGCTAAAGGGAATCGAACCCTGGTTTCTTGGTTCCCAAGCCAGTGCTCTAACCAACAAAAAGTCAGAATATGTCAGCTGTGGGAATGTGCATCGGTAACGTCTTTGTTTTGTTTAGTACAAGAGGAAATTAATTTATAGTTTTATTTCTCAGGTGTTGTGTGTTCCAAGTTAGGCTTTTGAGCTCCCAGTTTAATTATTGTCTTCATATTTCAAAATTGTGATCCCTTGTTCTGTATTTGGTGACAGACTATGTTGTGTGTGTGTGTGTGTGATTGTGTGTGTGATTGAGCTGTAGTATTATGTTCATGTAGTTTCTATCTAATAGTCACACTTGTTCTCTTTTTTTTTCCAATAGGAGATGTATTGATATTCTCTGAGATGTGTTGGTTTAATATTTGCAGTGTTGCCTTTTGGTAGGTAGGGTTTGGTGCTGTGAGAGTCCTGGTAGTGCTGTTATGATGTAGTGGGTTTGCTATGGGTTCTAAACAAGCAGGGTTTTGTAGTACTTCCTAATATGCCTGGCAGTTGGTAGTGGAAGATAGTAATGTAGAAATCTGGTAGTCTTTCTTTATCTTCACTGTCCATGCAAATAGTATTCAGACGCTCATTAAGAGGCATTTTTGCTAAGTTAATGCACATTCACAAATGTTAATTTGCACTAAGTGCAGAAGAACCATTTATTTCTATTGGTACAGTGGCACTTAACGCACATTAATGTTTAGTAAATATGCCCCCAAGTCATTACTGTGACAAAAAGAGAGGCTTGTGAAGGGCTTCTTTGAAAGACTCCTAAAATTTTAGATGGGCAGCATATACATTTTAAAATAAATAAAATGTATACAAATGAGGCTCTGCAATGAGGGGCCAGCCGCCCCTGGTTAGTGTTATCGGACTGTGATAGCAGCTAATGTGGTCTAGTCAACATGCTCCTCGGTTATATAAGCTCTTGAGAATCTACCAGAAGTCACTGATCTGGCTGATATTAATTTGCCCTCCAGTTTCTTGTTATAAAACAGTATGTTTAATATATATTTTGTTCCCTATTTTATTGTATGCAGTCATATGGGCATCTTAATGCAATTTAGTATACTAATCTCTTTACCTTAACCCTTTCCAGGCCGAGCCCAAAACTCTTGGGATCCAAAATTCTGACTAAATATTCCTATCAAATGGTATATAATACATGACCATAGCAGAAGGAAAATCACTATTAGAACATATTGAATAAGACAGGTACAATTTTCCTGAAATATGCAAAAATTAACCCGGCTGCAGAATGTGGATTAAAAATTTTAAATTAGGCCTTGAAAGGGTTAACACAAGTTAATGGGAATTAGTAGCCGGCCTTAAGTACCCATATTTAGGAGGGTAAATACTATAATATGTATGTTAGTGACACATTATATTTGCCACTTAACGTGAATTAAATGGGAAAATTATGCATCTCATTATTATGCAACATGCATTATGGTGAAAATGCATATGTTTGCATGTTTTGCATCAACTTCATCAACTTGTCTTACTTAGGTGAATTGAATAATGTAGTTTTGTGTTGAACTTGGCAAGCTATGGTTTGGTGGGTTTTTTTTGCGGAAAACTAATGCTAGCTTTGAGCTGCATTATTTTTCCTCCCAAAGCTGGCATTATTTTTCTGCCCTGGGAACGTCAGGCTGGTAACACATAGCCCAGTGTTCCCAGACATCTTAAAGGGCTACAGGTAAATTAAGTGCCATGTGGACCTTCTTCCTTCCCTCTCCAAACAAGAGATGACCACACACATTGTGACCTACCAGAGGCTTCTTGGTGTATAGTGGGTTGGAGCAGGAGAGACTGGCCATGCCCCCCCCCCCCAGCTGCTGCTGTTTCCTTCTCATGAGAGGGAGGCGGGCAGTGGCAGTATTTCCAGAATGCTGCCGCTGCCCACCTCCCCCTCCCAAGACGTAATCAGCGGCAGTTGAGGGAGGGGGATCGGTGAGGCTGGGATTTCTGCCTAGGGCAGCAGAAATCTTTCGGCCGGCCCTACCTGCTGGTAAATATATTGATGGTTCTATGAGTTTGTGGTTGTTGGGACCTACTGTTTTGCTTTAAATGCAGTTGCCCTTTACCCCTTCCCTCCTTTCCCCAAAGAAACAGTTACCTGGTCTGCTAATGGTTAACTGAGAAATCTGGTTAATGTGAACATTTTACTGGATTTTTCATTTATAGACTGAAATATTTGATAGCCAAGGTAAAATGTCTCGATCATGCACATGGCATTGCACAAAGTTTTCACATAAATTGAAGCTGATGTAATAAAGTGTGGGAGACTTTCTGCAAAGCTTAGTATGGGTTCTGAACACAGTTTTCTAGGCTTTTGCTGCTGCTCTATTCTTAAGAGGGTTTAGCCTATGAGAACTGTGCACAAAGAATAGCGGTGCACTAATGACTACGCACAATTAAATACAATGGTAACGAGGCATTAGTTAAACCTTGATTATAAAGAAGTGTGCACATGACCAAAAGGCTTAATGCCTAGTTTTCTGACGCTGGGGATTTGGTGCATAGTTTGGGGTGGAGTAAAGGTTAGCTCCATTTTATGTAGTTATCCTTTGTGTCAGTCAACCCAAACTTTGGGCACACACTTAAGGAGAAAAAGGATCTCCGTCACCAAGCCAGCTACTACTCATGTGCAAAGCTCAACATTCCCATCATAGATCCACAAGCAACTCCTTATTTTTCTTTTTTGAAATTTTATATCAAAAACCTTTTTTTCTATTCATATTCCTTATATTTTATCTTAATTAAAAATTCATGTCTGCAAACATTTTTTAGTTGAGAATGTATATCAAAGTTTGTAAATTCCAACACTTCTTTTTTTAAAAAATTGTACTTACATTTACAAAACTTCATTTCAAAAATTTATAAAAATCATATTGTATCTTCCTCAATCAGATGTTCTCTATGCCATATTTCTACTAAAGCCAAAAATGCAATGGGGACCCCCCCTCCCCCCAGTTTTTACATTCTCAAGGAGCCAATCTGAATTTGTCTATTCTTGCCTGACAAACACCTTCGTTTTGCAGAAATACTACTGCATCAGGGGCTTATCTACCTTGACTCTTACGTTTTCACAACTATTAAACCAGTGCTTCAGTGCGTTCGGCACATGAATTCACATTACTTCTAAAAGTTCAAACATGGAAAAGATGGCAGATCATCATATATAGAAACCCCTGTTAATCCCATCCGTTCGCTGCATATTCATACATCAGCGTGACATTGAACATAAGATATGCCATACTGGGTCAGACCAAGGTCCATCAAGCCCAGTATTCTGTTTCCAGCAGTGGCCAATCTAGGTCATACGTACCTAGCAGTTTCCCCAAGGGACACAGGTTCCACAATGCTTGTATTGGTTCAAGCATTGATATCCTGGGTCCCTTCTTAATAATGGTTTATGGACCTTTCCTCCAGGAACTTGTCCAAACCTTTTTTAAACCCAGCTACACTAACAGCCTTTACTACATCCTCCGGTAACAAATTCCAGAGTTTGATTACACGTTGAGTGAAAAAATATTTTCTTTTATTAGTCTTAAATAGTTTACCCTGTAGCTTCATTGCATGTCCCCTAGTCTTTCTATATTCTGATAAGGTAAACAATCGATCTACGTTTACCTGTTCCACTCCGTTCATTAATTTATAGATTCCTATCATATCTCCCCTCAGCCGTCTCTTTTCCAGGTTAAAGAGCCCTAACCTTTTTAGCCTTTCTTCATAGGAGTATCCTTCCATCCCCTTTACCATTTTGGTGGCTCTTCTGAACATTTTTCTAAAATCGCTATATCCTTTTTAAGATACGGCGACCAGAATTGCACACAATATTCAAGGTGCGGTCTCACCATGGAACGATACAGAGGCATTATAATATCTTTTGTTTTATTTTCCATTCCTTTCCTTATCATACCTAGCATTCTATTTGCTCTCTTGGCCGCTGCTGCACACTGGGCCGAGGTTTTAACATGGTATCCACAATGACGCCTAAATCTTTTTCCTGAGTGGTAGTTCCTAATGTGGAACCTTGCATCGTGTAACCATAGTTTGGGTTGTTCTTCCCTAGGTGCATAACCTTGCACTTGTCCACATTAAATTTCATCTGCCATTTTGATGCCCAGTCTTCCAATTTATCAAGATCCTCTTGCAATTTTCCACAATCCTCTTGGGTTTTAACAACTTTAAGTAGTTTTGTGTCATCTGCAAATTTGATAACCTCACTCGTTATTCCTCTTTCCAGGTCATTTATGAATATGTCAAAAAGCAGAGGACCCAGCACAGATCCCTGGGGTACACCACTATTCACCTTTCTCCATTGGGAAAATTGGCCATTTAGCCCTACCCTCTGCTTTCTATCTTTTAACCAGTTCCTGATCCACAGTAGTACACTGCCTCCTATCCCATGACTCTTTAGTTTTGGCTGAGGAGTAACGTTCATTAGCCAAAACTGATCTCCACAGAGTTTTTTGTAAAAAAAAAAGTTCCATTCTATACAGGCATTCAAGCCTTCCGGTTCTAATGTACGCAAATTATAGATCCAGTGCTGAAGAAGCAGCTTGGCCCTTTCACTGATCGCTCTCCATACAGGAGAGGGCAGAGAAACAATTTTGTAGAATTGGAGCCTCTTCCTTAGCTCTAGGCAAGCACAACGTATGCTCTGTAAGCTGCACTCTAAGGCTTCTAGTGGTTTTACCCACATATAGTTTTTTAAATGGGCACCAAATTGCTTTTCCTACATATGAAGAATCACAAGAGGTTTTTTGTTTACAATCTGATTATCCACTGGATTTATGAAAACAGATCCTTAACAGATCTCACACTGCTGACATCTTCCACACTTAAAATGGCCCATCCTTTCATCTACAGATCTTTTGTTTTGGCAACATTGCTGGACACAACAAATCTTTAAGATTTCTACTCCTGCTATATGCAGGTCGAGTGATACAGCAGATATGAACCTCTGGTGAGCTTCTTATTCTGATCGCTCCGGATTGGCCACAGCGTCCGTGGTATGCCGATCTGGTGCAGATTCTGGTGGACAGACCGTGATGTCTTCCAGCTTGGGAGGATCTTTTGACTCGAGGACCGGTTTGTATGCCGCAGGTGTATCGGTTCTCGCTTAAAGCATGGCTCTTGAAAGGGCGAGGCTAAACAAAAAAAAGGATATTCTGGTCCAGTAATAGTGACATTGTTGAAGGCCAGGAAGAGGTCTACTTGTCTGGTTATGGCATATCTTTGAAGCGTGGTGTGTAGATAGGCAGTCTCAGCCATCCACGGCTTCCGTTCCGGACATACTGGCATTCTTACAGGCCGGTTTCGACAAGGGATTAGACCTAGCTCTTTGAGGGTGCAACTGGCAGTGATTTCCTATTTGAGGTAAGGTACAAGGAGTGCGTTAGACGTGCACCCGGACGTGCTGAGATTCCTGAGGGCGGTGAGTCACCTACGGCCTCCATGGAGGTTGTTGGTTCCGCCATGGGACATCAACTTGGTGCTTACCGAGGAGCCCTTTGAGCCGATGAGTTGGGCCTCCCTGAAGGATGTGACTCTGAAGACTGTGTTTCTGGTGGTGATTTGTTCGGTGCGCAGGATTTCAGAGCATCAGGCTTTATCTTGCCAAGAGCCTTTCCTTTTTCCGGGAGAAGGTGGTCCATTAGTGAGATGGAAAAACTGTCAATTTGGATGGAAGACCAGGCTCAAAAACGTGTTCCCCCTAAGCCTGCAGTTCAGGCCAAGGCCAAAAATCCTTTTTGAAGACATCAAGGCCAGTTATCTGGATGGCACTCAAATCTTTTCGACCGGCAGGGGTTGGTTTCAATCTTTCAGGAATCGTGCAGGGTTTCACAACGTGAATGTTTTTCCGGAGAGGCTGCAAATGGTGATGGTGAGACTGCAAAGCAATACCCTGAATGGCTGAAAAAAAAATCATTGAAGGGCCGTATCTTCCAGAACAAATTTTTCAGTGTCATTGAGACTGCTCTTTTCTACCACAAAATGCCTTCTAGGACGTACGTTTCAAAGGAGGAAAAGACCATGCCCGGGCATAAAGCCTCCAAGAAGAGGGTCATGCTTCTGTTGGGGGTATCCCTGCATAAGAAAGTGACTCCAGTGTTGATTATTCTCCCGTAGTAGTAGTAGTAATTATAATTATGTGTTCTGTTTTTGAATAAAAATATGAACATTTATTATTTTGTCGCTTCTTATTGTGTATACTATAACATGGCTCCGTGTTACATAAATATCAATTTACGCATAGGATCGCGGAACAATCTACTTATGTAAGTCGGGGACTTTCTTTTGCGTATGGCTTGATTACAGCAATAGGCACTATTATTAATAATAATAACTCCTGCATTAAGGAACCATGTGCTGAGCTTCAGCACCTGGCTCTAATGCACAGGCTAGTCTTTCAGCCTTGTAATCTTTGTAAAAGAAGAGAATACAACTCGTACAGATGTGCTGAATAAAAGTACTTTTCTGTTCTCAGAGAACCTTTACTATTTCATTTCTCTTTTTGGGGGGGATTATTATGGTTGCACTGTCAATGTTTTATTGGTGTATATATTTAGTTCAGAAGCAGTATTTGATGTATGATTGAATAAACATATGATGTCAGTCTTGGCAGATAAGGATACTAAAGTGGGTCCAATTTCCTTTCACATTGACATACCCCTAGACTGCACTTGATCTGTACTTCCACTTTTATTTCCTCGCTGCTAGGGGTTCCTTTGTGCTTTCTTGAATTTTGTAACTGGTGTGTGGTTGGTTGTTGTTTTTATTGAGGGGGGGGGGCCTTTACCATCTCTGAGAGGTGGTTCCATGTATCTACTAATCTTTTTGTGAGGAATTATTTCCTAATGTTATTCCTGGGTGTGCACCCTCGAGTCTCATGTCTTTCCACTGATACAGGTTTGCTTCTTTAGAGGTATCTGAATTTGTCTTCTCATATCCTCTCTCCTGCCCCCAAATCTAGGGTATGCATATTTCTCTTTAAATCTCATTTTCCGTATCGTCCTGCTAGACCACTCCAGAAAAGTGGATTGTGTTCCCCTACCAGCAGATTGTTGGAGACAGATCAATGAAAAGCCCAGGTTTCAATGACGTCACTCCCATGCCTCTATCTGGCTCAGCCTCCAGAGGTCACTTCATTATTTCTTTGTCTCCAGTAGATGGTGGATGGATTTTCTCCTCTCTGTAGAAAATCTGGACACTGAAAGGAAAAGTGGTCGTTTAAACCCTTGTGAATGACCACCTCGGGCCTTAAAAGGGTGACTCTCTCTCATTTGAGCGCAATGTGGGAGGCTCCCCTAGACTGGTCTTTTTGGTAGCCTTAGGAGGAGGGAAAATTTTGGTTCAGCTCCACATCCTTATAATAAGGGCTTTTTGAGCAGCCACAAAATGGAAGGATTTGGAAGAATCTGGAAGAGTACAGCAGCCTCACAAAACCTCAGCGCTTCCTCCCTCCTCCCCACCCCGCTGCTCTCTCCTGAAGATTGCAGAAAGCTCTCAGAGGGATCTGCCTGCCAGCCATATTTCATACTGTGCTGCTGAAATATAAATCTGGCCAGTGAAGCAGTTTCAGAGGGGTAGAGCTGAGCCCATGCCCAGGGCTCTCGGGGGTGGGTGGGGGGGGGGGGTGGGTAAGTACCAAGGCTAGACATTGTCATTGTCCTTGTTGGGTGCTCCGGGTTCCATCTCTCAGGGATGCAATTTGGGGTGGACTGCTAGTGACCATTGGTGCTGGGTGGGGGTTTCCCGCTGTTTTCTGCATGCGTTAGAAACGTTTTTTGCCTTTGTGTGCCTGTGGATTGTGTGGTCCTAACATGCATTCTGCCTAAGCGGCTCCAACACATGCTCCTTCCCTTGTACTTTAATATGCCTTCTGTAAAAGTGCAGTTATTGTGCGCTTGGGGACTGATGAAGCCTTAAGGTGCACTCGTGTGATAGTTACCCTAACTCTCTGTGTCTTTTTCGAGGAAGCATTGTTTGACCTGTGGCAAGCAAGGAGCTTCATTCTGGGATTCTGTACTTGGCCTATCTCCAGGAACAAGCAGGAATGTAGTCTTCACATATGGGTATCGTCAGTACCGACGGAGCCTGCACGGGAACGCTCCCCAGCGTCCAGTAGGAACGCTTTTGGGAGCATCCCCCAGCACATGCCTTCCCGCCTTTCCAACTGTCCCTCTTCAGTTCTTCGTTTTCTGTGGAGCCGACAGGATCCATACCCTGTCACCGCAGAAAATTCCATCTTTAAAATTCTTTTCTTGTGGTCGTGTTTGCCTCTACACGACACTTACCGGTACCGCCGGTTCCTTTCTTTTCTTTTCCCCCAAAAAATAAAAAAAAAACTGGGGTGAGGACTTCCTTTATGCCTTCCCACCCATTCCCCTCATCCTCAAAACACTCTTCAAGCTTCAGAGAGACAGGGGGTCGCATGATTCTCATAGCGCCACGTTGGCCACATCAAGCGTGGTATCCCCTGCTTCTACGTCTCTCTCAAGCTGCACCTCTGGAGTTAGGGCATGCTCCAAATCTCCTTTCCCAAGAGGACGGGATGCTATGGCACCCGAATCTCCAGTCCCTGCATCTCACGGCCTGGTTGCTGAAGGCTTAGACCTCCAGGGTTTCAACCTGTCCCAACAGGTAAAATATATCCTTCAGGCTTCTAGGAAACTTTCCACAAGAAGATCTTATGCCTTCAAGTGGAAACATTTTACTATATGGTGCTCCAAGAAGGGATTAAACCCTCTTGTCATACTCTAGTATCAATTCTAAAGGTATCTCCTTCACTTATCAAATTCTGGTCTAAAGACCAATTTGGTAAGAGTCCATCTTAATGCAATTGCAGCTTCTTATAAGCCTCTGAATGGACAACCAATTTCCTCTCATCCACTCATATCCCAATTTATGAGAGGTCTTCTGTTAACCAAACCTCCCATTAAGCCACCACCGGTGGCATGGGATCTAAATCTAGTTCTCGGGCAGCTCATGAAGCCGCCTTTTGAGCTTTTAGCCACTACGACCCTTAAGTTTTTGACCTGGAAGGACATCTTCCTAATTGCAATCACCTCTGCACGTCGCATTAGTGAACTGCAAGCTTTAGTGGTTGATCCTCCTTATACTAGATTTCATCATGATAAGATTGTTCTTAGAACTCATCCACGCTTTATGCCAAAGGTGGTTTCACCTTTTCATTTGAATCAATCAGTTTATCTTCCTGTATTTTTTCCAAGGCCTTACGCCTCTAGTGCAGAAAGAAACCTTCATACTTTGGATTGTAAAAGAGCCTTAGCCTTTTACTTACAGAGAGCACAGCAACTTAGAAAGTCCTCGCAACTTTTTATAGCTTTTGATCCTAGTCATTTGGGTCTTCCAGTCTCCAAAAGAACTTTATCTAAATGGTTTGCCCAATGCATATCCTTTGCTTATGAGAGTAAGGGTCTTCCTCTTCATGGTTATATCACAGCTCATAACGTGAGAGCCATGGCAACTTCCATGGCTAATCTCCACTCTGTGTCTATTGATGACATTTGTCGAGCAGCCACCTGGGCTTCGGTACACACCTTCACAGCCCACTACTGCCTGGATAAAGCCTCCCATCGGGATGCCTTCTTTGGCCAAGCTGTTCTTCAAAATCTCTTTCAGACCTAATTCAGCTCCTACCCACCAACCCTGGTGGGATGCCAGAGATCCATGGGAGGAAGGATGCCTACCTTTCTAGGGTCTACACACCAAACCCTAACTATCAGTGATACCAATAAACATAAAACTTCCAAAAATTACCAATACATCTCTTCCCCAAAAATAAAAAAACCTGAATAGATAACAGTACTTTTTGTCAGATAAGGCCAAGGGAGGTCAGGAATTCCACCCTAACCACTCCAGATGGCCACATCCATTTTTTTAAAAATTAATTCAACCCAATCTTTCAACATGGGAACTTAGCTTCTTAATTTGAAAATTTTCTTAATAGACCAGCAGCAGAAGTCATCCAGAAATAATGCACAACGCGCACGTTTCGGAACCTAGTCCTGTATCAAGTGCAATACTCATTCATCTGTGCCAACCGCAAAAAAACGCCGAGTTTATAACCCAGATTCTGTCATCGGGAAGAATCTTCCAATAGGCCACAAGCAGCCATTGATCAGAACAATCAGCCAATTAGCTTACAGGGGAAACCCCACTGAAACAGGGGAGCCCCCACCGCGTCATGGAAGGAAACATCAATAGAGGCTCGTCCAGTCAATTTCTTTATTAAGACCACCAGGGGTCACAGTCCCAAGTCGGAAAATCCACGACTGTTCTTTATTTTGCAATAAGGCAATACGATCACCTCCTGAGGATGAACGGGGACATGATCAATAATGGTCCAATGCAGATGTAAAAATTCATGTTTGTAGTGGAGACAATGTTCAAAAAGTGGTGCAGAGAGTACTTGATTGCGGAGCCGGGTGGCATGTTCACCCAGTCGGGTTCTCATACTACGAGACGTCCGCCCAACATACAGCAGAGAACAGGGGCACTGTAAAAGGTATACCACATAGGATGATCCACAAGTTGTATTCCAACGTCGGTGAAAGGTACGTACCGGTCCGACGTTGAAGGCAGACGCGACACAAAAGAATCAAGAACAAATAAAGAACTTCTTCTGCAGTGACAGGAACACGACCTGCTGGCTCCGGAAAAGAAGAACTGGAGAGAGGCGGTTGGGAAAGGCAGGAAGGCAGCGCGCAGGTGCTGTGGGATGCTCCCAAAAGCTTTCTTACTGGACGCTGGGGAGCGTTCCAGCGCAGGCTCCGTCGCTACCGACGATACCCATATGGGAAGACTTATTCCTGCTGTTCCCAGAGATCACCTGTTACAGGTAAGTAACTGTGCTTTACTCGTAACAGCTGATCTCCGGGAACAGCAGGAATTTAGTCTTCACAACCCACCCACTTCCCCTAGGAGTTGTCTCTCTATCTCTTTGTCTCTTTTCTCTCTCCCTCTATCCTTTCACTCAGCTACAAACTTAACTGAAGAGGGACAGGCGGGAAGGCAGCGTGCATGTACTGAGGGATGCTCCCAAAAGCGTTCCTATTGGACACTGGGGAGTGTTCCCGCACACGCTCCATCGTTACCGACGATACCCATATGTGAAGACTAAATTCCTGCTGTTCCTGGAGATCACCTGTTACAGGTGAGTAACTACACCTTCCTGAATCGGCCCTGGAAGGGATTTTTCTACTCAGCCAGAGGACACAGTTAGGCTACCCCTTCTTATCTCAGGGTAGCAGGTGCAGGATGGTACTAAGGGTAAGGATGCTCAGCCAGCCGGAGGCTCTGGTGACTGACTGCTGTGAGCTGCTCTTCATCCTTTAGGGAGTTTGTGAAGGCTGCATCCCCTGGTGTGAGTTGCCTGTCCCTGGAAGGATTTGCTGGTGGCATTTTTTTTCCAGGATTTCATCCACCTTGATCTTAGCAGATGATTCCAGTACAGGGCTGGAGCTGAAAGTATAACCGCTTCTTCAAGGGGTGTGGAAATCCCTTGCTGTCTTCCTGTTCCCTGAGGTGATCAAAGATATGATCCAGTCCAAGTGGGACTCGCCTGACTCCCTTCCCTGAAGACTTAAGGGTCTATAAGAAGATCTATGTTCTCCTGGTGGAGGAGCGCATTGAGTGGTGTGGCATTCCCAAGATGTATGCACAGGTCACAGCGGTTACCAAAAGGACTATCATTCCATGGAAGGCGAATCGGCCTTAAAAGATGTGCAGGACCGCAGGATTGATTTCATGTTGAAGAGCCAGTTTGCGACATTGGCAACTAAGAACATAAGAACACAAGATATGCCATAATGGGTCAGACCAAGGTCCATCAAGCCCAGTATTCTGTTTCCAACAGTGACCAATCTAGGTCATACGTACCTAGCAGTTTCCCCAAGGGACACAGGTTCCACAATGCTTGTATTGGTTCAAGCATTGATATCCTGGGTCCCTTCTTAATAATGGTTTATGGACCTTTCCTCCAGGAACTTGTCCAAACCTTTTTTAAACCCAGCTACACTAACAGCCTTTACTACATCCTCCGGTAACAAATTCCGGAGTTTGATTACACGTTGAGTGAAAAAATATTTTCTTTTATTAGTCTTAAATAGTTTACTCTGTAGCTTCATTGCATGTCCCCTAGTCTTTCTATATTCTGATAAGGTAAACAATCGATCTACGTTTACCCGTTCCACTCCGTTCATTAATTTATAGACTTCTATCATATCTCCCCCTCAGCCGTCTCTCTTCCAGGTTAAAGAGCCCCAACCTTTTTAGCCTTTCTTCATAGGAGTATCCTTCCATCCCCTTTACCATTTTGGTGGCTCTTCTCTGAACCTTTTCTAAAATCGCTATATCCTTTTTAAGATACGGCGACCAGAATTGCACACAATATTCAAGGTGCGGTCTCACCATGGAACAATATAGAGGCATTATAATATCTTTTGTTTTATTTTCCATTCCTTATCATACCTAGCATTCTATTTGCTCTCTTGGCCACCGCTGCACACTGGGCCGAGGGTTTTAACATGTTATCCACAATGACGCCTAAATCTTTTTCCTGGGTGGTGGTTCCTAATGTGGAACCTTGCATCGTGTAACCATAGTTTGGGTTGTTCTTCCCTAGGTGCATAACCTTGCACTTGTCCACATTAGATTTCATCTGCCATTTTGATGCCCAGTCTTCCAATTTATCAAGATCCTCTTGCAATTTTCCACAATCCTCTTGGGTTTTAACAACTTTAAATAGTTTTTTGTGTCATCTGCAAATTTGATAACCTCACTCGTTATTCCACTTTCCAGGTCATTTATGAATATGTCAATAAGCAGCGGACCCAGCACAGATCCCTGCGGTACACCACTATTCACCTTTCTCCATTGGGAAAATTGGCCATTTAGCCCTACCCTCTGCTTTCTATCTTTTAACCAGTTCCTGATCCACAACAGTACACTGCCTCCTATCCCATGACTCTTTAGTTTTGCCAAAAGTCTCTGAGGGACCTTGTCAAAGGCTTTCTGAAAGTCCAGATACACAATATCAACCGACTCACCTTTGTCCACCTGATTATTCACTCCTTCAAAAAAACATAACAGATTAGTAAGACAAGATCTTCCTTGTCTAAAGCCATGTTGGCTGTCTCCCATTAGGTCATGACTATCTACATGCTGAGTAATTTTATTCTTTATGATGGTTTCTACCATTTTTCCCGGTACTGACGTCAGGCTCACCGGTCTGTAGTTTCCCGGATCACCCCTGGAACCCTTTTTAAAAATTGGTGTTACATTGGCGATCCTCCAATCTTCAGGTATTAGAGATGATTTTAATGATAGTTCACAGATTACTAATAGCAGGTCTGCAATCTCGTATTTCAGTTCTTTCAACACCCTTGGATGTATACCATCCGGCCCAGGTGATTTGCTACTCTTCAGTTTATCTAATAGTTGTAATACATCTTCCCGATGTATCGATATTTCCTTCAATTCTTCCGCACCTTTAAATACCACTTCAGTCATGGGTAACATCCCTACATCTTCCTCAGTAAAGACTTAAGCAAAGAATTCATTCAATCTCTCCGCTATCGCCTTGTCGCCTCTTAGTGCTCCTTTAACCCCTTTATCATCTAATGGACCAACTGACTCTCACAGGTTTTTTGCTACGAATGTATTTGAAAAGGTCTTTACTTCGCGTTTTTGCTTCCGCAGCAAGCTTCTTCTCAAATTCTCCCTTTGCCTGCCTCGCCACCTTGCATTTGACTTGCCAGTGCTTGTGCTGTTTCCAGGTTTCGTCGTTTGGCTCTTTTTTCCATTTCCTGAAAGATGCTTTTTTGGCAACAGCTTCTCTGACCTCACCTTTAAACCATGTTGGCAGTTTTTTGGACTTCCACTTTTCTTAAAGCGTGGAATACAGCTGGTCTGGGCTTCCAAGATAGTATTTTTCAACAACAGCCAAGCCTGATGTACGTCTTTAACCTTTGCAACTGCTCCTTTTAGTTTTTTCTTAACTGTTTTCCTCATTTTATCATAGTCTCCCTTTCGAAAGTTAAAAGGTAGTACTGTGGATTTCCTTACTATCCCTCCTCCACTAATTAAATCAAAGGCGATCATGCTATGATCACTATTGCCAAGTGGCCCCAACACCCTTATCTCTTGCACTAGATCTGGTGTTCCACTAAGGACTAGGTCTAATATGGCTTCCTCTCTGGTCGGTTCATGAACCAGCTGCTCCAAGAAGCAGTCATTTATTTCGTCTAGGAACTTTATCTCCCTAGCATGTCCTGACGTGACACTGACCCAGTCGATACTGCGCTGTAACTTTTGTTAGCTTCCTTGATTTCTTTGAGCATTTCATCATCCATTTGTTCATTCTGGCCAGGTACTCGATAGTACACCCCCACTGCCATCGCCTTCCCCCTTTTATATGGAATTTCAATCCATATAGATTCTACAGCAGATTTTGTTTCCTGCAAAACTTTAATCCTTTCTGAGTCAATGCACTCTCTAACATAGAGCGCAACCCCTCCACCAATTTGATCAGCTCTATCATTACGATATAGTTTGTACCCAGGTATCAGTGTCCCACTGGTTGTCCTCCTTCCACCATGTCTCTGATATTCCACTCATATCTAACCTTTCAATTAGTGCTATATGTTCTAACTCTCCCATCTTATTCTTTAGACTTCTAGCATTTCCATACAAGCATTTTAGAGAATGTATTTTATTCATGTTAATTTGGCTATTGTTAGACATGGGTAAATTGGGATCTTTAAGCTCTGTCTGCTCCATACTTGAGGACATTTGGGCTACTTTACTCTTTTGTGGAACCTCTCTGCTTTTGGTAGTATCCTTCAAGGATACATTCTTCCAACCATCCGCTCTTGGGCGACTGTCGACTTTCCCCTAATATCTAGTTTAAAAGCTGCTTTATCTCCTTTTTAAAGGTTTAATGCCAGCAGCCTGGTTCCATCCCGGTTAAGGTGAAGCCCATCCCTTCGGAAGAGCCCCTCCTTTCCCCAGTTCCTAACAACAAATACAAAACCCTCATCTCTGCACCATTGTCTCATCCACGCATTGAGACTCCGGAGCTCTGCCTGCCTTTTGGGTTCTGCGCGTGGAACAGGAAGCATTTCGGAGAATGCTACCATAGAAGTTCTGGATTTCAACTTCCTACCTAAAAACCTAAATTTTGCCTCCAGAACCTCCCTACCACATTTTCCTATGTCATTGGTACCGACATGTACCAAGACAGCAGACTCCTCCCCAGCACTATCTAAGACCTTATCTAGGTGGCGTGTGAGGTCACTACCTTCGCACCAGGCAGGCATGTTACCAGGCGATCCTCACGTCCACCAGCCACCCAGCTATCTACATGCCTAATGATCGAATCACCAACTATAACGGCTGTCCTAACCCTTCCCTCATGGGCACATGGCCCTGGAGAAACTTCCTTGGTGCGAGAGGGTTTTACATCACCTGGAGGACAGGTCCTAGTTACAGGATCACTTCCTGCCACACCAGGGTGATGCTCTCTTGTCACGTGACCTCTCTCCTCCATGGCAACAGGGGTGCTGCCAGACTGGAGGTGGGACTTCAGGACTATATCCCTGTAGGTCTTGTCTATGTACCTCTCTGTCTGTCTTATGTTTTCCAAGTCTGCTACTTTAGCCTCTAGAGAACGGACTTGTTCCCTGAGAGCAAAGAGCTCCTTGCACCTAGTGAACACGTAAGACCTCTCACCAACTGGGAGAAAATCATACATGTGACACTCTATGCAAAAGACTGGAAAGCCCCCATCCCGCTGCTGGACTGCTGTCTGCATCTTAGTTTTAATTTTGTGTCTAGATCTTTGTTCTTGCTTACTAGGGGTTGCTATGGGTATTTATACCAATAAAACTGTACCTAATATGTTTGTTTAAGCTTCAGGTGAACAAGGTATATTAATCTCAGGTCCTTAGTGTATGACTGATTTGGGTAATGAGCTTCACCTGAAAGCACCTCCTGTCTTTTAAGATGTGTAAGTACCTATAAAGCTATGATTATCCCAGGGGTGGGAGGGAAAACACTTATTAAAAGAGGGCTGCTACACAGTACCCTGTCTTGTGCTGCTGAGGTAAGCTAAATTCTGATTTGATTTAAATTATAGCTCTTAGCTGCTGCTAGGCTCTAACTTCTTATGAAATTTAAACTACAAGCTCTCTGGGTACTAAATTTAACCAGAAAGCTCTCTTCTGTGTGTTAAATTTAAACTAAAAGTACTTTTGCTGTTACTTGGCCCTGAGTGACTATTAAATTTAAACTACAAGCTCTCTGCTGGGTATGAAATGTAACCAGAAAGCTCTACTCTGTGTTTTAAATTCAAACTATTCTACTGTTGGGGGGTATACATCAGCTTGACATCTCGAGCCCTGCTCCAGTAGATTCAGTCTCTTCTGCCTGATGATGATACTCTCTTGGAGTCTTCTACGGCCGCCTTTTCTGGTGCCATGTATGACCTGGTGTGCCTGGCCACCAGGGATGGTGCCCTGACTACTTTGTCACGACATTGGATTTGGCCTGGTCACTGGGCAGCAGACACATCCTCCAAATCCTGGTTGGTTCAACTGGCCTTTTAAGGGGAAGCTCCTGTTTGGAACAGATTTGGAGAAACTGGTGAAGGACTTAGGTGAGACAAAATCTTACTGCCTCCCAGAAGACAGGTCCAGAGGGCCTATGAAGTGGGTGAGTACCCCTTTCTCGTCAGCCCCCGCCCGACCGCCAAGGGCGCGCTGGCTGGATTCCTGGAGTCTCGGGGCTATCGTCACTACTGACCTGGAAAGTCTTTCTTCCCCTTCTGCTTTAGGGCCTCAGGCTCTTTCTCAGTCCTTTTGTGGAGCACATGGACCCAGGGATGTTGCCCCCTCCTGAGGAGGACCCTCCTTTTCTTTCAGGAATGGCCTGGGTTACCAAGGATTGTTGGGTACTAGATACCATTAAATTCATCTCTGTCCTGGAATGCAAGGAGCAGGTTCCCAATGGCTTCATTGTCTCTCCTTGTGGGTCTGCGATCAAAGGTGCCGTGGTGCAGACCACCTTGGACAAATTTGCTTTGCCTAAAGGTGGTGATGCCTATCCCCCTAGGTGGATGGGGTGGGGGGTATGGGCAGATGTCGTCCTTTGGCACAAAGTAGATTGAGTAATTTCCTTCTGGCCCATCCTAGACCTCAAAGGAGTCAAATAAGCACTTGCATGTCCTGTGCTTTCGAATGGAAACCTTGTGCTCCGTGATTGAAGCAGTGTGCTGGGGATAATTCTTGTTTTTTGTGGATCTAGCTGAGGCATATTCCTTATCGTCACTCCAGTCCAGTCCCTTTACTTTACTTCGGGGTTACGCAACCCTTCCAGCAGCTTGGAGGCTGAGCCCAACCTTTTTGGGGGTGGAGCGGAATATATACCACTGGTACCACCCACTCACTCCAGTATTCTCAGCCTCCAAGCAGCTGGAGGGTTCCGTAAGCCTAGGGCTTACTGGAGTCCTAACTTCTTCTAATTTTAATTATTTTAATTCTTTCAATTGTTGTATTTATTTTTATTTCTGCAAAGTTGCATGGTTTGACTTCTTTTTTTTATCAGGAAGCTTGCCTTAGTTTATTTCCTCTCCCTCCCCCCCCCCCGCGACCCGGTCCCGGTCCTGGAAACGGGGGAGATTTGCTCTAAGCCTGCAGCAGCGAGGAGGAACGGTCGGAGTTCCTCTCGCTGTCATTACTGCCTGCTCCTCTGCTGCCCTGCCTAGAAGACCTACCCGTCCTCGCGCCGAAGCCCCGCCGGCGGCTGAGCGCTAGAGGACGCGCCGTTCTGGAGTGAGAGCAGGCAATTTCCTCCAGCCATCCCCCTCTTCTTCCTGCGGCGCGGTAGAGGTCAGCGTCTAGCTCCGGAGCCGCGAGGGAAGCTCCGGGAACAGAAAGAGACACCGGATCGTTCGGGCCCCTGTTTTCTCCCTCATCTGCTTCGTCGGAACGAGCGGGACAGCACAAAAGAGCAGTTTTTTGCAAGCTACTCTAAGGGCTCCACGTGGTCGCGGCCTACCACGTGTTGAGCCAACTACGGGGAATCGCGGCCACGGGCCTGGAGAGAAGCCTCCAACCGCAAGTATCCAGCTTGTCCTGAAAAAATTTTTAAAATAATTTGTTCTCTAGCTCTGGTTATTACTTTATTATTTAATTTAATTTTAAGCCTTTTACTGTGCCTCCTATTTCCTCGGGGGTTTTCTTTCCCTTAAGGCCTCTTACCGGAAGAGGACCAGAGCATTTGCAGAGCCTGGAAGCTTAGATGAGTTGGGGGATTTGTTTTATTGTTTTTATACAGTTTTAATTTGATTTATTTTGATTTAATTTGTTGACTTATTTGGTATTTAATTGAAAGGTACAGAGGGAGACGCAGGACAGTGTGCATCTCTTTAGATACCCCTGAGGAGCATGACGGGCAAACCGAGGTGTCCATCTTGTGGCACCCGGAGGGGTACGGCATCTGAGGCAGGGGTCTGCAGGGGCTGCGCTGCAGTGGCTTCCTCAGTGGAGCAAGAAATTAGCCTAGCCATGTCCCAGGCCTCGCAGGGGTCCTCGGACCCCTTGGAGGGGGAAGTGGCATCCCAATTATCCCTTCCCTCTCGTTCAGAAGCTCTCCCTCCTCCTATTCCTCCCTCCTCCCTCCCTACGGAAGAAGGGGGAGTCGGGGATTTCTTCTCCCCTGATTTCGTGCTCTTACTGCACCAGGCCTATTGTTTGCGTAAGAAGGGACTTGGGCCGGGAGAAATGGGTCCCCCAGCCGAAGGCAAACTAGTCAGACCCATGAAGTCGAACGCTCAGGACTCTGGGATACCCACAAAGCGTCCCAGACTAGTGTTGGAGGAGCCCCTCCCTTCTCCTCCTCAGGACATGCCTGAAGAGGATGTCTCGGAAAAGGAGCTGGAGGAGGAGGAGGAGGAGCTGGAGGAAGGGGAGATTCCTGAGGAGGACCACTCTCGCATAATCAGAGTCTTCCGGCGGGAGGAGTTGCCCGCCTTGATAAATGATTCCCTGAAAGCTCTCAACGTGGCCTCGGATACCCCCGCGGAGGAGGAGGCATTAGAAGATCCCCTGATCCAGGCCATCAGGAGGTCTCAGAAGGTTTTTCCTGTCCACAGAGTGGTGCGTCAGATGATTCAGGAGGAATGGGATCAACCTGAGTCGGCCTTAAGAGGAGTCCGGGCCATGTCTCGTCTCTACCCTCTCCCAGAGGCAGACAAAGAGCTTCTGAAGTCCCCCAGGGTGGATGCGGCAGTTTCGGCAGTAACAAAGAAAACTACCATCCCAGTAGAGGGCAGTGCGGCCTTGAGGGATGCCCAGGACAGAAGATTGGACACGCTTCTGAAACAAGCCTTCGATGTGAGCGCTCTTGCTTTACAGGCCTCAGTTTCAGGGGCATGGGTAGCGAGAGCCTGTTTGAGGTGGTCTCAGCAACTCCAGGCGGCGGAGAGCCCCTCCGAAGGGGTCCTAGCCAACGCGGCGAGGTTGGAATCAGGTACGGCCTTCTTGGCAGATAGTCAATATGACCTCATCAGGAGC
The DNA here is from genome assembly GCA_033557465.1 of Ichthyophis bannanicus. Lineage (NCBI taxonomy): Eukaryota > Metazoa > Chordata > Amphibia > Gymnophiona > Ichthyophiidae > Ichthyophis > Ichthyophis bannanicus. Next base: position 674,545,844 of record CM066032.1, on the reverse strand, counting down.
TTGGCAAAGAACATGGCCTCGGTGGTGGCAGCCAGACGATACTTATGGCTCCGGAACTGGGCCGCCGATGCCTCCTCCAAAGCTCGCCTGAGTCGCCTTCCCTTCAAAGGGAAGCTGTTGTTCGGAGAAGACCTGGACAAGCTGGTAAAGGACCTGGGTGAGTCCAAGGGCGGCAGGCTTCCCGAGGACAGGCCCAAGCAAACTCGATCCACTGCCCCAGCTCGGAACCAGCCTCGAGAACCTCGGAGGTTTCGCTCATCTAGACCTAACCCTTTCCTCAGGGGTCGTTTCAACGCTAGGGGCCAAGGATCCCGGGGGTTTCGGGGCAGGGGCTTCTCATCCTCTTCCTCCTCTTTTTCTTCGGGCCCCAGAAAGCAACAATGAGATTCAGGGGGCCCAGGTGGGCGGATTGCCGATAGGCGGTCGCCTGAGGCAGTTTCTTCCCGCCTGGTCCCGAGTCACATCCGATCAGTGGGTGCTGGAAGTGATTCGAGAAGGATACTCCCTCGAATTTGCAAAACAAATACTCCCAGCCTTTGTTCAGTCTCCCTGCGGGTCCACAGCAAAAAGAGAAGCCATAGAGTCAACTCTTTCTCGCCTCATAGATCTCGGGGCCGTAGTTCCGGTGCCCCCAGACCAATGCGGTACGGGTCGATACTCGATTTACTTTGTCGTCCCAAAAAAGGACGACTCCTTTCGGCCGATCCTGGACCTAAAGCAGGTCAACCGCTGCCTCAAAGTACCTCACTTCCGGATGGAAACCCTGAGATCGGTGATAGCGGCCGTGAGAGCTGGAGAGTTTTTAACTGCGTTGGATCTGACAGAAGCGTACCTGCATATCCCGGTCAGAAGGGCCCATCAGCAGTTCCTCAGATTCGCTGTCCCTCGAGGTCATTTTCAATTTCAGGCACTACCCTTTGGTCTAGCGACAGCGCCGCGAACCTTTACCAAGGTGATGGTGGTGGTGGCGGCTGCCCTACGAAAGAAGGGAATCTTAGTGCACCCCTACCTGGACGACTGGCTGATCCGGGCAAAATCAGAAGAGGAAAGTCTCCGGGCTACAGCCAAGGTGGTTCAACTTCTGGAGGAGCTAGGATGGGTCATCAATCGAGCAAAGAGCAGCTTACTGCCATCACAGGAGCTCGACTATCTCGGAGCAAAGTTCCACACAGGCAGAGGCAGGGTCTTTCTGTCCAGCTCAAGGATGAAGAACCTGAGAACCCTAGTCTCGCAGTTCTTGGGCAGGCGGCTCCCTTCAGCGTTTCATTACCTTCAATTGCTGGGAACCATGGCGGCAGCAATAGAGGTGGTCCCGTGGGCCAGAGCACACATGCGCCCATTACAGCGGTCTCTGTTGCGGCGGTGGTCCCCCCAACAGCATCCCTTGTCCCGGCAGCTTCCCTGCGCCCCTCGGACCCAGCACTCTCTCCGCTGGTGGAGGTGCCCAAGGAACTTGAGTCGCGGAATGCCCCTCGAGCCTCCTCAGTGGATGCTGTTGACGACAGACGCCAGCCTGGCAGGCTGGGGAGCACATTTCGAGGATCAGTTTGTCCAGGGGCGGTGGTCGGCAGTGGAAGCCTCATGGCCTATCAATCGTCTGGAATTGAGAGCCGTCGTCCGGGCACTCAAGGCTCTCCAGCCCTCGGTACTAGGAAAAGCGATTCGCGTTCTCTCCGACAACGTCACGGCTGTGGCGTACATCAATCACCAGGGCGGCACCAGCAGTCCGGCATTGGAAAAGGAGGCGGACTCCCTGTTCAAGTGGGCGGAAGTTCACCTGGAAGCGCTTTCGGCGCAGCACGTGGCCGGTACGGACAACATCATGGCCGATTACCTCAGCAGGTACAGGATAGACCACGGCGAGTGGGAGCTGCATCAGGAGATCTTCGACCAGATAGTAGCCCTGTGGGGTCCCCCAGTCATGGACCTCATGGCGCGGTTCTCATCCGCCAAAGTAAGCCGATTCTTCAGCCGGCGGAAGGAAAGGATGTCCGAGGGCCTAGACGCCCTGTCTCAAAGGTGGCCCTCGGAGGGTCTTCTTTATGCCTTTCCCCCTTGGGCCCTAATTGGGAAGACCCTCCAGCGGGTGGAAGCTCACCGGGGCCTAGTAGTCCTCATTGCCCCGGATTGGCCTCGTCGCCCTTGGTATGCGGACCTGGTAAGGATGATCGCCGACCGTCCCTGGCGCCTTCCCGTCAGGAAGGACCTACTCAAACAAGGACCGGTTCTGATGCCGCACGTGGATCGATTCTCGCTTACGGCTTGGCTATTGAAAGGGCGAGGCTCTTGAAGCGCGGCTATTCGCCGGCAGTAATCGCAACCATGTTAAGCGCGAGGAAACGCTCCACCTGTCTCTCCTATGTAAGAGTTTGGCGTATCTTTGAGGCATGGTGTACGGAGCGCCGGAAGAATCCTCTGTCAGCCTCGGTCCCGGAGGTGCTGGAATTTTTGCAAGCGGGTCTCGACAAGGGTCTAGCCCACAGCTCCTTGAGGGTACAGCTGGCGGCCATCGCTTGCTATAGGGGCAAAGTGGGCGGAAAAGCTTTGGGAGCCAATGCGGACGTTGTCAGGTTTTTGAAAGCGGTCAGGCGGCTCCGACCGCAACGAAGCTCGTCATCCCTCCTTGGGACCTAAACCTAGTACTAAATGCTCTAGCCGCAGCACCCTTTGAGCCATTGAAAAAGGCCTCCTTGAAGGACCTAACGTTGAAGACGGTGTTCCTGGTGGCCATTTGCTCAGCTAGACGAGTCTCCGAGTTACAGGCCCTGTCTGCTCGACCTCCCTTTCTGTCCTTCCTCAAAGATAAGGTAGTCCTTAGGACGGTCCCTTCATTTTTGCCTAAGGTGATCTCTCCCTTTCACGTTAACCAGTCCATCTCTCTCCCAACTCTCTCTCCGGAGGGACCGGGAGGAGGAGATAGTAAGCTTTATCTGCTCGACGTCCCCAGAGCCTTGAAGCGTTACCTCTCTCGCACGGCGCCCTTCCGGAAATCAGAACGACTCTTTGTGCAGTTCGGAGGGCCTCACAAGGGAGAGGCGGCGGCCAAGGCCTCAATTTCAAGGTGGATCAGGGAGGCGATCGCCTCCGCCTATATCCTCAAGGGGAAACAGGTCCCAGGGGGCCTGCGCGCTCACTCAACGCGAGCACAGGCTACCTCTTGGGCGGAGTTCAGCCTCGTTCCCCCTTTGGATATCTGTAGGGCAGCAACTTGGTCCTCGCTGCACTCCTTCACCAAGCACTACAGGCTGGACGTGCAGAGCTTGGCGGACTCAAGGTTTGCGCAGGCAGTGCTACGTTCCGGAATGGCGAATCCCACCCGGGCGGGTACTGCTCTGGTACTTCCCTGAAGTAAAGGGACTGGACTGGAGTGACGATAAGGAAGAGGTAATTAGGTCTTACCTGCTAATTATTGTTCCTGAAGGAACGACAGTCCAGTCCTATTCCCCTCCCTAGCTCTTTAGCCATTCCGGACGTTTCCTAGGGGCGGGTCTACAGCCCGAGGACGGATTCAGGCTGCGCTGCTGGGGCAAGGGGGAGGGTAGGCCCACGCGGTAGCAATTCTCCTACCTCCCTTCCTTGTCCTCCGCTCCTACTACCTATCCCTGTTTAAAAAAAAAAAAAAAAAAAAAGGGAATAGTTATATTATAGGGTTTGTGACTTGAGTTTGTTCATTTCTGTTGTCACAGTTATATAGGTTTGTTAAGTCTGCTTTTACAGTAGTCTACTGGAGTGAGTGGGTGGTACCAGTGGTATATATTCCGCTCCACCCCCAAAAAGGTTGGGCTCAGCCTCCAAGCTGCTGGAAGGGTTGCGTAACCCCGAAGTAAAGTAAAGGGACTGGACTGTCGTTCCTTCAGGAACAATAATTAGCAGGTAAGACCTAATTACCTCTTTTCATATCCTGATGCAAGGGTAGCAGCAGACATACCTGCATTTTGCCATGCATGTCTCGCTCGCTCTCGGTTTGCCACCTTTCCTTTCGGGTTCTCCACTCCAAGGATGTCCTCAAAGGCTGTGGCAGTAAGGAATCTGGAAGGTTTGATTTTTACTTTTTTGAACCTTTTTTACTCATTGCACCTGCCTTCAATGTATTAAGCCACCCCCATTAGGGCAGCTCTTGTTTTTGTTTTCATTTTGATTTTGCCTTTTAGGAGTCTGTTATATCTTTTGTGTACATGTATGTGCTTTTGACCATATTAATGATGATTTTGTAGATTTGATCATTTTTATTTGTTACCCTTGAAGCAGGCTGTGGCTGAAACATGTCAGGTTTTATTTATATTTTTTTATGGTCTTATGTTTTTATGAATCTGATGTAATAAATTTGTATCTTCTGTTTTTATCACCACTGTTTTTCTCCCTTTCGCTTGAACCAGGTGGTCTGACTGCCCTCCTTCTCTAAGGAGCAGTGTCGGAGGAAGGATAAGGATTTTTGGGGCAGTTTCTCCAAATTGGGTTAGTTTTACTCATATCGTGACAGTCATGAACCTCACTTCTAAGCCAGGGTATGTAGAGTATGATCTATCTCTCAAATTTTACTGCTAATGTTCAGCGTAGCACTTGCATCATGCCAAAGACAACTTCCTTCTAGAGTTCATAAGATGTTATAAGTATGAGTAGTTTGTTAAGATGTGATCTTTGCTCTGTGGGTGTCCAGAGGGTGCTTCTCCGGTACTTGAAGTTATAAACTCCTTTCGTAAGTCAAACCATCTTTTTCTGCTGTTTCCAGGTCCATGCAAGGGGGAAGCGGCAGCCAAGTTGACTGTGGTGCACTGGATTAAGGAGGCTATAGCCTCAGCATATCTGTTACAGAACAGACAGTTCTGGAGGGTTTGTGTGCCCATTCTACCCAAGCACTAGTGTCCTCATGGGCGGAGCAGAGCTTAGTAGCCCCTGCAGACATTGTTGGCAGCAATGTGGGCAGCATCACTTTCCATTTTTGTCAGGCATTACAGCTTGGAAGCCCACACATGGGTGGACTTGACCTTGGCTCGAGTTTTGCGAGCTGCTGTCGTCTTCCTGCCCAGTGGTGGTGTAGCTTGTTTGGACTGATCTAGCAGAATGATATGGAAGCAGGGCCGGCCTGGCCATTGAGCAATAATGTTGTTTGCACAGGGCCCCGCACGAACTCCATTACCGCACAGTGGACGGCTGCAGAGGTAGCCGGGGAAGCCTGCATGAGGCCCCGGCTCCCTCTGCACAGTCGCAAGCATGAAGAGCCTTCCTTCATGCTGGCAGCTGTTCCTGCCCTTTTAACCTCTCCCAGCATTTGTGGCTTCATAGAAACGGTCACCAGCATGAAGGAAAAGGCTCTTCATGCTGGCGGCTGTGCAGAGGGAGCCGGGGCCTTGTGTGGGCTTCCCCTGCTCCCTCTGCAGCCCCTTAGACGGCCATGGGCTCTTCGGAGGGGGGGGGAGGCTAAGACGGGATGGGCTGTGATTAGGGGGGAACGTGGACTGCATATGGGCTGTGATGGTGGGGTGGGGCTAGGACTGGAAATGGGCGGTGATGGGAGGGCTAAAATTGGAAATGGGCTGATGAAGAGCTGGATTAGGACTGGAAGTGGGCTGTTGGGAGCTGGAATAGGGCTGGAACTGGGCTGATGAGGGGGCTAGGATTGGAAATTGGCTGATTGGGGGAGCTTGGGGTGGAAATGGGCTGATGGGGGGACTGGAATAGAACTGGAAAAGAGCATATGGGGGGCTAGGACTGGAAATGGGCTGATGTGGAGGCTTGGGAGAATGGGACTAGAAGGGGCAGATGCTGGGGGAGGACTAGAAAGGGGATGGGAATGAGAATGGAGAGGGGAAAAGATATTTTGTGTGGGAGGGAAGAAAAGTGTACGATGGCCGGTTATTGGGAGAGTAAATGGGGATTGAGAATGGAAGGGTGAAATGTAAGTGGATGATAAAGGAATAAGGAAAGAAATGGGGGAAAGAGCAAAAAGAGAAAGATCAGTATGTTAAAGCAGATATAGAGAGAGAAAATGGAAAAAAATCTAAGAGAAGAAAGGACAAATGGATAGCTCGCAGAAGACACGAAGAAACCAGAAGAAAGTGATTGGAGCAATTGCAACTGAAAAAGAGAATGCACAAACAACAAAAGGTAGAAAAATACTTTTTTTATTTTGAATTTATTAACTGGAATATATCAGCTCTGGGAAATGTGCATCGTTAACGTCTTTTTTTGTTTTGTTTAGTGCAAGAGGAAATTAATTTATAGTTTCTCCAGTGTTGTTGTACATCACAAGTTTTGGCTTTTGGGGTTCCCAGTTTAATTATCTTCCTATTTCTAAATTGTGATCCCTTGTTCTTTGGTGCCGGTCTCTGTTCTGCATTTTAACCAAGTTGAGGTATTCTGTTCATGTAGTTTCTATTTGACCGTGCCACTTGTTCTCTTTCCCCAGTAGGAGATGTATTGGTATTCTCTGAGATGTATTGGTTTAATATTTGCAGTGTTGCCTATGATAGGTAGGGTTTGGTGCTTTGTGAGTCCTGACAGTGCTGTTATGATATGGTAGATTTGCTATGAGTTCTAAATGGTCAGTGTTTATAGTACTTCCTAATGGGCCTGGCGGTTGGCGCTGGAATATAGTAACGTAGAAATCTGTTAGTCTTTCTTTATCCAGACACTCATTAAGAGGCATGTTTACTAAAATTGCAGGTCAACATTACACAAATATTTATGCAAATCAGGCTCCTTATGCAAATGAGGCCCCGCAATTAATCTCCGCACGTGGCCCCGCACCCCCCTTGGGCTGCCCCTGTATAGAAGGTAATATTTTACTTATCAGTTAATGTCCTTTCCTTGAGCCCTGCTAGACCAGTCCAAGGCCTGCCCCTGAAACTGTATTGCTCTGTTCTTCTGCTGTACCTCTTGGGTCTGTCATGAGTTTTACACTTAACTCTGCAGGCTCATTTTCTGCGGACAACCTTATGTTTCTACTTTCCTGTACATAGTTCTCTACTGTAGATAACTCATTTTTGTCCACATTTGAGGTTGTTTGAGGCTTGCTCTGTATCTCCCATATGCTTTGGGATGAATACTGAAGGGACCTCTGACTGAGCCAGATAGAGGTAGGGTTGCCAACTGGCTCCAGATGCGCTTGACAGGTTCGATCCAGTCCTGGGTTTATCTCATTGCATGCAGGGATATGTAGTTCTGATTTCGCCATTGCACTCAATAAGAAAAGGAAAACTACAAGTAACTGCATGCAATGGGGTAAACCCAGGAATGGAGCAAGCCTGTCGGGCGCGTCTGGAGCCAGTTGGCAACCCTAGATAGAGGCACTGGAGTGATATCTTTGAAACCTGGGCTTTTTATTGGTGTTTTTGTCTCCACCAATTTGCTGGTAGGGGAACACAACCCACCTGAATAGCAGGACTCAAGGAAATGCCATTAACTGATAAGTAAAATGTCGCCTTATAAATGGTGGTACAGACCCTGCTAGCATGGTTTTAATTAGCCCTTGTGGGTTTATTTTATTAACAGATTTTTTTATACCGCTTTATCATTTCAATCAAAGCGGTTTATATTGTAACTTAAACTTGGTAAACAGGGACATTGATAACGTGGATTTTTCTGAGCAATGAAGGGTTAAGTGATTTGCCCAAGGCCACAAGGAGTGCTAGTGGGACTCAAACCCTGGTCTCTGGGTTCCCAAGCTGGTGCTCTAACCATTAGGCGGCTACTCCAGGGTTGTCTCTACTCTGTCTATATCCTTGGAGAGAGAATCCAGACTTAAACACATACTTCAGATGCAGTCTCCTTAATGTGAACAAAGAGAGCTCCTTCTTTTTCTAAACTCTGGCCACTGTCTCCTTGCCTTCTATTGTTCTTTGACCCTGAGATTGTATAGCTTATGTAATAATTCTTCTAGAAATGTAGGGGTAGATATGCGATGTTATCATTGATTTTATCTTTTGACACTTTTTTTTTTTTTTGTTTTGGTACATGTCATTCTTACTCTCCCTTGTGTATTATCTTAGATATTTGTGCTCCAAATGCATGGCTCTGTACTAGTATTTTTTAATTGAATTTTATTTGCTAAATATGTGATTAGTCCTTCTATTACTTTACTTTTCCATCTGGAATCTTCAGATAATCTGCAATAAAAATTTCCTACTAATACTTTTACAGTATGACTTAGAAATGAACAGAACTCTGCCCAGGAATTATTCTGGAGACTCTGCGTTATTAACCTTCGCGCCCCCCCCAAGCCTCCTCTTTTTTTTGGAGCTAATTGTATTTACATGTAGTCTATGGCTAATTGCTCAGTCTGATTTCTAATTCCATCAACCACCTTAGGACCCAATTCTGGGCTACTCATTTTATATATAAGCCCTCTCTGTGGGCTAGTGTCAAACTTTACTGAATTCTAAGTATCCCATCTTCAGTGCTGCTCCCAGCTCTAATTCTTTGGTCATCTAGTCAAGAAATTGATTGCCATGATCTCCCTTTGGTAGAATCCATGCTACCTTAGATCCTACGTTGTCCTCTTATTTAGAATTGACTCCCAGGACTTGCCTTAGGGGAAGGAGGTGGAGGAAGAGGGCAGAAGGCCATACTGCTGTGGTAAATTTTGCTTCCAACATTATGAGTTGTGAGTGGGGCCAAGTGTCTGTCTACCGAGGCTTCATAGAGGCTGCTTAGTTTCAGCCCTTCCCTCTCCTAAGATTAGACTTGCTAATGCAGTCAGACTTCCCACATGTCACTTCTGTGAACATGGATAGCTGCCTATATCCAAAGAATGTACTAAACTGCCTGTGGAGCTGCTAAAATCTTTCTGAGCTCCTGTAATATGGTATGATAGGGATTCTATTGAGGACTGCAAACATTTTCTGATTTTTCAGGATATTCACTATATACTTGGATATACTGTGTATATAGGTGGTTTAAGATGAAGTCTGATTTTCATATCCCTCTGCTTCTTTAAGTTCATAGCTGTGTGTGATCCTCAAAAAAACAGGATTAAATGTGTTTGTAATAACATTTATTCTCATTGGACAGGCAGGAATGAGTCCTCATGTATGGGTGAAGTCTCTGATGGAGCCCCGCATTGGAATGCTCCCCAGCTTTGATTGGAAACCTTTGGGAGGCTCCACTGCACCTGCATGTCTCCTTGCCACCACAGCACCCAATCTTCCATTTTCCGTGGAGCCCCACGGACATGTTTCGGGCATCTTCTGTTTGGTAAACTTATTTTTTTCCCTAATGGGGTCTTTTCACCTTGACCTTTTCAACCTAGTCACCTGCCATCATGGTTTTCTCCTCCGATCATGTATTTTTTATTCTTGTCATGGCGCCTCAGCCCCTCTGATGCCAGTGTTTCTGTGGGCCTCTGTCTCAGTCATTGAGCCATTTGACTTTGCCACAGCTATTTTTCCAGATGAGACGTCCCAGAAATCCTTCAGCAGGTTTAAGAAGTGGTCCAAGACCATACCTGTCACATACACGTACTTACGATTGGTGTCTACAGTGCCTGGGACCTGATCATCTGTCCTCTTCTGTAATTTGTGTTTGCAGATGGCAAAAAGAGGACTCGAGTCTTGAGAAGCAGTGTGAAGTTTTGGTGCTCAGATGTCCAATCCATCTGCATCAATGGTATCGGTCTCTATGGCTTCCAAGGCTGCATTGAATACTGGCAGTACATCGACACTGAGGAGCTCTCGAGCTCAATCAGAAGCGAGCACCCATAGTGCTCTGGAGCATTGACCATCGATCGATCTCTACCCAACGATGAGAGAGAATTCAACCATACCATCTTAGACATCAAGGGGTGACTACGCCAAACATCGGGTGAAGACTGTTGCATTGGCATCGGAGCCCATTGAGCCATGGCATCAAGAGCGATGGAGGTCCATGTGAGCGCCCTCTCGAAGGTGCCCTGAAGAGAGGAAAGCTCATTCTCCAGGACATTGGAGGGGGCACGTACAAACAGCCCAGACCCAGCCATAGATAGCTCTGTACACACATCAGGTACAATTGGCCGAAGCTGCTTAGGCCTACAGCCTTCAGGATCGGCAGCCATGGAAAAGCACCTTCTGCAAGTGCTCAAGGAATGCACTGCTAGTGAAGCAGCATGCTGGGGCCTCTATTTTGGCTGCATCGATATTAGCTGCCATGTAGCCGTTCCTAGCGATGCATGCACTGCCTGCAGGAGAAGCATTGATGTTGCAGCACTGAAGGACCCCCGGCCAGGCTTTTTATTTTCTTTGCGAGATATGGTCTCCAAAACTGAACACAATATTCCAAGTGAGGCCTCGCCAGCGACTTGTACAGTGCCATTAGTACCTCTTCCTTTCTGCTGGTAATTCCTCTCTGTATGCAACCCAGCATCCTTCTGGCTTTTGCCACCGCCTTGTCACACTGTTTTGCCACCTTGAGATCCTCAGAAACAATCACTCCGAGGTCCTTCTCCTGGTCCGTGCACACCAACCTCTTGCCCCCTATAGCATACAATTCCCTTGGATTTCTGCTTCCCAAGTGCATGACACTGCACTTCTTCACATTAAATCTTAACAGCCACGCATTAGACCATTCTTCCAGCTTTTGTAGATCTTTCCTCATGTTATCCACTTTCTCAGGGGAGTCCGCACTGTTGCAAATTTTCATGTCATCTGCAAAAAGACAGACTTTTCCATTCAGTCCTTCAGCAATATCACTCGCAAATATATTGAACAGTACCAGTCCCAGGACCGAACCCTGGGACACACGCTAATCACCTTCCTTTCATCCGAGTGAGTTCCGTTTACCATCACCTTCTGTCGTCTGTCAGTCAACCAATTTCTGATTCAGTTCACCACCTTGGGGACCCATTCCCAAGCTGTTTAATTTATTGATAAGCCTCCTATGAGGAACGGTATCAAAGGCTTTGCTTAAATCTAGTTCTCTGGACGTAATCTCTCCTATCATACCATAGAGCACTTTCCTCCAGCAAATGACATTTTTCCTTCTGATTTCTCATCTCTTCCTGTCAACACACAGGCTTCGCTGTGGTTCTCTACACTATCTTCACCTCTGAATAATATGACCCCTCTGCTCCCTTGCCATCACCTATTACGCTCTTCTCATCCTCCCATCTACCACGGTGTCCATCTCCACTGTTCCCAGCTGCATAGGGTGGAGCACCTGTTGAGAGGGCATCCTTCCCCCCCCCCCCTTCAGCTTTACAAAGTTCTGTATCAACAGTACCGTTCCAAGATTCATACAGCCAAAAATAATTATTACACATTAATCTATTCATCCATCAACTCCACATGTCAGCTATATTCTGTTTTTGCTACCCTTTTTCAGTCATCCACTGTTACTCCATCACCACTCCTTCGGGCTGCTCTTTCACCACAAATACTCGAAAATTACTTTTATGATAGTCTCTTCTCTTCAATCCACTTTCAGTAACTATTCCTCCCCCCCCCCCCCCGTTACCATCTTCCATATCAGCTGCCTTTGATACTTATTCTGCTGTATCTGCTGCCCATTTGCTTCCTACCCATCTCCTACTTCAGCTTCCGTAGCTGATGTATTTTTGCCAGCTTCTCCTCTATTGTCAGATTCTTGTTTCTTCCTCCTGTCCCCATTTCCTCCTTACCCCACACCTGGTCCACTTTTTGTCCAATTACACCAGCAGAGCTTCTTAAAACCATTACCACTTCTCACAAGACTATATCATTGACCCATTTCCTCATCATGGTTAGCTACAATCTCTCTCTTTCACTTTTGCCCTTGATTTCTGGCCCTTTTTACCAAGTTTATCTGGTATATTTCCAACCCCTTGGAAGCATGCCATCGTCCGTCCTGTTTTAAAGAACTCTTTTGACCCTTATGTCTCCGCCCATTATCATCATGTCTCTACCCTTCCTTTCCTTTCCAAAATCCTTGAAAAAATGGTCTTTTTCCAATTCTCTCTTTACCTGGAGTCCATTCATGCTAGGCATCCACGTCAATCCATTTTTTGTCCTGGGCACAGCACAGACACCATTCTTCTCTCCTTGAGTGAACTTCGCCAATCACATGATCACAGTGACATCTTGGTGGCGGTTTCCCTTGATCTCACTTCAAGATTTGATCTGGTGGATCACTCTATTCTACTTTCACAGTTAAATTGGCCTTTGTGGCACAGTTTTTCAATGGTTTTATTCTTACCTATCTCAACGCTCTTTTTTGGTTTCTATTGGAGATTCTTCTTCATCCTCTCTTCTCTTCTGCATGATGTCCTCAGGGTTCTGTACGTGCTCCCCTTTGGCTTTTTTAGTTCAACATGGGATTTCTGCTCACTGTTAGCAGCAGAATATCATCAGCATTTCTCCCCTCAAAGCTTTTTTGCACAGTATTTCCACCTGGCTCTCTAGTAACCGTCTTCATCTTAGCCCTGTGAAATCTGCCTCTTTGGTTCACTTTTGGGAGTCCTTCCCCCTACTCTTGCCCTTTCCCTTCCAAGTTATCCTATCCCACATTCTTTATTTTTCTTTATTAGAGTGCTTGATTTACCGTACCTTTGGGACCATCAGGGTGGCTTACAATGGGACAAAACAATAGCGCCCAAGGCCAGAAACAGAAAAGAAATATAATTTCAGACAGGAAAGCAAACATTCACACCAGAGATTAGGGAGCGGGGAGGAGGAGGAGGAGGGTTCAGTCAGAAAAGGGGAGGTTATGAAAGTCTAGGATGGGGAAGGTCATAAGCAATGCTAAAAAGGTAGGTCTTAAGAAGTGATTTGAACTTGGGTACGATTGCTTTTGATGGAGTGTGGGTAGGAGAGAGTTCCAGAGGGAGGCGGATAAGAAGAAAAAAGCTGAATGGCAGGTTTGCTCAAGATCAATATGAGCTGGGGAGGGGAGATCGAGGCGGTTGATTATGTATGGATTGAAGACGCTGGGGTGCTGACCAAAACTGTATTGAGTCGGCCAGGTACTGAGGGGTGTGTGTATAAAGGACCTTATGGGTTAGTATTAGAAGTTTAAAAGTGATGCGATGGGAAACCGGCAGCCAGTGCGGTTGAATGAGGGAGGGTGTAATATGGCTGTGGTGGGAGGTGTGAGAGAGTATCCGGGCGGTGGAGTTTTTGAATCATTTGAAGGTGGTGGAGTTGATCTTGAGGGAGGCTGGCATAAATATGTTGATAGTCGATTCGTGAGATTACCAGGGAAAGGAGGAGAGTAGTGAGAGAAAAGGAAGACAAAACTGGGCTTATGGAACAGATTTGTCAGAGATAAAAAGTAGGACCAACGAGTAAGGACAGAAATGTGAGTGTGGAAGGACAGATTGGGGTCCAGTGTTATGCCTAGGTAGTGTAGTGAGGACACCAGAGGGCTTGGCGAGTCAAGGAGGAGAGAAAAAAGTGTAGGACGGGTGTTACCGAAGGTGAACCACATTGCAGACGTTTTGGAGGGATTGAGATGGAGTTTTGTGGTCAACCAACCAGTGACCAGTCATAGACAAGTGTTGAGGGGGGGGGGCAAGATCTGGACTGAATGGGGAGGTATGGTAAAGAAGAATATCATCGGCATAATATGCTGAGATACCAGACTTGCACTAATAAAGTGAGAGGGGCCAAGAAGATGTTAGAGGAGTGGCACAAGTATGGAACCCTGAGGTACTCCACAGTGCAGGGTCAGAGGGGTGGAGATGTGGCGGCCAGAGGTAACTGAAAAGGAATGAGAGTAAAGGAAAGAGTGAAATCGGTGAAAGACTGTGCCCCAAAGACTGGCATCCCTGAGATGAGAGAAGAATAGAGTGGTCGACAAGGTCAAAAGAGGCTGAGAGATCCAAGGAGAAAACTAAGGAGATATCACAACAATTGTGGGAGATGTGGAGCTCATTGAGAAGACAAGAGAATGGCTTCAGTGCTGTGACCAGGGCGAAAACCAGATTGATGAGGGTGTAGAAAGCGGGTGGAGTCCAGGTGGGTAGAGAGCTGAGAAGACTGCTTTTTCGAGGAGCTTAGAGATGAAGGGAGGTTAGATACAGCATGGTAATGGGCAGGATCATTCGGGTCAAGGGAAAGCTTCTTGATAAGGGGCGAACTAAGGCATGTTTCCAGGAAGACAGGAAAGTCCCAGAAGATAGACATGAGTTAAGCATGGATAACAAGATAGAAAGGAGGGCTCTGAAATCCATCTAGAAGGGATGGGGGTCGAGGGCACAGGTTGTTTTTCTGGGTAGCAGAGATGGACTTGAAGAGTTCTGATGAAGAGATGGGTTGAAAGGAGGACCAGGTGTGGGATATCAATTGGTGGGGAGGGGGAGATTTGAGTGGCGATGCACTGACCGGGAGGGAGGCATGAAGGCATTGAACCTTAGAGGCAAAAGAGGAGGCTAGCTCTGAGGGGCTTGGGTACTGGGGAGGATTTCCTAGTTGAAGTGATGGAATTTGAGTTGAATCTATCCATTATTTAGGTATTACCTTCGACTTGTATCACCTCTCTGGTCCACTGTTCTTTCTTTGCCCTCTGGCAGATCCGATCAGTCCATCCTTTTCTCTCAGCTTCAGCCTGGGCCACCCTGCTTCTCACTCTAGTCATGTGCAGGTTAGATCACTACAACATTGTTCTCCTCTGTTTACCCCAGTATCAGTTACGACGTCGCCAGCTCATTCAAAACGCTGCTGCTCGCATATTGGCTATTGGTTCCCGATTTGAACATATTACTTCTCTTTTGATCCATTATCATTGGCTCCCAGATAAATTCTACCCACAGTACAAACTCCTCACCTGTGGTTCATCATGCTCCCAACCCTGGTCTTCCTTACTATCTCTCTGATTGTCTCGTACTTCATTCCTCACATTACACCCTCTGCAGTATACATTTGATTGTTTGCACCTCCCCTCTGCCTCTCAAGCCCATCTTTCCTCCACTTGCTCCTCTGCCTTTTTATTTTTTGGCTCCAGCCTCTTGGAACTCATTACCCTCTGCTCTCAGAGTGGAACTTAACTTCAAAATGGGCCAATACCTCAAAGAGTGGTTAGCGAAATTTTGAAAAGTAGGGGGCAAAAATGAAAGTGGATAATTTAAAGGGCAACAAACCTTTCTATTAGAAAATAACTAAAATGTAAGAGGAAAAAGGAGGCTACCTATGGTGTCGAAAGAAGTAGCTGAAAAGGTGAAGAAAGAAGGCGGCCTTCATAAAATACAAGACATCACAACAGAGCGGTGTACTATATAAAATCAATTAAAAATAGAGGAGGAAAGAGTGCCATTTCTAAAAGAACAGGTTAACACACACATACCACATGGAGAGAGGAAAGGGGCAAACAGACAGTAAGACCAGGGGCAAGGGGCAATCAGGAAGGTGGTAAATCAAAAGCAACAGTAAAGAGGTGAGTTTTTAGAAGGGTTTTGAATTTTGAATAGTTAGTTTTCCTAAAGTCTAGGACCCTTACTTTTGAATAAGTTATCTCAATCCTTGTTCTAATACTGAACCACACCATGCAATGATCACTGATGCAAGATGATCACATAACATCAGAAACATTCTCTTCATTCGTAAACATCCAGTCCAGTATGGCCCCTTCATGTGTGGGTTTTGTTAACCTCTCAACTGGAGAAGCAGAGTTAACAGCGGCAATCACTGTGGGAAATGAGTTCCCGTTCACCGATCGCCCTGCTTCTCTCTGCGGTCTGTCAGTCACTGTGGCAGTGACTGACAGACTGTGCAGAGAGAAACAGGGAGATTGATAATCAGCGGGAGCAGTGTTTGATCGGCGATTACTGTGGGGAAATTAACTCTGCAGTTGGAGAGTTAATTTTCCAGGCTGTGCTTGGCTAGGTGCTATGCCTTTTCTCAGTTAAGTGATTAAGAGTGGTTAAGTGTTGCTGGAATAGTTCTCCCTGTAGATAATCCAGTATCTCTTTACTTCTAGATGACACTGTAGTAGGGATGTCCCAATCGACCTCTGACATATTGAAGTCACCTATCAGCAGCACTTTTCCTTGCATAGCAATACTGCAAATGTCTTCAGTTAAATCTCTGTTCATTTCTGCCTGTGAAGGTCTGTATACAACACTAATGTAAATGGATACGCCATTCTGTCTTTCTAGTTTAATCCACAGTGCTACTGCTCTCTACAATTCTGTAGCTTTTAATATTAATTTTACATATATTGTTGCTTCTCCCTTTCCTCCCCCCTATCCTTCCTGAATAAATGATAACCTAGTATAATTATATCCCAGTCATGGTTCTATGAACCATGTCTCCATAACCACCATTAAATCCAAGTCAGCCTCTTCCATTAAAGCCTCAACATCTGGAATCTCATGTCCCATACTAGGCATTAATATACACTGCTTTCCAGATGTTGCCCCTTTTACCCATTTCTATAGAAGTATTTAATGTTTATACTGCAGAAGACACTTTGATCCTTTTTGGATAGGTGGACATCATCTCTGTTGAGCAGCCCTGGGAAAATCATCCCATGGACCAGGAAACTGAAATGCTCTGATACCATCCACATAGCCATGCATTGATCTCTAGTATGTGAGCTTCTCTGTTTTGGCATTTACCCTCAACAGGGAGGCTAGAGGAGAAGACCACTTGTGCATCTATCTGCTTTACCCTCTCTCTGAGGGCCATGAAATCACTCTTGATATGCTCAGAAAGATTGATTTATTTGCAATCGAGGGGAACCGGATTAATGCATACTGTGAGCAAAAGACAAGATAGATACACTAGGGTAAGTGAGGTAGGACTATAGTCCTACTAAGCAGCATCATTTGTGCTGACATGGATGAGCAGCATCAGATGAGTTAGTAGGCTTGTTGAGTCTCTGCACAGTCTCCGTAATTTGGATGGTGGCACCTGGCTAACAGCATATCTATGTGGAGCATTTCTTCTTGTCTCCTCTATTCCTTTAACTATCACTGTATCTCTAATTCTGTCCTATCTAATTAATGGCGTTCTTTTCATATTTTCTGTAACTTTTCTGTAATATTGTAAATCGCTCTGATGCTTTGGCTTGAGCGGTATATCAAATGTAATAAACATAAACATATCTCCTGGGATATCAAGTCTGGTCAGCAGATGGACGCCTCGGTACGTCTCAGAAGAGAGTCGCCAGCCACCACTATCCTTTGCTTCCTTGTGGTTACTGATTCTGCAACTTCAGAGTGTAAAGACATACTGCTTATGATAGGTCAAAAGCAGAGCTCATTTATTGAACTGAGCAGTCTTTTGCACGAATGCCTGCAAGATTTAGGTATTGCCAGCACTGCCTTACACTGGATGTGATCCTTGGATAATCTTTCTTTCACAGTCAAATGGAGGTGATAAATCTCAGAACCACTTCCCCTTTCGTGTGGAATCCCACAGGGCACAATTTTGTGTAATACCCTATTAAGTATTTGACTGGCTTCCTGGCCACTGTAGTACAAACATTTTGGCATTAAAAGTGTTATGGAGTGAACATACAGCTAATGTTCCCTGCAAATATCTTTTCCCCAGGACTTGCAGTCTGATCTTTGGATACTGTTTCCTCCTGGCTCCACTCCCAGAAATTAAAATGAAACCTTCAAAAGCTAGAAGTATTCTGGTTTATCAGATGGAATACCCTACCAACTATTATACCTGTTATATCAGGGATAAAAATACCCATAAAGGAAATGGTTACTGCATTTCAAGTTAATTTAGCTCCTTGTCTGTTTTATAACACTTGTCTCCCTGCTGGTATGAGAGTCTTTCTTCCACTGCAAAATAGAGTTCCTCTGCCCTAATCTTGGTAAAAATGATCTTCATTATCGTTAGTCCTTTGTTTCAAGCCACCTGGTCTGTGGGGGCACTGTTCTGCACATTTGGGCGACCACTTTGAAAACCATCGAGCTCACAAAATACTGTGATGAAGCTTCTTTAGAAGAATACAAACTAGTGGTGGACAGCTAGACAAGGAATCACATGGTCCAAAAATGCACGAAAGGATTTAAATTTAGAATTCTTATTCTAGTTTTCAAGTTTGCCACCCTGTATATGTATCCAACTTTCTGTTCAATTACTTGTGACTTTGTAGCCTATCTGGCCTCTAACAGTAATTTGCCTAGAATTCACTTGTCAGGTTGCTTTTGGCATTTTTGCCCTATCACTCTGCAACACCATTCTCCATCCACTGAGAATTGGTTGCTCCTATTTGGCCTTTAGAAAGGGAATATAACATAGCTATAAATACACAAGACTTCTATTCATTGAATTTTATTTTGTAGGATTGCAAATGCCCCCAATACAATACTCTTACTTTCTTTGCTCTCCTTTACATAACACTTTCCTCTTCCTTGCAACTTTTCTCTATTGTAATTTTATAATCATGGTATGGTTTGGGTTTTTGGTTTGTTGATTTTAAATTGTAAACTACTTTGCTTGTCCCCAGAAAAAGTGATCATATCACATCTTTAAACTAGGAAAATATTTCTTCAGTATGTTTGCCTTTCTCTTGTCATTTTCCACATATTGGAAACTTGTTGGACTGGGGGCAAGCAGGATTTTGGAAGGATCTGGCACTGAAACACTATTAACGCCTGTGGTCAATATGTTAAGACGGGCATTAGATAGGGGCCAGACAGTGATGGTGGTCTCCCTAGATTTGTTGGCGGCCTTTGATTTAGTGGAATGGCCCCTTCTTTTGGAAAGGTGTTATAGTATGGGGCTTGGGTAAAAGTTGTTGGTGGCTGTTGTCCTTTCTTAGTGAATGTCGGTTTCGGGTTGGGGAGGTTTGGGGGGAGAAGACATCGACTATTTGTCAGTGGCGATGTGGGGTGCCACAAGGTTTGCCGCTCTTTCCTTGTTTAATATCTTTTTGAGCCTGAGGCGGCTGGTCAGGAAGCATGGTTTTCAATACTGCTTGTATGCCAATGATATTCAGCTTGTGATCTCAGATCTTCCCTTGGAGGCCATTATTGTGAAGGTAAATGCGTGTCTGTCTGAAGTCTGTGCATGGTTGGGGCTAATGGGCTAGTTTTAAATGCCTAGATGTTGGAGGAGTTGGTTTTTGGTGGACAGGAAGAGGGTGAGGCTCAGGTGTGGCCAGAGGTGACTGGGTTACGATTGCACTGGTGGAAGGAGATTCAGAATCTGGGGGTGCAGTTGGATTTTAGATTGGATTTGCTCTCAAGTGTCCAAGGTGGTGAGAACAGCCTACAGGAAGTTACTGTTAGTCCGTCAGCTTCATCCTTTTTTGGATGTGGGGGCCCTCTGCCTCCTGATTCAGGCTTTGGCGTTTTCCATCTTGGACAACTGCAATCTTTTATACGTGAATTTACCCAGGTATTTGATTCAGAAATTGCAAATGGTGCAGAATGCAGCCACCCGACTGATCTTGGGACGTCAAAGGAGAGAACCATTGGTGGATCTACTGCGTCAACTTCATTGTTTCCTGATTGGAGCAACATCCAGTGTTTTTAAATAGCTGCTGGTCATCTTAAAGGCCTTGAGGAGTCTGGGGGCCAGGTTACTTAGCAGAAGGGCTACACTGGTATCAACCAGGACCATAAGTTGGTGATTCCTGGTCCTTGACAGATTCATCTAACTAAATGGCATGAGAGGTGTTTTGACATAGCAGCCCCTACTTGGTGGAACCGGCTTCTGATTTCCTTGTGGCAGAAGGGTAACTTGTTGGCCTTTTGAAAGGACTTGAAGACCTTTGTTTCCTCTGTCTCAGTAGGGATAGGGAGGTATAGGACATGGTAGACAGGTGGTTGGTTGGTGGGTTTGGCCTTTGAAAGGTCCTGAAGATCTTTCTGTTCTGCTTCAGCAGGTATACTGAGGTACAGGACATGGCAGGCAGGTGGTTGGTTGGTGGGTTAGTGGGTTTTGTTAGCTTTGCTTTGTTTTTGTTTTTATTGTATATGCTGTTTTGAATGCCTTTGGGCATTTGGTGGAATATGTTTTAAATTTAAAAAACAAAAAACAAACACAAGAAGGAATATTTTATTTTTAGTCCCATCTCTGCAAGTCCTATTTGTTCAGATGTATCAATGAAATCTTGTCACTTTTTTGTTTTAGAGACCGATTATATCTACAGAGCTACTATCGTAGGTCTCCAGGCCTGCCTGACACATCTTCGAATCCAAATACACAAAAAGTATTGAAATATGAAAGTAAACATCCAGAATCTGTCTCCAGCATCAATTTTGGACAAGCGTTCTAATGACTAGAAGTTATGTGAGAATCCACAAGCACACACAGGAAAAGAAGCAACAACATTTGTAAAATAAGAGAAAAAACTCTTCAAAGAATTAGATCAGCAAGCAAGGAAAAACAAGTAGCAAATGCACAAATACAGCGGGAAATACAGTGTGTTACTTTAGCAACCTGCATTTGATCAAGGACGGACACATAAATGGTTAAGAGGAGGAGAATGGAACCGAAGGATGAGAGATTGATAGTTGTAGCCCAGGACAGTGGATTACGGATGAAATGATTTACAGCGAATATTGAAAAAACTGGCAAAACAGATATGTTGATTCTGTAAGAAAGACCAGGAAACAGTGACTTGTCTTGTAGCTGGGTGTGAAGTTCTGATGGTGTAAAACTTCTATACAGAAAGGCCCAATAAAGTAGCAGACCTCATCCATTGGAAACTCTGTAAACACTACAGTATCACTATCCCTGAAAAACACTGGGATCATGATCCTAAGAGAATGAAGAGGTTATGATCACTTGGGACATTACCATTCTGGCAAGAAATTGGATGCAAGGAAACCCGACAGTGGTAAAGGAGAAAAACATCAGAACAGCATTGATAATAGAGGTATCTGCTCCAAGTGATTTATTCTGTGAATTGCATAGAGGCAAAAGACTCTGAAGGACCAAGGAAATGTGGCAGAAAGATACAGAAATATTTCCCATTTTTTGGAGAGCCACAGGCTTGATGAAGAATTTCCAAGCACCTCTTGACAAATTATCCATACCTGTTACATCTTACGAACTCCAGAAGGAAACTCTCTTTGGCATGATGCAAGTAATATGCTGAGTATTAGCAGTAAATTTGAGAGATTGAGATCATGCTCCATATACCCTGGCTTAGACGTGAGGTTCATGACTGTCATGGTATGTGCAAAACTAAAATACCAACAATGGTTTCACTCAACTCTATCTACTAACCATCACTAAACAAAGGGAAAGAAGATCTCATTATAGCTATATGCCCTACATCTGGCGAAAACTTCACCATAGGGACTAGCAGACGCTTATATCACGGATCCCCATCCTCTCTTCCTTTAAATATATTAGTAACCACTCAACTCAAATATAATCATGATAAGTACTTATCAGTATTTCCTAATAACCCCACCTAAAACCCACTATTTCCTCTTCCCCACTACACACAAAAGCTCATCAGCGTCTCTTAATAGACCCAAACAGATTTCTTTAAAACGAGCAAGCATCGAGCATGCAGCAGCAGCTGATGAATTCCATAACAGTTTTCAGTAAGCCAAACAGGCAAACATTAAGCGTCAACATCTATAAACAAGGAGAGCCACAAGTCACAACAGCATAATATAACTTCTAGCAATGATATTCAATAACTTATCTGCTCAAATGCGGCTATCCAAGCTCCACATGGCTGACGGCTCAAAACAGTGCTCTGCTCAAGTGGTTCTCTCCATTGTAGAAGCGAGCGCTGGCAAGCCCGTTTAACATTCTTCCATACAGTTAACACTCCATTGCAGTCACCCAACAAAGATCTCTGTTTCACCAAAGGCTTCTTCAGGGGTTTCAAAACAGTCAGCAGTAAAAACCTTTTAATCAACCATAATCAGCTCTGCCCTAAGTTCGAAATCGCTAAAAGACAGCGTCTGACGTCACGAATTATAAAGAAACCATCGACTTATAGAAACAGTCCTTCAACCAACCAACTAATGAGGATACACTTCTGAGTCACTACCCCAACTTTCTACTAACCAAGACTCTAACAAAACACGGTATATATTTAGAACTTCACAGTAAACTTGGCAGAAATGTCAATAAAATAATGTCCATTCAATCTTATTTAAACCACAAGGAACTAAAGCATTTAATTTATAAATCCAGCGTTGTTCATTTTGTATCAGCCGTGAGCCGGGTGGAGCTTGGACAGCCGCATTTGAGCAGATAAGCTATTGAATATCATTGCTAGAAGTTATATTATGCTGTTGTGACTTGTGGCTCTCCTTGTTTTTAGATGTTGACGCTTGATGTTTGCCTGTTTGGCTTACTGAAAACTGTTATGGAATTCATCAGCTGCTGCTGCATGCTCGATGCTTGCTCAATTTAAAGAAATCTGTTTGGGTCTATTAAGAGACGCTGATGAGCTTTTGTGTGTAGTGGGGAAGAGTAAGTAGTGGGTTTTAGGTGGGGTTATTTGGAAATACTGACAAGTACGTATCGGGATTATATTTGAGTTGAGTGGTTACTAATATATTTAAAGGAAGAAAGGTTGGGGATCCGTGATGTAAGCGTCTGCTAGTCCCTATGGTGAAGTTTTCACCAGATGTAGGGCATATAGCTATACTGAGATCTCCTTGCTCTTTTGTTTAGTGATGTTTAGTAGATAGAGTTGAGTGAAACCATTGTTGGTATTTTATTTTATTTATTTGAACTCATTTTTATACCGCTCCTTCCAGTGATCAGCAGCGGTTCACATTAAACATTTAACTCTGCAAAATTAGCAGTTTACATAAAAACAGTAGTAGGGTGCATTGAACATGTAGAAAAGGTAACATTAAATTCGAAACTCAAACTATTTACATATTAAGGGAACACACATGATACATATATGGTTAAAAAAAAACTATATACAATGTATATGAATTGATACAGTAAATGAATTACATACATGTAGGATTTACAGTTAGTTCAGTGGTGGTTTTTCTACGAAGAGATTGGTCTATTTGATTATTAGGCTCTTAGATAGTCTGGTTGTATGGTAATGTGCAAAACTAACCCATTTGGAGAAACTGTCCTTTTTTGTTTCTATAGTGAGAGAATATCTACTGGCAGTGGTGTGTTCATCTGTCCGTGCAATACTTCAAACATACTTACAGATTTGACTAAAATTTGGCAGAGGGGACTGAGACCAGCCCATACAAGTGGGTTCTGCTCCCTTGCAGCATTTGGAAACAGACTTGAACAACTTACACTTAGGGATGGACATTACTGAATCTTCTAGTGCAGCTCTGAGTGAATCCAGTATTTGTCTGCCTCCAGCAGGTGGCAAGATGTTTGGACTGATGCAATAGTGCTTATAGACCTGTCTCCTGTGGGACTGAGACCTGTAGGCCTGACTTTGCTTGGAGCTCAGGTACACCCCTATCTCCTGGAGCCACAGCTTGCCTGGTATCCAGCACTGCTACCCACTGTTTCCTAGGGCTTGATAGGCTGAAGAGCAGACAGGCGGACCCCATGGGGGCCCCTGAGGAGGTTGGTAAGTTGGGCCCGAGCATCCCTTCCCTCTTACTGAGCTTTTGTGCAGACTTTTTTCTTAATTTTTTTTTTTTGGGCTCATTCACTTCTATTGGGCTGTATTGGCTTTCAGTGCTGTTTTAGGTTGGGATGGCACTGGCTGTTTCTCTCAGAATGGACCAGTGGCTCCTAGAGTTTTCTGGGTCAAGGATACATGCTGGGGTTTGCAGGACCTCTAAGGGATGCCTTTGTAGAGTGTCTCTGTAGCTCCCCACTCAAGCAGGTGGCAGTCAAAGAAACTCCACAAGGTCTCTTGCAGTTGTAGGCTTTCTTACCTGTGCCTTCTGCAGAGCAAGGTTAGGGGCATTATTCCATCTACTTCATGGTGCTTAAGAAGAGATGTTCTTTCCAGCCTCTTCTAGACCTGAAATTGGTCAGTGCCAAACTCTTGAGTTCCCCATCTCCACATACAGACCATCAGATCCGTTATTGCCTTCATTCGGCAAGGGGAGTTCCCTACATCTCTCTAGATCTCACAGAGCCATATCCCAAAAGTGCTATCACATTTTCATCTAAATCAGACCATCATCCTGTTGTCCTCCTCAAAGGAGGACCTTCAAATGGAATCCTCTATACATCTGGTGGATGTGAGGAGGGTGCTACTTGGATACCTGGAGATCACTAACTCTCTTCACTGGTCAGACCATCTTTTCATTCTGTTCAGCAGTCTTGGGAAAGGACAGGCAGTTACTGAGTCCTCATTTTGCCTGCTTAATTAAAGAGACCATTAATTCAGCGTACCTGGAAAGGAGACAGAGCTCACTCCACTAGGGCACAGGTTGGCTCCTGGGAAAAGTCTGCATCGGTATCTCCGAAGGGCATCTACAAGGTGACAACCTTGTGTCCACTGAGAACATTTTGTGAAACACCACCACAGGTTGCGTGTGGGAGCTGCAGCAGATGGGCACCTTTTTTTGTCAGGGCAGTACTGTCCAGAGTGTCGTCTTCCTCCGTACCCTGGGTCATGATTGCTTGGGTATGTCCCCAAGTCCTATCCTTCCATCCCTGGCATATATCATCTCGCCTGGGGAGGGGGAGCACACACCACCATTCTTCGAAGCGGTGGCTTTCTGCCACTGCTTTAGCCCTGCAGCGGGCTTTGAAGCACCCATAAGCGCGTGTGACAGAAAGCAGGAGGGAGCAGGCATGGCGGGCCATGAGTGCATAAAGGTGCTTCAAGGCCTGCCGAAGCCGCGGCAGAACGGCATCCCTTTTGAGTGGTGGAAGAGATGCTTTGCCTGCCCATGGGTCTACCGACCTAGGTAGCTGCCTAGTGACCAGGCCGGCCCTGTGTGTGCCACTCATCTGTACTGGCCTAGCAGGATGATCAAGTATGTAAAATTTCTGTTTGCTTATTTTCTTTGCCTGAATCAGAGGAAAAACATATCATGCAAGACAGTCCAAACGAGTAGGTTATGCTGCCTTTCCAGCAGGTGGAGGCTGACTTGAGCAACTTTCAGTGATGTCTTCACTCAGTATATCATCTGGTGTAGTACCGAGAGAAGCCAGTATTGTCTGCCTCCAGAAAGTGACAAGGTGCTTGAGCTGGTGCAGCAGTGCGGATAGGCCTGTCTCCCTTTGTTCATGCTATGGTGCAGTGGCCTTAGGATTGAGTCCTGAAAGGCCCAGTGGTGCTCTGAGGGTGCGCACTTGACTCCTTGAGGTGACAGCTGCCCAGGATTCAGCGTGGTTTCCTACAGGTTACCAGCATTCAGTGAACTGAAGAAGAGCAGGAGGACCTCCATATGGCCTCTGAGGGGGGTCAGTAAGTTGGACACAGGGTCCCCTACTGTCAGTCATGCTGTCCTTATCCGCATATCTGATGTTTTTTTTTCCCTATTTACTTTTTTCCCTATTGAAATCGGTGGGAAGTATTTGGCTCTTTGCTGCTTTTAATAAAACAGCTTCATATTTTAAAGAAGAAAAAACAGGCCTCAATTGGCAGCTGGACTTCCTCAAGCTTGTGTGGGTTTCCGAGATGTCCCTTCTTGGTTTTCACTGGTTAGCCTAATAGGCATTGGGCATAGGCCTAGTTATGGGGGGGGGGGGGGGGCAGTGCCTCCCCAAATGTTGCAGACATCAATGATGAACTCGTCCTCCTGCCTCCACTGTCAAGTATGACTTCCTTACCCTTTGCCTCCCTAAAGGAGGCAAACTACACTGATGGCATTGGGACTCCTTTTTTTCAGGACTCCCTCTTTGCTATGGCCCTGCCTTTTTTTTTTTTTCTCCCAGCGTCAGCTTTTTATGTTTGCCACTGCTGGCTTCAGCCGTACAGTCCATAGTATTTTTACCTTGGCTGCTCTTTTTTTGCCCCTATTATGCCTTAAAAGCCTGGGGGCAGCTTTTTGCTGTCATTCTAGGATTCTCTTTCCTCCCCTCTTCCCCCCCCCCCCCCCCACACACACAGAAGGCCTGATGCCAGGCCTGTGGCTCCTGTCTCTCCTTTGCTTTTTCTCTGCTGGTAGCCTTATGCCATGTGGTTATGGCCCTTTGTTACCAAAGTTGCAGGTTTGCTCCCTGGAGCACCAAGAATTGGTTGGACCACCAAATCCATTGTTTCCTGTTTGCCTTCTGGACACACTGATGCTTGAGTGTACCTTGATGGCTTCTGCTGGTCTCTTCCAGCTCCATGGCAGGATTGGTATGGGTATTGGCTTTGTCTGGCTCTATCCTTAGTCAAGTTACTGGCTCCAATCTATGACAGACCAATTTCCCTAAGAATCGCTTTCTCTCTGGGAGGCGAAGTGTGCTCACAGAGACTTGGAGGACAGGCCTAGAAGGGCCAAGGGGCCTTCTGAGGCCATGTTTAGAACCTAGAGATGCTCTCTGACTACTGTGAGTCCTGTAGGGTCTCAATTGCAGTTGGAGCAGCCCTACTGGGGCTTTTGGTATGCTCTAGTCACCTCCTATGGCTCCTTTGGGAGCTTGTAATCCCCCCCCCCCTCAGTGAGTGAGTCAGTCCCCACTGAGGTACAGCCAGTTGGGGTATAACTTTGGATTATTCTTTCTGGATGGACTCTTGCCATGTTGCTCATGTGTTTTTGGGGTTCTTGGTCAAGGGTGGAGCTGTCTTGGCTCCTATGAATCACTTGTCTTCTGTCCCTAAGGTCTCTGGTTCAGGCCAGCCTGAGAATTATGATGTGCAATATTTGATTTATGACAGTGCTTATAATGGTCTCCCCAGTGGAATATCCTTTTGCAGCTCTCCGAGCAATGGGTGACATTTTTAAGAAGTTCTTCAGCGGCTCCTTTGATGGCATTTTATTTTCCCATGTGCTCTGCTGTGGTTGCAGGGATGTTATCCTTATTACATAACTACCCAGGAAGGGAGGTTTCTTCTAGCATGCCATTGACCTAGAGTTTGCTGTATTTTTAACTTTGAATATCATTTTCGTACAAGGTACTTCAGAGCTGCTATCGCATAAGTTGGAAATGAGGCTCACCCCTCATCTAAGACCTCAAGTTTTGGGCTTAGTATTTGTCCCAGATGTGGCTCTGGTATCTTTTCCAAAGTAGCGCTGGCAGTAGTTTTTATATATGCAGTGAACCTGGACTGCCCATACCTAGACATTGGGCTGGTCCAGTTAGTCTCTTTGAAGGCCAAGTGAACTTTGGATAGGAAGGCTGGGATTGGTGATCACTTGTCCTAAGAACAACCTGCTTTTTTTCTTGGAATTTCTTGCACCTGGGGGGTTAGTTCCATATACTTCTGAGCCGAGCTTCCTCATGATGCAAAGTTTACTCAAGTCTTGGCTGACTTGGAGCATCAAATTCTCTGTCAGCTGTATGGGCCTGGTGGTACTCGGGCCCCTCTTGCCCATGATTTGAACCTTGGAACTGGTTCCTTTTGATCAGGCTGGTTGCAGTGGCACTTGCTGGTCTCCATGTTCCCCATTATTCAACCAAGCTGTTCCTCTCCCTTAGAAGATCAAAAGAGCAGTTGGAGTAGTGGTTGCGGTTGCACTACTGGATGGCTGGGGTATAGCTAGAAGCACCAGATGATGTGCTTGTCATCTCTGATACCAGTCTGAAGGGGCGGGGATGCAATGCCTAATCCATTTGGCCCAGAGATTTGGGGCTCACCTAAGAGGGCCAGAGTGATTAGTTTGACCTTGGAGAGGTTCGGGCCTCTTCTAGTGGGAAAAGAGGGCTGTGTGTGCTCAAGACATGGTTTTGGTGATGTGTGTCTACTACTGAAGCAGAACTCGCGGTTCTCAAGGCCTTGGAGCTGTGGTGTCTGATGTAGGAGCTTTTGTTGTTCCCTGTCTGCTGAATACATTGCAAACTTGGACATCGGGCAAGCCCACCTTCTGTGTCAGAACTGTGCAAGTCCAAGTGAAGTGAAAGCTCAATTCTACAACGTGCAGCCTCATAATGAAAAACAGGACATTTCAGTGCTCCATTTGATGGCCACTCAGGGATATGCCAATGTGAGGAGCCATTTCAGGTGTGGAAAGGTTCTGTGGATGGCAGGCTGGGTGGCCCTACTTCTGGAGTGACCTTAGAGAGGGATGATGTATGTCTGTCTCTCTCTAGCCCTTGGTGAGCCATATTTTGCACACGTTTTGGGTCCATCCAGACCTGGTGATCCTAGAAGCCTGGATTGACTTCGCAGAACGTGGTTGTCAGACTCTCTTGATCCAAGGGTTGTGGCTTCCTTCTCTCACTACTTCGAGACAGGTCTACAATCAAAGAACGATGGGGACTCCTAGTAATGGAGGTCCCTTTTTCGCTTATGGCCTAGGCATGTGAGTGTAAACTTTCCATTAAGAGATGCTTGGGGACAGTAATACCCTCCCTGCTCAAGCCTGGTGGACCTCTATCCTTGGTTCATTAGCAGCCTGTTCTGGACCAGGGTTGGGCCCTGAACTCTCACGGTTTGGGCAACGGTCCTGCTGTGCTTCAGGAGTTTCCTCCAAGGGATTCAGTGGTGGGGTATATGGCACAGACTGCTTCATGAGTGAAGCAGTTCTCTTTACCTGTGTGTGTGGTGTTCAGCCCATGGGAAAATCCTCCCTTGAGGGGTAGGTTCCTTAGGTGCCTTCCTGTGTGCTCTAGCATCTGCCAAGTGGTTCCATGCTGCGATCCTTATTTTCTGGAGAACCATTCTGATCTTTTCAATTTCTTTTGCCTAAAGTTCTATCCTTTTTTTAAGAGTTCACTACCTCCCCCCCCCCCTTCTTCTTGATCAGGCGGCTGTTCTGCCTTCCTTCACGGAGAAGGATCTTTGAAAGGACCCCTTGCTGCATCTGGTGGATGTCACAGAGGGGGTTGCTCTGGTTCATGGCAATTTGTTCTTTTCCTCCTAGTGGTCGGACTCTCTTCCTTCCTTCTTGGCAGCTCACAGAAAATACTAGAAGTCAAACCCTCTTTTATTGATTGCTGGCTTATGGTGGTAGTTGGAAAAGTGTACGTTCTGCCTGGTAAGCATGTGCAGGAGTGAGTTGGAGCTCACTCCATGGAGTGTAAGCCTCCTGGGTGGCGTACGCTCAGGTGTTCCCAGAGGACATCATGTAAGGCTTTTTGTGCCTTTTTGAAGCTCTGCAGTGTGCTCAAACGGGTTGTGCAGATGGAACCTTTGTCAGGTTACTCTGTTCTGAATACTGTTTTCCTCCCACCCAGGGTCTTGACTGGTTATATCCCACTTGTCTGGACTGGTCTAGGAGGATAACGAAGGATAAAGTTTACATACCCGATAATTTCCTTAAGTACTGCTGAACCAGTCCAGGAGCTGCCCTGGAAGACTCCTATTGCAGGTTGGGAAGCCTGCAGCCATTTGATTGCATTGTCGATATTTGTGCCTGAAAGACCCTTTTTGCAGCTTTGGGGATCCTGCTGTGCTTAAAGGCCTAGTGAGTCCCATGGTCTGACTCCAATTTCATCATGGTAATAGATAAATACTTGCTCATGTTATCTGTGGCAGAGTTGTTTGTATTTGATAACATTCCTGAGTTCTGAGTTTTTTTGATATTGCTTACTGCTTGTCTCTGTCCTGCACCAGAAGATTATACCAAGTGATGAGATTGCTGAAAGTTGTTCAAGTCTCCCTCCACTTGCTGGCAAGGGAGCATCACCCACTTGTCTGGACTGGTCTAGCAGGATTCAAGAAAAGTAAATTATCAGGTATGTCAAAGGTATCCATTCTGGGGTCACACACATTGCTCCAGGACGGGCTGCATGAATTGGAGCTTATTTCCAACTTTTTCCTTTCCTTTTGCATATATGGAGTATGACCAAAGCAATATGCACTTGTCTATCACCAGAAAGGAAAATCTAATCTTAATTTTTTTCACGAAGCCCTAAAACCTCATAAGGAGGAGAGCAAAATGCATCTAAGTCACGTCATGATTTTACTAGAGTAAGTAGACTTGAAATTCTGTATCTCCAGGAACAAGCAGGAATGCAGTCTTCACAAATGGGTATCGTCTGCACTGACGGAGCCCGCACGGTAACGCTCCCCAGTGTCCAGTAGGAGAGCTTTTGGGAGCACCCCACTGCGCCTGCGCAGCTGCCTTCTCGCTTTCCTCACAGCTCTCTTCAGTTCTTGGTTTACTGTGGAGCCAGCAGGAAGCTTTTCTTGTTGAGCCGAGATCTGTGCTCAGAGCATACTGTACTGGGTACCGACAATGCCTACCGGTACCAGGAGAGGAATCGGAAGAGGGGTCCCATCGATACGGACTCCAATGGAGAAATCTCTGAGGGAGGGGTCCCATCAATAAGAACATAAGATATGCCATACTGGGTCAGACCAAGGTCCATCAGGCCCAGTATTCTGTTTCCAACAGTAGCCAATCTAGGTCATATGTACCTTGCAATTTTCCCAAAAGACACAGGTTCCACAATGCTTGTACTGGGTCAAGCATTGATATCCTGGGTCCCTTCTTAATAATGGTTTATGGACCTTTCCTTCAGGAACTTGTCCAAACCTTTTTTTAAACCCAGCTACACTAACAGCCTTTACTACATCCTCCGGTAACAAATTCCAGAGTTTGATTACACATTGAGTGAAAAAATATTTTCTCTTACTAGTCTTAAATAGGTTACCCTGTAGCTTCATTGCAAGTCCCCACGTCCTTTTATATTCTGATGACGTAAACAATTGATCTACGTTTACCCATTCCACTCCATTCATTAATTTATAGACCTCTATATCATATCTCCCCTCAGCCGTCTCTTTTCCAGGTTTCCTTTTTAGCCTCTCTTCGTAGGAGTATCCTTCCATCCCCTTTATCATTTTGGTGGCTCTTCTCTGTGCCTTTTCTAATAATGCTATATCTTTTTTTAAGATATGGTGACCAGAATTGCACACACTATTCAAGGTGCAGTCGCACCATGGAATGATACAGAGGCATTATAATATCCTTTGTTTTATTTTCCATTCCTTTCCTTATGATACCTAGCATTCTATTTGCGATTTGGCTGCTGCTGCACACTGGGTGGAGGGTTTTAACATGTTATCAACGATGATGCCTAAATCTTTTTCCTGGGTGGTGGTTCCCAATGTGGAACCTTGCATCGTGGAACCATAGTTTGGGTTGTTCTTTCCTAGGTGCATAACTTTGCACTTGTCCACATTAAATTTCATCTGCCACTTGGATGCCCGGTCTTCCAATGGAAGGATACTCCTATGAAGAAAGGCTAAAAAGGTTAGGGCTCTTTAACCTGGAAAAGAGACGGCTGAGGGGAGATATGATAGAAGTCTATAAATTTAATGAACGGAGTGGAACGGGTAAACGTAGATCGATTGTTTACGTTATCAGAATATAGAAAGACTAGGGGACATGCAATGAAGCTACAGGGTAAACTATTTGAGTGAAAAAATATTTTCTTTTATTAGTCTTAATGTGTAATCAAACTCTGGAATTTGTTACCGGAGGATGTAGTAAAGGCTGTTAGTGTAGCTGGGTTTAAAAAAGGTTTGGACAAGTTCCTGGAGGAAAGGTCCATAAACCATTATTAAGAAGGGATCCAGGATATCAATGCTTGACCCAGTACAAGCATTCTGGAACCTGTGTCTTTTGGGGAAACTGCAAGATACATATGAGCTAGATTGGCTACTGTTGGAAACAGAATACTGGGCTTGATGGACCTTGGTCTGACCCAGTATGGCATATCTTATGTTCTTATCGATGGGACCTCTCCCTCAGAGATTTCTCCATTGGAGTCCGTATTGGTGGGACCCCTTCTTCCAATTCCTCTCCTGGTACCGGTAGGCATTGTCTTAACCCAACCGGTTCCCGGTTCCAGTACAGCATGTTCTGAGCACAGATCTCAGCTTGAGACCGGCGATTCTTTGATTTCCTTTCGGACTCAAAATCTTCTGATTCCGAGGACACATCGGAGGACTCCAGGGTCACCAGGGATATTCCCAACAATTCTTCTCTGTCTCATACACTAATGTTGATCCTCGCCAGAAGACATGTCCTTTCAGGACTTCATCAGAGATATGGCGGCAGGCCTTCAAATTATTGCTTTATTTGAAACAGAACAGAGGGCTGAGGAATTGGAAATTCTCCAATACCCCTTGATGCCCAAGGAGGCAGCAAAATTACAGGTGCATGAAATCCTACAGGATCTAATGCTGCATATATGGGAGGTCTTGTTAACTGTTGCGCCTATAAGTAAACATTTAGGTACCATGTATCAAATTCCTCCATGCCCAGGGTTTGTAATATCTCATCTTCTGTACTATTCCATGGTGATGGAATCGGCAGTGAGATGCATTAACAGTTCTAAGACTCGTTCGTCGGTGCCTCCTGGCAAGGATGCCAGGGCTCTCAATGCTTTGAACACTGCTGTTTCCAGGCTTGTATGCTTGCTTTTAGGATTACATCCTATACCTTTTACATGGGCATGTACCTTTAAGGATGTCTCCAGGGATGTAGGAAACTTTACTCCTATCCTCCCAGATGACAAACGTGTGACTGACTTGAAAATTGTTGAGCAAGCACAGAATGCCTCAAAATTCCTTACTAGGGCCGCCTTTTGATACATTTGAGTCTACCAACAGAGCAACTGCAGTCTGCATAGGTGCTCATAGGATGGCCTGGTTTCAGGCATCAGATCTGGAACAGAGGGTTCAAGACAAGTTAGCCAACAATCTCCAGGAACAAGCAGGAATGTAGTCTTCACATATGGGTATCGTCGGTACCGATGGAGCCTGCGCCTTCCCGCCTTTCCCAACTGTCTCTCTCCAGTTCTTCGTTTTCCGTGGAGCCGGCAGGTCGCACTTCCTGTCACCGCAGAAAATATCCCTTTTATTCTTCTTTTTTGTGGTCGCGTCTGCCTTCCTTCGATGCTACACCGGTACCGCTGGTTCTTTCTTTCTTTAAAAAAACAAAACAAAACAAATGTTTTCTTGGAGTCTTTACTCCTTAGGTGCCACGCGCCATCTTGGGCACTAGGCCCAATTTTCCTCTACTATGGAAAAACCTGCCTCGGGTTTTAAAAAGTGTTCCAAGTGTGGCGGTACCATCTCCGTCACCGACACCCATGAGTGGGTTCCTCAAATGTTTAGGTGCTGAACACTCTCTATCTCTGAGTGTGTTGCCTGTGGGATGATGTCGAAGAGGGGGCGGCAAAACCGAGCTGCTAAACTTAGCACCCTCTTTCCCTCCGATGCAGCATCTGTGTTATCAACATCTTCCAGGGCTTCGTCTTCCTCCCATGGATCTCAGGTAACTAAACATAAGTCTAGCCGGTCCTCAAAGGGTAGATCTCCTTCCAAGTATCAAGATGCCTCTGGTGTTGCCCTTGAGGGACTCACACCGGCAAAATTGCCCCAGTGGGAGGCTTCGGCTTCCAAAGCAACATCGGGGCTCCAGGATGTTCTCGAGGCCCCAACCTCGGCAGAACTACTTGTGCCATGCTCTGGGGTACCGGATGCTTCGCCCAGTACCGATACCCAGGCATCAGCGGCATCGATAGACCAGAGGTTCCTGGCTATTGAACGCAGTCTGGCGGCTCTTCTCTCGGCATCGATGCCCCCGAAACCGCTTCAGACAATTCAGCCGTTACCGGTACTGGTACCGACACCAACATCGGTACCGGGGCCAATTGCAAAGACATCGGCAGGTGGATTACCGGTTCTGACGCAGGCTATGCCCTCCGGTATGGACAAGTCAGTACCGGACCCTGTCGATACCGACTTCGATCAGTACCGGTATCGTGCGATGCACGATTATCTGGACAGGAGATATTTTGAATCCTCTGACGAGTCTGAAGACTCTGACAGCTCTGTCTATACCAGAGTAGTTCTTCCTGAGGATTCTTCCTCTCCTAAACGGAGGATGTCTCCTCCAGAGGATATATCCTTCCAGGATTTTATCCAAGACGTGGCTTGAGGTCTTTCCATTACAGTGGCTCCTGAAACAGAGCCTAGTGCAAAGGAATTGGAGATTTTACAGTATCCCAAAGCTCCCAAGGAGGCAGCTACTTTGCCTATCATGAGATCTTGCATGATCTCATGCTAAGGATGTGGGAAACACCTCTCACCACTTCTGCTCATTCTCGTAGGCTCGATACCATGTATAGAGTTCCTCCCTGTCCTGGATTTCAAAAAACTCAGCTGCCACACCATTCCATGTTGGTGGAATCAGCTATGAGAAGGATCAAGAGTGCAAAAAGACATGCATCCAATCCTCCAGGACGTGATTGTAGAACTCTTGATGCCTTAGAGGCCTGGAAAGTTCGACGCCCAATGCTTTCTGCCAGGATTAGTTCCTACATTTTATACATGGGAATGTTCCTCAAGGAAATTACAGGAGATCTAGAGCTTATGAGCCCTCTCCTTCCTGATGATAAGAGACAAGATTATCTTGTACTTATCAAACATGCTGAGGATGTTTCCAAATTCGTAAACCGTGCAGCTTTTGATTGTTTTGAGTGCATAAGCAGAACTTCTGCTATTGCCATAGGCGCACGTAGGATTGCCTGGCTCCAGGCATCTGACTTGGAACTTTTGGGTACAGAACAAAATGGGGAATATTCCTTGCACTGGGGAGAATCTCTTTGGCAAAAACTGGCAAGAGAAAGCTAATGAGCTAGATGCTGATAATCTCACCTTGGATAGATTATCAAAATCTACAGCGGATCCTGCAAGGAAAAAGTCCTACAAAAAAACATTCTTCACTAGAAAGAAGAAATTCTACCCCTCCTATGCCCAACAGGGGCATCATTCAGGTCAGTCTGCCCAAAAGGGTCAACAGCAGCCTAAACAAAGAAAAACAAAGTCTGATAAGCCTCAACCGGCTCAGCAGACTCAGCCTCCACAGGGGCTTTGATTCCCATCTAGAGAACTTTGTCTTCCTGGCCCTGAACGGGCTAGAATCTTCCACCGTTCCAGGAAGGTTAAGTTATTTTGCCCCCAGATGGGGGCAGATAACAGCAGAAAGTTGGACTCTGTCTATTGTAAGAGAGGGATACAAGCTTCACTTCCTCAGCATGCCCTCTCCTACAATGGTAAGTCAGTTTAATTCTCAGACCTCTCTCAACTCCCAGTTAGATCACGAGGTCAATCTGCTTCTTGCCCAAGGGGCAATAGAAGAAGTATCTATTCATCAACAAGGTACAGGGTTCTATTCCCCCTTTTTTTCCTTATTCCAAAGAAAACAGGAGGACACAGACCCATTTTGGACCTCAGAGAATTGAACAAATTCCTGTTCAAAGAGAAATTCAAAATGATTTCTCTGGGAACTCTACTGCCATACCTTCGGAGTCAGGACTGGCTTTGTTCTCTAGATCTCAGGGATGCATACACTCATGTTCTCATCCATCCAACTCACCGAAGATTTCTTCGCTTTCTATTTCAAGGGAAGCACTACCAATGCAGAGTTCTTCCTTTTGGCCTGGCCTCGGCACCAAGAGTGTTCACAAAATGCATGGCTGTGGTAGCAGCATTTCTCCGCAACCTAAAAATATTCATCTTCCCTTACTTGGACGATTGGCTCATTCGAGCCCCATCAGAGCCAGAGGCCAGGATTTCTCTATCTCGCACAATGCGTATCCTTCAATATTTGGGACTTGTCATAAACTTCCCAAAATCCAACTTAGTTCCCACTCATTCTCTAGAGTTCATAGGAGCCCTGCTGGATACCAGACAGACAATGGCCTATCTTCCACAGTCCCGCTGCCTTCGCATTGTGCAGTTAGCTTCCCAAGCAATGCTAAAGTCTCACCTCACTGCTTGGGAATTGTTACAATTTCTAGGACACATTTCATCCTCCATGCATGTGGTCCCTTATGCTCGCCTCCATATGAGGGCAGCGCAGTGGACTCAGGCGTCAGGTTGCCTGTCAGACAAAATAGCAACCTCAGATCGTCTTCTGTTGTGTCTCCAATGGTGGCAGTCACCCCACAATCTGTTGGTGGGATCCCCTTTTCAGCAACCCCCACACCAAGTAGCTCTTAACAGATGCCTCACAGGTGGGTTGGGGAGCCCATTTTCAAGGCCTCTCTATCCAGGATACCTGGACTCTACAGGAGACCAATCTACACATCAATCTCC
This sequence comes from Ichthyophis bannanicus, assembly GCA_033557465.1. Classification (NCBI taxonomy): domain Eukaryota; kingdom Metazoa; phylum Chordata; class Amphibia; order Gymnophiona; family Ichthyophiidae; genus Ichthyophis; species Ichthyophis bannanicus. Next base: position 674,509,913 of record CM066032.1, on the reverse strand, counting down.
TAGAGCTCAGAGCAATCTTTCTTGCTCTTCGAGTATTTCACACCCAGCTGAGCTACAAAACTGTCCTAATTCAAATGGACAACTAGATAGCCATGTTCTATGTGAACAAGCAGGGTAGAAGAGGCTCTGTTGCTCTGCAACAAAACTTTGCGACTTTGGGCCCTCGCCAGAGAGCGTCAGGTTCATTTCCTTGCAGTGTATCTTCCAGGCATTCAAAACTCTTGGGCAGACAGTCGAGTTCTGTTTCCACACGAATGGTCTCTCCATGCAGACCAGGTGGCCAAAATTTTCCATTTTTGGGGAACCCCGGACATAGACCTATTTGCAAGTCCGCTGAATGCCAAACCTCCCCGGTTCTGTTCCAGAATTCTGGCTCAGGGTTGTCATGCCACGGATGCCTTCCTCCTCCATTGGGGGTCGGGACTTTCTATATGCCTTCCCACCCATACCCCTAATTTCCAAAATCTTATTCAAGCTTCAGAGACAGAGGCCATATGATTCTCATAGCCCCGCATTGGCCACGACAAGTGTGGTACCCTCTGCTTTTACATCTCTCTCAAGCTCCATCTCTGGAGTTGGGATCTGCTCCAGATCTCCTATCCCAGGATGACGGGATGCTGTGGCATCCCAAACCCCAGTCTCTACATCTCAGGGCCTGGTTGCTGAAAGCCTAGAACTTCATGGTCTTAACTTTTCTCAGCAAGTAAAGGATATCCTTTATGCTTCCAGGAAACCTTCCACAAGACACTCTTATGATTTCAAGTGGAAAAGGTTTACCATATGGTGTTCGCAGAAGGGTCTTAACCCTCTTGCAATACCTCTGGAATCATTACTAGAATATCTCTTTCATTTGTCTAATGCAGGGCTTAAGACCAATTCAGTGAGAGTTCATTTGAGTGCTGTTGCAGCTTCTCTCAAGCCTTTAAATGGGCAACCTATTTCCTCTCATCCTATCATAGCGAGATTTATGAGAGGCCTTCTTCTAACTAAGCCTCCCGTTAAGCCACCACCGGTGGCATGGGATTTAAATCTTGTTCTTGACCAGCTCTTGAAGCCGCCTTTTGAACCATTAGCTACCACCTCTTTGAAATTCCTTTCCTGGAATGTTATTTTTTTTATTGCAATCACATCAACACGTCGCATCAGTAAATTGCAAGCATTGGTGGCTTATCCTCCTTATACAAGGTTCCATCATGATAAGGTAGTCCTTAGGACTCATCCTCACTTTATGCCAAAGGTGGTTTCACCTTTTCATTTAAACCAAGCAGTTTACCTTCCTGTTTTTTTCCCAAGGCCTCATGCCTCTAATGCAGAAAGGAATCTTCATACTTTGGATTGTAAAAGAGCTTTGGCCTTTTACTTACAAAGGACGCAGCAACATAGAAAGTCTTCTCAACTCTTTGTTGCTTTTGATCCTATTCATTTAGGTCTTCCAGTCTCCAAAAGGACACTGTCCAACTGGATTGCACAGTGTATATCTTTTGCCTATCAGAGTAAAAACCTTCCTCTTGAGGGCCATGTCACAGCACATAATGTGAGAGCCATGACAGCCTCTATGACTCATCTTCACTCTGTGTCTATCGACGACATCTGTCGAGCAGCTACCTGGGCCTCGGTTCATACCTTCACAGCCCATTACTGCTTGGACAAGGACTCCTGCCGGGATGCCGTGTTTGGTCAGGCTGTTCAATACCTGTTCCATACTTGATGAACTCCTACCCACCATCCCTGGTAGGATGCCAGAGATCCATGGGGGGAAGTGGAGCCTTTTGAGAAGGGCACACAACTTCTGGGGTTTCTCCCTGGCATCTATAGCTAGGGAGTCCCCATATGTGAAGACTACATTCCTGCTTGTTCCTGGAGATATCATGGTTATTCACCTGTAACAGGTAATCTCTGGGAACAGCAGGAATTTAGTCTTCACAACCCACCCACCTCCCCTAGGAGTTGTATCTCTCTATCTCTCCTTTTCTTTCCCTTTCTCGCTCTCTTTGTCTCAGCTTTAAACTCAGCTGGAGAGAGACAGTTGGGAAAGGCGGGAAGGCACACGCAGACGCTGTGGGATCTTCCCAAAATCTTTCTAATTGGACACTGGGGAGCGTTCCCACGCAGGCTCCATCGATACCGACGATACCCATATGTGAAGACTAAATTTATTCTGTTCCCGGAGATCACCTGTTACAGGTGAGTAACTATGCTTTCCTTGCTCTGGTGCAACCCTTTTGGAAAAGGGTTGGAGAGAGAACAGCGGAATTTGAGGGGAATGATCTTACCCTCGAGCACCTCTCCAGGAAAACTTCAGACCCCTCTAGGAAGAAAAACTACTTCTAAGAAGTTTTTCTATTCTAAAAAAGAGATGATATCCTACCTACCAACCATCTGTTGGTTATCAGCTTCAGCAACAACAGCAGAGGCTTCAGGGTCTTTGTCAGCCTAAGAAGGCCAAGACTCCTAAACCCCAACTCGTCAGTAAGCACCTGGTGTTTGACTCCTTCCTAGAGAGCATAGCTATTTGAGCTCTGCAGGGTCCCCAGCACTTGCACATATCAGGCCGCCTTGTGCTTGTATCCACTGGTGGCATCTCATGACAACAGAGGCCTGGACTCTCAACATAGTTAAAATATGTTATCTGCTTCAATTTCAGAGCTTACCCCCAACCACCTCTCCAAGGACTTACCCTGCAAATCCTTTTCTCAGAGGTGGCCATCCTGTTAACTCAGGGGCTATCGAAAGAGTCTCTCCCACTCAAGAAGGCATGGGCTTCTACTCTCCTTACTTTCTTATCCCAAAGAAAACGGGAGGGTACAGGCTTATCCTAGATCTGAGAGATCTCAAGTTTTTCATTTGAGGAAAGTTCAAGATGATTTTCCTCGGAACCCTTCTTCCATATCTTCAGAAGGGCAACTGGCTATGCTCTCTAGATCTCAAGGATGCTTACACACACTTGCTGATCCACCTTCACCACAGAAAATATTTGCGCTTCAGGATACAGCAAGTCCACTACTAGTACTGGGTACTACTCTTCAGGCTATCCTTTGCTCTGAGTCTTCAGAAACTGCATGTCAGTCATTGCTGCATACCTGTGTATGCTGGGGATCTCTATCTTCCCCTACTTAGACAACTGGTTGATAAGGGGAGAATCCCAGAAGTGGTAAAACTATCACAGTGCTCCAAAGTCCAGGATTCGTTCTAATCTTTCCAAAGTCACATTTGGTTTCTGCACAACAGTTGGAATTTATCGGAGCACTTCTAGACACATGTCAGGACTGAGTTTTCCTTTCCAAGGATTGTCCTACACGCCTCATCGAGCTGACCCTCATGATACCAGGCCAAAGCGTCGTGACTGCTCGAGACATCCTACGCCTTCTGGGACACATGATCTCCACGGTACACGTTGTTGCATATGCCCATCTCCACATGAGACAAGCCCAATGGACACTTTTGTCCCAGTGGTCTCAAGTGACGGGCCGGCTCATGAAGATTCATGTAACATCTTCTCTAGTCGACTTCCTTCAGTGGTTCACCCTTTGCACCCTGAAGTAGCTGAATCTATCTAATTGCCCAGTGGAGCATCTACTTCTCCACTTGTCATCCGCAGGGCTTAAGACTAACTCTGTCAGAGTTCATCGAAGGCAGGAAGGCAGCTGTGCAGTGCAGTGCTCCCAAAAGCTCTCCTATTGGGCGCTGGGGAACATTCCTATGTAGGCTCTATTGGTGCTGACAATACCCATCTGTGAACACTGATTCCTGCTGTTCCTAGAGATCACTGTTAAAGGTGAGTAACTAGCTTTATCAATTTTATTTATTGTTACCTAACCATTTTAGAGTCATTTGGGATAAACAGTGTTGGTTATTTGCTTGTCATTTGACTTCTTTTTTTTTCCTGTAAATGATTTTGCACTTAGTAACATTAAACAAAATCATTACATTAGTTATTGTGTTCCTAAATCATTTTTCATGTTCTGGGACCCAGTTCTGTATAACAAGTCTGCTTTCATCATTCTGTCCTGTCTGTTTCTGCATATAACACTGGCATCCATTCTAGATTACTTTGAGTGTTTTTTGTTATCTGATATGCTCTTTCTTACCCAGTCAAAGCTACCTATCAGTGGACTTAAAATTATGCTCAATATTTTAAGAAAAGGTTTGGCTATTGGGAGACATAGATGAATGATATTCATCTGTAGTAACTAAATTAAAACACCTCAGATATTTTGTCCATATTTGTACTGGTCAGGAAACTGAGTTCATTCTTCAGTAATGGGTTTAGATAGTGTACTAGAGAAGGTGATGTACAAGGCATACAAATCTGAAAATGATGCATGGTGCATTAGCTGTCTGTTCATTGTACTGTAAGTGATATAAGCATAGAGCAGATATCTGACACCTTCACCATCTGTGTGATAAAAAATACACGCCAGGTGCAAGGAGTGCTATTTCAGCGTTCAGTTAGCTGAGAACAGGAAAACTTGCTAGTCAATTTGTTGAAGGTGTCCTATAGCAAATAGGTTGAGCGGTATTGTAGCATTTAAATACTTATCTATATTTTCACTGTTAAGCAGCAAGCATGCTGTAAACTCTATTCACTTTATAAGGGTTATTATGGAGTGAAAAGTGTGTTTGGGGGGTTTTGGTTTTGTTTGTTTACCTTTCCTAGACAGGAAATAGTATTTTGGACAGGTAAAGCTTTGCATATGCATAGTGTCTATAGAAAGTTGATACCCCATCTGAATATTTTTCACATTTTGTTAGTGTGTCAGACTTGCATGAATTTATATGAGTGTTTTTCTGTTGACAGCACACTATACTATACATCTTTCAGGGGAGAAATGTGTTATTGGGGGATAAATCACATACCGGAAAAACAGAACTGAAATGCAACTGTTTAATACGTCTCTATCACTTGAGTCCATACTTGGTGGAAGTACATGGTGCAACAGTTACAGCTGAGAGCCTTGAAAAAGGTTTCCATGAACTTTGAACACCTAGATTTGCCAGTATTAGACCATTCAGAACTGTTCAAGTTCTATGACGTTGCCAGTTATCAATATGACAAGAAATCTTTGAATCGTGCAGTGGATTTTCGATTGTCTTGAGGGTGGAACTCTGAGTGGGCCACTGAAGGCCACAACGTTTTGTTGCTTAGTCATTCCAATGCAGCTTTGGCTGTGTGCTTTGCTCATTTTCAAGAGGGAAAAACTTCTGACCCAGTTATAGCGCTTTTTTTTTTTTGTGGATGGCAGCAGGTGTTCATTGCCCCTTCTGTTCTTCCAAGTGCTCCAGTCCTGCTGATGAGACATTTTCCCAATCTTAATGCTTCTGCTTCATAGTAGGGAGGGTATTCTTTGGCTGATGTTCTATTTGGGGCTTCCCCCAAATGTAACACACTTGCGTTCAGTCTTCAGTCCAAAATTGTTCTAGTTTTATCAGACCAAAAATAGTTTTCTAATATGACAGTATGTTTAAATCCTTCATGCAGTGTAGCCTCAAAAAGCAAATAGTATGTTAAAAATTATTAGTGAAGCAATGACGTATAAAATGGCAAATATCACGATACCTCTATATCATTCCAATGTGCGACTGCACCTTGAGTATTGTGTGTCATTTCTGGTCACCTAATCTCAGAAAAGATATGGCAGAGCTAGAAAAGGTACAGAGAATGATAAAAGGGATGGAATGACTCTCATAAATGGAAAGGCTTAAAAGGTTTGGGCTCTTCATCTTCGAGGTGGCTGAGGGGGGAGATATGCTAGAGGTCTATAAAAATCATGCATGGAATAGAATGGATAAAATGAGTTGTTTAACTCTGTTCTTTAAAAAAACAAAACAGACACTAGGGGGCATGTCATGAAGTTAATTAGTAGTACAGGCTTAAAAGGTTAGGGCTATTCAACTTGGAAGAAACGGCTTATTGAAGATATGATGGTCTATAAATTAATGAATGGAGTGGAACGGCTAAATGTAGATCGGTTGTTTTACTCTTTTTGAAAAAGTAGAACGACTAGGGGACACTCAGTGAAGCTACAATGTAGCCCATTTAGGACTAATAAGAGAATATTTTTTTCACTCAATGCGTAATCAAACTCTGGAATTTGTTACCAGAGGATGTAGTAAAAGCTGTTAGTGTAGCTGAGTTCAGAAAAGGTTTGGACAAGTTCCTGGAGGAAAAGTCCATAAACCATTATTAAAGGACCCAGGAAATCCACTGCTTACTCTGGGATAAGCATTTTTTAATCTGTGTACCTTTTTGGGAGCCTGCCAAGTACTTGTGATCTGGATTGGCCATTGTTGGAAACAGGATACTGAGCTTAATGGACCTTTTGTCTGATCCCATATGGCATTCTTATTTAAAACAAATGAACATTTTCTTCACACGAAGCATAATTAAGCTATGGACTAAGTTGCCAAAGGATGTGGTAAAATAGGCTCAACAAACCTCAAGCACCAGGTCGCCATGGTGACTAGAAAATTGGACCTGGTACTGTTGGTCTGAGCCCTAGGTATCTGCCTGTGGGGATCCCAAAAGGCCATAATCATAATCTTATGTATACTGCTCTGAGTGAAGGAGAGAGCGGTATATAAAAACTTAAATAATCATGGCCAAGACCAGCTGTGTCTGCCCCAGCCTGAAAATAGAGTTATGGGGTTAGGCAGGGGCAGTTCGTTGCACAGATGGCTTAAGAAATTTAAAGGGGCAATACGTTAAATAAAGAATGGTGGGGAGATTGGAGAGCAGGGGCAAGTGCAAAGAGGGAGGGAAAAGGAGAGGAAATTGGTAAGGGAAACAGAGATGGGGTGCAGCAGGAGGAGGGGTTGGAGTGGGTAGAAGGAAGAGTGCAAGGGGTTGGAGGGTGAAGAGATGAATGCATGGGAAGTAAAGGGCACAACGTGTATGTGCAAAAGGTGCACTCCCTCTCCTACCACACACACACACTATTGCACACACAGGGGCACATGCATCACACCCATTGCATGCAAGCATGCCAGCACTGCACTCATGCATGCATCTGCTGTGCTGTCCTCTCCACTCCCACCACTGCACCCCCTCACACCGCACCCTCTCGCACCACCATACAGGTAGCTTAAAGGGTCAGTGGAGGTGGTGGGAAAGGGAGATGGAAGAGTGGGAGCCACTGTCTTCTGTTGGCACTGTGCAGTGGCACATTGAGAGCCTGATTTATTAAGCTTTTTATTATTGAAAATGGGAAAATGGTCTTAGTAAATCAGGCTCTAAAACCTAAAAAAGTAACTGCGATACATCTTTCTGGGGGGTGGGGGGCATGTACTCTGAACTAAGTTTTGATAACCAGCTACTAGATTCCAAGAAAATTTGTCAAGGACTGTGGTAAAAGTTAGCGTATCCAGGCTTTCAAAAAAAGTATGAACAATTTCTCCATGGACAAGCAGGAATGAGTCCTCACATATGGGTGATGTCCTCCAATGGAGCCCAAGTGGGAATGTTTCACAGCTTCAATTGAAAGCTTTTGGGAGGCTCCACTGTTCCTGCACGCCTCCTTCCCTCCTGCCGCTGTGGTACCATGATGCCTCAGTCTTCATTTTTACACAGAGCCCAACGGACACATTCCGGTCATTCCCCCCGTTCAAAACTGATTTTTTTCCCCTGCAGGCGGAGGGGGTGTCCTGCGCTTCTGAGTTTCTTTAACATCGCCATTGCTGTTGCGTTTCTTTTACTTTTATCTCATCGGTTTATTTTTTCTTCTTCTTCTTTGCAACTCTTAGATGCCGGTGCCCCAACTGGACCTTGTTTTTCAGCCGCTTGAGTTGGCTGCAGATCAACAGCCAGAAGCTGTTCACATACTGCATTCATCAGCAGAGGTGAATAGGACCACAAATTGCAGAAGTCTAGTCCATCGTCTTTGGCATCGATGACATCAACCTCTTTGGCTTCTGGGGCTGCTCTGGACGTGGGTGGAATATTGACATCGAGGAGTCTCGAGCCCCTTCAGAACCAGCACCCATAGTGCCCCAGAGCATCTGTCATCAATAGATCTCCACCTGGAGAGGAGGACAGATTCGGCTTTGACATCGACGTCGCAGAGTCATCGAACAGAGTACTGACTCTTGTGCATCTATGGAAGAAAGGTCCATAAACCATTATCAAAAGGGACCCGGGATATCACTGCTTGACCCAATGCAAGCATTGTGGAACTTGTCTCTTGGGGAAACTGCTAGGTACTTATGACCTAAATTGGCCACTGTTGGAAACCGGATACTGGGCTTGATGACCTTGGTCTGACCCAGTATGGCATATCTTATGTTCTTATGTACATCGTAACCCATCGGGGTGTGGTGTTGAGAGCACTGAGGGGTCTGTAGGGACAGCCCCTTGACATGGGCCCAACAGGAGGCTCAACCCCCAGATCATCGAGGGGGAACCGACAGCTGGCTGAGAGCCATGGTTGAGCCACAGATTATCCCTGAACAGATACCGGGTAAATTGATCAGAGTAGCCAAAGCCCCACTACCTTCGGAATTGACAGACATGGAGAGGTGCCTTTAGAAAGCTCTCTAAAACCTCATCAAGGTGCTGTTATCCCCACAGCATGCTAGAGCCTCTGTGTTGGTGGTTTTGGCATCGAACAGCTAACCTTCGATCGAGCCTGCTGCCTTCGGAATCTGAGGCTTTCAATGGATTCTCGAGGTGTGCACCGGTAGAGTTTTGGTGGTACAGCATACAGAGGCCTTGACGTCTGCTGCATTGACATCAACTGGCCCATCTTCGGGACGCACCCTTTGCCTGTGAGGGATGCATTTATATTGGGGCATCGAAGGGCCCAACATCTGTGCCGATCTGGCCGATATCCCCCTCTAATGTTCGGGTAAGTGCCCAGGGCACCCATGCAACGAGCAGAGTTTGTGTGCCCTTGCTCCCAATGGAGCTCTCAATTCCCTCGATGTTCAGGCAGAGTTCCAGTCGAAGACTTATCTGGGTAACCATTGGGTTTTGCTAGAGGACAATGCTGCTGGACCTCCATTGGACCTGTTTCATTAGTGGCGTAGGTCACATCCCGAGATCACGGCCTTCGAGGTTGTCGTAGGGCAGGCAAGGCCCTACCACTTTGGTGTGAGACTGAGGCTGGCAGAAGAGTTGCGACCCTGCAGCACTCCTTGACCCCCAAGTGACGGTGCTTATGCATTGCTTTCTATTCAGAGGACGATGAATATGTGCAGAAACCTAGTTACGGTGCACCCAGTCAATGGACAGCTTGACTCCATGTGCAGGGTTCAGAAGGATTGAGAATTCCAGAAGCTGGGCTTCCTCATCATTCCCAAGGTGTCTAATCCATCCCTTTGAGGTCCAAGACTACCAAGTCTCATTCCTCTGGGTTTCATGCTCATAGCCACGTGGACGCTTACTGGATCAGCGGGGACATGTTCTTGCTGAAGCAACCTCGCTGAGCAGCCTCAGTTCCTCTCTTGGGGGGAGAAATAATCATTGTAACGATATTGTTCACAAGTGATTCATGGCAAGAACTGCTTGATCTTCATGGACTGGGTGACCCAGGAAGACGTCATGATGGCGTCAAGACCATCTATCTGGGGTATTATTGCCTTGGATGCTCATCTGATTTGGTCCTCGGACCTGGCACAATTGCTGCTGAGCAGACTGGATAGCATGCTGTACTGTAGAGAAGATCTCTTTGGTGATCAGAATGGAGATGGGGCTGCCTTCATCAGAAAGCAGCAGACCACCCTCCATACTCTCCAGGGTACTTCCAGAACCCAACTTCGCTCCCCTGAATTGGCTCATCAGTGTTAGAGAAGCTTCAAAGAGTTCCACTGGCTCCTCTTCCAAAGGCTGGTGGAAGAGATTTGGACTAGTTCTTTCGGACCATAGCTGTGCTACCAGTACCGCAGTGCGAATATCCTCCGGTTGGAGGAGAGCTCACTCTTTTGGCCTAAGGCTGGCCCTCTCTACCTCCTGACATATGGACTCTATGGGCAGACCAAAGAGATTACAAACTGCATTTTAGATCTCCTAACTAATTGCCTGAGCGGGGCATCCTCCTCTTCTTCAAAGGGGAGACTGTCCTGTCTGGGCTTCCTGGATCTGTGGGATATGCTTGCCCACATACAGATACATATCACTCACTGTAACAGTCTTAGTTCGTCCGGGGGGAGGCAACACTTTCAGCATGAATGTTACCTTTCGGCCTAGTTAGCGCCTCGCTAATTGCCTCACTGGAGTACCTGCATGCTTCCAGTGCTGGGAAAGTTTATCTTCCCCTATCTGAATGATTACCTATTCGAGAATACTACTCCTGAAAAGACTCAGGAATAAACACAATTGGCTGTTTGAGTACTGGGTCTACTAGGGTCTATTTTGCTTACCCACTTCTGGGTCGCCAGGAGTCAGGACTGACTCGAAGGCACACATTGCATTGCATTGTCCCGCCTTCAATCTCATAGATATTCAGGGGAGCTTTACTCAATGACTCAGGCGTGAGCCTTCCTTCTGCACGGTCGACTTAACAGACTGCAGCAACGGTGCAGGGGATTCGACTGAGTCAGTAGGCAGCAGCTGGCCAGATGTATCTGTGCTAAGCTGCATGGCCTCTATTGTGAACTCTTGACAAACCTCCATTGGGGGCAGGCTCGGCAGACTCCAAGAAATCAATGGGATAAGTTGACTTAGTGCTGTCAGTGAAGGGCTGGCTAAGAGGTTGAAGTACTGGCTTGGTAACTAAGAGACCAAATGTCTTTCCTCTGACACTCCTTGTGGCTTGGGCAGGTCACTTAACTCTCCATTGCCTTGGAAGAAAGGCCCGGCAATCTACTTTGTCATACTGCCAGGAAAAAGGAGCTGCTTGGTTGCCAGGAGTCTGCACTAATTTGAAGGCATACATGGCATGACATTGCCTTGCTCTCTCCAGTGCTCTTGTTCAGTCACGGCAATGGTGGAACATCCCGCCACAGTGTGCTCAGGGATCTCCCCTTCCATTCTGTTCCTTTTCAAAAAGTAAACTGGGGGTAGGAGCCATCTCGGTGTGCTTCTCACCCAGGACGCTGGTTCCATCCAAAGTGGTCTTGGCCAAGTCAACGTTTTGGAGATACGAGCTGTGAGCACACTCTGGAGGCCTTCCCAGATTGGCTACCTACCAAATTGTCCTGATTCAGACTGTCTGTTAGTCCCAATGTTCTATCTTAACGGGAGGGGTCAAACAGATTTGAACCTCCTGCATCAGTCATCCAGGTGAACAGGTTGTTTGGGTAGACAGAATGAGTCGCATCCTCTGTCCACATGTGTGGACACTGAACAGAGAGCTTATGCCTCACGTCTTCAAGGAGTGGAGCACTTCCTCAATAATTCTGTTTGCCACTCCACAGTATGCCAGAGCAGACCAGTTCTGTTCTAGGGTAGGATTGTGCAGCAGACTGGCCTCAGATGCTTTCCTCCCACCTGGGGGGGGGAGGGTTGTCTGTACCTTTTTCATCCAATCCCTGCCATTGCAGACCCTCCCGAAGCTCAAAACAAACAGAAGCACAATGGTTCTCATCACCTCCTTCTACCTGTACAGCCTTGGTTCCCTTCTCCACTCATGGACTAATCCAACTGGACCACATGCAGGTTCAAATTCGCTAGAAGGTGGGGTGATGTTGCACCCCGACATCTGGTCCTTGACCCGCATGGCATGGAGGTTGAGAGGTTGTCTATATATCTGTGCATGACCTACTGGCCAGTGGACAGGTCTTTTTGGCCCTCGGAAGGACTTATTTAAAAAAGGTTTTCTTTCTGCAGTGGAAGAGTTTGCTATTGGTTGGAAGGCTAAGCCCTAAACCCTTTCGTCTGTTTCACACAACTACTGTTTGAATATCATCTACACCTCTCGGGGATGATTCTCCAAATGGATTAGTTTTGCGCATACCATGACAGTCATGAACCTCACTTCTAAGCCCAGGGCATGGGGAGTATGATCTCAGTCTCTCAAATTTACTGCTAAGGCTCAGTGTAATACTTGCATTGTGCCAAAGAGAGCCTCCTGCTGGAGTTCATAAGATGTAACATGTATGGGTAGTTTGTCAAGATGTGCTTGAAAATTCATCTTTATCAAGCCTGTGGCACCCAACACAATGGGAAATATTTCATTATCTTTCTGCCACATAATCTTGGTCTCTGCTTGCATTTCCTGGTATTTCAGAATCTTCCGTCTCTCCATGCAATTCAGAGTAGTCGCTTGTAACCAACATCTCTATTATCAATGCTGTTCTGGTGTTTTTCTCCTTAACCACTATATCCGAATTTCTCGCATCCAGCTTTTTATTGGTCAGGATGGGAGTATCTCAAGTGATCATCTCATCATTCTCTGTAATTCTCTTAGGGTCACGATCCCAGTGCTTTTTAGGCACAGTGATGTTGTAGTGTTTACAGAGTTTCCAATGGATGAGACGCGCTACTTTTATTATGTATTTCTGTATAGAAATTTTCTGCCGTCAGAACTTCACAGTCAGCTATGAGGCGAGTCAACATTTCCAGGTCTTTCTTACAGAATCAACATATGTCTGTATTACCAGTTTTTTTTAATGTTCACTGTAAACTATCTCGTCTGTAAGTCGTTGTCCTGGGCTACAGCTATCAACCTCTTATCTTTCGGTTTCAATTCACCCCTCCTTAACTATTCATATGTCTGTTCTTGATCGGCAAAGGGTTCCTGGAATAACACTCTGTATTTCCCACTGTATTTGTGCATCTGCCACTTGTCTTTCCTTGTTTGTTGATTTAATTCCTTGAGGTTTTTTTTTTCTCTTGTTTTGCAAATTCTGTTCCTGCCTTCCCTATGCATGCTCATTCCTCTCTATGTGGGGACTTCGGTCCATCTTCAGTGAGGTCTGCCTCACTACAGATGTAGCTTACCCCCGTTGTGTGGAACAGACATCCATCTCGTTATGTCCTTTTGGATTACGCTCCATGCGGAGGTTGCTTCTCTGAAAACCCCTCTTGCAGCCTTCTGACAGTGTCTTTAGACCTTGATGTGTTTCCTTGACAGCTCCTGGAATCTCCCTTGAATTCTCTCTATTCCTGCTCTCTGCAGTCTGGTCCTGGAGATATTGTTTGGCAGTCTTTTCGCCATGCAAGGGAGTGAGATTGACTCCAACAGTTATCTGCCATATTCCATAATGCTAGTTTACCCTTTGTACTCCTCTTGAATTCCTCTGGGGGTGGTTTTGGTTTCTATCTTAATGAGTCAGCTGTTCAACCAATATTTATCCAAGGCCGCCTGTCTGCTAGGGGGAAGCTGCATGGTATGAGTGTGGCTGCTGGCGAGCTTCTAACTTTTAATTGGAGAAGGCGACAGCCATAGAGTGCTTCCAGATTTTATTCTTGGATCCCAGCGAGCTAGGGGCTGCCTCTCCCAAGCGCGCTCTTGCTGTTCTAGGCGTGCTTATTTTAACTAGGTACTGCATCCATTTTGCTTATGCCCCGGTAGGCCTGAGCCTTCATGGTCATGTTAACATTCACAGGGTCTGCACTATGTCTGTGTTGATGGCCAGCTTGCACTGGTCTCCCGGGGTGAGTTCTGCAAGGTTGCAATGCGCTCTTTGTGTACATATACTCATCTCACTATATTGTCTAGATGGGGATTTCTGTTGTATTAATTAATAGTGACTTCATCCAATCTCCCCTCCAGATTTGGGATGGGAATTAGAATGCAGCTCCCTCCCCCCAGGCCCATTCTCTATGTCCAGGCTACCAAAAAAAGAAAAGGTGGAAGTGACAAATCACTCATTTTATGCATAGCTGGTGGTTGAGGAGTTCTGGCCTCTCGCCATTTTGCAGTTGAGTTGCCCCTGTTGGGCTTCTCGGTGCCCTCTGTTTTTGGTAGCCTGTAGCATGGGAGTCTCATTCGTGAGGACTCCTGCTTGCTCATATAGAAAAGATAGTTATTCACTTGTAGCAAATGTTCTCCGTGAACAGCAGGAATAAGTCCTCACAACCCTCCCACCTCCCTGAGCAGGTGTCTTCTGCTACAGCTATGTTATCAGACTGAGGCATCATGGTGGGAAGTAGGTGTGCAGGTGCAGTAGAGCTTCCCAAAAACTTCCAATTGAGCACACTTGAACGCTTCCCAGTTTCTATCTGAGGACATCATCCATATATGAGGACTTATTCCTTCTGTCCACGGAGAACACCTGCTACAGGTGAGTAATTGCCTTTTCTTGGAAGAAACGTTATTACATTAAGGTAGACTGGGAATCTTTTGTGTATCCCTGCGGATAAGCAACATGGGTTAAATCTAAATTTTTGGGATCCTGCCAAGTAATTGTAATCCGGATTGGCCATTGCTGGATACAGAATACTGGTCTTTATGGATCTTTTAGTCTGATCTAGTATGGCTATTTTTGTGCTCTTTTATATCGGGGGTGTCAAACTTAAGTCCTGGAGGGCTACAAACAGTCAGGTTTTTAGGATATTGCTAATGAATATGCATATGAGATTAACATACACTGCTACCACCATTTACAAATATTTATTTAGCTAAGCTAAGCTTATATACTACCCAGTCTGATAGTTGTGGCGGTTTATAGAGAAATAAGTGAGCCAGTGTGGCTTTACATAGGACAAATAGATAAATGAGGGAGGGTAAAAACATGGGTGTAACTATAAGATAAACACAAATTCAGTGATATTTGATTTACAAATCATATTTAGGAAGTCCATGTCTGTGCAATCTCGTTAACCGCAAAGTAGTTGGTGAAGAGATGTTTTTAGTTTCTTTCAAAAATCTTGAAGGTCACTGATGCCACGTAGTGCAGGGGGGATTGTATTCCACAAAGTGGGGGCAAAGAGGGAGAATGCTCTTTTAGAGGAAGAGCAGGTAGTTTTAGTATTTTGGTGTTGGTATATGTAACATGTTGGCGGAGTTGGATCTTCTGTTTCTGTTTATGGGCGCTTTTGAGATGAGACTTTCAAGGTAGATCACAGAGAGATTGTAAGTCACTTTGAAGGTTGTTAGCAGGGACATGAATCTAACCCTCTCAGAGATGGGAAGTCAGTGTGGTTGCTGCAAGATGGGGTTTATGAGATCATTCATTGATTTATTGCTGAGGATGCATGCAGTGGGTAGGTTGTAGATTTTGGGAGACCTTGGAGAATAATGTTGCAGTAGTTGATGTATAGAGGTCTAAGGGGCTGCAGAAGATTGCGGAAATCATTGTGGTCCAAGAGAATTTTAAGGTGTGAAATGATGCTGTTTGTGGTATACATTCTTTGCAACATTGCTCACATGCATAACAAGGGATAGATGTTGATCTATAATTGCACCGAGGTAACGAACCTGACGCTTGACTTGCAATTTGAACCCGCCAATGGAGACAAAATTTGGTGGTGTAAAATTAGGATTTCTGGTGATGTAGAGGGCATGTCTGTCTTGCTATGATTTTATTGTAAGGTTATGAGCAGGTAACCAGTTGGTAATAGCTGTGAAGCAACTTTCCATATTTGTCATCAGGTGTTTAGTTATATTGATGGGAGCATAGAACATAACGTCATCAGTGATACTGTATGCTGAATTCCCTCATAAAGGTTGTAAAAAGATATTGAAAAGGAGGGAGGATAGTGCTGACCCCTGTGGAACTCCTTGAAGTTGAGGGGAATGGAGCTTATTTTTCTTTGCCTATTTTTTTACTTGTATTTGTCGATTGGAAAAGTTAGGATTTGAACCATTTTATTGTAGTACCCCTTAAGCCAATGGGTTCCAGACATGAATAATCTGATCGGGCGGTATTAAGTCAAAAGCTGCTTTGATATCAAGGAAGACTATTATGAAGCCATCATTGAACTTGTCAATACCTTTAATAATGTTGTCTATGAAGGCAGCCATCGGGGATTCTGCACCATGATTGGGTCTGAATCCAAATTGATGTGTATCAAGAGGAAAATGCGAATCAACATGTTCCTGTAAATTGGATTAAAACAGTGTTTTCAATGATTTTTGCTAAGAAAGGGATGCTTGCAATGGGCCTATAGGATGATGGTTGTTTAGAGTCATTTGCTGATGCTTTTTTCACTGGACGGATAGAAGCCAATTTTAAGGTGAGTGAGTAACATAGTAAATGATGGCAGATAAAGACCAGTATGGTCCATCTAGTCTGCCCAGCAAGGTGGCAAGAGTAGGTGCACCTGCCGCTCCGTGCAGGTCACCCCTCCCCATATCTTTGTTAAGGGGTGAACCCACCGCTCCGTGTAGGGCACCCTTGTTTGTTGAGAAATTAGATAGTTATTTTGATTTTATCTTGTTGCTATAGATGGATCCACTGTCTGGCCCATGCCATTTTGAATTCTGTCACTGTATTTGCCCCCACCACTTCCACTGGGAAGGCATTCCAAGCATCCACCAACCTTCAGTGAAAAAGTATTTCCTGGCATTGCCTTTCAGTTTACCCCCTTGCAGCTTCATGTTATGCCTTCTAGTTTTACAGCTTCCCCGTCTTTGGAAGAGGTTTGTTTGTCCATTAATACTCCTTAAGTACTTAAAGGTCAGAATCGTATCTCCCCTATCCCTCCTCTCCTCCAGAGTGTACATATTTAGGTCTTCAAATCTCTTCTCATAAGGCTTCTGACTCAGGCTCCAAATCATTTTGGACGCCTTCCTCTAAACCGTTTCCAGTCTTTTTACATCCTTTGTGAGATATGGTCTCCAAAACTGAACTCAGTATTCCAAGTGAGGCCTCACCAGTGACTTATACAGTGGCATTAGTACAGTACTTGGGGATATTGTTTTCACATGTATGCTTTTGGCTAGTCTTGGCCTTTTGAAGTGTGGAGTTTTCAGCATTGTCATTGGCTTCCTGATTGCTTTTCTGATCATTCTCACTTGACTGTCCTGTTTGAACACATGTTCTGAGCTAGACAAAGTTTTGGTAGTGCCATAATCTTCCATCAATAACAGTCCTAGCCGTGCTCCAAGGGATATTTAGTGACTTTGCAATTTCTTTACATCCGTCCTCTGTTCTGTCCAGCTTTTGTCCAGGAGCTCTTTTGCCAGCTCCTTGGTGCTCATGGATGGGTCTTTTTTTTTTTTTTCTTTTAAATGAAATATCCAGAGGAGGGAACCAACAGGAATTTCTGAATTTATTCTGTCACATAAGTTAGACAAGTGGGCCAATTCCCTTGTATGCTTTTGAAGGCAATTTGTTGCACCGGAGCATGAACTATATTTAGGATTGCTACTGAAATACAGGGTGAGTGGACACTTATCCAACTAAGCTATTCTAAGTATATTTTATTTGACTGATTTGGGGGTAAGGTGTGGATATATGGAACAAATACTGTTTTAATGAATTTTATTGCAGGCTATAAGATGATACAGTTTGGAAGGGGATAAAGACCACCTGTAACCACTGTAGAGGCAGCATGTCAAACTGTGTAGTAGAAACATTATCCATGTCAGCTGTCCATGCACACATTTGCAGCAAGCAACAGTCAGGCTAGTTTATTCAAATGAAGAGAGATACATTCACCGGCTGCCAACAAGTATAACTTCCCTATCTGGTCAAAAATAGTATTGTATCAGGCTGTTCAGTTATATCTGTGTAATATGATGTTGGGCAGGGGCGGCTCTATCATGAAGCAGAGTGAGGTGGCTGCCTCAGGCAGCAAATTTTGGGAGCAGCAGGAATGCCCTCTCCCACCCCAAAAACAGACCAGTGGCAGCCGCCTCACGCTGCCTTAAAAAGAAAAAAAAGTAAATGACAATCGCGGCAGCAACCTCCCTTCGATGCCGCTGCTTTTCCTATGATTGTAGCGGCAGCGGACCTTAGACTTCACGCAAAGTGGAAAAAAGCACAAAGTGCAGGTTTTGCGACTCTATGCTTGGAAGGCCTACAAATGCCTGCCCTCTCTGATGCAAACAATGCATCAAAGGGGGCAGGCATTTGTATTCCCTCCAAATGTGGAGTTGCAAAGACCCGTGCTTTTTTTACTTTTTTTTTGTTATGAGTGTTTCAAGTCTAAGGTCCGCCGTTGCTGCAAAAGTGGCATACCTTAGACTTGAAACACTAAAAAAAACAAACAAAAAACAAAAAAAAACCCATGTGTCTTCAACTCCAAGCCCCCTCTGATGCATTGTTTGTGTCAGAGACAGTGGGCCTTCCAAGCGCAGAGTCGCAAACATGGGGTGGGGGTTTTTTTTGTGTGTGTTTTTCAGGTCTAATATCTGCTGCTTTTTGTATGCATCCTTTTGTATGGGAGCAGAAGCTGCTTCCACCTCCATGCAAACAGGAAGTTTGCATTGGGCGTTGGAGGGGGTAGAGCCAAACAGCCATGTGGTGACAGAGTTTTAAGGTAAGTGCCGCAGGGCTGTTTGAGGCAATTTCCACTGCTGCAGGTCTTGGAGAGGAGTGGCAGCAGCGGCAATGGACTGCCCCTGGGCCTTTGGCACTCTAGGCTGCCACCTAATTTGCCTAATGGTCACGTCAGCCCTGATGCTTCTACAATATGGATTTCAGGGATGGTTTTTAGCATGGATTAAGGAATTGTATAAAAGGTCCACAGCTCATCTTTTGATTAATGATAAGTTACCTGATTCTCTGGACTTGCAAAGAGGCACACATCAGGGCTGCCCCCTCTGTCACTAATTGTTTGTTTTTACCCTTAGAACCCCTAGCAATTAATTTATCCCCTTTATATGGGTTGATGTTCTTAAGAGTGTGGAATGATGAATATCAGGGGCATAGCCAAGGGTGGGCCTTGGTCCCTCCACTTTAGTTTCAGATCCACCCAGTCAGTGGCACAGAACAGTCGAATGAGAGGAGAATTGGAGGTGCTGTTTAACATTTGCATTACTTTGTGCCCATCCATGTTAATCTCAGGCCCCGCCAAAAAATCAGTGTTGGCTATGCCATTGAATATAGAATTAACCTATTTGCAAATGATATAATTTTTTTGTAAGAAGGATAGGGGACTCTGCCAGTGATTAATATTATTGACCAATTTGGTAATGTTTCGGGACTAAAACTTAACTATGGGAAGTCTGAGGCCTTTGATTTTTCCTGAGTAGGGGGAGGAATTGGGTTGGAACAGACTGTCTAAATGGACTACTGGTAGTATGAAATATTTAGATATTTATGTGGACAGGAATGCACAAATTATGTTTAGTGGGATCTGTCCTTGGCCCTGATGGATAGGATAGCTGTAGTAAAAGCTGTTTTGGCATAATAAATTATTTTGTCTGTCACAGATGATGCAGGTCTGGGTAAAGCAAGCTGAGGAATGCTATTTCAGGGGGATCCTGAGGACACTTGTCTGGAGAGCTAAAAGACCTCTGATAAGTTACTCTAAATTGATTCTGCCTAGGGAGACAGGAAGGCTGAATTTGCTGGACTTAAGCTTCTACAGAGTTGCAGCCTTGATATGGTGAATTCTCAAAACCCATATGGGTTTTTATTATTTACCTTGAAAAAGTTATTGGAAGGCTGGTGCAATCTGCATGTATGTATTTATCAATTTGCTACATGATTGCCAGCTCCAAAAAACAATGCTCGGGGAAAAGCAATATTTTTTTGCTTCCCTGAAAGTGGTAGAATGTTATGAAAAGGAGAGTGCCAGGTATATTGAGGAGTGAAAGGGTAGTCTAATGGTTAGAACAGTGGGCTAGAACCAGGGAAGTCACTGAACCCTCTGCTTCAGGTACGAACTTAAATTGTAAGCTGTCCAGCGATCGGAAAATACCTACTGTACCTGAATGTACCTTGCCTTGAACTTCAGTTTCCTTTCCCTTTCAACTCTGAGAGGTAACTCTGACCCCCTCCCCCCAGAGACCCAATAGGGACCTTACTGACCTCAAGGATAAGGAACTCTAATTTTTTTAAGGAATGATAGGAGAGGGGTTGCAGTTTCATTGGTCATTTGTTGAAATTGTAGCTGAGGTGATTTCCCCCTTTTTAATAGGTAAAATGGGACCTTCCTAACTGTCATCTGTTTAAATATCTGCAAAGTCTCTAATATGTTGCCCTGTGCCAGCATGATCTTCATTTTTCTCCTGCTGCTTCACACCACGGACAATCCCCATTCGGTCTTAACCCACTGCGAAATGTCCTCATTGGTGAGAACTGAGCTCAACAAATCGTTTGCACTTGCGATTCTCTATACCTGGATGAGGCTACCATCCTCGGAACCTGTCTCAATGCCTCTTATACCCCCTCGGTCACTGTACTCCCCAACTCGTCCCCCCACCTTGCACTTAGCTCCTTATAATCCTTCGGAGTCAGACACCGCACCAGTTCCTTATTGTTCCTCCAGTTCAGTCTTCCACCTCTGGGAAGTGTACCTCCTCCTGCAGCTTGGAGACTGGGCATGTCAGAATCGTGACATCACTGGATATAGCCTGCTGGTCTCTCCCATCAGCCCCCAGTGTGTCCAGTCTCCATGCAGCAGGAGGACGTAGTGAGCCTAGGTCCTGGGCTCACTTGAGGAACAGATAAGGAGCAATTTAGTTAGGGTTTAGGTTTACTAAATTTTAAATCACCCTGTTTCTAATTTAAATTGGCAAGGATTAATCACTTAATTCAATTTCATTATCTTAGTTCATAATTTTAATTAAATCCTTAACTTGGGGGTCTGTCCCTTTAAAAAAACAAACAAACAAACAAAAAACCCTCACATCTAGCTTTCTTGCTTTTGGCTGTTTACGCGATCAGTCTCCTCACCGGGTAGGATCTCTCCCCCTGGACTATATGGGGGAGAGCTCCGTGAGCAGTGCCTGCACTCCCTCTCTCTCAGGGTGCGAGCGTCAGCAGTTCTACTCCCCGGCGGCAGCATTTGTAACTCTGCATCAGCGGGAGCAGCTCTTGCCGCATCAGCAGCTCATGGCAGCGCCGAGCAGCTTCACCGTTTTGAGGGGCTGCACTTTTCAAGGTGAGAGCCGGCTTTTCTGTTAAGTTTTTTAAATCACCCTGAGTGGAGGAGTGGCCTAGTGGTTGGGGCAAGGTACTTCAGGCCAGAAGGTCAGGGGTTCAAATCCCACGAGAGGACAGTAACCTTGGGCCGGAAGGACTGGGGTTTCTAGTCCCACAGGTGCTCCTTGTGGTCTTGGGCAAGCCACTTAACCCTCCATAGCCCATGTTCCCGGTAAAATAGTTATCTCCAAGTTATAATGCCCTGTTCAATGTAATTTCAGTTTGTTCAATGTAAACCGCACTGATGCAGAATAGCGCGGTATATAAGAGAATATAATAAATAAAATAAATAAATAAATAAAAATAAGTTTACGTGCCGCAGGTAAGGCCCTCAGGCTCTGAAGAGGTACGCTGCACAGTTAAACAGAATGAGCATTTTGGCGCCAAATCAGGCCCGACGGAGATCGGCGCCATGTTCTTTACTCATTCGGTACCGCGTGGCAGAAGTTGCAGCGGCCCTCGTTTGAGGAAGACATAGGGAGAAAAGTGGCCTCCAGTTCTTTATTTCAGTTTAGTTCAGTTTAATTCATTTCAATTCCCTTTAGTTTGTTTATTTTCGGTTCCCTTCAGTTAGAGGTATAGCTGTTTCTTCAAACAGATTTTTTGTTTCTTGGCAAACCAGTTGGTGGGGATTCAGCTAATGTCATTGCGGCCACAGTGTGTGGTCTGCGGTACTCGCAGAGGCACAGTGGCTGACACCGGAATCTGTCATAGCTGTGCTTCTGTCTCTACCAACGTGGAGCAGCAGATGGAGAATACTGTGGTTTTAGATGCCCGGAGCCCACTGACTGCGACCGGAGATGAGGTGCTGTTGGTCACACTGCCAGGGTCTTCTCAGGAGGGCCTTGTGGGCCCTTAAAGTATGTTACCTACGGTAGGTTCAGGCCCGCAGCTAGGGGATTTTTGTCCGGATTTTGTATTAATTATGCATCAGGCGTTCTGTTTGAGGTGTCGGGAAGTTGCCTGAGCCCTTGCTGATTGCAAATCCTATGCAGCACCTCCGATCTGGGGAGCAGGGGGGTGTTTCGCCAAGGCTCCCAAAGAGGTCGAAGTCTCGTGATCTTTCCCCCCCAGATTTCGAGTGGCACGAGACAGATGAGGCTGAAGTAGAACTCAAGGCTGGTATGGACAAATTGGTAGAAGGAGAAATCCCTGAGCTTGAGGACCAGGCGAAAATTATTCGGGTATTCCAGAAGGATGAACTGTCAACACTTATCACGGAATCCCTACAGACGCTAAATCTCGCTACGGTACAGCTGATGGAAGAAGAGGAAGTGGAATATCCCATAGTCCCAGGTAGTGGTCCCCATTCACCGGGTGGTAGATCGGATGATTCAGGAAGAGTGGTATCAGCCCGAGGCCGGACTAAGGGGTCCGGACCATCAACAGGATCTATCCCTTGGCAGATAAGGACAAGGAGAGGTTCCGTTCCCCACGGATTGATGCGGCCGTCTCAGCAGTCACAAAAAAGACCACTATCCCGGTGGAAGGTAGCGCGGCCTTAAAATATGTACAGGATAAAAAGGTGGATGGTTTATTGAAACAATCCTTTGAGGCTAATGCTTTATCCTTACAGGCTTCCACTTGTAGAGCTTGGGTGGCGAGAGCATGTCTCAGATGATCTCAGCACTTATGCCAGGCTCCGCAACTCGAGCAGGACAGTATCAGGGAGCTAGATCGTCTAGAGTCTGGTTCGGTGTATTTGGCTGATGTGCATTATGACTTGATCAGAGCACTGGCAAATAGTATGGCTTCGTTGGTTGCCGCCTGGAGATCCTTGTGGTTGTGGAATTGGGCGGCCGATGGCTCGTCAAAGTCGTGCCTCAGTAATCTTCCATTTTTAAGGAAAATTTGTTATTTGGAGAAGATCTTGACAAGTTGGTTAAGGATTTAGGAGAGTCCAAGGGCAGAAGGCTTCCGGAGGATAAACCTAAGCAAGGGAAATCTTTGCCAGCCTTTCGAGGTCATTTTATAGATTTCAGGAGATTTCGCACATCTCGCTTGGGTGTTTTCCAAAGGGGGAGATTCTCTTCTAGAGGCCAGGGGTTTTGGGGGTTTTGAGGAGCAAATAGAGGCTATGCAGCGGCTTCCGCAGCGACAACTCGTAAACCACAATGAAATGCAGCTGTTTCCAGTGGGAAGCCAACCGATAGGACGACAACTTCAGGAGTTTCTTCCTACCTGGACCCAAGTAACGTCCGACCAGTGGGTGTTGGAGATCATTCGCAAGGGTTATGCGCTGGAATTGGCAAGACCGGTGCTGGACTCGTTTGATGTCTCCCTGCAAAGGTCAACCGAAAACACTAGCGATTCATCGTACATTAGATCAGCTTTTACAGTTGGGAGCAGTCACGTCGGTTCCTATAGCGGACTATGGCGTTGGTCGCTACTCCATTTATTTAATGGTTCCAAAGAAAGATGGATCTCTCCGTCCTATTCTGGATCTAAAAGGAGTGAATCGCTGCCTTCGCGTACCCCATTTCAGGATGGAAACGTTGAGATCGGTCATTGTGGCGGTGTGCCAAGGAGAGTACTTAACTTCCCTCGATCTCAAGGAAGTGTATTTACACATCCCAATCAGATTCATCAAAAGTTGCTGCGGTTTGCTCTTCCTTCGGGACCTTATCAGTTCCGAGCATTGCCATTCGGTCTGGTGACGGCTCCACGGACCTTCACCAAGATCATGTTGGTGGTAGCGGCGGCATTACGGAAGGAAGGAGTTCTGGTTCATCCTTCTCGACGATTGGTTGATTCGGGCAAAGTCCAAGACCAATAGCATTCAGGTTACAGACAAAGTGGTAAAGTTTCTTCAGAGTCTCGGCTGGGTGGTCAACTCGGCCAAGAGCCCATTGGTTCCGTCCCGGGATCTCGAATATCTAGGGGTACGGTTCGACACTCAGAAAGGAGCGGTGTCTCTGCTGAATCGTCGAGAACAAATGCTTCGACAGTTGGTACGCAGGTTCAGGTCCGATTCGGCGCCCACAGCGTGGAGTTACCTTCGCGTGCTGGGGATATTGGCGGTGACTTTGGAAGTAGTTCCGTGGGCCAGATTTCATATGCGACCATTACAGAGAGCGTTCCTTGGCTGACTTGCTGAGCAAACGGCTTCCCTGCCTGCTTTGGGTCAGACAGTCCCTTCGGTGGTGGCTGCTTCCAGGATCTCTAGTGGCGGGAATGACTCTAGAACAGCCAGAGTGGCTTCCCTTGCTGACGGACGCAAGTCTTGTGGGATGGGGAGCTCATTGCAGAGATCTCTTTGCGCAGGGCACTTTGACCATGTGCTCTCCTGTACGGTCCATCAATTGACTAGAACTGAGGGCGGTCTGCCTAGCATTGCAAACATTTGAAGCTACGGTGACAGATCGGGCGGTTCTAGTACTGTCTGACAACTCTGCGACAGTAGCCTACATCAATCGACCAGGGCAGTACCGGAAGTGTGGCCATGGAAGAAGCAGAGGCGCAGTTTTCTTGGGTAGAGCTTCGACTACCAGCGATCTCTGCAGCACACATTGCACGGAAGGACAATGTGATGGCAGACTTTCTCAGCAGGGTCTGAGTGGATGCCAGAGAATGGGAGTTGCATCTGGACATGTTCGCACAGATAGTTTGAAGATGGGGACCACTGATAATGGATCTCATGGCGACCTTTCAGTCAGCAAAGACAGGTCGTTTCTTCAGCAGACGGCGGGAAAGGATGTCGGAAGGAATCGACGCTCTGATCCAACAGTAGCCGCCGTCAGGTCTCCTCTGTCTTTCCTCTGTGGGCACTCATGTCGAGTAGTGCAGCGGATCGAAGCTCATCGGGGAAAAGTATTGTTGGTGGCCCCGGACTGGCCGAGGCACCCATAGTATGCTGATCTCATTCGGTTGCTCAACAGGAATCCCCTGGATGTTACCGACGTCGGAGAACCTGTTGCTACAGGGTCCGCTTCGAATGCCTCAGGTGGATCGGTTCTCGCTTACGGTATGGCCATTGAAAGGGCAAGGTTGAGGAAGAAAGTTTCCTCGCTCGAAGCAAAGTAGTGATGACTGCTTGCGAGTAACAAGTCCAGGTCTCTGGCATATGTGCGCATATGGCGTATATTTGAGGACTGGTGCTCGCGGAGGCAAGTACGCGCGGCTACAGTATCCGAGTTCCCTTGGTGTTGAGTTTCCTGCAGGATGGATTTGATAAGGGTCTGGCAGCCAGTTCCTTGAGAGTTCAATTAGCAGCCCTCTCATGCTATCGAGGCAAAGTCCAGGGGGTGGCTGTAGGTTCGCATGCAGATGTGTTGCGTTTTCTTAAAGCAGTATCCAGGCTGCAGCCCTCACATAGAATCACGGTCCCACCGTGGGATCTCAATTTGGATTTAGGGACGTTAGCTAAGGAACCATTTGAGCCTTTAGACCAGGCGTTGGTTAAAGATTTAACCTTAAAGACACTGTTTTTGGTAGCCATCTGTTCAGCGAGGCGAATTTCGGAGTTGCAAGCACTGTCAGAGAGCTGTTTTTGTCTTTTTCCAGGGAAAAGGTGATGATGCAACCAGTCCCGTCGTTCTTACTAAAGGTAGTTTCTGTTTCACCTGCACCAAATGGTTTCTCTTCCAACCGTAAGTTCGGTGGAGGGGAAACATGTCGGACCGTAGTTTACGCCATTTAGACATAAAAAGGGTACTACGACAGTGTTTAAAAGTCTCAAACGTTTCGCAAATCGGACCATCTATTCATGGTGTTCGGAGGTCCCTGCAAAGGGGAGGCGGCAGCGAAAGCATCCATTTCCAGATGGATTAAGGAGGCACTTGCGTCAGCATATCTGTTGCAAGGATGCCCGGTGCCAGCAGGCTTAAGGGCTCACTCTACTAGAGCGCAAGCAGCATCATGGGCGGAACACAGTTTGGTTCCACCAGTGGAAATTTGTAGAGCGATCCTCTCTTCATACTTTCATACTGGATGTCTTGGCGGCAAACGATGCCTGTTTCGGGTCGGTGATGTTGAGATCCAGCTGGAAAGATCCCTCCGAATGATTACTGCTCTGTTACATCCCAGAGGTGGAGGACTAAACTGGAGGGATGATAAGGAAATAGAAATTACACTTACCTGGTGATGGTTCCTTGAGGAACTCCAGTTTAGTCCTCATTCCCGCCCGGGGATGCATTAGTTTACGGCGGTTGTTCAGTTGGAAGAAGTGCAAGTCTACAGGTGAGTAGAGTCTTTAATAGCTGCTTACTCATTTCCATTTGTCACATCTCTTTTCTGTCTATTTTTCTCTCTTGACCTTGGCTAGGCATAGGGCGGAAAAGAAGATACAAAATGCAGTTCCCTTCTTTTGGGAGAGGGAGGCTTAGTTGTTAAATACTCAAACTGAACACATAACCTAATGTATCAGGTTTAAAATTAAAATAATAGCTACTTATTTGTTGCTCCTTTGAGTCTGCTTTGTCAATAGTTCACTGGGGGCTGATGGGAGAGACCAGCAGGCTATATCCAGTGATGTCACGATTTTGACATGCCCAGTCTCCAAGCTGCAGGAGGAGGTACACTACCCAGAGGTGGACTAAACTGGAGTTCCTCAAGGAACAACAATTACCAGGTAAGTGTAATTTCTATTTTCTTGGCCAGACTAGATAGTGAAATGCTCTCTCGGTCTCCTGTTTCAAAAAACAGAACCCGCGCAGGCCACTTACCCCCAAGACTGTTCCCCGGAAGGGAGTGGATATAGTGGCGCAATTGATAGTAAGCAAAATATTGGGGCCTCCCCAATTTAAACTCCCTACAAAGCTCTAGGAGAGGCTTTGTTGTACCCTCGAGAGTGAGCACATTGCCCACACTTTCCAATTGTCCATCCCTGGGTGGAAGTCAGGGTTGCCGCATATTGGTAGGAACCTGGAGGACTCTGAGGTACCTTTGTGCTAAATGGAATATATCAGCGAAGTCTGCCACACTGGCTCAATTAGCAGGCTACGATGTAGCCTTTGCGGCACCTCCACTCCTTCATATGCAAAAGTGCCATCGGTGAATATAGTTTCACAAATTCTTCTTCTAACTAGGGGTAAATTGCTCCGTCTGCCCTATTCAATCTCTCAGGTGTCTGAGGGTACCCGCACTTGCATAGCTGAGAATATTTGGGATCCCCACCCCTCCCTGGGCCCACGAGCCCTGAAGCCGAGAAAAGGGTATACGGGCCTGTCCCACCTTCTATAAAACTCTCCATAACTCTTATTCTAAATGTTCCACATCTCGACGGAGGAGGTGCGAGTGCAGAGTCTGCAAAACATAAAGGAGCTTTGGGAACAAAACCATCTTAAATGCTGCCACCCTCCCCAGCATTGACAAGGGCAGGGGGGCCCAGTCTTTCATCTTATTAATGTGTTCCATTACTTTAGCCCAATTTCACCTATATACCTGGGTGGGGTCCTGTGGCAAACAAATCCCCAAGTATTTAAACTCGCTGTCCATCCACTGTAGTGGGAACTGTTGTCCCCACCGCTCCTGTACCATGCTGAGAGCATCAAGCACTTCTGATTTGACTTGATTCAATTTTAACCCCACCAGCTTCCCATAGGAATCAGTAGCTAGTAACTATGTAGTGCAAATTCGCGGGTTAGTAATATGGACCAAAAATAGTGAAATTACTCTATTAACAACAGCACCTATTAAAAGGAACCATATAATTGTGGGAGTACTTCAAAAATTCACAAACTTTAAAATAATGGCTCAGGGACGTCTGATTAGGATGCCATTTACCAGGATCAATACTGTGGGCTTTGAGTAAAGAGTATGAACTTGCTGTATAAAAGTCTCTCCTAGCCCATAATGAGTGAAAAAGATAGTCCCACTGGACCCCATCAAAAGCCTTTTCGGCATCAAAACTAATCAAAAGCGAGGGGATCCGCTTCTCTCGTACCCACTCCAGTGAAGCAATAATTCTCCTCATATTTTTAGCTATACACTGCCCTTCACAAAGCCTATCTGGGACTCGTGTTTCAATTGATGCAGGAGTCCTGCCAACCTATCCGCGAGGATCTTAGCCGACAATTTGCTATTGAAGTTAAGCAATGAGATGGGCCGGTATGAGCCTGCCCCATCTTATCCCTCCCTGGCTTCGGTATTAACGTAATATATGCTTGGTTCCCCCCCCCCCCCCCCCATGTAAATGTTCCTGTTTCTATTCTGGCCTGATAAAGTGCCACTAATGTAGGCACTAGCTCCCCTGCAATGTCTTGTAAAATTCTGCTGTGAACCCGTCAGGGCCAGGAGACTTGCAGCCCTGCGCCTTAGCAATACCTTTCTGGACATCCTCAAATGTTAGGGGAGCCCCCAGCTTCTGAGCCTGCTGTTGAGATATTTGAGGAAGGGAACACTGTTAGATATAGGCCTCTAGTCTGTTGGAGGAACCACTTTCCGCTGTGTACAATTTCTTGTAAAACGTTCGGAACATATTAACTACCCCTCTATTATCTTTACATACTCGACCCCTGTCCTCCCTCAAGATCAGCACTCCTTGCAAACATCTAGCCAGCAACCCCCCTATTCTAGTCCCATATTCTTGTAACTGGAACTTGTAGTACATATGGGATTCTTTTTGCATGCTGGTGTAGGACCTCGTTTAAAGTGGCTTGAAGTTCTAGGAGACATTCCTGGGAATTTCCCTGGGGATGTATGGCATAGAATCATCATGCCCTCACAACCTGCTTCTCCAATCTAAGCACCCATGCGTTCAATAGATGTCTCCTCCTAGAGACATACGCCATGATATTCCCCCCTTAGTATGGCTTTTGCAGCTTCCCAGTACAACTCAGGCGTGTCCTGCTGTTGCTAGTTGTGTGTTTGATAAGCTTGCCATCGATCCTTCAGGAACATCTAAAATTGCTCGTCTTTATATAGCTCCAGTGGGAAGCGCCATATGTGTTCACTCATTCGTTGTATGCCAGACCAACTCTAGCCAGATCATTGCATGATCCGAGATTTCTCATGGCCCAGTCTGGACCCTTTCAACCCTTGTGAACAGGCTTTCCAGGATAAGAAGATGGTCTATATGGGCACGCGTACCATGTGCCCTCGATAGGTGGGTATAATCCCTCTCCTGCTGGTGCAGGAGTTGCCACGGGTCCACTGAATGTAATCTCCACACAAATTGCCCAAGAACTCTGGAGACCTGTGCTCTGGCACCTGAAGCAGCCCTGGAGGTATCCATCAGTGGGTCAAGAATCCCACTCAGGTCACCTCCCACTGCTGTTGCCGTAAGTGGCAGCTGTTCCATCTGAGAGGCTATCTGTACATAAAAAGGCATTTCTAAACTGCTCGGCCCATAAATATTGCTCAAAATTATTGGTTGACCTTCCAGGTTCCCGTAAAGTATAATATATCTGCCTTTAGGGTCTGAGAGGAGTGCTATATTGCATTGGTGATGTGTGAGCTCACAAAGGATTTTATACCTTTTTAATGGGGGAACCTGTGCCACATATGTTCCAAGAATGGACCCTCAGCCTATTCCCATTCTCACCCAAGCAGCACTGTGTAGCTCTACCTCCTTTACTGCCCAGGCACCCCCCCCCCCAGCCTAGGGACACCCCTAGTCCCCCCCAGATTATTATAGAAAACTGTGACCATATTGCCGCCCTCTGTATTTGTATCTAATAAAATCCCCCTCCCTCCCCCACCCAAGCAATGAGGATCGCTGGCATTCCCTCCTCTCCCTGCCCCCCCACCTCCATTTCTCGATCCTCTCTTCTCATCTTGATCATGCTATGGTGTTTGAGGGACTCCCTCCACCCTACTCCCCCCCATCTTGCCCAAATAACTCCACTTCCGCTGCCCCACCTGCTCCTCCCCCTTTCTGAACCCCCACTGAAGGCAACCGTCACTTGCATATGTTCTGGTGGGCTTAGGAGAATGCTTTTTGTCTTCTTTTACCCTCCAGCAATTTGTCCCATCCTTCTGTTCAACCCTCCCTCTCTCCCCTATTATCTCTGTGTCCTCGCAACTTTTCCTCCTACCCTCTCTCCCTCCCAGATCTCCTGCCCTACCCCTCTTTCTCCCTCCTTGTACAACCTTGTCTTGGTACATGCAAGGGTCTAAGAGAAAAAGTTCATTAAAACACACACATTTCAGGCTCTCCAATTCTCCTTCATTCAATGACACTGTTCCTTGTGAGGGCATTCTTCTGTCAGCAAGACATGATACCTCATAATGCCCATCTCCTGTGTACATCTTGCCCCACCACAGTCCATTTTCCTATGATTTTAGGTCAGCTGTCCTTGCGCCTTCATCTGCTGTTCCAAAAGTACACTAGGAGTCTGCTCCCGTCGATGCCGGCCGTAGCTCCGTCAGATGTTTTATGGCCGCCGCTGCGGAGTCAAAGATTCTCGCCATACTGTTCATTAACCTTGAAGCGGGCAGGGTAGAAGACCATGAACCTCACTTTATGCTCCACTAGCTGCTGGTAGACCACATAAGCTCTCCGTCGCCGGCTCAGCTCTGCAGAGTAGTCTTGAAAAATCCTTAAATGAGAGTCTCCATGGTTAATCGGGCCCTTGTTCTTTGCTGCCCGCAGTATCAAATCCTTCTGAGCATAATTTAGAAACCAGGCTATAACCAAGCATGGTTGGCGATCCTCTGGTCTCATTGGGCCCATTCGGTGTGCTCACTCAATTATTGGTGTCCCACGGTCAGCTCCGAGTGGCAGGACCGTAGGCAGCAGCATTACCAGGTACCCTTTCAGTTCACCATCTGCAACTGTTGTAGGTATTCCTGCAAAACGCAGGTTATTTCTACAACTTCTGTTCTCCAAGTTGTCGATTTTAGCAGCCTGCGCCTGCAGCCGGTGACTCTTCCGCGCTTGAGCCTCCGATACCTCCTCGATCTTTCCCATGTGCTGCTCCGCTTCCTGTAGACTGCCAAACGACTCAAAGATTTTATTGAAGGCCTCAATCCTGCCTGCAGTGTTTCCTAGTTGCTGTGACAGGGCTTCCACCATCGCTGCCGTTACATCTTCCACAAGGGTCGCCTGGGCTGGGGATTTCAGGGAGGATGGCTGTTCTGCCATTTTGGGGTTTCCTGGCGGGATGATTTCATTCCTGGTACACTTTGCATCTGTCTAGTTCTGTGCCCTACAGCATATTCTCTCTACTTTCAGATTTAGCCTGTTTATTCTGCTGCTTTGGGGGGGGTTCTGGGGTTTATTGGAGAGGGCCCCTCCGGAGCGAGAGCACAGCACGTCTGCTCTCCCTCAGCACATCATGTGATCTCCAGAGATGTTAACTTAAAAGAAATGCAGTATAAGATTCTGTGCTGGGCATATATTACAAATGGAAAAGAAGCCCAAATGAAACTGAGGTAGTTAAAATTTGTATCATATGCCAATATTCAACTAGGCACCTAGACATCCCTTCCTAGAGTGTATGGCTTTAAAAGATCTTTGGGCATAAGTACTTCCAATTAAGGAAACTTTGCAGACTAAAATTAAGTGGACATATAATTTATTATTACTGGGGGATCACATACCTGCCTGTGTGGTTAAAAAAAAAAAAAAAAAAGGTGAAGCAAAGATTTTACCATAGTGGCCTTGCTGCTGGTGAGGAGATTGATTTTGGGTATGTGAACAGAGCTCCAGGTATCAAAAGTGGAACAATTTTAATGCTTGAAGTTGGATCGTTTGAGGTGAGAGACTGTGAGAGGAAGAACAAACTTGAGTTGCCTTTTTTTTTAAACAGCTGAGATCATACCATGCTATTAATATTGAGAGATGAGTGAATGTGTATGAGCAGTGGGCGTATTTTCATAGGATAGATGGCAATCCAGGTAGAGTTCTTCATTTTAGGGGGTTATTTTAGAAATCTTATTTGCGTTTTAAATGTGGATGTGGTGGCAGAACAACGTGCAAGAAACATCCATGTTGTAAACGCGATTTTGGAAAGGCCACAATATACATATTTTTGCTCTATTACTACTACTGAGCATTTGTATAGTGCTACGAGTCGTACACAGTGCTGCACACATACATGTAAAAGATGGTCCCTGCTCATCAGAGCTTACAATCTAGTTAAGACCAACACAGTAGCTGTAGACATGGGATACATCTTCTAGGGGAAATGGTAAGGGAATACAGAGGAGACCAGGCAAGTCAAGATCTGAAAGCAGCTGGGTAGGTGAATTGTAAACATTTTACTGGGAGAGATCCTGGGAGTGTTCAGGGCGCAGCCTGGGCAGGGCAAAACATATGCATAGGTCCCTTTCACATAAAGGATGCATGTATCCTTACAATACACCCAAATGATCAACACACCAACACACAAACATGGATCATCACCAGATCTCATATTCGCACCCAATTTTCTAACGGACAATGGTAACATATCTACATCAGATGTCACCCCGTCCCATGGTCAGACCATCACATAATCAAAACAAAGGTCATGCCACAAGGACAAAACCATGACAAAAACCCAGACAAACCAACAGCACAAAGAAGATTTAAAAGCTTCAATAAGGACCAATTTCTCAAGGACACGATACCGCACCTGAATATGGAAGAAAAGGATTTAGACAATCAAATTAGTAAATGGAACAGCATCAATGCAGCCTCCAAAGCAACCGAACACAGACCCAAGAAAGATCACAGCACTAGGGCACATCACACACCCTGGTACTCAAAAACCATACAGATCAAAAAAGAGAACTCAGTAAGTTAGAACGGCAATGGAGACACACCAAGTCTCCCAACAAACAGACTCTATACTTAGCAAAACAAAAAGAGTACAACGATCTCATCAACCAAACAAAGAGAGAGTACCACACCAACCTCATACTCAAATCAAACAACAAACCGAGAGAGCTCTTCGAAATTGTGAAAACACTCACCCAGGAGAACAAATCAGACAGTGAAGTGCAAATAGACCCACAAACATTCGCAGACCACATCCAAGACAAATTCCACTCAGCTCCACGAAGGAATACTAACACAAGCACCAAACCAACCACCACCCCAAGAAAAACCTGGGACAAATTCAGCAACCCATCCACAGAGCAGCTCTCACACATCACCGCCTTCAACACAAGCACGGCCCCAACAGACCCATGCCCAGTCACATGGATCAAAACGACAAAGTCAAACTTCATCCACACCATACACAACATGGTGAAAAGTTCTCTAACACAAGGTATCATGCCAGACCAGCTAAAATGCGCCACAATAAGACCAATCCCGAAGAAATCAGCACTCGACAAAAACAACCCAGCAGCCTACAGACCCATCTCAAGCATCCCCCTACTGGCTAAGATTATTGAGAAAGTGGTACATCATCAACTACAAGACCACATCGACAACCATGCACAACTCGACCACAACCAACACGGTTTCCGCCCCAACTATGGAGTTGAAACACTCCTGCTATACCTCTTTAACGACATACTACACCACATAGACAACAGCAAGAACGGAATACTCATGATCTTCATTGACCTATCATCAGTGTTTGACACAGTCGACCACGGAACACTACTAGCAAGACTACAGAACATCGGACTACACGGAGCCACACTGAGATGGTTCCACTCTTACCTAACGGACAGACAGATACAGGTCAAGATTGGGCCCAACACATCCCAACCCATAAGTCATGCAAGGCGTACCCCAAGGATCCGCACTATCAGCTCTCTTATTCAACATCTACATCCAACCAATATGCAACATCATAAAAGAGCACAGGATAAAATACACAATCTATGCGGACGACATAATGATATACACACCAATCACCCTCGACAACCCAGACCACACCAAGATAACAGACTGTCTCACACATATGAACACCTGGTTTCAAGACAACATGACCATAAACTACAGCAAGACCGAGGTGCTAATCATCACACGAAACTCCGACCTCATCCCCCCCCCCGCGACATCAAGATAGGCACCACAACCATACCCATACAATCAGAAGTGAAATACCTCGGAGTGACAATGGACAAAGAACTTAACCTTCAGTCCCACATCAGCAGAACCACCAAAAATGCAAACCACAGGATACGACTAGTACGACGCCTCAAGCCCCTCCTCACTCAGGAACACTTCCGCACAGTTTGTCAAGCACTAATAACCCCAATCCTAGACTTCTGCAACCCAATCTATCTAGGTCTAACGAAACAGACACTAAGACCATTGCAACTGGCACAAAACACTGCAGCATGCATAATTGCTGGCACCACAAGACAAGAACACATCACACCCACCCTAAAAGAGCTCCACTGGCTGCCTATCAGTGCCCACATTAGATACAAGACAATCATAAACATTTTCAAAATCCAACATCAATCATCAGCTTTCAGCCTACACCCACTCATACAACCAGACAACAGCACAAGACCGAGAAGAGGCACATCCAACCATGTCAACACACCTAAAGATAGCAACAGGGTGCGCAAGGACACCGAAAAACGAGCCTTATCAAAGGTGGCACCAACAATCTGGAACGCCCTCCCCGACGAACTGCATTCAACAACAGACCTTAAGGAGTTCAGGAAACTACTGAAGACAACCCTCTTCATAGAACGCTACGGTGACATTATTTAAACCATGCAACAGACACCTCAATTCCCCCCACATGTCACTATAATTGTAATTAAGCAAGGAACTGATACCCATAGCATTGTAAATAGCGCACGCTGTAAATAGCACCACAAGAATCAACGTCCAGACACACTCACACGCATACACTACTCACTGCATGTTCACACTATACACTGTATCTTATTGATTGTTTGCTGTTCAGACCGTCTTGATTGCAGGATAAGGCGGTATAGAAATACGTTTAAATAAATAAATGTATAAGCTGAACTTGCCCATGCCTACATTTTAAAACTGTTCCTTGACATGAATAGGTATTTCAAAAGTGCTTCTTTAGGCTATCTCTTTATAGGTGAGATTAAGGGGGATATCCTCCTTAATCTCCCAGTATGTATTTCCCCCTTCTAATTGATACAACTTGAAGGTGGAGTCCTCTGTAGTTCATTAGCTGTATCTTCACATTTAGGATTGCAAAAATGGCTGGGATACACGTGTAAGTTCAGCCATACACATTGATGCATTGTAAAATGTTGGCACTTATATGTCTAAGTTGCCAGGGTCCCTCCATCTGTTTAGGAGAGCCATTGCTACCCACTGTGTCTCAGTTGTAACATCCACATTTTTTCCAAAATGTCTTTTTCCATATCATTCTGCTAGACCAATCAAGTCGCGAGTTATGTTCCCCTACCAACAGCTTGGTGGAGACAAAGAACCAATGAAAAGCACAGATTTCAATGACATCACTCTCATGCCTCTATTCGCTTCAAGCACTTGAGGTCCCTCAGTATTTCTTTTTCTCCAAAAGATGAGGGATGGATTTTCTCCTCTCTGAAGAAAATCTGAGGATTGAGAGGAATAGAGCTTGCATAAATGCTCATGAACGACCACCTCAAGCCCTTAAGGGGTGATTCTCTCACTTCAGCGTGATGTGGGAGGCTCCACTAGACTGCGGTCTTTTTGGTAGCCATAGGAGGGAAAATTGGTTCAATTCCATGCTCTTAGCATGACAAGGGCCTGTTGAGTAGCCACAGATTGGAAGGATTTGGAAGAATCCAGAAGAGTACAGCAGCCTCTCACAACCTAAGTGTCTCCTCCTCTCTCCTCCATTCCCCCCTGCTCTCTCCCGAAGATTGCAGAAGGCTCTCAGAGGGATCGGCCTGCCAGCTACCTTTCACACAGTGCTGTTACAAAAGCATGTTCAGTGGAACAGTTTCAGGGGAGTACAGCTGAATCCAGCATGGATACTACGCCTGGTGCTCTTAAGGGGTGAATACCAAGGCTTGAGATTGTCATTGTTTTTTTGGAGGATCCCATTTCTATCTCCGAGGGATGCAATTCGGGGTGGACTGCTAGTGACCATTGATGCTTTTTGGGGGTTTTCTGCCATTTTCTGCCCATGATAGTAACATTTTTGTCAATTGTGCATCTGGGGGTCGAGCAGTCCTAATCCAAGCGGCTCCAATGTGTGCTCCTTCCTTAGCGCCTTAACGTGCATTATATATAAGTGCAATTAACGCACGATTTCAGGCCAATGCAGCCTTAGTGCATGCTCGTGTGATACTTACCCTAACTCTCTATGCCTTATTCCAGGACACGTTGTTCTGACCTGTGGCAAGCGAGGAGCCTCATACTTGGATTCTAGACTTTGCCTTCCTGTATGGCAGCTTCAGATTCACCCCTGAAGGCATTTCTTTTCCCCCTCAGCCTGGGTACACAGTCCGCCCTTACCTGCCTCAGGGCAGGAGGTGCAGGATGGCATTAAGGGTAAGGATATTCAGCCAGCCAGAGGTTCCGGCGACCATGCTGTTAGACGCTCTTCATCCTTGAGGAGGTTTGTGGTGGCTAATACCCCCTGGTGTTGGGAAGCCTTTTCTGAGAGGAGAGTTTCCGGAATCTGGGTTGCCCTTCCTGGAATGCTTTTGCAACAGGCCTGGTCCTTCTGGGGTGGAAATACAGACCTTGTGGCCTCTAGGTGCCTCCGGATGCAGGATTGAAAGTAGAAACCCTGTTGAATTACCTTGGTTAAGCCTTCCCAGCTTGGGACACTCCCTGAAGATGAACATTTAGGAGCTATCTGAGATGTTGACTAAGATTCATACCCAGATGAATCAGTATTGGTCTCTGATGTGGATAAGGACGCATTCTCCTTTTCAGAAGATTATGCGGAGACTGGCTTAGCCAAGGTAATCCAAACAGAAGCTAGTATACGTATGGATATGGTGCCTATTTGAGCATTGGTGGTGTGTGTGGCATGTGTCTCCTGAGGCACCCAAGGTGTCCCTGTTGGCCTTTCTGCAGGATGGCCTAGAGAAGTGCTTCTCTCTTAGCTCCCTGAAAC
This sequence comes from Ichthyophis bannanicus, assembly GCA_033557465.1. NCBI lineage: Eukaryota > Metazoa > Chordata > Amphibia > Gymnophiona > Ichthyophiidae > Ichthyophis > Ichthyophis bannanicus. The sequence goes on along the minus strand of CM066032.1, from coordinate 674,473,116 downwards.
ATTCAGGTGGCAGCTTTGGCCTGGGTTCATGATCCGGTGACTGGGAAATCCTTGGCCTTGCACCCAGATGTCTCCCTTTTCTTCAAGAGGTTCAACATCTGCATCCTCCCCTTCGATCTGTGATCCCTTCCTGGGATCTGTGTCTGCTGTTCGTGAGCCATTGATGTATACTACCTTTAAGGATGTGATGCTCAAGACTATCTGTCGTCTTGGTCGCATTTTGTTCTGCAAGGTGAATCTCTGAGCGTCAGGCTGTGTTTTGCTGAGATCCTTATCTGACTTTTTCAATTGAGGCCATTTCATTCAGCCTGTGCCTGCCTTCCTTGCCTAAAGTGCTGTCTCCCTTTCACGTAACCCAGGTGGTTTGCCTGCCCTCCTTTTCTAAGGAGCAGTGTCAGTGGAAACATAAGGATCTTCACCCTGTAGAAGTCCGGAGAGTGCTTCTCTGGTACCTGGAGGTTACGAATTCCTTTTGTGCTATTTAATGGTCTGTGCAAAGGTGAAGCAGCGGCCAAGTCAACCTTGGGGCGCTGGATTAAGGAGGCTGTGGCCTCAGCGTATCTGTTACGGAACCGGTCAGTTGAGGCATCATCACAGATAACATGTTGAAACCCTCCACCCAGTGTGCAGTGGTGGCCAAGGAAGCAAATAGAATGCTAGGAATCATAAGGGAAGGAATGGAGAATAGAACAAAGGATATTATAATGCCTCAGGTATCATTACATTGTGACTGCACCTTGACTATTGTGTGCAATTCTGGTTGCCATTTCTTAAAAAAGATATAGCAGAATTAGAATAGGTACAGAGAAGAGCCACCAAAATGGTAAAAGGGATGGAAGGATACCCCTATGAGGAGAGGCTTAAAAGGTTAGAGCTCTTTAACCTGGAATAGAGATGGCTGAGGGGAGATATGATAGAAATCTATAAATTAATGAATGGAGTGGAACAGGTAAACATGGATCAATTGTTTACATCATCAAAAAGTAGAAAGACTAGGGTACATGCAATGAAGCTACATTGTATCCCATTTAAGACTAATAAGAGAACATTTTTTTACTCAATGCGTAATAAAACTCTGGAATTTGTTACAGGAGGATGTAGTAAAAGCTGTTAGTGTAGCTGTGTTTAAAAAAGGTTTGGACAAGTTCCTGGAGAAAAGGTCCATAAACCATTATTAAAGAGGACTCTGGAAATCCACTGCTTGCCCCAATACCAGCATTGTGGAACCTGTGTGTCTTTTTGGGAATCTGCTAGTTACTTGTGACCTGGATTGGCCACTGTTGGGGACAGGATATTGGACTTGATGGACCTTAGTATGACCCAGTATGGCATATCTTATGTTATTTTGCATGTCCATTCTACCTGAGCACAAGTGTCCTCATCGACAGAGCAGAGCTCAGTTGTCCCTACAGACATTTGTCAGGTAGCACCGTGAGCATCACTTTCCACTTTTGTCAAGCATTACCGCTTGGCTGTCCATGTGTGGGTGGACATGGCTTTTGGCTTAGGAGTTTTATAAGCTGCTGGTCGTCTTCCCACCCAGTGGTGCTGTAGCTTTGGTACATCCCACTTGTCCTGACTAGTCTAGCAGGACGATATGGAAGGTGATATTTTATTTACCAGATAATGTCCTTTCCTTGAGTCCTGCTAGACCATTCGAGGGCTCGCCTCTGAAAGTGTATTGCTCTGTTCTTCTTCTGCTGTACCCTTGGGTCTGCTATGATTTTCATACTTGATTCTGCAGGTTCACCTTCTACGGACTGCCTTCTGTTTGTTTTCCTATACATAGTTCTCTACTATTGATTACTTGTTGTTGCCCACGATTGAGGTTGTGAGGCTTGCCATGTTTTCTCCTATATGCTTTGGGACAAATGCTGAGGGACCTCTGGTGGCTGAAGCAGATAGAGGCATGGGCATGATGCCATTGAAACCTGGGCTTACTAATCATCAGTCTAGTCCAGTACTTGTGGGTTATCTCTGTCCACCTGCAGCTAGGAACTGAGCATGTCAGATTTCTGATGTCACAGTAGAAGAGCTCCCTTCTTAGGCACCAGAAACCAGTGTATCAGTTCCTAACAGCTAGGGCAGGAGCTTCCACATGACTGAGGTCCACTGGGTGAACATTGGCTCACTGTTACAAGAATAACCTACTCAAAAAAAATAAATAAAAAGGGATTTATAGCAGGAGAGCTGAGTGAAGCATACAGGTGAAGCTTCCCTGAGGCATACTATAGTTTTTGGCTCAGCCATTTCTGTGGTTTTACAGTGGAGAAGAGCAGGAGTCGGGGCCTGCTTGCCCGATACCAGGCCCTAAAGTGGATAAGGTACAGGGCAGGAGTTAAAAACTTAGTGGTCTGGGTCCTTTTCCTCCCCAGCCAGATGGCACAGTACTTTTGAAAGGGTACCTTGCTGTCTTTGTATCTGACTGTTCTTAATAGAGCCTTACTGGTGTGTGTGCTGTACCTTGAAATTTTAAACGCAAACAAAAAGATTGCTGACATTGCAGCATCACTCAACATCGGTCCCGATCTCTCCTCTTCTTTTGACTGACGTTTTTTGGTAAGTTCTGGACAGTTTGGCATTGTTTAGCTCCCTTTCTTGATCCTCTGCTTCTTTTTACTTCAGTCCATCGATTGGTGTGGGTGGGGTGTTTTTTCATTTTTTTTTCATTGACGTCAGTAGCAGTCGGGCTGTTTCTCTGCTTGATGCTGGGGGAACGGCCACGGATTTTGTCAGTAAAAGGGGTTTAAGCTTTGAGGGAGCTGTGGTTCTGATTCCTTTTCATTCCGGAAACATGGAGGGAGAGTCTGGGATTAATGAGGGGGAATTTCCACAAATGTTGGGGCCTGCGGTTTTGGCAAGAAGGGCAGCCATTTTATCCACTCCTTCTATTTTGAATCAGGACATGGAAATTGAGGAGGCCTGAAGCCCCGTTTATCATCACCAGGGACAGCGGATTCAGGGGTTCCTGAATTGTCATCTTTCCTTTTCACTTGATTTTATTCTAAAGCTTCACTAAGTCTACTGTTTGTTTCAGAGGCTGGGTTAGCACTCATCCTACTCTGTCTCATAGCACCAGGCATGAGCAGTTGGCCCTGCTGGAGGGTACTCCTGCTGCGGACGCTCTCCCTTTTATGAAAAGATGTGTGCATGACACTTCCTGGGCTGAGCAGAATCCCCCATACTCTCCAGCTTCTGAGGATGCTATGGAAGGTCCGGACCTCTGGGGAGGTAGCTGGACCTGAGCTGGAAGAGGGAGCAATCCCCCTAGGGAGAGGATCCCCCAGTATGGTGCGGGCCTTTCACCGGGAGAAATTACCAGCATTAATTAGTCACTCACTGGCAGTGCTTAATATTTATTTAACAGGGGTTCTTTTTATAAAGCCTTTATGCCAAGGCACTCTATATGGAACAACAAACATAAGTATTTTGTGAATGCATATAACAAGGGAAGCAAACATGGAGCTAACAAAACTGATATTTATAGATGTTCACAGAGCGTAGTTGGGATTATGGTATGTGTAATTAAGTGATATCATTTGGTCCAAAGAGTTCAATAAACAAATGTGTTTTTAATAGTTTAAGGTCTTGAGTCGACTGAGTTGATCTGATTGCTTCCAGAAATAAGTTCCAAATTGTTGGAGCAAGCAAGGAAAAGGCTCTATTGCTTGTTTGCTGCGTGGTCCTGGTCTTGAAGAGGGAGATGACTAGAAGGTTCTGATTTGCTGCTGATCTAGGCCTTGTTGAGGATGCTGTATTGATTGTTTTCCAGGCAGGGGCTGATGCGTTATGGATGATTTTATAGATGGTGGTTATGACCTTGTTATCAGTAGCCAGTGAAGGTCCTTTAGATTGGTGTGATGTGTTCCCTTCTTGATATTCCCATCAGGATTCTGGCAGCTGTATTCTGTACTAGTTGAAGTGGATATAGTGCTTGTTTTGGCAGCCCTTGGTATAGTATGTTGCCATAGTCGAGATGGGGCATAATGATTGTCTGAGAAATTGTTCTGAAGTCATTGTATTGTAGTAATGGTCATAAATGCTGGAGGAATTTGCGTTTCATGTAGACTGTATTAGCTGATTTCTTAATGTGAGAAAGCATGTTGAGGTTATGGTCCAGTATTATGCTGAGGTATTTGACTTCACTTTTTATCTTGATCTCTGTTTTGGAGCATGAGTTTCTCTGGCGGTTTGAAGGAGGGGTTTCTTGTGACCAGAAGTGCCTCTGTCTTGCTGCTTACTGCTAGGTTAAGTTCTGTGAGGCGATCTGTGATGGCTGAGAGGCAATCGGAGGTGATTGAGAAATCTGGAGTAAGAGTATGGAAGGGCATGTAGAACATGTCGGCATATAGATGAAAATACATTTTGAATTTCCTCAGGATATTGCAAATAGGGTGAATGTAAGTATTGAATAGGAAGGCTGATAATGCTGAACCCTGTGGTATACCTTGTTTTAGCCTGAAGTGGCTGGATTTGTCATGACCAACTTTTGCCTGTAGCATTTCTATTAGAGAGGTAAGAGGTGAACGAATTTGTGTTCTTATGGAGACCTATGTCACTGAGCCTTGTAAGTAGGGTGTTGTGTGATAGTGAATCAATTGCTGCATTGGTGTCCAGAAAGATCATAATAAATCCTTGATGTGGCTTGTCTAGACCCCTGATTAATATGTCGAAGAGAGCTGTGAATAGGGTGTCTATACTATGTTGGGGGCAGAAACCTTGGTGTTGTGGATCGAGGGGGGGGGGCATGGGTATCGATGTGCTGTTGAAGTTGTACAGCCTTTTCAGTTATCTCGGCGAGGAATGAAATACTGGCAATTGGTCAATATGAGCTAGGGTCTGTCTCTGATCCATTGATGATTTCTTTAGAAAGGGTCATATTGATGCCTGTTTCAGGGCAGAAGATAAATGTCCCTGTGATAGGGAGTAGTGTACTATCTTCAGAATAATTGTTGCAAATTCAAATTGGAGGGATTTTATCCAGGAGACTGGACAGGTGTCCATTGGGGAGGTAGTGGTATTGATGATTCGGATAATGTCGGTAAGCTCTCTTTGATAAATTAATCTAAATGAGTCCCAGATGTGAGTTTGCAGTGGTTTATCCTGCTTATGTAAATTTTTTTTTTTTTTTTTTGGATTGAGGAGGCGTTGAGGTTTGCTGCTTGTTTAGGTGGTTAGCCATAGTCTGGGGGTGTAGTTTGTCTTTTGGGTTTGAAGGAAGTGTTGCTGGTGGGGTCTTTGGTGAGGGTAGATACAATGGAGAACAATTCTCTTGTATGGTTTAGATATTTCATGATTGTTAGTGTAGTATTCTTTCTTCAGGAACAAGCAGGAAGTCAGTACTCACATATGGGTGACGTCGGCACCAATAGAGCCCATGTGGAGCATTACTCCAGCTTTCAAAGAAAGCCTTTGGGAATGCCACCACACATGCGTGGTCCTCTTCCCACCTAAGGGTGCCATCTTGATCAGTCTCCCTTTTTCCCTGGAGCCCTTTGAATGTACGTCCCTGTACCTTTGAAAACGTTTTTTCGTATTGTCTTCTATTCCGGTTTCGTAGTCCTCTTCCTGCTGTCCCAGTGCCCCTGCTTCGACAGCGGACCCTGGGACTTAGTTATTTTAACTTTTTCTTCGTGAATTTGCCTCCAGCGTGTTCCTCGCCCTTTTCAACTGCTGACCGAACCAAAGGTCTTCGACTTTGCGGGCATCCTTTTTTGCCCCCATGACCTCTGGTTTCGAAAAGTGTAACAGATGTTCCAAAAACATGTTGCTCATGGGACACCCATGACTGTTGTATTAGGTGCCTAGGAGCTGACCATAACCTGGAGCTCTGCTTGCTTTGTAAAATGATGTCCTTCAAGGCCATTCAGAGCCATAAGCAGAAACCTGGATGATATTTTCTGCAAGACAGCCCCGGTGTCCCTGGTAGTTTCCTGCTCCACAGACCCTCTGCCTCTGTGGTCCCCTGCAGCCATGGCGTCACTCTGAGCAAGGGTCTCCCGAAACGGAGCAGAAGAAGGCCTCGAGGATGCAGTCGGCTCTGGACAAGCATGATCGTTCTCTCACTTGGTCCTTTAGCCCTCCTCGGTAGTCCCTAGAGTCAAAGGAGCGGCCCCAAAAGGTACCTCATACAGATACGGAGGCCTCCAGCAATGGCGCCTGGTCTCCTGAGGGTCATCCTGGCGAGGACCCCTCTCCTCCTCAACGCCCGACTCGGTTACCCCGGTGTTGACGTTGCAAGGCCCCACTCCTGAGTGGGTGGCCCGAATGGTGGCACTGGAGCGCAGGGTCTCTGCCTTCCTTGCTGCCCAGCAGGTGCTGTTTCCAGGCCCCGCTGGCATGCGTTCTGAGACCTCGAAGGCGACGCCTGTCTTGGCTCCCCAGACTGCCACGGTAACCCACAAGAGCCAAGGGCCTCGTGAGGGATCACGGAAGAGGTCTCATCCCGGTCCTCGGGTGCAAGATCTTCCCAGGTCAGCGCTTCTGGCTCCAGAGGGGCTCCGGTCTTGGGAGCCCAGCGAGCAGCCTATTTCAGTCCCCCTCAAAGATTTTGGACTGGGAGTCCGACGTGGATACCTCCCCTCGGATCCTTCCTCGCCCGCTCAGAAGCGGCGGTCGCCTCCCGAGGATACCTCCTTTTTGGAGTTTGTGTGGGACATGGCTTGAGCCCTGGTGCACTCTACACAATCTGAGGAGGAACCCTGTGCAGAGCAACTTGATACTTTGAAATACTAGGCCCCCGCCGAGGGAATCCCTCATGGTTCCGGTCCCGCCCATTTTGACCCGTCTGCTGCTCCGCATGTGGGGGAGATGCCTGCACTTGTCCCCATTGTCAGTAAGTGCCTGGACACCATGTACAGGGTCCAGCGCGGGCCCGGCTTCTGGAAGATCCATCTCTCCCATACCTCAGTGATAGTGGAATCTGCCATGCGGAAGCAAAAGAGTCCAAAAACCCACTCTTCAGTTCTGCCAGGTAGGGAGTCTCGTGCCCTCAATGCCCTTGGGCGAAAGGCCTACCAAGTCTCCATGCTGGCTTCTGCATCCAGGCTTACCAGCTATATATCAGTATGTTCCTTTGTGACCTCACAAAGGAACTCATGTGGGTGGGGGGGCTTCCAAGCGGGCCTCGACAGCGATTACCTCCGTCATTTCCAGTCCCTCCTGAAATTAGTGGGGGACTGTTAGAAGTACCTCTCTTGCGCTTCATACAACAGCTTTGAGTCCTCTGCTTGGATAGTGGCTGCAGGTATTGGAGCCAGACAACAGGCCTGGAAAAACTGCTGCTTGTACCATGCCTGTGTGAACAGTTGTTTGGCAAACGGATGGAGGACAAAGTGGCAGAGATTGAGATGGAGTACGTAACTTGCACCCCTCTCTCCCAAAAGACTTCTTTCCTTCCATGGAAGAAACAGCAGGGCAAGAAGCCTATCTTTCAGAGGAAGGGTCTCCCCTATCGGGGCTACCCACCTTATCCTCTGGCGCTGGCTCCGCCTCAAGGTGGATAGAGCAAGAGCAGCCACCAGGGCCTGCGTAAGCCAAAGGGCACCAGCCCAGTTGGCCCCGTGTTTTTGATGCCAGATGCATAGTCGCTCGCCCTCCGGCGACCCAGCTAACGGTGGGAGGATGCCTGATCCACTTTGCTCTCTGATGGGAATCTGTCACCTTAGACACCTGGCTCCTCCGGGTCGTTCGGGAGGGTTACCACCTTCATCTGGTCTGGCTTCCTCCTCCCTTCTTCCCCGCGGAGCCCCTTGGCTCTCTGTGCACCAGGTCTTCTTGGCACAGGAGCTTGCCAACCACCTTGAGCGAGCAGTGGAAGTGGTCCTGCTGCACCTCAGAAGTCGCAGGTTCTACTCCCGTTATTTCCTTATGCCAAAGCGGACGGGCGGGTTTCCGACACATCCTTGCTCTAAGAAATCTCAACAAATACCTGGTGTGGGAGTTCAAAATGCTCTCCCTTGGTGCCTTGCTGCCCTTCCTCCAGCAGGGCGACTGGCTATGCTACTTGGACCTTCAGGATGTCTACGCTCATATCCTGGTCTACCTGAAGCACAGGAAATACTTACACTTCAGAGTACAAGGGAACCACTACCAATACAGGGTGCTTCCCTTAGGTCTTGTGTCTGCCCCGCGAGTGTTCACCAAGTGCCTCGTGGTAGCCGCAGCCCACCTTCAGTTGCAGGGCACCTTAGTCTACCCTTATCTGGACGATTGGCTCATTACAGGGGAGACAGCTGACGAAACACGGCGGGCCACGGCCTGCAACATCCATCTCCTTGAGCACCTCAGCTTTGTGGTGAATTACCCGAAGTCCCACCTCACTCCGGTCCAATCCCTGGAGCTTATCAGCACATGCCTCGACACCCAGCAGCCGACGGCCTTCCTTCTCCAGGACAGGGCAGACAGCCTCATCGCTATGGCCTCCGCAGTCCGGCGCTGCGATGCAGCTTCGGCCCTGGTGGTGCTCTGTCTTCTCGGCCATATATCCTCAACAGTCCCCATTGCCCATCTACACATGCGAGCGGTGCAGTGGTGCCTTTGCACTCAGTGGGCTCAGGTGATGGGCTGTCTCCAGGACGCCATCTCGTTCACCCCCAAACTGTCAAGAGTCCCTTGACTGGTGGCGGGACATCCGGAATCTGCTTCGAGGCATGCCATTCCAGGCTCCACAGCACAAAGTGGTCTTGATTACGGACGCCTCTCCAACAGGCTCGGGAGCACACTGCGGTGAGCTCCGCACGCAGGGGACATGGTCCCTTGAGGAGTCCCGACTGCCAATCAACTTCCTCGATCTCCAGGCGGTTCTCCTCACCCTCTGGGCGTTCAGGCACCGCATCCACCATCGGACGGTGCTTGTCTAGACAGGTGGCAATATTCTATATGAACAATTAGGGGGGCACCAGCTCTCACAGCATCTGCCTGGAGGCGATAGCCTTATGGCCCTTTGCAATCAGCCAAGGCATAACCCTTCAGGCAACTTATCTCCCAGGTCAGGACAAAGTTCTGGCGGACAGACTGAGTCGGATCCTCCAACCACATGAGTTGAGTGGCACCTCTGCCTGCAGACAGCACAGTGTGCTGCTTCACCTCCCTGTTCCCTTTAGTTTTGCACTTCAGCTTTCTCAGCTGTATAATTTACCTTGTCTCTCTAAACTAACTGGCCTTTGTGAGGTAGCCAGGTTAACTGTTACTTTAAATTAAATATCTCTGCCTGCTCTGTCCCCAGAACCTGCTGCGTTTTAAACTTTTTTTTTCCTGCTCTAGCCTACCTGAGGGACTAACTCCCCCCCCCCCCCCTTGCTGAGGGTACAGGACAGGGTACCTTGTAACAGCCCTCTTTTAATAGGTCTTATTTCCCTCCCTCCCTCCCTCCCTCCCCCCCTCCCCAACACCCACCTGCCTCTGGGGTGATTGTGGCTTTATAGGTACTTACATGTCTTAGAGGAAAAGGGCTGCTCTCAGGTGCAGCTCTTTATCCAAATCAGTCATACATTGAGGACCTGAGATTAGTTAAGCTTCAGGTGAACAAGGTATATTAGAGGTATTAGATACACTTTTATTAGTATAAGCATTTGCACCAACCCTTAGTAAGTACAGAATTTAAAGAACTAAACACAAGCTTTAAACTAAGATGCAGACAACAGTCCAGCAGCGAGATGGGGACTTTCCAGTCTTTTGCATTGAGTGTCACATGTATGATTTTCTCCCAGTTGGTGAGAGGTCTTACGTATGCATTAAGTGTAAGGAGCTCTTTGCTCTTAGGGAACAAGTCCGTTCTCTAGAGGCTAGAGTAGCAGACCTGGAAGACATAAGAAAGACAGAGGAGTACATGGACGAGACCTACAGGGATATAGTCCTGAAGTCCCACCTCCAGTCTGGCAGCATCCCTGTTGCCATGGAGGAGAGAGGTCACGTGACAGGAAAGCATCACCCTGGTGTGGCAGGACGTGATCCTGTAACTAGGACCTGTCCTTCAGGTGATGTAAAACCCTCTCGCACTGAGGGCGTTTCTCCAGGGCCATGTGCCCATGAGGGGAGGGTTAGGACAGCTGTTATAGTTGGTGATTCAATCATTAGGTGTGAGGATTAGCTGGTAACATGCCTGCCTGGTGCGAAGGTAGCGGACCTCACGCACCGCCTAGATAAGATCTTAGAGAGTGCTGGGGAGGAGTCTGCTGTCTTGGTACATGTCGGTACCAATGACATAGGAAAATGTGGTAGGGAAGTTCTGGAGGCTAAATTTTAAGCTTTTAGGTAGGAAGTTGAAATCCAGAACTTCCAGGGTAGCGTTCTCTGAGATGCTTCCCGTTCCACGTGCAGGACCCAAAAGGCAGGCAGAGCTCCGGAGTCTCAATGCGTGGATGAGATGATGTTGCAAGAATGAGGGTTTTGGATTTGTTAGGAACTGGGGACCATTCTGGGGAAAGGAGGGGCTCTTCCGAAGGGATGGGCTTCACCTTAACCAGGATGGAACCAGACTGCTGGCATTCACCTTTAAAAAAGTAGATAGAGAAGCTTTTAAACTAGAAAATAGGGGAAAGCCGACAGTCGCCCAAGAGTGCATGGTTTGGAAGAAGGTATCCTTGAAGAATACTTCCAAAAGCAGTAAGGTTCCAAAAAGAGTAAAATAGCCCAAATGCCCTTGAGTATGGTGCAGACAGAGCGTAAAGATTCCAAATTACCCATGCCTACCAATAGCCAGATTAATATTAATAAAATAGTCTTTAAAATGCTTGTATGCAAATGTTAGAAGTCTAAACAATAAGATGGGAGAGTTAGAATATATAACACTAAATGAGAGTTAGATATGATTGCAGTCTCAGAGATATGGTGGAAGGAGGATAACCAGTAAGACACTGCTACAAACTATATCTTAATGATAGAACTGATCAAATTGGTGGAGGGGTTGCGCTCTGTTAGAGAGGGCATTGAGTCAGAAAGGATTTAAGTTTAGCAGGAAACAAAATTTGCTATAGAATTTCTATGGATTGAAATTCCATGTATGAAGGGGAAGGTGATGGCAGTGGGGGGTGTACTATCGACCGCCTGGCCAGAATGAACAAATGGATGATGAAATGCTCAAAGAAATCAAGGAAGCTAACAAAAGTCACAACAGATTAGTAATAATGGGTGATTTCAATTACCCCGGTATCGACTGGGTCAGTGTCACGGCAGGACATGCTAGGGAGATAAAGTTTCTAGATGAAATAAATAACTGCTTCTGGAGCAGCTGGTTCATGAACCGACCAGAGGGGAAGCCATACAGGACCTAGTCCTTAATGGAAACACACAAATAGCGAGGGGAATTAGGTGGTCACAAATGCTTTATTGATTAAAAAACGCCCCAACGCGTTTCGGCAAAGCCTTCATCAGGGGGCTGAGAACTGCAAAACCAGCAGATAAATAATACATACTTATTTTATATTTCATATCTTATATATATTTATTATAGATAATAGACAAGAATAGAATAATAAAACATAATTATTAATATGTCTAACAACATATATAGACAACTTCAAAAAATAACAATAAAGAATGTATACATACAGAGATCCAATGTGATTTATAACATAAATACACAACAAGGACTAAAAACTAAATAGTCCTTAGTGGAACACCAGATCTGGTGCAAGAAATAAGGGTGTTGGGACCACTTGGCAATAGTGATCATAGCATGATCGTGTTTGATTTAATTAGTGGAGGAGGGATAGTAAAGAAATCCACAGTACTACCTTTTAACTTTCGAAAGAGAGACTATGATAAAATGAGGAATATAGTTAAGAAAAAACTAAAAGGAGCGGTTGCAAAGGTTAGACTTACATCAAGCTTGGGTGTTTAAAAATACTATCCTGGAAGCCCAGACCAGCTGTATTCCACGCATTAAGAAAAGTGAAAGAAAGTCCAAAAAACTGCCAGCATGGTTTAAAGGTGAGGTCAGGCTGTTGCTGCCAAAAAAGCATCTTTCAGGAAATGGAAAAAAGAGCCAAACGGCAAAAACTGGAAACAGCACAAGCACTGGTAAGTTAAATGCAAAGCATTGATAAGGCAGGCAAAGCGAGAATTTGAGAAGGAACTTGCTACGGAAGCAAAAACGCAAAATAAAGACTTTTTCAAGTACATTCGTAGCAAAAGGCCTGTGAGAGTCAATTGGACTATTAGATGATAGAGGGATAAAAGGGGCAGTAAGAGGAGACAAGGCTATAGCGGAGAGACTGAATGAATTCTTTGCTTCGGTCTTTACTGAGGAAGATGTAGGGATGTTACCCAAGACTGAAGTGGTATTTAAAGGTGATACTGCAGAGGAATTGAAAGAAATATCGCTACATCGGGAAGATGTATTACAACTATTTGATAAACTGAATAGTAGCAAATCACCTGGACCGGATGGTATACATCCAAGAGTGTTGTAAGAACTGAAATATGAGATTGCAGACCTGTTATTAGTAATCTGTGAACTTTCATTAAAATCATCTGTAATACCTGAAGATTGGAGGATCGCCAATGTAATGCCAATTTTTAAAAAGGGTTCCAGGGGTGATCCAGGAAATTACAGACCAGTGAGCCTGACGTCAGTACCGGGGGAAAATGGTAGAAACCATCATAAAGAACAAAATTATACAGCATGTAGATAGTCATGGCCTAATGGGAAACAGCCAACTTGGCTTTAGACAAGGAAGATCTTGTCTTACTAATCTGATATGTTTTTTTGAAGATGTGAATAAACAGGTAGACAAAGGTGAGTCAGTTGATATAGTGTATCTGGACTTTCAGAAAGCCTTTGACAAGGTCCCTCATCAAAGACTTTTGGCAAAACTAAAAAGTCATGGGATAGGAGGCAGTGTACTATTGTGGATCGGGAACTGGTTAAAAGCAGAGGGTAGGGCTAAATGGCCAATTTTCCCAATGGAAAAATGTGAATAGTGGAGTACCCCAGGGATCTGTACTGGGTCCGCTGCTTTTTGACATATTCATAAATGACCTGGAAAAGGGAATAACTAGTGAGGTTATCAAATTTGCAGACGACACAAAACTGTTTAAAGTTCTTAAAACCCAAGAGGACTGTGGAAAACTGAAGGAGGATCTGGATAAATTGGAAGACTGGGCATCCAAATGGCAGATGAAATTTAATGTGGACAAGTGCAAAGTTATGCACCTAGGAAAGAACAATCCACACTATGGTTACACAATGCAAGGTTCCACATTGGGAACCACCACCCAGGAAAAAGATTTAGGAGTCATCGTGGATAACATGTTAAAACCCTCCGCCCAGTGTGCAGCAGCATCCAAGAAAGCAAATAGAATGCTAGGTATCATAAGGAAAGGAATGGAAAATAAAACAAAGGATATTTATATGGCCTCTATCGTTCCACGGTACGACCGCACCTTGAATATTGTGTGCAATTCTGGTCGCCGTATCTTAAAAAGGATATAGTGTTATTAGAAAATGGTTAAGGGGATGGAAGGCTACAAAGGTTAGGGCTCTTCAACTTGGAAAAGAGATGGCTGAGGGGAGATATGATAGAGGTCTATAAATTAATGAATGGAGTGGAACTGGTAAACGTCGATCGATTGTTTACGCTATCAGAATATAGAAAGTAGGAGACATGTAATGAAGCTACAGGGTAAACTATTTAAGACAAATAAGAGAGAATATTTTTTCACTCAACGTGTAATCAAACTCTGGAATTTGTTACCGGAGTATGTAGTAAGAGCTGTTAGTGTAGCTGGGTTTAAAAAAAGGTTTGGACAAGTTCCTGGAGGAAAGGTCAATAAACCATTATTAAGAAGGGACCCAGGATATCAATGCTTGACCCAATACAAGCATTGTGGAACCTGTGTCTTTTGGGGATACTGCTAGGTACGTATGACCTAGATTGGCCACTGTTGGAAACAGGATACTGGGCTTGATGTACCTTGGTCTGACCCACTATGGCATATCTTATGTTCTTATGACTGTTCGGTGCTGGGGAATTCCGGTCCTGGACCTTTTCGCCAGCCCTATGAATTCGCAGCTCCCACGGTTCTGTGGCCCGGTTCCCCACCCGAGCAGGGAAGCCTCCGTTGCCTTCCTGCTGCCGTGGACACACGGCCTTCTGTATGAGTTTTTCCTTCTACCCCGCTCATAGCACTGGCTCTCCTCAAGATTCTGCAGGACCGGGCCTCGTTGATCTTCGTGGCCCCGCAGTGGCCTCAGCAACCCTGGTTCCCGCTGCTGCTTCCCCTCTCATCAGAGCCTCGAGTTCTTCTCGACAGTATGCCAGGCGTGTTGACAGAGGAAGAGGGTCTCCTGCTTCACGTGAACCTGAGGTCTCTATCCCTCATGGCTTGGCAGATGAGCGCTTGTGCTAGCCCCTCTGTCTCCTGGTGGAGATCAAGGACATATATTGCTGGCTTCTTGCAAGGACTCAACTAGGAGGACTTGTCTTTAAGTGGCATCTGTTCTCGGTGTGGTGCTCGGAGATACGGGCCAACCCGTTCTCTTGCCCCACCCACCTGGTCCTGCAGTACCTACTCCATCTCTCGCAGGTGGGCCTGAAGTCCAACTCAGAGTCCACCTGAGCATGATCTCAGCCAAACACCACCCAGTCGAGGGCGGACCCCTCTTGGGCCAGCCGCTGGTTTCCCGCTTCATGCGCGGGCTGTTTCTTTCCACGCCTGCCATCTGACCGCCTCAGGCGGAGTGGGATCTCAATGTCATCTTCACATGATTAACCCAACAGCCCTTCGAGCTGATGGCGTCCTGCTTGCTTTGGCACCTTTCTTGAAAGGTGGTTTTTCTGGTAGCCCTCACCTCGACCTGCATGGTCAGTGAGTTCCAGGCCCTGATGGCCGATGCTCCCTACACGAGATTCTACGGAAACCAGATGGTTCTTCAAATGTACCCCAAGTTTCTCCCGAAGGTTGTCTCTGATTTTCAACTCGACCAGGAGATAGTGCTATCGACCTTCTTTCCGAAGCCCCATGCCAACTAGGCGTCGGCAATCCTCCACACCCTCGACTGTAGGAGGGCGCTCTCCTGTCTGCAGTGCACACAGGCCCACTGCAAGTCCAAACTGATCTTTGTTTCCTATGACCCTGCCCGTTTGGGGCTCGCATTCAGCAAGTGGACCTTTTCCCTCTGGGAGGCAGATTGCATCGCATTCGCCCAGACCCAGGCTGGGCTACCATTGGACCGCTGAGTCATGGCGCACGGTGTCTGTGCGAGGGCTACATCGGTGGCACATCTGCACTCCGTGCCCCTGGCGGACATCTTTCGAGCCGCAACCTGGTCCTCTGCTAACACCTTCGTGATGCATTACTGCCTGGAGAGGGAATCCCGTTGGGACAGTGCCTTCGGCCAGGCCATACTCCGTAATCTGTTCAGGATTTAGGCAACTCCGACCCTTCTTTTGCAGCTACTGGGAGTGATCTTCCAGGGACCCAGAGTCCTCTGGCTGTCTTTGGTACCAGTTTCTGATTACGGCTTGCCATGGCTTTTTTTTTCTACTTGTCCTCAGTAGCCTGTAGCTGGGATTCCCATATGAGGACTGACTTCCTGTTGGTTCCTGGAGAAAGCGTAGCTACTGACCTGTAACAGGTGTTCTTAAGGAACAGCAGGAATCACTCCTCACAACCCACCTACCGCCCTAGGAGTTGCCCACTCTTGTTTTTTTTTGTTTTTTTTTATCCGTTGCCTAAACTATGTCATCTGACTGATCAGGATGGGAAGGGGACTATGCATGCATGGTGGCATTCCCAAAAGCTTTCTTTGAAAGTTGGGGAAATGCTTCACGTGGGTTCCATAGGTGCTGACGTCACCCATATGAGGACTGATTACTGCTGTCCCTGGAGAACAGCTGTTACAGGTGAGTAACTACGCTTTTCTGCTGCTGTTAAGCATATTGGTGTATTCTCATTGTTTGAAGTATTGTTGTTTTGTGGATGCTTCTTGAGTGCATTTCCATCTTCTCTCAATCTGTCTGTGAGTTCTCATCTGGTTGTTTTTTTTTTATTTTTTTATTTATTTATTTATATTCTCTTATATACCGCGCTATTCTGCATCAATGCGGTTTACATTGAACAAACTGAAATTATATTGAACAGGGCATTATAACTTGGAGATAACTATTTTACAGGGAACATGGGCTATGGAGGGTTAAGTGGCTTGCCCAAGACCACAAGGAGCACCTGTGGGACTAGAAACCCCAGTCCTTCCGGTCCAAGGTTGCTGTCCTCTAGTGGGATTTGAACCCCCGACCTTCCAGCCTGAAGTACCTTGCCCCAACCACTAGGCCTCTCCTCCACTCCGTTTTGAGTTTAGGAGAGAACTAGGGTGGGTGAACTGTGTTGTATGGGGTCATGTGGCATCTTGTGGTGAAGGAGGCAGCTTTGTTCTTCACTGAGTTCCAGGAGTGGATGAGGCTGTCTATGTTGACAGGGTCTGATACTAGGATTGGAGAGATGTCCTCTAGGAAGGTTTTCACATTGAATTTTTGAAATGGCATGTTTGTGACTGTAGATCAGGGGGTAATGTATCTAAGGTACTGGTTGGGAGAATAAGTGATATTGAGTGGTCTGATCATGGCACTGGATCTATCTGAGTGTGGAAGTCAGTTCTAGAGATGACTAGTTGCAAAAATGAGGTCTAGGATAGGTCCTTTAGAGTGAGTGGGTGCATTGATTATCTGTTGTAGTTGGAGAGCTTCAATTGTATTGATGAATGCACTTGTTTGTTTGAGGTGAACTGGAGGTTTAGATCACTCAGGAGAAAGAAGAGTTTGTTAGATGATTGAGTGCTGGCCTCTTCAAGCAAGTCTGATAGGTCTTCTGTGTTCGAGGATGCACGATATGCTAAGCAGATGGCTTGTTCGCTGTTGGCGATAGTGAGGAAGTCTATCGATTGCAATGATTGTGAATTGTGGTGAAGTTTAGGTGCACTTTGGCTAATATTATGACTTCTTTTTTTTTTTTTTTTTAAATTTAATATTTATCATTTTACAAGAAATCCAAGCATTCACACCTGCATAGAAATGAGGGTGCAGACAAAACCATCATTGATAAACATAGTGAAACAAAGGAAAGAAGAAAAGGCAAAACTGCCTAGTTTGCTCCTACCAAAGTCCCACCATAAAGGGAGGAACCAAGTGGATAAGTAATAAACGAAACCTGTGAAGAAAATTTAAACAGGTGTCAAGCAGTCAGGCTAAACCTTACTGCAATGGGGACTGGACCGTCTCAGCAGAGTGGCGACCATTCAGAAAAGCCAGCAATTGTGATGGCTCAAAAAATATAAAAGAGGTAGACTGCAATTTAATTATACATTTACATGGAAATTTCAGAAAGAATTGAGTGCCCAACAGCAAAACTCCAGGACGAAGCAACAAAAATTCTTTACTTCTTTTCTGAGTCTCTTCAGACAAATCAGGAAAAACTCGAACAGATAAACCTTGAAAAATCATATTTTGCTTCTGAAAATACATTCATAGAAACCAGTCCCGGTCAGAAGAGAGGGCAAAGGTTGCCAATAGAGTAGTTGGGAAAAACAGACTCGGTTATCGAGGATTCCAACATACCAGAAACATCCAGTGAGAAATCATTCCATCACCAACATCCTTTTTACCAAATGGGAGATAATACAACTTAGTCATTGGGGGATGGGATTCATCTGGAACCCCAAGGACATTGACTAAATATTTCTTAAACATCTCTTTAGCACTAATGACAGATGACTTTGGAAAATTTATAAGACATAGATTTTGATACCTTGATGATTTCTCCAAAATTTCAATCCTCGCTTTTAAAGTCAAAGCATCCTTCTGAAAAGATAAACTTCCATCTTCAAATTGAGACACTTTTTGTTGTAACTGTCACTGAAGATTGCAAAGCAGAAACTTCCAATGTATGCTGTTGCAGTAAATTGATATGAGACTGAGATTGAGCCGCCAGTGCAGTCACCTGAGGAGCCAACAATTCCCTAAGCTTCACAATAGCAGACCAGATAGTCTCTAAGGTAAACACAGCTGACCGTTCAAAGGAAAATATTACCTAAGTATCCACCACTCCTGCACTGGCCTCCAGATGTCTGCTGCTCCACTGCTGGACCCCCAGAATCAGGAAGGACCTCAGCCGACCTGTTGACCCACCTCCGTGGTGATGATACTCCTGGGCAGAAAGGGAGAGAAGAAGAAATCTCTCCTCAGCACCACAGGCAACCCTCTGATCTCAGTACACTCATCCACCTGAGAAGGCTGCAAGACCACTGACTGCGCCGGGCTCTGCTCCAGGAAAGGATCCTTCAGAGGACGCCACTGCACTGGAGGAGAGATGTCAGGCCCCAAACCTCCCGCCGAGCTGCTCAACTCTGACGGAACTCCAATAGGGCTCTGCTTCTCTGGCTCTCCTGACTACCGCTGTGACAAGAACAAGAAGGAATCGAGTGGACCCACTGCACGAGCAGGTAACGGAGACGAAGCTGCTGGGGTAAGGGAGGGTTTCTTAACCCCTTTAGCCTTCTGTTTTCCCATAGGTAAATTGCTGCAGCCGCCAACACCCGCTAAGCCTCCATCTTGGTTCCCCGCCTCCTAATATTATGACTTCAATGCCTCTTTTTATGGTTCTGGGACAGTTGAAAAATTTGTAGTGCAGGGGTACTAGCTGATTGAGTAGGACATAGAGTTTGAGATCCAGCTTTTTGTGATGCACATATGGTCAGTGTTATTGAGATGTATGCAGTCAGTAATCGTGTGGATCTTGTGTATTGAGCATGCATTGATGAGGGAACATTTGATTTTTGTCTGGTGGGTGCTTCTACTTGATGTCCGGTTTCTGTTGCTTAGTGGCGTTCATGTCAAGTAGTGGCATTCATGTCAAGTAATCTGCGTGGTGTTTTGGCATGCTGGGCTCTGAGGCAGGGATTTGGAATGGGTAGTTGAGGTCGGTGATGGATTGGCATATTATTACTTTGAGAGGCAGCACATTTGTTGTCGTTAGAAGGAATAGTAGCAGTAACATGACAAAGTAAGGTAGAAAATTGTGTGGCAACATATTGAGCTGCGAAGATGATGGTATACCTGGGAGGGTGTGTTGCTTTGTTGGATCGGTGTCTGCAGTCCTCAGGTATCCAGAGGGAGGCTTTGGCGGCTGCTCTGTGTGAGATGGCGATTAGGAGGGTTTCGTGTTGGGGAGTGTAGTTCAGGGTGAAGACATCTATTGGTTGCATCCTTTCAATTTCTCCTTTGATCTGTGCCTAAGGGCCCCACACCAAAGGGCCCTCTGGCGAGGCCTGCCAAGCGTGGGCACGCCAGGTGCGGACATGCCTGGAGGGGCTTCCTTTTAAAAGTTACTGTGTCTGGGGGTTCCGGTGGGCCTGATTGGCCTTGTGGAAGCAGTTGGGGAGGGGCTTTCCTTCCCACTCACTTCCCCGATGCCGATCAGGCTTGTGGTGACTGGAGCGGTGGCAAGCACCTCTGTTGGCTGAAGATCCTTTGCTTCAGAGCTGTAAGTGCTTTCAAGCTCACTTGGTTCATTAAACATGATAGAGGCAGAATGGGAAGTTCCCGAGGCAGGTTTGAAGGGTGAGAGAGACATGGGGTTGCTTTATCTCTTCCCACAGGAGGAGAAGGAACTGTTCAAAATGCCTAAGGGTGGATGCCCTGGTTTTGGCATGAAGGAATCTGTGGCATTAAAGGACTGCAAGCTTGAGACACTCTTGAAGCATGTCTTTGATACCAGTGTTCTTGCTCTCCAAGCCTCCATATGTGGGGCTTATATCACCAGGGCCTTCATTCGCTGGAGCCAAGGCTTGGCAACAGCAGACATGGAACCTCAAAATGCGGCACCAGAAGAGGCTAAGTTAGTCAGCCTCGGCTTATTTGACAGATGCCTATTATGACCTAGTAAAAGGCTCTACTAAGACTATGGACCTGTATTGTAGCTGCTTACAGTCGTCTTTAGTTGTGAAATTGGGCGGCAGATGTTTCTTTCAAAACTCGGCTAAACAAGCTTCCTTTCAAGGGCAAGCTGTTTGGAGAGGCTCTGAAGAAGCTGGTCAAAGACCCGGGGGATTCTAAGGACTTTATGGTTACTGGAGGATCTTCCAAATGCCCCTAAGCAAGCCACCACTCCTAGGGGTCAGTCCAAGGACTACAGAAAGTGCTAGGTAACGCGTTTTGCTCCTTAACAGCCGGGGACATTATGCTTTGAGGGGACAGCCTTTTTGGGGCTGCAGAGGCGCCATTGCTCCACTCCTCCGGCTCCTTCCAAGAAATCCTAATGAAGCGAGGCAGACCTAGGCAGAGGTGGTACTAGTAGGGGGTCGGTTACAACTGTTTTATTTCGCCTGGGTCAGTATAACCGCAGACCAGTGGTTTCTGGAAGTAATCGGGGAAGGTTACTCATTGGAGTTTGCATGTCCTTTCTCTGATGCCTTCGCTTAGTCACCTTGCAAGGCTCTGTCCAAGCAACATGTGGTCCACTCCACACTAGTTGCTTAATGGCCCTGGAAGCTGTGGTGCTGGTTCTGAGCAACCAGTGTGGGTTAGGTCAGTACTCAGTCTTTGTGTTTCCCAAAAAGAATGGGTCCTTCCGTCCTATCCTGTAAACTGCACCCTGCAAATACCTTATTTTCACATGGAGACATTGCACTCTGTTATTGTAGTGGTCTGGAAGGGGGAGTTCTTCTCTGCCCTGGACGTCACGGAGGCATATCTGCACATTCCAGTCCGACCAGACCATCAATAGTTCCTGAGATTTGCGGTGCCAGTGAGTCATTTTCAGTTCTGGGCGTCACCCTATGGGCTGGCTACTGCCCTGTGCACCTTTACCAAGATCATAGTGGTGGTGGTGGTGGTGGTGGCGGCTCTATGGCAGCAAGGCATCTTAATTCACCCCTGCCTGGATGATTGGTTGATCAGAGAGAAGTCGCAGACCGAGAGTGCAGTGGCCACTCAGTGGTGGCTTCCTGCAGAGCCTAGATTGAGTAGTGAATCTGGCCAGGAGTCAGCTCGGTCTAGTCCAGGATCTGGTGTACTTGGGAGCATGCGTCAACACCAAGAGGATGTATATCTCTGCTGGAAAGGTCACAGAAACTCCAATCCCACGTGCAGCGTTTCATGAACATGAAAGACGCCCTCGGTGTGGTTCTACCTGCAACTTCTGGGTTCCATAGTGGCAGCCTTGGTTCTAGTTCCATGTGCAAAGACTCACATGAGACCTCTGCAGTTCACCCTGCTCGCTCGTTGGTTGCCGTAGCACCATCCAATGTCACAACAGTTGATCTAAGCGCAGCTATCTTGGTGGCTGCAGTTGGATTACCTGATGGCAGGCATGCCACCAGAGCCTTCAGACTGGGTGCTGGTGATGATCAATGCCAGTCACAGGTGACACATGGGTTATGGTCGCCGGAGGAGAGTGCTTGGTCCATCAACCAGCTGGAAATGAGCGGTGGTCTTTGTGCTCCAGTTCTTCCTTTCTGTGAT
This sequence comes from Ichthyophis bannanicus, assembly GCA_033557465.1. NCBI lineage: Eukaryota > Metazoa > Chordata > Amphibia > Gymnophiona > Ichthyophiidae > Ichthyophis > Ichthyophis bannanicus. The sequence goes on along the minus strand of CM066032.1, from coordinate 674,451,658 downwards.
CTCCGGGAGGCTGGTATGCATCTGTTCTAACAACGCAATGACACTGGCATACATAACCGCGAGGGGGGCATGGACAGTGCGATGCTGGGGGAGGAGGGTGTTCCCTCTGCTGCTAAGGGGAGAGGAGCATCTGACGTCTCTGCGACTCATGTGACAGGAAAGAAGACTTGTTTAGGCTGATTTTCAGTTGGCACCAGTTGGACCTGGGAGAATGGGAGTTAAATATGGTTATGTTTCACAATCTAATGCTCTACTGAGGCATGCCAGTCATGGATCTCATGGCCTTAGTGGCTAACACCAAGGCAGCTTGGTTCTTCAGCAGACGCAGGGAACCCATGTTCGAAGGATTTGATGCCTTGGCCCGGCTGTAGCCAGAGGAGGGTCTGCTGTAGGTCTTTCCTCTTTGGTTTCTCATAGGGCATCTGCTGCAGTGCATAGAAGCTCACTGGGAACAGGTGATCCTAATTGCTTTGCATACCATGGCTGACTAGGCCTATCCAGATCTGCTCTGGCAGGTCATGGCGCACCAGTGGTGGCTCCCTAACAGTCAACTTCCTCTCCCCAGGGCCTGATCCTCTTACCACAGGTGACTCGGTTCTTGCTTATGGCCTAGCTCTTGAAATGGCAGGCTAAGGTGTAAAGGATATTCAGTGGCGGTGATAGCCACCATGCTAAAATCTCACAAGTGCTCTACCTCGCTAGCCTATATTAGAGTCTGGCGTGTGTTTGAAAGTTGATGTGAAAATGGGGGGGAGGGGGCTCTGGCCTTTTGCCACCTCGCTTCTGGACATCTTAGCTTTCTTGCAGGCAGGACTGGACAGGGGGGTTTGCCTTCAACTCCTTCCATGTCCAGGTGGCAGCTCTTGTTTCCGGGGTCAGGTACAGGGTTATTCCTTGGTGGCTTACCCAGATGTGGTCTGTTAACTCCAGGTGGTGAAGCAGGTTCATCTGCCCTCGTGAACCACAGTACTGCCGTGGGACCTCAACCTCATACTAGCAGCCTTAACTGACATGCCACTTGAGCCGCTGGCTCAGTCCTCTCTGAGGGACCTCACTCTGAAGACAGTCTTCTTGATTGCCATTTGCTTGGCACGTTGCATCTTTGAGTTGCAAGCCCTATCTTGCCAAGCCCTCCTTTATTCTCGTTTCCAAGGAAAAGGTGGTTCTGCGGCCCGTGCCATCCTTTCTGCCTAAAGTGGTATTGAGTTTTCACTTAAATCAAACAGTGACCCTGCCGGATTGTTTGCATATTATGGAGACTGAGGAGGGTTGTCATCTTCACCAGCTGGATGTGCACAGGGTCCTGTGGCATTATCTGAAGTGGATGGAATCCATCTATAGGTCGGATCATTTATTAGTCTTATTTGGCAGCCCCTGCAAGGGAGAGGCAGCCTTTAAGGCCTTGGAGGCATGCTGGATAAAGGAAGCTATTGTTTCAGTCTATATTCTTAAGGGGAAAGCAGTTCCGAACAGTCATAAAGCCCATTCCATGAGGTCACCTCCTGGACAGAGCACAGGCTGATTGTGCAAGTGGACATCTGCAGGACTGCCACATGGTCATCTCTGTACACATTTATGCAATATTACCACTTAGATCTGCAAGCATCTCAGGATGTGCAATTTGGGCATCGTTGCTCCAAGCTGGACTCGCGGGTCGCTCCCATTCTTAGTCACTGCTCTGGTACATCCTAGAAGTCTACTGGACTTGACAAGAGGGACGATTAGGAAGGCAAAATTAGACCTTACTTGCTAATTGTCTTTCCTTGAGTCCCTGCTGTTCTGTCCAGGACCCTCCCTTGTTTGGCAGTGACTCATTTTTGTGCATTTTTAGAGTCTAGCAGAGTGGATGTGTCTGGCTGATTGCACTGGACGACTCTATTAAGAATTCCATCATTTCTCTCACCAGGGTCTTTATAAAAGAGAATCGGTGGATGGGCAAGCATGGGCCTGACTTCCTGTTTTTCTTCTCATAGTGTATATAATTTATTAATGTTTTATTCAGTGGCCCAGTTCATTACTCCTTTCTGTGGTTTTCTGGAGATTTTGTTTCACATGTGTGACTAGCAATGCTCTTTAGGGCTGTACTTTGTCAAAAGGATACTGGTGTCTGGTGCCTAAGGAGGGAGCTCTTCTACTGTGACATCAGAAATATGACTTGCTCAGTTCCTAGTTGCTGGTGGACGGAGATAACCCACAAGTACTGGACTGGAGGGACTCAAGGAAAGATAATTAGCAGGTAAGGTCTAAGTTTGCCTTTTCATTGGTTCTTTGTCTCCACCAATCTGCCTTTAGGGCAACACAACCCATTTGTCTGGACTGGAATAGCAGGATTCAAGGAAAGGATGTTATCTGGTAAGTACGTCACCTTTAATGTTGCATGGGATCTATTTTTTTTTTGTATTTATATTTTTATTACATATCCAAAATTATACAACTGCACATACGTACATTACTTTTCAACCAACATTAACATCATTATTAGTTACCCACCGCACCTTCTCCCCTTAAGTCTTCCTTCCCCGTCCCTATGCCCCCCTCCCCATGTTGGCCCCCTTCTCCCCCTAGTATCGATCCTAAGATACGCCAGCACCTTACTCCATTGCTGCTCAAATCTGTCAACCTTTTGTCACCGTACGGCAGTTAGTTTTTCCATAAGATATACCTGCCTGAGTCTTTCCACACAATGCTCCACCCGCATGGGATCTATTTTTAAGTAAGAAATGATGTCTTGCTATTCTTGATGTTTGTTGTTCCCTGAAACCACTAATAAAGATCATATATATTTTAAAACAAAACAGTATGTGAAGTTTTGCACCTGCTGTATTCACCGTTTTCTTTTTTTAAATCTTAAAAATAAAACCCTGCAAATACTGATTATATAGGCCAGGCAAGGAATGTAGAGAAGTTAGATTTTCTTTTTTCCAAAGCTTATAGCCAAAAATTTAAGAAGTTTGCCATTAGCTTGTAGAACAGAAAGGCGATGCACAGGTAGCAATTAGCAATATTTTCTTATAAAGAAAAAGGCAAAGATTTTTTTTTCTGTCGTTTGCAATTGTATAACCACCCAGAAACAGAAACGTGATTGATCAATACAGGTATTATAGGTAAAAGAAAGCTGTAGGCAGAACCAGCCATGCTTGAAAATATACAAAAATGTAGCTGGGATATTATTCTCTTTAAAGATTCTGTAGATGCATTGAACTTTGCTCTATGTTCACACGCTCATGCAATAATGTTCAGACACATACAAGCACACATGCAGTAATATATACACATGCACATTCATACAGAAACATACCAACCTGCAAAGGATACACATAAACAAAAAGATACCCACACAGGAAAAAAAACAAAACATACAAAACAGATACATGCACCCCTTCCCGCGACACATTCTCGCAGTCTCTCATGCAGACACCAGATTCACAAGACAAACTCACACGGGGGTTAGAAAGGATTCCATCAGCTATTCTTTGGATGCTTTACCCATGTGCTTCACATATCTATTTTCTGGGTTCCAGCAGTTAAATCGCCCATATCCTCCCGTGTTCACAAAACTTGCTACTGAAAGTTTTTTTTTTCTGTTTGTGCACAGCTTCGGCATCCAGAATCATAACCAAAGTTCTCCAGGAACAAGCAGGAAGTCAGCCCTCACATATGAGTGATGACGGCACCGACGGAGCCCTCATGAGGAACAAATACCTAGCTTTCTAAGAAAGCCTTTGGGAATTGCATGCACGGTCCCTTCCCCGCCCAAGGGTGCCATCTTGCTCAGTCTCCTTTTTTTCTGCAGAGCCCAACGGACGTCGTCCAAGTTCCCTCACGAAAAAAGTGTTTAAAATTCAGAAAATTATTTTCTGTCTAACCGGTTCGACGCCGGTTCCCCTTCCCACCCTTGGCTCAGTACACAGGTGTCGAGTCAGGTCTAAATTTTCGTTTGTCTTTAGTGACTAGTGTTTGCACTCTTTTCTTTTTAACTGGCAGGCCAGTCCTTTGACCTCACAGGGGCCCTTTTTCCCCCGATGGCTGCCAGTGGGTTTAAAAAGTGTGATCGGTGCACGAGATTAATGTCCCTCACTGACACACATGACTGCTATCTCTGTTGCCTCGGGCTCGACCATGACCCGAAGGTCTGTGGCATGTGTAAGAAAATGTCTCCCAAGGCCTTGAGGAGCAGGCAGCAGCAACATGATAGGATTTTTCCTGAGTCCGCACCCACACCCGCCCGGGCCCAGACCTTGTCGGAGGCCTCGATATCTCGGGAGCTCTCTGATCCTGAGCAGTGTCGGGTGTCCTCTGAAAGGGGGTCTCCCTCGCGGGAACATCGGAGGAAGAAGATATCCGTGAGGGTGGTGTCGTTAGATGGCTCTGCGTGGCCTGGTCCCTCACGGGCCAGGTTGCGGAGCTCAGCCCATCGCCCCGGATCCTCTGAGTCGGAGAGGCCTGCAAAACTCCCTCGTAAGGAACCGGAGACGCCAAGGCAGGTAAGCACTGTCCTCGTTGTGGACTCTCCTCCGGGAGAGCCGACATCAAGACCCGACCCAGGGCTGTGGAGCCTCCTGAGCTCGGTCTCAGAATGGCGGCCTTGGAGCGCAGCATGCCTGCCTTCATGGACCAGCAGCGGGCGCTGATCGCCGGATTCACCGGTCCATCCGCCCCGACCACCAGGACATCGAAGTCGACGTTGACCCCGGAGGCCGAGACGATCCTCGAGACACTAAGAACTCGGGTCTATCCTTGGCTGAGGTCCCCCTTGACCTCCCGTTCGGGACCGAGGTCGTCGATGCTGATTCCACCGGCGTTGGGACGGTTGAGGCCAAACCCTCAAAGCCGAAGCCACTCTATTCCTCCTCGAAAGAGTCTGGTTGGGAAATGGAAGGCAAGGAGTCATCAGATACCCATCGGACCAAAAACATCCCCTCAGATTCCCCGGGATCTGAAACCCCCCCCCCCCCCCAGGACACGTGGTTCTTGGACTTTGACCGGGACATGGCTCAAGGCTGAGGAGGTGCCTTGAGCCGAGGAGCTCGAGATCCTCCAGTATGACTTCCCCTTCGGGAAGCCCTTACTGTACGGGTGCCTCTGATTCTGGAACGGCTGATGCTCCGCATGTGGGAGACACCGGCCTTGATGCTGGTACTCAGCAGGCAAATTGATTCCATTTACCGAGTTCGCAAGAGCCCTGGATTCCAGAAAGCACAACTACCGCACAACTTCATGAGCCAGAAGACGCACTCTTCAGTGCTTCCTGGCCAGAAGGCCCGCAACATGGATGCCCTCGGCAGGAAGTGCTACCAGGGTTCAGTGCTGCCGTGCCATATCCAGACATACATGGGCATGTACCTGCAAGATCTGGCAAAGGAGAGTGCCAGGTTGTCAGCTGGTCTCTCCGAGGGACTTTTGCAGCACTTCAACTGGGATCTGGGTGTGCTCGAAGTTTGACTCGAGCAGCCTATGATGGCTTTGAGGCGTTGGCCTGGGTAGTTGCAGCCGGCATTGGTGCACGCCGCCAGGCATGGCTACAGTTGTCAAACCTGGAGCAATGGGTACAGGACAAGTTGGTCGATGTCCCTTGCTGAGGTGAAAACTTCTTTGGCAAGCCCATGACAGAAAAGGCTGCCGAGATCGAGTCAGAGTACCTGGCCTGGACAAGGCTCTCGAAGAAGACTTTTGCCCCTTCTAAGAAGAAGGGCTCGGGTAAGAAGCCCTTTTTCCTGAGAAAAGGTACTGCTTACCGCAACTACCCCATGTATCGGGCCTCCCCAGCAAGGTCAGCAAGCCAAGGAACAGGGGCATGGCCCGCGTAAGCAAAAATCCCCCAGGCACTGGCTCCAGCCCAGCCTGGAGGGGGTTTTTGACTCCCAGAGCATAGTCCCTCTCTCCAAGGAAGCAAGGCCATGCACAGGAGGAAGGCTGACCCTGTATGCCCACAGGTGGCCAGCCATCACAGCAGATACTTGGGTTCTCCAGATAGTCCAAATGGGCTATCGGCTACATCTCACCCAGGCACCTCCCTCTTACTTCCAACACAAAAGCACAAATCCACGTGCAACTAATAGACCCAGTCCAAAAACGTGGATAGCAGAAGAAGAAATTCTTTTATTGAACAATTTAAGCCAATGGCCCGACACAGGCCGTGTTTCGTTATGCCTTCATCAGGGGCTTACTTGGCTTGGCTAAAAATATATAAACTCGTTCAGTGAAACATATGGGAATTTCTCCAAAATGAATTCTCTTCTTTTTCAACAAAGCACCAGTAAGAAGTCTGTCGGAAGGTCTCAGACTAAGAACGGCACTAATTTATCAGACTCTGTATAAAATATTGTGCCCAATTGCATCAACTACCTCCGTACAGATGCTATTCAGACCGGAGCTCATAAGTATGACATTTATTCAAAAAACTAATATGCTTGCTTCTATGTTTTATGTTGTAAATATGTTACTTCCACTCTCAATACTTAAGGCTCACAGTCCTGATAATACACTCTTACAATCTCGACGCTCTCCCCTGGCGCCTCTGTAGCGTTTCTCCTTAACGGGTTCTTCAGGGGATCGTTTTTTAACCCTCCTGTGCTCAAACAATACATAAAATTAGAATCCCTCCCTAAAAATACAAAACTCCCTCTTACCCCTCTAAAAACTCTAAGACTACACAGGAACACACATACCTAATACTCACGTTGATGCTGCCCACGTCTAAACTTTAAAACACCATGGATCTCAAGCCGGGTGTTATTTAAATCTCAAAGCCATAAAGACGCCGCGCATGTGATGTTCTCCCTACGAATTGGCTTTAAAGAATCGACAAAACGTGACATAGATCCGCTCCACCCCTGCGGTTTTCCCATAGGGTAGATCTTTTTTAAAGGACCACTGTCCACGGCAGCTAAGACCCTCTCACTTACGCCTACTGAACAATGAATGATCTATGTTTACAAACAGATCCCTTTCGCCAGTACCCAAAACCACCTGTACTAATTACCTAAGTATCTATCCATCAGGATAAGAGTTGCCATCAATATATTACCTCATCGCACCACTAGAACGTAAAAAAGAAGAGATATGGGAAACTTAGATCCCCACTAGGGTGTCTCAAACACATGCTGCCCAGTCTATCATCGCATTCAATCCATTAGGCTTAACCGAATCCAATTTATGGATCCACCTTTGCTCCCGCTGAATTAATGCTTGATCATGGGTCCTATCGGCATAACCACGCTCTACCTTATCTACACAAAAACAACCTAGCTGTTCAAAATGTTGCCCCTCCTCTACACAATGCGAACTAATGGGGCTGCCAATACTTTACAGCGTAATTTACTTCTGTTCTCTCATACACACCCGAAAGGTACGGAGAGTCTTACCAATATATAGCAGACCGCACGGACATTGAACAGCATACACAACCCCCGTGGAGTCACAGGTTGTGGAAAAAGGCAAAATATACTCCACCTGGTGGTATGTGAACTTTGATATCTCCAAAGTAATCTCACAGATATCGCAAGCACCACATCGCTTGTGTCCCTTCTCTAAAGTCACAGTCCCCAATTGGGGTAATACCGCCGGACTGAGCCACTCCTTTAAATTTCGATGTCTTTGCCAGACACACAGCATTTTCTTCCCCGCTAAGCCTGGTACTGCTCTCAAAACTATTGTAATTGTCTCCTAATGGGCCTCCCACTAAAAAACACATATCTGTTACAAAGAGCCCAGAACATCTGTGCCAAGGTAATTTCAAAAGCTCGTCTGACCATGTGACCCCAATACTGTTGGAATTACATTGGCTCCCTATAAACAGCCGAATAAAATATAAAATTCTACTAACAACCTTCAAAATCCTTAACGACATCTCCCCCTCACACCTGTCCACCCTAATACACACCCCATCAGAAATAAGAATACGCAGACAAAACGCAACTCACTCTCTCAACATACAAAAAAACATCAGAAAAACAAAGAAAACCACAAGCTCTAGAGCTTTCTCCTTTGCTGCCCCCACTCTCTGGAATGAATGCCCAATAACTCTTCGCCTGATGAAAGACCTTCATCAATTCAGAAAAGAACTCAAAACCTACCTCTTCTCTGAACATTTTGAAATCCCCTACCTCCAGAGAGCCACCCCCCAGCAATCACAGAAAAATTCCCACAAAACTCATGAAATCACAAATGACTAACTCAGACAGACCCTCCGCTATCAATACAAATGTCTTACGATGGAAAAGGAAAAAATCCAAAACTTGCACAAGTTCAATTGAAATATATGTTTAATGTCTATTGTCCTCTGTAACATATTGTTTGTTGTTCTTTGTAAATAGTTCCATGTAAATAGTTTTGAAACTGTTCCATGCAATGTTACCTGTACATAGTTACAAATACCGTTCTATGTAAAGTATACAAAATTGTTAACTGTTCCGTTTAAACCGCCCTTGATCTCTGGAAGGGGTGGTATAGAAGAAATAGATAAAATAAATAAATAAAACATTTCTATGTTTTCGCAAACTCCGTTGAATCCCCAGGCTTAACCTAGTTATCAAATGTACACTATCATTATCCTCCCCCCTCCTTTTACTAGAAGAGGCCAGGAGTAAACTCCTGTTATAAAGAGCTCTACGGTATGCGCGTTTGACAACCTTATGTGGATATCCCCTCTCAATGAAATTTTTTGTCAGCTGTCGTGATCGTAATCTGAACTTGGCTTCATTTGAACAGTTCCTTCTGAAACGGAGGAACTGCGAAAATGGAAGGCCCTCCTTCAGCTGTCGGGGGTGTGCACTCTGAAAGTGCAGGAACGTATTTCTATCGGTGGGCTTTTTAAATATAGATGTCGCCCATTCCCCCTTTCCCCTAGCTATGTTAACGTCTAAATAGGTCATTGTATCCTTATGGTAGGTATACGTAAACCTTATATTGCTATCCAGCTGATTAATCCATTGTAAAAATAGAAGTAACCCTCCTTCTGACCCCTGCCACAATAAAAAGACGTCATCTATATACCTCTTCCACACAACTATAATGGATGCATATGGGGAATGAACTAGCCAACGCTCCTCAAAACATGCCATATAAAAATTAGCTATTGAAGGGGCGCAAGATGTGCCCATAGCTACTCCTGACACTTGTTTAAACAAAGTGCCTTCAAAAATGAAATAATTATAATAAATGGCTAGGCGTGCTAACTCCAGTAAAAATGTTATCATACACTCAGGGAGATTGCCTCTACGTGATAGCGTGGTCTTCACCACTTCCAAAGCCGCTTTTTGAGAAATATTAGTATAGAGCGATACTACATCCATGGTGACTAAAATGACATTATCATAATTTGCCCAACTATCCAAATCCCTCAAAATATGCAAAAAACTAGTTGTATCCCTCAAATACGAAGGTATACTAGATAACACCGGGCGTAAGTAAGAATCAACATAAGTGGACAATGGCTCCAATATACTGCCTCTAGTAGAGACAATAGGCCTACCAGGGGGTTGCATTAAACTTTTATGAATTTCTGGCACAAGATAAAACTTCGCAACAACAGGGGATGGTACATTCAAATATTTAAACTCTTTTCTTGAAATTAATTTATTTTGTAATGCAGATGTGAGATCTTTTATTAGAGATTGTAAATAGTGTCGCGGATCTTCGTCCAGTCTCTCATAAGTGGTGGTATCATCCAGTTGGCGTAATGCTTCCCGTAAGTAATTTTCCCGTTTCCATACCACCACCGCTCCACCCTTGTCAGCTCGTCTGATCACAATATCCGTGCGTTGTTTCAATTGTTGTAAAGCTTGATTTTCAGAGCTAGTCAAAGCATGATAAGTTAACTTAGTAGACTGTTGTAAAAGCTGTATATCCTTCAAAACAAATTGCTTAAAGATTTCCAAAGCCGGATATAATGGACCAGGTGGAGACCACCCTGACTTAAGAGGTAATGGAGTGCATACTATTTCATGTTGTTCCGGACATATCTCAGTCCATGATGATATACTAGAATTCTGTACTGTAAAAAAAACTTTAAAGCCAATTTCCGCATAAGTCTCTCAAAATCAATGTAGAATTGGAAAGGATCAAAATTGATCTTTTGCCTTTTTCCACAACCTGTGACTCCACGGGGGTTGTGTATGCTGTTCAATGTCCGTGCGGTTTGCTATATATTGGTAAGACTCTCCGTACCTTTCGGGTGTGTATGAGAGAACATAGAAGTAAATTATGCTGTAAAGTATTGGCAGCCCCATTGGTTCAGCATTGTGTAGAGGAGGGGCACCATTTTGAACAGCTAGGTTGTTTTTGTGTAGATAAGGTAGAGCGCGGTAGATAGGACCCATGATCAAGCATTAATTCAGCGGGAGCAAAGGTGGATCCATAAATTGGATTCGGTTAAGCCTAATGGATTGAATGCGATGATAGACTGGGCAGCATGTGTTTGAGACACCCTAGTGGGGGATCTAAGTTTCCCATATCTTCTTTTTTACGTTCTAGTGGTGCGACGAGGTAATATATTGATGGCAACTCTTATCCTGATGGATAGATACTTAGGTAATTAGTACAGGCGGTTTTGGGTACCGGTGAAATGGATCTGTTTGTAAACATAGATCGTTCATTGTTCAGTAGGCGTAAGTGAGAGGGTCTTAGCTGCCGTGGACAGTGGCCCTTTAAAAAAATCTACCCTATGGGAAAACCGCAGGGGTGGAGCGGATCTACGTCACGTTTTGTCGATTCTTTAAAGCCAATTCGTAGGGAGAACATCGCATGCGCGGTATCTTTATGGCTTTGAGATTTAAATAACACCTGGCTTGAGATCCGTGGTGTTTTAAAGTTTAGATGTGGGCACATCAACGTGAGTATTAGGTATGTGTGTTTCTGTGTAGTCTTAGAGTTTTTAGAGGGGTAAGAGGGAGTTTTGTATTTTTAGGGAGGGATTCTAATTTTATGTATTGTTTGAGCACAGGAGGGTTAAAAACCGATCCCCTGAAGAACCCGTTAAGGAGAAATGCTACGGAGGCGCCAGGGGAGAGCGTAGGGGATCGTAAGTGTATTATTAGGACTGTGAGCCTTAAGTATTGAGAGTGGAAGTAACATATTTACAACATAAGACATAGAAGAAAGCATATTAGTTTTTTGAATAATAGATGTCATACTTATGAGCTCCGGTCTGAATGGCGTCTGTACGGAGGTAGTTGATGCAATTGAGCACAATATTTTATGCAGACATAGTCTGATAAATTAGTGCCGTTCTTAGTCTGAGACCTTCCGACAGACGACTTACTGGTGCTGCTTTGAAAAAGAAGAGAATTCATTTTGGAGAAATTCCCATATGTTTCATTGAATGAGTTTGTGACATTTTTGAGATTTCATTCATAAATTGAACATTCACAACATGTGTTAAAAACATATAAAAACAATAATATAAATAATACATATAAAAAATTATTCAAAACGAGAACCATAAAATGAACATCAAACGTTATAAAAATTATAATAAAACTTATAAAAACATGCATATGCAAACAGTAATATAATGTAAAAGCACCAAATATAATAAATACAGCAATTGTATAAATCGGAAAACACAATGGAGGCTTTAAAAATAGTTGAACAATATTTATGCAATAGAAAACCTCTATAAGCGTATTCCTACTGCCTTTTTAATAAATTTGGCTCGTATTGCTCTTTGTGAAAATTATTTTTGTTTTCGTGATTTGTTTTACAAACGGGTTAAAGGAGTAGCCATGGGCTCTTCTATGACCCCAGATATCGCAAACTTATATGTTTTTTTTTAATTTTAAGAAAATTATATAAAAGAGAATCCTTTTAAAGCCAACATAAAACTATGGATAAGATACATAGACAATATCTTCATCCTGTGGGATGGAACTGTAGAACATTTGTCAAAATTCAATGAATGGATCAACACGTGTGATTTACATTTTCAAGTAACTTTTGATGACCATCAGATACCATATTTAGATCTACTTATTAAAAAGACTGATGAGAGGTTCACTACCACTCTTTATAGAAAACCTACGGACAGAAACCAATTATTACCTTTCAACAGCTTTCACAATTCTGCGCTCGAGTTCAATTTACCTGTAGGGTCAGTTCCTGAGGGATCGTAGGATATGCACCTCTGATAAAGATTTTGAACAGCAGGCAGTTATTATGAAAGACAGATTTAGAGTAAGACATTATCCTCCGTATCATATTAACAAGGCATACAATAGAGCTTGCCAGTGTCCTCGGCAGCAACTACTACAGCAGCGACAAAAGAACAGTAACATTGGAATGGTGTGTCCCCTTCTTTATTCTCATCAATCCCGTTGTGTGGAAAAAAAAAAAAAAAATTGGTATCTGGTACAAGCCCTTCCAGGTTTTCAGGATTTAAAATTTATAGTGGCCCATAAGCGCATTGTAAACTTGCACAACATGTTAGTTCCATCAGCATTTACTGAACGTAAATTCCTTTCTAAATATAAGGGTATTTTCAGTGTGGTCGATGTTCAGTGTGCGTTCATGCCTTAATGGTTAGAAATCAATATATCCATCCAATAAGTAAACACATTTTTATATGAATGTTTTTTCCAATTGTCCTACCAGTCATGTCATTTATGTAATACAATGTCCCTGTAATAAGTTATATGTAGGCATGACTACCCGCCCGATTCGTAATAGGATCATAGAGCATAGGAGTTGCATTAAGAGGGGATTGATGGATAAACCTTTGGTCACCCACTGGCAAGAGCAAACGCACAAGGTGTCTGATTTAAAAATTTTTGTAATCAAGAAAGTCAAATTAAATTGTAGAGGGGGGTATGTGGAGAAAACCATCCTGTGCCTGGAACAATGATATAGCTTTGCCCTAAATAGCTTGTACCCTAGTGTATTGAATATGGATAGTGATCTAACCGTGGTTTTTTAGCTATGACCTACAGTTTTACCATAAACAACATTTAACAATTTGTTTATTTTTATCTGGTTCCCTTTATCTATGTCCCATAGAAACTTCTAATACATTACATCTCTTTGATTTTTTTTTAGATTTTTAAGCAACTGTTGGGGTTCGTTTCTAAGGTTTTTATTAATCGGTGAATGAAAAGCAATAGCCCTTTCTTGATGTAACAATAGTTATGACCATCACACATATATAAATATGTGCTACATATATATATGTAGCACATATTTATTGATGCCATAGGTCTATCACATGAATATAGGCATTGTTTTCATCTGTTTTTATAGTCTCAAGGGTTGGTCCCAGTGATTTTTCATTTAGCTGTGTTTTGGGTGGGTTTTCTAACATGGTTCTTTGTGTTTTATTTGTGATTATTTCAGTAATCGTTGAATGAATACCAGTAGAGTTCGATGTAAATTAGCTACAATTCCTTTTCTAATCCATAGTTAAAATATGGTAGTAGTTTGTCTCTGGGTATAATTTGCATACGCTCGCCTCATACGTCACTTTGTTAGCATTTCCCACCCAAAATCTCCTCCTTTAAAGCACAGACTCTGGCGTCTTGCTAGGCAGTCATTTAACGTTTTACCAAGCGAAGAAAATATATATGTCCATGCTAACAGGTTGCCTTGTATACGTAGGTATTGCTTATATATTTGGTTTATTTAAAGTTTTAAACAATGTTAATAGACTTTATTTGCAAAAGATGAATAGGTAATAGTAAGTTACAAATGATTTTTAAAGTCCTTAACAAAGGCTAGTCCTATGCCTGGGATCAGAACAGATCCTACACAATTTGATATGATTTGATCAGTAGTGAATATATATATATATATATGAAAAAGGTTTAATTAGGAAATGAAAAGTGGTAGCATGTTTAATATTTTTTGAGCAATTTGTACATGAAGGCTCTATCGTGATGGCCGGTTTATTCGCCTGTTGAATTTATCTTCCTCATAGTGCAATATGGCGGCGGTTCCTTTAGAAACATATTTGCTTTCAAGAGCATCAGTAGTGAAAAAATATATATATATGACAAGGGTTAGTTAGGAAATAAAATGAAAAACTGTAGCATGTTTATTATTTTTCGAGCAATTTGCACATGTAGGCTATATCACGATGGCCAGTTCATTTTCCTGTTAAATTTATCTTCCTTATAGTGCAATACGGCGGCGGTATCTCCAGGAACAAGCAGGAATGAGTCTTCACATATGGGTACGTCGGTACCGACGGAGCCTGCGCGGTAACGCTCCCCAGCATCCAAAAAGAAAGCCTTTGGGAGCATCCCACACGCATGCGCGCTGCCTTCCCACCCATTCACTTCCCTCATCAGTTTTTCGTTTTCCGCGGAGCCGGCAGGACGTATTCCTGTCACCGCAGAAAATTCTTCTTTTTTATTCTTGTCTTTTGTGGTCGCGTCTGCCTTCCCTTGACGCCACCGGTACCGCCGGTGCTTTTCTTTCTTTGTACTAAAAATTTCCTCTCTTTCTAAGGAATTTTTCCTGTTTAGTGCCTGACGGTTTCTAGGCCACTAGGCCTCTATCCTTCCATTATGGAAAAGCCAGCCACTATCCTTAAGAAATACTCAGTGTGGTGGTGCAAATATATTTTTAGACACTCATACTTGGTGTCTAAAATGTTAAGGTCCTGACCATTGCCCACTGGAGTGTCTCTCCTGCTGGAGCTCAAACAGAAGAAGTCTTCAGGATCGAGCACAACTCGATACCCGATTCACATCAGACTCGATGTCACCAGCCAGAATATCTTTTTTTTCACAAGAACAGGTAACCAAACAAGTCTGTTAAGACTAGCCAGTCCTCTAGTGGTAGATCTCCTTCTAAGCATTGATATTCCTCTGGCGTTGCCCTCGAGGACATTTTGGCAATAAAGCCCCGGCGGGAGTCTTCGGGCTCCAAAGCATTAACGAGGCTTCAGGTTGTTCCCGAGGTTCTTACCTCCATGGACATACCTGGGCCATGCTCGGTGGTTGTGGCCGCTTCAAGCAGTACCGACACCCCGGTATCTGCTATGGTGATGGATGAAACACTCCTCGCTGATGTACATAGTCTAGCGCTCTCAGCTACTTCGGAACCGCTAGAGTTGCTGCAGACCGTTCCTCCAGTATCTGTATCGACTTTGGTACCGGTATCGACATCAGCACCGGTGTCGGTATCGTCGATGCTTGCTTTGACAGACTCGCTGCCTTCGATGCCGAGCTTGGAATCACTCTCTAGCATGGAGGATTCAGTACCGACTCGTCTCGGTACCGACCTCGGACGGTACCGAGGACATCGCTTTAAAGAAAATCCAATGCTTCATCCTTTCAAATCTTCTGATCCCGATGACTGGGATGAATCCATCGGTACCAAGGCTGAATTTTCAACTCTAGCCTTTACCCCTCATTTCAGGGGGTCCTCCTCAGGAGAGATTTCTTTTCAAGCTTTTCTGCTTGATATGGCAAAGTTACTTGCCATTTCTATACCTGGTAAAGAATCTATACCAGGGGATTCAGAATCTCTGCAATTCCCCTGTATTCCAAAGGAGGTGATCATGCTTCTTTTGCATCAGATCTTACAAGATCTACTATTAAGAATGTGGGAAACTCCTTTAACGTTATCCCCAACTTCTAAAACACTTGACACTATGTACAAGGTGCCACCTTCTCCAGGTTTTCAAAAGACTCAACTTCCTCATCATTCTGTTGTTGTAGAATCAGCAATGAGGCGTATTAAGAGTGCAAAGAAGCACTCCTCTTATCCGCCAGGTCGTGAGTCTAGGATTTTAGATGCCTTTGGACGTCGATGCTTCCAGGCATCTATGCTTTCAGGCATCTATGCTTTCAGCAAGAATTATCTCATATATTTTCTATATGGGATTATCTCTTGAAGAGGTCACAAAGAATTTAAAGCTTTTGACCCCTTTTCTTCAAGAACATAATAGAGCAGACTATTTCTTATTAGTCAGTCATGCTCAAAATGTCTCTAAGTTCCTTAATCGTGCTTCCCTGGACTGTTTTGAGTCTATTAGCAGAACTTCTGCTATAGCCATAGGGGCACGACGCATGGCCTGGGAAATACTCCTTGTACTGGTGAAAATCTCTTTAACAAGGATGCCTTATTCCAAGCTAATCAGTTAAACACTGATATTGTTGCTTTCAGAGGATTGTCAAAACTTTCCTCTATCCCAGCTACTAAAAAATCTCCTAAAAAACTTTATCCCCCTAGGGGAAAAAAAATTTATCCATCTTCTACCCATCATGCAGATGTTTCCAAAGGAGGACAACATCAAACCAGGCTAAGAAAATCAAAACCTCAACAGGCCCAGCAAACCCAGCAGTCGCAGGGTTTCTGATATTTTTATTTATTTTATTTATTTATTTAACACTCATTTTTATACCGCATCTTCCAGAGATCAGGTGCGGTGTACAAACAACAACAATTAACAAAGCTAAGTTTGTTTTACATAGAACATCTTAATTTTTACATAGAACATCTTAACATATCATAAATAAACAAAGTGGGTTTTTGAACTGGGACCGTGTAAAAACAGTTAACTAACAAAGTGTAGTATCTATATACGTAAGACAGTACATAACTGATACAACTATATACATGCGTTGGTATTAGGTCATAGGAGATAGGATCGTCATTTCATTAGCGCTGAGTGTTGTCCATTTAGGTGTGAGGTTTGTGCTTTAAGTGGTCATTTACCTGATTATCCTTTATCTATGTTGAGTGCAAGGTTTTCTATGGAATTGTAGTGTTTAGTGAATAGATAAGTTTTTAGTTTTTTGCGGAATTCCAAGATCTCTGTTAGTGAACGTAGATCCTCTGGTAGGGAATTCCAGATAATTGGGGCTATGTGTGAGAAGGCTCTATTGTTGGTCAATTTATGTGCTTTTATGAAGTCCTTCGGGATCTTTAGTTTATTTAACTGTTCTTTTCTATTAGTAGGCTTAGGTGTTTCTTTGCATATTAGATTACATAGTGTAATCGGTGCTATGTCGTTTAATGCTTTAAATGAGGTTATTATTGTTTTGTATATTATCCTACTTTGTATTGGTAACCAGTGGAGAGATGCAAGTATAGGTGTTATGTGTTGTATAGAATTTATTTTTAGTATAATTCTTGCTGTTGCATTTTGGGCTAATTGAATTCTTTTAATGTTCTGTTTTGAAATGCCTATAAGTATTAGGTTGGCGAAATCAAAATGAGGGGTTATGATAGCTTGTGTTATATTAATGAAATCTTGTATAAATACAAGCGGACGTAGTTGTTTGAGAATTTTAAGTTTGAAATAGATTTTCTTTAAAGTGTTTCTAATGTGGGTTTCCATTGTAAGGTGTGTATCTAGGATAACACCTAGATATCTTATTTCATTTTTTATTTTAATTTCTTGCTCTTGTAGTGTTATATGGGTTGGGTTTTATTCATTAAATCTCTTTTTCCTGTTTGAGGTTTAGAACCGCTAACCTACTTCTTATCAACAGAAGCATCTGCAGTTCATCTCATCCTTACTGAGAGATCAGTAATACACTGACTCAATCCTCGACTCTAGGCATGAATCTCTTGCCACAAGAGAAATCCATTCTTTTAGCTCCTAGAGCTATTGAGGGTAATCATGCCCTACAGGTAATAGGTTTTCTCCTCTCCTCCTTTTTGAAGGAAAAAGAGGAGAAACAACTAATAACAAGGTAGGCTATGCCCTTCACCTTGACAGTTTTCCTGTACAAGGATATCTCATAGTTTTGACTGCAGGGGGCATTACCTTTTTCAGAGACTTACCAAATTGTAAGTCTTCACAACTCTGTATTACTTTCTATCCCTCTTAGTTGAGACATTCAGTCTAAGAGTGATACTATTCAACTGGAGGGCTTACTTTTTAAGCCCATAGGATTTTCTTCATTACCTACTCCAGTAAGTGGTTTCCATACAGAGCTTTCTTCCCCTTTGCAATCTTCTCAAATATTTCTTTTAAGACAGCTTATCAGACCATAATTGAGTTTTACCACTCCTAATTGTCAGTCCTTTTCCAAACTATAGGACCTAACTTTTTCTGCTGCCTTAATAACAAATAATTCCAAGAGAGGTTCCAAAACCTACTTGGACAATTTATCATTGCAGGCAACCAGCCTGTCTACTATCTTTAGCCATCTTCAACTCTTTTTGGCTCCAACAGAATAGATTAGGTTGCACACTGGCAATCAAACAGCCAGATCTCACCTAAGCAACCTACAATATGCTCTCTGCAATTATACAAAAAGCTCTGCAACTATGGGCCTTTGCCAGAGAGCATCAGAGCCATTCCTAGTAGGTAACTTCCAGATGGTTAAAAAGGCTTTGCCCAGTCATGCTCCTACATGACTGGTTTTTCCTACTCTTACCATTTTCCTTAAAATTTCCTTTTAAGGGAAAGGATCCAGGGCTTAGACCACGTGAAAGCATAAGGAATTGCTCAATTCCCTGGGTTGTTCCATATCTCCAGTGGAACCCTTACAACAGGGATGCATTCCTTTTCACTGCAGTCGGTCTTTGTCTAGTGCATTCCTTCTAATTCCCAATATGTCATTGAAGCTTATGCTGAACAAAGAACGCATGATACTCATATTGCCCTAATAGAGGGGCAAACATGGTATCCCCTTATATTGTGTCATCTTCTCCACACTGAAGTTATAGAAGGATTCAGACTTGTTGTCTTAAGACTAAGGATCTCCTCTGCACCCCTTCACGTAGGTCTCCATTTCTGGTTATTCAAAGGCTAGAATTTTTAAAGAAATCTAGACCTCTCCTAAGTAAGAACATTCCACTGGTTTCCATGTAACCTTCTCCATGGTTCTTCCACGTGTAACCAGAAAGAGATTCTCTATTCATATTCTCAAGCAGGTCTTACCCTTTCTTGTTAAGTGAATCTCTCACTCTCTCTCTCTCTCTATCTATATCTATCTATATATCTGACTGACAGATTTGTTTCTGTCCATATTAATGCTGTTCCAGCATACCATAGTGTTTTAAATGGACAGCCAATTTCTATGGTAATTGGAAACTACCTTCTTTTACCGTAACCTTTCCGGTTGCATTACATCTGAAGCTCTCCATGTAAAGTCATTATCCTAAAAGACATTACTGATCTTCAAGAAATTGGAGGCTACACCGCCTACTACAAATGTTTCTTTCTTTCATTTGGATAGAGGGGTCTTAAAGACCCATCCTTTTCCTGCAAACCAGTCAGATTTATCTCCCCTCTTTCCTAGAGCCTTTTTCTGCTCCAAGGACAAAGAGCTTCAAACTTTGGCCTACAGAAGCTTTAGCTTCTCCTCCAAGGTCCAACCTCATTAAACTCCCCCAGTTTTTTTCTTCTGGGATTAGTTCTAGCCATTAAGGCTTCTGACCTCTGCCTGTATTGCAAAATTTATTTTCCTTTACTTCACAGAGAGGTAATTTCTTTGAGGCTAATGTACTGGCTCTTAGCACCAGACCCATATTAGCCTCAACAAATACTTTCGCAATACTTTTGAATAAGGTCCACATTAGAAAATTGGAATTCAGTATTTACTAACATTTATGATCTACACAAGGACTCCCCTCTAGACGCCTTGTTTAGTCAAGCTGTTCCACAGCACACCCTTTTTAATTCAACTCCTACCCTCCATCCCTTGGATGCCTGAGGTTCTGGGAAATAGCATGGCCCATCTATTAGATTTGCAACATGCTGGGACCTCCTCTAGGCATCTCTAGCTTGGGAGTTCCCATATGTGAAGACTCATTCCTGCACAGGTGATCTCTGGGAACAGCAGGAATAAGTCTTCACAACCCACCCACCTCCCCTAGGAGTTGTTCTCTCTCTCTCTCTCTCTCTCTCTCTCGTCTACTTCCCTCCTTCGGTATCGGCTACAAACCCAACTGATGAGAGGGAAGTGAATGGGTGGGAAGGCAGCGCGCATGCGTGTGGGATGCTCCCAAAGGCTTTCTTTTTGGACGCTGGGGAGCGTTCCCGCGCAGGCTCCGTCGGTACCGACGTACCCATATGTGAAGACTTATTCTTGCTGTTCCCAGAGATCACCAGTTACAGGTAAGTAACTGTGCTTTCTTTCGAAACATATTCGCTTTCAAGAGCATCAAGAGAGAAATACATTATATCATTTACCTTATATGGATAACGCAGGTATGGATATTTTAAATCTTTTTTTCCTGAAGCCATTGCTTCAGTGTTTACCCTCAGTTAGTTGCCCTTTTAGTATAGTAAACCAACTACATGTAGTAACTAGTATTGTCACATAGCAGGCCCGAATACAGCTTAGAATGTAGCAAATGTAGAATTGCTATATAACAGTTCCTACATAATTTTTAGATGTTTTACATACACGTGTGTAATAATGAATCACTTTAGAAATAATATCTTGGCCATAGTCAAAATAGATATGACATAGCTCTTTCAATGGTGCACGTTAGTATTACATATTAGTCGATATTCTTAAGTTAAATTAATTAAATAGTGGTTCCCATTGGGAGGTTGAAATAGGCAGAGTTCATTTACTCTCAAGGTCCTGAAAAACAATGTTTGTCATTCCACTGATTCCTTCTTTAAGTTGTTTCTTTTCTGTTTATTAACAAGTGATCACATAGTGAGTTTTCATATACTATGTCATCCTCTTCTCTCAATGATATAGAATGAAATGAGTATACGAGTGAATACAGAGGTATGTCTTCTTGTTATAATTTTATATCACACTCGTGATTTTTTATTTTTACGTTTGGTTATTTGATATGTATGGTTTTATCATGTTTTTTATGTTAACACATTCAGTTTTCCGACATACACAATTGCTGTATTGATTAAATTTGGTGCTTTTACATTATACTACTGTTTACATATGCATGTTTTTATAAGTTTTATTATAATTGTTATAACATTTGATCATTTTATGGGTCTCAATTTTAATCATTTTTTCATATTTATGTATTTTATTATTTATAATGTTTTTAGCCAAGCCAAGTAAGCCCCTGATGAAGGCATAACGAAATACAGCCTGTGTCGGGCCATTGACGTAAGTTAATAAAAGAATTTCTTCCTCTGCTATCCACCTCCCTCTTACTTTCCAGGGGAGCCTCTCAGACCCCCTCTTCACAGGGACCTCCTCTTAAAGGAGTTAGCAGGTCTTCTCGAGGATCAGGCAATAAAACCAGTGCCCCACCTCCTGCAGGGAAAGGGCTTCTACTCCAGGTATTTCCTGATACCAAAGAGAACTGGAGGCCTAAGACCCATCCTCAACCTGCACAACTTAAACTAGTTCCTGGTGAGGGAAAAATTCAAGATGCTTTCCCTTGGAATATTGCTGCCTTACCTCCGCCAGGGAGACTGGCTATGCTCCTTAGACCTAAAGGATGCTTACACACACATCCTAATTTATCCATACCACAGACAATATCTACGATTTGTGGTGGGAGGAAACCACTTTCAGTACAAGGTTACTTCCATTTGGCCTCACCTCCGCACCCAGGGTGTTCAAAAAGTGCCTAGCGGTGATGGCAGCCTTCCTAAGAAACCAGGGAGTATTTGTCTTCCCCTACTTGGACAACTGGCTCATCAGAGCCCAGTCAGCCCTGGAAGCCCAACAGGCCACGTCTCGCACTATACAGTTGCTACAACATTTAGGGTTTGTGATCAGTTACACAAAATCCACTCTGATTCCCACTAAAGGGCTGGAGTTCATAGGAGCAAGGCTGGACACCCTTCAAGCAAGGGCTTATCTACCAGAAGACAGGGCACAGACAGGATCAAGGTGTCCAAACGACTGGTGCGGTCGTTGACCTGGTGGCTTCAACCACACCACCTACTGGAGGAAGTGCTATTTCAACCTACCCCGCACACGAGAGTGCTAACTACAGATGCATCCTTGCTGGGCTGGGGGGCCCATTGCCAGGATGTGCACTCAGTGTGTGGTCTCCATAGGAGAGCACACAACAAATCAACCTAGAGCTTTGAGCTATCCGCCTAGCTCTACGGACTTTGTCAAACCCTGGCTCGCCAACCTGTCTTAGTCCAGACAACCAGGTGGCAATGTTCTATGTGAACAAGCAGGGGGGGCACAGGGTCTCGCACCCTATGTCAAGAGACCCTGTACCTGTGCTCTTTTGCAGTCGAGCAGGGTATGCATCCCAAGGCAGTTTACTTGCCAGGTGAGGAGAACTTCTTAGCCGACAAGCTAAGCAGCCGCACGAATGGCAACTGGATCCCAACGTAGCCCAGCAGCTGTTCCAGTGCTGGGGGTGACCATCCATAGATCTGTTTGCGAGCCCACAGAATCACCAGTTGCCCCGCTTCTGCTCCAGACAGCCACACCCATGCAGGGTGGGTGCACACGCTTTCCTAATATCATGGTCTGTGGGCCTCCTGTATGCGTTTCCTCCCACACCTCTGGTGGCCAGGACTCTGTTCAAGATCCTTCAGGACAAGGCTTTGGTCATCCTGGTAGCCCCCAGATGGCAGAGACAGCCATGGTTTCCGCTACTGCTTCAACTGGCGGCAGAGGCCCCCATTCCTTTGGGATTACATCCCCACCTCCTGTTGCAGGAGAAGGACACTCTCCTGCATCCCAACCTCAGGTCTCTCAACCTGATGGCATGGCTGCTGAAAGAGTAGTGCTTGCACCACTTTTCCTCCCTAAAAATGTAGAAGATGTACTACTAGCATCAAGAAAGCAATCGACTAGGAAAACCTATGCGTTAAAGTGGCATAGGTTTGAAGTGTGGTGTGATAAGCAGGGCGAAAACCCTTTCTTCTGCCAAGTGGCAGTAGTGTTGCAGTACCTGCTTCACCTCTCAGATTTAGGCCTCAAGTCAAACTCTGTCCAAGTCCATCTTAGTGCCTTGTCAGCACACCACTCTCCAGTGGAAGGGCAACCTCTTTCTGCACACCCTTTGGTGGCCAGGTTCCTGAGAGGTTGCTTCTGCTGAAGCCCCAGGTTCGCCCCCCGGCGACCGAGTGGGATCTGAATGTGGTCTTAGAGCAGCTTACTCGCCCACCTTTTGAGCCGATGGCTACCTGCCATCTCTGCTTCCTCTCTTGGAAAGTGCTTTTCTTGGTGGCACTCACATCGGCCAGATGAGTGAGTGAGATGCAGGCTCTGGTTTCCGATAGACCGTACACATGGTTCTATAGGAATAGGGTGGTGCTTTGCACTCACCCCAAGTTCCTTCTTAAAGTGGTCTCGTCGTTCCATCTCAACCAGGAGGTGGTACTTCCGACCTTATTTCCCAGGCCGCATGCCAGTTGGGCAGAAGCAGTTCTGCATACCCTGGACTGTAAGAGGGCTTTGGCCTTCTACATGGAGCATACACAGGGACATAAAAGGGCTTCTCAGCTCTTTGTCTCTTATGACCCCAGTACACTGGGGATGCCTGTCTCCAAGCATACGTTGTCCACTTGGGTGGCAGACTCTATTGCCTGGGCATGCTAGGCAGCCGATCTTCCGTTGCAGGGTCGAGTCACGGCCCACTGGGTCAGGGCTAAGGTGGCATCAGTGGCTCACTTCCGCTCTGTTCCGCTAGCAGACATCTGTCGGGCCGCCACCTGGTCTTCGGGTCAGACTTTTGCGGCCCATTACTGCCTGGATAGGGAGTCCTGACGGGACAGTGCTTTCGGTCAGGCGGTACTCCATAACCTATTCGAGGTCTAGGCAACTCCTATCCTCCCGACCCTTTTGTGTCAGGCTACCGGAGTGTTACGTTCTCAGTTGAACTCCTATCATGGCTGCTGCGGCTCTTCTAGAGGGAGCCTATTTTCAGCTATGGGTTCTGGTAGCCTATAGCTAGGGAGTCCCATATGTGAGGACTGACTTCCTGCTTGTTCCTGGAGAAAGCGTAGTTACTCACCTGTAGCAGGTGTTCTCCAGGGACAGCAGGAATCAGTCCTCATGACCCTCCCTCCTCCCTTGGAGTTGCAGTCCTATTATATTTTGTTCATTTTGCCGTCTTTTTAGCTATGTCATTTGACTGAGCAAGATGGCACCCTTGGGCAGGAAGGGGACCGTGCATGCGTGATGCAATTCCCAAAGGCTTTCTTAGAAAGCTGGGGATTTGCTCCGCATGAGGTCTCCGTTGGTGCCGACGTCGCCCATATGTGAGGACTGATTCCTGCTGTCCCTGGAGAATACCTGTTACAGGTGAGTAACTACGCTTTCTGGTAACCCTGATGGTGAGCTCTGAAGAAGCAGGGAATATTTCTGTATTTGTGACTAGACAATGCTTTGATGGAGAAATCTTGTTATAAGATGTTGTGCTCACAAGGGACAGATGACTGAGGGCAGATATGATAGAGGTCTATAAAAATTCTGAGTGGAGTGGAATGGGTTGACATGAATTGATTGCTTGTTTTCTGTTTTAAAGAAATACAAGGACAAGGGAATACACCATGAAGCTACAAAGTAGTATATTTAAATGACTAGGAGAACATATTTTCCTCTCAATGTATAATTAATTTTTGGATCTTATTGCCAGTGAATGTGGTAAAAGCAGGTAGTGTTTCTGTTCAGGAGTCAGCATTGATTTGATAGCACTAGTGACCCAGCAGCCCCAGGGTTTTCTTGGCAAGGTATGTCCAGAAGTAGATTGCTAGGCCTTTTCTTCTAAGGCAATAAAGGGTAAAGTGACTGAGCTTAAAGATTTGGAGAAATTCCTGGAGTGAAAAATCCATGAACCATTATTAAAGTCGTCCAAGAGAACCACTGTTTGTGTCTGGTGTTAAGTAGCACAGAGCTGTCTATTTTTGGGCTATGTCAGGTACTTGTGAGCTGGATTGGCCACTATTGTAAACAGGATACTGGGCTTGGATGTTTTGGTCTGATCCAATATGACAGTTCTTATATCTTTATCTAAGATGACAGGGGCCCTACAGTCCCACAACTGAATTCATCAATTGGGGAAAGATCTGTTTGATTCCACCTTAGGTGCTCTGTCATTTGGGAACCATATTCTTGACTCAGTAGTGGGATGTCACTATTTAAGAGGACAAGATATCTGTTATCAAAACAAGTCGTAGCATTCTCCTCCAGAAAGGTGACCATAGCAGGATAGTGCTTTGGATTGTTGTGTGGCATCCTTGATATAAATGGGTCCAAATGCCAAACTACCTGCTGAATCTTCAAATAATAAAAATACTGAGTGAAAAGTCTAAAAATAAAATGAAATAAACACAGAGCACACAACCTTCATCATGGCTTCCAGAGGTATGTGATGCCATAGGGTTGAGGCATAGAAACAGATCTCTTCCCCCCACCCCTCCTTATTGGTGAACCTCACTTTCTTTAATAATTGGGTGGCCAGCAGCATACAGGGACCACAAATTCTGAGGAGAAGGTCAAGCAAGATGGTTCTCTGGCCCTGTTTTTCAGGAATTTAAACACAAGAGGTAATTTTTCAGCATGCACTCGGCAGTGAACCAGTATTAAGTGAGTTCTAAGCTGACATCTTGTCACTAATTTGACTGGTGTATTCTGAGAGTCTGAGTGGGTCCAGGGTGTTTCCTTGGCTGCCCAAAATACAGTGAATTAAAATAGTTCAGTTGATTTGTAACCAGAGCATGAATAATGGCTACAAGTTTTTTTTTCACCCCTTCACATAACCCTTTTCCTGTCTAATCTGACAGAAGAGCATGAAACAACAATCATTTTAGTTGGTTGGGTTTCAAAGGATAAAGAAGAATCCATTAAGATTCCTGAAAATATTACTTTTTGCTCCTGTTCATGCCTTGAATTATTTGGCTCAACACCAGACATCTGTGCTGTTAAGAATCCACCAAGCTTTGGTTTTATCCATGTTTAGCTTAAACTTGGAGAGCCAACCAATGAGCTAAGTAGTTTAAATTTGATATTGCATTGGGCTGATCTCCCACTGTGTGGCAATGCATAATTGGAATATCAATGGCATAAATGAACATTCAATTCCACCAGTCCCAATTAGATCTATCACAGGACATACAGTTCTTAAAAGGAACAGAGACAGACAGCATAGAAACAGTATGTGAAGCAACCAACATGCAAAACAACAAGGCTCTGAATAATCTATCTTTCCATAAGTGTCTTTGAACCCTGTTTCGCAAAATATAGTACAATCAAACCACGCCAACATGTGGTCATAAGAGGCCATTTTCTCTGAAATGATAAAACAGCACATTATCAACTTTTTTGAATATAGCTGATACATCAAGGAGGACAAGGAGTTTCTCCAGGAACAAGCAGGAAGTCAGTTCTCCATATGGGTGACGTCAGCACCGACTGAGCCCTTGTGGAAGCATCCCCCCTGCTTTCAAAGAAAGCCTTTGGGAGATGCCACCACGCATGCATGGTCTCCCATCCAAGGGTGCTATCTTGTTCAGTCTCCTTTTTTCCATGGAGCCCTTCAGATGTCTGGCTTGTCCCTGGAAAAAAGTTGATTTTTCTCTTAGTTTCACACTCGCCTCTGGTATCACATCTGTACTCTTTCCGCCTACTGACCTCGGTGCCTCAGCATCAGGCTCAGTTTATTTTTCCTTAGTTTTTGTTCTTTCCCTTTCTGGCGTCTTTGCGCCTTTTTCTCCCACTGGCAGTACAGAGAGTCTTTGACCTCTCAGGGGTTGGCTTTAAGAAGTGTGATCGGTGCTCTAAAATTATGTCTTTGACCAACACATGCGACTGCTGTCTCCGCTGCCTTGGGCCAGACCATGACCCGGCAGCCTGCAGTCTCTGCAAGAGGATGTCCAGCAAGGTCCTCAAGAGCCACCAGCAGCATAAGTTTGGGGTTTTTTTTGTTTTGTTTTTGTTTTTTCCCCCGATGCCCTCGAAGGCCAGGGCTTTGTTTGAGGCCCTGACATCTCGGGAGGAACCCTCAGAGCCCGAGCCTCGTTGTGGGTCCTCAGAAAGGGTATCCTCGAGGGAACCTAGGAAGAAGTAACCCTCAAAGGCAGCATCCCTGGATAGTTCTGACCGGCCGGGGGTCCCCCGGGCCCGATCCCGCAGTCCGAAGCACTTGTCCAAGGCGTCGTAGAAGGAGCGGCCTGCGAAGGTTCTTCGGAAGGAGTCGACCGCAGACCGGCCTCTGTTCCCAGACACCATCCTCATTGAGGATTCCCCTTCGTGGGAGCTGGCATCTGGACCGAGTCCCTCAGTGCCCGTACCGAAGGCTGCAGAATCTTCTGGTCTGGAGTCCAAAATGGAGGCCCTGGAGCGTAGTTTCTGCCTTCATGGACCAACAGCAGCCGCTATTGTCTGGTTCATCTGCCCCGACCACCGGGCCCTCGACATCCTACACGTCCCTGGAGGCCGAGCCGATCCTTGAGGTCCTTTGAACTTGAGCCGATCCTCAGCCGAGGGTGTGTTCTGAGTGCCACTCGATGGGACGGCAGTCATCCCTGGCGAGTTTGCCAGACACTGGCCACAGGGCATCGGGGACCTCAAGGCCCACAGAGCATCCCTCCTACTAGTCCTTGATGGACTACTCCGAGTGGGAGACGGAGGACGAGGAGTCCCCCAATACCCGTCGCCACCGCAACATCTCTCCCGTCTTGGAGCCTTGATGTTGGTTCCCGCCCGAGGACATGGGCTTCCTGGACTTTGTCAAGGACATGTCTAAGGCCCTAGCATTCCCAACCGAGTCAGAGGTGGACCCTCGGGTGGATAAGTTGGAAATCCTCCAGTACAAGGCCCCTCCACAGGAATCATTCACGTTACTCATCCCTCCCATCCTGGAACGGCTCATGCTCCGAATGTGGGAGACACCGGCTTCGGTGTCGGTGGTGAGCAAATGGCTCAACTCGATGTATCGAGTCCGCCGAAGCCTTCGCTTCAGGAAATCATTGCTACCTCATAACTCCATGGTGGTGGAGTCGGCATGCGTCGGCTGAAAAGCCAGAAGACGCACTCCTTGGTGCTCCCCGGCAGGGAGGCCTGCACCTTGGATGCCCTCAGCAGGAAGTGCTCCCAGGGCTCAATGCTCATCTGCCACATCCAGGCCCATCAGCTGTACATGGGCATGTACCTGAGAGACCTGGCGAAGGAACTTGCTGGGTTCTTGGCTGGTCTCTCCGAGGAACCTTTGCAGCAGTTCAAGAACCTGGCCAAAGCAGTCCGTGAATGCTCCAAATTCATGTCTCGGGCGGCCTATGATGGGTTTGAGACAGCGGCTCGAGTAGCAGCGGCTGGCATCGGTGGAAGTTGCCAAGCATGGCTACAGTCATCTGACCTTGAGCAGTGGGTTCAGGACAAATTAGTTGGTGTCCATTGCCAAGGAGAGAATCGGCAATCCCATGACCGACAAGGCTGCCGAGCTGGAGTCAGAGTTCATGACGAATACCAGGCTCTCTAAAAAGACCGCTGTCTCTCTCTGATGGAAGGGCTCAGGTAAAAAGCCCTTCTACCCGAGGAAGGGAGCTGCTTACAGAAACTACCCACCTTATCAGGCCTCCCCAATTCCCCAACAGGGTCAGCAGGCCAAGGGACATGGGCAGGGCCCCAGTAAGCAGAAGGCTCCAAAAACCCAGGCACTGGCTCTGGCCCAGCCAGGGGGGAGCTTTTGACTCCTTGAGCATAACTTCTCTACCCCCAAGGAGATCAGCAGCCCACAGGGGGACAGCTGGCCCTCTATGCCCAGAGGTGGGTGACCATCACCACCGATTCCTGGGCCCTAAGGGTAGTTAGGGGAGGGTTACCTCCTCCACCTGACCCAGACTCCCTTATTTCCTGGGAGAGCCCCTCAGGTCTTCCCTCCACTGGGACCTTCTTTTAAAGGAGTTGGCAGGTCTTCTCAAGGACAAAGTGGTGAAACCAGTGCCCCACCACCTCAAGGAAAAGGGGTTTTACTCCAGGTACTTCCTCGTGCCAAAGAGGACAGAGGGCTTAAGGCCCATCCTTGACCTGCGCAACCTCCAACAAATTCCTGGTGTGGGAGAAGTTCAAGATGCTCTCCCTAGGAACCTTGCTGCCATACCTCGAGCAGGGAGTCTGGCTATGCTCCTTAGACCTCAAGGATACATATACCCACATCCTCATCCATCCCAACCACAGGCAGTACCTGCGGTTCATAGTGGGGGGGCAGGCACTTTCAGGACAGGGTGCTCCCCTTCTGCCTAGCCTCTGCCCCAAAAGTCTTCACAAAATGTCTGGCGGTCATGGCTGCCTTCCTCTGGCTCCAGGGGGTCTTTGTCTTTCCCTCCCTGGACGACTGGCTCATAAAGGGTGGCACAGCCTCAGAGGTGCAGCAGGCCACCGCATGCACCATCCAGGTTCTATAACACCTGGGCTTTTGTCATAAATTACCCCAAGTCTCACCTCCTCCCGACACAGTGTTTGAAGTTCATTGGGGCAAAGATCGACACCCTTCGGTCGAAGGCTTTCCTGCCAATCGTCTCAGGTCCCTAGTTCAGGACGTGCAGCACCGTCCCTCAGTGCCCGCCTGGCTTCTCCTGCGCCTCTTGGGCACATGGCCTCCATGGTCCACATCACCCCTGATGCTTGCCTCCACATGAGGGTGGCGCAGTGGTGTCTCCAGGACCAGTGGTCTCAGGCCAAGGACTGCCTCTGGGACAGAGTTATTGTGACCTGCCAATTGGCAGACTCACTGGCCTGATGGCAGTCATCCCAGCATCTCGAGGCAGGCATGCCTTTTCAGGACCTGAACCCCTCGAGGATCCTCAACACGGTCGCCTCCCTGCTCAGCTGGGGAGCCCACTTCGGAGATCTTTGCATGCAGGGCAACTGGTCACTGGACAAGAGCACCCAGCAGATCAACCACATGGAGCTCCGGGCCATATATCTAGCCTTGAAGGTCTTCTGTCACCACCTGCGTTACCAGCCAGTGCTGGTCCAGATAGACACCCAGGTGGCGATGTTCTATGTGAACAAACGGGGTGGGGGGGGGTACGGGGACTCATACCCTTTACCCTTTGTCAGGAGGCACTGGTCCTCTGCTCATACGTGATCCAACAGGGTAGCCTCATACGAGCAGTGTACCGGTAAGGCCAGGACAACATGCTGGCCGACAGACTCAGCAGGGTCCTCTAGCCACACAAGTGGCAGCTGGACCCCAGGGTAGCCAGTTGGCTTTTCCGGCTCTGGGGGGAACCTGTGATGGATCTGTTTGCCAGACCAGACAACTTTCAGTTGCCCCGCTTCTATTCCTGGTAGGCCAACTCCTCCAGGGTGGCGGGGGACGCGTTCCTGGTCTCATGGTCAGAGGGCCTCATGTACGCTTTCCCTCCGACGCCGCTGATCACCAAGACCTTGCTCAGGACCCTCTGTGACAGGGCCTCACTCATCCTGATAGCTCCTTGGTGGCCCAGGCAACCGTGGTTCCTGTTGCTTCTGCAGTTAATGGTGGAGACCCTCATCCCCTTGGGGACCACCTCGGGACTCCTATCTCAGGAGGGGGTTCTCTTCTGCACCCCAACCTGGAGTCCCTGTCGCTAACAGCGTGGCTGCTGAGAGGGTGACTCTGGCCCCTTTCAACCTTCCGGTTGAAGTGGAGGCGATCCGGCTGGCCTCTCGCAAGGCCTCTACTAGGAAGGCTTACGCCCTCAAATGGTGCAGGTTCTCTGTTTGTTGCTCTGAACACGGGGCTGATCCCTTTTCCTGCCCGGTGGCTCTGGTATTATAGTACCTTCTCCACCTCTCTCAGTCCGGGCTCCAGTCTAACTCCATCCGAATGCACCTTAGTGCCCTGGCGGTGCATCACCAGCTGGTGGATGGTAAGCCCCTCTCGGTCCAACCATTGGTGATGCTTTTCCTTCGTGACCTGCTCTTACCAAAGCCCCCGGTTTGCCCTCCGGCAACCGAATGGAACCTCCAACGTAGCGTTGGGGCAGCTCACTCGCCCACCCTTTGAACTTCTAGCTATCTGCCACCTTCGCTACCTTTCTTGGAAGGTGGCCTTCCTGGTTGCACTCACCTTTGCTCGCATAGTTAGCAAGCTCCAAGCCCTTGTGGCAGAGGCACCTTATACCAAGTTCTACAAGAACAGAGTGGTGCTTCACACGCACCCCAAATTTCTGCCAAAGGTAGTGTCGCCCTTCCATCTCTGCCAGGAAGTGGTGCTCCCTGCCTTCTTTCCACGATCTCTTTCCAGTCTGGTGGAGACGGTCCTTCAAACCTTGGACTGTAAGAGGGCTTTGTCCTTCTACATCCAACGCACTTGAGGCCACCGCAAAGCTGCTCAGCTTTTTGGGATCCAAGATGGCGTCTTGAGAGGGAGCGTTAGCGGCGGCGTTTTTTTTATTCCTCTTGAATATGGGCAAACGGAAGGCTAAAGGGCTGAAGAAGTCCTCCTCTAGTCCGGCAGCCTCCTCTGCTTCTTCCCTGGTTGTGGGACCGATTGACGCGTTTGTAACGCCGTCGCGGCAGTCACAGATTGCGGCGGTGCAGAGCCTGATTAACCCCTCTTCGGAGCAGGTTTGCTTGACTGGGGGTTCCGGGCCGGAGATCTCTCCGCCGGTGCAGTGGCGGCCTCCCAAAGATCCTCTGGTGGGGCGGAGTCCTGAGCTGTCTGAGGTTGGGCTCTCTTCCGAAGCGGTAGAGGACTCGGATCCTGGAGGAGCGGCAGCACAGTTGAGGAGCATGGAGCTTCAGTCCGCTGAACTTTCCAACCCAGAGGAAGTGATGTTGCGGGGGGTTATTGCAGGTGAACCGGATACCATCTTGGGTTTACCCCGGTCTGGAGGAATGAGGAGTGAGCGTCGTGCAACAGAGGGCTCTTCAGGACAGTTATTTGCTTTTTCCCTGGAGCGACCTGCTGAATTCACGCTTGAATCAATTTGGACTGCTATAGTCAAGCTTGAGGAAGTTCTTGCCCCCCAGGTGGTGGCTGTAGCAGCACAGGTACAAGAACATACCACCCTGCTTCAGCAACATACCATTGAAGTAACAGCTTTGCAAACTTCGGTTACTGAATTGCAACAGAAGGCTAATTGTTATTTAGAAGGTGTTTCATCTGGTCAGAGGGACATGGTGGCTTTAAAAGCTCGGATTGAATTTTTGGAAAATAACTCCAGATATTGTAATCTTCGTTGTATTAATTTTCCTAGGTTATCTACCATTTCATCTAAAGATATGTTTAAGAAGTATTTGGTAGAAGTTCTTGGTGTTCCAAATGATTCCCATCC
Organism: Ichthyophis bannanicus; assembly: GCA_033557465.1. Classification (NCBI taxonomy): domain Eukaryota; kingdom Metazoa; phylum Chordata; class Amphibia; order Gymnophiona; family Ichthyophiidae; genus Ichthyophis; species Ichthyophis bannanicus. The sequence continues at coordinate 674,419,593 of CM066032.1, read as the reverse complement.
CCCTATGCTTAAGGTATACTATTTACCATCTGGGAAGAAAGAGCTTGGGGCTGGAGTTATAGATGGGGGAAGCCAGGTAGATTTGCTAAATATCTCAGCTTTATTGGAATCTTCGGCTGAGGAGGTGGTTTCTTCTTCTACACTGATTGCTGTTTTTGCCCTGTCCTCTGATAGGGATTGGTTTTTACGAATGTTCTTTAAGAAACGTTCTGTTCAATTCTATGGCTTATTGGTCAGGGTCTTTCCAGACCTTGCGAAGGAAACTCAAAAGCATAGAAAGGAATTTCTTCTACTTCGACCTGGGGTTTTGTTGTTGGGGGGGGTTATATTTTCTAAAGTATCCCTGTAAATGTATGGTTAAAATTAATAATGCCTCTTACATTTTCTATGAACCGTCCCAGTTGTCGAGCTTTCTGAGTGCCCGACGGCTTCCTAATGAGCCTCCAGACGCCCTGCCTTCTACTTAAGTCTGACTGTTTTTGCTCTTTCTTATGCCTCTCATTTCTTTTTGGTTAATTGTTTTCCGCACTTGGATCTTTTTGTGGTGGGCTATAGTAGGACTTGGAATTGTTTTTTCTTTTTTATTTCCTGTTTTTGTAAATATTGATGTATCAATGTTAGTTTTCAGACCAATTGTCCTAATTTCCATGAAGCTTGTGTTATTAGCTTCTATGTATTGTAAAATTAATAAAGATTAAATTTAAAAAAAGCAAAAAAAAAGCTGCTCAGCTTTTCCTCTCCTATGATCCCAGTAGGCTGCTGGAGGCGGTGACCAAGCGTACACTGTCCACATGGGTGGTGAACTGTATCGCATTTGCCTACGAGCAAGCGGGGCTCCCGCTGGAAGGCTGCATCATGGTGCACCGTGTCAGTGCCATGGCGGCCTCGGTGGCAAACTTGCACTCTGTCCTGATGGTGGATATCTGCCAGGCTGCCACCTGGTCTTCAGTCCATACTTTCGCAGCCCATAACTGCCTGGAAAGAGACTCCCGACGGGACAGTGCCTTCAGCCAGGCTGTGCTCTGTAACCTTTTCGGGGTTTAGGCAACTCCTACCCTCTGACCCTTCTGTGTTCAAGCTCCCGGAGTGCTGGTTTCATCGGACACGGGTCCTACTGTGGTCTGTGGGCACAGACTCAATTGCTGCTGCTTGTGGCTCCCCATGCAGGAGCCCTGTTTTTGCTATGGGCTTTCGGTAGCCTGTAGCTGGGGAGTCCCATATGCGAGGACTGATTTCCTGCTTGTTCCTGGAGAAAGCATAGTTGTTCACCTGTAACAGGTGTTCTCCAGGGACAGCAGGAATGAGTCCTCACAACCCTCTCTCCTCCCCTTGGAGTTGCTCCTTTACCATCTTTTATTTTTGCTGTCTTTTAGCTATGTCATCTGACTGAGCAAGATGGCACTCTTAGCATTTGGGAGATGCCACCATGCATGCGTGGTCCCCTTCCCGTCCTCCTTTGAAAGCTGGGGGGATGCTTCTGCAAGGGCTCTGAAGGCAAAAAGAAAAGCTAGTAAAGGAGCAACTCCAAGGGGAGGAGGGAGGGTTGTGAGGACTAAGTCCTGCTGTCCCCGGAGAACACTTGTTACAGATGAGTAACTATGCTAAACCTTCCCCCTATTTTTCCATATATTGACACCATTGATCAGTTCCAACAGAACCAAGCTGCTTATCCTGCTATACGAGTCCAACGTGTGGGTTATGTTCCTTTACATGCAGGTGGAGTTAGATTGCAGTAACTTAGTGAAATCATCACCTAATACTGGTGCACCTCTGAGAGAAGCTAGTATTGGCCTGTCTCCCCTGGCCCCACACCATGGCGCTGTGACCTATGTGACATTGCTTGGAGCTTGAGTACATTCCTGCTTTTCTGAGCTGGCAGCTGTCCTGTGTTCAGTGCTGTTGCCCATAGGTTCCAGCACTAATGGTCCTGAGAGGAACAGGAGGACCTCACTGGGCACCTGTGGGGTCTGGCAGGTCAGCCTAGGCCCCACCCCCTTCACTTTAGCTGCTGTTCTTCATCTGCATGCTTTTTTTTTTCTGATATTTTTTTCTTCCAATTCATTTCAATGGGCTGTATTTGGCCCTCTTGCTGCTTGAAGTAAAACAGCTCCAAAGTATTTTAAAAAAAAAAAAAAAAAAAAAAAAGCTTTTGTAGGCAGCTCTCTCTCCCAGGCTTGTTTGGGCCTCTGGATTATCCCTGTTAAGGTTTCCCCAGTCAGCCCAACAGATGCTGGGATTCCCTTTTCAGAACTCCTTTTCACTACAACCTTGCTTTTGCTTTTGGCAGTTTTTTTCATAGTCCTCTTTTTATATTTTTTGCTGCTGCAGTGCTCAGCCACACAACCTACCTGCGTCCCCTTGTTTGCTTGTGGCTGCTATTTTTTTGTTAGTTGTAGCAGGAATGCCATGGCCACCTTTCTGTGGCATGTTAGGAATCCTCCAAGGGGGCATAGGGCCTAATGCTATTTCTGTATTCATGCTCCTTTGCTGCTGTTTTGTGTTTGTTTTTCCACTCCCCCCTTCTGCCACTGGCCACCATGGCTATTTGAAATGGCTGCTTAATCCCTGCAGAAGCAGAGCTTGGAGGGGTGACCCTACCTGACGTGCATTGGCCCCTGGTTCCGCCTCCCCTCCCCCCCCCCCAACTGACTTGAGCTGCAGCTCCTGAAACAGCTCATGGGGTGTTTTCAGTATCTTGTAATTGCCTGATAGCCCCCTTCGCAGAGCATCCAGGCCCTCAAGTGCCTCTAGAGAGCTATAAGAGGGTCAAGGCCCCCACTTTACCCTTGCACTCGTCTTTCTTCAGAAGCCCATACTTATCCCCTATGGGTGATAGTTGATAGGCTTAAGAGAAAACCTTCTGGAGTAAGGAAGTCTGAGGAGGATGGGGTGATTCCCCTAGTGGAAGGCTAGGACCTTCTCTGGACCCCACCGTTCCCACCCATTGCCACCCAGTCTCCAACCTCCCTTTCATATCAAAAATCTTGGAAAAGGCAGTGTTTTCTCAGCTCTCCTCCTTCCTGTATTCCACCCACTTCCTTCACCCACGGCAATCAGGTTTTCGCCCAGGCCACAGTACGGAAACCATCCTCCTTGCACTCCTCAATGAACTCCACACGTCTCACGATCGGGGTGACATTTCTATAGCGGTCTCTCTGCAGCCTTTGACCTTGTTGATCACACTGTCCTCCTCTCTCATCTTTGAGATGCTGGTCTCCAGGACACAGCGCTTCAGTGGTTCCACTCATTTCTTGCCTCCCGGTCTTTTTCTGTTTCTTTGGATTCTTCTACCTCTGAGCCCCTCCCTCTTCACTGTGGGGTGCCTCAAGGCTCTGTCCTTGCACCTCTGCTCTTCAATATCTTTCTGGTCCCTCTCACCCTTCTGGTACAACACAGCATCTCAGCCTATTACTATGCAGATGATATACTGGTTCATCATACCTCCCCTCAGACCCAGACCTCTCCTCCCTCAGACCCAGACCTCTCCTCCCTCAGACCCAGACCTCTCCTCCCTCAGACCCAGACCTCTTCTCCCTCAGACCCAGACCTCTTCTCCCTCAGACCCAGACCTCTTCTCCCTCAGACCCAGACCTCTCCTCCCTCAGACCCAGACCTCTCCTCCCTCAGACCCAGACCTCTCCTCCCTCAGACCCAGACCTCTCCTCCCTCAGACCCAGACCTCTCCTCCCTCAGACCCAGACCTCTCCTCCCTCAGACCCAGACCTCTCCTCCCTCAATGCCTGCCTGTCTGTTTCCAACTGGTTGAGTATTAATCTTCTGTACCTTAACCCTGTTAAGTCCTTAGCGGTATGGTTCTCCTTTGACACCTCCCCTCCAGCGCTTTCCCTTACCCTCCTAGGTGCCTCAAAACCTTTAGTTTTCTCCATGCGCTATCTTGGGGTGACCCTGGACTCGGCTCTAACTTTCCAAGACCACATCTCTGCCTTGTCCCGTCGTTCCCATTTTTTCTTCTTCAAATTTGCGCTGTCCATGACATCCTACCCCCGTCAACCCTCACCAATCTTCTGCTCTCCTTGGTAATTTCTCAGATTCACTATTGCAATAACATCTTCGCTGGCCTCCCCCCAACATCAGCTCCACCGTCTCCAATTGATTCAGAATATTGTAGAACAGATCCTCTAACACACTACCCGTTCATCGCATGTTATGCCTCAACTCATCAATTTGCGCTGGTAACCTGTTTCACATTGTATAACCTATAAGCTCCTGATCCTTACCCATAAAGCTCTCCATACTCACACTCCACAATATCTGGCTGATGTCCTGCAATACTGTTCAGTGCCCCGCACTCTTTGTTCAGTCCATAATCGTCTACATCTCCCATCCTCCTCTCTGGCCCACTGCTTTCTTCTTTTTGGCCCCTTCCCTCTGGAGCTTTCCCCCCCCTCACTCTGTCAAGAACAATCCTACCCCAAATTTAAGTCCCTCCTCAAAACACACCTTTCCTGCCTGGCCTACGAACTCCCCTCCCCTGACTTGTAAGGATTGGTTTCTTCTCTGCTCTTCTCTTCTCTGTGGTGTGAGTGTGTTTCTTTCCTATCAAAATTTGTAGGGACACTTTTGATAACCAGCTTTGTACCCCATGAAGAAGACCTGGTTGGTCGAAATGCGTTGGGGTTGTTTGATATTAAAGTATCTTTGCCACCTGTTGGCGCACTTGCTGTTTTTTGTGTCTCTAACCACTGCCAGACATCCTGAAGGCTACAAGGTTGTAAAGAGACTGCCTAGTTGGCTGGGACCCTCTGAAACTTGAGCAGAATTTCTTCCAAGTCAAAGGCAGCGGTAGAAGCCAGATGATGCTTTTGACTGTGCGCTTCATCAGCAGATGCTGCCTCCAAGCTGCGACTGAGCAGACTCCCCTTAATGTCTAGTTATTCTTCAGGGTGGGCCTGGTGAAATAGTGAAAGTCCTCAGGAAGGCTTGCCCATGAAGATTCCTGGAAGATAGACCACCTGACATCTCTAGGCCTAATCTTCCAGGAATCTTCATGGATCTTGTAGGTCTGTGTGTAGATCCTGGAGATATCCTTTGTCTTAGCCAAGCTCAATTGTGCTCTGATCTTCCCCACTACTCCATTAGAAGCTAGTAGTAATTCTCAATGAGTTTCGGCAGTCCCTTCTGAGATGCTGCAAGTAAAGTGTGTCTCCAGCTGTTTCTCTGAGGGGACCTATACCATGTCAGGCAAGTCGGTCCTCGAGATCCTTAGTTAAGATTGGAGGTGTTAGCTCGCTCTTCGAGATGCCTGCCTTTTAATCCTAAGGTCACTGGTTCAGGGCAGTCTGGGAAATAAGATGCAAAATATTTCAATTACAGCATTGCCTCTACAAGACACCCTTGTAGAATCTCTGTGGCTGCCCGCTCCAGCAAGCAAGTACAAGGGCACGCCTCAGTGTCTCCTGCAATGGCAGACTATTTTAACTGCTCTCTGCATAACAAGGTCAGGGATGTTCTTCCATCTACATAGTGGTGTAAGGAAGGGAAGGTTCCTTCCATCATATCCTGGACCTAGGTCCTTTTGGGTCTGTCCTTGCATTAGTCAGGCAGGGGGAGTTCCTCCTTAGACCTTGCCAAGACATGTTTTCACCTTCCTATGTGAGAGCTCCTTCAGCAGTTGTTCCACTTCTGTGTTCTGGACCACCATTTCCAGTTTTGGGCTCTGTCCTTTGGTCTAGCCAAGGCTTCTCATACCTTTTTCCAAGGTTAATAGTGGTGATAGCAGCATTTCTGTACTTGCAGGTAATGCAGGTTCTCCCATACCCAGACATTTAGCTGATCCAGCCAGACTCTCTGAAGAGAACTGGAGATCTTACTGGCTGGAAATGATTATCAACATCCCAGGAATAGCAGCCTTCTGTTCCGGGACTTGGACTATCTGGTAGCTCTGTTCCATTCTCTCCTGGTTCAAGCAATATTCAGCCACTGTCCGGTTATCCCTTGGTGGTGAAAATTAGGCGCAGCAAAACCTGTCCTAACCTTTGCTGCCAAAGCTAACCAGGCAGTGGCTGAATATCATCGCTGCCCGATTAGCTTCCAGCTAATGTGGCTGACCCAGATATTCAATGCCGGTGGCTAGATATGGCCCCGGCATTGAATATCCGGGTTTACTGTTCAGCGGGATGGCTAGGTGCTGTAATTGTGCTAGTCACCTCCACTGACTATCGAGCCTCTGGAGTCTAGAATCTTCTTAAGTGGCAGAGATCCCAAAAGTGATGTTTCATGAGAGAGTAGTTGGCACCAAACATCTTGTTTGCAGTGGAGACCATACTTTCTGTTTCAAAAGATGGACTTCGGCCTGGAGCAAAGGAAGGCTGCTAGGCATGGGAAACGACTTTGGGAGTTCGTGTATCCGAGCATGGTTTAGGAAGCTTACCAGTGAGCTTAAGGATGATCCTTAACTCGTCTTCTCCAGTTAAGAGGTTAACTCGTTCTCCTTTTGCTGTTTATCAAATGGGGAAGTCAAGTTAAGTCGCCTTTTCTTTACTGATCAAGCCTGTCTCCCTATCACAGCTGGCAGCAGCAATCATTCAGGGCAGTCTACCGGGCCCACAGTGGTGTCTGTCAAACAGCGGCAACTCTCCTGTCAAAACCGGAGTGGCTCAGCTGTGTTTACGTGTGGCTGAGCTGCTAGTGTTCTGGCGGGAAGGTACACTGACAGTATTTTAATGAGAGGGTTGCTGCTGTTTGACAGACACCACCATGGGCTGGGCAAATAGCAGTAACTCTCCTGCCAAAACCGGAGCAGCTCAGCTGTGTCTGTGTGGCTGAGCTGCTACTGTTCTGGCAGGAAGGTATACTGCTGGTGTACCTTCCTGCCAGAACAGTAGCAGCTCAGCTGCACACAGCTGAACTGCTCTGGTTTTGGCAAGAGGGTTGCCGCTGTTTGACAGACACCACCCTGGGCTTGGTAGACTGCCCTGAGTGATCACGAATGCTGGCGGGATCAGGGGACAGGCCTGATCAGCGATCGCTGCAGGGTAGCAAATCTAAACTCCCTAGGCAGTGGTTGGCAGGCTACATTTCTATTTCCCCAGTTAAGGGGTTAAAAGAAGGAAACCTCAAACACTGGAAAAAAAGTTTTAATTTCCAGCCAGGATCAAAATCATGTTCCTGCTTGGGTACTAATACAGGGAGAGTCTGCAGAATATCTCTATAGAGTATCCTGTTAGAGGTGTGGGAAAAGAGAAATCCTCCAGTGTTGAAGATTCACTGATTGTAAATAACACCTTTTTGGGATTTTAGGGGCTTTTTCCCTATATGAATGTCACTGTTGTGAAATGCATTCATTGTGAAATTAAGACTATAGAAATTGCCATATTAGGTCGGAAACAGGGAAACAGCAAACTAGGGAAGTTAGGGTATCCCGCTAGAGAGGTTCCAATAAAGGTAAAAGTAACCCAGGTGCCTTTCAAAACCAGACTGAGTTGAAAGATTCCAAATAATGTCATCCTAGCCAGATTGTTAATATGAACAAATCACAAACTTTGAAATGCCTGTATGCAAATTCTAGAAGTCTATAAAATAAGATGGGTTAAAACATATAGCACTGATTCAAAGGTTAGCTATAATTGGCATCTCAGAGACCTGGTGGAAAGAGGATAATCAATGGGACACTGATACCAGGCTACAAACTATATTACAGTGATAGGGTAGATCACATAGATGGAGGGGTGGTGCTATATATTAAAGAGGGCATTGAATCAAACAGGATAAAAGTTTTGCAGGAAATAAAATACACTGTAAAATATTTTTGGATAGAAATTCCATGTCAAAAGGGGAAGGTAATGACAGTGAGTGTGTACGACCACCTGCCTGGCCAGAATGCAGACAAATGATGAAATGTAAAAAGAAATTAGGGAAGCTTGCAAAGTTTACAACACAGTAATAATGGGAGATTTCAGTTATCCCAGTATTGACTGGGTAAGTGTTTTATATGAGGACATGCTAGGGAGATAGTTTCTAGATGAAATAAAGGATAGCTTCACGGAGCAGCTGGTTCAGGAACCGACTCGAGGGGAAGCTATTTTAGGTCTAGTTCTTACTGGAACACAGGATCTAGTGCGAGAGGTAACGGTGTTGGGGCCGCTTGGCAGTAGTGATCATAACATGATCAGATTTGGTTTAATAAATGGCGGGAGGATAACAAGGAAATTCACTACACTAGCATTTAACTTTCAAAAAGGAGACTATGGTTAAATGAGGAAAATGGCAATAAATAAAAGGAGCAACTGCGAAGATTGAGTCTATATCGGGCCTTGGAAGCCCAGACTAGATGTATTCCATGCTTTTAAGAAAGGTGGAAGGAAGGCCAAACGACAGCCAGCATGGCTTAAAAGTGACATCAAAGAAGCTGTTATGAGAAAATTATTCAGAAAATGGAAAAAAGTCAAATGATGAAAACGGGAAACAAAAGTACTGTTAAATTAAATGCAAGACATTGATAAGGCAGGCAAAGAGAGAATTTGAAAAGAAGCTTGCCATGGAAGCAAAAGCACATCATAAAAACCTTTTCAAGTACATTTGTAGCAAAATACCTGTGAGAGTGTCAGTTGGACTATTTAGATGATCGATAGGTAAAAAGGGCACAAAGAAAAGATAGGGCCATAGTGGAAAGACTGAATGAATTCTTTGCTTCCATCTTTACTGAAGAAGCTGTAGGAAACTTACCCATGCCAGAAATGACATTCAAAGATGATGTATCAGAGGAATTGAAACAAATCTTGATAAGTCAGGAAGATGTATCACAGATATTTCAGTAACTAAAGAGCAACACATCATCTGGACTGGATGGCATACATTTCAGGGTGCTGAAAGAACTGAGATAGGAGATTGGTTCACAGATTACTAAAAGTAGGTCTGCATTCTTAAAATCATCTGTAGTACCTGAGGATTAGAGTGGCTAATGTAACGCCAGTTTTTAAGAAGGGTTCCGGGGGTGATCCAGTAAACTACAGACCAGTGAGCTTGTCTGTACTGGGCAAAATGGTAGAAACTATTATAAAGAATAAAACTACTAAACATGTGGATAGTCATGGCTTAATAACAGGAAGCCATCATGGATTTAGCCAAGGAAAGTCTTGTTGCACTAATCTATTTTATTTTTTCGAAGGTGTGAATAAACAAGTAGATGAAGGTGAGCCAGTTGATATACTGTATCTGGATTTTCAGAAAGCCTTTAACAAGGTCCCTCATGAGAGACTTTTGTGGAAATTTAAAAAGTTATGAGAGAGGAGACAGTGCAGTCTTGTGGATTAGGGGCTGATTAAAAGAGAGAAACCAGAGCAGGGCTAAATGGACAACTTTCTCAGTGGAGAAATGTGAATAGTGGAGTACCCCAGGGATCTGTGCTGGGCCCACTTCTTTTTAGCATATTTATGAATGACCTGGAAATGGGAATAATGAGTGAGGTGATCAAATTTGGAGATGACCCAAAAGTATTCAAAGTTTTTTTTTTTAAAATGCCAAAGGATTCTGAAAAATTGCAAGAGGTCTGAAAAATTGGGAGACTGGGCATGCAAATGTCAGGTGAAATTTAATGTGGACAAGTGCAAAGTTATGCACTCGGGGAAGAACAACTCAAACTATAGTTAAATGATGCAAGGTTCCACATTAGGAATCGCCACTCAGGAAAAAGATCTGGGCATCATCATGGTTAGTATGCTGAAACCCTCTGCCCAGAGTGCAGCTGCAGCTAAGAAAGCAAATAGAATGCTAGGACTCATAAGGAAAGACATAGAAAATAGAATCAAAGGCCTCTGTATCGGTCCATGGTGCAACTGCACCTTGAATATTGTATGCAATTCTGGACAAGCAGCATGGAATGTGTATTGTATGCCTTGGGGAACCTGACAGATACTTGAGACCTGGAATGGCCACTGTTGGAAACAGGATACTGGGCTTGATGGACTCTTGGTCTGACCCAGTGTGGCATATCTTATGTTATGGACTAAGGTCCATCAAGCCCAGCATCTTGTTTATAACAGTAGCCAATACCTGTTGTGAGTACCTGGCAAGACCTCAAAGTAGGGAAAATGCATATTGCGTACACCCAGGGATAAGCAATGGCTTCCCCCAAGTCTACCTTTTAATAATGATATATGGACTTTTCCTCCAGGCAACCTAGTCCTAATCTTTTTTAAATGCAGCTATACTAACTGTTTTTACCACAACCTCCAGTGCTGAAGTCCAGAGTTTAATTGTGTGTTAGGAGAAAATATCTTTTCCCACTTATTAGTTTTAAAAGTACTACTTACTAACTTTATGCTGTGTCCCCTAGTCTTTATACTTTTTGAAAGAGTAAATTTGAGGTTACCCATTCCACTCCACTCAGGCTTTTATAGACCTTTTGTCATATTTTTTCTCAGTTGTCTTTTTTTCTCCAAGTTGAAGAGCCTTAATCTCTTCAATCTTTTCCTGTACGTTTTTCCAATTCAGCTTTATCCTTTTTGAGATGTGATGACCAAAGGTGCACACAGTACTCAAGGTGCAGTTGGACCATGGAGAGACACTATGATATTCACGGTTATCTCCAGGAACAAGCAGGAATGTAGTCTTCACATACAGGCATCATCGGTGCCGACGGAGCCCGCATGGGAACGCTCCCAGCGTCCAATAGGAATGCTTTTGGGAGCATCCCACAGCGCCTGCGTGCTGCCTTACCGCCTTTCCCACTGTCCCTCTTCAGTTCTTCGTTTTCCGCGGAGCCGACAGGTCGCATACTCTGTCACCGCAGAAAATTCCTTCTTTATTCTTTATTTTTTGTGGTCGCGTCTGCCTTCATTCGACGCCTACCGGTACCGCCAGTGGTTTGTTCTTCTTTTCTCTAAAAAAAAAAAAAAAAAAGAAATTATATATATATATATATATATATATATATATATATATATATATATATATATATAGTTTCTGAGGTATTTTTCTTCAGAAACTTCCCCCCCTCCGTGCTAGGTGCCATTTTGGGCACTAGGCCCATTTTCCTTAAAAATGGAAAAAACAGCTACTGGTTTAAAAAAAAAAAAAAAAAAAGTTCTAAGTGTGGCGGTACCATATCCGTCACAGACACCCATGACTGGTGTCTTAAACATTTAGGCCCTGACCATTCTCCATCGGCGTGCCTCTCCTGTAGGAAGATGACTAAACGGGGCCTGCAGAATAGAGCTGCAAAACTCTGTACCCTTTTTGCCTAAGATGTGATGTCTGTTGCATCGCGTCTTCCAGAGCCTCACCTTCCTCCCATGGATTTCAGGTAACTAAACATAAGTCTAGCCGGTCCTCAAAGGGTAGATCTCCTTCTAGGCATCGAGAGGCCATTGGCGCTGCCCTTGAGGAAACTTCACCGGCGAAACAGCCCCGGCGGGAGGCTTCGGCTTCCAAAGCACTAACAGGGCTCCAGGATGTTCTCAAGGCTTCCACCTCGGCAGAACTACTGGTACCATGCTCTGGGATTCCGGCCGCTTCTACTGGTACTGACACCCAAGCATCTGCAGTGTCAATAAATCAGAGGTTTCTCGCTATCGAATGCAGTCTGGCAGCTCTTCTCACGGCTTCAGGACCGTTGAGACCGCTACTGACAGTTCAACAGGCACCGGCCTCTGTGGGTATACCCCCCATGCCGAGTCTTGAGTCTATCTCCGGCATCGACTGATCTGTACCGGGACACCTCGATACAGACTCCGATCGATACCGGTACCGTGCTCTGCACGAACATCGGGATCGGGATATTTCGAATCTTCCGATTCCGATGATTCTGATGACTCTGCCGATACCAGAGTACTTCTTCCGGAGGAACCATCTTCTCGTCAACGGATGTCTCCTCCAGAGGACATGTCTTTTTTCAGGATTTTTATTTGTGATGTGGCTCGAGGCTTTGCAATCACGGTAACTCCTGAAAAGGAACCTAGGGCACAAGAATTAGAAATCCTTCAATACCCTAAGGCTCCCAAGGAAGCAGCTACTCTGCCTATTATCAAATCCTACATGATCTTATGCTGAGGATGTGGGAAACATCTTTAACCACATCTCCTCATTCTCGGAGGCTGTATACAAAGTATCGAGTTCCACCTTGTCCTGGCTTCCAAAAAACTCAGTTACCACACCATTCAATGGTAGTGGAATCGGCTATGCGTAGGATGAAGAGTGCAAAGAGGCATGCTTCCAATCCTCCAGGCCGTGAATGCAGGACTCGCGATGCTTTTGGGCGTCGATGCTTCCATGCTCTCAGCCAGAATCAGCTCCTATATCCTATATATGGGAATGTTCCTCAAAGAAGTTACAGGAGACTTGGAGCTTATGAGCCCCCTTCTTCCTGATGATAAACGACAAGACTTTCTTACTCTTGTCAGACATGCTCAGGATGTTTCCAAGTTTGTAAACCGGGCATCCTTTGACTGCTTTGAATGCATCAGCAGAACCTCTGCTATTGCCATTGGTGCACATCGGATTGCTTGGCTTCAGGCATCCGACTTGGAACTTTGGTTACAAGATAAATTGGGAAATATCCCTTGCACAGGAGAAAATCTCTTTGGCAGGAAAAGGCTAATGAAATAGATGCTGACCAGATCACCCTGGATAGATTGTCAAAATCTACAGCCAACCCAGCCAAAAGGAAATCTTATAAAAGACCCTTTTTCAGCAAAAAAAAAAAAAGGGAAGTTTTATCCTTCTTATGCCCAGCAGGGGCACGGTCCAGTTCAGGCTGCCCAAAAGGGACAACAGCAACAAACTAGACAACAAAAGAAGCCAAAAGGGCCGAGAGCTCAGCCAGCTCCACAGGCTCAGCCTCCTCAGGGGCTTTAACTCCTACGTAGAGAACTTAGCCTTCCTGCCCCTGAACGGTCCAGAACCCTTAGCCATCCCTGGCAGGTTGTGTCATTTTGCCAACAGATGCACCAAATAACAGCAGAAAATTGGACTCTGTCCATTGTACGAGAGGGGTACAAGCTTCATTTTCACAGCATGCCCCCTCCTACAATCGTAAGGCAGTTCAATTCTCAGAACCCTGTCAACAATCTCTTAGGTCAGGAGGTCACAACACTCCTTGCTCAAGGAGCAATAGAAGTAGTACCCATTCTACAACAGGTTACAGGGTTCTACTCCCCCTATTTTCTTATCCCAAAGAAAGCAAGAGGACACAGACCCATTTTAGACCTCAGAGAATTGAACAAACATCTGTTCTGAGAGACATTCCAAATGATCTCTCTAGGAACTCTTCTGCCATACCTTCAAAGTCAGGATTGGCTTTGTTCTCTACATCTAAGGGATGCATATACTCATATTATCATCCATCCAGATAACAGCAAATTCCTGCGGTTCCTTTTCCAGGTAAAACACTTCCAATACAAAGTTCTTCCCTTTGGTCTGGCTTTGGCACCAAGAGTATTCACGAAATGCATTGCAGTAGTAACTGCATTCCTGCGTACTCTAGGGATATTCGTCTTCCCTTACTTAGACGACTGGCTCATTCGAGCCCCCACTGCTCCAGAAGCCAGCTCTGCTCTGTCTTGCACAATGCAAATCCTTCAATATTTGGGATTGGTCGTAAACCTCCCAAAATCCCATCTTGCTCCTACTCAGTCCCTAGAATTCATTGTAGCTCGTCTAGATACCAGACAGTTAAGGGCTTTCCTTCCACAGCCCTGCTGTCTGCGCATGGAGCATTTCTCGAGCAGTCAGGTAAGTCTTCACTGCTGCTTGGGAAGCTAGCTGCACTAACTACTGGGACATATGGCATCCACTGAACATGTGGTTCCCTATGCTTGCCTCCACATGCGAGCAGCCCAGTGGACCCTATCCACTCAGTGGACACAGGCCACAGGTCGCCTGTCGGACAAATTAACACTCACAGCGTCTTGTTTCGTCCCTCCAATGGTGGCAATCACTGGAGAATCTTCTGGTAGTGGAATCGGCAACCCCTATTCCAGGCCACTCTAACAGATGCATCACAGGTGGGATGGGGGCCCACCTGCACGATCTCTCTACCCAGGGTACTTGGACTCCATAGGAGGCTTTCTTCACATAAACCTCCTGGAACTCAGAGCAATCTTCCTTGCTCTTAGAGTATTCCAAGCCCAGCTCAGCTACAAGACAGTCCTAGTCCAGACGGACAATCAAATAGCCATGTTCTACGTGAACAAGTTGGGCGGAACCGGCTCTCTGTCGTTATGCATTGAAGCTTTACCACTATGGGCCCTCGCCAGAGAGCATCAAATTCACCTCCTTGTGATATTTCTTCCAGGCATTCAAAACCTTTGGGCAGACAAACTCAGTTGAGTACTGCTGCCACACGAATGGTCTCTCCACTCAGACCAGGTTGCCCAAATATTTCAAATCTGGGGAACCCCAGACAGACCTCTTTGCAAGTCCACTGAATGCCAAACTTCCCCGGTTCTGTTCCAGAATTCCGGCTCGAGATTGTCAGGCAAGGGACGCCTTCCTCCTTCACTGGGGTCAAGACTTCCTCTATGCCTTCCCACCCATTCCCCTCATCCCCAAAACACTATTCAAGCTTCAGAGAGACAGAGGTCATATGATTCTCATAGCTCCACATTGGCCATGGCAAACGTGGTATCCTCTGCTTCTACATCTCTCTTAAGCTGCACCTCGGGAGTTGGGGTGTGCTCCATATCTTCTCTCCCAGGAGAACGGGGCGCTATGGCACCCAAATCCCCAGTCTCTGCATCTCAGGGCCTGGTTGCTGAAAGCCTAGACCTTCAGGATCTCAACTTTTCTCAACAGGTAAAAGATATCCTACAGGCTTCTAGAAAACCTTCAACAAGACGATCATACACCTTTAAGTGGAAACGGTTTACCATATGGTGTTCTCAAAAGGGACTTAACCCCCTTGCGATAACCTCTGGAATCGGTAATGGAGTGCCTTTTTCATTTATCAAATGCTGGTCTTAAGACCAATTCAGTAAGAGTCCATCTTAGTGCTATTGCAGCTTCCTACAAGCCTCTAAATGGACAACGTATTTCCACTCATCCACTTATAACAAGATTTATGAGAGGTCTTCTATTAACAAAACCTCCCATTAGACCACCACCGGTGGTATGGGATTTGAATCTTGTTCTTGGGCAGCTCATGAAACCGCCCTTTGAGCCTTTAGCCACTACATCTCTGAAATTCCTTTCCTGGAAAGTCATCTTCCTAATTGCAATCACCTCCGCATGCCGCATTAGTGAATTACAAGCTCTAGTGGCTGATCCTCCTTATACAAGATTTCACCATAAGGTCGTTCTTAGGACTCATCCACACTTTTATGCCAAAGGTGGTTTCTCCTTTCCATTTAAACCAAGCAGTTTACCTTCCTGTATTCTTTCCAAGGCCTCATGCCTCCACTGCAGAAAGAAACCTTCATACCTTGGACTGTAAAAGAGCTTTAGCTTTTTACCTACAAAGAACACAGCAACATAGAAAGTCTTCTCGACTCTTCGTTGCTTTTGATTCTAGTCATTTGGGACTTCCAGTTTCCAAAAGAACTCTAACTGGATTGCACAATGCATATCCTTTGCCTATGAGAGTAAGGGTGTTCCTCTTACTCTCATACAATGTGTGAGCCATGGCAGCCTCTATGGCTAGCCTTCACTCTGTATCTATCAGCAACATCTGTCGAGCAGCCACTTGGGCTTTGGTACATATCTTTACAGCCCACTACTGCTTAAACAAGGACTCCTGCCGGGATGCCTTGTTTGGCTAGGCTGTTCTTCAACATCTCTTTCAGATTTAATTCAACTCCTACCCACCATCCCTGGTGGGATGCCAGAGATCCATGGGAGGGAGCATGGCCCATCTCTCAATGGGTTGCAGTTTCCTGGGGCCATCTCCCTGGCATCTTCAGCTAGGGAGTCCCCATATGTGAAGACTACATTCCTGCTTGTTCCTGGAGATAGCATAGTTACTCACCTGTAACAGGTGATCCCTGGGAACAGCAGGAATTTAGTCTTCACAACCCACCCACCTCCCCTAGGAGTTGTCTCTCTCGCTCTCTCTCTCTCTCGCTCTCTCTCTCTCCTTTGTCTCAGCTATAAACTCAACTGAAGAGGGACAGTGGGAAAGGCTGGAAGGCAGCACACAGGTGCTGTGGGATGCTCCCAAAAGCGTTCCTATTGGATGCTGGGGAGCGTTCCCAACGGGCTCTGTCTGTACCGACGATACCCATATGTGAAGACTAAATTCCTGCTGTTCCTGGAGATCACCTGTTACAGGTGAGTACGCTTTATTTTCCATTCCTTTCCAAATAATTCTTAAAAATGTTTGCTTCTGTTCAATTTGAAATAGAGCCAAAAAAGATTTCAACATATTCAGTGATGCCTAGACTATTTTCTTGAATGGTGACTTATGTGGAACCTTGCATTGTAAAGGTGTAATTTGGATTATTCTTCCCTCTGTGCATCACTGCATTTGTCCATGTTAAATTCCATCTGCCATTTGGATGGCCAGTCTCCCAGTTTCACAAGGTTCTCCTATAATTTTTCACAATCCACATATAATTTAAAAACTTTGAATAATTGTCATCTGCAAATTTGATGACCTTGCTCATTCCCATGTCAAAATCATTTATAAATGTTAAATTGCCCCATTTCTAATATAGAATTCTGCAGTAGTCTACTATTCCATCTTTCACAATTGAG
The DNA here is from genome assembly GCA_033557465.1 of Ichthyophis bannanicus. NCBI lineage: Eukaryota > Metazoa > Chordata > Amphibia > Gymnophiona > Ichthyophiidae > Ichthyophis > Ichthyophis bannanicus. Next base: position 674,402,946 of record CM066032.1, on the reverse strand, counting down.
AACATTTGACCATTTAGTGCTAGCCTTTGTTTTCTATCTTTATTACCAATTTGTTGTCCAAAATAGGACACTAACAATGCAATGACTGCTTAATTTTCTCAGGAATTTTCATTAGGGACTTTTGTCAAATGCCTTCTCAAAATCAAAGCACACTGTGTAATAATATTATTTACAATAGCTGCTATCAATTTGCCCAGTATTGATATCAGATTCACCAGTCTGTAATTTCCAAGATCATCCCTGGAACCCTTTTTAAAACTTGCTGTTAATCTGGCCACTCTTCAGTCTTCAGGTTTTGTAAATAATGACAGATTGCAGATCTACTATTAGTAATCTTTTATTTCATTTTTCACTTTTCAGTAGTCAACTGGCCCAGGTGATTTGCTACTTTTTAGATTGTCATTTTGTCCTATTATATCTTTAAGGCTTACTGAACTCCATTTCATTTCCTTTGAAAGGTCACCATTAAAAGCCATTTATTGTATAGGTAGCTTCCTTACCTTATTTTCAGTAAAAAAAAAATAAAAAATCCAAGGCATTTATCTTCCCAGAGTGCCACTTTTACCCCTCAATCTTCTAATGGTCCCTTTACAGGCTTCTCCCCTTGTTTTAAATAGTTTTCTTTTGATAATCCTATATAACGGGAATTATAATGGACCATGTAGGGAATATGTAGGGAATTTATTGAAGCAAGGCTATTTCTATTGATTAGAGGACAAAATAGATATATCCTAGATGCTAAAAAAAAAAAAATACAAAAATGCTGACACACATCAAATCATATCTTTGTTTATATATATTTAAGAAACCTCTTATTCTTGCTTTATTCAGCACAAGATAATACTTGGTGCTATCATATCATGCAAACAATATTTTTAGTATTTCGTATGTATTATTTTTAACTATCTTCAGCTGTACTACCAGAGATTCACATGAATGTAATAACCTTGCAGTTGCAAAAGAAAGAAAATGGCACTACTACTAATAATAGTTTGTATCAAACTAAAAAGAACTTGACATAATTCACAATTGTATTGAAGTATTGTATCTGAGTTACCAATACCACTTCAGTGTTTGTTTTACACCCCCGTTGTCGTCGTCATTGCTTGTTTTTTTTTGTTTTTATGTTTTTATATCCAGCAACACCACGTTTTAATGAGGGTTCCATTTCGTCCCTCTAGTAAAGTCCAGGCGCATGGGTTATGCTCATCCACCAGCAGGGAAGATTGAGAACAGCAAGCTCAAAACTTTTCCCTTAAGTAGCCTGTTCTTCCTTGCAGAGCCAGTTTTTCTGTTTCCAGCAAGTGGATGAGCATAGGCCTGAGCTGACCGTTTGCTGTTCTTCCTTAGTTTAGTGCTGGGCCGCAGTTTTGGGATACAGGACCTGGTGGCACCAGGTCCCTCCCCCAGCCTCTTCTCCAGCCACCTCTCAGTTCCCTCTGGGCAGTAGGTGACAGCTGCTCCCCACCTCCCTTCTCACCAACTCTTGGGAGGAGGCCAGAGGTTGAGCCCTCTGTTCCTGCTTCAATCCATTAAAAAATAAGATCAGGGAGCATTGGGAGAGGCAGCGGCAGAACAGTAGGACCTTCAGGAGCCGGTGAGTCAGGGCATGGGAGGGTCCTGTGTGGCATGCACATGACTGACCCAGAGAGGGGCCATTGTGCAGCATGCGGCAGCCGCAGGAGCTTGCTCTCCAATGTAGGGCTCTGCCACGTCTGTGTTAAGGAGAGCATGGCTGCCATGGAGAGTTTAGTCAGCAGCCTAGCTGCATCAGAGGCAGCTGCAGGGGAGATTTCTGGCCTTGTGCACCCTTTGGGGGGAAGCCAGGACATCCACGGTTTTGGTGGGAACAGCTGCCATCTTGTCTGCTACTTCTTCTGCCTCTGAGTGCAGAGAAGCTCCTTTCTTGCAGCCAGTGGCCCTGGAGCCCCCTGGGGCGGTTGGGAGGAGTCTGAATAGTGGGGGCAAGTCCCCCTTTTCCCCGGAGTTTGTGTTATTGCTGCAACAGCCTTTTTAAGGCAGCAGGGGAGACTGTCTGTCTTGGCAACAAGGAAGCGCTTGCACTGGGGGAGGTCCCCTAGGAAGGTGAAATTAGACCTTACCTGCTAATTTTCTTTGCTGGAGCCCCTCCAGTTCCATCCCGGAAACCCCCCCCCCCCCCCCCCCATACTCTATGGCCAAGTGTGCATGCTATTCTGGTTCACAACTTGTTGCAGGGCTGGTGGAGCAGTTGGGGTTAGGATTCTGTTCTGCTGCTCTGTGAAGTTCATACTGGCTAGACAGGGAAGCACAGGCTACTTAAGGGAAAGGTTTTGAGCTTGCTGTTCTCAGTCTGCCCCTAAGCATAACCCGCATGTCTGGCCTGGACTGGACTGGAGAGACTCCAGGAAAGAAATTAGCAGGTGATGTCTTGATGTCTAATTTCGCTTTCCCTGAAGAAAGCAGTTATGGGTGAAATCAGTTTGAAGCAGTTCTAAACGTGAATTGGATGATTTTACAGTATGAAGGTAATGTGAAGATAGCAGTGACATTCAAGCAGCTTATAATGTGGTGCACAGATAATGTATGTAGCCAGTGACTTTGTGTTTTGAGATGCTGGTTGGTTGTTGCTTGAAATTCTGTTTGGATTGGTTTGTGAGTTGGACTCCTTGGACACTAGACTGAGCTAGTCATGGTGGTAGAACAAAAAAAAATTATTTTAACTTGGTTTCAAGAAGCAAGTTAATGAAAAAGTTAAAAAGGAAAGTGGCAACGTGGAACAATAACAATCAAGGTGTAAAACACACATTGATGTGGTATTGGTAACTCTGATACAATACTTCATCATATCAGATTGTGAATTGTGTTGACTTCTTTTTAGTCCGTGCAGTTTTTTGACATTGTGAGTGACTATGGTAGTACTTCTTACAGCTGAAGATGGTTATAAATAATACATATGAAATGCTAAAAATATTGTTGGTGTGATATGATGGCAACAAGTGTTAGATTGTACTGACTTAAGATTAAGATTTGCCCATGCAAAGGCGGGTGCCCCGTTAGACCAACAAGTCACCCACCGCACATGAGGTCTGGGCCAAAGCGGCTTCAGGGGCCTTGCTGCATTCAGTGCCTCTGATGGACTGGCATTCAGTGTCTGGCGGTTACCTGGTCTTCAGCGAACACCTTCACTGCACACTACTGTCTGGAGAGGGAGTCCCGTCGGGACAGCGCCTTGGCCAGGCTGTGCTCCGCAATCTGTTCAGGGTATAAACAACTCCTGCCTTCCGACCAATGTTCCCTCTAATTTTCTGTAGGCTGTGTGCGCATAAAATATCAGCTGTGCAGCTTTTTTAAGGAAGGTTAAATTTTTGTGCGCCACATAACAACACTCGGAGTTATATACTTTAAAATTTGACTACACGTCAGAATACAGTATGTACACCACATTGATTGCACTAGAAAATATTGTAGAACTTGTGAAAACCGTAAATACACAACAACTTTTAAATTTTAAGACGTCGGTGTTTTCTATCAGAATCAGAACCGTAATTTTTGTGCGCTCTGTTATAAAGTATGTGCGCTCGCTTGGTGAGGTGTGTGTGCACGCGCACAGCTTAGAGGGAACAGTGCTTCCGACCCTTCTTTATGGCTACCGAGGGCTTCACCCCGAGGACTCTGGCTCCTTCGGGCATCGACTTCTGCTCACGACCTTGCAGAGGCGTTTTTTGGTTACAGGTTCGGTAGCCTGTAGCTGGGGAGTCCCATAAGTGAGGACTCCCCAGCTACAGGTGTTCTCAAGGGATAGCAGGAATCGGTCCTCACTACCCTCCCACCTCCCTTGATGAGTTGCTGGATTTTTATCCTCCTCTTGCCAGCTACTTGGTAGGGCTTGAGCTAAGGGACCTGACTGAGTAAGATGGCACCCTTGGGCGGGAAGAGGATCATGCATGCGTGGCAGTAATCCCAAAGGCTTTCTTTGAAAGCTGGGGAATTGCTCCGCACGGGCTCTGTCGGTACCGACGTCGCCCATAAGTAAAGACTGATTCCTGCTGTCCCTGGAGTACACCTGTTACAGGTGAGTAGCTATGCTTTGCCATTCATAACTTGAAACAAAGATCAAGAGCACAAAACTGGAAATCAACTGATCCTGCTGAAATTCATGTTTTTCTTGCTCTGCTATGCCTTCAAGATCTTATGCATACACCTGAAACAGTACAATACTTCAGCCTTCATCCCCTACTTGACACCCGATATTTTATGATACAATGCCCGAGTTGCGACTTTCATTGCTTCTGAAATTTCTGCACTTTACACACAACAGTGCATACATCAGTAGAAATTGAATGCCTGCTAACTTTACAAACTGAAACCCATCATGGATTTATTTTGTCAAAAATTCAATGGAACTGTACATACCCAAAAGAGATGACACCTTTGAGTCTGATGCTTTGGAAAGGGTGGCTTTCATTCAAGCAGTATGTTCCAAACAAAAGAGCTTGTTTTGAGAGAGGTTGTAAACTATGTGAGGGAAAAAGTGATTACATCTGGGACTTGTATATACTGCAAGTGACACCGATTTTGACCCTTCAGTTTCTTCGCTACCTCACACTGATTGTGTTGTGATGTCGTTGCAGCCATTGCTGGGGAAAGGGTATCATGTTCACATGGATAACTTTGATTCCAGTCCAACTCTGATAGATTGATAAAAGCCAACACTGATGCAGTTGGAGCTGTTGGGCTAAAAATGTTTATGCCACCAGCACTGAAAAACAAGTTGAAAAAGGGAGAAAGAATTACCTACTCTCGTGGTAAAGTAATGGCATTGAAATGGAAAGACAAGAAAGATGTTTGCATGCTGGCACTGTCCACAGTGATGATTTTTTTGGAAACAGAAACTGAGGTACAAAACAGAAACCCTCTATAGTTCAGTATAACAGCAGCATGGGAGGGGTTGATCTTTGTGACCAGTTTCTTGTGAGCTATCCATGTGCTCATAAATGCCTCAAGAAATACTACATCAATTTCGTCACCAGTTGGACATGGTGGCACTCGATGCTTACATACTGTATGTAAAATTAGAACGCACAAAAAGCAGGCTTAGTTTCCAGCTTGCAATGATCAAGCAAATGATAGAATGCTGTCAAAAAGAGAAGCCGGTTGTATGCCATTGATGACATTCAGCTAAACCACTGCCACAGCTGTTGACTGAGTGCCATTTCCCTGAATTCGTACTGTCATCCGAGAACAAAGAATGTCCTACCCATCGCTTTAAGCTGTACTGCAGTAAATCTGATAAGTCTAGAAAGAAACAGTGAAGGCAATTGTGTTAATCTCCAGGAACAAGCAGGAATGAGTCTTCACACATGGGTACGTCGGTACCGACGGAGCCTGCGCGGGAACGCTCCCCAGCATCCAATCAGAAAGCTTTTGGGAGCATCCCACAGCGCCTGCGTGCTGCCTTCCCGCCTTTCCAACTGTCTCTCCTCAGTTCTTTTTCCGCGGAGCCAGCAAGTCGTGTTCCTGTCACTGCAGAAGAATTTCCTTATTTTTTCTTTATTTCTTTTCTGTCGCGTCTGCCTTCCTCGACGCTATACCGGTACCGCTGGTTCTTATTCTTTTCTTTTAAAAAAAACAAAAAACGTTTTCCTTAAATATGGAAAAGCCTGCCCCAGGATTTAAGAAGTGCACAAAATGTAGCGGTACTATCTCCGTCACCGACACCCATGACTGGTGTCTAAAATGTTTAGGCCCTGACCATTCCATTAAAGATTGTGTCCCCTGTTCCATGATGTCTGAGGGGTCGACAGAACCGAGCTGCCAAGCTCAGTACCCTGTTTCCCTCTGCAGCTTCGGTGGCATCGACGTCTTCCAGGGCTGCTTCTTCCTCACATGGATTTCAGGTAACTAAACATAAATCCAGCCGGTCCTCGAAGGGCAAATCTCCTTCTAAGCATCGAGATGCCCCTGGCCTTGCCCTCGGATTCTGCACTGGCAAAATTACCCTGGCGGGAGGCTTCGGCCTCTGAAGCATCGTCATCGGGATTCCAGGATGATCTAGATGGCGTGGCCTCAACAGATCTCCTGGTGCCATGCTCTGGGGTACCGGTGGCTTCCACCGGTACCGACTTCCAGGCATTGGTGGCGTAGATGGATCAGAGGATTCTGTCCATCGAACGCAGTTTGGCGGCTTTCCTTGTGGTATTGACGCCTGTGGTACCGCAACAGACTACTCCGCCGGTACCGGTGGCATCGACATCGGTGTCCGCTATGCCGGTACTCTGCCCTCTGCAGCCCTCCGGTACCGATACCCCGGTACTGGTGATTCCCGATACCGATCCCAGTCGGTACGGGTATCGGGCTTTGCAAGAGCATCCTGACAGACGATACTTAGATTCCTCTGACTGAGGATTCTGAAGAGTCTGTCGATGCAGCGATGCTTCTTCCACAGGAGGAGTCCTCTCCTAAACGAAGGATGTCTCCTCCAGAGGACTTGTCTTTTCAAGACTTTATCAGAGAGGTGGCTCGGGGCCTCTCTATTACAGTAGCCCCAGAGTCGGAGTCTAGAGCTAAGGAGTTAGATATTCTACAATATCCTAAAACTCCTAAGGAGGCAGCTACCTTGCCTATTCATGAGATTCTGTATGATCTCATGTTAAGGATGTGGGAAGCACCTCTAACCACCTCTCCTCATTCTCGCAGGTTGGACACCATGTATCGTGTCCCTCCTTGTCCTGGTTTCCATAAAACTCAGCATCCTCACCACTCTATTGTGGTTGAGTCTGCAATGAGAAAGATTAGAAGTGCCATGCCTCTAATCCTCCAGGACGTGAATGTAGAACCCTGGATGCTTTTGGTAGAGGTCTTCCAAGCTTCCATGCTTGCAGCGAGAATTAATTCTTATAGTCTCTACATGAGAATGTTCTTAAAAGACGTCACTGACCATTTGCAGACTTCAAGTCCTTTTATGTCTGACAGTAAAAGGCAAGAATTTCTCACTGGGCTCAAACATGCCCAGGATATCTCCAGATTCTCCAACCGTGCAGCTTTCGACTCCTTTGAATCCGTAAGCAGAGCCTCAGCTATAGCTATAGGTGCACGTAGGATTGCTTGGCTTCAAGCATCTGATTTGGAGACCTGGGTCCAAGATGAATTGGGAAATATCCTTTGTACAGGTGAGAATCTGTTTGGCTTTTGCTTGCCAATCTTTACCAATCAAATGGATGCTGAAAATTCTGCTTTGGAGAGACTATCCAAATCTACTGCTGCTCCTGTTGCTAAAAGGTTTTTCAAGAAAACACCTTTTTCTAAAAAAGGAAGATCCTATCCTGCTTATAGTCAGAGCATCTTCTGCAGCTCAGTTTCCTTCCAAACGTCAGCAATCCTCCAAACAGACCAAGGCAAAGTCTGTGAGGCCTGCTCCAGCCCAGCAGTCTCAGCCCCCTCAGGGCCTTTGACTCTCTGCTAGAGAACTTAGCCTTCCTGGCTCTAGAAGGACCAGAGCCCTCCACCATTCCAGGAAGGTTTGTCACTTCGCTCCCAGATGGGAGCAAATCACAGCAGAGCATTGGACACTCTCCATCATAAGAGAGGGGTGCAAACTTCATTTTTCAAGCTTGTCCCCTCTCACAAGAGTGCACCAGTTCAATTCTCCCTCCTCAGCCTTTTGGAGCAGGAGGTTGCCACTCTTTTCGCCCAAGGGGCAATAGAGGAAATGCCTCTAAAACAACAAGGCACAGGGTTCTACTCCCCCTATTTTCTTATCCCAAAGAAAACAGGGGACTTCAGACCCATTTTAGATCTGAGAGTTGAACAGATTCCTAGTCAAAGAGAAATTCAAAATAGGTTTCTCTAGGAACTCTGCTGCCATACCTCCAGAGTAAGGATTGGCTTTGTTCTCTAGGTCTCAAGGATGCGTACACCCATGTTCTCATCCACCCAACTCACAGAAGATTCCTTCGGTTCCTTTTCCAGGAGAAGCACTATCAATACAGAGTGCTCCCCTTTGGCCTGGCCTCTGCACCAAGGGTGTTCACGAAATGCATGGCAGTGGTTGCTGCCTTTCTGCGCACCCTGGGAATATTTGTCTTCCCTTATCTGGACGACTGGCTCATTCGAGCTCCCACTCAGAGGCCAAGACTGCTCTAACCTGCACAATGCGTATCCTTCAATATTTAGGGCTGGTAATAAACATCCCAAAATCCTATTTGATCCCTACTCAGTCCCTGGAGTTTATAGGGGCGTTTCTGGATACCACAAAGGCAAGGGCCTATCTTCCCCAGGCCCGTTGCCTTCCCTTGATACAGTTAGCTTCTCAGGCAGTGTCAAAACCCCTACTAACTGCTCGAGAAATGTTACAGTTGCTAGGCCACATGGCATCCACCGTCCATGTGGTACCATACGCTCGCCTTCACATGAGAGCAGCTCAGTGGACTTTATCCACTCAGTGGACCCAGGCATCAGGATGCCTGTCAGACAAAATAGCAAACACAGGTCATCTCATTTTGTCCCTCCAGTGGTGGAAGTCCCCTCAAAATCTGTTGCTGGGGTGTCCCTTTCAACAGCCTCTACCCCAGGCAACACTTAAAACAGATGCTTCTCCAATGGGCTGGGGAGCTCATCTTCAGGACCTCTCCACCCAGGGCATCTGGTCCCCACAGGAGACTTGTCTACATATCAGTCTCTTGGAACTCAGAGCAATCTTCCTTGCTCTGCGAGTTTTCCACACCCTGCTCAGCCACAAGACAGTCCTTGTCCACACAGACAATCAGGTAGCCATGTTCTATATAAACAAGCAGGGAGGAACTGGCTCTGTCGCTTTGCAACGAAGCTCTGCGACTGTGGGCCCTCGCCAGAGAGCATCACATTCATCTTCTGGCAGTCTATCTTCCAGGTGTTCAAAACTCTTGGGCAGACAGACTCAGTCGAGTTCTGCTTCCACACGAGTGGTCCCTACATATGGACCAGGTATCCAAGATTTTTCAAATTTGGGGAACCCCGGACATAGACCTCTTTGCAAATACGTGGAATGCCAAACTTCCCCGGTTCTGTTCCAGAACTCCAGCTCAGGCAAAGGATGCTTTCCTCCTTCATTGGAGTCAAGACTTCCTGTATGCCTTTTCCACCCATTCCCCTAATTCTCAAACCCTGTTCAAGCTTCAGAGAGACAGAGGCCACATGATTCTCATAGCTCCACATTGGCCACGGCAAGTGTGGTACCCTCTGCTTCTACATCTTTCTCAAGCTCCCTCCCTAGAGTTAGGGTCTGCTCCAGACCTTCTCTCTCAGGAGGACGGAAAGTTGTGGCATCCCAATCCCCAGTCTCTGCATCTCAGGGCTTGGTTGCTGAAGGCCTAGATCTCCAGGATCTTCATCTTTCTCAACAAGTGAAAGATGTTCTTTGTTTCCAGAAAACCTTCCACTAGATGTTCTTACGCCTTCAAGTGGAAAAGGTTTACCATCTGATGTTCTGAAAAGGGTCTTAACCCCCAGGCCATACCTTTGGAATCGTTGCTGGAGTATCTCCTTCATCTGTCTAATGCAGGCCTTAAGACAAATTCAGTAAGAGTCCATCTGAGTGCTATTGCAACTTCCTTCAAACCTCTAAATGGACAACCTGTTTCCTCTCATCCCCTTGTAGCAAGGTTCATGAGAGGCCTCCTTTTAACAAAGCCTCCCATTAGACCACCTCCGGTGGCATGGGACTTAAATTTGGTTCTTGGTCAGCTTATGAAGCCACCTTTTGAACCTTTAGCTACTATCTCCTTGAAATACCTTTCTTGGAAGGTTCTTTCTCATTGCAATCACATCAGCACGCCGCATCAGTGAATTGCAAGCACTAGTAGTTAATCCACCTTATACAAGGTTCCATCATGACAAGGTGGTCCTTAGGACTAATCCACACTTTATGCCTAAGGTGGTCTCGCCTTTTCACCTCAACCAAGAGGTCTACCTACCTGTCTTTTTTTCTAGGGCCTCATGCATCAAGTGCAGAGAGGAATCTTCATACCCTGGACTGTAAAAGAGCTCTAGCTTTTTACTTACAGAGGACACAACAACTTAGAAAGTCTTCTCAACTTTTTGTTGTTTTTGATCCTTCTCATTTGGGACAACCAGTCTCCAAGAGAACACTTTCCAACTAGATTGCCCAATGTATTTCTTTCGCCTATCAGAGCAAGAACTTTTCTCTGGAGGGCCATGTCACAGCTCACAATGTGAGAGCCATGGCAGCCTCAATGGCTCATCTAAACTCTGTGTCTATCGACGACATCTGTCGAGCAGCCACTTGGGCCTCAGTTCATACCTTCACAGCCCATTACTGCTTGGACAAGGACTCCCGCTGGGATGCCTTGTTTGGTCAGGCTGTTCTCAAACACCTGTTCCATACTTAATCAACTCCTACCCACCATCCCTCATAGGATGCCAGAGATCCAGGTGGGGAAGTGCAGCCCTGTCCCAGGGACACACAACTTATGGGCTCTCTCCCTGGCATCAAAAGCTAGGGAGTCCCCATATGTGAAGACTCATTCCTGCTTGTTCCTGGAGATAGCACAGTTACTTACCTGTAACAGGTGATCTCTGGGAACAGCAGGAATAAGTTTTCACAACCCACCCACCTCCCCTAGGAGTTCTCTCTCTCTCTATCTCTCTTCCTTTCCCTCTCTCTCCCTCTTTGTCTCAGCTATAAAACTCAACTGAGGAGAGACTGTTGGAAAGGCGGGAAGGCAGCACGCAGGCGCTGTGGGATGCTCCCAAAAGCTTTCTGATTGGACGTTGGGGAGCGTTCCCACGCAGGCTCCGTCGGTACCGACGTACCCATATGTGAAGACTTATTCCTGCTGTTCCCAGAGATCACCTGTTACAGGTAATTAACTGGGCTTTACTGTCCAACCTGTGATGTCGGGCTCTGTGTGATGCCATGTTTCAAGGACTTATCATACTAAACTGTAAACATTCTGGACCCTATATTATAAATACTTGTTTACTTACTATTTAACTTTGTTAAAACTTTTTGAGATAGGTATAATAGACTAAGATATTTGTTTGAATGCCATAGTTGCAAGATGTGGTTTGGGGTTCTTTATTTTAGGTCTGCTCAGCTGCTGCTGGTGCCGCCACCGCTGAGAGAACAAAACGTGGTGTGGCAGGGCAAAAGCAAGCAGCCAAAATGCGCCCCTTAAGCCTTTGCACTCTGTGTGGCTGCACTACTCACACAGGGCTAGGTATGGCACAGAGATGAGATAGTTATGGAGATGAGTGACAACACACTCTTATTTGGTTTTCAGTTTTTGATCTTTGTCATGCAGACTTTCAAGACAAGTTATGCTTAGGTAGTTTAGTAAAATCTGATAGGTTTGCAATAGGCATCTGGCAGGTCAATTTTCCTTTGGTGCTTGAGGGATGTTACCTTGTTGCTGGAGCCCTAATGGTTTTACCTATAGGATATTTCATTCGAATCCAAAGGCTGGTTAAAGCCCCGGCTTTTTTGTTTTTAAACAGAGACAAATTGATTAGTGACAGTTGGAGACAATCATTCAGGATCCAACTGGTTGTCTACCAGTTGCACAGTGGCAGAGTGGAGTTTCCTATGTCTACTTGTTACTTCTCTGAGGCGTGATGGCTTCTGTGGCTTTATATATTCTTGGTGCCTGAGGGGTGTAGCAGTGGTGCTGTGTTTCTCCAGGAACAAGCAGGAAGTCAGTCCTCATATATGGGTGATGTCGGGGCCGACTGAGACCTAGCGGAAGCATCCCCTCAGCTTTCAAAAAAAGCCTTTGGGAGATGCCACCACACATGGGTTGTCCCCTTCCCACCTAAGGGTGCCATCTTGCTCAGTTTCCTTTTTTCTGCAGAGCCCTTCAGATGTCTATTTGCTTTCCCCTGGAAAAAGTTGATTTGATTTTCTCGACCCTAGTTTCATACTCTCCTCTGGTAGTGCACCAGTTCTCTTCGTGCTACCCGAGCCCGCTGCCCCGGCATCAAGTCTCGGTTTGTAGGTTTTTTTTCTCCCTTCTTTGGCACCTTTTGTGTCTTTTTTCCAACTTGCGGGACCATGGGTCTTCAACCTCACTGGGATACTTTTTTCTCCCATGGCTATCTGTGGTTTTAAAAAGTGATTGGTGTGTCAAAATAATATCCCTGACCAACACACATGACTGCTGCCTTGGTTGCCTGGGACCAGACCATGACCCCAAGGCAATGCGGCCTCTGTTTAAAAAAAAAAAAAAAAAAAAAAAAGTCCCTCAAGAGCTGCCAGCAGCAGCATAAGTGTGGGGTTGTTTTTGTTTGTTTGGGTTTTCCCCCCCCCGGAGTCCTCAGTACTTCCGAAGGCCAAGGCCTCCTCTGAAACTGTGAAATCCCGGGGTAGCCTTACAGACCCCAACCAATGCCGTGGTTCCTCAGAAAGGGGGCCTCCCTCGAGGGAACTCAAGAAGAAAGCCTCGAAGGTGGCATCCCTGGTTGGCTCAGAATGCCCAGGTAAGTCCCGAGTCAGGTCCCGCAGTCCTAGATGCTCGTCTGAGGGATCTGAGAATGAGCAACATGCAAAGATCCCCCAAAAGGACTCTACCTCAAGCCAGCCTCTGTCACCTGACACCATCCTCGTTGAGGAAACCGGTATCGGGCCCAATTCCCTTGGTGCCCACGCTGATGGCTGCAGAGCCTTCTGGCCTGGAGTCCAGAATGGCAGTCCTAGAGCACAGCTTGTCTGCCTTCATGGACCAGCAGCGGGCGCTGTTGTCCACCACCGATTCCTCCACCCAGACTACCAGGCCCTCGATGTCGAGGACGTCCCCGGCGTGGCGTTGAGAAAGCCGATAGTGAGAAAGCCGACAGGCAGAAAGTCATGGAAATCCTAGTTAATAGTGAGAACTAACAAATCGCCGCATAATAGTGCTTTCAAGTCAACCCCTGAATAAACCAAACAGCTGAAACGCAAACAGAGCGCCATTGATAGCGTTGGGAACGACAACGAAAGCTAAGCACTATTTTCCTTCTTATGCGATTAAGATTTGAATTAATGAGAGAATGAATACATCTTATGACTAGACATAAAGGGTCGTTGATGCAAAAATAGGCTTTTCCGAATAACCCACTGAAGTTCTGGAAGCCTGGAGTCTGAGACCCCGTCAGTAATTATGAAATATTTAGAAGAAGTTAGTCTGCAAATTTTCTTGTGAAAAACGCATTATACGTTTAAATATTTAGTTCAGAGCATCATATATATCTAGACAACTATTACTCTGATAGAATTGACCAAATTAGATTTGTGAGGAGGTCCCCGGAGGCTGAGCTGATCTTCAAGGTTTTTCAGCCTTGAGTCGATCCTCGGCCGAGGTCTCGATCCGGCTCCCATTCTACAGGGTCACAATCTTTCCCAGCCAGTGCACTCTGTGCCAGCCATGGGGCCTCCGAGGGCTGCAGATGGGGATCAGCCCCAGAGCTTGCGAGCCACTCTTCCCTTGAGTCCTTGATGGACTATTCTGAGTGGGAAACGGAGGACGAGGAGTCGTTGGACACATGTCACCACCGCGACATCCCTTTGGATTCCCCTCACTCAGAGCCCCGACATCGGTTTCCACTGAGGACATGGCATTCCTAGACGTCATCAAGGACATGTCCAAGGCCCTAGTGTTCCCGACGGAATCGGAGGAGGACCCTCTGAGGAGCTAGAAATCCTCTAATACGAGGCTTCTCTGAGAGAATCACTTAGTGTCCATTCCTCTCATCCTGGAACGGCTGATGCTCCATATGTGGGAGACATCGGCATTGTTGCTGGTGGTGAGCAAGTGGCTCGACTCAATGTATCGAGTCCGCCAGAGCCCGGGCTTCCAGAAGTCACAGCTGCCGCACAATTCCACGGTGGTGGAGTCAGCCATGCGTTGGCTGAAGAGTTAGAAGATGCACTCCTCGGTGCCCTCCCAGCAGAGTGGCACGCACCCTGGATGTTCTAGGCGGAAAGTGCTACCAGACTTACCCATTAGCCGGATCCAGACTTATCCATCTGTACATGGACATATACCTTGCATAGGAACTCGCCAGGTTCTCAGCTGATCTTTCCAAGGAACCCCTGCAGCGGTTCAAGAATCTGGCCAAAGCCGTCAGTGAGTGCTCCAAGTTTCTCGTGCAGCCTATGATGGCTTCAAGTCAGCGGCTCAAGTAGAAGTGGCAGCAGGCATCAGTGCCCGACTCCAGCCTTGGCTACAGATATCTGACCTCGAGCAATGGGTTCAGAACAAATTGGTCGGCATCCTAAGTAAAGAACCTCTTTGGCAAACCCATGACTGATAAGGCTGCCGAGCTGGAGACTGAGTTCATGACAAGGACCATGCTCTCTAAAAAGACCGCTGCCCCTCCCTGACGGAAGGACTTGGGTAAAAAGCCCTTCTACCCACGGAAAGGGGTTGCTTACAGAAACTACCCACCTTTTAAGGCCTCCCCGACTCCCCAACAGGGTCAGCAGGCAAGGTTCAGCAGGCAAGGGACATGGGCATGGCCCTCATAAGCAGAAAGCTCCCAAGCCCCAGGTATTGGCTACGGCCCAGCCAGGGAGGAGCTTTTGACTCCTTGGGCATAGCCTCTCCATCTCAAGAAGATCAGCAGTCCACAGGGGGGCATCTCATTCACTATGCCCAAAGGTGGCCAGCCATCACCAACGATTCTTGGGCGCTACAAGTGGTCAAGGAGGGCTATCTTCTCCACCTGTCCCAGACACCTCCCCCTTTCTTTCCAGAAGAGCCCCTCAGGGACTTTCTACTGAAGGAACTGGCAGGTCTTCTCGAAGACACAGCGATAGAACCAGTTCCCCTCCATCTCAGGGGCAAGGAGTTCTACTCTGGGTACTTCCTCGTACCAAAAAGAACAGGGGACCTAAGGCCCATCCTCGACCTGCGCAATCTGAATAGATTCCTGGTGAGGGAGAAGTTCAAGATGCTCTCCCTTGAAACATTGCTGCCTTACCTCCAGCAGGGAGATTGGCTATGCGCTTTGGATCTGAAGGATGCCTACACACACATCCTCATTCACCCCAACCACAGGTAGCACTTGAGGTTCAGGGTGGGGGGCAGCCATTACCAGTACAGGGTGCTGCCTTTCGGCTTGGCTTCCGCCCAAGGGTTTTCCCCAAGTGCCTGGCAGTCATGGCCATCTTCCTCCACCTCCAGGGGGTGTTTGTCTTTCCCTGCCTGGATAATTGGCTCATAAAGGGAGGCACAGCCTCTGAAGTGCAGCAGACAACCGCACGTGCCATCCAGATCATGCAAAGTCTGGGGTTTGTGATAAACTACCCCAAGTCCCAACCTCCTCCTGACAGTGTCTGGAGTTTATAGGGGGGCAAGACTAGACACCCTCCAGGCAAAGGCCTTCCTTCCACGGGACCAAGCTGCCCGGCTCAGGGCTCTGACCCTGGACATACAATTTCGCCCCTCTGTGTTTGCTCAGCTTCTGCTGCACCTTCTCGGACACATGGCCTCCACAGTCCATGTCACCCCAGATGCCCGCCTCCACATGATTGGCACACAGTGGTGCTTTTGGGACCAGTGGACACAGGCCACAGGCTGTCTCTGCGACAGAGTTGTAATGATCCGCCGGTTGTCGGAATCCTTGACTTGCTGGCAAAATCCCCAGTACCTCAAGGCAGGGTTGCCCTTCCATACTCCGCGCCCCTTAAGGGTTCTCACGACAGGGGATGGGGTGTCCACTCTGAGGACCTCTGCACCTAGGGCAGCTGGTTGCAGGACGAGAGCAACCAGCAGATCAACCTCCTGGAATTAAGGGCGATACACCTAGCCCTCCAAGCCTTTTGCTTCTGCCTATGGTGCCAACCATTATTGGTCCAAACAGGCAACCAGGTGGTGGTGATCTGTGAACAAGCAGGGGGGCACAGGGTCCCGTGACCTCTGCCACGAGGTGACCGCCCTCTGCTCCTATGCAGTCCAGCATTGCATACTCTTATGGACAGTATACCTGTGAGACCAAGGCAATGCCCTGGCCAATAGATTAAACAGGGTCCTGCAGCTGGACTCCGGAGTGGCCAACCAGCTCTTCACCTATGAGGGAACCATGGCTAGACCTGTTTGCCAGCTCGGACAATTACCAGTTACCCCGCTTCTGCTCTCGACAAGTCCACCCTTCCAGGATGGCAGCAGATGCATTTCTCATCGCATGATCAGAAGTTCTCGTATGCTTTTCCACCCACACCACTAATTGCCAAAACATTATTCAGGACCCTCCGCAACAAAGCCTTGCTGATCCTGATAGCCCCTGATGGCCCAGGCAGCTGTGGTTACTGCTGCTACTCCAGCTGTTGGTGGAGGTTCTCCAGGCAGGAAGGAAGTCCTCACATATGGGTGACATCGACGTCGATGGAGCCCTTGCGGAGCATTTCCCCAGCTTTCTATGAAAGCCTTTGGGAATGCAGGCATGCATGTGCGGTCCCCTTCCCGCCTAAAAATGCCATCTTGCTCAGTCTCTTTTTCCGTGAAGCCCGTCGGACGTGTGTCCTAGTCCTCCCGGAAAATAGTTGGATTTTTTCGCGATTCCTTCCCTATTTTTTCTCCGGTTCGATGCCGGTTCCCCTCCCGCCGGGTTCGGTACACCGGTATCGAGCCCGATCTTATTTTTTCAGTTTTTGCCCTTAGTGGCTGGTGTTAGCGCCCTTCTTTTTTTTTTCCCTGGAAGGCCGGTCCTTTGACCTCGGTGGGACTCTCTTTTTTTTTTTTTTTTTTTCCCCAATGGCTTCCAGTGGTTTCAAAAAGTGTGATCGGTGCAAGAAACTGTCTCTCATCGACACACACGACTGCTGCCTTCGGTGCCTGGGTCCTGACCACGATCCTAAGATCTGTGGACCATGTGGAAAGATGTCCACCAAGGCGCTTCGAAGTCGTCAGCACCAAAAGGAAAGGCTTTTCTCTGACTCGGCCTCCAGCCGGGCCCGGACCTCGTCTGAGGCCTCGACATCTCGAGAATCTGATCCCGAGCACCGTCGGGGCTCCTCGGACAGGGGGTCCCCCAACCGGGAACGAAAGAGGAAGAAGCAGCTCGTGAGGGCGACGTCGGAAGAGGTCCCTGGCTCCTCGAGAGCTAGGTCTCAGACCCCCGACCGCCGCCCCGGGCCCGTGGAACAGGAGAAGCCTCCAAAAGTACCTCGTGTGGAGCCGGAGTCTGCTGGACACGTAAGTCCTGTAGTCCTCGTGGACTCTCCTCCCAGAGAGCCGACGTCGGGCCTGACGCTGCCGGAGCCCGAGTCGGTGGCTGCTGAGTCTCCTGAGCTGGGTCTCAGGCTGACAGCCTTGGAGTGCAGATTGTCTGCCTTCATGGAACAGCAGCGGGCGCTGATGGCCAGCCTGTCTGGCGCATCTGCCCCGACCACCAGGACATCGACGTCAAAGTCGACCCTGGAGACCGAGCCGATACTCGAGACCATGAAGGTTCGAGGTCAACCTCGGTCGCGGTCTCCCTCGACCTCCAGCTCGGGACCGAGGGTGTCGATGCCGGTGCCTTCGGCGTCGGGACGGGTGCTCACAGGCCCCACGCGGTCGGAGCCCGATTGCTCATCGGACGACTCCGCCTGGGAGACGGAGGATGAGGAGTCCCCCGACACCTTCCGGACTCGGTGCGTCCCATCGGACTCACCGCAGTCTGAGCCCCGGAGTAGATCCCCTCCGGAGGATACCCGGTTCTCGGAATTCGTCCGGGATATGGCCACTGCGTTGGCTATCCCTGCGGACCCCGAAGAGGAGCCTCGAGCCGAAGAGCTCGAGGCCCTACAGTATGACTCTCTTCCGAAGGAGGCCTTTACTGTTCTGGTTCCTCCGATGCTGGAATGGCTCCTCTTCCGGATGTGGGAGGCACCGGCCTCGGCGCCGGTTCTAAGCAAGCGGGTCGATTCCATTTATCGACTCCGGAAGAGCCCGGGTTTTCAAAAGGCGCAGCTACCACACCATTCCATGGTGGTGGAATCGACCATGCATCGTCTCAAAAGTCAGAAGATGCACTCCACGGTGCCCTCTGGCAGGGAGGCCCGGAACCTGGATGGTTTTGGTAGAAAGTGCTTCCAGGGCTCGATGCTTGCTTGCCGTGTCCAGTCTTACTAGCTGTACATGGGCATGTACTTGCGAGACCTGGCCAAGGAACTGGCCGGGTTCTCCGCTGGTCTCTCCGGAGAACCCGTGCAGGGGTTCAAGCCCTTGTCCTCGGGGATACGGGAATGCTCTAAGTTTGTCCCGCGCCGCCAACGATGGTTTTGAGGCTTCGGCCCGTGTTGCGGCAGCCGGCATCGCGGCCCGACGCCAGGCATGGTTGCAATCATCGGACCTCGAGCCGTGGGTTCAGGACAAGTTGGTCGATGTCCCTTGCCGAGGTGAGAACCTTTTTGGCAAGCCCATGACCGAGAAGGCCACACAGCTCGAAACCGAGCACCTCACGAGGACAAGGCTGTCTAGAAAGACTTCTGCCCCTTCTCAAAAAAAGTAGGGCTTGGGTAAAAAGCCCTTTTACCCGAGGAAGGGCACTGCCTACAAACAGTTCCCACAGTACCAGGCCTCCCATGCTCCCCCACAGGGTCAGCAGACCAAGGGGCAGGGGAATGGGCCCTGTAGGCAGAGGGCCCCCAAGCCTCCGGCTCCTGCTCCCACTCAGCAGGGTGGGGAGGTTTTGACTCCTTAGGCATGGCCTCTCCTTTCCTGCTCTCCCAACCCTGCACAGGAGGTTGACTTACCCGGTTTGCCCATCAGTGGCCACTCATCACTGGGAACAGTTGGATGTTAAGCATCGTCCACAAGGGCTATATGCTATACTTCTAGCAGCTGCCTCCTCCATACTTCCCAGGGGAGCCTCCAAGGCCTCCCCTACACACAGATCTTCTCCTTCAGGAGCTCCAAGGTCTGTTGCGAGACAAGGCAGTGGAGCCTGTGCTTCCCCACCTCCAGGGTCAAGGGTTCTACTCCAGGTACTTTCTCGTGCCAAAAAGAACCGGTGGCCTCCGGCCTATTCTCGACCTCGGAAATCTCAACAAGTTCCTAGAGAGAAAAATTCAAGATGCTTACTCTTGGAACACTTCTGCCCTACCTCCAGCAGGGAGATTGGCTATGCTCCTTAGATTTAAAGGATGCGTACACTCACATCCTCATTCATCCAGATCACAGAAAGTACCTCAGGTTCATTGTGGGAGGAAACCATTATCAGTACAGAGTACTGCCTTTTGGCCTCACCTCTGCCCCCAGGGTCTTTACCAAATGCCTGGCAGTGGTGGCAGCCTACCTGAGAAATCAGGGTATCTTTGTCTTCCCCTATCTGGACGACTGGCTCATCAGGGGTCAGACGTGCCAGGAGGCCATACAAGCCACCCTCCGAACTATTGCTCTTCTTCAAAACCTGGGATTTGTTATAAACTTCTCAAAGTCCACTTTGCTCCGTTCCCAGAACTTGGAATTCATAGGAGCAAGGCTGGACTCTCTGCTGGCAAAGGCTTTCTTGCCAGACGACAGAGCCCAAAGACTGATAAACTTGGCAAACCAGTTTCTCAACAGGTCACTGGTCTCCGCCAGACTCTGCCTGAGGCTTCTTGGCCACATGGCTTCAGCAGTACATGTGACCCCCAATGCCCGGCTCCATATGAGGCCGGCACAGTGGTGCCTCAGAACTCAGTGGACACAAGCCACAGGGAGCCTCAGAAACAGAGTAAGGGTGTCCAGACCATTCCTGAACTCCCTTTGCTGGTGGCTGCTCCCACCCAATCTACTGCAAGGGGTGCCTTTTCAGATTCCTGGGTTCACAGTGGTGTTGACCACAGATGCCTCCCTGCAAGGCTGGGGAGCTCATTGTCTGGGCAAGTGCACCCAGGGCCTGTGGTCTCCCTGGGAGGCCACGCAACAGATCAATCTACTGGAACTCAGGGCTATTCGTTTAGCTCTCAAGACTTTCTCTCAAACCCTGGCTCATCAGTCTGTCTTAGTTCAAACAGACAACCAAGTAACCATGTTTTATGTGAACAAGCAGGGTGGCACTGGGTCCAGGCTCCTTTGTCAGGAGGCCCAGGATCTTTGCTTGTTTGCTCTCAAGCACATGATGTTCCTCAAGGCTGTGTATCTCCCTGGCCAGGAAAACTACCTGGCCGACAGGTTGAGCAGGATTCTGCAGCCCCACGAATGGCAGCGCCATCCTTTGGTGGTTCAGAAGATTTTTCTGAAATGGGGACTTCCATCCATAGATCTGTTTGCCAGTCCACTGAACAAACAACTGCCAAGGTTCTGCTCCAGGCAACCGCATCCTCTGCGGCTAGCAGCAGATGCTTTTCTGATTCCCTGGTCCCAGGGCCTCCTGTATGCATTTCCTCCCACGCCCCTGGTGGCCCGAACCCTATTCAAAATTCTACAGGACAAGCCCTCGGTCCTGCTGGTAGCTCCCAAATGGCCGAGACAGCCTTGGTACCCCCTTCTGCTTCAACTGGCAGTGGATCCCCAACTGCCTCTGGGGATGCAGTCCGACCTTCTCTCTCAAAATCAAGGTTCCCTTCTGCACACAAATCTCAAAGCTCTCAATCTGATGGCATGGAAACTGCAAGGGTAGTTTTGACTCCCTGGGGCCTACCTCAGGAAGTTGAGGAGGTTGTCCTAGCCTCTAGGAAGCAGTCCACTAGGAAAACCTATGCCCTGAAATGGAAAAGGTTTTCTGTGTGGTGTCAGCTACGTACAGAAGATCCCTTCTCCTGTGCTGTGCCAGTAGTGCTTCAGTACCTACTGCACTTATCCAATCAAGGACTTAAGTCCAATTCTGTTCGGATCCACCTCTCAGCTCTAGCAGCTCACCACTCACTGGTGGAAGGACATTCCCTGTCGGGGCACCCCTTGGTGTCCAGGTTTCTCAGAGGCTTGCTCTTGCTAAAGCCTCCAATCCGTCCTCCAGCTCCTGAGTGGGCGTTGAATGTGGTCTTGCAGCAACTAACTCGCCCACCCTTTGAGCCGATGGCTGCTTGTCCTCTCCACTTCCTGTCCTGGAAGACACTCTTCTTGGTAGCCCTAACCTCAGCCAGACGTGTGAGTGAGCTTCAGGCCCTGGTCTGTGACGGGCCTTACACCCGCTTCTATAGGAACAGGGTAGTCCTTCGGACTCATCCAAAGTTCCTCCCAAAGGTTGTCTCCTCTTTCCTCCTCAACCAGGAGGTGGTTCTTCCGACCTTCTTGCCTAGGCCTTATGCAAGCCAGGCTGAAGCAGTTCTGCATACTCTGGACTGTAGGAGGGCCTTATCCTTCTACCTTGACTGTACGCAGGGGCATAGAAGGGCTACTCAGCTCTTCATATCTTTTGACCCTAATAATTTGGGCTTAGCTGTGTCCAAGCATACCTTGTCCATCTGGGTGGCTGACTGTATCACCTGGGCTTACAGGGTGGCTGACCTTCCTTTGCAGGGTCGGGTCACGGCCCATCGTGTCAGGGCAATGGCTGCCTCAGTGGTTCACCTCTGCTCTGTAGCGTTGGTAGACATCTGCAGGGCTGCAACTTGGTCCTCAAGCCAGACTTTTGCGGCCCATTACTGTCTGAAGAGGGAGTCCCGTAGGGACAGTGCTTTTGGTCAGGCAGTACTCCGGAATATCTTTGAGGTTTAAGCAACTCCTGCCCTCCAACCCTCCGTTGGGCTACCGGTGGAGGTCCTTTCAGTGAAAAGCCTTTCTTTGATGCTGGGACTAGAGGGAGTTCTCTTGTTCAGCCTGGGTTCCTGGTAGCCCAGAGCTAGGGAGTCACCCATATGTGAGGACTGACTTCCTGCTTGGTCCTGGAGAAAGAGTAGTTACTCACCTGTAACAGGTGTTCTCCAGGAGCAGCAGGAATCAGTCCTCACAACCCTCCCTCCTCCCCTGGGAGTTGCAGTTGTACATAGTTTATTTTTACATTTTTGTGTGCTGTTTTTAGCTATGTCATTTGACTGAGCAAGATGGCACCTTTAGGCAGGAAGGGGACCGCGCATGTGTGCCTGCATGCCCAAAGGCTTTCATAGAAAGCTGGGGAAATGCTCCGCAAGGGCTCCCTTGACGTCGATGTCATCCATATGTGAGGACTGATTCCTGCTGCTCCTGGAGAACACCTGTTACAGTAACTACTCTTTCGCATCCCATTGGGGATCACCCCAGGGCTCCTGTCGCAGGAGGGGGGCTCTCTTGCATCCCAACTTGGGGTCCCTATCAGTATGGCTGCTGAAAGACTGATCCTAGCCCCTGTCAGCCTCTCAGAGGAAGTGGAGGAGATCCTGCTGGCTTCCCATAAGCCCTCCACCAGGAGAGCATATGCTTTCAAATGGCACAGGTTTTCAGTCTGGTGCGCAGAGCACAGGATTAGTACATTCTCCCTTCTGGTGCAGCTGGTGCTACAGTACCGTCTTCATCTCTCGCACTCTGTACTCAAATCGAACTCCGTCAAAGTGCACCTCAGTGCCCTGGAGGCACATCCCTACCCTGTGGATGGCAAACCCTTCTCAGCCCAGCCGTTGGTGACCCGCTTCATGATGGGACTTCTTTTATTGAATCCACTGGTACGCCCCCTGGCGTTGCACTGGCACGGCTTACTTGCCTGTCTTTTGAGCCCCTGGCTACTTGCTTTTTGCGATACCTTTCATGGAAGGTGGTGTTCCTGGTTGCACTCACAGGGTCGGTGAGCTGCAAGCCTTGGTGGTGGAGGCGCCTTACACCAGATTCTACAAGAATAGAGTTGTGCTCTGCACACACCCTAAATTCCTTCCGAAGGTGGTGTCTCCTTTTCATCTCAACCAGGAGGTGGTGCTCCCCATCTTCTTCCCGAGGCCTCATGCCAGTCAGGGCGGAGACTGTCCTTCACACCTTGGACTGTAAGAGGGCCATGTCCTTCTACATTCAACGTACGTAGGGCCACTGTAAAGCTTCTCAGATTTTTTTGTCTTGTATGACCCCAGTAGACTGGGGGAACCGTTGACCAAGCGTACGCTGTCTACCTGGGCGGCGGACTGTATCACTCTCGCCTATGAGCAGACGAGGTTTTTGCTGGATGACCAGGTCATGGCACACCGTGTCAGGACCATGGCTGCCTCTATGGCAAACCTGTGCTTCATCCTGATGGTGGACATCTGCCGGGCCATCACCTGGTCTTCTGTCTATACCTTCGCAGCTCATTACTGCCTGGAGAGAAAGTCCTTACAGGAGAGTGCCTTCAGCCAGGCTGTGCTCCATAATCTTTTTGGGGTCTAGGGCAACTCCTGCCTCCGGCCCTTCTGTGTTCAGGCTACTGGAGTGCTGGTTCCCATCGGACACATGGATCCTACAGCAGTCTGCTCCTGCAGAATTGCTGCTGCTCACTGCTTCCCCTGAGGTAACCATGATTTTTCTTTATGGGCTTTCGGTAGCCTGTAGCTAGGGAGTCCCATATGTGAGGACTGACTTCCTGCTTGTTCCCGGAGAAAGCGTAGACACACACCTGTAACAGATGTTCTCCGGGGACAGCAGGAATGAGTCCTCCTAATCCTCCCTCCTCCCCTTGGTATTGCTTTTTTTTACCATCTTTTCTTTTTTGCCGTCTTTTAGCTACGTCATCTGACTGAGCAAGATGGCACCCTTGGGCGGGAAGGGGACCATGCATGTGTGGTGGCATATCCCAAAGGCTTTCTTTGAAAGCTGGGGGATTCTTCCGCGAGGGCTCCATCGGCACAGACATCACCTATATGTGAGGACTGATTCCTGCTGTCCCTGGAGAACACCTATTAGTTGAGCAACTATGCTTTACTCCAGGTTGGGTCTGGTGCTTGGAGGTGAGAGTGAAGCTCTCTGGGCTGTTGAGGCAGAACAGTTTCGGGTCAGCTGTTTTTTTTTTTTTTAGACCATAAGTTTATAAACACTTTTTGCAACTGTTGCACGTTGGATTTATGTCAGATGTCCCAGCAAAGGCAGTTCGCTTCCAGTATCTCTTTTGGCTTCACTGAAGTAGGATGGAACTTGGGCAGATGTACATTCTATCAGAAGCCTGCTCTGTCTATCGACTGGAGATGCGCTTAGTGGTGGTTAGTACCCTTTTGTGAACTCACTAGAGTTTGGCGAGGAGAGGGCCTCGGTAAGGCTTTGACTACTTGGGCTGCTGTGGGTAGTGCTCTCTACACATCCAGGCATCAGTCATTTTCTGGTCACAGGATCAAGCTGGCGGTGGGACAGAGGACCTCTCAAAGTTCAGTGAGTCCAATTCTCTAGGTATAGATGACACTTCGAAGCTAGGGAGTTTTCATTCAGGTTTTTCTTAGTGACCTTATGGTGCGCCAGATTGGTGCTGTGAATTCCCCATGACCTCAGAGAGGCCAAAGGCTTTGAGGTTGGAGACCACCCAGAGTTGTGTAATGATAGCTCCGTGGGTGTCTGTGGAGGCCATCTTAGAGGTGGTCAAAACCTCTAGCAGTAGACAGCCTCTTTCCTTGTGCCAGTAGCTGGGGAAGCACCTGTCATAGGGTGATCAGTTTCTTACCTGTGCCTGGGGTTGGATAAGCTCTCTTGTCTTAGGTTTGTTTCCTCAGATTGGGGAAAGACTAATGATCACTTATGGTTGGGCTCTAAGGAAGGCAGGGCTCAGGAAGGGAAAGCCTTCCTTCCTTTGAGTCATTGCTGTTCCAGCGCAGACATTACCCTTCCTGGCTTAGGCCAAGTAGGGTGGGCAGTGTCTGCAGAGAAAATGGGTATGACCCTTGAATTCATTTCAATCTGATAGTTGGAGGATGATTGGACCAGTGGAGCTTTGAGAGGCACTAGTGTGGCTCCAGGTGCAAGTGACAGCACTGGTCTGTTTCAGAGGTAGGATGCAGGAGGTAACTCTTGTCTCTCTTCCTATTGTGGTGTGAGTCAAAAGAGGCTAGAAGGCTGTACGTTTTTCCTGATGTGGTGTGAGTCCTAGAAAGGATTGGACATCTGTGCTCACTGCCTTGCACAGTAGTTCTTATTAGCAGTTTGATGTTTGCTAGACAGTCTTGGAGGTTCTAGGGAGTCTAGTTTCAGAAGGGGTACTGTAGATTCAGACAATGAAGTTTTGAGACATTTTAATGGTGGTTGTGTATAGGGCTTCTTCGATTGAGTGGTGGTAATGTTTTGCTTTATTGTATTTGATATCCTGCCCTTCACAAAAACGCGGCAGAGTGGTGTGCAAAAATAAAAATCAAGTTAAAATACCAAGGAAGACAGGAACTCCATTTCTTCAATAGGACAGGTTAAAAACATTCATAGCAAGGGAACCAAAGAGGGGGAGGGAAGTGAAGGAGTAGACAGAAGGGTAGAGGACAACGTCAGGGGACTGAGAGGTCGTGTGCAAGGTAGAAAAGATGGTTTTTAAGAGGGTTTCGAATTTAGTGTATGAGGGCTCAAATTTTAGGTCAGGAGGCAGTGAATTCCAGTAGGTAGGTGCCAAGAAGTTAAAGGCAGAGGAACGAGTGAATACTAGCTGGACCTGTGAAGCAGATGGAAGGTGTAAACGATTAGCGTGAATATTGCAGAGGGTATGATATGTCAAGTGGAGGAGCAAGGAATCTGAAAGGTACCAGGGGGAGCTTGTGTGTAATGTACGATGAACCAGACTAAAACATTTCTATTGAAGACATTTTATCGGTAGTCAATAACGGATCAGGAGGAGGGTAATCTGATCAGAGTGGGAGGCATGGGCCCGAATACGTACTGTAATAGCTTGGATGAGCTGAAGCCAGTGGAGTTGGTACTGGGGAAGGCCAAGAAAAACAATATTACAATGGTCAATCCTCAATATAACCAAGAGTAAGTTGGTCAGGGATGAAGTGGAAAGAAAAGGATGGACATCACATATCTGACTGAGTGTGAAGAAAGAAAGAATGACAAACTAGAGAGGTGAGATGGGCATGAAAGGATAATGAGGAATCGAGTGTGACTCCCAAATAACTGATTGAATCAGCCAGTGGAATAGGGGTCTCAGAGAGACAAGGGGCCAAAGTAGGAGGGGAGGATTACCAAAGGTAAACCTAAGAGCTGCAGACTTACTGTGATTGAGATGAAAGAAGTTGCAGGATAACCAAGTCAAGATCCTGGACAGATAGGCATTGAGAGGAGTAAGGTCAGGGTGACTGGATTAGTGTCATGGAGCAGTATTATGTCGTCGGTGTATTAAGGGGCCGAAATACCAAGTTGTACAACCAGGATCAGAGGAATTGGAAAAATATTAAAAATAATGGGAGCTAAAATAGAATCTTGGGGGACTCCACAAAGAAGGGGTAGAGAGGAAGAAAAGTAATTGTTCAGAGATAGAGAATGACCACTGTGAAAGGAAGGAGCAAAACCATTGAACCAAGCAGCAAAGACCGACTCATGAAGCTGTGCGAGAAGTTATGTGATCCACAAGATCAAAGGCCGAGGAAAGATCCAAAGAAACCATCACCGACATGTCACTGCGATCATGGGATTGGTAAAGTTCGCTCAGAAAAGAAAGGAGGATAGTTTCTATGCTATGCCCAGGACGGAAACCCGATTGACAAGGGTGAAGAGCATGAGTGGAATCCAGGTGAGATGAAAGCTGTGCAGAGATCGGTTTTTCAAGAAGTTTGGAGAGGAATGGAGTAGAAGAGATGGGGTGGTAATGAGCAGGGAAAGAAGGGTCCAGAGATGGGTTCTTTTAAAATGGGACAAATAGTGGCATGCTTCCAAGAGGCTGGAAAGATATCGTAAGACAACCTATTGAGGATAGACAAAATTGGGGGTAGTAGAGCAAGAGAGGGAGCAGTAAACCAAGAGGAGGGGATGGGATCAGCGGCAGATGTAGTTTTATGAGCTGAGGTAATAACTTTGAGAAGTTCAATGGAGGAAATTGGTGGAAGGATGACCAAGTGTGGGACAACAAAGGACAAGGAATGAAATGCACATCAGAGGAACTCGTCAGTTCTGCGGAAAATGATAATTGGGGAGAAGAGGAGAAAGTAGGGGGACAGTTAAAGGTAGATCTGAAAGACTGAATTTTATTATGGAAGTAGTTAGCTGAAGTAGGTGGAGGTGGGAAGATGTATGAAACGGAAGACTGAGTTGCAGTGGGTGGTGTAGAGAGCGTTGCTAAAATGGCATATAACTGATGGGTAGAATTCACAGCAGAAGAAATGAGGCCAGAATAGTAGGGTTTTTTTTTTTTTTTTTTTTTTAGCTGTATGGGTCAAGGAACGGTACTGTTGATGAAGATCCTTAGTGTTGAAGGGAGGTGGGAGAAGGGTGCTTCCACCACAGGCACTCAGCCTGGTGGAGCTGGCGGCGGTGGAAATGGAGACTGTGATGAAATCAGGGATGATTACATTGTGAGGGCAATGGCGGGGACGAAGAGGAGCAATATTTTCAAGGGCGGAGGATAATGTGGAATGCCAAAGGTCAGCCTGTGTGCCTACAGGGAGGGAGGGAGAAGTTGGAGAAATATTGTTAGCAGGGGGGAATTGTTTGAGGGTACAAGAAGATATATTGCGACTCTGACATGTGAGAGGATCCTGAAGAAGCACTGGTTGAATCAATTAACTTCTTATTTAGATACATTTGACTGTCTGAGGGATTATCCATTTGGTTTTAGAAAAGCTTACAATATGGAAATATTGCTTTCTTTTAATTTTAGACATAAATGTATTAGCAAATAGCTGTTCGGCAGTTCTCTTGCAATTTGACCTCGGCTTTTGATCTAGTAGATCATGAAGTTTTAATGCTTTTATTGGAAAACATAGGGATCACGAGTGTAGTCAGGGGTGGCCCAAGGGGGGTGCAGGGCCATGTGCGGATGCTCATTGCGGGGTCTCATTTACATAAATATTTGCATAATGTTAACATTCACTAACTTTTAGTACCTATGTCTCTTAATGATGCTCTGGATAAAGAGACTACCAGATTTCTACATTACTTTACTCCAGTGCCAAACGCCAGGCACATTAGGAAGTACTATAAACACTGCCCATTTAGAACCCATAGCAAACCCGCCATATCATAGCAGCACTACGAGGACTTACAAAGCATCATACCCTACCTATCAAAAGGCAGCACTACAAATATTAAACCAGTACACCTTAGAGAATACCAATACATCTACTGGGGAAAGAGAACAAGTGGCACTGTCAGATGGAAACTACATGAACAGAATACCTCAGCTCGGTTACACATGCAGAACATAGACTATCATCAAACAAAGAACACAATTTAGAAATAGGAAGACAATAATTAAATCCCAAAAAACAAACTTGGAATGTACAACAACACTAGAGAAATAAAATTATAAATTAATTTCCTCTTGTACTAAACAAAACACAGACGTTAATGATGCACATTTCTCAGAGCTGACATATTCCAATTAATAAATTCAAAATAAAAGAGCCTTTCTCTTTTGTTTGGGCATTTTAGTTTTCAGTTGCGATTGCTCCAGTCACTTTCTTCAGGTTTCTTCATGTCTTCTGCTAACTCTCCATTGTCTGCTGTCCATTTGTCCTTCTCTCTTCTAGTTTTTTTCTGTTCTCTTTACATCTGCTTTATCTTACTGATCTTTCCACTTTTGCTTTTTTCTCCATTTCTTACCTCATTCCTTTTTCACCCACTCAAATTTTACCCTTCCATCCTCAATTCCCACTTACTCTCCCAATACCTGGCCAATCGTAGATTTTTCTTCCCTCCTACACAAAATCTTTTCTTCTCTCTATCCTCACTCCCCCAGTCCCATCTCTTTCTAGCGTCCTTCCCCCAACATCAGCTCCCTAATAGTTCCAACCCCACTCGGCATCTGCTCCCTTCTAGTCCCATTCTCTCACTCCCCTGCATCAGCCCATTTTGAATCTTAACCTCCCCATCAGCCGTTTCCAGTCCTATCCTAGCCCATTTGCAGTTCAAGCCCATTTCCAGTCCTAGCCCTTTCCAGTCCTTTCCTAGCCCCCCCATCAGCCTATTTCAAGTCCTTGCGCCCCCCCTCTCCCCAAAGAGCCCCACGCTTGTCAGACTGGCTTTAGAGGGAGCCGAAATGAAGTGCACCATTTTTCTTCACTTTGGCAGCTGAGTTCTGGTATAGGCCGCTGGTGCGTCGAGTGCCAGGAGACAGGAAATGCCCTTTAACCTTCTGCATGCCAGCAGCCTACACTAGAACACAGCTGCCGAAGTGAAGAAAAACGGTGCTCTTCACTTCAGCAGCTGTACAGAAATGATCTGGAGCCTCCCCGGTTTCCTCTGAAGCCGGCTTTGTAAGGAGCCAAGTGGCCTGTGTACGATGTTGGTGCAGGCCCCCTGAAGCGCGGGGACCTGTGTGAACAACATTCTCGCACAATGGATGGGCCAGCCCTGGGTGTGGTGCGTAAGTAGTTTTATGTTCTTTTTTTTAAAGAATAAGGAACAGATAGGCAAGGACAGCTCCACTAGGTGGGAAGCTAGCTGTGGAGTTCTACAAGACTCCCCGTTGTCTCCAATACGTTTTAGTATATTTGACTATGCTAGGGCATGCTTTTGAGCAACTGAACCTCAAACTTTATACATATGCTGACGACATCTCGGTGTTGACTTTTTCTCCATCCTCTAAGGATTTCTTTTAATGATTATCATTTTACCAAAATTGGAAGACTCTATTTCGTGTGGGACATGGCCAAGGCTCTCACTATCAAGACAGAGGCTGAGGAGGACCCACGCACCGAGGAATTGGAAATCCTCAAATACGAGGCACCCCCTGAAGGAAACCCTTATGGTCCCGGTGCCCCCAATCCTCGACTGCCGCCTCCTCCAGATGTGGGAAACACCGGCATCTGTACCCAGTCATTAGTAGGTGCCTCAACACCATGTACTGGGTATGCCAAAGCCCTGGGTTCCAAAAGACCCAGCTTTTTCACAACTCAGTGGTCATGGAATTGGCCATGCGCCGGCTTAAAAGCCCAAAAACTCATTCGTCTGTCCCATCCGACAGGGAGGCCTGAACTCTCGATGCCCTTGGCCAGAAGGCCTTTCAGGCCTTGATGCTAACTTGCTGGATCCAGTCCTACCAGTTCGAAATTGGCATGTATCTGAAGGAACTGTCGAAGGAGCTCCGTGGATTCTCGGCAGGCCTCGATGGGGAACCCCTACAGAGATTTAAGACTGTGACCTCGGCGGTAAAAGAATGCTAGAAGTTTCTGTCCCGAGCAGCCTACGATGGCTTAGCCAGAGTGGCCACCGCAGGCATTGGGAAATGACATCAAGCATGGCTGCAGTCATCTGACCTGGAGAAGTGGGTGCAGGACAAAACTAATTGATGTCCTCTGCATAGGTGAGAACCTATTGGGGAAACCCATGGCAGACAAGGCTGCGGAGATAGAAACAGAGTTCCTGATAAGAATCAGATTCTCAAAAAAGACCTTTGTGCAACCCTGGAAAAAAGCCCTGGGGAAGAAGCTGCTCTTCCCATGGAAGAAAGGGGGTTTAGAAGTACACTGCACTTCTAGGCCCTTCCCGGCCTCTCAATGGAGCTAGCAGCAAAAATGCCAGGGACATGGTCCCAGGAAACAGAAGGCCCTGAAGTCCCAGGTGCCTGATCCTGCCCAGCCTGGGGGGAGCTTTTGATTGACTGGGCATGACCTCCCCACCTCCAGTGGGTCCTCTGCTGCCCACAGGGGATACCTAGCCCTGTTTACCCATAGGTGGACAGCCATCACCACCGATACCTGGGTACTATAAGTGGTCAAGGAGGGCTACCACCTCCACTTACAGCGGGCCCCACCCTCATACTTCCCAGGAGGGCCCACCAGGCCTTCACCAGACCCTGCTCCTCACCGAGCTTGGAGGCCTAATCAGTGACAAAGCAGTGGAGACAGTGCTGAAACATCTCTGGGGCACAATCTTCTACTCCAGGTATTTCCTCGTCCCCAAGAGGACAGGGGCCTCAGGCCCATCCTGGACCTACGAGAGCTCGACAGGTTTCTGGTCAGGGAGACGTTCAAGATACTCTCCCTTGGGACACTACTGCCATTACTCCAGCAGGGAGATTGGCTATGCTCCTTAGACCTGGTGGTGGGGGGGGGGGACGACGACAGCACAACCAATACAGGATGCTGTCCTTTGGTATGGCCTCGTCACCAAGGGTCTTCACAAAGTGCCTCACGTGGTCACAGTCCACCTCAGGCTCCAAGGGGGGGGGGCCTTTGTCCTCCCTTACCTGGACAACTGGCTCATAAAGGTGGGGGACACAGCTGCAGAGGCACAGTGCACCGCCAGCCGCATCATAAACACCCTACAGCACCTTGGGTTCATCATAAATTACCCCATGTCCCACCTCACTCCGGCCCAGCACCTAGAGTTCATAGGGGCACAACTAGATACCCTCCAGGCAAAAGCCTTCCTTCCTCAGGAGAGGTCAGAATGCCTCGGGGGGATAGCCGCAGAGGTATACGGACGCTGGACACTACCTGCCCATTTTCTACTCCACCTGTTGGGGACACATGACCTCCACGGTTCACGTGATCCCATATGCCCGCCTGTACATGAGGGTAGCCCAGTAGTGCCTCTGCTCTCAGTGGACAGAAGCCACAGGCAGACTCGGGGACAGAGTGAAAGTGACCCGTCTGGTGGACTCCCTTGGATGGTGGCAGATTCCACATCACCTTCATGCTGGGATGCAGTTCCAGGCAGCCACCCCTCAAAGGGTCCTCAACACAGATGCCTCCCTATTGGACTGGGGGAGGGCATTGTCCCATAAGGAATCCCGGATGCAAATCAACCTGCTAGAGATCCAGGTGATACGAGGGTTGCTATTTATATTTCTGGCCTTAGCAACAGTAAGTGTTGCCAGGCGCCATCCAATGGTTCCATTGGAACACTGACATTGTTGAACATAACCTTATTCATAACATTTTATCATTTGAGCGTGATTTGTTGTTTACAGTAACTTGAAAAATTCATCTCGGGCGAAAAATGGAATTAACTCGAACATTTTCGTGCGATTATTTTTCATAACTTTCGACGTAGATTATCAAGACAAGAGTGCATGGATGAACTTAATTTTTTATACGGCGATAAAGCACCATCCTACAGCACTGTACAAAACTGGTATAACGAATTCAATTGTGGCCGACGTTTGCTCCAGGACGAATTCCGTCAGGGTCGTTCAAAATCGGTTGTGCCAGAAAATATCGATGCTGTGTGTGAACTGATAAAGCAAGATCGTCATGTGACATACCGTGAGATTGAGGCATCTTTGGGCATTAGTATGATGAGCATCAATAAGATATTGCATGATCATTTGGCCGTAAAAAAAGATTTGTTCGTGTTGGATCCCGCATAATCTGACAAACGCTCAAAAGAAGGCTCGTGTCGATTGGTGCAAGGAAATGTTGAAAAAATACGTTCAAGGTGCATCAAAGACTGTGTATAACATCTACACAGGTGACAAATCATGGATCTATGCATATGAGCCCGAAACAGAACAGCAATCGACTGTATGGGTCTTCCAAGACGAGCCAAATCCAACAAAGTTGTTTGTGGAAGAAGCACATTGAAGCAAATGGTTGCCTGTTTCTTCGGCATTACCGGTCACGTGGCGACAGTGCCGTTAGAGCAACGTAGGACGGTCAATTCTGAATGGTACACGACCATTTGTTTACCAGAAGTCTTCGGAGAAATTCAGAAAAAGTCGAAGAGGCGAATAATTCTTCATCATGACAATGCGAGCTCTCACACATCGGCTCAAACAAAGGAATTTTTGACCGGCCAAAACATCGAATTGATGGGTCATCCACCGTACAGCCCTGATTTGGCACCCAATGACTTCCTTTTATTCCCGCACATCAAAAACGAATTACGTGGTCAACGATTTTCAACACCCGAAGATGCGGTTGATGCATTCAAAATGCATGTTTTGGAGTTACCTCAATCGGAGTGGAAAAAGTGCTTCGAAAATTGGTTCAAACGCATGCAAAAGTGTATTGATCTTCATGGAGAATATTTTGAAAAACAATAAAACCAATTTTGATCATAAATATTTGTTTTTTTCATTATTAGGCCAGAAATATAAATAGCAACCCTCGTATTCCTGGCTCTCCGAGCCTTCCGCCACCAGCTGCAGTGCCACTCTGTGCTGATCCAGACAGATAACCAGGTCACAATGTTCTATGTGAACAGACAAGGGGGGAACAGGGTCGTACCCCCTCTGCCAGGAGGCGGTAGCCCTCTTTCCTATGTGGCATGCAGAGGGATGTTCCTAAGGGTGGCTTACCTCCCAGGCCAGGACAATGTCCTGGCGGACAAACTGAGTAGAGTCCTTCAGCTGCACAAGTGACATCTGGATCCAGTAGTAGCTTCTTGGCTGTTTTGTCTCTGGGGTGTCACCTTGATGGACCTGCTCACCAATTTGGACACAGTTGCCCCCCCCCACCCAGCCGCACCCGTCCCAGGTGGCAGTGGATGTGTTCCTCATCCCGTGGATAGAAGGCCTTCTGTACGCCTTCCCACTGACACTGCTAGTCACCAAGACCCTATTCAAGGTCCAGTGTGACAGAGCATCACTAATGCCGATAGCTCCTTGGTGACCCAGGCAGCCCTGATTCTCACTGCTCCTCTCCCTATCAACGGCATCGCCTGGGGTCCCTGTCATTCACAGCTTGACTGCTGAAAGGGTAGCGTTAGCTCCCTTCCTCCTTCCATGGGACATGGAAGAGGCTCTTCTGGCCTCTCGTAAGTCCTCCACAAGAAGGTCATATGCTTTCAAGTGATGCTGATTCTCAGTGTGGTGCACAGAAAGATGGGCAAACCCCATTCTCCTGCTCGGTACAAATGGTACTCCAGTACCTGCTCCACCTGTCACAGGTGTGACTAAAGTCCAGTTCAGTCAGAGTACACATGAGTGTCATTGCAGCGCATCACCATCCCATTGAGGGAAAATCCCTTTCAGCTCAGCCCCTTGTGTCACAATTCCTGCGGGGCCTCATGTTGTTCAAACCCCAAGTCCACCCTCCAACGGCAGAGTTGGGATCTCAGTATGATGCTCTCACATCTCACTAAGCCTCCGTTAGAGCTTCTGGCTACCTGTCACCTGTGGTATCTCTCCTGGAAGGTTGGCTTCCTGGTAGCACTCGCATCAGCTCACAAAGTCAGCAAGCTCCAGGCTCTGATGGCAGAGCTGCCCTATATGACGTTCTACAGGAACAGGGTGGTGCTCCTCACACACCCCAAGTTTCTGCTGAAGATGGTGTCCCGTTCCACCTCATCCAGGAGGTGGTGCTCCCCACCTTCTTTCTGAGGCCTCATGCCGGTAGGGCGGAGACCATTCTCCATACTCTGGATTGTAAAAGATCCCTGTCCTTCTACCTGCAACAGACTCGGGGCCACTGCAAAGCACCTCGGCCTTTTGTATCCTATGACCCCAGTCATCTGGGGCTCCCAGTGACTAAGCAAACTCTGTCCACTTGGGTGGTGGACTGAATTACCCTTGCCTATAAGCAGGTGGGGATTTCACTGGACCACAAGGTCACGGTGTACCATGTCAGGGCCATGGCTACTTCGTGGCAAATCTGCATTCCGTCCCCATGATGGAGATCTATCAAGCTGCCACCTGGTCTTTGGTCCATACTTTCACAGCTCACTTCTGCCTGGAGAGGGAGTTCTGATGGGACAGCACCTTTGGCCAGGCCATACTCTGTAATCTCTTCGGGGTGTAGGCAACTCCTGCCCTCTAACCCTTCTGTGTTCAGTCTACTGGAGCACTCAGTCTCTGCCAGATACTTGGGTCTTGCGAGAGTCTCTCAGTAGGGACTCAATTGCTGCTGATCACAGCTCGCTCTTTGCAGGTTTTTTTTACAGGTTCTTGTTAGCCTGTAGCTGGGGAGTCCCATATGTGAGGACTGACTTCATGCTTGTTCCCAGGGGACAGCAGGAATTGGTACTCACAACCCTCCCTCCTCCCCTTGGAGTTGCTTCTTTACCGTATTTTATTTTTGCCATTTTAGCTATATCATTAGACTGAGGCAAGATGGCACCCTTGGGTGATAAGGGAACCATGCATGCGTGGGGCATCTCCCAAAGGCTTTCTTTGAGAGCTGGGGAAATGCTTCCACACAGGCTCTGTCACTGCTGACGTCACACACATGTGAGGACTGATTCCTGCTGTTCCCGGATTACATCTGTTATAGGTGAGTAACTACAATTTCATAAATTGTTCTCAGTATCAAATTTAAGCGATTGCAACTATGTCAAAACACACCCGCACATTTTATTTTTTGCATGTCTTGGTATACCACAGTAACTCCTTTACTTCACAAATTACACCTAACACGCCACCTAGATAAGGTCTTAGATAGTGCTGGGGAGGAGTCTGCTGTCTTGTTTGTTACATGTCAGTACCAATGACATAGGAAAATGTGGTAGGGAGGTTCTGGAGGCTAAATTTAGGCTTTTAGGTAGGAAGTTGAAATCCAGAACTTCCAGGGTAGCGTTCCGAAATGCTTCCCGTTCCACGCGCAGGACCAAAAGGCAGGCAGAACTCCAGAGTCTCAATGCGTGGATGAGACTGGTGCAAGGATGAGGGTTTTGGATTTGTTAGGAACTAGGGAACATTCTGGGGAAAGGAGGGGCTCTTCCTAAGGGATGGGCTTCACCGTAAACGGGATGGAACCAGGCTGCTGGCATTAACCTTTAAAAAGGAGAGAGAACAGCTTTTAAACTAGATAATAGGGGACAGCTGACAGTCGCCCAAGAGCGCATGGTTTGGAAGAATGTATCCTTAAAGGATACCACCAAAAGCAGAGAGGGTCCAAAAAAGAGTAAAGTAGCCAAATACCCTTGAGTACAGAGCAGACAGAGCTTAAAGATTCCAAATTACCCATGCCTACCAATAGCCAGATTAATATGAAAAAATTCCAGTCTCTAAAATGCTTGTATGCAAATGCTAGAAGTCTAAAAAATAAGATGGGAGAGTTAGACTATATAGCACTAAATGAGAGGTTAGATATGATTGGAATATCAGAGACATGGTGGAAGGAGGACAACCAGTGGGACACTGTGATACCTGGGTGCAAACTATATCGTAATGATAGAGCTGATCAAATTGGTGGAGGGGTTGCACTCTGTTAGAGTGGGCATTGAGTCAGAAAGGATTAAAGTTTTGCAGGAAGCCAAATTTGCTGTAGAATCTCTATGGATTGAAATTCCATGTAAGAAGGGGAAGGCAATGGCAGTGGGGGTGTACTATCGACCGCCTGGCCAGAATGAACAAATGGATGATGAAATGCTCAAAAAAATCAAGGAAGCTAACAAAAGTTACAGCACAGTAATAATAATGGGTGATTTCAATTACTCCAGTATCAACTGGGTCAGTGTCACGGCAGGTCGTGCTAGGGAGATAAAGTTCCTAGATTAAATAAATGTCTGCTTTTTGGAGCAGCTGGTTCATGAACCGACCAGAGGAGAAGCCATATTGGACCTAGTGACTACCTTTTAACTTTTGAAAGGGAGACTATGACAAAATGAGGAAAATAGTTAAAAAAAAAAATAAATAAAAGGAGTAGTTGCAAAGGTTAAAGACTTAAATCAAGCTTGGGTGTTGAAAAATACTATCTTGGAAGCCCAGACCAGCTGTATTCCACGCTTTAAGAAAAGTGGAAGGAAGTCAAAAAAACTGCCAGCATGGATTAAAGGTGAGTTCAGAGAGCCTGTTGCCAAAAAAGCATCTTTCAGGAAATGGAAAAAATAGCTAAATGACAAACTGGAAACAGTACAAGCACTGGCAAGTTAAATGCATGACATTGATAAGACAGACAAAGAGAATTTGAGAAGAAACTTGCTGTGGAAGCAAAAATGCACAATAAAGACTTTTTCAAGTACATCCGTAGCAAAAAACCTGTGAGAGTGTCAGTTGGACCATTAGATGATAAAAGGGGCAGTAAGAGGGGACAAGGCTATAGCGGAGAGACTGAATGAATTCTTTGCGTCGGTCTTTACTGAGGAAGATGTAGGGATGTTACCCATGACTGAAGTGGTATTTAAAGATGATTCTGCAGAAGAATTGAAAGCAATATCGCTACACCGGGAAGATGTATTACAACTATTTGATAAACTGAAGAGTAGCAAATCACCTGGACCGGATGGTATACATCCAAGAGTGTTGAAAGAACTGAAATATGAGATTGCAGACCTGCTATTAGTAATCTGTGAACTATCATTAAAATCATCTGTAATACCTGAAGATTGGAGGATGGCCAATGTAACGCCAATTTTTAAAAAGGGTTCCAGGTGTGATCTGGGAAACTACAGACTGGTAAGCCTGATGTCAGTACTGGGAAAAATGGTAGAAATCTTCATAAAGAACATGTAGATAGTCATGGCTTAATGGGAGACAGCCAATATGGCTTTAGTAAGACAAGCTCTTCCTTGTCTAATCTGTTATGTGTTTTTTGAAGGTGTGAATAAACAGGTAGACAAAGGTGAGTCGGTTGATATAGTATATCTGGACTTCCAGAAAGCCTTTGACAAGGTCCCTCATCAGAGACTTTTGTCAAAACTAAAAAGTCATGGGATAGGAAGCAGTGTACTATTGTGGATCAGGAACTGGTTAAAAGAAAGCACAGGGTAGGGCTAAATGGCCAATTTTCCCAATGGAAAAAGGTGGATAGTGGAGTACCCCAGGGATCTGTGCTGGGTCCGCTGCTTTTTGACATATTCATAAATGACCTGGAAAAGGGAATAACGAGTGAGGTTATCAAATTTGCAGATGACACAAAACTAAAGTTGTTAAAACACAAGAGGATTGTGGAAAATTGCAAGAGGATCTTGATAAATTGGAAGACTGGGCATCAAAATGGCAAATGAAATTGAATGTGGACAAGTGCAAAGTTATGCACCTAGGAAAGAACAACCCAAACTATGGTTACACGATGCAAGGTTCCACATTGGGAACCACCACCCAGGAAAAAGATTTAGTCGTCATTGTGGATAACATGTTAAAACGCTCTGCCCAGTGTGCAGTGGTGGCCAAGAGAGCAAATAGAATGCTAGGTATCATAAGAAAAGGAATGGAAAATAAAACAGTTATTATAATACCTCTATATCATTCCATGGTGCGACTGCACCTTGAATATTGTGTGCAATTCTGGTCGCCGTATCTTAAAAAGGATATAGCGTTATTAGAAAAGGTACAGAGAAGAGCCACCAAAATAGTAAAGGGGATGGAAGGCTACTCCTATGAAGAGAGGCTAAAAAGGTTAGGGCTCTTCAACCTGGAAAAGAGACGTCTGAGGGGAGATATGATAGAGGTCTATAAATTAATGAATGGAGTGGAACAGGTAAACCTAGATCGATTGTTTACGTTATCAGAATATAGAAAGACTAGGGGACATGCAATGAAGCTACAGAGTAAACTATTTAAGACAAATAAGAAAATATTTTTTTCCCTCAACGTGTAATCAAACTCTGGAATTTGTTACCGGAGGATGTAGTAAAAGCTGTTAGTGTAGCTGGGTTTAAAAATGGTTTGGAAAAGTTCCTGGAGGAAAGGTCCATAAACCATTATTAAAAAGGGACCCAGGATATCAATGTTTGACCCAATACAAGCATTGTGGAACCTGTGTCTTTTGGAGAAACTACTAGGTACATATTACCTAGATTGGCCACTGTTGGAAACAGGATGCTGGGCTTGATGGACCTTGGTCTGACCCAGTATGGCATGTCTTATGTTAAGTTCTTACACTGATTTAAAGTCCCTAATCGGATTAATTTCAAGTTTTTTTTGTTTTTCTGTGCAAATTCTTTAATGACTTTGTTCTGGATGACTTTGTTCTAGATGACTGGGTACCGACGCGTCTCGGAACCGACCCTTATCGTTTCCGGATACGCAGTACCGAGGATATTCACCAAGTGTTTCTGGTTGCTTCGGTACCGCTTGAGCAGCCTCCGATGACTGCTTCGATGGCATTACCGTCTCCGATTCCGACTCAGCTACCGGTATTGGTATCGATGTCGGTTCCTGCAGTTACATCGGTACCATCGATCCTTTCTATGCCTAGTTTGGAATCGATACCTGGCATGGACGATGCAGTACTGACTGCCTCAAATCCTGACTGCCAGTACCACTATCCATCTAGTGGGGTTCTTTTTCTGCACCAGACCAGTACATCCTGTGGTGCTCAGGCTGCTCCTTCAACCTTAGCCTACCCAGGGATAGTTCCCATTGGAGATCCCTCTTTTCAGAAATTTCTCCTTGACATGGCAACCTTTCTTGCTATTCCTATCCCTGGCTATGATCCTACTCGAGGTCTGAGAATATGGGAATCACCTTTAAGGGTTCCCTCATCTTCTACAGCAACTGATGTTCTGTATCAGGTGCCCCCCTCTCCAGGGTTTCAAAAAACTCAACTTCCCCATCATTCCATTGTAGTGGAATCAGCAATGAGGAAGGTAAAAAGCAAGAAGAAGCATTCTTCTTATCCGCCAGGTCGTGCATCTAGAGCACTTGATGCCTTTGGACGTCAAACCTTCCAAACATCTATGCTGGCATCAAGGATTATCTCTTATATTTTATATGAGTCTATTTCTCCAGGAGGTCACAAAGAAATTATCTCTTTTGACTCCTTTTTTTATCAGAGCCTAAGGCTGCAGACTATTCCTTGCTTCTTAGTCATAGCCAGAATATCTCTTGGTTTCTTTCTCGTGCTTCTCTAGACTCTTTTGAGTCTGTTAGCAGATCCTCTGCTATTGCCATTGGAGCACGTCGTAGAGCCTGGCTCCAAGCTTCAGACTTGAGCAGATGGGCACAACACACACTGGGTAATTCTCCTTGTACTGGAGAAAATCTCTTCAATAAGGAGGCTTTACGTCAGGTTGCTCATTGCTCCACTGACTTCCCTGGTTCTGGAGACCATCCTAAGCCGCCTTCTTTCCCAGGAGGTAGGAAATGTTCTACCAAACCTTCTTTCCCTAAGAAAAGAAGGTTTCACTCTTCTCCTGCCCATTATCCAGATGTACCCAAGCAGGGGACACCTCGTCCTGGTCTGAAGAATCCAAACTCTAGCCAGTCTGTGCATACCCAGCAACCATAGGTTCCTGAAGGTTGCAACCTACAGTTAACTTCTTAGCAGAAGTTTGTTCACTGTTTTTTCTTTAAAGCTCTACACGTGGTTTCCCCCCTTCAGTATGCTAAGCTGTCAGGATATTCTTGTCCATGGGTTACAGATTTCTCCTCCTCTTCCTAACAAGAAGAGAAGTTACAACTATCCCATGATAGTTTCTGTCCCAACATGAACATTTTTTCCTTCAGCTGACTTACCATATGGTAAGTCACCCTTCAGTTACCTGTTTTCTCTACCCTCTCATCCAGGGTTTCCCCTGAATGAGTGGTACCATACTGAACAGCTTCTCTAGCCTTTCATTCCAGTGTAGACTTTTTTCCTTGAATAAATTCTCTGGACAGCTCATCAGACAGGGACAGGAATATTTCCTCTCCCTTTGTCTGTTCTCTCTGTTTTACACAGGAAGATTCTCTCTGCTGTCTCTTTCAGCTGCTGTTCATGCAGGAGTTCCAGTGATTGAACTACTGGTACTTTCCCACAAGTTTCCAGTCTGTCTTCCACTACTTTTGTCTAGCCTTAGTAGTGATTCCAAGATAGTCCTCATCTATCTTGGATAATCCTACTCACTTCAGGCTTCTCACATTATCTTCTTTTTGGCCATCTCTATTTCCTTGGATGTGGCAACACACCTGACTTACATTCAGTTTTATCTCCTAATTCTCCTGCATAATGCTCTCTGCAATCTTCAGAGAAGCTTTCTACTATGGGCCCTTGCTACAGAGCATTGAACTTTGTCTCTGATGGCTATTCTATATAGTAGGAAAAGCTTATCAGTCATTTTCAATGACTGTGAGGGTTCTCCACGCCCTCTTGTCTCCTGTTATAATACAGAATATAAGCTTTTTCTGCGTGAATGTCCAAGGAGTTCCCAATCCTGCAGGAATATGCTCTTTTTTCCTTACAGCTTGGCCTCATGCTATCCTACTCCTCATGGACAGCACATATTCTACTAGTAACGCATGATATCCCTGTGTCCCTCCAGTGGGTCATCCTGGTATCTCCTTCTATGCGTTTCTGTCCATTTACCATGTCAGAGTTCTACAGAACTCACGACTTGCTCTCTACAGACTGATATTATCCTCTATTTTTTCACGCAACCATCCTGGTTATTTCACTGGATAGCAGTCCTGCACCCTCTTAGCCCGCAGAAATAGATTCTCTATATATCTTTCAAGTAGGTTCCACCTTCTTGTTAGATGAATCTTTCTCCTTCACATCTCCCATGTGAATGTTCTTATGGGGCTTAGTTGCAGACATGTATCTTCAGACTTATATATTCATGTATGTATATATCTCTATATATTTCTATACATACATATGTCTGTAAGCTGTGTGTGCATAAGTTATGCCCCTATATATAGACACGCATCCTAGATAGGGGGGAGGGGGATGAAATCCCAGACACCAGAGTGCAATTTCTAGGTGCCATGGCAACCTGGGATTTGTCGATCCTTAGGGTAGTGCATGCATTCCTGGTCATTGCAAAAAAAAAAGTTAGTGGAATTGGATCACTTGTTCACTTGCCTCCCTTCACATCAGGGAGGCAAGTGAACAAGTGATCCTTATACCCATGAGCCACCCAGCTGTATAAATGCCTAACGATTAAGTCACCAAGTAATAAAACTATTCTAACACTTTCCTTCTGGGCCCTTGGAGAGTCATCATTGGAGCAGGAGGATAATTGCATCCGCTGAAGGGCAGTTCCTGGCTACATGATTATTTCTTGCCACACCAAGGTGATGGTCTCTTTCCAGGTGACCTCTTGCCTCCAAGGCAACACTGAGGCTGATATTTGTCTATGATGTAGGACTCCTCTATTTATCTCCTTTGTCAGCTCCTCCATGTCTGCTATTCTAGCCTCCAGAGATCAGGCTCATTCTCTGAGAACCAGGAGCTCTCTGCACAGAGCGTACGCATATAAATCTAACCAACTGGGAGATATTTGCACATTTGGCACTCAGTGTTAAAGATTAGATAGCCCCCATCTCACTGCTGGACTGCTGTGTCTGCATCTTTGTATTAGTGAGTTCACTTGTTTAAAGTTAAGGAAGTAGGGATGCATAAACTAATATAAAAGCCTTTTAAGATTATTTGATATATTTTTATGCTATTAATTTTGTTTGCTTCCCAATGAACTGCTAGTTATCTGTTAAGTGGTAATCATTTCCTGAGGAAAATAGACTGGTGTCAAACTTCA
The DNA here is from genome assembly GCA_033557465.1 of Ichthyophis bannanicus. Classification (NCBI taxonomy): domain Eukaryota; kingdom Metazoa; phylum Chordata; class Amphibia; order Gymnophiona; family Ichthyophiidae; genus Ichthyophis; species Ichthyophis bannanicus. Next base: position 674,360,749 of record CM066032.1, on the reverse strand, counting down.
CTCTCTTAATTGGGATAACTAACTATAAACTAAGGGACGTGTCTAGGAAAAGACCAGCTACCTGTCTGTTTTCTTTTATGACTGTAAGAGTCTACCTAAATCTAACAAGTTAATTTAAAACCTCTAAAGCAAGCTGAAAACTCATTTTGCCATTAATTAAATAAAAACAGACTTTTCCAAATACACCAACAAGCTGCCTTCTATCCCATGCTTTAAATCACCAAGTTTGCCAGCAAAGTAATGATTGCTTAGCCACGGAGGCTTTGTCCACTCTCAGCTTTCCCTCAGAAAAGTGCATAATTTCTAGAGGATGAGATGTGCCGCCTTATTGTGCTTTTCTGTATACAGATTTTCTCCCTTCAGAAGTTTGCAGCCAACAATGAGATTGGTAACCTTTACCAGCTCTTTCTTACAGAATCTGCATTTATCAACTTACAGCAAGCACAGAAGAAAAAAACGATGAAAAGACTTCCATAATGTTATGGGTTGCAGTTATTAAACTTTCCTCTTTATGTTTAAGTTCACTTCATAACTATTCTTGTATGCAGTTTTGATCAATGTAAGAGTCCTAAGCAGAGCTCTGTATTTCCTGCAGTATTTGTGCCATTTTCAACTTGTTTGTTCTTGTTGGCAGATCTAATTCTTTAGGGTTTTTTCCTCTTGTTTAGCAAATTCTTCTGCTTCCTTCCTACTAGGGTAGATATCCCTCATTACTTTTATTTTTCAGAATGCTTGTCAGAGTCTGAGAATGACAGAGGATTATGGGCATTGTCAGACGGCTGCCTGGGTGAGAATCTTCACAGTCTTGGCAAGTGCATATATCTATATGATTTGCAAGGGATTGTGGGCAATGTAGTTCATTCACACCAGACACAGCTGCTGACAATAATTTAGTTGTGCTCAAGTGTTAAAGCCAATAAGATATTTATTTATAGGGTTATTTCTCCCAACACAGATATGCTTGGTAGCACATAAATCAGGTTACTTGCTTCCAGTGTTTAACTTGGAAAAACAAAATCAAAATCAGGAAAACAACATTCAAACTTGTCAGGCATTAGCTAATGTTTTCTTAGCATATATCAAACAACAAACGAAAAGCTACAAAGAAAGAAAAAACTGTTCTTTTCAGGTTAACTTCTGATAACTTCCCACATAGATTCAGAAGTGATTCTCTCCTAGCTCACAAGCAATTAGGTAAGGCTCAATTGCTAGTAGTTATCCTGCTGAAACCCCTTAGCTGGCTTGCTTTCTACTGCGTGGCTAAAAATCCTACTCAGGAGCTTTTCTGAGTAGATTAAAGAACAAGTTTGTATTTCTTTGTGATGGTTGCTGTACTTTATAACAGAAAATCACCAAAGGAGTTTGGACAGAGAGCAGTCCATATAAACACATTCTTCATCTGCAATCATTCCCCCTTCTTCAACAAGCATGGGTTCAATATCATGGATTGGCACAGATGAATCTCTCAATGGAGCACTTTCAGGAGAATACTTGTTTCCCTGCTGTCTTTCAAGGTTATAGCTAGGGCATAGATCAGTGTTCATACCTGAGCTTCCATTGCTGTTAGAGTTCCTCTCTATATAGCCTGGCCAGTATGTAGTCCAGTTCTTATGTCCAGCCTTCCAATCCAGATCCCTGGACACTGGATCTCTCTTCACATACCTTCTGGCACGGGTCTTAGGGTCCCTTCCACGTGCAGCCGTCTCTCTCACAGGTACCGTCTGGAGATTCCTAGCTCTGCAGCACCATTCCTCTGGCTTTCCCCAGTCCAATGGTGTATGCTGGCCCTTGGAATGCCTCCCAGTATACGTACTGCTCTGGACTCTTCTAGACCTCTCAAAGGCTTTTCTCTTCCTTCTTCCAAAGGGTTTCTTTCCCTCTCTGTCCGTCCGGTTTGGCTTCTGCTTCTGATGATCCTCCTGATGATGAAGATGCTCAAGCTGCTTCTCAGGATAAAGAGGATAATTCTCTGTAGAATAAACTCTACCTTTATTCTGCCTAGATGAGTGCTCCCCCCTAATACAGCGCAGCTGTGCTGAATCAGGCCCTGCCCTTTGAGATGAGTGCTTAGGGATTACCTCATAGCCCTCCTGATTGAACACACGTTTCCCCACTTCAGCTCCTCTAATGGCTGTTGGAAACCTGGTGCATTCTGGGACTGGTAGTCTTTTATGGGAAAATTCTGTTTTCTTATTTCTACCAGAACTGACAGGTTGCTTGTTCAGAGTCACTTCACCTTTTCTATAGCTCCTTCCTGAGCTATGATAAGCTTCCTTATCACAGCATTTACATACTACAGCACCTTACTGCACAGTTGATGCTGTTAAATATGTCCAAAGTCCTATGACTTTGTGGTAATACATTTCTGTAAGGTCAATGTCTCCATCAGTTCTTAGAATGTAAAGTCTTTGCATACACAGTTTCTTTTATTTATTTATTTTTCTTATATACCGCGCTATTAAGATCAGCGCGGTTTACATTATAACTGAACAATGCAACAGTGTATTACATAACATGATGTGCTTACATAGAACAGGGGTACAATCATAAGTGGAGAACGGGGGAAACTATAAGATATATACACATAAAATTTACATAGTTATATACAACTAATACTTAAACTCTTCATGTGATCATAGCACGGTCTGGTGGAGATAGGATACAGCCATAGGGGGAGGGGCGGCTAACCGTTTTCATGTTGGGTTAGGGTGTTGGGATAGTCAGAGCAGGGGGTGAATGCCTGCGACTTATGTTTTTCAGAACTGGTTTCAGGATAGTAGATTTGAAACAGATGGTGTTTTATTTCTTTTCTGAATGTGGTGAGGCTTGGTATGGATCGAATCCAGGTGGAAGTTCGTTCCAGGCTGTCGGAGCATAAATCGAGAAAGCTCTATTAGTAGTTGTCTTTGTGCACCTTGTGGTAAATTTGGGTACTATTAGCATGTTGAGTAGTGCAGGCCGTCTTACTCTGTTTTCAGGGATATTGTTAATCAGATTGCTGATAGGTGTGGGAGACTGGTTGTTCAGTGCCTTGAACGTCATGACTAGTACCTTATATTGAATTCGGGCTTGTAGCGGTAGCCAGTGTAACTCTTTCATTACTGGCGTTATATGTTCCAATTTTGATACACCTGTTAGAACTCTAGCAGCTAAGTTCATGGCCAGCCGAAGCGGGCTGAGGGTTGCCTGTGGGAGGCCATGGAGGATGATGTTTGCGAAATCAAGATGTGGGATTACTAGGGCCTGAAATATCGTTAGATAGTCCGAGAAATCGAGTAGTGGGTGGAGGTGGCGGAGGGTTCGTATCTTGTGGTAAACTGATCTTGTAACGGTCTTTACGTGGGTTGTCATGTCTAGATGCCGATCTAGAGTAATTCCTAGGTATCTGATTGTGTCTCTCGTTTTGAGTTCGGCGTTTTTAACTTGCAGGTAGGGAGGTGTGACGAACCTCTGGTTCCTAGTGACAAAGAGGACATCGGTCTTGCTATGATTGATCCTCAGGTTTTGTGTGAGGAGCCATTCAGCATCTGCATCAAAGCATCTGATGATAGGGGAGAAATCGGGCTGCTCAATAGTGAATGGAATGTATAGTAGTATGTCGTCAGCATACACCAGGCATTCTACATTTAGGGAGCGGATCAGAGAGCAGATAGGCTGCATATAAATGTTAAATAGTAAAGCAGACAGGGATGATCCCTGGGGTACTCCCTGCTTCTGTAGGAAAGGCTCAGAGGAAGTGTTACCTGTTTTTACTTGCTGCCATCTATTGGTTAAGTATGATTCGCACCATTGTAATGCAGTATCCTGTAACCCTTTTTCTTGGAGACGTTGTAATAGTATTTTATGATTCACAGAATCGAAGGCGGCTGCAATGTCGAGAAAGATAAGGATGAAGCCTTGGTGTATATTATCGATTCCTGTGATTAGTTTGTCGAAAAGGGTAGTTAAGATGGTATCTACCCCATGCGATTCTCTGAAGCCATGTTGAGCTGGGTCGAGAGGTGACTCAGTGTCAACGTGTTGCTGGATCTGTCGCTGGACTATCTTCTCGATGATCTTGGCAAGCAGGGGAATACTCGATATGGGTCTGTAGGATTCGACTTTGGATGTATCAAGGCGACTATTTTTTAGTAGGGGCCTGATTGATGTGTGTTTTAAACTTTGTGGGAAGACGCCTCTTAGTAATGATTGGTTGGTTATATTGCATAATGAGTGGCTTAGTTCATGTCGAAGTTCCTTTATCCAGCTTGCTGGGCAAGGGTCGTTGGGGGCCATGGTGAGATTAATAGAGGTAACGGTGTCTTCAATTTCTTTAGTTGATACTGCAGAGAAATTGAGTAGTAGGGTAGGCTTTGGTGTACTTATTGCAATGGTTGGGTTGTAGGTAGGTGGAATCATGTTGGATTGGATCATTTTTGATTGCAGGTAGTTCGAGTAATCGATAATTCCCAAGCATGGAGAAGTTTTCTTGTTCTTATATGCAATTTTTCAAGGTTTTTCTGAGGCCAGTCTGATTTCAAAGCTGTGTGAAAGCATGGAAATTGTGTTCTGATTAATGCCTTATACCTTGGTCATGCTGTTAAAGCAGTTTTCAGTGTAAGTTTCAGTTGCCTATTATAATCTTTGCTGATTTTTTTTCTTTCTTAGTGATTTGTGCTGGATTGTTGCTCCTTCCTCTACTTAATACCTTGATTGTCTAGTTCTTTTGTTAGTCTTCAGTCAGCAATATATTTTCAGCTTTACTTAGCTTTCTTTTAGGGATAGTTGTGTTAGCACATGGAAGTAGTATTTTCTTAGTTTCTCATTGTACCCTTCATGCTGAAGATCATACAGGAACATCCAGTAGTAAGAGTACATTGTCTTTCAGGTTTGCTTCCCATGCTACTCTGATTATTTTCTGTAGGACGAGGGTGTGCAAAGTGTTTGGTTTCCGTGTGTCTGTTCTGCCTGTACTAGAACAGAGTAAGACTGCATACTGTCAATCCCTGTGGCTGCTCTTCTACCTCCCTTCTGAGCATGCTGCTTTGACAAGCGGAAGGGGGAGGAGGAACGATCATGGGTGCTGCTGCTGCTACTACTACGATTAATCATTTATATAGCACTACAAGGAACATATGTACTCACTGCTCTGCATGCCTCCTTCAGCCATGCCCTAGGTGTGTGGGGCATTTTATCAGCTTGTACTATCATACTTCTGAGCTATGGTTAGGAGCAGTTTTTCATTCCACAGTAGGGTGAATATTCTGTTCCTCGCAGCCCCCTACATGCACATTTTGCTCACCTCTGCTGTAGGCTAATGATATTTGAAAAGTATTCCCAGTTCTTGCCAGCCCTGAGCACCTCTCTTGTCCTGGTGATTTATTTTTTTAAGGCTTATTTATTCCCCTCTATTCAGTACTCTAAGCCATGTCTTGAGAAATTTTGTGTGGATTTAGGAGCCAGGCCAGAATCTTAGGAGCCAGTGCTTGTGGCCTCCTTGTCCCTCCCCTTTCTACCCCAGTACTCTCATGCTGATCTAATTTTCTGGGGAACTTCTCCGGGTGTGTGTATGATGAAGAGGTAAGGTGTATATGTGCGAATGTGTGTGTTTGCCATGCAGAGGTCGGGTATGTGCAGTGTATATTCTGGAGGGGGGGGGAGATATGTACCCTTTGACATGCACAGATTGTAATTTTTGTGCCCATGCATTCATCCCTTTAACCTCCACCTTGTACTCTTCCCTGCCCACTCTCTGTTCTCCTCCCCTGAGCACTGCCTCCCCCTGCCCTCCATTTCATCATCCTCCTTACTTTTTTTTTTTTTTTTTAAGGTACTCCCCCCTTTACATTTTTGCTGTCCCTCTCCCTGCTTTACTTTAATTTTCCTGAAGACTCTATCCCCATGGGCTTTCTGCTGCTTTGGGCTTCTCCCTCCTGATCTGCCCACAGGGATCCAATCTCCCGTGGGCAGGCAGGATCCTTGCTGCAGTCGGCTTGCATCCTTCTCTTCCTGCTTGCATTTAAGTCATGATCACGGCAAAGATCCCTCCTGTTCTGCCGACAGAGAATGGATCGGATCCCCATGGGCAGATAGAAGGGGTCTTCTGCCCGTGGTCATATTTGTAAAAAGAATAGGAGGGAGGAATGCAAACCCTAGGCACCAGGTGTAAATTTCTGGTCAGCATGGTGACCTGGCGCCTAGGCTGCTTTGAGCCCTGCTTTAAGCGGATTATAATGGCACACTCATAGTCAAATAAAAATTACAAAATAAAAACAATTATGTCACCCTTTTATTAATACAATACAATACAACACAACACATTAACTTCATGGCTGATACAGTTGTATGCAGGGCTGGACTGTCCACTAGGGCAGCAGACCTCCTTGGGCGGCATGGCACACATGGCCTGCCACCCCCTCATGCTGAACTGACTTGTGCTGGGCCACCGCCTTCCCGCCACAATTGATTCTGGCAGCAGGGTCAACTCAGCGGCAGTGGCAAGCCATGTGGTTCAGCACGTACAGCCTGCCGTTTCTGATCCCCCCCCTGAAGTTGTCAGAGGGGTCAGAAGCAGCAGGCTATGTGTGCCGAAGCACATGGCCTGCGCTGCCGCTGAGCCACCACCAGAATCGGCAGCAGCACGAGGAAGGGGGAGGAGGGCCGTGCAGGGCGTCAGTGGCACGCCAGGGCTTCTGTCTAGGGTTGCAGAAACCCTTGAGCCAGCCCTGGTTGTATGAAAATGTTTAGTCACCCTTGGTCAAAGACAGTATATTTCAATGAACACGCAAGTGAACAGAAACTGACACAATCTGAACATGCTACAAAATTAAAATGCAATTGGCTACATTTTCAGTTTGCATGGTCATTGGATTAAGTTAAATGCTAGTGCTTAACTTAACATATATTCAGCAGTGCTATCCATATAGCTGAATATATGGATAAATTGGTGACTCCACCAGCACTATCCATCTAATAGCTAAATATTGCAACTATATAAAATTCATGGCACCACTATTGCATCTTCTCTAACCTGGCACAGAATTATACAGATGGTATCAGGCCATATAGTGATTTTAAATAGCTGATACTATCTATTTATTTTATTTTATTTAGCAATGCTTATATACCGCTTTTTACCGGTTCAAAGCGGTGTTCATTCAGGTACGGTATATATTTTCCCTTGTCCTGAAGAGTTCACAATGTACATTTTGTACCTGAGGTAATGGAGGGTTAAGTGGCTTTCCCAAGGCCACAAGGAGCACCAGTGGGACTAGAAACCCCAGTCCCTCCGGCCCAAGGTTGCTGTCCTCCAGTGGGATTTGAACCCCCAGCTCTCTGGCCTGAGGCAACTTGCACCAACCACTAGGCCATTTCTCCTTTAGAAATGGAAATAGGTTAGCCACCTTTGGCCACTGCAGTATTCCCTTTTGAATATTGGACTGAAAGTCTTCCTGCAATATTTAAAGCATAATTATATGCAGTGTTTTTTACAAATACAAAATAAAAAAAAACTGAATATAGAAGGTGCAACAGTTGAGTCACCCTTTCAAAGAGTACTTTAACATCTTTTTTGGCAGAAATAGCAGCTTCCAAACATTTCTTATAGCTAGCTAAGTCTTTCTATTGCTTTTGGAATTTTTTCAATATTCTTCCTTGCAGAAAATCCTTCTAGCTCAGAAATATTCTTAGATGTACTGCACCTGTGAGATCTTTCCACAGATTTTAAATAATAAACAAGTTTGGAAACTGTGAAGGCTATTAAAAAAAGATTTATTTCTATCTTAGAAACATAGGCCATGTGGTCTTTTTCTGCCATCATGTTTCTATCTATTCTGCCCTTCCATATCGCCCACTACAAGAGTTCCCTTTTTTCCTTTAGAGAGCCTCTGTGTTTGTCCCATGCTTTTTTGAATTTAGATACTGAGATACTGTCCTCATCTCTACCACCTCCACTGGGAGACTATTCCACGCATCCTACCACTCTTTCCGTAAAGAAATAGTTCTGCATATTACTCCTGAATCTAGACCCTTTCACCCTCATCCTGTGTCCCCTTGTAGCAGAGCTTGCTTTCAGTAGAAAGATGCACTCCTCCTGTGCATTTATGCCCTGGAGATATTTAAACGTCTGTCATATCACCTCTATCCCATCTTTCCTCTAAAGTATACATATTAAGGTCTTTAAGTCTGTCCTCATATGCTTTATAGCGAAGATATTAACCATTTTAATAGCCATCCTCTGCACTGACTCCAACCTGTTTATATCCTTTTGAAGGTGCGGTCTCCAGAATTGCACAAATACTCCAAATTAAGTCGCACCAAAGACTTATACAGAGGCACTATCATCTCCTTTCTTCTGCTGGCTATTCCTCTCCCTATGCACCCCAGCATCCTTCTAGCTTTTGCGGTTGCCTTTTCTATCTGTTTAGCTATTTTGAGATCGTCAGACACAATCATGCCTAGGTCCCGTTCTTCTTTCGTGGACAGAAGTACATCGTCCCTATACTGAACTGTTCCCTTGGATTGTTGCAACCCAAAATGCATGACCCTACATTTTTTTAGCATTAAATCTCAGCTGCCAAATTCTAGACCATTCTTCAAGCTTAGCTAGATCCCTCCTCATGTTCATACTGCGATATATATAGTTTAGTTTCAAAACTACCACCTAACCCTCCCCTTCGTTTACGTAAAAACTCTTTCGAGATTATTTAAATCTTGAAGTATGAAGTTACAAGAGACTGTTTAAGTTTTTGAAGTGTGATGATGATTACAATTGAAAGTTTTTTGTAAAAGTTGAAGTTAATGTAAACTGCCTTGATTAAATGAAAAGGCGGTATAGAAAAATTATTAAACAAATAAAAATAAAATAAAATCTACACCTTCCTGCATGTCTACTCTGTTGCAGATTTTGGTATCATCCTCAAAGAGGCAAACCTTACCCGACAACCCTTCCACAATATCACTAACAAAGATGTTAAAAAGAATCGGACCAAGGACAGATCCCTGCGGCACTTTACTGGTGAACTCCATTGTCCTTTGTTACTTCCCACTCAACCAATTTCTAACTCAAGCAGTAACTTTAGGGTCCATCCTAAGAGTGCTTAGTTTGTTTATAAGTCACCTGTGCGGAACAGTGTCAAATGCTTTACTGAAATCTAAATACACCACATCTAGGGCTCTCCCTCGGTCCAACTCCCTGGTCACCCAGTCAAAGAAATCTATCAGATTTGTCTGGCAAGACCTGCCCGTGGTGAATCCATGCTGCCTCAGCTCCTGCAATCCGTTGAACTCCAGAAATCTCACTGTTTTCTCTTTCAGCAGCATTTCCAATAATTACTCATCACCAAGGTTAAACTAACTGGCCTGTAGTTTTCAACCACATTCTTACTTATTTTTTTATTTATTTATCTATTTCTTCTATACCGCCCCTTCCAGAGATCAGGGGCGGTTTACATGGAACAAGTAAACAAATTTGTATACTAATGTATACATTACATGGAACAGAGATTTTTTAACTTTATACAGATAATAGTTATTAACAGAGATTTATAACATTGTAACTTTATACAAATAACTGTGCATTAATTGTCAAAACTATTTACATTTTATATACATTAATAAGTTTCTGTAGCGTAGTGTTGATCAGAGTTTTTCTACCTTTTTATAGGTAGTCAGAGTTTTCTACCTTTCATATGTGTGTGTGTGTGTGTGTGTGGAGGAATTTATTTCCTTTTTTTATCTCTTGGGAGTGTTTTGGGGTGTATGTGGTGGGAGTATGTGGTGGGTGTATGTGTGTGGGTAGTTGAGTGTGGTTTTAGGGCTTTGTGTTTGAGTGTTTGGGGATGGTGTGTGGTTGGACTTGGGGGTATGGGATTTCATAGTGTTCGGAGAAAAGGTATGTCTTAAGTTCCTTTCTAAATTGGGTGAGGTCTTTTATGATCCGAAGGTTTATTGGGAGATTATTCCAGAGCATGGGGGCAGTGAATGAGAAGGCTCTGGTGCTGGTGGATTTTTTAGTTTTTTTGAATGAATTTGGTATTTCAAGTGAGTGTGTTGCGTTTAGTCTGCGAGTTCTTGATTCTGATGGGGCATGTAATAGCATGGATAGATATGATGGGGCGATGTTGTTCAGGAGCTTGAATGTGATTAGGAGGATTTTATATCTGATTCTGCTGTTTATAGGGAGCCAATGCAGTTCCAGCATTATTGGGGTTACATGATCTACTTCCGCTTCTGTGTAAAGGGACCACTTGTGCCTCTCTCCAGTCCTCTGGCCCCACCCCTGACCAAAGAGGCATTGAAAAGGTCAGTCAGTGGAGCTGGTAGAATTTTTCCCAAGTTCCTTCAGTATTCTTTGTTGTATCCTATCCTGTCCCATGGTCTTGTTCACTTTGTTTTTCAAGCTGTTCAAACACATCTTCTGTGAATGCTGTGATATCTACTCCATTCCCATTTGTATATTTGTCAATCACAGGTGGTCCTTCTCCAGTATTTTCTTTAATAAAAATAAAACAGAAGTATTTGTTTAGCGTTTTCTCTCTTTCAATGTCACTTTCCACGAATCCATTCTCGGCATGTTTGAGTCTTGCAATTCCTCCTCTAGTCTTTCTCTTCTCCTGAGTGTACCTGAAAAATGTTTTGTCATCACGTTTTAGATAGCCATCTTTTCTTCTCCCTTTGATTTTGCTATCCTTATTTCTCTTTTTGTCTCTTTTCTGTTTTCCTCTTTGCGAACTTCTGAATTTTGTGAAAACTGTTTTTTGCCTTTATTTGTGCAGTCACTTTGGGAAACCAAACAGGTTTCCTTTTCTTGCTTTTATTTACTTTCCTTACATATGTATCTGTTGCCTTTTTTATTGCCTCCTTTAGTTTAGCCCACTGCAGTTCCCCTTACCTCCTCCCACCCTGCCAACTCCTTCAGGCAACTTGGCCATTTTACTGAAGTTAGCGTTTTTAAAGTCTAGGGCTTTGAGCTTGCTGTGATTGGACTCTGCCTTGCCTTTTATCGTAAACCACACCGTGTGATGATCGCTGCTACTCACATGGGCACCCACCTGGATATTTATAAGAACATAAGATATGCCATACTGGGTCAGACCAAGGTCCATCAAGCCCAGTATCCTGTTTCCAACAGTGGCCAATCTTGGTCATACGTACCCAGCAGTTTCCCCAAAAGACAGGTTCCGCAATGCTTGTACTGGGTCAAGCATTGATATCCTGGGTCCCTTCTTAATAATGGTTTATGGACCTTTCCTCCAGGAACTTGTCCAAACCTTTTTTAAACCCAGCTATACTGGGTCGGTTGGGCTGGGGGGGAAAATCCAAGATGGTGTTTTGAAGGAGTGTGCTAGTGACACGGCGATTCGTATGGGGAAGAAGCGTAAGCCTAGGGATGCCAGACAGCCGTCAACGGCACCCCAGGCTTCTACACCATTACCTTCGACAGTTACGGGACCGATGGATGCTTTTGTTTCACCTGTGCCACGGCAGTCAGCAGTAGATGGGGAGAGTGGCTCGGCTGTGCGGCGGTTGAAGGCAGAGTCCTCGCTGTCCGCCTCGGGTGGTGATTCTTCCTCCCCTGGCTTAATCTGAGTCTCCAAGGTTCCTTGGTTAGATACTGGCGCTGCGCGTAACCTGGAAGAGGGAGCTGATCTGCTGGGTGACATCATGGAGTGGAGCGTGGTCGGCGTCTATGACCAGGACCGTCTGGCTCCCCCGGTTTTGTGTTCGAGTGGGGAGTCAGGGGAGAGACGTGCAGAGGGAGGTGTGGGTGTGGGCCTTGTGCCTACCCAGTCGGTTCCTGCCTCAGCAGCGGGTGGACTGCAGGACTAGGTAGTTGAAGAGCATGTCTCTGTTCCTGTTTCTGTTTCGGCACAGGGAGTCCCAGAAGTGGTGACCCTGAAGAATATCTGGGCTGCGATTATGCAACTTCGAGAAGAACTGGTTCCGAAGATTAATAGCTTGGTGACTCAGGTTTCTAGTAATACTGATAGTATACGGGAGAATGTTGAAAATATTTCTTTGCTTTGGACTGAGATTTCAGATGTTTGCGCAAACAATGTGACTTTGGAGAGGGACATGGAGTGCCTTAGGAAGAATGTTGCCCCAATGCGGTTTAAGTTGGAGATGTTGGAGAATGCGATTTGAGCTACGAATATTCGCATGATTAATTTTCCTAAAGTAGAGTTGGTTTCCCCTAGGGATATGTTCCGTTCTTATTTAGTAGAGAATTTAGGTATCCCTCCTGAGTCCCATCCCCCCATTGTTAAAGTGTATTATCTTCCTACTGGGGAAAGAGTAGTGGGAGGTGGGGTGGTTCCAGGGGGGTGGTTAGTGCTGATGTCCTAAATGTAACTGAAATGCTGGAATCTTCTCAGGAGCAACATGTAGTTCCATCTACTTTATTGATCACGTTAGCTTTGTTGTCTGATAAAGAATGGCTTATGAGGATGTTTTTTAAAAAACGGCATATGTTGTTTAAAGGTTCTATGTTTCCAGATTTATCTAGAGAGACTCAGAAGAGCCGGCGGGATTTCCTTTTATTAAGACCTGGGGTTCAGCAGTTGGGTGGGCTCTTTTTTTGAAATTTCCTTAAGTGTCTGATTAAATATCAGTCACATTCCTATATTTTTTTATGAGCCCACCCAATTGGTGGACTTCATTAATGCCCGACATTCTGAGGCTGGAACGGATCCTCCTTCTGTTTAAGACAAGCATGATTAGGATTTGACTGTTTAGGTACACTTTTTTTTTTTTCCTTCGTATTTTGATGGATGTTTATTTCTTTCTAGGTATCCCCCCATATGGTGGGCTAGGATGAGCGGGGAATGTTTATATTATGTTACCTGTATTAATTTGAGGGACTTGATTGACTCGATGTATTTTCTTTTTCCTGCTCTAGTTTCTTTTTCAAGATGTATTTCTTGATAAATTTTGTATAATGTTATAAATATAAAATAAAAAAAAAAAACTAGCTATACTAACAGCCTTTACTAATCCTCCGGTAACAAATTCCAGAGTTTGATTACACGTTGAGTGAAAAAATATTTTCTTTTATTAGTCTTAAATAGTTTACCCTGTAGCTTCATTGCATGTCCCCTAGTCTTTCTATATTCTGATAAGGTAAACAATCGATCTACGTTTACCCGTTCCACTCCGTTCATTAATTTATAGATTTCTATCATATCTCCCCTCAGCCGTCTCTTTTCCAGGTTAAAGAGCCCTAACCTTTATAGCCTTTCTTCATAGGAGTATCCTTCCATCCCCTTTACCATTTTGGTGGCTCTTCTCTGAACCTTTTCTAATAACTCTATATCCTTTTTAAGATACGGCGACCAGAATTGCATACAATATTCAAGGTGTGGTCTCACCATGGAACGATATAGAGGCATTATAATATCTTTTATTTTCCATTCCTTTCTTGATACCTAGCATTCTGTTTGCTCTCTTGGCTGCCGCTGCACACTGGGCCGAGGGTTTTAACATGTTATCCACAATGATGCCTAAATCTTTTTCCTTGGTGGTGGTTCCTAATGTGGAACCTTGCATTGTATAACCATAGTTTGGGTTGTTCTTCCCTAGGTGCATTACTTTGCACTTGTCTACATTAAATTTCATCTGCCATTTTGTTGCCGTCTTCTAATTTATCAAGATCCTCTTGCAATTTTCCACAATCCTCTTGGGTTTTAACAACAAATTTGACACGCTATCTCCGTTGGTGAGTACTAAATCCAGCATCAAACTTTCCCTGGTTGGTTCCATCACCATTTGTCTAAGCAATGAATCTTGGAAGGCATCCACAATTTTTTTTAACTTTCCAGATTTGCAGAAGGGATACTCCACTCCACATTGGGTTGATTAAGGTCACCCAATATGATCACTTCCCCCTTCATGGCTATCTTTGTAATATCATTAAGCAAGTCTATTAATTTCTTTGGTTTTTGGAGGTCTGTAGACTACACCAGTATGGATGATAGTGCCATCTCCTCTTTCTAACACAATCCACAGCACTGCTTCTTTTCCCCACATCCCCTGCATTTCAGCAGCTTTAATATTGCTTTTGACATATAGAGCTACTCCTCCTTTTCTGTCTTCTCTATCTCTCCTAAATAAATTATAGACAACTATGGCTATATCCCATTCATGTGACTCGTTAAACCATGTTTCTGTAATGGCCACAATGTCCAAGTCCATGTCCACCATTAGGGCTTTCAGGTCAGGAACTCTGTTGGCCAGGCTTTGAGCATTTGTGCTCATTGCTTTCCAGCATTTGTTGACTTGCTTGCCTGTATTTTGCATGGATTTTGTTCTACACGCCTCTTCCCACTTGCCATTGATGTGTGGGATAATAGCGTGGCTGTTTCCAATGTTATGTTTTTGCATGGAGTGATGTCCTGAATTTGTTCTTCTCCATCCATCACCCCCTTTTCCTAGTTTAAATGCCTGTCCACATAATGCCTGAATTTTTCACTTAGGATCCTTTTTCCCTGAGACAGAGAGGCGTAGTCCATCAACATAGTAATAAGTCTCTTGTTCCATCTATTTCCCCAGTTGCCTATATATCTAAACCTTCTTGTTTGCACCAGGTTTGGAGCCATGTATTAAAGTTGATTATGTGATGCAGCCTTTCTGCCCTCTTACCAAGAACAGTAGAATTTCTGAGAATGCTATAGTGTTAACAGTGGGGTTGAGTTTCTCTCCCTGAATCTGGAAGTCCCTTTGAACTGTAGAGGTACTGTTTCTAGCCTGGTCATTTGTACCCAAATGGATGATAACATCAGTTTTGGAGTGCTCACTTTCTGCATTAACTGTGCCAAAAATTTGGTTTGTATTCCTGCTGGCTGAAAAGCCTGGGAGGCATTTAACCATCTTCTCTCCTTTGAACTGTGTTCCCAAGTTGGTGCCTCTGATTATAGAATCTCCAGGATGTAGTAGTTTCCTGTTTTGTGATTTTTTTTTTTTACTCATATTTGGTGCATTATCACTAGATTGGGCATTAATCTTCTCATTTATGGGCGCTTCAGTTTCCACTAATTGGGCACTCTTATTTTCCAAGGCACAAAAGGCATTATGCAGGAATATCTCTTGATGGAGAGGGTGTCTCCGTTACAGGTTGCAACCTACCAGAGCCCACTGTGATCCACTTGTTTTTGGGCTGTTTGATTCTTTGTGGGAGTGGTGGTGGATCTTTTTCAGTTTGTACCCTAGAGGAGATGTATTTCATTGCAGCTTATTCTTCCCTTAATAGAATCAATTCTTTATGCGTAGCCAATAACTTGAGACATATAGGGCAAGTTCTTAGGCTCCAAATGATTCTTCTTAGAATGAAGGCACCACAGCTATTGCATTGAATACACGACATGAAACATTAAATACCTTTATGGAAATGGGTTAAAAGGGGTAACACATGGAAAGCAGTGTGTATAAAAGCCCGTAGCATGGGAAATAAGATCCCTGCTGTTGAAGCTTTGGTGGGAGTGGCTTACTTGGATTTAGTGTTTACTTGGCTTACTTTAGATTTAAGTTGCTTGAGTTGCTCGTTTTGATGTTTTATGCCTGTTCTATGTAAAGTTGCTTGACTGTTTGTTTCCTGTAAACCGCTCTGATAATAAATAGTGTGTTATATAAAAGCTAATAAATAAATAAATAGTGGCAATTAGAGAAACATGGTTCACAGAAAACCGTGATTGGGGGATGTAACTATACCAGGCTATACTTTATTCAGAAAGGGTAGGGAGGGGGAGTGGCACTATATGCAAAAAAATAATATTAAAACTTTGGAATTACAGAGCTTAAAAGGGAGAGAGGGAGGTACTGTGGGTTAAACTAGAAAGAGGGAAAGAGAAATCTATTTGCATTGGCGTGATATACAGACCTCCCTCACAAGAGGAAGAGGTGGACAGAGTTAATTGAAGACACGCAGCATTGCTAGGAAAGGGGAAGTGCTACTGATAGGGGATTTCAATATGCCAGATGTTGATTGGCACATTCCTGCTGCAGTATCATCTAGAAGTAAGGCGAGATCCTGGATTCTCTACAGGGAGAACTATTCAGGCAATTGGTAACAGACCCCACCTGAAGGGGCCATACTGGACTTGGTGCTCACCAGTGGTGAAAGTGTTTCTGATGTTATAGTGGGAGATCATTTTGCATCCAGCGATCACCAGATGGTGTGGTTCAGTATTAGGACTAGGGCTGTTAGAATCCATTCAAAAGCGAGGGTCTTAAACTAACTTTGCCAAGATGGGCCAATACCTCAGGTAGTCGATAGCGGGATGGGAATAGCTGGGGAATGTAGAAGAACAGTGGGCAAAACTGAAAGGGGATATTTTAAGGGCAACCTTATTATTAAAATGGTAAATAAAGGAAAAGGAGACCGCTATGGCTTTCGAAAGAAGTAGCTGAAAAGTGAAGAAAAAGAGGGAGGCCTTCATGAAATACAAGAGATCACAGAGAGAGGAAGACAGGCATCTGTATTTGGAAAAACTTAGGGAAGCTAGCAAAGTAGTCCGGAAAGCAAAGATTCAAAAAGAGGAGGAAATAGCCAATGCAATAAAATGGAGGGATAAGATTTTTCAGATATGTGAGAAGAGTAAGGGCAAAAGTGGTATTGTCAGACTCAAGGGTGAAGGGGAGGAATATGTAGAAGCTGATGAGGATAAAGCAGAATTGCTTAACAAATATTTCTGTTCTGTGTTCACAGATGAATAACCAGGAGCAGGACCTCAGAAAACACCCACAAACAGGAACAGAAGCGAGGGGCATCTTGAACAATTTTCAGAAGACTGTGTTTGTGAGAAACTAGCTCAACTTAAAGTAGACAAAGTGATGGTACTGGATGGGATACACCCTAGAATACTGAAGGAACTTGGGGTCGTTCTAGCAGTTCCACTGACTGACCTTTTCAGTGCCTCGTTGGAGTCGGGAGTGGTGCCCAAGGACTGGAGAGAGGCTCATGTGGTGCCTTTACATAAAAGCGGAAGTAAGGATGTGGTTGAAAACTACAGGCCGATTAGTTTAACTTCGGTGGTGAGTAAATTTTTGGAAATGCTGCTGAAAGAGAAAATAGTGAGGTTTCTGGAGTCCAGCGGATTACAGGATCCGAGGCAGCATGGATTCACCAGAGGCAGGTCTTGTCAGACAAATCTAATTGATTTCTTTGACTGGGTGACCAGGGAGTTGGACCGAGGGAGAGCCCTAGATGTGGTGTATTCAGATTTCAGTATAGCCTTTTACACCGTTCCTCAAAGGCGACTTATAAACAAACTGAGCACCCTAGGTATGGACCCTAAAGTTACCTCTTGGGTTAGAAATTGGTTGGGAGGCGACAAAATGTACAGGTAAATGGAGCTCGCTCTGAGGAGAAGGAAGTTACAAGTTGTGTGCCCCAGGGATCTGTCCTTGGTCCGATTCTTTTTAACATCTTTGTTAGTGATATAGAGGAAGGGCTGTCGGGTAAGGTTTGCCTCTTTGCGGATGATACCAAAATCTGCAATAGAGTGGACACCCAGGAAAGTGTAGATAACATGAGGAGGGATCTAGTTAAGCTTGAAGAATGGTCTAGAATTTGGCAGCTGGGATTTAATGTTAAAAAATGCAAGGTCGTGCATTTGGGCTGCAGCAATCCAAGGGAGCAATATAGTATAGGGGGTGAAGTACTTTTGTCCAATAAGAAGAGCGGGACCTAGACGTGGTTGTGTCTGATGATCTTAAAGTAGCTAAACAGGTAGAAAAGGTGACAGCAAAAGCTAGAAGGATGCTTGGGTGCAAACAAAGAGGAATAGCTAGCCGAAAAAAGGAGGTGATAGTGCCTCTGTATAAGTCTTTGGTGCGACCTCATTTGGAGTATCGTGTGCAATTCTGGAGACCGCACCTTCAAAAGGATATAAACAGGATGGAGTCAGTACAGAGGGTGGCTACTTAAATGGTTAGTGGTCTTCATTATAAAGCATATGAGGACAGACTTAAGGATCTTAATATGTACACCTTAGAGGAAAGGCAGGATAGAGCTGATATGATTGAGACATTTAAATACCTCCGTGGCATAAATGCACAGGGGGAGAGCCTCTTTCGATTGAAAGCAAGTTCTGCTACGAGGGGACATGTGATAAGGGTGAAAGGGGATAAATTCAGGAGTGATATGTGGAAATATTTCTTTACGGAAAGAGTGGTGGATCCGTGGAATAGTCTCCCAGTGGAGGTGGTAGAGATGAGGACAATATGTGAATTCAAAAAAAATGGGACAAACAGGATCTCTAAAGGAAAAAAGGGGACTGTTGTAGTTTTTGATCTCCAGGAACAAGCAGGAATGTAGTCATCACATATGGGGTATCGTCGGTACCGACGGAGCCTGCGTGGGAACGCTCCCCAGTGTCCAATTAGAAAGCTTTTGGGAGCATCCCACAGCGCCTGCGTGCTGCATTCCCGCCTTTCCCAACTGCCTCTCTCCAGTTTTTTCCGCGGAGCCAGCAGGTCATTGTTCCTGTCACCGCAGAAGAATTCTTTCTTTCTTTCTTTTTTGTGGTCGCGTCTGCCTTCCTCGACACTTTACCGGTACCGCTGTTTTTTTTCTTATTATTTTCTGTCTTTAAAAAAAAAAAAAAAAAAATATATATATATATATATATATATATATACACTAGGACTTTTCCTATTTTTCCCAGGTGCACGCGCCTTTTTGGGCCTTAGGCCCAAAACCTTTTTCCTACTATGGAGAAACCTACCTCAGGTTTCAAAAAGTGCACCAAGTGTGGCAGTACCATTTCCTTCACCGACACCCATGAATGGTGTCTAAAATGTTTAGGTCCTGACCACTCCATCACGGATTGTATGTCCTGCGCCATGATGTCTAAAAGAGGTCGGCAGAACCGAGCTGCTAAGCTCAGTACCCTGTTTCCCTCTGATGCAGCTTCGGTGGCATTGATGTCTTCCAGGGCTTCCTCTTCCTCCTGTGGATCTCAGGTAACTAAACATAAGTCCAGCCGTTCCTCAAAGGGTAGATCTCCTTCTAAGCATCGAGATGCCTCTGGCGTTGCCCTTGAGGATTCTGCACCGGCAAAATTGCCCTGGCGGGAGGCTTCGACTTCCAAAGCATTATCAGGGCTCCAGGATGTTCTCGAGGCCTCGACCTCGGCAGAACTACTGGTGCAATGCTCTGGGGTACCAGCAGTCTTCTCCGGTACTGACATCCAGGCATCGGCAGCGTCGATAGACCAGTGAGTCCTGGCTATTGAGTGCAGTCTAGCGGCTCTCCTTGCGGCATCAACGCCCTCGGAACCGCGACAGACAATCCGGCCGGTACCGGCACCAAAAGCATCGGCATTGGTGTCTGCTTTGCCGGTACCCAGTCATCCAATGCCCTTGGGTACTGATTACTCCCGGTACCGACTTCGGTCGGTACGGGTATCGGGGCTCTTCAAGAGCATCCGGACAGATGGTACTTCGAGTCCTCAGAAAAATCTGAGGATTCTGACAGTTCTGTCGATGCAGGAATGCTTCTCCCAGAGGAACCCTCCTCCCCTAAGCGCAGGATGTCTCCTCCAGAGGATATTTCCTTCCAGGATTTTATCAGGGAGGTGGCTTGGGGTCTGTCCATTACTGTGGCCCCTGAAACAGAGCCAAGAGCTAAGGAGTTGGAAATTTTACAATATCCCAAAACTCCTAAAGAGGCAGCTACCTTGCCCATTCATGAGATTTTGCATAATCTCATGTTAAGGATGTGGGAAACACCTCTTACCACTTCTCTTCATTCTCGCAGACTGGATACTCTGTCCTGGTTTCCAGAAAACTCAGCTTCCTCACCACTCTATTGTAGTGGAATCAGCTATGAGAAGGATCAAGAGTGCAAAGAGACATGCCTCTAATCCTCCAGGACGTGAGTACAGAACCCTGGATGCTTTTGGACGTCGTGTCTTCCAAGCTTCCATGCTTTCTGCCAGGATCAGTTCCTATAGTCTTTACATGGGAATGTTCCTGAAGGAGATCACAGATGATTTAGAGGCCTTGAGTCTTATTCTTCCTGAGGATAGAAGACAGGATTTTCTCACATTGGTCAAACATGCCCAGGATGTTTCCAAATTTAGCAACCGTGCAGCCTTTGACTGCTTTGAGTGCATAAGCAGAACCTCTGCCATTGCCATAGGGGCACTTAGAATTGCTTGGCTCCAGGCATCTGATCTGGAGCTCTGGGTACAAGACAAATTGGGAAAAGGACGGGGGCGTGACAAGATGGCGACGGGACGCTCCTTACTGTGAAACAGCTCCTCTTTGATTGTCTTCGTGCCGACTCGTTTCCCTCCTGCTGGTATGGGACGGAGGAAGCAAAAACAGGCTGTGGATCCTCCCGGGAAGGGCATGCCGTATTCTTCGGCTCAGCGGACCTTGGGGGAGTGTGGTTTCCGCAGTGGAGTAGAAGCTGTCTCTTCGGCGGTGCCGGTGGCTGAGACGTCGGTGCTGAGTGCATCGGGGGTTTGGCTTTCGCCAGTGATGCGAACTCCCCCCCCCCCCCCCTTACCGCGACCCAGAAGTCTTGGTGTACCAGACGCTGGATCCTTCACAGGTTTGCCGTCGAGCACTCCGAAGGATGGGTCATCGGGAGGAGCGTCGGTTACCGGTTCTTCCCCTGTGATGATGGAGCAGCGGCGGAATACAACTGAGGCTGGTGTGGTGTTGGAGGTACCAGTTGGGGATGCCGTGCAGGGGGAAGACCTTTCCGGGCGGCTTGTGCTGGTGAAACCTGCGGTAATAACTTTAGAGTCGCTATGGGATGGACTGGCTTCACTCACTTCCTCTCTTCAGACGATGTTTGCTGATGTGAAAATGGATTTACTAGGGGTGAAGTCTATCTGTGGAACTCTTTCTAATGATCAGTCTAGCCAGGGGGAGAGACTGTCTAAGCTTGAAGAAACCATTCTTTTCTAAGAAGAAAATATATTATCCTGCTTATGCTCAGCAGGGACGTTCTGCAGGTCAGCTTGTCAGGAAAGGTCATCTACCACCCAAGCAGAGGAAAGCAAAGACTGCTAAGCCTCAACCGTCTCAGTCTCCACAAGGCCTTTGACTTTCAGCTAGAGAACTTAGCCTTCCTGGCTCTCGTAGGACCAGAACCTTCCACCATTCCAGGAAGGTTATGTCACTTTGCCCCCAGATGGGGGCAGATAACAGCAGAGCATTGGACACTTTCCATCATAAAGGAGGGGTACAGGCTTCATTTTTCAAGCATGCCCCTCCCACAATAATAAGGCAGTTCAATTCTCCGACACCTCTCATCAACCTGCTAGGTCAGGAAGTCTCTATCCTTCTTGCCCAAGGGGCGACAGAAGTAGTACCCATTCCTCATCAGGGTACGGGGTTTTATTCCCCCTATTTCCTTATCCCAAAGAAAACAGGGGGATACAGACCTATCTTGGACCTCAGAGAATTGAACAAATTCCTTATCAAAGAGAAATTCAAGATGTTTTCTCTAGGAACTCTGCTGCCATACCTTCAGAGTTGGGATTTGCTTTGTTCTCTAGATCTCAAGGATGCGTACACCCATGTTCTCATCCATCCAACCCACAGAAGGTTCCTTCGGTTCCTTTTTCAGGGAAAGCACTACCAATACAGGGTGCTTCCTTTTGGCCTGGCCTCAGCACCAAGGGTGTTCACAAAATGCATGGCTGTTGTAGCAGCATTTCTCCGCACTCTAGGGATATTTGTCTTCCCCTACTTAGACGACTGGCTCATTTGAGTCCCAACAGAGTCAGAGGCCAGGACATTTCTATCCTGCACAATGCGTATCCTTCAGTATTTGGGTCTCGTAATAAACATCCCAAAATCCAGTCTAACTCCCACTCAGTCTTTGGAGTTAATAGGAGCTTTGCTGGATACCAGAAAGGCAAGGGCCTACCTCCCCCAGGCCCGCTGTCTTCGCATGGTGCAGTTAGCTTCTCAAGCAGTGCTTAAAGTCTCATCTCACTGCTCGAGAAATGTTACAACTACTAGGTCATATGGCATCCACCGTGCATGTGGTGCCCTATGCTCGCCTCCATATGAGGGCAGCCCAGTGGACTTTATCCACTCAATGGACCCAGGCATCAGGATGCCTGTCAGACAAAATAGCAAACACAAGTCGCCTTATTTTGTCCCTCCAGTGGTGGAAGTCCACTCAAAACCTGTTGCTCGGGTCCCCTTTTCAACAACCTTTACCCCAAGCAACTCTCACAACAGATGCTTCTCCGATGGGTTGGTGAGCTCATCTGCAAGACCTCTCCACCCAGGGCACCTGGTCTCCACAGGAGACTCATCGACATATCAGTCTCTTGGAACTCAGAGCAGTCTTCCTTGCTCTTCGAGTGTTTCATACCCTGCTTAGCTACAAGACAGTCCTCATTCATACAGACAATCAAGTAGCCATGTTCTATGTGAACAAGCAGGGGGGAACAGGCTCTCTGTCGCTTTGCAGTGAAGCTTTGCGACTATGGGCCCTCGCCAGAGAGCATCAGATTCATCTCCTGGCAGTGTATCTTCCAGGCATACAAAACTCTTGGACCGACAGACTCGGTCGAGTTCTGCTTCCACACGAGTGGTCTCTGCATGCAGACCAGGTGACCAAGATTTTTCAAATTTGGGGAACCCCGGACGTAGACCATAAGAACATAAGATATGCCATACTGGGTCAGACCAAGGTCCATCAAGCCCAGTATCCTGTTTCCAACAGTGGCCAATCTAGGTCATACGTACCTAGCAGTTTCCCCAAAAGACACAGGTTTTGCAATGCTTGTACTAGGTCAAGCATTGATATCCTGGGTCCCTTCTTAATAATGGTTTATGGACCTTTCCTCCAGGAACTTGTCCTTGTCCTTGTCCTTGACCTCTTTGCAAGTCCGTGGAATGCCAAACTTCCCCGGTTCTGTTCCAGAATTCTGGCTCAGGGGGCTCAGATCAGGAATGCTTTCCTCCTTTACTGGGGTCAAGACTTCTACATCTCTCTCAAGCTCCCTCCCTGGAGTTAGGGTCTGCTCCATATCTCCTATCTCAGGAGGACGGAATGTTATGGCATCGCAATCCCCAGTCTCTGCATCTCAGGGCTTGGTTGCTGAAGGCCTAGATCTCCATGTTCTTAATCTCCCTCAGCAAGTAAAAGATATTCTTTTTGCTTCCAGGAAACCTTCCACAAGACGCTCTTATGCTTTCAAGTGGAAAAGGTTTACCATATGGTGTTCGAAAAAGGGTCTTAACCCCATTGCGATACCTCTGGAATCCTTGCTGGAATATCTCCTTCATTTGTCCAATGCAGGACTTAAGACTAACTCAGTAAAGGTCCATTTGAGTGCTATTACAGCTTCCTTTAAGCCTCTAAATGGACAGCCTATTTCCTTTCATCCTCTTATAGCAAGATTTATGAGAGGCCTTCTTCTAACTAAGCCTCCTATTAGGCCACCACCGGTGGCATGGGACTTAAACCTGGTTCTTGGGCAGCTCATGAAGCCACCCTTCGAACCTTTAACTACTACCTCCTTGAAATTCCTTTCTTGGAAGGTTATCTTTCTTATTGCAATCACATCAGCACGTCGCATTAGTGAGTTGCAAG
The DNA here is from genome assembly GCA_033557465.1 of Ichthyophis bannanicus. Taxonomy (NCBI): domain Eukaryota; kingdom Metazoa; phylum Chordata; class Amphibia; order Gymnophiona; family Ichthyophiidae; genus Ichthyophis; species Ichthyophis bannanicus. The sequence continues at coordinate 674,337,204 of CM066032.1, read as the reverse complement.
CGCTAGTAGCTAATCCACGTTATACAAGGTTCCATCATGACAAGGTAGTCCTTAGGACTCATCCACACTTTATGCGAAAGGTGGTCTTGCCTTTTCATCTGAACCAAGCGGTCTACCTACCTGTGTTTTTTCCAAGGCCTCATGCATCAAATGCAGAGAGGAATCTTCATACCTTGGACTGTAAAAGAACTTTAGCCTTTTACTTACAAAGAACACAGCAACATAGATAGTCCTCTCAACTCTGTTGCTTTTGATCCTTCTCATTTGGGACTTTCTGTCTCCAAGAGAACACTATCTAACTGGATTTCTCAGTGTATTTCCTTTGCCTATCAGAGTAAGAACCTTTCTCTGGAGGGCCATGTCACAGCTCGCAATGTGAGAGCCATGGCAGCCTCAATGGCTCATCTGCACTCTGTCTATCGACAGCATCTGTCGAGCAGCCACTTGGGCCTTGGTTCATACCTTCACAGCCCATTACTGCTTGGACAAGGACTCCCGCTGGGATGCCTTGTTTGGTCAGGCTGTTCTCCAACACCTGTTCCATATCTAATCAACTCCTACCCCCACCATCCCTGGTAGGATGCCAGAGATCCATGGGGGGAAGTGGAGCCCTTCTGAGGGACACACAACATCTGGGGTCTCTCCCTGGCATCTAAAGCTAGGAAGTCCCCACCAAAACAACCAACTACAGGAACCAGCAACCCAACCATACACAGCACAAGTTGGGACAAATTCAACACCCCTTCCACAAAGCAAATCTCAGATATCATCTCAGCCCTCAACACAAGCACCACACCCACTGACCCGTGGCCAGTCCCATGGATCAAGACAACCAAGGAAAGCTTCCTCAGCCTAATACACAACATGGTATGCAACTCCCTGACCCAGGGAACCATGCCAGAACAGCTGAAACTAGCCACAATAAGGCCGATCCCTAAGAAGATAGACCTAAACAAAAGCAATCCAGCAGCCTACAGACCAATCTCCAGTATACCGCTTCTGGCTAAAATTATAGAGAAGGCAGTACAACAGCTCCAGGACCACATCGACGAACATGCCCCACTGGATTTACATCAACACTGCTTCCGCCCAAACCACGGAGTCGAAACACTTCTGCTATACCTTTTCAACGACATCATCCAAACCATAGACAACCTCAAACAAGGAGCACTGATGATCTTCATAGACATCTCAGCTGCATTCGACACAGTGGACCACAGAATCCTCCTAACCAGACTACAGAACATTGGAATAACCGGCACCGTACTAAATTGGTTCAACTCTTACCTAACAGACGGTTCCAAGTCAGGATCGGAGCCAACATCTCACAACCCACAAAGATCAAGCAAGGAGTGCCACAAGGATCCGCACTATCATCACTACTGTTCAATCTATACATCCAACCAATCTGCGACATCATGAAAACCCACAAAGTAGACTACACAATCTACACAGATGACATCATGATAAACACGCCAATCAAACTCGACAACCCCGACTACACCAAGATAACAAACTCTCTCGACAGCGTGTCCACTTGGCTCACGCACAACAACTTGGCCATAAACTACAACAAAACCGAAGCACTCATCACATGAAACGCCAACTTCAGCCCCCCACCCTTCATCAAAATCAACAACATGACAATACCACTGAAGAATGAAGTGAAATACCTCGGAATAACACTTGACAAAGAACTGAACTTACAATCACACATCAGAAAAACCACCAAAAGCGCATACTACAAGATGAGAATAATCAGACGCCTCAAGCCCCTACTCTCCCATGAACACTTCCGCACAGTCTGCCAGGCGCTCATAACCCCCATACTCGACTTCTGCAACCCGATCTTCAACGGAATGCCAAAACAATCAATCAGACTGCTCCAAATGGCTCAAAACACAGCAGCTAGACTAATCACCAGCTCTCCAACACAAAACCACATCACCCCCATCCTAAAAGACCTCCACTGGCTCCCAATCAGCCACCGCATCAAATACAAGATGATACTGAGCATATTCAGAATCAGACACAAGAGCTCAGCACTCGGCCTCCAAGCCCTCATACTCCCTGACTCCAGCAACAGACCGAGAAGAAGAACCACAGCATACACACTCAGCACCCCAAGCAACTACGCAAAAGCATGCAAATCCACCGCACAAAGAGCCCTGTCCCTGGCAGCTCCAACAATCTGGAACATACTCCCACACGACCTACGATCAACTGAAGACTTGAAGGACTTCCGGAAACAACTAAAGACTGTACTCTTCACTGAGCACTACGGCCCAAGCGCCTAGCCTATATCTACAGACTTGGACCAACCCAGACTCAATTAAATTCCAACACCAACCAGCAACAGACCCAACGAACCTATGTATATAGATGTAAAGAGCACACACTGTAAATAGCTCACACTAATCAGTACACCTGCACCCATGCACCCTCACTGTACATATTCCCACCTAAGCACACCACTGCCAATGATTGTTTGATGTGTTACCGCCTTGATTGAAGGATAAGGCGGGATAGAAATATCCGTTAAATAAATAAATAAAATAAAATATGTGATGACTACATTCCTGCTTGTTCCTGGAGATAGCATAGTTACTCACCTGTAACAGGTGATCTCCGGGAACAGCAGGAATTTAGTCCTCACAACCCACCCAGCTCCCCTAGGAGTTGTATCTCTCTATCTCTTTCCCTTTCCCTCTCTCTCTCTTTGTCTCAACTTCAAAACTCAACTGGAGAGAGGCAGTTGGGAAAGGCGGGAAGGCAGCACACAGGCGCTGTGGGATGCTCCCAAAAGCTTTCTAATTGGACGCTGGGGAGCGTTACCGCGCAGGCTCCATCAGTACCGACGATACCCCATATGTGAGGACTAAATTCCTGCTGTTTCCGGAGATCACCTGTTACAGGTGAGTAACTATGCTATATGGAAGGACAGACTAGATAGGCCATGTGGTCTTTTTCTTTCGTCATTTTTCTGTGTTTCTATATATGTATTTGTACATATAGGGCCTGATATTGGAAAGGCATATCTCCAGGAACAAGCAGGAATGTGTTCACATATGGGTACGTCGGTACCGACGGAGCCTGTGCGGGAACGCTCCCCAGCGTCCAATCAGAAAGCTTTTGGGAGCATCCCACAGCACCTGTGTGCTGCCTTCCCACCTTTCCAACTGTCTCTCCTCAGTTGTTTTTTTTCCGCGGAGCCAGCAGGTCGTGTTCCTGTCACCGCAGAAGAATTTCCTTATTTTTTCTTTATTTCTTTTCTGTCGCGTCTGCCTTCCTCGACGCTATACCGGTACCGCCGGTTCTTATTCTTTTCTTTAAAAAAAACCAAAAACCTTTTTTCCATTTATTTTTCTTCAGGTGTACTTCAGTTTTGGGCCTTAGGCCCAAACCCCTTTTCCTTAAATATGGAAAAGCCTGCCTCAGGATTTAAGAAGTGCACAAAATGTGGTGGTACTATCTCCGTCACCGACACCCATGACTGGTGTCTCAAGTGTTTAGGCCCTGACCATTCCATTAAAGATTGTGTGTCCTGTTCCATGATGTCTAAGAGAGGTCGACAGAACCGAGCTGCCAAGCTCAGTACCCTGTTTCCCTCTGATGCAGCTTCGCTGGCATCGACGTCTTCCAGGGCTGCTTCTTCCTCACATGGATCTCAGGTAACTAAACATAAATCTAGCCGGTCCTCGAAGGGCAAATCTCCTTCGAAGCATCGAGATGCCCCTGGCCTTGCCCTCGAGGATTCTGCACCGGCAAAATTACCCCGGCGGGAGGCTTCGGCTTCTAAAGCATCATCATCGGGGTTTCAGGATGATGTAGATGGCGTGGCCTCAACAGATCTCCTGGTGCCATGCCCTGGGATACCGGTGGCTTCCACCGGTACCGACTTCCAGGCATTGGCGGCGTCGATGGATCAGAGGATTCTGTCCATCGAACGCAGTCTGGCGGCTTTCCTTGTGGCATCAACGCCCATGGTACCGCAACAGACTACTCCGCCAGTACCAGCTCCGGTATCGCCATCGGCACCGATTCCGGTACCAGTGGCATCGACATTGGCATCGGTGTCAGCTATGCCGGTACTCTGCCCTCTGCAGCCCTCTGGTACCGATACCCCGGTACCGATGATTCCCGATACCGATCCCAGTCGGTACGGGTATTGGGCTTTGCAAGAGCATCCCGACAGACGATACTTCGATTCAGAATCCTCAGAGTCATCAGAGGAAGAGTCTGTCGATGCAGCGATGCTTCTTCCACAGGAGTCCTCTCCTAAACGAAGGATGTCTCCTCCAGAGGACTTGTCTTTTCAAGACTATATCAGAGAGGTGGCTCGGGGCCTCTCTATTACAGTAGCCCCAGAGTCAGAGCCTAGAGCTAAGGAGTTAGCTATTCTACAATATCCTAAAACTCCTAAAGAGGCAGCTACCTTGCCTATTCATGAGATTCTGTATGATCTCATGTTAAGGATGTGGGAAGCACCTCTATCCACCTCTCCTCATTCTCGCAGGTTGGACACCATGTTTTGTGTCCCCCCTTGTCCTGGTTTCCATAAAACTCAGCTTCCTCACCACTCTATTGTGGTTGAGTCTGCAATGAGAAAGATTAGAAGTGCCAAGAGACATGCCTCTAATCCTCCAGGACGTGAATGTAGAACCCTGGATGATTTTGGTAGAAGAGTCTTCCAAGCTTCCTTGCTTTCTGCGAGAATTAATTCTTATAGTCTTTACATGGGAATGTTCTTAAAAGAAATCACTGACCATTTGCTGACTTTAAGTCCTTTTATGTCGGACAGTAAAAGGCCAGAATTTCTCTCTGGGCTCAAACATGCCCAGTATATCTCCAAATTCTCCAACCGTGCAGCTTTCGACTCCTTTGAATGCGTAAGCAGAGCCTCAGCTATAGCTATAGGTGCACGTAGGATTGCTTGGCTTCAAGCATCTGATTTGGAGTCCTGGGTCAAAGATCAATTGGGAAATATCCCTTGTACAGGTGAGAATCTGTTTGGCTTTTGCTTGCCAATCTTTACCAATCAAATGGATGCTGAAAATTCTGCTTTGGATAGACTATCCAAATCTACTGCTGCTCCTGCTAAGAAAAGGTTGTTCAAGAAAACACCTTTTTCTAAAAAGGGAAGATCCTATCCTGCTTATAGTCAGAGAGCATCTTCTGCAGCTCAGTTTCCTTCCAAACGTCAGCAATCCTCCAAACAGACCAAGGCAAAGGCTGCGAGGCCTACTCCAGCCCAGCAATCTCAGCCCCCTCAGGGCCTTTGACTCTCTGCTAGAGAACTTAGCCTTCCTGGCTCTAGAAGGACCGGAGCCCTCCACCATCCCAGGAAGGTTATGTCACTTTGCTCCCAGATGGGGGCAAATCACAACAGAGCATTGGACAGTCTCCATCATAAGAGAGGGGTACAAACTTCATTTTTCCAGCTTGCCCCCTTTCACAAGAGTGCACCATTTCAATTCTCCAACCTCCCTCCTCAGCCTGTTAGAGCAGGAGGTTGCCACTCTTCTAGCCCAGGGGGCAATAGAGGAAGTGCCTTCTCAACAACAGGGCACGGGGTTCTACTCGCCCTATTTTCTTATCCCAAAGAAAACAGGGGGCTTCAGACCCATTTTAGATCTCTGAGTTGAACAGTTTCCTAGTCAAAGAGAAATTCAAGACGGTTTCTCTAGGAATTCTGCTGCCATACCTTCACAGTCAGGATTGGCTTTGTTCTCTAGATCTCAAGGATGCGTACACTCATGTTCTCATCCATCAAACTCACAGAAGGTTCCTTCGGTTCCTTTTCCAGGAGAAGCACTATCAATACAGAGTGCTCCCCTTTGGCCTGGCCTCTGCACCAAGGGTGTTGACGAAATGCATGGCAGTGGTTGTTGCTTTTCTACGCACCCTGGGAATATTTGTCTTCCCTTATCTGGATGACTGGCTCATTCGAGCTCCCACTCAGAGGCCAAGACTGCTCTAACCTGCAAAATGCGTATCCTTCAATATTTAGGGCTGGTAATAAACATCTCAAAATCCAATTTGATCCCTACTCAGTCCCTGGAATTTATAGGGGCGCTACTGGATACCACAAGGGCAAGGTCCTATCTTCCCCAGGCCCGTTGCCTTCGCTTGATGCAGTTAGCTTCTCAAGCAGAGTCAAAACCCCTTCGAACTGCTCGAGAAATGTTACAGTTGCTAGGCCACATGGCATCCACCGTTCATGTGGTACCATATGCTCGCCTTCACATGAGAGTAGCTCAGTGGACTTTATCCACCCAATGGATCCAGGCATTAGGCTGCCTGTCATTTTGTCCCTCCAGTTTTGGAAGTCCCCTCAGAACCTGTTGCTGGGGTGTCCTTTTCAACAGCCTCTTCCCCAGGCAACTCTTACAACAGATGCTTCTCCAATGGGCTGGGGAGCTCATCTTCAGGACCTTTCCACCCAGGGCATCTGGTCCCCACAGGAGACTTGTCTACATATCAATCTCTTGGAACTCGTAGCAATCTTCCTTGCTCTGCGAGTTTTCCACACCCTGCTCAGCCACAAGACAGTCCTTGTCCACACGGACAATCAGGTAGCCATGTTCTATATAAACAAGCAGGGAGGAACTGGCTCTCTGTCGCTTTGCAACGAAGCTCTGCGACTGTGGGCCCTCGCCAGAGAGCATCACATTCATCTTCTGGCAGTCTTATCTTCCAGGTGTTCAAAACTCTTGGGCAGACAGACTCAGTCGAGTTCTGCTTCCACACGAGTGGTCCCTACATATGGACCAGGTATCCAAGATTTTTCAAATTTGGGGAACTCCGGACATAGACCCCTTTGCAAGTCCGTGGAATGCCAAACTTCCCCGGTTCTGTTCCAGAACTCCGGCTCAGGGGGCTCAGGCAAGGGATGCTTTTCTCCTTCACTGGGGTCAGGACTTCCTGTATGCCTTTCCACCCATTCCCCTAATTCCCAAAACCCCGTTCAAGCTTCAGAGAGACAGAGGCCACATGATTCTCATAGCTCCACATTGACCATGGCAAGTGTGGTACCCTCTGCTTCTACATCTCTCTCAAGCTCCCTCCCTAGAGTTAGGGTCTGCTCCAGACCTCCTCCTCTCAGGAGGACGGAAAGTTGTGGCATCCCAATCCCCAGTCTCTGCATCTCAGGGCTTGGTTGCTGAAGGCCTAGATCTCCAGGATCTTCCTCTTTCTCAACAAGTGAAAGATATTCTTTATGCTGCCAGAAAACCTTCCACTAGACGTTCTTACACCTTCAAGTGGAAAAGGTTTACCATCTGGTGTTCTGGAAAGGGTCTTAACCCCCGGTCAATACCTCTGGAATCGTTGCTGGAGTATCTCCTGCATTTGTCTAATGCAGGCCTTAAGACAAATTCAATAAGATTCCTTCTGAGAGCTATTGCAGCTTCCCTCAGGCCTCTAAATGGACAACCTGTTTCCTCTCATCCCCTTGTAGCAAGGTTCATGAGAGGCCTCCTTTTAACAAAGCCTCCCATTAGACCACCTCCGGTGGCATGGGACTTAAATTTGGTTCTTGGTCAGCTTATGAAGCTGCCTTTTGAACCTTTAGCTACTACCTCCTTGAAATACTTTTCTTGGAAGGTTATCTTTCTCATTGCAATCACATCAGCATGCCGCATCAGTGAATTGCAAGCACTAGTAGCTAATCCACCTTATACAAGGTTCCATCATGACAAGGTGGTCCTTAGGACTAATCCACACTTTATGCCTAAGGTAGTCTCGCCTTTTCACCTCAACCAAGAGGTCTACCTACCTGTCTTTTTTCCAGGGCCTCATGCATCAGGTGCAGAGAGGAATCTTCATACCCTGGACTGTAAAAGAGCTCTAGCTTTTTACTTAGAGGACACAACAACATAGAAAGTCTTCTCAACTCTTTGTTGCTTTTGATCCTTCTCATTTGGGGCAACCAGTCTCCAAGAGAACACTTTCCAACTGGATTGCCCAATGTATTTCTTTCGCCTATCAGAGCAAAACCATTTCTCTGGAGGGCCATGTCACAGCTCACAATGTGAGAGCCATGGCAGCCTCAATGGCTCACCTGAACTCTGTCTATCGACGACATCTGTTGAGCAGCCACTTGGGCCTCGGTTCATACCTTCACAGCTCATTACTGTTTGGACAAGGACTCCCGCAGGGATGCCTTTTTTGGTCAGGCTGTTCTAAAACACCTGTTACATACTTACTCAACTCCTACCCACCATCCCTCAGAGGATGCCAGAGATCCAGGTGGGGAAGTGCAGCCCTGTCCCAGGGACACACAACTTATGGGCTCTCTCCCTGGCATCAAAAGCTAGGGAGTCCCCATATGTGAAGACTCATTCCTGCTTGTTCCTGGAGATAGCACAGCTACTTACCTTTAACAGGTGATCTCTGGGAACAGCAGGAATAAGTCTTCACAACCCACCCACCTCCCGTAGGAGTTGTCTCTCTCTATCTCTCTTCCTTTCCCTCTCTCTCCCTCTTTGTCTCAGCTATAAAACTCAACTGAGGAGTGATGGTTGGAAAGGCGGGAAGGCAGCACGCAGGCGCTGTGGGATGCTCCCAAAAGCTTTCTGATTGGACGCTGGGGAGCGTTCCCGCGCAGGCTCCGTCGGTACCAACGTACCCATATGTGAAGACTTATTCCTGCTGTTCCCAGAGATCACCTGTTACAGGTAAGTAACTGTGCTTTACATGGTTTACATTTCAGTAAACATGAATGCCTTAGATGGCAATAGTCGACGGTACCTACACGGTTAGTGCCGTCGAATATCCCCGTCTTTGCCCCCTTTGTGCCCCGATGCTATCCGGTTAGCATCAGGGCATGTTGGGGCCTTCCAGGGTGGAACGGGGGCAGAGAATGGCGGTAATCGTGTAGCAGCGATGCTGTCGGCGCGGCATTGAATATCCAGGGTTAAGGATGGGCGGGTAGGACTATGCGCCAGTGCAGTGCTTAGCTCGCCCAGCTCAGTATCAGGCTCATAGATTATAGCATGTTAAAGATGATTATGAAAAACATACTTCTCTTTCCGTACTGTGGTGTTTTGGGGTGAAGACAACCCAAGCTCTACACAATATTATCCAGCACTTATTGTGATATATATAGCCAGAATGAGACCTTTCTACCTCACTCTTACTACTCAGCACTTCCTATAACTTACCCCTACAATGAGGCTTCAGTGTGTTGCATTGTTTGTTTATAGCACTTTTTAGCTTGTCAATATGGTTATTCCCCTGGAAGCTCAGTAGCTATCTGTAGAGTGAATAGATGAGCTTCAAACTTGCGTTGAAGGCCACTCATAGTTGAGCAAGGTACCATATTGAAAATTATTTGAATTTGAGGTAGCCTGAGGACTCTGCTGCAGTGCCGTGCACTGCCATTTGGAGGACGTGACCTCAGTACCCTGGCTAGGAGTCTTTGCTCAATGATGACATTTAATGGTCAGACTTGAAGTTCATGTTCTCTATACCACCCTGAATTAATGATAGGGCGGTATAGAAAACCTGTTAAATAAAATAAATAAATGTTGCTGTGTGCTGGAGAGAGCATTGTTCTTTGGCATCTTGCTCTGGACTGCTGCTGTAGTGGCTCGGTTAAGTGATTGGGACGGCGATATAAAGTCTTGGCTAGCTACAAATGACAGTGCATGATTCTGTCCTTATACAGGCCAGTTCCAGATGAGCTGGAAGTCCAAAGAAGGAAGAGAAAACTGTTGTGCTTCCTCCAAAGAAAGGAAAGAAGCTGAGTTGATGAGATTGGGCTCATTCTCCAGGACCAAGCAGGAAGTCAGTCCTCACTTATGGGTGACGTCGGCGCCGACGAAGCCCTCGCGGAGCAATTTTCCCCAGCTTTCAAAGAAAGCCTTTGGGAATTGCAGCGCGCATGCGCGGTCCCCTTCCCGCCCAAGGGTGCCATCTTAGCCAGTCTTCTTTTTTCCGCGAAGCCCTACAGACGTACCCGTCGTGTCCCCGCGAAAAAGTTGATTTTCTTTAGAATTACTCTTTTTTTCCATTCGGTTCGACGCCGGTCTTTTTCCCGCCCGGACTCGCGACGCCGGTCACGAGTCCTCTTCTTATTTTTCGGTTTTTCTGACTTAGTCAGTTTTCGTTTCGGTTTTTCCCTGGCAGCCCGGTCCTTTGACCTCGCCGGGGCCCTTTTTCCCCCTTTGGCTGCCAGTGGTTTCAAGCGGTGTGGTCAGTGTGACCGAAATATGTCACTAACTGACACACACGACAATTGCCTCTGCTGCCTGGGCCCGGATCATGAAGAAATGATCTGTGGGCCTTGTGGCAAACTATCCTCCAAAGCGTTGAGAAGTCGGCGGCATCAGCGGGATAGAATCTTCGCTGACCCCAGCCGTACCCGGACCTCGTCGGAGGCCTCCGCGTCCAGGGGTTCCAGCTCGGACCGTCGCCGGAGTTCCTCCGACAGTGGTTCTCCCTCCGGGGACCATCGACGGAAGGTGAAACCCGCGAGGGCGGCGTCGGTGGATGCTCCTGGCTCCGCGAGGGCCAGGTCGCATAGCCCCGATAGCCGCCCCGGGTCCTTGGAGAAGGAGCACCTCATGAAGCGACCTCGCCTGGAGTCGGAGCTGCCTGCTCGGGTAAGTCCTGTGGTCCTTCTGGACTCGCCTCCGCGACAGCCGACGTCGGGCCCGACGCCGTCGGGGCCCGAGTCGGGGGCTGCTGGGTCACCTGAGCTCGGACTCAGGTTGACGGCCTTGGAGAGCAGACTGTCTGCCTTCATGGACCAGCAGCGGGCACTGCTCGCTGGCGCCGCTGCCCCGACCGCCGGGACGTCGACGTCTAAGTCGACCCCGGAGACCGAGCCGATCCTCGAATCGATGCGAACTCGAGTCGATCCTCGGTCGAGGTCGCCCTCGGCCTCCCGTTCGGGACCGAGGTCGCCGACTCCCTCGGCGTCGGGGCGGCAGGCGCCGCGCCCTGCCCGGGCCGACCCCACCGAGTCCTCGTCGGAGTCGGTCTGGGAGTCTGAAGAGGAAGAGTCGCCTGATTCTTTTCGGACTCGGTGTGTCCCCTCGGACTCACCTGAGTCCGAACCTCGGAAGCAGTCCCCCCCCGGAGGATGCCCGGTTCTCGGATTTCGTCAGGGATATGGCCAAGGCTTTGGCCTTCCCTGCGGACCCCGAGGAGGAGCCTCGAGCCGAAGAGCTCGACGCCCTCCAGTATGACTCTCCCGCCAGGGAACACTTTACTGTACCGGTTCCTCCCATGCTGGAACGACTACTCTTCCGCATGTGGGAGAGTCCGGCCACCTCGCCGGTCCTGAGCAAGCGGGTCGATTCTATCTATCGAGTCCGCAAGAGCCCTGGCTTCCAAAAAGCACAGCTACCACACCATTCCATGGTAGTGGAATCGGCCATGCATCGTCTTAAGAGCCAGAAGATGCACTCCTCGGTGCCTCCTGACAGGGAGGGCCCGTAACCTGGATGGCCTTGGTAAGAAGTGTTTCCAGGGCTCTATGCTCGCATGTCGTGTCCAGACCTACCAGCTGTACATGGGCATGTATCTCCGAGACCTGGCTAAAGAGCTAGCCGGCTTCTCCGCTGGTTTGTCCGAGGAACCCTTGCGGAGGTTCCTGGCCTTGTCCACTGGCATTCGGGAATGCTCAAAATTCACGTCCCGAGCAGCCTATGATGGCTTTGAAGCATCGGCTCGAGTGGCTGCAGCCGGCATCGGTGCCCGCCGACAGGCTTGGCTTCAGTCGTCTGACCTTGAGCCCTGGGTGCAGGACAAGTTGGTCGATGTCCCTTGCCGAGGCGAAAACCTCTTTGGCAAACCCATGGCTGATAAGGCTGCACAAATTGAGACAGAGACTCTCACCAGGACTAGGCTTTCTAGGAAGACCTCCGCCCCTTCCCAGAAAAAGAAGGGCTCGGGAAAGAAGTCCTTTTACCCGAGGAAGGCGGCTGCCTACAAACAATACCCCCACTATCAGGCCCCTGCAGCTCCCCAACAGGGCCAGCAGGCCAAGGGACGGGGTAACGGGTCCCGTAGGCAGCAAGCCCCCAAGCCTGCACCACCAGCCCCTGCTCCGCAGGGTGGAGGTTTTTGACTCCTTAAGCATAGCCTCTCCCCCCCCGCTGGTTCCTCCCAGCACCGGAGGCCGGCTGGTTCACTTCGCCCACAGGTGGTCCAGCATCACATCAGATGCCTGGGTGCTTCAAGTCGTGCGAGAAGGCTATCTTCTCCACTTCCACCAGGTCCCTCCCTCCTATTTTCCGGGAGAACCTCCACGACCCCCTCTGCACAGGGAATTACTCCTTCAGGAGTTAGCAGGTCTTCTACGGGATCAGGCGGTGGAACCGTTGCCCCACCACCTGAAAGGTCAAGGCTTTTATTCCAGGTATTTTCTAATACCAAAAAGAACAGGAGGCCTCAGACCCATCCTGGACTTGCGCAACCTCAACAAGTTCCTCGTGCGGGAAAAGTTCAAGATGCTTACCCTTGGAATCCTTCTGCCCTACCTCCAGCAGGGAGATTGGCTATGCTCCTTGGATCTAAAGGATGCCTACACGCACATCCTCATCCACCCAAGCCACCGCCAATACCTCAGGTTTGTGGTGGCAGGAAATCATTACCAATACAGAGTACTACCCTTTGGCCTGTCCTCCGCACCGCGAGTCTTCACAAAATGTCTCGCGGTGGTGGCGGCCCATCTCCGGCTTCACGGCCTCTATGTCTTTCCGTACCTCGACGACTGGCTCATCAGAGCAGCGTCCGCTCTGGAGGTCACCAACGCCACGCGCCGCACGGTGACTCTTCTGCAGTACTTGGGCTTTGTTATAAACTTCGCAAAGTCCACTTTGCTCCCCTGACAGGATCTCGAGTTCATCGGCGCAAGGCTGCACACTCCTCAGGCACGAGCGTACCTACCGCTCGACAGGGCTCAACGGCTCATGGACCTAGCCGACCGTTTTCGCAGCCAGCCCCTGGTCTCCGCCAGGCGCTTCCTGAGACTACTCGGCCATATGGCTTCCACCGTCCATGTGACCCCCAATGCCCGCCTGAATATGCGGCCTGCTCAATGGTGTCTCCGCCGGCAGTGGCGACAAGCCACAGGCGGCCTAGCAGACCTAGTGCACGTCTCCGAGCCGCTGATCTCGTCTCTCCGGTGGTGGCTTCAGCGGCCGAACCTGATATTCGGCATGCCTTTCCAGTCACCTCAGCCGGCCCGGGTGCTGACAACAGATGCATCCCTCCTGGGCTGGGGAGCACATTGCCAAGGGGCACGTACTCAGGGCCTCTGGACCACGTGGGAGTCTGCTCAGCAGATCAACTTCCTGGAGCTCAGGGCGATCCGCCTGGCTCTCAAGGCCTTCTCCCACCTGACTTCTCACCAGTCCGTCCTTGTCCAGACGGACAATCAAGTTGCCATGTTCTACGTGAACAAGCAGGGGGGCACGGGCTCCTTCCTCCTTCCGCCGGGAGGCACAGAAGCTCTGCTCTTGGGCCGTCAGTCACGGCGTTCTCCTCAAGGCAGTTTATCTCCCAGGCCAAGAGAATTGCCTGGCGGACAAACTCAGCAGGGTCCTCCAGCCGCACGAGTGGCGTCTGGATCCCTTGGTAGTTCAGAAGCTCTTTCTAAAGTGGGGCCTCCCCACGGTGGATCTCTTTGCCAGTCCTCACAACCGGCAACTTCCTCGCTTCTGCTCTCGTCAGCCACACCCCCTTCGGGTTGCGGCGGACGCTTTTCTACTCTCATGGTCGGGGAGCCTTCTGTACGCTTTCCCTCCCATCCCGCTAGTCTCTCGGACTCTTTTCAAGGTTCTCCGAGACAAAGCCTTCATGATCCTGGTGGCTCCTCGCTGGCCCAGACAGCCGTGGTTTCCACTCCTGCTGCAATTAGCGATGGAGGATCCGTTCCCTCTGGGGTTTCAACCGGATCTCCTCACTCAGGATCAGGGGTTTCTGCTACACCCCAACCTCAGGTCTCTCAATCTAATGGCCTGGCTGCTGAGAGGGTAGTCCTTGCTCCCCTTCTCCTGCCGGCAGAGGTGGAAGAGGTCGTCCTAGCTTCTCGGCGACCTTCTACCCGCAAATGCTATGCCCTTAAATGGCGTCGCTTTTCCGTTTGGTGTACCCAACAGTCTCAGGATCCCTTCTCCTGCCCGGTGTCGGTGATCCTGCAGTACTTGCTATACCTCTCTAATCTGGGACTTAAGTCCAACTCCGTCAAAGTTCACCTCAGTGCTCTTTCAGCACATCATGTGCCGGTGGACGGCAGACCTCTTTCCAGCGACCCTCTTGTAGCGAAGTTTCTCCGAGGTCTCCTTCTACTTAAACCACCTCTGCGCCCGCCAGCGCCTGACTGGGATCTGAATGTGGTTTTACAGCGGATCACCTGTCCGCCTTTTGAACCTATGGCTACCTGTTCTCTCCGTTTTCTTTCTTGGAAAACATTGTTCTTGATAGCCCTCACTTCCGCTAGACGCGTAAGTGAATTGCAGGCCCTCGTGTCTGATCCCCCCTACACTCGGTTCTACAAAAATAGGGTAGTCCTACGGACTCACCCAAAATTTCTTCCAAAAGTGGTCTCCCCCTTTTCACATCAATCAGGAGGTGGTACTTCCAACCTTCTTTCCCAGACCACACTCCAGCCGAGCTGAAACGGTCCTCCATACCCTGGACTGTAGAAGGGCTCTGAACCTCTACCTTGACCGTACGCGGGAGCACCGTAAAGCTGCTCAGCTTTTTGTGTCTTTTGACCCCAATAAATTGGGACTCCCGGTCTCCAAGCGTACTCTGTCCATCTGGGTTGCGGACTGTATCTCTTGGGCTTATGGGGCAGCCGGACTCTCCTTGGAAGGTCGAGTCACGGCTCACTGCGTTCGGGCAAAGGCTACGTCAGTGGCTTACCTCCGCTCTGTTCCGCTGGCAGACATCTGCCGGGCCGCTACTTGGTCTTCGAGCCAGACTTTTGCGGTCCATTACTGTCTCGAGAGGGAGTCCCGCAGGGACAGTGCTTTCGGACAGGCAGTCCTCCGTAATCTCTTCGAGGTCTGAGCAACTCCTACCCTCCATCCCGGATGTGGGCTACCGGTGGGTAATAATTCAGCGAAGATTCTTTCCTTCTGTGCTGCTGAGCTAGAGGGAGCTCATTTTTGTGCTTAGGGTCTCCGGTAGCCTTGAGCTTGGGAGTCCCATAAGTGAGGACTGACTTCCTGCTTGGTCCTGGAGAAAGCGTAGTTACCTGTAACAGGTGTTCTCCAGGAGCAGCAGGAATCAGTCCTCACAACCCTCCCTCCTCCCCGTGGAGTTGCAATCATCTGCTTTAGTTTTTTGCAAATTTTTATGCTGTCTTTTTTAGCTATGTCATCTGACTGGCTAAGATGGCACCCTTGGGCGGGAAGGGGACCGCGCATGCGCGCTGCAATTCCCAAAGGCTTTCTTTGAAAGCTGGGGAAAATTGCTCCGCGAGGGCTCCGTCGGCGCCGACGTCACCCATAAGTGAGGACTGATTCCTGCTGCTCCTGGAGAACACCTGTTACAGGTGAGTAACTACGCTTTTTCAAAAATGTCATTTGAAAAGCACTGTTTCTCCGGGAACAAGCAGGAAGTCAGTCCTCACATATGGGGTGGTGATGGTGCCGACAGAGCCCGCGCTTTTGCATCTACCCAGCTTTCAAGGAAAGCCTTTGGGAGATGCACCAAGCATGCATGGTCCACTTCCTGCCCAAGGATGCCATCTTGCCTCAGTCTCCTTTTTTTCGCAGAGCCCTTCTGATGTCCATTTTCCCCCGGAAAAAGTCGTTGTTTTTTTTTATAGTTAAATTTTGTCCAGTTTGCATACTGGTTCCTTCTCACCCCCGAGCCAGCTTTCCTTGGGTCCGTCTATCCATTTTCTACTTTTTTCATCAAGGTCCATCTTGACCGGCGTTCGCGCCCTTTTTCAGCCGAAGATCTTGGACCCCTGCTGGGAGGCAGGAACCCCCTTTTTCTGATGGCCTCAAGTGGCTCCAAAAAGTGTGACCGGTGTGGCAAAGTTAGGTCACTTATCGATCCATAGGACTGCTACCTCTGATAACTTTGCCAGGAGCATGACGCCACCTGCGAGCTCTGGAGAATAATGACCCCAAATGTCTTAGTCGCCATCAGCAGCAGAAATTTTTTTTTCATAAGTCCAGCTCTGCCCCAGAATGTCCGGTAACACCACGCTCCAGGGCCCCCTCCGATTCCACGGTGCTCTGCGAAGCCAGAGCCTCCTCTGAGTCCCACAGCCGCAGTTCCTCTGAGCAGAAGTCCCCGGAGATGGAGCACTAGAAGAAACCCTCAAAGACCACCTTGGAGGACGGATCTGGGAAGAAGGTGAAATACTGCCCTAGGTCCCTCAGTCCCATGCATGAGTCCGAGGAGTTGGGGCAGGAGCGGCCCTTCAAGTTGCCCCACAAGAAATCGTCTGCTCCCACCGCCCACTGACCGTGGGCCTCCAAGGCCATCCTTTTCAAGAACACCCCCTTGACAGTACAGACACCGGGCCTGAAGTCCTCTGTGCTTGCATCGAAGGCTGCGGAGCCAACTGGCATGGGGACCAGAATGGCAGCCCTAGAGAGCAGTATATCTGCCTTAATGGGCATGCAGTGGGCGTTTATGTCCGGCTCGTCCGGTTCATCTGCCCCAATGACGGGACCCTTGACATCGAGGGCTTCCCCGGACTTCTCCAAAAACAAGCAGGAAGTCAGTCCTCTCATATGGGTGAAGCCAGCACATACAGAGCCCGTGCGAAGCATATCCCCTAGCTTTCAAAGAAAGCCTTTGGGAATGCCACCATGCATGTGTGGTCCCCTTCCTACCTAAGGGTGCCATCTTGGTCAGTCTCCCTGTTTTCCACAGAGCCCTTCGGATGCATGTTCTCTGTACATTGGGAAAATGTTTTCTTCTATTCCGGTTTCCTAGTCCTCTTCCTGCCATCCCAGTGCCCCTGCTTCGGCAGTGGACCCTGGGACTTTATTTTCTTTTTTTCTCCTTTACTTTGTGAGTTTGTATCTAGCGCATTTTCGCGCCCTTTTCAACCACTGGCCGAACCGAAGGTCTTCGACCTTGCAGGGATCCTTTTTACTCCCATGGCCTCCAGTTTCAAAAAGTGTGACAGATACTCCAAAAATATGTGCTTCACAGACACCCATGACTGTTGTGACCTGTGTCTGGGAGCAGACCATAACTCAAAGCTCTGCTCCCTTTGTAAAAAGATGTCCTCCAAGGCTATCCAGAGCCGTAAGCAGAAACTGGATGATATTTTCCACAAGACAGCCCCAGTGTCACCGTCAGTTCCTGCTCCACCGACCTTTCACCTCTGGGGTCCCCCACGGCTGCTCCGTGGCCCCAGCGCCACTCCAAGCAAGGACCCCCCAAAAGGGAGCAGAAGAAGAAAAAGAAGGCCTTGGACTGTCAAGGGCTCTGGACAAGAGTGAGCGTTCTCGTGCTTGGTCCCTTACTTAACCCTCCTCGGCAGTCCCTGGCATCGGAAAAGGAGCAGCCCCGAAAGGTACTTTGTACAGATAGGGAGGCCTATGGCGATGGCTCCCAGTCTCCTAAGAGTCGTCCAGGCGAGGACCCCCTCTCTTCTTTGATGCCCGACCCAGTTACCCCGGTATCAGCGTCACAGGACCCCACTCCTGAGTGGGAGGCCCGAATGCTGGCACTGGAGCGCAGCATTTCTGCCTTTCTTTCTGCCCAGCAGGCGCTAGTGCCAAGCCCTGCTGGCACGTGCCCCGAGACCTCGAGGGTGATGCCTGTTTTGGCTTCCCAGACTGCCATGACAACCCTCTAGAGCCAGGGGCTTCGAGGGATCCCAGCAGAGGTCTCTATCTCTGTCCCAGTTCTCAGATGCGAGATCTTCCCAAGCCAACTCCTCCAACTCCAGAGGGGCTTCGGCTGCGAGAGCCCAGCACGCTTCATGGGCTCTGCTCGAGCAGCCTAGTTCCGAGTCCCCCTCGGAGATTTCAGACTGGGAATCTAATGGGGATACTTCCCCTGAATCCCGGGCTCATCGGGACCTCCCCTAGGATCCTTCCCTGCCCGCTCAGAAGTGGCAGTCGCCTCCCGAGGATACCTCCTTTCTGGAGTTTGTGCGAGACATGGCTCAAGCCCTGGTTTGCTCTGTGCAATCCAAGGAGGAGCCTCATGCAGAGGATCTTAATATGTTACAATACGAGGCCCCGCCGAGGGAATCCCTCACAGATCCGACCCATTCTGACCCGGCTGCTCCTCTGCATGTGGGAGACACCTGCATCTATCTCCATTGTCAGCAAGTGCCTGGACACCATGTACAGGGTCCAGCGGGGGCCTGGCTTTTGGGAAAGTCCAGCTCCCCCATACCTCAGTGGTAGTGGAATCTGCCATGTGGAAGCAGAAGAGCCCAAAAGCCCACTGTTCGGTCCTGCCGGGTAGGGAGTCTCGCGTACTCGATGCCCTCTGGTGAAAGGCCTACTAAGGCTCCATGCTGGCTTGCTGCATCCAGGCATACCAGCTATATATAGGTATATTCCTTCGTGACCTCATGAAGGAAATCTGTGGCTTCCAGGCGAGCCTCGACAGTGATTACTTCCTCCGCTTCCAGTCCCTCCTGAAATCAGTAGGGGACTGTTTGAAGTACCTTTCTAGCGCTGCATACAACAGTTTTGGATCCTCTGCTCAGGTAGCGGCTGCAGGTTTTGGGGCCAGGCGACAGGCCTGGCTTTAGTCCTCGGACCTCGAACAATGAGTCCAGGAAAAGCTGCTTGATGTACCGTGCCTGGGCAAACAGTTGTTTGGCAAACCGATGGAGGACAAAGCAGTGGAGATTGAGACTGAGTGCATAATCCGCACCCGTCTCTCCCAGAAGATCTCTTCCCTCCTGCGGAAGAAGCGGCAGGGCAAAAAGCCTTTCTTTCAGAGGAAGGGTCTCCCCTATCGGGGCTACCCACCTTACTCTCTGGCACTGGCTCTGCCTCAAGGCGGGTAGAGCAAGAGCGGCCACCAAGGCCCGCTTAAGCCAAAGGACCCCAAAAGCCAGACCCCCAGCACCAGCCCAGTCGGCCCCAGGGTTTTGATGCCAGATGCATAGCTGCTCACCCTCCGGTGACCCAGCTGCAAGTGGGAGGGCGCCTGGTCCACTTTGCTCCCTGATGGGAGTCAGTCACCTCTGACACCTGGGTTCTCTAGGTCATCCGGAAAGGTTACCTCCTTCACCTGGACTGACTTCCTCCACCCTTCTGCCCCGCGGAGCCCCCTTGGCTCTCCGTGCAGCAGGTGGTCTTGCGCAGGAGTTTGCCATCCTCCTCGAGGAACAAACAGTGGAAGTTGTCTCACCACACCTTAAGAAATCTCAACAAGTACCTGGTGTGGGAGAGGTTCAAAATGCTCTCCATTGGCGTCTTGCTGCCTTTCCTCCAGCAGGGCGACTGACTATGCTCCTTGGACCTTTGGGATGCGTACGCTCACATCCTGGTCCACCCGAAGCACAGAAAATACTTGCGCTTCAGAGTACAAGGGAATCACTACCAATACAGGGTGTTTCCCTTCGGCCTCGCGTCCGCTCCGTGAGTGTTCACCAAGTGCCTCGCGGTAGCCGCAGCCCACCTTCGGTTTCAGGGCACCTTCGTATACCCTTATCTAGACAACTGGCTCGTTACCGTCCATCTCCTCGAGCACCTCATCTTTGTGGTGAATTACTCTCTCACCTCACTCCAGATCGCTGGAGTTCAGGCCAGTTAGTTTAACTTCAGTGGTGAGTAAATTATTGGAAACGCTGCTGAAAGAGAAAATAGTGAGGTTTCTGAAGTCCAGCGGATTACAGGATCCAAGGCAGCATGGATTCACCAGAGGCAGGTCTTGTCAGACAAATATGATTGATTTCTTTGACTGGGTGACCAGGGAGTTGCACCGAGGGAGAGCCCTAGATGTGTTTAGATTTCAGTAAAGCCTTCGACACTGTTCCTCACAAGCGACTTATAAACAAACTGAGCACCCTAGGGATGGACCCTAAAGTTACTGCTTGGGTTAGAAATTGGTTGGGTGGGAGGCGACAGAGTACAAGGAAATGGAGCTCACTCAGAGGAGAAGGATGTTATCGGTGGTGTGCCCCAGGGATCTGTCCTTGGTCCGATTCTTTTTAACATCTTTGTTAGTGATATAGCAGAAGGGCTTTCAGGTAAGGTTTGCCTCTTTGCGGATGATACCAAAATCTGCAATAGAGTAGACACCCAGGAAGGGGTAGATAACATGAGGAGGGATCTAGCTAAGTTTGAAGAATGGTCTAGAATTTGGCAGCTGGGATTTAATGTTAAAAAATGTAAGGTCATGCATTTGGGCTGCAGCAATCCAAGGGAGCAATACAGTATAGGAGGTAAAGTACTTTTGTCCACTAAAGAAGAGCGGGACCTAGGCGTGGTTGTGTCTGATGATCTTAAAGTAGCTAAACAGGTAGAAAAGGCGACGGCAAAAGCTAGAAGGATGCTTGGGTGCATACGGAGAGGAATGGCTAGCAGAAAAAAGGAGGTGATAATGCCTCTTTATAAGTCTTTGGTGCGACCTCATTTGGAGTATAGTGTGCAATTCTGGAGACCGCACCTTCAAAAGGATGTGAACAGGATGGAGTCGGTGCAGAGGGTGGCTACTAAAATGATTAGTGGGCTTCATTATAAAGCATATGAGGACAGACTGAAGGATCTTAATATGTACACCTTAGAGGAAAGGCGGGATAGAGGTGATATGATTGAGATGTTTAAATACCTCTGTGGCATAAATGTTCAGGGAGAGAGCCTCTTTCAATTGAAAGCAAGTTCTGCTACGAGGGGACATGGGATGAGGGTGAAGGGAGATAGATTCAGGAGTGATATGCGGAAATATTTCTTTACGGAAAGAGTAGTGGATCCGTGGAATAGTCTCCCAGTGGAGGTGGTAGAGATGAGGACAGTAACTGAATTCAAAAAAGCATGGGACAAACACAGAGGATCTCTAAAGGTAAAAAGGGGACTGTTGTAGTTGTTATGGAAGGACAGACTAGGCCATGTGGTCTTTTTCTGTTGTCATATTTCTGTTTCTATCAGTGCGTGCCTTGACACTCAGCCGGCGACAGTCTGCCTCATCGCTCTGGCCTCGGCGGTTCAGCGTTGCAATGCAGTTTTGGCTCGAGTGATGCTCCGGCTTCTCAGCCATATGGGCTCGACTGTCCACATCATCCCCGACGCCTGTCTGCACATGTGAGCTCCCCAGTGGTGACAAGCCATCTCGTCACTCCCCAGCTGTCAGAGTCCCTCGAATGGTGGTGGGCACTGTTCCCTCTAAGCTGTGCGCGTGTGCGCGCGCACACACCTCGCCGAGCGAGCGCACATACTTTACAACAGAGCGCACAAAAATGACAGCTCTGATTCTGATAGAAAACAACACAGACGTCTTACAATTTAAAAGTTATGATTGTAATTACTTGAAGTTTCCTGCTTCATTTAGTAATCGTCTAATTTCATTTAATTTGATTAAAATCAATGTGGTGTACATACTGTATTCTGACGTGTAGTCAAATTTTAAAGTATATAACTCCGAGTGTCGTAATGTGGCGCACAAAAATTTAACCTTCCTTCAAAAGCTGCACACAACTGATATTTTATGCGCACACAGCCTACAGAAAATTAGAGGGAACATTGGTGGTGGGACACCCATGACCTGCTGCAAGGCATGCTTTTCCAGGCTTCACAACACAATGTGGTCTTGACCATGGACGCCTCTCTAGTGGGCTGGGGAGCATACTGCGGCGTGCTCCGCACACAAGGGACATGATCTCTCGGAGTCCTGGCTGCCGATCAACTTCCTCGAACTCTGGCCATTCAGGCACACTGCGTTCACCATCAGATGGTGCTTGTCCAGATGGACAACCGGGTGGCAGTGTTCTATATGATCAAGCACGGGGGCAGCGGCTCTTACAGCCTCTGCCTGGAGGCAGTAGCCTTATGGTCCTTTGCGATCCGCCATGGCATAGTCCTACAGGCTACTTACCCCCCCCCCCCCCCGGGTCAGGACAGCGTTCTGGCGGACAGACTGAGTCTGATCTCCAGCCACATGAATTCGTAGATCCTGTGGTTCTGTGGCCCAGTTCCCCACCCGAGCAGGGAAGCCTCCGATTCCTTCCTGCTGCCGTGGACGCACGGCCTCCTGTACGCATTTCCTCCCACACCGCTCATAGCACGGGCCCTTCTCAAGATTCAGCGGGACGGGACCCTTGGTGATCTTCATGGCCCCGCGGTGGCCTCGGCAACTCTGATTTCCGCTGCTGCTTCACCTCTCATCAGAGCCTCTATTTCCCCTTGGCAGCATGCCGGGCTTGTTGACACAGGAGGAGAGTCTCCTGCTTCACCCGTACCTGAGGTCTCTGTCCCTCACGGCTTGGTGGCTGAGCAGGTCGCGCTAGCCCCTCTTAGTCTCCTGGTGGAGATCGAGGACATACTGCTGGCCTCTTGCAAGGACTCGACTAGGAGGGCCTACGCCTTTAAGTAGCATCGGTTCTCGGTGTGGTGCTTGGAGGTACAGGCTGACCCGTTCTCTTACTCACCCACCTGGTCCTGCAGTATCTGCTCCATCTCTCGTAGGCGGGCCTGAAGTCCAACTCGGTCAGGGTACACTTGAGCGTGATCTCAGCCAACCACCACCCAGTCGAGGGTGGACCCCTCTCTGGCCAGCTGCTGGTTTCCTGCTTCATGCGCAGGCTGCTCCTTTCCAGTCCTCCCATCCGACCGCCTCCGGCAGAGTGGGATCTCAATGTCAGGTGGTTTTTCTGGTAGCCCTCACCTCGACCCAGAGGATCATTGAGCTCCAGGCCCTGATGGTAGACGCTTCCTACACGAGGTTCTATGGGAGCTGGGTGGTTCTCCGAATGCACCCCAAGTTTCTCCTGAAGGTTGTCTCTGATTTTCATCTCAACCAAGAGATAGTGCTACTGACCTTCTTTCTGAAGCCCCACGCTGACCAGGCATCAGCGATCTTCTACACCCTCAACGGCAGGAGGGTGCTCTCCTTCTACCTGCAGTGCACGCATTCCCACCGCATGTCCAAATGGCTCTTCATTTCCTACGACCCTGCCCGTTTGGGGCTCACAGTCACCAAGCGGACCCTTTCCCTCTGGGTGGCGGATTGCATTGCATTTGCCCAGGCTGGGCTACCGTTGCACCGCCGAATCATGGCGCATGGTGTCTGTGCGAGGGCAGTGTCAGTGGCACATCTGTGCTCCATGCCCCTGGCAGACATCTTTCGAGCCTTAACCTGGTCCTCGGCTAACACCTTCGCGATACATTACTGCCTGTAGAGGGAGTCCCGTCAGGACAGTGCCTTCAGCCAGGCCATACGCCGTAATCTGTTCAGGGTTTAGGCAACTCCAGTCCTCCAACCCTCCTTCTGCGGCTATCGGAAGTGTGGTCTTCTGGGGACTTGGGGTTCTCTGGCTGTCTTCGGTTACTAATTTCTGCTCACGGCTCACCGTGGCATTTTTCTGCGGGTCCTCAGTAGCCTGTAGCTGGGGATTCCCATATGTGAGGATTGACTTTCTGCTTGTTCCTGGAGAAAGCGTAGTTACTCACCTGTAACAGATGTTCTCCAGGAACAACAGGAATCAGTCCTCACAACCCACTCACCTCCCCTTGGAGTTGTCCATTCTTTTGGATTTTTATCCTTGCCTGAGCTATGTCATCAGACTAACCAAAATGGCACCCTTGGGCGGGAAGGGTGCCACATGCGTGGTGGCATTCCCAAAGGCTTTCTTTGAAAGTTGGGGAAATGCTCCATGCGGGCTCAGTCAGTGCTGACGTCACCCATATGTGAGGACTGTTTCCTTTGTCCCTAGAGAACACCTGTTACAGGTGAGTAACTGCTTTCGAGCCAGTCCTCAAGTGCCACCGGTCTTGAAAGAGCCCCCAGCCCCAGTCGAGGTCCTGGTTCTGCTCTTCAGGACACCGGTCCTCACCTCCAAGCGCCTGCAGCTCTGACAAACAATATTCCGGAGGTCCTGCACTGCAGAGAATGGTTCTCTACAGAGATGATCGTGTGGCTTTGGACTCAAACTCCGACTTTGAGTCTGAATGGGAGACCAAGGACAGAGTCCCCGGTCACAAGGTGACATCATGACTTGCCCTCGGACTCATTTCCCCCTGCAACATGACACCACTCTCCACCTGAGGACATTGCATTCCTCAATTTTGTGAGGGATATGGCCAAGGCTCTCACCATAGAGACCGAGGCCAAGGAGGACCCGCGAACCAAGGAATTGGAGATACTCCCACACAAGGCACTCCCGAAGGAAACCCTTACGGTTCCAGTGCCCCTGATCCTCGACCACCTCCTCTTCTAGATGTGGGAAGCACCGGTGTTGGTACCAATTGTCAGCAGGCACTTTGACGCCATGTACCTGGTATGCTGGAGCCCTGGGTTCCAAAAGGCCCAGCTCCCCCACAACTCAGTGTTCGTGGAGTCGGCCATGCGCCAGCTTAAGAGCCAAAAAACACACTTGCTGGTACTGCCCGGCTCGATGCTGGCATGCCAAATCCACTTACACCAGCTCTACATCAGCATGAACCTGAAGGAACTATCAAGGGAACTCATGGGATTCTTGGCAGTCTTCAACAGAGAACTCCTACAGAGGTTCAATATCCTAACCTCGGTGGTAAAGGAATGTTCAAAGTTCCTGTCCTGAGCAGCCTATGTTGGCTTCAAGTCATCGGCTAGGGTGGCCGCTGCTGGCATCTGGGCATGATGCCAAACATGGCTGCAGTCGCCTGACCTAGAACAATGGGTATAGGAAAAACTGATTGATTGTCCCCTGCACAGGTGAGAACCTGTTCGGTTAAACCCATGGTGGACAAAGCAGCAAAGATAGAGACAGAGTATTTATCGAGGACCAGGCTCTCGAAAAAGACCTCTGTGTAACTCTGAAAAAAAACCCTGGGGGAAAAGCCCTTCTTCCTGAGGAAGAAAGGGGGCTTCAGTACTACTCCACACTTCCAAGCCTTCTTGGGCACTCAGCAGGCCCAGCAACAAAAAGGTCAGGGACATAGTTGCAAAAAGCCCCAGACACCAGCTCAGGCCCAGCCTGGGGAAGGTTTTTGACTGCCTGGGCACGACCTCTACACCTCCAGTGGGTCCTCTGCTGCCCACAGGGGGGCACCTAGCCCTGCTTGCCCACAGGTGGGCAGTCATCACCACCGATACCTTGGTGTTGTAGATGGTCAAAGAGAGTTACCTCTTCCACCTACATCAGGCACCGCCCCCGTTCTTCCCAGGAGAGTCCACCAGGCCTCTTCTTCACCAGATCCTGCTTCTCACCAAGCTAGCAGGACTACTCCGGGACAAAGCAGTGGAGCTAGTCCCAAAACACCTCTGGGGCACCAGCTTCTACTCCAGGTACTTCCTCGTCCCTAACAGGATTGGGGGCCTCAGGCCCATCCTGGACCTGCGAGAGCTCAACAGGTTTCTGGTCAGGGAGAAGTTCAAGATGCTCTCCCTTGGAACATTGCTGCCATGCCTCCAACAGGGAGATTGACTTTGCTCTTTGGACCTTAAAGGATGCCTACACTCGCATCCTAATCCACCCCAGCCACAGAAAATACTTCTGGTTCATGGTGGGGAGACACTACCAATACAGGGTGCTGCCCTTCGGGCTGGCCTCATCTCCAAGGGTCTTTACAAAGTGCCTCACAGTGGTCTCAGCCCACCTCAGGCTTCAAGGAGCCTTCATCTTCCCCTGCCTGGACGACTGGCTCATAAAGGGGGACACAGCTGCTGAGGAACAATGCACCACTGGACACACCTTAAATGCCCTGCAATACCTAGGGTTTGTCATAAACTACCCCAAGTCCCACCTCACTCCCGCTCAGAGCCTAAAGTTCATAGGGGAGTAGCTGAACATCCTTCAGGCAAAAGCTTTCCTCCCTCAGGAGAGGTTAGTATGCCTCAGGAAACTAACCAGAGGTGCAGTGGTGCAGGGTACTACCCGCTCAGGTTCTCCTTGGCCTGCTGGGACATATGGCCTCCGTGGTCCATGTGACCCCCAGATGCCCACCTACACATGAGAGCAGTCCAGTGGTGCCTCTGCTCTCAGTACACCCAAGCAGGCTCAGGGACAGGGTGCGCATGACCTGCCAGCTGGCAGACTCCCTTGGACGGTGGCAGAATCCAGGTCACCTTTAGGCTGGGATGGACTTCCACCCCCCCCCCCCCGAAAGTCCTCATCACGGACGCCTCTCTAATGGGCTGGGGAGCGCATTGCAGGAGGCTTCAGACATAAGGCTGCTGGTCCCAGAGGGAATCCAAAATGCAAATCAACCTGCTGGAAATCAGGGCTATATTCCTAGCCCTCAAAGCTTTCAGCCACTAGCTACAGTACCACACAGTGCTGATCCAGACAAACAATCAGGTTGCGATGTTCTGTGTGAACAAATGGGGGAATGGGGTCGTACCCCCTCTGCCAGGAGGCGGTAGCCCTTTGCTCTTATGCCACATGCAGAGGGATGCTCCTGAGGGCGGTCTACCTCCCGGGCCAGGACATTATCTTAGCAGACAAGCTGAGCAAGGTACTCCAGACGCATGAGTGGTGCCTGGATGCAGCAGTAGCCTCATGGCCATTCCAACTCTGGGGCATCCCAGTGATGGCTTTGTTCACCAGTCTGAACAATGCACAGTTGCCCCATTTCTGCTCCCACCAGCTGCACCCGTCTCGGGTAGCGGTGGATGCTTTCCTCATCCCATGGTCGGAAGACCCCCTCCCCCCAGCACTGCTGATAGCCAAGACCCTGTTCAAGGGTCAACGCGACAGAGCCCCTCGGTGGTCCAGACAGCCCTGGTTCCCACTGCTTCTCTCATTGTCGACGGTACCACCGATCCCCTTGGGCCGAATCCCAGAACTACTCTCACAGCAGGGCACTCTCCTACACCCAAACTCAAGGTCCCTATCCTACACCCCAACTCGAGGTCCCTCTCACTCATGGCTTCGCTGCTGAAAGGGTAGCATTAGTCCCCGTCAACCTTCCATGGGACATGGAAGACATTCTCCTGGCCTCAGAAGGCCTTCACGAGAAGGGTGTATGCCTTCAAGTGGCGATGTTTCTCACTGTGGTGCACAGAGAAACGGACGAACCTGTTTTCCTGCTCATTGAAAGTGGTACTCCAATACCTACTCCACCTATCACAGGCGGGACTGAAGTCCAACTCAGAGTACACCTAAGCGCCATCATGGCCCATCACCACTTCATCGAGGGGAAGCCCCTCTCAGCTGAGCCCCTTGTGTCTCTGTCCCTATGGGGCCTCATGTTGTCCAAACCCTCTGTCCGCCCTCCAGCAGTGGAATGGGACCTTAATGCAGTGCTCTCGCAACTCACTAAGCCTCCATTTAAACTCTTAGCTTCCTGCCACCTGCAATATCTCTCCTGGAAGGTCGCCTTCCTGTTAGCACTTACATCAGCTCGCAGTTAGTGAGCTCCAGGCTTTGATGGCAGAGCCTCCTTACACGAGGTTCTACAAGAACAGGGTGGTGCTCTGCACACACCCAAAGTTTCTGCCAAAGGAAGTCCTCCTTCCACCTCAGTCAGGAGGTGGTGCTCACCACCTTTTTCCCAGGCTTCACGCCAGCAGGATGGATACCATTCTCCATACTTTGGATTGCAAGAGAGCCCTATGCTCCTACCTGCAGTGGACCCAGGGCCATCCCAAAGCTCAACAGCTTTTCGTATCCTATGTCTCCAGCCATCTGGAGCTCCCAGTGACTAAGCGAACTCTGTCCACCTGGGTGGTGGTCTGCATTACCCTTGCCTGTGAGCAAGCGGGAATCCCACTAGACTAGAAAGCCATGGGTACCTCCATGGCCAATCTACATTCCGTCCCCATGATGGAAATTTGCCAGGCCACCACCTAGTCTTTGGTCTATACCTTCGCAGCTCACTACTGCCTGGAGAGGAAGTCCCAGTGGGACAGCGCTTTCAGCCATGCAGTACTCTGTAATCTTTTCAGGGTGTAGGCAATTCCTGCCCTCCGATTCTTCTGTGTTCAGGCTACTGGAGTTCACTGGACACTTGGGTCTTGCAAGAGTCTCTCCCTCAGGACTCAGCTGCTGCTGGTCACAGCTCTCCCTTTGCAGGTTGCCATGGTATTTTTCTTTTGGTTACAGGTTCTCAGTAACACTCCTCCCTCCTCCCTTTGAAGTTGCTTCTTTACCATCTTTTATTTTTGCTTTCTTGGCTATGTCATTAGACTGAGGCAAGATGACATCCTTGGGCGGGAAGTGGACCACGCATGCATGGTGCGTTTCCCAAAGGCCTTCCTTGAAAGCTGGGGAGATGCTTCCACGCAGGCTCCATTGGTGCCAACGTCTCCCCATATGTAATAACTGATTCCTGCTGTTCCCAGAGAGCACCTGTTACAGATGAGTAACTGCGCTATATCCTTCCATGTTTCTACCTTATTCTCTGTTTTGGGAGGGGGGGGGTGGTTAGACCAGCATGGAATAAGTTTGATTTTTATGATGGGTCCACTTCTATTTTGGTGATGTAAACTTGGTTCAAACATTTTATTTTGTGTCTCAGTAGTCCCCTCTTCCGTTGGTGGCTGCAATAGTATCTCGGGCACAAGGCATGAAAATTAAAGTTCTGAATGTTCTTCCTCTGTATTGTTCCATAGTGCGATTGCATCTTGAATATTGTGTGCAATTCTAGTCGCCGTGTCTTAAAAAGGATATAGCATTATTAGAAAAGGTACAGAGAAGAGCCACCAAAATGGATAAGGGATGGAAGGATACCCGTATGAGGAGAGGCTAAAAAGGTTAGGGCTCTTCAACCTGGAAAAGAGATGGCTGAGGGGGAAATATGATAGAGGTCTATAAATTAATGAATGGAGTGGAATGGGTAAACGTAGATTGATCAATTGTTTCATCAAAATATAGAAAGACTAGGGGACATGCAATGAAGTTACAGTGTAACCTATTTAAGACAAATAAGAGAAATTTTTTTCACTCAACGTGTAATCAAACTCTGGAATTTGTTACCGGAGGATGTAGTAAAAGCTGTTAGTGTATCTAGGTTTAAAAAAGGTTTGGACAAGTTCCTGGATGAAAGGTCCATAAATCATTATTAAATGGGACCTGGGAAATCCACTGCTTGCCACAATACAAGCATTGTGGAACCTGTGTCCTCTGGGGAAACTGCTAGGTACTTGTGACCTAGATTGGCCACTGTTGGGAACAGGATACTGGGCTTGATGGACCTTGGTCTGACTCAGTATGGCATATTTTATGTTCTTATGTACTCCAGGGGGCATTCAGACATTCTTATGCAGTATAAATTTAAATAATGCACATGAAGCAATGTGTATCATATGTGTGTGTTTAATTGCTGATGCATGCTTTTATTAAAAGAAATTTGCAGAATATATGCTTTAAAGTTCTATCATGTTTTTTAGTAAATCAGTAATTCAGTTTGTAGGAAAATGTTACAGAAACAAATACTTTCCAAAGTGTGTGATTTGATTTTCATTTGGAAGACCCAACTAAAGTTGCTACATGTGCTTGCTTACTACCTAAATGTTCCCTGAAAACTTGTGCAACATGATTTTGAGCCGTATCTACCTCCACCGACAGTCTCTGTGATCTGAGGATAAATTATTTTGATGCCTTCTCCTGGTTTATTAAACTGGGATAGGGTGATCGTAAAAAAACAAAGCCATTCATCATCTTTAGAAGCCAGAAATGCTATCCACTCCAAAGATAAACTGCATATTTGCTTCTGATATCCCATAATTGCTAGTGCATTGGGACCATAGTTCAGTGCAAAGCTTTGTGTTTATCCAGATGATTGCACAATGTTGTATTGTAGCACCCTGCATCCTTGGATCTCATTTTAGCCTAGCTGACGTGCCTTTATAATTTAGATCTGTGTGACATGCATCATTCATTTGATGGCGAAGCACTTTGTCAGAGACATGCTAACTTGCTCTAATAGTGGGCTCTCCAAATTGTTTGTTCTGTTATTTTTTATGCATGCATTTTGTTTTATTTTAGGACAAAAACCGTTGATCCTGTAACATGGAGGATTGTCTTCACACTTCTTCTGAAAATCTTTCCAAACTGGTTAGTTGGGCTCATAGCCATGGCACCATTTGTAGCCTCATTCCCAATCTGAAGCACTTGCTTTCTGAAGGGTCTCGTGGTAACCTGACAGCCATGTGGGGTTGTAGTGCTGGCCATGCTTACCACTGGCCATTGACTGCCACATGCAGAGCTGGGTCCCAGGAGAGAGTATGCTTCCAGGACAACAGAAGCTTCAACTCGGATAGCCCCAGCATCATAGGGATTCCCTCAGAAACGCAAACCAGCCCACTGGAGAGATACCCTGGACGATCAGGGAAAGCGAAACTAGACTGCAGCCGAACTAGAGACTCCTGTGATTTCTCCTACTGCAGTGAGCCCTCAGAGATGGATGAAACTGTGGAAGAATATGAAGATGAAAATACGCTGTTTGACATGGTATGTGAATCTTCAGTGACAGATGAAGATAGTGACTTTGAGCACCATGCTCAAAGATCTCCAAACATTTCCCGTAAAAGGCCTGGAGCAGGCCCATTGTCAGCTCTTCCAGGATCCCAACCTCAGGTCATGGACGAAAGCAGTAATGATGTTATTGTCAAAAAAATTAAGCAGGAGATTCCTGAGGATTATTATATTGTTGCTAATGCAGAACTTACTGGTGGTGTGGATGGACCTGCCTTATCACTGACACAAATGTCAAAACCCAAGCCTCATACGCCTGTTGGCCCTTCCTATGTAGGGACTTCAAAGCCTACCACTCTTATAGCAGCTTCTCTTGGTGCTGAACGAGAACTGCAGAGTGTATCTGCTTCTTCACCTGTTGCCCCAAGAACTTCAGTTCAGAAGCCTGCCAGGACATCTTTAACTCCCCCAAACAGAGGACCAGCTAGCACTTCTGGTGCCAGCCAGCAGATGGCAATGCAGATGCCAGTCAGCACATCTACTACCACCACCAGCCAGCCGATCAGCATTCCCTTATCAGCTCTGCAGCTTCCTGGACAGGAGGAGCAAACTGCTGTGTCAGAAGAGCTACTGCTACCTGCACCTAAGCAGGCTGCATCCTGTGAAGTAGCACGGTCGCCTTCAGTTAGCACAGAGCCAGAGGTCAGCTCGAGTCAGCAGCAGCCCATCGCCCCGAATGTCAGCACTGAGGCAACTGCACAGACACTGCCAGGTATGGAAGTTTGTGTTACTTCTATATACTGATTGATTTCTATGCACCCTATTAGAAAGGGGCGATCTGAATGTTTAGCAGTAAAATTCTGTGTGTTTGGCATTTAAACATGTCTCTAGCAATTTCCTGGAAAGCTAGTACTGCTTGTTAAATAGTTGCTTCAAAAAGGTCTATGTAACAACTGCTCTAAAATAAATTGGCAGAGAATATGTATGAAGTCTTTGCTGGATTTAAAAGGTGGAAGGTGAGAAAGGAATGAGTTTTGTTGTTTTTCATTTGCTGGGGTGCAGTAAGCCCCAGTACAGTCAAACTTCGGTTTTCGTATGATTCGGTTTTCGTTGACTTTTTTCGTCAAGATTTTGTCCCAGTTTTCGTATATTGTCTCGGTTTTCGTACAGTTGAAAATGGAGCACCATCTTGTGGCCAGAAGTGGGATTTTCTTTATTTTGATTCTCTTGATTGTCTTCCATATGCCAACAAGTCTTCAATAAAGGTAAAAGTGATGTTAAATGTTCATTTATCCATTTCATTAGTCATTTATATTTATTTCTCATTGTTTTCTGTATGTAAAAATATAGTTATCTATAAAATGTATTTTTTGTTAATATTTTTGGGTGTCTGGAATAGATTAATTGGGTTTACATTATTTCTTACGGGAAATATTGCTTCAGTTTTCATACATTTGGTTTTAGTCAGACTTTTTCGAACGGATTAATCACGAAAACCGAGGTTCCCACTGTACCTTAAAGATGGACTGGAGAACCTATAACCATCAGTCTGATTTTCAAATAAGCAAAAAAATAGAAAAAAGTATACTAAAGTTGTTATCCTGGGAGAACCTGATGGCCACAGAACAATTGCATGGCACTAATCTGGGATTGAGTCTTAGATCAGAACTTTAAAGATTGTCTTGTAGCCCTTTTGGAAAATGATACTCATCGAATTCTGGTGATTGTGATTTTTTTTTTAAAGTTGGTTAAAATCTAAATTAAGAGGAGTTTTTTATTAGCTTTTTTTCTAGTACATTTAATAATAATTCTAAGAGAGGGCATAGTGATATAGAAAGGAATAAGTTTCATCTTGAAATTGAGATTTTGGGATGTTTTTCTCCTGCCTGCTAAAAATTGGCTTATCTGTTTGCTTTAGGGCAGTATTAAAAAAAAAATGCAGGGTGACTGATGTTACCACATTAACAAGTCTGCTGCATAAAATGTTTTCTTGCTGTTCAAAGCAATATGGACTGATGGGATTCTTGCTTGATCCTATATTAATATATTACAGATAAAGGCCCTTATTCACAAAAGCATATTTAACTTGCACTAAATTGACTTGTTAAGTTTTTTTCTTAATTCTTTATTGAATTTGCAGTGTATTCCAAACATAACCACTTGTGTCAGAAAAGTGGAATAAACAGTGTGTTTATGTCAAGTTTAATATAGGTTAATGCATGTATTAATTAATACAGTCTCAAATTTAATATTACAAATTCATAAAATACCCAGTGTGGCCATGTTTCAGTGCTTTTGCCTGCATCAGGAGCCATAACTTCAAAATGTACAAACAACAAACATTACATTTCATTCAGCCAAAAAGTCTAAAAGGACCATATTTCAAACTTCCATATGAAAGTTATTATTCAAAAGAGAACTTTTTAAATATGTAGACACTTTTATATAAAATACTTTATATAAAAAGAGAGCAAGCCGTCACTAATCCCATTGTTTGACTGTACCTTCACAATTAGAGACATCACTTCAGTCAACTTAGAATTTTTTTTTAAATATGTGTATGTTTCATCTTAAGTTAAAACATTGTATGTTAGTGGCAGTTCACAAGTGGTCTTTCAAAACGTCTCTTATCCAGTCGTCATCTGAATGATTCTATCGTCTCTATTCCTATTTGTTTCACCCCATTATTACATTTCCTTAAACTAACTTAATCTCATTTATTATGCTCAAGAATGGCTTTCTAAGTTAAGAGCAATAAATACTGTGTTAACAGAGCTTCCAACTGCCAGCAACTTTTAAGAGGGTATTTCCCTGCTGACATGTGCACCGGTCACTGGTACATTTAATCTCTACTTGGTGTCTTACAACTTGGCAGTTTCACAGCACTTCCCAATGCCATTTTTTAAAGGCAAAATTGAACTTACAATTAGTTTTGACAACAGTTCCATCACCAATCTCAACCCCAACCCCAACCAAAAATTGCTTTAACCGAACCCCACTGCTTAAATATCAACTCCATCACCCCTTCAGCCCTCAAGGCTTTGATAGACCGGCCTTAAAATAACAAGCCTTCAATCTCCTTATGAAACTCCCCTCCCCTCCTCCATCTGTACACTTATGAATTGCTTCTGGCAAAACATTCCACCTTGCCAGTACAGCTACTGAGTCGTCAGCCTCTGAGCGCATTTCTTAAGTTATTCTATAAACTCAAAGCTCATAGTTGTTGTTGCTGTAGAAAGGGGATTGCCTTGAATAAGAGTAAATATATTAAATGGAATAACTCATCTCTTATGAAATAAAAGATCTAATTGGAATATCTTTTTGTTACAGCACATATATATATATATAAAATTTGTTTATGTATGTTCATGTTTGATTGTATTTAATGTGAGTTATTAAATGTTTAGTCATTTGAGATCATGTTTCATTTAAATCCGAAGAGCATAAAGTCTTAATTGAATCCCCTGAATGGATTTTTGATAAGGTTGATTCAAACTAATTAGTAAAAGCCAGTATAATAAAATATATTGATTTGGAAAGTTTATGTAAGATTGCTTGTTTAAACAATATAGAATGCAATTAGTTTTAAACTCTGTTTAATTTTTAAGATATTGAAATTTGAATCAAAATCATAAGAGGTCTTTAAAGATGTTTTAAATGATATTTAATATCGTGTTCATGTCATAAAACGGTAACTTATATCCACGTTGAAAAATCAATATATATGGATATGCCTTTCAAATACTAAATTAATTTTATGGAAATAGTATTTTGACATCTATCTTTTTATTCAAATCAATCCTTTCTATAAGAAATAAAAATTATCAGCTTTGTGTTAGTAGAATAACTTTTAGGGTAGTGTCCCTTTAAAAAAAAAAAATGTTGGAAGGTGCTTTTGCTCATTCGGACTGCGGGAAATCCTTTTTAAAGATGCTGGCAGTTGATGAAAGCATCTCTTTGTACCGGACTCCGAATATAGCTTCCTTTAGGTCTTGTCAGAACTAATGGTAATTTTGCCCTTTTTTTAATGATATCAGAAAGTGCTCTGAAACTGCCAATCTGTAAGACCTCAAGTAGAGATTAGAAGTGTCAGAGGGTCCAGAGAAATCCCTTCTCCCCCCTTTTTGATGTTTTTAGCTGTTGAGAGAGCTCTGTTAGGAGCATATCTCCAGTAACAAGCAGGAATGTAGTCTTCACATATGGGTATCGTCGGTACCGACGGAGCCTGCGCAGGAACACTCCCCAGCATCCAATAGGAAAGCTTTTGGGAGCATCCCACAGTGCCTGCTTGCTGCCTTCCCGCCTTTCCAACTGTCCCTCTCCAGTTCTTCATTTTCCGCGGAGCTGACAGGTTGCATACCCTGCCACCGCAGAAAATTTTGTCTTTAATCTTTGTTTTTGTGGTCGTGTCTGCCTTCCCTTGATGCTATACCGGTACCACCGGTTCTTTCTTCTAAAAAAAAAAAAAAAACCCACAAAAAAACCTATAGTTCCTGAAGTGGTTTACTTCAGGAACTTTTTTTCCTTGGTGTTAGGCGCCATTTTGGGCACTAGGCCCAATTTATTTCCTTAAAAATGGAAAAACCTACTTCAGGTTTTAAGAAATGTTCTAAATGTGGTGGTACCATTTCTGTCACAGACACCCATGATTGGTGTCTCAAATGTTTAGGTCCTGACCACTCTGTTTCAGAGTGCCTCTCCTGTGGAATGATGTCAAAAGGGGCCGGCAGAACCGAGCTGCTAAACTTAGCACCCTTTTTCCCTCAGACGTGGCGTCTGTTGCATCGACATCCTTCAGGGCCTCATCTTCTTCCCATGGATCTCAGGTAACTAAACATAAATCTAGCCGGTCCTCAAAGTGTAGATCTCCTAAGTATCAAGATGCCCCTGGCGTTGCCATTGAGGAATTTTCACTGGCAAAACTGCCCCAGCGGGAGGCTTCGGCTTCCAAAGCATTAACGGTGCTCCAGGATGTTCTTGAGGCCTCAACCTCGGCAGAACTACTGGCACCATGCTCTGGGGTTCTGGCCGCTTCTACCGGTACCGACACCCAAGCATCGGCAGCATCGATAGAGCAGAGATTCCTTGCTATCGAACACAGTCTAGTGGCTCTTCTCACGGCTTTGGTACCATTGAAACCACTTCAGACACTTCAACCGATACCGGTACAGACTGCATTGACATCGGGTATGACACC
Organism: Ichthyophis bannanicus; assembly: GCA_033557465.1. Taxonomy (NCBI): domain Eukaryota; kingdom Metazoa; phylum Chordata; class Amphibia; order Gymnophiona; family Ichthyophiidae; genus Ichthyophis; species Ichthyophis bannanicus. Next base: position 674,301,550 of record CM066032.1, on the reverse strand, counting down.
CATACCGAGTCATGCGTCTCTCTCTGGCATTGACAGATCGGTACCTGAACAACCCGATACCGACTCAGATTGATACCGGTACCATGCTTTGCATGATCACCGGGATCAGAGATATTTTGAATCCTCGAATGAGTCTGAAGACTCTGCCAGTACCAGAGTACTTATCCCCGAGGATTCCTCTTCTCCTCCGCGCAGAATGTCTCTGCCAGAGGATATGTCCTTTCAGGACTTTATCCGTGATGTGGCCCGAGGCCTTTCCATCACAGTAGCTCCTGAAAAAGAGCCTAGGGCAAAGGAGTTGGAAATCCTCCAATACCCTAAGGCTCCCAAAGAGGCAACTACTCTGCCTATTCATGAGATCTTACATGATCTTATGCTAAGGATGTGGGAAACACCTTTTAACCACATCTCCTCATTCTAGAAGACTCGATACCATGTATCGAGTTCCACCTTTTCCTGGCTTTCAAAAAACTGTTACCACACCATTCAATGGTGGTGGAATCTGCCATGAGAAGGATGAAAAGTGCAGAGAGACATGCATCCAATCCTCCAGGTCGTGAATGTAGGACTCTTGATGCCTTTGGGCGTCGATGCTTCCATGCTCTCAACTAGGATCAGTTCCTATATCTTGTATATGGGAATGTTCCTTAAAGAGGTCACAGGGGACTTGGAGCTTATGAGCCCCCTTCTTCCTGATGACAAAAGACAAGACTATCTCACTCTTGTCAAACATGCTCAAGATGTTTCCAAGTTTGTTAATCGTACAGCCTTTGACTGTTTTGTGTGCATAAGCAGAACCTCTGCTATTGCCATTGGTGCACGTCGGATCGCCTGGCTTCAGGCATCTGACTTGGAAATTTGGTTACAGGATAAATTAGGAAACATTCCTTGCACAGGAGAAAATCTCTTTGGCAAGAATTGGCAGGAGAAGGCTAATGAAATAGATGCTGACAATCTCACATTGGATAGATTGTCCAAATCTACAGCCGATCCTGCAAAGAAAAGATCTTCTAAGAAACCATTTTTCAATAAAAAAGAAATTTTATCCTTCCTATACCCAATAGGGACACTGTCCAGGTCAGACTGCCCAAAAGGGACAGCAGCAACAACCTAGACAACAAAAGAAGCCAAAAGCTGCAAAACCTCAGCTAGCTCAGCCTCCTCAGGGGCTTTGACTCCTTTCTAGAGAACTTTGCCTTCCTGCCCCTGAAGGGTCCAGAACCCTTAACCATCCCAGGCAGATTATGTCATTTTGCCCACAGATGGTACCAAATAGCAGAAAATTGGACTCTGTCCATTGTATGAGAGGGGTACAAGCTTCATTTTCACAGCCTGCCCCCTCCTACAATTATAAGACAGTTCAATTCTCAGACCTCTCTCTACAATCTCTTAGGTTGAGAAGTCACAATGCTCCTTGCTCAAGGAGCAATAGAGGAAGTACCCATTCCCCATCAGGGTACAGGGTTCTACTCCCCCTATTTCCTTATTTCAAAGAAAACAGCAGGACACTGACCCATTTTAGACCTCAGAGAATTGAACAAATATCTGTTCCGAGAGAAGTTCAAAATTTTCTCTCTAGGAACTCTGCTGCCATACCTTCAAAGTCAGGATTGGCTTTGTTCTCTGGATCTCAAGGATGCGTATACTCATATTCTCATCCATCCAAATCACAGGAAATTCCTCAGATTCCTGTTTCAGGGAAAGCACTACCAATACAAGGTTCTTCCCTTTGGCCTGGCTTCTGCGCCAAGAGTGTTCACAAAATGCATGGCTGTGGCAGCAGCATTTCTCTGCACTCTGGGAATATTCGTCTTCCCTTACTTAGACGACTGGCTCATTCAAGCCCCTACAGTGCCAGAAGTCAGCTCTGCTCTGTCTTGCACAATACGAATCCTTCAGTATTTGGGACTGGTCATAAACCTCCTAAAATCCAATATTGCTCCCACTCGGTCCCTAGAGTTCATAGCTCATCTGGATACCAGACAGACAAGGGCTTTCCTTCTGCAGCCCCGCTGTCTTCGCATAGTACAACTAGCTTCCCAAGCGGTGCTCAAACCTTATCTCACTGCTCGGGAAATGCTACAATTGCAAGGCCACATGGCCTTCACCGTGCATGTGGTTCCTTATGCTCGCCTCCATATTCGAGTGGCCCAATGGACTTTATCCACTCAGTGGACACAGGCCTCAGGTTGCCTGTCGGACAAAATAACAAACTCAGACCGTCTTATTTCGTCCCTCCAATGGTGGCAATCGCCCAGAAACCTTCTGGTGGGGTCTTCTTTCCAGAACCCCTATCCCAAGCCACCCTAACAGATGCTTCACAGGTGGGATGGGGAGTCCACCTTCACGATCTCTCTACCCAGGGTACCTGGATTCCACAGGAAGCCTGTCTTCCTTATCGTCACTCCAGTCCAGTCCCTTTACTTCTGGATTACGCAACCCTTCCAGCAGCTTTGAGGCTGAGCCCAACCTTTTTGGGGATGGAGCGGTATAAATACCACTGGGACCACCCACCAACTCCAGTATTCTCAGCCTCCAAGCAGCTGGAGGGTTCCGTAAGTCTAGGGCTTACTGGAGTTCTACCTTCTCCTAAATTGGCTAGTTTTTTGTTTTTAGCTTCTTATTTTGGTTAGGGAACTTATCTTGTGTTTTTTATTTCTCCTTCTACTGTGTCTTTAATTTTCTCTGCAGTCTCTCCTCCACTCCTTCCTCCCCCCTCCCCCCTCCTCCTCCCCATCTTGGCTGGGTCGGGGACCGGAGGGGATGCTTTGATTGCCTGCTACAGCGAGGAGGAACAGACAGTTCTCCTTTCGCTGCTGGTTCTGACTGCACTGTCCAGCCCTCTACGAGTACCTGCCCTGCCTCGCGCCGAAGCCCCCGAGGTGGCTGAGCGCTGGAGGCAACGCCGCGAGAGTGATTTATCCTCCAAACCCCCCCCCCCTTCCCGGAGCAGCGGGGCGCGGAGGCGAGATCCGGAGCCGCGAGCTCAGCACCTTCAAAAGCGGCGGCGTCCCTCGCTGATCGGGACGCGGATTCCAGCCCCCTTTCCCGCGGCGGCCGCGGGGTTAAAGCAGCACAGAGGGCAGACTCGCGATCCTCCGTTCCGGTCTCCACGTGGTCGCGGCCTACCACGTGTTGAGCCAACGGAGAGGAATCGCGGAGCTGGGCCTGATAAACAGCAAGAAGATCCAAACTGCAAGTAGCCTAATTGACAGGATTTGTTTAACTTTTCTTTAATTTTAATTTAAGTTTAATTTTAAGTTCAATGCTATCTTGTTTCCTCCGGGATTTCTGGCCTTAGCTTGTGGAGGGGAGAGCACTTTGAAAGCCTTTTGTGCCCCCCTTTCTCCCGCAGCGGTATTGCACAGTTGTTTTTTGTTTTCTGGATACAGTTTATTGCTTAGGCCTAGGCACTTAAGCATCTTCTTAGTAAGCCTCCTGGAGAGCATGACTGGCAAATCAAGGTGTCCATCCTGTGGCACGCGGAGGGGCACTTCCTCGGAGGCAGGAATCTGCAGGGGTTGTGCTGCAGTGGCTACCTCCGTGAAGCAAGAAATTAGCTTGTCCATGGCCCAGGTTTCTCAGGGGTCCGGGGGACTCCCTGGAGGGGGAGGTAGGGTCCCAGTTTCCGCCTGCTACTCGCTCAGAGGTACTCCCCCCCCCCCCCTCTGTCCCTCCCCCCCCTCTGTCCCTCCCCCCTCTTCCCACCGGGGAGGGGGGGGTCGGAGATCTCTTCTCTCCTGATTTTGTTCTCTTGCTCCACCAAGCCTATTGCATGCGCAAGCAGGGGCTTGGGGCAGGGGAAGCGGGCCCGCCGGCAGAAGCCAGGTTAGCCAGACCTATGAGGGCAAGCGGTCAGGATTCAGGGATACCGCTGAAGCGCTCCAGGCTAATGAGTGAAGAAATCCTCACATCCCTTTCCCAGGGCACGCCAGAGGAGGAGGGCTCTGAAAAGGATTTAGAGGAGGAAGAAGAGGAGCTGGAAGAGGGGGAGATCCTGGAGGAGGACCATTCTCGCATAGTTAGAGTTTTTCGTCGGGAGGAGCTCCCTGCCTTAATCAGTCCCTAAAAGCCCTCAACGTAGCCTCAGACATCCCAGCAGAGGACGAGGCGTTGGAGGATCCCTTAATCCAGGCCATCAGGAGGTCCCAGAAAGTTTTCCCTGTCCACAGGGTGGTGCGTCAGATGATACAGGAGGAATGGGATCAACCAGAGTCAGGTTTGAGAGGGGTCCGAACCATGGCTCGCCTCTACCCTCTTCCAGAGTCAGACAAAGAGCTGCTGAAGTCCCCCAGGGTGGATGCAGCGGTATCAGCAGTTACTAAGAAGACGACTATCCTAGTTGAGGTCGCCACGGCCTTAAGAGATGCTCAAGACAGGAAGTTGGATACACTCCTGAAACAAGCCTTTGATGTAAGCGCTCTCGCCTTGCAGGCCTCCGTGTCAGGAGCTTGGGTGGCTCGGGCCTGTTTAAGGTGGGCACAACAGATCCAGGCAGCAGAGGGCTCAACGGGCGAATCACAGGCCAACTCGGCTAGGGTGGAATCCGGAGCAGCCTACTTGGCGGATAGTCAGTATGACCTCATCAGAAGCCTAGCCAAGAACATGGCCTCGGTGGTGGCGGCTAGGCATTATCTGTGGCTACGGAATTGGGCAGCGGATGCTTCCTCGAAGGCACGCCTGAGTCGACTTCCCTTTAAGGGGAAGCTGTTATTTGGAGAGGATTTAGAGAAGTTAGTTAAGGACCTGGGTGAGTCTAAGGGAGGCAGGCTTCCAGAAGATAGACCAAAGCAAGGGCGCACCTTACCCCCAGTACGTACCCAGCCTAGGGACTCGCAGAGGTTTCGCCCAGCCAGGTCAAACCCTTTTCCCAGGGGCCGTTTTCCCTCGAAGGGACAAGGTTTCACAGGGTTTCGAGGAGCAGGTCGAGGTTTTGGGGCATCCTCCTCCTCGGGATCCAGAAAACAATGAGATGACGGGGGGTCCAGGAGGGAGGGCGGCCAGTAGGCAGACGCTTAAGGCTGTTTCTTCCCGCCTGGTCCCGAGTCACGTCCGATCAATGGGTCCTAGAGGTGATCAGAGAAGGCTATTCTCAAATTTGCAAAACAAATACCTCCGGCCTTTGTTCAGTCTCCCTGCTGTTCTTCTACAAAGAGGGCGGCGATAGAGGCAACTCTCGCTCGCCTAATAGCGCTCGGGGCCGTGGTCCCAGTCCCACCAGACCAGTGCGGCTCGGGTCGGTACTCGATTTACTTCGTGGTACCAAAGAAGGAAGGGTCCTTTCGACCGATCCTGGATCTAAAACAGGTCAATCGCTGCCTCAGGGTACCACACTTCCGGATGGAGACCCTACGTTCAGTCATAGCAGCCGTGAGGGGCGGGGAGTTCCTAACGTCCCTCGATTTGACAGAAGCCTACTTGCATATCCCGGTCAGGAAGTCCCATCAACAGTTTCTGAGATTCGCAGTACCAAGAGGCCACTTTCAATTCCAGGCCCTACCCTTCGGCCTAGCTATGGCTCCCAGGACGTTCACCAAGGTGATGGTGGTAGTAGCGGCCTTCCTTTGGAAGGAGGGAATATTAGTGCACCCTTACTTAGACGATTGGCTGATCCAGGCAAAGTCGGAAGAGGAAAGTCACTCGGCGACGACCAGAGTGATCCAGGTTCTAGAGGAGTTGGGGTGGGTCCTCAATCGTGCAAAGAGCAGGTTGACTCCCTCCCAGGAACTCGAGTACCTCGGGGCAAGATTCGACACCAACAGGGGCAGAGTATTCCTGTCACGAACAAGATCAAGGGAGCTAAGGCTTCTAGTCACGCAGTTTCTAGGCAGACGAAACCCCTCAGCGTGGCATTACCTTCAGGTTCTGGGAACAATGGCGGCTGCGATAGAGGTGGGTACCATGGGCCAGGGCCCACATGCGGCCGTTGCAGCGGGCACTATTACGTCGGTGGTCCCCCCCAACATCATCCTCTGTCACTGCAGTTACCTTGCGCTCCGCGGACCAAACAGGCACTCCACTGGTGGCGGTACCCAAGGAATCTGGATCGCGGGATGCCCCTCAAACCTCCTCAGTGGTTACTATTGACGACGGATGCCAGCCTGTCAGGCTGGGGAGCACACTGCGAGGACCAGTTCGTCCAGGGTCACTGGACACCGTTGGAATCGCAATGGCCCATCAACAAACTGGAATTGCAGGCCATCACCCTAGCGCTCAAGGCTCTCGAGGCCTTAGTGCAAAAAAGAGCAATTCGCGTTCTCTCCGACAATGTCACCGCGGTGGCCTACATCAACCACCAGGGAGGCACCAGCAGCCCCGCCTTGGAGAAGGAGGCGGACGCTCTCTTCCAGTGGGCGGAGGTCCGGCTGCAAGCGCTCTCAGCTCAGCACGTGGCGGGCGCGGACAACATCACAGCCGATTTCCTCAGCAGGTGCAAGATAGACCACGGAGAGTGGGAACTGGAACAGGAGACCTTCAACCAAATAGTGGCCCGATGGGGACTCCCAGTCATGGACCTCATGGCACGGTTCTCGTCAGCCAAGGTGGACAGATTCTTCAATCGGCGGAAGGAAAGAATGTCCGAGGGCTTGGATGCCCTGTCCCAAAAGTGGCCTTCGGAAGGTCTTCTCTATGTATTTCCTCCTTGGGTTCTGATCGAAAAGGTTCTCCAGCGGGTGTAGTCCCACCAAGGATTGGTAATCTTCATAGCCCCGGACTGGCCTCGCCGCCCCTGGTATGCGGATCTGGTGAGGATGATCGCCGACCAACCTTGGCGGCTCCCTTGCAAAAGGGATCTGCTGAGACAAGGCCCGGTGCGGATGCCGCACGTGGATCGATTCTCGCTTACGGCCTGGCTATTGAAAGGGCGCGGCTCCTGAAACGAGGTTACTCAGGAGCAGTAATCTCGACACTGTTGCATGCTAAGAAGCGCTCGACCTGTCTATCCTATGTAAGAGTTTGGCGCGTCTTCGAAGCCTGGTGTGCGGAGCACCGGCGGAAACCCCTTTCGGCCTCAGTCCCGGAGGTTCTGGAATTCTTGCAAGCAGGATTTGACAAGGGTCTGCCGCACAGCTCCTTACGAGTTCAGCTGGCTGCCATCGCTTGCTATAGAGGCAAGGTCCATGGCAAACTCCTAGGAGCCCACGCGGACGTCTCCAGGTTCCTAAGGGCGGTTAGACGGCTACGTCCTCAACGGAGGTCGATCATCCCCCCTTGGGATCTTAACCTAGTGCTAAATGCCTTGATCGGGGATCCCTTCGAGCCATTAAAGAGGGCCTCCTTAAAGGATTTAACCCTAAAGACAGTTTTTTCTGGTCGCCATCTGTTCGGCCAGGAGGGTCTCGGAATTACAGGCGCTGTCATCTCAGCCCCCCTTTCTGTCCTTTCTCAAGGACAAAGTGGTTCTGCGCACTTCTTGCCCAAAGTTATCTCTCCCTTTCATGTGAACCAGACAGTTACCCTCCCGGCCTTCTCGACCGAGGGGCATAAAGGTAGGGATAGCAAACTTCGTCTCTTAGACGTCCAGAGGGCTCTGAAGCGTTACCTCTCTCGCACAGCGCCCTTCCGGAAGTCCGACCGACTGTTCATTCAGTTCGGAGGCCCGCACAAAGGGGAGGCGGCGGCCAAGGCCTCTATCTCCAGGTGGATCAGAGAGGCGATTGCTTCCGCCTACATCCTGAAGGGGAAGCAGGTTCCAGTGGGTCTGCGTGCGCACTCCACTCGGGCTCAGGCTACCTCTTGGGCGGAATTCAGCCTAGTTCCCCCACTGGATATTTGTAGGGCAGCGACTTGGTCCTCTCTGCATACCTTCACCAAGCACTACTGGCTGGACGTTCAGAGTTCAGCGACGCTTGGTTTGGTCTAGCGGTTCTTCAGTCCGGTATGCCGGATCCCACCCAGGATTGAACTGCTCGGGTACTTCCCAGAAGTAAAGGGACTGGACTGGAGTGACGATAAGGAAATAGTAAATAGATCTTACCTGCTAATTAGTGTTCCTGAAGGAACGACAGTCCAGTCCCTGATCCCACCCGGTTCTGGTGAATGTTAAGGCCTATTGTTTATAGAAGAGCATCGGACCGAGCGTAGGGCCGGTTCGGCATGAAGGAGTGCAGGAGAAAGCCAACCCGGGCAGGCTCTGGTAACCCCTTCTGCCCGTTGCCATTCCTCCTCTCCTTTTCCTATGCCATCCAAAAAAAAAAAAATAAATAAGTTGTTTAATATTCCTTTGAGGTATTATATTATGTAGGTTGTTGATGGAAGTTCGTTATATCTGCTTTTTCATTCGAATACTGGAGTTGGTGGCTGGTCCCAGTGGTATTTATACCGCTCCATCCCCAAAAAGGTTGGGCTCAGCCTCCAAGCTGCTGGAAGGGTTGCGTAACCTAGAAGTAAAGGGACTGGACTGTCGTTCCTTCAGGAACACTAATTAGCAGGTAAGATCTAATTACTATTTCACATCAACCTCCTGGAGCTCAGAGCAATCTTCCTTGCTCTTCGAGTATATCCAGGGTTCCCCAAATCTGAAATATTTTGGCAACCTGGTCTACATGGAGAGACCATTTGTGTGGAAGCAGAACTCGACAAACTCAGTCGAGTTTGGGGAACCCTGGATATAGACCTCTTTGCAAGTCCGCAGAATGCCAGTCTTTCCTGGTTCTGTTCCAGAATTCCACCTCGATGTCAGGCAAGGGACGCCTTCCTCCTCCACTGAGGTCAGGACTTCCTATATGCCTTCCCACCCATTCCCCTCATCCCCAAAACCCTATTCAAGTTTCAGAGAGACAGAGGTCATATGATCCTCATAGCTTCATGTTGGCCACGGCAAACGTGGTACCCTCTGCTTCTACATCTCTCTCAAGCTCTGCCTCTGGAGTTGGGATCCACTCCAGATCTTCTCTCCCAAGAGGACGGGATGCTGTGGCATCCGAATCCCCAGTCTCTGCATCTCGGGGCCTGGTTGCTGAAAGCCTAGAACTTCAGGATCTTAACCTTTCCCAACAGGTAAAGGATATCCTTCATGCTTCTAGAAAACCCTCCACAAGATGCTCGTATGCCTTTAAATGGAAAAGGTTTACCATATGGTGTTCGCAGAAGGGTCTTAACCCTCTTGCAATACATCTGGAATCGATACTGGAGTATCTCCTTCATTTGTCAAATGTGGATCTCAAGACAAATTCAGTAAGAGTCCATCTTAGTGCTATTGCAGATTCTTACAAGCCTCTAAGTGGACAACCTATTTCCTCTCATCCTCTCATAGCGAGATTTATGAGAGGCCTTCTTTTAACAAAGCCTCCCATTAAGCCACCACCGGTGGCATGGGACTTAAATCTGGTGCTCGGGCAGCTCATGAAACCGCCCTTTGAACCATTAGCCACTACATCTTTGAAATTCCTTTCCTGGAAAGTCATCTTCCTAATTGTAATCACATCAGCACATCGCATCAGTGAATTGCAAGCATTAGTGGCTCATCCTTCTTATACAAGGTTCCACCATGATAAGGTAGTTCTTAGGACTCATCCACACTTTATGCCAAAGGTGGTGGTTTCGCCTTTCCATTTAAACCAAGTGGTTTACCTTCCTGTATTCTTTCTAAGGCCTCATGCCTCCAGTGCAGAAAGGAGCCTTCATACCTTGGACTGTAAAAGAGCTTTGACCTTTTACTTGCAAAGGACACAGCAACATAGAAAATCTTCTCAACTCTGTTGCTTTTGATCCTAGTCATTTGGGACTTCCAGTTTCCAAAAGAACACTGTCCAACTGGATCGCACAGTGCATATCCTTTGCCTATGAGTGTAAGAACCTTCCTCTTGAAGGCCATGTCACTGCTCACAGTGTGAGAGCCATGGCAGCCTCAATGGCTCATCTTCACTCTGTGTCTATCGACAACATCTGTCGAGCAGCTACTTGGGCTTCGGTACATACCTTCACAGCCCACTACTGCTTAGACAGGGACTCCCGCCGGGATGCCTTGTTTGGCCAGGCTGTTCTTCAACATCTCTTTCAGACTTAATTCAACTCCTACCCACCATCCCTGGTGGGATGCCAGAGATCCATGGGAGGAAGCATGGCCCATATCTCAATGGGTTGCAGCTTTCTGGGGCCATCTCCCTGGCATCTGCATCTAGGCAGTCCCCATATGTGAAGACTACATTCCTGCTTGTTCTTGGAGATAGCGCAGTTACTCACTTGTAACAGGTGATCTCCGGAAACAACAGGAATTTAGTATTCACAACCTGCCCACCTCCCCTAGGAGTTGTATCCCTCTCCCTCTCCCTCTTGTCTCGGCTATAAACTCAACTGGAGAGGGACAGTTGGAAGGGTGGAAAGGCAGCACGTAGGTGCTGTGAGATGCTCCCAAAAGCTTTCCTATTGGACGCTGGGGAGACTAAATTCCTGCTGATCTCCAGGAACAAGCAGGAATGAGTCTTCACATATGGGTACGTCGGTACCGACGGAGCCTGCGCGGGAACGCTCCCCAGCTTCCCAAAAAGGAAAGCTTTTGGGAGCATGCCAAAGCGCCTGCGCGCTGCCTTCCCGCCTTTCCTAACCATCTCTCCTCAGTTCTTCTTTGCCGCGGAGCCAGCAGGTCGAGCCCTGTCACCGCTGAAGAAGTTCTTTATTTTATTTTATTTCTTTGGTTGCGTGTCTGCCTTCCCCGACTCCGGACCGGTACCGCCGGTCTTTTCTTTCTTTCTTTAAAAAAAAAAAAAAAATCAATATTTTTCCTCACTTGGTGTATTTTTCTTAAGGCCTCAGGGCCCACAAGAAAATTTCCTCCATGGAAAAACCAACCTCCGGGTTCAAAAAATACACTAAGTGTAGCGGTACTATTTCTGTTACAGATACCCATGAATGGTGTCTTAAATGTTTGGGTCCTGAACACTCCATTCCGGATTGTCCGTCCTGCTCCCTAATGTCTAAACGGGGGTTACAGAACTGAGCAGCTAAGTTCCATGTGCTGTTTCCCGCTGAGGCACCGGCAGTAGCATCGACATCTTCCAGGTCATCTTCTCCTGAAGGATCTCAGGTAACCAAACATAAACCTAGCAGGTCCTCGAAGGGTAGATCTCCCTCTAAGCATCGAGATGCCTCCGGGCTTGCCCTCGAGGATCCTGCACCAGCCAAACAACCCCGGCGGGAAGCTCAGGCTTCCAAAGCTGCTCCTATGGTGTTACAGGTTGATATCGATGGCACGGCCTCGACCGATCACCTGTTAGATTGCTCTGGGGTACTGGCACCTTCTCCCGGTACAGACTTCCAGGCTTTCATGGCATCGATGGATCAGAATGTTCTGTCCATGCAGCAGGCTATACAGTCCTTCAATCAAGCTGCGACGCCGATGATACCGCAACAAGCTCCGTTGTCGGTATCGGCTCCGGTACCGGCACCAGCGCCGATGCCGGTACCGACTGCATCGACATCGACCAGGATACCGACTACTGCGGTTCCTTGTCCAGGGCTACTTCTCGGTACCGATCCGGTACCGGGGACACCCGATGTCGATACCTCTCGATACGCGTATCAGGAGATAACTACCCTTCTTGCCCAAGGAGCAATAGAAGAAGTTCCTCTTCTTCAACAAGGGTCAGGGTTCTACGCCCCCTATTTTCTCATTCCAAAGAAGACAGGGGGATACAGACCCATTTTAGATCTCAGAGAATTGAACAAATTTCTATGCAAGGAGAAGTTCAAGATGCTTTCTCTGGGCACGCTCCTTCCATACCTTCAAAGTCAGGATTGGCTTTGTTCTCTAGATCTCAAGGATGCGTACACACATGTTCTCATCCATCCATCTCACAGAAGATTCCTGCGTTTTCCAAGGAAAACATTACCAATACAGAGTGCTTCCTTTCGGTCTGGCCTCTGCCCCATGAGTGTTCACCAAATGCATGGCAGTAGTTGCTGCATTTCTACGCACTCTGGGAATATTTGTCTTCCCATACATGGACGACTGGCTCATCCGAGCTCCATCTCAGTCAGAGGCCCAGATTTCCCTGGACCGCACAAGGCGCATTCTGCAGTATTTGGGACTGGTGGTAAACCTCCCAAAATCCCAGCTCATCCCTACTCAGTCCCTGGAATTCATAGGGGCCTGGTTGGATACTACCACTGCAAGGGCCTACCTTCCTCAGGCCCGTTGCCAACGTCTAGTGCAGCTAGCCTCCCAGATTCAGTCAAAGAGCCACTTAACTGCCAGGGAGATGCTACAACTGCTGGGCCACATGGCTTCCACAGTACATGTGGTACCCTATGCTCGCCTACACATGAGAGCAGCTCAATGGACTTTGTCCACCCAGTGGACTCAAGCTTCAGGAGCTCTCAGACCAAATAGCAACCTCCAAACGTCTCTTTTGGTCTCTCCAATGGTGGATGTCCACTCAAAATCTGTTGCTGGGGTCCCCCTTCCAACAGTCGTTGCCCCAAGCAACCCTCACAACAGATGCCTCTCAGACAGGTTGGGGAGCTCATCTACAGGACCTCTCCACTCAAGGCACTTGGTCCCCTTAGGAAACCTCTCTTCATATCAACCACTTGGAGCTTCGAGCAGTTTTTCTAGCTCTCAAGGTCTTCCATACCCTCCTCAGCTACAAGACAGTCCTCATTCATACGGACAATCAAGTAGCTATGTTTTATATAAACAAGCAAGGAGGAACTGGCTCTCTGTCGCTTTGCAACAAAGCTCTAAGATTGTGGGCCTTCGCCAGAGAGCATCAAATCCATCTCCTGGCAGTATATCTCCCAGGAATCCAAAACTCTTGGGCAGACAGACTCAGTCGAGTTCTGCTTCCACACGAATGGTCCCTGCACATGGATCAGGTACTCAGAATCTTTCAAGAATGGGGAACCCCGGACATAGACCTCTTTGCAAGTCCGTGGAATGCCAAACTTCCCCGGTTCTGTTCCAGAATTCCGTGTCAGGGGGTTCAGGCCAAGGATGCCTTCCTTCTTCATTGGGGTCAGGACTTCCTGTATGCCTTTCCACCCGTTCCCTTGATTCCCAAGACTCTGTTCAAACTCCAGAGGGATCAAGGATCTATGATCCTCATAGCTCCACGCTGGCCACGCCAAGTGTGGTACTCTCTGCTTCTGCATCTCTCCCAAGCCCCCTCCCTGGACTTGGGAGCTGCTCCAGGCCTTCTGTCTCAAGAGGAAGGGACTTTGTGGCACCCAAACCCCAAGTCCCTTCACCTCAGAGCTTGGTTACTGAAGGCCTAGACCTTCAAGACTTGAATCTTTCTCAGCAGGTTTAGGATATCCTCCATGTTTCCAGGAAACCTTCCACCAGGCGTTCCTATGCTTTTAAATGGAAGACATTTTCCATTTGGTGTGCTGAAAAGGGTCTTGACCCTCTAGCACTACCTTTAACTTCTTTGTTAGACTATCTCCTGCATCTCTCTAATGCAGGACTTAAGACAAATTCAGTAAGAGTCCATTTGAGTGCTATTGCAGCATCCCTTAAGCCCACCAATGGACAACCCATCTCCTCTCGTCCTCTTATTTCAAGATTCATGAGAGGCCTAACTTTAACTAAACCTCCCATTAGGCCTCCTCCGGTGGCATGGGACTTAAATTTGGTTCTTGGTCAGCTTATGAAGCCACCTTTTGAACCCTTAGCCACTACCTCCTTGAAATTTCTTTCCTGGAAGGTTATTTTCCTCATTGCAGTCACTTCTTTTATTTATTTATTTATTTATTTATCTAATTCTTCTATACCGCCCCTTCCAGAGATCAGGGGCGGTTTACATGGAACAAAGTAAACAAATTTGTACACTAATGTATACATTACATGGAACATAGTTTTTTAACTTTATACAGATAATATTTAGTAACTTTATACAGATAATATTTAGTAACTTTATACAGATAATATTTAGTAACTTTATAACTTTCTAACTTTATACAGATAACTGTGCATTAATTGTTGTAACTATTTACATTTTGTATATAATTATAAATTTCTGTATCGTAGTGTCAATCAGAGTATTCTACCTTGTTTACCGGTAGTCAGGGTCATATATGTGTGCGGAGGAATTTATTTCCTTTTTCTCTTGAGAGTGTTTTGGGGTGTCTGTGATGGGTGTAAGTGGTGGGTGTATGTGTGTGGGTAGTTGAGTGTAATTTTAGGGCTTTGTGTTTGAGTGTCTTGGGATGGTATGTGGTTGGACTTGGGGGTAAGGGATTTCAAAGTGTTCGGAGAAAAGGTATGTCTTGAGTTCCTTTCTAAATTGGGTGAGGTCTTTTATGATCCGAAGGTTTATTGGGAGATCATTCCAGAGCATGGGGGCAGTGAATGTGAAGGCTCTGGTGCTGGTGGATTTTTTAGTTCTTTTGAATGATTTTGGTATTTCAAGTGAGTGTGTTGCGTTTAGTCTGCGGGTTCTTGATTCAGATGGGGCATGTAATAGTGTGGTTAGATATGAAGGGGCGATGTTGTTCAGGAGCTTGAATGTGGTTAGGAGGATTTTATATCTGATTCTGCTATTTATAGGGAGCCAATGAAGTTCTAGCATTATTGGGGTTACATGATCTGCTAGGCTGGCTTTAGTGACTACTTTCGCACAGATGTTCTGAGCTCTTTGAAGCAGGTATGTACTTTTTTGTGGTAGGCCAATTAAGAGACTATTACAATAGTCAAAGTGTGGGGTGATGAGTGTGTTAACAACTGATCTAAAGTCTTGGGTGTCTAGAAGGGGCCTTAGATGTTGTATGGTTTTGAGTTTGTAGAATATAGTTTTTACTGTCTGTTTTATATGCGGTATCATGGTAAGTGTGTGATCTATTATTACACCTAGGTATTTTACCTCTTTTTTGACTGGAATTGTAGTATTTATGATTGAGATTGATGTTGGATAGGTGTCTTCAGTCATAGGTGGTCTTGTTACAAACATTGCTTCTGTTTTTTTGAGATTGATGCTAAGGTAGTTAGATTCCATCCAGGAGGTGGTTTCCACCATGCATTTTGATAAGGCATCATAGGTAGGGTTTTTGGTAGATATGGGGAGAGCAAGCATGATGTCATCAGCATAGATAAAGTGACTGATTTTGTGTTTTCTGAATATTTCTGTAATGGGTTGGAGGTACAGGTTGAAAAGGAGGGCAGAAAGGGCGGATCCTTGGGGTATTCCTTGTCCTTGGGGGAAGGTTTCCGATACTTCCTGGTCTATTTGAACACGTATTAGTCTATTTGTGATGTAAGACTTAAACCAATTGAGTACTGTCCCACCTATTCCTAGATTTTCTAGTCTATTGATCAAGGTAAGGTGGTTGATGTTGTCAAAGGCGGCAGAAATGTCTAAGAAAAGGAGTATGAAGCCTTGACTGCTATCATCTGTGCCTCTAATGAGGAAGTCTATCAGTGTAATTAGTAGGGTTTCTACACCGTGATAGGGGCGGAAGCCAAACTGGTGAGAGTCTAAGGGTTTGTGTTCATCGATATAGTCTTGTAGTTGTAGTTGGACGTTTTTTTCTATTATTTTAGCTATAAATGGAATGCTGGCTATCGGTCTGTAAGAGTTTGGGTCTTTTGAGTCTAGTTTATTGTTTTTTATTATTGGTCGAAGCGTAGTGAGTTTTAGGGCATTGGGCATGATGCCCTGATTAAGGGATTGATTCACTATGTGTTGGATGTTTTCGGTGAGTTCTTCCTTTGTGCATTTGATCCATGACACAGGACATGGGTCAAGTGGGGAAGTTGTGGTGTTGATAAGTGTTATGATCCTGAGTAGGTGTTTTTGGTCTATCATGTGAAAGGAGATCCATGTGTTATTAGATTCAGTGTTTGGAGGCAGTATCATTGGTATAGTGTTGGATTTGTACTTTAGTTTTTCTGCAAAGTGGGTTGCTAAGGTCTGTATGCTTATAGTTGATTGTTTTGTCTCTTGGTTTTTAGCTTTTGTCAAAGTTTTTACGATTGCGAATAGTTCTCTGGGGCGGTTGATAGCCATGTTTATTACTTTGGAGTGGTAATCCTTTTTTGACTTGTTAATTGCATTTTTGTAATTGTTGAGGGTGGTCATATATTGGGTTTTATTTTCGTCAGATTTAGTTTTCCTCCATATCTTTTCTTGTTTCCTCAATTGTTTTCCGCATCAGTGAACTGCAGGCCTTAGTGACTAATCCACCTTATTCAAGGTTCCATCATGACAAGGTAGTCCTTAGGACAAATCCACACTTTATGCCTAAAGTGGTCTCACCTTTTCATCTTAATCAAGAGGTATATTTGCCTGTCTTTTTTCCAGCTCCTCATGCATCCAGTGCAGAGAGGAATCTTCATACTCTGGATTGTAAAAGAGCTCTTGCTTTTTACTTACATAGGACACAGCAACATAGAAAGTCTTCCCAGCTTTTTGTTGCTTTTGATCCTTCTCACTTGGGACTTCCAGTCTCTAAGAGAACACTGTCCACTTGGATTGCTCAGTGTATTTCTTTCGCCTACCAGAGTAAGAACCTTTCTCTGGAGAGCCATGTCACAGCTCATAATGTGAGGGCCATGGCCACCTCTATGGCTCATCTAAATTCTGTGTCCATCGACCAGATCTGTCGAGCAGCCACCTGGGCCTCTGTTCATACCTTCACAGCCCATTACTGCTTGGACAAGGATTCCCGCCGGGATGCCTTGTTTGGTCAGGCTGTCCTCAGACACCTGTTCCATTCTTAAACAACTCCTGCCCATCTTCCCTGGATGGATGCCTGAGATCCATAGGAGGACGCAGACCCCTTTCAGGGTCTCATATCCTTGGGGATCTCCCAGGCATCTCAGCTAGGTAGTCCCTGGAGATAGCATAGTTACTTACCTGTAACAGGTGATCTCTGGGAACAGCAGGAATAAGTCTTCACAACCCACCCACCTCCACTAGGAGTTGTATCTCTTTTCTATCTTTCCTTTCCTCTCTCTCTCCATTGTCTCAGCTTTAAACTCGAACTGAGGAGAGTTGGTTAGGAAAGGCGGGAAGGCAGCGCGCAGGCGCTGTGGGATGCTCCCAAAAGCTTTTCTTTTTGGGAAGCTGGGAAGCGTTCCCGCGCAGGCTCCGTCGGTACCGACGTACCCATATGTGAAGACTTATTCCTGCTGTTCTTTATCTTTATCTTTATTAAAATTTGATATACCGCTATGGCAACAGCATTAAGCGGTGTACAATAAATTTGATTAGCACCACAATCCAAGAAACAGAACGCCAAAATTAAGACAGGAAAGAGGGTTTAGAGAGAGAGTGAACAAATCACAATAAGACACTTAACAATAACTCATAATAAGTTGCACATAACTCATGTTAACAGTTAACATCAAATTATAACAAATCATAAGGAGAATAATATTAACCAAACCAGGGTACAGAAATACATAAGTGGACAAACACGGACAGTACTTGGGCTAAACACACAAACAAAACCAATTAGGGGGAAGCTTCAGTGGGAAGGTCAAAAGCTTTCTGGAAAAGGTAGGTTTTGAGTAGCGATTTAAACTGGGGATATGATGGTTCTAGACGCAGTGAGGTGGGTAACATATTCCAGAGGGAAGGGCCAAGGAAAAACCAAGCTGAATACCGCGTCCGCTCCAGACGGGCTTGGGAAGGTGAAGGAAGAGATAGACGGTTAGTTTGAGTGGAACGAAATAACCGGTGGGGAGTATAGCGTGAGATACAGTCTGCCAGGTAGCGAGGAGTACAGGTGTAAATGGTCCGGTGAAGGAGAATCAAAAACTTGTAGTGAAAGCGATATTGGAGAGGAAGCCAATGTAAACGGAGTAAAACAGGAGTGATGTGATCATATCTACTGGAAAAAGTAACAAGGCGAGCTGCAGTATTCTGAATGCGTTGTAACCGCTGAAGACAATAATTGGGAAGATTGGCCAGATAGACATTGCAGTAGTCCAGTCTGTTGATTACAAGGGCAATGACCAGAGTAATTAGAGCGCTAGAAGGCAAAACAGACCGGACGGCCCGGATTTGCTGTAAAGTAGAGAAAGAACAATGGGAAACCTTAGAAATATGCTCAGAGAAAGTTAAAGAAGAGTCAAGAGTTACACCCAGATATCGAACAGAAGAGGTAAGGGGAATGCTAGATGATCCAATAGAAGGTGCAAGAGTGGGGCATGTGCTACTGAGGGAAATCCACATTGCCGAGGATTTTGCCGGATTAAGATGGAGAAAGTTTTCCGATAACCAGGAGGCAATGTGGGAAAGACATAGGTTCAGCTGTGTAATGTCAGGGGAAAGGGGTGATGTGTGGAATAAAAGAACTATATCATCTGCATATAGGTATGATGAAATCGAATATTGTTGAATAATCAGGGGCAGGGGGGCAAGAAAGATGTTAAACAACAGAGGAGAAAGCACCGAGCCTTGTGTGACACCACAAGTGAGTGGGAAGATGGCTGAAGATTGACCATCTACATGAACTGAGAAGGAGCGGGATGAAAGGAAAGAATGAAACCAAGACCAGACAGAACCACGAAGACCAATATCAGAGAGCTGAGAAAGAAGTGTATGGTGGTCAACTAAATCGAATGCTGCAGATAAATCGAGGGATACGAGAAGAGTAATGTCACCACGATCGTGAGATGTATGTAATTCGTTGAGTAAAGCCAGAAGCACAGTCTCAGTGCTGTGTCCCTGGCGGAATCCCGCCTGACGAGGGTGGAGAGCGTTGATAGCCTCAACGTGGGAGCTGAGTTTGGTAAAGGCAAACCGTTCAAGAAGTTTGGCAAGAAATGGCAGGTTAGATACTGGACGCCAGTGTGGGAGTATGGATGGGTCTAAGGATGGTTGTTTTAGTAGCGGGCGGAGGATTGCTTTTTTCCAAGACGATGGGAAGTGACCAGAGGAAAAGCTAGAATTGATAATAGTGGTGATAACTGGGACTAGCTCTAGGGAAGGCTCCAGGAGCCATCTAGAGGGAACAGGATCGAGAGTGCAAGTAGTTTTCCTTGCAGTGGATAGAAATGTAAGCACTTCCGCTGCAAGGACAGGCTGAAAGGATGACCAAGTATGAGTATATACAGGTTCAACAGGAGCAGAGCTGGATATTGGGAAGACAGTTAAGGGAGGTAAGGAGGAGGTAGGGGCCACAGCAGGTGGGGAGGGAAGGGGGGGGAGAGGGGGAGGGGGAGGCGGAGTGATAAAAGATGAGCGAAGAGTTAGCACCTTATTAGACAAAAAAGCAGCAAGAGATTGAGGGTCTGGAGCTACTGGAACCTTAGAATCGCCAGTTTTCGTGGATGATAACGTCCGCAGGATGTTAAAGAGTTGGCGGGAGGAGCTGGCTGCCGCCGTAATTTGAGCTGAGTAGAAAGCTGATCGGGCAGATTGAATAGCCAAGCGATATTCAGAGGACAGATGTTTAAAACGGAGGTGGAGCTCGGGTGAGGGGTGGCGGGTCCAGTGACGTTGTGCTTGGCATAACTGAGAGCGTAAGATACGTAAAGTGGGGTGATACCAAGGAGAAGAAGGCGCTCGAGGGGGCCCAGAGATAGGGCAAAGGGGTGCTAGACTGTCAAGGGACTGTGACAGAAGAGAGTCCCAAAGAGCAGCCTGGTCATTGACGGAGCGAGTGGCAAAATCTGCAGGAAAAATCATGGAGGCTGGAGGGAACGCATGAAGCGTTTCTAAAGTTACCTTATGGCGGAGGAGTGAAGTGGAAGGGGAGTTCCCAGAGATCACCCGTTACAGGTAAGTAACTGTGCTTTCCCGGAGATCATCTGTTACAGGTGAGTAACTACACTTTATTGATTGAAGGATAAGGCGGTATACAAAACTGTCTAAATAAATAAATAAATTAATTAACTATGATAGCCTGTTGGAGATCTACGTGGCAGTTTATTTGAGACCAACACCATAAAATTGCTAATAACTAACACCTGGTCAGAATGAAATGGCGCACAACAGATCAGTGATCAAAACCAAATCACCACCAGTAGTAAAATATTTAATACTTTAACTGCACATAATGCCAGTTATTAGTAAGGCAACAATGGCATGAATTCGGCTAAAATTGTTCTTGACTCATATTTTTGAAACAACCATTATCATCATCTGTCTGTTATTTTTCAGTGTAAAATTACACAGAGGGAACGAGCTTCTCTTTATAGTCTATTGTGTTTCGCTTTGAAAAGAGACAACTAGCAGACAGATCATAAACGCTCCTTCAATAATGTTCTTCTTTGAATACTTTGTACATTATGCCACTCTATTGTGTACACCTGACACTGTTTTGGCAGAAGCCTGCTTTGGGAGGAGTTGCTGCGAGATGGAACAAATTTAAATTCTTTAGGCTCTCATGGATATTTTAAAATGCATGAGATATAAAGTAAAAAGACAACCCTCAGAAGCAGGCTTTAGACAAATGTTAGTCTTTTATAATTTACATTTTCAGTCTTTATATGTTGCACAGTACAGGTGTATCTACATATCTTTTTGTCTTGTGGTGTACTGCATACAAAATCTGATTTCTTGGGGTTTTTGTCACCATATTTTTTTGAGTGAGTTCATGGAGTTCTTGTGTAAGAGTACTGAATTAGACTCGTTCAGTTTTCAGAATAGATGTATGGATATTCTAGGGCCACTGCAATATTTATGGTGCTGCCCTTCTCTGGGTAGGCTCCTTGTGTTAGTTTTATAAGTTAATGCTGCTGTGGTATGGTAGATTTTTTTTTTTTTTTTTTTTTAATTTATAAGTCCTGAGTGATTTTTACAGGGTTTTGTATTTCACAACATGCCCAGTATTGGTGAGGGTTTATATTGCTATTACTGAAAGGACACCAGAATCAAAAATTATTTTTGGTATGTTGAATTCTATAGGGCAATGTCCTATTTCAGCTCTGCAGCCATTGTTAGGATAGGGCTTTCTTTGGATGCAGAATATATGTTGGGGGAAAAAAGTGAAAAACATAGCGCAGTTTGTAACATCAAAATAAAATTAATTATAATTTTGTTTTGGTGGTGTTAACTGTGTTGCATTTATAGCGGTTTTTTTTTTTTGGTTTTTTTTTGTGTTTCTGAGAACCTTGCATCGCCTTTGGTTTTTGCAGAATATGTCTTTACATTTAATATTGTGCCAGTACAGTATCAGGTGTTGACTGACCTGTTTTATGTATGATAGATTTCCAGGCTACATAATTAAACTGCTACAATTTTTGCTGCATATAAATATCATGGCAAAGGTGTTTTTGTTTTTAAATTATATAACATGGGATTAAGTTGTGTTCCTTTTTTTTTTCTTGGGTCAACCCACCTGACCAATGTTAAGTGAGAGGATCCCCTGTTCCTAGCCTCTCCATTTTTGGTGATGGAGGGGGGGCATGTAACCTCAGGCTGCAGATTGCCTTGAGTCATCCCTGTCTGGTGTATACAGCACAAATAGAGTGAAGTAATGCACCAGGGTATGTATTCATATAAGAATTTTATTGAAGGGGTCTTTTGTGATCTGTCTTCTAGTTTTCTCTCTTCAAAGTGAAAGACATAATTTAAAGATAAGGTCCTTATCGTTCCTCCAGTTCAGTCCTCCAGCTCTGGGTAGTGCACCACCTGCAGCATGGAGACTTGGCAAATCAAATTCATGACATCACTGGCTATATCCTGCTGGTCTTCTCCCATCATTCCCCAGTGTGTCCAGTCTCCATGCAGTAGGAGGACTTAGTGAGCCTAAGTGCTGGACTCACTTAAGGAACGAATAAGGCGCATTAGCTAGTTAAATGGTAGACTTTACATTTTATTTGATCTTCTGTTTGTTCATTTGTTCCAGCTAGTTTAAAAAAAAAAAAGCATAAGCCTCGATCCTGTGCCTCTCTGCTCCCTTTGGAGTCATTTTCTGTGCTTTTATTTCTTCAGTCAGCTCTCCCCTCCTAGGCTGCACGGAGGGGAGCCTGGCAGGGAGAGAGATCGGTTGGCCTGCGACGGCCCAGTTGGCCGCGGGGCATAAAGGTGAGCCGGCAACGTGGCTGTGCAGCATAGCAGTTTGAAGGACACTGGGGCAGGCCAGAACGGCACAGCGGGCGCCCGCACGGCTTTAGGCAATGCCACTGGAGGTGAGTGTCACTTCCCCCCCATCCCCGTGCTGCTCTTCGGCAGGTTCGAACTGCCAGTGATATTTTGACGCGAGGCAAGGCTTTTAATTTAGCTTCAGGCTGCTTCCCGCGCTTCTCAGCCTCGTGGCTGCGGCAGCGCTGCTCTGCACGCTGGCGGGGGGAAGCAGCCCTGACACACAGCTGAGGCTTTTCAGAGGCTCTTTTTTTGGCATCTTTAACCAGGAAAGTCCTGTTTGACTTAATTCCTGGATATTGTGGGCGCGGCTCATTTTTTATTATTGAGTTAATTTGAAAAAAAAAATTATTTTTCCCCTTTTTACGTATTGGGGCCTGTGGAAGTCATAGCGAATGCCTTCGCGGCCCCAGTGTCTGGTGTGTGGCTCCCGCAGAGGCACAGTGTCAGACGCAGGCATCTGTCGGGGCTGCGCTGCTGCTTCATCCACTATGGAACAACAGTTGGAGGATAAGCTCACCCAAGAGACCAGCAGTCCGTCGACGGAGCCCAAAGGGAAGCTGCTGGTGTAGGGCTCTTCATTGTCTTCACAAGAAGCGTCAGCGGGGCCATCTAGCACCGGGCCTATGACAGGCTCGGAGCTGTCGCTGGGAGACTTTTCCCCAGATTTTGTTTTGATAATGCATCAGGCCTTTTGTCTGAGGCGACAGGGGAGGGTACCGGAAGCAGTGACTGTACCACTCCAGCAGTCCAGACTAGAACGGACTGGTAACGAGCTCATAAGACCCATTAAGAGGGCTAGGCCTCTTGACCCTCCAGTCTCAGAGGTGGAGTGGCCCGAGACAGAGGAGGCTGGGTTGGATCTGGAATCGGGGATGGATGAACTGGAAGAAGGCGAGATTCCAGAGCCGGAAGATCAGGTGAGAATTATCCAGGTGTTCCGGAGAGATGATCTGACAGCGCTTATCACAAAATCTCTTCAGGCGCTCAATCTGGCTTTGTGCCAGCCGTCAGAGAAGGAGGGGTTGGAGGACCCCCTCATTCAAGCAGTAAGACAGTCTCAGGTGGTGGTCCCTGTTCACCGAGTGGTTGATTGCATGATCTAAGATGAATGGGATCTCCCAGAAGCGGGACTAAGGGGTCAGAACGATGAACAGAATCTACCCCTTGGCAGATAAAGAAAAAGAGAGGTTTCAGTCCCCGCAGATAGATGCAGCGGTGTCTGCGATCACAAAAAAGACCACTATCCCTGTGGAAGGCAGCGCGGCCTTGAAGGATGCACAAGACAGCAAAGTGGACGGCTTGTTGAAACAAGCCTTTGAGGCTAACGCGCTGTCATTGCAAGCCCTCCATTTATGGGGCTTGGGTAGCGAGAGCTTGTCTTCGGTGGTCTCAGTGCTTACGGCAGTCCATTCAACCGGAGCAGGAGCAATTGTTGGACGTGACAAGACTGGAATCAGGGTCGGCATATTTAGCGGATGTCCACTACGATTTGCTTAGAGCGTTGGCGAATAGTATGTCTTCATTGGTGGCCGCCCGGTATTACCTGTGGTTGAGGAATTGGGCAGCTGATGGTTCTTCTAAGGCATGTCTCAGCAAACTTCCCTTTAAAGGGAAGTTGTTCAGTGAAGATTTGGATAAATTGGTTAAGGATTTGGGAGAATCCAAAGGTGGGAGGCTACCGGAGGACAAGCCCAAACAGGGGAAGTTACTGCCCTTGGCGTGGGGTCAGTTTCAAGACTTTAGGTGGTTTCGCATGTCGCGGTTAGGAAGTTTCAAAGAGGAAGATTTGGGATTTCGTGGGCTTCGAGGAGCAGGTAGAGGGTTTGCAGCAACCGCTGCAACGTCAGCTTGAAAGTCACAATGAAGCAAGGCAGACCCAGGTAGGAAGGCAGAAGATTGGAGGTTATTTTCGGGAGTTCCTTCCTGCCTGGGTCCAAATAACGTCCGACCAATGGGTGTTGGAAATAATACGCAAAGGTTATGCTCTCGAATTGGCTTGTCCCGTGCTAGACTCATTCATACTTTCCCCTTGCAGAGGTCGGCAGAAAACATTGGCAGTTCGGCAAACATTAGATCGTCTCTTGCAGCTGGGAGCTGTGGTGCCGGTGCCTCCAGAGGAGTTCGGCGTCGGTCGTTACTCCATTTATTTTGTAGTTCCAAAGAAAGAAGGATCTCAGGCCTATCCTGGACCTAAAAGGAGTGAATCGTCTTCGGGTCCCTCACTTCCGGATGGAAACCTTATGTTCAGTAATAGTGGCGGTCAGGCAGGGGGAGTTCTTGACCTCCTTAGACCTCACCAAGGCGTATTTACACATTCCGATCAGAGCAGCTCATCAAACGTTTTTAAGGTTTGCTCTACCGTGGGGACATTACCAATTTCAGGTCTTGCCTTTTGATCTAGCGATGGCCCCGCGCACATTTACCGTGGTGGTGGTGGCGGCGGCTCTGCAGAAGGAAGGCATTTTGGTCCACCCTTATCTAGACGACTGGTTGATTCAGGCAAAGTCCAAACTTGAGAGCGAGCAGTTGACAAGGTTGTGAAGTTGCTTCAGAACCTCGGCTGGGTAGTCAATTTTGCCAAAAGCCGGTTAGTCCCAACACAGGTTCTAGAATACTTGGGAGTGCGCGTCGACACACAGAGAGGAGCGGTGTTCTTGCTGGACCGGCGAGCTCAGGCTCTTCGTCAACTAGTGCGCAGATTCTTGTTGATGCCAGCCCCCTCAGCGTGGTGCTATCTTCGGCTGCTGGGAACAATGGCGACGTGTCTAGAAGTGGTGCTTTGGGCCAGAGCACACATGCGTCCATTACAGAAGTCGCTGCTGCGGCACTGGTCTCATAAGAACGATGCTCTGAGCAAGCTTCTCCCCTGTACTCTTTGAGTCTGGCGGTCGCTCTAGTGGTGGTTTTGTCCAGGAAAGCTGGAGGCGGGCTTACCCCTGGAGCAACTGCAATGGATGCCAGTGCTGACAGATGCGAGTCTCACAGGTTGGGGAGCACATTGCGGAGATCTCTTCACGCAAGGGACTTGGAGCGACCAGGAGATCCAGTGGTCGATCAACCATCTGGAGCTACAGGCAGTGGCGCTAGTGCTTCAAGCGTTCGAAGCCGAGGTAAAAGGTCGGGCGGTGCGAGTGCTGTCCGACAATTCCATGACTGTGGCTTACATCAATTGGCAGGGCGGAACGGGAAGCGCTGCCATGGAAGAGGAAGCAGAGGCGCTGTTCACCTGGGTGGAACATTGGATCCAGGCGATCTTGGCGGCGCACATCATGGAAACAGACAATGTGATGGCAGATTTTCTCAGCAGAGTCCTGGTGGATGTCGGGGAATGAGAGCTCCATCCGGACGTGTTTGCTCAGATAGGCCATAGATGGGGACAACCGATTATAGGTCTTATGGCGACCTTTCATTCGGCCAAGACAAATCGTTTCTACAGCCGCAGGTGAGAGAGGATGTCGGAAGGCATCGACGCACTGATGCAACGTTGGCCCTCGGCCGGGCTCCTCTGTCTTTCTTCCGTGGGTGATCATAGGCTGGATGATTCAGCGCATTAAAGCTCATTGGGGAAGGGTGCTTCTAGTGGCACCAGATTGGCCGAGATGACCGTGGTATGCCGATCTGATCCAGCTTTTTGACTTAGACCCTTGGAGATTACCGGCAACGGAGAATCTGTTGATGCAGAGCCCGCTGCAGATGCCTCAGGTGGATCGGTGCTCACTTACGGTTTGGCCATTGAAAGGGCGAGGTTAAGGAAAAAAGGTTATTTGGGAGCCATCATTGCGACCTTGCTCCGAGCCAGGAAGCAGTCCACATCCTTGGCATACGTGCGGATATGGCGTATATTTGAAGACTGGTGTTCTCGACGACAGGTCCGAGCTGCCACGGTGTCTTTGTCGGTGGTGTTATGTTTCTTACAGGACGGTTTTGAGAAGGGCTTGGAGGCCAGTTCGTTAAGAGTCCAGCTGGCAGCCCTGGCTTGCTATAAAGGTAGAGTCCAGGGAGTCGCCTTGTGCTCTCATGTTGATGTGCGTTTTCTGAAGGCGGTTTCTAGGATGCAGCCCTCTCGCAGAATATTGGTGCCACTGTGGGATCTCAACTTGGTGTTAGGAGCCTTGACTAGAGAACCCTTTGAACCCTTATCCCAGGCTTCTGTCAAAGATTTGACCTTAAAGACAGAGTTTTTAGTGGCCATTTGCTCAGCTCGGCGGGTTTCGGAGCTGCAGGCGTTGTCTTGCCATGAGCCATTTTGTCTATATCCAGGGAAAAGGTGATTTTGCGTCCGGTGCCGTCGTTTATGCCTAAGGTAGTTTCCCATTTTCATGTGAATCAATCAGTTTCATTACCGGTATTTGGTGTGTCGGAAGTAAGCGGTTCAGACCGGAGTCTTCGTCGCCGGGACGTAAAGAGTTTTGTGCCA
The DNA here is from genome assembly GCA_033557465.1 of Ichthyophis bannanicus. Taxonomy (NCBI): domain Eukaryota; kingdom Metazoa; phylum Chordata; class Amphibia; order Gymnophiona; family Ichthyophiidae; genus Ichthyophis; species Ichthyophis bannanicus. The sequence goes on along the minus strand of CM066032.1, from coordinate 674,275,156 downwards.
ATACTTGAAAGTGTCTGAGTCCTTTCATAAGTCGGAACGTCTGTTTGTCCTCTTTGGAGGCCCCCGTAAGGGTGAGACGGCAGCAAAAGCCTCAATTTCCAGATGAGTTCAAGAGGCAATAGCGTCAGCATATATCTTGCACGGTCGCCCAGTATCTGAGCGATTGCGGGCGCGTTCCACCAGAGCGCAAGCGACGTCTTGGGCGGAGCACGGTTTGGTTCCGTCGGTGGAGATTTGCAGAGCGGCGACATGGCCGTCCTTTCATACCTTCAGTAAGCACTATCATCTGGATATTCAGGCGGCGAGTGATGCCTGTTTCGGGTCAGCGGTGTTGCGATCCAGATGGAAAGGTCCCTCCCAATGATTACTGCTCTGTTACATCCCAGAGGTGGAGGACTAAACTGGAGGAACGATAAGGAAATAGAAATTACGCTTACCTGGTAATTGTTGTTCCTTGAACTCCAGTTCAGTCCTCAATCCCGCCCGGGGCATGAACAGCTGTGGATGTTCGGTTTGGGGGGGGGGGGTGTTTCCGGTCACTAAGAGTGTAATATTTTGAATAGGCTGGAGATCGCGATGCATCTCTCTTTCTCTGACCTCTTGCTCTTCCTCCTTTCTTTCTGTATTTCTTACTCTGTTCTGGGGGGAAGCGGACAGGGGCAAGAAAGAGGTTGTTGCTTACCCCTTTATTTGAGGGGATTTTAGTTTTAAAAGTTAAAGGTTAAGTTTACAGTTGTAATCATTTCTTTAGCTACTTATTTGTTGCTCCTTTGAATCTGCTTTGTCAATAGCTCACTGGGGAATGATGGGAGAAGACTAGCAGGATATAGCCAGTGATGTCATGAATTTGACTTGTCCAGTCTCCATGCTACAGGAGGAGGTGCACTACCCAGAGGTGGAGGACTGAACTGGAGTTCCTCAAGGAACAACAATTAACAGGTAAGTGTAATTTTTATCTTGTTCCCTCAGTTTCTTTAATTCTACATTGAAAAAATAAGAAGCAAATGATGATGATTTGGCATTTGAAATGTATGAGTCAATTCATGCTGTTGTTGCCTCGCTAATATGTAATAAATATTGAAATTGTGTGCAGTTAACCTTTAGTAAACATGCTCATTAATACTTTAACACAGGTTAATGAAAGTTAATGCATGCTAAGTGCCTCTGCAGCCCATTTGTTACTATGGGCGATGTGGCATTTAGGGGCATGTTTACTAAGCCCTGTGCCAGTAATGTGCGTATGAGCCGCGTTACCATTGGGGCTTCAGGCTAACTTCAGGGGAACAGGTGCATCTGTCCCCTTGCAGTTACTGTGCTTCAATACAACAAACTGGCCGTGGGCGCAGGTAGCTAGCTGCCCTGCACCATGCTGGGAACACTCCTATCCTGCCCAGTTGCCACCCTGAGAAGCCTCAACAACCATAAGCACACACTTTACACTGACACAAGGCCCCTGTGCTGACTGCTGTTGTCAGTACTGTTGCTGCAGCCTTCCTGCTTTAGATGAATGGAGGGAGGAGGAGGAGGCTGGGAGACCTGATATTTTGATTTCATCATCACTGAGGTCATGTGAATTTTTAGTTACTAAAATGGGGTCCTATGGGGGAAAAGTTTGGAAAGCACTGCTCTAAGTGGTTTTCCGCTTGTGAACTGAAAGTTCCAAATATAGGCCTTTTAGACCTTTTGATAAATGAGAGAGAGTTTTGTTAACTTTTTTTGCAGGGTGATTTGATTGTACAGTTTGATTTCATGACCCCTGATGCTGGCAAGATACTGAAACGTCTTCATGCTGGTTTTTCTATGACTTTGTAATATGAATCCCTATTTTTATATTCTTTTGACATATCACTATGAATATAGTTAGACTTAATATAGTTAGACTATCTGGTGGTTTGTGGATGATCCTCTCATGTTTTTACTTTGGCCATTTCCAGAATAATGGGACAATTCACTAACCCTTCAACACGGGTTAGTGAATCATCCTTATTTAAAATAGTGCATGTGCCAATGCATGCATTAGCATGTGTTCAAGTTAATGTGAACCGTTAATCTAGTGTGGGCTAGCATGGTTTTGGAAATAGGGGGCCCTAGTTTCTTTCAAAGCAGCCCATCTTTGCTCTTCCAGCTCTTCTCAGATTTATACAGATGCCATTGATATTCCTTATGGTAGGGTGTTCCCCACAGAATTGGTGATAATATGGTAGGTAAATGTTACTTCCTAGGTGTTAGTAGTGAATACTGTTGGGGGAGGAGGTAGGAAGGAGCAGAGGCATATGCTCCCTAACTCTGCTGTCTTTATGAAAAGTTACTTCTTATTGAACCTTGGTATGCATTTAACAAAGAGCAGAGGTTTATTTTCTGATGCACTGTAAACCTATTAAAATGCATGCGACTTCGCTGAGAATCCTTGGTAGCTGTATTTGTTGTTTTAAGCTAAAACAAAACCCTCCCACTATTGCTGGTTCTATAAAAGAAAAGAAAATTATTGCTCTATTGTGCCAGCACCATTTCAGTATGGCCTCAAATTTATTAATATCCCCCTTAATGCAGGCAGGAGGGATTGATTTTAAATCAGCAATTGAAATCACCAAATGGTCTTTATTTAAATGAAGGATATTTCTTTCTAGCAGTGTCATTCTACGTTTTTTGGGCTTCTAGCTCAGCTGGACCCAGCCTCTACAGGGCTACAGCACCATGAACCTTCATTTGCAACTACCAGGTGTTTCTCTTCTATTTTCTTACCCGCTATTTAGTCCTGATGTTGCTGTGACAGTGTTGTCCAGGAAGCACACAGATTGGAACTCGGTCCACCTGTTGTTCATGCATCCTAACTGTTGGATGGTGATTGGGAACCTCTACCCAGGAGCTATATGAATCGTATATTATATTACAAAATACTAGCTAATTTACTTTGCACACATATAACCTAGAATGTCACTAATTTCATACAGTGGCATTTTAACCTATTTCCTTAAAAGCAATCTTAAATGGTATGTTTGTATTTTTGTCTGCATATACATACAGGGAGACAAAGGAAGGCTGTTTTGCTTGAAGTAGCCAGACCATCCTGAAACTAGGGCTGGTAGCTACTAGGTAAATGTTTTTATGAGCTGCATTGCAGAGTCATTTAACGTCTTTTGTGGAGGGATTGAAGTGATAGAGGTGTGAGAACTAAGATGATTTTTATATGTGTTCCGTAACAGATTCCATCTCCCTGTTTTTGCACCTTCTCCTGACCCCTTTCCCCTGTCTTTGGGTTAGGGTTGCTTTTTTTGGTTGTGTTGGGGTGAGGTTTACTATTATTTTTGCTGTTGTGAGGTATTTGATCTATTTGTGTAGACTTGTGTTACTTTTTAAATCCAACATCATTTCTAGTTTAATTAACTTGAATGCTTTGCTATCATCTCTTTATTGCAATCCCACTTTGGCCAAGCTTAATATCTTTTTCTATTACTGTTATTATCTGGCATGGTTTTTCCTGTGCTGAAAAGTTAAAATCTGAATACTGCTTATCTGCAGTTGAACAGCCAAAACGTGGGCAACATAAACTTGTCACCTAGTTAGCCTTTCATGTGTTGTAGGCATAACTAAAACAAATTTAATCTAGACCAGTGGTTCCCAAACTTGGGGTCACAGAAACATGGCCATTTCCCCTACTCTCAGGACTTTCATTGCTACTACTTGGCATAGGTCACAATCAACAGTCAGCATGTGGTCTGTGAGCCAGTGAACATTCATTGGCCCTTATCCCCTCCTGTTAGAACCATGCTGAGTAGGGTAAACACATACTGACACAAGGAACCCTGTGCTGACTGCTGCTGCTGTTGCTGGGCCTTCTTGCTTTAGATGAGTAGAGGGAGGGGAAGGAGGTTGGAGATCTGCCAGTTTGATTTAATCATCTGGGGTCATGTGAATTTTCAGTTGTTAAAATGGGATCATACGGGATAAAAGTTTGAAAAGCACAGAAGTAGACAGACCTTGAGTGACAATTACAGTGAGTAGACTATAATAATGATTACAATTGTAGAAATCATACAAGGTATTTTTTACCTGTATTAATAGCTAAGAGTCCGTTTAAAAGTTACAGTAGAGCAGGGGGAGACTGTAATTTTGGAGTAGCAACATGATAGCAGATAAACACAGCATGATTAATCTTGTCTGCCCAGTGAGGTGTTGAGAGTTGTACCTGCTCATTAGGATGGAGAATACCACCCAATCCCATTTTAAGGGGATATAAGCATTGATGGTGTAGATGTGGTTTGGGTTTGGCATATTGGCTAAAGGATGGACTGTTATTGGGGAGTGTCCTGGGAAAACCCTGTCTGTCACGGAGTATATTAGCATCAATGACACAGCAGGCAGATGTGATAAAGAGGTCATCTCCAGGAACAAGCAGGAATGAGTCTTCACATATGGGTACATCGGTACCGACGGAGTCTGCGCGGGAACGCTCCCCAGCGTCCAATTAGAACGCTTTTGGGAGCATCCCACCACGCCTTCGTGCTGCCTTCCCGCCTTTCCCAACTGCCTCTCCTCAGTTTTCGTTTTTCCGCGGAGCCGGCAGGACGTCGTCCTGTCACCGCAGAAAATTCTTCTTTTATTTTTTAGTTTTCTTGTGGTCGCGGTTGCCTTCTCCGACACCACCGGTACCGCCGGTGTTTCTTTTTTCTTTTCTTGTAAAATTTTTCCTTTGTAGGGAATATTTTTTCTTCCTTAGTGTCTCACGGTTCTCAGGCCTTCTTGGCCTCTCCATCTTCCTTTATGGAACCGCCAGCCACTTTCCCCAAGAAATGTACAAACTGTGGTGGTACAACTTTATTTTTAGACACTCACAATTGGTGTCTAACCTGCTTGGGTCCTGACCATTTTCCTCCGGAGCCCTCGAACAATAGTATTGTGAGAAGTTGTTTTCAACACAGAGTTTCCCTCGACACGCGGTTCCCCTCCAACTTCAGGGCACCGACCATACCTTCTACACAGCATCAGGTAACCCAAAAACAGTCTGTTAAGACTAGCCAGTCCTCGAGCGGCAGTTCTCATGCACAGCATAGAGATGCCTATGGCCTTGTCCTCGAGAGTCCACTGGCTTCAAAACCCCGGTGGGAGTCTTCGGCCTCCAAAGCCTGTGTGGGGTTTCAGGTTGTTCCTGAGGTTCACCCCTCACAGAACATACCTGAGCCATGCCCGGTGGTGGCATCCGCTTCGAGCGGTACCGATACCCCGGCATCGGCACTGGTGTTGGATGAAACATTCCTCACCAAGGATCGTCGTCTGGCATCCTCGGTACCTGCGGTGCCGGTGGATACGCTCCAGATCGACCTTCCAGTATCGGTACCGACACCGATGCTAGTACCAACGTCGGTACCCTCCAGACGTGCATCGATAGACTCGCTTCTTTCGATGCCGAGTCTGGAATCGATCTCCAGTCTGGAGGACTGGGTACCGACTCGCCTTGGTACTGACTCCCGTCGGTACCGAAGGCTCGGTTCCGATGATTCGGATCCGCAACTCTCGGTTCCTCCGATACCGTTAGAGTTGCCACTGGCTGGCCTTCATCCACCGGTATCAGGTACGGTACCGAAGTCGGTACCGCTATCCACATTACCATTGCTGTCGGTACCTTCCATGCTTCTCTCGTCAGGTTCGCTTCCCTCGATGCCGAGTTTGGAATCGATCCCTAGCATGGACGATGTGTTACCGACTGTCGCTGGTCCTGACATGCAGTACCAGCGACCACCCTTTAAGGGTCCCATACTGCACCATTCAGGATCTTCTATTCCTATATATTTGGATAGATCCCTCGGTGCCATCGCTAGTTCTTCATCAGATCTAGCCTATCCAAGGGAAGTTTCCTCTGGGGATCCTTCTTTTTGGACTTTCCTCCTGGATATGGCAAAATCACTTGCCATTCCTATTCCTGTACAGGATCCTACACAAGGGAATACAGAGTCCCTCTCTGTTCCTAGCAAAGCAAAGGAGAACATAATGCTTCCTTTGCATCATTCTTTGCAGGATCTCCTTCTACGAATGTGGGAAGCTCCTTTAAAGGTACCCCCACCTTCCAGAGCAACTGATCTTCTATATCAGGTGCCCCCCTCTCCAGGGTTTCAAAATACTCAACTTCCTCATCATTCCATTGTGGTTGAATCAGCAATGAGGCGAGTGAAGAGTAATAAAAAGCACTCTTCTTGTCCGCCAGGTCGTGAGTCTAAGACACTAGATGCCTTTGGCCGTCAAACCTTCCAGACATCCATGCTTTCAGCAAGAATTCTCTCATATATTTTTTATATGGGTCTATCTCTTGAGGAGGTCACAAAGAAATTACATCTTTTGACTCCTTTTCTTCAAGAGCCCAGGAGTGCATACTATTCCTCACTGGTTAGTCATACTCAAAATATCTCTAGGTTTCTTACTCGTGCTTCCCCTAGACTCCTTTGAGTCTGTTAGCAGGACTTCTGTTATAGCTATAGGGGCACAACGTAGAGCCTGGCTCCAAGCTTCAGACTTGGACAAATGGGCACAAGAAAGACTTGGAAATACTCCTTGCACTGGAGAAAATCTCTTCAACAAGGAGTCTTTACTCCAGGTTACTTAGTTATCTACTGACTTTCCTGTTTCCAGAGGCTGTTCTACGCTGCCTTCTTTCCCAGTAGGTAGGAAATGTCCTACCAAACTTGCTTCCCCTAGGGGGAGAAGGTTTTACCCATCATCTGCCCATCATATAGATGTTCCCAAACAGGGGAAACATCGCCCTGGTCTGAAGAATCCACAAACTCAACAGGGTCAACAAACCCAGCAGTCGCAGGGTTTCAAATAGATCATTGTCCCTCTTGGTTGGTGGTTAGGGTGGCAGTCTGCTTCTTTTCACTGGCAGTATCTGCACTAAATGTATCCTAACCTACCTAGATATCTCTTCATGAGACATCTTTTCTCTAAGAGTCTTTATGATGATCATGCCCATACTTAAGTTTTTCCTCTTCCTCTTGGAGGAAAGAGAGTTAACAACTATCAATGGACAGTTGTTTCCCTGTACTGGCATGTATCATCTCACCTGTCAGAGACTTCCTCCATAGTTGGTCTCTTGCAACTCTGTCTTACTTCCCTCTTACTACAACATTTGGTTTGTAAGAGTGGCTCTTTTACACCGTTAAGCCCCTATAGTCCTCTACCTGTTTTACCGGGGGATTCTCCCTTCTGGAGTTGTTTTTCCCCCTTGTTACCTTAGGGCAGCTCATCAGACAATAGGAAATCCTACCATGTCTGTTTCTTTTTCCCAATCTAAAAAGGGAAGAGGGAAAAGAAATTCTCTATGCTGCCCTGGTAGTGGCTGCAGATATAGCAATTCCTAGTGGTTAAGCCACTGGTTTTGTTCACTACACAACCAGGGCTTCCCCTCCACTAGCAATCCTCCTAGCCTCAGTGCTAAGTCCCAAACAGGTTATCAACCTTGTTTGGGAAACCCTATTATCACAGTCTGGTTGGTTAACTTCTATTCTTCGCCCCCTTGTCTTTGGCAGAATAGCTGGTCACCTGCTGGCTTTCCACTGCCAGTTTTTTCTTCTAACCAACCTGCAGCATGCTCTCTGCATTTCTACAGAGTAGCTTTGCACTATGGGCCCTTGCTAGAGAGCATTAGTATCTTGCCTAGCAGATAACTCCAGATGGTTAGGGGGGGGGGTTCCCCCAGTCATGTCTGGCAGGTATTCCCTGCCCTTTCCATCTTATCTTAAATCTCTTTTGAGGCATAAGCCTCAGGCTTTTCATTACGTGAAAGCCTAAAGGAGGGCCAATTCCCTGGTTTGGCCCATATCTCCTTGAGTCTTCTCGTCAGAGATAAATTTCTTCAATGGCAGCTAGAGGACACCTAATACCCATCTTGTCCTCATAGGCGGATCACTAGGGTATCTTCCTCCAGAGGCGTCCTCTATCCATTCTCCACTGCAATTCTGCAGATATCTGGACTTCCTGTCTGCTGACTGAAGTTATCCTCTGCATTTTTCACGTAGGCCATCCTGGTTATTCAAGAGCTCAAATTCTGCAAAGAATTCAGCCTTCTTGTCAGGGAGACCTTTCCTCTGACTCTGCCAGTCATAACCAGCAAAGGAGGATTCTCTATCTATTCAAGCAGGTATCAACCTTCTTGCTGTCAGATGAATCTTCCTCTCTCCCTATATCCCTAGGGGGGATGGGGTTCTATGGACATCTCTCCATCCATATACCTGGAGACGTTTCTATATGCCTGCCTATTCATATAGGTAGATAGATATAGATAAGTATTTATATATATCTATATCGGTGTGTTTTCTGCCCATACATATCTCTTTATAGATATAGGCATATATACACTTTAGGTGTATATATTTAAATATAAATATATAAATATAAATATATAAATATAAATATATAAATAAATATATATATATATATATATAATGAGATATATTTTTGATAGATCTGTATCCATCTACTTATCTGTCTGTTAGGTTCAGATATCCTTACATTCCTATATGATCCTGACAGATGGGCACTAACCCTATCAATGCTGTGCCAGCATAACTAGGGGGCTACACCTATAACCACTTCCTGTGGTAATCAACAAACGTTTTCCTTGCCATAGCCTTTTCAGGTTAGGTACTCCTGAAGCTCTCCATGTACCCTTCTTTCCTAATTGACCCCATTTAGGAAAGACATTGCGGAGCTTCAGTTGCTCTAAAGCTTAGCGCTCCTGAGTCTGTCCTTACTTTCTTATCAGATACAAGGGTCTCCATACCCTTTCTCCCCTACATGGACTGATTCCAACCCCAGTCCAGTTGGGTCAGACTCATTTTTCTCTTGGTCCTAGATTTGTACTGTTTTTGGACCAAAACAGCTTAAGCTTTCTTTAATAGTACCTTCTGCGTCTCCGCTGAAGCTCTACCTCTTATACCACCCCAGTTTTCCCCTGGGGCTATTTTCTCACCCTGAAGGGTTTTGACCTCCACTTGCTTTTGTTCTACTTTATTACCTCTACTTCTCAGTGAGGTACCCCTTTAGCACATTCACTGGCTCTTCTAGCAGATCCATATGTAGCTCAGTGCACTTGTGCAATGCCAACAAGGGAGGCCCAGATTACAATATTTTACTACTAAATACCCTCGATACAGGGTCTTCCCCTTTTGAAGCCCTGTTCTAGCCAGCTGTTCCACAGCTCTTTTCTGTATTCAACTCCTACCCTCCATCCCCAGGATGCCTGAGGTCCTGAGGAATAGCATGGCTCGTTCTAGACTCGCAACATGCTAGGACTCCCTCCAGGCATCTGAGCTTGGGAGTCCCCATATGTGAAGACTCATTCCTGCTTGTTCCTGGAGATAGCACAGTTACTTACCTGTAACAGGTGATCTATGGGAACAGCAGGAATAAGTCTTCACAACCCACCCACCTCCCCTAGGAGTTGCATTTCTCTATCTCTATCTTTCCCTTCCTTGCTCTCTCTTTGTCTCAGCTTTAAAACTTAACTGAGGAGAGGCAGTTGGGAAAGGCGGGAAGGCAGCACGCAGGCGTGGTGGGATGCTCCCAAAAGCGTTCTAATTGGATGCTGGGGAGCGTTTCCGCGCAATCTCCGTCGGTACTGACGTACCCATATGTGAAGACTTATTCCTGCTGTTCCCAGAGATCACCTGTTACAGGTAAGTAACTGTGCTCTCCCTCCACTCTAGGTGCAGGGAGCCAAATGTCAAGCTGAAGCTGAAGACCTCTAAGTAATATTACATGTTCAAGGCCAGGGAGAGAAAATTAAGTCCAATGCATGTCTGAGCCTGGTGTAGGAAGGAAGTCATTGAGTTTTTTGTCACATTCGAAAATTCTCCGAGATAAATACAATTCATGTTGGTTTGATATAACATATACCCCTCTCTTGTTTAAACATATAAAACTGCAGCAATAGAGGTAATGGCAGCCAGAGATATATGAGATACCACCATCAACCTATCCTCTTTCTGCACACTGATGCATCCAACATCATTTTTTTTCTACCCACATCCCCTACCTGTTGGCACCCTTTCTCTCTTGCTCTTCACCCTGCACACCCAGCATTCATTCCACTTTGTTTCCTCTTCAGATTGTAGCAACTCCAGACTTCCTTTTCTCTGGGAACAAGCAGAAAGTCAGTCCTCACATATGGGTGATGGCACCGACTGAGCCCTCGCGGAAGCATCCTCCCAGCTTTCAAAGAAAGCCTTTGGGAGATTCCACCACGCATGCATGGTTCCCTTCCCGCCCAAGGGTGCATCTTGCTCAGTCTCTCCTTTTTTCTGCGGAGCCCTTCAGATGTTTTTCTGGCTTGTCCCCAGAAAAAGTTGATTTTTCTCTGAGTTCCATACTCTCCTCCGGTATTGCACCGGTACTCTTCCTGTCTACTGACCTCATTGCCTCAGTGTCTAGTTCGGTCTATTTTTGTAATCTTTCATTCTTTCTTTTCCTGGCATCGTCATGTCTTCTTTTTTTTTTCTTCAACTAGCAGCCCAGAGAGTCTTCAACCTCGCAGGGGTACTTCCCCCCATGGCTACCAGTGGCTTTAAGAAGTGTGATCGGTGCTCTAAAATTATGTCATTGACCAATGCATATGACTGCGGTCTCTGCTGCTTTAGGTCAGACCATGATCCGGCAGCCTGCGGTCTCTGCAAGAGGATGTCCAGTAAGGCCCTCAAGAGCCGCCAGCAGCAGCACGATAAGTTGTTCTCCCCCCCCCCCAGAGTCCTCTGTGTCCCCAAAAGCCAGGGCCTTGTCTGAGGCCCTGACATCTGGGGCGGAGCCTTCCGAACCCGAGCCTCGTCGTGGGCCCTCAGAAAGGGGAGTCTCCCTCGAGGGAACCCAGGAAGAAGAAACCCTCAAAGCCGATGTCCTTGGATGGTTCCAACATGCCAGGTGCTGTCCGGTCCCGCAGTCTGAGATGGTCATTCGAGGCATCGGAGAAGGCGCGGCCAGCAAAGGTCCCCATCTCCCCCCCCCCCCCCCGGAAGGATCCGATCGTGGACCGGCCTCAGTCCCCAGACACTATCCTCATTGAGGATTCTCATTCGGTGGAGCTGGTGTCGGGCCCGAGTCCCTCGGTGCCTGTGTCAAAGGCTCAGAGCCTTTTGGTCTGGAGTCCAGAATGGCAACCCTGGAGCGCAGTTTGTTGCCCTTCATGGACCAGCAGCAGGTGCTGTTGTCCAGCCCGACCGGTTCATCCGCCCCGACCACCATGCCCTTGACATCAAAGATGTCACCGGAGATGGACTACTCTGAGTGGGAGACGGAGGACGAGGAGTCCCCCGATACTAGTCACCACCGCAACGTCCCATCTGATTCTCCTATCTTGGACCCTCGACAGCGGTCCCCACCCGAGGATATGGGCTTCCTTGATTTTGTCAAGGACATGTCTAAGGCCTTGGCGTTCCTGACCGAGTTGGAGGAGGACCCTCAGGCGGATGAGTTGGAAATCCTCTAGTACGAGGTCCCTCGGTGGGAATTGCTCATGGTGCCCATCCCAACCAACCCTTGGGCAGGAAGGAGACAATGCTCGCATGGTGGCATCTCCCAAAGGCTTTCTTTGAAAGCTGGGGGGATGCTTCTGTGAGTGCTCTGTCGATGCTGACATCACCCATATGTGAGGACTGATTCCTGCTGTCCCCAGAGAACACCTTTTACAGGTGAGTAACTACGCTTTCTTTTCCACTGCTGGCAAGATGAACACCACCAGGAATTTGTGAAACTCTGGACCAGCATGTCCAGTGTCTTTACTGCTGATCTCATAATATAGGGGCACAGGAGAGGACTGGTGACATTTGGAGTACCATTGAATTGCTATTGACCTCCTTTGATCTCCAAAGGGTCGGGTGCAATAGGACCCTGCTGTTCAGAGTGAGTGATGCTTGAAAGAGAGATTTCTGCCTTCTGCAGGAGGCAATACCTATTTCACCATGTTCCTTCCTTGAGAGTAAGGACGCACCCTGTGATCTTTGTCCCTTTGGAGGGGAACCTCTCCACTATCAGTACCAAAGAGGTAAATTAAGTCCCTGCTTATGGGTAAGGGAAGCCCTGGAGGGAGAGATTTCAGACAATTTTTTTTTGAATTTTGAATATAAATTGTGGCAGGAGGTCTTAATCTCTTAAGCCAGCAGTGGTTTGTAGACGCCTAGAAAAGTACAGGCGTGCACTTCCATTCATTTAATTTTTTGCTTGATATAAACAAAATGTGTGGCGAAAATGAAAAGAAAAATACTGCCAGGTCCACTCAGCCCCTCTGTATCTTGCTCTATCTGTGGGCTCTCCAAAATCCAGAAAGGGTAAGAGCAATCCCCAGTAGCTTCTGCTTTGCTTGCTGGAGCCATTTTGAAATAGGGCAGGCAGAGCTGGCCCCATCACCAGGTAAACTAGGTGGTCCCCTAGGGTGGCAGCTTCTGTGGGTCGGCAGACAGCAGGACATTCAAAGCTAAACAATAGATTCTGCTAATCAAAATTATGAACCCAGAAATATGGTATTCATTCAAACAAGAGTCCAAACAAAATGGAATACCGTGAATCCCCTCACAACCACAAACTTATTTTGTTTTGTCGGGCATAAACCACTGGAGGAAGAGAGGCAATCTCCCTCCCACGTAGTGCATGCCCCTTTTATTAAAGTTATATGTATTTTCTTTTCTCTCCTACGTGATTCAAAAAAAGCACTTGAAGCAGGGTTTTTTTTACCCCGAAACGTGCACGTCGTGCCAGCCGTTCAGCTAAGTGTGTGGTTTTTATTTCACTTGCAGTTTTTTTGAATCACGTAGGAGAGAAAAGAAAATACATATAACGTTAATAAAAGGGGCATGCACTACGTGGGAGGGAGATTGCCTTTCTCTTCCTCCAGTGGTTTATGCCCGACAAAACAAAATAAGTTTGTGGTTGTGAGGGGACTCACGGTATTCCATTTTGTTTGGAAACAATAGATTCTGGCAGCCAGGGAGGGCATAAGGTTTGCCTAGGGAGCCAACCACTTGAACCAATTGTGGGGGCAGGAGTGGCTGGTATTTGCTCCCAGCCCCTTTGGAGACCCTGTGGATGGGGTAAGTCTTCTGGAAGGTGGAGAGGGGTTTGGAGGCAGGCTCTCGGGGGTCTTTTTAGCTTCCTATCGTCCTTCCAGTCCAGCATGTGTGGGTTATCTGGCTTCCGGCAGCTGAGGACTGAACATGTCAGAATTCTGATGTCACAGAACAAGAGCTCCCTCTCAGCTCCAAAATCTAGTATTCTGAGTCCTCAGCAGTAGAGGGAGTACCCTTCTGTGGTGGATTCCACTGAACGGATTTGGGCCTAGGGAAAAAACCCCCGACAGAACAAGAAGATGGAGAGGAGCTAAGGCAGATGTAATATAGCTTGAGATCTGGTCTACAGTAGCTTACTGAGACTATATTTGAATGAGGGCTGGCAGCGCTGCAGGGACTGCCCTACTCATCACCTGGATCCTTTAGTGGGTCAGGAGAGGCCCAGGGTCAAACTACCTGGTGATCTAGGTCCCTTTCCCCACCAGCTGGATAACCCAAAGGTCTGTGGGTTTTCCTGTTATCTTGCAGGCAAAGTAAGTTAAAAAGAAAATATCTTTAAGAAGCTCAACAGAAAAAAAAACCAAAAAATGTCTTCCGTGCTCTCTGGTAAGGTGCACTTTCTCCCTTGGTCAGCAATCTTCCGTCTTCAGGTGTTTGACGACAGCTGGTGGTGCGTTTGATTCCCTGTGAGTTTTCTTTGTTTGAGTCTGTCCTTCTCCTGCTCAGACGGTGTTCTTTGCTCCCAACACATTTTTGCATGAGGGCGGCTTCCTCCGTGTATGTAGTGTGGAGGAAGCCATGGGGTAGACTAGTAAGAGTTTTGCCATGATTGTGCTAGACAGGGCTGGCCTTAAAGCGCGTTTTGTGTTTCAATGGCATGCAGGCTCAGTTGGGAGTTTTGGAGGAAGAATTGACAGAGCCGATGGTTTCCTGCGGTTTTGGTGGGAACCGTGGCCATTTCTGTGCAGCTGGCCATTTCCTCTGTTGCCAAGGACAAGGCAGAAAAAAAGAAAGCAAAAGCACAGGGCAGACATATTTCAGCACCACAGATAGAGCCAGAGGGCTTTTTAGACAGTGCTGAGCCCATTTTCTTTGCCGATTTCATTTTGTCCTTGCACAAGGCTTACTGCTTGAAGCTAAAGCAGTCTGCTGCCTTATCTAATATGCCTAGCTTGCCATCCTTTATGCCAGCTGAAGCCCCTGCAGGAGGGGGTACCCTCTGTGTGGAGGAGACTGATCTCTTGGGGGGGGGGCAGGATTCTCCTCCTTCCCAGAAGTTAGGGGAAGGGGCCCTCAGACCTCTGGGGGTGCTGATGGGCCTAGACTTGAAAAAAGGGGAGATTCCTCCAAGGAAGGACCCCATTGACTTCAGAGGGTTTCATAGGGAGGAGCTCCCTGCTTTGATTAAACAGTCTCTTGTGGCCTTGAATAATGTAGTACCCCCTGTGCAGGCAGAGGAGCCCCTGGAGGATCCCTTGTTTCAGGGGTTTAAGGAGTCTCGGGAATGTTTCCCTGTACACAGGGTAATCAAAAAGATGATAGAAATAGTGGGAAGTCCCAGAAGCTGGATTAAAAGGGGGCTGACTGAGTTGCTTGTATCCTATACCTTGGTCTCGGCAGTGATGAAGAAGACTAGTATTCCATTTGAAGGGGCCAGAGCCCTTAAGGATCTCCATGACCGTAAGTTAGAGTCCCTCCTGAAGCAGGAATTTGATACCATGGCTTTGACTTTGCAGACTTCCATTTTTGGGGCCTATGTCACCAGAGCTTTCATTCGTTGGTTCCACGATCTCACAGCAATTTGACGCGGGGAATCAGGCAGGGGCGCCAGAAGGGACAAGACTGAAATCTGCCTCTGCTTATCTGGCAGACACCTTTTATGATTTGGTGCAAGCCTCTTCAAAGACCATGGCTTCCATTATAGCAGCACAGTGCTTCCTTTGGTTGCTGACCTAGTCAGCGGATGTTTCTTCAGACTAGACTCAGTAAACCTCCCTTTCAAGGGTAGGTTACTGTTTGGAGAGGCCCTGGAGAAGTTGAAGGATTGTCCTAAGGACCCCAAGCTGGGTGTCCCCCAAAGAGGTCAGCCTCGAGATTTTCAGAGATTTTGGTCCTCGTATTTCACCCTGTTTCACTGGGCAGGTATGGCATATAAGGGCAGCCTTTTTTTTATAATTTATAATTTTTATTATTTTTCAAACATTTACACGTTAAAGACCATTACTTTTCTTTTAACAAATATATGTATCCATTTCCACCTCCACTCCACTATTATAATAATATCAACATAAACCTTGACTCCTACTTTACTTTATAATTACAATTAGTTAACCCTCCCATCTCCCCCCTCCCTCACCCTTACCCCCCGTCAGCTCCCTACCCCTTTAACTCATCTATTTCTCCATATATTTGTTCCACTCTCTTCCTTCTCCACTTTTCATACCTGATACCCGAGATGAACAATCTCAAAGAAACACTACAATATGGTGTCAATGGATGGTTCTACTATTTCTCACAAGTCATATAAACTAATGTTCTCAAGAATTGAATCTATAAAAACAAAAACGAAACATCAGAAATTCTCTATTACTTCACCCCTTCCTTCATAAATGAAAGATCTGAAATGTTTGTGACATTTGTTTACTCCACACCGTTGTGAAGATTGACATGACCTTTAACCCTCTCATAATGGCAGGAGTTCCCTCTGTTTTAAAGCCCGCATGCACATTGCCTGTTCCTTTACTTTTGGTTTGCCTTTGTTGATCGTCGCAGAAAGAGCAAGTATACTTATAAAAGGTTGTATGTAATATTAAAATGTTTTTAATGATTTTAGCTTCCTTTAATGGTGGTTGGATTCCCTTTAACAGCCAGTTTTACACCACCGACTGTTTTGTCTACTGTCGGGACAAATGGGGTCTGCCGGCATTCTTTATTAGACTATAATGCACATAAGCTATATGGGTGAACAGTTTCTGTTGGCCGGATATAATTTACAATTTTATTTTTATGTGAGAGTGCCCATATTGGCTATCAGCTAGGTGTGATTGGGCTCAATGGGTATGATCCCATGAATACTGTTTCTTGTCGTCCCCCCACCCCCCTCCCCCTCCCTTCTTGGATAAATTTAAAAGTTTTATTTTACATACTCAATGTTTTGTCTTCCAATGTACATATAACGGAGAATTTCTGATGTTTTTGTTTTTATAGACTCTCAATTCTTGAGAACATTGGTTTATATGACTCTTGAGAAATAGTAGAACCATCCATTGACACTATATTGTAGTGTTTCTTTGAGATTGTTCATCTCAGGTATCATTGCTATGTGTTTGGCCCTCCATTGTTCCTTGTCCTCCCCTCCCTCTTTTTAGTATTTCATGTTGGTATGAGTTGTCTGCCTTATGCACATTTTGTTATATATGAATATATGATATGGGTTTTAGACTGTGTTTATTAATGTTTATTTATATAGTGCTATTTATTTATTTACTATATGAATTGCTGTCTCTCCTTTTATTATTGTTTATTTAAATACCTTTTAATTTATTCTCTTGTTTTATGCTAGACATTGTATTGTAGGTTTATGGGTACTTTGTTCCCCTTATTGATTATGAATGTTTTGTATCTGTTTTTATTTATGGTTTCTTGTTTTTATTTTGAGGTTTTGCATCCACTGAGGAAATCCTTTGACTGAAACTTTTTTTGGATTTGGTCACAATAAAGAGCCTGTTCTGTCACATGAATCTGCTTCTTCGTTGGTTCAAGAGTCAACTCCAGCCATTCCAGTAATTGGTTTATTTAGCGGCACAGTGAAGCAGAGGTGGTGTCCCTGCCAGCGGAAAGGGTGCAAAAGCGTCAGGATTAGCTGCATTGTTTTTAGCAATGAAGGCACCCATGGTTTGGTACTCACTCCAGCTATTGGGATCTATAGTGGCAGCCCTGGACCTGGTGCCCTGAGCATGGACTCACATGAAGCTCTTACAGCAGGTCTTGCTATCTTATTGGTCTCCGCAGTATCACCCGCTATTGCAGAAACTGTTGTGTTCCAAGGATATGAGAGCACAACTGGCCTGGTGGCTAGAGCCCAGCCATATAACAGCGGGAGTCCCATTGGAGTCTCCAGACTGGAAACTGCTGACAGATGCCAGCCTTAAGGGATGGGGATTACATTGCCAGTCACAAGTCATACAGGGACAGTGGTTTCCAGAAGATAGCATGTGTTCCATAAATCATTTGGAGGTGAGGGCGGTCTTTCTGGTGCTTCAGTTCTTTCGCCTGCTGGTGGTCCGTAAGGCGGTGAGAGTGCTCTGACAGCGGGACCACGGTGGCATACATCAACCATCAGGGACCACGGGCAGTGCAATGCTAGAGGAGATTCTGCCCTTATTGCTATAGGTGGAAGAGCATTCAACAACCCTCTTCATGGCTCATGTAGCTGATAAGGTGAACATCCCGGCAGACTTCTCAGTCATTACTGGTTGGATCCAGGAGAATGGGAACTCAGTGCAGCGGTTTTCCATGACATCACGTTCTGCTGGGGCGAACCGTTCTGCTGGGGCGAACCGATCAGTGATCTGATGGCTTCTCTTGCCAATGTAAAGGCGAACAGGTTTTTTAGCCAGTGCAGGGAGCACATGTTTGAGGGCCTCAACGCTCTGCGCAGAAGTGGCCATCGGAAGGTCTGATTTATGTGTTTGCACTGTGCACCCTCATTGGCCATCTCCTATAGTGTATAGGGCCTCACAGGAAACTGGTGATTCTCATTGCTCCAGATTGGCCTCACAGGCCTTGGCGTCTTTCAAACACAATCAATCTGCTAGCGCAGGACACAATACTAATGTCTCAGGTGGACTGATTCTCAGTTATGATCTGGCTCTTCAGTGGGCATAGCTCAGGTGTAAATGTTGTTCCATGTCAGTGAATTCCATCCTATTAAAGGCCAGGAAGAGCACTACTACCTTAGCGTACATAAAGATTTGGCGGATCTTTGAGGATTGGTGGTGTTCTAAGAACATTCGCCCTTTTTCAGGCTCTCTACCAGATAGTTTTTTCTGCAAGATAGGAGCCTTCTCCTGTTAGAGGGGTCAAGTGCAGAGTTGTTCCTTAGCAGGACACCCAGACAGTTCATTTCCTCAAGGCGGCGAAGCAAATTCAACTACCCTTGCACCTGGTGGTTCCTCTTGGGACCTCTACTTGGTGCTGTCCATGCTCACTGCAGCACCTTTGAGCCATTGGCCAGGGTGTTCTTGAAGCATCTTATGTTGAAGACTGTCTTCTTGGTGGCTATATGTTCCACACAACAAATTTCAGAACTACAGGCCTTCTTGCCGGGAGCCTTTTCTGGTTATGTCCTAAGAGAAGGTGGTCTTGAGGCCAGTACCCTCATTTCTGCCTAAAGTGGTTTCCCGGTTTCACCTCAACTAAGTGATTTTGCTTCCTCTCTTTTCCAGTTTTGGAGACTCCAAGGAGGATTGCCAGCTTCACTTGCTGGATTTGCGCAGAGTGCTGTCTCATGTCAAGTGGACAGCAGGATTTAGGAAGTCTGTGTTCATTTTATATGGTATGCCTCAGAAAAGTGAGTCTGCCTCCAAAGGATCGGTGACCTTCTGAGTGAAGGAAGCCATAGTTTTGATCTGTGGCTTGCGAGGCAAGGTGGTACCTGCCTGTCTTTTGCGCGCACATTACTTCCTGGGTGAAATATAAACTAGTTACTCCAGCAGACATTTGCAGGGCGGTGATGTGGTCATTGCACTCTTTTACCCAGCACTACCGGTTGAATGTAGGGGCCTCAGTGGATACATGTGTTTTGGTGCGACAGTGCTCCAGGCATGAGTCGCAGGTCCCTCCCATGATTAGTTAGTGCTCTGACACATCGCACACATGCTGGATTGGATTGGAGGAATGATAAGGAAGGCAAAATTAGACCTTACCTGCTAATTGTCTTTCCTTGAGTCCCTCCAGTCCAGAACCCCACCCATAGTGGACGCATAGATGTTTTTGTCTATCTTTTAGGTCTGGCGATTGGAGTGAGTCAGCTGTTTGGAGTGGAAGATTGGATGAAGAAATACATCTCTAATTGGCCTGAGATCTTCCTTAGTGAGGGTGGGCATCTAGGTAAGTATGATTCCGTCAGTGCAGCTTGCCTTCATTCTGTATATAATTTTTCAGTTTCTTGCACCCAGTTCAAGGATATGCTACTTCTGTTGCCTTAAATGGGTCGTTTTGTGTCCTGGCTGGGATTTGGTCCTTAATGCTCTCTCTTAGTCTGCTTTGTCAATAGGATACGGATTTTGGAGCTGAAGAGGGAGCTCTTATACTGTGATATCAGAATTCTGACATGCTCAGTCCTCAGCTGCTGGTAGATAGAGATAACCACACATGCTGGATTAGACTGGAGGGATTCAAGGAAAGACAATTAGCAGGTAAGATCTAATTTTGCCTTTTTGATTTTTTTCCAGGGAGGAAGAGCTGGCTGCCGCCCTGTTAAAAACAAACTTTTAAAATATTAATTTTTTCTCGTTTTGCATTTTTTTGTAAAGCAAAATGAAATAGGAAAATTGTTTCCAATGAAAGCTCATCTGGATTCTGTACTAGAAATAACCTTAGGCCCAGCTCTTTGGTTATCTATGAAACAATATATGTAGAATAAGACCTTCTATCTCTTAATCTAGTTTCTGAAACAGGACAAAATTAGAGGTGTTCAGGAATTGATAACTATATTTTTCTTTCACAAAGATTTTTTTTCATTCATATTTCCTAGTGGTTAGAACAATAGCCTACAGCCCAAGAGATCTCCTTATGGCCATGAGCAAGTCACTTTACCCTCCATTTCCCCAGAAGAAAAGGCCTGGTAATCTACTTCTGGTGATACCTTGCTAAGAAAACCCAGGGGCTGCTAAGTCACCAGGAGTCGGCATTGACTTGACTTCACTTAAAAAAAAAAAAAAAAAAAAATACAAGATGGAGCAAGATAACAGCTGAGAGACCAATTACTTGTAGTTTCCCATGTTCAGGAGGAACAGGGAGTGAAGTAGGCAAAGCTGGAAGAAGAGCTTCAATGGCTTTGTGGGCTGAAGGAGGCTGGGATTAAAGACAGGACTGGGAGCTCCAAAAAGATTGAATATCTGGAGAATCAAGTTTGAAAAAATGACACTTGAATTTTCCTCGTTCTCCAGTTCACTCACCTTTGGAGATGGCGCATAGATGCTTCTAGGAGGGAGATGTTACAAATCCCGCCTGGGTGATCTTCTCCCCTGACAAGGGTCCAGTATTTGTCCCTAGGTTCTAATACCCCCGGTAGCTGCACCAGGTCCCTCCAATGTTGCTGGAGATCTTACAGAGTTTCTAGAGAGTTCATTGGAGGTGATTACTGGCCGCTCTACCTTTCTTATTACACTGGCTTTGGAATATGATAAATCTATAATTTTGATTTCTTATTTCAGAAATTTTGGGAAGCAGTTTTTTGGATCTTTTGTATTTTTCTGGGATTTAGCTCATATTACCCAGGGTAGGAGGAGAGAGTTTTTGGAATATAAACCAGGATTCTTTCCATAGGCGGGTCTTTTTTACTAAAATTTCCTGTAGATGTCATGTTACCTATCAAGGGAACAATTATCTGTTTTTTGAGCCAAGGCAACTCCTGAAATTTATAGTAGTTATTTATTTATTTAGTAAATACTTGTACACCGCTGTTTCCTACGATCAACAGCGGTTTACTTTACAGAATCATAATGCATTGTATAATACATTGAGATTTTTAGTTTTACATAGTAGTTAGGAGGATGTCACAGTAGCAGTAATACGGTTGATATATAAGTCTCCAGTCAGCCATTAATTGTGTATGATGGATAGTGAGGAATTTTCCCTTACTTTGAGGTATTTCTTGTGCCCCAGCTAGTTTCTTCATTTTGTGGGCTAATTGAATGGCTTCGTTTCTTTGTTAAATTTGTGCATTTTGCAATCATGTGTTATGCCATGATGTTTCCTTAAATCGTGTATTATGCCTGAATGTTATGAATAAACCATAATAAATATAAAATTAAAAAAATGCATTAGCTCATCTCTTAATTTAGAAGGGTTTATAGGTAAAAGATTTTTGAAGTAGAGAAATTGTTTAACTTCTAAAATTCATATTTTGTAAGTTTCAGAAAGTGAAAACTGATAATTCTTTAGCAGGCCACGTAACATGAAGCCCTAATACATGCATACATTTGCATCAATTTTCAAAAGGAAAGTATATGTATGCTTTCCCTTTGAAAATTATTCTATGGATAATTTAATCTTTTGTGCATCGCATTTATGCACACACTTTTGGAAATCTGAAAGTGAGTTTGTCCAAAGCCTAGTCCAACTACATACTCGGGGACAGCTCTGCTTGTTATGGGTGTGTGCGCAAAATGCTATTGTATGCAGTTTTTTTAAACATTCCTATGGTCCTGGCAATTTAAAAAAACGCAATTTATGCTCATAAACCTCAATTATATGTGTGTAAATGGTTTTTAAAATAACCTTTTCATGTGCATAATCTTTTCAGAAACCAATTCACAAAGGTGCATAACAGAATATATCAAAGCTGTCTGACAAATTACTGTGTCCAATGAAAAAGGTATCTAGCTCAAATTGTTTTTTGAAATCTGGCTATATGTTTTCATGTATGGCTGATGATCTTTTTTTCACTCTGTTATTTTTACCTACTCTCCCCTCACTTCTCTAGATAGAGCATTACATTAGAGCCGTGTGCTATAATTCAGTGCACAGCTTTCTAATGCAAGGGAAAAGCAACATAGTTGCTCACAGATGAAGCAAAAAAAAAAATTAGTTGTGTGCAAAATTTGCAAAAGTAAGGGCAGACACATACCCACATAAGTTTGCGCTACATCAATGACCAAAACGCTATCTGAGGTGGTTTCAATCAAGTACAGACCCCTGATTCACCAGCTCTGACCCCCCCCCCCCTGCAAAAGGTTGGGGGCCCAACACCCTGGACCCCCCTCCCAGTTACCACAAAAAAAATGGGGGGTTTTTTTTTGGTGCCCCCCCCCCCCCCCCCCGGGCTTCAAATGGTAAGGACATATAAGAAATACCAAACTGGTTCAGACCACAGTTCATCAGGCCCAAACAGTGGCCAATCCAGGTCACAAGTACCTGGCAGGTTCCCAAAAAGGCACACAGGTTCCACAATGCTCGTCCTGGGGCAAGCAATGGGTTTTCCCGGGTCCTCTTTTTAATAATGGTTTATGGACCTTTCCTCCAGGAACTTGTCCAAAACTTTTTTAAACCCAGCTACACTAACAGCTTTTACTACATCCTCCGGTAACAAATTCCAGAGCTTGATTACTCGTTGAGGGAAAAAATATTTTCTCTTATTAGTCTTAAATGGGCTACATTGTAGTTCCTTATCGTTCCTCCAGTTCAGTCCTCTACCTCTGGGTAGTCAACCTCCTCCTGCAGCATTGGAGACTGGCATGACAAACTTGTGACATCACTAGATATAGCCTGCTGTAGACTCCGACTCCTCCCAGTGTGACCAGTCTCCATGCAGCAGAAAGACTTGGCGAGCCCGGTGGAGGGCTCTTGAGGAATTAATAAGGAGCTAATAGGATAGGTTTTAAAGGATTTCCTTAAATAATTGGGGCTAGTGTGTTTCCTTTAATTTATAGGGGAACTGTAACTTTAATAGAATAGCTGTAGGCATTCTTGCTTCTTTGCCCGGCATTTCATGCTGTCAGGGGGAGGGGCTGCCTCAGGACTTAAAGGTTAGTCTCCTCGTGCAGGACCAGAAGTTCTCTGTCCCAGGACAGTCGGGAGAGAGCCCTTCTTGGGGTGATCAGTGACAGCAAGTTCCCTTTGTGTATCTGAGGGATCACGCTGCTTGTCTCCCCCCGCAGCGCGATCCTGTCGGGGTAGACAGCGGCGATCCGGAGCCGGCTTGGCTTTTAAGGGCCTTGGTGTTCCTGCTTCTGTAACGTGGCAGGACTCCCGGTAGGTGTTTTCGCCGGGGGGGTGCCTTTATTACTGTCCAGAGCTGTTAGGAGATCGCCGGGGTGCAGCGGTACAATTTGGCGCCTTTTTTTTTCCAGCGCGGTTAGCTGTTGCAGCCGCCATTTTAGCTGCCGCGTGTAGCCCCGGAATTCCTGCGGTGCCCTTTGTTTTTAAAGGACGTGGAGCGGAGGAACGGCTAAGTGCCTCTCTCTCTCTCTCTCTCTTCTGTTTTTATCGTTTGTTTCTTTTGTTTATTTGGTTTCTTTGTTCCTTTTGGTTTCACGGGTTTCTTTTAGTTTTATTTCTTTAGTTTTATTTCTGCCTTCAGTTTCAGCGGGCCTTAGGGCACTCCGGGAGTCCGGTCTTGGGGTTAGCCCTTAGGGCATCATATATATTTTACTCCATCTGCTAAAGTAATACAAAAAAAAAAAAATTCACTGTAATAGGAAGCCCGGAGGTGGCTGCTGGTTGTTTGGATGGCGGCGCGCCCTCTTTGTCTGGTGTGCGGTACTAGGCGGGGCGCAGTGGCCGATTCGGGCGTCTGCTGGGCCTGTGCGACCCTATCATCCACTGTGGAACAGCAGATGGAGGGCAAGGATAGCTCAGAGGCACAGGGTTTGTCTGCGGGGGAGCGGACAGAGTCACCGTGTTCGCTGGCGCAGGGCCAGGTGATGGAGGAACTCGCGGGTCCTTCGGGAGCTTCCCTATCGGCACAGCTGTCGGAGTGTAGCCCTGACTTTGTGTTACTGATGCATCAGGCGTTTTGCTTACGGCGTCAGGGAAAACGGCCAGGTGCGGCGGTGCTCGCAGGGGCGTCGTCGAAAGTGGAGGCGGTTATGGAGCTTGACGAGGAACCGCCAGCTCCTAAGCGGGCTCGGCGGGCCGGCTCGCCTCTGGCGGCAGGCGAGTGGCCCGAGACGCAGGAGCTGGAATGGGACCCAGAGGAGGGTTTACCAGATCTGGAAGAAGGTGAGATCCCGGAGCCCGAAGATCAGGCTAAGATTATCAGGATTTTCCGCAGAGAGGAGCTCGCCGCTTTGATCGTGGAGACGTTGCAGATGCTGAACTTGACTACGCCTGTGGCAGTGGATGACGAGGTGGAGGATCCGGTCATTCAAATGGTGCGGCAAACACAGGTGGTGTTTCCGGTCCACCGAGTGGTAGAGTGCATGATCCAGGAAGAGTGGAACAAGCCAGAATCGGGTCTTCGGGGCGTCCGCATGATGAAACATCTTTATCCCCTGGCCGATAAGGATATGGACAGGTTCCGGGCGCCACGGGTAGATGCGGTGGTGTCCGCGGTGACTAAGAAGACCACTATTCCGGTAGAAGGCAGTGCGGCTTTAAAGGATACTCAGGACCGGAAAGTGGATGGTCTTTTGAAGCAGGCATTTGAGGCAGATTCTCTTTCTCTGCAGGCATCCATCTGTGGGGCGTGGGTAGCCCGCGCTTGTTTGCGATGGGTCCAGCGGCTGCGCCAGTTGTCCCGCCTGGATGTTGAGGAGATTAAGGAGTTGGACCGCCTGGAGTCCGGTTCGGCGTACTTAGCAGACATGCATTACAATTTGATTAGGGCGCTGGCCAATAGTACGGCGTCGTTGGTCGCTGCCCGCCGGTCGGTGTGGTTGTGAAATTGGGCGGCGGATGGGCCCTCTAAGTCGCGTCTCAGCAAGCTCCGCTTTAAAGGGGGGTTGCTCTTTGGAGAAGATTTGGAGAAGTTGGTGAAAGATCTTGGAGTGCAAGGCGGGCAGGCTCCCAGAGGATAAGCCAAAACAGGCGAAGGCGGCGCAAGGTTTTCGCGGCCAGTTTCGGGATTTTCGTCGGTTCCGGTCGCCACGATTTGGGAGTTTCCAAAGGGGCCGTTATCCGACCCGTGGTCCGGGGTTTCGTGGATTTTGGGGGGGCCAATAGAGGTTTCTCGTCATCCTCGGCCCCTGGCCCACGTAAATTGCAATGAAGCGAGGCTGGTTCAGGTGGAGGAGCCTCTCATTGGCGGGCGGCTTCGGGAGTTCTTCTCCGCCTGGACCCACATCACGTCCGATCAGTGGGTGCTCGAGATCATCCAACAGGGGTATGTCTTGGAGTTGGCGCGACCCGTACGGGATTCCTTCGTTCGGTCGCCGTGCAGAGGCCCCCGGAAGATGGCGGCGGTTCGCAGGACTTTGGACAGATTGCTCCAGCTCGGAGCGGTGGTCGAGGTACCGAAAGCCGAGTGCGGCGAGGGTCGGTACTCCATTTATTTCGTGGTGCCCAAAAAGGGCGGCGCACTGCGACCTATTTTAGATCTGAAGTCCGTCAATCGCTGTCTTCGAGTGCCACACTTTCAGATGGAGACCCTCCGGTCGGTCATCATAGCAGTGCGGCAAGGGGAGTACTTAACATCTCTGGATCTGACGGAGGCGTACTTGCACATTCCGATTCGGGCGGAGCACCAGAAGTTGCTGCGGTTCGCCCTACCCTGGGGTCATTATCAGTTTCAGGCGCTGCCCTTCGGCTTGGCCACAGCGCCACGCACCTTCACCAAAATTATGGTGGTGGTGGCGGCGGCGGCGTTGCGCAAAGAGGGCGTTCTCGTACATCCTTATCTAGACGATTGGTTGATTCGAGCGGGATCCCAGGAGGAGAGTGTAAGAGTGACGGACAGAGTGGTGCAGTTTTTGCAAGGCCTGGGTTGGGTGGTCAACCCGGCAAAGAGTCAGTTGGTCCCTTCTCAGCACCTCGAATACCTGGGAGTACGTTTCGATATGCAGAAGGGGCTGGTGTTTCTGCCGGAACGGAGGGCAGAGGCGTTGCGTCACCTTATCCGGCAGTTTCTATCAGTGCCGGCTCCTACGGCGTGGCACTATCTCCAGGTGCTCGGAACGATGGCGGCAACAGTGGAGGCTGTACCGTGGGCCAGGCTGCATATGAGACCCTTGCAGAGAGCTCTGTTGCGCCGGTGGTCGCATCAGACAGATCCGCTGAGCAGGCAGCTTCCATGTCCGGTCGAGGTCCGCAAATTGCTTCGGTGGTGGCTACGCAGATCGGTGTTGGCGGCGGGGATGCCGCTGGAACAGCCGGAGTGGCTACCGTTGTTGACGGATGCCAGCCTGGGGGGCTGGGGTGCGCACTGCGGGGACCAGTTTGCGCAGGGGCAGTGGTCGACCACGGAGGCCTCCTGGTCGATCAATCATTTGGAACTTCGCGCGGTGGTCCGGGCTCTTCAAGCCTTCGAGAGTCTGATATTAGGTCGCCCGGTTCGGGTGTTGTCGGAGAATTCGGCGACAGTAGCCTACATCAATCGGCAGGGCGGCACGGGAAGTGCCGCAATGGCAGCAGAAGCAGACCGGCTGTTCGCTTGGGTGGAGCCTCGGTTGCCGGCGATTTCAGCGGCTCACATTGCGGGAAAGGACATTGTGGCAGCGGACTTTCTCAGCAGAGTGCAGGTGGACGCCGGAGAGTGGGAGTTGCATCCCGAGGTGTTCGAGCAGATAGTAAATCGGTGGGGTCTGCCGATAATGGATCTTATGGCAACCTTCCGCTCAGCGAAGGTGGGCCGGTTTTTCAGTAGAAGGCATGAAAGGATGGCGGAAGGTTTCGATGCGTTGATGCTTCGGTGGCCTCAGGAGGGACTCTTGTACGTCTTTCCTCCATGGGCATTAATAGGCCGGGTGGTTCAAAAGATTGGGGCTTACCCAGGAAGAGTTCTGTTGGTAGCGCCCGACTGGCCTCGCCGGCCATGGTACGCGGACCTTGTGCGACTACTGGGCGGGGATCCGTGGCGGCTTCCGTCGAGGGCAGATCTCTTGGTGCAAGGTCCGTTCATGCTGCAAGTGGATCGGTTCTTGCTTACGGTCTGGCCATTGAAAGGGCTAAGTTGAGAAAGAAGGGCTATTCGTCGGCGGTGGTATCCACTTTGCTATGTGCGCGGAAACCTTCGACGTCCTTGGCATATGTACGAGTCTGGCGGCTCTTTGAGGATTGGTGTTCGCGTCGCCAGATCCGGGCGGCCACGGTGGTGGTGCCGTTCGTGTTGGATTTCTTGCAGGCTGGCTACGAGAAGGGGCTAGCAGCCAGTTCTTTGCGCGTGCAGTTAGCGGCTCTTTCCTGCTACTGTGGGAAGGTTCAGGGCGTATCCTTAGGGGCGCACCCTGACGTGTGCCGTTTCCTGAAGGCGGTTTCTAAGTTGTGGCCAGGGCATAGAGTGAGCGTTCCGCCTTGGGATCTCAACCTGGTTTTGACAGCGTTATTCAGGCCGCCGTTTGAACCCTTACGTCGAGCTTCCGTAAAGGATTTGACTTTGAAAACAGTGTTTTTGGTGGCTATTTGTTCGGCAAGGCGAATCTCGGAGTTGCAGGCACTTTCGTGTAGGGAACCCTTTCTATCCTTTTCTAAGGAAAAAGTGGTATTACATCCGGTTCTGTCTTTTTTGCCTAAAGTGGTTTCTCCCTTCCATCTGAATCAAACGGTTTGTCTGCCCGTCCTCGGGTCTAGGGAGGGCGATGAGGCGGATCGTATGCTCCATTGTTTAGATGTGAAAAGGGCGTTGCGTCAGTATTTGAAGGTAACAGTCGGTTCGAAAATCAGATCGGTTATTTGTGGTGGTTGGTGGAGTGCGCAAGGGCGAGGCGGCAGCTAAGGCTTCCATTGCTCGGTGGATTCGGGAGGCGATTGCGGCTTATCTGCTTAAAGGCAGAGTGGTGCCTGTTGGTTTGAGGGCGCATTCTACTAGAGCGCAAGCGTGCTCCTGGGCAGAGCATAGTCTGGTTCCCCCGGGGGACATTTGTAGGGCGGCGACTTGGTAGTTGTTGCATTCTTTCAGTAAGCATTATCGTCTGGACGTGGCGGCTTCCGCTGATGCCCGGTTCAGAGCGGCGGTATTGTCTGTCGGTTTGCGGGATCCCACCCGTTAATTATTGCTCTGGTACTTCCCAGAGGTAGAGGACTGAACTGGAGGAACGATAAGGAAATGATAATTACACTTACCTGGTAATTGTAGTTGAGTGACGACAGTTCAGTCCTCCGTCCCACCCAGGTGCTGAAGCGACAGTCGCAATTGGACAGAGAGGGGCG
This sequence comes from Ichthyophis bannanicus, assembly GCA_033557465.1. Lineage (NCBI taxonomy): Eukaryota > Metazoa > Chordata > Amphibia > Gymnophiona > Ichthyophiidae > Ichthyophis > Ichthyophis bannanicus. The sequence continues at coordinate 674,247,086 of CM066032.1, read as the reverse complement.
GTTTACAGGTAAGTGCGTGACAAAATAGAAAAAAAAAAAAAAAAAGCCCACGATAGTTTCGGGGGGGGGGGGGGTGTTAATTTCCCATCTGTACGGGCAAAGGGTACGAAAGCCTTGGGGGAAGGGGAGAAGCAGTTTCTGGTTCAGTTGAGGTTAAACTTATAAGTGTGTTCTTTCATAGCTTCTTATTTTTTGCTCCTTTGAGTCTGCTTTGTTAATAGATCACACTGGGAGGAGTCTGAGTCTACAGCAGGCTATATCTAGTGATGTCACAAGTTTGTCATGTCAGTCTCCAATGCTGCAGGAGGAGGTTGACTACCCAGAGGTAGAGGACTGAACTGTCGTCACTCAAGGAACTACAATTACCAGGTAAGTGTAATTATCATCTTCATTGCATGTCTCCTAGTCTTTCTGCTTTTTGAAGGAGTAAACAACCGATCTGTGTTTAGCCGTAACACTCCATTCATTAATTTATAGACCTCTATCATATCTCCCCTCAGCCATCTCTTCTAAGTTAGAGCCTTAACCTTTTAAGCCTTTCCTCATACTGTAGGGGTATCCTTCCATCCCTTTTACCATTTTGGTGGCTCTTCTCTATACCTTTTCTAATTCTGCTATATCCTTTCTAAGATACGGCGACCAGAATTGCACACACTATTCAAGGTGCGGTCACACTATGGAATGATGCAGACATTATAATAGAAACATGATGGCAGAAAAAGACCACATGGCCTATCTAGTCTGCCCTTCCATATCAACTACAATAGTCCTCTTTTTACCTTTAGAGATCCTTTGTTTTTCCCATGCTTTTTTGAATTCAGATACTGTCCTCATGTCCACCACCTCCACTGGGAGACTATTTCATGCACCTACCACTCTTTCTGTAAAGAATTATCTTCGCATATTAATCCTTAGCAGAGCTTGCCTTCAGTTGAAAGAGACCCTCCTGTGAATTTATGCTATGGAGGTATTCAAATGTCTCTATCATAGCACCCCTATCCCACCTTTCCTCTAAAGTATATATATTAAGATCTTTAAATCTGTCCTCATATGCTTCATAACGAAGACCACTAACCATTTTAGTAGCCCCTTTCTGCACCGACTCCAACCTGCTTATATCCGTTAGAAGGTGCAGTCTCCAGAATTGGACACGATATTCCAAATGAGGTCTCACCAGAGACTTATAGAGGCATTATCACTTCCTTTTTTCTGCTGGCCATTCCTCTCCCTATATTGTACAGCCAAGCATCCTAATGGCTTTCGCAGTCGCCTTTTCTATCTGTTTAGCTACTTTAAGATTGTCAGACACAATTACGCCCAGGTCCCACTTTTCTTTTGTGGATAGAAGTACCTCACCCACTGCACTGTACTGCTCCTTTGGATTTTTGCAGCCAAAATGCATGACCCTGCATTTTTTTAGCATTACATTTCAGCTACAAAATTCTAGACCATTCTTCAAGCTTAGCTAGATCCCTCCTCATTTTATCTACTTGGGTGTCTACTCTATTGCAGATTTTCGTATTCTCCACAAACAAGCAAGCCTTGCCCGACAGCACTTCCACGATATCACTAACAAAGATGTTAAAAAGAATTGGATCAAGGATAGATCCCTGCGGCACACCACTAGTAACCTTCTCAGAGTGAGCTCCATTTGCCTGTACCATTTGTCCCCTCCCATTCAACCAATTTATAATCCAGTCAGTAATTTTAGGGTCCATCCCTAGGGTGCTCAGTTTGTTTATAAGTCACCTGTGCGGAACGGTGTCAAAGGCTTTACTGAAATCTAAATACACCATATCTAAGGCTCTACCTATGTCCAACTTTCTGGTCACCCAGTCAAAGAAATCAATCAGATTTGTCTGACAAAGATCTGCCTCTGGTGAATCCATGCTGCTTCTGATCCTTCAATCCATTGGTCTCCAGAAACCTCACTGTTCTCTCTTTTAGTAGCCTTTCCAATAATTTACTTACCACAGAGGTTAGACTAACTGGCCTGTAGTTTTCAATGTCCTCCTTACATCCACTTTTGTGTAAAGGGACCACATGTGCCTTTTTCCAGTCCTCTGGCACCATTCCTCCAGACTTCAAAGAGGCATTGAAAAGATCAGACAGTAGCTGCTAGAACATCCCCAAGCTCCCTCATTTTTCTGGGATGTATCCCATCCGGACCCATGGTTTTGTTTACTTTTGGTTTAGCTAGTTCCTCACAAACAGTCTTCTGAAAATTGTTAGAGATCCCCATCGCTTCTGTTCCTATTTATGGGTGTTTTCTGAGGTCCTGCTCCAGGTCCTTCATTTGAACACAGAACAGAAATACTTGTTAAGCAATTCCGCTTTATCCTTGTCAGCTTCTACATATTCCTCCTTTTCACCCTTGATTCTGACAATACCACTTTTGCCCTTTCTCCTCTTACTAACATATCTAAAAAATATTTTATCCCCCATTTTATTGCATTGGCTATTTCTTCTTTTTATATTTTTTGCTTTCCTGACTACTTAGCTAGCTTCTCTGTTTTTCCAAATATAGATGCCTGTCTTCCTTTCTCTGTGATGTCTTGTATTTCATGAAGGCCTCCCCCTTTTCTTTGCCTTTTCAGCTACTTCTTTTGAGAACCATAGTGGCCTCCTTTTTCTTTTACCTGTATTTACCTTTCTAACAAAAGGTTGGCTGCCCTTAAAATATCCCCTTTCAGTTTTGCCCACTGTTTTTCTACATTCCCCAGCTGTTCCCATCATGCTAATGACTTCTTGAGTTATTGGTCCATCTTGGCAAAGTTAGTTTTTCCATAATCTAAGACCTTCACTTTTGAATAGATTTTATCAGCCCTAGTCGTAATATTGAACCACACCATCTGGTGATCGCTGTATGCAAGATCTCCCACTATAACATCAGGAACACTTTACCATTGGTAAACACCAAGCCAGTATGGCCGCTTCACGTGTGGGTTCTGTTACCAGTTGCCCGAATAGTTCTCCGTGTAGAGAATCCAGGATCTCCTTACTTCTAGATGACACCTCAGTGGGATGTGCCATTCCATATCTGGCATATTGAAATCACCTATCAGTACACTTTCCCTTTCCTGGCAATGCTGCGTATGTCTTCTATTAAATCTCCGTCCATGTCTTCAGTGTGAGGGGGGGGGGGGGTCTGTATATCATGTCAATGCAAATGGTTTTCTTTCCCTTTTTCTAATTTAACCCACAGTGTGTCCTTTTATCCCTTTAAGCCCTGTAATTCTATAACTTTAATATTTTTTTACATATAGTGCCGCCACTTCTCCCCTTCATCCTACCCTATCCTTCCAGAATAAAGTATAGCCTGGTATAATTACATCCCAAACTAACCCCATTGTAACCTATCCACCTTCAAGGTACAAAATTACTTTTATCAATAATTTATGACTTCACTAATGGAACCAACAGTATGGAGTGTGTAAAAAAAATCTCTCAATAAGAACTAAAAAACATACCTACAAAATATCAAAAAACCTTTATTCCATATAAAAACAACCTTGTCATATCACTCATAAGAACCATGTGAATCATGGAACCATGCATACAAAAACACAATTGACCCCCTCGCCAGAAGTATTTTTTTCATAATATACAATCTTCCAAACAAACATGAAATCACAAATTGTAGTTTCTCATTATACAAATAGCTTCAATATCATATAATAACACAAGGTATTTTACATAGCCAACACTGTATCAGATGGTAAAATTCAAAACAAAATCACATGTATAGTCACTTTTAAATATCTGGACTCTATAATATCAAACATGAAACATTAAACAACCATATCTTTCATCCATCATATAATTCCTCCTCGTCTCTCCGGGCCAGTCCAGGAAACTGTAGGGTTGTCAACCTTCTCGAGCAGCTGAGGACTAAATGATCAAAGTCTTGCGGACAAGCTACCCAGCCCCCCCTTGTGAGAGGCTCAGTCTTTCAGTCCTCAGCAGCTGGATAGGACCTAGCCTGACAGGCTCCCGGTGAGGCAAGGAGGAAAGTTTTTAGTTGGTGTTCAGCAGTTCCTTAAATAACTTCCTGTGGTGGCTGAAGGGCTCTAGCAGGGTCCGATTGCTTTAAAAGCGGCAATTAACAGCTTGTAAAAACAAAAAACAAACCACAGGAACAGAAGGGATCGGAGCGCGACTGCTGCATTGCAGTATTGAAGGGCAGCAGAGGCAGAGCCTGCCTCAGTGTGCAGCTCTGGTTCGGGAGTTCAGAAGGGAGGAGCTGGGAGCCCCAGAGACCAGCCCCTTCTAGGTACAGAGCCCGATCTTACTCTACCGCTGGCAGCGCACAGAGTAGTTCGGGGTGTGAAGATCCGAACCGGCAGGTATTGAGCGCATTTGTGTGGGCCGCGAAGGGGTCCATTCCTGTCAGAAGCTGTGGGGCGCATGCTGCAGGTGCAGGCAGCGTGCGCACGGTCGAGAATCGGCGGTTGATGTCTGCAGGGAGGCTATACCGTTTGGCTTAGGCAGGCAGTAGTGTAGCTCGTTTTGCTCGAGGGGGGCATGGAGGGTAGGGAGAAGACGTTGAAGCCTTTGGGCAGCCATTTCAGTGTTGGAGAAAAGGTGGGAACGGCGGTCATATTCGAAAAGGCAGCTGTTTCTCCTGCGCTGCCAGGAAAGCCCGAAAAGAAAAGGGCAAAGTCAAAAAAGCATACAACAGTTGATTCTGGATCCCAGGGACCTTTGCTGGGGGGAAAAAGTGGTATGGAATCAGTTTTTTCGCCGGATTTTATACTATCTTTACATAAGGCTTATTGCCTAAAGCTGGAGCAGGGGCATTCCAAGGGCTCTGCTCCTGACCTCTTTGGAGTACAGAAAGAGGATAGTTCTCCCATAGATCCGGGGGAGGGTTCCTCTGGAAGGGCCTTGCTGGGGGAGACTGCGGCCGATGGCTTTGGTCAGCAGCTCTCGGAGTCCCGCTTGGCAGAAGAGGGACAAGATCACTGGATGGAGGAATTAGAGGAAGGTGAGATTGCGCCAGGGGAGGACCCCAATGTCTTTTGGGTGTTTCGGAAGGAAGAGTTGGGGGCTCTTATTGGCCAGTCGCTAGCTGCGTTGAATATTGCTCTACCGGCTGTGCATGAAGAACTGCTGGAGGATCCGCTGCTTCAAGGATTTAAGGCAGAGCAGTGCTGTTTTCCGGTCCATAGAGTGATTAAGCAGATGGTTGAGTCCGAATGGGAGTGTCCTGAAGCCACATTGAGGGGCGGGTCGGGCCATCGGTCGATTGTACACCGTACCGCAGGAAGAGCGAGAATTGCTCCGCATGCCTAAGGTGGGTGCGTTGGTGTCGGCGGTTGCAAAGAAAACAACGATACAGGTAGAGGGCTGAGCGGCGCTTAAGGATCTGCAAGATAGAAAGTTGGAATAATTTCTTAAGCAGGCATTTGATACCAGTGCTCTGTCACTGCAGGCCTCCATCTGTGGAGCGTATGTGTCCAGGGTCTGCATTTGTTGGCTCCAGGGGGATTCTAATTCTGAAAGGGAGGACGGATCTTCCCCAGAGAGAGCGAAGCTGGAGTTGGTGGCAGCGTACCTCGCTGATGCTTTTTATGATTTAATATGGATCTCAGCCAAGTCCATTGCGTCAGTAATAGCCGCCAGACGCTTTCTCTGGCTGAGAAGTTGGGCGGCAGACGCGGCATCAAAAGCGCGTCTTAGTAAACTCCCCTATAAGGGCAAGCTGCTGTTTGGGGAAGCTTTGGAGAAAATTGTAAAGAATCTGGGGGACTCCAAAGGGGGTCAATTGCCAGAAGACCGTCCGAAGGGCCAGAAACTTGGGACTCTGCAGAAAGTGCAGGGTAGAGAGTTTCGCAGGTTCAGAGGTTTGCTCCTTATCAAAGGGGTCGCTTCGTGTCCAGGGGGCAGCCCTTTCAGGGGGCACGAGGGTTCGGCAGGGGCTATTTCAATCCCCAGCAGAATTCTGCAAAGAAGCCACAATGAAATGGGTTGGCCCAGGCGGATATCCCAGTGGGAGGACGCTTGCAGAGTTTCCACTCCGTCTGGGCCACCATAACGTTGGATCAGTGGGTGCTGGAGATTGCAACGGGTTATGCACTGGAGTTTGCTCGACCGTTAGCGGAGGCGTTTGTGGTGTCTCCATGTGGAACGCAGGCAAAGCAAGCCGTGGTGGGCGATACATTAAGGCATTTGCTGACTCTTCAAACGGTGGTTCCAGTGCCGGAAGACCAGTGCGGATTAGGTCGATACTTGATTTATTTTGTGATTCCCAAGAAGGATGGGTCTTTTCGGCCTATTCTGGATCTCAAAAACGTGAACTGCTGTTTGAGAGTGCCCCATTTTCGAATGGAGATGCTTCGATCGGTTATTTGGTCTGTCAAGCCGGGCCAGGTGCTCTCATCCATAGATCTGACAGAGGCTTATCTACATATTCCCATCCGACCGGAGCATCATAGGTTTTTACGATTCGTAGTGCCCATGGGGCACTTTCAATTTCGAGCGCTGCCTTTCGGGCTAGCTACAGCGCCTCGCACATTCACGAAGGGTGGTGGTGGTGGTGGTAGCAGCAGCGCTGCGTCAGGAAGGCGTTCTCATGCATCCCTACTTGGACGACTGGCTGATCCAGGCAGGTTCAATCCGAGTTGCTCGCCGCGATGGCTCGGGTAGTGGGCTTCCTGCAACAGCTGGGTTGGGTGGTCAACCAGGCGAAAACTCAGCTGGTTCCAGTGCAGCGGCTCATCTATCTAGGAGCGGTGTTCGACACGGCGGTAGGGTCGGTGTTTTTGCCAGAAGACCAAGTACAAAAGCTGTTGAAACAGGTTGGTGGTGTTTTTACGCATGAAGGCTCTGATGGCGGTGGCGTTACTTGCAGCTACTGGGTTCCATGGCGGTGGCGTTGGACTTGGTGCCATGGGCCAGGGCGCATATGCGTCCTCTACAACCAGCATTGCTCTCCAGATGGTCGCCGCAGCATCATCCGCTGAATCGGAAGTTAGTAACCGCAGAGGCGGCCAGAGACAGCCTGTAGTGGTGGCTGGAGGGTTCGCATCTGTAGGCAGGGATGCCTGTAGAGCAGCCGGATTGGATTCTGGTGACTACGGATGCCAGTCTGATCGACTGTGGAGCGCATTGTCTGACGCAGGTAGCACAGGGCTGTTGGACAGTGGAAGTGTGCGGTTGGTCAATCAACCGTTTGGAAATGCGAGCGGTGCGTTTGGCTCTTCAAGAGTTCTGCGAGCTGGTGGAAGGGAGAGTGGTACGTGTGTTCTCCGACAATGCCGGGACAGTGTCGTATATCAATCAACAAGGCTATACGGGCAGTGCAGGTTTGTTGGAGGAAAGTCAGATGTTAATGTGCTGGGCAGAGAACGATCTTGTGGTGCTATCGGCGGCTCATGTAGCCAGACGCGACAATGTGCAGGCCGACTACCTCAGTCGGCATGTTTTAGATTCGGGAGAGTGGTAATTGAATGCGTCAGTCTTTCACGACATCACGGAGCGATGGGGACAGCTGGTCATGGACCTGATGGCCACTCTCGACAATGCCAAAGCATCTTGGTTCTTCAGCAGATGCAGGGAACACATGTCGGAAGGACTCGATGGTCTGGTGCAGCCTTGGCTGGTAGGCAGGCCGGCCGCTCTGTGTTTCCTCCGTGGTTGATGATCGGGAGAGTCAGCTGGAGGATAGAGCGTCACGACGGCAGTCATTCTCATAGCTCCAGATTGGCCGAGGTGTCCTTGGTATGCGGATCTAGTATGGCTTCTGGTGGACCGTCCTTGGAGATTGCCCGACTAGAGCAACCTGTTGTGCCAGGGTCCAGTTCTCATGCCACAAGTGGATCGCTTCTCACTTACGGCTTGGCTCTTGAAAGGGAACGCCTGCGGCGCAGAGGCTGTTCCGTGGCGGTGGTATCCATGTTTTTGAAGTCCAGGAGGAAATTTACATCCTTGGCTTATGTGCGGGTTTGGCGCATATTTGAAAGGTGGTGCGACGGATGTAGGGTACGCCCGTTTTCGGCAACAGTGTCAGATGTCTTGTCGTTCCTGCAGGAGGGTGTGGATAAGGGTCTAGCCCTCAGTACTTTAAAAGTTCAATTAGCGGCGTTGGCTTGTTTCCGAGGCAAGGTGCATGGGGGCCTCTTGTCACTGCATCCAGATGTTCTGAGGTTTCTAAGAGCAGTTAAGAATGTACGGCCACCGGTGCACGCGGTCGGCTTGGGATTTGAACTTGGTTCTGGAAGCGTTAAAGAGGGCACCCTTTGAACCAGCAGGAGTAGTGCCGCTCAGTTTTCCTGGAAAACGGCTTTCTTAGTAGCTTTGTGTTCGGCAAGACGGATCTTGGACCTGCAGGCGCTTTCGTGCAAGGAGCCGTATATTCAGTTTTCGGCGGAGAAGGTGGTTTTGCGGCCAGTTCCTTCTTTCCTACCGAAGGTAGTGTCTCAGTTTCATTTGAACCAGTCAATTTCACTTCTGCGCGTAAAGGACAAGCAGCTTCTAAAGCTTCCATTGCTCAATGGGTAAAACAGGTGGTAGGGGTGGCATATCAGGCGGCTGGTAAGTTAGCTCCTGAGGGGCTCCGAGCACATTCTACGTGGGGCCAGACTGCTTCTTGGGCCGAGTTGGCCTTAGTTTCGCCTGTGGGTATATGTCGTGCGGCTACGTGGTTGTCTCTCCACACGTTTGCGAAGCAGCATAGGTTGGATGTGCAGGCAAGGGGAGATGCAAATGTAGGGGCCGCTGCCATAGTGGCGGGCCTAGCGGGTCCCTCCCGAAGTTAGATACTGCTCTGGTACTTCCTTACAGTTTCCTGAACTGGCCCGGAGAGACGAGGAAGAAGAAATTAGACCTTACCTGCTAATTGTCTTTCCTTGAGTTCTCTCCGGGCCAGTCCAGGGCCCACCCAGATCATTTGCGGTGTCTGGGCAGTGTGTTTTCAGGCATTCGTGGGCTTTCAGGGAAAGTTCGGCAGAAATGGGGTGGGGACGTGAAGATTAAGAGTTCATCGGGGTTATCTTCTGTCTTGAAGGTGTCGTCAGTGACGTGCTGGCTGTGGGGCTCCCTGGTGGTTGGTGGGGGGGGGGGGGGAGTGTGGCAGCAGATATAATTTAAAAAAAAAAAAAAGGAAGCGGATTAACAAGAATGTACGTCCATACAGTTGGAATTTTAAATTGTCTGTTGCTGTTTTTACAGTTGTTGGAGTAAGTTAGAGTTTGTTGTGGAATAGACTGCTTTGACAATAGTAGACTGAGCCTCTCTCACAAGGGGGGGGGGGGGGGCTGGGTAGCTTGTCAGCAAGACTTTGATCATTCAGTCCTCAGCTGCTGGAGAAGGTTGACAACCCTACAGTTTTCCTGGACTGGCCCGGAGAGAACTCAAGGAAAGACAATTAGCAGGTAAGGTCTTATTTCTTCTTTCATTCCATATGTAATGTCCTGATATTCTTCAATGTGCATCCAATCAAATGGTTCACATTCATATTATCTTTCTCATGCACCCAAGACTCCATATCATCAGACACCAATATCTTCCAACATCATGTAGTCTTCTACATTATAGTGTTCTTAAATTCTTCAGAAGCATTCACTTGGTATCCGATCAGTAAATTTTCAATCCGGAGAACCAGGTCTTTTATTCAGCTAACCAAACAAGCAGTCTGGTGCTAATAGTCTGCCTCTGTCTCCTGGCTGACTTGTGCTGTCCAATGACCCATGAACTGCAAGCTGCCCAGCAGAGTCACCCTATAATGCTTGTTATCTTAGTAAGTGGGAGATAGGTTGTCTTAATTGTTTGCATAGCTTGTGGGAAATTTGAGAGAATGAATGATTGTACTTATCTAGGGGAATTGTAAGGAACTTCTAAGCTGTGTTCTGTGATCCTTCTGAACACAGTCCAAATAAAACTGATTCGGGTCAGAAATCTTAGTACCTAAGTTATTATTTTAGTTGCCGGATCCAGGACTTGGAGTAGAGAAGTTGGAACCCAAAGTGCATAATTATTCGTTAGTATCTGCTTCACAATCCCACAATTCCCGTGAGCCAAAAGAGATCAGGAAAAGATTAGAAAAGGTTTTGATACCATATTTGAACTTCATATAAGAAGTTTCAGCCCTTAAATATGATGTCCATAATGTAAGGGCCAGGCAAATGAAAGAGGAATGACAGGAGGACTCAAACCTTATAACCATCGTGGAAGTTATTACTAGTAGACTGGCTTGAGAAGATCTGAACAGATGTATTGGCTGGTATGAAATTAATAGGGCATCTAAGTAAAATGGGATACCTAAATGAAATGCATGAAAAGTTAGAATCGGTATCCTGAATGTTGCTTTACCAACAGAGGAGTGATATGATCTGAGCACCTCGAGTTGTACATAATTTTAAATGCAGCGATTTGTAAAAGTTGAAAATATTTTAAATGGATCGCTGGGTCTTCTACTAATAGAGAAATACAACAAATGAGTCTATTCATAGTTGTGGTGTGTATTGGATTTTGTGCCCTTGAGGTCCAGGTATGAGCAAAGTAAATAAATCTCTCTCAGATTTGACTTTACTTCTGTGGAGATATAGGGAATGAAAAACACAAGGACGGTCAGACTGGATCAGACCAAAGGGTTCATCAAGCTCAGTGTCCTGTTTCCAACAGTGGCATAATAAGAACCACTAAAGATAGAATCACACTTACAATAGGGATTTATTCCAGGGTGAATGGTCTAAACAGCAGAAGTATCTTGCTTCTAATGAACCACATTGCTTCATATTGCATACATGTATAAATGTGTATTTTAGAAAGTCATTATTTCCATGTGTAGATCTCCAGAATACAGAGATTTCAAGAGCGCCTAGTTTTGGAAAGTCTGAAAAAATATGCATATATTCCCAAGTTAAAGGAATATACATATATTTAAAGGAGTTTCCCCATCAGTTTTTCATCAGATTAAAGCCATATGTAGATTTTCTTTAAGGCTTGTTTTGGCCAGAATTTGAAATGAGTGATTAAGGGGGTAATTATGCATAATTCATAGGGATTTTTTTTGGCATAGAAAATGTAAAAAAAATAAATAGATAAAAATAAAATAAATCACGTTTTGAAGTTTCGCTCCTTAATTGAAACCATTTCTACGTATATCTTTTTAAAATGGAGCCTCTATACATATAGTTGCTGGCATTTATACATGAAGGTATCAAAATCAGCCCTTATCACCAACATCTATGCATGGAAGATTGTTGTCGTTCTTTTTGTGCATGTATAGCTTTGTGAAATTATTCCTCCTGCTGTCTGTGCTGGCAAATATGTGTATTTGCTGACATCTTTATACATATTTTACAAAAGGTTCCATATTCATCAGCTTTTTGTAAAACACCAGGGAATTTGGAAACATCCCAACCTTGACATTAATAATTCCAAATATTGAATTTAAATAGCAACATTCTAAAATCTAATGTCCCACAGTCAATGAAGAAATAGAAGTTGAAAAGAGATTGGGTATTTTAGCAAGACAGTGGTTCGAAACATACCTTTAAATCAATCATGAAGTATATAGTATAGGAAAGAAAGATGAATGGATTTCACAGTCCCCAGACTTCAATGGTTTAGTTTTATTAGTTTAGTTTAGTATTTGATATACTGCCATTCCGGCTAGTTAGTTCATCGCAGTGGTTCTCCATATTAGTAGGAGAAAAAAATCACCCAATATTCAATAAAAACAAGCACAAAAATAAAAATGGAATAAAAGAGACATGACAGCAAACTAACTGCTAGGTCAGGAAAGCTTGAATGAAGAGGAATGTTTTAAAGCTTTTCTTAAAGCGGCTGTCATTAGAAGGCGCCCTCAATTCTGGGGGTAACCAATTCCACAAATACAAACCAAAATATAAAAAGGCCAATTGCCTCACTGTCTCAAGATGCTTTTTGGAAGGTGGAGGAAGAGTTAAACTGTTTACATATTGGTGATCGATACCGCAGACTGAACACTGAGGAATTAGTAGATTTGAAAGATACTTCTTACTGGAATACCAATTTATTCTATGTATTATGGGGAGTTTTTTTAAACTGAATTCTGGGTACTGGTAGCTGATGAAGAGTTTGCAATATTAAATCTGTGGAAAGATGTAAAAAATATAATACATACATAGAGACCTAAGACTGTTGGAGGGGTTTGCAAGGAAGGGTGGAAAAAAATTCTTAGCTAGCTTCATTGCTTGTTTCATAATGGGTGTATTAACTTCACCACGCTATGCTCTTGACAGCTTCCATGCAATGCAAAATGTTGGCCACTGTAGGGTGCTTGGATACTTACTTTTCATTTGATTTTTCACTTTAGTTGAGTAAAATGAAACAGTATTAACATTATCATTTTGAAGATATATAGCTAAAGTTTTTCGGAGAATTTTATGCCCCATGAAGATTAATCCTGGTTTCCATCAAAAGAGCTTTTTAAAGATAACTTTTGATGGATTTCATTAGAGATGTTCTGAGGTCTTTTTCCTCCGTAAATAAATGACACTGGCTTGTAAACAGCAAATTTTTTGGTTTTTTTTTTTTTTTTTGATGAATGCACAAAATTAACCCCTTGGACCCATTTAGTGAACCTGAAAATGACCTGAAGCAGTTATGCTGTGGAAGCTAAAAACAGAATTTATACTTCAGATTCATCTGAAGATCTGATGGTTGAATGGCTGTCAGTAAAACCATGGCATATACTAACCGCTTCTTCGTTCCATAACTAATAGAGTATTCCGGGGGGGGCAGAGATATTGATTTTATTGTAGAAGCAATGTGCTGTGAGGTCAAAATTTGGAAATATAAAGCAGAGCTTAAGTGAGTAACTGCAAGTGAGGTGACACAGCATTTTTTGAATTGATTGGTTTCATGGAAAGCAATACTTTTCCAAAAAGGAGGAAGACCATTTGTATTCTCTATTTGTTTGCATTCTATTACATTAGCTTTTATGCAAGTCCAATTAAAGAGCCCAAATTCTGTGAGACTTCAAAAATAATTAAGCAGCGTGGATGGCATGAGTGATATAAAAGAAACTAGTTTTGTAAATTCAGCGACATTTATCAAGACTACCAAACGGTCTATATATGTTTAGTCTTTACTGACGGGTTAAATGTTCTGGGTCTGCCCTGCTTTGAACTACAGCATGTTAACTGGCTCTTTGCCATATACATGTCAAAACTACTAGAAGGATCAAAAAGAAGGCCAAGAGGATGAGGCCCTTGATGTGGCAAGGATCCTGGGAGTAAACCAGCCAGCAGGATCTGTGTTCGCTTTAGTTATTTGTAGCAGGTATTTCTGTTCTTACAAACTTTCTCAATTTACTTCTGTGATCTTGGGGGTGATTTATATAAATTGTTTTAAACAAAGAATCAGGAGACAGCTGTTAGGAATCTGTCAATAAGCAGGTTAAAGTCAGGAGACTGAGCTCTGTATTGTAAAGAGTCAGGCTGGTATAAAATTTTGTCTTCATCTCACTGTTAATTGCCCTCTTGTGTTAAGCAACAAATAGTTGGCAGTCAGAATTTAACTGGAAATAAGCTGTGAAATAGACTCTTATGACTAGAAATATAGTATGTAAAATGTTCTGTCTCATCTTTGGAAAGCAGAGAATCACTGACTTTCTTTCCTGAAGAGCTGACTTGAGGCTGGTCTGCTGAGACCCAGAATGGCAGGCAGTTCCTCTGCCTTGAGCCCCCTACCATCTGCTACAGACATTCCTGTAGTTGATTTTGTGGGACCAATACTCGGATGAAGAGGACTAATTCTAGTGGGTCCTGTTGCCCTTCTGGTAAGTCAGGCATGCTTTTTCTTTTATCTTTGAGAGGTAAATTCTACACATCATTGATAGATACATTGTATGCCACTAGAACGAGAATGTGTTTTTCCTGTGTACCAGTACTTTTTTTTATACTTGGACTCAGTCCACTGTATGACTTCTTTTCTTTGGATGTTTTTTTAGACCAATCTGGACCCCTTGAAGTGACTGCTCTTGGTCTGGGATTCAGAGCAGGACACACTACCCTCTGAGTACCAGGAAACAGAAGCACAGGGGGAAAGGGTACCCCTATGCCTGATGAAGGACCTTCAGTGGTATTACACTTCAAGGGACTATTTGTGTCTAATGTAGGTGATATACCCCATGAGTATTTTCTTTTTTGTCATTTTTCATGAAATTTGATGTGTATCCACAAATATTCTTTCTTGTGGAGTAACTCAGGCTTAATGATGTACCACTTACTGTGTTCTCTTATTTTTTGCGTGTGTCTCATTGGGTGAAAGTTTTCCAGAGTCCATGCCGCCACCTCTTGTATATGCATATGTCTGTTGAACTTTGGCCGTGGTCCTCTGTTGTATGCAATGGAAAATTACTTTGTTTTTGTTAATCGAGTAATCTTTCATATTGCTTGTCTGTCTGTCTTGATTTGACTATACGAGGTGCGATCAAAAAGTATTGAAACTTGTACAATAACAGAAGTATAACACTTAGTTATTGCACTGTCTCATTCAAAGTAGTCCCCTTCCAATAACACTTCCAGTGTTCCTGCCACTGCTGGAAACAATTTTGAAATGCCTCTTTTGTTATGCTGTGAAGCTGCTGTATCAAATTTTGCTAAATTATATCTGTCGTCGAATTTCCTTCTTTGCAGTGGTAATTATGGTTTTGGCAATGAGAAAAAGTCACAGGGTGCGAGGTCAGGTGAGTGCGGAGGCTGACGGACTTGCTTGATTTGGTGTTTGGCCAAGAACTGCTGGACAAGATGTGATGTGTGAACTGGGGCATTATCGTGGTGAAGCAACCATTCACCATTCCTGTGCAACTCTGGCCTGTTACAATGAACTGCATCTCTCAAACGAGTCAGAACTTGGGTGTAGTACTCCTTATTGATGGTATGGCCTTTTGGCGCATAATCATGATGAACAATACCCTTGTAATCCAAGAAAACTGTGAGCATGATCTTGACATTGCTCCTCACCTGATGGGCTTTCTTGGATATGAGAGAATCTGGAATCTTCCATTGTGAGGATTGAGCCTTAGCTTCAGATCATAACCATAAATCTATAATTTATCAGCAGTAATAATCTTTTTGATGAAATCTGAGTCATTTTCAATGCATTCCAACAACTCCCTGGCTGCAGACAGGGGACAAGTATTTCCGCATGAATTTTGCAGACACACGTCTCGTCCCCAAATTAACAGTAGGAATGGATTGTACCGACCTGAAACTGATGTCTGTGTCCTCAGCAAGCTCTCTGATAGTCGATGATTTGAGCATATTGCAGCATGTATTGCTTCAACTTTGTCTTCATTCCTGCTCGTGGATGTCCTTCCAGAACATTTGTCACTGTCAACACTTTGGTGGCTCTCTTGAAAACGTTTGTACCAGTCATATACTTGAGCTCAACTTATGCATTCATCACCATACACTTGCTGTAACTTGTCATAAGTCTCTTTGCATGAATCTCCAAGTTTCTGACAGAATTTAATGCAAATTCTCTGTTCAATTTTTTTCACTTGTCGTAAATCTGATGAACTGATTTTACATGATACCAAACATCGCACAATTAAAAAAAAAATAAATAAAAATACAGGTGTGCTGCAGCTACGCTACACTCGGCACATGCAGAACATATAACTAGGTCACTGCATGTTTAATAGCATCGTAGTGCAATATATTTTGCTATAGCTACACAACAAGTCTTGATACTTTTTTGATCACACCTCGTCGTTCCTCTTTTCTGTGACTACTGCCTTTGCGTTCTTCGGTCATGCTGCTTAGAATAACTGTTCCCTCCTGATATCTGGATTTTTTTCCTCCTCTTTTCCTCCGCTATCCAAAGTATTGCCCCTTCTCCAGAGGGCTTCTATTCTGCAGACCAAGTATCCATGGATGAATAAATGTATTCATGTGTGCATTTTTTGTGAGTTTCTCTTAACCCTTTCCAGGCCGAGCCCAAAGCTCTCGGGATCCAAAATTCTGACTAAATATTCCTATCAAATGGTATACAATACATGACCATAGCAGAAGGAAAATCACTATTAGAACATATTGAATAAGACTAGTACAATTTTCCTGAAATATGCAAAAATTAACCCGGCTGCAGAATGTGGATTAAAAATATAAAGTAGGCCAGAGAGCCCCTTATGTGGTGCCTTCATTCCAGCTTTGCACCATCCGCAGCATCCTGGATCACTGTCCCTTTTTCTCCTAGCCTTGCTTGAATGAGAAGTGATATTGTTTACTTGCTTTTTCTCATTCTCTTTTCTCTAGGTTCTGTTGGTAGTTATCTCCTTTCTTCTTCCTTCTACTTTTCTGATGGAAGAAATTTGTTTTGCTTGGCTAGCTGGGTTTTTTCTTTTTATTTTAATGGTGAACCCCCCCTGTTTAAAGGATGGTATAGAAATGTGTGTGAATAAATAAACATGTTTCTTATGTCTTTGGAGGCATCCCCCCAAAGCAGAGGTAAACACCACCTACCCCAATCCAGAGGCATCAGGAGTCTAATATCCTTTCCACTCACACCCTGTGAAGGGCAAAAATGCTACCAATTTTTTAAACTCTTTATTTTTGGTTATCTAACAAGATTTAACACAAAATCTATCATAGACATTATTCAATCACATTAAATAACAGTATGCAATCCCACCATCAAATGTCCATGCCTCTAACAAGCCCCCAGTTTGGAGATCCATATCACCATACGTGTGAGAAACAATCTAATAATCACAGCAAAGCAGGAAATTAAGGCACCAGGGAAGTCCAGCAGGAGATTTTGTGTGTGCTCATATCAAACAGACTTAGAATCACAGAGGAGGTTTAAAAAAAGACAAACCTAGAATCCTTGAAAAGAAGCCAAACATTTGCAAGGGTATTTGAGAAAAAGGTAGTATCCAACTGAAGAGCCCTTGGTCTCAACAACAAAAATAAGAACATAAGATATGCCATACTGGGTCAGACCAAGGTCCATCAAGCCCAGCATTCTGTTTCCAACAGTGGCCAATCTAGGTCATACGTACCTAGCAGTTTCCCCAAGGGACACAGGTTCCACAATGCTTGTACTGGTTCAAGCATTGATATCCTGGGTCCCTTCTTAATAATGGTTTATGGACCTTTCCTCCAGGAACTTGTCCAAACCTTTTTTAAACCCAGCTACACTAACAGCCTTTACTACATCCTCCGGTAACAAATTCCAGAGTTTGATTACACGTTGAGTGAAAAAATATTTTCTTTTATTAGTCTTAAATAGTTTACCCTGTAGCTTCATTGCATGTCCCCTAGTCTTTCCATATTCTGATAAGGTAAACAATCGATCTACGTTTACCTGTTCCACTCGGTTCATTAATTTATAGACTTCTATCATATCTCCCCTCAGCCGTCTCTTCTCCAGGCTAAAGAGCCCCAACCTTTTTAGCCTTTCTTCATAGGAGTAGCCTTCCATCCCCTTTACCATTTTGGTGGCTCTTCTCTGAACCTTTTCTAAAATCGCTATATCCTTTTTAAGATACGGCGACCAGAATTGCACACAATATTCAAGGTGCGGTCTCACCATGGAACGATATAGAGGCATTATAATATCGCTTGTTTTATTTTCCATTCCTTTCCTTATCATACCTAGCATTCTATTTGCTCTCTTGGCCGCCGCTGCACACTGGGCCGAGGGTTTTAACAAGGTATCCACAATAACGCCTAAATCTTTTTCCTGGGTGGTGGTTCCTAATGTGGAACCTTGCATCGTGTAACCATAGTTTGGGTTGTTCTTCCCTAGGTGCATAACCTTGCACTTCTCCACATTAAATTTCATCTGCCATTTTGATGCCCAGTCTTCCAATTTATCAAGATCCTCTTGCAATTTTCCACAATCCTCCTGGGTTTTAACAACTTTAAATAGTTTTGTGTCATCTGAAAATTTGATAACCTCACTTGTTCCACTTTCCAGGTCATTTATGAATATGTCAAAAAGCAGCAGACCCAGCACAGATCCCTGGGGTACACCACTATTCACCTTTCTCCATTGGGAAAATTGGCTATATATTCTAACTCTCCCATCTTGTTTTGTAGACTTCTAGCATTTGCATACAAGCAGTTTAGAGACTGTATTTTATTCATATTAATTTGGCTATTGGTAGACATGGGTAATTTGGGATCTTTAAGTTCTGTCTGCTCCATACTCGAGGGCATTTGGGCTACTTTACTCTTTTTTGGAACCTCTCTGCTTTTTGTAGTATCCTTCAAGGATACATTCTTCCGAACCATGCGCTCTTGGGCGACTGTCGGCTTTCCCCTATTATCTAGTTTAAAAGCTGCTCTATCTCCTTTTTAAAGGTTAATGCCAGCAGCCTGGTTCCATCCCGGTAAAGGTGAAGCCCATCCCTTCGGAAGAGCCCCTCCTTTCCCCAGAATGTTCCCCAGTTCCTAACCCCTCATCTCTGCACCATTGTCTCATCCACGCATTGAGACTCCGGAGCTCTGCCTGCCTTTTGGGTCCTGCGCGTGGAACGGGAAGCATTTCGGAGAACGCTACCCTGGAAGTTCTGGATTTCAACTTCCTTCCTAAAAGCCTAAATTTAGCTTCCAGAACCTCCCTACCACATTTTCCTATGTCATGCTTGCCTTTTTTTTTTTTTTCTTTTAATCTTGAGTTGCTCTAGACACATTGGGAAAAGCCATAGTTACAGCCTAAAAAGAGCTTTTCCCTGTGTTTAAAATAGTTGAAATATAAACTTGGCATCCAATTCCAATGTGAAGTCCATCAACAAAGTACATTGATATCAATTCTCCTTCAGACTTATCCAAGTTCACAGAAGTATCCCATTCACTCTCAGGAAACAGAACACCTACCCCACTTTCAGAACTTTTTTAAGCACAGGCATATAATAAATTTGAAATACTGACGGAAGGGATTCAGAAGGGAAACAATTTTATCAGATTTGTAAAAAGTCAGTATGTTTTTGTTTACATTTAGTAGCCTTTTTTTATTTTACCTAAGCTTAGTGATGTTCAAATGTGGGTGATAGGCGTGAACTATACAGGATATGCTTGCCTAATATTGAGAGAGTGATTGTGAAAAAGGGAGGCCAGAAAGGACATTGTGGGATCGTATGGTGAGATGTTGGCAGCAGAAAGGAAAGTAGGACTTCTTTCAACAGACAGGTGCTTAATGTGCTATGGTGATCACAATATTTATTTATTTTATTTATTTATTTAGCTGTATTTATATCCCGCTTTTCACAGGGTCAAAGCGGTCAATTGAGGGGATACATTTAACACAAGGGGATATGAGACACATACGCTAATACTTACAGGGAACATGGGCAATGGAGGGTTAAGTGGCTTGCCCAAGATCACAAGGAGTGCCTACAGGACTAGAAATCCCAGTCCCTCCGGGCTGAGATTGCTGTCCCCAGGTGGGACTTGAACCCCTGGCCCTCCGGCCTGAAGTACCTTGTCCTAACCACTAGGCCACTCCTCCCCCAATATTACCTCTGAAAGTGTCCAGAAATGGCTCCAAATGGGACTTCTCTAAATATTTTTCACATTCCATTCTAATGGGCTCAGACTAAAACTAAAATAGTGGGCTAGCTTCCATTTTCCTCCATGGAAGAAAAATAAACATAATTACATTTTTTCCCTTTGGAAATATTGGGAGCTGCACAGACAAAAAGGAGGAATGCCCAAACCTTTCTCCTGTTTTAACCTGAAGTAAGTCTATTTGGGGTAGAGACATGGAGGTGAATAAAAGCCACATATCTGTATGGGTGAATAACCCTTTGGGGGCAGGAGTGTGAATGAAGTGAAGCCTAATAATGAAAAGTATAGGTAGATTCTTTTGCTTGCTTGAGATCTTTCTTCAGATCATTATGAATTGCTTGAGAAACAAATAGCAACTGAATGCCCCTCTTGATAATAGATATTCAGGAATACCTTCTCATTGGAGACCAAACGTGCCAGGTGTGAAGCAGCTTTATCTTTTTATTTGACATGTATCCTTAGTAAATACCATTTAAATCGTTTACATTACAGACTTTGTTATTTTAACACAATTTAAAACCATACAGGAAACCTTTTTATGCACTGAAAGAACTGAATTTTATCAGAATTATCTTTGTTCCTATGATCAAAGGTTATTAAAATTATAGTAGCTGTAATTGAGATGAACATTTTTTTTAGATTTTAGGATACAAATGTATCTCCAGGAACAAGCAGGAATGTAGTCTTCACATATGGGTAACGGTACCAACGGGGCCCGCGCGGGAACGCTCCCCAGCGTTCAAAAGGAAAGCTTTTGGGAGCACCCCACTGCGTCTGTGTAGCTGCCTTACCGTCTTTCCAGCTCTCCCTCCTCGGTTCTTCATTTTCCGTGGAGCTGACAAGAAGCAATTCCTGTCACCGCAGAAAATTTGTCCTTTAATTTTTGTGGTTTTGTCTGCCTTTCTGTCGATTTCTCTTTCTGTCTGTCTGTCTTTCCTTCTGTCTGTCTTTCCTTCTAGGAAGACAACAAAAAGAAGCTGGGCACCCTCTTTGCCTCTGATGCAGTATCTTTAGCATTGACGTCATTGAGAGTTTCATCTTCCTCCCAAGGATCAAAACCTAAGTCTTCATGGAAGACTGGCCGGCCCTCCAAGGGTAGATATCCTTCTAAGCATCAAGATGCCTCGGGCTTTGCCCTGCAGGGGGACACACTGGCCAAACACCCCCAGCGGGAGGACCTTGCCTCCAAAGCCTTAGTGGGGTCCCAGGATGCTCCCGAGGCCTCCACCTCCAGAGAGCTCCTGGTACCATGCTTGGGGATCGTGGCCCACAATTCTGGTACCGATACCCAACCATCGGCAAGCTCCATGGATCAACGTATCCTGGCCATCGAGCGGAGCTTAATGGCCTTACTGGCAGTCTCCGTACCGGTAAAGCCTTTACAGTCAATCCCTCAGGCATCAGTACCGGCTCCGAAAGAGCTTGCATCGACTTTTTTGTTGCTTACCACACTACCGCCCATGCTGGCCCTCGAATTTGTTTCCGGAACCGAGGTGCCGGTACCACAAGCTTCAGCTTACCAGCTTTGATCGGTATCGAGTACGTGCAGAGCAGGAACACCCCTGCCCGTTGATACTTTGACTCTTTGGACTCCGATTCTTTGGATGATGAAGCGGCCAATAGCCAGGAAATGAGAACTCTCCCGGAAGAACCATCTCAGTCTCCACAACATTGCATATCCCCTCCAGAGGACGTCTTTCCAAGACTTTATTCGCGATGTTGCTCGGGGTCTGTCCATAACGGTGACTTCAGAGAGAGAACCTAGGGCTGAAGAACTTGAAATTCTTCAATATCCTACAGCCCCAAAGGAAGCTGCTACTCTCCTTATTCATCACATACTTCACGACCTTAAGCTTCGTATGTGGGAGACACCCCTAACCATCTCTCCACATACTCGATGACTTAATACCATGTACCAGGTACAGGAGTGTCCCGGTTTTCAAAAGACATAATTACTGCACCATTCCATGGTGTTAGAATCAGCAATGCATCTAATAAAGTGCTAAGACACATTCCTCGAACCCTCCAGGCAGGGACTCGAGAACCCTCGACGC
Organism: Ichthyophis bannanicus; assembly: GCA_033557465.1. Classification (NCBI taxonomy): domain Eukaryota; kingdom Metazoa; phylum Chordata; class Amphibia; order Gymnophiona; family Ichthyophiidae; genus Ichthyophis; species Ichthyophis bannanicus. Next base: position 674,225,524 of record CM066032.1, on the reverse strand, counting down.
CTTTGGTCGATGTTGTTTTCAGGCCTCCATGTTATCAGCCAGGATCAGTTCCTACATACTCTATATGGGTATGTTCCTTAGAGAGGTGGATAGGGATTTGACGTTAATGGCTCCTCTTCTTCCTGATGACAGGAGAGCAGATTCTCACCCTTGTAAAGCATGCTAAAGTTTAACATGGCAACTTTTGACTGTTTTGAGTGCATCAGCAGAACTTCATCTATCTTCATCGGTGCACACAGGATTGCTTGGTTTCAAGCATCCGATCTCAAACAATGGGTTCAAGATAAGCTGGGTAATATCCCTTGCACCGGTGAAAACCTTTTTGGCAAAGATTGGCAGGACAAGGCCTCTCAGTTAGAATGTGAGAACACCACTCTTAATAGACTATCTAGATCTACTGCCAACCCAGCTAGGAAAAAGGCAGCGAAGAAAGCTTTGTTCAATAAGAAGTACTACCCTTCTTACACCCCTGCATTACAGTGTCAACACCATGCTCTCCAGAAGGGACAGCAGCCATGAAAACAACAAAAGAAGGCTCAGACTCCTAAGTCACAGCCACCTCAGCAAACCCAACCTCAGGGTCTTTGACTCCTTCCTGGAGAACATAGCCGTTCTGCCTCTGGATATTCCAGATTCCATCCACATTCCCGGCAGACTTTGCCCACAGGTAGCATCTTATCACATCAGAGCAGTTGACACTGTCCATAGTACAGGAGGGGTAAAAGCTTCATCTACGAAGTCTACCCCCCCCCCCCCCGGACTCCTCCAAGAGTTCTGCTCTCAACCCCCTCTCACCGCTGTGTTGTTGCAAGAGGTCACCTCCCTTCTCTCTCAGGGAGCAATAGAGGAGGTTCCACTGTCCCAGCAGGGAATGGGCTTTTATTCGCCATACTTCCCCATTCCAAAGAAAACAGGAGGGTACAGGCCCATTCTGGACCTCAGAGAACTGAACAAGTACCTACTATGGGAGAAATTCAAAATGATCTCCCTCTGCACCCTTCTCCCTTATCTCCAGAGTCAGGATTGGCTCTGTTCTCTAGATCTAAAGGAGGCATATACTCACATACTTATTCACTCACAGCACAGAAAGTTCCTGCGCTTTCTGTTTCAAAGGAGATGACATCAATACAGAGTCCTGCATTTTGGCCTCGCTTCTGCCCCAAGAATCTTTACAAAGTGCATGGCAGTAGTAGCCGCATTCCTAAGGACTCTAGGGGTATTTGTCTTCCCTTACTTAGACGACTGGCTCATTCGAGCAAATACCTTTCTAGAGGCCGATCTTTCCCTCTCGCGTACCATGCAAGTGCTGCAACACTTGGGATTTGTAATAAATCTTCCAATGTCCCAGCTCGTTCCCTCTCAAACTCTAGAGTTCATAGCGGCTCTCCTAGACACTCAACAATCAAAGGCATTTCTGTCCCAAGCCCACTGCGCTCGACTCAATCAGTTAACATTTCAGGCATGACACAAGAACTTTCTCACTGCTTGAGAATTGCTACAACTTCTGAGTCATATGACATCAACAGTACATGTTCTTCCATATGCTCGTCTATAGTGGAGGAGTAGCCTAGTGGTTAGAACACTGGCTTGGTAACCAAGTAACCAGGGTTCGAGTCCCACTAGCACTCCTTGTGGCCTTGGGCAAGTCACTTAACCCTTCATTGCCTCGGAAGAAAGGCCTGGCAATCTACTTCCGGTGACACTGCCAAGAAAACCCAGGAGCTTCTGGGTCGCCAGGAGTCAGGACTGACTCAAAGGCACACATTGCATTGCATATTCGCGCAGCTCAGTGGACACTGGCTTCCCAGTGGTCTCAGTCATCGGGTCACCTGGGAGACAGAATAATAGTCTCTACCCACCTATTCTTGTCTCTCCAGTGGTGGCAATCCCCAGAAAACCTAGTAGGGTCACCTTTTCAGATGCCAGCACATCAATGTACCCTGACGAAGGATGCGTCCAAATTGGGTTGGGGAGCTCATCTGGACAATCTCTCCACTCAGGGACTTTGTTCTCATCAGGAGTCACAATTCCACATAAATCTGCTGGAACTCAGGGCATTTACAATGCTCTCAAAGTGTTCGAGGACCATCTTCGATTCTGCACAGTTCTAGTCCAGACGGACAATCAAGTAGCTATGTACTACTTGAACAAGCAGGGCAGAACAGGCTCTTGGACCCTTTGCAGTGAAGCCCTGCACCTGTGGTCTTTTGTCATACAGCATCACATTCACCTACTTGTGGTGTATCTTCCAGGCAAACACAATGTCTTGGCAGACAAACTGAGTGGAGTCCTTCTACCCCACAAGTGGTGTCTCCATGCAGAGAAGGCCTCTCACATTTTTCAGATCTGGGGAACCCCAGAGATAGACCTGTTCACAAGTTCTCAGAATGCGAAGCTTCCTCGCTTCTGCTCCAGGGTGCCTGCACAGGGCAGCCAGCAGGTAGATGCTTTTCACCTTCACTGGGGTCAAGTCTTCCTATATGCCTTCCTTCCCATTCCCCTCATTCCCAAGACTCTCTTCAAACTCAAGACAGACAGAGGCTACATGATACTCATAGCCCCACGTTGACCACGACAACCATGGTATCCTCTCCCTTCTATGTCTGTCTCAAGCTCAGCCCATAGATATAGGGTCTGCTCCAGATCTCCTTTCGCAGGAGCAGGGGACGCTGCTGCATCCCAATCTGCAGTCCCTACATCTTACAGCATGACTGCTGAAGGCATAGCCTTCCAGGACATCAACCTCTCTCAGGTTAAGGATATCCTTTTAGCTTCTAGGAAGCCCCTTCCACCAGGTGCTCCTATGCCTTCAAGTGGTATAGATTCAGAACACCAGAGGGAGAATCTATACCACTTGAAGGCGTAGGAGCACCTGGTGGAAGGCTTCCTAGAAGCTAAAAGGATATCCTTAACCTGAGAGAGTCAAAGGGATCTTCACCCCTTCCCAGCTCCGGTAGATGCATTACTTCAATATCTTCTCACCTGCCGCCTTCTGGTCTCAAAACCAATTCAGTAAGAGTACACCTAAGTGCAATTTTGGCCTCTCACATACCCCTAGATGGTCAGTCCATTTCTTCTCAGCCGCTTGTACGTGTCATGAGGGGTCGTCTATTAACTAACCCTCCCATTAAACCACCTCCAATGGCATGGGATCTTAATGTTGTTTTAGGATAGCTTCTCAAGCCGCCCTTTGAACCTCTGGCCACTACTTCTGACGTTTCTCACCTGGAAGGTCACCTTGCTTATTGCCCTCACATCAGCAAGGCGCATTAATGAGTTCCAGGCTTTGGTGGCTGACCTTCCTTATACACGATTCCACCATAAGGTAGTTTTTAGGACTCATCTCACTTTATGCCAAAAGTGGTCTCGCCCTTCCACTTAAACCAGTCAGTTTGCCTCCCTGTCTTTTTACCTAGACTTCATTCCTCTAGGGCAGAAGCAACCCTTCACACTCTGGATTTCAAACGTGCTTTGGCTTTTTATCTCCAGAGAATTCGAGAACACAGAAAATCTTCCCAGCTTTTCATCGCCTTTGACTCAAGTCACCTGGGATTGCCAGTATCCAAGCGACCTCCCTCCAGATAGATAGATAGATTGCATCTCCTTTGCTTACGAAAGTGCAGGACTCTCCCTTGAGGGTCATGTCACTGCACAAAATGTTCGGGCCATGGCTACCTCTATGGCAAATCTATGCTCTGTAGCGATTGAGATGTGCAAAGCAGCAACTTGGTCTTCTGTCCACACTTTTGCTGCTTACTATTGCCTAGACAAAGACTCCCGCTGGGATGCCTTGTTTGGCCAAGCTGTTCTCCAGCATCTCTTTCAGACTTAGATCAACTCCTGCCCTCCAACCCGGGTTTTGATACCAGACATCCTTGGAGGATATATGACCACCTTAGTTATGCCTGCACTCCACAGCTCACCCTGAGGTCATCTCTCTGGCATCTCCGAGCTAGGGAGTCCCATATGTGAAGACTAAATTCCTGCTTGTTCCTGGAGATAGCGTAGTTACTCACGTGTAACAGTTGATCTCCGGGAAAAGCAAGAATTTAGTCTTCACAATCCAGCCTCCTCCCCTAGGAGTTGTACTTTTTCCTCCTCTTCTCCTTCTCTCCTTTTATCTCAGCTACAAACTCAACTGAGGAGGGAGAGCTGGAAAGGCGGGAAGGCAGCTACGCAGGCGCAGTGGGATACTCCCAAAAGCTTTCCTATTGCACGCTGGGGAGCGTTCCTTTGCAGGCCCTGTCGGTACCAACATTACCCATATGTGAAGACTACATTCCATATGTGAAGACTAAATTCCTGCTGTTCCCGGAGATCACCTGTTAAAGGTGAGTAACTATGCTTTTCCTGCAACAATAATGATTTTATCCTTTCGAGACTGTATGCTTGTCAGAGTAAACTTGGTTGCAGTAGTAATGTATGGACCAAGTTTCATATGATACTTGCAGTAGACTGCAGCATGGACACAGAAGGGTGGCTTTGATTTACTGCAGCTGACAGCATAATAATAAAGTGAAATCATTTTCAGTTTGTATGTGTAATATATCAACTGAGAATTTGTTAGTTTTCATAGAAGGCACCAAAGCCTGATTTATTCTATTAGAGTTATGTGAATTGTATGCTGAAATTGCAGTTATATTCAGAAGGTAATCTGGAAAGGCGCTCTGGCTAAAAGCTGCAGGACTTTGGCATTTATTATATGTCTTGGTCCTTTTTCTTTTACATTGCTGCATTTGTGTTTTCCTGTTTGCTGTGGTGTCCTTTTAAAGCTGTGTCTTGCACTAAGATTCGGACTAAGGAACAATGCTGGGTTTTGGGTAGCAGACTCGGTCCACAAAAACCCCACAATTCTCTGAGAAGGAAATTATACTATTGTCCATGATGGAAGCTTAAAAATGAAGTTGGGGTGAGGACCATTTTAAATTCAGAATAATCAAAATTCCCTCGCATTTAACTTGACTAATTTTGAAACAGTGGAGTACAGTTGATCATATTGATATACCAATGTGGTTAAAAGACCCAGATTTAAAAATTATTTCCACACTAAGTGGCGATGTCAGGCGCAGCATGGCTTGGCTCTTACCCTGCTAGAATGGCATCTGTTGAGTCAGAAAGGGAAATGATAGGAATAAAGCTATTGCACCCAACTGCGTGAGCTTAACCTAAGGTTGTATGAAATCTGTGGTTTCAGCAAATAAAACCAGAGTTAAAAATAAAAACTGTTGGGTAGTCTGTGAAAAATAAAGAATTTGCAAGATGAGATTACTTAGTTTGGAAACAATAGGAGAAATGGATTTTTAATACCTATGTGCTATATTTAGTTTGAATCAGTTCTGCCTCAAATCAGATCCTGGTTTTGTAAAGGTTGGTTAGAAGTGATTTTAGGCAAGAGTAGGCATTCACACCCGAGCTGTGGAGCATCGTGGAGGGAGAATCCAGTCCCTGTACCTGCCAAACTGGAGGGATTGTGCAGCAGTGAAACCAGAAGTGATGACTTTGGAGTCATCCTGGAATCCCATTCACTGTACATGGTCACGGGCGCATGCCTAAAGGGGAACTCCCCTTTACAGCCCCTTTAGAGCCCTAGTGGAACAAGAGGGAAAAGAGTTAGACTTGAGAGCTTATTGAAGATCGGCTGAACACTGGGAAGTGACAGTTGGGGATAAAGATACTCATTCCCAAGGCCCTGTGGACTGATCTCTCCTTACTGCTGTAATTTCTTGCTTTGGAGGGGTTGCTGCTTTCTATTGAAAGAAGTGCTCATGTTGAAGCAATTCCAGAATGAGATTTGGTTGTACCTCTTAGAAAATCTGTTAAGGAGCCTAATGGTCAGGTGACATCAAGTGCTGCTGCTGTGACTGTAGAAGAAACCGTGAAAGGTGGTGGTTGAGGTTTGTCAGATACAAAATGTGAATATTAGGGATATATGTGCTACTTTAAGACTGGTGTGGTTTTCTTGTAATCTGGCTTGTATGGGACCCATTCCTCCTGCTCTGCGTAGGGAAGTATCAACAAGTTCCTGGTGAGGGAGAAATTCAAGATGCTCTCCCTTGGAACATTGCTGCCTTACCTCCAGCAGGGAGATTGGTTATGCTCCTTGGATCTGAAGGATGCCTATACCCACATCCTCATTCACCCTAACCACAGGCAATCCCTGCGGTTCATTGTGGGGAGTGGACACTATCTGTACAGGGTGCTGCCTTTTGGCTTGGACTCCGCCCCAAGGGTCTTCACAAAATGCCTGGCAGTCATAGCTGCCTTCCTTGGCTTCCAGGGAGTCTGTCATCCCCTACCAGGATGATTGGCTCATAAAGGGGGGCACAGCCTCAAAGGTGCAGCAGGCGACTGCGCGCACCACCCAGATCCTGCAACACTTGGGGTGAGTAACTGCACTTTCTGACCAATGAGGATTGGTGCCTTAGGTAAGATTGAATTGGTTGTTGATGCAAAGGACTAGCTGAGGTCTTTTCCCCTTCATGGTTGGAGAGTCATTTATAAGCTTTAAGATAAGTGATATAAAACTCTGCAAATTTCTCTCGATATTCATCATTGAAGAAGGAGACTATATGGAGAGGTAATTTCACAGGTAATGTGGTGTTGGGTGATGTAAGTTTGCATCTGTAATAGCTTTTCGGATATTGGCGACTGAGGATGTACTACCATCTGCCTGGCCAGAATGAATTGATGGGCGATGAAATGCTAAAAGAAATCAGGGAAGCAAACAAAAGTTGCAAGGCAGTAATAATGGGTGATTGACCCAGTCGTTACAGGGCGAAATGTCGCAGCAGGACATGCTAGAGAGATAAAGTTCCTAGGTGAAATAAATGACTGCTTCTTGGAGCAACTGATTCATGAACTGACAAGAGGGGAAGCTATTTTAGACCTAGTCCTTAGTGGAAGACAGGATCTGGTGCAAGAGATAAGGGTGTTGGGGCCATTTGGCAATAGTGATCCTAGAATGATTGCATTTGATTTAATAAATGGAGGGAGGAAGGCAAGGAAATCCACTGTACTACCTTTTAACTTTCAAAAGGGAGACTATGATGAAATTAGAACAAGAGTTAAGAAAAAAATAAAAGGAGCAGCTGCAATGGTTAAAGATTTCCATCAAGCATGTGCATTATTTAAAAATGCTATCTTGGAAGCGCGGACCAGATGTATTCCACTCTTTAAGAAAAATTGAAGGAAGGCCAAAAAACTGCCAGCATGGTTTAAAGGTAAGGTAAGAGAGGCTGTGGTAGCCAAAAAAGCATCTTTCACGAAATGGGGGGAAAAAAGCGCCAAATAACACAAACGGGTAAACATAAGCAAGGCATTGATAAGGCAGGCAAAGAGAATTTGAAAAGCTTGCTGTGGAAGCAAAAATGCAAAATAAAAGCTTTTTCAAGTATGTTCATTGCAAAAAACCTGTGAGTCAGTTGAACCAGATGATACTGTAGAGTGGTAAAAGGGGTGCTAAGGGAGGACAAGGCCATAGCAGAGAAAGTGACTGAATTCTTTACTTTGGTTTTTACTGAAGAAGATGTAGGAAGGTTACCCATATCTGAAATGGTATTTAAAGGTGATGTATTGGAAGAATTGAAAGAATTATTGAAAAACCAGGAAAATGTGATACTACTATTTGATAAACTGAAGAATAGCAAATCATCTGGACCAGATGGTATATTATACATCCAAGGGTGTTGATATAAGATTGCAGATCTACCATTAGTAATCTGTGAACTATCATTAAAATCATCTGTAGTACCAGAAGATTGGAGAATGTCCAATGTAATACCAGTTTTTAAAGGGTTCCGGGGTGGTCTGGGAAATTTCTAACATCAGTACCGAACAAAATGGTAGAAATCATTATAAAGAAAACAATTACTAAACATGTAGATAGTCATGGTTTAATGGAAGAAAGCCAACATGGATTTAGCCAAGGAAAGTCTTGTCTTACCAATTTGCTATAATTTTTTGAAGGTGTGAATGAACAGGTAGACAAAGATGAGCTGGTTGATTTATAATGCCATCTGGATTTTCAGATAGCCTTTGGCAAGGTCCCTCATGAGAGACTCTTGGCAAAATTAAAAAGTCATATGGTAGGAGGAAGTGTATTACGGTGGATCAGGAACTGGTTAAAAGATAGAAAGCAGAGAGTACGGCTAACTGGCCAATTTTCTCAATGGAGAAAGGTGAATGGTGGAGTACTCAAGGGATCTGTGATGGGCCTGCTGCTTTTTAATATAAATGACCTGGAAATGGGAATAACAAATTAGGTGATCAAATTTGCAGATGACATAAAATTATTCAAAGTTGTTAAAATGCTAGAGGATTGTGAAGAATTGCAAGAGGACCTTGATACTTAGTAGAGCCACCAAAATAAGTCCCTCTCCTCCTTTTCCTGCCCTGTATAACTGACCTTTCCTGTCCGAAACTGTAGTTTTTCCTTTCTCTGCTTCAGCATTTCTGATTTTGGTTAAATTGTAGACTGTCCTGATGCTACAAAGGTGTGGTATATCAAGTGGTAAAGAAAGATTCCCCTGTGAGGAAAGGCTTAAAAGGTTAGGGCTCTTCAACTTGGTAAAGAAATGGCTGAGGGGGAGTTATGATAGAGGCCTATAAGGTAACGAATGAAGTAGAACTGGTAAATGTAGACAGTTGTCTACTCCATCAAAATGTAGAGGGCCCAGGAGGAAGTGACGTCACCCGCCAGTATGGACGTGTGAGGCGATAGCTCCGGTCCCCACCAAGTGAAACACGAGGGAAGGAGGCCCTTGCCGGGAGTAAATGGCGGCGAAAAAAGCGTTTAGAGGTGCCGCAAGAGCGGGGACGCATGGCGACCTGGAAGAAAACCGCCGATTTACGGGACTATGCCTTCGGTGCGGCGGCGGTGAGCGGACAAGCGCCAGCTCCCAAAATGGCGGGGGAGGAGAGAGCGCGTGGTGTGCAGGCCGAGCAGCATGGAGAGGAGCAGGATGGCAGCTCGGGTGAGAGTGGAGAGCCTGCGGTGCACATGGTCACGAGGGAAGAGCTCAAGGAGTGGTTTGCAGAGCTGAAGGAAGAGGTGAAATCCACAAAGACAGCACTGGGAGACATTATGAGGGGCCTGAGAGAGGAGGTGGAGGAAGTCACGCACAGGATGGGGGACCACGAGAATCGGCTCCAAATGTTGGAACAGCAGCAGGACGAATGGGAGGCACATCACAAAGGCGAGGAAGCATGGAAGGAGCAAATAAAGATGAAGTTGGAAGATTTAGAAAATCGTTCCAGAAGGAATAATTTGCACATTAAGGGAGTGCCTGAGGAGCCGGAGTTCCGGGACTGTACTAAAGTGGCAGTGGCAGTGTCGGTGTGTCAGGAGGCTTTGAAGCAAGGAGGAGAGGAGGGTGCAGTGGGAGAAATACAGCTGGACAGAGCTCATCGGGCCCTGGGTCCTATGCGCAATAATCGGCCCAGAGATATAGTGGTCTGTCTGCAGGACTATAAGGTGAAGGAGCGAATTGCTGCAAAGATGAGGGGACTGCATAACGTCATGTGGCAGGGGTATTCAGTAGCGATATATGCTGATTTGTCTACTGGGACGCTACAGCGGAGGAGAGCGGTGGCACCCATTACCAGCCACTTGAGAAAGTTGGACTTGCGGTACAGGTGGTTATACCCCTTTGGCCTTGCGTTTACTAAAGGAGAACGGACTTGGAGGGTGCAGTCCCTGGAGGAGGCGTTGATGGCTTTGAAAGCAGCAGGGGTGGCGTGCACTGAGACGGTGGCGTTGGTGGAGAGTTCCAACCGGGATCAGGAGGTTGAGCAGCGGCAACTGCGGGAGTTGGATACTGCGGAGAGGCCGACGGAGATGGAGCGAGACCAGAGGAGATTGAACCGGAGAGGAGCCAAGCGCTGAATCGTAATCTTGAGTCTGTGAGATTGGACTGAGGGGTGGTTGGCCAGGGCTGATTGGCCTACTGATTAAAGTGGACTGTATATGCTTGTATGGGGGGGAGGGGGAGGAGGGTGAACGGGGATGTTGTGGTTAATGGTGTGTGGGGGAGGGGAGGTGCGGAGGGAGGGGGTGGGAGAGCGGGGAGGCTGAGGGGTTTAGGGGTGAGGGGGAGAGCCGGGTGCTGGAGGTAGGGGAAGAGGGGGCAGGGCGGGTGGGGGAGTGGGTAGTAGGTGGGGATCTGGGGGTGGCGGGTGGTGCACGACTCCGAGATAGCCTCGCGTAGGAGCGAGGGATTGGGGGGGGAGGGAGGGAGGGAGGGAGAGGGAGAGAGGGGGAGGGAAGGGGAGCATGGTGCGGGTAGGGGGAGGATGGGAGCTCTGGGCAAATTAGTGGTAAGTACCCTGAATGTCAAGGGGTTGCAAACTTGGCGGAAGCAGCGGTTGGTGGAACGGGAGGGGAGGAGGCTGCTGGCGGATTTTTTGTGCCTTCAGGAGACTCATTTGCGGGTTGGCCAGGAGGGTTTGATACGCTCGGCGAAGTACCCCAGGGTGGTGTTGGCGGGCCAGAGGGCGCACCCCAGGAGAGGGGGGGTGGGGCTCTTGATCGGGGCAGAATATAAAGATGCAGTGCTGGAAAAGAGGAGGGATAAGCAGGGCAGGTGGGTGGCAGTACGGGTTGGGATCAAGGGGGAGCAAGTGTGGATAATGAGCTTGTATGCTCCCAATGTTCAGCGGGGGGAGTTTTTTGATAAATTATTGAGGGAGGTGGAGGGTTGGGGAGCAGTGCCCTTGATTATAGGGGGGGACTTCAACATCACAGTCAATTCCAGGCTGGATAATACGGGAGGAGGAAGGGAGGGGTGTGGGAAAGATTGACGGAGCTTATTGCGATTATGCGATCGGCTAGGGCTGGTGGATATGTGGAGAGGTAGGCATCATGGGGAAAGGGGGTATACCTTTTTCTCTACTGTGCATGGGACGTATAGTAGGTTGGATATGGTGTGGGTAAGTGGGGAGTGGCAAGAGCGGGTACAGGAAGTGGAAATAGGGCACATCACGTGGTCCGATCATGCCCCAGTACATGTTAAGTTCGAATTGGGGGCCGGAGACCCGGGTGTTAGGTTCTGGAGGGTGAATGAGGGGTTGTTGGAGAAGCCGCATGTGGTGGAGAGATTGAGGAGCGTTATAAAAGAGTATGTGGAGTTTAATTTGGATGGGGAAGCGCCTATGGGTATGGTGTGGGATGGAATGAAGGCGGTGGCGAGGGGGCATCTTATAAGCCTAGCGGCCCAGGAGAAGAAGAAGAGGGAAAAGGTGGAAGAGGGGCTAGTAAAGCAAATAGGGTTCCTGGAGCGGCAACACCAGACACGGGCAGATCCTATCATTTGGGCCAAACTGCAAAAGGTGAGGGGGGAACTGTGCCAGTTGGAGGCGGCGAAAGTGGCATATAAGTTGACGAGGTTAAAACAAGGGTGGTTCGAAGGGGGGAACAAAATCGGGAAGCGATTGGCACGGCGCTTAAAGGCGCGGCAGGAGAGAGCAACGATCGGGGGTATTCGGAATGGGCAGGGGACTATGGTGTATGGACCCTCAGAGATCCAGAAGGTGTTTGTGGAGTATTATGAGCGGTTGTATAGTAGTGAGGTGGGCGGAAGGGGGGAGCGGGGAGCGGAGTTTTTGGCTGAGTGTCAGTTACCTAGGCTATCGGCAGAGGAAATGGAGGAGCTGGGACGGCTGGTGGGGGTGGTGGAGGTGGGATGGGCTATTAAGGCCCTTAAGGAAGGGAAGTCACCTGGTCTAGATGGGTTTACCGGGAAATTTTATAAGGTACTGCAGGCGAGTGTGCAGGAGCTGTTAGTTCGGGTGTTCAGTGGGATGTTAGGGGGTGAAGAGCTGCCCCGCTCCATGGCGGAGGCGGGGATTACGGTTCTACCTAAGCCTGGGAAGGATCTTACTACCTGCGGGGCCTATAGACCGATCTCTCTTATCAATGTGGATGCGAAGATATTAGCTAAAGTACTGGCAGCTCGACTTCAGAAAGTAATGCGACAGTTAGTGCATCAGGATCAGTCCGGGTTCATTAAAGAAAGATACGGGGGGGGGGGGGATAATATTCGTAAGTTGCTTAATGTGATTTGGAGTTTGGAGGGGACAGGAAAAGAAGGGGTCTTGTCGACAGTGGATGCCGAAAAGGCATTTGATAGGGTGGAGTGGGGTTTTATGTGGCAGGTTCTGGAGAAAATGGAGTTGGGGGGTAGTTTTCTGGGATGGGTAAGGGCCCTCTATAAGCGTCCGAGTGTCAGAATTAGGGTGAATGGGGGGTATTCAGAGAGTTTTGGTCTGGGCAGGGGGACGCGGCAGGGTTGCCCCTTGTCGCCTCTGCTGTTTGCACTTGTAATTGAGCCCCTGGCAGCGTTTATTCGCCAATAGGTGGATATTGAGGGGATTTGGGTGGGAGATCAACTTAGTAAGGTGGCCCTGTTTGCCGACGATGTCATTTTTACACTCAGTAGACCTTTCTGGAGTCTGCCTAATTTAGCGAAAGCTATCGACCGATATAGTGCGGTGGCAGGATATAAGATGAACGTTAGTAAAACGGAAATATTGGGGTTTAATTTGGAGGAGGGGTTAGAGCAGCGGTTGCGGGCGGCGTTTCCGTATAAGTGGGTAAAGGGGAGTTTTCGGTATTTGGGGATTCACCTGGGGAATGATTTGACGAATCTTAATAAATGGAATTATGGGCCACTTATCAGGAACCTTCGACAGGATTTAGCTAGATGGCAGGGGATACATTTGTCTTGGTTAGGTAGGATAGCAACGATCAAGATGAATGTCTTGCCGTGGCTTTTGTTCGTGTTTATGGCACTACCGAGTAGGGTATCGAGAAGGGTTCTTAAGAGTCTTCAGGATATAATTATGGGCTTTATTTGGGCAGGAAGAGCCCCAAGGGTGAGTAGGGCCATGATGTATAGGGCGCGGGAGGAAGGGGGCCTGGGGGTCCCAAATGTTCGGTGTTACTATGCTGTGGCTTAGTTGAGGGCGGTGTTTACTTGGAGGGGTTGGGGAGAGACACCACAGTGGGTAGCAATGGAAAGGGAGAGGGGGGAGAATTTGGAGGCGGAGCTCTGGTGCAGTTTGGGGGAGGTAGGGGGGAAACGAGGTGGGAATCCACTAAAGGGGGTGACGTGGGAAGTTTGGGGAGCATGGAAGAGATTTTTACTGGAGGTGAAGCGATGGTCCTGCGAAATGTATTTACAGTATATGCCTGGGTTTGTGCCAGGGAGAGGAGGGGGGGTATTTCAGGTTTGGGCGGGGAGGGGGTTGTGCCGGGTGGGTCAGGTGTTGAGTGAGAGTGGGAGGCTGGTGTCATTTCAGGATTTAAAAGATACGTTTGGGGTGCTGGATACGGAATATTATGCGTATGTGCAGTTGTGGCACTATTTGACTCGGGGGGAGGTGCGAGCAGATCTGGCTAGGGGGGCAACGGAATTTGAAGAGCTTATGGTAAAAAAAAAGGGATTACAAGGATTGGTGTCCCGAGTGTATGAACTCCTTAATGGTATGGGGGGGGAGGGGTAAGGCGGGATGGCAAGAGAGGTGGGAGGGGGAACTTGGAGGGTTATGGGAGGAGGAGAGATGGCGAGCTATTTATGAGAATGAACGGAAGATGGGGTGGGGGACCAATCTGGTGGAGAACTGTTTGAAACTCCGCCTGCGAATGGTGTGGACACCAGCGCAACTTCGGGCTTTGAGCAAGGTGGGCGAGGGTCAGTGCTGGCGGGGGTGTGGGCAGTGGGGGGACCTGGGGCATATGATCTGGGATTGCCCAATAATCCAGCAGGTGTGGGAGGAAGTGGGGAAGTTCTACCAGGAGGTGACGGGTGTGGATACAACCTGATAGGGGTGGGGTTTTGTTGTTGGATGGGGAAGTGGGGGGGATGCGGGGCATCTCAAGTTTTGGCATTACTGTGTGGTAGCGTGTAGATTGGCGACGCTACAGAGGTAGAAGACGAAGGAGGGTCCAAGGGTGGGGGAGGTGTTGGGAAAAATTGAATATTTGTGGCATTATGAGTGCAGTAGGGGCCCATAGCCGGAACCAGATACGGCAGTATGGGGATATCTGGCAAGCATATGCGGAGTGGAGGGAGGAAGGGTGGAGGAGATGGACGGGAGGGGATGGCAAAAGCTTGGGGTGAGTGGGTAAACTATGCCATGGGAGGTTTGGGGGGCTGCAACCAGGGAGACCACTGCCCGTGCGGTACACTGGGTGCACTCTTCAGGGGAAACTTAGATTGTTCAAAGGATTGGGGGGGGGTGAGGGGGGGGTTGGTTGGGATAAGAATTGATAGGGTGGAATGATTTAGAGTTTGGGGTTTTGTTTCGCAGGTTGCAGTGTTTGTACCTGTTTAGCGCACACAGTGTTTAGGTATTGGGTTATTTGGATTGTTGGTTTTGTGCTTACTGGTATATGTGTGGACTGTATTTCTATGTGAGAGTTAATAAAAATAAAGTTACAAAAAAAAAAAATGTAGAGGGCCCAATACTCAGTTGGGTGGCCTGTGCATCAGGCCTACACATAGCCCTGACCTCTAAACCCAGATATTGAATGCCGCAGCGATAGCATTAAATATCCAGGCTAGGCACTGAGGGGATTCACCTGCAGAGCCTAACCGGGTAGCGGTGATATTGACAGTTTCCCAGTTAGCCATCCATGGCCATCCTAGTTCTAGCCGGGTATGGCTAACCAGGTAGCAGTCCAATATCGCTGCCTCTGCTCCGCCCCAGAATGTCCCCAACATGCCCTGATGCTAACCGGATAGCATTGGGGCACTTAGGGGACATAGAGGGGAATATTCAATGGCACTAACTGTGTAGTGCCATTGAAATTTTCCGTGTAAGGCATTTACATGGTTTACTGGGCTGTAAATCGTGTAAATGCCTTTTGAATATCAGGCCCAGAAAGACAAGGGCACACGCAATGAAGCTACAGTGTAACCCGTTTTTAAAACTTATAAGAGAAAATATTTTTTCATTCCACGCGTAATCAAACTCTGGAATTTGTTAGTGGAGGATGCAGTAAGAATTGTTAGTGTAGTTTGGTTTAAAAAGGTTTGGACAAGTTCCTGAAGGAAATATCCTTAAACCACTATTAAAGAGGACCTGGGAAATTGACCTTTTTGGGAACCTGCCAGGTACTTGTGACCTGGATTGGTCACTGTTGGAAACAGGATACTGGGCTTGATGGACCTTGGTCTGACCCAGTATGACATTTAAAACATAAGTACATACTAATGTTTTGGGGCCTAAATTAAAGGGCTTGTAGGAATAGTTGATTTGTTCAGCTTTATTAATTTTGTTGTTGATAATCTCCCTTCAGTTATGATTTAGTAGGTTGTGTCTTGCATTAACTGAATTTATCCAGTTTCTTTATTTCTTTGTTTCTATGAGGTAATTTTGAAGACATCACCTTGTATTCATATATTTTTCTTTGTATTGTATGTGATGAGTTCTGCAGAACTCTTAAGTTAAAAGGAACCTCCTAAAACCAGAATCAACTTACAGAAGAAAGTGAATGCAACTGAAAAAACAAAGACAGACATGATCTTATGAATCGATAGCATAGAAACTGAAATTTAAAGAGGGCTGAATGAGACAGTAGAGGCACCTAAATTAGATACTGAAATTGGGAGCCTATGTTCAGCAAGTATGAGTCAAAAAAAATAAAAAATTGTTCTGATGCACCTAAAAATATGCTCCAAAGGTTGAGGGTCCTAACTTAGGCATCCAAGGCTATATGTCATCACTGAGTCTTTCATTCATTACCCTACTCTGGCCTCTCCCCCTTAAGACACTTAAGTTTATTCATGTGACATTGGCAAATTTTTAAAATATTAAGCCTGTTTTTAATGCTTCAAATTTAGGTACCTTATAACTTTTAAAAATCAGCCTGACAAAGTAGAATAAGGTGAAAACCTAAAAAGAGGAGGAGTACCAGAGAAGTATCAAAACTGGTACAACGTAAGTTCCATATCATCCTGCTAGGCCATGTACCCCACCAGCAGAGGTGGAGATGAAAAAAAAAATGTAGGGGCCTGATACGCATTACCAGCAGCTAGCACTGCTAAAGCAGCTAGCCACCAGTGCTGAACTTTAAACACAGATATTCAGTGCCAAGGCTATATCGGGGCACTGGCATGGAGTATCCCGGTTGCCCAGATTTCTGCAAAGTTAATTGGGGGCGACAATATTCAGCCACTGCCTGTTTAGCTTCTGCAATGAAAGTTAGGCCAGGGTTTCTTGCACCTGACTTCGCCACGTACAGTATCACTAACTGGGCAGCAACTCAATATCGCCACTGCCGGGTTAATGACGGGTGCCGCCCTGGAATGCCCCAGTGGGGACTTGGGGCATGTAGTGGCAGCACTGTGTTAGTCACTGATTATCCCACAGAGCGGCATTTATATGGTTTGCAGC
Source organism: Ichthyophis bannanicus (assembly GCA_033557465.1). Lineage (NCBI taxonomy): Eukaryota > Metazoa > Chordata > Amphibia > Gymnophiona > Ichthyophiidae > Ichthyophis > Ichthyophis bannanicus. Next base: position 674,209,129 of record CM066032.1, on the reverse strand, counting down.
TCTGCAGACTGTTGAAATGCCTTTGAATATCTCTCCCCGCCCACACACACACTTGTTTCTTATGACTTCATCCTGCAACCATATCTGAGCCATCTAGGGCATGCTATCCCAGTATTTCTCTTTCTCCAGTGTAGACACATCTGAGCAGCTCTGTGAAAACTTTGAGGAAAATTTGATTTAGCTCATGAGTAATCGCTCTTAGGGGCAACTTCCTCATTTGAACTCGATGTGGGAGGCTCCTATTGGGTCACCCTTAAAACCAGTGCCCTCCTGGTTTTGCCTAAGGAGGATGGGTGTCTGTTTAGTTACCCATCCCTATCTTGTTAAGAGCTGGTTTGAACAGTCAGAATTGTTGGATCAGGACCCTGGATGAATTTTGATTGCACATCAAGATATCTGCTCTTCAAGGTCTTTTCCTTCCAAATAATATCCCCAGTGATTTTATAGTGAGATTGAATTTGTTAACATACAAGAAGAAAATCTTGCAAAAATTGAGAGTTGTGGCTCAGTTACCATTTGTGGGGAAGCTCATTCAAATCTGTCAACACTGACTTTACAGAGAAAGAGAATTCCTGCCAGTACAGAGATTTTGAAATTGCAAGCAGATAAAATGCAGTTGGGGCTTCTCTTTTGAAATGTTTTGCTATCAACAACATAGCCATGCAGACTTACAACAAGGCTGAAGCACAGCAGGATGCGTTGATTCCAAACCTGTAATAATGGCTGTTCCTTATCGTCCTTCCAGTCCAGTCCCGCACCTCGGGGGTAGTGAACCTCTTCCAACAGCTTGGAGACTGAGCATGTCATCTTTTGATGACCGTGGTATAAATACCAGAGGGAACCGCCCACAAGCTCCAGTTACTCAGTCTTCAAACAGCAAGTGCTGGACTCACTTAAGAGACGACTAAGGAGAGATTAGGGTAGTGTAGTTTAGTTAGTTTAGGTAGTTTACTTATTTGGAGCCACCCTGTCAGCATTCGGCTGCTCTAACTGCCTGGGCAGCATTAAATAGTTCAGTGCGGTGGAGAAGCAGCTTCTCCCTTTCCCCCTCCCTGAAGTGAGCGAGGGTTGTTTGGAGATTTGCCTGGGTTCCGAACCAAACTCCTGTTTGGGGTGAGGAGTCAGTGGAAGCTCCCCTTCACGGCTGCAGCGTGAAGACAGCTCCGGGCTCCCCCCCCCCCCTCCCCAACACCGAAGCCGCAATTCCGGCTGAGCCCGGGAGATGGTGAGTGACAGTGGAAAGAGGCAGCAGGGGAGGCAGCGGAAGCAGAGAGGGTGAGCGGACGCTGCCTTTGCAGGAGAAAGCTGTGGTAAGCCTTTTTCGGAGGGGGGAGGGTTCTTAGTGATCAGCACTCTAGTTTGACAGCAATTTTTGGTGGACTGAGCAGGCCCAGCCACGTGTTAGCAGCACGGGAGGAAGTAAAAAGGGATGGCTTCCTGTTTCCTTTCTGCTCGCTCTTCCTTTCTTCTACTCCTTGGGGCATGGGTGAGGAATCATGTGAGAGGGAAGGTGTTTAGGTAGTTTTTGGTTTAGTTTTCGTTTAAAAAAAACAAACAAAAAGAGGGCGTTGTCTGGAGGCTGGGCATGGTTGCTGCTTATTGCAGTTGCGGCCAGATTTTTATTCAGGAGAAGGGGGTTAATCCCTGCCTGTCGGAAGGTATGCCCTCCAGGCCCCAGTGCCTGGTGTGTGATACATGGCGAGGGTCTGTCAGAGGCCAGCATTTGTAGAGGGTGTGCTCATGAGGCTGCTTCTATGGAGCAGGTCTTAGCAGACGGTTGGGAGCAGCAGAAGGTGTCTTCTCTGGTTAGAGAGCAGCTGGACCCTATGGTCCTCCGTATTGCCATCTCAGGAGGCTGCTTCTGGTTCTGGTTCTTTCACAGCCTCTGGGTCAGGCTGTTTTTTTCCTCCGGATTTTGTGCTTCTGCTACACCAGGTATACTGCTTGCGCCAGCAGGGGCAAGGTGCAGGGTCCTTGGAGGCGGAATGCGGGGTGAAGCGTCTGGGTACTCCTGGGGGGGTAGAGTCGGATGCAGGTCCCTCTAAGAGGCTGAGGATCTTGGAGGAGGGGCCGGACTGCTCACCGGTGTCAGGTCTGGAAGTGGAAGACCGCAACAGAGAGTTGGATGACACAGAAGACTTGGATGATGGTGAAATTCCGGAGCGCGAAGAGCAGACAAGGGTACTGCGGGTATTTTGCTGGGAGGAGTTACCGGCACTCATCGCGGAATCCCTTAAAGCTCTTAATATGCCCACTGAGCTCCCAGCGGAGGACGACTCCTTGGAGGAATCCTTTACTACAAACCGTTCAAGACCGTAGAGGGTTTTTCCGATTCATAGAGTGGTCCATGAGATGATCCAGGAAGAATGGTGGGATATGCCGGAAGCGGAGCTCAAGGGATCCAGGGCTATGACCTGACTTTTTCCCTTGGCGAAGCAGGATCGTGAGCTCTTCCAGCCTCCGAAGGTGGATGCGGTGGTCTCTGCGGTCACCAAGAAGACTACAATCCCACTGGGAGGAAGTGTAGCTTTCAAGGACGTCCAGGATAGGAGATTGGACTCCCTGTTGAAACAGGTATTTGATATTAATGCCCTTTCGCTCCAGACCTCCATTTGTGGGGCTTGGGTTGCTAGGACCTGCCTCAGATGGTCCTAGCGAATTCAGCAGGGTGAGTCGGCGGTGGACCAAGCTGGAGAAGCAGCCAGGCTGGAGTCAGGAGTGGCATATTTGGCAGATATTCACTATGACCTTATTTGAGGTCTATCGATGAGTATGGCTTCGGTGGTAGCAGCTCGCTGCTACCTCTGGTTTCATGACTGGATGGCGGACAGTTTCTCAAAGGCCTGTCTAAGTAAGCTCCTCTTTAGGGGAAAGCTGCTCTTCGGAGAGGAACTGGATAAGTTGATGAAGGATTTGGGGGGAGTCCAAGGGCGGTCATTTGCCGGAAGATAAACAGAAGCAGACCTGGCCCGCTGCATCTTCCAAGGGACAACAGCGAGAGTTTCGGCGCTTCCAGTCCGCAAGGTTTAACCAGTTTCAGAGGGGAAAACTCCCCTCCAGGGGCCAAGGGTTTTGAGGTTTCCAAGGGGAAGGCAGAGATTTTTCAGCCTCCTTGTCCTCGGGACTCAAAAAGTCACAATGAAGCGAGGAGGGGCCAGGCGGTGGTACAGCCTGTAGTGGGTCAGCTGCGGGAGTTCTATCCTTCTTGGGTCCAAATCACGTCTGACCAATGGGTCCTGGAGGTCATTCGAGAGGAGTATGCCCTTGAACTCGAGCGCCCGTTGGCCAGTTTTTACATTCAGTCTCCCTGCAAGGTGTGGGCCAAGGCAGCAGCGGTTCGGGACACGTTGGCCCAACTGTTGCACCTCAGTCGTGGTGCCAGTTCCCCGGGACCAGTACAGCTGCAGTTGGTACTCCATTTTCTTGGTAGTGCCCAAAAAGGAAGACTACTTCCACCCGATTCTGTATCTCAAGTGGGTAACCCGCTGTCTGCGGCTGTTGCATTTCCACATGGAGATGTTGCGATCCGTCATAGAGGCAGTCTGGGAAGGAGAGTTCCTCACATCTTTCGATCTGTCGGAAGCTTACCTGCACATTTCCATACGGCAGGAGCATCAACAGTTCCTTTGATTTGCAGTGCCAATGGGGCATTTCAAGTTTCAGGCATTACCATTTGGTCTGGCGACGGTGCCCCGCACCTTCACCAAAGTTATGGTGGCGGTGGCACTTCACAAGGAAGGTGTTCTGGAACATCCGTACCTCGACGATTGGTTGATACAGGCAAAGTCGAGAGAAGAAAGCGAGCAAGCCACTGCCCGAGTGGTTCAATTCCTGCAAAGCCTGGGCTGGGTGGTCAAATATGGCCAAGAGCCAGCTGAACCCATCACCAGACCTCAGGTATCTGGGGGTATGATGCGACACAAAAGCTGGGAAAATTTATCTTCCGGATCGGTGGGCGCAGGGGCTGCACCTGCTAGTGCGGCAGTTTCTGGCCAGGGCCAAGCCTACTGCGTGGCACTTCTTGCAGCTCCTGAGGACCATGGCAGCCATGCTCGAGCTGGTGCCGTAGGCGTGGGGCCGCTGCAGAAGGCCTTGCTCAGATGGTCGCATCAAATGCATCCCTTGTCTCAGAGGCTCTCCTGCCCGCCAGAGACTCGGGGAGCACTTCAGTGATGGCTTCACATGGGGAACCTAGAGAAAGGTATGCCGCTCGAATCTCCGTCGTGGGTTCCAGTAACAACAGACACCAGTCTGTCCGGCTGGGGGGCCACTGCGAAGTGCATTTTGCCCAGGGATGCTGGATTGAACAGGAGATGGGTCGATCGATCAACAGGCTGGAGATACGAGCTGTGGTTCTAGCACTCCAGGAGTTCCATCCCTGGTTGCAGGGGATGGCAGTACGAGTACTTTCCGACAATGCGATCATGGTGGCCTACATCAATCACCAGGTGGGCACGAGCAGCGTGACCTTGGAAGAAGAGGCCGACAGGGTGTTAAGCTGGGCCGAAGCAAACCTCCAGGCCCTGTCAGTGGCACACTTGGCAGGGGTCGACAATGTGACGGCAGATTATCTCAGTCGTGTGCGAGTAGACCCCGGGGATTGGGTGATCAATCAAGAGATGTTCACCCAAGTAGTGCGCCGCTGGGGCGACCCGGTCATGGATCTGATGGCGACATTTGAGTCCACAAAGGCCAGTCGCTTCTTCAGCCAGCGGGGAGAGAGGATGTTGGAAGGTCTGGATGCCCTTGTACAGGAGCCCGTCCTCTGGCCACTGCTGTATATCTTCCTACCATTGCCCATAATAGGGCGCATGGTACAGAGGATCGAGGCGCACCGAGGCTGGGTGGTCCTCATCGCTCCAGATTGGCCAAGATGGCCGTGGTATGCAGATCTCATGCGGCTCCTGGACGATCGCCCGTAGTGTCTCCTGATGCGGGAGGATCTACTAATGCAGGGGCAAGGTGCATATGCCTTAGGTGGATCGATTCTCACTTATGGCATGGCTCTTGAAAGGACTTTGGCATTCCTTAGGTCAGATCTTCTATTCGTGGTGTTTGGAAGTCCGTGGAAGGGAGAAGCGACAACTAAAGCCTCTATTTTCAGGTGGATCAGGGAAGCTATCGCCTCAGCATACATTTTGAAGGTAAGCCGGTGCCAGAGGAGTTACGGGCTCATTCCACGAGGGCTCAGGCGACCTCGTGGGCAAAGTATAGCTTGGTGCTGCCGGTTGAGATTTGTAGGGCGGCAACCTGGTCGTCGTTGTATTCCTTTACTAAGCATTACCGTCTGGACGTCCAGGCGGCTGGGGATGCTAGTTTTGGATCGGTGGTGCTTCAGGCCGGTTTGGTAGGCCCCTCCCATTGAATATACTGCTTTGTTACATCCCCAGAGGTGTGGGACTGGACTGGAGGGATGATAGTGAAGGTGAAATTAGACTTACTTGCTAACTGTTGTTCCTTGAGGAACTCTAGTCCAGTCCCGGATCCCTCCCTGTGCAGCGATTGGCTGTTCTTTGGCCTGAAGCAGGATTACAAAGTCTAAGAGCAGTTCCCGGAGATTGTAGGCTATGCGGGATAGGCAGGGGTGAGGGCAGTCCGGTTATCTGTGCCTCGCTCGTTGATGGATGCAGGATGACGTCCGGTAGGACTACAGGTAAGCCTCCACTCTCGGGGGAAGGGGATCTCTTCTCTGCTGGGGGGGGGGGGGGAGTTTGGTTAGTTTGGAGTTCAGTTAAATTGAGTATGATATGGAATGTTTTGTTAGTTAACTACTTATTTGTTGCTCCTGTGAGTCTGCTTTGCCAATAGGTTACTGGAGTTTGTGGGCGGCCCTCCAGTATTTATACCAGGGACATCAAAAGATGACATGCTCAGTCTTCAAGCTGCTGGAAGAGGTGCACTACCTCAGAGGTGCGGAACTGGACTGGAGTTCCTCAAGGAGCAACAATTAGCAGGAAAGTCTAATTGTACCCTCTGAAACCACTGAGAATTACTTCAAGTGGCAAAGCACACTGGGTCTTGGTTCTTGTATTCTTTGGCTTTGCTCTTATTGTGGATTTGACCAGCAGCTAATGAAACTGCTGTGGTGGAAGATGGCACTGTGCTGAAGGAGTCTCATGATAGGGTGGAAACCCTTCTCAAGAAGGTCTTTATGGCTTTGATCTTGGGTACTCACAGTCCTTTGTGCGAGCATTGTGGTGCGAGTGCTCTTACACTGGATCCTGAAATTACCAAACCGCCCAGAGGTAGCAGGTTTGGAATCTGGAGCATCATTTGTGCCTTCTACAACTTGATTGGAATCTGTCCTCAGTCAGTTACAGTGGCTCTGGTGGCCCAAAGGTTGCTCTGGCTCTGGAATTTGTCTGCTGATGCAGTGTCCAGTTGTGGCTGATCAGGCTCCCTTGTATTGCATATCTTAAGTTCCCCAAAAAACTGGGTCAGACCAAGGATCCATCAAGCCTAGTATCCAACAGTGGCCATTCCAAGTCTCAAGTACTTGTCAGGTTCCCAAAGGTATACACATTCCAGGCTGCTTGTCCCAGGGGTAAGCAGTGAATTTTCCCAGTTCTCTTTAATAATGGTTTATGGACTTTTCCTCCAGGATCTTGTCCAAAGCTGTTTGAATCCAGTTATACTAACAGTTTTATTAGACTTGATATACCACTTTTCTCCAGGACCAAGCAGGAAGTCAGTCCTCACATATGAGTGACGTCTGCACCGACGGAGCCCCCGTGCGGAGCATTTCCCCAGCTTTCAAAGAAAGCCTTTGGGAATGCAGCACGCATGTGCGATCCCCTTCCCGCCCAAGGGTGCCATCTTCCTCAGTCGTCTTTTTTCCACGGAGCCTGACGGACGTGTTTCATTTTCACCTGAGGAAAAAGTGGATTTTGTTCTGTTAGACACGTTTCTTCGGTTCGAGGCCAGTTTCCCTTTCCCGCCTGGGCCCGATACATTGGTATCGAGCCCGGTCGTCTTTTTTCGATTTTTGTCCTTAGTGACTAGCGTACACGCCATTTTTCTTTTTTCACTGGCAGTCCTGTCTTTTGACCTTGCAGGGGCCCTTTTTCCCCCAATGGCTACCAGCGGGTTTAAAAAGTGTGATCGGTGTAAGAAGCTTATGTCTCTCACCGACACACATGACTGCTGCCTCTGGTGCCTCGGACCCGATCATGACCCGATCTGTGGTCCGTGTGGGAAAATGTCCTCGAAGGCGTTGAGGAGTCGGCAGCACCAAAAGGAAAGAATCTTCTCTGACTCCGCGTCTGAACGGGCCCGGACTTCGTCAGAGGCCTCGACGTCTCGGGACTCCGGCCCCGAGCAGCGCCGAGGTTCCTCTGAGAGGGGGTCTCCCTCGCGGGAGCATCGCAGGAAGAAAAAACCCACGAGGGCTGCGTCGGTGGACGCACTTGGCTCCTCGAGGGCCAGGTCGCATAGCCCCGAGCGCCGTCCCGGGTCTTTGGAGTTGGAGAGGCCTGCAAAACAACCTCGTGTAGAGATGGAGTCTCCGGGTCACGTGAGTACTGTAATCCTCGTGGACTCTCCTCCAGGGGAGCCGACATCGGGTCCTACGCTGTCGGGTCCCGAGTCAGGGGCTGCTGAGTCTCCTGAGCTCGAACTCAGGTTGACGGCCTTGGAGTGCAGCTTGGCTGCCTTCATGGAACAGCAGCGGGCACTGATCGCCAGTCTCACCGGTGCATCTGCCCCAACCACCGGGACATCGACGTCCAAGTTGACCCCGGAGGCCGAGCCGATCCTCGAGTCCATGCACGCTCGAGTTGATCCTCGGCCAATGTCCCCCTCGGCCTCCCGTTCGGGACCGAGGTCGTCGACGCCAGTACCCTCGGCATCTGGGCGGAAGGCATCGGTGCCTGCCTGACCGGAGCTGCTTGATTCCTCTTCCGAGGAGTCCAGCTGGGAAACGGAGGATGAGGAGTCACCCGACACCTTTCGGACTTGGTGTGTCCCATCGGACTCACCGGAGTCCGAGCCTCGGAGACGGTCCCCACCGGAGGATACCCGGTTCTCGGACTTCGTGCGGGATATGGCCAAGGCCTTGGCCTTCTCCGCGGATCCCGAGGAGGAGCCTCGAGTCGAGGAGCTCAAGGCCCTGCAGTATGACTCTCCCCCAAAGGAGGCCTTTACTGTACCGGTTCCTCTGATGCTGGAATGGCTGCTCTTCTGCATGTGGGAGGCGCCGGCCTCGACACCGGTTTAGAGCAAGTGGGTTGATTCCATCTATCGAGTCCACAAGAGCCCTGGGTTCCAAAAGGCACAATTACCGCACCACTCCATGGTTGTGGAATCGGCCATGCATCGTCTGAAGAGTCAGAAGATGCACTCCTCGGTGCCTCCCGGCCGGGAGACCCGGAACCTGGATGCCCTCAGTAAGAAGTGCTTCCAGGGCTCTATGCTTGCTTGCCGTGTCCAGACCTACCAACTGTACATGGGCATGTACCTTCGAGACCTGGCAAAGGAGATTGCCGGGTTCTCTGCTGGTCTCTCCGAGGAACCTTTGCAGAGGTTCAATGCTCTGTCATCGGGTATTCCTGAGTACTCAGTTTTATCTCTCGAGCAGCCTATGATGGCTTCGAGGCTTCGGCCCGGGTAGTCGCGGCCGGCATCGGTGCATGCCGTCAGGCCTGGCTACAGTCATCGGACCTCGAGCTATGGGTGCAGGACAAGTTGGTCGATGTCCCCTGCTGAGGTGAAAACCTCTTTGGCAAGCCCATGGCTGACAAGGCTGCAGAACTCGAGACCGAGACTCTTACCCGGACAAGGCTGTCTAGAAAAACATCTGCCCTTTCTCAGAAGAAGGGCTCGGGGAAAAAGACCTTTTACCCGAGGAAGTCATCTGCCTATAAACACTACCCTCATTTTCAGGCCTCTAGCTCCCCAACAGGGTCAGTAGGCCAAGGGGCAAGGACATGGGCCCCGTAGGCAGAAAGCCCCCAAGCCACCAGCTCCGGCTCCTGCACAGCAGGGAGCGGGGTTTTGACTCCAGTGGCATAGCCTCTCCTCCTCAGCTGGCCCCTATCAGCACAGGAGGCCGGCTGGCCCTGTACGCCCACAGGTGGTCAGCCGTCACAAGGGATACCTGGGTACTAAGTATAGTCCAGAAAGGCTATCTCCTCTACTTCCACCAGGTACCCCCCTCCTATTTTCCAGGGGAGCCTCCAAGACCTCCTCTGCACAGGGACTTACTCTTGCAGGAGTTAGCAAGTCTTGTAAAGGAACAGGCAGTGGAACCGGTGCCTCACCACCTGAGAGGTCAAGGCTTCTATTCCAGGTACTTCCTGGTACCAAAAAGAACAGCAGGCCTCAGGCCCATCCTAGACTTGTGGAATCTGAACAAGTTTCTGGAGAGGGAAAAGTTCAAGATGCTTACCCTTGGAATCCTGCTGCCCTACCTCCAGCAGGGAGATTGGCTGTGCTCCTTAGACCTTAAGGTTGCTTATACTCACATCCTCATTCATCCAGACCCCGACAATATCTCAGATTTGTAGTGGGAGGAAACCACTATCAGTACAGAGTACTGCCTTTTGGCCTTACATCCGCCCCCAAGGTATTCACCAAGTGCCTGGCGGTGGTGGTGGCCTACCTCAGGGTTCAAGGCCTCTTTGTCTTCCCATACCTGGACGATTGGCTCATCAGGGGTCAATCCCCGAAAGAGGCCAATCAAGCCACCCTTTGCACTGTCGCTCTGCTTCAGCACCTGGGGTTTGTAATAAACTTCACAAAGTCCACTTTGCACCCCTCACAGAACATGGAGTTCATAAGAGCGAGGCTGGACACCTTTCAGGCAAAGGGCTTTCTACCAGTGGACAGGGACCACAGATTGATGGATCTAGCCAGGCACTTCCACAGCAATTCTCTGGTCTCCGCCGGACAATTCCTGAGGCACTTAGGCCACATGGCTTCCACGGTCCATGTAACTCCAAATGCCTGTCTACACATGAGGCCAGCTCAATGGAGCCTCAGGACTCAGTGGCACCAAGCCACAGGAAGCCTCACCGACAAAGTGAGGGTGTCCAACCTACTAGAGTCGTCTCTGCAGTGGTGGCTTCATCTTCCGAATCTGGTGCAAGGGGTGCCTTTTCAAGCACCTCCACACTGTCAAGTGCTGACAACCGATGCTTCTCTTCAAGGTTGGGGTGCACATTGCCAAGGAGCATGTACTCAAGGCCTGTGGACTCCTTGGGAGGCCACACAGCAGATCAATCTCTTAGAACTGAGAGCTATCCGCTTAGCCCTGAGAACTTTCTCCCATCTCATCTCTCACCAGTCCGTCTTGGTTCAGACGGACAATCAAGTTGCTATGTTCTATGTGAACATACAAGGGGGCACAGGGTCCCACCTTCTATGTCAGGAAGTGCAGAAACTGTGCTCCTGGGCAGTCAATCACGGCATTCTTCTCAAAGCGGTCTATCTCCCAGGTCAGGAGAATTACCTGGCGGACAGATTGAGCAGGATCCTGCAGCCGCACGAGTGGTAGTTGAATCCTCTAGTGGTTCAACAGATCTTCCTGAGATGGGGTCTTCGAACCAGATTTCCAAGTCATACTGCTAGACCAGTCCAGACAAACTGGTTGTATCCCCCTGCCAGCAGATCTTGGAGACAGAGAATTCTACCAGAGCTCTGATAGGCTGGACTCTGGTGATATGGTCCTACCCCTAGGGGTCTCCCTCAGTATTTCTCTGTCTCCAGCAGATCTGGTTGCTTTTGTTTTTCCCTCAAAATCTTTAAAATTATTTAGAATCCCTTTGGGGACTGATATTTCCACTTGCCTGTTGCTGCCAGTATAGTTTCACTGTGCACCTGGGTGTTTGCAGCTGAGCTCCTGTTTCTGACACAGTAGAGCTTGCTGACAGGAAGAATCCCCAGCATCTGGCCATGAGGGCTTGTTAGCTGGACAAAGGACTCCCCTAAAATCAGGTTTCTCTGTATCTTGAGGCTCCTGGATGCACCCAGAGTACACAAACTGTTTTCTTACTTGCCTCAGCTGCCCTGCGTTTACTTCAACTGCATCGGGACCGGCTGTCTCTGACCTGATTCCTTCACTTCCGGTTTCATCAGGGTCTGTTCAACTGGGGTTTGAAGTTCCTATTTTCTTTTCTTCATTTTTATTTCCTGGATGCACCCAGAGCACACAAGTGGGTTTCCCAGGCTTCCCTCCTTAATAGCTGGATTTTCTGTAATCAGCAATACAGCAGGGTTTGAGCTCCTGATTTCACTATCTGTGCAGCTCCCCTTCTCTCCAGAAACACATTCCAGCCCCTGCCATGAGGGTCTAAGTGGCTGCAGAGGGATCAAACTCTAATTTCCCTACCTTTCAGTCACTGTAATTACCTTACACTGACTTTGAAAGTTTCTCTTCTCCTCCATGGGAACTCAGCTCCTCTGTACCAGCACAGTGAATAACTGACAGTTTCCTTCTCCCCTCCATTTCTGGTGATTCAGGGTTCGTCAGGATTTGAATTTTTAAGTTGCTAGCAGCACTCCTTGCCTCTTCCCCAGCGATTTCGCTGCATTTTTAAGGTTTTTAGAGCTTAGGAAACTTTTATTTTGCAGTTTTTCTGTGCCGGCGGCCATTTTGAAAATCAGGAAGGATTTCTCTTCAGTGTTTTTTTTTTGGAGGGAGCAGCTCTGAGCAGCCATTTCAAAACATTTAAACATGCTATGAAGGCACAGGGAGTTTCAAAATCCCTTTTCTTTGAAGTGTCTTCTAAGCCTACCTTGATTTTTGTTTACAAAAAAAAAAAAAAAAAAAGTTTAAGCCTCTGCAATGCCTGTTTCTCTGCGCAGCTGTATTATATGTAATAATAATAAAAAGGAGTTAATAGATTGCTTGTGTTCCACCTGCATGCTGCATCCAGGAGAATCTTCTTCCTCTATTCCCACTGCGCTGCCAGCTGAGGACATCAGCGCCTTAACTCCTCCCTCCTTAGAGCCCCTGCAGCAGGATCTTCCTGCAGAAAGGACTCAGCTCCCATTTTGCTTCCACAGCCGCTGGAAGCCATGGCAGCCTTGGCTGACAGTGAGTTCCTGATGCTCTTCCGCCAGGCATGGCACCTGTGGCTTTCTTTTTTTTTTTTCTTTTTTTTTTAATTTAACTTTTATTTAACTCTTTCTGAATAACAATAATAAATATTAAAGAAAACAAAAAAGAAAACAAATTACATATTCAAAAAATATATATATAAACCCATCAATACCCACATCATGGAAGAGTGCATTAAGGATTAAACAAAGCAAAAAGGAGTTAAAAAAAAAAAAAACTCCACAATGGGAAACAGCTTGATCTCACCAAAACCAAACTCAACTAACCTCTTTCTCAGACACGAATGCTTGCAATTGAGAAACATCAGTATACACTAAAGTTTGACCCTCAAAAGTAATTATACAACGACAAGGAAATTTCAAAAATGAAAGTAGCCCCCATAGCCAACACACGAGATTTTAATGCCAGGAACTGCTTACGCCTAACCTGGGTAACTCTGCCTACATCCGGAAATACTAGAAGCTTTTGACCACAAATGACAATTTCTCGGTGTTTAAAATAAGCCCGCAGAATAGAAAATTTACTAGATTCAGACCCAAAGGTCACCACCAAGGTGGCACGTTTGGGGAATATTATCAACAGAATCCTGCAAAAAAGCTGTAAGATCCTGTCCAACCGAGAGATCTACTGACACTAAAGGGTCCTGGTCTTTATCTACAGGAGAAGGACGAACAGGTAAATAATACATATGAAGAATATCTAACTCTCCTTGAAACTTAAGGACCTCAGTACAGTATTTTCTCAACAAAACATCCGAGGATAACAGATGTGTAATTGGAAAATTCAAAAAACGTAAGTTTCTGGCCCGAGACTGATTTTCAAGAACCTCCAGTCGATGAGAAAGAGAATCACGCAATAAAGCAACCTCATTATCTGTGCAAGACTGAAGCGAAAAATCAGTCTTGGCCACAAACTTGGAAAAAGAAACTAACTGTTGTTCGGTATGCTGCAGTTTATCAACCACAGCATGCGTAAATTGACAGAGAAGATACCGTAGTGGTCAAACGTACATCAATATTATTTATAGCAGACCAAATATCCTTAAGAGTCACTTCCCCAGTCAATGGGGAACAGTCATACCCTCACAGCATTTTGGAGAGACAGGGTGTGGAATTGGGGGAGTCACTCCAAGGGACAAATCCAATGGCGTCAAAGAGAAATGAGGCAAAGGGAGTTGTGGTGGTGTCCGCGAATGAGAGCTTAACGAAGCCCCTTCCGGAGACGATAGAGCGGGAGGCAGGGAAGCCAGGTGCCTATCCATGGGGCCCACAGTCTTATCTCCCGATGTTTTAACTTCAGACTTGGCAGTTGACTTTGCTTTCCGCTTCCCCATGGCAATTACAGCACCAAAACTTCACGGCTCCTCAGATGCGCCGAAGGGGCATAAACTGCCCCTTGAACCACGCCCCTTATACAACGCCACGCGTGTAGGAGCTGCCGGATTAAGTAGAGGGGGGGGGGGGTCCTCCACAGCCGGGACCGCTCTCCTTGTGCCTGCCCGAATGGTAAAAAGTCCAGGCACCTGCAAACCGCTCCCGCGGCAGGAAGATCTCGAGCCGCTTCTGTTCCCCAGTCAAACACTCTCCCAGCACCTGTGGCGTTCTGAGACTTTTGGTATACCGCTAGCACCCGCCCGGTAGCAGACAAGGATATGGTGGGGTCTCGCAAGCGGTCCCGAAAGTCCTCAGACCTTAAATCAGTACGTCCTTCCAGGAACATTGCATGTGGCTTGCGGGACACTACGGATGTTCAAGAAGACTTTAAATCGTCGGAGGTGAGCCCTGACTCGTTGGAGAAAGAAGATGGGGAATATTCTCCGTCTGATTCTTCGCTGACAGTTCACGAGGGCTCTCAAGATATCAGACTTTTTCAGAAAGAAGAGTTGCCGGCCCTAATCACACAGGTGATGGAGTCGCTACGCCTAGCCGACACGCCTGATCCTCAGAGTTCTCAAACCCTGTTGCAGCCGGATCCCATTTTACAGGGCATTCGTAAGCCTTCCAAAGCTTTTTCCTTTCCAGCTGAGTTACAGCATATGGTATCTCGAGAGTGGGACTCTCCAGAGTCCTCTCTACGTACGGCACGCGGTATTGGTCAGTTATACCCTTGGTCTCCCTCTGACTTGGACCATTGGCTGACATACCCGAAAGTTGATGCGTTAGTGACCTGGGTCACCAAGCAATACCGCAAGTCTGGTTGAGGGCGGAGCGGCACTCCGTGACTAGCAAGACCTAAAAAGTTGAGTCTGCTAAAGACGGGTTTTTCGTCGTCCGCTCTTTCCCTTCAAGCAGGGGTGTGCGGAGGTCTAGCAGCACGGGCCTCCCTTCGATGGATTCAGCAGCTTCCAGGTGATCCCGAGTTGGCTCGTTTAGAATCCATCGCTGCATTCCTGGCAGAGGCCTTCTCTGATCTCTTGCAGCTGTCAGCTCGCTCCGTAGCACCGGTGACAGTAGCTCGGAGATGGCTCTGGCTGCGTCAATGGGCAGCGGATGTTGATTCGTTCAAAGACTCCAGCGTTTAGATGCCATTCGTCCAGTTTCACCGTTGGAAAGAGGACTAGGCCGTTACTCTGTCTATTTCGTGGTGCCAAAAAAAAAAAAAGACGGCTCCTTTCGTTCTATCTTGGATCTCAAAGGCGTCAATCGCAGTCTGCGGGTACCACACTTTCGAATGGAGACTCTGCGATCCGTTATTCAAGCGGTACGCAAGGGGGAATTCTAGCTTCCCTCAATCTCGCAGAAACATTCTTCACATTCCCATTCGAGAGGGGCATCAGCGACTCGTTCGATTCGCGGTACTTGGTCAACATTTCCAATTTCGTGCGATGCCCTTCGGTCTAGCTTCGGCGCCTCAAACCTTCTCCAAGGTAATGGTGGTAGTAGCTGCGGCCTTACGCAGCCGCGACATCAGAGTTCATCCTTATCTGGACGACTGGCTCATTCGCGCATACTCTCTCCCCGAGGCTTGCAGCACAGTCTCGGTGATTGTTGCCTTTCTCGAAAGCCTCAGCTGGGTAATCAACCGCGACAAGAGTTGTCTTCAGCTGTCCCAGGAGATCAAACTTTTGGGGGCTTGATTCGATACAGCCTTAGGTCGGGTCTTTTTGTCAATGCCTCGATTCCTCAAGTTAACTTAAGTTCGCAGTCTCCTAGCATAGGTCTCGCCTCGAGTATGGTGTCAGAGGATTATCAAGTTCGGTTGCCTCTACTACCGGCGGTGAGACTTTGCCTCCGTTGGTGGCTCCGGCCCCGCAATCTCCTAAGAGGGGTTCCCTTGGAGACTCCGCGCTGGGTGTTGGTAACGACAGACGCCAGTCTCTCCGGTTGGGGAGCGCTTTGCAGCTCGCACTCAGCGCAGGGGATTTGGTCTCCTTGGGAGGCCCGGTGGTCCATCAATCGCCTCGAGACGCGAGTGGTGCGCTTAGCCTTGCAAAGGTTTAAGCCTCTTCTGCGGCGTCAGGCGGTTCGAATTCTGTCCAACGCTACGACAGTGGCATACCTCAACTGCCAAGGGGGCACGAAATGTCCAGGTGTATCAAAGGAAATGAGTCTTCTCCTTCCGTGGGCGGAGAGGCATATGCAGGTGATCTCGGCGCAACACATCGCGGGGGTAGACAATGTAAAAGCCGATTTCCTCAGCCGACATGCTCTGGATCCGGGGGAGTGGGCTCTGGCGCCAGAGTCCTTTCAGTCCATTGTTCGACGATGGGGTCTACCGGCAATGGATCTCATGGCTACGGCGCAGAATACCAAGGCACCGATCTACTTCAGCTGTTGGAGAGACAACAGGTCGCACGGGATAGATGCACTGTCTCAAGCGTGGCCAACCCATCTCCTTCTGTATGTCTTTCCTCCCTGGTCCATGATCGGCAAGATTCTCCAAAGAGTCAGGGAGCATCATGGCCCGGTGATCCTGGTGGCACCGGATTGGCCTCGCAGATCGTGATATGCGGATCTCGTCCGGCTGTCTCTGGCGTCTCCTCTATGCCTTGGGGTGTTCCCAGGGCTCCTGCTCCAAGGGCCGGTGGAAATGGAAAACCCGGCTCCTTACTTGCTTACGGCCTGGCTCTTGAATGCCGCAGGTTAGTTCAGAAGGGATATTCGTCGAGTGTGGTGGCGGCAATGCTTAAGGCACGGCGGTCTTCGACGTTGCTGGCTTACGCTCGTGTGTGGCGTCTCTTTGACACTTGGTGTTCGCTATGTCACATCTCACCCTGGCGTTGCAACATCCCGGATATTCTTTCCTTTCTGCATGCCAGTCTAGATAAGGGTCTGGCACTCGGGACCTTGCGCGTGCAGCTTGCTGTGCTGACTTGTTTTCGAGGGCCGATAGCGGGGCGTTTTCTCGCCTTGCATGTGGACGTTTCACGTTTTCTTAAAGGGGTTCAGACATTACGGCCCCCGATACGTCCTTTAGTTCCTTCTTGGGATCTCGCTCTCGTTCTCCGTGCCCTTGTTGCTCCTTCCTTTGAGCCCCTGAAGGCATGTTCCCTTAAGGATTTAACGCTAAAGACAGTTTTCCTAGTGGCCATAACCTCGGCACGTCGGATTTTCAAACTTCAGGCTCTCTTGTCGAAACCCCTATCTCTCGTTTTCTTCGGCGGAAGTTTCTCCATCCTTTTTATCTAAGGTGCTTACCCCATTTCATGTCAACCAGCCTCTTTTCTTGTCTACCTTTGAAAAAGAGCAGTGTTCCGGTCGCCTTCGTCAATTGCGTGCTGTGGACCTGAAGAGAGTGCTTTATCAGTATCTTAAGATCACAAACGCCTTCCGTAAGACCGATCATCTTTTTGTCTTGTTTGCGGGCCCTCAACGGGGGTCCGCAGCCTCCAAATCCACCATTTCTAGATGGTTGCGAGGAGCTATTGCGGCAGCTTATATACTGCAAGGCAAGCAGGTTCCAGCAGGGCTCCGAGCTCACTCCACTCGGGCTCAGGCTTCGTCTTGGGCCAAGCGGTCTCAAGTAGCCCCTCTCGACATTTGCCGGGCGGCGACTTGGTCGTCGTTGTCCACGTTTTTCCGTCACTATAGATTGGACGTTCATGCTCGGCAGGAGGGCCAGTTTGGAGCTGCAGTGCTGTCGTCGGCATTGACCCCCCCCCCTTGAAAGCAGGTAGCTTGGGTACTGCCCATTTGTATGACTTGGAAGGAGAAATTTCACTTAGCGTTAATTTCCTTTCCTGGAATACTGCTAGACCAGTCCTGGACCCACCCTGCTGTCAGTTACGGTGCTGCTAGTGCGGTGAAGCCGCCGGCCTCTGTTCCTTCCTTGTCAGTATGCCTCACCATGGGGGCCGATGACTGCTTTATTGGTCTTAGCAGCCTTCAGTTCTGGGGATACTTTCAGCTCCCTTGTACCTAGTTGAATTAAATGTCCACTATGTGTGGTCTTATGGTTAAGTTGCGTTACATGTTTGGGTTCGCTTTACAGACAATACTGAGGGAGACCCCTAGGGGTAGGACCATATCACCAGAGTCCAGCCTATCAGAGCTCTGGTAGAATTCTCTGTCTCCAAGATCTGCTGGCAGGGGGACACAACCCGTTTGTCTGGACTGGTCTAGCAGTATTCCAGGAAAGGAAATTAACGGTACGTGAAATTTCTCCATCTCTTTGCCAGTCCTCTGAACCGTCAACTTCCCAGGTTCTGCTCCAGGCAACCGCATCCTCTCAGAGTTGCAGCGGATGCGTTTATCATCCCATGGTCTACAGGCCTACTATATGTGTTTCTCCCACGCCTCTAGTGTCCAAGACACTGTTCAAGGTGATCAGGGACAAGGCCTCGCTGATCCTGGTGGCCCCCACGTGGCCAAGGCAACCCTGATTCCCACTTCTTTTGCAACTAGCGGTGGACGCTCCTCTTCCTCCGGGGATGCAACCTGATCTCCTGTCTCAGGAGCAGGGATCTCTCTTACACCCCAATCTCCAGTCCCTCAATTTGATGGCCTGGCTGCTGAAAGGGTAGTTCTAGCGCCCTTACTACTGCCTAGGGAAGTGGAGGACGTGGTCTTGGCCTCTAGGAGGCAGTCCACCCAAATGTCTTATGCCCTTAAGTGGCGTAGATTCTCTACCTGGTGTACTCAACACAACGAGAATCCTTTCTCGTGTCTGGTACCAGTGGTGCTGCAATATTTGCTTCACCTGTCCAACCTAGGCCTTAAGTCCAATTCTGTGAGAGTTCATCTTAGTGCTCTTTCAGCACACCACTCAGCAGTGGAGGGTCAGTATCTCTCAAGCCATCCTTCGGTGGCTCGCTTCCTCAGAGGCCTGCTTTTGCTTAAGTCTCCAGTGCATCCACCTGCCCCTGAATGGGATTTAAATGTGGTTTTGCAACGGCTTACTTGCCCACCATTTGAACCTATGGCTATTTGCCCTCTGCGTTTTCTGTCCTGGAAGGCGTTGTTTCTGGTAGCCCTTACCTCAGCGAGGCGAGTGAGTGAGCTTCAGGCCCTAGTATCAGATGCACCTTATACTAGGTTCTATAGGAACAGAGTAGTCTTATGGACTCACCCTTAGTTCCTTCCTAAGGTGGTCTCCTCCTTCCACCTCAATCAGGAGGTGGTTCTTCCAACTTTCTTTCCCAGGCCGCATGCCAGCCGGGCTGAGATGGTCTTGCATACCCTGGACTGTAGGAGGGCGTTGTCCTTCTACCTTGACTGTACACGGGGGCATCGGAGGGCTGTTCAGCTCTTCGTCTCTTTTGACCCCAATAAGTTGGGGTTAGCTGTCTCCAAGCGTACTTTGTCCATTTGAGTAGCCGACTGTATCGCCTGGGCTTACAGGGCAGCCGTCCTCTCATTACAGGGTCGAGTTATGGCTCACCGTGTCAGGGCAAAGGCTGCGTCAGTGGCTCATCTCCGCTCTGTTCCGTTGGCAGACATCTGCCGGGCCGCTACTTGGTCTTCAAGCCAGACTTTTGCGGCCCACTACTGCCTTGAGAGGGACAGTGCTTTCGGGCAGGCGGTACTCCATAATCTCTTTGGGGTTTAGGCAACTCCTACCCTCCGGCCCTGGTGTTGGGCTACCGTTCGGGGGCGTTATCAGAGAAGATTCTTTTCTTGCATGCTGAGGCTCTAGAGGGAGCTCATTTTTCAGCTTTGGGTCTCCGGTAGCCTTAAGCTGGAGAATCCCATATGTGAGGACTGACTTCCTGCTTGGTCCTGGAGAAAGAGTAGTTACTCACCTGTAACAGGTGTTCTCCAGGAGCAGCAGGAATCAGTCCTCACAACCCTCCCTCCTCCCCTTGGAGTTGCAGTCCTCTGATTTATTTTGTTATTTTTGCTGTCTTTTAGCTATGTCGTCAGACTGAGCAAGATGGCACCATTGGACGGGAAGGGGACCGCGCATGCGCGCTGCATTCCCAAAGGCTTTCTTTGGAAGCTGGGGAAATGCTCTGCACGGGGGCTCCGTCGGCGCCGATGTCACCCATATGTGAGGACTGATTCCTGCTGCTCCTGGAGAACACCTGTTACAGGTGAGTAACTACTCTATAGCAAGGCAACTAAGCAGTTCACATAATTGGTAAACAGAAAAAAGGGGGGGGGGAGGGCACAAATAAAAACTTGACAGAACCAATAGACAAAGGTCATAAACAAATGATATTGAAGGGGAAAGAAGGGCTTAGGTTATAATACAGCAACAAGTGAAAAATTCAAACAGAGGACCCGAAAGGACGGGATGGTATGCCAAGCAGGCACAAACTAACCAGATATACCAGATTAGCTGGAGCTGCCAGAGAAAGACTGAAGAGGGGTAGAGGAGGGAGGAGGGTAAGAAGTAGTGAATCAAAGGGGCTCAGATACAGAAAAGGCAGAAGCAAAAACATAGTTCTAAAGCTGGGATTTGAAAAGGGGTAAAAGAGCTAAGAATGGAGAGTATAGGGGAGGGAATCCCACAGGATATGGGAAACAATTCGAAAGGAGGAAGAGCGAGCTACAGAGGAATGCTTGGTGCATAGGCTGGGAACCTCGAGAAAGCTCTGGGAAGTAGAGCGCAGGGCACATTGGGAGGTGTAGATGGACAGTAGCCATGATAGGAAGGGGGATTACCAGAATGCAAAGAACAGTGGGTGAGAATGAGGATCTTGTACTTAATGTGAAAGGATACTGGAAGCCAGTGCTCGGTGAGGAAAATGGGTGTGATATGGTCAAATCTGCAGTTGTTATGAAGAAGTAGGAGGGCAGTATTTTGAATTGGTTGCAGGCAGCGAATCTAGTATTGGGTGAGATTGGAAAGAAGGGAATTAGCATAATCAAGATGAGTAATGATGTGTGAGAGTACAAGTAACTTAAGAGGATTGGTCAAGGAACTTAGAAATGGAAAGAATCTGATGTAAGATAAAGAAACAGTGATGAACAACATAGGTGATATAAGATGAAAAGGAAAGATGACTGTCAAGAGGTACTCCAAGAATCTTCACAGAGTCTTGGAAAGAGAACTGGGAACAATGGATGAATGGGGAAGAGGAAAGGTAGAGTGGGTGCGGTTGGCAAAGAGAAGGCAGGCAGTCTTGGAAATGTTGAGTTTTAAACCATGAGAAGAAAACCAGTCAGCAATAGAATTGAGCTTAAGAGCGACCTAGGGGGAAGTAGCAGAAGAATGTGTGGGGAAATGAAAGAGGAATTGAATGTCGTTGGCATAAATGAATGGATGTGATAAGGAAAGCTTATGGGACACATGGAGGATTTCAGAAAGCAGAAAACTGAGAGGATCAGGAAACCCGTTAAGAATGGTCAATTAAGAGTGAAAGAACCAACCAAGCAGGTACACAAAGGACTGGCGGCAATGATTCAGATGTAAATTCTTTAATGCGCCCCGACGTGTTTCAGCTAAAGAAGCCTTTTTCAGGGGGTCTTTAGAAAGAGAACACGCTTCAAAAACAATGATAAAATATAATGAAACATTAATATAGATATTCAAAAAACATAAAAACATATGACATGCAAAAAATAATCAATATAAAAATAAATATATAAAACATAACAAATTTATCAATAAATACATTTTAAAACATGTAGGAGATGTAGATCTTAATAAACCTGAATACATAAAATAGAACATTAAAAGACTAAAAATGTAAAAGAATAAATATTGAAAAACATAAATATGGTAAAATCATATAATCAGAGTATATGAGGATATGAAAGAGAGAGACGATGAAGAGGACACAAACAAAGAATTGATAAAAACAAAATCCCTTAATACTGTCGCGTGGTATAATAAAAATGATCACTAAGGGTAAAACAAATAAATAATTTAGACCTTAAGATAATAAACATGTAATTTAAAACATTAAAGGCATAAGAATAAAAATAAGAAACCGCATTTTAAAAGGATATATGTGAAGAAAACTCATCTATTGCATTACTATAAAATAAAGATAAAAAACCTTCAAAGGGAGAATAATGCAAGACAAAAAGACCTCTGAATGCATAAATAGATATTCTATATAGGACCTCTGGTGTATATATATCTAAGCATAATCATCCAATTTTTTAGAATACCATTACTCTGTATGTAAAATTGTCTACAAATGAACTCAAAAAATGAACTAAAAAAATAAAGCCTTCTATGATTAAATATAAGAAACCACATACATAAAAGAGAAACTGCATACATAAAGGAATCTGAATACATAAAAAAGGGGGGAACCTGCATACATAAAAAGGAAGGTGCAATATTTGTAATAGGCATTCAGAGAAAACTTTTGAATATATAATTAGATATTTCATATAAAGACTCTGTTGAAAATGTGTCTAAACATGATTGTACGGTTTGATGAAATACTATCCTGTGTTTAAAATTGTGTACGAGTGCACTTTTTAAAAAAAGCTTTTTGCCGTTAAGTGCACTCTGTGGTTGGAAATTAAATTGGAAATAAAAAAGAAAAGTATTGCCATTTAGTGCACACCATATTGTTTGTAAAACCTGCTTGGGACATAATAACAAAAAAACAAAACCATTATTGCCCATCCAATTTAAGTGTGCTGAAAACCACAGCACAGAACTTTTTAGTTAAATGAAATATAGCCTAGAAGGGGGAGAAACTGCAACAAAGAATGCACTCTTTAGTACCTATTTATGCGTAAAGCCAAACGTTAGTAAACGATGCTGTAATCTAAAAAGTTCCTTAAACATGCAAATAACGATGAAAAAATAGGCATCTTAAAAAGGAAGAAGGGGCATCTTCAAAAGAGCCAATTTTAAAGAAGGGACTTACCGTACTGTTTTCTCATTCAAAATGAAATGCGTTATGCTCTTGCTCTTTAAAATACTTGCGTTTTCCCGCTTCTAAAGGGCAAAGGTCATGAATACGTAAACATGTAGTGCTCATGAAATATATTCAAAAAATTGATTAAAACAAAAACATAATTGTCTGCTAAATGAAGGTGTACCGGAAACTTTATTACAGAATGTCTTAATTGAATGAAATGTAATAAAACAAGCATCTTTAAAAAAAATGTGATGAAACAGGCATCTTTTAAAAAAAATGCGGACATCCTCAACAAACCTTCCAGACATGCAATTAGTAATAAACCGGGCATATTTAAAAAGGGGATCTTCGAAAGAGAAAGCATTGTCAAAAAGAAGGGGCTTACTGTGTGATTCACAGTACTATTTTCTTGTGAAGACAATTATGTTTTTGTTTTAATCTATTTTTTGGATATATTTATGGCAACTGATGAAAGCGCCTTTTGAGTAACTCAATTCCTGCTACCTGGAATGTTTTGTTTTTTGGCGGTGGTTACTTCATCATTCAGAGTGAGCAAGCTTCAGACTCTTGTAGTTCATCCACCTTACACCAAATTCCATCATAATAGATTGGTCCTCCATACTCATCCTAAATTCCTTCCAAAACTGGTATCTGACTTCTATCTTAATCAGTCAGTTGATCTACCGACATTTTTCCCAAAACCTCATGCCCACAAAAAGGAAACTGCATTGCACATGTTGGAATGTAAACGAGCCTTAGCCTTCTACTAGGAGCTTACAAAAGCTCATAGAAGTTCATTCAGCTGTTTGTTTCTCTTGACCCCAGCAAGCTAGGTGTTGCCTTCTCCAAATGCTCTTTCAATCTGGCTAGAAGATTGTCTCTCTTTCGCTTATGTCCAGGCAGGCCTGAGCCTCTGATAGTCATGTCACAGATCACAATGTCAGAGTGATGGCTAAGTTGGTGGCCAACTTGCACTTGGTCTCCATTGAAGAGATCTGCAGGGATGCAACATGGTCTTCTGTCCACACATTCGCATCTCACTATTGTCTAGAAGGGAATTCTTGATGCAACAGCAACTTCAGCCAATCTGTACTTTGGAAACTGCTTGGGAATTAGAATCCAGCACCGTCCCCCCAGATCCATTTTTTTCTGTTCAGCCTACCAAAAAAAAGAGTAAGAGAATAACAACTTATATTGTATTTAGTTAGGTATTTCAGAATACTAAGGCCTGTTACCTCTGTTAGGCTTTTTGGTTTGCAGTAGCCTGTAGGTAGGGAATCCCATATGTGAGGACATCATTTCTGCTTGTCCATGGAGAAAAGGTAGTTACTCACCTGTAGCAGATGTTCTCCATGGACAACAGGAATAAGTCCTCACTATCCACTTGGGCAAGTCACTTAACCCTCCATTGCCTCAGAAAAATACAAGTTATCAATGTCCCTCTTTAATGTACACTACCAAGTTTAGGTTACAGTGTAAAACTGCTTTGATTGAAATGATGATGTGGTAAAAAAAAAACCCTGTTAAATAAATAAATCCTTTGTTGTGCAATTTTGTGTTTAATGCCTTCTCTGCAATAAACGCTAGTTAAGAGTTTTAATGAAGTTTGGAAGATTTCTGTGTGATATTAATATAAATGTACTATCCCATACTCAAGCTGGTAATTTATGAATGCCCATGAAGAAAATGAATTGCAATATATTTCAGGGCATGAAATTTAAAGAGAAATTTAATGAAACTTTGAATTTAATGAGTCCTTTACTAGCACTGAATTGTTTTATTAACTAAAAAAAGTAATGGTGGTAATTAATGATTTGTGCTAATGACCATTTAATGGTTTCTGCAAGCTGCAGCTGAATAACGCAACTTTTCATGCTTCATTTGAAACTGGTTGAGCGTCTTGACTCTGCTCTAGAGGCTCCCTCTGTTCAGAATGTGGTGGTGGGGGGACTACATGTGTATGTTTCAAGCTCCTCACTTATGGAATAACCTGCCCACTGAACTGTGCCTTGAATCTTCATTTTAAAAAATTTAAGGGTCTGAAAACTTTTTTTTTTTCACCCAGGCCTTCAGTAACTAATTATTTCCACTCTCGCCACTTATTTTATCCCTCCTTTTGTATCATATAATATAAATCATCATGAGTGTTTTTCTTTACCTGAAATTGTTGTGCTGCTCCTCCCCCCCCCCTTATATTTCTGTCTTTTATGTTTCTGGTGCTCAGATTTTTGGTTACTGTAAACCACTACGATATGTATACCATCAGTGGTATATAAATCTTGAAAATAAATAGATATCTAAGTAGATTGATTTTTTTTCTCCTTGAGATTTTTTTCTGCTTGAGATTTTTAACCCCTTTTTGGTTTGTGTTTTTCTGCATTTTGTACTATCAGTTTAACAGCTAGGTTAATTTGCATGTTTTATTTACTTTAAAAGCTGAATCCTTTGGTGGAACCTCTAAGACTGTTGAAAAGCTGAGTTCCTTATCGTTCCTCCAGTTTAGTCCTCCACCTTTGGGTAGTGCACCACCTCCTGCAGCTTTGGGACTGGACCAATCAAAATCTTCATCTCATTGGATGTAGCGAGCTGGAATCACCATCAGCCCCCAGTGTGTCCAGTCTCCATGCAGCAGGAGGACCTAGTGAGCCTAGGTGCTGGGCTCACTGGAGTAACTAATAAGGAGCAGGCTACTTAGATAAATTTCTTTTCTGTTTAATTTTCCAATTGGCTTGATTGGGTTAGTTTTATTTGGGTACTGTAGTTTAAAAAAAAAAAAAAAAGTGAGCAATTGGGGATTATTTCCTTAGCCTCAGCCCTGCCAAGTCACCCGGTATTTTTCTGGCTATCTTTGCTTTGCGGGATCTCTTACCCCTAGACTGAACGGGGTAGAACTCCTAGCCCGCTCCACAGGCAGCCCGCTGATTGAAGAGCTGCCGGCGACGGCTCCGGGACCGTTTCTGTGCACAAGCAGCAGTCTGCACAGCGGTCCCGATCGTCTTCAGTGATCGGAGCTCTGTTCCCCAGAGCGGAGGCTGTTCAAGTAGGTAACGACCGTGGGGAGCGGGGAAGGCCATCTGCAAGCACTTTATTTGATCTGCGGTGCTTCGGGGCCTCTTTTGGTGAGCGTGCCAAAACCCTGAGGGAAACCGCGGCCATTTTAAACACGCGGTTTCCTCAGCGGTTTCTTAACATGCTGGCAGGGCTGCTCCTCAGCGAGTTCAGTACTCTTGAAAGGAAAGGTTTTTTGTTTTTGAGGGATTGTTCGTTCTTCTCCCTTTCTTTGTTGTTTTTCCTTAATTTACTTTTGTTTTCAAAGCCATTTAGCTCATGTCAGCAAAACCTCAGTGTGGTGTTTGTGGCACCCGTAGGGGCACGGCTCCGGAAACAGGCATCTGTCGGTGCTGTGCTTCCGTATCTGTCAGTGTTGAGCATCAAATGGAGGGTGCTATGGCTTCAGCTCCCCCGGATGTGTTAAAGAAGCCGGAGGGGGAAGCTTGGATGGTCGGCCCTGCCACTCTGGTTTCAGAGGACGCACATACTGCTCCTGTTGTTCCTTCAGTGTCTGGACTCTCTAGGCAGATGGAAGAGTTTTCTCCGGACTTTGTATTGCTTATGCATGAGGTGTTCTGCCGTAAAAGGCAGGGTCAGTTGCCGGGGTCTTTTCCTTTCCCCTCCTCCAGTACACGATCAGGGCTAGCGGAGCGCGATGGTGGGGTTTCCAAAGAGCTTCCGAAGGGATGGGCTTCACCTTAATCAGGATGGGACCAGACTGCTGGCATTAACCTTTAAAAAGGAGATAGAGAAGCTTTTAAACTAGAAATTAGGGGAAAGCCGACAGTCACCCAGGAGCGCATGGTTCGGACGAAGGTATCCTTGAAGGATACTACCAAAAGCAATGAGGTTCCAAAAGGGAGTATAGTAGCCGAAATGCCCTTGAGTAAGGAGCAGACAGAGAATAAAGATTCCAAATTACCCATGCCTACCAATAGCCAGATTAATATGAATAAAATACAGTCTCTAAAATGCTTGTATGCCAATGCCAGAAGTCTAAACAATAAGATGGGAGAGTTAGAATATATGGCACTAAATGAGAGGTTAGATATGATTGCACTCTCAGAGACATGGTGGAAGGAGGATAACCAGTGGGACACTGTGATACCTGGATACAAACTATATCGTAATGATAGAGCTGATCAAATTGGTGGAGGGGTTGCGCTCTATGTTAGAGAGGGCATTGAGTCAGAAAGGATTAAAGTTTTGCAGGGAACAAAATTTGCTGTAGAATCTCTATGGATTGAAATTCCACTTATGAAGGGGAAGGTGATGGCTGTGGGTGTTTACTATCGACCGCCTGGCCAGAATGAACAAATGGATGATGAAATGCTCAAAGAAATCACAGAAGCTAACAAAAGTCACAACAGAGTAGTAATAATGGGTGATTTCAATTACCCCGGTATCGACTGGGTCAGTGTCACGGCAGGACAAACTAAAGAGATAAAGTTTCTAGATGGAATAAATGACTGCTTCTTGGAGCAGCTGGTTCATGAACCGACCAGAGGGGAAGCCATACTGGACCTAGTCCTTAGTGGAACGCCAGATCTGGTGCAAGAAATAAGGGTGTTGGGACCACTTGGCAATAGTGACCATAATATGATCATGTTTGATTTAATTATTGGAGAACAAATAGTAAAGAAATCCACAGTACTACCTTTTAACTTTCAAAAGGGAGACTATGATAGAATGAGGAATATAGTTAGGAAAAAACTAAAAGGAGCGGTTCCAAAGGTTAAAGACTTACAGCAAGCTTGGGCGTTATTTAAAACTACTATCCTCGAAGCCCAGACCAGCTGTATTCCACGCATTAAGAAGAGTGGGAGAAAGTCCAAAAAACTGCCAGCATGGTTTAAAGGTGAGGTCAGAGAGGCTGTTGCTGCCAAAAAAGCAACCTTCAGGAAATGGAAAAAAGAGCCAAATTATGAAAACTGGAAACAGCACAAGCACTGGCAAGTTAAATGCAAAGCATTGATAAGGCAGGCAAAGCGGGAATTTGAAAAGAAACTTGCTGCGGAAGCAAAAACACGAAATAAAGACTTTTTCAAGTACATTCGTAGCAAAAGGCCTGTGAGAGAGTCAATTGGACCGTTAGATGATAGAGGGGTAAAAGGGGCAGTAAGAGGAGACAAGGCTATAGCGGAGAGACTGAATGAATTCTTTGCTTCGGTCTTTACTGAGGAAGATGTAGGGATGTTACCCAAGACTGAAGTGGTATTTAAAGGTGATACTGCAGAGGAATTGAGAGAAATATCGCTACACCGGGAAGATATATTACAACTATTTGATAAACTGAATAGTAGCAAATCACCTGGACCGGATGGTATACATCCCAGAGTGTTGAAAGAACTGAAATATGAGATTGCAGACCTGCTATTGGTAATCTGTGAACTTTCATTAAAATCATCTGTAATACCTGAAGATTGGAGGGTCGCCAACATAACACCAATTTTTAAAAAGGGTTCCAGGGGTGACCCGGGAAATTACAGACCGGTGAGCCTGACGTCAGTACCAGGGAAAATGGTAGAAACCATCATAAAGAACAAAATTACGCAGCATGTAGATAGTCATGGCCTAATGGGAGACAGCCAACATGGCTTTAGACAAGGAAGATCTTGTCTTACTAATCTGATATGTTTTTTTGAAGGTGTGCATAAACAGGTAGACAAAGGTGAGTCGGTTGATATAGTGTATCTGGATTTTCAGAAAGCTTTTGACAAGGTCCCCCATCAGAGACTTTTGGCAAAGCTAAAAAGTCATGGGATAGGAGGCAGTGTACTATTGTGGATCGGGAACTGGTTAAAAGATAGAAAGCAGAGTGTAGGGCTAAATGGCCAATATTCCCAATGGAAAAAGGTGAATAGTGGAGTACCCCAGGGATCTGTACTGGGTCCGCTGCTTTTTGACATATTCATAAATGACCTGGAAAAGGGAATAACGAGTGAGGTTATCAAATTTGCAGATGACACAAAACTGTTTAAAGCTGTTAAAACCCAAGAGGAAAGTGGAAAACTGCAGGAGGACCTGGATAAATTGGAAGACTGGGCATCCAAATGGCAAATGAAATTTAATGTGGACAAGTGCAAAGTCATGCACCTAGGAAAGAACAACCCACACTATAGTTACTCGATGCAAGGCTCCACATTAGAAGCCACCACCCAGGAAAAAGATTTAGGAGTCATCGTGGATAACATGTTAAAACCCTCCACCCAGTGTGCAGCGGCGGCCAAGAAAGCAAACAGAATGCTAGGTATCATAAGGAAAGGGATGGAGAATAAAACAAAGGATATTATAATGCCTCTGTATCGCTCCATGGTACGACCGCACCTTGAATATTGTGTGCAATTCTGGTCACCGTATCTTAAAAAGGACATAGCGTTATTAGAAAAAGTACAGAGAAGAGCCACCAAATTGGTGAAGGGGATGGAAGGCTACTCCTATGAAGAGAGGCTAAAAAGGTTAGGGCTCTTTAGCCTGGAAAAGAGACGGCTGAGGGGAGATATGATAGAGGTCTATAAATTAATGAATGGAGTGGAACAGATAAACGTGGATCAATTGTTTACGCTATCAGAATATAGAAAGACTAGGGGACATGTAATGAAGCTACAGGGTAAACTATTTAAGACAAATAAGAGAAAATATTTTTTCACTCAACGTGTAATCAAACTCTGGAATCTGTTACCGGAGGATGTGGTAAGGGCTGATAGTATAGCTGGGTTTAAAAAAGGTTTGGACAAGTTCCTGGAGGAAAGGTCCATAAACCACTATTAAAAAGGGACCCAGGATATCAATGCTTGACCCAGTACAAGCATTGTGGAACTTGTGTCTTTTGGGGAAACTGCTAGGTACGTATGACCTAGATTGGCCACTGTTGGAAACAGGATACTGGGCTTGATGGACCTCGGTCTGACCCAGTATGGCATGTCTTATGTTCTTATGTTCTTATGTTCTCAAGCGGCCTCGTCCCCCAGAGCCTTCTCCTTCTGAACTGGGGTTGCAGGAGGAAGAGGAGCAAGAGTTCGACATGGATGTCAATTTGGAGGATTTAAAAGGTGAGATTCCTGAGCCTGAGGAGCAAGCACGGATCATTCAAGTTTTTCGGAGAGAGGAGTTGTCTGCTCTCATTTCGGAGGTGCTGCAGACGCTTAGGCTGTCGTCTGAACAGCCCGTAGCCAAGGAGGACACGGCATATCCCATTATTCAGGCAGTGCGTCAAACACAGATGGCTTTTCCCATCCATAAGGTAATAGATTAGATGATTCAGACTGAATGGGATCATCCTGAAGCAGGCCTTAAGGGGATAAAGACTATGAACAAACTCTATCCCTTGGCGGACAAAGATAAGGAAAGGTTTCGGGCTCCAAAGATTGATGCGGCAGTCTCGGCAGTCACGAAGAAGACCACTATTCCAGTGGAAGGCAGCGCGGCCTTGAAGGAGGCGCAGGATAGAAAGATGGATGGTTTATTGAAGCAGTCTTTTGAGGCGGACGCGATTTCCTTGTAGGCGTCCATTTGTGGAGCTTGGGTGGCTAGGGCCTGTCTCCGTTGGGTTCAGCACCTGAGGCAGTCGACATCGTTGGAGCAGGACAAAATGAGGGAGCTCCAACATTTAGAGTCCAGATCAGCGTATTTAGCGGATGTGCGCTATGACCTCATCAGAGCCTTGTCGAATAGTATGTCTTCCCTAGTGGCGGTGCGGAGAGCCCTTTGGCTAAAAAACTGGGTGGCCGACGGATCCTCTAAGTCTTGCCTCGGCAAGCTCCCGTTCAAGGGAAAGTTGTTGTTTGGAGAGGACCTGGATAAGTTAGTCAAAGAGTTAGAGTCCAAGGGAGGCAGGCTTCCGGAGGACAAGCCTAAGCAGAGTAAATATTCTGCGTCCTTTTGGGAACAGTTTCGGGATTTCTGAAGATTTCGTTCCCCCCATTTTGCAGGGTCTCAAAGAGGAAGATTCGCGTCTCGGGCCCAGGGGTTCCGTGTATTCCGGGGGGCAAGTAGAGGATTCGCAGTGGTATCCTCGGGCACCGTGCGCAAATCACAATGAATGGCAGCGGGTCCCAGCAGAAGGGCAACTGATCGGGGGTCGCCTGAGGGGGTTTCTTTCTGCTTGGACCTGCATAACGTCGGACTGGTGGGTTTTGGAGATCGTCCGCAGTGGGTATGTGCTGGACTTGTTCGTGAATTCTCCTTGCAGAGGGCCGCAGAAGACTTTGCAGGTCCGACAAACTTTAGACCGTCTCTTACAGCTGGGGGCCGTCGTCCCAGTGCCGCCCGCAAAGTACGGCATGGGGCGTTACTCCATTTATTTTGTGGTGCCAAAGAAGGATGGTTCTCTTTGCCCTATCCTGCTCCTCAAAGGAGTAAATCGGTGCCTCAGGGTACCACACTTTCGCATGGAAACCCTGCGGTCCGTTATTGTGGCGGTTCGTCAGGGAGAGTTTCTCACCTCTCTCGATCTGTCAGAAGCCTATCTCCATGTTCCCATCAGGGCGTCACATCAGAAATTTCTGTGGTTCGCCCTGCCTTAGGGACATTTTCAGTTTCAGGCGCTGCCTTTTGGTCTAGCGACGGCGCCGCAGGTCTTCACCAAGATAATGGTGGTAGTGGCAGCGGCGCTACAAAAGCAAGGGGTCTTAGTACACCCATACCTCGACGATTGGCTCATACGGGCAAAATCCTGAGACGAGAGCGAGAAAGCCACGGAGAAGGTAGTAGCTTTTCTGCAGAGCTTAGGCTGGGTGGTCAATCCGCTCAAGTCATTTTTCTCCGACTCAAGTTCTCGAGTACTTGGGGGTACTGTTAGATACTCGGAGAGGCTCGGTATTTCTGACGGACCGCAGAGCCCTGGCTCTCCGGAGTCTAGTGCAGGCCTTCCAGAGGCTATCGGCTCCAACGGCATGGTAGTACCTTCAAGTGTTAGGAACGATGGCAGCGACACTGAAAGTCGTACCGTGAGCCAGGTTTCACCAGGTCTGCTTCGTCGCTGGTCCAATCAGTCCGATTCTCTGAGCAAACGTCTCCCTTGTCCTCTACAAGTCCGGCAGGCCCTGCGGTGGTGGCTTCGTCCTGCAGTCTTCAAGCGGGGATGCCCTTGGAACAGCCAGAGTGGCTTCCTCTGTTCATGGATGCGAGTCTGGCAGGCTGGGGAGCTCATTGTGGAGTACACTTTGCACAGGGCCCATGGACAGTGGAGGAAAGCGGCTGGTCGATCAACCGCCTGGAGTTGAGGGCTGTATTCTTGGCCCTGCAGAGGTTCGAGCTGCTAGTGACGCGTCAGGCTGTGAGGGTACTGTCGGACAATGCCGTGACAGTAGCATACATAAATCGGCAAGGAGGCACAGGGAGTGTGGCCATGGAGGAGGAGTCCGAGTGGCTGTTTGCCTGGATAGAGATGCGGTTACAGGCCATCTCGGCAGCTCACATCGCCGGAAGAGACAATGTGACGGTGGACTTTCTCAGCAGGGTTCAGGTGGATGCCGGAGAATGGGAGTTGTATCCCGACATCTTCATCCACTTGACTCACCGATGGGAAGTGCCGATCATGGACTTGATGGCTACGTGCCAGTCTGCGTAGGCGACTCGGTTCTTCAGCAGGCGGAGAGAACCCATATCAGAGGGGATTGATGCATTGATACAGCCCTGGCCGATGACGGGGATGCTCTCTTTCTGCCGTGGGCCCTTGTCCGTCGAGTGATTCAACGCATCGAAGCCCATCGGGGGAGGGTGCTTCTAGTAGCACCAGATTGGCCTTGGCGCCCATGGTATGCCGATCTGATAAGATTGCTAGAAAGGCTCCCGTGGCGTCTCCCGTCGTCACCGGAGCTTCTGTTGCAGGGGCCTCTTCGGATGCCGCAGGTGGATCGGTTCTCGCTTACGGCTTGGCCATTGAAAGGGCGAGGCTGAGGAAAAAGGGCTACTCTAGGTCGCTAGTAGCTACTTTGCTTCAGGTCCGAAAGCGGTCGACGTCATTCGCTTATGTATGCATCTGGCGGGTTTTTGAGGACTGGTGTTCCAGGCGTCAGGTCCGAGCTTCCAGGGCATCGGTTTCGTCGGTGTTGAGTTTCTTGCAGGATGGTTTTAAGAAGGGCCTGGCCGCCATTTCCTTAAAGGTTGTGATGGAGCTGAAGCCATTGAAGCGATGGATGTAGAAAAAAGACTTTCTAATGAAGCAACTGATTTACAGAGGGTGCAATTACCTAGAAGTGCAGCTAGAGGGAGCAGGCACGAGGCTGCAGAAGTTAAGCTGACACACCCAGGTTGTAGCAGTGCAGTACCTAATCAAAGGCACCTGGGTAGAAAGCCAGGAAACTCAGTTGGAGAACGCCTTTTTAAGCAGTGCTCACAAGGAAGCAGAGAGAGGATCTGAGAAGGAACTCGAGAGAGGATCTAAGGGGGAACTCGAGAGAGGATCTGAGAAGGAACTCGAGGGAGGACCTTTGAGAGAGAGAGAGAGAGAGAGAGAGAGAAAGGATCTTTGAAGGAAGGACCTGAGGAAGGAACCTCATACACTGCAAGGCAGAGAAGCTTGGCTACATGGAAAAGCAGAGCTAAGTTCCAGGGAGAACAAGCCCAGCTTAGAAAGCTGCAGAAGCCAGTCTTCAAGGAAGACGGTGACAAAGGGAGAATCTCTGTGGAGAGAACACCAGCAGCAAACACTACAGAGATCCAAGGTACAGTGCTACTTCATTTATTAAATGGATGCCAGGTCCTAGGAAGGCTGATAACCTAAAAGGCCATTCTGAGAAGAAACAAAGCTGGAGGAAGTTTTGTAACCCTGTACAGAGAGGTATAGGGAAAAGCCCTAATAGTTATTTGCTAAACCCAGGCCAGCAAGGCTGTAAAATGGGGGAAAAATACTGAACTGCAACCTGTGTTAACCAGGGAAAGCTCAGGATTAGAAGACACCACGAGTGAGCTAGAACCCATGGAAATTGAGTTTGCAGAACCAGAACCGTTGATGCTTGAACCAATGGACTGTTCTCTGTGTATTACCGAGAGCCTGGAATCACTTACCGAGATATAACAGCAGCACATGTTTTAAAGTACCTTTTGCTTCTGTTAACACTGAAGGAAGAAGTTTTGTCTTTTCTTGCTGTTTGAGAAACATGCTTGGATACAGAGAACTGTGAAGTATTTGTAACAGTTGCTGACCTTTTGTAAATATTCTTGGCACTAAACCTGAAGTAAGGTAATTCTACTTTGTTTCCTGAAGAACCTTTTGCGTAACAAGGGAATAAAAGCCTTTGTTTCACCCTGCTCAAGGCTCACACATCTATTTTCTTGTGAAGAGGGACTACAAGGACCAGAATGCACTTGGTCTAAAAGTTTTTCTTTCTTCAACAAAATTAAAAATGTCCGCCCTGACTCTTTTGCACACTGCCACTAGGAGGGGCTGTGACAAGGTGCAGCTAGCGGCCTTGGCATGCTATAGGGGTAAGGTACAGGGCGTGGTGCTGGGTGTCCACGGAGATGATGTATGTTTTCTCAAAGCGGTTACTGGACTTCGCCCAGCGCGTCGGATTTCCGTCCCGTCATGGGATCTCAACTTGGTTTTGCGGGCATTAGGAAGGCCCTGTTTGAGCCCTTATCCCAAATCTCGGTCAAGGATTTGACCCTTAAGGTGGTCTTTTTGGTGGCTATTTGCTTGGCTAGGCGCATTTCGGAGTTGCAAGCTCTCGTGTAGGGAGCCCTTTCTGTCTTTCTCGAAGGAAAAGGTGGTGTGTAGACCAGTCCCCTCTTTCTTGCCAAAGGTGTGTTCTCCTTTTCATGTGAATCACAGTGTCTCTTCCAGTTTTCCAGTCAGAAGCAGGACAGGCTTCGGATCGAGGCTTGAGCCGGTTGGACGTACGGAGGGTGTTATGTCGTTATTTGTCAGTCTCCAATTCTTTTCGCAAGTCGGATCGTCTGTGGTGTTTGGCGGCCCCAGGATGGGAGAGGCTGCGTCGAAAGCATCCATCTCCAGGTGGATTAAGGAAGCCATTGTCTCAGCGTATATGTTGCAGGGGCGCCCGGCTCCTGTGGGTCTCAGGGCTCGTTCTACTAGGGCGCAGGCGGCTTCCTGGGCGGAACACAGTCTGATCCTGCTGGTGGAAATTTGTAAGGCAGCCACTTAGTCGTCGCTGCATACTTTCAGTAAACACTATCGGCT
Organism: Ichthyophis bannanicus; assembly: GCA_033557465.1. Lineage (NCBI taxonomy): Eukaryota > Metazoa > Chordata > Amphibia > Gymnophiona > Ichthyophiidae > Ichthyophis > Ichthyophis bannanicus. The sequence goes on along the minus strand of CM066032.1, from coordinate 674,174,665 downwards.
GGATGTGTTGGCCGCAAAGGATGCCTGTTTCGGGTCGGCGGTGTTGCGTGCCGGCTGGCAGGGTCCCTCCCGTTAGTACTGTTTTGTTACATCCCAAAGGTGGAGGACTAAACTGGAGGAACGATAAGGAAATAGAAATTACACTTACCTGGTAATTGTAGTTCCTTGAGTGACGACAGTTTAGTCCTCAATCCCGCCTTCAGTTTATGGCCAGCAACGGCATGTGTGTTCAAGGACGTGAGACGCATTGGCAGGTGAGTTCGTGGGCCTTTTCTTTCCCTTTTTGGGCTTGGCGGCTTCTGCCTGTATCTCCTGACTCGGCAGGAGAGAAGAGCGTTACTATAGAGGAACTCGCCGCCCCTTTTTTCTGTCAGGGGGCGGTTTAGGTTTTGTTCAAGGTCGTATTTAGTATACAAAAAAAATACAAACTTCTAAAAAAAAAAAAAAAAAAAAAAAATTATACAAAATTAATAGAAAACAATCTACATATATGAAACTAAAATCTGTTGGCTACTTATTTGTTGCTTTTTTGAGTCTGCTTTGTCAATAGTTCACTGGGGGCTGATGGGGATTCCAGCTCACTACATCCAGTGAGATGAAGATTTTGATTGGTCCAGTCTCCAAGCTGCAGGAGGAGGTGCACTACCCAAAGGTGGAGGACTAAACTGTCGTCACTCAAGGAACTACAATTACCAGGTAAGTGTAATTTCTATTTCATAAGCATTAAAGAGATAAAGAATACTCAAGCAAGGGCATATTAATTGTTCTTTGTAATATATGCAACCTTTGTTCTTTATTGATTTGGTCATATTCACTAAAGATAAATTATGGAAAAAGATGGCATGATACACTAGTTGGCCTTCAAGCTTGACTTCTGAATGAGAGAAATAGTATGGTGTCTAATCAAAAGCTGCTCTATAGGTTTATATAAACTTTAAAGCGTATTTAGGTTTTATTTTGATACTGTCTTCTGTTTATCGTTTTTGTTCTTTCAAATTGTGAAGTGTGTGGACAAGTTAGGATCCTCCCTTCCTCCCGCCCTGTATTTTGTCTTAGTCCTTAAAGTTCTGATTTACTCCATTTTGGCAAAATGTAACCCCTCTTTCATTGTCCTTAATACAGAGGGGGTATTGCTGGGTTAATCAAGACACAGCCCTGGACAAAGGGAAAGTAAGTCTTCAAGGCTATTAAAAAAACAGAACTAAAATTCTTGAAAATGTCACTGTAGATGTACTGACGGGAATTTCAGTAAATCCACCGGCAAAATACTGTTCTACTCTAGGAAATTACTTGGAAAATTGACACCTTTTGTTTTTGTGGCATTTGTATTCACTGAGGGTGGGTGGTTTGTTGTGTGCCGTTGAGTCAATGCTGACTCTTGGTGGACCCATCCCTGGGTTTTCTTGGCAAGATGTGACTGGAAGTAGAGTGCCAGGCCTTTATTCCATACAGTAGGTTGATAGCACCTGGTTATCCAAAATGGTCTCCCATCCAAGTACTAGCCAGGCCTGACCCTGTTTAGCTTCTGAGATCAAATGAGATCAGGCTCATTCAGGGTGGTGGGACCTGTATTTGGGGGATGGCTATTAATTAACCTTTGTATTGTAATCTGCCTTATTACTGTAAAAGGCAGTGCTGGTCGAAGGGCACTGGGTGCCATAGTCAAATTAGCCATGTGGCTGCCCCACTAGTTCCTGCTTACTTCCCACTCTCATGTGATGCACAGGTCCAGCATCAGGAAATGCTGTCCCCGCAGCCATGAGTTTTAAGCATGTTCATAGTGCTGCTCTTAAGGAAGAACTGCAATATGGGTTTGTACTGTCGTGCCCTAACAACTCAATTCCCTGTTTGGCTGGTAGGATGTGAGGATCCCTACAAACCATACTGCTTCGCCTGGCCTGCTCTACTAGCTAGTTTGCTGCCTCCAAAATTCTGACACCCTTGGCGACTACCTAAGTTCACCTAGTGATGGAGCTAGCCCTGCTAAATGTGGCATATAAATGGCAAATGAGATTCAATTAAAACATGTTCATTGATAATAACTTAGCAATACGCATTTTCTGGATGAAGAATCCATTTGTTCTCAAAGCATCAAGTCTCCACTTTTAGTGTAGCCAAGGGGGGAGGGGGGAGAGAGAATGTAGCAGCAGCACTAAAATTTATTTATTTATTTTTCACCTGTATCAGAACTCCGGGTCCATGGTGGGGGCTGCAGCCAATGTCAGAGGCCATGCTTTTTGCAGCCTGAAAAGGAAGCTGTGCTGCTGATTGTAGGGGCCTCAGTGGTGAGAGCAGGGCTGCAATGGATGAGACTTGGGTAGTTCCTGGCTGCATGCTGTCAGCCAGGGTTAGGGCAGGCATGGGAGAGTGTGCTCTGCCAGGCTGCGGTTTCTGCAGTGTGCAGCAAGACAGGAGTTGTGGCTGTAGGTTCATCTCTGGCAGCCATGAGCTGCAAGGGAGGGGCCATCAACTGTCATTCACTAAGAGGAGGCCGCAGGGAATGGCAGAAACTGGAATGGCTGCAGCCTATTTTGGTGGCAAGCACTTGTGCAGGGCCGCAGTTGTTGCCATGTTGGTTGTGGCTGCAGGAGCAGAAAAAAAAGAACTGCACTGCCCTGGAAGAGCCACAGATATTGCGGCCACTTTTAGGAGGAAAGGCCAAGGTTTTCACAGCCTGCTCTGGGCGACTCTGAGCTGCTGGAGGAGGTGAGGAGTGTAGAGTGTGATGATTGGGTCGACTAGGGCCCCAGAGACAGGTGGCTGCTGCCAGTCATCAGGCATCCTTGGGGAGCAGCTGGCCTCGGGTGCATGTCCTAGATGTGTCAGAGACAGGGTTGGGGCAAATGAGGCTTTGGGCAGGGCTGGCCCTGAGCATTTTGCAAGCATGTTGGCACAGGACCCCACTGAACAAGAGACACCTGCGTCAACCTCATGCTGCAACCACGTAGTGCCTGTGTGCCTCCCCTTGCCCACTGTTCCTCCCGATTTACTGCTGCTGCCGCTGACCTTGCAGCCCAAGATCCAGCCTCCATCGTGGCTCTGTGCGCTGTGCTCTGCTTCCCCCCTCCCCCGATAACACAACCTGGCTTAACAGGCGAGCTAGTGAGGCACTGGCTTGGGGCGCACAACATTTAAAGACTCACTGATTCACTGCTTTGCAGATTTAAGCAGCCACGGGAGTACTTCTCTTTGCTCTCATGGCTCTGCTGCCTTATATGCTGCTTGACTGCTACATTTCTAAAGGCGGTAATAAGCATTTCCTATTTCTTGCTAGAAACAAATGCTTGTTACTGCCCTTGAAAATGCCGCAGTCCAGCAGCTTGTAATGGGCAGGGCTGGAAATGCAAGGGGGTTGACAGTGGAGGATACTGGGAGGGTAGGACTGGAAAGGGATACTGGGGAAGGTTACTGGGACTAGAAGGAGGCTGACAGTGAGAGGGATACTAGGACTGGAAGAGGAAATGAGTTAATGCAGGGGGAAAATGTGTTCAGGTGGGGAAAAATGGCAGGCCTGGGACTGTCAACCAGTCTGTTCCGGGCAGGCCCAGACAGTGTGCCTCCTAAACCCTCAGCCTGCTGGCCCTAACTGTCCCTGCAGCACTGTGCCTGAGCAGCCTGAGCCAGGTAATTGTCAGAGAGGAGCAGGGGGCCGGGGCATTTTGAAATGACAGCTATTCTCTAATACCTCTCTACCTGTACCCTCCTTAGACTAGCTGTCTCAACTCAAAATGCTGGAATGGGGGAGTTAACCGGACTCCCTTATTAAAGGCCAGAATTATTTTCAGAGAATAACACTATGACAAATATGTTGGTGGCCAACACTGATTTTAATGTTATATTAATGAATGTCCTCTCAAACTTTGAAAACCAAGCATATGGGCAAAATTAGGGGGGGAAAAAAACATTTTGCCATTTTTTGTATTTTACATGTGCTCTTCATTTGCATCTCTTTCTATTTCTCTGGTGTTGCACTGCGTGCAGAGTCTGCCTTGGGGTTTTAGGTTAATATTTGTCTACGTATTGCTTTTTTAAATTTGTGGTCACTTATTCAGTGCTTTACCCAGTGCTCTAAGTGTGTGACTGAAGTCATATTCTGTTAGCATGGAGTTTCAATGTGTGGATCTTTGGTGATCTGGCTTTTCTCCGAGAACAAGTAGGATGTCATTCCTCACATATGGGAGACGGTTGGCACTGAAGGAAGCATCCCTCCAGCTTTCAAAGAAAGCCTTTGGTAGATGCCACCACACATGCGTGGTCCCTTTCCCGCCCAAGGGTGCCATATTGCTCAGTCTCCTTTTTTCCGCGGAGTCCTTCAGACGTTTGTTTGGCTTGTCCCTGGAAAAAGTTGATTTTTCTCTCCGAGTTTCATACTCATGTCCAGTATCGCACCAGTACTCTTCCCGCCACCTGACCTTGTTGCCTCTGCATCAAGTTCAGATCTATTTTTGTAGTTTTTCATTTTTCTTTAGCTGGCGTCTTCGCCTTTTTTCTTCCAACTGGCAGCCCAGAGAGTCTTTGACCTCGCAGGGGTACTTTTTTCCCCCATGGCTACCAATGGCTTTAAGAAGTGTGATCGGTGCTCTAAAATTCTTTGACTGATGCACACACGACTGCTGTCTCTGCTGCCTCTGGCCAGACCACGACCCGGCAGCCTGCAGTCTCTGCAAAAGGATGTCCAATAAGGCCCTCAACAGCCACCAGCAGCAACACGATAACTTTTTCCCCTAGTTCCTGGTGCCTCCGAAGGCCACGGCCTCATCTGAGGTCTCAATGTCTCGGGCAGAACCTCCCGAATCCAAGCCCTGTCGTGGGTCCTCCAGAAAAGAGGTCTCCCTCGAGGGAACCCAGGAAGAAGAAGAAGAAACCCTCAAAGGTGGCGTTCTTGGACGGTTCCAACCAGCTGTGTGCCCCCTGGGCACGGTCCTGCAGTCCGAGATGCTCGTCTGAGGCTTCAGAGAAGGAGCAGCCTGCAAAGATCCCCCGAAAGGATCTGACTGCAGACCTGTTTCTGTCCCCCAGACACCATACTCATCGAGGATTCCCCTTCAAGGGAGCTGGTGCTGGGCCAGAGTCCCTCTGTGCCCGCGCTGAAGGCTGCAGAGCCTTCTGGTCTGGAGTCCAGAATGGCGGCCCTGGAGCGCAGTTTGTCTGCCTTCATGGACCAGCAGTGGGCACTGTTGTCCAGCATGACCGGTTCATCCGCCTGACCACTGGGCCCTCAACGTCCAAGACGTCTCCGGAGGCCAAGCCGATCCTCAGGGTCCTTCGACCTCAAGGCAATCTGAGTCCCACTTCACAGGATCGCGATCATCCCCGGAAAATATGACAGGCACCACGGAGCAACCCTCCTACGTGTCCTCGACGGACTACTCCAAGTGGGAGTCCCCCTGATACCCGTCACCACCATGATGTCCTATGTGACACTCCTGTCTCAGAGCCTCGACTGTGGTCCCCACCGGAGGATATGGGCTTCCTTGATTTTGTCAAGGATATGTCAAAGGCCCTGGCATTCCCTACTGAGTTGGAGGAGGACCCTCAGGCGGATGAGTTGGAAATCCTCCAGTACAAGGCTCCTCCAAAGGAATTGCTCACGGTGCACATCCCTCCCATCCTGGAACGCTTGATGCTCCGAATGTGGGAGACACTGGCTTTGGTACCGGTGATGAGCAAACGGTTCAACTTGATGTATCAAGTCCACCGGAGCCTGGCTTTCAAAAAGTCACAGCTGCCACATAATTCCATGGTGGTGGAGTTGGCCATGCATCGGCTGAAAAGCCAGAAGACGCACTCCTTGGTGCCCCCCTGGCAGGAAGGCTCGCACCTTGGATGCCCTCGGCAGAAAGTGCTACCAGGGCTCACTGCTGATTGGCCGCATCCAGGCCTACCAGCTCTACATGGGCATATACCTGAGAGACCTGGCAAAGGAACTCTCCAGGTTCTCGGCTGGTTGCTCCGAGGAACCCTTGCAGCAGTTCAAGAACCTGGCCAATGCAGTCTGTGAATGCTCCAAATTCATGTCTCGAGTGGCCTATGACTGGTTCGAGTCGCCAGCTCGAGTAGCAGCGGCAGGCATCGGTGCATGGCGCCAAGCTTGGCTACTGTCCGACCTCAAGCAGTGGGGTCAGGACAAATTGGTCGATGTCCCTGCCCAGGAGAAACCTCTTTGGCAAACCCATGACCAACAAGGTTGCCAAGCTGGAGACAGAGTTCATGATGAGGACCAGGCTTTCTAAAAAGACCGCTACCCCTCCCCGATGGAAGGGCTAGGGTAAAAAGTCCTTCTATCCGAGCAAGGGGGCTGCTTACAGAAATTACTCACCTTTTCAGGCCTCCCCAGCTCCCCAACAGGGTCAGCAGGCCAAGGGACATGAGCATGGCCCTCATAAGCAAAAGGCTCCAAAACCCCAGGCACCAGCTCCAGCCCAGCCATGGGGGAGTTTTTGACTCCTTGAGCATAGCCTATCTACTCCAAGGAGATCAGTAGCCCACAGGGTATGCCCAGAGGTGATTGACCATCACCACCGACTCCTGGGCACTTAGGATAGTCAGGGAGGGTTACCTCCTCCACCTGGCTCAGACACCTCCTTATTTCCTGGGATAGCTCCTCAGGTCTCCCCTCCACCGGGACTTTCTACTGAAGGAGTAGGCAGGTCTTCTTGAGGACAAAGCGGTGGAACCAGTGCCCCACCATCTCAAGGGCAAGAGGTTCTACTGCATGCACTTCCTCGTGCCAGAAAGGACAGGGGGCCTAAGGCCCATTCTCGACCTGTGCAATCTCAACAAATTCCTAGTGAGGGAGAAGTTCAAGATGCTCTCCCTTGGAACATTGCTGCCATACCTCCAACAGGAGATTGGCTATGCTCCCTAGACCTCAAGGGTGCTTATACCCACATCCTCATTCACCCCAACCACAGGCAGTACCTGCGGTTCATAGTGGGGGGCAGGCATTTTCAGTACAGGGTGCTCCCTTTTGACTTGGCCTCGGCCCCAAGAGTTTTCACAAAATGACTGGCAGTTGTGGTCGCCTTCCTCCGCTTCCAGGGGGTCTTTGTCTTCCCCTACCTGGATGACTGGCTCATAAAGGGAGGCATGGCCTCAGAGGTGCAGCAGGCCATTGCACGCACCATCCAGGTCCTGCAGCGCTTCGGGTTCATCATAAACTACCCTAAGTCTCACCTCCTCCCGGCACAGTACCTGGAGTTCATTGGGGCAAAGCTCAACACTCTCCAGTCGAAGGCCTTCTTGCCCAGGGACTGAGCTGACCAGCTCATGACTTTGGCTCGGAACATACAGAGCCTTCCCTCGGTGCCTGCTCGGCGGCTTAGGCGGCGCCTCGGACACATGGCCTCCATGATTCACATCATCCCAGATGCTCACCTCCACATGAGGGCGGCGCAGTGGTGTCTCCAGGACCAGTGGTTTCAGGCCACGGGTAGCCTCCGAAACAGTGTCTCTGTAACCTGCCAACTGGTGGACTCCCTGGTCTGGTGGCAGTCTCTCCAGCACCTCGAGGCGGGCATGCCTTTTCAGGCCACAAGCCCTTCAAGGGTCCTCACCACGGACGCCTTCCTGCTCGGCTGGGGAGTCCACTGTGGGGAGCTCCGCACCTAGGGCAACTGGTCACCAGGCAAGAGCACTCAGCAGATCTTCCTCCAAACCATATACTTAGCCCTGCAAGTCTTCTGCCACCACCTGCATCACCATCCAGTGCTGATCCAGATGGACAACCAGGTGGCGATGTTCTACGTGAATAAGCAGGGGGGCACGGGGTCTCGTACCCTTTGTCAGGAGGCACTGGTCCTCTGCTTGTACTCAATCCAACAGGGTATCCTGCGGGAAGTGTACCTGCCAGTCCAGGACAACCTTCTGGCCAACAGGCTGAGCAGAGTCTTCCAGCCGTATGAGTGGCAGCTGGACCCCAGGGTAGCCAGTTGGTTTTTCCAGCTCTGGGGGGAACCTGTGATAGACCTGTTCGCCAGCCCGGACAACTTCCAGTTGCCCCGCTTCTGTTCCCAGCGGGCCCACCCCTTGAGGGTGGCAGCAGACACGTTCCTTGTCTCATGGTCAGAATGTCTCATGTATGCCTTCTCTCCCACGCTGCTGATTGCTAAGACCTTGTTCAGGACTCTCCGCGACAGGGCCTCGCTCATCTGTGGTTCCTGCTGCTCCTCCGGTTGACAGTGGAGATCCCCATCCCCTTGGGAACGCCCCGGGACTCTTGTCTCAGGAGGGGGGTCTCTCTTCTGCACCCCAACCTGGGGTCCCTGTCACTGACAGCGTGGCTGCTGAGAGGATGACTCTGCCCCTTTTCAACCTTTCAGTTGAGGTGGAAGAGATTCTGCTGGCCTCTCTCAAGGTCTCTACTAGGAAGGCTTACATCCTCAAATGGCGCAGGTTCTCGGCTTGGTGCGCCAAGCACGGGGCTGATCGTTCCCCTGCCCAGTGGAACTGGTGTTACAGTACCTTCTCCACCTCTCTCAGTCCGGGCTCAAGTCTAACTCCGTCCGAGTGCACCTTAGTGCCCTGGCAGCACACCACCATCTGGTGGATGGTAAGCCCCTTTCAGTCCAACCTTTGGTGTCCTGTTTTCTTCGGGGTCTGCTCTTATCAAAGCCCCTGGTTCGTCCTCCGCTAATCGAATGGAACCTCAACGTAGTGTTGGGGCAGCTCACTTGCCCGCCCTTCGAGCCTCTGGCTACCTGCCACCTTCGCTACCTCTCTTGGAAGGTGGCTTTCCTGGTTGTGCTCACCTCCGCTCGCAGAGTCAGCGAGCTTCAGGCCCTTGTAGCAGAGGCGCCTTATACCAGGTTCTACATGAACAGAGTGGTGCTTCGCACGCACCCCAAATTCCTGCCAAAGGTAGTATCGCCCTTCAGTCTCAACCAGGAAGTGGTGCTCTCTACCTTCTTTCCAAGCTTCACTCTAGTCAGGCAGAGATGGTCCCTCCACACCTTGGACTGTAAGAGGGCTTTGTCCTATATCCAGTGCACCCAGGGCCGCCACAGAGCTGCTCAGCTTTTCACCTCCTACGACCCCGGTGGGCTGGGGGAGGCGTGACCAAGCGTACTCTGTCCACCTGGGTGGCAGACTATATCGCTTTCGCCTATGAGCAGGCGGGGCTCCCATTGGAATGCCACATCACAGCACACCATGTCAGGGCCATGGTGGCCTCTGTGGCAAACTTGCGCTATGTCCCGCTGGTGAGCATCTGCCGGGCTGCTACCTGGTCTTTCAGTCCATACCTTTGCAGCACATTAGTGCCTGGAAAGAGTCCTGACAGGACAGTGCCTTTGGCCAGGCTGTGTTCTGTAACCTTTTTGGGGTTTAGGTAACCCCTACCCTCTGACCCTTCTGTGTTCAAGCTACTGGAGTGCTGGTTTCATCGGACACAGGGGTCTAACTGTGGTCTGTGGACACAGACTCATTTGCTGCTGCTTGCGGCTCACTGTGCGGGAGCCCCTATTTTTACTATGGGCTTTCGGTAGCCTGTAGCTGGGGAGTCCCATATGTGAGGACTAACTTCCTGCTTTGTTCCCAGAGAAATCATAGTTACTCACCTGTAACAAGTGTTCTCCAGGGACAGCAGGAATCAGTCCTCACAACCCTCCCTCCTCCCTTTGGAGTTGCTCCTTTACCATCTTGTGTTTGCCGTCTTTTAGCTATGTCATCTGACTGAGCAAGATGGCACCCTTGGGCGAGAAGGGGACCATGCATGAGTGGTAGCATCTCCCAAAGGCTTTCTTTGAAAGGTGGAGAGATGCTTCTGTGAGGGTTCCATCTGTGCCGACATCACCCATATGCGAGGACTGTTTCCTGCTGTCTGCGGAGAACACCTGTTACAGGTGAGTAACTAGGCTTTTCAGTTTCCCATTGAGTGTATCCTGTCCTTTTTAGAGTAGACTCCTTAATGTGTGACTTCTGGAAGTTAGTAGTGTTATGGAATGGTAGATTAGTCCTATAGATCCTCTGCTCTGTTTTTTTGCTTTTATATCTTGTGTGGCGTCAGCTGTAGGGTGTTGGTGGGGGACAGTGGAATATGGATAGTCTTTAGATGCAGTTTTTTTTTCTTCTTTTTTTCTTTTTTATACCGCGCTTTTTAGAATCAGTGCGGTTTACATGTATACTAACAGGTACTTTTTATTCCCTTGTCCCCGAAGGGCTCACAATCTAAGTGTACCTGAGGCAATGAAGGGTTAAGTGGCTTGCCCAAGGCCACAAGGAGTGGCCATGGAACTAGAGACCCCAGTCCCTCCGTCCTGAGGTTGCTTGTCCCCATGTGGGACTTGAACCCCCTGCCTTCTGGCCTGAGGTAACCTATCCCAACCACTGAACCACTCCTCCCTTTTGTTTTTTTGATGCTGCTACTCTAAAATTTAAATTATTTTGTTAGTTCAGAATTGAGGAAATGATAAATTTGAAGCAACGTTTGTCTACTTTTGTTTTGTGGATTAATAGGTTCGCTATTTCTGACTTCTGAGCTTCTCCAGCTTTGGCAGGGTCCAATCCATTCTGCACCATAATCCTGAATTTACAGCTACCAGGATTATTTTCTGGTGTATGAATATTTATGCAAATGAGGCCCCACAATGAGTCTCCACACATGGCCCCACATTTATTTTATTTAAAGATTTCCTATACCGTGCTCTTTAAAATCAGTGCGGTTTACAAGTAACATTTTTGTACAAAGCAGTATGGACCTGCTTTGAACTTAAATTTAACAGGTATTGCAACTTGGATTTAGAACTGGGGTAACTATATACAAGCTGAGCAATGTGTCACTGAGCTGTTGTAGCGACATGGCGTGCTCTCATAACTATGCACAGAATTATCAGTTATTTACAATTTAGATGGGCTTTTGAGTACGGTTGCCTCAACCTGCTTAGGGTGTGCTGGTGTTGTCAAGGTGGGTGGGGGTATGGTGGGTGGAGTTGTATCGTTGGGATGTGAGTAATGTAGAAGGAAAAGATGGTGCTTTAATGCCTTCCTGAATTGGGTGAGGCCAGTGATCGCTTGGATAGTGGTTGGGAGGTCATTCCAGCAAGTAGGTGCGTAGAACACAAAGGCTCTGTTCTTTGTTGTCCGAGAGCATTTTGTTATTTCATTGGGGATTACTAGTGTGTTGGTAGCGAAAGTCCTTCTGGATCTGTTCGGAGGAGTGGGGTGGAGAAGGTCCGTTAGGGAGGTGGAGGATACTTTGTTGATGGATTTGAAGGTCAGCAGTACTACTTTGTAGGTGAGCTGGCAGTTGATCGGCAACCAGTGTAAGTCTTTTAAGATTGGGGTTATGTGGTCTCTTCAGGAGGCCCCATATAGGAAGCGGGCAGCATCGCTCATTACGAGCTGTAGTGGGTTCAGTGTGTTCATTACTAAGCTTACCAGTTTTTTTTTTGCAGGCAAATCTGAGACACTCATCCAATTCCTGGAAGGGAAAGGGAGTCCCTTTAGTTTCAGGATTTTGTAACCGGTGCTGGGGGTGGGATAAGGAGTCATTCTTTTATTTATTTATTTATTTAGTAAATACTTGTATACCGCTGTTTCCTACGATCAACAGCGGTTTACTTTACAGAATCATAATGCATTGTATAATACATTGAGATTTTTAGTTTTACATTTTGATTAGACAATGATTTACGTAACACGGGATAAACAGTTGGATACAATATACAGTTGATTATTATAGCACACAGATCAGGGTATACATTTGATTTCAGTAGGTTGGGGGGCCAAATATACATTATATACAATGTTGACTTCCAAAGAGTACAGGCTAACACATGACTATATGCTATTAGATTTTATGCTGTCGCGGGCGGTAGAGTTCATCTGGTTGAGGTAGGGTATTGCGGTTAGATCAGGTTGTAGTGGGTTTGAAACAGATATGTTTTAAGCTTTTGTCTAAATTCAGTCAGGCTGTTTGTGAGTCTTAATTCATGCGGTAGTTGGTTCCATTGGATTGGCGCTGTGTATGTGAATGCCCGCTTGCTTGTTTCGGCCTTGACAGATCGAATGCTTGTCGGGATACACAGGGTGTTGAGATTCATAGTTCTCCTGCTCCTGTTGCATGGTTCGATAGTGATTAGGTTATTGAGGTAGGATGGTGCGATGCCATGGATGAGTTTAAACGTTGTGATGATCTGTTTGTAGATGATGCGGGTGGCCACTGGGAGCCAGTGCAGGTCCATTAGTACTGGGGTTATGTGGTCGGTGACTTTCTTTTCCATGATGACTCTTGCAGCCACGTTCTGGGCCATTTGCAGGATACTGAGTGTGTTCTTTGGAAGCCCTAGTAGAATGGCATTGCTGTAGTCCAGGTGTGGAATGATTAGTGCTTGAGCAACAGATCTAAAGTCGGATTTGTCGAGGATACTGCGAAGTGGTTGTAGAATTTTGAGTTTGTAAAAGATGGCTCGGTTAACTGATCTGAGGTGTTTGTCCAACCTGAGATTACAGTCTAGTAGGACTCCTAGATACTTTATTACAGGCTTCGTGTGGTATATGTTTTTGTTAAGAGTGACTGTGGTGGGTGGGATGAAATTGGCTTTCTTGGAAATGAACATGACCTCTGTTTTTTTTGTGGTTTATTGACATGTTGTTTTGCTGAAGCCATAATTGGAGTATGTCAAGGCATATTTCTAGTGGACCGAAGTTAGGCTGTGTTATGTCAAGCTGTGTGTATAGCATCACATCGTCGGCATATATGTGGTATTTGATGTTGCATTTCTGGAAGATATCGCAGACCGGCTTTATATACAAATTGAACAGTAGTGATGAGAGGGCAGACCCTTGGGGGATCCCTTGGGTTTGGGGGAAGGCATCAGCTTTATCGTTGTTGAATTGTACTTGTTGCATCCTATTGGATATATATGAAGAGAACCATTTTAAGGGGGTCCCTGAAATACCCAGCGAGGCCAGGCGGTCCAATAGGGTGTTGTGATGCACTGTATCGAATGCCGCTGAGATGTCAATGAATATGAGTATGAACATGGAGTTTTTGTTCTCGAGGCCCCTAAGTAGGTTGTCAAGGAGTGCCAGCAGTAGTGTTTCTACTCCGTGATTCTGACGGAATCCATATTGATGCTCATCTAAGGCTTTTCTCTCATCCATGTGATCTTGTAGTTGGTGCTGCACCGCTTTTTCAATCGTTTTTGCTAGGAATGCTATGCTTGAAATTGGGCGGTATGATACGGGATCACTTTTGTTGAGCGACTTGTTCTTTAATATGGGTCTTATAATTGATTTCTTGAGTTGAGTCGGCATGCTTCCTTGTTGTAGTGATTGGTTGACAATGTGCGCGATGGGTTTTGCGTTGTCTGTCTTAGTTGCTTTCATCCAGGCGGCTGGGCATGGGTCGAGGGGTGAGGTAGTGGTGTTTAAGTTGGTTATGATGTTTAGGATTTGTTGCTCACCGAGATGCTGGAAGGTGTTCCATTCTGGTTCCAGGTCTGCTTGAGAGGCAGTGGTGGTTTCTTGAGTGGTGATGGTTGATGGCATGTTTTGATTAATGATTGTGGGGAGTTGCGGGTTTAGTTTTTTGGCGTAGTGGTCGGCAAGTGTCTGGGCCTTTATATCGTTTGAAGAGATGGGGTTTTGCGAAGTTTTGGTAAGAGATTTTACGAGCTCAAAAAGTTCCCTGGGTCTATTGAGAGCTTTGTTGAGTAGGTTGGTGTGGTGACTCTTCTTTGCGAGGTTGACCTCATTCTCTTCTCCCCATCATTCCCTGACAGCAACAGTATCCCTTCCAAGCAGACAAATTACCAAAGCAATAGAAACAGTGATGCATTTCCCCACTGTATTAAACAAAATATAAAAATTGCAGTGTAAATTTCAAAAACGTGCATATTCCAATCATTAAATTGAAAATAAAATTTATCTTTTCTACCTGTCTGGAAATCTTGCTTTCAGTCTCAGGTTTCTGCTTTCATCTGTCTGTCTTTTCTTAATGCTAGTTTCAGGGTGTCCTGTCAATTTGTCATTTCTTTACTCTCTTCCTGTTTTCATTTCTCCTACATCATTCTGACATTGATCTTTCAGCTTTCTTCTATTTATTTTTCTGCTTCTTTGTTCATTCTGATTTTGCCCCTCCTCATCAAGCAGTCCTCAGTTCAACTTTTTCACTGCATAGTTTTCATCTCCCTCTCACATCTCTCGACCTGCTTCCCCACCCTCTCACTAATTCCCCCTTCTCCGATTTCCCTACCCCATTTCCACTCTCGTCCCTTCTGCCTGCTGTGTATCCAGTATTTCCCCTTCTCTTCCCTTCCGCACCCTCCCAGTTCAGTATAGTGTAGTTACTCACCTGTAACAGGCGATCTCCGGGAACAGCAGGTATTTACATATGGGTAACGTTGGTACCGACTGAGCCCGTGCGAGAACACTCCCCAGCATCCAATAGGAAAGCTTTTGGGAGCATCCCATTGCACCTGCGTAGCTACCTTCCTGCCTTTCCAGCTCTCCCTCCTCAGTTGAGTTTGTAGCTGAGATAAAAGGAAAGGAGGAGGAGAAGAGAAAGTACAACTTCTAGGGGAGGAGGATGGGTTGTGAAGACTAAATTCCTGCTGTTCCTGAAGATCACCTTTTACAGGTGAGTAACTACGCTATCTCCAGGAACAAGCAGGAATGTAGTCTTCACATATGGGACTCCCTAGCTCGGAGATGCCAGAGAGATGACCTCAGAGTGAGCTGTGGATCACTGGCATAAGCAAGTAGGTCATATATCCTCCAAGGATGTCTGGTATTGGAACCCAGGATGGAGGGTAGGAGTTGATCTAAGTCTGAAAGAGATGCTGGAGAACAGCTTGGCCAAACAAGACATCCCGGTGGGAGTTCTTGTCTAGGCAATAGTGAGCAGCAAAAGTGTGGACAGAAGACCAGGTTGCTGCTTTGCATATCTCATCAATTGCTACAGAGCGTAGATTTGCCATAGAAGCAGTCATGGCCTGAACATTATGTGCAGTAACATAACCCTCGAGAGAGAGACGCACTTTCGTAAGCAAAGGAGATGCAATCCGCTATCCATCTGGAGAGCGTTCACTTGGATACTGGCAATCCCAGGTGACACGAGTCAAAGGTGATGAAAAGTTGGGAAGCTTTTCTGTGCGCTCAAGTTCTCTGGAGGTAAAAAGCCAAAGCACGTCTACATTCCAGAGTGTGAAGGGTTGCTTCTGCCCTATAGGAATGAGGTCTAGAGAAAGACAGGGAGGTAAACCGACTGATTTAAATGAAAGGGCGAGACCACCCTTGGCATAAAGTGGGGATGAGTCCTAAAGACTACCTTATCATGGTGGAATCGTGTATAAGGAGGGTCAACCACCAAAGCCTGGAGTTCACTAAAGCGTCTTCCTGAAGTGAGGGCAATAAAGAAGGTGACCTTCGAGGTGAGAAACTTCAGAGAAGTGGTGGCTAGAGGTTCAAAGGGCAGCTTGAGAAGCTGTCCTAAAACATTAAGATACCATGCCACTGGAGGTGGCTTAATGGGAGATTTAGTTAATAGAAGACCCCTTGTGAAGTGTGCTACAAGCGGCTGAGAAGAGTTGGGCTGACCATCTAGGGGTATGTGAGAGTCTGTAATTGTACTTAGGTGTAGTCTTACCAAATTGGTTTTGAGTCCAGAAGAAGACAGGTGGAGAAGATATTCAAGTAATGCATCCACCGGAGCTGAGAAGGGGATAAGATCCCTTTCAGAACACCAGAGAGAGAATCTACGCTACTTGAAGGCATAGGAGCTTCTGGTGGAAGGTTTCCTAGAAGCTAAAAGGATATCTTTTACCTGTTGAGAGAGGTTGATGTCCTGGAAGGCTATGCCTTCAGCAGTCATGTTGTAAGATGTAGGGACTGCGGATTGGGATGCAGTAGTGTCCTGTCTTCCTGCGAGAGGAGATCTGGAGCAGACCCTAAATCTGCAGGCTGAGCTTGAGACAGACATAGAAGGAGGAGGATACCACGGTGGTTGTGGCCAATGTGGGGCTATAAGAATCATGTAGCCTCTGTCTCTCTGGAGTTTGAAAAGAGTTTTGGGAATGAGGGGAATGGGAGGGAAGGCATCCTGGAGCAGAAGCGGGGATGCGTGGCATTTTGAGGACTTCCAAACAAGTCTATTTCTGGGGTTCCTCAGATCTGAAAAATATGAGCAACCTTGTCCACATGGAGAGACCACTGGTGGGGGAGCAGGACTCGACTCAGTTTGTCCGCCAAGACATTCTGCTTGCCTGGAAGATACACCGCAAGTAGGTGAATGTGATGCTATATGGCAAAAGACCACAGATGCAGGGCTTCGCTGCAAAGGGTCCAAGAGCCTGTTCTGCCCTGCTTGTTCAAGTAGAACATGGCTACTTGATTGTCCATCTGTACTAGAACTGTACGGAAGCGAAGATGCTCCTGGAACACCTTGAGAGCATTGTGAATGGCTCTGAGTTCCAGCAGATTTATGTGGAGTTGTGACTCTTGATGAGACCAAAGTCCCTGAGTGGAGAGATTGTACAGATGAGCTCCCTAGCCCAATTTGGACGTGCCCGTCATCGGGGTACATTGATGTGGAGGCATCTGAAAAGATGACACTACGAGAAGGTTTTCTGGGGATTGCCACCACTGGAGAGATGAGATTAGATGTGTAGAGACCATTATTTTGTCTCCCTGACGAACCAAAGCCTGAGACCATTGGGAAGCTAGGGTCCATAGAGCTGCGCGCATATGTAGACGAGCATATGGAACAACATGCATTGTTGATGCCATATGTCCCAGAAGTTGCAGCATTTCTTGAGCAGTGAGAAAGTTCTTGAGGCATGCTTGAGATGCAAGCTGAGTCGAGCGCAGCAGGCTTGGGGCAGAAAAGCCTTTGAGTATCTAGGAGAGCCCCTATGAACTCTAGAGTTTGAGAGGGAACAAGTTGGGACTTTGGAAGATTTATTACAAATCCCAAGTGTTGCAGCACTTGCATGGTGCGTGAAAGGCAAAGATTGGCCTCTAGAGAGGTGCTTGCTCGAATGAGCCAGTCGTCTAAGTAAGGGAAGTAAAATATCCCTAGAGTCCTTAGGAATGCAGCTACTACTGCCATGCACTTTGTAAAGACTCTTGGGTCAGAGGCGAGGCCGAAAGGCAGGATTCTATATTGATATTGTCTCCCTTGGAACAGGAAGTGCAGGAACCTTCTGTGTTGTGCGTGAATAAGTATGTGAGTATATTCCTCCTTTAGTTCTAGAGAACAGAGCCAATCCTGACTCTGGAGATGGGGGAGAAGAGTACCTAGGGAGATCATTTTAAATTGCTCCCGTAGTAGATACTTGTTCAGTTCTCTGAGGTCCAGAATGGGCCTGTATCCTCCTGTTTTCTTTGGAATGAGGAAGTATGGAGAATAAAAGCCTAGTCCCTTCTGGGAGAAGAGAGATGACCTCTTGCAACAACAGATCGGTGAGAGGGGGTTGAGAACAAAACTCTCTTGGAGGAGTCCGAGGGGGGAACTTCATAGATGAAGTTTGTACCCCTCCCGTATTATGAAGAGTCCACTGCTCTGATGTTAAAAGATGCCACTTGTGGGCAAAGTGGCAATGTCTGCCGGGAATGTGGATGGGATCTGGAATCTCCAGAGGCAGAACGGCTATGTTCTCCAGAAAAGAGTTAAAGACCCTGAGGCGGTTGGGTCTGCTGAGGTGGCTGTGACTTAGGAGTCTAACCCTTCCTATGTTTTGGTGGCTGCTGCCCCTTCTGGGGAGCATGAATTGGACACTGCACCGCAGGTTGAAAGAAGGTTAGTATTTCTTTTTCTTATTGAAAAAGCCGCCTTCGCTGTCTCTTTTTCTAGCTGGGTTGGCAGTAGATCTAGTCTATTAAGAGTGGTGTTCTCGGCTTCCGGTGACGTCACCGAACCGCATGGACGGCTGAAAAAGAGCTCCGCCGTTTATTTCCACAAAAGTAACTAATCTCCCCTACAAAAGTGAAACAAATACCTCAGAGAGGATTGTATTGGATAGAGGGTGCAGAGGCTGGTGGAATGATGACAGCAAGGAAAAAAATGGCAGACATAAGAGTACACGTTCTCAGCGTACGAGGTGAGCAGAAAGAAGGAGAAAAAATGGGAGGCGAGGCGAATATGGAGGCTAAGTCTGAAGAGCAGCTTGGTACCTTGGAAGAGGTGCAGAGTAAAAGTGCCGTGATACTAATTTCCAAAGAAGAACTGCGGTCCTGGTTCGGTGAGCTGCGTTCAGAAATGGTGGGATTCAGAGTGGACATGGAGGCGGCCATAACAGAGTTCCACGCTGATATGTAGGAACTGGGGAAAAGAGTGGAGGAGGCGGAAGGGCAAGTAGAGGAGGTGCGAAGCAGTATGAGTGTAATAAATAAAGTAGTGAACAGCTTGGAAGTTGCAAAAGAACAGATTGCGCTGAAACTTGAAGACTTAGAAAACCAAGCGAGAAGGCATAATTTAAGAATAAAGGGGGTACCAGAAAGTGAAGAATATAGAGACTGTGAGCAGACGGCACGAGATATATGTATGGCGGTGCTGGAGGACTCCGAGGACAGAGGGGAAGGTACAGGAAGTGAAAATAGAGCGCATTGTATGCTCGGCCCAAGGAGAGGGGAGGCACCAAGAGAGATTATTATATGCCTCCAGGACTTTAAAACTAAAGAAAAAATAACTAATAAGGTAAGGGGAGCAGGTCACCTTGAGTGGAAAGGAAAAAAGGTGGCAATTTTTGCGGACTTGGCTGCGGCCACGCTACAACGCAGAAGAGAATGGAGAGGATTTACAATGAGGCTGCGGGAAGAGAATATTAAATACAAATGGTTGTATCCAGCAGGAATCGCGTTTACCAGCAATGGCATCACAAGGCGGGCGTTAACAGCAACTCAGCTGGTGGCGGAGATGAAGGAAGCAGGAGTAACACATTTACCAGAGGCGGGAGAAATGAGGAAACCAGAGAATGGACAGACAAGAAGATGGCAGAAAGTGGAGAGTAAAAAGAGGAAAAGTAAACGTGTAATGTAAAAGAGAAAGGACATGGGACTGAGTAAATAAGCAGAGGTGAGAGAAATGAAAAAAGAATGGAAAACAACAAGGATAAAGAAGCCGCAAAGATGGACCAAGTGCATGATATGAAGGGGAAGAGGGGGGTAAGTTAAAATGAGCAAGAACCAGAATGGGGAGAGATTAAGATAAGAAGAGAGTATGTTGTGAACTATGTACCTTGAGTGCGAGGGGGAAAATGATGCCACTGAGGAAGTGGAAGCTACTAAATGGTAGTAAGAAGGAGGAAGGGGGGATAGGTCAGGAGGTAGAGAACTAAGAGGAGGGAGGGGGGGGGGTACCTGGATCCTGTGTATGTAAGAAGAGGAGATACAGCGATTTGGAGCTATGGGCAGTAAGCAAAGCAGCTTGATGAATGTAAGATTGTAACCATAAATGTGAAAGACCTTAATTCCTGGTATAAAAGCCAGGCCCTATTAAAAGAGGGCAGCAGGATAAGAGCGGATGTTGTGCCTATACAAGAAAAGAAAGATGGTTGATGGGTAAAGAATATGACAAAGTTTATCTGGCCCATAACCGGGATTCACCAAAGAGGTGGGGGGGGGGGGGGGAGTTGGAATTCTATTTGCAAAAGGGTTGAGCGTTGAAGAGCATGTAGAGAGAGACCCGAGGGGGCGTTTTATTTTCTGGAAAGGGAAAATGGTAGGGAGGCCCATAGTAGTAGGGAGTATATATGCACCAAACACAAAGCAAAGGAGGTTTTATGGGAAGCTCTGAGGTGTTGGAACCATATATGCAAAACCCGGTGGTATTAGGAGGGGATTTCAATGCAACCGTGAACCCCAGAATTGATACTATGGGGGGCAATAAGCAAGGTACTAAGGGGGGGGGTAAGCAAGAAGTTAGGGAAATTGCTATATAAATTGGGCACGGTAGATGTTTGGAGATACATACATGGGAATAAGAGAGGATATACACACTATTCACACCCACACAAAAGTTACAGTAGATTGGACGTGATATGGGTGGATGGAAGGATAATAGAACAGGTTAAGTGGGTGGATATAGGACATATAAGCTGGACAGACCATGCACTGGTGGAGGCTTCCTTGAGGTTACAAAGAGCAGGAGGTCGTCTGCGTTTTTGAAGGTTGAATGAGTCCCTTATAGATGAGGTGGAAGGGTAAAAAGTATTCAGAGCACTATAAGGGACTATGTGCACCACAATAGGGGGGGGGGGGGGTGAAGTGAGGCCAGCCAGTGTATGGGACAGTCTGAAGGCAGTGGTACGGGGGCAGTGTATAGCACTGGCTGCGAGATGGAAGCGAGGAAAAGAACAGAAAGAGCGTGAGTTAAGAAAGCTAAGATTAGAAGAGACAATGCATAAGCAGAGAGGTGGAAGCTGCAATGGATTAGAAAATTACGAGAAGAATTAGGATTAAATGAAGTGGAAGAAGCATTTAAGTTGAACCAACTTAAACATGAATTTTATGTACAGTGGAATAGACCAGGCAGGTATCTTACACGAAAACTAGGGAAAAGATGCAACAGCAGATCCTGAGAATAAAAGATGAGCAGGTAAGGTGGGTTAGTGGTATTGAACAAATACAAAAAGTATTTCGGGAGTACTATTGTAAGCTTTATGAATCGGAACAACAAGGAAAGGGAGTGGATATAGAACAGTACCTGGCAGAGATCACATTGAAGCAACTGGATTTAGAGCAATAAAAGTGGATGAATAGAGAGATCTCTAGAGAAGTAGTAGTAGAGGCTATGAAGAGTTTAAAGAAGGGCAAGGCGCCAGGATTGGATGGATTTACAGCCAGGTTTTATAAAAAATTTTGTGAGGATGTTAGTCCGATATTGAGAGATGTCTTTAATGAAGTATTAAAAGGGGAAAAGCTACCAAGCTCTATGGAGGTAGCTGGTGTGGTAGTAATACCCAAACCCGGTAAGGACCATGGGAAGTATGAGTCATATAGACCTTTCTCACTTATAAATTTGGTTGCTAAGATACTAGCTAAAATATTGGCAACCAGGTTGCAGAAATATATCCCACGGTTGATAAAGGAGAATCAAGCAGAGTTTATTTCGGGTAGACAAGCGAGTGATAATGTACGTAAATTGTTGAATTTAATATGGCAAGTATGTAGGGATCAAACATTGTCTATAATGATGGCAGTGGATGCAGAGAAAGCGTTTGACAGAGTAGAATGGGCTTTTATGTTTACAGTCATGAGGAAGGTGGGTCTGGAAGATAATTTCCAGAAATGGATAGAGGCTCTTTACAGAGAACCTAAAGCATGTATATGGATAAATGAGGCATATTCAGAGCAATTTAAGCTAGGCAGAGGTGCAAGGCAGGGGTGCCCGATATCTCCTTTGCTGTTTGCAATGGTGATAAAACCACTGGCCGAAAGTGTCAGACAGAATAAGGAAATACATGGAATAAAGGTAGGTGAGGAGGAGTACAAAATCTCACTATTTGTGGATGATGTGATGTATATATTAGGACAACCGAAGGAATCTATACCAGCATTGGTACAGGAGATTAAGAAATATAGTGAAGTATCAGGGTATAAAATGAATATGGGGAAAACAGAAGTGCTAAAACTTAGGTTGGACTCACAGGAAGAGGGTATGGTGCAAAGCACATCCCCATTTAAGTGGGCTAATAAAAATGTGAGGTACCTGGGGATCCAGATTAGTGCAGAGGGGTCTGAGCTATACAAGTTGAATTATGAGCCAACTATAAAGAAAGTGCTAATGGATTTAGTAAGATGGGATAAACCCATTTTCTCTTGGATGGGAAGGATTGACATAGTGAAGATGAATATACTACCCAGATTGCTCTTTCTGTTTATGACCTTGCCTATAGAGATCCCCACCACAACGTTAAATTTGGTGCAGAGAAGAATCTTCTCCTTTATTTGGACATGCAGGCCCCCTAGGGTGCAAAGGAAATTAATGTATAGAGAGAAAAAGGAATGGGGTCTGGCGGTCCCTAAGATTGCAAGGTATTATGAGGCAAGGTATTGTGAGCGTTAATGGGGTGGAGGTTGGAGAAGGATGGGCCTCAATGGAACAGAATAGAACAGGAGGTAAGACCAAATTGCCTTACTGATTTGATGTGGAAGAGAAGGGAGGAGAGAGGAAGGGGTTCAGATAAGAACCCATACATGAAAGTACACTTACAGCCTGGGACAAGAAATATAAGGTGATAATACATGTGGGAGGAAATATTAGAGCACAGCGGATCACACAATGTGAGGGATTTTTGGTGGGAGGAAGTTCTGGGGTATTTCAAAAATGGCATGAGAAAGAATTAGTGTATGGGACAGGTATTAACTGCGGAGGGCCAATTAAGTCCATTTGAGGAGCTTCAGCGAGAGTTCCAAATAGAGATGAGTGATTGGAATGGCTATTTCCAATTGGCACACTTTCTGGGGGGAAAACAAATAAAAATTGCCTGAGTAGCAGAGACACAATTTGCAAAGATGTTTAGGTTGGGAGATTTATCAAGAGATGTAATTTCTAGGCTCTACAAAGCATTGAGTGGACCCATGGACCAAGGAGCACACATGCGGGCCTGGGAGGAGGACTTGGGAGGTCAATGGGATTATCAGAGATGGGAAAAAATATATATGAAGGGGTAAAAATACCAGTGGTTTCGGCAGCAGTCCAAGAGCATTTGTTATAAGATGCTGTTCCGAATGTACTTAACCCCAGTCCAATTGTGTAAGATGGGGAGATATAAAGACTCGAGGTGTTGGAGGGGGTGTGGAGAGAGGGGGGATTATATGTACATGTGGTGGAGATGCCCAGTGCTATAGCAAACATGGCAGTCTGTCGGATATTACACAGGAGTTGGTGGGCTGGGTTGGAGCTATTACACCAGCTGGAGTGTTGTTGAATGAATGGGGGGTTGATTCAAAAAGCGACCTGGTGTATGAAGAAAACTCCATGATCTGACCACAATACCACGGCTCTTTAGGTCTCTGGTCTATCAAGCAGTGAGAGACAGGCAGAGAGTAATACAGAACACAATCACACACACAAGTGTTACTTTCTTTGAGCTCAGAGGGAAGACGGCAACAGACGGTCTATGGACACGCATAGTTCCACGCCTGCCGAATTCAAATTCCTCTCCCTAAAAGCTCCTTTTTATTAGAGAAAAAGAGGAAGTAACAGTCATTTATTATAACCATGAAATAACACAAGGTGTCGCCAAAGTTTTTTTTTACAGAGTAAGATCTGATTACAGTATATTAGATGAAATTTATAATTGCAAAAGTTGCAAAAATTGTTTTGTCAGCAGGGACTTCCAGTTGACTGTACAATGAACTTTATGCTTGCACAGTTCATAGCCTTTATGCTTAGTTAACATTGTTCCATCTATTTTAAAGACGATTACACAGAACCCATGATCATGACATCCTATTCTATTTAAAAGGAAGTAGGTGAGAAGTCAAACTTCTAAACACATTTTGTATCAAGAAATTCATCCATCTTCAATTACATACTGGGGATTCTGGTATCCCTTTTATCTGTCCATCTCTACAGTGTATATGTTGAAGATGCTTGCAATTGGAGTGCAGATGGAAATAGCGAAGGGATGGAGGTCTGAGTGAGCACCAGTCCCTGAGAGAATATTAAGTAGACTGGCCTATATCTATAGGATGAGTGAAATTACTGCATATGAAACGCACAGGATTGAGACCTTTCAAAGGAGATGGGAAAGGTACAGTGAATGGTTACAAATGGCGGATAACGAATTAAGGGGTTGAGACTAGTCAAGTTCAAGGAAGGAAATAGTAAAAAGAGGAAGGGTGCATCACAGGATTCAAGGGGGGAGGGAAGAAGGGACTATCAGAATAAAAATAAAAATGTATAGGTACATGGAGAGAAGTATATAATGTAAAGTAAGGATAAAACGGTAATTAGGTAAATGATGGGCTGATGAATACAGCCGGATGCATGTTATGCCATTGATTGTAAAGGAGAAGAAAAATGATGTAATAACTTGTGCTGTATGAAATAAAAACCTAAAATTAAAAAAAAAAAGTAGTGTTCTCAGATTCTAGCTGAGAAGCCTTGTCCTGCTAATCCTTGCCAAAAAGGTTTTCACCAGTGCAAGGGATATTACCCAGCTTATCTTGAACCCATTGTTCAAGATCAGATGCTTGGAGCTAAGCAATCCTGTGTGCACCGATGCATATAGCTGAAGTTCTGCTGATGCATTCAAAAGTTGCCCTGTTTATAAACTTTGAAAACATTTTGGGTATGCCTTACAAGGGTGAGATAATCAGTTCTCTTATCAGGGAGAAGAGGAGTCATCAACTCCATATCTCTAGCCACCTCCCTAAGGAACATACCCATATAAAGTATGTAGGAACTGATTCTGGCCGATAACATAGAATATGACGGCAGATAAAGACCAGTATGGTCCATCTATTCTTCCCAGCAAGGCGGCAAGAGTAGGTGCATCTGCCACTCCATGCAGGTCATCTCTCCCCATGCCTTTGTTTAGGGGTGTACCCACTGCTCCGTGTAGGTCACCCCTATTTGTTCAGATATAAGAGATAGTTATGCTTATTTTGATTTTATCCTGTTGCTATAAAGGGATCCACTATGTCTGTCCCATGCCATTTTGAATTCTGCCATAGTGTTTGCCCCCACCACTTCCATCGGGAGGGCATTCCAAGCATCCACCACCCTTTCAGTGAAAAAGTATTTTCTGACATTGTCTTTCAGTTATCTCCAGGAACAAGCAGGAATAAGTCCTCACATATGGGTACGTCGGTACCGACGGAGCCTGCGCGGGAATGCTCAGCTTCCCAGAATGAAAGCTTTTGGGGCATCCCACAGCGCATGCGAGCTGCCTTCCCGCCTTTCCTACCAACTCTCCTCAGTTCTTCTTTTCCGCGGAGCCAGCAGGTCGTGTTCCTGTCACCGCTGAAGAAGTTCTTTATTTTAATTTATTTCTTTGGTCGCGTGTCTGCCTTCCCTGACGCCGGACTGGTACCGCCGGACTTTTCTTTTCTTTAAAAAAAAAAAAATATATATATATATACTTTTCCTCACTTAGTGTATTTCTTTTCTTAGGCCTACAGGCCCACAAGAATTTTTCCTCCATGGATAAACCAGCCTCTGGTTTCAAAAAATGCACTAAGTGTAGCGGTACAATTTCTGTTAGACACCCATGAATGGTGTCTTAAATGTTTGGGGCCTGAACACTCCATTCCGGATTGCCAAGCCTGCTCTCTAATGTCTAAACGAGGGTTACAGAACCGGGCAGCCAAGCTCCATGTGCTGTTTCCCACGGATGCACCGGCCGTGGCATCGACATCTTCCAGGTCTTCCTCTCCTGATGGGTCTCAGGTAACCAAACATACTTTTAGCAGGTCCTCGAAGGGCAAATCTCCCTCTAAGCATCGAGATGCCTCCGGGCTTGCCCTTGAGGATCCTGCCCCAGCCAAACAACCCCGACGGGAAGCTCCGGCTTCCAAAGCTCCTCCTATGGGGTTACAGGTTGACATCGATGACACGGCCTCGACCGATCACCTGTTAGACTGCTCTGGGGTACCGGCACAATCTGCCGGTACCGACATCCAGGCAGTCGTGGGGTCCATGGATCACACTGTGCAATCCATGCAGCAAGCTATTCTGGCTTTCATCAAGGCTGCGACGCCGTCGGTACCACAACAAGCTCCGTTGTCTGTACCGACGCCGGTACCGGTACCAACTTCGATGCCGGTACCGGCTGCATTGACATCGGCCAGGAGACCAATTCCGGCTCCCTGTCCTGGGCTCTTTCTCGGTACCGACCCGGTACCGGGGACACCCGATGTCGGTACCGATCGATACGCCTATCGATCTTTGGAATCGAGCAGACGATACTTCGATTCTTCTGATGATTCTGATTCATCGGATGAGTCCCCTGAAGTATCTGTTACTCTTCCTGAGGAGCCTTCTTCTCCAAAAAGGAGAATGTCTCCTGCAGAGGATTTGTCCTTTCAAGACTTCATAATAGAAGTAGCTAAAGGACTATCTATTTCAGTAACCTCTGAAAAAGAACCTAGAGCAAAAAAATTAGATATTTTGGGATACTCTAAGGTTCCCAGAGAGGCAGTCACCTTGTCAATTCATGAAATTCTTCAAGAACATTTGATTGAATTGTGGGAGTCTCCTCTCACCCTTTCTCCTCATTCTCGTAGATTGGACACTATGTACCGTGTCCCTCCCTCCTCCTGGATTTCAAAAAACTCAGCTTCCTCACCACTCCATTGTGGTGCAGTCAGCTATGAAGAGGATAAAGAGTACCAAAAGACAGTCTTCTACTCCTCCAGGAAGAGAATGCAGGACCTTGGATGCTTTTGGAAGGAAAATCTTCCAAGCTAGCATGCTTATTGCCAGAATCAATTCATACAGCCTTTATATGGGTATGTTTCTGAAGGAGGTTGCAGAAAAGCTGCACAACTTTCTCCCTTTTATTCCAGAGGACAAAAGGGATGCGTTCCTTCTTTGGCTTAAGCATACTCAAGACATTTCAAAGTTTTCCAACAGGGCAGCCTTTGATTCTTTTGAAGGTGCCAGCATAGCCTCAGGCATTGCCATAGCGGCTCGTAGAATTGCTTGGCTCCAGGCTTCTGATCTAGAACCCTGGGTTCAAGATGGTTTAGGAAATCTGCCCTGTTCAGGTGAAAATCTATTTGGCAAAGAGTGGCAAATTAAAGCCACTCAAATGGATGCAGAAAATGCTGCTCTGGATAGACTTTCTAAGTCTACCTCCACTCCAGCCAAGAAAAAATCTTTTAAAAAGTCTTTTTACAAGAAGGGCAGATTTCCTTCCACTTCTGGTCAACAATCTTCTACAGGTCGCTTTGCTGCTAAGCGTCAGCAACCTAAACAGGCTAGGCCTAAACCTGCAGGGGCTGCTGCAACCCAGCAGTCCCAAGCCCCTCAGGGTTTTTGACTTGATACTAGAGAACTTAAGATCATAAGATATGCCATACTGGGTCAGACCAAGGTCCATCAAGCCCAGTATTCTGTTTCCAACAGTGGCCAATCTAGGTCATATGTACCTAGCAGTTTCCCCAAGAGACACAAGTTCCACAATGCTTGTACTGGGTCAAGCATTGATATCTTCGGTCACTTCTTAATAATGGTTTATGGACTTTTCCTCCAGGAACTTGTCCAAACCTTTTTTAAACCCAGCTACACTAACAGCCTTTACTACATCCTCCGGTAACAAATTCCAGAGTTTGATTACACGTTGAGTGAAAAAATATTTTCTTTTATTGGTCTTAAATAGTTTACCCTGTAGCTTCATTGCATGTCCCCTAGTCTTTCTATATTCTGATAATGTAAACAATCGATCTACGTTTACCCGTTCCATTCCGTTCATTAATTTATAGACTTCTATCATATCTCCCCTCAGCCGTCTCTTTTCCAGTTTAAAGAGCCCTAACCTTTTTAGCCTTTCTTCATAGGAGTATCCTTCCATCCCCTTTACCATTTTGGTGGCTCTTCTCTGAAACTTTTCTAAAATCGCTATATCCTTTTTAACATACGGCGACAAGAATTGCACACAATATTCAAGGTGCGGTCTCACCATGGAACGATATAGAGGCATTATAATATCTTTTGTTTTATTTTCCATTCCTGTCCTTATCATACCTAGCATTCTGTTTGCTCTCTTGGCTGCCGCTGCACACTAGGCCGAGGGTTTTAACATGGTATCCACAATGACGCCTAAATCTTTTTCCTGGGTGGGGGTTCCTAATGTGGAACCTTGCATCGTGTAACCATAGTTTGGGTTGTTCTTCCCTAGGTGCATAACCTTGCACTTGTCCACATTAAATTTCATCTGCCATTTTGATGCCCAGTCTTCCAATTTATCAAGATCCTCTTGCAATTTTTCACAATCCTCTTCGGTTTTAACAACTTTAAATAGTTTTTGTGTCATCTGCAAATTTGATAACCTCACTCGTTATTCCACTTTCCAGGTCATTTATGAATATGTCAAAAAGCAGCAGACCCAGCACAGATCCCTGGGGTACACCACTATTCACCTTTCTCCATTGGGAAAATTGGCCATTTAGCCCTACCCTCTGCTTTCTCTCTTTTAACCAGTTCCTGATCCACAATAGTACACTGCCTCCTATCCCATGACTCTTTAGTTTTGCCAAAAGTCTCTGATGAGGGACCTTGTCAAAGGCTTTCTGAAAGTCCAGATACACAATATCAACCGACTCACCTTTGTCCACCTGTTTATTCACTCCTTCAAAAAGACATAACAGATTAGTAAGACAAGATCTTCCTTGTCTAAAGCCATGTTGGCTGTCTCCCATTAGGTTGTGACTATCTACATGCTGAGTAATTTTATTCTTTATGATGGTTTCTACCATTTTTCCCGGTACTGACGTCAGGCTCACCGGTCTGTAGTTTCCCGGATCACCCCTGGAACCTTTTTTAAAAATTGGTGTTACATTGGCGATCCTCCAATCTTCAGGTATTAGAGATGATTTTAATGATAGCTCACAGATTACTGATAGCAGGTCTGCAATCTCATATTTCAGTTCTTTCAACACCCTTGGATGTATACCTTCCGGCCCAGGTGATTTGCTACTCTTCAGTTTATCTAATAGTTGTAAGACATCTTCCCGATGTATCGATATTTCCTTCAATTCTTCCACACCTTTAAATACCACTTCCGTCATGGGTAACATCCCTACATCTTCCTCAGTAAAGACCGAAGCAAAGAATTCATTCAGTCTCTCCGCTATCACCTTGTCGCCTCTTAGTGCTCCTTTAACCCCTTTATCGTCTAATGGACCAACTGACTCTCTCACAGGTTTTTTGCTACGAATGTACTTGAAAAGGTCTTTATTTCGCGTTTTTGCTTCCGCAGCAAGCTTCTTCTCAAATTCTCCCTTTGCCTGCCTTATCAATGCCTTGCATTTGACTTGCCAGTGCTTGTGCTGTTTCCAGGTTTCGTCGTTTGGCTCTTTTTTCCATTTCCTGAAAGATGCTTTTTTGGCAACAACAGCCTCTCTGACCTCACCTTTAAACCATGCTGGCAGTTTTTTGGACTTCCTTCCACTTTTCTTAAAGCGTGGAATACAGCTGGTCTGGGCTTCCAAGATAGTATTTTTCAACAACACCCAAGCTTGATGTACGTCTTTAACCTTAGCAACTGCTCCTTTTAGTTTTTTCTTAACTGTTTTCCTCATTTTATCATAGTCTCCCTTTCGAAAGTTAAAAGGTAGTACTGTGGATTTCCTTACTATCCCTCCTCCACTAATTAAATCAAAGGCGATCATGCTATGATCACTATTGCCAAGTGGCCCCAACACCCTTATTTCTTGCACTAGATCTGGTGTTCCACTAAGGACTAGGTCTAATATGGCTTCCCCTCTCGTCGGTTCTTGAACCAGCTGCTCCAAGAAGCAGTCATTTATTTCATCCAGGAACTTTATCTCCTTAGCATGTCCTGACGTGACACTGACCCAGTCGATACCAGGGTAATTGAAATCACCCATTATTATTACTGCACTGTAACGTTTGTTAGCTTCCTTGATTTCTTTAAGCATTTCATCATCCATTTGGTCATTCTGGCCAGGCGCTCGATAGTACACCCCCACTGCCATTGCCTTCCCCCTTTTATATGGAATTTCAATCCATACAGATTCTACAGCAGATTTTGTTTCCTGCAAAACTTTAATCCTTTCCGAGTCAATGCCCTCTCTAACATAGAGCGCAACCCCTCCACCAATTTGATCAGCTGTATCATTACGATATAGTTTGTACCCAGGTATCACAGTGTCCCACTGGTTGTCCTCCTTCCACCATGTCTCTGATATTCCAATCATATCTAACATTTCATTTAGTGCTATATATTCTAACTCTCCCATCTTATTGTTTAGACTTCTAGCATTTGCATACAAGCATTTTAGAGAATGTATTTTGTTCATGTTAATTTGACTATTGTTAGACATGTGTAAATTGGGATCTTTAAGCTCTGTCTGCTCCATACTTGAGGGCATTTGGGCTACTTTACTCTTTTGTGGAACCTCTTTGCTTGTGGTAGTATCCTTCCTTAACCTTTCTGGCTCTACAACAGCCAGAACCTCTCACCATTCCAGGAAGGTTAGCTCATTTTGCTCCCAGATGGGAGAAAATCACATCAGAGCAGTGGACCCTCTCCATTATCAGAGAGGGCTACAAACTTCATTTCTCAGACCTTCCTCCCTACACCATGGTGAGACATTTCAATTCTCCCACATCTCTCCTCGACCTTCTGGATCAGGAGGTAACCACCCTTCTGGCCCAAAGGGCCATAGAAGAAGTTCCTCCTCTTCAACAGGGGTCAGGGTTTTACTCCCCCTACTTTCTCATTCCAAAGAAAACAGGGGGATACAGACCCATTCTAGATCTCAGAGAATTGAACAAATTTCTATGCAGGGAGAAGTTCAAGATGCTTTCTTTAGGCACTCTCCTTCCATACCTACAGAGTCAGGATTGGCTTTGTTCTCTAGATCTCAAGGATGCGTATACTCATCCATCCATCCCACAGAAAATTCTTACATTTTCTGTTCCAGGGGAGACATTACCACCAAATTTCCCTGGACCGCACCAGGCGCATTCTGCAGTATCTGGGACTTGTAGTAAACCTTCCAAAGTCTCAGCTCACCCCTACTCAGTCCCTAGAATTCATAGGGGCCTGGTTGGACACCACTACTGCAAGAGCCTATCTTCCCCAGGCTCGTTGCCAACGTCTAGTGTAGTTAGCCTCCCAGATTCAGTCAAAGAGCCACTTAACTGCCTGGGAGATGCTACAGCTACTAGGCCACATGGCTTCCACAGTACATGTGGTGCCCTATGCTCGCCTACACATGAGAGCAGCTCAATGGACTTTGTCCACCCAGTGGACTCAAGCTTCAGGAGCTCTCTCAGACCAAATAGCAAACTCCAAACGTCTCTTTTGGTCTCTCCAATGGTGGATGTCCACTCAAAATCTGTTGCTGGGGTCCCCCTTC
The DNA here is from genome assembly GCA_033557465.1 of Ichthyophis bannanicus. Taxonomy (NCBI): domain Eukaryota; kingdom Metazoa; phylum Chordata; class Amphibia; order Gymnophiona; family Ichthyophiidae; genus Ichthyophis; species Ichthyophis bannanicus. The sequence continues at coordinate 674,143,666 of CM066032.1, read as the reverse complement.
CAACCTTTGTTGCCCCAAGCAATCCTCACCACAGATGCCTCCCAAACAGGTTGGGGAGCTCATCTACAGGACCTCTCCACCCAAGGCACTTGGTCCCCACAGGAGACCTCTCTTCATATCAACATCTTGGAACTTCGAGCAGTGTTCCTAGCTCTCAAGGTCTTTCATACCCTCCTCAGCTACCAGACAGTCCTCATTCAAACGGACAATCAGGTAGCCATGTTTTACATAAACAAGCAAGGAGGAACTGGCTCTCTGTCGCTTTGCAACGAAGCTCTAAGATTATGGGCCTTCGCCAGAGAGCATCAAATCCATCTCCTGGCAGTATACCTCCCAGGAATTCAAAACTCTTGGGCAGACAGACTCAGTCGAGTTCTGCTTCCACACGAATGGTCCCTGCACATGGATCAGGTACTCAGAATCTTCCAGGAATTGGGTACCCTGGACATAGACCTATTTGCAAGTCCGTGGAATGCCAAACTTCCCCAATTCTGTTCCAGAATTCCGTGTCAGGGAGTTCAGGCCAAGGATGCCTTCCTCCTTCATTGGGGTCAGGACTTCCTGTATGCCTTTCCACCCATTCCTTTGATTCCCAAGACTCTGTTCAAACTTCAGAGGGATCAAGGATCTATGATCCTCATAGCTCCACGCTGGCCACGCCAAGTGTGGTACCCTCTACTTCTGCATCTCTCCCAAGCCCCCTCCCTGGACTTGGGAGCTGCTCCAGACCTTCTGTCTCAGGAAGAGGGGACTTTGTGGCATCCAAACCCCAAGTCCCTTCACCTCAGAGCTTGGTTACTGAAGGCCTAGACCTTCAAGACTTCAATCTTTCACAGCAAGTGAAGGATATCCTCCATGCTTCCAGGAAACCTTCCACTAGGCGTTCCTATGCTTTTAAATGGAAATGATTTTCCATTTGGTGTGCTCAAAAGGGTCTTGACCCTCTGGCACTTACTGTGAATTCTCTATTAGAATATCTCCTGCATCTTTCCAATGCAGGCCTTAAGACAAATTCAGTAAGGGTCCATTTAAGTGCTATTGCAGCATCCCTTAAGCCTATCAATGGACAACCTGTTTCCTCTCATCCTCTTATTGCAAGATTTATGAGAGGCCTAACTTTAACTAAACCTCCCATTCAACCTCCTCCGGTGGCATGGGACTTAAATTTGGTTCTTGGTCAGCTTATGAAGCCACCTTTTGAACCATTAGCCACTACCTCCTTGAAATTTCTTTCCTGGAAGGTTATTTTCCTTATTGCAATCACTTCTGCTTGCCTCATCAATGAACTGCAGGCCTTAGTGGCTAATCCACCTTATACAAGGTTCCATCATGATAAGGTAGTCCTTAGGACAAATCCTCACTTTATGCCTAAAGTGGTCTCACCTTTTCATCTTAATCAAGAGGTATATTTACCTGTCTTTTTTCCAGCTCCTCATGCATCCACTGCAGAGAGGAACCTTCATACTCTAGATTGTAAAAGAGCTCTTGCTTTTTACTTACACAGGACACAGCAACATAGAAAGTCTTCCCAGCTTTTTGTTGCTTTTGATCCTTCTCATTTAGGACTTCCAGTCTCTAAAAGAACACTGTCCAATTGGATTGCTCAGTGTATTTCTTTTGCTTACCAGAGTAAGAACCTTTCTCTGGAGGGCCATGTCACAACTCACAATGTGAGGGCCATGGCCACCACTATGGCTCATCTTCATTCTGTGTCCATCGACCAGATCTGTCGAGCAGCCACCTGGGCCTCGGTTCATACCTTCACAGCCCATTACTGTTTGGACAAGGACTCCCGCCGGGATGCCTTGTTTGGTCAGGCTGTCCTCAGACACCTGTTCCATTCTTGAACAACTCCTGCCCTCCTTCCCTGAATGGATGCCTGAGATCCATAGGAAGACGAGGAACCCTTCAGGGTCTCATACCCTTGCGGATCTCCCAGGCATCTTAGCTAGGGAGTCCCCATATGTGAGGACTCATTCCTGCTTGTTCCTGGAGATAGCACAGTTACCTGTAACAGGTGATCTCTGGGAACAGCAGGAATTAGTCCTCACAACCCTCCCACCTCCCCTAGGAGTTGTATCTCTTTGTTTTTCCTTTCCTCTCTCTCTCTATTGTCTCAACTTTAAACTTGAACTGAGGAGAGTTGGTAGGAAAGGCGGGAAGGCAGCGCGCATGCGCTGTGGGATGCCCCAAAAGCTTTCATTCTGGGAAGCTGGGGAGCATTCCCGCGCAGGCTCCGTAGGTACCGATGTACCCATATGTGAGGACGAATTCCTGCTGTTCCCAGAGATCACCTGTTACAGGTAAGTAACTGTGCTTTACCCCCTTGCAGCTTCATCTTATGTCCTCTAGTTTTACAGCATCTCCAGGAACAAGCAGGAATGTAGTCTTCACATATGGGTATCGTCGGTACCGACAGAGCCTGCGCGGGAATGCTCCCCAGCGTCCAGTAGGAAAGCTTTTGGGAGCATCCCACAGCGCCTGCGTGCTGCCTTCCCACCTTTCCCAACTGTCCCTCTCCAGTTCTTCGTTTTCTGCGGAGCCGACAGGTCACACATCCTGTCACCGCAGAAAAAATTCCCTCCTTACTCATCTTTTTTGTGGTCGCGTCTGCCTTCCCTCAACGCTACACCGGTACCAAAGCACTAATGGGGCTCCAGGATGTTCTCGAGGCTTCAACCTCGGCAGAACTACTGGTGCCATGCTCTGGGGTGCCGGCCGCTTCATCCTGCACCGATACCCAAGCATCGGCAGCGTCGATAGACCAGAGATTCTTGACTATTGAACGCAGTCTGGCAGCTCTTCTTACGGCCTCGATGCCCCTGAAACCGCTTCAGACAATTCAACCGGTACCGGCACCGGCACCGACTGCATCAACATCCGCAGGTATTCTACCGGGACCAAGTCATGCGTCTCTATCCAGCATCGACAAATCTGTACCGGACCACTCCGATGCCGATTTTGATCGGTACCGGTACCATGCCTTGCACGATCACCCGGATCGGAGATACTTTGAATCCTCGGATGAGTGAAGACTCTGAAAGCTGTGCCAATACCAGCGTACTTCTTCCTGAGGATTCCTCTTCTCCTCAGCGTAGGATGTCTCCACCAGATGATATGTCCTTTCAGGATTTTATCCGAGATGTGGCCCGAGGTCTTTCCATCACAGTAGCTCCTGAAAAAGAGCCTAGGGCAAAGGAATTAGAAAACCTACAATACCCTAAAGCTCCCAAGGAGGCAGCTACCTTACCTATTCATGAGATCTTGCATGATCTTATGTTAAGGATGTGGGAAACACCTCTAACCACATCTCCTCACTCTCGAAGACTTGACACCATGGATCGAGTTCCTCCTTGTCCTGGATTTCAGAAGACTCAGTTACCACACCATTCCATGGTGGTGGAATCAGCCATGAGAAGGATAAAGAGTGCAAAAAGGCATGTATCTAATCCTCCAGGACGTGAGTGTAGGACTCTTGACGCCTTTGGACGTCGATCCTTCCAGGCTTCCATGCTGTCTGCTAGGATCAGTTCCTGTATCTTGTATATGGGAATGTTCCTTAAAGAGGTCACAGGAGATTTAGAGCTTATGAGCCCTCTCCTTCCTGATGATAAAAGACAAGATTATCTTGCTCTTGTCAAACATGCTCAGGATGTTTCCAAGTTTGTGAATCGTGCAGCCTTTGACTGCTTTGAATGCATAAGCAGAACCTCTGCCATTGCCATAGGTGCACGAAGGATTGCCTGGCTCCAGGCATCTGACTTGGAAATTTGGGTACAGGACAAACTAGGGAATATATCTTGCACAGGAGAGAATCTCTTTGGCAAGAACTGGCAGGAAAAAGCAGGAAGTCATTCCTCACATATGGGTGACGGCGCCGACGGAGCCCCTGTGCGGAGCTTTTCTCCAGCTTTCCTCCAGCTTTCATAGAAAGCCTTTGAGAATGCAGCGCGCATGCGCGGTCCCCTTCCCGCCCAAGGGTGCCATCTTGCTCAGTCTTTTTTTCCGCAGAGCCTGACGGATGTATGTTCGTTTCACCCGAGGAAGAAGTTGATTTTCTCTGCGTTAAACGGTTTTTCTTCGGTTCGACACCGGTTTCCCTTTCCCGTCTGGGCCCGATAGTGACTAGCGTTCCCTAGTGACTAGCGTTCGCGCCATTTTTTCTTTTTTCACTGGCAGCCCTGTCTTTTCACCTTGCAGGGGCCCTTTTTCCCCCGATGGCTGCCAGCGCGTTTAAAAAGTGTGATTGGTGTAAGAAACTTATCTCTCACCGACACACATGACTGCTGCCTCCGGTGCCTCGGACCCGATCATGACCAGATGATCTGTGGTCCGTGTGGGAAGATATCCTCTAAGGCGTTAAGGAGTCGGCAGCACCAAAAGGAAAGAATCTTCTCTGACTCCGCGTCCAGTAGGGCCTGGACCTCGTCAGAGGCCTCGACATCTCAGGACTCCAGCCCCGAGCAGCGTCGAGACTCCTCTGAAAGGGGGTCTCCCTCGCGGGAGCATCGTAAGAAGAAAAAACCCGCGAGGGCGGCATCAGTGGACGCACTTGGCTCCTCAAGGGCCAAGTCGCATAGCCCCGAGCGCCATCCCGGTTCTTCGGAGTCAGAGAGGCCTGCAAAACAACCTCGTGTGGAGATGGAGTCCCCGGGTCACGTGAGTACTGTAGTCCTCGTGGACTCACCTCCAGGGGAGCCGACGTCGGGCCCGGCGCCCGCCGGGGCTTGAGTCGGGGGCTGCTGAGTCTCCTGAGCTCAGACTCAGGTTGACGGCCTTGGAGAGCAGCTTGGCTGCCTTCATGGAACAGCAGCGGGCACTGATCGCCGGTCTCACCGGTGCATCTGCCCCGACCACCGGGACATCGACGTCCAAGTCGACCCCGGAGGCCAAGCCGATCCTCGAGTCCATGCGAGCTTGAGTCGATCCTCGGCCAAGATCCCCCTCGGCCTCCCGTTCGGGACCGAGGTCATCGACGCCGGTACTCTCGGCGTCAGGGCGGATGGCATTGATGCCTGCCCGACTGGAGCCGCTCGATTCCTCCTCCGAGGAGTCCGGCTGGGAGACGGAGGATGAGGAGTCACCCGACACCTTTCGGACTCGGTGCGTTCCTTCGGACTCGCCCGAGTCCGAGCCTCGGAGGAGGTCCCCCTCGAAGGATACCCATTTCTCGGACTTCGTGCGGCACATGGCCAAGGCTTTGGCATTCCCCGCGGATCCCAAGGAGGAGCCTCGAGCCGAGGAGCTCGAGGCCCTACAGTATGACTCTCCTCCGAAGGAGGCCTTTACTGTTCCGGTTCCTCCGATGGTGGAATGGTTGCTCTTCCGCATGTGGGAGGCGCCGGCATCGACGCCGGTTTTAAGCAAGCGGGTCGATTCCATTTATCGAGTCCGCAAGAGCCCCGGGTTCCAAAAGGCACAATTACCACACCACTCCATGGTTGTGGAATCGGCCATGCATCGTCTGAAAAGTCAGAAGATGCACTCCTTGGTGCCTCCTGGCCGCGAGGCCCGGAACCTGGATGCCCTCGGTAAGAAGTGCTTCCAGGGCTCTATGCTTGCTTGCCGTGTCCAGACCTACCAGCTGTACATGGGCATGTACTTTCGAGACCTGGCAAAGGAGATTGCCGGGTTCTCTGCTGGTCTCTCCGAGGAACCTTTGCAGAGGTTCAATGCTCTGTCCTCGGGTATTCGTGAGTGCTCGAAGTTTATATCTCGAGCAGCCTATGATGGCTTCGAGGCTTCAGCCTGAGTAGCCACGGCTGGCATCGGTGCATGCCGTCAGGCTTGGCTACAGTCATCGGACCTCGAGCCATGGGTGCAGGACAAGTTGGTCGATGTCCCCTGCCGAGGTGAAAACCTCTTTGGCAAGCCCATGGCTGACAAGGCTGCAGAACTCGAGACCGAGACTCTTACCTGGACAAGGCTGTCCAGAAAAACCTCTGCCCCTTCTCAGAAGAAGAAGGGCTCGGGGGAAAAAAGACCTTTTACCCGAGGAAGTCATCGGCCTATAAACAGTACCCTCATCAGGCCTCTGTAGCTCCCCAACAGGGTCAGCAGGCCAAGGGGCAGGGTCATGGGCCCCATAGGCAGAAGGCCCCCAAGCCTCCTACTCCGGCTCCTGCTCAGCAGGGAGGGGGTTTTTGACTGCAATGGCATAGCCTCTCCTCCTCAGCTGGCCCCTATCAGCACTGGAGGCAGGCTGGCCCTGTTCGCCCACAGGTGGTCAGCCGTCACAAGGGATACCTGGGTTCTAAGTATAGTCCAGAAGGGCTATCTCCTCCACTTCCACCAGGTACCCCCTCCTATTTTCCAGGGGAGCCTCCCAGACTCCCTCTGCACAGGGACTTACTCCTGCAGGAGTTGTCAGGTCTTCTGAAGGAACAGGCAGTGGAACCGGTGCCCACCACTTGAGAGGTCAAGGCTTCTATTGCAGGTACTTCCTGGTACCAAAAAGAACAGGAGGCCTCAGACCCATCCTAGACTTGCGAAACCTGAACTAGTTCCTTCAGAGGGAAAAGTTCAAGATGCTTACCCTTGGAATCCTGCTGCCCTACCTCCAGCAGGGAGATTGGCTATGCTCCTTAGACCTAAAGGATGCTTATGCTCACATCCTTATTCATCCAGACCACGGACAATATCTCAGTTTTGTAGTGGAAGGAAACCATTATCAGTACAGAGTACTGCCTTTTGGCCTTACATCCGCCCCCAAGGTATTCACCAAGTGCCTGGCGGTAGTAGCGGCCTACCTCAGGGTTCAAGGTCTCTTTGTCTTTCCATATCTGGACGATTGGCCTCTTGCGGGGATTGATCCCTGATGAGCCAATCAAGCCACCCTTCGCACTGTCGCTCTGCTTCAGCACCTGGGGTTTGTCATAAACTTCGCAAAGTCCAGTTTGCACCCCTCCCAGAACATGGAGTTTATAGGAGCTCGACTGGACACTTTTCAGGCAAAGGCCTTTCTTCCAGTGGACAGGGCCCACAGATTGATGGATCTAGCCAGGCTATTCCACAGCAATTCTCTGGTCTCTGCCAGACAGTTCCTCAGACTCTTAGGCCACATGGCATCCACGGTCCATGTAACTCCAAATGCCCTTCTTCACATGAGGCCAGCTCAATGGGGACTCAGGACTCAGTGGCACCAGGCCACAGGAAGCCTCGCGGACAGTGAGGGTGTCCAGCCTACTGCAGTCTAATCTGCAGTGGTGGCTTCATCTTCCAAATCTAGTACAAGGGGTGCCTTTTCAGGCACCTCCACACTCTCAGGTGCTGACAACCGATGCTTCTCTTCAAGGTTGGGGTGCACATTGCCAAGGGGCATGTACTCAAGGCATGTGGACTCCTTGGGAGGCCGCACAGCAGATCAATCTCTTAGAACTGAGAGCTATCCGCTTAGCCCTGAGAACGTTCTCCCATCTCATCTCTCGCCATTCCGTCTTGGTGCAGACGGACATTCAAGTTGCTATGTTCTATGTGAACAAACAAGGGGGCACAGGGTCCCGACACCTATGTCAGGAAGCACAGAAGCTGTGCTCATGGGCAGTCAATCACGGCGTTCTTCTCAAAGCGTCTATCTCCCAGGTCAGGAGAATTACCTGGCAGACAGATTGAGCAGGATCTTGCAGCCCCACGAATGGCAGTTGAATCCTTTTGTGGTTCAACAGATCTTCCTGCGATGGGGTCTTTCAACCATAGATCTCTTTGCCAGTCCTCTGAACCATCAACTTCCCAGGTTCTGTTCCAGACAATCGCATCCTCTCAGAGTAGCAGCGGATGCGTTTCTCATTCCATGGTCTACAGGCCTCCTATGTGCGTTTCCTCCCACGCCTCTAGTGTCCAAGACACTATTCAAGGTGATCCGGGACAAGGCCTCAGTGATTCTGGTGGCCCCCAGGTGGCCAAGGCAACCCTGGTTCCCATTACTGTTGCAACTAGCGGTGAACACTCCTTTTCCTCTGGGGATGCAACCCGATCTCCTGTCTCAGGAGCAGGGATCTCTCTTGCACCCCAATCTCCAGTCTCTCAATTTGATGGCCTGGCTGCTGAAAGGGTAGTCCTAGTGCCTTTACTACTGCCTAGGGAAGTGGAGGACGTAGTCTTGGCCTCTAGGAGGTAGTCCACCAGAAGGTCTTATGCCCTTAAGTGGCGTAGATTCTCTACCTGGTGTACTCAACACAATGAGAATCCTTTCTCATGCCCGGTACCAGTGGTGCTGCAGTATTTGCTTCACCTGTCCAACCTAGGCCTTAAGTCCAATTCTGTGAGAGTTCATCTTAGTGCTCTTTCAGCACACTGCTCACAGGTGGAGGGCCAGTCTCTATCCGGCCATCCTTTGGTGGCTTGCTTCCTCAGAGGCCTACTTTTGCTTAAGCCTCTAGTGCGTCCACCTGCCCCTGAATGGGATTTAAATCCTTTAATAATACAAGAACGCGCCGCTCCTCTACCAAAAACCTTCTATCCATTCCTACATCCAAGATACATTTTAAACAATCTACTAGCAACAGGGCCTTCTCTCTCTACGCCCCCTCCCTATGGAATACTCTTCCTCATGACCTACGTAACTGTGTGAGCCATGCAGAATTTCGAAAAAGATTAAAAACTTACCTCTTCCTCGAACATTTTTCCCTACCACCCTAGTTCCTCCCCCCTACTCCTACTCCACTACTCCTACCCTCCTACTAGTCCCTCTAATTGAGATCCCAGTGACCCTTGCTATTTCTTAGGTAAACAAACGATTCATATTATTGTAAATAATATTTTGTACATAGTTATTAGTTTATTAGTTCCCTAGTTCTTATGTTACTTATATAGCCACTTATTCTCGTTCTATGTAACCTGTTACCATGTTCTATGTAAACAGTTGTATAATACTGTCAGTTATGTTACATGTAAACCGTCTTGAATTGTAGAAAGACGGTATATAAAAACTGTTAAATAAATACATTTAAATGTGGTTTTGCAACGGCTTACTTGCCCACCATTTGAACCTATGGCTACTTGCCCTCTGCGTTTTCTATCCTGGAAAGCGCTATTTCTGGTAGCTCTTACCTCAGCAAGGTGAGTGAGTGAACTTCAGGCCCTAGTATTAGAAGCACCATATACTAGGTTCTATAGGAACAGGGTAGTCTTACAGACTCACCCTAAGTTCCTTCCAAAGGTTGTCTCCTCCTTCCACCTCAATCAGGAGGTGGTTCTTCCAACTTTCTTTCCCAGGCCGCATGCTAGCCGGGCTGAGATGGTCTTGCATACCCTGGACTGTAGGAGGGCATTGTCCTTCTATCTTGACCGTACGCGGGAGTACCGGAGGGCGGTTCAGCTCTTCGTCTCTTATTTATTTATTTATTTATTTATTTATTTAGACAGTTTTGTATCCCGCCTTATCCTTCAATCAAAGCGGTCACAACACAATTGGGGGATACATTTAACACGCGGGGATATGAGACACATACACTAATACTTACAGGGAATATGGGCAATGGAGGGTTAAGTGGCTTGCCCAAGACCACAAGGAGCATCTGCGGGACTAGAAACCCCAGTCCTTCCGGCCCAAGGTTGCTGTCCTCTAGTGGGATTTGAACCCCCGACCTTCCGGCCTGAAGTACCTTGCCCCAACCACTAGGCTACTCCTCCCTATGACCCCAATAGGTTGGAGTTGGCTGTCTCCAAGCATACTTTGTCCATATGGGTAGCTGACTGCATCGCCTAGGCTTACAGGGCAGCCGGCCTCTCGTTGCAGGGTCGAGTTACGGCTCACCGTGTCAGGGTGAAGGCTGCGTCAGTGGCTCATCTCTGCTCTGTTCCGTTGGCAGACATCTGCCGGACCACTACTTGGTCTTCAAGCCAGACTTTTGCGGCCCACTACTGCCTTGAGAGGGAGTCCCGCAGGGACAGTGCTTTCGGGCAAGCAGTACTCCATAATCTCTTTGGAGTCTAGGCAAACCCTACCCTCCGGCCCTGGTGTTGGGCTACCTTTCGGGGGCGTTATCAGAGAAGATTCTGTTCTTGCATGCTGAGGCTCTAGAGGGAGCTCATTACTTCAGTTTGGGACCTCTGGTAGCCCTGAGCCGGGGAGTCCCATATGTGAGGACTGACTTCCTACTTGGTCCTGGAGACAGAGTAGTTACTCACCTGTAACAGGTGTTCTCCAGGAGCAGCAGGAATCAGTCCTCTCAACCCTCCCTCCTCCCCTTGGAGTTGCAGTCATATGATTTCTTTTTGCTATTTTTGCTGTCTTTTAGCTATGTCATCAGACTGAGCAAGATGGCACCCTTGGGCGAGAAGGGGACCGTGCATGCACGCTGCATTCCCAAAGGCTTTCTATGAAAGCTGGGGAAATGCTCCGCATGGGGGCTCCGTCGGCACCGATGTCACCCATATGTGAGGACTGATTCCTGCTGCTCCTGGAGAACACCTGTTACAGGTGAGTAACTACTCTTTCCTGGCCCTGAACGGCCCAGAACCATCCACCATCCCAGGAAGGTTGTGTCATTTTGCCCCCACATGGGGTCAGATAACAGCAGAAAATTGGACTCTATCTATTGTAAGAGAGGGGTACAAGCTTCATTTCCTCAGCATGCCCCCTCCTACAATGGTAAGACAGTTCAATTCTCAGACCTCTCTCAATGACCGGTTAGGTCAAGAGGTCACTGTGCTCCTTGCTCAAGGGGCAATAGAAGAGATACCCATTCCCCAACAGGGTACAGGGTTTTACTCCCCCTATTTTCTTATTCCAAAGAAAACAGGAGGACGCAGACCTATTTTAGACCTCAAAGAATTGAACAAGTTCCTGTTCAAAGACAAGTTCAAAATGATTTCTCTAGGAACTCTGCTGCCATACCTTCAGAGTCAGGATTGGCTTTGTTCTCTAGATCTCATGTTCTCATCCATCCAACTCATCGAAAGTTCCTTCGCTTTCTGTTTCAAGGGAAGCACTACCAATATAGGGTTCTTCCTTTTGGCCTGGCCTCTGCACCAAGGGTGTTCACAAAATGCTTGCTCTCTCTCGCACAATGCACATCCTTCAGAATTTGGGACTTGTCATAAACTTCCCAAAATCCAATCTTGCTCCTACTCAGTCCCTAGAGTTTATAGGAGCTCTGCTGGATACCAGACAGACAAGGGCCTTCCTTCCACAGCCCCGCTGCCTTCGCATTGTGCAGTTAGCTTCCCAAGCAGTGCTAAAACCTCACCTCACTGCTCGGGAAATGTTACAGTTGCTAGGCCACATGGCATCCACCGTGCATGTGGTTCCTTATGCTCGCCTCCATATGAGGGCAGCCCAGTGGACTTTATCCACTCAGTGGTCTCAGGCGTCAGGTTGCCTGTCAGACAAAATAGCAAACTCAGATCGCCTTATTTTGTCCCTCCAATGGTGGCAGTCACCCCAAACCCTTTTGGTGGGGTCTCCTTTTCAGCAACTCCCACCCCAAGCCACTCTAACAGATGCTTCACAGGTGGGTTGGGGAGCCCACCTGCAAGGCCTCTCTACCCAGGGTACCTGGACTCCACAGGAGGCCTAGCTACACATCAGTCTCCTAGAACTCAGAACCATTTTCCTTGCTCTTCGAGTATTCCACACCCAGCTCAGCTACAAGACAGTCCTAGTTCAAATGGACAATCAAGTAGCCATGTTTATGTGAACAAGCAGGACGGAACAGGCTCTCTGTCGCTGTGTAACGAAGCTTTGCAACTATGGCAGAGCATCAGATTCATCTCCTTGCGGTCAATGTTCCCTCTAATTTTCTGTAGGCGCTGTGCAAATAAAATATCAGCTGTGCAGCTTTTGAAGGAAGGTTAAATTTTTGTGCGCCACATAACGACACTTGGCGTTATATACTTTAAAATTTGACTACACGTCAGAATACAGTATGTACACCACATTGATTTTAATCAAATTAAATGAAAACAGATGATTACTAAATGAAGCAGAACATTTCTAGTAATTACAATCACAACTTTTAAATTTTAAGACATCTGTGTTTTCTATCAGAATCAGAACCATAATTTTTGTGCGCTCTGTTGTAAAGTATGTGCGCTCACTCGGCGAGATGTGTGCGCACGCACACGCGCACAGCTTAGAGGGAACAGTGCTTGCGGTGTATCTTCCAGGCATTCAAAACTCTTGGGCAGACAGACTCAGTCGAGTTCTGTTTCCACACAAATAGTCTCTCCATGCAAACCAGGTGTCCAAAATTTTTCAAATTTGGGGAACCCCAGATATAGACCTCTTTGCAAGTCCGCTGAATGCCAAACTTCCCTGGTTCTGTTCCAGAATTCCAGCTCAGGGTTGTCAGGCCAGGGATGCTTTCCTTCTCCATTGGGATCAGGACTTCCTGTATGCCTTTCCACCCATTCCCCTAATTCCCAAAACGCTATTCAAGCTTCAGAGAGACAGAGGTCATATGATTCTCATAGCTCCACGTTGGCCACGGCAAATGTGGTACCCTCTGCTCCTACATCTCTCAAGCTCCGTCTCTGGAGTTAGGATCTGCTCCAGATCTCCTTTCTCAAGAGGACGGGATGCTGTGGCATCCCAATCCCCAGTCTCTGCATCTCAGGGCCTGGTTGCTGAAAGCCTAGAACTTCACAGTGTTAACCTTTCCCAGCAGGTAAAGGATATCCTTTAAGCTTCCAGGAAGCTTTCCACAAGATGCTCTTATGCATTTAAGTGGAAAAAGTTTACCATATGTTGCTTGCAGAAGGGTCTTAACCCTCTTGCAATACCTCTGGAATCATTACTGGAGTATCTCCTTCATTTGTCAAATGCAGGGCTTAAGACCAATTCAGTGAGAATTCATTTGAGTGCTTTTGCAGCTCATTTCAAGCCTCTAAATGGACAACCTATTTCCTCTCATACTCTCATAGTGAGTTTTATGAAAGGCCTTCTTTTAACTAAGCCTCCCATTAAGCTAGCACCGGTGGCATGGGACTTAAATCTGGTTCTTGGGCAGTTCATGAAACCGCCCTTTGAACCATTAGTCACTACCTCTTTGAAATTCCTTTCCTGGAAGGTCATCTTTCTTACTGCAATCACATCAGCCCGTCGCATCGGTGATTTGCAAGCGTTGGTGGCTGATCCTCCTTATACAAGGTTCCATCATGATAAGGTAGTCCTTAGGACTCATCCTCACTTTATGCCAAAGGTGGTTTCACCTTTTCGTTTAAACCAAGCGGTTTACCTTCCTGTATTCTTTCCAAGGCCTCACGCCTCAAATGCAGAAAGGAATCTTCATACTTTGGACTGTAAAAGGTCTTTGGCCTTTTACTTGCAGAGGACATAGCAACATAGAAAGTCCTCTCAACTCTTTGTTGCTTTTGATCCTATTCATTTTGGGACTTGCAGTCTCCAAAAGAACACTGTCCAGCTTGATTGCACAGTGTATATCTTTTGCCTATGAGAGTAAAAACCTTCCTCTTGAAAGCCTTGTCACAGCTCACAATGTGAGAGCCATGGCAGCCTCTATGGCTGATCTTCACTCTGTGTCTATCGATGACATCTGTCGAGCAGCTCCTTGGGCTTCGGTTCATACCTTCACAGCCCATTACTGCTTAGATAAGGACTCCCGCCGGGATGCCTTGTTTGGTCAGGCTGTTCTTCAACACCTGTTCCATACTTAATCAACTCCTACCCACCATCCCTGGTAGGATGCCAGAGATCCATGGGGGGAAGTGGAGCCCTTTCACAAGGGCACACAACTTCTAGGGCCTTCTCCCTGGCATCTGCAGCTTGGGAGTCCCCGTATGTGAAGACTACATTCCTGCTTGTTCCTGGAGATAGCATAGTTACTCATCTGTAACGGGTGATCTCCGGAAACAGCAAGAATTTAGTCTTCACAACCCACCCACCTCCCCTAGGAGTTGTATCTCTCTCTCTCTCTCTCTTTCTCTCTTTCCCTCTCTCTTTGGTCCCAGCTTTAGACTCAACTGGAGAGGGACAGTTGGGAAAGGCGGGAAGGCAGCATGCAGGCGCTGTGGGATGCTCTCAAAAGCTTTCCTATTGGACGCTGGGGAGCGTTCCCGCGTGGGCTCCATTGGTACCGACAATACTCATATGTGAAGACTAAATTCCTGCTGTTCCCAGGGATCACCTGTTACAGGTGAGTAACAATGCTTTCCCCATCTTTGGAAGAGGTTTGTTTGTCCATTAATACTCTCTAAGTATTTAAAGGTCTAGATCATATCTCCCCTGTCCCTCCTCCTCCAGAGTGAACATATTTAGGTCTTCAAGTCTCTTCTCATAAGTTTTCTGACGCAGGCTCCAAATCATTTTGGTCGCCTTCCTCTGAACTGCCTCCAGCCTTTTTATATCCTTTGCGAGATACGGTCTCCAAAACTAAACACAATATTGCAAGTGAGGCCTCACCAGCAACTTGTACAATGGCATTTAGTACCTCTTCCTTTCTGCTGGTAATTCCTCTCTGTATACAACCCAGCAAGCTTCTGGCATCGCCTTGTCACACTGTTTCGCCACCTTGAGATCATCCGAAACAATCACACCGAGGTCTGTTTTCTGGTCCGTGCACATCAATCTCTCATCCCCTATCACATACAATTCCCTTGGATTTCTGCTTCGCAAGTGCATGACACTGCACTTTTTCACATTAAATCTTAACTGCCAAGCATTAGACCATTCTTCCAGATTTTGTAGATCTTTCCTCGTTATCCCCTCCCTATTGAACAGTACCGGTCCCAAGACCAAACCCTGGGGCACGCCACTAATCACCTTCTTTTTATCCGAGTGAGTTCCGTTGACTGTCATCTTCTGTCATCTGTCAGTCAACCAATTTCTGATCCAGTTCACCATCTTGGGACCCATTCCAAAGCTGTTGGTTTTATTGATAAGCCTCCTTTGAGGAACATGGAGGCCTGAAAACAACATCGACCAAAAGCATCGAGAGTTCTCGATTTCTTACCTGGAAGTTTCGAGAAATGTGTCTTAGCACTTTTTATTAAACGCATTTGAGTCGTCGAGTATGTGGAGAGATGACTAGGGGTATCTCCCACATACAGAGCATAAGGTCATGAAGTAAACGATGAATAGGGAGAGTAGCAGCTTCCTTTGGGGCTGCAGGGTATTGAAGGACTTCAAGTTCCTCAGCCGTAGGTTCTTTCTCAGAAGTCACCTTTATGGACAGACCTTGAGCAACATCGTGAATAAAGTCTTGGAAAGACATGTCCTCCGGAGGGGATATGCGACTTTGTGGAGATGGAGATGGGTCTTCCGGGAGAGTTCTCATTTCCCAGGTATCGGCCGATTCATCATCCGATGAATCGGAGTCCGAAGACTCAGAGTATCAACGGGCAGGGTGTTCGCACTCTGCATGTACTTGATACCATTCGAAGCCAGTAGCTGAAGCTTGCAGTGCTGGCACCTCGGTACAGGAAACAGACTCAAGGGCCGGCATGAGTGGCAGCATGGTAAGTGGCAAAAAAGTTGATGCAGGCTCTTTCGGTACCATAGGTGCTACCAATGTCTGAGGAATCAACTGTAAAGGCTTTACTGGTACGAAGGCCGCCAGTAAGGTTGTTAATCTCCACTCGATGGCCAGGATGCGTTGATCCATGGAGGTTGCCGATGCTTGGGTATCGGTACCAGAATTGTGGGCCACGGTCCCTGAGCATGGCATCAGGAGCTCTCCGGAGGTGGAGGCTTTGGGAGCATTCTGGTACCCCACTAAGGTTTGAGGCAAGGTCTTCCTGCCGAGGTTGTTTGGCTGGTGTGTCCCCCTCCAAGGCAACGCCTGAGGCATCTTGATGCTTAGAAGGAGATCTACTCTTGGAGGGCTGGCCGGTCTTCAATGAAGACCTAGGTTTCAATACCTGAGATCCTTGGGAGGAAGATGAAGCTCTCAATGTCGATGCTGAAGACACTGCATCGGAGGCAAAGAGGGTACCTAGTTTTGAAGCTCGATTCTGTAGGCCTCTCTTTGTCATCTTCCTACAGAGAGGACATTCTGATGATCCGGTCCTAAACACTTTAGACACCAGTCATGAGTGTCCGTAGCCAAAATTGTACTACCATATTTGGAACACTTCTTAAAACCACTGGATGGTTTTTCCATTTTGTCTGTGACAAAAGGGAGAGGCCTAAGCCTAATATGGTGTCAATGTGCCTGAAAGAAGAAAGTTTTCTTCCCTCACTGAAGAATTTAAAAAAAAAAAGAAAAAGAAAGAAAGCACCAACTTAGTCTGTACTAGCGTAGACAGGAAGGCAAATGCGACCACAAAAAATAAGAAAAAAAACAAATTTTCTGTGGTGACAGGAATTGCTTCTTGTCGGCTCTGTGGAAAATGAAGAACTGAGGAGTGAGAGCTGGAAAGGCGGGAAGGCAGCTATGCAGGCACAATGGGATGCTCCCAAAAGCTTTCCTGTTGGACGCTGGGGAGCATTCCCTTGTGGGCTTAGTCGGTACCGACGTTACCCATATGTGAAGACTACATTCCTGCTTGTTCCTGGAGATTTCCTCTTACCCCCCTCCCAGGTGTCAATCATCTTCCCTTCCTTCCCACCTCCAGGTGTCTATCTTCTTTTCCATCACTGTCCACCCCAAGGTATCCAGCATCTCCTCACCCAGGTGACCAGCATCTTTCCTGTTGCTCCCTCCCTCCCCCTGGGTCTAGCATCCCCTGTTTTCTCCTCATGCCCAGCATCTGCCCTCTACCCTATTCCTTGTTCACTTTCTGTTCTCCACCCGCCCCCATCCCAGGGCCAGCATTGTCGTCTGCCCCCATCCTGTATCCAACATCTACCTCCACTTTTATGCCTCCCTCCTGATGTCTGCCACTTCTCTCCCAATCACTTTCCATTGGCCTTCTATTGCATCTCTCAGCGTCTCTCGGTGAAGGCAATTTAAAAACAAAAACACAGTGTCTGTCTTGACTCCTGTGCACCTGAAAGGCCTTGACAATCCCACACCTTCTGATGTATAAAGCATGTGTCAGAAGGGGGTGTGGTGAACAGGGCCTTCTAAATACAAAGGATTTGTAAAAACCCTGCACTTTCAGTGCTAACAACCAGGGGTGGCTCAAGGTTATCTGCTGCCTGAGACGAGAGATGAGCTGGCACCCCTCCCATCACCCAAAATGGAGGAGCCTCCTCAGAGTTATAGTTAAGGAGCAGCGAGTCTCCCTCACTCAGAACCACTGAGGTAGCTGCTCCAAGAAAGCAAAATAATCCCAAATTATACAATAAAAAAACTTTACAATGCTGTTTATATGCAACAAAAATTAGAGGAGTATATTTAAGTAGCCTGGGAATTTAATATAAAACATACCGGCTCCTGACATTCTACACTGGCCCAGTATGAAATGTAAATGTATATTCTGCAAAAAACAAAGGAGATGAAAGGCACTCATACACCAATGAACAGAGAGAAAAAGTGAGAACCATAGCACAGTTTATAACCCCAAAATTTAATTATGAGGATGTTGCTCTGTAAGCGGGGGCTGTCTTTTGGAGTAGTTCATTCTGTCAGTCAGTGCAAGCTCTGGGATCCTCTCCATTTTCCAGTGTCATCAAAGGGAGATGTTTCTTTGGCATTTAAACTCCTACAGCTGTTCCACGGCTGCATGCCTAAAGGGGCACGCCTCTTTGGTGCCCCTTCGGTGCCATTTTGGGGCTTGGGGCATTTTGCCCCCTGATTTTTGCCACTGGGGATGCCTAGAGGGCGCAGTAAGAGGAAGTGTAAGGCAATGGAGAAAGACTCTGACAGCAGTTTTGACACCGAAGGGTCGTATCGGCCCAGTGGACCAGCATGTGCGCGTGTTGGAAGATTTGAAGCTTGAGTCAGAATTTCTACGGCTTGATACGTCTACCTCTGTTAATGTGTCTTTATCTGGTGTCTCCCTGAGTTCCATTGATAGGACACCACCTCTGAATCCTGCTTCTTTGAACTGTGGCGTGGGTGGGGAGGAGGTAACCCCCAGTAACTGCATCGGTGAACGCGGTTTCTGTGGGCCCCCCCCCCCCCCACTGCCCTCAGTGTTGGCTCTTTATTGTTAATGCTTATTCAATTTGGTAAGCTTGAGGCCCTAGGTTTATTACCTTTGACCTCTTCTGCTGATGTTTCCTTATTTGACATTTAGAAAGTGGTTTCTGAGACCAATGCTTTGCTATCTGGCTTTATTGATCAAACTGTTAAGTTTTCTCAACAAGTTGTTGCTAAGTTCTGTGAGGTGGATACAAGGATTGCTGCTTGCTCCAAATAGTTGTTTTGTTTAAACAAATTGAAGCCCTAGAAAATGCTCATTGGGCAAAAAATTTAAGGTTGCTTAATTTTCCAAAGACGCGTTTGCTGTTTCCATTAATATTAGAAAATATTGTAAAGAGATTTTATTAATTTCTGATTTTGAGTCTATTGGGGTTTCTGATCTTTATCTGCCTACTCGATCAGTGACACGCAATGGTGACGTTGTCCATGTTGAGACACAATCTGATTTGGATTTGGAATTTTCTAATGAGGAGATCTCTGCTCGGGCAGTGTTAATTGTATCCTTATTTGCTGTGGCTGATAAGGTTAAAATCTTGAGGGCTTATTTCTTGAAAAAAGATTTCCTGTATTTTGGATATAAGGTTGTTTCTGTTTTCCCAGATGTGGCAAGGTCAACTCGGGTGTGGAGAAAATTCTTCCTGCAGCTTAGACCTCGTGTCTTGGCTGCAGAGGGGACTTTCGTTTTGCAATTTCCTTGTAAATGTTTAATCAGTTTTAATAATAAGTATGTGTTTACTGACCCTCTTCATTTGGAAAATCTTTTGACTAATAAGTAGAATCTTATAGAGGTTTTGTTATGGTATATAATTTTTAAACTGTTTAGTGGTTTAGTTTTGGATTGTCCTGTAAGATTTTGTTTGCTTCTGCTTGTTAAGGGTGATTGTCCTCCCTTAATTTGGTATAGAAAACCTTTTTTTTTTTTACCTTTTTATTTTTCTTTTGATTATGTATTTACTAAAAGGTTTTTTAATGGTGTTATGCTTGATGTGGTATACCTATAAAATTTGCAATAAAATTCACTTGTTTGCATAAAAAAATTATTATAACTAATTTTTTTTTGGTGTTATAAACTGTGCTATACTACTTGTTGGGTGGTTATTTTTAAACATATTGCTTGTAACCAAAGAAATCCCCCCTTCCACCAATGAATGCAGAGCAGAATAGAACCCAACATACCAAAAATTTCTAATTCTGGTGTCATCTCAGTACTAGCAATATAAACCTTTAACAATACTGGGCATATTAAGTAATTCAAAACCCTATAAATGTCACTCGGAGACTCTGGGAAAAATCTACTGTACTTTCAGCATTAACCTACAAAACTCACACATGAAGCTTACCCAGAAAAGAGCAGCAATTTAAATATTGCTGAGAGCCCTAGAACATTCATCTATTCAGAAAACTGGACAAGCCAAATTCAGTATAGATACCTGCACAAAAACTCCAAGCTAACAAAACACATGGCCTCCATCACACAAAGCAGAACACAGAATGACCCTTATCAAGTACAACTAAACAAACTAAAAATAGAAATATGGATCAAAAATTAAACTGAAACACCAAGAAACCAGACTCTGCATGCAGTAAAACACTATCAAAATATAAAGACATGTACTGTGCAAAATATAAAAACTGCCACACTTGCAGGCAAGCCATAAAACCTTTGTCACAAAACCATGGAATAAAGAATACAGCAATTTTTTTCTAAACTCACTATAATTCACCATACAAAACACATCACATGATATACTCTAAAATATAAATCTTTATCACATATTACCATACAAAAAAGCACACCATCTATATCATATAAAAACAATACAATATGTTTGTGCAATATACACAATACACAGTCCAACCCAAACAACAAACACTTTCACTGCAAAAGTCCCAGCAGTCTGAAAAATGCAAAAGTACTTGTTCCTCTGGACTTGCACAGATTTCTCTCAGTTGCTTGAAGACAGTCAAAATCCATACACACAGAAATTCCTGCAACTGAAGTTGAAATACTGGAACATGCTCGATACCTCGCAATTCTGGCGCCAGAGTGTTTTGGCATCAACTCTGCCTACAGCAGGGGCTGATAATGCAGGAACTCGGAGCTTAGCAGACTCCCTGAAATGAAATCTTAAGTGTCGGGTCTTTCAGATACTCGCACGCTTTCAAAGTTCTGCAGGTCCTGCCTCCCTCTGATGCAAAAAAGTGTGCATCAGAGGGAACTGGAACCGGCAGGGCCTCGGAAGCGCATGAATCTCTGAAAGAGCCCACGCGTAGACTTTAACTTCTTGCCGCTACTAATCCCGATGTCTGCAGCAAGCAACTAAATCCCAAGCACAGGCTCTTTCAGAGACTCATGCACTTCTGAGGCTCTGCTGGTCTCTCTCCCTCTGATGCACACTTTTTTCATCAAAAGGGGGAGATAGGACCTGCAGGCTTCAGAAGCGCATGAGTCTCTGAAAGACCCAACACTTAAGATTTAGTTTCACGTTGCCACTGCAGATCTTGGGAGAAGCGGTGATGGCGGCAGCAGTGATGAAAGCGGAGGTGGCAGTGTCACCACAGACCAGTCCCGGCGCCTCTGTTCCTGTAGCAGCAGAATGCAGACAATCCAATGATACCAGGAGTCTGTTCAGAAGGTCCAAATCATTTGTGCACAAGACTCAAGCAGAATCACATTTAAAATGGCTGAGCAATGGTTTCTAGCAAAACAACAACTTTTATACCGTTCTTCTCCATTCTAGACATAGGCAAACTTTTCATTGGTCCCAGTAACCCCTCTCACCCATCTATTGGTCCCGGTACCACTACGTAGTTTTCCAATGAGGACCTTGATCTGGGCTCAGCACCTGGTTGCCCCCCTTTCAGTCCTCATTACAATGGACAGTTCTTAGACTTTTGATACATCTTTCTCCAAGGTCACTGGCTTGCTAAAACATGTGGGAAAGCAGGGCACTGTAACCTTGCTTTCTGCAGAGTTAATTAATTTTATAGGAGCTTTTCACATTCTTATCAGTTACCAATTAAAGTTGTTTTCTCTATTTCTCTTAAGTTTCGATTCTCCTTAGCTGGGCTCTCTTATGCCTTAGCTAAGTTTCGTTTCTCTAATAGCAGCATTGAAGGGGGGGGGGGGGGATTTTCATTTCACTGGGCCTAACCACAAGCTTCATTTACAGGTCAAGCTGCTTAGACCTGCCTGCTTAGTTCAAGCAGCATGGATCATAGGCCTTCGCCTACCACATTCCCCCCTTTGATTATTCTCACCCGCAAGTGAGAGAGGGTGAGAATCAAATCACATAATACTAGGTAAAGATATCACTCTGTGGTATAGGGTAGTAGTTTCACATAGCTAGTATCTTTGTAGCTGCCTTATGCTCTACAGAGTTAATAACTGAAGTTATCATTCGCAAGCAAAGTGGCAAGAAACAAGGGAGCAACAAGCAGATAGAGTCCATAGTTTGGCAAGAGTGGGAAAAAACTAAAGGAGTAGAAGGTACAGGAGCATGTATGCCGGACCACCAAGATGTCTTCTTTGTTGTGCTGTTGTAAAACGTCTGATTTAGACAGTCCAGCTGTCCAATCTTCATAGCAAATTGTGGTCCGGTGCGAACAAAACACAAACTGTCAACAATGGGGTGGGCCAATACCCACTCACTAGTAGTATTATGTAAATCAGTCTGATTGTAGGGGATGGAATAATTCAGTTCTTGAGCCTCCCCAGGCCACTGATCTCCCATCTTGGTTCCTCCACAAAGAAACAGTCATAAATGTGGAGACTAGATGCTACTGCTTCGGCAAGTTCAAGAAACAAGTTCTGGGAGGCATGAAGAACCTTCAGCCCAGTTCGCGTGGTACTTATACAGGCTGCACAGGGTGGTAAAGCAAAAGTCATTTCAAAGCACCCCAAGGCTGCTGCCAAAATAAAGCAATAATAAGAATTCATAATGGGCATAGGCTCTGGAAATTTGGTGGAACTGTCGGCAACAAATGTAGAGTTGATTGTAGATCCTCAAGCTTCTGCCATACGTAGACCTACCAGCTTTGTGGCAGGAGTAGGGCTGTAGATCCCAAAGTACCACTGTCCTCTGGGATGTCTCAGGTTCTTAAAATATCATAGTACAGTCTTTCAGGCTATTATTGCCTCCTTAGAGCAGTTCACTTTTTAGGAGATCAAAACAGTTTTGTTCTCAGAGCATTTGAACACTGTCTCTTAGACTCAATTTCTTAACACAACACAGTCTATTTCTGTTGATTGCAGCTTTCTCCAGATGAGAGGCTTACCTTCAGATAAACAGACAGCCTTGAGGCGCAATGGAGTCTCAGAATGCTGTACAGTAGTCCAGTGATCAGGTTCAGAAGCAGTTGCTGGCTTTACTCGACTATGATGGATCCAAAGTTCGAATTCTGCGACTTTTACTGCAGTTGGAGTTGACAGGATGACAACATAGGGTCCCTTCCAATGCAGGGCTAACGGTATCCTTCTCCACTCTTTGATCCACACCGAGACTCCAGGCTTGAAAGGATGCAGGGGTTCAGGCAAATTGATGGGTGATCGATTTTTTTTGTACCCAAGTATGAAGACTCTGCAAAACAGAACTTAAAACCAATAGTTCATGTCTAATAATTTCAGATCCTATCTGTCTCATCTCCTTTTATTCCCTATAAATAGGCTACAGATTCTCAGAATCTCAAAAGGGGGAACTCCTAAAGACTTAGCAAGGGCTAAGTATATCCTAAGAAGGGCTATAGGAAGAACCTGGGGCCACTTCAGGTAAACCTCTTGGCAAAGTTTGGACAACTGAGATTTCAAGGTTCTATTCATACATTCTACTTTTCCTAAAGTTTTGAAAGCTGTAGGTAGTATGCACCTGATAATGTCAATATCTTGGGGCCATACTTGATGGACTTGCTTCCTAAGGTTATCCACCCTCATTATTTGTACAGGGTCCCATCTGCATGCAAGATTGTAAGGGCATACTTGGAATCTGGGTACACATTTAGACAGAGCCCTTTTCCTATTGTTAGTGCTCTAGTGAGGGCTATCAGTTCAGCTTTTTGTGGTCAAGTTTCTGGGGCCAGGGCTGAGGACTCAACTACCAAATCAGGGGTCACCACTGCATATCTAGCACAACAATGTCCATTGATGATGAAACTGCCTTCAGCCACAAAGAAAGTCTGTTCAGGGTTCTCCAGAGGGACATCAGTCAAATCCAGGCGGCTTGAGAATACAGTGTCCATAATTTCTAAACCGTCATGATCAGGGGATCAAGACCAACTGATAACAACATAGCAGGATTCAAAGCTTGACTGACCTTCAGTTGTATCTGAGGGTTTTCACGCAACATACTCTGATACTTCAACATTCGTAGATTTGTTAGCTAGTAGTTTCCTTTGTGTTTCATATTGGTTAGAACAGAGTGTGGTACAGTAACTGGAAGATTCTGTCTCGGTGATCTTGTTACTTTTGCTCACTAGGAAGGCTGTAGCTGTAACAGCTTCTCAAATAAGGTCCAAGAGATTGAGTCAACACTCCTAGAACATTTCCTTGTGACTCATGAACATAGAGACTGAAAGGTTTTCTGGACATCTGGTAGGCCCAGAGTTGGCAATAACATCAGAATGGTTTTTTTCAAAGATCAAAAGGCTGCATCCTGTTCAAGTCCCCATTCCAATGGAAACTTTTCCATTCCTTTGGTAGCTTGATACAATGGTTTTGCTAGCAGCGCAAAATTGGGGATCCATATACAACATACTTTGTGGCACCCAAGAAGGCTCTCACTTGCCTCCTGGTGGTTGGAGCAGGAATACTGCATACAGCTTCTTTGCATTCTGGTCCCAGGTGTCGAATTCCGCTGGACAACTGGAATCCTAGGTATTTAACTTGTTTGACATAATTGCACCTTAGCTCTTGAGACTTTGTATCCAGCCTCATTAAAAAGGTGCAAGAGTTCACTGGTGGCTTGTAGACATTCACTTTCTGAGTTGGTGGTTATGAGCAAGTTGTCCACATATTGAAATAGAATTCTTTCTCCTGGAATTACTGGATAACTTGTCAAATCTTTTGCTGAGTGAGGTGAGTTCTTGAATCCTTGAGGTAATCTTGTCCAGGTGAGTTGGCCCCGCCTTCCTGTAGTGGGGTCTTGGGCTAAGCGTATGCAGAAAAACATCTTTTAAATCCAGAATGGTGAAATGTGTGTAGCTTCAGCAGAGATCAGTCCTAAGAGTGTGTAAGGATTTGGCACAACTGGATGTATAGTTCCAGCTGCATCATTCAGTCTTCTTAGATCCTGCAGTGGGCGGTAATCACCTGTCCCAGGCTTCTTAACAGGAAGAAGGGGGGTGTTCCAAGGTGACTGGCACTCCTTTGAAAAAGTCCATACTTCAATAGTTTCATTAAATGGCAGTGGATTCCTGCAATGGCTGGTCAGGGAAGAGGATACTGCTTCACATGCACTGGTTCCGCTTCTGGCTTGAGGGTGACGATGACAGGGGCTATGTTCTTCGCTAGGCCAGGTGGGTTATCTTCTGCCCATACTTCAGGTGGGGCTATAAGGTTGGCGGGTATACAGGAACTTGTTGACTTGACTGGAGGTGTGTTATAGAACCGCCACTTCTCTTCTCGGGGAACAGTCAGCACCATCAATCCAGCAGGCTCTGGGTTCACAGTCATTTGCATTTCTCTCTCCAGCAAAGGATATCTGTGCCTGAAGCTTTGCAAGCAGATCTCGGCTCCAAAAAGTGGAATAGGGCACTCAGGCATATACAGGAACTGGTGCATTATTTTCTGTTCCCCTTGTTCACACATGCAGTTCTGCAGAAAAGGCTTTGTGGCCTTAGCCCCAGTAGCTCTGATAATGGTGATGCATCGAGAAAAACACAGGGGCTACTGGCTTTAGTATTCTGCTCCTGTACCCCCCATAAAGTCCATATATTGGTCCCCTATTTTCAAACTGACCATAGCCTCCTGGGGACCCAGGGAAACTTAAGAGTCCGGTCTGGCCTAGTCTTCATTCATAAATCAAGTACTCCCTCCTCCCCCCTGGGGTGGAGTCAAGATACAGGCATTCACTTCTCCAATGTCCTCCTCTGCAATGGGCGCACTAACTCGCACCCAGTTTTTACTTCCTCTGCTCCTTCGATCAGGATAACCTCCTCCACATCATTCAACTAAAGTATCAGCAAGAAGATCTGTTCTCTTCTCCATCTTTACACTTACTTTCTCTGTCACATTGAACAATTCACATACTTTCTGATCAACTTCCATTGACTATCATGCCCGCAAATTCATCCCGTTTCTGTAATTTCTGTTTTATATCTCTCTGGGACTGACTGACAAAAATGCAAATTCTCCTGAATAATACTGTTCATTTGTTCAATTAAATCCTAAAGCTTTCAGTTCAGTAAATCAGTGGCAGAGGGAAAGGCACCTAAACAAGTCTGGTCAGCTGACTGGCTGGCAAACTACTTGGGAATCTACAGGGAGGAGTCCCCCCCCCCCCCCTGCCCTAGGCCCACACTGTTTCTCCTAGCAACGCTCTATCCAGGAGGGGTTTTTTTTTTTTTTTAATGTTCTACTTCTCTGCTGTGGGCACATTAGTTCATGCCTACTGGGGGGTGACATCATCGGTGGACTGAGCCCCCCTTCCCCCTCCTTGAGCACTCTGAACGGAGCCAGGGCTTCTTGGGGAGTTGCTTACAGAGAGAGAAACTGACGGGATGGGATATCTAGAGATTCTGGGGCAAAATATGGTGAACTAAGGAAATATGGAGCAACTAGCAGAAGCCACTCCCTTTCACATAGCATTCCTAATTGGGACAGAGACATTTTATTACCATAGTCTTCAGTAAATCCCTTACTAAAATTCTTGATCATACTTGAAAAGAAACTTATTAAAAAACCTTATTATTACTGGAAACATAGGGCAGGCAGAAAACATAAGCTTAGATTAAGCACAGACATACAATTTAGATACAGTTCTTAAAATATAAAACTATTATTTTGCAACATGTTATAACATCTATTCTTATAGAGAGAACTATAGCTATCTGTTACGTATGACTGGAATGAAATTACTTAGCATGGAAACTAACTGCCAGCCGTAGTCTGCATGTGTCTGCAAAAGAAATTATTATTTTATTTTTTATTTTCATTAAATCTTACAGTTCAGAAAGCAGATATTCAAGAGACATGAAATAGATACTTTTCCATAGCATTGGTGGATATCTAGAATGCATATACACCCTCTTTTCCTCTGGACACAGACACACAAAATTCAAATACAGAAAAACAGATGAATTTATCCTGAATTGTAAAGGTTGTCATTAGTCACTAGTACAGAATTTAACAATTCAAAGTAATTACCTTAAATCTTACAGTATGGGGAAGCATGCATTCAAATGACTTATAATACACAATTTCTTATTCACTCAGAATTTAAACCATTCATTCTCAGGTTGCAATCTGGTACACTTCCAACCCAGAATGCCGCACCGTCCCCCAAGGTTCTTAACCTCTATTTTTGAGGGTCAAAGGAAAAACACTTTATTTTCTCTCTTGTCTGTGTCCGTTAGTTTTTGAAACGACAGATATACTTCAAAAAACAAAAGAACTTCTGAATCACTGTAGTCATCACAGCTGTAAAGTAATAACTAGAAAACTAATTATAAATTCATCTCCTATCACACTTTGATTGAATGAATCCTTTATTTTAAACAAGCAAGAGATTTTTCATTCGGGAGTCTTTTTTTTTTTTCTCTAGCAAGCTGTGTGAGAGCCACACCCCTTTGCTCACTGGAAATGAAATGAAACAACTTAGTTTCACAGACGCACAGAGACATGCTAGCAAGAATCATTTAAATCAGTGTCAAGTCGTGATCTAATAATTACTTTGTAGGTCAAAGGAAAAAAAACAAAAGCAGTTTGTTTAGTTTCTCTATCATTTCTGTTTGAACCATAAAACACAGGGCAAAGCTAAGCCCACAAATGTATTATACCTAGCAGCCTATCTGACTAGAGTAAGTAATCTCACCCTGCACACTAAAACTTTACGGACAGAGCAGAGAATATAACTAAAAACAGTTTACGGAGCTCCGATGAGGTTAATACGACCTTCAAAACTAAAATTCTGACTAAATATTCCTATCGAATGGTATATAATACCTGACCATAGTAGAAGGAACATCACTATTAAAACACAGTGAATAATTGCCCTAAAATAAGCTCCAATTAGCCCAGCAGCAGAACGTTGAAATCATGCCTTCATAGGGTTAAAAGGCACCTCTGCACAGACACGCCCCTTGTCAGCCTCACACTGTACTGTAGGAAAAGCTGACTGAATGAGACATGTTCTTGATTTTTCAGTGAGTCAAGCGGTAAATTGTCATAAATTACCCAACAGAATATAATCTTACATTAAACAAAGACACATAGACAAACGACACACATGCTAGCAACGTATCCCAAGAAAGACACAGCCCAATCCTGTCTCTTCTGACTAGGCTATATCGAATTCCAAAATCATAAGACCCCACGCATACTCATGCAAGGTCCCCTTGCGCATACTCATGCAAGGTTTCAACAAAAAGACGATAGTTTCACCTTGCGCATACTCATGCAAGGTTAGTCGGACCGTCTTGAGAGGTGATCAAGCTCTCTTACCAAATACCAAATTCCAAGTTCCCAAGTTACAGCATTCAAGTTTCAAACTGCAGTACTGCTCTGACTCATCTGTCTAGACATGTCACAAAATTATACTCACCGGATCCGGTTCCCAAAGCTCCCAAGCAAGCGCATGAGTTGGACCTCGGACTCCCCTCACGGGTTCGAGGTGTTGGTTCCGTCCGGGTCCGGCCCCCGCCGAGGCCTGGCCAGCTCCCTCCGATGCAACAGGACTGGTGGCGCCTGGGAGCCTAGCCCACGTCGGGAGGGCACGATTCCGGCAGGACCAAACCTATAGAGGCGGAAAGTCGTGGTATATTGGCTCATATACCCCCTACTAACCACACCTTCCCGGCTCCAACGCACCAAGAATATGTAGCAGCAGAATGCAGACAATCCAATGATACCAGGAGTCTGTTCAGAAGGTCCAAATCATTTATTTGTGCACAAGACTCAAGCAGAATCACATTCAAAATGGCTGAGCAATGGTTTCTAGCAAAACAACAACTTTTATACCGTTCTTCTCCATTCTAGACATAGGCAAACTTTTCATTGGTCCCAGTAACCCCTCTCACCCATCTATTGGTCCCGGTACCACTACGTAGTTGTCCAATGAGGACCTTGATCTGGGCTCAGCACCTGGTTGCCCCCCTTTCAGTCCTCATTACAATGGACAGTTCTTAGACTTTTGATACATCTTTCTCCAAGGTCACTGGCTTGCTAAAACATGTGGGAAAGCAGGGCACTGTAACCTTGCTTTCTGCAGAGTTAATTAATTCTATAGGAGCTTTTCACATTCTTATCAGTTACCAATTAAAGTTGTTTTCTCTATTTCTCTTAAGTTTCGATTCTCCTTAGCTGGGCTCTCTTATGCCTTAGCTAAGTGTCGTTTCTCTAATAGCAGCATTGAAGGGGGGGATTTTCATTTCACTGGGCCTAACCACAAGCTTCATTTACAGGTCAAGCTGCTTAGACCTGCCTGCTTAGTTCAAGCAGCATGGATCATAGGCCTTCGCCTACCACATTCCCACTACTGCAACTGGGGACAGGAGGCTGCCAAAGCATAAGAGCCAGGGTCAATCCCTGACTATCGGGGATGTCAAGCAACCCTACACAGTACTCTGTCCCCCTCCATCTTTAGGAGGAGCATCAGACCCTTTAAGAGGGCATGGCTATCTCCAGGCTTGAAACAGTCCGAGACCCGTGAACATCACAAGACTAAGGCTTGGATCAAGTCACAGGATGGCAGCCAGAGCCTTTAAGAAGGGAGTTCAGGCTGCAGCTCTGATACCTGGGGCAGGCTCCAAAGAGGGGTCTGAGGAGTGTAACAATTTAAAAGAACAGTAATCCAACAGCAGAGCCGTGCTCTATAGAGTACAGACAGAGCACAGGTAAAGCATGGCAAGAGCAAATACATACCGGAACTGAGTGGGCTTCAGGGAGGTGTCTGGCTGGTGGGTTGAGTATTCAGGTGGCTTGAGGAGCCCGAATAATTAACCAATTTATTTAATTTATTAACTTGGTTTGCAGGATCTGGAAACAGGGACTCACTGGGCATATGCAGCAAGTCCTTTGACACAAGGGGGAGCATGCACAGGCGGAGGGAGAACAGATGGAAGGTGTCGGGCTCTAAATGTTTCTAAAACGCTGGTGCAGTTTTTGTGTTTCATTTAAAGAGAGAGTACATAAAAGTTGAAATAGCATATTTAAACTGCCGTGTAGGGAGTTTTTAGTTAAAGTTACTGCAATGTGTCCTGTGAAGTACCTGAGGAACTATTTTTGTTTTGGCTGCACAGGTGGAGGAGCTCCTTTTCTTTGACAAAAGAATTTTGGTGTTACTGATAGTTTGTTCAGTTGTTGTCTGTTTTGTGAAAGGATGGGTGTGAGCGAGCTCTGGACCCAGAGTGGGATTTTTTTTTCTTTTAAAGTATTTTTTTTGTTTTAATTTTGTGTTGTGTGTGCGTATTATTAAAGGGAGGTCTGCTTGGAGAAGGAGATTGCTTTTAGTTTTTAAAATTCAAAGCTGTTTTTACCAAATCTTTCTATAAGAGTCTCACCAGAGAAGAGGCATTTTGTCTCACAGTTGTGAGTTAAAAATAAAATAATTTTTCCCTCTCCAAAGGGGTCTGTGGATAGGGAATCTTTTGAATATTTTTTAGGGTTTTCTGTATGTTTTTCGGGGAAGTAGTGCTGTGAGGTGAAGCGACTGAATGGTCGACAAGGGACGGCACCTGTTTAATTAAATTACCTCAGTGCTAAAGAGTGATATAATTTTGATCAACTGGGAAAGAAAAGGTTATGCTGGGATTGTGAATGCCTGGTATGCTGAGAAGTTATGATTGGGAAGAATGAATGATTGGCCAGTGTATGAGTGATTTGTTGTGTGAAGCTGCACCCAGGGAATTTTACATAACTTTCTATTTCCTAGTTAAATTAGTGATGGTGTCATCTCTGTTAAGAATAAATATCTGCAGACTGAACAAAATATTTTCTGTAGTTCATATTGGTAGAATCAGCTCCTCCTTTAAAGAATTGATAGAGAGTAAGCTGCTTTCAGAGAAAGAAGACTGAACCTAGTTAACAGATTTGACTATGGATCCTGTCTGACATCCTTCCAGGGGTTCCATATTTTTGGATTTAACTGAGCTCAAATATATAAATAACATCTGCTGCAGGGGAGAAGTAATTTGTTGATCCTGCATTAAAAGAGAAATGAGGAAATTTTCAGTAGAGTTTAAAGAAACCATTGAAAGAGAGATTTTTACTTTTTTTTAGCCTGTCCTGGGTGAGTAAAGTCCTTGATGCTCTGGAAGGTCCTAAGAGAAAAAATACAAATTTACACAAAGAATCTAATGTGTGTTAATATTCAGAGGACCTGTTTTGGATAACAAAATATTAATTGAGAATATTTATCTATAAATGCTCAGTAGTAGTAAACTGTGGTTTAAATTGAAAAAGCCTTTATTAATTTCATTTACTTCTGTGTAATAGCATTTATTATTGCTACAATTATTTAACTCATATGTAATATAATTATTTGAAGGTTGTTCTTTCAAAGAATATAATTTTTGGATTGGAGGAGCGGCCTAGTGGTTGGGGCAAGGTACTTCAGGCCGGAAGGTTGGGAGTTCAAATCCCACTAGAGGACAGCAACCTTGGGCCGGAAGGACTGGGGTTTCTAGTCCCACAGGTGCTCCTTGTGGTCTTGGGCAAGCCACTTAACCCTCCATAGCCCATGTTCCCTGTAAGATAGTTATCTCCAAGTTATGCCCTGTTCAATGTAATTTCAGTTTGTTCAATGTAAACCGCACTGATGCAGAATAGCGCGGTATATAAGAGAATGTAAATTTTAGTTTGTAAAATCTGAAAATACTTTTTCAAATTTAAAAACTCCTGTTTGTATGGTGGTCTTTATTGAACTTTCTGGGATTATAGGGTTATTCCCTTTTAAAAAATATAAATAATAAAAAAAATTAAATAACTAAAAAATATAGATATACAGGGTGGCCCAAAAAAAGTGAGAACATCTCGTAGCATATAAGTTATTTAAAAATTCAAAAAGACAGATGTAAACGATTGACAAATTTAAAAAAAAAAAAGATGGTGACCGGAAATTGTCGAAATAAAGACGTGTTATAGCTAAAAAGGGTAAATAAACTATTTAAGCTTTTAATTTACGAGATGTTCTCACTTTTTTTTGGGCCACCCTGTATATAGCTATAGCTAGATATTCTTTGACATCCTGTAAGAGTACATTTGACAGAGTCCTGAATTTAGCTTATATTTCTCTCTCCCATGGTTTGAGGTTTTCCCTTTTGCAGGAGAGATGTGATTAGTATACATCTAGAGTAGAAGAGTAGCCTAATAGTTAGAGCACTGGCTTGGGAACCAAGAGACCAGGGTTTGATTCCTACTAGCAATCCTTGTGGCCCTGGGCCAGTCACTTAACCCTCTATTGCCTCAGAAAAATCCAAGTTATCAGTGTCCCTGTTTAATGTACATTACCATGTTTAAGTTACAATGTAAACCTCTTTGACTAAAAATGATAAAGCGGTATAAAAAAACTGTTAAATACATCTCAAATTGATCAGGTTTGGGAGAAACTGATTCGGGCTACCATGACCACAAATGATTATTCCTTCAGCTAAGGTTTAGTAGGCCTGAATCGCTTACCCCCAAAAACCTACATTAAGATTCCCCTGCTTTTCCTAGCTGGAGATCTTTGGGCAAAAGTAGTACTTTTCAGTCCTCTCCTGGAGGTACACCTAGCCAGTTGGATTTGCAGGATTACCACAATCAGTGTGCATGAAATAGATTTGAATATACTGGGTCTTCAATATATGTGGATGTATTTTTAAAGTGATCAACCATCCTGTATTAGTCTTCCCCCTACGTAGACGACTGGCTCATAAAAGCAGACACCTCCCAGGAGGTACAACTTTCCTTGCATCGTACCATCACTGTACTACAACACTTGGGATTTGTCATAAATTTTTCAAAATCCCAGCTCGCTCTAACGCAAAAGTTTGAGTTTATCGGAAATCAACTGGACACCCAGTGGTTCAGTATGTTTTCTTCCCCAGCCCCGCTGTACTTGTCTAATCAAACTAGCATCCCAGGCGCTCCACCAGGACCATCCCATCGCCCGCAAAATGCTGCAGCTCCTTGGGCATATGGTCTCTGCAGTAGATGTCGTTCCATATGCGGATATCCCAATGGACTCTTGCCTCCCAATGGACACAGGCCTCCGGCTGTCTGCTAGACAGGATCCAGGTCACTGCCCCTCTAACCACATTCCTTCAGTGATGGTAGTCTCCTGAAAATCTGCTCGTTGGGTCACCTTTTCAGATGCCTCTACGTCAATGTACCCTGACAACGGATGCCTCCAAACTGGGTTGGGGAGCCCCACCTGAGCAACCTGTCTACACAGGGGCTGTGGACAATGCACGAGTCACATCTCAAAATCAATCTTTTGGAACTTCGTGCTATCTTGATTGCCCTCCGAGCGTTTCAACACCATCTCAGGGCCCAGCAGGTACTAGTCAGGATAGTCAATCAGGTCACCATGTTCTATGTTTATTTTATTTATTTATTTACATTCTCTTATATACCGCGCTATTCTGCATCAGTGCGGTTTACATTGAATAAACTGAAATTACATTGAACAGGGCATTATAACTTGGAGATAACTATTTTTTACAGGGAACGTGAACAAACAGGGAGGGACACACTCATGGCCCTCTGCGAGGAGACTCATCACCTGTGGTCTTTTGCCATTTCTCATCAAATACATCTCTGAGCGGTGTAGCTCCCGGGGCAGCTCAATGTCTTGTCAGACAAGCCGAGTCACCTCTTTCTTCCCCACGAATGGCCTCTCCATCTGGACACAGCATCCTACATCTTCCAGACCTTGAACACCAGACATAGCTCCCTGCTATTCTGCAGAATGCCAAGCTTCCTTGCTTCTGCACAAGGACTCTGACATCCAGCAACCATCTCTAACCTCCCCTTCTTATCTAAAATTCTTGAAAAAGCCGTCTTTTCCCAACTTTCCTCTTTTCTTGACTCTACTCATTTCCTTCATCCCTGCCAATCTGGCTTTCGCCCCGGCCACAGTGTCGAAACTGTCCTCCTTGGTTTCCTAAATGACATCCACACTGCCCACGACCATGGTGATCTCTCGGTGGTGGTTCCTTATCGTCACTCCAGTCCAGTCCCTTTACTTCTGGGTTGCGTAACCCTTCCAGCAGCTTGGAGGCTGAGTCAAACCCTTTTGAGGTTGGTTAGGTATAAATACCTCTGGCACCACCCCTAATCCCCAGTATTCTCAGCCTCCAAGCAGCTGGAGGGTTCCGTAAGCCAAGGGCTTACTGGAGTCTCCCTTGTAGTCCCCTTATTGGAGATTTATAATTTATTTATAATTTTATTTAAGGTTTGCTGTTCAATTTAATTTTTCTGCAGTTGTAGTTAGTGCCCCTTTAAGCCTTTCTTGCTCCTTGCTCCCTCCCCCCTCCCTCCCTCTACCCTCCGGAGTTCGAGCTCAAGCTCTCTGCCTGCAAGGCCCCCTCCTTACCGGTGGCGGGGGTGCTAGGGAAGGGACTCCCTCTCCAAAGAGGCTTGCCGGCAGCAGGGGGTGGATCGTGGAAGCCCTACAGCCCGGCGGCTCTCTGTCTTCAGCTCCGGCCTCTTCCGCCTCGCGCCGAAGCCCTCAGGCGGCTGAGCGCTTGAGGTTACAACGCGCCCTCCCTCCGCGCTCCCGGCTTAGCGAAACAGCTCGGGAGCAGCTGGAGGTTGCAGTCGGCGGCGGGATCGCTCCGTATCGGCAGTGCGGGACGGCGGTGTAAGCCGAGACGCCGGGTCCCGGCCTGCACTCCACGTGGCTGAGGCCCAGCCACGTGTAGTATCCCGCAGACAACTCTTCACCTCGGAGATCTGCGATAATCATAGGAGCCGGGAAAACGCAAGTACAGGGGTTTTTTTCCCCCTCCTGTTTGGATATATTTGCATTGGGCCAATTTTAACTTACTTATTTATGATTTTATTTATAATTTAATTTTTAACTTATTTTTAGCTTCATTTTCAGCTCATCTACTTTGCTTCTGTTTCATTTTATTTTATCGGAGAGTGTGGGGGGAGGAAGTTTGGGGTCTCACGGGGAGTGAGTTAGAGTTATTTCCTTTTATTTCACTTGGT
This sequence comes from Ichthyophis bannanicus, assembly GCA_033557465.1. Taxonomy (NCBI): domain Eukaryota; kingdom Metazoa; phylum Chordata; class Amphibia; order Gymnophiona; family Ichthyophiidae; genus Ichthyophis; species Ichthyophis bannanicus. The sequence goes on along the minus strand of CM066032.1, from coordinate 674,109,328 downwards.
TCTGGTGGAAAACTATGTCCAAGCTCCGATGCCCCTCTTGTGGCACCCGCAGGGGCTCGGCCTCTGAGGCAGGGGTCTGCAGGGCTTGTGCTGCAGAAGCTGCCTCGGTAGAGCACGGCATTCAATTGGCTGCTTCTCACGCTAATGAGAACCCAGTGGAGCATGTGGAGGGCGAAAGAGAGCCCTGCATCCCTCCGCCCTCAACATCAGAATTCCCCACTCCATCTCTGTCCTCTCTCTCCCCTGCCCTTGGAGAAGAGGGTCCTCCTGACCTTTTTTCTCCCGAATTTGTCCTCCTGCTGCACAAGGCCTACTGCATGCGCAAGCAGGGGCTCGGGGCAGGAGGCCAGAGCTCAGGGAAGGAAGACCTGGGGATTAATCCAGGGAAGTCCGCCCCCCCAGGATCCCGGCATCCCAGGGGGGCCAGCTTCTAAACGCGCGTGACTAGCGAGTGAAGAACCGTTCTCTTCCCCTCCTCACGACGTTCAGGAGGAGGAGTTCTCCGACAAGGAGATAGGGGATGAGGAGGAGGAGGAGGGGGTGAGGAGGATGAGGAGGAGGGGATGAGGAGGAGGAGCTCGAGGAAGGAGAGCTTCCGGCATCAGGCCTTTTCTCTCTACACAGGCTCTCTCTATCCTCCTTCTGTCCCTGGTTATATCTCGCATCGACTTCTGTAACTCTATTCTAGCAGGTCTCCCCACCACACAATTGCACCGCCTTCAACGCATTCAGAATACCGCAGCCCGGCTCATTTTTCATGCATCTTTGCGCGATCACATTGCTCCTCTCCTCATCCGTCTCCATTGGCTCCCCATTAAATTCCGCATTCACTTCAAAGTCCTGGTGCTTCTTCACCGCGCTCTTCACACTCATTCACCTCAGTACCTAGCAGACCTTGTTCACTTCCACACCTCAGCTCGCTCCCTGCGCTCCCTCCACCTGAATTGCCTGCATCTTCCCTCACCCACTTGTGCTCGCCTCCAATCCACCCGCTCCTCTGTGTTCTTTTTCCTTGCCCCTGCCCTATGGAATTCTCTCCCTTCCTCTATCTGGCTCGAATCAGAACATACCACCTTCAAGAACAGCCTCAAAACCCATTTCTTTGCCCTTGCCTTCGACCTCCCTGACCCCTTCACATGATTTTGTCCTGTCTTTGCCCTTTCTGGCCTCCCCACATGTTACTGCCTTCCCCTTTTCCCTCTCTCTCTCTCCTCTCTATTGTCTTGTTGTATGAATCTGCCTGGTTTGCTTTCCTATCTGCCATTGTAACTTCTTTTCCTTTTTCTTTTCTTTAATGATTTGTGATATGTAAACCGCTATGATGTTTTTTCATTTAGCGGTATATTAAGCCAAGAAACATAAACCAACAATTGGATGCCTTCCACTTGCACTGGGAGCAGGGTCTGTTTTATGCTTTCTCTCCTATACCCCTCATTCCCAAGACACTTTTCAAGCTTCAGTCCGACAAATGCTTAATGATTCTCATAGCCCCTCATTAGCCATGGCAACTATGGTTTCCACTGCTGCTACATCTGACTCAGACTCAGCCTCTGTGATTGGGATCAGCACCCGATCTCCTCTCCCAGGATGACGACTCCTCACTACTTCATCCCAATTCAGTTTCTGCCTCACAGCTTGGCTGCTGAGAGCATAGCATTACAGGACATTGACATTCCACAAGAGGATAAGGAGATCCTATTGGCTTCTAGAAAGCCCTCCATGAGACGTTCATACGCTTTCAAGTGGCATAGATACTCTCTCTGGTGTCCTCAGAAAGATCTCAATCCCTTTTCTGCTCCTGTGAAGTCACTTCTTCAATACCCCCTCCACCTATCCTCAGCAGGCCTAAAGACCAACTCTGTGCGAGTCCACTTAAGTGCCATAGCGGCCTCTCACCACCTACTGGATGGACAGCCCATTTCCTCACATCCACTAGTAGCACGTTTCATGAGAGGTCTCCTGCTTTCCAAACGGCCCTTCAAACCACCTCCGGTGGCTTGAGACCTCAATGCTGTTTTAGCGCAGCTTCTCAAACCGTCCTTTGAACCATTGGCCATGACCTCCTTAAAGTTCCTGTCTTAGAAAGTAATCTTCCTAATTGCCCTCACTTCAGCTAGACGCATTAGTGAGCTTCAGGTTCTGGTGGCTGACCCCACTATACCAGGTTCGACAATGACAAAGTTGTCCTTTGGACTCGCCCACACTTTATGCCAAAGGTGATGTCTCCTTTTCATTTAAACCAGTCGATTAAACTTCCAGTCTTCTTTCCTAAACTGCATGCGTCTCGAGCAGAAGCAACTCTGCACACTCTTGACAACAAGTGTGCATTGGCATTTTATCTCCAAGGGACTCAAGATCATCATAAAGCTTCACAGTTCATCTCTTTTAACCCTAGTCACCTGGGTCTATCTGTATCTAAGCATACGCTCTCCAGATGGATAGCGGACTGCACTTCATTTGCCTGTGACAAAGCAGGACTCTCCCTGGAAGGGTATGTCACTGCTCACAATTTTTGTGCCATGTTAACCTAGATGGCAAACCTATGCTTGGTTGCAATTGATGAAATTTTCAAGGCAGCAACTTGATCTTCCATCCATGCCTTCACTGCCCATTGTTGTCTAGATTAGGACTCCATCAGGATGCAATGTTTGGTCAAGCTGTACTCCAGCACCTCTTTCAGACTTAGATGCAACTCCTACTTTCCGTCCCGGACTTTGTCGATCTCCAGGAACAAGCAGGAATGAGTCTTCACATATGGGTTTCGTCGGTACCGACGGAGCCTGCGCGGGAACGCTCCCCAGCGTCCAATCAGAAAGCCTTTGGGAGCATCCCACAGCGCCTGCGTGCTGCCTTCCCGCCTTTCCCAACGGTCTCTCCTCAGTTCTTCTTTTTCCGCGGAGCCAGCAGGTCGTGTTCCTGTCACCGCAGAAGAATTTCCTTATTTTTTCTTTATTTCTTTTGTGTCGCGTCTGCCTTCTTCGACGCTCTACCGGTACCGCCGGTCTTTGTTCTTTTCTTCTTGTAAAAAAAACAACAACTTTTTTTCCCGTTCTTTTTCTTCACTTGCATTTTTGGGCCTTAGGCCCAAAACTTTTTTTCCTTAATATGGAAAAGCCTGCCTCAGGATTTAAGAAGTGCACAAAATGTGGCGGTACCATTTCCGTCACCGACACCCATGACTGGTGTCTAAAATGTTTAGGTCCTGACCATTCCATAACAGATTGTATGTCCTGTTCTATGATGTCTAAAAGAGGTCTGCAGAACTGAGCTGCCAAGCTCAGTACCCTGTTTCCCTCTGATGCGGCTTTGGTGGCATCGACGTCTTCCAGGGCTGCTTCTTCCTCACATGGATCTCAGGTAATTAAACATAAATCCAGCCGGTCCTCGAAGGGTAGATCTCCTTCTAAGCATCAAGATGCCTCTGGCGTTGCCCTCGAGGATTCTGCACCGGCAAAATTACCCCGGCGGGAGGCTTTGGCCTCTAAAGCATCATCGGGGTTCCAGGATGATCTCGATGGCGTGGCCTCGACAAATCTCCTGGTGCCATGCTCTGGGGTACCGGTGGCTTCCACCGGTACCGACTTCCAAGCATTGGCGGCGTCGATGGATCAGAGGATTCTGTCCATGGAACGCAGTCTGACTTTCCTTGTGGCATCGACGCCCGTGGTACCGCAACAGACTACTCCACCGGTACCGGCTCTAGCATCACCATCAGTACCGATCCCGGTACCGGTGGCATCGGCATCAGTGTCCGCTATGCCAGTACTCTGTCCTCTGAAGCCCTCCGGTACCGATACCCTGGTACCGGTTATTCCCGATACCGATCCCGGTCGATACGGGTATCGGGCTTTGTAAGAGCATCCGGACAGACGATACTTCGATTCCTCTGAGGACTCTGAGGATTCTGAAGAGTCGGTCGATGCAGTGATGCTTCTTCCACAGGAGGAGTCCTCTCCTAAACGAAGGATGTCTCCTCCAGAGGACTTGTCTTTTCAAGACTTTATCAGGGAGGTGGCTCGGGGCCTCTCTATCACAGTGGCCCCTGAGACAGAGCCCAGAGCCAAGGAGTTAAGAGTTTTAGGATATTGTAAAATATCTAAGCAGGCAGCTACCTTGCCTTTTCATGAGATTCTGTATGATCTCATGTTGAGGATGTGGGAAGCACCTCTAACCATTCTCCTCATTCTCGCAGGTTGGATACCATGTATCGTGTCCCGGTTTCCATAAAACTCAACTTCCTCACCACTCTATTGTGGTTGAGTCTGCAATGAGAAAGATTAGAATTGCACTGGGCTCAAACATGCCCAAGATATCTCCAAATTCTCCAATCGTGCAGCTTTCGACTCCTTTGAATGCGTAAGCAGAGCCTCAGCTATTGCCATAGGTGCACGTAGGATTGCTTGGCTTCAAGCATCTGATTTGGAGATCTGAGTTCAAGATGAATTTGGAAATATCCCTTGTACAGGTGAGAACCTGTTTGGTAAGGATTGGCAAGCAAAAGCCAATCAGTTGGATGCTGAAAATTCTGCTTTGGATAGACTATCCAAATCCACAGCTGCTCCTGCTAAGAAAAGGTTATTCAAGAAAACACCTTTTTCTAAAAAGGGAAGATTCTATCCTGCTTATGGTCAGCAGGCATCTTCTGCAGCTCAGTTCCCTATCAAACGTCAGCAATCATCCAAACAGAGCAAAGCAAAGGCTGCTAGGCCTGCTCCAGCCCAGCAACCTCAACCCCCTCAGGGCCTTTGACTTTCCGCTAGAGAACTTAGCCTTCCTGGCTTTAGGAGGACCAGAGCCCTCCACCATTCCAGGAAGGTTATGTCACTTTGCTCCCAGGTGGGGGCAAATTACAGCAGAGCATTGGACACTCTCCATCATAAGAGAGGGGTACAAACTTCATTTTTCAAGCTTGCCCCCTCTCACAAGAGTGCACCAGTTCAATTCTCCAACCTCCCTCCTCAACCTGTTGGGGCAGGAGGTTGCCACACTTCTCACCCAAGGGGCAATAGAGGAAGTGCCTTTTCAACAACATGGCACAGGTTTCTACTCTCCCTATTTTCTTATTCCAAAGAAAACAGGGGGCTTCAGACCCATCTTAGATCTCAGAGAGTTGAACAGATTCCTAGTCAAGGAAAAATTCAAGATGGTTTCTCTTGGAACTCTGCTGCCATACCTTCAGAGTCAGGATTGGCTTTGTTCTCTAGATCTCAAGGATGCGTACACCCATGTTCTCATCCATCCAACTCACAGAAGGTTCCTTCAGTTCCTTTTTCAAGAAAAGCACTATCAATACAGAGTGCTCCCTTTTGGTCTGGCCTCTGCACCAAGGGTGTTCACGAAATGCATGGCAGTGGTAGCTGCTTTTTTGCGCACCCTGGGAATATTCGTCTTCCCTTACCTGGACGACTGGCTCATTCGAGCTCCCACTCAATCAGAGGCCAAGAGTTCTCTAACCTGCACAATGCATATCCTTCAGTATTTAGGGCTGGTAATAAACATCCCAAAATCCAATTTGATCCCTACTCAGTCCCTGGAGTTTATAGGGGCGTTGCTGGATACCACAAGGGCAAGGGCCTATCTTCCCCAGGCCCGTTGCCTTCGCTTGGTGCAGTTAGCTTCTCAAGCAGAGTTGAAGCCCCTCCTATCTGCTCGAGAGATGTTACAGTTGCTGGGCCACATGGCATCCACCGTGCATGTGGTACCATATGCTCACCTTCACATGAGGGCAGCTCAGTGGACTTTATCCACCCAATGGACCCAGGCATTAGCCTGCCTGTCAGACAAAATAGCAAACACAAGTCGCCTCTTTTTGTCCCTCCAGTGGTGGAAGTCCCCTCAAAACCTGTTGCTGGGGTCCCCCTTTCAGCAGTCTCTACCCCAAGCAACTCTTACAACAGATGCTTCTCCAATGGGGTGGTGAGCTCATCTGCAAGACCTCTCCACCCAGGGCATCTGGTCCCCACAGGAGACTTGTCTACATATCAATCTCTTGGAACTCAGAGCAGTCTTCCTTGCTCTGCGGTGTTCCACACCCTGCTCAGCCACAAGACAGTCCTTATCCACACAGACAATCAGGTAGCCATGTTCTGTGTGAACAAGCAGGGAGGAACTGGCTCTCTGTCGCTTTGCAACGAAGCTTTGCGACTGTGGGCCCTTGCCAGAGCATCACATTCATCTTCTGGCAGTTCATCTTCCAGGCGTTCAAAGCTCTAGGGCAGACAGGCTCAGTCGAGTTCTGCTTCCACACAAGTGGTTCCTACATATGGACCAGGTGTCCAAGATTTTTCAAATTTGGGGAACCCCGGACATAGACCTCTTTGCAAGTCCGTGGAATGCCAAACTTCCCTGGTTCTGTTCCAGAACTCTGGCTCAGGGAGCTCAGGCAAGGGATGCTTTCCTCCTTCACTGGGATCAAGACTTCCTCTATGCCTTTCCACCCATTCCCCTAATTCCCAAAACCCTGTTCAAGCTTCAGAGAGACAGAGGCCACATGATTCTCATAGCTCCACATTGGCCACGGCAAGTGTGGTACCCTCTGCTTCTACATCTCTCTCAAACTCCCTCCCTGGAGTTAAGGTCTGGTCCAGACCACCTCTCAAGAGGACGGAAAGTTGTGGCATCCCAATCCCCAGTCTCTGCATCTCAGGGCTTGGTTGCTGAAGGCCTAGATCTCCAGGATCTTCATCTTTCTCAACAAGTGAAAGATGTTCTTTATGCTTCCAGAAAACCTTCCACTAGACGTTCTTATGCTTTCAAGTGGAAGAGGTTTACTATCTGGTGTTCTGGGAAGGGTCTTAACCCCCTTGCCATACCTCTGGAATCTTTGCTAGAGTATCTCCTCCATCTGTCTAATGCAGGCCTTAGGACAAATTCAGTAAGGGTCCATTTGAGTGCTATTGCAGCTTCCCTTAAGCCTCTAAATGGACAACCCATTTCCTCTCATCCTCTTGTAGCCAGATTCATGAGAGGCCTCCTTTTCACAAAACCTCCCATTAGACCACCCCCGGTGGCATGGGACTTAAACTTGGTTCTTGGTCAGCTTATGAAGCCGCCTTTTGAACCTTTGGCTACCACCTCCTTGAAATACCTTTCTTGGAAGGTTATCTTTCTCATTGCAGTCACATCAGCACGTCGTATTAGTGAATTGCAAGCACTCGTAGCTAATCCACCTTATACAAGGTTCCATCATGACAAGGTGGTCCTTAGGACTAATCCACACTTTATGCCTAAGGTGGTCTCGCCTTTTCACCTCAACCAAGAGGTCTACCTACCTGTCTTTTTTCCAGGACCTCATGCATCAAGTGCAGAGAGGACTCTTCATACCTGGACTGTAAAAAAAAGCTCTGTCTTTTTACTTAGAGGACACAGCAACATAGAAAGTCCTCTCAACTCTTTGTTGCTTTTGATCCTTCTCATTTGGGACTACCAGTCTCCAAGAGAACACTATCTAACTGGATTGCCCAGTGTATTTCTTTTGCCTGTCAGAGCAAGAACCTTTCTCTGGAGGGCCATGTCACAGCTCACAATGTGAGAGCCATGGCAGCCTCAATGACTCATCTCAACTCTGTGTCTATTGACGACATCTGTCGAGCAGCCACTTGGGCCTCGGTTCATACCTTCACAGCCCATTACTGCTTGGACAAGGACTCCCGCCGGGATGCTTTGTTTGGTCAGGCTGTTCTTAAACACCTGTTCCATACTTAATCAACTCCTACCCACCATCCCTCATGGGATGCCAGAGATCCATGTGGGGAAGTGCAGCCCTGTCCCAGGGACACACAACTTCTGGGATCTCTCCCTGGCATCTAAAGCTAGGGAATCCCCATATGTGAAGACTCATTCCTGCTTGTTCCTGGAGATAGCACAGTTACTTACCTGTAACAGGTGATCTCTGGTAACAGCAGGAATAAGTCTTCACAACCCACCCACCTCCCCTAGGAGTTGTCTGTCTCTCTATCTCTCTTTCCTTTTCCTCTCTCTCTCTTTCTCTTTGTCTTAGCTCTAAAACTCAACTGAGGAGAGACAGTTGGGAAAGGCGGGAAGGCAGCACGCAGGCGCTGTGGGATGCTCCCAAAGGCTTTCTGATTGGATGCTGGGGAGCGTTCCCGCGCAGGCTCCATCGGTACCGGCGAAACCCATATGTGAAGACTTATTCCTGCTGTTCCCAGAGATCACCTGTTACAGGTAAGTAACTGTGCTATAGCAGAAATCCATGGAGGATCCATGACCTCTTCAAGTCTACTCATTCGAACCTCCACTGCTTCTGAGGCCACTTCATATGGGAGCTAGTGAGTCCCATATATGAAGACTACATTCCTGCTTGTTCTTGGAGATAGTGTAGTTGCTCGCCTGTAACGGGTGATCTCTGGGAACAGCAGGAATTTAGTCTTCACAACCCGCCCTCCTCCCCTAGGAGTTGTAGGGTTCTTTTATTTTCTTCTTCCTCTCAGCTATAAACTCAACTGAAAAGAGGGAGTGGGAAGGCAGTCGTGTAGGCGCAGTGGAGTTTTCCCAAAAGCTTTCCAATTGGATGCTGTGGAGTATTCCTTCGCAGGCTCCATCGGTACCGACGTCACCCATATGTGAAGACTAAATTCCTGCTGTTCCCAGAGATCACTTGTTACAGGTGAGTAACTACGCTATCTCAGGGAGGAAAAAGACCTCAGTGTATTTGAGCTTGGCATAGCTGGCTCTCTGTATCCCTGTTTCACTGTGCTCAAATACATCATATCACGGGTCATAAAAACCTTCCTCCTTCCCTATGGACGGTGAAAGCAATTTTCTATAAAATAAATCTAGTGGTGAACAAATTGGAAAACAATAACTTATCTTCTCCAGTCTCTGAATATGTGCTCACTCTTACTGTGCACTCTAACCATGCAAGAAGCTGTTAATTTCCTCATTCTCAAGCACCCTGACGCTGATGGCGTTTCGCTGAGCGCTGCTTCAGGGAGCAGTCCATTACTGTATTTTCATGCATATAGCCTGCACCTGAGTATTGTCCACACCCATGTATAGCCCGTGGAACATCAGCATTTTTGTAAGTAAAGTTTTGTATTCCCCTCACCCTTGTATGCTCCACGGAGTATACTTAATGAAAATGTGTATAAGCCTAATTGTGTCTGGTTCTGATGAACTAAGTCAAAGGTGATTTGGAATTGCAATAGATATGGTAGAGAAACTGCTACCTATTGCTATCACTATCTAGCTTTGTTTAGGTTTACTGGCACACATACTTGCTTAAATACATGACATCTTATTTTGATAGCAATCCTATGAAGAGGCTTACCGGTATATTTTTTCTGAATCTGCTGTAGTTAAAACTAAATATAAATCTTTTGTTAAATCGGTTGTATATACTGGATACTTTTTTTGTTAAATAAGCCCCAGTTAACAATGCCAAAGCAAAAGTCATACACAGTTGATTGCAAATTATTGGCAATCGAATACGCAAAATTCCATGGAAACCAGGAAGCTGAACTTATATTTTCCGTTGATGAGATGTTGACTCGTGAGTGGCGCAGAGACCAAAATGCTTTGAAGGAAATGAATCAGGAAGCGTGCACGGTGTGGTAAGCCAGCCAAATCTTGTGGCAAATCTAAAGCAATGGGTAAATGAGCTATGGTAAAGCAATAAGATTGTTTCCACTATCAGCATCAAAAATAAGGCTACAAAATTAGCCAATGAGATGTAGATTCCTGATTTTTCTAGGGGGGTTGAACTGAGTGTATAAGTTTATGCATAGGAATAACTTACGTATACGAGCAAGAACTACAGTGGGTCAAAAGCTGATAGATGATTGGGAGGAGAAAATGGTAAAATTCATAGATTTTGTTAATGAAGAATGCATGAAAAGTAACCTTCAACCAGGAGATGTAATTAACATGGATGGTCCCAATGAGTTTTGATATTCCATACACAAGAACAGTTGCTGAGCATGGTTCAAAGACTATATCAGTTACAACAACTGGTCATGAAAGAACCAGTTTCACTGTTAGTGTGTACTGCAAATGGCAGGAAGCTTAAGCCCCTCATAATCTTCAAGTGCATATCTATGCCACATGAAAACTTTCCGAAGTCCGTTATTATGTGCAACAAAAAGGGTTGGATGACTGAGGATATCATGAAAGACTGGGTTGGAAAGTGCTTCCGCGCTCGATCGGGTGGATCTTTTGCTAAGAAATCTTTTATTAATTTGTGATTCTATGGCAACCCACAAGCAGGACTCAGTTAAGAAATTGCTAAATGCCGCTGGAGCTCACATAGCAGTTAACCCTGGCAGATTCATATGCAAGCTACAGCCTTTAGATACAGCTGTGAAGCACGCATTTAAATGTCTTGTTAGAAAAGAATAGAATGAGTGGATGCATGAAGGCGCATATATGTTTATGCCTTCAGAGAAATGGAGATGAGCTGCATATGCAGAAGTCTGCAAATAGGTCGAAACTGCAAGGAAAACTGTGAAACCCAATTCCATCATAAACTGATTCATAAAAGGAGGCATACTAGGAGAGACGTCTGCTGACTAAACTGATGAGGAGGACTATGAATTTGACAGCGACAAAGCAGAAGCATTCGCTGCTGAACATTTTGCCAGCTCAGATGATGATACGGACTTTGAAGGCTTCCGAGAAAGAACAAGACAATGTTTGAGAAGTCCAATAAGGGCATTCGCGCTTGCAAACAACTGCGAAGAAGCAACAGGAGCAAACCACTTTTAGAAAAGTTTAAATTTGGTTCTGAATCTTATTAGCTTTCAGTGTGCCTGTTAAGGAAATGCAAACTGTTTAGTGTTTGAAATATGGAAATACAAAATACATACCATTAGTACTGACATCAAACATGTTCTCTACTGCTTCTTTTATAACATGTACGAGTACATCCCTTCCCTCCCCTCCCCTCCCCTCAGCAGAATTTAAAAACATGTATACCCCGCAGGTTATATGCATGAAAATATGGTAGTTGCTACTGTTACAACTTCAAAGCTGCATATGTTCAAAATGTTATTACTCTGCATTTTGCCGTTATCGACTGTGTCTCAAAGCCAACATTTTTTATTGATTTTGAGAGATTACTGCATTTCACTGCTCTCGGTTATGTCCATTATTTTTCAGTTTAGTGATATTTTAGTGATGTATAGATCTGAGCTATCTTGTCAGGATTTCGTCATAGTTCATTCAGTACCTTTTGGAGATAATTGCAAAAGGTGGATTACATCTTCTAAGGTACCCAGAAGAGACCTCAACCACCAATTTAGAAAACCTGCTAATGTGTAATGGCCAAGCTGCAAATCCAGATGAAAAAGCCTTATATACAGAGAGTAAAAACCACTATCCTTGAGTGAGAAGGGAGTAACCCAGAAGATTGGTTTTGATGAACAATCTTTGAGTTCCAAGTGAGTCCAAGAAACCCTATGTAAACATTTTCTCTTCCCTTGCTTATCCCCCCACCTCCCATGTCCAGCATCTTACTTAATATTCCCTATCTCCATTCCCATGTCCAACCATTTTCCTTTTGTCTTTCCTACTCCCTCCCTGTCCTCTGCTGCTCTACCTCCATCCTTTACCCAAAGAAATGCGCACAGTGTGAGGTCTTTGAACACCTGCACGTACTTAGGCCTGCTGAGTCTCCCCCCTCTGATGTAAACTTCTTTTTGGAGGGAGCGAAATGTGGCAGGCTTGGAGCATATGTGGGTACTTAAAGTCCTGCTGCCACACTGACAGTGTCTTAAATGCTGTGCTGTTGGTCAAGCCAGTGCTGCACCACTGCCCCACAAATCTGCTCTAAGTGGATGCCTAGCCTGCCTTATAGTAGGGTTGACAATGCTTCCAGTGCTCCTTCGTAGTGTAAATAGATGCCCCAAAGGGGGCTTGAAAGCAATGCATGGTCCAAGGAAAGACTGCCAAGAGCACTTGTTAGCTTTCATAATGCATGGACTTCTCCCACAAGAGAGAGCATATACAGTAATTCAGAAGGAAGTACTGACTAGAAGATACACACAGAGGGCAGTTCACAATTAGCCACAGAGTCATAGACCAGCCTTGGAGAGAAACCATCAGCCAAGTGAAGTGAATAGCTCCAAACAGAGACCAATACCCAGAGTGATGTGCTAATTCTTGAGCCTTTAGCATTCTACCAGTGAGGTAAGTATGGCAGGCAAGGATGAATATGGATGATCTCTCTAGGGGAGGAGGTCCTGATACAGACAGGCGCTCAACCAATGAAGGCTGAGCTTGAAGGGGAGGCTGTATGATGGAGCATATAGGAGAAATTCATGGTCCTCCTTAAGATGGGCTGGGCTATTGTATCCTTAACAGAAATATAGCTGGGGCACCTGACTTAGAAATTGGGGCTCAGTGGAAGAATTTTAAAGCCCAGGCATAGAGAGAAGCAGAGAGACCCAGACTAGGAACAGGAAGTTCTCAAGCCTAGGCTTGCACAGTTTGTTAGAATCCATGATAAGCTGGTGCAAAACCTGCAAGGCAAGCCAGACATTGGATGGCAGGACCCATTATCCAGATAAATGCTGCTGGCCAGCCCTATTCATTCGTTTTTCTGTCACTATCCAGATTATGCCACTGGAAATCATTACAGACTGTCCCAGTGCTATCCAGATAATGCCAGGACAGAGTATGGATGTTCTGTTAAATTATCAAGACAACTGTAATAATTTCCAGGAACAAGCAGGAATGAGTCTTCACATATGGGTACGTCGGTACCGACGGAGCCTGCGCGGGAACGCTCCCCAGCTTCCCAAAAAGGAAAGCTTTTGGAAGCATCCCACAGTGCATGCGCGCTGCCTTCCCGCCTTTCCTAATCATCTCTCCTCAGTTCTTCTTTTCCGCGGAGCCAGCAGGTCAAGCCCTGTCACCGCTGAAGAAGTTCTTATTTTATTTTATTTCTTTGGTCGTGTGTCTGCCTTCCCCGACTCTGGACCGGTACCGCCGGTCTTTTTCTCTTTCTTTCTTTCAAAAAAAAAAAAACCCCTATTTTTTTTTCTTCACTTAGTGTATTTTTCCTCTTGGGCCTCAGGGCCTACAAGAAAATTTTCCTCATGGAAAAACCAGCCTCCGGGTTCAAGAAATGCACTAAGTGTAGCGGTACCATTTCTGTTACAGATACCCATGAATGGTGCCTTAAATGTTTGGGTCCTGACCACTCCATTCCGGATTGTCCCTCCTGCTCTCTAATGTCTAAACGGGGTTTACAGAACCGAGCAGCTAAGCTCCATGTGCTGTTTCCCGCTGATGCAGCGTCGGTAGCATCGACATCTTCCAGGTCGTCTTCTCCTGATGGATCTCAGGTAACCAAACATAAACTTAGCAGGTCCTCAAAGGGTAAATCTCCCTCTAAGCATCGAGATGCCTCCGGGCTTGCCCTCGAGGATCCTGCACCAGCAAAACAACCCCGGCGGGAAGCTCCGGCTTCCAAAGCTGCTCCTATCGGGTTACAGGTTGAAATCGATGGCACGGCCTCGACCGATCACCTGTTAGAATGCTCTGGGGTACCGGTACAATCTCCCGGTACCGATTTCCAGGCATTCATGGCGTCGATGGATCAGAATGTTCTGTCCATGCAGCAGGCTATTACGGCCTTCAATCAAGCTGTGACGCCGCTGGTACCGAGACAAACTCCGTTGTCGGTATCGGCTCCGGTACCGGCACCAGCGCCGATACCGGTACCAACGACATCGACCAGGATACCGGCTACTGCGGTTCCTGGTCCAGGGCTGCTTATTGGTACCGATCCGGTACCGAGAACGCCCGATGTCGATACTGCTCGATACGCGTATCGAGCATTGGAAGAGCACCCTGACAGGCGATACTTTGATTCCTCTGATTCTGATACATCAGACGAGTCTCCTGAAGTGTCTATAGCCCTTCCTGAAGAGCCTTCTTCTCCAAAAAGAAGAATGTCTCCTCCAGAGGACTTGTCCTTTCAAGACTTCATAAGAGAAGTAGCTAAAGGACTTTCTATTGCAGTAACCTCTGAATCCGAGCCTAGAGCAAAAAAATTGGATATTTTAGGCTATTCTAAGGCTCCTAAAGAGGCAGTCACCTTACCAATTCATGAGATTCTTTATGAACACATGATTGATCTATGGGAGACTCCTCTCACTCTCTCTCCTCATTCTCGCAGATTGGACACTATGTATCATGTTCCTCCCTGTCCTGGATTTCATAAAACTCAGCTTCCTCACCATTCCATTGTGGTGCAGTCAGCTATGAAAAGGATAAAGAGTACAAAGAGACACTCTTCTGCTCCTCCAGGAAGAGAATGCAGGACCTTGGATGCTTTTGGTAGGAAAATCTTCCAAGCCAGTATGCTTATTGCCAGAATCAACTCATATAGTCTTTACATGGGTATGTTTCTAAAAGAAGTTGCAGAAAAGTTGCACACTTTCCTCCCTTTTCTTCCAGAGGATAAAAGGGAGGAATTCCTCATTTGGCTTAAGCATACCCAAGACATTTCAGAGTTTTCCAACAGGGCAGCCTTTGACTCCTTTGAAGGTGCCAGCAGAGCTTCAGGCATTGCCATAGCTGCTCGCTGGATTGCTTGGCTCCAGGCTTCTGATTTAGAACCCTGGGTTCAAGATGGCTTAGGAAATCTTCCCTATACAGGTGAAAACCTATTTGGCAAAGAATGGCAAATAAAAGCCACTCAAATGGATGCAGAAAACTCTGCTCTGGATAGACTTTCAAAGTCAACCTCCATTCCGGCCAAGAAAAAGCCTTTTAAAAAGTCTTTCTTTAAAAAGGGCAGATTTCCTTCTACTTCTGGCCAACAATCTTCTACAGGTCGCTTTACTACTAAGCGTCAGCAACCTAAACAGGCCAGGCCTAAGCCTACAGGGGCTGCTGCAACTCAGCAAGCCCAACCTCCTCAGGGTTTTTGACTTCATGCTAGAGAACTTAGCCTTTCTGGCTCTAAAGCAGCCAGAGCCTCTCGCCATTCTAGGAAGGTTGGCTCATTTTGCTCCCAGATGGGAGCAAATAACATCAGAGCAGTGGACCCTCTCCATCATAAGAGAGGGCTACAAGCTTCATGTCTCAGACCGTCCTCCCCACACCATGGTGAGACACTTCAATTCTCCCACATCTCTTCTCAACCTTCTAGGTCAAGAGATAGCTACCCTTCTTGCTCAAGGGGCAATAGAAGAAGTTCCTCTTCTTCATCAAGGGTCAGGGTTCTACTCCCCCTATTTTCTGATTCCAAAGAAGACAGGGGGATACAGGCCCATCTTAGATCTCAGAGAATTGAACAAATTTCTATGCAAGGAGAAGTTCAAGATGCTTTCTCTGGGCACTCTCCTTCCATACCTTCGAAGTCAGGATTGGCTTTGTTCTCTAGATCTCAAGGATGCGTACACACATGTCCTCATCCATCCCTTTTACAGACGATTCCTACGGTTTCTTTTCCAGGGAAAACATTACCAATACAGAGTTCTTCCTTTCGGTCTGGCCTCTGCTCCAAGAGTGTTCACCAAATGCATGACAATAGTTGCTGCATTTCTACGCACTCTGGGAATATTTGTCTTCCCATACCTGGACGACTGGCTCATCCGAGCTCCATCTCAGTCAGAGGCCCAGATTTCCCTGGACCGCACAAGGCGCATTCTGCAGTATCTGGGACTTGTGGTAAACCTCCCAAAGTCTCAGCTCACCCCTACTCCGTCCCTAGAATTCATAGGGGCCTGGTTGGATACCACTACTGCAAGGGCCTACCTTCCTCATGCCCGTTGCCAACGTTTAGTGCAGTTAGCCTCTCAGATTCAGTCAAAGAGCCACTTAACTGCCCGGGAGATGCTACAACTGCTAGGCCACATGGCTTCCACAGTGCATGTGGTACCCTATGCTCGCCTACACATGAGAGCAGCTCAATGGACTTTGTCCACCCAGTGGACTCAAGCTTCAGGAGCTCTCTCAGACCAAATAGCAACCACCAAACGTCTCTTTTGGTCTCTCCAATGGTGGATGTCCTCTCAAAATTTGTTGCTGGGGTCCCCCTTCCAACAGTTGTTGCCCCAAGCAACCCTCACAACAGATGCCTCCCAAACAGGTTGGGGAGCCCATCTGCAGGACCTCTCCACTCAAGGCACTTGGTCCCCACAGGAGACCTCTCTTCATATCAACCACATGGAGCTTCGAGCAGTTTTTCTAGCTCTCAAGGTCTTTCATACCCTCCTCAGCTACAAGACAGTCCTCATTCATACGGACAATGAAGTAGCCATGTTTTACATAAACAAGGAGGAACTGGCTCTCTGTCGCTTTGCAACGAAGCTTTAAGATTGTGGGCCTTCGCCAGAGAGCATCAAATCCATCTCCTGGCAGTATACTCCCAGGAGTCCAAAACTCTTGGGCAGACAGACTCAGTCGAGTTCTGCTTCCACACGAATGGTCCCTGCACATGGATCAGGTACTCAGAATCTTCCAAGAATGGGGAACCCCGGACATAGACCTCTTTGCAAGTCCGTGGAATGCCAAACTTCCCCGGTTCTGTTCCAGAATTCCATGTCAGAGAGTTCAGGCCAAGGATGCCTTCCTCCTTCATTGGGGTCAGGACTTCCTGTATGCATTTCCACCCATTCCCTTGATTCCCAAGACTCTGTTCAAACTCCAGAGGGATCAAGGATCTATGATCCTCATAGCTCCACGCTGGCCACGCCAAGTGTGGTACCCTCTACTTCTACATCTCTCCCAAGCCCCCTCCCTGGACTTGGGAGCTGCTCCAGACCTTCTGTCCCAGGAGGAAGGAACTTTGTGGCACCCAAACCCCAAGTCCCTACACCTCAGAGCTTGGTTGCTGAAGGCCTAGACCTTCAGGACTGGAATCTTTCTCAACAAGTGAAGGATATCTTCCATGCTTCCAGAAAACCTTCCACCAGGCGTTCTTATGCTTTTAAATGGAAGAGGTTTTCCATTTGGTGTGCTGAAAAGGGTCTTGACCCTCTAGCACTACCTTTACATTCTCTGCTGGACTATCTCCTGCATCTTTCCAATGCAGGCCTTAAAACGAATTCAGTAAGAGTCCATTTGAGTGCTATTGCAGCATCCCTTATGCCCATCAATGGACAACCTATTTCCTCTCATCCTCTCATTGCAAGATTCATGAGAGGCCTAACTTTAACTAAACCTCCCATTAGGCCTCCTCCAGTGGCATGGGACTTAAATTTGGTTTTTGGTCAGCTTATGAAGCCCCCTTTTGAACCCTTAGCCAAAACCACCTTGAAGTTTCTTTCCTGGAAGGTTATTTTCCTCATTGCAGTCACTTCAGCTCGCCGCATCAGTGAACTGCAGGCATTAGTGGCTAATCCACCTTATACAAGGTTCCATCATGATAAGGTAGTCCTTAGGACAAATCCACACTTTATGCCTAAAGTGGTCTCACCTTTTCATCTTAATCAAGAGGTGTATTTACCTGTCTTTTTTCCAGCTCCTCATGCATCCAATGCAGAGAGGAACCTTCATACTCTGGATTGTAAAAGAGCTCTTGCTTTTTACTTACACAGGACACAGCAACATAGAAAGTCTTCCCAGCTTTTTGTTGCTTTTGATCCTTCTCATTTGGGACTTCCAGTCTCTAAGAGAACACTGTCCAATTGGATTGCTCAGTGTATTTCTTTCGCCTACCAGAGTAAGAACCTTTCTCTGGAGAGCCATGTCACAGCTCATAATGTGAGGGCCATGGCCACCTCTATGGCTCTTCTAAATTCTGTGTCCATCGACCAGATCTGTCGAGCAGCCACCTGGGCCTCAGTTCATACCTTCACAGCCCATTACTGCTTGGACAAGGACTCCCGCCGGGATGCCTTGTTTGATCAGGCTGTCCTCAAACACCTGTTCCATTGTTAAACAACTCCTACCCTCCTCCCTTGGATGGATGCCTGAGATCCATAGGAGGAAGTAGATCCCTTTCAGGGTCATATCCTGGGGGATCTCCCAGGCATCTTAGCTAGGGAGTCCCCATATGTGAAGACTCATTCCTGCTTGTTCCTGGAGATAGCACAGTTACTTACCTGTAACAGGTGATCTCTGGGAACAGCAGGAATAAGTCTTCACAACCCTCCCACCTCCCCTAGGAGTTGTATCTCTTTTTCTATCTTTCCTTTCCTCTCTCTCTCTCTATCTCGGCTTTAAACTCGAAATGAGGAGAGATGATTAGGAAAGGCGGGAAGGCAGCGCGCATGTGCTGTGGGATGCTTCCAAAAGCTTTCCTTTTTGGGAAGCTGGGGAGCGTTCCCGCGCAGGCTCCGTCGGTACTGACGTACCCATATGTGAAGACTTATTCCTGCTGTTCCCAGAGATCACCTGTTACAGGTAAGTAACTGCTTTCAGTCCACTACCCAGATAACTTTAGGAAAGCAAAAAGCTTGTCCCTAAAATTATCTGGATAGCAGTATGGATAATGGGCTGAATATCGCTGCTATCCGGAGAAGAGCATCACTGCTCTATTTGGATATTTAATGCCACTTGAAATTTGAATAGCGGTGCTGAGTATCCAGTTTGTCTTTAAGTACCGTGGGTGGCATTAAATAAAGAAAACAAAACAAAACACCAACTGCGGTATTTAAGTATTGACCTATTTGTTGTCTTGTGCTGATTAAAGCTTTGTTTTGTGCTCTGAAACTGACTTAGCTGCTTTTATTGCTTGATGGGCCTAGTCATAGAGCTGTTAAGTGATCCTGCTCAAACTTATATCCAATAACTTGTTTGGTTTGAAAGAAAGCAAGTGCAAATCTCTGCAGAAACGTATTCTAAGGGAATTTTGAAGTCCAGCCATACTTTTCCTTTCAGAACTGGTGCAAAAGCTGCAATTAAAAATACAATTATGTACGATACCACCGTTCAGAAATTCGATATAACCATATAACCAAGTTCTAGTTAAATATAAACCACTTTGAAACTAAAAAGACAGTATAAAAAAAGAATAAAATAAATAATTGCATGCATACATACACACCTGTGGACGTTGCATCTGCTTATAGGGTTTTGAAAATTGCTTCACAGATGCCCTTTTTCTGCTACGAGGCTTTACAAAGGCACCTGTAGCCAAAGACACTATGATGCCATTGTTGCAATCACAACCTCTCTCTGAGCTCCAACTTCTTGTTGCTAGGATTAGCCAGGGATCACAATATTAAATTTTAGGAATGGCAAATGGTTTTGCCCACACCTGCTTGCTGCAATCACAGTATTTCCTGTCTGAGAGACATAGAGAAAGAGCTGCATGGTGGATAACAAATGAGAAAACAAATATAAATAAGGTCACACTGAGGTATCATTTAATAAATAATCGTGTCAATACAACCCTATATGGCCATGTTTCAACATGAGCCTTTATTGGGTAAATGTAATATCTGTAAAATAAAAACATTTCAAGAAAAAAATTTGGAAACAACCTGTTTCTGTTTTACAGATAATATATATATGCCTGATGAAGGCTCATGCCGAAACATGTCTATGTAGGGTTGTACTGATGTGATTTAACTGTTAAAGGGATCCCTCATTGTGACCTTAACTTATATTGTTTGTTCCATGTGTTTTCTACCACCCTGCTGTCTATGTATGACAGGTGTGGGTATCTATTTTGGACTCTGAGAGACATTTATTTTATAAAGATCCAGTGAATCATATGGATATAAACCCAGTACCAAATAGTATCTCCAGAGATAGCTTTTGCAACTTGATGTCTACAGTGGCATTTTGTGCAGCTTTTAGGTGGGCATCGTGAACTCGAAACAGACAAATAGTATTTTAAAACAGATTATGATAGGATTAAGATCATAAACATTCAAAATAAGTCCACCATGTATATTTTGTTCTAGGTAACTGGCTTATAGATAAATAAAATCTAAGAGCAGAAAAGGTACATAAGTGATCTGGCCTTTCCTTCACTATTTTGCTACTAACAATCTGATATGCTTATCCCATGCTTTCTTAAATTCTGTTACCAGTTTACGTCTGCCTCCTTTGTAAGAACAGTGCTTTTCAAACTTTTTTATTCTGACACACACTTTTTTTGAGTTTGCTCAGTCATGGCAGAACAAGCCAAATGTTCAGTTCTCACCCCATCCTCCACTATCAGGAGGTGAGCAGCACTCTTTATCTGTGTGTGCCTTGTCCTTATGACCCAGAGAAGCAATACTCTTTATCTTTACCTGATAGAGTATTGTAAAAAAAATTGTCTTTGTTTTAAATGTATTAGTAACTTCATGGTGGTGCCCCCATGTCTTTGTACTTTTTGAAAGGATAAGCAATTGATTTGTGTTTACTCATTCCACTCCACTTGAGATTTTATAAACCTCACAGCCATCTCTTCTTTAAGCCAAAGAGGCCTAACTACTTTAGCTTTTCCTCATAAAAAGTCATTCCATTGCATGCAAATCTCTTATACATAGTCACTAAAGATATATTGAAAACCCTACTAGTTGAGGGGCAAGATGGCGGATTGTAGAGACTGAACGCAGTGAGCTTTGCGGCGTCATTGAAGCAGCTCTTCTTACCTCGAGCAGTACTGAAGAAGAAAGGTAAGAATTCGGCTCACTAGTTGGGGTCGGGTTTGGGAAACAAGAGTCAGCTTACTTTGGAGCAAATTGGAGTTTGCCCATGCAAGCATAGTCCTGCAACTTCAGACCGCTTCGGTGGTACTGGTCTGGAGCAGAGCATTAATAGGGTTTCTCTTAGCCCCGAGGAAAGAGCACTGCCCCCGCTACCTGGAAGTGGCTCTGTGGGAGAACGAGGTACACTACCCCGTGGGTGTGGAGATGCTCGCGGTGCTTGGAGCTATGATGGGCTTGCCTCTTGCGAGATCCTCCACTGGGGAACCCGGCAAGGAGTTGGAGCAGAGAGGTATGCTGGGGAGTCATCACTTGGGGGAAGGGTTTGGGCATTCCTGAAGGTGGAGGGTATTGGCTCTACAGTAACTTTGAATGTTCTGTGGGACTCCATTAGGGCCCTGGATGCTTCCCTGAATGTTAATTTGGATAAAGTTGGTGCAAAGGTTGATTCCCTTGTGGAGTCCGTGGGGGTTCACAAGGAAGCTATTGCCTACCTGGTAGCCTGCTTGAAGGGCTAGAACAGCAAGTTGAAGGATTGGGCGAGATTAGAGAGCTTGGTCTAATGGAAGAAGTTGGAGTATTTAGAGAATCGAACCCAAAAGAGCAATGTGAGATTCCTGAGCTTCCCATGTTCACCCTTGTTGAGTCCAGTGGAAATGGTGAAGAAATGTTTGGTGGAAATTTTGGGGTTGGCATCGGATAACTTACCACTAATCTCCAGGAACAAGCAGGAATGTAATCTTCACATATGGGTATCGGTACCGACGGAGCCTGCGCGGGAACGCTCCTCAGCGTCCAATAGGAATGCTTTTGGAAGCATCCCTCAGCCCATGCACGCTGTCTTCACGCCTTTCCAACTGTCCTCCTTCAGTTCTTCGTTTTCCGCGGAGCCGACAGGTCACATTCCCTGTCACCGTAGAAAATTTCTTCTTTAAACTTGCTTTCTTGTGGTCGCGCCTGCCTCCGCACGACACCTACTGGTACCGCCAGTTCTTTTTTCTTTTCTTGAAAAAAAATATATATATATATACATATATACTTCTGAACCGTTTCTCTAAAGAAACTTTTTATTTTTGTTGCTAGGCGCCATTTTGGGCATTAGGCCCCATTTTTCCTAAAAGATGGAAAAAACAGCTAGTGGTTTTAAAAAATGTACTAAGTGTGGCGGTACCATCTTCGTCACTGACACCCATGACTGGCGTCTAAAATGTTTAGGCCCTGACCATTCTCCATATGAGTGTCTCTCTTGTATGGGGATGACTAAAAGAGGAAGACAGAACCGAGCTGCAAAGCTTGGTACCCTCTTTTCTTTGGATGCCAGGTCCATTGCATAGACGTCTTCAAGAGCCTCGTCTTCCTCCCATGGATCTCAGGTAACATAAGAGCCTGTCCTCAAAGGGTAGCTCTCCTTCAAAGCATCGAGAGGCCATTGGCATTGCCCTTGAGGAAACTACACTGGCAAAACAGCCCCGGCGGGAGGCTTCAGCCTCCAAAGCATCAAAGGGGTTCCAGGATGTTCTCGAGGCTTCGACCTCGGCAGAACTACTGGTGCCATACTCTAGGGTTCCGGCCGCTTTTACCGATACCCAGGCATTGGCAGCGTCGATAGACCAGAGATTCCTCGCTATCGAACACAGTCTTGCAGCTCTCCTTACAGCTGGGGTACTGTTGACACTGGCAGTTCAATGGGCACCGGTACCTATGCTGGTACCAGCACTGGTACAGATACCGATAACAGCACTGACGGTACCGGCCCCGGTGGGAATTCTTTCTATGCCGACTTTTTCTGGCATCAACAGATCGGTACTGGACAAACTCGGTACCGACTTCAATCGATACTGAAACCGTGCTTTGCATGAACATCGGGATCAGAGATACTTTGAATCCTCCGATTCCGATGACTCTGATAATTCTGCCGGTACCAGAGTGTTTCTCCCGGAAGACTCCTCTTCTCCCCAATGCAGAATGTCTCTTCCGGAAGACATGTCTTTTCAGGATTATATTCATGATGTGGCCCGAGGCCTTTCAATCATGGTAGTTCCTGAAAAAGAACCTAGAGCAAAGGAATTGGAAATTCTCCAATACCCTAAGGCTCCCAAGGAGGCAGCCACTCTGCCCATTCATGAAATTCTTCATGATTTGATGCTCAGAATGTGAGAGATACCTTTTGACCACATCTCCTCATTCTAGGAGACTCGATACCATGTATCGAGTTCCACCATGTCCTGGTTTTCAAAAGAATCAGCTGCCACACCATTCAATGGTAGTGGAATCAGCCATGTGTAGGATGAAAAGTGCAAAAAGACATGCATCTAATCCTCCAGGTCGTGAATACAGGACTCTTGACGCTTTTGGGCGTCGAACATTTCAGGCTTCCATGCTTTCAGCTATTTTATATATGGGAATGTTCCTCAAAGAGTTCACAGGAGATTTGGAGCTTATGAGCCCCCTTCTCCCTGAAGACAAATGACAAGACTTCCTTACTCTTGTCAAGCATGCTCAAGACGTCTCCAAGTTTGTAAATTGTGCAGCCTTTGACTGCTTTGAATGCATCAGCAGAACCTCTGCTATTGCCATTGGTGCACGTTGGATTGCCTGGCTCCAGGCATCAGACTTGGAGATTTGGGTACAGGATAAATTGGGAAACATCTCTTGCACAGGAGAAAACCTCTTTGGCAAGAATTGGCAGGAAAAGGCTATTGAGATGCATGCTGACAATATCACTTTAGATAGATTGTCAAAATCTACAGCCACTCCAGCCAAAAAGAAACCCTATAAAAAACCCTTTTTCAGCAAAAAGAGGACGTTTTATCCGTCCTATACCCAGCAAGGGCAAGCTCAGGGTCAAGTTGCCCAGAAAGGTCAACAACAACAATCCAGACAAAAGAAGCCAAAAGGCCTTAGAGCTCAACCAACTCCACAGGCCCAGCCCCCTCAAGGACTTTGACTCCTTCATAGAGAACTTAGCCTTCCTGCCTCTGAAAGGTCCAGAACCCCTAAACATTCCAGGCAGGTTGTCATTTTGCCAACAGGTGGCACCCAATAACAGCAGAAAATTGGACTGTCCATTGTGGGAGAGGGGTACAAGCTTCATTTTCACAGTATGCCCCCTCCTACAATCATAAGACAGTTAAATTCCCAAACCTCTACAGACAATCTACTAGATCGAGAGGTCTCAACCCTCCTTGCTCAAGGAGCAATAGAGGAGGTGCCCATTCTTCAAGAGGGTACAGGGTTCTACTCCCCCTATTTTCTTATTCCAAAGAAAACAGGAGGACACAGACCCATTTGAGATCTCAGAGAATTAAACAAATATCTGTTCCGAGAAAAGTTCAAAATGATTTCTCTGGGAACTCTTGTGCCATACCTTCAAAGTCAGGATTGGCTTTGTTCTCTATATCTAAAGGATGCATATACTCGCATTCTGATCCATCCAGATCACAAGAAATTCTTACAATTCCTTTTCAGGGGAAAATATTTCCAATAAAGGGTTCTTCCCTTTGGTCTGGCTTTGGCACCAAGAGTATTCACGAAATGCATGGCAGTAGTAGCTGCATTTCTGCGAACCCTAGGGATATTCGTCTTCCCTTACTTAGACGACTGGCTCATTTGAGCTCCCACGGTTCCAGAAGCCAGCTCCGCGCTGTCTCGCACAATGCGAATCCTTCAATACTTGGGATTGGTCATAAACCTCCCAAAATCCCAACTTGCTCCGTCTCAGTCCCTGAAGTTCATAGGAGCTCATTTAGATACCAGACAGTCAAGGGTTTTTCTCCCACAACCCCGCTGTCTTCGCATAGTACAGCTAGCTTCTCAAGCAGCGTTGAAGTCCTCCCTAACTGCTCGAGAACTACTACAACTATTGGGACATATGGCATCCACAGTTCATGTGGTACCCTATGCTCGTCTTCAAATGTGAGCAGCCCAGTGGACCCTATCCACACAGTGGACACAGGCCACAGGACATCTGTCGGACAAGATATCAAACTCACAACAACTGATTTTGTCCCTCCAATGGTGGCAATCACTGGAAAATCTTCTAGTGGGATCTCCTTTCCAGCAACCCCTATTCCAGGTCACCCTAACAGATGCATCACAGGTGGGATGGGGAGCACACCTGCATCATCTCTCTACTCAGGGTACCTGGACTCCACAGGAGGCTTGTCTTCACATAAACCTCTTGGAACTCAGAGCAATCTATCTAGCTCTTTGAGTATTCCATGCCCAGCTCAGCTACCAGACAGTCCTAGTCCAAACGGACAATCAAGTAGCCATGTTCTACGTAAACAAGCAGAGGGGAACAGGCTGTCTGTCATTATGCAACAAAGCTTTACGACTATGGGCCCTCGCCAGAGAGCATCAAATTCACCTCCTTATGGTATATCTTCCAGGCATTCAAAACCTTTGGGCAGACAAACACAGCCGAGTACTGCTGCCTCATGAATGGTCTCTCCACCTAGACCAGGTGGCCAAGATATTTCAAATCTGGGGAACCCCAGACATAGACCTATTTGCAAGTCCACTGAATGCCAAATTTCCCCGGTTCTGTTCCAGATTTCCGGCTCAAAATTGCCTGGCAAGGGACGCCTTCCTTCTTCACTGGGGTCACGACTTCCTCTGTCTTCCCACACATTCCCCTTATCCCCAAAACACTCTTCAAGCTTCAGAGAGACAGAGGTCGTATGATCCTCATAGCGCCACGGTGGCCACGCCAAACGTGGTATCCCCTGCATCTACATCTCTCTCAAGCTGCACCTCTGGAGTTAGGCTATACTCCAGATCTCCTCTCCCAAGAGAGTGGGATGCTATGGCACCTGAATTCCTAGTCCCTGCATCTCAGGGCCTGGTTGCTGAAAGCTTAGACCTTCAGGATCTCAACCTTTCCCAACAGGTAAAGGATATCCTTCAGGCTTCTAGAAAACCTTCTACAAGACGCTCTTACGCTTTCAAGTGGAAACGTTTTACTATATGGTGTTCACAGAAGGGGTTAAACCCCCTTATGATACCTTTGGAATTGATACTAGAGTATCTACTTCATTTATCAAATTCTGGTCTAAAGACCAATTCAGTAAGAGTCCATCTTAGTGCAATTGCAGTTTCCTATAAGCCTCTAAATGGACAACCAATTTCCTCTCATCCACTCATATCAAGATTTATGAGAGGTCTTCTATTAACAAAACCTCCCATCAAGCCACCACCGGTGGCATGGGATTTAAACCTAGTTCTCGGGCAGCTCATGAAACTGCCTTTTGAACCTTTAGCTACTACAACCCTAAAGCTTTTGTCCTGGAAGTTCATCTTCCTAATTGCAATCACCTCTGCACGTTGCATTAGTGAATTGCAAGCTTTAGTGGCTGATCCTTCTTATACTAGGTTTCACCATGATAAGGTTGTTCTCAGAACTCATCCACACTTTATGCCAAAGGTGGTTTCGCCTTTTCATTTAAATCAATCAATTTATCTTCCTGTATTCTTTCTGAGGCCTCATGCCTCTAATGCAGAAAGGAACCTTCATACTTTGTAGGTAAAAAGCCAAGGCTCTTTTACAATCCAAACAATACAGCACCATAGAAAGTCATCTCAATTTTTTATTGCTTTTGATTCTAGTCATTTGGGACTTCCAGTCTCCAAGAGAACTTCATCCAAATGGATTGCACAATGCATATCCTTTGCTTATGAGAGTAAGAGTCTTCCACTTCAAGGTCATGTCACAGATCATAATGTGAGAGCCATGGCAGCCTCTATGGCTAACCTTCACTTTGTGTCTATTGATGACATTTGTCGAGCAGCCACCTGGGCCTCGGTACACACCTTTACAGCCCACTACTGCCTAGATAAAGCCTCCCGTCGGGATGCCTTCTTTGGCCAAGCTGTTCTTCAAAATCTCTTTCAGACCTAATTCAACTCCTACCCACCAACCCTGGTGGGGATGCCAGAGATCCATGGGAGGAAGCATGGCCCACCTTACTATAGGTGGCAGCTTCCTGGGGCTGTCTCCCTGGCATCTTCAGCTAGGGAGTCCCCATATGTGAAGACTACATTCTTGCTTGTTCCTGGAGATAGCATAGTTACTCACCTGTGACAAGTGATCTCCAGGAACAGCAGGAATTTAGTCTTCACAACCCACCCACCCCCTTAGGAGTTGTCTCTATTTCTCTGTCTCTTTCCTCTCTTCCTCTATCCTTTCACTCAGCTGCAAACTTAACTGAAGAGGGACAGTTGGAAAGGCGGGAAGGCAGCGCGCATGTGCTGATGGATGCTCCCAAAAGCGTTCCTATTGGACGCTGGGGAGCGTTCCCATGCAGGCTCCGTCGGTACCGACGATACCCATATGTAAAGACTAAATTCCTGCTGTTACCAGCGATCACCTGTTACAGGTGAGTTAACTACGCTTTACCCGTGCATGTCATTTGTTGTTGGCCAGTGGTACAATTGATGCAGGGGGGGCCCCAAAGAGCAACAAGATCAACTGGACTTAACTGGGTTTCTGGAAAGTTCTTTGGAATTGGTGACCACTTGCTGTACTATGGTGGTGATATTCGCCTTTGGACATGATAGGAACTCTGTTTTGCATCTTTACTTCAGACATATACAGTAAATTAACTTTTCTTTGATGCTTCTATTTGTATTTTTCCTGATATTTCTAAGGCCACCCAAGCAAGGCATAGGGAATTCCTGGCTCTTTGGCTGAGGGTTCTAGCCTTGGATGGTTCTTAGGCTTTAAAATTTTCTTGTTATATAAATATTGAAGCAAAAAATTATTTCTTTGAGCCAAAGCAGCTCTTGAATTTTCTAATTTCATGTGAATTGAAGGTGAGGACTTTTCCTAAGGTCTCATAGTTGTGCATTCTGGCTATTATAGAACATTCTTTTGTCTCAGATGTAATATATATATATTTTTTTACCTGAGATTTTTTTTCTTCTTGCCTCCAAATTTATTGTGGTCGAAATGACTATTTGTAAGTGTAGTTTTCCTTTTATTAGTTTTTGTTTGATTACTTTGTCCTTTTTTTCCTTGTCTATTACAAGAAATATTACCTGTTTTTCTTTTTTAAAACTGAGTCGGGGCTGGTAGGGGTTTGGCAGCATGTGTGTGGCTCCCATTGCTGTTGTCGGTGAAGAAGAGTGCAATTGCCAGTGGAGAATTATGCCCCCTGCCCTGACATCAGCGGGCTCCCACCTTGCCCAATATATTACTGCTGCTTGCTGTGCGACCATTGGCGCATGACTGAAGGGACATTGTATTTGTCCTTCTCTGTATCTTTTCTAATTCTACTATATATCTCTTTTGAGATGTACAGACCAGAATTGTACCCAATACCCTAGATGTCGTTGCACCATGGAGCAATACAGAGGCATTATGCTATTATTTTTTATTCTTTCTTTTCCTAATTCTAATATTTGCTTTCTTAGTTGCCACCACACACTGAGCAAATTTCAACGTATTGTCTATGATGACGCTTAGACCCTTTTCTTGGGTGGTGACTCATAATGTAGAATCTAGCATTTTGTAGCTATAATTGTTCTTCCCTATGTGCATCACGTCGCATTTGTCCATGTTAAATTTCATCTGCCATTTGGATGCCCTGTCTTCCAATCTTGCAAAGTCTTCCTGCAGTTTCTTTGTATATGATTTAACAGTTTTGAATAATTTTGTCTCATCTGATAATTTTATCATAGCACTCCTTGTGGCCTTGGGCAAGTCACTTAACCCAGGCACAAGGAGAGCAGTTAGCTCTTGCTGATCCAACAGGAAACAGTGAGGCAAGAGATTGGATGAACACAGGTGCCTTTATTGGTGGTCCCCTACGCGTTACGGCCGAAGCCTTCCTCAGGGGGATACAAAGGTTTAGCGTTGATTCATCACAATTGATCAAGTGCAGTATTACAATAGGTACCAGTTCATAGGCCAAATTGAACCCTCTCTCCTGCAGTGCCTTTGTATCCCCCTGAGGAAGGCTTCGGCCGTAACATGTAGGGGACCACCAATAA
This sequence comes from Ichthyophis bannanicus, assembly GCA_033557465.1. NCBI lineage: Eukaryota > Metazoa > Chordata > Amphibia > Gymnophiona > Ichthyophiidae > Ichthyophis > Ichthyophis bannanicus. Next base: position 674,080,778 of record CM066032.1, on the reverse strand, counting down.
AGGCACCTGTGTTCATCCAATCTCTTGCCTCACTGTTTCCTCAAGTCACTTAACCCTCCATTGCACAGAAGAATCCAGTCAGTGTGCCTGTTTAATGAAAGAGCTCAGAGAGGTTCTTACAGGGCCATCAAAGTATGTATTCAACAGATTCTTGGAAAGAGGAGAGGTTCCTCAGGACTGGAGAATGGCTGATGTCGTACCTCTACACAAAAGTGGTGACAGGGAAGAAGTGTCAAACTACAGACCCGTGAGCCTTACCTCGGTGGTGGGAAAAGTAATGATGGCGCTCCTGAAAGAGCGAATAGTGAACTTTCTCAAAACCAACAGGTTGCAAGAGCCGAGGCAACATGGTTTTACTGAAGGATGGTCTTGCCAAACAAATATGATTGAGTTCTTTGACTGGGTGACCAAGGAACTAGATCAGGGGCATGCGATGGATTTCAGCAAAGCCTTTGATACTGTTTCTCATAGGAGGCTTGTCAATAAACTCAGTAGCTTGGGGATGGGTCCCAAGAAGGTAAACTGGATTAGAAATTGGTTGACTGACAGACGACAGAAGGTGATGGTACATGGAGCTCCCTCGGATGAAAGGAAGGTGATTAGCGGGGTGCCCCAGTGTTCGGTCCTGGGCCTGGCACTGTTCAATGTATTTGTGAGTGATATTGCTGAAGGACTGAATGGAAAAGTCTGTCTTTTTGCAGATGACACAACAATTTGCACCAGAGTGGACTCCCCGAGGGAGTGGATAACATGAGGAAAGATCTGCAAAAGCTGGAAGAATGGTCTAATGCTTGGCAATTACGATTTAATGCGAAAAAGTGCAGTGTCATGTCCTTAGGTAGCAGAAATCCAAGGGAAATGTATGCAATAGGGGGCAAGAGGTTGGTGTGCATTGTTCAGGAGAAAGACCTTGGTGTGATTATGTCTGATAATCTCAAGGTAGCAAAACAGTGTGACAAGGCGGAGGCAAAAGCCAGGAGGATGTTGGGCTGCATACAAAAAGGAATTACCAGCAGAAAGGAAGAGGTACTTATGCCACTGTACAGGTCACTGGTGAGGCCTCACTTGGAATACTGTGTTCAGTTTTGGATACCATATCTTGCAAAAGATGTAAAAAGACTGGAAACTGTTCAGAGAAAGGCGACAAAAATGATTTGGAGCCTGCATAAGAAACTTTATGAGAAGAGACTTGAAGACCTAAATATGTACACTTTGGCAGAGAGGAGGGATAGGGGAGATATGATTCAGATCTTTAAATACTTAGAGGAACGATGAACAAACAAACCTCTCCCAAAGACGGGGAAGCTGCAAAACTAGAGGGCATAACATGAAGCTGCAAGGTGGAAAATTGAAAGGCAATGTCAGGAAATATTTCCTTTCACTGAAAGGGTGGTGGATGCTTGGAATGCTCTCCTGATGGAAGTGGTGGGGGAAAACACGGCGACTGAATTCAAAACAGCATGGGACAAGCACAGCGGATCCCTTTACAGCAACAGGATAAAAACAAAATAAACTGAACCATCTAACTTCTCAACAAATAGGGGTGTCCTACATGGAGTGGTGGGTCCATCCCTAAACAAAGATATGGGGAGGGGTGGCCTGCACAAAGCGACAGGTGCACCTACTCTTGCCATATTGCTGGGCAGACTGGATGGACCATGCTGGTCTTTATCTGCTGTCATTTACTATGTTACAATATAAACCGCTTTGACTAAATGGTAAAGCGGTATAAAAAAAACTGTTAAATACATTGTTCCCATTTCTAGATCATTTATAAATGTTAAAAAGCACTGGTCCCACTACAGAACACTGGGTTATTCCACTAATTCACCTTCTGCAAAATTGGCCATTTAATCTTACTCTGTTTTCTGTCAATTAACCAATTCCCATTCCACTGCAGTATACTGCCTCCTATTTCATGGGTTTTTAATTTCCTCAGGAGTCTCTCATGAATGACTTTGGGGGTCATTTTAAAAGTCTTAATCATGATTTGGATGTTCAAAGACGTGCACGTGGATGTCGAAATCATGGAGATGTCTCCAGTCGTTTTACAAATTACTTTTAGGGACGTCTCCGGTGTGGAGATGTCCAAGTAGCAGAGGGCGTGATGGAGTCATGTCTCGGGGGGTGCAATGAACTTAAGACGTCTTCTTTCAATTTCAGAAATGTCAGGGGCAACTGCAGGTATGTCCATGTTTAAACCTTCTCCAGACACAAATGGGCATCAGGAAAGTGCTTGCTGTGGCCTTAAAACATCCAAAGGGGGTAGAGAAAATGGAGAATTAAGTGACTAGCCTAAGATCACAAAGGCCCACATACCTTGCTGGACAGACTAGATGGACCATGCTGGTCTTTATCTGCCGTCATACTCGTATACTATGTTACTGGGATTTGAACTCTAGTCACTCTGCTCCTAACCCACTACTTTAACCATTAGGCAATTAGATATCCCTGTTCTGAAATGCTATTATTGGGACATTTAAGTAAATGTCTCCATAAATGTCTGTATCTGACTCGTCCACATTTCTGAAATCATGCCTGAACTTGCACATGCCTGTCTCTTTTTCAGACATTCTGGCTTTGACAACCCAAATTGCACTTGGATGTCCACTGTAAAATGTGCCTTTTTGTCAAACACTTTATGAAAATCCAGATACCTATATCAACTGTCTTAACCTTTGTCTCCATGTTTATTCGCACCTTCAAACAAATGTAGCAAATTGGTGAAGCAAGGCTTTCCTTGGCTAAATCCTTGTTGGCTTTGTCCTATTAAACCATGACTTATCTATATGTTCTGTAATTTTGTTCTTAGTTTCTACCTCTTTGCCTGGCAATGACTTAAGACTTACCAGAATTGCTTAGACAAAATTTATTGATATGATTAGTAAGGGACATGATACATATAGTGTACAGCCTTTGTTTTTACTCAGTTAATAGGGTTTGCAATGCAAATGTAATGTGTACCTTTGAGTCACACTGACTCCTGGCGACCCAGCAGCTCCTGGATTTTCTTGGCAGTGTGACTGGAAGTAGATTTACCAGACCTTTCTTCTGAGACAATGGAGAGTTAAATGACTTGTCCAAGGCCACAAGGAGTGCTAAGAGAATCAGACCCTGGTCTCTTGGTTTCCAAGCGAGTCTTCTGATCACTAGGAGCACAATCCCCAAACATGCATGTCTGGGCCGTGAGCATGTGTAAATAAGATGTGCATCTTCTGATGTGAATTCCAGATCGGCATGCCCAGACACACACATGAAACCAGAATCGAGGTGGAAATGCCCAGGGCGCCAAACCATCTAAACCAAACCATCTATCACAAAATGTCTAAACCATGCCTGTTATGCAAAATGTTGGACCTGTGTCCGCTGTTGCCCCTGACATCCATGTGTAAGTCTGAAAATGCCCCCCCCCCTCCTCCAGAGCCAGCACGTGAAACAGGAAATCCATAGCACACATCTGTGAGCATGGCTACCAGGCAGCCAATTTTTACAGAGCAGGAGACCCAACACTTGTGCAAACTGGTGCTGAAGAATGGGTGTGCTGCTGCCAACAGGCCCCTGCAGACCTGCACATGCAGGGGCTGGGAGAGAATCTGCAGCACCCTAGCATAGTAAGTACAAACATGGCAGAATACACATGGGGAGAGGTTGCAGAAGGCTGGCCGCACTGTAGGGGGCCTGAACATAGCACACACATAAGAGAATACAAGGTACAGCCAGGAAAGGAGTGTACACTAAGCCCATAATACATAAGAAATGCAACCACAGAATGGAAGTACACAGGAATAGACAGAACCATGCCAGGCACAAAGTGAGGGACAGAGACTAGCCTTGGGAATGATGTGTAATGAGTAAAGAGGTACCACAGCCCATGCAAAAGTGGACTGGCATGCCTGTAGAGGCACAACTGAAGGGCAGATTGCAGTGACGGCAACAAAACAGGACAACCAAAGATGGGCACAAGGAAGCATGAGACCCCATTAGGAAGGCCCCCAAGATGGGCAATGAAATAGGTGTCCATGCGGACAGCAATAAAAAATACCCTGCTAAGTGTGTGCTGCTGGCCAAGACATCAAGTAGAGTGCGAAGGCATCCCAAGGAAAGGATTGGGGAGTGAAACCCTGGACAAGAGTAATTACATTAACAGCAGACTGTCCAGATCACACCATCATGTTGTCACGGTGCAGAACACAGTAAATGATACCTACAAATATCTGTCTAGCAGGGACTGTGACAACCAAGAGCATACATCAACATATTGCACCTGAGTGCAACTTTATCTGAGCCCCCGATGGAAAGGCAAACCTTACCAAAAAAAATAAAATATATGCCATGGTTTGATGCCAAGGAGGGTGAAGGGACAGCACCAAAGCCACAAGGCATATCATTGGGATTTGAATCCAGTACCCTTCGGTCAGAATAGCAGTGCACCATCCAATGCGCTACGCTGCCACTCAGTAAGAGTGCTGTAGTGGGTGCAAATCATGCTGTCACATATGAAGGAGGATACATGGGAATCTGAATAGGGATAGGGAAGAGGGCAATAGATGGTAAAGGAGATGGAAGGATACCCACATGATAAAAGGTAGCACATGCCCAGGGACGCTCAGTGTGGAAAACAGATGACAGAGGGGAGATATGATGCAGGGCCAAACTCAGTACATATAATAGATAGACATGGTTAACGTGTGGTTCCCAAGTGCATATGATGAGCTGCTCCAGTGTGTAATAAAAATGGATGACCGGAAGTAGATTGGCAGTCCCTCTCCACGGAAGCCATCTAGGAGGTGAATTAAAGGGCTAAACTCCCAATGACCACCTGCAGGAGCCAAACCTACAGCTCCTGGGTACTAGGCAGTTTTTCCTGCCCCTAGGCTATTCCTCCATTCTGTGTGAGAACACCATCCAAATGTATAAGGACCAATGGACATGCAACATAGTAACACAGCAATGCCTTCAAAACGAAGAGGTGAAAGACACGTATCTTGCTGGTGTGTCCACAATGCTGTATCCCTTGGTATCAGTGCTGTACACTGCAGCATGGTAATGTACGTTATACAGGAACAGTCAGAACTCTGATCTCTGAGGCAATGGATGGTCAACAGACCTGCCTAAGGACACAAGGAGTGTCATTGTGAAATGAACCCAGATCCCCTGGTGTCCAAGCCACTGCTCTAACCAGTAGGATAGGCCAACCCCCCCCCCTTGTCATCTGTAATCAATGTGTAATCCACTGCTGGAATAAGTATCTGGAAGAGGATGCACACACAGCAGGTGTAGCTGGCTGGAAAAGGAGCCCAGGCCACATAATCAGAGGTAAGGTCCCCAAACAAGCACTATAGAGGACAGGGGGATTCCAGTCTCCACCCAGTCTCAAGAATGTGTAGGTGCCAAGTAGGTGTGACATGGAGTGGCCACTAGGAGACAGGATACCGTTTGTGATGCACTGTGGGCACATCCTATATAGCAGAACACATGTCCTCATGCTGGTGTATGTGTGTCTCCTCTCCACAGATGCTTCTACATTCTCAGGGATACAGAGACCTATTGAGTGCGCTATTGGACCATCTGGCGCAACAGGCCAGGATTACTCCACCGGATAATCAATGGATTGAGGCAGAGCAAGGTGAGTGATTTTGCTGTGATCAAGGCCAGGTGAGAGCCAGCTACACACAAACCACAGATGCCTATGACCAGTACCGCTATCTCACATGCCTCAATACTGAGCTACAAGGGACATGCAGTGCTGCACCCAGAGATATCACATATTTCTAGTGCCCAGCAGAGATGACAATCCACCCAAAACCAAGAACAGAGTACCACAAGGTCACCGAGTGTGGTAGGAGATACACAAGTACTGCACATGAGAGAGGGGAGTATATGCACACCCCAGCAGCTGGGAAGAGCCAAGCCTGCAGTCTTGCCCTGTAGTTGGGTTATAAGGCCAGAGAAGAAGTGTGACTCACAATGGTACAGTGTCCCAGGCCTATGGAGCAGCCTGGTGTAATGTAGAAACTCAGGTGGCATTAGCAGAGAAGGGCACTGAGAAAAAAAGGTGTTCCACAAGTAAGTGGCCCCCAAGATACATAGTACACATACATCAGAGTGTGAAGACATAGATGAGCAGTACACAGCATGCAATATAGTCTCATATGAAAAATATGAATATGATCCTGAAAATGAACATGCGGCACCAATGTCATAGCAGCTGGAAGGTCACAGGAGTGATGCAGCACATGGGCCTGGTGCAAGGGGGCGGGGAGGGTCACACTGGTCGAGATGCAACCTGTCCAACCAGTTTTGTGGCCAGCAGGCATGCACACCCAGTGCAACCCCCTCATATTGGTCCCCTCTGGGAAACTGCCTATGTTGTCTGTCAAGAAATCTGCATGTCCCCATACTGACATCTGCTACCGGTCACATTCTGGATCCTCCCCTGTCACCCCTAGACAACTGAAGGCTCCCCCTGCCCTGTCACCCCTGGGCCACCCGTGGGTAGAATATTCCTGTGTCCATGTAACCCGTTCGGCCTGTTTGTCCACTGCTTCATCATCCTTGGCTACCTCCCTTGCCCCATAGCCTGCTGCCCTCTCTGCGGCAATTGCATTCCCCGGAACAATTACTCTCTTAGGTCTCCACCTCTCCCGCCAATGTCTCCACTCCTCATGGTGACACCCAGGTGTTCCTTTTGCGTTCAACATGTAATGAGTCCTATGCTGGATTTGTCCCCTTCTCCGTGCCACAAGCTATCTGACCCTTCCCAACCCTGGTATGACCTTTACCTCCCATCTCCAAGGACACATCTGTGCTACGCAGAGTGGCAATGAGCCAAGCACCCATTGGCAGCAGTGCCTCAGTGTGTCTGGGACCAGCGCTGTCTGCACTGCCCTTGTGGCAATGCTGGCCAAATGGTCATGCTATTATTGCATTTCCCCTGATCACAATAGCACCTACCAAGTGGAACATACCAATTGACCTGACCATGGGAACTGCATCGGGTGTCCATATAAGAGTGGGATACACTTGTATCTGCTAAACATCAGGCATATGTATAGCACGGACAATCAAGCTCCATCTAACCAGAATGTTGTCCCTTAACATAGCATGCATGCCTGTAGCAGTAGGTAATGTGAACCTATATAGCTCCTAAATACAGCTGTACCAGAGGACAGCCCACCACTAGCATCTCAAATGGCAGAGGGGGAAGAGGCAACTACACCTTGGGAACACACCCCTATGAGCCCCAGCAGCAGCAGTGAGGGCAGCAGGGTTACCACCCAGGCCACCACAAGCCCTGGCAGCCCAGTAGTGCTGTCCAGCCCCTCCCCTTCGGAGGGGGAGGAGGAAGAAGAACAGGAAGTGGAGCTGATGGTGATGGAGGTGACCCAAAGCCCTGGAAGTAAGGGTCTGGATAGCACCTAGCAGTAGAGGGGTGCATACCCTGGAGGAGAGGGAGATAATAGTGGAGGTGGAGCACCTGGAGGAGGGGGGAGGTCCAGGAGGGGATGGATCCCCATGAGGAGAGGGTGTTGGCTGAAGATTATTGGTGGGGTGAGGGGGGGGGGAGGTGAGGGGACAGGGACTGGGCTGGTGAAGGTGATGAGAGAGGGTGAGGTGGCAGGGATAGTCCAGGGGAGAGAGTGATGGGAGGAGGGGAAGGCAGAAGGCACAGGGCAGGAAGAGGAGGGGGAGGCGGAGGGCACAGAGTATGGGCAGTGGGAGGGTGAGCTGTGGCCCCTGGTGACCCCCCCCCCCCCCCAGCTGTGGTGTAGCACCCCAAGGGAGCCATTGGCCAGTGAGGCCCTGCTGAACCAAATGTCCTTTGAGCGCATGCTGCAGCAGGGCTTTGCAGCCCTGGTCTGGCCAATGGACCTCATGGTGAGGCACACTGAGGGCCTGGGAGTGCATGGTCTGCAAGAGGAGCTGCATGGCGTGAGGGAGGCTGTGGTCCACCTCTTGCAGATGTGCATGGAATGGCAGGAAGCATATTAATGGATTGAAGAAATGAGGGGACTTTTCAGATAAGTTGTTGTTCATTTAAATTACCCTGATGCAGAAGAGTGTTAATTCTTCGAAACGTGGTAGCAGTGATCGGTAACAAGAAATGATGCATAGTAACATAGTCTTGTATTAAATATAGGAGGAACATGTGAAGTACAGCTATGATTTTTATCATGCCTGTTTTTTAGCTGCTTAAATTAAAAAAAAAAAAGTAGTAAAGTAAAATGGACTGGTAATATTGAGACCAACTTTTTATGGTGGCCTTGAGAGAATTAGAAGTCCAACAAAAATTTAATTTCTGTGGAGGTCAAAAACATCTGAATAACAGGATTGTTGTGGATTTCACTAAAGTGGATTGTTAATTCCTGTGTAGGATCCAAGCAGAGGAAAATTGTCTATCTGGCAAACTTGTTGAGCCTTTTTGAGGTAACAGGTCAGCTTGTCCTTTTTTTGCCCTCATTGTTTCTTACATCTGTGGATGTTAGGTTCAGTGGGTCCCCATGCCCACCCTCTCGTGATTCTGGGACATCCACGTTCAGGCAGCAGAAACATCTCAAATGAACACAGGCCCATTAAATACCTGATTCTGATCTACCTGCAGTCCAGGAATCGGAGATGTTTCTGGCGTGGCGCGAACAACACATCTGGGGAAACACGGGCCCACGCTGCTATAGTTAAACATGGGTATATGTAGCAAACGGCCTGTACGTGCTCGTGCTCACTGTATTCTGGAATGTTATACGTGTCCAATGCTGCCCATCTCCGTGTGGCCACGCCTCCGCTGTTTAAAATGTACATTTCCCAAGCTGATGCTTACACTGACAGTATTGTAGTCATGCAAACAAGACATGAATACTGTTGAAATAGTCCCGTTTGCATGAACAGACCTATGTACACTTGTCTGTGGCATGCCCAGAACAGTACAAGGTTATCTACGTGCACTAGGGCTACTGTAACAGCAAGTGGAATGTGAGATTTATTTATTTTTTTTAGTGTACACTTGTATCCCGCTACTTCCAGCGATCAGCAGCGGTTTTCTATACATAAGGGTGAGGCTGTACAGGCCAGAATTAGAGCATACAGTATGATTGCAGGGATGGGTAATAGTCACATCAAATGGTTACAGATTTACATTTGATTTCTTGAGGGCGGGTTTACATATATACATAAATTACATAATTACAGGACGCATTTCTTGTTGATATTATTATTTTCAATGGGTATATTGCTTGAAAAGCATTACGTCGCTCTGCCTAGGTTAGGTTGTAATGAGACTGAAAGAGGTGAGTCTTAAGCTTTTTCCTGAAGTCCTTCAAGTCTTTGTCCTGACAGCAAAACATACATGGCATTTTCAGGACACCTTATAGGTATTCCTATGGTGGATATCTCTGCAGACAATATTTGCAATGCCAAGTATGGGCCAGAAAAGACCAAGATGGGTCCCTATAGCTGCATGTCAATACATATCCCTGTCAATAACAGGGACCCATCAGGATGAGGACATGCTGCCAAACAATGAAGACAATCAAAAAGGTACCAGCCAAATCAGAAATTGAACCGAGCTGGCCCCAGATTCTTGAACTGGTTTCTATCTCAAAACCAGTTCACTATCTCTCTCATTCAGTCACAAAGGGGGAGGGGAATAGCCTCAGTACAAGGGTTGGGGGTTGCACTTGCGGTAAGCATACACCGCGGCATCACATCCAATATAATAACCCTTATTATCATTCATAGGCCACCAAGATTATTTTTACAACTTTTAAATGCATTTAAAACTTGAAAAACGTAGCTTGAATAGACGTGAATCCCTGAATCCTCAGGACCAGAGATGCTGCCTGACCCTCGGTCACCGACTCTAGTTTCACCCACAATTCTTTTAGGGGCTGCCTCAGGACAGATCAAGACAGCATCTTTTCTCTGCTTTCTGACTTAGTGGTGTGAGAGTTGTTTGGAGTTTTTGTATTTACAGTGAAAACATGAGCAACTCCAGACCTCAAAGACTTCAGAAAACAACTGAAAACCATGCTGTTCATAGAGCACTATGGTCACATCACATAACCTAAGAGAATGGATAACAGCACTCCAATCCTCCCAAACAACTGAATATATATAAAATATGATTCTAGCACCACTGTAAATAGCCCACCCTGTATATAGCTCAAACAAATCAAGCACCCAACACATCCCTCACACAACTAAGTTTTATCCTCACTGCATGTACAACACACACACTTTACCTGATTGCTTGCTGTGATACCACCTTGATTATTAAGATAAGGCGGTTTAGAAATACTGTTAAATAAATAAATAAATAAATGAGCAATACAGGCCTATATGCACCATCACCTTTCCTTCCAAATGTGCACAATGTTAGGGACCTCTGATGGTGCGTTTGGATATGTAGTCGTGCTGTGTGCACTGCAGCATGACCCCACTCTGAGGGGCCTCCCACTGTTGACAGGGACATGCCCTGCTATGTTGCTGCAGAGCAACTTGTCAGAATATACTGCCCATTCACACTGGCACCTGGTGATGCTGTGGTCAGCCCTACGGTCCAGGTACTGTCCAGGCATACATGTCCCCCCAGATTTATGGATCAGCATACCAGGGCTTCTCCTGCAGCCCACATACATCCAATACACAAACGCTTGCTTGCAGTCACAGATAACATGTCTCTGCCACAACCATGCCCTGCACCTGTACACAACTGCTGCTACTACATACTTCCATGGCGTCTTGGGACTACACATCAGATCTGCATTTCTCAGCCAAACACATAACATCCCAACAGCTATGTTCCCATTTCTCCAAAGATTTTGTTGGGGAGGCCTTGCATAGTCTCTTTGGCACATACAGCCCATGCCAGAATAGACACTATTGCAGTGCTTTACATTTCTGTCGGTGTTATTTACTGTTACTTTACCTTACAAACATCCCTCACCTGTGCATTCTATTCCTCACTCCTGCATCTTGTGCTCTTCCAGACAGCAGACACACCAGATCAATACAGACTTGTCATAGCCATTCATCTCTATGGGGACGCATTGGGGTTAGGAGTAGGGATTTTCTAAGTCCAGCCCTTATTCCACATTTCAGCAGGTATAACGTGGATGTATGGGTGACATTCCAGGGATGTGCATGGGCCTTTCCTGGATACGCTTTCTACATCTCTGTGCATGACCATGCCCCTATTCTGCCCCCTCCTGCCTTACGTTCTGAAATCCCTGTTTTGCTGCCATGTACATGCAGGGCTGCCTGATTTCAGACTATGGATCTAGACATTTTTGAATGAAACACATCTGTCCAGCATGTATACAGGGCTTATTCGTGTGCCAGATTGACCTCTTAGGCTACTCCTCTACTCCTAATAGGTTTTAAGCCAACATAAAAATAAATAAGTGGCAGTTCGAATCTTCTTTTGCTTGGTGTTAGCACATACCATATGCTGTAAAATGTTATCAAGTGCATAGGCTTATTCAATTAAAATATCAACGTTCATCAGCTTAAGATTCACTCATAATAAAACTGCTCACTCATAGCCATATCGTGGTTAGATTTCTATACGCACATGGGCCAATATTTAGTAAAGTATCTGAGGAATGATTTGAAATGTTTAGATGTTTCAAATTATTCACGTATTCAGCAGCAGTATGCATATATCTAAGAACATAAGAAATGCCATACTGGGTCAGACCAAGGTCCATCAAGCCCAGTATCCTGTTTCCAACAGTGAGCAATCCAGGTCACAAGTACCTGTCAGGTTCCCAAAAGGTAAACTGATTCCATGCTGCATGTTCCGGGGTAAGCAATGCATTTCCCTGGTCCTCTTCAATAATGATTTATGGACTTTTCCTTCAGGAACTTGTCCAACTTTTGTTAAACCCAGCTACACTAACAGCTTTTGCCACATCCTCTGTAACGAATTCCAGATTGGATTATGTGTTGAGTGAAAAAATGTTTTCTAATGCTGCTGAATGTGATTAGTTTAAATTATATGTATACTTTTACATACCTCGTATAAGTGCTGAATATCAGGGCATCTACATATAAGGTGTAAACATAAGGCCTCATATTGGTGCTTTACATGTTATACCTGGTTTTGCATGTCCAAGCTGCGTGTAAAATTTCTGTATGTAGGAGCTGAACTTAAGAATACAGGAGTGGTGACCTCGATTAGACACACTTGGCAACAGCTGAATCGGTATTGGGAGGCGCCCTGGGAGGTTTCTAGCTGGTTGCCTCTCCGAGGGAATGTCCATTTCCCCCCGGGATCCGACACGGCGATATTTCGCGATTGGTGGACGCGGGGTATAAGGATGGTGGGTCACCTGGTGGAACCCTCGGGATGCTGTAAGTCTTTCTTGGCCCTGAGCCGGGAGTATGATTTGCCTCCACGGCACTGCTTCGCCTACATGCAAGTCGCCCACTATGTGGCCTCACTGCCAAGAGAAGCTTTGCATTCTGATCGATCGGCCAGAATTGTGGACTTCTTTGGGTTGGGGGAGGATATGGCCCCATCCATTTCCCAGTTGAAGAGCCGCTTGGATTGTTATAGGGGCCTACCTGACTATCGGGGGATTGAGTTGGCCTGGGCCCTTGAACTGGGTGAACAAGTGGCTCCGGGGTTGATTGGTAAAGCTTTGAAACGAATAGTTGATGTGGCCTATGGGGCCCGTTGGAGAGCGATCCAATTCAAATGTGTGACTCTAGCTCATTTTTCACCACGGCGGGCTCTTCGGAGTCGGCTGGAGACGGATGGTAGCTGCCCTCGCTGTAAAGAGCCCTTGGCGACGTTACTACATATGTGGTGGGGCTGTCGTCGATTGAGACCTTACTGGGAGAGAATACGGGCTTTTCTTAGTCGGTTATTGCAGAAGCGGGTTCGTTGGTCGGGCCGCTTCGTAGTTTTGGATCAACTAGCGGCCCCAGTGCCGGTCAAGGCCGGGGAACGCCTACTTCTGAGGAAGGCTTGTCTAGCGGGGAAGGGGCCGATTCTTCGATTATGGAGAGATCCCCGACCACCTACTGTCACGGAATGGCGAAATAATCTTCACCATTTAATGCTGCTGGAGCGTTGGCTGGTAAGGGGCAATGTTAAGTGCTGGACAGTGTTCATGTCAGTCTGGGAACCTTATATACAGCAACTGGGGGCACGTAGCCGTAATGAAATCCTTCAGTTGGGGTTTTGAATGGCGGGTGGGGGGGAGTGTGCTGCCCCTCTTCCTTAGGTTAGTTGCTGGAGTGTGGGGGGGAGGGGGGGAGGGGTGGGGGGGGATAGGATGCTATTTTATGAAAACTGACACCAAGTGTATTGTTATGTTGTCTCCTGGAGGGGATAAGAGTGCACCCCTCGTGGAGACCTGGTTATTTGTTAATTAATTAATTGTTTTCCTTTAATTGTTTCTCATTTCCTTGTTTGTATTTCTTGGTGGATTAAAATAAAGTATATAAAAAAAAAGAATCTAAGGGGCTTGTTTACAAAGCCGCGGTAGCGGCTTCCGCCCGATATCGGAGCCGCGCTCCCATTGAATTCACAAAGCCACGGTAGCAGCTTCCGCCCGATATCGGAGCCACGGCCCCATTGAATACAAGCCCCTAAGAGTGCTTAACTTTCCCTGTATAAGCTTATTGTCTGCACAAATATTGTTTAGAAAATATTTGAAAGATGTGCTTCTCCTTCCTACTGCAGACTCTCTCGAGATTAATAAGTGCTATTATATTTTTTCTAAAGTTTCACAGGTGAATGCAGTGGGAGGGGAATTGGATGTCCTTGAGGAAATGAATACCTTTGATTTAACTGCTTTTTTAGAGGATACTCACAATGTTATTTCTACTAGGGTCACGTTGTTAGTGACCCTAGTTTCTGAGGAGGATAAAATAGCTATTCTTAAAGCTTATTTTAGAAAAAAGATATTGCTTATTGTGATGAAAAATTGACCACCTTTCCAGATGTTTGACGTGTAACACAAGTAAGGAGCAAGTCTTTCCTTGCTCTTATGGCTAGGATACTTGCTTTGGGAGCTACTTTTTTCTTGCGATATCCATGCAAGGGCTTGGTTTCTTTTGGGCAAGATAAATATGTTTTTCTGTCTCCTTTGGAATTAGAGAAATTGCTTATTGATAGGGAAAAGAGTTGATGGGTATTTGTAAGTTAGATTAGGTTCCAGTGGAATGGGGCCATTTAATTTTTGTGGGCTGGGTATAGACAGAGGTCTTTTTCCATTTGTTGATCTCTTGTCTTAATTTCATCTTTTTATTGTTTGTAATTCCCTGAGATGTGGGCTAATCAATCACCTTGTATTTACTTCATTTTGTGTACTATTTTCTAAGTGAACTATTTTGATTCTGTATGCTGTATGGTATTAAATAAATTCAAATTCTTTAAAAAGAAAAAAAAAAAAAAAAGAATACAGGAGTGAATGCATGTGTGTGGCTGAAAAGAACATAGCGTACTTGAGAGAGAGTCTGCCGTTTTTCCAGTTTGAGCCTACAGTGGGACACTTTGATGGTATACTACTACTACTATTTATCATTTATATGGCACTACAAGGCATACACAGCACTGTACAGATACACATAAAAGACGGTCCCTGCTTGTTAGAGCTTACAGTTTAATCAAGCCAGACAATACAATAGCTGAGAACAAGGGTACAAATAGGGAAAGGTAAGAAGACACAAGGAATCAGTATCCAAAAGCAGCTTCAAAGAGGTGAGCCTTTAGCGTGGATTTGAAAAGGTGGAGAGATGAAGCCTTTCTCATCCCCCCCTTTCTCATCCCCCCTCCCCCTTTTCCTTCAATGTTTTTATCTTTATTTATTTATTCACAATATAATACACTATTTTATAATTTTAGCATTATTATATTATGTACTTTATATCTCAAAATATTTTTATAACTTCATAATTATCTGTTTTGGTTCTTTTTCATCCACAATAGTATATTTTTAAGGTCATCTCACTACTTGATCATTCTGTTGGGTATGCCCTCCCTTCAATTCTGTACTTATGATCTTTAGTGTCACATTTGGTTCCTTTTTATAACACATAATACAAGTTCCCTTTGTCCCATTGGTGTCTTTTAATTTTTAATTTTTTACATTCCCTCCTTGTTTTATTACAATTTTATTCCTTCAAGAAAGGATGTTCCTAATCGTCTCTCCGGGCCAGTCCAGGAAATCTTGGGTGGTCAATCCGCTCCAGCAGCTGAGGACTGGAATCTGAAAGGTTTTCCTGACAGCCTATCCAGCTCCCCTAGGTGTCAGCTAATCAGTCTTACAGTCCTCAGCAGCTGAGCTGGATGTTCTTGGAACAGCTCCCCAGGGATTCGATTAGGAACGGGGTCAGATTTAGTGTTTTGCTTTCAGGCTTTGGGTTTTTTTTTGTTACTGGACTGTGTTTAAAAAAAAAAAAAAAAAAAAACAACGGGACCCCGTCAGTCAACATTGCTTCCCATATACCCAGATTCAGAATCACTTCTTCGAGGAAAGCATACGCTGAAGGGGCTCTGTCCCAGTGCTAGTGCTAGGGGTCGGGGAAGCTCCTCTGGACCCTAGGCGCATGGTCTTAGCGAGGTAGAGCCTGCCTCTTCAAGACTTAGCGATTCGGCAGTGGATCAGCAGGCCTGGGAGCCCCAGTGTCCTCTCCCTGCATTTCACAGCATCCTCGCATCGGCACCCGTTAGCTACGGCGCAGCGCTGCTGGAGGGATTGCTGGAGCTCTGATGTCTACAGGTGGTGAGTCTCCTTTGCGGGAACTTATTTTTGGTTTCTGGGCGGTCTGGTGACTGACCGCGGGGTTTTCCTTTCGCAGCGGAGATTTCATTCACACGCGGTTTGTGTGGTGTTTTTGGGGACTTTGGTGGCGGATCAAGGGGTGATCGTTGCGATCGGCCTTTTGCTTTCGGGACTGTGTGATAATGGCGAATATTTCCTCAGGGACTGAGCTCTGTTTAGCTCCCGGTGCGGGGGAAAGCGTGGGAACGGCGGCCATTTTGTTAGAGCCGGCCGCTGCTCCCGCGTCTCTCCCTAAGCCGCACAAACACAAATCGAAGTCTTTGAAACCAACTGTAAGCCCAGAACTGCAGCAACAGCCTAGTCCTGCAGTGCAGGATTCTCCGCGTGCTTATTTTTCGCCGGAGTTTATTTTATCTATGCATCAGGCTTATCTCCTGAGGCAAACTCGTGGCTCTCTTCCTCCTGGCCCTGACAACCCTTTGGTTTCCTCAGTAGCATCTCACTCAGAGGGGCTCTTGGGGGAATCTAGCCCTGTGCTGCTGCCAGGTAAGGACCAAACTATGGAGCATACAGAGGTTCCTAGTGTGTCCTCCCCAGAAGTGGAAGAAGGGGATTTTCTCTTTGTTCCAGGCTTAGATCCTTGGTCTGGGGATTTAGAGGAAGGCGAGCTGGGTCCTGGGGAGGATCCCAATGTCTTTCGCATGTTCCGTAAGGAGGAGCTGGGAGCTTTAATCTCTCAATCTCTTTCGGCTTTGAATTTGGTTCTTCCAGCCGTTCAGCAGGAGCCTCTGGAAGATCCTTTATTACAAGGGTTCAGAGCTGAAAACAAGTGTTTCCTTGTACATCGGGTTATCAAACAGATGATAGAAGCTGAATGGGAGTTCCCGGAGGCGTCCCTCAGGGGGGGACGCTCGATGGCTCGGCTTTATCCAATGCCTCAGGAAGAGAAGGACTTGTTGCGTATGCCAAAGGTAGATGCTCTTGTATCAGCTGTCACTCGGAAGACCACCATTCCTGTGGAAGGAGGTACGGCGCTCAAGGATTTGCAGGATCGCCGTTTGGAGGCGCTTTTGAAGCAAGCCTTTGATTCTAGTGCCTTGGCCCTACAAGCGTCTATTTGTGGTGCTTATGTGTCGCGAGCCTCCATCCGCTGGCTGCAGGGGGAGCAGTCTTCGGAGCGGGGGGAGGACTCCCCAGCGACCGTGGCAAAGCTGGAGTCGGCAGCTGCCTACCAGGCTGATGCCTTTTATGATTTGGTTCGCATCTCCGCTAAGGTTATGGCGTCCGTCATCGCGGCGAAACGTTTCCTTTGGCTTAGAAATTGGGCGGCAGATGTGTCGTCCAAGGCGCGCCTTAGTAAGTTGCCATATAAGGGCAAGTTGTTGTTTGGGGAAGCCTTGGACAAGATTGTTAAAGATTTGGGTGACTCCAAAGGGGGGCGGCTGCCAGAAGACCGCCCGAGAGCTTCAAAGCCGGGGTCCTTACAGAGGGGTCAAGGTCGGGACTTTCGCAGGTTCCGCGGCGCCCGTTTCACGCCGTATCAGCGGGGTCGGTTTGTGTCCAGAGGTCATTCCTTTCGGGGTTCCCGAGGTTTCGGTAGAGGCTACTTTGATGCCCAGCAGGCCGCGACCAAGAAGTCCCAATGAAGTGAGGCCGGTCCAGGTGGGGATACCTGTGGGAGGTCGGTTGCAACTGTTCCCCTCTACCTGGGCCAGTATAACCACGGACCAATGGGTTCTGGAAGTTATCAGGGACGGCTATGCCTTAGAATTCGCGCAACGGGTTCCCGACTCGTTCGTCCGGTCTCTGTTTGGTCCACAGGCAAAGAGGGCGGCGGTTGCAGAGACGCTCCGTCGGCTGTTGTCGCTTCAGGCTGTGGTGCCGGTGCTGGTGGACCAGTGCGGATTCGGTCGATACTCGATTTATTTTGTGGTTCCAAAGAAGGAAGGTTCTTTTCGTCCTATTCTAGACCTCAAGCACGTGAATCGGTGTTTGCGAGTACCTCATTTTCGGATGGAAACTTTACGATCGGTAATTCGCTCAGTTCGGCCAGGCGAGTTTCTGACTTCCATAGACCTTACAGAGGCCTACCTGCGCATTCCTATCTGGGCAGAGTATCAGCGGTATCTCCGTTTCGCGGTGCCCATGGGTCATTTTCAGTTTCGGGCATTGCCATTTGGGCTTGCCACGGCTCCTCGCACCTTCACCAAGGTGATGGTGGTAGTAGCGGCGGCGCTCCGAAAGGAAGGGATTCAGGTTCATCCCTATTTGGATGATTGGTTGATAAGGGCGCCGTCGATGGCGGAATCACGGACAGCCACGGCGCGCGTGGTGCAGTTTTTGGAGCAGCTAGGTTGGGTCATCAACTGTGCAAAGAGCCATTTGGAACCCGTGCAGCGATTGACGTACCTGGGGGCTCTCTTCGACACGGGAGTGGCGTCAGTGTTTCTGCCGGTAGACAGAGTGGAGAAAATCTTAAGGCAGGTGGCATCTTTTCTGCTGATCAAGGCTCCGACGGCTTGGCGATACCTTCAGTTGCTGGGATCCATGGCGGCGGCTTTAGATTTGGTACCATGGGCCAGAGCTCACATGCGGCCGCTGCAAGGCGCCTTGTTGTCTCGCTGGTCCCCGCAACACCATCCTCTCTCGTGCAGGTTGGTCTGCCCAGAAGCCGTGCGTCTCAGCTTGCAGTGGTGGACAGTTCCAGCCCATCTTCAGGCGGGAGTTCCTCTAGAGGTGTCGAACTGGGTGTTACTCACGACGGACGCCAGCCTCTCCGGGTGGGGAGCGCATTGTCTGGGTCGGGTGACTCAGGGTTTGTGGTCCCCAGAGGAGCAGTCTTGGTCGATCAATCGTCTGGAGCTCAGAGCGGTTCGTCTCGCACTGTTAGTCTTTGTGGATATGCTGGTCAGACAGGCAGTGCGGGTTTTCTCCGACAATCAGGTGACAGTTTCTTACATCAACAAGCAGGGGGGCACCGGCAGTGCTCTGCTGCTGGAAGAATGTCTGCTCCTGTTTCAGTGGGCGGAAGCCCATCTCGTGGCGATATCGGCGGCTCACGTGGCCGGCAAGGACAACGTGCAGGTGGATTTTCTCAGTCGTCATCGTCTAGATCCCGGGGAGTGGGAGCTGGACGAGGAGGTCTTTCGGAAGATTGCTCGACACTGGGGGCAGCCTGTTCTCGACCTGATAGCTATCCAGGCCAACGCCAAGGCCGCACAGTTTTACAGCCGCCGCAGGGAACACATGTCAGAAGGCCTAGATGGTCTAGTTCAGCCTTGGCCTCAGGATCAGCTTCTGTATGTGTTTCTGCTGTGGCCGCTCTTGGGCAGAGTGATCCAAAGGGTGGCGGCTCACAGAGGTCCGGTGCATTGGCCTCGGCATCCGTGGTATGCAGACCTCATAAGACTACTCGTAGCACCTCCCTACAGGCTTCCTGTGCGCAGCGGTCTCTTGCGTCAAGGTCCGGTATTCATGCCAGAAGTGGAACGATTCTGTCTTACGGCTTGGCTCTTGAACGGCGCAAATTGCAATGCAAGGGCTATTCAAACGCGGTGATAGAGACTCTGTTGCAGTCCAAACGGCGATCGACGTTGTTGGCTTACGTTAGAGTTTGGCGATTGTTTGAGGCTTGGTGCGTTGAGCGTGGAGCTTTGCCGGACAGGGCGTTGATACCGGATATTTTGGGTTTCCTTCAGGGAGCATTGGAAAAAGGTTTGGCCCTTAGTACTTTGCGAGTTCAGGTGGCGGCGCTGGCTTGTTACAGAGGGAAGGTGTAGGGCAGGCCACTTGCTTCTCATCCGGATATGCTCTGTTTCCTTCGGGCTGCCAAAAACATTCGGCCCCCGAGGCGTCCGGTAGTTCCTCCGTGGGATTTGAACCTGGTGTTACAGGCGTTGTCGGATCCGGCGTTTGTCGGTCATAGGTCTGAGCACCTAAGGGAGTTGTCCTGGAAGACAGCTTTTCTGGTGGCTTTGTGTTCGGCGAGGAGGATTTCCGATCTTCAGGCGCTGTCCTGCAAGGAACCGTTCCTTCACTTTTCAGCTGAAAAGGTGGTATTGAGACCGGTGCCTTCCTTTCTGCCCAAGGTGGTTTCGCCGTTTTCATGTCAACCAGGTGGTTTCTCTTCCGACCTTTGGTGTCCTGGGAACCTCTGAGTTGGATCGGACCCTTAGACGGTTGGACTTGGGCCGTGTGTTGCGCAAGTATATCAAGGTCACAGCGTCTTTTCGTCAGTCTGACCGCTTGTTTGTTCTTTACGGTGGCGCTGCAAAGGGTAAAGCGGCCACCAAGGCGTCGATCGCTCGCTGGGTGAAACATGCGATTCGCGTGGCGTACGAGGCGAAAGGCACACCGCTTCCTCAGGCTCTGCGGGCTCATTCAACCAGGGGTCAGGCTACCTCTTGGGCGGAACATGCGTTGGTTCTGCCGGTAGACATTTGTCGTGCGGCTACGTGGTCATCTCTGCACACGTTTGCGAAGCACTATCGGTTGGATGTTCAAGCGCAGGAGGACGCCAGAGTGGGCACGGCGCTCGTGGCAGGTCTTGCAGGTCCCTCCCGGATTTAAGTACTGCTTTTGTACTTCCCAAGATTTCCTGGACTGGCCCGGAGAGACGATTAGGAAGAAGAAATTAGGCCTTACCTGCTAATTGTCTTTCCTTGAGTACTCTCCGGGCCAGTCCAGGACCCTCCCTTAGTGTTTCTGCGAGTCCGGGGTGTATACTGTCCACATTCAGGTGCTTATGTTGCGTCGCGGAGCTGTGCAATGCAGTGGTTTAGGCTACTGAGGTTCCCTGGGGAACAGGGAACGAACAACAATCAAACTACGATATGATAAAAAAAAAAAAAAAAAAAGAGTATGCAAACTGAAGTGAATCAGTTTTTGCCCGGGCAACTGCTTTGCTTGAAAAGGCAGTCTGTTGGGGTAGTTCCTCGGGGCACGGGGGTATGTGGGAAGACGATTTGGTCTACATTGTGACTTTCGAAGGGGCACACCGTTTTGCCTGGTTTTGTTTCTTGTTTGACTTAGGTTATACGTGTTCTTCGGGTTAGCTTATCTGCTTTGTTACCGAGAGACTGATTAGCTGACACCTAGGGGAGCTGGATAGGCTGTCAGGAAAACCTTTCAGATTCCAGTCCTCAGCTGCTGGAGCGGATTGACCACCCAAGATTTCCTGGACTGGCCCGGAGAGTACTCAAGGAAAGACAATTAGCAGGTAAGGCCTAATTTCTTCTTCTTTTGCTTTTAATCTTTTTTTAATTAATTTATTTCTCATTTATTTTATTTTCTTTTACAGTTTTAACTTTTAGGCTTTTATTTGTTGAGTCCCATTGCCTCCGATTTTTCAGTGTTCGCCTGTGCATACTTTCACTGTCCTCTGACTACATGACGTCGGTATCCTACGTGCACTCATGTATATGGAATGGTTTTACCCCTTTGACCTCTTATAAGGTGCGAAGCCATGGTGTTCTTTCAAGTTACCTATGCTGTGGTTCACTTATGTTTTATTTCCTTTGATGAGATCCAGAGTATGTTTTATAGGTAAGTTGTGCAATCTGCGGCTCTCGCTTTGTGTTAATACTGGCTTTTATCTGTTCTGCACGTTATGACACTATGGTCCTTTTTATTTCCACATTTATTGGTATTTTTTATCTATAGCACTTTGTCTCTTCTCATGCTGCACGGGGCAGTCTTTTACTTTCCGGATTGGCATTATCATTTCTCAGTTACTGACGCTGCCATATGATTTTCAATAAAGTAGTATGTATTTTATTTAGACAGTTTTGTATACCACCTTATCCTTCAATCAAAGTGGTCACAACACAATTGGGGGATACATTTAACACGAGGGGATATGAGACACATACACTAATACTTACAGGGAACATGGGCAATGGAGGGTTAAGTGGCTTGCCCAAGACCACAAGGAGCACCTGTGGGACTAGAAACACCACTCCTTCCCGCCCAAGGTTGCTGTCCTCTAGTGGGATTTAAACCTCCGGCCGGAGGTAACTTGCCCCAACCACTAGGCCACTCCTCCCTACACGTATACAGTTCCTTAGCACCTTGTGTACAAAGCCATTGTTATTATATTGTGTGTCTGATTCTCTTATTTTTGCACATCATGGATTTTGTAATTGGGCATTGACTTTAGCTCTGGCATCTCCGTATTTGCCAGAACTGGCATTATCATTCATTGACGCTGCTATGGGCTTCCCGTTATTATTGTTATTACCCTTATTTTTATTTTTATGCTAATATTTTATAATTTATATTTGTAAATGTTTACTTCTACTTTTATCTCTGATTTTTAAACTTGTGATTAGTATTGTTTTTACTCATACAACTGTGCTTTAAATATATGCTCCTTTACAGAGGTGATTCACAGTTTGGAGTACAATATACTGTGTGTTACTGTAAGTATCAGTATATTATCATACACGCCACTTTATTTTGCCCCTTGTTCCTCCTCATCTCCTCTTCCTCCTCTTTGTTTTCTCTCTTGCTTGATGTGAATGAGTTCATATGTTTTATGCACGTTTTTGTTTTTACTATATTTAAGGTGTGCCTTTCTTTGCTTTTCACATTTCTCTTGTTTATGTATTTTTAATTCGTTTTTTCATTTTTAACATATCTGTTTTTATTGGATACAATAATATTCTTAATTTTCTTTCACTTATTTTTTATATATTAATTTTTAATTTATTTTTTAATTATTCTAAGTGTGATTATTGAATTATTGTTATTACTCGTTTGCATTTGTTTGTTGGAAGTTACTTATGCCTGACATGGTATTAAAAGCTGATGCAGCAGAAGAATAGAAAGAAATAGCGATAAACCGGGAAGATGTATTACAACTATTTGATAAACTGAAGAGTAGCAAATCACCTGTACTGGATGGTATACATCCAATGGTGTTGAAAGAACTGAAATATGAAATTGCAGACCTGCTATTACTAATCTGTGAACTATCATTAAAATCATCAATAATACCTGAAGATTGGAGGATAGCCATTCAACGCCAATTTTTAAAAAGGCTTCCAGAGGTGATACAGAAAACTACAGACCGATGAGCCTGATGTCAGTACTGGGGAAAATGGTAGAAACCATTATTAAGAACAAAATTTCTGAAAATGTAGATAGTCATGATTTAATGGGGAATAGTCAACATGGCTTTTGCCAGGAAAGGTCTTGTCTTACTAATCTGTGTTATTTTTTTGAAGGTGTAAATAAATAGGTAGACAAAGGATGGGGTAGGTCGATGAAGTGTATCTGGATTTTCAGAAAGCTCTGATGAGAGATTCTTGGTGAAATTAAAAAGTCATAGGATAGGAGGCAATGTACTATTGTGTATCAGGATCTGGTTAAAAGATACAAAGCAGAGGGTAGGGCTAAATGGCTAATTTTCCCAATGGAGAAAGGTGAATAGTGGAGTACCCCAAGGATCTGTGCTGGGTCCGCTGCTTTTTAACATATTCATAAATGACCTGAAAATGGGAATAACGAATGACATAAACTTGCATATGACACAAAATTATTCAAAATTGTTAAAACACAAGAGGATTGTGAAAAATTGCAAGAGGGCCTTAATAAATTGGAAGACTGGACGTTCAAATGGCAGATGAAATTTTAATGTGGACAAGTGCAAAGTTATGCATCTAGGAAAGAAAAACCCCAACTATGGTTACACAATGCAAGGTTCCACATTAGAAACCACCATCCAGGAAAACGATTTAGGCATCATTCTGGATAACATGTTGAAATCCTCTGCCCAGTGTGCAGAGGTGTCCAAGAAAGCAAATAGAATTCTAGGAATTATAAGGGAAGGAATGCAGAATAAAACAAAAGGATATTGTAATGTCTCTGTATCGTTCCATAGTGCGACCGCACCTCGAATATTGTGTGCAATTCTGGTCACCGTATCTTAAAATGGAAATAGCAGAATTAGGAAAGGTACAGGGAAGAGCCACCAAAATGGTAAAGGGGATGGAAGGATACCCCTATTTGGAGAGGATAAAAAGGTTAGGGCTCTTCAACCTGGAAAAGAGACGGCTGAAGGGAGATTGGATAGATGTCTACAAATTAATGAATGGAGTGGAACGGGTAAACGTAGATTGTTTACGCCATCAAAATGTAGAAAGACTAGGATACATGCAATGAAGCTACAGTGTAACCCATACAAGAGAATTTTTTTTTTATTCAATGCATAATCAAACTCTGGAATTCATTACCGGAGGATGTAGTAAAAGCTGTTAGTGTAACTGGGTTTAAAAAGGTTTGGACAAGTTCCCAGAGGAAAAGTCCATAAACCATTATCAAAGGAGACTCGGGAAATCCACTGATTGTCCCAGTACAAGCACTGTGGAACCTATGTTTTGTGGGGAATCTGCTAGGTACTTGTGACTTAGATTGGCCACTTTTGGAAACAAGATGCTGGGCTTGATGGGCCTTGGTCTGACCCAGTATGGCATATCTTATGTTCTTGTGCTTTATATCAAAAGGGCACATTTTACATGTTGAAATGGTAGCCCCTCAACTGCTTTTGAAAGGGATTGGCATTTTGATTTGCATGTGTATGATAAAGTACTAACTCATTATTCAGTTTGACTGAAATTATTTTTGTCATGTGGGGATTGCATTGTTCTCTTATGGTTTATTGTTTAATTAGTATTAAGTGAAGACAGAACCTTATTTAAATCTCATATGTAAAGAGGCATAATTGCTTTTCTTATTTTTTTTGTGTAAGTTTGAGCATACCTTGCTACTTGTGTAGAATACTTTTCAAATATCGGACAACAATACTCTATAGAATCGGGCAATAGGTTAACACTCTATGCCGTAAAGGGACTTTACCTTGATCTTTTAAGTATCTATGTACTAAGAGGGTTCCATTTTACAAATCGTTCTTAATTCTGTCTTGTTTCTTCAGGTGCTCGTTTTATGATGGTCAACTAAATAATGTACTTTTTTAAAAAGATAACAATGTTTTTTAAAAAGAAGATCAGACAAGTGTCATATCATTAGTTTTGTCTTTATGATTTCTAGTTATTCCGTTTTTTTGATCTAAGTACCCTAAAACAGAGGTTTCCTCATTAAGTATAGATGCTCCATTCCATATGCTTAGATTTCATGTAGCGGTTTCTTATACTTGACAAAACCTTTTAATGGCATTGTCCTTAAAAATATATATTTTTTTATGTATTTATGCTTTTATGATAATTGTTTCATGCCTTTGTTTTCATTTGTATTTATTTATTGTTTCTTTTAACACTTAAATTATTTGTTTTACCTTTAGTGACCATTCTTAATGCACTACGCAACATAATAAGGTACTACTTTGCCTTTGTGTCCTCCTCATCGTTCTCCTTCATATTTCCATATGTTCATTTGATTGTATTACCTTGTGATATTTATGTTTTTAGTAATATTTTATATTTATATTCTTAACTTTTTTATCATTTTTATGATATTTTTGATCTATTATCTTAACATCTTAGCTATTTTGTTTTTAATTTGTTTAATGGATCTACATCTTCAATATGATTTTTTTGTTTACATGTATAAAAATATTTTTCAATAGCATGGTTTATTTTTTTGTATACTTATGTACAGTGTATAATTTTCATATTTTTATTAAATTATTTGATGTTTATATGTTTTTATAATTAATTGACTCATATTTGATGTTGTTGTTCTTTGAGGTGTGTTCTCTTTTAAAGACCCCCCTGAAGAAGGCTTTTCAGCCGAAACGCGTCGGGGCCAATAAAAAAAAGTTTTCCACCTGAATTTTATTGTCACCAGTCTCTTTTGTACCTGCTCTGTTGGTTCCCTGTCGGAGACATTGCCAGTTCCCTTATTCTTTTCTTTTCTTTTTAAAGTAGGTTTTCCAAGAAAAAAACTTCAGCATCTCGATACCCTATTAGGCCTTAAGCCTACCATAGCCTTAAGCCTACCATAGCCTTCCCGTCCTTAGAAGACATGGAGAAACCAGCTAGTGGTTTCAAAAAATGTTCTAAGTGTACCAGCACCATCTCAGTGACTGACACACATGACTGGTGTTTAAAATGCCTTGGCCCAGACCAGCAGCCAAAAGATTGTCCGCTCTGTCAGAAAATGACACGGAGAGGCCTACAGAACTGGGCTTCTAGATTTGGGACACTCTTCACCTCTGACGTGGTATTGTTGGCATCCACTTCGTCGAAGACTTCATCTACCTCTCATGGACCCCAGATATCCTTCAAGTCTAAGCAAAAGTTTGCATCGAAGCAGGACAAAACCTCCAGGGGTAGATCTCGCTCAAAGCATCAAGATCCCTCAGGCATTGCATCGGAGGTGGATTGGCCTGCCAAACAGCTCCGGTGGGAGGCCCTGTCCTCCAAAACCTCAGAAGAGCTCCAGGATGCTCCTGAGGCCTCGCCCTCTGGACAGCTACTGGTGCCATGCTCTGGGATGGTAGTGCAAGTACCCGTGACCGATCCCCAGGCATTGGTTATTTGTTACTTGTTCAATGTAAACCTATTCTATGTATTAAGTTGTTTACTGTAAACTGCACTGAACTAAAAGAGCACGGAATATAAAACCAAATAAATAAATTGGTAGCCTCGATAGACCAGCACATACAGGCCGTCAACTGGAGCTTAGCAGCTCTCCTGGCAGCCTCAGTACTTATAGCGCCCTTGACTCCAGGCACTGACCAGTCGATACTGGTACAGACATCTACACCAGTTGCCAGCACAACATCAGGGCTAATGCAGATGGCATCAACATCGCTGCTACCCATGCCCTCCCTTGAAACCATCACTGATATCGGTGCCCAACCCAAACGGCTCACAGAGGCTGATACCTCATAGCATCGGTACCGACATCTAGCTTCAGGTGAACACCATACTCATCGATACTTCCTCCGATTCCAATTCCAGCACTTCGGATGTGGAGTCTCTCGATTCCCGGGGCCTCCAGGGTCTCCCTTCAGAGCCTTCCCCACCACAGCAGCGACGCATGTCGTCTCCGGAAGACGTCCTTTCAGGAATTTATTTGAGACCTAGCTAATGGTCTCTCCATCATGATAATATCAGAGAAGGAGCCAAGGGCAAAGGAATTGGAGATCCTTCAATACCCAACAGCACCCAAAGAGGCAGCCACTCTGTCGGTGCACCGCATCCTTCATGATCTTATGCTCCGGATGTGGGAGACTCCTCTCACAGTCGACACCTCGATACTATGTATTTGGGTACTGGAGTGTCTTGGCTTCCAAAAACCACAGCTCCCCCACCATTCCATGGTGGTTGAATCAATGACGCGTCAAATCAAAAGCTTAAAGACCCACTCCTCAAACTTCCAGGTAGAGAATCTAGAACCCTTGATGTCTTTGGATGTTGATGCTTCCAGGCATCCATGCTCTCAGCTAGAATCAACTCCTATGTTCTCTACATGGGAATGTTCCTCAAAGAGGTATTCAGGGATCTCAAGGCCTTTGCTCCCCTCCTCCTAGATGACAAGAGGGCAGACTATCTCACCCTAGTCAAACATAGCCAAAATGTATTGAAGTTTGCCAATAGGGCCACCTTCGATGCTTTTGAATGCACAAGAAGGGCCTCAGCAATATGCATTGGTGCCCGCAGAATTGCATGGCTTCAGGCCTTAGATCTTGAACAATGGATTCAAGATAAGCTGGGCAACATACCTTGCACAGGTGAAAACCTTTTTGGCAAAGACTGGCAAGATAAGGCCTCTGAGTCCAAAACCATTACTCTAAAGAGACTGTCTAGAACATAAGCTGACTCTGCTAGAAAAAAGGCAGCTGTCAAGAAGTCTTTCTACAGTAAGAAGAGATTCTATTCTTCTTATCCACCTGCTTCTTGGTAACAAGGTCATGCCCCACAGAAGAGACAAGAGCCTCCTAAGTAGCTCTGCTGCCACAGTCTGCACCTGTTTTTTGACTCTTTTCTAGAGAACATTGCCACCCTGCCTCTGGAGGACCCCCACTCCCTCCACATAGTAGGCAGACTGTGTCATTGCACCCACAGATGGCATCAGAGCAGTGGACACTAAACATAGTCCAGGAGGGGTACAGACTTCATCTGCAAACTCTGCCCCCCTCCACTTTCACAGGTGAATTTCAAACTCTACCCCCACTCACTGCTGTAATACAAGATGAAGTGTCTTCTCTTCTGTCTCAGGACGCCATAGAGAATGACCCGACACCCCATACGTACTTTCTCATTCCTAAGAAAACCAGAGGATATAGGCCCATTCTGGACATCAGAAACCTCAACACGTTTCTAGTCCGCAAAAAGTTCGAGATAATCTCTCTCGGGACTCTTCTTCCCTACCTCCAGAATCAGGACTGGCTCTGCTCTCTAAATCTAAAAGAAGCATACACCCATATCCTCATACATCCAGGACACAGGAAATATCTACACTTCACCTTTCAGGAAACACATTATCAATACAGAGTATTTCCCTTCGGACTCCCCTCTGCCTCAAGAGTCTTCACAAAGTGCATGGCAGTCATGGTCGCTTACTTAACGGTCTCTGGGGATATTTGTATTCCCCTACTTAGACAACTGGCTCATAAAAGCAGACACCTTCCAGGAGGTACAGCTTTCCTTGCATCGTACCATCATGGCATTATGACACTTTCAATTTGTCATAAACTTACCAAAATCCCAGGTCGCTCAAACTCAAAAGCTAGAGTTCATTGCAGCCTTACTGGACATGCAACAGTCTAGGGCATTTCTGTACCTGTCTAATCGAGCTAGCATCCGAGACGCTCCTTTGGGACCATCTGACCGCCTGCAAAATGCTCCAGCTCCTCGGGCACATGGCCTCTACAATACATGTTATTCCATAAGCCTGATTACATATGCATATAGCCCAATGGACTTTTGCCTCCCAATGGACGCAGGGCTTCGGCCGTCTCTGGGACAGGATCAAGGTCACTGCTCCTCTAACCCACATCCCTTCAGTGGTGGTGGTGTTTTCCAGAAAATCTGCTCTTTGGGTCATTTTTCAGATGCCTCCACTTCAATGTACCCTGATGATGGATGCCTCCAAACTGGGTTGGGAAGCACATCTGGGCAACCTGTCTACACAGGGGCTGTGGACGATGCACAAGTCACACCTCCAAATCAGTCTTCTGGAACTTCGTGCCTCAAGGCACAACAGGTGCTGGTCAGGACAGACAATCAGGTCACCATGTTCTATGTGAACAAACAGAGGAACAGACTCATGGCTCCTTTGTGAGGAGACTCTTTACCTGTGGTCCTTTGCCATTTCTCATCAAATACACCTTCGAGCAGTGTACCACCCAGGGTAGCTCAGTGTCTTGACAGACAAGCTGAGTCACATCCTTCTTCCCCACGAATGGTCTCTCCATCCGGACACAACGTCCTACATCTTCCAGACCTGGGAAACTCCAGACATAGATTTGTTTGCTACTCTGCAGAATTCAAAGCTTCCTGGCTTCTGCACAAAGACTCAGACATCCAGCAACCAACAGGTGGATGCTTTCCATCTACACTGGGGTCAGGGTCTGCCTTATGCTTTCCCTCCTATATCCCTCATTCTCAAGATGCTTTTCAAGCTTCAGTTCAACAAGCTTATTCTCATAGCCCCTCACTGGCTGCGGCAACCGTGGTTTCCACTGCTTCTACATCTGACTCAGACTCGGCCTCTGCGATTGGGATCAGCACCCAATCTTCTCTCCCAGGACGACAGCTCAGTACTCCATCCCAATCCACAGTCTCTCCACCTCACAGCTTAGCAGCTGAGAGCATAGCATTTCAGGGCAGGAATTTTCCACAAGAGGTTATGGAGAACCTATTGGCTTCTAAAAATCCCTCCACCAGACATTCATACGCTTTCAAGTGGCGTAGATACTCTATCTTGTGTTCCTAGAAAAATCTCAATCCCTTTTCTGCTTCAGTGGCGTCACTCCAACAGTACCTCCTCCACCTGTCCTCGGCAGGTCTAAAGACCAACTGGGTGAAAGTTCACCTCAGGGCCATTGTGGCCTCACACCACCTACTGGATGGACAGCCCATTTCCTCACATCTGCTAATAGCATGTTTCATGAGAGGTCTCCTGCTGTCCAAACCGCCCATCAAGCCACCTCCGGTGACTTGGGACCTCAACTTCGTTCTAGCACAGCTTCTTAAGCTGCCCTTTGAACCATTGGCCACGACCTTCCTAAAGTTCCTGTCTTGGAAGGTAATCATCCTAATTGCCCTCACTTCAGCTAGATGCATTAGTGAGCTTCAGGGTCCCCCCCCCCCCCCCCCCGTATCTTGTCCACCCAGGGACTCCCCAATGAACCTGTCCCCCACTCCCCCTCCCATAAGCTCCCTTCTAAGCTCCCATACTGCACTCTTCCAGGCCTACTTATC
The DNA here is from genome assembly GCA_033557465.1 of Ichthyophis bannanicus. NCBI lineage: Eukaryota > Metazoa > Chordata > Amphibia > Gymnophiona > Ichthyophiidae > Ichthyophis > Ichthyophis bannanicus. Next base: position 674,050,654 of record CM066032.1, on the reverse strand, counting down.
CCGTGTGGAAGGCTTCATTGCGAGCATGGGGTCCCAGACATTGAATATAGGGTTCCCAGGTCAATAGGAAAGTAGCCCAATGTTTAACATTAGCCCTGGCCCCTCTCCTTTCAAAGAGCATCAGTTGGTGAAAACTATTACGCCATTCCCAAATAGTAGGTGGCAATTGTTCTTGCCACCTGTGAAGTATTGGCCCCTTCCCTACCAGACATGCTTTTCTCACCAGCAATCATTCCCATCTTCCCTTAGGGTGGAATGGTCCAAGCCGATCCAGCGCAACAAAAGCCCCCATCTACTGAATGTGCTGATGGAGCAGGTCGCTCATGTAGGTACTTATCCTCGTCCAATACTGTTGAATTTTTGGACATCCCCACCACATATGACCCAAGTCTGCGAGAGGAGCCAAGCACCTAGGGCATCTCCCATCACACGCAAGGCCACTCCGCAGTGCCCTTCTCGGGGAAAATTGTACTTGAGTGATGCTTTTGAATTGCACCTCTCTCCATTTAGTCCCCTCCACCAGCCCCACAATTCTACCAAGGGCCTTAAGAACCGAATCCAGGGGGACCCCCTGACCCAGCTCCTCCGCCCACCGAGCCTCCTCTCTAGAATAATCCGTCCACTCAAGATGGGGCCCCAAACGTTTCTTCAAACCTGATATTGTGTTTGGAGATTCCTTGTCTAGTGCAAAGAACACTTAAGATCTGCACCGAGCTTTCGGACGTTAGTTCTCTTTCTGGAAGAGACGCCACATAATGGGAAACCTGTAGATAAGTAAAGTGTGTCATGATGTGGGCACTGATAAAGATGGTTTAAAGAAAAGAAATCCTGTTTCTTTTAAGGAACTAGGTGTGCAGTTACCCCCAGGCACAGCTAGAGGGAGCAGGAACAGACATTCGGGAGTTAATGAGCCTAGGAACTCTGATGACTTGCAGCTGGAAGGGAATCAGGAAGTCATCCAAAACAGTTTGCTTTATAAGTCAGAGCAGAATGCTTCTAACAGAGTGAGAGGGAAGGCTGAGAGCCAAAGAGTGAAGGCTGAGAGCCAAACAGAGAAGGCTGAGAGCCGAGAGGACAAGCCTAGGAGCTACCGAGGAGACAAGCCTGAGGGCTGTGAAGGAAGCAAGGCTGGGAGCCATCAAGAAAGGACTGAGAAGAACTTGAGGAGAAACAGACTTCACAAGGTGGGGAGCCAGAAGGCCCAAACTGACCCTGTTGCACAAGGGGAGTTTGGTAGAGCTTGCCCTAAGGTGAGAGAGTCTGCCACGCCTAGTTCTTATAGTCTGCCTGGATATAGAACAGAGGGACGGAAGCCAAGAACCAGGGAGAAGGGTTCTGAGAAGAGCTTACTATCTCTGGAGGATTATTGCCAAGTTTTACCAGGTCAGCGAGAAAAGCACTTTTATAATCAACAGGAGTTTTTACCCAGAGTGAGAGGAGAATCCAGGATAAGTTTTACTCCACTGCCTAGAAGCACAGCTGTGTCCCACGCTGGCAGGCAGAAGTTCAGCTACCAAGGGAGAGGGGCTGGCAGAGAAAACACTGTGGATTTCATCTCAGCTAAACCAAGGTATGAGACATTAACCATTGACTGTAATTATTGTGCTCCTAAAGGCTCTGCTAAAACAAGTGTTCCTTCTGTGAGAAAAAAGAAACCAGATTGGTTTAGTAAAATACCAGCAGCCTTGAGAATCCCTGGCTATGGGAAGCCAGACTCCCGAGTTTTAAATTACAAGGCTGAGATAGACAGGGACAGTGAATACTCCTCAACTGAGTACAGAGAAGGAGAGTCCATGGAAATTGATTATCCAAACACTGTTCCCTCACCTATGCCAGAACTCATGGAATGTGATTGGTGCACTGCCTCAGCTCCAGACTCTGTATGTTCCATATAACACAGAAGAATGAATGAAATGTAATTAATGTTTCTTGCACTGAATTCTACTATTTGAAAGCCTGCTTAACTGTGAAGCAACAGTTAAGCATTCATTATAAATATTGGTACCTTTTGACACAAAGGACTTTCTGTTTTCTTGAATTATCTCTTATGTTGGACCTTTGCATTAACCAGGGAATAAAAGCCTTTATTTCCCTCCACCTGGTCTCTTTAATCAATAACGTCGTGACATAATGGTGTAATCTTTATTGTCCGGGAACACCCCCGTGACAAGTAATTGCTACCGCTCAGCTCATACTCCCTGTGAAGAACCGCAAACGGCTTGCACTTCCCATTAACATCTACCACATGCCCAACATAGCAAAGACCAGCTGCCCTCCATGTCTGAAAAGCCGCCGCCGTGGAACCCGGGATGAACTTACTATTACCCTGCAGCGGCAGCCAGCTTGAAACGGTCGGGGATCTGTCCTAATATTGACACAGTTGCCTCCATGTACGCCTCACCAGCTCCACAAGTATACTTCGAGTTACATGTCCAGGTAAATGCAAAGCTGCCAATAGGGTCTGAGGGGCCACCAGGGCTTCCTCAAGGGCCCGAGGTCTCCGTATCACCCAGCCAATCTCCTAGATGCTGTGCCTGACACACCAGGGCATAAATACGCAAATCTGGAATGCCCATCCCTCCAGCCCGCCATCCGCCACGCAGCCGGTGCGGCAGGATCCGTGCCCTCGCCCCTTTCCATAAGAATCCCTGTATCTCTCGCTCCAAGCATGCAATGTCGTGTTTCAGTAACCATACAGGGAGCGTTTGCAGCCAATACAGCACACGGGGCAAAACCACCATCCCCACTGCCGCCACTCTTCCCCCCAATGACAAGGGTAGGGGCCGCCAGGCCCGCAGCTTTGCCCGAAGCCCAACCAAAATCCGCTGGAAGTTCCGTTTATATAATTCTTTTGGGTCTCGGGTTAAGAGAATTCCCAGATAAATGAAGGCGTCCCCAGCCCATCAAAGTGGAAATACACCTCCCCAGCTCCTTTTCACATCTCCTTGCACATCCAGGGCCTCGGACTTATCCATATTGATATGCAATCCCACTATTTTCCCAAATATTGAAAATTCCTCTAATAGTTTGGGCATCAGCTGCTGTAGTGATTGCAGATGTACTAGAATATTGTCCGCAAAAGCTGCGATCTTAAACTCATGCCGTCCCAAACACACACCCCCGTACCTCCTTGGAGAGTTCTATTCTTCATATGAAGGGGTCAAGAGACAGCACAAATAACGGTGAGAGTGGGCACCCCTGTCTGGTACCCCTCTCCAATGGAAACCTATCGGACAACATCCCATTGCATAACACTCTCGTGGTCGGTCCCGTGTAAAGGAGTCTGATCATGTTAACAAAAGGCGCTTCCTAGGCCATAGTGGGGTAGGAGAGCATGTAAATACTCCCAATCCACTCGATCGAATGCCTTTCCGCATCAAAACTGATTATCAGGGATTGCCACTCCCGCTCCCGAGTCCATTCCAATGATGCCAAGATCTTACGTAAATTGCACACAGCATGTCGACCTTTCACAAATCCTACTTGGGATAAATATATCAATTCCTCTAACATCGGGGCCAGGCGATCTGCCAACACCTTTGCCATCACCTTTAAGTCAAAGTTCAACAATGATATTGGTCTATAAGAGGAGGCCTCCGCGTGATATTTACCTGGTTTAGATATTAATATAATGTGCGCCTGGTTCTCCCCCCACTTGAATCTGCCCCACTCCACTCTGTGATGGTATATGATTTTTGCTAATCATTTTGGAGTTTGTCTCTGATTCTTTGTCTTTACCGATTGCTTGGGAAGACTCTTACTGGCTTCTCTCTGTGTTGCACTAGTAGTTATATCTCCTGATGACAATAGTGAAAGTTGCTCAAGTCTGCTTCCATAACCCACTTCTCTGGACTGATCTTACAGGATGCAAGGACAGGAAATCATCAGATATGATTAAAAATTCTCCATCACATTTCTTAGTCATTCATGAGAAATATGACGATATGCAGTCGATTAGAAGTTATCATTGAATAACTGGTGCTTTATGTAATGTTTTTGGCTACCTTTGTTGCCACCTTCTCTCAGATAGTATTTAGATTGTTCTGTTAATTCCGCTTGTATAATTTTTGGTCTTATAAATATTGTCTTGGAGGAGGATGTCCATGTGTGTATTTGTCATTTGAGGGCTTAACCTCAGAGCGTGTTATTGAGAACTAGTAGACCTGACACATACTGTACCTCAACAGAAGTCTTACTTGGGAATTGGCTCAACAACTCAGAGGATCGTATATAGTCACTTCATTGAGCTTATATAGCCATATAAGAATAAATTTGTTTGTCAGCTCAATAACTTACCCTGAGTTCAGTGATCTTTTTTAATTGCTACAAGAAAGCCTATTAGCTAGATGCAACGAGGTCTCAGATTTTCATGACGCCTCATGAAAATCTGAGACCTCGTTGCATCTAGCTAATAGGCTTTCTTGTAGCAATTAAAAAAGATCACTGAACTCAGGGTAAGTTATTGAACTGACAAACAAATTTATTCAACAACTCAGAGGGACATATAAAGAAGAACCAGAAAGGAAGAATTTTTTTCCTGATATTTCTTGTTCTGTAAATATTGTATGTCATTCTAAATTGGCTCGACCATTATATTTGTTTTGGGGCTGTGAACTGTTAGAAATGTGTATGTTGTGCGGAACCAGTGACTGAGAACATAGAGAATGCCACATAATTGTCCTGTTATTGCACCTCTCTTAAAATATTATCAGCACGCCAGCCAGGAACCTAAGTATCCTATCCTGATCTTCCACGAGTGTCGCTATGCTCATGTAACCTCCTCTTCTCAAGTCACTTCACTGGCTCCCTGTCAGTTTCCACATCCAGTTCTATCTTCTCCTATTGACCTACAAGTACATTCATTCTGCGGCTCCTCACTACCATTCCTCTTATCTCACTCTAGACCCCTCTTCGGGAACTCCACTTCTCTGGCAGATCCCTTTTATCTGTGCCATTCTCTACCACTGCCAACTCCAGACTTTGTTCGTTCCATCTTGCTGCTCCATATGCCTAGAACAAGCTACCTGAGTCTGTGCGTCGGGCTCCTTCTCTAGCTCTATTCAGCTCCAAGCTAAAAATCCACCTCTTTGAAGCCACTTTTGGATACTGATGCTCCTCACTCTCTTGTCCACTACTTAGGTGTATCTTACCATACTGTAGTCCCCAGTCTCACTATGTATTTTGTCTTGATTAGATTGTAAGCTCTGATGAGCAGGAACTGTGTATTTCATCTATAATTTTGCCTTGCTCTCTTAGGTTGCACCTTTATAGACTAACCAATTTATTGAGGCATGAGCTTTTGAGAACAAGAGTTAATTTCTCAGCTACATCTGTCCTCGAAGGCTCATCCCTCAATTTATTGGTTAGTCGATAAGTTGCCACCTGTTTCTGTCACTTTTGCTTTCTGTCATTTCCAGACTAACATAGCAACCCCTCTGAAAAATCTCTCAGGATGGTCTCCTAGCTACATCTGACAGCAAAGGTGTTATATTTTGCAAATGAGTCTTGAGCATTAGTATGGTATCCCTGATTCTCCATCTTTTCAGTACTTTACAGTTTCTTTGGGGAAAAATTGTGCCTGAAAGCCCTAGGGGAAATGTACTATACTATGGAGAAGAGTCTATTGGGGTGACCATGCCAGAATGTAATCATTGTATTAGTTTAGAATGATGGGCTGTCTCTTCTAGACAGGTTTACAGTGCTCCCAGTGCTGCTGATCTGAGAGAGTTACCTAGCCCAGATAACAGAGGAAGGGCATACTGAGTGCAATCCAAAAATAAGTTAACAGCAAACAACCAAAAATATAAGGTGTTCCTTATCGTCACTCCAGTCTAGTCCCTTTACTTCTGGGTTGCGCAACCCTTCCAGCAGCTTGGAGGCTGAGCCCAACCTTTTTGGAGGTGGGGCGGTATAAATACCACTGGGATCACCCACCAACTCAAGTATTCTCAGCCTCCAAGCAGCTGGAGGGTTCCGTAAGCCTAGGGCTTACTGGAGTCCTTCCTAATCCTTTAAAAGATTTTACTTGATTTCTCTACTTGGTTACTTTATTACTTTTATTTCTTATTTTAGTTTTCCTCTTTCGTTTAGGTTTAAGCTGTCTCTGCCCCTTTAATTGCTCCTGCCTGCTCTCCTCCCTCCCCCCCCCCCCCCCGGTCGGGCCGGGCATCGGAGATTCTCGGTGCATGCAGTCCCGAAGAGGTTTTTTCTGAGCTCTGCGGCTGCCATCCGACGGTTCCCCAAGCCTCTCCTTTCATTCCTGATCTGCCCTGCCTCGCGCCGAAGCCCTTTTGGAGGCTGAGCGCTGGAGGCGAAGCCGGAAGCGAATCCTTAATGCCGGACCCGTCCCGCAGCCAAAGGACGCGGCGGCGAACCCAGGGCCTCCCGATCTCGGCGATTCTGCCTTAGGGGTGGACTCCCAGCCCCCGGCGGTATCCGGGGTAGGCAATTGACGGTCCAGAGGACAGACTCGCGACCCCCCGTTCAGGCTCCACGTGGTGAGGCCTACCACGTGTAGAGCCAACGGGCAGGGACTGCTGAGCCGGGCTCAGCCAGCACGGAAGCTACAAACCGCAAGTACTCTATTAAAAAGCTTATTTCTAGTTTAGGGGGCATTTTAATATAATTTAAGTTATTTTCGTTTATTTTTTGTTTCATCTAGTTTTTGTTGAATTTAATTGAAGTTTACATTAGTCTACTCCGGATCTGGTTTTGGGATGATATTATAAAATAAAAGAGGTCCTTGTTCGGGGAGATTGTTGGCCCGCTGAAGCAGAGAGCACTCACACCGGATAAACTGTACAGTTTGCTGGGACTTAGGCCCTGGTATAAGCCTACTAGCAGGAAAGGCTGGGATACCTGGAATCAGGAGCATGGCGTCCAAATCTAAATGTCCATCCTGTGGCTCGCGCAGGGGCACTTCCTCGGAGGCAGGAGTCTGCAGGGCTTGTGCTGCAGTAGCTGCCTCCGTGGAACAAGAAATGAACTTGGCCATAATCCAGCCCTCTCAGGGGTCTGGGGACCCATTAGAAGGGGAAGGGGGTCCCAGTTCCCTCCCTCAACGTCCTCGGATCTAACTTCCCTCCCTCCTCTCCCTTCGCCCCCCCCCCCCCCCTCTGGGGGTAGGTGGTGCCGGGGATTTTTTCTCTCCTGACTTCATCCTTTTACTCCACAAGGCCTATTGCCTGCGTAAGCAAGGCTCAGGGGCAGGAGAGGCTGTCCCATCGGCCGAAGCCAAGCCCAAGAGGGCAAGCAATCCAGACCCAGACATTCCGCCTAAACGTCTCCGTTTGGGCGGTGAAGAACCTCTCGCGGCCCTCTCCCAGGGCACCCCGGAGGAAGATGGCTCTGACAAGGACTGGGACGAGGAGGAGGAGGGAGGAGCTGGAAGAAGGAGAGATCCCTGAAGAAGATCATTCCCGGATAATTAGAGTCTTTCGTCGGGAGGAGCTCCCGGCACTAATCAATGAGTCCCTAAAAGTCCTCAATGTGGCCTCAGACGCCGCTAGAGGAGGAGGCGCTGGAGGACCCATTAATCCAGGCCATTAGGTGATCTCAGAAAGTTTTCCCTGTCCACAGAGTAGTGCGTCAGATGATCCAGGAAGAATGGGATCAACCTGAATCCAGCTTGAGGGGAGTGCGGTCCATGTCTCGCCTATACCCACTTCCAGAGGCAGACAAGGAGCTGCTGAAGTCTCCCAGGGTGGATGCGGCGGTATCAGCGGTTACTAAGAAGACCACCATCCCAGTGGAGGGCAGATCGGCCCTAAGAGATTCTCAAGACAGAAAACTAGATACCCTCCTGAAACAAGCCTTCGATGTGAGTGCCCTTGCCTTGCAGGCCTCGGTGTCAGGAGCCTGGGTGGCAAGAGCCTGTTTAAGGTGGTCACAAAAGCTTCAGGCAGCAGAGGGGTCAACAGGCGAGGCTCAGACCAACTCTGCTAAGCTGGAATCAGGAGCACCCTACCTGGCGGATAGTCAGTATGACCTCATCAGAAGCCTAGCCAAGAACATGGCCTCGGTGGTGGCGGCTAGGCGTTATCTGTGGCTACGGAATTGGGCAGCGGATGCCTCCTCCAAGGCACGTCTGAGCCGCCTTCCCTTTAAGGGGAAGCTGTTATTCGGAGAGGACTTGGAGAAGTTGGTTAAGGACCTGGGCGAGTCTAAGGGGGGCAGGCTTCCTGAAGATAGACTGAAGCAAGGACGACCCCTAGCCTCAGTGCGGAACCAACCCAGGGACGCCCGTAGGTTCCGTCCAGCCAGGTCAAACCCCTTTCCCAGGGGCCGGTTTCCCTCGAAGGGACAAGGTTTTAGAGGATTTCGGGGAGCAGGCCGAGGCTTCGGGGCGGCCTCCTCCTTCTCCTCTCAGGGTAATAGAAAACAATGAGGTGACGGGGGTCCAGGGGGAAGAAACGTCGGTAGGCGGTCGCCTGAGGCGATTTCTCCCCGCCTGGTCCCGAGTCACGTCCGATCGTTGGGTCCTAGAGGTTATCAGAGACGGCTATGCTCTCGAATTTGCAAAACAAATACTCCCAGCCTTTGTCCAGTCTCCCTGCGGTTCTTCTGCAAAGAGGGCGGCGGTAGAGACAACTCTTTCCCGTCTAATAACGCTCGGGGCCGTGGTCCCGGTACCACCAGACCAGTGCGGTTCTGGTCGGTACTCGATTTACTTCGTAGTGCCAAAGAAAGAAGGGGCCTTTCGCCCGATCCTAGATCTAAAACAGGTCAATCGCTGCCTCAGGGTTCCGCATTTCCGGATGGAGACCCTACGGTCAGTAATAGCAGCCGTAAGGGGCGGGGAGTTCTTAACATCCCTCGATCTGACAGAAGCCTACCTGCACATCCCGGTCAGGGCATCCCATCAACAGTTCCTGAGATTCGCAGTTCCAAGGGGCCACTTTCAATTCCAGGCCCTTCCCTTCGGCCTAGCTACGGCTCCAAGAACACCAAAGTGATGGTGGTGGTAGCGGCCTTCCTATGGAAAGAGGGAATACTAGTACACCCCTACCTGGATGACTGGCTAATCCGGGCAAAGTCGGAGGAGGAAAGCCACTCCGGGACGACAAAAGTGATTCAAGTCTTAGAAGAATTGGGCTGGGTCATCAATCGAGCAAAGAGCAGGATGACTCCCTCCCAGGAACTCGAGTACCTCGGTGCAAGGTTCGATACCAACAAAGGAAGGGTGTTCCTGTCTCGATCAAGATCAAGAGAACTGAGACTCTTAGTCACACAGTTTCTGGCCAGACGAAACCCCACGGCGCGGCATTATCTTCAGGTCCTGGGGACAATGGCAGCGGCGATAGAGGTGGTACCATGGGCCCGGGCCCACATGCGGCCTTTGCAGAGGGCCCTATTGCGTCGGTGGTCGCCCCAGCATCATTCCATGTCAAGGCAGTTACCTTGCGCTCCGCGGACCAAACAGGCTCTACGCTGGTGGCAGTGCCCAAGGAATCTGGATTGCGGGATGCCCCTCGAGCCTCCTCAGTGGTTATTATTGACGACGGATGCCAGCCTGGGAGGCTGGGGAGCTCACTGCGAGGACCAGTTCGTCCAGGGCAGCTGGACTCCGTTGGAAGCACAATGGCCCATCAACAGACTGGAATTGCGGGCCGTCGGCCTAGCGCTCAGGGCTCTCGAGACCTTAGTGCAAAAGAGAGCAATTCGCGTTCTCTCCGACAATGTCACCACGGTGGCTTACATCAACCATCAGGGCGGCACCAGCAGCCCCGCCTTAGAAAAGGAGGCGGATACTCTGTTCCAGTGGGCGGAAACTCGGTTGGAAGCCCTTTTTGCCCAGCACGTAGCAGGTACGGACAACGTCATGGCAGATTATCTCAGCAGGTGCAAGATAGACCACGGAGAGTGGGAACTGGAGCAGGAGACCTTCGACCAGATAGTAGCCCGTTGGGGTCTCCCAGTCATGGATCTCATGGCGAGGTTCTCGTCCGCCAAGGTGGACCGATTCTTCAGCCGCCGAAAGGAAAGAATGTCCGAAGGCCTCGATGCCTTGTCCCAGAAGTGGCCCTCGGAGGGTCTGCTCTATGTATTTCCTCCCTGGGTTCTGATCGGAAATGTTCTCCAGCGCGTGGAGTCTCACCGGGGATTCGTAATCCTCATAGCTCCGGATTGGCCTCGTCGCCCCTGGTATGCGGATCTGGTGAGGTTGACCGCCGACAAACCTTGGCGGCTACCGTGCAAGAGGGACCTTCTGAAGCAAGGCCCGGTTTGTATGCCTCACGTGGATCGATTCTCGCTTACGGCCTGGCTATTGAAAGGGCGAGGCTCCTGAAGAGAGGTTACTCAGGAGCTGTTATCTCGACCCTGTTGAACGCTAAAAAGCGCTCGACCTGTCTCTCCTATGTTAGGACTTGGCGTATCTTCGAAGTGTGGTGTGCGGAGCACCGGCGGAAACCCCTTGCCGCCTCAGTCCCTGAGGTCCTCGAATTCTTACAGGAAGGATTTGACAAGGGTCTAGCGCACAGCTCTCTGCGGGTCCAGCTGGCGGCAATCGCATGCTATAGAGGTAAGGTCCGCGGCAAGTCCCTAGGGGCGCACGCGGACGTCTCCAGGTTCCTAACAGCGGTGAGACGCATGCGTCCTCAACGGAGGTCGGTCGTCCCCTCTTGGGATCTCAACCTAGTGCTTAACGCCCTGATCAGGGAACCCTTTGAGCCAATGAAGAGGGCCTCCTTAAAGGACCTAACCCTGAAGACAGTTTTCCTGGTCGCTATCTGCTCGGCAAGGTGCGTTTCCGAATTGCAAGCGTTGTCCTTTCAGCCCCCCTTCCTACTATTTCTCAAGGACAAGGTAGTTCTACGAACGGTCCCTTCCTTCTTGCCCAAGGTCATCTCTCCTTTCCATGTGAATCAGGCAGTTATCCTTCCGGTCCTCTCCGCCGAGGGGCCTGAAGGCAGGGATAGCAAACTGCGGCTCTTGGATGTCCGGAGGACCTTGAAACACTACCTCTCCCGCACAGCCCCCTTCTGGAAGTCTGAGCGACTATTCGTTCAGTTTGGGGGTCCACACAAGGGAGAGGCGGCGGCCAAGGCCTCCATCTCCAGATGGATCAGAGAAGCGATCGCTTCCGCCTACATACTGAAGGGGAAGCAGGTACCAGCGGGTCTCCGGGCGCACTCCACCCGAGCTCAGGCTACCTCCTGGGCATAGTTCAGTCTAGTCCCTCCGCTAGATATCTGTAGGGCAGCGACTTGGTCTTCGCTGCATACCTTCACCAAGCACTACAGGCTGGACATCCAGAGTGCGGCGGACGCTCGGTTTGGGCTGTCTGTCCTTCAGTCCGGTATGCCGGATCCCACCCAGGAATGAACTGCTCTTTTACATCCCAGAAGTAAAGGGACTGGACTGGAGTGACGATAAGGAAGAAGTAATTAGATCTTACCTGCTAATTAGTGTTCCTGAAGGAACGACAGTCCAGTCCCTGATCCCACCCGGTTAGGACCTATCAGCCAGAAGGAAGCTTTGGACCGAGCGTGGGGCCAGTTCGGGGTGAAGGGCGGGGAGAGAAAAATCGGATTCGGCAGCCTCAGACATACCCTCCCTCCGTCTCCATTTCTCCCCTCATGCTCTCTATTGTCTATATGAAAAAAAAAAAGTAAATAAATTTTTATGCATTGTTGGACTGTTATGTTCTATAGTTTGTTTGTGGTGTGTTATAAGTTATTAATGGAATTACTTCAGGTCTGCTTTTTCATTCGATTACTGGAGTTGGTGGGTGATCCCAGTGGTATTTATACCGCCCCACCTCCAAAAAGGTTGGGCTCAGCCTCCAAGCTGCTGGAAGGGTTGCGCAACCCAGAAGTAAAGGGACTGGACTGTCGTTCCTTCAGGAACACTAATTAGCAGGTAAGATCTAATTACTTCGTGCCTTTTTATTGGGCCAAGTTATTACATTTATAAATTAGTTTTCAGGAATACGTGTAGTCCATTCACTCAACTTGCACATGTTAAAGTAGAATTCAGTCACCAAATCTGCCACCTTGAAACTGCACTCTCTATCTGATCTTGCACGCTGGAAGGAAGCCGCCTTCTTTTACAGACTGTCTCTGTGTTCTGCCTGCGGCCATCATTGTTTAAGCATGTCTTTCTGCCTCTTCTAACAAGCCTCGCCAGCTTTTCACTGCTTGATTCCCTATCTCCCTTCTCCTTCTCCTTTGCCTCTTTTCAATAAGACTGCTTTCCTTTGTGCTTTGTTTCAACAGCCTTCTTTTTCCCAGCTCTCTTCTCCCTCTTGTTCCCCCATCTCCTCCACCCAGCCAATCCCCTCTTGCTTCAACCTGGTCCTCTCTTCCCACCCTCTCTCTCTCTTTCCTTGACCGTGCTTTTAAAGCCACCTGCCCATCCTCTTTCCCCTCTGGACCATTGGCCTGCATGCTTCGTCTCCAGACTTTCCCCCTCCCTTTTCTATAGCATCCTTCCTTTACTTCACGCTAGTCTTTCTTCAGGATATATCCCCCTACCCCCTTGGAAACATGCCATTATTCATCCACTTCTCAAAAAGCCCTCTCTTCTCTCTCCACTTTCCACCCCATCTCAAATCTGGCATGTCTCTCTAAATCTTTCAAAGAAATTGTACTCTCCCTGCTCCTTCTATTTCCGGAAAAATCTCTCACCCTTCACCCTCGACAGGCTGGTTTTCGCTCTGACACTCAACTGACTTTCTGCTCTGTGCCCCTATGAATGAAATCTGGTCCTCTTTAGATCATGGTAACTCGGTTATTCTCATCGCTCTAGATCACTGTTCAGCATTTGACCTTGTAGACCACCCCCTCCTGTTTTAACGGTTCTATTCTATCAGGGTCTGTGATTCTGTGCTTAGTTGGTTCTCCTCTTACCTATCGGACCATTCTTTCCAGGTTTCTTCTAAATCTAGACTGTCCACTTTTCCTTTGCGGAGTCTCTCAGGGCTCCCACTCTGTTTCATATTTTTATGGCCTCTCTCGCCCTCCTGATTCAGTCCCTTGTCTGCATACCCTTTCTCTTCACTGATGCTTCCTCTTCCTCAGATATCTCTCCCCTCCAGTAGTGTCTCACAGCAGTTCACCAATGGCTCTGCAACAACCATCTTATCCTCAATACTAGCAAATGTGAAGCTATTTCATTCCCTTCTCCATCTGCTTCCTTATTGCCTTCCCTAGTCATAGCTTCCTTGCTGCTCCAATTCCATGATTCTGTTAAAAACTTGGGTGGTGGTCTTGACTGCCCTTTCATTCAAACACCATTTGGACTCCTTATCCATATCCTCCTCAGTTCACATAGCTAGTTCAGGCTTTCATTACTCCACATCTAGATTACTGCAATTCCCTGCTCCTTGGTCTTCCCCAGTGTTCTCTTTGCCATTTACAACTGATACAGTCCACTGCTGCCAAACTTATTCATAAGACCCATCAGTTTGATCATGTTTCTTCTCTTCTCATCTCTTTGCACTGGCTTTCTATCTCTTTTTGCATTCACTATAAAAATCCCACCGAGCTCTGTTTGTATCTCGCCCTCCTTATCTGGCCACTCTTATTTCCCCTTACCTGCCAGGTTGTTTCCTTTGTTCACCCAATGCTGTTATTTCCCTTTCCCCTCCTGCTCTGCTCCTTATTTCTAGGAACTCTTCCTTTGCCTATGCTGGCCTGTCCCTGTGGAACTCTCTCCTTTTCTCTTTGGTCTGAGTCCTCTTTTCCCATTTTCAAGAAGAACCTAGAGACCTGGCTGTTTCAACAAGCTTTCCCTCATGCTAATGCCCCCTGACTCCCTTTTCTTGGTCAGTAACATGCATCTCCAGGAACAAGCAGGAATGTAGTCTTCACATATGGGTATCGTCGGTACCGACGGAGCCTGCGCAGGAACGCTCCCCGGCGTCCAATAGGAAAGCTTTTGGGAGCATCCCACAGCGCCTGTGTGCTGCCTTCCCGCCATTCCAACTCTCCCTCCTCAGTTTTTCATTTTCCGCGGAGCCGAGTTGAAAACAGCTTAATGAAACAAAGACCCAATGCGTAAAAAAAACTCTGGATTCGGAGAGAGAAGGTATACCATACCTTCATAGGAAAACAGACAAATCACGCTCCATATTTAATCCATGAGGATGTAAACTGTTAAGGTTAAAGATGTAACGTTGCTCTATCCGCAAAATAGTCCTGTCAACATCTCCCCCCCCGCCAGTTCAACTTGATTTTTTTAATAATAAAAAAACGTAGATCTGAAATCTTATGATCGGCTGCCTGCCAATGTAGCACCAAGGGTTTTTCTACAACACCTCTTTTAATACAGCTGCGGTGTTCTATTATTCTAGTGTGATCTGGACGTATAGTCTTCCCCACATATAGCTTGTTACAAGGGCAAATTATAACATAAATAACGTGACTTGTAGCGCAATTAGTAAAATCATCCAAATAAAATTTAAAATTATTAATAGGGTGTACAAAATAATTTTTAACTGTTAACACAGAACTACACACTGAGTATTGTTCTCAAGGATAATGTCCCTTATATTCAGAAAGAAAACGCCGTTCTGTGAAGGCCGATGGAACTAAAAGATTACGAAGATTTACGTTACTTTTGTGTGCTGTAATCAAGGGAACATCCTGAAAACCCGATAGAGATTGTATTAAATACCAATGTTTCTTCAACAGTTTGCTAATTTTGTAGGAATGAAATGAATAAAGAAGGGAACATACAATTGGTATTCCCACTATATAGTGCGTAGTACACCTGCCATATAGGTTTCAATGACGCGTTTCAATTCCTCATGTTTTTAATACATCTTATGTTTGTTCAGTCGGCACAAACTTTGAGGTTTTAGAAGGCACCTTAGCTCCGGCTGGCTGAGAATATACAAGTTTCTGTGCATTCTTTTACCAGTTTCTTAATACTGTTTATAGGTGGGTGTTAATTTGACACGTACAAAATTTGGTATCCCTACTAAATAGTGTGGATTATACCTGCCATGACAGCCTTATTCGGAATAATGTCCTTAATAGCGGCATGGTGGGTATAAGTTTAATATTTAGTCTAGATATAAAGTTATATCTGGTTTTACATAAAAAGTTTTATAATCAAGTTTTTTCTTATGTTGTTTAAGTATTTTTGGCAGTATTCATTTATTATATGTGCAGTTTCTATGGTTGTCCAAATTTCTTAGTCCTTTTACAATAGCTTTCTTTTTATAGTAAGTTTAATTATGCTACATGCATCACTTTCATTAACGATTCCACATTATTTTAATGGATTAGTGCACTCCATGATGGGGTCGAGCAGGATTATCATTTAATTAATATATGGTATTAAATCTTTTTACACAATACCTCTTAGGCTGTTATTATTCCAACTGTTGATATCGTGGTTGGCAGTATTTTTTATGAGTCCTGGATAGGATCACCTAGAACATCCATCAAGATATCAAATGAGAGGTTTATAAAACAGGCATGTATTTTTAATTGGTCCCTCTTTTTTATCTTTCCTTTTATTTCTCTTTTTATTTCTTTTTAAACATAATTTCAGTGTATATGCACATTGTCCATTTTTGGGGTTATTTTAGACTTTTTACATTTATTTATTATTTTATAATGTCCTTTTACATAGTTGCCTCTTTTCCTTTATTTTGGATGCTCTTGCTATTCTTTTGTCACACTCCAGTAGTTCATTAGTTCACCTATATATTATTTCAGTTGTTCATTTTCATTGTATTACTATCTATTTCTTAATATGTTGTCATTATTTATTTATTGATTACTACAAATGTGTATGCTATTCATGAATATCCATATTGTTTTATTAAGTATCCATTTGTATACATGTTTTTTAATCTCATAATTTCACCTGTAGTTCCGATTTGTGTTTTAAGGGTACTATTTTAAGTAATTTACATATTTTATTTTATTTGTCAACATTTGTTCACGGTTTTATTTATTATTTTTTTATTGTGTGTTCACTAATGATTGTTCTTAGTCCTTTTTATAATTAATCACATTATGATGTGTGTTATTTTTAATATATGTGTTTAGCCAATGAGCCCCTGAAGAAGGTGTTGCGAAACACGGCCTGTGTCGGGCCTGGCTGTTTTTTTCTTCATGCACATCAGACATCTCAATCCAAGCCACAGCTGACCCCATCACCGGGGGGAAGGGGGGCTCCCCTGTTGTGGATGCTTTGCCATCAATCGAAGGAAGCTTCCACACTCAGCCTGCCTTCACAAGACTGTGCATGAGGGAAACAAAAGGCTGCAGGGTCTACATGACCATGCTGGAATGACCAGGCCTGCTGAAAAGGGAAAGAATTCCGGGGAGGACAATCTGGACTCCAGAAGCTCTCCTTGCTGAAATGATTGCCCTACATTTGGGGGCATAGTCGCCATCAGTCCCTAGAGGACAGGGAGAGGTTCACAGCATGGATGCTGGATCCTCCGGCCAACTGAATATCCCTACCCATGGCGCCATCCGCCACTTCCTGCCCTGAGGCAGGTAAGGTCAGGCTCACAGCATCCCCCGGCTGAGAAAAGGGGAATAGGGACTCCAGGAATGACTCGGAAGTAGAAGCCAGAGATGAGGCACCATGCTTGGCACACACCAGACATCACCTGGAAGAAGACAGAGTCAAGGCAAGTGTCACAACAGCATGCGCTAAGGCCACAGTGGCCCAAAGGGTGTGCTTTAACTGTGCTTTTACTACTGCGGATGTTATCGGTGCTAGGATTGGAGCGTGCATTGGAGCCACTGGGCGAAACGCTTGCAAGGGACCACATGACTACCAGGCACACGATAAAGAAAATGCTATCAACGCGAGTAGAAAGCATCGGGAACTCCCCACCCAGTGCCAGCAGTCACCAGCAGTCTATCCCGAATTGCATCCCCCCACAGACTTAATTGGGAGCCCCAACTAGGACAATGATGAGGTCAAGCCTTGGTACTCACCCCATGAGAACCCCAGGCGGAGAATCTGTGCCGGGCTCAGCTCTATTCCCCTGGAACTGTTTGGCTGGCTTTGCAGCACTGCATGTACTGTAAGTTGACTAGCAGATAGATAGATCCCTCTGAGAGCCTTTTGCAATCTTCGGGAGAGAGAAGGAGGGAGGGGGCATTGAGGTTGTGGGAGGCAGTTGTAGTCTTCCAGATCTTCCAAAATTTCAATTTCTGGCTCTCCACAGGCCCTTATCCAGGGTAAGAGCATGGAGCTGAACCAATTTTCCCTCCTCCTATGGCTACCGAAAAGATTGAGTTTAATGGACCCTTCCACGTCGTGTTCTAGTGAGAGATCAACCCACAGGCTGTCGTTCACAAGTATTTTAAATCAATCTTTTCTCTCAAATCCTCAGATTTTTCTTCAGTGGAGAAAATCCATCAACCATCCACTGGAGACAAAGAAATACTGTACTGAAGAGATCTCTAGTGACAGGAGAATAGAGGCATGAGAGTGATGTAATTGAAACCTGGGCTTTTCATTGTTTTTTTTTCTCTCCACCAACCTGCTGGTAGGGGAACACAACTCACTTGTCTGGATTGGTCTTGGAGGACGATATGGAATTATAGATTTGTTTATGGATTTTATATTTATAGTATGTATATATTATAAATGAAAAACTGTCTATATAAGTATTTCTAACCCCACTGCCTGCATGAACTCGAAATTTTGATTTTTTTAGGGAAATCATTAGGGATACCAGAACTGCAAGTCCCTTAGGCTGTGAGGAGAAACAAAGACTCTAGATCAGTTTGTCTTGAAAATCTAGAACAACCATACATATTCAGATTGTCAGCTGGTCTCTGTGAGAGGAAGCAAGATCTGTTTTATTATCCTCTATTTAAAATTAGTCTGTTATTTATTATAAGACAGGGATATGCTGTGGGAGGTTTTTTGTCATTTTTTTCTATCATTAATTTTATTTCATTTCTTTTGCTTTTTACACACCTAAATAGTGATTGTATATGCACAAAAAAAAGTTGCAAGCACAGAGTAGTGTCACAGAGGCCCAGCATTTAGGGACTACTTGTAAAAATTGAAATGCAGTAACTGCAAAACCTCTGTAGGATCTGTTGGGGCTGCTCCCAGCAATTTCCCATTCAGTTAATGCAGAGTATTCCATTAGTCCTTAGTGGAACACAAGATCTGGTGCAAGAGATAAGGGTATTGGGGCCACTTGGCAGTAGTGATCATAGCATGATCATGTTTGATTTAATAAATGGAGGAAGGACGGTAAGGAAATCCACAGTACTACCTTTTAACTTTCAAAATGGAGACTATGATAAAATGAGGAAAATAGTTGAGAAAAAAACTAAAAGGAGCAGTTGCAAAGGTTAAAGATTTACATCAAGCATGGGTTTTTAAAAATACTATCTTGGTAGCCCAGACCAGCTGTATCCACACTTTAAGAAAAGTGGAAGGAAGTCCAAAAAACTGCCAGCATGGTTTAAAGTTGAGGTCAGAGAGGCTGCTGTTGCCAAAAAAGCATCTTTCAGGAATTGGAAAAAGGAACCAAATGACGAAAACTGGAAACAACATAAGCACTGGCAAATTAGATGCAAGGCATTGATAAGGCAGGCAAAGAGAGAATTTGAGAAGAAGCTTGCTGTAGAAGCAAAAAAGCATAATAAAGACTTTCAAGTACATTTGTAGCAAAAAACCTGAGAGTCAGTTGGACCATTAAAGGGATAAAAGGGGCACTAAGAGGGGTCAAGGCCATAGCAGAGAGACTAAATGAATTCTATGCTTCAGTCTTTACTGAGGAAGATGTAGGAATGTCACCCATGACTGAAATGGTATTTAAAAGTGATGCCGCAAAAGAATTGAAAGAAATATCGATATACCAGAAAGATGTATTACAACGATTTGATAAACTGAAGAGTAGCAAATCGCCTGGACCGGATGGTATACATCCAAGGGTATTGAAAGAACTGAAATATGAGATTGCAGACCTACTATTAGTAATCTGTGAACTATCATTAAAATCATCTGTAATACCTGAAGATTGGAGGATGGCTAATGTAACACCAATTTTTAAAAAGGGTTCCAGAGGCGATCCAGGAAACAGACCGGTAAGCCTGACGTTGGTACCGGGAGAAATGGTAGAAGCCATTATAAAGAACAAAATTACTTAACATGTAGATAGTCATGTCTTAATGGGAGACAGCCAACATGGCTTTAGCCAAGGAAGGTCTTGTCTTACTAATCTGTTATGTTTTTTTGAAGGTGTGAATAAACAGGTAGACAAAGGTGAGTTGGTTCATATAGTGTATCTTGATTTTCAGAAAGCCTTTGACAAGGTCCCTCATGAGAAACCTTTGGCGAAATTAAAAAGTCATGGGATAGGAGGCAGTGTACTATTGTGGATCAGGAACAGGTTAAAAGATAGAAAGCAAAGGGTAGGGCTAAATGACCAATTTTCCCAAAGGAGAAAAGTGAATAGTGGAGTACCCCAGGGATCTGTGCTGGGTCCGCTGCTTTTTAACATATTTATAAATGACCTGGAAATTGGAATAACGAGTGAGGTAATCAAATTTGCAGATGATACAAAATTATTCAAAGTTGTTAAAATCCATGAGGATTGTGAAAAATTGCAAGAGGACCTTGATAAATTGGAAGACTGGGCATCCAAATGGTAGATGAAATTTAATGTGGACAAGTGCAAAGTTATGCACCTAGGAAAGAACAACACAGACTATGGTTACATGATGCAAAGTTCCACATTAGGAACCACCACCCAGGAAAAAGATTTAGACGTCATCGTGGATAACATGTTGAAACCATCCGCCCAGTGTGCAGCGGTGGCCAGGCGAGCAAATAGAATGCTAGGTATCAGGAAAGGAATGGAAAATAAAAAAGGATATTATAATGCCTCTGTATCGTTCCATGGTGTGACCGTACCTTAAATATTGTGTGCTGTTTTGGTCGCCATATCTTAAAAAGAATATAGCGTTATTAGAAAAGATACAGAGCAGAGCCACCAAAATGGTAAAGGGATGGAAGAATACTTATGAAGAGAGACTAAATAGGTTGGGGCTTTTCAACCTGGAAAAGAGATGGGTGATGGGAGATATGATAGAGGTCTATAAATTAATGAATGGAGTGGAACGGGTAAACGTAGATCAATTGTTTTTACGCCATCAAAATATAGAAAGACTAGGGGACATACAATGAAGCTACAGTGTAATCAATTTAAGACTAATAAGAGAAAATATTTTTTCATTCAACGTGTAATCAAACTCTGGAATTCATTACCGGAGGATTTATTATTTATTTATTTATTTACATTCTCTTATATACTGCGCTATTCTGCATCAGTGCAGTTTACATTGAACAAACTGAAATTACATTGAACGGGGCATTATAACTTGGAGATAACTATTTTACAGGGAACATGGGCTATGGAGGGTTAAGTGGCTTGCCCAAGACCACAAGGAGCACCTGTGGGACTAGAAACCCCAGTCCTTCCGTCCCAAGGTTGCTGTCCTCTAGTGGGATTTGAACCCCCGACCCTCCGGCCTGAAGTACCTTGCCCCATCCACTAGGCCACTCCTCCACTCCAATGTAGGATGTAGTAAAAGCTGTTAGTGTAGCTGGTTTTTTAAAAAAAAGGTTTGGACAAGTTCCTGGAGGAAAGGTTCATAAACCATTATTAAAGGAGACCCGGGAAATCCACTGCTTGCCACAATACTAGCATTGTGGAACCTGTGTCTTTTGGGGAAACTACTAGGTACTTGTGACCTAGATTGGCTACTGTTGGAAAAAGGATACTGTGCTTGATGGACCTTGGTCTGACCCAGTATGACATATCTTATGTTCCTATGTTCCTTGATTACATTATCGTATGTTTCCTTTGTGGCACAATATGTAGTTAGTTACACCTATTGAGGTGGTGCCAACTTGACTGCCATGTTAACAGTAAGTATGTGGTAATTACCTCTGGGTTAACTGTAAAACATAGTCCTGCTCATTGCATGGTAGTTTTGTCAGGTGGTTTATGCAGAAATTTTCAGGCACCCATTACAGTTAATGCAGCTTAGTAAATGAGCTTCTTAGAGTGAACTGAAAGGTGAGAATCATTCCCGAAAGAAAATGTCTGTTCTTGTTGCCCATTGCAGCTTCCCATACAAGTGAAAGTTTAGACATTAATGCCGAAATTTTGCACTAGAGCCCAGCACTAGAGCTCCAGTGCAGGGTTTCCTAATGCAGGTTTAACGCAGACGTTTTGCTTACCCATGCTATAAGCAAACAGAATGCAAATGTGCTGCGTACAAAAGGTCTGCATTAAACAAGGAGAGCAAGCCAAATACATGCACACAGGGGTCTGCCTTAGCAGTCTGACACCTGTGCGCGTGCATTGGATTGCCGAGAAAAAAAATGTAATCTGAGGTGAAGTCTGACACTTCACCTCAGATGACTTAAGGCAGACCGCTCATTGAAGTGTTTCTGACCCCCTCCCACCACCACAAATTAGTTGGTGACTTTGACCCCAATGGCTCCAATTTCCTCTCATCTTGGACCTTCTCAATTGCAGATCAGGAGTGATGCCCACACCGTCCTGCCTCCGCATTGCTATTGCTATCTTAGATAATGTTAGCGCCTGTTCCTGCATGATGCATCCTAAGATGCACTAAAAAGAGCCCGTCTGCCAAATAAGGCAATTTTGCAGGTTAGTTTGACAAATCAAGCAAAAATTGCCTGATTTGGCAGACTGAACCCGCCCAGTGCATCCTAGGATACACTATATGGGATCAGACATCACCATTTTTCAAAATGGTGGTAGGGAGGCAGAAGCATGTGGGTATTGCTGCTGCCCCCCAGTGGGGAAAGTTCCCAGGGCAGGGGATTGGATAGGAGAATCACAGCTATTGGGGGGGGGGGGGGGAGGGTAGGGGCTACTGTGGAAATATTTTTCCTCCAGGCTACCAGTAATATTTTGGCGGCGGTGGGTGGGAATGTTCAATCTAATCCATGGTCTGGGCCTCTTGAATCATCTGAGGTGACATGTTAAACCTTTACCTCAGATGATCCTTTTGCTCCTTGCTGCATCTTTACTCTTGCCTGAAACTAGTGTATAGATCCAGCATTAAGAGAAGAGTAAAAAAAACTATGATAAGTTTTGTTGCAGTTATTTACATCGGAGCGCAAGTATCTATTTTTTGCATGCGATTAGCATGCCCACTGCACTATGCTTTAATACAGCGGTTTTGCTCTTGATTTTCTTATGCTAGCTTGCTTTTTGCATCAGGAAGCAAGACAAGCACTAGACAATCTCTATTAAAATGCTGCACTAGAGAATAGTGCAGCTTGCTGCATTGAGGCCTTAGCAGGATACTGTCGGGGCATGAAATTTAAGCCACCTCTCCCCCCAAAATAATTACTTATCAGACTGACTTACTGTGAGGTTAGTGTGTTAGCAGGGGTAGAATAAAATTTAAAGGGGTTTTTTTAAATTACATATGATAGAGCTGTAAATCACCCCTGGGTTGTCACTGTTGGCACCAAAGTGAATCTCATCGTTTATTCTGCTTGCTTTGTTGGGGGGCATCTACCAGTTGAAAGGGTATATGAATATCCACCAAGTGATTTGTAGCACTATTTTGTGTACTAGAAAATGTTCTATGTCCTTCTGCCATACTTTCACCCACTCTTCATGTAATCTCAGGCTGAGCAAAACTCAAAGGTGTCTAAGTATGCCCAAATCTTCCTTCTCACTGCTCCCCTATCTTTTCCCTCTTTTTTTCTTGTCACTCTTTCTGATCATCTTCCTCCTCCTTTTCATTGCTCTTTCTATCTACCCCCTGACTCATGCTGTCCTCACCTTTGCTCTCTGCATCTACTTATGGTGTTCATTAGGACTTAGCTAAACTAAAAGTAGACAAAGTGATGGGGCCAGCTGGGATATATCCATAGGTACTGAAGGAACTTAGGGAAGTTCTGAATTTTACAGTGCTGCTTTAGAATTGGGAGTGGTACTGGAGTCGGACGGATGTAGTTCTTCTCCACAAAAGCCAGAATTAAGGAAGAAGCTGGGAACTAAAAGCCAGTTAATCAGACCTTTGTGGTGAATACGTTAATGGAAACAATACTAAAGTGGAGGATAGTTCAGTTCCTGCAATTCAGTGGATTACAGGATTTGAGGCAGTATGGTTTTTACTAGAGGTAGCTCTTGTCAGACAAATATGATCAATTGATTTGACTGACTAACCAGAGAGTTGGATCAGGGGAAGCACTAGCTAGGGATGTACTTAGATTTCAGCAAAGCCTTTGACACTGTTCCACATAGACTACTTATAAACAGAGTTCCATTGGTATATGTCTAGTGATTGGGTCAGAAATTGATTGGATGGGAGGCAACAAAGGGTAGGGATAAATGGGAGTTCACTCTGAGGATGGTGTGTTACCGTGGTTTCCCATAGGATTTAGTTCATGATCCGGTTCTTTTCAACATTTTTGTAAGCAATATTGTGTAAGGGCTGTTGCGAAAGATTTGCCTTTTAGTAGATAATACCAGATAATCTGCAGCGGGGTAAACACCCTGAAGGTGTACATAATTTGAGGAGGGATCTAACAAACTTGAAGAATGGTCTAGAATTTGTTAGCTAAGATTTAATACTAAAAAGTGCAGGGTTATGCATTTGAGCTGCAAAAAACGAAGGGAGCATTACAATATAGAGGGTGAAGTAGTGTTGTGGTCAAGAGAAGAGCAGAATCCTAAAGTGGCCAAAAAGGTAGAAAAGGTGATGGGAAAGCCAGAAGGATACTTCAGTGTATAGGGAGAGAAATGGCTAGCAGGAAGAAGGAGGTGAAAGTATTTCTGTAAAAGTCTTTAATGAGACCTTATTTGGAGTACTATGTATTTTTCTGGGAACAAGCAGGAAGTCTGCCCTCAGATATGGGTGATGTCGGCGCTGACGGAACCCTTGCGGAAGCATCTCCCCAGCTTTCAAAGAAAGCCTTTGGGAGATGCCATCATGCATGCGTGGTCCCCTTCCTGCCCAAGGGTGCCATCTTGTTCAGTGTCTTTTTTTTCCCGCGGAGCCCTTCAAACGTCTGTCTGGCTTGTCCCTGGAAAAAGTTGATTTTTCAGCCTGAGTTTCATACTCGCCTTCGGTACTGCACCAATACTCTTCCCACCACCTGACCTCGCTGTCTTGGCATCGAGCGGGTCTTTTTTGTAGTTTTTTCCTCTTGGCGGCGTCTTGCCTTTTTTCCAACTGGCAGCTTGGCAGATCTTCGACCTCGCTGGGGTATTCTCCCCCCCCCCCTCCCCCCGGCTGCCAGTGGTTTTAGAAAGTGTGATCAGTGTGCCAAAATTATGTCTTTGACCGACACACACAACTGCTGTCTTGGGCCAGACCACGACCCCACAGCATGTTGTCTCTGCAAAAAGATGTCCAACAAGGCCCTCAAGATTCGCCAGCAACAGCATGATAAGCTTTTCCCCAAGTCCCCGGTACCTCCGAAGGCCAGGGCCTCATCTGAAACCACGGCATCTCAGAGTGGTTCTATGGAACTCTAGCAATGCCATGGTTCTTCAGAGAGTGGGTCTCCCTCGAGGAAATGCAAGAAGACGACCGCGAAGGTGGCATTCCTGGATGGATCAGACAGGCCGGGTACGTCCCGAGCCAGGTCCTGCAGTCTGAGACGCTCATCTGAGGGATCGGAGAGGGAGCGGCTTGCAAAGGTCCCCCGAAAGGACTCGACCTCGGACCAGCCTCGGTCGCCAGACACTATCCTCATCAAGGATACCCCTTCGGGGGAACCGGCATCGGGCCCGATTCATTTGGTGCCCGTGCCAATGGCTGTGGAGCCTTCTGGCCTGGAGTCCAGAATGGTGGTCCTGGAGCGCAGTTTGTGTGCCTTCATGGACCAGCAGCAGGCACTGTTTTCTGGTACAATCAGTTCCTTCGCTCCGACCACCGGGCCCTCGATGTTGAAGACGTCCCTGGAGGCCGAGCCAATCCTCGAAACCCTTCGGTCTCGAGTAAGTCCTCGGCCAAGGTCTCGATCCGGTTCCCACTCAATGGGGCTGCGATTGTCCCCAGCCAGTGTGCTTGGTGACAGCTGCTGGGCCTCCGAGGGTCGCAGGCTGGGGTTAGCCCGGGGCCTGCAGATCATCTTTTCATTGAGTCCTCGATGGACTACTCAGAGTGGGAGATGGAGGACAACACAACGTCCCTGCGGACTCTCCCACTTCAGAGCCCCGGTGGTGGTCCCCGCCGGAGGACATGGCATTCCTTGATTTCGTCAGGGACATGTCTAAAGCCCCAGCATTCCCAACGGAATCGGCGGAGGACCCTCGGGTGGAGGAGCTAGAAAACCTCCAGTACGAGGCCCTTCCAAGGGAATCACTTAGGGTGCCAATATCTCCCATCCTGGAACAGCTAATGCTCTGTATGTGGGAGACACCGACATCGGTACCAGTGGTGAGCAAGTGACTCAACTTGATGTATCGAGTCCGCCGGAGCCCAGGCTTCCAGAAATCACAGCTGCTGCACAACTCCATGGTGGTGGAGTTGGCCATGCATCGACTGAAAAGTCAGAAGACGCACTCCCACACACCTTGGATGCCCTCATCAGAAAGTATTACCAGGGTTCAATGCTCATCGGCTGCATCCAGGCCTACCAGCTGTACATGGGCATGTACAGTACTTGAGAGATCTGGCGAAAGAAATTGCCACGTTCTCGCTGGTTTGTTCGAGGAAGCCCTACAGCAGTTCAAGAACTTGGCCAAGGCCGTCCGTGAGTGCTGCATTTGTTTCGGGCAGCCTATGATGGCTTCAAGTCGGCGGCTCGAGTAGTGGCGGCAGTGGGCATTGGTACCCGATGCCAGGTTTGGCTACAGTTATCCGATCTCGAGCAATGGGTTCAAAACAAATTGGTCGATGTCCCATGCCAAGGAGAGAACCTCTTTGGTAAACCCATGACCGACAAGGCTGCCGAGCTGGAGACAGTTCATAACGAGGACCAGGCTCTCTAAAAAGACCCCTGCCCCTCGCCGGCAGAAGGGCTCGGGTAAAAAGCCCTTCTACCCAAGGAAAGGGACTGCTTACAGAAACTACCCACCTTTTCAGGCCTCCCTGGCTCCCCAGCAGGGTCAGCAGGCCAAGGAACATGGGCATGGCCCTTGTAAGCAGAAGCTCCCAAACCACAGGCATTGGCCCTGGCCCAGCCAGGTGGGAGCTTTTGACTCCTGGGGCATAGCCTTTCCACCCCAAGGAGGTCAGCAGCCCACAGGGGGACATCTGATCCACTGTGCCCAAAGGTGGCTAACTATCACCCCGATTCCTGGGCACTTTGAGGGTGGTCAGGAAGGGCTACCTCCTCCATCTGACTCTGACACGTCTCCCTTACTTTCCAGGAGAGCCCCTCAGGTCTCCTCTTCACCAGGACCTTCTACTAAAGGAGCTCGCAGGTCTTCTCGAGGACAGAGTGGTAGAACCAGTACCGCACCATCTCAGAGGCAAAGGGTTCTACTCCAGGTACTTCCTCGTATCAAAAAGGACAGGAGGTCTAAGGCCCATCCTCGACCTGTGCAACCTGAACAAGTTCATAGTGCTGCCTTCAGCTTGGCCTCCCCCCAAAGGATGTTCACAAAGTGCCTGGCAGTTGTAGCCGCCTTCCTCTGCCTCCAGGGGGTCTTTGTTTTCCCCTACCTGGACGATTGGCTCATAAAAGGAGGCACGGCCTCAGAGGTGCAGTTGGTGACTTCACGCACCATCCAGGTCCTGCAACACCTGGTGTTTGTGATAAATTACCCCAAAGCCCACCTTCTTTCGACACAGTGTCTTGAGTTCATAGGGGCAAGACTGGATACCCTCGAGGCAAGGCTTTCCTACCCAGAGACCGAGCCAACCATCTCAGGGCCCTGGCCTGGAACATACAGCACCGCCCCTCGGTACTCGCTTGACAACTCCTGTGCCTACTCGGGCACATACCTCCACTATCCATGTCACCCCAAACGCCTGCCACCACATGAGGGCCGCACAGTGTGCCTTTGGGACCAGTGGACACAGGCTATGGGCTGTCTCTGGGATCAAGTCTTAGTGACCCGCCAATTGGCGAACTCCCTGACCTGGTTGCAAACTCCCCAATACCTTGAGGCAGGGATGCCCTTTCAAGCCCCTCGCCCCTCAAGGGTCATCACTACAGATGCCTCCCTGCTCGGTTGGGGAGCCCACAGCTAGTTGCAGGACAAGAGCAACCAGCAGATCAACCTCATAGAGCTACGGTCGATATACTTAGCCCCCTAAGCTTTTTGCCACTGCCTATGACACCAGCCGGTGTTGGTCCAAACGGACAACCAGGTGGCGATGTTCTATGTGAACAGACAGGGGCACAGAGTCTCATGCCCTCTGCTGAGAGGCAGTGGTCCTCTGCTCCTACGCAGTCCGACAGGGTATACTCCTGCGGGCAGTATACCTGCCAGGCCAGAACAATTCACTGCTGACAGATTGAGCAGGGTCCTCCAGCCACATGAGTGGCATCTGGACCCCAGTGTGGCTGACCGGCTTTTTCAGTTCAGGGGGGAACCTGAGATAGATGTGTAAGCCAGCCCAGACAACTACCAGTTGCCCAGCGTCTGCTTTTGGCAGGCCCACCCCTCCAGAGTGGTGGCGGACACCATTCCTCATTTCATGGTCGGAAGGCCTCATGTACATCTTCACACCCACACCACTAATTGCCAAGACATTGTTCAGGACCCTCCGCGACAAGGCCTCGCTCATCTTGAAAGCCTCTCGATGGCCCAGGCACTATGGTTCCCGCTACTCCTTCGGCTGTCGGTGGAGACTTCCATCCCATTGGGCAACTCCAGGGCTCCTGTCCCAGGAGGGGGGGGGCTCTCTTCTACACCCCAACTTGGGGTCCCTGTCGCTGACAGCGTGGCTGCCCTTTCAACCTCTCAGGTGAGGTAGAGGAGATCCTGCTGGCCTCTCGTAAGGCTTCTACTAGGAAAGCGTATGCCCTCAAAAGGTGTAGGTTTTCATCTTGGTGTGTGGAACACGGACCGACCTGTTCTCCTGCCTGGTGGGTATGGTGCTACAGTACCTTCTTCACCTCTCATAATCTGGACTCATTCAGGGTGCATCTCAGTGCCCTGGTGGCGCACCACTACCCGGTGGATGGCAAACCCCTCTCGGTCCATTTGCTGGTTGCCCGCTTCCTAAAGGATCTGCTCTTATCTAAGCTCCCGGTTCGCCCTCTGGTGACTGAGTGGGACCTCAATGTGGTATTGGCACAGCTCACTCATCCACCTTTTGAGCCTCTGGCTACTTGCGACCTGCGATACCTCTCGTGGAAGGTGGCGTTACTGGTTGTGCTCACCTCCGCTCGTAGAGTTAGCAAGCTTCAGGCCCTAGTGGCAGAGGTGCCATATACCAGGTTCTACAGGAACAGGGTGGTGCTCCACATATACTCTAAATTCCTTCTGAAGGTGGTATCCACTGTTCCCTCTAAGCTGTGCGCGTGCACACACTTTACAACAGAGCGCACAAAAATTACGGCTCTGATTCTGATAGAAAACAACACAGACGTCTTAAAATTTAAAAGTTATGATTGTAATTACTAGAAATTTCCCGCTTCATTTAGTAATCGTCTATTTTCATTTAATTTGATTAAAATCATTGTGGTGTACATACTGTATTCTGACGTGTAGTCAAATTTTAAAGTATATTACTCCAAGTGTCGTTATGTGGCGCACAAAAATTTAACCTTCCTTCAAAAGCTGCACACAGCTGATATTTTATGCGCACACAGCCTACAGAAAATTAGAGGGAACATTGGTGGTATCATCCTTCCACCTCAACCAGGAGGTGGTACTCTCCACCTTCTTCCAAAGACCTCACACCAGTAGGGCAGAAACAGTCCTTCACACCCTGGACTGTAAGAGGGCCTTGTCCTTCTATATCCAACATACTTAGGGCCATCGCAAAACTACTTCGTTTTTTGTCTCATATGACCCCAGTAGACTGGGGGAGGTGGTGACCAAATGTGCACTGTCTACTTGGGTGGTAGAGTGTATCGCTCTCGCCTATGAGCAGGCAGGGCTGCCGCTGGAAGGCCGAGTCACGGCATACCATGACAGGGCCATGGCAGCCTCGGTGGCAAATAGGCACTCTGTCCCAATGGTGGACATCTGCCAGGCCGCTACCTGGTCTTCAGTCCATAACTTTGCAGCCCATTACTGCCTGGAAAGAGAGTCCTGACAGGACAGTGCCTTCGGCCAGGCTGTGCTCCATAATCTTTTTGTGGTTTAGGCCACTCCTACCCCCAACCCTTCTGTGTTCAGGCTACCAGAGTGCTGGTCTCCATCGGACATACGGGTCCTACTGTAGGCTGTAGCTACGGACTTAATTCCTGTTGCTCATGGCTCCCCTTGAAGGTGACTGTGTTTTTCGCTATGGGTTTTCAGTAGCCTGTAGCTGGGGAGTCCCATATGTGAGGACTGACTTCCTTCTTGTATCTGGAGAAAGCTTAGTTACTCACCTATAACAGATGTTCTCCGGGGACAGCAGGAATTGGTCCTTGCAACTCTCCTTCCTCCCCTTGAAGTTGCTTCTTTACCATCTTATTTTATTTTTGCCGTCTTTTAGCTATGTCATCTGACTGAGCAAGATGGCACCCTTGGACGGGAAGGGGACCACACATGCATGGTGGCTTCTCCCAAAGGCTTTCGTTGAAAGATGGGAGGTTGCTTCCATGAGGGCTCCATTGGCAACGACGTCACCCATATTTGAGGACTGATTCCTGCTGTCTCTGGAGAACACCTGTTACAGGTGAGTAGCTATGCTAATTTCGGAGACTGCTCCTTCAAAAGGATATAAACAGGACTGTCGGTCCAGAGGGAGGCAACTAAAGTGGTCCATGGTCTTCATCATAAGCATATGGAGACAGACTTAAAGATTTAAATATGTAGACTTTAGAAGAAAGATCCAAACAGAGAGCAACGAGCACCCGAGAGTACACGAAAGAACAAAGGAGGCAGGTGCACCAAACAGTTTAGTCAGGTTACCAACTTTATTTCAGCCCCAATGTGTTTCAGCAACGCCTTCCTCAGGGGGCATACACAGTGATACTGTATGCAATATGTAATATGTGGGAACACTTAAGTTCTTGTCTGAGCCGCGGGTATTTTCCTTACAAGCATTTCAACTGGATGAACTGTGGCTCAGATAAGAATTCAAGTGTTCCTACACATTACGTATTGCATACAGAAGGCATGTCCAACAGGTAGATCGTGATCTACCTGTAGATTGCGGAGGGGTCAGAGGTAGATCGCCAGCCCCACTTGGCTCCATCTCTCCAGCAACTTGCCCCGTCGCTAGGAGAGAGCTCGTGCCGGCAGGTCGTCTGCTGAGGGCTTGCCACTGCTGCTGATCCTTTGCCTGTCTTTTTTCCCTGCCTGCGGGAATCTTGCCTGCGGGTGTATTGGGGGCGCTTGTTTTCATGCCAATAGTTTGTGGGTACCCCAGGGGGCCGCTGCCCACACCCCGCGACGAGACACTATAGGCCCAGCGTCATACCTGGTCTCCTGCCTCACAGAATCACCCATTCCTGCCCCTGCCCCAACACCCCTTAGAAGTGTGTGATATACTGGGCGATATCCATTCGCCCGGGCTTTACTTGAATACACTTACCGTATTAGTTGTGTCGTGTGCTGGTCGTTGGTCGCTTTATAGTTTGCTTTCATTAAACGTTTTCGGGCAGACACAACAAAGTGTCAAGAATTTGGTGATTTTGGCAGGCTTTTCCAATTTTGTTCTAACTTGCCTACGCCTTGCCTTCGAATTGATTCAAACCACTGTGACTTTTGCTTGCCTCAGCAATTTTATTTTGCCTAACCTTTGCGTTGATTCTACACAGCAATTTTATTTTGCCTTGCCTTTGTGTTGATTCTACACTGTGTGCAGAATTTATTAAATCGCGTGTGGTGGTATTTGAACTTGTTTGGTGGTATTTGATTTTATCTGGTTTGCTGGACAGGTGTTTGAGTTTTTTTGATGATTGTTTGGTGGTATTTGATTATTGGTGCAAGTATGATGATTTCTTATTTTTACTTTTAGAACTGTATGTGTGGTTTTTGCATCTCCAGTCCTTGTATTGCACATCATCCATAGGTCTTCAGTTCCTGTTGATCTTTAATACTTTGGGACAGTGACAGTTTTAGACCAGATTCAGCCAGTGTTTATTCTAACTTAGCAGATTTGGCTTCTTACATACAACCACCCCAGTATAACGAAGATGAGTGTTCCAAAGAAGAGCAAAACCTACCACTTTCATGATGACTGGGAAATGGACTACTTCTTCATCATGGTGAAAGACAAGTGGTGTTGTCTAATTTCTAACACCCCAGTATCCTTGTCCAAAAAGGGTAATCTGGAATGTCGTCTTAAGGCTCTGCATAGCAATAAGTTTGATGCTATTTTTCCACCCAAAAGTGAAATTCGTAAACTGAAGCTCAAAGAGCTTAAATCGAAATTGACTTCTCAGCAACAGCTGATGACGAAGCCAAGGTCACATTCGTTCAATGCAACCATAGCATCCTTCAAGGTCAGCAACCTGGTTGCAAAGAAATGCAAACCTTTCACTGAAGGGGAATTTGTAAAAGATTTTTTCTTGAAGCAGCTGACAATCGTTTTGAAGGATTTAAAAATAAGAAAGAGATCATAGTTGCTATTCAAGATGTACAATTGTCAAACACCATCGTGCGGCGAATAGAAAAGATGTGTGGAGACACAACTGAACAATTGTTGGAGGATGTTTCAAATTGTGTTGCTTTCTCACTCCAACTGGATGAATCTACAGACATAAGAGACATAGCCCAGTTACTAGTCTTTATCCGGATGGGTTTTTTTAAGACTTCAGTGTTAAAGAAGAGCTACTTGGAATGATTTCTTTAAAAGGGAGAACTACCAGTCAGGAAATATTCAGTTCTTTCCATTCTTTTGTGACAAAGTGTAATCTTCCATTGCATAGACTTGTTTCCATCACTACTGATGGAGCAAGAGCAATGACAGTTGAGGTTGACGGTTTCATAGCCCTCTGTAGACAGCATGACGACTTCCCAGATTTCCTTTCTTACCACTGCATCATTCACCAGCAAGTTTTGGCAAGCAAGAGACTCAATACAAAGACTGTCATGGACATCACTTTCAAAATTGTAAATTCAGTTTGTGGAAGATTACTTCAAAGACTGCTTTTCAATCTTACTCTTGATGAAGGGGCAGCGGAAATCATTTTGCACACAGATGTAAGGTGGCTAAGTAGGCACAAATTTCTGCAAAGATTTCGTGATTTACTGAATGAAAAGGTTTTTTTGAAGGGGAGGGGAGATGACCAAGCAGAGTTGGAAGATGAGGAGTGGTTATGTAATCTGGCATTTCTCGCTGACTTTGCAGGCGAACTAAGTGATATGAACCTTGAACTACAAGGTAAAAACAAATACATTGGCGAGATGATGAGTACAGTTTCATCCTACACGAGCAAATTTGAGCTAATGATGACTGACCTTGCAAACAACACTTTTGATCATGTGTGCTGAAGGATATAGCCTGCCACGGGCAAGAAAACGGCAGCAAAAAGCCACCGCTTTTGGAAATACTGCTGCTGCCGTTGTCTGCCTCCCCACCCCCCGGGCCAGACATCTTAAGAATCCGCCTAGCTCACCTACTGGATGGGCTGGCCCTGCATTTAAATATCTCTGTGGCATAAATTGAACAGGAGGTGACCCTCTTTCAATTAAAAATAAAGTTCTGGTTAAAGGAGTCATAGGTTGAAGGAGGTAAAGGGGATAGACTCGGGAGTAATCTAAGGAAATGTTTCTTTATAAAAGGGTGGTGGATGCATGGAATAGCCTTCTGGGAAGGAGGTGTAGATGAGAACTGTCTGGATTCAAGTAAGTATGAGACAAGCACAGAGGATCTATGAAGAAGAAAGAAGAGATTGTAGAACTGATTAGTTGATATAGTTCCCAACAGGCCTTATGCTTTTTATCTGCTGTCATTTTCTGTTTCTCTTTTTATCCATCCGTCATTCTTTTGTTCCTGTCTCACTTTCTTTTCCAGCCCTCTTTTTATTCCAGACAGGTCATGTGAATGAAGGAGGGAGGCAGACGGGCAAGAAGGAAGCATTTCTTTGAGCCCTGCAGCTTCTGCTTCCTCCTGCAACCTATGAATTACTGTGCTGGAAACTAATAGGTCATGGGAGAGAAGGTGGGGAGCATCAGCACTTCTTACTTCCCCATCCCTTACTCCCAGCTTATGGTCACTGCTGCTGTAGCTTGACACCACCATGGGCGAACTGCTCGCCAGCATTGAGTTTTCAATCACCAGGGGTGAGCTGGGAACCAGCAATTTCATGTCATGACTTTATTAAATATTTTCCCTAAATTTTATTTCTGGCTGATTAATTTAACTATAAAAGTTTTAGTTTAGAACCAGTAGTAGTAGTAGTAGTAAACCTGCCATGTCCATACCATGTGTTGCATGCGTGTCTTCAGCATTCTAAGACATCTTTCGATTTTGCACTATACTGTTCTGTGCTGTGCATTATTATACAGTTTTCGCCCTTCTATGTGTGTGTTATATATGTGGTGTACATGCTTGAGAGAGGTTCTTAACACACTGCTTGTTTTAATATTTATTGTTTCTCATTATGCTTATATTTATTATGATAGACATTTGCTTCAGTTTAAATATAAATTGGAACCAGTACAACCTCTGGTTTCACAAATGAAACAATTAAGAAGGTTTATTTATTCTAATGATGCCCCTGCTCATTGCATTGGAATATAAAAAAAAAGAATAAAGGCTTTCTATTTTATATTTCTTCCAAAATGAAGACAGTCTCTAATATCAGATTTTTCCCACTAATCTCCGTGCACTTGCGTGCACCTGTGACATGAAGAACTCATTTTCAATTTCTTTTTTTGCCATAGTTTTGTACATCATTTGTGAAACTACTGAAGTTGGCTTTTCAGTCATGAGACAGGTATGTAGTACTGTTTTCCAATGATCTTTGAGAAATGAATACTTAAATTTTCTTTTCTTTTTTTTTCTTAAGATAAATAAATTGTGAAGAATATGCTCCCCAAATTCACCAGTTCCCCCTTCTCCTTTTCTCCCCACCCCTCCCCTTTGGTTTCAGATCAGGATGAGGCTGCAGCTGAGCTGAACAGAGAACAGAATGAGAAGACCATCCGGAGCACTCAGACGGCTCTTCGTAACTTCCAGGAGTTCCTTATCGCCAAATACCCATCAGAGGCGAGAGAAATTTATGTGATCCCTTGCAAAGAACTTGATGCTTACTTGGCTTCTTTCTTTGTGGATGCCAGACAGAAGGATGGTTCTGAATATGAACCAAACAGCTTGGCTAACTATCAGTGTGGGCTGGAGCGGTATCTGAAAGAACACAGGTATGGATACAGTATAACCAGGGATAAAGAGTTCAAGAGATCCCAAGATGCTCTGAAGCAAAAACAGATAGAGTTAAGATGCAAAGGTAAAGGAAACAAGCCACATAAATCCATGAAGCTTACCTTTGCTGATGAACTCATACTGCGCAAAAGAGGCCTGTTGAGTCGCTATAATCCAGAAGGACTTCTGAACTTGGTCTGGCTCAATAACACTAAGGCTTTTGGACACTGTACAGGCTTTCATGGGTCCACACTAAAATGGGGAGATGTCAGGCTTCGGGTGTTGGAGACGGGTCTTGAGTACTTGGAGTGGATGGGTCAGGAAAGTCCTGATGCCAAAACCAAAAGGGCAGGTACTGAGTGTAGAGTGTATGCCACCCCTCATGCCCCTCAGACCTGCCCAGTACAAGATTACAAAGAGTATGCTCAAAGGCGACCCCCAGCAATGCGTTATGAAGATGCTCCGTTCTACCTGTCCATAAAGCCAGTTGTCAATCTAGCTGCACTTCATTGGTACAACTGTCAAGCCCTGGGTAAAAACAAACTCGCAAAGATGGTCAAAACAATGTGTGAGAAAGGCAACATCCCTGGCAGAAAAACCAACTTTAGTGTATACCAGAGCTGTAGTACCCTCTCTGAAGCACAGAGTAATCAATTGGTACTGATATGTAACAATTTAAGCCAGCAAGCTGCTCAGTCCATGGCAAGCCACTCTGGTCCTGGTAACTTCATAGTCTCTGCCTCTTATGACTCTTCTTCAGACACAGCCTGAAAGGTGGCACCATTTGTGGAACCATTTTCTGTCTCATACTGGGGATTAT
The DNA here is from genome assembly GCA_033557465.1 of Ichthyophis bannanicus. NCBI lineage: Eukaryota > Metazoa > Chordata > Amphibia > Gymnophiona > Ichthyophiidae > Ichthyophis > Ichthyophis bannanicus. Next base: position 674,015,458 of record CM066032.1, on the reverse strand, counting down.
TTCCAGAAATACACTTCAGATATGACTATATTCCCATATCCCTCTTCCCACAGTGTGTGTTCATTTTTTTAAAATATAAATATATAATATATATACATATATATTTTTTTCTTTTTTTTTATAACATTTCAATAGAGCTAGTTTAGTAGGATTTACGTCGTATTTATACTGAATCATTAAAACAGATTCTGCTCAAAATGAGTGATATAGTCCCGGTGTAGCCTTTTAAAAAAGAAAATTGTTCTCAGGAGGCAGGGAATACAGCTCTGACCTTGGATATACAAAACACCTGGGAGATTGATTTAACAAACTGTTGAGTTTACTTCAGTCCTTTTTCTTCTCAAATATTAGAATGTGGAATCTTAACTTGGAATGTGTTTCATCTTTTAGGGTGAATCTTTTTAGTTTTCCCTTAAGCTTACATGCAAGACCACAATGGAGCTTTGAATCAATAATGCTTGTGGAATGAGGTCTTATGTGCTTCACTTGCCTTTGATAAAAGACAGAGCACTGCTTGTTGGTTCTTGGGGTTCACTTGAACTAGTGAGGAATGTTTGAAGTATAATAAAATAAAACAGCTCAAGGTTAGCTATAACAGCGATTTTACCGAAATGTCTAAGTAAGATTACAGGAAATTAAGAGAACACTGGTTTTATACTCTAGATTTGCTTTTTTAAAAAATGCGCAGAGATAGAAAAGGCACAAAGACTGTTTCTACAGTAGATCCTACGTTTTGAAAGCCAGTAACAAATCCAGGAGACATTTATGGAAATGTTATATGCAATTTTATTATGAATTGCAGTGGCATACTTTCTATTTTCCATATTGTGTAAAACTACTGAAAAAAAATCAGCTCCCTTATTTGGGAAGCATCAAGAATTTTGAAGTATTTCTTATAATCCCAAATTCATTATAGCACTAAGAAGATGGCAACTAAATGATCATTTTTTGTGGTGATATGAAAAAGCTAAATTTCCAAAGTACTGAAAAATAAATATATATTTTTTTGGCTTAAAATTAGTTATAATAGATGACTGTTATTTTTGCTTCTAGTTTACTTTGCAATATATGTTCACAAAGTGCAGCAACATGATAGATCAATTATCCACTTCAGATAAAACAATGTTGGTGCCTGATCCTAACCTTGATTTATTGTGGTCATTTCTGTTGTATTTTCCTGTACTTTGTGGTCCGTATTACTGATGTCTTTGCTGGGGTACCAGAAAAGATGCAATCGTTAGGTAGCAGATCGTGCATCACTATTGTGAGGAATGGCCATCCTATGACATCGGTCATTCAGAGGGGGAAAAATTTTTTGGGCGTGACATGAAGCATTTTATGTTACTTATGAAGATTGTTTTTGACTGTGAAAATATAAGCTGATAAGCACTGAAGAATCAATCTTGCTGTATTAGTTCACAATGTGAGTATTACTGCCACTGTTTACAGGGTACAGGGTCTGCTATAAGCATGTCCTGCTCAAGGGCAGCCAGAGTTGTGAGCTCTGGATGTCCTGACACTCTTCCAGTTTGCATTTCCTGCCAAATCAGAGCAAAACGATGTGTGCATCAAGAAAATATTCATATAGCTGTGCAACTGGGACTATGAAAGCTGACTAGACCCCTAGATTTCAGTGATAGTTGCTGTTTTGAATTTCAAAGTTTGCCAGTTTGAATATCAGGAAGGTTCATATACATACAAAGGTAAAAAGTTAGCATTTATTTTTAAAAAAATCAAGTGGGTAAGATGGTCATTAACTACTGACATCTACTGTGGTGGTGTGGCATTATGTAAGTGCTGTGTCTGTCCCTTTACTTCAGGTCACAGACACCTCATTGGAACCGTGAGAACATTTATTTGTCTGTGTGTGTGTATGGAACTGTGGACTTTCTGTGTGTGTCTGTGTGTGTCTCTGTGTCTGTGTGTGTGTCTGTGTTTGGAACTGTGGACTTGCATTACCACAAAGCTTTGTTTTATTACAGATTTTCTTGGTGATTCTTATGATATTTAAGCTCAGTTCTTGTTCTAGTTGACTGAATCTTTGTATTTCTTTTTTGTGGGGAAGATGAAACTTTATACACACATAGATTGCCTTTAAATTTGTATATTTTACCGAATCATCTCATGATACTTTTGATTAATTTGTCCACCCGATATCCAGACAGGAAACTTTTATCAAGGACACTGCCATTTCACACAATGCCTGATCTTTATGCCCTTTCCCTATGTTGATTGTAGATATATTAGCAAAGAGCGGTTCTTGCAGTCATCATACAGTCAGGGTTGTCCAAGTACTACCCATTAATAACAGGCCACATTATTTTCAAATGTTATCAGGTGCTATCTGCCTCTGTGCCCATTTAACAATGGTATAGTGGCAGATAAACATGCTAATGTTTCTTAGTGCAAAGTAATATTCAGTAAATAGGCCTCTGTGTACCAGCAAACTGGGGCTCAAAAAAGAGCAAAACTGAATCAGGTCATCTGGAGTGGAGGAGTGGCCTAGTGGTTGGGGCAAGGTACTTCAGGCCGGAAGGTCGGGGGTTCAAATTCCACTAGAGGACAGCAACCTTGGGCCGGAAGGACTGGGGTTTCTAGTCCCACAGGTGCTCCTTGTGGTCTTGGGCAAGCCACTTAACCCTCCATAGCCCATGTTCCCTGTAAAATAGTTATCTCCAAGTTATAATGCCCTGTTCAATGTAATTTCAGTTTGTTCAATGTAAACTGCACTGATGCAGAATAGCGCGGAATATAAGAGAATGTAAATAAATAAATAAAATAAAATAAAATCTGTAAAGTGCCATAGTTAATGTGGAAGAAGTCAGATATTTCATTTCACTTACTTATAAACCACATTTCCTTGTCCTATCCAGGCTCTGCCCAAAGTGGTTTACAATTAAAAAAAAAAAAAAAAGATAAAATTACATAAACCACCCAAATCCAACCTTTGCTCCAAACAAACATCTTGCCTTTTCTTGCCTATTCGTGGAATTTCCAGTTTGCAAAGGCACCACCAAATCTTGGGGCAGACTATTTTTCTCAGACCCATTCGTATAAACTGAGTTGCTTCTCTCTTTAACCTCTTTATCTCATTCAACCCTAGTGTAGAGTATTTTATCTCTTACTAGCTGAGAAATAGCTAAGATTTTAGTTTCTTGCAGGAATTTCTTCTTTCAATACTTTCCACAGAACTAGGGCTTCCACTGAAGATGCCCTCACCTAGATGCCCGAGCAACACATCTCCCTTGTCATTGGGATAGAAAGGAGAGCACTCTTTGCAAAGAGTTCTTGCCTAGGAATATATACACACAACTTCTCCATAAGGTATTCTGGGCCTAGATCTCCCGTAGCCTTAAAGGCTAAGATCAATACCTTAAACTTGACCTGTTTTTATAATGGCAGCCACTGTAAAGAATATAATAAAGGCCTTGCTGAAATATATATTGGCTGCTTTAGAACAGTAAACTAACAGCCACATTCTGGACCACCAGCAACCTGTGTTTTGGAAGAGTAATCCAGTTGTGAAACTACCAGGGCACATATCAATCTGAAAAGGATTTTAAATCCAACATATCTGGTGCAATTATAAGAAAGTGTTGGAAATAATACAGTTCAACTGAGACTTCATCAAAAAAGAAGAGTCCAGGGATACCCAAAATTATGAATTACAAGAGTAAGCTCTAGCTCCTTTGTATCAATCTATGGACTCTTGTGATATTAGAGGGGTTGGCACATCTATCCATAGCACTTCCTGTCTTTGTCATAATCAGGGCTAACCTATGGTCCAAAAACTGATTGGCAATGACTAGTAATGATTTTTCAGTTTGCCAGTGGCACCACCCCAGCCTTTACCCACTGATGATACCATCCAAGCATAATTTGCTTTTTAAAGTCTTTACACTTTATTGCTTTTGTACAAACCTAGCAACAGCTGGAAATATTTCCAAGTAATGGGAATACTGCTTTAAAAAAGACAGAATACTGTGGTATTGGTTGCTTCCTGCAGTGTTGATGACTTCATTCCAAAACTGAAATTAATAAATTTCATGTTGTACAGTATAGGCCAGCCCAATGATCTGGTGCTTTGCATGACCAAATAAGAGACCTAGGTTGAATGTTTGGCTTAGGTTCCTGTTTCTTGGACTGATAATGCTGCTGAATTAAAACATACAACTGTAGAGAAGAAGACGGAACCAAATATTCCTCTTACAGGGAGGAATATTTAGGGTCCTAAGAGCAGAATTGAAAGCAATTCTTAATTGGCAGTTGAATATGGAAAGAAGGCTAGCAAAAAAATGTTAAACAGTCCAACAGCAACTAACCCATCACATTGAAAACAACGCTCCCCTTGATTACTGCCAGCATGGATTCAGAGAGTCCCATGGAGTTGATACCCTTCTGACTACATTATTCAACTCCCTTACCATTGGGCTTGATAACATCAGGAAGGGTTTCACCCTTATCTTTCTGGACATCGCAGCCGCTTTTGACTCGGTGGACCACAAGATACTCCTATCTCGCCTCGCTGAGAAGGGCCTTCATGGCAACGCTCTAGCGTGGTGCGCTTCATACCTGAATAACAGATGGCAACATGTCCGCTCCGGCTCCTCATTATCAGACCCTTTCCCACTAGAAAAAGGCGTTCCGCAAGGTTCATCCCTCTCAGCCCTTTTATTCAATATCTATATGCAGCCCATCTGCAACCTTATCCGGTCCTTTAACATCAACTGCCTAGTATATGCTGATGATGTCCTAATGTTCACCCCAATAGACACAGATCATCCAAACCTCGACCAGCTCTCCTCTTGCTTCAATGCCGTCACAGATTGGCTACACAACCAAATGCTCAGAATAAATCTAAAAAAGACAGAAGTTTTATTCATCGGAAGAGACCAGTCATTCACTCCCCCATCTTCAATCAAGGTGAACAACGCAGAACTCCTCTCCAAGACAACGATCAAATGCTTAGGCGTAACACTTGACCAGCACCTGGACATGCATGCTCATATAGACAATACCATCAGGACAATATACCATAAATTACAGACACTACGCCTCATAAAGAACACTCTTGAACCAAACGACTTCAGAACAGTCTTCCAGGCCATAATCATGCCCCACTTCGATTACGCCAATTCCATCCTACTTGGCCTCCCAAAGAGCTCGATAAACCCCCTTACAGCTTGCGATGAACACCGCAGCAGGAACCCTCTATGGCGCGTCTCGCAGAGACCATATCACCCCTATCCTGAAGAGCCTTCACTGGCTCCCCGTCCATTACAGGATCACATTTAAGATCCTCACCATGACCTTCAAAGCAGTCAACTGTATCACCGCAACTACCCTGTCAGATCTGATTCAACTCACTCCATACAACAGATTAAGAAGAACCACATCCTGCAATACCATCCTCCTTCCAAAAGCCATCACAAAATGCAACAAATCCACTAGAAAGCGTGCCTTTGCCTTGTTTGCCCCTTCATGCTGGAATTCCCTCCCAACAGAAATCCGGACCATAAACAACCTCCCCCAGTTCAGAAAAGCCCTCAAACAGCACCTATGTATACAACACTTTGGTAACTCCGACAGCATCACCTAGACAGTATCACATGATCTTATAGTCTATCAATCCAACGCTGCCTAACCAATCTACGACGATAACTCTCCACCTCTTCCAACTATCCCCTTTAGGGCCTGTATCATAAACTCAGATATGATGCAATCCCCTTTTGTATATAATGTATAAAGTTCACCTGTTACCCTTGTTTAAATCTCCCTTTGTATACTATGTATAAAGTTCACCTGTTATCCATGTTTAAATTCCCTGTTCTATGTAAGTTCAATGTATGGCTGTTCCACATTGTACAAACCTGTTCCTTGTAAACCGCGCTGATGCCGAATAGTGCGGTATAGAAAAACGTTAAATAAATAAATTAAATAAATAAAAATGGAGCAGCACATACAACTGGTTTAGTTTAGTTGTGCCTTTGATTTTCCACTTTACTTTCCCTTTTGTGTTTCCAGCAGAAATAGCTTGATTCTTCCTCTAGGAGTATTTGAATCAGGTCAAGTACTCTCAGGCATAGGTGCTCTTTTTAACTTATGGGCTTAGTTAAAGCAATTTCTGGAAACTGAGCTAATTTTGGCAAAGAGCGTGAAAACTTATACAATCCAGACTTGTCTCTTGTCCTTACTTTTTGAATATTTCTATAATCTCAAAGTTGAAAGTGCAGGATATGTTGGATAGATCAGTGAAGTTTCTACATTAATACATTTTGAATTATATATTTTAGGCAGCAGACTGAAAAAGATGCAAGACTGGTAACGACTCTTATAAGGCCTTGCAAAAGTACCTATTAAGTCAGATCTTCTAGCCATCATTGATGCTACAGGCTAATATGCTGCTGGGCAAGATGTGAGCTTATGGAATCGCAATAAAATAAAATTGGCAAAGAGGTTGATGGCACCTTATCAGATTTATTGAGTGTCAAACATTTGTCAGATGCATTAAAGTAGTTCAGATAATTTTTTTTAAGTATCCCATATTTGATGATAGAATATTCCTTTTGGAAAAATAGGTGCAAGCTGGTATACTGCAGGGTTTATTTTTTGGACCATTTGTTCAGTTTATACAGAAGCATAGTAAATGATGGCAAATAAAGACCAGCATGGTCCATCTAGTCTGCTCCATCTAGTCAAGTGGTTAGAGTCGTCGAGTTACACCTGCCGCTCTGTGCCGGTTACTCTCCCTCTAAGCCTTTGCTTAAGACTGTACCTATTGTTCCAGGCAGGTTATCCCCCTCTATTTATGAAATTTTTTACATTGCTTTCATTCTGCCCTTTTGCTATGTAGTGATCCTCTGTATCTACAGGAGCAAGCAGGAATGTAGTCTTCACATATAGGTGACATCGGTATTGACAGAGCCCACATGGGAACGCTTCCCAGCATCCAATAGGAAAGCTTTTGGGAGCATCCTACTGCGCCTGCATTGCTGCTTCCCAAGTTTACCTCTTCGGTACTTCATTTTCCGTGGAGCCAGCAGGAAGCAAATCCTCTCACTGCAGAAAATGTTCTATTTCTTTTTTGGTTTTTGTGGTTTGCGTCTGCCTTCCTGTCAATGCCGGAACAGACTGTCGGTCTTTTCCCTCCTTTCTTGTTTCTTTCCTGTAAAAAAAAAAAAAAAAATTAGAGCTTTTCTTCAGGTGCATCGACACCATTTTAGACCTTAAGTCTACCATTTTGTCTGCTGACACTATGGAGAAACCAGCTAGTGGTTTTAAGAAATGTTTTAAGTGTGGTGGTACCATCTCGGCTACAGACACCCATGACTGGTGTATCAAATGCCTTGGTCCCAACCACCAGCTATTAGACTGTCCTCTGTGTAAGAAGATGACAAAGAGAGGCCTACAGAATCGATCTGTGAAGTTAGGCACACTCTTTACCTCAGATGCGGCTTCTTTGGCATCAACATCTTCGAGGGCATATACTTCCACTTATGGATCTCAGGTATCGAAACATAACTCGTCTTTGAAAACAGGTCATCCACCACCCAAGGATAGCTCTTTTTCTAAGCATCAAGATGCCTTGAGCGTTGCCCTTGAGGTGGATCAGCCAGCCAAACAATCCCAGCGGGAAAACCTTCCCTACAAAGCCATCGAGGGGTCCCAGGATGCTCCTGAGGCCTCCACCTCTGGAGAGTTCCTGGTGCTATGCTCAGGGATGGTAGCCCGCATCTCCAGTACTGATATCCAAGCATCGGCAGGCTCTATGGATCAGCGTATCCTGGCCATTGAGCAGAGTTTAGTGGCTCTACTGGCGGCTTCCGTTTTGGTCAAATGTTTACCGGTGGTACTGCCGGGCACAGTCTACGGTACTGATGCAAGCTGCATCGGGTTATATGCTGCTTGATGTGCTACCACCCATGCCTGCCCTCGAATCCATTCCCGGTACTGGGGGTTTGTTCAGGCAGATTCCTCGCTCCGATACAGACTTTAATCGGTATCAAGCTTTAGCAGAGCAGGGACATCATTCCCACAGATACTTTGAGTCTTCCAATTCAGATTCTTCCAGTGATGAATCAATTGATACCCAAAGACTTCAGAGTATACTGGAAGATCCTTCTCTGGAACGGCGCATATCCCCTCCTGAGGATATGTCTTTTCAAGAATTTATTAGAGACTTAGCGAGGGGCCTTTCCATTATGGTGACATCCTAGAAAGAACGTAGAGCCAGAGGAATTGGAAATTCTCCAACACCCTACAGCTCCTACGGAGGCGGCCACACTTCCAATTCACCACATTCTCCATGATCTCATGCTCCAGATGTGGGAAATGCCCCTTACTATTTCTCCACATATTCAACAACTCGATACCATGTATCAAGTATCATTGTCCTGATTTCCAAAAGACACAGTTGCCACACCACTCAGTGGTAGTGAAATCAGCACTGCATCAAATTAAAAGTTCTAAGACACATTCTTCTAACCCTCTGGGTAGAGAATTGAGAACCCTCAATGCTTTTGGGTGTTGATGTTTTCAGGCTTCCATGCTGTCAGTCAGAATAAGCTCATACATATTCTATATGGGTATGTTCCTCAAAGAGGTAAGTAGGGCTCTTGAATCAATGTCCCCTCTTCCCCCTGATGATGATAGAGCTGACTATCTCACCCAGAATATTGCAAAGTTTGTCAATAGAGCAACTTTTGACTACTTTGGGGGCACCAGTAGAGCCACATCAACCTGCATCGGTGCATGCAGGATTGCTTGGCTTCAGGAGGTTCAAGATAAACCAGGTAATATTCCTTGCACAGGTGAAAACCTTTTTGGCAAGGACTGGCAGGATAAAGCTTCTCAGTTAGAATCTGAGAATACTTTGAATAGGCTTTCTAGGACTACTGCAAAGAAGAAAGCAGCTGCAAAGAAAACTTTCTTTAGTAAGAAACAGAAGTTTTACCCTTCTTACACCCCTGCTGCTCAATACCAACCTCAGGGTGCTCAAAAGAGGCAACAGCCTCCCAAACAACAGAAGAAGCCACAGGCTCCTAAGACTCAACCAGCTCTGCAGACTCAATCTGCTCCTGGGTTTTGACGTTTTGCTAGAGAACATAGCCACTCTGCCTCTGGAGAACCCTCATCCCCTCCACATTGCCAGCAGACTCTGTCATTATGCCCACAGGTGGCATCTCATCACTTCAGCAGTGGACACTGACCATAGTGAGAGGGGTGCAGACATCATCTAAAAAATCTGCTCCCTCCACCCTAGTAGGGGAAGATTCTTCTCAGCCCCCTCTCACTGCTCTTCTGCTGCAGGAGGTGACGTCTCCTCTATCACAAGATACCATAGAGGAGGTTCCAACATCTCAACCAGGGAATGGGTTTCTACTCTCCGTACTTTCTCATTCCAAAGAAAACCGGAGGATACAGACCCATCCTGGACCTCAGAAACTTGAACACGTTTCTCTTCCACGAGAAGTTCAAGATGGTCTCTCTGGGGACCCTCCTACCCTATCTCTAGAGTCAGGACTGGCTCTGTCTTCTAGATCTAAAGGAAACATACACACAAATCCTCATTCATCCAGAACACAGGAAATATCTATGCTTCATGTTTCAGGGAAGACACTATCAATACAACGTCCTTCCTTTTGGACTCGCCTCTGCCCCAAGAGTCTTCACAAAGTGCATGGTGGTCATAGCCGCATTTCTAAGATCTCTAGGGATATTTGTCTTCCCTTACTTAGACAACTGGCTCATAAAGGCAGGCACCTCCTAGGAGGTCTGCCTGTCTCTTTCCCGTACCATGCAGAAACTGCAGTATTTGGGATTTGTGATAAATCTTCCAAAATCCCAACTCGCTCCTACTCAGAGTTCATAGGAGCTCTCTTAAACACTCAGCAGTCAAGGGCATGTCTACCCCAGCCCCGCTGTTCTTGTATCATTCAACTGGCATTTCAGGTACGTCCCAGAGACTGTCCGAGAAATGCTACAGCTTCTAGGTCATACAGCCTCAACAGTATATGTAGTACCATATGCCGGTCTGCATATGCGCACAGCCCAATGGACTCTAGCCTCCCAGTGAAAACAGGCCTCAGGCCATCTGTGACAAGATCCGACTCTCTGCATCTCTACTCACATCCCTTCAATGATGGTGTTCTCCAGAGAATCTTCTCGTTGGGTCATCTTTTCAGATCCCTCCACATCAATGTACCCTGATAACGGATGCCTCCAAACTGGTGTGGGGGGCCCATCTAGGGACTCTTTCCACTCAGGGTCTCTAGACAGGAGTCACAACTCCAAATAAACCTAATAGAACTTCGGGCTATCTTAAACGCCCTCAGGATGTTTCAAGAGTACCTGTGATCCCACAGAGTGATGGTCCAGATGGACAATCAGGTGGCTATGTTCTATATGAACAAGCAGGGAGGAACAGGATCTTGGGCCCTTTGCAGGGAGGCTCTCCATCTCTAGTCCTTTGCCATTGCTCATCAAATACATTTCCAAGTGGTGTATCTCCCAGGGGAGCAAAATGTCCTGGCAGACAAATTGAGCCAGATCCTTCTTCCCCGCGAGTGGTCTCTCCATATGGAGATAGCTTGAGATAGATCTGTTTGCCACTCTGCAGAATGCCAAGCTTCCTTGCTTCTGCACCAGGATTCCCATGTTGGGTAACCACCAAGTGGATGCTTTTCACTTCCACTGGGGTTGAGGGCTCCTGTATGCCTTCCCTCCCATTCCCCTAATTCCCAAGATGCTTTTCAAGCTCCAGACGGACAGGGGCTCCATGATACGTATAGCCCCTCGCTGGCCACATCAAATGTGGTTCCCTCTCCTGCTACGTCTGTCTCAGATTCAGCCCCTATATTTCAGATCTGCTTCAGATCTCTCTCAGGAGGAAGGGACGCTGCTCCATTCCAATCCACAGTCTCTCCACTTCACCACATAGCATTGCACGATCTTAATCTTGCTTAGGAGGTAAAGGAGATCCTCTTAGCTTCTAGAAAGCCATCCACCAGACATTCATACGCTTTCAAATGGCGTAAAGTTTCTCACTGGTGTTCCCAGAAGGATCTCAATCCCTTCTCGGCTCCAGTGGAGGTGCTCCTCCAGTATCTCCTCCAATTGTCCTCAGCCGGTCTCAAGACCAACTCAATAAGAATTCACCTAAGTGCAATTGCAGCCTCTCATCATCCCTTGGATGGACAGCCCATTTCCTCACAGCCACTCATAGTGTGCTTCAAGAGGAGACCTTTGCTGACCAAGCCTCCCATCAGACCACCACCGATGGCATGGGATCTCATTGTCGTTCTAGGGCAACTTCTCAATCCGCCTTTATAACCCTTGGCCATGACCTTGCTAAAGTTTCTAACATGGAAGGTCATCTTCCTTATTGCCCTCACTTCAGCTAAACGCATTAGTAAGCTTCAAGTTTTGGTGGCAGACCCACCTTATAATACGGTTCCACCATGACAAGGTCATACTTAGGACTCACCCCCACTTCATGCCGAAGATAGTGTCTGCTTTTCATTTGAATCAGTCAGCTTATCTTCCTGTTTTTTTTTCCTAGACCACATTGGTCTAGGGCAGAGGCAATTCTCCATACTCTTCACTGCAAAAGTGACTTAACATTTTATCTTCAAAGAACTTGAGAGCACCACAAAGCATCTCAGTTCATCTCCTTTGACCCTAGTCACGTGGGGTTGCCAGTATCCAAACGTACTCTCTCTAAATGGATAGCAGATTGTATCTATTTTGCTTATGATAAAGCAGGACTATCCCTTGAGGGTCAGGTCACTACCTATTATAATTGTGCCATGGCTACCTTGATGGCAAATCTACACTCTGTAGCCATTGACTGACATCGGCAAAGCAGCAACTTGGTCTTCAGTCCATACCTTTACTGCTCATTACTGTCTGGACAAGGACTTCTGCTGGGTTGCCATGTTTGATCAAGCTGTTCTCCAGCACCTCTTCCAGACTTAAGGGCTACTCCTACCCTCCGTCCCAGAATTTAACAATACCAGGCAGCCATGTTGGATTCATGACCTCTGGAAGCCTACGCTGAGGCAAACCTACTGGTTCTGAGGTCATTTTTCTCTGGCATCTGGGTGCTAGGGAGTCCCAAATGTGAAGACTACATTCCTGCTTGTTCCTGGAAATAGCGTAGTTACTCACCTGTAACAGGTGATCTCTAGGCACAGCAGGAATTTCTTCACAATCCACCCTCCTCCCCTAGGAGTTGTAGAGGTTTTTTTCTCTCCTTTTTTCTCAGCTACAAACTCGACTAAGGAGGGGAGAGTTAGGAAGGCAGCAACGCAGGTGCAGTGGGATGCTTCCAAAAATTTCCTATTGGATGCTGGGGAGTGTTCCTGCGTGGGCTCCATTGGTCCCGATGTCACCCATATTGAAGACTAAATTCCTGCTGTTCCCGGAGATCACCTGTTACAGGTGAGTAACTATGCTGTCTGTCCAATACCTTTTTGAATTCTATCACTGTTTTTGTTCCCACCTCCTCTTTAAGGAAGGCATTCCAGGCATTTGCCACCCTTTCTATGAAGTATTTCCTGATGTTGCTTTTAAATTTACCTCTTTGCAGCTTCATTTGATGTCCGCTAGTTCTACAGCTTCTCTGTCTTTGAAAAAGGTTGTTTGTTCATTAATACCTTTTAAGTATTTAAAGGTCTCTATCATATCTCCCCCATCTATTCTCTTCTCTAGGGTATACATATTCAGATCTTCAAGTCTTTTCTCATATGCCTTCTGGCACAGGCCTCATATTATCTTGGTCGCCTTCCTCTGAAGCATTTCAAGTGTCTTTATATTCTTAGTAAGGTATGGTCTCCAAAACTGAACACAGTACTCCGAGAGGCCTCACCAATGACCTGTACAGAGACACTAATATGTCCTCCTTCCTGCTGGTTATTTCTCTCTATATGCAGTCTAACATCTTTCTGGCTTTGGCTACTGCCTTATCACACTGCTTTGTGACCTTGAGATCCTTCAGACACTCACTCTGAGACCCCTCTTTGTCCATACATACCAGTTTCTCGTCCCCTGTCGTGTACAGCTCCTTTGGGTTTCTCCATCCCAAGTGCATCACTTTTCACTTTTTTGCATTAAATCTCAATTGCCAAGCATTAATCCATTCTTCTGATTTTTGTAGATTTTTTTTTTATCATGTTGTCTGTTCCCTCAGAAGTGTCCATTCTGTTGCAAATCTTCAGATCATCTGCAAAAAGGCAAACTTTTCCTTTTAACCCTTCAGCAATATCACTCATAAACACATTGCACAGTAACGGTCCCAGGACCAATCCCTGAGGTACTCCACTACTCGCCCTCCTTTCTTCAGAGTGAGGTCCATTCACCACTACCCTCTGTAGTTTGTAAGTCAATAAGTTCTTGATCTAACTCACCACTTTGGGATCCTTCCCCAGACTGCTGAGTATCTCCAGGAACAAGCAGGAATAAGTCCTCACATATGGGTACGTCGGTACCGACGGAGCCCGAGTGGGAAAGCTCCCCAGCTTCCCAGAAGGAAAGCTTTTGGGGTCTCCCACTGCGCATGCGCGCTGCCTTCCCGCCTTCCTGACCAACTCTCCTCAGTTCTTCTTTTTCCGCGGAGCCAGCAGGTCGTGTTCCTGTCACCGCTGAAGAAGTTGTTATTTTAATTTATTTCTTTGGCCGCGTGTCTGCCTTCCCCGATTCCAGACCGGTACCGCCGGTCTTTTTTTCCTTTATTTAAAAAAAAAAAAAATTGTCTTTTTTTTTTTCCTCACTTGGTGTGTTAGTTCTGTGAGGCCTTTAGGCCTTCACTAATTCTCCCTCATGGAGAAACAAGCCTCTGGGTTTTAAAAATGCACCAAGTGCAGCGGTACTATTTCAGTCACAGACACCCATGAATGGTGTCTTAAATGTTTGGGGCCTGACCATTCCATTCCGGATTGCCCATCCTGTTCTTTGATGTCTAAACGTGGCTTACAGAACCGGGCAGCCAAGTTTCACATGCTGTTTTCTACAGATACTCCAGCATCGACATCTTCCAGGTCTTCCTCTCCTGATGGATCTCAGGTAACCAAACATTCCTCTGGCAGGTCCTGAAAGGGCAAATCTCCCTCTAAGTATCGAGATAGCCCTGGGCTTGACCCTGAGGACCCTGCCCCAGCCAAACAACCCCGGCGGGAAGCTCCGGCTTCCAAAGCTCCTCCTATGGGGTTACAGGTTGACATCGATGGCACGGCCTCGACCGATCACCTGTTAGACTGTTCTGGGGTATCGGCTCAATCATCTGGTACCGACATCCAGACAGTCGTGGCGTCCATGGATCATACAGTTCAATCCATGCAGCAGGCCATTCTGGCTTTTATTAAGGCTGCGACGCCCTCGGTACCGCACCCTGCGGTACCGACTCCGGTTCTGGTACCACAACAGATACCGGTACCCATGCCTTCCACATCGACCAGGATACCGATTCCGGTTCCTGGTTCCGGGGTTTTTCCCGATACCGATTCGGTTCCGGGTACCCCCGATGTTGATACCGGTCGATACGCTTATCGATCCCTGGAAGCAAACAGACAATACTTTGAGTCTTCTGATGATCCTGATTCATCAGATGACTCTGCTGAAGTATCCCTTACTCTACCTGAGGAGCCCTCTTCTCCAAAGAGGAGAATGTCTCCTCCAGAGGATTTATCCTTTCAAGACTTCATCATTGAAGTAGCTAAAGGTCTTTCTATTTCTGTATCCTCTGAAAAAGAACCTAGAGCAAAAAAGTTAGACATTTTAGGATACTCTAAGGTTCCCAAAGAGGCAGTCACCCTGCCCATCCATGAAATTTTTCAAGATCACATGATGGACTTATGGGAGACTCCTCTCACCCTATCTCCACATTCTCGTCGTCTGGACACCATGTATCGTGTCCCCCCTTCTCCTGGGTTTCAAAAAACTCAGCTCCCGCACCACTCCATTGTGGTGCAGTCAGCTATGAAAAGGATCAAGAGTACTAAAAGACACTCTTCTACTCCCCCAGGAAGAGAATGTAGGACTCTGGATGCTTTTGGAAGAAAAATCTTCCAAGCAAGTATGCTTATTGCCAGAATCAACTCATACAGCCTCTATATGGGCATGTTTCTGAAGGAAATTGCATTAAAAATACGCCATTTTCTCCCCTTTATCCCAGAGGATAGAAAGGAGGAGTTCCTTCTTCTGCTTAAGCATACTCAAGATATTTCAAAGTTCTCCAACAGAGCAGCCTTTGACTCCTTTGAAGGTGCTAGCAGAGCCTCAGGTATTGCCATAGCAGCTCGCAGAATTGCTTGGCTCCAGGCCTCTAACCTTGAACCCTGGGTCCAGGATGGGTTGGGAAATTTGCCCTGTACGGGTGAGAATCTGTTTGGTAAAGAGTGGCAAATCAAAGCCACTCAAATGGATGCAGAAAATGCTGCTTTAGATAGACTTTCTAAGTCTACCTCTACCCCTGTCAAGAAGAAATCTTTCAAAAAGCCTTTCTACAAGAAGGCCAGATTTGCCACAAATACTGGCCAACAATCTTCTGCAGCTCGCTTTGCTCCTAAGCGTCAGCAGCCTAAACAGGCCAGGGCAAAACCTGCAGGGGCTGCTACAGCCCAACAGTCCCAACCCCCTCAGGGTTTTTGACTTAAAACTAGAGAACTTAACCTTTCTGGCTCTAAAACATCCAGAACCTCTCACCATTCCAGGAAGGTTAACTCATTTTGCTCCCAGATGGGAGCAAATCACATCAGAGCAATGGACCCTCTCTATCATCAGAGAGGGCTACAAACTACATTTCTCCAACCTTCCTCCCCATACCATGGTGAGAAGTTTCAATTCTCTCCCCATCTCTCCTAGACCTGTTGGGTCAGGAGGTGACCACTCTTCTCGCCCAAAAAGCAATAGAAGAGGTTCCTCTTCCCCAACAAGGGTCAGGTTTTTACTCCCCTTATTTTCTCATTCCCAAGAAAACAGGGGAGTACAGACCCATTCTGGATCTCAGAGAATTGAACAAATTTCTATACAGGGAGAAATTCAAGATGCTTTCTCTAGGCACTCTCCTTCCATACCTACAGAGTCAGGACTGGCTTTGTTCTCTAGATCTCAAGGATGCGTACACACATATACTCATCCATCCATCCCACAGAAAATTCCTACGGTTTCTGTTCCAGGGAAAACACTTCCAATGCAGAGTACTTCCCTTCGGTCTAGCCTCTGCTCCAAGGGAATTTACCAAATGCATGGCAATAGTAGCTGCATTCCTACGCACCCTGGGAATTTTTGTCTTCCCATACCTGGACGACTGGCTCATCCGAGCTCCATCTCAGTCCAAGGCTCAGACTTCCCTGGATCGCACCAGGCGAATTCTACAGTATCTGGGACTTGTGATCAATCTGCCAAAGTCCCAACTCACCCCTACTCAATCCCTAGAACTCATAGGGGCCTGGTTGGATACCACCACCGCAAGGGCCTATCTACCTCAGGCCCGTTGCCAACGTCTAGTGCACTTAGCCTCTCAGACTCAGTCCAGAAGCCACTTGACTGCCAGAGAGATGCTACAACTATTAGGCCACATGGCTTCCACAGTGCATGTGGTACCTTATGCTCGCCTACATATGAGAGCAGCTCAATGGACTTTATCCACCCAGTGGACTCAAGCATCAGGAGCTCTCTCAGACCAAATAGCAAACTCCAATCGTCTCTTTTGGTCTCTCCAATGGTGGATATCCACTCAAAATCTGTTGTTGGGGGCCCCCTTTCAACCATTGTTGCCCCAAGCAACCCTCACAACAGATGCCTCCCAAACAGGTTGGGGGGCTCATCTCCAAGATCTCTCCACTCAGGGCACTTGGTCTCCACAGGAGACCACCCTTCATATCAACCACTTGAAACTTCGAGCAATCTTTCTAACTCTCAAAGTTTTTCATACCCTCCTCAGCAACATGACGGTCCTTATTCACACGGACAATCAAGTAGCCATGTTTTACATAAACAAACAAGGAGGGACTGGCTCTCTGTCGCTTTGCAACGAAGCTCTAAGATTATGGGCCTTCGCCAGAGAGCATCAAATCCATCTCCTGGCAGTATATCTTCCAGGAATCCAAAACTCTTGGGCAGACAGACTCCGTCGAGTTCTGCTTCCACACGAATGGTCCCTGCACATGGATCAGGTACTCAGAATCTTCCAGAAATGGGGAACCCCAGACATAGACCTCTTTGCAAGTCCGTGGAATGCCATACTTCCCCGGTTCTGTTCCAGAATTCCGTGTCAGGGAGTTCAGACCAAGGATGCCTTCCTCCTGTATTGGGGTCAGGGTTTCCTGTATGCCTTTCCACCCATTCCTTTGATTCCCAAGACTCTGTTCAAACTTCAAAGGGATCAAGGGTCCATGATCCTCATAGCTCCACGCTGGCCACGCCAAGTGTGGTAACCTCTACTTCTGCATCTCTCCCAAGCCCCCTCCCTGGACTTGGGAGCGGCTCCAGACCTTCTGTCTCAAGAGGAGGGGACTTTGTGGCACCCAAACCCCAAGTCCCTTCACCTCAGAGCTTGGTTACTGAAGGCCTAGACCTTCAACACTTCAATCTTTCGCAGCAAGTGAAGGATATCCTACATGCCTCTAGGAAACCTTCCACTAGGCGTTCTTACGCTTTTAAATGGAAAAGATTTTCCATTTGGTGTGCTCAAAAGGGTCTTAACCCTCTGGCACTCCCATTGACTTCTCTTTTGGAATATCTCCTGCATCTCTCCAATGCAGGACTCAAAACTAATTCAGTAAGAGTCCATTTGAGTGCTATTGCGGCATCACTTAAGCCCATCAATGGACAACCTGTTTTCTCTCATCCTCTTATTGCAAGATTCATGAGAGGCTTAACTTTAACTAAACCTCCCATTCGACGACCTCCGGTGGCATGGGACTTAAACTTGGTTCTTGGTCAGCTTATGAAGCCACCTTTTGAACCCTTAGCCACTACCTCCTTGAAATTTCTTTCCTGGAAGGTTATTTTCCTCATTGCAGTCACTTCAGCTCGCCGCATCAGTGAACTGCAGGCCTTAGTGGCTAATCCGCCTTATACAAGGTTCCATCATGATAAGGTAGTCCTTAGGACAAATCCTCACTTTATGCCTAAAGTGGTCTCACCTTTTCATCTTAATCAAGAGGTTTATTTACTTGTCTTTTTTCCAGCTCCTCATGCATCCAATGCAGAGAGGAACCTTCATACTCTAGACCAGCGATGGCGAACCTATGGCACGCGTGCCAGCTGTGGCACGCGAAGGCCTTGCAGCTGGCACGCGGGAAGGTCCGCCATCGAAAAAAAAACAACAACCCTGTCTGCTGCCGTTGTCGGGGCCGCCGCGGCAGAATCGAGCGTGCCGCGGGGCCCCCCTGTACCCACCGGCAGAGCCTGTCCTCCCCGTAGCAGCTCTCTCTTTGGAGCTGCAGTCAGACTCGCCGGCTTGCAGAGCGCGAAGGGAAGAGTTTCCCTTTCGCGACTCTGTTAAGCCCGCGGGGGCTGATGGGAACTTCCCATCAGCCCCCGCAGGCTTAACAGAGCAGCGAGGGAACTCTTCCCTCGCGCTCTGCAAGCCGGCGCGTCTGACTGCAGCTCCAAAGAGAGAGCTGCTACGGGGAGGACAGGCTCTGCCGGTGGGTACAGGGGGGCCCCGCGGCACGCTCGATTCTGCCGCGGCGGCCCCGACAGCGGCAGCAGACAGGTTTTCTTTTTTTTTTAATTTTCCCTGGGCTGGGCGGGGCTGGGGGTGGGGGTTCGGCGTGGTGATGGGCTGGGCTGGGGGGCTTAGGAGTGGTGATGGGCTGGGCTGGGCTGGGCTGGGGGGGGGGTTAGGAGTGGTGATTGGCTGGGCTGGGCTGGGGGGGGTAAGGAGTAGTGATGGGCTGGGCTGGGGGTTTTTAGTATTAGTGATGGGCTGGGGTGGGGGGGTTAGGAGTGGTGATGGGCACTGGGCTGGGGGGTTAGGAGTGGTGATGGACACTGGGCTGGCTGGGGGGGGTTAGGAGTGGTGATGGGCACTGGGCTGGCTGGGGGGGTTAGGAGTGGTGATGGGCGCTGGGCTGGGGGGGGTAGGAGTGGTGATGGGCGCTGGGGGGGGTTAGGAGTGGTGATAGGCGCTGGGGGGGCTTAAACTAAAAATTGAGTGATGGGGGATTAGGACTGGGAGTGGGCTGATGGGGAGGTTAGGACTGGAAATGGGCTGGTGGGATTAGGACTGGGAGTGGGCTATGGGGGGCTAGGACTGGTAATGGGTTGGGGGGGTTGCTAGGACTGGAAATGGGCTGAGTGGAAGGGGGCTTGAACTGCAAATAGCTGTTGGGGATGGGGCTTGGAATGGAAATGGGCTGAGGGGAAGTGGGGGGCTTGAACTGCAAATAGCTGCTGGGGATGGGGCTTGGAATGGAAATGGGCTGAGGGGAAGTGGGGGGCTTGAAGAAGGGAATGGATGCTGGGTGAGACTGGAACTAGAAGGGAGCTGATGTTGGGGGAGGATTAGAATGGGATGGGGCTGGGAGAGTAAAATGGAGAGGGGAAAAATATTTTGTGTAGGAGGGATGAAAAATCTACAATTGGCCAGGTATTGGGAGAGTAATTGGGGATTGAGGATGGAGGGGTAAAATTTGTGTGGATGAAATAGGAATGAGGAAAGAGCAAAAGGAGAAAGATTAGTATGTTAAAGCAGATGTAGAGAGAGAGAGAATGGAAAAAAAACTAGAAGAGAGAAGAAAGGACAAATGGACAGCAGACGATGGAGAGTTAGCAGAAAACATGAAGAAACCAGAAGAAAATGGCTGGACCAATTGCAACTGAAAAAAAATGCACAAAAGGTAGAACGATATCTCTTTATTTTGAATTTATTAACTGGAATATGTCAGCTCTGGGAAATGTGCATCATTAACATCTGCGCTTTGTTTGGTACAAGAGGAAATTCCTATTTGACGTTGCCACTTGTTCTCTTTCCCCAGTATTCACTGAAATGTATTGGTTTAATATTTGCAGTGTTGCCTTTTGATAGGTAGGGTATGGTGCTTTGTGAGTCCTGGTAATGCTGTCAGGATACAGCGGGTTTGCTATGGGTTCTAAATGGGCAGCGTTTGTAGTAGTTCCTAATGTGCCTGGCGGTTGGCACTGGATTATAGTAATGTAGAAATCTTTTAGTCTTTCTTTATCCATACACTCATTAAGAGACATGTTTACTAAAAGTTAGTGTATGGTAACATTATGCAAATATTTATGCAAATAAGACCACTTATGCAAATGACGTGCTGGCACTTTGAGGAAATTCTTTGGTTTTGTGCGGCAGTTTGGGCACTCGGGCTCAAAAGGTTAGCCATCACTGCTCTAGACTGTAAAAGAGCTCTTGCCTTTTACCTCCACAGGACACAGCAACATCGAAAGTCTTCTCAGCTTTTTGTTGCTTTTGGTCCTTCTCATTTAGGACTTCCAGTCTCCAAAAGAACACTCTCCAATTGGATTGCTCAGTGTATCTTTTGCTTACCAGAGTAAGAACCTTTCTCTGGAGGGCCATGTCACCGCTCACAACGTGAGGGCCATGGCCACCTCTATGGCTCATCTAAACTCTGTGTCCATTGACCAGATCTGTCGAGCAGCCACCTGGGCTTCGGTTCATACCTTTACAGCCCATTACTGTTTGGACAAGGACTCCCGCCGGGTTGCCTTGTTTGGTCAGGCTGTCCTCAGACATTCTTGAACAACTCCAGCCCACCTTCCCTGAATGGATGCCTGAGATCCATAGGAAGATGAAGAACCTTTCAGGGTCTCATACCCTTTAGGGGGATCTCCCGGGCATCTTAGCTAGGGAGTCCCCATATGTGAGGACTTATTCCTGCTTGTTCCTGGAGATAGCACAGTTACTTACCTGTAACAGGTGATCTCTGGGAACAGCAGGAATTAGTCCTCACAACCCACCCACCTCCCCTAGGAGTTGTATCTCTCTCTCTCTTCCTTTCCTCTCTCTATTGTCTCAGCTATAAACTCGAATTGAGCAGAGTTGGTCAGGAAGGCGGGAAGGCAGCGCGCATGCGCAGTGGGAGGCCCCAAAAGCTTTCCTTCTGGGAAGCTGGGGAGCTTTCCCGCTTGGGCTCCGTCGGTACCGACGTACCCATATGTGAGGACTAATTCCTGCTGTTCCCAGAGATCACCTGTTACAGGTAAGTAACTGTGCTTTATTCACAAGCCTCCTATAAGTAACAGTATAAGTAACAACACTCCTCCTTTCTTCTTCCAAACCCACCACCTGCTCCTCTGACCCCTCCCCACCCATCTCTTATGCCTCATCTCATCCTCTATTGTCCCTTCCATTTCTCATATCCTCAACCTATCCCTCTCCACTGCTACCTTCCCTACTGACGTCAAGCATGCCAAGGTCACACCCCTCCTCATGAAACCATCACTCGATCCTACCTGTCCGTCTAACTATTGACCCATCTCTCTCCTTCCCTTTATCTCTAAACTACTTGAGCGTGCTGTCCACCTTCACTGTCTCGATTTTCTTTCGTCTCATGCCCTTCTTGATTCTTTACAGTCCGGCTTCCGTCCCTTGCACTCCACTGAAACAGCTCTCACTAAAGTATCAAATTACTTTTTCCTAGCAAAATCCAAAGTTCTTTATTCTGTCCTCATCCTTCTTGATCTCTCTGCTGCTTTTGACACTGTTGACCACAACCTTCTCCTCGATACCCTGTCCTTGCTTGGTTTTAGGAGCTCTGTACTGTCTTGGTTCTCCTCTTATCTCTCCCATCGCTCTTTTAGTGTGTGTTCTGGTGGCTCCTCCTCCTCTGCCACCCCGCTCCCAGTTGGTGTTCCCCAGAGTTCTGTCCTGGGACCGCTCCTCTTCTCTCTATACCCAATCTCTTGGTGTTCTTATCTCTTCCCATGGCTTTCATTACAATCTCTATGCTGATGACTCTCAAGTCTACCTCTCTTCGCCTGATATCTCTCTCCAGCAATCCACGACAAGATCACTGTTTGCCTTTCAGACATTGCTACTTGGATGTCTCACCGCCTCTTGAAATTAAATATGACTAAGACTGAATTCCTTATCTTTCCCCCAATGCCTCCCCTCCTCTACCCCCTTTCTCAGTCTCTGTGGATAACTCTTTAATCCTTCCTGTCTCTTTGGCCCATAACCTGGGTGTTATCTTTGACTCCTCTCTTTCTCCACTCATATCCAACTCGTAGCTAAGACTTGCCATTTCTTCCTTTATAACATCAACAAAATTCGCCCCTTCCTTTCTAATGACACTACTAAAATGATTGTCCATTCCTTGATCACCTCCCATCTTCATTACTGCAATATTCTCCTTGCTGGCCTTCTCACAAACCATCTCTTTCCCCTTCAATCTATTCAACATTCTGCTTCTCGACTAATTTTTCATCAGCATCGCTTTTCCCATATCACTCCTCTTCTCAAGTCCCTTCATTGCCTTCCCATCCGCTTCCGGATCCAATTCAAACTCCTCCTCTTGACCTATAAATGCATTCACTCGTCAGCCCTCGCTACCTATCATCTCTTATCTCTCATCTCTCCTTACATCCCCTCTCACGTTCTTTGCTCTTCGAACAGCCTTCGTCTATCTATGCCCTCCACTCGTACTGCTAATTCTAGACTTTGCTCCTTTCACCTGGCTGCACCCTTTGCCTGGAACAGTCTACCTCTGTCTGTGTGCAAAGCGCCCTCTCTGGACCTCTTCAAGTCCAGATTGAGAACTCATCTCTTCTCTATCGCTTTCTGTTCTTGATTCTTGTTTTTGCTCTTCTTGTTATTGTATGCTTTGTCTTACTTGATTGTATTTGTATTTTGTGATCTTCTTGACTAGATTGTGAACTCTGACGAGCAGGGACTGTCTCTTCTTCATGTATGTACAGCACTTCGTACGTTTAAAGCGCTATATAAATGTTAAATAGATAGAACAGTATCAAAGGCTTTGCTGAAATCTAAATATACCACATCCATCGCATGCCTTTGATATATATTTCTCTGGTCACCCAGTCAAAGAAACAAATCAGATTTGTTTGGCAAGATCTTCTATTGGTAAAGCCATGTTATCTCAGATATCACAATCCATTGACTTCTAGAAAGAACACTGTTTTCTTTCAGCAGCATCTTTATTACTTTTTTCCATTACTGAGGTAAGGCTTACCGGCCTGTAGTTTGCCATTTCTCCTCTGTTACCACTTTTGTAAAGCAGGACAATATCAGCCCTTTTCCAATCCCGGGGTATCTCCCCAGTCTCTGGGGATCTGTTAAACACATCTTTTTAAAGATCCTTTGAAAATTTCCCTGAGCTCCTTCCATATCCTTGGATTTATCTGATCTAGTTTGATGGCCTTGTTCACTTTCAGTTTTGCAAGCTGTTCATAAGCAGCATCTTCCATGAATAGTGTTCATCTACTTCATTCCCCTTGTTACCTTTGTCAGTCATGCATAGCCCTTCTGTAGAATTTTCTTTTGTGAACGCAGAACAAAAATATGTTTTTAGCAATTCTGCTTTTTCCTTATCGCTTTCTACAAATCACTCCTCAGCATCTTTGAGTCTTGCAATGCCACCTCTAGAAAGGGCTGTATCTCAAGGAGCTAATCAACTGATATGATGTGATCATTTATCTATATGCTAGTGGCACTTGGATTTACATACTGTTTTTCTGTTCTGGATGTGATACCTTTGTAAGAACATTAAAAGGATTGAAGCAGTTTAGAGAAGAGTTACTAGAATAATATAAGGCCTGCAGCACAAATCCTACAAAAAATGTCTCAAGACACTAGAAAATGTATTTTTTGGAAGAAAGTAGGACTGGAGAAAGACATGATTTAAAATTTAAATTCATAATTGACCAAACTAGAGTTTCCAGTGACTATATTTTCAGGGATGGTTGATCCTGATGTTTCTCCCATTGCTTGTATTAGCCTGTAGTTTTGCTTTTCTTAAGGAAATCATTAGGGACACCAGAAGTCCATCCAAGTGGTGGAGTGGGGTAGGGTAAAACCAGGACCAAATGAACCTGCTGTGAAAAATGGAGTCTGTCATAACCATAGACAAGCTTCAAAGAAGGTGGAATTTTCCAAAGGAGGACATTTAAGGAGAAAAAGTCATGATATAAAGTTGCAGGGGAGAAAGTTCATTAGTGAGAAGAGTGATGGATTAGCCTGCTGGCAGAGGTATAGTTACCAAAACCATGACAGAATTTCAGCATGTGTGGGATAGACACACAGCGCCTTGGTATGGGCAGGTGAAGTGTTAACAGGCAGAAGAATGAAGGGAGGAGGCTTTGGTTTTGCTCATTAAAATGCAAAGGTACCAAAGAAGGGAGGATATAAACAAATAGAAAGTGGTGCTATGACTGTATTAGACTTCCCAAAAGTTTAAAATAAACCTGTACCAGAACAGCCACGATTACAGCCCTAACATCCAAGGTACTGTTAGATTAAGCTTTCAAGAAGGCTGAAGCATCCTGCACCAACAAAGCCATAGTTATAACCCTGATAACAAGGAACAGGATTTGGACAGATATAGGGAACAGTAATGAGAATAATCAGGGCTAGTGCGAGGGTTTCTGGCGCCCCCCTGCAACTTATAGATCGGTGCCCCCTTCCTCATTTTTAATGCTGACTAGACCCCATTCCATTTTTTCCCAAAATTCCTTTGTGAACTCCTTCAAGTCCACTGTTGAAAGAAAATTGCAGTGAAGAGGCAAATGCATAGGCAGAATAAAAATAACTGCTGAGCAGTAAATACTTAGCATCATATAAATAGTCCAAGAGCATGCTAAATTTCAGATATGGATCAAAAGAGAAACATTGAGCTGTATGAACAGTTCAAAAAATATTTTACTCACTGTGAAAATATGCAGGAGAAAGAGTTTGTGCAGAATGTAGGAATCAAAAACATGATAACAATAGTCCATGTACATCTAGAAACTATAAGAAAAATTTGTATAATGTTGATGCAAAGAATAGTTGCAATATAGGAAGACAGTGATAACATTAATATATTGCTGACTTAAACCACGTGTTAAGCAGGTTTCAAACCAATATAGCCATGCTTTCCTCTTGTGGGATCACAGGATGTGTTTTCATTTCTTGATAAAGCATGTGGTGTTCGCTTTAGCTTCACTTCCTACTGGCAGTCATGCAAACAATGTACTGGCAGTAGGAAGTAAAGCTGGAATGATAGAAAAGCAAAAATAATATACTATAGCCACTTTCCGGCTGGACCAGGAAACAAGTTCCATGTTTTTTCCATTACTCTTAGGTTTTCAGGATTTCTTTCTTAAAATTATACTTTCCTCAAGAGTGAGGCAAGAAAAAGAATTCTCACACACAGGCATCTACATTGTCGGCAGAAACTAACATAATGGCTCAGCGCAAGTAGCAAGGGTTCAACTATAATGTCATCTCAGTGGGGTGGCCTTAGTTGCTCCTGCAGCCATTTTGCCATGTTGAAATGTGGTAGCTGCAGGTGGATGTAATGATCTCCCTGAAGTTAATGTTGGTAATATGACTTACATGTGTTACCAGCACAGAGCTTAGGAAACATTCTGCTAAATGTGCCAAACAGGAGGGTCTCAACAGCCCCAACACAGCAGCTCCCACTTCCACAGAAGCAATAAGAGCGACTTGGTGGCCCCAATACAGAATTTTCCGCCTTCAGAAAAACAAGTGTTTCAGTGGCCCCTATATAGCACTTCCCATCCTCAGAAAAACAAGAGGGCCTTTGTGACCACAACACACGTCCCCCACTCCAACATAAGCACCAAGAGAGGCTTGGCATCTTCAACATAATTCAAAACTGCATACTGGACCAGCATGGTGTTAATGTAAATATATATTCCGCAAAACAAAGGAAATACAAGATATTTATCTAAAAGAAAAAGCGAGAACCACAGCACAGTTTATAACACCAAATTATAAAATTATAACTCATTTTGTTTTGTTATAAACTGTTATGATTCTTGCCATTTCTTTTTGAACATATATTCTGCATTATCAGAACCCTCTCCTTTGACAATGGGTGCAGAACAGAACTAGGACATTTACCCACAGAACCTAATATCTTTAAAAAAAACTGATTCTGGTCATCTCACTAACAACAACATAAACATTTTCTAGTACCAGGCATATTGTGAACTACTACAAAGCACTACAAAAGTCACTGAGGATGTACAGAGCAAATCAACCATACCATACCAGCATCAACTTCCAAAGCTCGCATTAGGAGCCTACCCAAAAAAACAGCACTGTTAAGAACTGCAGCGGGCCTTGGAACATCCAAACACCTATTTGAAAAGCTGAACAATTCAGATTACTAAAGTATAGATCCCTTCATACAAACTTCATGTTAACAGAACTCCTGCCTTCTCACACTCAGAACACAGACCCTCACTAAGTACAGAATAAGTGACCACAACCTAAAAATAAAAATATGTAGATTAAAATTAAACGCAATCCCAAAAAGCCAGATTCTGCATACAATGCTGTAGCAGCAGATAAGCATGCAATAAATAAATCCAGGAGTCTTTTCAAGGATCCAAGCCAGTTTAATGTGCACATGGCTCAAGCAATAAGCAATTTCAAAATGGCTGAGCAATGGCTTCTAGTAAAACAACAACTTTTATAGCTTTCTTGTCCATTCTAAGCATAGGCAAACTTTTCATTGGTCCCAGTACCCCTCTCACCCATCTATTGGTCCCGGTACTGATATGGCTACCCAATCGGGACTCTGGAATGGGCTCAGCACCTGGTTGCCCCCCTTCTAGTCCCAATTACAATGGTCAGTGTCTCTAACTTGTTACATCTCTCCTCCAAGGTCGCTTAGCTTGTTAAAACATATGGGAAGCAGAGGCACTGTGACCTTGCTCTCTGCAGAGTTAATTAATTCCATAGAAGCATAGCACACCTTATCAGTACCAATTAAACTTGTTTTTCTTCTATTTTCCAAGTTTCGTTTCTGCTTAGCTATGTTCAGTTAAACTGAGTTAAGTTTCGATTCTTATAGCTACAGTATTCACAAGTGGGGGTTGGGACTCAGGCCTCACTTATAGGCCTTTCACAATAGTAAACCATACTAGGCCATAGCCTACCATATTCCTAGGCCATAGCCTACCACATTCCCCCCTTTGATTATTCTCACCCGCAAGTGAGAAAGGGTGAGAATCAAATCACATAATACTAGGTAAAGGTATCACTCTGTGGTATAGGGTAGTAAGTTCACATAGCTAATATCTTTGTAGCTGCCTTATGCTCTACAGTGTTATTAATAACTGAAGTTATCATTCGCAAGCAAAGTAGCAAGAAACAAGGGAGCAACAAGCAGATAGTCAAAGTCCATAGTTTATACCAATTGTGAAAAAAATCCACTCTAATACTTTTTTTAACTTTTTTTTCTTTTTTTCTTTTTTTCAACCTTAATGCTTCAAACTCTTCTCCACCGGTCTCAGATAAACGATAGTTTTCTTTTACACCTTACTCATGGGTATGGTGATTAACCCAATATGGTGTTCGTTTACATCAATGACCAGGATTATTTTCTTAAACAAAGTTTCCTTCTGCTTTCAAAATATTTCTACGTTTTCTTATCAACTGAAAATTCATTTAAAACCAGAACACAACACCATTCTACTTATCTGAGGCAGAACGGTGCTAGTTCAAATGCCCCTCTGACTTGCGATGAACAATAAGACACCCCAACGCCTCTGCAAGCGCTCTTAGCGTTTCTCCTGTTGGGTTCTTCAAGGGGATATTAACGATATTGTCCTCCAGGGCTATTATTCCATTCGTTGTTCTTCGAATTACTCAAAGCTTTTAATTCTACCACTACAAACAAAAGCAGAAAAAATCATGTGGTTGATTAAATTTTTTCAACTTTATATCTCATAACTTATATCATCACTAATGAAGTATTTTACCACAAAAACTGTTGAGGGCAAACCCGTAGTTTTTCTCATATTCTTCTATTATGTTCCTTTTTCGGTCAGTCCTCACTGCTGGTAACGTTGTTTTCTGAGGTAACAAAAGACGCCAACGCATGCGCCTGAAAACTTCCAATTTAAATACCTTCAATGAGTTGCAATGTTGGTGTGTGGAACAGATATTAAAAGGATTAACCGGGAGATCCCGAGAACAAACTCTCTTGTATCGAGAACAATGGTGGATACACCATTTAGAGACAGTTCAACCAACAGGATTAAATGCTAGTGTGGATTGGCTGGCCTGCATCCGGTAGTTCCCCCATTTGGAATCAATGGGAAGGTATTTAAATTGGAAGTTTTCAGGCGCATGCGTTGGCGTCTTTCGTTACCTCAGAAAACAACGTTACCAGCAGTGAGGACTGACCGAAAAAGGAACATAATAGAAGAATATGAGAAAAACTACGGGTTTGCCCTCAACAGTTTTTGTGGTAAAATACTTCATTAGTGATGATATAAGTTATGAGATATAAAGTTGAAAAAATTTAATCAACCACATGATTTTTTCTGCTTTTGTTTGTAGTGGTAGAATTAAAAGCTTTGAGTAATTCGAAGAACAACGAATGGAATAATAGCCCTGGAGGACAATATCGTTAATATCCCCTTGAAGAACCCAACAGGAGAAACGCTAAGAGCGCTTGCAGAGGCGTTGGGGTGTCTTATTGTTCATCGCAAGTCAGAGGGGCATTTGAACTAGCACCGTTCTGCCTCAGATAAGTAGAATGGTGGTGTGTTCTGGTTTTAAATGAATTTTCAGTTGATAAGAAAACGTAGAAATATTTTGAAAGCAGAAGGAAACTTTGTTTAAGAAAATAATCCTGGTCATTGATGTAAACGAACACCATATTGGGTTAATCACCATACCCATGAGTAAGGTGTAAAAGAAAACTATCGTTTATCTGAGACCGGTGGAGAAGAGTTTGAAGCATTAAGGTTGAAAAAAAGAAAAAAAAGTTAAAAAAAGTATTAGAGTGGATTTTTTTCACAATTGGTATTAGATAAGTAGTTCACTTTTTCATTGGATCTGACCTTAGTATTTGTAAAGTCCATAGTTTGGCAAGAGTGGGAAAAAGAACTAAAGGATTAGAAGGTTCGGTTGCATCTTTGTTGTGCTGTCGTAAAGCTTCTGATTTAGACAGACCAGCTGTCCATCCTTCGTAGTAGATTGTGGTCCAGTCCAAACAAAACACAAACTGTCAACAATGGGGTGGGCCAATACCCACTCACTAGTAGTATTATGTAAATCAGTCTGATTGTATAGGATAGAATAGTTCAGTTCTTGCGTCTCCCAGGGCCACTGATCTCCCATCTTAGTTCCTCCACAATAGAAACAGTCAGAAGTGTGGAGACTAGATGCTATTGCTCCAGCAAGTTCAAGAAACAAGTTCTGGTGGTGGTATGAGGAATTGCAACGGTGGCTTGCATAGCCTTGTAGAAAGTCAAGATCTAGAACAACTTTTGGATTGGAGAGTATACCAATGCAAGTATAGGGAGACTGATAAATCAAGGTCTGAGTGACCTTCGGTCCAGTTCATGTTGTACTTATACAGGCTGCCCAGGGAGATAAGGCAAAAGTCATTTCAAAGCACTCCAAGGCTGCTATCACGATGAAACAGTAGAGAATCATGATGAAAGTTCTCTGAAGAATTAGTGCAAGTCTTTGAAAAACCAGTGCAATCTGTTGATAATTCTTGACCACGAAGTCTTCTTCTTCTTTACTGTACGTTGACCTGTTTTGCTCTCAGTAGCATGCAACAGGTGTAGCGTTGATTGTAGATCCTCAAGCTTCCGCTGTACATGACCTTACCAATTTCATTGGTAGGAGTGTAGAGCTGTAGATTCCAGCGTATTTCAATAAACACAGTCCTTTTAGTTTGCACTGTCCTTGATCAAAATGGCACAAAGATTTTCAAATAATATAGTTCATAATACAGTCTCTTTCTGTTGATGATAATCTCTTCAGAATAAACAAATAGTCTCTTGAGATTCAGGAGTTCTATATTAGCACAGTCTCTCTTTTTGTTTTTAAAACTTCCTGAATTTTTTCAATTTGCTTGTCTTTGCAAAGTTAGCTGCAATGGAACTTCTGGATCTGTTCTGATGTTCACTGGTCTGGCTCTGGAGCTGCTGCTGATTTCACTCTGCTGTGATGAATCCAGGGTTCGAGTTCTGCAATTTTCACTGCTGTAGGGTTAACAAGATAACAACATAAGGTCCCTTCTAATGCGGTGTCAACGGTGTCTTTCTCCACTCTTTGATTCACACCGAGACTCCAGGCTTGAAAGCGTGCAGGCAAATTGATGGGTAATCGATTTTGTACCCAGGTATGAAGACTCTGCAAAACAGAACTTAAAACCAATAGTTTGTCTAATAATTTCAGATCCTATCTGTCTCATATCTCCTTTTATTTCCTATACAATAGGCAGGGGTTGCGCATACAGAATTTCAAAAGGGAAAACTCCTAAAGACTTAGCAGGGGCTAAGTATATCCTAAGAAGGGCTATAGGAAGAACCTAGGGCCACTTCAGGTAAACTTCTTGGCAAAGTTTAGACAACTGAGATTTCAGGGTTCTATTCATACATTCTACTTTTCCTAAATTCTGAGATCTATAGGCAGTATGTATCTGTTAATATCAATATCTTGGGGCTATACTTAATGGACTTGCTTCCTAAGGTTATCCATCCTCATTCTTTGTACAGGGGCCCATATGCATGCAAGGTTGTAAGGGTATACTTGAAATCTGGGTACACATTTAGACAGGGCTCTTTTCCTATTGTTAGTGCTCTAGTGAGGACTATCAGTTCAGCTTTCTGTGGTGAAGTTTCTGGGGCCAGGGCTGAGGACTCAACTACCAAATCAGGGGTCATCACTGCATATCTAGCACAACAATGTCCATTGATGATGAAACTGCCTTCAGCCACAAAGAAAGTCTGTTCAGGGTTCTCCAGAGGGACATCAGTCAAATCCAGGTGGCTTGAGAATACAGTGTCCATAATTTCTAAACAGTCATGATCAGGGGATCAAGACTAACTGATAACATAGCAGGATTGAAAGCTTGACTGACCCTTCAGTTGTATCTGGGGTTTTCACACAACATACTCTAATATTTCAACATTCATAGATTTGTTAGCTAGTAATTTCCTTTGTGTTTCATAATGGTTAGAACAGAGTGTGGTACAGTAACTTGAAGATTCTATCTCAAAGTGATTTTTTCTTTTAGTTTTTGCTTACTAGGAAGGCTGTAGCTGTAACAGCTTCTCAAATAAGGTCCAAGAGATTGAGTCAACACTCCCAGAACATTTCCTTGCGACTCATGAACATAGAGACTGCAAGGTTTTCTGGACATCGGGTAGACCCAGAACTGGTGATAACATCAGAGCGGTTTTCAAAGATCAAAAGACTGCATTCCTATTCAAGTCCCCATTCCAATGGAGACTTTTTCATTCCTTTAGTAGCTTGATACAATGTGATACAATGGTTTTGCTAGCAGCGCAAAATTGGGGATCCATATACAACAGTACCCTGTGGCACCCAAGAAGGCTCTCACTTGCCTCCTGGTGGTTGGAGTAGGAATACTGCATACAGCTGCTCTGCGTTCTGGTAAGGGTTCCAGGCGTCGAATTCCGCTGGACAACTGGAATCCTAGGTATTTAACTTGTTTGACATAATTATGCTTTGGCTCTTGAGACTTTGTATCCAGCCTCATTAAAAAGGTGCAAGAGTTCACTGGTGGCTGGTGGACATTCACTTTCTGAGTTGGTGGTTATGAGCAAGTTGTCCACATATTGAAGTAGAATTTTTTTTTTTTTTCTGGAGTTTCTGGATAACTTGTCAAATCTTTTGCTGAGTGAGGCGAGTTCTTGAATTCTTGAGGTAATCTTGTCCAGATGAGTTGGCCCCGCCTCCTTGTAGTGGGGTCTTGGGCTAAGCGTATGCAGAAAAAAACATCTTTTTAAGTCCAGAATGATGAAATGTATAGCTTCAGCAGAGATCAGTTCCAAGAGAATATAAGGATTTTGGTACCACTGGTTGTATAGTTTCAGCTGCATCATTCATTCATTCTTAGATCCTGCACTGGGCGGTAATCACCTGTCCCAGGCTTCTTGACTGGCTTGAGGGTGACAATGGCAGGGGCTATGTTCTTCGCTAGGCCAGGTGGATTATCTTCTGCCCATCCTCCAGGTGGGGCTATGAGGTTGGTAAGTGTACAGCTTGTTGCTTTGGATGCAGGTGAATAGAACCGCCATTCTTCTTCTTGGGGACAGTTTGAGTTTCATTTTTTTCTTCCTTCAACAGAGGATATCTGTGCTTGAAGCTTTGCAAGCAGATCTCGGCTCCAAAAATGGAATAGGGCATTCAGGCATATACAGGAACTGGTACATTATTATTATTTTTTTTTTTCTAGTTCACACATGTGGTTCTGCAGAAAAGGCTTTGCGAGAAAAACACAGGGGCTACTGGCTTTAGTATTCTGCTCCTGTATCCCCCATAAAAGTCCATATATTGGTCCCCTATTTTTCAGACTGACTCCTGGGGACCCAGGGAAACTGGAGAGTCCGATCTCCAGGAACAAGCAGGAATACGTCATCACATATGGGTACGTCGGTACCGACGGAGCCCGCGCGGGAAAGCTCCCCAGCTTTTCAGATTAAAAGCTTTTGGGGCCTCCCACTGCACATGCGCGCTGCCTTCCCGCCTTCCTGAGCAGCTCTCGTCAGTTTCTTTTTTTCCGCGGAGCCAGCAGGTCGTGTTCCTGTCACCGCTGAAGAAATTGTTAATTTTATTGTTTTCTTTAGACCGCGTACCTGCCTTCCCCATTCTGAAACCGGTACTGCCGGTCTCTCTTTCTTTCTTTTAAAAAAAAAATATATATATTTTTCTTTTCTTCAGCACAGCTTGGTACTTTGTTAGGCCTTCAGGCCAACACAATTTCTCCTCATGGAGAAGCCAGTTCCTGGTTTTAAAAAGTGTACCAAGTGCAGTGCTGTCATTCCTACAGACACCCATGAATGGTGTCTTAAATGTTTAGGACCTGACCATTCCATACCGGACTGCCCATCCTGCTCCCAGATGTCGAAACGTGGATTGCAGAACCGGGCCAACAAGTTCCATGTGCTGTTTCCTTCAGAAGCATCACAGTCATCCAGGTCTTCCTCTCCGGATGGATCTCAGGTAACCAAAACTCCAGTGGGCAAATCCTCTAAAAGCAAATCTCTTTCTAAAGATCGAGAGGCTCTCAATTCTGAGTTCGAGGATTCTGCCCAGGCCAAAAAACCCCGGCGGGAGGCTCCGGCCTCCAAAGCAATCATGGGGTCACAGGTTGACATCGATGGCGCGGCCTCGACAGATCACCTGTTGTACTGCTCTGGGGTACCGGCCCATACCGGTACCGACATCCAGGCAGCAGTGGCGTCTATGGGCAATACTGTCCAAGTCATGCAGCAGGCCATTCTGGCTTTTATTAATGCTGCTATGCCCTCGGTACCGCAGCCAGCGGTACCGGGTCCGGTTCCGGTAATGGCTTCCATACCGGAACCGAGGCCATCGTCTTCCAAACGCAGATCGGTTCCGCATGCCGGATCCGGGCTTTTGCCCGGTACCGATCCCATACCCGGTACGCCCGATGTCGATACCGAACGGTATGCGTATCGTGCGTTGGAAGCACATAGAGGATACTCTGCTTCTTCAGAGGATTTTAACTCCTCTGATGATTCTGATGAGTTCTCCCTTGATCTTCCTGAGGAGCCTTCTTCTCCTAACAGGAGAATGTCTCCACCAGAGGATTTGTCCTTTCAGGACTTCATCATAGAAATGGCTAAAGGTCTTTCTATTGCTTCATCCTCTGAAAAGGAACCCAGATCAAAGAAACTGGATATTTTAGGATACTCTAAGTCTCCTAAAGAGGCAGTCACCCTGCCTATCCATGAAATCCTTCAAGAACACTTGATGGACTTATGGGAGGCTCCTCTAACATTGTCTCCTTCTTCTCGCAGGTTGGACACCATGTACCGTGTCCCCCCTTCTCCTGGTTTCCAAAAAACCCAGTTGCCTCACCATTCTATTGTGGTGAAGTCTGCAATGAAGAAGATAAAGAGTACCAAAAGGCACTCTTCTACTCCTCCAGGGCGAGAATGTAAGACTCTAGACTCTTTTGGCAGGAACATTTTCCAGGCTACTATGCTTATAGCCAGGATTAATTCCTATAGTCTTTACATGGGCATGTTTCTCAGTGAAATCGCTCTAAAAGTTCGGCATTTTGCCCCCTTTCTCCCTGAGGATAAGAGGGAGCAGTTCATTTCCTTTTGGATATTTCAAAGTTCTCCAACAGGGCAGCTTTTGATTCCTTTGAGGGTGCTGGTAGGGCTTCGGGCATTGCTATAGCAGCCCGACGTCTTGCTTGGCTCCAGGCTTCTGATCTAGAACCTTGGGTCCTAGATGGCTTAAGAAATCTGCCCTGTACAGGTGAGAACTTATTTGGTGAGGAGTGGCAAATTAAGGCCACTCAAATGGATGCAGAAAATGCCACCTTAGATAGACTTTCTAAGTCTACCTCCACTCCTGCCAGGAAGAAGTCTTTTAAGAGGCCTTATTACAAGAAGTCCAGATTTTCTACAAATACTGGCCAACAATCCTCTCAGCCTCGTTTTGCTGCTAAACGTCAGCAACCTAAACAGGCAAGGTCAAAGCCGGCGGCGTCTGCTACGCCTCAGCAGGCTCCACCCCCTCAGGGGTTTTGACTTGCCCCTAGAGAACTTAACTTTTCTGGCTCTAGAACAACCAGAGCCCCTCACCATACCCGGAAGGTTAGCTCACTTTGCTCCCAGATGGGAGCAAATTACATCAGAGCAATGGACCCTCTCTATCATCAGAGAGGGTTACAAACTCCATTTTTCCGACCTTCCTCCTTATACTATGGTGAGGCAGTTCAATTCTCCCCCATCTCTCCTGGCCCTCTTGGGTCAGGAAGTCTCCTCCCTCCTTGCCCAGGGGGCAATAGAGGAGGTCCCTCTTCTTCAACAGGGGACGGGATTCTACTCCCCTTATTTTCTAATACCAAAGAAGACAGAGGGCTTCAGACCAATTCTGGATCTGAGAGAATTGAACAAATTTCTTTTCAAGGAGAAATTCAAAATGCTTTCTCTGGGCATTCTCCTTCCATACCTTCAGAGTCAGGATTGGCTTTGTTCTCTAGATCTAAAGGATGCGTATACACACATACTCATCCACCCATCCCACAGAAAATACCTTCGATTTCTGTTTCAGGGAAAACATTTCCAGTACAGAGTACTCCCCTTCGGTCTAGCCTCTGCTCCAAGAGTGTTCACCAAATGCATGGCAGTCGTAGCTGCCTTTCTAAGAGGCCTGGGAATTTTCATATTCCCATACCTGGACGACTGGCTCATCCGAGCTCCCTCTCAGTCCCAGGCCCAAATTTCCCTGGACCGCACAAGGCGTCTTCTGCAGTATCTAGGACTGGTAGTAAACCTTCCCAAGTCTCAACTAATCCCTACTCAGTCTCCCGAGTTCATAGGGGCCCAGTTAGACACCATCACTGCAAGGGCCTACCTGCCTCAGGTCAGGGCCCAATGCCTGCTGAGTTTGGCCTTCCAAGCTCAGTCCAGCAGTCATTTGACAGCCCGGGAAATGCTGCGACTTCTGGGCCACATGGCCTCCACGGTACATGTGGTGCCCTACGCTCGTCTGCATATGAGAGCAGCTCAATGGACCTTGGCCACCCAGTGGACTCAAGCATCTGGAGCGCTCTCCGACCAAATACTCACCTCAAGCCGTCTATTTTGGTCCCTCCAATGGTGGACATCCACCAAGAATCTGTTGTTGGGGGCCCCCTTCCAACCTTTGTTGTCCCAAGCAACCCTCACAACAGATGCCTCCCAGACAGGGTGGGGAGCTCATCTTCAGAACCTCTCCACTCAGGGCACTTGGTCTCCGCAGGAGGCCACCCTTCATATCAACCTCCTGGAACTGCGAGCAATTTACCTTGCCCTCAAGGTCTTCTATACCCTCCTTGTCAATCTGACTGTCCTAGTTCAGACAGACAATCAGGTAGCCATGTTCTATATAAACAAACAAGGAGGGACAGGCTCTCTGTCGCTTTGCAACGAAGCTCTCAGAATATGGGCCTTCGCCAGAGAGCATGAAATTCACCTTCTTGCAGTGTATCTTCCAGGAGTTCAAAACTCTCGTGCAGACAGACTCAGTCGAGTTCTGCTTCCACACGAATGGTCCCTACATATGGACCAGATACGCAGAATCTTTCAGGAATTGGGGACCCCGGACATAGACCTCTTTGCAAGTCCGTGGAATGCCAAACTTCCCCGGTTCTGTTCCAGAACTCAGTGTCAGGGAGCTCAGGCCCACGATGCCTTCCTCCTGCATTGGGGTCAGGAATTCCTCTATGCCTTTCCACCCATTCCTCTAATATCCAAGACTCTGTTCAAGCTCCAGAGGGATCACGGGACTATGATCCTCATAGCTCCCCGCTGGCCACGCCAGGTGTGGTTCCCTCTACTTCTGCATCTCTCCCAGGGATCCTCCCTGGACCTGGGAGCTGCGCCAGACCTTCTGTCTCAGGAGGAGGGGACTTTGTGGCACCCAAACCCCAAATCCCTACATCTCAGAGCTTGGTTACTGAAGGCCTAAGTCTTCAAGACTTTAATCTTTCTCAACCTGTGACAGATATCCTTCATGCCTCTAGGAAACCTTCCACGAGGCGTTCTTATGCTTTCAAATGGAAACGTTTTTCCATTTGGTGTGCTCAGCAGGGTCTTGACCCTCTAGCACTTCCTTTGAATTCCCTCTTGGACTATCTCCTGCATCTTTCAAATGCAGGCCTTAAGACGAATTCAGTAAGGGTCCATTTGAGTGCTATTGCAGCATCCTTAAAACCTATAAATGGACAACCTGTCTCCTCTCATCCTCTTGTTTCACGTTTCATGAGAGGCCTGACTCTAACTAAACCTCCCATCCGACCTCCTCCGGTAGCATGGGATTTGAACCTAGTTCTAGGTCAGCTTATGAAGCCACCTTTTGAGCCTTTGGACTCTACCTCCTTCAAATTTCTTTCCTGGAAGGTTGTTTTCCTTATTGCAGTCACTTCGGCTCGCCGCATCAGTGAACTGCAGGCTTTAGTGGCTCATCCACCTTATACTAGGTTTCATCATGATAAGGTGGTCCTTAGGACGAATCCCCACTTTATGCCCAAAGTGGTCTCGCCCTTTCATCTTAATCAAGAGGTATATCTACCTGTCTTTTTCCCGGCTCCTCATGCATCCAGTGCAGAGAGGAACCTTCATACTCTGGATTGTAAAAGAGCTCTTGCCTTTTACCTCAACAGGACTCAACCACATCGAAAGTCTTCCCAACTTTTCGTGGCTTTTGATCCTTCTCATTTGGGACTTCCAGTCACCAAGCGTACACTTTCCAATTGGATCGCTCAGTGTATTTCTTTTGCTTACCAGAGTAAGAACATTTCTATGGAGGGCCATGTCACAGCTCACAATGTGAGGGCCATGGCCACTTCTATGGCTCATCTTCACTCTGTGTCCATAGATCAGATCTGTCGAGCAGCCACTTGGGCCTCGGTTCATACCTTCACAGCCCATTACTGCTTGGACAAGGACTCCCGCCGGGATGCCTTGTTTGGTCAGGCTGTCCTCAAACACCTGTTCCATACTTAAACAACTCCTGCCCACCTTCCCTGGATGGATGCCTGAGATCCATGCGAAGATGGTTTACCCTTGGAGGGGGATCTCCCAGGCATCTTAGCTAGGGAGTCCCCATATGTGATGACGTATTCCTGCTTGTTCCTGGAGATAGCACAGTTACTTACCTGTAACAGGTGATCTCTGGGAACAGCAGGAATTAGTCATCACAACCCACCCACCTCCCCTTGGAGTTGTATCTCTATCTATCTTCCTGTCCTCTCTCTATTGTCTCAGCTTTAAACTCGAACTGACGAGAGCTGCTCAGGAAGGCGGGAAGGCAGCGCGCATGTGCAGTGGGAGGCCCCAAAAGCTTTTAATCTGAAAAGCTGGGGAGCTTTCCCGCGCGGGCTCCGTCGGTACCGACGTACCCATATGTGATGACTAATTCCTGCTGTTCCCAGAGATCACCTGTTACAGGTAAGTAACTGTGCTGTCTGGCCTAGTCTTCATCCATGCTGTAGCCCTCTTCGGCTGCCACTCACGCTATAGCTGCTTCACTCTCGTGCTGAAACACTGTGCTTGGTTTATTGTTTTATGACTTTGCAATCAAGTACTCCCTCGGGAGTCAAGATACGGGCATTCACTTCTCTAATGTCCTTCTTTTTCTATAATGGGCGCACTCACACCCAGTTTTCACATCCGCTGCTCCTTCGATTAGGAAAACCTCCACATCATCCAACTAAAATATCTGTTCTCTTTTTCCCATCTTACAATTTTTACATTCTCTGTCCTCCTTCAACAATCCACATACTTTCTGATAAACTTTCATTTAACCATTATGCCCGCAAATTCATCCAGTTCTCTGCAATTTCCGTTCATTAGTTTAATCAAGTCCTAAAACTTCTCAGTGCAGTTTTTTTTTTTTTTTCAGTTCTAAACAAGTCTGGTCAGCTGACTTTCACTTCTAGTCCGGAGGGGGTGGACATTCCCCTGTTGCGGAGGTAGCTAGCAAACTACTTGGGAATCTGTAGGGAGAAGTCATCCCCCCTCCGCCCCCCCCCCCCTTGTTCCAGGCTCTGCCCGGGATGATGGCAGAGCTGAGGGAAATAAACAGGCAGGATTTTTTTTTTTTTTTTAAACATTTAACCAAGAATCCTATGTAGGGGAACTATTCTCTGTACAATCTGATAAACACGGGAAACTACGGGGCCATGAAGTAACTCTGGAATCTGCATGGACTCTGACCCCCCTTCCTCCCCCCATGGTGACGTAGTTAACAACAGACAGAAGGCGGTCTGTCAGGCTGCATTTTCCTGTGACTAGGCATAATAATCTCATTCTAAATAAGTACAATTTAGATAAATTCCTTCAAATATAAAACTATTTTTTTGCAACATGTTATAAACAACAATCCCAACAGAGAGAACTATTACGTATGGCTGGAAGAAACTAGCTGCCAGCCGTAATCTGCACTTAAGGTGAATAACGTCTCTGCAAAAGATTACAGTTTAGGAAGGAGATATTCAAAAGACATTCCGGATACTTTTTTCAATAAAGCGGGTGGACATCTAGAACACAAATACACATTTTCCTTCCTAGTTCATTTTATTAACAATAAACATGTCTTCTATGAGGCGCTTGCTGTATCAGGAACGAAAAACTCATACACGATTAACCCCTCATTCACTCAGGATTCAAAGCACTTTTTAAGTTGCGATCTGCAAAGTCCTGTCAGTGTTCTTAACCACGGCTTTGTAGGGCAAAGGGA
This sequence comes from Ichthyophis bannanicus, assembly GCA_033557465.1. Classification (NCBI taxonomy): domain Eukaryota; kingdom Metazoa; phylum Chordata; class Amphibia; order Gymnophiona; family Ichthyophiidae; genus Ichthyophis; species Ichthyophis bannanicus. Next base: position 673,976,022 of record CM066032.1, on the reverse strand, counting down.
AAATACAAACATCCTTTCCTATTGAAACCGGAGACCTACATGATTTCTGCTCGCTTGATCTGTACAGGAATTCGAGCAGGAATTTAACCCTTTCCCGGCTAAGTACAATTTAAAGCAATCACTAGAAAACTAATTATAAATTCATCTCCTATCACATTTTGAATGAATCCTTTATTTTAAACAAGCAAGAAACTTTTCAATCGGGAACTGCGGTTTCATATTTTTTTTTTCTTTTTTTTTTTTTCTGTCCTCTTGCTGTGTGGCTCGTTGGAAACAGCTTAGCTGTTCACACACACACACACACACACACACACACACAGAGAGAGACAGAGACATGCCGGCATTCCAGGCTAAGCCCCAAAACTATCGGGACCCACAATCCTGACTAAACATTCTTATTAAATGATATATAAATGATATATATTACATAACCACAGCAGAAGGAACATTATTATTAAACTAACAGCATTGAGATTTAAACCTGAACAGAGTTAGAAAGACACTGCACATTCTTTCCTTCAGACACGCCCCCTGTCAGTTTTTCACACTGTGCAGTAGGAAGGCAAACTGGGTCAGACCAGCTTTTGGATTTTTAAAATAACTCTAGATGTTTGCGTCTTCTTTCTGCTTTACTAATACAATTTCTTAATCAGTGAACTGTCACAAATTACTCAACAGAATACTCTCACATATATAACAGAAGGGAAACTCGTGGTTTCAACAGAGAACAAAAAACATACAGGCAGACAATACACAAACGCTTCACAATCATGCTAGCAACGTATCTTAGAATGCATTCCTTTCTATCTATTCTGACTAGTCTTTTTCCCAATTACAAAAAGGATGAGGGTTTCACCCGGCGAATTCCCATGCGGGGTTACTCGGCCCTTCCTTGAGAGCTCTCTTACCAATTCCCAATATCTCGAGATTACAAATTCCAAGTTCCACTGGCAGTACTGCTCTTTCTATTTCTGTCTAGACATACCAAAAACCCAGTCCTGTCTGCTCTGACCAGGCTGAATCATGATTCTCTATAACAGCTGTACCTAGCGAATACTCATGCAAGGATTTTCAAACAAAGACTTAAGTCTTACCAAAGTTTTCAAACTGCAGTTCTAACTCATCTGTCTAGACAGGTTTTCAAAACTATACTTACCAGATCTGGTTCCCAAGCTTCTGAGTTGGATCCTGGACTCCCCCGGGTCGGAAGTGTTGGCCAGCTGGACTCAGTGCCTGCCGAGGCCAGGCAGAACTCCCTCCGATACAAGAGGATCGGTGGGCCCAGGGAAATTCCCCTGCGTCGGATTGGCATGGTTCCAACTGGACCAAACCTCAAGGCGAATTACGTGGATTTATTCACTTGAACACTATCCACCACTCGCACTTCCAGGCCAACGCACCAAGAATGTAGCAGCAGATAAGCATGCAATAAATAAATCCAGGAGTCTTTTCAAGGATCCAAGCCAGTTTAATGTGCACATGGCTCAAGCAATAAACAATTTCAAAATGGCTGAGCAATGGCTTCTAGTAAAACAACAACTTTTATAGCTTTCTTGTCCATTCTAAGCATAGGCAAACTTTTCATTGGTCCCAGTACCCCTCTCACCCATCTATTGGTCCCGGTACTGATATGGCTACCCAATCGGGACTCTGGAATGGGCTCAGCACCTGGTTGCCCCCCTTCTAGTCCCAATTACAATGGTCAGTGTCTCTAACTTGTTACATTTCTCCTCCAAGGTCGCTTAGCTTGTTAAAACATATGGGAAGCAGAGGCACTGTGACCTTGCTCTCTGCAGAGTTAATTAATTCCATAGAAGCATAGCACACCTTATCAGTACCAATTAAACTTGTTTTTCTTCTATTTTCCAAGTTTCGTTTCTGCTTAGCTATGTTCAGTTAAACTGAGTTAAGTTTCGATTCTTATAGCTACAGTATTCACAAGTGGGGGTTGGGACTCAGGCCTCACTTATAGGCCTTTCACAATAGTAAACCATACTAGGCCATAGCCTACCATATTCCTAGGCCATAGCCTACCACAATGCAACATCAGAATAAATAGAAAGAGATGCATTCCTCTGTACTGTATAAAATATAAAGATAACTCAGTCTGATCACTAAATTGAAAATAAAACTTTTGCTACCTTTGTTGTCTGACCATTTTATTCTCTGATCATTCTGGTCCCAATTTAAGGTTTCTGATTTCCTCTGTCTTCTTTTAGTTCTCTTTGTATGGTCTCTAGTCCATCTGCCATTTCTTGTCTCCTCTTTTGTTTTCTTTACTTCGTTCCATCTTGGATAGTGATCTTTTCTCTTCAGCTTTCTTCCATTTATTTTTCTCTGTCTACTCATATTTCACTACTCTTTCTTACTATCCAGTCCTCAATTCTCCTCTTTTCACTCCATCTAGCTACCACTTTCTACTTTCACCACAGTCCTCCCATTCCCCCTCTTTTTTCCTGATCCATTATTCCCCAGTTTCGCTTTCTCTCCCTCCCCCAATCCAGTGTCTCACACTCTCTCCCCCCCATCCAGTCTCTCTTTCTCTCCTTCCCCCATGCAGTATCTCTCTCTCTGTCTTACTTTCTCTTTCCCTCCTGTGGGGCCCTGTATCCCACAACAACTGTTTTTCACTGTTAGATATCACCAATTACCAATTAGCAACAAATTACTCAAGACAAACTTCTGCTCAGATGCAAAGCTTCTTTATTGGTATACCAAAAGCGAAATAAATCACCAATGCAGAGAGCAAAAGACTCTGTCTGAGAAAGGTGGTGGACAGTCCACTTCCCTTACCGGAATTGGGGAGCAGACTGCCCAATGAGTTATGGAGCCATCCCCTTATATAGATATTCTCTGTCACAAAACTTCTAGAAGTCTGATGTCATTCTCAGAAAATCAGAGTTACTTGCAAAGAAAGAAAACTTTGCTAGAACTCCTTCTCTGAGGCCCCCTCCCATGAATAATGCCAATTATGCCTTAGGGCTACCTTCTACAGCTGGTGCTCTCAAGGTCTTCTGGTCTTTGCTTAATTGTGCTTCTTATCTGTGCTGTGGAGCAAATCTTTCCTGCATTCCTTGGCCTGTTTATGGTCTTTTCATCTCCTGGTGCTAAATGGCATTTTCTTTTTCTTCAAGGCTGAAAGTATGTTTTCTGCTAATTAATTCCACAGGTACACTACCAAAAAACTGCCTCCAGTTTTGCAACTGATTCCTATAGATTTTGGGGTGCTGAATCCAGGAAAAATAGCCAAAATGTTCCATCACGTCACGTTTTCTTGCAAAATTAGATTTCTTACCCATATAAGGAATGTTCACATAATTTCTTTTTAGCCGACTGCAGTTTATTTTCTTGGCCCAAAATAGAGGTTGTAATGGTTAACTAACTAGAAACACTCCCTCATGATATTTTAGAGTGTTTTGTATTCATTTTATACATTAACAGGACAATTGGGAGGCGGGGGGCTAAATCCAGTACTCGCGCTGGCGCATGTTCTTTCCTTTTCGCCTCGCCTCGTTCGCTCGCTCAAACACAGTGGTCGCGACATGAACGTTCCTGTCAAATTTCAGTTTCTTGCAAGTTCATTATTACCTTTTGTTTGCTCAGTCGTAATCCAGCTTTATTCCAAAGTGGTTCACTACAGTTGTAGTTTGCAGTGCTGTGTATTTGTGATGGCTCACAGAGCCAGAGGTTGCGTCAACTCTCCGGACAGTTTTTGTTTTATTTGTGGGGAATATACCGTGAAAAAGCGGCAGAGGAACATTTCTGCATTTATTAAAAAAGTATATTTCGCCTATTTCGGTTTGAAGTTAGGCGATCAAGACAAACCGTGGGCTCCTCACAAAGTGTGCAAAACATGTGAGGAAGATCTACGCTTATGGATGAAAGGTAAAAAACAAGCATTTCGTTTCGGAATACCTATGATGTGGTGTGAACAAAGAGACCACAGCAGTGACTGCTATTTTTGCTCTTGCATTGTGAAGGGATACAACTTAAAAAATAAGAACGTAATAAGTTACCCCAACCTTCCCTCAGCAATTAGGCCTATGCCTCATAGCAACGAAGTACCTGTGCCTGAACCACCAAAATCTTTGGATCATATTTGTGTGGACGGTTCTGATTATGATGAGACTCATCAGATGGCTTTTCCCGATGAGTCCAGTATTTCCGAGTTTGAAACTGAACCAGATCCGAAACCTGAACTTTTCTCTCAAGCTGAATTGAATGATTTAGTCTGGGATTTAGGACTCCCAAAAGATGCTGCCCAACTGCTAGGTTCTCGGCTTAAACAGAAAAATCTATTGTCACCAGGAACAACTTTTTATTGGTACCGCAACCGCGAGACACAATTTTTGAAGTATTTCAGCAAAGAGGAAGATTTGGTATTTTGCAACGATATATACGGAGTGATGGAAAAGTTTAAACTCAAGTATGATCCTGCTGAATGGCGGCTGTTCATTTATTCGTCAAAAGACAGCATAAAAGGTGTTCTTCATAATGGCAACACATTCGCTTCAGTTCCTATTGCTCACTCTGTTATTCTCCAAGAAAAATACGAGAATTTGGCCCTGATTCTTCAGAAGATTCGTTATGATGAGCATAAGTGGATGATTTGTGGAGACTTTAAAATTCTATCCATGCTATTAGGGCAGCAATCCGGTTTCACCAAATATCCCTGCTTCCTTTGCTTGTGGGATAGCCGGGCCCGCGACCTACACTGGGGGAAAAAAGACTGGCCAATTTGGGAGTATTTGAGACCCGGTGAGAAAAATGTTCTTCATGAGAGCTTGGTACCTCGTGATAAAATTCTATTACCACCTCTCCACATTAAGTTGGGTCTCATTAAGCAATTCATCAAGTCCCTTCCAAAAGATGGTGAGTGCTTTCGGTACCTTTGCTCAAAGTTCCCCCGACTTTCTGAAGCAAAGCTAAAGGAAGGAGTGTTTGTTGGCCCTGATATAAGGAAACTCATTTCAGATGGAGCATTCGCTGAAACGATGTCTGAGAAGGAAAAAGAAGCCTGGGATTCCTTCAAGGATGATGATCTCAAATTCTTGGGGAACAGGCGGGATGAGAACTATAAGGATATTGTTGCCAGGATGCTCAATGCCTTCAAAGAACAAGGCTGTAACATGAGCCTGAAAGTCCATTTCTTGCACTCCCATGTGAACTACTTTCCCGAAAACCTGGGGGCGTACATTGAAGAACAAGTTGAAAGGTTTCACCAGGACATCAAGGACGCAGAGAGAAGGTACCAAGGAAGATGGAACACCACTATGATGGCTGATTTCTGCTGGTTGCTGCTGCGGGAAACCCCAGATGAAAAATACGCCAAGCAGCGCACCAAGAGAAGCATTCGGGGGAAGAAGAAACGGGCCCACCAGGAGATTGATTGACCCAAGAATGACTTTAAAATCTAAACTGTGTTGACAAATATCATGTTTTTACTAAACTTTGAAATAAAAATTTGCTAGTTATTACCACAGTGTCGGATCTCATTTATTAGAATTTTATTTTCACACCATCGGGTGTTTGTCTTCATGTATTGCAATGGTGCGGTTTGCGTTTTCTATTCTTACATACATACCTGTACAACATTTTTTGCACATTTCTTTGCTTTGCTTTGCTTTGTGTCTAACCTCGCTCTTATATGCTCAATGTTTGTGCACATGTATGTGGCTGTTTTAAGTGCAGACAATTTTGCTACCATCACAGTGTGTTTTGTTGACATTACTCTATTCTTATGTGCTGCCTTGTTACAATTTTCTTTATTCTTATTTGAATAACTACTAAACAATTAGTATAAAGAATTCATCCAAGAAACTTTTATCTCGATCGCACTCAATCTGAAACGTTCACCTCAAACTGCTAACCCAATGTAGCAAAAAATCTGTACGTGATGGAGCAAATTGGTTACCAGATTTGGATTCAGCGCACCAAAAAATGTAAAAATCAATCGAAACATTAGAGGCAGTTTAAAAAAAATTTTTTTTAGTGTACCTGTGTTCTCTGAGCAGACCTGAATTTTTCCTCTGAGCCTGACTTTGCGTACTTCTACTCAAAGAAAGGCCTCCAGACTACAGCAGGCCGCAAGGCTGTATTGTAGCATATACTTTCTTATCCCACAGGACATTTTCTTTTCTTCATCGTGCAAACTGCAGGCAGGCCATGATTACAGTCACAGATAGCAGCTGAAGGAGCAAAACTATCCCTAAACCGAAATATAAACCCAAAATATCAAAATATCCCAACACTCCATCCAGGATCTCTCCTCTCTCTCACCCTATCCTTCCATGTTTGCCCTCTCCCTTCCTATTCCCCTGTATCCAGCATCTCCCTCATCTCCATACCTTACTATCCCCGAACTATTACTCCCATGCCAAACATCTCTCCATCCTCTCCCCCTTTCTCTATTCCCCCATGTCTTGCATTTCCTCCTCCCCTTATTATCCCTGTGTCTAGCATCTCTTCTCTGTTGCCCTCTGCCCCTCCCCATGCGTAGGATCTCCCTATATCTCCCTATAAGCCATATCCAGCATCACCAATCCATCTCCCCTTCCTGCTTATCCCTATGTCCATTCTTCCTATGCCCCCTTGTTCACTTTCTACCTTCATCTTGCTAGTCCCCCACCTCTAGTTTGTCCCCTCTGCCTCCCTATTCCCCCCCCCCCCCCCGCATGCATTCATTCATTATCTCCCGTCTGTCTCCTGGTGCCCAGTATATTTATTTATTTATTTACAGTTCTTTTATACCGTGCTATTTATCATCAGTGCGGTTTACAGTGAACAAAAATACATAGGCAACAAGCTGTCATGAGTTTACATATAACAGGGCAAATAACCAGGAATTAACAATGGGAAACTTTGTACATAAAAGTATAAACTATATACTTATATATATATCTCCTCTCCCTCACAATGCTCCCCCTATTTACTCCCCCCGCCCACCCCTCAGTTTAAGGCTGCTGAGGGCTGAGCCCAGCAGCGATTGTTGCGGAGAAAGGACTGAGCCTGCCCGTAGGCGTAGCATGTCCCGCAGGTAGAGACTGTTTAAGGCAGTGATCGCAGCCTTCTGCCCCCATGACATGCTTCTCCTGCTGCACTTGTCTTCCTGCTTGGGGGGGTGAGGGTGGCTAGTGACGGCACCACCCCTGGAGACTGGCACTCCTTTGCCACGCTTACTCTGCTTACCAGGTAGCACTGGCACAGTTAAGAGATGGGAAGAAACATGGGATCAAATTTTGGTTTATGCATTGGTGATCTGAACATCCCTCTAGCCATAGAATAGAAAATCAGCAAGGAAGATGATTGGAAATTCTCCACTGCTGGATGTATGCATCTTATGCTTAACAATTCTCCACTGCTGGATGTATGCATCTTACGCTTAACAATTCTGGTAGTTACTCATACTACTACTACTAATCATTTTTATAGTGCTACAAGGCATACACAGCGCTGTACAGAGACATGTAAGAGACGGCCCCTGCTCGTAAGAGCTTACAGTCTAGTCAAGATAGACAACACAACTGGGGACTAAGCATTATCTAGGACAGGGGTCTCCAAACCTCTCCTGGAGGGCCGCAAAACTTTCAGGGTTTCGGGATATCCCTAATGAATATACATACACCAAACATCATAGGCATTAAAAAAACGCCCCTTTTTATTATAATTTTTATTCAATGGCTCAATAAACATAAAGGTGCCTAGAAGGTACACTCTCTACTCACCACCCACATCCAAACATTAATCAATCTACCAAACCTCCTAAAACCAGTCTTACAGAGCTACCAAACAACTCTAACCAACACTAAAGTCCTTTACTAAATGACAAACTTCACATACACTTGCATTGACATCTCACAGCTTATATCACACATTTAAAATTCAAAACGCAAATCACCAATAGAGGGGGATGGTACAGAGAAAGCATTACATGGCACCTCATAGTACACTTGGTATACATTATAGCATAGTGCTTTTGTGAAGGTTTTCTGAACTTTACTAGTTTGTTTCTTGTTTGCAGGGTTTGCCCTAGTTCTGAGGTGCTTTTACCATTACAATTGAGCTCATACTGCAGGCCAGCACTGCTGTGTAATCGGTTATTTACATTAGGCGCTTTGGTGGATTGATTAATGTTTTGATATGGGTGGTGGGTATAGAGAGAGAGTACCTTCTAGGCACCTTTGTTTATTAAACCATTAAATAAAAATTATAATAAAAGGGGGAGGTTTTTTTAATGCCTATGATGTAGAGCTCTTGATCGCCCCTATGGCTTTTATTGCCGCATAGTGGGAAGTGATAAGGTTCTGAGGCTTTTTCTCCCCTAAATTGTTGCTGCCATTGTGGTTTGACATAATTTTCTCCTTTTAGGTGGTTTAGTAGTTTATTTTATTTATTTGTTTAGCGTACATTTGTAACCCGCTGCTTCCAGTGATCAGTAGCGGCCTCTATACATGGGAGATTTGGCTGTACCGGCCAGAATTAAGGTATATACAATGCGATTAGGGGGGGCGATAGTGCACAACAATCAAGGGGTTAAAGGATTTACAGTTAATTGATTATTGACTCTTTTGAGCTATTGAAGTAAGTTTAGCTGAGTTATGAATAATTTAAATTGTTTTGGTCTGAGAGTTTCTGTTTGGTGTATGTAACACTGTGCGGATTTTCTTGTTAATGAATATGCATGAGATTTATTTGCATGCACTGCCCCCACTGTATTTGAATTGATCTCATGCATATTCAATAGGGATATCCTGAAATCCTGACTGGTTTGTGGCCCTGCAGGACTGGATTTGGAGACCCCAGATCTAGGGGAATGCTGAGGAAACACCTAGGAGGTGAACAGGAGACTAGGGAGATCTGGATCCAAAAGCAAAGTGAGTTTTTAGCCTGGATTTGAACAGGGCCACAGATGGAGCCTGGCATACCACTCAGTTAGTTTGTTCTAGGTATAAGGAGCAGCAAGGTAGACAGACTGAAATCTTGAGTTGGCAATGGGAGAGAAGAGCACAGATAGAAGTGATCTGTCAGAAGAGCGGAGTTCCCAAGGAGGGGTGTTGCGAGAGATGAGAGGAAAGGTAGTAAGGTATTGAAAGAACTGAAATATTTGATTGCAGACCAATTATTAGTAATATGTGAATTAGTAAAATCATCTGTAGTACCGGAAGATTGGAGAATGGCAAATGTAACACCAATTTTAAAAAAGGTTCCAGGGGTGATCTGGGAAACTACAGACCGCCATCAATATTGGGCAAAATGGTAGAAACCATTATAAAGAATAAAATCACTGGACATGTAGAATCGTGGTTTAATGGGAGAAAGTCAACATGGATTTAGCCAAGAAAAGTCTTGCCTTCCTAAACTGTTATATATTTTTTAAAGGTGTGAATAAACAAGTAGACAAAACTGAGCCGGTTGATATAGTGAATCTGGATTTTCAGAAAGCCTTTGACAAGGTCCCTCATGAGAGACTCTTGCTAAAATTAAGAAGTCATGGGATTGGAGGCAGTGTACTAGTGTGGATCAGGAACAGATTAAAAGATAGAAAGCAGAGAGTAGGGCTAAATGGCCAATTTTCTCAGTGGAGAAAGGTGAATAGTGGAGTATCCCAGGGATCTATGCTGGGCCTGCTGCTTTTTAACATATTCATAAATGACCTGGAAATAGGAATAATGAGTGAGGTGATCAAATTTGCAAATGAGACAAAATTATTCAAAGTTGTTAAAACACAAGAGGATTGTGAAAAATTGCAAGAGGATCTTGATAAATCAGAAGACTGGACATCCAAATGGCAAATTAAATTTAATGTGGACAAGTGCAAAGTTATGCACCTAGGAAAGAATGACCCAAACTATGGTTACACAATGCAAGATTCCACTTTAGGAGCCACCACCCAGGAAAAAGATTTAGGTGTCGTCATGAATAATTCATTGAAACCCTCCACCCAGTGTGCAGCAGCGGCCAAGAAAGCAAATAGAATGCTAGCAATCATAAGGAAAGGAATGGAGAATAAAACAAGGATGTTATAATGCCTCTGTAATGTTCCATGATGCGACAGGACCTTGAATACTGTATGCTATTCTGGTTGCCATATTTTAGAAAAGATATAGCAGAATTAGAAAAGGTACAGAGAAGAGCCTCCAAAATGGTAAAGGGGATGGAAGGATATCCCTGTGAGGAAAGGCTTAAAAGGTTAGGGCTCTTCTACTTGGAAAAGAGATGACTGAGGGGCGATATGATAGAAGTCTATAAATTAATGAATGGAACAGAACAGGTAAATGTAGGTTGGTTGTTTACACCATCAAAAAATAGAAAGACTAGGGGAGACGCAATGAAGCTACAATGTAACTCATTTAAGACTAATAAGAGAAAATATTTTTTCACTCAATGCGTAATCAAATTCTGGAATTCATTACCGGAGGATGTAGTAAAAGCTGATAGTGTTGCTGGGTTTAAAAAGGTTTGGACAAGTTCCTGGAAGAAAGGTCCATAATCCATTGTTAACGAGGACCAGAGAAATCCACTCTTTACCTCGGGACAAGCATTGTGGAACCTGTGTACCTTTTTGGGAACCTTCCAGGTACTTGGGACCTGGATTGGCCACTGTTGGAACAGGATACTGGGCTTGCTGGACCTTTGTTTGACCCAATATGGCATTTCTTATGTTCTTATGAGGAGCAACCAAATGAAGGCACTTATAGGTCATTAGTAGAAGTTTGAATTAGACGCGGAACAGACCGAAAGCCAGTGAAGTGACTTGAGAAGGAGAGTGGCATGAGCATAGCAACACTGGCAGAAGATTAGCCGTGCAGCTGAGTTCTGAACAGATTGAAGTGGGGAGAGAGGATTCAGAGGAAGACGAGGGAAGAGAAGAAGGTTGCAATAGTCTAGTAGATTAGAGAATGAATAAGGGTGTTTGTAATGTATTCAGAAAGGAAGGAACTAATTTTGCCAATGTTACAAAGAAGCAACAGGTTTTAGCTATCTGTTGGATGTGGGTGTAGAAGGAGAGGGAATAGTCAAAGATGACTCCACAGCTGCAAGCCTAGAAACAAGGAGGAGTAGAGTGTTATCCACAGAAATAGCATGCCATGCAACTTGTCCTCATTGTAAAGATGACGCCCTTAATTTGTAGGTTTTCTGTTGCTCCTAAGATCACTTGTTAGTCCTATGGTAGTTTGAGTAGCACCAAATTGGTAGACAAGCTGAAGTCACAGGCTACTTCCCTAGCTGGCTACAAGTTGGATGTGCCCAGCAGCAGCTGATTAAAATTTAGAAGCTGGTCTTCTAGTAATTAATTTTTAAACTAGTATCTACTCTGGAAAGTGCTGTCACCTGACTGCACAATAGTATGATTTATGACATTGTACAAATAATGCCCAAAACAACATTCAGTACCTTCAGCAAGGACAAGAATTGAATACCATGGTTCTTTTTCCTGAACAGTACCATGGCAAGAAAAGTGTTTTCAACTAAAAATGTGTTAAAATTAGTAGGCAGAAAACCTAGGCCGGGAAAGTAAAGGTAACTTAATAGTCTCATTTGTAGAGAGACTTCAGGTGCACAGCTGATATCTTCTTCATACATGTTTTAGTATGTTCAGTGGTTTGAGGATTAGTATGAGTCAATTGAATTGTATACTAAATTACAAATAAGAATTAACCTATGACAGGGTGTGCATTCATAAAGATGTATGGCCTTGTACCTTTAGCGCTCAAGAAATGTGTTTGTCTTTAGCATCATAGAATATACACTGTATACCCCATGCACAAAACGTGCAATTTAAATGTTTCTAAACAGAAGCAACAAATATTTTGCTTCTGTAAGAAGAACTACATAAACAAATTTGAGTAATTTTATGATCATTTAAAAAATGCTGTTTAATCAGTTGAGTGAATTGCCACCCAAAGTCTTTAAACTTATATTTGAACCAGGAGTTTGTGTTCACACGAGGGTTGACATGTCTTTAGCAGCTGCAGCCTGATTAAAAGAAAAAGAACTAGTGATATCTAGCCTGTGTTAATACCTATGATTTTTTATCTTCTCACTGTGTCTTCAATGAGTATTTTGCTCCTCTTTATACAAACATATCTGACCTTGCTGAAAAGGTATTACTGTAATTTCAATTTTGCAGTAAGATTTTTTGTGAAAACGGTTCTTAAGACAGTGCAAATATGTTTTGAAAAACAAAATTTACACTGGAAAACACAGAAATTTCTAACATCCCCCCTAGAGGCACCAAACATTCCAAGAGAAGCTTTAAAAAAAAACCAAACAAAAGAAAAGGGAGAGTGTTTTGTTTTGTTTTTTTTCTTTCTTGAGCGGTTAACTTTCTAGTGTGGCTGCTAAAGGATTCGCAACCACCATTCCAAATCTTCCTCCTCTCCTCTTGCAACAAAATCTTAACTTCCATTGCCTGAGTCTACTACCCACCACGCCTCACAACATTGATCAAGTTCATTGTGCAAGAGCCTAGTTTTCATATGGGAAAGAGCATGTCCAAGAAGCATGAGTGAAAGGGGAAAAGAAATCCTGTCTTAGCACGTTTCTCTGTTTCCTGACATTTACAGCCAATAAAAAAACAAGGAATTTCTAGCATACCTTTTAACATAGAATTTAATTTTGCTACGTTTTAACATTATAGTACAGTAAATTCCTGCACCAAAATGGAAGTGGTTTGCTTTGTACCACACAATTCTGATTTAGCACAGATTTTTTTTTTACCTCAGTGTGTTCTGCATCTCATTTGTTTTTGCATTTGATGTAAATTTAAAATGTAATGGAGGAAAAAAAGTCTGCGCTGAACAATTAATACAGATTTTCAACACATTTGTATTACAGTGGTTCTTATAAATGTTACCATAACGAAGGTAGAATATACTGTGTAGCGAGAAATTTAGTATTGTTGAAAAACACACATCTTTTTTCACGCCATGTGATAGCTGCTTTTTTTTTTAATTAAAAATGTTTTAAATTGGAATTTGGTATTTTTGAAATTCAAAGTAGATTTTTCTAAAGTGCTTTTTAAAATTGGTGTTCAATAAAATGTTAATGTTGGAAATCACTGTGGATTAGTAGCGTTGTGTACTGCCATATGGAAGGACCTGGATTTAATTCTCGGGACAGGTCTTCCGCACCCTGGATCAGCTGGAGAGGGGGTTGCTGCAAAGGCAGTGCTCACATCCCCTGGCAGAGAAGAGACGATAATAGTCAATCAAGCGATTGTTATTCCTAGTGAGAGGATTTAGGGCCCATGACTGCAGCATTCTGAAAGGCACATTGGTGCATTGCTTCCAGCCAAAGGCTGTCATCGTGATGAGCAGGTTATGTAAGCTGGAACTGGATATAAAATAGCGGAAAATACTCCATGTAGCTGCAAACATACACTCATAGTATATATTCTGTCTCCATGCATGTAGCAGAATTTTATTCTGGTAAAGAGAGAAACCAGAGTTCAACCTACCATGAAAGACAGATTTCCCTCTTAACTTTCACGACATTATTGGATTAAAAAAAGGAACTGGAAAATATGCAACTTATGGCTTATTGGGTTTTGACATACTGCCTTTAGCTAGGCAGATAGCTTTTATTATAAACTGCTCTAATACAATTTACATAGAAACAAGGGAAAGAAAGTCTATAAATTGATAGGACAGAAAAGAGTAGGATAGGAAAGGCCATAAGGACAAGCAGTGGTAGACAGAGGACACAGTTTCTCTTTGAGACTGTACTCATCGGGAAAGATTGATACTATATGCTTGTGTGAAAAGATGGGCGTTAAGAAGGTGCTTAAACATGGGGAAGGACAACTCCAGCCATAGCTAGGGGGGGAAACGGTTCCAGAGGGCAAGCGCTAAATAGAAGAACGCAGAACGGTGCATGGAGTCATGCTTTGCGCCTACAGATGACTAGAGGACCAGGTGATTGTCTTATTGGATAATAAAATAGAATGAATAACAGTTTTAGGAGCATATTTATTAATATGTGTTAATCATTAGTGCGTGGTTTGCTGCATTTTTAAGTCTGCTGCACAAGCAGTGTTGAGCCCCTTCCTAAAATTCCCATGCTACTCAGTGCGTGATAGGGCAGAGACTGGGTGAGTTAGGGGCATAATGTGGGCGTTGATGACAAATCACGGTTAATGTGGATATTTTGGGTGTGTGATAATGGTGCCTGTTACTATTAGCATGAGTGCATTTAACACCATCTCAGTGAGTGGCATTAAGTGCACCCGTGTGCTGGTTAGCCCAGCTCCACGTGTTAGCAATGTGCTAATGTCAGGGGGATGGGCACACATGCCTTCAACAATTAGCGTGGCCCTCTGTGCTAATTTCATGCTGCAAATGCATGTTACCAGCTAGGACTTTAGTAAACATGCCCTTTAGAGTCTTTAGGTTGTCAGGAATTGAGTCGTCCGAGCACATCTGCTGAGTTGCTGTGTAAGAAGCAATGACTTCTGAAGGCTCTGGCATGTGAGAATGAGCTGTAGGGTCTTCAGAATTCTTTCTGCCCACAAAATACAGAATCTACTTCAGCAGGAAAAACTACCATGATTCTTCTGGCTGCTTGCTACAGATCGTGTATCTGTCAAGCTATTGATGCTATTTCCTGAAAAGGTCAGTGGGTGGCAGCATAACATATAAACAAAGTGTACATGAGTCCAAGCCTACAAAAATAGCATTATAATGTACTTATTATTATAACAGGATTGTCCTAGATCCCACACACATTTCCTAATTGAGCTGGAAACTCAAGAGGAGGATGAGGAAACTACTGCCCATACCAACTCCCCCCCCCCCCCCAATATTTCTAATAAACCATATAATTAATACATCTTAAACTATTAAAACTATACCATTGTTTAAATATGTAAAATTAGAGGACATGTTTTATATAGCAGAATAAAAAATGTAGCAAATCTAATCTAAGGGCTGTGTGAATTTGTAAACAAGCATGTAAGAATGAATAATGTTTATAGAAGTGTTTCCTAAACTTTGAGCCCAAGGCACACCAGCTTCCAAGGATCAGGCAGCATGGACATGGGAGAGGACTTGGGCCAAAAGAAAGACCTAGGGAAGCATTAAAAGCCTCACTGGAGGCTGGAAGGACTCATGGAGGCTCAGAAAGGGGAAAGAGGAGGAGATGGTGCATGTAATGGCCCTGCTGTCTATATGCTGTTGATAGCCGTAAACTATGGCGTATGTTGTATCTAGGAAACAGAGAAGCTTATGTGACTATACATGTGCTCAGAAACATTTAAGAGCCATGACTAATGTGCCTTATTGCTTTGAGGTACCAAGGGCAAAGCTGGGGTGCTGGTTTAGACTTGAACATCAGTGATGACCATTTCCCATGGCACACCTCATTGGGTTTGAAGGCGCACCAGCATGCCAAATTATAGGAACTAATGAGCAAACATCTTAAAAATTTATGAGTACACGTACTGAAAGTTGATTAAAATCATTCATTTAAATTAAGGCAGCTTATGCCTTGTCTTAAATCAAACCACTCTGCTCAAAATATCTGCTTGTTTCTTGACTGTATCTATCCATTTGTTTGTTTTTGTAGCCTTGTTCCGTACAGGGAGCCATATAAAAACTCAACATGACACTTCCAATTCCTCTTAAACTGTAGCTTCCCTCCCAATAACCTTACACCCCTAAACAAAGGCATGAGGAGAGGTGATCTGCACAGAGTGGCAAGTGCACCTACTGGGCAGACTAGATGGACCATGCTGGTCCTTATCTGCCGTCATATACTATGTTACTGTGTTTTTTAATCATCCAATTCCATTCACATTTTTGTCACAGACAAGAGAGCACCCGGTGCCCACTGGATCAAAAAATGTATGTGCCTTCAATATCTAAAACACTAAGTATCTTTTTTCTTCCTTTAAGGGATTAGGCAAGTTTAGTTGAAATCTTAGGGAGCCTAGAGCATGTTCTGATGATGTGCATTTTAAATACTGCCTTGCAATTGGTTGGTAGTCCTAATCATATGGACATTTCTGTATAAAAGGAGGAAACTAGGCATTTATGATATGGTCACAGTCTACTTTGTTCTTTTCCAGATATTTTGTTTGATGCAAATTTAATTTATTGCTTTTAGTGATGTGTTATGATGTATAAGTTGTCTTGTAATATTTATGAATGTTTTTTTGATAATTGTCTGGCTTATGTTGTATTATTTTGACAACTGTTTGGTCTTATGTCATTCTTACATATTTTGATGTCCTGTTTTTTTATTTTCTATTTTATAGCTGCTTTTGTTTGATTGCTTTGTAAACTGCTTAGAACTTTCTGTAAAGGTGGAAATAAATCCTGAAATAAATATATAAAAAATGTGATAGGTGATTTTTATATTTTATGTTTCTGTATTTGTACCATGTGGATACAGCACCACCTGCTGGTTAGACAGAATAGTGTCAGTTATCTTAGGAAACGATCATATCATATGCCTGTTCCTAGCATCTCTTCTGCTGTTTCTATCTCAATCTTAAGATTGGTCTCCTAGCATGTAAAAGCAGGATCTGCATGACACAAGGATCTAATTTGCACATAAACAGTTCAGTGATTTCTGCAGTGCATCAGCATCCTGAGTCGTGGTATTTCCTTATTGTCTCTCCAGTTCAGTCCCTCACCTCTGGGTTGTGCACCTCTTACCGCAGCATGGAGACTGGGCATGTCAGAACTGTGACACCACTGTAGATATCCTGCTGGCATCTCCCAGCAGCTCCCAGTGTGTCCAGTCTCCATGCAGCTGGAGGTAGTGAGCCTAGGTGCTGGGCTCACTAGAGGAGCAGATAAGGAGCTTTAGGCAGCTTAGCTAAGGATTTTAGTTTTTCTTTTCTCCCTATAACGTTTTTTCTTTTGATCTGTAGCTTTAAAGCTCATTAAAGCTGGTTAAAAAAAAACACAAAAAAAAACCAAGGGCTGAGAGGGGATCAGAAGGGATTTAGAGGAGTCTCTTTTCTCCCTCCCGTTTATTTCTGTCCCCTTTGCCTGCTCTCCCCTCCTTGTTGGCACGGAGGGGAGTTCTTTAGCAGGCTTTTCATCTCCTTAACGGTTCGTTTTTTTGTGCTGTAGATTTCCAGTCAGAAACTGTCATTGGGCCTTGTTTCTCTGCTGCTGCTGGCGCTGGCTGACAGCCTTTCTCAGCTGTGCTGCTCACAGGAAGCCCATTATTTTTATCGGGGTGCAGAGAGGATCCGAAGGTCTCGGAGGAAGAGGTGAGTGTTTAAATCTTTTCTGCTAGTGTCCTGTGAGCGTTTTTGAGGCCTGCTGCCACGTGTGAAGCAGGTTCTGTGGGTTAGCAGAGGTCAGTATCTTGGAGGGCCTTTTTCCCGCCATTTTTTCTTCACAGTGCTCTTTCTCTTTGCTGACAGCTTTCTTTAATTATCCTTGTAGTTTTCTGCTTACTTTGAATTAATTTTGATTACTTTTAATTTTTAATGTTATGGAGCTCTTAAAGGGCCAGTACAAAAAAGTAAAAAAAAATAAAATAAGAGCAGATTCTGCATGTTTTTGTTTGGTTGCCCTTTTTGGTGGTCTGCAGGAGCCATTTCCTTTACTATCCAGTCTCTCGGATCCCGTAGCGCTAATGCCTACGTGGGAACAATGCCTAGTTTGTGGCGCCCATAGGGGCTTGGTCTCAGACGCGGGGGGTGTTGTGGCTGTGCATCTGAGGCACTTACTATGGAACAAGAAATGCAGGATCGGTCTAAAGAAGGCACTGCTCTGGTGGCGCAGGGTGCTGCCACTTCTGCGGAAGGGGGGAGTCTTTGCGGGAGTCTCCGTCCGCTCTTCCTACTTCAAATTTGGCTTTGCCCGGTAATCTCGCCACTCCCATGGTGTCGGGGGCAGCTTTTGAGGGTTTCTCCCCAGATTTTGTGCTGCTGCTTCATCAGGCTTTACTGCTTGCGGCAGCAGGGGGTAGTCGTGGATGCCTCGATTCTTGGGGCAGCAGGAGGCCAAGTGGCCACCAAAAGGTTCGGTGGTAGTGATGGTAGACCAGTTAAGAGGAGCCCGGCCAGTGGAAGATCAGCCTCTTGGTTCGGACTGGCCGGATGCAGAGGACCTTGAGCTGGAGCCGGAAGCCGGGATGGAGGATTTAGAGGAAGGTGAGATTCAGGAACCTGAAGATCAAGCAAGGATTATCTGAGTCTTTCGAAGGGAGGAGCTGCCAGCGCTCATTACGGAGTTCCTTCAGGCTCTCAACCTTTCATCGGTGGCACCAGTTTGGAGGATCCTCTCATTCAGGCAGTACAAAAGTCCCAGGCGGGTTTTCCTGTTCACCGTGTGGTTAAGCAGATGATTCAGGATGAATGGGACGTGTCGGAGGCAGGCTTGCGTGGTGTAAGGTCCATAAATCATCTCTATCCCTTGGTGGATCAAGAACGGGAAGTGTTTCGTTCTCTGCGTATAGATGCAGCAGTTTCAGCGGTCACGAAGAAGACTACCATTCCAGTTGAAGGCAGTGCGGCTTTGAAGGATGTACAGGATCGGAAGGTGGACGCGTTATTGAAGCAAGCTTTTGAGGTTAATGCTCTGGCTCTGCAGGCCTGTATTTGTGGAGCTTGATTTGTGAGAGCATGCCTTTGCTGGTCGCAGCGTTTGCAGCAGCCAGTTCAGCAAACACAGGAGCAGCTAGCTGCTGTGACAAGACTACAGTCAGGTTCCGCATATTTGGCCGATATCCACTATGATCTTATTAGAGGTTTGGCAAATAGTATGGCTTTCTTGGTAGCCGCACGCTGCTATCTTTGGCTCAGGAACTGGGCAGCGGACAGTTCCTCCAAGTCGCATCTGAGCAAGCTTCCTTTTAAGGGGAAGCTGTTTGGAGAAGATCTTGATAAGCTGGTCAAGGATTTGGGGGATTCTCAAGGAGGTCGCTTGCCGGAGGATAAATCAAAGCAGGGCCAAGCCCCGTTACCTTCCCGTGGGCAACCTTGGGATTTCAGGCATTTTCGTACCTCCCGTTTGGGAGGTTTTCAAAGAGGATGGTTTTCCTCTCGAAGGCAAAGTTTTAGAGGATTATGGGGAGTGGGCAGAGGATTTGCTAGTCCCCCCCCCCTTCCTCAGTTTTTCGGAAAGCGCAATGAAGCGAGGTGGACCCAGGCAGGAATTCAGCCAGTAGGAGGTCGACTTCGGAAGTTTCTTCCTACCTGGGTCCAGATAACATCCGATCAGTGGGTGTTGGAGGTCGTTCGCGAAGGTTATTCTCTCGAGTTTGCTCGTCCGGTGGTCGACTCTTTTGTCATGTCACCGTGCAGGGGGCGAGAAAGGACGATTGCAGTGCGGGAGACTCTGGCTCGTCTTTTGCAGCTGGGAGCAGTGGTTCCGGTTCCACGAGAGCACTACGGTATCTGTCGATACTCAATTTATTTTGTGGTGCCAAAGAAAGACGGGGCCTTCCGCCCGATTCTGGATCTCAAGGGGGTAAACCGCTGTTTGTGGGTACCTCATTTCCGAATGGAGACCTTACGATCGGTTATAGTGGCGGTTCGTCAAGGGGAGTTCTTGACGTGTCTCAATCTCACCAAAACATATTTACCCATTCCGATCAGGCCATAGCATCAGAGGTTTCTAAGATTTGCGCTACCATGGGGGCATTTTCAGTTTCAGGCGTTGCCCTTCGGTCTGGCGACGGCTCCGCGCACCTTCATCGAGGTTATGGTGGTGGTGGTGGCGGCGGCGGCGGCTCCTCTTCGGAAGGAGGGAGTATTAGTTCATCCCTATCTCGATGACTGGTTGATTCGGGCAAAGTCCAGGGCCGAGAGTGTACGAGTGACAGACAGTGGTAGAGCTGTTGCAGAGGCTTGGTTGGGTGGTCAATACGGCCAAGAGCCGATTGGTTCCGATGCAGGTTCTAGAGTATTTGGCAGTTCGCTTCAACACTCGTGTCGGATCGGTTTTCCTGCCGGATCTCCTAGCCCAGGGCCTGTGGCTTCTGGTGCACAATTTTTTGCAGACTCCTACACCATCGGCCTGGCACTATCTCTGCGTGTTAGGGACAATGGTGGCGAGACTAAGTTGTGCCGTGGGCCAGAGCTCACATGCGTCCCTTACAGAGGTCGCTCCTCCATCGATGGTCTCGCCAGAACGACTCTGTACAGGCTGCTCCCCTGTCCGTTGCGGGTCAGGAAGTCTCTTCAATGGTGGCTTCGTCCATAGAATCTCGCGGCGGGCATGCCTCTCAAACAACCGCAGTGGATGCCAGTGTTAACGAATGCCAGTCTCGCAGGATGAGGAGCTCATTGCGGAGAGCTCTTCGTGCAAGGCGGCTGGACCGAGCAGGAAGCCAAATGATCCATCAATCAGCTGGAGTTGCAAGCGGTAGCTCTAGCACTTCTGGCCTTCAAATCCACCTTACGGGATCGAGCGGTTTGAGTGCTCTCGGACAATGCCGCGATGGTTGCGTACCTCAATCGTCAAGGGGGCACGGGAAGCGCGGCTCTGGAAATGGAGGCGGAAAGTCTCTTAAATTGGGTAGAGCCTCAGCTTCAGGCTCGGTCAGCGGTGCACATTGCGGGAACGGACAATGTGACGGCGGACTTTCTCAGGTGGGTTCGAGTGGATCTCGGAGAATGGAAGCTTCATCCGGAGGTGTTTGCTCAGATTGTCCTCGAGTGGGGATCTCCACTTATGGAACTCATGGTGACCTTTTGGTCGACCAAAACCAGTCACTTTTACAGCAGGCGACGAGAACGAATGTCGGAAGGTCTAGATGCCTTACTCCAACAATGGCCCGCTCACAGTGTCCCCTATGTCTTTCCCTCTTGGGCGCTCATAGGACGAGTGGTACAGCGCATCGAGGCTCATCGGGGACAAGTGATTCTAGTAGCTCCAGATTGGCCTCATTGTCCGTAGTATGCTGATCTGGTGCGTCTGCTTGATGGGGAACCATGGTGGATGCTGCTAAGAGAGGCTCTGCTGCTTCGGGGTCCTCTACGAATGCCTCAGGTACATCTGTTCTTGCTTACGGCTTGGCCATTGAAAGGGCTCGGTTAAGGAAGAAGGGTTATTCCAAAGCAGTGATTGACACCTTGCTTCTGGCCAGAAAGAGGTCCACTTCCTTAGCATATGTGCGTGTTTTTGAGGACTGGTGTGCTCAACGTCAGTTTCATCCGGCCTCAGTATCTGTACCAACAGTGTTGAGTTTCTTGCATGACAGGTTCGATAAGGGTTTGGCTGCCAGTTCGTTAAGGGTGCAGTTGGCAGCTATTTCTTGTTACCGGAGTTCCTTTGGGGGTCCATGCCGATGTTGTACGTTTCTTGAGAGCGGTATTCCGTCTAAGTCCTTCGCGCGGGGTGGTTTCTCCTCCATGGGATCTCAACCTGGTTTTAGGAGCCTTGATAAGGGAGCCTTTTGAGCCTTTGCATCAAGCTTCCCTAAAGGATTTGGCTTTGAAGACAGTACGAGCCATTTGCTCTGCACGTTGAATCTGAGTTGCAGGCTTTGTCCTGTCGGGAATAATTTCTGACTTTTTCTAGGGAAAAGGTGGTATTGGTCCCGTTCCATCTTTCCTACCAAAGGTAGTTTTGCCATTTCATGTGAATCAGTCAGTCTCTTTGCCCATTTTTGGGTGTTTCGGTGGAGACCGCGTCGGCCCATAGTTTGTGTTTGACATTAAGAGGGTACTTCGGTGATATTTGAAGGTCTCTGAGTCCTTCCGCAAATCTGACCGTTTGTTTGTTCTCGTTGGTGGGCCACGTAAAGGTGAAGCGGTGGCCAGAGCTTCAATTTCCAGATGGGTTCGTGAAGCAATAGTGTCAGCTTATATCTTGCAAGGTCGTCAGGTGCCCTTGGGGCTGCGGGCTTCGTCTACTAGAGTGCAAGCGGCTTCGTGGATGGAGCATATCTTCCGCCGGTTGAGATTTGCAGAGCAGTCACTTGGTCTTCCTTGCATACTTTTAGTAAACATTACCGCTTGGATGTTCAAGAGGCGGGAGATGCCTGTTTTCGGGTCAGCAGTTTTGCGGTCCGGGTGTACAGGTCCCTCCCAATAGTTTACTGCTCTGTTACATCCCAGAGGTGAGGGACTGAACTGGAGGGACGATAAGGAAAGAGAAAATAGACTTACCTGCTAATTGTTCCTTGAGGAACTCCAGTTCAGTCCCGATTCCCGCCCGGGGGTCTTTTGGTCAGCTTCTGCAAAGCATACTGTGAGATGCGCAGTGACTACAATCCAGTAGGAGAATTTCAGCAAATGTGCTCTGTATTCAGATAAAGTATACCTTGTATTCTTTGTTCTCTCTCTCCTTTCTGGCCTATTTCTGCAAATGGGAGAGGGAGAGTTGTCCTCTCATTTACAGGGTTTTAGTTCAGTGTTAGAGTTAAATTGTATTTAATATTATAGCTACTTATTTGTTGCTCCTTTGAGTCTGCTTTGTCATTAGATAACTGGGAGCTGGTGGGAGGTGCCAGCAGGATATCTACAGTGGTGTCACAGTTCTGACATGCCCAGTCTCCATGCTGCGAGAAGAGGTGCACAACCCAGAGGTGAGGGACTGAACTGGAGTTCCTCAAGGAACAACAATTAGCAGGTAAGTCTAATTTCTCTTTATGCAACAAATCTGTCTGATATAGACTACATTGGAGGTTGAAAGGAAATGTGAGGCTGTAGTTCCAAGTCCAAATTTTTTCTGTGAGTGGGATGCCAAATAACAGGTGATTATGTTTAGCTGCCTGAGTCATCCCAGGTTCCTCTCTTGAGGGAAAAGACCATCGGTTGCAGCAAACAACATTATTATAAGGCCGGGGTGTTCTGTATTAGCTGTAAGAATGAGAAATAGCCAACATTTGATTTGTTAAGAGAGCACTTTACTGTTTCTTCATAGAGAAAAAGAACTCGGTGAAAAGAGAAATAGGAGTTCTCTTCTGCGTTTTGGGGAACAAATGTATCCAAGCAGTGCTTGATCAAGACATCTGGTTGGTAGCATGGAAGACTGAGAGCAGGTGCAGGAGTACAGGAGGGGCAGATAGGGGTGGATGAGAGTCCAGAAAGACTAAGGATGATACTGAGAAAGATATTGGACCCCTCTATTAAGGATTTCAAGACATACTCTGATTTTTTTTTCCTAAACATTTCTGATTCCAAAATTCCCACAGAAACGATGGAAGACTAGAACTTTTCCAGAGTCCTTCCGACAACAGACTGCTTCCAGAGAGGATTGTCTGATATCCTTAGGAGAGCTCCCCTCTAACTCAGAAGAGGTACAGGGGAAGGCCCTGGGTATGCTCTGAATCAGAGATACAGCAATGCTGTTATTTGAATGGATGGTATTAGAAAGACTGTTAGAGGAAAAAACTGAGAAGGAAAGGCAAGGAAATCAAATTCTAGAAAGGTCTTCCAGATCCAAAATGTCCTATCATTTAGTGCAGGCATGTCCAACTTCGAACAGGTTGTGATCTACTTTTTCCGGCCAAAAGTGCCGGTGATCTATCACCATGAAAATTAAGTTTCAAATTAGTTTCAAATTAAATTTTAACCCAATAAAGTTGGAGGATCCCCCCATTTTTAATGAACCTTCAGTAATTTACTTGGATCTGATCAGCTGTTAAGCAAATTAAGCAAAAACAAAACAGAGACAAAGATCCAGTAAGAACTGCGAGGGGAAATGGAAAGTACATTTTTTCTTAAAGTTTTATTGAGTAATAACTTTCTGTGTTAAATTTAGGTCAAGTATTGATCCAGGCTGATCTTGCACAATCTTTAATATTTCGCTCTTGCTCATTAGTGAGACGTCTGAGCCTGCATTTCATCCACCAGCTTTTTGAAGCTGGGTGAATATTGCGTGAGGGCTAGTCTCAGGGAATACTGGAGATGTTCATCTGTAATGTTGGAACGTTGTGTACTCTGTCATTTTCAGATGGAAAACACAGATTCACACAAATAAGTTGAACCGAAACAGGAGTGTACAGCTTCATTGCATCTTTTCAAGTTGGGAAATTTGTCTCTAGGTGCTAGCTTCCAAAATGATTCTTGCTCAGCACGGGTCTTGAGAAAAATGGCATTTTTAAGGGTTAATATTTCGTTTTCAAGAGATGGCTTGTTCAATGAGTATTCTTTTACTGATAGCAGCTGCAGTTTCTTTAATGTCCACATCTACTTTGAATGGGCATGACAAGTACTCCCCAACTGTTCCAATTTTTTTGGAAGTCACAGAATCTATTTTCAAATTACTGGATAACAGAACACATTTCTGTCACATACTTCTTGTTCTGAAAAACAAAAGTTTGGATATTGTCCCAGATGGTCCTGTGTATTAGGAAAATGATCAAAAGTGTTGTTTGCAAGGTCAGTCATCATTAGCTCAAATTTGCTCATGTAGGATGAAACTGTACTCATCGTGCCAATGCATTTGTTTTTACCTTGTAGTTCAAGGTTCATATCACTTAGTTCGTCTGTAAAGTCAGCGAGAAATGCTAGATCATATAACCACTCCTCATCTTCCAACTCTGCTTGGTCATCTCCCCTCTCTTTCAAAAAACTTCTTATTTCATTCAGCAAATCACGAAATCTTTGCAGAAATTTGTGCCTACTTAGCCACTTTACATCTGTGTGCAAAATGATTTCTGTTGCCCCTTCATCAAGAGTAAGATGGAAAAGCCATCTTTGAAGTGATCTTCCACGAACTGAATTTACAATTTTGAAAGTGATGTCCATGACAGTCTTTGTATTGAGTCTCTTGCTTGCCAAAACTTGCTGGTGAATGATGCAGTGGTAAGAAAGGAAATCTGGGAAGTCATCATGCTGTCTACAGAGGGCTATGAAACCGTTAACCTCACCAGTCATTGCTCTTGCTCCATCTGTAGTGATGGAAACAAGTCTATGCAATGGAAGATTACACTTTGTCACAAAAGAATGGAAAGAACTGAATATTTCCTGACCGGTAGTTCTCCCTTTTTAAGAAATCATTCCAAATAGTTATTTAACACAGAAGTCTTCAAAAACCATCTGGATAAAGACTAGTAACTGGGCTATGTCTCTTATGTCTGTAGATTCATCCAGTTGGAGTGAGAAAGCAACACAATTTGAAACAGCCTCCAACAATTGTTCAGTTGTGTCTCCACACATCTTTTCTATTCACCACACGACGGTGTTTCTTGACAATTATACATCTTGAATAGCAGCTATGATCTTTCTTATTTTTAAATCCTTCCAAAAGATTGTCAGCTGCTTCAAGAAAGCAATCTTTTACAAATTCCCCTTCAGTGAAAGGTTTGCATTTCTTTGCGATCAGGTTGCTGACCTTGAAGGATGCTATGGTTGCATTGACCGAATGTGACCTTGGCTTCGCCATCAACTGTTGCTGAGTAGTCAATTTCGATTTAAGTTCTTTGAGCTTCAGTTTACAAATTTCACTTTTGGACGGAAAATCAGCATCAAACTTATTGCTATGCAGAGCCTTATAATGGCATTCCAGATTACCCTTTTTGGGCAAGGATACTGGGGTGTTACAAATTAGACAACTCTTGTCTTTCACCATGATGAAGAAGTCCATTTCCCAGTCATCATGAAAGTGATAGGTTTTGCTCTTCTTTGGAACACTCATCTTTGTTATACTGGGGTGGCTGGATGTAAGAAGGCCAAATCTGCTAAGTTAGTATGAACACTGGCTGAATCTGGTCCAAAACTGTCACTGTCCCAAAGTATTAAAGATCAACAGGAACTGAAGACCTCTGGATGATGTGCAATACAAGGACTGGAGATGCCAAAACGACACATGCAGTTCTAAAAGTAAAAATAAGAATTCATCATACTGGCACCAATCAATTACCACCAAACAATCATCAAAAAAACTCAAACACCTGTCCAGCAAACCAAATAAAAATACTGCCAAACAAGTTCAAATACAACCACACGCGATTTAATAAATTCTGCACACAGTGTAGAATCAACGCAAAGGCAAGGCAAAATAAAATTGCAGTGTAGAATCAACGCAAAGGCTAGGCAAAATAAAATTGCAGAGGCAAGCAAAAGTCACAGTGGTTTGAACCAATTTGAAGGCAAGGCATAGGCAAGTTAGAACAAAATTGGAAAAGCCTGCCAAAATCATCAAATTTTTGACACTTTGTTGTGTCTGCCCGAAAACGTTTAATGAAAGCGAACTATAAAGCGACCAACGACCAGCACATGACACAACTAATACGGTAAGTGTATTCAGGTAAAGCCCGGGCGAATGGATATCACCCGGTATATAACCCACTTCTAAGGGGTGTTGGGGCGGGGACAGGAATGGGTGATTCTGAGAGGCAGGAGACCAGGTATGACGCCGGGCCTGTGGTGTCTCGTCACGGGGTGTGGGCAGCGGCCCCCTGGGGTACCCACAAACTATTGGCATGAAAACAACAAGCGCCCCCAATACACCCGCAGGCAAGATTCCCGCAGGCAGGGAAAAAAGACAGGCAAAGGATCAGCAGTGGTGGCAAGCCCTCGGCAGATGACCTGCTGGCACAAGCTCTCTCCTAGCGATGGGGCGAGCTGCTGGAGAGATGGAGCCAAGTGGGGCTGGCAATCTACCTCTGACCCCTCCGCGATCTACAGGTAGATCGCAATCTACCTGTTGGACATGCCTGATTTAGTGTATTCTAAGAGAAATTATAGAGGAGTTTTGAAGGTCCTTGGGTGGATGGCACTGAATCAGATAGGGATATGCCTTTGTTAGCATGCATCTGGTTCATTGCAAATGCAATGTGTGCCTTTGAGTCAGTCCTGACACCTGGTGATCTAGAAGCTCCTGGGTTTTCTTGGCAGTGTCACTTGAAGTAGATTGCCAGGCCTTTCTTCCGAGGCAATGGAGGGTTAAGTGACTTGCCCAAGGCCACAAGGAGTGCTAGTGGGAATCAAACCCTGGTTGCTTGGTTACCAAGCCAGTGCTCTAACCACTAGGCTACTCCTCCACTCTCTGGTTCATTAGCATGCCTTAAATTTGATGTGCACTAGATTGAATTAACACACGTTAAGCCAATTAACATGCACTGAAGAGTTCTAATGCCTGCTAAAACATTTTATTAATATGAATTTGTAAAGCAAATCAAGAGAAAGTTCAACATCAGGGGAAAAAAGTCTGAAAATGAACCGAAAATATTTCTGTTCACATTCTTGTGAGGTATCAAAGAATGTAGTTTTTCCTGTATAGAGCAGCTTCCCAGAAGAATATTGTGGGCATGCACATGAGAAACAACTCCAAAAATCATTTTAAAGAGCTATCATGACATGGATTCAGTAGTTGTAAAAAGAAAACCTGATGCTGGAAGAGACAGACCTTGGCTAAAGTTTTTCACATGCCTCTAATAACAGGCAGCCAGGCTTTTAGGAATCAAGACAAAGTGAACTAAAGCAATAATGTTTGAAGTCTGGATAAAACAGTGATCTGTTGGTAGAATTCATGGGGATCTTTATCTTTATTAGTTGCTTGATATACTGCCCTAATGGCCAATACCTCAGAGAGGTTTACAATATATTAAAAAAATGAAAACTAGAGGATGAAAGGAACGCCAAAGTTATACAGGACAGCAAAGAGTATAGAGAACTTGGAAACAGGATACTGGGCTTGATGGACCTTGGTCTGACCCAGTATGGCATATCTTATGTTCTTATGAGAAAGGAGCAGGAGATATAGAGGATACCTCAGGACTAGGAGGGAAGGAACAGGCTGAGGGTATTTTGCTGAGGATCACTATGAGGGAGATCAAAGGCAACATGGAAAAAGTATGTTTTCAGCAGTGTTTTGAATCTGGCAAAGGAGATTTCAGAATGGAAGGCAGATGGAAAGGAATTCCATAAGGTGAGCCATAGGTAAAAGATGGCCGACTTCGGGGTTTGTTTACCCTTCAAAAACAAATTTCTGTTTGGATCAAATCTGGATAGGATTGTAAAAGATATAATAAAAATTAAGATTGATGTTTAATGTAAGATCCACAAAAATCTTCAATCCTCCTCACACTCCATCCTTTTAGAATTTAGAGAAGGGGGAAGCAGGCAAGAGCTGACAAAACCAGATATTGAAAGTTTGTTGTTCACTGAACCAAATTTTCAAATTAACATTATTGCCCTGCATTGTAGTAAAGTATTTAGACTTCCTAGTTTTACATGTCAGCATAATTAGCTTAGATAGAAACTACCTGTGCAGAAATTCTCAAGAGTTCCATAAACATACTGTACACACTGGAGGTAAAAATACATTAGCAGAGCATAAGAAGTCAACAGTCTGAGCAGAGAACCTGAAATGCAGTCTCAAATATAGCAGCTTGTATGATGCTACTTAGTATCTGGATCTCTCCACAACCCTGTATTTCAATATCGGTTATGTTTTGGGGATGGTGCTATGAAAATGCTGCCCCATGATTAATCCTTTTTTTAAATTGACTTTCACCACTATGCTTCACCACCATTTTGATTAAAAACTTATGACCTTAAAATCAGACTTACAGTTCTGTTTTGCCAGTTTCTATGTCCTGTTAGGGTAACTCCAAACTTTATGAACCTTTGCAAACTGAGTAGGCTCTCTTACTTGAGTATTTTGTACCAGTTGTACGGGGCGAAGGGTCAGTTGGACTGTGGGCCAAACTGCTCCCAAGCAGACACCACCTTCCATCCAAAAGGTGAAACAAAAGCCCAGAGAGGACATATCACTTCACAATAAAAGAAACACCACAGGGAAGACTTACACTTCCCAATAAAATCTCACCTTATGCAGGACAGCACACTTGTACATGATAACTATCTCACAGATTTTACTTCCGAAAGGATCTTTTTATTATTCCCTATCTTACAGAAACGAAAAACTAAGAACAAAGGAAAACAGTCCAGTGGAATTAAAGATCTTGCCACCTCACAGCAGCAAACAGGATCATTCTGTACTTATCAGATGTAGATCTCTAAACAGCTAAAAGCCAGAATGTCTGGTCCTGCCTGCATGATTCTGTCTTACTTCCTGACTCGGAAATAACAAACAAAAGTACATCCCTCTGTCCTATCTATAACACGAAAGAGGATCAGTGTAACAGACATACATGACACTAGAAGAATTTACACAAGACTAGCACACACACAAAACTCTCGGACACGACAATAGGGATACTGGGGCCATAGGGAACCCAGGGAATCCCTACCCCACACAGCCTCATCCGTCTATCTGGTCCTGTTACATTATATACCCTTGCTCAGGACCATATTTACTATTCGGGGCATTCTTCTCTAATTAGCTAATTCTTGTTCCAGCTGTCTAGGGCCCCCACTTGTGTGATTTGCCATGTTATTCTACTCCTGTCTCTACCCCTCTCCGTTGACCTTTTTCTCAGGCCCATACCTAGAATTATCAGCTTGGGCCTTGTTAGATTGATATTGTTTTCTGACCTCTGCCCCCTCACTCAGTTCTTTACCTGGTTCTCTTGCTTGGTTCTCTCCCACCCCTCAGATCCCAAGAAATATATCTCTTTAGCTCTCCGTGTTCTGGGTGCCATTTGTTCTTCATGCTAAGCTGGCATGTTTATATCTCATGTTTGCCTTTTACCCTCTCTGTCCACCACTTACTGATAAGTGTGTTTTCACATCTTTTCCATATGATGTCACATACCTCTGAAAGCTTCACGTACGCACCTCAGTACAATTCCAGCATTCGGACAACAGAGGAAAAGTATTAAGCATGTTTTTCCCTTTGAAAATTGCCCAAGGAAAAACTGCTCACAGAGATTTATACCCTGCTTTGTCTGCAGGTACATTTTTCAGCAAAAAAATATGCAAGGCATTGCTTCCCCTAGCCTAACCCTGCCCCAGGAGCATCTCTGTGAAAATACAATGATGATGTGTAACACATACACTATGTGCCAAATATGTGTGCATATGTAGTCTAAAGCAGGGGTTCTCAACCCTGTCCTCGGGACCAACCTAGCCAGTCGGGTTTTCAGGATAGCCACAATGAATATGCATGGGAGAGATTTGCATATAATGGAGGCAGTGTATGCAAATCTCTCTCATACATATTCATTGTGGTTATCCTGAAAACCCAACTGGCTAGGTGGGTCCCGAAGACAGGGTTGAGAACCCCTGGTCTAAAGCCATTTCACTGTCCACTTTTTTTTTTCATTTTAGGAGATATTGGACATTAATGGGTTGAACTGCAAGGGTGCCAATAATGTTGACCACAGCTGTATTTTTCAGAAAGCCCTTTAATCTGGGTGCATAGCCATTTTTACAGGCAAATAGTTTTTGAAATGAGTCATCTGAGTTATATTTCCCTTGGAATATTGTGTGTCCTGTAGGTGGTGGTATGTTTTTCATCTTTGTATGCATATTAGACACTGCCACTGTAACTATAATGGAAGTTTTTATTTAGTTAAAATTTCTGTATTGAATTATATTTTAACACAATATGTATACCCTAAAGGAGAGGAGGGACAGGGGAGATATGATGCAGATATTAAAGGGTATTAATGAACAAACAAACCTTTTTCACAGAAGGGGAAGCTGCAAAACTAGAGGATATAAAATGAAGCTTTGAGGAAGGTAGACTTAAAAGCACAATAATTTTTCACTGAAATTGTGGTGGATGCTTGGAATGCCCTCCTGATGGAGGTGGTGGGGCAAAAACAGTTTCTCCAGGACCAAGCAGGAAGTCAGTCCTCACATATGGGTGACATCGACGTCAATGGAGCCCTTGCGGAGCATTTCCCCAGCTTTCCATGAAAGCCTTTGGGAATGCAGGCACGCATGTGTGGTTCCCTTCCCGCCTAAAGGTGCCATCTTGCTCAGTCTCTCTTTTTCCATGAAGCCCACCGGACGTGTGTCCTAGTCCTCCTGGAAAATTGTTAGATTTTTTTCGCGATTCTTTCGCTATTTTTTCTCCGGTTCGACGCCGGTTCCCCTCCCGCCAGGTTCGGTACACCGGTATTGAGCCCGATCTTCTTTTTCGGTTTTTGCCCTTCGTGGCTGGCGTTCGCGCCCTTTTTTTCTTTTTCCCTGGAAGGCCAGTCCTTTGACCTCGCAGGGACTCTTTTTTTCCCTGATGACTTCTAGTGGGTTTAAAAAGTGTGATCGGTGTAAGAAGCTAATGTCTCTCACCGACACACACGACTGCTGCCTTCGGTGCCTCAGTCCTGACCACGATCCTAAGACGTGTGGACCATGTGGAAAAATGTCTTCCAAGGCACTTCGAAGTCGTCAGCACCAAAAGGAAAGGCTTTTCTCTGACTCGGCCTCCAGCCGGGCCCGGACCTCGTCTGAGGCCTCGACATCTCGGGAATCAGATCCCGAGCACCATCGGTGCTCCTCGGACAGGGGGTCCCCCAACTGGGAACGAAAGAGGAAGAAGCGGCTCACGAGGGCATCGTCGGAAGAGGTCCCTGGCTCCTCAAGAGCTAGGTCTCAGACCCCCAACCGTCGCCCCGGGCCCGTGGAACAGGAGAAGCCTCCCAAAGTACCTCGAGTGGAGCCGGAGTCTACTGGACACGTAAGTCCTGTAGTCCTCATGGACTCTCCTCCCAGAGAGCCGACGTCAGGCCCAGTGCCACCGGGACCCGAGTCGGGGGCTGCTGAGTCTCCTGAACTGGGTCTCAGGCTGACAGCCTTGGAGAGCAGATTGTCTGCCTTCATGGAACAGCAGCGGGCATTGATGGCCAGCCTGTCTGGCGCATCTGCCCCGACCACCGGAACATCGAAGTCGACCCCG
Organism: Ichthyophis bannanicus; assembly: GCA_033557465.1. NCBI lineage: Eukaryota > Metazoa > Chordata > Amphibia > Gymnophiona > Ichthyophiidae > Ichthyophis > Ichthyophis bannanicus. Next base: position 673,944,352 of record CM066032.1, on the reverse strand, counting down.
GAGACGGAGCCGATACTCGAGACCATGAAGGCTCGAGGTCGACCTCAGTCGCGGTCTCCCTCGACCTCCCGTTTGGGACCGAGGGCGTCGACGCTGGTGCCTTCGGCGTCGGGGCGGGTGCTCGCAGGCCCCGCACGGTCGGACACCAATTCCTCATCGGACGAGTCCACCTGGGAGACGGAGGACGAGGAGTCCCCCGACACCTTCCGGACTCGGTGCGTCCCGTCGGACTCACTGCAGTCTGAGCCCCGGAGTAGATCCCCCCCCCCCCCCCGGAGGATTCCCGGTTCTCAGAGTTCGTCCGGGATATGGCCACTGCGTTGGCTATCCCTGCGGATCCTGAGGAGGAGCCTCGAGCCGAGGAGCTCGAGGCCCTACAGTATGACTCTACTCCGAAGGAGGCCTTTACTGTTCCGGTTCCTCCAATGCTGGAATGGCTCCTCTTCCGGATGTGGGAGGCACCGGCCTCGGCGCCGGTTCTAAGCAAGTAGGTCGATTCGATCTATTGACTCCGGAAGAGCCCTGGCTTTCAGAAGGCGCAGCTACCGCACCATTCTATGGTGGTGGAATCGACCATGCATCGCCTGAAAAGTCAGAAGATGCACTCCACGGTGCCCCCTGGCAGGGAGGCCCGGAACCTCGATGGTTTTGGTAGAAAGTGCTTCCAGGGCTCGATGCTTGCTTGCCGTGTCCAGTCTTACCAGCTGTACATAGGCATGTACTTGCGAGACCTGGCCAAGGAGTTGGCCGGGTTCTCTGCTGGTCTCTCCGGGGAACCCTTGCAGAGGTTCAAGTCCTTGTCCTCGGGGATCCGGGAATGCTCCAAGTTTATGTCCCGCGCTGCTTACGATGGCTTCGAGGCTTCGGCCCGTGTTGCGGCAGCCGGCATCGCGGCTCGACGTCAGGCATGACTGCAGTCATCGTACCTCGAGCCATGGGTTCAGGACAAGTTGGTCGATGTCCCTTGCCGGGGTGAGAATCTTTTTGGCAAGCCCATGACCGAGAAGGCCGCACAGCTCGAAACCGAGCACCTCACGAGGGCAAGGCTGTCTAGGAAGACTTCTGCCCCTTCTCACAAAAAGAAGGGCTTGGGTAAAAAGCCCTTTTACCTGAGGAAGGGCACTGCCTACAAACAGTACCCACAGTACCAGGCCGCTTAAGCTGCCCTTCAGGGTCAGCAAGCCAAGGGGCAGGGTAATGGGCCCCGTAGGCAGAGGACTCCCAAGCCTCCGGCCCCTGCTCCCATTCAGCAGGGTGGGGGGTTTTGACTCCTTAGGCATAGCCTCTCCATCCCTGCTCTCCCAACCCTGCACAGGAGGTCGCCTCACCCTGTTTGCCCACAAGTGGCCACTTATCACTGGAGACAGTTGGCTGTTAAGCATAGTCCACAAGGGCTATCTTCTACACTTCCAACAACTGCCTCCTCCATACTTTCCAGGGGAGCCTCCAAGGCCTCCCCTGCACACAGATCTTCTCCTTCAAGAGCTCCAAGGTCTGTTGGTGGACAGGGCGGTGGAGCCTGTGCCCCTACCCACTTGCAAGGTCAAGAGTTCTACTCCAGGTATTTCCTGGTACCCAAAAGAACCGGTGGCCTTCGGCCTATTCTAGACCTCAGAAATCTCAACAAATTCCTAGAGAAGGAAAAGTTCAAGATGCTTACTCTTGGAACACTTCTTCCCTACCTCCAGCAGGGAGATTGGCTATGCTCTTTAGATCTAAAGGATGCGTACACTCACATCCTCATTCATCCAGACCACAGAAAGTACCTCAGGTTCATTGTGGGAGGAAACCATTATCAGTACAGGCCCTCCGCTCTCAGAGTTTTTACCAAATGCCTGGCAGTGGTGGCAGCCTACCTAAGAAATCAGGGAATCTTTGTCTTCACCTATCTGGACAACTGGCTCATAAGGGGCCAGACGTGCCAGGAGGCCCGACAGGCCACCCTCAGAACTATTGCTCTTCTTCAAAGCTTGGGGTTTGTAATAAACTTCGCAAAGTCCACTTTGCTCCCCTCCCAGAACTTGGAGTTCATAGGGGCAAGGTTGGACTTTATGCTGGCAAAGGCATTCTTGCCAGAAGACAGAGCCCAAAGACTGATAGACTTAGCAAACCAGTTTCTCAGCAGGTCACTGGTCTCCGCCAGACTCTGCCTGAGGCTTCTTGGCCACATGGCTTCGACAGTACATGTGACCCCCAATGCCAGGCTCCATATGAGGCCTGCACAGTGGTGCCTTCGGACTCAGTGGTCACAGGCCACAGGCAGCCTCAGAGACAGGATAAGGGTGTCCAGACACTTTCTGAGCTCCCTCAACTGGTGGCTGCACCCACCCAATCTGCTGCAAGGGGTATCTTTTCAGATTCCTCGATTCACAGTGGTCTTGACTATGGACGCCTCCCTGCAGGGCTGGGGAGCACATTGTCTAGGCAAGTGCACCCAGGGCCTATGGTCTCCCTGGGAGGCTGCACAGCAGATCAATCTACTGGAACTCAGGGCTATTCGGTTAGCCCTCAAGACTTTCTTTCCTACCCTGGCTCATCAGTCTGTCCTAGTTCAAACAGACAACCAGGTAGCCATGTTTTATGTGAACAAGCAGGGCGGAACTGGATCCAGGCTCCTTTGTCAGGAAGCACGGGACCTTTGCTTATTTGCTCTCAAGCACAACATGCTCCTCAAGGCTGTGTACCTCCCTGGCCAGGAAAACTACCTGGCCGACAGGTTGAGCAGGATTCTGCAGCCCCACGAGTGGCAGCTCCACCCACTTCCTGTTTGGCTGTCGTACTGAGAGGATCAGTTGTGCAGAGCTCCTGCTAGGGAGCAGTTCCTTTTTCTGCCTGTGCCTGGATGTCGGGCCCTGGGCCACCTCCAGCAAGGGAGGCCCAGGCCCAGAGGCCTGCCAAGCCTGGTGGGCCTCCTACTCGGACAGTGGATGGAGAAACTGGCAACCTGGAACAGCTGGAGCCCCAGGAGGGGGACTCCCCAGGTAGGACTGCACCTGGTCAGGAAGGAGGGACCCACAGGTATGGAGGTTTGGGCCCGCTACCCCAGGGAGGAGGCTCCTGTCTCCTCCCCAGGCAGGGTGTGGAGGCTGGGTGGCAGCAGGGAGAGGCCCTGGGGAGACCCTGGAGGACCGTGGAGTATAGAACTGGAGGAGGCAGGTTCCCCCCTCCACTTTGGGTCCTGGAGGAGGCCTCTACCTCCTCCAGTGAGGATGAGGACGGGGGTCGGGCCTGCCGTCCTACCAGCAGTCAGCTAGGGCCCCAGATGACATCGTGGCGGCAGTGCGAAGGCTTCGGGGTCTCCAGGAGGAGGCGGCCCAGCTGCAAGCCCAGCTCTCCCACCTGGAGAGCCTGCAGGCCACCATTCCCGGGGAGGAATGGGTGGCCTATGCTACCTATCGGAAGGGGGTAAAGCGGGCCCTGAAGGCCAAGTACTTGGAGATTGCGTACTATCAGAACCAGGGTTGTGGGTCCCTTGCCGAAGTTTACCAGAATTATAATCGTTGGAAGATACCTGCAGTCCAGGGGAGGCCCCCGGGGGTGGGTCAGCAGGGGGGTCCATCCTCCTCTAGAAGTATGCCCTCTCCCATTCTAGTTCCTGGGAAGTCTACCACCCGTTCCCTGCCTTCCTCTTCTAAAGCATTTCCTGGATGTCCTGTGTCTTACCTGCAGCAGGGTGATGGTTGTGATGTTGTGAATGCGCTGGTTCCTCCCTCCGAAATGCTGTCTGCCCAGATTGTTCCTGCACGTCCCCAGGGTGCTCCGTTGATCCTGATGGCTCACCAACAGTCGTGTAACACTGAAGGGACCATCCAAGATGGCCGCCGGGGTCTTTCTGATGACGTCACTAAGGAAGTGAGGTCGTTGCAGGAGCTGCCTGGAGGACTTCCCCCAGCCAGCTTACAATCGCAAGATGGCCGCCGGGGTCTTTCTGATGACGTCATTACGGAAGTGAGGTCGTTGCAGGAGCTGCCTGTAGGACTTCCCCCAGCCAGATTACAATCACAAGATGGCCGCCGAGTAATGGGTACTGACGCTTCCGGGAAACCCTGGAAGTCTGCAGAACGACCTTCCCCATCTTCTGATTTGCTGCGGGATTTTCGACGGCACTCTTTAAGCACAGAGGGAGCTTCTTTTTCATGCCCCTCGATTGGAGGGGGTGTTGTAGAGAGGCAGCAGTATTCGGCGGTTCCTTTTCAGCATACTGCTGATCCACTGTCTTTGGATGTTTCCGGCTCTGAGGGGTTTTCTGCACGGGATCCCCGGCGGCGGAAGACTGGTTGGCCTCAGCCGTTTGATTCTGCTGTGCCACTTGAGGATCCACGGGTGGCGGATTTCTCCACCTGTAATAGGAATCCTGCTCCTTCAGCTACGATGCCTGTCCAGGTTACTGGGAAGGGGTTTGGTAGGGGGATGGCTGGTGGGCAGGACTCCCCTATTGTGGCTGCCCTCCCGGCCCCTAGAAAGCTACAGGGCACTCGCCCAGTATGTTCTGAGGTGGCTGACTGGGGCCGGAGGGGTGCTGGAAGGAGGAGAAAGGGGCAGGATGGGGGCTGCTCTTTCTGTTCTGCAGTCCCCGGGGTGGAGAGGGGGAAGAAAAGTGCTAGTCAGCTGTCACTGCGGCCGGGGGTAGAGGAGCGGGATGCGCAGCTGCCTTTGTTGTCTGTTATTGCGGCCGACGGAGACCTGGCTCGCAGGGGGGTGTCCGCCCTTTCTGTTGGAGCCCTGACTACCGGCCAAACTTTTCTGGATCCTTGTGCCACGTCTGGCACCGACAACCAGGTAGGACCTGGGAGGGACAAGGGGCAGGGGGGTGGGGGTGTGGGGGAGGTGCTGGGTGGGGGATCTGCCCTGTTGTCTCGGGCGGGTCCTGCCTTGTTGTCGATAGCCATACAGGGGGTGGCGGATGATGGGCTACAGGACGGGCTGATGGAGGAAGGGGGGGAGCGGACGACTGGTTATATAGTGGGGAAGGAGGTAGTGGCTGCTTCAGGACGAGGGAAGGACTTGTTCTCCGTAGGGTCAGGGGGGGCGGTGGTCCCCTTGGAACCCGGGAATGAAGGGGAGCGGGGTCCGTCCCCGGTAGTGGTGGCCGAAACCCAGGAGCCTTGCGCTGGGTCGGGAATGCGGGAAGGAGGTTTTGGGGAGCCTTCCGGTTCCCTGGGTGTTACCGAGAACCAGGTCTGTGATGCCCTACGATTGGCTTTGGAGGCCCCGTTGGGCCCTCCCGGGACTTTTACTGCCTTCGGCAGCCGGAGGTAGAGATAAGTGGTGGTCCAGGGGTTCTCGGTGGCACTCAGGGATCCGGAGGAGGTAGCATCCCGGACTCTGTCTTTGCGGAGTTGACCTTCCCCAGTCCTCCGGTTGATCTAAGTGAGGAGGTTACGGATCCTGCGGTCCAGCAGCAGGATCCCCCGCAGATGGATGCAGGAACAGATCAAGGAGGGCAGGAGATGGGGGCTGGGGGGCCGGCTCCCCCCCTCCGTACCTTTGCGGAGGCTCTGAAGGGGTCGGGCACCACTCCGGGGCCGTCGGGTGAGGGTAGGGGGAGGGGAGGTTTTCAGGGGAATGGTCCCGCAGGAGGGGAAGGAGGAGGAGGAGGGGGAGGTTTTCAAAGAGGAGTAGGGGGTGAGGTCCGACGGCGCAACGTGGCGCAGATCTGATGGGCTGGGGAGGGGTCCCCTCCAGCCAGGGAACAGGTCTTGAGGATGGTCCTTGGGCTGGGGTTTCTCCCAGGAGATCTCTACGCCTTTATCCACATGAACAACACCATTGAATATGATGTTAGTTTCATGCTGAGACGGGGGCTGGAGATTTTCTGGGACCGATACCAGCAGCAGAGGGGGCAGGGAGGGTGGGCTGACTTTCGTGTTGTGCCTATCTCTCGCCAGGGGACGGTACCTGTGACCATCCTATCCAGGAATGAGTCGCTCCCAGGGCAGGACATCCAGTTTTGGTTGTCGCGCCATGCGGTACTTCTCGCACCCCTGGTTAAGGGCGCTGGGCCCCTAGGGGTGTGGGACGGGTCGTGGAAGGGCAGGATCCGTTTGCGTGAGGTGGGAAACGTGGTGCAGCACGTGCCCTCGGCCGGTTTCCTCGGTCGGGATCGCATCTTGTGCTATTACCCTGGGCAACCCCGCGAGTGTCACCGCTGTGGCTCATTCCGCCATTTGAGCATGAACTGTCCCGAGCAGGTCTGCACCCGTTGTGGTGGACGGGGTCACGCTTCGGCCGGGTGTCTGCTAATTCGGTGTAACCTTTGCGGGGAGTTGGGCCACCCCTTTGCCCGCTGCCCCTCCGCGTCACACAATGGACCGGGGGGGGGTTGCCGTCACTCCACCTCGGGCTCCTGTGCGGGAGGAGGCTATGGAGGCCCCTCTCCCTCAGGAGGAGACCGGGGGCCCTAGTGCAGAGGAGTCCATCGAGCCGAGGGAGCCACCAGGGGGAGGGGATTCGGGTAGGAAGGAGGAGAGGGTTGATGTGGTGGAGGTTAATGTAGCACGACAGGATAGTGGGTTGAGGGTGGTGCCACCTGAGGAATGGACTACGGTCCCTTCCAAGGGTGGCAAGTCCAAAAGTAAGAAACGGGAGACATCCCCGTTGCTGGATGCAGAGCCCGTGTTGGACATCAACCGTTTCGTCTTTTTGGCCGCTGATGCGGCTGAGGCGGATGAGGGCTTGCCTGTGGAAGCAGGGCTTCCTGTGCGGCGCTCGGAGCGGTTAGCGGCGGGGGCGGCCCCTCTTCCTCAGCGGCGACCTTCAAAGGTGCAGAAGGCGCGCCGCAGTCAGGGTCCTCCAATCAAGGGGGATACTGGCGCCCGACGGGTGAGGGAGGATGGCCTTGTACCCCCGCAGTTGGGTTCGGGGCCTTCGCAGGAGCCCCCTGCTGACCCGGCCGCCCTGGCCTCCCCCGCGGGGGTGGGCACTGTCGTATTGTCTCAGTCTTTGTCCGGGGAGGGGGGGGCTGCACAGGTGGTGGACCCCACGGAGGAGGTCATTCCTCCGACCCCTGACCCGTTTGTGCCTCCTCATCCCGTGGGGGCTGGGTCTGCCCTCGCGACAGCTTTGCCTGGTGGTCCCGGGGGCGCCAGCACCTCCTGGGGTGATAGGGTTGAGCGGGAGGAGGAGGAGATCCTCGAGGTGGTCGACGTGGACCAGGAGGAGTCGCTCCAGCTCGCGGGCTTGTCCTGCAAGTGGGATTCTGGGGATCCCGGGGTTGGTGAGAAGAGGAGGAAAGGGTCACTGCACTCGAAATAGGCATGGCGTGCACTCCTGCGTTCTCGTGCGCCACCATCAACATGGCCAGCATTTTCTCAGACCAGGCGCGGGCTACGGCCTATGATTTTCTTTCTACGAGTGGGCTGGATGTCATCTTCTTGCAGGAGACCAGGCTCACCTCGCTCGCTAGCCTTCATCGGGCGAAGCGGGAGTGGAGGTGGGGCCCTTCGTACTGGTCCCTTGCGGCACAGCCCTACGCAGGAGTGGCGGTTTTGTTCACGTCTAACCGATTTCAGGTGCAGTACGTGTGGGAACTGGAGCAGGGCCGGTGTCTGCTTTTAGATGGCTACTGCGGGCCCCATCGGTTTCGTTTCGTGGTGGTCTACGGCCCCCAGTCTAAGTTGGCGCGGAAGACCCTGTTCGGGGTTATCCGCCCCTACTTACACACCTCCCGTTTGGTGGTCCTTGCCGGGGATTTTAACACCACCACCTTTTTGCAGGACCGAGGGGGGGAGCGTTGCCCACCCAGTTACGAGGGCCTCTTTTTGGCCGAGATGACCCGGACGGCTGACCTCGTGGATGTTTTCCACCGGGCCTTTCCTAGGTCGCCGGGGTTCACCTACTACCATGGGACCTGCAGGAGTCGTATCGATCGGATATATGTGAGTGCCCGGGTGGAGTGTTCCCCTCCGCAGTTGCAGGCGGTTGACTTTTCGGACCACCGCGTCCTCTCTGTGTCCTTCCTGGCCAACCACGAGGAGCTTAGCAGGGGTCCTGGCCTGTGGCGACTGAATGTGCAGTTGTTGGCAACATCAGAGGTGGTCCAGGAGTTCTTGGCCTTTCTCGCAGACCAGGAGACCCTGCTGAGTGTTTTTCCTTCCCGTGGCGCCTGGTGGGATGAGGTGAAGACGCGTGCCCGACAACTCTTCCGTTCCCGGGGTACCTCCATGGCTCGATCCTGCTACCTCACCTACACTGTCCTCCGGAGGTCGCTGGATCGTTTGGTATCCCGAGGGGCAGCGCGGGAGGAGGTTGAAGAGGTGCGTGTCCAGCTCCGTGGCCTGCTTTACGATCGCCATGCCTCCCTATGCTTCGAGGGGGCGGCCGGTGGGGGCGCCACTCCAGACCCTTTCCGGACTTGCAGGGAGAGGGTTCAGCGTCGGGAGGTCATGGCCCTGCGGGGCGAGGACGGTACCATTCATACCTCCCAGGAGGACCTTTTGCGGATAGTGGGGAATACTTCTCGGACCTGTTTGGGGATCGCCCCGTGGACCTCACCCATATCCGAACGTACCTGGGCCTTCCCCCGGTGTATTCGGCTGTGGTCCAGGCACAGGTTGATGCACTCGCTGCTCCGATTCAGCAGGTGGAGGTGGAGAGGGTGATTCGTGCCATGCCGTTGGGGAAGGTGCCTGGGCGCGATGGGCTCCCTGTGGAGTTCTATCGCACTTTCATTGCCCAGCTGGCCCCCTTCCTGACCTCCCTGTTTCAGGAGATCATGGACACGGGGTATCTCCCGCGGTCATTTCGCGAGTCTGTCCTGCTGCTGCTCTCCAAGGGGAAGGACGATAGCTCCTTGGACTTCTGGCGGCCGCTCTCTCTTCTGAACGCGGACCGGAAGATCCTGGCCAAGTGTTTGGCCAACCGACTGGTGGAGGTGTCGGGCGATTTGCTGTCCCCTTCCCAGTATTGTTCCGTTCGGGGGAGAGGGGTTCTGGACGCTGTCGCCACAGTCCGGGAGATGGTGGAAAGAGGCCGGTCGCTCCAATGGGACCACTGGTTGGTCTCCTTGGATCAGTCCAAAGCCTTTGATCGAGTCAGTCACCGGTACCTGTGGGTGGTGCTCCAGCACTTCGGCCTCCCCGCAGGTTTCCTCTTCGTCGTGCAGGCGCTGTACCGAGGGGGGGTGAGCTTCCCGTTTATTAACGGGTGGCTCGGACGGCCATTTGGTGTCGCCTCGGGGGTGCGGCAGGGGTGCCCTTTGAGTCCCCTGCTGTATGTTTTCTCCCTCGACCCCTTCCTCCGGAGATTGTCCTCAGGTGGGTTGCGGGGCCTGGAGGCGCCCGGTGCGCCCCCGGTGTCCGTCGTTGCTTACGCTGACGACATCTCAGTTTACGTGGACGGCACTGATGGGGTAGAGGCCCTGCGAGAGGCCGTGGAGGAGTACTCGGAGGTAGCCCATTCTGTTGTAAACCACAGCAAGTGCCAGACGCTGTGGTTGGGCTCCTCGGAGGCCTCCCCGCCTTCCTGTGCCCCCTTTCCTCCTCCCGTGGGGGAGGTCCGCGTTTTGGGCCTCGTCTTCGGGTCGGAGGACTGTGCGGAGTCCAATTGGGACCGTTGTCTCGAGACTGCACGGTGTCGGGTGCTGCGGTGGAGGGGGTGGAGGTGTATGTACGAGGAGAAGATCAAACTCCTCGGGACGTTTCTGCTTCCTCTCTTTCTGCACGTGGCCACGGTCTTCGTTCTTCCGTTGTCCCATCAGGCGTCTGTTTGTGCCGTCTTTTTCTGTTTTCTGTGGGGTAACCGCTTGAACCCTGTCCAGCGCAACATCGTCTGCCTGGATCGGGCAGAGGGTGGTTTGGGTATGTTGCACCCCCTTGTCTTCCTGTCAGTCTTGTCTATGGCGTTTCACTTAGGTAGGATGAGGGAAGGGGGTGGGGTTTGGTGGGTGGCCTCCTATCGGGAATGGTTCTCCCGCTTCTGGGAGCAGTGGGAGGGGGCGTCCTCGGTCCCACGTGTGCGCCGGAGAGGGGAACAGGCCCCATCGTACGTATTTGTGATGGTGGGGCTCATTCGGCGGTGGGGGGTGACCGACCCGCTCGCCCAGTCCTTGGGGCGGAAAGGATTATACCGGATGGTACTCACCTCTCACTATCAACCACGGTGGGCCCTGCGGGACTGTCCGGCGGATGTGATGCAGCGGGGCCTTCGGCTGTTGAACTCCCCTCGGCTACCGAAGAAGGTTCGGGATGTAGCCTGGTTGTCTTTCCACGGGCGTTTGTACGTGAGGGACAACCTCAAGTACAGGTCACAGGCCGAGCGGGTCTGTCCAAGGGCCGGGTGTGAGGGGCAGGCGGAGACCATGGACCATTTCCTCCGGCAGTGCCCCTTCAACGTGGAGGCCTGCCGGTTGGTGTCCGCTGCTCTTCACCTGCGCGACCTTTCCCTCCTCACGTATGCGGAGTGGGTGTACGGGGCCTGGTCCTTTCCTCTAAGGCAGGACTCCGGGACCCTCTACCTAGTCACGGCTGTAGTGCGCTACCATCTGTGGCAAGCGCGCTGTCATGTCTCGACCCGGGGGTTGGTCCTGCCCCTCGACGAGGTGGTGCGGGACATTCTGGAGGAAGTGTCCAGCATGGCGCAACGCGAAAGGCGGGTGGTGGAGGTCCATCGTTGGGAGCGTCTGTGGCGTCACCTCACCCTCCGCCCCCCATGAGGGGGAGGGGTTCCCTGGGGTTTTTTCCTCCCTGTTAGAGGTTAGGGGTTTTGTTTTTGTCTCCCGGGTGGAGGAGGGAGGTGAGACAGGAGGGGGGGGGGGTTTAGTCCCTGGGGTTTCTTCCTAGGTTTAGGGATCTGGGGTTGCTTTCCTTCCGGTGGGGGGGAGGGGGGTTTGCACTAGGGCTGGGGGGTTGTTGGCCACTTGTCCGCTCTCCCTCTCTCTCCATGAGGGATGTTTGTTTTCGTTTTCTCCCTGGAGTAGGTGTGTGTTTGTTTTGTTTTTGTTTTTGTGTTTCTGCGCATCCCGCTCCGCTGTTTCGGCCGATAGGGTTGGGTTTTTGTGTTCATTTATTGATTTGTATTATGGTTTTGTTTCTGGTGGGTTTTCGTTGGGGACGGCACATGCCTGTATGTTTCTGTTTAGGGGGGTGGGGGTTTTCTTTATTTATGGGGAGGGTGGGGGTGGGGTAGGGATTGGGGTGGGGCGGAGGAGATGTTGCTCCTTTGTGGGGACGGGGGTGGGAAAGGGGGAATGCGTTTTGTTTTTGTGGGTGTGAGTGAGGGCTTGGCAGCCCTGATGGACATTTGGGACATTGGACTGTGCTGGGATTGTTGTGGGTGGTTGGGGGGGGTTGGGATGGACATTGCATTTCTGTTGGACTGCTGCGGGTTGCTGTTGGGGGGTTGGGACAGACATTGGACATGCTGAACTATTGCGGGTTGATGATGTCGGGGGGAAGGGGCACGTGTGCTGGATGTTGGGTTTGGTGGTGGGGAGGTGGGTCACGGGGGGGTGGAGATACTTGTTTTGTGCTATGTCGGGGGGTGGGGGTTTTGGGGGGGTGTGGGATTTGGTTGGGGTGCTTGTTGTTGTTTTTGTGTTTGCTTTTTGGTATGTCTTTTGTTGCTTGTTTAATAAATTCAAAATTTCCATCCTTTGGTGAGTCAGAGGATTTTCCTGAAATGGGGACTTGAATCCATAGATCTGTTTGCCAGTCCACTGAACAAACAGCTGCCAAAGTTCTGCTCCAGACAACCGCATCCTCTGCGACTGGCGGCAGATGCTTTTCTGATCCCATGGTCTCAGGGCCTCCTGTATGCGTTTTCTCCTACGCCCTTGGTGGCCCGAACCCTGTTCAAGATTCTACAGGACAAGGCCTCGGTCCTGCTGGTAGCTCCCAGGTGGCCGAGACAGCCTTGGTTTCCACTTCTACTTCAGCTGGCAGTGGATCCCCCACTGCCTCTGGGGTTGCAACCCGACCTTCTCTCTCAGGATCAGGGTTCCCTTCTGCACCCTAATCTCAAAGCCCTCAATTTGATGGCCTGGAGGTTGCAAGAGTAGTTTTAGCTCCCTGGGGCCTACCTCAGGAAGTTGAAGAGGTTGTCCTAGCCTCTAAGAAACAGTCCACTAGGCAAACCTATGCTCTCAAATGGAAAAGGTTTTCTGTGTGGTGTCAGCTCCGTACAGAGGATCCCTTCTGTACTGTACCAGTAATGCTTCAGTACTTACTGCACTTATCTAATCAGGGACTTAAGTCCACTTCTGTTCGGGTCCACCTCTCAGCTCTAGCAGCTCACCACTCACTAGTGGAAGGACATTCTCTGTTGGTTCACCCTTTGGTGTCCCGGTTTCTCAGAGGCTTGCTATTGCTGAAGCCTCCAATCCGTCGTCCTGCTCCTGAGTGGGAGTTGAATGTGGTCTTGCAGCAACTGACTCGCCCACCTTTTGAGCCGATGGCTACTTGCCCTCTATGCTTCCTGTCCTGGAAGACACTCTTTTTGGTAGCCCTAACCTCGGCCTGGCGAGTGAATGAGCTTCAGGCCCTGGTCTGTGACAGGCCTTACACCCGCTTCTATAGGAACAGGGTAGTCCTTAGGACGCATCCAAAGTTCCTCCCCAAAGTTGTCTCCTCCTTCCACCATAACCAAGAGGTGGTTCTTCCAACATTCTTCCCTAGGCCTCATGCAAGCCAGGCTGAAGCAGTTCTGCATACCCTGGACTGTAGGAGGGCCTTATCCTTCTACCTTGACCGTACGCAGGGACATAGGAGGGCTACTCAGCTCTTCATATCTTTTGACCCTAGTAATTTAGGGTTAGCTGTGTCCAAGCGTACCTTGTCCATCTGGGTGGCTGACTGTATCACCTGGGCTTACAGGGCGGCTGACCTTCCTTTGCACGGTCGGGTCATGGCCTATCGTGTCAGGGCAGTGGCTGCCTCAGTGGCTCATCTCTGCTCTGTACCGTTGGTAGACATCTGCAGGGCTGCAACTTGGTCCTCAAGCCAGACTTTTGCGGCCCATTACTGTCTGGAGAGGGAGTCCCATAGGGACAGTGCTTTTGGCCAGGCAGTACTTCGGAATCTCTTTGAGGTTTAGGCAACTCCTGCTCTCCAGCCCTCCGTTGGGCTACCAGTGGAGGTTCTGTCAGTGAAAAGCCTTTCTTTGATGCTGGGACTAGAGGGAGTTCTCTTGTTCAGCCTGGGTTCCTGGTAGCCCAGAGCTAGGGAGTCACTTAGTGACTTCCTGCTTGGTCCTGGAGAAAGAGTAGTTACTCACCTGTAACAGGTGTTCTCCAGGAACAGCAGGAATCAGTCCTCACAACCCTCCCTCCTCCCCTGGGAGTTGCAGTTGTACATAGCTAAAAACAGCACACAAAAATGGAAAAATAAACTGTCATTTGACTGAGCAAGATGGCACCTTCTGGCGGGAAGGGAATCGCGCATGTGTGCCTGCATTCCCAAAGGCTTTCATGGAAAGCTGGGGAAATGCTCCGCAATGGCTCCATCGACGTCGATGTCACCCATATGTGAGGACTGATTCCTGCTGTTCCTGGAGAACACCTGTTACAGGTGAGTAACTACTCTTACCAAATTCAACATGGCATGGGACAGACACAGTGGATTTCTTCATAGCAATAGGATGAAAACAAAGCAAACTTAAATATCTTCTATACTTCTGCAAATAGCGTGGGGGTGACCTGCATGGAGCGGTAGGTACAACCCTAAACAAACGCTTAGAGGGGGGTGATCTGAACAGAGTAGCAAGTACAAGCAGGGCTGGCCCACTGGGTTTCCGCTGCCTGAGGCAGAAGCCCTGGCTGTGCTGCTGCTGATTCCAGTGAGGGGGGCTGGCCCGCAGCTGGCCATGTGTGCTGTGCTGCCCACAGAGTTCTGCTGCCCCATGCGACCACCTAGTGGATGGTTCAACCCTGCTAGCCACTATGGTATTATAACAAACCACCAAAATGAAACACCCAGCAGGGAGGATTAGCATTCTATACAATATAAGTTACCAGAATGTTCTTATTGCATGCACCAGAAAGAAAAAAGAATTTGAACTACATAAGGCTCTTGACATAACCATCCATTGGTAGACATTGCCTTTAAATTTTTATATTATGAAATTATTAGTCATAATATAATAATCAATATACTTACAAAATAAAAATGATAATACGTCATCCTGCAAAACTACCTGTGCCCTGCAGCTCATATCCCGTCATCTTAGCTCATCACCCCCTCACTGGCTGTGTTATCCTTGATCTTATCGATCCTCAACAATATCTCAGGTATTTTCCTGGCCCACTGGAAGCACATCCAAATCCGACTTATCCTGAAGAATCCATCTCTGGATCCCTCTATCCCTTAACACCACCGTCCAGTCTCTATTCTCCCATTTCTCCAGGACCAAGCAGGAAGTCAGTCCTCACTTATGGGTGACGTCGGCGCCGACGGAGCCCCCGCGGAGCAATTTCCCCAGCTTTCGAAGAAAGCCTTTGGGATTGCAGCGCGCATGCGCGGTCCTCTTCCCGCCCAAGGATGCCATCTTGCTCAGTCTTCTTTTTTCCGCGGAGCCCTACAGACGTAGTTTGTTACCACCGCTGAAAAAGTTGATTAATTCTTTGTTTTCTCGGTTCGCGTGTCCTTTTCCTGCCCGGCCTCGATTTTTTTCCTTATCGAGTCCGTTCACATTTCTTTTTTGTTTTCAGTTTTTAACTGGCGTTCCCGCCACTTATTTTCCACCCCTGGCGGCCCGGTCTTTCGACCTCACGGGGGCCCTTTTTCCCCCTATGGCTACCAGCGGGTTCAAAAAATGTGATCATTGTTCTAAATTAATGTCTCTTACAGACACGCATAATTTCTGCCTCCGTTGCCTCGGACCCAACCATGACTCTGGGAGCTGTGGTCCGTGTGGCAAGATGTCCTCCAGGTCGCTGAGGAGTCGGCAATCGCAAAAGGACAGAATCTTCTCTGACCCTGAGTCCGGTCCGGCCCGGACCTCGTCGGAGGCTTCGACGTCTTGTGACTCCGGCCACGAGCTCCGTCGGAGTTCCTCTGAGTGGGGGTCCCCTGGACGGGAGCATCGTCGGCAGAGGAAATTCGCGCGGGCGGCATCGGAGGATGCACCTGGTCCCTCGCAGGCCGGGTCGCATAGCCCCGCCAGCCGCCCTGATTCCTCGGAGGCGGAGAGACCTTCTAAACTTCCTCGACTCGAGGTGAAGCCGCACGTGAGTACTATTGTCCTGGACTCCCCTACGGAACCGTCGTCGGGCCCGACACCGTCTGCCTTCTTGGACCAGCAGCAGGTTTGGATGACTGGCATCGCCAGTGCATCCGCCCAGACCACCGGGACGTCGACGCCCAAGTCGACCCCGGCGGCCGAGTCGATCCTCGAGTCGATGCATGCTCGAGTCGATCCTCGGTCGAGGTCTCCCTCGGCCTCCCGTTCGGGACCGAGGTCGTCGGCGTCAGGACGAACCCTCGCCCGCACGGAGCCCCTCGATTCCTCCACGGAGGCGTCGGACTGGGACACGGAAGGGGACGAGTCGCCCGGCTCTTTTCAGACCCGGTGCGTCCCCTCCGACTCACCCGAGTCGGAGCCTCGAAGGCGCTCCCCTCCGGAGGATACGTGCTTCTCTGATTTTGTGTGGAATATGGCCAAGGCTTTGGCTTTCCCCGCGGATCCAGAGGAGGAGCCTAGCGCGGAAGAGCTCGAGGCACTCTAGTATGACTCTCCCCCGAAGGAGGCCTTTACCGTGCCGGTCCCTCCGATGCTAGAGCGGCTGCTCTTCCGCATGTGGGAAAGCCCGGCCTCGACACCGGTGTTAAGCAAGCGGATCGATTCGATTTATCGAGTCTGCAAGAGCCCCGGGTTCCAGAAGGCACAACTGCCACACCACTCCATGGTTGTGGAATCGGCAATGCATCGGCTTAAGAGTCAAAAGATGCACTCCTCGGTGCCCCCGGGTAAGGAGGCCCGTAACCTGGATGCCCTCGGTAGGAAGTGCTTCCAGGGTTCCATGCTTGCCTGCAGGGTCCAGACATACCAGCTGTATATTGGCATGTTCCTCCGAGACTTGGCGAAGGAGCTCGCCGGGTTCTCAGCTGGTCTCTCCGACGAACCTTTGCAGAGGTTCCTGGCCTTGTCCGATAGTATTCGAGAGTGCTTGAAGTTCCTTTCTCGGGCGGCCTATGACGGCTTTGAGGCGTCGGCCTGAGTAGCCGGAGCCGGCATCGGTGCCCGCCGACAGGCCTGGCTCCAGTCATCCGACCTCGAGCCGTGGGTACAGGACAAGTTAGTCGATGTCCCCTGCCGAGGTGACAATCTTTTCGGCAAGCCCATGACCGATAAGGCTGCGGAACTCGAGTCCGAGACTCTCACTCGGACTCGACTGTCCCGAAAGACCTCCGCTCCCACGCAGAAGAGGAAGGGGCCGGGGAAGAAGCCTTTTTACCCGAGGAAGGTGCTTGCCTATAAGCAATCCCACCTTCAATACCAAGTACCAGCGGCATCCACTCAGTGCCCACAGACTAAGAGTCAGGGGAATGGCCCCCGCAGGCCGCGGGCCCCCAAGCCCACTGCACAGCCCCCTGCCACGCAGGGTGGGGTTTTTTGATTATGCCAGCATAGCCTCTCCCCCTCCGCGCCCGTCGCTCAGCACAGGGGGCAGGCTGATCCACTTCGCTCACAGGTGGCCAGCCATAACATCCGATTCCTGGGTGCTGCAGGTGATTCAAAGGGGCTACCTCTTGCATTTTCACCAGGTGCCTCCCCCCTACTTTCCGGGGGAGCCTCCGAGGCCCCCTTTGTACAGAGACTTACTGCTCCAGGAACTGCAGGGTCTACTGGAGGAGCAGGCTGTGGAGCCAGTGCCCCAACCTCAGTGGGGTCAGGGGTTATACTCCAGATACTTCCTGGTCCCAAAGAGGACGGGAGGCCTCAGACCCATTCTGGACTTGCGCAACCTCAACATGTTCCTGCAGCGGGAAAAGTTCAGGATGCTTACCCTTGGAATCTTGCTGCCCTACCTCCAGCAGGGAGATTGGCTATGCTCCTTGGATCTAAAGGATGCCTATACTCACATCCTGATTCATCCAGACCACCGACAATATCTCAGATTTGTAGTGGCCGGGAAACACTATCAGTACTGCGTGCTGCCTTTCGACTTGTGCTCCGCCCCCAGGGTGTTCACAAAATGCCTGGCGGTGGTTGCGGCCTTCCTGAGGCTTCAGGGCCTGTTCGTTTTTCCTTACCTGGACGACTGGCTCGTACGGGCGCAGTCGGCCCCAGAGGTCGCGCAGGCCACGCAGCGTACGATGGCTCTGCTTCAGCACTTGGGCTTCGTCATAAACGTCGGGAAGTCCACGTTGCGCCCCTCTCAGGATCTCGAGTTCATAGGAGCTCGGCTCGACACTCTGCGAGCTCGTGCCTTCTTGCCTCGAGAGCGAGCCGACAGGCTCATGGCTTTGGCCGGCAGGTTCCACAGTGCGTCTCCGGTTCCGACCCGGAGGTTCCTGCAGCTGCTCGGTCATATGGCCTCCACGGTCCATGTCACGCCGAAAGCCCGACTGCATATGAGGCCTGTCCAGTGGTGTCTCCGCACTCAATGGCATCAGGCCACAGGAGGTCTGGCGGACCTTCTACAGGTCTCCGACCGCCTGGTCTCCTCTCTGCAGTGGTGGCTCCACCTGCCCAACCTGGTACGGGGTATGCCCTTTCAGTCTCCCGCACCCTCCCAGGTGCTGACGACCGATGCCTCTCTCTTGGGATGGGGAGCGCATTGCCAGGGAGCGCGCACTCAAGGCCTTTGGACTCCTTGGGAGGCGGCTCAACAAATCAACTTCCTGGAGCTGCGGGCGATCCGCCTAGCTCTGCGGACCTTCTCTCACCTCACCTCTCGCCAGTCCGTACTGGTGCAGACGGACAATCAGATGGCCATGTTCTACGTGAGCAAACAGGGGGGCACGGGCTCCCTCCTGCTCTGTCAGGAGGCCCGGCGACTGTGCTCCTGGGCTGTCGACCACGACATCCTTCTCAAGGCTGTTTACCTGCTCGGGCAGGAGAATTGCCTGGCCGACAGGCTGAGCCGGGTCTTGCAGCCCCACGAGTGGAGTTTGAACCCCAGCGTTGCCCAGCAAATCTTCCGCCGGTAGGGCACCCCCGCCGTGGACCTCTTTGCCAGTCCCCTGAACCGGCAGCTTCCCCGGTTCTGCTCTCGGCATCCGCATCCCCTCAGAGTGGCCCCGGATGCTTTCCTCATTTCGTGGTCCAAAGGCCTACTGTATGCCTTTCCTCCCACGCCGCCGGTGTCCCGGACGCTCTTCAAGGTTGCCCGGGACGGGGCCTACGTGATCCTGATAGCACCCCGATGGCCGAGGCAACCCTGGTTTCCTCTGCTCCTGCAGTTAGCGGTGGACACCCCTCTCCCTCTGGGGTTTCAGCCCGATCTTCTGACCCAAGATCAGGGTACTCTTCTGCACCCCAACCTCCGGACCCTTCACCTGATGGCCTGGCTGCTGAGAGGGTAGTCCTGGCCCCGCTCTCGCTCCCCCCGGAGGTGGAAGCTGTCGTCCTGGCGTCTTGGCGACCTTCTACCCGGAAGTCTTACGCACTCAAATGGCGTCGCTTCTCCGCCTGGTGTTCTCAGCGTTCTGAGGACCCCTTCGCCTGCCTAGTGTCGGTGGTACTGCAATACTTGCTGCACCTCTCCGATCTAGGCCTCAAGTCCAACTCTGTCAGAGTCCACCTCAGTGCTCTCTCTGCACATCATTCGCCGGTGGAGGGCCAGCCCCTTTCCTCGCATCCCTTGGTGGCGCGCTTCCTCAGGGGCCTGCTTCTGCTTAAGCCCCCGTTGCGCCCTCCGGCTCCTGACTGGGACCTCAATGTGGTTTTACAAAGGCTTACTTGCCCGCCTTTCGAACCCATGGCTACCTGCCCCCTCCGCTTCCTCTCATGGAAAGCTCTCTTCTTGGTAGCCCTCACCTCCGCTAGGCGCGTTAGTGAACTACAGGCCCTAGTGTCGGAGCCCCCTTACACTAGGTTCTACAGGAATAGGGTTGTCTTACGGACTCACCCTAAGTTTCTTCCTAAGGTGGTTTCCTCTTTCCACATCAATCAAGAGGTGGTTCTTCCGACCTTCTTTCCCAGGCCACATACCAGCAGAGCTGAGACTGTTCTGCGCATACCCTGGACTGTCGAAGAGCCTTGTCTTTCTACCTTGACCGTACGCGTGAGCATAGGAAAGCTGCCCAGCTTTTCGTTTCCTTTGACCCCAACCGGTTGGGGTTATCTGTGTCGAAGCGTACGCTGTCCATCTGGGTAGCTGACTGCATCGCCTGGGCGTATGGGGCAGCCGGCCTCTCTTTGGAGAGTCGAGTCACGGCGCACCGTGTCCGGGCGAAGGCGGCGTCGGTCGCACACCTCTGCTCGGTTCCGTTGGCAGACATCTGCCGGGCCGCTACTTGGTCTTCTAGCCAGACTTTTGCGGCTCATTACTGCCTGGAGAGGGAGTCCCGCAGGGATAGTGCTTTCGGACAGGCAGTCCTCCACAATCTCTTTGAGGTTTAGGCAACTCCTACCCGCCGGCCCCGATGTTGGCTACCGGCCGGATTCGTATTCAGAGAAGATTCCTTCCTTCTGTGCGGTTGAGCTGGAGGGAGCTCTCTTTCCAGCTTGAGGTCTCCGGTAGCCTTAAGCTAGGGAGTCCCATAAGTGAGGACTGACTTCCTGCTTGGTCCTGGAGAAAGAGTAGTTACTCACCTGTAACAGGTGTTCTCCAGGAGCAGCAGGAATCAGTCCTCACTACCCTCCCTCCTCCCCTGGAGTTGCAGTCATTCTTATGGTTGCTGTCTTCCGCTATGTCATTCGACTGAGCAAGATGGCATCCTTGGGCGGGAAGAGGACTGCGCATGCGCGCTGCATTCCCAAAGGCTTTCTTTGAAAGCTGGGGAAATTGCTCCGCGGGGGCTCCGTCGGCACCGACGTCACCCATAAGTGAGGACTGATTCCTGCTGCTCCTGGAGAACACCTGTTACAGGTGAGTAACTACTCTTTCTCTCTAAGGTATTGGAAAAATTGGTCTTCTCCCAGCTTTTTGTACATCTTGATTCCATCACGCCTGTCAATCCAGTTTTCGTCCTGGGCACAACACAGAAACTATTCTTTTTTTTCTTGAGTGAAATACATGAATCACATGATCATGGTAATCTCTATCACAGTTTCTCTTTCTTCAGCTTTTGATCTTTTGGACTACATCACCCTCCTTTCTTGTCCCCACGACTTTGACCTCTGTGGTATGGTACTCCATTGGTTTCGGTCTTTCCTCTCTCGCTGATCTTTCTCTGTTTCCATATCTGACTTCAAGAAAATGTGTTAACTCCAAACTGTCCATCAATAAAGTAGACCGCTGGGCTCTATTAGACTTCTTTTTCTTCGAGAGAAGGTGGTTTCTTTAAAGAGACCCATCAAGTGAAGTACCTGACCAGGATATTTTCAGTGATAGGGGTACACATCTCGAATTCCCTTCCATTGGAGTTACAATTTGAATTAGATTTTAAGTATTTCAGGAAGTGTTTGAATGCTCACTTTTTAAAGAAAGTAGGGAAGGTATGAAAGAGTAGAGGAGGTTGGGAGTGGGGGAGAGGGAGGGTGGTTGCTGTAATTTTGACTTTTATGTAAACTGCAATCTACAATTATAATTGGCAGTATAAAAGAATGCTAAACAAATAAATTTAGATATTGTATATATTTCTTAAACAGTTCATGTGGCGATAATGAAAACGTCTGTGGAAAATAGATCAAATGCAGCTTCCTGCAGCTGACCACATTCTCCATTATCAGTCTTTGAATGCAAAATTAAATTCCTTCATCAATGTCCAATTATTTAACTCCAGTTTTGAATGTTTTTGTTCCTGATTCGAATGTTTTGTCCTCAAACCAGCAGCTGAGCCCCTGAACCTGAGAACTCCAAAGCCATCTGCATTAGCTGAGAAGATAACGTGGAAATTTGCCCTGGTAGAGTTACTTGCAACCCAGCTATGGCCTCCCAAATTGTTTATATTGTAAAATGCACTGGACATAGTCTTTGGGAGAGTTTAAAATACAGTCTTGGCCCAGCAATAAACAAGCTCCCCGGTGTACTTCTGGACCTCAGTATGTTTGGAATTGCCTTCTATCGTCAGAGATGACTGACTCTCAACCACTTCATTCTCTGCCAGCGCTGTTCTCTTCTCTTGATACTCTGGTCATGCCAATTGCAGCCTGTCTGAAGAAGTCATCAACTGAGGGTCTTGGAAGAATACTCAGTGTGGATAATTCCTCTAGAGTTGGACTGTATGCTTCAGGAAATAAGCTGAACTCTCCCTGGGGGGCTGCTGGGCTCCCAGCGGGGTCACCTTAGAGGTCATGACCACCTGACTGTGTGCATGAAAGCATCCATTGGCCCTAGGACTGGCAATCCAGATACCCCTGATGCGGGAGGCAGGGTTGGACTTGAGGTGTTGGTGCCCTAGGCAAACCTTAAGCCCCCTCCGGCTGTAAAAATCTATTGTTTAGCTTGGTATGTTCTGCTCTTTGCTGTCTCCCCGGAAGCTGCTGCCCTAGGTAACCACCTAGTTTGCCTGATGTTTGGCCTGGCCCTGGCGGGAGGTAACACCCTGGCTTTCTTCTTCCTCTTCACTATCTTTTGGAACATACCAATGTGTGCTTACTCCAGTAACTAGTATGATGCCATCCAGGGTCGTACCAAGTCATAAATGTTCCCTGTGTGACTTGCAGTTCTGGCATCCCCTCCCCCTCCCCCTCCCCATCACACATTTGTCATCTGCCCCATCCCTCCTTTCCGGTTCCCTCCCCCCCCCCCCTCCCACGCTGCCTGCCCCACTGCCGCTTTTCCTGTTCTCTTGTGGCGGAGCGGATCTCTAATTTAAAAAATCATAAAGGTCTTTCAGACTCCTTGCTTGCAGGTCTAGTCTAATCCCTCTCTCCCTCCTTCCTCTGATGTTTTCTCGCGTCAGAGGAGGGAGGGATCAGACCAGCCGTGCAAGCACAGAGTGAGAAAGACCTGCTTGTTTCTTTTAAATTGAAGGTCTGCTCTCTGCCACTGCCACCACCAAGGAAAAAGGAAAAGCAGTGGCAGAGCAGGCAGCGTTGGGGGAAGCTTAGGCTGGCAGCCGGCCCTCAATGCACCCCTATTTTTGTGTGCCCTGTGTGGCTGCGCCAATCGCACAGAGCTAGGTACGGCGCTGGTGCCATCTTCATTTCTGGTTGCCATGTTTTAAGCATTTGAGTTTCATACTGGTCTTTCAACAGCTCTTAATTCATACTTCTATATCCCATCAATGAATTTCCACCAAAAATGATAACTTGATAAATCTGAATCTTTCCAGTTCTTGAGAATCTGCTGGATCACCATAGAAATCAATAAATAGTTTTTTTATGCTGATTCTTTGAAAAGTTTAATGATATGCACAGTCTCCTTAACAGTGCTAGAAGAGAGAGATCTGTTCATATAAAACATTTTTAAGTGTCCTAGACTTACTTCCAAAACAAATGAATATTAGGACACTAAAACAACTTGTGGAAATTAACCGAGGGGAAAGAAATACCAAACTTTATAGCATTATCCTATCTCATACAGCTGTTTAAAGGCCGCTTTACTTCCATATATGATTTTGCCTTATTTGTGTTTCTTTTAGCAGATACTGACAAACCTCAAGATATTGAGCTTTCTTTTCCAGTAGATGACTGATTGATTTAAAAGGATTTACAGCTTTATCCTGAAATCAAAGCAGTTTACACATCAAACAAATCAAGTGGCAGGGTGCGTGGGTGTGGGCATGCATTGAAAAATTGACAGAGTATGTGTGTGAGTGGTGTACAATTGATTGTGTGTTGAGCTATATACAGTGTGAGCTATGTACAGGAACTATATACATTTTGCAGGAGAAGGGAAGGGGGGATGCTGGGGGGAATAGGAGGAGAGGTGGGCAGAGAGAGAAGGCCGTTGGTCAGTTCATGTGATGTCCTTATAGTGTTCTGTGAAGAGCGTCGTTTTGAGTATCTTCCGGAAGTCCTTGAGGTCTGTTGTTTATTATTTATTTATTTATTTATTAACAATTCTTATATACCGCACTATTAGACATCAGCGCGGTTTACATTGAACAAAAAACATCCGACAATTTACATATGTCTGGTCAATTACATTTAACAGGAGATATAAACTTGGGAAATAGGGGAAACTATATACAAAGGTGTTATCTGACAAGAGATATCATAGTTAACTATATACAAAGGTGGTGCAATAGTATATGGAACTGTTTGTATTTACATTGTGTAGTTGGCCTGTTGCGATGGTCTGTCTGTTTGGCCACTCCTGCTATTCACCTGGAGGTTATGTTCTGAGCTGTCATTGAGATATTTAAGGAAGAGGAAATGTTTCAGTGACTTTCTGAACTGACTCAAATTTGGTACTGATCTGATTTGTGCTGGTAAGGTGTTCCATAAAGTGGGGGCACAGAGTCTGAATGCTCTGTTGGCTGTTGATCTGGCACATCTTGTGGTGTCGTTTGGGATAGCTAGTGTGTTCATTTCTGCTGTTCTTCTTGGCCTGTTTGGTGCAAGTGGTAGTATGAGGTTGGAGAGAGAAGAAGAGGTGAGCCCCTTGATCGCTTTAAATGTTAGCAGTACAGTCTTGAAACTGATCCTTGCTTGAATGGGAAGCCAGTGTAGCTGTTTTAGGAGTGGTGTCACGTGGTCTCTCCTAGATGCCCCGAGGAGTACCCTCGCTGCACTATTCATGGCCAGTTGCAGGGGGTTCAGGGTGGACCGGGGGAGCCCCTGTAGAATAGAGTTTGCAAAGTCGAAATGGGGAAGTATAAGGGCTTGATAAATGGTACGGAAATCATCTGGTTCAAGTAGTGTGCGTAGGTGTCTGAGGGATCTAATTTTAAAGTAGATTGCCTTGACTGTGTTGGCTATGTGACTCTTCATGTCAAGGTTTTGGTCCAGTGTTACTCCAAGGTAACGTATTGCAGGTTTCACTTGGAGCTGGGCATCCTTTACATTAATACAACTAGGAGGAGTGAAGCTGGTGTTCCTTGAGACGAAAAGGACTTCCGTCTTTTTGTGTTGTATTCTCAGGTTTTGGGATAGGAGCCACTCTGCTACGGCGTCAAAACAGTTAGTCAGCGGTGTGAGGTCCAGGCAATCCAATGATATTGGCATATATAGTAGCACATCGTCTGCATATATCATGTAACTGACATTAAAGGATCTGATGATGTTGCAGAGGGGTTGAATATATATATTAAACATCAATGCAGATAAGGAGGATCCTTGGGGTACACCTTGACTTTGTTGGAATGGTTCAGATGTATCCCCGTCAATTCGGATGTGCTGCCATCTGTCGGACAGGTAAGATTTGCACCATTCAAGTGCTGTTCCGCAGATGCCTTTTTCCCTTAACCGGCAGATGAGAATTTCATGGCATACCGAGTCAAAGGCCGCTGCTATATCGAGAAATACAAGAGCGAAACCTTGGCGTATGTTATCCATACCTGAGATTATGTTGTTGAGGAGTGTTGTAAGTAGTGTTTCAACTCCATGTGACTCTCTGAAACCATGTTGAGCCGGATCAAGTGGAGCAGAGGTGTCTATATGATCCTGTAGTTGCCTGTGCACTACTTTCTCAATGATTTTTGCTAGCATAGGTATGCTAGATATGGGCCTATAAGATTCTACCTTCTGAGGATCAAGTTTAGTGTTCTTTAACAGCGGTCTTACAGAGGTCTGCTTGAGCGTAGTTGGAAATGAGCCGGTGGTGAAGGACTGGTTTAAAATTTTTGCTATAATTGATGATATGTCACAACGCAGGTCCTTTATCCAGTGTGCAGGGCAAGGGTCTGTGTGCGCAGTGGATGTATTTAGTGCTAGGATGGTATCTTCAATGGTTTTCTTTGAGGGAGTGGAGAAGGATGCCAGAGATACTGGGTAGTCTTGTTCATCAAGCGGTTCCGGTATTAATATTTTATTAGTTTGGCACATTTTAGATTGCATATAAATTGCATAGTCCTGTGGGTGGATCATGCTGTGGTGCTCCGGGGTTGGTTCTTTGGCAAGTGTTTTAACTAAGTTAAACAGGTCATGAGGTTTATTCAATGACCGTTTCAGGGTGTCTGTGTGGTGTTGTCTGATTTTATCTGTGATGGTTCTACGATGCTCTGCCAGGTGTTGGATGTAAGCTGCTTGGTCACTACTGGTGCGTGATTTTCTTCATCGTTTTTCTAGCCTTCTTAGAATAGTTAGTGAGGCTTTTAAGTCCGCTGTGAACCATGGGGCTGTAGATCTCTTTTTTGGGTTCTTGTTTGTTGGAGGGCGGATAGCAATAGTGCTGATTTTTCTGTTCCAGGAGGAGATCAGTTCTTCAAGGCTTAGTGAGGTGTCATCAGAGAGTGTGCTAATCTCAGAGAGGATGCGTTCTCTGTTAAATGGTTGGAAACTTCTGGTAGATGAGTTAGTGGGCTTGCTTTTATCCATTATTGTCTTGTGTGAATGGTTAGTGGTATGCATCTGGAAGGTGATGAGTTTGTGATCGGTCCATGGGACTGCCGTTATGGATAGTACTATGTTTTGTGGTTGGTCCAAAATTAGCTGTGGTGCGAATATGAGGTCGAGGATATTGCCTTTCTCGTGAGTAGGTTCTCTCACCATTTGCGTGTATCCGAGGCTCTCTAGGGCATCTAGGAATGCTGTTGCTTGGGTGTCCTGTAATGATGGTAGGTTGATATCTCCTAAGATCCAATTGGGTTTGTTTGGGCCCTGGGTGAGAGATGCCAGATTTATTATGGTTGCTAGGTCGTCTGGATCTCCTGATGGTGATCTATAGACCAGGTTTATAGAGCATAAGTTGTTTGAAATAGATACTGTCTCTAGTTGGTTGTTGCTGTTGGATTCCTCCAATTTAAACTGTAGGTCGGCTTTGGCGATGATAATTACTCCTCCGCCTTTTTTGTTCTGTCTGTGTCCGGTGAAGGCTGTAAAGTTAGGTGGGAGCAGCTGGTTAAGGATGATATTGTCTTCCGCTGAGAGCCATGTTTCGGTTACCATGAGAATGTCTAGTTTATGGGATATTATTATGTCTGTGATCGCTGGCCACTTGTTTCGAAGTGAGCGGGCATTTATAAGTGCACACTTCATGCTACTAGGGTAGAACTTTTTAGATTGTCTGGTTTTCTTGTTGTGTTGTAGTGGGACTTGTAATAGGAGGTTGTGGTGCGAGAGGTTGGCCCCACGTGAGTTGTGATAGGGGTCTCCTGATGTTGATCTCAGGTCGTCAGGGAGTGAGTTCCAGAGTGCGGGCGCGACCAGGGATAGTACTCTTCTTGAAGTATCTTGTCTTGTTTTAGCAAAGGCTCTGGGTATGTTGATGGTGTCTGAAGTGCCTGGGTCAGGACTGATTAGGGGTTTCAGACTATCTGCTGAGAGGTTCTGTTTGATTTTGAAAGTGTTTAGTAGCACCTTATAACGGATGCGGGAGCTGAATGGGAGCCAGTGGAGGTGGTTGGGAATCCCTCATTCCCAACCACCTCCACTGGCTCCCAATCAGCTGTGATCGTGCCTTGAAGATCCAGTTATTCAGATGGCAGTGTTCTGAGCCATCTGTAATGGCTGGGTTGCTTGTTTTGAGAATCTGAGGTAAATGGGGTTGCAGTAGTCTAAGATGGGAGTAATAAGAGCTTGACAGATGGTGCGGAAGTGATCCTGTGAGAGGATTGGCTTGAGGCATCTTATGGTTTTCATTTTGAGGTATGCGTTCCTGGTGGTTTTGGCGATGTGAGATTGAAGGTTCAAATCTTTGTCGAGAGTCACACCAAGATACTTTACTTTGGGTTTTATTGGGATTGTGATGTCGTTCAGCTTGATGACAGGAGGCGGGGTGAAGGCAGAGTTTCTGGCGATGAGTAGCGCTTCTGTCTTGTAATTTATGGTTAAGTTGTTTTCCAGAAGCCAGCTAGTCCTCTGTTGCAGACAGTTGGCTATGCTGGAGTAGTCTGGGCTGTCAAGGCTGATAGGGGTGTATATCATAATGTTGTCTGCATAGATGGTGTTTTCTATTTTGTTGTTCCTGATGATAGAGCAGATAGGTTATATGTACAGGTTGAATAACAAGGCTGAGAGGGAGGAGCCTTGTGGAACCCCCTGGGTAGCTTTCAGTGGTCGGAAGATGGCTGAGCCGCATTTGACTTGGATGTGTCTGTCTGTGAGGTAAGATGTGAACAAATTCAAAGTGGTGCCGTGTAGACCAATTACCTGAAGTCTTGATGCAGAGTTCTGTGATCGACGGTGTCAAAAGCAGAGGAGATGTCTATAAAGATCATGATGATGCTCTTCTGGATATTGTCGATAAGGTAAATCAGTAGGGTTTCAACGCCGTGGTAGGTCTCAAACATCAAACACCCACTCTAAAGTGTTTTAGGAGTACGTAGTCTTCCGAATTCCACTGAGAAGTTAAGATTAAAAGTGCTAGGATCTTTTATGATAGGTGGGGAAGTTATGACCCAGCGGTTTTCTTCTGGTCCTTTGTACTTCTTGCTCAGTTGGAGCCAAGTCTTGGATATTGTGCCATCAGCCTTCATTTGTACCTACTCTGGGAATTTTCCCATATTTTTATATCCCTTCCCCAGCAGCTATAGTCTGGTCTTCTAGAACCCTGCGTTTATGGGTCCTGAAAAACATAAATATATTAAAAAGTCAGCACTATATATTATAAACACATGGGTGTTCTTAATTCAGACATGAACTTAACAAAATATGAACATACTTTTCCACTTTTATTTTTTATGTATCATGAGGTATATAAACAAACAAAAAAATTACAACCCTGGCTAAAAACAAAATCACTATCCATTAAGAGACTGATCCCAGATGGGGCACATCGAGGCTCTCTGGACAGACCTGTCAGCACCCAGTTCTGCACCGCGGAATCCAGATGTTCCTGTGGGTGCAGGATCAGGCACTGAGACAGCCCAGTGTGTCCCTGCATACCTGCAGGAGACATTCTCCTCGATGCATTGGTAGTCCCCTGCAGTTCTGACCCCAGTTTCCCTGCTGCCCGACCCTTGGCAGGGTCTGCCAGGAATAGGATCGGGCAGCGGGGACCTCACTTCCCACCGATGTTGGGGGTTGTTGGACTGCTCCACCACCATCATTGCTGCTTATACCCCCTCCGAGGTGGTATACGCAGCACAGCCATCTTCCACCCACCGGATGTACAGGACCTTGGCCTGAATCGTCCCTGCACATCCGGGTGCATGGCCTGCCCTCACTCCGCTCCTGACACACCCTTGTCCTGATCTCCCCACACTGCTGCTGTGTGCATGCGGGGCGATCGTGTACCGGCATACAGGCAGGACAGATAGCGGAGCTATACGTCCTCCCGGGATGTACAGCCCTGCTATCCGCCTCTCAGAATCAGGCCCAAAGTGTTCGTAAATGTAATTAAAGTCCAACTTGCCAAATTGCATTTAAATACAAATTCAAAAAAGTTAATATAAACTAATTTACTTTGTAAAGCTGAATAATAACAAAGCAGAAGCATTTCACAGAGTACCCACCAAATTATGGTAGAGAAACTCCACAGTAGGATGGTCACAAATATTTATGCTGCTTTACTCTGTTAGTTTGCATTAAAAAAAATCTCTGTAAACACAGAAAAACAAGGAAAATAAAATTTTGCTCTTAATGTTCTGGAAGCAAGATACAGAAAATTATAATACACCACCAGCAGTAAATAATTTACAGCTAAGTAAACACATGGAGCACTAGACAATCTAGCCAGCAACATCATCAGGTTTAGACCCTTCCTTAAAAAAACAAGAAAGTAAGCAACTGCTTTGGTTCAAAAAAACAAGAAATCTTTAGATTGAAAGGAAAGAATACATCAACAGGGAAATTTCACATTAAATGCAGCCCCCCAACGCCAAGACCTTGGATTTTAATGCCAGGAATTCTTGGTGTTGAAGCTGTGTTTCCTGAGAAAAGTCAGGAAATGTTTGAATCCTTGAACCAAAAAACAGAGCATCCATGTTATGGAAATACAATCACAAGACCATGTTTCTGGCTCAAGAGCAAATGTCACCAGGAGCGTAGATCTATCCGTGACAGCTTCTAATGAGCATTCTAAAAAAAAAAACAGTTAAGTCTGGTGAGTCCTGGGACATCCCAGGACCCCAAGTCCGCATAGAAACATTCTTCAGAGAAAGGTGCTGGGCTCAAACTAACGAAGGCACAAACTTTGTAGGAATCTTTAAGATCTCCATCAATTATTTACACAGCATATCCTTAGGCACAATAACAGAGGATCTCGAAAAATTCAGAAAGTGCAAATTATTGCACCTGCTCTGGTTTTCCATTCTCTCCAGTCTATGAGTGACTAGCAACCACTCCTTCACCACTGCTGTGCCAAAGTCCTGCTGATCAGCCAACTGGGCCTTCAACTGACCCAGCCATATCCCCTGATGAGACAGTTCATGAGCAAGACTGTCCACAGTCATAGAAACAGTATTATTTATTTAGACAGTTTTGTATACCATCTTATCCTTCAATCAAAGTGATCACAACACAGTTGGGGGATACATTTTAACATGAGGGAATATGAGACACACACACTAATACTTACAGGGAACATGGGCAATGGAGGGTTAAATGTCTTGCCCAAGACTGCAAGGAGCACCTGTGGGATTAGAAACCCCAGTCCTCCTGGCCAAAGGTTTCTGTCCTCTGGTGGGATTTGAACCCCCAACCTTCTGGCCTGAGGTAACTTGCCCCAACCACTAGGCCACTCCTCCCTCCTCTTTAACCTTAGACATTAAAGAATTAATAGAAAAGTTCAGCCCAATGATGGCCTCTCATAGGAGGTCTAAAGTTGCAACTGCCATTTTCCCACTGCTGGTTACAGGAACTCCAACCACTTGGTTGCCTCAGGATAGATCCACCTCCTCATGCTTGCCAGAAGTTCTTTCACCGGCAGCAAAGGTTCTCACTACATCCAGCAAGGAAATGGCAGCTGGGGCTTCCCTGGCATGCCCCAAGTGAGCATCAATGCTGCTGACCCGGAAGCGCTCATCACCCCACCGCAAGGAGTTCCAGGTTACGGCAGAGCAGGGTTGTTGATCAGGGCTCAGAGAAACCTGCTTCCAGTTGAGCCTGGCAACGAAAGCACCAATGCTAGGCCAGCTGTAGGATCACCAGCGTGCCCCTGAAGCACAAAATCATCAAGGAACCTCTGAATCATTGCTACTGAACTTGCCGAATATACCAAGGAGAGATTCTTCGGCTTCTGCTTCTTAAATGGTGTAATCCAATAGCGGTATCAGCTACAGAGCAGAGTCCTAGGTGAGAGTATCCTTTGGAGCATCTTAGCATGATGCTATCTTGCTTCCAATCACTGTTCCCTCTAAGCTGTGCGCGTGTGCTCGCGCACACACCTCGCCAAGCGAGCGCACATACTTTACAACAGAACGCACAAAAATTATGGCTCTGATTCTGATAGAAAACACAGACATCTTAAAATGTAAAAGTTATGATTGTAATTATTAGAAATTTCCCGCTTCATTTAGTAATTGTCTATTTTCATTTAATTTGATTAAAATCAATGTGGTGTACATACTGTATTCTGACGTGTAGTCAAATTTTAAAGTATATAACTCCGAGTGTCATTATGTGGCACACAAAAATTTAACCTTCCTTCAAAAGCTGCACACAGCTGATATTTTATGTGCACACAGCCTACAGAAAATTAGAGGGAACATTGCTTCCAATGCTTCTTTACTCTTAATGAAGATCTTGGTTTTGCCAAAAGCTTCAGCAGGGAGACAAGATGAAGCAAAAGAGAAAACAAAAGGGGGGTCAACATATAAATACAACAAAAGAGCCACAATATTGTGGGTCTGTCTAACGACCCTTCAGCAACATCCATGATTTTTCCCCCCTCCATAGCCTGTGAATACTGCCATCTAGGAAACAGAAACTCCTGCTTGGGGGTCAAGGAACTTTCGCATGGCAGTGCATAACGCTGTACTGAGCCAGTGGGTCAGTCCAAATTGGGGGAAGAGGGATGCATTTATTTATGTAAAGAAAAATATAATACTGCACAAAAATTAACAAAATGAACATGGAATCTTATGAGCTTCAATACAAAGAGTTTGACCTAATTAAAAATGTTGTCTTTCCTGCCTAACCCATTGAGAGGGCCTCTACATCTACAGGGCAATGCTGAATCTAATTTTGAAGATTTTATTTCAGATAACCTGAAAAACAGCCCTTGTTTTCCTTTCTGCTCCTATGGACTTTCAATGCAGTTAGAAACTATCCTTTTGTAAGTCAAAGAGCCATAAGCTTTGACAGCTAGCCAGGTCCTTCTTCCACCTGTCTTTATAATGGAGCCGTCAGAACAACACTTCTTAGTAGAGAACCACACACTGACTTCCACCTATAAGATGTCACTGTTGTGTGATAGCTGAGTTCTGCCCTTCTTCTTGCTATGATCACTGCTGTCATCACATCCTCAGTTCAAGGAGTAGAAGCCAAGTCTCTGAATCACATTCAGGTCTCCTACATGTGAGTTGCTCCTTGGTCAGCCCAAACAAATTTTTTTGACCTAGTAAGTTTCTCCCGCTCCTTTGGGCTTCCAGCTTAATCAAATTAGCCTCTACTGGATTATAGCACTGCTTCGTTCACAACTACCCAAGGATTTTCAAGTTATATATCTCTTCCCGCTGACTTGATCTAGTCAATGCAGGGATAGTCCTTGGCCAGAGGCTACACACCATGACTCCCACTGGAGACTGCAGTCATGTCCTTATATCTGGTCACTAGTTGTCAGCATTACATGATGATTGGAACGTCCTCCCCCGCAATACCACCTGCACAGCTGACCCAGGGTGTGGAAGATCTGACCAAGGATTCAAACCCAGATCCTCTGTCCTGAGCCACAAAATCAGCCCTGTAAATTTAATATGTATACCCTGCCAATAATAAACAAGATGGAGCCTGTCCAGAGGACAGCTATTGAATGGTCATTGGACTTCATCATGAGACATATGGGGATTGACTAAAAGATCTCAATAGATTTACATTGCAGGAAAGAGGAGAGGGGAGATATGATAGAGATAGTTAAATACCTCTGTGCTATAAATGTAACAGGAGGTGGCCCTTGTCCAGTTGAAAAGAAGCTCTGGATCAAGGGGTCATAGGATAAGGTTAAAAGGGAATAGACTGGGGAATAATCTGAGCAAATATTTCTTTACGGAAAGGGTGATGGATATGTGGAATAGCTTCCCAGTGGAGGCTGTTCAGGCTAAAATCCCACCTCTTTGAGGCTGCTGTTCATCTTTACCATTCCCCTAGATCAGGGGTCTGCAACCTTTAAGACATAAAGAGCCACTTGGACCCGTTTCCGAAGGGAAAAAAAAAACTGGGAGCCGCAAAACCATTGCGACATTTAAAACAAATCTAACACTGCATATATTGTTTCTTACCTTAATGCTATATACGACCCCCTACTTTTCCTGTTAAAATATAGGTGTTTGGCCTATACTCGCCGTATAAGACTACCCCTCTTCCTTCGCACACCAAAAAAAATACGCCAGAAAATATCACAACAACAAGTAACAATATTTGATTTCAAAATTATGATGATTTTGTAGTCAAATCACTAATATGAAATAAAATTATTTTTTCTACCTTTGTTGTCTGACCAATTTATTCTTTGATCATGCTGGTACCGATCTGAGGCTTCTGCTTTCCTGTCTTCTCTTAGCTCTCTTTCTGTGGTCTATGGTCCATCTGCCATTTCTTATCTCTTCTTTCGTTTTCTTCACTTCTTTCCATCAGCCTATTTCCAGTCCCAGTAACCCTCCCCAATATCAGCCCCTTTCCAGTCCTCACTCCCAGTACCTTCCAATGTCAACTTGCATTCCCATGATTGCCACTGGTGTCCATTTCCTTCCAATCCCCCTCCTTCCCCACTGACCAGTCCCTTCTAGTACAAATACCATGGCAGCCTTAGCCCCCAGTTATCTTCCAGGGCCAGCAGCTCTATCCTCCCCTCCCCACAATCAGCCCATGCCCATTCAAAGCCCCCCAATCAGCTCGCTTCCAGTGCTAATCCCCCCTCAACCCCATTACCAGTGCTAGCCTCCCCTAATCAGCCCAATACCAGTCCTACCCCCCATCAGCTCATTACCAGTCCTAGCCTCCCCTAATCAGCTCATTTCCAGTGCTAGTCCCTCAACCCCATTACCAGTGCTCCATCCCTCCATGTCAGCCACCTCCATGTCAGCCCACTCCATACCTCCATGTCAGCCACCTCCATCCCTCCATGTCAGCCCCCCTCCCTCCATCCATATCAGCTCCCTCCCTCCATGTCAGCCCCCTCCATCCCTCCATGTCAGCCCCACTCCCTCCATCCATATCAGCTCCCTCCCTCCATGTCAGCCCCTCCTCCCTCCCTCCATCCATGTCAGCCCCACTCCCTCCATGTCAGCCCCCTCCCTCCATGTCAGCCCCATCAGCTCCCTCCCTCCATGTCAGCCCCCTCCTCCCTCCATCCATATCAGCTCCCTCCCTCCTCCATGTCAGCCCCCTCCATCCCTCCATGTCAGCCCCCCTCCCTCCATCCATATCAGCTCCCTCCCTCCATGTCAGCCCCCTCCTCCCTCCCTCCCTCCATGTCAGCCCCATCAGCTACCTCCCTCCATGTCAGCCCCCCTCCCTCCATCCATCCATCCATATCAGCTCCCTCCCTCCATGTCAGCCCCCTCCATCCCTCCATGTCAGCCCCCCTCCCTCCATCCATATCAGCTCCCTCCCTCCATGTCAGCCCCTCCTCCCTCCATCCATCCATGTCAGCCCCCCTCCCTCCCTCCCTCCCTCCCTCCCTCCATGTCAGCCCCCCTCCCTCCATCCATCCATCCATATCAGCTCCCTCCCTTCATGTCAGCCCCCTCCATCCATCCATGTCAGCCCCCCTCCCTCCATCCATATCAGCTCCCTCCCTCCATGTCAGCCCCTCCTCCCGCCATCCATCCATGTCAGCCCCCCTCCCTCCCTCCCTCCCTCCATGTCAGCCCCCCTCCCTCCATCCATCCATCCATATCAGCTCCCTCCCTCCATGTCAGCCCCCTGCATCCCTCCATGTCAGCCCCCTCCATCCCTCCATGTCAGCCCCCCTCCCTCCATCCATATCTGCTCCCTCCCTCCATGTCAGCTCCCCTCCCTTCTTCTGCAGCCGCGGCTCCCTGCCTCTTACGGAACCGCGGCTGTGCTTTTAAAATCATCTCGGAGCCCTTCCTGTCTTGACGGGCTCCGTGCAGCATTGTCCCGCCTCCAAACTTCCTTTAGAGGCGGGACAATGCTGCACGGAGCCCGTCAAGACAGGAAGGGCTCCGAGATGATTTTAAAAGCACAGCCGCGGTTCCCTAAGAGGCAGGGAGCCGCGGCTGCAGAAGAAGGGAGGGAGCTTACAAAACTATTGCCTGTCACCGGGCGGGCAGTGTGCTCCGGAGCCGCGGCAAAGGTGAGAAAGAGCCGCATGCGGCTCCGGAGCCGCGGGTTGCCGACCCCTGCCCTAGATTTACCCTAGTCCCCAGATGTCTGTCTTGATTAGATGGTAAGCTCTGATCAGCAGAGACTCTTGCATGTATCTGTACAAGGCTGCATACGCCTTGTAGTACTTTACAAACGATAAGTAGTAGTAATAGTAGTAAAGAACTACAGTCAAACCTTGGTTTTCATGATTAATCCGTTCGAAAAAGTCTGTCTAAAACCGAAACGTATGAAAACTGAAGCAATATTTACCATAAGAAATAATGTAATTCCAATTAATCCGTTCCAGACACCCAAAAATATTCACAAAAAATACATTTTATAGAGAATAACTATATTTTTACATACAGAAAACAATGAGAAATAAATA
This sequence comes from Ichthyophis bannanicus, assembly GCA_033557465.1. Classification (NCBI taxonomy): domain Eukaryota; kingdom Metazoa; phylum Chordata; class Amphibia; order Gymnophiona; family Ichthyophiidae; genus Ichthyophis; species Ichthyophis bannanicus. Next base: position 673,909,446 of record CM066032.1, on the reverse strand, counting down.
TAAATAACTAATGAAATGGATAAATGAAAATTTAACATCACTGAAAGCAAGCTAAGTACAGTACTGTACAGTACAGTATGTTAGCATCTGGCCTTAGCCACCCCTGACAAGCTGCTGTGCCCATCTCTCTTCGGAATCACATTGGATTCAGCCCATTAAAATACCTTTACTTTATCTGCTCAATGCTTCAGAAAGGCAGAAAATCTTAATGATATAGCTTCAGACGTACCCTGCAAGAGAAAGAACTGCCTCCCACATTCATGCAACATCTCCTGCTTACGTTGACAGCTTTTCTTCCCTGCAACCTCCGAGCCTCCGGCAGGCGGTGGATGAGATCGGGGCCTTACTCTCTGCGCAATCCTTGCCTCTCTAACTCTGACGAGGCTCGAGGATGTGTTTCATTTATGTGCTCAGCTGGCTTTCGCTTCTCATCACGCTGGCGATCGGTGAGTCCGGGGGGCAGTGCTGCCGGGACCGGGCGGGCGTTCTGGCAGTGTATACAGACCAGTGTGCAGCGCGAGGGTGTATGTATTTACAGTACGTACTTTACGAAAACCGAGGCGATGTACGAGAACCGGGACAAAATCTCAGTCAAAAAAGACGTTGAAAACCGAAGCGATGTATGAGAACTGGGACAAAATCTCAATCAAAAAAGACGTTGAAAACCGAAGCGTATGAAAACCGAGGTTTGACTGTATATCTAAATTCAAGAAAGCATGGAACAAATACAGAGGATCTCTGAGGGAGAGGAAGGGCTTGTAGAATTTAATAGGTTCTATGGGTGAGCGGACTGGATAGGCCTTATTGTCTTTTTTTTTTTTTCTTCAGTGCCATCAAGTCAGTGTTGACTCATAGCAACCCAGCTACCTCTGGGTTTTCTTGGCAATGTATCACTGGAAGTAGATTGCTAGCCTTTTCTTCCGAGGCAATGGAGGGTAAAGTGACTTGCCCAAGGTCACAAGGAGTACCAGTGGGAATTGAACCCTTGATTTTCTGGGTACTAGGCAGTTGCTCTAAGCACTAGACTACTCCTCCACTCCACAGAGGATCTCTGAGGGAGAGGAAGGGCTTGTAGAATTTAATAGGTTCTATGGGGGAGCAGACTGGGTAGGCCTTATTGTCTTTATCTGCCATCATTTTCAGGGTTTCTATCCTATGATAAAGCATAACAGAGAAGGTGCATATACTGTGTGCTTCTGCTGTGTGTGATAAACTCATACTAATACCATACAAGCTCAAAAATGCTGTATATAAACCTAAACTTGATGGTGCTAGTGAGGCAGCCATGAGGCTCTTATCAGCCTGACCCTTCCCCCGTAAGCCATGAGGTAATCAGCCTGCTAAGAGAAGGCATTGAGATTTCAGTAGACACCCTTCCCCCACTCCAGGTCTGAGCACAGTATCCCCTAGCCCAGAAACCAACAGACCAGAGCACACCGGTTTGGACAGGTCACCCAGGTACCTTCCCCAGGGGCTGCTGATTGGTGGACAGGAAATACCTGTGTCAAATGGGATTATAGAATGAGTTTGAAATTATACTGTATTTAAGGCATTGAAGGACGTCCCTCGGGGCTCAGACATTTTTTGTTGGAGGGAACCGGCTCTCTGTCTGATCCTGTGTGCACATTAAAGATCCTGTTTGCATTCCAGCCTTCCACAGTTTTCCTTCTGTGGGTGAGTGATTGAATAAGAGCTTTTCACAGCGTTTGCTATAACACTGCTGCGATTAAGCGCATGATAGCGTAGCACCTCCCCCTACCAGCTGTAGTGTGAACAGAGGATTGCTGCGCAGTTTTGCAGGAGCGTTGAGCAAGACTCATCTGGCAATATTTTCTTTATTACCCACAACTTGACTCATGGACTTGCACACAAATATGACTTACACTGTCAGCAACAGCATGCCCTAAAATTAAAAAAAAAAAAAAAAGTTGTAATCTTTTTCATGTAGTTGTCTGCATGGTGCTGGTGAATGCATGATACTGCCACTGCAAGAGATGTAATTCAACATCATAGGGAAAAATAAATCTTAAACTCTAACGTTTTGGAAAACGTAAAGCTTAAATTAAGAAACAAATGCTAAATGAAAACCCAATTAAAACGTATTTTTAAAAAAACTGAACTTTAAAAATCTCAGAATAGGTAAAATGAGATGCCAGTATTTTGACATCCTGCGCCAATCCCACCTCAAATACCACAGCCCACATTCTTCTTGCTGAGAAATATGAATAAAGGTCCCTCTAGAGGTTTAACATGAGCCCCCCCCCATCACTGTCATCAGAGGCAGCCACATTCCAATATCTTTTTGACTTTTCATCGTAAGATTTGAAGTTACTTCTGCAGGTTTATCCCTCCTGCATTACAGTCAAGCCCTCACCTTTCCTGTGGCACATTTTGCAGCAAAGTTTGTTACATTTTATGAACAAATTTTTCAAGATCCTATGACAGTTATGTAGTGATTTTGAATATGTTTACAGGAAGTCTTGCATTACTTGAATATGCACAAAAAAGTCTAGGGGTGGAATTTTCAGAGCAATTAACATAGCAGTCCTGCTAACCAGGTTAATCGCGCTGACCAGGATATTCTGTAGCACTAACACAGACTATCTGTGGGTGCTGCCGCTCCATGCCCTGATACTAACCAGCTAGCACTGGGGCATTCTAGAGATGGAACGGGGGCGGCACCCAGGGATACCCAGGCAGCGGCTATTCACCGCTGCCCGGTTATCTCTAAGTAGCGAAAGTCAGGCACATTAAAGTCTGGCCTAACTTTCACGACCCAAGCTAACCAGGCAACTGCTGAGCATCGCCGGGTTAGCTGGATTTTCAAGGTCGATGGCCGGATACGGTCCCAGCATTGAATATCCTTGTCTAAAGTTCAGCAATGGCTAGCTGCTTTAGAGCGGATAGCTGTGCTGCTGAACATGAGTTTTACTGGAAGTTTTACATATTGAAGCACTCTTTTAACCACATGCAATTGTTTCATGTGCATTAAATCAATTTAGCAAGTAAAGATTTGTAATAAGTTAGACTATGAATGTCACCTGCCTCTTGAATTAAACAATGTAACTAGTCTTTTTATGTTTTCTTAAGACGGTTCTTGGCCTCTTTCCAAGCATATAAATTTGTGGCTTTTTTGCTCAATATCAGCATATCTTTTACACTGTTTTGTAAATAACTAAACTTAATAATGTGATATATAAATGAAATACATTTTAAATTGAGGAAAGCTTATCAGGAAGAAAATCTAAAGTGGCTTCTGCAACAAAATACACAGTACTGCAGAAAGACATTGCAAAAAGCAATAAATCAAAAAGCATTAATAAGGATATAAAGTCATTCAAAGAAGGGCCAGCCTTGTGGCTCAGGCCACAGTGTGTTGTGCTGCAATGCAGAAACCCCACAGCGGTGGTGCACTCATCCTGGGGAGGAGAAGATTGACTGCCACTGCTGTAGCCACCCCTGCCAACCATTCAGCAGTGTTAAGGGTGCTTCATCTAGCCCTTCTAGTCTTGAAGGACTAGAAAAGGGGACTGTTACTTTGGGAGAGAGATCTGCAATTGTGAGTATATACTTCTGGGAATTTTCTGAAAGGGCTTCTTTGTATTAAAGCTAATTAATCTGTGAACCCACTGTTTTTTTGTTAAATCAGTCAGGGCCTAGTAGCAGCAGTTTAAGTTTAAATTTAAAATACAGAAGAGAACTTTCTGGTTACATGTCATACCCAGCAGAGACCTTGTAGTTTAAATTTAATAGTCACTCAGGGCCTAGTATCAGCAAAGTACTTTTAGTTTAAATTTAAAACACAGAAGAGAGCTTTCTGGTTAAATTTGGAACACAGCAGATAGCGTGTAGTTTAAATGTAAAAGTCACTCGGGGCCTAGTATCAGCAAAGTACTTTTAGTTTAAATTTAAAACACAGAAGAGAGCTTTCTGGTTAAATTTAGATCCCAGCAGAGAGCTTGTAGTTTAAATTTCATAATAAGTCAGAGCCTAGCAGCAGCAAAGAGCTATAATTTAAATCAAATCAGAATATAGCTTAGCATAAAAGGCAAAACAGGTTCAGTACTCTTTGAGCAACAAATAAAGTCTTCTAGAGACCTTTACAAAGAGGCCTTCTACCTAGGGGCCAAGAGACCTGTGAAACCTTTTCAATAGGTGTTAACACCAGGTGGCAGGTCAAAAGACCATTTTGAAAGACTCCTTCTATCCAAGCAAGGACTGTTAATCACCCAGGAAGTTGGTCACAGCTTACCTCAGCAGCACAGGACAGGGTCCTGTGTAGCAGCCCTCTTTTAATAAGTGTTATTTCCCTCCCTCCCTCCCCAACACCCACTCACTCCTGGGATAATCGTAGCTTTATAGGTACTTACACATCTTAAATGACAGGAGGTGCTCTCAGGTGAAGCTCGTTACCCAAATCAGTCATACACTAAGGACCTGAGATTAATTAAGCTTCAGGTGAACAAGGTATATTAGACGTATTAGGTACAGTTTTATTAGTATAAATATCCATAGCAACTCTTAGTAAGTAAAGAACTTAAAGATCTAAACACAAGCTTAAAACTAAGATGCAGACAGCAGTCCAGCAGTGAGATGGGGGCTTTCCAGTCTTTTGCATTGAGTGTCACATGTATGATTTTCTCCCAGTTGGTGAGAGGTCTTGCGTGTGCACTAGGTGCAAGGAGCTCTTTGCTCTCAGGGAACGAGTCCGTTCTCTAGAGGCTAGAGTAGCAGACAGAGAGGTACATAGACGAGACCTACAGGGATATAGTCCTGAAATCCCACCTCCAGTCTGGCAGCATCCCTGTTGCCATGGAGGAGAGAGGTCATGTGACAGGAGAGCATCACCCTGGTGTGGCAGGAAGTGATCCTGTAACTAGGACCTGTCCTCCAGGTGATGTAAAATCCTCTCGCACCGAGGAAGTTTCTCCAGGGCCATGTGCCCATGAGGGAAGGGTTAGGGCAGCCGTTATAGTTGGTGATTCGATCATTAGGCATGTAGGTGGCTGGTGGACGTCAGGATCGCCTGGTAACATGCCTGCCTGGTGCGAAGTTAGCGGACCTCATGCGCCACCTAGATAAGGTCTTAGATAGTGCTGGGGAGGAGTCTGCTGTCTTGGTACATGTCGGTACCAATGACATAGGAAAATGTGGTAGGGAGGTTCTGGAGGCTAAATTTAGGCTTTTAGGTAGGACATCCAGAACTTCCAGGGTAGCATTCTCTGAAATGCTTCCCGTTCCACAGCCAGGACCCAAAAGGCAGGCAGAGCTCCGGAGTCTCAATGTGTGGATGAGACAGTGGTGCAGAGATGAGGGTTTTGGATTTGTTAGGAACTGGGGAACATTCTGGGGAAAGGAGGGGCTCTTCCGAAGGGATGGGCTTCACCTTAACCGGGATGGAACCAGGCTGCTGGCATTAACCTTTAAAAAGGAGAAAGAGCAGCTTTTAAACTAGATAATAGGGCAAAGCTGACAGTCGCCCAAGAGCGGATGGTTCGGAAGAATGTATCCTTGAAGGATACTACCAAAAGCAGAGAGGTTCCAAAAAAGAGTAAAGTAGCCCAAATGCCCTCGAGTATGGAGCAGACAGAGCTTAAAGATCCCAAATTACACAGGTCTACCAATAGCCAAATTAATATGAATAAAATACAGTCTCTAAAATGCTTGTATGCAAATGCTAGAAGTCTAAAAAATAAGATGGGAGAGTTAGAATATATAGCACTAAATGAGAGGTTAGATATGATTGGAATATCAGAGACATGGTGGGAGGAGGACAACCAGTGGGACACTGTGATACCTGGGTACAAACTATATCGTAATGATAGAGCTGGTCAAATTGGTGGAGGGGTTGCGCTCTATGTTAGAGAGGGCATTGAGTCAGAAAGGATTAAAGTTTTGCAGGAAGCAAAATTTGCTGTAGAATCTATGGATTGAAATTACATGTAAAAAGGGGAAGGCGATGGCAATGGGGGGTGTACTATCGACCGCTTGGCCAGAATGAACAAATTCTTACATTTGCGCACAGGGTGATTCACACAGGTACCCCTCTCTATCTTGCAGATCTGATTCAATTCCGCACCCCACATCGTTTGCTCCGTTCTATCCATGTTAACCGTATGTCCCTCCCTTCTCCTTCCCAAGCCCACCTTGAATCCACTCGTTCCTCGGCTTTCTACTTCCTGGGCACTAGACTTTGGAATTCACTCCCCCCTTCCCTCCGCTCAGAGCAATCCTACCAAGCCTTTAAAAAGCAACTCAAAACCCATTTGTTTGGTCTGGCATTTGATCTCCCTTCCCCGTCCTTGTCTCCCTCCTCTTCCTCCTGTTGATGTTTCTCTACTTGCTATGTTCTTTTATCCTTTGCCTCTCCTCTATCGCTTTTATTATTTTAATTGGCGTTCTTTTCAGTTTCTTAAAAGCCTGTAATGTAATGTTATTTTAATAATTGTAAACCACCCAGATGCCACTGGTATGGGGCGGTATAGAAAATATTTTAATAAACATAAACATAAACAATGGATGATGAAATGCTCAAAGAAATCAAGGAAGCTAACAAAAGTTACAGCGCAGTAATAATAATTGGTGATTTCAATTACCTCAGTATCGACTGGGTCAGTGTCATGGCAGGACATGCTAGGGAGATAAAGTTCCTAGATGAAATAAATGACTGCTTCTTGGAGCAGCTGGTTCATGAACCGACCAGAGGAGAAGCCATATTAGACCTAGTCCTTAGTGGAACACCAGATCTAGTGCAAGAGATAAGGGTGTTGGGGCCACTTGGCAATAGTGATCATAGCATGATAACATTTGATTTAATTAGTGGAGGAGGGATAGTAAGGAAATCCACAGTACTACCTTTTAACTTTCGAAAGGGAGACTATGATAAAATGAGGAAAACAGTTAAGAAAAAACTAAAAGGAGCAGTTGCAAAGGTTAAAAACTTACAACAAGCTTGGGTGTTGTTGAAAACGACTGTCTTGGAAGCCCAGACCAGCTGTATTCCACGCTTTAAGAAAGGTGGAAGGAAGTCCAAAAAACTGCCAGCATGGTTTAAAGGTGAGGTCAGAGAGGCTGTTGTTGCCAAAAAAAAGCATCTTTCAGGAAATGGAAAAAAGAGCCAAACAACAAAACCTGGAAACAGCGCACGCACTGGCAAGTCAAATGCAAGGCATTGATAAGGCAGGCAAAGGGAGAATTTGAGAAGCTTGCTGCGGAAGCAAAAACGCAAAATAAAGACTTTTTTGAGTACATTCGTAGCAAAAAACCTGTGAGAGTCAGTTGGTTCATTAGATGATAGAGGGGTTAAAGGGGCACTAAGAGACGACAAGGCGATAGCGGAGAGACTGAATGAATTCTTTGCTTCGGTCTTTACTGAGGAAGATGTAGGAATGTTACCCATGACTGAAGTGGTATTTAAAGGTGCGGAATAATTGAAGGAAATATCGATACATCGGGAAGATGTATTACAACTATTAGATAAACTGAAGAGTAGCAAATCACCTGGGCCGGATGGTATACATCCAAGGGTGTTGAAAGAACTGAAATATGAGATTGCAGACTTGCTATTAGTAATCTGTGAATTTTCATTAAAATCATCTGTAATACCTGAAGATTGGAGGATCGCCAATGTAACACCAATTTTTAAAAAGGGTTCCGGGGTGATCCGGGAAACTACAGACCGGTGAGCCTGACATCAGTATCGGGGAAAATGGTAGAAACCTTCATAAAGAATAAAATTACTCAGCATGTAGATAGTCATGGTCTAATGGGAGATAGCCAATGTGGCTTTAGACAAGGAAGATCTTGTCTTACTAATCTGTTATGTTTTTTTGAAGGTGTGAATAAACAGGTGGACAAAGGCGAGTCGGTTGATATAGTGTATCTGGACTTTCAGAAAGCTTTTGACAAGGTCCCTCATCAGAGACCTTTGGCAAAACTAAAGAGTGATGGGATAGGAGGCAGTGTACTATTGTGGATCAGGAACTGGTTAAAAGAAAGCAGAGGTTTGGGCTAAATGGCCAATTTTCCCAATGGAGAAAGGTGAATAGTTGTGTACCCCAGGGATCTGTGCTGGGTCTGCTGCTTTTTGGCATATTCATAAATGATCTGGAAAGGGGAATAACGAGTGAGGTTATCAAATTTGCAGATGAGACAAAACTATTTAAAGTTGTTAAAACCCAAGAGGATTGTGGAAAATTGCTTGAGGATCTTGATAAATTGGAAGACTGGGCATCAAAATGGCAGATGAAATTTAATGTGGACAAGTGCAAAGTTATGCATCTAGGGAAGAACAACCCAAACTATGGTTACACGATGCAAGGTACCACATTAGGAACCACCACTCAGGAAAAAGATTTAGGCGTCATTGTGGATAACATGTTAAAACCCTCGGCCCAGTGTGCAGCGGCGGCCAAGAGAGCAAATAGAATGCTAGGTATCATAAGGAAAGGAATGGAAAATAAAACAAAAGATATTATAATGCCTCTATATCATTCCATGGTGAGACCGCATCTTGAATATTGTGTGCAATTCTGGTCGCCGTATCTTAAAAAGGATATAGCGTTATTAGAAAAGGTTCAGAGAAGAGCCACCAAAATGGTAAAGGGGATGGAAGGATACTTTTATGAAGAAAGGCTAAAAAGGTTAGGGCTCTTTAACCTGGAAAAGACGGTTGAGGGGGGATATGATAGAAGTCTATAAATTAATGAACGGAGTGGAACGGGTAAACGTAGATCGATTGTTTACGTTATCAGAATATAGAAAGACTAGGGGACATGCAATGAAGCTAGAGCAGGTGTTCTCAACCCTGTCCTCGGGACCCACCTTGCCAGTCGGGTTTTCAGGATAACCACAATGAATATGTATGAGAGAGATTTGCATACACTGCCTCCATTATATGCAAATCTCTCCATGCATATTCATTGTGGATATCCTGAAAACCGACTGGCTAGGTGGGTCCCGAGGACAGGGCTGAGAACCCCTGAGCTAGAGGGTAAACTTTTTAAGACTAATAAAAGAAAATATTTCTTCACTCAACTTGTAATCAAACTCTGGAATTTGTTAGCGGAGGATGTAGTAAAGGCTGTTAGTGTAGCTGGGTTTAAAAAAGGTTTGGACAAGTTCCTGGAGGAAAGGTCCATAAACCATTATTAAGAAGGGACCCAGGACATCAATGCTTGACCCAGTACAAGCATTGTGGAACCTGTGTCTTTTGGGGAAACTGCTAGGTACGTGTGACCTAGGTTGGCCACTGTTGGAAACAGGATACTGGGCTTGATGGACCTTGGTCTGACCCAGTATGGCATATCTTATGTTCTTATATGTTTTTTTGTTCCCTTGGACCAGTGAAGGTCCTTTCACCTGAGTCTCAGGGATATGCATTTAAGTAAAGGATGGTGGAAAGAGAGTGGGGAATCAAAAAAAACTGCAGTACATTAAGTATATATAAATAACAACCTTAAAAATAAGTATAGCACACAATGAAATATGCAGCGAAAACAGCGAACATACTTCAGTACTCTAGCAGGCGTGTTTACTGATGTGCGCTAGGAACAACAAAGAAGGCAAGACAGCAGATGCACCATGGAAGGACAATTTTATTTGATTTCCAAACCTAAGGTCATAAATCATAACTACATAGATAAGAAATAGCATAAGACTAGAGATTTAAAAAAAACAGTTGATTAAACGGTAATAACTCTGTTTAAAAATCTGTGTTAAATAGTTATATTAAAAAACACCAGAAATGCGGATTGCTAAATAAGAAGTATACCTAAAATTCTAAAAGGATCAAGAAGAATTCAATATATATTACCATTTACTCAACTAATGGTTTTTTTTATCTCCGGTCTTATGCTATTTATCATGTATGTAGTTTTATGATTTGCTGTATTACTTTTATTATCGTTTGTTTTTACATTTTGTTATTTTTACCTTTTAGAGGTCTTGTGCCCTGAAGAAGGCCCCCAGCTGAAACACGTGTCGGGCTGACTTCTGGTTTGGAAATCAAATAAAATTGTCCTTTGATGGTGCGTCTGCTGCCCTACCTCCTTTGTTGTTCCTGTTGTTTCTGCAGGAAGGGTGTTCCCCTTGTTTCATACTGATGTGCGCTAACCATTAGCACAGGTTTGCCACACAGTAAGCATGCCATGCTTACAACACAGGGCCCTGTGCTAAAAATCCCATGCTAAATGGGTAGTGTTTGATTGGGTGGGTTAAGAGCGGAACATGGGCATTGATTATGTATCATGGTTAGCTTGGGCCTTATGGGTGTGCACTAATAGCAGATGTTGCTGCTAGCACAATTGTGCTTAACACCATCTCAAAGGATGGTGATAGGAGTGCAAGTTCGAATCAAACCCTGATCTCTTGATCACCAGATCACTGCTCTAGCCACTAGGCTACCTCTCCACTCTGTATTTGTGTTTTCTGGCCACAAGGAGTCAGCAGCAATATTGGCAGCATGCCCAAAGTCAGTTGCCTCTCCAAATTTATTTTTCTTTCTTTGAATTTCCACTTTGAGCTCTGCTGATTTTTTTGCTTTCCTGCTAGTGCAAGTCTGATTGGAGGAGAGAGGGAGAATTAATTTTCAGTACAGGCAAGAGGAAGCAGTTTACATGCCACAGAATACCAGGCAGAAATTGGTATGTGTTTTGTGACGTCTGGTTTATTCTGGAATGATGTAAAAATGATGCGGCCTTTCCTTTGGTTTTGGGGTGGTGGGAAACTGGGGACTATGATTAACATTCTGCAATGTTTCAGACTGAGAATCCAGAAGGGACACGGATTGTACCAGAATGTTTTGAATGCAGCTGTGCCTCCTGCTAGGCTTCTGTCCTCTTGAGTATACTCGCATACTGGTATATCCAAATGAAGCCCTCTGTGAGGTCTTCTCTCTCTCCAGTTCATGCCTTATTAAAGTCCTGATCTGCACAAACTGGGTCCTTTAGAGACTAGAGAAGCTTTAAGCTGGAGACAGAAAATGGGTGTAACATTCCTGGACTTGAGCATTAAATGCAATTTAAAATTTATCTTTGACAATTTTAAACTTTTTAAAAGGGATTGTTATTTTGTGTGTACATCACTGAGCACTGTGGTTTATGCTTACATACTATGCCTTGACAGTATGTTGCACTTCAAGGAAAAACACCACCTCCTTACGCACTAAGAACAAAACCTGTGAAAAACAGAATTATAAATGGAAAATGTTTTAAGTCTTTGATCCTGTTTTTTGATGTAGCTGTTGAATAATCCTGTCTTCGCTCTATTATTGGATTTTGGCACAGATTTGTTTGTCTTGTTTGTGTAATCTCAAGGTAAAAAAAAACAAACCTTCTTTTCCTGCATAGTCTGATTTCCTTCTACCAATAAAATCTGCCACTGTAATGTGACTCTTTATATTGTGTGTTTATATTTTTATTTTTTTAAATATTTGTATTGGCACAACCTTAAGTTCTGTTCTAAAAGGTTGTTTCCAAACATAATGCGTTGCTGGTCGTTTTGGTATGTGATGAATGCATGCTGTATTCACGATATTCTGTCCTTAACTAGATGTGTAATGACCAATCAAATTATGTAATAAAATTTCTTCAAAAACACTTTTTTTGTTTTATTGGGGGAGGGGGAGAGGAAGGTTTAAAAACTTTTTTTTTACCTTAATAGTTTTTAAACTAGTTGCAACATAATGGCAACTATTTAAAGCAAAATACAGATAGGAAAGGAAAATATTTTTAAAAAGTTATGAAGTATAATTTGCCTAGGTTGTGCACTAGCAGTTCATTCTGAAGTAAAACTACAAAGAAGATTGTTTATTGTGTCCTCCTGGCATTTTTATAGTTGAGCAGAATGTTGGTAGTCTGTTTTGTGCAGGTTGCCAGTCTGGAATATTCTGTTAATGCTATAGATCAGCTCTCTCCTGGAGGCACACCTAGCCAGTTGAGTTTTCAGGATTACTGCAATACAGGCAACGTAGACTCCATATACTACCATAATTCACAACTTGGCAGAGGTGGAGTGAAAGCAGCTACAAGGAGCTAACTACATTGTAGAAACAAGGTGAAACAGGCTAGTGATGATGTCAGCATGATGCATATTCTTTTTATGTTGCAACATGTTAAGAACACACATACAAAAGTGCAGCTGTTGTATTAATTTTGGCTTTCCCATATAGACAAACTTCCCACTGTTATTGAAAATGTAAAGATGCCAGCTTCTCGCAAGTCTTTGCAATTATATGCGTGTTCCCCATTAAGCCTTTCTTTCCTCAAAGTACCACTTTTTTTTACTGGCAGAGAATCCCTGGAATAAGTTTCCCATACTCCTAGCCCTATCTGACTCCCCACTAAATAATCCCGTAGACATCAACTCTTTGTTTTCACTAGCTCTTCATTAATCCTATTATTTCCTGAGACACCATCTCCTTCCCCCAGCAGTGCCTTTCAAAGAATGCCCAGATCATATCTTATGTCTTGTCTATGCTCACCTCGTCGCAGTCTGATTCCTCTGCACCACTACCATTCTGCTTCTCATTCTGTGTTCTTCCAATCCAGTATGCTATGACCATATTTTAGATTTCTTTTGATTTCTAGAGTTTTACTTAATAGTTTTGTGAATGTTACTTGTCAGTAAAGCAATAGATGGTGGACATAATAGCAGATTAACACTACGGCAGAGCCATACCAAGGGCTGTGCGAGCGGTGATGGTGCATAGGACACAAGCACAGAAGAGGGCACTGATATCACTGTGCTTCCAAGGTCAAAAAGAGTGAGTTACTGAACATGGCTGTGTGGCAGGGGAACACCAGATTCATTAGATGCATAGGGCACATTTCTAGATTGGTGCATTGTATTCTAGTAAAATGTCAGTGGCTGCATATTTTTATATAAGTTAACTGTACAAAGTTATATTCAGTTGTGGAAAACAAAAGTGCTTCTCAAGGGGAAGGCTAGAGGGGAAGATGGATTACCGTGGGCTAAAGGAGGAGCTGGCCCCTGCATTGGCTAGGATCTTCATGGGGTCCTGCAGGGCCAATCTCTGTCCCAGCTCGATGGCACAGGCCAATTTAATAGTATGGCATAAGGAAGGGAGGTCCCAGGACCAGTGTGGGAGCTATCGGCCCATTGCCCTTATTAATAGTGATGCCAAGTTGTTTGTGAAGATACTGACACTGCTCCTGGAGCGGGTTCTTCCGACATTGGTTCATCCTGACCAGACTGGTTTTATAGGCGGCTGAGTAATATCAGATAATATTCGGAGGGCGATCAACCTGCTCCATTTTGTCAAGGTCCGATGGGATCCCATACTTTGTATAGTGCTTGATGCGGAAAAGGTTTTTGACAGGGTGGAATGGGGGTTATTTGCTCTGATGGAAAGGTTAGGGCTGGGCACTGGTTTTATCCAAGGAGTTTGGGTGCTTTATACTGCACTTCTGGCTCGCATATTGGTGAATGGGCAATGGTCAGAGGAATTTTGATTGCAGAGGGGACCAGGCAGGGATGTTGGCTATCCCCGATATTTTATTTATTTGGTTTTATACCACGCTATTCAAGATCAGCATGGTTTACAAGGTAATAACTTCATACAAGGAACAGTTTATGGTTCGCACTACTAATTAGAAGCTTTTGTGGCCTGGGTCTGACAAAACCGAGAGATACACCCTGTGGGAACGGGGGGAGGGGGATCATAAAATTTTGTTATATGCAGACAGACTAATTTTCATGACCCACCCTCATGAATACAACATCTCTCCAAGCGTGCTAATGTGTTACGAATCTTGATACTGTCTTAGCAACATACTCTGCTAGCACCCAAGTCAAATATCACATTGGGACTACACCTCCCTGCAAGCTGGCAGATACCACTTAAATACCCTTATATACCGACACACTAATTATTCATCACACAACCTTTTGTACACTGCCCAAGCAGAATTATCTGTTTGATCCTTGTTCAATTATCCGATTGTATAATCATTACATCCTGAGTAATAACTGTGCACAAATTAGAACAAATACAGGATGCAATGGAACCTAAAATAACTATGTATGCATTAATCCTCATACTCATATTTTCTCAAATACTTTCAAACCTCGGTTTTCATTTGCCCCGGTTTTCATACATCGCTTCGGTTTTCAATGTCTTTTGACTGAGATTTTGTCCCGGTTCTCGTACATCGCCTCGGTTTTCGTAAAGTACAGTACTGTAAATACATACACCCTCGTGCTGCACACCATTCTGTATACACTGCCAGAACGCCTGCCCGGTCCCGGCAGTACTGCCCCCCGGACTCACCGATCGCCAGCGTGATGAGAAGCAAAAGCCAGCTGAGCACGTAAATGAAACACATCCTCGAGCCTGGTCAGAGTCAGAGGCGCAAGGATTGCGCAGAGAGGAAGGCCCCGATCTCGTCCACCGCCTGCCCGTTCTCTGGAGCACCCCCTCAGGCTCGGAGGTAGCAGGGAAGAAAAGCTGTCAACGTAAGCAGGAAATGTTGCATGAATGTGGGAGGCAGTTCTTTCTCTTGCATGGTACGTCTGAAGCTATATCATTAAGATTTTCTGCCATTCTGAAGCATTGAGCAGATAATGTAAAGGTATTTTAATGGGCTGAATCCAATATGATTCCGAAGAGAGCTGGGCACAGCAGCTTGTCAGGGGTGGCTAAGGCCAGATGTTAACATACTGTACTGTACAGTACTGAACTTAGCTTGCTTTCAGTGATGTTAAATGTTCATTTATCCATTTCATTAGTCATTTATATTTATTTCTCATTGTTTTCTGTATGTAAAAATATAGTTATTCTCTATAAAATGTATTTTTGTGAATATTTTTGGGTGTCTGGAACGGATTAATTGGATTTACATTATTTCTTATGGGAAATATTGCTTCAGTTTTCATACGTTTCGGTTTTAGTCAGACTTTTTCGAACGGATTAATCATGAAAACCGAGGTTTGACTGTACTTAAAACCACCTCCACCTCAGATGATCCTTACCAACCTTTCCTCATCCCTACCCTAAACTACCATCCAAGACAAAACTGACACCTTTTGCCTCATAAATATCAACCCTCTAAAAAGCACGATCCAAACCAGTACGGGTCAAATCACAGACTAGTATACATAAATACTTTACCAAGCACACTCCTAAACAGTACACTTTTATCTATTCCACAGTACTACCTTTTAACTTTCGAAAGGGAGACTATGATAAAATGAGGAAAATAGTTAAGAAAAAACTAAAAGGAGCAGTTGCAAAGGTTAAAGACCTACAACAAGCTTGGGTGTTGTTGAAAACGACTGTCTTGGAAGCCCAGACCTGCTGTATTCCACGCTTTAAGAAAAGTGGAAGGAAGTCCAAAAAGCTGCCAGCATGGTAAAAAGGTGAGGTCAGAGAGGCTGCTGTTGCCAAAAAAAAGCATCTTTCAAGAAATGGAAAAAAGAGCCAAACGACAAAACCTGAAAACAGCACAAGCACTGGCAGGTCAAATGCAAGGCATTGATAAGGCAGGCAAAGGGAGAATTTGAGAAGAAGCTTGCTGCGGAAGCAAATCGCAAAATAAATACTTTTTCAAGTACATTCATAGCAAAAAACCTGTGAGAGAGTCAGTTGGTCCATTAGATTATAGAGGGGTTAAAGGGGCATTAAGAGGCGACAAGGCGATAGCGGAGAGACTGAATGAATTCTTTGCTTCGGTCTTTACTGAGGAAGATGTAGGGATGTTACCCATGACTGAAGTGGTATTTAAAGGTGCGGAAGAATTGAAGGAAATATCGATACATCAGGAAGATGTATTACAAGTATTAGATAAACTGAAGAGTAGCAAATCACCTGGGCCGGATGGTATACATCCAAGGGTGTTGAAAGAACTGAAATATGAGATTGCAGACCTGCTATTAGTAATCTGTGATCTATCATTAATATCATCTGTAATACCTGAAGACTGGAGGATCGTCAATGTAATGCCAATTTTTAAAAAGGGTTCCAGGGGTGATCCGGGAAACTACAGACCGGTGAGCCTGACTTCAGTACTGGGAAAAATAGTAGAAACCATCATAAAGAACAAAATTACTCAGCATGTAGATAGTCATGGCCTAATGGGAGACAGCCAACATGGCTTTAGACAAGGAAAATCTTGTCTTACTAATCTGTTATGTTTTTTTGAAGGTGTGAATAAACAGGTGGACAAAGGTGAGTCGGTTGATATAGTGTATCTGGACTTTCAGAAAGCCTTTGACAAGGTCCCTCATCAGAGACCTTTGGCAAAACTAAAGAGTCATGGGATAGGAGGCAGCGTACTATTGTGGATCAGGAACTGGTTAAAAGATAGAAAGCAGAGGGTAGGGCTAAATGGCCAATTTTCCCAATGGAGAAAGGTGAATAGTGGTGTACCCCAGGGATCTGTGCTGGGTCCGCTGCTTTTTGACATATTCATAAATGACCTGGAAAAGGGAATAACGAGTAATGTTATTAAATTTGCAGATGACACAAATCTATTTAAAGTTGTTAAAAACCCAAGAGGATTGTGGAAAATTGCAAGAGGATCTTGATAAATTGGAAGACTGGGCATCAAAATGGCAGATGAAATTTAATGTGGACAAGTGCAAAGTTATGCACCTAGGGAAGAACAAGCCAAACTATGGTTACAAGATGCAAGGTTCCACATTAGGAACCACCACCCAGGAAAACGATTTAGGCGTCATTGTGGATAACATGTTAAAACCCTCGGCCCAGTGTGCAGCGGGGGCCAAGAGAGCAAATAGAATGCTAGGTATCATAAGGAAAGGAATGGAAAATAAAACAAGATATTATAATGCCTCTATATCATTCCATGGTGAGACCGCACCTTGAATATTGTGTGCAATTCTGGTCGCCGTATCTTAGCGTTATTAGAAAAGGTTCAGAGAAGAGCCACCAAAATGGTAAAGGGGATGGAAGGATACTCCTATGAAGAAAGGCTAAAAAGGTTAGAGCTCTTTAACCTGGAAAAGAGACAGCTGAGGGGATATATGATTGAAGTCTATAAATTAATGAACAGAGTGGAACGGATAAACGTAGATCGATTGTTTATGTTATTAGAATATAGAAAGACTAGGGGACATGCAATGAAGCTACAGGGTAAACTATTTAAGACTAATAAAAGAAAATATTTCTTCACTCAACTTGTAATCAAACTCTGGAATTTGTTACCGGAGGATGTAGTAAAGGCTGTTAGTGTAGCTGGGTTTAAAAAAGGTTTGGACAAGTTCCTGGAGGAAAGTCCATAAACCATTATTAAGAAGGGACCCAGGATATCAATGCTTGACTCAGTACAAGCATTGTGGAACCTGTGTCTTTTGGGGAAACTGCTAGGTACGTAAGACCTAGATTGGCCACTGTTGAAAAGAGGATACTGGGCTTGGTGGACCTTGGTCTGACCCAGTACGGCATATCTTATGTTCTAAGATTTATTCTAATTAATATGAGATCCATAAGAAACAAAATCCCACTCATCCATGATATCTTAGGTATCACAGAAACCTGGCTCTCTGACATGGACAATGTCCTCATTAACCAACTAAAAGTCCAAGGATATAGCCTCTCTAACTGCATCAGAGTCCATAAAAGAGGTGCAATTACTAAAGAAAAACTAAGTTTCCCCCACCATATGCAGCAACCATGATGGTATAGACCTTCTCAATGTTGAAAACATTAACATAGCAATATACCTTCTATACAGACCGCCCACCCCCAATCACCAGAACATTACAGCAATCTTCGAATCCGCCTGCTCCTCTCCATTAAGGAAGCCTCATATAATCCTAGGAGATTTCAACCTTTCGTCCCCCCCGCACACTCAAATAAATGTATTCCTGGACTCAATGGATGAGATGGGTTATCAGCAAATAATACAGCATCCCTCCCATAGCAAGAGAAATATACTAGACCTGGTTTTCCTCCCAAAACAAACAACTGAACACTCAACTCACACCCCCTCCCCAAATTTCACAGATCCCTTGGTCAGACCACTCTCTAATCCGCTTCACCTATTCCTTACCATCCCCCGCCATCATCTAACCTACATCTTAAATCACGATTCATACCCTTTGATAGAGATGCCTTCATAAATTCCATCATAACATAACTGGATTCCTCCTCAAATAACCTTGATGATTTGCTATCAAATTGGAATTCATCAATTGCTACAGCAGCAAAACCAACAGCCAAATCATTGAAACCTCCTTGCAAACATTCTGAAAAATGGTTTACAGCTGAATTAATCAAAATGAAAAAAGATCTCAGGGAAATAGAATGCAAATGGAGATTGAAAAAGACCACAGACAACAAAACCCTCTACATGACAACGCTCAACAACTACAAAGAAGCAATAAACAACGCAAAAAGAGCCTATCACACAAAAGTTCCAAATAAAGCCGTTAACCAGCCAAGAGAGCTCTTCGAAATAGTCAAATCAATATCCAAATCCCCACAAGATGACTCCTCTAAGCTATCTATTCAACCCCAAATCCTAGCAGACTACTATGCCAACAAGCTAAAACAAAAGGATCCCTTAAGTTCACCCCCCCTTGACAATGCTCACAGCTAATACCAATAGCAATCTTTCCACATCTTAGACTGCAGTCATAATCACAAAAATCAATACTACCACCTTCCCCCTAGATCCCTGCCAAATTGCTTGGATCAAACTGACAAAAACGGAAATTGCCCCGTCTTATTGAACATAATCAACCAATCTCTACAACAAGGTATAATGACAAACACACTCAAGCTGTCCACAATCCGTCTCATCCTAAAGAACAAAAACCTTAACAAGGATGAACCATCCTCCTATAGGCCAATAGCTAGTATACCGCTCGTAGCCAAAGTTGTTGAAAAAGTGGCCCAGAGACAGCTCCAAGATTTCATAGATTCATCTGCTCTGCTAGACAAATAACACAGGTACACTACCAAAAAACTGCCTCCAGTTTTGCAACTGATTCCTATAGATTTTGGGGTGCTGAATCCAGGAAAAATAGCCAAAATGTTTCATCACGTCACGTTTTCTTGCAAAATTAGATTTCTTACCCATATAAGGAATGTTCACATAATTTCTTTTTAGCCGACTGCAGTTTATTTTCTTGGCCCAAAATAGAGATTGTAATGGTTAACTAACTAGAAACACTCCCTCATGATATTTTAGAGTGTTTTGTATTCATTTTATACATTAACAGGACAATTGGGAGGCGGGGGGCTAAATCCAGTACTTGCGCTGGCGCATGTTCTTTCCTGTTCGCCTCGCCTCGTTCGCTCGCTCAAACACGGTGGTTGCGACATGAACGTTCCTGTCAAATTTCAGTTTCTTGCAAGTTCATTATTACCTTTTGTTTGCTCAGTCGTAATCCAGCTTTATTCCGAAGTGGTTCACTACAGTTGTAGTTTGCAGTGCTGTGTATTTGTGATGGCTCACAGAACCAGAGGTTGCGTCAACTCTCCGGACAGTTTTTGTTTCATTTGTGGGGAATATACCGTGAAAAAGCGGCAGAGGAACATTTCTGCATTTATTAAAAAAGTATATTTCGCCTGTTTCGGTTTGAAGTTAGGCGATCAAGACAAACCGTGGGCTCCTCACAAAGTGTGCAAGACATGTGAGGAAGATCTACGCTTATGGATGAAAGGTAAAAAACAAGCATTTCGTTTCGGAATACCTATGATGTGGCGTGAACAAAGAGACCACAGCAGTGACTGCTATTTTTGCTCTTGCATTGTGAAGGGATACAACTTAAAAAATAACGTAATAAGTTACCCCAACCTTCCCTCAGCAATTAGGCCTATGCCTCATAGCAACGAAGTACCTGTGCCTGAACCACCAAAATCTTTGGATTATATTTGTGTGGACGGTTCTGATCATGATGAGACTCATCAGATGGCTTTTCCCGATGAGTCCAGTACTTCCGAGTTTGAAACTGAACCAGATCCGAAACCTGAACTTTTCTCTCAAGCTGAATTGAATGATTTAGTCCGGGATTTAGGACTCCCAAAAGATGCTGCCCAACTGCTAGGTTCTCGGCTTAAACAGCAAAATCTATTGTCACCAGGAACAACTTTTTATTGGTACCGCAACCGCGAGACACAATTTTTGAAGTATTTCAGCAAAGAGGAAGATTTGGTATTTTGCAACGATATATACGGAGTGATGGAAAAGTTTAAACTCAAGTATGATCCTGCTGAATGGCGGCTGTTCATTGATTCGTCAAAAGACAGCATAAAAGGTGTTCTTCTTCATAATGGCAACACATTCGCTTCAGTTCCTATTGCTCACTCTGTTATTCTCCAAGAAAAATACGAGAATTTGGCCCTGATTCTTCAGAAGATTCGTTATGATGAGCATAAGTGGATGATTTGTGGAGACTTTAAAATTCTATCCATGCTATTAGGGCAGCAATCCGGTTTCACCAAATATCCCTGCTTCCTTTGCTTGTGGGATAGCCGGGCCCGCGACCTACACTGGGGAAAAAAGACTGGCCAATTCGGGAGTATTTGAGACCCGGTGAGAAAAATGTTCTTCATGATAGCTTGGTACCTCGTGATAAAATTCTATTACCACCTCTCCACATTAAGTTGGGTCTCATTAAGCAATTCATCAAGTCCCTTCCAAAAGATGGTGAGTGCTTTCGGTACCTTTGCTCAAAGTTCCCCCGACTTTCTGAAGCAAAGCTAAAGGAAGGAGTGTTTGTTGGCCCTGATATAAGGAAACTCATTTCAGATGGAGCATTCGCTGAAACGATGTCTGAGAAGGAAAAAGAAGCCTGGGATTCCTTCAAGGATGTTGTTCTCAAATTCTTGGGGAACAGGCGGGATGAGAACTATAAGGATATTGTTGCCAGGATGCTCAATGCCTTCAAAGAACAAGGCTGTAACATGAGCCTGAAAGTCCATTTCTTGCACTCCCATGTGAACTACTTTTCCGAAAACGTGGGGGCGTACAGTGAAGAACAAGGTGAAAGGTTTCACCAGGACATCAAGGACGCAGAGAGAAGGTACCAAGGAAGATGGAACACCACTATGATGGCTGATTTCTGCTGGTTGCTGCTGCGGGAAACCCCAGATGAAAAATACGCCAAGCAGCCACCAAGAGAAGCATTCGGGGGAAGAAGAAACGGGCCCACCAGGAGATTGATTGACCCAAGAATGACTTTAAAATCTAAACTGTGTTGACAAATATCGTGTTTTTACTAAACTTTGAAATAAAAATTTGCTAGTTATTACCACAGTGTCGGATCTCATTTATTAGAATTTTATTTTCACACCATCGGGTGTTTGTCTTCATGTATTGCAATGGTGCGGTTTGCGTTTTCTATTCTTACATACATACCTGTACAACATTTTTTGCACATTTCTTTGCTTTGCTTTGCTTTGTGTCTAACCTCGCTCTTATATGCTCAATGTTTGTGCACATGTATGTGGCTGTTTTAAGTGCAGACAATTTTGCTACCATCACAGTGTCTTTTGTTGACATTACTCTATTCTTATGTGCTGCCTTGTTACAATTTTCTTTATTCTTATTTGAATAACTACTAAACAATTAGTATAAAGAATTCATCCAAGAAACTTTTATCTCGATCGCACTCAATCTGAAACGTTCACCTCAAACTGCTAACCCAATGTAGCAAAAAATCTGTACGTGATGGAGCAAATTGGTTACCAGATTTGGATTCAGCGCACCAAAAAACGTAAAAATCAATCGAAACATTAGAGGCAGTTTAAAAAAATTTTTTTTTAGTGTACCTGTGTAATCAGTATGGATTCCGTCCTTTCCATGGGGTCGAAATGGTCCTATTAGCATTAGTTGACACCCTTATCCGGGGGATGATAACGCTAAACAAACATTTATCCTCATATCCCTGGACATCACATTCGTGTTCAACAATGTGAACCACAATACCCTCCTCTCTAGACTTAAGCATATAGGCATAAAAAGACAAGCCCTCAAATGGTTCAAATCATATATTACCAACAGATTCCAATATGTACAAATTGAACACAAATCCTTTGCAACTTTCCCTCAACAGGCAATACCCAAAGGTTCTGCACTTTCCGCCCTATTGTTCAGGTTATACATACAACTGATTTGCTCCATATTTAAAAAACACAAATTAAATTACCATATATACGCAGACGATATTATGGTGTACTCCCCCGTGGACATACATAACCCCTCCTCTGACAAGTTAACATCCTGCCTAAATGAAACAGAAAACTGGCTCCAATCAATTAACATGAGCATCAACTACAAGAAAACGGAAGCCTTGATCACATCAAGGAACCCAAACTTCACCCCACCACAGACAATCTGTTTACAAAACACATCCATGCCAGTATGAGGTAATGCAATGCAATGCAATGCGTGCCTTCGAGTCATTCCTGACTCCTGACGACCCAGAAGCTCCTGGGTTTTCTTGGCAGTGTCACCAGAAGTAGATTGCCAGGCCTTTCTTCCAAGGCAATGGAGGGTTAAGTAACTTGCCCAAGGCCACAAGGAGTGCTAGTGGGAATCGAACCCTGGTTACCAAGCCAGTGTTCTAACCACTAGGCTACTCCTCCACTCCAGTATGAGGTAAACACGAGGTAAAATACCTAGGTGTCATTCTAGACAAAACACTCAGCATGGTACCCCACTTAAAACAAATATCCAGAACCATATTCTTTAAATTAAGGATCATCCAACACCTTAGACCCCTTATTGACTTTAAGGACTTTAGAACAGTAGTCCAAGCAGTCATCACACCTCACTTAGATTATTGTAACAGTCTATTACATGGATTAACCAAAAAGAATCTAAGTATTCTACAAATGGCCCAAAACATCACAGCCAGAATCATATTCAAAGCAAGACTGTCAAACCACATCACACCCATTCTGTATGAACTCCATTGGCTCCCAATGGCCATTAGCGTAAAATATAGTCATAATGCCACCTTCAAGCTAATTAACAACTTATCCCCATCTCACCTCTCATCTTTAATCTACCTCCAATTAGACAACAGATCCAGGAGAAGAATCAACCAGAAAATACTCATAGTTCCTCCCGCAGTCTGGAAAACTAAACAAATTACGAGTAATAGGGCTTTCACATATATAGCCCCCATGTATTGAAACTCTCTCCCAGAATCCTTAAGAATAATCAAGGACCTCCAAACTTTCTGAACAGAGTTTAAAACATAGCTTTTCATTGAACATTACAGCGACCATATCCCCCAAAACACCCCTACCATATTCACCATCCCCAACTACTAACCTCTCCCCTCATTCCCTGCTCACACTCTGCCCCTCTCCCAAGTAACACGAACACAAATAGACTCAAGATATATACTGTTGAATATAAATTACAATCATCCCATACAAGCAACGTCTTCTCAATTGTATTGTAAATGTATGTAGTTGATGTAAATAGTTAATTATTATTACAATTTACTCACATATTCCATGTAAATGTTTTAATTCATTCATATTGTTCCATGTAAAAGTTTTGTTACAATGTAAACCACCCCTGATCTTTGGATGGGGTGGTATAGAAAAATGTTTCAAATGAAATAGATAAATAGATTCTGGTGCTGATGGTGCAAATCGATGCATTTTCCCAGGTGTCCGGCTTCAAAATAAATTTTAATAAAACTGAGGCCCTGGCATTGAGGGGGCTTAAGAGCACAGAGTTCCGACTTTCCCTTCCATTGGGAGGAGGAGGCACTCAATTATCTGAGGGTCCAGATTTCTCCAGACCTTAAGGAGCTTTTTCTCTTAATTACATAGAAACATGTATTTACCACTCTCTCCGTTAAGAAACATTTCCGCATATTACTCTTGAGTCTATCCCCTTTCATCCTCATCCTATGTCCCCTCGTAGCAGAGCTTGCTTTCAATCGAAAGAGGCGCTCCTCCTGTGCATTTAGGAGGTATTTAAACATCTCAATCATATCACCTCTATCCCGCCTTTCCTCTAAAGCAGGGGTTCTCAACCCTGTCCTCGGGACCCACCTAGCCAGTCGGGTTTTCAGGATAACCACAATGAATATGCATGGGAGAGATTTGCATATAATGGAGGCAGTGTATGCAAATCTCACTCATACATATTCATTGTAGTTATCCTGAAAACCCGACTGGCTGGGTGGGTCCCGAGGACAGGGTTGAGAACCCCTGCTCTAAAGTATACATATTAAGCTCCTTAAGTCTGTCCTCATATGCTTTATAACGAAAACCACTAACCATTTCAGTAGCAACCCTCTGCACTGACTCCAACCTGCTTATATCCTTTTGAAAGTGTGGTCTCCAGAATTGCACACAATACTCTAAATGAGGTCGCACCAAAGACTTACATAGAGTCACTATCACCTCCTTTCTTCTGCTGGCCATTCCTCTCCCTACGCACCCAAGCATCCTTCTAGCTTTCGCCATTGCCTTTTTACCTGTTTATCTACTTTAAAATCATCAGACACAATCAAACCTAGATCCCGCTCTTCTTCTGTGGACAGAAGTACTTCACCCTCTATACAATATTGCTCCCTTGGATTGCTGCAGCCCAAATTCATGACCTTGCATTTTTTAACATTAAATCTCAGCTGCCAAATTCTAGACTATTCTTCAAGCTTAGCTAGATCCCTCCTCATGTTATCTACACCTTCCTGGGTGTCTACTCTATTGCAGATTTTGGTATCATCTGCAAAGAGGCAAATCTTACCCGACAGCCTGTCTGCAATATTACTAACAAAGATGTTAAAAAGAATCGGACCAAGTACAGATCCCTGGGGCACACCTCCTCCTTCTCTGAGTGAGCTCCATTTACTTGTACCCGTTGCCGCCTCCCACTCAACCAATTTCTAACCCAAGCAGTAACTTTAGGGTCCATCTCTAGGGTGCTCAGTTTGTTTATAAATCGCCTGTGCAGAACGGTGTCAAAGGCTTTACTGAAATCTAAATACACCACATCTAGGGCTCTCTCTCGGTCCAACTCCCTGGTCACCCAGTCAAAGAAATCAATCAGATTTGTCTGATAAGACCTGCCTCTGGTGAATCCATGCTACCTCCGATCCGGTAATCCGTTGGACTCAGAAACCTCACTGTTTTCTCTTTCAGCAGCATTTCCAATAATTTACTCATCACAGAGTTTAGACTAACCGGCTTTAGTTTTCAACCACATCCTTACTTTCGCTTTTGTGTAAAGGGACCACATGTGCCTCTCTCCATTCCTCAGGCACCACTCCTGACTCCAAAGAGGCATTGAAAAGATCGGTCAGTGGAGCTGCTAGAACGTCCCCAAGTTCCCTCAGTATTCTCGGGTGTATCTCATCTGGTGCCATTGTGTTGTCTAAGTTTAGCTAGTTCCTCATGAGCACAGTCTTCTGAAAATCGTTCAAGTTGCCCCTCACTTCTCTTCCTATTTGTGGATGTTTTCTGAGATCCTGCTCCTGCTTCTTCATCTGTAAACACAGAACAGAAATATTAAACAATTCTGCTTTACCCTCAACAGATTCTACATATTCCTCCCCTTCACCCTTGAGTCTGACAATACCACTTTTGCCCTTCCTCTTCTCACCAACATATCTGAAAAATAGAAATTACACTTACCTGGTAATTGTTCCTTGAGGAACTCCAGTTCAGTCCTCCACCTCTAGGTTGTGCACCTCCTCCTGCAGCATGGAGACTGGACAAGTCAAATTCATGACATCACTGGATATATACTGCTGGTGTTCTCCCATCATCCCCCAGTGAACTATTGATAAAGCAGACTCAAAGGAGCAACAAATATGTAACGAAAGAATTAATTACAACTCTAAACTTAACCTTTAACTTTTAAAACTAAAATCCCCTAAAATAAAGGGAAAAGCAATAAGCTCTTTCTTGCCCTTGTCCTCTTCCCCCCAGATCAGAGCAAGACAGCCAGAAATATGGAAGGAAGACCAAAGGAGGTCAGAGAAAGAAAAGATACAACCGCGATCACCGGCGTATCAAACATATAACTCTCTCAGTGACCGAAGACCCTCCTCAAACTGAAAAACCACGTCTGAATAGCTCATCCCCGGGTGGGATTGAGGACTGAACTGGAGTTCCTCAAGGAACAACAATGACCAGGTAAGTGTAATTTCTATTTCCTTATCGTTCCTCCAGTTCAGTCCTCCACCTCTGGGATGTAGCAGAGCAGTAATCCTTGGGAGGGACCTATCCATCCGGGTGTCACTCACCTCCTGAACATCCAGACAATAGTACTTACGGAGGAACGACCATGTCGCCGCTCTGTGAATCACCACCGACAGGACCAAACTACGCTCCACCCAGGAAGTCGCGTGCACTCTAGGAGAGAGAGTCCGCAGTCCCCTAGGCGCCTGATGTCCATGCCAGAGGTATGCAGATGCTATTGCCTCCCAGATCCAACTGGATATTGAAGCTTTGGCTGCCACTTCACCTTTCCGCGGAACCCCAAAAGGACAAACGATCCGATTTTCGGAAGGCCTCCGATACTTCTAGGTATGGACGCAGAGCCCGATTTACGTCCAACCGACGCAGACTGCAAAATGATGCACCCTCCTCCGAGGATCCCGGAACTGGGAACGAAATCGACTGAGTCATGAGAAAGAAAACTACTTTGGGCCAAAAGGACGGAACTGTCCACAAAACCAACTCTTTTTTTTTTTTTTCCTAGGAAAGGACAAAAAACAGTTCTAGCCCATATCAGGCCTGCAAACTCAAAACTCGGCGAGCCAAACAAATAGCCACTGGAGCATTGATTCTAACCTCAAATCCTAGACCGAAACCTGAAACAAGAACTTGAAAGGTTCTCTAGTCACTGCCCGCAGGCCAAAATTGAGATTCCAGGAATCGATCCACCTGAGACATACAAAGAGGACCCCGGGACAACAGATTCACCGTTGTGGGAAATCGCCAAGGCTTCCCGTCCAGCAGCCTGACCAGGACGGCACCCCACGGACGCCTCGGCCAATCTGGTGCCACCAACACTACTCTCCCCTGATACGCCTCGAAGCGCTGAATCACTCGCCCTATGAGCACCCGGGGGAACGACAAAGAGAAGGCCAGGCGATGACCAAGGTTGCATCAGCCGATTGCTTGGTCTTCTTTGGAATGATAAACTATATATGCTATTAAAACAAGTCGTTCACTACTAACTCAAATGGACGTATAGAAAATACTTGAACTTTAACTTGAACTTCGACTAAATCAAAAATACTTAGCAAACTTAACTCAATTATGAAACAAGGTCTCAGACTTATTCGGCATAACTTTCCGACTCACGTCCTGGAAAGTAATATGCCTTATCGCATCAATGACCTTATAGAGATTCACAACGGGTGAGCCAGTCCTATATTGCAACGTTAACAAACTGTAATGTTCAACTCCTTAGATATTCCAATGATCACATCACTGGACTCCTTCATTGTGCTCAGACTACTTTCGATCCCGACGCTTGCCTCAGGTACCAATCCCGCGTTTCACATCTATGGTTCCTCAGGGGATCCTGTATCTATTTTCATTATAGTGCTGCATAAAAACAAAACAATTTTTATTATAGTCAAACCACTAATTCTCCATACTCCTAAAATGCCCTAAATTTAAAAAACCTTCCTACCACCGACGAAAAAGCTGGTCAAGTTCTTACCGCAAATGCTGCCAACGTTCAACCTTTAAAACACGACCCGCTTCTTCAAATATTTTCTCAATCTTCTTCTCGGGCCGAGAGAAACGCCGCGCATGCGGAATATAGCAGCCATCCGCCATATTTAAAACCCCACTGATCGCATCGTGCCGGGTAGCTCCACCCATCCCTCCTCCCATCACAGGGATATCA
Organism: Ichthyophis bannanicus; assembly: GCA_033557465.1. Taxonomy (NCBI): domain Eukaryota; kingdom Metazoa; phylum Chordata; class Amphibia; order Gymnophiona; family Ichthyophiidae; genus Ichthyophis; species Ichthyophis bannanicus. The sequence continues at coordinate 673,881,619 of CM066032.1, read as the reverse complement.
ATGCTATAGCTCTCACTCTATGATAATTATACTCAGAACTCTAAAAATACTATCACTCGAATGATCCAGAGAACAGTTGCGATCAAGGAAACATTCCATACCCCCACATATAATAGCCCTCAAAACAAATTCTCATGGGCACATTTCTCTGTCATGGCTCTGCTGAACGGTCATCATAAGCCACCATCTCGTCCACTCAAGGAAACAAAGATCATTCAAGAACTTACAATCATATTCCTCTCAATATCACTATGGAGCTTTACAAGCAAGCTGTCCAGTCTATCCCTACATTAAGACCATGGGGCTCAACTGTATTCAATTTAAAAATCCATCGTTGTTCCGCAGTAATCAACTCGGTGTCAAGGGTTCTATCACCGCGCCCCTTATTTACCTGATCTATACACAGACAACGGAGGTCTTTAAATTCATGTCCCATAAGTAAGCAATGCCGAACAATCGGAGCCTCTTTCACTTTGTTTCAACCTGCTTTTGTGCTCCCTCAGCCTTGTTCTAAAAAGACGTGTAGTTTTACCTATATAGGCCAACCCACAAGGGCACAAAATCACATAAACGACATTACTAGAGACACATGTAGTAGCAAATTTCAAGGAAACTGTCTGTCCTGCATAATGGAATTCTGAAGCTGTCAAAGTAATGTCACACATTTCACAAGCTCCACAGGCTTGATGACCCTTCTCAACTAATAGTGTAGGAACTACCAATGGGCCAACCTCTGCAGGACTCAACCTTTCCTTTAGATTATGATCCCTCTGCCAGACACAACGGACTTTTTTGTCCGTTAGCCCTGGAACTGCTGTCAAAACGTTGCCATGTTTTTTAATCACTCATTGGATAGCCGTGCTTAGGGGGGAATACTTGGTGATTAAGTTCACATTAACTGAATCAAAATCATGTCCCTCAGGCACGAACATCTTCATCAATAATAAGCTTCTACGATTATATAATGCTCTGTGATATGCTCGATGTACTATTTTCCTAGGGTACCCCCTCTCCAAAAAATGCCTGCAAAGCTGTTTAGACTTGTGCTTATAGTCACTCCGGTCAGAACAATTTCTCCTAAATCGTAAAAACTGAGAAAAAGGGAGACTCTCTTTCAACCGTTGGGGGTGCATGCTCTTAAATGCAAAAAAGTGTTTGTCAGTTGGCTTTCTATAGACTGAAGTCTCCCACCCATCATAGCCCCGGGTAACCTGAATATCTAAATACGCAAGGGTGTCTCTATGGTGGGTGTGGGTAAATCTTATATTGGGATCAAGCCGGTTAATCCACTCTACAAATGCTAATAAAGTATTTTCTGTTCCCTTCCACAAGAGAAAACCATCATCTATATAGCGTCGCCATTCTAAAATATTAGGGGCATACTTAGAAGAGGCCATCCATTGATGTTCAAAATGTCCCATATAAAAATTGGCCACTGACGGGGCGCATGTAGCGCCCATGGCTACCCCTGATATTTGTTGGTAGAGTATCCCTTGAAAAGTGAAATAATTATGGGAAATTGCCAGACGAGCGAGACTCAACAAAAAATATAGAGGTCGTTAGGAGGGAATTGATACGGTGCGGTGACGTTTCGGAGGAGAAACGATGGATTTTTAAATTGAATACAGTTGAGCCCCATGGTCTTAATGTAGGGATAGACTGGACAGCTTGCTTGTAAAGCTCCATAGTGATATTGAGAGGAATATGATTGTAAGTTCTTGAATGATCTTTGTTTCCTTGAGTGGACGAGATGGTGGCTTATGATGACCGTTCAGCAGAGCCATGACAGAGAAATGTGCCCATGAGAATTTGTTTTGAGGGCTATTATATGTGGGGGTATGGAATGTTTCCTTGATCGCAACTGTTCTCTGGATCATTCGAGTGAGTGTTTTTAGAGTTCTGAGTATAATTATCATAGAGTGAGAGCTAAAGCATTGATATCCCTGTGATGGGAGGAGGGATGGGTGGAGCTACCCGGCACGATGCGATCAGTGGGGTTTTAAATATGGAGGATGGCTGCTATATTCCACATGCGCGGCGTTTTTCTTGGCCCGAGAAGAAGATTGAGAAAATATTTGAAGAAGCGGGTCGTGTTTTAAAGGTTGAACGTTGGCAGCATTTGCGGTAAGAATTTGACCGGCTTTTTCGTCGGTGGTAGGAAGGTTTTTTAAATTTAGGGCATTTTAGGAGTATGGAGAATTAGTGGTTTGACTATAATAAAAATTGTTTTGTTTTTATGCAGCACTATAATGAAAATAGATACAGGATCCCCTGAGGAACCATAGATGTGAAACGCGGGATTGGTACCTGAGGCAAGCGTTGGGATCGAAAGTAGTCTGAGCACAATGAAGGAGTCCAGTCATGTGATCATTGGAATATCTAAGGAGTTGAACATTACAGTTTGTTAACGTTGCAATATAGGACTGGCTCACCCGTTGTGAATCTCTATAAGGTCATTGATGCGATAAGGCATATTACTTTCCAGGATGTGAGTCGGAAAGTTATGCCGAATAAGTCTGAGACCTTGTTTCATAATTGTTAAGTTTGCTAAGTATTTTTGATTTAGTCGAAATTAAAGTTCAAGTATTTTCTATACGTCCATTTGAGTTAGTAGTGAACGACTTGTTTTAATAGCATATACAAGGTTGCATCAGGGCATCGACGTCCTCTGACATCCTTTCTCGTCTTCTGCTGTAAAAACGATTTGCCTTGGTCGCATGAAGGTTGCCATGAGATCCATGAGCGGGGAACCCCACCTAATGACTATCTGTGCGAAGACTTCCGGATAAAGCTCCCACTCTCCGGCCTCCACTCGGACTCCTGTGAGAAAATCCGCCAACACATTTTTTTGTTTCTGCAATGTGTGCCGCCCAAAAGCGCCTGCAGTTGAGGCTCCACCAAGATGAGCAAAGTCTCTGATTCCTCTTCTATGGCCGCACTGCCTGTCCCCCTTTGCCGGTTAGGTAAGCCACTGTTGCGGAAATGTCGGACAGCACTCGCCCTGCCTGGTCCTTCACCTCGTATTCGAACGCTTGAATCACCAGAGCAACAGCCCTCAGCTCCAAATGGTTGATCGACCAATGGGCCTCCTGTTCACTCCCAACACCATGTGCGCAAAGCTCCTCGCAATAATCTCCCCAGCTTGCGAGACTCGCATCCGTCAACCTCAGGAGCCACTGCGGATGTTCCAGCGGCATGCCCGCTGCAAGATCTCCTGGGACTAGTCTCCAGTGAAGGATCACCTGACTTGCACGGAACATGGGAGACGTTTGTCCAGATAAACGTGCGACCCTCGTCATAATAAGGATCTTTGTGAGGGATGCATGCGAGCTGGCCCACGGAACTACCTCCAGAGTCGCAGCCCTTGTCCCGAGTAGTCGAAGATAGCTCCCAGCCAACGGCACCAGATCCGCCCGAAACTGCATACTAGCTGTTGAAGGGCCTGACCTCTCCGCTCCAGCAGAAACACTGTTCCCCATAGGGGAACCGTACCCCCAAGTCGAACCGTACCCCCCAAGTACTCTAGGACTTGAGACGAACTAAACGACCTTTGACTGCCTTGACTACCCAGCCGAGAGCCTGAAGAAATTTTACTACTTTGTTCGCCACCCGGACACTCTCGGCCCTGGACTTTGGTCGAATCAGCCAATCATCGAGGCAAGGGTGAGCTAGAATTCCTTCTTTCCGCACAGCTGCCGCAAACACCACCATAACTCTGGTGAAGGTGCGCAGAGCCATTATCCACCCCCCCAGGAATACCCTCTGAACCCGGGAATGTAACAGGGTCCCCAGTACAGTCCCCCTCCCTTGGCTCAGACACATAGCCTTTGAAGTAAATAAAATCAAATCTAATCAATTGAAACTAAAAAGGAAACTGCAAATGGCTCCTTAGGGAGAAACTGCTTTTTTTTAAACAACATTACCTAAAGAAAACACAAATTAAAGTGAAATTAAATGAAATAAATAATCAAGGAAACCCCTTAAGACTAACTACACTACACTAAGGAATAATCCTTATCTGATCCTCTAGTGAGCCCAGCACCTAGGCTCACTACGTCCTCCTGCTGCATGGAGACTGGACACACTGGGGGATGATGGGAGAAGACCAGCAGTATATATCCAGTGATGTCACAAATTTGACTTGTCCAGTCTCCATGCTGCAGGAGGAGGTGCACAACCCAGAGGTGGAGGACTGAACCTCACATTTTCCAGATTGGATGTGAATAGTAGGTCCTTCCTTCACCTTAGCTGGTTAGGACGGGTGATGGCACTAAAGATGAACATTGTCCCCAAATTTACCTTTCTCGTCTTGCAGTTGCCAATGGGAAAGTAGGTTGGTCTATTTTGTTTGGGGGGTTGTTAAGTGCCGTTGAGTTGGTGTCGACTCATGGCGACCCTCTGGATAGTTGTCCTAAACTGTGTTCGATCTTCAGTCAGATGACTCATTATTGATAGGGTGGCACCCATAGCTGCTGTTATTGTATTGATTCATCTCATTTCTGGACTTCCTCTTTTGTATTGACCTACCTTGCCAATCATGATGTCTTTCTCTGACGATCTCTCTCTTCGCATGATTTGTCCAATGTATGAAAGTCAAAGTCTTGTCACCTGAGCTTCTAAAGAAAGCTTTGGTTTGATCTCCTCTAGTACTGACTGATTAGAAGGGCAAAAATCTGGGTGCAAAGATTATACTGTTCTAAAGATCAGGCTGGGATTTGCTTCCCACACTGAAATGGTATTACAGAACAGCCCTACTATGAGCATTGAGGGGCCACTATCTTAGGCTGCAAGGAGGCACTGTGGGTGAGGCTAGAGAGGGATCAACTCGCCCCATAATCTATTTTTGAATGGCTGGAGAGTGGTAAAGAGGAGGTTGGCAATGGGGAGGTGCTTCGGGGGCACCTTTTCCTGGTGCCTTTATGTGGGTTGTGCGAGGCAGAGAAGAGGAGGGGGGTGCTCCTTGCACTTCTCTCGAAGTGGTATAAAGTGGAGATTTTTCGTCCCTTCTCAGAAAGGATTTTCAGGGATTTGGTCTTCTTGGGCCGAGTACGAGGGGTCTCACTATTTGCTGACTTGCTTCATGGGGGGAAGGTTATTTCCATGCAAGAGTTGGAGAGGAAATTGGGCTGCAGGATCCCCTTTTATCAGTATTTCCAGCTGTGTTTCTTTGTATTGCAACAATGGACCATGGATAATTGTTACGTCCAGGTATCCCATTAGAGGAGGTGCTGTTTAGGGGAAAAGGTATAAAGGCCATGCTTTCCAAGCTGTAAGGGGTGCAGCTGGCAGAGGAGGAAAAAATGCTGTCACCCCTTGGGCAGGATAGCAGCATTGGTTAAGTCAAGAATTAAAAGAGCATGTATAAGTGCAGATCCATGGGGGGATCCATCGCTTTACGTGGGTCACATCAAGGAGACAAACACAATTTCAGATTGTGCATCAGCTGTACACTACTCCATAGCAGCTGTTTAAGGCTCAAAGACAGGATACTGGGAAATGTTGGAGGGATTTTGGGTGGAATGGTTCCTTCTACCACCTATGGTGGGAATGCCCAATTATATAGCAGTTTGAGGGGAGGGTGGGAGAAGCCATCCGATCCATTGTGGGAGAGACCCTCCGATCCACCCCTGAGGAAATGCTTTTGGGGTCCTGTCCATGCCATCATTGAGGGTAAAAGGTGATGCTGTGTCGCAAATTGCTCCCGGCAGCCAGAGTGGCCATAGCTTGGAGGTGGCGCTTGGAGCGGGGACCCTCACTAGATGATTGGTATATTAAGATCAGAGAGGTAATCCGGTTTGATAAGTTAACTTATGAACTGCAAGGGAAGGAATGGCTTTTCCAGAAAATTTGGGATCCTACTTGAACAGCCAGGGGGAGAGACACTCCTTGCCCCTTCTGGTCCCACAACCCCACTGTTCGAGAGATAGAGAATGAATGAGAAGTTGGACGTTTGTTGCCCAGAGGCCAACACTGAGATCAGATTCTATGGGTTTTTTTATTGGTTCTGTTATGGTAGAGAGGGGCATATTTGTATGTTTTGGATTCTCAATAATGCCTGTTATAATAAGTTGGATAAATGGCACAGTCTTCTGGAAAGACCACCCGGTGGTTAATATGGTGATATTACTTGGAAGTAAAAAGGGGAAGGCGGGGAAGTTGGGAGGAATGGATGTAGTGGGGAAGCTTGGTTTGTATTCTGGTTTATGTCATGATGCTTTATTTGTATGGGGTGCTAGCTGACTGTGTAGTCTTTTCATGGTTTCCCCATTAATAAAAGATGTTTGAAAAAAAAAACACCTTAAAAGTGCTGCCACTAAATATTCACGTATAACTTTGTACTCTGTGAGTTATCCGCACAGAGTTCTACCTTTTATTTGGCCGTTGCCACTAACTGCATGAGCTATATGGAGAATTTTGCTGCTGTCCATGTAAGTTATAACGCCACTCCCAGAACATCCTAAATGCTGTCACACTCTGGCTGCATAAATTTTGACCATAAAGTGATTTATATAGGCAAAATGAACTTGTTTCGCAGCAGGCAAAACTGAATAGATTACTGCATAGGTGTTTAGAAAGTTGACCTACTTATGCCTCAGTATGTGAGTAAGACTGGCAGGAGTTTAGTTTCTGCATTTTATGAATAATGTAGTTAAATAAAAAGAGAATCAAAAAGGAAAATAAGGTGATACCTTTTTACTGGATTAACAATACATTTGTAGACTAGCTTTAGAAAATAAAACCACCTTCCTCAGGCCAGGATTGTATAAGTCTAATATCACCTTATTTTCCTTTTTGTTTCTCTTTTTATTTAACTACCATTATAGTGGACTAACATGGCTTTCACACTTCTTTATCCATGAATAACATAGGATGTATATAGGGTAGGGGTCTATAGATGTCACTTTGCAACATTCAGAATAGAAAGATTTATCTAGAATGACCTTCTGCTGTTTGAAAGAGCTCCTTTAATATCACAAAGTATTTTGTTTCTAGTGAAAAACAAATTCTCTGTGTTCATTTTTAGATGTTTTGCTTTCTGTATTACTTTTATCTTTCTTTTGTTTTTCTTAACGCTTATTTTGCCTCAATTATCTTCTTGTCTGCCTATTTCTTAATTTCTTACTCCTCATGTTTTTCTCATTTTGTAATTTCTCTGTCTTGTACAATTCCACTCATTCCTTTTGTCTCATTCCATGCTCCTTCCCATTCCCCCTCAGCTTTGTCTCTTTCTCTCCAACCTTCTTTGCTTGGCTGCTATTGATCTCTTTCTGACCCAGCAGCACAAGCAACAAGTTCATTTCTTTGAAATGGACTGGGACCTAATTCTATGGAATCCTGGCCTTTTTACCCTGTCATGTCTATGCTCTGTGTTGCTGTCCTCTCACACAAGGAAGCTTCCCTAGGATCTCTTTTCTGATAGCCAGGCAAGGAAGTTCTTTGCCTGTTCTGCCACGACTGGGGATTGAGGTCTGAGAGAGATCAGGCCCCTGAATCAGGTGTGTCTCACCCAAATTAAGAGAGTTAGCATGTATGTAGGTTTATAACTAGAATCAGGACTAAGTACATTTCCGCAGCACACATGTGAGAGAGTGAACTGACTTCTGGCCACTGTTTCATTTCAATTTGGAGAGCAAGGTGATCTCTGACATAGTTTTCTGGTCCACGTTGAAGGGCTAAATCATCTTTGTTCACAGGTCTGACTTTAACAACTGAAAGCAATCTTCCTATATGGTAGACACTAACAAAAAGCCAGTTCTCCAGCGGCCTTTTTATTCTTTCCTGCCCAATGCAATGTTGGGAGGAAATTAAATGTAAAGGGATGAGAATGTCTGTCCATCTGTCTGTCTGGAAGCAAAATAACTTAATGGAATGAGCTAGATCAGACTGAGCTTTCCAGAGAAATAAAGTCCTCCAAAGAATGGCCCAATGGATTTCTATGGCTGAGGAAGTTCCAAGAATTGCAGCATAGAAACATTAATACATTGCTTCTTTCAAACTGCCCCTCCTCTTTTTTCTACTTTCTCAGTCATACTAACATATGCAGAAGGTTAGAAAGAATTCCATGGGTTGTTCTCCTTATTTTTGCCCATTTGTTTTATATGTGAAATAGGAAATCTTTAATAAATATACTGTATTTATTTATTTATTTATGAATTTAACCCTTCACTTGGTTTGCAGCTTGTCGTGTTGTGAGGGCTTGTGTGCATGAGTGATGCTCAGAGCTAAGTTATCGGTAGCTTAACTACTGGCAGGGTTTTCCAAGATAGACAGGCCTCAACTGAGATGGCAGACCAGGACAAACAACCCATCTGGGCAGCAGCAGAATGGGATGGTGTTGGTGGCGGAGGATCACATTTCTGTGACAACAGCAACAATGCTAGCATTACCTGTACAGAAGAAACGCCTGGCAATCTACTTCCATATCTTGCCATGAAAACCCAATGGATAGTCACAACAAAACAAATTGCACTATAGTGCTGGAAAATGAGACCCCAATGTCAGAAGGCACTCAACTGGCTACTGAGGAGGAGCTGAAGACTTTTTCAGAGTAAAGCCAGCATTTATGATGTAGTTGGATCAAAGTCCTCAGAATGTCTGACTGCTGATGTAACTGCGCATGGAATGAGAGTCAGAAGCTGCAAATATGTCTTACGTATTGGGACATGGAACGTACAAAGCATAAACTAAGGAAAGTTGGAGTTGGTCAAGAATGAAATGGAATGTGTTCAACTCGATCTGTTGGGTTCAGTGAACTGAAATGAACTGGCATTGGGCACTTTGCATCTGATGATCACATGGTCTACTATGCTGGAAATGAAAGACAAAGAAGAAATGGTGTTGCATTTATAATTAAGAAGAAACTTGCAAGAACTGTAGTGAAATACAATGCAGTCAGTGAACACTTAATTTCTATTCGTCTACAAGGAATGCCCATCAACACAACTATAATTCATGTATATGCCCCAACAGCAGTTGCAGAAGAGGATAAAATTGATGAACTCTATGAACAAGTCCAAACTGAAATTGACAGAACATGACAACAGGATATCCTGATAATCATGGGTGACTGAAATGCAAAAGTTGGCAACAAAGACGGCAAAGTGGTTGGAAAATATGGACTTGGCAACAGAAATGAAGTTGGAGAAAGATTGATAGAATTTTGCAAGATCAACAATCTATTCATCTTAAACACCTTTATCCAGCAAAACAAGTGGCGACTGTTCACATGGACTTCACCCAATGGATTGTAGAAAAATCAAATTGACTACATCTGTGGAAGTCAACGATGGAAAAGCGCTATAACATCAACAAAGACAAAACCTGGAGCTGACTGTGGTACAGATCACCAAGTATTAGTATGCAAACTCGATCTAAAGTTGAAAAAAAGCAAGTCACACATGAATATAGCAAAATATGACCTTGAGAATATACCACTGGAATTTAAGACACTGCCTGCAAAATTGATTTGCTGCTTTAGATACAATTGACAGAGTGCCAGAAGAGTTATGGGATGACATCAAGAAGTTTGTGTTGGAAGAAAGTGAGAAGTCTCTACAAAAGGTGAAAATGCAAAAACGGCCAAAATGGATGACCAAAGAAACTGAAAATTGCCCAGAAATGCAGAGAAGCTAAAGTCAGAGGAGAAAGAGAGGCAATCGCAGAACTCAACAGAGATTTCCAACATGCAGCAAGACAAGAAAAGGAGAAGTACTGCAATGATGCATGCATGGAAATAGAAACAGAAACTATTAGAGGAAGAACAAGATCGGCTTACTTAAAGATACGAGAGTTAAAGAAAAAATTCCAGCCTCGAATTGGAATGTTACAAGAGGCTCAAGGATCCATATTGAGTGATGCTGAGAAGATCAAGAAAAAGTGGAAAGAATATGCAGAGTCATCATACCATAAAGATCAAGTGGACCTTATTGTCAGGAATCATTGGTGATGAAAGAAGAAGTCAAAGCAGCATTGAAAGCCTTATCAAAGAACAAAGCACCGGGCATTGATGACATTCCCATTGAAGTAGTACAGCAATCTGATGCAGCTGTTACCATACTTACAAGGCTCTGCCAGGAAATTTGGAAGACAACATCATGGCCAACTGACTGGAAAAGATCTGTGTTTATACCAACACTAAAGAAAGGTGATCCAACTGACTGTGGAAATTATCACACAATTGCTCTGATCTCACATGCCAGCAAGATTCTACTCAAGGTTATTCAACAGAGACTACAAGCATACCAGGAAATGAGAACTGCCTGAAGTGCAAGCAGGGTTCAGGAAAGGGCGAGGAACGATGTGAGATGGATCCTTGAAAAGACAAAATAATACTAAAAGGATATCTATATGTGTTTTATCAACTACAGCAAGGCTTTTGACTCTGTAAACCATGAGAAACTCTGGGCACCTGATCATTCTCTTGCACAATCTTTACATTGATCAAGAAGCAGCAGTTCGAACGGAACAAGGAGAAACAGAATGGTTTAAAATCAGCAAAGCTGTATGACAAGGGTGCATACATTCCCCCTACCTGTTTAATTTATATGCAGAACAAATCAGAGAAGCAGAACTGTATGAAGACAACTGAGGTGTGAAGATTGATGGAACACTCGTCAACAACCTTCGCTATACTGATGATACCACATTACTGGCTGAAAGTGAAGACAATCTGAAACATTTGCTTCTCAAGATCAAGGAACATAGTCTTAAAATGGGCCTGCACCTTAATGTAAAGACGACAAAGATCCTGACAGCTGCCAAAATCAATAAGTTCATTGATGGAGAAGAAATTGAAATAGTGGACAACTTTAACCTACTTGGATCAACTATCAATAAAGAAAGAACAAGCAATCAAGAAATCCAATGACACATTGCTCTTGGCAGAATGGCTATGAAGGACTTAACAAGATTCTCAAAAGCAGAGATATTTCTCTCCATACAAAGATTTGACTTGTTCAAGCCATGGTATTTTCAATAATGTCATATGGATGCAAAAGTTGGACAGTGGAAAAAATAGGAAGAAAATTGATGCCTTTGAATTATGGTGCTGGCGAAGAATACTGTGTATACATATCATGGACTGCCCAAAGAACAAACCAGTCAGTACTAGAGGAGATCAAACTTAAGCTTTCTTTAGAAGCTCAGATGACTTTGACTTTCATACTTTGGAGACATCATGCAAAGAGATCGATCATCAGAGAAAGACATCATGCTTGGCAAGGTTGAAGGTCAATGCAAAAGAGGAAGGCCAGCAATGAGATGGATCCATACAATAACAGCAGCTATGGGTGCCAATCTGTCAACAATGAGCCGCCTGACTGAAGACCGAACACAGTTTAGGACAACTATCCATAGGATCGCCATTAGTCAACACCGACTCAACAGCACTTAACAACAACAACATTTATGAAACCTCACTGTAAATGTGTGTACATTTTAAAAAGTGTTCTTCTAGTGAAACTTTCATTCCAGCATGTAACAAAAACAGAATCAATGCAAGAAACAGAGGGAATGACCTGAAGGTTAGTTGTTCAAAACATTGAACAGGTCACAAATGATCACTGTTTAAACCAGTGCCTCTCGACCCTCTCCTGGAGGCACACCTAGCCAGTCAGTTTTCAGGATTACCACAATGAACATGTATTCAACAGATCTGCATACAATGGGTCTCCAATATATGCACATTTTTCTCATGCATATTCATTACTACAATTCTGAAAAGTGGACTGGCTAGGTGTGCCTCCGGGACAGGGCTGAGAAATACTGGTTTAAATGATTAACATCTTATGTACCTAAGTCAATAAGTTCAACTTTATTAATAATATGAAAAAGAAGCGTCTATTTAAAAATGAGTCTTAATGCAGAAAGATATTAGAAATAGGATAGCTATCCTACCAGATAGTGACTTCTGAAGTTAGATGGTGAGCATTACATTCACCAGCTGATTATATCATCTTAATTTTATGAATGTTTTTCATCGAATAGTATCTAATTGCCTTGATTCTCTATGATTTATATTTTTGCCCATTGATGGGGTCCAGCGACTAGATTTGAAGATAGGCAATAGCTAACCCCGGCATTTGCCAACTATAATTACTTTGGCATACTATTCCCTTCAGTGCCTTCTCATAAGATTAGAGTTGGAATTGGAATTGGTTCACCTTAGGTAGTGTTGGGCATTAAGCAAAGAAGCTGTTTATGATATATACCACTTTCAGCAGCAAAAATTGTCTAGTTTTTGGGTTCCTGTGCTTGGGCTCTACTGTGCTTCTCGGATTGACCTTAGTGAGACGTTGCAATTTATATACTAGGGTCTATGTTAGTAATTGTTCATGAATTATGTTTTTCACTTTAGGTGATGTGTCACTATTAAGTGTTATAGATACGTCTATTGGTGAGTCTTTTACATAGGTAATAGTTATTTCTCACTGATAGCTTTTAGCTTCTCTTTTATCCACATTTTCTAATTTGGTTTATTACTCTGTAGCCCTACATGTTTATTTTGTGTTACTTTCTGATGATTAAGATGTGGATTATTATATATATATTGGATAACCTTTTATGTATTTATTTATTCATATATTTATGATATCAATTTGTTGTTTTCCTCCGGTATCACATTTTGTGTGTGTATATATATTTTATACAACTGTCATTATGGTTCTTTATTTTTATATCTATATTTTAAATAGATGTATTATCAGTTGCATTATTTTAACTTTTTGTCTGTTTTAAAAGAAGGCCCCCGGCCGAAACACGTGTCGGGCTGACCTCATGGTTTGTGAATAAACTTGTCCTTCCATGGACTATTTGTTATCCTGCTTCTTCTATGCCCTGCAGTTCTGTTGAATATATGTTCTTTGTGGTAATCCTGAAAACTGACTGGCAGGTGTGCCTCCAGGACAGGGCCGAGAAGCACTGGTTTAAATGATTAACATCTTATGTACCTAAGTCAATAAGTTCAACTTTACAGGAGGGAGGAGTAGCCTAGTGGTTGGGGCAAGGTACTTCAGGCCGGAAGGTCGGGGGTTCAAATCCCACTAGAGGACAGCAACCTTGGACCGGAAGGACTGGGGTTTCTAGTCCCACAGGTGCTCCTTGTGGTCTTGGGCAAGCCACTTAACCCTCCATTGCCCATGTTCCCTGTAAGTATTAGTGTGTGTGTCTCATATCCCCACGTGTTAAATGTATCCCCCACTTGTGTTGTGACCGCTTTGCTTGAAGGATAAGGCGGTATACAAAACTGTCTAAATAAATAAATAAAATAATCTGAAGCAGAAGTGTCTATCTTAAAATAAGTCTTAATGTAGATGGATATTAGAAAAAGGATAAACTATCCTACCAGATAGTGATTGCTGCATTGTAAATGCAACCAAAAGAAAAAGTGTTTTGAGGCTGTTTTTAAGATGTGAGCTAATTTTGTTTTGTTTGCAATTAGTGAGTGAAAATATTTGGATTGGCAGTATAGAAAATTTCATAAATTACATAAGCGTAATAAAAAAGCTCAATAAAATATGTAACTCAAACCATCTGGAAAACTTCATAGAGATTCTTTCCATGTGAAAAATGCAACCTGCATAAAGATTATTTCACAGTGCAGAAAACCCAATAAGTCTTATTTCAATAAGTTGATATCTGCATCAAGGGACTTCTCATTTAACTTCTGAATTAATGAAAACAAAAATATATTAAGCTCTAATAGTTTTAAAGAACATTGTAGGAAAGGTTGTATGGCATGAATATCTTCCTCCTAGTGATCCATATGAAATCTATAAGCCAGCTGCCCCATGAACCCATAGAGTGGTGGACATGATGGCCACAGTAGTCAGTCAGCCACATGGGACTGTTTCCTTCTCTCTAATTTCTCCAGATAGTATTCTCTTTCTCATCACCTGCAGGTTAACCATAGAAATGCAGAACAATAAGCATACTGACACATTTGTAGGGATAGTCTCGAGGAATGCCTGCAGGGAATTAGCAGTGTGATTTTTACCACGGTGCACTTTAAACTAAGTGCACACAGTACAGTATATTAATGAAAAAGTATATGTAAAGTGTACCTGTAAAACTGTATGTGCACAATCCAGCATATATGTATGGATATATGCACAGAAATAAGAAAGTATACTACATGCAATAAAGTTTTACAGTTAGGGGGGTTGTGCGGGAAAATTAGACGCGGTGGGGAATGGGCGGCCCGGGGGTGGGCAGTGGGTGGTCGCCAGCCCTGGATGTACAGGGCCAATTCTAATGTCGTCCCTGTACGTCCAGGGCTGGCAAAATGTCAGGGGAAGTGATTCCACCTCTGAGGTGGAATAACTTCCTTGGACGTGATGTTTTGAATTGCCTGGGCATGGATGGGGCGGGGGGGGGGCCAGGGTTTATTCCCCACAGCCCGACCCTGGCCTTAGGAGGCCAGATCAGGGGTCGGGCTGCGGGGAATAAACCCCTTTTTCAGGCGGCCAGCATCGCGGCTTTTAAATGGAGCCGCTGTGCCATGGCAACATGACGCCTTAGCGCCGTGGCTCCATTTAAAAGCCCTGACTGAGTTAGCTGGGGGCAGTCCTGCACGTGTATGCAGGACTGAATCACAGTCCCGGCCTGCACGTGCAGGACTGTTTGCAATTCTGATACTATGGGGCTAGACGGGCCCTGCGGGATCAGAATCCCCTCTGTGTGTCTGGTTCAGACCGGACGCGAAGAGGGGATCTACATGCAGGACGGAATCGGGCCCTTACTGAATTAAATGCAAAAATGATTTCACATTAATGCAAAGTCTGTGTGGTAATTAAGGAGGTTCCCATACATTTACTATGCAAAGAAGTACTTTACAGCATGGTAAGTGTATTGACAATTAGCAAAGATGAACTTAAGAGGTGATAATAAATGCATCTGCGTTAACTGCACAACTCATAGTACATGGGCATGTTTATGAAGGCATATTATTCGGTAAGCGCAGTGTTAGGCTTGCACCAAGTGAGCTACGGTAAAATCTACCACACTCTGAGAATGTGGCCATGCTAAAAATCTCGCATTACTTGAGCAGTTTGAGTCGGGGAAAGAACGAGTAGTTCTTGGGCAGTATGTTCACATTGCAGCTAGTGTGGGTGTTATTGGCTCGTGATCCCCATCAGTGTGGTGCAGTGCAGATGCATTTGCCAACCACTTCAATGAGTGACATTAAGTGCACCCACGCTGATCCAAAGGTAATGAGCACAATAGCCATGTTAGTAACATGGGGACGTGACAGGCACGCTATTTGCTAGTGTGGTTTGAGCACCACCTCCATGCTCATTTTTGGCACCATACTTACAAAGTGTGCCCCTTTGTAAGTATGCCCCACAGTGAGGTACCATTCACTAACTGCATTGTGTGGTCCATGCCCATTTCCTGCCCCATGCCTATGCCAGCAGAGTAATGGTTACTGTGCTCATGTGCTAACAGTGCCAGTTATTTCTCTTAATGACCTCATGGTGCACTTTTGTAAACAGGCCCTTCTGTCTGTATGACGTGTATGCACCGCCTGGTATACCTGTGAGAGCTGTGTACGGAAAGTAGATGATATCTATGAGGTTATGCTGGGTGAGTAGAAGAGGAGAGGAAGACAAACAAAGGACAGCAAGGGGGTGATTTTATAACAGGGCGCCTAGCTTAAGTGAGCAGGAAGATGCCTATTATGGCACTGCTGTATAAAGACACATAGGCGTCTATGTGACCTCATAAAATATTAGCGCAAATCTAGGAACGATTGCGCCTACATTCAAGGCATGGACACTGCACCTGCTCAAGAGTAGCTGTAAATGTTAGCATGTATTTTATAAAATCTGCATGTCAATTATGAGCACACCCATGGTCCAGCCAAACTCCGCCCCTGTGTACACCTGCTGTTCAAGTATGGGCTAGCTTGCACCATGTGTATTTTTCGGCATGGCCAGATTTTATAAGAGTCTAATTTACATGCATAAAATGCTTGTTTGTGTGAAAATAGTTTAGAAAATGACCCTCTACATTACAATATAGTAATTACACTTACCTGGTAATTGTAGTTCCTTGAGTGACGACAGCTTAGTCCTCTACGTATGGGTAGTGCACCTCCTCCTGCAGCATGAAGACTGGACCAATCAAATTTCAGCATCACTGGAAACAGCATACTGGCTAACCCTTCAGCTCCAGTGAACTACTGTCAAAGCAAAACTCAAACAGATAGCTAACCTTTTAGAAGATATGAAATGATTAATGAGGAATCTCAGCGGGACAGATATAGAGATAATGTTACCCTTTTTTTTTTTGTTTTTGTAAGACAACAACACCCAAACAGAGTATCCCCCGCCTGCCGCACCAGAAGCAGACAGCGAGAGCAAAAAAGGCAAGAAAGAAGAGAAAAGAGCAAACAAGAAACATCTGAAACACTCACCTGTGAATACTGACCTCCGAGCCAAAAGCGTCCCGAGCCAAAGCTCTGCTATAAGGGAGGGAAGGAGGACTAAGCTGTCGTTACTCAAGGAACTACAATTACCAGGTAAGTGTAATTACTATTTCCTTATCGTTCCTCCAGCTTAGTCCTCTACGTATGGGATGTAACAGAGCAGCCTTAACGGGAGGGATTCTGCCAACCGGCACGCAAGACAGCGGAGCCAAAAGAGGCATCCCCTACCGCCAAGACATCAAGACGATAGTGCTTACTGAAAGTGTGTAGGGACGACCACGTCACCGCTTTACAGATCTCCACTGGCGAAACCAAGCTATATTCCGCCCAAGACGTCGCTTGAGCTCTGGTAGAATGAGCCCGCAATCCCAGCGGTGCAACACGGCCCTGCAACAGATAGGCCAAGGCAATCGCTTCCTTAATCCATCTAGAAATGGAGGCTTTCGCCGCCGCCTCACCTTTTCTGGAACCTCCGAACAGGACAAACAAACGATCCGACTTGCGGAAGGATTCGGTGACCTGTAAATATCGACGCAACACTCTTTTAAGGTCCAAACGACTAAGACCGCGATCAGAAGCCCGCTCCCCCGACGCATGCAACACCGGGAGCGACACCACCTGATTCAAGTGAAAGGGAGAAGACACCTTAGGCAAAAAAGAAGGTACTGTCCGCAGAACCACCTTTTGATCCGAGAAAGAGAGGAAAGGCTCTCTGCAAGACAGAGCTTGAAGCTCTGAAATGCGCCGTGCCGAACAAATCGCCACCAGGAACACCGCCTTAAGGGTCAAATCCTTCACTGAAACCCGAGAAAGAGGTTCAAACGGAGCGACACTAAGCGCGCGTAAGACTAAGTTAAGGTCCCACGAAGGAACAGAAACGTGGCGCGTTGGGCGCAGCCGAGAAACCGCCTTCAGAAAACGGCCAACATCGGCATGGGCGCTCAGCGCGACACCCTGAACTTTACCCCTGTAACAGGAAAGGGCCGCTAACTGCACCCGCAAGGAACTGGCGGCCAAACCTTTATCAAAACCGTCCTGCAAAAAATCCAACACGACCGGAAGAGAGGCCGTAGCCGCCCGAACCTGGCGCCTGGACACCAATCTTCAAAAATACGCCAAACTCGGACATAGGCCAGCGAAGTGGACCGCTTGCGTGCTTGAAGCAACGTCGCTACAACGAACTTCGAATAACCTTTCTTCCTCAGCCTCGACCTTTCAATAGCCAGGCCATAAGAGAGAATCTCTCCACTTGCGGCATGCGAAGAGGGCCCTGACACAACAGATCCAGAGCATGCGGGAGCCGCCACGGGGAGTCGGCTAACAATCGCACCAGGTCGGCATACCAGGGACGACGGGGCCAATCCGGCGCTATCAACAACACCCGTCCCTGGTGAGACTTGATCCGTTGAATCACCCGTCCCAGAAGTGGCCACGGAGGAAACACGTAAAGGAGGCCGACCGCGGGCCAGGTTTGCAACAGAGCATCGATGCCTTCTGACATTGGCTCCCGACGCCGACTGAAAAACCGAGGAGCCTTCGCCGACCGAAAGGTGGCCATGAGGTCCATTACAGGCTGACCCCACCGGCGTACTAACTGTTGAAACACCACGTGATTCAACTCCCATTCGCCGGCATCCACGTGAACTCGGCTGAGAAAATCCGCCGTCACATTGTCCTTCCCGGCAATGTGCGCCGCCGATATCGTCTGTAACCGAGGCTCTATCCACGCGAACAGCAATTGGGCTTCCGCTTCCAAGCCCACGCTTCCTGTACCGCCCTGCCGATTTATGTAAGCAACGGTCGCGGCATTGTCGGACATAACCCGCACTGCTCGGTGCGTCACTTGAACTTCAAAGCTTTGCAGCGCCAACCGAACAGCTCTCAGCTCTAAACAATTGATCGACCAACTGCTCTCCTGCTGGGACCAGAGACCTTGCGTCATGTGCTCCCCGCAGTGCGCCCCCCAGCCCGAGAGAGGCATCCGTCAACAGCGGAATCCAGTCCGGCTGCTCCAAGGGCATCCCTGCCAGGAACGAGGACGGTCGAAGCCACCATTTCAGGTCCTGGCACACCGTCCGCGGACAGGGAAGACGCTTGTTCAACGAATCGACCTGATTGGACCAGCGACGGAGCAAAGCCCTCTGCAAGGAGCGCATGTGGAAGCGAGCCCAAGGCACCACTTCCAAGGTTGCCGCCATCGTTCCCAACAGTTGCAGATAGTGCCAAGCCGACGGAGCAGTGGCCCGCCGAAAACGGCGCACGAGAGATCGGAGAGCTAGCACCCTCCGTTCCGGGAGAAAACACGGCACCCCTGCAAGTATCGAATAGTGCTCCCAAGTACTCTAGTGCTTGAGTCGGAACCAAGTGACTCTTGCTCGGATTGATTACCCAGCCGAGAGATTGCAGAAGTTCTACGACTCTCGCCGTGGCCGTCACGCTTTCTGAATGAGACTTTCCGCGTATCAACCAATCGTCCAGATAGGGGTGAACCAGCACTCCCTCCTGGCGCAAGGCCGCCGCCACCACCACCATGATTTTGGTGACCACCCGAGGAGCGGTGGCCAGGCCGAAGGGCAAAGCTTGGAACTGGAAGTGACCCCACGGAAGAGCGAACCGGAGATACTTTTGATGGGACTCCCAGATAGGAATATGGAGATAGGCCTCTGTGAGGTCGAGAGAGGTAAGAAACTCCCCTTTGCGGACGGCGACAATCACGGACCGCAGGGTTTCCATCCGAAAATGTGGAACCCGAAGACAGCGATTCACGCCCTTGAGATCCAAAATGGGGCGAAGAGCACCATCCTTCTTTGGCACCACGAAATAAATGGAATACCGGCCCAGACCATATTCTGCCGGCGGAACGGGAACCACTGCGCCCAACTGGAGCAAGCGATCGAGCGTTTGTCGAACTTGAGCGGTCTTTCGAGAACCCCGGCAGGGGGATGCCACGAAAGAATCGAGAACGGGTCTGGCCAGGTCTAAGGCATACCCGTCCCGAATAATCTCCAATACCCAACGATCGGACGTGATACGGGCCCAAGCGGAGAGGAAGCGTCGAAGACGGCCCCGATCGCTGTGCTCTCCGCCGGGACCCGCAGCCCTTCATTGGGGCTTTCGAGCGGCTGTAGAAGCCACGGCTGCGAATCCTCTAGTGGCCCCTCGAAAGCCTCGAAAGTTGGGAGATCTCGAGAGATATCTACTTCTTTGCGATCCCACAAATCGGGGCGACCGAAACCTGCGAAAGTCCCGAAACTGACCCCGAAGGGAAGGAAGGGACCTCCCTCTCTTCGGGCGATCTTCCGGCAGACGGCCGCCCTTGGAGTCCCCTAACTCCTTGACCAACTTATCAAGATCCTCACCAAACAACAGCTTACCCTTAAAGGGCAACTTGCCCAGGCGAGACTTAGAAGAGCCATCCACCGCCCAACTCTTTAACCAAAGGGCTCTGCGCGTAGCTACCAAGGACCCCATGCTATTCGAAAGCGCCCGGATAAGGTCATAATGGACATCCGCCAAATACGCCGAACCAGACTCCAAGCGCTGAAGTTCGTTCAATTCTTCGGTTTCCACGGACGCCGCCTGTCGAAGGTGCTGAACCCAGCGAAGACAGGCCCAAGCAACCCAAGCTCCACAAATGGAGGCCTGCAACGCTACTGCGTTCGCTTCAAACGACTGTTTCAACAATCCGTCCATTTTCCTGTCCTGAGGCTCCTTCAAAGCCGCACTACCTTCGACAGGGATCGTGGTCTTCTTAGTCACAGCTGAAACTGCCGCATCCACCCGAGGCGAACGGAAACGGTCGAGGTCCTTGTCCGCCATAGGGTATAGCTTATGCATGACCTTGAGACCCGATTCGGGAGTATCCCACTCTGTTTGAATCATCTGATCAATGACTCTGTGCATGGGAAAAACCACCTGTGTCTGACGCACCGCCTGAATGATGGGATCCGCACCATCTTCCTCCTCGACCGGCGGTGCTGGAACCAGACCCAGAGTGTGAAGTGCTTCAGAAAGAAGCGCGGGTAACTCCTCTCGGCGAAAAACCCGGATAATTTTCGCCTGATCTTTGGGCTCTGGGAGCTCGCCTTCCTCTAAGGCCGCCTCCTCCATGTCCAATTCCGGGTCTTCTCCCTCCGGACAATCGGAATCAGACAACAAGGGCTCTTGTATGCGCTGCCGTTTGGCTGCCCTCACCCCGGACAGAACACTGTCCGTAGCAGCAGTCTGCGCGGTCCCCACCTGAGCAGGGAGGGGACTTACCCCAACCCCCTGGCGCCTACGACAAAAAGCCTGATGCATCAATAAAATAAAATCTGGAGAAAAATCCTCCAAGAGAGATGTATCCCCTAGATCAGAGTGCGCTCCCGCGGCTAAAGGAAGAGCGGGTGCCGTACCCGAGGGACCCTCCAAGGGCGAGTCCGTCACCACCGAAGGGGGAGGAGGCTGAGAAGCAGCCGCCAGGGAAGACTCCAGCCTCTGCTCCATACTGAGGGACACGGAGGCACAGCGCGGACAGATGCCCGTCTCTTGAGAAGCGCCCCTCCGAGATCCACAAATCACACACAGTGCCCCCGATGACATGGAAGCCAAAACACCCGGCTCCCTCACAGGAGGGGTAGGAAGAGATCTCTTGCCCACACACTAATAAGGGAGAGACACTGTACCCCCAAAGAAGCAGCCCAGCCACCAGAGACAGAGCAGCTGCCACTAAAGAGGAACCCCCTGCCGGCCTTTTGTCACGCTTTTTTTTTTTTTTTTTTTTTTTTTAATGTTTTTATTGTCTTGGCCCGTTTGGGTTGGTAGACAAACTCAGAAAAACGCAGGTAGGGGCCCCGGAGCGGCAGAATGACGAAGCCAGCTGCTCAAACAGT
This sequence comes from Ichthyophis bannanicus, assembly GCA_033557465.1. Lineage (NCBI taxonomy): Eukaryota > Metazoa > Chordata > Amphibia > Gymnophiona > Ichthyophiidae > Ichthyophis > Ichthyophis bannanicus. Next base: position 673,860,322 of record CM066032.1, on the reverse strand, counting down.
CCCGCTGCGGCAAAGCCAAGAAAATAAAGAAATAAAGGAAATTTGCAAAGGGAAAATAAACAAAGAAACAAAAACCACGCAGCTGCAGCTGACCTGGCCTCCGGAGAGGGTTCCTGTCACTCCGGGGAAGCCGAACTCTGCCTCGTGCGTTGCACGGAGTAGGAAACCGCGACGGACAAAATGGCCGCGGCTCCTCAGAAAAGTTTTGGCGCGCTGATGCAGTTTGGCGCCGAAAACCGCCAGCCCGGACAAGCCCCGACGAAGGAGGACACCCCTGCATGGGCTGACCCCGGAAAAAAATAGCCCAACAAACGAAACGTTAGAAAAACTGAAAATGACAGGCAAAGGCAGGGAGAGAGGCACTAACCATGTGTGAGCCCGAGAAATCCGCCGGCACTGCTAAGCACACAGACCCCCACCGAACCGGAGCTGTGGCACTGGTCAGCCACCGCAGGAGCTCTGTCCCGAAACAGTCCAGGGAACAGAGATCCTATGCCAGCAACACAAAAAGCAAGTAAAGTACAAGCGGCTTTGGCAGAGCAGGAGAGGGAGAGACCTCTGCTGGGCCCCCCCTCCTCCGGAATGCCGGTGTTGAGACAAAATTTAAAGGGACAGGTACTCCTCTATTACAGTAAATAAAAAGAACCCCAATGGGGAGCAAAGAAAGAAAAATCAAAAGGTTAGCTACAATTCTAAGCCCTAAACTGACAAACTAGTGAGCCCAGCCTGGCTCACAAACATCTTCCTGCTGCATGAAGACTGGACACACTGGAGCTGAAGGGTTAGCCAGTATGCTGTTTCCAGTGATGCTGAAATTTGATTGGTCCAGTCTTCATGCTGCAGGAGGAGGTGCACTACCCATACGTAGAGGACTAAGCTGGAGGAACGATAAGGAAACTGAGGAAGCCTTTTGGACCAGATACCTAGTCATCCATTTATGTTCCTCTTTATAGCTCCCATCACTTAAACATATGCAATTTTACAATCATTTTCAGCGTGTGATAGATTTTACTGTAGCTCACTTGGTGAATATATGTTTAGAGGTGCTTGACATCTTGAATGTGTTTCTGGATGTTTGAGCTATGAAAAAATCAATACATGTTTATAAGTTTACCATACTCTTTCATTTGTTGCAGTGCATACAGTGTAACTAATTGTTGAACTATCATTTGCTCTTTCTTAGAGGCTTAGGAGGGGCTTTTTCCTGGCTGTAACTCACTGTTTCTTTGCTATCTCTAGCCTTACTACAACAGATCAGCATTGAATCATGGATTTTGTTCTCAGTTTCAGAATTGTGAGGCTTCGTCTTTATTCTTGCACACTTATAAATGGATCAGAGCGCCAAAATATTCTCCTGCAAAGCTTCTACTTCAGAGATTTGTAATTGCTGAATTATTTTTTATAATCCAGTGCTTCTTACATAGATGCTGAGAGAGATGAGTTTTGTTTGGCTGTAGTTCAATATTTCTTTGTGTTGTAAATTCTCAATTCAGTCTATTTTGTAGTCATCTTATATAGGCTTTTCTTAGTTTGCAGCTGTCTGCAAACATTTTCATTAAGGCAAAGTAGTCCCTGCTCTCAATTCTTGTACTTATACAACATCATTTGTTAGTGGGTGTGAGGAGCAGTTAGAAAAGAGAAGTATATTGAAAATCATTCAATTCATTGTTATTGACAGACAAAAAAAGCAGAAATGATTGGCATGATGCAGAATAATATAGACAATTAGTCCTTCGATCTATTGGAGGCTGTACTGTTGCCTTATTTGTATCCAGTTCTACGGATGGAAATTGCTCGGTTCCAAAGTCCACCAAGCCTACGCCTATTCTCACAATGGATCCAGAAAAAAAGTAGTTTTGAGTAGGGCTGTGAGACAGAAAGAGACATCTCCCAAAAACTATTACTGCAGAACTGTTAAATGACATTGACAATAAATTAAATTTCCACTGCGGTATGTTTTGGAGGTAGAGTTGAAGACCTATTGTAAAAAAGAACTCAAGTGTTGTGTCAGAAGATCCCAGATGAGGAAGGACAGATTGGAGGGAGTGTAGAAAATGACATGCTTAGTGGGATCCTCAAATAGTCAGGATACAGAATGCATCCCTACAAATATCGTAGTGTCACTGGAGCAGAAAGAAGGGAAGGCAAAATTAATATCATAGTCCACCTGCTACTGTTCATCACTTATCGACATATACGGGATTGTACAACATAATTAGAGGAGGGTCTTATGCAGCTATCAAGAAAAGTGATGTTTTCAGAGTTATTATTTCTTCCCTTTGCCATATCTGGTATGTCACACCAAATACTTCAGTGTATGACTAAAAAATTGCTCTAAAGAAGGTATGTTTGGATTTCTTGGGATCTGGGACTGTGTCTGGAAACTTTACAGTAGCAATGGCTTAAGTCAGTCTGGTAGAGGAATTAGGAAACTAGATAAACAGCTCCACACATACTGTATATTGACAAGAACTGTAATGTAAATAGAATTACCTTCACAATATCTGTTAAAATGTAAATAGTTTTCCCCTAGTTTAAGCCCATGTTACGCTCCCTGTTATTTGTAAACTTAAGACAGATCTTATCTGTCTGAGTAAAATTTTGTTGTATGGAAACCTCACTGATAACAAAGAGCGCGGTATATAAGAACTGTTAAATAAATAAATAAACAAACTAGAAGAGGGAGGTGGTGGGTGAAAGCTGGTTGAATTTGGCTATCACCCACATCAAACACAATTCGAAATGCACATGAAAGTGTGAATCTCACAAAGACATTCTTAAGTAACACAGAGGACAAGAGAAAAGCCAATACCACAAAGTCCAGTGCTGTTCATGGCTTATTAAAGAATCCTTAGGTCCAGCTGTACTGTAGTTATAAGGAAACATCCAGCTCTGATGGATTGAGATACTATACATACAGGGAAGCAATCCTGCTATATCCAGCAGGCTAATTTTGCTGGATCCAGGCACCTGGACCCAGCAGGTTGAAGATTGGATACTTAATATCTGTCATATTGTTTAGAGCAGGTAAAACTGAAATACAAACTGCTTTTATTTTACTAAGGCTTTTCTTAGCTTTACAGTGAAGGGCTGAAAGGAAATCCATGTTGTCTTATCACCATTGTGAAAGGGTGAGATCTGAGAGGAAGAGGATTGTTAGTGCTACCTAAGCCTGCCTCCATTTTAGCAACCTTTTGAGACTTCGATACCATCCCAGAGTGACAACAGAGCTGACACAAGGTCTTTAAAATCATTGTAGACACAGGGCCATCCCTAGAGTTGATCCAAAGTGTTGGAGCCCTAGACAAACCTAAGCTTTACACCTCCTCTAGCTGTCAAAATCTATTATTTAGCTTTGAATGGCCTGCTTTTGCTGCTCTCCAGAGGTTGCTGCCCTAGGCGACCACCTAGTTTGCAAGTGGATGGGCCGGCCCTGTGTAGACATCAGCAGAGTAAACTTTACTGCAGTCAGAAGCTGCAGGGGAAATCTGCTTCTCCGTGCTACCTTTTCATCCTGGTAAAACTGGAGGGAGAGTACTGTCAAGGCTGCCAGAGCCCACCCTTCTGCTTCAGCTTCATCAGGGGACATAGGCTCTAACCCCCTGATGCAAGGGCTTTAAAATCACTGCAGATGCTGTTGCAGCTTACCAAAGGGGCGAGCCATTGGGATTGCTCCTTTGTGTGTCTCTTTGTGCACAACTGTGGGAACCTTTTACGAAAGGTTAATGTGCATTAATGAAGTTAACATGCAATACGTGCCACTGAGATCATAGAAATAAAAGGGCTGTGGGCACTTAACACATGTTAACTTCATTAACGTGTGTTACAACCTTTAGTTTATGGTTTATGGTTTAGGCATTTGATATACCGCCCTTTACTTACACATCAGTAAAAAGGATCCTTAGTGTGCGCACCTTCTTTATGAGTATCAAGGAGGTTTTACCCCATATGCTTAAATTACTGGTATTGGTTGATACAGTATAAGTTAGCGAACCACATAGGTATGAGGTCTGTGCTTTATTATTCTGTTAATTAATGAGTTTGAATGGGTTAAGTATTTTTTCTCCAGGAACAAGCAGGAAATCAGTCCTCACATATGGGTGATGTCAGTGCCGATGGAGCCTGCGCAGATCCACTCCCCAGCTTTCACAGAAAGCCTTTGGGAGTTACACCGCACATGTGAAGTCTGCAGTCATCTTCCCGCCCAAGGGTGCCATCTTAGTCTTCTTTTATTCTGCGGAGCCCTACAGACATCCTGTCTGTGCCCCCGGTTAAAGTTGATTTTTTTTCGCCTATTTTTCTTTGTTCTTTTCCCCGGGATCGGTTTCGATCACCTTTCCGCTGCCCAAGTCCACTGCCTCGGCATCGTGTTTTTTCTCGGGTCCACTTTTTCTCTGATTTTTCTCAGTGCGTGGGTCTTTGTTTGTGGCCTAGCTGATCAAGACATCAGAGTTTGACCTCGTGGGTGCCATTCTTCCCTCTATGGCCTCGATCAGCGGTTTTGCGCAATGTGGCAAGTGCCCCTATACTATGTCCATCATGGACCACCACAGTTGCTACATAAAATTCCTTGAGGCAGACCACGTGTCTACCTGCCCGCTCTGCCAACAGATTCGGCAAAGACCCACAAGGATTGTAAAAGCGGCAGGGAGAATTGTTTGGTTCTAAGTCTGCCTCAGGATCGGCATCAGGGGTAGAATCCCTGACGACTCATCATCGCACACCTGGACTCGGTTGGAGCCCTGGGATCGCAGAGCCTTGGACCGGGGATCGTCCTACGAAGACCTTCCCTGTGGGTCTGGGATGTCATCAAAGCCAAAGGCAAGATCCAATCCTTGACCCACACACTGACAACCAGGGAAGACACTCCCTTGGCATCACCATTGGTGACTCCCCTACGAGGGATGTGGCTCTGTGCTTGGCGGCCTCGAGACCTGAGTCAGCTGCTGCAGAGCCACCTGGCATCGAGGCCATGATGGTGGCCCTGGAACGCAGCTTCACTGCATTCCTCGAGGTGCAGTGTGGCCAGATGCCCAGAATCTCCAGATCATCGGGACCATCTTCGGCAAGCCAATCCTGGAGAAGCTGGCTCATCTGATGCCGACTCCATCAGCATCCGACTCGAGATGCAACTCGCTGCCGGGCCCTGCAGCCATGGAGCACCGACGTTAGCTGTCGTTGATGCCGAGTCGACTCGAGGAGTGCTCGGTGATTCCTCCAATGCCGAGTCAGATTGGGAGAAGGATGAGAAGTCTCCCAACATTGTTCTCCATTGAGATGAACCCTCTGACCCTTCTCCGCATCACCATCATTGGCAGTCCCCTCCAGAGAACCTAGCCTTTCTGGACTTCGAGAATTAGATGTCCCAGGCTCTCGCTTTTGTGGCGGTGCCCGAGGACGAGCCTCAGACTGAGGATCTCGAGATCCTAAAATTTGAGGCTCTCCCAAAGGAGGCATTGATGGTGCCCATGCTGGAGCGGCTATTGTTCAGGATGTTGGAGAGCCTGATGATGGTGTCGATTGTGAACCGTCAACTCAGTTCCCAGTATTGAGTCGGCCAGAACCCTGGCTTCGAAAATACCGCTGTCTCACAACTCTATGGTGGTGAAGTCAGCCATGCGTCAGATCAAAAGCCAGAAGATGCACTCCTCTGTGCTCCCGGTTCAAGAGGCACGCACCATGGATGCCTTTGGCAGAAAGTGCTATCAGGACTTCATGCTTGGATCCAGGCATACCAGCTGTACATGGACATGTACCTACGGGACTTGGCAAAGGAGCTTGCTGGGTTCTCGGCTGGGTTGACAGGTGAACCTCTGGGGCATTTCTAGGCCCTGGTTTCTTCGGTTAAGGAATGTTCCAAATTTCAGACTCGGGCAGCCTTCAACGGTTTCAAGTCGGTGGCTCATGTGGCTCCGGTGGGCATTAGTGCCTGCCGCCTTGTCTGGCTACTGTCCTCTGACCTGGAGCAGTGGGTTCAGGACAAGTTGGCCAACGTTCCTTGCCAGGGAGAGAACCTCTTCAGCAAGCCCATGATGGAGAAGATGGCCCAGCTGGAGGCAGACTTCCTGACCAGAACCAGGCTGTTCAGGAAGACTGCTGACCCTTCCTGTCGGAAGGCTTCAGGGAAAAAGCTCTTCCACCCAAAGACCAAGAAGGCTTATGGGAAATTCCCCCCATTTCTGGCCTACCAGGCTCCCCAACAGGGGCAGCAGACCAAAGGCCAGGGGCATGGCTCCCGTAAGCAGAAAGCCCCAAGCCCCAAAAAGCAACCCAACCACAGTCTGGGAGGGGGCTTTTGACTCCTTGGGCATACCTCCTTCCTTCATTAGGTAACAGGCCCAAAGTTCACGGGAAGATGGCTGGTCCACTTTGCACACCTCTGGCCAGACATCACCACATACGCTCCATCCAAGGCACTGTCAGTACCTCTATTCATCGTAGGCGGATGCCACTATCAATACAGAGTGCTCTCCTTTGGCCTAGCCTTAGCCCCTCAGGTATTCACCAAGTGCCTGGTGGTCATTTCCTCCCACCTCCATCTTCTAGGGGTCTTTGTCTTCCCCTACCTGAATGACTGGTTCATCAAGGCTGGCTCGCCAGAGGAGGTGCGCAACACTGTGTAGCACACCATAGGGCTGCAACAGCAGCTCGGGTTTGTGATCAACTTCCCAAAGTCACACTTGCTACCAGCCCAGTGATTAGAATTCTTAGGTGCTCTTCTGGGCTCCACCCAGGCATGGGCCTTCTTACCGGAGGATCGTGCACTGTGCTTCTCTGCCCTGGCTAGGGAAGCTCAGGGCTGCTCGGTGGTGATGGCCAGATAAATGCTTCACCTGCTGGGGTACTTGGCCTCTACTGCCCATGCACGCCCTTTACCCACCTCCGAAGACAGGAACCAGGTCATGCCGACCCTGGCAGTGTCCTTCGATTGGTGGTAGAGCCCCCACAACCTCTGAGCTGAACTGCCCCTTTCGGGTGCCCCCGACTCAGCATGTCCTCACGACAGATACATCCAATCTGGGCTGGGGGGCCCACTGCGATCACCTACAGTCGCAGGGCCTGTGGTTGTCAGGAGAGAGTGCTCTGCAGATCAACATACTAGAGCTCAGAGCGATATACAATGCCCTTCAGGTATTTCAGGACCACCTGCAAGGTCAGGTGATTCAAGTCCAGACAGACAATCAGGTAGCAATGTACTACCTCAACAAGCAGGGGGCACAGATTCGTACCACCTCTGCTGGGAAGCCGTTTGCCTGTGGAACTTTGCCGACAGGCAGAACATAGCCATCTGGGCGGTTTACCTGCTGGGCCCAGGCAATGTGCTGGTGGACCACCTGAACAGAGTACTTCAACCCCACGAGTGGAAGCTGCACCCGGCAGTACTCGGAGAGGTCTTTCACCATTGGGGGACCCCAGAGATAGATCTCTTTGCCAGTTCAGAGAATGCACAAGTACCATGCTTCTGTTCACAGAGATACACCCAGGGCAAGGAAGCGGCAGACATTTTCCTCCTCCTTTGGTCCAGGGGTCTCCTGTATGCATTCCCGCCTATACACCTGGTTCCCCGGGCACTTCTCAAGATTCAGGCAGAGGTGGCTTCCGTCATCCTCATTGCTCCCAGGTGGCCCAGGCAGCTCTGGTTCCCCCTGCTTTTTCAGCTCTCTTGAGGGATCCGCTGCCACTGGAGAGCTCCCTGGACCTGCTGTCGCAGGAGAATGGAATGTTTTTGCATCCCAACCTCCAGTCCCTCTCTTTGATGGCCTGGATGCTGAGAGGTTAGCCATCACACACTTCCGCCTCTCATGGGAGGTGGAGGATGAGCCTGCTAGCTTTGCATAAGACTCCACACGTCGAGCATACATCTTTATTTTCATATTTTCAATTTTTATTATAAACAGACTTTAAACATAGCCAAACACACACATCCATAACATACTAATATTGCTACAGCATTGCATCCTCAGCCCCCCATCATGTTTTAATCCCTCATAGCCCCTTTACAGTATGTACCTCTGTCCTCCCTCCAAAACCCACCCTATTCAGGCCTTATACATCCGCCCTTTCTTGATACTCACAAGCGTTAAGGCCCCTTACTGTTCTCCCAACTTCCCCTAGACCCCCCCTCCCTCCCTTTTAGTCAGTGAGGACCTACTCCCTTACCACCCAATACCCAAGACCACTCCCCTAGTCCCAACCCCCCCTTCCCCCCTCATCCCACCCTTCCCCCCCTTCTTATCCCAGCCCCAATGCACAACACAACCTCCCCCACACCTCCATGAACCGCTCCCCCTTTTGCTTTCTGATTGCCGTACGTTTTTCCATAAGAACTATTGCCTTCAGTCTGGTCTCAAACTGTTCCAGACTCGGCATCTCTTTTTGCTTCCACGCCGTTGCCACCACCCCCCGCGCTGCACATAGACATGCCACTACCATTTTACCCCCTCGTTGCTCCGTCCCTTCCCCCACCACGATAATAAGCAAATATTTGGCACCAGGTCTACCTCCACCCCTAATTTCCCCTTAATCCACCCCAACACCATCTTCCAGTATTCTTGAGCCTTACTACAACTCCACCATATATGCCAAAAAGTCCCCCTTTCCCCACACTCCCGCCAACACAAGGGAGAGGCCCCAGGATAAATCTGGCTCAATCTCTCCGGTGTGTAGTACCATCTCATCACTTTGTAGCAGTTCTCTTTGATTCGACTCGCACTTGGACTCCATTGTATTTGATCCCAAATCTTTTTCAAATCTGTATCTGCCAGGGTCCTCCCCAGATCCTTTTCCCACTCGACCATGTACCTATGCTTCCCTGCCTCCTCCCCCCTAACCCCCTTATATAGGCCAGATATCAACCCCCTTGTGCCCCACTTTCCAAACCAAACAGCCTCCAGTCTAGAAACCTCCTGTCCCAACCCCTCCTTCCCCAACTCTTTTAGAAGAAAGGATCACACCTGCTCATAAGCATACCTGTCCCCTACCCCAACCCAAATTCCTTTCGCACCTCCTCAAAGCTCTTTAATGCTCCCTCCTCAATAAGTTGCAAACTGCATTCCAGCCCTTTCTCCCGCCAGCTATCAAACCGACCACCCTCCCACCCTGGTCGAAAGGCTCTCCACCCCCTCCATGGGGTCATAACCGAAAACCCCGTTCCCCTAGCGGAAATCTCCGGCTCCCTCACCTTATCACAAATCTTCACCACCTGCCGCATTGCTGGGGTCCCCCCCCAGCCCCCCCCTCGCAACCTTCGACGCCCATACCCAAGCATCTAACCTCCCCCCTCTAACCTGAAGTTTCTCTAAGCTGGCCCAGGGTTTCTCCTCTCTACCATCCCTCCAACCCAAAACGTGCGTCAATTGTGCCGCTCTATAATAATCTCTCAAATTGGGAACCCCCAACCCGCCCTCCTCTTTGGCCGCATACATCACTGCTCTCGTGATTCTTGGGGGCCTTCTCTTCCAAATGTAGCTAAACAGCCTCCTTTGTAAAGTCCGCATCGTACCTTCTGGCACTTCCACAGGTAATACTTGAAACATGTATAGTAGCCGAGGTAAGACATTCATTTTTAACACCGCTATTCTGCCCACCCAGGAGGTTTCCAATCACATCCAACCCTCAATATCCTTGCAAATCTGTCCTATTAACCGCGGGTAGTTCGCCTGAAACAGCTCCTCATATCTTTCGGTTAATCTCACCCCCAAGTACTCTATCGAATGACTAACCCACTTCAGTGGAAACAACCTCCTCAACTTTTCCTCCCTCCCACAACTCAGCTTCACCTTCATCACTTCGGTTTTATCAATACTCATTTTAAATCCTGATACAGCCCCGTATCTCTCCATCTCACCCATCACCTCTGGCAGAGTTTCCATAGGATTGCTTAAGTACAGAAGAATATCATCAGCATATAATGAAATTTTATGATGCTGACCTCCTCTAACCAATCCAACTATCTTTTCATTCATCCGAATACATTCGGCAAACAGCTCTACCACTAGTGCAAATAGTAGCGGGGATAGCGGGCACCCCTGACAGTTCCCACGCCCCAGCTCAAAATCTCTCGAGTACCTGCCATTGATTTTAATCCTTGCTCTAGGGCCCTCATACAATCCCTGTACCCACTTCAAAAAATTAGCCCTACACCCCACCTTCGCGTCGGCCTCCTCTTCGGAACCCGCCGTCTCTGCGGCCTCTTTCGGATCTCTCCGCACATATGGGGGTTGGAAGCTGGCCAGTTTTTTCTTTGCTGCCATCGCCAGGGTGTTCTCTCTCTTCCCTTCCACTTTATTTTCGTTTGGGGCACCACTTTGTCACCTTAATCTCGGGATTCGGACGGAGCTAGGCTTCTATGCTGCCATCAGCTCCGTGACGTCACCGGAAGTCCGAGCATACATCTTTAAATGGCTCAGGTTCTTTGTCTGCTGCACAGATGGAGGTCTTAACCCCTTCTCCTGTTCAGTGCAAGATGTCTTGCGATATCTAAAGTGCAACATAGTCAGGGTGCACCTTAGTGCCATTTCGATGCACCACCATCCTGTCGATGGCTTGGCTGTCTCGGTACACCCACTGGTGGGCCATTTCATGACAGGACTTCTCCTGTCCCGGCCCCTGGTCTACTCACCACTGGTGGCATGGCACTTAAATTTGGTGCTGGGGAAGCTCGTGGCTCTCCTATTTGAGCCTTTGGCGATGTGCCATCTTAAATATTTGTCTTGGAAGGTCATTTTCCTGGTGGCGCTCACTTCAGCCCGACGGGTCAATGAGCTGCAGATGCTGGTGGCCCATGCACCCTAAACCAGGTTCCACAAGAACAGAGTGGTCCTTAGGACCCACCCCAAGTTCCTACTGAAGGTGGTCTCTACTTTCCACCTGAATCAAGAGGTGGTGCTCCCTACCTTCTTTCCCAGGCCTCATACCTCCAGGATGGAGGCCTCCCTGCACACTCTTGATTGCAAGAGGACATTATCCTTTTACATCCAGAGGATGCAGCCTCACCACCGCTCAGTGCAGCTCATTGGCTCCTTTAACTCCAACCGTCTTGGGGTGGCAGTCTCTAAGTGCACCCTTTCATGGAGGGTGGCTGACTGCATTTCCTTCACCTCTGACCAGACTGGACCTTCTCTGCAACATCATGTCACTGCGCATGCGTGCACCATGGCTGCCTCTATGGTCAACCTGCGCTAGGTGCCCTTGCTGGATATCTGCCGGGCTGCCACCTAGTCCTCTGTACATACCTTCACAGCACACTGCTGCTTGGAGGAGAGCTGTCCAAAGATTGGGCTCTGACTGCAGAAGTGACTGATCAATGATTGATTTGTCAGGAAATCCCTATAGTTAACAGTTTTGGTCACACTTCATCAGGGGATGTCTATGTGGCCATTGGCATTGATGTTCACATTGGGGACATCTATCTTACTAAAATTTGGCAGAGACATTTATTTATTTTATTTATTTATTTAACAATTCTTATATACCGTGCTATTTCTCATCAGTGCGGTTTACATTGTAACAATAAACACTTGGACATACAAATAGTCCTACGTTTACAGAAAACAGGGATTTGAACATGGATTAACTGGGGAAACTATATACATTTGAGATATAAGCGTTCCTAGTGTTTCTTGGTACATTGGCCCTGGACATCGCCAATTTGACTTGGATGTCCTTTATAAAATGCCACTTAAAATGTTCAAGGTTCAGAATATTTGTTGATGAAGTCAGAGGTGGGCATAATTTTGGCATTTTGTTGATTTACCAGGCCTCAACTAGTGATACTGTTGGAATTCATGACTGACAACTTAATTGTGGAGATTGCCCTGTCTTCTACAAATGTTTTAAAATTAGGAGATTTTATGAGTCAACACTGACTTGATGGCGCTTAACATGGAAGGGTTAGATGGTAAATTACTTAATAAACTGTATGATGGATATGGGCTTTTCTCAGATTATAAATGCACCCACTCATATGAATGGACGCTCAGTGGATTTAATGTCTCATGAGTGGAAGCAAGGGTCAGATTTGAAAACTGAAAATATATTAATTTCACCAGTGCCATGGTCCGACCATCATGTGATTAGTTTTGATTTAGAGGATTTCTTTTTCTAGAACTAATAGAAAAAGATTGGTTAAGTATATGTGATCTGATTGGGTCTTGGACCCCATGAAACTAATAGAAAACAATTATAGCGCAATGGATATCTTTTTTTCTTTTTTTGTTAATTAAAATTGATTGCATCCTTGACTCAAAGACTCAAGGCATTGGTACAGTAAATTAAAAAAATAAAATAAAATAGTTGTACCCTAATCAAAAACTCAACACATCCATGTTAAATAAATAAATACAAACGTCAGTATCACTACCCTGTTAGTTAAAAATTAGTCAAACCCTTTAAAGTTTTAGAGAATCACTGATCAAAAAGCCAATGTTTATGAAATCTCAAATTACTTTTGGAATGAATTAGCAGTGGCATACGGTTCCTTGATGTGGGACTGAAAAAATCAAATACCTGCTGCCTAGTTTACTGGAGATGAATTTGAGAAGAGATGTGTAACAACAGATGTTACTAAGATCACAAAGTCCTAATAGGCTCATAAGTCAAAATATCTAATACAAAAATGGGGGATTTTGAGGTGCTCTGTTTTAAAAGCCCCATAATGCTTTGAATTTAATCCGATTTCCCAATGTCAACTAGTGGAGGAAACACAAAATGGGAGTCACATGATCATGCAACTTAACCAGTCAGCAATTTTGCTGCCATATTTTGAATCAGCTGCATGCGCCTAAATGTTTCTTAGGCAAATCAAAATGAAAACAGTTGTAATAATCTAGTTTGTTTGTAATCAAGGCTTGCACCAATTGAATAGTCAGATTCTTGAAACATTTTTTCACACGCCATAGTAAATGAAGACTAGCAAAAGAGTATTGGATCACCATAGAGATTGATTTTTCAAAGTTCAGCTTAAGTCCCCAAGCTACAGATTATTACTTGGCTAATTTTTAAATAACTATTGATAGTCAAAAGATTGGATCCCCAAATCTTCTCCTTTCCAACTGAACCAGATATGTTCTGTTTAATCTGGGTTAAACTTTAAATGATGTTTTTACTAAAGAAAATCCTGGAGAAAGACCATCTGTGACTCCCAAATATAAAAATGGGAATGAAGTAGATACCACGCCATTCACAGAAGATGATGTGTTAGAACAACTTGCAAAACTAAAAGTGGACAAGGCCATGGGACCGGATGGGATACATCCCAGGATACTGAAAGAGCTCAGAGAGGTTCTTGCAGGGCTGCTAAAGGATGTTTTCAACAGATCCTTGGAAACAGGAGTAGTTCCGCAGGACTGGAGAAGAGTGGATGTGGTACCTCTTCACAAAAGTGGTGACAAGGAAGAAGTGACAAACTGCAGGCCCGTGAGCCTTACCTCGGTGGCAGGAAAAGTAATGGAGGCGCTTCTGAAAGAGCGAATAGTGGACTTTCTCAAAACCAACAGGTTGCATGATCCGAGGCAACATGGCTTTACCAAAGGACGATCTTGCCAAACAAATCTGATAGAGTACTTTGACTGGGTGACCAGAGAACTGGATCAGGGGCATGCGATGGATGTCATCTTCCTGGATTTCAGCAAAGCCTTTGATACTGTTCCTCATAGGAGGCTCATCAATAAACTCAGTAGTTTGGGAATGGGTCCCAAGGTGGTGAACTGGATCAGAAATTGGTTGACAGACGACAGAAGGTGATGGTAAATGGAGCTCACTCGAATGAAAGGAGGGTGATTAGCGGGGTGCCCCAGGGTTTGGTCCTGGGCCTGTCACTGTTCAATGTATTTGTGAGTGATATTGCGGAAGGACTACATGGAAAAGTCTGTCTTTTTGCAGATGACATGAAAATTTGCAAGAGAGTGGACTCCCCTGAGGGAGTGGATAACATGAGGAAAGATCTAGAAAAGCTGGAAGAATGGTCTAATGATTGGCAATTAAGATTTAATGTGAAGAAGTGCAGTGTCATGCACTTGGGAAGCAGAAATCCAAGGGTAATGTACATGATAGGGGGCGAGAGGTTGGTGTGCATGGACCAGGAGAAGGACCTTGGTGTGATTATTTCTGAGGATCTCAAGGTGGCAAAGCAGTGCGACAAGGCGGTGGCAAAAGCCAGGAGGAAGTTGGGTTGCATACAAAGAGGAATTACCAGCAGAAAGGAAGAGGTACTAATGCCACTGTATAAGTCACTGGTGAGGTCTCACTTGGAATACTGTGTTCAGTTTTGGAGACCATATCTTGCAAAGGATATAAAAAGACTGGAAATGGTTCAGAGGAAGGCGACCAAAATGATTTGGAGCCTGCATCAGAAGCCTTATGAGAAGAGACTATAAGACCTAAATATGCACACTCTGGAGGAGAGGAGGGACAGGGAAGATATGATTCAGACCTTTAAATACTTAGAGAAATAATGAACAAAAAAAAACTCTTCCAGAGACGGGGAAGCTGTAAAACTAAAGGGCATAACATGAAGCTGCAAGGGGGTAAATTGAAAGGCAATGTCAGGAAATACTTTTTCACTGAAAGGGTGATGGATGCTTGGAATGCCCTCCCGATGGAAGTGGTGGGGGCAAATACAGTGACAGAATTCAAAATGGCATGGGACAGACACAGTGGATCCCTTTATAGCAACAAGATAAAATCAAACAAATCTAATTTTACAACATACAGGGGTGTCCCACACGGAGCGGTGGGTTTACCCCTAAAACAGACATAAGGAGGGGTGGCCTGCACGGAGAGGCAGGTGCGCCTACTCTTGCTATCTTACTGGGCAGACTAGATGGGCCATACTGTTCTTTATCTGCCGTTATTTACTATGTTACTACTATGTTGAAACCACTGGGCCAAAGCTAAGAAATACAGGTTAAAGTTTTCATTAATTCTGCAGAGCTGTATGTTGTCAGGAAAAAGATATCACTTGAATCTGAACTTTTTGGCCACAAGTACAATTGGCTCTGAAAATATTTTAAATAAAAATGAGGAAAGCGTTGAACCCTGTGGAGTCCATATTTAACTGTAACTTACTTCATATTTTCCTTTCCAAACAACTGTCTTGAGTCTGATCCTAAAAAAAAAAAGAAAAAGATATCAACCAGACTAGGGAACTTAATGACAAATAGAATGTTACTTTGAGAAAAGCTTTGGATAAAATAGAAATGCTGAGAGAGCACCTAGATTATCACTAGGTCCTTGCAGTTTCTCTTGAAGTGAATATAAAATAAATAGCATATGCTATACTTAATAAGGAGGAGTAGCCTAGTGGTTAGAGCAACTGCCTCATACCCAGAAGATCAAGGGTTCAATTCCCACTGGCAGTCCTTGTGACCTTGGGCAAGTCACTTTACCCTCTATTGCCTTGGAAGAAAAGGCTGGCAATCTACTTCCAGTGATACAATGCCAAGAAAACCCAGAGGTAGCTGGGTCACTATGAGTCAACACTGACTTGATGGCACTTAAAAACAAAACAAAACCCTAATAAGCTTCAGAGACTTTATATTAATTTAAGCATCCCTACTCCCTCAGCAGCTTCAAAACACTGGCCAGTATTAAGATACAAAGAGCAATGAGAAGGGGGCTGTTCAGTCTTTTGCATCAAGCGCCACATGTATGATTATGCCCAAGTGGGTGAGAGGGTCGTATGTGTGCACTATGTGCAAAGAGCTCCTAGCTCTCACAGAACGAGTCCAATCTCTGGAGTCTAAAGTAGCAGTTTTGGAGAGCCTGAGGCAGATAGAGAAGTATATAGGAAGACCTTCAGAGATATTACTTAAAAAAGAGAGTAGCCAGTGGACGTCAGAATCGCCTGGTAACTTGCTTGCCTTGTGCACTAGTGTCAGACCTTAAATGTCATCTAAAGATTTTAGATAGTGCTAGGAAGAAGCCAGCTATCTTAATACATGTTGGTACCAGTAACATAGGAAAGTGCAGGAAGGCGGTTCAAGAAGCCAAATTTAGGCTTTTAGGTAGAAAGTTGAAATCCAGAATCTCCAGAGTAGCATTCTCAGAAATGCTTCCCGTTCCATGTGTAGGAGCCAAAATGCAGGCTGAGCTCTGGAATCGCAGTGTGTGGATGAGACAATGGTTCAGGGAAAAGGGATTTAGATTTCTTAGGAGCTGAGCAAAGTTTTTCAGAAAGAGGGGTTGTATTCCAAAAAGATGGACTCCACTTTAACTAGAGCGGAGCCAGGTTGCTGGTGCTAAATTTAAAAAGGAGCTAAAGCAGCTATTAAACTAGAACCTGAAGGAGAGATAGATCAGAGCCCTGGTAGAAAGCAAAGTCTGTGGGACATATAGGCAAGTAAATATGATGTATAGCTATCAGATTACAACTAGGGTTATCTACACAGGTATGCTACTTACTGGAGATGATTAGCTAAATGAGGCAAGTTCTATGAATATATATTAGAATTATGCTGATAGAAAAATAGCAATCACAAATTATTACTAAGGAATGAGGTAACAACAATTCATAGCAGTAACTAGTAGCAATCCTTATGTACAGTAAACACTCAGGGTAATTACCAAAGACACATGGCTTACTCTGTCCTTAAAAAAGCACAGAATAGTGCTGTCTAACTAGACCACACCACACCACCAATAGAAACAAATGCTAATACTTCATAGCTCTGCCTAGATAGAGGGGTACTGAGGAGTCTGAGCCAGGGTCCAAAGCAGTATAAATCCAAATAGGCAGATTAGCTGATAATGCAGTCTCTAGCCTTTGCAAGTGAGCCACGCAAGGGATGTTAGGAGAACAAGTACAAAACGCAAGGGGAGCAGGGGTGAGGAATGTAAGGCTTAATCCCTGCAGTCTGGCTGTGGTCTACAGAACCATACTCGGACTCCTGCTATAGAGATCTCTAACCTGCTGCTAAGGCCTCAAACCTAGTGATGCTATAGAAGCACTGCCTGCCAGATATTGCATGTAAGAGGTGGAATGCAGGAGCAGATGACCAGAGTTGTAACCTAACACCTGTATACACATAACATGCTGAGCCTGTTCCTACAGACTTGTAAGTAGTTAAAATTTAGTGCTATATGTATAACTACTATTTCTTCACTTATTCAATGTTAATTGTTCATTATTAATTGTAAATTGTTACTTGTTCCATGTAAACCCCTTTTGATTTCATATAAAGTGGTTTATATGAGCACATAAATAAATAAAGATCTGTTGAAGCAGCTCTGCGGATGAAAAAGGCCTGGAAGTTTTGTTCTCTGAACAAGGACAAGTAAAGAATGACGATCTTCAGTATTCACTCACTCACATACAGTATCGGGAAGGCAGTGAGTCTGTAGCATCAGCAGGTCTGAGGCCTAGATAATAGGTCAGAGGCCTATATAGCAGGAGTCCGCTCCATGTTGTTTGGTTTTGTAGGCAACAAACAGGCTGCAGGCATTAGCCTTACAAACCTGGGGAAAAGCTGGCAATTGCTCAAGAATGCATGGTTCAAGGTAAAGAATCTTTGAAGGGTACTGTTAAAACAGAAAGTTAGGGCATCCAATAGAGAGGTTGCAATAAAGGCAAAAGTAGCTCAAGTGCCTTTAAATAAAGAGCAGGCAGAGTTGAGAGACTGCAAATTATCCCTGTCAACTGCTAAACAGAATGTAAACATAAACAAAGATATACTTTTTCATCTTACACATACAGTCATTTCAGAGTTAGAATATATAGCATTGAATGAAGAGATAGCTATAACAGACATCTCAGTGACCTGGTGGAAGGAGGCTAACGAATGGGACACTAGGATATCACAATGATAGGGTAGATCAAATTGGTGGCGGAGTGGCACACTATGTTAAAAAGGGCATTAAGTCAAACAGAATAAATGTTCTGCAGGAAATAAAATGCACCACGGAATCTTTATGGATAAGAATTTCTTGTAAGGGAATAGCAGTAAGGGTGTAATATCATCCACCTTGCCAGATTGAAGACAAACGATGAAATGTTAACAGAAATTAGAGAAGCCAACAAATTTGCCAACGCATAATAATAATGAATTCAATTACCCTAATATTGACTAGAAAAGTGTCACTGCAGATTGCCAAAATTACATGAAATCCACCAGCTAGTATATTCCAAAAGACAACAAAGAACAGCTGGAAAATTAATCTTTTTATTCAAACAATTCTATAAAAATTATTGGCGTGATATTCAGTGGCAGTGGCTAGCGTGAGTACAGCGCCTAGCCGTCGCCACTGAAGAGTTAACCCGGATATTCAATACCAGGACCTATCCGACCACCGGCAATGAATATCTGGGTCTGCCGCACAGCGCCACATAGCATGGAAGCTAATCAGTAGCGGTGATATTCAGCTGCTGCCTGGTTAGCTTCAGCGGCAAAAGTTAGGACAGTTTTTGCTCCGTCTAACTTTTGCCGCTGAGGGATAACAGGGCAGTAGCTAAATATCGCCACTGACCGGTTATTCCCAGGTACCTTCCCTGGAACACCCCCCAGAACGCCCCAATGCTATCCGGGTAGCATCGGGACGTATAGTGGCGGTATCCGGAAATATTCAGCAGCACTAACTGTGAATGCTACTGAATATCCTCTTAGAGGCAGGTACACAGTTCACAGACGTAAACCGTGTATCTGCTTTGGAATATCAGGTCCATTATTTCTTTATCACAAGAAACATCAAAAATAAATATATCAAAAATCCATAAAACTGAGTCTGGTAAATGTTAACTTAATGAGCTCATTCAAAACCAAAATACTTACCAAAAACCAAGGTATTTATCTTTAGTGAATCTCTCATGAAACTGATGCTGAAAGAATCAAACCATCACTGTAACAATCGTTTCCTTTTGAGGTCATTAAATGCCTAGGTTTGTTGTTCTTGTGGATGGGTTGCCACGGCATATGCATTCATGAATTGAGCAGGTAATAAAAAAATAAAATGGCGTCAACATTGGCGGTGTATCTGTTTGACACAATTACTGAGTAATTCTGGTTTTCGCATTTGTTTTTCACTTTCATTCACTATTGTTTAGGTTGATAGCATTCACAACACTGTTGTTATGGTGTAATCTTTACACACATGTGAGTCTGTAGTGTTCACATGGGTTTCTTCAGTTGTATTGTATGTACAGGATAGCTATTGATCACATGGATCAATTTGTGGTGGTCACTAGTATTCACAATATATTTTTATAAAAAGATTGAAATAGTGGTGTATCTACTGTTCACAAGGATACAGTGAGTTGATATCTGTCTGCTATAGTTTTTGATAGTTGGAATGGAGTAATTTGTTTCATCCTTTAATGCCGTGGGTTACGCATTGGTAATTATTCAACAATTATTTGCTATACTATGTCTGTATAGATTTTTTATGATGGTCTATTTGTCATTCTATCAGTTTGTCATTTTTAGTTCACCTGGTTTTTATCCTGATATGACCTTGAGTCCTTTGTGGATGGTTTGGAGGTATAGAGGATGCAGTGTCTATCATTTATAATTTGTTTTCATTTGATATTGACGTATTGATTTTTATGATGAATGAGTGTTTGTAACTTTCTCCAGGAACAAGCAGGAAGTCAGTCCTCACATATGGGTGACGTCGGCGCCAACGGAACCCTCGTGCGGAGCAATTCCCCAGCTTTCAAAGAAAGCCTTTGGGATTGCATCACGCATGCACGGTCCCTTTCCCGCCCAAGGGTGCCATCTTGCTCAGTCTTCTTTTTTCCACGGAGCCCAACGGACGTGGTCCCGTTTCACCGTGGAAAAAGTAGAAAAGTTGAATAATTTCTTTCAGCTTCCCAGTTCGATGCCGGTTCCCTTTCTCGCCTTTTGGCTCGGTACACCGGTATCGAGTCCGGTCATATTTTTCATTTTTGTCCTTCGTGACAGCTGCCGCACAATTCCATGGTTGTGGAATCGGCCATGCAATGACTGAAACGCCAAAAGACGCACTCCTTAGTGCCTCCCGGCCGGGAGGCCCAGAACCTGGACGCCTTCGGCAGAAAGTGCTATGCTACCAGGGCTCGATGCTGTCATGCCGTGTCCAAACCTACCAGCTGTACATGGGCATGTACTTGCGGGACCGGCAAAGGAGATTGCCGGGTTCTCAGCTGGTCTCTCCGAGGATCCCTTGCAGCGCTTCAAGGCCTTGTCCACAGGCATCCGAGAGTGCTCGAAGTTCATGTCTTGAGCAGCTTACGACGGCTTTGAGGCTTCTGGCTCATGTCGTCGGACCTGGAGTCATGGGTTCAGGACAAGTTGGTTGATGTCCCGTGCCGGGGTGACAACCTCTTCGGCAAATCCATAACAGGAAAAGGCTACAGAAATCAAGTACGAGTACTTGACCCGGACAAGGTTGTAGAAGAAGACATCTGCATCTTCTGACAAGAAGAAGGCCTTGGGGAAAAAGCCCTATTTTCCGAGGAAGGGTACGGCTTACAGAAACTACCCCATGTACTAGGCCACCCCAGCTCCCCAGCAGGGGCAGCAGGCCAGGGGACAGGGGCATGACCCACGTCTTTTTAGCTATGCCAGGAAACTCTGGACCTCTGCTCTTTTGCAGTGGATCCCCAACTTCCTGCTCTGCCTCCTACCCCAGCCAGGGGGGGGGGGGTTTGACTCCCAGTGCATAGCTCCTCTCCCACCAGTGGTTTGGCCCTGCACAGGAGGACGGCTGGCCCTGTACACTCACAGGTGGCCAGCCATTATTACCGACGCCTGGGTCTTGAAAATAGTCCAACAGGGCTATTTACTTCATTTCGACCAGGTGCCCACCTCCTTTTCCTCCTGCAGGAGTTGGCAGGTCTGCCAAAGGATCAGGCAGTGGAACCGGTGCCCCACCACCTGCAAGGACAAGGTTTCTACTCCAGGTATTTCCTCATACCAAAGAGAAAAGGAGGCCTTCGCCCCATCCTAGACTTGTGCAATCTGAACAAGTTCCTGGTGAGGGAAAAGTTCAAGATGCTTTCCCTTGGGATCCTACTGCCTTACCTCCACCAGAGAGACTGGTTATGCTCCTTAGACTTAAAGGATGCTTATACACACATTCTCATACACCCAGACCACAGACAATATCTCAGGTTTGTGGTCGGAGGAAACCACTTCCAGTACAAGGTGCTTCCCTTTGGCTTAGCTTCCGCTTCCAGAGTATTTATCAAATGCCTAGTAGTGGTGGTGGCCTTCCTCAAAAGCCAGGGAGTCTTCGTCTTTCCATACCTAGATGACTGGCTCATCAGGGGCCAATCGGCACAGGAGGCACAGCAGGCCACTGCTCGCACGGTCAACCTGCTCCGGCACCTAGGGTTTGTTGTAAATCACGCAAGGTCCACATTACTCCCCACTCAGAACTTGGAGTTCATAGGGGAAAGACTGGACACCCTTCAGGCAAGGGCTTACCTACTGCTGGACAGGGCGAGGCGGTTGCTGGCCTTGGTATAACAGGTCCAGCACAGACCTCATGTCTCCACAAGGGTCTTCTTATGCCTCCTGGGCCACATGGCCTCCACGGTACATGTGACTCCATATGCTCGATTCCATATGCGCACAGCTCAGTGGAGCCTCAAAGACCAGTGGACACAAGCCACAGGCCGCCTCAGAGACAGGGTAGTGATCTCCAAGCTACTGGTGACAGCCTTGCAATGGTGGCTTCAGCCCCCCAATTTGCTTCAGGGAGTACAATTCCAACCTCCCTCTCACACCAGAGTGCTGACAACAGATGCCTCCTTGCTGGGCTGGGGAGCCCATTGCCAGGGTTCATGCACTCAGGGTCTGTGGTCCTTGCGAGAGGCTGCACTTCAAATCAATCTTCTAGAGCTTCGAGCCATCCGCCTAGCTCTTCAAGCCTTCTGTCATCTTCTCTCACATCAGTCAGTGCTGATACAGACAGACAATCAAGTAGCGATGTTCTACATCAACAAACAGGGAGGCACAGGATCTCGCATCCTATGCCAGGAAACTCTGGACCTCTGCTCTTTTGCAGTGGCGCATCACATGTCCCTGAAGGCAGTTTATCTGCCGGGTCAGGAGAACCTCCTGGCCGACAAGTTGAGCAGGATTCTTCAGCCTCACGAATGGCAACTGAACCGAGATGTAGCCCAACAGATCTTCAACCACTGGGGTCTCCCATCCATGGATCTCTTTGCCAGTCCGCAAAACCACCAGTTGCCACGGTTCTGCTCGAGGCAGCCGAATCCGATAAGCATGGCGGCAGATGCTTTCCTGATCTCGTGGGCACAGAGCCTTCTCTATGCATTCCCACCCACACCCTGGTAGCACGCACTCTTTTCAGGATTCTTCGGGACAAGGCCTCTGTCATCCTGGTAGCCCCCAGGATGCCAAGACAGCCTTGGTTCCCTCTTCTCCTTCAACTGGCGGTCGAAACGCCACTCCCACTGGGGCTGCAGCCCGACCTCTTGACCCAGGAACAGGGTTCCTTGCTACACCCCAACCTCAGATCCCTCAACTTAATGGCATGGCTGCTGAGAGGGTAGTACTTGCTCCTCTACTCCTTCCCAAGGAGGTTGAGGAGGTGTTGCTGGCCTCTAGGAGGCAATCCACTAGAAAATCCTACGCGTTCAAGTGGCATAGATTTGAAGTGTGGTGTGCCCAAAATAAGGAGAACCCATTCACTTGCCAAGTATCTCAGATCTTACAGTACTTGCTCCACCTCTCAGAGTTGGGCCTCAAGTCTAACTCTGTCAGGGTCCACCTGAGTGCGCTATCAGCTAACTACTCTCCAGTGGTGTATTTAGATTTCAGTAAAGCCTTTGACACTGTTCCTCACAGGCGACTTATAAACAAACTGAGCATCCTAGGGATGGACCCTAAAGTTACAGCTTGGGTTAGAAATTGGTTGGGTGGGAGGCGATAAAGAGTACAAGTAAATGGAGCTCACTCTGAGGAGAAGGATGTTACCAGTGGTGTACCCCAGGGATCTGTCCTTAGTCCGATTCTTTTTAACATCTTTGTTAGTGATATAGCGGAAGGGCTGTCGGGTAAGGTTTGCCTCTTTGTGGATGATACCAAAATCTGCAATAGAGTAGACACCCAGGAAGGTGTAGATAACATGAGGAGGGATCTAGCTAAGCTTGAAGAATGGTCTAGAATTTGGCAGCTGGGACTTAATGTTAAAAAATGTAAGGTCATGCATTTGGGCTGCAGCAATCCAAGGGAGCAATATAGTATAGGGGGTGAAGTACTTTTGTCCACTAAAGAAGAGCGGGACCTAGGCGTGGTTGTGTCTGATGATCTTAAAGTAGCTAAACAGGTAGAAAAGGTGACAGCAAAAGCTAAAAGGATGCTTGGGTGCATACGGAGAGGAATGGCTAGCAGAAAAAAGGAGGTGATAATGCCTCTGTATAAGTCTTTGGTGCGACCTCATTTGGAGTATAGTGTGCAATTCTGGAGACCGCACCTTCAAAAGGATGTGAACAGGATGGAGTCGGTGCAGAGGGTGGCTACTAAAATGATTAGTGGTCTTCATTATAAAGCATATGAGGACAGGCTGAAGGATCCTAATATGTACACCTTAGAGGAAAGGCGGGATAGAGGTGATATGATTGAGATGTTTAAATACCTCCGTGGCATAAATGTTCAGGGAGAGAGCCTCTTTCAATTGAAAGCAAGTTCTGCTACGAGGGGACATGGGTTGAGGGTGAAGGGAGATAGATTCAGGAGTGATATGCGGAAATATTTCTTTACGGAAAGAGTAGTGGATCCGTGGAATAGTCTCCCAGTGGAGGTGGTAGAGATGAGGACAGTAACTGAATTTAAAAAAAGCATGGGACAAACACAGGTAAAGGTAAAAAGGGGACTGTTGTAGTTGTTGATATGGAAGGACAGATTAGATAGGCCATGTGGTCTTTTTCTGTCATCATATTTATATGTTTCTATGTTTCAGTGGATGAGCAACCTCTTTCAGCTCATCCTTTGGTATCCCGATTCCTCAAAGGCCTCCTACTCTTGAAGCCTCCGATTCGCCCACCGGCTACGGAGTGGGACTTAAATGTGGTCTTGCAGCAGCTTACTCGCCCACCTTTTGAACCAATGTCCAGCTGTTATCTCCGCTTTCTTTCCTGGAAAGCACTCTTTCTGGTGGCACTCACGTCTGCTCGACGTGTGAGTGAGCTGCAAGCTTTAGTATCGGATAGACCGTATACAAGGTTTTATAAAAACAGAGTGGTCCTCCGTACTCACCCCAAGTTCCTTCCAAAAGTGGTTTCCTCGTTTCACCTCAACCAAAAGGT
This sequence comes from Ichthyophis bannanicus, assembly GCA_033557465.1. Lineage (NCBI taxonomy): Eukaryota > Metazoa > Chordata > Amphibia > Gymnophiona > Ichthyophiidae > Ichthyophis > Ichthyophis bannanicus. Next base: position 673,836,075 of record CM066032.1, on the reverse strand, counting down.
GGTTCTTCCATCCTTCTTCCCCAGGCCACATACCAGCAGGGCAGAAGCGGTTCTGCATACCCTGGACTGTAAGAGGGTGCTCGCCTTCTACCTGGAGCGTACACGGGGACATCGGAGAGCTTCCCAGCTCTTTGTCTCTTATGACCCTAGTAAACTGGATCTCCCTGTCTCCAAGCACATGTTATCCACCTGGGTGGCAGACTGCATCGCCTGGGCGTACAGGGCAGCTGACTTCCAGCTGCAGGGCCGAATCACGGCCCACTCTGTCAGGGCTAAGGCTGCATCAGTGGCTAACCACCACTCTGTTCCGTTGGCAGACATCTGCCTGGCCGCAACTTGGTCTTCAAGCCAGACCTTTGCAGCCCATTACTGCCTGGAGAGAGAGTCACGGCGGGACAGTGTTTTCGGTCAGGCGGTACTTTGTAACCTATTCGAGGTTTAGGCAACTCCTATCCTCTGACCCTTTGGTGTCAGGCTACCATGGGGGTTGCGTTCTCGGAGAAAAATCCTATCACTGCTGCTGCGGCTCTTCTAGAGGGAACCATTTTCAGCTATAGGTTCTCGGTAGCCTATAGCTAGGGAGTCCCATATGTGAGGACTGACTTCCTGCTAGTTCCTGGAGAAAGCGTAGTTACCTATAACAGGTGTTCTCCAGGGACAGCAGGAATCAGTCCTCACGACCCTCCCTCCTCCCCTGGAGTTGCAGTCCTTTGATTAATTTTTTTCTCATTTTTGCCGTCTTTTTAGCTATGTCATCTGACCGAGCAAGATGACACCCTTGGGCGGGAAGGGGACCACGCATGCGTGATGCAATCCCAAAGGCTTTCTTTGAAAGCTGGGGAATTGCTCCGCACGAGGGCTCCGTCGGTGCCGACGTCACCGATATGTGAGGACTGATTCCTGCTGTCCCTGGAGAACACCTGTTACAGTTGAGTAACTACGCTATCTCTTACAGATATATGCTGTTAAACTATACCCCTGATAAAGGCAAGCGCCAAAACATGTCCAAGTAGGGTCTGTTTGGCTGTGATTTATTGGTTTAATAAAACTGTGTGTGGACTTTTTAATATCATCATCCTTCTGTTTTTCTTCTACTCTGATCTGCGGATGGATTTGTCTTCTTTTTTGACTACATGATGCAAGGAAATCACATTAGGAATCACCTCTTAGGAAAAAGATCTGGGCAATACTGTATGTTTAAATCTCCTCAGTGTGTGGAGGCAGACTAAAAAAAGCAAACAGGAATTATTAGGAAAGGAAGAAAGAATAAAGCAAATGTTATCATAATGCCTCTGTATTGCTCTATGACAAGGGTTTTCAACCCAGTCATCGGGACACCTAGTCAGTCATGTTTTCAGAATAACCATGATTAATATGCATAAGAAAAATCTGCATGCACTGACTTCACTGAATGCAAATTTCTCTCATGCATATTCATCATGGTTATCCTGAAAACCTGACTGGTTATGTGTGTCTCGAGGACTGGGTTGAGAACTTCTGCTCTATGTTATGACTGTATCTTGAGTACTGATTGCAATTCTGGTCGCCACATCTCAAAACATATATATCAGAATTAGAAAAGGTACAGAGAAAGGCTGCCAAAGTGATAAAGTGGATGGAATGACTCTCTTATGAGGCAAAGATAAAGAGTATCTCCAGGATCAAGCAGGAATGTAGTCTTCACATACGGGTATCATTGGTACCGACGGAGCCTGTGTGGGAACGCTCCCCATTGTCCAATAGGAAAGCTTTTGGGAGCATACCACCGTGTCTGCGCCATTGCCTTCCTGTCTTTCCAACTCTCCCTCTTCAGTTTTTCATTTTCTGTGGAGCCGACAGGCAGCAAACCCTGTCACCGCAGAAAATCTTCTTTTTGTGGTCATGTCTGCCTTCACCGTTGACGCCTATACCAGTACCACCGGTGTTTTCTTTATTTTCTTATTTCTTTTCTTTAAAAAGAAAAAACAAAAACTTATTTTTGGAGGGTCTGTCCCCTCTTGGTGCTGGGTGCCATTTTGGGCACTAGGCCCTCTTTTCTTCCCAAATGAAGAAACCATCTAGTGGTTTCAAAAAATGTTCAAAGTGTAGCGGTACCATTTCTGCTACTGATACACATGATTGATGTCTCAAATGTTTAGGTCCTGAGCATTTACCATCGGAGTGTCTCCTTTGTAGAAAGATGACCAAGAGAGGCCTGCAGAATAGAGCTGCAAAACTCGGCACCCTCTTTGCCTCGGATGCAATGTCTTGCATCGACATCGTCCAGGGCTTCATCTTCCACCCATGGATTTCAGGTAACCAAACCCAGGTCTTCCAAGACCAGCCAGTCCTCAAAGGGTAGATCCCCTTCTAAGCATCGAGATGCTACTAGCGTTGTCCTCGAGGAAAACACACCGGCCAAACAACCCCGGCGGGAGGCCCCAGCCTCCAAAGCATTAATGGGGTTCCAGGATGTTCCCAAAGCTTCCACCTCCGGTGAACTCTTGGTGCCATGTTCTGGTGTCATGGCCTGCTTCACCGGTACTGACATCCAGGCATCGGAAGGCTCCATGGATCAACGTATCCTGGCCATCGAGCGCAGTCTTGCGGCTCTATTAGCAGCCTCGGAACTGCTAAAGCTGCTTCAATCAACACAGTTGTCCATACCGATATCGGTACTGAATGTACCTGCATCGACCGATGCACCTTTCTCCATGCTTCCTCCCATGCCGGCCCTGGAATTGGTCTCTGGCATCGAGGGTGCAGTATCGAGACAGTCTGATGACAACGTCGATCGATACTGTCGACAAGCAATACGAGAACATCCTGCCCAACAATACTTTGAATCATCCGATTCCGATGACTCTGTCGGTACCGGGTTGGTTCTTCTGGAGGATTCCTCTCCTTCACCACAGCGTCGAATGTCCTCCCCCCCCCCCTGCAGAGGACATGTCCTATCAGGACTTTATTTGTGATGTAGCAAGGGGACTCTCGATCACCGTGACCCCTGAGAAGGAACCGAGAGCTGAAGAGTTGGAAATTCTTCAGTATCCGGCAGCTCCTAAGGAGGCTGCTACCCTTCCCATTCACCGAACTTTGCATGATCTCATGCTTAGAATGTGGGAAACACCTTTAACGGTGTCCCCACATTCTCGGAGACTCGATACAATGTACCAGGTACCGCAGTGTCCTGGTTTCCAAAAAACACAATTACCTTACCATTCCATGGTAGTGGAATCGGCAATGCATAGGACCAAAAGTGCTAAAACTCATTCATCCAACCCTCCAGGTTGTGAATCGAGGATGCTCGATGCTTTTGGGCGTCGATGTTTTCAGTCCTCGATGCTATCAGTTAGAATAAGCTCTTACATACTTTACATGTGTATGTTTCTTCGGGAGGTTACAAGAAACTTGGAACTCATGGCTCCACTTCTTCCCGATGACAAAAGGGCTGACTTTCTCACTCTGGTCAAACATGCCCAGAATGTTTCTAAGTTCATGGACCGTGCAACTTTTGATTGCTTTGAGTGCATTAATAGAACCTCTGCTATCTCCATCGGTGCACGTCGCATTGCCTGGTTACAAGCATCTGATTTAGAACAATGGGTGCAAGACAAGCTGGGGAATATTCCTTGCACAGGAGAAAACCTCTTCGGCAAGGATTGGCAGGACAAAGCTAATCAGCTTGAGTCTGAAAACACCACCTTGAACAGATTATCAAGGACCACAGCCAACCCAGCTAAGAAAAAGACAGTTAAGAAACCCTTTTTCAACAAGAAAAAGAAATTCTATCCATCTTACACCCAAGCTGTCCACTATCCAGTTCATGCTCTCCAAAAAGGGCAGCAACAACCCAGACAGCAGAGGAAGGCGTAAGTCCCCAGAGCTCAACCAGCTCAGCAGACAGCCTCCTCAAGGGCTTTGACTCCTTATCAGAGAACTTAGTCATCCTGCTCCTGAAGGGTCCAGAGCCTCTCACCATCCCAGGCAGACCCTGTCATTTCATCGAAAGATGGCAACAGATAACATCAAAACACTGGACTCTCTTGTAACAGAGGGGTACAAACTCCATTTTCACAGTATGGCCCCTCCCACCATCACAAAACAGTTCAATTCTCGGGGCCCCTTCACCACTCTCTTGTGTCAAGAGGTCACCTCACTACTTGCTCAAGGGGCAATAGAAGAGGTACCCATATCCCAACAGGGCATGGGTTTCTACTCCCCCTACTTCCTCATTCCAAAGAAGACAGGGGGATACAGACCCATACTGGACCTCAGAGAGTTGAACAAGTATCTGTTCCGAGAAAAATTCAAAATTATCTCCCTCAGAACACTTCTTCCTTACATTCAGAGTCAGGATTGGCTATGTTCTCTAGATCTAAAGGATTTATATATACATATTCTCATTCATACAGATCACAGGAGGTTTCTTCAATTCCTCTTTCAAGGAAGACATTACCAGTACAGGGTTCTACCCTTCTGCCCCAAGAGTCTTCACAAAATGCATGGCAGTAGTAGCAGCATTCTTGAGAACTCTGGGGATATTCGTCTTCCCCTACTTAGACGACTGGCTCATCCGAACATCAACAGCTCCAGAAGCCAGCTCTGCGCTCGCCTGTACAATGCAAATCCTGCAGTATCTGGGACTGGTCATAAACCTTCCAAAATCTCATCTCAACCCTTCTCAGTCTAGAGTTCATAGGGGCTCTTCTAGACACAAGGCAGTGAAAGGCTTTCCTGCCACAACCACGTTGTCTTCGAATACTCCAGCTAGCCTCTCAAGTAGCTATGAAAACCTTTCTAACTGCTCGAGAAATGCTTCAGCTACTGGGTCATATGGCATCCACTGTCCATGTGGTTCCCTATGCTCGCCTACACATACGAGCAGCCCAGTGGACCCTGGCCTCTCAGTGGACACAGGCATCGGGTCACCTGGGGGACAAAATAGGAAACTCTACACGCCTCATTTTGTCCCTACAGTGGTGGCAATCGCTGAAAAACCTTCTCGTAGGGTCTCCTTTTCAGCAGCCACTACACCAAGCCACCTTGATGACAGATGTGTCCAAGTTAGGTTGGGGGGCTCACTTGGACAATCTCTCCACTCAAGGTCCCTGAACCGAGCAGGAGGCTTTTCTTCACATAAACATCCTGGAACCCAGAGCCATCTTCTATGCCCTTCAAGTATTCCAGCTTGAGCTACAAAACGGTTCTTGTCCAGACCAACAATCAGGTAACTATGTTCTATGTGAATAAGCAGGGTGGAACAGGTTCTCGGGCACTGTGTAATGAAGCTCTATGCCTCTGGGCCTTCGCCAGAGATCTTCAGATCCACCTACTAGCAGTGTATCTTCCAGGCACACAAAATCTTGTGGCAGACAAACTCAGTCGAGTACTGCTGCCACACGAGTGGTCTCTTCATCCAGAGCAAATTGCTCGAATCTTTCAGATCTGGGGAACCCCAGATATAACCTCTTTGCAAGTCCTCAGAATGCCAAACTTCCCTGGTTCTGTTCCAGAATTCCAGCTCAGAACTTTCAGGGAAGGGATGCCTTCCATCTCCATTGGGGTCAGGACTTCCTCTATGCCTACCCATCCATTCTCCTCATTCCCAAAACTCTATTCAAGCTTCAGAGAGATAGGGGCCATATGATCCTCATAGCCCCACGCTGGCCATGACAGACCGTGGTATCCACTGCTTCTATGTCTCTCTCAAGCCAAGCCTCTGGAGTTGGGATGTGCTCCAGAACTTCTTTCCCCGGAGAACGGGATGTTATTGCACCCGAATCCTCAGTCCCTACACCTCAGGGCATAGCTGCTGAGAGCCTAGAATTCCAGGATATCAACCTTTCTCAACAGGTTAAGGATATCCTTTTAGCTTCAATAAAACCTTCCACAAGGCAGGCCTACGCCTTTACGTAGAGAAGGTTCTCTATCTGGTGTTCAAAAAAGGACCTTAGTCCCTTTTCAGTTCCAGTGGAGGCGTGACTGGAGTATCTCCTCCATTTATCATCCTCTGGTCTTAAGACCAATTCAGTAAGGGTCCACCTTAGTGCCATTGCGGCTTTCCACAAGCCCTTGGATGGACAACCTGTCTCCTCTCAACCGCTAGCAGCGCGGTTTATGAGAGGTCTACTTTTAACTAAACCTCCCATTAAGCCACCACCCGTGGCATGGGATTTGAATTTTGTCTTTGGGCAGCTCATGAAACCAGCCTTCGAACCCTTAGCCACTACATCTCTGAAGTTTCTTTCTTGGAAGATAATCTTCCTAATTGCTCTCACTTCTGCAAAATGCATCAGTGAGCTACAAGCTTTAGTGGCTGATCCTCCTTATACAAGGTTCCACCATGATAAAGTAGTTCTTAGGACTCACCCTCACTTTATGCCAAAGGTAGTTTCACCTTTTCATTTAAACCAGTCAGTTTACCTTCCTGTATTCTTCTCTAGGCCTCACACCTCTAATGCAGAAAGGAATCTTCATACTCTGGATTGTAAAAGAGCTTTAGCCTTTTATCTTCAGAGAACTAAGTAACATAGAAAGGCTTCTCAGCTTTTTGTTGCCTTTGACTCCAGTCATCTTGGATTACCAGTTTCCAAGAGAACTTTGTCTGGATTGCAGATTGCATATCCTTTGCCTATGAGAATAAGGGACTTTCTCACAAAGGTTATCATACAGCTCACAATGTGAGAGCAATGCAGGCCTCTATAGCTAACATTTGCTCAGTGTCCATTGACGACATCTGTAGAGCAGCCACTTTGCAGCCCACTACTGCTTAGACAAGGACTACCATTGGGATGCCTCATTTGGCCAAGCTATTCTCCAGCATCTCTTTCAGACTTAGAACAACTCCTACCCACCGTCCCGGGTTTCAATGCAAGAGATTCATGGGAGGAAGCATGACCCATCTCAACCTGGGTTTCGCAGCTTTCTAGGGTCATCTCCCTGGCATCTTTCAGCTGGGGAGTCCCCATATGTGAATACTACATTCCTGCTTGTTCCTGAAGATAGCGTAGTTACTCAGCTATAACAGGTGATCTCCGGGAACAGCAGGAATTGAGTCTTCACAACCCGCCCACCTCCCTAGGAGTTGTGTATCTCTCTCTCTCTCTCTTCTTTTCTCTCCTTCTCTTCTTTGCCTCAGCTATAAACTCAACTGAAGAGGGAGAGTTGGAAAGGTGGGAAGGCAACGGCGCAGGCACGGTGGGATGCTCCCAAAAGCTTTCCTATTGGACGCTGGAGAGCGTTCCCACACAGGCTCTGTCGGTACCGATGATACCCATACATGAAAACTCAATTCCTGCTGTTACCGGAGATCACCTGTTACAGGTGAGTAACTACGCTTTAGGGCTCTTCAGCCTGAAGAAGGGATGGCTGAGGGGAAGATCTATAAAATCCTGAGTAGAGTGGAGTTGATAAATGCAAAAAAATGATTGTAACTTCATGTAGCGTTGGAATAATTATTTTGCATAACACAAAATATGCTCTGTTAGTGCATTTTAGAGTACCAGAACGAACAAGTAGCTACTATGTTGAAAGTGATTTTTTTCCTTGAAATTTGTGCCAGGTTAACAAATAACTAGTTTTGAATGCATATTAAAGTTTATCCAAAGGCTTGATGAGTGCAGTTTTTCAGATCACAGCAATGTATAGAGAAGATATAAGTATCTTTGGGACTGTTAAACTTACACATACATACTAATACCTGAAGAGGGGAAGGTGACCGTTGAAGTAAATGCTGAGGAAATGGTCTTGGATGCCTGAGCAGATTGACTGAGATAGGTAGAGAGGGCTTGTGATGGAAAAATGCCAAGAAAGGGAGAAATTTAAGAGCAACTATTGCAATAAGTGGCTTTATTTTCTGAGTTTTGCAAATTGTGTTTATGCTACTTAGGGACTGTGATCCACGAAAACCAAGCAGGTGAGAAATGCCATGGTAATAGGCAGGGTTTAGAATCACATTCCTAAATTGTAATAATTTCCCCCATCTTTTATTTTCTCTTTAGTCCTCATCATAAACTGTTACAATTTTGTTTTATTATTTTTTTAATTTCCTCTATAGCATATCTTGTATGGAAAGATAGTGATATTGTTTTAACTCTGGTCCGTGTTTTAGTTTATTCTGCATTTAGAGATATATGTGTACTTTGGAGGAAAGGCGGGATAGGAGAAATATGGTGGAGACATTTAGATACCTGCATGCATAAATGCTCACTGGATCTCAAAGATGTGTATACCCACATACCGATCCATCCCGCTTACAGGAAATATCTCCAGTTCGTCCTCTGGGATCAGCACTTTCAGTACCGAGTACTACCCTTTGATCTTGAAGTGACCAAAAAGGTTGAAAAGGTGATGGCAAAAGCCAGAAAGATTCTTGGGTGTATAGGGAGCAGAATGGCCTTTGTATAAATCTCAAGGGAGACCTCATTGAGAGTATTGTGTACAGTTCTGGAGCCTTCCAAAGAATATAAACAAGATGGAGTAGGTCCAGAAGGTGACTACAAAAATGGTCAGCGGTTTTCTACTACTACTACTGATCGTTTGTGTAGCACTACAAGGCATACACAGCCCTGTTCAGACACATGTAAGAGACTATCCCTGCTCATCAGAGTTACAATCTAGTCAAGACAGACAACACAACAGCTGAGGACAAGGATACATCTAGGGGAATGGTAAGAAAACACTTAGGAGAATAAGTGGATCAGGATCCAAAATGCCAATATATATACTTTGGAGGAAAGGGGATATGATAGACATTTAATACCTACATGGTATAAATGCACAGAAAGTGATCCCTTTTCATTTGAAAGGAAGCTCTGGAATGAGGGGTCACCATATGAAGATGAAGGGGGATAGACTCAGAAGTAATCTAAGGAAATACTTCTTTATGGAAGGGTGGTGGATGTGTAGAACAGCCTCTTAGTGGAGATGGTGGTGATGAGAACTGTATCTGAATTCAAGAAATCATGGGACAAGTACAGAGGATCTGTAAGGGAGAGGAAGGGATTGTAGAACTAATAGTTCTTATGGATGGGCAGACTAGATGGTAATATGGTCTTTGTCTACCATTGTTTTCTGTGTTTCTATGTCAAATAAACACAGCAGTGAAGGGGAAAATTATATACAGGAACAGGGTGAAAAGGGGAAAACAATTTTCTCGGGGGACTGTTTACAAATGGTTTCACTCCTATCTTTTTGCACGATCTTGCTCTGTTCTTCCCTGTTCACTGTCTGATGTCCCCTCCAATCCTTTTTCCTTGCACTGTGGTGTTCCCCAGGGATCGGTATTGGCCCCCTTGCTATTTAACATTTTCATGGCACCCCTTGCACTCTTAATACAGCAATCAGGCATTTCCGCTTTCTACTATGCTGACGATATTATTCTTTTGCACCATACCTCCTCTCTTCACCCCGATCTTTCCCCACTTAATTCTTGCTTAACCTCTGTAGCTGGCTGGCTAGTCTCTAACTGTCTGCATCTGAACGTCTCAAGACTTTGGCTATTTGGTTCTCCCATGGCAGCCCTCCGCCTTCTCTGGCACCCTCCTTCTCTGGTTCACCTATCCCATTAGTTGCGCACTTTCGATATCTAGGTGTCTTCCTTGATTCTGACTTCTCCTTCCGAAACCACATTTCCCATGTTACCAAGTCCTCTTTCTTCGTCCTTCAGCAGATTCGAGCCATCCGTCCCTTTCTGACACCTCAGGCCCTCACTACCCTCATTCTATCTCTGGTTATTTCTCGCCTCGACTTTTGCAACCCTGTCTTTTCCAATGTTCTTAAAACCCAGCTTCTCAGATTACAACACATACAAAACACAGCCGCACGTCTTATCTCTCACTCCTCACGTTGGGAACACGTCACTCCCCTCCTCATGAATCTTCATTGGCTCCCCCTAGCTTTCCGTATCCAGTACAAACTCCTAACATTGGTTCATCAGGCTATATATACCCACACCCCACTGTACTTGTCTGATCTTCTACAATTTCATACTCCCAGCCGCTCCCTTAGGTCCATACACATCAATTGCCTTCACCTTCCTTCCCCTTCACATGCTCATCTCCAGTCCACCCGTAACTGCATTTTTCTTTGCTGGCCCTGCCCTATGGAACTCCCTCCTCACCTCCCTCCGTCTGGAACAAAGCTACCGCATTTTTAAGGTTCAGTTGAAAACCTATCTTTTCAACAAAGCATTTGATCTACCCACTGCCCATGTTTAGTCCTGTGTGCTCTTCTCTCTTAGTTTAGTTTAATATGTCTGCATGTATGTCCATCCAGCTTCTCACTTTCTGTTTTGTCCTATGTGTTCCTCTCTCTTCATCATGTTCACCGTTTATGCATGTTATGCTTGCTCTGTTGTCTCACTTTTCTGTCTACTATTGTAACTTCTTTTTCCTTTTTGGTGCCTATGGCCCAATTCTATATTATTTGAATTTGTAAACCGCCTTGTTTTTATTTGAAGGGCGGTATATCAAGTGAAATAAACATAATAAACATAAGTGATGGTCACCGTTTAGGTGATGGTCACCAGGAAATAGACTTTAGGCCTCCCAGAATTTGTCTAGGTCTGATGTTTGCATTTTGGAGACACATTGATATCTTTTACAGGAACAGAGGGAGATTGGAGAGAGAGAGAGATCTCAAACTGGTTTATTTGATGTTTACCAGAGAATGAAGCATAAGAATACACAAGGGCAGATTTGGTCTAAATTTTCTCTCATATCAGAGTCATGTTTGAAACATATTTTGAATCAAATAAGACCAACAAGGTGTACTTTGGATCCCTGCCGTTCTTCTTGATAAGGAAGGATTATAGAGTACACTTGGCCATTTGAATAGATGTTGCTTTGTTTGAGAGGATTTTTCCTGATTCAATAAAAAGTGCTGCAGTTATGTCATTATTGAAAATACTTTTGTTAGATGTAACTATATTAGATTATTCTAGGCTGATATCAAACTTGTCATATCCTGGTAAAGTGATTGAGAAGGTTGTAGTGATACAGTTAAAGGATTTTTTAAATAAAATCCATAATGTTGTACAAATATCAGTCAGGAGTTAGCTCTGCAGTATGGAGAGGTTATTGGCATCACTGATGGATGATCTTCACTGTAATTTGAACAACGGAAATATGATTATATGATCAGTTGACTGGCACGATTAAAATTTATTTTTTGCTAATTACATTCAGATTTTTGCTGTGTAACAAAAGGTAATTTTGGGGAATTAGGAAAATTATAGATTGTCACAAAGCTTTGGTGGTCTGGTAGCGCTTTGTAGCAACTGAACTTCAAACCAAGGTCTTGTGAGTGGGCAAAGGAAACTCCCATGCAAGTTTTTGTTTATGGTTAGAAGGGATTCAGCTAGTAAGTGTTGTATGTGGGGTTTTTTTTAATAAGTGTCGTGGGGAATAGTTCTACAGCTTGCAGACTCCTTTGTATAATTTCCCCCTCCCCCAACTCCAGGGAATGGCAGGACCTACTCCCTCTTTGCACTTAATGCACATTACTTTTCATGCTAAACACGCATGTCTAAAAAACTAACATGCTTTAGTAAAAAGGCTCCTTTGTGTGCTTGTCCTTGCATATCTGTGTTTGTATCTGCATTGCCCAGTGGTTTCCCAACCTGTCCTGGGAGCTCCCAGCCAGTTGGGCTTTTAGGATATCCACAATGAATATGTAGGAGGTAGATTTGCATGCATTGCACTGTATACAGATATCTCTCATGGATATTCATAGTGCCTATCCTGAAAATTCGACTGGCTGGGAGCCCCCAGGACAGGTTGGGAACCATTCGTATTGCCTGTATGTATGTTTTGCTCATGTGGAGTGTTTGTGTATCTCTATTTTGTATGTTTATCTGTTTTGTTTGTATTTGTGTCTGTCTGTTTATGGGTGTATGCATGTATGTTGATATGCGTGTGTTTGTATGTTTATCTATATCTTTGTTGGCTTTCTGTATGCCTGTGATTCGAAGTGGAGATGATGGGAGAGAAATTTGAAAGGAGGTACAATTTTTTGATCACTGTGTTACAGTGAATAAATGTTTGTATGCTGTAGCTGTTGGAACTCTTCTCCCATAGAAATGTATTGGTCTATTTGTGGGAGAGATTGATTTCTCTTTTATCCTTCCCCCACCAGCACCACATACAGAAATTTCACATACAACACAAGAAGTTCCCCCAACTCACCTCCCTTCCCATGACCAGAGCAGCATTCCATTGTTCCGGTGGTATACCAAGGGCAGCGTGGTGGATGTGGCCCGCCCCGTGTGCCAGCCAGGAGGGGGGTGCCGCTTTCAGGCCCTCAATGAGGGGGCATGCACAGTAAGCATATTTTTGTTGGCTTGCTGCACTGCCTCCTCTCCAGGTCCAGTAAGTGTTCCTTCGCAGTACAGCTATTCTCACGAGACTTCACTGGGAAGGAACAGCCACCGGGCCTGGAGAGGAGGCAGTGTGGCAAGCCAGCAAAGGTATGCTTGCCATGAGCCGCCTCTGTGAGGGTCTGGCAGGGGGGTACCTCATCCCAGGGAAGGGCATCCACTCTGGTTGCCCAATATCGTTGGAATGCCACTGCAGTGCTCTGCCGCCAAAGCCTTCCCATTGGCTGGATCCTACCTGTAGTCTCTGCTGCTAGTTACATTGGAAGCGGGTAGGGCAGGCTCACTCACACAGAGGGGAGGAATAGAGAACTGCAGATAGATGTCCAGACACATAAACCATCCTTCTACATCCTGGACATTAATACAAAATTAAGTTGAATCCTGAAAACAGCCAGATAGTTGTCAGTCCTAAGCTCCTGATTCTCGAGCACATCTCGAAGGGCCCCCTAAACATTTGTGCCCTATGTATGTGTGTAGTTTACCAATGCCTTAATCTGACCCTGCCCACGGCAATAAATCTTAGTTGACAGTACACATAGCAACCAGTAAGAGAACGGCATGATTCAGTCATTTAGTTTTCACAGTAGAATTAAGAAAAAAAAATGAAATATGGATCAAAATAATTAAAAGGCATCCCATCGGGGATAGCGAATAAGTTACAGTCACTGTGTGTATGTGTGTGCACGCTCATGTTTGTTGTCTGTATGTTATGTAAGCGTTGTTTTTGTGGGTGTAGCTGAGGGTGGTGGGAGTTATGGGGGGTGAGTATCATTTGGAGTGGGTACAATTTGCAGGGTGGTGCAGTTGCAGAGGTGGGGTCATTGCAGGGGATTTCATTTTGGGGGTGGGGCAGTGTGCAAGCTGTAGGGCAGTTGTGGGATAGTTTTTTGGGGTGGGGCAATTTGGGGCATGTTGGGAAAGTTGCATAAGGTAGTTTTGGAGGGGTTTATGTGGTTTATGAGGTGGTATGGCATTTCCAGGGGGTAGGTTTTGGTAGTAGGAGCAGTTTGCAAGTAGATGGGGCTGTTTCAGGGAATAGTTTGTGGAGATATATGCAGTTTTTGGGGGTGGGGCAGTTGAAAGGGGTTATCTTATGGGGGAGGGGCAGTTTGCAGGGTGGTGAGTAGTTGCAGGGACAGTTTTTGTAGTACAGTGTTAGTTGCAGGAGATAGTTTTTTGGTGAGGAGCATTCAGGGTGGTAAGACAGTTGTGTAGGGGTTTTTTTAGGGGAGGGGAAGTTTTCAGGGTGGTGAGGTAGTTGGCAGAGTAGTGGGACAGTTTGGGGGGTAGGTGAGTAAAGAATGGGGGAGATGGATTTTGAAAGGAGGAATTCTGTTATTGTTATGTATCAGTGTATGTAAGTTCCTATGCTACAGAAACTGGAACGCCTCCTCCCACAAAAATGTAATGGGCCATTTTTTTGGAGGTGGGGGTTATGTCTCTGGAACCTTCAGTCCAATTAGTCTCATTTTTGAATACGATGTGTCTTTACTATTTTTTCTCACATACCAAGTTTCATGCCTTTTACATTAAATTATGAGAGAGACAGGATGGACAGATATTCGCAACCCCTTTTGTATAATTCTTTCCAATTTCTTTTGAGTTGGAAAAAATGAAGAAGCCAAAAAATCTTGATTGCAAAGTCTTCACACACTTCGTCTAGCAAACCCAAATTGGTTTCATTTCCAAAAATTGCCACAAGGCCCACAATATATCCAATCACAGTAGTTGAGCTAAATATTGATTTTAAAAAATCAAGTTATTTCTGTTGTATGAAATTAATTTGTAGCAAAATAGTTATTCAAAGATACAGCTTGGCTATAAGAAAATTTTGATGTGTTCAGATAACCCATGAGGGCATTGTTGGATCCATCATTGTGAAGTGGAAACAGTTTGGCAGCACCAGGACACTGCCTTGATTAGGCCATTCTAATAAAGTCAGTAGCCTGGGATCAAGGAAAATGCTGAGGAAGGTCACTGTGAGCTAAAGTGACCAACCATTCCGTATTATATGGGACAGTCCCGTATGTTAAGGATTTGTCTCTGGAATCGTATGGGACGCTTAAATGTCCCCTATTTTAAAATAAATGTTCCACTATTACATCCTCCACATTTGTACCAGCAGATTTCTCCACTTCCGCTGAAATTTTCAAAGGGAAACTCTATCTATATGAGACTATTTCCATCAGAGAGACAGAAACATATACACATGCATTGTAGGCGGGTTCTTACCTACAAAAGCATCCTTAACATTTATCAAGATTGTCTGGGCACATGGGACCCGTGCACCAGAAGAAACAAAACAAAAGAAACTCAGATCACAGTTACTTGTCAACAAAAATTCTGTTTTTATTTAGTACAAGCAAACTCCATAAGCACAGGAAAAAAGTCTGTCTTAGAGATCTGAGGGCGAGCAACATTCTCCCTCCCATCGGGGAGAGAGAAGGCCGCTGCGCTGAGCTCTGTAGCTTGCTCTCTTATATATCCTTCTCCGTAGCAACTCTTGCACTGAGTCTTGTTCCGTGTGCACAAATCTGCTATACTTCCTACAAAAAGTTATAAAGCCGTCTGCACAATTTTGAACCTTCTGCAAAAATCTGCCAGCACTGCTTGCAGAGGTTTGCTAGAGCTCTCCAGGTAGGACCCCCTCCCTCATGATTATGTCTTAGGATCTGCAGCTGTATTCCAAGGTCTTCCTTATCTGTGCTGTGGAGCGTATCTCTCCTGCATTCCTTGGGGCCCGCTTATGGTCTTCTACTTCCCGGCACTAATTGCATTCTCTCTTCAGGGCTAGAGAATTTTCTGTTCATTATTTTTTCTGTTAATTATTTTCTGGCTTGGCCTGTAGTTTTGCTTTCTGGGCCCAACACTGCATATTCCTATGCAGAGTAAGGTTTCTTCCAGACTGTACTAGGCCACAGAAACCTTCTTGTTCCTGGATAGCCCACTTGCTGTCTTTTCGTGCCATTCATACAGGGTGCCCGTGCAAGCCGCAGACAGGCAGGATTACAGTCACAAACAGCACATAAGGCAAACCTAAGCAGACCTATTCCTAAGCCAAAATATCCCAACATTCCCCAATTTTTCTTTTTTTTTCTCTTGTGTACGGGCAAAGGTAGGGAACCCCATACTATGGGCCACGGACAACAACCAGTTGTGACAGAGAGGTATCATTCAAGAGTTAGCAACTCATACTGATCCCTAGATACAATATACAGGGTTTGAACAAAAGACTTAATCAATGTACATACAAATGCAAACAGGAGAGGAAATGCGCAACACATAATAACAGCACAGGCTATAAACGGTAGCATGGAAATTAAAATGTCCCGTAACCCACCCAAAGCAGAGAAAAAAGAACCAAACCAACCACCCAGATTAAACCCATCCCAAGTTTGCACAAGAACATGAGCAATCTTTTTCATACGGTCAGTAATTTCAGTAATAACACGGCTATGATCATTTATTTGTAAGCAACAATTGGTCAAATTAAACTTTCCACAAACGCCACCTTCAGCAGCAAGCAAATAATCTAAAGCTAAATGATTCTGATAAATGGCAGTACACACTGATAAATGGCAGTACACATTTGAGGATGTTGTTTGGCAAGCAATGTAAGCACTTTGCTAGTTTCATTTGTAATAATCTCAA
Organism: Ichthyophis bannanicus; assembly: GCA_033557465.1. NCBI lineage: Eukaryota > Metazoa > Chordata > Amphibia > Gymnophiona > Ichthyophiidae > Ichthyophis > Ichthyophis bannanicus. The sequence continues at coordinate 673,820,066 of CM066032.1, read as the reverse complement.
CAATAAATGTCCAGGTAAAAGTTCAGTTCAAGGCAGGGTGTGAATGAGAACTTCTTTGGAGATGTGGGTTGTGTTGTGAACATGCAGAAGTGAAGCTAATTGTCCATCAGGATGAAGGAACTCAATAAGTAGCATAAGTATGATGGAGACAAAAAAGGAGGAAGCACAGGGAAGCCCATGGAGTAGGATTGACAGCAAACATCTGAGTCGTGGAACAATGAAACAGTTCGCATGGATGGCTGATGTGTATCCAGGTGTCTCCATCAGTCAATTGAGCAGCAATAGGGGAATGGTGAGCTGAATACAGACTGTGTAGTTGTCACCCAATCAGCAATTTCTTGGAACGTGATCCAAAGCCCTTGAATCTTACAGTTCAGGAAAACATTAAAATAACTTATACATATTCATGAAAAGGTTGGTGAACATATGGAATGCAAACACTTCCCTCCGCATATTCCAACCAAAAAGGTACTTTTCTCATTTAAATTAAAACCTGATACATAATACCAGTGACTGGCGTTAAACTGATTTGAAACCAAAGAAGTTATTTTTAAAGCAAATTACTCAGTGTTACAGCCAGCTTTGAAGTTATCTTAGCAAAATAAACAGTAGGTCTCTTTCCTGACTTTCAAAGCAGCTGAAGAAAAGACAGAGCAGTCGTAAACACTAAGGGTTAAAATACAACGTTGTTTGAGAATGTTAAATCCTAAATAAATATAGTTACAGCTCTTTTGGTGGTTTCTGTAATTTATGAACAATAATTATGTCCTCTATGAGGTGCTTACCATAATATATCCCTTTTTTAACTTTAATTTTTTTTTCAATAGCACATGCAGTCATAACCAAATATATATATATTTTTTTTTCAAAGATAAAATCCAAACACGATTAACTTCTTATTCACTCAGGATTTCAATCATTCTCAAGTTGCAATCTGGTAACTATTGGCTCAGGAGGCCACATTGTCCTTCAAGGTTCTTAACCTCTACCTTGAAGGTCAAAGGAAAAATGGAAGCAGTTTCCTTAATTTTTCTATCTTTCTTGTTTGTATCAGTCAGAAAGAACTCTAAGCTGTTCAATTCCTGGGACCATACAAGCTAATTAAGAAGGCATAAATTTGGGCGCGTGTTATACAGAGCTAAACCAGGCACTTCCAGAAGGGAAATGGCAGCACTGGTACATATTGCTTTAAAAGCAAAGGAACTAGCAGGTTAATTATTTAATTCACTTGTTTGAATGTAGTTGTATCATTCAGCCTCTTCCCTTAAGTAAATAAACTTGCTTGACGTAACTTGGCAAGCAATTCAATTTTGTTTTGTCTTGTCTTGTCTTGTCTTGTCTTGTCTTGTCTTTCCATCCAAGTCACTAACCTCTATCCCTCCGTCAAACACTTAATTTTTCTTAACCTTTGTCACATGACACAAATCCACACAGTTTATGAAATATATAAAGACATCAAAGCATGGAAGATCTTCCCATTCATTCTTAACAATTATAACTATCACACATAGAACGGAATCAGGTCCCTAATTTTTTTTTTTTTTTTTTTTTTTTTTTTGCTAAACAGTTTTTTTCTTTTCTTTCTCGGCTGCAGAATTCAGCTGCAGTCATGTCCTTCAGCAATTTGATCTTGAATGTGTAAAGTAATTCATTTATCTACCTATAATCATTTAAAAGATACCTAGAAAGCAAACGATAACTAAAAGCACTTAAATTCAGAAGAAAATGATAACTAGAAAGTTAATTACGGAGGAATAATACTTCACCGAAAGAGTTCAGAACTTCATCTCCTGTCACACTTCAATTGAAGGAATTCTTTATTTAAACAAACAAGAGAGACTTCTCAATTGGGAGTCTCTCTAGGTCTCTCTCTCTCTAGCTGAAACAGGCACCCATCCTATCCTGTTGCAAATAACCAGCCATTGCGCAGACAACTGGCCATCTGTCGTCAGGTGACATATAGGGGCAGTTATCCATTAAACACAGCCAGGACACTGGCCAGGTGGCCGGCAATCTTCAAGGAAAACACCACTCACACTCCCGTGGCTGCAGAAGTCCAGAACTCCAGAATTACAATTGATGTGTACAGTGTTATGTAACAAGACTAGTTCTTTTCAATTGATCTAATTGTCGCCCTCTCTGGTCTGTGAGCATCCCAGATAAGGAGAATTTTCCCATTTTATCTTTTTTTTTTTTTTTAGAACAATCTGTTATTAAGGGCTTCAACAGGGGGTTCTTGTCTAATGAGACAATCTATGGGATTAGGGCTGGACTCATCTCCTTTTCTTACTATCTACCTCTCATTAGATTTGTTATTTTGTTTTTCTTTCTTAAACATTCTTCTTAACTGTCCCTCTTCCTAAAATCTGTAAACCTGGTGTTTTCACTGTTTGGGGACACTTTAATTACAGGCAAGATCCTGTTAATAACTTCGCTTTTACCGATATGAAAATCAAACCTCTTTATTTGCAGAGGAGTTGGTAAATTCGCTGGTAACTTCGCCTATTTTACTTTTTTTTTTTGTTTGTTTTCAAAACCTCTTTATGTACAGAGGGATGAAGTTACAAAATCCAGGATTTATACAACCACTCAATCTTTACACTTCGTCCAAACCTGGCCGTCCCTCTCGCGAGAGCACGGAAACGCAGATAAGGACACACAGGCGCTTCGTACTGAAATGTACGTACAGTCTCACGCATATACCAAGCAATCCTGGAGAAAATAAAACGTAATGTCTGGGCAAAACTTTCTTTCCCTAATATTTACAATTAGGTACAAAACACTCTAAGATTCTCTACATAGATAAAAGACATATATACAGGTGTGAATTCACTACTCACCCACCGGTTGAAACAGGCAAGTCTTCTGTCCTCGCTGGGTAGACAGGAAAGCAATACTCACCACTGAAGTTTTCTTAGGATCCCAAAGCTCTCATTCGCCCTGTTTTCTCGTCATCCAGGCAGACGGTTCCTGTTTTCTCGTTGTCCAGGCAGACGATACCTGTTTTCTTGTCGTCCAGGCAGACGGGACCTGTTTTCTCATCGTCCAGGCAGACGGCACACTCTCTGACCAAAAAAAAAATGAGCCAGAGAAAACGCTGGGCAATTTAGAATTTAGGAGTTTTTTAAAAAGCAAAAAAAAAACAAACTCGGGGGGCCTGTTCGGGTGCCAATAGTAGGCGGGTTCTTACCTACAAAAGCATCCTTAACATTTATCAAGATTGTCTGGGCACATGGGACCCCCGTGCACCAGAAGAAACAAAACAAAAGAAACTCAGATCACAGTTACTTGTCAACAAAAATTCTGTTTTTATTTAGTACAAGCAAACTCCATAAGCACAGGAAAAAAGTTTGTCTTAGAGATCTGAGGGTGAGCAACATTCTCCCTCCCATCGGGGAGAGAGAAGGCTGCTGCGCTGAGCTCTGTAGCTTGCTCTCTTATATATCCTTCTCCGTAGCAACTCTTGCACTGAGTCTTGTTCCGTGTGCACAAATCTGCTATACTTCCTACAAAAAGTTGTATAGCCGTCTGCACAGTTTTGAACCTTCTGCAAAAATCTGCCAGCACTGCTTGCAGAAGTTTGCTAGAGCTCTCCAGGTAGGACCCTCTCCCTCATGATTATGTCTTAGGGTCTGCAGCTGTATTCCAAGGTCTTCCTTATCTGTGCTGTGGAGCGTATCTCTCCTGCATTCCTTGGGGCCCGCTTATGGTCTTCTACTTCCTGGCACTAAGTGCATTCTCTCTTCAGGGCTAGAGAATTTTCTGTTCATTATTTTTCTGGCTTGGCCTGTATATTTGGTTTCTGGGCCTAACACTGCATATTCCTATGCAGAGTAAGGTTTCTTCCAGACTGTACTAGACCACAGACACCTTCTTGTTCCTGGATAGCCCACTTGCTGTCTTCTCGTGCCATTCATACTGGGTGCCCGTGCAAGCCGCAGACAGGCAGGATTGCAGTCACAAACAGCACATAAGGCAAACCTAAGCAGACCTATTCTTAAGCCAAATATCCCAACAGCCTGCACTCTGTTTACTTCAGTCATACACATGCATTCATCCCCCCCCACCCCCAAATTAGGTACACACATGCACACTGGCACTTTTCAGACAGACAGATTCTGTCTCTGACTATCTACTGGTGCTGTGCTGCTTTTGCACTCCTCTACTTCAGTGCACCCAGTTCTTGCTTTTGCTACCAGTTCTTTTTCTCAGCCTCCTCACACTTTATCTTATTCCTCTTACATTTCTACCCTCTCGGCTTGATTGAGTGTCCTGTACTTGAACTTAGAAAAGATGGTCAGGTTATGTGCGGCCTAAGATTACCCCTGTCTGCCTCTGCAGTTCTTTTAAAGTAAAGGTTGACAGTTCAACAACTTCACAAACATGGCCTGTGTGGGAGAGGCAAGAGGGAAGCCACTGCTGAAGAAAAGCCATATGATGTGTCACACAGCATTTGCAAAAAGAAGCTTAGGGGACACTAAATGCATGCAAGAGAAGGTTTATTGGATTGATGAGTCCAAAGTGCAACTTTGTGACCTCAGTGCTAAGTGATATGTGGCATAAAACAAACTCCGAACATCATGCTGCTAACCCCATTCCTATAGTAAAGCATGGTGGTGGGTTGATGGCAGCATTATGCTATGAGAATGCGTTGCAGCCAAGCCCAGTACAGCACACTGTGCAAGCTGTGCGCTTGCCCAGGGCGACTGCTCCAAAGGGTAGTGAGGGAAAGGGCATTACTGATTCGGCAGCAGCCTCCCCATGCTGCCTTCTGCTGCCACCACTTGTCCTGTTCTGGTGGCAGCGATGGATCTTCAACTTTAAAAATAAATAAATAAATAAATGGGTCTTTGTGACTCCACACTTGACAAGCGACTATGCATCAGAGGAAGGAGGGACCAGAACCAGTCTTCCAAGCACGGAGTTGTGAAGATCCATGTTTGTTTGTTTTTAAGTTGGACATCCGTCACTGCCGCCAGAACAGGAAAAGCAGCAGCGGGCGGCATGGGGAGGCTGCCGCTGGAACAGGAAAAGCAGCAGCGGGCAGCATGGGGAGGCCTGCCGCCGGAACAGGAAAAGCAGCAGCAGCAGCAGCAGCAGGCGGCATGGGGAGGCTGCCGCCGGAACAGGAAAAGCAGCAGCAGCAGGCAGCATGGGGAAGCTGCCGCCGGAACAGGAAAAGCAGCAGCAGCAGCACCGGGCGGCATGAGGAGGCTGCCGCTAGAACAGGAAAAGCAGCAGCAGCAGCACCGGGCGGCATGGGGAGGCTGCCGCCGGAACAGGAAAAGCAGCAGCAGCAGCAGCAGGATATTTGTATGGAACAGGAAAAGCAGCAGCAGCAGCAGGCATGGGGAGGCTGCTGCCGGAACAGGAAAAGCAGTGATAGAGGGGAAAGTGTGAGCATGTTCTAGGGGCCTAGAAGATATGGGGGTGGGGGGGGGGTGCGCAGCAGAGGCAGGTGTAGGGTGCTGGATAGGAAGTGTGGAGGGCAGAAGACAGATGCTAGACATAAAGGAAGGGGTGAAGGGGTATAGAGCACACATACAGGAGAGAGGGCAGATGATTGATAGGAATGGGGTTAGATGCTGGAGATGGGGTGGAGAACAGAGGCTGGACATGGTGTGAAGGCATAAAGTGATGGAGAGCAATTAGTGGATATTGGGTGGAAGGCAGATGATGGACATGGGTTGGGGCATAGGGGGATGAAGGGCAGATACTGGACTTGGGCTGAGGCATAGAGGATTGAGAGCAGATGATGGACATGGGGTGGGGAGCAGAGACTGGACACTGGGTGGGGACATAAGGGCATGGAGGGTAGATGATAGACATTGGTTAGGAGTCATAAAGAATGGAGGCACATACTGGACATGGGGTAGGGGTCATAGGGGATGGAAAGCACATGCTGGACACAAAGGGGTGGAGAGGTAGAGAGTAGACACAGGGGTGGGGGACATAAGTGGATAGAGGGCAGATGCTGGATAGGAGTGGGGGTTAGATGGGGAGATGCTGGACATGGGGTGAAGGAGAGGGGGAATGCTGGACATGGAAGGGATAGGATGAGAAAGGGAAGAGACATGAGATTGGAGAGAGAGGGGGAGAGATACTGAACAAAGGGAGGGTGAAAGAGAGAAAGAGAAAGGAGAGAATAAGTGGCTGGGAAAGGATAGAGAGATCAGGAGTGAGAGGGCTGTATTGAAGGCTAAAAAGTGGTAGGTAGACAGTAAAAAGAGGGAGACTGAGAACTCAATTTAAGAAGGAGAAATGAAATCAGAGTTGATAGAGGGAAAAATAAGTGGAAGAAAGATGAAAGGAAAAAGATCAATGTCAGAGTTGGAAGAAAGTAAAGAAGACAGGAGGAGATAGAAGTGACAAATGGCCCTGGAGAGTGAGTTAAGAGAAGACGAGGAAAGCAGAAACCATAGACTGGGATCAACACGATTAGAAAATAAAATGACCAGATAGCAAAAGGTAGAAAATGTAACTTTATTTTCAGTTTAGTGATTGGAATATGTCTGTCTTTGAACTTCACAGGCCTGATATTCAACCTGTGGCTGTCGGCATTTTTAAAGTGTCTGACTGCCACGGGCTAGAGTGAAACCAGATATTCAGCACCAAAATCTGTATTTCCTGTAGCGCTGACGGGCACAGCTATGCAGACAGCGGACTGCCCTGCAACTGTTCAGACAGTGCTGTAGTGCTGAGAGGGGATATTCAGCACTGCTGGCCGGTTAGTGCAACTGAATATCCATCTCAGTGGAATTTATCGGATTAGCAGATCCCGCTAACTGGATAAACCCCTGTGAATATTGGGCTGTATGTACATATTATATCTTTATAGGCTTCACAGTACAGGGACATCTGCAGCTCTTTCTCTGGTGTTGTATTGCATGTAGAGTCTGCTTTATTGGGGTTTCAATTCACTTTTGTCTACATAATTTTATTTTTAGTTTGTAATTTATTCTATACTTGGTGAGGATCTGTCTTTAGTCTAAATGTGACCAAGGCCAGTTATTCTGTTGTCATGGAATTTCTATGTAAGGATCTGTAGTAATCCAGCATGTTCAGTTTTCCAAATACGTTTATGGATGTTCTAAAGTCCACTATAATATTTACCGTGCAGCTCTTTTCTGATGCTCATACACTAATTAAGGGACGTGTTTAGTAAAGATTAAAGCACATTTACAAATGTTAAGGTGTGCTACGTGTCAGGGTTGGCCCAAGGGTTTCTGCTACCCTAAGCAGAAACCCCAGCCTTGCTGCCCCCCCCCCCCCCCCCACCAGCTGCTGCCGATTCCATTTCGGCAGGGGGAGGCAGACAGCAGCAGTATTTTCAAAAGCTGTAGCTTTTTGCTGCTGCATTTGGAAATACTGTCGCTGCCCACCTCCCCCCCCAATGGAATCAGCAGCACCTGGGGGGGGAGCAACACAGCTGCCAATGTGTGCCACCACCACTGCTGCTGCCCACGGGGGCCAGCCACCTAGCTCGCCTACTGAACAGGATGGCCCTGCTAAGCGTAGCTGCACCCATTTATTTTGGGCGCAGTGACACTTAACACGTTAATGTTTAGTAACCATAAAATATCTGATATGCCATACTGGGTCAAACTGAGGTCCATGAAGCCCAGTACTTCATTTCCAACAGTGGCCAATCCAGGTCATAAGTACCAAGCAGGTTTCCAAAAAGACATACAGGTTCCATAATGCTTGTATTAGGGCAAGCAGTGGATGTCCCGGGTCCTCTTTAATAACGGTTTATGGACCTTTCCTCTAGGAACCTGTCCAAATCTTTTTTAAACCCAGCTACACTAACAGCTTTTGCCACATCCTATGGTAACGAATTCCAGAGTTGAATTACGTGTTGAGTGAAAAAAATATTTTCTCTTATTAGTCTTAAATGGATTACAGTGTAGCTTCATTGCATGCTTCCTAGTCTTTCTACTTTTTGATGACAACCGATCTTCGTTTGCCCATTCCACTCCATTCATTAATTTATAGACCTCTGTCATATCTCCCCTGAGCCATCTCTTTTCCAAGTTGAAGAGCCCTAACCTTTTAAGCCTTTCCTCATAGGGGTATCCATCCACCCCCTTTACCATTTTGATGGCTCTTCTCTGTACCTTTTCTAATTCCGCTATATCCTTTGTAAGATAAAGCGAAAAGAATTGCACACAATATTTGAGGTGCAGTCGCACCATGGAACGATACAGAGGCATTATAATATCCTTTGTTTTATTCTCTATTCCTTTCTTTATGATTCCTAGCATTCTATTTGCTGCACACTGGGCGGAGGGTTTCAACGAGTTATCTACGATGACGCCTAAGTCTTTTTGCTGGGTGGTGGTTCCTAATGTGGAATCTTGCATCATGTAACCATAGTTTGGGTTGTTCTTTCCTAGGTGCATAACTTTGCACTTGTCCACATTAAATTTCATCTGCCATTTGAACGTCCATTCTTCCAATTTATCAAGGTCCTCTTTCAATTTTTCACAATCCTCTTGGGTTTTAATAACTTTGAATAATTTTGTGTCATCTACAAATTTGATCACCTCACTCATTATTCCCATTTCCAGGGCATTTATGAATATATTTAAAAGCATCGGACCCAGCACAGATCCCTGGGGTACTCTACTATTCACCTTTCTCCATTCAGAAAATTGGCCATTTAGCCCTACCTTCTGCTTTCTATCTTTTAACCAGTTCCTGATCCACAATACTACATATGACTTTTTATTTTCACCAAGAGCCTCTCATGAAGAACTTATCAAAGACTTTCTGAAAATCCAGATATATTATATCAATTGGTTCACCTTTGTGTACTTGTTTATTCATACCTTCAAAAAAATATAACAGATTAGTAAGACAAGACCTTCCTTGGCTAAATCCATGTTGGCTTTCTCCCATTAAACTATATCTATCTATATGTTAAGTAATTTTGTTCTTTATAATGGTTTCTACCATTTTGCCCAGTACTCATGTCAGCTCATTGTACTGTAGTTTCCCGGCTTACCCCTTGAACCCTTTTTAAAAATTGGCGTTACATTGGCAATTCGCAAGTCTTCAGGTACTACAGATGATTTTAATGATAGGTCACAGATTATTAATAGTAGGTATGCAGTCTCATATTTCAGTTCTTTCAATACCCTCAGATGTGATTTGCACTCTTAGTATCAAATAGTTGTAATACATCTTCCCGGTTTATCAATGTTTGTTTCAATTCTTCTGATCCATTACTTTTAAATACCATTTTAGGCATGGGTAACTTCCCTATATCTTCCTCAGTAAAGACCAAAGCAAAAAATTCATAGTCTCTCCGCTATGCTCTTGTCCCCTCTTAGTGCTCCTTTTACTCCTCTTATCAGCCAGTGGTCCAAATGATTCTCTCACCATTTTTTTGCTAAAAATGTACTTCAAAAAGCTTTTATTAGTAGTTTTTGCTTCCACGGCAAGCTTTTTTTCAAATTCTCTCTTTGCCTGCCTTATCAATGCCTTGCCTTTATCTTGCCAGTGCTTACGTTGTTTCCAGTTTTTATCATTTGTCTCCTTTTTCTATTTCCTGAAAGATGCTTTTTTGGCTACAACAGCCTCTCTCACCTCACCTATAAATCATGCTGGCGGTTTTTTGCCCTTACTTCCACATTTCTTAAAGTGTGGAATACATCTGGTCTGGACTTCCAAGATAGTATTTTTTAAGCAATGCCCATGCTTGATGTAAATCTTTAACCTTTGCAGCTTCTTCTTTTAGTTTTTTCTTAACTATTTTCCTCATGTTATCATAGTCTCACTTTTGAAAGTTAATAAGTAGTACTGTGTATTTTCTTGCTGTCATTCCTCCATTTATTAAATCAAATGCGATCATGCTATGATCACTATTGCCAAGTGACCCCAACACCCTTATCTCTTGCAGCAAATCCTGTGTTGTACTAAGGACTAGGTCCAAAATAGCTTCCCCTCTTGTTGGTTCATGAACTAACTGCTCCAAGAAGCAGTCATTTATTTCATCTAGAAACTTTGGGCCTGATTTTTGAAGGCCTTTACACGGCTAACTGCCATAGTTACCCTTGTAAAGGTCATATCCAGGATTTTCAAAGGACACCTAGACGGGTAGTGCCCTTCGAAAATCCTGGATATGTCCCTAATACACCCTGATGCTATCCACATAGCATTGGGGCGTGTTAGGGGTGTTCCAGGGCGGAGCAGATACGGGCCATGGCACTATCCATGTAGCACCGATTTTCAGTGCTACACGGTTAGCACTCTGCACCTTAAAGATAAGCGTGTGAAAACCTTGCCTAGCTTTAAGGTGCTGGGGCTAACCGTGTAGCATCAAAAATCGGTGATACACAGGTGGTCCCTGCGGCTTCCCCGCTGTGCAGCATGACCCGAAATTTCAATGCCAGGGCCACATAAGACCCCGGCATTGAAAATTCAGGTTAGACGGGAGGTGGGCATGCTATGTACTGACACGGCGCATAGCACCACCCAGCTGAAATTCGGGCCCTTTATGTCTCTAGAATGTCCTGCCATGACACTGACCCAGTCAATATCGGGATAATTGAAATCACCCATTGTTATTACTGTGTTGTAACAAGGGCCATACCAAGCCGTAAATGCACCCTGTGCAACTTGCACATCTGGCACGGGCTCCCCCCCATCACAAGTTTGCCATTTGCCATTTGTTCAGCATCTACCAATCATGCCTTACCCTACACCTCCATGCCCAGTCAGCTCCCCGCGCTGCCATTTTATGTTTCTTTGGTGGCATTGGGAGTCAATGAAAGCAGCGGAGCAAACTTTAAATTGGAAAACAATTGCGTATCTTTCCAACTCCGCACTTGCCTGCATGACTGATCCTTCCATCCTTTGATGGCTGCCCACATATTAGGAGGGCAGAACCAGTCCAGCCATTCAAACACAGGTATTGCAACGCTGCACTTTAATGTCTGGTTTGGTCCCTCCCTCCTCTGATGTGAGCATATGTCAGAGAAAGGAGGAATCAGACATGCAGGCAAGCACAGAGTCGGAAAGACCCATGTTTGTTTGCTTTTTTTCTCAATTTGATGTCTGCTCTACTGCTGCCATCTCCCCCACCATGGAAACATAAACAGGCAGCATGGAGGGAGCCGAGGCCCGTAACCTCAAATGTGCCCCTATTTCTTTGCACCCTATGCGGCCATACTGCTCGCACAGGGCTAGGTACAGTGTTGGTTGTACCTTTTATTACTTTCCCTTATTTCTTTTAGCATTTCATCATCCATTTGTTCATTATGGACAGGTGGTTGGTAGTAGACCCCCACTGCCATCAACTTCCCCTTTTGACATGGAATTCTATCCATAGAGATTCTACAGTGTATTTTGTTTCCTGCAAAACTTTAATCTTGTGCGACTCAATACCCTCTCTAACATAGAGTGCAAACCTTCCACCAATTTGATCTACTCTAACACTGCAATGTGGTTTGTACCCAGGTATCACAGTGTCTCACTGGTTGTCCTTCCACCAGGTCTCTGAGATGCCATTCATATCTAACCTCTCATTTAGTGCTATATATTCTAACTCTCCCATCTTATTTTTTAGATTTCTAGCCTTTGCATACAGGCATTTTAGAGGTTATATTTTATTCATATTAATCTGGTTATCAGTAGACAAGGGTAATTTGGAATCTTTCCGCTCTGTCTGCTCTGTACGTAATGGCATCTGGGTTACTTTTATCTTTATTGGAACCTCTCCTCTCTGTCAGGATACCCTAACTTACCTCTTTTGCTAGTATTCTTCAAGGATACATCCTTCTGAACCATGCACTCTTGGGCGACTGTTGGCTTTCCCCTATTATCAAGTTTAAAAACTGCTCTATCTCCTTTTTAAAGCTTAATGCCAGCAACCGGGTTTCATCGCAGTTAAGGTGGAGCCCATCCCTTTTGAAAAGCCCCTCCTTTCCCCAGAATGTTGCCCAGTTCCTAACAAATCCAAAACCTTCTTCCTTTCACCATCGTTTCATCCATGCATTGAGACTTCGGAGCTCTGCCTGCCTTTTGGATCCTGCACATGGAACGGGAAGCATTTCAGAGAATGCTACCCTGTAAGTTCTAGATTTCAGCTTCCTACCTAAAATCCTAAAGTTGGCCTCCAGAACTTCCCTCCCACACTTCTATGTCATTGGTACCAACATATACCCGGACAGCAGACTCCTCCCCAGCACTGTCTAAAACCTTATAAGATATGTCATACTGGGTCAGACCAAGGTCCATCAAGCCCAGTATCCTGTTTCCAACAGTGGCCAATCTAGGTCATACATAACTAGCAGTTTCCCCAAAAGACACAGGTTCCACAATGCTTGTACTGGGTCAAGCATTTATATCCTGGGTCTTTTCTTAATAATGGTTTATGGACCTTTCCTCCAGGAACTTATCCAACCCTTTTTTAAACCCAGCTACACTAACAGACTTTACTACATCCTCTGGTAACAAATTCCAGAGTTTGATTACACGTTGAGTGAAAAAATATTTTATTTTATTAGTTATTAGTTTATTAGTTCATTGCATATCCCCTAGTCTTTCTATATTCTGATAACGTAAAGAATCGATCTACGTTTACCCATTCCACTCCGTTCATTAATTTATAGACTTTTATCATATCTCCCCTCAGCCATCTCTTTTCCAGGTTGAAGAGCCCTAACCTTTTTAGCCTTTCTTCATAGGAGTATCCTTCCATCCCCTTTACCCTTTTGGTGGCTCTTCTCTGAACCTTTTCTAGTAACGCTATATCCTTTTTAAGATACGGCGACCAGAACTGCACACAATATTCAAGGTGCGGTCTCACCATGGAACGATATAGAGGCATTATAATATCTTTTGTTTTATTTTCCATTCCTTTCCTTATGATACCTAGCATTCTATTTGCTCTCTTGGCCGCCGCTGCACACTGGGCTGAGGTTTTTAACATGTTATCCACAATGACGCCTAAATCTTTTTCCTGGGTGGTGGTTGCTAATGTGGAACCTTGTATCATGTAACCATAGTTTGGGTTGTTCTTCCCTAGGTGCATAACTTTGCACTTGTCCACATTAAATTTCATCTGCCATTTTGATGCCCAGTCTTCCAATTTATCAAGATCCTCTTGCAATTTTCCACAATCCTCTTGGGTTTTAACAACTTTAAATAGTTTTGTGTCATCTGCAAATTTGATAACCTCACTCGTTATTCCCTTTTCCAGGTCATTTATGAATATGTCAAAAAGCAGCGGATCCAGCACAGATCCCTGGGGTACACCCCTATTCACCTTTCTCCATTGGGAAAATTGGCCATTTAGCCCTACCCTCTGCTTTCCATCTTTTAACCAGTTCCTGATCCACAATAGTACACTGCCTCCTATCCCATGACTCTTTAGTTTTGCCAAAAGTCTCTGATGAGGGTCCTTGTCAAAGGCTTTCTGAAAGTCCAGATACACTTTATCAACCGACTCACCTTTGTCCACCTGTTTATTCACACCTTCAAAAAAACATAACAGATTAGTAAGACAAGATCTTTCTTGTCTAAAGCCATGTTGGCTATCTCCCATTAGGCCATGACTATCTACATGCTGAGTAATTTTGTTCTTTATGATGGTTTCTACCATTTTTCCCGGTACTGACGTCAGGCTCACCGGTCTGTAGTTTCCCGGATCACCCCTGGAACCCTTTTTAAAAATTGGCATTACATTGGCGATCCTCGAATCTTCAGGTATTACAGATGATTTTAATGAAAATTCACAGGTTACTAATAGCAGGCTAACAATCTCATATTTCAGTTCTTTCAACACCCTTGGATGTATACCATCCGGCCCAGGTGATTTGCTACTCTTCAGTTTATCTAATAGTTGTAATACATCTCCCTGATATATCGATATTTCCTTCAATTCTTTCACACCTTTAAATACCACTTCAGTCATGGGTAACATCCCTACATCTTCCTCAGTAAAGACTGAAGCAAAGAATTCATTCAGTCTCTCCGCTATCGCCTTGTCGCCTGCTTGTGCTGTTTCCAGGTTTCGTCGTTTGGCTCTTTTTTCCATTTCCTGAAAGATGCTTTTTTGGCAACAACAGCCTCTCTGACCTCACCTTTAAACCATGCTGGCAGTTTTTTGGACTTCCTTCCACTTTTCTTAAAGCGTGGAATACAGCTGGTCTGGGCTTCCAAGATAGTATTTCTCAACAACACTCAAGCTTGATGTAAGTCTTTAACCTTTTCAACTGCTCCTTTTAGTTTTTTCTTAACTATTTTCCTCATTTTATCATAGTCTCCCTTTTGAAAGTTAAAAGGTAGTACTGTGGATTTCCTTACTATCTCTCCTCCACTAATTAAATCAAATGCGATCATGCTATGATCACTATTGCCAAGTGGCCCCAACACCCTTATCTCTTGCACTAGATCTGGTGTTCCACTAAGTACTAGGTCTAATATGGCTTCCGCTCTGGTTGGTTCATGAACCAGCTGCTCCAAGAAGCAGTCATTTATTTCATCTAGGAACTTTATCTCCCAAGCATGTCCTGCTGTGACACTGACCCAGTCGATTCCGGGGTAATTGAAATCACCCATTATTATTACTGTGCTGTAACATTTGTTAGCTTCCTTGATTTCTTTGAGCATTTCATCATCCATTTGTTTATTCTGGCCAGGCGGTCGATAGTACACCCCCACTGCCATCGCCTTCCCCTTTTTACATGGAATTTCAATCCATAGAGATTCTACAGCAAATTGTGTTTCCTGCAAAACTTTAATCCTTTCTGACTCAATGCCCTCTCTAACATAGAGCGCAGCCCCTCCACCAATTTGATCAGCTCTATAATTACGATATAGTTTGTACCCAGGTATCACAGTGTCCCACTGGTTGTGCTCCTTCCACCATGTCTCTGATATTCCAATCATACCTTGTCTAGATGGTGCATGAAGTCCGCTATCTTCGCACCAGGTAGCCATGTTACCAGGCAATCCTCAGATACACCAACCATCCAGCTATCTACATGCCCAGCCCAGGAAAACTTAGCCAGGCTTTCTGGAGAAGAGAAAGCAAGAGAGACATTTGAAAGGATACTTCTGTCTTTGGTGCCATCTGTCTGTCTGATTGTGGGTGTTAGTCTCTATGTGATATGGTCTCTGTGCGTGTAGTGTTTCTTTCTGTGTTTGTCTTGGTGCAGTGTGTCTTCATTTCTCTGTCTGTCTAGCTGTGAGATGATCTGACTGTTTATTCCTTTCAATTACAGGAAAACAAACAGCAAAGTGGGTGCCGTAAGCATGACACAGTCATATGTCCTAAAGAGAACGCATGGTGGGGGGAGGGGCGGGATGGGAGGGTGTGACCGAGTGAGTACATGGGGATTATGAGTGTCAGAATGACTGAATGAGTGCATGAATGTGAGGGCTTGCTTGAGTGAGTGGATAGATGAATGACAGGGGACTACTTAAGAGAGAGATGAAGGATTATGAGTTGGGGAGTTCAGTGACTGAGTGGATATGGGGTTATATGCAGTGATGGGAACTAAGTGACTGAATGAGTGGATGGGGGTTAATTGTAGAGGGAGGAATGAGAATAAGTGAATAGATGGGAGGGAGAGTATGTGGCTATGGATACTGGATAGGAGGGACGTGATTACAGGGAGATGTGTGCAACCCGTCCATTAAGTGCCATCGAGTTGGTGTCTACTCATGGCAACCCTCTAGATCAGGAGTGGCCAACTCCAGTCCTGGTGCACCACAATCCAGCCTGGTTTGCAGGATGTCCCTATTGAATATTCATGAGATATATTTGCATACAATGGGAGGCAATGTGTGCACAGATACCTCATGAATATTCATTAGGGGCATTCTGAAAACCAGGCTGAATTGTGTTGCATCAGCACTGGAGCTGGCCACCCTTGCTCTAGAATAGTTGTCCTAAACTGTGTTTGGTCTTCAGCCAGGTGGCTCATTGTTGATAGAGTGGCATCTATAGCTGCTGTTATTGTATCAATCCATCTCATTGCTGGTCTTCCTCTTTTGTGTTGACCTTCAACCTTGCCAAGCATGATGTCTTTCTCTAATGATCTCTCTCTTCAAATGATGTCTCCAAAATATGAAAATTGAAGTCTTGTCATCTGAGCTTCTAAAGAAAGCCTAGATTTGATCTCCTCTAGTACTGACTGGTTTGTTCTTCAGGCAGTCCCTGGTATACACAGTATTCTTCGCTAGCATCATAATTCAAAGGCATCAATTTTCTTCCTGTCTATCTTTTTCACTGTCCAACTTTTGCATCCAGGTGACGTTATTGAAAATAATATGACTTGGGCAAATCAAATCTTTGTATGGAGAAAGACCTCTCTGCCCTTGAGAATCATGTCTAGGTCCTTCATAGCCATTCTGCCAAGAGCAATGCGTCATAGGATTTCTTGACTGCTGTCGTTTCTTTATGGATTATTGATCCAAGCTGGTTAAAGTTGTCAACTATTTCAATTGCGTCTCCATCAGTGATGAACCTCTGATTTTACCAGTTGTCAGGATCTTTGTCTCCTTTACGTTAAGATGCAGGCTCATTTAAAGACTTTGTACCTTGATCTTGAGAAGCAAATGTTTCAGATCATCTTCACTTTCAGCCAGTATTGCAGTATCATCAGCATAGCAAAGTTGTTGATGAGTCTTCCACCAATCTTCACACCTCAGCTGTCTTTATACAGTCCAGCTTCTCTGATGATTTGTTTGCATATAAATTAAACAGATAGGGGGAAAGTATGCAGCCTTGTTGTATGCCTTTGCTGATTTTAAACCATTCTGTTTCTCCTTGTTATGTAACAAACTGTTGCGTCTTGATCAATTTAAAGGTTCTTCAAGAGAACTATCAGGTGTTCTGGTATACCCATGCTTCGTATTTGGTCCAGATTTTCTCATAGTTTACACAGTCAAAAGCCTTGCTGTAGTCAATAAAACACATATAGATATCATTTTTTTTGTCTTTTCAAGGACCTATGTATCTCACATCCACAATGATGTTTCTTGTTCCTTGCCCTTTTCTGAACCCTGCTTGCACTTCAGGCAGTTCTCATTCCAAGTATGGTTGTAGTCTCTGTTGAATGATCTTGAGTAGAATCTTGCTGGCATGTGGGATCACAGTGTTGGGTGATAATTTCCACAGTGAATCAGATCACCTATCTTCAGTATTGGTATAAGCACAAATAATTTCTAGTCAGTTGGCCATGATGTTGTCTTCCAAATTTCCTGGCAGAGCCTTGTAAGTACGGTAACAGCTGCATCCAATTGCTGTAATACTTCAATGGGAATGCCATCAATGCCCGGTGCTTTGTTATTTGATAATGCCTTCAATGCTGCTTCAACTTCTTCTTTCATCACCAGTGATTCCTGATCATAAGGTACAGGTTGAAATAGCTGTTGCTCAAACTTGATCCTTATGGTATAATGACTCTGTATATTCTTTCGACCTTTTCTTGATCTTCTCAGCATTATTCAACATGGATCCTTGAGCATCTTGTAGCATTCCAATTTTCTCTTTAACTTATCTAGCTTTAGGAAAGCCAATCTTGTTCTTCCTCTAATAGTTTCTGACTCTACAGTATTTTCTTGCATTCATCATTGTAGTACTTCTCCTTGTTTTGTTTTGCTGTTGAGTTCTGTGATTGCCTATCTTTCTCCTCTGGCTTTAGCTTCTCTGTGTTTCTGGGCAATTTGCAGAGTTTCTTCAATCATCCATTTTGGCTGGTTTTGCTTTTTCACCTTTTATAGAGACTTCTCACTTTCTTTGAGCACAATTTTCTTGATGTCATCCCATAATTCTTCTGGTGCTCTGTCATTTTTATCCAAAGCAGCAAATTGATATTGCAGGCAGTCTTTAAATTTCGGTGGTATATTCTCTAGGTCATATTTTACTATATTTATGAGTGACTTGCTCTTTTTCAGCTTTAACTTGCATTTACATACTAGTAGTTGGTGATCTGTACCACAGTCAGCTCCAGGTTTTGTCTTTGTTGATATTATTGAGCTTTTCCATCGTTGACTTTCACAGATGTAGTCAATTTGATTTTTATACATTCCAGTGGGTGAAGTCAATGTGTACAGTTGCCACTTGTGTTGCTGGAAGAAGGTGTTTGAGATTAATAAATCGTTGGTCTTGTAGAATTCTATCAGTTTTTCTCCAGCTTCATTTCTATTGCCAAGTCCATATTTTCCAACCACTTTGCTTTCTTCTTTGTTGCCGTTTGCGTTCCAATCAGGATATCTTGTCTGCATGTTCTGTCAATTTCAACTTGTACTTGTTGATACAACTCATCAACTTCATCCTCTTCTGTAGCTGTTGTTGGGGCATATACAGTACCTGAATAATAGTAGTGTTGATGGGCATTCCTTGTAAACGAATAGAAATTAAGGGTTCACTGTTTGCACTGTATTTCATTACAGTTCTTGCGAGATTCTTAATGACAGTATAAATGCAACACCATTTCTTCTTTATCTTTCATTTCCAGCATAATATATCATCTGATCATCAGATGCCAAACCATTTTAGTTTGCTGACACTCAACAGATCAAGTTGTGCATATTCCATTTCATTCTTGATCACCTCCAACTTCTCTTGGTTCATGCTTTGTATGTTCCATGTCCCAATACGTAAGACATCTTTGCAGCTTCTGACTCTCATTTCATGCACACCTACATCAGCAGTCAGATGTCCCGAGGTCTTTGAAAAGTCTTCAGCTCATCCCCAGTAGTCAGTTGAGTGCCTTCTGACCTGGGGGGGAGGGGGGGGGGTCTCATCTTCCAGCACTGTAGTACAATTTGTTTTGTTGTGACTATCCATTGGGTTTTCGTGGCAAGATACAGAAGTAGATTGCCAGGCTTTTCTTCTCTACAGGTAATGCTAGCGTTGTTGCCATTGTCACAGAAATATGATCCTCCACCGCCAACACCATCCCATTCTGCTGCTGCCTAGCTAGGTGGTTTGTCTTAGTCTAGCACCTCAGCAGAGACCTGTCCATCTTGAGGGACACTGCCAGTAGATAAGCTATTGATAACTTAGCTGTCAGCATCACTGATGCACACAAGTCCTCACAGCATAACAAGCTGCAGTCCAAGTGAGAGTCTTCTTCCTTACTTTGTTTCCATTCCCTCTCTTCATCTTGTTTACTCTCCTTCCCTCTGTTATCCACCATCAGCCTTCCCTGTCCTTCCCTTTGTATCACTCAGACTTTCATCTGTCTCTTAAAGCTGTGCTATTCTGGGTCCATCTTCATTTTCTTTTGGCAGGAATAGGAGAAGTGTGGGGGGGGGGTCCTCTGTTGGCTCTTGTAGTTGCTGCACTGCTCTTTCTTTCAGCGATGTTGCACTGCTCATCAGGGTTTCCATTTTCAGATATTATCTGCATGTTTGTTTCTAATTTGTGGGCCCTTATCTTGTATTAGATGAAGATTTATCTGCTCTGTGTGTCTAGCCCAGATAAGGGATTCTGCTAGTGTGTAGTGTTTGTTCAGGGGACCTATAACAGTCCTGCTTTTTCTATTTGCCTAATAGTAGTTATATTGTGCTCTAGGGGCTGACGTAGTATTTAAAGTGTTGTCTTTTCATAGATAGGATCCTTGTAGTTTGAGTCGGTTGTGGTGTGTTTGTAGTTTGAGTCTGTTATGGTGTGGTCAGTGTGCTATATAGATTCCAAAAGTCTTGTTACACAGTTTTGTATTATTTCACAAAATATCTGACAGTGGAAGGAGAGGGTGTTCCTACTCCTGAGGTGGCATCACAATTTCAATATTTGTTTTTGTATGGTAAGTTCTGATAAAAAGGTCTTACCTCCATTGTTGTAGAATGTGATGTGTTTTTTACTGAACTGGATGTTCAGGGTTTATACTAAGATTTTGCTCAATCCTATAAAGAATCCAGACTTCAGTCCCACATAGAAGAATGTATTGAATGATACCATCAATTATTAGGGTAGTTTTACCAGCTGATAGAAACTGGAATATAATCACAAGTGGTCAGTCAAAAGAGAGAGTGTAGTGGCTGATCGAAGCTGAGTTTGCATTTCCACTTCAGGATGCCACAAACCTTTGAGCCAGACCTGAAAATCAATCTCTAATACATTTTGAAGTGTATTTTTTTTAAACAGCAGAATATGAAAAAAGTAAAAGAACGTGAAGACATTTACAAGGCACTGTAAGTGCACATAATCCTCCCGTTTAGTCAAGCTTCATTACAAATCATTTAGAAACGGTTACTATCTAACTGTTTGCCGGGATTGTTTCCTGCACTGGGCTCATCGTGGGTCCAATTTTGAGTAGTCCATGGTGTTGCGGACTGGCATGGTGCCTTGTACCTAATCTTCAAATGGAAGCTTCCCATGTTTTTTCCCTTTGAAAACTTTCTACAAGATCTGTGGCTACAAAGTGCCGCAGACATTTGCACCTGCCATATCAACGAACATCATAACGGAAGGCAATACAGCATGTGAAGTTTTGAATATAAAATTTCTCTTCCACTTTCTCTGACATAAATGCACACTTGGGATGCCTCTGATAAATCCCTTATGAAAAAAAATGCACAACATACTGTTAGCCACTCCAAGGAGGACAGTATCTGACTAAGACAATCTACCCAGGAAACCCCCTTTGAAAATCATCATCCTAGAAGATAAAGAATATTACATTAATGCGTTTTACCCTTCTATTCCTGAGGGCTGTGGAAAGATCCCTAGTGTCTGGCTTAGCTAACCCAGGCTTTCACTGTACACATTACTCACCTTGTTTGCCAATTGTTTTAACTGAGGGAAACCTTGAGACAACCCAGTTTTGACCCCAATATTGGAAATGTCGCTGTCGTTCAGTATTGCAGTGAATGGTTATTTTAGTGTTAATTATTCATCGTTCAGTAAAGCTGCAATATTTTGAATGATTTGGACTTCTAGTGGCTCACATTGCATGCATTTCATCCCAAGACATTGTCAAGTCCATTAAATTGTTTTTAAGAGGCAGTGTGGAATGATTTTGATGGCTTTGTTCTTGTTTCTTTCTAGCATACTCTACCAAGCTCAACAAATTCCCAGTGTTTAATTTCAATGATGAACTGAAGAATCTGTGTATCAGCGCTGTGAGCCCTAACACTACTAAGGCAACATTATATGCTCTCAATGTGTGGCGATACTGGTGCATGACGAAAGGACTTAAAGAGTATGTAGATTTCACAAAGGTAAGAAGCCCTAAATTCCTTTCCTGTCAGCTCATAGCTGGATATTAACATTCTGTTCATACTTCTTTCACATTTGTGGGGGTCATCTACTAACAGCCGGTGTGTGCTAACCATTAGTAAATGACCCCCTCACTATTTTTCAGAATGGAGTCTCTGAGCTTCTAGAACTCACATGGTCCTGTGGTGCAATAGAGTAATTCAAAAACACAACATCCCCACCCTGGGATAAAGCTTGTAGTCCTTTTATTCCATTCACTAGCGTGCAGCACAGGTACCCAAGCTGCAGCAAGTCCCAGATTTCCCATATGTTTTCTATCATGGGGAGAGGCTTCCTCTTGAGGAAGTGTGGATATCTGCAGTGCTCAGGTACAGTTAGATGCACTCTGCTTTTTACCTGTATTATTAATAAACTCACTGGTCAATTCCTAAAAGGGTCTCCATTGCAAGCAAGCCTTCAAGTTCAAAGGGATAAGCAAGCTCTTTGAAGTCACTGACCTCATTAGATGCTACTGGTCTTAGTTAGCTTGCATAAGAGCTAGGTAGCTGAGTGCTGTATGAAGGTCTACATTGCCTTGCAAGCACTGCTATTTCTAAGAGAGTCTCCACTGCAAGCAAGGTAATACTATGTGGCTGTTGAATACAAGCTTTCTGCCTGAGAACTCTAAAAGGAGTTTTGTTTTTCATTTGTTTTTCATTTTAATAGCTAATTCTTTTTCTGATGTATTGCAAAAGGGGAATTTTTTGTGTTCTTTGCTAAAGCTATTTTTTCTGCTGTTAGAATTCTGTTTCTTTCCTCCTCTAGCCTTCAAGTTCAAAGGGGTAAGCAAGCTCTTTGAAATCACTGACCTTATCAGGTGTTAGTGATATTGCAGAAGAGCTGTTGGGTAAGGTTTGCCTCTTTGCAGATGATACCAAAATCTGCAAGAGTGACACCTAGGAAGAAGTAGATATCATGAGGAGGGATCTAGCTAAGCTTGAAGAATAGTCAAAAATTTGGCAGCTGAGATGTAATTCTAAAAAATGCAGGCTCATGCATTTGGGCTGCAAAAATCCAAGGAAGTGGTACAGTGTAGGGGGTGAAGTACTTTTATCCACGAAAGAAGAGCGGGACCTGGGCTTGATTGTTTCTGATGATCTTAAAGTGGCTAAACAGGTAGAAAAGGCGACAGTGAAAGTCAGAAGGATACATGGATACATAGAGAGAGGAATGGCTAGCAGAAAAAAGGAGGTGATAGGGCCTCTGTATAAGTCTCTGGTGCAAGCTTATTTGAAGAATTGTGTGCAATCCTGGAGACCACACCTTCAAAAGGATATAAACAGGATGGCGTCGGTGCAGAGGGTGGCTACTAAAATGGTCAGTGGTTTTTGTTATAAACCGTATGGAGACAGACTTAAAGATCTTAATATGTATATGTTAGAGGAAAAGCAGGATAGAGGAGATGTGATAGAGATGTTTATATACCTCCGTGGCATATATGCACAAGAGGAGAGCCTCTTTCGATTGAAAGTAAGCCCTGCAAAGAGGGGGTATAGGATGAGGATGAAAGGGGATAGATTCAGGAGTAACATGCAGAAATATTTCTTTACGGAAAGAGTGGTAGATGCGTGTAATAGTCTCTCAGTGGAGGTAGTAGAGACGAGGACAGTATCTGAATTCAAGAAAGCAAGGGACAAACACTGAAGACCTCCAAAGGAAAAAAAAAGGGACTATAGTATTTGTATTGGAAGGATAGACGAGATAGACCATATGGTCTTTTTCTGCTGACATATTTCTATGTTTCTATATTTAGCAGTGGTGACAGCAATCTTATTTTTTAAAATGTTGGCCGCTGCATTTTAAAAAATACATATATACAGCACCACTGTTTGGATAGGTGTTTGCTACTGCTGGTTATATTCAACTGCTATATATATAGCTAAGTAGTTTAATTTAGGGCAGTCTTTTTTCAGGCCTAAATTAAATTGCTTACAGATAGAGACCATAAGATATGCCTTATTGGGTCAAACCAAGGGTCCATCAAGCTCAGTATCCTGTTTCCAACAGTGGCCGATCCAGGTTACAAGTACCTGTCAGTATGTATAGTTAGACAGAACGCTGTTGCTCCACTCCAGCATTATCCGTGAAGTCCCGTGGCAGAGAGTTTTGGCGATACTATCCATAGAGTGCCACTGATAAGGGATTTATGGGCCCGATTTTCAAAGGCATTTAGATGGTTAACAGCCCATGGCTAGTGCCTTTGAAAATCCCCGATTAAGTCCCCTACACGCCCTGATGCTATCTGGTTAGCATTGGGGCGTGTTGGGGGCGTTCCGGAGTGGAGGTGGGGAATGGTGCTAACCGGGTAGCTGCGATTTTGGATGGCGCACCTTAAAGATAGGTGAGGAAAAAACTCTCTGCTTTCTAATTGGGCTCGGCAGCTTTCCGGCAGTGTGGCGAACCCCGGATGTTCACTTCCGTTGCCGCGGAAGTGAAAATCCGGGGTTAAGGGACCACGCTTAGCCCTGCCCAACTGAAAATCAGGCCCTATATGTTTAGTGACAGCTCCTAAAGGTATAATCACATTGAATATTTACCCTTCTCTGTTTTAATGTTTAACTTTGCCTGAATAACAGCACTTTATTAGGAGGCTGTTGCCCTATGTGGTGTTCTCAGTTGGCAAAAGTGTGTATGACCACCAACAATTAATTCCCTTTTTATTTCTTATTCCTCATCATCCCTTCAGTCCAGTCCAGACATATGGGTTTATGCCTTCCCAAAAGCAAATGGAGACTGAAAACTACTGGTTTGATGATATCATGGTATAAGGACCCTGTGCAGTCCACCTTTCACCAATATTTTTCAGTCTCCAACAAAGGGAGGTTGGCTAAACTGGTGCAGTCTGGAATGGGTTGGAAAAACTTTGTTTGTCAGGCAGCTAGAAGCAGGCCAAGGGGTGTTCCTTATCGTTCCTCTAGTTTAGTCCTCCACCTCTGGGTTGTGCACCTCTTCCTGCAGCTTGGAGACTGGGCATGTCAAAGTCGTGACATCACTGGATATAGCCTGCTGGTATCTCCCATCAGTCTCCAGTGTGTCCAGTCTCCATGCAGCAGGAGGACATAGTGAGCCTAGTTTCTGGGCTCACTTGGGGGGAACAGATAAGGAACATTTAGTGTAACAAATTCTATTCTGATTTTACTTTTGATTTTTACCTTTAATTTACTTTTAATTTTACTTTTAATTCTAATTCAGTTACCTTTGGTTAATTGACAATCAGGGATTAGTTCCCTTTAGTTAGGAGCAAATTTCCTTATTTACAGTAATTTTAAATTTGAGCCTGGCTCTTTAAATTAGTAGCAGCTCTCGCCTTCCCTCCTTCTCAGTTCTTTTCACTTGCTACAGGCATTTGCCGGTGCAGATCTCTCTCCCTTGACTGTACGGGAGAGAGCTCCGAGACCCGTACAGCCACACTGAAGCTGTGTGAGACGGAGCCTCTCCGTTGCTGCGGGATTTTAATTTTACTCTGTGGAACCGGCTGAGTGATCCTCGCTGCGGCTGCCAGGCGCATCAGCGCGGCTTGAGGATCGGAGGAATTCAAGGTGGTAGGAGCAGGCTGTGTGGCTTACTGCCCTGCAAGTAAGGCCTTCGGGCTTTGTCGGTCTACTGAGGCCTCCTTTTTGCAGCGCTGTTGTTCTTGGCGCCAAAATTCTTTGGCAAAGGGACGGCCATTTTCTCTCTAGGTATTTGGACCGCATGGCGAGAGCTGCAGGGAGCTGCCTGTGTGAGGATGACAACAAGCAGAATAGCTAGATTTCTGGGCCTAGTGTTTCTTTCTTTTGTTTGTAGGATTTTTGAGGCTTGGGGGGGTTCCTAAGCCTTAAGGGGGCTGTTGTCAGACCTCTTTATTTTTAAGTTTATTCTTAGTTTTATAGGACAGCAGTTTTGGCATTGATCCCTGATACCACATGTTCTTTCCCTCCTAATCATGTCTCTGAGGAGCATGTTAAGTCCCAGGATATTAGGCAAATTGCCAGTTTTAGGTTCAAGAGCAGAGCCCTAACTTGTAGTTGGAAGGAGGGACAGCCTGGAAGTGTGCTTTTGTGTATTCTATAGTGAAAGTTGCCCAAAATTCACAGGGACAGGTTTAGGAAACCTTAGGATATAAAAAAATAGACTGACAGTTAAACTGTCAACCAAGAAGTGCCTGTGCTACGTTCTGTGGCCACCAGAGGGCAGCTGGTACACTCAATAGTGCCTTTCTATGACTGTGTGTATGCAGCCATTATCAAATTGATCATTCTCTGCAAGTCAGGGAACAAATATCCACAGAGCCACCTCATGGGCTCTCAGGGGTTAGTGACTAAACAAGCAGCTGTAATGTAATGTGGGGTTTCTAGTCCCACAGGTGCTCCTTGTGGTCTTAGGCAAGCCACTTAACCCTCCATAGTCCATGTTCCCTGTAAAAAAGTTATCTCCAAGTTATAATGCCCTGTTCAATGTAATTTCAGTTTATTCAATGTAAACCGCACTGATGCAGAATAGCACAGTATATAAGAGAATGTAAATAAATAAAATAAATAAATAATGTTCTGCAAATCAAGATTATATGACCAAGATTTAAAGCTCTTAACTTCTGTATCGTTTGTCGGGCTCTGGTGCCCTAAAGGCCACCGGATGGTAGCGCTGCTCATGAATCACATATAGTATTCAGTGCCCCCATCCCTGGGGGGGGGGGGGGCTGGTAAAATACAAAATCATATTACTCATCAGGTTCACACAGACAGCAACCTCTAAGACCTCCATTTGCAAGGTTGTCGGTGTATTCCACTGCTATTTCTCTGACTGCAGGAAGGCCAGGGGGGTGCCTGTGTGTTTCATAGCTCCACTTCGCATGCCCTTCCCAGGAAATTCTCATCTATTTCTAGAGCAGGGTTTCATTTCATTTCATTTCTCTGTTTGTGGTTAATGCACAGCGTTAGGGGCTGTGTTCGAAAGCTTGGGTCCCACAGTCTTCAGTGGGATTTCAAAAAGAAAAGGAAACTCTCTTTAGTGAGAGATAGCCTTGTTCATTTTTAGCTAACACTGTTGATTTATTCAGTGGCCTTTTGCGTCCTCAACCCCAAGGTCAGGACACTGTTTGCTTTCAGGGGTTCTACTTTCTATTTTGCTCTTCAGCTCCCTGGCAGACACAGCAGGCTGGCAGGGGGTGCGCAACACGTCCTGCAATGCTGAATCCCTCAGGATAAGGGGGGAAGGAAAACTGGGTGCAGCGGGGGCTGGTAGCTTCTTGCAAAGCTATAGGAGTAGTTCGGGTAATTTTAGCTGATCTGCTTTGATTTCATTGGAGTCAGCGGAAACTTGGTTTTTGGAGTCCTATACTTTAAAAAAAGAAAAAGAAAAGATTTACAAGGATCTCCTTCCGCTATCCATAGAAGGTCCTATAACGCGTTAAAGTCGGTTTATATGGCGGGGTAATATTTTGGCTTAGCTGCTGTGATATAGCACTATGATCCACTGTAAACATATTCAAGTTACAAGGAATTATGGTGATAACTCTCTTGGACAGTTGTAACAGGTGCTTGGGTGAGCGCCATGGCCAGTCCACAGATGTGGAATGCTCTGCCATAAGCATTATGTCATGAGAGGGGTTTTTATAGTTGTGTGGTTTCTTAATGGAAAATATTCCCGTTTAGTTTGGCTTTGCCCAAATTATAAGATTTTACGGTAGATTTGTAATGTCTTAATTTTGGCTATATGTTGTTTAATTTTACATATGGAAAAGGCAGCTCAGCGGAGAGAGGATGCAAATTAGAACTCTAGCCTTTGAAGCTATCTATGCTCCCATTCCATTTATCAGAGGTTCTCCAGTACGGAGAGTCTCTGCTAGTGTTCAGCGAATGCCTTAATGGGGGCCAGAAGCATGCAGCCAGGCTAGTTCTCTAGCAGCAATGGCAGCAGCTCAGATTCTAGTAGGCATACATCATATGCTGGGCTTACAAGATGGCTTCTGCGCTGATCGGCATCAGCCAAAATGGCTGCCGGTTTAGACTGTGAATGTGGAGTCAGCCTGGATGAGGGACCTTGCGTTCTCTGGAAAATCCCTGCATACACTGAATCATTTCAATTCGATCAGCTACTGGCAGGGCACAAGGCACTCTCGCATGCTTTTTTGCTTCAGTGGTCTAAAAGTGGAGTCTTTACCAGGTGGTATAATGGGAACTTGTCTGCAGTTTCTCGGCTTCTTCATTGCTGACTCAATTGCCACGGCGGAATGAGAAAGCTGTATTTCCTAACACCAGGTGCTAGTTGAACTTAAAATATAAAGTCCATCTTTGTGCAGTCAGACGGAATGGGGTGTTATTCTAGCAGGAAGGCCGTGGATTAGTATGCCTGTGTTTGGGAGTTCTTTCTACTTCATATTGTTGGCATGGAAAGAGCGTCTCTTAACATAT
Organism: Ichthyophis bannanicus; assembly: GCA_033557465.1. Classification (NCBI taxonomy): domain Eukaryota; kingdom Metazoa; phylum Chordata; class Amphibia; order Gymnophiona; family Ichthyophiidae; genus Ichthyophis; species Ichthyophis bannanicus. The sequence goes on along the minus strand of CM066032.1, from coordinate 673,792,451 downwards.
GCTGAAGGAATTTTTGGTTAAGAGATGTCTTTGTGGAAAAAAAAAAAAAGTATTCAGCTGTCCTGAATTTGCCTGTTCTTGTTTGACATTTTGAGGCTAAGCAGGGGCAGGCCTGGGTACTACGTGGGTGGGTGCACACCTTGCACTACCAGGGGGTGTGGACTCACTGTATGGAAGAGAGCCCTAGCAATCTTCTTTAGCGCACGATAGGAAAGTAGATGGTTCACTGAAGCGATCGTTGGGGGCAATGCTCTGTCCTTACAAGCTCCCATTTGTGGAGCCTGGGGAGGCGAGAGCATGCTTCAAGTGGTCGCAGTGTTTACGGCAGTCTACTCGCCTGGAACAGGAAAGGATCAGGGAGTTGAATCGACTAGAGCCTGATTTGCTTTATGTGGCAAATGTGCATTATGGCTTAATTCGAGCGCTAGCTAATATTATTGGCTTCCTTGGGGTTCACCCGGAGATCTCTCTGGTGGAGGAATGGGGCGGCTGATGGTTCGTCCAAGTCAAGGCTCAGTAAGCTCCCATTTAAGTCTTTGTCTTGTCCTTTCCCCATGGGCTCTCATAGGGCAACTAGTTGGCGTATCGAGGCTTTCGGGGAAAGGTACTCTTGGTAGCGCCCGGTTGGACAAGACGGCCGTACTAGGCTGATCTCATTCGCCTACTCGACAGGCTTTTCCTAGAAGTTGTCGGTAGCGGACGTTCTGCTGCAGCTAGGTCCGTGACCAATGTCTCAGGTGGATCGGTGCCCGCCTACGGTTTGGCCTTTGAATGGGCGGAGCTGAAGAAGAAGGGTTATTCTGCGGCAGTCTTCGCCACCTTGTTGAGAGCAGGGAAGCAGGCTGCTTCTGGTACATAGGTCCGTGCTTAGCGCCTTTTTGAAGGCTGCTGTTCACGGCGGCAAGTCCAGGCGACAAAGGTGTCGGTATCCTTGGTCTGAATTCTCTGCAGGACAGTGTCTGAAGGAACTAGCGGCCAGTTCCTTAGAGGGTCCAGCGGGTGACTCTTTCCGGCTGTAGAGGTTCTGTGGAGGGAATAGCGCTAGGTGTTCGGATCGATGTGTAGTGTTTCCTTAAGTTGGGACCCAACTGCGCTGCTCAAGGAGAGTTCGGATGCTTCCGGGGGATCCCGATTGGGCCTTAGAGGCGTTAACTAAAGAGCCCTTTGATTCTTTATTCCAGGCGTCGGTAAAGGATTTGCTGTTATAGACAGTGGCTTTGATAGCTCTTTGTTCGGCACGACGAGTTTCGGAGTTTCAGGCATTGTCATGTAATGAGCAGTTTTCACCCTTTCTGGATAGAGGGTGGTGTTTGCGAGCAGTCCCGTCGTCCTTCCAAAAGGACGTATCTGATTTTTCTCCTGAGCCTATTGGTTTCTCTTCCATTTCTCGTTTTTTCTGGAAGGGAAGGTTTTTATTCGTAGCTTACGCCGATAGTAAACATAAAATGCAGGGTGCGGCGTTCGTTTCTTTGTTTTTGTGTGTTGGTTGGAGGTCCCCGCAAAGGGGAAGCAGCAGCGAAGGCGGCCATTTCGCACTGGTTTAAGGCGGTGGTTGCTTCAGCTTTCTGGTGGCGAGGTTGTATGATTCCGGGGGGCTTTCTGACTCTTGCTACCAGGGCGCAAGCAGCTTCATGGGTGAATCACTGTGTCATTACACCAGGGGGGATTGGTAGAGCAGCTTCCAGGTCGTCTCTTCATTTCCTCAGTAACCTCTACTGCCTAAATGTTTTGGCAGTAAAGGATGCCTGTTCCGGGTCGACGGTGTGGTGAGTTGGCTGGATAGGTCCCTCCCAATGATTACTGCTCTGTTACATCCAGAGGTGGAGGACTAAACTGGAGGAACGATAAGGAAATAGAAATTACACTTACCTGGTAATTGTCGTTCCTTGAGTGATGACAGTTTAGTCCTCATTCCCGCCCAGGGGTGTGATTTCTTCAGAGTTTATTTTCAGGCGGAGTGGAGCATCAATCTCAAGAAGTAGACAGATCCTTTCAGTTTCTAGATCGCAGTGAGTATCCCTCTCTGTTGTTTCTTCCTTCTCTCTTATTTAAACGAGGGGATGGTATAGGAAACGTGTTTGCATAGGGGGGAGGTGAATGTAAAGTTTAAAAAAAAAAAATAGAAAATATAAGACGGATATGGTTAAAAAGGTTCCTCAGGTTGAGGAATGGGGAGTTATGTAAAGTTATGGTACAGTTACTTATTTGTTGTTCCTTTGAGTTTGCTTTGTCAATAGTACACTGGAGGCTGATGGGAGATACCAGCAGGCTATATCCAGTAATGTCACGACTTTGACATGCCCAGTCTCCAAGCTGCAGGAAGAGGTGCACAACCCAGAGATGGAGGACTAAACTGTCATCATTCAAGGAACGACAATTACCAGGTAAGTGTAATTTCTATTTGGCTGGCAGTGATCGCACTTGGAGCCCGGGGGTGCAGAACCTGACAGTAATGGGCCCCTCCCCCTCCTTTGTCCACCTACCCTCCCTCAGAGTTTCACACTGTGAATGCAGCCTTAGGGTGCAGAACCCAGAGGTACCAGATCCCTCCCTCTCCCCTGACACCCACCTTGGGCTGTCTCAGGGAGTGGGTTTGAAGCAAACATGAATGGAGGCCTTTCCCCTTCCTCCTCCCCGACTTTTTGGAGGGAGTGAGGAGTGGTTATGTCGAGTATGGTAGGCATGGAGCTTGGATTCCTCCCTTTCTTCTCTCCAGGTTTGGGTAGGGGATTGGGAGAGAAGGTCTCAGTAAACTTGAGAGAGAAGAGAGCTTAATGACAATGCTGCCTTAGTACTTTGTTCAAAGCAGCCTGGAAAGGAGCAGCTGCTGAGAACTAGGTGGCTGATATCGGAGTGCTGCAAAAGGCCTGGTTGCCTCCCTTCCCAGTAGCATTCTGCAGGGGGAGGTTTTTTTTGTTTAGTGCCATCGAGTCAGTGTTGACTCATAGCGACCCAGCCACCTCTGGGTTTTCTTGGCAATGTATCACTGGAAGTAGATTGCCAGCCTTTTCTTCCGAGGCAATGGAGGGTAAAGTGACTTGCCCAAAGTCACAAGGAGTGTCAGTGGGAATTGAACCCTTGATCTTCTGGGTATGAGGCAGTTGCTCTAACCACTAGGCTACTCCTCCACTCCTGGGGGAGTTGTAGAGCTAGCAAAAATCCCTTTGAAGAAGATACTGCTGGGGCTACATATTTGGAGGGTAGACAGCCTTTGGACAGTGTGCTGGCTGTGAGGGTCAGGCACCCCGTTGGAGGTTCACCTGGCTTAGTTTAGGTGCAGAGTTCCGTCATTTACTTGAAATCCTTGGCCACCTCTTTTTTTACACCAGTGGCATCAGGGTGGTGCTGTCATAGGCGGCTGCGCTTTAGATTAGGCCGTGGCATCTTCCAGCTTCAGGCAAGGCTTCCCAGGCAGTGTCAGCACCAGTGGGATTGAGTGTTGCATCGGGTCTTTTCTTCGTCAGATTTGACTGCCATTTTCCTGCAGGGGTCCCTGGGGAGTTCCTGTCTTAGGTGACAGCTGTTATTTGAAGGAATAATAAATAAAACACTGAGGAAAAGAGATTTTGTTTTGTTTCTTAGGAGCAGCATGATCGATTCATTTTTATACTGGGCTGAAAGAGGGAGAGAGCTCTTTTCTCCAGGACCAAGCAGGAAGTCAGTCCTCACATATGGGTGACGTCGGCGCTGACAGAGCCCCCGTGTAGAGCATTTCCCCAGCTTTCAAAGAAAGCCTTTGAGAATGGAGCGCGCCTGCGTGGTCCCCTTCCCGCCCAAGGGTGCCATCTTGCTCAGTCTTTCTTTTTCCGCGGAGCCTGACGGACGTGAGTTCGTGTCACCCGGGAAAAGTTGTTTTTTTCCGGCAATTTTCGCATTATTTTCTCCGGTTTGATGCTGGTTCCCCTTCCCGCCTGGGCTCGGTACACTGGTATCGAGTCCGGACGTGTGATGGTTTTATCCTTCGTGACTAGCGTTTGCTCTCTTTTTGTGTTTTTCACTTTTTCCCCCGATGGCCGCCAGCGGGTTCAAAAAGTGTGATCGGTGCAAGAAACTAATGTCTCTCACCGACACACATGACTGCTGCCTCTGATGTCCTGCTGGCCTGTGGCCCGTGAGGCAAAATGTCGTCGAAGGCACTTCAGAGCCGTCATAATCAGCGTGAGAGAATATTCTCTGATTCCGCGTCTGGCCGGGCCCGGACTTCGTCAGAGGCCTCGACATCTCGGGAGTCCGATCCCGAGCGCCGTCGAGGGTCCTCTGAAAGGGAGTCTCCCTCACGGGAGCACCGCAGGAAGAAAAAGCTTGTGAGGGCGGCGTCGGTGGAGGCTCCTGGTTCCTTGAGGGCCAGGTCGCGTAGCCCTGACCGCTGCCCCGGGCTCTCTGAGTCGGAGAGGCCTTCCAAGCTACCTCGTGTGGAACCGGAGTCCCCGAGTCACATAAGTGCAGTTGTCCTTGTGGACTCTCCTCTGGGGGAGCCGACATGGGGCCCGATGCCGTCGGGGCCCGAGTCGGGGGCTGCTGAGTCTCCTGAGCTTGGACTCAGGTTGACGGCCTTGGAGAGCAGCTTGGCTGCCTTCATGGAACAGCAGCGGGTGCTGATCACTGGTCTGACCGGTGCATCTGCCCCGACCACCGGGACCTAGACGTCTAAGTCGACCCCGGAGACCGAGCCGATCTTCGAGTCGATGAAGTCTCGAGTCGATCCTTGGTCAGGGTCCGCCTCGACCTCCCGTGCGGGGACGAGGTCATCGATGCCGATACCCTCGGCGTCGGGGCAGATGGAACTGAGGCCCACACGGCCAGAGCCGCTAGACTCCGGGAGTGGGAGACGGAGGACGAGGAGTCCCTGGACACCTTCCGGACCCGGTGCATCCCTTCGGACTCACCGGAGTCCGAGCCTAGGAGAAGGTCCCCACCAGAGGATACCCAGTTCTCGGACTTTGTGAGGGACATAGCCAAGGTCCTGGCCTTCCCTGCGGACGCCGAGGAGGAGCCTCGAGCCGAGGAGCTCGATGCCCACCAGTATGACTCTCCTCCGAAGGAAGCCTTTACTGTACCGGTTCCTCCGATGCTGGAATGGCTGCTCTTCCATATGTGGGAGGCACCGGCCTCAGCGCCGGTTCTTAGCAAACGGGTCGATTCCATTTATCGAGTCCGTAAGAGCCCTGGATTCCAAAAGGCGCAGCTACCGCATCACTCCATGGTTGTGGAATCGGCCATGCACCGTCTGAAGAGTCAGAAGATGCACTTCTTGGTGCCCCCCGGCCGGGAGGCCCGGAACCTGGATGCCCTCGGTAGAAAGTGCTTCCAGGGCTCTATGCTGTCTTGCCGTGTCCAGACCTACCAGCTGTACATGGGCATGTACTTAAGAGACCTGGCAAAGAAGATTTCCAGGTTCTCAGCTGGCCTCTCCAAGGAACCTTTGCAGAGGTTCAAGGCTTTGTCAACAGAGATCCGAGAGTGCTCGAAGTTTATCTCTCGAGCAGCCTATGATGGCTTTGAGGCTTCGGCCCGGGTAGCCGCGGCCAGCATTGGTGCATGCCGTCAGGCCTGGCTACAGTTATCGGACCTGGAGCCATGGGTGCAGGACAAGTTGGTCGATGTCCCCTGCCAAGGTGAAAACCTTTTCGGTAAGCCCATGGCTGAAAAGGCTGCGGAAATCAAGACTGAGACTCTCACCAGGGCAAGGCTGTCTAGGAAAACTTCTGCTCCTTCTCAGAAAAAGAAGGGCTCGGGGAAAAAGCCCTTTTTCCCGAGGAAGGGTGCTGCCTACAAATCCTACCCTCACTATCAGGCCTCTCCAGCTCCCCGACAGGGCCAGCAGGCCAAAGGGCAGGGGCATGGGCCCTGTAGGCAGAAGACCCCCAAGCCGCCATCTCCGGCTCCTGCACAGCAGGGAGCGGGGTTTTGACTCCCACAGCATAGCCTCTTCTCCACAGCTGGCTCCACTCAGCATAGGAGGTCAGCTGACCCTGTACGCCTACAGGTGGCCAGCCATCACAGGGGATATCTGGGTCCTCAGCATAGTCCAACAAGGCTATATGCTCCACTTCCACCAGATACCCCTCCTACTTTCCAAAGGAGCCTCCAAGACTCCCTCTGCACAGAAACCTCCTCCTGCAGGAGTTGACAAGTCTTATAAAGGATCAGGCGGTGGAACCGGTGCCTCACCGCCTGAAAGGGCAAGGCTTCTACTCCAGGTACTTTCTGGTACCAAAAAGGACAGGAGGCCTCTGGCCTATCCTAGACTTGCGAAACCTAAACAGGTTTTTGGAGAGGGAAAAGTTCAAGATGCTTACCCTTGGAATACTGCTGCCCTACCTCCACCAGGGAGACTGGCTATGCTCCTTAGACCTAAAGGATGCTTATACGCACATCCTCAGTCATCCAGACCACAGACAATATCTCAGATTTGTAGTGGGAGGAAACCATTTCCAGTACAGAGTACTTCCCTTCGGGCTAACTTCTGCCCCCAGGGTCTTCACCAAATGCCTGGCGGTGGTGGCGGCCTACCGCAGAAATCAGGGAATTTTTGTCTTCCCATACCTGGACGACTGGCTCATCAGAGGTCAGTCTCTCCAGGAGGCCAGACAAGCCACTCTTACTGTCTGTCTTCTTCAGCATCTGGGCTTTGTCATAAACTACGCAAAGTCCACTTTGCTCCCCTCACAGAACCTAGAGTTTATAGGGGCAAGATTGGACACCCTGCAGGCAAGAGCTTACTTGCCTAAGGACAGGGCCCACAGGCTGATGGACTTGACCAACCAGTTCCGACGCAATTCTCAGGTCTCCGCCAGACACTTCCTGCGGCTCCTGGGCCACATGGCATCCACGGTACATGTGACCCCGAATGCCCGTCTGCACATGCGGGAGGCTCAGTGGTGCCTCAGAGCTCATTGGGCGCAAGCCACAGGCGACCTCTGAGACAGAGTAAAGCTGTCCAAACCACTCTTGGACTCCTTGCAGTGGTGGCTACATCTCCCAAACCTTCTCAGGGGGGTACCCTTTCAGGCCCCAGCACACACGAGGGTGCTGACGACCGATGCTTCCTTAAGGGGCTGGGGTGCACATTGCCAGGGCACATGCACTCAAGGCCTCGGGTCTCCTCGGGAAGCCAAACAGCAGATCAATCTTTTGGAGCTGCGAGCAATCCACTTGGCTCTACAGACTTTTTCTCATGCCCTCTCTCCAGTCTGTCTTAGTTCAGACAGACAATCAGGTAGCAATGTTCTATGTGAACAAGCAAGGGGGCACAGGGTCCAGACTCCTATGTCAGGAGGCACAGGCCCTTTGCTCCTTTGCAGTCAAACAAGGCATGTTTCTCAAAGCGGTTTATCTACCTGGTCAGGAGAACGTTTTGGCAGACAAACTAAGCAGGATTCTCCAGCCTCGCAAATGGCAGTTGAATCCACTGGTGGTTCAGCAGATCTTTCTATGATGGGGACTTCCATCCATCGATCTCTTTGCAAGTCCACTGAACCGTCAGCTGCCCAGGTTTTGCTCCAGACAGCCGCATCCCCTGAGAATGGCAGCAGATGCGTTTCTCATCTCTTGGTCTACGGGCCTCCTGTATGCGTTTCCTCCCACGCCCCTGGTGGCCCTAACTCTGTTCAAGATTCTACGGGACAAGGCCTCGGTGATTCTGGTAGCCCCCAGATGGCCGAGGCAACCATGGTTTCCACTACTTCTGCAGTTGGCAGTGGAAACTCCATTCCCTCTGGGGTTGCAACCCGATCTCCTGTCTGAGGATCAGGGTTCCCTTCTGCACCCCAATCTCAGATCCCTCAATCTGATGGCCTGGCTGCTGAAAGGATAATGCTAGCTCCCTTGCTTCTACCTAGGGAAGTTGAGGAAGTAGTCTTGGCCTCGAGGAGGCAATCCACCAGAAAGTCCTATGCCCTCAAGTGGCGCAGGTTCTCAGTGTGGTGTGCTCAGCACAATGAAGATCCTTTCTCCTGCCTAGTGCCAGTAGTGCTACAATACCTGCTTCACCTGTCAGACCTAGGCCTTAAGTCCAACTCTGTTCGGGTCCACCTCAGTGCTCTTTCGGCACACCACTCACCGGTGGAGGGACAGCCGCTGTCGGCTCACCCCTTGGTGTCCCGCTTCCTCAGCGGCCTGCTTTTGCTCAAGCCTCCGATTCGTCCCCCTGCCACTGAGTGGGACTTGAATGTGGTCTTGCAACAACTTACTCGCCCACCGTTTGAGCTGATGGCTACTTGCCATTTACGCTTCCTTTCTTGGAAGGCGCTCTTCCTGGTAGCTCTTACCTCGGCCAGATGTGTGAGTGAGCTACAAGCTCTGGTTTCTAATAGACCATACACGAGGTTCTACAGGAACAGGGTGGTCCTTCGGACTCATCCGAAGTTCCTTCCAAAAAATGTCTCCTCTTTCCACCTCAATCAGGAGGTGGTTCTTCCGACATTCTTTCCCAGGCCGCATACCAGCCGGGCTGAGACAGTCAGCATACTCTGGACTGTAAGAGGGTGTTGTCCTTTTACATAGAACATACAAAGGGGCATCGAAGGGCTACTCAACTCTTCGTCTCTTTTGACCCTAATAAATTGGGGTTACCTGTCTCCAAGCGTACATTGTCTACTTGGGTAGAAGATTGTATCGCCTGGGCATACAGGGCAGCCGGCCTCTCCTTGCAGGGTCGAGTCACGGCCCACCGTGTCAGGGCAAAAGCCGCGTCAGTAGCTCATCTCCGCTCTGTTCCGTTGGCAGACATCTGCCAGGCCGCTACTTGGTCTTCAAGCCAGATTTTTGCCTCGAGAGGGAGTCCCTAAGGGACAGTGCTTTCGGACAGGCAGTACTCCGTAATCTCTTTGAGGTTTAGGCAACTCCTACCCTCCGGCCCTTGTGTTGGGCTACCATACGGGGGCGTTCTCAGAGGATATTCTTCTCACGAATGCTGAGGCTCTGCAGAGGGAGCCATTTCTTCAGTTTTGGGTTCCCGGTAGCCTAGATCTGGGGAGTCTTATATGTGAGGACTGACTTCCTGCTTGGTCCTGGAGAAAGAGTAGGTGTTCTCCAGGAGCAGCAGGAATCAGTCCTCACGACCCTCCCTCCTCCCCTGGAGTTGCAGTCATATACTTTATTTTGTTTTTTTGCTGTCTTTTAGCTATATCATCAGACTGAGCAAGATGGCACCCTTGGGCAGGAAGGGGGGCGCGCTGCATTCCGAAAGGTTTTCTTTGAAAGCTGGGGAAATGCTCCGTACGGGGGCTCTGTCGGCGCCGACGTCACCCATATGTGAGGAATAATTCCTGCTTCTCCTGGAGAACACCTGTTACAGGTGAGTAACTACTCTTTCCTTCAGCATCATGGTTAACCATAGGCTGGTATCCACTAGCTGGTCCTTAGAGATGCCCAGGATTTCAGCACTACTAGGATCTGGTGCTGCCGTTTGATGGCATGAATTGGGTTCTGTCACACATTTTGCCCTCATTTACTCCTATTAACCTGGTGTATAGGTGAATGCAACTTCTGGGTTAATGAAAGAAGGAATTTGTTCCGGGATTTTGCTGCAGCATCCCCTATCAAGTCAGCTCTATCAAGCGAGATGTATGAAATACTGGACATTGAGCAAGTTCTTTTCAAGGTGCAGGACTTCAGTATAGGGCATGCAGATTACTGTTGGATATCAAGAGAGTTTACTTTTGCATGGTTGCGACTGGGGACTTGTATAGTCCACTTCATGTTGTATGCTCTTGTGTAACTCTGGGAAGGGTGATTATGAGAGATGGAAGGCACGCTGCGGTAATGGCTGAAGTGCGTGGTATATAAGTTGCCCTCAATAAATGCTATTCAACCACTGCCATGAAATGTCAAAAAAAAACCTTCTCAAACTTTTAATTGGCTGGGTTGCTCCAAGTTGTTCAGCAATTCACTATATTTGACATCATTACATAAAGCCAGCCATTATCCTCAAGGGAAGTAGCTCAGAGGAGATTAGTCTGGTTCCATGAGTTTCACAAGACTTCTTTTAGTGATAAGTCTTAGCCAGGCATTCTAAGTGTTCTAGTTATATTGGGAGTTAGGAGTACACATTTACTTCTATTTTCCAGATTCTCCCCCAGGTTCTGTAAGGAGGTGAGTGCCACACCTCTCCTGTTGGCCTTGGTATTATCGGTTTGTTTAGGACAGGGGTGTCAAACACCAGTCCTGGAGGGCCACAAACCAATGTGGTTTTCAGGATGTCCCTAATGAATATTCATTAGATATATTTGCATACAATGGGGGCAGAGTATGCAGATATATTTCTTGCATATTCAATAGGGATACCCCGAAAACCTGACTGGTTTGCGGCCCTCCAGGACTGGAATTTGACACTCCTGGTTTAGGCTGTGCTGTCGCTGGTTCCAGTTTGCAGTCTTAGTCATACAGACCTTCATTTGAGGTTATTTTAGGGATACGTTACAGTAAGATATGGTAGGAAGGCCACAGATACCTAACAGGATGTACATCGGTCTAGGTTTCCAGTTGCATATGTGGAGGATGTCTCTAGGCAGGATGGGAGCCCTAAGGACTCTCCCTGCCAGTATCTGCTTTCTAACCCAGATGTCGCTGGATCAAGGCCAGCCTCAGACTGTAAATTAGAACAAAAAAAGGGGGGAGGGAAATTGACAAGTGCCCAGGGCTTGGCTGGGTGCCATGCCAGTTGCACATGTGTTGTGGCAGGTCTTCTGGATTACTTTCATAAGAACATGCCATACTGGGTCAGACCAAGGTCCATCAAGCCCAGTGACATTTTACTTACCAGTTAATGTCTTTACCTTCAGTCCTGCTAGACCAGTCTGGAGCCTGCCCCTTAAATTGTATTTGTCCTGTTCTCTGCTGAAGTGCCTTTGGATCCGCTGATACATTTTCACCATGCTGTCTAAAGCACCCCTTGGATGACCTCTTAGGCTATAGTAAGCTATGATTCATAAGAGTCTTACCAGCGGTCTCAGTCCCCTGAGGAAGGCTTTGGCTGAAACACGTGTCAGGCAGACCCTGTTATTGTTAATAAAGCTCATCCCGTCAGTGGCATGGCTCTCCTGCTCCTTTGTGCTGCTGTGCTTTTCCTGTAGGAGATGCCCTCCCTCTGCGCCCCATCAATATTTTGTCCATCGCAGCATCAGCAGTCAAAGCTTGGTATATAAGTGGGTGTTTAGCTACAAGGAGTGATGTCATTGAAATCTGGGCTTTTAATTGGTTCTTTGTCTCCACCAATCTGCTGGTAGGGGAACACAACCCACTAGTCTGGACTGGTCTAGCAGGACTCGAGGAAAGGACATTAACTGGTAAGTAAAACGTCATCTTGTTGACCCATGTATTTTGACTTGATGTTTGTGTGATGATAACTGAGACAGCAAAGCTTGGAGAGGCATGAGCATGACTTTCACTGTGAGGGTAGCTGACAGAGCTGTCTTTTTTCAATGGTAGGATGCTGAGAGTATCTCTTGCCTCACTGCCAGATGTGGTACAAACTAGAAAGGAGCTGGATGTCATCTCTCTCACTTCCTGAGGCAGTTCGAGTTTGGGGAGATTGTCTTTGGTCATCAGAACTTTCAGATCTACACATTACACTATTGGGTCTTTCTTCCTGTGACTAGCTAACTGTTCATAGGTTCATTGGTTTCTATGTGTAAGATTTCTGGGACCCATTGGTGGTCATGAAAAACATCTTGGGTTGAATGTTGGAGATGAGCCCTGCCCTGTAGAACCAAACTGAGACAAGCTCCAAAGGACAATCTTGACATTTCATGTAAATTTAGTCTATCCCTATTAGTTGCAGATGGAGATCCCGGGTCTCAGGTCCTGCATGAGTTGTGAGTCTGCCAGACCTTCGTTGGTATGTTAAGAGGACAAAGGAGCTTCAGAATTGAGTTTTCTATTAGTGGCCTTGGCAGAGGTTGTGAAGGGAGAACTGGTTTCCTAGATGTCTTTGGCCATTGGAGGAAGGAGCTGGTCAGTTCCAGAAGAGCATAGTTCTGTTCCTTCAGGGGTCAAGTTTTGTCATGAGCAGAATCTGGCTTAGGGCTCTTCTTTGGTATCCCTGAGGCACAGAGGTGATATACCCTACTTGCTTCGCATCTTTGGTATGTCAGTATGCTAGGTCATGGAGGATACGCATTTGGGGTTTAACTACTACAGTCCAGGCTCTGTGTCTCCCCCCCTCCTTGTCATGAAGTACTGCTTTGGTATGCCGCACGTGTCTGTGCTGGACTGGAAGGATGATGAGGAAGGTGAAATTAGGCTGCCAATTTTCTGTCCAGTCCAGAATCCACACAAGGCATAGGCAAAGGGAAAGGGTAGGCCACAGGGGCCATGGCCCCATCAATATTTTGTCCAACGCAGCATCAGCAGTCAAAGCTTAGTATATAAGTGGACATTTAGCTACAATACTGGGATCTTTCGGATCAGATACTTAACCCCCTCCCACCAATCCCACATTGTAGCTAAATGCCCACTTAAATACTGTGGTAAGGAGGGTGCAACACAGCCCTGGGAAACAAAGAAAAAAGAAATTTTTTCTTCCATAAGGGGGATGGGCTCACCTAAGCACATGTTCCAAAATGAAAGCAGTGGAAAAACCCACACTTGCAAAACTAGGCTGAGGCCACACCCAGACTCCAGGGCAACTATAGGAAGTGATAGGAGACACCTGGGGGTGGGGCCAGGAAAGAGAGCACGCTTGCAAACATTTAAGCACAGGCAAACAGAGAGAGCAGGAAGCATCAGCAAGACCGACAGGAGAGAAGCAAGACACGGGAACAGCTTGAAAGACGGCAGTCGGGAAAGAGCCAGAATCCAGGCTAATTGCACTCCTTCCAGGAGAGAGGAAGCGAGAAGGCTAGCTGTGAGGAAGCTGGAGCAGGAGGTCTCAGCTCCATCTGAAGAGGAACAAGTCTTCAGGCTTGGAGAGCCTAGAAGGGCTAGAGACAAACACTGAAGTGATCCCCCAGATAGCTCTGATTCAGAGGACGCTACTCCTAGGAGATGCCCTTGCTGTAAAAGGTCTACAGTCAAGCTCAGAGGTAGGAGGGGAAAGTTTGAGGGAGTTAATGTGTGTGACTCTGACTCAGAAATAAGTATACCCGATTCTGAGGAAGAAGCTGTACCTTATGGGACGCATGCCAGGAAGAATGCTTTTACAGATAAGGTAAAGCAAACAAAGCCTTTAAATGTTTTACTAAAGGGAAAGAAGTCTGAGAACACTAATATAATCCCGGGGAGAAGAAAGGAAGTTCAGTGGGAAAGACTGTTCAAGCTTCTAAAGGAAGTAAAACCTGAAATCCCTGAACCTGTCCAAGCCCCACAGTCATGTAATGCAGAGGAAGACATGGAGGTGGAATTCTGTGGAGAGGAACCTGACTCCACAGACTCCCAAATGGAATGTTCTTTGTGCATAATCTCTGACTGAGAAAAGCTAAGGGTTTAATAGGAAGGAAACCCAGGAAACAGTTATCCTGATTATTGTAGCTAAGAAGCTTTAGAGAGAGAAGGAAACCTCATGGTTAAAGCTACAAGAACACTTGTGCTGAGTGAAAGTTTAAACACAGCAGTTTTAGTTTCTGTGCTGACAAGCAGAGAAGTGTTTTAAAATTAAAACCTGAAGCAGCTAAGGGAAGCTAAAAGGTTTGCTGGACTCTGCTGTTAAATACTAGTTCAATTATGTTTGTTTCTGGAAGAAGAAATTCTTTTGTTAAAGAGCTGGAAGAAACTGCTCATTGATAACACTGCTGAAATACACTTTTTGTAAAGAAAGTTTATTTGGAGAAAACATCCTTTTTTCTGTTGCTGAGGTTGGAGCCTTCTACAAAGGTCTGTTTGCAAAGCTGAAATTTAAAACGAAAAATTTAATAAATTTTCCTGTGTTGGCCAAAAATACCACTTGGACTGCTTTTTGCACGCAACTACACATTCAGAGGTCTTAGCCCTGAAGCTTAAGCAACATACAAGATGGCCCACCACTTTCACTAGGCAACTGCCTAGTGGGGGCGCCGTCGCCGCAATACTAAGCCTTGACGCTATTGTAAATAATTTATAGCCCTATTCTATTGTTATACATAACCACCAATAAGCTATTCAATGTATCATCGTTATATGTAACCACTAAAATATTGTTCAATGTAAAATAAGTTGAATTTAGTGTAAACCGCTTTGATAACGTGAAAAATGGTATAGAAGAAAAGTTAAATAAATAAATAAAATAAATCAGCAATAGAGAGTTTAGAGACAGGGCTGGAGATTGGTTTGTTTGGCCTCTACAACCGAAAAGGTGTTCCACTGCCCCTGACCCTGGGTATTCGGTATTCGTGCATGGTGTACAGAGAATGTTTGCTCAGAGGCTGTGGTATCAGGGCGCAATTTTGTTGGTCCAGCTCATGCTTAGTTGTGTACAGCTTGAATATGTGCCTAACAATTGTTGTTCTGGAGATTGCTTTGTTACAGAAATACTGGTGGGAGGTGGATTGCACAGGGTCCTTATACGGTGGCATCATCAAACTAGTGGTTCTCAGTCTCCATCTGCTGGTGGAAAAGCATAAACCTATGCATCTGGACTGGACTGAAAGAAAACAAATTAGCAGATAAGGCCTAACTTCACCATTTTTTCTTTCTTCTATACCACAGGTCTTATGCATATTCTGCTGTTTTGAATATAGACAAGCATGAATAACAACATACACTACCTAAAATCACAAAACTAATTAAAATGAATTTGTTACAAATATTATTAAATGAAACACCTTATTAAAGAAATGCCTGCTTAAAATAGAAAGCTTTCACTTTTTTCCAAAAATCTGAAAAGTCAGTAAGCAATCTAAGATCAACAGTCAGCAGTTTATTCTGTTCCTGTGGGCCATCTACCAACAGCATGATTAAAACCTGGATTCCCTGGACCCAAGCAACCATGGGGCATTTTACATATCCACCCCTCCCCTTGTGTTCTCAATGACCCAGAGGGGTGTAGACATTTCCAAGGGATCAAAATTGGAAAATTGATCCCTAACCTTAACACTTTAAATATGAGTGCCACCATCTAAATCTGATCCTAAACTCAGTAGGAAGGAAATGAAGATCTCACAGGTATAATCATACAATCTAAACTGTCATTATAACCGTGCTGCTGTATTTTGTACTGGTTTCACATAGAGAAGCCTGAAGAGTATTATGTTATGACAGTCTAATGGTGAAAGGACTAAAGCTTGTAGAAGAGACTGGAAATCAGATATATCTAAAAAGATTTTAATCCTCTTAGCATCTGGAGCATAAAAATACTTTTTTCACTAGCCTCTAATATGAGGATGAAAAGATAAAAATTCAAGAACACCCAAATAACGAACCTGCTTAGCAATAAGTACATCATATCCTCCAATATCCGCTGTGACAGGCATCTGAATGTCAATTGTGTTGAGTAAGTAATACTCGGTTTTAGATAAATTCAACTTCGGACCCTGGGGCACACAGTCAGTTATCTTCAGTAAGTGATCCCACCCAGAACAAGGTCTAGCTATACTGTTGGGGGGGGGGGGGAGGGACACAAAACAGGAAGGGTGCTCGGTTCCCTCTTCAGTGCTCATTTTGATATAAATCTGATAACAAGTGCCTAGTAAGGCCATATTTTAGAGAAAGAATAAGATGGTGCGATTGCTAGATATGCTTCAATGAGGGTAGAGGAATCAAACAATTCTGGACAACAGTGCTTTTTCTGAAGTCTTCATGGTCTTATAGAAAAAAGCCCAGCATCATATATTAGTGACTTATGTCACTAATAAATTTGCGGTTCCAGATGTGTGCACAGGGGCAAGACCTAGAATCTTGGCGATGGTGGCAATCACAACCAATAGAGAGAGAGAAAGAGACACAGCACAGTTACTTACCTGTAACAGGTGATCTCTGGGAACAGCAGGAATTAGTCCTCACATATGGGGTACGTCGGTACCGACGGAGCCCGCGCGGGAAAGCTCCCCAGCTTCCCAGAAGGAAAGCTTTTGGGGCCTCCCACTGCGCATGCGCGCTGCCTTCCCGCCTTCCTGACCAACTCTCCTCAGTTCGAGTTTAAAGCTGAGACAATAGAGAGAGGAAAGGAAAGAGAGAGATAGATACAACTCCTAGGGGAGGCGGGTGGGTTGTGAGGACTAATTCCTGCTGTTCCCAGAGATCACCTGTTACAGGTAAGTAACTGTGCTATCTCCAGGAACAAGCAGGAATAAGTCCTCACATATGGGGACTCCCTAGCTAAGATGCCCGGGAGATCCCTTGAAGGGTATGAGACCCTGAAAGGTTCCTCATCTTCCTATGGATCTCAGGCATCCATTCAGGGAAGGTGGGCTGGAGTTGTTCAAGAATGGAACAGGTGTCTGAGGACAGCCTGACCAAACAAGGCATCCCGGCGGGAGTCCTTGTCCAAACAGTAATGGGCTGTAAAGGTATGAACCGAGGCCCAGGTGGCTGCTCGACAGATCTGGTCAATGGACACAGAGTTTAAATGAGCCATAGAGGTGGCCATGGCCCTCACGTTGTGAGCGGTGACATGGCCCTCCAGAGAAAGGTTCTTACTCTGGTAAGCAAAAGAGATACACTGAGCAATCCAATTGGAGAGTGTTCTTTTGGAGACTGGAAGTCCTAAATAAGAAGGATCAAAAGCAACAAAAAGCTGAGAAGACTTTCGATGTTGCTGTGTCCTGTGGAGGTAAAAGGCAAGAGCTCTTTTACAGTCTAGAGTATGAAGGTTCCTCTCTGCACTGGATGCATGAGGAGCTGGAAAAAAGACAGGTAAATATACCTCTTGATTAAGATGAAAAGGGGAGACCACTTTGGGCATAAAGTGGGGATTGGTCCTAAGGACCACCTTATCATGATGGAACCTTGTATAAGGTGGATTAGCCACTAGAGCTTGCAGTTCACTGATACGGCGAGCTGAGGTGACTACAATAAGAAAAATAACCTTCCAGGAAAGAAATTTCAAGGAGGTAGTGGCTAAGGGTTCAAAAGGTGGCTTCATAAGCTGACCAAGAACCAAGTTTAAGTCCCTTGCCACCGGAGGAGGTCGAATGGGAGGTTTAGTTAAAGTTAGGCCTCTCATGAATCTTGCATTAAGAGGATGAGAGGAAACAGGTTGTCCATTGATGGGCTTAAGTGATGCCGCAATAGCACTCAAATGGACTCGTACTGAATTCGTTTTGAGTCCTGTATTGGAGAGATGCAGGAGATATTCCAAAAGAGAATTCAATGGGAGTGCCAGAGGGTTAAGACCCTTTTGAGCACACCAAATGGAAAATCTTTTCCATTTAAAAGCGTAAGAACGCCTAGTGGAAGGTTTCTTAGAGGCATGTAGGATATCCTTCACTTGCTGCGAAAGATTGAAGTGTTGAAGGTCTAGGCCTTCAGTAACCAAGCTCTGAGGTGAAGGGACTTGGGGTTTGGGTGCCACAAAGTCCCCTCCTCCTGAGACAGAAGGTCTGGAGCCGCTCCCAAGTCCAGGGAGGGGGCTTGGGAGAGATGCAGAAGTAGAGGGTACCACACTTGGTGGAGCCAGCGTGGAGCTATGAGGATCATGGACCCTTGATCCCTTTGAAGTTTGAACAGAGTCTTGGGAATCAAAGGAATGGGTGGAAAGGCATACAGGAAGCCCTGACCCCAATGCAGGAGGAAGGCATCCTTGGCCTGAACTCCCTGACACGGAATTCTGGAACAGAACCGGGGAAGTTTGGCATTCCACGGACTTGCAAAGAGGTCTATGTCCGGGGTTCCCCATTTCTGGAAGATTCTGAGTACCTGATCCATGTGCAGGGACCATTTGTGTGGAAGCAGAACTCGACTGAGTCTGTCTGCCCAAGAGTTTTGGATTCCTGGAAGATATACTGCCAGGAGATGGATTTGATACTCTCTGGCGAAGGCCCATAATCTTAGAGCTTCGTTGCAAAGCGACAGAGAGCCAGTCCCTCCTTGTTTGTTTATGTAAAACATGGCTACTTGATTGTCCGTGTGAGTAAGGACTGTCATGTTGCTGAGGAGGGTATGAAAAACTTTGAGAGCCAGAAAGATTGCTCGAAGTTCCAAGTGGTTGATATGAAGGGTGGTCTTCTGTGGAGACCAAGTGCCCTGAGTGGAGAGATCTTGGAGATGAGCCCCCCAACCTGTTTGGGAGGCATCTGTTGTGAGGGTTGCTTGGGGCAACAATGGTTGAAAGGGGGCCCCCAACAACAGATTTTGAGTGGATATCCACCATTGGAGAGACCAAAAGAGACGATTGGAGTTTGCTATTTGGTCTGAGAGAGCTCCTGATGCTTGAGTCCACTGGGTGGATAAAGTCCATTGAGCTGCTCTCATATGTAGGCGAGCATAAGGCACCACATGCATTGTGGAGGCCATGTGGCCTAATAGTTGTAGCATCTCTCTGGCAGTCAAGTGGCTTCTGGACTGAGTCTGAGAGGCTAAGTGCACTAGACGTTGGCAACGGGCCTGAGGTAGATAGGCCCTTGCAGTGGTGGTATCCAACCAGGCCCCTATGAATTCTAGGGATTGAGTAGGGGTGAGTTGGGACTTTGGCAGATTGATCACAAGTCCCAGATACTGTAGAATTCGTCTGGTGCGATCCAGGGAAGTCTGAGCCTCGGACTGAGATGGAGCTCGGATGAGCCAGTCGTCCAGGTATGGGAAGACAAAAATTCCCAGGGCGCGTAGAAATGCAGCTACTATTGCCATGCATTTGGCAAATACCCTTGGAGCAGAGGCTAGACCGAAGGGAAGTACTCTGTATTGGAAATGTTTTCCCTGGAACAGAAAACGTAGGAATTTTCTGTGGGATGGATGGATGAGTATATGTGTGTACGCATCCTTGAGATCTAGAGAACAAAGCCAATCCTGACTCTGTAGGTATGGAAGGAGAGTACCTAGAGAAAGCATCTTGAATTTCTCCTTGTATAGAAATTTGTTCAATTCTCTGAGATCCAGAATGGGTCTGTACCCCCCTGTTTTCTTGGGAATGAGAAAATAAGGGGAGTAAAAACCTGACCCCTGTTGAGGAAGAGGAACCTCTTCTATTGCATTTTGGGCGAGAAGAGTGGTCACCTCCTGACCCAACAGGTCTAGGAGCGATGGGGGAGAATTGAAACTTCTCACCATGGTATGGGGAGGAAGGTTGGAGAAATGTAGTTTGTAGCCCTCTCTGATGATAGAGAGGGTCCATTGTTCTGATGTGATTTGCTCCCATCTGGGAGCAAAATGAGTTAACCTTCCTGGAATGGTGAGAGGTTCTGGATGTTTTAGAGCCAGAAAGGTTAAGTTCTCTAGTTTTAAGTCAAAAACCCTGAGGGGGTTGGGACTGTTGGGCTGTAGCAGCCCCTGCAGGTTTTGCCCTGGCCTGTTTAGGCTGCTGACGCTTAGGAGCAAAGCGAGCTGCAGAAGATTGTTGGCCAGTATTTGTGGCAAATTAGGCCTTCTTGTAGAAAGGCTTTTTGAAAGATTTTTTCTTGACAGGGGTAGAGGTAGACTTAGAAAGTCTATCTAAAGCAGCATTTTCTGCATCCATTTGAGTGGCTTTGATTTGCCACTCCTTACCAAACAGATTCTCACCTGTACAGGGCAAATTTCCCAACCCATCCTGGACCCAGGGTTCTAGGTCAGAGGCCTGGAGCCAAGCAATTCTGCGAGCCGCTATTGCCATACCTGAGGCTCTGCTAGCACCCTCAAAGGAGTCAAAGGCTGCTCTGTTGGAGAACTTTGAAATATCTTGGGTATGCTTCAGCAAAAGAAGGAACTCCTCCTTTCTATCCTCTGGGATAAAGGGGAGAAAATGGCGTATTTTTAAAGCAATTTCCTTCAGAAACATGCCCATATAGAGGCTGTATGAGTTGATTCTGCCAATAAGCATACTTGCTTGGAAGATTTTTCTTCCAAAAGCATCCAGAGTCCTACATTCTCTTCCTGGGGGAGTAGAAGAGTGTCTTTTAGTACTCTTGATCCTTTTCATAGCTGACTGCACCACGATGGAGTGGTGAGGGAGCTGAGTTTTTTGAAACCCAGGAGAAGGGGGGACACGATACATGGTGTCCAGACGACGAGAATGTGGAGATAGGGTGAGAGGAGTCTCCCATAAGTCCATCATGTGTTCTTGAAGAATTTCATGGATGGGCAAGGTGACTGCCTCTTTGGGAACCTTAGAGTATCCTAAAATGTCTAACTTTTTTGCTCTAGGTTCTTTTTCAGAGGATACAGAAATAGAAAGACCTTTAGCTACTTCAATGATGAAGTCTTGAAAGGATAAATCCTCTGGAGGAGACATTCTCCTCTTTGGAGAAGAGGGCTCCTCAGGTAGAGTAAGGGATACTTCAGCAGAGTCATCTGATGAATCAGAATCATCAGAAGACTCAAAGTATCGTCTGTTTGCTTCCAGGGATCGATAAGCGTATCGACCGGTATCGACATCGGGGGTACCCGGAACCAGATCGGTATCGGGAAAAACCCCGGAACCGGAATCGGTATCCTGGTCGATGTGGATGGCTTGGGTACCGGTATCGGTTGTGGTACCGGAACCGGAGTCGGTACCGCAGGGTGCGGTACCGAGGGCGTCGCAGCCTTAATAAAAGCCAAAATGGCCTGCTGCATGGATTGAACTGTATGATCCATGGACGCCACGACTGTCTGGATGTCGGTACCGGATGATTGAGCCGGTACCCCAGAAGAGTCCAACAGGTGATCGGTCGAGGCCGTGCCATCGATGTCAACCTGTAACCCCATAGGAGGAGCTTTGGAAGCCGGAGCTTCCCGCCGGGGTTGTTTGGCTGGGGCAGGGTCCTCAGGGTCAAGCCCAGGGGTATCTCGATACTTAGAGGGAGATTTGCCCTTTGAGGACCTGCCAGAGGAATGTTTGGTTACCTGAGATCCATCAGGAGAGGAAGACCTGGAAGATGTCGATGCTGGAGTATCTGTAGAAAACAGCATGTGAAACTTGGCTGCCCGGTTCTGTAAGCCACGTTTAGACATCAAAGAACAGGATGGGCAATCCGGAATGGAATGGTCAGGCCCCAAACATTTAAGACACCATTCATGGGTGTCTGTGACTGAAACAGTACCGCTGCACTTGGTGCATTTTTTAAACCCAGAGGCTTGTTTCTCCATGAGGGAGAATTAGTGAAGGCCTAAAGGCCTCACAGAACAAACACACCAAGTGAGGGAAAAAAGAAGAATTTTTTTTTTTTTTTTTTAAGAAATAAAGGAAAAAAGACCGGCGATACCGGTCTGGAATCGGGGAAGGCAGACACGCGGCCAAAGAAATAAATTAAAATAACAACTTCTTCAGCGGTGACAGGAACACGACCTGCTGGCTCCGCGGAAAAAGAAGAACTGAGGAGAGTTGGTCAGGAAGGCGGGAAGGCAGCGCGCATGCGCAGTGGGAGGCCCCAAAAGCTTTCCTTCTGGGAAGCTGGGGAGCTTTCCCGCGCGGGCTCCGTCGGTACCGACGTACCCCATATGTGAGGACTTATTCCTGCTTGTTCCTGGAGATTGGCTGTTCCATCAGGCAAACAAGGTGGACACCAAGAGTGCCAAAATTTGGGGTGTGGTAAAATTCTGGAAACTTCCAGTGCCACCCACTCACTTTTAAGTATCTTGAGATCAGCAGTCAGGGCAGGAAGGAAGAGAAAGAGGGATATGAAAGCTGGTAATTGTGGAGGATGGAAAGAAAGGGGACTAAATGGGTTTGGGATGGTGAAAAATGTAGTTCTAAGGGATTGGGTATGGTTGTAGTCTCTTTTGAATAATCTTCAGTAGAATCTTGCTGGCATGTGGGATCAGAGCGATTGTGCGATAATTTCCACAGTCAGTTGGATCACCTTTCTTTAGTATTGGTATAAAGACAGATCTGAAACATTTGCTTCTCACAATCAAAGAACATAGTCTCAAAATGGGCCTGCACCTTAATGTAAAGAAGACAAAGATCATGACAACTGGCATAATCAACAGGTTCATCGTTGAAGGAGAAGAAATTGAAATTGTGAACAACTTTAACCTACTTGGATCAACTATCAATAAAGAAGCAACAAGCAGTCAAGAAATCAGACGACGCATTGCTCTTGGCAGAATGGCTATGAAAGACCTAGATAAGATTCTCAAGAGCAGAGATGTCTCTCTCCATACAAAGATTCGACTTGTTCAAGCCATGGTATTTTCAATAACATCATATGGATGTGAAAGCTGGACAGTGAAAAAGATAGACCAGAAGAAAATTGATGCCTTTGAATTATGGTGCTGGCGGCGAATACTGTGTATACCATGGACTGCCCGAAGAACAAACCAGTCGGTACTAGAGGAGATCAAACCTAAGCTTTCTTTAGAAGCTCAGATGACAAGACTTCGACTTTCATACTTTGGACACATCATGCGAAGAGAGAGATCATTAGAGAAAGACATTATGCTTGGCAAGATAGAAGGTCAACGCAAAAGAGGAAGGCCAGCAATGAGATGGATCGATACAATAACAGCAGCTACGGGTACCAGTCTGTCAACAATGAGCCGCCTGACTGAAGACCGAACACAATTTAGGATAGCTATCCAGAGGGTCGCCATGAGTCGACTCCGACTCGACGGCACTTAACAACAACAAAGGGATTGGGGGATGGAGAGAAAGGAAAGGAGGGTGCTGAGGTAGGTGAGAGCAGTGTTCAGAGAAAGAAAGAAAGAATGTCAGGCACTGCAAAAAGAAGGCAAAGGGATTAGGTTGATGCAGGTGTGATGAAAAGGAACAGTTTGGGCAGCTGTTCTCTGAACTATATGGATAGTACATCCAGTGTTAAAAGCTAATGAGGTCATTTCAACAACATTTTGGTAAATGTAGGACATTTGCATGTTAATTAGTATTACCAGGTCACAAACAACTTTGGTGCTGGCAGTATCCTATGCAAGCAGTGGAACAGTGCCCTCTATGGCTCAGCATTCCCAGATTGCTGTGGTCAGTTGTGCTCTTTTACAACTGAGGCAGTGCCTCTGAAGCAGGAGCACCCTGATCTACATAGTTGATAGGTTGGATGGGGGAATCATCCCCAGAATGCTGCTGCAGTAGAAGCCCTTTCAAGCCTGAAGCCGCACGTCCTTGTGCGTTGCCTCTGAAGCCAACCTTCCTGGTGATAGTAATAAGCATGCAGATGGTACACATCAATGTGCTTAATGCATAAATGTTAGCTAACCCCTGCATCAACATGCATTTTAAACACATTTAATGAAAGTCTTAGTATCAACTCCCACTAGTCCATAGACTCTTGATTATCCTAGGATGTATTTTATCTGGCCCCAATCTTTTGTGCACTTTATATTTTGCTTGTTCCATGCAAATAGTTTCATCAATAGACTGAAATCTACCTCTCTTCTATTTATATTTCTAACAAATATTTTCATTCTTTCCCAACCCAAAATATTGCAGTTATTTAGTATTCTGATCATTTTCCTTTGTTCCCCTGCACATCTTCCCCTTCAGCAACTCTGTTTTATGACTCCCACCCTTGTCCTTACTTCTTTCTCTAAACAGTTTTAAAAAATCATCATCTTGCTTTACATCCTTAGCTATTTTTAACTTTATTTCTTTCTTTGTTTTTCTGACTACCTTCCCTGCTTTCCTTAGCCTTTTCAGTTATTCGTCTCCATACTCCACTTTCAGAGATTCCTTGTAGTTTCTGAATGCTAACCTTTTTTTCCTTTTTCAGTGTCTTCTTTTGAAAACCGCATTGGTCACTTTATTCTGCATGCTTTTCTTTCCTAATAGAAGGGCTTGTTGCCTTTCATAATGACTGATTTGACTTTTAGCCACTGTTCCTCTTCATCTAGATTCTTCCATTCTGCTAATGCCTGTGTAAGGTAAACATAAAAAATGATGGCAGATAAAGACTAAAGGGGGTCATTCAGAACTGCAAATAGTGGGGGAAGTACATCTGGTTTGGACATACATCCCCTGCTATTTGCTGGGGGCCTATTATGCCCCCAAAGCTCCCCACATGTGCAGGGCCGATGTGCGGGGAGCTCTGGACAGAGGTGGGTGGGTCAGAGGTGGGCTCATGATCCCGCACATACAGAGCCTATCCAAGTCATGGCCCTGTACATCCGGCGAGTGAAGGATGGTCAAGGAACTTATTTCACCTCAGAGGTGGAATAAGTCCCCCCGACAATGGCGACCAGCAATGGAGGACCCCTCCCCCAAACAGGTGAGCCGACACAGGAGGAGCCTTGGTGCCCAATCCTGGCCTTGGCCTTGGCCCCAGGGGTGGGGCGGCAGGAAACTTTGGTGTGCAGTGCAGAGAATTGGGGCTCCTACATGGCGTCCTGGTGCCATGGCAATGGGACGTCGTGGCACCGGGGCTCCAGCAAGAGCATGGGTAGAGCTAGCCGGGGTAGGCACAGCATGTCTGGGCCCACAGGATCGGGGCCCATCCAGACAGCCCCCTATCGGAATTAGCCTCCACATGGCCTGCCAAGCTGTTCAATCTCTTCCTCTCCCTCAGAGACCCTATGTGCTTGTCCCATGCCTTCCTGATTTAAGATACAGTCCTTGTCTTCACCATATCGGCAAAATTGACATCTCCAAAGTCCAGAACCATCTGATTTGTGTGACCCATCTTTGCCTTTGAATTTAGTTTAAAACCTTATTTGTTGATTGGCGGACCTGTGGACTCACTACTCATGTTGGGCACCACCATGAGGAATATCCCTGGTTTGTTCCCTGATTCATGTCGTCTTCTCCCTAGGTTGGCACAGAGCCCCTAGGAGGGTGTTATTGTAATAGCTTAAGGGTGACAGCTAATGGCCTTCAGCCCCATGCCATCACTGCAATGACCAGAATAAGTATGTGGGAAGGGGGATTTAAAATAGGGGGGAAATCCCTGGGTAGTGGTGAATGAAGGTTCCTGGTACCAGATCGCAACCTTGATTGTGATTGAGCTGTAAGTGCAAAACTGCATAGTGAAAACTGCCAAGTTAAAAAAAAACCAAAAAAACCCCCGAACATCCCAGTCTAGTAGTGCCCCTGCCTTTTAGGTTTGTTACCAGTTACTTGAGGGAATATCTCCTGAAAATCTAACATCTCCCTACTCTCCTTTTCTCTGTTCTTTACCACTCTTTATGGACAGATTAATTTGACCAGCTACCATCTCTCCCCCCTCCCCCCTCATCTATTTTAAACACTTGTCAACATAGTGTCTTAATTTTTTAATAGAAACACAGTTTTACCGTTAAATGTAATCTGTCAC
This sequence comes from Ichthyophis bannanicus, assembly GCA_033557465.1. NCBI lineage: Eukaryota > Metazoa > Chordata > Amphibia > Gymnophiona > Ichthyophiidae > Ichthyophis > Ichthyophis bannanicus. Next base: position 673,767,225 of record CM066032.1, on the reverse strand, counting down.
TATTGCATAGTCTTTTATTCCCCTCTGTGAAACCCCCCAAATCCCTCTTCCTTCTACTAGTTCTGTCATGCATTGAGATTTATGGTGTGACATATCTTTTGCGGCTGCCTCTTTCCTTAGTCCTTGGGCTCCTCTTCTTCTCAGCCTTGTCCTTTATCCCTATAAAGGTGACTTTCAAACTGGCAGTATATTTGCAAAGGACAGAGTACCCACACATATCTATTCCTACGACTTCTGAATACTTTTTATTCTTTCCACCCCAGTGTTTTGGAAAGGGGACCGATATTCAGAAGCACTTAACCAGATATCAGCACCTGTTAACTGGATAAAGGGAGCCAGCGACATATTCCGAGGCACTGTCCGAATCATGCCATTGAATATTTCCTCTGACTACCTCAGCACTAATCGGATAATGCCAGGATAGTCCATGAGTTGAGCTGGGTGGAGTCCTAACTTTATGCGGTCAACTATCTGGAATATCACCGCTAGCCAGATGTTGCCACCGGTCACCGCTGAATCTGGATTTTCAGCACTGACCACTATCCAAATACCCGTGCTGTATATCCAGTCAGCATTAAAAAAAAAGCACTGACTGCTGTGACTGAATGTCTGTCTGTCTGTCTGGGGGCAAAATAACGTTCTAAAAATTTTACCGAATGGTAGGCACATGAGCAGCAGACAGCAGCAGAAGTGTAGAGTAAGAAGGAGCTTATATGTTTCTGCATCTTTCTGTGGGTGAGCTTGTTTCATATAAATAGAGTTTTCCTTTCAAAATTGGACCGGACAAGTCCATTGCTACAAATGTACCCATGTGCGTAGTAAGTGGAAGGAAGTTTTCAGTCTGGGGAATTTAGTCAGGTAGCTATTTAATTAGCTGGCCAAATTCCTTTGAAAACTGTCCTAATGCTTCCTCCGTTTTGTATATATCATTTCAGAGGCACCAGAGAAGGCTAGATATCATTTTCTGTTGTTACATCTCTTTGTGAAGCCTTTTTGACACTTAAATCTTTCTAGAAGTATGCCTCGGACATGTGGAGCCCAATTCCAGAACATGCACATCCAGCCTGTGGGCATATCCAAACTGAAAATGGGCCTAATTCGCGGGGATAGACGTACCTTCGGATTCAGAATCGAGGATATAGACGTTTTTGGCACGGCACGAACAAAGCACTGTGGAGTACAAGACATGACTATACACAGCAAGCGGCTTAGTATGTTCCCACACTGACCATATTCTGAAAAGATGGATGTTTTTTGATCCTGCCTGTCTCCACTATATATCCGCGAACGGCCACAGTCCCCTGTAAAACGTGCATCTCCTAAGCTGCTCCTCTCACTGACAGTGTTGTGCTGATGCAAAATACACATGAATACTGATGATACATAAATGTTAATGCAAACTGGACTATATATACCAGTCTGTTGCATGCCCAGAACACTGCAAAGTAATCTCAGTGCACTCAAAGACAGTATAAAAGCAGGTAGAAAGTGATATGTTTGTCATGATATACCTCGCATCACAACATACATGGCAGTAGAAGAACTCCTTAGTTATGATTGCATTGATCATCTCTGAAAACAGTTTGTAGAATGCTAGGTATGGACCAGAAAAAAATTAGAAGAGGTTCTCCATAGTGAAATGTCAAAACATCTCTCTCGCTAATAAGGAACCTTCAGAATGGGAGCATTCAACAGTGCAAACAGCACTAATGCATGCCCAAAGGCACCATCATCGATCTCTAACAATGTGCACATTTTTAGAGACCAGTAATGGTACTTCCGGGCATGTTTAGTGCTGTTTGTACTGGTGAATGCTCTCATTCTGAGGGTCCCTTATTAGTGACAGGGATATATTTTGACATTTCGCTATAGAAAACATCTTCTGATTTCTTCTGCCCAATCACACTGGCACCTGGTGATGCTACAGTACTGACCAGACATTCCTGTCCCTCAGATTTGCTGATGAGCACAGTAGATCCTCCCATGCAGCACTCAGACCACACACACACACACTGTCACTTGCAGTCACAAATAACATACCTCTGCCAAAACCATGCCCTGCACCTATAAACAACTGCTGGTAAGACATAATGGCATGGCATCTGAGGACACCACATCTGATCTGCATTTCTCAGCCAAGCACGATTCTGCTCCATACTACCTCACATACCATCTCTACATCTACATTCCCATTTTTCCGAACATTGGCAATTGTTAGGGAAGCCGAGAATAGCCCCTTTAGCACAAACAGCAAATGTCAGCATAGCTAAAAATAAAGACTATTTCAGTGCTTTATATTTCTGTAAGGGTTTTTTGTATTGTTCCCTAACCTTACAAACGTCTCCCACCTGTGCATTTTATTCTTTACAACTGCATCTTGTTCCCTCCCAGGCAGCAGACACACCAGCTCTATACAGATGAGTTAGCCATTCATCTCTATGGGACATGTTGAAGATCAGAGCAGAAATTCTTCTAAGTCCTGGCCTTATTCCATGTTGCCTCTGGTATAATTTAGGCATCCACGGGAAACACTCTTGATATACACAGGCCTTTCCTGAATATGCTTTCCACATCTCCGTGCTTGCCATGCCCCCATTCCGCCCCTTCCCACCCATGTTCTGAGATCCCCGTGCTAGTGCGATGTATGTGCAGGGCTGTGTGGTTTCAGAATACGGTTCTAGACATTTTAGCATGAAAAACGTCTATCCCACACGTCTAACCGGCTTATTTGTGTTCTGGAATGACCTTCATCACCTTTAATCTCACTCTTTGGTGTGGGCCATTCTAGACATCTCTGATTAGTTCCAAAGGCAATGGATGATGAAAATGATCTGCCCAGTTTTCCTGGTTGTCAGCCCACTGCTCTAAGCATTATGTTACTCCATTTATAGCATGTGCTTACATAGTTTCCATGCTCACTCACAGCCTACTGCTGCTGTACTCATAACTAGGCCCTGGGGTTTTCCTTTGCTATGTCTGAAAAAGTGGAGGAAAGTCATAACCAAATATTATCAGGATGAAACAAAGCCATGGAAAAAGTGAATGAGACTCTAAGGAAGAGTTCAGAAAAGAAGTAAATGTGAATCCATGGTAGAGGCCCAATATAGTGTTAATCTAGCCCTAGCTATGGGGTAATGGCACCCTGTAAAAACTCTAATTCATCCTTTGACATCTTGTCAGTGATATCTAATGGTTTCATATATTATTACACTTGGTTTAATTTTATTATTCTTTCCAAATCAACAGAACGTTTGCATACAGCTCCATTCAAGCTGCCCCCTCTCCTCAGAAACAGAGACAACACAACTGCGCACACATGCATACTTAAGGGTTGGAAAGAATTTCATGATCCAAAATCCATATGCTTTCCCCATTTGTTTCCATTAACAGTACACACATACTTTTGAAAATGCAAAAGTATGCATGTATTTACTGTACAAAGTCCCCACCGCCTCTGTCCAAAGAACATCTCCCATTATTCTGGGTAAAATGACACATACAGTTGTGGTCAACATTATTAGCCCCTTGCAATTCAACCCCTTAATGTCAAGATCTCTTTAAAAAAGTGGCCAGTGAAATGACTTTGGACTACATATGCAAACATATTTGATATACAAAAAAATCAAATAAAACAAGACCAATTTAAAAAGGAAATAGTAGAAAATAGTATAAAAACTGGGCCATTGCCAGGGCATGGTTACTGACACCCTTATAAACAATTCAAATCTATTTCAACAGAAGAACCATATTCCCATTGCAGTAAAATTAGATGCACTTGTGATCAATTGTCAGTACTCATATGACTTGAATATACTAATGAATGATTGCTCTAAAGTTTAAAATGGCCACATTCTCTCCCTGTTCCAGTTTCACAATAGTGAAGACAAGAGAGCTGCCTGAGATCGTCAGAAAAGCCATAAATATCAAACGGATACTAGGCCATCTCACTAAGACTTTGGGATTCCTGTGTCTACAGTCCGCAATGTTATTAAGAGGTTTTCTATTCATGGAACTGTCAAGAACCTTCCAGGGTGTGGTGGGAAGAGCAAAATAAATCCAAGAAGTCTTCAAAGGTTAGTGCAAACTGTTGGAAAAAAAACATATACAAGATCCAAAGAGCTTAAGGCTGACCTGGAGCAATCTGAAGTGGTGGTTTCAACCCACACCATATGCCACGCACTAAACAAAGAAGAACTTTGTACCCCAAGGATGTACCCCAAAGGTGTACCCCAAGGATCCTCCTTATCTGCATTGATGTTTAATATATATATTCAACCCCTCTGCAACATCATCAGATCCTTTAATGTCAGTTACATGATATATGCAGACGATGTGCTACTATATATGCCAATATCATTGGATTGCCTGGATCTCACACCGCTGACTAACTGTTTTGACGCCGTAGCAGAGTGGCTCCTATCCCAAAACCTGAGAATACAACACAAAAAGACGGAAGTCCTTTTCGTCTCAAGGAACACCAACTTCACTCCTCCTAGTTGTATTAATGTAAAGGATGCCCAGCTCCAAGTGAAACCTGCAATACGTTACCTTGGAGTAACACTGGACCAAAACCTTGACATGAAGAGTCACATAGCCAACACAGTCAAGGCAATCTACTTTAAAATTAGATCCCTCAGACACCTACGCACACTACTTGAACCAGATGATTTCCGTACCATTTATCAAGCCCTTATACTTCCCCATTTCGACTTTGCAAACTCTATTCTACAGGGGCTCCCCCGGTCCACCCTGAACCCCCTGCAACTGGCCATGAATAGTGCAGCGAGGGTACTCCTCGGGGCATCTAGGAGAGACCACGTGACACCACTCCTAAAACAGCTACACTGGCTTCCCATTCAAGCAAGGATCAGTTTCAAGACTGTACTGCTAACATTTAAAGCGACCAAGGGGCTCACCTCTTCTTCTCTCTCCAACCTCATACTACCACTTGCACCAAACAGGCCAAGAAGAACAGCAGAAATGAACACACTAGCTATCCCAAACGACACCACAAGATGTGCCAGATCAACAGCCAACAGAGCATTCCGACTCTGTGCCCCCACTTTATGGAACACCTTACCAGCACAAATCAGATCAGTACCAAATTTGAGTCAGTTCAGAAAGTCACTGAAACATTTCCTCTTCCTTAAATATCTCAATGACAGCTCAGAACATAACCTCCAGGTGAATAGCAGGAGTGGCCAAACAGACAGACCATCGCAACAGGCCAACTACACAATGTAAATACAAACAGTTCCATATACTATTGCACCACCTTTGTATATAGTTAACCATGATATCTCTTGTCAGATAACACACCTTTGTATATAGTTTCCCCTATTTCCCAAGTTTATATCTCCTGTTAAATGTAATTGACCAGACATATGTAAATTGTCGGATGTTTTTTGTTCAATGTAAACCGCGCTGATGTCTAATAGTGCGGTATATAAGAATTGTTAATAAATAAATAAAATAAATAAACTTAATGGGCAAAGGCAAAGCAGGACCCAACTGCTTAAAGACAGACATAAAAAGGCACACCTGATCTTTGTCCAAACCCACCTCGAGAAACCACTATCCTTCTGGAAAAATCTTCAGTAGACAGATGAAACCAAACTTGAACTGTTTGGCAATGCAGACCAGTGATACATTTACAGGCGAAGAAATGAAACTTATAAGGAAAAAAATACCCACCCTTCCTACAGTTAAATATGGTGGAGATTACATAATGTGAGGCTGTTTTTCTGCCTCAGGACCTGGAGACCTGGAACGTATTAAAGGAATCATGAAGTCAGAGGACTACAAGGTATTTTTGAGTGAAATGTGCTACCTAGTGTCAAAAAGCTAGGTCTGGGTCGAAGGTCATGGGTCCTCCAGCAGGAGAATGACTTAAAACATGCATCCAAAAGTACAAAAGAATGGTTAAAAAGGAACAAATGTAGTGTTTTAAACTGGCCAGCAATGAGTCCTAATCTCAATCCAATCGAGAACCTTTGGAAAGAGCTGAAATCTGCCATTGGTAAAAGGAATCTTGGAAACATTCATGAGCTGGAACAAATCGCAATTGAAGAGTGGAAAAACTACCAGCAGACAGATGTACGAAACGTGTAGATGACTACAAGAAACGTTTGGAGGCTGTCATCACTGCCAAGGGTTGTGCAACCAAATATTAGTGAAGAGGACCATTATTCCTGTTCAGGTCATATTTCGTTGTTTTCTCAGAAATTGCTGTCTGTGTTGCACAGATATCTTTTTTTTTGTTGTATACCTTTGCACATGCTTTTAAAATATTACTGTGACATATAGTTGGAATATTTACAATTATTTCTCAAGATATTGTACACAACCTACCTAAAATGCAAGGATGCCAATAATGTTGACCACAACTGTATGGGGTGGGCAGATTTGTTTTCTCGGATGTACTGGCAGGATGTTTGGGCAAGGATAACAAGCTTTTTGCATATTCAGGAAAGAATGCAGTTTAAACATGTGATTCTGAAATCACCCTGAGTCAGCCTTTCTAAAAGGCATGAAGAAATCCCCGTGATCTGGCCACAATACCACGGCTCTTTCGGTCTCTGGTCCCTCAAGCAGTGAGAAACAGGCAGAGAGTAACACAGAATACAATCACACACAAAGTACTATTTTCTTTGAGCTCAGAGGGAAAACCACAGATGGTCTATGAACACGCATAGTTCCACGCCTGCCGAATTCCAATTCTTCCTCCTGAAAAGCTCCTTTTTATTAAAGAAAAAAGGGAAGTAACAGTCATTTATTATAAACGTGGAATAACATAAGGTGTCGCCAAAGTTCTTTTTACAGAGTAAGATCTGATTACAGTGTATTAGATGAAATTTACTTGATTATGACAAAATTATTTATAATTGCAAAGTTGCAAAAATTATGTTGTCAGCATTGACTGTACAATGAACTATGACCTATGTTTACTCTTTATGTTTGCGTTAACAATGTTCCAAACTATTTTAAAAATGGTTCCACAGAACTCATGATCATGACATCCTATTCTATTTAAGAGGAAGTAGGTGAAAAGCCAAACTTCTAAACACATTCTGAAATTCATCCATCTTCAATTACATATTGGGGATTCTGGTATCCCCTTTATCTGTCCATTTCTACAAGGCAGATGCTAAGTTGTTTGATTCCTTACTATCAGTAGCTGGAGAAGTGATTCTTAGCAACTGTAAGGACACTTCAAAACTAAATATATTGTAAGCCTGTGATGGGATTTGGTATTTTATAAATATGAAGTGGTAGCTGCTGAACAAAGGGTTGGTATTCGATGGATACGTTTGACATGGAAGGCTAAGGAGGAATTTTGCCAAGGTGGAAATTGTTGAGAAGGGCTATTAAATGTTTGCTGTTGTTTACCTGTGCTCATCCCTGATTTGTGAGGATCATATTATTTCTTTATGATTAATTATAAATTTAATAAAGCAGAATTCAAGAAAGTGAAGGGAAGCCAGTGATCTACTCCAACCAGTGATTCTGCAAAATATATTAATCTAGGCTGGTAGATAGGCTTCAACAGTCCTTATCTACCATCACATTCCCTGTTTCTCTGAGTTGCTCTCCTGATATCACCAACATCTTAGGTGGTGGTAGTATAATGAATATGGTTCCATTATAACATCAACCAAAAGTTAGGGAAAGAAGTTGGAACTGATTCTTATCTTCACATGTTTGTGGAATTTTGGATTTAGCTCATGCTTTTTTCAGACACAGCAGTAACCATAAAGCTACTCCTCAATAATGCAGATAACAATTTATCATACCTACATTTAAAACCATCTTCAGTCAGCTTCTTTGGGTAACTCCTCTTCAGAAAGAAAAAATGTTTGATTAACTGAACTCTGCATGAATTTTCAGTACAACATAATATACTTGAGACTTTTAAGTACCCAGTAAATCACTAAATTAAGATTAAGGAGGCTAGTTACTAAGGCATACTATTAATAACTAGGTCCCATTGAATAATGTGGGACCTGCACTAAAAGAATGTATGTTATGATAAATTAATTTGTGTTAACTTTAGCGCACTTTAGTAACTAGCCCTCAAAAACATTTTCATTTAGATTATTTTGAGAAATACTAAGGAGGCTGTTTTAGAAGCAATCCCACATGTAAATAACAGGTTCACGTATATGTGTAAATGCCATTTTAGAACAGGGGCTATTTAAATGTGGGGATGCTTATCACATTTAGATTTCTAGGAAGCATAGAGAAAGCAAGGAGAGGGAATGGGTAGGGCAGACCTACAATATTGATGTGGATTCCCCTATCTTACAAGGAGAATCAACGTCAATTTATGTTCGATGTATCATGTTCGTTCTTTGTAAACTGCCCCTTATCTTGGAAAGGGGCAGTATAGAAAAGCTTTGCAAATAAAACATTAAAAAAAAGTAGACATCAGCATTTACAGCTGCTTCAAGGCACAAATAGCTGCCTGCTTGAAGTGGCAGCTGTAAAGGCCAAGATGTCCCCTGACCTCAAAACCCTGATTCCTTCCCCCAGGATATCTGATCTCTTCCCTGACCCCCTCCCAAGACATCCAGTTCCCACCAGCAAACCCCTCCAGCATGAAATCCCCCACGCAAGAAAAGCACTTAGCTCCCCTCCCCTGCAGACCTCCCTCTCATCCTGACCAGCCCCTGGTGTCTAGTGGCAGCAGTAGGGGTCATATAACCATTTGGAACCCTGGGCCATAAGAGCAGGAGACTACTAGGGATTTCTCCTGCTCTCATTAGAGACCCTGGTAAGGCCAGGGATGGGGATCAAGGTGAGCGGGGTCTGCTGGGAGGGACTTGGTGGGGTCAGTGAGGGGGGGTCTTCATGCCAGGAGGAACTGAAGGCCTAGGGGTGTCAGAGGTTTCAAATGTCTTGGGTAGATCAGTCATGGGAGGAGGTGATCAGAGAGGGTTGTAGTCGAGGGGGGCTTTGGGGTGGTGCTACAGGATCAGGTGTATTAGAGCAGGGAGCAGTGATTCTAAAAAGCTCCCACACTATATATGGAGATGTAATGGTTCCCCCCCCATGCAGCTTTTTATAAATGCTACTCCTTCTGGATGTGGGCAGAGCCAGCGCTACCATTAGGCCAACACCTAGAGCGCTGGACCTCCAGGAGTGCCCATTGCCACCGCAGTCGCCTCTTTCCAGGGCCGACAGCCATGGCAATAGCTGCAAACAGTCCCGCAGCGCTTACCCTCAAACTTTGTTGCCACAAGACTGTTTGCTTCCATCCCTCTCCGATACCCCATGCAAACTTCCTGTTTGTACAGGAAGTTGGCATCGGGTGGAGGAGAGCGACGGAAGCAAGCAGCCCTGCAGCACCGAAGCTTGAAGGTAAGCACTATGGGGCTGTTTTTGGCTACTGCTGCAGCTGTCAGTCCTGGAGAGGAGTGACAGCAATGGCTATGCGAACTGCAGGGGGAGGGAGGGTGTCACAAGAGATGACATTCGCCTAGGGTGCCTCATTTCTTAGCGCCAGCCCTGGATATGGGGAGGCATGCGCATGCATTCTGCATCTGATTGTCCAAGAAGCTCTCTTTTTGCCTGAGTCTCATGTAAAATACTATGGGGATTTTCCATGTCCCCTCTCCACATCCTATCTAAAATATGCCTTTACTTGTATGATATGTGTAGTATATAATGTTCTAAACTAATTGCGTTTTGCAGAACAATGGGTAATTTTATAAGTTTTTCACATGTAGAGCAGATTTTACATCTGGAAAATGGCTTTCATAAAATTGTGCATGGGTATACATGCAGAAAAAGTAGGCACAGTGAAGATTGCACCTACTTCTACACAATCTGCGTACAGGCGATCCCAAGAGCACAGTTTGGGCAGACCACAGGCATAGTTGCAACATACACACATGTATTTTATAAAATACATATGTACATGCAGAGAATACGTGCATACATTTACGCTTTTTTTGGAGTGGGGTAAATTTGTGCACTCTTAAGGATGGTTCTAGGAGCCTATTTTATGAAGACACTTACCTATGTTGCTTTTATAAAATGGCCGACTTGTTAGACATTTGACGTAGGCATGCTGTTATGAAATTCATTAATGTTACTTCCAGTTTCCGAATGCTAGCATAAAACATCTATGCAAACAAACTGGAAAAATGCAAATGACCTTATGATGTGTCATACTGGATCTTCCCCAGCATTGCTGCTGAATTCTGAAGTGTAATACTAACCAATTCAGGGACTCTTAAGGGGTAGTTTTCAGCCTTCTGCTTTGGACAAAGCCTGCAGGTACTTTTAAACTGCGGACCTTACATCAAGTTTCAAGGTGATTGTACTCATGTTCATTCATTTTGAAGCTTGCCACAGTTACAAAGTGCCAATGGACTTCTGCACTTTCTTCTTACATAGCTATAGAGCAGAAAATTCAATATGTGCATATTATTTCTCCTTTGATTTAAACACATCCCAAGAGTGCGTCTCCTAAAAGCAGACACTATAAGGTAAATCATTATTAACAAAAAGATACTAGTTGGAATAATCAGTTATCCTGCTTCATAGATCTTCCTTCAACAGAATGCCAATGTTTGTCCATGTATTCAGCCTCTCTCTATTGTAATTTTGCTGAAAGGAGATCAGAAGAAGCAGTTTAGCTTATAGATGTCCAGGAGAGAGGACGTGTGCATGTAATTTTATTGCTCTTGCGTGAGGGAGATTGTTACTTATGTTGTAGTCAGTATCTTTGACAGTACCGTGTATAACAAAAATTCACTGAGACTGTTAATAATGAGCATTACCAGTGCATCTTTCCTAGAAAAGGAGGCATTGGTACTCATGCAGAGTTCTTTCATTAATATATGAGGATATTGGTCAATTTTAGCAGCCAGTGAAAAAGGTACTGGTACTCCATACCATCATGTACCCCCTCAAAAAAAGTCCAGAGTATTACTAATGTTCAATGTTGCTTTGGCCTTGCAAAGGAGTAGAAAAATAGTAACTGAGTAGAAAGCACATTTCTTCCCTGAAGACTATTTTTTAATCCTATTATCAGTGCCCCCCCCCAGCCCACTCTTCAGATGACATATCCAGACAACTCAAGGGACCCATGTCAGCCTGAAGGCTTGGAGGGCATGCCTTCTCCCAGGCATTTTATCGGTACCACTCATTGGCTGGCAAGGTCTACCTCAAGATCAACAGCAATCTTCCCTTCCTCTGTGGTGCTGTCAGTTTATGTGTGATGACACACTCCTTTCTCCAAAGAGTTTTCAGGGTCACAGAGTGAGATGTTTAACCAGAATCACACCTCCATTCTCTAATCATTATACTGCAGTTCCACTAAGCCCGAGAACAGAGTTCAGTTCATAGACTGGGTTTCCCATCTATTGTATGAGCCACTAACTGATGTTGTCTCTGTCCTGGCCATTAATTCTGTTTTAACACTTATAAAATGCTATGCCTGTCAGTTATCAGATCCATTGACTGACTGAAAACTGCTTGACTTGAGCTAGGCACAGACGGTTATGTTGTTCAGCATGTGCAGCAGCCAGACTGTCACAGAATGTTCAGCTGAAACACAACATACTATAGTAAATATGAATATAAATGTATAGGCCAAATAAAAAATAGGTGCTGTATAATTAATTATATGTTGTCAAAAACTCTGTCTTTTGAAGTGTAGATTTAATATTCTATTCCCTTCCCTTTGTTGTTTAAGATTCCTGCAGTCAAGCTGAATGAACTCCTTGAAGACTTCTATGTCACAGTAAAGAAGACAGATGGGTCGGACTTCTTGGCCACATCCCTGCATGCTATCCGCCGGGGACTGGACCGCATCCTGAAGAATGCTGGGGCAGGATTCTCTATCACCAGCAGCATTTTCAGTTCTTCCTCCCAGAAGCTCAAGGAAAAGCTACGGGTACTCAATAAAGCTGGCATGTCGGGAGCCCGCTCTCGCGTCATCGTCTATTTCTCCCTCTCTGATGAAGAGGATATGTGGAGGACAGGGTGCCTAGGTGATGAGAGCCCTGTGGCCCTGCTGTCTACTGTAGTGAAATACAATAGCCAGTACCTTAATATGAGGACTCTGCAGGAGCACGCTGACCTCATGTTTGGTGATATTGAGCTGCTCAAGGATGCCCAGAACAGACCCTTTTTTGCCAGAACGGACAGTGTGAAGCGAGAGGGCAGAGTCACCTCCAGCAAAGTGTGCTATGGGCAGATATATCATGAGCACTCAAAAGGACACAAGCGTTGTCCCTATTGTCTGCTGTATAAATACATGTATGCACACCGGCCACCCACCCAGGTGGATGCCAAATCTCCCTTTTATCTGACTGCCCGGAAAGAGATCACTGGGCTGGACAGTGTGTGGTATGAGGAACAAAGGATGGGGCTCCGCTCCCTCAGAGGTGTTGTTCCAAAACTGGCTAAAAAAGTTAAACTTGAGCATTGTGAGAGTTATACGTTTGTGTCTTTCACTCAGGCATACAGGAAATTTGGCCCTCTCAACAGCTACCAACTTGTTTAACACTCACTGGCATGCACCTTGTCATGTCTAACTCTTACTGCACTGAGGATTCAGGCCCTGTACGGTACTGAGGGTTCTTTTCAGTAGTCAGATGTGATGATAAACTGAAGAGGAGGAAAAAGCGTTTTCAGTCTTCTGGAGTCATAGTTTGACTTTCATAAAAGCGGATGCTGCCAAGAAAGTGTTTTCCAGTTCTGTGCTCATGTAGACATGTCCTGTCCTGGGGACATCTGGTTGCTGCACAAGAAAGTGTGCTGCATGAGAGAAGCAGGTTAGCCCACCTAGTGCCTTTGAGCGGAACAGAGAAGACCACTGTTCACAAAATATATCAAGAGACAAATTCCCAGTAGACTAGTAGCTTGGGGGGGGGGGGGATTTTTTAATTTTGTTCTTTTTAAAGAAAGTAAGCTAAGGTGTATAGTTGTAGACCTCAACAATAATATGTAAGAGGGAAGCAACCACAATCCATGCTTTCTGGCAAAGTGTGCTCCCCACATGTCCTCTTTGGGGCTGCCGATGTGCAGCATGGCAGATGCTGGAGCTGCCCGCTGTATTTCTGTACTGGAGCACCAGTGCGAGCAGCTTTCCTTATCCATCGGTTTGATGTCAGAAAGCCAGACTGCTGTAAGATGGTACCAGACTGGAGAACTGCAGTTTCCAAGGACAATAGGTGTGGCCTTTGTTAGGAAGCAGAGGTCGTAATAAACAGGGCCTGGATTAAGGAATCTACTGTATAATCAAAGACTGACAGCTCGTGAAGCAGAAGTGCCTGAGTTTTCATTCATGCTTTCATCTACTGTGAGCCATTTTCCTCTCTAATCTGTCACAGGTAGAGAATGTTTTAACAATGTAGCCTACACTGGATGGGTATTATCAGGAAGAAAAGATAATTTGGTAATTCAGATTGCACAAGTATATACCACAAAACCATTCAGTGTGTCATTAAAGCCACAGTGCATCAGTGCTATACACAATGGTCTGTAAGTGCTGCACATGGTGGTCGCCACAAACAGTCTTCTAAATGCTGAACTCCTGGGCATCAGAAGCAGCATCTTATAGAAAAGGCTGTAGTGCAGAGGTCTGGAAGCTGTACTGATTCTTGAATCTCTGTAAGTCATGAGACCTTTCAAATTGCCTGTCGGGAGAGAGTCACAACTCATGAGTATGCAAGACCACACAGGTTCCTGCTTCATATGAACCGAACAGATAAAGAAGGGACCTGTGCGCTCTCAGAAGCTCATGTGGTACAACATCTTTCTATTGTCATGTATGGTTCATCCAGAAATGTATCATAGTCACCTAATAATTCAGTAAAAAAACCCACTGTGAATAAGATGATCAGATCCTTCCAATCTGTGTGCATGCTAGCTGCAGCAGAGACTGAAACTGGGAATGCAGCAACCCATTGACCTGCTGCTGCATTCCAAAGCTGTATACAGTGAAATGGAAACAACATATAAGGTGAACTTTTGGCCAAAGACTTTATAGCTTTTATGATCTTATAAAATAGTGAATAGCCACATAAGTTTTGCAATATATGAAATCTTGCATATCTCACCATAAAATTATTTGTTTGTTTGTTTTTTAAACCAAAAGTACATATTATCAGCTTGATTTTATAACATGACCTTTATGTGAGAAGTCCAAAAAGGCACCTATTTTATAAAAGCAACATGGGTTCCTTTATAAAACAAAAAAGGTTTCCAGAATCAGCCCCAATAGCACACAAACCCTGATGCACAAATTTACACCTCTGTGTAAATCTGTGAGTTCACTCTATAGATGTGCACGTCTTTTTATAAAATTCTCTACACATCATAGCTATACTCCCTAGAAACACCTTTGTGCAGATTGTGTAAAAGAAGGTACACACTTTCCATATATGTGATTTCTATGTGCATATGTGATTGTGCAATTTCATAAAAGCACTTTTCCATGTGTAAAACAAGCTTTTCACACGGAAGATGCTTTAGAAAGTTCCCCCCACACATTTTTTACTGTGTCTTTCTGATGTCCCCCTCAATCGTTCTCACACGTGTTTTGTTTTCTTTAATATGCATGCAGGCATAAAAGTTAGCCTGTCCATCTAGAGCAACTCTTTTTTTTTTTAACTATTTGTTCCAGCAGTTCACCTTACCATAAAAATGTCTCTCCTTGCTTGAGAGATTCTTATAACAGAAACTTGCTCTCGGTGTATTGTGCAGTAGCATCGTACTCTCATACTTGCCCTTTGTCAACTAGAAATAATTACTTTGAAGTTCTAGTTTACACTTGGAAGTTTTCTTCTTTTCCTTCAAGCTTCAGCACAGGTTTACATAACTGGCCGTTATTGGAGCCTTCATTCATAACAACCCAAGAGTTCTCCCTATTTAATATTTTTTTTAAAGGACACTCTTTTGCCATAACTTGATTTGACAGTTTCAGCTGGAATCCCCACATACACATTTTAAAAAATGCTCAATATTGCAGTGAAATGTTTAGCAATACAATATCAAAGATCAGGAAACCAGTAAGAAAAAATAAAATTAAGACTACAGGAGAAGCATACACTTATGGCCTCAGAAACACTTTGAGCCCTGTCTACTAAGCCTTTTTCTCCACAAAAATGGAAGAAAACCTTTAGTAAACAGGACCCTTTATATAGTAAAAGCTGCAGACATTTTATTTCTGTTGGCCCCCGAAGAGTATATAGACCAACAAAGCAGAGCACA
This sequence comes from Ichthyophis bannanicus, assembly GCA_033557465.1. Taxonomy (NCBI): domain Eukaryota; kingdom Metazoa; phylum Chordata; class Amphibia; order Gymnophiona; family Ichthyophiidae; genus Ichthyophis; species Ichthyophis bannanicus. Next base: position 673,751,997 of record CM066032.1, on the reverse strand, counting down.
CAGTTTGCATTAGTATACATAATTTAGTTCTGTTCCTGTATGGTATGGGGGCATTAATTCTCAGGTAAAGATTTATATAACCCCTTCTATTGTTTCAGTATGGGATTTTATAGCTATATCTTGGTATGCATCTCTTACAGAGAAAAGAACAACAATTATTTCCACTTTATAAATTTGCCACATATAATTAAACCCAATTTCAAAGGGAGACATCTGTCAGGAGAGCTACTCCTAACGAGGGAATTCCTTTATCTGCTCTAGGAAGCAGAATTGTTAGCAGGGCTCTTTATTCTCATCTCTCCTTTCTTGAGAGGCCATAGAAGATCTCAGACTCTTTTCCCCACTACAAATCTCTGCTTGCCTCTCAGGTCCTTACAACATGTCATCGTAATTTTAGGGTATACATCCAGGTACTACAACTGTCGTAATATAAGAACATAAGATATACCATACTGGGTCAGACCAATGGTCCATCAAACCCAGTATCCTATCTCCAACAGTGGCCAATCCAGATCACAAGTACCTGGCAGGATCCCAAGAGGCAGCCAGATTCCATGCTGCCTATCCCAGGGGTAATCAGTGTATTTCCCCCAGTCCACTTTAATAATAGTTTATGGCGTTTTCCTCCAGGAACTTGTCCAGACCTCTTTTAAACACAGCTACACTAACAGCTATTACTACATCCTTTGGCAGTGAATAATTTTATCTTAAATATGTTACATTGTAGCTTCATTGCATGTTCCCTGGTCGTTCTACTTTTTGAAGACGTAAATAACCAATTCACATTTCACCATTCGACTCCACTCATAATTTTATAGATCTCTATCATATCTGCCCTCAGCCGTTTCTTCTCCAAGGGCAAGTCTTCATTTCTCAATACTCAAGCCAAGTTTATCAGTAACCTGTCTTTCCATAGGAAATGTCCAAGGTGAGAGTGACAACAAAAGCAGTATTCATATAAACAAATACATTGTTTAAGCATATGCAATAAAAAATATAGAACAGCTGAGTAAACCATACTGATAACTACCTCCCTGCTGCTGCAAGTCGTCATAAAAAAGCCAGATTGCTTACATTCTAGGAAAGGGCTGTTTTGATTATATTTTTAAATCTCCTCTGTACCTTTCTAGGAGCAGAATGTTGGAGCAATAATGAATACTGTAATAGCCTCCATTTCAGCTTTCTTAAAGCTTTCTTTCCATTTCTTAAATACAGAAACTTATTTAAAAAATACTTTGACCACTGATTGTAAACAACACTGAGGAGTATAGGGAAACAACCCATCTCTGATATAGGATGTGCCAATAATGTTTAACAATTTAAAACCAGATCAGTGCCTTTCTTGTTTGCTGTCAGCCATGCCAGTGAACGCAGCACTACCTGGAGGTTATAGAGAGCCCTTTGTGAAAGAGTGGCAGTGAGGGAGTGAGCACAGAAGCACAAAAGGACAGTTGCAATGTTTGTGAAGATGGAAAAAATGGCTTTGGAAGCTTGGTCAAAGTACAGTATCTCCAGTACATCAACATACTCTCAGCCTCTTCCTCTGCTATATAAACTGTGCAACCTCACGGGCTGCAGTTCACATTTAGTTAGCACACAGATATTTACGGCAACAAGGAGACCTCTCAAAAGGGAATTCTGATTCTAGTTCTTGCTGACTTCCAGATCAGAGTTCCATTTCCATTAGCTTTTAAAGCCATGTTTATTTTATCTCCTGAGAAAATCCTAAATTGTGTCCATCAGTGCCCTGAGGTCTTGTATGTACGCATCCACACAACATCTATCAATAATGCTATCTTCTGATACTCGTCACCATCACCCTTTTTATAGAAACCTGAGATGCATGAGTGATTTCAGTTTTTCATCACAAAGGGTGAAGGGTGATGGGGAAAAGACACCTCTCCCTTGTTTACTTTGCCAAATAGCACCCTGTTATTTATTGTCACTCTCACCTTGGGCATTTCCCGTGAAAAGGTAGGTTACAAATACACTTATCTAGTGAGACTATCTTACAACTGTACACCTAAAACACAGCCTTAAATTAGGAGTATGGGTGTCTACACTGACAGTGATCAAATACTTTTCCTCATGACTTTATAATTAATACGGTGTCTCTCATGAGGGAATTTATCTGATGCTTTCTGAATATTCAGACATGCTATCAACTGACTCATCGCTATTCACATACTAATATACACCCTTTCTTAAGTCTAACAGATTAGTAAGGCACAAATCCTCTGCCAAATTCATGCTGACTCTTCTCCATTATGCAACGATTATATTCATATGCCAGGCAGCTCTGTTCTTAGCAATCATTTCCACCCTTTTGATCATCACTGACATTAGGTCCACTAGTCTCCCTGGAACCTTGACTATCCTCCAGTTCTCAGGTGCAGGGGCAGATTTTAATGCTAGCAAATCTCTCATTTCATATCTGAGCTCCTTCAGAAGAATACAGAAATGTCATATTGTCCTAATGATTAGCCACTATTTACTTAGTAAGTTTGCTCTAGTACCTGTCTAATTCCACCCCATACCATCATTTCCTCTGCTCACTTATGGCTTCCTGTGTGTGGCATTAGGAGCATTTCTGAGAATACCACATTGGAGTTTCTGGACTTCTGTCTAAATTTGGTCTCCAGAACCTCACTCCTGCATCTTCCTACATTATTGGTACCCAAGAGTATATGACAGTTGACTTCTCCCCATCACTTTCTAAAATTCTATTTAGGTGAGATATGAAGTCTGCTATCTTCACATTAGACAAGCAAGTTACCAAGTAATCGTCTCAGTCCACCAGCAACCTAGCTAGGTACATTCCTGATAATTGAATTGGCAGTTACTGTGGTTGTCATATTCCCATCCTCCTGGGAAACACGCTAGAAGCAAGCCTGGAAAGTAAGTGCTAAGAAAAGCTTTTTAAATGACTAAAGTGAAGTTGTAATTTCCTGGACTTGTCGCTACGCTTAAAAATGTAATAGTTCTTTCTACTTTTTTTTCCCCCTTTATTGTTTTTAATGCTCGACAACAAGTACAAAAACCACATGTTACATCCATGTCATATTGTTTCCCCCTCCCCATCTCATCAACCCCCCTCTCCTTCCCCCTCCCCCCACTCACACACATTACAAATTCCAAAGGAATATAACATTCCACCTTCCCTGACATTGCTACCCTTATAAACATCTAAACATTTATTTTTAACTCCTCCATTTGGTGCATGCCATTTGGCCTATTCATTTTTTTTAACAACATATGCAGTGTTATGTCAGTCAATATTTGATCCTTCCGTGTCTTACAAGCAATCTCCGAGACCCCTTCATCCCCCCCAGCCCCCTTCCCCAATATTCATGTATCAAACCCATCGCCCCTCCTAAGATCCCTCCACTGGAGGTACTGTCCCCATGTGTTCTGGTAACGCATCATACTATGTAGATGCACAGCTGTAAAGCGATACATTAAACAGAAATGCTCCACACGCTCCTGGACCTCCGCCAGCGTCAGCACCAAGGTCGACTTCCACCTTCTCGCTATCAATAGCCGGGTGGCAGTGCACACCAAGCCACGCCAACCCTGGTCCTCCTTTCTCCGCCCCCCAGTCTCAATATTAAGCAACGCTAAGCAAGGCACCATGCCAGCCTCTTCCCCACAAACCTCCTTTAACCACCCCGCCACCGCTTGCCACAGGGGGTCTAAACTTGGGCACTCCCACCAAATGTGGAGGAAGGTTCCCACCCCTCCCCCACAACCTCGCCAACAATCTGCATTTCCCCCCCCCCCTCCCACTTCTGCAGCCGTTGCAGGGTCAGGTGCTACCGATACAGCATCTTGTAATTGTGTTCTATAATATTACTCGCGATTACCGCCTTAAACAACCCCTTACTTATCTGTTCCCATTGCGAATTATCCCAGCTTTTATTCAAGTCACGTTACCACGCCTTCCAATGCACCCACGCCCTCCCAGGCTCTTCCTCCATTGCTTTGTATAGGTGGGAAATAATTCCCTTAACTACCCCTTTCCCAAAAGGTCCATCTATTAGCTCCCCTTTTGGCCCATTTCCCCTTTGCGCTCTCTGCAATAATGCAAGGCTTGAATATATTTAAATCGATCCTTAGGCGCTAATTGGAACTCCTCCTGTAACGTCTCAAATGTTACCCAATCTCCACTCTCTCTAAACAGACCCACTACCCGCAGGCCCTTCTCTGCCCACCTGTGAAACGTAGGATCCATCATTCCTAATGGGAACTCTGAATTTCCCACCAAAGGTATACATCGGGATCCCCCCATGGCCCCATACCACCGCTTTTGCCACTTCCTCCAATACCCCAGCGTTAATGTAACATAGGGATTCCCCTGCCCCCTTTTGAGAGTAACTCCCTCCTTAGTCAAAATATTCCCTTGAAACGCTCCCTCTGTGTCTAAGCTCCCTTTCTCCATCTGAACCCATTCCGCCGTACCCCTCATTTCCCATTCAAAGACTGCCCTTACTCGTGCTGCCTCATAGTACCGAGCCAGCATAGGAACCCCCATGCCCCTGGCTTCCTTACCCGCACACATAATCCTCTGGGCCACTCACGGTCTCCTACCCTGCCAAATAAATTTCATAATCCGATCCTGCATCTGCTTGAGGAACCCCCTCGGTACCTCCACCGGGAGATTCATAAACAAATACAGCAACTGAGGAAGTAAGATCATCTTTACCAGATCTTTCCATCCTAACCATGACACCTCATACTTTCCCCACTCTTCTAGATGCTGGAACATTCTTTTCCACACCCCTACATAATTTTCCCTAAACAACCTCTCCCGCCTTGGTGGAATTTGCAGTCCCAAATAGCGGATGCTGGTACTCGCCCAACGAAATGGAAATTCCCTTTGCAAAATAACCTTGTCGCTTTTGCTTATTGTGAGATTCAAAATTTCTGATTTTGTGGCATTCATCCGAAACCCCGACACCTCCCCATACTCGCTAATTCCCCTACTATAGCCCCCAGAGTCTTCTGTGGTTCGGCGACAAAAAACAATACATCATCCACGAATAAGGAGATCTTATGAGTTACCCGCCCCACAGTCACTCCCACCATGTCCCCCCTATCGCGTATCCTTTGTGCCATGGGTTCCATTGCCAGTACAAATAGTAGAGGCGACAATGGGCACCCCTGACGGGTACCTCTAAACAATTCAAACCCCCTAGAGACCGAGCCATTCACCTTCAAACATGCCATTGGCATCCGGTAAAGGGTCCGTATCCATTTCAAAAAATTCCCCTGAATAGCCATTTTCTCCAATACCTTAAATAGATACGTCCAATTGACCCTATCAAAGGTTTTTTCAGCGTCTACTGCTATGAGAACCATCGCATCCCCCCTCTCTTCCCCCTGCCACATTATGTTTAGAGCCCATCTGATGTTATCTGAAGTATATCTCCCCCTAACAAACCCAGACTGATTAGGATGCACTAGCTTCCCCATGAACGGCCCCAGTCTATTTGCCAGTATTATTTTATTTATTTATTTATTTAACAATTCTTTTATACCGCGCTATTACAATCAGTGCGGTGTACAATGAAACAAGAACATACTACAATGCATACAAGTAACATTGAGTTTTACATTAAACAGGGAACTTCAACAATAGGACAACCGGGGGAACTATGTACAGATTAATTTAATGTACTATGTACAGATTAACTTAATGTTATATAGGGGGCTATATCTGGTGAAGATTTTTAAATCCCCCCCCCCCCCCAACAGGGATATGGACCTATATGAACCACATTCTGCCGGATCCTTCCCCTCTTTATGTAAGATGCTAATTACCACCATCCGTAAAGAGGCCAGCATCTTACCCTCTGCATTAAATGAACTATACATTCGGGTAAGAGGCCCCAACACCACCCCCGCAAAGACCTTATATAACTTGTTGGAAAACCCATCCAAGCCTGGAGCCTTATGCCCAGGCAATCCTTTTATCACCGCTAGGACCTCCTGCTCCCGGAATGGGTCTGACAGCTCCTCTCCCTCCTCCTCAGTCAAGGTGGGCAACTTAGCACCTGCCAAATATTCCTGTATTTTAGTTTCCTCCACCACCGTCTCCAGCGTATATAGTTGCTGATAAAATTGGGTAAATCATTCCTCAATACCCCTCCCCTCCCAGATGTCTCCCCCCCTTGTATCTTTAATGCAAACTATAGTGTTCCTAGCTCTTAATTTTTGGACTTTGCCTTTAACCATAAAGCTGGGAGGATGCTTGCTCGCAAAGTTCCACTGTTGCATCAGTGTAAGTTGATATCTAATATCCCGCATATGCAGCTCACAACTCCCCTCTCAGCTCATTTTTTACCCCAACATCCTTTGGGTCCCTCTTTAATTGCTTCTCCATTCTCCCGATCTTTGCTAGCAGTTGTTCTTGCTGTTGCAATTTCATCTTTTTTTGATAGGTTCCAATAGCAATTAACTTTCCCCTAACTACCGCTTTCAAACAGTCCCACACCGTCCCTGGAGAACATTCACCTGTGTCATTTAACAATATATATTCTGCTATTCCCTCCGTGATCTGTTTGACCACCCCTACATCTTCCAGAAGGGATTCGTTCAACTTCCACCACCCTTTATTCAACCTCAACCCTCCCATTTGAATCACACATGTCACAGGGGAATGGTCTGACCATGTCCGCTCGCAAATATCACATCCCTTCACAACTGGCATCAGCACCTTGTCTATAAATATATCAATTCGGGAGAACACCTCATGCAACCCCGAGTAGTAAGAATAATCCCGCTGGTCCCCATTCGTTTCCCTCCAGACATCCACCACTCCGAGCCCAGTGAGTAACTTCTTCAGTCCCACCCTGTGCTGTCGTGGCGCAGACACCACCCCTTTGGAGGCATGAATACCCGGGTCCAACACCACATTAAAATCTCCTCCCATTAGCATACGTCCCTCCACCACCCCGACGAGCTTGTTGTGTAATTCAAGTAAAAACTGAGCTTGCTGAACATTCGGGGGATACACATTAACCAACGTATACACCTGCTGGTCCCATTTCAGCTTTACAACAATAAACCTCCCCAATTTGTCCCGAATTATGTCTCCCACCTGCCCCAACACCCGGGCCGATAGCAAAACCCCTACCCCGCCCCTCTTTTTCTCTATTAGAAGCAAAAAATTGCTGGGGATACCGAGGGTGACCCACCCTGCACTCATCTCTAGACAAAAGGTGTGTCTCTTGTATAAAGACAATATCCCCTTTCAGCCTATTACATTCTTTTATTAACATCTGACTCTGAGCATATGAATTGAGGCCTCTAACATTCATGCTCATTATCTTAATGTCAGGCATTATACCTTACCCCCCTCCTCTCTTTGCTATCTCCCCTGCCCCACTCCCACCTCTCAACTTGCCCCTCCCCCACCCCCCGCCCCTTCCCTTATTACAATTGGTTCCAACCTCAGAACCCTTCTGATGACTCTCTGCTGACCACCCATCCTATCACCCTATCTACCCCGCCCCCCTTAATAGCCTAATCCTACCCCCCTATTCCCCATCTCCTTACACCCTCTTCTCCTCTCTATTTGCAACCTCAAGGAGAGGCATGCGTCTTGCCCCCACGCCTCCCACTCCAACCTCACTCCCCCCCATGACATTTACCCCCTTAATTACAATATGACAGTATACAGCCACCCAAATTACATTTATGTTAACAGTCTCTGACTCCGTAGTTGTTTTTTCTTGCCCGGCACTCTGCTCCACTAGTTCCTCTGCTCCATCTCTGTTCCCATCTCTGCATCCTTCCACTGACCCTACTCCATCCTGAGCACACCTGGGAGATCAGTCCAGCTGGCTTGCTGCATACTCCTAATCACAGCTTCCACAGAATGGACCATCATGGTTTTTGCATTGATAGTAAATTGTAGTCCCACTGGGAACAGCCATCTGTAGCGCACATTCTCCTCCCTAAGCTTCTTCATTACTGCTAGATATCAAGTCTAAACTATGAAGAAGTGCAGAGAATATGTCTGCATACACCTCCACTTTGGACCCTTTCCACTTGACTTTCCCAAGTTTACGTGCTGCTTTCATCACCAACTCCCTTGATCGGAATTCATGGAGGCAGACAACAACAGTACACAGGGAGCAGAAGCAATGGACGACCCAGTTGCTTAATGTAATCTCAAACAGCTTTATTGTAGATCCCCGACGCGTTTCGGCTTGCGCCTTTCTCAAGGGGAGAGTTGTGAGTGATGCACCAAAATGCCGTTGGAATTCAAAGGACACTAAATTCCTTATTGTGCCATGAGACAGGCACCTAAGTGCTAAGACACTGCTGTACGATGAAATCTATAGTGGCTCTGATGGGAGATGCACAAACTCCTCCACAAAACAGATAGTGAATACAAGAAAATCTTAACACAGCAGGACACTGTTGCGTTCTTCCGAATCGACAACAACATCCCGCACTTTATTTTCCCTCCACGGCCCCAGCGCCCTATGTGCTCTGTCCACCATCAGGCATACTCCTTCCACCTCCATATCCGCTGCACGGAGTACCGCTCCACAAAATTCCTCTGCTAAGGAGATATAGTTCACTGTTCCATCACTCTCGGGCAGCCCCCTTAGCCTGATGTTTGATCTTCGTGACCTGTTTTCCAGGTCCTCAACCTTTTGCCACAGTTCATCTTGCGCAGTACACAAGGTGTCCATCCGCTGATCCTTGGTCGCAATCTGCCCTCTTGCTCCTCCATCCGGTTTTCCACGTCATCTAGGTGACTTCCGATGCTGTCCACATCCAATTTTATCTCCTGAAGCCAGCCATGTACCTCTTTCTTTAGTGCTCCCAGCTCTGATCTCATAGACTCAAACCACTCTTTCAAATCATTCCTTAGGGCTTGTATTTCATTAGGCGCACCCCCCATCGCACCAGCCTCATCTATGTCTTTTGGTTCACCATTGCCCCCAGTTGACTTTACCGTGGGGTTTTTGGCACCCCCTGCGCCTTTAAAAGCAAAGGATTTGAGGTCTACTGCTGCCTTCCACGCCACCATCTGCTGTTAACTCTCTTCTCACTCCCGCACCTCTGCCAAGACCCGCTTTCTCTTTTCCCACTCACCGTGCAGCTCGTTGCTCTTGGAGCAGGATACTGGGCTTGCTGGGCCTTGCTGCAATCAAGATGTTTTCCCTTGTGCTGTAGCCCGTCACAGGGCCCCGGTCTTTAAGCACCAAAGTTCACTTTCCCTTGCCTGCTCCAGCCGCTGGAGGCCCCTTAGGAGCACCTTCTTCCTTCTCCCCACTTATAGCGTGCTCCGATTCTCCTCCAGGGGTCTGGTATTGTGTCCACGTGTTTCTGTGTCTCTGGCTCTGCCCTTTACCCAGGCCTCCCCGCCTCATGCGCTTAGCTTCGTCCCTTCTGCAGCCTCTCCACTCTCTCGCCGCCTCTCAACTGAGTCTCCAGAAGCCGCTCCAAGGTTTCAGTCTCTCTCCACACTGCTCACAGAGCCCACGCTGCTCTCCCTTACTCCTCTGTTATACGGGCGCCCAGGGTCTCTCTGCACCGTGCACCTGCGTGATCTGCGGCCTGTGGGTGGTCCTGCTCCACTCGCCGGGCTCCTACGGCCCCTGCACTTACATCGGGGGTTGACTTCCCAGCTGCTCCCCTCTCTCCTCTACGTCGCTATTGTTCGCGAGGGTGTTGTTTCGCTTAACGCGGGGGCTATTTTTTGCACATTAGATGGGCCTCACAGCGGAGCCCGTTCAGCACCCCGCCATCCGTTCAGCCGATGTCACCAGAAGTCCGTTCTTTCTACTTTTTGACTTATTATTAAGGTCTCTAACTGTTCAGTTGCTTCTGCTGGCAAAGTGGCTCAAAGGGAATTCATTTCCATGATAACCAAACCTTTCACATTTCTCTTTTGCTTCTGTAACAAAGATACTTTGCTTGGATCTTGCTGGTTTTTATGTTCTCGTTGCTCTGGAGAGACTTGAATCTGTCAGCTAGTAGCCTATTGGCATTATTGTCATGGGCCATTTTTACCAGTTTTTCTGCAGTGCACCCTCTATTGAGTAAATCATAGACCAGCATTTCAGCAAGGCTACATGGCATGAAGAAGAGGCTCTACCACTTTTCAAGGTAGAGATTTCTTCCCAACATATGAACCAAGCATGTACACCCCCCGAGATCATGTTGATGGACCCTTTAACCATTTTAAAAAAGTAAATGTAATGAGGGGGGAAACAGGTACTCAAATAACAATAGACAAATGTAACTAACAGTAAGTAAAGCTACTGTAGTGTAGCCACCAACAGTAATGAAACTCTTTTGTAAGAGTAGCTGGCTTCTCAGTAGGGGGTGAGGGTAACCCCGGAGATCTTACACACAAGAATTTACATGGGGGGGACTGTTACTTAATAGAGAGAAACCAGAGAAAAATATTAAACTAGTAGACCCAAATTTAAATTAAAGAATCCTGGCGCATAGTCGGAAACAGTGCAAGACCTAAACTGAAGTAAAAGAAAAAAAAAAAGCATAGAAGCACCAATATGTAATTTAAACAAAATACCTTTATTTAATGATCCCCAAACAAAGTATAGTTTTCAAAAGTAGGCAAAAGCAATATAAAAGTAAAAAGTAGAAATTGAAAGTCAAAATCCTTGGGCTTGAATAACTTCTTAACACTCTTGCTCTTGATTCTCCTTTCTGATGGTCCCTAGATGGGCACCTTCTTCATCATTGTTGACCAAAGCTGTTGCCCTTCCAATAGGAGAGTGTAGGTTCACCTTCAGCACGTTGGCTACCTACATGAGCATGAGGCATCTTTGGTATGTTAGTGCTCGCGACAATAAAAAAACAAAACTCCTTCAGCCCCTCTACTTTACAGAGATGTATATTCTCTGGCTGGAGAGATTTTATTTATTTATTAGTATTTAGCTCACGCCTTTCCAATGGCAGTTCAAGGCAAGTTACATTCAGGTACGTAAGTATTCTCCAGGAACAAGCAGGAAGTCAGTCCTCACATATGGGTGACATTGACGCTGACAGAGCCCTGCACGGAAGCATCTCCCCAACTTTCAAAGAAAGCCTTTGGGAGATGCCACCACGCATGTGTGTTCCCCTTCCTGCCCAAGTGTACCATCTTGCTCAGTCTCCCTTTTTCTGCAGAGCCCTAGACACGTTCGTCTTGTCCCCCCCCCCCCCAAAAGTTGATTTTTCTCTTACATTTGATACCAACTCCAGTTTGCACCTGTTCCTTTCCCACCTTCGAACCCCACTGCTCTGGCATCAGGCCCCAAGACTCTATTCTTAGATTCTTTTCCACTAAAGTGCTTTTGCGCCTTTTTCCAACCACTGGCCATGTCGAGCGTCTTTGACCTCGCTGGGGTCCTTCTTGCCCCAATGGCCATTGGTTTTAAGAAATGTGATCAGTGTTCCAGGAACATGTCCCCCACTGATACTCACGACTGTTGCCTCCGCTGTCTGCACCCTGACCATAATCCGGAGGATTGCTCCCTGTGTAAGACGATGTCTGCAAAGGCTATCCAGATCCACCGGATCAAGCAAGACGACATCTTCCACAAGGCAGACTAGACCCTGGTTTACCCAGTAGCATCACACTTGAAGGCCCGCATAGATCCTCGGAGTGGCATAAGGCCCCGCGATTCCAGAGCGGGCTCACAGACAATCCGAACAAGGATCCTCGGAGCGAGAGTGTGAGAAGAAAAAGAAGACCTCGAGGGCCTCGTCCTGAGAGGGGGACAAGCACTGGAAATCCCACGCACGGTCCCTCAGCCCTCGACGGGCATCCGAGGAGTCAGAGTGGGAACAGCCCCGAAAGGTACCCAGGACTGATGTCAAGCCTTCCGGCAATGGATCTCGGTCTCCCAAGAGCTGCCCCATTGAGGACCGCTCTCCTTCTCAACACCCAGCCTGGTCACCCCGGCATCGGTGTCAATGGCTGCTACCCCCGAGTGGGAAGCGTGAATGCTGGCACTGGACCGCAGCATTTCTGCGTTCATCATCTCCTAGCAGGTGTCAATGCCTGGCCCTCCCAGTTCTCACATTGAGACTGCAGGGACCTCAATGTCGAGGATTCCCTTGGCTACTGAAGTGATCCCCGAGAACCAGATACCTCAGATGGATCCTCGGCGAGGGTTGGTCTCTCACTTCTGATCCTCAGGGGCGAGATCCTCATAGGCGAGTGCCTCTGGCTCCGGCCATGCCCCGGCCTTGGGACATCAAAGACCAGTGCCGACAACACCCTTGGAGCCATCGGGTCTCGAGTCTTCCTCAGATTACTCCGATTGGGAGTCCAATATCGAGACGTCTCTGGAGACTCAAGCCCACTGAGACCTCCCCTCAGACCCGTCTCCACTGGCCATGAGGCACCGATCCCCTCTCATGGACACTTCCTTCCTCGAGTTCATCAGGGTCATGCCTTGGGTGCTCTCCCTCACTACTAAGTCGGAGGAGGACCCCTGTATGGAGGAGTTCGACATCCTCCAGTACAAGGCACCACCAAACGAGACCCAGTCCCCTCCATTCTCAGCTGGCTCCTTCTCAGGATGTGGGAAGTCCTAGCATCAGTGCCGATCGTCAGCCGGCACCTGAATGTGATGTACCAGGTCCAGTGAGGAACAGGCTTCTGAGAGGCACAACTCCCCCACATCTCCATGATGGTCGAATCTGCCATGCGCTGGCAGAAGAGCCAAAAGACCCACTCATCAGTGCCCCCGGGCAGGGAGTCCCATGCCCTCGGGTGGAAATGCTACCAGGGCTCGATGTTGGTGTGCTGTATGCAAACTTACCAACTTTACATCGGCATATTCTTCCGAGACCTGGCTAAGGAATTCGGAGGCTTCGCGGCAGGCCTTGATGGAGACCACCTCTGATGTTTTCAGACTCTTACGAAGTCTGTTGAAGAGTGTTCCAAATATCTGTCCTGAGCCGCTTACGACGACTTCGAATCCAGCGCAAGGGTTGCTGCCGCCAGCATTGGCGCTTGATGCCAGGCCTGACTCCAGTCATTGGACCTCGAGCAATGGGTACAAAAGAAGCTCCTTGATGTCCCTTGCCTCAGGGAGCAGCTCTTCGGCAAACCGATGGAGGACAAGGCAGCCGAAATCGAGACCGAGTACACTACCCGGACTCAGCTCTCGAGGAAGACCTCCACTTGCCTGAGGAAGAAACCACAGGAAAAGAAGCGTCCTTTCCTAAGGAAGAGCCAGCACTATCAGGGCTACCCTCCATTCCTAGCCACCCAGACCCCTCAGCAGGGTCACCAGGGCAAGGGAACAGGCCAGGGCCTTTCGCAGCCCCAAGCCCCAGCGCAGCCTGGGTCGGAGTTTTGACACCACCAGCATAGCCTTTCTTCCACTGGAGGGTCAGTTCCCAACAGGGGGGGCACTTGGTTCATTTTGCCCAAAGGTGGGCTTCCACCACCGACTCATGGGCACTTCAGGTAGTCAGGGAGGTTTACCCCTACCCTTCTTCCCTGGGGAGCCTCCTCGGTCCCCCCTGCACCAGGCTCTGCTAATGCAAGAACTTGCAGGCCTTCTCAGAGACAGGGCCGTGGAGCCCATGCCACACCACCTGAGAGGAAAGGGGTTTTATTCCAGGTGCTTTCTGGTCCCAAAAGAACAGGAGGACTAAGGCCCATCCCGGACCTGAGAAACCTGAACAAATTCCTGGTGCAGGAAAAATTCAAGATGCTCTCCCTTGGAATATTGCTGCCCTACCTCCAGCAGGGAGATTGGCTGTGTTCCTTGGACCTGAAGGATGCCTATATCCATATCCACATCCTCATCCATCCCAGTCACAGGCAATACCTAAGATTCATGGTCGGGGTTGATCACTACCAGTACAGGGTACTTCCCTTCAGCTTAGCCTCCGCACCAAAGGTCTTCACCAAATGCCTAGCAATGGTGGCCACCTATCTTTGTTTCCAAGGGGCCTTTGTCTTCCCTTACCTAGATGATTGGCTGGTAAGAGGGGTCACAGCCTCAGAGATGCTGCAGGCCACAGGGCGCACCATCAAGGTCCTACATCTGGGATTCGTGATAAAGCACCCAAAATCCCACCTCACTTCAAGACTTGGCATTCATAGGGGCTTGCTGGACAGGGCAGAGAACCTCACAGCCCTAGTAGCTGAGGTACAGCGCCGCCATATGTTATCAGCACGGTCCATGCTTTGCCTCCTCGGCCACATTGCCTCTACGGTCCATGTGGTTCCCAACACCCGCCTCCACATGCAGGCGGCTCAGTGGTGCCTCCGCTCACAGTGGACTCAGGCCATGGGCTGGCTCCAGGACAGTGTCCCGTCAGCTGGCGGAGTCACTCACTTGGTGGCAGGCTTCACAGAACCTGCATCAGGGCATGCCCTTCCAACTCCCGAGCCCCCAGAGGATTCTCACGATGAATGCTTCCCTACTGGGCTGGAGTGCCCACTGCAAGAAGTTGTGTACCCAGGGGATATAGTCACCCAAGGAAAGCCAGCAACAGATCAACCTTCTGGAACTCAGGAATGTTTTCCTTGCGCTAAAGGCTTTCCAGCACCGCCTGCAGCACCAGTCAGTGCTCGTCCAGACAGACAATCAGGTCACTATGTTCTACCTGAACAAGCAAGGGGGCACAGGCTCCTACCACCTATGCCAGGACGCAGTAGCCCTCTGCTCGTACGCAACCAAACAGGGTATGCTCCTCCGGGCAACAAACATTCCGGGCCAGGACAACACCCTGGCGGATAGGCGGAGCAGAGTCCTCCAACCACACTAGTGGTGCCCAGACCCAGCGGCTGTTCAGGTTGTGGGGCACTCCAAACCTCAACCTCTTCACCAGCTCAGCCATTGCTCAAAATACCGTGTTTCTGCTGCCTGCACCCAGGCTGGGTAGCAGTGAATTCCTTCCTCATCTCGTGGTCGGGGGGTCTTCTGTATGCCTTCCCTCCCACACCACTGATAGTGTGGATCCTCTTCAAGGTCCAGCGGGGCAAGGCTTCCATGATTCTGGTAGCCCCGAGGTAGCCCAGGCAGCCTTGGTTTCCCTTACTGCTTTGTCTCTCGATGGAGTCCCCGGTCCCTCTCGGGAGCTCCCTGGGACGTTTGACCCAGGAAGAGGGCTTGATCCTCCACCCCAACCTGGGATCCTTCTCTCTCACAGCATGGCTGCTGAACGGGTCGCTTTAGCACACCTCAGCCTCCCCAGGGAGGTAGAGAAAGTCCTCCTAGCCTCTCGCAAGGATTCCACAAGATGGGCCTACACCTTCTAGTGGCGCAGATTCTCCTTAAGGTGCAAGGAGCACCAGGTGAACCCGTTCTCCTGCCCAATGCACACGGTGCTGCAATACTTGCTCCACCTCTCGCAGTCCGGACTTAAGTCCAACTCTGTCAGGGTGCACCTGAGTGCAATCTCCACAAACCATCACTCCATAGAGGGCAAGCCTCTTTCCGTGTAGCCCCTCATTATTCAATTCATGCGAAGCTTACTGCTTTCTAAGCCTCCCATCCACCCCCAGCAGAATGGGATCTCAACGTGGTTCTAGCGCAGTTTACCAAGCCACCCTTCGAACCTTTGGCAACCTACCATTTGCGCTACCTGTCCTGGAAGATATCCTTCCTGGTGGCGCTCACCTCTGCACGCAGAGTCAGTGAGCTTCAGGCCTTGGAGGCTGAGTCACTCTATACCAGGTTCTACACGAACAGGATCATGCTCCGCAATCACCCGAAATTCCTGCCGAAGGTGGTATCTGATTTCTACCTCAACCAGGAGGTGGTGCTTCCTAGCTTCTTCCCACGGCCCCATGCCGACAAGGCGTTGGCCGTTCTCCACACTCTGGACTGCAAAAGGACCCTGTCCTTCTACCTGCAGCGCACTCAGGCCCACCACAAAGCCCCTCAGCTTTTCGTTTCATATGATCCCAGTTGTCTGGGGGAGGCTGTCACCAAGAGGACTCTGTTCATCTGGATGGTGGACTGCATCTCCTTTGCCCACAACTAGGCTGGGCTGCCGTTAGAGCACCTGGTCATGGCGCACAATGTCAGGGCTATGGCCACTTCTGTTGGGAGCCTACGATCTGTTCCTATAGCAGATATCTGAAGGGCCCCCACCTGGTCCTCCGTTCATATTTTTGCAGCTCATTACTGCCTGGAGAGGGAGTCCTGACTGGACAGTTCCTTCGGCCAGGCCGCAATCCGTAATCTATTCGGGGTTCAAGCAACTCCTGCCCTCCGCCCCTTCGTGTTC
This sequence comes from Ichthyophis bannanicus, assembly GCA_033557465.1. Taxonomy (NCBI): domain Eukaryota; kingdom Metazoa; phylum Chordata; class Amphibia; order Gymnophiona; family Ichthyophiidae; genus Ichthyophis; species Ichthyophis bannanicus. The sequence continues at coordinate 673,735,764 of CM066032.1, read as the reverse complement.
AGGCTACCCAAGCCATGGTACTCCCTGAACATTGAGGTCCTCAGAGTCTGTCTTCAGATTCGCTTGCAGTTCCTCACAGCTGGGCCGTGTTTTTCTACAGGTTCTCAGTAGCCTGTAGCTAGGGAGTCCCATATGTGAGGACTGACTTCCTGCTTGTTCCTGGAGAAAGCATAATTACTCATCTGTAACAGGTGTTTTCCAGGGACCACATGAATCAGTCCTCACAACCCTCCCACCTCCCCTTGGAGTTGTCTTATTTTCTACCATCTTCTTTTGTCTGCTCTAGCTATGTCATCTGACTGAGCAAGATAGCACCCTTGGGCGAGAAGAAGACCATGCATGCGTGGTGGCATCTCCAAAGCCTTTCTTTGAAAGCTGGGGAGATGCTTCTACATAGGGCTCCATCGGCGTCGATGTCACTCATATGTGAGGACTGATTCCTGCTGTCCCTGGAGAACTCCTGTTACAGGTAAGTAACTATGCTTTTCCCTGAACCCCAGAGAGCTTACAATCTAAGTTTGTACCTAAGACAGTAGAAGGTTAAGTGACTTGTCCAAGGTCACAAGAAGCACCAGTGAGAATTGAACCCACATCTCTTGGGTAGTAGGCTGTTGCTCTAACTACTAGGCTACTCCTCCACCTAGATGAATTGATGATTTAATTAATCTCCTCAAGAGGAACAAAATGGATTACAAAATAATTAAAACAAACTTGGAACTGGCAGGTGAGAGATGCACCTGGGAGACAGGCCATTTCTGCATCAGTGCTAAGTCTATTCACCTGTGATGCAGAACATAAAAACATAAGAAATGCCATACTGGGTCAGACCAAGATCCATCAAGCCCAGTATCCCTTTTAGAACACTGGCCAAAAAGACACACAGGTTCCATAATGCTTATATTAGGGCAAGAAGTGGATTACCTGTGTCTTCTTTCATAATGGTTTATGGACCTCTCCTCCAGGAATTTGTCCAAACCTTTAAACCCAGCTACACTAACAGCTTTTACTACATCCTCCAGGAATGAATTCTATAGTTTGATTACATGTTGAGTGAAAAAATATTTTCTCTTATTAGTCTTAAATGGGTCACAATGTAGTTTCATTGCATGTCCCCTAGTCTTTCTACTTTTTGTTGGTGTAAACAATCAATCAATCTATGTTTACCCATTCCACTCCATTCATTAATTTATAGACCTCTATCATATCTTCCCTCAAACCTCTCTTTTCCAGGTTGAAAAGCCCTAACCTTTAAGCCTCACCTTGTAGGGATATCTTCCATCCCCCTTACCATTTTGGTGACTCTTCTCTGAACCTTTTCTAATTCTGCTACATCCTTTCTAAGATACAGCGACCAGAATTGCACACAATATTCAAGGTGCAGTCGCACCATAGAACGATACAGAGGCATTATAATATACATAGTATATGACGGCAGATAAAGACCAGCATGGTCTATCTAGTTTGCCCAGCAAGGTGGCAAGAATAGGTAAATCTGCCGCTCCGTGCAGGTCACCCCTCCCCATGCCTTTGTTTCTCCATTCCTTTCCTTATGATTACTAGCATGTCTTCTTGGCTGTCACTGCACACTGGGCATAGGGTTTCAATGTGTTATCCATGATGATGCCTAAATATTTTTGCTGGGTGGTGGTTCCTAATGTGGAACCTTGCATCGTGTAACCATGCTTTGGAATGTTTTTTCCTAGGTACTTTGTACTTGTCCACATTAAATTTCATCTGCCATTTGAACGTTCAGTCTTCCAATTTCTCAAGGTCTTCTTGCAATTTTTCACAATCCTCTTGGGTTTTAATTACTTTGAATAAATTTCTGTCATCTGCAAAATTTGACTACCTCACAAGTTATTCCCATTTCCAGGTCATTTACAAATATGTTAAAAAGCAGCAGACCCAGCACAGATCCCTGGAGTACTCCACTATTCACTTTTCTCCATTGGAAAAATTGGCCATTTAGCCCTACCCTCTGCTTTCTGTCTTTTAACTAGTTCCTGATCCTCAGTAGCACACTGCCTCCTATCCCATGACTTTTAACTTCACCAAGAGTCTCTCAAAGGCTTTCTGAAAATCCAAATACATTATATCGAGCGTCTCACCTTTGTCTACCTGTTTATTCGTACCTTCAATAAAATATAACATATTAGTAAGACCTTCCTTGTCTAAAGCCATGTTGGCTTCTCCTATTAAACCATGACTAGCTACATGTTCAGTTATTTTATTCTTTATAATGGTTTCTACCATTTCACCTAATACTGATGTCAGGCTCGCTGGCCTTTAGTTTCCCAGATCACCCCTGGAATCCTTTTTAAAAGTTGGCATTATGCTGGCCATTTGCCAATCTTCAGGTACTACAGATGATTTTAATTATAGTTCACAGATTACTAATAGTAGGTCTGCAATCTCATATTTCAGTTCTTTCAACACCCTTGGGTAACTTCCCTACATCTTCTTCAGTAAAGACCGAAGCAAAGAATTCATTCAGTCTCTCCACTACGATCTTGTCCCCTCTTAGTACCCTTTTTACCCCTCTATCATCCAATGGTCCAACTGACTCTCTCACAGGTTGTTGTTTGTTTGTTTGTTTTTTACTACAAATTCACCTGTAAGAGTCTTTATTATGCATTTTTGCATCCACAGCAAGCTTTTGTTCAAATTCTCTTTGCCTGCCTTATCAATGCCTTTCATCTAATTTGTCAGTGCTTATGTTGTTTCCAGTTTTCGTCATTTGGCTCCTTTTTCCATTTCCTGAAATTTGCTTTTTTGGCTAAGACAGCCTCTCTGACCTCACCTTTAAACTATGCTGGCAGTTTTTTGGACTTCCTTCCACCTTAAAGCGTGGAATACAGCTGGTCTGGGCTTCCAAGATAATATTTTTAAACAACACCCATGCTTGATGTAAATCTTTAGCCTTTGCAGCTGCTCCTTTACAAGGTTCTACAAGATCAGGGTGGTGCTCCTCACACAACCCAAGTTTCTGCCGATGGTGGTGTCCCTATTCCACCTCATCCAGGAGGTGGTACTCCCCACCTTCTTTCTGAGGCCTCATGCCGGTAGGGCAGAGACTGTTCTCTACAATCTAGATTGTAAGAGAGCACTGTCCTCTTTCTTGTAACAGACTCAGGGCCACCACAAAACACCACAGCTTTTCATATCCTATGAACCCAGCTGTCTGGGGCTCCCAGAGACTACGTGAACTCTGTCCACTTGGGTGGCAGACTGCATTGCCTACGAGCAAGCAGGGATCTGACTGGACTAGAGGGTCATAGCATACCGCATCAGGGCCATGGCTTCTTCCATGGCAAATCTGCGTTCTGTCCCTGTGACAGAAATCTGCCAGACTGCCATCTGGTCTTTGGTCTATACCTTCGCAGCTGACTACTGCCTTGAGAGGGCGTTCCGATGGGACACCGCCTTCAGCAGGCCATATTCCATAATCTCTTTGGGGTGTAGGCAACTCCTGCCCTCCAATCCCTCTGTGTTCAGGCTACCAGAGTGCTGGTTCTCTGCTGGACACTTGGGTCTTGCGAGAGTCTCTCAGGAGGGACTCAACTGCTGCTGATCACGGCTCACCCTCTGCAAGTCGCCATGGCATTTTTGTTTTTACATGTTCTCGGTAGCCTGTGGCTGGGGAGTCCCATATGTGAGGATTGGCTTCTTGCATGTTCCCAAAGAAAGCATAGTTACTCACCTGTAACAGGTGTTCTCTGGGGACAGCAGGAATCAGTCCTCACAGCCCTCCCTCATCCCCTTGGAATTGCTTCTTTATCGTATTTTATTTTTTTCATGGCCTTCTTAGCCATGTCAATTGACTGAGGCAAAATGGCACCCTTGGGCTGGAAGGGGACCACACATACATGGTGGCATCTCCCAAAGGCTTTCTTTGAAAGCTGGGGAGATTTTTCTGTGTGGGTTCCATCTGCGCCGATGTCACCCATATCTGAAGACCAATTCCCGCTGTCCCTGGAGAAGACTTGTTACAGGTGAGTAACTGTGCTTTAAAGGTGAATGCCAGCATCCTGATTCAATCCCAGTTAAGGTGGAGCACATTCCTTCTGAAAAGCCCCTCCTTTCCCCAGAATGTTGCCCAGTTCCTAACAAATCCAAAACGTTCATCCTTGCACCATTGTCTCATCCATGCATTGAGACTCCAGAGCTCTGCCTGCCTTTTGGGTCCTGCACATGGAACAGGAAGCATTTCTGAGAATGCTACCCTGGAAGTTCTGGATTTCAACTTCCTACCTAAAAACCTAAATTTTGCCTCCAGAACCTCCCTACCACACTTTCCTATGTTATTGGTACTCACATGTACCAAGACAGCAGACTCCTCCCCAGTGCTATCTAACACTTTGTCTAGGTGGTGCGTGAGGTGTGCTACCTTCGCACCAGGCAGGCATGTTACCAGGCGATCCTCACGTCCACCAGCCACCCAGCTATCTACATGCCTAATGATCGAATCACCAACTATAATGGCCATCCTAACCCTCCTCTCATGGTCATATAGCCGTGGAGAAAGCTCCTTGGTGCAAGAGGGTTTTACATCACATGGAGGACAGGTCCTAGCTACAGGAACACTTCCTGCACACCAGGATATAGCGTCTCCTGTCATGTGACCTCTCTCCATGGCAACAGAGGTTGCCAGACTGGAGGTGGGTCTTGTCTATGTACCTCTCTGTCTTCCTTGTCTGCTACTCTAGACTCCAGAGATCAGACTCATTTCATGAGAGTAAAAAGCTCCTTGCACCTAGTGCACACGTAAGACCCCTCATCGACTGGGAGAAAATCATACATTCAAATGCATCTGGGTAGCAGGTAGAGGTACCAACTCTGAGTAGTTCTTCTTCTTCCCACCGTGATGGATACTCACAGATCGATGCGAAAATGCTGCATTAGGGCCCTGCAGGGCCAGCGCCTAGGCAAACCTCATCCCTTGCGCCCCCCTCCAGCAACCACTGCTGCCCCTCTTCAGGACATGCAGCAGCGGCAATGGGTACTAACAGCCCCACGGCACTTACCTTTCAACTTCGGAACTGCAGGACTATTTGCTTCCACTTCCTCCGTTGCTCGATGCCTGTTTCCTGTTTGGAGCGATATAGAGGAATTATAATAGACTTGGTTTTATTCTCTATCCCTTTCCTTATGATTCCTAGCATTCTATTTGCTTTCTTGTCCACAGGTTCACACTGGGCAGAGGGTTTCAACATATTATGCACGATGACCTCCAGATCCTTTTCTTGGGTGGCAATTCCTACTGTGTAACCTTGCATCATGTAACCGTAGTTTGGGTTGTTCTTCCCTAAGTATATAACTTTGCACTTGTCCACATTAAATTTCATCTGCCATTTGGACACCCAGTCTCCCAATTTTTCAAAGTCCTCTTGCAATTTTTCACAGTCCTCTTGAATTTTAACAACTGTGTTAAAACACAAGAGGATTGTGAAAAATTGTAAGAGGACCTTGACAAATTGGAAGACTGGATGTTTAAATGGCAGATGAAATTTAATGTGGACAAGTGCAAAGTTATGCACTTAGGAAAGAACAACCCAAACTATGGTTACACGATGCAAGGTTACACATTAGGAACCACCACCCAGCAAAAAGATTTAGGCGTCATCATGGATAAATGTAGATCGATTGTTTATGCCATCAGAACATAGAAAGACTAAGGTGCATGCAATGAATCTAGTGTGACCTACTTAAGTCTAATAAAAGAAAATATTTTTTCACTCAATGCATAATCAAACTTTGGAATTCGTTACCGGAGGATGTAGTAAAAGCTGTTAGTGTAGCTGGGTTTAAAAAAGGTTTGGACAAGTTTCTGGAGGAAAGGTCCATAAACCATTATTAAAGGGGACTGGGAAATCCACTACATGCCCCAGTACAAGCATTGTGGAAGCTGTGTCTTTTGGAGAAACTGCTAGGTACTTGTGATCTAGATTGGCCACTGTTGGAAACTGGATACTGGGCTTGATGGACCTTGGTCTGTCCCAGTATGGCATATCTTATGTTCTAACTGAATAATTTTGTATCATCTGCAAATTTGATCACCTCACTTGTTGTTCCCATTTCCAGGTCATTTATAAATATATTTAAAGAGCAGCGAGCCTAGCACAGATCCCTTGGGTACTCCACTATTCACCTTTCTCTACTGAGAAAACTGTCCATATAGCCCTACTCTCTGTTTTCTTTTAATCTGTTCCTATTCACAATAATACACTGCCTCCTATCCCTGGCTTTTTAATTTCTCCAAGAGTCTCTCATGAGGGAGCTTTCTGAAAATCCAGATACATTATCCTCAGCCAGCTCACCTTTATCTGTTTATTGGCGTTCTCCCATTAAATCATGAAAACAGCCAGAGGGTGTAGAAGAGAAAGCATCCTCTCCAGTGCTCAGCACAATTTCAGTGATAGCACGAGGGGAATTTGAACCCTGACTTCCCTGTTCCCAGCCCACTAATCTAACCATTAGGATAAGTGCTCACATATGGGTGACTTCTCAGGTGGAGCATCATCACACAGAATCCTCTCCCAGCTACCTTCTAGAAGCTTTGGGTTGGTTCTGCCATGCATGCATACATGTGTGTGTGTGTGTGTATTCCTGCCACTGCATCCAGTATCCTCAGTCTTTGGTTTTCTGCAGAGCCCCACAGAAGTCTTTTTGTCTTCAAGATCCTTTCACAAAGCAATTAATGTTTTCAGCTTTTCACCAGTTTTCTTTTGTGAGTTCATGCTTTCCAGTGCCCTAGCTAGGCTTCCCTTATTCCTAGTGTAGAGTTTTAATTTTTCTGTGATTATTTTTTCTTTTACTCATCGCCACTATAGACCATATTTATGTCTCATGCATTTCAAAATAGAGTCGTTTGATTTCACTGCAGCTATTTTTCTTTTTTTGATAGCTTAGATTTTGTTAAAGGGTTTCAATCGGTACAATTGACAATTAGTATCACCCACACACTGATCATTCAAAAGTATATACTCAAAAAATTAAATTTTATCCCATAATACAATAACCAACAGAAATTAATATGACAAATCTTCATATAGTTGGTGAACAGCCCAGTGTTCCAATACCATGTCTCTTACAGACACTCACAAATGGTACCTGCAATGCTTGGGACCCAACTATGAACTTTCTTGTAATATTTTTGGTTCATGGATGACAAGGAGAGGACTCCAGGGTCAAGAGAAGCAGCACAAATGCAATTTTAGCACTGAGAAGACCAAGCATTGGCCTCCATGGCTTCCGGAGCTGCATCAGACTCTGGCGATGCATTGACATGGAGGAGCCCTTGAGCCAATTCAGAACATAGCACCAGTAGGTCCCCTTGGCATCAGGCATCAATTGATACCACCCTGAGGAAGAATTCATCCTTGTCCTCCAAGATTTTGAGAGAGCAAGAATTGTTGAGGATCGAGCGGGAGCATTGATTCATTAGAGCATGATGTATTTGAGGAGGGCCAACCTTCAAAGTAGCCCTGACATGAGGGCCACTTTTCCTCCTTGGTACTGGAGGAGGCAAAACCAGCCTGTGATCCTCCCTGTCAGAATCTGCAGACATCAGCCAAATCTACTGCAGGCCTTACACCTTTGTCTATGTAGCCTTTCAAGAGCAACTTGTGAAAGGTTTTGAGCAAAGGTTGATGATGTTCTTTGCTCTTCACAAAGTTGTGGCTTTGACAGCATTGATAATGGCACATTGGGCCCATTTTCAAAATCTTATGACTGTCTGGAAGGACGTTAACTTTGACTCCTGCCTGGCTGACATACTATCCAGTGCAGGGGGGGGGGGGGGGGTGATCGCTCTCAGGGATGCCAGAAGGCATCCGTGCTCCTGGAAGAGATCAGCCCAGGAATAGATTCAGATGTCAATGGGGTACCATTCTTAATCAGCATTGGAGCTCTCCTGGGAGTCTGACTTTGACTCTGAATACTTGTCGGAGGAGAGGTCTCCAGAGCTTCCCTCAGATTCCACTCCCTTATGAGCAATGCAAGTTCCCCATCTGAGGAGCTCATATGCCATAATTTTGTCAGGGAAATAGTTAGAGCCATTTCATATTCTTTAGAGATGGAGGAGGAACCCAAGCTGTGGAGTTTGACATTCTCCAGTATTCCATTGTCCCTAAGGAGGTTGTGACATCCTTCAGGGCCTACAGATGAAAATGTGCCTCCAGTCAGCAAGAAGGTTGACTATGTATAGAGTCCAAAAGATTCCCAGATTAGAGAAGCTTCAGCTGCCATACCAGTCCATGGTCACCAAATCCACTCTCATAAGGGCTGTCTCACTCTTCGGTGTCCCTAGGGAGGAAGATAAGGACATTAGACTCTTGAGAGAAAGCTCTTTTAGAACTCTATGCTCATGTCCCACATAGTGCCCTATCAGCTCTTCATGGGCTTGCACTTTCCAACTTTCATTCTCCAGAGAAAGCAATAATGTTTCCTAGTAACACAAGAGGAGGAGTATGGAAAATACGAGGTCTAAGCAACCTATCATATTTTTAATATAGCATTGAAAGCCTCCTCAATGAGTATTGGTACTCAGAGACTCTCATGGCTTGGGGCTTTAAACTTGCAGCTCAATATATAGGAGCAATTTGTTGACCTGTCATGCTGGTGAGAGAATTTCTGTCTGCGGAGACTAGGTTCAGGAAGCTGCAACCATGCTCAATCAGCATACAGACATTTTAAAAACCCTATCCAGGCCCACTACTGACCCAGCCTCCTTCTCATCTAGGAGGTTCCACAGCAGGGGGCAATGGTGGTCCTGTTCTTCTCACAGGTGTAGATATCCGCCTCTGTTCTGTTCTTTCCTAATGAGGCAACCTTCTTTCTCCCATCCCAGACAGTGTCCCAGCCAAAACCAGGAGTGGGATTTTGAATGGCTTCTAGGGAACATAGCCTTTCACTCAGTGCTACTTCTGGTAACCTTCCAATTGGGGGGAGGCTAACCTTCTCTGCAGATAATTGGTCCCCTATAACCTATGATTCTTGGGACCTCAAAATAGTACAAGAAGGGTACAGATTACATCTATTCAAAATCTCTCCAAATTGCCTACTGGAAGTCCATTCTTACCCTCAGATGATCCAGGCATCAGGAAAAGCTTCCAATGCCATCAGAATACTGTTGAGGGCCGGTTCCCCTGACAGAAAGCAAATCCCTAGTGGCCCTTCGGCCCCAATCCCCCCAACTAATAAAAATTCCTGGTGGCCTAGCAGCCCCGATTTCCCTCACCTGCCCATCCTGGGATGCACAGCATGGGCCAAGTGCCACCATTTTTCAAGATGGCGGCACAGAGGCAAGAGCATGTGGGCAGTGCTCCGGCTCCTTTGTGCAGGTACTGGGTTGGGAGTTCAGGGCCACTAGGCTACCAGGCTTATTTTTAATTGGCGGGAGGGGGGGGAAATCGGGGCTGCTGGGCAAACGGTATTTTTTTTGGTTGGGTGTGTGTGTGGGGGGGGGGGGGGGGAGAACAGGGCCCCTGGGCCACAAGGGGTTTTTTAGTTGGGCGGGTAGGGGGGATTGGGGCCGAGGGACCACCAGGGATTTCTGTCAGGGGACATTTCCCTTCAGATGATCCAGGCATCAGGGAAAGCCCCACGATGCCATCAAAATACTGTCAGGGGCACGCATAAAATATTTAAGCCACCTCAAGACTAGATGTAGAGATATTGGCACTTAGGCTGATTATGAAATCCTCTCTTTTCTGCATTTGGCTAGGGCAGTAATTGTGCCTAAAAGTGGTATTACCTATGCTTAAAGACCGTGCTAGTTTTCTGCATCAACCCACTAAGGTAGAAAAGGCAACAGCAAAAGCCAGAAGGATACTTGAGTGCATAGGGAGAGGAATGGCCAGCAGGAAAAAGGAGGTGATAGTGCCTTTGTATAAGTCTTTGGTGAAACCTAATTTAGAGACTTGGGCCCAATTCTGGAGACCACACCTTCAAAAGAATATAAATAGATTGGAGTCTGTATAGAGGGTGGCTACCAAAATGGTCATTGGGCTTCGCCATAAGGCATATGGGGAAAGATTTAAAAATCTAAATATGTATACCTTGGAAGAAAGACATGAGAGGGGAGCTATGATAGAGATGTTTGAATACCTCTGTAGCATAAACACATAGAAGGAGAGCCTCCTGCTACTGAAACGAAGCTCTGCAATGAGGAGCATAGGATGAAGATGAAAGGAGATACACTCAGGAGTAATTTAGGGAAATATTTTTTTACTGAAAGAATGGTAGATGTGTGGAATAGTCTCCCACTACTACTACTTCTTATCATTTGTATAGCGCTACAAGGCATACGCAACACTGTACAGACACATGCTAAAGATGGTCCCTGTTCATCTAGTCAAGACAGACAACACAAAAGCTGAGGACAGGATATATCTAGAGGAATGGTAAGCTAATACATAGGAGACTAAGCAGATCATTGTAGACAGTAGAGACAAAAACTGTATCTGAATTCAAGAAAGCATGGGACAAACACAGAGTATCTCTAAAGGAAAAAGGATTGTAGAGCGTAGTGGTTCATATAGAAGAGCAGGCTGGATAGGCTGTATGGTCTTTATCTGCTGTTGTGTGTCTATCTGTATTGCTCCATGATGCAACCACACCTTGTGTGCAATTCTGGTCGCCATATCTTAAGGAGGATATGGCAGAATTAGAAAAGGTACAGAGAAGAGCGACAAAAATGGTATAGGGGATAGAAGATATCTCTATGAGGAAACATAGAAACATGATGGCAGAAAAAGATCACATGGCCTATCTAGTCTGTCCTTCCATATCAACCATTAAACAGTCCTCTTTTTTCCCTTTAAATATCATCTGTGTTGGTTCCATGGTTTTTTTAATTCGGATACTATCGTCATCTCTATCACCTCCACTGGGAGACTATTCCATGCATCAACCACTCTTTCCATAAAGAACTATTTCCGCATATTACTCCTGAGTCTATCCCCTTTCACCCTCATCCTATGTCCCCTCATAGCAGAGCTTGCTTTCAATCGAAAGAGGCTCTCCTCCTGTGACTTTATGCCATGGAGGTATTTAAACACCTCAATCACCTCTATCCCGCCTTTCCTCTAAAGTATGCATATTAAGATCCTTAAGTCTGTCCTCATATGTTTTATATTGAAGGCCTCTAATCATTTTCATAGCCACCCTCTGTACCAATTCCAACCTGTTAATATCCTTTTGAAGGTACGGTTTCCAGAACTGCACACAATAATCCAAATAAGGTCGCACCAAAGACCTATACAGAGACACTAACACCTCCTTTCTTCTGCTGGTCATTCCTTTCCCTTTGCACCCAAGCATCCTTCTAGCTTTCACTGATATCTTTTCTACCTGTTTAGTTACTTTAAGGAAAGGCTTAAAAGGTTAGGGATATTCAACTTGGAAAAGAAATGGCTGAGGGGAAATATGATAGAGGTCTATAAAATAATGAATGGAGTAGCACAGATAAATGTAGATCAGTTGTTTACTCTTTCAAAAAGTAAAAAGACTAGGGGACACGCAATGAAGCTACAATGTAGCACATTGAAGACTAATTGGGGAAAATATTTTTTCACTCAATGCATAATCAAACTCTAGAATTCGTTGCCAGAGGATGTAGTAAAAGTTGCTATTATAGCTGGATTTAAAAGAAGTTTGGATGAGTTCCTGGTGGAAAAGTCCATAAACGATTATTAAAGAGCATCAGGGAAAATCCACTGTTTACCCATTGGACAAGCAGCATGGAATCTGTATACGTTTTGGGATCCTGACAGGTACTTCTGACCTGGATTGGCCACATTTGGAAATGGGCTTGATGGACCCTTGGTCTGACCCAGTACAGCATATCTTATGTTCAGTAGTAGCAGCATTTCTATGCAGACTAGGCATGCATGTATTCCCCTATTTGGATGATTGACTGGCCAAGAACACAACTCAGGAGGGGGCTCAAGAATCCATACGCATTAGCATCTGGGTGCTGGAGTTATTAGTGTTTGTCATAAACTACCACAATTCAAATCTCACCCTGACACACCAATTGGAATTTATTAAAGTTCTACTAGACATCGCTCAGCAAAAGCCTTCCTCCCACAAGACACACTCACCCAAATTGGAGGCTAAATGGTTAGCATAGGGGCATTCAGCTGGGCTAAGAGGGGATATTTAGTGGTACAAATAGGGTATGTTCTGCTGAATATCCTGTTCAGTGGGATATAGCATAATTACTCACCTGTAGCAGGTGTTCTTTGGGAACAGCAGAAATCAGTCCTCACATATGGGTGACATCATTGACGGAGCCCACGCAGGAACCCTCTCCAGCTTCCATAGGAAGCTTTTGAGAGGACCATCACACATGCACGCCCATCTTCCCGCCCAAAGGAGCCATCTTACCTCAGTATGATGACATAGATTAATCAAGCCAAAAAAGTAAAACAACTCCACAGGGAGGAGGGGGGATATTGAGGGCTGATTCCTGCTGTTCCTGGAGAATACCTGCTACAGGTGAGTAACTACGCTTGCTCCAGGAATAAGCAGGAAGTCAGTCTGCACCATACAGGATTCCCCAGCTACAGGCTACCAAAAACAAAACTATAAACAGCCCAACGGGGCAACCAGAAAAACAAACTGAGAAAAACAGCATGAATAATCTCTGTAGGGTTCCGAGAGTCAGAGTCCAGCTTGGACATCAACATCAGATTGACTCTACAGTAGCCAAGACAGACAGAAGGGCCAGTGGGAAGGAGTTGAACTAAGTTTCAAACAAGTGCCGGCGTATGGCTTGGCTGAAGTTGCTGTCATGCTGGGAATCTCCATCCACGTAACAGCCCTACAGATCTCCACCATGGAGACCGAGTACAGGTTTGCCACAGACATAGCTCGGACATTATGCACCGTGACATAGTGTTCCAGGCTGAGCTCAGCCTGAGCATAAGCGAAGGAAATGCAATCCGCAACCCATAAAGAAAGGGTGCACTTAGAGACCGCCACACCCAGCCTATTGGGGTCAAAAGAGACAAAGAGCTGAAAGGAACGGTGGTGTGCTTTTGATCTCTCAAGATAGAGAGCGGGAGTTCTCTTATAGTCGAGAGTGTGAAGAGTGGCCTCAGTCCAGTTGGCATGAGGCTTGGGAAACAAGGTGGGCAGTACCACCAACTGATTGAGATGAAAGGCAGAGACTACCTTTGAGTGAGTCTGGAGGACCACTCTATTACAATGAAATCTTGTATATGGCATATGAACCACTAATGCCTGTAATTCACTGACTTGGCACGCTTAGGTACCCGCCACCAGGAAAATCACCTTCCAGGTGAGGAACTTAAGCGGGCAGGAGCTGAGCCAAGAGAAGTTGCCCTAGCACCATGCTGAGGTCCCATGCCACAGGCAGTGGCTTAATTGGAGGATGGAAAAGCAAGAATCCCCTTATGAAGCGGCCAACAACAGGATGGGAGGAGATAGGCTTATCTGCCGAATTACCATGATACGCCGCCACTGCACTCAGATGTACTCTGACGGAGTTTGATTTGAGACCAGAGTCAGCAAGATGAAGGAGGTACATCAGTAACACCTCCACAGATCAGGAGAAAGGGTCTGGAGCCTTGCTTGCACACCAGATCAAAAACCTGTGCCACTTGAAAGTGTAGAAACGTCAAGTAGAGTCCTTGCGTGAAGTGAGGAGCACATTCTTCACATTTGCCAGTAGATAGAGCTTCGTGAGAACTACCTGCTCAGCATCCATGTCGTGAGAGCCAGGGGACAGACGATGGGGTGAAGAAGGGAACCCCTGGTCCTGAGAGACCAGATCTGGAGCACAACCAAGAGTAGAAGAGGAAACTATGGCTGTCTGGGCCAGTGCAGTGCTATGAAAATCATGGTAGCACCTTCTGCTTGAAGCTTGAACAGGGTCTTGGCCACCAGAGGAATTGGTGGGTATGCATAGAGGAGGCCTCCGCTCCAGTCCAGCAGAAAAGCGTTGGAGGATGTCCGGTTGCTGCATGGAAGCCTGGAGCAAAATGGAAGCAGCTGGACATTGTGTGGGACTGCAAAGAGATCTACTGACAGTGTGTCCCACATCTGTAAATTATGTTCTGGCACCTGCTTGTTGAGGGTCCACTTGTGTGGCTGAAGGACTCTGCTGAGACGATCCACCAGGACATTACAGTCCCTGGGCAGATACACTGCCCTGAAGAGCATACCCTGTGAGATGGTGAAATTCCACAGTTGGACCGCTTCCCAGCAGAGGAGGTAGGAGGTAGGAGCCCCGTGTCGCCCTGTTGATGTAAGACATGGCCACTTGGTTGTCTGTTTGAATGAGGATCATTTAGTTGGCCAGCTGGTGCTGAAATGCCCAGAGCTCCAGGAAGATGATCTGGTGGGGGCTCTCCTGAGTCCTGCATGTGGAGAATGTCTAGATGAGTACCGCATCCCATCTTGAAGGCATCTATGGTCAGAACATACTGATTCAGGAGAGGCTGAAAAGGGAGTCCTGCGAGCATGTTCAGAGGCTGTAGCCACCAGGAGAGAGCCTCCTGGAATTGCGCAATGACTACCACTCTGTCCCCGAGATGGCCGGTAACTTGACACCATTGTGTGCAGAGAGTCCACTACGCCTGTCTCATCTATAGCCATGCATAAGGAGTGATATGAACTATGGAGGCCATGTGCCCAAGAAGATGCAGCATCTGTCAAGCTGTCACGACCAGGCAATGCTGTATTTTCCAAGCCAGGGCAACTAAGCGATGGGCCAAATCTGATGGCAGAATAGCTTGAGCTGAGGTAGTATCAAGGAGGGCCCCAATAAACTCTAGGCATTGAGAGGGTTGTAGGTAAAGCTTTGGGTAGTTGATCATAAAGCCCAAAAGCTCCAGCACATGAATGAAGAGCTTCACAGACTGCCAGACCTCATCCGGTGTTCTGCCCCTGATCAACCAGTCATCCAGGTAGAAGACAAGATCCTCTGGGTTCAGAGGAAGGCGATGATGACCATTAGACATTTTGTGAAGATCCTTGGAGCAGAGGCTAGGCCAAAGGGCAGCACCCGGTACTGATAGCGTTTGCTGCTGAGCATGATGCGGAGATACTGCCGATGAAGGGGGTGAATGTGAGTGTAGGCATCCTTGAGATCTAAGAAGCATAACCAGTCTTCAAATTGAAGTTAGGGTAACATTGTTCCTAGGGAGACCATCTTGAACTTTTCCCTCAGTAGGAAGCAATTGAGGTTCCATAGATCCAAAATGAGCCAGAAGATCCCTGTTTTCTTGGGAACCAGAAAATAATGGGAGTAAAACCCCCTTCCAGTCTGAGAGTGTTCCCGCGTGGGCTCTGTCACTGATGTCACCCATATGTGAGGACTGCTTGATCCCGGAGAATCAGCATTAATCCTTTGATATGCCCCCCCCGCCATGTGTTTATATTTATACTTGCAATTTGGCATTCACAAATCTTCCAAGTTATTTTACATGCATATGAATGTATTTTCAAAAGTAGGCATGTAAATGCTAATCCTTCTCCATCCTCCCCTCTGCTCGGTCTAGTTAATCTTACATGTATACAGGCTATATGCATTAAGGCTACTTAATTAATTTAACTAGGACATTTATAACCTGCTTTTTCTAAAAACATTAGATTCAAGATGGATAATGCAGACCTTAAAAACATATTGGAAGGGTAATTTTATAAAAGCCTATTTCTGCACATAAAGACAGGAGTCATTACTAATAACAGTGTCACCCCACCATCATAACTTCATTCTTATGCAGAATTGGGCTGCAGATCCAACAGAAACTCACAGATCACCAACTGTAAGCACTATTGCTGCTGTATTTTGAGTTAGAAAACTTCTTTATCAGAGGAATATCAAAACTGAACGTATTGATGGTTCTCAGATATTCTTTGAAAAGAAAAGCATAGGCAACCATGGTGGCCAAGTTGGAGCACAAGACCCAGGTTTGATCCCCAGCCCAGTCTCACTTATTGGGGTGATCTGGACTGAGACGCTCTGGATGGAATGTTCACTTCCCTGGGAAGAAGACTTGCTTAATGATGACATTTAGGCACATGTTCATCCCAGGCTGTGGAAGAAATTCTGTCTTTTATTTGGAAGACCAGCCTGGCAGGAGTGGGGTGGGATAGTGGGAGCAAGGAGCAAAACTTGAATAGCTGTGAATGAAGGTTCCTACTTGGTGCAAGTTCTGATTGAACTGGAAAAGGGTAGAAAATCTCAATGAATAGTGTATTTGGTGGTAAATCCCTGGTATACAGCAAGGATATAGATAGATATTAAATAATATTTAATATCCATCCATATGCATAGATCCATGCAAGCTAAGTGCAGCGATTATGACTGACCTGTTACAAGGAAGATGCCAAGCCCAGAGCGATTCAGCTATGGAAATGAGATCTGTGCTTAGATCTCCAGGCTAGTATGTAAGATAGAATAACCAGCCTGCTTACATGAATGCCACAGATGATTACCTGGCTATTAGTGAACATTGACTGTGTTTTACAAGGTTATGTAGAGATTTTTTAGAGAGTCTCTTCAAAATTATAGAAGACTTCCTTAATGTTTTATAACTTTAATCCTTGTCAAATGTTAATGTTTTTGTTCAGTCTGTTTTGAAAACATTTTTTTCTGTCTGATTTAATGTATACAGCTCCTACATGTAATTTTGATACCGCGTAAGACTAGGGACATTGCATGTTCCTCTACAGGCAGGATTGGGAGTACAATAAAGAGTCCTAATGGTAGCACAGATGGAAGGGGGAAATTGAAATATTGTATGAAGTATAGTCAATCAAAAATGCCTCTTCTAGTTCACTGGATATGATCTATACCTCAAAGAATGTAAATGTGAATAGCAAGGACAAGGCCTGTGTTTTTATGTTTTAATTTAACACATTCATACTATTTATGCCCTTCAAAGTATCAACTTGTTTCTTGGCTCTGCTCCTCCCTCTTACTCAGAGACTTCCCTCACCCATCTCTTATGGTTCCATAACTATTATATTTCTTATATTTTCTACATTTTCTTAGAATGGAAGGTACACACCTTATATTATATTTACAGCTGTTTTTAAAATTGGCACCCAGATGTGCTTAGATCTGTAGTGGTAGGAGTGGTTAAAGCAGGAGGAGTCTTTAAATGAACTGTAACCTTTTTGGGTTTATTTTTTTTCTCTCCTCAGGAACAAAATAAAAATCAAACAGTAGGATGATTTAATAAAAAATTTTGTTCTAACTGCAGGCTGCAACGTTTGTGTATGTTAGAAATTCTCTGTCACTTGTCTGCTGTTCTTCTGCACTTGGCTGGAGAGAAGCGTTGCAAGCCAAGACCAGTGCCCACATCTAGTGTTCCCTCAAAGCTAGCCAGGGAGGTGACTGGGTGATATCGCAGTACTCACAAGGAGTACACAGCGCCTACTCCTCCCGACTGAAAACATGATATCACAGCACCACCCACTGGCAATAGCACAGCCAGAGGACTCCCAAGCAGCTTCACAGGAACATCGCCCACATCCCTAAGAAAGATGCACCAGTGGAAAATGGACTTAACTCACTACAGTAGAATGAAGATCTAGTTCTTCATGCTGCAGAAACTGATTGGGGGGTTGTTAACAGAGCCTTTAGCTGCTAATTTCAAAGCCTAGTTTAGAAATCCTTCGGGGTCAAGCAATTCTTCATGAAGTATATACATTTTGAGGCCTCTTCACAAAGATGCAATAGAATATGTTTCTACACTGTTTTACTGTGGGGAAAATTCCAGCAATTTAGTAAATCCCATTGGAATTTTCCTTGCATGACTGTGGCTAGGAAAATTGCATGTTATGCCCACAGCGGCTGCAGTGACAGACCCCTTTCCTACAGTTGTGGTCAACATTATTGGCATCCTTGCAATTCAATCCTTTAATGTCCAATATCTTCTAAAAATAAAAAGTGGCCACTGAAATGACTTTGGACTATATATGCACACATATTTGACAAATAAAAGAATCAAATAGAACAAGACCAATTTAAAAAGTAATAGTATAAAAACTGGGACGTTGCCAGGACATGATTATTGGCACCCTTATAAACAATTCAAATCAGTTTGAACAGAAGAGTCACATTCCCATAGCAGTAAAAAAATTAGACGCACCTGTGATCAATTGTCAGTACTCACATGACTTGAATCAACCTGGAATGGATGGTTCTAATGTTTAAAATGGCCATATTCACTCCCTATTCCATTTTCACAATGGTGAAGACAAGAGAGCTGTCTGAGACTGTCAGAAAAGGCATTATCATCAAACTTCAAAGGGGTACAAGGTAATCTCCAAAGACCTTGGGATTCCTGTGTCAACAGTTCGCAATGTTATTAAGATGTTTTCTGCTCATGGAACTGTCAAGAACCTGCCAGGATGTGGTGGGAAGAGGAAAATTAATCCAAGTAGTCTTGAACGGTTAGTGCAAACTATTAGAAAAACACCACATACAAGATCCAAAGAGCTTAAGGCTGATCTGGAGCAATCTAGAGTGGTGGTTTCAACCCACACCATGCGCCGTGCACTAAACAAAGAAGGACTTAATGGGTGAAGGCCAAGGAGGGACCCTACTGCTCAAAGACACATAAAAGGGCACGCCTGATCTTTGCCCAAACCCTTGAGAAATCACAATCGTTCTGGGAAAATGTTCTGTGGACAGATAAAACCAAATGAGCTTTTTGGAAATTGTGATGTAGCAGACTCTTATGAAGCAATGGAAACTGATAGTGATCCGGTGGAGAGAACCGGTACTGCAGGGGAATGCAGGATTTTCTCTTCTGAGATAAAGAAACACAGAGCTAATCAGGAACCACACCTCACCTCAAGGCAGGTGAGGAGCCAAGTCTCTGATTGGGCACGCCCAAGCAGGAGGCGGGCAGTGCAGTACTCAAGCAGCTTGTTAAGAACCCAGAAACAGAAACAGTTAGTACTTCGGCAAGGAGAGGAGCAAGGAGAGGAGTCAGGACACAAGCACCTGGATGAGGACAGGTCAGATGACCAGGAACAGGAACCGTGGGAGAGAGAACCACTAAGCAGCTGTGATCCACGAAGGAGCAGACAGGACTTGGGAGACTCAGGGGCAAAGAAAGACTTCTGTAAGCAGAAGAATTCAAAGGCACTGAGAGACCCAAGGCTGCAGCTCAGGAGTTTAAAGGACCAAGCAGAACCTTGGAACAGGAGGCAGTGGGAGAAAGAAATACCCTGGAAGAAGCCCCAGCACAAGGTATCTGGTGGGTTTAGAACGGCTAGCAAGCTTAACAGTGGGAAGCCAGAAAGAATGAACTTTAATTGTGAAAGACAGGACAAAGGCAGAAAGTTTGATAGTAATTGGTTAAGCCAAGAGAAGCCTAACTGTTTTCCTTTTAAAACTCTGAAAGACTCTCCAAGCACAGCTGAAGCGTTTTACCCTGCACTTTCATGTGGAGATAGGTGGGGGAAGGGAAATGCTTACACGCTGAACTCTTGTCCGAGTAGAAGCACTGATAATTGCCAAGAGATAAGAACTGTAAACAAGCATTTACCTGAAGGAGGATATTCTCAGTCTAGTTCAGAAAATACACAGGCTGAATTACTTCTCACTGAATTCAGGGAGTTCCTTAAGAGCAGAGCAGTTTCTCCCAATAACGTAGCAAAGCCTATGAGCAGCTGTGAGGAAGAAATGCCTTTAATTTCTCTGCCGTCTACAGAGCTGGAAGTCCCGATGGACTGCTCTACTTGTGTGATTCAAAAGGACATTTAAATAATATGCTTGCCAATGTTTTATGAAGGAATATAAGAAACTTACCTCACTGATTGCCATGCTAAAGAAGCTTATGTGAAGAGAATAAGTGAAAGCATATTGTGTGCAATTCAGGAGCATTGCTGTTACCAGTTTTCTGTTATGTTACTTAAAGGAGGTCACATGACAATTGAATGTGATCCAGAATGGACATTTAGCCAAGCAGTAAAAAGCCTTGTTTAGTTTAGTTAAGTTTCTCAGCCTTGTTTTATGCTATATTGTTTCCTTTACGTCTGCTGCATTTGAACTGCGAAAGCGGGAAATAAACCTCACAAAGAAATTTTCTTTGCCTTGCCTTACTACTTGAGCAGCAACACAACTACAACCTTACCCTCAAGGGCAACCAAGGCCAGCCCCTCCCTTAACCCTCAAGGTCCAGGGAGTGGGTGGGTGGCACAATGCAGACCAGCAAAACATTTACAGATGAAGAAATGAAGCTTATAAGGAAAAAACACACCTTTCCTATAGTTAAATATGGTGGAGGATCCATAATGTCGTGGGGCTGTTTTGCTGCCTCAGGAACTAGAGGCCTGGAACGTATGTATTAAAGAATTCATGAAGTCAGAAGACTACCAAGGTATTTTTGAGCAAAATCTGTTACCTAGTGTCAGAAAGCTAGGTCTGGGTTGAAGGTCATGAGTCCTTCAGCAGGACAATGACCCTAAACATACATTCAAAAGTACGAAAGAATGGTTAAAAAGGATAAAATTGGACTATTTTAAACTGGCCAGCAATGAGTCCTGATCTCTAGCTAATCGAGAACCTTTAGAAAGAGCTGAAATCTTCCATTGGTAAAAGGAAGCCTGGAAACATTTATGAGCTGGTACAAATCACAGTTGACGAGTGGGAGAAACTACCAGCAGACAGATGTATGATACCTATAGATGGCTACAAGAAATGTTTTGAGGCTGTCATCACTGCCAAGGTTTGTGCAACTAAATTTTTTTATAATACTTTATTTTTAGCCACCAAGGAATATCAACCATACAGTACAATAAACAAACCCTCCACCAGGGGTGTACTCTTATCCCCTCCGGGAGGCAACAGCAAAAAGAACCAACAGGTGGCATTTTTACAGATAAACCCCTCCCCCCCCACCCCTCCCCCCATCCATTCCCCCCCCCCCGCACTCCACAACAGCCAGATCAAGGAAGGCGAAAGTCAGCAGCCCATCTGGAGGAGTTCATTACGGCAGCGAGGCCCTAGTTGCTGAATATAAGGCTCCCATATTGACATGAACACTGTCCAGCGCTTGACACTGCCCCCTGCGAGCCAACGCTCCATCAGCATAAGGTGGTGAAAGCTATTCCGCCACTCACTAAAAGTAGGCGGTTGGTGCTCCCTCCACAACCGAAGAATCGGCCCTTTACCCACCAGACAGGCCTTACGCAAGAGCATACGTTCCCCTGCCTTAGTAGGCCATGGGGGTGCCATCTGGTCCAGAACCACAAAGAGGCCAGTCCAGCAAATTCGCTGTTGCAGCAACCGACTAAGAAAGTCCCGAATCCTGGCCCAATAGGGTCGCACCCTCCGACAACCCCACCACATGTGCAGCAAGGTCGCCAATGGTGCAGAACAGCGAGGACAGCTACCATCCGTCTCCAGCCGGCTACGATAAGCCCGCCGCGGGGAAAAGTGAGCTCTGGTCACGCACTTAAATTGAAGCTCCCTCCAACGAGCCCCCTGTGCCAAACGGACAATTCGTTTCAAGGCCTGACCGACCAACCCCGGAGCCACCTCCTCACCCAGCTCAGCAGCCCAAGCCAACTCCACACTGTGGTAGTCCGGACGCATCCGGTAGCACTCCAGCCGGCTTTTCAACTGGGAGATGGACGGAGGACCATCCTCCCCCAACCCAAAAAATTCCAGAATCTTGGCCGAACGGTCAGCATGCAGCGCCTCCCCCTGCAGTGAGGCCACGTAATGAGAAACTTGCATGTAAGCAAAGCAATGCCGGGGCGGCAAATCATATTCCCGGCTTAGGGCCGAAAAAGATTTACAACGACCCGAGGGGTCTACCAAATGTCCCACCAGCCGTATCCCACGTGCCCACCAGTCTTGAAACACCGCCGAGTCAGACCCTGGAGGGAATTGGGTGTTCCCTCGCAAGGGCAACCAACTTGAAACAGCCCAAGGTGCCATCCAATATTTGTTAAGCTGCTGCCAAGTCCGTCGTACCGAGTCCACCAAGGCGCTCCTCCGAATCGTCTCGGGCAAGTCAACGTATCTCCCATGAAGGACCCCCAACAGAGTCCACGGAGCTACTAAGCACTCCTCCACATCCCGAGCCGTGTAATCATCCCTCTCCCCCAACCAGTCGCCCACATGTCGCGCTTGGCACGCCAAAGCATATAACTTCAGGTCGGGCAAGCCCATACCCCCATCCTTCCATTTCCCCAGAAGCCGACCCCACAGAATCCGAGCCCTCTTCCCCCCCCCATAGAAACCCCCTGAGTAAGGCTTCCACCCGTCACAGATCCCGACGGAGTAACCAGACGGGTAGAGTCTGTAACCAGTACAAAATACGGGGTAATATAACCATCTGTATCGCCGCAATCCTCCCAGACAGGGACAAAGGAAGGGACTCCCACAACTGCAACTGGGCTGTGAGAGACCGCAATATATGATCCAAATTGCACTTATATAACCTATGGGGTTGGTGGGGTAGCACGATACCCAGATAGACAAACTCCTCAGCCGCCCACCGAAGGGGGAAAGATCCACTCCAGGATCCGCGAAGGAGCCCCAAGATATCCAGTGCCTCAGATTTCTCATAATTAATGCGGAAGCCTGCCATGGCCCCATATCTCCCAAATTCCTCCAGCAATTTCGGAAGGGAGGCGGCCAGGGAAGTCACATGGACTAACAAGTCGTCCGCAAATGCCGAGATGACAAAGTCCTGCGCTCCCATTTTCACCCCCGCGATCGCCCCTGAACTCACAACAGTGCGGATCAGGGGGTCCAATGAGAGAACAAATAATAACGGAGATAGGGGGCAGCCTTGGCGTGTCCCCCTCTCCAGCGGGAAACTGTCTGAGAGCACACCGTTACACAGTATTCCCACCGTCGGCGCTGCATATAAACTCCGCACCATTCTACAGAAGGTGTCCCCGAGGCCATAACAGGGCAACAGGTCCCATAAGTATTGCCAATTCACCCTATCAAAGGCTTTCTCGGCGTCAAAGCTAACAAGCAGCGAGGGTATCTGTCTAGCATGCATCCACTCTAAGGAGGCCAAGATTTTGCGGATATTGCGAACGGCGTATCTTCCCTTGACAAAGCCCACCTGTGCTCCATGGATGAGGGTCCCCAAGACATCAGCCAGTCGGAGGGCCAGAACTTTCGCAAGAACCTTCAGATCGAAATTGAGGAGGGAAATAGGTCGATAAGAGGCGGCTAGCATCGGGTCTTTACCTGGTTTAGGAATCAAAGTAATATGGGCATGATTTTGCCCCCAGCGAAAGGCCCCCTGGTCCCTCCGCGCACCAAACACCTCCCTCAGCACTGGACTAATACGATCCCCCAGTATTTTATAGAATTCCGCACCCAACCCATCCGGACCCGGGGCCTTACAACAAGCGGCAGCAGAAATAACCAATTGTATCTCCTGGACCGTGAGGGGCTGATCCAGCACCTCCCTCTGCGTCTCAGAGAGCCGTGGCAAATTCAAGTCCCGGAGATATGCAGACAGGGTGACAGTAGAACCAGGCTCGGCTGCATACAGTGTCTGGAAGAAGCCCCGAAACACCTGGGCAATATCCCCACTCACCTTGTACACGGTTCCCTGAGCATCGCGCAGCCCCACCACCAGCGTGGAGCCCCTCCGTCCCCTTAAGCATCGAGCCAACAACTTCCCAGGCTTGTCACCATGACAATGTAACCGGTAGCGATAGTAAGTGAGGGATTTCTTGGCTTTCTGATGCAAAAGCTCGTTGAGATCCACCTGGGCCTCCCAAAGGAGCTTCTTATTCTCAACTGACGGACGCTGGGCACACCGCCTCCGAAGTTTGGTGACCTGATGTTCCAATGCAAGGATACGGTCCGCGAGAATCCGGCGCTTCCGTGCAGCATAACCTATGATGTCCCCCCGGAGGACCACTTTTCCCGTTTCCCAGATCAGTTCCGGGTCGTCCCCATGAACCATATGGTCGTTAGCAAACTCAGTCCATCTTTGCCGCAAAAACTGCCGAAATTGCACGTCATGGTAGAGCCCCAAGGGGAACCGCCATAGATGCGGCTTGGCAGGGTCAGCCCCCCAGCTCAAATCTAGCCACACCAAGGCATGGTCGGATACCTCCAGAGGCCCGATCTGAGCTCCCTCGGTGCGAGCAAACAGTTCCCGAGATACGAACAAATAATCTATACGGGCGCTGGTACCGTGCGCCCTGGATTGGTGCGTAAAATCTTTCTCAGTAGAATGCAGCAAACGCCACGGATCAACTACGTCTAGCCGTTTACAAAAACGCTGTAACAACCGAGAAGACAGCGCCCGCCCTGGCGGTCCCCCCCCTCGGGAAGTATCCAATTCAACATCCAAAACCCCGTTAAAATCTCCCCCCAAGATGAAGGGGCACTCAGGGAGCCGCTCCACCCTGGAGGCCGAGGTGTTATAAAAACCATGATCGGAGACATTGGGTCCATAAAAGGTCCCGAATGTCACCAGTTTCCCTTCCAGTTGACCATGGACCAATAGTGACCGACCCGCAGCATCCTCTAGAACAGTCTCCGCTACAAAGCAAATTTTCTTATGAACCAAGAGGGCAACCCCCCCTTTATTCCCCACGGCCGGGGATCCCCAGACCTGCCCCACCCAGGCTCTACAGAGTTTACGATGCTCTTCCACCGTCTGGTGGGTTTCTTGTAACAGGGCAACGTCACAGCCATTCCTGGCTAGGGCCTGGAGCACCTTATATCTTTTAATGGGGCTACCCAGACCGCAGACATTCCAGGTAATAACTCTCAGAGCAAAGGGGCAGTGTCAAGGCCCCACCAAAGGTAAGAAGCGAAACAGCACCGAGGGGCACCCCCAGCCTGGAGCCCCCCACGCTCTGCCACCCAGTCTAAATACGGAATAGTGGCTAGGAACCACCAGATGAGCTGCTGCAAATTAACGAAAAAGACACCCCCAGCCGGAGGCTCTTCTCCAATCAGAAATAGAATACAATATCTTCCACAGAGTCTCAAAAGAGTGCAGAGCATCCCCACCCCCTCCCTCCTATCCCTTCCCACCCTCCCAGCTCCCGTCCCCCCTCTTACGTCCCTTACCCTCCCCCACTCTCCACCCCCTCCCCCCCTCCCCCACCCACCATCCAACCCCCCCCCCCCTTACATACACTCCACCTCCTACCCATGGGAGACACTAAGGATGTGAGCAGGACCCCCCCCCCTTGTGTACGTACCCAAATGAAATACCCTAACCCAACAAAGGCTAACACTATTCCCCTCCATCTCCCCCTCCAACCCCCCACCCCCTCCCGGGCCGCTACACCCAAGAGCCGCTTACAGCGCGTCTTCCCCCAACCCCTACCCCCCAACCCCACCCAGCCATCCTCCGCACCCTTAGCCGGCAGAGAGAGAAAAAAAAAAAAAAAAAAGGGGGGGGGGGACAAGCACTAAGGGAACAAGGCCGTTCGTAGTCCCCCCTACTCTACCCCCGGAGAACCACCCAAAAACAGAGCAGCACCAACACAAATACAAACCCAAACCGGGTGGGGGGCACTCCACAGAGGCGCAAGCCCAACGAACGTGAGGGGGGGGGCAAGCGGCTCTCAGACCCGGCAAGCTCCAGGGCCCTCTGAAAAAAACCCTCCCATCAGGCCCCTTCCACCTGCAACAACGAGTCTAGGCCTCAGGGAGGAAGGGGGAGACAACATGGAGTGCGCCCCACCCACAGGAAAAACCAGCATCACCCCATCAGGCATTCAATGTCCCGTCTGGGTCCAAGGCACCTTCCCGCAATCGCATGGCTTCACTGATGGGCCAAAAGTCCAGGACGCATACCACAGTCTCCAAAACGTGAGGCCTTCCCTAAAATCTGTTCTCAAGGGTCAGGAGTAGCAAAACCGGGCCCAATCGCACACAGGCTCCGCACTCAGCCGGTCACTCTGCCTCTGGCCTGTTAAGCTGCTCCATGTACAGACTCGCCTCACCCGCGGTTTCAAAGATCCGGCGTGTCCCCTGGTGCCAGATCACCAGGCGGGCAGGGTACTGCACACTGAAGCGGACATCAGACGCAATCAACTTCTGGCAGACCGAGGCATAGCTCTTTCGACGCTGGCTCAAGGCAGTAGAATAATCCTGGGCGACACGGATGCGCATGGTATCCTTCTCCACGTAGCCTTTCTGCCGCGCGGCAGAAAATACAAAACCCTAGTGACTACATTTAAACTCATCCATAACCTGGCAACAACCTTCCTCACCAACCTAATCAACTTGCAACCTGCCAACAGAAATAGGAGAACTACCGCCATAAACAACCTCCAGGTACCAATAAGTATAAGATCAGCTAAAACAACCGCAAGCAACAAGGCATACTCCTACACTGCCCCCTCACTCTGGAACCAACTCCCGCCTGAGTTGCGCTCAATCAACGACCTGATGGCTTTCCGAAAAAAACTGAAGACATATTTATTTCAACAAGCCTACAACATATCCTGAACAACAACACTCTCCACCCAGTATCTGCTCCAACAAAATTTCATCAAATGTAAAATAATCTTATGCTCCTGAATGTAACAAGCATAAAATGTATATATGTTAATATCTCCCTCTCCCCCACCTATACATGTATGCTGTGAATATCCCTTGAATCATATTTTCCCCGTTTATTGAAAATTCCTGGCATTGGTCTGACAACCTATCAGACAACCTTTGTAAATCACGCTGTAAATTTTGAAATTTGTCAATTGATCTGACTCTCCCTGTTTACCTAATCAAACCGCTCCTGATCGCTGGAAGTAGCGGTATATAAATATATGCTAAATAAATAAATAAATAAGCAGCTCTTCTTTTTGGGGGTAGGAGAGGAACCGCGCCAGGACTACACGTGGCCGGCGGTCTGTCGCAGATTGTTTAGGCCCTATCCGGTGGGCGCGCTCCACAATAACTGGGTTATTACCTCCTGTGGTCTCGCAGAGAGAAGTCGCCAAGGCCTCCACAAATTGCCTAAGGTCTTTGTCCTGCACGGTGTCAGCTACTCCCAGGAAGCGCAGGTTGTTCCGCCTGGACCTGTTCTCCAGGTCATCCAATTTAGCCGCATGGTCCTGCGACAGTTTTTGGGTGGCCCGGAGCTCCTTCCGGAGCGTCTCCAGCTCATCCTCCGCCCGGGAAATACGCTCCTCGGTGAGTTGTACACGGGTCCCCAATGCCTCCAGTGTGGTTTGGATAGTATCCATTTTAAGATGTAAGGCATCAAACTGACCCGCTAGTGCGTCCCTGACCGCTGCCGAGACTTCCGCGGACATAGTGGGGGAGTCAGCTAATCCGCTCTGCTTCAAGGGGGAGCTCGCCATTTTGGATGGCCCGGCACCGCGCTCCTTGTCTCTTCTCCCTGCCTTTGCCGCGGAGGCCATTTCGGTACACAGAGGAGAAGCCCTTGTTGTGCTAGGCTATCAGCCCACTATGGGGCAGGAATGGGTATTCCGAACCGGTTCCAAGCCACGGTTTAAGGGTAAGGGGTCCGGAGCTCGAGCTGCACACAGCTACTCCAGCTCACCACATTACGTGGTCTTCTGTGCAACTAAATTTTAGTGAAGGGTGCCATTAATCCTATACAGGTCATATTTTGGTTTTTTTTCTCAGAAATTATTTTGTCTAAGTTGCACAGTCATTTTTTTTGTTGTATACCTTTGAACATACTATTGAAATATTATGACACCAGTTGCAGTATTTCCATTTTTTTCTCACAGGTGCCAATAATGTTGACCACAACCAGGGGAGGCCTGAGGGCGATGCAGGGCCATGTGCAGAGACTCATTGCAGGGCCTCATTTGCATATCCATGGTGTCTCATTTGCATAAATATTTGCATTACAACATCAACTGGACTTATATGGTCAGTGCTAAGACAATTTTAATGATAAAGATGGAAACTATATAATGAGAAATGTCCTGGTAGCTATAACTTCAAATCATGATGCTCAGGCCAGATTAGACTGTGTCAGAGTTGGAAAAGCCCAGAAATCAGCAATGGTGAAGATATCAGGCCACAAGAAAAAATTTAAGCTGAGATTTTCCCTTAAAGTATTTATTTATTTATTTGTATGTTTTTTTTATACCGCTATTTCAGGTAATCATAGCGGTTTACAATTATGTATGAGGCTTCCTTGAATCTGAACCGACAAAATATCTGTAATTTAAGGCCAGTCCAGAAGCATTAAGATCACACAACTTCAAACGTTAAGACTATCAATATTCTAGTACCCCCTCTCCCCGCCACCAGCACCCTACTGTTGACACCACACAGGAAACAAAATGAAAAAGTTGAGAACCATAGCAAAAGATGTATAGAGCAAATCTACAATTTTATGACCACTAACTTCCAAAACTCTCACAGCTAGGAGCCTACCTAGAAAAGGGCAGTACCATCAATATGTCTGCCAACTCTAGAAAATCCATACACCTACCAGGAATATGGAACAAGCCAGATTACTATATATCTTTATATAGAAACCCGTTGCTAACAGAATACCTGGCTTCAGTCACACATTTAGAACATACATAGACTCTCACCAAGTACAGCATAAAGGACCTCCAACTAAAAACAGAAATATGTAGACAAAATTAAACTGAAACCCCAAGAGGCCAGGCACTGCAACACCAGAGAAACAAAAAGATGTATATAAAGGTAGTACATTAATTTTAAAAAAATCCAACATATGCCAAACACTACTGTACACTGAAAATAAAATTAGTTTTTCTACCTTTGTTACCTGACCATTTTATTTTTCTGATGGAACTGGTTCCAATCTCTTTCCAGCATTCCTTTGGTCTATCTTCTCATCAACTCTTTCCATTTCTTCTGTCTTTTTTTCTTCCTTCTCTACATGTCTGATGATCATTTCCAGATTTTATTCCTCTCTCCTTTTCTTTCACCCTCCACTCTGTCACACTATTTTACCTCTCCCCTATTAGCTTTCTGTCTCCCATTCTTACCTCTCTCCAGTGCTCCTATTGCTCTCACTGTCTCTCTTCTTCCCCTGCTTCCTATACCTTCTCTGCCTTTCACATACTCCCTAGCTCCCTATTTCTATCATCTATTCTCACCCCCTCAACCTTCATCTGCCATCGTCTACCTCTGATCCCATCACCAGCTGTAGTCCTTTCCCTGTCATGCATCCCTTACTCCAGCTTATTCTTCAGTCTCTCACCCCCTGCTCAACTTCGTATTACCCTCTTTCACTATTTCCCCAGCCACATTTCTACCCTCTCCCTCCTCCATCAGAGATCCATCCCTTTTGACATCTCTCTCTCACTCTCTGGTTCTCCAAAATCATTCACATCTGGTCTCAACTTTTCACAGCCTTTCTTTCCTATTTTCTTACCTCCATCTCACACCCTCCCTCATATCTATGAATTAGTAAATTCTGTCCTCTCCAAATTCCTACTCAATTGCTTGAGTCCCCATCTCTATTCCTTGCTCTTCCTCCCATTCTGTCCACATTCCCATGCCATCACCCTATCTGATTGTGTGCTTTCTTCTATGATTATCAAATTCTTCCTTTGTAATGCCCCTCCCTCAAGTCCCTAATCTTTGGCAATAAGGAATGGGGGGGGGGGGAGCAAGGGAAGAACAGAGTCCTGCAGTGCTGATCCCATCCTTTCTCTACTCCCACCCAGCCTCGGCACTCTCTTCCCAAGTTTCTGCTTTTGCCACCTCAAATCTCTATGATTTTCTCCCTCTGCCCCCTTCCAGGCCCAGTACAATTCCAATGTCAGCCTCTTGCATTCCCAGCCACCCAGTGCAGCTCCCTTCCACTTCCAGTCCCCACCCAGTATCAGCTCCCTTTCAGTACCCGTCCCCACCGTTTACCCCCTTTCAGTACCATCCTCAGTGTCAGCTCCCTTCAGTCCTAGTATCATCCCCCCATTGACTGTCCCTCTTCCAGTCCCAGTACCATCCCCATTGTCAGTTCCCCTCCGTACCAGGCCCCCCTCCCACTGACTAGCCATTTCTAGTCCAATACCATCCCCAGTGGCAGCTACCACCAGTCCCATTCCCCCCCTCCCCCACCGTCTTAGGCCCTTTCTAGTTTCAAAGCTACTCCCAGTGTTAGCTCCCCTCAGTCCCAGTCCCCCCCTACACTGTCTAGCTTTCTTCCAGTTCCAGTACAATCCCCAATATCAGTTTCCATCAGTACTAGTATCCCCTTTCCACTGGCTAGCCCTCTTCTAGTCTCAATACCATCCCCAGTGGCAGCTCCCATCAGTCCCAGTCTCCCCGCCCCCCCCAATCAGAGCCTCAATGTTGGCTCCTTTTGAGTCCTTTCCCCCCACCTCACCTCATTAGCTGCAATCCCAGCCTGCCTCTTCTCTATCCCCCAGCATTGTTCACCTTTCACAATTGCTATAAACAGCTGCAGCAGCATATGTCTTTCTTCCCATGGTTGTGCCGCCTCAAAAGCTGTGAGACCACTACCTTTCTAAAAGCGGTAACAAGCTTTTGTTTCTTTCAAGGAACAGGAAATGCTTTCTATTGTATTTAGAAAAGCCGGACTGGCGGCTTTTGAGGTGACACATCCATGGGAAGAAAGAAACATGCTTCCGCTGCTCTTAATTGGCAGCACAGGAATATGGAGGCACAGACCCTACATCAGTGCAGCATGAGATTGGCATGGGGCCTCCTGTCACTCAGGGCCCTGTGCCAACAACTTGTTCACACATACGTAGGGCCGACCCTGACCACAACTGTATGAAACAAAAAAATCTCTCTCTCATAGCCATGGCCAGTGCAAGGAATGAAGGTGCCCTAGGTGGGTCCTTCATCCTGCAGTCCCTCTCTGGGGCCAATAGTGGCAGCAGTGGCTCTGAAATCACGACACAACACTTACCTACCATCCCACAAGGCTGCATTGTGGTTTCTCCCTTGCACAGTCCACTACATACACTCCACTCTGACACCGTCTTCCTGTTATGCAAAACTGGAAGTCAGCGTCAGAGGGGAGTGTAAATAGATTGTGCAAGAGAGAAAATGCGACACAGCCCGGAGATGGTAGGTAAGTGCTGCTTCATGGTTTCAGAGCAGTTTGCAGCCCCCAGAGAGAAGTGAAGCAGGCAGCTCTGGAGGGTTGGCGCTCTAGGTGACCGCCTTGTTCCCCTAATGGTAGCATCAGCCCTGCTCATAGCCTCTGCACCCTGCTTTTCTCCTTACATAGCCTCCCCCCCCCCCAGCCTTCAGTCTCTCTCTCTTTATGGCCCTCCCCAGCCTTCATCCACAGCAGCCCCACTGTAGTTTCACCGGTCCACTTTCTCACTCACCATTCCTTTGTTTAGTGCTGCAGTGAAAATGCCATGCTTCTTTCTTCCAAACCAGAATCGGATTTCTGCAAGGAGCTTGGGCCACATAATGAAGGAAATTCAAATTGATCTTGTAGTTTCAAGTCTTGCAAGATTAGCTGAACTTTCTCCATCACATGACTTTAGCTGCTTGCAGAGAGCCAATCATGGTGGGGAGGTCAGCAGCATGGCATTTCATTGCAGCACCAGTGCACACCAAAACCTTCAGAGGCATGAGATCCCAGGTACCAGGGTGCAATTTCTAGGCACTAGGGTCGGCACAAGGAGATGAGACGGTCTAGGCGAACTCCATCCCTTGTGCCCCTGGCTGCCTGCCGCTGTCACTCCTCACCAGGTCCTACAGCAGCAGCAACAGATTAAAGCAGCCCCCCAGTGCTTACTTGCAAACTTTGGCACCAAGGGGCTGTCTGCTTCCACCCCCTGCTTCCTGTTTGCATGGGAGCAAAGCTTCTGCCCCCATGCAAACAGGGAGTCAGCCATCAGTGGGGTGGAACAGACAGCCCCATGGCGCCAAAGTTTGCAGGTAAGCACGGGGGGGGGGGGGGGGGCTGCTTCAATCCATTGATGACGCTTTAGG
The DNA here is from genome assembly GCA_033557465.1 of Ichthyophis bannanicus. Classification (NCBI taxonomy): domain Eukaryota; kingdom Metazoa; phylum Chordata; class Amphibia; order Gymnophiona; family Ichthyophiidae; genus Ichthyophis; species Ichthyophis bannanicus. The sequence continues at coordinate 673,703,879 of CM066032.1, read as the reverse complement.
TCCCGATGAGGGCCCTGACTGCTGGGATTCTACGTACTTGCCTAGTCCCGGACAAAGGAAAAGTAGAGGGATTGTTGGTGTTTGCTTCCTTTTTAGCCTGGAAAAAAAATTGATGGAATTGCTGAAGTCCTAGAGTCCATGGTGGTTTGAAGCCCAGTAGGGTAAAGGATCAGAAGTGTATTCTTTCACCAAAGTTGGAAAGGCCTGGAGAGAAGAAGTGCCAGGTTGGGAAGTGTGATCTCCAGTAACAAGCAGGAATGAGTCTTCACATATGGGTACGTCGGTACCGACGGAGTCTGCGCGGGAACGCTTCCCAGCGTCCAATCAGAAAGCTTTTGGAAGCATCCCAACACGCCTGTGTGCTGCCTTCCAGGCTTCCCAACTGCCTCTCCTCAGTTTTCGTTTTTCCGCGGAGCCGACAGGACATTCTCCTGTCACCGCAGAAAATTCTTCTTTTATTTTTTAGTTTTCTTGTGGTCGCGGCTGCCTTCCCCGACGCCACCAGTACCGCCGGTGTTTCTTTTTTCTTTTCTTGTAAAATATTTTCCCTTTAAGGAATATATTTTTCTTTTTTAGTGTCTCATGGTTCTCAGGCCTTCTAGTCCTCTCCATTTTTCCTCATGGAACCGCCAGCCTCTTTCCCCAGGAAATGTACAAACTGTGGCAGTACAACTTTATTTTTAGACACTCACAATTGGTGTCTAACCTGCTTGGGTCCCGACCATTTTCCTCCGGAGCCCTTGGGCACCAGTATGGTGAGAAGAAGTTTTCAACATCAAGTTCCCCTCGACACACGGTCCCCCTCTAACTTCAGGGCACCGACCATATCTTCTTCTACATAGGATCAGGTAACCCAAAAACAGTCTGTTAAGACTAGCCAATCCTCGAGTGGCAGTTCTCATGCACAGCATAGAGATGCCTCCGGCCTTACCCTCGAGAATCCACTGGCTTCAAAACCCCGGTGGGAGTCTTCGGCCTCCAAAGCCTGTGTGGGGTTTCAGGTTGTTCCTGAGGTTCACCCCTCACAGAACATACCTGAGCCATATCCGGTGGTGGCATCCGCTTCGAGCGGTACCGATACCCCGGCATCGGCACTGGTGTTGGATGAATTATTCCTCACCAAGAATCGTCATCTGGCGTCCTTGGTACCTACGGGCCCGGTGGATATGCTTCAGATCGACTTTACAGTATCGGTATCGACACCGATACTAGTACCGACATCGGTACCCTCCAGACGTGCATCGATAGACTCGCTTCCTTCGATGCCGAGTCTGGAATCTATCTCCAGTCTGGAGGACAGGGTACCGACTCGCCTTGGTACTGACTCCCGTCGGTACCGAAGGCTCGGTTCCGATACTTCGGATCCGCAACTCTCGGTTCCTCCGATACCGTTAGAGTTGCCACCGGCTGGTCTTCTTCCACCGGTATCAGATAGATACGGTACCGAGATTGGTACCGATATCCACAGTACCATTACGGTCGGTACCTTCCATGCTTCTCTCGTCAGGCTCGCTTCCCTCGATGCCGAGTCTGGAATCGATCCCTAGCATGGATGATCTGTTACCGACTCTCACTGGTTCTGACCTGCAATACCAGCAACCACCATCTAAGGATCCCATACTGCACCATTCAGGATCTTCTATTCCTATATACTGGAATAGATCCCTCGGTGCCAACGCTAGTTCTTCATCAGATCTAGCCTATCCAAGGGAAGTTCCCTCTGGGGATCCTTCTTTCCAGACTTTCCTCCTGGATATGGCAAAATCACTTGCCATTCCTATTCCTGGACAAGATCCTATACAAGGGAATACAGAATACCTCTCTGTTCCTAGCGAAGCAAAGGAGAATATAATGCTTCCTTTGCATCATTCTTTGCAGGATCTCCTTCTACGAATGTGGGAAGCTCCTTTAAAGGTACCCCCACTTTCCAGAGCAACTGATCTCCTATATCAGGTGCCCCCCTCTCCAGGGTTTCAAAGGACTCAACTTCCTCATCATTCCATTGTAGTGGAATCAGCATTGAGGCGAGTGAAGAGTAATAAAAAGCACTCTTCTTGTCCGCCAGGTCGTGAGTCTAAGACACTAGATGCCTTTGGATGTCAAACCTTCCAGACATCCATGCTTTCAGCAATAATTCTCTCATATATTTTGTATATGGGTTTATCTCTTGAGGAGGTCACAAGAAAATTACATATTTTGACTCCTTTTCTTCAAGAGCCCAAACAAGCAGACTATTCCTTACTGGTTAGTCATGCTCATAATATCTCTAGGTTTCTTACTCATGCTTCCCTAGACTCCTTTGAGTCTGTTAGCAGGACTTCTGCTATAGCTATAGGGGCACGACGTAGAGCCTGGCTCCAAGCTTCAGACTTGGACAAATGGGCACAAGACAGACTGGGAAATACTCCTTGCACTGGAGAAAATCTCTTCAACAAGGAGTCTTTACTCCAGGTTACTCAGTTATCCACTGACTTTCCTGTTTCCAGAGGCTATTCTACGCCGCCTTCTTTCCCAGTAGGTAGGAAATGTCCTACCAAACTTTCTTCCCCTAGGGGGAGAAGGTTTTGTCCATCATCTGCCCATCATACAGATGTTCCCAAACAGGGGAAACATCGCCCTGGTCTGAAGAATCTACAAACTCAACAGGGTCAACAAACCCAGCAGTCGCAGGGTTTCAAATAGATCATTGTCCCTCTTGGTTGCTGGTTAGGGTAGCAGTCTGCTTCTTTTCACTTGCAGTATCTGCACTAATTTATCCTAACCTACCTAGATATCTCTTCATGAGACATCTTTTCTCTAAGAGTCTTTATGATAATCATGCCCATACTTAACAGATTTCCTCTTCCTCTTGGAGGAAAGAGAGGTAACAACTATCAATAGACAGTTGTTTTCCCTGTATTGGCATGTATCATCTCACCTGTCGGAGACTTCCTCCATAATTGGTCTCTTACAACTCTGTCTTACCTCCCTCTTACTACAACATTTAGTTTGTAAGAGTGACTTTTTTACACAGGTAAGCCCTTATGGTCCTCTACCTGTTCTACCGGGGGATTCTCCCTTCTGGAGTTGTCTTCCCCCTTGTCGCCTTAGGGCAGCTCCTCAGACAATAGGAAGTCCTACCATGTCTGTTTCTTTTTTCCAAAAAAAAAAAAAGGGGGAGGGAAAAGAAATTCTCCATGCTGCCCTGAGAGTTACTGCAAATGCAGCATTTCCTAGTGGTTAAACCATTGGTTTTGTTCACTACATAACCAGGGTTTCCCCTCCACTAGCAATCCTCCTAGCCTCAGTGCTAAGTCCCAAACAGGGTATCAACTTCGTTTGGGAAACCCTATTATCACAGTTTGGTTGGTTAACTTCTATTCTTCGCCCCTTGCCCTTGGCAGAATAGCTGGTTACCTGCTGGCTTTCCACAGCCAGTTTTTCTTCTGACCAACCTGCAGCATGCTATCTGCAACTCTACTAGAGTAGCTTTGCACTATGGACCCTTGCTAGAGAGCATTAGTATCTTGCCTAGCAGATAACCCCAGATGGTTAAAAGGGGTTTCCCCAGTCATGTTTCATGCCTGGCAGGTATTCTCTACCTTTTCCATCTTATCTTAAAAATCTCTTGAGGCATAAGCCTCAGGCCTTTCAATACGTGAAAGCCTAAAGAAGGGCCAATTCCCTGGCTTGGCCCATATCGCCTGGGGTCTCCCGTCAGAGATAAATTCTTCACTGGCAGCTAGAGGATACCTAATACCCATCTTGCCCTCATAGGCAGATCACTAGGGTATCTTCCTCCAGAGGCCTCCTCTATCCAATCTCCATACTACAGTTTTGGAGATATCTGGACTTCCTGTCTGCAGACTGCCGTTATCCTCTGCCATTTTCATGTAGGCCATCCTGGTTACTCAAGAGCTCAAATTCTGCAAAGAATTAAGCCGCCTTTTTGTCAGGGACACGTTTCCTCTGACTATGCCAGTCATAACCAGGAGAAGAGGATTTTTTCAATTTTATCTATTCAAGCAGGTATCAACCTTCTTGCTATTAGATAAATCTTTCTCTCTCCCTATAAGGCGGGGGGGGGGGGGGTTCTCTGGACAGCTCTCCATCCATATACCTGGAGACATGTCTCTATCTGCCTGCCTATTCATCTAGGTGTGTGTGTGTGTATATATATATATATTGATTTATATCTCTTTATAGATATATGCATATATACCCTATACATACATACATACATACATACATATAATGAGATATTTTTAGATAGATCTGTATCCATCTACTTATCTGTCAGGATCAGATATCCTGACATTCCTTATGATCCTGACAGATGGGCACTAACCCTATCAATGCTGTACCAGCATACCTAGGGGACTACACCTAGAACCACTCCTGTGGTAATTAACCTTTTCAGGTTAGGTACTCCTGAAGCTCTCCATGTACCTTTCTTTCCTAATTGACCCCATTTAGGAAAGACATTGCGGAGCTTCCGTTGCTCTAAAGCTTAGCGCTCCTGAGTCTGTCCTTACCTTTTTATCAGATACAAGGGTTTCCATACCCTTTCTTCCCTACATGGACTGATTCCAACCCCAGTCCAGTTGGGTCAGACTAAATTTTTCTCTTGGCCCTAAATTTGTACTGTTTTTGGACCAAAGCAGCTTAAGCTTTCCTTAATAGTACCTTCTGCGTCTCCGCTGAAGCTCTACCTCTCATACTACCCCAGTTTTCCCCTGGGGCTATTTTCTCACCCTAAAGGGTTCTGACCTCCACTTGTTTTTGTTCTACTTTATTACCTCTACTTCTCAGTGAGGTACCCCTTGAGCACATTCACTGGCTCTTCTATCAGATCCATATGTAGCTCGGTGCACTTGTGCAATGCCAACAAGGGAGGCCCAGATTACAATATTTTATTACTAAATGCCCTTGATACAGGGTCTTCCCCTTTTGAAGCCCTGCTCTAGCCAGCTGTTCCACAGCTCTTTTCTGTATTCAACTCCTACCCTCCATCCCCAGGATGCCTGAGGTCCTGAGGAATAGCATGGCTCGTTCTAGACTTGCAACATGCTAGGACTCCCTCTGGGCATCTCAGCTTGGGAGTCCCCATATGTGAAGACTCATTCCTGCTTGTTCCTGGAGATAGCACAGTTACTTACCTGTAACAGGTGATCTCTGGGAACAGCAGAAATAAGTCTTCACAACCCACCCACCTCCCCTAAGAGTTGCATTTCTCTATCTCTATCTTTCCCTTCCTTGCTCTCTTTCTCTCTTTCTTTGTCTCAGCTTAAAACTTAACTGAGGAGAGGCAGTTTGGAAGGCGGGAAGGCAGCATGCAGGCGTGTTGGGATGCTTCCAAAAGCTTTCTGATTGGACACTGGGAAGCGTTCCCACGCAGACTCCGTCGGTATCGACATACCCATATGTGAAGACTTATTCCTGCTGTTCCCAGAGATCACCTGTTACAGGTAAGTAACTGTGCTTTACATGCCAGGTGGGAAGTTCCTGAATGCAAAGAGAGACACCACTTGGGAGATTATCTATTCGGAATCCTGTTGGAATTCACAGAAGCTAGAGATGAGACAGAGATACTTTTACTATGAAGTATTTTACAAGTCGAAGGCATGGCATGTTTCTGCCTTTGAAGAGGAGCAGGATTGCCTGACAGAAGAAACAAGATTATGAGGTGGAAAAATCTTCCCCCCACACTTCAAGACCGACATATGGAAGGAAAGGACTGGCCTCCCCTTTTTTAAACTGCAGCCCTTGGAAACTGCCTACAAGAAAAGGAACCCAGTAGTCCAGCTACATGTAAGTCCAGGGGCCCATTTATAAGTTTTTGCATTTGTCATACCTTAACTAATAAAAGTGTAGTAAGGGCAAAACCTGTGCAGTAAATGCAGGAGGCGTGCCCAACATCTGTCCAGCATTTACCACACAGGGCAGAAACCGCTGTATGCATCAGCAGATACTGAGAGTGCACCCATGAATGTAACACAGGATCTGATGTTGCCTCAACACCCCCCCCCCCCCCCCAAAAAAAAAAAACCAAATGTGGCAACTGGTGATGACAGCAGTACCAACCTACCCCCTCCCCCGATCCCAATGCCAGATCTCAGAGACCCCAGCCCCCTGTTCAAATCCCCTCTTCCCATAGTAAGCCCCCAATCTGATACCTCCCCTCCCCCAATCTGGTCAAATTCCAACCTTTCCCCCTAGCTTCCATCCCCCCAATACTAAGAAATTATCCCAGCTATTTGATGGATGGAGCAGGAGTTATCCCCCTTCACTCCTACCCCATTGCTGCCCAGGTTCAAAATGGCAGTCCTATCCCTATTGATAATCTTGCGGTACTGCTGTTAGAGGCCGTGGCAGCACCATGAGATTACCGCTCGCTATCAAATCTGCCATTTTGAACCCAGGCAGCAACAGGGAAGGAGCAAAAGGAGATTGCTCCAGCCCTATCCACCAGATATCAGAGATAATTTCTTGGTAGGTGCCAGGGGAGTTGGAATTTAACTTGAGGGGTGTGAATGCGTTGGGGATCAAGAATGTTATGGGGAGGGGGCAGATTGGATGGGAGGGGGAAGAGTACTGTTGTTGCCACAATTTTTAGGCAAGTTTTGCTTAAGTGATAGCACCTATTGGAGAGGTTCCATCTACCTACACACAAACATGCACGCACACACACACACACACACACTACACACAAAACAATGCAACGTAACACATAAGAACTGATATACTGGGTCAGGCCAAAAGTTCATGAAGTCCAATGTCCTATTTCCAACAGTGGAGTATCTAGGTCTCAAGTACCTTACATATCCCAAAAGATGACAGTTCTATGCTTATCACTAGGGATAAGCAGTTGTTCTCTCTTGGGCTACCTTAATAAGAGTTTATGGACTTTTCCTCCAGGAATTTGTCCAAACCTTTTTTTAAACCTAGCTACACTACTTGCTTTTACCACATTTCCCAACAATGAGTTCCAAAGCTTAAATATACAGTATGTTAGGAGAAAATATTTTTTCTTTCATCTGTTATACTACTTTGTAGCTTCATGGCATATCCCCTAGTCCTTTTATTTTTTGAAAGAGTAAACAATAGATTCACATCTACCCTTTCTACTCCAGTCGGGATTCTATAGAACTCTATCATATCTCCTTTCAGTCATCTCTTCTCCAAGCTATAGAGCCCTAAACCATTTAGCCTTGCCTCACAGCAGACTTATTCCATCCCCTTTATCATTTTGGTTGCCCTTCTCGAATGCTGCTGTATCTTTTTTGAGATGTGGGGACCAGAATTGTACACAATGCTTAAGGTGTGAATGCACAATGGTGTGATACAGAAGCATTATATTCTTTGTTTTATTCTTTATTACTTTTCTAATGTTGTTTGCTTTTTTTGGGCTGCCACCGCTGCACAGATTTCAATGTACTGTCTATGATCATACCCAGATCCTTTTCTGGGTGGCAACTCCAAATGTGGAACCTAGAATTGTGCATCTATAGTTTGGGTTATTCTTCCCTATATGCATCATTTTGCACTTGTCCACAATAAATTTCATATGCCACTTGGATGCCCAGTCTCACAAGGCCCTACGACAGTTTCTCACAATCCACACACAATTTAACAACTTTGAATAATTTGGTGTTAATTGCAAATTTAATCACCTTGCCTCTTGGCCCCACTTCCAGATCAGTTAAAAAGCACCAGGCCAGGGCAGATCCCTGGGATACTCCACTATTCACCTTCCTCCATTTAGAAAGTTGACCATTATTTATTGTCCTCCTTTTTCTCTCTTTCAACCAGTTTCTAATCCACAATAGGACATTGCCTCCTATGCCATGAATTTTTAATTTCCTCAGGAGTCTCTGATGTGAGACTTTGTCAAATGCTTTCTGAAAGTCTAAATACAATATATAAACTGGCTCATCTTTATATACATGTTTATTCCTGGCTTCAAAGAAATGGATTTTGCTTGGCCCCATTAAACCATTGTCTGTCCCTATGTCTAGTAATTTTGTTCTTAATAATGGTTTCCACCATTCTGCCTGGCCACTGACGTTAGGCTTACCTTCTGTAGTTTCCTGGATCAACCCTGGAACCCTTTTTAAAAGGTGACATTTTACTTACTAGATAATGTCCTTTCCTTGAGACCTGCTAGACCAGTCAAGACAAGTGGGTTGTGTTCTCCTACCAGAAGATTGGTGGAGACAAAGAACCCATGAAAAGCCCAGGTTTCAATGGCATCACTCCCATGCCTCTATCCACCTCAGCATTCACCCCAAAGCATATAGGAGAACATGGCAAGCCTTACACAACCTCAACGTGGGCAACAATGAATAATCAAATAGTATAGAACTATATGCAGGAAAGCATAAAAGAGAAGGCTGGCTGTAGAATATGGACCTGTGGAGCCAACAATATAAATCATAATAGATCCAAGGGTACCACCTCAGAAGAAAAGAGCAAACACAGTTCCAGGGGATAGGCCCTGGATGGGTCTAGCAGGACTCAAGTAAAGGATATTAACTGGTAAGTAAAATGTCACCTTCCATATTGTCCTGCTAGACCAGTCCAGACAAGTGGAATGTATCAAAGCTACAACTCCACTGGGCAGGAAGAAGACAGCAGCTTGCCAAACCCTTGAGCCAAGGGCCATGTCCATGCAAGCGTGGACATACAAGCAGAAATGGTTCACAAAAGTGGAAAGTGATGCCCACATTGCTACCTGACAGATGTCTGCAGGGACTACTGAGCTCCACGCTGCCCATGAGAACACTTGTGCTCGGCTAGAATGAGAGCACAAACCTTCCAGAACCCACCGGTTCCACAACAGATCCGCCGAGGCAATGGCCTCCTTAAGCCAGCGTCCCTATACAGACTTAGCCGCCACATCACCTTAGGCAGGCCAGCAAACAGCATAAAAAGAAGGCCTAATTTAAGAAAAGAATTTGTAACCTCCAAGAACCATAAAGGCACCCTCCAGACAAACACATGATGAAGATTCTTACCATTCCCCTGAAACTATTCTTTAGAGAAAGAAGGCAGGCAAACCACTTGGTTCACATGAAAGGGAGAAATCACTTCAGGGAAGAAGGAAGGCACAGGCCGAACGAAAACAGCCTCCTCAGAAAAAGATAGGTAAGGATCTTGGCAAGACAGAGTCAGCAGCTCAGAATCCTCCTTGCTGAACAAATCGCAACCAAGAAGATCATCTTGAGTGTTAAATCCTTCAGAGTAGCAAGTTTCAACGACTCAAGGGGCCCCAAGCATCAGGCACAGATACCAGGAAGGGACCACAGACTGGAGGGGAAGACGCAGACACCACACACCCTGAAGAAGGCGCAAAACATCTGGGTGTAAGGCTGGAGACTTACTAGCCAATAGACCTCTGAAACAGGCCAAAAGCTGCCACCTGAAACTTCTGGGAGCTAAGAAAAAAGGCCATTCTCCAAACTGTCCTGCAGAAAAGGCCAACAGCGATGGCACCTTGGCCACCTCAGGAGCCAGCTGCCATATGCCACACAGCAGTCAAGGCACCAGACCTGCACTTATGCTAAACTGGTAGACCCCCTCTGGGCTCTGAGCAAAGTGGAAAACCACTGCCGGAGAGTAACCCGTATGCGCCAACAGTCTCTTTACAGGAGCCAAACTGTAAGCGAGAAGGGAGCTGGGTCCTCCAGGAAATGCGGCCCCCAACACAATAAGCCCCTGACACAATAGGCCCCAAAACAGAGGCAAACAAAGAGGTGGCACTTGCAGGAGCCACATTAGGTCTCTATGTAACGCTCTCTTTGGCCAACCTGGCACCGCTAGAATCATCCTCCTTTGGTAGCGCTCCACATGCCGAATCACAAGTCCCACCAGGGGCCACTGAGGAAACATATTCAGCAAGGTCAAGGTTGAGCCAGGTTGCCGACATCCTCAGACCCTGTCTCAATGCGATGACAAACGGCACACTTTGGCATTGGAGTGGGTCACCATCAGATCCCTCTCAGAGTGACCCCAGCAGTGCAGAAAACAACTGAAATATCCCCCGACTGAATTCCCACTCTCCTGGAACCAGAATGCTGGCTGAGAAAATCCATTTCCACAGCATCAACCCCGGCAATGTGCAGAGCAGACAAATTAGGAGGTTTTTCGCCACCCAGGCAAACAGGAGGGCCATCTCCAGGGCTACTCTGGCACCCTTCATGCCCCATTACAACTGACATAAGCCACCACAGTGGCGTTGTCTGAGAACACTCAAACCGCCTGGCTCTCAACCGGGAGCTGGAAATGCAGAAGAGCCAACCTGATGGCCCTCACCTGAAGGCAGTTGATGGAACTGCAGGGAGGTGGTGTGCTCTAGCGGCCCTGGGCTATTTGGCCTTGACAATGAGCTCCTCAGCTGAGAGACTGACATTAGTCGTCAGAAGGACCCATGAACAATCGTCTAGCAGCACGCCCTTCCTGAGAAGACTGGGCTACTTCCACCACCACAGGCTGGTCATCACCATTATTGGTAATGGAAGCCAGAACTTGAACCGCTGAAAACTCAGGGACTACCGGGTCAGTAAGGACTGTTGGGGCAATCGCATATGAGCACGTGCCTATGGCACCATCTCGATTGTTGCTGCCATCAATCTGAGGAGCTGAAGATCCTGGATGCTGGGAGTCTGCTGCAAACAGAACGCCACTAGGGAATCTAACAGTCTTTGCCTTTCTCCTCTAGCAGGAAGACTCTGCACACTCAAGTATTGAAACATACTCCCAGAAACTCCAGGGACTGGGAATGCAACAACTGGCTCTTTCCCCAACTGATCACCCAGCTGAGGCTCATCAGAAAGGACACCACTCGGGGAGCTACCCAAGACACCTCTGAAAGAGAATGGGCTTGGATGAGCCAGTAGCCAGATACGGGTGCACACAAATCCTTTGGCACCATAGTGCCGCAGCCACCACCACGACTTTGGAGAATGTCTTTAGGGCAGTGGAGAGTCCAAATGGAAGGGCAGTGATCTGAAGGGGAGAACCAAGCATGACAAAACAGATACTATGCTGATCTCCTGGATTAGGATATGAAAATATGCCTCGGCCAAATCCACAAATGCCAGGAACTCCCCTTGGTACATCACTTGAATCATGGATCACAAAGTTTCATCCAGAAGTGCATGAGCACAAGCACTCATTGACACACTTGAAGTCCAGAATGGGCCAGAATGTTCCTTCGGCACCATGAAGCAGATGGAATACCTGCTCTTGCTATGATCGTCCAGGGAAACTGGCACCACTGCCTTCAGGAGAGGCAATTTGTTCAAGATGATCCACACAGTGGCCTTGCTGTTCACAGACCCACCAGGGGGAAAGACGAAAGTGACTGGGATCGACTCTGCATTCCAGGACATAGTCATACTGAATGGGGACTAGCACCCAGAAATCCTTGATGGCCCGGACCCATTGCTGACAAAAAGAGGCAAAGTCTGCCCCAACTGGAGGAACCAGGGAATAGGCCCCCAAAACTGATTGCGCAACCTGGGAGAGTCTTCCTCTGGAAGGGAACAGGTCCCTGGGCCCAAGCGCTCCATAAAAGGACTGAGAACAAGCCTTAAGTCCATAAGTAGACAGGAACAAAGGCTTTCCAGGCCATTAGTGATGGAAGTCTGAGCTCCCCAGGGGTCCAGGCAGCACACCCATGAGGTGCAGATGGAGGCTGATGGAAAAGGGGCCCCTGCCCGCTTGACAGGTCCCTTTGACTTGTCCTCTGGAAGGCAGAAAGATTTTGTTTCACCCAGATCCTTCACCAGCTTCTCCAAATTGGACCCAACAGAAGCTTCACTCTAAGGCCAAATGGGCAATCGGGCTCTGGAAGATGAGACAACTGCATTGTGTCAGAGCCAAGCCAACACCATGTCACCATTGACAGGGTTCAGGCCCTGGCCGCTAGATGTATAAATCATCAGAAAGGAAGGCCATAGCCTTCAAAAGAGGGGTAGAATCATCTGGCGGAAGAGACTGAATCCACTGGAACAGGGTTCAAGACGACAGGCCTGCACATACCGCCAACAGAAGAATAGCAGCCGCCGCAGCTAACTGGTTCTTCAACATGAATCCACTTTTCATTCCAGAGTACTCTTTACGGCCGATCTGCCTTCCACAGGAATGATGGTCCATCTGGTAACCACTGTGACCTTGGAAATCTCAAACCACATAACACTATCCTTCTCCAGTAAAGTGTGCATCTTCTTATACACTCTTAAGCCCTTAGGTGAGGAGTCAAGGGAATCCCACTCCAGTCTTTTGCACTGTCACATATATGATTGTCTCCCAGTTGGTGAGTGGTCTTATTGTGTGCACGAGGTGCAAGGAGCTCTTTGCCCTCAGGGAATGAGCCCAATCTCTTGAAGCTAGAGTAGCAGACTTGGACATAAGGAAGACAGAGAGGTATACAGACAAGACCTACATGGATGTAGTACTGAAGTCCCCACCTCCAATCTGGCAGCCTCCCTGTTGCCATGGAGGAGAGACATCACATGACAGGAGAGCATCACCCAGGTGTGGCAGGAAGTGATCCCTTCTAGGACATGTCCTCCAGGTGATGTAAAACCCTCATATACCAAGGTTTCTTCAGGGCCATGTGCCCCTGAGGAAAGGATTAGGACAGCTGTTATGGTTGGTGATTCAGTTATTAGGCATTTAGATAGCTGGGTGGCTGATCAATGTGAAGATCACCTGGTAACATGCCTGCCTGGGACAAAGGTAGCAGACCTCACACACCACCTAGACAAGGTTTTAGGTAGCAGTGGGGAGGAGTCTGCTGTCTTGGTACATGTCGGTACCAATGACAGAGGAAAGTGTGGGAGGGAGTTTCTGGAGGCCAAATTTAAAATTTTAGATAGAAAGTTGAAATCCAGAATTTCCAGGGTAACATTCTCTGAAATGCTTCCCATTCCACATGCAGGACCCAAAAGGCAGGCAGAGCTCTGGAGTCTCAATGTGTGGATGAGACAATGGTGTAAGGAAGAGGGTTTTGGATTTGTTAGGAATTGGGGAATATTCTGGGGAAAGGAGAGGCTTTTCCGAAGGGATGGGCTTCAGCTTAACTGGGATAGAACCTGGCTGCTGGCATTAACCTTTAAAAAGGAGATAGAGCAGCTTTTAAACTAGATAATAGGGGAAAGCCGACAATCACCAAAGAGTGCATGGTTTGGAAGGATGTATCCTTGAAGGATACTAGCAAAAGAGGGAAGTTAGGAAATCCCAACAGAGAGGTTCCAATAGAGATAAAAGTAACCCAGATACCCTTAAGTACAGATCCAGACAGAGCTGAAAGATTCCAAATTACCCCTATCTACTGATAACTAAATTAATATGAATAAAATACAACCTCTAAAATGCCTGTATGCAAATGTTTGAAGTCTAAAAAATAAGATGGGAGAGTTAGAATATATAGCACTAAAATGAGAGGTTAGATATGAATGGTATCTCAGAGACCTGGTGGAAGGAGGACAACCAGTGGGACACCGTGATACCTGGGAACAAAATATATCGCAATGATAGAGAAGATCAAATTGGCAGAGAGGTTGTGCTCTATGTTAGAGAGGGCATTGAGTCAAAGGATTAAAGTATTGCAGGAAACAAAATACACTGTAGCAGCTCTATGGATAGAAATTCCATGTAAAAAGGGGAAGGCAATGGCGGGGGGGGGGGGGGGGTACTACCATTCACCTGGCCAGAATGAACACATGGATGATGAAATGCCAAAAATCAGGGATGCTAACAAAAATTACAATACAGTAATAATAATGTGTGATTTCAATTATCCCAGTATCAACTGGGTCAGTGTCACGGCAGGATATGCTATGGAGATAAAGTTTCTTGATGAAATAAATGACTGCTTCTTGAAGCAGCTGATTCATGAACCGACAAAAAGGGAAACTATTTTGGACCTACTCCTTAGTGGAACATAGGTTCTCCAGGACCAAGCAGGAAGTCAGTCCTCACTTATGGGTGTCATCGACGCCGATGAAGCCCCAGCGGAGCATTTCCCCAGCTTTCCATGAAAGCCTTTGGGAATGCTGGCACGCATGCGCGGTTCCCTTCCCGCCTAAAGGTGCCATCTTACCTCAGTCTCTTTTATTCCGTGAAGCCCATCGGACGTGTGTCCTTTTTTTCCCGGAAAAGAGAAGTTTTTTCTTGGCGTTATTTCGCTTTTTTCCTCGGATTCGACGTCGGTTCCCCTCCCGCCGGGTTCAGTACACCGGTATCGAATCCCTTTTTTCCTTTTTCGGTTTTTGCCCTTAGGTGGCTAGGCGCTCGCGCCAAATCTTTTTCTTTTTCCCTGGAAGGCCGGTCCTTTGACCTCGCGGGACCCTTTTCTCCCCGATGGCTTCCAGCGGTTTCAAGAAGTGTGATCGGTGTAAGAAGATAATGTCTCTCACCGACACACACGACTGCTGCCTTCGGTGCCTTGGCCCGGACCACGATTCTAAAACGTGTGGGCCATGTGGAAAGATGTCTTCCAAGGCCCTCCGAAGTCGTCAGCAACAAAGTGAAAGGCTTTTCTCGGACTCGGCCTCTGCCCGGGCCCGGACCTCGTCTGAGGCCTCGACATCTCGGGATTCCGATCCCGAGAGGCGTCGGAGCTCCTCGGACAGGGGGTCCCCCGACCAGGAACGTAAGAGGAAGAAGCAGCTCGCGAGGGCGGCGTCGGAGGAGGTCCCTGAGCCCTCTAGGGCCAGGTCTCAGACCCCCGACCGGGCCCGTGGACCAGGAGAAGCCAACTAAAGTTCCTCGCATGGAGCCGGAGTCTGCTGGACATGTAAGTCCTGTTGTCCTCGTGGACTCGCCTCCCCGAGTACCGACGTCGGGCCCGGCGCTGCCGGAGCCCGAGTCGGGGGCTGCTGCGTCACCTGAGCTGAGTCTCAGGTTGACAGCCTTGGAAAGCAGTATGTCTGCCTTCATGGTTCAGCAGCGGGCGCTGATGGTCAGCCTGTCTGGCGCATCTGCCCTGACCACCGGGACATCGACTTCGAAGTCGACCCCGGAGACTGAGCCGATACTCGAGTCCCTTGCGGCTCGAAGTCGTCCTCGGTCGAAGTCTCCCTCGACCTCCCTTCGGGACCGAGGGTCTCGACGCCGGTGCCGGTGCCTAGAAGCCCCGCGGGGTCGGACCTCGACTCGACATTGGACGAGTCTGCTTGGGAGACCGAAGAAGAGGAGTCTCCTGACACCTTCAAGACTCGGTGTGTCCCTTCGGACTCGCCAGAGTCTGAACCCCGGAATAGATCCCCTCCGGAGGATACTAGGTTCTCGGAGTTTATCCGGGATATGGCCGCTGCCCTGGCTATCCCGGCTGCCCCGAGGAGGAGCCTCGAGCTGAGGAGCTCAATGCTCTGCAATATGAATCTCCTCCGAAGGAGGCCTTTACTGTCCCGGTTCCTCCGATGCTGGAACGGCTCCTCTTCCGGATGTGGGAGGAACTGGCCTCGGCGCCGGTTTTGAGCAAGCGAGTCGATTCCATCTATC
The DNA here is from genome assembly GCA_033557465.1 of Ichthyophis bannanicus. NCBI lineage: Eukaryota > Metazoa > Chordata > Amphibia > Gymnophiona > Ichthyophiidae > Ichthyophis > Ichthyophis bannanicus. Next base: position 673,688,387 of record CM066032.1, on the reverse strand, counting down.
GGCTCCGGAGGAGTCCTGGCTTCCAGAAAGCACAGCTACCTCACCATTCCATGGTTGTGGAATCGGCCATGCATCGTCTGAAGAGTCAGAAGATGCACTCCGCGGTACCTCCTGGTAGGGAAGCCCGAAGCCTTGATGGTGTCGGTAGAAAGTGCTTTCAGGGCTCTATGCTTGCTTGCCGTGTCCAGACTTACCAGCTGTACATGGGCATGTATTTACGGGACCTGGCCAAGGAGTTGGCCAGTTTCTCTGCTGGTCTCTCCGGGGAGCCCTTGCAGAGTTTTAAGTCCTTGTCTTCGCGGATCCGGGAATGCTCTAAGTTCATGTCCCGCGCCGCCTACGATGGCTTCGAGGCTTCGGCCCGAGTAGCGGCAGCCGGCATCGCGGCCCGACGCCAGACATGGCTGCAGTCATCGGACCTCGAGCCATGGGTTCAGGACAAGTTGGTCGATGTCCCTTGCCAAGGTGAAAACCTTTTTGGCAAGCCTGTGGCCGAGAAGGCTGCTCAGCTCGAGACCGAGCACCTCACACGGACAAGGCTGTCAAGGAAGACCTCTGCCCCTTCTCATAAAAAGAAGGGCTCGGGTAAAAAGCCCTTTTATCCGAGGAAGGGCACTGCCTACAAACAGTACCCACAATATCCGGCTGCCCAAGCTGCCCCCCAGGGTCAGCAAGCCAAGGGCCAGGGTAATGGGCCCCGTAGGCAGAGGACCCCCAAGCCTGCAGCCCCTGCTTCCACTCCGCAGGGTGGGGGTTTTTGACTCCTTGAGTATAGCCATACCTCCCTTGCAGACCCAGCCCTGCACAGGAGGCCGCCTAGCCTTGTTCGCCCACACTTGGCCCTTGATAACCCAGGACAGTTGGGTGCTGGACATAGTCCATCGAGGCTATGCCCTGCACTTTCACCAACTGCCTCCACCACACTTCCCAGGGGAGCCTTTCCGGCCTCCCCTGCATACAGCCCTTCTCCTCCAGGAGCTAAAGGGTCTGTTGCTGGACAAGGCGGTGGAGCCTGTGCCTCCCCACTTCCAAGGTCACAGGTTTTACTCCAGGTATTTCCTGGTGCCAAAAAGAACCGGTGGTCTTCGACCCATTTTGGATCTCAGAAACCTAAACAAGTTTCTAGTGAAAGAGAAGTTCAAGATGCTTACTCTTGCAACACTTCTGCCCTACCTCCAGCAGGGAGATTGGCTTTGCTCTTTAGATCTAAAGGATGCTTACACTCACATCCTTATTCATCCAGACCACAGAAAGTTCCTCAGGTTCATTGTGGGAGGAAACCATTATCAGTACAGAGTACTGCCTTTTGGACTGACCTCTGCTCCCAGGGTGTTTACCAAGTGCCTGGCAGTGGTGGCAGCCTACCTGAGGAATCAGGGCATCTTTGTGTTTCCTTACCTAGACGACTGGCTCATCAGAAGCCAGACTTCCTTGGAAGTTCAACAGGCCACCAACAGGACCATAGAACTGCTCCAGAAGGTGGGCTTTGTCATCAACTTCGCTCCCCTCCCAGAACTTGGAGTTCATAGGAGCAAGGTTGGATTCTCAGCTGGCAAGAGCATTCTTACCAGTGGACCAAGCACAAAGGCTCATGGACCTCGCCAGCAAGTTTCTGCACAGGACCCTGGTCTCCGCCAGACTCTGTCTCAGGCTTCTGGGCCACATGGCGTCAACAGTACAGGTGACCCCCAATGCCAGGCTCAATATGAGACCTGCCCAGTGGTGCCTTCGGACTCAGTGGTCACAAGCCTCAGGCAGTCTCAGAGACAGGATCAGAGTGTCCCACCGTTTCCTGGCCTCCCTCAACTGGTGGTTACACCCCCCCAATCTGCTGGTAGGGGTGCCCTTTCAGATCCCACCTCATACAGTGGTCCTAACCACCGATGCCTCTCTACAGGGTTGGGGAGCACATCGCCTAGACAAGTGCACCCAGGACCTGTGGTCTCCTTGGGAGGCGTCCCAGCAGATCAATCTACTGGAACTCAGAGCTATCTGCTTGGCCCTCAAGGCCTTTACTGCTTCCCTGGCACAACAGTCTGTCTTGATCCAGACAGACAACCAGGTAGCCATGTTCTATGTCAACAAACAGGGCGGAACTGGTTCCCAGCCCCTTTGCCAGGAGGCCCAGGACCTCTGTTCCTTTGCCCTGAAACACAACATGCTCCTCAAAGCAGTCTATCTTCCAGGCCAGGAGAATTTCCTGGCAGATAGATTGAGCAGGATTCTGCAACCACACGAGTGGCAGCTACATCCTTTAGTGGTTCAAAAGATTTTCTTGAAATGGGGGCTTCCCTCCATAGACCTGTTTACCAGTCCACTGAACAACCAGCTGCCAAGGTTCTGCTCCAGGCAACCGCATCCTCTGAGAGTAGCAGCAGATGCTTTTCTGATTCCCTGGACTCAGGGCCTACTCTATGCATTTCCTCCCACCCCTCTGGTGGCCCGAACACTGTTCAAGATTCTCCGAGACAGGGCCTCAGTCCTCCTGGTAGCTCCCAGGTGGCCAAGGCAGCCTTGGTTCCCCCTCCTGCTTCAACTGGCAGTGGATCTGCCTCTGCCTCTGGGATTGCAACCCGACCTTCTCTCTCAGAATCAGGGCTCCTTGCTGCATCCCAATCTCAAAGCTCTCCATCTGATGGCATGGAGGCTGCAAGGGTAGTGTTGGCTCTCTGGGGCCTGCCTCCCGAGGTTGAGGAAGTTTTCCTAGCCTCCAGGAAACAATCCACTAGGAAGACCTATGCTCTCAAGTGGAAAAGGTTCTCTGTGTGGTGTCAGCTGCGTGCTGAGGATCCTTTCTCCTGTACTGTGTCAGTAGTGCTTCAGTACCTGCTGCACTTGTCCAATCAAGGTCTCAAGTCCAACTCTGTTTGGGTCCACCTCTCTGCTTTGGCAGCTCACCACTCCCTAGTTGAGGGCCATTCCTTGTCTGTGCACCCTTTGGTGTCTAGGGCTTGCTTCTGCTCAAACCTCCCATACGTGTCTGCTTTGCTTCTCAGGGGCTTGCTTCTGCTCAAACCTCCCCATACGTCCTCCTGCTCCTGAGTGGGAGCTTAATGTGGTCTTGCAGCAACTGACTCGCCCACCTTTTGAGCCTATGGCTACTTTCCCTCTACGCTTTCTTTCCTGGAAGACTCTCTTTCCGATAGCCCTTACTTCGGCTAGGAGAGTGAGTGAGCTTCAGGCCTTGGTCTGTGATAGGCCTTACACCAGGATCTATAAAAACAGGGTGGTCCTCAGGATTCACCCTAAGTTCCTTCCTAAGGTTGTCTCCTCTTTCCACCTCAACCAGGAGGTGGTTCTTCCTACTTTCTTCCCTAGGCCTCATGCGAGTCAGGCTGAAACAGTTCTCCATACCTTGGACTGTAGGAGGGCCTTATCCTTCTACCTTGAACGTACGCAAGGTCACAGGAAGGCTTCTCAGCTCTTCCTTTCTTTTGACCTCAATAACTTGGGGAGGCCTGTGTCCAAGTGTACCTTGTCCATCTGGGTGGCTGATTGTATCACCTGGGCTTACAAGGCGGCTGACCTTCCTTTGCAGGGTAGGGTCACGGCCCATCGTGTGAGGGCAATGGCTGCATCAGTGGCTCACCTCCGCTCTGTTCCATTGCAAGACATCTGCAGGGCTGCTTCTTGGTCTTCAAGCCAGACTTTTGCAGCCCACTACTGTCTGGAGAGGGAGTCCCGTAGGGACAGTGCTTTTGGCCAAGCAGTACTCCGGAATCTCTTTGAGGTCTAGGCAACTCCTGCCCTCTGGTTGGGCTACCTGTGGAGGGTGTTTCCTTGCAAAGCCTTTACTGTGTTGCTGAGACTAGAGGGAGTTCTCTTGTGCAGCCTGGGTTCCTGGTAGCCCAGAGCTGGGGAGTCACCCATAAGTGAGGACTAACTTCCTGCTTGGTCCTGGAGAAAGAGTAGTTACTCACCTGTAACAGGTGTTCTCCAGGAGCAGCAGGAATCAGTCCTCACTACCCTCCCTCCTCCCCTTGGAGTTGCAGTTGTACATAGTTTAATTTTTACATTTTTGTGTGCTGTTCTTAGCTATGTCATTTGACTGAGGTAAGATGGCACCTTTAGGCGGGAAGGGAACCGCGCATGCGTGCCAGCATTCCCAAAGGCTTTCATGGAAAGCTGGGGAAATGCTCCGCTGGGGCTTCATCGGCGTCGATGACACCCATAAGTGAGGACTGATTTCTGCTGCTCCTGGAGAACACCTGTTACAGGTGAGTAACTACTCTATCTGGTACAAGAGATAAGGGTGTTAGGGCTACTTGGCAACAGTGATTATAGCATGATCACATTTGATTTAATAAATGGAGGAAGGACGATAAGGAAATCCACACTTCTATCTTTTAACTTTCAAAAGGGAGACTATGATAAAATAAGGAAAATAGTTAAGAAAAACTAAAAGGATCAGCTGCAAAGGTTAAAGATTTACATCAAGTATGGATGTTGTTTAAAAATACTATCTTGGAAGTCCATACCAGATGTATTCTATGCTTTAAGAAAAGTGGAAGGAAGTCCAAAAAACGGCCAGCATGATTTAAAGGTGAGGTCAGAGAGGCTGTCGTAGTTAAAAAAGCATCTTTCAGGACATGGAAAAAGGAGCCAAATGATGAAAACTGGAAATATAAAGAACTAGCAAGTTAGATGCACGGCAATGATAAGGCAGGCAAAGAGAGAATTTGAAAAAAAGCTTGCAGTGGAAGCAAAAACGCATAATAAAAACTTTTTCAAGTACATTCTTAGCAAAAAAACTGTGAGAGAGTCAGTTGGACCATTAGATGATATAGGGGTAAAAGGGGCTCTAAGAGGGACAAGACCATAGTAAAGAGACTAAATGAATTCTTTGCTTTGGCCTTTACCGAGGAAGATGCAGGGAAGATACCCATTCCTAAAATGGTATTTAAAGGACATGCTAGGAAGATAAAGTTCATAGATGAAATAAATGTGTTTCTTGGAGCAGCTGGTTCATGAACCGACCAGAGGGGAAGCCGTATTAGACCTAGTCCTTAGTGGAACACCAGATCTAGTGCAAGAGATAAGGGTGTTGGGGCCACTTGGCAATAGTGATCATAGCATGATTGCGTTTGATTTAATTAGTGGAGGAGGGATAGTAAGGAAATCCACAGTACTACCTTTTAACTTTCGAAAGGGAGACTATCATAAAATGAGGAAAATAGTCAAGAAAAAACTAAAAGGAGCAGTTGCAAAGGTTAAAGACTTAATCAAGCTTGGGTGTTGTTGAAAAATACTATCTTGGAAGCCCAGACCAGCTGTATTCCACGCTTTAAGAAAAGTGGAAGGAAGTCCAAAAAACTGCCAGCATGGTTTAAAGGTGAGGTCAGAGAGGCTGTTGCCAAAAAAGCATCTTTCAGGAAATTGAAAAAAAAGCCAAACGACGAAACCTGGAAACAGCACAAGCACTAGCAAGTCAAATACAAGGCATTGATAAGGCAGGCAAAGGGAGAATTTGAGAAGAAGCTTGCTGCAGAAGCAAAAACGCGAAATAAAGACTTTTTCCAAGTACATTCGTAGCAAACAAACTGTGAGAGAATCAGTTGGTCCATTAGATGATAGAGGGGTTAAAAGGGGCACTAGGAGGAGACAAGGCGATAGCGGAGAGACTGAATGAATTCTTTGCTTCGGTCTTTACTGAGGAAGTTGTAGGGAATGTTACCCATGACTGAAGTGGCATTTAAAGGTGCGGAAGAATTGAAGGAAATATTGATACACTGGGAAGATGTATTAAAACTATTAGATAAACTGAAGAGTAGCAAATCACCTGGGCCAGATGGTATACATCCAAGAGTGTTGACAGAACTGAAATATGAGATTGCAGACCTGCTATTAGTAATCTGTGAATTTTCATTAAAATCATCTGTAATACCTGAAGATTGGAGGATCGCCAATGTAACACCAATTTTTAAAAAGGGTTCCAGGGGTGATCCGGGAAACTACAAACTGGTGAGCCTGACGTCAGTACCGGGAAAAATGGTAGAAACCATCATAAAGAACAAAATTACTTAGCATATAGATAGTCATGGCCTAATGGGAGACAGCCAACATGGCTTTAGACAAGGAAGATCTTGTCTTACTAATCTGTTATGCTTTTTTGAAGGTGTGAATAAACAGGTGGACAAAGGTGAGTTGGTTGATATAGTGTATCTGGACTTTCAGAAAGCCTTTGACAAGGTCCCTCATCAGAGACTTTTGGCAAAACTAAAGAGTCATGGGATAGAAGGCAGCGTACTATTGTGGATCAGGAACTGGTTAAAAGATAGAAAGCAGAGGGTAGGGCTAAATGGCCAATTTTTCCAATGGAGAAAGGTGAATAGTGGTGTACCCCAGGGATCTGTGCTGGGTCCGCTGCTTTTTGACATATTCATAAATGACCTGAAAAGGGGAATAACGAGTGAGGTTATCAAATCTGCAGATGATACAAAACTATTTAAAGTTGTTAAAACCCAAGAGGATTGTGGAAAATTGCAAGAGGATCTTGATAAATTGGAAGACTGGGCATCAAAATGGCAGATGAAATTTAATGTGGACAAGTGCAAAGTTATGCACCTAGGGAAGCACAACCCAAACTATGGTTACACGATGCAAGGTTCCACATTAGGAACCACCACCCAGGAAAACGTTTTAGGCGTCATTGTGGATAACATGTTAAAACCCTCGGCCCAGTGTGCAGCGGCAGCCAAGAGAGCAAATAGAATGCTAGGCATCATAAGGAAAGGAATGGATAATAAAACAAAAGATATTATAATGCCTCTATATTGTTCCATGGTGAGACCGCACCTTGAATATTGTGTGCAATTCTGGTCGCCGTATCTTAAAAAGGATATAGCGTTATTAGAAAAGGTTCAGAGAAGTGCCACCAAAATGGTAAAGGGGATGGAAGGGATACTCCTATGAAGAAAGGCTAAAAAGGTTAGGGCTCTTTAACCTGGAAAAGAGACGGCTAAGGGGAGATACGATAGAAGTCTATAAATTAATGAATGGAGTGGAACGGGTAAACGTAGATTGATTGTTTACGTTATCAGAATATAGAAAGACTAGGGGACATGCAATGAAGCTACAGGTAGCTATTTAAGACTAATAAAAGAAAATATTTTTTCACTCAACGTGTAATCAAACTCTGGAATTTGTTACCAGAGGATGTAGTAAAGGCTGTTAGTGTAGCTGGGTTTAAAAAAGGTTTGGACAAGTTCCTGGAGGAAAGGTCCATAAACCATTATTAAGAAGGGACCCAGGATATCAATGCTTGACCCAGTAGAAGCATTGTGGAACCTGTGTCTTTTGGGGAACTGCTAGGTACGTATGACCTAGATTGGCCACTGTTGGAAACAGGATACTGGGCTCGATGGACCTTGATCTGACCCAGTATGGCGTATTTTATGTTCTTTATATACCCCTATGAGGAAAGGCATAAAAGGTTAGAAAAGAGACGGCTATGATAGAAGTCTATAAATTAATGAATGGATTGCAACTGGTAAATGTAGAAGGGTTGTTTACACCATCAAAAAAGTAGAAAGACTAGGGGACATTCAATGAAGCTACAACGAACCCATTTAAGAGAAAATGTTTTTCACGCAACATGTATTCAAACTCTGGAATTTGTTACCGGAGGATGTAGTAAAAACTGTTAGTGTCTCTTGGTTTAAAAAAATGTTTGGGCAAGCTCCTGAAGGAAAGGTCCATAAACCATTTTTAAAGAGGACCCAGGAAAGTCACTGCTTGCCCCGGACAAGCATTGTGGAAACTGTGTGCCCTTTTGTAACTTGCCAGATACTTGTGACCTGGATTGGCCATTGTTGGAAACAGGATACTGGGCTTGATGGACCTTGGTCTGACCCAGTATGCTGTTTGTATGACCAGAACAGGCCTTTGAGCAGCTCCGGGAATGGGAACACAGTAGTGGATTTCCGCACCCCTTGCAGGAGTGGATGCATCTTCGCTTCCTGCTCCTGTGCTTGGAACATCTGCCAAGCTCAAAGTGGTTAAGACCCTGGGAATTGGGGAGTCACGTGATGTGTTGAAAGAGAGCAGACATGTACTGCTCGATCTCCGGAGACCCCCTCCTCCAGATCTTGAGGTAGAGACGATAACCCGCTAAGAAGTTGAAATTAGAGGAGTGGGGGTATTGCGGCCCCAATGGGTGGTGGATAGAACGGGGGCAAACCAATGGCGACTGATAAAATGACGCGGAGAGAGTGAATATGCAGCGGGGCAGAGCAAGATGGCGGAATCCTCATCATTGGCACCCCCAGCCCTGGTTGAGGTGGTGTCAGCAGCGGTGGCCTGTGCGCTCTTGGCACAGTTTGATGCCCTGCACAGGAAAGTGGACATTTTACAAAGTTCCCTTAGTGCCCTGGGGGGCCGTATACAAGAGGCGGAGGCCTGGATCTCCCAGAATGAACTCGCAGTAATAGCTATGAACCGGGAGGTAGGTCTGATGCGGGAAACACTAGCAGCGCATGAGTCTAAACTGGATGAGCTTGAAAACAGGTCCCGGTGCAATAACCTCCGGTTTATGGGAATCCCAGACTCAGTGCAGGACAAAGAACTGAAGGGTTATTTGGAGACTTTATTACCACAGATGATAGAGCTAGGGGCTAATTGTGACAGGCTGTGTATTGAACGAGCACATCGCGTTGGTCCTAAACAAGTGAAGGACCAGACACCACACGTCGTTCTGTCTAAATTTCTCCAGTTCCCACAAAAAGAGGCAGTTCTGTGAGCAGCCCGCAAGAAGGGCACAATTCAAAATGGACAATTTGCAGCTTTGCGTGACAAGATTATTCAGCGGCCCCAAGTCAGCGCAGGAGGGCATATGCACCAGTATGTCAGAGGCTTATTGATGCCAACATTAAATTTATGGTCTTATACCTGGCTAGACTGCATATAACCCATGATAGAATGCACTGAGTCTTTGATATTGTGTCAGCAGCAAGCCAATATGTGGAGATTTATTTATTACAAGCTCTTATATCCCGCACTATTTGAGATCAGCGCGGTTTACAATATAACAATATACCAGAACAACAGGTTGTTTGGTTTTACATATAACAGGAACAAGAACTTGGATAAAACAAGGGGGAAAATGTTGAACTGAAACTATTTACATATGTAATTACATGTATATACAGCAGTATTCTTAGGTTGGGATGGGTCATGTGGAACAGGTGATTAAAAGGAGATGGGAGGTTAGGTCGGTGTTTGGCTGGTCTGGTAATATTGGGGAAATAGGTGGGATTTGAGTGCTTTTCTGAACTGCGTTAGATCGGAGATAGCCCTAATCTCCGGTGGTAAGGTGTTCCAGCACTTAGGGGCATAGAAGCTGAAAGCCCTGTTAGACGTCGCTAGTGAGCATTTTGATGATTCCTTAGGGATTATTAGCGCATTTGTAGAAATAGTTCTCCTAGCTCTGTTAGGTGGAACGGTCTGAATGAGGTCTATTAGAGAGGAGGAGGTGATGCCTTTGATAGCCTTGAAGGTGAGTAATAAGGTCTTGAACAACAGTCTCCCATGTATGGGGAGCCAGTGAAGCTGCTTCAGAATAGGTGTTACATGGTCTCTTATTGATGCTCCATAGAGGACACTGGCAGCGGTGTTCATGGCAAGCTGTAAAGGGTTTAAAGTGGAGTGTGGGAGGCCTTGAAAAATGGCATTAGCATAATCGAGGTGCGGTAGGGTTAAAGCTTGGAATATCGTCCGGAAGTCCTCGGGATCAAGCAAGGAGCGAAGGTGGCGGAGAGTCCGGATTTTGAGGTAGATCACTCTGACAACATTGGTTATATGTAATTTCATATCCAGGTGTTGGTCCAAAGTAACCCCAAGATATCGGATTGAGGGCTTTGTTTGGAGCTCGGCTTCTTTCACCTTTATATGGGGTGGCGGTGTGAAAGATGGGTCCCTGGAGATGAAGAGAACCTCAGTTTTCTTGTGTTGAATGCGGAGGTTCTGGGATTGAAGCCATTCAGAGACTGCATCAAAGCATTTGGTTAGTGGAGAAAGATCCATGTTGACTGTAGAAAAAGGCATGTAGAGAAGAATGTCATCTGCATATATCAAGCAGTCGACCTTGAAGGACTTGATGATGTTGCAGATGGGCTGTATGTATATATTAAATAATAGTGATGATAGGGATGAGCCTTGTGGCACACCTTGTCTTTGATGGAAGGGTGTGGATGTTGCTGTTCCAGAGGTTACATACTGCGGGGAACCATCCATGCGAACACCCTTCAGAACATCACCAGCGGCTACAATATGAGTTTATCAGTCCCAAGTAATCATATCGATCTTAGACTAACAAAAGTGAGAACGGAGGAAGGGCGAACTTGGGCCTTTAGTGAATTAGCCTGGACTCAAATTTCCTATAACCAAAGAACGAGATTAGACCTGGGAGGGAGGGTTTGGTTGACAATGGCGGCTCTCCCCAATTAGGGGGGTAAGGGAGCCTAGATGGGGGAAGTGTTATGATGTATATGTCTGTTGTTGGAAGGGAACGATTAGGGGAAGGAGCCTGCAGCGCACAAGATTATCTGGTGGAAACGCAGGAATTATAACGAAGGGGCAGAAAAGACAGGCACCCAAAGGAGCCTCCAGCCAGGGCACTATAACAACGCTTGGGAGCCCGACCCATTGAGTACTCTAATCAAAAGGGAGAGTGTAATGCCTCAGGATTAATTATTTTGAAGGCAAGTTCTATCTCACACTAGAAGCTTTACTAGAGTCAGCGGTTTTAGCTGTTTAGGCAGCTGTGAACGGTTACTAGATATAGGAAGGCTCCCAGAGGGGAGGTGTTAGAGGGTAGGAGAGTCCAAAGACCCATGCTTAATTAGCGGGACCCCTGGAGCATGGCTTAGGGGAGGGGGTGCCCCTACACATCTAAGTTGGGTTCAGATAGAGAGAACGTTAGTGGGAGGAAGGGAGGTGGAGTATATAAGGGTAAGACAGGGAGGGGGGGGGGGGGTCAGAGGAGAGGGAGGCCCTGGTCGCAGCCAAGCAGGTGAAGGATTGTTGTTCATATGGGATGGTGGAGGAGGGAAGAGGGAGCTCCAGGTTGGGAGGGCCCTTCCCCTTATAAGCATAGAGAGGGAGTGCAATGTATGCTATCTGTACCTACCAACCTGAAGATTATATCTTGGAGTGTTTGCGGGCTGGGAAGCTCTATAAAATGGTATAAAATCCTGTGGGCTTTGGTTCGGCAGAAGTGTGACATTGCCTTATTGCAGGAAACCCGCCAGACGGCCGAAGAGCACCTTAAATTGTGCAGAGACTGGGTGGGTCAAGTGTGGGGTGCTCCAGTGAAAGGGAAGAAAGGAGGAGTGATCATACTGATACACAAACTAATGTGATTTGTTCAGGAAAAGGTAATTACTGATCATTCTGGGCGATTTCTGTTATATGAAGCGTTGGATGGACAGCTAATTATTTTAGGTACAGTCAAACCTCGGTTTTCATGATTATTCCATTCAAAAAAGTCTGACTAAAACAGAAATGAATGAAAACTGAAGCAATATTTCCCATAAGAAATAATGTAAATCCAATTAATCCGTTCCAGACACCCAAAAATATTCACAAAAAATACATTTGAGAGAATAACTATATTTTTCATACAGAAAACAATGAGAAATAAATATAAATGACTAATGAAATGGATAAATGAACATTTAACATCACTTTTACCTTTATTGAAGACTCTTGTTGGTATATGGAAGACGGTGAGGAGGGGAGAGGGAGGAGGAGAGGTTATTGTTTGGAAGGGGAATCCCCCTCCATAAGGACCTCAGGTATCAAGGCCCTATCCAGGGTTACTTCCCTTCTTTGTCTTTTACTGGCACTGGGACCAGCTTGAGAGTCACTGGACCCCTGTCGCACAAAAAATCTGTCCAGAGAGGTCTGTTTCTGGCGTCTCTTTAAGATTTGCCTAAAATGGAACAAGGCATTGTCATTGAACATGTTGCAGACACGGCTTGCAACAGCTTTGTTAGGGTGAAATTTCTCCACAAAACTTTGCAATTCACTCCACTTTGCACACATGTCCTTAATCACTGAAGGCGGCACCTTCTCTCCTCTCTCTTCTTCCTCCTCCTCTGAAGCAATTTCCTCAGCTACCGTCTGTTGCTGTTCCAGTTGAAGGTCTTGCAGCTCTTCAGTGGTTAGCTCTTCCCTGTGGTCCTCCACCAACTCTTCCACATCCTGGCCACTCACTTCCAACCCCATGGACTTCGCCAAAGACACAATAGATTGCACAACAGGCGTAGGGTCGTCAGGGTGAGCCTCAAACCCTTCAAAATTCTTCTCAAGGACACATTCTGGCCACAATTTTCTCCAAGCAGAGTTCAACGTCCTGGAAGTTATTCCCTGCCAAGCCTTATCTATAAGGCTTATGCAATTGAGGATATTGAAGAGATCCCTCCAGAACTCTTAGGGTCAATTCAGTGTCCAAGGTCACTTCAAAGCACCTTTGAAACAGTGCTTTGGTGTAGAGTTTTTTGAAGTTTGAAATGACCTGCTGATCTATGGGCTGGATGAGAGGAGTGGTATTAGGGGGCAAGAACTTCACTGTGATGAAACTAAACTCCTCCAACAATTGGTCTTCCAAGCCTGGAGGATGAGCAGGAGCATTGTCCATTATCAGGAGGCACTTGAGTGGCAATTGATTTTCCAGGAGTTATTTCTTCACACTTGGGCCAAACACTTCATTGAATGAAAATTTGCCTCGTGACCCATGCCTTATTGTTAGCCTTCCACATCACACACAATTTACTCTTGATGACATTGTTTTTCTTGAACACTCGGGGATTTTCAGAGTGATACACCAGTAAAGGCTTCACTTTGAAATCCCCACTAGCGTTACCACACAACAAAAGAGTTAGCCTATCCTTCATAGGCTTGTGTCCTGGCAGTGCCTTTTCTTCCTGCATGATGTAGGTCCTCTTTGGCATTTTCTTCCAAAAGAGGCCTGTTTCATCACAATTGAAGACTTGTTGGGGGAGGAATCCTTCAGCCTCTACGTACTCCTTGAATTCATCAAGAAATTCTGCGGCCCCAAGTTTGTCCGAACTTGCAGCCTCGCCATGCCTTACCACACTGTGTATGCCAGTTCGCTTCTTAAATTTGTCAAACCAGCCTCTGCTGGCCTTAAATTCAGTATCAGCAGCACTCGTTCCAGGCATTTTCTTTGCGAGATCTACATGCAACAGCCTTGCTTTTTCACAAATTATTGCCTCCGAAACACTATCTCCCACTAACTGTTTTTCGTTGATCCACACCAACAGCAACTTCTCAACATCTTCGATTGTTTGCGATCTCTGTTTCGTTAGCGCATTTACTCCTTTTGCAACATCAGCTTCCTTGATTTCGTTTTTCTTCATCAGGATAGAACTGATCATTGATGCGGACTTCCTGTACATCCTGGCGAGATCGGCCACGCGTACGCCACTTTCATACTTTGCTACAAGTTCTTTCTTGAATTCTATCGTGTTTCTCACCTTCTTTATCATCAAAGGGCTGGCACGCGGAACTTTCTTTGGCCCCATGGTGGCTTATTTAGCAGTCACACTCAATGAATGCGCGGGGTGATGCTCACTCAACGAGAAACAAAGGCAGACTGAGTCACGAACGCATGGGATGCTTTGTATGGGCGTTCGATTCCGGGAAATGAGTGGCCGAGTCACACGGGCAGGCGGACGAGTTTGGTACGGACCATTTTCAGAGCACTGCTCCCCTCAAAGTCTGTGTCAAGGCACAATGAGAACTTTTAGCAATTTGCAATCAGGAAGAGAATCAATCTCACTTCTGGCCACAAGATGGTGCTCCAGAGGTATTTTTGGCAGACAGATTGTTTAAACTGCTGAGAAGGGAGAAAAATTAACAGCACAACGATCAAGATGCAAATCTTCAGCCAGACACCCAGAAAAGAAATCGGGCACAGGAATTTAAAAAAAAAGAAAAAAACAAGAAGTATCCACAAAAAAAAGCCTCCAGTAAAGGCACCAGCCACAGCCACAGCCACCGGAAACACCACTCTCCCGCTCAGGCAACCTGGAACACAGAGCTGAGCATGCATTCCAGAGCCATGTGGCAATGGCTGCAGCAGCACGGGCCCCCGAAGTCTCAGCCAGACAGCAGAACAGCTCCTGTCACTTCTCTCACCTGCCCGATCGTCACAGGACAGCACACACACACACAGATACAGCACTGTAATCTGATTGCCGACTCTCTCACCCGCCTCCGATTCCATCTCAAAAGCAAATTGCAAGCTGGAAGAAATGCTCAGCAGCAAGTTTGGAAGACCCATCAGGACTGGCATGTTTGGAAAACCCATCAAAGTTTCGCCGTCAGCAGGGAGTCCTCTAATTGAGCGTGTCGGAAGCATCAGATCAGCCACACTCTTACTCCTTGATTCTTGCTACTGTATTTTTCAAAGGATCGCTGAAAGCAAAGAGGGCTGGATCGCAAAAACAAGCTAAGTACTGTACTTTACTGAACGACCCCCCCTGGAACGGACCATTTTAAAATTGTACAAAAACCGAGCAGATGTATGAGAACCAGGACAAAATCTCAATGAAAAAAAAGACGTTGAAAACCGAAGCTTATGAAAACTGGGGCATACGAAAACCGAGGTTTGACTGTAACTTGTATAGCCCGAATACTCTTCATCGTGAGCTTTATGCACATCTGGCCTCACAAGTGGAGCAGCTATCGGAGGTTCCCCTTGTGCTGGGGGGGGGGGGGATTTTAATGGAGTGCTTGATGCAGGACTCAATATATCCCAGGGGGAAAGGTGACAGGTCACGAGACCAAACAGCCCGACTACCACCAGGGTTTAGATGGAGATTAGGGATCATGGATCCCTGGTGCTTGTTACACCCGTTGGAGCAGGATTATACCCATTAGTTGCGTGCCCATGGATCGAGTGCCAGAATAGACTATATTTTGGTGTAAGAGGCTTTATTTGCTAGAACTGCCGATTCACAGATTGGCCCAACAGAGATTTCAAATCATGCTTTGATCTGGATAGAGCTTGAGTGGTACATTATAGAATCCTGGGCTAGAATCTGGTGCTTTCCATTGGAGCTGTATAGAAATACAGCATTCCAACACTATATTCAAGAACAATGGCAGGACTATGTTGCGCACAATGAATGGCAGGATGACCCAGAGCTTTTCTGGGAAACTGCCAAAGTCGTTCTTCGAGGTGATATCATTATATATGTGGCTAGGAAACGCAGATTACTAACAGAACAGATAATGCGCCTTGAAAGACAGGTGACTAGGGAACAGTGGAGTTATGCAGCCTGCCCCAATACAGTGACTAGGCAAAGACTATGGGAGGCACAAGTAGCTTTGAATGTGCTGCTCCACCAGTGGGCAACAAAATCCTTTCTATATTACTGCCATCAGTTATTCTGTTATGGGGACTAGGCAGGGAGAATCCTGGCACGCTGCCTTGTCGTGGCACTAGATCGGTTGCAGCATTGCGGGATGAGCAGGGTCAATTACATAAAGATGTGAATGCTATTGCCAGAGTGTTTTGAGCCTTTTATCAGACCTTATATGTGGGGGAGCGGCTCTCCCCGACTCGAGTGGTCGAATACTTGCAGGATCTTTCTTTACCAGGTCTTGAGCCTTGGCAGGCGGCCCAGTTAGATAATCACATCACAGCGCATGAAGTACAAAAAACTATTTGACAGGCTCATTGTAATAAGGCACTGAGTCCAGACGGTTACAGAGCAGAGCAGAGTTTCATAAGTTACTGCAGGATTTAGCAACCCCCTCCCTGGTGGCAGTTTTTCACAGATGAGCAGAACAGGGATTTTTTTACATGGGGGGTGGGGACAATCATGCACATGTTATCTTAATTCCCAAGCCTGGGAAGGACCCAGCACAGGCATCCTCCTATAGACCAATCTCCATGATGAACTTTGACCTGAAACTGCTTTCTAAGATCTTAGTGGAACAGTCAGCACCTTTTATCACCGACTTGGTGCACAAGTCGCAAGTGGGGTTCCTGAAGGGTCGTTATGCAGTGCGAAATTCTCTGTTGATCAGCTTTGATGCCAAGAAGGCGTTTGACCAGGTAAATTGGCAATATCCGATGCTGTTGTTGCCACGTTACAGCTTGGGGGGAGCCCTTTCTTTGTATGATAGAGGTGCTCTACACTAACCTCATGGTAGCAGTGATCTCTAACGGGACGTTGTCAGAATGATTTTCTTTGGAGCGGGGGGGCGCGGCAGGACTGTCCCTTTCACCATTGTTGTCTTGTCTCGCGACCCATTCATACGAAGATTGGTGGAGTGTCGCAAGGCACCGGGGTTGGGGGGGGGGGTGTTGAGGTTCGGTGGGCATAAATTCAACATTTCTTTGCAGATAACATGTTAGTACATTTAACCTCTCTGCAGACATTGCTGCCGCGGGTGCTTGAGGACATTTCTAGATTTGGAAGTATAGCGGGGCTCCTCATTAACAAGGAAAAAGCAGAGGCCCTAGATGTGTCAGGTCAATTGAGAGCCCTTTGGGGACTATCCTTCCCACTTAGATGGGCAGATAACTATTACTTACCTGGGCATTCTTTTAACCAGGGACCCCCATGAGCTATATGGTCAGAATTGTGACAGGGTATTGCAACACCTCTGGACACAACTTCAGGCGTGGAATCCCCTCCCATTGTCTTTGTTGGGTAGAGCAGCAGCTTTTGGGATGGTGGTGCTCCCCCGAAAGCTTTATTGTCTGTAAACCCTCCCAGTGCAGTTTTTGCGGTGGGACATTAATCAATTTGATCATGAAATACGGCAATTTCTCTGGAAGGGGGCTCGGGCACATATTCCGCTGAGTCAACTACGTGGGGACTGGAGACAGGGGGGCATTGGAGTTCCCAACCTATTACATTATGCCATAGCCTGCTAGGCACAACACATAGGGGATTGGCTGGGTGGTACAGAAGTTTATACCCTCAGAGCCCTGGAAGAAGCCTTTGTGGCTCCCCACTCCCTATTGACAGCTCTGTATTTAGTGTGCTTTTACCGTGGCAGCTAACTCACAACCTTTTGATAGGACCAGTGCGCAAAACCTGGCAGCAAATGTGCGCTTACTGGCAGATATCACCAATGGTTTCAAGTTGGTTGCCCATACAGGGGAATGCCGGCTTTACACCTGGGACGGAAATGGCCATCTTCCGGACATGGATTGAGTGAGGGATTCGGAACCTAGGCCATGTGGTGGACTCGGTGGGCTGTTATGAGCCTTTTGCCTAGTTGTGTGCAAAGTATGATATGGGAAGCACCCACTATCTGGCTTATGCCCAAGTGCATCATTATGTGGCCTCTTTGTCTCAAGCAGAGCTGCGGATAGAGAGCTCGGTGCAAATTTTGGAGTTTTTTGCATTAGGGGAGATGCACCCCCCCCCCCCCCAACCATATCGAACTTGAAGTGGAAGATAGCTCGTTATACTATTCTTCCGGATTACTCGAGGATAGAGAACTGCTGGGTGGTAGAGCTGGGGCAACTGGTGGTCCTGGGAACCATTTGACAAGCTATTGGCTGCATTCCAGAGCTGGTAGAGGCAGTGAAATGGTGAGAGGTGCAATTTAAATGTATAGCATGAGCACATTTTTCCCCACGAAGAACACTGTGTAGTCACCTAACCCAGGAGGGGAACTGTCCGCACTGCTCCTGTCCCCTGGCAGAACTAAGTCACATGTGGTGGGGTTGTCTGAAAATTAATTTCTATTGGACACGTATCAGTAACTACTTAAGTTCACTGCTTAACCAACGTGTAGCATGGACCGGTTCTCTAGTCATTTTTGATCAACTTGAACCACTTTATCCCAAGGGACATTGGGCACACTTATTGGGGCATAAGGCCTGTCTGGTGGGGAAGGGGCCAATACTTTGACGAGGAACGTCACCTCCTACATTATGGGAATGGTGAAACAGTTTCCATCAGTTGATGTTATTTGAGCGTTTGACAGCCCGTGGGGATGCTGCCCACTGGACCTCTTTCCTGACACTCTGGGAGCCATATATCAGCACACTATAGTCACGCAACTGCAATGAAGTGCTGACCACATAAGGGGGGGAAGTAACAGGGTAGGGGTAGAAGGGAGATTGGGGGAGGGGAGGAGAGGGATTCCTATTGTCTTAGTTGAACCCGAGAGAGGGCAGCAGGGAAAGAGGGGTTGGGTAGGCTGTGACCAAGGGGGGGGGGGGGTTGAGGGGTGGGGTAGAGGAGGGATGGGGGGGGGGGGAGTCGGAATGTTAGAAAATGTTATAAATCATGTCTGTTGGCAGCATGCTCGGCCAGGCGGTGGATAAGAAACCCACCCTGCCCGGGGAGTGCTGATTTGAGCATTGTAATTGTTGTTTCATTTGGGTTTAATAAACAGAGTTTAAAAAATAAAAAAGACACTGGGAAACACCACCTCCAGTTCCTCTTTCCAGAGGAGGTGGATAACATCGGCCTTCTCACAATCCTCTGAAGGTGAGGGTACTTCTTCATCCACATCAGACATCTGAAACGAAGCCACAGTCCAAATCTTGGACAGATCTCAGCTGATCCCCATCTCCAAGGGAGCGCCTTTTGCCGGGGAATTGAACAGGGCTTCCACTCTCAGTATATCCCTCATGAGACTGCACTTGGGGGAACCCAGAGGCCACATGGTCTGAATTTCCATGCCAGAATGACCAGGCCTCTTGTAAAAAGGAAAACAATTCCCAGGACAACAATTTGGAAGATCAGGAAGACTCCAGAAACTCTCCTCATGGAAATCATCCTCCTACACCAGTGATCATAGTAATTGCCGATCCCCTAGAGGTCAGGAAGCACCATTTGCCACCTGCCCTAGGGCAGGCAAGGCCAGACTAACCGCATCCCCTAGGTGCAGAGAGGAGGAATAATCCCTCCAGGGACAACTAAGAAGCTGCCATGCAAGAAGAGCAGAGTCCAGAAGCTGGAGATGAGACATCTTGCTTGTTTGGAGTTGCTCCTGAAGAAACATTGCTTCTGTTCTATCCAGAGTGTGAGTTCATCACCTCCATGATGTTCTTGAACCCTGCTGTACAGACATGAACCAGAATTACTGCTTCAGAGCCAGAGGCGGTTCTATCATTAGGCGAACTGAGGCGGTGGCCTCAGACAGCAGTTTCTAGGGGGCGGCGCTATTTGCTGCTCCCTAGAAACTGCCTATGATAGAACTGCCGACCCATCAAGCCAGATTCATCCTTTCAAATCAAATGAAAGCAGCTGCGGGAACATTTCTCTGTTCCCACGGCTCTGCTTTCAAATTGCTGGTTTGCGTGGAGCCGGCGGGGTGGGGGGGGGTGGGGTGGGGTGGGGGGGGGCCCCCCCCCCCCCCGAGGTCATCCCTTCTGCCGCCCTTCCACTTCTGCTGGCTGCTTTCTCCAAAATGAAAGCAGCCGCGGGAACAGAGCTGCTTTCGTTCTGGAGGAAGCAGCAGCAATGGAAGCGGAAAGGCGGTGGAAGCAATGACCTTGGCCCCCACCCCGCCAGCTCCACGAGACCCAGCAGTTTGAAAGCAGAGCTGCGGGAACGGAGAAGTGTTCCTGTGGCTGCTTTCATTTGATTTGAAAGGATGAATCAGTGAGGTGAGGTGAGGTGAGGTGGGGTGGGGTGGGGTGGGGTGGGGGAGGAGGAGGAGGAGGAAGGGAGCAGACAAGGAGGGGGGGCTGGGGGGGAGCTGGAAAGGAGCAGAGCAGACATGGGGGGGGGGAGCTGGAAGGGAGCTGACACCCAGGGATAGCACTGGAAGGCAGATGGACAAGGGAGAAGGGGAGCTGACATGGGAGGGGGCACTGGGATTGGAAGTTCGCTGATACCTGGGATGTTATTTTAACTAGAAGGGGCTGGACAATGGGGAAGGAGGGGGGCAGGAAGAGAACAGACACCAGTGGTGGTACTGGAAAGGCAAGGGTGTTTGTACTGGGAGGGGAGGCTGTAAAGGGGGCTGATACTAGGGAGAGTTACTGGGACTGAAAAAAGGCTGATGGAAGGCCTTGGTTGCACACTCAGAACACAGACCCTCACCAAGTACAGAATAAGTGACCACAACCTAAAGCAAAAATAAAAATATGTAGACAAAAATTAAAATGAAACCCCAAGAAGCCAGACTCTGCATGCGGTGCACACCAGATAAGAGATGCAGTTCCCCAAACTGTGTGAAATATAGATAGCACAAAGTCCAATCATTAAATTGCTTTCTCGCTCTTTGTCACATTCCTCCTCGCTTCTCATCACCACCAAAATATTGTCTATTAGACAACGTTTTGGTGATGTTGAGAACTGAGGAGGAATGTGACACATTCTATCTACCCTTTTGATGTCTAGGACATCTGTACATTGCCCACTCACAATCTTAAATGACAGAGGTGTAAGGCAGGGGTCTCCAAATCCAGCCCTGGAGAGCCACAAACCAGTCAGGTTGGCAGGCTCTCTCTAATGCATATATATCTTATGGATATTCATTAGGGATATTCCGAAAACCTGCAGGGTTGTGGACCTCCAGGACCAGAGATTTGAGTAGCTCTGATGTAGAGGATGCATGCAGCAAGATGTGACTGGGTTTGCTTTAGAACACTTGCACTTCAGCTTGCTTGTTATTTTCTATGGGCCTGATATTCAGCTGCAGAGGCTTGCACTGCCAAAGTGACTAGCCATCACTGCTGAACTAAAAACTCAGATAGTCAATGCTGGGGCCATATCTGGCCACAAGCATTGAATATTCAGGTTGGCCGGATAGCCCAGAAGTTAACCAAGCAGCGGCAATATTCAGCCGCTGCCCAGTTAAGCTTCTGCAGCAAATGTTAGACTAGCCTTTCAGATGCCTAACTTTCATCACTTAGTGTTACCTGGGCAGTGGCAATATTGAGTCACTGCTTGGTTATCACAGGATGCTGCTTCCATGCTGCCTCTGGAATGCCTCGATGCTAGATGGCTAGCATCGGTGCATGCAGTGGCAGCACCCACATTCAGCGGCACTAACCATCATTAACTCACTTGGTTTGCAGCTTGTCGTGCTGTGAGGGCTTGCGTGCATCAGTGATGCTGAGAGCTAAACTATCGGTAGTTTAACTACTGGCAGGGTCTCCCAAGATGGACAGGTCTCAGCTGAGATGCCAGACCAAGACAAACCACCCATCTGGGCAGCAGCAGAATGGGACAGTGTTGACGGCAGAGGATCACATTTTTGTGACAACGGCAACACCACCAAACTTAAACTGCGCGGAAGAAAGGCCTGGCAATCTACTTCTGTATCTTGCCATGAAAACCCAATAGATAGTTACAACAAAACAAATTGTGCTATGGTGCTGGAAGATGAGACCCCCAGGTCAGAAGGCACTCAACTAGCTACTGGGGAAGAGCTGAAGACTTTTCAGAGTAAAGCCAGCATTTATGATGTGGTTGGATCAAAGCCCTCGGGAAGTCTGACTGCTGATGTAGCTGCGCATGAAATGAGAGTCAGAAGGTGTAAAGATGTCTTACACATTGGAACATGGAACGTACAAAGCATGAACCAAGGGAAGTTGGAGGTGGTCAAGAATGAAATGGAACGTGTACAACTTGATCTGTTGGGTGTCAGTGAACTGAAATGGACTGGCATGGGGCACTTTGCATCAGATGAGCACATGGTCTACTATGCTGGAAATGAAAGACAAAGAAGAAATGGTGTTGCATTTATAATAAAGAAGAAACTTGCAAGAACTGTAATGAAATACAATACAGTCAGCGAACGCTTAATCTCTATTCGTCTACGAGGATTGCCTATCAACACAACTCTAATTCAAGTATATGCCCCAACAACAGCTGCAGAAGAGAATGAAATTGAAGAGTTCTATGAACAAGTACAAACTGAAATTGACAGAACATGCAAACAGGATATCCTGATAGTCATGGGTGACTGGAACGCAAAAGTTGGCAACAAAGAAGAAGGCAAAGTAGTTGGAAAATATGGACTTGGCAACAGAAATGAAGCTGGAGAAAGACTGATAGAATTCTGCAAGACCAATGATCTATTCATCTCAAACACGTTCTTCCAGCAACACAAGCGGCGACTGTACACATGGACTTCACCAAATGGATCATATAAAAATCAAATTGACTACATATGTGGAAGTCAACGATGGAAAAGCTCTGTAACATCAACAAAGACAAAACCTGGAGCTGACTGTGGTACAGATCATCAACTACTAGTATGCAAACTCAAGCTAAAGTTGAAAAAGAGCAAGCCACTCATGAATGCAGCAAAATATGACCTTGAGAATACACCACTGGAATTTAAAGACTGCCTGAAAAATCGATTTGCTGCTTTAGATACAAATGACAGAGCTCCGGAAGAGTTATGGAATGACATCAAGAAGGTTGTGTTGGAAGAAAGCGAGAAGTCTCTACAAAAGGTGAAAAAGCAAAAACGGCCAAAATGGATGACGGAAGAAACTCTGAAAATTGCCCAGAAACGCAGAGAAGCTAAAGCCAGAGGAGAAAGAAAGAAAGACAATCGCAGAACTCAACAGAGATTTCCAACGTGCAGCAAGACAGGACAAGGAAAAGTACTACAATGACACTTGCAAGGAAATAGAAGCAGAAACTATTAGATGAAGAACAAGATCGGCTTTCCTAAAGCTACGAGAGTTAAAGAAAAAGTTCCAGCCTCGAATTGGAATGTTACAAGATGCTCAAGGTTCTATGTTGAATGATGCTGAGAAGATCAAGAAAAGGTGGAAGAAATATACAGAGTTTTTATATGATAAAGATCAAGTGGACCAACAGCCGTTTCAACCTGTACCTTATGATCGGGAACCATTGGTGATGAAAGAAGAAGTTGAAGCAGCATTGAAAGCCTTATCAAAGAACAAAGCACCAGGCATTGCTAGCATTCCCATAGAAGTATTGCAGCAATCTGATGCAGCTGTTACCGTACTCACAAGGCTCTGCCAAGAAATATGGAAGACAACATCATGGCCAACTGACTGGAAAAGATCTGTGTTTATACCAATACTAAAGAAAGGTGATCCAACTGACTGTGGAAATTATCGCACAATCGCTCTGATCCCACATGCCAGCAAGATTCTACTGAAGATTATTCAAAAGAGACTACAACCATACCTGGAACAAGAACTACCTGAAGTGCAAGCAGGGTTCAGGAAAGGGCGAGAAACGAGAGACATCATTGCGGATGTGAGATGGATCCTTGAAAAGACTAAAGAATACCAAAAGGATATCTATTTGTGCTTTATCGACTATAGCAAGGCTTTTGACTGTGTAAACCATGAGAAACTCTGGGCCACATTAAGAAGCATGGGTATACCAGAACACCTGATCATTCTCTTGCGCAATCTGTACATTGATCAAGAAGCAACAGTTCGAACGGAACAAGGAGAAACAGAATGGTTTATTTATTTATTTATTTAACAGTTCTTCTATACCGCGCTTTTCAGATCAGTGCGGTTTACATTCAACGTCAACTATACAACACAGGCATTCTGAGTTGTAAACTTTACAATAAACAGGGAAATCAACATGGAAACAACTGGGGAAACTATCTACATTGTATTTACACTATTACCTTTTTCAAGCAGGGTCTATCTACATCTTATTACTTTTGAAGGATCAGGTGGGTTAGCCTTTTTCATACTGTTTAAAATAAGCAAAGGTGTAAGACAAGGCTGCATACTTTCCCCCTACCTGTTTAATTTATATGCAGAACAAATCATCAGAGAAGCAGGATTGTATGAAGACAACAGAGGTGTGAAGATTGGTGGAAGACTCATCAACAACCTTCGCTATGCTGATCATACCACATTACTGGCTGAAAGTGAAGATGATCTGAAACATTTGCTTCTCACAATCAAAGAACATAGTCTCAAAATGGGCCTGCACCTTAATGTAAAGAAGACAAAGATCATGACAACTGGCATAATCAACAGGTTCATCATTGAAGGAGAAGAAATTGAAATTGTGAACAACTTTAACCTACTTGGATCAACTATCAATAAAGAAGCAACAAGCAGTCAAGAAATCAGACGACGAATTGCTCTTGGCAGAATGGCTATGAAAGACCTAGATAAGATTCTCAAGAGCAGAGATGTCTCTCTCCATGCAAAGATTCGACTTGTTCAAGCCATGGTATTTTCAATAACATTATATGGATGTGAAAGCTGGACAGTGAAAAAGATAGACAGGAAGAAAATTGATGCCTTTGAATTATGGTGCTGGCGGCGAATACTGTGTATACCATGGACTGCCCCAAGAACAAACCAGTCGGTACTAGAGGAGATCAAACCTAAGCTTTCTTTAGAAGCTCAGATGACAAGACTTCGACTTTCATACTTTGGACACATCATGCGAAGAGAGAGATCATTAGAGAAAGACATTATGCTTGGCAAGATAGAAGGTCAACGCAAAAGAGGAAGGCCAGCAATGAGATGGATCAATACAATAACAGCAGCTACGGGTACCAGTCTGTCAACAATGAGCCGCCTGACTGAAGACCGAACACAATTTAGGATAGCTATTCAGAGGGTCGCCATGAGTCGACTCCCACTCGACGGCACTTAACAACAACCACCACATTAAGAACATAAGATATGCCATAGTGGATCAGACCAACTATACCAGGCTATACTTTATTCAGAAAGGACAGGTTAGGTAGAAAGGGAGGAGTGGTGGCACTATACGTAAAAACTACTATTAAAGCTTTGGAATTACAGAGCTTAAAAGGGAGAGAGAGGAGACATTATGGATTAAACTAGAAAGAGGGAAAGAGAAATCTATTTGCATTGGTGTGATATACAGACCTCCCTCACAAGAGGAAGAGGTGGACAGAGAGTTAATTGAAGACATACGCAGAATTGCTAGGAAAGGGGAATTGCTACTGATAGGGGATTTCAATATGCCAGATGTCAATTGACACATTCCTGCTGCAGTATCATCTAGAAGTAAAGAGATCCTGGATTCTCCACAGGGAGAACTATTCAGGCAATTGGTAACAGACCCCACACGTGAAGGAGCCATACTGGACTTGGTACTTACCAATGGTGAAAGTGTTCCTGATGTTATAGTGGGAGATCATTTTGCATCCAGTGATCACCAGATGGTGTGGTTCAGTATTAGGACTAGGGCTGTTAGAATCCATTCAAAGGTGAGGGTCTTAAACTTTAGGAAGACGAACTTTGCCAAGATGGGCCAATACCTCAGGGAGTCATTAGCGGGATGGGAACAGCTGGGGGATGTAGAAAAAACAGTGGGCAAAACTGAAAGGGGATATTTTAAGGGCAACCAACCTTTTTGTTAAAATGGTAAATAAAGGTAAAAGGAAAAGGAGACCACTATGGCTTTCGAAAGAAGTAGCTGAAAAGGTGAAGAAAAAGAGGGAGGCCTTCATGAAATACAAGAGATCACAGAGAGAGGAAAACAGGCATCTATATTTGGAAAAACTTAGAGAAGCTAGCAAAGTAGTCAGGAAAGCAAAGACTTAAAAAAAAAAAAAAAAAAAAGAGGATGACATAGCCAATGCAATAAAATGGGGGAAAAGACTTTTTCAGATATGTTAGTGAGAAGAGGAAGGGCAAAAGTGGTATTGTCATACTCAAGGGTGAAGGGGAGGAATATGTAGAAGCTGATGAGGATAAAGTGGAATTGCTTAACAAATATTTCTGTCTGTGTTCACAGATGAAGAACCAGGAGCAGGACCTCAGAAAATACCCACAAACAGGAACAGAAGTGAGGGACATCTTGAACAATTTTCACAAGACTGTTCGTGAGAAACTAGCTCAACTTAAAGTAGACAAAGCGATGGGACCGGATGGGATACACCCTAGAATACTGAGGGAACTTGGGGACTTTCTAGCAGCTCCACTGACTGACCTTTTCAATGCCTCGTTGGAGTAGGGAGTGGTGCCAAAGGACTGGAGAGAGGCTCATGTGGTGTCTTTATACAAAAGCGGAAGTAAGGATGTGGTTGAAAACTACAGGCTGGTTAGTTTAACTTCAGTGGTGAGTAAATTATTGGAAATGCTGCTGAAAGAGAAAATAGTGAGGTTTCTGGAGTCTAGCGGATTACAGGATCAGAGGCAGCATGGATTCACCAGAGGCTGGTCTTGTCAGACAAGTCTGATTGATTTTTTTGACTGGGTGACCAGGGAGTTGGACCGAGGGAGAGCCCTAGATTTGGTGTATTTAAATTTCAGTAAAACCTTCGACGCTGCTCCTCACAGGCGACTTATAAACAAACTGAGCACCCTAGGGATGGACCCTAAAGTTACTGCTTGGGTTAGAAATTGGTTGGGTGGGAGGCGACAAAGAGTACAGGTAAATGGAGCTCACTCTGAGGAGAAGGATGTTACCAGTGGTGTGCTCCTTGGTCCGTTTCTTTTTAACATCTTTGTTAGTGATATAGCGGAAAGGCTGTCAGGTAAAGTTTGCCTCTTTGCAGATGATACCAAAATCTGCAATAGAGTAGACACCCAGGAAGGTGTAGATAACATGAGGAGGGATCTAGCTAAGCTTGAAGCATGGTCTAGAATTTGGCAGCTGGGATTTAATGTTAAAAAATGTAAGGTCATGCATTTGGGCTCCAGCAATCCAAGGGAGCAATATAGTATAGAGGGTGAAGTACTTTTGTCCACTAAAGAAGAGCAGGACTTAGGCGTGGTTGTAACTGATGATCTTAAAGTAGCTAAACAGGTAGAAAAGGCGACGGCAAAAGCTAGAAGGATGCTTGGGTGCATACGGAGAGGAATGGCTAGCAGAATAAAGGAGGTGATAGTGCCTCTGTATGTCTTTGGTGCGACCTCATTTGGAGTATAGTGTGCAATTCTGGAGACTGCACCTTCAAAAGGATGTGAACAGGATGGAGTCGGTGCAGAGGGTGGCTACTAAAATGTTTAGTGGTCTTCATTATAAAGCATATGAGGACAGACTTAAGGATCTTAATATGTACACCTTAGAGGAAAGGCGGGATAGAGGTGATATGATTGAGATGTTTAAATATCTCCGTGGCATAAATGTTCAAGGGGAGAGCCTCTTTCAATTGAAAGCAAGTTCTGCTACGAGGGGACATGGGATGAGGGTGAAAGGGGATAGATTCAGGAGTGATGGATCTGTGGAATAGTCTCCCAGTGGAGGTGGTAGAGATGAGGACAGTATCTGAATTCAAAAAAGCATGGGACAAACACAGAGGATCTCTAAAGGAAAAAAGGGGACTGTTGTAGTTATTGATATGGAAGGACAGACTAGATAGGCCATGTGGTCTTTTTCTGTCATCAGTTTTCCATGTTTCTATGTTTCTAACAGTGGCCAATCTAGGTCACAAGTACCTAGCAGTTTCCCCCTAAGAACAATCACTTTGAATATCCTCCCCCTCCCCCACTATGTTTCCATATTGGTTTAGGCATATTTTTTGTTTTTCTTGACAACACCTGTATTCCATTTAATTACTGCATTATGTGAGAAGAAAGCTAATGATTTCTCATGGTATCTTTTCAGTACAGTTACACCAAGGCTTTCTCATGTGTCTCCGATAGCCACAGATAGTGTTACATCACAGCCACATCCACGATAGAGATGATCTCCCTTCCTCTATTATCTAGGATCGGTGTGGACTTAAAGAATGATCACAGCTTCCTCAGGCTCTACTCTCATTGCATGCTAGTGGCCGAAAACCAGAAGGGTTGCTCCATACGTTGCAAGTTCTAATGCCCCATTTCCCTAAGAACTGCTTTTAATCCCATAATATCTGCTCTGTTAGTTAAAATTCTTTCCTTAATTAACCAGACTTCCGCCTTACTTAGATCCTATTCATCAGGTTAATGGTTAATCAGCCATTACATTTCTCCATCCTGACAATGGTTAATATCAGTCTAGTGTATGTGCCAACAGCAGTTGCGGAAGAGGACTCAGTTGATCTGTTCTATGAAAGCTGAAATTGACAGAACAAGCAAACAAGATATACTGATAACTATGGATGACTGGATTACAAAAGCTGGGAACAAAGAAGAAGACAAGATGGTTGGAAAGTATGGGTTTGGCGACAGAAATGAAGCTGGAGAAAGTTGTTTTGCAGAATTCTATCTGTCTATTTGTTTCAAAGACCTTCTTCCAGCAAGTGATGACTGTACACATGGACTTTATGAACAAAGATCAAATTTACTATATCTGTGGAAGTCAATGAAGAAAAAACTCAATAACATATCCTGTTCTCCAATGTTTCATTACCATGCCACTAGACATATCCATATTATGTTGTCTGTTCTGACTAGATTGTAAGCTCTAATGAGAAGGGACTTACACGTCTCTTTACAGTGATGTGTATGTCTTGTAGTGCTATACAAATGATTAATAGTAGTTGTAGCAACAAAGACAAAACCTGGAGCTGACTGTGGTACAGAACACAAGCTACTAGTATGCAAACTCAAGCTAAAGCCATTCATGAATGTAGCAAGGTATGATCTAGAAAATATACCACTGGAATGTAAAGACTGCCTGTGAAATCAATTCACATCTTTGGATAGAAATAACAGAGTACCAGAAGTATGGAATGACATCAAGAAAGTTGTGCTTGAAGAAAGTGAAAAGTATCGGCAAAAGTTGAAAAAAACAAACAGCCAAAATGGATGACTGAACAAACTCTGAAAATTGCTCAGAAACACAGAGAAGCTAAAGCCAGAGAAGAAAGAGAGGTAATCATGGAACTTAACAGAAATTTCCAAAATGCAGCAAGTCGGGACAAAGAGAAGTACTAAAATGAAGCATGCAAAGAAATAGAATCAGAAACTATAGGAAGAACAAGATTGGCTTTACTAAAGCCTCCAAAGTTAAAGAGAAAATTCTGGCCTCAAATTGGAATGCTAAAAGGCACTCAAGGATCCAACTTGAATGATGCTGAGACGATCAAGTAAAGGTAGAAGACACACACTGAGTTGTTATATCATAAAGATCAAGTGGATCAACAGTCATTTTAAGCTTTACCTTATGAACAGGAGCCATTGGTGATGAAAGGAGAAGTCAAAGCAGCACTGAAAGCATTATTAGTTCTCATATGCAACCTTTACATTGATCAAGAAGCAACAGATTGAAAGGAACAAGGAGAAAGAGAATGGTTTAAAGATATACGACAGGACCACATACTTTCCCCATACCTGTTCAATTTATATGCAGAACAAATTAGAGGAGCAGGACTGTATGAAGACAACTGAGATGTGAAGGGCATGGATAAGATTTTCAACTACAGAGATGTATCTCTGCATACAAAGATTCGACTTGTCCAAGCCATGGTATTTTCAATAGCATTATATGGATGTAAAAGTTGGACAGTGAAAAAGAAAGACGGGAAGAAAGCTGATGCCTTCAAATTATGATGCTTGTCATTGGCCTAAGATACAATGAGGGGCCCCCAAGCAATATTTTGCTGAGGGTCCCCCATTATTGCAGTGGTGGCACGCCCCCGGGTGGGCTCCCCCTTTGTGTAGTGGCCCCACCCATGCAGCAGCAGTGGCAACAGCACAGCAAACTTACTTTATCATGTTTGCCACACTGCTCTGCTCTCGGAAGTTTACCACAAGGAACGCAAGCCTGGCAGCTGTTCCCTGCTGGGTCAAAGTCTCACAGTATGAATGTTATTGCAAAGAACAGTCGCAGGGCCCGTGGCAGACTTACAAAAGCAGAGCAGTGCGGCAAACATGATAAAGTATGTTTGCTGCACTACTGCCATCACTGTGGCTATATGGACCCCTTTTCTGCCTGGGCCCCCTCCCCCATATTGCGGGGGCTGCTTGAATGAAATTTATGCCAGTGGTGCTGGTGAGGAATACTGTGTATACCAGAGGTTCCCAACTCCATTCCTGGAGGGCCAAACACCATTCAGGTTTTCAGGCTGTCCCTAATAAATATGCATGAGATGCATTTGCATGCACTGCCCTCATTGTATTCAAATGTATCTCATGCATATTCATTAGGGGCAGCCTGAAAACCTGAATGGTGTTTGGCCCTCCAGGACTGGAGTTGGGAACCTCTGGTGTATACCATGGGCTGCCCAAAGAACAAATCAATCAGTACTAGAGATCAAACCTAAGTTTTCCTTAGAAGCTCAAATGACAAGATTTCGACTTCCATATGTTGGACACATCTAGAAAGATCATTAGAGAAAGATATAATGCTTGGCAAGGTTGAAGGTCAATACAGAAGAGTAAGATCATCAATGTGATGGATCTATACAACAGCAGCTATGGATGCAACTCTATCAAGATTAGTCCCCTGACTGAAGATCGAACACAGTTTAGGACAACTCTTCATAGGGTTGTCATGAGTTGACGTTCACTCGACAGCACTTAACAACAACAAGAAATCCACAGGTGAATATTATTTATTTAATTAATTCATATTTAAAAAACACTGCTACCCAATGACCCGCGGCAATTTACAAGAGATTTATTTATGTATTTAACATCTTTTCTATACCGTCTTTCTACCGGTCAAGGCAGTTTACAAAGAACTCAGTGCAGCAGCATTAATAAGGTGTGCATTACATAGAACAAGTTACAATAAAACAACCCCACTAAACAAATCAATAACTAAAGCTCTTGTTTCACCTCAAACAATTCATGAATAAGCTTTAATTAAATAGTCTAATGAAAATGGGAAAAATCAACATAGAAACATAGAAACATGATGACAGAAAAAGACCACATGGCCTATCTAGTCTGTCCTTCCATATCAACAACTACAACAGTCCACTTTTTACCTTTAGAGATCCTCTTTGTTGGTCCCATGCTTTTTTGAATTCAGTTACTGTCCTCATCTCTACCACCTCCAGTCAACCCCAAGCTCCTTTGGAAGTTCTGTCTACAACAGGGGTCTCAAACACGCGGCCCGCGAGAGAACGTTGTGTGGCCCGCGACGGCTTCTGCTGCTGCTGCCGT
Organism: Ichthyophis bannanicus; assembly: GCA_033557465.1. Lineage (NCBI taxonomy): Eukaryota > Metazoa > Chordata > Amphibia > Gymnophiona > Ichthyophiidae > Ichthyophis > Ichthyophis bannanicus. The sequence goes on along the minus strand of CM066032.1, from coordinate 673,657,450 downwards.
TGCCGCCGTGGCAACGGCAGAATCGACGGTCAATTTAAAAAAAAAAAAAAACTGGCTTCTGCTGTTCAAGCAGCAAAATCAGCTGTCCTGCGGCCCCTTCCTCTCTGCCCGGAGATCCCCAAGAGTGCTCCATCAGCGGGTGCTTTTCAAGCCGCGAAGAGAGTATTTCCCTCTCGCGAGGCTTGAAAAGTGACTAGGTTTAAGCTGCGCGAGAGGGAAATACTCTCTTCGCGGCTTAAAAAGCACGCCGCAGATGAAGCACACTCAGGGCTCTCCGCGCAGAGGGGAAGGGGCCGCGGGACAGCTGATTTTCTGCTGCAGCAGCAGAAGCCAGGTTTTTTTTTTAATTTACCTGGGGGGGGGGGTGTAGGACTGGAAATGGGCTATTGGCAGGGGGGGGGGGGTATGACTGTAAATGGTATATTGGCAGGGGGGGTCTGACTGGAAATGTGCTAATGGCAGGGTGGGGGTATGAGGGGAAATGGGCTATTGGCAGGGGGGGTTATGACTGGAGATGGGCTATTGGCAGGGGGGGGGTTATGACTGGAAATGGTCTATTGGCAGGGGGGTATGACTGGAAATGGGCTATTGGCAGGGGGGGTATGACTGGAAATGGGCTATTGGCAGGGGGGGGGTTATGACTGGAGATGGGCTATTGGCAGGGGGGGTTATGACTGGAGATGGGCTATTGGCAGGGGGGTTATGACTGGTAATGGGCTATGGTGGGGGCTAGGACTGGAAATGGGCAGGTGGGGGTTAGGAAGGACTGGAGGTGGGCTGATGGGGGGAGTTAGGACTGGTAATGAGCTATGGAGGGGCTGACTGAAATGGGGTAATGGGGGTTAGGGCTGGAAGTGGGCTATTGGCAGGGGGGGTTATGACTGGTAATGGGCTATGGGGGGGGGTAATACTGAAAATGGGGTGATGGGGGTAAAACTGGAAGTGCGCTATGGGGATGTTAGGACTGGTAATGGGTATGGGGGGTCTAGGACTGGTAATGGGCTGGGGGGGGGTTGCTAGGACTGGAAATGGGCTGAGTGGAAGGGGGGCTTGAACTGCAAATGGCTGATGGGGAGGGGGGCTTGGAATGGAAATGGGCTGTGAGGGGAGGGAGCTAGGATTGGAAATGGGCTGATGGGGGGCTAGGATTGGAAATGGGCTGATGGTGAGGCTAGGATAGGACTGGAAATGGACTGATGGGGGGACTAGAAGGGAGCGGATGCTGGGTGGGGCTGGAACTAGAAGGGAGCTGATGTTGGGGGAGGATTAGAATGGGATGGAGCTGGGAAAGTGAAATGGAGAGGGGAAAAATATTTTGTCTGGGAGAGAAGACAAATCTACAATTGGCCAGGTATTGGGAGAGTAAGTGGGGATTGAGGATGGAGGGGTAAAATTTGAGTGGATGAAATAGGAATGAGGAAAGAGAAAAAGGAGAAAGATTAGTATGTTAAAGCAGATGTAGAGAGAATGGAAAAAAAACTAGGAGAGAAGAAAGGGCAAATGGACAGCAGACGATGGAGAGTTAGCAGAAGACATGAAGAAACCAGAAGAAAGTGGCTGGAACAATTGCAACTGAAAAAAATGCACAAAAGGTAGAAAAATATCTCTTTATTTTGAATTTATTAACTGGAATATGTCAGCTCTGGGAAATGTGCATCATTAATGTTTGCGCTTTGTTTAGTACAAGAGGAAATTAATTTATAGTTTTATTTCTACAGTGTTGTTGTACATTCCAAGTTTGGCTTTTGGGGTTCCCAGTTTAATTATTATCTTCTTGTTTCTAAATCTTTTAGTCTTTCTTTATCCATACTCATTAAAGAGGCATGTTTACTAAAAGTTAGTGTATGGTAACATTATGCAAATATTTATGCAAATGAAGCCCCTTATGCAAATGAGGCCCCGCGTCTTATGCGGCCCCCGGGTTACTTTACAAGTCCTCATTTGGCCCTCGAAGCAATTTGAGTTTGAGACCCCTGGTCTAGAGTCTGGCCATTATCCTGGCACTTGGAAACAAGCTGTGATTAGGCCTCTTAAGAACGGAATACTAGATCCTCCTCTTTCTGAAAGCTATAGACCAGTTTCTATCATCCCTATTTTTCATGAAAATAGTTGAAAAAGGGAGTCTATCTGCAGCTCAAAGATTGTGTCGCAAGAAAAACCATTCTTCACCCATGGCAATCAGGTTTCAGGGAACATTGCAGTACAGAAACTAGCTTAGTAGCGCTCTTGAGAGAAACTTACAATACTCTGGATACGGGTAAAGCTACCGTCATAGTATCACTTGACTCTTGGCACTTTTGATATTCTAAATCACAACCTTCTATTATATAGCTTCTAGAATCTGGGGCTATGAAGCAAAATCCTGGTTTGATTTGGATTATTCATGGCTGATTGATCCTATTTCCAGTGAATGCACAGGGCTCAGTCTTAACCCCTATGCTGTTTAATTTATTCCTGAGCCCCTTAGCACTTTTGCTTCAATCACTAGGCTTCAGTGGTCATGTTATGTCAGATGAGATCCAGCTAATCTTCTATTAATCTGGACCATCCACCAATCAGTAAAAGCCTCTCTTCTGTACAAACATGTCTTGCAGATAACCATCATCTTAATCCCTAAAAAGCCAAGGCCATATGGGTGACTGGCCAGGATATAGTCACAGATAAGGCCCTTTACCTTGCAGACCAACCTTTACCTCTTCTATGATTTTGAAGATATTGTGAGTCTATTTTGAGTCTTGGAGTGGAGGAGTAGCCTAGTGATTGGAGCACTGGCTTGGTAACCAAGAGACCCCACTAGCACTCCTTGATTCCCACTAGCACTCCTCGATTCCCACTAGCACTCCTTGTGGCCTTGAACAAGTCACTTAACCCTCCCTTGCCTCAAAAGAAAGGCCTGGCAATCTACTTCCAGTCACACTGCCAAGAAACCCAGGAGCTAATGGGTTGCCAGGAGTCAGCATTGACTTGAAGGCAACATTGCATTACATTTTGAGTCTCACCTTACCTTCAAGCCTCAGGTTTCAACTACTGTTAAATCGAGTTTCACTGTGCTTAAAGGTATAAGGGCAATCAGACCCTATTTGAATAAGTCAGTCACTGCAACATTAGTTCATGCTTTTTTGTTATCAGTTTATTCAACTACTGTAACTCATTATGTAATGGTATCAATCTTTATTTAGATGCTAACAGTCTATTCAAAATACTGCTATTAATCAAACTTTCCAGAAAAGTCTAGAAAAATCACTATCTTCCTGCGAGCTATCATATTATGTTTATATTCTTAATCTTTTCTCATAAAGCCTTTTATATAGACTTATCCACTTATTTATCAGACTTTCTAATCCCGTATATTTCTGCTAGAACTTCATTCACAAGACCACAATAGATTGGTAATTCCACCCACAGCCAATGCCCGATTAGAATCAACGAGAAAAAAGGTGTTTCTCTTTTTAGCATCCTCTTTGTGGAACTCACATCCTCAATGCAACCATATAAAACAGGCAGTGATATATGCTGAAAGCCCTTAGCACAGTTTAGCATTGTTTACAGAAATCTCAGCAATTAAGATCAGAAGTTCTACTATGGAGTCATTTACAGTGTGAGAAGCATAATAAGTCATAAAGAGGGCCACTTTAACTCTCTCATCCAATTTTACAAATGGGCATTCTGATTCAATAATTTGTCCTGTGATACAAATATTAGGAGAGCAAGTTTTTAAAATAAATATCCACTTCTCCCCTAACCTTGTCTAAGCAAGGTTGATGCAGAAGTGAAAATACAAAGGAATTGGTTGAATCAGATTAATACGCTAATTTTCTTTAAACCATTTCTGAGTTAAATATAGCAAATCATTGCAAGAGCATCCTTTGGCCAGGGGACATGCACCAGGGCTCCTTCTGAAACGCTGCAATGAGCAGCCCTAAATCTAGCCACTAGGTGTCACTATTGGTCAATTACCGATTTGTGACTTTAATTGCTTCACATTCCGCTGACCTAAAATTTGTAGCCAGGTTGTTTCCATGGCTGTGCACTGCCTTTGAGCCATTGAGTTAGCCCCAGGTTAGAGTTTAACAAGAAAGCAGACTGGTACAGAAGTTTTGTATTATGAAGTAATTAGACCTTACCTGTTAATTAGTGTTCCTGAAGGATCTCCAGTCCAGTCCCTTTCTTCTGGGTTGTGCTCCTCTTCCTGCAGCTTGGGAGACTGAGTACGCCATTCTTTGATCACCTCAGGATATATACCACTGGCACCACCCACCAGCCTCAGTATCCTGTTGACAAAGTAGACCTAACGAAGAGGCAATTTAACCAAATAACTATAACTATAACTGTAACAAATTCACCACCTCCCACTCCCGGAAAGGAATATCCCAACTCTCCCTCCGAGGAGGTGGCTTACCTGAAAGGCCCTTACAAATTCTGATAGCCACCTTGACGGCCAATTTGGTAGCAGGGCCTGTGACTGCCATTCCACTCCGGCATCCTACAACCTAGAGCAAACAGCCTACCGAGAAAACCCCGGCTCTTACCACGCTTCTTGCATGTCTTCGGACCGGTAACCCATTCCTTACCTTACCATACCGGGCAGGAACAGGGACTGGACTGGAGATCCTTCAGGAACACTAAATTAGCAGGTAAGGTCTAATTACTCCTAAGCATCTCTCCAGTCCAGTCTCTTTCTTCTGGGATGTAACAGAGCAGTTCAACCATGGGAGGGGCCAGCCAAACCGGACCGAAGAACCGCTCTCCCAAAACCAGCATCTGTCACCGCCTGAACATCCAACCTGTAGTGCTTGGCGAAAGTATGTAGGGAAGACCAAGTAGCCGCCCTACAAATTTCCAATGGAGGAACCAGACTAAACTCTGCCCACGAGGCCGCTTGAGCCCGAGTGGAATGAGCTCGGGAACCCCATCGGAACTTGCCTGCTCTTTAGAAGATAAGCCGACGCAATGGCTTCCCTGATCCATCTTGAAATTGAAGCTTTGGCCGCTGCTTCTCCCTTGCACGGCCTCCCCAAACAAAACAAACCACCTCTCCGACTTGCAGAATGCCTCAGTACGTCTCAGATAACACGTCAAAATTCTTCGTACGTCCAGCAGGCGCAATCGTGCATCGCCCTCCCCCTGTCCCAAAGTGGCAAAAGAAGAGAGAGACACCGACTGATTCACATGGAGGGGGGAGACCACCTTGGGCAAAAACGACGGTACCGTCCTCAACACCACCTTCTCCTTGAAAAAAATACGAGAAACGGGGGGGGGGGGGGGGGGGCGACAGGACAAAGCTTGCAACTCAGACACACGCCTAGCCGAACAAATGGCCACCAGAAAAACTGCCTTAAGCGTCAAATCCTTCAATAAAGCATGTTGTACTGGTTCGAAAGGCTCACCTGTTAGGGCATCTAACACCAAATTAAGATCCCAAGGAGGCACGATCGACCTCTGCTGAGGCCTCAAATGCCTCACTACCTTAAGGAATCGAACTACATCTGGATGCTCGCCCAACAATCTACCCAAAACCTTGCCTCTAACAAGAAATAGCCGCTAGCGGTACTGGCTGCCAGCCCTTTCTCAAAACCATCCTGTAAAAAATCTAGCACCTCAGAGACAGAAACTTTCAGAGGCCTCTTCTGTCGCCCCTCACACCAGTTCTCTAAAATGCGCCACACTCTCACATACCCTAGACAGATTGACCATTTACGTACCTTTAGCAGTGTCAAAATCACTGCTCCTGAAATGTCCTCTCTTACGCAGTCTTGCCCTTTCAATAGCAAAGCCGTAAGCGAGAACCGATCCACTTCTGGCATCCTCACCGGACCCTGCCTGAGGTGGTCTTCTTACTGGGAGGCGCCTTGGCCGGTCCGCCAATAGTCGCATCAGATTGGCATACCAGGGTCTCCTTGACCAGTCCGGAGCTATCAGTATCACCAGTCTCTGATGCGCCTCTATCCTTTGCAGAACCGTGCCTATGAGCGCCCACAGCAGGTACACATACAGCAACCCCTCCGTGGGCCACCGTTGAACTAGGGCGTCTAAGCCTTCCGACATTCCTTCTCTTCTTCTACTGAAGAAACTGCTTGCTTTGGCTGACTCCCAGCACACCATCAGGTCCATGACCGGTGAGCCCCACCTTCGTTCCACCTGTTGGAAGACCTCCTGGCAGAGCTCCCATTCTCCGTGATCCACCTTGTATCTGTTGAGGTAGTCTGCCATAACATTCTCCACTCTGGCCACATGTTGAGCTGATAGAGCCAATAAATGAGTCTCGGCCCATACAAGGCGGCTCTCTGCTTCTTCTTCCAACATGGGACTGCTTGTGCCACCCTGTCTGTTGATGTAGGCCACCGCTATCACGTAGTCCGAGAGAACTCTGACCACCCTCCTGCGAACCCAATGCAGAAACACTTTGAGAGCCAGAGTCACCGCCCTCAATTCCAATCTGTTGATGGGCCACTGTGATTCCAGAGCATTCCAGAGTCCCTGGGCAAAGTGTCCCTTACAGTGGGCTCCCCAGCCCAACAGACTCACGTCCGTTGTGACCTGAACCCACTGAGGAGATTCGAGGGGCATTCCTCTCTCCAGACTCCCCGGAGAGAGCCACCACTGAAGTGCCACCTTGGTTGCTGAGGGACAGGTGAGCGTCACTGACAAAGGCTGATGCTGATGAGACCAATGCCGCAGAAGCGACCTTTGCAGCGGCCGCATGTGGGCCCTGACCCAGGGTACCAGACCTAACGTCGCTACCATAGTCCCCAGCACCTGCAGATAGTGCCACGTCGAGGGCGCTCCCCGTGACATAAATTTGCGAATCAAGCACCAAAGGTTTCTTGCTCTCTGAACTGGCAAGAACACCCTGTCCGAAACTGTGTTGAACCTTGCACCCAGATACTCTATTTCCTGAGAGGGAAGCAACCTGCTCTTTGACAGATTGATTACCCATCCCAAACTTCGCAGGAAACTGACCACTCTGCGGTTGCCCTCAGGCTCTCGTCTTTGGACTTGGCCCTGACCAACCAATCGCCCAGATAAGGATGAACTAGAATACCTTCTTTGCGCAAAGCCGCCACAGCTACCACCATCACCTTGGTGAAGGTGCACGGGGCCATTGCCAAACCGAATGGAAGCACCTGGAACTGAAAGTGTCCCCTTGGCACTGCAAAGCACAGGAACGGCTTATGAGACTTTCTGATGGGAATATGTAAATATGCCTCTGTGAGATCAAGAGAGATTAAAATTTCTCCCTGCCAAACCGCCACTATCACCGACTTAAGTGTTTCCATATGAAAATGTGGAACCCAAAGACACCGATTGACCCGCTTGAGGTCTAGAATCGGTCTTAGGGAACCCTCCTTCTTCAGGACCACAAAATAGATGGAGTATCGACTGCAGCCACACTGATCTTTTGGCACAGGGACGACCGCTCCCAAGGCTAACAGTCTTGTTAAGGTTTCCTCTACTGCTGTTCTCTTGGCCTGCGACTTGCAAGGCGACTGGACGAAGGAGGGAAGAACCGGCCTTGCAAACTCGACGGCATAACCGACCCGCACTACTTCCAGGACCCACTGGTTGGACGTAGCCCGGGCCCAGGTGGAAAAGAACTGCCGTAGACGCCACCCCCCCCCCACCCGGCAGAACTTCCACCTGAGCCCCCGCAGCTTCATTGTGCCTTTCTCTGGGCGGAAGCAGCCCCAAAACCTCTTCCCGCTCCTCTAAAGCCCCGGAAACTCTGTCCTCTGGACGGAAATTGCCCCCTCTGAAAAGAGCTCTGAAGAGTCGGGCGAAATCTCCAGAACTCCCTCTGCTGTGATCGTCCTGGAGTAGGAAAGCGACTCTGCTTGGACTTATCCTCTGGAAGCCTACTGCCTTTTGACTCACCTAGATCCTTCACCAACTTATTTATTTATTTATTTATTTAACATTTGCTTCTATACCGCGCTATTAAAATCAGCGCGGTGTACATCAAACAAGCAATGTATACAAACAACATTGAGTTTACAAAGAACAGGAAATTGAACATGGGAAGGAAACCAGGGGAACTAAATACATATTAACTCAAACTATGTACAATACTTTAATGTAAATGGGTGCTGCATTAGTTTTGTGAAGCTAACCATTATCTTAGGAGATGACGTGCAGGGGCGGCAGGTATATGGGGGAAGTTTGCAGGTTGTTGGATGTGCTTCTATCACTGGAGGTTTCTGAGTAATATTTTGTGAATAGGTGGAGTTTTAAAGCTTTTCTGAATAGAATGATGCTTTTTATTCCACGGATTTCATGGGGGAGTGCATTCCAGTTTAAAGGGGCGAATAAGGAGAAGGCTCTGTTGGAGGTAGCTTTTGTCCAGATCTTCCCCGAAAAGCAGCTTACCCTTAAAGGGGAGCCTACAAAGTCGGGCCTTGGATGAACCATCCGCTGCCCAATTACGGAGCCAAAGAGACCTCCGAGCTGCTACCACTGAAGCCATGTTCTTTGACAAACTCCTAATTAGATCATATTGACTATCCACCAGATAGGCTGCACTGGACTCAATTCATGCTGCCTCTACTTGTAGCCCCCAGCAGACTCGCCAGCCACCTGTAGCTGTTGGGGCCACCTCAGGCAAGCCCGGGCTACCCAAGCCCCACATACCGACGCTTGAAGAGCCAGGGCACTTATGTCAAAGGCTTGCTTCAACAAAGTATCTACCTTTTTGTCTTGGGCATCCTTTAGAGCTGCACTGCCCTCCAATGGGATGGTAGTCTTCTTGGTAACCGCCGAATCCACTCTAGGTGATTTTAACAGTTCCTTCTCTGTTTCCGGCAGAGGGTACAAATGCGACATCGACCGCACGCCCCTCAAACTGGCCTCTGGCTGATCCCACTCTTCCTGAATCATCTGCTGCACCACCCTGTAGACAGGAAAAAATTTCTGAGATTTCCTGACTGCCTGAATTAACGGATCTTCCAGCTCATCCTCTTGTGCAGGGGTCCCTGCAGACATGTTGAGTACCTTCAGGGACTCTCCAATTAATGCTGGCAACTCCTCATGACGAAAAACCCTTACTATTCTCGCCTGCTCTTCTGGGATTTGTCCCTCCTCGAGTTCTTCTTCCTTCTCTCCCAGCTCCTGCTCCGAGACCTCCCTTTCCAGTATCTCTGATCCAGGGGAGAGAGGTTCCTCTTCCTCCGTTCAAACTCGCTTGGAGGGAATAACAGTTTCAACCAGTGACTTGGCCTCTGCCTCACGCTTCTGTGTGCATCCCTGGCTCCCCTGCTGATGCAGACAGAAAGCTTTGTATAATAGCAACACAAACTCCGGGGAGAAACCTTTGCCAAGACTTCCCTCACCTGAGGTGGTCCCAGGTTGTGGCTGAGATGGTACCTGCTGTTCTAAACTCAAAGAAAGAGGAGAACCCTCTCCGAGAAGGCCCTCCAAGGGCTCCACCGACTCCTGAGACACTGGAGCTGAAGGTTCTTGAGACCTGCCAGCCTGTAGTCCCTGCTCCACTGAGGCTGCCTCCGTGGCACAGCCTCTGCAGATGCCTGCTTCTGAAACCGTTCCCTTGAATGCTCCACAGAGCAAACACTGTGGCCGAGCAGGCACTTTGCAATCCTCATCTTAAAATTTAAAAATAATAATCTATACTAACTGATATATATATAGATAATATAATTCTCTTCTCTCTATATATATATATCTATATATCTATATATCTATATACATACACACACCTATAACTATCCTTAACAATGTAGAGAAAAAATGTTGATAAAATAAAACTAGACTGTTGTCTTAGCGAAACGTGGTCCCCCCCCCCTAAAACGGGGAAGAGCCGTTTGCCAGGTTTTCACTGGGCGCTACCATGCACCTGGCAAAATGTCTAGTGCGCAAAAGCGCGCGAAAAACAAAAAGGGGAGAGAAAAACTCTTGCCCAAGTCGCTGCCCTTCTGAGCGTCTTCACGGCAGCCGCTGGACTCCGCTTGCCACGTGGCTCGCCTGTACCACTCAGCCCCCCTTACCTCGCAGCTCCCGGGCCTTCCAGCGATGGGTAGAGACCTTCTATGTTCATTCCTTCGTGCTAGGCAGTCTCTCTGGCTTCGGCGTAGAGGCCCTGCACACTCAGGAGACACTGCGGAATGAAACTTCGCAGTCTCCCGTTCAGCACACTTTTTTTTTTTTTTTATATTGCCTCAGGCCGAGCAAAGCCTCCTCCGGTTCCCAGCCCTTTACCGGGGTGGGGGGACCCCAAATATCCTGGCAGCAAGTACAAAAATAAACCAAATTAAACAAATTCAAACTAGATTAACTAAAATAAAGAAAGGCAACAAAACAAAAACCCCTCTAAGCTAACGTCTCTCTAGTAAGTCCTCTCTTTGGCTTACTGCTCCTTCTGCTGCTTGGAGACTGAGTATACTGAGGCTGGTGGGTGGTGCCAGTGGTATATATCCTGAGGTGATCAAAGAATGATGTACTCAGTCTCCAAGCTGCAGGAAGAGGAGCACAACCCAGAAGAAGGGGACTGGACTGGAGAGACGCTTAGGAACTAAAATTTAACTATTCCTTATGTTAAATGAATGCAACTCATCAAAAGTAAAGATTACATTTTTTCTTGATTCCCAAGTCACTGCAACTGCAATATTCAAGCATGTTATAAACACTGCAGCTTTTGAGAATGTGAGATTTGACCCCTTCACACCTCTGACATACATATTCGGCAACACTATCTTTCAAACAGAACATATCCTTGGGAATACAATAAAACATCATGCTATTATAAGCTGCCCTGAAGCTTTTAGCGATGTGCTGGAGTACCAAATAAAAATAAATCAAACCATATCATAAGGGGTTTTTCTCAAATGTTTATTACTTGATTTTGTAATTACTTTGAGAAAGATGCCAGTTTCAACAGGAATACATTCGAGATGTCTGTACATGGTATTGCAGTTTTCACTGGCAGAATGGTTAAAATAGATAATCACGTCTTTCACATACATTCAGCTGATGGCTCTGTAGGGACAGAGTACTGCTGTTTCACAGTGCTGATTATAAATCTCTTTAAACATTTTTAGAAACAGCGTGGCTAAAGATCTGAGAATATAGGATTTTACTCTCAGCTCTGCCCCAACACTTTTTCCCTGACCTTGGGTAAGTTGTTTTATTTTCTAGTATCTCCATTTACCTAAATGTCATGTGGCATGGAGACAGGATCTCTTTCAGAGGGCCGCGTGGCTTCTCTCTCCCTTGCACTCATTTCCTGTGCCCTTGTATTCATTCCCTGAAACTCCCACCCTTATGCACTGTTCTTCCCTCCCTCTTCTTGACCCAAGGACAGCACAAGGTGAGCCCTCAATCCTACTGCTACCCCTCTCCACATCCTGCAGCAGCATTTAAAGGGCAGTACAGCACTTACCCAAACCCTCCTGTATGGTGTTGCTCTTTCTACTCTGTGACCTACCACTTCCACCCCCTCTGATGCAAGCTTCCTCTTCATGCAGGATCCCTACAACTATTTATTTGTTTATTTATATTTAATTTTATTTATTTATTTAACCAGTTTTCTATACCGCCTTATCCTTCAATCAAAGCGGTTTACATTATGTATTCACTACAAACAGGTACTGGATACATTCCCTTGTCTCCAAAGGGCTCACAATCTATGTGTACCTGAGGCAATGTAGGGTTAAGTGGCTTGCCCAAGGCCACAAGGAGTGCCTATAGGACTAGAAACCCCCAGTCCCTCCAGCCTGAGATTGCTGTCCCCAGGTGGGACTTGAACCCCGCCCTCCGGCCTGAGGTACCGTGTCCTAACCATTAGGCAGAAAACATTGCCACATAACTGAGTCTGTATCAATACTAATTGACAACAAAAAAAGTGGACTAATGCACAAAGGGAGTAAAATATCACTCTTAAATCTTGATGACATCTTTGACCATATGCTCTGTATGAGTCAAGGGCCAGAATGAGTTCCTCAGCCTGTGATTGAAGCATCTTTGGTAAGTACAGAGTGATGCTCCCAAGATATAAAAGTCCCTTCCTAGGAGGAGGAATGATCTGAAGTGATTCCTGTGGACAGTTCTTCTCTATGAGGGAGCATTTCTCTGTATTCTTCTAAAACAAAATTTGTGCATGTTCTAAATTTATTTACTCCACAGTTAATCCACAGCTCCACCATTTTAAATTGCATAAACTGAGAACAGAATATCTAACACACAGCAAACTCCAAATCCTATAGTACACAACAGTGGTTCTCAACCCAGTCCTTTGGTACCCCTAGACCTGTTGGATTCTTAGGATATCCACAATGAATCTGCATGAGATAGATCTACATACAATGGAGGAAATGCATTTCTTTATTTAACAGGTGTTTTAGACCACTTCATCCTTAAATCAAAGCGATTTACATTACAACTCAACATTTTTACATAATTGTTATACTCTGCAGTGGATAACATGGCATGCAGGGTAACTTAACTTGTTCAAGAACTTATGTACAGGATGGTTTGGGTATGTGTCATGTCTTTATGTGATCCATGGCTGTCGTAAAGTGTGGTGCAGCACTAAGTGATACTTCCAAAGTGTTCTTTGTAAAGATGCGTTTTTAACTTTTTTTCTGAAGTCTTTAATGTCCAGAGTTGAGTTTGTAACTTCCAGAAGTGTGTTCCATAGTGATAGAGCTGTAAGTGAAAACGCTCTTCTAGATATGGTATGCTTGGACTTTGCGTAGTCACCGGGTGTTTGAATCACATTCCTGTTTTGTTCCTTTTAGGTCAGTTGTCAGTCTCTGATAATTAGTTCCTGCAGTAATTTTGGCTGAGTTGTTCCTTAGTATTTTAAAGATATTGAGTGTTCTCTCTCATGAAGATTAATTATGGATATCCTGAAAACTCAACTGGCCTAGGGGATAACAGAGAATTGGGTTGAGAACCACTGGGATACAATAAAGTTTATGGCACAGTTTGATTCCGATATTCCACTCCCAGAATATCCTTGCAGTAGTTTTTAATGAAAGCCACTGATCACAGGGCTGTTCTAGTGCAGGAAAAAAAACTGATAATGACGACAACTCAATAGAGTTAAGATTAGTGGCTTTTTCTCCAAAGACTAATTTGATATTTCCAGTATAGCAGTATTGCACTGATTAGGAGGTGAAAACACATATAGAAGTGCAAACGCTTGTGCTTGTATGTTGCTGGAAGATTCTCTGCAGGACAGTCTGTGTAACAAATCAATGCACCACTATGAACTAAGAAGGGCTTGTGCGAAATGGTGGCAGAGTTTTGTTTACACCAGGATTTGAGGTAGCTTCATATACTAAAGATGGCATTGGTGAAGTATTTTCTAACTTCCTGCACATTCGGGTCACACCTTGATTACGCTCTTCTGCAAGGAGATTATGATGTGCTTGCAACTGCCTTTTTTTTTTTAAACCTTCAATTTAGAGGTTTCCTCCTGATCTTTGCAGATTTCCAGGTCATACCGCGTCTTAGTAAGTGGAACAATGTTTCAGCAATCATACTGTGGCTTTCTTGAGGGTGAAGTGGTTATGCAGTGGATATCAGTTTTTATATATAAGTGTTTCGCAAACCAGATTGGTGGGTTTGAAGTAGAAAATTTGAATTTGTTTTCAGAAGGAAAGTTCATTAGAAAAAGGTAGAAAATTTGAATTTTGGCTGGAAGGTTTAGTGGAGAAAAGACTGGCAAAGTGCAAATAGGAAACCTAGAGACAAGGCATTTTGAATTTTATCAGCAAGATTGTTACAATAATCTCAGATTCTGAAAGGTGGAAAAAATTGTTGGTCTTCGGTGTCAGACCTTGTAGCACTAAACCTATGAAAGAGAGGTTGCAGTGTTTTGTTGAAGTTTGAGTCTTTTGTCCCCAATGAGGTTTCATGGATGTTATACCATCTCCACAGTCTTTTTGATCCTTCTTGGACACCAGCTTTCTTCTTTTTCCAGGATCCTTGTGTCATCAAATTTCATTGTATGGCCAGTTTCCATCACGTGGAAGGTTGCAGATTTCTTGGTGTTACTGAGTTTACAATGTATTTTGTGCTCTTGTAGCCTTTATTCTATGATGTGGCCAGTTTCGCTTATATACAGTACCAGGGACGGCCCAAGGGGGGTGCGGGGCCATGTGTGGAGACTCGGTGTGGGACCTCATTTGCATAAGGGGCCTCATTTACATAAATGTGCATAATGTTAACATGCACTAACGTTTAGTAAACATGCCTCTTAATGAGTGTATAGATAAAGAAAGACTAAAAGATTTCTGCATTACTATACTCCAGTGCCAACCGCCAGGCACATTAGGAAGTACTACAAACACTGCCCATTTTGAACCCATAGCAAACCCACCATTATCTTAACAATACTACCAGGACTCATAAAGCACCAAACTCTACCCATCAAAAAGGCAACACTGCAAATATTAAACCAATACATCTCAGAGAATACCAATACAAATGCTACTGGGGAAAGAGAACAAGTGGCACTATCAAATATGAACTACATAAAAGAATACCTCAGCTCAGTTACACATTTAGAACACAGACCATCACCAAACAAAGAACAAGGGATCACAATTTTGAAATTAAAAAAAAAATTAAACTGGGAACCCCAAAAGCCAAACTTGGAATGCACAACACCACTGAAGAAACAAAACTATAAATTAATTTCCACTTGTACTAAACAAAATACAGACGTTAATGACGCACATTTCCCAGAGCCGACATATTCCAGTTAATAAATTCAAAATAAAAAGTATTTTTTCTACCTTTTGCTGTTTGTGCATTTTATTTTTCAGTTGCAATTGCTCCAGTCACTTTCTTCTGGTTTTCTGCTATTTCTCAGTTGTCTGCTGTCCATTTATCCTTTCTTCTCTCTTCTAGTTTTATTCCATTCTCTCTCTACATCTGCTTTAACATACTGATCTTTCCCCTTTTGCTCTTTCCTCCATCTCTCTCTTTATTCCTTTTTCATCCACTCAAATTTTACCCCTCCATCCTCAATCCCTGCTTACTCTCCCAATACCCGGCCAATTGTAGATTTTTCTTCCCTCCCACACATAATATTTTTTCCCCTCTCCGTTTCACTCTCCCAGCCCCATTCTATTCTAGTCCTCCCCCAGCATCCGCTCCCTTCTAATCCCCGCTTCAGCCCATTTCCAATCCTAGCCCCCCATCAGTTCATTTCTAATCCTAACCTAGCCCTTCCATCAGCCCATTTCCAGTCCTAGCTCCCCCATCCATTTCCAGTCCTATCCAAGCCCCACCATCAGCCCATTTCCAGTCCTAGCTCCCCCATCCATTTCCAGTCCTATCCAAGCCCCCCATCAGCCCATTTCCAACCCTAGCTCCCCATCAGCCCATTTCCAGTCCTATCCTAGCCCCACCATCAAGCCCATTTCCAGTCCTATCCAAACCCCCCCATCAGCCCATTTCCAACCCTAGCCCCCCCCATCAGCCCATTTCCAGTCCTATCCTACCCCATCAGCTCATTTCCAATCCCCTCCCCCCATCAGCCCATTTCCAGTCCTTTCCTAGTCCCACCATCAGCCCATTTCTAGTCCTAGCTCCTTCCCCCCCCCCCCACAGCCCATTTCGATTCCAAGCCCCCCCTCCCCTCGAGACCCGCAGCTAGCTCAAATGCTTTAGAGGGAGCTGGAGAGGTCCTGGCTCACCTCTAACAGCTGCCGGTGAAGCGCATCTTTTTCCTTCACTTTGGCAGCTGTACTGAAGTTTAGAACGCTGCCGTGCTGAGCGCCAGGAAACAGGAAGTCCCCTTTGACCTCAGCGCAGCAGCCTTCTAAACTTCAGTACAGCTGCCAAAGTGAAGGAAAAAGACGCACTTCACTTCGGCAGCTGTTAGTGAGCCGGGGCCTCTCTGGCTCCCTCTAAAGACGCCCTGCCTGCCATCCAATGTGGGGATGTTGTTGGTGCGGGGCCCTGTGCAAACATTGTCGCACAATGGATGGGCCGGCCCTGTACAGTATAATTAGCCACAGCTGCAATGGAATTCCATAGACTCCAGCGGTTTGGAATGGAGGGATGCAATCCTTCACTCATGTGAGTGAGGATGCCAGCTTCTGTGGTACGCTATACACTGTTCTGATGTTGTGCTTTTTGGGTAGTTTACCTATGTGGTCTGTTATTCCTTAGACACAGACGCACCACAAATCTTTGTTCTGTCAAGGAGGTGTCATCCAGTGATTGGTGGTGGTTGCTATTCTTGTGGATTGGTTTGTCCACAGGTTTTAAGGCTTGAGAGATGACCATTTTGTAGTAGCCATTGGCTGAGAACGTGTTCCGGATGGTGAGCCTTTCTTCCTGAAAATGGTCCAGGTTGCAGACTCTTAGTGCCCTGTTTAATAGGGTGCACAGAATTCCTCTTTTTGAGGATGGAGGACTGTAGATAACAATTGGTATGGATGGGATTCCTGTATACAATGTGGTTCAGGCTTCCATCTGACCACTTTTTGATCATTACACCAAGAAAGAGAAGACATCCATTGATCTGTCTCCATAGTGAACTATCCCCAGCGTCCAACAGGAAAGCTTTTGGGAGCATCCCACAGCGCCTGCATGCTGCCTTTCCCAACTGTCCCTCTTCAGTTCTTTGTTTTCCGTGGCGCCAACAGGTCGCACATCCTGTCACTGCAGAAAATTTCCCTTCTTATTCTTCTTTTTTGTGGTCACGTCTGCCTTCCCTCGACGCTATACCGGTATCGCCGGTTCTTTTCTTTTTTCTGAAAAAACAAAAACAAAAAACACCCCCCCCCCCTTTGTTTCTGGAGTCCTTCTCCAGTAATTCTCTTCTCGGATGCCACAAGCCATTTTGGGCACTAGGCCCAATTTTTTTCCCTCAAAATGGAAAAATCTGCTTCGGGTTTTAAGAAGTGTTCTAAGTGTGGCGGTACCATCTCCGTCACCGACACCCATGAGTGTGCCTCAAATGTTTAGATCCTGACCACTCTATTTCAGAGTGTGTTGCCTGTGGGATGATGTCGAAAAGGGGCCGGCAAAACCGAGCTGCTAAGCTTAGCACCCTTTTTTACTCTGATGCAGCCTCCGTGGCATCGACGTCTTCCAGGGCTTCATCTTCTTCCCATGGATCTCAGGTAACTAAACATAAATCTAGCCGGTCTCAAAGGGTAGATCTCCTTCTAAATATCGAGATGCCTCTGGCATTGCCCTTGAGGGACTTTCACCGGCAAAATTGCCCCGGTGGGAGGCTTCGGCTTCCAAAGCATTAACGGGGCTCCAGGATGTTCGCGAGGCTTCAACCTCGGCAGAACTACTGGTGCCATGCTCTGGGGTTCCGGCCGTTTCATCCGGCACCAATACCCAAGCATTAGCAGCGTCGATAGGCCAGAGATTCTTGGCTATTGAACGCAGTCTGGCGGCTCTTCTCACTGTCTCAATGCCCCTGAAACCGCTTCAGACAATTCAACCGGTACCGGCACCGACTGCATCGACATCAGCAGGTATTCTACCGGGACCAAGTCATATGTCTCTATCCGGCATCGACAAGTCGGTACCAGACCACTCCGATGCCAACTTCGATCGGTACCGGTACCATACCTTGCACGATCACCCGGATCGGAGATACTTCGAATCCTCGAATGAGTCTGAAGATTCTGAAAGCTCTGCCGATCCCAGAGTACTTCTTCCTGAGGATTCCTCTTCTCCTCAGCGTAGGATGTCTCCACCAGAGGATATGTCCTTTCAGGATTTTATCCGAGATGTGGCCCGAGGTCTTTCCATCACAGTGGCTCCTGAAAAAGAGCCTAGGGCAAAGGAATTAGAAATCCTACAATACCCTAAAGCTCCCAAGGAGGCAGCTACCTTACCTATTCATGAGATCTTGCATGATCTTATGTTAAGGATGTGGGAAAACACCTCTGACCACATCTCCTCACTCTCGAGGACTCAATACCATGTATCGAGTTCCTCCTTGTCCTGGGTTTCAGAAGACTCAATTACCACATGATGCCATGGTGGTGGTATCAGCCATGAGATGAAGATGCAAAAAGACATGCATCTAATCCTCCAGGACATGAATGTAGGACTCTTGACGCCTTTGGACGTCGATCCTTCCAGGCTTCCATGCTTTCTGCTAGGATCAGTTCCTATATCTTGTACATGGGAATGTTCCTTAAGGAGGTCACAGGAGACTTAGAGCTTATGAGCCCTCTCCTTCCTGTTGATAAAAGGCAAGATTATCTTGCTCTTCTTAAACATGCTCAGGATGTTTCTAAGTTTGTGAATCGTGCAGCCTTTGACTGCTTTGAATGCATAAGCAGAACCTCTGCTATTGCCATAGGTGCACGTAGAATTGCCTGGCTCCAGGCATCTGACTTAGAAATCTGGGTACAGGACAAACTGGGGAATATACCTTGCACAGGAGAGAATCTCTTTAGCTTTTTCCTGCCAATTTTTTGCCAATGAGATAGATTGTCTAAATCTACAGCTGATCCTGCGAGGAAAAGATCCTCTAAGAAACCATTCTTCAGCAAGAAGAAAACGTTTTATCCCTCCTATACCCAGCAGGGACATCGTTTAGGTCAGTCTGCCCAAAAGGGACAGCAGCAACAACCTAGGCAACAAAGGAAACCAAAAGCAGCTAAGCCTCAACCGGCTCAGCAGACTCAGCCTCCACAGGGGCTTTGACTCCTGTCTAGAGAACTTTGTCTGCCTGGCCCTGAACGGCCCAGAACTCTCCACCATCCCAGGAAGGTTATGTCATTTTGCCCCCAGATGAGGTCAGATAACAGCAGAAAATTGGACTCTGTCTATTGTAAGAGAGGGGTACAGGCTTCATTTCCTCAGCATGCCCCCTCCTACAATATTTATTTTTATTTCCATACATTTCTTTTATACCATGCTATTCGACATCAGTGCGGTTTACATAAAACATACACGTTGCATATAATGAACTGTGCTTACAGGAAATAAAACTTTGTTAACTTGGGGTAACTATTTACATCGGATTTTCATATTATACAGGCTATACTTATGAGTCTCTTATAGGGTAGGTTTAGACATAATATCTATCTTAGACTGCGGGTGACCCTACTGTATATAAGTAATAGTAAGACAGTTCAATTCTTAGACCTCTCTCAATGACCGGTTAGGTCAAGAAACATAGAAACATGATGACAGAAAAAGACCACATGGCCTATCTAGTCTGTCCTTCCATATCAACAACTACAACAGTCCACTTTTTACCTTTAGAGATCCTCTTTGTTGGTCCCATGCTTTTTTGAATTCAGTTACTGTCCTCATCTCTACCACCTCCACTGGGAGACTATTCCATGGATCCACTACTCTTTCCGTAAAGAGACATTTCCGCATATCACTCCTGAATCTATCTCCCTTCACCCTCATCCCATATCCCCTCGTAGCAGAACTTACTTTCAATTGAAAGAGGCTCTCTCCCTGAACATTTATGCCACGGAGGTATTTAAACATCTCAATCATATCACCTCTATCCTGCCTTTCCTCTAAGGTGTACATATTAAGATCCTTAAGTCTGTCCTCATATGCTTTATAATGAAGCCCACTAATCATTTTAGTAGCCACCCTCTGCACCGACTCCATCCTGTTCACATCCTTTTGAAGGTGCGGTCTCCAGAATTGCACACTATACTCCAATTGAGGTCGCACCAAAGACTTATACAGAGGCATTATCACCTCCTTTTTTCTGCTAGCCATTCCTCTCCGTATGCACCCAGGCATCCTTCTAGCTTTTGCCGTCGCCTTTTCTACCTGTTTAGCTACTTTAAGATCATCAGACACAACCACGCCTAGGTCCCGCTCTTCTTTAGTGGACAAAAGTACTTCACCTCCTATACTGTATTGCTCCCTTGGATTGCTGCAGCCCAAATGCATTTACATTTTTAAACATTAAATCCCAGCTGCCAAATTCTAGACCATTCTTCAAGCTTAGCTAGATCCCTCCTCATGTTATCTACACCTTCCTGGGTGTCTACTCTATTGCAGATTTTGGTATCATCTGCAAAGAGGCAAACCTTACCCGACAGCCCTACCGCTATATCACTAACAAAGATGTTAAAAAGAATCGGACCAAGGACAGATCCCTGGGGCACACCACTGGTAACATCCTTCTTCTCAGAGTGAGCTCCATTTACTTGTACTCTTTGTCGCCTCCCACCCAACCAATTTCTAATCCAAGCAGTAACTTTAGGGTCCATCCCTAGGGTGCTCAGTTTGTCACTATGCTCCTTGCTCAAGAGGCAATAGAAGGAGGTACCCATTCCCCAACGGGGTACAGGGTTTTACTCCCCCTATTTCCTTATTCCAAAAAAAAAACAGGAGGACACAGACCCATTCTAGACCTCAGAGAATTAAACAAATTCCTGTTCAGAGAGAAGTTTAAAATGATTTCTCTAGAACTCTGCTGCCATACCTTCAGAGTCAGGATTGGCTTTGTTCTCTAGATCTCAAGGATGTGTACACTCATGTTCTCATCCATCCAACTCACCAAAAGTTCCTTCGATTCCTGTTTCAAGGGAAGCACTACCAAATACAGGGTTCTTCCTTTTGGCCTGGCCTCTGCACCAAGGGTGTTCACAAAATGCATGGCTGTCGTAGCAGCATTTCTCCGCACCCTGGGAATATTCGTCTTCCCTTACTTAGACTGGCTCATTCGAGCCCCTTCAGAGCCAGAGGCCAGGGTTGCTCTCTCTCGCACAATGTGCATCCTTCAGTATTTTGGACTTGTCATAAACTTCCCAAAGTCCAACCTTGCTCCCACTCAATCCATAGAGTTTATAGGAGCTCTTCTGGATACCAGACAGACAAGGGCCTACATTCCACAGCCCTGCTGCCTTTGCATTGTGCAGTTAGCTTCCCAAGCAGTGCTAAAACCTCACCTCACTGCTCGGGAAATGTTACAGTTGCTAGGCCACATGGCATCCACCGTGCATGTGGTTCCTTATGCTCACCTCCATATGAGGGCAGCCCAGTGGACCTTATCCACTCAGTGGACTCAGGAGTCAGGTTGCCTGTCAGACAAAATAGCAAACTCAGATTGCCTTATTTTGTCCCTCCAATGGTGGCAGTCACCCAAAAACCTTTTGGTGGGGTCTCCTTTTCAGCAACCCCTACCCCAAGCCACTCTAACAACAGATGCTTCACAGGTGGGTTGGGGAGCCCACTTGCACGGCCTCTCTACCCAGGGTACCTGGACTCCACAGGAGGCCTATCTCCATATCAATCTCCTGGAGCTCAGAGCAATCTTCCTTGCTCTTCGAGTATTTCACACCCAGCTCAGCTACAAGCCAGTTCTAGTTCAAATGGACAATCAAGTAGCCATGTTCTATGTGAACAAGCAGGGCAGAACAGGCTCTCTGTCGCTCTGCAATGAAGCTTTGCGACTATGGGCCCTCGCCAAAGAGCATCAGATTCATCTCCTTGCGGTGTATCTTCCAGGCATTCAAAACTCTTGGGCAGACAGACTCAGTCGAGTTCTGCTTCCACACGAATGGTCTCTCCATGCAGACCAGGTGGCCAAAAGTTTTCAAATTTGGGGAACCCCGGACACAGACCTCTTTGCAAGTCTGCTGAATGCCAAACTTCCCCGGTTCTGTTCCAGAATTCCGGCTCGAGGTTGTCAGGCCAGGGATGCTTTACTCCTCCACTGGGGTCAAGACTTCCTGTATGCCTTTCCACCCATTCCCCTAAATTCCCAAAACCCTGTTCAAGCTTCAGAGAGACAGAGGTCATATGATCCTCACAGCTCCATGTTGGCCACGGCAAATGTGGTACCCTCTGCTCCTACGTCTCTCTCAATCTCTGCCTCTGGAGCTAGGATCTGCTCCAGATCTCCTTTCTCAAGAGGACGGGATGCTGTGGCATCCCAATCCCCAGTCTCTGCATCTCAGGGCCTGGTTGCTGGAAGCCTAGAACTTCACGGTCTTAACCTTTCCCAGCAGGTAAAGGATATCCTTCATGCTTCCAGGAAACCTTTCACAAGACGCTCTTATGCATTTAAGTGGAAAAGGTTTACCATATGGTGCTCACAGAAGGGTCTTAACCCTCTTGCGATACCTCTGGAATCATTACTGGAGTACCTCCTTCATTTATCAAATGCAGGGCTTAAGACTAATTCAGTGAGAGTCCATTTGAGAGATTTATGAGAGGCCTTCTTTTAACGAAGCCTCCCATTAAGCCACCACTGGTGGCATGGGACTTGAATCTGGTACTTGGGCAGCTCATGAAACCGCCCTTTGAAAAGTTAGCCACTACCTCTTTGAAATTCCTTTCCTGGAAAGTTCTCATTGCAATCACATCAGCACGTCACATCAGTGAATTGCAAGCCCTGGTGGCTGATCCTCCTTATACAAGGTTCCATCATGATAAGGTAGTCCTTAGGACTCATCCACACTTTATGCCGAAGGTGGTTTCGCCCTTTCATTTGAACCAAGCGGTTTACCTTCCTGTATTCTTTCCAAGGCCTCACGCCTCAAATGCAGAAAGGAACCTTCATACTTTGGACTGTAAAAGAGCTTTGGCCTTTTACTTGCAAAGGACACAGCAACATAGAAAATCCTCTCAACTCTTTGTTGCTTTTGATCCTAGTCATTTGGGACTTCCAGTCTCCAAAAGGACACCGTCCAACTGGATTGCACAGTGTATATCTTTTGCCTATGAGAGTAAGAACCTTCCTCTTGAAGGCCATGTCACAGCTCACAATGTGAGAGCCATGGCAGCCTCAATGGCTCATCTTCACACTCTGTGTCTATCGACGACATCTGTCGAGCAGCTACTTGGGCTTCGGTTCATACCTTCACAACCCATTACTGCTTAGACAAGGACTCCTGCTGGGATGCCTTGTTTGGTCAAGCTGTTCTTCAACACCTGTTCCAGACTTAATCAACTCCTACCCACCATCCCTGGTAGGATGCCAGAGATCCATGGGGGGGGGGGGGGAGTGGAGCCCTTTCACAAGGGCACACAGTTTTCTGGGGCCATCTCCCTGGCATCTGCAGCTAGGGAGTCCCCATATGTGAAGACTACATTCCTGCTTGTTCCTGGAGATAGCATAGTTACTCACCTATAACAGGTGATCTCCAGGAACAGCAGGAATTTAGTCTTCACAACCCACCCACCTCCCCTAGGAGTTGTATCTCTCTCTCTCTCTCTCTTTTGTCTCAGCTATAAACTCAACTGGAGAGGGACAGTTGGGAAAGGTGGGAAGGCAGCATGCAGGCGCTGTGGGATGCTCCCAAAAGCTTTCCTATTGGACGCTGGGGAGCGTTCCTGCGCAGGCTCCGTCGGTACCGACAATACCCATATGTGAAGACTAAATTCCTGCTGTTCCCGGAGATCACCTGTTACAGGTGAGTAACTATGCTTTATGTTGGGGTGGCTGCTTATTCACATGATTTAGAAAGTTGTTGAGATTTTCCCATCCATGGGAGCCAAAGGATGAATGTGTCATCTACATGGTGAGCCCAGAGTTTGGGTTTTTGCTTGGCATTGTCCAGCTAAAGCCCAAACTCTGGGTCCACTATGTAGATGACACAACCATCATTTGGCCCCATGGGGACAAAGGGCTCACCATCAACAAAACATGGTAACCCTCCTTTCACAGAAGGTTTAGTACTACACCTTAGACTAGATAGGCCATGTGGTCTTTTTCTGTCATTATATTTCTATGTTTCTATGTTTACAAAGTCTGGCACTTAAGACCAATGATTTTTCCACCTTACAGAATCTGAGATTGTCACAACAATCTTCCTGCTAAAATTCAAGATTCCCTGCCTCCAGGATTCTTACTTGCACTTTTCCTCCAATATCAAATTTCCTGCATCAAACCTACCAATCCAGTTTGAGAAGCATTATATATAAGAATAGACATCCACTGCATAACCACTTCATCCTAAAGAGAATCATAATATAAGGGCTGGACAATCTTCCACTTACTAAGAGGAGGCATCACCTGAAAAACTGTAAAGATCATGCTCCCACCTGTGGAAGCCTAACAGAACAAGATTCCTCCTGTTCAATTTTTCCCAAGAAGTCAGTGCTTTCGCTCTAAAGGTCCCAGCTGAGACTGGCAACCTCTCTAAAGAGTTATAGCCTTGTCCTTTCCTGATGGAATGTTTGAGCCCCTGCATGAAGGGACAGAGGAAATACTGAGGGAGGAGTCCTGTTGGACTGTAAAGAGTCAGTCAACATCTGCACAGATTTTGCCTTCATTTTTAAATACTCTACTCTGTCTCATAATGATCACAGATCTGAATGAAGCAATTCTTCCAGGCTCGTGGCGACATGTATTTGTATTCATAGCAGCCAATGGGTTTCATTAGCAGCTACCTCTCTCCTACAGGCTTGGCAGGGCCTGAAGCTGCCTGGCTTTGCCTGTGGTGTAGTCCTATAGAGTTATATAAATATACCGTATTTTTCGCACCATAAGACGCACCTGGTTTTTAGAGGAGAAAAATAGGAAAAAAAATATTCTGAACCAAATAGTGTAATAAAATATTTAATAAAGTATAACAGAATAATATTTGAACCATATAAACTAAACAGCAGTCAACAGTGGCATTAAGAACCATTATCACTGTCATTAACACATATAAGACAAAGGTTTGAGTACTCTAGTCTTCGGAAAACCCCAAGAACTCTTCTTCGCTAGAGTCAGAATTCATGAGGCTCATTTGGTCACAATCACTGACATCACTTTCTTCGCTGTCTTCATATAAAATACAGTCTTCACTTCCATCTAAGGCATTGCTAATGCCACATTTTTTGAACGACTGTACAACAATCTCTTCCTTCACTGAGTCCCATGATCTTTTCACCCATTCGCAAACTTGAGTGATGGTGGGCCTCTTCATTCGTCCAGTGGGTGTCAAATCATGGTTACCAGCAGCCATCCACTTGTTCCACTCTTCTCTCATAAAGACCTTAAATGGCTTGTTTATGGAGACATCAAGAGGTTGCAACTGGCTGGTAAGACCTCCGGGAATGACAGCTAGATGGTCTTTACTTCCTTGAAGCACTTTTTGGTTGGTTCACTAATATGTGCTCTAAATTGGTCAAGCACTAATAGGGCAGGTTTTTTCAGAAGTCCTCCAGAACGTTTGGACCACACCTTTTCAACCCATATTTTCATGCCATTGTCATTCATCCATCCTTTTTCATGGACGTGTACCACAACACCTCTTGGAATGGCATCTTTTGGAAATGTTTTCCTTTTAAAAATCAGCATGGGTGGCAATTTGGTGCCATCGGCACAGCAGGATAACACAGCTGTATAATGCGTCTTCTCGTGCCCTGAAGTTTTCACTGTGATGGTTTTGGCACCCTTCAGGTCGACAGTCCTATTAGAAGGCACATCAAATGTTAGCGGGACTTCATCCATGTTCCCAATCTGGCCAATTTCAAAGCTGTTTTTCTTTCTGGCTTTGATAACAAAATTGTGAAAGGACAGAATTTTAGCCTCATATTCTTTGGGCATTTTTTGGGCAATGCTGGTTTTGGTACGCATAGCAAGACCACATCTTCTCATGAATCTGTAGCACCATGATGGTGATCCTGTAAAGTCTTGAATGCCCCTCTCTTTAGCAATGCGTTTCGCTTCAAAAATGATCATTTTTGTTGAGACGGAGAAGCCATTATTGCGATGAAGCATGATCCATTCTTTCACGTCCACCTCCAACTCTGGCCACTTTGCAGCATGCCCACGGAAAGTGTGCTTGCTTTTGTCTCCTTTTTGCAGCTGATCCTCCTGTTTCCTCCACTCTCTAATCAGTTTTTCAGTTGGAGGCGGCCCAAAATGCCTCTCCGCTGCTCTGTTTCCATGCTCTTTAGCATATTTGATAACCTCCAGTTTGTATGGAATTTTATAGGCTATTCTTTTCTGCTTCAGCATCTTTGTAGAATGAGGTACAGTAGTACGGTACAATATTTTTCTGCAAGAAATGAAGGAACTTTCAGTATACCATAATTTCTTCAATGATTACGGTACTATTGAGCACTAACCATTTGCGTTGTCACTGCATACTGTATACGGTATTTTTCATACAGGTTTATGGTACCGTATATGGGAGTATGGTTTATGGTACCGTATATCTGAAGTACCGTCAGTGGCGTAGCGTGAGTTGTCAGCACCCGGGGCAAGGCAAGTACCGTAATTTGCGCCCCCTAACCC
Source organism: Ichthyophis bannanicus (assembly GCA_033557465.1). NCBI lineage: Eukaryota > Metazoa > Chordata > Amphibia > Gymnophiona > Ichthyophiidae > Ichthyophis > Ichthyophis bannanicus. Next base: position 673,631,292 of record CM066032.1, on the reverse strand, counting down.
GTGGATTTTAGCACTCAAGTCTCTTCCCCAGATACCGGTAGTCCCTTGCTCTCTCTTCGCACCCACCGCACTGCACGCCTGGAAACAAAAATTTGGGGCCATACAATAAAATATATACCGGTATCTTTATTTGGAAATTTCCAAAGCCAGCCAACACATGTACCGGTACCTACGGTACCGGTAATGCTTCTTTTTTTGCCCCATGTGCTACCTTTCCCAATATCAGCTGAGCAGATCATTCCTCTGAGGCAACAGAAAATATTTTTGGCACACATTTTCCTAAACAGGAGTTGCTGCTTGTGAAATTTGCATGATTTTCCCAGTGAGAGAAGCTGGTATCTTTCCATCCCTCCAATCCTATCCATAGCACATACCGTAACACCAGAAAACAAATGTGCTTTCAGAATCACTCTTAGAGCATTAAAATACGGTACTCTCTCTCTCTCTAGAGGAAGGTACCGGTACTCTTGCTAGAACTGTATACGGTAATCAGTCATATTTTGTTCTCCATCATTCTAGGTACCAAAAGCACAAATCTGTCCACCCAACAGATCAGCAAAAGCAAAGTCGATCCCTGGGACATTCTGTCACCATTCCTTATTACCGGTAGTATGCATCACCTAAACACACCACAGGACAGACAGATCTCTCTCACTACCCGCCAGTGCAACCTAGGATGCAAAACTGCCCGGGAAGGTACCGTAAACATGCACCTATGCAGCAGTACTGCGTTGTGCTGAAATAAGAAGCACGGCTGCATTTCTGCTTCCCTGTCACCCCAGAATCTTTTTTTTTTCATGATCACAATGTGATATGTGATAACAGCACCTCAAAAATCAAGTCTGCGTTGTAAAAAAAAGAAAAATCAAACATGAACAACCCAGGCATCACCAGCAACATACCGGTAGTCAAATCCGATCTTTTTCTACAGCAAGTCTGACCACTGGGGGTACCGTAAATAAACAGCAGTCAAGTGCATTCACATCTACGGTACTCTGCGACTTTGAGTCTCTCCTGTCTCAGAAGCAATGACATCTAAGGGGAATATTAACATTTGCTTTTGGGGGAAAAAAACAATACCGGTAATTTTCAGGCCAAATCCACTTACCGTAGTACCCGTGCAATTCCAACATGTTGCAAGCAATCGGGAAAGGGGAAAGCAGGGCAGGAAATACCGTAACAGGTGGCAGCATTTTTATTACGGTATTTTTTTGTAAGGGGAAGAAAAGTAAAGAGAGAAAGCTGCAGCAAAGCCGAGCTTACCGCGGTGTCGTAGAGCCGCAGGTCCAGGAAGTAGGGCTGCAGCAGGGACTCGTTGCGGATCTGATCGATGGCCAGCTGCACGGCGGGCAGGATGCCCCAGCCGATGCTTCCCTTCGCCACCGTCTCGCTGAGCGGCATCAAGCCCATGATGGAGAGCGGGGTGCCGTTGGAGGGCTGCCCGACCGTCGTCCCCCGGCCGGAGCCCCGAGCCACACTACAGAAATCAAATCAAACGTTCAGCGGCAGAGAGATGCGAAAGGGCGGCTCGCTCTCAGCCTCCAGTCACAGCGGCACCGAAATATTCCAAAGCAATAAAGCGCAGAACTGGACGCATACCGGTATATTCCTCAGACGCAAAAAAAAAATACCCCTTAGGCCACCAGTGGGCAATAAGAGCTGAAGGGGGTGCGGAGGAGAATGTTAACGGAAGGATGCCCCCTCCGCGGCTCACTTGCACAGAGTCTCTCGCCCTCCCTGGATCCGCTGGACGGGAAAACGACGCGCTCTCGTCCACTTCCTTGTAAAGGCGAGGAAGAGATTTACGCGCCCGGCGCTGCTGTGCAAGGGAGCGGAGCTACAGGATGCAAGAGGAATCCGGGAGACGGTGGGGAGGGCTCGGATCGGATTCGCTGCGAGTGCGAGCGCGCCCCCCCCCATGTTGCGCCCGGCCCCCCCTGCACCCCCCACGCTACGCCTCTGAGTACCGTACCGTGCTTGGTGTTGGACTACACACTACACTACATTTAGTGTAGTGTGTAGTGACATTTTACATTTTACCGGTACCTCAGAAGCCGATGACTGGAGTGAGGGGCATGCGCACTGCTGTGTACTGTAACACCGCCTACTACATGCTATCCTCCAATAGCATACGGCGGTGACACAGCACAGCAGCAGCATCGCACCTCCTGCACAGATCGGCTTCCCGAGGACAAGGTAAGGTGAGGGGGGACCAGCTGCCGCTCTGCCATTAATGCCTGGGCAAGGTGACACGGGGGGGGGGACCCGCTGCCGCTCTGAGAAGCCTGGACACGGGGCGGGGGAGGAATGATGCAGTCCCCAGGGACACGGAAGGTCCCGGGGGACCCGCTGCCGCTCTGCAACTTCTTATATTCGCACCATAAGACGCAGGCACTTTTCCTCCCACTTTCTGGTGAAGAAAAAGTGCGTCTTATGGTCCGAAAAATACGGTAAATATTATTTTTGAAACAGAAATAGATTTTTTATATATGAACTAAAATAATAAAAACAGCACACTGGAAAACAAAATAAGACTCTTCAGTGAAAAAAAGTCAGGATAACTTTTCACACCTTTTCAGGAGAGTAGCAAAAACGAAACTGAAGAGAGTAAGGGGACTGCTGAGGATCAGAGCTGCACATGCACGCTGCTTTACACCAGGCCCAAGTTCTGGAAGAGCTGTTCCTTCAAGGTGCTCTCAGATAACATAAATCTACCACCTATGTGCTCACTGCAATACTACTCGTCAATGGAGCACATACGTAGAGATGCCAGCGAAGAGTAGTTACTCACCTGTAACAGGTGTTCTCCAGGAGCAGCAGGAATCAGTCCTCACATATGGGTGTCATCGGCACCGATGAAGCCCCAGCGGAGCATTTCCCCAGCTTTCTATGAAAGCCTTTGGGAATGCAGGCACGCATGCGCGGTTCCCTTCCTGCCTAAAGGTGCCATCTTACCTCAGTCAAATGACATAGCTAAGAACAGCACACAAAAAATGAAAAATAAACTATGTACAACTGCAACTCCAAGGGGAGGAGGGAGGGTTGTGAGGACTGATTCCTGCTGCTCCTGGAGAACACCTGTTACAGGTGAGTAACTACTCTTTCTCCAGGACCAAGCAGGAAGTCAGTCCTCACATATGGGTGACTCCCTAGCTCTGGGCTACCAAGGAACCCAGGCTGAACAAGAGTACTCCCTCTCTAGTCTCAGCAGCAAAGAAAGGCATTTCAAGGACACAACCTCCACCGGTAGCCCAACAGAGGGCAGGAGTTGCCTAAACCTCAAAGAGATTCCGGAGTACTGCTTGGCCAAAAGCACTGTCCCTACAGGACTCCCTCTCCAGGCAGTAATGGGCCGCAAAAGTCTGGCTTGAAGACCAAGTTGCAGCCCTGCAGATGTCTACCAAGGGCACAGAGCGGAGATGAGCTAGTGAGGCAGCCATTGCCCTGACTCGGTGGGCCGTAATCCGACCCTGCAAAGGAAGGTCAGCCGCCTTATAAGCCCAGGTGATACAGTCAGCTACACAGATGGACAAGGTACGCTTGGACACAGCCAACCCCAACTTATTGGGGTCAAAGGAGACGAAGAGCTGGGTAGCCCTTCTATGCCCCTGCGTACAGTCAAGGTAGAAGGATAAGGCCCTCCTACAGTCCAGGGTATGCAGGACTGCTTCAGCCTGGCTCGCATGAGGCCTAGGGAAGAATGTTGGAAGAACCACCTCCTGGTTGAAGTGGAAAGAGGAGACAACCTTAGGGAGGAACTTTGGATGAGTCCTAAGGACTACCCTGTTCCTAAAAATCCTGGTGTAAGGCCTATCACAGACCAGGGACTGAAGCTCGCTTACTCGCCTAGCCGAGGTAAGGGCTATCAGGAAGAGAGTCTTCCAGGAGAGGAAGCGTAGTGGACAAGTAGCCATCGGCTCAAAAGGTGGACGAGTCAGTTGCTGCAAGACCACATTCAGCTCCCACTCAGGGGCAGGAGGGCGGATAGGAGGCTTGAGCAAAAGCAAGCCCCTAAGAAAGCGAGATACCAAGGGGTGACCAGACAGAGAATGTCCCTCCACCAGAGAGTGGTGAGCTGCTAGAGCTGAGAGGTGGACCCGAACAGAATTGGATTTAAGACCTTGATTTGACAAGTGCAGTAAGTACTGAAGGACTACTGGCACAGTACAGGAGAAAGGATCTTCTGTAAGTAGCTGACACAACACAGAAAACCACTTCCATTTGAGAGCATAGGTTTTCCTAGTGGACTGTTTCCTAGAGGCTAGGACAACCTCCTCAACCTCCTGAGGCAGGCCCCAGGGAGCCAAGACTACCCTTGCAGCCTCCAGGCCATCAAATTGAGAGCTTTGAGATTGGGGTGCAGAAGGGAACTCTGCTCCTGTGAGAGAAGGTCGGGTTGCAAACCCAGAGGTAGTGGAGGATCCACCGCCAGTTGAAGCAGAAGAGGAAACCAGGGCTGTCTCGGCCACCTGGGAGCCACCAGCAGGACCGAGGCCTCGTCTTGAAAATCTTGAAGAGAGTCCGGGCCACCAAGGGCGTAGAAGGAAACGCATAGAGAAGGCCCTGAGACCAGGATATCAGAAAAGCATCCGCTGCTATCCACAGAGGATGCGGTTGCCTGGAGCAGAATTTTGGCAGTTGCTTGTTCATTGGGCTGGCAAAGATCTATCCAAGGGAGAACCCAGTTCAGGAAGATCTTCTTAACTACTGAAGGATGCAGCTGCAAATCGTGGGGCTGCAGTATGCTGCTTAATCTGTCTGCCAGGTAGTTGTCCTGGCCTGGAAGGTACACAGCCTTGAGGAGCATGTTGTGCTTGAGGGCAAAAGAACAAAGGTCCTGAGCCTCCCGACAAAGAATCCTGGACCCAGTTCCGCCCTGTTTGTTCACATAAAACATGGCAACTTGGTTGTCTGTCTGAATCAGGACAGACTGGTGAGCCAGGGTAGGAGTGAAAGCTTTGAGTGCTAACCGAATAGCTTGGAATTCGAGAAGATTGATCTGCTGTGCAGCTTCCCAGGGAGACCACAGGCCCTGGGTGCACTTGCCCAGACAATGAGCCCCCCAGCCCTGCAGGGAGGCGTCTGTGGTCACCACTACTGTGTACCCTGGAATCTGAAAAGGCACCCCTTGCATAAGATTGGGTGGGTGCAGCCACCAGTTGAGGGAGTGCAGAAATTGTCTGGACACCCTTATCCTGTCTTTGAGGCTGCCTGTGGCCTGTGACCACTGAGCCCGAAGGCACCACTATGCAGGCCTCATATGGAGCCTGGTATTGGGGGTCACATGCACTGTCGAAGCCATGTGGCCTAGAAGCCTCAGGCAGAGTCTGGTGGAGACCAGGGACCTGCAGAGAAACTGATTTGCCAAGTCCACCAACCTTTGGGCTCTGTCTTCTGGCAAGAATGCCTTCGCCAGGAGAGAGTTCAGCCTTGCCCCTATGAACTCCAAGTTTTGGGAGGGGAACAAAGTGGACTTTGCAAAGTTTATGACAAACCCCAGACTTTGTAGAAGAGCAATAGTCCTGAGGGTGGCTTGTTCGGCCTCCTGACATGTCTGACCCCTGATGAGCCAGTCGTCTAGAAAGGGGAAGACAAAGATTCCCTGATTTCTCAGGTAGGTTGCCACCACCGCTAAGCACTTTGTAAAGACTCTGGGGGCAGAGGTGAGGCCGAAAGGCAGCACTCTGTACTGATAATGGTTTCCTCCCACAATGAACCTGAGGTACTTTCTGTGGTCTGGATGAATGAGGATGTGAGTGTACGCATCCTTTAGATCTAAGGAGCATAGCCAATCTCCCTGCTGGAGGTAGGGCAGAAGGGATCCAAGAGTAAGCATCTTGAACTTTTCCTTCACTAGGAACTTGTTGAGGTTCCTGAGGTCCAGAATGAGTCGAAGGCCACCGGTTCTTTTGGGCACCAGGAAATACCTGGAGTAGAATCCGTGACCTTGCAAGTGGGGAGGCACAGGCTCCACCGCCCTGTCCACCAACAGACCCTGAAGCTCCTGAAGGAGAACGTCTGTGTGCAGCGGAGGCCTGGGAGGCTCCCCTGGAAAGTATGGAGGAGGCAGTTGGTGAAAATGGAGTGCATAGCCCTTGTGGACTATCTCCAGCACCCAACTGTCCCCGGTGATAAGGGGCCACTGGTGGGCAAAGAGGGCAAGACGACCTCCTGTGCAGGGTTGGGAGAGCAGTGGAGGAGAGGCTACGCTCAAGGAGTCAAACGCCCCCACCCTGCTGAGTGGTAGCAGGGGCCTGAGGCTTGGGGGTCCTCTGGCTAAGGGGCCCATTACCCTGGCCCTTGGCTTGCTGACCCTGGGGGGCAGCTTGGGCAGCCTGATATTGCGGGTACTGTTTGTAGGCAGTGCCCTTCCTCGGGTAAAAGGGCTTTTTACCCGGGACCTTCTTTTTTATGAGAAGGGGCAGAGGTCTTCCTTGACAGCCTTGTCCGTGTGAGGTGCTCGGTCTCGAGCTGAGCGGCCTTCTCGGTCATGGGCTTGCCAAAAAGGTTTTCACCTCGGCAAGGGACATCGACCAACTTGTTCTGAATCCAGGGCTCGAGGTCCGATGACTGCAGCCATGCCTGGCGTCGAGCTGCGATGCCGGCTGCCGCAACTCGGGCCGAAGCCTCGAAGCCATCGTAGGCGGCGCGGGACATGAACTTCGAGCAGTCCCGAATCCCCGAGGACAAGGACTTAAATCTCTGCAAGGGTTCCCCGGAGAGACCAGCAGAGAACCCGGCCAACTCTTTGGCCAGATCCCGCAAATACATGTCCATGTACAGCTGGTAGGACTGGACACGGCAAGCAAGCATCGAGCCCTGGAAGCACTTTCTACCGATACCATCGAGGTTTCGGGCCTCCCTGCCAGGAGGCACCGCGGAGTGCGTCTTCTGGCTCTTCAGACGATGCATGGCCGATTCCACAACCATGGAATGGTGTGGTAGCTGTGCCTTCTGAAAACCAGGGCTCTTCCGGAGTCGATAGATAGAATCGACTTGCTTGCTAAGAACCGGCGCCGAGGCCGGTGCCTCCCACATACGGAAGAGGAGCCGTTCCAGCATCGGAGGAACCGGGACAGTAAAGGCCTCCTTCGGAGTTGAGTCATACTGTAGCGCCTCAAGCTCTTCAGCTCAAGGCTCTTCCTCGGGGTCCGCCGGAATAGCCAAGGCAGTGGCCATATCCCGGACTAACTCCGAGAACCGGGTGTCCTCCGGGGGGGACCTACTCCGGGGCTCAGACTGCGGTGAGTCCGAAGGGACACACCGAGTCTTGACGGTATCAGGAGACTCCTCGTCCTCAGTCTCCCAAGCTGACTTGTCCAAGGAAGAGTCGGGGTCCAATCCCGCGGGGCCCTGGAGCACCCGCCCCGATGCTGGAAGCACCGGCGTCGACGTCCTCGATCCCGAACGAGAGGTCGAGGGAGACCGTGACCGAGGTAGACTCCGAGCCACGATGGACTCGAGTATCGGCTCGGTCTCCAGGGTCGACTTCGACGTCGATGTCCCGGTGGTCGGGGCAGATGCGCCAGACAGGCTGGCCATCAGTGCCCGCTGCTGCTTCATGAAGGCAGACAGACAATCTGCTCTCCAAGGCTGTCATCCTGAGACCCAGCTCGGGAGACGCAGCAGCCACCGACTCGGGCCCCGGCGGCGCCGGGCCCGACGTCGGCTCCCTGGGAAGAGAGTGCACGAGGACTACGGGGCTTATGTGTCCAGCAGACTCCGGCTCCACACGAGGAACTTTGGCAAGCTTCTCCGGTTCCACAGGCCCGGGGCGACGGTCGGGGGTCTTAGACCTGGCCCTCGAGGAGCCAGGGACCTCTTCCGACGACACCCTTGCGAGCCGTTTCTTCCTCTTGCGTTCCCGGTCGGGGGACCCCCTGTCCGAGGAGCTTCGACGACGCTCGGGATCGGAATCCTGAGATGTCGAGGCCTCAGACGAGGTCCGGGCCCGGCCGGAGGCTGAGTCCGAGAAAAGCCTTTCCTTTTGCTGCTGGCGACTTTGGAGTGCCTTGGAAGACATCTTCCCGCAGGCCCCGCACAACTTAGGTTCGTGGTCGGGGCCGAGGCACTGAAGGCAGCAGTCGTGTGTGTCGGTGAGAGACATTAGTTTCTTACACCGATCACACTTCTTAAAACCGCTGGAAGCCATCGGGGAAAAAAAAAAAAAAGAGTCCCCGCGAGGTCAAAGGACCGGCCTTCCAGGGAAAAATGGAAAAGGGCGCGAATGCCAGCCACGAAGGGCAAAAACCGAAAAAGAAGGATCGGGCTCGATACCGGTGTACCGAACCCGGCGGGAGGGGAACCGGCGTCGAACCGGGATAAAAAAATAGCATAAATCGCTGAAAAATCTAATTTTAACTGGGAAAAACTGGACACACATCCGGTGGGCTTCACGGAAAAAAAGAGACTGAGGTAAGATGGCACCTTTAGGCGGGAAGGGAACCACGCATGCGTGCCTGCATTCCCAAAGGCTTTCATAGAAAGCTGGGGAAATGCTCCGCTGGGGCTTCATCGGCGCCGATGACACCCATATGTGAGGACTGACTTCCTGCTTGGTCCTGGAGAACATTAATGCTATTATTGCTTTGTCCTTATAGCACAATATGAATTACATTGATAAAATGTACGAAAGTCCCATAGAGCCCTTTCATTCATCTGGCACGACAAGTAACTTTCCATCCATAACAAGAAATCTGTCCAGGACAAATGGCTCATAATTAGGGATCAGAGGACCTTAGGATATCAGTGAATGTCCTACAAAGGCAAACAACTCAACACTATAACTTTGTTCTTACATATCAGAATTTGAGGTGACATGATGCTCTCCATCAGATTCAATGCAATTTCTGGCTTGGGGGGGGGGGACCTTTACAGTGATGATTTTCATCCACAGACATAAAACTGGTTTACTGTAACTAGCTGAAATTTGGAGACATTACATATGAGGGTCTTGAGGACAATGTTTCAAGGGATGCCTTTATAGAAGCCAGGGGCGCACAAGGCAATCTTCTGCCTGAGGCGAAGGATGAGATGGCACTCCCCCCCACCCCCATAGAGGAGGGCAGGGCTTTTTCAAAACTCCAATCAGGGACTGAACCAAACCAAACCAAAAAGTTGATTAGATTATATGGAGGAAATGCAAGATGTTTGCACACCAAAGAACTAAGAGAGAACGAGAACCACAGCACAGTTTAACACACTAAATAATAACTCCTCATTTATATTTTGCTGTTATAAACTGCGTTATGATTCTTGTATTTCTTTTTCAACAAATATTTTACATCCACAGAACCCCCTGCAACAGTGGGTGCAGAGCAGAATTAAAAAAAAAAAAATCTGATTCTGATCATCTCACTAACAAATATTCTCCAGTACCAGGCACATTGTGAACTAATACAAAACCCTACAACAAAGTCATTGAGTATCTATAGAGCAAATCTACCATACCATATCAGCACCAACTTCCAAAACTCACATAAGGAGTCCATCCAAAAAAAGCATCACTGCAAATACTATAGTGGGCCCTGGAACACCCATAACACCTATTTGCAAAGCTGAACAAGTCAAATTACTACAGTACAGTATAGATCTCTATGTACAAACTCTATGTTAACAGAACACTTGGCCTCAGTCACACACTCAGAACACAGACCCTCATCAAGTACAGAATAAGTGACTTACAATCTAAAGTAAAAAAAACAAATATGTAGACAAATTTTAAACTGAAATCCCATGAAGTCAGACTCCTCAAGCAGTGCAACGTCAGATAAAATAGGCAGTTCCCCCATACAGTATAAAATATAAAGATAAAGTCCAATCACTAAAATGAAATACAATTATTTTTTCCACCTTTGTTGTCTGACCATTTTATTCTCTGATCATGCTAGTCCCGATCTGAGGCTTCTGCTTTCCTGTCTTCTCTTAGCTCTGTGGTCTATGGTCCATCTGCCATTTCTTTTTGTTTTCTTCACTTCTTTCCATCAGCCTATTTCCAGTCCCAGTAACCCTTCCCAGTCATCCCTCCCAGCATCTTTCAATGTCAACTTGCATTCCCATGACTGCCACTGGTGTCCATTCCTTTCCAGTCCCCCTCCTTCCTCACTGTCCAGCCCCTTCTAGTCCAAATACCATGGCAGCTCCTCTCAGCATCCACTCCCTTCTAGTCCCATTCTCCCATCCCCTCACATCAGTCCATTTGTAGCCCTAGCCCCCAGTTTTCTTCCAAGGCCAGCAGCTCTATCCTCCCCTCCCCACGATCAGCCCATTCCCAGTAAAAGCCCCCCCAATCAGCCAACTTCCAGCGCTAGTCCCCCCTCATCCCCATTACCAGTGCTAGCCTCCCCTAATCAGCCCATTACCAATCCTACACCCCATCAGCCCATTTCCAGTCCTAGCCCCCCCTGATCAGCTCATTTCTAATACTAGTCCCCCATCAGTCCATTACCAGTCCTAATACCCCCCATCAGCCCATTACCAGTCCTAGCCTCCCCTAATCAACTCATTTCCAGTGGTAGTCCCCCCTCAGCCCATTACCAGTCCCAACCACCCCCTCGATCAGTCCATTCCAAGTCCTAGCCTTCCCTAATCAACCCATTACCAGTCCTAGCCCCCCCCCCCCTGATCTGCCCATTATCAGTGCTAGCCCCCCCATCAGCCCATTATAATCCTAACCGGCACTGTCTCTCCCCTTTCTCCAGTATGTCCCTGTCTCTCCCCTTTGTCTAATACTTCATTCATCCCCCTGCATCTATATCCATAGCGGACACAATAATAGCAATAAAGGAGTAAGTACGATACTTAGGTATCACCATTGACCGTTTCCTCAATCGACAAGCACACATTAACAGAACCTCCAAGAACATAGTCCATAAACTAAAGCCCCTTCTCAGTCAGGACCACTTTCGCACAGTATGTCAAACACTATATTTTGGATTACTGTAACTCACTCTTCCACAGTCTTCCAACCCAAACCATCTGGCCCTTGCAACTGGCCCAGAACACCACAGCCCGCATCATAACAGGATCGCCTAAATATGAACACATAACCCCTTTACTGTACCAACTACATTGGCTTCCAGTCTCCTCAAGAGCTAAATACAAAACCATTCTTACCATATTCAAGACAAGAAACAACTTATCAGCTGGAACTCTACAAACCCGTTTTCCACAAACTCGAGCAGCAGACCGAAGAGACTCAACACCAGAGATACAATACCAATTCCTAGCTCCTACACCAAAGCAAATAATTCCAGCACTAAGAGAGCTCTCTCCTGACTTCCGGTGACATCACGGAGCTGATGGCGGCATAGAAGCCTAGCTCCGTCCAAATCCTGCATTTACGGTGGAAATAGAGGCCCCGGAGACGAAAAAGTGGACGGCAAACAGAGAACTAACTTGGAGATGGCGGCGAAAAAGAAGTTGGCGAGTTTTCAATCTCCATATGTGCGGCGGGAGGTGAGAAATGCCGCAGAATCTGCCGGCTCGGAGGATGAGGCCGCTGGCGGGAGCTCAGAGGAGGAGGAGAGAGGAGAGCACGAGGGCATGGACGAGTTGCCCTTAAAGCAATGGCTTAAAGCCTTTAAATATGAGATGCGGGGAGAGATTAAGGCCATGCAGAAGGAGGTGAAGGAGACTTTGATGGCGATCCAGAAGGAGGTGGGCTGCCTTGGACAGAGAGTGGAAGAGTTGGAGAACCATGTGGAACTCTGCGAGGAGGAGGTGAGGGAGGTGGCGGCACTACAGACTAAATTACAAACGCAACAGGAGATGCAGGAGAAGATGGAAGAAATTGAAGATAGAGCGCACCGCAATAATCTCCGCATTCGGGGGGTGCCAAAGGAGGAGGCCTTTAAGAACTGTACCCAGGTGGTTCAAAAGCTGTGCAGTCACATTCTGCAGCTGGGGGAAGTCACCGGAGCCAGCGGAACCACCATCGGGGTGGAGAGGGTGCACAGAAGCCTGGGGCCGAGGAGGGAGACGCAGGTGAGAGATATCATAGCGTGCCTGAGTAGTTTCCCCCTCAAAGAGCAAATTCTAAATGCAGCGAGGAAATTCGGCAGGATCGCATGGGAAGGCAGAGAGGTGGAGGTATTCAACGACCTGTCTAAAGGCACGCTGGAATGGCGACGACTGCTGAGAGAGGTCACAGCGTATCTGAGGGTGAAAGGACTGAGATACCGGTGGATGTTCCCCTTCGGTCTTTTATTGACTGTGAATGGGGTTACCAGGAGAGTGAGAACGGTGGAGGAAGCGTGGTAGACATTGAGAGAGCTGGGATGTGAGAATCTACCACAGGCTGCGGTGAAAGTACAGCAGAGGCCATACAAAAATGGACTGGGCAAACAGCAGGTGGGCTCGCAATGGCAACGGGTCGGAGAAAAAGGAAGGAGGTTGCAGCGGTTGTCTAAGGAGCGGGAAGAGAAGAGGATCGTGGAAGAATCCTGAGGAAGAAGGACAACGTGGCCAGTGTTGGACTGTGAGCAGATGTGTAGGGGGCGGTAGAGCCCCTGGATTGGTGTCTTGAGGAATCGGGACTCTGGGGGGTTGATAGGGGGGTGGGACAAGATGTCTCCGGATGGGTGGAGGGGCGAGCACTAGGGGGGGAAGGGGGGTATGCAGGCACAGTCATGGGGGGGAGAGTAGAGGAGGGGGAAGAACCTATGTTGCGGATAGGAACGATGAATGTTAGGGGGTTGAATTCTCCCGCGAAGCGAAGTTTGTTGTTTCGGGAGGTGGTAAGGGCCCAGTGGGATGTGGTGTTGCTTCAGGAAACCCATTTGAAGAGGGGGGAGGTGGGGAGGCTGAAACACAGGCAATACCCGGATCAATATTATTCATGCAATAAAGAAGGGGTAAAGAAAGGGGGGGTTGCCCTTTGGGTGAGGAACGGGTCTGGGATACAAGTGGGGGGTGCTTTAGGGATCTGGAGGGGAGGTGGTTGGAATAAAAGGGAAATATGGGGGGGAGGATATTGTGATTGTGGGGGTGTATGGTCCAAATGGGAATCAAGGGGATTTTTGGAAGGAGGTGGGGAAGTTAATCGAGGGGGCGGGAGGGGGAAATTAGTAGTGGGGGGGGGGGATTTTAATGTGATTATAGACCCGGGGCTGGATAGGGAGCCGAGGGGGGGATGGGGGGAGTAGGAATAGGCAAGTATTGAGAAATCTTTTGAAAAAATTGAATTTGGTGGACGCGTGGAGGGCACGTAATAAGGGGAGGAGGGAGCATACTTTTTATTCAGCTCCTCAAAATAGTTGGAGTAGGATTGATATGCTTTTATTGGATAGGGAGTGGATGTTGGAGGTGGAGGAAGGGAATATCCGGACAATAGCGTGGACGGATCATGGGGCGGTGGAGGTATGCTGTCGGCCCCAGAGGCGGGGGGAGTGGTTTTCTGGAGATTGAATGAAAGCTTACTGAAGGATACGCGAGTGGTGGAGGATGTGAGAGGGGCAATAAAGGAATATTTACTCTTTAACGATACGGGGGAGGTGGCAGAGGTGGTGGTGTGGGAGGGGTTGAAGGCTGTTGTTCGAGGGAGGTTTTTAATGTGGGGCGCCAGGAAGAAAAGGGAGCGAGAAAGGAAGGAGGGGGAATTGGGGAAGGCTTTGAAGGAGGCGGAGGTGAAATATAGGGGGACGGGAGCAAAGAGGGATAGGGAGGAGATGGAGAGAGTGCGGGAGGAGGTACGGGCTTTGCAGGTGGAGCAGGTGGCTTTCGCATTGCAAGGCAAGTACAGTATGAATTCGGGGACAAGGCGGGAAGGTTATTGGCCCATAGATAGATCATCGCTGTCCTTTGCTGCTGCTTCAATCAGATAAAGGGGTCGGATGGGAGTATGTGCAGGAAGGAGGAGGACATAAGGGAGCGGTTCATGGAATATTATCAGAAATTGTATGAGGGGATGGTGGACCGGGATATAGAGGGGTATTTGGATGGGGTGAAGTTACAAGGACTCCCGGAGGAAGCTTGGGTAGATTTGGAGGCGGAGATTGGGGGGGTGGAAATCGGGCAGGCGGTTAAGGGGATGGGGGAGGGAAGGCCCCGGGGTTAGACGGGTTGCCCAGGGCTTTTTATAAGGTGTTTCTGGGGGAAGATAGGAGATTTATTAGGGAGGGTGTTTAACGGGGTGTTAGGTCCCAGGGGGGAGTTGTCACAGGGTATGTTGACGGCAGGGATTACGGTCTTGTTAAAGACGGGTAAGGATCCGGCACAGTGTAGCTCCTATAGGCCCATCTCTCTCCTTAATGTAGATGTAAAAATTTTGGCTAAGATTCTGGCAGAGAGATTGGCACGGTGGTTACCGGGGATAATCCATGTTGATCAGGCGGGGTTTACTGCGGGGAGGCAAACAGGGGACAATATAAGGCGGACAATAGGGGTCATTTGGGAAGCCAGACAGGGGCAGGAAGATTTCATACTGATGTCAATTGACACAAAAAAGGCTTTTGATAGGGTGCACTGGGGGGATTTTGATGAAGGTGTTGGAGAAAGTTGGGTGCGGGCCTAATTTTGTGAAATGGGTGCTGGGATTATATACGGGACCTAGGGCACGGATTAAAATTAATGGGAGGTACTCCAGAGACTTTAAGTTGGGTCGGGGGACGCGGCAGGGGTGCCTGCTGTCCCCGTTACTATTTGCTTTAGCGGTAGAGCCGCTGGCGGAATGTGTGAGGAGGAATGATAACATCAGTGGGTTAATCAGGGAAGGGCAGAATCATAAGATTTCATTATATGCAGATGACATCCTCCTGTATTTAAGTAAACCTCAGGTTTCCTTGCCAGCTGTGATGGGAGAGGTGGGTAGGTATGGGGCTGTTTCGGGATTTAAAATGAATATAGATAAAATGGAAGTTATGAAGGTGCAGTTGGCAAGGGATATCGAAGAGGGGTTGAAGCGGGGCTATCCACTGCGGTGGGTAAGTCGTTAGGATATTTGGGGGTGCATCTAACGGTGTGCTACGAGGACTTGTATCAGGCAAATTACCCGCAGCTGCTTAGTACTATTAGTAAGGATTTAGAGGGGTGGATGCGGTTGGAGGTTTCTTGGATGGGTCGGATTGCAGCGATTAAAATGAATGTGCTGCCCCGCCTGCTATACTTGTTTCAGGTACTGCCAGTAGAAGTGCCGGAAGGGGCTATGCGGGCACTGCAAAGGCGGGTCTTTAGCTATATCTGGAGGAGGAAACCCCCAAGAATTGCTCGGGAAGTTCTGTATGCGGATAGGGGGGGGGGGCCTAGGGGTGCCGAATATGAGGGATTATTATAGAGCGGCACAGTTAACTCATGTGCTAGGGTGGAGGGGAGGAGAAACTGTGGGTGAGCTTAGAGAAGCTAAGGGTTACAGGGAGACACCTAGAAGCTTGAGTTTGGGCTCCGAAGGGGGAGCGGGGGGAGTTGGGGGAGGGTTCCCCAGGGATGAGGCAGGTTTTGAAGATATGGGACAAGGTAAGGGAACCGGAGATAGTGGGTAGGGGGACGGGGTTTTCGGTAATGACTCCATGGAGGGGGTGGAGAGCCTTTACGCCGGGTTGGGAGGGGGGCGGTTTGAGGTGTGGAGGGGAAAGGGGCTGAAGTGCAGTTTGGATCTTTTGGAAGACGGGGAGTTTAAACGTTTTGAGAAGCTACGGGAGGAGTTTGGTCTGGGAGAGGGGGATCGGTATGCGTACTTACAAGTCCGCTCATTCTTACAAAAGGAGCTGGGGAAGGAGGGGAGGGAGCGGGAGGTGTCGAGCTTGGAGGTGATCTGGTATGGGAAAAGAGGGTCAAGGGAGTTGATTTCGGGGTTGTATAAAGGGGTTAAAGGGGAGGGGGGGGAAGAAACATAGGTATATGGCAGAGTGGGAAAGGGATCTGGGGGTGTCACTGTCGATGAAAGATTGGGAAAAAGTGTGGGTCCAGATATGGCGGGGGCCCAGCTCGAGCAGAATTAAGGAAAATAGCTACAAGGTGATGATGCGTTGGTATTATACGCCAGAGAGAGTACACCGGATGTTTCCGGGATCGTCTCCCCTATGCTGGAGGGACTGGGGAAAGGGGTACTTTTTGGCATATTTGGTGGGCCTGTGAAAAGGTACAGGGGTATTGGCAGAGGGTTTTGAGGTGGATACAGCAGAAATTGGGGGTGGAGGTGGGATTGGCGCCCAGTATTTGCCTGTTATCCTGGTGGGGGGAGGGTCGGGTACAGCAGGGCGGGAGAATGGTGATGGCATGCCTCAGTGCGGCAAGGTGTGAGGTGGCACAGGCGTGGAAACATAAGGAGCTGCCGCCTATAGGGCAATATGAGAAGCGGCTTCGGGAGGTGGTTCTTATGGAAAAGCTTACAGCTAGTCGTAAGCAAAAGGGGGATAAGTTTGGAGAGATGTGGGGGAAGCTGTGTCGGGTTCTGGGGGTGGGCTAGAGATGGGGGGAGGGGGAGGGGAGGGGAGGGGGGATCTCTGTGGGGGTAAAAATGGAAAACCAACTGACTTGGGGGAGGTAGGGCTAATATTGAGGATGGACTAGGGAGGAGCAAGGTACTCTGTACGGGTGGTCTTGGATGGGTGTGTTATTCCGGGTGGGGGAAAAGTGGGGGGTTGTTGGTTGCGGTGATGGGCCTTTGGGGCAGGGATTTACAGTGTATTTTTATCCTATTGGGTAGCATATATATAAGGGGTTTGCTGGGGTAGCCGAGTTGGCTGTTAGATACTTTTTGGTTGTATGTACAGGGTTCCTTTACTGTATTGGTTGTTGTGTTGGAGTTGGTAATAAAAAAATTAAAAAAAAGAGCTCTCTCCTTAGCTGCGCCCACCATATGGAACAACTTGCCAGAAAAAAATCAGAACCACCAAAGACTTAAAGGACTTTCGTAAACTCCTCAAGACCTTGCTCTTCACCGACCACTTCAAAGAAAACACCTGGTCCCGTCACCTCACTGACCAAACCTAAAGTACAACTAACCCCATTCAACAATGTTGCCTTGTATATAAGTTCTGCCTCCAGGCATCTCCTGCATGCCTCCCCTACCTGATTTGTTTTGAGTCTCTGTAACATTTTTGAAGTTCTATGTAAACCACTTTGATTGTATGAGAAGGCAGTATTAACAGTACTGTTAAATAAAATACTTGCCCCCTTGTCTCCCCTTTTGTCCAGTATGTCCCCGGTCTTTCCCTTTGTCCAGCATTTGTCCCCATCTCTCACCTTTGACTCTCCTTGTCCTCCTCCTGTCCCCACTCCCTTTACCTGCAATTCTCATCTGGCGGCAGCAGGGATACTCTGGCTATTTTTATTTTAGATTTTGCCGCCTCTGCCTTCCCGTCGCTTTTTTCCCCCCTCAAGAATGCTTGCAGCAAGAAAAAAAAAGTGGCGGGAAGGCAAAGGCAGGCCAGAGGCAGCAAAATCTAAAATAAAAAACAACCTGAGTGCTGCTGCTGCAGCTGCCGCCACCACACAAGTCAGCCTGAGCGCTTTTCTGGGTTCCTGCAAGCGATCAGGCTGATTTGTCAGATGCCGGCGGCACTCTGGCTCTGTTTTTAGATTTTGCAGCCTCTGGCCTGCCTCTGCCTTCCCACGTGTGAAATAAAAAGTGCGGCCGGTGTAATATTTGTGCTATTACATGTGAAATAGACCAGTTTACTTATCATGGACATGTATATCAGTTAAAAGGATCTACATCATGTGTTACTAGCAACACCGTTTATGCCATTCGCTGTGCTTGCAATATGCTGTATATTGGTAAGACAACTCGACCTTTTAAACTTCGTATACAAGAACACAAAAGCCGCCTGAAACATGGCATTCTGACAGCACCGATTGTTCAACACTGCAAAACATTGGGTCATGTGTTTGAAAGTCTCCAATGTTTTTGCATTGAAGAGATAACTAGTGGTGCTATTGGCAAATCACAGGAAGATTTTTTATCCTATCGAGAACAATGGTGGATTTTCACATTACAATCAGTTTCTCCTGGTGGACTCAATGCAGCCATTGATTGGGGCATAGTCATTTGAATTATTTAGCCACGCTTTCAGCATCATTGTTTATTCATTACGTCATGCTTTGTATTTAAAAAGTGCCTTCGTTCTCAGTCCGCATGTGCGGCGTTTTTTGTGAGCACTACGTCTGGTTAAGTTCAGCTCCTTGTGTGAAACGTGGGCAGCAGCAGTATATACCTTAAGGTACTGTTATTAGCTGTTTAAGGATTTTTAATTTTCACCTAACTTAGTGAAGATTTTATCACAGTAGTGTTTTATATTTGCTATTTATTTTTCAGTTTGAAATCCCCCTGAAGAAACTCATTTACTTGAGTGAAACGCATTGAATGGCGCTATGATAGCTGGCGTTGGGGCATTTTTAAGCTAAGTACTACATTTCAAACTACTTTTCAGCACGCTGTTGAATATCTTTGACAGGAGCTTTAGAATTATTTAATTACATATATAAAAAATTTTTTGAGACACATCGTTGGCAAAGGGACAGTCATTGATGCTATGACGGCATTATAAGACACTTTTGTGCCTTTGTTTTAAGCCGCTGGTCTGAGACATCCCTGAGCCTTTAAACATAATGTTTTTGCTCCTTTCTTAAGAATCTTCATTTGACATGTTATTAATGGAGTAATTACTTGCATTTGGGATCACTTTTGATTGCTCTACGATTTGACCTACATATATTTTTGTGGGGCAAATTAACCTAGCCTGAGCAAAAGCAATCAGCGGCACTCTATAGTGAGTGCACACAAAAATCATGCCTAAGCCCATCCGAGCACATACCAAATGCACATCTACATACCCGGGTGAAACAGCTCCTATCACCCAAAATCCAGGGCAGGGAGCATACTTGAACATGGGTGGAAGTTATAGGGCAGAAAAAGTAGTGACTTCAGCCAAGAAACTTTCCAGTGCCCTGGAGCGATAAGCCCCAGGCAGTGCTACGCAGGACTTCTCCTTATCCTCCACGGGCCATGTAACAAACTGCTAAGTGCTATAAATTCTGTACTGATTTCACTGGTTCTAGACACAGATGAGAATATCCTGCGCACCTGCTAGCACCCAAAAGAACCCCTTGTCTGCCGACCAAGCGAAGAGGCAGCTTCTGTACCTGGGATGTGTATGTTGAGGGCGCTAGGAACCACATAGGTACCCCTCCCCCGGCAACCCTGTAAGCAGAGAGCTAGGTGTGGGATACCCAGACATCCTTGCCACCGGAGGTCTTAGACGATGCTGCCTGCGCAAACCGGAAGATGCATGAACTTCGTGCCTTACCAACCACCACAGAGAGGGAGCACTGAACAATATACGCAATTCGTGAGCAGCGCTGCCAGCTTGTGGCTGATAGGGTACTTCAACCCGAGAAACGATACAGAAGCTCAGCGTTGTCATTTAAGCTGATTCACAGTATTTTACCTTTATTGGTGTACCCAGCAACCCTGAGAACCCAGTAGGCAGCCTAGTGGCCATGCTCCGCTGACTGACCGTGACCAGACTGAGGAAAGCTATATACCCAGTTACAGCAGGGCACTATTGCATGAACTTGCCGCCCTAAGGTGACCCGTAGCCATATTACAGGTCTCTGTGTTAAGAAGGTTTGACTTTTCATTTTTCTTTTTTTAAATTTCATAAAGCTGCTGCTCCCGTGAAACCATGGGTTTTCAGGCTATACGCATTTTAGAATAGACTAGCTTTGCAGAAAGCAAATAATAAAAAATAAAAGAAAGCATATAAGATATATATAATTTCCTAACAGGCCAGCAAAGTCAGGAAATAAACTGTTAACCACTCTTCTCATTTCCCGCCTCTCTTTTTTTTTTTTACTCAGCAGTACCCTGTTAAATCACTTTGAAAATATGTCATACAAAAAACAAACCTTAGTATGCCCCTTCCTCAGCCTGAACGTTCAGCTGATCGCCGGTGCTGCCACGAGGCTCCGATCCCACGCGGCCCCGTTTCGCGCTGAAACGGCCTCCGCTGCTCAAGCCGCACCGACGGGGCATCGCTTCGTAGGCCCGGCAGCCATCTTGCTGATTCGGCTCCCACAGCTTCCACAAATGGAGACGGAATCGCCGCACAGCAAGTGCTACGCTGCTCGATCCCCGTGCGAGCAGCGTGCGCCGGAAGGGCCGGGCATGGCGATCATGCAGCTCATTCCGCTGCCCCGAGCAACCTGGGGCAGTGCAAGCGCCGCTCATCTCGTCCTGTCGGGCTCCCCTCCGTATCGTCCGGGAGGGGAGAGCCAACCCCATAAAGCAAAAAGACACCTCGGGGAAACAACAGCAGCAATTGCCCGAAGCTGGAGGCCGCTAAGGCCGCACCCCCCCAACGGTCACAGAACTAGGCGGGAAATGCTTATTTTAAACAGACCACTCTCAACTAAGCTAAGGTAATTAAAACTAAACTAAAATAGATTATTAAAGGAATAAAATATTATTAACATTAAAAAGTATTAAAGTGAATAAACTGGCAGGGATTAGACTAACTTTAAAGTCATTAGCCCAAAGAAAGCTAAATAGCAAGACAATTAAAACTAATAATCAATAATTTCCAAATTAAGTTGGACCAAAATTAAAACAGAAAAGTAAAACCAACTTAAAACCAAGAGGGAGACTGTTGACTGTTTTATTTGTTCCTGTTTATTGGTGGTTTATAAATAAAGATATTAAAAAAACAAGAATAGCTCCTGTCTAGCTGTTCCCTATCTAAACCCCAAGTGAGCCCAAAAGGTAGGCTTCACTACATCCTCCTGCTGCCTGGAGACTGGACACACTGGGGGCTGATGGGAGATACCAGCAGGCTATATCCAGTGATGTCACGACTTTGACATGTCCAGTCTCCAAGCTACAGGAGGAGGTACACAACCCAGAGGTGGAGGACTAAACTGGAGGAACGATCAGGAAACAACTTTTGCTGAAGTTTTGATGCTTTTTGATAAAAAAAATTATGAAAAATGTTGAAGGAAAAATTAAATACAGGAGAGCTTTCTTCCCCCAACTCTGCCAAAAACGGACATGAAATAGTGAAACTGAGGAGCTGAGAGGCTCACACATGCTCAGAATTTTATTATAACTTGGTTTTCCATTGACTCGATCCTGCTTGTCAATGGAAAATAAACCACATCTAAGCAAGTCAGTGGCACATGAAATTCAGTCAGGAAATAAATCACTCATAAAATGAACATGTGGCATTAGGTTAATGCTTTTCCATTTTTTTGGCCTTATATCATCCGAAAAGAGTATCTGCACTAAACCATTCACTGAAACACATTTTTCATAACTTTCAGTTTTCTGGGTCCAGCCTGTGATGCTGCAGTTAGCAATCCAATCAGAACAAATTTCAACATGTTAAAATTAACTAGGGTCTATACTAACAAGCTCTGTGCCACCACTCTCATCTATTTGATAAAGATTCTACCCAATGTCATTAGCTGCAGAATAGGTATATTCTGCATGACTATCTTATTTATTACACTTGACAAAACAGCCCTCAGTAGATACTGTTTTAACTTCACTGAATTTAATTAAAAATTATACTGGAGAAACTGTTAAATAACATGCCACTTTATTATAAAACTCTGTACGTTTTTTTTGAAGAGTAAAAACACCTTTTCCAGCATTTAACCCATCTGGAATGATCCAATTACTGCCATCTCTCCCAGACAGCACCTCTCCAGTGGAAGGGGAATAACATTAGTGAAGAGAGTTGCTTTTCTAAAGTAGGTGAGCGGAAATGACAGGAATGAAGGGGCTAGATTAGAGCAAAATAGTTTTTTCCTACTTCGCTTTGCGCTCTGTCCACTCTAAAATGTCACCCTTTCCCCTTCCTGTTCCTTGCATGCTGCTGCCTGGGAGAAGGGCTGAGGACACAAAGAGAATAATTTTATGAGGTGGCCCTTAGTTCCGCATGCTTTCAGGCACCTATGTTAAGGTAATTTTATAAAAGACAAGTAGACATCTACTGGTCTTTATAAAAATCATAGCTTAAGTGGCAGATCTCACGCCTACATTGCAAGCACGAACATTTACATCGTCCCAGGAGTTTAAGTGTTTACGCCTGCAATTTTAAAAAAGGTATGCATGTAAATTAACAGTATTTTATAGTTTATACACATAATCGTGTGCTCTGCCCAATTTCCACCCCTGTACACACCTACAGGCAAAGTACACAGCACGTCAAAGTGTGTACAGGTAGTCGTCGACTTACGACTGACCGACTTTGACTGGTTTTCCGGCAGCGGCATTTCCGCTCCGCCTTCTAATGCTCCCTCTTCTAAACCTTCTAATTCTAATTCATAATGCAGAGGTCACTCAAAGATCCAGCCCCCAAGATGTCTACCAAAAGGAAATTGCCTTCTTCTCCTCATCAGCCAGCCAAGAAGAAGGAAAGAAAGGCCATAGATCTCAACACAAAAATGATGGTGATTAAACAGCACGAAGGAGGAAAAACGTTAATGTTATCGCACGTGATATGAAGTTATCCCATTCTACCGTGTCAACAATTTTAAAAGACAAGGAAAGAATTTGTGAAGCTGTGAAAGGTTCTGCACCCATGCGATCAACAGTAATTACGAAGCAACGGACTGGGCCCATCCATGAAATGGAGAAATTGTTGTCCATTTGGATAGAAGATAACATTCAAAAACGGACACCATTAAGCCTTTATATCGTCCAGACAAAGGCTAGAAGTCTGTTTAAGACTTTGAAGGAACGCGCCGGAGAAGACTACAGTCAAGAATGTTCGGCAAGTACTGGCTGGTTCAAGAGGTTCAAGGCAAGATTCCAACTGCATAATGTTCGAGTGACTGGAGAAGCAGCGAGTGCAGATGAGGAAGGAGCTCGTAAGCTTGTCGACAATTTGGATGAAATTATGGATGAGGGTTATCTTGCAGAGCAGATTTTTAATGTTGATGAAACTGGATTGTTCTGGAAATGAATGCCAGCACGCACGTACATTCACAAAGCAGCAAAAAAACATGCCGGGATTTAAAGCATTTAAGGATAGACTAACTGCTGCTTGGCAGGAACATCGCAGGATTCAAGCTCAAGCCTTTCTTAATTTATCACTCAGAAAACCCGCGGGCGTTCAAGAATATCAACAAGCACACTTTGCCAGTCTACTTTCGCTCAAACCATAAGGCATGGATGACACAGGCACTGTTTGAAGACTGGTTTATGAATTGTTTTATTCCACAAGCGCGTGAATATTGTTTGGGGAAAGGAATTCCTTTCAAGATTTTACTGCTGCTGGATAATGCGCCTGGCCATCCACCTCATTTAACCGATCTCCATCCCGATGTGAAAGTGTTTTTTTTGCCCCCCAACACAACTTCACTGATCCAACCTATGGACCAAGGTTTGATTGCTGCATTCAAGGCAAACTATCTCCGAACCACATTCGCTCAAGCCATAGCTGCTTTAGATTCCAACCCAGAACTATCACTGCGTGAGTTTTGGAAACAATACAATGTTCTTATGTGTATCAAGAATCTTGCTACCGCCTGGGAGGCTGTGACGGAGAAGTGTATGAATGGCATATGGAAAAAGTGTGTTAAGCGGTATGTGAATACTGTTGCTGGATTTGACAGTGAACAAGAACTAGATGTGATTCGGGATAAAAATAGTGAAATTAGCAAAAGAACTTTCCTTGGAGTGTGAAGTGGAAGATGTTGAGGAGTTGCTAGATCATGAATCCGAAGAACTTACAAATGAAGAGCTGATGGAATTGGAAGAAGAAAGAGTGGCGGAAGAAGAAAGAAGAGAAGTGGAGAGGGAAGAGGAGGAGGGGCCACAAAGAATGTTCACGACAAAGGGATTATCAGAAGGTTTATCTCTACTTAATAAAGTTCTTGCACATTTTGAAGCAATGGACCCAAACATTGAACGATAATAGTGTGATGGACTGTCAAAACTATTTACATTTTGTATACTTCTGTATCATTATATTAAATAGTAAAACAATTTCTAACTTTTTACAGGTAATAAGGCGATGAACTGTCAAAACTATTTACAATGGTTATTTACAAAAGGTTATATACAATGAGTTATAGAGTAGAATATTCATTGGTCATATGGGAGTGGTGGAATTTATTTCCATTTTTTATCGTAATTTTTGTGTGTGTATGGGAGGGCTGTGTAGGGTTAGCTAATTGTGAATTTGAAAGCTTTGTGTTTGTGTGACTGTGGATGCTGTGAGGCTGGATCTGGGGGGTAGGGGAATTTCAAAGTGTTCGGAGAATAGGTATGTTTTGAGTTCTTTCCTAAATTGGGAGAGGTCTTATGATCCGGAGGTCTATTGGGAGATCATTCCAGAGCATGGGGGCAGTGAATGTGAAGGCTCTGGCGCTAGTGGATTTTTTTAGTCTTTATGAATGATTTTGGCATATCGAGTGGGCTGCGTTTTGTCTGCAAGCTCTTGATTCAGATGGGGCGTGTATTAGAGTGGATAGATGTGAGGGGGCGATGTCGTTTAGGAGCTTGAAAGTTGTTAAGAGAATTTTATATTTGATTCGGCTGTTTATAGGAAGCCAATGTAGTTCTAGTAGTATAGGGGTTACATGGTCTGCTAGGCGGGCTTTAGTAATTACTTTTGCACAGATGTTCTGGGCTCTTTGTAATAGGTAGGTATTTTTTGTGGTAGGCCAATTAGGAGAATATTACAATAGTCAAAGTGGGGGATGATGAGTGTACTAACAACTGATCTAAAGTCGTGTGTGTCAAGAAGGGGCCTTAGGTGTTGTATGGTTTTGAGTTTGTAGAATATGGTCTTTACAGTCTGCTTTATGTGTGGTAGCATGGTGAGTGTATGGTCTATTATTACACCTAGGTATTTTACCTCTTTTTTAACAGGTATAGTTGTATTGTTGATGGAGATTGATGTTGGATAAGTGTCCTCGGTCATGGGTGTTCTTGTTACGAACATTGCTTCCGTTTTTTTGAGGTTGATGCTGAGGTAGTTGGTTTCCATCCAAGAGGTGGTCTCAGCCATGCATTCGGATAGGGTGTCGTAGGTAGGGTTTTTGGTGGTTATGGGGAGAGCGAGCATGATGTCATCAGCATAGATAAAGTGACTAATCCTGTGTTTTCTAAATATTCTTGTAATGGGTTGCAGGTACAGGTTGAAAAGGAGGGCAGAGAGGGCTGATCCTTGGGGTATTCCTTGTCCTTGAAGGAAGGTTTCTGATGCTTCTTGGTCTATTTGAACACGTATTAGTCTGTGTGTGATGTAGGACTTGAACCATTTGAGGACAGTCCCACCTATTCCTAAGTTTATTAGTCTATTGATCAGAGTATGGTGGTTGATGTTGTCAAAGGCGGCAGAGATGTCTATGAAAAGGAGTAGGAAGCCTTGACTGTTGTCATCTGTGCCTTTGATGAGGAAGTCCATTAGTGTAATTAAGAGGGTTTCTACTCGACAACCCACTGCCGAGCACGAGTGATGGCCCGTGCGGACACCCAGCTGATGACGTTGACGACCCACAAGCAAACACCAGTGATGCCAGCAGTGATTAAGAAATGGCACGATATGATGAGATGTTACAAATGGTATAAGAATGTAAAGAAATCTATACAGTCCCTTAATAAAGCAAAATGCCTTTATTTTATTGTGTTTTCCTTTATTTTCTTTAATGTCTAAATAAAGAAAATTAATATACAGTAACAGTACAATAATACATTACACTACTAAGACAGTGATGATACAATGGTTATAACAGTAATGAACAGAGAAAATGGTGATAAAATATGACTAAGATAATTACAAAACCATTACATGGCATAATATACTTACGGTAATTTAACATAGGCCGACTTACGACCAAATCGACTTACGACCGGTCTGTCGGAACCAAACACGGTCGTAAGTCGATGACTACCTGTATTTCTACACTGGTTGGAATTTTACAAAGTCATTTAGGTTCATGTGTGCCACATACGCATAGAAATTATCTCCAAAGGGCTCTCAGATATAGCCGTTAACGCCTATTCACCATGCATGCCAGACAGGTCTTTTATTGTGCTTTGATCTAAGCTTCCAGTTCAAAAGGCATCCGCTGAAGCTACAATGAGCTTTCATTCACAACTACCTGGTAGCTCTGTTGAATCCCTATCTCTAGCCAGTTCAATAGGCAGAAGCCTGGCCATCAAACTTGGGGTTCTCACCATAGCATCATTTTTTTTGTTTGTTTTTTAAATAACGAATGCAGAAGGTGGAAAGCCTTCCCCAAATTTTAAAAGTACCATCCCTTATTCAGGGTCAAGTCGAGGTAGGACTGGCAGAATCAGGTTTCCAAAAGACGAGTCCTGAGTTATGAAGTATCCTGATGAATGTGCATGTGCATGCTGTGAAGAAAGAACAAGACTTGTAAATCACATTGACCTCAATTCTACAAGGTTCCTCAGTCCTGTAGATAACTGCACATAGTTGGCCTGCAACATTTTTCTTTTGGTGCAGACAGTATATTTTGGACTATTTAAGGAATATTTGACTCTGTCCAATGCAGATTTATTCCAATGCATGTTTTTGTGCACATTCCATAGAAAAGAAGCCATATTAAATTGCAACTTTAAAATACTGAGTCATAGCTGACAAATTAGTATTGCACCATTATAACCTAAATTTCTGTCTACTACCCATATGAGGAAAAATCTTTTAAATAAACTTATACCAAAATCTTTCAACCGAGCCCACCACATAGTACATCAAAATATAAAAAATCATCATTATTTTGCTGTAAGCAAAAGGGGGAAAATATCCACACGCATTCTACTAGTTACAAGATCATTCTTTTGGAGTCTTTTCTAAAAAGATTTGTATCATAGTCAGAAAAAAGGGGAGAAAATCCCTAAAGAAACTAGAAAAGAAAGCCACAGAAATATTGTCAACTTCTGCAGAATTGCACCATACCTACAAATGAACATGAAAGAAAAGAAACATTTTGGGAAAAGAGTACTTATAATGGATAGAAGAATATTGGGGAAAACTTTGGTTTGTATATGTTAAATGGGGAATAAGAAATTAAAGAAAAAATGTTCTGAAGCCCTTGCATGACAAAACGTTACCACTGAAATAATTTTCTCAGCACCGTAAACCAATTTATTGAAAGGCCTAAAGAGACACCATTTCTAGGGTGGATACCTAATTTCAGAAAGAGAAATTACTGCAGTAATCTCTCAAGAGCATTAAGATAACCGATGTGTATACCTTAGCACTGTCCCGATAAAATAAATAAAAATAAACTAGGCAAAAATTGTATTTAAAGTCTTTTCTATACCGTGCTCTTCAAATTCAGCTCGGTTTACAAATAACAAACATCGGTTTTGTCCAGGCACAGGAGGGCCGGCACTGAACTTACAGAGAACAGGATAGATAAACTTGGGTTAACTGGGTAAACTATATACAGACTCTAGTTAAATCATTTTCTTTTACGAGGCATAGAAGCAGAATCCCCGTTTCCTCAACTGTTGATCAACTTGTTTTATGAACTGCTTTGAAAATGAAAACCTGATGAACTTAGTCAAAGCTACTGTTCAAACCCACTTGCTGGATTCAACTGGATGTGATGTGCCTCCAAAAGAGGGTTGAAAAGCACATCTTACCAGTCAGGTTTTCGGAATTACTACTACTACTACTACTACTACTACTATAGCACCAAAATGAATATGCATGAAATAAATTTGCCCAAGATGGAAACCTACTGTATGCAAATCAGACTCATGTACATTCACTGTGATAAACCTGAAAAGCTAAGTGGCTAGGTGTGCCCCCAAAAGAGGCTTGAGAAATACCGATATAATATAAACAGGGTTTTATTTTTAGGCAATTATAAACTGTAAATTTAGGTGCTTATTTTCCAGCAAATTAAATGCTCATTGAGGGTAAAAAAGCAAGCTGAAAAGTGCACACTTGCAATATGACAATAATGCATTTCCCCCTTCTGCAGGATCAGGCATTCGAAAGGTTTATCTGTATGTATCACAGGAACTCAGGGAGGGCACGAATGTGTGTGTGTGTGTGTCAGTATGTGCATGTGCTATGTCTTTCTGTGCGCTATTGGGGGCTACATACATGCATGTGTGTGTGTGTTGTGAAGACTGTGGGGAGCTACAAGCCTGTGTGTCTTGAGGAGTGTTGGCTACTAAATGTGTGGGTGTGCTTTGCTATCTGTGCTCATATCTGTCAGGGACTATATGTGCATGTTAAAACAGCACACTTACATTGTAACAAAATGTCATATTTCCCTTTTCTTTATTTGCAAAATCAGGATCACCAGGAGTCAGCTTTGACTCGATGGCACACGACATACATGTCTGGAGGGGGATTCGGGAAGAGTTCAAACAGAGATGATAAAGTATCTCATTAAGGAAGCAGAGATTGTAGGAGGAATCTTTATAGCTTGTCTTATCTATATATTTGTGTCTTATCTTCAGATAGCCTGTGTGCGGCTGCTATGGGGATGGGGTGCATGTGTGTGTGTTGTGGGGGGGAGAGAGGTAAGGGAGGTAATGTCTTTTCGCATCGCATTCAACTCATCAACTTACAACCCCCTACACTCTCCCCCCTCCTTGCCTACTTTTTCCCGGCACCACACTCTAATCCCCTTTCCAGCCTTTGTCCCTTCCCATGCACTCTCACCTCCTGCCCTCCATTCTCCTCCCACATCTTCCTTTTCCAATCTCACTGCTCCTTTAAATTTCTATTACCTTCGCTGCCTCTTTCTGACCCTAGCTCTTCTTCTTAGCAGTCGTGACTGCAATTGTGGTGTGTCTCTCTCTTTCTGTCTGCGAGAGAGGCTGCTCCCACAGACACATGGCAGCCCTCGTGGCTGGGAAGCTCATCTTCCTTTGCTGGGAAGGCTAGCATGCACGTTTGCTTGTGCAAAACATGCATATGGACAGACTTTTCTGCAAGTAAACCTTCAACAAGCATTATGCAAAGCAAAACATGCCTAAAAAGAGTTTACTGGTATTTCTATGCCATGGATACTATTACTTAGTACTTTTTCAGGTGGAATCAAATACAGTGGAACCTCGGTTTTCGTGATTAATCCGTTCGAAAAAGTCTGACTAAAACCGAATGTATGAAAACTGAAGCAATATTTCCCATAAGAAATAATGTAAATCCAATTAATCTGTTCCAGACACCCAAAAATATTAACAAAAAATACATTTTATAGATAACTATAGTTTTACATACAGAAAAACAATGAGAAATAAATATAAATGACTACTAATGAAATGGATAAATGAACATTTAACTTCACTTTTACCTTTATTGAAGACTCTTGTTGGCATATGGACGACAGTCAATGTACGAAAACTGGGACAAAATCGACGAAAAAAGTCAACGAAAACCGAATCGTACGAAAACTAGGGCATACGAAAACCGGAGGTTTGACTGTATGTCTGTCTGTATTATTTAGGCATATCACTGCAGAAAAGACATTAAAACTGAATGGAGAATAGAAGAGAATCCAGGGGAAGAATGAGAGAGCACTAGGGGGAAGAGCCATTTTTCCAGTATTTATCCAACTTAAAAAAAAATAGTTTTTTTGCAAGATGGTTATATCAATTTAAACCTAAAATCAGAAGCTCTGTATATAAACACACAATACACTTAACATTATGCAATCAGATCTCATTCCATGTAAGCTAATTTGAGACACTGTTACAAAAAAAGGCTGCTTCCAATGACTTGGATGAATGAAAGTAGTTGCTTAAAGAACAAAAAGGCATTTAATAGTGACATTTTTAATCAATACAGGGTATAGTCTACTGTTAGGTATAGGTCTGAAATAATGCTTTCAATTTCAGTCACCAGGGCCTGCAAAATCACCAATCCAACTTCTCCAGCCCTTGAATTGAAGAACCATTATGCAACCCTGGAAGTGGAGGAGGTGAAAGCATCCCTGGAAAGGGAAGAACCAGAGTTCAAGTACCCCAAAGTTGCAGAATCAGTGACCAGAAGGAAACGAAGGGTAGTGGTGGTTGGAGACTCTCTTCTGAGGGGTACTGAGGCGTCCATCTGCCGACCAGACTTGATGTCCAGAGAGGTATGCTGTCTGCCTGGTGCCAAAATCCAAGATGTTACGGAGAGTTTGCCGAGACTCATCAAGCCCACTGACTATTACCCAATGTTGCTAATCCATGTTGGAACAAATGATACTGCCAGGTATACCTCGGAACGTGACTTCATGGCTCTGGGACAGAGGGTGAAGCAGTTAGGTGCACAGGTGGTGTTCTCTTCAATCCTCCCTGTTGAGGGTAAAGGCCAAGGCAGAGAGACTCGCATCCTGGAGATGAATGCATGGCTGCGTGGATGGTGTCATCAAGAGCGTTTTGGTTTCCTAGACCATGGGATGCTGTTCCAAGGGTTGCAGAGCAGAGATGGCATCCATCTGTCCAAGAAAGGTCAACGCATCTTCGGTAGTAGACTGGCTAATCTACTGAAGAGGGCTTTAAACTAGATTCGTTGGGGATGGGTGAAGAAAGCCCCCAGGTAAGTGAAAGCCCCCAGGTAGGTGATACCCATTTCCATAAAGGTATTTAAAGTAACAGGGGTAACATATGGAAAGCAATGTGTATTAATGCCCGTAGCATGGGAAATAAGATCCCTGAAGTTGAAGCTTTGGTGGGAGTGGCTGACTTGGATTTAGTAGCAGTTACAGAAACATGGTTCACAGAAAACCATGACTGGGATGTAAATGGAAATTACACTTACCTGGTAATTGATGTTCCTTGAGGGAGTACAGTTCAGTCCTCCACCACTGGGTAGTGCACCTCCTCCTGCAACATGGAGACTGGACAAGTCAAACTTGTGACATCACCGGGTATATCCTGCTGGTCTTCTCCCATGATCCCCCAGTGACCTACTGTCAAAGCAGACTCAAAGGAGCAAACAAACAACCAGTTAAAGTACTAAATACAAAGCTATGCTCAAACTTCAACTTTAAAATCACAGGGCCCCAAAAAGAAAGGCCGAAAAACACCCTCCTCCGTGTGCCCCTGTCCCCCTGCGCACCAAACAGCGGAAGACAGAGAGCTAGAAGGAAGGAGAACTAAGGAAGAGTATAGGCAGAAAAGGTTGCTCTCGCGATTACCGGCCAATCAGAGCCCGTTGCCGACTCTAGGATCCGAAAGCATACTCGGAACTGACGCCTCGCGTCTGAAACATCCATCCCCGGGCGGGAATGAGGACTGAACTGTACTCCCTCAAGGAACATCAATTACCAGGTAAGTGTAATTTCCATTTCCTTATCGGTCCTACAGTTCAGTCCTCCACCACTGGGATGTACCAGAGCAGTAATCATTGGGAGGGACCTATCCAGTCGGCTCGGCCCCTAAACGAACAGAGCAGGCACCGACCCCAGCCCGCTCCTCACGTCAACAGGCGGTAAGCCAACCAGGAAGACACGACCGAGAGCCCACTTGGATCCTCTTCACTGGTGAAAACAGCACAGAACTCTGCCCCAAGCAGCGCTAGTGCTTCAGAAAGACAAACTCGCCATCGCAAACACACTGAACGCCCTAGAAACAGACCTACTGAGGCGGCTACCGGAGCTCCGCCTGAAAAATCCGCTTGAGCTCCCCCTTGGCTCTCGACCCCACCAGGGTGTCAAGTGTTAGCAACCGCTGCTCTCCCGCAGAACCCGCCTCCACGGAGGGACAGGCAGTGAAGAGACCTCCCAGAAAGCGACAGAACCTCACCTAAGGTCCAAGGAACACAGGTTACAAGCAAAGTGTTCTTGCGTAAGTCCCAAACTGACAACTAAACAGGCACAGCCGGATTCCACGAGGGAGAACGGAACCGAGGTCCATCCAGACAGAGGAGGGAAGCAAAATGAGGGAAATGGAAAAACCACCAGCGTCAAACACCCTATTTGTCACACCTCTTAAGGGCTTTATTCTTTGCAACACAAAGTAGCTCTACAGCTATGTCCTGGACCAGTTGGAGTCTTTTTAATTGAGAATGTGGAATGCAGCTAAGCAATGAGTTGCAATAAACCAAGCGTGATCCACCAAGGGCATATAAGAGGGTGTCAAGTGCCCCAGAGTCCAGCGTTGTTTCAGAAGATGTGGAGTCTTACATGGTGTGACAAAAAAGAAAGGAGACTCTGGTAGCCACGCCCACGACGCAATGCCAGTAGGCCAACCGCTTACATCACCTGGATATGCCCTCCGGAATTGGAGGAACCATGCAGAAGTAGCAATCGCCGATGTGATCCATGGGCCCTCTCCAGATCATTGGAACCGCAAAAGACTTTGATGGTCTTTTCCCATCCATCCACAGCCTGAGATCTGCTACACATGTATTGCAGCATATGTGTGGCGCCTAGCTTTTATCCTGATCTTTTATTCTGCAGCCAAAATATAAATTGTAGGCTTTCTGAACCGCCACAGTCATATGCCATTTTTGTGATGTAAAAGTCACATCAC
This sequence comes from Ichthyophis bannanicus, assembly GCA_033557465.1. Classification (NCBI taxonomy): domain Eukaryota; kingdom Metazoa; phylum Chordata; class Amphibia; order Gymnophiona; family Ichthyophiidae; genus Ichthyophis; species Ichthyophis bannanicus. Next base: position 673,598,891 of record CM066032.1, on the reverse strand, counting down.
CACAACTAGAGCAGAAATTATCCGCATGATTAACACCAGGACGAGGAATCGCCAAATATGCTGTGAGTGACCTATTGGTATAAAATAAATATATGTCTTTTTTTTTTTTTTTTTTTTTTTTACTCTCAAGCGAGGCAAATTTAAGTAGTGACTGCAGCAACTGGTTTTGGACAGTTATTTCGATTGGTTGCAAGTAAAGATTATGCAAGCTCACGCAAATGTTGCAGAATACACTGGTAATGGTCCCCACCAATGTTCCCTCTAATTATCTGTAGGCTGTGTGCGCATAAAATATCAGCTGTGCAGCTTTTGAAGGAAAGTTAAATTTTTGTGCGCCACATAATGACACTCGGAGTTATATACTTTAAAATTTGACTACATATCAGAATACAGTATGTACACCACATTGATTGCACTAGAAAATATTGTAGAACTTGTGAAAACCATAAATACACAGCAACTTTTCAATTTTAAGAACGTCTGTGTTGTTTTATATCAGAATCAGAACCATAATTTTTGTGCGCTCTGTTGTAAAGTATGTGCGCGCGCACACGCGCACAGCTTAGAGGAAACAGTGGTCCCCACTGACTAATGAAGAGCACATATCTTAGCAACCAGACCCAGTCGGCCATTTTCACTATGACCTCTGAAAGGCATAGGATGGACCGGGCCACGGCCCCGTAACAATGCGTTGACGCTATCCAGTAGCCTCATATGTCCTCTGCTAAACATCGACCCGTCGCCGCAGACTGACAGGTCGCCATGAGGTCCAATATGGGCTGACCGCATCTGAGCGCACGCGGCGCGCACACCGCCTGATGCAATCTCACTCCTCCGGCAAACACTCGGACTCCACTAAGGACATTCGCCACCACAGTGTCCCCACCGAAACGCAGGCCGCCAAGGCTTCAACCGCGCACGCTGTCCCTTCGCTCGGGCCACCCTGACCACCTGACCGACTCCACCCTGCCGATCGAAATAGGCCACCATCCCGGAGATCTCAGACAGCACCTACAGCGCTCGATCCGCTACCGTGTCCGTGAACGCCTGCCACAGCTGACGTACCGCGTACCGTTCCAGTCAGACGATGGAACACTGGGCGTGCTGCGAACACTAAAACGCCTTGTACATAAAGGATCCCCAAAATGTAGCTGAGTCTAACCACACTCCGGCCAAGCTCCCGGAAGAGAGGGACAGAACCTTATAAAAAAGAAGTGGGGACAATTAGGAAGACTTTCCTGTTTGATTATTCTTTTTTTTTTTTTCCTTTTTACAACTCCATAAGGGCCACAAGGCACACAACCGAACAGGGCATTGTCCAGAGAACGCAAGGCCCCTCCTCCAGGCTGACTCCACAGCCTAAACCGGCAGTCACCTTGGCTGATGCCGAGCAGCGCAGAAGCCAACTTGTAAGCCCAGCATATGAAGTATGCCTACTAGTACAGCATTCCACAATGGAGGGACATGTAACCGGACGGCTTTGAATATGAACCTACAGATATCCCGCGCTTGCTCCAAGACAAGCACTGTGCAGCCTACTGGTCTTCTCGGAGCACCGCCACGACCCAAAGACCTAAACCGGCCAGCAAAAGACGACGTACGCTGGGCCCGAAGGAACCTGGTTGAACGGATCCCAGCACTCCCTGTATCGTTAGGATCGGAGCCTCCCCCCAAGGACTCAGCCCTGGCTGAAACCGGCTGAGCATAACTCCAGGCCCTGCGGCGAGCCCCCACGAAGAAATGGGACGCAACGATGCCTTGAGGAAAGGGAAGGCCCAATGGGTGAAGCAAGTTGCTAGCCGACCAAGGGAGTAAACCCCACACGCGCACCTCAACGGAAAGTCGGAAGAACCGAGGATTCTGGTCCCACAGGTGCGCCTGCTAGCCTTTAACAACATACACCTCCGCAGGTACAAAAAACTTAAATTGTGAGCACCTTCAGGGGCAAGGGGAATAGACGACAGCCTCCGACTGTTGACCACCTTGTCTTGCACAACAGACAGCAGCACCCCACCAAACAAATGATTGGGAATATATGACCTCAGAACCCCCAAGACAGAGGTAAAACAGTAAAACGTGCAGTGGACGTGAATTTCCAGATCTGCCAGCCCCCCTGCTCACATTGAGAAGAGGCAGAGAAGAACTGGACCGGCGGATCTGGAGGGGTGCCTCCTGGACAGCCGGGCCACCGAAGGGAAAGCTGATGACTGAGGCCCAAACTCCTCAGGATGGCCCCGTCTTGCATTGGCAACCCCATGCAACACCATGACAACCCCGCTCACGATATCCCAAGCGATCTCTGTCATTGCTGCAACAATCACCTGAGCATGAGATCACAGACGGAACACGGACATGCAGACGCACTCAAGGAGAGCGCACCTAAGAAGTATGAGCCTATCCAACATCCAGCACCACATGTCCAGGTGTCCCACTCCTGTCACCCAAAACACAGGACGCTTGAACCTAGGTGACCGTCATAGCAAAGACAGGGAGGCCTGACTGCCGCTATCAACCCTTCCAGGACCCTGGAACACTAAGCCCCGGACTGTGCCATCCAGCAACACTTCTCACGATCCCCAGCAGGGGCCTTTCCCCAGATGGCCCAGGTGGGCAGTGTTCCCGCCAAATGGGCAAGCTGCGCTCTGATAACATAGTGCAGAAAACCAAATCAAAGTGTCTTAACCTAGCTAATTTTTGTCTAATAGTGATCATTCATAATATCAGCCAGGCTCAATCATAACATTAGTATTAATGATCTCTAAAGATTGAAGAGTTACTAATGTAACACTAATTGTTTTTTGTTTTTGTTTTTAAAGAGCTTCAAAGGCGATCTTGGAAACTACAGACCAATGAATTTGAGTTCAGTGCCAGTTAAATGATAGAACTTGTTCTGAAAAGCAGCACCAAGCTGTCTTTTCAAAGGGTTAATAAACATGTGAGTAAGCCAAATGATATGTATCTGGATGTTTTAGAAGGTACTTGACAAAGCCCCTTATGAACTTCTCCTGAGGAAGGAGATGATGTGCTATTATAGAATGGGAAATGGATCAAAAACAGGAACACAATAGGACTAAATGGCCAGTTTTCTCACAGGAGACCCGTAAATAGTGGAATGTCTCGGGATCTGCACTGGAACTGGCATCTGGTAACATCTACTGCACTGAAATGATCTGGAAAAGAAATCAGCAAGCATGGCGATCAAATTTGCAGATGGCATAACGACATTTAGAAGCTGTCTGCACAATTTCCAAGCGTATAAACATGGAAATAGCATCCTTATATAAATGACAATTTCAGAAAGGGCTCAATTTGTAGGTGGTTGTGCCACCGATGACCCTGAATGGCCAAATCCTAGCACGGAAACCTGCTGCTGACAGACGTCGCTAACTGCCAGAATGCAGACAAAGGTAAAGGCACCCCCCCCAAGAAGTAAAACCCAAACCAATCACATTGCATTCAAAGAACTATAAACTATCATGAAATTAAAAGGAAATTAAAATTAGAATTAAAATTAAAAGTAACAGCAAAAGGAAGTCCTTATCTGGGTGTAGCCGCGTGGAACAGCGTCGTCTGCTCAAACGCGGGGCTGCTCCGCTCTCTGCCACGAGGCCTCAGCCCTGCCGAGAAAATGGCGCCAATCCGAAGCAGGCCCGTTTGGCGCCAAACACCACAGAGGCGGCAAGAGCTCAGAGCCCCTCCATGCGGACTCGAGAGACTCCCTTGTGGCGTCGGGATGCAGCAGTTACCCCGCTGTAGCTGCGGGGTGAAGAGCTGTCCAGACACGCTGCTGCCTCGCGCCACCAGAAGTAGCAGACGCTGCGAGCCCCGGCCCACCGGCTAAAGAACCTCGAACGGCCTGAGGCTCCCGCCGCGATGGGAATCTGCCGCATGGACACTGCCAAAATGCAGGTGTTCCACAGAGCTCTCCCCCGTACAGTCCTGGAGGAGAGATCATCACCGGGCACAGAGACCGAAGAATCCCAAGCAGAGAGGCTAGCTGGCAGCGTGAACTTTGAAAAGGGACAGAACCCCCCTTTACACTAAGGCTGACTAGGTGAAAATAAATAAAGTAAAAGTAAATGAAATTAAATGAAAATGAATTCAATTTACAGGATTACACCTAAAGAAGGGCAAAAGAAATGCAAGGTAAATCCTGACTAACTGCTCCTAAACTGCTTCTCAAGTGAGCCCAGCACCTAGGCTCACTACGTCCTCATGCTGCATGGAGACTGGACACACTGGGGGATCATGGGAGAAGACCAGCAGGATATACCCGGTGATGTCACAAGTTTGACTTGTCCAGTCTCCATGTTGCAGGAGGAGGTGCACTACCCAGTGGTGGAGGACTGAACTGTAGGACCGATAAGGAACTATACCTGGCTATACTTTATTCAGAAAGGACAGGGTAGGAAGAAGGGGGGGAGGAGGAGTGGCACTATATGTAAAAACTACTATTAAAGCTTTGGAATTACAGAGCTTAAAAGGAAGAGAGGAGGCATTGTGGGTTAAACTAGAAAGAGGGAAAGAGAAAACTATTTGCAATGGTGTGATATACAGACCTCCCTCACAAGAGGAAGAGGTGGACAGAGAGTTAATTGAAGACATACGCAGCATTGCTAGGAAAGGGGAAGTGCTACTGATAGGAGATTTCAATATGCCAGATGTTGATTGGCACATTCCTGCTGCAGTATCATCTAGAAGTAAGGAGATTCTGGATTCTCTACAGGGAGAACTATTCAGGCAATTGGTAACAGACCCCACACGTGAAGGGACCATACTGGACTTGGTGCTTACCAATGGTGAAAGTGTTTCTGATGTTGTAGTGGGAGATCATTTTGCATCCAGTGATCACCAGATGGTGTGGTTTAGTATTAGGACTAGGGCTGTTAGAATCCATTCCAAGGTGAGGATCTTAGACTTTAGGAAGACTAACTTTGAGAAGATAGGCCAATACCTCAGGGAGTCGTTAGTGGGATGGGAACAGCTGGGGGATGTAGAAAAACAGTGGGTAAAACTGAAAGGGGGTATTTTAAGGGCAACCAACCTTTTTGTTAAAATGGTAAATAAAGGCAAAAGGAAAAGGAGACCGCTATGGTTTTCGAAGGAAGTAGCTGAAAAAGTGAAGAAAAAGAGGGAGACCTTCATGAAATACAAGAGATCACAGAGAGAGGAAGACAGGCATCTGTATTTGGAAAAACTTAGAGAAGCTAGCAAAGTAGTCAAGAAGGCAAAGATTCAAAAGGAGGAAATAGCCAATGCAATAAAATGGGGGGGATAAGACATTTTTCAGATATATTAGTGAGAAGAGGAAGGGCAAAAGTGGTATTATCAGACTCAAGGGTGCAGGGGGGGGAATATGTAGAAGCTGATAAGGATAAAGCGGAATTGCTTAACAAACATTTTTGTTCTGTGTTCACAGATGAAGAACCAGGAGCAGGACCTCAGAAAACACCCACAAATAAGAACAGAAGCGAGGGACATCTTGAACAATTTTCAGAAGACTGTGTTCGTGAGAAACTAGCTCAACTTAAAATAGACAAAGCAATGGGACCGGATGGGATACACTCTAGAATACTGAGGAAACTTGGGGACGTTCTAGCAACTCCACTGACTGACCTTTTCAATGCCTCTGAGTCGGGAGTGGTGCCAAAGGACTGGAGAGAGGCTCATGTGGTGCCTTTACACAAAAGCGGAAGTAAGGATGTGGTTGAAAACTACAGGCCGGTTAGTTTAACTTCGGTGGTGAGTAAATTATTGGAAACGCTGCTGAAAGAAAAAATAGTGAGGTTTCTGGAGTCCAGCGGATTACAGGATCCGAGGCAGCATGGATTCACCAGAGGCAGGTCTTGTCAGACAAATCTGATTGATTTCTTTGACTGGGTGACCAGGGAGTTGGACCGAGGGAGAGCTCTAGATGTGGTGTATTTAGATTTCAGTAAAGCCTTTGACACTGTTCCTCACAGGCGACTTATAAACAAACTGAGCACCCTAGGAATGGACCCTAAAGTTACTGCTTGGGTTAGAAATTGGTTGGGTGGGAGGCGACAAAGAGTACAAGTAAATGGAGCTCACTCTGAGGAGAAGGATGTTACCAGTGGTGTGCCCCAGGGATCTGTCCTTGGTCCGATTCTTTTTAACATCTTTGTTAGTGATATAGCAGAAGGGCTGTCGGGTAAGGTTTGCCTCTTTGCGGATGATACCAAAATCTGCAATAGAGTAGACACCCAGGAAGGTGTAGATAACATGAGGAGGGATCTAGCTAAGCTTGAAGAATGGTCTAGAATTTGGCAGCTGGGATTTAATGTTAAAAAATGTAAGGTCATGCATTTGGGCTGCAGCAATCCAAGGGAGCAATACAGTATAGGAGGTGAAGTACTTTTGTCCACTAAAGAAGAGCGGGACCTAGGCATGGTTGTGTCTGATGATCTTAAAGTAGCTAAACAGGTAGAAAAGGCGACGTCAAAAGCTAGAAGGATGCCTGGGTGCATACGGAGAGGAATGGCTAGCAGAAAAAAGGAGGTGATAATGCCTCTGTATAAGTCTTTGGTGCGACCTCATTTGGAGTATGATGTGCAATTCTGGAGACCGCACCTTCAAAAGGATGTGAACAGGATGGAGTCAGTGCAGAGGGTGGCTACTAAAATGATTAGTGGGCTTCATTATAAAGCATATGAGGACAGACTTAAGGATCTTAATATGTACACCTTAGAGGAAAGGCGGGATAGAGGTGATATGATTGAGATGTTTAAATACCTCCGTGGCATAAATGTTCAGGGAGAGAGCCTCTTTCAATTGAAAGCAAGTTCTGCTACGAGGGGACATGGGATGAGGGTGAAGGGAGATAGATTCAGGAGTGATATGCGGAAATATTTCTTTACAGAAAGTAGTGGATCCGTGGAATTGTCTCCCAGTGGAGGTGGTAGAGATGAGGACAGTAACTGAATTCAAAAAAGCATGGAACACAGAGGATCTCTAAAAGGTAAAAAGTGGACTGTTGTAGTTGTTGTTATGGAAGGACAGATTAGATAGGCCATGTGGTCTTTTTCTGTCATCATGTTTCTCTGTTTCTAATTTAAACTTTGCTTAATATGTATACTTTAGAAGAAAGGCGGGATAGAGGCGATATGACAGATGTTTAAATACCTCTGTGGCATAAATGCACAGGAGGAGAGCCTCTTTCGATGGAAAGCAAGCTCTGCTACGAGGGGACATCGGATGAGGGTGAAAGAGGATAGACTCAGGAGTAATATGCAGACATATTTCTTTACGGAAAGAATAGTTGATATGTGGAATAACCTCCCAGTGGAGGTGGTAGAGACGAGGACAGTATCTAAATTCAAAAAAGCATGGGACAAACACAGACTCTCTAAAGGAAAAAAAAAGGGACTGCTGTAGTGGTTGATATGGAAGGGCAGACTAGGTAGGCCATGTGGTCTTTTGCCGCCGTCATGTTTCTATATTTAACACATGGTTTTTATCAAGTGCCAATTTTGTGATGAATATATTGGGCAAATCCAATATAACGCAAAGCTACTCATCTTTCTTGTCCTCCAGCAAAATGTCAATCCTACCTAATATAAGCCACTATCTAATGAACCCACTCATTACACAATACTTTTGATGGTACTTGCCTGAAGTGCGGCCTTTTGCTGTGCTGCTATATGTTGCTGTTCAGCATGATCACGGAAATCCTTATTGAGGTTGGATCTTGAGAGTGTAATACTGCAAAATACAATATTTGCCTTTTTATAAAACATAACTAAAGTAGACCTAGTAACTTCAGATCTTAAAACTGGACTGTCCTGTGTAGAATCGAATACCCGATTCTAAATTTCTTCTAACTACTGGAAAGGCATAAATAAATAATAAAAATAAAAATCCGACCAAGGCAATGACAGACCCAAAAGGACCTCATATGAAAAACAGCAACTTGGGAGTCGAGAGTCTGAAAACCACCTCCCCTTCCTGGGTACTCATATCAAGGATAATGTCCCTGGCCCTGCAGTGAAGGACAAGAGAAAAATAACTTGCCATTTCAGGAGACACTAAAGACCTTCCAGTCACCACCCAGATGAGTAGAGTGCCATAGGCAGACTATACCAGGACCCCCCTTATAAGCCCTGCTGTAATTCAAATCAGAATTTCCAAGCAGCTTGTAGAAGGAGCCAATACATCTACAACCTTACTTAAGGATACCTGAAGACCTACTGAGGGGTATTAGAGATTCCCCAAAAAGAAGTAAATAGAGGACAGCAAAGGCTGCACTGCAAGTTGAGTATCCAGAAGGCGGCTGGACTTAATGACCATTTGACCTAATGAATGCTAAGTGTTCCAGGGAACAAAACTGCAGCCATAGAAGACACAGGGCCATAGCTAGCCTCCAGGTATGAAAACAGCACCATCTGAGAGCCTATGGCAAGTAATGCCAAGTCCTTCCTAAAGATCTTGGCCCTCCAAAACAGACTCCTCACATACAGCACTTGCCTCCACTAGGACAATCATGTGCTTAGTCTCAGCTGTGAACAGGACTCCTAACCCAAGGGGCCTGAAGGACTGATCTCGCTCTCTTTAGGGACAAGGAAACACTGAGAAAAGGTGGATCATAAATATCCTAACCAGTCCCTGAAACTCCACTCCATCCTCAGGAATTTTGCTGGAGTCCTTCAGGCCACCTTTTAGGGGGAAAAGGTTGAACTCCCAGAGGAGGACAAGGGCAAAGTGGGGGACATGACTACTCCAGCTGCCTGTGACAGAGGCACTCTTAGTCCCCAGATCCCCCATGAAGGGGACTACTAAGCTGTTAGTCAGACTCAACATAGCCCGAGAGCTGTTTCAGAAGCTGCAGCACAAGTCGGACGACAAGTAGGATCCCAGCCACCCTGCCACCACCTGAGTGGCTGCAATGCTCACTGGCAGAAAAAAAATGGAGCAGCAAGGGCCAAAGGAACAGCATCAGACCCGGATCCCACCCCCCAAAAAAGCACCTTAGGCTTTGCAACCATAATGGGGGCAAAAAACAGCAGCCACCGTAAAAAAAAAAAACTTAGGGCTGCATGACTGAAAAACAGCAGCAGCAGCAAAGGTTAAAAATAGACAAAAATAAAATGCACCTAAAATACAAGCAAGGCCATGGTGAAAAGGGAGTCATGAAAAGGGAATCCCAAGGCCTGTTGGAGTGACTGAGGAAACCCAAGCAGCTGGGCCTCCCAAGCTTATCAAGCCTGTGGAATTTTTGTTTTAGTGTGAAGCTGCTTTATTAAAGCAGCAAAGCCAAAAGCTTCCCATTGAAAACTATAGGGAAAAGAAAACAGAAGAATGTAGGGGACCCCCCCCCCCCAACAAAAATCTGAAAAAATCCAGAGCATGCAGGCAAGGACCCCTTCCCCCCCTCAGAGGTCCCATGAGTCCTCCTGCTCCTCCTTCAAGCCCACCAAGCGCTCATACCCCAAAGGAAATGGCACTGTCAGCTCGAGGAGACCACTGCACCAAGGTGCGATCCAGGAATGAGTCAGGCCTATCTACACTGCTGCATCAGTTCACACACCGTGCCACCTGCTGGAGGCAGACAAAATACTGGCTTCTCTCAGTGCTGCATTGGTGGATATACTAGCAATGACATCATTGAAAGTTACTCTAGTCTGCCTCCTACTGCTGGCTGGAGAGCATAATACACTCATCTGGCCTGGTCTAACAGAATGATAAGGAAGAAGGAAATTTTATAAGGGATGCCTAGGTTAATGCCGCATTTTTATGTGTAGAATACAACAATCACTGTGGTCCTCTTATTCAGAGCTAAAACTACAAATTTATTAAACTCTGTAATGTAACATGAAAGTTATAGGCGACTTCTATTGACATTAATTCTATGTCTAGTAAACTTAAATGGCTAACAGGTCTCAGATTATTCGGGCATTTATATGACCATTATGACTACGGTCAAATAACCCTCCACACATCAACGACCTTCTCATAGCCACAGTTAACAGACCAAATTTATCTTTTTGTCTTTTTATCTTTTTATATCGTTTTTTTCTCTTTTAAATAAGTTTTTTATAAAAATTGAATTTCTTGTAAACATTGAACTTAGCTTTCAAAAACAGCTTCAAAAACGTCCTTCTTCTTCTTCAAACAAGCGTTCCCGCTGGTAACATAAAATACCCATGTCGAATTAGTGCATACTTTCAACAGGTGAATAAAAATATAACCAGGATACTGACACAAGGAAAACTATCAGAAGCAAAAAGACCAGATGGAATAGAGAAATAACCTGAAGCTTCTCAAATATGCGCTCAAAAGCTGTTACTCTTGTACTTCACATTTCAAACCGCTGTTAAACGCCGCGCATGCGAGTAAGCTAAATAGATTTAAAGCAGTCCGTCAGTGTTTACGTCATGATCACATGCAGGCTTCCCATTCAATACGGGCATTCAATCCTGCTGGCTCCACGGTATTGAGTTTATGAATCCATTGTTGTTCTCTATATAACAAAGCATTCTCTCGAGATCTTCCATGTGATGATGTTAACAATTGATCAATGCAAAAACATTTCAAATATCCGTGTTGTAACTTTATACAATGCTCCACTATTGGTGCCTCTCGTCGAATGCAATGTAGCCTGCTCTTGTGTTCATTCATACGGACTCGAAACTGTCGGATAGTTTTGCCGACATAGAGAAGGCCACACGGGCATTTAATGCAATATACAACATAGCTAAACTTTACTTACTTCCTAAAATCCATAAAAGTCTTCAATGTCCACCAGGGAGGCCCATTGTCTCCACTCGCGGTTCTGTACTTGAGCCGCTATCAGTTTATTTAGATTCATTTTTACGACCACTTATGGGCTCTATCCCTTCATATGTGAGGGACACCTCTCATTTTCTACAAATATTGGAGGAGAACACACCGCTGGCTGAGATTTCAAATCTACTCTTAGTAACACTAGATGTGACATCGTTGTATACGATTATTCCTCAGGCGCAAGCACATCTAGTGATAGTGACAGCACTTCAGAACAGAGATGATTTGTCTCAAAAACACTTAGATTTTTTATCTGAAATAGCGAAATTAGTGTTGTATAATAACTTTTTTATGTTTGAGAACGAATTTTTCCAACAGATCTCTGGCGTGGCAATGGGGGCAACGTGTGCCCCCTCTATTGCCAATCTCTTCATGCAGCAATTTGAGAATGAGAGTTTAGAAATTTCCCCTTTCAGTGAGCATATACGCTTATGGCGTCGGTACATTGACGATATTTTTCTTTTATGGCAGGGAACTGAGGAAGATCTGCAGAGTTTTTTTAACTGGTTAAATAACATTGATAGTAATGTAAAGTTCACTATGGATTATCATACTCATCAAATCACTTTTTTAGATGTGGTTGTTAAAAAGATCTCTGATAGTTGGGTTACCTCGGTGTTTCGTAAATCGACGGACAGGAATACCTATTTACATTATACTAGTGCACATCCTTTACAATTGAAGGATAGTTTGCCCATTTCCCAATTTATCCGTTTTCGTCGCAACTGTACCCATATTCAAGAGTTTAAAGAGCACTCCAAGGTTTTGAAGAATGATTTCGCGGCTCGTGGTTACCCTTCAACTATTATCCATCGTGCTTATAAGCGAGCTTTGTTTGTGAATCGTGAGTGGTTGCTGCATCCTCCCACACGACAGGAGGTAATGGAAGAAGATCAACAGATTAATTTCGTAACTACTTTTTCCCCTTATAGTTATGCATTAAAAAAGAGCTTACAACGTCATCAAAATGTGTTGCATACTGTGCCAGGTTTGGAAAAAGTTCACACTCGCTGTGTTTGGAAAAGGCAACAAAACTTTAAAGAATTGTTAAGTCCAGCAATGTTAAGACCTTTATCTTCCAACGTAGATTCCTCTCATAAAGGACATTTTAAATGTGGAGAGTGTAATGTTTGCACAATTACTCAAGAAACAACAGAATTCTCATATCATGATTTACAATATAAGCTTCAAAATTTTACCACATGTTCCTCAACGCATGTTGTATATTGCATTAAATGCCCGTGTGGCCTTCTCTATGTCGGCAAAACTATCCGACAGTTTCGAGTCCGTATGAATGAACACAAGAGCAGGCTACATTGCATTCGACGAGAGGCACCAATAGTGGAGCATTGTATAAAGTTACAACACGGGTATGAGGATTTGAAATGTTTTTGCATTGATCAATTGTTAACATCATCAAATGGAAGATCTCGAGAGAATGCTTTGTTATATAGAGAACAACAATGGATTCATAAACTCAATACCGTGGAGCCAGCAGGATTGAATGCCCGTATTGAATGGGAAGCCTGCATGTGATCATGACGTAAACACTGACGGACTGCTTTAAATCTATTTAGCTTACTCGCATGCGCGGCGTTTAACAGCGGTTTGAAATGTGAAGTACAAGAGTAACAGCTTTTGAGCGCATATTTGAGAAGCTTCAGGTTATTTCTCTATTCCATCTGGTCTTTTTGCTTCTGATAGTTTTCCTTGTGTCAGTATCCTGGTTATATTTTTATTCACCTGTTGAAAGTATGCACTAATTCGACATGGGTATTTTATGTTACCAGCGGGAACGCTTGTTTGAAGAAGAAGAAGGACGTTTTTGAAGCTGTTTTTGAAAGCTAAGTTCAATGTTTACAAGAAATTCAATTTTTTATAAAAAACTTATTTAAAAGAGAAAAAAACGATATAAAAAGATAAAAAGACAAAAAGATAAATTTGGTCTGTTAACTGTGGCTATGAGAAGGTCGTTGATGTGTGGAGGGTTATTTGACCGTAGTCATAATGGTCATATAAATGCCCGAATAATCTGAGACCTGTTAGCCATTTAAGTTTACTAGACATAGAATTAATGTCAATAGAAGTCGCCTATAACTTTCATGTTACATTACAGAGTTTAATAAATTTGCATTTTTATGTGTGCCAATTGTGCCCGTTTTATAAAATTTAGTACAAGCATGCTTTACTTTATAAAATAGGAGTTTAAGTGATGGGATACACACAACAGATCTAGGCACGATCACTTAGACCAACCCTAGGGCTCATATAAATGCCTGCACCTAGATTTCTCAAGAGCATTTGTAAATTATTCTATTTGATAATTTATGTGCATGAATTTGTGCACCAGCCACGCTCTGCCCATATGCATACCCATCCTGAAAGGTTCACACCAACAATCTGCTGCCTGTACTTACAGAATAGGGACCAGCTAAAGTATGCAGGTAAAAAGGTAGTTACTCACCTGTAGCAGGTGTTCTCTGTGAACAGCAGGAATAAGTCCTCACTTATGGGTGACATCACCAAGGGAGCCCTGTGCAGGAACACTTCTACGGGAAGCTTTTGGGAAACTCCACCACACCTGTACCTGTCTTCCTGCCTGCCATGGCGCCATATTCTCCAGTATGATAAAGCTGTAGCAGAAGATGGCTCCTCGGGGAGGGTTGTGAGGATTTATTCCTGCTGCCCATGCGGAACACCTGCTACAGATGAGTAAGTACCTTTTCTCTGTGGACAAGTAGGATTGAAGTCCTCACATATGGGACTCCCAAGCTACAGGCTACCAAAAACAGAGGAGGCCGAGAAGCCCTACAGGGGCAAATTGAAATAAAAACTGGTGAATCAAACATGTACAGCATAGGTAGTCCCAAAGGGGGAACTGATCTGATTCAGCTTCTTCACCATTCAGATTCATTCATGATCAATCATGCTCTGTGGTTTGTTTTAAATTTTGTTCTTTTTTTTTTTGGAAGCCTGGACAGACAGTAGGATTTTTTTTTTTTTGGGGGGGGGGGATGGAGTTGGATTCTAATTCCCAAACAGATGCCAGAGTACATATTGGCCGAAGTTGCTGTTGCATTGGGATTCCCCATCCAGACAGTAATGAGATGTGAATGTGTGGACCAAAGACCACATTGAAGCCCTGCAGATCTCTTCCAAGGAGACAGAGCACAAGCTGGTCACCGACACAGCCATGGCTGATGTGAGCTGTGACATAACCATCAAAGCTCAGGCCAGCCTGGGCATAAGTGAAAGAGATGCAGTCTGCTAGCCAAACTGCATTTGGAAAAACAGCAGCCCCCAGCTTGCTGGGGTCAGGAGAGACAAACAGCTGGATCGACTTTAGGTAAGCCTTTGTCCGCTCTAAGTAAAAGGCCAAGGCTCACTTGCAGTCCAGCATGTGCAGTAGCACGTCCCCTCTATGGGTGTGAGGCCTCAGAAAGAAAGTTGGCAGGGCGACTGACTGATTGGAGGTGGAAAGCAGATACCACTTTTGGGAGGAATCGAGGACGGAGTGCACAGGAACACTCTGCAATGATGGAACCTGATATATGGTGGATGAGCCACTAGAGCCTGGAGCTCACTAATACAGTGTGCTGAGGTCACTGCCACCAGGAACGAGACCTTCCAGGTCAAGAACTTCAGAGCTGCGCTAGAACCACATGGAGGTCCCAAGCCACCGCTGGGGACTTGAAGGGAGGTCTCAAAAGGAGCAAGCCACGCGTGAAACAAACCACTAAAGGTTGAACCAATATGTACTTTCCCTCCAAACTGCAATGGTATGCCTCAATCGCGCTGAGGTGGACCCCAACAGAGTTGGACTCGAGACCCAACTCTGAGAGGTGTAGGGGGTACTCAAGAAGTCTGTCGATGAAACAAGGGATCCAGCACCTGTGCTGCGCACCAGGGAACAAATCTCTTCCATTTCAAAGCATATAAAACTTTCTTGTTGAGGCCCTCCGAGAGGCCAACAGAACATCTTGTTACGCCATCAGGCAGGTTAAGCTCCAAAAGGACTAGCCTCTCAACATCTACGCAGTGAAAGCCAAGTATCTGACAATCTCTGAATTTTTGCAAAAATGAATGTAAAGAATGGTCCGATAAATTAATCTGAATGTTCTACAATAACGCACAATAACGCATTCTTGACAATCACATATTTTAGAAGAAACCAGTTTCTACGGTCGTTGATGCAACCTTAGCAGCACTTTTTTGGTGAAGTTATATCCAAGAGTGTCTAGCTACTCAGTCTGAGACCGTTGGTTTTGCTCTATATTGAGATTGTCTGTTTCATCATTGAAGGACTGCCTTACTTAGTTTTGGAGAGATTACACACGTATATTTCTTAGGTAACTATCACCCTCTACTAAACGACCTATATATATTGTGATAATACAAGTATCTGACAATGGCATGCAGCATCCTCCCGTCCTCCTGTGATATCAGGTCCAGGGCAGAGCCCAACCGCAGGGGTTCCCAATGGGAAAGTTGCAGCAGAAGAGGAAACCACAGCTGCCTGGGCCAATACAGCGTGATAAAGATCATCAACTCTGTCTGGAGCTTCAGCAGCGTTTTCACTATGAGGGGTATGGGAGGATGTGTGTATAGTAGGCCCTCCCTCCAATGCAGGAGGAAAACATCCCATGCCAGTTTGTCACGAGGCAACCCTGGAACAGAACAGATCCACTTGGGCATTGTGCAGAGTGGCAAACAGATCTAGCGAGGGGGTTCCGCACTTCTGAAAGATCTGGGCGGCAAAGGCCCTATCCAGCATCCACTCATGCAGCTGGAGGACACGACTCAGCTGATCCGCCAGGATATTCTGTTCCCCTGGCAGATACTTAGCCCTTAACTCTATACTTTGAGCGATGGCAAACTTCCACAGCCAGACCACCTCCCAGCACAGGAGACACAACCCCATGCCCCCTTGCTTGTTCAGCAGTACATAGCAACCCGATTGTCAGTCTGAATCAGAACCTGGTTGGCTAGATGACTCCGGAAGGCCCCGAGGGCATTCACTATGGCACGTAATTAAAAAATTTGATTTGGTGCAGGCTCTCCCATTCGGATCAGACACCTTGAGTGTGGAGGCCACCCAGATGCACTCCCCAACCCATCTTGGATGCATCCATAGTCTGTGTCTTCTGCAGTGGAGCCATCTGAACAGGAAGGCCCCTAAGCAGGATCCAACCACCAATGCAGGGACTGAACAAGAGGTACGGTGACTGGCAACCTGTCCCAGAGGTGGCTGGTGGCCTACTTCTACTGAGTACGCAATGTCCACTGAGCCTGTCTCATCGACAGAGAAGCCAGGGGAGTGATGTGCACAATAGAAGCTATGTGGCCAAGCACAGTCAACATCCCACAAACTGCTGTCAGTCGACTCTGCTGGGTAGCGCAGACCAAGGCCGTCAATCTCTGGAGTCAGTCCAGCAGGAGAAAGGCCTTTTGTTTGAGTCATATTGAGGAGAGCCCCAGTAAACTCCAGTTGCTGGGTGGGCTTAAGGTGGGACTTTGGGTAGCTGACAATGAACCCCCAACAGCTCAAGCACAGGGATACTCAACTATGCTGAGCGCCAGGATCCATCTGGGGTAGTGCTTTTTATGAGCTAGTCATCAAGATAAGGGAAGACAAAACCCCCAGTATGCAGAGATAGATCACCACCACCGCACAGCACTTTGTGAAGACTCAGGGGACTGAGATGGAAGGATAACACCTGGTACTGAAAGTGCTGTCCTCTCAGGGCGAACCAGAGTTATTTCTGTGTGCAAGATGGATTGGTATGTGGGTATTTTCATCTTTTAAATCCAGGAAGCATAGCCAATCATCCTTCTGAAGATAAGGAAACAGGGTCCCAAGAGATAACATCTTGAACTTTTCTCGCACCAAGAAGGCAAGGTCTCCGAGGTCCAGGATGGGCCAAAACCCACCTATCTTCTTGGGGACCAGAACGTGCCTGGAGTAAAATCCCCACCCAATCTGCTCCCAAGGCATGGGCTTGATGCCGAGATTTGGTCAAAAGGGCAGAGATTTCCCTCTGAAAGAGATTTAGATGCAGATAGTCGAGGGTAGGCACCCTTGTGGGGCAATGAGACGGCAGTTCTGTGAAGTGCAACCTGTAGCCGCTTTGGACTATAGGTAGCACCCATGCATCCAAAGTGATGACAGGCCACCTGTGGGCAAAGAGTGTGAGCCGTCCCTCCACCATAGGGTTCCCCCTCTACGGACACCAGTAGATTGGCTATACTCCGCAAGAACCAGTCACAACCCTGCCCCCAGCTTGGGTTGTGGGGCAGGTCGATCCTTCTCCCGATGTTACGGGCAAGGAGCCTGAGACTTCCGCCAAGAGGCTTGAGGACCACCCCTCTGGTACACATCTGATCCCTATTGCCAGAAGTATCTCAAGAGCCTGGTAAGGGTGATGTGCTGCTTCTCTATGATGCCAGCCTTCTCCTCCACCTGCTCTCCGAAGAGGTTCTTTCCCAGCATGGCACGTCTGCCAGCTTATGTTGTACTGTCTGCTCAGGTCAGAAAACTGAAGCCAGGCGAGGTGGCAGGCTCCAATATCCACATCCACCGCTCTGGAGGCCGTCTCAAAGGTGTCGCACGTTGCCCTGACCAAGATCTTCGAGCAGTCCTTGTCATGACACACCAGGGTGCGGTAATGCTCCAGTTTCTCTGAAGGTCAAAGGTTGGCAGATCATGCATGATGTCCTTCAGGAACATGCTCATGCATTTGTCATGTTTAGCTTCATGAAGGAGCGCTAGAGGAACATGTTATACTACAAAACTTCTAGGCAGCAGAAATTACATCACAGGTGCTATTTTTCTTTATAGCTTTATATAGTGGGCTCTCTTTTTCCCCCTTCCCCCTCTTTTGTCTGGCCATCCCCCTCCCTCCTCCTTCCTTTCTCTCCCCTCCCCCTCCTTTTCCCCGAGTTCGGCTTTTCCTTGCTTCCTTTAAGCACATCATTTGGGCTGCTAAGCGTTTTATAGTCCTCCTTATCACATATTGAATGTCGGTATTATCTCCTTTACTTTCAGTTTTATAATATAAATAACATACTAAAAGATATATATTTTGCATTCGTTTGTCTAAATTTGCATTGAAACACTGATGAATTTGTTTTTATGATTTTATCTTTATGTTTTTACATATGAGTATATTTTATCTTTTATATATTGGGTATTGTTTATTACATGAAAGGATTTAATTATGTTTCTTTCCTTGATTTTAAAATGTCCATATTTTTGTATTTATGGATCTGCCTTTGTATGAATTACTCAATATATTTTTTTTTTAACATAGATGTTTGTATTTATTTTCATTTTCCTGTTTATATACGTCTTCGTAGTACTGACCCCCTGAAGAAGAGTCTAGTGGCATTTGTGTTCCCCACCTGCAATCGTCTGGTTTGAATAAATCATCCCTTAAGTACTTTGCCTTTGATGGCCACAGGAGGAAGACCAACGCAATGGCCTCCTGTAGCCAGCATAAGATGGGCACCTTGGAGACCACGGCTACCCTCTGTGCCCTGAACAGCACAAAGAGGTGGTCAGACTTTCGGAATGGCTCCGTCCAACGCAGGTAGATCCAGAAAACCTGCCAGGCATCCAGCAATCTCAAGCGTCCATCCTCCCCCGGAGTCCCACCCAAACACAGGACAAGGAGGAAAACAAGCCGATTCACATGAAAAGGAGGAGGACACCACCTATGGCAAGAAGGAGGCCACCATCTGCAGAACCACCTTCTCTGGATGGAATACAAGAAACTGCTCCTGGCTCGACAAAGTCTGTAGCTCCGAGATGTGCCGGGCCAAGAATTCATAGAGTGAATTGGACATTTAGTTGGGCCAAGAAGATTGCCACCAAGAAGACCGCCTTCAGAGTGAGGTCTTTCAAGGAAGCCTCCCTCAATGGCTCAAAACGGTGCTTCCGTCAAGGCCAACAGGGCGAGATTCAGGTCCCAGGACGGAACCATCGCCTGCTGTGGCAGGCGAAGCTACTTCAATGCCCGGAGAAAACGGATGACATCAGCGTGGGTCGCAAGAGACATCCCCTTAATTGTGCCAATAGCAGGCCAGTATCGCTACCTGGACTAGCAACATGCCGAGTGTCAAGCCCTTGTCCAATCCAACCTGCAAGAACACCAGCACCTGCAATATAGAGGTGGAAGGGCCACCAGGCCTCTAAACCCCACCCCACTCTTCAAAGGTCCTCCAGACTCTTACATAGGCAGCGAGTGACCGCTTACAGGCCTTGAGCAGATGATTCGCCGCCACCACAGGGGAATATTCCTGCTTGCTCAATTTTGCCCTCTCAAAAAGCAGGCCGTAAACGAGAACCAATCCACCTGAGGCATAAGCACCAGTCCCTGGACCACAGCCTGTCCTGCATGGGGAGCCACCATGGAGCCCCCGCCTGTGGCCTGACAAGATCCATGTACCATAACCTACTTGGCCAGTCCAGCACAATCAGGATCAATGGCCCCCAGTGCCGCCCTATTCTGTGAAGAACTCGGCTGATCAGCAGCCAGGGTGTGAAAACAGAGGAGACCGCCCTCAGGCCACAGCTGCACCAATGCAGCGAGGCCCTCTGAACATGAGATCGCACCGTCTGCTGAAGAAATAGATTGACTTGCCATTAGTTGCCGAGGCCATCAAGTCCATGATCGGCTGACCCCAGCACTGCACTAGCAACTAGAACAGAGTCTGCCAGAGCCCTTTGCGCCGGATCCACCCGGCAGTGGCTCAGGAAGTCCATCTGAACATTGCCCTTTCCAGTCATGTGTGCTGCTGAGAGCACCAGCAGGTGATCTTCCGCCCACTGCAGCAGGTGCGCTGCCCTTCCATCATCTTTATGCTGACTGTGCCTCCCTGATGATTGATGTAGACCACCGCTGTTGCATTGTCCGAGAAGACACGCACCGCCCGGCCCCGCAGGAGATGTTCAAAAGTGGCACAATGCCCAGAACACTGCTCGGAGCTCCAACCTATTGATGGACCAGGCCGCTTCTTCCCTCGACCATCAGTCCTGAGCGAACTGGTCCAGACAAGACTAGCACAGTCGTCACCATCACCTAAAGAGGAGGCCTCCAGAGGAAGAGCCACTGCCATGACCACCATGGCAGCATGCAGAAATGAAAATGCCCCATGGGAACTGTGAAATGGAGAAAATGTTGGTGTGCGTTGCAGATCGGGATATGAAGATATGCTTCCTTGAGGAACTCTCCCCTCCAAACCACCGCGACCATGGACTGCAGCATCTCCATGTGGGTGCTGCTCTTCCACAACGCCTTACTGACGAACTTGAGGACGAGGATGGGATGGGAAGGGAAAGAACAACCCTTCCTTTTTGGGGACAGCGCAGATGGAGTATCAGCCTGATCCAAGTTGTTCCACCGGCAATCAGCCTGAGGAGCCTGTCCAGGGTACCTTGGACCGCTGCCTGCTTCGCTAAGGATTTGCAAGGTGAGACCAGAAAGGCATCTCAGATGGGCCATGCTAGCTCTCCCTTATGATTTCCAACACCCACTGGCCCTGCGTGACCCAGACCCAAATGGAGTAAAAGAACCGGAGGTGGCTTCCAACCCACTTCACCTCTTGGGCCCCCCCCCTTTCTTCATTGGAACTTCTTAGCCAAGCCAGCAGCGGAGGGGTAGAACCCCCTGCCTGTACCCTGGCCACAAAAGGTTGCGTTCCCCAAGCTGGGAACAGCCCCTGCTGAAAAGAAGCAAACCAAATCACCTGAAATCTCTGAAAATTCCAGGACAGTCCTCTAGCAGTACCACCCGACTTCGCTTCCCTGGGCTTGTCCTCTGGGAGTCGTCCGCTCTTGGAGTCCCCCAGGTTCTTGACCAACTTCTCAAGAACCCCTCCCCCCAAACAGTTGTTTGCTGCTAAATGGCAACTTGGAGAGGCGTATCTTTGACAAAACATCCACAGACCAGTTACGCAGCCAATGGAACCGATGGGCAGACAACTGCCGAGGCCATGCTTCTCAAGGACACTCGAATCAGAGTATAAAAGGCATCCACCAAATAGGCCACTCACGATTCCAGCTAAACCTCGTCTGAGCCGGCTCCCAAATCCGTCAGGCCCTGGGTCCAGCAGAGGCTAGCCCTGGCCACATATGTGCTGCAAATCAAGGTTTGAAAAGTGAGCGCATTCACCTCAAAGGCCTGCTTGAGCATGTTCTCCAGCCTGCGGTCTTGTGCATCCTGTAGCGCGGCGCCACCTTCCACTGGGATGGTGGTCTTCTTCGTCACTACCAAAACCAGGGCATCCACTTTCAGGAGCTTGAGCAATTCTCTCTCCTCTGTGGTGAGAGGGTACAGTCTAGACATAGTGCATACCCCTCTCACGCCCACTTCTGCAACCCCCACTCAGCATCAATCTTTTTTTTTTAATGGCCTTATGCACTGGGAAAAAAATCTTAGAGACCAAAGCCCCTGCAGCAACAGATCCTCCAGCATAAGCTCTTCTGCCAACGGACCCACTGTCATGTTAACGGCCACCAGGGAGCAGGAGATAAGTGCTGCCAGCTCCTCCCTGTGAAACACCCACACCACCGCAGGATTATCCCCTGAAGGCCGCTCAGCGCCATAGTCATCCCCCAGTCCTGCTCGGCCCCCTCTGCCACCTCTGCAGAGGCCAGGGAGTCTGGGGAACCTGGGTCAGACAGGATCACCACCTCGAGTCTCTGTTTGGTCAGCAGGGGCTCTGACATGTTTATCAGGGAACACAGATCCCCTGGTACGTCCCCTGCCACTCTCGGGCTCTTGCCACCTTCCTTAGCCAGACCCTGCTTCAGATAAAAAGCTTTCTGTAACAGGACGACAAATTCAGAGGAAAAAGGCATCCCTAAATCCAAGGGTGCTGGATCCTCCGTGCAATGCCACTTCTTCGCCTTAGCCTTTTTCCCAGAGCCTTTAACAGAACTTTCCCTCCTCCACACAGCCCGAGGCAGTCAATTTTGGCACAAAAAAAACAACCCACGCAGAGTAGGGAAGCCTCCGACAAGCCTGCCTCCAAACTCTTCAGCACGCTACGAGGCCTGCTCTGCCGTCATGCTCTCCTCTGAACTCAGACAGAAGAGCCCAGTCATTGAGACTCTTCCCTGTCGCAGCCCGGAAGGCCATCAGCCCCAAAATGTCTCCCCCCCTCACCAAAACCAGAATGTGCCAACAAGCCCCGGCCAAGGCAAGACGCATCCCCAGAGTCCTTCCCGACAGTAAGCAAAGGGAGATACCAAACACACGCATGCACAGAAGGCACTCACCATAAAAACCCCAGTCGCAATCAAGCAGAGACCAGAAGGAGGGGTCCAGGCCTCTGAGGGTGTGCACCTCACTGGAAGAGGTCATCACCACACAGGAGCAGTTTGTAGTACTCCCCGCCATAAGGCAGCAAACACAGGCGAGGAGAACTCTCTCCCCTTTGCCTGGGAGGTTCTCTCTTGTGTTCAACTTTTTCTATTTGGTGCAGCTCAGCCAATTCAATGTTCAGCTGCCTCAAATCTCCCCCCTCTTCCCAATTCAGTCAATTGCCACGTGAATTACCTATGTCTGGAGTGCCCAACAAGAGTAAATAGATTACAATACTGTACACTGAAAGAACACCACATTCCATCACCAGTTTTTTTTCTAACACGTATTCCCTAGGGGCCATCCCAATGCAGTGCTAAAGGCAAGCAAGCAGAAAGCCTAATTTCATTTCTCAACCACAACTCATTTCCCATCCAAGCTGGGACTGTGGATGCCAAGTTGGTGGGGGAAAATGGGTTGAATAGCGGAGAGTGAGATGAGAATAGAAGAGAGGCACAGAAAGGTGAAAAGCTTCATCTATTTAAGATGGGGTAAGAAAAGAGAGTGATGAGAACAAAAGAACAAACATCTAAATATTGCACAAAATGATGCACTCTGACCTAGTTCTGGATTCCGTATTTCCTTAATGGATGGATGCCTAATTGCAATTTTCACCCCAAGGCAGTTTTATTCTTTGATTTACTCAGGTGTCTTTTTCTTATGGGATAACTACCATAGCAAAATAATGGAAAGGCTTATTATCCAGTCAGTGAAAGTGCTTTTGTGGCCAAAGATTCTTCAGCATTAAGTCTATTTAAAATAAAAAGATGCAGGTGTCTCTTTAAAGGTAGAAAAAGGTGTCACTTATGCAGTCTGTGCAATATTTCAAAAAAGTACGCCAATCAATAATACTCTCACCCTATGAATTAAAACTGTTCTAGTGATGTCAGTAATTTTTAATATTTCTTTATTTATGATTTCTTGATATACCGCTTTCCACAAGTATCAAAGCAGTTTAAAATGAAAATTATAAGAATGATAGAAAAGTGAGAAGGACAAATGAGAGGACGTATTGTGGGGTAGACAGGATGATAAGCAGAAAGGAATAGGCATGAGAACAGAGTCTACGCAAAGAAGAAGTGGAGGTAGGGCAGGGAGGAAAAAAAGCAGATAGCAGGGTTAGTTAGGGGAAGTATTGCTACACATCTGCTCTACAAACGGTTCAATGAAGAAAAAAGGTTTTAAGACCATCCCTGAATTTGTTGTACTTTGAGTCAGAGCAGAGATAAAGTTCTATAATGAGGGGACGAGGAAATAAAAAGGTAGTGTGGTGTGTGGAGGTGATGCAAGCACAGCTTACTGGAAGGAGGTACAATGTGTTCTCATGCTGTGCTCAGGTGGGGTGGGGGGATGGATAGAAGAGAAAATAAGGCAAATAGTGAGTTAGAAGGAAAGTCTGGTGTAAAAGGTTTGGTGCATCATGAGGGTTTCTCCTAGGACAAGCAGGATGAGTCAGCCACAATAGGTGACATCATCCGACGGCACCAAGACGGAAGTTCACTCTATAGCTCAGAAGGGCTTTGCCCTTCTGAGCATGGGCTACCCAGGCACACCTCTAGCCAGCCACTTTTCACTCTTCCGCCTTGCCAGCAAGACGGACTCTCCTACTCTCTACAATACCATCAATTTTTTCAACTAAGGATCTAACGAACAAGACCTACATTACATCAAAGGATCACAGGAAAGAAACTACAATCAAGATCATGCCAAAACCGGGTTTTAAAAAATGCCCCGGCTGCTCAAGAAAGATGAACTCCACAGACTCACATGACCGCTGCTTGAGATGCCTCAGAGTCTCCCACAGGGTTGAAGACAGCACTCACTGTGCCAGAATGTCTCCCTGAGCCAGAAAATCCAGGCAGCATGCCCTCCAAGATTTCATCCAGGAGGTAAGAAGCCCGGCGATCCTAGCTCCGGCTGACCATGTGGCTCTCCTTGCTGCTCCCGATGCCTCCACAATGCAGCCTGCCTCTTCCTTGGCTCTGGATGTGCCCCCTCCGGCCTCCATCTGCAGCCGCGATGCCTCCGCCTTGCCCTCAGGTCTGCCTGCTCCTCTTGCACCTCCTTCTCCCCTCCGGAATCTCCTCCACAGCTGCAGCAAACAATGTGGGATTCCCCGGGCATGCAGGAGGCCATCTTGCCTTCTTCCTCTGCCTCCGGCTCTGCCCCCACGTGGCACCATTGGACGGCACCACAGCAACGAGACCTCCTCCAGCTCTTCCCACCGTGGCACCACTGGCCAGCGCCACGGCAATGTGCCCGTACCACCACGACGCTCCCGATGCTCCCCCTTCCACCAGCAAGCCTCTCCGTCGGCGCAGAGACACTGCTACAGCCTGACGTAGCAGAGGCTCTGCAGGCACCGGAGAAGACACTCAAGCACGGGCAAGCAGCAGACCATCTCCCAAGAGGCAGCGCAGACACCGAAGCAAAGGCAAGCACAGATCCCAGTGCAGAAACAGGAGATCACCCTCCAGCAGCTCCTCTAGCCCTGTGCTTCACAGCAGCTATGTGCTCCCCCCTACTCTGACAGTGAGCGCGCTCTGCAATCCCCAGAGGAGTACGATCTCCAATCTTCTACGGCTCCCCCCAAAAGCCAATGAGGAGACCACCACTGTGACTCCCCCCCTCCCCCCCATCAAGGGGTCCCAGACAAAGCGCAATATCCGGACTTGACACAATTTTCAACCCTGCTTTCCAACCTTTTCAACCAATGGGTACAGACTCACATTGTCTCACCAGCTGCACCCATAGGGTTGGCTCCTCCGCCCTCCTGCGATGCCGGCAATCCTGGTGACAGGGAAGTACCCCACTGCGTGAGTCCCCTGCAGCTGCCGAAACCTTGGAACATGACCTCGTGCCTACGGCAATGGACCCTGCTCCAGGCACTCCAGAGGACCTCACCTATCCCAGATTCCTCCACAAACTGGTGGCAGCAATGGCCCTCCCTGCAACCGGAAACACAAGCAGCGTGGAAATTCCTAGAAACCCCCGAGGGCTCCTGCACCGATACCCGTGCATCCCCGGCTTCATGAGAACCTCAAACTATAGCAGAACCCCAGCTCGGGACCTCCCGCAAACTGGACTTAAAATACCTGGTCCAACCCTTACCTGGATTCGACAAGATACAGCTTCCACATCAATCCATCGTGGTGGAGTCCGCCCTCAAAACGCTCCAAATCGATGCGGGCACATTCCAACAACCCCTCGGGCAGGGATCTCAAGCTGCTTGATGACGTCAGCAAGGCAGCGTTCCAAGGCGCCATACTGAGTGCAAGAGTTTCCGCCCACCAACTCCAGCATGCCCTCTACCAGGACGTCATCCTGGGGTGACTGAAGGACACCATCTCTGCCTTCCTACAAGAGAGTCAACCTGCTGCCAATGCCTCTCTAGCGGAGCTTCGGGAGTGCACAAAACACCAGGTGCGAGCTGCCTTCGACTCCTTTGATGCAGGTACTTGCACAGCAGAACTGCCATCTCCGCTTGCCACCTCGCCTGGCTTCGGGCCTCCAGCCTCAGAGAAGATACTCATGAGCACATCGCCGACACCCCCTGTACCGGAAACTCGCTATTCGGGGACAGAGTCAACGACACCATCTCCACAATAAAAAAAAACACTGGGCCTCGAGCACACCAATCGCAAGAGTTCCTATCAACAGAAGCAGTACCCTGCTTCCAAGCGGCAGTACAACCCATATCGGAAATGGCAGCAGCCACGATACAAGCCACAACCGCAACATACCTCCTACCACAATAAACCTCGCCAACACGACAGGAGACAGCAGAAGACCCCCCCCCCCAAGCTGGGCCAACTAAGCAAAGCCAGCCCTTTTGACAAGCAAAACAAAGCCTGCCCCCCTCCGGGGGTCGGCTCACCGCCTTCCTGCCGGCCTGGATATCCATCACGACAGACAAGTGGGTCCTCCAAATAATCAAGAACAGGTACCGCATCAGGTTCCACTCAACACTGTTAACTTTTGTTAAGGATAAAGCCCTTGAGGAAATCTTACCTCGCCTTATTATCACACTATCTGACCCAGATAAACTAGTTTCCAACTGGGACCACGCCCTTAAATCAGCTGCCTCCCTTCCAACCACAAGAATAAACATCAAGAAGCGAGAACATGCTCCATGGTACACCAATGACCTTAGAGCGTCGCTCCTTCACTTACGTAAACTAGAGAGACACTGGCGCCACGCCCGGTCCCCTGAATCTCTACGTACATACCCCTCTTATCTACAATCTCATCGATCAATGACGATGGAAAAAAGAAAACAATACCATGCATATATTCTAAAGCGATCGCTTAACAAACCCCATGATCTGTTCAGCATAGTTAAATCCCTAACAGGTGACCCAGCTCCCGCCCAAACTATGCCTCACCCACAAGATTATGCAAAACTACCTACAATCAAAGATAATCCAAGCCAACAAGTTATCAACCTGCACAATCTCCTCTACTACATGTAAAACCCCTCTACTCAAATTTTGCGAAGTATCCAACAAAGAAATACAAGATATTATCACATCCATTAATCTTACCACTGCCCCTAGTGACCCATGTCCAGCTAGTTGGATCAAAGAATTACGCCAAGAACTTAGTCCCGCTATAAGCAGAATCACAAACCAATCCCTCTCCATAGGATCTTTCCCACAAAGCCTGAAATTTACTTCAATCTGCCCATTATTAAAAAACAACAAACTTGATTCCTCCAAAGTTGAATCCTTTCGCCCAATATCAAGCATCCCCCTACTCGCCAAAATCATTGAAAAGGTAGTTCAACGACAAATCCAACAACATATTGACGATGTAGCTCCACTGGATCCATCTCAACATGGCTTCAGAGAAGCTCATGGTGTCGACACCATCCTCACAACTCTCTTCAATGATCTAGTTACAGGACTTGATAACATCCGCCAGGGATTTGTCCTCATTTTCATGGATATTGCTGCAGCCTTTGATTCAGTCAACCATGAAACTCTGATACTCCGTCTTGTGGAGAAAGGAATACAAGGCTCAGCTATAGCATGGTGCAAGTCCTACCTATCTAACAGATGGCAACAAGTCAGAACAGGTCCCATGACTTCTGACCAATTCCATCTCAATCAAGGTGTACCTCAGGGTTCATCCCTATCTGCATTAATGTTCAACATATATATGCAACCAATTTGTACCCTAATCCGCTCCTTCAACATCCAGTGCCTAGTCTACGCAGACGACGTCCTAATCTACTCACCATTCCTGTTTGATCAACCTGACTTTTCACCTATATCAAGCTGCTTCGAAGCTGTATCACAATGGCTTACAACACAAAATTTAAGGATCAACCATAGTAAAACAGATGTCTTATTCCTCACCAAGAACCAGATGTTCTCCCCACCCCCCACATTAAAAGTAAACAATATCGAGTTGACAGCAAAATCAACTATCCGCTATCTCGGCATCAAGCTTGACCAACGACTCGACATGTTTACACATGTGAAGAACATCACGAAAGCAATTTACCATAAGGTCCGGATACTACGTCACCTGCGCCCCCTATTGGACTTTTTTTTTTTTTTTAAACTTTATTTAAACATAAGCCAGCATATACATAACTTTCGGTACAGGCAATCAATATATACAACACGCCCCCGCGGAGTGGAGTCTTATCTCCGCGCGGGACATAGCACTAACAGTCATGTATGCCAAACAGACCTCAGAACGCCCGTATTTTTCATTTAAATTTGGTATATGGTTAATCTAAAGCGCCCACCCTAACCACCCCCAACTACCCCCCCCTACCCTCCCCCCTCCTATTTGTATTTGTATTTGTCGTCGCACCCCCCAACCCCGCCGAGCTCAATAACCTATATTTACTATTTCGTTCCGGCAGCGGGAACTTAAGCTCTGTATGTAGGGTCCCCATATCAACATAAAGGTGGACCATCGTTTGACGGAACCCCTGGCCAGCCAACGCTCTGTCAGCATCAGTTGATGGAAACTATTGCGCCATTCCAAGAACGTAGGTGGGTGCTGATCTCTCCATCTATGGAGAATTGGACCTTTCCCCACCAGACAGGCCTTACGCACCAATAACCTCTCCCATCTCCCCCCAGGTAGGGTCGGGTGCAGTTGATCAAGGGCAACCAGGGTACTGGACCACGGGAACCTTTGCTGTAACAACCCCGTAAGGTATCTGCGAATACGGGACCAGTAGGGGAGGATGCGCCTGCACTGCCACCACATATGAGTTAGGGTGGCTAAAGGTATGGAACATCTCGGACAGGACCCGTCGTGCGTAAGGTGACTCCGCAACGCTCTCCGAGGCGAAAAATGCACGCGTGTCAGGGCCTTATATTGAACCTCCCTCCACCGCGCTCCCCCCACCAATGCTGTAATCCGTCCCACCGCCGCACAAGTAGTACCGGGCTGCACCACCCTCCCCAGTTCCTCCGCCCATGCTGTCTCCACTCTCTCATAATCCGGTCTCACCCCAAAGCACTCCAGCCGAGATTTCAGTCCCCTTATTGTGGGTGGGGCATCTCCGCCAATGTCAAAAAATTCCAGGAGCTGCGCCGATCTATCTACCCCCAGTTCCTCTTTCGGCAGCTTCGCCACATAGTGGGAGAGTTGGATATAGGCAAAATAATGTGTGTGGGGTAAACGAAACTCCTCCCGAAGTTCGGCAAACGACTTACATCTGCCAGAAAGGTCCACAACATGTCCTATATACCGTAAGCCCTGCCGATACCATAACTGAAACGCTTTGGAATCAGAGCCCGGCAAGAAATGTATGTTGCCACGAATGGGGAGCCAGCTAGTCACCTGCCAATTCCTTTGCCAAAAGCTATTTAGTTGTCGCCAGGTACGACGCAGCGCATTGATCATAATATTGCGCTTTAACCGCAGTGGTAGTTGCGCACTGTCCACATGCAAGACTCCCACCAGTGAGAGGGGGGCCACATACGCCGCTTCTAACGCCCGCGGCGTATATACGTTGGTGTCGCCCAGCCAATCCCCAAGGTGACGGGCTTGGCACGCCAAGGCATAAAGCCTGATATCTGGGAGTCCTAAGCCTCCCCTACTCCATGCGCCTTTCATACGGGTTATTGGGATCCGGGCTCTAGCTCCCTTCCACAGGAACCGTTGAATTTCCTTGTCTAATCTAAGCAAATCTCGCCGCAATAGCCACACCGGGAGAGTTTGCAGCCAATACAGTATACGAGGCAACACCACCATTTTAAACGCTGCGATTCTCCCCAGCAGTGATAAAGGTAGCGGATTCCACGCTCTTACTTGAGTCCGTACGCCAGACAAAACTCTCTCGAAGTTCGTATGATAAAGATCTTGTGGCACCCTCATTAAAACAACACCTAGGTATTTGAGTGTCCGCTCTGCCCATTTCAAAGGGAACCTCTCCGCCCCCCATAGCCCTCGGAGCTGCCCCGAGACGTCCAAGGCCTCCGATTTTTCTTCATTAATCCGAAGACCCGCAAAACTACCAAATAATCGAAATTCCGTTAACAATCTAGGCAAAGAGTCCCGTGGAGCAAGGAGGTGTACCAGCATGTCGTCGGCAAAGGCCGCCACCTTAAACCCTTGCTGTCCAATCTCTATACCACGAATTTGTGGGTCAAGTTCTATGCGCCTTATTAGGGGATCTAGGGATAGAACAAACAGGAGAGGAGATAATGGACAGCCCTGCCTAGTACCCCTGTACAGGGGAAAGGGATCCGATAAAACCCCATTGCAGAGTATCCTAGCCGTCGGTGTATCGTAAAGGCTCTGAACCATGTCGCAAAAGGCCTGTCCCAGGCCATACCGCGGTAACAGGTGTTGCAAATACATCCAATTGACCCGATCAAATGCTTTTTCGGCATCAAAACTCACCAACAGAGATTGAATCCGCTGAGCATGTACCCATTCTAACGAAGTTAAGATTCTGCGAATATTGCGGACGGCATAACGACCTCGCACAAAGCCCACTTGTGAAACATGAACAATATCCTCCAGTAGTCCCGCGAGCCGTTCCGCTAAAATCTTGGCCATCAGTTTCCTGTCGAAATTAAGCAGGGAAATCGGCCTGTATGAAGCCGCCTGCAGCGGGTCCTTGCCCGGTTTAGGTATTAACGTAATATATGCCTGATTTTCCCCCCATCGTCCCCCCCTACCCTCTATTCTTTGCCGGTAAGTATCCACTAGCAGAGGACTGACCCAGTTCGATAATAATTTATAAAATTCTGCCCCGTAGCCATCGGGTCCCGGCGTCTTATAGCAGTTAGCTTTCCTAATCACCTGCTGCACCTCCTCCAGGGTTATCGGACGCCCCAACAGGGCCCGTTGCTCATCAGTTGCCGTAGGGAGCCGCAACTCCCGAAGGTAATTTTCCATTATAGTGGGGTCAATCCCCTCCGCTGAGTATAATTTCTGAAAGAAACCCCTAAAGATCTCGCTTATCCCGTCTCTCTTCTGCAGTAGATTTCCTCGCTCATCCCGGAGTGCCGCTACCCCCGCCCACCCCTCTGACCTTTTAAACAACGTCCCAGCAATTTCCCCGCTTTGTCTCCGAAGCAATGTAAACGATATTTGTAGTACATGATCGATTTCTTGGCTCTCTGATGTAGTAATTCATTTAAGGCAACCTGTAACTCCCATAATCGCTTTCTGTTAGCCACAGTAGGGGCGCGACCACTCAGTACCCTCATCTGTGATACCTGCTGTTCTAGCCGAATAATTTGTTCCGCCCGCAATCTCCGCTTCCGAGCCGCAAAGCCGATAATATCCCCACGCAGCACCACTTTGGCAGTCTCCCAAACCAGCTCCGGATCATCTCTATGGGCCTGGTGGTTTGATTCGAAATCACACCAGCGCTGACTCAGAAACTGCCGAAAGTGATTATCATGATACAGCTCAATGGGGAACCGCCATATGCGAGATATTCCGGACCCGCTCCCCCATTGCAGCTCCAGCCAAACCATAGCATGGTCGGAGATTTCTAAAGGTCCTATTTGCGCCTCATCCACTTGTGCAAAGGTAGTAGTGGAAAGCAGAAGGTAATCTAATCTCGCGCTAGTCCCATGTGCTCGCGAGGTATGTGTAAACTCTTTTTCAGACGGGTGCGTCAGTCTCCAGGGATCTACCAAGTTTAAGCGCGCTCGAAAGCGCTGCAGCAGCTGAGCTCGCAGCACCCTATCTCTCGTCATCTGAGCTGCCGAGGTGTCTAAACTGACGTCTAAGACACCATTAAAATCCCCCCCTATAAGCATGGGCACATCCGGCAGTTGTTCAATTTTAGCTGCAATGCCGTTAAGAAAATCTCGATCTAATATAGTAGGGCCATAAACATCCCCCAGTATGATCTCCCGGTCTTCTAGTAGTCCATGCAATAGTAAAAATTTCCCGTGGGGATCGGCCCATTGACGACGCAGTGTAAAGCGGACACGTTTATGAATGAGTATAACCACCCCTCCTTTCTTCCCCAATGCAGGCGCACCCCACGTCTGACCCACCCAGTCCCGACACAATTTAGCATGTTCTTCTTCTACCGTCTGATGGGTCTCTTGCAATAGCGCAATATCACATTGCTGTCGAGCCAATGCCTTGAGCACCTTATAGCGCTTAATTGGGTTCCCCAGCCCGCAAACATTCCAAGTGATAACTCTCAGAGGGTTCCCATCTGTCTATGCCCTCGCTGCCGGCCCTTCGTGCACAGGGAGACCCTCCCAGCCTGGGGTCTCCCCAAATATCCACGTAAATAATTGGTATGAACTCTTTGCAGAGATTGTAAGGTGCGACGACTTCCCTCCCTTTCCCCCCCCCCCCATCTAACCCCCCTACCCGTATCCCCATAACTCTCCCCCTAACTTCCCCCCCCAGCCCAAGGGTCCCTCCCGCTATCCCTATTCACTACCTTCTATCTACCGGGCTCTCTCCTCTGACCCCCTCCTAGAAAGCCCTCCCGAGACCCCTCTGAGCCCATCCCCCGGTCCCCCCCAGATCCGCCGACCCCGTCCTACCGCCAGCATTCCCATCTGTAATACCCCTTAATTATAAGTATTGGCCCCTCCCTACCTTCTTTAGGCCCCCCCCCTCCCTTGCCAGCCAGAGTTCCGCTCCAGAGTGAGTCCGCCACTAAGGCCGGTCCACCGAAGTGTTCCTCGCCATACTATGAAAGCGGAATCCCTCCCCCTCAGGGGTCCTCCACCCCCATTCCCCCATCGCGGCTTACCGCTAGCGGAAGCCACCAGATGAAGGGGACTCCCCTCTCTCCCCATTATTTTATAGCCCATAAACAAAGACATTTTTAATCGAAATTAGCATAATTCTGTTTGTAACATCATAAACCACATGCACTTAACGCTTTACCACACTACGTAGTATACCAGATCCCCTTACATACAGTAAAAGTCCTAATAAAAGGCAATCAACAATAACTCTCAGGGGGGATATAACTGAGTGGGTACCTTAGCATCTTAGTGATTGATCCAAATTTGCCAAGTGAAAGGTGAAGAGGACAGTAGCCTGTGCCTGCTTCTCAGGAGCAGCTAACGGGGTAGCCTGACAGTTATGCAAGCCTCCTTGAACTTACAAATAAAATAAGATGGCTGCTAGTAGTGCCCACCCGGGGTTTAGCTTCTGAAGGAGGTAGTTGATGCCGTAGGTAAGTGGGTCAGGGTCTTTGTGGGAGAGGCATATTTATATGCAGAAGCGCCCGAGGCATTGTACTAATCATGGGCCAGATATATCTAATATACTAATGACCAAACTGGGCCCCCCTGGTGAGAAAGCAAACTCACACCCTACAATAAAGTTTGGTAGAGTCTGTTCCATACACTTTCCCTTCTCCCAATCTCCGGGAACCAACGTATTTGGAAAAGAGCCCCAGCAGGGAGTAAATCTTACCGGGTTGTGTAACGGATGTCTGCGGGAGCCTTACGGGCGCACTGTTAACTACTTTACGCTAATCTAGCGAAAGTAAAGAGTTTCAGGGGAGGCACTGATCTTTATCCAAACTGCCACCATCACCCTGGCCCCCTCCCTTCAACTATTAGGCCGTACCTATCTGG
Source organism: Ichthyophis bannanicus (assembly GCA_033557465.1). Lineage (NCBI taxonomy): Eukaryota > Metazoa > Chordata > Amphibia > Gymnophiona > Ichthyophiidae > Ichthyophis > Ichthyophis bannanicus. The sequence goes on along the minus strand of CM066032.1, from coordinate 673,565,674 downwards.
CTGTGATGTCTCTGCCACTTCCCGGGCCCGGGTGGGGGAGCCCCCTGCCTCTCAAGGAAGAAGGAAAGACATTCTCCCAACCTCTCCCAAGGGCCATATCTGTTTTCCTTCCAACGGCAACAGCTGGCATAGTCGAGGGAGACCCACCTCTTCCGGAACAGGCCGACTCGTTCCTCCGTAACAGGCCACCCGTCGCCATGTTGGATCTTTCATGCCAGTTAAGTTACTAGCCAAAAGGATAGGACCAAGTGCACTATTACAGACTGAGCACGGGGAGATCAAGACAAGGTTCTTGGCAACTAAATATAATGTTACCATAAAAGGGAAACACTTTGCTACTGTTACTCTAAGTAGAGGACACAAAGTGACTAGGCCACAGCAATCACTCCCAGGCCAATTGTTACATTGTCTTTCAGTTCAGGTACTTTCCAACAGAAGGGCCGAGCACAGGAAAATGCTAAAGCAGAATAGATCATGAGGTACGAGTCTCTGCCACTGCCGTTTTGTGCAGATAGGGCCGGTTCACGTATTCTTCTGCTGCAGAGGCTGAATCGAAAGTACGGTGAGCTCCTTCATTAAGCACGTGGAGTCTAGCGGGGTACTGCACGGAGAACCGAATGCCGGCATCGATCAGCTTCTCACAAAGGGGGGCATATTCTTTCCTTTTCCGGCTTAGGGCAACTGAGTAATCTTGAGCTATGCGAAGTTTGGTGTTTTTTTTTTTTTGAATACTTTATTTATTAACCAGCATAAAACATAACAACCATTACAGGTAAAGGTGATTAGCCACAGCGGAGTGGAGTCTTATCTCCGCCAAGGTTTAGCAATACATAGTTATGTAAAAACTCTAGTCGTAATGTACAGTTGCATCCATCACTGGTTAAACAAGTTTTTCAATTTTATATCAGCACCCCCTCCTCCCATCCCCGTCCCCTTCCATTCCCCCACCCCCCAACCCCTTTTTCATTCACCCCCCCCTCCCAGCATCGCATCCCGAACTCCACGTCAAGCAGCAAACCATCGTGAGAGCTTGCACTGCCCTCCGCTCTCCCTATTCAGGCCATTAGTGACCCACATTGACCACGTCACTCCGACAGCGGGAGCCTAAACTCTGTATATAAGGGCCCCAGATCAGCATAAAGTTGGCCCATCGCTTCACTGAGCCCCTAGCTCTCCAGCGCTCCGTCAGCATCAGTTGGTGAAAGCTATTGCGCCACTCCAGGAATGTAGGCGGGTCACCATCCCTCCACTTGTGTAGAATTGGGCCCTTCCCCACCAAACATGCTTTCCGCACCAATAACCTCTCCCATCTCCCACTGGGTAGGGTCGGATGTAGTTGATCGAGAGCGACCAGAGGTCCAGTCCAAGGAAACCGCTGCTGTAGCAGTCGCATAATGTAGCGGCCAATGTGGGACCAGTAGGGAAGGATGCGCCTGCACTGCCACCACATATGGGTTAGGGTGGCCAGGGGCTGCGAACACCTAGGGCAAGACCCATCCTGCGTGATGTGACTCCGTAGTGCCCGTCTTGGCGAGAAGTGCACTCGAGTTAAGGCCTTATATTGGATTTCCCGCCATCTCGCTCCCTCCACCAACTCCACTATCCGCCCCACCGCCTGGCAGACCGTGCCCGGCAATATGTCCCGTCCCAATTCCCCTCCCCAAGCCATCTCCACCCTCCCATAGTCCGGCCTAACCCCGAAGCTTAGCAGCCGAGTCTTCAGTCCAGCTATAGTCGGGGGCTGGTCTCCCCCCAGCTCGAAGATTTCGATAATCTGCGCCGACCTATCCACCCCAAGTCCTCTTTGGGCAGTGTAGCAATGTAATGAGAAAGCTGGAGATAGGCAAAGAAATGGGTGGAGGGCAGGCTAAATTCCTCTTGTAGTTCCAAAAACGACTTGCACTTGCCCATAAGATCCACAGCATGTCCTATATATCTCAGTCCCTGTCTGTGCCAGAGCTGGAACGCTCCAGAATCTGTACCCGGCTGAAAGTGTATGTTGCCTCGGATGGGCAGCCAGCTGGACACCTGCCAATTGCGTTGCCAAAAGCTATTCAATTGTCGCCACGTGCGTCGCATCGCATTTAGCATGATATTGCGTGTGAGGCGCATTGGCAGATGGGCACCATCCACATGTAGGGCCCCCACAAGTGAAAAAGGAGCCACAAAGGCTGCCTCCAGGGCCCTGGGTGTGTAGGTATCTGTTCCCCCTAGACAGTCCCCAACATGCCGCGCCTGACACGCCAGGGCATATAATCGTAAGTCTGGGAGCCCAAGGCCTCCGCTACTCCAGTGACCAATCATGCGGGACATCGGGATCCGCGCTCTCGCCCCCCTCCACAAAAACCGTTGAATCTCCCGTTCCATTCTAAGCAAGTCTCGACGCAATAACCATACCGGCAAAGTTTGGAGCCAATAGAGAATGCGGGGCAGGATCACCATTTTAACTGCCGCGATCCTTCCCAACAGTGACAGTGGTAGCGGGTTCCAGGCTCGCATTTGACGCCTCATCCCCGATAATACCTTCTCAAAATTAAAATGATAGAGATCTTGCGGTAATCTCGTCAAGACAATACCTAAGTATTTAACCCTATGATCAGCCCATTTCAAGGGAAATGTTCCTCCCCACCTGTCCCGCAACCTCCCCGAGACATCCAAAGCCAGCGATTTAGCCGCATTAATCCGAAGACCGGCAAAACTGCCGAACCGCTGGAATTCAGCCAAGAGGCGCGGCAGCGACTCCCGCAAGTGCACCAGCATGTCATCGGCAAAGGCCGCCATCTTGAAACCCTGGCTACCCACCGCAGTGCCCGGGATCTGCCCATCTCGTTCGATACTCCGTATGAGCGGGTCTAAAGACAATACAAACAACAGGGGGGACAGTGGACATCCCTGCCGAGTGCCCCTATACAGCGGAAAGGGGGCGGATAAGACCCCATTACACAGCACCCGGGCCGTCGGAGTGTCATATAAACTTCTCACCATCTCACAAAAAGCCTGTCCAAACCCATATATTGGCAGCAGATATTCCAAGTACTTCCAGTCAACCCTATCGAATGCTTTTTCGGCATCGAAACTCACCAGGATGGACTGCAGCTGGTGACTGTGCACCCATTCTAAAGAGGTTAATATACGCCGAATATTACGGACGGCATAACGGCCCCGTACAAATCCCACTTGAGATTCGTGCACTACGTCACCCAATATTCCCGCCAGGCGGTCTGCCAAAATTTTCGCCAGCAATTTTGCGTCGAAATTTAACAACGAGATCGGTCTATAGGAGGCCGCTTGCAGCGGATCTTTATCTGGCTTCGGTATCAACGTGATATAGGCCTGATTATCTCCCCACTTCCTGCTGCCTCTCTCTATTCGTTGACGGTAGGTATCTACTAGCAGGGGGCCCACCCAATTGGACAGGATTTTGTAAAATTCAGCACCATAGCCGTCTGGGCCTGGGGCCTTATAACAGCTGGCTCGCGTGATCACCGATTGTACCTCTTGTAAAGTTATCGGTTGCCCTAACTGTACCCGTTGCGCTTCGGACACCTTGGGAAGTTCCAAATCTTGTAAGTAAGTCTCCATGGTATAGTGATTATGCTCTTCCGCAGCATATAATTTCTGGAAAAAGCCTTTAAATAAATTACTAATCGCCTCACGATTTTGCTGGAGTTTCCCGTGCTCATCTCGGAGGGCAGCCACCCCCCTCCCACTTCTCGGGCCTTTCAAGCAACGGCCCAGTAATTTTCCAGGTTTGTCCCCAAAACAATATAAACGGTATTTATAATAGAGCAGAGATTTCTTGGCTCTCTGGTGAAGTAATTCATTTAAGGCCACCTGGAGTTCCCATAACCGTTTCCTGTTAGCCACTGTTGGTGAGTGGCCACTAAGCACTCGCGCTCGAGACACTTGTTGCTCCAGCCGAACAATTTGTTCCGCTAGTAGTCTGCGCTTCCGTGCCACAAACCCAATAATATCCCCTCTCAACACCACTTTGGCAGTCTCCCAGACCAACTCCGGGTCATCGCCGTGCGCCTCGTGATTAAGTTCAAAGTCACGCCAACGTTGGCCCAAGAATTGCCGGAACTGGCTATCTTTGTAGAGCTCTATTGGGAAACGCCATATACGAGATGGACTGGTTCCACCCCCCCAGTGCACCTCAATCCAGGCCATAGCATGATCGGAGATCTCCAGGGGTCCTATCTGAGCGTCGTCTACGTGCGCGAAGGTAGCCGTAGAAGTCAAAAGATAGTCTATTCTCGCACTAGTCCCATGCGCCCGGGAAATATGAGTGAACTCTTTCTCGGAGGGGTGCAAGAGTCTCCAAGGGTCGATCAGGCCTAATCTAGTCCGAAAACGTTGGAGCACCTGTGAACCCAGTGCTCTCTCTCGTGTCCATCGGCCACTGGAAGTGTCCAAACCCACGTCAAACACCCCGTTGAGGTCCCCCCCCAATAGCATAGGTACATCAGGCAGTTGTTCCACTTTAGCAGCAATACGATCAAAAAACTCCCGGTCCAGCGTATTTGGACCGTAAACATCTCCAAGTAACACCTCTCGATCTTCCAATAAGCCCTGCAGCAGCAGAAATCTCCCAGTCGGGTCCACCACCTGACTTTGCATCGTGAAACGCACCCGTTTGTGTATTAAGATGGCCACACCCCCCTTTTTCCCCAGTGCAGGCGCACCCCACACCTGACCAACCCAATCTCGACATAATTTAGCATGTTCGTCGGCAGTCTGGTGGGTTTCCTGGAGTAGCGCAATATCGCAGCGTTGTCTGGCCAATGCCTTCAATACTTTATAACGCTTGATCGGGCTACCCAATCCACATACATTCCAGGTTATTACCCTCAGAGCCATACCAAGTGTTTACGGCATAGTTGCCAACACATCGTGTTAGGAGGGACCCTCCCAGCCTGGAGCCCTCTCCCATATTTCTCAGCACCGTATATCCTACATTGCTGCATGGAGTTCAGAGTGCGATGCCCCCCCTCCACCCCACCCCACCTCCCCTTAATCCCCCTACCCCCTTCTACCCTGAAATCTCTTCCCATCATTCCCTACCTCAATCCTACCCTCCCCCTCCTTGTATCCTCTAACCCCCCCCCGACCACTCCCTCCCACCTACTCCTCCTCTGCTACAGGACTCCCGACTCCTACCCCCTCCCCGGAAACCCTACCAAGACCCCTCTGAGCGTGGCCTGTTACCCCCAGCCGCATCCTTCACCCTTCACGCCTTAGACCATCAGTCCTCCGCTGGTGTGCACTGAGAGGCTAAAGCTTTCTTCCAATGCCCCAGCCTTATCAGGTCGGGGCGCTAGACAGCAATGGGGCATCTTCCCCCCCCCCCCTTCACAGGGGAAGCCAGCCCGACCCTCCTCCCATCAAAGTTATCCCTCCCAGTCCCTCCTCCTCCCATTGAGGCCCTTATGTTGCCGTTGATGGGTACAGCCGGTCCTGCTAGACCCGCATGATTGGGTCGACCACCTTAAATCGGGTGGGCCCCGGCTGGCTCCTACAACGGCAAGCTCCTTTGTCTCGGGCCTTCTTTCCCTCTGCCCCCGCCGCTCTCATGCTACAACCGCGGCGCTCTGCAAGCATCTAGGCCACTCCCCCCCCTACGGCGCCGGCAAACGGAACCAGCGGGCTTCTAATCATCGGGCAGAATCTCCCCTCCCTCCCTTCTGGGGCTCCCCCCTACATCAAGCGAGACTATGCTGACCCCCCTTGTACAGTGGTACCGGCAATCCTATACAGAATACCCACCCGCAGCCCGATTAATTCACAGTGCGAGCATGCAATTGACAATATAGGCCAGCAGGGACTGGTAAAAAGAGAAATTTGTAAGAACTGGAAACATCATTACCCTGGTATGCCCAACGCAGTGCCTGTGCAGGGAAAAACAGACAAGGTATAATGTTGCCTCCAGTAAGCAGTAACGTTCGCCGCCCACAGCCAGGCCCTCAGGCAGTTTTTCCCCCCCTCGTTCTCTCTCTCTCTACTGGGGCACCCCTCCCACGGCAACGAAGCTATATGAGTTCCCCTTGTGAAGCGATTCAGGGGCTCTAACCAGCTATGCCCTCATCTATGGAAGGGCTAGTTCCAGCAGAGAATCTTACCGTCTTAACGGTGTGAACCAACAGAAGGGAATTACAATAAAAAGTTTTTTGTAACTTTGTTACACCGTCCTAAGTTGAACGCTGCACTGAACAAAGAGAAACAGAGTAACAACAAGAGAGAAAAAACAACAAAGTTACTCCCAGTTGACAGTATCCGTCTCAACCGGTCTCAAAGTAGCGATGTTCAATGTGGCTTTGCTCTTCCCCAGTCTTCGTCCACTGACACGCGGTTCTCCTCGCAGCATAGAGCAGCTAGTTCTTGCAAACTTCATTTAGGAGATACCGATACAGCCTTTTGTTGGGTGCACAGCCGTTGCACATATTCTGTGGCAGTGTCCGCCGATTCGAAGGTGTGGTGGGCTCCATCACAAAGCACGTGCAGCCTGGCTGGGTATTGCACGGAGAATCGGATCCCAGCCGCTATCAGCTGGCCACATAGGGGGGCATAATCGCGCCTTTTGCGGCTCACCGCCACCGAGTAGTCCTGGGCCACACGGAGTTTAACATTGTTGTGAGACACTTCCCCCTTTTGTCGGGCTGCTCGGAGAATCAGTTCTTTCTGCGGAAAATGCAGAAATTTCGCAAGTACAATTCTGGGGCGGGGGTCTCGCGTTTGCTTAGCGCCGACCCGATGCACCCGCTCGATGTCGACGTTCCCGCCGAGTTCACCGTCTCCCACAAGATTTTTGACCAGGTCCGCTAGGTAGCCCCTAAGATCTTTATCTGTCACAGTTTCAGGGATCCCCAGAAAACGCAGATTATTTCTCCGTGACCTGTTTTCCAGGTCGTCAAGCTTGGCTTCTTGTGTAGATAACTGGGATTTGAGGCCTGCTATCTCTGTGGTCAGCAGCTCCACCTTCTCTTCCGCTGCGCCCACGCGGTCCTCGGCTTCTCTCAGCCTGGTGCCCAGCTGATCCACAGAGGATTGCAATCCATCCATTTTGCTGTGAAGAGCATCGAACTGGGGCATCAGAGCCGTCGCCACGGCAGCGGATAGCTCTTCCAGAGAGGTGGGCGACTTGGGGGAGGCCGGCATCGAGTTGGGGTCTGCCATCTTACTCGGGCCGGCACCTCGCTCCCGATCTCGTCGGAGGGCTTTAACTGCCGTTGCCATGCAGCTCTCTCTTCCCCACTGCAACAGGATAGTCCACAGGCACTCCGAAGCACGTTAATCACCTTTCAGGTGAATAAATGCTATTTGTCACGGTATTAATCGCCGGTTTTATCTCAGGGCTTCAGGACCCGCTCAGGATGCGACCTCTACCCTGCTCGCATCACGTGGTCTCGCGAAGTTTGGTGTTATTAAACACCACCTCCCCTTTCTGCCGCGCTGCTTTTAGGATCAGCTCCTTCTGCGGGTAGTGGAGGAATTTTGCCAACACTATTCTGGGGCGGGAGTCTCGATTTTTGATACCGACTCGGTGTACTCTTTCTATATGAAGTTTACCTCCCAATGTGCTTTCCTCCACTATCTGCTGGATCAAGGCCTCTAAGTATCCACGCAGGTCCTTGTCCAATGTAGTTTCTGGGATCCCCAGAAAGCGCAGGTTATTGCGCCGAGATCTGTTTTCCAGGTCCTCCAGTTTTGCTTCATGTTGAGAGAGTTGAGCCCGCATGCCCTCCATCTCCGCCGTCAGTGTCTCTACCTTTTCCTCTGCTCGCCCCACACGTTCTTCGGCTTCTTGCTGTCGCTGACTCAGCGTGTCAAACGCCGATTTCAGCCCATCTATTTTCTCATGGAGGGCTTCAAATTGAGGCATTAGAGCAGTCTTTATAGCCGCTGACATCTCGTCGAGTGAGGCAGGAGACTTCGGTGACTGCGGCGATGCCGGCCCCTGGGCCAAGTCAGCCATCTTAGTTGAGCCAGTCCCCCTCTCCCGATCTCTCCGCAAGGATTTTACCGCAGTAGCCATGCGATCAGATTTCCAACTTGTGGTAATTAACTCTGCCGGCAAGCTGGTTCAGAGATTTGCGTTGTCGGCGGACACTGGCAATAGTAAACGGCTCGAAATCGCCGGTAGCGTCGGAGGGTTCAGGAGCGAGCTCAGGATGCGACCTCTATGGTGTGCGCATCACGTGGTCTCCCCCCTATTGGACTTTAATGACTACCGAACTATCTTCCAAGCCTTGGTGCTCCCACATCTAGACTTTGCAAATATTATCCTTCATGGCCTCCCTCAGTCAACACTAGGACCTCTTCGCCTTGCAATGAATGCTGCAGCAAGGGTACTTGCAGGTACATCAAGAGCTAAACATATAACCCCAGTCATGATGGATCTCCACTGGCTTCCACTTCAGGCTAGAATCCAGTATAAGTCCCTAATACTAACATTCAAAGCCCTAAGGAACCAGATCACCTCACCCATCAGCAAACTCATTCAAAGACGGCCGTTCAACAGGATCAGGAGATCTAATCAAACAAACACTCTAGAGATCCCCAACATTCTAACTAAGTGCAAAAAGGCTACTGCCAATAGAGCCTTCTCCCTATTTGCACCCATGACCTGGAATGCCCTCCCCACTGAGCTCAGTTCCACCCCAGACCTATTGTCATTTAGAAAAGCCCTCAAACATCTTTTCCTCATCCATTACCCAGAATCCAATCCCAGAAACAACCACCCATCCTCACATCCTACACCCTACTCCACCCCACCCAAAATCCAACACCATAAAGAAAATGGACTAGCTCTACCACCATATCCCCTCTCTTATTTATTATTGGTACTGATCACACATCTTATTGATTAAACCTCTTATAAATATGTTGAAACCAAGCTATACTATATGTATAATTTCTCACCATACTATATGTATAATTTCTCTGTAATTAGTTACCCCTATTACCTCCAGGTTATCTCGTCCATGTTCAATGTAAAAACTCAATTGTCGTGTGACATTGCAGTATGTTTTTTGTTCAATTGTAAACTGCACTGATTTTAATAGCGCGGTATATAAGAGAAGTAAATAAAATAAATAATAACACAGTGGCAACACAAACCTCCCCGAGAGAAGGCGGACTCTACCTCTCTCACAGATCTGTCGCAAGAAATTTCCTCCTGTGGTACGGGTTTCTATTGCTTTGGAGGTCAGGAGAGAGGATATTTACACTGGCTTCTACTCCAGGTACTTTATGGTTCCCAAGAAGGCGGGTGGTTCTCGCCCCATCCTCAACCTGCGCAACCTCAAAATTCATCGTCAAGGAGAAATTCTGGATGCACTCCCTTGGATCCATCCTCCTCCTCCTCCTCCAGCGGGGGGAGTGGCTCTCATCCCTGGACTTAATGGATGCCTACAAACACGTCAGCATCCACAAGGACCACCGCAAGTTCCTCCGCTTCCAGATCCAGGGGAGATGCTTCCAATACAAGGTCCTCCCCTTTGAGCTATCCCCTGCACCAAGAATTTTCACCAAATGTGTGGTCGTGGCGGCCGTCCACCTACGCAAGCAGGGCATATGTGTCTTCCCATACCTGGACGACTGGTTGATTTCAGCACCATCCCGGCAGGAAGCCACAGCATCTACACAACGGACCATCGCCCTCCTATCATTTCTCGGCTTCCTCGTCAACTTCCAGAAGTCGCACCTGCAGCCAACGCAACGCCTCAAGTTCAAAGGAGTAATAATAGACACCACAGTCTCCCGGGCTTTCTTGCCCCCCTCTCGAAGGGACACCATCACCCACCTGATACGACGCATCTTGGAGACCGGCTCCACGACCACCAGAACACTCCTACGCCTTCTGGGACACATGGCAGCCTCTACCCAGGTCATATCCATGGCAAAGCACCACATGCGCCACCTGCAATGGCACCTGAGGTCGCACTGGAACCAGCACTCGCAGCCCCTCAGCACCCTCATACCCATGGATGCCGCAGCCAAAGCATCCCTCCTCTGGTGGACCCGCAGAAGGAGCCCTACTCTCGGCTGCCCTCCGAGGCAGCCTGCCCACCAGTTGACCATAACCAAGGATGCCTCCTCATCCGGCTGGGGAGCACACTGCCTCCACCTCCGCACACAGGGAGCATGGACGACACGGGAGCGGTCCTACCACATCAATCTCCTGGAGCTCAGGGCGATCCGACACGCCCTCAAGGCCTTCCAGGGTCTGACTCATGGGAAACACATCCTTTTCTGAACGGACAACCAGGTGTCCATGTTCTACATCAACAAACAAGGTGGAACGGGCTCACGCGCCCTCTGCAGGGAGGCTCTAAAGATATGGATCTTCGCTCTACGCAACCAATGCCACATCCAGGCTTCCTACCTGCCAGGACTCCAGAACGAGCTAGTGGACCGCCTCAGTCGGCAGCTCAACCCCCACAAATGGAAGCTCAACAGTCAGGTGACCCTCACCATCTTCCAGCGATGGGGGCAACCACTGATAGTGTTCTCCTCCATGGCAAAGAGGTCTAAGTGCGACATCTTCTGCTCGAAGCGTCCCTCCCACCGCAGCATCGCCCCGGATGCATTTGACGTGTGCTGGGGGGGGGGGGGGGAGGGAGGGATTGGTCACTAGTGTACGCCTTCCCACCCTTTCCCCTGATACCGCTGGCCCTGCAGCGCATCATTTCGGACAGAGCTCAGGCCATCCTCATAGACCCCTATTGGCCCTGCCAGGGGTGGTTCCCATTCCTCAGCCGCCTGGCACAAGCAGCAACTGGTCGCCTCCCCCTTCAGCTGGACCTCATCTCCCAGGACTACGGCAACACCCTGCACCCCAATCTGCAGACCCTGTCCTTAGCAGCATGGAGACTGAGCGGATTACCCTAACAAACCTCCACCTCCCGCCAGAGGTCACGCAGGTAGTACTTGCAGCCAGACGACCGTCAACAAGGAAATCCTACGTCCTGAAATGGAGGCGCTTCTCCTCCTGGTGCTCCGCCCTGTAGCTCAACCCCTTTTCCTGCCCTACGCCACAGGTGCTACAATACCTCACGGAACTCTCCCAGCAGGGACTGCAGCCTCAATCAATAAGAGTCCACCTCTCCATGATCGCAGCCTTCCACGATCACTACAGAGACATGTCCATCATCGCCTACTTCATGAAGGGGCTCACCAATCTGCGCCCCCCCACGCAAGGATGCGATCCCTCGCTGGCACCTCAACGCTGTCCTCTGGCAGCTCACGCTACCCCCCTTTGAGCCCTTACACGCAGCGGACATGAAACACTTTTCCTGGAAAACTCTATTTCTCATCGCCATCACATCAGCCCATGGGTCGGTGAGCTGCAGGCCCTGGTGGCGCACCCACCCTACACCCAGCTCACCAGCGACAGAGCCACCCTCCGGATGCACCCAAAGTTTGTGCCAAAAGTGGCCTCTGCCTTCCACATGAACCAGTCCATTGAACTGCCTAGCTTCCACCCCGAACACCACTCCTCTGCTGAGGAACAAAAGCTACACACCTTGGACTGCGTCAGAGCCCTCCGCATCTACCTCCACCGGACTGCTCCTCACCGCAAGTGGACACAACTCTGTCTCCTATGACCCCAACAAACCTGGACATCCTGTTTCCAAACAGACCCTGTCCCCTCTGGATCTCCGCCTGCATCACCTTCTGCTTAGAGTGAGCAGGCACGGGACCTGCACCTCCAGTCAATGCGCACCAGCTGCGGTCGATGGCCTCTTCCATCGCCAACCTGAAATCTGTCCCTGTGGCGGATATCTGCAAAGCAGCCACATGGTCGTCCCCTCATACATTCCAAAGGCATTATTGCCGCGACCTCTCCAACGAAAACCTGGCCTTCGGCCGGGCAGTCAACCACAGCAGACCCGCAATAACTGCCGGACTGCCTGAACTGCAAACTCCGTTCTGCACCGTTACTTGCACTGTATTTACACTGTTACTTGCACCATTGTACTGTTTTGCAATTTGAAGCAATCCCTGCACCAGCTCCGTGCTTAATAAACAGGTGAATTTGTTCACAATCCCCGCCTGGCCTCCTTCTCGACCGACCCTTGTACCACAGCTCCTCATAGCTTGGGAGGCACCTATTTTGGCTGACTCATCCTGCTTGTCCTAAGAGAACACGAGGTTACTTATCTGTAACGGAAGTTCTCTGTGGACAGCAGGATAAGTCAGCCACACATTCCCACTCTCCTCCCCTTCAAGGGCCAGTCTTCTCCTGGGTACTTGCCCCTAGCAGTAGGCTCAGCTAGTAACTCAGTGGCTGGCTAGGGACGGACCCGGAGGGGTGGCCTGGGTGGCCCATGCTCAGAAGGGCAAAGCCGTTCTGAGCTATAGAGTACTTCCATCTCCGCGCCGTCAGATGACATCACCTATTGTGGCTGACTTATCCTGCTGTCCACGGAGAACTCCAGTTACAGATAAGTAACCTCGTTTTTCAGCTTAACAAGGTAGGTAAAAGGAAGCCACTGGTGAAGGATGTAGAGAGATAAAACCGTCAGACTTTTGGAAGTCATGGATAAGCTCGACAGTGATGTTCTGAACATTCTGAAGGTGTTTTATGGAGGTTACAGAGAGCACAGGGTACAATCATGTTACTAAAATTGAGTCTAGACAATATCAAGGCATGCACTGCTGTTGTGAGCACATCCTGATTAAGGTAGGATTTGATGGAGCATAGCTGAGGAAGAAAAAACAAGATTTCACTACTGAGGAAATTTGTAGTGCCAAAGAGCGAGGTATATCAAAAACGTAACCCAGGACCTTGAGGAAATCTGTCAGGGAGGGATAATGGCCTTGAAGCAGAGGCGCCATTGATGGATGAAAGGTTATGGCCAGTTATCAACATGGTGTGGGAACTAGAAATATTAAGTTTGAGCCTGTGAAAAGTGAACCAAGTATTGATGGCATTGAGATAGTTGTTAAGAGGGAAAGATCAGGGCAGAAAAGGTTAGTAGGTAAAATGTCATCAGTATAATATCCATGAATCCCTTGGGACTGAATCAGAGTGGCTAGAGAACTGAGAAAGAGATTAAAGGTGGGGGAAGAGAGAATGGTGTCCCGAGATACCCCATATTGGAAAGAGTGGGTTTGGGATGTTTCAGAGTGAAAGAAAACAGAAGCACCTATCACTTAGGAATGAACAGAACCATATTTGTTAAAGCAGCTCTCCATTCCTCTCCTCCCCTCATCACAGAGTCACATTTTCACAGAAGCTCTGCTGGTCCACCCAAACCCTACTATCATTCGGATCCTATTTCACAAGATATAAAATTTGACTTTCTTCCTTTTAGGTCAGAAAGCAATGTTTATGAAAAGGCATAAATACCTGGCTCCTGGGTTGTTTGTGGAAGATTGGTTTTGCATAAGTAACTTTCTCTTCTCTTTGTCCAGTTCTGCTAGGATTGCAACCCTATTTTTATTCTGAAAACCTGAAGAGAAAGTCAATAAAACTGTTTTATTACCAGATAGACCTACCTTTCAGCTAATACTTTATGTGTAAATATGCTTTACAATAAATATCACGTATTTTAGGGAATTTTTTGACTCTCATTCAATGTTCTGTACTTTGTGTTGCTCGGACCAACTAATTTACACTAAGATAAAGCTGTTGTCAAAAAGAAACAAAGTTGAGAGGTCCCTGCTTAAAAGTAGTGTGCATTGGCATGCTTCCCTCCCCCATTCCCTCTGGCAATGGTGGGGAAGCATGGACACAAGTAATGCCTCCTGTTCTCCCCACTCAAAACTGCTGTTGGGAGTGAAGCTGAAGGATGTATAAATGCTGGCAGATCCTTCTGCTCCCCAAAATGACAAGGACCATCAGCAAGTGAGACAAAATTCCTCCTACTCTTGAGTATGGGAGGTGTGCTTGTGTGGTCACTTAAGGACCTGCAGCTGCACATGTACACCTGCACCCAGATGGACAAACACTCAACAGATGCTCCTGCCTATTGTGTAATGCAATGCTATGTGTGCCTTCAAGTCAATGCCCACTCCTGGTGGCCCAGCAGCCCTTGGATTTACTTGGCAGTGTGACCGAAAATAGACTACCAGGCCTTTCTTCTGAGGCAATGGAGGGTTAAGTAACTTGCCCAAAGCCACAGGATGTGCCAGCAGGAATTGCAACCTGATCTCTTGGTCATCAAGCCAGTGCTCTAACACTAGGCTACTTCTCAAATCTGCCTGTTGTGTAACATGCCTAAAAAGAGTTCTACAGGTTTTAAATTTTAAGAACCGTTACATAAACAATAATATAATTTACAATTATGCAGCACCTTTTATGTAAGCTGGGTCCCAAAGTATTTCACCAAAAGCACTGCATACTCCATTTTTAAGATATGGAGAGGGCAGGCCCACACATTTCTAGTATTTACAGAATGCTAAAAGAACACTCTTACTGCTTTTCAACTTCTGAGGACTAAAGAGACACAGTAACTTTCTCAAAGGTCATAAAGGGCATGGGTGGTAATGAGATGAAACCAAGTTCTTATGATTCTCCTGATCTGTGTAGTGCTTTGACCAGTAAATCAAACGTTCAAAGTACTTTTTATTCTTTCTAATTCAATGGAATTATTAAATTGCTTTCAAACCTGCCTCTCTTGTTCCTCAACTCTCCCCAAAATACAAACTGCCTCATCCATCCAAAAACACTCCCTGCAGTTGCTCCGACCCCCAAAATCCCCGCCCCCCCCAAAAAAAAGAACCCACAACTCTACCATGACCCCACAAACTAACCCTACCCTCAAAACCTACCTCAACTGCCTCCAGCAACTGCCCAACCCCCCTGCAAACTGTTTCACTCCCAAAAACTACCCGACTTTCCAACCCCAAAAGCTACCCCTACTTCAAGAAATATCTCCCTTATAATCCTTCCCCGCAACTGCAGATGAACATAGAAAATAGAGATACACACACACACAGCCAATGCAGATACAGACAAGCTAGCACACACACCCACATGTGCTGAGAAAATCATGAGCCATACTCTGCATGCTTTCCCCACTTGCACTGGAATCCAAAAAGATTTTTAAATGAGCAATGTCTTCATTGCAAAACAAGCTGGAGCTAGCGGTGCTAAAAAGTCCTAGTCTGGTGGAAGGGTTGCTCTTATTCCTAACGAAGCCTTCTAGATTTCATAATTTTGAAAAGGAAGTTATTTGGGTAAATGTACTTGAAGGGAGGAGTAGCCTAGTGGTTAGAGCAACTGCCTGGTACCCAGAAGATCAAGGGTTTGATTCCCACTGGCACTCCTTGTGATCTTGGGCAAGTCACTTTACCCTCCATTGCCTTAGAAGAAAAGGCTGGCAATCTACTTCCGGTGATGCATTGCCAAGAAAACCCAGAGGTAGCTGGGTTGCTATGAGTCAACACTGACTTGATGGCACTAACAAACCTTGGTAATCTAAAGTCTGTGGTATACATGAAAGACAGACATCGATGGGCATATTTGGGAAAATAAATTCCAGAACTATAAACAGTGGGTCTATAATGCAGTAGTCTTGCAAGAGAAAATCTAATGTGTGTAATGCATTTCAAACAAAGGCTTATGTAATCATCCTTTCTCCAAGGACAAGCAGGATGAGTCAGCCACACCTAGTGACATCATCCGACGGCACCGTCTCCTTAGCTCAGAAAGGCATGAGCTAGCAGGCCCATCCCAGTGGCTCACCCCTAGCCAGCCAGTTCCTCCTCTTCCGCCTTGCCTACAAGACGGAAAAAAAAAAAAATCTCCTCTCCTCTTCATCACAAGAAACTCTTCAGCAGACCAAAAAAAAAAAGAAAAGAGAAGACAAGGACAGAAAACATTTCTACTGACCTGCGATGCCAAAGCCAGGCTTTAAAAAAATGCAGTCGGTGCTCCCAGAAGATGAGCATCTCCAATGCCCACGACTGCTATCTCCGCTGTTTGGGGAAAGACCACAAAGTCGAGGACTGCTCAGCCTGCGCCCAGATGTCTCCTCAGGCATGAAAATTCAGGGGACATGCTCTTCAGGACTTTCAAAAGGAGCTCAGATCGCATGGTGGCCCCCGATGCTGCCCCCCCCCCCCCGGGAAGGGCACTGCAGACCCAGCTCCTTCCGGAAATACCCCCGCTGCTACCGCACCTCACCAGAACGCTAGCCATCCCACCATGGAGGCTCTTTCCATGTGGAATCCCAGCCATGTTCCTCCTCTGCCTTCCAGCTCCTCTTCCTGCAATGCTGCCCTGCCTTTTGGGTCAGGCCCCGCCCATCCAGTCTTAGTGCCTCTCAGAGCAGAGAAAACACCTCAGCACTGCACAGCAGGCATCATCGGCACCAAAGACACGCCTCCTGATCTCCCATTGGTCAGCGCCGAAGCCACACTTCTAGCCCCGATTGGCCCAGACAAAGGGGACACACCCACAGACATTGAAGCTCCTCCAGCAGCCCCAATGCTAGGCCCAAGGCTCACCGACGGCACAAGCACTCTCACTATCCCTGAAGCAGGCATAGAGAAGACAGCAGGAGACACAGCTGTATTACTAATTAAAGATTAATTTGGATTTTTTTTTTTGGATCAGCAAAGATATTGTACTTTACACATCTAGCCTGGGGAGTGTTGAAAGGCCAGAAAGGGAGACAGAATTCTTCCCTTGGCCTTTGAACAATTCTCTTGGCCAATATAGAAACATTTGCCTAGATAATGAACTGCTTCTAAAAACCATGGGGGGTGTCTCCCTTTGGCTGGAAAAAGCTGGATGAGTGACTTATGCAGTGACTCAACAGCTAACATTTTTTTTCATGCTGGTCACGAGCACAGGATTTGGCCCTGGCCAATCCTGATTTGAGCATGTAGCCTGTTATCCAATGAATTGTAATATCATGCAGCAGGCACGATCTTAGTTAAGGTACTTTAGGGGGACTCTCAGAAGGAAAGATGGGACTGCAACTGATATACGAGACAAGCGTTCCGGATTTTTCTCCTGAGAGTGATTGCTAAACAGTCCCCCACCTGGAGTGATGAGCAGCTGTAATATCCGGTAAAAGTGTTAATGCTTATGCTTTATCATTATTTCAAAAGGACTTAATTTAATAAAACTCATATTGCATTTACTACAGTGTCTATGCATAGTCTGTGAGCTAAATGAATGACAGGGTTAACTCATATTGTATTTGGGCTAATGAGTGACAGAGTTAACTCATACTGTATTTGCCAGAATATTTTTGCCTAGTCAGTGAACTAGTGAGTGATAGGGTTAAAGTAAATGCGTAAAACTTGGCAATACATAAATGGCGACGAGAGTGGGATGTCCTAAATTATTACATAATGATAAGCTCAAGGGAGCAGGGACCCTAGGACGACAGACCTGGGTGTTGTTAATAGCATATAGGAATCAAGCACTGGATAGAGAAAATCCAGGACGGAGAGAGTGTAGATCTGCGTGGCCAAGCATGAAGAATCTCAGATGTCTGCAGCTTTTGGGGCTGTATGATGAGAAATCTGCTGAAGTGAATTCAGGACAGAGAGAGAGTGGATCTGCTTGAGCCAGCATGAAGTATCCCAGACTCCTGCAGACTCCGCTGAGTTCTCCCAGCTGATGTTACTAGGCTGCATGATGTTAGTTTGGTGAAGTGAATATTCTTTGTAAATAGCTGCACTGTCTCATAACTTTTTTAGTGAAGTATTACCGGTATTCTTCTGTAATTAAATGTGTTTAGCTTTGCTTTCTAATTTTCTTTTCTGACCACTCATGTGTGACTGGGAGAGTTGCCTGCTTTTCTGGATAAGTATCTGTGGATGAACTGCAGGTCTTAATTACAAGGTGTTAACCTTTGATGTAGTAAGATATTTGGTACCAGGAGTGGGGGTTTGAGAAAAGATAATGTGTTAAAAGAGTGAAGAATGCAAATAGTGTAAAAAATGTGAATATTGTAAATGACTTTACAAATTCAATTTCAAATTGATAAGGGAAATGACTGCAGCTGGATCTGCAGCCAAACTGTTTAGGATGTTTAATTCAGTGCTTTGAACAAAATGCCTATCCTGTACAGTTAGTATTAATTGTTATGGAAAATCCTTATAAGATTATGAAGAAGTGAAGACTTTTTTTTAAGGTCCCTGGTTAAAAGAAACTCTGATCAGAAAGGTATAATGCACTTGTAAGCTTTGATTTGTTCTGTATTCAAATGTTTGTAGTAACAAACTGTTTTTCTTTTATTACTGGCTACTCCAGTAGATTTTGTAGTCCCTGAATGCTGAAGTGACTAGAACAAACAAACCAGGCATGAAACATTTTTTTTTTACCTCCAAAGTGGAGGTTGAGAATCCTGACAGAACAATGGGGCATTAAATCTTGAGTAAATAAGAAGGTAATCTTTATCATTAATATGTTATGCATCTATTCTTTGTCTTTGACTGTATATGCTACCAAACAAACTTAAAAGTTAAAGGAGGATTTTTTTAAAACTGTGGCAAGCACTTTAGGGGGCATAGTTAAACATAAACAGCTATAACTATAGGTTAATTGTTTAGCCACATTTGCATAAAGGAGGACAAGACAATGGTTCCTTCTACTGGCTGTGTTGAAGATAACATGTTAATTTAAAAGTAACACCTTTTAGAAGTTTCACGTTGCCTGTTTCCTGCACTGTAGGATTCAAGATAATTACTTTGCCTTGTTAAGCTTTATGCTAACGACTGAGGGACAAGATAGTAACATCACAGTTTTTATTTGTTACAATATTGGATTTTAGGATAAATGCATCTGTTTTCCTGTATTTATCTAGAGAAAAAGTGTACTTTGTTCTAAAAGTTTATATTTCATTTTCAGTACAGTTCCTGAGAAAATAGATATAAAACAGATATATATTGCAGCATTGTGAGATATTAAGTTGGTAGTTTAAATTTTAGACAGAGGCTGATATGAAAATTGCTCTATTCTCAAGCATATAGAACAAATTTAGATTAAAGATGGAACTGAGTTCCCAGAAAATAATGAGAACTTGAGTTGATTGGATAAAACCAAATCTTGCTTGTCAGCAATGATCCAGGAGAGGTTTGAGAAAAAGAATAAGAGAGAGAGAGAGAGAGGCAGAAAGGTGAGGCCACAGCCTAGGCTAAATGTGTTGCTTCCAGTGTGATGATCTGGGCTACCAAGCTCTAAGACTCCTTGAGGACCCACAAAGGCCTGAAGAACAGGAACCTTGCATATCTATGCCTCTGAAGAGACATGAATAGGCAGGGTGGAATCGGCCAAGAAGAACCCGAGGATAGTCATGAGGCCCAGCCACAAGCCTTGCAATCCAAGAAGAACCTGAAGATGAGGCCTAGCCACCAATGCCTTGTACCCTCTTAGATCTCTCACCTCAAAAGGATCTCTTTTTGATACCATAATTAATGAGTAGTTTATACAAATCCTTGTGAACACTGCAATAATTAATGAGTAGTTTATACAAATCCTTGTGAACACTGCAATTTTAAAATCAGTCTAACAGAACTCTCACTGAGGACAGGGTATACGATAGATTCTAGTTATACGTGAGAGATGAGCCATATTTCTTTCTATTGGGGTTGATGTTATAGAATGCTGCAAAATGATAGTTTTATATTGTAAGGATTTTACCCAAATTGTTCCTATTTTAGAATGAGTATATGTCCACTTAGCACTGGACCAATTAAGTTGATGGGAAAGGGACACTGTTTACTCATACTGTTATCTCATTGAGGAATCTAAATTTAAGTTATTAACAATTGTTTGATATTCTTAGCAGCCTTGCCAAATAAGGATACATTAGTGTGGTATAAAAGAAACAGGAAAAGGACCTATGTAAGTAGTTGGTGGAATGATACAGGTGATGAAAAAGTGTTGTGTTATGGAGGGATGAAGTAGAATATTAAAGGAGAAACTGTGATAGACAATAAACTGATAAAGGTAATTTGAAGTGATGTATTTTAAAATATGAGCACTTTATTTGACTGTGCCGTCTCCAGAAGCTTCAATTCAGGAAGTCATACTCAACAATTGGAAGAAATAGATATTTGGAGACAGGCTAGGTGCACCTTGCACCCTGACGAGCTCTGGAAAACCCACACTGGCCATGTGGTACTTCCGGATGCTTTGTGCCTCACTTTTCCTCTGTATGTCCTGGCCAGGCATGCAGAGGCAAAGGGGGATGATTTGATGACAAATTCTCACACAATTGGGTATAATTCTAAAATTTGTCAAAATTGCAGAACACGTATGTGCAGCTTGTCTGATCTGAAACATGTAAAGGTCATTCAAGGGCAAAATGGAATATTTCCTACAAGCAAAATGAATTTCCAGTGATAGAGAGACAAGAAGTTAATCAAACTGCGAGATAAGATTGACACCATACGAGATAGTTACTAATAGATCACTGAAAGTTTATAAAAGCAATATTTATTATCTGTAGGATATGATCTTAGTAAATATAGATGAAATTAAGTTTGTCTTATTGTGAAGTCTAATCTAGAATTTTAGTCTTTTCATTTAATATTGGCACTGCTCTTCTGAATGAGGCCTGGAGCCATGTCACCAACTGCAAGCCGGAGAGTCTAGCGGAGGGAATTGGCCAGAGTCCAGATGGAGCAGACCATCCCGAGAGATCTGGACCACACACCGCAGAAACGTGTGAGAAAGTCCCTATCTACTTCAATGTGTCGCAATGAAAGAAAGGCCAAGATGTCCACCTACGAGAATGAGAGGTTCAACTGCGGAGAAGCAGGCCAAATTATCTGAAAATAGGAAAAGAACTATTGGACTTTTGTGGACTTTTGTGAATGATTTTTTTTCTTATGTATTGTTATTGTTTCCTTGGAAAGTAACTATAATTTTAGTATCTCAGATTTTTTCTGCTGAACATCATGTGCCCAATTGCTTATGTCACCTGTTCCCCAGATTTTAGTTATTAGAGTCTATGGGGCAGATGTACAGTGGGAAAAAGTTCTGAATGTGCAGGTGAAATGAATCCCCCACTGCATGGGGAACTGATAAAGATAGCTGAGACCTACAAGCCATTTGGCTTTGACAGTTGTAATGCTGAGGGGGGGAATGGAAAATATCACCCAAATTACACTGAGGCTTGTCCCCTCAAGCGTTTGCCTTAATGCTATCCACTATGTTTTAGCCCAAGTTGTTATTACTGTATTTCTAAATGAATTACAAAGGCGATTCAGCCATTGCTTACGTGCAATATCCTTGTTGATCCAAGGGTGGAATGTATTACTAATTAAAGATTTATTTGGATTTTTTTTTCTGGATCAGCAAAGATATTGTACTTTACACATCTAGCCTGGGGAGTGTTGAAAGGCCAGAAAGGGAGACAGAATTCTTCCCTTGGCCTTTGAACAATTCTCTTGGCCAATATAGAAACATTTGCCTAGATAATGAACTGCTTCTAAAAACCATGGGGGGGTGTCTCCCTTTGGCTGGAAAAAGCTGGATGAGTGACTTATGCAGTGACTCAACAGCTAACATTTTTTTTCATGCTGGTCACAAGCACAGGATTTGGCCCTGGCCAATCCTGATTTGAGCATGTAGCCTGTTATCCAATGAATTGTAATATCATGCAGCAGGCACGATCTTAGTTAAGGTACTTTAGGGGGACTCTCAGAAGGAAAGATGGGACTGCAACTGATATACGAGACAAGCGTTCCGGATTTTTCTCCTGAGAGTGATTGCTAAACAGTCCCCCACCTGGAGTGATGAGCAGCTGTAATATCCGGTAAAAGTGTTAATGCTTATGCTTTATCATTATTTCAAAAGGACTTAATTTAATAAAACTCATATTGCATTTACTACAGTGTCTATGCATAGTCTGTGAGCTAAATGAATGACAGGGTTAACTCATATTGTATTTGGGCTAATGAGTGACAGAGTTAACTCATACTGTATTTGCCAGAATATTTTTGCCTAGTCAGTGAACTAGTGAGTGATAGGGTTAAAGTAAATGCGTAAAACTTGGCAATACAACAGCACAAGTGCAGGAAAGCACAGAAGGCGGCAGCATAGCACAGAATTGCCAGACTCCAGCAGCCCTGCAGAGTTTAGCAGCCCAGTGGACCTTGGGATAACCAGGTACTCCTCGGACAGCCCTTCCCCCCCCCTGGGATCCCACAGAGCCAAATCCGGGAAGTAGAGAACTCTGTCCCTGCCCAGAATGCAGAAACCTATCCAGCGGAGTTTCTCCAACTGGTCTCCCACTTTCTACACGAGTAGCCAAAAGCACAGCAAGGAGTTGCTTCCGCTGTGCCAGCGCAGCCACAGATGCACTCCAACGCGACAGATATGCAGGTTCCGGCCCCACATCTGTCTCCGCCTTCAGTGGCCAGCAGGGGTGAAGAAGCAGCGCTAGAGAATCCAGAAACAGGGGACGCCCTCACCTCCTCGACACAGGACCAGGCTACAGAGAAGCCCGCCACCGCCAGAGGATGTCACCTACCCAAAGTTCTTGCGCAGGGTTGTGTCTGCCCTGTTGCTCAACACCGGGTCGACTCCAGACCTGAGAGGCAAAGTGCAAACAGCATTAAAGTTCCTCGAGGCACTCAAAATTTTCACCTCCCTGCCCGTCCACCAACTACTCCGGGATTTTATTTATTTATTTAAAGCTTTTCTATACCACGCTCTTTAATATCAGTGCGGTTCATAAATAACAATTTTTGTACAGGGCAGAGGAGATCTGCCTTGTGCTTACAATGAACAGGAACGATAACCTGGAGTTGTAACTTGGGGGAACTATGTACATTTTAGGTCAACGTAAGATGTAGCTAGGGTGACTATTTACATGTTAGGCATAACCGCCCGGCTGAGTCTGTGTCTTATCAGTTATTTACAGTACAGAGTCTTAGTATATATACATTCACATACATCATTTGTTACAGTTTGCGTGATGGTAGTAATCATGGTATTACTTTCACATTTGTTATATACACCTTTGATTGACCTTGTTGAATATATCAATGGTTGGTAAGGGACTAGATTTGTTCTAGTTTGCAGGTGATGTGTGGGGCGCTGTTCGAGTGGATTGGGGTTTGCGAAGTGGGGAGGTATCATTGGGTTGGGAGAAGTGTAGAAGGAATAGATGATGTTTGAGGGCTTTCCTGAATTGTGTGAGATCTCTGATCGATCTGATATTGGGTGGGAGGTTATTCCAGCACTTTGGGGCGTAGAAAGCGAAGGCTCTGTTCCTAGTTGCTTGTGCACATTTTGTAGTTTCCTTGGGGACCTGACCAAATTCTGGCAGACCCCAGCGTCCAACCCAGCCGGTTCACGCAAACTGGACAGTAAATACCAGGTTCAGCCAGCTCCAGGATTCGAAAAGACTCAGCTACCGCACCTCTCCATCGTTGTGGAGTCGGCTTTAAAGACACAAATCCTCCAGAAACGCACACTCGCCGGGCCACAACCTCAAGCTGCTGGATGATGTAGGCAAGAGGGCATTCCAGGGAGCTATGCCAAGTGCTAGGATTGCCTCCCACCAGCTACAATATGCCCTATATCAGGACGCGCTTCTCCAGACTATCAAAAACAGCCTCACGGGAACTTTGATACCAGCAAGCGCCACATCTGCCCTGGCTGAGTGCACCAAGCACCAGGTCAGAGGTGCCTTCGACTCTGCTGCCAGGACAGTAGGAACAGCCATTTCAGCTCAATGACTGGCATGGCTACGGGCATCAGGTTTTCAAGAGGACACCCACGACTGCATAACGGATGCTCCTTGTGCAGGGGATTTGCTCTTCAGTGAGAAGAAGGTCAAGGACATGGTCAATGACCTCAAGGACCACTACAACACCCTCCAGACCCTGGCGGAGGAAGGGACTGAGTGCAATCGGAAAAGAGACTACCACGCAAAATCCAACCCACCAGCTAAGAGATTCAACTCTTACTGCAAGTGGCAGACTCCAAAGTACAAACATCAATCGTACCAGTCAACATTCTGCTCTAAGCCACGCCAAATGGAGAGCAAACAGAAAGTGACCACCTCAGCCGGAGGGAGGCCTAACCCGTCCTGAGAAACACACCCAGTGGGGGGCAGGCTGACAGCTTTCTCCACTTCCTGGAGTGCCATCACAATGGACAAGTGGGTTCTAAAAATTGTAGCACAGAGGTACCGAATCCGATTCTCCTCTACCCCAAGGCAGCAATCCAGACCCACCGACAATCCCCCACCTCATTTAATCCCCATCATCACCAAGGAGATCCTGAAACTGCTGAGGGCACGGGCAATAGCGCCGGTACCACCGCACGAAACCTGCGACGGCTTCTATGCCAGGTACTTCCTGGTTCCCAAGAAATCAGGATGTGTCCAACCCATCCTCGACCTCAGGAGCCTCAACAAGTTCATCCACAAGGAGAAATTCAGGATGTACTCCCTGAGATCCATCCTGTCTCTGCTCCAGAACGGAGAATGGCTCGCTTCCTTGGATCTGCAGGATGCCTATACACACGTGCCAATCCACCCAAGACACCGCAAGTACTTGTTCTCCAGAATTTGGAAGTGCCATTACCAGTACAGGGTCTTGCCTTTTGGCTTATCCCCAGCCCCATGGGTGTTCACCAAGTGCATTGCAGTGCCAGCAGCACACCTCCGCAAACAGGGGGTCTCAGTATTCCCCTATCTCAGCGACTGGTTGATCTCTGCCTCACTGCCCCAACACACCAAGGAAGCAGTAGCCAAGACCATCAAACTCCTATCCTCATTGGACTTCCTGGTGAACAGACAGAAGTCACAGCTCCGACCTGTTCAGCGACTCAAATTCATCGGGGCAGACAGACATGACCACGGTGAGGGTCTTCCTTCTAGTTACCTGGGCGCACTCCATCACGGCGCTAACCAGGACCATCTGCGCAACCCAGCAGATCCCAGCACGAACCCTGCTATGCCTTCTGGGCCGCATGGCTGTGGCTACTCATGTGCTTTATCTAGCAAAGCTGCACATGCGGCACCTACAATGGCACCTCAGCAGTCACTGGAACACTCAACCGTTATCCACGTTGATCCCGATGGACAAAGGAGTCAAGATAGCCCTCAGGTGGTGGGCCCACTACAAGAACCTGCTCCAGGGCAGGCCCCTTCAGACACCATCACACACGACGGATGCCTCACCGGTGGGCTGGGGAGCACACTGCAAACAGTTCCGCACCCAGGGGGCATGGACGACACAAGAGCGCCGTCGCCACATCAACTTCCCGGAGCACTACGCGCTCAGAGCATTCCACGACCGCATCACCTCCAGGATGGTACTGATCCAGACAGACAACCAAGTGGCCATGTTGTACATCAACAAGCAAGGGGGAACAGGCTTGCGCTCTCTGTGCAGGGAGGCAGTCAAGATTTGGGACGTCGCCCTTTCCTAACAGTGCCTAATACAGGCCTCCTATCTTCCGGGGGAGCAGAACCAACTAGTCAACCGTCTCAGATGGCAGGGCGACCCTCCACCCCAACCTTCCTGCCCTCGCGCTGATGACCTGGCGGCTGAGAGGTTGACACTGGCAGCCCTCAATCTGCCCGCAGATGTGCAAGAAGTCGTGCTGGCAGCCAGACGTCCATCCTCCAGAAAGTCCTACGGCCTAAAATGGAAGCGTTTTGGCATCTGGTGTGCAGCCTGGCAGCTAACCGTCATGCAATACCTCACATCGCTTTTCGACAGTGGGCTGAAAACACAGTCCATAAGGGTGCACCTATTGGCGATCGCAGCATTCCACGAACACACCGGAGGGCGGCTCCATTGCCACGCTCCCGCTGGTCACGTGCTTCATGAGGGGCCTAGGAAATCTACGACCCGCAACCCAGACCCCAGTCCCCCCCGAGACTTCAGCACCACCGGCGACCACCTCAGCTGACTGGTGAGCCCTTGGAGCCCCTGCATTCAGCAGACGAAGTACACAACCTGGAAAACACTCTTCCTGGTCGCCATCACCTCCGCCAGGAGGATCAGTGAACTGCAGGCGCTGGTGGCGCATGCTCCATATACGCAGCTCTACCAAGACCTAGCCACCCACCGGACGCATCCCAAGTTCATCCCACGGTGGCATCTGCTTTTCATCTCAGACTATAGAGCTACCGTCCTTCCATCCGGAGCCTCACGCCTCCGTGGAGGAAAAGAGGCTCCACACCCTAGACTGTGTCAGAGCTCTCCGCATCTACCTCAACAGGACAGAACACAGCAGACGGGGAACACAGCTTTTTGTCTCTTATGATCCCAAGAGACCACCCCCCGTCATCTGCCGATCCCATTCGGGATGTAGTGCTAAGTTAAAATCTCCCCCCAGTACCAGTTTCCCTTGTACCATCCAATCCAACAACCTCCTTACTTCTTTCCAAAATGGAGCCTGCCCCCCCTGGGCGCATATAAATTTACAATCGTTACCTGTTTCCCATTCAACTTGCCCACTAAAATTATGACTCTTCCCTCTCTATCCCGAACCACATCCCCCACTGGAAAGGGACATCCTCGGCGTACTAAAATTACCACCCCCTCTTTCTTACCCTCTCTCCCCCTCCCTTCCCCTGTCCAAAACATTGTCGTGGGAACTGCCCATTACTCAACAACCTCTCATCTGTACCCTTTAAATGAGTTTCTTGTACCAAAACAATATCCCATTATAATCTCTCTTATTTATTTATTTATTTATTTAACATCTTTTATATACCGCACCCTTCTCTTCTGTGGGCTATTCAACCCTTTTGCATTAATTGTACCTATTCTCGCCATTGTTTAGAATAAACATTAGATGGTGTATGTTGCTGTTTTCTCTCTTCCCCCCCCTCCCTTCCCATTCCCCTCTCCCCACCCCCCTCCTGTCCCCCCTTTCCCTGTCCCCTCTGTGGAGACCCCACCCTTCCCTATTAAACTACATCTCTTTACAGATCACTGAGCAATGTCCACCATCCCGCTTCATTTGTTAATTCTTCTTTAGCTCGGCTTCCAGGTATCGTCCTCCTCAGCCAAATTTCCTTCGCTGCCGTTTTCCCTCCATGGCTTCCCTTGGTAAGTCTTGCCAACCTCCGGCCATTGGCTGGTGCTCTGTGCCACCTCAAAACCTTTCCACCCTAGATGTGGATGCTGTGTTTTGTTTTTGTTTTCGCTGGTCCCTCTGCTCCTTCTGGAAGGTTAGTTAGTCCCAAGTCTCTGAGTGCACTCCATACGTCCTCGCTTGTCTTTACCCATCTCGACACACCTTTCACTGTTATTAATAGGCCAAAAGGGTACAACCACTTATAACGCATCCCCTCTCTCCTCATATAGGCCGTCACCTCTTTCATCTCTCTCCGGCGCTGTAACGTGCCATGGGACAAATCCTGAAACAGTTCCACCATGTGCTCCTCCCACTTAAAATGTCTGTTTCCTGGAAGCCTTCAAGATGCACTCTTTGGTTTTGAAGGAGTTCATGCATACCACAATGTCTCTTGGTCGATTGTCTCTTATGGGCCCCAGCCCTCTATGCGCTCGGTCAATTTGCAGAGGCTCATCCTCTACTTCCTCCTCTAGAGCTGCAGCTTGTAACAAGTGTCCAAAGACTTTTGTAATAACTTTGTCACAGTTTTTATATTTAGCGTCCTCTGGGATGCCTCTCACTCTTATACTGCATCTCCGTGAACGGTCTTCCAGGTCCTCCGTTTTCTCTTTCAGCTCTTCTTGAGCTTGCTTTAACTCCTCCCATCCTTTTTGCAAATCCTCCATTACTTCCCCTTGTTGCTCCACCTGCTGTTCTGTTTCTTCAACCCGGGATCCCAGGTCCACTATGTCTTGTCTTAAAGATTGTAATGTCTCTTTTAACTCATTTTTTAACTCCACCGATTTCCACTTTGGAGTTCCTCTTTCAGCTCCACCAGCCATGTCTTAATCATGTTGGCTACTCCCGGGCCCCTCCATCTCATCTTCTTGCTCAGCCAACATTTTACCTTCCTTCTCCCCATATTTCCCTCCTTTTGATGACACATAGGAGGATCTCAATTCCACCAGCTTTTTTCTTGGCTGATATCCCTCCTCTTGCTTTCTCCATCTGCCCTCTCACCACTTCCTCTTGGTATTCAAAGTGCTTCTACAGTGATCTGTGTCTTTTAACTGTAGTTTGTGTCACTTTTCTTGTCTGTCTTTCTGCTCAGTCTGTTGATATGTTTTCTTGCCTTTATAGTACTTCAAGATAAATTGTATTAAATAAAATTAAATAAACACATATGTTTGTTTTATGCTTTGTTTTGTGAAGGCCTCCCCCCCCCCTCCTCCGTTGCTTGCCTGCTTCCACCGGTCAGCATTTATTTCTCTTCTCTGCTCCGCTGCTGCCCTCTCTGCTGGTTCTCCCCCCCCTTGCGCCGCCTTTGTTTGCCGACGTTCTTGCCGGGAGCGCTACCGTCTCGGCTCCCCAGACTGACGCACTTCGCAGCCACATGCGCTGCCGTTCGGGCCCCGCGGCTCCTTCAGCGTCTCACTGCCCGGTCCTCCATTAAATCGCACACTCTGCTTTCCGCTGCTTCACTAATAGTAACTCTGCCTTGCCCGCTTCATTTTGCCACGTTCTTTCACTTCTTAAGGGTGTTTTTACCCCAGCTGTTTGTTAGGTTTTTTTGTTGTTTTTAAGGGGAGGGGGACAAGAAGATCCTAGGCCAGTCCTTTCTTCCACACAGTACACTTACTGTACCAACAGAGTTGCCAAGTTACCCAGTTCCAGGAGTGAGATTTTTTTTTTTGCCAGTTCTGGTTTAAAATTTGCATTGTAATGCAGCATGGTATTTATAGTCCCTGATTTTACCCACTGGAATCAGTGCTGCAGGTCTCATAAAAGCATCAAAATGAGAGATTGTCAGAAATCCCAGACTACCTTAAAAGCTCACTCCTGGAACTGGGTAACTTGGCAACTCTGCAACTGGTATTCCATGCATAAATACTATTGGCATGATATCATGTACATTTCTGTACTCAAGCACATTGACCATTATTTCAGAGATGGGGAGATTTGACCAGGATTTGACAAATCCCAGGTGCACTTGACTCCTAGGATCTTCTTGTCCCCCTCCCCTTAAAAACAAAAAAAAAAACCCCTAACAGCTGGGGTTAATGTTGACTGGTCTCTAAGTCCCACCCCTGATGAAGCCGTGAATGGTAATGTTAAACTGGGAGAGCAAGCCAAATACATGCACAATAAATAATGAATAAATAAAGATTTGTGACCTTAAAAAGATGGGAGTTTTTTCAGGCCGGTGATGGTGAGATGCAATAATGCTCCCCTTTGGGCATGTTTCTGCCATATAGAGAGAGAATGTTGATAATTACCAAGACCTTTTTCTCCCACTAATAATTTGCTTGTGTCGATATATATTTTTGCTTTTCAAATGTAACGGAGTTTTATAATGGAAAAAGTGAGTTTAGCTTCAGTCAAGATATGAAAGGTTGGTTGTAATATCTGTCCTTTAGTAAGAATTTTGTCAGTTTTTTTTCTGGGATTGTCAGAAAAGATGACAGCCATGATTGCAGCAAAGATCTTTTCTATCACTTTCCCCTCCCATCTAACCACCTTTTCTTTTTAGTACTTTCTGATGTGGCACCCTTTTGCCTGCCTGCAGGAGATCGGATCCCTATGGACAGAAGAGAAGGGGGAAGGCTGTGAATGTAGCCCAAATGGAAGCAGTCTATCCACAGGCAGAAGAGGACAGCCACATGGAGGCATTAAAAAAAGATGATGTTAGACGGGAGGGGGGAATGAAGCAGAAAAATAAACTTTAAAAACGCCCAGTGGCTCCTATGCCCCCCTCCAAATAAAGGTAAAGGCCTGGTGGCCCCTAGTACCCACTTCCCAAACTTTTCCCAACTCCCCCCCCCCCCCCGGTACCTTAAAAGTCAGGAGGCAGGAGCAATGCCTATACACTTCTGCCCCACCATCTGGACAAATGGTGGCACCTGGCCCTGTGCAGTGCATCCTGGGATGTACAAGTAGGGTCTGACTGCCATTAAGGCAAAAATTCCTTATGTGGCAGAGTGATCCCTAGATCCCACGAGATGGGGGTCTGCTGTCCCAGGATGCATCCTGGGGGGTGGGGGAGAGCATCACTCTGCCATATAAGGCAATTTTTAGGAAATTCATGGCAGACCAACCTCGCCCAGTGCATCCCAGAATTCCCTTGCATGAAGATATTGCAACTTATAAGCACAAGCTCTGACAGGCCAAATGCAGAAAAGAGACGAGTGCATAAACAGCAAAGGAAAAGCAAGTGCACACAATAACGCCAAGCCTATTTAAATTATAGGCAAATGAGCTGCGCATATTAAAAATGGCATGCTATTACCTGCACCCGATGCAGAGAAACATATAGAAGATTTTGTAACTAGCCAAAACACCAATATCTCTACAGCCAGTTTTCTGAGGTGGCTTAAACGTGCTGCACTGCCCCCAACAGTATTTTGATGACATCAGGGGCTTTCCCCAATGCCTGGTTCATCTGAAGTCTCAAACTTTCCCCCAGATGATCCAGGCAGCGGGGAAAGCCCCCAGTGCAATCAAAATACTGTTGGGGCATATATGCAAATTAGCCACAGTGCCCCTATTTCTCTGGGAGAGAACACCAATCTTGCGCCAACTTCTGTGTGCATGTGTTTGGCGTGCTCTTTCAGTTTAACATTACCATTTGCGCCACAGTTTACCGCGTGGCTAATTTGCATATGCACCCCTTTCTGCATGCTGGCGCTATCGGTGTGCTGTATGGAACTAATAGCATGCGACTTAAGGGCTGGCTTTCCGTGTCTGCCATGGTACTATGTTGGGTTAAGTGGGACTTGCCTAAGGCCTTACAGAATGCCAGTGAGATTTGAACCCGGGTCTATTTGGTCAGGAGGTCGCTGCTCTACTAGACTACTCCTCCACTCCTTTGCCAGAAAAGCTTGCAGTTTAATTAAAGGATCCCTTTATGTTTATTGTTCAATTGTATGCATTTAGAGCACTTTCTGTGCCAAGGAAAAAAACATGAATTGTCACGCCAATAAAGTTTATTGAATCTTAAAAGAGACAAAGAGGACGAGAGATCTTTTTAATCTAATATTTCCCCGACATGTAGAAGAAAAATAAATGTCTAAAAAAAGGAAACGCTAAGTGACCAGCCTGAACAAATAATAAAACGGCGCTGCTGCTTCCCTCCTCACGAGAAAGTGCTGCACGCTCCTGCCGGTTGCTTCAGAGGGCAGCGCAACAGGTTTTACTCGGTAGAATCAGGCGCTAGAAAGCAGCAGACCGCAAACCTCGTCCCTCGCGCTCATGACAACGGCCAAGCGGGATGAGGGGAAGGTTAACGGGAGCAACCCTTACCTTGAGCCGGGGGATTCGCTGCCATCTCACTACGCCACTAGTCCAGCCTTTCCTCTTTGATAGAAGACGTATCCACTACTCCCGATGCACGTAAAACGAAAATAAGTGAAAAAAACACTAGAAATCCAGCGCCGCGCAGGCCCTTCCAGTTTGGGCATGCGCCCTTCGAGAAGCCTGCCGTCGGGCCCGTCGTAGATTGTACGCAATGCGTAGCACAGTCGCCGTTTCCATTGAGACCTTACACAGGAGTTTTCAACCCTGTCCTCGAGTAGCCCTAGGCCAGTCAGGTTTTCGGGATTCCCACAATGAATATGAATAAGATAGATTTGCATACAATGAAGGCAGAATATGCAAATTGTTCTCATGCATATTCATTGTGGGAATCCAATGTCTCTGTTAGGCGAGGAGTGAGCGGGCTGTAAGGAAGGAAATTTTAATAGAGATTGTAGAGTTGAGGAACAGCTGTGTACGCTTTGGGGTGTAGCCGAACGTAATATTTTGTTCTCTTTGTAGGAATTGAACAGTAAGATATGCCATGATACTGGGTCAGACCAAAGATCAATCAAGTGTAGGATCCTGTTTCAACAGTGGCCAATACTGTATACTGGTCATAAATACCTGTCATCAGGGCCGGCCTGTCCACTCAGTGAGTTAGGCGGCTGCTTAGGACAGCAGAACTCCATGTGTGGCCCAGAACAGCCCTTGTGGCAGGCCATGTGGCCTGACGCTTCTGACCCACCTCTGATAGGAAGTTGTGTCAGAGGGGGGTGAGAAGCGGCAGGTCATGTGTGAGAAAGCACATATCCTGCTGTTGCCATACCAAGCTGAGCGGTACCCCTCCAGCATCCCCACCAATGGGGGGGGGGGGGGGTGTTAGTATGGCTGGGGCTTCTACCTGGGCAGCAGAAAACCTTGGGCCAACCCTGCCTGTCAGGTTCCCAAAAAGTAGACAGATTCCATGCTGCTTATCCCAGGGAGGCCACTTTTGGATCCTGATCCACTTAGTCTCCTATGTGTTTCCTTACCATAGATGTATCCTTGTCCTTGTCTGTTGTGCTGTCTTGACTAGAGATTGTAAGATCTGATGAGCAAGGACAGCCTTTTTACATGTGTTTGTACATTGCTGCATATGCCCTGTAGCACTATACAAGTAGTAACATAGTAGATGACGGCAGATAAAGACCAGCATGGTCCATCTAGTCTGCCCAGCAAGATGGCAAGAGTAGCTGCAGGCCACCCGTCTCCATGTCTTTGTGTAGGGGTGAACCCATGTAGGACACCCCTATTTGCTGAGACGTTAGATGGTTCAGAAGTTATGTTTCAGTTTATTTTGGTTTTATTCTGTTACTGTAAAGGGATCCACTGTGTTTGTCCCATGCCATTTTGAATTCCTTCACCGTAGGGATAATCTGGATTTTCCCAGTCCAGTTTAATAACAGTTCATGGATTTTCTGTCCAGGAACTTGTCCAAACTTCTTTTAAACCCAGCTATGCTGACAACTTTTATTACATCCTCCGGCAGCAAATTCCAGAGTTTAATTACACCCTGAGTGAAAAAAATATTTTCTCTGATTAGTGTTAAATGTGTTACATTGTAGCTTATTGGGTGTCCCATAGTCTTTCTACTTGAAGGAGTAAACAGCTGATCTATGTTCATTCGTTCTATTCCACTCATTATATTATAGGCCTCTATCATATCTCTCCTCATATGTCTCTTTTCCAAGTTGAAGAGCCCTAACCTTTTAAGCCTTTCCTTCTAGGGGTATCCTTCCATCCTCTTTATTATTTTGGTGGCTCTTCTCTGTAGCTTTTCTAATTTTAAGATATGGCGACCAGAATTGCACACAATATTCGAGGTGCGATCAGTGACACAGAGTCATTATAATATCCTTGTGGTTTTTTTCTCCATTCCTTTCCTTATGATTCCTAGCATCCCATTTTCTTTCTTGTCCACCCCTCCACCCTGGGCAGAGGGTTTCAACATATTCCATATCGTCCTGCTAGACTAGTCCAGACAAGTGAGTTGTGTTCCCCTACCAGCAGATTGTTTATTATTTATTTATTTATTTACTTACTTATTTTTATATACCACACTATTTTGAAATCAGAACGGTTTACATAGAACAGGAACAATAAAAACGTTTTACATTGAAAAGGCATTAAACAGGAACATTAGATAATTAACATTGAACAGGGGTGTCAACTTGAGTACTAACAGGGAGAACTAAATTACAAGTAGGTGAGTGGTTCATAAGAGGTTAGCATGGGGGAATTTGTATCTGTGGGGTTGACAGACATTGCCTCTAGCATATCTATGTTATGTGGTCATAGAATAGTTGGAACAAATGAGTCTTTATGGCTTTCCTAAAGGTTAAAAGGTCGGCGATGGCTCAGATCGGCGCAGGGAGGGTATTCCACAGGGTTGGTGCATATAACGAGAAGGCTTGGTTCTTGGCGGCTTGGGTGCTCATTCTTATTGCTGAAGGGATGGTTAGTGTGTTTGCCATGCTTGTTCTCATCATTCTATTGTTCAGGGTACGTTGTATGATTTCAGCAAGGGAGTCTGCTGACATGTCATGTAGAATTTTAAACATCATCAATAGGGCTTTATAACTCAGATGACTCGCTATTGGGAGCCAGTGTAATTGCTTTAAGATGGGCGTGATGTATTAAAATCTGGACGCTCCATACAGTGTTCGGGCTGCTGTGTTCAAGGCCAGTTGAAGTGGTTGGAGTGTGTGTTTTGGCAGACTGTGGAGGATGATATTGGTATAGTCAAGGTGAGGGAAGATGAGTGCCTGGAATACAATGCGAAAGTCAGGAGTGGGCATAGATGATGGAGGGTCCCTATTTTATGGTATACTGCCTTGGTGACGTTATTTATGTACATTTACATACTTAGGGGCTTGTTTACAAAGCCGCGGTAGCGGTTTGCGATCGTAATCGGAGCCGCGGCCCCATTGATTTCAATGGGGCCGCGGTTGCGATCGCGATCGCGAACCACTACCGCGGCTTTGTAAACAAGCCCCTTAGTCGTTGGTCCAGGATGACTCCCAGGTAGCGCGCTTCTTGCTTCATCATTTCTACATCTTTCACCCGCAGAGAAGTTGGTGGGGTGAATGTTTGGTCTTTGGTTATAAATAAAACTTCCGTCTTCTTGAAGTTCACCTTAAGGTTGTGTGTGAAGAGCCAGTCATGGCATTGAAGCATTCTGTAATCTTGGAGAAGTTAGCACTGTTTGTGAAGAATGGTATATAGTAGGACATCATCAGCATAGATTTACTTTATTTATTTAGTAGGTTTTCTATACCGCCTTCTCTTATAATCAAAGCTGTTTACAGATCAACATTTCAACTTTTGCATAAAACATTGGGAGAGGGGGCATGCATGGGATTGGTTTCAACTATTTACAGAATGAGCTATTTACATTATAGTACAATGCTTGTTAATTAATTGAGTGGGGCTGTGTTATGTGGTATAAAATGTTATATGACTGTTTTATTGAGCAGATCGGCTGAATGTAGATGTTGAGGAGCAGGGCAGATAGAGGTGAACTCTGTGGGACTCCTTACATCTGCTGGTATGTGTTTGATGACTGCGCACCTATGCGCATCTGTTATTGGCGACCAGTCAACTAAGATCCACCAGTCAAGGGCTGCGTTCTATATTCCTTTTTGTTGTAGGCGGACAAATAGAAGATTGTGGTTGACTGTATCAAAGGCAATATCCAGGAATATTAGGTTGAAGCCCTGCTTCTTTTTGTCTATTTCGATAAAATGAGTCTGTCCAGGAGGGTAGCCAGAAGTGTTTCAACCCCATGCTGCTGACAGAACCCATGCTGCTGTTGGTCAAGCGGAGCATGGGAGTTGATGTGATCCTGGATTTGTTGTTTCCAACAATGCTGCAGATTGTTGGTGACAAAGAACTAATGAAAAACCTGGATTTCAATGATATCACTCCCATGCCTCTATCCGCCTCAGCCACCAGAGATCTCTTCAGTATTTCTTTGTCTCCAGCAGACGGTGGATGGATTTTCCCCTCTCTGAAGAAAATCTGAATAATTCAGAGAAGGGAAAATTGGTTCAGCTCCACGTTCTTATCCTGATAAGGGCCTGTTGAGCAGCCAGTAAAGTGGAAGGATTTGGAAGAGTTCAGCAGCCTCACAAATCTTCAATGGCCCCTCCCTCTTTCTCTGTCCCCTGTGCTCTCTACTGAAGATTGCAGAAAGGTCTCAGAGGAATCTGCCTGCCAGTCACCTTAAATGTATTGCCTGCAAAGCAAAGAAATTATTTCAAGGAAGAAGAGCTGAGCCCAGCATGGATTTCTGCCTGGGGTTCTCAGGGGGTGAGTACCAAGGCTTGATCTCATTATTGTCCTTGTTGGGGGCTCCCGATTCCATCCATCTGGGGTGCAATTCGGGATGGACTTCTGGTGATCATTGGCATGGTGTAAGAGTTTCCTACCATTTTTTGCACACATTACTAGCGCTTTTTACTATTGTGCTCCTGAGGGTCACGCGTTCTGCCCGAACAGCTCCAGTGCACATTCTTACCCAAGCACTCGTTTCGAGCATTGCTGTACAAGCACTGTTAACACGTGCCTTACGGCTGCCATGGCCTTAGCTTGTGCTGCTATTGCACTTCACTTAACTTGTGTCTTTTTCCAGGAAACATTTTTTGACCTGTGGCAAGCGAGGTGCGCCTTCTGGATTCTGCTCTTCTTGCATGGTAGCTTCTAAATCGTCGCTGGAGAGGGGGATGCAGTTGGTCCAGCCTTGCCTGTCCAGGGCAGGAGATGGCAGATGGTGCTGTGGGTAAGGATTACCAGCTGGTCAGAGGTTCTGATGACAACGTTGTAGGCTGCTCCCTGTCCTCTAGGGGTTGAGAGCAGCTGTGTTCCCTTTTTGGGGGGTTATTTCCGTGTCAGCCCTGGAATTCTTTTCCTTTTTACAATAGGACTGGTCATCTGGCATTGAAATTCAGACCCTGCATTCTCTGGGTTCCCTAGAGTGCAGTCTCGTGAAGGGCAGACTGAGAGTGGAAGCCCTATTTGATTGCATATAGCTAAATATCCCTGGTGACAGGCGCACCCTGGAGATGGGGGATGAACTGCGACTTGGATTCAAATGTCTCAGTTCTGGGCTCTGATGTGGATGAAGAAGTACTCTTGTCTTCGGAGGATTGTGAAGATGCCGGTGTAATCCATCTGTTCTGGAAGAAGAAACTGGTAATGTTGGTTTTCCAGGGGTTCATCCACCTTGAGCTTGCACAGAGCAGGAGCCGAAGGTGCTTCCTGTTACGGAGGTGTTCAAGGGCATGATCTAGCTGGAATGGGATTCCCCTGACTCCCTGCCTAAGAAGCTAAGGGTGTATAGAAAGATGTATGCTCTCCCAGAGAAGGAGTGCATTGTGTGGTTTGATATTCCCAAGTGGATGTGCATGTCACAGCGGTTACCAGATGGACCACCATTCTTCTGAAAGGTGGATCGGCCTTAAAGGGTACTCTGGTCCGAAAGGTGGCTTTGTTGTTGAAGAACCAGTTCGCTGTTGCAGCTGCTATTCTTCAGGTGGCAGTATGTGCAGGCCTGACATCTCGAGCCCTGCTCCAGTGCATTCAATTTCTTCTGGAGTCAGCTATGGCCTTCCTTGCTGATGCCATGTATGAGCTGATACATTTAGCAGTCAGGGATAATGCCCTGTTGACGGTGACACCGCTTTGGATTTGGCTCCTACACTGGGGAGCGGATACATTTCCAAAGCCCCATTGACCCAACTAGTCTTTAAAGGGAAGCTTCTTTTAGAGGCCGATTTGGAGAAGTAGTGAAGAACCTGGGTGAGACAAAATCTTACCACCTTCCGGAGGAGAGGTCCAATAGGCCTGTGAAGCGGGAAGAGCTCCTTTCTCATCAGTCTGCACCTGCTCCCCAAGGGCACACTGATTACACTCCCACAGGTCTCGGGACTGCTGTCATTGCTGGCCTAGAAAGCCTTTCTCCCCCTCTGCTTCTGGACTTCAGGCTTGTTCTCACTCCTTTCCTGGAGTGCGTGGGCTCAGGGACTTGGTCCCCTCCAGAGGAGGACCATCCCAGGCTGCGCAATGAAGATTTGGGGCCCATTCCCCAGTTCCTCCAGTTGGGGGCAGGCTTCAGGGTCACCAAGGATTGCTGGGTGCTAGACACCATTCAGTACGGCTGTGTTCTGGGATGCAAAGAACCAATCCCAGATGCCTTAGTCATCTCCCTTTGTGGGTCTGCGATCAAAAGGGCTGCTGTGCAGACCACCTTGGACAAGTTGCTGCTCCTGAAGGCAGTGGTGCCTGTTCCCCTAGACAATCGGGGCAAGGGCAAGTCTTCTATCTATTTTGTGGTGCTGAAAATGGATCGGAAGGATCTGTCCTTTCTGGACCTCAGGGTGTCAATGAGCACTTACACATCCTGCGCTTCCGGAAGGAAACTTTGAAGTCTGTGATTCAAGCTGGGTACTGAGGGGAGTTTCAGGCATCTCTGGGATTTGGTAGAGCCTATTTTCATATCCCGATCCAGGAGGATCAGCAAAGTATCTACTTTTTCCATGCTTGGCTCTCACTTTCAGTTTGTCGCCCTACCATTCGGACTCTTTACTGCCCCAGAGATGTTCTCCAAGTTCATAATGGTGGTAGCTGTGGTGCTACAGCGCCAAGGGATGACTGGCTCATCTGAGCCCCTTCTCTTTCAGAGGCATCTTGGGTAGCAGTGGTGTCCTTTTTGGAAAGTCTCGGCTGGGTGATCAGTCTGGGAAAGAACCAGTTGTTGCCTTCCCAGTTCCTGGGAGCATGTTTCAATACCTGGATGAGCAGAGTCGTCCTTCCAGAGAAGAAAGTGAAAAGGCTGTTGGATTACCTGGCACTGTTCTGTTTGCATCAGGCTCCCAGAGGCCAGGATTATCTTCAACTCCTCGGATTGATGGTGGCAACAATCAAGATAGTGCCATGGGCATTTGCTCATATGCGGCCGCTCCAGCGGTCCTTGCTGACTAGGTGGTCCCCGAGTTCTCAAGAGTTCAAGCTCAGACTTCTGCTCCTGATGATGGTGAAGGCCAGCCTGCGGTTGTAGCAGCAGCCCAGTCTTCTGAGGAAGGGTGTGCCACTGGACGATTTCTAATGGATCCTTCTGACAATGGATGCTGGTCTCTCAGCCTGGGGAGCCCAGAGCCATCAGATTGGCTCTTCTGTGTTTCCAATCCCTAGTCAAGGGCTGAGTGCTTTGAGTGTTTTCAGACAATACCACGGCAGTGGTTTATGTCAAATGGCAAGGCAGTACAAGGAGTGCCAGGGTAGCCCTGGAGATGGCTGTCCTGAATGCCTGGGTAGACAATGTGGCAACAGACTTTCTCAGCTGGCACTCTCTGGATCCAGGAGAGTGGGAGTTGAGTCAGGAGGCATTTCAGTTGATTCTGTGATGCTGGGGTGTAGTGAAAGTGAATTAAAGTTGACTACTGATTATGCATCAGCAGTGAGTTAGGGGTTAATTAAACCTCAGTTTTATGGGAGAGAGAGATTCCTGTACAATTTTGTGAAAAGCATCTTCTTGCATAACTACATCATGTGAAACTTATGAGAGGGAGTCCTGATATAAGGATGTAGATAAGGAAAAGCTTCTTCCCATAGCAACTGTGCTTTTTCTCATAAAATGAAGGTCATCTATCAGAGTTCTGAGCTTCTGAACCATGGGATGGGCGTCTGGCCAGCATCTTGATTATGTTTAATTGACAGCTAATCCTATTCTGTGTGTATGTCACCTGATGGAAAATTACTGGTTGCTCTTGCAACAGGATAAAATGGGTGCCTTTTTCAGCCAGAGCAAAGAGGGAAAGGGGTCCTATCCATGGAGTGAACATGTGCGCTGCCTGGAAATCTCCCGACTGAGAAGTCTCTCTCACCTGGCTGAATCCGGGATCCATTTAGTCAAAGTGTGGCAAGAGATGAAGTTCATGGCTCTGTCAGTGATGTATCATTTTTCTGTATCTTGCTGTTTGTATATAAGTGAATCACCTGCTTTCAAGTTATCTTTTCTAACTAATTATAGGTGAATAAATGAATTACTTCCTTTTAAGTTACCTTTTCTTTATTTTATAAATAAACTGCTTATCTTTATTCCAAAGTGTGTTGGCCTTTATTTTTGCACCCTGTTAAATTAGCAAAACATAGGGTCACCCCAAGATGGATCTGATGGTGACCCGATCCATTGCCAAGTGTGCCACTTCTTCAGTCACTGCACAGAGACGGAGTCCGAGGGTGTCGATGCCCTGGCTCAGCCCTGGCCAAGTCAACGCCTGCTGTATGTGTTTCATCCATGGTCCCTAGTGGAGCACGTGATCCGGCATACAGAGTGCTACCTGGGAAGGATTATTCTGGTGGCGCCGGATTGGCTGAGGAAAGCTTGGTTCCGAGATCTGATGCAACTCCCGCAAGCGCCACCTCTTCGTTTGCCTCTGTCTTAGGGCCTATTGCTTCAGGGACTGATCATCCAGGAGGACCCAGTTCCCTTCTCATTTATGGCTTGGCTCTTGAGAGAAGATGGCTAGCAATAAGGGCTACTCTCTGGTGGCGATTTCCACTCTGCTCAGAGCCCGGAAGAGGTCTACCAACCTGGTATATTTGGGGGTCTGGTACATCTTTGGGCAATGGTGTGGCACACAGCAACTGGCTCATGAGGCGGCCAACGTGCCATCCCTGTAGGCCTTTCTGCAGGATGGTCTGGAGAAGGGCTTTTCTCTTAGCTCCCTGAAGTTTCAGGTGGCAGATTTGGCCTGTTTCAGAGGTCTGGTGGCTGAGAAGTCTCTAGCCTTACATTTGGATGTTTTGAGCTTTCTTCAGGGGGTTCGGCATCTGTGTCCTCCCCTCCAGTCTGTAGTCCCTTCTTGGGATCTGTATCTAGTGCTCAGGACCCTGATATCAGAACCCTTTGAGCAGTTGAAAGCGCTAATCTGAAGGATTTGACGCTCAAGGCGGTCTTAGTTGTGATTTGTTTCACAAGACGGATTTCTGAGCTGCAGGCTCTGACTTGCCAAGATCCTTACCTATCTTTTTCTGAGGAGGCCATGTCCATTCGGCCTGTGCCTTCCTTCTTGCCTAATGTGAAGTCTCCCTTTCTGGTGAACCAGGTGGTTTGCCTGCCCTCCTTCTCTAAGGAGCAGTGTCAGAGGATGGATAAGGGTCTTTGCCTTGTGGCTGTATGGAGGGTGCTTTGTCGGTACTGGGAAGTTACGAATTCTTTTTGTATGTCAGACCATCTTTTTGTGCTGTTTGCTGGCCCAATCAAAGGTGATGCAACGGCTAATTTTACATTTTGGTGCTGGATTAAGGAGACCATTGCCTCGATGTATCTGCTGCAGAATCAGCCAATTCCGGAAGGTTTGCACGCCCATTCTACCGGAGTTTGGTAGCCCCTGTTGACATTTGTCAGGCAGCAACGTGGGCGTCACTTCCCACTTTTATCAAGCACTTATCATTTGGATGTCCACTGGCAGATGGACATGGCCTTTGTTTCTGAGGTTTTGCGAGCTCTGGTGTCTTCTTCCCACCCAGAGGAATCGTAGCTTTGGTACATCCAACTTTTCTGAACTGATCTAGCAAGGATGATTTGGAAGATGATATTTTACTTACCAGATAATGTCATTTCCTTGAATCCTGCTAGTCCAGTCCAGACCCCTTCTTGGAACTGTATTTGCTTTGTTCTTCTGCTGCATTACCCTTGGTTCCGCTATGATTTTTATACTTTGCTCTGCAGGTTCATCCTCTAGTGACAGCCTTCTATTTCTGATTTCCTGTATATAGTTTGCTGCTGTTGATTACTCACTATTGCCCACATTGAGGTTGCCATGTTCTCCCATTTGCTTTGGGGCTGATACTGAAGACACCTCTGGGAGTGATGTCATTGAAACCTGGGCTTTTCATTGTTTTTTTTTGTCTCCAATCTGCTGGTAGAGGAACATAGCCCATTTGCCTGGACTGGACTGGTCTAGCAGGACTCAAGGAAAGGACATTATCTGGTAAGTAAAATGTCACCTTTTAGTTGTTCTTCCCTAAGTGCATAACTTTGCACTTGTCCACATTAAATTTAATCTGCCATTTGGACATCTAGTCTCTTACAATTTTTCAAAATCCTCTTGCATTTTAACAACTTTGAATAATTTTGTGTCATCTGCAAATGTTATCACCTCACTCGTTATTCCCCTTTCCAGGTCATTTATGAATATGTTAAAAAGCAGCATGCTCAGCACAGATCCCTGGGGTACTCCATTATTCACCTTTCTCCATTGAGAAAACTGGACATTTAACCCTACTCCCTGTTTTCTGTCTTTTAAGCAGTTCCTAATCCACAACAGTACACTGCCTTCTATTTCATGACTTTTTAATTTCCTCAAGACTCTCTTGAGGGAGCTTGTCAAAGGCTTTTTGAAAAGCCAGATACATTATTACAACTGACTCACCTTTTTTACCTGTTTATTCACACCTTCAAAAAAATATAGTAGATTACTGAAACAAGGCTTATTTTGGCTAAATCCATGTTGGCTTTGTCCCATTAAATCTTGACTATCTATATCTATATGTTCAGCAATTTTGTTCTTTATAATGGTTTCTACCATTTTCCCTGGTACTGACGTCAGGCTCACTGGCCTGTAGTTTCCGGATCATCCCTGAAACTCTTTTTAAAAATTGACGTTATGTTGGCTGAAAGAAAGCTTGATTGTACCAGGCTGGATACACGGTCAGGCCCTGTGTATAACATTATATTACTATAAGCCCTAAGAAAGAGTTAATATCATTTGTAGCTCCTTATTTAATACCATCCTTGAAAACTCTGTAGAAGAAACTGGGTGAAAGGTTTTACATAACATAAACATTAGTCTTGTTATTAGAAAGATAAGTAAAAGGCAAGTTGTTTACCCAGCTTCTCAGTCTCTTAGTCTATGGTCAGAGATATCAAACTGTCAGTGTTAGGATTAATTAGAATTAAGGCCTACATAGTCATGTCTGAGAATATATGTATGTCTTTTCATGATTTTCTATGACGTGCATGCCTATAGAAAAGTATGTTATGAATATATGTGACACTAGACGTAGAATAGAATATGTATATTATGAATATACGTGATGTGAGACGTAGAATAATAAAGTGAAATTATGCTGTGTAATGGAATCTTTACCTATAAATAAAGTGGCCTAAAGCTATGATATCAGAGTAAACATAGGCAAAGGCCTAGCTTGCTCTCCCAAAGCTTTGGTGGATTTTATGATACAAGTGTGTTGTGTATTATTTACAGATTTGTATATTATTCAAAGAATTGTGATCAATTAACCTTCTCCTTGTTTTGTGTGCGGATTTCTGTAACCCAAGAGCCCTGCCTGTTTGCAGGTGAGGGGGGGGGGGTGCAGAGTACTCTTTCAGTTGGTGCCGTACCGGATAGATCTCTGCATTCAAGGCAAGGGCAGAAGGTGCCTGAAGATTTGTGAGTATTATGAAAATTACCAGTGATGGGTAATCTGTTAAGTAGACAGGCTCCGTCTCAGATGCGTGAGTGGCATGACAGAGCTAGGGCTTTAGTGTTTAAGAAAGATAGCCCTTCTTATTGTATGCTTCTATTGTATGTATGAGAAGCATGGTGATGTAGCCATCGATTCCGTAGCACATAGGGATTCAGTGACAAAAGGTAATGTGACTTTGCTGTTTCCTTGGGAGGAAACTTTCTCTGTAGATAAGGTCCATTGCCTGAGATATAAGTTAGCAGTTGAAGGTAAACCGTGCAAATGTGCTTACATGGTGGGAACGGGTGGTACATGATGCAAAACATTGGAATGTTTATGTTTTGAAACAAAAGATGTTTGTGTTAAGAAATGTAATTAATGGCCAGCTGAGCAAGTGCGGGTCACTTGTGTAGCAGAACTAAGAGAAAAAGAAAATGCTTAAAGAGCAACAGCAGTTAGGGGAAGTAGTATTGTGTATTTTGGATATTTGGAATGTCTTCCAGCTCAAAGAATTGAGAGCACGTTTGAACCAAGAAACGGAAAGTGTTGTACTTGTAATAAGAATTTTAAGAATGACAATAGGTCATAGTGTTTCTGTTGCAAAAGAATTAAGTGTTTTTGATGAACTTATTGATAAAATTGAGAGAGATTTAGACATTATGAAACTTACAAAGAGGAGTGTGATCAATTATATTATGATCTAGGCTCTATTCAGGATGTTCTACACCAGCAACATGATTTATGTTCTGCCGCTGTTAAACTGAAGCAGCTGTGGGAAATGATATTGTGACTACTTAAAGAAGTGTTTGATTTGGCTAAAACCTTTCCTAACTACAGGGATAATCCTGGTAGATTTGTGTCTTTATGGTCTCAAATAATTAACAGTTATAATCCTACTTGGGCAGATCTAGATAATTTGCTCAGATCTTTTTTTTTTAATCCTGCTGATTT
Source organism: Ichthyophis bannanicus (assembly GCA_033557465.1). Classification (NCBI taxonomy): domain Eukaryota; kingdom Metazoa; phylum Chordata; class Amphibia; order Gymnophiona; family Ichthyophiidae; genus Ichthyophis; species Ichthyophis bannanicus. The sequence goes on along the minus strand of CM066032.1, from coordinate 673,521,915 downwards.
TCATAGGGTTACTCATCCAATAAGGGACGACAACTGGCAATGGCCACTGACAGACCCTGTAACAGATTTTCAAGAAAAAAACACAAAGAGATAATTTTGTTTTATGTAGAGAAAAATTGTTAGAATCCCTAATGGTATTATGTAAACCTGTAAAGGATTGGTCGAGATTAACATCTCTAAGGCGGATAGGGGTGAAAAAGTTACAGATTTTCACACTAGGTGTATGCTAGCTTTTAAAGATTATTCTGGTGAGGCAGAAGACACACCTTCAGGATTTACTAATATTTTTGTAAATGGATTGATTCCAAGAATAAAAGAAATTTTAGAAACTTCAATAATAGATTGGCCAGCTAGAACAGCCGATGCAATTTTGGAAGGGGCTCGATACAGTGAGTTGAAGTTCCTCAAGGAACAACAGGAACAACAAACCAGATTAGATGTAAAAAAAAGCGAAGTTGCTTAATTTGCAGATTGCTTCCATGCAAACTCCCATGGGAAGGGGGAGGGGTAGATTCAGAGCTAGAGGAGGTTATGTGAATTCTCAGTGAGGGCGTGGACAGTCCAGAGAGCTGCGTACTTGTTACACTTGTGGAGAGGCTGGACATTTGCAGCGAGACTGTCCCTGGAATCGGAATCCTGATGGCCAGAGAGCTGATTTCCCTCCTCCCCCTCCAGTACAAGCTGAATTCACTCCAGTATATCAGTGCTTCTCTAACCCAGAAGATTGTGGAGGTGATACATGGGATGCATGACTATTCCTGAATTTGACTGTAACTCCTCAGGGTGAGTTAGAAGCTAAACTGGGGGGCTCTAATTTGAAATTTGTTATTGATACTGGAGCTATAACATCAGCATTGCGTTTACAGGATTTGCCTGCCATCTATCATACTCAATTAGCACAAGCACCGATAGTACATTGTGAAGGCATTGAGGGAAAGATAATTCCTCATCGTAGACTTGAATATTTACTTTTACAGATTGGAGAGATTGTATATCCAACTACATTTCTTGTGGGAGACACTTTGCCAGTGAATCTTCTAGGTCGGGATTTTTTGGTGTCACATCATGCTACTCTATCCTGGATGGGTGGCAAGTTCTCTTTCCAGCTGTACCCTCTCTCCGAAGTGCCGTCCCCTGCAGATGCCAGTGTTGTTCATCCGGCGCTTGAAGACCTTCCTTCTACTTTGTGGGCAGTGCCCGGATCTAATGTCGGGTGCCTTTCTATTCCTCCTGTGAAAATCACCGTGAAACCTGGAGTTCAGCTTCCTAGACTCAAGCAATATCCATTGCCAGCAGCTGCCATTGAAGGAATTCGTCCTGTGATTGCGGATCTCCAGAAACAAGGTGTCATTTATCCTACAACCTCACCATGCAATACTCCAATCCTTCCTGTGCTAAAGGCTGACAGTAAGACTTATAGATTTGTACAAGACCTGCGAGCAGTAAATAATGTGATTTTGCCAATTTTTCCCTTGGTACCTAATCCACATGATATCTGGACGCAGATACCTTCAGGGACTACCTGGTTTTCTGTTGTGGATTTAAGTTCTGCTTATTTTTCAGTGAAAATTAGCAAAGACAGCCAATTTTTATTTGCCTTCTATTTTGACAATAAGCAATATACCTGGACCACTTTGTGTCAGGGGTACACTGATAGTCCTGCATACTTCTCACAGGCCCTAAGAACTGCATTATTGGATGTAAAGCTCGACCATTCCTCTTTAGTACAATATGTAGATGACTTGCTTCTCTGTTCACCAAATTATGAAAGTTGTTTGTCAGATTCCTTGTCTTTATTAGCTCATATTGCTGAATTAGGTTTGAAGGTTAATTTGTCTAAGCTGCAGTTTGTATCTCAAAATGTTACTTTCTTGGGTGTTGTAAGATTTGGTCAGGTTACTTTCCTGTAGGTTCTGGGTTCATTTCACTTCACAGAGGCAGTGGGGCTTGTAATAAAACAACCAAACAGGTGTGGCTTGGAGAAAGGTTTTTTATGTAGAAATAGGCTTAATACATAGGTATTGAACAGAGGTATATAGTGATTGTTACAGAGCTGTTTCAGTGTGCATCAATGAATCTGTGTGTGCATGTGCATGTGTGAAGTGTGAGAGAGAGATAGGCCAGAACATGTGTTTAGAGCCTCATGGCAAGGGAGAGAGAGAGAGAGAGAGAGAGAGGGGGAAGGGGGAAGGGGGAAGGGAATTGATTATCAGAGCCTCCTGTTCTTCATGTCCGATGAATGGTGGAAGAGAGAGAGAGAGAGGAAGTGTTTCTGTCCTTTATAGTGAATTGAATCCTCTCCAGCCCTTCCCCTTGAGGTCTGCTAGCCACTCCCTTTAAGATCTGCCATTCTTGATTTAGCAAGGAGGGGCTTCAGACAGGCCTTGGAGACTGAAATCACCAGGGGGTCAGAGTTAATCTCATCTTGTAAACTGTCCTATTACCTTTGGAGACTGAAGTCACCAGAGTCCACAGCTACATGGAATCCAGGGTCTGGGGAAAAAGCCATGACTCCTATGTCATGTATGCTGACATCTCCCACACCTTTTTTATTTTTATTTATTATTTGAGCCTGGAAATGGTGGAAGCAAGCCTGTGGTACCTGTCCCAGCTGCCATTACATGATAGTAGGCAGCTTGTCTAATACCTCCTGTATTAAATACCTTGCTATGTCCAGCAAGTCCCCTGTCCTGCACAGTACTGTCTCTAGTACCGTCTCTAGTGTTCTAGAGATAAACAAGTCTCCTTATGAGTCCAAACTTCGTGTCTTAGGTAGAGCAGCCACTACTGGGGGGGGGGGGGGGGAACCCAATATGCTACCTCCGTGCCCGTCTTAGAGAGAGTGAACAGTGCATAAGGTCTGCAGGAATTTGTGAGGAGGCTAAAGCAAAAAGGTACCAGGATGCTATGAGTGAGGATAGGAAGCAATACTAGACTGCAGCTGACTCTGGTATTCAGTGTAATAGGAAATGCCAAATTAGCCAAATTAGCAGGCCAAATTAGCCTGGGTGTAGGGGTGGATGCTGGAGAAGTTCAGTGTAACTACCTTAAAATGTTTTGTTTCTGTATGACATGTGCTGCAAGGATATGTACATTTGTTTCATTTTACAACACAGGAAAATTATGATAATGCATAGAAATATTTGTACAGCAGTTAAAATAATAATAGGGTGAATGAAAACATTAAAGACCTGATCAGCAGTAGGTGAGTAACCAAATAACAATTCCCACACAGACACATGAGCATCTTGTAGCAAGTGTCCAACAATTTGTTGAATGTGTCCATTCTCATAAGCAATGGTGTGATTCACTTCAGTGGATGTTGTTTTAAGGTGATCAATATAGGCATGGAGTTCTGTAAAGTTGAGCAGTTTATGTAGTGTCTCTTCTCCCATGCCAAGTGGTAAGGGATGCACAGCATATGAGATAAAGTCTGGAATGTCCATAGAGTCATTGGTAACCAGCGGTGTGGAATAAGTTGTCCCATTAATGGTGAGGGAGACCAGTGGTGTATAACTGCACCATGTATTGTTTGGTAAATAGTTTGAACTGTACAACAAAGTGTTCTTGGGAAGGCGAATGTCATGCATTCTGGAAGCAATAAACAAGATACGTCCAAAAGGAATGAAGTCTCAGTGATGTGCTGTTGATCACTCACAACCCATGTATAAGTTATTTTCCAGGTACCTTTGTCCTGACAGGAAATATTGTACAAAATCAAAGCAGGAGGACCTAGAAAGTAATGTTCTGGGCGTGCCCTCAATTCTTGTGTCCTTTCTAGAGAAGTGGAAACTGGTGGCTCCCACTGTACGTGAGTGATGTTTAATGAACAGAACACTGGCTTGTCGTGTACTGAACAGAAACTCAGGATGACCAGATCCTTTCCTTCCGGGAAAGGTGGGGGTATTTCTTGGTAGCGATACACTCCACCTGTGGAGTTAGCCCAGCCAATCGTGCATATTCGGATGATAGTTCCTGTAATGAGACTTGAGTAGAAGAGAGCAGATACAAGAACAACAGGAAACCGAGACATAATAAAAGCTAACTTGTTTCACTCTACTAGGGAGTAAACTAATGCTCCCCACTTATACTATGTAACAACAAAACAAAACAAAAAAATAATAATTTTTACTACTTATTTACATAACTATTAAACACATGTCAACTATACAGCAGAAGTAAATAGTTACCGTCCTCAAGCGACTTTTGTTCAGAAAGCAGCTGTCCGTGCTGTCTTCATAAAGCAGCTGTCCGTGCTGTCTTCAGGTGGTATCTGAAAACAAAGACTGATAAAACACATTTTACCCATATGGTTTTAACTGGGTGATGTGTTTCCAGTACTGCTGGTTGTCAGGCATTAGGATCTGGTATAGGCTTGGGCCTAAGGTATCTGTAACTAAGTATGGTCCCTCCCACTGTGCAGTTCCAAAGGGGAGGTTTGGTTTAGGTCTCATCTCTGCAAGACACTAGTGACAGGGCTTCCTTCATGTATTCATGAAATATTGATGGGGAATCCTTATATCCCTGTGGAAGCACAGTCCATGCATATTGTTTATTCAGCCACTGAAAGGCTGTTTTGTACTGGCACTCAAGGGTCAGGGGCAGACTCCAAAACCCATTGGATATGTCTAAAACAGAGAAAAATTTAAATTTGGGGTTCAGTTTAGAGATCATTTCAGGGTATGAGGCTACCACGTGCACTACAGATTTTGAAACTTGATTCAGGGCACGGGAGTCCATAGTGAGCCTGAAGGAACCCCCCAGTTTAACTATCGGCCAGGCTGGTGAATTACATGTGGAAGAAATAGGTCTAATCAGACCCCTCTCCTCCAGTATCTTCACAATTTTAGTCACTGGTTCTATAGTCTGATGAGGTACTGGGTATTGCTTCTGTGGTGGAGGATCCTCACCTTCCAACAGTATTTCTGTGTGCATTTTCCCACAATCTAACTTGTCTTGAGCCCAGACTGGAATATCAGCCACTTCTGAGGGAATTACACACAGATCATACTGCTGAGCTGCCTTGGTGCACTGAGTTGCTAACTGCATGGGAATGACTTCATGCACTAAAGTTTTAGAAGCACTTGAAGTTCCTGAATACTGCCACAATTTAAGATTAGCCATATCGGCGATCGGGGCCACGGAGGACTCTAAAGCCGACATCGGGGCTGTGAGCAGGAGCTCTGCTTCATCTCCTTCACCTGCCAATCACATCAAGGCAGCAACGATGTTAAAAGCCGCCATTCCAACGGCGATCGGGGCCACGGAGGACTCTAAAGCCGACATCGGGGCTGTGAGCAGGAGCTCTGCTTCATCTCCTTCACCTGCCAATCACATCAAGGCAGCAACGATGTTAAAAGCCGCCATTCCAACGGCGATCGGGGCCATGGAGGACTCTAAAGCCGACATCGGGGCTGTGAGCAGGAGCTCTGCTTCATCTCCTTCACCTGCCAATCACATCAAGGCAGCAACGATGTTAAAAGCCGCCATTCCAACGGCGATCGGGGCCACGGAGGACTCTAAAGCCGACATCGGGGCTGTGAGCAGGAGCTCTGCTTCATCTCCTTCACCTGCCAATCACATCAAGGCAGCAACGATGTTAAAAGCCGCCATTCCAACGGCGATCGGGGCCACGGAGGACTCTAAAGCCGACATCGGGGCTGTGAGCAGGAGCTCTGCTTCATCTCCTTCACCTGCCAATCACATCAAGGCAGCAACGATTTTAAAAGCCGCCATTCCAACGGCGCGCCCGTGCCTTGCGGGCCCGCGCCTAAGGACCACGCCAAAGGGCCCTTTGGCGTGGCCCTTAGGCGTAGGACCGTGGGGTACCAGGGTAACGGCTGATCTATGTTGGTTATGTTTGTTGCCTTGTTCTGTGTAGTTAATTGTAATGTAAGGTATTTACTGTATGTCCCTATGTATGTGTCTATGCTCTGATGCTTGTCTCCTTACCTGTTTGTGTAATATGTGCTGTATTAACCACTTTGATTTAAGGAAAAGGTGGGATACAAAACTTATTATATAAATAAATGCCATGTATGTACTGTAATGTACTCCTTGTGTTATGTAATCCCATTTACTACTGCTCTGATGTAACGGAGTGGTATGTTTCCCTCACCTTTATACAACCTGGTATTGTAATGTATTGTATTGTACTGTGACCGCTTTGATTGAAAGAAAAAGCGGGATATAAAACCTGTTTAAATAAAATAAATAAATAAATATCCACCACCAAATTTAACTGGTTGAGAACATCAATTCCAATTATTTCTTTTGGTGTGTTCACTATAGTGGAGGCAGTGGTTTCTAACATTTCCTTGTTTTGTTCACAGTGCACTGTGCACTGTGCACCCCATTTAACTGGGATAGCCACACATTTGGAAGCTGTGTCATTAATTCCTTGAATTTCATAAATTTCCATATTTTTCTGATCTGCAGTGGGAGAAGCTCTGTTAGTAAAACTAATTCCAGCCCCTGTGTCAATCAAAGCTAATTTATCCTGACCCCCTATTCTGCTGATAACATTGGGGCGTGCACAAGAGTCCAGTATCAAGGGTGTTACAAGCCTTAAATTGTGTCCTGGGCCTGTATCCATTTCATCATCCAGAGGCTCTGGAATTGAGTCCTCTGCTGAGATAAAGGAGGCAGGCTGGGCTATGAAGGCTTGAGACATTTTGATATCTGAACTCAAGAGGTCAGGACACCCCTATGCACTAGCCTTGTGTTTATCCTGAGCTGCTTGTAAATCCTGTTTTAATTTATCTAGTTCTATCTGCAGTATATGTTTGTCTTGTTCCCATTTAGTTTTCTCCTTTTCTAGCCCATCTCTCTGTGCTTTGAGCTCCTGAAAAGGAATGTAACCTGAGGAGTTTCTAAAAGTACCTCTGCCATGTGCTCTCCAAGGTGTGTGTCCTCTGTCTGTGTTTCTTGTGTACTGAGAGGATTCCTTGGCTTGCCACTTCCGTGCTTCTGATACTGTAATGACCTGCGAGGGCTGGGTCTTCCAAACAGACCCAATTCTGAGCATTAAAGTATCAAAAGGGGTTGCTTCAGGGTCTTCAGAAAATAACAAAAGGTGTTTTGTAATCTCAGGGGATAGCAATTCTAATAAAAATTCCTTATGCATGCTCTCCCCATAATCTTCTGCCTTGGGCCAGGACTCCTGCTCATTAAGAACTGCTTTTAAAATCCAGGCTCTATATGCAAACTGTTCCAGTGTATCATTTGGTAAAGGTGAAATAATTTTAAATACTTGCATTGGGGAACAGTGAAATAGTTTCTCAGTACCCCTTTTAACCAACTGGTATGGGTGAGTGAGAGAGCCAACTCTATAATAGTGTGGTCCCAGAGCCAAATGCATAAGTCTATCAAAGTCTGATTGTTTTCTTCTGTATTTCCCTAGACCCCAGTGAATCAGAATATCAATCGCCCATTTAACCCACTGATTTACATTAAGAGGCATAGTGCCAATTTTCTCAACTATTTTTTCTATATCTCTATCTTTTAAAATTTCCTGCCACATTACTTTAACTTGTACTTTGAGTTCAGTACTGGGTGCCATGTCTAAGTCATCTGAATTATCCTCCTGACAGAGATCCTGATTCTTGCTGGGTTCTGGCTGAGATAAACTATCATGAATTTCTTCATGTGATTCATCTGTATTCTTCCCATTTCTAAGTTGAACTATGCATACTTTAGTATTCTTTTGTTTGTCAGTAGCTTGTATGCATTGCTCATAAGGTGTGTCATAGGCATAAGGGGATGTGGGTGTTGGCTTTTGTCTTACAGAGGCCAATTGATCCTTAACGTGCCTCAATTCAAGTTTAAGTGCTTCTAATTGCTCACTAACAGTTATAAAAGAATTTGTGGCTTGTATCACTTGAGTTCTTTGTATAGAGATGCAAATTTGTGCCTCCCTCCTCAAGGTCTTTGGTCAATTGGGTACACTGAGAAGTCAGTTCAGTATTGTCCTTTTTCATGCTAATGAGCCCCCTGCACATGCCTTGGATAAAAAGGCATTTTCTTTTATTTGTTTTCTTTTTGAATTCTTGATCATGGTTTAACATTTGTCTTTGAATATTATACCATGATGACTCAGGGAATTCACCTTCAAAGGGACCCCCTTTCCTCTTACAGTATGAAATTAAAATTTCTTTAAGTTCTTTAAAATCAAAGGCTTCCATATTTGATACTGCAGAAAGGCTGTAGTTGGACTATCTCAAATGTGTAACCTTAGAAGGAGGAATGCTCACTTTTCTGAAGAAGTGAGACTTAGAATTATAGTTGGAATGGTATAAATTTTATGGGTGTTCAGTAAAGAGTACTGGCATAAAGACCACACCTTAAAATTATACCTGAATAAAAAGTGCTTATCACCTTTTTAACAGGGTGTAAGTTTAGGGTGAAGTTATAGTAAGAAGGGTGTTAGGAGATTAACAGAATTGTTGTATCAATTGCAGCCAGCTTTAAGCCTGCTCTCACTAAGATAGTTACTGACAGGAGACAGAGAAATAAAAGTTAAAAGGGACAGGAGGTAATAGCTTTATCAGGAAAGATGTATATTGTATTCAATGAGGGACTGTTTACCTGTGTACCACTTCCAAACTAAATCTGGACTATCTCTCTGTCTTTTCTTAGCAGCTCAAATAATATAGCAAGCCTATACATCAAAATAAGACAATTGCAAGCCACTCTGTGTGATGTCTTTAAAATTCTAGATGCTTACAGAGCCTTTTGACAATAAAAATCTCACCTTGTCTAACCCACCAAACAAATTTATCACTGGAACTGTTCACTAAATAGTGTCTAAGTGTCATCCAGTCTGTCAATTGTAAATGGTCACAAGGACTTTTGATTCTGTCTGAAATCTACTTAATGTATTATACAAAATTATTACTTACCCAACTGGAGGTCTGCTGTGAAATCCGAGAGACGAGCCCCCATAAAGATGTAAGATTTGGTCAGGTTACTTTCCTGTAGGTTCTGGGTTCATTTCACTTCACAGAGGCAGTGGGGCTTGTAATAAAACAACCAAACAGGTGTGGCTTGGAGAAAGGTTTTTTTATGTAGAAATAGGCTTAATACATAGGTATTGAACAGAGGTATATAGTGATTGTTACAGAGCTGTTTCAGTGTGCATCAATGAATCTGTGTGTGCATGTGCATGTGTGAAGTGTGAGAGAGAGATAGGCCAGAACATGTGTTTAGAGCCTCATGGCAAGGGAGAGAGAGAGAGCGGGGGAGGGGTGAAGGGAATTGATTATCAGAGCCTCCTGTTCTTCATGTCTGATGAATGGTGGAAGAGAGAGAGAGAGAGGAAGTGTTTCTGTCCTTTATAGTGAATTGAATCCTCTCCAGCCCTTCCCCTTGAGGTCTTCTAGCCACTCCCTTTAAGGTCTGCCATTCTTGATTTAGCAAGGAGGGGCTTCAGACAGGCCTTGGAAACTGAAATCACCAGGGGGTCAGAGTTAATCTCATCTTGTAAACTGTCCTATTACCTTTGGAGACTGAAGTCACCAGAGTCCACAGCTGCATGGAATCCAGGGTCTGGGGAAAAAGCCATGACTCCTATGTCATGTATGCTGACATCTCATGTATGCTGACAGGTGTTGCCCTAACACTCTCTGGTCGTGCAATTACCTCTGCTAGATTGAAACCTATTTTGTCATTGTCTTTTCCAGCAACACCAGTGTTAATGCGCAAGTTTTTGAGTTTATTAATTTTCTGTAAATAATAGCTAGCGAATTTCTCAAGATCTTACTGCTCCGCTTTATGCTCTCATCTTGGAAAGAAGGATCTGAAGGCCTCATTGTACCCACATTATCACAGTGGGAGGTTTGTTTTAAATGTAAAAATTGCACTGGGAAATGTGCCATGTTTATTGTATATGATTATTCTTTACCATTCAAATTGTATGTGGCTATTTCTGATTCCTCTGCTACCTGTGTGCTTTTACAAGCTTTCCCAACTGGTTGCAAGCCGGTAGGCTATTTCTCAAGGCGATTTGATGCAGTGACTTTGGGACTCCCACTATGTCTATGTAGTTTAGTAGCAGTGGCTTTTGCAATTGAAACTTACTGATTTTCTGGTTCTACAGCACCCTTTTTGTTCCATCTAACCAAGACTCAGCCTTTGTCCTCCACACGTTTTATTGACTTTGGAATTAGTCATTTCTCCGCTTCATGTTTCAGTATGTACTACATCAATATGTAACCCTTCAACACCTGTGGAGGAGGATGGGTCTCATGATTGTTTCCAAACTATTTTGACATTTTCTCTACAAGATGGGCAATGCAGTCACAACAGTTAATGATGTAGTGGAAACAGCTTCTTTGCCGTTTGCCAGTGCACAGTTAGCTGAAGTGTTTGCATTGACACGTGCACTTGAACTTTCTAGGTGTTTGCGTTGACACGTGCACTTGAACTTTCCAGGTATCTTTTGGCAAATGTTTATACAGATAGTGCCTATGCGTTAAGCATTTTATGAGATTTTGGCAATATTTGGCAGCAACGAGGGTTTTTGACTTCTGCTAATAAACCAATTAAACATGCTGCATACATTCACTGTTTGTTACAGGCTGTCCTCTTGCCAGCACAAGTTGCAGTTTTGAAATGCAAAGGACATTCTTCTGCTGAAGATTTTGTGTCAAAGGGCAACCATTTTGCAGACCACGAAGCATGGCGAGCTGTTCTTCAAGCATCGGTGTCCCCGACAGTGCTGTATTTAACACCATCTAATATGACTTTGTTTTCCCTTTCATCTTTCTTGCAGCAATAGCAAGATACTTCCTTTGAAACCTAGACTCTGACTTTGTGGGGTGCACCTGTGATGCTCAGGGCTGCTGGAAAGAGCATCATCTGCTTATTTGTCCTGCCAGTCTTTTATTTCTACTTGCCCTGTTCCTGCATCATAAGCTTTACCGCTGTGGCTATGAATTATGTCTTTTTGGTTCTCCGGTATCACCTGAACTTCTGTTATTTTTTCTTTGGCACAGCTTGTCTGCACTGTTTCAAGACTGGCACTGTAGGGTCAGCTTAGGGTCAGTTATTAAGATTTCTACCTTCCGAACTCTTTTTGATTTTGCAGCCTGTTTTGCAGATCTGCCCTGTGCCAGAGGAGGGAGGTGGTATTTGTCTGGTGGTCACTTGTCTATTTTCCGGATGGGTAGAAGTTTATCCCACTACCGTTATGACTGCTGGGGGTGTCATCAGATTACTGATCACTCAGTTTATTCCTGTTTGTTCTTTCTTCTTGTCTGGGTCCAGCCTTTGTTGTGAGTGTCTGGGAGGATATTGAAAATTTGGTTTGGTATTAAGAGACAACTGCACACTCCTTATCATTCGCGAAGCTCTGGCCAAGTGGAACGGATGACTAGGACACTCAAAGGTCACTTACGCACTCTGACACAGGATTGGGCTACAGATTGGACAGAAGCCCTTCCCTTTGCCCTTATGGCAGTGTGTAATTCCCCCAGCCTGACACCATATGAAATAGTTACTGGACGTCCAGCTACTTCTCCACATGATTTGGCAGTTATCCCAGATCCCCAATTGTTGCGCAGCGATATTTTGACTTATTGCTCACGGTTGCACTCAGTCCTGTCTGTTTCCCCTTTATTGCAAGTGAATCCTCAACGAGATGACAGAATAATCATATCCAGAATCATCAGAATCATTATATCCAGAAGTGAAGTCACCAGATTGGGTCCTGATTAAGAATTTGCATCCAAAGACACTTCTGGCTCCCAAGTTTCTAGGTCCATTTCGTGTGCTCCTGGTGGGATACTCGGCTTGTAAAGTGGAAGGACATTCTCGTTGGATACACCTTACACAGTGTAAAAAGGCTCCTTCACAGATTCCAGACGGCGGCTCCCTTCATCAGTGAATCAAGAAAATACAACACAGAGACTTATTGAACATTACATTAATATTACAGAAAAGATCATCAGGATTTACATGCTTTTTGAATGAACTACTTATGCAAAAACCTTTTGTCCAGCATTTATACTACTGATTAGGTGGATAAAGGTGGTTTGATTTAGTATTTTACTAATATATAAGCAATGACCTTTGGGTACTTAACCTCTACTTCATGACATAATTGAGAATTAAGGGGTAGTTATAGCTATATATATATATCTTCATCATCTTAAGAAGAGTAGGTGTATTTTTATTTTGTCTTAGAACATTTATTTTTGGAGTAATTATAGTTTCAGATGTTTAGAGGTTTGCTAAGAATGTTTCCGTATTTGGTCTTAGTTGTGCTATGGCATATTATTGTTAATGAAGCAGTACTGCATTTAGAATCTTGGGAAAGTTGGGAATATCCAAATATTTTTGAGTCACATTTGTAGAGATGGACAGATAAAGGGATACCAGAATCCCCAATATGTAATTGAAGATGGATGAATTTCTTGATACAAAATGTGTTTAGAAGTTTGACTTCTCACCTACTTCCTTTTAAATAGAATAGGATGTCATGGTCATGGGTTCTGTGTAACTGTCTTTAAATTAGATGGAACAATGTTAACACAAGCATAAAGGCTATGACCTGTGCAACCATAGTTCATTATACAGTCACTGCTGACAAAACATAATTTTTGCAGCTTTTGCAATTATAAATTTCATCTAATATACTGTAATCAGATCTTACTCTGTAAAAAGAACTTTGGCGACACCTTGTGTTATTTCGTGGTTATAATAAATGACCGTTACTTCCTCTTTTTCTCTAATAAAAAGGAGCTTTTAGGAGGAGAACTTTGAATTCAATAAGCCTGGAATTATGCCTGTTCATAGTCCGCTTATTGTCTTCCCTCTGAGCTCAAAGAAAATAGCACTTTGTGTGTGTGTGATTGTGTTCTGTATTACTCTCTGCCTGTCTCTCACTACTGATGGACCAGAGACCTAAAGAGCCGTGGTATTGTGGTCAGATCACGGAGTTTTCTTCAGTTTGTGCCGTGACTCGGATCTCTGTGTTCCTTCAGCAGTTGGAAACAGTAGACAAGTCTCAAGGACACAGGCAGTGGTTGTGAGTGAGTATACTAAAGTATTGACAGATATCTGTGTGTATATTGTGATTATAATGTAAAGTCGGTAAGGTTAATTAGAGATCTCAGTTAGATAAGTGGAGCGAGAAGGCTCGTGATATAGGGCAGAGAAAAGGAAGCCCTAATTGTGAAATGAGGCGCAAGTTTTGGTGAAGCGCCCTTATGTTAATATTCGATGACTGCCAGTAACCACAGTTTGCCGTTCCCCTTGGAACATTTCAGTGGGACAAATTGAGTTGATTACAGTATGAAATATGATTAGATTTAAGCAAATTTCATACCAGTCATGAATGGTTTTGTGGCAGTTTAAGGCTGAAAAGTGCAGCAAGCCACTGACTCTGTGTTTTGAAAAATTTAAAAATCAAGTGTTTAGGATGGATAGTGTAAATATAAAAGAAACGGAAGCTTACAGGGAAAAACTTAAGTCATTGTTTTATGAAAAAATAGAAGTTTTGAAGGACTAATTTTCATGTCATAATTGTAGTGTGAAGTTTGTTTCCTCTAATTTCGTGGTTAGGGAATTGTTCTGTGCATTGTAAATTTTGATATTTATTGCAGTAATAATGTAGAGATTTCCGGCACAAATAACAGTTTGGCATGACTGCAATATTAGCAGGAAAGAAAGTCTTGAGCAACTGTGGTAAGCTTTTCTTTGTTAGCCTTATTGGGGAAGTTAAAAAAAAACCTCCAAATGTGATTAACCATTTCTCTTACTTGTGTATGTATAGTAAATAAGTTTGTTTTTTAGGTCTGGATCTGAACTTATTTTGGGTTATGAGAATTTATTTACTGATTCCATTCTATGTGTAATAATGCAAATGCTGAAAAAATGATTGATGATATATTTTCCAACTTCTATTTCTAGTTATAATTGATGTGAATGAATGGGAAGATCTTCCATGCTTTGATATATTTAGATATTTGATAAAATTGTGTGATGTAATAAAGGTTTAAAAAATAGTTTTAAAGGTAAAAGAAGTTAGTAACTTAACTGGAAAAAATTGAATTGCTAGTCAAGTTAAGTCAAGCAAGTTTGTTTACTTAAAGGGAAAAAGTGAATGATACAATTACATTCAAACAAGTGAATTAAGTAATTAAAACAGTATGGCGAATATATGTATAATGTTGAAAGTTCAACTATAATAGTGTATGAGTAAATGTCTGAAGAAAAAATGCTGATATTCTCTTAGTTTCTTTTAAACTAATCTGCAGGAGTCGATTGGAGGAGTGATCTTAAATTCTCATGTCGTATATGTTTTAGTTATTATGGAAAGACCTCTGCAGAATTGATGTTGTTAATTGCAAGTGTGATCCAATATGCTTACCTCTTCTATTGCTGCTGTTTGTGTTTTTGCTCAGAAATTTCCCACTAGACTTAAGCCACTGGGTTATTTTTCAGACTTTTGTGACCCTGTTGTAGCAGGAATGCCTCCATGTTTTTAGTCTCTGGTAGCAGTAGTCCTTGCAATCCAAATTACTGATTTTCTAGTACTTTAACACGTCTCATTAAGTTTTGTGTCTTCTACACTTGGAAAAAAAACAGTTTTCTTCCAGCTCTTTTCTTGTTACTGTTTGACCTCACACTGTACTGATGGTTCTGCTTTGCACAATGAATAAGGAAAACTGATGCAATTATAAGAATTGATTCTGTGCAGTCGGCTGCTTTGCTATTTGCTAATGCTCAACTAGCTGGAGTGTTCGCTCTTCCTAGAGCGCTAGAGTTATCTGCTCACTTGATTAATACTGATTTTGCCTCAGTCTTCTTGCATGAGGAGCCCTATGTGCTGATATTCTACTACTATGCTGTTTTGTTCTGAAAAGAAGTGGTAATTAACAGTTTTAATTGGTTCAAATTTGGTGTTAAAAAGTTTTATAGTTGATGAATGTACACACCCTTATGTAAATGTTCCTTCCTTTGTGAGCTTAGATGTCTATGTGAATTAGAATGGAATGGAGAAGTAGTCTAATGACTAGAGTACTAGCACTCCTTGTGACCTTGGATAAGTCACTTAACCCTCATTGCCTTACAAAGAAAAATTTCAAGTTATCAATGTTCCTGTTAAATGTGCTGTACCAAGTTTTAGTTGCAATGTGAACTGCTGTGATTAGTGGGGAAAGTAGTATTAAAAAAATAACAAAAAAACCCAAAGAAGAGTGCAAAAATAGATAAACCTGGTCAGTTGGGTGTGGCTGGGAGGTTATATGCTGAGGTGAACAGATGGGATTTAAGTAGGGGCCTGAAATTGGTGTAGTTATCTTCCAGACGGAGTGGAGTGGGAAGAGAGTTCCACAGAGCTGGACCAAGGAAGAAAAAGGCAGAAGCTAGACTGTAAGTGTGCACGAGATGGTGGGGGGAAGTGAAGTTGATTAATGTGAAGAGAATGAAGACTACGTAGGGATATGGAAGTGGAGAAGACCAGTGAGGTACTGGGGTGTTTGTGTGTGCAGGATGTGGTGATAATGTTTAAAGTAATGTGAGTTGAATCATCACCTAAGATAAGACAGCCTTCCTAATAATTGTTGACAAACAATTGAAATGAGTTTAGATTATTTGTCATAAACTGCTAGTTATGTTTTAATGTTGTTACCCCTTGAATAAACCAGATTGACTATATCTTGTATATTGTTAAAGCTGGAGAATATATCACAAACATAATTAGTGATATGAAAATGTACAATTGTGTTCCTGACAGGAAAAAGCAATGTGTCTATCAGGCCACATGCTAACATTTGATTTGGCAAGTAGACAGAATAAGTTTAGGAATGTAGATGAAAATAATGAGTATGTTACAGACTAGCTATGTAATAGTTTAGTGCTAGCTATGGATGTATTGTAATTAACAATGAATAATATAATTCTGTTCAACAATTTAAGACTGTCATTAGGGATGAATAATTGTGCTTGTTTGCAATTGTATGGCATCAAGAGAGATGCTGTAGTGGAGAATTGGATTTTTACAAATTATATATTTTATGCACTGAATCTAATGGGCCGAAGAGGAAGAAAACTACTGTGAATGAAATGCTACTGAATATGGAGACTCCTGATAAAGATCAGTGATTCCAGCGGAACTACTCATGTATGCGCAGCAGTGAAGCCTGGGTGGATGGTCACTGAAAAAGATTGATCTAAGATGTGCATAGCACAGCCCATGGTGAGAAAGGATGCTGCTGACGAATCTGGAGTGATGACTGGTGTCATGATATGAGGGACTAATCTCTGAATTATTGCTAGATCTACGA
Organism: Ichthyophis bannanicus; assembly: GCA_033557465.1. Lineage (NCBI taxonomy): Eukaryota > Metazoa > Chordata > Amphibia > Gymnophiona > Ichthyophiidae > Ichthyophis > Ichthyophis bannanicus. Next base: position 673,505,626 of record CM066032.1, on the reverse strand, counting down.
GAAGCAGTTGGCCACTGCTGGATGAGGTAGTGCTTACAAGAATAATTGGTAAAGTCTTGCTCTCTGTTCACATTTTTATTGGGGCTAAGCAAAGGTAAACAATGTCACATGATTTTGTATAATGATTTCTTCCAATGAACAAGATGGAGCTCACCTATGGACCAGATGTGCCTAGGACTTTGAAAGAACATCTGCAAAATGAAGCCTATTGTAGAAGATTATTACGGAATTGGACATGTTTCAGCTACTGTTCTTTAGTAATGATTCTTTATAGAATCACAGGGAGGACTGTAGAGATGGACAGATAAAGGGATACCAGAATCCCCAATATGTAATTGAAGATGGATGAATTTCTTGATACAAAATGTGTTTAGAAGTTTGACTTCTCACCTACTTCCTTTTAAATAGAATAGGATGTCATGGTCATGGGTTCTGTGTAACTGTCTTTAAATTAGATGGAACAATGTTAACGCAAGCATAAAGGCTATGACCTGTGCAACCATAGTTCATTATACAGTCACTGCTGACAAAACATAATTTTTGCAGCTTTTGCAATTATAAATTTCATCTAATATACTGTAATCAGATCTTACTCTGTAAAAAGAACTTTGGCGACACCTTGTGTTATTTCGTGGTTATAATAAATGACCGTTACTTCCTCTTTTTCTCTAATAAAAAGGAGCTTTTAGGAGGAGAACTTTGAATTCAATAAGCCTGGAATTATGCCTGTTCATAGTCCGCTTATTGTCTTCCCTCTGAGCTCAAAGAAAATAGCACTTTGTGTGTGTGTGATTGTGTTCTGTATTACTCTCTGCCTGTCTCTCACTACTGATGGACCAGAGACCTAAAGAGCCGTGGTATTGTGGTCAGATCACGGAGTTTTCTTCAACATTTACACTCAGTTACAAAACATTTTAATTTGTCACGTTGTGCGGTCTGCCTTCCAACTGTGACAGCTACTCAACATGGGTTTTTACCACAAGTTAGGCCCAAAGCCTTTGAAGAGTTCCGTGCTACAGCTTTTAATCTAACTACTGTACGATGGTCTCATACAAACACAGAACCTACAGTAGTTAGTTCTATGCCTTTAAAGTCCCCTCCAATATGTTTTATGGCTCAAGGTACAGGGAAAAAGGTAGGGGACACCCCATGGAACGTTTGTAGAATAATAATGCTACATAATTCTTCCATCTGGTATAAGAAATCCCACGTATAGAAACCTTATATTTCCGTAGTACAATTAATGCAAGTTCAAGGGAATCAAGTGCATGATTATGACTTGTTACAGTATAATAGTTCTGGCTACCTTTTGAATGACTCAGTCCGAGACATACCTAACTGGAGTTGCCCCTTATTAGGATATTACCATCCCTGGGAACGTAATCTATCTGTAGGAATTAAGGAAATGAACATTACTCAGTGGGCTCTGAGTAATTGTACACAGAATCTAGTCTGTCCCCACAACTTGACAATTTGGGAAAATGGATTAGTGGCTTTAAAGGGAGACTATTTTGTGTGTGGTAATCTCGCATATACAGAACTTCCCAGAGGTTGGTCAGGTACTTGCTATGTTGCTCAGTTAGATACCCCGTGGCGGTTTTTACCTTACCAAAATGTTACTTTATTATCAACCTTGAATAATTCCTTAAGAAGAAAATGGATGTTTCCCCTCAGGATGAAGCCATAATAGCAGCACAACAGTTGGTAGACTCTACAAGTCCTTTAACTAAATCTCAGATAGATGCATTTACAGGTACTGTTTGGCTCTCATTTTGGAGCCATAGCACCCACTAGAGAATATGGTACCCCGATTATGTGATTACAGGCAGTTGTTGAACTTACAGCCCTGGATCTCACAGAGGCTATTATCGTGTTACAAGGTGCAGTAGACAAGGTGTCCACTTATGCAGCTCAGAATCGCATGATTTAGACTATCTCCTAGCGAAGGAAAATGGCATGTATGGATTATTTATTTATTTATCTATTTAATGTATTTATTTATTATTATTATTATTATTAATTATTGTTTGCTTGATGATGAAGGAAGATAGAGAAAGGCCTACTAGATAAGGTTAGGAATCGTACATTTGTATCAAGTAGTAGTTATGTAAGTTCTTTTTCTGATTTTTCTGATTCTGTTTCTTCTTTCCGGAGTTCATTATCTAGGCCCCTGCAAGGCATATTAGCTTCATTATTTGGTTTATTAGGGATTATTATTTTAGGAGCGTTAATTCTTTGTGTAATATCTGCTTGCTGTAAGAAATCAGTGGAGACACTGACCCCTAAAATGATGTTACAGGTTGACCCAGAAGCTAGCTACGTTCCATTTTTAATACCGATGTCTGAGTTTCCTTATCTGTGAAATGATTCTTTACAGAATCAGAGGAAGGACTGAAAGAAAGCTTGATTGTACCAGGCTGGATACACAGTCAGGCCCTGTGTATAACATTATATTACTATAAGCCCTAAGAAAGAGTTAATATCATTTGTAGCTCCTTTTTTAATACCATCCTTGAAAACTCTGTAGAAGAAACTGGGTGAAAGGTTTTACATAACATAAACATTAGTCTTGTTATTAGAAAGATAAGTAAAAGGCAAGTTGTTTACCCAGCTTCTCAGTCTCTGGTCAGAGATATCAAACTGTCAGTGTTAGGATTAATTAGAATTAAGGCCTACATAGTCATGTCTGAGAATATATGTATGTCTTTTCATGATTGTCTATGACGTGCATGCCTATAGAAAAGTATGTTATGAATATACGTGACACTAGACGTAGAATAGAATATGTATATTATGAATATACGTGATGTGAGACGTAGAATAATAAAGTGAAATTATGCTGTGTAATGGAATCTTTACCTATAAATAAAGTGGCCTAAAGCTATGATATCAGAGTAAACATAGGCAAAGGCCTAGCTTGCTCTCCCAAAGCTTTGGTGGATTTTATGATACAAGTGTGTTGTGTATTATTTACAGATTTGTATATTATTCAAAGAATTGTGATCAATTAACCTTCTCCTTGTTTTGTGTGCGGATTTCTGTAACCCAAGAGCCCTGCCTGTTTGCAGGTGAGGGGGGGGGGGGGTGCAGAGTACTCTTTCATTGGCCATTCTCCAACCTTCACGTACTACAGATGATTTTAATAATGGTTCACAGATTACTAATAGTAGGTCTTCAATCTCATTTTTTAGGTCTTTCAGCACCCTGGGATGTATAACATCCAGTCCAGGTGATTTCCTGTTCTTTAGTTTATTAAATTGTTCTAAATATCATTTTGGCATAAGTAACTTCCCTACATCTTATTTAGTAAAAACCAAAGCAACTAATTCATTCAGTCTCTCTGCTATGGCCTTGTCATCCCTTAGTGGCCCTTGTACCCCCCCATCATCTAATGGCTCAAATGATTTCCTCACTTTTGCTATTAATGCACTTGAAAAAGGTTTTTATTGTGAGCTTTTCCTTCCACAGCAAACTTCCTTTCACATTCTCTCTTTGCCTGTCTTGCATCTAACTTGTCAGTGCTTATGTTTCCTGTTTTCGTCATTTGGCTCCTTTTCCATTTTCTGAAAGATGCTTTTCTGGCTAAAACAGCCTCTCTGATCTCTCCTTTAAATCATGTTAGCAGTCTTTTGGCCTCATTCCACCTTTCTTAAAGTGTGGAATGCATATGATCTGGGCTTCCAAGTTAGTATTTTTATGTAATGCCCATGCTAGATGTAAACCTTTAACCTATGCAGCTGTTCCTCCTCCGGAAACAAGCAGGAAGTCAGTCCTCATATATGGGTGACATCGGCACCAATGGAGCCTTCGTGGGAGAATCTTCCCAGCTTTCAAAAAAAGCCTTTGGGAGATGCCACCATGCATGCGTGGTCCCCTTCCCGCCCAAGGGTGCCATCTTGCTCAGTCTCCTTTATTTCCCTTCAGCTGTCGTCTGTCTTTCCCCTGGAAAAAGTTGATTTTTTTCTTCTTGAGATCTTAACTCGTCTCCGGTATCTCCCAGGTACTCTTCCTGCCTACCGATCTTGGTGCCTCAGCATCGAGTTCAGTTCCTTTTTGTGTTTTTGTTCTTTTTTGGCGCTTTCGCGCCTCTTTTCGTGCTCGGAGCGTCTTCGACCTCGCAGGGGTTCTTTTTTCCCCTATGGTTACCAGTGGTTTCAAAAAGTGTGATCGGTGTGCTAAGCTCATGTCCTTAACTGACACACATGACTGCTGTCTCCGTTGCCTCGGGCCGGACCATGACCCGGTGACCTGCAGCTTATGCAAACGGATGTCTATAAAGGTCCTAAAGAGTCGCCAGCAGCAGCACAATGTTTTTCCCTGACTCCCCGATGCCTTTGAAGGCCAGGGCCTCGTCTGAGGCACCGACATCTCGGGAGGAGTTCTCCGAAACCGAGCACCATCCTGGGTCCTCAGAGAGGGGTCCCCCTTGAGGGAACACTGAAGGAAGAAGAAACCCTCAAAGGCGGTGTTCTTGGATGACTCCGATGGACAGGGTTCATCCTGGGCTTGGTCCCACAGCCCCAGGCGCCTGCCCGAGGCTTCGGAGAAGGAGCGTCTGGCAAAGGTCCCCCGGAAGAATCCGGTGGTGGACCGGCCTCAATCCTCGGAGGCTATCCTTGTTGAGGATTCCCCTTCGGGGGAGGCCGGCATCTGGCCCAAGTCCCTTTGTGCCTGCGCAGAAGGCTGCGGAGCCTTCTGGCCTGGAGTCCAGAATGGCGGCCTTGGAGCACAGCTTGTCTGCCTTCTTGGACCAGCAGCGGGCGCTGATGTCCGGCACATCCAGTTCCTCCACCCCGACCACCGGGCATTCGATGCCAAAGACATCCCCAGAGGCCAAGCCGATCCTCAAGGTCCTGCGGCCTCGAGTCAATCCTCGGCCAAGGTCATGCTCGGTGTCCCACTCGTCGGGGCCATGATCGTCCCCGATGTCCCCTTTGGGGGTGGACCATGTGGCCTCGGGCCCTTTGAGGCCCACGGAGCAGCCTTCCCTCGAGTCTTTCTGGACTACTCCAAGTGGGAGACAGAGGATGACGAGTCCCCGGATACCTGTCAACACCGCGGCGTCCCCCTCGGACTCCCCAGTCTCGGAAACTCGGAGAAGGTCCCCACTGGAGGTTATGGGATTCTTAGACTTTGTAAAAGACATGTCTAAGGCTCTGGTGCTCCCAACCGAGTCAGAGGAGGCCCTCAGGCTGACAAGCTCGAGATCCTCCAGTATGAGGCTCCTCCTTGGGAATTGCTCACGGTGCCCATTCCTCCCATCCTGGAACGGCATGTGAGAAACGCCGGTATCGGTGCCGTTAGTGAGCAAGCGGCTCGACGATGTATCGAGTCCGCCAGAGCCCTAGCTTCCAGAAGTCGCAACTGCTGCACAACTCCATGGTGGTGGAGTCGACCATGCGTCGGCTGAAGAGCCAGAAGACGCACTCCTCGGTGCCCCCCAAGAGGGAGGTCTGCATCTTGGACGCCCTTGGCAGGAAGTGCTAGCAGGGCTCGATGCTCATTTGCTGTGTCTAGGCCTGCCAGCTATACATGGGCATATACCTGAGGGATCTGGCGAAGGAACTCACTGGTTTCTCAGCTGGTCTCACCGAGGAGCTCGTGCAGCGCTTCAGGGGCCTTTCCAAAGCTGTCTGTGAATGCTCCAAGTTTATGTCTTGAGCGGACTATGATGGGTTCGAATTGGTGGCCCGGGTAGCTGCGGCAGGCATCGGTGCGCGCCGCCAGGCATGGCTCCAGTCATCCGACCTCGAGCAATGGGTCCAGGATAAGTTGATCGATATCCCCTGCCAGGGAGAAAACATCTTTGGCAAGCCCGACAAGGCTGCTGAGTTGGAGATCAAGTTCACGACAAGGACTAAGCTCTCTGAGAAGACCACTGCCCCTCCCCTATCGAAGTAAGTCCAACACAAAAGCAAAACTCCAAGTGCAATGAACAAACCCAGTTAAAAACATGGATAGCACAGGAAGAATAGTTTTATTAAACCACTTTCAGCCAATTTATTTATTTAACAATTTTTATATACCGTCTTTCTACAAGTCAAGATGGTTTACATGGAACAATTTTGGCAGTATATTTCAACTGTTTACATGGAACAAGATAACAATGGATATATATGGTAACAAGACAACAATGGATACATATGTAACAAGATGAACTAATTATAAAGATCAATGATCAACTATTTACATAAGAGTTTACAATGAGTCATTAGGTTGTATAGTAGGATTTGAGTGAAGCAGAAGGAGAAGGGAGGAGGTGGAAGGGTTATGGTCTAAGGTGGAAGGGAGAAATGTTCAAGAAAAAGATGGGTTTTTAACTTCTTTCGGAACTCGACACAGGCCGTGTTTCGCTATGTCTTCATCAGAGGCTAAATTTGGGTGCACTGCATATGTGGCTTGAACATCACGAAGATGAGTGAGGTGTGAATGCCGGCGGTCACAGCGATTTCAACAGCATGCAATGGGTTTAGAGCATTTTAAGAGAAAATATGTTTTATTCTGAATGTTCAAGCTATCCACGTTTTTGACTGGGTTTGTTTCCTCCCCGATGGAAGGCCTCGGGTAAAAAGCCCTTTTACCCGAGGAAGGGAGCTGCTTACTGTAACTACCCAGATTTTCAGGCCTCCCCGGCTCCCCAACAAGGGCAGCAGGCCAAGGGACAAGGGCATGGCCCACGTAAGCAGAAGGCTCTGAAGCCCCAGGCACTGGCTCCAGCCCAGCCAGGGGGGAGTTTTTGACTTCTCCAGCATTGCCATTGTACCCCAAAGAGGTCACCAGCCTACAGGAGGACAACTGACCCTCTATGCCCCGAGGTGGGTAAACATTACCACCACTGCCTGGGCACTGAGGGTGGTCAGGAAGGGTTACCGCCTTCACTTAATCCAGACGCCCCCTCCTTTTTTTCCGGGAGAGCCCCCCAGGTCTCCCCTCCAGCAGGACCTTCTTCTACAGGAACTGGCAGGTCTTCATGAGGACAGTGCAATGGAACTGGTGCCCCACCACCTCCAGGGCAAGGGGTTCTACTCTAGATACTTCCTTGTCCCAGAGAGGACAGGGGGCCTAAGTCCCATCCTTGACCTGCGCAACCTCAACGCATTACAAGGCCAAGGAGTAGAGGCACCTCCGGCACCATCAACACACCAAAGGACTACACAAAGGCTTGCAAGAGCACCGCAAGAAGAGCTCTATCGATGGTAGCACCTGCAATATGGAACGCCCTCCCTGACGAACTACGATCAACAGAAGACATTAAAGACTTCCGAAAACAACTCAAGACAGCACTCTTCATCGAGCATTACGGCGACAGCACATAACAGTGCCCGACAGCCCCTGGACTAAGATCGGCCCCCCCCCACCCTTTATCTCTAATGTACATAACATTGTAATGTAGCTCATGCTGTAAATAGACCACAACGAATCTGTGTACACCGCCTTGATTAAAGGAGAAGGCGGGATATAAGTCCTGTTAAATAAAATAAAATAAAATAAAAAATTCCTGTTGAGGGAGAAGTTCAAGATGCTCTCCCTTGGAACATTGCTGCCCTACCTCCAGCAGGGAGGCTGCTATGCTCCTTTAGATCTCATGGATTCTTACACTCACATCCTAATCCACCCACACCACAGGCAATACCTGTGGTTCGTAGTAGGGGGCAGGCACTTTCAGTACAGGGTGCTCCCCCTTGGGCTCGCCTCTTCCCCAAGGGTGTTCACGAAATGTCTGGCAGTCGTGGCTGCCTTTCTCAGGCTTCAGGGAGTCTTTGTGTTTCCCTACCTGGTCAACTGGCTCATAAAAGGGGACATGGCATCCCTTAAAATATCCCCTTTCAGTTTTGCCCATTGCTTTTCTACATCCCCCAGCTGTTCCCATCCCGCTAACGACTCCTAGAGGTATTGTCCCATCTTGGCAAAGTTTCCTAAAGTCTAAGACCCTCGCTTTTGAATAGATTTTATCAGCCCTAGTCCTAATACTGAACCTTATCATCCAGTGATCACTGGATGCAAGATGATCTCCCACTATGATGTCAGAAACACTTTCCCTATTAGTAAGCACCAAATCCAGTATGGCCTCTTCATGTGTGGGTTCTGTTACCAGTTGTGGAATGGTTCTCTCTGTAGAGAATCTGGGATCTCCTTTCTCCTAGATGACACCGCAGCAGGGATGTGCCAGTCAACATCCAGCATATTGAAATCATCTATCAGTATCACTTCTCCTTTCATGGCAATACTGCGTATGTCTTCTATTAAGTCTCCATCCCTGCGAGGGAAATCTGAATATTACACCAATGGAAATGGATTTCCCTTTCCCTCTTTCTAGATCAACTCACAGTACCTCCCTTTCTCCCTTTTAATCCCTGTAATTCTATAGCTTCAATATTATTTTTTACATATAGTGCCGCTCCTTCTCCCCTTCTTCCTACCATGTCCTTCCTGAATAAAGTATAGCCCAGTATGATTACATTCCAATTATGACTGACCATGAAACGTGTCTCCGTAGCTATGTCTGCCTGAGTACCTATGGGTATCAGTTTAGTCAATGGATAGTCTATACAGTTTCAATTTCTGGTTGTCCTAGCAAGTTTCAATTTCTGGTTGTCCTAGCGAGTAGGGAGGCAGTTTGGCAGTTTTCCACACTTAGGAGAATAGGTCAGTCAAACTTTGCCTACTTTGAAGGGGGCAGTTCTTGCTCTATGGTAGAGTATGGGTTTAAAGCAGTATGCCATCTGGTTAGTCACTGTTCTCCTGCTTGGGCATGGCGAACTTGTGGTTGGGTGGAGTAGAATGATGCCTATGGAAGAGTTTTACAAGGACCTTGTCTTCGTCTTCCAGAGCCAATCTCGTGGAATGGTCTATCAGGATGAAAAGGAAAGTGAAATTTGTTCCTATCTGCTAATTTATTTTTCTTGAAACCTGCTAGATCAGTCCAGGACCTGCCAAAAAAGACTAAAGCTCTTCAAGTTCTATTCAGTTTCTTCTGGTAGCTGAATTGGGCCCTTCTATAGAGCTTTCAGTGAAATTATTTCCTAGCCCTGTAGGGGTTGGATTTCTGAGGATTTACTAATAATGATTAAGCTTTTCAGGTCTGCTTTGTCAATAATTTACTGGCAAGTTCTGACACAGGCATCAGAAAGGGATGGGCCACATGGGCCCTGGCCCCACCAAAAATCATGGCATGGCAGGTAGTAGGCTGCCCACGGGGATCCCATCCCCTGTGGGCAGAAGTAGAAGAGAAGCAGTGATCACAGCAAAGACATTTCCTCTCTGCCTGCAGATCATCAGATTGCCGTGGGCAGAACAGGAAAGGTCTCTGGCCATGGGATGGAGCTTGGGGCGGTGCTTGGACCCTCCCAAAGAAAAAGGCCTTTCACCACCCCTGAGTTCTAGGGCTGCACCAATCCTCATACAGGTGATGAAGTAATTGAAAGTCATTGCCTCCTGCTGGTTGAGAGCTTAACCCACATGTTTAGACTGATTTAATAGGTTTCAAGGAAAGGAAATTAGCAGGGAAGAACACATTTCACCAGTAACAACCAGTCAGCATTGGTTGTGATATGCCACACATTATTGTGGTGTATACTGTATAATACCCGTAAGAGACAGCTCTTCTTAAAGAAGCTTACAATTTTGTCAAGCCATGCAAGACAAATAAGCATTTGGAGAAAATGAGGGAAAAATTAAGGTCTCAAAGGTGGATTAATAGGTAGAGCTTAACTGAAGAAAGGGACCATTTTATTTCATTCACAGTCTCTCTCTGAGATTACACAGAACTCTTCAAAAAACACACTCAGTCCATATTTAGTAAACCAGAACAAGCTGATCTGCTATAGATACCTCCACAGAAGTTATATATTAGCAAACTACTTCACCGTGTCAGGCATAGAACACAGAGAGATGCTCACCAAATACAAAATAAGAGATCACACATTAGAAGTAGAAATATGCAGACAAAAACTGAACTCTTCTTTGTTCTGCTGTCTGCTCCAGTTTTGTTCCTCTTCCCTTTTCTTCTCTTCCTTGCACATAGCAGGAAAGAGGGAAAAGCAGCAAGAGGGGAGAGGCTGAGTTTGAGATCAGATTAGTTCTTTCTCCTCCAGCCTCAAATTGATGGCTGTAATGTGCTGATGTCAGAAAGCCTGTCTACCAGTGCTTCCCAATATCCAATATGACCTCGTTTTGACATTTAAAAGTTCACATGACCCCAGATGATGATGAAAACAAAATATTAGACCCCACCATTCTTCTCCCATTTCGTATCCACTTCTTTCTCCCGTCATTTTTCGAAAGCAGTAGCAGCAGCAGCAGCCAGCACAGGGCTTCGTGTGTCAGTGTGTGCACAGACACCAGTACTGTGTATGATTTTCTAGGCTAATAGGAAACCCTCACAGGAGAATGGGGCAAAGCCTGCAAATGTTCACTGACAGGGCCAGCCCCAGAATTGGTTCAAAGTGTTAGCGCCCTAGACAGACCTTAAGCTTTATACCCACAGCTTTCAAAATGTATTGTTTAGCTTTGAATGCCCTGCTCGTTGCTGCCCCCCAGAAGTTGCTGCCCTAGGTGACCACCCAACTTGCCTGATGGTTGTGCCAGCCCTGATCACTGAACCAATGCTGCCTGCCACTAACAGGCATAGATCACAGTGAGATTTAATGGGAAGGGGAACAACTCTGTTTCTATGATCACATCTTATCATGATGTGACCACATTTAGGGTCCCAAACCACAGTTTAGAAACCACTGCTGTATACATAAAGGCACAATAAGGTAGCAAGGCTCATCCACTCAGGGTCCGATTTAAGGTTATAGGGCTTGCTATTCAAAGGCATTTACATGGTTTACAGAGCTGTAAATCATGTAAATGCCCTGTGGAAAAGGAAGAACTGACCCAGGCGTTAGAACAAGATTGGAAACTATAACATAAACTGATGGGTATAGCTCCCCTACCACCTCTGCCACCACTTGCTCTACCTCGCCCCCTGAAATTTGATTCATAACTTGCTACTTGGAGATTTAAAAGATTTTTGGCGCCATTTCTCCACTTTACCTTTGTTTTCATCCTTCTGCTTCTGGATCCGCTTTTCTGCATCAACTTGAATTAATAACCACTAGAGAGCAGTTGACACAATATCTTGCCCGCTTAGCAGAAAAAGCCCGTACATTGACTGAAGTCATTATAGCTACACTTGAGGCACTTGACCTACAAGTATACTAAACAGCATACACTAGAGCTGTTGCCACGCAGTCAGAAAAAGGAAGAACTGACCCAGGCCCTAGAACAAGATTGGAAACTATAACAGAAACTGATGAGCTTCTGAGTGATAAGGTAACCTATACACGTATGGATCATCCTGTTTATGGCAATTTGGACCTGGAAGTAGACAGTGACGAATCTGTCTATGGGACCCTGGATGTAGACACAGAGAGTGACTCCAGTGCGGAGAATAATGAAGAAACAGGGTTGTGAATATGCTATAGTCATATACCTTTACTTAGGTAAAAAGAAACATGTCTATTATAATCAAACTGGCTTAAATGAAACATACATTTTTAGATAGAAGCTTCTACCTGGTTTTCTCTCTCTTTGTGAGAAAGTGCTGACAGTTTGTTACAACAGAGATTGGCAAATCACGTTGTGCACATTCACTGGCGCAAAGGGTAGTTTCTGCTTTCCAGACAGGGGCTACCTCTTTTTTGTGATAGATGATAGGCTGAAAGTTAGCTAACTAAGGTCAGCATGAACGTTCCGAGAATCAGAGACCTTAGGTCAGCATATAACTGGAAATCAAATAAAGCTTATGAAATTACCTACAATTTAGAGAGAATTTATAGTGTAACTAATCAGCTTTTGTAATATGAAAGAATCACAGCAACACCTACTGTCACTGGTAATTATAATCACAGCTTTTAACTTCTGCTTTTCTAATGTAATCTTGCAAAGCATCAGCAGAAAATTAATCCTGTAAACAGATTGTATTTCAGACCTATGATTTTGTAACATGAATAATATCATCCAATGTTAATCAAAAATTAACTATGTTAGCTTATACTTCTTAATAAAAGGCAGATCTCTGGCAGAAGATCTTTGAAGAAAGTTGGAGAGGAGCCACAATTTGCTCCCTTTGATGGTCTTCCTTCTAGACCTCTGGAATTATTATAATTGATTTTTTTGTGTATGTGTCTTGTTTTTTCCTTCCTGTTAGAAGGGTTAGGTAAAACTTAAGAATCCATGTTGGAATCCAAGTAGGAGGGCCTGGCCTAAAAAGGCTACAACATGCCCCTAAGTGGGATATTCAGCAGCACTAACATGGTTAATGCCTCTGAATATCCCAGAGTAATGGCGCTATACGCCCCCATGTTAACTGCTTAGTATCAGGGCGTGTCAGAGGCAATATCTAGGGATAAGAGTGCAGCAGCATTATTCGGCTGCTGCCCAGTTATCCCTCAGCGGCGAAAGTTAGGTGCAGCAAAAGCTGTCCTTTCACCGCCAAAGCTAACCAGGCAGCAGCAGAATATCATCACTGCACAGTTAGCTTTTGCGCTGCGTGTGGCTGTGTAGCAGCCCTGGATATTCAATGCTGGTGGCCAGATAAGTTTGGGGGCGCCTTAGAGGCACATAACCATCGCAAATGAATATCAGGCCCATAGTTTTTTATAGAGAGATTAAAGTGGGGAGGAGAGTTCCACAGAGACTGGAGAGGAGGGGATCCCAAGCCCCAGGTTTGGGGCACCCTAGGTACTTGCTGTCTATGTGTAAATCTAGCCCTGCATGCATAGAAACTGTATAAACACTATAACATTACAGTACCAGAAAAATAACCTTAAGAGAATTGTGGAAAAGGAAGGGGTTGTGATCACCTGGGACATTCTAATTTCAAGCTGACAAAAAGCTCAGTGCAGAAAAACCAGATATAGTGGCAAATGAGAAAAACCCAAGAACTGCATTGCTAATAGAAAATGTGTCAGTATCAAGCAAGTATTGTGTGAAACATGTGGAAAGAAAAGGTCCTCGATTATTAAGAAACTCAGACACCAAGAAAATGTAGGAGAAAGTTACAGAAATAGTACCAGTTGCAATGGGTGCTATGAGTGTGATTAAAAAGACCTTTGCAGTGCATTCTATATACTGTACATAAAGTGGCATTTTAGAAGGGATGTCTAGTTAGAATCTGGAACGTCCAGAGCAGGATGTCCAAAATTCGGGGGGCGGGGGGAAGTGGCAGCAGTGAAAGAAGGAACATATATAAGTGCCTTCTGAAATTGCTCCATCTCCTACTTGGAAAATGAACATCCCTGTAACAGTTTATGGAGACAGACCCTGTACAGGTTGAAAGACTGGGTACGTGCATGGGTGTAGGCCATATCACAAATGTGGACATCCTCAAATTGCACGGCCTCAGAACAAGTTACTTAGACAGACGTGCTGACATGGGTATTTCAGAAGGGGGTGACTATATTATGAGACTTGCATATCCTGACTGACCACGTAAGAATTTTAGACATGCAGCGGTGGGTCAGTACTATATTTGGAATTTGTATTTACGCTCAGATTTCTTTCAGCAGGAAATAATAACTGTAATGATTTAAGCACATTTTGCGCTTTCCCCTGGAAAAGTTATATCCATGAAATGAGCACTTTTCATCACTTTATTCCACCAGGCCATGCCTCTAACATGCCCCCGTGCTACATGGACATTTTCACGCTGGGGACGTCTATATAGCTGGCTTCTAAAATGGGTCTGGGAACATCTCCATGATTTGCACGTCTAAGTGCCTGTTTTCAGATGCCCAATTCATGAATAGAGCTTCTAAAATACCTCCCTTATTTGTTTCTAGGACATAAATTATATACTTCCCTTTTATTTCTAGGACACAGCTATACGATGCGTTCTTTGCGGCTTACAACAATAAAATCAATGCAATAAAATGCTTATTTATATTACATCCTATGAACTTTAGCCCATGAACGTATTAAGAAGAGCCCTAGCAATACCTTTCAGAAATTGGGATTATACCCAGGAAACCCTGGTTTAAGAGTAGTGTTCATACCCATCTTAGACTGTGCAAAATAAATCCATTCTGAGATAATACCTTTAGAAAAATATTTTCAGACAAGAGTTGAAAAAAATAATTGTCTCATTGCAAAGCAGTATAATAAAGGTTGTATAAAATGCATCCATATTGAATTTGATGTGTTTTCTTTCATATCATGAATACCTCTTTAAGGAGGGGAAATGGATTTAGCTCACACCTTTTCTCAGAAGTTCAGGGTGAGCTACTTTTAGGTATAGTAGTTACTTGTTGCTGGAGGGGTTACAATCTAAGTTTGCACCTGAGGTAACAGAAGGTTAAGTAACTTGCCTAATATCACAAGGATCGGTAATGGGATTTGAACCCTGGCTTGCCTGAGTTTAGCCCAGTGCTCTGCCATTAGGCTATTCCTCTATCTTGTTGTTTCAGTCTTCACCTATAAGTATCAACATTCCATTACTGTATATAGTTTCCTGCCATGGCTATAATTTATCTTATGGGTCAGGCAGAACAAGAGAAGTCATTTTTCTTTGAAATGCCTTTCAAGGGGAAAGAACTGGATGACTTTGCAGAGGGTCTTCTGTGAAAATCACCTCTACCAGGAAAAAAAGAATCATGAATGAATAAGCTCTTTGTAATTAAACGCTGTGATAAGGAAGCTTATCATAGTTCAGGAAGGAGCTATAATAGAGGTGAATTGGCTCTGAACAAGCAACCTGTCTTTGCTGGTAGAAATACTAAAACAGAATGTTTTCATAAAAGACTACCAGTCCCAGAATGCACCAGGTTTCAAACAGCCTCTAGAAGAGCTGAAGTGGGGAAACGTGTGTTCAATCAGGAGAGCTATGAGGTAATCCCCAATCACTCATCTCCAAGGGCAGGGCTTGATTCAGCACAGCTGAGCTGTGCTAGGGTGGAGTATCCCTCTAAACAAGTTAAAAGTAAAACATATTCTACACAGAATCAGTTGAGGAACTCAGAGCTCAAGGACAGAGAGAGGAAGCAGCAGCATCAACGTGGAAGGAAGAAGAGGAAAACATCTTGGAGGTCTAAAGAAGGAGCCCATAGCAGTACGTGTGCTGGGAGTCATTCAGAGGCAAGCATACTCCATTGGACTGGAGGAAGCCAGAGGAGTGGGGTTACAGAGCCAGGAATTCCCGGACGGCACCTGTGAGGGAGACGGCTGCATTTGGAAGGGGCCCTAAGACCAGTGCAAGAAGGTATGTGAAGAGAGACCCAGTGTCCAGGGATCTGGATTGGAAGGCTGGACATAAAAGCTGGATTACTTACTGGCCAGGATATCTGGAGAGGAAACCTAACAACAAAGGAAGCTCAGGTATGAACACTGATCTATGCCCTAGCTCTTCACTTGGAAGACAGCAGGGAAACAAGTATTGTCCTGAGAGTGCTCCATTAAGGAATTCCTCTGAGCCAGACCATGATATTGATTCTATGATAGTTGAAGAAGAAGGAGATATTTTAAATGATCAGAATGAATACATGGATTGCTCTCTGAATAAGCTGCTGTGGTAAAATACTTTCACAAATACAACAACCATCAAAAGGGAACTCTAACTTGTTCTTTTATCTACCCAGAAAAGTTTACAAGAAAGCTTTAGGGTAGGATTTGAGCCACATAGAGAAAATGAACCAGCAAAGGGGTTTGCAGCTGGCTAATTATTGGTAATTAAGCCATGCACAGTTGCACGTGAGCTCTGAAAGGAAACTACTGTTTGTGTGTGAAAATAGAAGAAAGTTATCCTTGAAAAAAGAACAGTTTTTGGTTACTTTTGGGTTTTGTTTTTGCTTTTGGAGCACTGCTAAAAGGTATTAGCAGGAGCCCTCAGAAAGACCTTTTCTGTTTCCCCATCAAGGTCTTTATTGTTTGTTTGATTGCTTAAGAAGTTCAGTTGCTGATATCATGATTTGTTTTTCCTAAGTATAATACTGAAAGCAAGTATCCTTTTGTGTTACCAAGTACATCTGTGTGGGAGAATTAACCCCAAGAATAAAGTATATTTTTCTTTGCTTACACTCGAGCAACACAACTCATTATTTTGTGAACGGCTGATTCTGGTATGAATGGACTACATTCCCCACAATCCTTTGCAAGTCATAATAGTATTTTGCCTTTGCCAAGACTGTCGACATTCACGCCCAGTGCCCCCGTTTACAACGCACAAAACATACGTATAATTTTTGGATTCAGAGTTACTGATAGACTCTTCAGAAGTCTTCCTTGGGGCATCGGCGAGAAGGAATCTGGGAATAAGCAATGTAGATTTCTGTCTCGGAGAGAGTCCTGAAAAGCACTGGAGTGGGGAAAGTAAAATCAAGTCTTGTTGTCCCTCATTTTGGAGTGGGAACTAAGAGGAAAATGTCATTTTCTCTCATCAGTGACTTGTGTGAAGTGCAGAGGAGTTGTGTGGAGATGCTTCTGGCATTTCAGAAGAAAATTATTCCTAAGGAGTTTGCTTGGAATCATGTCTCCAAATGAGTTCGTTAGATTTTTTGTTTGGTTTCTGATTCGATCTTCATTGCCTAAGAATATTTGGACTCAGTTTTGCACATATCTTATCAGGAATGAACCTTACTCCAATGTCAGGGTATGTTGAAGATCTGAGCCTCTCAGATTTACTGCTAATGCTCATCTCAATGTTTGCACTGTGCCAAAGAGAGCCTCTTTCTGGAATTTTAAGGTACAGGGCCTGTGGCAGGAGGGGTCCAAATAGCACAATTGTTCTGAACCCCCACGCTACAGGGGACACAAGCTGGTTTGAAGATGAGGGAAATACAGCCTGCTGGTGGGCTTTGGAGCCCCATCACAAATTTCTGCCCTGGGCCCCAGCATGTTTAACATTGGCCCTGATAAAGTGTAATATATATGGGCAACATATCAAGATGTGCATGGAAATTATTTTTAATCAGTCCAGTGGTACCCAAGTGGGAACATTTCTGTATCCTTCTGCCACATGTTCTTAATCTCTGCATTTGTTGGCATTCGAGAATCTTCTCATTCTCCACAAGTAAAATGGAATAGTTGCTTGGCACTGATACTTCTGATAGTAATGCCATTCTTGTGCTTCTCTCCTTTACCACAATTCCTGGTCTTCTTGCCTCAGACCAGACCAGGCTCAGTCATGGTGGTGTGGCCACAGTTCACATAACATAACACCGCAAAAAAGCCGTCCTGCTGTGTGGATTGCCTGTCTGGATAGTGCTGGTGCTGACTGTTAAATCCAGATATTCTGTGCTGGCCAGTATCTGGATACCAGTGTTGAACTCATATCTGAATTTTATTTAGCTGTGGCAGCCAATGTTTAAAAAAAATGATGATGGTTGTGGCTGAATACTGACCCCTCGTTTTCTTTGACGCTGAAACAGAAAAGAGTGCTCACTCTCAGCTCCATCTTGCTTTGGATGATTTCTCTGCTTTTTCGTACCTTTTGTTCTTCAGCAAAATAACCTTCCAAAACTACTTTCTGCCAGCTTCTCCCTCTAAATGCAAGGGAGAAAATTATGGAGGACTGTTCTTTTAGAACACTGGCTTGGTAACCTAGCAACCAGGGTTCAATTCCCGCTAGCTCTCCTTGTGGCCTTGGGCAAGTCACTTAACCCTCTATTGCCTCGGAAGAAAGGCCTGGCAATCTACTTCCGGTGACACTGCCAAGAAAACCCAGGAGCTTCTGGGTCGCCAGGAGTCAGGACTGACTTGAAGGCACACATTGCATTTTTGTTCTTGTATTCAGTTTCCTGCTGAGCTGCAGACATCCTCGGCCATGGGTTTTCAGAGAAGTGAGGTAGAGATAGGCTTCTTTTCATCAAAAAAGTTTCAACATGCTTGGTAAAGATACACATGCTTCTTTCTTCTCCCTCTTCCAAAGTGGATCAACTGTGTCTAGCCCCATAGACTGCAATCTTTCCAAAAATGGTGGCAAGAATGAGGATTCAGTCATTCTAGATTTGCGGTCATTTGGTTCATTTAAAGATACATAAACCAAAAATATTTACCTTTAGTTTTCAAATGAATGCATATTCCTAGTGAGGGCTGTTGTCCTTGGAGAATGCCTGTTACAGATAAGCAACTTAGCTTTCCTTATTGTTCCTCTGGTTAGTCCAGATGACTAAGTTTACATTCTGTTGCCAGCAGATGGAGATTGAGATGGTTTGATGACATCTCTCTATAAAATTCCTGCAGCCCCTAACCAGCCAGTATTTTTCAGTCTCCAGCAGATGGAGGTGGCATAATTCTGTGTGCAGTCTGGAACTGGTCTGGAGAGATCTTGGAGAAATGTGGAACGTGTAAGAGCTTGGTGCTTCTAAAAGGGCCTGGTATTTGGAATGCAGAAGGGCCTAGGGGTCCTGAACCTGGTGGATCTGGGTTCCTTCCCCTTTTGCTGCCCATCTTCCAGAGACCCGAATATTTTGGGTGGGCTCTGGGGCTGTTCCCCCTTTCCTCCTCCCCAACCTTTGTGAGGGGGACAATGGTTGAGATTTATTCAGTGCATAGGGTTGCCAACTGGCCAGTTTTCAGCCGGCCTGGCTGGTTTTTCCATGGCCAGGCCGGCTGCCAGCGCAGATGCAAAACCGGCCCTTGAAAAGCCGGTTTTTTGCTCTGGCCGCAAGATCGGGAGCGGCCAGAGCAAAAGACCGGCTTTTCTTCTGAGCCAAAGTAAAAAAAAAAACCACCCAGGGCCGGCCCACACACCGGAGGGCTTCAGAGGGAACCGGGGAAGCCTGCGCGAGGCCCCGGCTCCCTCTGTACAGCCGCCAGCGTGAAGATCCATTTCCTTCACGCTGGCGGCTGTTTCTGTAAAGCCGCGATTGCTGGGAAAGGTTAAAGGCAATGCCCTTTAACCTTTCCCAGCATTCGCGGCTTCACAGAAACAACCGCCAGCGTGAAGGAAAAGGCTCTTCACGCTGGCGGCTGTACAGAGGGAGCCGGGGCCTCGCACAGGCTTCCCCGGCTCCCTCCGAAGCCCCTCAGACAGCCGCGGTGCTGGTCGGGGGGGGGGGGGAAGGCCAAGGACTGCATGGGCTGTGTTGGGGGGGGGGCAAGGAAAACAAATGGGGTGGGATGGGGGGGGACCGGGAAGGGAAAAGGGCAATGGGGGGGGACTTGGACGGGAAATAGGCTGTGATGGGGGGGGGGGGGACCTGGACTGTAAAAGGTCTATGGGGGGGGACATGGACTGGAAATGGGTTGTGATGGGGGTGGAGGGGACCTGGACTGGAAAATGGCTATGGGTGGGGTGAACTTGGACTGGAAATGGGCTATAGGGGGGTGAACGTGGACTGGAAATAGGCTGTGATTAGGGGGGCTAGGACTGCAAATGGGCTGTGATGGTGGGGGGGGGGACTCGGACAGCAAATGGGCTGTCATGGGGGGGGGGCCTAGGACTGGAACTAGGCTGTGCGGGGGGACGTGGACTGGAAATGGGCTGTGATGGGGGGGGGGGACCTGGACTGGAAAAGGGCTATGGGAGGGGGGACTTGGACTGGAAATGGGTTGTGATGGGGGGGCCTGCACTGGAAAAGGGCTGGGGGGGGGGACATGGACTGGAAATGGGTTGTGATGGGGGTGGAGGGGACCTGGACTGGAAAAGGGCTATGGGGGGGGACTTGGACTGCAAATGGGCTGTGATGGTGTGGGGGGACTCGGACTGCAAATGGGCTTTGATGGTGGGGGGGCCTAGGACTGGAAATAGGATGTGATGGGGGACTTGGACTGGAAATGGGCTGTGATTGGGGGGGGGGCTAGGACTGGAAATGGCCTGTGATGTGAGGGCTAGCACTGGAAATGGGCTGATGAAGAGCTGGAATAGGACTGGAAATGGGCTGATGTGGGGCATGGGAGAATGGGACTAGAAGGAAGTGGATGCTGGGTGGGTCTAGAACCATAAGGGAACTGATTTTGGGGGAGGACTAGAATGGATGGGGAATGAGAATGGAGAGGGGAAAAAATATTTTGTGTGGAAGAAAAGTCTATGATGGGCCGGGTATTGGGAGAGTAAGAGGGGCTTGAGAATGGAAGGGTGAAATTTAAATGGATGATAAAGGAATAAGGAAAGAATTGGGGGAAAGAGCAAAAGGGAAACAATCAGTAAGTTAAAGCAGAAATAGAGAGAGAATGGAAAAACATCTAAAAGAGAAGAAAGGACAAATGGATAGATCTCCAGAAGACACAAAGAAACCAGAAGAAAGTGACTGGAGCAATTGCAACTGAAAAATAAACGCCCAAACAGAAGGTAGAAAAATACTTTTTATTTTGAATTTATTAACTGGAATATGTCTGGTCTGGGAAGTGTGTATTGCTAACATCTTTGCGTTTTTGTTTAGTGCAAGAGGAAATTACTTTATAGTTTTATTTCTCCAGTGTTGTACATTTCATGTTTGGATTTTGGGGTTCCCAGTTTAATTATTATCTGACCAAGGAAGTTAGCCTACACGTATCCTCGGTAATTTTTGTGGGTGGGGCTGGGGGCGGGGCAGGGGTGGGACTAGGGGCGGAGAATGGGTGGAGCATGGCGAGCCACAGGTGTCGGGTTTTTCTCGGTGAAAAAGTTGGCAACCCTATCAGTGCATAAAATTCAAAACAAAACAAAACAAAACAGAAAGCAATGTCTTTTTCTGAGCAGCAGAAAAATGGAGTGAAAAAAAGGCTGGTGGAGCTAGGTCTGCAGGATTTCTTAGGGGGGGGGATTGGGCTGATAAGAGTGCCAGCGGTGAATGTTGCTGCACAGAGGGGGACCAGAAGCACACAGCCATGCAGAATGAGCACAGCTTCCACTGCAGCCTGTGGTAGCTGTCAGGCCCATCTCATTGCAGCCAGTCTGTGCCACAGCTGTGAAGAGAAGACTCAAATTGTATCAGTAGACTGAATTTTAGACAGCCCCAGGGCAATGGGTACTCTGGGAAGTGGCAGGGGCAATGAAGCAGTGTTTAAAACTGGCATTCATGAGGCAGTGGAATCACCGATCTAGGTGCGAAACATCAACATTATGCCTTCTTCAGAGTGTTCATCCCTTCCTGTTGAAGGTCCTCCAACACTAAGCCTGGTGATGGAAGTGCCCCAGGGAACTCCTGAAATGATAATTGGAGGAGTTGGCTCCACTGCAGGCATCTCCTTTTCACCAGAATTCATGCTGTTGCTTCATCAAGCATTTTGCTTGAAGAATCTCTTCCTGATGGATTGGCGGGCTCACAGCCCAGAGAAGAATACCCCAGTGTGAAAAGGTTCCATACAGATCCAATGGAGGATCTGGAAGACAGGGCCTCAATGGTTTTCATGGAATTCCTGAACTTGCTGGAGGGAGGTCCCAAGGGCAAGAGGAAGGGGAGCACCCCACTGGGGAGGACCCGACAGTGATCCATATTTTCCATAGAGATAAACTGCCATCCCTGTTTTCTCAAGTCTTAGTGGTCTTAACCATAGTAGAAAACTGTCTGGCAACCACAGGACTGGTGGTGAATCCTCTTTTGGAGGGCATTTGTAAGTCTCCAAAATCTTCCCTGCTTCACAGGGCCATAAAGGATATGCTTTCAGCAGAATGAAATACTCCTGACACTGGTTTGAAGGTTGGCCAAGCTATATGTAATTCCTGTGGAAGAGAAAGAGAAGTTGCATCTGCCTAGAGTGAATGCACTAGTCTTGGCAATGACTAAGAAGATCACCATTCTAGGCAAGGGTGGAGCAGTGCCAAAATATCCTCAGGATCATCAGATGGAGGTGCTGTTAAAGCAGTCCTTTGAGGTTTCAGCTCTGGCACTGCAGGTGGCAATCTGTGTGGCTTATGTTTCTAGGGCCTGTCTGAAGTAGTCACAGAAAATTCTGGAGAGTTCTCTGTTAGAGTCAAGGGCCTTTTCAGAAGTGGCATGTATGGAGTCTGCCTCTGTCTTTTTGGTGAATGCATATATGACTTGGCCAGGATGTCAGCAAAGAATATGGCTAAAGCAATGACAGCACATCAGCTGCTGCAGTTGAGGAACTGGTCAGAGGATGTGGCCTCCAAGACCAGGGCCAGCACAAGGAGATAAGGCACCCTAGACGAATCTCATCCCTTGCCCCTTCTCTAGCACCCATTGCCACCACTGCCGTCCCTCTCCAGGACGTGAAACAGCAGCAATGGTCGCAAAGCAGCCCAGCAGCACTTATCTTTAAACTTTGGTGCCGTGGAGCTGTTTGTTTCCACCACCTCTCCAATGCCCGTTGCCGACTTCTTGTTTGCAACAGGAAGTCAGCATCGGACATCAGAGTGGCAGAAGCAAAAAGCCCCATGATGCTGAAGTTTAAAGGTAGGTACCATGGGACTGTTTATGGCCATTGCCATCACTACCTGTCCTAAGAGGGGCAACAGCAGTGGCAATGGGTGCACCTGGAGGGCTGGCACTAGGTAATCACCTAGTTCACCTAATGGTAGTGTTAGCTGTGTCTAAGATGCAGCTCAGCAAACTCCCCTTTAAAGGGAAATTGATTTCTGGTGAGGATCTAGAGAAGTTAGTAAAAGATCTCAGAGAGTCCATGATGTCTAGGCTCATAGACTTTGGGGTTCAGGTAGTTTCTCTTCAACTCTAAGTTGATTTTGGGAGGCCTGGAAATATCAACTGATTAGGTTAGGTCACTCCCAAAGGTTAATGTCTCTGTCCTGGGACCAGTTCTTTTGTGAGGGCTGTCAAACAAGGAGAGAAGGTACCTCTGGATTGTTGGCTTGGGGATCCATGCAAGAGTACAGCCAGTGGGCAGTCATCTAAGATGGATGCTAGAGGTGATTTGTGAAGGCAACACCCTTGAGCTGGTGCAGCTCCTTTCTAACACTTTTATGGTCTCCCTGCCAGGCACCATGAAAGGCGCAGGCAGTGAAAGACACCCTCAAGAGACTGCTTCAAGTAGAGGCCATGATGTGAGTGCCTTTGAGGTAGTGGTGCTTAGGACAGTACTCCTTTTATTTTGTGTTTCCAAATAAAGAAGGCACCTTTCATCCAATTTTGATCTGAAACAGGTCAACAAGTCCTAACAGTTCCAAGGTTTGAAATGGAGACTTTGCATTTGGTAATAGTGGATGTATGACAAGGGGAATATATGGAGGCATGTCTCCAAAACCTCATTCATCCAGAACATCAGAAATACTTTCTTTTTGTGGTTCCATTGGGACATTTCCAGTTTGGCTATAGCTCCCAGGACCTTTACCAAGGTGATGGTAGTGACAGCCGCTTTGAGAAAGAGGAGGATTCTGGTGCACTCATATGTCGATGGACAAAATACTTACAGGAGAGTCAATAAGCTAAAGCTGAAGTGGTGATTTTTTTTCCAGGCTTTAGACTAAGTCATCAACTTTGCAAAGAGCAGAGAGCAGCTAAATCATTCCTTGGAGTATTTGGGAGCCTGGTTCAACACCATGCAGGGCAAGGTCTCCTTGGCAGAGGACAGGATTCAGAAGTTGCAGGTGCAAATTGAGGATTTGTTGAGAGTGCAATGTCCCAAAGCGTGGGACAATCTCTACATTCTGGGATCAATGGCAGGGACACTGGACTCGATGCCATGGACCAGGGCTTATATGTATCCTCTGCAGAAGGCCCCTTTGTCCCAATTGTCAGTGTATGAATAAACCCGACAACTTTGGGAAAAGTTATGAATACGAGGGGAGGTCAGAGTGAGTCTGACCTGGTGGATGAAACAGGAGAAGGTGTCTGCAGGAATAGATCTGGAGCCATTGGTCTTGGTGTTGGTCACCACAGACACAAGTTTGAGTAGCTGAGGGACCCACTGCCTGTCCCAGGTTGCACAGGATCAGTGAGCACTAAAATAAATTCATTGGTTGATAAATCGCCTGGAGATGAGGCAGTTTTTCTAGCCCTAAAGACCTTTCTTCCCTTGATACAACACAAGCCAGTGTGTATCCTACTGGACAAAATAATAGCCATTGTTTACATCAATTGCCACTACAGCATAAGAAGTTCCTCATGGCAGCAGACGTGCCCCCCTCCCCTCCTGCATTTCGCAGAGAAGCACCTGTTGATGTTGGAGTGTGTCCAAGCAGATTATCTGAGCCAAAATATGCTGGATCAGAGAGAGTGATCTCTGGTGGAGTCGACCTTCCAGCAGATTGCATGGTGCTTGGGGGTGCCAGTGATGGACCTAATGGCAACAGCAATGAATGGC
Source organism: Ichthyophis bannanicus (assembly GCA_033557465.1). NCBI lineage: Eukaryota > Metazoa > Chordata > Amphibia > Gymnophiona > Ichthyophiidae > Ichthyophis > Ichthyophis bannanicus. The sequence goes on along the minus strand of CM066032.1, from coordinate 673,481,443 downwards.
AAGGCAGCCAGAATTTTCAGCTAATGGAAAGAACACTTGTTGGAAGGGCATGATGCGATGGTGCAAAGGTGGCCGTGAAGCAGTCTACTGTATGACTTCCCACTATGGCTGTTGAATGGCAGGGTAGTTCATAAGTTGGAGTCTCAGGAGGTTCCTGTGATGTCATCACCATGATGGCAGCCTAACTGCATAGCTCCCAGTTTTCGATAGCGAAACCTGCCCATTTCTCCGGTCCTACCCGTGGGTCTCTGATGTGCTGCAATGCTGTGTTTGGCAAAGTCCTCCTAGATGGCTGGGAACAAGATAAAAAAGGTTTGTGTACCTTAAATCTTATGCTTTCAAGAGTGGGGATGTTACAAGTGGAGGCCCAAAGAAGATGGCAGGTCAGTCGTCCGACACTTTTCAAGCTCAAGGTCTCGTGGCTGGTGATCCCAGTGGGGGATCCTCAGCAGATCTTGGTTCCCTATGTTCTGAGATGAGGCAATGGTTTTTGGACTTGAAGCAGGACATTATCTCCTTGCAACACAATGTTCAGACTTGGATGACAGATGTGTGGTCCAATATTAACGAACTGGGTCAATGGATTGGGGAGTCGGAGGCCTGGCTAAACGAACAGTGCTGCAAAAGTATTTAAATAGAATCAAGGTTTTTCAGAGATCGCATCATCTATTTGGAGGTCCTAGAAAAGGAGAAGCAGTTTTGGAGATATCTTATAGTGCGTTGGATAAAAGAAGCTATTTCATTGACCTATATTTTCAAGGGCCGAGCAATACTGCCCAACTTGCAGGCCCATTCTACAAGGACCCAGATTTCTTCCTGGGCTGGTTCCATCCCAGAATATTTGTAAAGAGATGACTTGGTCTCTCTACACTCCTTTGTGCGTCCTTACAGACTGGAGTTCCAGGCTAAGCATGAAATGGCCTTTGAGGTGAGGGTGCTGCAGGCCAGACTGTCTTTTCTCGCCCATCCATAGGGACTGTTTTAGTACTTCCCACGTCTAGACTGAACTGGAAGGATGATGATGAAGGTGAAATTATGCCTTACTTGCTAATTTTCTTGAGTCCCTCCAGTCCAGTCCAGTCCAGGACCCATCCAGGGAATTTCAGCTTTGTATCCATCTACAGAAGTTTCTTGTTAGGAGCAAAGAAAGTCTCAAGTGGTTTGGTCCCCTTTCGTTTGTTCTGATTTCTGCTGTAGTATTTTTTCAGGGCTGTTTTTGAGGAGGTACTCTGTGGTACTGATTACCAGCACCTTCTTCATTGCCTGCTAAATCTGACCTATGATCTCATATATTAATGAAAGAGCCCTGCATATGAGAACTGGCACCTTCTTTGCTAGGTAAGAAGCACTGACTATTTTTTCTCTAAGGTTTTTAAAGTGTTTTTCAGTTGCCTGGTTTGGTTTGATGACTCCAGGCCCTCGTTGTTGGGTTAGGGGGGGAGTTAGGAATGTTAAAGCTTAGGGATATGTTTACTAAAGGGCATTAAGGTAGCAGGCATTAATGGCAGCGATAAGGGCTTTTACATGCGAAAAAGGCTCTGGGCGGGTAGGAGGTGTTCCAGCGGTAAGGGCGTAATGGGCCATTTAATGTGCATTAACAGGTCATCGGGTGTTAAGGTGTCAAGCATGCACCTTAATGTCCGAAAATGGCTGGCACCCTAATGCTGGATAAGTCAATGTAAAGGTGATGGATGGAAGGACAGTTGGGAGCCAATGGACCTGCCAGATATGTGGGCATTCTACGTGGCAGCCAGTAATTTGGATGAGCATGTGGGAGGCAGCTGTACTGATACACTGGGGGGGGAGCCAATGTAAAAAGGTGCAATGTCAGTGTGTGGCATAGGATGGGGAAGACGTGTCCCCCAGCGGAGTCAGAAGTGGCAGGATGTGTGCAGCAAAAGGAGGACGGAGCAGGAGTGGTGACATGCAGATCAGGCACAGGAGAGGCATGCAGGAAGAGCCAAAATGTGGAAAAGAGTACCTGTGTAGGCCAGGGTGTAGCAGCTTGCATGAGAAAACATGACTGCACACAGGCAGATGGATAGGCTGAAGGAAGGATGGTGGCACAGCAGAGGGTGGTTGGTCTGGCAGCACTGATATGCCATAGATGCTATCCCCAACGTATTTATACTGTGTGGGAAAATGTGTCAGTGCCATGTGGAAGGCCTGATATCAGACATGTGTGCCAGTGTCACATGGAAGGCCTGTTCCAGCCATACAATCACCATACAACACCCCAGACAAATGTGCAGATAACAATTGGACAGGTGTCATCCAAACTGGGCAAATGGGACATATACGGACATGAGGTGATACCTGCAGGTGGTTATCCGAGGGATATGATATGTCCACATGTACTGCAGAGATGTGATGGAACCAAGGCTGTATAGTCACAGCCATTTTGTCATATATGACTCATGTCTCACATGTAGCCGCTGAGTTGGTAATGTCTGATGATAAACAGGGACTGTACGGACCTGCAGTCAGCTGAGCCATTGGTGGGTTTAGTGACCTGCTGAAGGTCACAAGGAGGTGTTGTCAATCCATGAAGGTTGTGGCAGACATAAAATGCGACAGTAACACATTCCGAAATGTCACACAAGGAGCGCTATTGGCCCTCAAACCCTAGTATCTTGGTCTCCAAGCCATTACCATGACCATTACACCATGCCTCCAAGCAAGTGCCTGACATCTGCAGGGTGAATATATCTGACCCCCTGCAATGGGCTGCAGTAGAGCCAATAAAACCCTGCTCTCAGAAGGGCATGATGGGGAATAGCATGTTTGCTAACCCAAAGTGTGGCCAGAACACATAATAAAGTAGAAGAATGTGTGTCTGCAGGTCACAGCAGAGCCTGAACTGTTACAGGTAGGGGGATGACCTGAGTAGCACACAGGCCCAGAATAACAAGTGGGAAATCAAACTTTTGTCCCCTGCTTGTGGAGACATTGCACTAACCAGTAGGCTACACCTCCACACCTCTCTGCATAGCAATGTCTGGATTCAAAGAGACTGCAGGTCACTGCCTAAAATATCTGCTGTGTATGCCAATATAGGTTAGCCCCCTCCAGTACCCATGAGGCACTGCACATGCGGAACAGCATTCTGCAGCTGATCACCAAATGAAGAATGCACTGATCCATCACCTCAGCTCAGTACGATGCACTGACAGTGTGTGCTAGACATCGCAGATGTGCCATTTGGGCAGCTGCCTGGTTGGCCTTGCGCACTAGTAACTCCCACTGCATAACCAATGTGCCACCTCCTTTGCATCATCAACATGGTGCCCTTTTATACTTGGGCACTATGCTGTTGCTGCTAATGGAGCACTACTATCACCATCTTGGGCTCCCCTGTCTGTGCATCACATTGCACACATTTAGATAGGCTCTCTCCCTCAAAATACATCCTTTCCACAAGGTTTTACTTGCCGTTAGGTTTCGCAGCATTAAAGGGCTCTAACACACACTTATGCAACAGGCATTAAGGGAGCACCTGTTGTCAATGCCCATTCTCTATGAAAAATAAATTCCTTTATCGGCTCAACTATTTACCTTGAGTTCAATATATTTTCTTTACATGAAAAAGCTTAACTATTCTAAATGCAACCAGGTCTCAGAGTATTATGAGGCAGTAAGTCAGCCAGACTTGCTGGAATGAACTTGCCTTCTTCCACATCAACGACCTGTAGTAAGGTTGCAATGAAATTACTTTGACTAATTTTTTTTTTTTTAACCTATATTTCTTTCTTTAAATTTTTTTAAAAAATTTTTTCAATTTCTTTCTATCATCACTGCACGGACTAAGAACAAACATTATAACAAAACATGCTACTTTTCCTCTATTGAACTCTTATATATATTGCACTCTATTATCCAGGACTATTGCAAAAACCTGAATTACCTTAAATCCTTCTGCAAATGTTTAAATATTCAGTAAACGTTGAACTTTCTCTATGATGTCTCAAAAACGCCGCGCATGCAATACTCTGTGGGCGGTATTACTCCCACTTTCGTTTATACTTCAGTCAACTACACAGATGCCAATCAACCTGTGCATTTAGCCCATTAGGTGAAACTGTGGGAAGGGAAAAAATCCACCGTTGTTCCCGATATACAAGTGCCCATTCTCTGCCTATTGTTCCCTTAACGCTGCAGGAGCCTTTAACGCTCACTAATGCAGCTTTTTCACAGCGTTAAGGTTGCAAGGGTACCAATAGCAGGCATTAACGGCACACTTGCTTCCTTAACGCCCTTTAGTAAACATACCTCTTAATATGCTTTGTTTTAGAAATACTGGCTGGTTAGGGGCTGCACAGGACCCTTATAGGGCAATGTCATCAAACTAATGGTTCTTGGTAATCATCTGGTGGTAGGAGAGTGTAAATTTGCACATCTGGAATACCCCCAATAGAGCTGCAGCTGTAATTGCAGCAAAAGGTAGCTCTACAACGTATTGACATTGGGGGTGAATACATATGCACACTCCTGATTACATCTTTTTATTTGGCCTAATTATTGTCTGTGTCACAATGAAAGATATTTTGCATCTTCAAAGTTGTAGGCATGTTGTGTATATCACATGGTCTTAACCCCCAAAACTCTATTTTAATTCCAAGTTGTACTGTGACAAGACAGGACAAACACAGAGGGAATGAATATGCAATGCACTGTATGTACGAGATCTTTGGCTCTTTTACAGATCGTATGGCAGCTTAATTTACACCGCACTTCTATTTGTAGGTTTCTTATACACATTTATTTATTTATTGACCCATTCTTTATTGTTCTTATGTGTTTTTGAGGTTCAATACTTTACTTGTGTTTCATTACTTCTCCACTGCTTAATAGATGTATATCCTGGATTAGTTGTATCTGTTGGAGTTATGAGCTTGCGGTTCATGTCCCAGCACAGCATACATTGTCTCAGCTATTTGATTGTATACATACTTTCCAGTTTTCTTTTTGTTTCCAATATGTACAAATTTATTGTATTAAAGGGGTGCTTATCACAGTTTAGATTTGATTCTGTTTTATTCCAAGACGACCTTTTCTTCCGTTCTGTGTTGCACTCTGACCCCGTACTCTTGGCGCCAAAACCGGCCAGTTTAAAAGGACGCTGATGCCTGTGCAGCACTTTGTTGCTTTAACAGTGACCTGAGATTTGGCGCTTTGCTTTTGAAATAACTGTGACAGCTTCTTTTAAAGGTAATTTTACATCGGTTTATTTAAATTGATTAAATCCCATTTTATATTGTCCCCTTTGTACTTTAAACTATTTGATTGTATTTGCTTTTGCATAGATAGGTTCCAGCTTGTGGAATAACACCGCCCATTGACAAACAGCAATGTAAGCCATTTACTATGTCTTCCTCATTCCCTTTGTCTGAGACTTGTCCTCTCTCAGATTTAAATAGTTTGTCTAAGCATCAGAGAAGGGTCCTTCTTTTCTTAATTTTATATTGTTTTAATGGATCATTTCTGTTTACAAAATACACACTTGGTGGTATATTGTTTTAATTGTATAACACATGATTATCTAGTATGGAGTGGAGGAGTGGCCTAGTGGTTGGGGCAAGGTACTTCAGGCCAGAAGGTTGGGGGTTTAAGTCCCACTAGAGGACAGCAACCTTGGGCCGGAAGGACTGGGGTTTCTAGTCCCACAGGTGCTCCTTGTGGTCTTGGGCAAGCCACTTAACCCTCCATAGCCCATGTTCCCTGTAAAATAGTTATCTCCAAGTTATAATGCCCTGTTCAATGTAATTTCAGTTTGTTCAATGTAAACCACACTGATGCAGAATAGCACAGTATATAAGAGAATGCAAATAAATAAAACAAAATAACACAAAGGTCCATATAACCATATCATGTTTTCAGGTTATTATGTGTTATATCACTGTCCCTTTGTCATAAGTGTCATCTTTTAGATGTACACTGTTTACATGGTATAATGTATGACTTTCTATAACCATACGATAGTTTATATATGACTTTTAATATTTTCATATTACAATGTGCAGTATTTTTGTTTTGATTCATCAGTGCCTTTTTAGTTATTTTAGCACACTCTAGAAGTATTCATTTTTATTGCACATAGATGCTTTTTAATTCCTTATTTGTTTTTTATCTGATGTTATATATGTATTTAAATTTATGCTGATTTTTAACTTTGTGTTTATGTTTGTTTTTTTGAGGTTCTCCCCCTGAAGAAGGCTTATAAGCTGAAATGCGTTGGGGATTTTGTTTTTCAGTAAAGCTGTTTGCACCCGTGCTGTGCTCGACTCTCCTGATTGCTGTCCTTTTACTCCATGTGTGAGGTTTTTGCTCTCTTTGGTTCGTCACATTATGGAACTAAGACATAGGCACCCTTTATTAAGAGTGCCCTTCCCCCAGTGGACATATACAATTTCTCACTAGCTGGGAGATAATCATACATGTGGCACTTGGTGCAAAACTCTAGACAGCCCCCCTTACTACTGAACTGCTCTCTACAACTTAATATTACTGAGCTATTAGTTATTTAAAATTGCTAAGGGAGTAGAGTTTTTTAATCTAATTAACATCCTTTAAACTTATTTGGTGTATATTATGTTAGTTTGTCGATAGCCTACAAAAGGACAATAGTAAATCCATCGATAAGGGCAGAGTTACTTCCTTTTAGTTAAATACCTAAATGACTATTTTAGTAAAAAAATTTCCTTCTCGTCCTCTTAATTGGGATGACAGATCAAAGAATGTGCTTAGAGCTGATGGGAGTTGGGGATGTAAGTTGAGAGAAAAGACACTGAATTAATCTAACTCCTGCTTTTAAGGAAATTAAAACAGAAATAACCTGAAGGAGCAGATCCAAGAAAGTGTTTGGGCAGATGTGAGAATGCTGAGCTCCAAGACGGATTCTAATTCTAGGAGGTTAACACGACCATAGGGAAGTGTAAAGAACACATCAAGACCTACCTCCTGATTCCTCATTCAGTCTACATTGGTCTAATTTGCTCCCTGCTCCTCTGATCCTATTCCCACCTGCTTCCTTAGCTCCATCTCCTCCAATATAGTTCCTTCCATCTCTCATATTTTCAACCTATCATTCTCCACTGCAACTTTCCCTGCAGCCTTCAAGCATGCTGTAGTCACTCTTCTCCTCAAGAAACCATCATTTGACCCTATCTGTCCTTCTCACTATTGATCCATCTCCCTCCTCCCCTTCGTTTCTGAACTACTTGAACGTGCAGTTCACCACCATTGCCTCAACTTTCTCTCCTTTCAAGCCCTTTTGGATCCTCTACAATCCAGCTTTCGTCCTTTACATTCTATCAAAACGGCTCTTGCCAAAGTTTCCAGTAACCTGTTCTAGGCAAAATCCGAGGGCCTTTACTCAATTCTCATTCTTTTTGACCTTTCTGCTGCTTTTGACCCTGTTAACCACAACCTTCTCCTTGATACCTTGTCCTTGCTCGGTTTTAAGGGCTCTGTGCTATCCTGGTTCTCTTCTTATTTTTCCCATCACTCTTTCAGTGTTTGTCCTGGTGGATCCTCCTTTACTGTTATCCCACTCTCAGTTGGTGTATCCCAAGGATCTGTATGGGGTCCACTCCTTTTCTCTCTATATACCCTGTTCCTTGGTGCACTCATCTCTTCCCGTGGCTTTCAGTATCATCTTTACACTGATGACTCCCAGATCTACCTCTCTACACCTGAAATCTCTCCGGCAATCCAGGCCAGGATCTCTGCCTGCCTTTCTGATATTGCCGTTTGGATGTCTCACTGCCACTTGAAATTGAACATGGCCAAAACTGAGCTTCTTATTTTTCCCCCTAAACCCTCCTCTCTCCTTCCTCCTTTTTCAGTCTCTCTACTCCTCAGCTCACAACCTTGGGGTCATCTTTGACTCCTCTCTCTCCTTCTCCACACACATCCATCTGATAGCTAAAACCTGCTGTTTCTTTCTCTACAACATCAACAAAATTCACCCATTCCTTTCTGAACACACTACTAAGACACTTATCTGCTCCTTAGTCACCTCCCGTCTAGACTATTGGAACCTACTCCTTGCTGGTCTCCCTCTGAATCATCTGTCTTCCCTTCAATCTGTTCAACACTCTGCTGTGTGGCTAATATTCTGCCAGCCTCGTCATGCTCATATTATCCCTCTTCTCAAGTCACTTCATTGGTTCCCTATCCATTTCTGCATCCAGTTCAAACTTCTCCTGCTGACCTATAAGTGCATTCACTCTGCAGCTCCTCACTGCCTTTCCTCTCTTATCTTTTCCTATACCCTTCCTTGGGAACTCCGCTCTTCTGGCAAATCATTTCTATCTGTGCCCTTCTCTTCCACTGCTAATGTCAGACTTCACTCCTTTCACCTTGCTGCTCCTTGGGCCTGGAAAAGCTACCTGAGTCTGTATGTCAGGCGCCTTCTCTAACCCTTTTCAAATCCAGACTGAAAACTCACCTCTTTGCTGCCACTTTTGAATCTTGACTCACTTGATCTCCTTTGTGTTTCCTTCCATTCCCCCTAGATGTATCCTATATCCATAGCACTGTGTTGTCTGTCTTGAATAGATTATAAGCTCTGATGAGCAGTGACCGTCTTTTACATGTGTCTGTGCAGCTCTGCATACGTCTTGTAGCGCTATACAAATGTTCATTAGTAGTAGTAGTAGTATAGGATTCTTCATCCACAGCTGGGCTAGGCCACCCTGATGGGATAGGTGCCCATGTGCCTGGATAAGTATGGAATACTATCGGAGTCGTGTCAGTGTGAAGCTCCAGATCAGTTGCAGCAGATGCAGCGATCAGAGGCTGTGTCTGCATTTCTACTGAGAGAAGCTCTTCAAGCACAATTCAGATGCCATGGTAGTTGACTATGTCAGAACCTGGAGGAAACTAAGCATGTCTTTGGGAAAGCTTGGCATGGAATTGTCTGCTTCAGGGGATTCCGGAGATGGAGATCTGGCAACTGAAGTTCTACATACAGGAGAATAACATAGAAACATGACGGCAGAAAAAGATCACATGGCCTATCTAGTTTGCCCTTCCATATCAACTACAATAGTCCCCTTTTTACTTTTAGAGACTCTCTGTATTTATCCTATGTTTTTTGAATTCAGATACTGGCCTCGTGTCCACCACCACTTCCGCTGGGAGACTATTCCGTGCATCTACCACTCTTTCCGTAAAGAAATATTTCTGCATATTACTCTTAAGTCTATCCCCTTTTACTCTCATCCTATGTCCCCTCATAGCAGAGCTTGCTTTCAAACAGAGGCTCTCCTCCTGTGCATTTATGACACAGAGGTATTTAAATGTCTCTATCATATCACCTCTATCCTGCTTTTCCTCTAAAGTATACATATTAAGATCTGTCCTCATATGCTTCATAACGAAGACCACTAAACATTTTAGTAGCCACCCTCTGCACTGACTCTATCCTGCTTATATCTTTTTGAAAGTGCAGTCTCCAGAACTGCACACAATACTCCAAATGAGGTTGCACCAGAAACATATACAGAGTACCTCACCCCCTACAATGTACCGCTCCTTTGGATTTTTGCAACCCAAATGCATGACCCTGCGGTTTTTAGCATTAAATTTCAACTGCCAAATTCTAGACCATTCTTCAAGCTTAGCTAGATCCCTCCCCATGTTATCTACTCCTTCCTGGGTGTCTGCTCTATTGCTGATTTTGGTATTATCTGCAAATAAGAAAACCTTTCCCAAAAGCAATTCCACAATATCACTAACAACAATTTTAAAAAGAATCAGACCAAGGACAGATCCCTGTGGCACCCCACTGGCAACCTCCTTCTCCTCAGAGTGAGCTCCATTTACCTGTACCTTTTGTTGCCTCCCGCTCAACCAATTTCTAACCCAAATCAGTAACTTTAAGGTCCATCCCTAGGGTGCTTAGTTTGTTTATAAGTCGCCTGTGGGGAACAATGTCAAAAGTTTTACTGAAATCTAGATACACCACATCTAGGGCTCTCCCTTGGTCCAACTCCCTGGTCACATGGTCAAAGAAATCAATCAGATTTGTCTGACAAGACCTGCCTCTAGTGAATCCATGCTGCCTTGGATCCTGCAATCCATTGGACTCCAGAAACCTCACTACTCCCTCTTTTAGTAGCCTTTCCAATAATTTACTAACCACTGAGATTAGACTAACTGGCCTGTAGTTCTCAATGTCATCTTATTGTCCACTTTTTTGTAAAGGGATTGTATGTGCCTTTCTCCAGTCCTCAAACACCTAACAATTTTTATTAGTACTTTGCTTCGTTTTGTGTTTCCTTGGGACCTTTTGTGCTTTTTGTTGTTTTGAATGGCCAGGGAGATTTGCCTGGCCCTGGAGAGGTTTCCTGACCCTCCTGGAGGTTAAGGTGGTCAGAATGTTCTCATACAACGCGTCAGTGTGAATTACAAGCATGGGCACAGAAATAGTGGAGCTCTGCCAACATTCGGAGATTTATCTGGTGGTTCTGTTGACAGCCCACATAACAGGAGTTCGACTTCTTGAGTCAGAACATTATGGATCCCTGTAAGTGGGAGCTAAGCCTTTGCATATTCGATCTCTTCATCTGATGGCTACACAGGGAAATGCCAAAGTAAAAACGTTTTCAGCCACATAAAGGATCCACCAGCAGTGGGGTTGAATGCTTTTCTTCAGGACTGGCCCCAGGAAGGGCTCCTATATGTCTTTCTTCCATGGCCCTTAGTGAGACAGATTCTGTGCAGAATTTGGTCTCACCCAGGCTGGGCCATTCTAATGGTACCAGACTGGCCACACAGGCCATGGTACTCGCATCAGAGGAGGGAGGGACCAGGCCAGCCATGCAAATGCTGAGTTGCAAAGACCCGTGCTTGAATGTCCGGCCTGGTCCCTCTCTTCCTCCTCTGACGTGACCTACATCAGAGAAGGGAAGGAGGGACCCGACCTGCCTACAAATGCGGGTCTGCCTCACTGCTGCTGCCGCCGCCTCCAAGAGAACAAAAAAGTGGCAGTGGAGGCGGCGGTAGGGCAACGTGGGGGCACACCAAAACTGGAGACAGCACGGGGTGCAATTATGGCTTGGTACAGCCCTGGGCTGAACTAATAGATCCCTTAATCCTCGTCCTCTTTTCACCCTAGCTCCTGACTGCTTAGGTATGTCCCACTCGTCTGGACTAATCAAGCAGGATGATAAGAAAGGAGAAAATGTTCCCTACCTGTTAATTCCCTGATTGATTCCTGCTATACTAGGCCAGGACCACCTCTGGGAATACTTTGCCTACAGACTGGAGAGTCCTACTGCATCTTCTCAGTATTAGTGCCTTATGCAGAGCCAAATATGGTAGGAAAGACAACAATTTCTTGTTCAAAGTTATTGTTGTTCTGGTTGAATACTTTTTCTGATTTTTATCAATCATATTTTCTGCTTGGGACATGCCATTATATGGTCAAATTACAAAGCAGAACTGATGCTACTTTCTCTTAGTGCTGGATAAATGCTGCAACCACTTGTCTAAAATGACAGTCCATTTTCTGAAGTAGAGAAAATATTAAAAATAAGAGCCAAACCATGCAAACAAAGCCAGCATGCTTAGGACTTGACTTACTAAAGTGTGTTATACTACATTAGCACATGCTAACACATTAACACATGACGGGGGTAACCTGCACAGAGCAGCAGATACAACTCTGGCCACCTCACTGGACAGACTAGATGCAATATGCTGGTCTTTATCTGCTGTCATTTACTGTTTTACTATATATTAGTAATTAGGTCCCACTGCATGAAATGGAACCTGTGATAAATAACATGTGAATACAGCAGCTCCTTTAATAAATCTAGCCCTGATAGTCAAGCAGGGCAGGCAGGGACATGAATCTTGCTAACATAAATCAGAGCTGTCTTGATCTCCCCTGAGTGCAGAATTAAAAACAACAACAACAACTTTCCATCAGAAGTGATAGCTTGTTACCATGTTATTTTCCCAGTTTTTGGATACCAGTACATCATGGTGGTACAAAACTATTTAACCTCTTCCACTGATTTATAAAGCCTGCTTTTGTTCTTCTCAGTGATTTTAATTTTTGCCTGCTACAACAGTCTACGGTAGTCCTTTCTATCAAAGAGCCTTTTTCACCTCAGCAAAGCACAATCTCTTTTTTGAAAAATGTATGAAGAATCCTGGGGGAAAAGGCCACTTTTGGTTATTAAATAAATGTCACCACATGCTCTAGTTTTGTTCATTATTCAGACCATTTCTGAGAAATACTATTGCTTTAGCAGGGGCAGCTCTACCATGAGGCCACCTGAGGCAGTCGCCTCAGGCTGCAGTTTGCAGTGGAAAACACTTGGACGGTGGCAGCACTCCGGCTCTGTTTTAATTTTAGCTTTTGCCACCTCTGGCTTGCCTCTGCCTTCCCGCGCAGGAAGGCAGAGGCGGCAAAATCTAAAATTAAAACAGAGCCGGAGTGCCACCCCTGTTCAAATCAGCCTGATCGCTTGCAGGAACCCTGCAAGCGATCAGGCTGATTCATCCGGCAGCAGCACTCCAGCTGGTAGATGAATCAGCCTGATCACAATATTCCTGCAAGCGATCTGGCTGATTCATCTGGCAGCAGCACTCTGGCTGTTTTCATTTTAGATTTTGACGCCTCTGGCCTGCATCTGCCTTCCCGCCACTTTTTTTTCTTGCTCAAGCATTCTTGAGAAAAAAAAGTGCCAGGAAAGCAGTGGCAGGCCAGAGACAGCAAAATCTAAAATAAAAACAGCTGGAGTGTCGTCACTGGATGAATCAGCCAGATCGCTTGCCGGAAAATCCTAGCGGCAGTGCAGGAAGAGAGGGGCAGGTGGACAGAGGGGGGACAGGAGGACAAGTGCTGAACAACACGGGGGGGGGGGCAGGAGGACAAATTCTGGACAACAGGGAAGTGGGGCAAGAAGACAAATGCTGGAGAAGAGGAAGCAGGGAGACAAATGCTGGGCAACGGGGGGGGGGACGGGACAGGAGGACAAATGCTGTACAACACTGGGGGGGGGACAGAGAACATATACTGGGCAATGAGGGGGAGACAGTAGGACAAATGCTAGACAACGGGTGGGGGCAGAAAGGCAAATGCTGGAGGGAGGGAAGCAGGGAGACAAATGTTGGATGGGAAGGGAAGCAAGAAGACAAATTCTGGACTAGGACCAGTACTCTCTGGTAAGCTGAGTAAGCGCGACAGGGGGCGCCAATGTCACAAGGGTGCTGTCGCTAGCTACCCACTCCCCATTCAGTGTGGCCTGCGGAGCACCGGTGGGCTAGTGGAGAGCCTACCCATAGGACACGCTGCTCCCGCAAGCGGAAGGCTATCACTAGCAATTGCGGCCTCTCACAGTCTTCTGCCCATGGCAGTAGCATGTCCTGTGGGCAGGCTCTCCACTAGGCCACCAGCACTCCACAGGTCATCCTGAATGGGGAGTGGGGCGGGCAACCAGCAACAGTGCCCTCCTGATGTCAGCTCCTGCGGGCAGGCTCTATTTCTCTGGGCTGCAGTTATGGCTTGCACAGGCCCTGCCTGCAAGACATACTGCTTCTGCAGGCAGAAGGGTGTGTGAGGCAATGACCATATCACAGAGAAGCAGAGCCTGCCCACATGATCAGCATGTTCTGCAGGCAGGGGCTGTGCAAGGACAATGGTGCCCTGCTGCTCTGGGCTTGGAACATGGTCTGCACAGCCCTTGCTCATGGGACATGCTGCTCCGTGGGTAGGCTCTGCCTCCTGTACATAAATGGGTGGGGGGGCATTGGGAAGGGGGGAGTAGACATGAGGGGGCATTGGGAGGTGGACATGAAAGGGCACAGGGAGTCAGAAGGGAGATGCTGGGTGACGGGGGAGGGGGAAATAGGGAGGCAGTGGGGATAAGATTAGGTAGATACTGGACTTGGAAATGGGTATAGGGAGAAGCACGGAGGGGTGATGGAGTGGTGATGTTGGCCAGGGGAGACCATGGGAAAATGTTTGACTTGTGGAGGGGGAGACCGAGGGAAGATGCTTTACACTGGGTAATAAGGAGAGAAGGAAATGCAGGACATGGGATAACAGGGATAGAGAGGAGAGAAGATGGATATGAGGTAAAAAGATTGAGAAAGATGGAGAGATGCTGGACATGTGAGTAATAGGGAGGAGATGGCATGGTATGGAGATGGGATAGATGCTGGTTGCAGGGGGAATAGGAAAGGAGATGGCAGACATGGAAAGAAAGAGAGAGAGGAGGTACTGGATGGAGGGAAAGAGAAAGCCAGAGAGAGAGAGAGACACTGGATGGGTGATGAGAGATGACAGACATGGAGAATGAACAAAAGACTGGGGAATAATGGACCAGTGAAGAAAAGCTGGTGAATGGAAGGACTGGGATGAAGGTTGAAAAGCAAAAGGTAGATAGCGTAAAAAAGAGAGAGATTGAGAACTGGATAGTAAGGAGTAGTGAAATCTGGGTGGACAGAGAGAGGAGAAATAAATGGAAGAAAGGTGGAAAGAAAAAAATCGATATCAATATCAATATCAAAATCAATATCCAAGATGGAAGGACGTGAAGAAATCAAAAGGAGAGACAAGCAATGGCAGATGGAGTATAGCCTATAGAAAGAGAGCTAAGAGAAGACAGAAAGCAGAAGCCTCAGATCAAGACCAGCATGATCAAATGATCAGACAACAAAGATAGAAAAAATAATTTTATTTTCAAATGAGTGATTGGACTTTGCACTATTTTTATATTTTACACAGTACAGGGAAATGCGTCTTTTATTTCACTGGTATTACACTGCATGCAGAGTCTGGCTTCTTGGGCTTTCAGTTTAATTTTTGTCTACATATTTTTATTTTTACTTTAGGTTATCCTCGCTTATTCTGTACTTGGCGAGGGTCTGTGTTCTGAGTGTGTGACTGAGGCCAGGAGTTCTGTTAACATGGAGTTTGTACGAAGGAACTTGTACTGTAGTACTTTGATTGTTTAGCTTTTCAATAGGTGTATGGATGTTCTAGGGCAGGGGTCACCAACCTGCGGCCCGCGAGGTCCCTCCGTGCGGCCCGCGAGACTCTACCCCGGTGCGGCCCGCCAAGGCAAACTCACCGACTCCTTCTTCTGCAGCCGCGGCTCCCTGCCTCTTAGGGAACCGCGGCTGTGCTTGTAAAATCATCGCGGAGCCCTTCCTGTCTTGACGGGCTCCGTGCAGCATTGTCCCGCCTCCAAAGGAAGTGGTAAACAACTTCCTTTAGAGGCGGGACAATGCTGCACGGAGCCCATCAAGACAGGAAGGGCTCCGCGATGATTTTACAAGCACAGCCGCGGTTCCCTAAGAGGCAGGGAGCCGCGGCTGCAGAAGAAGGGAGGGAGCTGACATGGATTATTCAAGGTCAGGTATGAGCAGTTTTTTTTTCACGCGCGGGGGGGGGGGAGGGGGGTGCGGCCCGCGAGTCTGCCGGTAGTCGGCTGTGCGGCCCGCGGCCCTCTGGAGGTTGGTGACCCCTGTTCTAGGGCCGCTACAGTATTTATAGTGCTGCTTTTATCTGGGTAGACCCCTTGTTGTATGAGTTTTGGAAGTTTATGCTGGTATGATATAGTTGATTTGGCCTTGTAGATCGGTTACTTTTGGAGGGTTTTGTATTAGTTCACAATATGCCTGGTACTGGAGAATGTTTATGTTAGTGAAATGATCAGAATCAGAAAGTTTTTTAAAATATTGAATTATGCACCCATTGTCTAGGGAGAGGTTTCTGTGGATGCAGAATATATTTTTAAAAAGAAAGAGAACTATAATGCAGTTTATAACAAAATAAAATGAGTTATAATTTTATAATTTGGTATTATAAACTGCGCTGTGATTCTCACTTTTTCTTTTAGTTCCTTGGCATATGAGCATCTTGCATTTCCTGTTTTTTTCAGAGGGTGGGAAGTGCTGTGTTGGGGGCCAAGTCACTCATATTATGTGGAAGTGGAGGAGCTGCATGGTTCTGTTGAGTCGCCCTTTTTTGGCATATTTAGCAATATGTTTCTTAAGCTTTGTGCTGGTAACATATGAACATAAGAACATAAGAAATGCCATACTGGGTCAGACCAAGGTCCATCAAGCCCAGTATCCTGTTTCCAACCATGGCCAATCCAGGTCACAAGTACCTGGTAAGTTCCCAAAAAGGTACACAGGTTCCACGATGCCTCTCTTGGGACAAGCAGTGGATTTCCTCTGTCCTCTTTAATAATAGTTTATGCACCTTTCCTCCAGCAACTTGTCCAAACCTTTTATAAAACCCAGCTACATTAATAGCTTTTACTATGATCCTCTGGTAACTAATTCCAGAGTTTGATTATGCAGGGCCATAGACTAACTGCAGGAAGGCAGTTTTCCTCACCTATCTTTAAGGCGCATTTCGCTAACTGGGCAGCATCCAATATCACTGCGGCTTGGTTAGCGCCATTCTCTGCCCTGGAACGCCACCAACATGCCCTGATGCTAACCAGATAGCATCGGGACACATAGGAGGACTTAGGAGGGGATATCCAACAGCACTAACCATGTAAGTGCCATTGAATATCCCCAGTTAAGGCATCTACACAGATTACTGGGCTGTAAACTGTGTAGATGCCTTTCGAAAATCACGCCCTTGGTTCCTAAGCCGGTGCCCTAACCGTTAGGCTATTCCTCCACTCCTATTAGTTCACAATATGCCTGGTACAAGAGAATGTTTGTTAGTGAGATGGCCAGAATCAGATTTTCTTTTAAATTAGATCTTGAGTTTTGTGGGTGGATGTCCTAGTTCTGCTCTGTACCCATTGTTGAGGGAGGGAGTTCTGTGAATGCAAAATATATGTTCAAAACGAAAAATCAACAACCATAACACAGTTTATAACAAAATAAAAATATGCTATAATTTGGTGTTATAAACTGTGCAGTGGTTCTCGCTCTTTATTTTAGTTCCGTGGTGTGTGAACATCTTTTTATTTCCTCCACCTTATCTAATTGACATTTTGATTTGGTTCAGTCCCTGACTGCAGGGTTTTTTTTTGGGGGGGGGCATCTCATCCCTCACCTCAGGCAACAAATTGCCTTGAGCCGCCCCTGTGCTTTTCCCTGTGGAACCCAGTGGAAAGGCAAGAGCCAGATGCACCTGTTCAGTTTTCAGATCATCATTGTTAACACCTAGGACCAGCACCTCAGTGCTCTATCTTTTTGATTTTTAACATTTTTTATTTCAGAGCTTCCAAGGGTTAAAGACACAATATCCACAAAGGAGCATAACAAAATGAAAAAATAACAATACACCAAAGTTGTACAGTCTGTCAGACTGTCCAGCATCCTTCACCAGATTCAGCACCACCACATCCAGTAGAGCCTTCTCCCTATATGTGCCCTCTCTGGAACTCAATCCCATACAAACTCTGGGCCACAAAGGATCTACTAACATTCAGAAAAGCCCTCAAGACTCATCTATTCACAGCCTACTTCACCAAAGACAAGTCATAATACCTTCATGCAATCGCCTCTGTCCCCCCTCCCATTCCCTCTACCCCCTTCCCCCCCCCCCTTAACCATTATTCTCCCCTTATATTAAGTCCTCTCCAAGTTCATTGCCTTCTTACAATGTATCAAGTTTTGTTTCAATGTACATCGCTTTGACCATAGGATAAAACGGTATACAAAACCTGTTAAATAAATAAATAAACAAATAAACATGCCCTTTCAAACTCTGTTTCTTTTGTTTTTCCTCCACACTCACACAAGCCACACACCCATGCAACACACATACCACCCCCCACCCACAGCTAGCATTCATTCTCCATCGTCTTCCTCCTGTTCCCTGCAGTGAAAGCCATTCCACATGCATTTGTACCGCATCCATCCTGGAGTTGTCTTAGAGGCATGATTCCAGATTTCCCAGTCTGCCATATTCGCCAGCAGTGCTCTCCAATAGGAAGTCCATCTTCACACATTCACTGTTTCAAAATTACCTTTTCAACCAGCAACAGGGCCACATACACAAACTTCCTACTAATTTTGGCACCTGTTTGTCCTTTAGAAGGGAGTCTGCCCCAAGTAGCAGCGAGTTATGTCCAATTCACCTTTACTCCAAGCACTCCCTCAAATCCTGTAGTGCCATCTTCACAGATCCCAGAGCTCATCAAACTCTAAAAAAGAATGGATAAAGATGCCTTTCATTCTTTGACACTTGACACATTCAGCCTCTTGCCACATTCCAAATTTCTGTCCCTGTTCCTTCATTATATATGCCCTGTGCAAAATGTTAGGCTACATATACTGTAAATTTGTACTGGGGGTTTGCTGCCAAAGGTCACAGAAATATTGTTGTAATTCTTCCAGTTTCAATCCCTTCCCCCATCCCGCTCCCATTGGGCCCAAAGGGCCTCCATATAATCCGTTTCCAACAAATGATTTCCAAACTGATACCAGCTGGTCAGTGTATTCAAACAAGGGGATAGGCTCTAATAGATCTCATCAAATTCCACATAGCCACATCCCCGGGGATCTCTGGTCTTCAACTCACTGTAGTAGTGCCTTACTGAAGCTATTGCAAGAAATGGGAGTCAGGGATTGCCCACTTTTCCTTCACCTCCTCAAACGATGGAAAGGCCTCTTCCTGCAGTTTCAACAACTGTCCCAGGTCCTTGCACCCCAATTTTTCCCACAACTGAAATCTAGTCTGCCTCACCCCACTAATCTTAAAAAAGGTGATATACCCAGCCCCTCACCTCTTCTCATCTGCCACCACCTCCAGGCCTTTTTAAAAGGAGCCAACAACCACTGCCCCCCTCCACACACACACACACTTTCCGCTAATGCTGCTGAGTGGTATGCAACAAATTAAGAATGATAAATGGTACCCACTTATTTTCAAACAGATCGTCAGGGGCATACTTATACGGTGCCAGCTGAGGAGCCGCACTCCTCCATTATCTCTATCCAAAACTAATTTTGAATAGGGAATGTGAGCTCCCTTGGCCTGCCACACAAACTGTCATATAGTACTTTTATACAGGAGCTCCTCCCGCTGCTTTATCCAAATGGGCAAGGTCTGCAAAACCTAAAGTATCTTGGGAAACATTACCATTTTAACTAAAGCCACCTGCCCCAGAAGAGTCAGCGGAAGATCTTTTCTCTTTTCACACAATTGCTTCATAAGTTCTAGCTTCCCCATAACGTTCTTTCTATACATAATGGAGTAACTAGTACTCAGATGGATTCTCAAGTACTTCAAGCTCTCTGGTACCCAGGTTAATTGATAAACACTACAAAGCCCCGGCAGATCCTTATCCCCCAGCACCTTCGACTTGAGGTAATTAACCTGCAGGCCCGAGAATTCTCCAAAAGAACCTCAGGCCCGAGAATTCCCCAAAAGAACCTATCAGTCTCATAACTAACAGAACCTCCCTCGAGGCCTCTCCAGGAAAAGCAACATATCATCTGTTTAGAGATTAATCTTGTAGTTCCGGTCAGCCACAGTAATTTTCTCCAGTTCTGATGACTCTACTTCCTGTTAATTGTAAGACCAGACATATGTAATTTTGTCGGATGTTTCTGTTCCATGTAAACCGCGCTGATGTCAAATAGTGCGGTATATAAGAAATGTTAATAAATAAATAAATATAGCCAGTGGCTCCAGAGCAAGTACAAATAACATGGGGGAAAGGGGGCATCCCTGATGGTTACCCCTTGACAGTTCAAAAGGGACTGACCTACCACTGATGATTAACTGGGCCTGCAGCTGCTCATACAAACAAACAAACTCATTTCAGAAAGTGTTCATTGAGGCCAAACGTTTCTAGCACCCACATCATATATCCCCAGGAGACCTGATCGAAGGCCTTCTCTGTGTCCAGACCTACCAAAGCTGTGTTGGCTGCCCTGCAGCCCTGCATAGCAACCAAAGCTCTCACCAAATTGGTATACGCATACCGGCCCCTTACAAAGTCCATCTGGTTCACATGTATCCGACCAGGCAACACTGCGCCCACTGCAATATTGCTTTTTTTGGGGGTAGGCTCCTTATTGCATTAATTTTAGAAGCTGGTTTCATTATGATACAGTAGATTTGCATTATAGGTCTTCAGTGACTTTTGTAGGGTTTTGTGTTAGTTCACAATCTGCTTGGTACTGGAGAGGCTGTTAACGAGATGACACTGGAATCAGATTTTTTTTTTCTTGTATGTTGAGTTCTATGGTGAAAGGAGGAGTTTCACTGGACTGAAAATAGATGTTAAAAAAAAGAAAAAAAAGAGAGAACCCAGGGGCGGCTCTATAATTAGGCCATGGCCTCAGGCAGCAACTTTTTGGAAGCGGCAAAAAATGCCCCCAAAAAGACCGCCTCACTCGGCCTTCAAAATTTAAAACAAAATGTGCAGGACAAGCTGCTGCTGTTGCTTCTCGGCAGCGGCAGAATCAACCACCTCGCACCCCCCCCCATCCCGCTGCCCTGGAAGAGCCCTGCTAGCACCCTGGCTCACCTTTGAAGAGCCATGGGAAGGAAAAGCTCTGTTAAAGTTGAGCCCACCGGCACTGAGGGTAATCTAGGCATTTCCTGTCTTGCGCGAGACAGGAAATGCTCCTTGCCCTCGGCACGCCGGTGGGCTCAACTTTAACAGAGCAGTGGGAAGGAAGAGAAGTGCTTTTCCTTCCCGCAGCTCTGCAAAGGTGGGCTGGGGCGCCAATTAGGAAGTGCATGGCTCTTCCCGGGTGGGGGGGGGGGGGGCTTGGACTGGTAATGAACTGAGCAGGGCTGGGCTGGGGGGTTAGCTACAGAAATGGTCTGATTGGGGGGTAGGACTAGTAATGGGCTGATCAAGGGGGTTAAGATTGGTAGTGGGCTGATGGAAGGGCAATAGGCCGATGGGGGGGTCTAGAACTGTAAATGGGCACTTAAGGGAGGCTAGGACTTAAATGGGCTGATTAGGGGGGCTAGAACTGGTAATGGGCTGATCAGGTGGGGTTAGTACTGGTAGTGGGCTGATGGAAGGGCTAGCACTGGCAATGGGCTGATGGGGGGGGGCTAGAACTAGAAATGGACACTTAAGGGAGGCTAGGACTGGAAACAGGCTGATCAGGAGGAACTAACACTGGTAATGGGCTGATCGGGGGAGTTAGGACTGGTAGTGGGCTTATGGAAGGGCTAGCACTGGAAATGGGCTGATGAGGGGGGGCTAGAACTGGAAATGGGCACTTAAGGTAAGCTAGGACTGGAAATGGGCTGATCAGGTGGGGTTAGGACTGGTAGTGGGCTGATGGAAGGGCTAGCACTGGCAATGGGCTGATGGGGGGGGCCCTAAAACTAGAAATGGACACTTAAGGGAAGCTAGGACTGGAAATGGGCTGATCAGGGGGGTTAGGACTGGAAATGGACAGACTGGAGGGCTTATTGGGGGGTTAGGACTGGTAATGGGCTGATGGAGGGCTAACACTGGAAATGGGCTGATCGGGGAGCTAGCACTGGAAATGAGCTAGGACTGGTAAAGGGCTGATGGGGGAGCTAGAGCTGGAGTGGGCTGATAAAGAGGATAGGACTAGAAATAGGCTGTGACTGGAAATGGACTGATGGGAGGCGGAAAGAGCTGCTGGCACTGGAAGAAGACTGGGGGCTAGAACTGGAAGTGGGTTGATGTGGTGGGAGGGGAGGAGAGAGCTGCTGGCTCTGAAAGAAAACTGGGAGCTAAGGCTACAAATGGGCTGATGCAGGGGGATGGGAGAATAGGATTGGAAGGGAACGAATGCTGAGATGGTCTGCTAGGGGAAGGAGAGGCAGGAAAGGAGCTGACATGGGGGCAGGTGGGGGTAGGAAGGAAGCTGACATGGGAGGAGGTTGGGGTAGGAAGGGAACTGGCACAGGGAGAAGGAGGGGGCTGGAAGGGAGATAATATGGGGGAAAGGAGGGGACTGAAAGGGAGCTGACACCTGGGGATAGTACTAAAGGGGGACTGGAAGGGAGCTGATACTTGGGTATGGGACTAGTAGGTGGCTGGGTAATGGGGAGGAGGCTGGAAGGGAGCTGACACATGGGGATGGCACTGGAAGGGGGATGGGGAGAGGGTAGGGTGACTGGAAGGGAGCTGATGGGGGGGTGGCACTGGGAGTGGAAGTGAGCTGATACCTGCAATGGTATTTGGACTAGAAGGGGCTGGACAGTGGAGAAGGAGGGAGACTGGAAGGGAATGGACACCAGAGGCAGTCCTGGGAATGCAAGGCGGTTGACAATGAAAGATACGGGAAAGGGAGGACTGGAAAGGGAGCTGATACTGGGGAGGGTTACCAGGACTGGAAATAGGCTGATGGAAGGAAGTGAAGAAAACAAAAGAAGAGATAAGAGATGGCAGATGGACCATAGACCACAGAAAGAGAGCTAAGAGAAGACAGGAAAGCAGAAGCCACGTGATCAGAGAATAAAATGGTCAGACAACAAAGGTAGAAAAAATAATTTTATTTAATCTTAGTGACTGGACTTTGTGCTATCTTATATTTTACACAGTATGGGGGAACTGCATATCTTATTTATCTGATGTTGCACTGCATGTGGAGTCTGGCTTCTTGGGGTTTTAGTTTAAATTTTGTCTAAATATTTTTATTTTTACTTTAGATTGTGGTTACTTATTCTGTACTTGATGAGGGTCTGTGTTCTGAGTGTGTGACTGAGGCCAGGTGTTCTGTTAACATGGAGTTTGTACATAAAGATCTATATTGTGCTGTAGTAATTTGACATGTTCAGCTTTTCAAATAGATGTATGGATGTTCCAGGGCCCACTGTAGTATTTACAGTGATGCTTTTTTTGGATGGGTTCCTTATGTGAGTTTTGGAAGTTAGTGCTGATATGGTATGGTATAGTATGGTAGCTTTGCTCTATAGATACTTAGTGACTTTGTTGTGGGGTTTTGTATTAGTTCACAATATGCCTGGTACTGGAGAATGTTTATTGTTGTTGTTTATGTGGTTAGTGAGATGATCAGAATCAGAATTTTTTTTAAGATATTGAGTTCTGTGGGTGAATGTCCTGGTTCTGCTCTGCACCCACTGTTGAAGGGGGTTCTGTGGATGCAAAATATATGTTGAAAAAGAAAAAGCAAGAATCATAATGCAGTTTATAACAACAAAATAAAAATGAGTTATAATTTAGTTTTATAAACTGTGTTGTGGTTCTCACTTTCTTTAGTTCCTTGGTGTACAAACATCTTGCATTTCCTCCATATAATCTAATCGGCTTTCTGGTTTGGTTCAGTCCCTGATTGGAGTTTTGAGAAAGCCCCTCCCCCCTCTCAGGGGGGGGGGGGTTCCATCTCATCCTTCGACTCAGGCGGCAGATTGCCTTCAGCCACCCATGAGAGAATCATAGCACAGTTTCTAATACCAAAATAAAATTAGATATAATTTAGTTCGGTGTTAGAAACTGTGATGTGTTCTCTTTTTCTTTTTGCCCCTTGGTTGACAGGTGCCAGTAATTTTTTAATCTTTAGAGTGCCAGGCTAAATATTAACAGCTACAATTTTTACTGCATTTTAATTAAATAGCTTGGGTATATGTTCTTTTTTTTTGTCAAAGCCACTGAATGACTACTAACACTACTAATCATTTGTATAGCGCTACAAGGTGTACGCAGCACTGTACATAAAGGTAAGCCACAGTCCCTGCTCATCAGAGCGTACAGTTTAATCAAGATGAAAAAACAATGCAAAACTGGGGACAAGAGTATAGCAACATACACATAGAAACATGATGACAGAAAGAGACCACATGACCTATCTAGTCTGCCCTTCCATATCAACCACTACAACAGTCCCCCTTTTTCCTTTAGAGATCCTCTATGTTTGTCCCATGCTTCTTTGAATTCAGATACTGTCCTCATCTCTACCACCTCCACTGGGAGAATATACCATGGATCTACCACTCTTTCCGTAAAGAAATATTTCCGCATATCACTCCTGAATCTATCCCCTTTCACCCTCATCCCATGTCCCCTTATAGCAGAGCTTGCTTTCAATCAAAAGAGGCTCTCCTCCTGTGCATTTATGCCACGGAGATATTTAAGCGTTTCAATCATATCACCTCTATTCCGCCTTTCCTCTAAGGTGTGCATATTAAGATCCTTAAGTCTGTCCTCATATGCTTTATAATGAAGACCACTAGCCATTTTAGTAGCCTCCCTCTGTACTGACTCTAACCTGTTTATATCTTTTTGAAGGTGTGGAAATATTTCTTTACGGAAAGAGTAGTGGATCCTTGGAATAGTCTCCCAGTGGAGGTGGTAGAGATGAGGACAGTAACTGAATTCAAAAAAGCATGGGACCAACACAGAGGATCTCTAAAGGTAAAAAGTGGACTGTTGTAGTTGTTGATATGGAAGGACAGACTAGATAGGCCATGTGGTCTTTTTCTGTCATCATGTTTCTATGTTTCTATGAATAAGGAGCCAATGAAGAGACTTGAGAAGACGGGTTACACAAGCATAGTGACACTGGCGGAAGATGAGCCGTGCAGCTGTGTTTTGAACAGATTCATGGGGAGAAAGATAATTCAGAGGGAGACCAGCACTGTTCCCTCTAAGCTGTACATGTGTGCGCGCGCACACACCTCGCCAAGCGAGCGCACATACTTTACAATAGAGCGCACAAAAATTACAGTTCTGATTCTGATAGAAAACAACACAGACGTCTTAAAATTTAAATGTTGTTGTGCATTTACGGTTTTCAAAAGTTCTACAATATTTTCTAGTGCAATCAATGTGGTGTACATACTGTATTCTGACATGTAGTCAAATTTTAAAGTATATAACTCTGAGTGTCGTTATGTGGCGCACAAAAATTTAACCTTCCTTCAAAAGCTGCACAGCTGATATTTTATGCGCACACAGCCTACAGAAAATTAGAGGGAACATTGGAGACCAGTGATGAGCAGATTACAATAGTCAAGATAAGAGGTGACTAGTAAGTGGATGAGGGTCTTAGTAGTGTGTGTAGAAAACAAGGGACCGATTTTACCAATGTTATAGAGAAAGTGAAAGTTTTTAGCTATCAGTTGGATGTGTGCAGAGAAAGAGAGAGTAGAGTCAAAGATGACCCCAAGGTTGCAAGCTGAGGAAAAAGAGAAAAGTGCAGTGTTATCCACAGAAATAGAGAAGGGAGGAAGCGGGGAGGTATGTTTAGGGGGAAAGATATGGAGATCAGTTTTGGCCATGATCAGTTGAAGCAAAGGGGAGGAGAAAGATAGGCCGATTACTGGAAGAACAGGTAGGATCTAGTGAAGGCTTTTTGAGGAGAGGTGTAACCACAGCATATTTGAAGGCCACAGGAACAGTTGCAGTGGAAAGCGATAAGTTAAGGATATGACAGATGGAAGGGGTGATGGAGGAAGAGAGAGAGCTTAGTAGATGGGTGAGAATGGGATCAGAGGACCTCTGCTCCCTTTTTGAGTATCATGGGATGCCAGCTTATCCCTCACCTGTTTGATATACTGGCTTCCTATCTATCTAGTATTTTTTAAAGATAACCATAATGAATATGCAAATTAATATGCAAATGTTTCCCCCATCCTTTGCCCCCTCCTCCAAATGAAGCAGTTAAACTATGCATCATATCCAGACTTTGCATTGCCCCAAAACAAAAAGGGCACTCAGTCCTGATTCCGGTCTCAAGATCCACTGCCAGTCCCCTGGCTACAACCCCTCACTCAGTTGCCAGAGTGTCCAAAAAAAACCTTAAGTGCCTCCGAAGTGTCATACAGCTGCTGCTTGTTTTGGTAAGTCAGCCGCACACGAGCTGGATACTGAGGGGGAAAAGCATATCCCGTGCTTATACAAAAGTCATTCTGCGACTTGTGCAAAGTAATCCTGAAATAGCATAAGCTTGTGCCCTCCTGTGCTGTGCTGTGCTGCTGGTCCACATGGGCCTGACCATGTGGACCAGCAGCACAGCACAAAAGGAAGCACATTCAGGCACTTAAAACAGCCAGGACTCTCTCCAGCACCCGAGTGGCATCGGGGTGAAAGGCAGGGACTCACAATCACCCCTGCCTCCCACCCCACAAGGCTAATCGGGCCCGACCACGTGGACCAGCAGCACAGCAGAAAAGGAAGCGCATTCAGGCATGCCTAAGACTGAGGGCATCGCCAGAAGGCCCTTTGGCATGGCCCTTAGGTGGGGAATGGGTGCGGGAATACAGATGACTGGAACAACTCCCCCTAATACCATCCCTCATAAGCAGCCAGGACTCTCACAACCAACCAGGAGCAAACCACCTAGCACTGCAATAAAGCGGACCATCACCAAAATGCCACGACAGTCCCAACATCGTCCAGCTGAACACCAGCTATCTCAGAGACCTGCAGACACACCAGATTAATCCCACCACTTCAAGACGAAAAGGTGCTCCTCTCCTTATCTCCAATTCACTGCACAACAGTGAATCCTGTTAAACCCCGCTGCGTCCAGCACCGAGCTGAACCCACCCTCTGAACCTGCACACCCGACTCCGCAACATGGGCAACAACAACCATATGTCCTCAAAGAAGACTACAAACTCTTTCACATCATTTAAATGCCATTAGGTGCTAAGAAGAAGCCGCACCACCAAATCCACCACCAGTGTCCTGACCAGCATTGAGCGAGGGTCTGGGAAACAAAACTCCTCCCCGCTCCTCGGCACAAGGCCAATCAGGAACCGGACTACAATTTTAACTTTAAAAGCACCATCAGGACATGACCTTAGTTGGAGCTCATCAAAGCACAGTAGAAGACCATGCCCTGTCAATGCTCTACAAAAGGAAAATCAACTTTGGATTCCCAGTATTGAAACGGAACCTCATCCAACCAAGTCCCCCCTGGTAAGCTATGCACAATCAACCAAACATGATACCACACATCCTCATATACTACCTGACAATAATGCTCGCTACATTTATCCTCATATCATTGACCCAGATACTCAATACTAGGGGTAATAACACACCAATCCTACACAGACCAAACCTTCTTCATCTTACAACATACCATAAAATACCCCTTGCAAAACCATGTCACAGACTCATACATATCAGCACTGCAGCCCACAACAACAGGTTGCAAACATGTATACTCACTCAAATGCTCATTTATCAATGCTCACTCTGTTCGCAATAAAACTCAAATAATAGTGGACTATATACAACATGCAGACACCGACTTAATGTGCATCACTGAAAGTTGGATCACCAGCACTGACAACGTCCTCCTCTACAAGATGCTTACATCTCAATACACGCTGTTTAACTGCCCCAGATTAGAAAAAAGAAGGGGAGGAGTACTAATCCTTGCCAAAAAAACAGCTCAGTTTCTCCCTAATAAGCTCTCAATCATTATAAACAATAGACTACTTAACAATTTTCAACTCTGAGCACACTATATGCCTAACATATAGAAAACCTACTACTAACACGGACGATCTATCAGCTATTTTAGAAGACGTATGCACCCATACAGCTTCAAAAAATCACTTCATACTCATGAGGGACCTTAACCTCCCAACAGCCACATCAAAGCAAGCTAGCACATTCCTAAGCGCGATGGAATCTCTACAACTGAACCAGATAATCAATGTACCAACCCACTGCAAAGGATCCCCTCTTGACCTTATATTTATACCCAACAATCTACATAAAGCAGATCTGAACTTACAAATCGACCCCGTATCATGATCAGACCATGCCATGATACCCTTAAGTATACAACCAACTATATCCAACCAAACACTCCTCTACAGCACCAGCACAGACAACGTTTCAAGGCATTCAACTCACAACACTTCCTGGACAAGGTCTCCACACTTTTAGACTCCGATATACATGATTTAGACAAATTTATCAGTTCCTGAAATCGAACAATAAATGATGCCGCAACATTCAATGAACGTCAATCAACAAAACAATATAAATCCTCACACCCGCCTTGATTCTCCAAGAATCTTTACCAGATCAGACGTAACCTCAGATGCTTAGAAAGAAAATGGAAAAGGTCGCGAGATGATACTATCAAGACACAGCTTCACAACAAACAAAAAGAATACAACCACCTATGTAACAAAGCTAAAAAAGAATACATCACAAGCATTCTTATGAAATCATGCAACCGCCCTAGGGAATTATTTTCGATTGTGTCCCAATTGACCAATAATCCCAACCCAACAGTCACAGCAAATATAAAAGTCCAAGTAGATCCACAAGTTATGGCTGACTTCCTCTCCAACAAACAAACCCTATCAACACCACAACCTTATAAACCATCACAGCAACAAAACAGCACAACTGAAAACCACCTCTGGCACAACTTCAGCCTAATAACCGAAAGAGAACTATTAGATATCATCAACAGTATCAATACCACAACTTCACCTCTGGACCCCTGTTCAGTGACATGGCTAATAACCCTCCACAACCAATTTGCTCAGACCATTCTAAAGATAGTCCACACCTCCCTTTCTCAAGGATTCCTACCACCAGCTCTCAAACAGGCTTCAATACGCCCTTCACTAAAGAAAGCCTCATCAGACACAACACACCCTAGTTCATATAGACCAATTACCAGTATCCCATTCTTAGCCAAAATAATCGAGAAAGCCATACAACAACTTCAAGACCATGTTGATTTACATGCTCCTCTGGACCCCCATCAGCATGGCTTCCACCCTCACCATGGCATAGACACACTCCTAACTGATCTCTTCAACCGACTCAACATAGGCTTGGACAAGCTTCAACAAGGATTTGTCATAATCTTCCTCGATATCAGCGCAGCGTTTGACTCAGTATCTCATCAAATCCTGCTAGATAGACTCAGCAACATTGGTCTGACCGTTGGCACATTAAAATGGTTCACATCTTATCTCATGGACAGAACCCTGCAAGTAAAAGCCGGTCCCACCAACTCAAAACTATTTAACTTAACACAAGGTATCCCACAAGGCTCAGCCTTTCCGGATTACTATTTAACATATACATTCAACCCATCTGTAATCTACTAAGAAAATGGAACATGCATTTTCACCTCTACGCAGATGACATCATGTTCTATATGCCATTTAATACCACCAACCCTGATTTCACGATCATATCTGATGTCTTCTCCAATGTTACAAACCTCCTTGCAGACATTAATCTTACAGTTAACAAAAACAAAACAGAAGCTCTACTTATATTCAGAGACCAGGATTTTAAACCACTAGACAAGATCACAGCACATAATACAGAAATTTCAATAAAAAAGGACATCAAGTATCTGGGTATAACCATTGACAGCAGCTTAAACATGCTTGCACACATCAAAAATGCAGCAAAAACAGCATAATGGAAATTGAAACTACTTATGACAGCTGTTACAGGACAATGATTTCAGATCTGTCTTGCAAGCCATCATTACACCCCACCTGGACTACGGAAACATTATCTATCAAGGACTCTCAAAAATGCACTATATCCGCTACAGCTAGTACAAAATACTGCTGCTAGAATCCTAACAGCCAGTAGAAATCGACAGCACATAACGCCAATCTTGAAAGGCCTGCACCGGCTACCAATATCACAACGGACTAAACACAAAGCCATCACTACCACATTCAAAATACTTCACAACCTCTCAGCTCCCTGCCTCAACGATCAAATTACAAAAACATCCACAATGAGACCAAGAACAACAGCAACCCAGAATCTCCCGATTATCTCCCCACTCAAAACCAAATGCACGCAACAGACAAGTAATAAGGCTTTCTTGCTTTTTATTTTTTTTAAGTGCCATCAAGTCAGTGTTGACTCATAGCGACCCAGCTACCTGTGGGTTTTCTTGGCAATGAATCATTGGAAGTAGATTGCCAGCCTTTTCTTCTGAGGCAATGGAGGGTAAAGTGACTTGCCCAAGGTCACAAGGAGTGCCAGTGAGAATTGATCTTCTGGGTACTAGGCAGTTGCTCTAATCACTAGGCTACTCTTCCCCCCCTTTCTTGCTTTATGCCCCCACAATTTGGAACTCTTTACCCAAAACCATCAGATCTGCACAATCAACAAAAGATATGAAAAAATTACTCAAGACTCATCTTTTCAGAAAATACTATGGATCTAATGACATTACATAACTATAAAAACTACATTCTCTTCTGTTTGCCTAAACTACCCCTGCATTTATCCCTATTGTAAATGTAAGTGGTTCCTCCCCCTACTCCTATTCTTTTGATGTCTACTGATTCTCAACCCAATTCCCATAGTTAATCCCATATTTATCTCCAAGTTCTCTACCCCTGTTTATTGTAAAACAAATCTCTTGAGATTGTTGTGTTGGTCCTTGTAAACAGCTTTGGACAAAAAAGTTAAATAAATAAATAAATATTGAAATTCTTTCCTTGTCCTACATTGTGCCATTAGCTTACTTTTGTCATCAAAATCAAGTATGCGGGCAATCAACATGCGAGGCATCCAGTCTCCCTCTCTTCTTACCCCCAACCGATGGGTGCATTCCACCCGTACCGGTAAATCTGCAACTGCAAAGCTGAACTGCTCTGTGAGCTATCTGCTCATCATCTTGGCTAATTATCCATCAAGGTTGTGGTGTTGATAGGGTTTGTTTGTTGGAGAGGAAGTCAGCCATAACTTGGCTAATTATCCATCCAGTATGGATTCTAGTACCCCAACAATATAACATTGTTCCTGCGCCAGCGATTTTCTTCATCTTCAATCTGATTAAGCAAGCATTTGTTAATCTCCTCCAGGCGGCACAGTGACCATGCGGTCCTTGTGTGTTGAAATTCTTTGTTCAGCCTGCTGTATGTGCAAGGTATGCTGTTCCAGGCTCCCTTTAATATCATTGATGGAAGTCTGCAACTTGGAGAGCTTGTCCTCCAACACAGCTGTGATTCCCTTTGTGATCTCACGTACCATGCCCTCCTGCAACACTAATGCGGCTTTAGCTGTTTCAGCCACAATCTTGAGTTCCATGTTCTTGGCCTTGACTTGGGTCAATTTTGGGATTTCCCAGCCATTCAGGGGCCCTCGTGCTACAACTGACGTTTCCTTCAAGTCCCCAGAGGCACAATTCCTTAGCCAATTCACCAAGTATGTCCGCTCTCTTCTTATCGCAAGATTATTAACATAATTTGGGGGATTCTCGAGGAGCTGATCATCAGGGCATCCACTCACTCAGCAGTGATCATGTGATCCCTCAGCACTCTATCTTGGAAAGAATTTTGATTTGATCCCTACTTCCACTCCATAAAGCCTACAATTTATAATTTTTTCTGGTGGTCCCTGTTCTCAATATCATCTATCATATCAAATATCTCTGTACATTTTCTCTCCAAAAAGTCTGTCTTTTTCTGGTCACAGTAACAGATGTCTCCAGTTCTAGAACTTGTTCTGCCATCTCCTTGACGTCAGATGTATTCCCTTGAACTGAAGAAACTAGCTGCACAACCAGTTTTACTAGAGTTTATCTTGAAGGAGAGCCAGTCCAGCATTTTTTGGAACATTTTAGCTCAATCAAAATGATTAGGAGCTTCCTTACCACCTAACTGAGCTGATTTCTTGATAACCCTCTGTATTGCTACTTCTTAGTAATATCCCTTGACTTACCAACTACCAAATTATTTGGCAAAATAGTCTTAAAAGGATAATGAGGTGACATGGGTCAAATGTGGAAATGCTGGAGAAGGGTGTCCAGCCACGAGTTAGAGGCTGTTTTATGAGCACCCTATGACTTCCTATTCAATGCCTTCTGTGATGGACTTACCATTCTTTGTCTCTACCCCAAAATCTTTCTTCTGGCCTGTTTGTGTTTCAGCACAATCGTGGGGGCAAAATGGTAGAAACCATTATAAATAATAAAATTAATGAACATGTAGATAGTCATGGTTCAATAGCACAAAGCCAACATGGATTTAGCCAAGGGAAGTTTTGTCTTACTATTCTCTTATATTTTTTTGAAGGTGTGAATGAACAGGTAAGATAAAGGTGAGCTGGTTGACATAGTGTGTCTGGAATTTCAGAAAGCCTTTGGCAAGGTCTCTCATGAGAGACTCTTGTGGAAATTGAAAAGCCATGGGATAGGGAGTAATGAACTATTGTGGATCAGGAACTGGTTAAAAGATAGAAAACAGAGAGTTTTTCTCAATAGAGAACGGTGAATAGTAGAGTACCTTAGGAATCTGTGCTGGGCCCACTGCTTTTTAACATATTTATAAATGACCTGGAAATGGGAATAATGAGTGAGGTGCTCAGATTTGTAGATGGCACAAAATTATTCAAAGTTGTTAAAACACAAGAGGATTGTAAAAAGTTGCAAGAGGACCTTGATAAATTGGGAGACTAGGAGTCCAAATGGGAGATGAAATTCAAATATGGACAAGTGAATAGTTAGGCACTTAGGGAAGAGCAACCCAAACTATGGTTATACAATGCAAGGTTCTACATTAGTAATCACCACACAGGAAAAGGATCTGGGCATCATCGTGGACAATACGTTAAAACCCTCTATCTAGTGTGCAGCCACAGCCAAGAAAGCAAATAGAATGCTAGGAATCATAAACAAAGCGATTGAGAATAAAACAAAGGATATTATAATGCCACTCTGTCACTCCCTAGTGCGTCCACACCTTAAATACTGTATGCAATTCTGGTCACCATATCTTAAAAAAGGATATAGCAGGATTAAAAAAGGTACAGAGATGAGCGACAAAAATGGTAAAGGGGATGGAGGGATATCCCTATGAGAAAGGTTTAAAACGTTAGGACTCTTCAACTTGGAAAAGAGATGGCTGAGGGGAGAAATGATAAAGATCTATAAATTAATAAATGGAGAGGAATGGTTAAATATAGCTTGGTGGTTTACTCCTTCAAAAAGCAGAAAGACTAGGGGGACGTGCAATAAAGCTACAATGTAGCACATGTAAGACTAATCAGGTAATCACGCTGGAATTCATTACCAGAGGATGTAATAAAACCTGTTAGTGTAGCTGGATTTAAAAGAGGTTTGGATGAGCTCCTGGAGGAAAACTCTATAAACTATTATTAAAGAGGACCAGGGAAATCCATGGCATACCCGTGGGACAAGCAGCATGGAATCTGTATACCTTCTGGGAACCTGACAGATACTTGGAAACAGGATACTAGGTTGATGGACCCTTGGCCTGACCCAATATGGCATATCTTATGTTCTTATGTTATGGATGGAAACTTGTGGGATGGTCTTTTATTTGCACTAGTTACAACACTGTGCCTCATACACCATGCAGTGTATGTTTAGTAAACCAAAGACTCACTGATGACAACTGTTAATAAATAAATAAATTAATTAATTAAATTATTTAAAAACATTTATGTTCCTCAAATCATAAAAAAGTGATTAGTACACTTAACAAAAATAGATATATAATACAAATAAAACAGATAAACATATACTACTGCCCAATATCCTCAAACAATCAAGATTCAGCAAACACAAGCTGAAACAAATTAGTTTTCAAGTTTATTTTATTTATTTAACATTTTTATATACCGCACTATTTATTATCAGCGCGGTTTACATAGAACTACAAAACATCAGATAAGATACATATATCTGTTTTTACATGGAACAGGAAGAAAAACTTGGAAAACCGGGGTAATTGTAACAAAGGATAATAGACATTGAACTATATACATATGATAGTAATATTACATGAAAAGGCATCTTGTTAGATAGGAACGGGATTAGAGCTATTTGGATGAACTTGTGTTATTGTGTTCTCTGGAAAGTATTTGATGAAAAGGTGATGCTTCAAGGCCTTTTTGAACTGGGGGATATCAGAGATGGCCCTAATGTGTGGTGGGAGGGTGTTCCACAGTTTTGGAGCACATAAGCTGAATGATCGGTTCACAGTTGCAGAGATGTATTTTAAGGATTCTTTTGGAACTTTAAGCATGTTTAGTTCCGAGGTTCTTCTAAGCCTGTTGGAGGGGATAGGTTGTATCAACTCTGATAGAGAGGAGGGAGCAGGTCCTTTGTAAGCTTTGAAGACTAGTAGCAGGGTCTTGAAGGTGATTCTCGCTTGGATAGGGAGCCAGTGTAATTGTTTCAGGAGAGGTGTTACATGTTCTCTTTTTGGTACCCCGAAGAGCACTCTTGCAGCACTGTTTAATGCTAGTTGAAGCGGGTTGAGGGTTGATTGGGGAGCCCCTGTAGTATACAATTTGCGAAGTCAAAGTGTGGGATAATTAAAGCCTGGTAGACAGTACGGAAATCATCTGGATCAATTAGTTGGCGAAGGTGTCTAAGGGAGCGAATCTTGAAATAAATTGCCTTTACAGTGTTGGCTATGTGGGTCTTCATGTCTAAATTCTGATCCAGGGTAACACCAAGATAACGGATGTGGGGTTTTACTTGCAACTTAGCATCATGGACTTCAAGGAATGTAGGTGGTGTGAACTTGGGGTTTCTTGAGATGAAAAGTACCTCTGTTTTCTTGTTCTGGATTATGAGATTTTGAGTCAGTAGCCAGTCTGAGATGGCGTTAAAACAGTTGGATATGGTGGTGAGATTCATCTTATCAATGCAGAATGGCATATATAATAAGACATCATCAGCATAGATCATATAATTGACTTTGAAGGACCTGATAATGTTGCATAAGGGTTGCATGTAGATGTTGAATAATAATGATGACAAAGAGGAACCTTGTGGGACTCCTTGACCTTGGTGAAATGGATCTGATGTTTCACCATTTGAGCGAACTTGCTGCCATCTTTCTGAGAGGTAAGAGTTGCACCATTCAAGAGCATTTCCACAGAGGCCCTTCTCTCTTAGGCGGACAATAAGAATGTCGTGACAGACCGAGTCAAAAGCAGCCGCAATATCTAAAAAGATGAGGACAAAGCCCTGTTTGATGTTGTCGATGCCAGAGTTTAAGCTGTTGAGAAGTGAGGTGAGGAGCGTTTCGACCCCGTAAGATTCCCGGAATCCATGTTGACAGGTATCCAGAGGCGCTTCAGTGTCGATATGGTCTTGCAATTGTCTGTAGACTATCTTTTCGATTATTTTCGCAAGGGTGGGTATGCTGGAGATGGGTCGGTAAGAGTCTGTTTTTTGCGGATCTAATTTGAGGTTTTTTAGTAGAGGTCGGATGGAGGTCTGTTTGAGGGCAGAAGGGAAAGAGCCAGTGTCAAATGATAGACTTATGATTTTGGATATTGTTGGAGCAAGTTCTTTGCGGAGGTCCTTTATCCAAAAAGCTGGACACGGATCGGTGTGTGCTGTGGATAAGTTGAGAGATGAGATAATATCTTCAATTAGCTTCAAAGAAGGGGTGGAGAAAGAAGCTAAAGGAGCTGGGAGTGCATGAGCATTCAAGATAGTGGGTATTGTAATTTTATTTGTGCAGCATATCTTAGATTGTATGTGAAGGGCATAAGCTTGTGGGTTGATTTCACACTGGTGCTCCTGTGAGGGTTCTTTGGCTAATTTCTTAACGAGGGTAAATAGGTCGTGAGGTTTGTTTATAGCACGTTTAAGGATGTCTGTATGATATAGTCTCATTTTTTCAGAAATAGCTTTGCGGTGGGTTTCAAGATGTTGCATGTATGCAGACTGATTAGTATCGTTGCGTGATCTCCTCCATTTCTTCTCAAGTTTTCGCAAATGTTTTAGGGATTCTTTCAGATCTGATGTAAACTAAGGTGCCGTAGCTTTTCTTCTTAATGACTTATTTCTGGTCGGACGAGATGAGATGCGGTTGAGTCTGTTGTTCCAAGAAGTGATAATCTCTTCCAGGTTTAGGGTAGAATCATTAAAGAGAGCATCAGTTTCCTTGAGGATTTGTTCCCTGTTAAAAGGTTGGAAGCTTCTGGATGTGGTATTTGCATATTTGTTTAGGTTCTTGTCATCGGAATATTGCTTCTTTTGAATGGGAATCTGGAACATAATGAGGTTATGATCTGACCAAGGAACCTCTGTAATTGCTAGAATAATATTCTGAAGTTGGTTGAGAGCGGATAGTGGGGCAAATATGAGATCAAGGATGTTGCCTTTTATATGTGTGGATTGTTGTATGACTTGCTTGTAGCCTAGTGTTTCTAGGGCATCTATGAAGGCTTCAGATTGGTTGTCTTGTAGAGATGGTAGGTTAATGTCTCCTAAGATCCAATTGGGTCTGTTTGGATTCTGTGAATT
Source organism: Ichthyophis bannanicus (assembly GCA_033557465.1). Classification (NCBI taxonomy): domain Eukaryota; kingdom Metazoa; phylum Chordata; class Amphibia; order Gymnophiona; family Ichthyophiidae; genus Ichthyophis; species Ichthyophis bannanicus. The sequence continues at coordinate 673,445,278 of CM066032.1, read as the reverse complement.
GGAGGCAAGATTTATAATGGTTGAGAGATCATCTGGGGAAGGTGATGGCGCTCTGTAGACTAAGTTTATAGAGTAGAGGTTGTTAGAGATAGAGACTGTTTCGAGTAGATTGTTGCTAGAAGAGTCAACCATTTTAAGTTGGAGTCCGTTCTTAGCGATGATAAGAACTCCTCCACCTCTTTTGCCTTGTCTGCAGCTGGTGAAAACCTCATAGTTATTGGGAAGGAGCTGGTTGAGAATTATATTGTCTTCTGGAGAAAGCCATGTTTCGGTGACCATAAGTAAGTCGAGGTTATTGGATGTTATTATATCTGTGACAGCTGGCCATTTTTTACGAAGGGAGCGAGCATTAATGAGGGCACATTTGAGGGGGCATGGTTGATTGTAGTTTTCTGAGTTTGACTTTGTAGTGTGTTGAAGAGGTATGTATAATAAATAATGGTGATGAGAACGTTGGTCCCAGTTTACATTGTGGTAATTGGTGCGTGACCATTTTTGCCAGTTGTTATGTAAGATAGGTATGGAATTGCCTGAGGAAATTAGAGCCAGTATCTCTGGTATCAGACCTATGAGGAGGAGGTATAGGCCTAGAATAATTTTGCAGTGGAGGGCCATTGTGAGGCTGAGCTGAATGTCGTTTGAGAGGGAGAATTAAAGGATAGGGTTTGTACTTTATGTGGTGAAGTGTTTAGTCTTTGGCTAGGGGAAAAGAGTTTGCTGGGAATTAGTTGGATACAGGAAAATTGTTACAAAGCTTACCAAGTGATAGTTGCGATTTGATTAGGCAATGATCTTTACTAGAATTTAGAGAGGGAGAGATAATTGCTTACCAGATGTGCAAGTACTGAGAGGGAGAGATAATTGCTTACCAGATGTGCAAGTACTGAGAGGGAGAGATAATTGCTTACCAGATGTGCAAGTACTGAGAAGAGTGTCTACAGATTGATACAGTGTAACAATATGTGAAATGTATTAGTCATACTTGAGACAAACTGTTACTTGAGAGGATGCTAGCAACAATGAGTGGTAAGGTATTAGCAGACACAGTGGTGAGATAGCAACATTGCAATATTGGAAACATTGTGCACAAGATGTGAAACATAGATATGGCCTTAGCCGTAAGAAACAGCAAAACCTCCAGGTAAATTTACTATGTAGAGCATATGGTGGTTTAAATATTAAAACCTTTTATGACTTAAATTTCAAGTTTCTTAAGAAAGTATAGTGCAATAACAGTTGGTAGTATACATTACAGATTATTTAGTAGAGAACTGTTCATGGTAGTGGCGGTTACTTTTCATTAGGTAACATTTTTCATCGAGGATTGTGCTCAGCTCCAACCGGGGGGATTGTAATGAAGGTTGTAATCGAGGAGAAGGGCTGTATCAGTTAGCGGCGGTTCTTTATGGGAGTCTTTGTGTCTTCCCGCGAAGTTGCTTCAAGCCCTGTGCTCAGGCCCAACCAGTGCCCCGCCTAAGGGCCACGCCAAAGGGCCCTCTGGCGAGGCCCTCAGGCGCGGGCCCGACCAGGTGCGGGCCCGCCTGGCGGCGGCTCCTTCTTGTAGCGGCCTGCTGCTCCTCCCCTCCCACAGCCCCGAATGGGCTGGAGTAGCTGCTTGGAGGGCAGACTGGCCGTGCAGTGGAGTCAGTCCCGATCAGGGACGAAGATGGTGCCCGCTGTGAGTTTCCCGCCGGCGGCGGCTCCTTCTTGTAGCGGCCTGCTGCTCCTCCCCTCCCACAGCCCCGAATGGGCTGGAGTAGCTGCTTGGAGGGCAGACTGGCCGTGCAGTGGAGTCAGTCCCGATCAGGGACGAAGATGGTGCCTGCTGTGAGTTTCCCGCCGGCGGCGGCTCCTTCTTGTAGCGGCCTGCTGCTCCTCCCCTCCCACAGCCCCGAATGGGCTGGAGTAGCTGTTTGGAGGGCAGACTGGCCGTGCAGTGGAGTCAGTCCCGATCAGGGACGAAGATGGTGCCCGCTGTGAGTTTCCCGCCGGCGGCGGCTCCTTCTTGTAGCGGCCTGCTGCTCCTCCCCTCCCACAGCCCCGAATGGGCTGGAGTAGCTGCTTGGAGGGCAGACTGGCCGTGCAGTGGAGTCAGTCCCGATCAGGGACGAAGATGGTGCCCGCTGTGAGTTTCCCGCCGGCGGCGGCTCCTTCTTGTAGCGGCCTGCTGCTCCTCCCCTCCCACAGCCCCGAATGGGCTGGAGTAGCTGCTTGGAGGGCAGACTGGCCGTGCAGTGGAGTCAGTCCCGATCAGGGACGAAGATGGTGCCCGCTGTGAGTTTCCCGCCGGCGGCGGCTCCTTCTTGTAGCGGCCTGCTGCTCCTCCCCTCCCACAGCCCCGAATGGGCTGGAGTAGCTGCTTGGAGGGCAGACTGGCCGTGCAGTGGAGTCAGTCCCGATCAGGGACGAAGATGGTGCCCGCTGTGAGTTTCCCGCCGGCGGCGGCTCCTTCTTGTAGCGGCCTGCTGCTCCTCCCCTCCCACAGCCCCGAATGGGCTGGAGTAGCTGCTTGGAGGGCAGACTGGCCGTGCAGTGGAGTCAGTCCCGATCAGGGACGAAGATGGTGCCCGCTGTGAGTTTCCCGCCGGCGGCGGCTCCTTCTTGTAGCGGCCTGCTGCTCCTCCCCTCCCACTGCCCCGAATGGGCTGGAGTAGCTGCTTGGAGGGCAGACTGGCCGTGCAGTGGAGTCAGTCCCGATCAGGGACGAAGATGGTGCCCGCTGAGTCAAACCTCTGGGAGTAGAGTATTCCACAGCGAATGGCTAGCTATGGAAAAAGCACGATCATGAGACACGCTCAAATGTGCTGAATCAACAGAAGAAACAACTAAAAGCCCTGTGTTGGACAACTGTAGCACAAGAGCAGAGGTCTCTCTGGCAATCACTGACATCAAATAAGTGGGGAAGGAAATCTAGTAACACAACAATGAATAATTATCAGCTTAAGAAATACTATACATATTTAGATAAATAATGAATTAAACAAAAAACCTTTATTCTTTTTTAAAATTATTTATCTATATATGTATAGCATTTCTATACATATATACATGTATGGTGACCTTTAAAACCCACTGGGAATAGGAAAATACCTACTGTACTTGAATGTAACTCACCTTGAACTCTGAGAAAGGCATGAACTAAAATTAATAATATTCAATTTAAATTGCAGCTAGATCACATACAATAGGCTGTGTGCAGATGAATTACATAGAGAGGGCTATGTGAAATGCTTACAGGAACCCTACATGGTCTTATTTTGGCACAGAGCTCATATAAAGATTCTAAAACTGAATAAAAAACATCAAATTATGCATAATTTATATGTGCAACAAACTTGAACTGAAATTATATTTTTATGAATTTTGTGACATTTTAGCAGCACTCAGTGCAAAAAGCCCTCAAAATAGTATTACAAAAGTATTTATTGCCAATTGACTATGTGCTAAGAAGATATTAAGAAATGTCAATATTGTGTAACACACAAAATATTAATTCAAAAACATTTATGGGGTCATTCTGAGCCATGAATAGCTCAGAATAGATGTCCCAATGGGATGTCCATCCCCAGAATAGATGTCCCAGAAAAGATGTCCCAATGGGACGTCCATCCCCACTATTCATGCTGGCTCCTGCCCTCGACTAACTTCCCCACCAATTGTGCGGGGAAGTTAGACGGGGACGGAATCTGGGCAGTTGCTGGCCCTGGACGTACAGAGCCAATTCTAATGTTGACTCTGTACATCCAGGGCCAGCGACATGTGCGGGGAAGTTATTCCACCTCCGAGGGGGAATAACTTCCCTGGACGTGATTTTTTTTTAAGTGCCTGGAGCTCGGATGGGGCAGGGAGGGCCAGGGGACATTCCCCACAGCCCGTCCCTGGCCTTAGGAGGCCAGATTGGGGGTCGGGCTTCAGGGAATAAACCCCTTTTTCAAATGGCCAGCATTGTAGCTTTTAAATGGAGCCACGGTGCCATGGCAACGTGGCTCTATTTAAAAGCCTTGACTGAGTTAGTCGGGCAGGTCATGTACGTGCAGGGCAGACTGAATCGCAGTCCCGGCCTGCAAGTGCATGACTGATTGTGATTCTGCTCCCGCAGGGCTAGACATCTACATCTGGAACAGAATTGGGCTGTTAATATCTATTATTCAATATTAAAAGGCCTTTTACTTCAAATTCAGGACAAACTGTATACAGTGAACCCAGTATTAAAAATGTAATTCTCCTCTGATCTGTCTGAAATGATGAAGATACGATTCATAATCTAACCATTGTTATCTGCATATTCAATATTCATTAATATGAAAACTCTCTGAATATAAATAGGTCTATGGCTCTAAATCATTGAGACAAAACAATTAAACTCTTCCATTTTTACAGATGCTTTCCTTCATCCTTTTATACCATCAATCCCTTCATTCTTTCATGATTCATCACAACTGAACAAATTGCTAAAACAGTTCACATTGAGGCATATTTACTAAAGTGCTGCGAGTAGCGCGGGGCTAATGCATCTACACCACGCCAGGGCATAGCGACCATGGTAGATGCAGGGGGTGCGGCCATGGTATGCTACTACCACCGCACCAGTCGCGTCACTAACATGGTAGTAGGCAACGCATGGCCATAGCACATGTGCACAATGCGCATCGGGAAAAAGAAAGCTACAAGTGTGATTTACTGCAGGGGCCATGGATTCACTGCAGTCAGTAAGAACTAAACCCCTAGCACCCATACAGGAAAGTAGAAACTGGCCAGTTCAGAATTGTATTTATTTTTATTTAACAGATTTGTTTATACCACTTTATCATTTCAGTCAAAGCAGTTTACATTGTAACTTAAACTTGGTAATGTACATTAAACAGGGACACTGATAACTTGGATTTTTCTGAGAGATAAAGAGATGACCAGGAGTGGGCTGAACGGCCAGCACAACTCGCAGGGCTAAGTACAAGAGAGTGCGGCATGTAAATCAGAAAGCAAACATATGCAGAGGGTTTGTGCTGTGTCTCAAACCATAGGTGATAGGGTGTAAATACGGTATCTGGAGATGCAGGGGGCCATGTATGGGATCAGGTGGGATTCCACACTGTCCACCATGGGGGACTAGGATATGGACTTCCTCACCCAGAGGCACCAAGGATGGCTTTTCAGCTAGGCTGCAGGGATTTAGGAGCCCTCTTCTGTCCTGGTTTTCTTTTTATCTCTCCCACCATTGCACTTTTAGTGTATGTTCTGGTGGATTGTCTACTGCCATCCCGCTTTCAGTTAGTGTATTTCGGGACCTCTCCTTTTCTCTCTCTACACTCAGGTGCACTCATCTTCTCCCATGATTTTCAGTAATATCTTTACGCTGACCGCTCTCAAATCTACCTCCCTGCACCTGAAATCTCTCCTGGAATCCAGGCCCAGGTCTCTGCCTACTTATCTGACATTGCTGCCTGGATGTCTCACCGCTGTCTGAAATTGAACATGGCCAAAACAGAGCTCCATATATTTCTCCCTAAACCCATCTCCCCCCTTCCTCCCTTCTCTATTTTTGTGGATCACTACTCTCCTCCCGGTTTCCTCAGCTCGCAAACTTGGGGTCATCTTTGACTCTACTCTCTCTTTCTCTGCACACATCCAACAGATAGCTAAAACCTGTCTCTTCTTTCTCTATAACATCAGCAAAATGTGTCCCTTCCTTTCTACAGAAACTTCACTAAGATCCTTATTCACTCTCTAGTCACCTCCCGTCTTGACTATTGTAACATGCTCCTCTCTGATCTCCTTCCGAATCATCTCTCCCCTTCAATCTGTTCAAAACTCGGCTTATCTTCTACCAGTAATTCATACTTCTCCTACTGACTTACAAGTGCATTCATTCTGTGGTTCCTCAGTACTTTTCCTCTCTTATCTCACTCTACACTCCTCCTTGGGAAATCCATTTCTCGGCACATCCCTTTTATCTGTGCCCTTCTCTGCCACGGCCAACTCCAGACTTCTTTCATTCCAACTTGTTGCTCCATATGCCTAGAACAAGCTACCTGAGTCAATGCGTCAGGCTCCTTCTCTGACCCTATTCAAGTTCAGGCTAAAAACACACCTCTTTAAGGCTGCTTTTGGATTCTGATGCTCCTCACTTTCTTGTTCACTACTTAGGTATATCTTACCATACTCTAGTCCCCAGTTTTGCGATGTTTTTTCATCTTGATTAAACTGTACGCTCTGATGAGCAGGGACTGTGGCTTACCTATATGTACAGCGCTGTGTACACCTTGTAGCGCTATAGTAATAAGGCCTTTGTTGGGGATGAGCTCCACAGCTCATTCCCTCCTCTTATCATGGCTTGCATAGCGCCTTAGTCAATATAGAGTGAGTTCCCTATGTTGAGGAAAGGGGGTGGGAAAGGGCCAGGAGGGTCTGGAGACCAAGCACAATCAGCATACCTGCTCAGAGCAGCCTGCGCCATGTAGGCCACTATATAGAACACTCACCTCTCTGGTCTAACACCAACTAAAGGGGGATGGCATAGACAACCACCCACAGAGGACCCCCATGCCCCCTCCAACTGGGAGGGTCTCTGGGAGTACACCACATGGAGATGGTGAATCCCACAGAGCCCCCATGCTAAGCACCCCAGCAGACCTGGGAGAATCAAAAGAGCCCCAGGTCCATGGATAGCTACAGCCCTTGGGCAAGGGTGTCAGGCAGGGAACAGCAATCAGCGAGCTCCAACACTGGAGGCCCACATTCAGTGACAGAAGTATTATGCTGCTGCTCAGAGCTGGTAGGCCCCAGCCACATCCTCCTCAGACAGGGTGAGGGACCATAGCAATGGCATGGCCCCCCAGGTGCATGTATTCACTGCCACATGCATCCCCATGCAGAAGGGTCAGGGGTCACACGGCTCTTGTGTTGCCACACTGTCATGTTGCCAGTAAGTGCATTACCTCATTTGCATGCTCCTCCCTCACCTGTACTCTCCTGGCTCCAACTCTGGTTATGAGGCCAGTACTGACTGCAGCACAGAGCACAGGCCCTATGTCCAAACACCTCCACAGCACACCACACCGCACCAGTAGCCCTCTGACAGCTAGCCGTTGCATATGCTGACATTAACAGCAGTCCATCAGTCCTCTTTACTACCTCCACTGGGAGATTATTCCATGCATCTACCACTCTTTCCATAGAAAGATATTTCTGCATATTAGTCCTGAGTCTATTCCTTTTCACCTTCATCCTATGCCCCCTTGATGTAGAGCTCTCTTTCAATTGAAAAATGCTCTCCCCATGTGCATTTATGCCATGGAGGTATTTAAACGTCTTTATCGCCCCTCTCCTGCCTTTCCTCCAAAGTATATGGCAAAGTATAAGGCATATTTCTCTCCTTGGCAGCGACTGCTGACAATGCTGCCAGTCTCAATAGCACAGTTCAGAAATATAGCATTCTTTCACTGATAAAGCACAGCACTGTAAGCTTTAAAACCACAGCCTGTTAGACCTCTCTTCTCTCACAGTTAGGATTCTTCATGACAGTGGGGCAGACACCCCCTCCCTTTAGCAGACCACTAGCAACTTGTAAGCCAGAGTTTTACCTCCACCCCAAGCTGTCTTATCTCCTCTTTACCTCCATGACTTGAGCTGAGAACCATGGCTTCTTCTTCTTCTAACTGTCCAGGATTAAAGGTTTGGCTTACTTCCAGTTCCATCTCTTCTTCATTGTCCTGTGCTCTCAGGCTCTCTGGATGACATGGGTTTACATCTGAGCAGGCTGCTCCTGCTCCTCTGTGCTTATGTGATCTCCTCCTTCTACATCTGTGTAGGCTAGGGAGTGAATAAAGGGGAAAACTTGCCCTCTGGCCCTCCCCCAGCCCTCCTCCCTTTTCTGGTTCCGATTGTGACTTTGTACTGCAGGGGGAACTTTTAAAGTGGCAGGGGCTTATTTTGTGCTATCACCAGTGTTTCTGGGAACTATAATCCCACTCGGGACCTGATGCTGCCACAGTAGATAATAGTTAGCCAGTTGATATAGTGTATCTGGATTTTCAGATACACTAGGTCCCTTATGAGAGACTCTTGAGGAAATTAAAAAGTCATGGGATAGGACGCAGTGTATTATTGTGGATTGAGGACTAGTTAAAAGATAAAAAACAGAGAGTAAGACTAAATGGCCAATTTTCTCAGTGGAGAAAGGTGAATAGTGGCGTACCCCAGGGATCTGTGCTGGGCCCACTGCTTTGTAATATTGTCATAAATGATCTGGAAATGGGAACAATGGGGGAGGCGATCAAATTTGTAGATGACACAAAATTATTCAAAGTTGTTAAAACACAAGAGGATTGTGAAAAATTACAAGAGGACCTTGAGAAATTGGGAGACTGTGCATTCAAATAGATGAGTGCAAAGTGATGCACTTAAGGAAGAACAACCCAAACTACGGTTACACGATGCAAGGTTCCACATTAGGTATCACCACCCAGGTAAAGGATCTTGGTGTCATCGTGGATTATACATTGAAACCACTGCTTAGTTTGCAGCAGCAGCAGCCAAGAAAGCAAATAGAATTCTAGCAATCGAAAGGAAAGGAATGGAGAATAAAACCAAGAATATTATAATGCCTCTGTATGACTCAATGATGCGACCACACCTTGAATATTGTGTGCAGTTCTGGTACCATATCTAAAAAAGGATATAGCGGAAATAGAAAAGGTATAAAGACATTCCAAAATGATAAATGGGATGAAAGAATACCCCTACGAGGAAAAGCTTAAAGATCAGGGCTCTTCAGCTTGGAAAACAGACAGCTGAGTGGAGATATGATAGAGGTCCATAAAATAATGAGTGAAGTGGAACAGATAAATGTAGATCAGTTGTTTATTCCTTCAAAACCTAGAAAGACTAGGGGACAAGAAATGAAGCTACTATGTAGCACATTTAAGACTAATTGGAAAAAATATTTTTTCACTCAATGTGTAATCAAACTCTGGAATTTGTTGTCAGAGAATGTGGTAAAAGCTGTTGGTGTAGCTGGGTTTAAAAGAGGTTTGGGCAAATTCCTGGAGAAAAAAAAATCCATAAACCATTATTAAAATAGACTAGAGAAATCCTCTGCTTACCCCTGGGATAAGCAGCATGGTGGTCTACATTTTTGAAACCTGACAGGTACTTGTGACCGGGATTGGCCACTATTGGAAACAGGATACTGGGCTTGACTGACTTTCGATCTGACTCGGCATGTCCAGGACTGGCACTAGGCCTGGAGGTGCCCTAGGCGGGCCCATTATCCTGCCACCCCCCTGTTGACCCCCACCCCCATTGCTGCTGCTGCTACCCCTCTCCGGGGCCTGCAGTGGCAGCAATAAATCCAAAACTGTAATGCAGCACTTACTAGTGGAGGAGTGGCCTAGTGGTTGGGGCAAGGTACTTCAGGCTGGAAGGTCGGGAGTTCAAATTCCACTAGAGGACAGCAACCTTGGGCCGGAAGGACTGGGGTTTCTAGTCCCACAGGTGCTCCTTGTGGTCTTGGGCAAGCCACTTAACCCTCCATAGCCCATGTTCCCTGTAAAATAGTTATCTCCAAGTTATAATGCCCTATTCAATGTAATTTCATAAGAACATAAGATATGCCATACTGGGTCAAATTTCAGTTTGTTCAATGTAAACCGCACTGATGTAGAATAGTGTGGTATATAAGAGAATATAAATAAATACTAATACACTCCAGCGCTGTGTTGGTGATTCCTCCTCTTCCCATGTGCTGTTTACAGAGGGCTGATGCAGGATCTGGAGAGGGCAGAAGGAGATTCTGGGAGAGTGAGGATAGAAAGGCAGTCATTTTATAACAATGCGTAAAGTTACGTGCCATCAACCCATATGTCACCTTACGCATGGGGATGGGCACTTATGTGCATAGTTTAGGCAGGCGCTATTTTGTAAATGCACTAAGGGGCATGTTTACTAAACCAGGCTAATGGTTAACTTGAGCTGGATGCAAGCTAGCTGCAGATAGCCCAGGTTAACCATTAGCCCAGTTTAGTAAACATATCTATAAGTCTAGGGTTGGTGTAAGTGGTCACACCTAGATTTGGCATGCGTATCTTACCACTTACATCTCTATTTTATAAAGTACATGCATACTTTACTTGTAAAATAGATGCAAAGTACACATGTGACAATATGTGTTAAACTAAGCAACCCCTTATAAAATTACCTCCAAAATTACATCCAAGCTCTCCGATAGATGTGAACATGGGAGGCTATAGAATGAAGAAGGTTGGACACAAGTCACCAGAGCCTGCAGTATCAACACTCCAACTCCTCCAGCCCTTGAAATGAAGCACCAGTATGCAGTCCTGGAAGTGGAGGAGGTGGAAGCATCCCAGGAAAGGGAAGAACCACAGCTTGAGTACATCAAAGTTGCAGAATCAGTCACTACAAGGAAGTGAAGGGTAGTGTAATTGGTGACTCTCTTCTACAGTAAGAGGTACTGAGGCATTCATCTGCTGACCAGACTTGATGTCCAGATAGGTGTGCTTTCTGCCAGGTGCCAAAATCTGAGATGTTACGGAGAGTTTGCCAAGACTCATCAAGCCTACTGACTATTATCTGATGTTGCTCATCCATGTCGGCACAAAAGATACTGCTAGGTATCCCTCCGAGCATATCAAAAGTGACTTCATGGCTCTGGGACAGAGGGTGAAGCAGGTAGGTGCACAGATGTGTTCTCTTCAATCCTCCCTATTGAGGGTAAAGGCCAAGGCAGAGAAGCTTGCATTCTGGAGATGAATGCATGGCTGCGTGGATGCTGTCAACAAGAGTATTTTGGTTTCCTGGACCATGGAATGATGTTCCAAGGGCTGCAGAGCAGAGATTGTGTCCATCTGTCCAAGAAGGGTCGAAGTGTCTTCAGAGGCAGACTGGCTAACCTACTGAAGAGGACTTTAAACTAGATTCATTAGGGATGGGTGAAAGAAAGCCCCCAGGTAAGTGAAACATTAAATACCTTTTGTAGAAATGGGTAAAAAGGGCAGCATCTGGAAAGCGGGTATGTATAAATACCTGTAGCATGGGAAATAAGATCCCAGAAGTTGAAGATTTAATGGAAGAGGCTGACTTGGAATTAGTGGCAGTTAAGGAGACATGGTTCATGGAAAACCATGCCTGGGATGTAATTATACCGGGCTATACTTTATTCAGGAAGGACAGGGTAGGAAGAAGGAGAGGTGAAGTGGCATTATATGTAAAAAATAATATTAAAGCTATGGAACTACAGAACTTAAAAGGGAGAGAGGAGGCACTATGGGTTAAACTAGAAAGAGGGAAAAAGAAATCCATTTGCAATGGAGTTCTATACAGATCCGCCTCACAGGGAGGAGAAGTGAACGAAGATTTAATAGAAGATATACGCAGTATTGCCTTGAAAGAAGAAGCGTCTACTGATGGGTAATTTCAATATGCCGGATCTGGATTGGCACATCCCTGTTGCGGTGTCATCTAGAAGTAAGGAGATCCTGGATTCTCTAGAGGGAGAACTATTCGGGCAACCGGTAACAGAACCCACATGTGATGGGGCCATCCTGGACTTAGTGCTTACCAATGGGGAAGGAGTCTTTAGCAGGATGGGAACAGCTAGGGAAGGTAGAAAGAAAGTGGGCAAAACTGAAAAGTGATATTTTAAGGGCAACACACCTTTATCTTAGAAGGGTAAATAAATGTAAAAGGAAAAGGAGACTGCTATGGTTCTCAAAAGAAGTAGCTGAAAAAGTGAAGAAAGGGAGGGAAGCCTTCAGGAAATACAAGAGATCACAGAGAGAGGAAGACACGCATCTATATTTGGGAAAGCTTAGAGAAGCTAGCAAAGATACAAAAAGAAGAAAAAATAGCTAATGCAATAAAATGCAAGGATAAGACCTTTTTCAGATATGTTAGTGACAGGAGGAAGAGCAAAAGTGGTATTGTCAGACTCAAGGGTGAAGGGGAGGAATATGTAGAAACTGATGAGGATAAAGTGGAGTTCTTAACAAATACTGCTGTGTTCACAGATGAAGGGCCAGGAGCAGGACCTCAGAAATGAAAGATACTCTGCACCGCCCCCCCCCCTCACCTAATAACAGATAGGGCTCTTGGGTCACAGAAATCCACATACAAGGTAAGGAGAAGGTTAATTGATCTTCATCTTAGATAATACACAAACTGTAAATAACACACAACACACTTGTATTATAAACACAGGACCAAAGCGCTTTGGGAGAGCAAGCTAGGCGGTTGCCTATGTTTACTCTGAAATCAAAGCTTTAGGCCTCTTTATTTATAGGTAAAGATTCCATTACACAGCATAATTTCACTTTATTATTCTACATCTCACATCACGTATATTCATAATATACATATTTTATTCTACGTCTAGTGTTACGTATATTCATAATATACTTTTCTATAGGCATGCACGTCATAGACCATCCTAAAAAGACATACATATATTCTCAGGCATGACTATGTAGGCCTTAATTCTAATTAATTCTAACACTGACAGTCTGATATCTCTGACCAGAGACAGCGAGACTGTGAAGCTAGGTAAACAACTTGCCTTTTACTTATCTTTCTAATAACATAGGCTAATGTTTATGTTATCTCAACCTTTTACCCAATTTCTTCTACAGTTTTTTCAAGGATGATATTAAATAAGGAACTACAAATGATATTTAACTCTTTCTTAGGAATTATAGCAATATAATGTTATTCACAGGGTCTGACTGTATCCAACCTGGTACAATCAAGCTTTCTTTCAGTCCTTCCTCTGATTCTGTAAAGAATCATTTCACAGATAAGGAAACTCAGACATCGGTATTAAAAACGGACCGTAGCTAGCTTCTGGGACAATCTGTAACATCATTTTAGGGGTCAGTGTCTCCACCGATTTCTTACAACAAGCTGATATTACACAAAGAATTAATGCTCCTAAAATGATAATCCCTATTAAGCCAAATAATGAAGCTAATAGGCCTTGCAGGGGCCTAGATAATAAACCATAGGTGTCAAACTCTGGCCCGCGGGCCAAATTTGGCCCGTAGTGTAATTATATTTGGCCCGCGAGGCTATACCAAATGACTACTAGAGCTAGCCCGCCAGTATTATACAGCGCATTCATTCATCGCTAATACTACAAATCCCATAATGCCTTGCTGTTGTTTTGGCGCGTCAATCAGGACAGGTCCCAGAAACGCCCTCTCCTGTGTGACAGAAGTCATAGCGATCTCAAGCTACAACTGTCACTGTGGAACCCCTTCCCAAAAATGGCAAAAAGAAAGGCAGACAACAGGAACTTTCTGGACAGGTGGGAGACAGAATATTTGTTTACATATGTAAAAGACAGACCTGTTTGTCTGATTTGTGGAGTCAACGTGGCTATAACTAAGGAGTATAACATTCGACGACACTATGAAACAAAACACCATGACAAGTACAAGGACCTGGACATGACTCAAAGCAGCCAGAAAGTGGAGGAGATGAAAAGAAGTTTGGTTTCACAACAGAATATGTTCAAAAAAGCCACATCACAAAGTGAGGCTGCTGTAAAGGCTAGTTATATTGTGGCAGCAGAGATCGCAAAATCAGCCCGGCCCTTTAATGAGGGAGAGTTTGTGAAAAAGTGCATGTTGAAAGTTTGTGACATCGTGTGCCCAGAGAAAAAGCAAGCCTTTTCAAACGTGAGCCTGAGCAGAAACACAGTAGCTGATCGCACATGTGATCTTGCCACCAATCTGTATGACCAGCTTTTGGAAAAGGGAAAAGATTTCGTTGCATTCTCCCTTGCTGTGGATGAGAGCAGCGACGCATCTGATACTGCTCAGCTGTCAGTCTTCATCCGTGGAGTGGACTCAAATATGTGTGTTACGGAGGAGCTATTGGGATTCAAATCAATGCATGGCACAACCACAGGAAAGGAAATTTTTGAGGAGGTTTCCAAATGCGTAACTGAAATAAAGCTGCCATGGGATAAACTCGTGGGATTAACGACAGATGGTGCGCCAGCGATGTGCAGTAAAACAAGTGGACTGGTGGGCAGGGTCCGGGAGAAGATGCAGGAAGAGAACTGTGCAGGTGAACTAACTGTTTATCACTGCATCATACATCAGGAATCATTGTGTGGCAAAGCCCTAAAGATGGAACATGTTATGACCACAGTAACACAAGTAGTTAACTTTATAAGAGCCAAAGGTCTGAATCACCGCCAGTTTAAGTCTTTTCTGGAGGAGTGTGGTTCGGAATACGCAGACGTGCCGTATCACACAGAGGTGAGATGGTTAAGCCGAGGAAAAGTACTGAATAGATGTTTTGAGCTGCATGAGGAAATATGTCAGTTTCTGGAAAGCAAAGGGAAGGACACAGCAGAGCTTCGGGAGAAAACGTTTCTGTGTGAGCTGGCCTTTCTGTGTGACATCTCGAGCCATCTCGATGCGCTGAACCTGCAGCTTCAGGGGCGGGGGCGCATCATCACAGACATGTACGCTGCAGTGAGGGCTTTTAAAACTAAACTGTGCCTGTGGGAGAATCAGATGCTGCAAGGAAACCTTGGCCATTTTCCCTGCTGCCAAACCATGAAAACGCAGTTCTTTACCAACTTGTTCCCATGCGCACAGTTTGCTGAAAAACTCAGTGTACTCGGCGCTGAGTTTAGCCGGCGATTTGCCGACTTTGATGTCCAGAAATGTAGGTTTGAACTGCTCAGTAATCCCTTTGCAGTTAATGTGGAAAACGCACCAACCAACCTCCAAATGGAGCTAATTGAACTCCAGTGTAATGACACGCTGAAGTCAAAGTATGATGCTGTGGGCGCTGCCCAGTTTCCACAGTTCATCCCTGACACAATGCCTCAGCTCCGCACCCAAGCTGCTCAGATGCTCTCCATGTTCGGCAGCACTTATCTATGTGAGCAACTTTTCTCCTCGATGAAGATGACCAAAACATTTCACAGGAGACGTCTGACTGATGAACACCTTCGCTCGATACTGAGGATTTCCTCAGCTCAAAGCCTGAGCCCAGACATTGATGAACTATCATCCAAGAAGAGATGCCAGATATCTGGCTTGGGCACATCAGATTAGATCAGTGTGCAGCAAACTGAGCAATAATTAACGTTTTCTTTATGCACTTTTTCTTGCTACTCCAAGACATGGGCTTGAATGGTTGATTAATTTTATTATTGTTATTTTATTTTAAAAATTATTATTTATTATTATTTAAATCTTATTTAATAAATGAATGTCATTGATGTTTTTTTTTATTTGAAATTGGTTTTTGCATATCTGAACTATTAAGTTATAAATTGTATAGTAATAAGTGTTGCTTCATATTCAATGTTAAAGCAAATCTTGTTTGGGTCCATATTAAAAGGTTCATTTGTTCAATGCTGGCCCGTGACTTTGTTCAAGTTTTACATTTTGGCCCACTGTGTATTTGAGTTTGACACCCCTGTAATAAACTCCAGAAAGAAGAAACAGAATCAAAACAATCAGAAAAAGAACTTACATAACTACTACTTGATACAAATGTACGATTTCTAACCCTATCCAGCAAGGACTTGTAGAATCTACCAACTGTTGTGCTGCTATTATGGCTTCATCCTGAGGGGAAACATCCCTTTTTCTTCTTAAGGAATTATTCAAGGTTGACAATAAAGTAACATTTTGGTAAGGTATAAACCGCCACGGGGTATCTAACTGAGCAACATAGCAAGTACCTGACCAACCTCTGGGAAGCTCTGTATATGCAAGATTACCACACACAAAATAGTCTCCCTTTAAAGCCACTAATCCATTTTCCCAAATTGTCAAATTACGGGGACAGACTAGATTCTGCGTACAATTATTCAAAGCCCACTGAATAATGTTCATTTCCTTAATTCCTACAGATAGATTACGTTCCCAGGGATGGTAATATCCTAATACGGGGCAACTCCAGTTAGGTATGTCTCGGACTGAGTCATTCAAAAGGTAGCCAGAACTATTATACTGTAACAAGTCATAATCATGCACCTGATTCCCTTGAACTTGCATTAATTGTACTACGCAAATATAAGGTTTCTGTACGTGGGATTTTTTTATACCAGATGGAAGAATTATGTAGCATTATTATTTTACAAATGTTCCATGGGGTGTCCCCTACCTTTTTCCCTGTACCTTGAGCCATAAAACATATTGGAGGGGACTTTAAAGGCATAGAATTAACTACTCTAGGTTCTGTGTTTGTATGAGGCCATCATACAGTAGTTAGATTAAAAGCTGTATCACGAAACTCTTCAAAGGCTTTGGGCCTAACTTGTGGTAGAAACCCGTGTTGAGTAGCTGTCACAGTTGGAAGACAAACTGCACAACGTGATAGATTAAAATATTTTGTAACTGAGTGTAAATGCGACTCAAAAATATTTGGATATCCCTCATAACTTTCCCAAGATTCTAAATGCAGCACTGCTTCATTAACAATAATATGCCACAGCACAACTAAGACCAAATACTGAAACATTCTTAGCAGACCTCTAAATATCTGAAACTATAATCACTCCAAAAATAAATGTGCTAAGACAAAATAAAAATACACCTACTATTCTTAATATGATAAAGATATATAGTATAGCTATAACTACCCCTTAATTCTCAATTACGTCATGAAGTAGAGGTTAAGTACCCAAAGGTCATTGCATCTATATCAGTAAAATACTAGTTCAAACTAACTATATCCACCTAATCAGTAGTGTAAATACTGGACAAAGGTTTCTTTTTCATAATAAGTTCATTCAAAAAAGCACTTAATCACAATAGTCTCTTTTTCTTTTCTGTAATATCACTGATGTCCAATGAGTCTCTGCGTTGCAATCTCTTGATTCACTGATGCAGGGAACCACCTTCTGAAGCCTGTGAAGGAGCCTTCTTACACTGTGTAAGATGTATCCAACGAGAATGTCCTTCCACTTTACAAGCCGAGTATCCCACCAGGAGCACACGAAATGGACCTAGGAACTTGGGAACCAGAAGCGTCTTTGGATGCAAATTCTTAATCAGGACCCAATCTGGTGACTTCACTTCCGGATATGATGATTCTGATGATTCTGGATATGATGATTCTGTCATCTTGTTGAGGATTCACTTGCAGTAAAAGGGAAACAGACAGTACTGAGTGCAACCGTGAGCAATAAGTCAAAATATCGCTGCGCAACAATTGGGGATCTGGGATAACTGCCAAGTAATGTGGAGAAGTAGCTGGACGTCCAGCTACTATTTCATATGGTGTCAGGCTGGGGGAATTACACACTGCCATAAGGGCAAAGGGAGGGCTTCCGTCCAATCTGTAGCCCAATCCTGTGTCATAGTGCGCAAGTGACCTTTGATTGTCCTATCCATCCGCTCCACCTGGCCAGATCTTTGTGGATGACAGGAATAAACCGGTAATGGATAAGCTTCTACCCATCCGGACAAATACCACCTCTTTCCTCTGGCACAGGGCAGCTCTGCAAAACAGGCTGCAAAATCAAAAAGAGTTCGGAAGGCAGAAATCTGAATAACTGGCCCTAAGCTGACCCTACAGTGCCAGTCTTGAAACAGTGCAGACAAACTGTGCCAAATCAAAAATAACAGAGGTTCAGGTGATACCAGAGAACCAAAAAGACATAATCCATAGCCACAGCAGCAAAACTTATAATGCAGGAACAGGTTTTCAAAGGAAGTATCTTGCTATTGCTGCAAGAAAGATAAAAGGGAAAACAAAGTCATATTAAACGGTGTTAAATACAGCACTGTCGGGAACACCGATGCTTGAAGAACAGCTCGCTGTGCTTCGTGGTCTGCAAAATTTGACAAAATCTTCAGCAGAAGAATGTCCTTTGCATTTTAAACTGTAACAAACGGGAATGTATGCAGCATGTTTAATTGGTTTATTAGCAGAAGTCAAAACCCTCGTTGCTGCCAAATATTGCCAAAATTCCACAAAACCGTAGTGACTGCATAGCCTACACAAAGTTTGCCCTTTGTCATCTCTAAAAGCAGAACTATCCACAAACAAAGGTATAAACTGGGGCTGGTAGAGGTATAGTTTGGAAACAATTGAAAATTGTTTGGAAACAATTAGGAGACCCATCTTCCTCCACAAATGTTGAAAGGTTGCATAGTGATGTAGTACAGACTGAAACATGAAGCGAAGAAATTATTAATTCCAGAGTCAATAAAACGTGTGGAGGACAAAAGGCTGAGTCCTGGTTAAATGGAACAAAAGGGCGCTGTAGAACCAGAAAATCAGTAAATTTCAATTGCAAAAAGCCACTGCTACTAAACTATGTAGACATAGTGGGAGTCCCAAAGTCACTGCATCAAATCGCTTTGAGAAATATCCCACCGGCTTGCAACCAGTTGGGAAAGCTTGTAAATGCACACAGGTAGCAGAGGAATCAGAAATAGCCACATACAATTTGAATGGTAAAGAATAATCATTTCCCAGTGCAAATTTTTTTTTTTTTTTTACATTTAAAACAAACCTCCCACTGTGATAATGTGGGTACAATAAGGCCTTCAGATCCTTCTTTCCCAATAAGAGCATAAAGTGGAGCAGTAAGATCTTGAAAAATTTGATAGCTATTATTTACAGAAAATTAATAAACCCAGGAAGCTACACAATAATACTGGTGTCGCTGGAAAAAGGCAATGACAGAATAGGTGTTAATCTAGCAGAGGTAATTGCACGACCAGATGGTGTTAAATCAACACCCAGGAAAGTAACATTTTGAGATACAAATTGCAGTTTAGACAGATTAACCTTCAAACCTAAATTAGTAATATGAGCTAATAGAGACAAACTCATAACATGGTGAACATAAAAGCAAATCATCCACATATTGAACTAAAGAGGAATGGTTGAGTCTTACATCAAATAATGCAGTTCTTAGGGCATGTGAAAATATGCAGGACTAGCAGTGTACCCTTCAAAATGAAAAATAAAAACAAAATTGGTTTTCTTTGCTAATTTTCACTGAAAAATAAGCAGAACTTAAATCCACAACAGAAAACCAGGTAGTCCCTGAAGGTATCTGCGTCCAGATATCATGTGGATTAGGTACCAAGGGAAAAATTGGCAAAATCACATTATTTACTGCTCGCAGGTCTTGTACAAATCTATAAGTCTTACCGTCAGCCTTTAGTACAGGAAGAATTGGAGTCTTACATAATGAAGTTGTAGAATAAATGACACCTTGTTTCTGAGGATCTTTAGTCACAGAACGAATGCCATCAATGGCAGCTGCTGGCAGTGGATACTGCTTGAGTTTAGGAAGCTGAACTCCAGGTTCATGGTGATTTTCACAGGCGGGATAGAAAGGCATCCGACATCTTATCCCGGCACTGCCCACAAAGTAGACAGACGTTCTCCAAGAGCAGGATGAATGGTACTGGCATCTGCAGGAGACGGCACTTCAGAGAGAGAGTACAGCTGGAAAGAGAACTTGCCACCCATCCAGGATAGAGTAGCATGATGTGACACCAAAAAAAAAATCCTGACCTAGGAGATTCACTGGCAAAGTGTCTCCCACAAGAAAAGTAGTTGGATATACAATCTCTCCAATCTGCAAAGGTAAATATTCAAGTCTACGATGAGGAATTACCTTTCCCTCAATGCCTTCACAATGTACTATCGGTGCTTGTGCTAACTGAGCATGATAGATAGCAGGCAAATCCTGTAAACGCAGTGCTGATGTTGTAGCTCCAGTATCAATAACAAATTTCGAATTAGAACCTCCCAGTTTAGCTTCTAACTCACCCTGAGGAGTTACAGTCAAATTCAGGAATAGTCATGCATCCCATGTATCACCTCCGCAATCTTCTGGGTTAGAGAAGCACTGATATACTGGAGTGAAGTCAGCTTATACTGGAGGGGGAGGGGGGAAATCAGCTCTCTGGCCATCAGGATTCCGATTCCGGGGGCAGTCTCGCTGCAAATGTCCAGCCTCTCCACAAGTGTAACAAGTACGTAGCTCTCTGGACTGTCCACGCCCTCGCTGAGAATTCACATAACCTCCTCTAGCTCTGAATCTACCCCTCCCCCTTCCCATGGGAGTCTGCATGGAAGTAATCTGCAAATTAAGCAACTTCGCTTTTTTTTTTTTGTTTTTAATATCTAATCTGGTTTGTTGTTTTTTTTTGAGGAACTTCAACTCACTGTATCGAGCCCCTTCCAAAATTGCATCAGCTGTTCTAGCCGGCCAATCTATTATTGAAGTTTCTAAAATTTCTTTTATTCTTGGAATCAATCCATTTACAAAAATATTAGTAAATCCTGAAGGTGTGTCTTCTGCCTCATCAGAATAGTCTTTAAAAGCTAGCATACACCTAGTGTGAAAATCTGTAACTTTTTCACCCCTATCCTGCCTTAGAGATGTTAATCTCGACCAGTCCTTTACAGGTTTATATACTACCTTTATAGATTCTAACAATTTTTCTCTACATAAAACAAAATTGTCTCTTTGTGTTTTTTTGGGGGGTTTTTCTTGAAAATCTGTTACAGGGTCTGTCAGTGGCCATTGCCAGTTGTCATCCCTAATTGGATGAGTAACCTTATGAAAATCAGCTGGATTAAAAAAACAGATCTGAGCAAATTATCTAGATCTGCCCAAGTAGGATTATAACTGTTAATTATTTGAGACCATAAAGACACAAATCTACCAGGATTATCCCTATAGCTAGGAAACGTTTTAGCCAAATCAAACACCTCTTTAGGACTCCAACTCACAGGTACAGTCATTGAACCCGAAGGTCCTGTGGGATATAGACGAAAAGGATAAGTAGGCACAATATCATTTCTCATAGTTGCTTCAGATTTAACTGTGCTAGAACGTACATGGTTTAAAGCTTCCTGAATATAGCCAAGATCATTATATAATTTATCATACTCTTCCGGGTAGTTTTCATAATGCCTATCCAAATCTCTCTCAACTTTATCAATAATGGCACTAGGAATGCTCACCTCCCTTGCAACGGAAACACACTCATCTAGTGCTTCCCTTAAGGATTTTATTAGAAGGACAGTACTTTCCGTTTCACTGTCTAAACGTGCTTTTACAGCTTTGAGCTGAGAAACAGTACAAATATCCAGATTACCCAACTCCTGTCCCCTTTCACCTAACTTCTTTTTTTTTAGCAAGTACAGTATTTCCTTTCTTAGTTCTGCTGCACGAGTGACCCGCACTTGCTCAGCTGGTCAATAGGTACATTTCCTAACACAAACAACTTTTGTTCCAAAACATAAACATTCCTAATGTTTTCATCATGTACCATCTGTTCCCACCATGTAAGCACATTTGCACGGTTTACCTTTAACCGCTAACTCATATCTCAGGCAATGGACCTTATCTACAGAGAAAGTTCCCTCCAAAGGAAACTGAAAATTCACATTACCTTATGTCACTGAATCCCTATGTGCTACAGAATCGATGGCTACATCACCTATGCTTCTCACACATACAATAGAAGCATACAATAAGGGCTACCTTTTCTAAACACTAAAGCCCTAGCCCTGTCATGCCATTCACGCATCTGAGACAGAGCCTGTCTATTTAACAGATTACCCATCACTGGTAATTTTCATAATACTTACAAATCTTCAGGCACCCTCCTGCCCTTGCCTTGAATGCAGAGATCTGTATCCGGCACGACACCAACTGAAAGATACTCTGCACCCCCCCTCACCTAATAACAGATAGGGCTCTTGGGTAACAGAAATCCACATACAAGGTAAGGAGAAGGTTAATTGATCTTCATCTTAGATAATACACAAACTGTAAATAACACACAACACACTTGTATTATAAACACAGGACCAAAGCGCTTTGGGAGAGCAAGCTAGGCGGTTCCCTATGTTTACTCTGAAATCAAAGCTTTAGGCCTCTTTATTTATAGGTAAAGATTCCATTACACAGCATAATTTCACTTTATTATTCTACGTCTCACATCACGTATATTCATAATATACATATTTTATTCTACGTCTAGTGTTACGCATATTCATAATATACTTTTCTATAGGCATGCACGTCATAGACCATCCTAAAAAGACATACATATATTCTCAGGCATGACTATGTAGGCCTTAATTCTAATTAATTCTAACAATGACAGTCTGATATCTCTGACCAGAGACAGCGAGACTGTGAAGCTAGGTAAACAACTTGCCTTTTACTTATCTTTCTAATAACATAGGCTAATGTTTATGTTATCTCAACCTTTTACCCAATTTCTTCTACAGAGTTTTTTCAAGGATGATATTAAATAAGGAACTACAAATGATATTTAACTCTTTCTTAGGAATTATAGCAATATAATGTTATTCACAGGGTCTGACTGTATCCAACCTGGTACAATCAAGCTTTCTTTCAAGAAACACCTACAAATAGGAACAGAAGCGACGGGGATCTCAAACAATTTTCAAAAGACTGTGCTCATGAGGAGCCAGCTAAACTAAAAGTAGACAAAGTGATGGGTCTGAGTGAAAAGCAGACACAGTGATGGGTCTGAGTGGGATACATCCAGGAATACTGAGGGAACTTGGGGACATTCTAGCAGTTCCACTATCCGATCTTTTCAATGCTTTTTGGAGTCAGGAGTGGTGCCAAAGGACTGGAGAAAGGCACATGTGGTCCCATTACACAAAAGTGGATGTAAGGATGACATTGAGAACTACAGGTTGGTTAGTCTAACTTCTGTGGCTAGTACATTATTGGTAAGGCTACTAAAAAGAGAATAGTGCGTTTCTGAAGTCCAATGGAGTAAAGGATCCAAGGCAGCGTGGATTCACTAGAGGCAGGTCATGTCGGACAAATCTGATTGATTTCTCTGACTGGGCGACTAGGGAGTTGGACTGAGGGACAGCCGTAGATATGGTGTATTTAGATTTCAGTAAAGCCTTTGACACCATTCCGCACAGGTAACTTATAAACAAACTGAGCACCCTAGGGATGGACTCTAAAGTTATTGCTTAGGTTAGAAATTGGTTGGGTGGGAGGCGACAAAGAGTACAGGTAAATGGAGCTCACTCTGGGGAGGAGGCGGCTACCAGTGGTGTGCCCCAGGGATCTGTCCTTGATCCGATTCTTTTTAACATCTTTGTTAGTGATATTGTGGAAGGGCTGTCAGATAAGGTTTGCCTCTTTGCGGATGATACCAAAATCTGCAATAGAGAAGACACCCAGGAAGATGTAGATAACATGAGGAGGGATCTAGCTAAATTTGAAGAATGGTCTAGAATTTGGCAGCTGAGATTTACTGTAAAAAAATACAAGGTCATGCATTTGAGCTGCAGCAATCCAAGGGAGCAATATAGTATAGGGGGTGAAATACTTCTGTCCACAAAAGAAACGCAGGACCTAGGCATGATTGTGTCTGATGAAAGTAGCTAAACAGATAGAAAAGGCAATGGCAAAAGCTAGAAGGATGCTTGGGTGGATAGGAAGAGGAATGACCAGCAGAAGAGAGGTGAAAGTGCCTCTGTATAAGTCTTTGGTGCGACCTTATTTGGAGTATTGTATGCAATTCTAGAGACTACCCCTTCAAAAGGGTATAAACAGGTTGGAGTCGGTATAGAGGGTGGCTACTAAAATGGTTAGTGGTCTTCATTATAAAGCACATAAGAACAGACTTAAGGATCTTAGGATGAGAGTGAAAGGGGATAGACTCAGGAGTAATATGCGGAAATATTTCTTTACGGAATGGGTGGTAGAAAATTATTGGCACTCTTATAAACAATTCAAATCAGTTTAAACAGAAGACCCAAATTCCCATTGCAGTAAAATTAGACGCACCTGTGATTATCAGTATTCACATGACTTGAATCAACCACTGAATGATGGCTCCAATGTTTAAAATGGCAACATTCACTCCTTGTTCCATTTTCACAATAGTGACGACAAGAGAGCTGCCTGAGAGCATCAGAAAAGCTGTTATTACCAAACATCAAACTTCAAAGGGGTACTAGGCCATCTCCAAAGATCTTGGGATTCCTGTGTCTTCAGTTTGCAATGTTATTAAGAAGTTTTATGCTCATGGAACTGTCAAGAACCTCCCAGGCCATGGTGGGAAGAGGAAAATTAATCCAAGAAGTCTTTGAAGGTTAATGTGAACTGTTGGAAAAACACCACTTACAACATACAAAGAGCTTAAGGCTGATCTGGAGCAATCTGGAGTGGTGGTTCAACCCGCACCATATGCCGCATGCCTAAATAAAGAAGGACTTCATGGGCGAAGGCCAAGGAGAACCCCACTGCTCAAATAAAGACATAAAAAGGCATGCCTGATCTTTGCTCAAACGCATCTTGAGAAACCAGAATAATTCTGGGAAAATGATCTGTGGATAAAAGAAACCAAACTTGAGTCTTTAGCAATGCAGACCAGTAATACTTTTACGGGTGAAGAAATTAAAATTATAAGGAAAAAAACACCCTTCCTACATTTAAATATGGTGGAGGTTCCATAATGTTATGGGGCTGTTTTGCTACCTCAGGTTCTGGAGGCCTGGAACGTATTAAAGGAATCATAAAATCAGAGGGCTACCAAGGTATTTTGGGTCTTCAAGCAGGACAATGAACCAAAACATACATACAAAAGTACAAAATAATAGTTAAAAGGAAAAAATGGACTGTTTTAAAATGGCCAGCAATGAATGCTAATTTCAATCCAGTCAAGAACCTTTGGAAAGAGCTGAAATCTGCCATTAGTAAAAGGAATCCTGGAAACATTCATGAGCTGGAACAAATCGCAGTTGAAGAGTGGGAGAAACTACCAGGAGACAGATGTATGAAACTTAGAGATGGCTACTAGAAACATTTGGAGGCTGTCAGTACTACCAAGGATTGTGCAACCAAATATTAGTGAAAGATGCCATTAATCATGTCCAGGTCATATTTTGTTTTGTTTTTCTCAGAAATGATTAAGTTGCATAGACATCTTTTTTGTTTTTGTTGTATACCTTTGAAAATACTATTAAAATATTATGATGACATACAGTTGGAATATTTCCAATTATTTCAATTATTACATACCTAAATGCAAGGGTGCCAATAATGTTGACCACAACTGTGAGACTAATCAGAGAAAATATTTTTTCACTCAATGATATTAAACTCTGGAATTGGTTACTGGAGGATGTAGTAAAAGCTGTTAGTGTAGCTAGGTTTAAAAATTGTTTGGATAACTTCCTAGAGGAAAGAACCATAAACCATTATTATTTAGGACTCAGGAAATCCACTGCTTACCCCGGGACAAGCATTGTGGAAACTATGTACCTTTTTGGGAATCTGCGAGGTACTTGTGACCTGGATTGACCACTACTGGGAACAAGATACTAGGTTTGATGGACCTTAGTCTGATCCAGACTAAAAACTGACCCCTTCAAGACTGCTTTTCGATCACGAACTCCTTATTCTGTTTAACACCCATTTGTGTTTTAACTATTTCCCTCATGGAACTACACTAGTCCCATTTGCTCTATTGAGTAGATTGTAAGCTGTGGGAGTAGGGACTGTCTCTTATGTTTATGTGTACAGTGCTTTGGATGCCTGTAGTACTATCGACCGCCTGGCCAGAATGAACAAATGGATGATGAAATGCTTAAAGAAATCAGGGAAGCTAACAAAAGTAACAACACAGTAATAATAATGGGTGATTTCAATTACCCCGGTATCGACTGGGTCAGTGTCACGGCAGGAACATAAAGTTTCTAAATTAAATAAATGACTGCTTCTTGGAGCAGATGGTTCATGAAACGACCAGAGGGGAAGCCATTTTGGACTTAGTCCTTAGTGGAACACAAGATCTGGCGCAAGAGATTAGGGTGTTGGGGCCACTTGACAATAGTAATCATAGCATGATTGCGTTTCATTTAAGAAATGAAGGAAGGACAGTAAGGAAATCCACAGTACTACCTTTTAAATTTTAAAAGGGAGACTATGATAAAATGAGGAAAATAGATAAGAAAAAACTAAAAGGAGCAGTTACAAAGGTTAAAGATTTACATCAAGCTTGGGTGTTGTTTAAAAAGCCCAGACCAGCTGTATTCCACACTTTAAGAAACGTGGAAGGAAGTCCAAAAAACTGCCAGCATGGTTTAAAGGTAAGATCAGAGAAGCTGTTGTTGCCAAAAAAGCATTTTTCAGGAAATGGAAAAAGGAGCCAAATGACGAAAACTGGAAACAACACAAGCACTGGCAAGTTAGATGCAAGGCATTGATAAGGCTGGCAAACCCCGACTCCCACCCACCCCATTACCCACCCCACTACCCCGACTACCCACCCCGACTCCCACCCACCCCTAGTGAGCAGTCTTGCTTTATAGGGCACCTCCCCCTTTAACAAATCACAGTGAATTGGACCAGCACATTTTGAATACAATTAAAGAGATTTAACTGCTTTTTCTCTGAAAGGACAGCTGCGAAACCGGCTGGTACTTGGTAGATCTCTCTCTTTTTCTTTAACAGATACCTAAGCTCCACAAACAGGACAATGGTTGGGAAAAATCGTATTTCTAAAGCTGTTGCCCCCGTTACAGCTTCTGCCTCGGTCCAGACAGAGGTCCTAATGCCAGTTGAGGAACCGGTTCCATGTGCAGGGTGCCTGCATGCTGAAGCTCTGAGGAAACAAGTGGAGGAACTCAGAGAGGAGGTGGCGAGGCTGAGGAGCATTCAAGACAGTGAGAAGTACATTGATGAGATGCTTCTTGCAGCAACCAGGCTCTCCAGCACAGGAGAAGATGGGTGCCAACAGAATGTCGATGGTTGGACAAAAGTCACCAGAGCCTGCAAAATCACCAATCTAACTTCTCCAGCCCTTGAATTGAAGAACCATTATGTAGCCCTGGAAGTGGAGGAGGTGAAAGCATCCCTGGAAAGGGAAGAACCAGAGTTCAAGTACCCCATAGTTGCGGAATCAGTGACCAGAAGGAAACGAAGGGTAGTGGTGGTTGGAGACTCTCTTCTGAGGGGTACTGAGGCGTCCATCTGCCGACCAGACTTGATGTCCAGAGAGGTATGCTGTCTGCCTGGTGCCAAGATCCAAGATGTTACGGAGAGTTTGCCGAGACTCATCAAGCCCACTGACTATTACCCAATGTTGCTAATCCATGTTGGAACAAATGATACTGCCAGATATACCTCGGAACGTATCAAAAGTGACTTCATGGCTCTGGGACAGAGGGTGAAGCAGGTAGGTGCACAGGTGTTCTCTTCAATCCTCCCTGTTGAGGGTAAAGGCCAAGGCAGAGAGGCTCGTATCCTGGAGATGAATGCATGGCTGCGTGGATGGTGTCTTTGAGAGCGTTTTGGTTTCCTAGACCATGGCATGCTGTTCCAAGGGTTGCAGAGCAGAGATGGCATCCATCTGTCCAAGAAAGGTCAACACATCTTTGGTAGTAGACTGGCTAATCTACTGAAGAGGGCTTTAAACTAGATTCGTTGGGGATGGGTGAAGAAAGCCCCCAGGTAAGTGAAAGCCCCCAGGTAGGTGATACATTAAATACCTTTATGGAAATGGGTAACAGGGGTAACATATGGAAAGCAGTGTGTATTAATGCCCGTAGCATGGGAAATAAGATCCCTGAGGTTGAAGCTTTGGTGGGAGTGGCTGACTTGGATTTAGTGGCAGTTACAGAAACATGGTTCACAGAAAACCATGACTGGGATGTAACTATACCTGGCTATACTTTATTCAGAAAGGACAGGGTAGGAAGAAGGGGAGGAGGAGTGGCACTATATGTAAAAACTACTATTAAAGCTTTGGAATTACAGAGCTTAAAAGGGAGAGAGGAGGCATTGTGGGTTAAACTAGAAAGAGGGAAAGAGAAATCTATTTGCATTGGTGTGATATACAGACCTCCCTCACAAGAGGAAGAGGTGGACAGAGAGTTAATTGAAGACATACGCAGCATTGCTAGGAAAGGGGAAGTGCTACTGCTAGGAGATTTCAATATGCCAGATGTTGATTGGCACATTCCTGCTGCAGTATCATCTAGAAGTAAGGAGATCCTGGATTCTCTACAGGGAGAACTATTCAGGCAATTGGTAACAGACCCCACACGTGAAAGGGCCATACTGGACTTGGTGCTTACCAATGGTGAAAGTGTTTCTGATGTTGTAGTGGGAGATCATTTTGCATCCAGTGATCACCAGATGGTGTGGTTCAGTATTAGGACTAGGGCTGTTAGAATCCATTCCAAGGTGAAGATCTTAGACTTTAGGAAGACTAACTTTGCGAAGATGGGCCAATACCTCAGAGAGTCGTTAGTGGGATGGGAACAGCTGGGGGATGTAGAAAAACAGTGGGCAAAACTGAAAGGGGGTATTTTAAAGGCAACCAACCTTTTTGTTAAAATGGTAAATAAAGGCAAAAGGAACAGGAGACCGCTATGGTTTTCGAAGGAAGTAGCTGAAAAAGTGAAGAAAAAGAGGGAGGCCTTCATGAAATACAAGAGATCACAGAGAGAGGAAGACAGGCATCTGTATTTGGAAAACCTTAGAGAAGCTAGCAAAGTAGTCAAGAAGGCAAAGATTCAAAAGGAGGAGGAAATAGCCAATGCAATAAAATGGGGGGATAAGACATTTTTCAGATATATCAGTGAGAAGAGGAAGGGCAAAAGTGGTATTGTCAGACTCAAGGGTGCAGGGGGGGAATATGTAGAAGCTGATAAGGATAAAGCGGAATTGCTTAACAAATATTTTTGTTCTGTGTTCACAGATGAAGAACCAGGAGCAGGACCTCAGAAAACACCCACAAATAAGAACAGAAGTGAGGGACATCTTGAACAATTTTCAGAAGACTGTGTTCGTGAGAAACTAGCTCAACTTAAAGCAGACAAAGCAATGGGACCGGATGGGATACACCCTAGAATACTGAGGGAACTTGGGGACGTTCTAGCAACTCCACTGACTGACCTTTTCAATGCCTCGTTGGAGTCGGGAGTGGTGCCAAAGGACTGGAGAGAGTCTCATGTGGTGCCTTTACACAAAAGCGGAAGTAAGGATGTGGTTGAAAACTACAGGCCGGTTAGTTTAACTTCGGTGGTGAGTAAATTATTGGAAACGCTGCTGAAAGAGAAAATAGTGAGGTTTCTGGAGTCCGGCGGATTACAGGATCCGAGGCAGCATGGATTCACCAGAGGCAGGTCTTGTCAGACAAATCTGATTGATTTCTTTGACTGGGTGACCAGGGAGTTGGACCGAGGGAGAGCTCTAGATGTGGTGTATTTAGATTTCAGTAAAGCCTTTGACACTGTTCCTCCTCACAGGCGACTTATAAACAAACTGAGCACCCTAGGGATGGACCCTAAAGTTACTGCTTGGGTTAGAAATTGGTTGGTTGGGAGGCGACAAAAAGTACAAGTAAATGGAGCTCACTCTGAGGAGAAGGATGTTACCAGTGGTGTGCCCCAGGGATCTGTCCTTGGTCCGATTCTTTTTAACATCTTTGTTAGTGATATAGCGGAAGGGCTGTCGGGTAAGGTCTGCCTCTTTGCGGATGATACCAAAATCTGCAATAGACACCCAGGAAGGTGTAGATAACATGAGGAGGGATCTAGCTAAGCTTGAAGAATGGTCTAGAATTTGGCAGCTGGGATTTAATGTTAAAAAATGTAAGGTCATGCATTTGGGCTGCAGCAATCCAAGGGAGCAATACAGTATAGGAGGTGAAGTACTTTTGTCCACTAAAGAAGAGCGGGACCTAGGCGTGGTTGTGTCTGATGATCTTAAAGTAGCTAAACAGGTAGAAAAGGCGACGGCAAAAGCTAGAAGGACACTTGGGTGCATACGGAGAGGAATGGCTAGCAGAAAAAAGGAGGTGATAATGCCTCTGTATAAGTCTTTGGTGCGACCTCATTTGGAGTATGGTGTGCAATTCTGGAGACCGCACCTTCAAAAGGATGTGAACAGGAAGGAGTCGGTGCAGAGGGTTGCTACTAAAATGATTAATGGGCTTCATTATAAAGCATATGAGGACAGACTTAAGGATCTTAATATGTACACCTTAGAGGAAAGGCGGGATAGAGGTGATATGATTGAGATGTTTAAATACCTCCATGGCATAAATGTTCAGGGAGAGAGCCTCTTTCAATTGAAAGCAAGTTCTGCTACGAGGGGACATGGGATGAGGGTGAAGGGAGATAGATTCAGGAGTGATATGCGGAAATATTTCTTTACGGAAAGTGTAGTGGATCCATGGAATAGTCTCCCAGTGGAGGTGGTAGAGATGAGGACAGTAACTGAATTCAAAAAAGCATGGGACCAACACAGAAGATCTCTAAAGGTAAAAAGTGGACTGTTGTAGTTGTTGTTATGGAAGGACAGACTAGATAGGCCATGTGGTCTTTTTCTGTCATCATGTTTCTATGTTTCTAAAGGGAGAATTTGAGAAGAAGCTTGCTGTGGAAGCAAAAACGCATAATAAAGACTTTTTCAAGTACATTCGTAGCAAAAAACCTGTGAGAGAGTCAGTTTGACAATTAGATGATAGAGGGGTAAAAGGGGCACCAAGAGGGGGCAAGGCCATAGCGGAGAGACCAAATGAATTCTTTGCTTTGGTCTTTACTGAGGAAGATGTAGGAATGTTACCCATGACTGAAATGGTATTTAAAGGTGATGCCGCAGAAGAATTGAAAGAAATATGAAGATGTATTACAACTATTTGATAAACTGAAGAGTAGCAAATCACCTGGACCGGATGGTATACATCCAAGGGTGTTTAAAGAACTGAAATATGAGACTGCAGACCTGTGAACTATCACTAAAAACATCTGTAATAACTGAAGATTGGAGGATGGCCAATGTAATGCCAATTTTTAAAAAGGGTTCCAGGGATGAACCAGGAAACTACAAACCAGGGAGCCAAATGTCAATACTGGGAAAAATAGAGGAAAACCATCATGAAGAACAAAATTACTGAACATGTAGATAGCCATAGCTTAATGGGAGACAGCCAACATGGCTTTAGCCAAGGAATATCTGGTCTTACTAATCTGTTATGTTTTTTTGAAGGTGTGAATAAATAGGTAGACAAAGGTGAGTCAGTTGATATAGTGTATCTGAACTTTCAGAAAGCGTTTGACAAGTTCCCTCATGAGAGACTTTTGGCTAAATTAAAAAGTCATGGGATAGGAGGCAGTGTACTATTGTGGATCAGGAACTGGATAAAAGATAGAAAGCAGAGGGTAGGGCTAAATGGCCAATTTTCCCAATAGAGAAAGGTGAATAGTGGAGTACCCCAGGGATCTGTACTGAGTCCGCTGCTTTTTGACATATTCATAAATGACCTGGAAATGGGAATGAGTGAGGTTATCAAATTTGCAGATGACACAAAACTATTCAAAGTTGTTAAAACCCATGAGGATTGTGGAAAATTGCAAGAGGATCTTGATAAATTGGAAGACTGGACATCCAAATGGCAGATAAAATTTAATGTGGACAAATGCAAAGTTATGCATCTAGGCAAGAAAAACCCAAACTATGGTTACACGATGCAAGGTTGCACATTAAGAACCACCACTTAGGAAAAAGATTTAGGCGTCATTGTGAATAACATGTTAAAACCCTCCACCCAGTGCGCAGCAACAGCCAAGAGAGCAAACAGAATGCTAGGTATCATAAGGAAAGGAATGGAGAATAAAACAAAGGATATTATAATGCCTCTGTATCGTTCCATGGTGCAATCGCACCTTGAATATTGTGTGCAATTCTGGTCGCCGTATCTTAAAAAGGATATAGCACTATTAGAAAAGATACAAAGAGCCATCAAAATGGTAAAGGGGATGGAAGGATGAAAAGAGGCTAAAAAGGTTAGGGCTTTTCAACCTTGAAAAGAGACGGCTGATGGGAGATATGATAAGAGATCTATAAATTAATGAAGGGAGTGGAACAAGTAAACGTAGATCGATTGTTTACACCATCAAAATATAGAAAGACTAGGGGGCATGCAATGAAGCTACAGGGTAACCTATTTAAGACTAGTAAGCGAAAATATTTTTTCACTCAACGTGTAATCAAATTCTGGAATTTACTACCAGAGGATGTAGTAAAAACTGTTAGTGTAGCCGGGTTTCAAAAAGGTTTGAATAAGTTCCTGGGGGAAAGGTCCATAAACTATTATTAAAGTGGACCCAGAATATCACTGCTTGCCCCAATACAAGCATTGTGGAACCTGTGTCTTTTGGGAAAACTGCTAAGTACTTATGACCTAGATTGGCCACTGCTGGAAACAGGATACCGGGCTTGATCTGGACCTTGATCTGACCCAGTATGGCATATCTTATAGTAACATAGTAAATGACGACAGATAAAGACCAGCATGGTCCATCCAGTCTGCCCAGCAAGATACGGCAAGAGTAGGTGCACCTGTCGCTCTGTGCAGGCCACCCCTCCCCATGTCTTTGTTTAGGGGTGGACCCACCACTCCATGTAGGACACCCCTATTTGTTGAGAAGTTAGATGGTTCAGTTTATTTTGTTTTTATCCTGTTGCTGTAAAGGGATCCGCTGTGCTTGTCCCATGCTGTTTTGAATTCCGTCACCGTGTTTGCCCCCACCACTTCCATCGGGAGAGCATTCCAAGCATCCATCACCCTTTCAGTGAAAAAGTATTTCCTGACATTGCCTTTCAATTTTCCACCTTGCAGCTTCATGTTATGCCCTCTAGTTTTGCAGCTTCCCCATCTTTGGAAGAGGTTTGTTTGTTCATTGTTCCTCTTTAAGTATTTAAAGGTCTGAATCATATCTCCTCTATCCCTCTTCTCCTCCAAAGTGTACATATTTAGGTCTTCAAGTCTCTTCTCATAAGGTTTCTTACGCAGGCTCCAAATCATTTTGGTTGCCTTCCTCTGAACATTTTCCAGTCTTTTTACATCTTTTGCAAGATATGGTCTCCAAAACTGAACACAGTATTCCAGGTGAGGCCTCACCAGCGACCTGTACAGTGGCATAAGTACCTCTTCCTTTTTGCTGGTAATCCCTCTTTGTATGCAGCCCAACATCCTCCTGGCTTTTGCCACCGCCTTGTCGCACTGTTTCGCCACCTTGAGATCATCAGAGATAATCACACCAAGGTCTTTCTCCAGAACCATGCACACCAACCTCTCGCCCCCTACTGCGTACATTTCCCTTGGATTTCTGCTACGTACCTAAGTGCATGACACTGCAGTTTTTCGCATTAAATCGTAATTGCCAAGCATTAGACCATTCTTCCAGCTTTTGTAGATTGTTCCTCATGTTATCCACTCCCTCGGGAGAGTCCACTCTGTTGCAAATTTTTGTGTCATCTGCAAAAAGACAGACTTTTCCATTCAGTAGTTCAGCAATATCACTCACAAATACATTGAACAGTGCCGGGCCCAGGACCAAACCCTGGGGCACTGATAGGGGAAAATAAAATAAGGTTTAAAGTTTAAAGTGTATGTACAGGAGGACTCAGAGGCCCACAGTGGGGAATAGGAATCCTGTATATATCTATATATGGAAAGGAATGTGCTGTCCTAAGACAAATTGATTGTTCTACACAGAGACGATTAACATCTGAGAAGTTACTGATAAGCTGTGGTGGGCCTCAGGGGATGAGTTGATGACGTATGTATATGTTTCTGTTAATGTATAAAAGACAGACAGCCCCTCTAACCTGTGGAATGCAGCTTTCTTCTTCTTAGGCCCAGTATTATGGAATGCATTACCACCGTTTCTCCGATTGGAACCTTCCTATTCTCAATTTAAAACACTACTCAAGACCCATCTGTTTCAGCAAGCCTTTCAACTTTCACCCGATGATCCTCCCTGATATTTTTCAGTTGATATGAGTTGCTGTTTGTTTGTATATTTGTCCTGTCATGCACTTTGTTTACCCATAGTCTGTTTTGTCTTCCCCAATATGGGCCTATTATTCTTGCTGTAATTTTTATGTTTTTAGTAACCTTATGCTTTTAAAATATTGGCCCTTCGTTTTGTTTTTGTTATGTTCTGTCCATTTTATCTGTCTATGCTTTTATACTTTTACTTTCCTATTTTGCTCTGGCGTTCTTTTCCTTATTTTAGCATTGCCAACCTTTTATTGTACACCGCTTTATGTTTCGACGGAAAGCGGTTTATCAAATTTTAAATAAAGATAAAGATACATACTACTTATGTGCGAGTGTGTGTGTTTGTTCCCCTGGAATTCCAGACAGAGAAGGTAAGGTGATTCCTCGGCCCAGAGGATTAACGGACGTCCCGAGGGTAAGTGATATAAAGTGCTGGGAAAGGAAAAAAACCCACATTAACAATTTGGTATCAGAAGTGAGGATTTCCCCGTTGCACTGGGATTTCCAGACTTCCTAAATTGACGTAGCTTTGGCAGCTGCACTGGGATTTCCAGAATTTCTAAATTGACGTTGCTTTGGTAGGGCTATGCATAACAGGGATGTCCTGCTGGGCCTGTGGTAATAACCTTCTCCTTCTCTGTGGCTTGTGTGAGTGTGTGAGCTTGGCAAGACGCCCCTGCCTCGACCTGAAGCGATAGCGCTAGTGATGGGTGCTGGCAGAAAGCAAGTGGCGAGGCGTGTGCTTGTTGTGAATTAGAGGATGGGGTCCCAAGGTAAGGGGACCACTCCAGAATCCGCAGGAGTGTGTGTGCAGCCAAATGTTGTGATAAGGTTTAAAACTGCAGCTAAGAAGGCATCCTATTCTTGATATGTATCAGGCATATGCTGTCAGTGTAGGCCACAGGACATTTGCCAAATCTGCAGAAGAAGTCTGTTAGCTTGTTTACTGTGAAGGTAGGACAAAGGTCATTTGCTAACCTTGCAGAAAAAGCCTTTTTAGCTTAGCCTTGCAAAGGCAATACACACACATTGTATGGATTCGATGGATTGGGTAAGTAACACATTGTTGTTTGTCTGGTCCCACTCCTCGAATTCTAACTACAAGAGTGGCTGCGGTAGCCCTCGACCAATTTGGCTTTTGTACTGTGGTAGTACCTGTCTCCCGGAATCCTGTGTCTTAGTTTATCTATGTGCCTGTAAGACGCCCCCAGTCTCTGGCCAGGGTAAAACCGTTGACCCAGAGTCCCTGGAATGCAAGTGACAGGCGGTGTTTGTTTATTTGTCTCTCTATTCTTCCAAGCCTTTCCTGCCTTCTTTAGATAATGGGAGGGTCCCTTTGTAAGGGGGACCGACCCACTAAACCTTTCATAAAATTTAAAACAACGAAACATCTCCCAGGGTCTGCTGTAGCACGCTCATCCATTAATTGTGAACTAATGTGTTGGGACAGCTAGTTCTTTTCTTCCTGTCTGTATGAGTTTGTATTGTAGCATGGAATAGATTTTCTGAGGCAATGGATTGGGATCGGAATGTATTGTTCACTGAAGTAAAAATCTTAGAAGCAGATCGTACAGATAACAAGTCTGGCAGTGTTTTGTGTGTTTACATTAATTCTGTACTGCAAGCTACTGTGAAGATCTTGATTGCATGTTTTCTTAGAACTTCTCTTAAAACAAGAAAAAATAGTTTATAGTTAAAGTACAGCCTGAATGTTGCAAATTCTTTTCTTTTTCCCTGTGAATATAAGAACAACTTTTGATTCCAATTGGCAGTAGAATCATTGAGAAATAAACCTGCATGATCGTAATTTCATTATGTTCAAGATTATTTAGATTTGATAAGTGTAATAGAGGAGGAAGAAAGAACATTAGCTATTTCTTTATTTGTGTGCAGTAAATAAATTTAATCCACATATGTAAGTTTTGTTTTCTAGGTTAGGGATCTAAGTGTATTCTGGTTAAGAAAAATGTGTCTGCTGATTTCTGTGTGTCAAGAGATTAGAATAGCAATGCCCGGGTCTGTTATGATGTTTGTGCCGATAAGATGTCAACAAAGAGAAGTTGTAAACAATGACAACTGAATTTCTATGAATACTTTACCTTTTGAGAAGCTTATTTTGAAATTCTATGTAATGAACCATATGTATTTTGATCCTTTTTGTTTTGTGTCCTGATGTCTGTCCTTTGTGAGCTGAGATGTCTATGCTAATCAATGTTGAGAGTAATGCGAGTTAAACCAGGGGTCTCAAACTCAAATTGCTTTGAGGGCCAAATGAGGACTTGTAGAGTAACCCGGGGGCCGCACAAGACGCAGGCCTCATTTGCATAAGGGCATCATTTGCATAAATATTTGCATAATGTTACCATACACTAACTTTTAGTAAACATGCCTCTTAATGAGTGTATGGATAAAGAAAGACTAAAAGATTTCTACATTACTATAAACCAGTGCCAACCGCCAGGCACATTAGGAACTACTAGAAACACTGCTCATTTAGAACCCATAGCAAACCTGCCGTGTCCTAACAGCACTACCAGGACTCACAAAGCACCATACCCTAACTATCAAAAGACAACACTGCAAATATTAAATCAACACATTTCAGAGAATAACAATACATGACCTACTCGGGAAAGAGAACAAGTGGCAATGTCAAATAGGAATTACATAAACAGAATACCTCAGCTCAGTTACACATGCAGAACATACACCATCACCAAACAAGGAATCACAATTTAGAAACAGGAAGACAATTAAACTGGGAACCCCAAAAGCCAAACTTAGAATGTACAACACTGTAGAAATAAAACTATACATTGATTTCCTCTTGTATTAAATAAAGTGCAGACGTTAAAGATGCACATTTCCAAGAGCTGACATATTTCAGTTAATAAATTCAAAATAAAGAGATATTTTTCTACCTTTTGTGCATTTTTTTTCAGTTGCAATTGTTCCATTCACTTTCTTCTGGTTTCTTTGTGTCTTCTGCTAACTCTCCATCCATCGTCTGCTGTCCATTTGTCCTTTCTTTCTTCTTTCCTAGTTTTTTTCCATTCTCTCTACATCTGCTTTAACATACTAATCATTCTCCTTTTGCTCTTTCCTCATTCCTATTTCATCCACTCAAATTTTACCCCTCCATCCTCAATCCCCACTTACTCTCCCAATACCCGGCCAATTGTAGATTTTTCTTCCCTCCCACACAAAATATATTTCCCCTCTCCATTTCACTCTCCCAGCCCCATCCCATTCTAATCGTCCCCCAACATCAACTCCCTTCTAGCTCCTGCCCCACCCAGCATCCGCTCCCTTCTAGTCCCCGCATCATCAGCCCATTTCCAGTCCTAGCTCCCTCCCCTCACAGCCCATTTCCTTTCCAAGCCCCCCTCCCCATCAGCCCATTTCCATTCCAAGCCCCCTTCCACTCAGCCCATTACCATTCCAAGACCCTGTCCCCATCAGCTATTTGCAGTTCAAGCTCCCCCTTCTACTCGGCCCATTTCCAGTCATAGCACCCCCCCCCAGTCCATTACCAGCTCTAGCCCCCCCCTAGCCCATTATCGGTCCTAAGCCCCCCAACAGCCCACTTCCAGGCCTAACCCTTCCATCGCCCTATCTTCATTCTTAGCCCCCCCATAACCCCATTTCAGTCTTAGCCCCCAATCAGACCACCTCCAGTCCTAACCCCCATCTGTCCATTACCAGTCCTAACCCCCATCACCCCATTTTCAGTACTACCCCCCCCAGCCACACATCAAGTCCTGCTCCCCCCCCATCAAGTCCTGCCCCCCCCACATCAAGTCCTGCTCCCCCCCATCAAGTCCTGCTCCCTCCCTCCCCCCCCCCGGGAAAATTAAACTTTAAAAAAAACCCAGCTTCTGCTGCTGCTGCCGCCGCTGCCGTGGCCGGCAATAGCAGCAATATCGCAAGTCCCGCGGGCTCCGTTCCCCCCCCCTTCCTTCCTGCTTGCCTGCCAGTTCTCCGCTTCGGCTTTCAGAGCCGCGAAGGGAGAGCTTCTCCCTCGTGACTCTGTTCAGCCCGCTGGGGCAGATGGGAAATTTCCCATCTGCCCCAGCGGGCTGAACAGAGTCGCGAGGGAGAAGCTCTCCCTTCGCGGCTCTGAAAGGCGAAGTCGAAGCGGAGAACTGGCAGGCAAGCAGGAAGGAAGGGGGGGGGAGCGGAGCCCGCAGGACTTGCGATATTGCTGCTATTGCCGGCCACGGCAGCGGCGGCAGCAGCAGCAGAAGCCGGGGTGTTTTTTTTTTTCCCCCTTGCATCGCGGGCCGCACAAAGGTCTCTCGCGGGCCGCATGTTTGAGACCCCTGAGTTAAACCATTACCTGAAATAAGAACGTTTACTTGCCAGATCTTAATGTGAGATTTTACCCTTGCTCAGTCTGTTTTCTTAAACACCAAGCACATGTAAATTTGTTCAGTTCAAATAATTAAAAAAAACAAGAGGAGGAAGTGTTCTCCAGTATTGCTGTGGCTGCATTGTAAAAGCTCAGTGCTATAAAAAAGAGAAGTATGTGCCATCCTGTATCCTCTCATGATTGTGGCTTGATAAACAGAACAGCAGCACCCTGTTTGCTGTGTGCGAATTATACCTTTTTTTATGTAAATGTATTTTTATTTTGAAAACATTCCTGATTTCAGTTTTGAAGGAACTAAGAAAAAACAGACATATGTTTAAGCACCATGAATTTATCTAGTTTATCCTTATGCATGTATGTTACCAAATAGATGTATATCTTCTACCTACCATTTGTTTACAACAATACTAAGTTTTTAACAATTGTTTGATGTTCTCAGCAGCCTTGCCAAATAAGGATACATTAGCATGGTATAAAAAACAGAAGGACCTATGCATGTAGTTTGATGGAATGATGTAAGTGGAAAAAAAGTGGTGTTGAGAAGAGTGTGATGGAATATTCATATCGGAAAAGAGAACTCAGATTGACAGTAAAAAATGGTGAAGGTAAATTGAGATGTGAAATGATGTATCCGATGTATCCACCTAGAAAAGGAACTGACAATGAACACTCTACAATATTTGATTATGACATCTCCATTAACTCCAATTTTGGAAGTCATCTAGCCCAGATACATACTCAATAACTGGAAATAGACACTTGGAGATTGGCTGAGTGCACTTTTCATCCTAATGAGCTTTGGGGAGACCCACACTGGCCATGTGGTGCTTTTCAGATGCTTTTATCCCTTTTTTGCCTCTATGTGTCCTGGCCCGACACATGAAGGTAAAGGAGGAAAGATACCTACACAAACTTTTACAAGATTGGTATAATCCTAAAATTGTGAAAAATTGAGGAAGTGTGGGCATCTTGTCTGCAACCTTTCTGATAAAAAAAATGTATTAGCTAATTGAGTTGCTTAGGATTTTCTGTTGTATGCAAGCAGCAATCCAAGAGGGAGAACCTCCGAAACCTTAAAAAAAACTTTGTAAAGAAACTAAACTGTCTTGCCTTTGACTCTGTTCAACAACAAAAAAAATTGCCCTAAGGGGGTAGACTGAAAGTTTTCCCCCTTTGAACTGTTATATGGAAAGCTGCCTACTTTTTACACTCCTGAGCCTCACATTTGACCTCTTGTATTTCCTAGCAGCAGAGGCATCTCTCTTCCCTCCACAGGTATGCTCAGCGGTTCCAGTCCTTTCTGCTAGATTTCTCAGCTCTTTCTTTTCAACCCGGAGACTGGATCTTGGTAAAGACATACCACCAGCACACACTACAAGCCCCTTTTCCAGTATGGGACTGTTTCAAGTTCTTCTGATAACACCGACTGCAGTGAAGGTGGTGGCTAAAAGATCCTGGAGTCATTGCCCTCGCTGGAAACATTCTTCATCTCCAGATCAGGCTTCAGGA
This sequence comes from Ichthyophis bannanicus, assembly GCA_033557465.1. Taxonomy (NCBI): domain Eukaryota; kingdom Metazoa; phylum Chordata; class Amphibia; order Gymnophiona; family Ichthyophiidae; genus Ichthyophis; species Ichthyophis bannanicus. The sequence goes on along the minus strand of CM066032.1, from coordinate 673,405,567 downwards.
CCAGGATGAGAAGTAGCTGACGCCGGGGCAGCCAAGGCCCTAGCAACTGGGGAGGGAGAGGACTCCTGAAGAAAAGCGGCTATCGGCCTGGAGGTACCAAACCAACACATCCCTTCAAGATTGGTGACCAGGTGCAGGTCAGAGCGCTTCACAAGGACGGTATCCTGAACCTGCCCTACAGACCTCCAACTACAGTGATTGTCATCACACGGACAGCCGTCCTGTGTGACTCCTCCCCTTCGTGGATCCACACGTCAAGAATCAAGCGTGCATCGCCTTCACTGATGCCTTCTTTGGTTCCAGATCGCTCTTCAGCCTCCTGACCATCATGAGCAAGACTGCGTTGACTCTCCTCCTACCACTCATGTGGTGCCTCCTTCAGCCCATCTCTGGAACTGTTAATACGGCAATACTACTTGCCCAAACTGCCTTAAATGTATCAGACTTTTGTGTGCTCAGCTCGCTACAAGCTGGAGCTTTTCTATCAACATGTCTCATTGCTGTACCTTCTAATCTGTGTGAAATGCAGAAGTTTACTGTACTTGACAATTTAAACTGCACCCAGCCCCATGTTTCTTTTTCTACTTTCTTGTATAACATTGGTGTTACCCGCCCCTCCTTAAGATATAACCAGGTCCCGTTTCCATTGCAAATTGTCTCTAGTCTCAATGCAACAGACTGTTTTTTTTTTATAAAGGCTCCTACTCCTGCTTTTAACCTGTCTAATGCTACTTATCCTTTGACCAAAGTTCACTTGGATGCCCTTAGCTGGACTTCCTGGATCCCAGTTTTCCAGACCCCCGCTATCACCGCTGAATTAGGCCCTGTAGAGATCCACCACTTTTATGTACTCTTATACACCTGTTTCCACGGTGGCTGATGTACCTGAGCATGCCACCACCGACCTCCAGTTAATAATGTCTGCTTAACTGTCCTTCAGAAGACTGTTTGGCTGTTCTTATAGTGAGTCTATGCAAGTCCAAAGGGGGGATTGATAGGGGAAAATAAAATAAGGTTTAAAGTGTATGTACAGGAGGACTCAGAGGCCCGCAGTGGGGAATAGGAATCCTGTATATATCTATATATGGAAAGGAATGTGCTGTCCTAAGACAAATTGATTGTTCTACACAGAGACGACTAACATCTGAGAAGTTACTGATAAGCTGTGGTGGGCCTCAGGGGATGAGTTGATGACGTATGTATATGTTTCTGTTAATGTATAAAAGACAGACAGCCCCTCTAACCTGTGGAATAAACTTATATACTACTTATGTGCGAGTGTGTGTGTTTGTTCCCCTGGAATTCCAGAGAGAAGGTAAGGTGATTCCTCGGTCCAGAGGATTAATGGACGTCCCGAGGGTAAGTGATATAAAGTGCTGGGAAAGGAAAAAACCCACATTAACAGGCACCCCACTAATCACCTTCCTTTCATCCGAGTGAGCTCCATGTACCATCACCTTCTGTTGTCTGTCAGTCAACCAATTTCTAATCCAGTTTACCGTCTTGGTACCCATCCCCAAGCTACTGAGTTTATTGACAAGCCTCCTATGAGGAACAGTATCAAAGGCTTTGCTGAAATCCAGGTAGATGACATCCATCGCATGCCCCTGATCTAGTTCCTTGGTCACCCAGTCAAAGAACTCAATCAGATTTGTTTGGCAAGACCGTCCTTCAGTAAAACCATGTTGCCTCGGATCTTGCAACCTGTTGGTTTTGAGAAAGTTCACTATTCGCTCTTTCAGGAGCGCCTCCATTACTTTTCCCGCCACCGAGGTAAGGCTCACGGGTCTGTAGTTTGACACTTCTTCCCTGTCACCACTTTTGTGTAGAGGTACATCAGCCATTCTCCAGTCCTGAGGAACCTCTCCTGTTTCCAAGGATCTGTTGAATACATCCTTTAACGGCCCTGCAAGAACCTCTCTGAGCTCTTTCAGTATCCTGGGATGTATCCCATCTGGTCCCATGGCTTTGTCCACTTTCAGTTTAGCAAGTTGTTCCAACACCTCATCTTTTGTGAATGGTGTGTTCTCCTAGGACAAGCAGGGTGAGTCAGCCACAATTGGTGACGTCATCCGACGGCGCCGAGACGGAAGTACTCTCCATAGCTCAGAAGGGCTTTGCCCTTCTGAGCATGAGCCAACTGGCCCCACCCCCAGCCCACCCCTAGCTAACCAGTTTCAGTTCTTCCGCCTTGCCAGCAAGACGGACCTTTCTACTCTCCACCAATTTTTAACTTGAGAAATCCTAATCGTATGTATATAACATTCTATGAATTATTCTCTTACTGTACGTTCAGTTAAACTTGCGTTTCTCACACTCGTATGTATATTGTTATCTAACTTGCTTCATTCTTGTCGGAGCCTTGTCTCTCTTGCTAGGTTAATGTTCCAAGGCTCCCTTCTGAGCGGTCCCGACGGAACCTTGTTCCAGCGGGCCATGTGCTCCAGTCTCAAAATCTTAGAAAACTGCTTACTGTTTGCGTTCTCTTATTCTTGTCAGTATTGTATTGCATTTAAACTTGCATTAATACTCTGTCCAAGCTTTCTCAAATTGCTAGGGCTGCGCTTAAGCCCCTTACCAGGTGCTCTCAGCAGACGGCATAACAACTACTTCCTGCGGGCCATCACTCACGGACACTTCTCCGATACCCCGCCAGCTGTGCCGCCGCTCCAGGTGTGCCTAAGGGCCTCCACCCTAACCGCAGGCTTCGCTGCCACTCAGGTTGTGCCTAAGGGCCTCCAACCCCAGCAGCGAGCTTGATATCCAGCGCACTCAAGGCCTAGAAGATCCTCCGGGTGGAAAAGCCCTCGCGGCAGCCCTTGCCTTCCTCACACGTGGGTGAGCCATCGGGTCTCAAAGTGCCTCCGGTCCTGCTTCCTGCAGATTCTGCCTCCCTCCGGCCGGCCACGAGGTTCTCATGGCGGCGGCCATTTTCGTCTCTTACATCATAGGCACGGCTCCTCCCCCTGAGCGCCATTGGTCGGCGCCGATCCTAGCAACTTGGAAGGAGGAGCTGCGCGCGGCGGGCACTTCCATCCCCGACGGACTGCTCGGTGCTGAGGTGTCAACAAGCTCGGCGCATAGGCATCGGCTAGGACAGCGCAGAAACTCTGGGCTACAGCAGCAGACTGCCGCTTTACCCAAGAGACCCCTACCGAGCATCCCGCTCAGGCGCATCTCGTTTAATAACACAGACCTCAACGCAGAGAGAGATCTTCAGCTCAAGCGCTCCCCGTCTACCAAGGCTTGTTGAGAATGCAGCAATGGTGCCGATACTCCTCCCATGCCTTGCACAGGAGTAGAGACTCCCCCCCTGGCGCTGACCCGACTGTACGGCGATGGCACAGAGCAGGCTTGCTCTCTTTAACGCAGGAAAAAATTCTCTGGCGTGTCACCCCCGAGGCTGCAATCTGAGCGTGACTGCGATGATGCAGAAATAGTGCGTGGTGTTCAGCGCTCCAGGGCGGTCGCGCTTGTGAACCTACCCCCCGGAGCAGATGCACGCATTGGAGGAGGGAGGGTGTTCGCTGCCACTGCTGTGAGCCCCAACAAACGCCTCCGCTGTTCTAAACTGCATTAGACCCTTGACGCCGGTTCCATCACCCGCTCCCGTGCTAGCACTGGTTCGTGCACCGACCTCGCTAAAGGCAGCCTGCCATGCGGGCAGACATTGCCCCTGCTCCGTTGCTCCCCATTCTGAACAGAGGTGTAGTACAACGATTAATACTACTGATGGTGCAGGGGTCATGAGTTTGTTTCCCGAGTGGGCCTGATAAATAGTAACACTAAATCCTGAGCACTATGTCTCAGCACCACTGATGTTACAGGGGTCATGAGTTCGTTTCCCGAGTGGGCCCGATAAATAATAATACTAAACCCTGAGCACTATGTCTCAGCACCTTCATGCCTGCACGGTTAAACTCCTCTGTCCTTATCTACTTATGGTGTTCATGTGTGATCTCAGTTTAGCAGGAAGCGTCAGTGGGCTGTGATAGTGCCCACATTATCCATGGGGGGCTGCTCTCTCCAGGGACAAACAGGTCCCCTGACAACCTGCATTAGCCTCCCTCACGCTTCACCGCGGCTCCGAAAGGATGCAAAGGCACTACGTCAGCCAGTGGAGGAGTAGCCTAAGGGTTAAGGACACTGGCTTAGGAACCCAGAGACCAGGGTTCAATTCCCGCTAGCACTCCTTGTGGCCTTGGGCAAGTCACTATCTCCAGGAACAAGCAGGAATGAGTCTTCACATATGGCTATCGTCGGTACCGACGGAGCCTGCGCAGGAACGCTCCCCAGCGTCCAAAAGGAAAGCTTTTCCGGGTGCCTGCCCGAAGTAGAGGAACAGTCCACAAGTGAGTCCCCTCCTGCCAGGGATGGTGAGTTGCTGTCTTCCCCTTGGACAAACAGGTCCCGTACAGGACAGCAGTGCTTGCTTGCCTGCCCGACGTGTTGTCTTGCAGTGGCACCCAGGAAAAGCCTGGGCAATCTAACCAGCTACGGTGAGATGCACTCCCCGTCGCTCCCAAAGAAATGCTTGCCGGTCCACCTCCAGCTGCGCTTCCAAGAAGATCAAGCAGCTCGAATGACTGCAGGGCATGACCAGCCATTCTCAGGCTCCTGCCACATCGGGAAATGTTGAAAATAACAGTCACAGCATACTGAGAGCATGCAGAAGACAACCCTCATCTCTGTGGCAGCACGGTGATGTAGCACTCACAGCCAGTGTGTTCAGAAGCTGAAGGTCGCGGGTTCAAGCCCCAGCTCAGCTGTGGTTCCTGCCAACCCAATCCCTTGTTTCAATAGTTCTATCAGACAGCACCACAGGAGGCTCATTGTGGACCCCGCATCTTCTATTCATCTGCAGATGTCACCTAAGGGTCAGAGCTTGGTACATTTATCCTGCAGAGACCTGCCTCTGCTCCCTCAGGGCTGAGGTTGTCCTGCTGAGACCTGCCTCCGCTCCCAACTAAAATAAAGCCGAGGAGGTCAGAGCCCGAGGCCCCGAAGAGAACACTGCCCACCAACATGTGGGGAAACACCTCCCACTTCTCGGTCTCAGCAGCGCTATCATTGCTGCCAAGGAGCAGCCACTGCCCAATTTTGGACCCTGCTACCCCTTTTCGGACAGACGGAGCCAGGCCAGTGGCAACACGGTGGTGCAGTGCACACAATCAGTGTGCTTGGAGACAGAAGGTCACAGGTTCAAAGCCCAGCTGGGGCTCCTGCCAACCCAGTCCCCTTATAACATGGACTCTGCTAAGCATCCAAGCCCTATCCGGACAGCTGAGGCCACGCCACTTACCTGTGCCCACAGGCACTCCTCAAAACATGCGCTAGCAGCGCAGCTCCATGGAAAGGGTATCGGTCTTCATGTAGATATGCCTGTGGCTTCTGGCTAACCACTTCGTCCCATATCTACCGGAAGCCATCGAAACGGGCGGCAGCACTACTGTCTCCAAGGGAATCCCCCCATAACTTGGGGGAGAACCATTCCCCTCAGCCTCGTGGGGCGGCAGCAACATTGCAGTGTCGAAGGCAATCCTCCCATTGCTTGGGGGAGAAAAACAATCACCTCAGGCCTCTTATCAGAGAGAGCTCATGTCAGAGAGAGCCCCACATCAAGCGGCCTCCGCGGCACTTAACCGCTGAACCTAAGGACACGGGGTGTGTAAAGGCAGAGAGGCAGACTCAAGGCCAGCCTTGTGAGCACCAGATTTGCTTCTTACATTATGATCAACCCAAGGGCAGCACTTTACTTAGCGTGCACAAATCTGATTTTAGCCATCCACGCGCACCAAGGAAAGTGCGCCATGGTCACAGGTTCCGACCTGGCCCGGGAAATACAAACCATCACCCCATTACGCCGTGTGGCGGTGCCTAATGCCCTGCACTCTAAGGCCCTTGATTGTATATGAAGATTGGATACCCCAGCCAGTTGACAAAGCGACCATGGCCTCAAACATTGCACAAGGAAAGTGGGTGACAAAAAAAAAAAAAAAAAAAAAAAATATATATATATCCAGCCCGTGGGCTGACCACGAATTGATCTACTCGACACGTGGCGAGCACGAAGTGCAACTGTTGAGAGGGACACTACCTGCCCTTCCTCAGACATCAGCGTGCTTCACTCCCTGGGGTCCCCCCCCCTCCAACACTCAATAGCAGCACGCACACACACACAACGCAGAGCCTGACCCCGTCGACAGATTGAAAACCTCGTTGACAGGTTATAATCCTGACATGGCCACCTGACTACCAATGCACTACCGATAATTGGCTACCGTATTCCTCAGGGATGCTGTCCTCAGTAGTGCCACCCAATACCTTTGGCTGCCTCGCGGCCACCCCGATAGCTATCCGTCTGCCTCGCGGACACCCACCCTAGCCACACAGCTAATATGGGAACTCCTCTAGGGCTGGGCTCCGGCCAATCCCACTGCCATGTCATGGCAACCGGATTCCAGCCATATTGCGAATGGAACCAGCATCCTAACTGCCAGCCCTGGTGGCACTGCCTGCCACACACGCCATCCCGCCTACTACCCTACCCCTGGCCAGCCGGCTCCCCGGCCTACAGGAGCCCTTTCCGGGAGGGGCTGATACTTCAAGCAAAAAAAAACAAAAAACATCAGGACCCTAGGCTACTGTATGCCCAGGACTTTCACGGAGACGACGCTACTAACAACCAGGCAATTAAGGGCCTAGATACTGCCCCAGTGGATTACACCTCTGGGACTCCATCTGCATCTCCTCCCAAAAGAGGACCCGACTACAGGGTCTATCAGATCCCCAGCCAGGACACCGGCGGCAGCGCCTGCTACACCTCTCTCGGTACCGTATTGAGAAGTACAAGGTCATGGACTATTCCTGCAGCTCGCAACACGATACACCCAAGCCAAACCTACTGCAGGCTTGAGGGGCGATCTCTCACCAATCTCGTAGCGCAGTCCATATTGCTTGCTACTCGCTGCTAGTATAACATAGGGTATGCCGTGGGCCCAAGTTTCCCATGAGCCCACCAAACCCAGTCTCTCCTTCTAAAGTGGCAAATCTAGGTCGTAATCACCTAAGAGTTACCACATAAGAGCATGGTATAGGCCGTGGGCCCACCAAACACGGTTCTCCTCCCTGGTGAAAAGTATATCTAGGTTGTAAGCACCTAGCAGTTAAAGACACTTGGTCCTCTATGCTTGTTGGACCAAGCACTGATTCCCCTAAGTTGTCTCAATGCTTCTTACACGCCACTCTCAATTCCCACCTACATGCCGACCCACGCTTGCTTACAGTGACCAGCTCTCTACTGCTGCCATAGTAAGGCTCCGATCTGCACCACCCTTGTGGCTACTGGTCTGAAGCCGCCGCTGTTCTTGATCGCCTAGTATCTGCATACTTCAACCGCAACTGTTACATATACGTGCTTCTTGATCTGGAGGTTGCCCAGTATCGGCATACTTCACAACCGCAACTGTTACATTTGCATGCTTCCCGACTGCAAGCCCACAGGCTCTTCTTGCGACATGCCAACTGCAAACCCACATGCTCTAGTTGCGACACGCTGTTCCACATGACTGCACGCTGGCCCTGAGGAGGTTACCTCAGCCTCGTCCTTCCCCCATCCACCACAGCGCATGGCAGCTTGGGAGGCATCAATTGTGGCTGACTCATCCTGCTTGTCCTAGGAGAAAACAGAGTTACTTACCTGTAACTGGAGTTCTCCGGGGACAGCAGGATAAGTCAGCCACACATCCCACCCTCCTCCCCTGGAAGGGGGAAGGACTTGGCCTCCGGACCTGGTGCCCGCCTCCTAGAGGCCAAGGCTCAGCTAGTGATGAACTGGTTAGCTAGGGGCGGGCTGGGGGTGGGGCCAGTTGGCTCATGCTCAGAAGGGCAAAGCCCTTCTGAGCTATGGAGAGTACTTCCGTCTCGGCGCCGTCGGATGACGTCACCAATTGTGGCTGACTTATCCTGCTGTCCCCGGAGAACTCCAGTTACAGGTAAGTAACTCCGTTGTATCTACTACATTCCCACACCATTCACAGAAGATGAGGTGTTGGAACAACTTGCTAAACTGGAAGTGGACAAAGCCATGGGACCAGATGGGATGTTCTTATACAAATGATAATAGTAGTAGATCTCACACACAAACATGAAGCAGCCCTCTTCTTGCACATTCGATGGCCAGGACAGTGTTGCGACCAGGCAGGACCTGCTTCCTCCACCCTCTGCTACCACCACCATTATCCTACATCTGCTAGCCCATCTGAATCATTTTAAAGCAGCTGTGGACAGCACTGGGCCTCAGGGCGTAGGCACACTCTCAAAACTCTTCTGAGTGCCACTCCCTCCAGCAAGATGTTTGACAGGCTGTGAGTGCTAGAAGAACTTGAGCGCCTGTCTGCACATAGCAGCCCACACCAGCCACAGCTGCATTACAATGATTCAGGGGCCAGCAGAGGTAGGGTGATGGTGATATTGATGGTAATGCTAGGGGGTATGGGAAGAGAAGATGCTGACCGCAGGGGGGGTGTCAAAGGGATGCTGATGGCCAGGGATTGACTTAAGCCAAAGAGAAGGGATTGCTTGGGGGAAGATGTCATGTGTGTAAATGTATATATCAAATTCTGTTTGTAAAATCTCACTCTTTAGGATGGACCACTGTTGGTAGCTCTGTGTATGTTAAGTTGCAAAGTGAAAGGCATCGGAGCATATTTTTGGTTGGAGGAGCCAAATAAACCAACCTCCAGCCCCACCTTGAAGCTCTTTACTTCTTGTTGCTATGTTTGACAAAATACTGGTGAAGGGTGGGGCCAGCCCAACATTAGGCAAACTAGGCTGTCACCTAGGGCGGCAAAGAGCAGAGCTTTTACAGCTAAACAATTGATTGATAGAAAGTTGGGGGGGGGGGGGGGGAAGGTTTGGCCTACACCTTGAACCAACTGTGGAATCAGCCCTAAATATAAATCGGTATGGAGGCCAATACCAAACAAAAAGCATTCTGCAGCCTCTGCATTTTACGTAATGCTTTCCAACAGTGCCTACGTTGGGGAAGCATTAAAAAGGGGAGCGAGCCAAGGGTGGTACCAACGAACGATAACTTTTTCATTGCGAAACAAAAAGCCAAAAGTAGAATTTGCATAACATAAATGGGAATAACCCCCCCCAAACTTCCACGCAAAAGAAAACAACGAAGGTCCGAGGCTTGCGCGAGCACCTCTGCTTCTGCGCCAGGCACACACACCCGCCCCGCCCAGCACCTCCCAATCGCTGCTACCAAAGGTCCGCTGCCAGCCAGCCACCAGCTCGTCTGTATTCTGTACCTAGCAAGCGCGACAGCTCGGGCCTGGCGCTTTCGTGCAGCGCTGTATCTGGGGGAGGGCGCGCGCGTGCGCGGTCTCCTTCCTGCAGGTTCGGTGGGAGGAGCCGTCGCACGCACGCGCACGGTGCACGAGCGCCTGTGCCCAGGCGAATTGAGGAGGACCCGGGGACGGGAGGGGGGACTCGTTATCATGTCCGGCGCGGGAACCACCAAATCGTTGCCCTCCTCCGGCCAGTACTCTCTGCATGACATCCCGCACCCGCTGGCAGGCTCGGGCAGCGAGGAGGAGATGGTTGCGGCAACGCTTACCCCCAGCCCCGAGCTGCCCAACACGAGCAGCAGCATCGGAGACAAGGTACCGTGCGGCTTTCTGCGCCCAGGGTCGGCACCACAACACACACGTGTATAGTATGTGAGTGCTCCGATGCATGTATGCATTGCTTTGGGTGACAGGTCGCTGGTGTTCTCTTCTTCTCTCTCTCGCTGCCTGTTCGTGCGACAAGCACGCATCCTGATATCTCTGGCCGCTTTGGTGGGGTAACAGTGGAGCCGAGATGGGAGTTGGTTTGTGTGGAATCAGCAACCATATTTTTTCTCTGAAAAGATCAAGTGGGAAATTGGGAATGTTGTGTTGGTTTTCGCTAGCGACGGTTGCCTTCTAATCCTGCCTTTAGAAAAATAGGAGGGTTGGGGGATTGCTTGATCGGTGCACACGAAGCGACCACTAATAACTCCTAAAGGAGCCGCAGGAACGGATTGATTCTTCTTTCTTTTGTGACGTGAACCAGGAATTAGACGCCCCCAAACCTGTTGTCATGACAAAAAATATTGCCAGTCGTTTTGTTTGTGTGTGTGTATAGGGGGGAGGGGTTGCAGATTGTTGTCAGTGGCTGACCCTGACTACTCGAGTTTATTTCCACTCATCCAACTGAAGAAACTTTGTGAGAAACACTCATAAAAAATTTAGTTTTTTAACTGTTCGGAGGATGTGAGAGACCTTGTGTGCATGACTTTCTTTAACGCACCAGTGGGTTGACGTTTTGCTAACTACAAATAGAGGCTTGTTCTATGATTATAGTGTTTGTTTTGTTTTTGGTAAATTTCTTTACAGTGAAAAAAACGGTACCAGGCCGTGACCAGTTGTGGCCTTCATGCCATATTAGCCCAGTTGTGTGGGGAGACAGAAGCAAGATTAACAAGTGGGGAAAGCATGTGGAGCATGTTTATGGAATTCTTTCCAGTCCTTTCATTTGTGTATGTGTTTGTGTGTGTTTTGCCATGACCTGGAAGGGGAAAAGGGAGGAACAGTTTGAATTGACTAATACCTAAACATTATGTTGGCTTGAAAAAGATAATAAAATGTAATCAAATTAGATGTCACTGTAAACAGATTTCAAAGGATGAATTTTGCAAGTAAATCACAGGGTGTACCGTCCCGCAGCAGCAGGTATTAGTTAATATATACATAGCAGCTATTAATAAATCTGTAGGATTCACTCAGTAGGTTTCATAGAAAAAAAATTAGCATGGAATAATACAAAAATGAACAGTAATTTATATAATGATCTCAATCGGGGCAGTAGAAGGGTTTTAGGGGCCCATGCACTGCCTTCTAATACACCCTATGGGCAGAGACCCTTCTTGTTCATAGACATGAAGGGTCTTTAAGACTATCGTGGCTTTTCTTCTGTCTGCATTGAATAGGATTCCTGCAGGCAGGCTGCTGTTTGCTGGCCGCAATCATTGCAAATATTCTTCCTGTCTGTCCACAGGAAGGGTCTTTGCAATGATTGTGGTTGGCCGGCAGTAGGCTACCTGCAGGTATCCTTTACCCCATGGGCAGAAGAATTGGAGAAGCTACAATTGCAGCAAAGACCCTTCTTGTCTGCCGCGGGGATCCAATTTCCCATGGGCAGACAGGAAGGGGCTTTTCTTCTTCTGCCCCCCCCCCCCGGGGGATTGGATCCCTAAGAGCAGCTGCCACTTACCATGCCACAATGTTTGGTAGTGCCAGAGTCCGTGTGACCCATTCCTTTCGGATGCCTATGATCTCAGTGCTACATTCAAGCCCACAAATTAACCAGAACTAGAAAAGGAAAATCCCAAATAAAAAGGGGAACAAAATGAAAAACCATCAATAAGCCTGAATAGGAGAAGATGCGTAGCCTAGTGGTTAGAGCAACTGCCTAGTACCCAGAAGATCAAGGGTTCGATTCCCACTGGCATTTCTTGCGACCTTGGGCAAGTCACTTTATCCACCATAGCCTTGGAAGAAAAGGCCTGGCAATCTACTTATGGGGATATGTTGCCAAGAAAACCTAGAGGCAGTTGGGTTGACAGGAGTCAGCACTGATATGCTGGCACTAAAAAAAAAAAGCCTGAAAAACCCTGTGCCCTTAACTGCAAGACACCAGGTTTCAAAAGAAGAAATTCTCTTTTGCGATTTTGAGTCTCACATGTAAGGTCCGGGAAAACCCTGACAGCATAGCCTAGAAAGGGAACCTGTCTCTTCTTGAAATAAAGTTTCAATATCCAGTCATGGTCAACTGACAGGGCAGAAGTAACCATTAATGAGACCGAATACACAGTCTCAACTTGGCAAGTCCTCCAATAAGGCTGTGACATTCAACATGTCTGTACCTTGAGGATTCTCAGAAGACTCCTTCCTCCCACTGGGAAGATAATAAATTCTTGAAATAGGAGGAACTGACTTCTTCGGAACTTGTAAAATTTCCATCAAATACCTCCGAAACATCTCCCATAGGGGACTTTGGAAAATTTATAAACCAAAGATTGGCTGCCCTAGACAAATTTTCCAACTTTGCCCTTACGGAAACAAGATCTTTCATTATAGATACATTTGAATTCTGGATCATGTGAATTTTTGAGTTTTACTCAGCATTAGCAGCCTTCAACCCTCAATCACAGCCTGGTGCTGGGAAACAGAAATGCATTATCTTGTATTTTCAGCTGAAGTTATTGAGTTTGACTGGACACAGCTTTGTCTCCCAAATAGTTTCCAAGGTAAATTTCTCAGGCCTTGAGAGAGACGCTCTGATAGGAAAAACAATTAGCAAACTGAACAAGATGAAGAAGAACCACCAGAATTCACGCCATCCATTCCACCATGCCCCAACTCCTCTGCAGAGCCTCCCGCAGAAGCTGCTTGCTAATTCAGGACAACAAACTCTCAGGTGTCTTCAGAGGCAGTTTCCTCTCGAGCAGCAAGCTCCTTCCTGTCTATTTCCATCAGTGGCTCCTGGAGCCATCCACTGTGAACGCCGCTGCATTGGGAGGGGGGCGGCGCTCTTCCGAGGAGAGTGAGATGTTAGTGTACATAAAAGATGCTGGGTCCACTGAATGCGGCGTTGATGTAACTAGACACACACTAGAGCTTTACGCCGGGAGTTCTCTATGCAAATAACAATCCATCGGACCAGGAAATAATGAAGGCCGGGTATCTGAGGGAGGTTTCCAGGTCTTAACCTTAGCCTTCCGCTTACCCATTGAAGGAAAAACATGGAGCAGTGCACGTTCAGGCCACCATCTTACCATACCCCTATTGAGGAATGAGCCTCATTCCTAAACCAGAGTATGTGGTGTAGGATCTTCGTCAAATTTATTAATGCTTGCCATACTACTTGCATCTTGCCAAAGAGAGCTTTCTTCTGGAATTCATAGGATGTAATATGTATAGGTAACCCATCAAGGTGTGATTGGAAATTCCTCATTGGATCTGTTGCTCCCAATACAGTGGGGAATATTTCTGTATTTTTCTGCCACATTCTCTTGGTCTCTGACTGCATTTCTTGATACTTGAGGATCTTCTCCCTCACCACATGATTCACAGACTAATCACTTGAAACAGACTGTGGTTATGACTCTCCTCAAGAAATCCTCACTAGACTTTACCTGTTATAATTATTAACCCATCTCCCTCCTCACTTTTATTTCTAAACTACTTGAACATGCAGTTCACCACCGTTGTCTTGATTTTCTTTCTTAAGGACTTCTGGATCCATGGCAATCTGGCTTTCATCCTTTACATTCTACTGAAACGGCTCTTTCTGAAGTCTCCAGTGATTTGTTCCTGGCCAAATCTAAGGGCCTTTACTCAGTCCTCATCCTTCTTGACCTTTCTGCTGCTTTTGACACAGTCGATCTACTACTACCACTGCTAATTATCATTTATCACATTATAAACAGCCCAACTCACTCCCCATAACTGTGAATGTCAGCCAGACTACTTCTACTAGTACAGAATGGGGGACATTTAAATCAATATCCAAAGAAAGAATCGAAACCACCACCTCCCCGCTCGATCCATGCCCGGTGGAATGGATAAAAAAGGCAAAAGAGGAATTAAGCTCGGCACTAGCTAACATAGTAAATGTATCATTCAAACAAGGCAAAATGCCCATCAGCCTAAAAACATCCATCATCCGACCAACCCTCAAAATACCCCAACATCGACCCCCTGGAACCTACATTCAGACCAATAGCAAGCCTGCCATTCACTGCAAATATAATTGAGAAAATAGCCCAACAACAACTGCAAGATCACCTCGACAAAAAGAAAACTCTTGACCCATAGCAACACGGATTCCGCCCCTCTCATGGCGTGGAAACCCTCATGGTCACCCTTCTGAACACCTTAATCAAAGGTATACAGGCAAAACGGTCTGGATTTGCCCTATTATTTCTTGACATATCAGCAGCATTCGACACAGTTTCGCATAACATCCTACTAAGCAGACTACAGCAAATCGGCGTAGAAGACAAAGTGCTGCAATGGTTCCAATCTTACTTAACCAACAGATGTCAACTCATCCGAGCCAGTAACACCACCTCCTCTCCGTTTCAACAAACCCAAGGAATATCTCAGGGTTCCGCACTCTCAGCTATGCTCTTTAACATCTACCTTCAACTGTGCAATAATATGATCTCACAATGTCAACTTTCACCTATACGTGGATGACATTATGCTGTATGGGCCCATCACAACTGCAAACCCTCAACTAATAGACTGTTTCAATGATGTTTCCTCCTGGCTACATGAAAACAACCTCAAGAAAATGGAAGCTTTATTTGTTACCAAAGATCAAACCTTCACCCCCCCACCATACCTCACCCTGGGAACAACCCTTATAAAAGTTCACTCACAGGTGAAATACCTGGGAATCATCCTTGATCAAAACTTGTCATTTCAACAACAGATAGCAAAGACTGCAAAAACAATATTCTTCAAAGCTAAGATGGTACAACGCCTCAGACCGCTCATAGACCCACAAGTCTTCTGAACAGTCATGCAGGCAATGACACTCCCTCACCTAGATTACTGTAATGCGATATACCAACGGCTCACTGCCACAACCATCAATTCACTTTGGACAGCCCTCAACACAATGGCCAGAATCATACAGAACCTGAAGAAGTATGATCGCATAACCCCTGTACTGAGAGAACTCCACATCCTCCCACTGCAAGCACGGACAAATTATAAATCTCTGGTACTTATACATAAAGCCCTCCACCAACAACCACCATCTCCCTTGCAAGCCCTGCTCCCCCGGGTGAACTCTGGAAGGCCAACACGCCAGACTACAAACAATGTGCTCACTGTGCCGCATGAGAGGACAAAGTTTTTAATCTCCAATCCTGTAATCGTGCGTTTGATTTATACGCCCCCTCACTCTGGAACTGCCTTCCAACTCAAATACGTAGCATCACAGACCTCCATAACTTTAGAAAACAACTGAAAACCCACCTATTCCAGGAACACCTGGGATCGGAATGGGCCAACACTCATTGAAGTCCACTACGAAGATTGTGACTGGTGCCAGAAACAGAACTGCATACAAGTCTAGTACTACTGAACTCTTGAATGTAAATATGTTTGACCCCCCGGTGATGGTATCCCCCCTGTATTAATCCCCCTGTTTTATGTACTCCTTTCTCATTGTAAACCGCTTTGTCCCGGAGAAAAGTGGTATATAAGTGAAGCTAAATAAATAAATACATTTGTGTGGTGCTGCAGGGTGTTGTGCAGGGACATTTAGGAGACAGTCCCGTCCTGGGAGCATGCAGTCTGGTCAAGACAGACAACACAACTGGGGACTAGGATATAGTAAGAAAACATATAGGAGGTGAACAGGAGACTGCGGGGATTAGGATACAAGACTGGGGGGATCAGGATCTCCATGACCACCACCTTTTCCTTAATACCTTGTCCTTGCTTAGATTTAAGGGCTCTGTTCTATCCTGATTCTCTTCCTATCTGTCCCACTGCACTTTTACTGTTCATTCTGGTGAATCCTCCTCTACTGCTAGCCCGCTCTCGGTTAGTGTACTCCAAGGGTCTGTCCTGGGACCATTCCTTTTCTCTCTCTATACCCAGTCCCTTGGTGCGCTCATCTTCTCCCATGGTTTCCAGTACCATCTTTATGCTGATGACTCTCAGATCTACCTTTCTATACCTGAAATCTCTCTAGGAATCCAGGCCCGTATTGCTACCTGGATGTTTCACTGCTATTTGAAATTGAACATGGCCAAAACCAAGCTTCTTATCTTTCCCCGTAAACCCGCCTCCCCCCTTTCTCCTTTCTCTATTTCTGTGGATGACGCTCTACTCTTCATTTCCTCGGCTCGCAACCTTGGGATTGTCTTTGACTCCTCTCTCTCCTTCTCCACACACATCCAACTGATAACTAAAACCTGTTTCTTTCTCTATAACATCCAGCAAAATTTGACCCTTCCTTTCTGAACACACTACTAAGATGCTTATCCAGTTTTTATTTACCTCCTGTCTAGACTATTGCAATCTCCTCCTTGCTGGTCTCCCTCTGAATCATCTCTCTCCTCTTCAATCTTTTCAAAATGCAGCTGCATGCCTAATCCTCAGTCAGCCTAAATATGCTCAATCCCTCTTTATCAAGTTGCTTCATTGGCTCACTATCCATTTCCACATCCAATTCAAACTTCTCCTACTGACTTATAAATGCATTCATTCAGTTGTTCCTCACTACCTTTTCTCTCTTATCTCTCTGTACACCCCTCCTCAGGAACTCTGCTCTTCTAGCAGATTGCTTCTATCTGTGCTCTTCTCTTCCACTGCCATCTTCAGACTTCGATCTTTCCACCTTCCTGCTCCTTGAGCCAGGAACAAGCTATCTGATCGGTACATCAAGCTTCATTCTTGGCCCTTTTCAAATCCAGGCTGAAAACTCACCTCTTTGAGGCTGCTTTTGGATTTTGATCCTCATAGTCTCCTGCTTTGCAACTATGTGTTTTATTACCATTCCCCTTGACATATCCTAGTCCCCAATTGTCCTGTTGTCTGTCTTGACTACATTGTAAGCTCTAATGAGCAGGAACCGTCTCTTACATGTCTCTGTACAGTACTGTGTATGCCTCTCTTAGGATCAGGCGAGAGTCGTTCGAGTGTTTAGGAGGGACGAGTTGCCCGCACTCATTTCGGAGAATCTTAAGGCGCTCAATATGCCTTCACCAGGCCTGGCGGAGGATGCTTCATTAGAGGATCCCTTGCTGCAGGTTTTTAGGAAGACACAGAGAGCCTTCCCGGTTCATAGAGTTATTAGGGAAATGATTCAAGAAGAATGGGACATGCCAGAGGTGGCACTAAAAGGGGCCAGAGTGATGAGTAGACTTTACCCCCTGGTGGACCAGGATTGCGAGTTATTTAAGCCTCCAAAGGTCGATGCGGCTGTCTCTTGAGTGACAAAGAAGACTACCATTCCGGTGGAAGGTAGTGCTGCGCTCAAGGATACCCAGGACAGAAAGCTTGATACCTTGTTGCGTCAGGTCTTTGACGTCAATGCGTTGTCCGTACAAGCGGTTATTTGTGGAGCTTGGGTTGCTCGAGCCTTCCTGCGTTGGTCACAGTGAGTGCAGGGAGGACCAGGGGCAGACATGGAGGCAGAAGCGGAAGACTTGAGCCGGGCGCAGCTTACTTAGCTGATGTCCATTATGATCTCATTCGGGGTTTGTCGAAGAGTATGGTGTCAGTGGTGGCGGCTTGTTGTTATCTCTGGCTGCGCAACTGGGCAGCAGATGGGTCCTCTAAATCCAGGCTGAGCAAGCTTTCCTTCCCCGGAAAGTTGCTCTTTGGAGAAGATTTGGAAAACCTAGTAAAGGATCTTGGGGAGTCCAAAGGGGGCCGTTTGCCAGAAGACAAACAGAAGCCAGAACGCTCTGCTAGCGGTTTCAAGGGACAGCAGAGGGAGTTTAGACGATTCCGGTACCCACGGTTTGGTCAAGCACAATGAGGAAAGTTCCCTGCCAGAAGTCAGGGGTTTCGTGGCTTTCAAGGAGTGGGAAGGGGGTTTGGGGCCTCTTCCTCTTCCACGAATTTCCGGAAGCCACAATGAGATCAGGAGGACCCAGGCAGACCTGATTCTCGTAGGAGGTCGGCTACGGGATTTTTACCCTGCCTGGGCCAAGATTACATCCGACTAATGGGTGTTGGAAGTCATTCAAGAAGGATATGCGTTGGAGTTTCAGCGTCCAGTAAGGGAATTCTTTGTAAGATCCCCGTGCAAGTTGCTGCTCAAGCACAGCGCGGTCCGAGAGACAATCGAGAGACTTCTCGCCCTCAGAGCGATAGTGCTGGTCCTCTCAACCTTATTCTGGTGTACTCCTTAGCCAGTCAACTTTTCAGGATATCCACAATGAATATGCATGAGACAGATTTGCATGCAGATCTCTCTTGCATGTTCATTGTGGATATCTTGAAAACCTGACTGGCTAGAGGGTACACCAGGACAGGTTTGGGAACCGCTGTTGTAATGCTTACAAAGTTTCCAGTGGATGAGATATGCCACTTTGTTTTGCCTTTCTATATAGAAAGTTTCTGCTATCCAGAGCTTTGCAGCTAGCTGTAAGATAAGTAGCAATTTCCAGCTGTTTTTTTACAGAATCTATATTTGTTTTTACCATTTTTTTTCCTATGCATTCTGAACCATCTGGTCGGTATTCCAATGTCCTTGGCACCAGCCACTTTGTCATCCTTGGGTTTGTTTGCTTCTCCGTAACCATTTGAATGTACAGGTTTCACGCAGATATGGTTTTTGTATTAATGCTTTGTATTTCTCACTATAGTTGTGCATTTGCCACTTGTCTTTCCTTTTGATCTAATTATTTAAAGATATTTTTCTCTTGATTTGCAAATTCTGTTGCTTCCTTTTCTATGCATACAGGTGGATTCTCGCCCATTCTTCTCATCATACGAATACTTTTCCAAGTTTAATGATGGAACTGAATTCTGTTTGCATACTTTCATACTTCAACAAATTTTTTTGTGTTCAGGTCTGTTGATGTTAAGTAGACTTGGAGGCCTATGATGGTCATTCTATATGTACGATTAATTTTCTGTGAGGCCCATTCCTCCTTTGGCTCTAGGTACAGTTGTTGTCAACATTCTTGACACCCTCGCAGTTTGATCTCTTATCTCCTAAAAAAATGGCCAATGAAATGGCTTTGGACTATAAATGCACACATATTGTGCACATAAAAGAATGAAATAAAACAAGACAAATTAAAATAGGAAATAGTATAAAAACTGGGACATTGCCAGGGCATGATTATTGGCATCCTTATAAACAATTCAAATCAGTTTGAACAGAACAACCACATTTCCACTGCAGTAAAATTAGATGCACCTGTGATCAATTGTCGGTACTCACATGACTTGAATCAACCAGTGAATGATGGCTCTAATGTTTAAAATGGCCATATTCACTCCCTGTTCCATTTTCACAGTGGTGAAGGCGAGAGCTGCCTGAGAGCGTCCAAAAAGCCAATATCACCAAACTTCAAAGGGTACACAAGGCCATCTCCAAAGACCTTGAGATTCCTGTGTCTACAGTTTGCAATGTTATTAACACTAGACAAATAGGGGTGTCCTACATGGAGTGGTGGGTTTACCCCTAAACAAAGACTTGGGGAGGGGTGGCCTGCACAGAGCGACAGGTGCACCTACTCTTGCCATCTTGCTGGGCAGACTAGATGGACCATGCTGGTCTTTATCTGCCGTCATTTACTATGTTACTAGAAGCCCCAAAGTGCGTCAATTGACGCAAATGCATCTTCGAAGTTGTATACCATCGCCACTGCTAGAACCATATCAGTCAGTTCCATGACTTTGTTAGCAAGGTCAAGATGTTCAAATATGTGCATCGAAAATTAATGACAGATGCACCACCTAGCGGGAAAATGAATTTATACCTAGAAGCCCCAAAGTACGTCAGTTGACACACTCAATTGTCTTGGATGCGTCAATTGACGTACGTTGGGGTGTCTAGGCATAAATTCATGTTCTCACTAGGTGGCACATCTCAATCACTGTTTACAGTTTTACTCCGACATTACAAACAATAAACACACGATGACGTCATGTAATGATGTCACATACTGCATGTATTTAACAAATAAGTAACTTCACATTAATTCACATCTGCATTTCATGCTAAACGCAGTCGTCGTGATAATGCGTCAATTGACGCACTTTGGGGTTTCTAGGTAAAATTCCTTGTGGGGTTTCTAGTGTTAAGAAGTTTTCTGCTCATGGAACTGTCAAGAACCTCCCAGGACTTGGTGGGAAGTGGAAAATTGATTCACTTTCCAACATCCAGAGAACTCAAGGCTGACCTGGAACAATCTGGAGTGGTGGTTTCAACCCACACTATACACCGCGCACTGAACAAAGAAGGATGTTATGGGTGAAGGCCAAGGAGGACCCCACTGCTCAAAGAAAGTCACAAAAGGCCATGCCTGATCATTGCCCGAAACCCACAATCTTTCTGGGAAAATGATCTGTTAACAGATGAAACCAAACATGTGCTCTTTGGTGATGCAGACCAGTGATATATTTTACAGGCGAAGAAATGAAGCTTATAAGGAAAAAAAACCCATCCTTCCTATAGTTAAATATGGTGGAGGCTCCATAATGTTGTGGGGCTGTTTTGCTACCTGAAGTCAGAGGACTACCAAGATATTTTGGAGCAAAATGTACAACCTAGTGTCAAAAAACTAGGTTTGGGTCAAAGGTCATGGGTCCTCCAGCAGGATAGTGACCCAAAACATACATTTAAAAGTACAAAAGAATGATTAAAAAGGAACAAATGGACTGTTTTAAACTGGCCAGCAATAAATCCTGATCTCAAGGCAATCGAGAGCCTTTGGAAAGAGCTGAAATCTGCCATTGATAAAAGGAATCCTGTAAACATTCATGAGCTGGAACAAATTGCAGTTGAGGAGTGGGAGAAACTACCAGCGGACAGATGTACGAAACTTATAGATGGCTACACTGCCAAGGGTTGTGCAACCAAATTGTAGTGAAGGGTGCCATTAATCTTGTCCAGGTCATATATTTTTTTTTCTCATAAATTACTACATCTAAGTTGCACAGACACCTTTTCTCTTTTTTGTTTTGTTTTATACCTTTGAACATACTCCTACAATACTATGATGACATACAGTTGGAATATTTCCAATTATTTCTCAAGATATTGTACATAACGTACCTAAAATACAAGGGTGTCAATAATGTTGACCACATCTGTATGTACTGTTTTGGCATACAGCAATTAGTATAAACAACTTTATGGGTACGGAGAAGTTTTCGTGTTCGTACATCCAGTTTTTCAAGATATTTCAGATGCCAGTCTACAATTCCAGAGCTATACTAGAGTATGGAGGTTGCAAACTGGTTGATGGGTTGTGTCTTATTCTTTGATGTTAGAACACTTTTCAATATTGGCTTTAACCTCCTATAATTTTCTTTGCTAGGCTTTTCTCTCAGTACTTTATGCTGGATTGTTGCTCATAAGATATGCCATACTGGGTCAGACCAAGGGTCCATCAAGCCCAGTATCCTGTTTCCAATAGTGCCCATTACAGATCTCAAGTACTTGTTGGGTTGCTTGACTCAGGGGTAAGCAGTGGGTTTCACCAGTCCCCTCTAATAATGGTTTATGGACTTTTCCTCCAGGGACTTGTCCAAACCTGTTTTGAAGGGCTACACTAATAGCTTTTGCCACATACAGTACTCCAGTAATGAATTCCAGTGTTTGATTTTGCGCTAAGTGAAAACATATTCCTTATCGTCTCTCCAGTCCAGTCCCTCTCATTTAGGTTGTGTAGCCCTTCCAGAAGCTTGGAGGCTGAGCCTATCATCGTTTTGATGATGTTCAGGTATAAGTACCTCTGGCACCACCAAACTCAGCCTCCAAGCAGCTGGAGGGTGCCAGTAAGCCACAGGGCTTACAGGAGAGACTGTAGGCAGGGAGTTAGTTCAGGGGCTCCCAAGTCTAGTAGTTAATTTTAAAAACTTAACTTCTATCTCCTTTTGTTTTTAATTTTATTTCCTTCTAAATTCTTTTTTTTATGTCCTGTAGCTTTTAAATTTTAAGCTCCCTACTCCCCCCTCCGGCTCACAGTTCCTCAGGCCTGATCCTCTCAGCTCCATGGAGGAAGAGGAGGCCTAACTGCATCCACGCGGGGGGGAGAGAGAGAGGGAAGCAGGAAAGCTTCCCCTCGCGACTGGAACCAGCCACCACTTCGGGACCCTTCCCGGTTGTCTGCCCCGCCTTGCGCCGAAGCCCTGCTGGTGGCTGAGCGCTCTGAGGCAATCCCGGGGCTGCGACGGAGAGGACGGAGTCTCCGGAGCGGTCAGCAAGGAAAGGACTCGGGTAGAGAAGTGGCGGCAAGTGGCGGGACAAGAAAGCGGCGAGCGACGGCAGCAGAGCCTCGCGACTGCTTGGAAGACCGCCGCGTGGCCATGGCCTACCACGTGGCTTCACGAACTCTGCAGGGGAAGGTAGGCAGCTGTTTTCTTCGCGTGCTTTTCACTTGCGTTCTCATTTTGAAGGGACAGGAGCAGGAGAATCAACTTAAAGGTAACTAGGTTGCCTTATTACTTTATTTCTGTTTTTATTTGAATTAAGTTTAGTTTAGATAAGAGTTGATTGGACTCCTTGATTTTAAGTGATTTGAATTGATTTTAACTGAAGTTAATTGGAATTACTTATTCATTGAGGCAGACATAGTCGGGTCCCGTGGAAGTAGGGATTCTGAGCCATGCCTGGCAAGCCACGGGGTCAGAAGCAGGGCTCTGCAGGGGCTGCACTGCAGAGGCGACTTTGGTTGAACAAGAGATGCAGTTGGGATTACCCCACGATCTAACCTCTGTCTCCCAGGGATCAGGGGATCTGTGGGAGGAAGGAGGGGAGCGCTCCTCTCCTCCACCTTTATCAGTGAATCTGACTGGAACCTCCCTGTCACAACCCCACCCCTCCACGTCCTATGGGGAAGGAGGGAGCTGGGGACACTTCTCTCCTGAATTTGTTCTTCTGCTACACAAAGCCTTCTGTATGCGCCAGCAGGGAGCAGGAGGCCCAGCGACGTCCCAGGCAAACGCTCCTTCCATACAGGTGAGGGCTAGATCTCAGGACGAGGGGGTTCCACCTAAGCGCCCCAGGCTAGTGAATGAAGAAAGCCTTACGTCCACTGTAGCGGAGTCCCCAGAAGAAGAGGCCTCAGACAGGGAGCTAGGGGAAGATGAAGAAGAACTCGAGGAGGGAGAAATTCCAGAGGAGGAGGAAGCTCGAATAGTATAAGTCTTTTGATGGTAAGAGTTCCCAGCATTGATTACGGAATCGCTGAAGGTACTCAATATGACGTATGACATGCCAGCGGACGAGGAGGTCTTGGAAGACCCGTTGATCCAAGCCGTTAGGAAATCCCAGAAGGTCTTTCCAGTGAACAGAGAGGTGCGCCAGTTGATTCAGGAGGAATGGAATCAACCAGAATCTAGCCTCCTCAGGGGAGTGCGTTCTATGGCTCGGCTGTATCCATTACCGGAGCTAGACAAGGAATAGCTGAAGTCCCCCAGAGTGGATGCGGCTGTGTCGGCAGTCACAAAAAAGACAACTATCCTGGTCGAGGGAGGTGCGGCCCTGAAGGATGCCCAAGATAGAAAGCTGGATACATTGTTGAAGCAGGCCTTTGATGTCAGTGCCCTGGCCTTACAGGCGTCGGTGTCAGGTGCCTAGGTGGCAAGAGCCTGTCTGAGGTGGTCTCAACAACTTCAGCTAGCAGATGGTAATACTCAAACAGAAGCGGCTAAGATGGAGTCCGGAGTGGCCTACCTAGCGGATAGTCAGTATGATCTCATTAGGAGTCTGGCAAAAAATATGGCCTCTAGTGGCTGCTAGGCGATATTTATGGCTACGTAACTGGGCGGCGGATGATTCCTCGAAGGCGCGCCTGAGTAGACTTCTCTTTAAGGGAAAGTTACTCTTTGGAGAAGACCTGGATAGGTTAGTAAAGGAACTAGGCAAAACAAAAGGGGGTAGACTCCCCGAGGATAGACCAAAACAGGGCCGGTCGTCGGCCCCCGTCCGTAGCCAGCCAAGAGATTTCCAAAGGTTTCGGCCGGCTAGGTCTACGCCCTTTCACAGGGGCCGTTTCCCTTCGCGAGGACAAAGCTTCCGAGGGTTTCGTGGAGCGGGAAGAGGCTTCGGGGCCTCTTCCTTATCGTCACTTCAGTCCAGTCCCTTAACTTCTGGGTTGCGCAACCCTTCCAGCAGCTTGGAGGCTGAGCCCATCATCCTTTTGATGATGGTGGGGTATAAATACCCCTGGCACCACCCACTGGCACCAGTAATCTCAGCCTCCAAGCAGCTGGAGGGTTCCTGTAAGCCTGAGTGCTTACGGGGTCTTAGCTAAGGATTATTGATTTAATTTTATTTAACTTATGTTAATCTTCTATTTTCCTTTAGTTTTTTTCTTTCAGTAGAGAGCCTTAGAGAGTCTTGTACCTTTAAGACTTCTGTTCCCCCCCCCCCTCTCTGCCTCCTGGCAACCCTGCTCCCTTGAGGCTCCGGAGGAAGGGGTTTACCCGTGCAGCGGGGAGGACCGGAGAGCTCTCCTCCCGTGCACGCAGTGGCCCGTTTCCCGAGGTCCCTTTTGGCACGGCTGCTACTGCCTCGCGCCGAAGCCCCTTAGGTGGCTGAGCGCTGGAGGCAGCACCGACACTTCTCGCAGCGGCGTTTCCTGCCTTGCGCTACAGCCCCGAGGCGGCTGGACGCTTGAGGCTTCTGTGGAGGGCAAAGCGGGTGTGTGTGTGACATCCCCAGCCGCCACCCCGGCGGAGAGCCCGTAATTTTTGGCGGCCTCTCAACCACCACCCGCAGGCCCGGCCTCCACGTGGCTGCGGCCTACCACGTGGGAACCAGCAGAGAACGGCTGGTTCCCTCGTTTCCATTGCAATGCGCCGGAGCTCCAAACTGCAAGTATCACAGAATAAAAGCCTTCTATTCCATCTGTAGTTTAGTTAATTGGAGTATAAAGTTTAAAGATTTTGGGCTTTTTTGGTGCCGTGTTTTTAACGGCTGGAGGTGAGGGGGGCGCTGGGAGCCTTTTTCCTTGATATAGACACAAGTCTGGCATCATTTTATTTAAGTTAATTTTATTTAATTTATTTGATTTACATTTTATTACTTTTATTACTTTTTATCACATTTTAAGTTCCTTTATCTCTGGGTTTCTTTACAGAAGTTTAAATTTCTATTGGGCCTGTGGGTAGCAGTGTACAAAGGGGCATGACGGGTAAGCTGCGGGGTCCTTCTTGCGGCACTCGTAGAGGGACGGTCTCAGAAGCAGGAGTCTGCAGGGGTTGTGCAGCAGAGGCCGCTTCCGTGGAACAGGAAATCGACTTGAGCATGTCTCAAGCCCCTCAGGGGTCAGGGGACCTTCCGGAAGGGGGAAGGGATTCCCATTCTCCCCCGCCTTCATCCTCAGATGGTCTAGGCCCTTCCCAGTCCCTTCCCTCCCTTTCCTCGGGGGCGGAGGGAGACTGGGGTCAATTTTCACCAGAATTTGTTCTTCTATTGCACAAAGCCTACTGCTTGCGCAAGCAGGGTTCGGCAGAACCAGTAACAGCGAGGGACAGCATGGACGCTGGTGCAAGGAACTCTAGATCCGTTGAATCTGGGCCTCCCCCTAAGCGCGCAAGGCTATTGGGCAAGGAACCTTTTGAGTCTCCGCCTCGGGACACCCCTGAAGAGGAGCTTTCAGACAAAGAAGGGGTAGAAGAAGGGGAGGAGCTTGAAGAGGGAGAGATCCCGGAGGAGGAGCAATCCTGCATAGTCAGTTTTTCGGCGAGAGGAGCTCCTGGCGTTAATAAGTGAGTCTCTAAAGGTACTCAATATGGCTTCGGAGGCTCCTACAGATGAAGAAGCTCTGGAGGATCCGTTGATCCAAGCTGTCAGGAGGTCTCAGAAGGTGTTCCCAGTCCACAGAGTGGTACGTCAGATGATTCAGGAAGAATGGAATCAGCCAGAAGGTACCTGTGGTTACGTAACTGGGCGGCAGATGCATCTTCAAAGGCGCGCCTGAGTCGACTTCCTTTCAAGGGAAAGCTATTGTTTGGGGAAGACCTAGATAAGTTGGTAAAGGAGCTGGGAGAGTCGAAGGGGGGTAGGCTCCCCGAAGATAGACCAAAGCTGGGCCGTTCTTCGGCGCCAGTCCGGAGTCAGCCAAAGGACTTCCGAAGATTCCGACAGTCCAGACCGAACCCTTTCCCCAGGGACCGTTTTCCTTCCAGGGGTCAGAGCTTCCGAGGGTTTCGCGGGGCAGGTAGAGGTTTTGGGGCCGCCTCCTCCTCCTCGGGACCTAGAAAATCACAATGAGAAGACGGGGGTCCAGGAGAGAGTGCTGCCGGTGGGAGGTCGCTTAAGGCAGTTTCTTCCTGCCTGGTCCCGAGTCACATCTGATCAGTGGGTGTTAGAGGTGATCCGAGAGGGTTACGCTCTCGAGTTCACAAAGCGAGTAACCCCGGCTTTTATTCGGTCCACCAGAAAAGAAGGCGGCGGTGGAAGTCACCCTTTCAAGACTTATAGTGCTGGGAGCGGTGTTGCCGGTCCCACAAGAGCAAAGAGGGTACGGTCGATACTCCATTTATTTTGTAGTTCCAAAGAAGGAAGGTTCCTTCCATCCTATTCTGGACCTAAAGCAAATCAATCGCTGTCTCAGAGTTCCTCACGTCCGCATGGAAACCCTGAAGTCGGTGATTGCTGCCTTTCGGCAGGGAGAGTTCCTGACATCCCTAGACTTGACGGAAGCATATTTGCACATCCCGGTCCGAGAGTCTCATCAACAGTTCCTAAGATTTGCCGTACCAAGAGGCCATTTCCAGTTCCAGGCCCTCCCTTTCGGGCTAGCGACAGCTCCCAGGACGTTCACCAAGGTAATGGTGGTAGTGGCCGCGGCTCTTCGAAAAGAAGGAATCCTAGTCCATCCCTACCTGGACGATTGGCTGATCCGAGCAAAGTCAGAAGCGGAGAGTTTGCTTTTCTCTGATCAGAGAAGGGCTGTACTTTTACAGAGCTCTGCTAGTGAGTGGATATTTGCCTCCTGGGACATCTTACTGTGAGTTCTAGCTGTTTATTTAATTATTTACTGTTTGTCTAACTGTTTGTTTAATTATTTTTTGTTTGTCTTAGTGGTGTGCTAGTTCAGCCTTCTCAGCTGTACTTACCTTGCCTCTCTCAACTAACTGGGCTTTGTGTGGTACCCCATCCCCCTGCTGAGGGTTCAGGACAGGGTACCTTGTAACTGCCCTCTTTAATAGGACTTATCTCCCTCCCTCCCTCCCCAGCACCCACCCACCCCTGGGGTAATTGTAGTTTTATAGGTACTTGCACATCTTAGAGGAAAGGGGCTGCTCTCAGGTGCAGCTCTTAATCCAAATCAGTCATACACAGAGGACCTGAGATTAATTAAGCTTCAGGTACACAGGGTGTATTAGGGGTATTAGATACACTTTTATTAGTATAAGCATCTACACCAATCCTTATTCTATACCGAATTTAAAAGACCTAAACACAAGCTTTAAACTAAGATGCAGACAGAGGTCCAGCAACGAGATGGGGGTTCTCCGGTCTTTCGCATTGAGTGTCACATGTATGATTTTCTCCCAGTTGGTGAGAGGTCCTACATATGCACTAAGTGCAGGGAGCTCTTTGCTCTCAGGGAACGAGTCCGTTCTCTAGAGGCTAGAGTAGCAGACCTGGAAGACATAAGAAAGACAGAGAAGTACATGGACGAGACCTACAGGGAAATAGTCCTGAAGTCCCACCTCCAGTCTGGCAGCATCCCTGTTGCCATGGAGGAGAGAGGTCACGTGACAGGAGAGCATCACCCTGGTGTGGCAGGAAGTGATCCTGTAACTAAGACCTGTCCTCCAGGTGATGTAAAACCCTCTCGCACCGAGGACGTTTCTCCAGGGCCATGTCCCCATGAGGGGAGGGTCAGGACAGCTGTTATAGTTGGTGATTCAATCATTAGGAATGTAGATAGCTGGGTGGCTGGTGGACGTGAGGATCGCCTGGTAACATGCCTGCCTGGTGCGAAGGTAGCAGATCTCACGCACCGCCTAGATAGGATCATAGATAGTGCTGGGGGGGAGTCTGCTGTCTTGGTACATGTTGGTACCAATGACATAGGAAAATGTGGTAGGGAAGTTCTGGAGGCTAAATTTAAGCTTTTAGGTAGGAAGTTGAAATCCAGAACTTCCAGGATAGCGTTCTCCGAAATGCTTCCTGTTCCACGTGCAGGACCCAAAAGACAGGCAGAGCTCCGGAGTCCCAATGCGTGGATGAGACAATGGTGCAAGGATGAGGGTTTTGGATTTGTTAGGAACTGGGGAACATTCTGGGGAAAGGGGGGGCTCTTCCGAAGGGATGGGCTTCACCTTAATCAGGATGGGACCAGACTGCTGGCATTAACCTTTAAAAAGAGATAGAGAAGCTTTTAAACTAGAAAATAGGGGAAAGCCGACAGTCACCCAAGAGCACATGGTTCGGACAAAGGTATCCTTGAAGGATACTACCAAAAGCAGTGAGGTTCCAAAAGGGAGTATAGTAGCCCAAATGCCCTTGAGTAAGGAGCAGACAGAGCATAAAGATTCCCAATTACCCATGCCTACCAATAGCCAGATTAATATTAATAAAATACAGTCTCTAAAATGCTTGTATGCCAATGCTAGAAGTCTAAACAATAAGATGGGAGAATTAGAATATATAGCACTAAATGAGAGGTTAGATATGATTGCACTCTCAGAGACATGGTGGAAGGAGGATAACCAGTGGGACACTGTGATACCTGGATACAAACTATATCGTAATGATAGAGCTGAACAAATTGGTGGAGGGGTTGCGCTCTATGTTAGAGAGGGCATTGAGTCAGAAAGGATTAAAGTTTTGCAGGGAACAAAATTTGCTGTAGAATCTCTATGGATTGAAATTCCATTTATGAAGGGGAAGGTGATGGCAGTGGGAGTATACTATCGACCGCCTGGCCAGAATGAACAAATGGATGATGAAATGCTCAAAGAAATCAAGGAAGCTAACAAAAGCCACAACAGAGTAGTAATAATGGGTGATTTCAATTACCCCGGTATCGACTGGGACAGTGTCACAGCAGGACAAGCTAAAGAGAAAGTTTCTAGATGAAATAAATGACTGCTTCTTGGAGCAGCTGATTCATGAACCAACCAGAGGGGAAGCCATACTGGACCTAGTCCTTAGTGGAACGCCAGATCTGGTGCAAGAAATAAGGGTGTTGGGACCACTTGGCAATAGTGATCATAGTATGATCATGTTTGATTTAATCAGTGGAGGACAGATAGTAAAGGAATCCACAGTAATACCTTTTAACTTTCAAAAGGGAGACTATGATAGAATGAGGAATATAGTTCGGAAAAAACTAGAAGGAGCGGTTCCAAAGGTTAAAGACTTACAGCAAGCTTGGGTGTTATTTAAAAATACTATCCTCGAAGCCCAGACCAGCTGTATTCCACGCATTAAGAAAAGTGGAAGAAAGTCCAAAAAACTGCCAGCATGGTTTAAAGGTGAGGTCAGAGAGGCTGTTGCTGCCAAAAGAGCAACCTTCAGGAAATGGAAAAAGAGCCAAATGATGAAAACTGGAAACAGCACAAGCACTGGCAAGTTAAATGCAAAGCATTGATAAGGCAGGCAAAGCGGGAATTTGAGAAGAAACTTGCTACGGAAGCAAAAACACGAAATAAAGACTTTTTCAAGTACATTCGTAGCAAAAGGCCTGTGAGAGAGTCAATTGGACCATTAGATGATAGAGGGGTAAAAGGGGCAGTAAGAGGAGACAAGGCTATAGCAGAGAGACTGAATGAATTCTTTGCTTCGGTCTTTACTGAGGAAGATGTAGGGATGTTACCCAAGACTGAAGTGGTATTTAAAGGTGATACTGCAGAGGAATTGAGAGAAATATCGCTACACCGGGAAGATATATTACAACTATTTGATAAACTGAATAGTAGCAAATCACCTGGACCGGATGGTATACATCCCAGAGTGTTGAAAGAACTGAAGTATGAGATTGCAGACCTGCTATTGGTAATCTGTGAACTTTCATTAAAATCATCTGTAATACCTGAAGATTGGAGGGTCGCCAACGTAACACCAATTTTTAAAAAGGGTTCCAGGGGTGACCCGGGAAATTACAGACCGGTGAGCCTGACGTCAGTACCAGGGAAAATGGTAGAAACCATCATAAAGAACAAAATTACACAGCATGTAGATAGTCATGGCCTAATGGGAGACAGCCAACATGGCTTTAGACAAGGAAGATCTTGTCTTACTAATCTGATCTGTTTTTTTGAAGGTGTGCATAAACAGGTAGACAAAGGTGAGTCGGTTGATATAGTGTATCTGGACTTTCAGAAAGCTTTTGACAAGGTCCCCCATCAGAGACTTTTGGCAAAGCTAAAAAGTCATGGGATAGGAGGCAGTGTACTATTGTGGATCGGGAACTGGTTAAAAGATAGAAAGCAGAGGGTAGGGCTAAATGGCCAATATTCCCAATGGAAAAAGGTGAATAGTGGAGTACCCCAGGGATCTGTACTGGGTCCGCTACTTTTTGACATATTCATAAATGACCTGGAAAAGGGAATAACTAGTGAGGTTATCAAATTTGCAGATGACACAAAACTGTTTAAAGTTGTTAAAACCCAAGAGGATTGTGGAAAACTGCAGGAGGATCTGGATAAATTGGAAGACTGGGCATCCAAATGGCAGATGAAATTTAATGTGGACAAGTGCAAAGTTATGCACCTAGGAAAGAACAACCCACACTATAGTTACACGATGCAAGGCTCCACATTAGAAACCACCACCCAGGAAAAAGATTTAGGAGTCATCGTGGATAACATGTTAAAACCCTCCGCCCAGTGTGCAGCGGCGGCCAAGAAAGCAAATAGAATGCTAGGTATCATAAGGAAAGGGATGGAGAATAAAACAAAGGATATTATAATGCCTCTGTATCGCTCCATGGTACGACCGCACCTTGAATATTGTGTGCAATTCTGGTCACCGTATCTTAAAAAGGACATAGAGTTATTAGAAAAAGTACAGAGAAGAGCCACCAAATTGGTGAAGGGGATGGAAGGCTACTCCTATGAAGAGAGGCTAAAAAGGTTAGGGCTCTTTAACCTGGAAAAGAGACGGCTGAGGGGAGATATGATAGAGGTCTATAAATTAATGAATGGAGTGGAACGGATAAACGTGGATCAATTGTTTACGCTATCAGAATATAGAAGGACTAGGGGACATGTAATGAAGCTACGGGTAAACTATTTAAGACAAATAAGAGAAAATATTTCTTCACTCAACGTGTAATCAAACTCTGGAATCTGTTACCGGAGGATGTAGTAAGGGCTGTTAGTATAGCTGGGTTTAAAAAAGGGTTGGACAAGTTCCTGGAGGAAAGGTCCATAAACCACTATTAAAAAGGGACCCAGGATATCAGTGCTTGACCTAGTACAAGCACTGCAGAACCTGTGTCTTTTGGGGAAACTGCTAGGTACGTATGACCTAGATTAGCCACTGTTGGAAACAGGATACTGGGCTTGATGGACCTCGGTCTGACCCAGTATGGCATTTCTTATGTTCTTATGAGTCACGTGGCGACTGCCAGAGTCGTGGATTTCCTCGAAGTTGGGGTGGGTCATCAATCGTGCAAAGAGCAGTTTAACGCCCACTCAGGAGATTGAGTACCTCGGAGCTCGGTTCGACACCAGAAGGGGAAGGGTGTTCCTTTCGAAGCAGAGGTTAATCGACCTGAGGAATCTTGTTTCCCGTTTCCTATTAACGAGATGCCCCTCGGCCTGGCATTACCTTCAACTGCTGGGTACCATGGCAGTGGCAATAGAAGTAGTACCTTGGACCCGGGCTCATATGCGACCTCTCCAACGCACCCTCTTGTGGCAGTGGTCCCATCAGCATCACCCCTTATGCAGACGGATTCCCTGCCCTCCCCGGATCAGGAGGTCTCTGCGGTGGTGGAGAAGCTCAAGGAACCTGGGCTGCGGGATGCCACTTGAGACTCCTCAGTGGACTCAACTGACGACGGATGCGAGCTTAGCAGGCTGGGGCACTCACTGCGAGGGGCAGTTCGCCCAGGGCTGCTGGACTCCGAGAGAGTCGCAGTGGTCAGTCAACAGGCTGGAGTTGAGGGCGGTAACCTTAGCTCTCCGGGCCCTCGAGCTCTTGGTTCGTCAAAGGGCAGTCCGCGTCCTATCCGACAACGCCACCGCGGTGGCTTACATCAACCGTCAAGGGGGAACAAGCAGTCCGTCCTTGGAGAAGGAGGCAGATGTCCTCTTGCAGTGGGCCGAGATCCATTTGCTGGCGCTATCGCCGCAGCACGTGGCCGGAACAGACAACGTGACTGCCGATTACCTCAGCAGGTTCAGGATAGACCACGGAGAGTGGGAGCTGGCGCAGGAAGTGTTTGATCAAGTGGTTGCCCGGTGGGGGAGACCAATCATGGATCTCATGGCTTGGTACACGTCTGCAAAGGCGAGCCAGTTTTTCAGTCGCAGAAAGGAAAGGATGTCTGAGGGCTTGGACGCCCTGGCCCAAAGATGGCCTTCAGAGGGCCTTCTCTATGTGTTCCCTCCCTGGGCGCTCATAGGGAGGGTTCTGCGGCGGGTGGAAGCCCACCAAGGATTGGTAATTCTCATAGCCCCGGATTGTCCTCGGCGTCCTTGGTACGCAGACCTCGTGAGGTTGATGGCCGATCGGCCGTGGCAGCTTCCCTGCAAGGAGGGCCTCTTACGGCAGGGTCCGGTACGCATGCCCCACGTGCATCGGTTCTCGCTTACGGCCTGGCTATTGAAAGGGCGAGGTTCATGAAGCGGGGGTACTCGGGATCAGTAATTTCGATGTTGTTGAGCGCTTGAAAACGCTCCACCTGCCTTTCTTACCTGAGAGTTTGGCGTATCTTTGAGGCCTGGTGTACAGAGCGTCGAATCAGGCCCCTCTCAGCATTAGTTCCCGAGGTCCTGGAGTTCCTTCAGGCAGGTTTCGAGAAGGGTCTAGCGCCTAGCTCCTTGCGGGTCCAGCTGGCAGCAATCTCTTGCTATAGGGGGAAGGTCAGAGGCAAATGTCTAGGGGTCCATTCAGATGTGGGCAGGTTTTTGAGAGCGGTTAGACGGTTACGTCCCCAGCAAAGATCCGTTATCCCCCCTTGGGACCTCAACCTAGTCTTGAATGCCTTATCTGGAGAGCCCTTCGAACCGCTGAGGAAGTCCTCCCTGAAGGACTTGACTCTAAAGACGGTATTTTAGTAGCGATTTGCTCGGCTAGACGCGTTTCAGAGCTTCAAGCATTGTCGTCCCGACCTCCCTTTCTCTCTTTCTTTAGGGATAAGGTGGTCTTGCGTACAGTTCCTTCTTTCTTACCTAAGGTCATCTCTCCTTTTCATGTAAACCAGTCGGTATCTCTGCCCTCTTTCGCGGTAAGGGATCAAACAGGGGACGGAGAGAAGCTTAGGCTTCTGGATGTGCATAGAGTGCTGAAGAGGTACCTCGCCCGCACGGCGCCTTTCCGGAAGTCCGAACGCTTATTTGTTCAATTTGGAGGGCCGCATAAGGGAGAGGCAGCAGCCAAGGCTTCCATTTCTAAGTGGATCAGGGAGGCGATTGCCTTGGCTTATATCCTCAGAGGGAAGCAGATTCCAGGAGTTCTTAGCGTGCATTCAACTAGAGCGCAAGCAACGTCCTGGGCTGAAAATAGTTTGGTGCCGCCACTGGACATTTGTAGAGTGGCTACCTGGTCGTCCCTCCACACCTTCGCCAAACATTATAGGCTAGATGTCCAAGGGGCGTCGGATGCCAGGTTTGGCAGCGCAGTACTTCGGTCCGGGATAACGAACCCCTCCCAGATTTAAACTGCTCTGTTACATCCCAGAAGTTAAGGGGCTGGACTGAAGTGACGATAAGGAAGAAGTAATTAGTCCTTACCTGCTAATTAGTGTTCCTGAAGGAACTTCAGTCCAGTCCCTGATCCCGCCCGAGTTCGGTAGTTTTCAGTTGGCGGACCGAAGACAGGTTACGGAACAAAATCGTGGGGTCTCTTGCTTAGGACCCGGAGCACATGGCAGTCCGCGAAAAGAGGTTCAGCTGGAAAGGGGGGAAGGCCTTCGCGCCCTCAGGTAAACCTCCTCCTCCTTTTCCCTTTTTCCTTTACCTCCTGGTGAAGTAAAAAAAAAAAAAAAAAGTTTACTAGTTTAGGAGGTGTGTAAGTTATTGCATGTTGTCATATAGTTATAAGTTCTTTGTTATCTATCCTTTAAGTCTGCTTTTGCAATAGATTACTGGTGCCAGTGGGTGGTGCCAGGGGTATTTATACCCCACCATCATCAAAAGGATGATGGGCTCAGCCTCCAAGCTGCTGGAAGGGTTGCGCAACCCAGAAGTTAAGGGACTGGACTGAAATTCCTTCAGGAACACTAATTAGCAGGTAAGGACTAATTACTTCTTTCTCCTCCGCCGGCCCTAGGAAACCACAATGAAACAACGGGGGTCTGGGAGGGACTGCTGCCGGTGGGGGGGTCGGCTAAGGCAGTTTCTTCCCGCCTGGACCCGGGTCACGTCAGATCAATGGGTCTTGGAAGTGGTCCGAGAGGGCTACGCTCTCGAATTTGCAAAGCCGGTCCGACCAGCATTTGTTCAGTCCCACTGCAGATCCTCGGCAAAGAGAGCAGTGGTGGAGGACACCCTTTCAAGACTGCTATCGCTCGGGGCGGTGGTCCTGGTTCCCTTAAGCCAGCGCGGGTCCGATCGATACTCAATTTACTTTGTGGTCCCAAAGAAAGAAGGGAGTTTTTGACCAATACTCGACCTAAAACAGATCAATCGATGTCTGAGTGCCACACTTTCGGATGGAAACCCTGAAGTCGGTAATCGTGGCAGTACGGTAAGGAGAGTTCTTGACTTCCTTAGACTTGATGGAAGCATATTTGCATATCCCCATTCGAATGGCGCATCAGCAGTTTCTGAGATTTGCCGTTCCAAGAGGTTACTTTCAGTTTCAGGCACTGCCTTTTGGCCTGGCGACGGCTCCTCGGACTTTCACCAAGGTGATGATGGTGGTGGCTGCAGCCCTACGAAAGGAGGGAATTTTGGTACACCCCTACCTGGACGATTGGCTGATCCGGGCGAAGTCGGAGGCAGAGAGTCGCAAGGCAACGGCCAGAGTGGTAGCATTCCTGGAAGAGCTGGGGTGGGTCATGAATCTAGCAAAGAGCAGACTAGTACCCACGCAGGAACTCGAGTACCTCGGAGCAAGGTTCGACACCACGAAAGGAAAGGTGTTTCTGCCGGTGCAGAGTTTAAGGGATCTGAGGGGCCTCATGTCACAGTTTCTAAACAGGCAGAACCCTGCGGCCTGGCATTACCTGCAGGTGCTGGGAACCATGGCGGCAATGATAGAGGTGGTCCCGTGGGCCAGAGCATATATGTGACCGCTTCAATGGGCCTTGCTGCAATGGTGGTCCCACCAACAACAACCGTTGTCCATGAAATTGTGCTGTCCTCAGCTGACCAGGAGGAGCTTAGAGTGGTGGCGTTGCCCAAAGAACCTGGAACGCAGAATGCCCCTCGAGCCTCCGCCGTGGATACAACTGATGACGGATGCAAGTCTAACCGGCTGGGGGAGCTCATTGCGAAGGCCACTTTGCCCAGGGACTTTGGAGCGCAGTGGAGGCCCAGTGGTCCATCTAGAGATGCGGGCAGTAGCCTTAGCTCTCAGAGCATTTGAGTCCATAGTCCGACAAAGAGCAGTCCGCGTCCTCTCCGACAATGTCACGACAGTGGCCTACATCAACCGGCAGGGAGGAACGAGCAGTCCTCCTTTGGAGGAGGAAGCGGACAGGCTGTTACAGTGGGCAGAAGCCCATTTATTAGCTCTGTCGGCACAGCACGTGGCCGGCATAGACAACATCACAGTAGATTACCTGAGCAGGTGCAAGATAAATCACGGAGAGTGGGAACTTGCTCAGGAGGTCTTCGATCAGGTGGTAGCCCGTGGGGGGACTCCGATCATGGACCTCATGGTAAGTTGGGAATTGGCCAAGGCGAATCGATTCTTCAGTCGCAGGAAAGAGAGGATGTCGGAAGGCCTGGACGCCCTGGTCCAGAGGTGGTCCTCAGAGGATCTACTCTGTTTTCCCTCCCTGGGCTCTCATAGGGAGAGTTCTGCAGCGGGTGAAAGCCCACCAAGGATTTGTAATTCTCATAGCCCCGGACTGGCCACGGAGACCATGGTATGCAGACCTGGTGCGATTAATGGCTGGTCGGCCATGGCGGCTTCCCTGCAGGAGCGATCTGTTAGTGCAGGGACCACTTCGGATGCCCCAGGTGGATCGGTTCTCGCTTATGGCCTGGCTATTTGAAAGGGTGCGGCTCCGGAAGAGGGGCTATTCAGGAGTAGTAATTTTGACCTTGTTGAGCATGCAGAAGCGTTCGACCTGCCTCTTGTATGTGAGGGTATGGCGCATATTTGAGGCTTGGTGTGTGGAGCAAGAGATACCTACCAAGAGGGAGGGGGAGAGCATATTATACAAGGATACAAAAAAAAATATTTGTTTAGACTTTATTTAAAGGATTATGATTACTTATTTGTCTCTTTGATAAGTCTGCTTTTTCAATAGATTACTGGTGCCAGTGGGTGGTGCCAGAGGTACTTATACCTGAACATCATCAAAACGATGATAGGCTCAGCCTCCAAGCTGCTGGAAGGGCTACACAACCCAAATGAGAGGGACTAGACTGGAGTTCCTTCAGGAACACTAATTAGCAGGTAAGATCTAATTACTTCTTTTCTCCGATTAGTCTTAAATGTGCAACATTGTAGCTTCATTGCAAGTCCCCTAGTCATTCTACTTTTTGAAGGAGTAAACAACTGATCTACGTTTACCTGTTCACTCCATTTATTATTTTATAGACCTCTATCATATTGCCCCTCCGTTGTCTCTTTTCCAAGTTGAGGAGCCCTAACCTTTTAAGCCTTTCCATAGGGATATACTTCTATGCCTTTTACCATGTACCTTTTTGAATTCTGCTATATCCTTTTTAATAGTGTATGGTGTCCAGAATTGCACACAATATTCAAGGTGCAGTTGCACCATGGAGGGATACAGAGGCATTATGATATACTTGGTTTCATTTTCTACTCCTGTTCAAATTTTTCTGTCACAGTCCCTTAGAAGGAATTTTTCTTTTATTTATTTATTTTATTTATTACAGTTTCTTATATACCGCGCTATTTAATACCAGCGCGGTTTACATCATAACATAACGACCATAAAGACAAGCTGTCAGGTTTTACATCGAACAGGAGTACAAACTTGGATAACAGGGTTAACTATATACATAAGCTATTTACACTGCAAGGATAGGTAAAAGTCAGATAATGCATGTAAGGGCCTTTCTAGAGTGGGTCATTTCTTCCTTCTTCAAGGAAGGTTGACTTAAGCACATTTGTCCAGGCTAGAAGTCAGCCTGATGTAATCTGGAAATCTTTTTACTAAACAGAGTTTTCCAGTTTGTCCCTCCAGTCTAGTCCAGACACATGGGTTATGCTCATCCATCAGCTGATGGAGACAGAACAAACTCCAAACCCCTCTCTTAAGTAGCCTGTTCTCCTCTGCAAAGCCAATATTTCTCAGTCTCCAGTAAGTGGAAGAGCATAGCCTATATTGGCTGTTTCTTGTTTTTGGGTGCTGGGCTGCAGTTTCAGGGTGCAGAACCTGTGTTTCTTCCTCAGCTTCTCCCCTAGCTGCTCCTTGGGGTTGGTAGGAGGCAGCTGCTCCTCCTTCCTGTCCTCCCCAACTTCTAGGAGGGGGGCCAGTGGTTGTGCCTTCAGTGCTCTTACATTGCTTTTAGCTTAAAAAAAAAAAGGGACCCCTGGGATCATGGTGAGTCTGTGTTTTTTTTTGGGGGGGGGTCTCCCACACAGCGTGCACATGGCCAATGCAGAGAGGGGCTGTTGTACAGCATATGGCAGCTGCTGCAGCCTGCTCTACTATTACTACTAAGCATTTGTATAGCACTACAAATCATGCGCAGCGCTGCACAGACATGTAAGAGACAGTCCCTGCTCATCAGAGCTTACAATCTAGTCAAGACAGACAACACAGAAGGTATAGACAGGGATAAAACAGGGGGGAAAGGTAAAGAAACAAGGAGATCAGGTGAGTCAAGATCCAAAAGCAGCAGCGAAGAGGTGAGTTTTCAGCCTGGATTGAAAAGGGTCAGAGAAGGTGCCTGGCGTACAGACACAGGTAGTTTGTCCCAGGTGTAAGGTTCAGCAAGGTGAAAGAAGCGAAGGCTGGAGTTAGCAGTAGAAGAGAAGGGCACAAATAGAAGCAGTTTGCCAGAAGAGTGGAGTTCCCGAGGAGGGGTGCAAGGAGAGAGAAGAGAAGAAAGGTAGTGAGGAGCTGCAGAGTGAATGCACTTATAGGTCAGCAGGAGAAGTTTGAACTGGATGTGGAAATGGATAGGGAGCCAATGAAGTGACTTGAGAAGAGGGGTAATAAGGGCATGACTAGGCTGGCGGAAGATCAGTTGCGCAGCAGAGTGCTGAATAGATTGAAAAGGAGAGAGATGATTCAAAGGGAGACCAGCAAGGAGTAGGTTACAGTAGTCAAAACGGGAGGTGATTAAGGAGCAGGTAAGCCTCTTAGTAGTGTGTTCAGAAAGGAATGGGTGGATTTTGTTGATATTATAGAGAAAGAAACGGCAGGTCTTAGCTTTCAGATGGATGTGTGTGGAGAAGGAGAGAGATGAGTCAAAGACAACGCTAAGGTTGCAAGCCGAGGAAACAGGAAGGAGTAGAGAGTTATCCACAAAGACTGAGAGAGGAGGAATAGGAGAGGTGGTTTTAGGGGGAAAGATAAGAAGCTCAGTCTTGGCCATGTTCAATTTCAAGCGACGGTGAGACATCCATGTAGCAATGTCAGAAAGACAGGCAGAGATCCGGGTCTGGAATGCTGGAGAGAAGGTAGAGGGGTAGATCTGGGAGTCATTGGCATAAAGATAGTACTGAAAGCCATGGGAAGAGATGAGTGCACCAAGGGATTGGGTATAGAGAGAGAAAAGGAGCGGATCCAAGACAGATCCTTGGGGTACACCAACTGAGAGTGGGATAGCAGCAGAGGAGGAGCTACCAGAACTAATACTGAAAGAGCGATGGGAGAGATAGGCGGAGAAACCAGTATAGTACAGAGCCCTTAAAACCAAGTGAGGACAGGGTATTGAGGAGAAGGTTGTGGTTAACAGTGTCAAAAGCAGCAGACAGGTCAAGAAGGATGAGGATAGGGTAAAGGCCCTTGGATTTTGCCAGGAACAAGTCACTGGAGACTTTGGCAAGAGCCCTTTCAGTATAGTGTAAAGGATGAAAGCCAGATTGTAAAGGATCCAGGAGGGCATGAGAGGAGAGGAAGTCAAGGCAGCGTCGGTCAGGCTTTGCCGCATCTGCATGAAAGAGTGCATGGCTGCCACGACACTTGGAGTTTGCTGGTGGTAGCAGAGGCAATTCTGCTTCTACAGTGGATGGCGGTCCATCTGCTTCTGCTGTT
This sequence comes from Ichthyophis bannanicus, assembly GCA_033557465.1. Classification (NCBI taxonomy): domain Eukaryota; kingdom Metazoa; phylum Chordata; class Amphibia; order Gymnophiona; family Ichthyophiidae; genus Ichthyophis; species Ichthyophis bannanicus. The sequence continues at coordinate 673,366,275 of CM066032.1, read as the reverse complement.
GGTAGCACATGTTGCTGGGAAGGAGAATGTGCAGGTAGATTATCTAAGCTGTCATCTATTGGACCCGGGGGGAGTGGTCCCTGTCTGAGTCAGCCTTCCATTCGATTGAGAGGCACTGGGTTATTCCCATGATGGACTTAATGGCGACAGTGGCGAATGCCAAGGCCCCAAGGTTCTTCAGCAGGTGCCTGGAGCACATGGTAGAGGGTCTCGACGCATTGGTTCAACCCTGGCCCAGCAGTGGGCGTCTCTGTTCCCTCCGTGGCTGCTGATCAGTCAAGTTCTGCAGCGGGTAAAGACACACACAGGATGTGTGGTTTTGGTGGCCCTGGACTGACCCAGACAGCCATGGTATGTGGATCTGGTGTGGCTTTGGGTAGTGGAGCCTTTCCTTCTTCCCCAGGAGGCAGATCTTCTAATGCAGGGTCCTTTCCGGATGCTGGACGTGAATCGATTCTCGCTTATGCCTGGCTCTTGAGAAGCTGCATTTGAGGCACAGGGGATACTCCCCTCAGGTGATTGATACCTTGTTAGAGGCTCAGACGTTTTCTACATCCTTGGCCTGTGTGTGTATTTGGAGGCTTGGTGCAGAGAGAGAAGTGTGCAGCCTCTAGGGGCCTCACTTCCGGAGATTTTGGCTTTCTCACAGGATGCTCTTGACAAGGGTTTGGCCTTAAATTTCATGAAGGTACAGGTTGTGGCTCTGGCTTGTTTCCAGGGTTGGGTGCAGGGTGAGTCCCTTGCCTCTCATCATGACATGGTCCATTTTTCTTTGAGGGGTTAGGCATTTGAGACTGCCTTGTCTTCCCCTTGTTTCATCCTGGGATCTTAATTTGGTTCTCTCTGTGCTCGCGAAGCCCCTATTCGAGCCTCTCTCGGGGGCTTCTTTGAAAGATCTGACTCTGAAGGTGGGTTCCTGGTGGCAGTTTGTTTGGCGCGCTGCATCTCTGAGCTTCAGGCTCTCTCTTGCAGGGAGCCCTATTTGTGATTATGAGAGAAAGGGTGGTCCTACGCCCGCTCCCTCCTTTTTGCTGAAGGTGATTTTGGTGTTTCACATCCATCAAGCAGTGATTGTTACCAGTCTTTGCCAGTTCTTCCAGTTCAGCGAAGTCTGGGGATCTGTGCTTGCTCGATGTCCGCAGGGCACTTAAGCAGTACTTGAAGGTGATGGGGGTGTTTCAGCATTTGTCTTGTGCTGTTTGGTGGGCCGAGAGTGCTTCTAAGACGACCATTTCCTGCTGGATTCGAGGTGCCATTGAATCTGCGTATTTGCTGAAGGGGTGCATTGTTCCAGCGGGTTTGCGGGCCCATTCTACCAGGGCTTCTTGGCAGAGTTCAGTCTTGCCCCGCCTCAGGACAGTTGAGGGTGGCGACATGGTTATCGCTTCATTCATTCATGCGGCATTACTGGATGTTCGGTCTTGTCAAGACACAGATTTTGGGGATCAGGTGCTGCAGGCTGGCCTTTTGGTTCCCACCCTGCGATAGTACTGCTTTGTTACATCCCACACGTCTGGACTGGAGGGCCGAAATTAGGCCTTACCTGCTAATTTGTTTTCCTGGAGTCCCTCCTGGAAAAACAATTAGCAGGTTACTGTCTTCTACTGGTCTCTTTGTTCTGAAAGGGAGTTATTATGAGAATGGGCAAGTTCGGGCCATTTGGTTGTGTCGGTTCTCCCTTTGTTCCGTTTGTTTAGATCAGTCACGGGGGTTCCAATATGCTGTTGCACTGCTTGCTGTTCCCATTGCGGTCTCCGGTCCTTGGGGGAGGGGGGTGCCTTGTGTAGGCACTATTCGAAATGCAAAAAAAAAGAAAAAAAAAGATTAATGCAGGAGCTGTGCATGTATTTTTGAGGTGTACATTTCATTGCAGGGCTAGTGGAGTTCTGGGGTTCTGGTAGTCTGTTCTGCTGCTTTGTAAGGTTTATACTGTCTCTGCAGGGGAGCACAGGCTACTTTAAAAGAGAGGTTTGAAGTTTCTCAGTCTCTATTTACTGGTGGATGAGCATAACCCATGTGACTGGACTGGAGGGACTCCAGGAAAGAAAAATAGCAGATAAGGCCTAATTTCTCACTTACGCTTAATTTTGATTGCTAGGAATATAGAGCTTCAATTTTATCTACAAACAGGAAGTGTGATGCCACCTCTGGATCTTTGTCAGTTTTAGAATCAAGGCTAAACCCGTACCCCAAGAATTAAAAAGCACCACACTTGAAGGATTGCTATACAAAAGAAGAGTGGTGACAGGGAGTATCCCTTAAATATTCCTTGCTGGATCTAGATGTAGAAATGATGAACTGTACATCTGCATACTGTGGATGGAGTGTGGTTCACCACATTTTCATGGTGAATTTGATGTGGTCAGTTAATTTAGATTTATTCTGTACATTTCAAGGCTGTTATCTTGGAATGTGAGACATGCTCAAAGGCTTTTTTATTGTCAGTCTATGCTGCACTGAGATTTCTGCTTTTCTTAGCACTAGCTATGATGGCTTTGTTTAGCATTAGTTGGTCTTTGGCTCTATATACTCCTTCCTTGTTACCCCTTTGTTTGACTGTCGTGATGTTGTACTCAATGTGATAGTATATTTTGTCGGTATCTATTGCAGTGAATAACTTTGTAGATTGTAGACAGACATATTATTGGTCTATAATTTTGGGTAATGTTACTTGGCTCTCCTCTTTGGAAGGAGAAATGTTCTCATCAGCCACTGTGGTGTTAGTCTGGCTGCCGATCAATTGATTTTTGCAGTTTGCCAGATCTTGGTGAAAGGATGTTAACAGTTTAAGACAGGGCTTGACAATCCTGAGCGCCAGGTCACCATGGCACCTAGAAATTGCATCTGGGATTTGAAAACGCAGCACTTCTGACCTGACCACAATGAGCTCTCTGCAAACAGCTTTGAGTGTGCGGTGAAGAAAGTTGATCTTACCGTTTCACATCTCGTGGGACTTGAAACAGCGAGATCAAGCTGAACTTTCTTCACCGCACAGCTCAAGCTGCTTGCAGAGAGCCAATTGCGGTAAGTTAGTAGTGCTGCGTTTCTACTGCAGCACTGGCAAAACGGCAAGCATATGCAAATTGGTGAGTGAGAGAAACTGGGTTAAGGCTCGGGAGGAATAGTAGTAGACAGACAGACTGGGTGAGGATGGGGGCTCAGAGAAACACAGATTGAGTGACGGGGGGGCTCTGAGAGATTTATTTTTTTGCTTCACATATTACCAGGCCATGGTGGTATGTGAAGCAAAAAAGGAAGTTGGCTCAGGTGCAGCAGTAAAGGGTCATCATTCATTATACTGCTGACAGTGTATTCCTTTGGGGTTGGTGAGAGGGGGAGGGAAGGATTGTTAACTTCTGTTTGTCCTGCATAATGGCACATTTATGGACCAGAGTTAAGCTTTCTTTTTCTATAAAAACAGTAAATCAGGCCCTTTAAAAAAAAAAAAAATCATAGGTTGGGGGTGGGGGAGGTGGCACAGTGACTGGTTCCTAAATTTTTACACTGGCTTCTAGATTCCAAGAAAACTTGTTAAGGCCCGGTTTAAGCCAAAAATTGGTCACTCCGTCTGGACCACAACTTTTCTTAATCCATTTTTGAACTCTTTTGCTGCCTCGGGTCATTCTATAATTTTTGTTCATCTTTTCCAAATTCTTTTGTATGCTGGGTAGTCATTCTGCTTCTTGGTTATGTTCTACAGGGTCCTAATATAAATTTCTCCAGAGTCTTTCTGTATTTGTTTTGGTTGGTGGTATTCATAGTTGCTCTTTCCCCAGTTCCTTGTAGAACTATTTTGGGTTATCTGTAACTTGTTTATTTTGATATTTATCTTTTCTGTTTTCTTTGTATCTCCTTTAGTTTTTGTGTTTCTGCTACTACTATCAATTTATTATTGGAGCATATAAATTTTAGGTTGTCATCTATTAATGCAGCATATTCCAGCTAAATGTTTTGGATCTTTCTCATTCTTTGGTGAATTTTATTATTTAAGATATCAGCCTCTCAGGGATACCTCAGCATGCAGTAACTGTATTTTTCATTCAGTACATTTTTTCCAAGGTGGAGTTGTTGTTCTCTTTTTTTTTTTTACTCCTGGCCCTGTGCCATTTTTGGTAGAATTGCCTTGGTGATCATTCCTGTTGCATCTAATGTTATCTTCATAATATCCATTGATGGTTTCTTTATGTGAATTGTGGCCTTATTGATTTTACTTACTATACACTTTACATTGAAGGCAAAATGCAACTTCCTTATCGGTCCTCCAGTTTAGTCCTCCACTTCTGGGTTGTGCACCTCCTCCTGCAGCTTGGAGACTGGCATGTCACAAAAAAATGTGACATCACTGGATATAGCCTGCTGCTCTCTCCCAGCATCCCCAGTGTGTCCAGTCTCCATGCAGCAGGAAGACGTAGTGAGCCTAGGTGCTGGGCTCACTTGAGAACAGATAAGGATCAGTTTGATAGGGTTTCTTTTATTTTAGGGGTAGTTTTGTCCCTATTTCATATTTGTTTCTCTTTTTTTGGGAGCTGTCCAAAAACTCTAAAGTCTTTGGAAGAGTGCTGCCTCTTGTGCCTGGCCCTGCTTCCCCCTCTGCCTTTTTTCTTATTTTCTTTTTCTTCAGTTTCTCCGGCAATGATCTCTCCCCCTTGATCGGTACGGGGGAGAGCTCAGCAGAACGAACAGCCTGTTTACTAACCAGCAGCACGGAGCTGCTGCGATTCTTGTGTCAGGGCTAAGTTCAGTGCCGGAAGTCTGCCCGTCGGCTCCCCGCTCGCAAGCGGAGCCGCGGGGTTTAAAGCGCCACAGTGCCGGGAGATGCGGTTTCTTCCGGCCTGTGAATATCGCTGAAAGAGGTGGCTGGTGAGTGAAGGGGAACGGTGGCAGAGGTGCCGTGCAGGGCTCGGTGGGTTTTGGTGCCTTTTTTTCTGTCTCTCGCAGACAGCGGTGGCCATCTTTGCAGCATGTCTTTTTCATTCATGCACCTGAAGACCGCGGGACTCCATTCCCGTTGAGGGCAGTCACTTCAGTTTTGGGTTTTTCTCTGATTTTTCTGTGGTAATTTTCTGGTAGTGAGTGTTGGTTTAACGATTTTGTTTGACTACCAGGATCTGGGGGCAGAACCTCTTCATTCCTGTGCCCGCTCTGGGTTCTTGACTGCATTAGCATTTATAAAAAAAAAAAAAAAGAAAAAGAAAAAATTAATTAGAAGCATAGTGTGTTTTTTTAGTTTTTTTTTTTAACAAAGGAAAAGACAGAGGTTTAATCCTGTTACAGAGGTAATGGCCTCTCGCCCACAATGTGTCGTGTGCGGTACCCGTAGGGGGGCTATCGCCGACTCTGGAATTTGCCGGGGCTTTACGCAGATGTCTACAAGCGTGGAGCAGCAAATGGAGGTAAAGACAGGCCAGGATGGTCAAGGGACCTCGGCTGGGCTGGACGTGGAGGAGTCGCTGGCTCCTTCGCCAGTGGTCAGGCTTGAGACGCCAACCGGTCCGACGGGCAGTGCTTTGATGGCGGGACCATAGCCCGGGGACTTTTTCCTGATTTTGTGTTAATTATGCACCAGGCGTTCTGCTTGCGGCGGCAGGGAAAGGTGCCGCAGAGCCTGTCCCTCTCTGTGCCGCTGCAGCAGCCGGTTTTGGCTGATCCGTGTGCCGGTTTTTCGCGTCCGCCAAAGCGACTAAGGACTCGAGAGCCCTTGATTTCGGAGATGGAGGAGCATGAGTCCGAGGAGAATGACGTTGAGCTGGAAGGTGGAGATGAAGCGTTGGAGGAAGGAGAGATCCCTGAGCCAGAGGATCAGGTGAAAATTATTTGGGTGTTCCGCAGGGATGAGTTGACAGCTCTTATCACAGAGTCCCTGCAGACGCTTAAGCTCGCCACTGAACAGCCTGTGGAAGACGACAATGGTGAGGACCCAATTATTCAAGCAGTGCGGCAAACGCAGATGGTGTTTCCCGTTCACAAGGTAGTTGACAGAATGATACAGGATGAGTGGGATCAGCCGGAGGCAGGGCTCAGGGGGATTTGCATTATGAATCGGCTGTATCCGTTGGCGGATAAAGATAAAGAGAGGTGTAGGTCTCCACGAATTGACACAGCGGTGTCAGCAGTGACCAAGAAGACTACTATTCCGGTAGAAGGCAGTTTGGCCTTGAAGGATGCGCAGGATAGAAAGTTGGATGGTTTGCTGAAGCAAGCTTTTGAAGCCAACTCTGTGTCTTTACAAGCCTCCATTTGTGGGGCGTGGGTGGCACGAGCTTGCCTTTGTTGGTCGCAACGTTTGAGGCAGTCTTCTCAATTGGAGCAAGAAGTTCTGGGAGAGCTGGACCGACTGGAGTCGGGTTCGGCCTATCTGTCAGATGTTCATTATGACTTGATTAGGGCCTTGGCTAATAGTATGGCATCGCTAGTGGCTGCTCGTAGATCCTTGTGGTTGCGGAATTGAGCGGCAGACGGTTCTTCTAAGGCACGGCTCGGTAAGTTCCCTTTCAAAGGAAAGTTGTTGTTTGGTGAGGATCTCGATAAGTTGGTGAAGGATTTGGGGGAGTCTAAAGGCGGCCGGTTGCCAGAGGATAAGCCCAAGCAGGGGAAGTCTACGTCAGCCTTTCGAGGTACCTTTAGAGATTTTCGGAGGTTTCGGACTTCTCGCTTGGGCGGATTCCAAAGAGGAAGGTTTGCCCCTCGGGGCCAGGGGTTTCGAGGTTTTCGAGGAGCAGGTAGAGGTTTTGCGGCGGCAGCCTCTCCTGGCACTCAAGTTGCAATGAAATGAGGGGGACACCGGCAGAAAGTTTACCGATAGGCAGGCGACTTCGGGGTTTTCTTCCTGCCTGGGTCCAAATAATGTCCGACCAATGGGTGCTGGAGGTTATCCGGGAGGGCTATCAGCTGGAGTTCGCGCGGCCTGTACTGGATTAATTTGTACAGTTGCCCTGCAGAGGGCAGCAAAAGGCACAGGCAGTTCGTTCCACGCTGAATCGGCTCTTGCGCTTGGGTGCGGTCGTCCCGGTGCCCAAGGAAGATTATGGCAGGGGTCGCTACTCAATTTATTTTGTGGTTCCAAAGAAGGATGGGTCCCTTCGCCCGATTTTTAGATCTCAAAGGGGTGAACCTCTGTCTTCGAGTACCGCATTTCAGAATGGAAATGTGGCGGTCCGTCAAGGAGAGTTCTTGACATCCCTCGATCTCACGGAGGCGTATTTGCATATTCCGATCAGAGCGGGGCATCAAAGGTTTCTATGGTTTGTGCTGCTGTGGGGTCACTATCAGTTTCAGGCGTTGCCCTTCGGTCTCGCCACGGCGCCGTGAACATTCACCAAGATCATGGTGGTGGTAGCGGCGGCATTGCGAAAGGAAGGTATTTTGGTTCATCCGTATCTCGTCGATTGGTTGATTCGGGCAAGGTCCAGAGCCGAGAGCGTGCAGGTTACAGACAAGGTGGTAAAATTCTTGGAGAAGCTTGGCTGGGTAGTCAATGCGAGCAGAAGTCATCTTACTCCGTCCCAGAACCTCGAATACCTTGGCGTACAATTCGACACTCAGAGGGAAATGGTCTTTCTGCCCGATCGGCGGGTCCAAGCCCTACAGCAAGCGGTGCACCAATTCAGAGCTACTCCGGTTCCTTCGGCCTGGAATTATCTCTGGGTGTTAGGTATAATGGCGGCGTCCTTGGAGGTGGTGCCCTGGGCCAGGGCTCACATGAGGCCGTTGCAGCGGTCGTTGCTTCATCATTGGTCTCATCAAGCGGATCCGCTGAGCACACGTCTGACCTATCCTCTCGGGGTGCAACGAGCGTTTGAAGTGGTGGCTGCTTTGGGAGTCATTGAAGGCCGGGATGCTCCTGGAGCAGCTGGAGTGGATACTGTTGTTGACGGATGCGAGTCTCGCGGGATGGGGAGCACATTGCGGGGAGCTCTTCACACAGGGTCTCTGGTCCATTCGAGAGAACACTTGGTCAATCAGCAGATTGGAACTCAGAGCGGTAGCATTAGCGTTGCAAGCATTTGAGCGGACGGTGCGGGGTCGGGCAGTAAGGGTTCTGTCGGACAATTCCACAACGGTAGCATACATCAATCGTCAGGGTGATACACGAAGTACGGCCATGGAAAAAGAAACAGAAGAGGCTTTTGCGTGGGTCGAACCTCGGCTGATAGCGATTTTGGCGGTGCACATTGCCGGGAAGGACAATGTGACTGTGGATTTTCTCAGCAGGGTCCAGGTGGATGCCGGCGAATGGGAATTGCATCCGGAGGTCTTTGTGCAAGTGGTGCACAGATGGGGGCCGCCGATTATGGATCTCATGGCGACCTTCTGCTCAGCAAAGGCCAGCCAGTTCTTCTGCAGGCGTCGAGAGAATTTTGGAAGGGATCGATGCCCTGCTGCAATGCTGGCCGGTGTCGGGCCTTCTCTATGTGTTTCCTCCGTGAGCCCTCATAGGTTGGGTAGTACAGCGGATCGAGGCCCATCCGGGAAGAGTACTGTTGGTAGCTCCAGACTGGCCACGGCATCCGTGGTATGTCGATCTCATGCGCCTACTCGACATGAATCCATGGAGATTGCCAGCATCAGACAGCCTTCTAATTCAAGGGCCATTGCGGCTGCCTCAAGTGGATCAGTTCTCGCTTACGGTTTGGCCATTGAAAGGGCGTGCCTAAAGAAAAGAGGTTATTCAGGGGCAGTTATTGCAACTTTGCTTAAGGCGCGAAAGTTGTCGACGCCGCTGACATATGTTCGCATTTGGTGCATATTTGAGGATTGGTGTTCAAGGAAGCAATTGCGCGCGGCGACGGCGTCCGTTGCAGTGATTTTGAGTTTTTTGCAGGACGGTTTCAAAAAGGGCTTGGCGGCCAGCTCCTTGAGGGTTCAGCTAGCCGCACTGGCTTGCTATAGGTGCAAGGTGTAGCCTTAGGGGCACATACTGATGTGTTGCATTTTCTCAGGGCAGTGACGAGGTTACGTCCTTCGCGTAGGATTGGGCTCCCTCCGTGGGATCTCAACTTGGTTTTGGCAGCCCTAGCTAGAGAGCCGTTTCAGCCCTTACAGCAAGTGTCTGTGAAGGATTTGACCTTGAAGGCGGTGTTTTTGGTGGTCATTTGCTCAGCGAGGCGAATTTCAGAGTTAAGGCGTTGTCGTGTAGAGAGCCTTTTCTGTCATTCTCTAAGGGAAAGGTGGTGCTCTGGCCGGTTCCCTTCTTGCCCAAGGTAGTCTCTCCCTTTCATTTGAATCAGACGATTTTGCTTCCGGTGCTGGGGTCGCTAGAAGGCAGCGCGTCGGACCGCAGATTGCGTCGGTTGGACATAAAGCGAGTGTTGCGTCGGTATTTAAAGGTCTCCGATGAGTTTCACAAATCCGATCGACTGTTTGTGTTGTTCGGGGGAGTCTGTAAGGGGGAGGCGGCGGTGAAAGCCTCCACTTCTCGGTGGATTAGAGAGGCAATTACTTTGGCTTATCTGTTGTCGGGTCGACAGATGCCAGCTGGTTTGCGGGCTCATTCTACAAGGGCGCAAGCGGCTTCTTGGGTGGAACACGGTTTGGTGTCGCCTGTGGAAATTTGTAGGACGGCCACTTGGGCCTCCCTTCACACTTTCAGTAAACACTACCGCCTTGATGTCTCAGCAGCAAAGGATGCTGCATTTGGTGTGGCGGTGTTGCAGACCGGCTGGAAAGGTCCCTCCCGATGAGTACTGCTCTGTTACATCCCAGAGGTGGAGGACTAAACTGGAGGACCAATAAGGAAATGGTAATTACACTTATCTGGTAATTGTTCTTCCTTGAGGAACAACAGTTTAGTCCTCATTCCCACCCGGGGTAGTATGGAGCTAAGCAAGGGAGGTTCAGCCGGTCGAAGGATGAGCTAACAGGTAGGTACATGCTTTGGCCTAAGATTCTTTGCCATGTATAATTCTTTTATGATCTGTCTTTGGCGCAGGCGGAAGGCAAGGACACAAGAAGAAAAGCCACCCTTCCAAGATAACAATGTTTTTGGTGTTTAACGTGGTTGTTATGTGTTCACTTAGAATGTTCTGGTTATTAGCTACTTATTTGTTGTTCCTTTAAGTGTACTTTGTCAATAGTTCACTGGGGATGCTGGGAGAGAGCAGCAGGCTATATCCAGTGATGTCACGTTTTTTTGTGACATGCCAGTCTCCAAGCTGCAGGAGGAGGTGCACAAACCAGAGGTGGAGGACCAAACTGTCGTCCCTCAAAGAAGAACAATTACCAGGTAAGTGTAATTACCATTTTGGCAGTCTATTTCTCTCTTGAGTCCCAGCACACCTATTCAGTCAAGGAGGTTTACTGCCAGCCAGGGCCAGCTCTACACATGTGTGGCATGTCACCTGCACATGACCCTACTCCCTAAGGAGCCCCATGGTCTCACTGGCTTAAGAGGTGAGCCAGTGAGACCTGAAGCCTGCCTCTATCGCTCACCTCTTCACAGCTGCGGGAGCGATTTCCTTTGTTCCCGCAGCTATGCTAAGTTGCAGCCGCCGGGACTGCAGAATCTCTAAAAGTGAAACTGTGGCACGTCCTGTCCCACTCCTGCAGCTGTGCAATGAGTTGAGGCTGTGGCAGAGCCATGGGGAGGAGGGGGATAGAGGGCGACTGGGTGCATGTGGGGAGGCTGGCTGCCATGTGAAGACTGCTCTTGGGGAGTTGGGGGGCTGGCTGGCTGGTAGGTACCTGAAGAGATACCAGCCAGCCCTCCCCTGGGGAGCTAGGACTGGAAATGGGCTGATGCTGGGGGATGGGGAGACTGGGACTAGAAGGGAGATGATGCTGGGCGGGTCTGGGACTGGAGGAGGACCGATGTTGGAGAGTGGGAGCTGGCACTGGAAGAGGATTGCTGGGGAGCTAGGACTGGAAATGGGTTGATGCTGGGAGATGGGTGGTCTGAGACTGGAAGGGAGATGATGCTGGGAGGGTCTTGGCCTGGAGGAGGAATGATGCTGGGGGATGGGGAGGACTGGGATTGGAAGGGAAATGATGTTGGGAGGGACTGGGATTGGAGGGGGACTGATGCTGGGTTCTGGCACTTGAAATAGACTGATGTTGGATGGTTGGGAAATGGGGACTGGAAGGGAGATGATATTAGTGGGGGGCTAGAACTAGAAGGGAGATAATGCTGGGGGGGATAGAACTAGAAGGGAGATAATGCTGGGAGGTGCAGGGACTGGAAAGGGGCAGATGCTTGGGTAGGATGGAGAAAAAGGCAGAATCTGGGGGAATGAGGATGGAGAGGGGGATAGATTTTTGTGTGAGAGGGAAGAAACGAGGTCATACAGAGTAAAAGGTAAGAGGGAGGGGCATAATAGATGCTGTGATAAAAAGGAGGAATGGCAGGATCAATGAAAATTGGAGAGGGAAGTAGCTGGGTGGGTGTAGGGAAGGATGTACGTGGCAGGAGGGTAGGTACTGGGGATATGGAGGTGGGAAGAACAGGGACTGGGACTTAGGTAGAGACTTCAAAATTTGGTGGAAGAAAAGAAGACTGTTAAGATTGGGAGAGTCAATTGCAACTGAGGCGGTAGGTCCAGGGCTGGTGCAATACACTGTACATGCAGCTCCAGAAGCAGATAGATTGTGGCATCGTGAAGCACCATCCCCAGCTTCATCTTTCTTTCTTTCTCTAAGTCAGCAACAGCAGACTGCTGCATGTAGCATTCATTTCCAGTGCACAGAGCCTTTGGACTGTGAACTGGAAGTGAACACTGCAGGCAGCACTGGCTGCTGCATGCTGACAGAGAAAAAAATGGGTAAAGTACTGTGCAATTTTTTTGTCGCTGGCTTGGAGAAAAAGAAAACACCATAGTTCCTTAGTGTCTCTCCAGTCCAGTCCCTTTCTTCTGGGTTGTGACCTCCTTCCAGCAGCATGGAGACCGAGCACGTCATCTTTTTTGATGACCTCAGGATACATATAGACTTGGCACCTCCCACCAGATCCAGTTTTGCTCAGTCTCCAAGCAGCTGTAGAGACAGTAATCCAGACTTATTGGAGAGACCTAGTTTAGGGGGAAAAGTTTTTTTGATTTTATTTTGGAGTTCTTCCCTTTCATTTGGTTTCTTTTTCTTAGTTTAAAAAAAAACAAAAAAAACAAAAGGGCTCGTTGAGATTCCCCCCTTTCCTCCCTCCTGTACCGTGGGGGTTTAGGTGGAGGAGAAGGCTTCGGATAGTCCGCTTCAGTAAGGAGGAGAGCGTGCTGTCCGCGATCCGCCATTGTTGGTGCCAGGAGCCCTTGTCCGTCTTCCCACCTCGCTGCCGAAGCCCTTCCGGCGGCTGAGCGCGAGGGAGGGAAGATGCTCAGCCGCCAACGCCAGCAGTGACAAGGTAGCAGAGAAGAGGATTCCTCCGGCTGTGTGCTGTTTCGCGGCGGAGAGCCGCGGGAGACGCTGAATTGGCGGGGGACAGAAGCGCTGCAGCTAACCGTGTGTGGCTCCGAGGCAGCCACGTGGTGTTTGGTGGTGTGTCGCAGAGGCCTCTGTCGGCCTGCTCTCTGCAGCGGCAAACAAGGTAATCCCTGCTTTTTCTTTTCGTGCCGGAAGTGAAGGGCAGGTTGTGGTTTTTTTTCCTCGCAGTATTTAGCTTGCTAGTAGGCTCATTTTCTTTAAAAAAAAAAAAACGAAAAAGGAGCAGTTTATTATTTTCTTAGTTTCTCTTGGCCTTTGGCTAAATTTAGATTTTTTATTATTCTGAGGGGGGTTACCATCATGCCGGCTAGACTGCAGTGTGTGGTCTGCGGGACTCGTCAGGGAACCGTGTCCGAGACTGGCGTGTGCAGAGGCTGCACAGCGGAGTCAACCTCACTGGAACAAGGCATTCTGGCAGGTTCTTCTCAAGATCCGCTTCCGCCCGTCTCTCAGGAGTCAGGGGAGCCGTTAGAGTCCAGGGTCCTGGCTGCGTCTGGCCTTTCTTTACCCCAGGAGCAGTCAGGCCTTCCTCTTCCTCATCCCAGCCCCTCTACTTCTTTGAGTGGCTTGGAGGCTGGGGGGGGGGTGTTTCCCCTGAATTTGTCATGATGCATAAGGTGTTCTGCCTGCGTCAGTTGGGGATGCAGGGACAGGGATCGGCCCAAAGGGATCTCTTACTGCGTCCGTCTGAGTCCAAGAATCAGGAGGAAGCAGGGGTTCCTCCTAAGTTTGCTAGGCTCTCCCAGAATGAGGAAGCCCTCCATCTGAGACTCTGGAAGGAGAGATCTCGGACAGGGAGTTGGGGGATGACGAGGAGGAGCTCGAGGAGGGTGAGCTACCTGAAGAGGAGCACGCTAGAATCGTGAGAGTTTTCCGCCGGGAGGAGTTGCCAGCTTTAATTGGGGAAGCTTTGAAAGTCTTGAATATGTCAGCAGAGGTCCCAGCAGCAGAAGAGGCGCTGGAGGATCCGCTGATTCAAGCCGTCAGAAAATATCAGAAAGTCTTCTTATTGCGCCGGGTGGTGAGGCAAATGATACAGGAGGAGTGGGATCAACCGGAATCCAGGCTTAAGGGGGTATGCTCTATGACGAGGTTGTACCCTTTGCCGGAGGGGGAGAAGGAATTGCTACGCTCTCCTAGAGTGGATGCTGTCGTTTCGGCAGTGACAAAAAAGACCACGATTCCAGTTGAGGGCAGTGCTGCCTTCAAAGATACCCAGGATAGGAAGTTAGATTCGTTGTTGAAGCAGGCCTTTGATGTGAGTGCCCTGGCCCTCCAGGCTTCGGTGTGTGGGCCCTGTGTAGCCCGTGCTTGCTTGAGATGGTCTCAGCAGCTACAGTTAGCTGGGGACCCTTCGGGTGAGTCGCCTGGACAGGCAGCGAGAATTGAATCTGGGGCCACTTACTTAGCAGATAGTCAATATGATCTCATCAGGAGCTTGGCTAAGAACATGGCTTCGGTGGTGGCAGCTCATCGGTACCTTTGGCTTTGCAACTGGGTTGCGGATGGTTCCTCTAAAGCCCACTTCAGCAGACTCCCCTTTAAGGGAAAGCTTCTCTTTGGGGAGGACCTGGATAAGTTAGTAAAGGAGATGGGGGCGTCAAAGGGAGGTAGACTTCCTGAGGATAGACCGAAGCAGGGCCACCTTCTGGCTCCTTTGCATTTGCAGCCTCAGGAGTCGCGAAGGTTTTGGGTGGCCCAGTCTGCGCCGCTTCAGAGAGGATGCTTCCCCTCTAGGGGACAGGGCTTCTGGGGATTTCAGGGGGCAGGCAAGGGGTTTGGGGCCTCTTCCTCCGCCTCAGGTCCTAGGAAGCCCCAGTGAGACAACGGGGGCCCAGCCGGGAGTTCTGCTGGTGGGGGAATGCCTTCGGCAGTTCCTTTCGGTGTGGGTCCGGATCACGTCTGATCAATGGGTCTTAGAAGTGGTAAGAGATATTCTCGGGTTTGCAAGATCCGTTCTACTTTCTTTCGTGCTCTCCCTTTGCAAGTCACCAGCCAAGGTGGTGGCGGTCAAGGAGACACTGGCGCGGCTACTGTTGTTAGAGGCAGTCGTGCCGGTTCCCTTAGACCAACGCGGCTGCGGTCGATACTCTATTTATTTTGTGGTATCCAAAAAAGAAGGCTCCTTCCGTCCGATCCTAGACTTGAAGGGTGTCAATCGCTGCCTCAGGGTGCCTCATTTTTGGATGGAAACTCTGAAGTCTGTAATAGTAGCAGTAAGGCAGGGAAAGTTTCTGACATCTCTAGACCTCACGGAGGCATATTTGCATATCCCCAGTCGCATCAGCAATTTCTGAGGTTTGCAGTACCAGAGGGACACTTCCAGTTTCAAGTGTTACCTTTCGGCTTAGCCACGGCTCCGCGCACCTTTACGAAAGTCATGGTAGTGGTGGCTGTGGCTTTGCGCAAGGAGGGGGTGTTAGTTCACCCGTACCTGGACGACTGGCTAATCCGGGTGAAGTCCGAGGAAGAGAGTCGGAAGGCAACGGCCAAGGTGGTAGACTTCCTAAGGAGTCTAGGCTGGGTGATCAACCTGGCAAAGAGCAAGTTGCGACCCTCGCAGGAAATCGAGTATCTGTGGACAAGGTTCGAATGGCCAGGGGCATGGTTTTCTTACCCAAGCGCAAGGTGAAGGAACTCAGGCCGCTGGTGCAACATTTTCTAACCATGAAGGCGCCCTCAGCCTGGCATTATTTGCAAGTTCTGGAAACCATGGTGGCGACAATAGAATTGGTGCCTTGGGCCAGAGAAAACATGCTGCCTCTTCAGAGGGCCTTACTTCGGCGCTGGTCGCATCAGCGTCAGCCCATGTCCGTGACACTCCCCTGTCCGTCGGTGACCAAGGAGGCGTTGCAGTGGTGGCTTCGACCAGCGAATCTGGAGCAGGGTATATCTCTCGAATTCCTGCTATGGGTGCAACTGATGACGGATGCCTCCCTAGCCGGCTTAGGGGGCTCACTGCGAGGGTCAGTTTGCCCAGGGTCTCTGGACTGCTCAGGAGGCTTAGTGGTTGATCAACAGGCTGGAGTTGTGGGCAGTAATGTTAGCTCTCAGAGAGTTCGAGCCAAAAGGGCGGTCCAAGTCCTGTCTGATAACAAGACTGCAGTGGCATACATCAACCGTTAGGGCGGCACAAGCAGCTCTCCCTTGGAGGAGGAGGCAAAGGGTCTGTTGGAATGGGCTGAAGTCCATCTAACGGTCTTGTCAGCTCAGCACAACACATAGCAGGAGTGGAAAACATAACGGCAGATTACTTAAGCAGAAACAGAGTCGATCCTGGGGAATGGGTGCTTTGTCAGGTGGTGTATGAGCAGGTAGTGCGCCGTTGGGGGACTCCCATAATGGATCTCATAGTGCGGTGGGAGTCGGCCAAGGCAAGTCTTTTCTTCAGCCGAAGAAAGGAAAGGATGTCAAGGGGCCTGGATGCTTTGGTTCAGAGGTGGCCGACCTCAGGTCTTCTATATGTATTTCTTCCTTGGGCTCTCTTAGGCAGGGTTCTTCAACGGATAGAGGCACACCCTGGTTGGGTGGATCTCATAGCACCGGATTGGCCTCAGCGCCCGTGGTATGCCGATCTCATGCGGCTTCTGGCCGATCATCCGTGGCGCCTCCCAGTGAGGGACGATCTCCTGACTCAAGGTCCTGTGTGCATGCCACAGGTGGATTGGCTCTCGCTTACGGCCTGGCTATTGAAAGGGCATGGCTGCAGAAGCAGGGTTACTCTGGAGCAGTGATTTCCACCTTGCTGAGTTCCCGTAAACGCTTGACCTGTCTTTCCTACGTGAGGTTATGGTGGGTGTTTGAGAGCTGGTGCTCAGAACACCAAAAAAGGCCCCTTCGGCGTCTGTGTCAGAGGTTTTAGATTTCTTGCAGGCAGGTTTCGATAAGGGTCTGGCAGCCAGCTCTCTGTGGGTACAGTTGGCCGCTATCTCCTGTTACAGGGGCAAGATTCAGGGAAGGTCCTTGGGTGAACATGCCGACATAAGTCGATTTCTGAGGGCGGTAAGATGTTTGCGGCCCCAGCAGAGGTCGCCCGTCCTGCCCTGGGACCTTAACCTGATATTAGATGACTTGACTGCAGATCCTTTCAAACCAGTGCAGCGTGCGTCTTTGAAGGACATGACTTTTAAGGCAGTCTTCCTAGTAGCCATCTGTTCGGCTAGGCGTATTTTGGAGCTTCAAGCGCTGTCTTGTCGTCCGCCCTTCCTCTCCTTTTTTAAACAGAAAGTGGTCCTTCGGATAGTCCCTTCCTTCTTGCCTAAGGTGATTTCTGCCTTTCATGTGAATTAGTCGGTTTCTCTCCCTTCCTTCACAGGTGCGGGTTAGGGGAGGGAACGATACTTGTTTGCGACTTTTGGATGTGCGCAGAGTTTTGAAGCGTTATCTGGATCGAACAGTCTCTTTTCGCAGGTCTGAGAGAGTGTTTTGTTTGGGGGACTGCGGAAAGGGGAGGCGGATCAGGGAAGCTATTGCTTCGGCATATATCCTAAAAGGGAAGCAAGTACCGGTCGGGCTCCGGGCTCATTCTACTCGTGCTCAGGTGGCCTCGTGGGCGGAATTTAGTCTAGTTCCACCACTGGAGATTTGCAGAGCTGCTTCTTGGGCTTCACTGCGCACTTTTGCCAAGCATTACTGGTTGGATGTCCAGGCTGCAGGTGATGCAGGATTTGGGGGTTCGGTGCTTCGATCCGGCCTTGCAGGTCCCTCCCAGGCTTGAACTGCTCTGTTACATCCCAGAAGAAAGGGACTGGACTGAAGAGACGCTAAGGAAAGAGTAATTAGACCTTACCTGCTAATTAGTGTTCCTGAAGGATCTCCAGTCCAGTCCCTGTTCCCACCCAGTTTTGTGATTTTTCTAACAGGTTTCGCCAGACCGAAGCTAGATGCGGCCTAGCCAGAGTAAACGGAGGGGCTGGTGTTGAGGCAGTGTAGATGACCGGGGAGCCTAGGTATGGCGATCTCAGGTAAGCCTCCTCCTCTTCGGGGCGGTGGGAATTCCCTTCCGAAGGAGGTGGGCATTGGTGATATTTATAGTTTTATAGTTTAATGGTTGAAAGATTTTTTTATAGTAGTTAATTTGTCTCTCCGTTAAGTCAGCTTTGTCAATAGGATACTGGATCTGGTGGGAGGTGCCAGGTCTATATGTATCCTGAGGTCATCAAAAAAGATAACATGCTCAGTCTCCATGCTGCTAGAAGGAGGGCACAACCCAGAAGAAAGAGACTGGACTGGAGATCCTTCAGGAACACTAATTAGCAGGTAAGGTCTAATTATTCTATGGTGCTGCACAATATTTTTGCCATGGGGAAAAGAGGGGGACAGAGAAATGGAGAGAGAGAATATGGCGGATTTGAGGGGATAGGGAGACTTTAGGTTATGAGAGAGGAGGGATATATTTGGAGATGTGGGGGGGGGGGGGGTTTAGGGACAAAGAGAGAGTTAGGAGAGATGCCATCCTACTGGTTGGGGAGAGGATGGAAAATGGGAAGGGGATAGAAAGCTGTTGGTCTATGGGTTGGGGGAAGGGAAAAAAGGCTGGGGAGGTGGAAGAGAAATAGGGAGATGCTGGACATGGGGTGGGGTGTAAAGGGAAAGGGCGAGGGGATTGGGAGCTGCTGAATTGGTTTGGTGAGAGAGAGGGGAGATGGTGGGCATGGTGGAACTAAGTGAAAGAGGCAGGAAGATGAGTGAGGAGGAGGATGGTGATTACAGAGCATGGATATGTGGTAATGGTGAGCGAGTGAAAGACAGAAGGGAAAACGAGGCTAGTGAAGAAGTGAGATGCAAAATGGAATAACTGTGAAGACTAGCTGGGCTGGAGGTTAGAGAAGTAGATGGAAAGTTGATAAGTGAAAAGTCAAAAGTCAAAACTTGAGTGGGTGAAAAAGGAGTAAAGAAAGAAATGGAGGAAAGCAAAAGGGGAAAGAGCAATATGTTAGAGGCAGATGTAGAGAGAGAATGGAAAAAATAGGACACGGACAGCAGAAGCAGAAGACACAAAGACAGCAGAAGAAAGCAACTGGGGCAATTGCGACTGAAAAATAAAATGCCCAAACAAAAGGTAGAAAAAACCCTATTATTTTGAATTTATTAACTGGAATATGTCAGCTCTGGTGAAATGTGCATCACTGACATCTTTGTGTTTTGTTCAGTGCAAGAGGAAATTTATTTATAGTTTTATTTCTTCAGTGTTGTATGTTCCAAGTTTGGCTTTTGGGGTTCCCAGTGTAATTGTCTTTATATTTCTAAACTGTGATCCCTTGTTCTGTATTTGGTGATGGTCTGTTTTTTTGCGTGTGTGACTGAGGTACGTTACTCTGTTTGTGTAGTTTCTATTTAGCAGTCCCATTTGTTCTCTCTTTCTAGTAGAATAGATATTGGTTTAATATTTGCAGTGCTACCTTTTGATAAGTAGGTGCTAAGTTTGGTGCTATGTGAGTCCTGGTAGTGCTGTTATGATGGGATGTGTTTGCTATGTGTTCTAAATGAACAGGGTTTTATAATACTTCCTAATGTACCTGGCAGTTGGCACTGGTAGAAATATATGGTAGTCTTTCTTTATCTTCACTGTGCTTTCAAATGGTATTCAGGCACTCATTAAGAGGCATGTTAACATGCGCCAAGCGAAGCAGCACCCAATATTTCTATTAAACATGAATATTTAGTAAACATGCCCTTAAGTCAGGCCTTGCAGATTTTCTTGGAATCTAGGAGCCAGCCTAAAAATCTAGGAGCCAGCCGACGAAAACTAAGGGGCATGTTTACTAAACCTTCTTAATGTGCGCTCTGTGACGTTATCGCGCGCTAAGGTACCTTAGCGCGCGATAATGGCACTTTAGCAGGCGCTCAGGTACCTTAGCGCGCGTTAACATGCGCAGCGGCGCAAATGAGCGCTGAAGGCGGGGAAAGGCTCCCGGAGGGCGGAGGAAGGCTCCCCAGGGGCGGAGAGAAGGGGTCAACGGGTGGAGAGTGGGAGGGGAGAGGCTCCCCTCACACTAACGATGTGAAATCCGAGGCTCAAAACTAATGCCAGTGAAACCCTGGCGTTAGAGATGATTTAAAGGGAAGAGAAACCATTTCTGTCAGCAATGTACAGCAAAACCAGGGAAACCTACAAAAAAGTGATAAGTGTGATACATATGCACGGAACAAAAGGGCAAATAAACATTGAAAATGACTCCAACACATGCACATGCACATGACTCCAACACATGCACATGTTCCACAACAGCAGGGCGGGCATGTCGGAATGGGCAACTGGACAGATGCTGGGAAAGGGGACACAGAGGGCTGCAGACGGCACATGCTGTACCGCAGCTGGGCCACAGTGCGGACTAGGGTGATGCCTAGGTGGCTCATAGGAATGCTGAAACAGTAGAGCAGCCAGACAGCAACTGATGAGGGCCCAGCATGGGCACGAGTGTGCTTCCCACAGTGTCACAGGGGATAGTACCCAGTAAGGACCCCCAAGGGCACAGAACAGTGGCAGGCGGTGCTGGGGGGAAGCGTGGACATCTATGCAGGCACCCCTACCCCAGAACCCGCACCATAGGCAGCCGCCTACCCGCACATTGGATGGCCTGAGACTGCGCTCCACCAGCAGAAGGGCATGTCAGCAGGGTGGCAGAGGGGCACTGGTGGTGGAGGGGGCAGTGGCAGCTGCCCAGAGCAGACCGTGGTCTAGCCCTGTGTAGGTGGGTGCCATGCACTGCAACAGACAGGCCCTGTCTGATGAACAGTCATGGTATCCCCAGGGAATGTACTGTCTCTGTGGCAACATGGTGGTGCAGTGCACACAGCCAGTGTGTTCAGAAGCAGAAGGTCACAGGTTCAAGTCCCAGCTATGGTTCCTGCCAACCCAGCCCCCATATTTTACCCACTACTAAAACGTGCTAATACAGACAGAACCTTTATTGCAGATGACGTAAACATGCCCAAAACACCTACATTTTATCCTACAGAGCACAGACACCATAAACAGGCTCATTAACTAGAGCAGAGTCTCCCAAATGCAGTCCTGGAGGGCCAAACACCATTCAGGTTCCATGCTGCCTCTAATAAAGATGCCTGTGCTGCATTTCTATGCGCAGCCCCCATGGTATGCAGATGTATCTCATGCATATTCATGAGGGACAGCATGAAAACCCGAACAGTGTTTGGCACACCAGGACTGGAGTTGGGAACCTCTGCCGTAAAGCAGCAGCCAACAGGGGCAGACACACCCGCACCCACAGGCTCCATTAGCCAATGCCTCCTGGAGAGGCAGGACATTGGGCCCTGTGTGCATCTCCCAATACTAGCACTTGCATACCTTAGCAATGCCACCCTAAACCTGGGAATACGGTACACAGCTATCAAAAGATTGCTATGATTACTGGCAGATAGCAATTCCTAAGTTAAGCACAATAGGCTGATTGAGCTACATCATAGCAACCTTTCTGATGTCTGTGGAGTGTGCTTCAGGTCTGGTGTCTGACAGTGTTTACCACCCTGGGGAGTGACCCCCAACAGTATTGCGTACCATATCCATGCCTGCACTGTGCCCAGGACTGGCGTGGTGGCCAGGGCTGCCAAACACCTCTATAGTAGGAGGTGTGGTCTAGTGAGGGAGGAGTGGTCTAGTGGTTAGGACAAGGTACTTCAGGCCGGAGGGCCGGGGGTTCAAGTCCCACCTGGGGACAGCAATCTCAGGCCGGAGGGTCTGGGATTTCTAGTCCTATAGGCACTCCTTGTGGTCTTGGGCAAGCCACTTAACCCTCCATTGCCCATGTTCCCTGTAAGTATTAGCGTATGTGTCTCTTATCCCCTCGTGTTAAATGTATCCCCCAATTGACCGCTTTGACCCGGTGAAAAGCGGGATATAAATACAGCTAAATAAATAAATAAATAAATAGTAGCACACTGCTGGCATAGGTGTGGGAGTGTGTGTCTGTCTATCCAGTGTGTGGTGGCTGCAAACACCCTCCGCAGCCCACACTGCCAGCACTGTTGCCAGTATTGGCCTGCCAATGTGCATAATGAGGAGCAAGGTACCATGGGTATAGCCCGGACAGGGTGGCCTGGCCAGGATGCATCTGCACAGGGCATAGGGCAATGGCTGGGACATTGTAGTGCCCGGCCACCACCTGCACAGACAGGGTGGCCACAGCATGTCCTGCTGGGAGATCACTCTCACCCTGACTGAGCAGTGACCACGTCATGGCTAGGTTCCCCCATAGTGCTATATAGTATTTCTCTCATGTGATATTTATGGGTTCCCTTTTGGGGCCCAGTCACTGACTTATGTGCTTGGTGTGTATGCTGACATCCCAGTTCTGGGTGCACGCATCTCCACCAGAAACATGCACTATGGACTAGCTAGCAGACTGTCTGCAGCTGGTATGTGTCTTGCTGGAACACTTTGCAGGTTGCAGTGGCTGAAGGCTTGCTGCAGGAGAATATCAGATAGTGGTGGGGTGCAGCTTAGCATTTCCAGGCCTAATGTCTGTCTGCTATTGCTTTATGGATGTGCACAGAGCTGCATTGACTGCCCTGTAGGGTGTCTGTTCCCCAGCAGGACTGGGGTTGATGGTCCCCTCTACTGCCACCATTGCAGGGAGGTAGAATGTGGATCTGTTGGTGGGAGGCCCTGTTTACCACCCTCAGCCCCAGAGGGTGGCATGGTGGTACATAATCCTCCTATGGGTACATAAGGGCTAAACCTGACTGAGAAATACAGATGTATCCAAGGTGTGTCTCAGAAACTACCTATCTCACACACTAGCACTGCTGGGGACCTGCAGCATGGCCTATTTCTGCCATGGAAGGTGGAGTGGACCTGGTGCTGGGTGCCCCACCTCACCCTCAGGGTGAGTACAGTACCCGCACAATGTGACGGTGTGTAGCTACTCTGTGCCAGTAACACACACGGTCAGTTCCCCCTACCAGGCCGAGGTGCTGTGGGGGTGCATACCTCATCATGTGATCATCTGTAGACTGCTGATTTGCATGTGCAGTGCATCATGGGTATGGGTGGGTTAACCCTATCCTGACCACAGCAGACTGTTTGTGTGGTGACGTGCAGTCCTTCTGCAGCCAGCCAGGGGTTTGTTAGCAGCTGTGGAGCTGTAGCCCACTGGTTATTTCACTGCCTGTGGAGCCAGAGGTCATGGGTTCAAACCCACAGTGGGCTGTCCGAAGCATTCTCTATTTTTAATATACATTAGTGCTGCCAGCAAAAACACCCTCAGAGTACTGTAACCATAAGGTGCCTCAGAAGGCGCCTTATAGGGCGCCCTATAAAACGCCTTCTGAGGCACCTTATGGTTATAGTCCGTATAAGTTGCCTTATAAGATGTCCTATGGAGCGCCCTATAGGGGACATTATAGGGTGCCGTGGCGGACAGTGCACTTTATAAAGTGCCCTATGGAGTGCCTTATAGGGTGCCTTATGCGGCACCTTAGGTTACGGCACGTGAGGGTGTGTTTGCTGGCAGCAATAATTAAAATACAAATAAAATGCCTCAGGAAACAATACTTACATGTCAAAGCTGATGCCTCAGCCAGCCTTATGCATTAGCACACTAGGGGATCAAACTCATGACCCCTGTATCATCAGTCAGTGTATTAACCATTGTGCTACACTTCTGTTTCTATGTTTGGATGTCTGTGCGCCTACTTAAGATTACCGCGCGGTAACGCGCTTAGCGGCGCTTCGCCCGATAATGTGCGCAGCAGCACGCATTATCACGCGCTAATCCTGTTTTGCTACTTTAGACTGAAATGCCCATTCCTTATATGGCATCCTGCACACTAACGCCGGGCGCACATTAAGAAGGTTTAGTAAACATGCCCCTAAGTCACAGTGCATACTCCTCCCCCTCTCCCCCCAAAAAAAGACACATCACAGTTACTTTTTTAGGTTTTAGGGCCTGATTTACTAAGACTATTTTCCCATTTTCTATGGGGAAAGCTTGTATCTCTGTTAACATGTTACCACTGTAAAACAGTAGACTACAGTAGCAAGAGTAAATAAGAACCATTTTATCCATCTATCTCCCCCCCCTTCTCCCACCCTTTATCTTTTTCTCCCCCTTCCCTTTTCCCCTCCTCCCCTCCCCCTTTTTTACCATTTTATTATTTGGCTGACAAGACATGGGCCCCTGTATTCCCAAATGATTTCTAACAGATTTTGTGTATTGTCCTCTCCCCCCCTATTTTTTAATTTGACCTGCCAGTAACTGGTTGAGATTGCCTTTTGCATTCAAATTCACTTTTGATGACAATCTCTTGTTTCTCCAGCATTTAAACCCCCTTTCTCACGTTCTTGTTGAATATACAGTTGGTGGTACTAATTTTTTTTTTTAGATTTCAAACGTTTCTCCTCATTTGACTTTTTTTATTTTGTGACCATCTTTGCTGTTTTAGGGTACCAGAGCAGCACCATTTTTAGTTTTTGATTCATGCACTCTGGTCTGATTAAATCTCTTCATGATCTCCATTGTTCTGTTGGGCATCAGTGCATTTGCTCGTGAGGACCCTTTCATTTGGCTACAGGGAGTGGTCGTGAGCCGTAATCATGATCTTCTAATTTTTGCGCCAATCGTACAAGTGTACTTGTTTCACCATTTTTCACTTTTGATGTCCATTTTATTTGCTAAGGTGCTTGTATCCACACAATTTTCATTAAATTATGGAGTGCAGACTTATTTATGAACAGCCCCGGTTTGCATTATGCTATTTCAATGTCCGATACTTTATTTTTTCTTACAAAAAATCTTGCAGTGTGATGGGACCTTATTTGGTAAATAGGATGGTGGACATAACCGGGCACTTTAATATCCACATGTATTTTAAACATAATTGTTAGGCTCAGTAAGTTCCCCTTCCTTATCGTATCCTCTAGTCCAGTCCAAACATGGATGGGTAGTCACGTCTGTCCAGCAGCTTGGAGACTGAATACTAGGGGCTGGGAGGGGCTTCTGGCTACTCAAGTATGCTGAAGTCAGAAATCTGATATGTTCAGACTTCAGCATACTTGAGTAGCCGGAAGCCCCTCCCAGCCCCCAGTATTCAGTCTTCAAGCAGCTGGAGAGAAGTGTCTCTTCATGGGGGGTCCTTACTTGGCCTTGTCCTCCTCTAGACCCTTTAACTCCCTTCTGCTCTGTCCTCCCCATAGCAGCACCAGTGCCTGAGGAAAGGGGGAAGCCCTTCTCTGGGACCCTTCCTTGGCCAGAGCAGCCGTTTTTTTTCAAATTTGACCGCAACGAGGAGAGGTGTCTTTGGGCTGAGCATGGATGCTCAAAGCCTGGCCTACTAACTTGCAAGCATCTGCCCCTTCTCTAAGGGCCCTTTTCCTTTCCGCTTGAGTCCGCGACTGCCAAAACCAACTGTGTGCTGAGCAGTGTGAGCAGTTTAACTACGGGAAGTCCTCCCCTCACAATAGTGGCGCGACCACTGACGTCTCTTGGCAGGTTGAGCAGCGCGTGGCACAAGCAGGTGATTCATGTGCTGGTATTCTCAGGGGATTTTCACGCAACTGCTGAAGCCAACAGGAGGATGAGTGGCACGCAGGATAAGAGCGAAAGCAGTGTTTATTATTTTATTGTTTTTGAGAGGGATGGGGAAAGGCCAGATATTAAGGAATCTTGTTTAGGCGGGAGAATCAAAGGAGACCATTTTTCCATTTTCTTTCCTTCCCGCGGCAGCCAGATCCTCTCGGGACTTGCAACAGTGGTGATTGTTGGTTTCCCTCTTCTTCCCTCAATGAGCTGGGCTTATTTTTTGGTGAGGAGTGAAAAACCCCCCAAAACAAAACAAACAAACAAAAACCCAGGAATATGCCTGCCAGACCAACTTGCCTAGCTTGCGGGTCCAGGAGGGGGGCCGTGTCAGAGGAGGGCTTCTGCAGGGGCTGTAAGACAGAAGCATGCTGAATGGAGGATGACCTGCTGGATGGGGCAGGTACCTCAGAGGAAGCAGGGGAACCCTAGCTAGGGGCGGAGAGGCCGAGCCCCAGGAGCAGAACAGGAATGCCCTCCAAACACCCTAGGGTCACGGCAGAGGCCCAGAAATCACAGACACCTCTGCTCCACCTCATAGGACAGTGATGGCTAACCTTTTTGAGCCCGAGTGCCCAAACTGCCGCACAAAACCAAAGAATTTCCTCAAAGTGCCAGCACGTCAATTAAACCTTAACAACAAGATTTTAGTATCTAAAAACTCTTTATAAAGTTGCCTGAACTATGTAACATCATTTGTAAACTTTGGAATCTTTGTATTGTCAGAGAATCAATTTGATTCACAATCCTTTGGTTTTCATTTCAATTTATTGGCAATTTATAATGTTTTAATGATTTCATTCAATTTAGAAACAGGAAGGCAATAATTAAACTGGGAACCCCAAAAGCCAAACTTGGAATGTACAACAACACTGTAGAAATAAAACTATAAATTAATTTCCTCTTGTACTAAACAAAGCACAGACACTAATGATGCACATTTCCCAGAGCTGACATATTCCAGTTAATAAATTCAAAATAAAGAGATATCTTTGTACCTTTTGTGCATTTTTTTCAGTTGCAATTGTTCCAGCCACTTTCTTCTGGTTTATTTGTGTCTTCTGCTATCTCTCCATCGTCTGCTGTCCATTTCTCCTTTCTTCTCTTCTAGTTTTTTTCCATTCTCTCTCTTCATCTGCTTTAACATAATAATCTTTCTCCTTTTTTAGTCTCCCAATACCCGGCCAATTGTACATTTTTCTTCCCTACACAAAATATTTTTCCCCTCTCCATTTCACTCTCCCAGCCCCATCCCCTTCTAATCTCCCCCAACATCAGCTCCCTTTTAATTCCAGCCCCACCCAGTATCCGCTCCCTTCTAGTCCCCACATCAGCCCATTTCCAGTCCTGGCCCCCCCACAGTCCATTTCCAATCCTATCCGAGTCCCTTCATCAGCTTATTTCCAATACCAGCCTCCCATCAGCCCATTTCTAGTCCTTTCCTAGCCCCACCATCACTCAGCCCATTTCTAATCCAAGCCCCCCATGAGCCTACTTCCAGTTCTAGCCCCTCCATGAGTTCATTTCAATCCAAGCCCCCACCACAGCCCATTTCCAAACTTAGCTCCCCCAACACCCAATTCCCAGTCCTATCCTAGCCCCTCCATCAGCCCATTTCCTGTCCTAGCTCCCTCCCCTAAGAGCCCATTCCAAGCCCCCCTTCCCATCAGCTATTTGCAGTTCAAGCCCCCTTCCACTCAGCCCATTTCCATTCCAAGTCCCCCTCCCCATCAGCTATTTGCAGTTCAAGCCCCCCACTTCCCCTCAGCCCATTTCCATTTCAAGCCCCGTCCCCATCAGCTATTTGCAGTTCAAGCCCCCCACTTCCCCTCAGCCCATTTCCATTCCAAGCCCCGTCCCCCATCAGCTATTTGCAATTCAAGCCCCCTTCCACTCAGCCCATTTCCAGTCCTAGCAACCCCCCCAACCCATTACCAGTCCTAGCCCCCCATAGCCCACTCCCAGTCCTAATCCCACCAGCCCATTTCCAGTCCTAATCCCCATCACCCCACCCCATTTTCAGTTTAAGCCCCCCCATAGCCCATTATCAGTCCTAACCCCCATCAACCCACTTCCAGTCCTAATCCCACCAGCCCATTTCCAGTCCTAATCTATCACCCAATTTTTAGTTTAAGCCCCCCCATAGCCCATCACCACTCCTAAACCCCCCAGCACCCAGCACCACTCCTACCCCCCAGTGCCCATCACCACTCCTAACCCCCCAGCGCCCATCACCACTCCTAATCCCCCCGCAGCGCCCATCACCACTCCTAACCCCCCCAGCCCAGCCCAGCCAAAATTTAAAATAAAAAAAAGCTGTCTTCTGCCGCTTCTGGGGCCGCCGCGGCAGAATCGAGTGTGCCGCGGGGCCCCCCCTGTGCCTGGCAGAGCCTGCCCTTCAGATCCTGCCTTCCCCGGTATCAGTCCCTGTTTCCAGCTTGTCACACGCGCCGGCTTTCAGAGCGCGAAGGGAACTAGTTTCCCTTTCGCGGCTCTGTTAAGCCCGCGGGGGCTGATGGGAACTTCCCATCAGCCCCCGCGGGCTTAACAGAGCAGCGAGGGAGAAACTCTCCCCTCGCGCTCTGAAAGCCGGCGCGTGTGACAAGCTGGAAACAGGGACTGATACCGGGGAAGGCAGGATCTGGAGGGCAGGCTCTGCCAGGCACAGGGGGGCCCCGCGGCACACTCGATTCTGCCGCGGCGGCCCCGGAAGCGGCAGAAGACAGCTTTTTAAAAATTTTTTAAATGCGGACCTTCCCGCGTGCCAGCTGCAAGGCCTTCGCGTGCCACAGGTTCGCCATCGCTGTCATAGGATGTTCCGTGTACTTCACGGGGGGTTTCTCCCCAAAGTTCATCCCTCTTAAGCACAAAGCCTTTTGCATTAGACAGAAGAGCTCAGGACCCATATCTATGAAAGGGGCCCGTAAGAGGCCCTCGGCTGAAGTGGAGGCATCCACCAGTGTGCAGATAGGGCCCACGGCCAAAGCCAGGCGTGGGTCTGAGACTTGGGACGACTCTGCCTCGATGCTGTCGGAGGGGCTGGAAGCGCAGGACGACAGAGAAGCCTTACAGCCGGATGATCTGGAGGAGTGCGTGAGATTCCACATGAGGAAGAGGCTCTTATTATGTGAGTGTTCCGTAGAGAGGAACTGTTGACACTGATCATGCATTCTCTGAAAACCCTCAATATGGTTTCAGGGTCGCAGGCGGAGGAGGAGCCTCTGGAAGATCCTTTGTTCCAGGCGGTCAGGAAATCGCAGACAGTTTTTCTTGTGCATCAGGTCATCAGATAGAGGATTCTAGATGGATGGGAGGTTCCGGAGGCTGGACTGAGAGTAGTGCGAACAATTGCACGTCTCTACCCGCTCTCCGAACAAGAACAACAACTGTTTTGCTCTCCCAAGGTGAATGCAGCAGTTTTGACAGTGACCAAGAAGACTACCATTCTGGTGGAGGGCAGTTTGGCCCTAAAGGACATCCAAGATAGGAAGCTGGAGACCTTGTTGAAGCAAGCCTTTGACGTTAACGTGGCTTCTCTTCAGGCCTCAGTGTGTAGTGTGGTCGTGGCATGTGCCTGTTTGCGCTGGGCACAAGGTTTCCAGGAGGAGGCAGAGCAGCCAGGGCCAATCCTCCCGGAAGCGGCTAAGCTAGAGGTGGGGGGCAGCCTACTTGTCGGATGCCTTTTACGACCTGATTAGGTGCTAAGCCCAAAGCATGGCTGTGGTGATCTCTATGCGCACATACTTATGGCTCTGGAATTGGTCAGCTGACGGTTCCTCCAAATTGCGTCTAAGCAGGCTCCCATTCAAGGGAAAGCTCTTGTTCGGAGAGGCTCTGGAGAAGTTGGTTAAAGACTTGGGAAAGTCCAAGGGTGATAGACTCCCAGAAGACAAGCAGACATTGTGTCAGTCACCAGCGCAAGGTCGAAGGCAAGCACGGGACTTCCGGCGCTTCAGGTCTACTCGATTTGCACCCTACCAGAGTGGAAAATTTCCCTCAAGAGGTCAGCCCTTTCGAGGCTTCAGGGGAGCAGGGAGGGGAATTTTCCCTTCCACCTCCAGCAAGAAACCACAATGAAGTGAGGTGGGTCTAGGCAGAGTTGGTTCCCATAGGGGGAAGACTGTGTGCGAATTTTACTCCGCCTGGGCCCAGATCACCTCCGACCAGTGGATCCTGGAGAACATCAAAGAGGGTTATACCCTCGAGTTTGCTCGACCGCTCAAGAAAAGCTTCCTGCGATTCCCTTGCAGAGCACCTCACAAACTCCAGGTAGTGCTGGACACTCTGCAGAGGTTGGTATAGTTTTAGGTGGTTGCAGAAGTGCCACAAAGCCAAACCTGATTTGGTTGGTACTCCATTTACTTCGTAGTCCCCAAAAAGGAGGGCTCTTGGCCCCTACTGGATCTCAAGCATGTGAATTGTTGTCTCAGGGTGCCGTGCTTCCACATGGAAATCCCGAGGTCAATGATTGTGACTGTCGGAGAAGGAGAGTTCCTTATGTCCTTGTACCTCATGGAAGCTTACCTGCATATTATAATTTGGTGGGAGCATCAGCGCTTCCTAAGATTCACGGTACACATGGGACATTTTCAGTTTACCATGCTGCCATTCGGCCTTGCAACTGCGCCCAAGAACTTTACCAGAATTCCTGCCAAAGGAAGGAATTTTGGGTGCACCCTTACCTCGACGATTGGTTGATACGGGCAAAGTTGCTAGTGGGGATGCCCTTGGAAATGCCGAAGTGGATTGCCCTCACAATGGATGCCAGCCTGACAGGCTGGGGTGCCCATTGTCAAATGCAGGTGGCACAGGGCAGCTGGTCGGTGGAAGAATCCGCTTGGGCCATAAACAAACTGGAGTTGCAAGCGGTGGCCTTGGCCCTCCAGAGCTTCAAGGATCTTCTTTGAGTGTTCTCGGACAACGCTGCCACGGTGGCGTATATCAACAGGCAAGGGGACAAAGGCAGCGTCCAGATGGACAGCGAAATCGCCCCTTAGCTGGCATGGGTGGAAGACAATCTCCAGGTACTGTCAGCGGCACACATGGCCAGAAGAACAAAAGTGGTGGCCGATTTACCTCAGCAGAGTATGAGTAGATCCTGGCGAGTGGCTGCTAAATGACAAGGTGTTTGTGCAGCTGGTTCGTTGCTGGGGCCCTCCAGTTATGGACATCATGGTGACCCTTGCAACTACGAAGGCAAGTCATTTCTACAGCAGACGAAGGGAACAGATGTTGAAGGGCCTCGATGCACTAGTGCAACTTGGCCGGAGGCAGGTCTTCTTTGTGTTTCCACCATGGGCCCTCATAAGGTGGATGGTGCAGCGGATCGAGGCGTACAGGGGGATGGTCATCCTGATTGTGCCAGACTAGCCGTGCAGACCGTGGTCTGCCAATCTCATCAGGTTGCTGAAGGACAACCCCTGGTGGCTCCCAAACAGGAACGATCTGCTGGTGCAGGGACAAGTCGTGATGCCGCAGATGGATCGATTCTCGCTTACAGCATGGCTCTTGAGAGGGCACGGTTATTTAAGCAGGGTTATTCGGGCACAGTCATTTCGACTCTGCTGAAAGCCCGTAAGTGTTTCACTTTGCTAGCTTGCATTAGGGTCTGGAAGCTCTTTGAGAGCTGGTGTGTAGACAAGGGACTGAAACCCCTGGAGGCTCCCCTCTCAGAGCTGCTGGCTTTTCTTCAGGCTGGGCTGGAAAAAGGCTTGGTGTGTAATTTCCTGCGGGTGCAGGTGGCAGCACTGGTATGTTACTGGGAGAAGGTGCAAGGGAAATCTCTAGTGGCCCATCCAGACATGGTACGTTTCCTTCAGGCCGTAAAGCAGGTTCGATCTCCGATGATATCGATAGTTCCCACATGGGACCTTAATTTGGTGCTTTCAGCACTGACCACGACACCCTTCGAGCCTCTGGCCGAGTGCTTGCTGAAGAACTTGACTTTGAAAACGGTCTTTTTGGTAGCCATCTGTTCGACCAGGAGGATTTCGGAGTTGCAAGCTTTATCTTACTGGGAACCTTTTATTTCCATTTCTAAAGAAATGGTTATACTGCGACCGGTTCCATCCTTCCTGCCAAAGGTGATTTCTGCATGCCATGTGAATCAGCCGGTTACCTTCCTGGTATTTTTGGGTGAGGGAGGTTCCCGGTTGGAACCCTTTTTGTGGCTCCTGGATGTATGTTGCACCCTCCGGCGTTACTTGAAAATCACAGATCGGTTCAGGAAGCCCGATAGGTTGTTTGTCCTGTTTGGAGGCCCTCACAAGGGAGAGTTGGAGTTCAAGGCTTCCGTTTCTCAGTGGGTGAGGGAGACGATTTCCTCAGCTTACCTGCTTAAGCGTAAAGCAGTGCCAGTGGGGTGCGGGCCCACTCGGCAAGGGCACAAGAGGCTTCCTGGGCAGAGTCGAGCTTGATTCCACCAGCGGATATCTGCAGGGCCATAACATGAGCGTTCCTACATACTTTTGTAAAACATTTTTGTTTGGTTGTGCAAGCAGTGAGGGTTGCAAAATTTGGAGCGGCGGTGATATAGGCCGGGTTCACTGGTGCCTCCCAGGGCTCGTACTGCTATATTACATCCCATCCGTGTTGAGACTGGACTGGAGGATATGATAAGGAAGGTGAAATTAGGCCTTACCTGTTAATTGTCTTTCCTTGATATCTCCATTCCTGACCCACTGCTAACTGATTGATCCTCTTTAGTTCAGACTGCAATCCCAGACCCCAATAAGTCCTTGCAGAACGGTCAAAGGGAGAGTAGAGGTAAGTGGTCCTAGTCCATTAAAAAAAAAAAAAAGGGGGTGGGGGGAATTGGGAGAACCGGGGATGCTCCCAAACAGAGGGTAGTTCGGGCCCCTTGGACATTCTGGCTCATGTTGGGGCCTCCTTTCCTCGCAGGGAGGTTTTTCTTTCCTTTGTGCTCTGTTTAAGGGGACTCATGGGGTTAGTTCTCAAAGATGTTTTTGTCCTTAATTACAGATCTGGCGTTGCAGGATGCATATGTCTTCCTTAACGTCCCTCCAGTCTAGTCCCGAACCTTGGAGTTGTGCTCCTCCTCCATCAGCTTGGAGACTGAGAAACGTCATCTCTTTTCTGATGACACCAGTATATCCTGCCCGGATCCGCCTCCTGTCATCGGTTATCTCAGTCTCCAAGCAGCTGGAGGATCTGTGAGCCGGGAGGTCCACGGCTCACTTGAGGGACAATTAAGGATTGTAGAGTAGTTTAGCTGGAGGTTCTGTTTTTAAGATAATCACTTAAAAGTTTCATTTTTTATTGTTTTAAATCATCTAGTGTTAAGCTTGATCCGGTGCTGAGGTGTTTATTCTCCTCCCTCCACCCCTCCCCACTTTCTCTGGTTCCCATTTCTGCTAGCACTAACAAGCTTGCTCGTGGCAGAGACTTGCTAGTTTGGAGAAAAGACTCCGTTCTCCTATCTGTTGGGGGGAAGAGCCGGCGGTGTCGGGGCTCTGGCACCCGACGACAGAGATGCAGCCGCTATGAAACATAGAAACATAGAAACATGATGACAGAAAAAGACCACATGGCCTATCTAGTCTTTCCTTCCATATCAACAACTAAAACAGTCCACTTTTTACCTTTAGAGATCCTCTGTGTTGGTCCCATGCTTTTTTGAATTCAGTTACTGTCCTCATCTCTACCACTTCCACTGGGAGACTATTCCATGGATCCACTACTCTTTCCGTAAAGAAATATTTCCGCATATCACTCCTGAATCTATCTCCCTTCACCCTCATCCCATGTCCCCTCGTAGCAGAACTTGCTTTCAATTGAAAGAGGCTCTCTCCCTGAACATTTATGCCACGGAGGTATTTAAACATCTCAATCATATCACCTCTATCCCGCCTTTCCTCTAAGGTGTACATATTAAGATCCTTAAGTCTGTCCTCATATGCTTTATAATGAAGCCCATTAATCATTTTAGTAGCCACCCTCTGCACCGACTCCATCCTGTTGACTTCCTTTTGAAGGTGCGGTCTCCAGAATTGCACACCATGCTCCAAATGAGGTCGCACCAAAGACTTATACAGAGGCATTATCACCTCCTTTTTTCTGCTAGCCATTCCTCTCCGTATACACCCAAGCATCCTTCTAGCTTTTGTCGTCGCCTTTTCTACCTGTTTAGCTACTTTAAGATCATCAGACACAACCACGCCTAGGTCCCGCTCTTCTTTAGTGGACAAAAGTACTTCACCTCCTATACTGTATTGCTCCCTTGGATTGCTGCAGCCCAAATGCATGACCTTACATTTTTTAACATTAAATCCCAGCTGCCAAATTCTAGACCATTCTTCAAGCTTAGCTAGATCCCTCCTCATGTTATCTACCCCTTCCTGGGTGTCTACTCTATTGCAGATTTTGGTATTATCCGCAAAGAGGCAAACCTTACCCGACAGCCCTTCCGCTATATCACTAACAAAGATGTTAAAAAGAATCGGACCAAGGACAGATCCCTGGGGCACACCACTGGTAACATCCTTCTCCTCAGAGTGAGCTCCATTTACTTGTACTCTTTGTCGCCTCCCACCCAACCAATTTCTAACCCAAGCAGTAACTTTAGGGTCCATCCCTAGGGTGCTCAGTTTGTTTATAAGTCGCCTGTGAGGAACAGTGTCAAAGGCTTTACAGAAATCTAAATACACCACATCTAGAGCTCTCCCTCGGTCCAACTCCCTGGTCACCCAGTCAAAGAAATCAATCAGATTTGTCTGACAAGACCTGCCTCTGGTGAATCCATGCTGCCTCGGATCCTGTAATCCGCTGGACTCTAGAAACCTCACTATTTTCTCTTTCAGCAGCGTTTCCAATAATTTACTCACCACCGAAGTTAACTAACCGGCCTGTAGTTTTCAACCACATCCTTACTTCCGCTTTTGTGTAAAGGCACCACATGAGCCTCTCTCCAGTCCTTTGGCACCACTCCCGACTCCAATGAGGCATTGAAAAGGTTAGTCAGTGGAGTTGCTAGAACATCCCCAAGTTCCCTCAGTATTCTAGGGTGTATCCCATCTGGTCCCATCGCTTTGTCTACTTTAAGTTGAGCTAGTTTCTCACGAACACAGTCTTCTGAAAATAGTTCAAGATGTCCCTCGCTTCTGTTCTTATTTGTGGGTGTTTTCTGAGGTCCTGCTCCTGGTTCTTCATCTGTGAACACAGAACAAAAATATTTGTTAAGCAATTCCGCTTTATCCTTATCAGCTTCTATATATTCCCCCCCTGCACCCTTGAGTCTGACAATACCACTTTTGCCCTTCCTCTTCTCACTAATATATCTGAAAAATGTCTTATCCCTCCATTTTATTGCATTGGCTATTTCCTCCTCCTTTTGAATCTTTGCCTTCTTGACTATTTTGCTAGCTTCTCCTCCAATCTGCGCAAATGGCAATGATGGTTGGAGGGCTCAGGCTTCGGTACCCGTAGGGGGTCGACTACGGGACTTTTACCCAGCCTGGGCCAAGATTACGTCGGACCAATGGGTATTGGAGGTCGTTCGGGAAGGTTATGCCCTAGAATTGCGGCGTCCAGTAAGAGAACTGTTTGTGTGCTCTCCGTGCAAGGCGCCAGTCAAGTGCGCCCCGGTGTTGGAGACGGTAGAGAAGCTGGTCGAGCTCCAAGCGGTGGTGCGAGTGCCTCCACACCAATGCGGTTTCGGTTGGTACTCCATTTATTTTGTGGTCCCGAAGAAAGAAGGGACTTTTCGTCCAATCCTAGACCTTAAAGGCGTAAATCGTTGCCTTCGGGTGTCTCACTTTCGCATGGAGACTCTGCGGTCGGTCATTGTGGCAGTAAGGAAAGGGGAGTTTCTTACGTCCCTAGATCTGTCAGAAGCCTGCTTACATATTCTAATCCGAGCGGAGCATCAGAAGTTTCTCAGGTTTGCGGTGCCTCTAGGACATTTTCAATTCCGAGCCTTACCATTCGGTCTGGCTATGGCGCCGCAGACATTCACGAAGGTAATGGTGGTAGTAGCGGCGGCGTTGATTTTCTTACTGCTCTGGTACATACTCCAAGGTTCGGGACTAGACTGGAGGGACGTTAAGGAAGGGTAAATTGGACTTACTTGCTAATTGTTGTTCCTTAAGGAACTCCAGTCTAGTCCCGTATCCCGCCCTAGTTGGCTATCTGAACTGTACTACCTGAAGAAGAGCGCTGATGACAGGTGAGGAGACAGGTATTAACACATATGCTATCTTTACTCTTTCATCTGTTTTCATGCAACGGTTGAGAATATACCTCGGTGCCAGCGATAGAAGCTGTTAAAGGTTCCGGGAGGGGATCTAGTAGGGGCGATTGGGGTTCCCTTATGCGAGCTTAGATTTGTTGGTTACAGTTCTGGTTCATAGTTGTTACTTACTTGTTGCTCCGGTGAGTCTGCTTTGTCAGTAGGTTACTGATGAGAGGAGGCGGATCCGGGCAGGACATACTGGTGTCATCAGAAAAGAGATGACGTTTCTCAGTCTCCAAGCTGCTGGAGGAGGAGCACAACTCCAAGGTTTGGGACTAGACTGGAGTTCCTTAAGGAACAACAATTAGCAGGTAAGTCTAATTTACCCTTCCTCTTTTATCTCTGCTTTGTCATTAGGATACTGGGGGCTGGGAGGGGCTTCCGGCTACCCAAGTATGTTGAGCTCAGAAATAAAACATTCTCAGTCTGCAAGCTGCTGGACAGGCATAACTGCCCATCCTTGTTGGAACTGGACTGCAGATACTCAAGGAAAGTCAGTTAGCAGCTAAGGCCTAATTCCACCTTTAATCTCTTCAGTTTGGTGAGAAAAAGTCCATTTAAAAGAACAGGAAGGCGTCTCTAGCTGATTTGCCCCTCCTTTGAGGAATTGCTGCGATGTGCTCTGATTTTATTGACTAAGGCAAGTCCCTAAGTTTGTTTGTCCTTACTTTTGGGTATGGATTTTAGATCTGGTTACCAGAAATTTACAAAATATAGTCACACACTTGGTCTCCTTAATAATTGTAATCTTATTGTGCCATTCTTTTGAGGCAGATTTCACAGTATCATACAGAGTAGCCTCTGCTATTTTTTACATTCATACTCATATGAGTTTTCAAATTGTTTATGGCTTACAGTTAAGAATTTGTCTGTTAAAACATTACAATCAGGGCTTTTATATGAAAAAGTTTCCCTCTTTGGTCCTCCCCCCATAGCCTCAGTTGAAACCTTTACTTCCCTATTTGTTGTTTCTTACCGATACAGTTGTATTTTCACATTTCTACACACAGTATGGCTTTGTAAGTAATTTTTATATTCTGTTCAGGATTTTCACTATAATTTCATCGTTCTCATAGCTCTCTTTTCCCTATGGGTGTATATTTTGTTTATGGAAGGCACATGTATTGCTCATAACAGTAATTCATATGGTCTGTGTATGTTTTTACATTCAACCTTACTTTTATTTCCTCTCAAAACGAGCGCTTATCAGTGATTGCTTTTATGTTGCTTATTTATATGCCTTATTTATTTATGTAGTTCCACATGTTTTTTTTATGTGATTTTATTTGTTTATATTTTGAGGTTTATGACCCCTGAAAAAGATGTTGCCGAAACACGCAGGAGTTCCTTCAATAAAGCAGCTGTGACCACTTACATACACTTTGCTATTTGTGTTTTGTTTCTAGATTCCTGCGAGTTTGCTTGTCGTTTGTGGCAACTTAAGTCAGGCCTTGACAGATTTTCCTGGAATCTAGGAGCCAGCTACTGAAAACTAAGTCGCAGTGCACACCCTTGCTCCCATCCCCCCCAAAAGGCATATCGCGGCTACTTTTTTAGGATTTAGGGCCTGATTTACTAAGACTGTTTTTCCATGTTCTATGGGAAAAAGCTTAATAAATCAGGCTCTTAATGGACCACTGCACAATGCTAACAGAAGGCAGTGTCTCCATGCCTACTCCTACTCCCACCCCCACTGACCCATTAAGCTACACTTGTGTGTGCGGTGCGGAGATAGAGCTACACAGAACTTACCACCTTCCTCAGTATCCAGAGTTTGCTATGTGGAACTCAAATGGCAGCATGTTTTATTTGGCACCATTCTTGTGGCACTCTCTCTCCCCTCCCTACTTAAGATTGAGAGCTTTTATAATAAATTGAAAATGAGTTTAAAAACCTCTTCTTTGCCCAGGCTTTCGGTGAAGCAAGGTGGCAGAAAATTAATTCTCTTTCTGGTGTACCTTTCATTGTCTTTGGCAAATGTTTGTGTTAGCTTTTGTTTTTGTTTGGGGTTTTTTTTTTCATCTGTTTTGTTCTTATTGTTTTCTGGTTTAATTTTTTTAAAATTGTAAACCACTCTGATATTTAATTGTGAAGGGCGATGTGTAAAATGCTGAAATAAACTAAATTGAGACATTGAACAAGTTCATCATGGTTTGTTGCTGCATCAAGGATGTTATCTTCACCTGAAGGGTTTACATTATTACTAACCAACATCCTTAGCCCTGGTGCATAAGCTACGCATAGACACTTTTTTATCCTGGGTGATGTATGATCAGTATGTATCTTCCTTTTTCCTTCCCACTATTCTTTCATAGTGTCACCTTATTGAGATTTGGAATAGATTTTATTCAGTGGGGTCACCATGTGAAGGTACTCGGAGGGAAAAAGCATTCCCTCCCCCTCAGAGAGATGCAGCAATTTGCCAGTTTTCTGTTGAATTTTTTAATGTGTTCTCCTCTTTTTGTACCAGCTAGAACTGCTTCTCTCATAGAAATGCATTGGGCCATTTTTTGGGGGACGTTATTTCTCTAGAATCCCTAGTCCATTCTGGCCTATGTGGAGGGGAGTGGAGGAGTAGCCTAATTGGCTAGAGCAACAGGCTGAGAAACGGGGAATCCAGGTTCCAAATCCCATTGATGCTGCTTGCAGCCTTGGCCAAATCACTTAATCCTCCATTGCCTCAGGTACTGAAATTGTAAGCCTTCAGTGGACAGGAAAATACCTACTGTACTTGATTGTAACTCACTGTGAGCTACTGCTGAAAATGCGGAAATCTAAATAATTTTACCTGCTTGCTTCCATGCTGAATTTGGTCTGGTTCTGTTGATTTTTCAGCTATGTTTCTTAGATCAACATGCAGACCTTCTTTACCCCTTATGTATAATTTCTTTCCAACATCCATAGGCGTGGAAAGAGTAAACATGTTCCATGCTGATAAAGGGCAGATTGATTGGTGTGCTGTTGCCTTGAGCAGTCACAGAAAACCTTTCCTCTTCTGTTGTGGAATCAGGACCATACCTAGGCTGGTGCGAGCGGTGCAGCTGCACAGGGTACAAAAAAAGTAGGGGCGCATTTGAGCCCAGACTGGAAGTTAAAGATTTTTTCATGGCATCCCTCTCACTATTGCATCTCCCACCCTCCCAAGCTGTCACCTCTGCCACCATCCCAAGCTGTCACCTCTGCCACCATCCCCATCGTCATTCTTCAGTCACTGCCGCCAACCCCATTGCTATTCTCCTGCTTCTGCCACCACAGTACCCCCCCCCCCACTAGCTGCTGCCATCATTCCCCCATAGTGGTGGCAGATAATTATCTAAAGGTGCATGCATGGGGATCTTCTATCCCTGCATGCCGATGCTGGCTCTGTTGGTTCCGCCCCTCTGAAATAGGAAGTGCAAGTCAGAAGGTCAGGACCAGCAGAGTTATTGGCATGCACAGTGCACATGGAGAAAATGTCTCACTGTCGGCACCGTTCTAACCACTGCTGCAGCCCATCGGTAAAAGGAAGAGGCAGCAAAGAAGGAAGATGCAGGAGCTACATGATCGGTGGGGGGGGGGGTTGGTGAAGAAAGGCTATGGATGATGGCTTTAGATGTAGAGGTTTGGTAGCAGGGAATATGCGACTCAGACATGGGAAAAGGAAGGCGCAGTGGGAGAGGAAAGGGGGTATGGTGGCTTGATGGAGTAAGCACTGGAGGGAAGTTGGATAGCAGGTGATATATTGGCTTTGGACTGGGGAAAGAAAGGATAGGGGCCCAAAAAGGGATTCTGCTTCTGGGAGGAAGGGATAGGGTAAAAGGAGTGATGCTGGACATGGCGGGTGAATAAAGTGACAAATGAGATGCTTGACATGGGGAACAAAAAGACAAGAGAAATGCTAGGTATGGGAGGGGGAGGGATGGGAGTGGTACAGAGAAGGGAAATGCTGGACACAAGGGGTGTAGGAAGATGAAGGAGAGATATTGGACATTGGGGGAATAGGAAGACAAAGAGGAAATGCTTGGTCCAGAGGAAGCAGGGCGTCAGAGGAGTGGGATGGTGTTGAAGGAAGACAGAAAGAGAGATGCTGGACAGGGGTAGGAGGGAGGAGAGAGAGGATATGCTGAATATGGGGTAGAGAAGGGAAATAGTGAGAGACTGGGGAATGAGGGGGCCAGGGTGAGAGCGAGAGATGGAAAGCTATAGGTAGATGCAATAAAAAGTTGGAGATTGAAGATTGTATAGTAAGAAAGAGAGAATGAAACTGAATGGATAGAGGCAGAAAATCAAGTAGAAGAAAACTGAAAGGAAAAGATCACAGTCAGGTAGATATAGAGAGGAAGTGAAGAAGACAGGAGAAGTGCAATAAATGACAAATGGACAGGAGACTGCTAAAAGAATTGATAAGACAAAAGAAAGCAGAAACCAGCCTCTGGACCTAACACAATTAGAAAAAGAAAACATCCAGACAACAAAGGTAGAAAATAAGAATTTTATTTTTAATATGATTGGAATAAGCCAGTTTTTGAAATTTACATCTGCTGTTTTTGGGCCAGGTTTACTAAACATTGGTGTGCACTGTCTGCTGCAGAACCCATATTCCTGTTGGTACGGTGGCAGATAGTGTGTCCTAATGTTTAATAAACATGGTCCTTTATATTTTGCATAGTATGGGGGAAATACATCAGTGTTTCTATTTCTCAGGTGTTACCTTATATGTGGAGTCGGGATCTACATATTTTCTATTTTTAGTTTGTGGTTCCTTATGGTGTACTTGGTGAGAATCTACTGTAAGTGTATGGTTGAAGCCAGGTTTTCTGTTAGTAAGGAGTGTCTATATAGAGGTCTGTAATCTGGTTTGTTCTACTGTAAATGTATGGATTTTCTAGGGCCCACAGCAATATTTATGATGCTGTCCTTTTTTGGTAGGCTGCTGCTTGTGTGAATTTTGGAAGTTAATGCTGTTATGGAATGGTAGATTTGTGGCAATTTCTCCAATTATGTTAGTTTTGAGCATACCATGACAGCCATGAACCTCACTTCTAAGCCAGGATATGTGGAGCATGATCTCATTCTTTCTAATATTCTGCTAATGTTTGGCATAGTACTTGCATTGTGTCATAGAGCCTCCTTCTGGAGTTCGTAAGATGTAACATGTACTGCTTGGAAGTTCTTAATCAAGCCTGTGGTACTCAGTACATTGGGAAATATTTCTGTATCCTTCTGCCACATTTTCTTGGTCTCTGACTGTATTTCTTGGTACTTCAGGATCTTCTGCCTCTCCATTCGATTCACAGAATAATCCCCTCAATGCCATTCTGGTGTTTTTTTTCCTTTACCACTATGTTGGATTTCTGCGATTTCATTATCCATCGGAATGGGAATGTCCCAGGTGGTGATAACCTCTTCATTCTATGTAATTCTCTTAGGGACATGATCCCAGGGCTTTTCACGCACAGTGATGTTGTAATGTTTACAGAGTTTCCAATGTATGAGGTGTGCTATTTTGTTGTGCCTTTTGGTATAGAAATTTTCTGCCATCAGAACTTCGTAGCCAGCTATGAATCTACATATGTCTGTTTTGCCAGTTTTTTCAATGCTTGCTGTTAATTAAAAACCTTGTCAGACCATAGAATCAAGAATCTAGCCCAGATATAGCTAGTTCAATAAAGGTTCATTATACTCATAGAAAACTTTCTTTAAAAATTCTAACTTAAAAGTTTAATTCATTCCCAAAAACTGCTCACTCTTTAAAAAGCTGCATTACGTTGCAAACATGAGCCAAAACCAAGTGTCAACTGTCATGTTTCAGACTATTCGCGAATTAGCACAGTTCTGCTACAGGGAATACCCCATTCAGAAAACATTTCTTCAATATAAATATTGATTTCCCAAAGCAGCCAGCTCATGTCATGGGGGAGGGTACCAGGTTCACAAGTCGCACAGGGCACAGTTATAGTTTGCTACGGTCCTGTGTAGGATGCTGTTTTTCTTGTCTGCCTCTCATCTCTTCTCCCCCCCCCCACCAATCATTTGGGAGGAT
Source organism: Ichthyophis bannanicus (assembly GCA_033557465.1). NCBI lineage: Eukaryota > Metazoa > Chordata > Amphibia > Gymnophiona > Ichthyophiidae > Ichthyophis > Ichthyophis bannanicus. The sequence goes on along the minus strand of CM066032.1, from coordinate 673,325,060 downwards.
TGGAGGACAAGGATTAAGAAACCACTGAGGGCACCGATGTACTTCTTGTTCTCGTTTGTGCATTATGTTGTCTGACTTGATTTCACTTTTTGGCTGTTGAAAGTTGGCTTTTTCTTTCATAATTTTAGTTACATTTTTCCTTTGTTTCCTTCTCTTCATGAAAGAAACCTTTTTTGCCTGTATATAAAGTGATGGTGATGTAGTCATATGACCTATTAGTGTTTACTCATTTTTGGTCCCTGCTTACCTGAATTTAGATTTTAGATTTTATTTCTCATCGTTTTCAAATCTGGGTTCTAGGCCATTTACGAGCAGGTAAACAAGTTATTTCCTGTCCAAGTGGACTTCAACCACCACTGTCTCAGCTGCAACTTAGATTTTAAGGGACTTGCCCAAGGTAACTAAGAACATCAGTGAGAAATGCAGGATTTGAACCTCGGCTACCCTGGTTTTCAGCCTGCTGCTTTAACCACTAGAGTTGACTAAAATCCATATTGCTCTGCCACCTTAGATTTGTGGCTTGCTTCCATTTACTGAGTGCTCTGTCTGTGGAAGTGAATTTTGCATTAGTTCTTGGCTCTCTCTTTACACACTGGGGTTGATTCTCTTTGTTTCCTGAAACTTTTGCCAAACCAGCTACTTTTGAGTCCTCATTGTGAAAAGTGCTGATCTAGAGACAGTGATTTGTATCATCTGGCAATTTCTCTTTTTCCCTTTGAGTGATCATTTGACTGCCTTCAGTTAGCATGGTGCCAAGTACAAAGCCACCTACTTTCATTTTCCAAACAATATAAATGTTTATCCTTAACGGATTTACATCAGAATTCTTAGTTTACAAAACTCCTTGGACAGCCATTATACATTGTACATGTTCAAATCAAAAACTGGTACATTCCCGGACTCTCATGTACACATTTCATTGCAAGACTTTCCAGAGTCACCTCTGTTTACTTTTCCTCTTTCCCCACTCTCTCCCCATTCATTCCTAACCCTTCCCCCATTCCCCTTATCTCTACCTCTCTATTCACATTCATCCTTCCAACCCCAGCCACCCTTCAATCATCACTCTCCCAATCACACACACCCTCCCCCCCCCCCCCCCCCCCCCCCCCCCCCGGCTACAACATGTTTTCTCTCAGTCATGTCAACATCACTCTGGAAATGGCACCAAATTTGATAATATGTTTTCCTCTCAAGTTTCACACTGTACTTATACAATTGCAGTTCACGGGCAGCTACTTCTCCCATCAGTTGTACTCATTGATGTGGGCTCGGGCTCTCCTTCTCTTTCAGGAACACAGGATCACCTTATATACGAGAAAAAGGACAATATATAGAAATCTTGTCCTTGCTTCTAGGTTACCCAAAAATTCCACTCCCTTAAAATCTTCCAACAGTAGCAACCCATATGTCCACTCAATCTCCACCTCTAATGTCTCTGTTATTGCTCGCAGCGCTCCCCCCCATAGATTCTGTAGCATATCACATTCCATAAAAGAGTAAAATAAGAGTCCCCTTCCAGTGTTTACTCTCACCACTTATGTCACTTTCCCATAGTTTCATGTGGGGGCCCTCCTCTCTCTTGTTAGAAAAGTTCAGTGTATCAATCTATGTTGAGTTTCCTGAAGTACAGTGTTTATTGAATAATGATAGATATTATGTAAGCGGATCTCAAAATCTTCCTTAGTCACCTGTTGTGCTATATCTTGAGATCACACTTGAGTTAGTGTCCTTGACCAGACCCTTTGCTTGGCTTCTTTACAAACCTTATACCACCTGGACAATCTGTGAAGTTTAGGAAACACATTTTAGAAGTTCTTATTTAGTTGCCCCCCTGTATCCCCTGCCAGGTGGTCAATAATGCTTCATTTGCCAGTAGTGAAATTGATGCCCTTTGGGATTGGCCACTTCCTTTGTATATTGCAAAGATGTTTACAGTGCCCCCCCAGCCCCTCCCTGAAAGGTTGCTCCACTGTGTGACACCCCTAATCTGCCCAATTCTGAAAGGCTGTTCGGCCTATTCCAGGAAGGAGTTACGGATTGCCTACTATACATATGTAAGATGAGGTAGTAGCTGGCATCATAAGAACATAAGATATGCCCTACTAGGCCAGACCAAGGTCCTTCAAACCCAGTATCCTGTTTCCGACAGTGGCCAATCTAGGTCACAAGTACCTAGCAGTTTCCCCAGACAACACAGGTTCCACAATGCTTGTATTAGGACAAGCAGTGAATTTCCTGGGTCCCTTTTAATATTGGTTTATTGACCTTTCCTCCAGGAACTTGTCCAAACCTTTTTTTAAAACCCAGTTACACTAACGGCTCTTGCTATGTCCTCCGGTAACGAATTCCAGAGTTTTATTACATGTTGAGTGAAAAAATATTTTCTCTTACTAGTCTTATATGGGTTACACTATAGCTTCTTTGCATGTTCCCTAGTCTTTCTACATATTGATGGCGTAAACAATCTAAGTTTTACACGTTCCACTCCATTCATTAATTTATAGACCTCCTATCATATCTCCCCTCAGCTGTCTCTTTTCCAGGTTGAAGAGCCCTATTTAGCCTCTCCTCATAGGGGTATCCTTGCATCCCCTTTACCATTTTGGTGGATATTCTCTAAACCTTTTCTAATTCCGCTATATCCTTTTTAAGATACGGTGACCAGAATTGCACACAATATTCAAGGTGCGGTCGCACCATGGAATGATAGAGGCTTAATAATATTTTTTGTTTTATTCTTTATGCCTTTCCTTATGATTCCTAGCATTCTATTTACTTTCTTGGCTGCCACTGCACACTGGGCAGAGGGTTTCAACGTGTTATCCACAATGACGTCTGAATCTTTTTCCTGGGTGGTGGTTCCTAATGTTGGAACCTTGCATCATGTAACACTGGTCAACAAATTTTTACAAAAGTCATGTTACTGAAATAAAAATAGTCATTTCTTATCAATTTTTTTATGCTGAACACGAATATGTCAGTGAAATTGCAAAGTTGGCTCTAGCTTTTTTGTAATCTACAAAAATTAATGTTTACATCACGAAATGCATGTCAATAGTAAATATAATAGGCCTTCGGTTAATACCTGTAAAAAACCAAGTCATAGACTACTTAGATTTTTTTGCCTGTCTCTTGTACAGCTGTTCGGGAGCTTCTCTGGGGAGTGTCCAGCAGTAGTCAGCCAGCATTGTAGTGGACCATTTTCCATGGTATCTTTGCTCCATCGTTGCGATATCCTGGTGAAAACGTTCATCCTGTTCATCACTAACCATACCACAGTTGTCAGGAAAGAAATAGAGATGGGAATCAAGGAAATGGATCTTTAGAGACATATTTCAGCCAAGTTTCTGATACTGCATCAGCATGTCGTCTTCTAGTTCCTTGTAGTTTTCTGCCCTAACATTCCCGAGAAAGTTTGTTGACACGAGGCGAAAAGCATTCCATGCTTGTTTCGCATCACCCTGCAGCAAGTTGTTGAACCGGTCATCTTTGAAGAGCTCTCGAATCTGAGGACCCACAAAAACTCCCTCTTTAATCTTTGCTTCGCTGAGTCGAGGGAATTTTTCAAGCAGATATCGGAAAGCTGGCGAAGTGCGGTCTATGGCTTTCACGAAGTTTTTCATCAAACCTAGTTTGATGTGAAGGGGTGGTAGCAGGATTTTGTGAGCCTCAACCAGAGCTGGTTGCTGGATATTCTTCTCTCCAACTGTTACATTTTGTCTGCGATTCCATTCCTTCTGCAAGTAGTGCCAATCCCATGCTCGGCTATCCCACTCACATAAGAAACACATGTATTTTATATATCCCTGCTGCAGTCCCATTAAAAGGGCAACTACCTTCAAGTCACCACAGAGGTGCCTGCAGTACTTGTTATAGTTAATGGAAGTCAGTAGATGCTTTAAGTTATCGTATGTCTCTTTCATGTGGATGGCATTTGCCACTGGAATAGATGGAAGATGGTTTCCATTGTTCAAAAGCACAGCCTTCAGACTCGGTTTCGAAGAGTCTATAAATAGTTTCCAGTCTTGTGGGTCATGAGTGATTTTTAAGGCATTCATGAGGCTTTCAATATCGGAACAGAATACCAGATTACTATTACTTTCCTTTCCGACTGTGTATAGTACACTGCTGACATCAGATGGCTTCAGCAGCCGTCTGGCAGTAGTATTGCATTGCATCAGAAAATGTTGCAATCAACTCTGGATGATGTGTGCATGCTGGTATTATGCAATGTGATGCAATATTGCATCATTCAAGGCTTATTTGGGATGTTGTTGATGTCCTACTGGATAAATTTACATGGTGAAACGTCAAAAATGAACTACATGCAATATCTTCAAAACGAGAGCCAATAAAATTTTTTAATGTTATATTCGTGTTCAGCTCACCAAGATACTACAGATTAGGGCCTTTTAAAGTCAGTAACGATTTCAGTGTTGACCAGTGTGACCATAGGTTGGGTTGTTCTTTCCTAGGTGCATAACCTTTGCACTTGTCCGAATTAAATTTCATCTGCCATTTGAACATCAGTCTTCCAATTTATTACGGTCCTCTTGCAATTTTTCCCAGCCATCTCTTGCGTTTTAACAACTTTGAATAGTTTTGTGTCATCTGTAAATTTGATTACCTCACTTGTTGTTCTCATTTCCAAGTCATTTATGAATGTTAAAAAGCAGCAGACCTAGCACAGATTCCTACTATTCACCTTTCTCCATTGGGAAAATTGGCCATTTAGCCCTACCCTCTGATTTCTATCTTTTAACCAGTTCCTGATCCACAATAGCATACTGCCTCCTATCCCATGACTTTTTAATTTCGCCAAGAGCCTCTCATGAGGGACCTTGTCAAAGGCTTTTTGAAAATCCCATCTAAACTGCGTCACTTTTCCAGGACTTCTTAAAAATGTGTAGCAGCTCTCAACCACCCTCCTCTGGTCTTTCATGAGACTTCAACCCATGCTGAAGATTTACAAACTTTTATAAGGTGTGCACAGCACTTTCAAAAGCCCTTCTGGCACATACGGCACACTACCTATGCATAGTTTGGGCATCCAGCAGAGCATAGCAGCTCCATTATACACCTTTGGGTCTAGTAGCCATAACCTCCCCCCACTTTTTCTTTTGCCATTATCAATTTAACCTGACTGATCCTTGCTACCTTATCCTTCAATATGAACTGCCTGACTTTGAAAGATTTGTTACTGTCCATATTAATGCTGTTCCAGCATACCATAGCCTTTTAAATGGACAGCTAATTTCTATGGTAATTACAAACAAATGTTTCTTTCTTTCATTTGGATAGAGGGGTCTGAAAGACCCATCCTTTTTCTGCAAACTAGTCAGATTATCTCCTCTCTTTCCTAGAGCCTTATTCTGCTCCAAGGACAAGGAGCTTCCAACTTTGGCCTACAGAAGCTTTTGCTTCTCCTCCAAAGTCCAACCTCATTAAACTCCCCCAGTTTTTCTTCTGGGATTAGTTCTAGCCATTAAGGCTTCTGACCTCTGCCTGTAAAAAATTATGTTCCTCTACTTCACAGTGAGATAAATTCTTTGAGGATAATGTACTGGCTCTGGGCACCAGATCATTACCCTCAACAAATACTTTCGCAATACTTTGAGTAAGGTCCACATTAGAAAATTGGAATTCAATATTTGCTAACAATTATGGTCTATACAAGGACTCCCCTCTAGACCCCTTGTTTACTCAAGCTGTTCCACAGCACACCCTTTTTTATTCAACTCCTACCCTCCATCCCTTGGATGCCTGAGGTTCTGGAAAATAGCATGGCCCATCCATTAGATTTGCAACATGCTGGGACCTCCTCCAGGCATCTTTAGCTTGGAAGTCCCCATATGTGAAGACTCAGTCCTGCTTGTTCCTGGAGATAGCACAGTTACTTACCTGTAACAGGTGATCTCTGGGAACAGCAGGAATAAGTCTTCACAACCCATCCACCTCCCCTAGGAGTTGTTCTCTCTCTAATTTGTCTACTTCCCTCCTTCGGACTCAGCTACAAACCCAACTGATGAGAGGGAAGTGAATGGGCTGGAAGGCAGTGTGCATGCGTGTGGGATGCTCCCAAAAGCTTTCTTTTTGGACGCTGGGGAGCGTTCCCGCGCAGGGTCCGTCGGTACCGACGTACCCCATATGTGAAGACTTATTCCTGCTGTTCCCAGAGATCACCTGTTACAGGTAAGTAACTGTGCTTTATTGCAGAGGTACTAGTCTGTTGCAGAAGCTGCAGCTGACTTCTTTCTTAGTAGGCTTTCTGTGGTAGAGGTTGATATTACTATCTACCTCCTGAGCTTTAACTACAGATTCCTGTGTAAACACACAAAGAGATGCCCCAGTACTAGAGAGCTTAGAGTCAATTTTAGTGATGGCAGTCCACAAGTCCTTTAAGGTAATGTCCTGTGACGGCTCTTCCGGGATAGAAATAGCCTCTGGTAGTACTACTGGCTTTGGTAACAAACAAGGTAGAAAAGGAGGCAAGAACTGCCCTGGTGAGCCATCTGATAATCCTGTGGAGGATAACTGAGGATAAGGTAATGGTGGGGGTTCCGGTCTGCTGAACTGAAAGACGCCCCTTTGGACGAGAGACCTTGACCAGTGTATACTACAAAATGTTTATCCAGCGGACCCACGGTCTTCGCTATCTTGACCATGGATATACCTTTAGATACCGGCTTGGCTTTGTTTATCCATTTCAAAATAACAACATAAGAAACATTTAGTCAACAAAGTACCTGAAAAAGGAACCCGATTTTTCCTCACAACCACTCACTGCTAGTACACTGAAGGGGCACCAAAGGGGCGTGTTCTGCCCCTTTGGACACGCTCCTTCAGGCCACGGCCCAGAGGGTCTCTAGGATAGTTGATATAGGACTGAAGGACTTTGGCACGCTGATGTCTAAGGAGGAGCAGAGTTACCGACATACTGCCTGCACAGACAGTCTCCCACTGGCATTTCCCCCCAAATGCTAAGGCACAGACAGCAGGTACAGCCAGATGGAAAAGTTCTTTCTCTCTCTCTCCTTGTGTTTTTTTTTTTTTTGGCTACATGGAGCATTGCAGACATGCCTGGTGCCCAATTTGCTTTGTGTGGCTCTCACCAGGTCAGTTCTGCAGTAGGCTCTTTAAGCCCCCTGTGTGATGGGGATATCGAGGGCCCACTTCTGAGGCCTCCTCCAGGTCCTTGGTGCCTTCCCCTTCCATGGGGCAGGTGGTCTTTTTAGGGATTGGCTGGGTGCAGGAGATCAGGGTAGAGGAAGCCTCCAAATCTGACCAGCAGACCTTCATGGGCCCCTGGGACCTTCCAGGATTCCTTTTCTTCTGGCTTCAAGCTGAAGCTATTGAAACAGCTCACGGGCTCTTTTCAGTTAGTTAGTTTTTTTTTTTTTTTTTAAACTTCTTAGCACCTCCTTTCCAGGGGTCCAAGTTCTGACACTTTCCTATGAGGGGTCATATACCTTCGGATGGCTCTGCCATAACTGTAGGGAAGGGGGTAAGTATCCCTTCGCTCCACTCACACATTCCTCTAGGAGCCCTGCTTTCTCCAGGAACAAGTAAGAAATCAGCCCTCACATATGGGTGACGTCTGCACCGACAGAGCCCTTTATTTTTATTTATTTAACAGTTTTTTTTTATACCGCTTTATCATTTCAATCAATCATTTCAATCAATTGTAACTTAAACTTGGTAAACGTACATTAAACAGGGACATTGATAACTTGGATTTTTCTGAGCAATGGAGGGTTAAGTGACTTGCCCAAGGCCACAAGGAGTGCTAGTAGGAATTGAACCCTGGTCTCTTGGTTCCCAAGCCAGAGCTCTAACCACTAGGCTACTCCTCCACTCCATCTTTCAAAGAAAGCCTTTGGGAGATGCCACCATGCATGCGTAGTCCCCTTCCTGCCCAAGGGTGCCAACTTATTCAGTCTCCTTTTCTCCACGGAGCCCAAAAGACGTCCGTCTTAATTCCCTGGAAAAAGTTTATTAAATTGTGCATTAAACTGTTTTTTCTTTCTCCGGTTGCACTGGTCCCTTTTCCACCTCTGAGCTTGCTTGCCCCAGCATCGAGTCTTGGATCCGTTCTAGGATTTTTTCCCCCAGCGCAGTTTGTGCCTTTTTCTATCTGCTGGCCGTGCTGAGGGTCTTTGACCTTGCCAGGGTGCTTTTTCCCCCGATGGCCAGCGGGTTCAAAAAGTGTGATCGGTGCACAAAAAAAGTCTCTCACCGATACTCACGATTGTTGCCTCCGGTGTCTTTGGTCTGACCATGACCTGGAGGTTTGCGCCCTGTGTAAAAAGATGTCTGCAAAGGCCATCCAGCATTGTCAGCAGAAGCAAGACGACATTTTCCACAGGTCTGCCTCTGCCTACAGGGGATCGTAGTCTAAGGCCCCGCATGGGTTCTCAGAGTCGCATAAAGCCCTCACGGTGCCCGACCGGGTCCGCTGACACTCTGACAAGTGTTTCCCAGGACGGGAATGCAAAAAGAAGAAATCTTCGAGGACCTCATCTGGGGACTCAGACCTGCCGGACAAGCCTTGCGCCAGGTCCCACAGCTCACAGAGACAACCCAAGGAATCGGAGTGGCCAGCGAAGGTTCCCCAAACAGATGCGGAAGCCTCCAGTGTCTGGTCCCGGACCCCCGAGGCCTGTCTAATTGAGGACTCCCTTTCCTCACCGACTTCGCACCCAGTGTCCACGTCGAAGACTGCAACTCCTGAGTGGGAAGCCAGGATTATGGTGCTGGATTGCAGTGTTACTGCCTTCTTCACCTCGCAGCAGTCATTGACGCCTGGCCCCGCCGGTGTTTTGCTGAGACCACAGGGACCTTGTTCTCGCGGACTCCCCAGGCTGCCAAGCCAATCCTCATGAGCCCAGAGCCTCGAGTTGATCCTTGGCAAGGGTCTTGATCTTGCTCCCATTCCTCGTGAGTGAGATCCTCCTAGTGAGTGCTTTTGGCTCCGGCCAAGCAGCCACTGTAGGTCATCGGGGCCTTGACCTGGATCCTGCACCCCAGGCACCATCACTTGTTGAGTCCTCGACTGACTACTGTGATTGGGGATGCCTCGTCCTCGGACTTCCAGAGACACGGAAGCACCATGACCTCCTGTTGGACCCATCTCCCTTGGCGTCGCAGTGTTGGTCCCCGCTCGAGGACACATCGTTCCTTGAGTTTGTTCGAGACATGGCGAAAGCCTTGCCTCCCACCACAGAGTCAGAGGAGGACCCTCACATGGAGGAACTCGAAATTCTCCAATACAAGGCCCCACCCAAGGAGGCCCTGACGGTACCTGTCCCTGCCATCCTCGGGTGGTTCCTCCTCCGTATGTGGGAGACACCGGCATCGGTACCCATAGTTAGCCAACGCCTTAACACTATGTACGAGGTCCAGCGGGGCCCCAGCTTCCGGAGGTCACAACTCCCACACACCTCCCATGGTGGTGGAGTCGACCATGCGCCAGCAAAAGAGCCTGAAGACAGGGAGTCTCGCACCCTTGATGCTCTCAGCCGCAAATGGAGTGGAGGAGTAGCCTAAAGGTTAGAGCAGTATCTTGGGAACCAAGAGACCAGGGTTTGATTCCCACTAGCACTTCTTGTGGCCTTGGGCAAGTCACTTAACCCTCCATTGCCTCAGAAGAATCCAAGTTATCAGTGGCCCTGTTTAATATACACTAGCAAATTTAAGTTACAATGTAAACCACTTTAACTAAAAATGATAAAACGGTATAAAAAAAAATCTGTTAACATGCTACCAGGGCTTGATGCTGGGTTGCCGAATCCAAGACTACCAGCTGTATATCAGCATGTATCTCCGGGACCTAGCAAAAGTAACTCAGGAGTTTCTCAGTGGGCCTTGGAGGGAATCATTTCCAGCAGTTCCAAACCCTCACGAAGTGCATCGGGGAGTGCTCGAAGTACATGTCTCGGTCTGCCTGCGATGGCTTAGAGTCAAATGTGAGGGTAGTCACTGCGGGTATCGGCGCTTGACACCAAGCCTGGCTCCAGGCATCTGACCTCGAGCAGTGGGTCCAGGAGAAGCTCCTTAACGTCCCCTGACTATTTGATTAACCAATGGAGGAAAAGGCAGCAGGGATCGAGACAGAGTTCCTCACAAGGATTCTGCTGTCCAGGAAGACCTCCACCCTTCCTAGGAAGAAATCATCGGGGAAGAGGCCTCCTTTTCAGAGAAAGGGCCAGCCTTACCAAGGCTACACCCAATACCGGGCCCCCCAGACCCCACAACAGGGTAACCAGGGCAAGGGAGTGGGCCAAGGCTCTTGCAAGCCTAAGGGCTCCAAGCCCCAGACTCTGGCTCCTGCCCAGCCGGGGACGGGGTTTTGACTCCCTGAGCATAGCCTTTCCACCCTTGAGGGGGAGCAGCTGCCAACCGGGGGGTGGTTTGCCATCACCACCGACTCCTGAGCACTCCAGGTAGTCATGGAAGGCTATCTCCTTCACCTAGACCAGACGCCTCCCTCATTTTTCCCAGGAGAGCCCCCTCGGACTCCTCTGCACCAGGTCCTGCTAATGCAGGAACTCGTAGGCCTCCTCATGGACAGAACCGTGGAACCAGTACCCCACCACCTCAGGGGCATGGGGTTTTTTCTCCTGATACTTTCTGGCCCCAAGAGAACAGGGGCCCAAGGCCTATTTATTCATTTATTTATCCATCCATCCAATTTTATACCACCTTTTCCTTCGATCAAAGTGATTTACATTGGTAGGTTAGATATAATTTAGGAAGGGGGAAGAGGGGGATAAAAGGGGGCTGGTTGACAGTAGTTGGCTATGGGCTATCCTGGAAAGGTTCCTGGTGCGGGAGAAGTTAAAGACGTTCTCTATTGGAACATTGCTGCCCTATCTCCAGCAGGGAGATTAGCTATGCTCCTTGGACCTTAAGTATGCTTACACCCACATCCTCATTCATCCCAGCCACAGGCAGTACTTAAGGTCATGGTTGGGGGCACCCACTATCAGTACAGAGTTGATATGGAAGGACAGACTAGGTAGGCCATGTAGTCTTTTTCTGTCATTTTTCTATGTTTCTACTGCCCTTCGGTCTAGCCTCTGCACCAAGTCTTCACCAAATGCTTGACAGTGGTGGTTGCCTACCTCCGCTTCCAAAGGGCCTTGTCTTCCCATACCTGGATGATTGGCTTGTAAGGGAAGACACGGCCACCGAGGTGCAGTAGGCCACGGCCCACACCATCCGTGTCCTACAGTATTTGGGGTTAGTGATAAACCACCCCAAGTCCCACCTCACTCCAACACAGGGCTTGGAGTTCATAGGGGCTCGACTGAACACTCTTCAGGTCAAGGCCTTTCTCCATTGGACAGGGCAGGTCGCCTCATGGCTCTAACCACTGAGGTGTAACACCGCCACACAGTGTCTGCGTGGTCCATGCTCCGCTTGCCAGGCCGCAAGGCATCCACAGTCCATGTGGTTCCCAATGCCCACCTTCACATGTGGGCAGCCAGGTGGTGCCTCCACTCCCAGTGGACACAAACTACAGGCAGGCTCCGGGACAAAGTCTTAGTGTCCCGCAAGCTAGCGGAGTCACTCGACTGGTGGCAGGCCACACAACATCTGCAGGAGGACATGCCCTTTCAGTCCCCAAATCCCCAGAAGGACATGCCCTTTCAGTCCCCAAATCCCCAGAAGGTCCTTACTATCGATGCCTCCTTACTGGGCTGAGGTGCCCATTGTGGTGAACTCCACATGCAGGGCAACTGGCCCTTGGTGGAGAGCCAGCAGCAGATCAACCTGCTGGAGCTCAGGGCCATTTTTCTGGTGATCAGGGCCTTTCACCACTGCCTGCAGCACCAGTCGGTGCTGGTCCAAACAGACAACCAGGTCGCGATGTTCTACCTGAACAAACAAGGGGGCACAAGGTCTTACTGCCTCTGTCAGGAGGCAGTAACACTCTGCTCATAAGCGATCAGTCAGGGAATGCTCCTCAAGGCAGTATACCTTCTGGGCCAGGACATTACCCTAGCGGACTGACTAAGTAGAGTCTTCCAGCAGCATGAATGGTGACTGGACCCCTGGGTGGCACAGCGGCTCTTCCGACTCTGTGGCACCCCAAGTCTGGACCTCTTCGCCAGCTGGCCGATGCTGAGCTGCCCCACTTTTGCTGTTGCCAACTAGACCTGTCCCAGGTAGCGGCAGACGCCTTCCTCATCTCGAGGTCAGAGTGCCTCCTGTACATGTTCTCTCCTATGCCACTAATCGCCCGGACCCTCTTCAGGGTCCTGCGGGACAAGGCTTCCATGATCCTAGTGGCCCCACGGTGGCCCAGGCAGCCTTGGTTCCTCTTGTTGCTCTGCCTCTCAATAGAGCTCCCGGTCCCTCTGGGGAACGCCCTGGGGCTACTCACCCAGAAGGAGGGCTTCCTTCTCCACCCCAACCTGGGATCCTTGACATTAACAGCATGGCTACTGAATGGGTAACTTTGCACCCTTCAACCTCCCAAGAGAGGTGGAGGGAAGTCCTTCTGTCCTCTCGTAAGAACTTCACGAGACGGGCCTATGCCTTCAAGTGGCGCAGATTCTCAATGTGGTGCGCAGAGCAGCGGGTTGACCTGTTCTCTTGCCAGGTGCACATGGTGCTGCAGTACTTGCTTCACCTCTTGGCAAACTGGACTCAAGTCAACTCCATCAGGGTGCACCTGAGGGTGCTCTTGGCATGTCATCATTCTATGGAGAGTAAGCCCCTCTCTGCTTAGACCTTCATTAGTCAGTTTATGCGGGGCCTTCTGTTCTCTAAGCCTACCATCCACCCACCCCCGGCAGAATGGGACCTCAACGTGGTCTTGAAGCAGCTCACCAAACCATCATTTGAGCCTCTGACTACCTGCCATCTGTGTTACCTCTCATGGAAGGTCATCTTCCTGGTGGCGCTCAACTCTGCACGCAGCGTCAACAAATTTCAGGCCTTGGTGGCCGTACCACTCTCATCAGGATCTACAAGAACAGAGTTGTGCTTTGCACTCACCCTAAATTCCTTCCGAAGGTGGTATCTGCGTTCTACCTCAATCAGGAGGTGGTGCTCTGCACCTTCTTTCCATGGCCCCATGCCGACAGGGTCGGCAGCCATTCTCCATACTCTGGATTGTAAGACGGCCCTGACCTTCCTCTACCTGCAAGGTACTCTGGGCCACCGCATAACCTCACAGCTTTTCGTTTCATATGACCCCAGTTACGTGGGGGAGGTTGTTACCCAGGTGGACAGGGTCCACTTGTTGGCGGACTGTATTGCCTTCACCATGATCAGAGTGGGCTTTTGTTGGAGTGCCGGGTCACAGCACACAACATCAGGGCTATGGCGACCTTTGTTGCAATCTTGTGCTCTGTTCCTATAGCAGTGCTGCCACCTGGTCCTCTGTCCACACCTTTGCAGCTCACTACTGCTTGGAGAGGGAGTCCCGATGGGACAGCGCCTTTGGCCAGGCCGTACTCCATAATCTGTTTGGGGTCTAGCCAACTCCTACCCTTCGACCCTTCTGTGTTCAGGCTACTGGAGTGATGGTTCTCCCTGGACTTTGGGATCTTTAGAGTCTCTCCTCAAACTCGCTTGTGGCGGCTCACGGCTGGGCCATATTTTACAGGTTCCCGGTAGCCTGTAGCTAGGGAGTCCCATATGTGAGGACTGACTTCCTGCTTGTTCTGGGAAAAAGCGTAGTTACTCACCTGTAACAGGTGTTCTTCAGGAACAGCAGAAATCAGTCCTCACAACCTTCCCTCCTCTCTGTGGAGTTGCTGTAATTTTTGCCATCCTCTGTCGGCTCTAGCTATGTCATCTGACTGAGTAACATGGCACACTTGGGTGGGAAGAGGACCACGCATGTGTGGTGGCATCTCCCAAAGGCTTTCTTTGAAAGCTGGGGAGATGCTTCCACAAGGGCTCCATTGGCGCCGATGTCACCCATATGTGAGGAGTAATTCCTGCTGTCCCTGGAGAACACCTGTTGCAGATGAGTAACTGCACTATCTCCAGGAACAAGCAGGAATGCAGTTCCTGGAATACAGAGCAGACAGAGCTTAAAGAATCCAAATTACCCCTGCCTACCAATAACCACATTAATATGAATAAACTACGGTCTCTAAAATGCTTCTATGCAAATGTGAGAAGTCTAAAAAATAAGTTGGGAGAGTTAGAATATATAGCAATAAATGAGAGGTTAGATATGATTGGTATCTCAGAGACATAGTGGAAGGAGGACAACCAGTGGGACACTGTGATACCTGGGTACAAACTATATCATAATGATAGAGCTGATCAAATTCGTGGAGGAGTTGCACTCTGTTAGAGAGGGCATTGAGTCACAAAGGATTAAAGTTTTACAGGAAACAAAGTTCACTGTAGAATCTCTATGGATTGAAATTCCATGTGAAAAGGGGGAGATGATGACAGTGGAGGTGTACTATTGACCGCCTGGCCAGAATGAACAAACGGATGATGAAATGCTCAAAGAAATCAAGGAAGCTAACAAAAATTCCAGCACAGTAATAATAATGGGTGATTTCAAATCTCCAGGAACAAGCAGGAATGAGTCTTCACATATGGGTATCGTCGGTACCGACGGAGCCTGCGCAGGAACGCTCCTCAGCGTCCAGTAAGAAAGCTTTTGGGAGCATCCCACAGCGCCTGCGTGCTGCCTTCCCGCCTTTCCTAACCGCCTCTCTCCAGTTCTTCTTTTCCGCGGAGCCAGTAGGTCGTGTTCCTGTCACCGCTGAAGAAGTTCTTTATTTTTCTTTATTTCTTTGGTCGCGCGTCTGCCTTCTTCGACGTCGGACCGGTACCGCCGGTCTTTTCCTCTTTCTTTTAAAAAAAAACAACAACCCCCCCCCCCCAAAAAAAAAACCTACCGTTTCCCACTTCTGTGCAATTTTTTCTTTTGGGCCTTGGGCCTAGAAGATTTTTCCTCATGGAAAAGCCCGCTTCCGGGTTTAAAAAGTGCACGAAGTGCAGCGGTACTCTTTCTATCACCGACACCCATGACTGGTGTCTAAAATGTTTGGGTCCTGACCACTCCATCACCGATTGTGAGTCCTGTTCCATGATGTCTAAAAGAGGTCGACAGAATTGAGCGGCAAAGCTCAGTACCCTGTTTCCCTCTGCTGCAGCTTCGGTGTCATCGATATCTTCCAGGACTTCGTCTTCCTCGCATGGATCTCAGGTAACCAAAAATAAGTCCAGCCGGTCCTCGAAGGGTAGATCTCCCTCTAAGTATCGAGATGCCTCCGGGCTTGCCCTCGAGGATCCTGCACCAGCAAAATTACCCCGGCGGGAGGCTCCGGCTTCCAAAGCTTCATCTATGGGGTCACAGGTTGACATCGATGGCGTGGCCTCGACCGATCACCTGTTGCCATGTTCTGGGGTACCGGTGGTCTCCACTGGTACCGACATCCAGACATTGGTTGCGTCGATGGATCAGAATATTCTGACCATGCAGCGTGCCATCACGGCATTCATACAAGTTGTGACGCCTCCGGTACCGCAACAAACTCCGTTGGCGGTACCGGTTCCGGCACCAGCACCGATATCGGTTCCGGTGCCGGTACCGATTGCATCGACATTGGCTTCGGTGTCGACTGCAGCGGTACCCTGTCCTGTGATGCCCATCGGTACCGAATCGGTACCGATCACTCCCGATGTCGATACCACTCGGTACGCATATCGGGCTCTGCAAGAGCATCCTGACAGGCGATACTTCGATTCCTCCGAGGACTCTGATGAATCAGAGGCTTCTGTCGAGGCATCGGTACTCCTTCCTCAGGAGCCCTCTTCTCCAAAAAGAAGAATGTCTCCTCCAGAAGGCTTGTCTTTTCAAGACTTCATTAGGGAAGTGGCCAGGGGCCTCTCTATTTCAGTGGCCCCTGAACCAGAGCCTAGAGCCAAGAAATTAGATATTTTACAATATCCTAAGGCTCCTAAAGAGGCAGCTACTTTACCAATTCATGAGATCCTTTATGATCACATGTTGGGCATATGGGAGACACCTCTTACTACTTCCCCTCATTCTCGCAGGTTGGACACCATGTACCGTGTTCCTCCTTGTCCTGGCTTTCATAAGACTCAGCTTCCTCACCACTCTAGTGTGGTGGAGTCTGCTATAAAAAAGATAAAGAGTGCAAAAAGACACTCATCTAATCCTCCAGGAAGAGAATGCAGAACCTTAGATGCTTTTGGCAGGAGAATTTTCCAGGCCAATATGCTTACTGCCAGAATCAACTCCTATAGTCTCTATATGGGGATGTTTCTAAAAGAAGTTACAGATCATCTGCTAACTTTATCTCCTTTTATCTCAGAAGATAAAAGGGAAGAGTTTCTCACCTGGCTTAAACATGCCCAGGATGTTTCCAAATTCTCCAACCGTGCAGCCTTTGACTCTTTTGAGTGTGCCAGCAGAGCCTCGGCTATTGGCATAGGTGCACGCAGACTTGCTTGGTTGCAAGCTTCTGATTTGGAACCCTGGGTCCAGGATGGATTAGGAAATCTTCCTTGTACAGGTGAAAACCTTTTTGGTAAGGATTGGCAAGCAAAGGCCACTCAGATGGATATTGAAAATTCTGCCTTAGATAGACTTTCAAAGTCTACTTCTGCTCCTGCTAGAAAAAGGTTATTCAAAAAGACTTTCTTTCCCAAAAAAGGGAAATATTATCCTGGTTATGGTCTCCAGGCATCTTCTGCAAGTCGTTTTACTGCAAAGCGACAGCAACAACCTAAACAAGCCAAGCCTAAGGCTACAAGGACTGCTACGGCCCAACAGCCTCAGCCTCCTCAGGGCCTTTGACTTACAACTAGAGAACTTAGCCTTTCTGGCTCTAGAAGAACCAGAGCCTCTCACCATTCCAGGAAGGTTAGCTCATTTTGCTCCCAGATGGGAACAAATCACAGCAGAGCAATGGACCCTCTCCATCATAAGGGAGGGATACAAGCTTCATTTCTTAAACCTTCCTCCTCACACTATGGTGAGACAGTTCAATTCTCCAACATCTCTCCTCGACCTTCTGGGTCAGGAGATTGTTACCCTTCTTGCCCAAAGGCAATAGAAGAAGTACCCCTTCTTCAACAGGGTTCAGGGTTCTACTCCCCCTATTTTCTTATTCCAAAGAAAACAGGGGGCTACAGACCCATATTAGATCTCAGAGAATTGAACAAGTTTCTATGCAAGGAGAAATTCAAGATGATTTCTCTCGGTGCTCTCCTTCCATACCTTCAGAGTCAGGATTGGCTTTGTTCTCTAGATCTCAAGGATGCGTACACCCATGTCCTCATCCATCCAACACACAGAAGGTTCCTTCGGTTCCTTTATCAGGGAAAGCACTATCAATACAGAGTGCTTCCTTTCGGTCTGGCCTCTGCTCCAAGAGTGTTCACAAAATGCATGGCAGTAGTAGCTGCATTTCTACGCACTCTAGGAATATTTGTATTCCCATATCTGGACGACTGGCTCATCCGAGCACCATCCCAGTCAGAGGCCCAGACTTCCCTAGCCTGCACAAGGCGTGTTCTTCAGTATCTGGAACTTGTAATAAACATCCCAAAATCACAACTCACCCCTACTCAGTCATTGGAGTTCATAGGGGCCTTGCTAGATACCACAACTGCAAGGGCCTATCTTCCCCAGGCTTCCGGAGGTCACAACTTTATGATCACATGTTGCCTACGCTTGGTGCAGTTAGCCTCTCAAATTCAGTTAAAATCCCATTTAACTGCTCGAGAGATGTTACAACTGTTAAGCCACATGGCATCCACCGTGCATGTGGTTCCTTATGCTCGCCTTCACATGAGGGCAGCTCAGTGGACTCTGTCCACCCAATGGACCCAGGCATCAGGTTGCCTGTCAGACAAAATAGCAACCTTCAGTTGCCTCTTTTGGTCTCTCCAGTGGTGGAAGTCCACTCAAAATCTGTTACTGGGGTCCCCCTTTCAACAGTTGCTACCCCAAGCAACCCTCACAGCAGATGCCTCCCCAAAGGGTTGGGGAGCTCATCTACAAGATCTCTCCACCCAGGGCATCTGGTCTCCACAGGAGACATCTCTACATATCAACCTCTTAGAGCTCAGAGCAATTCTTCTAGCTCTCAGAGTCTTCCACACCCTGCTCAGCTACAAAACAGTCCTCATCCATACAGACAACCAAGTAGCCATGTTCTACGTGTACAAGCAGGGCGGTACTGGCTCTCTGTCGCTTTGCAACGAAGCTTTGAGATTGTGGGCCTTCGCCAGAGAGCATCAGATTCATCTCATGGCAGTGTATCTTCCAGGGGTTCAAAACTCTTGGGCAGACACTCAGTTGAGTTCTGCTTCCACACGAATGGTCCCTCCATGGGGACCAGATAGCCAGGATCTTTCGAATTTGGGGAACCCCAGACATAGACCTGTTTGCAAGTCCGTGGACTGCCAAACTTCCCCGGTTCTGTTCCAGGATTCTGTGTCAGGGAGTTCAGGCCAGGGATGCCTTCCTCCTCCACTGGGGCAAGACTTCCTCTATGCCTTTCCACCCATTCCCCTAATTTCCAAGACACTGTTCATGCTTCAGAGAGACAAGGGGTCTATGATCCTCATAGCTCCACGTTGGCCACGCCAAGTGTGGTACCCTCTACTTCTTCTTCATCTCTCTCAAGCTCCCTCCCTAGACTTGGGATCTGCTCCAGACCTCCTGTCCCAGGAGGAGGAAACGTTATGGCACCCAAATCCCCAGTCTCTTCATCTCAGAGCCTGGTTGCTGAAGGCCTAGACCTTCAAGATTGGCATCTGTCTCAGCAAGTGAAGGATATCCTTCATGCTTCCAGAAAGCCTTCCACTAGACGTTCCTATGCTTTTAAATGGAAAAGGTTTACCATTTGGTGTGCAGAGAAGGGTCTTAACCCTCTTGCAATACCTCTGAATTCTTTACTAGAGTATTTGCTGCATTTATCCCATGCAGGCCTTAAAACGAATTCAGTAAGAGTCCATTTGAGTGCTATTGCAGCATACCTTAAGCCTCTCAATGGACATCCTATTTTATTTATTTTATTTATTTATTTAACTATTTCTTTTATACCGCCCCTTCCAGAGATCAAGGGCGGTTTACATATAACAGATTAACAGTCTTGTACACAATTTGTATACATTTTACATAGAACAGTAGAAATCAACTATTTACATTGAACAGTAAGTATAAACTTTGTAGGTATTGTAACAAAAAACAAGCAAACATATCAAACTTTGTACAAAAGTATATTTACATCGTGTAGTGTGTGTGGTGTATGGGGTAGAGATTGGCGTAGGTGCTGGAATTTAGTTCCTTTTATTTTTGTCATCTTTGGGGCGTGTGTGGGGGGGACAGGCTTGTGGTTAGATTGTTGGGGTTAAAGGAGTTTGTGCATGGGTGCCCACATTTGTGGTAGAGCTGGCTTTGGGGGAGTAGGGGATTTCGAAGTGTTCAGTGAACAGGTAGGTCTTTAATTCTTTTCTGAATTGGATGAGGTCTCTTATGGTGCGAAGTTCAATAGGGAGGTCGTTCCAGAGTGTAGGAGCAGTGAATGAGAATGCTCTAGAGCTAGTGGTATTCTTGGTTTTACAGATGGCTTTAGGTATGATGAGGGAGTGGGCTGCGTTTTGTCTGAGGGTCCTTGTCGATGTTGGGGACTGCAGTAATGTGGTTAAGTGTGAGGGGGCTATGTCGTTTATGAGTTTATAGGTTGTTAGGATAATTTTGTATTTGATTCGGCTGTTTATAGGAAGCCAGTGGAGTTCCAGCAGTATTGGGGTTACGTGGTCTGTTAGGTGGGCTTTAGCAATTACTTTTGCACAGATGTTTTGTGCTCTTTGTAGAAGGTATGTGCTTTTTTGAGGGAGGCCTATTAGGAGACTATTGCAATAGTCGAAGTGAGGGGTGATCAGTGTACTTACTACGGATCTAAAGTCTTGTGTTTCAAGGAGTGGCCTTAGGTGCTGAATAGTTTTGAGTTTGTAGAAAATGGTTTTTACTGTTTGTTTTATGTGTGGCAGCATGGATAGGGTGTGGTCTATTATTACCCCTAAGTATTTTACCTGTTTTCTGACAGGTATTGAAGTTTTGTTGATTGTGATTGTTTCCGGGTAAGTGTTTTCAGTCATAGAAGATCTTGTTACAAACATTGCCTCAGTTTTTTTGAGATTTATGCTGAGGTAGTTCGTTTCCATCCAGGAGGAGGTCTCGGCCATGCATTTGGATAGAGAGTCATATGTATGGTTTCCTCTCATCCTCTTATTGCAAGATTCATGAGAGGCCTTCTTTTAACTAAACCTCCCATTAGACCACCTCCAGTGGCATGGGATTTGAATTTGGTTCTTGGCCAACTTATGAAGCCACCCTTTGA
Organism: Ichthyophis bannanicus; assembly: GCA_033557465.1. NCBI lineage: Eukaryota > Metazoa > Chordata > Amphibia > Gymnophiona > Ichthyophiidae > Ichthyophis > Ichthyophis bannanicus. The sequence goes on along the minus strand of CM066032.1, from coordinate 673,304,694 downwards.
ACCCTTAGCCACTACCTCCTTGAAATTCCTTTCCTGGAAGGTTATTTTTCTCATTGCAGTCACCTCAGCTCGCCGTATGACTGAGCTGCAAACCTTGGTGGCTAATCCTCCTTATACAAGGTTCCATCATGACAAGGTAGTCCTCAGGACTAATCCACACTTTATGCCTAAAGTGGTCTCACCTTTTCATCTGAACCAGGAGGTGTATTTACCTGTCTTTTTTCCAGGACCTCATGCATCAAGTGCAGAGAGGAATCTTCATACCCTGGATTGTAAGAGGGCACTTGCTTTCTACTTACAAAGGACACAGCAACATAGAAAGTCCTCTCAACTATTTGTTGCTTTTGATCCCTCTCACTTAGGACTTCCAGTCTCTAAGAGGACTCTGTCCAATTGGATTGCTCAGTGTATTTCCTTCGCCTACCAGAGTAAGAACCTTTCTCTGGAGGGCCATGTCACAGCTCACAATGTAAGGGCCATGGCAGCCTCTATGGCTCATCTAAACTCTGTGTCCATCGACCAAATCTGTCGAGCGGCCACCTGGGCCTCGGTTCATACCTTTACAGCCCATTACTGCTTGGACAAGGACTCCCGCCGGGATGCCTTGTTTGGTCAGGCTGTTCTCAAACACCTGTTCCATACCTAATCAACTCCTACCCCCCATCCCTGGTTGGATGCCTGAGATCCATGGGGTGAGGTAGAGCCCTTCTCAGGGACTCACAACTTTGGAGATCTCCCTGGCATCTCTAGCTGGGGAGTCCCCATATGTGAAGACTCATTCCTGCTTGTTCCTGGAGATAGCACAGTTACTTACCTGTAACAGGTGATCTCTGGGAACAGCAGGAATAAGTCTTCACAACCCACCCACCTCCCCTAGGAATTGTATCTCTCTATCTTTCCTTTCCTCTCTCTCTCTTTGTCTCAGCTTTAAAACTCAAACTGGAGAGAGGCGGTTAGGAAAGGTGCGAAGGCAGCGCGCAGGCGCTGTGGTATGCTCCCAAAAGCTTTCTTACTGGACGCTGGGGAGCGTTCCTGCGCAGGCTCCGTCGGTACCGACGATACCCATATGTGAAGACTTATTCCTGCTGTTCCCAGAGATCACCTGTTACAGGTAAGTAACTGTGCTTTATCCTAGTATTGACTGGGTCACAGTCACAGCAGGACCTGCTAGGGAGATAAAGTTTCTAGATGAAATAAATGACTGCTTCTTGGAGCAGCTGGTTTATGAACTGACCAGAGGGGAAGCCATTTTGGACCTAGTCCTTAGTGGAACACAAGATCTGGTGCAAGAGATAAGGGTGTTGGGGCCACTTTGGCAATAGTGATCATAACATGATCGCGTTTGATTTAATAAATGGAGGAAGGACGGCAAGGAAATCCACAGTACTACCTTTAACTTTCAAAAGGGAGACTATGGTACAATGAAGAAACTAGTTAAGAAAAAACTAAAAGGAGCAGATGCAAAAGTTAGATTTACATCAAGCCATGGGTGTTTTTTAAAAATTAATAAATAACTGCCGCCTAAGGGTAAACTGAACCTAAATAAAGAAACCCTTAGTAAACCATATTACCCACCAATTTACTCAAAAAAGTATATGCGGTGTAAATAACTTATTATCACAACGAGGAATATCTTTTGGATGTGGCGGTGTAGTAGCTGTTCCGTTTGGACACCAACATGCGCCGGAATTCGGAGACCTTGCAGATAAGTGATTACTAACTCTATAATGGATATACGGAGAATTCTAATTCATGAAGTTCTTTAATTCTTTTTTAGGATATTGCATTGGTGGTCCCGATCTCCCAGGCCCATGCGGAAGTGCAGACGCTTTGTAATTGTTCTTATGTAATTGTAGTTTTATTTATTGGAAGAATCCTTAAAAGTACTTTTTTGGATGTAATTTGATCAGTTGATGTGAGAATTGTGTAATACAAATAGAATAGAAAATAAGAAGGCTAATGACCTGTGATGTAAGTGTCTGCTTTAACCCTATAGTGATTGATTTCGCCACATGTAGGGGCGAGGCCATCCTGAGGTCTTCTATGCCTTATGTAGCTTGGGGATTATTAATTGTAGAGATAATTTAAAATATATTTTTTGAGTAAATTGGTGGGTAATATGATTTACTAAGTGTTTTTTAAAAATACCATCTGGAAGCCCAGACCAGCTGTATTCCACGTTTTAAGAAAAGTGGAAGGAAGTCCAAAAAACTGCCAGCATGGTTTAAAGGTGAGGTCAGAGAGGTTGTTGCCAAAAAAAAAGTATCTTTCAGGAAATGGAAAAAAGAGCCAAATGATGAAAACGGGAAACAACATAAGCACTGGCAAGTTAGATGTAAGGCATTGATAAGGCAAGCAAAGAGAGAATTTGAGAAGAAACACACTGCCAATTGTTATATGTAAACAGTCTTGACTTGTAGAAAGAGGGTATATAAATCTTGTTAAATAAATAAATAAATAAATAAGAAGCTAGCTGTGGAAACAAAAACACATAATAAAGACTTTTTCAGGTGCATTCTTAGCAAAAAACCTGTATAAGAGTCAGTTGGACCACTAGGGATAAAAGGGGCACTAAGAGGGGACAAGGCCATAGCAGAGAGATTGAATGAATTCTTTGCTTCGGTCTTTACTGAGCAAAATGTAGGAATATTACCCATGACTGAAATGATATTTAAAGGTGATGCTGCAGAAGAATTGAAAGAAATATCGATACACTGGTAAGATATATTACAGCTACTTGATAAACTGAAGAATAACAAATCACCTGGACCGGATGGTATACATCCAAGGGTGTTGAAAGAACTGAAATATGAGATTGCAGACCTATTACTAGTAATCTGTGAACTATCATTAAAATCATCTGTAATACCTGGAGATATTGTAATGCCAATTTTTAAAAAGGGTTCCAGGGGTGATCTGGGAAACTACAGACTAGCGAGCCTGACTTCAGTGATTTTTGTTCTTTATAATGATTTCTACCATTTATCCCAGTACTGAACATGTAGATAGTCATGGCTTAATCGGAGACAGCCAACATGGTTTTAGCCAAGGAAGGTCTTGTCTTACTAATCTGTTACGTTTTTTTTGAAGGTGTGAATAAACGGGTAGAGAAAGGTGAGTCAACTGATATAGTGTATCTGGATTTTCAGACAGCCTTTGACAAGGTCCCTTATGAGAGATACTCCTGGCGAAATCAAAAAGTCATGGGATAGGAGGCAGTGTAGCATTGTGAATCAGGAACTGGTTAAAAGATAAAAAGCAGAGAGGGTAGGGCTAAATGGCCAATTTTCCGAATGGAGAAAAGTGGAGTACCCCAGGGGTCTGTGCTGGGTCCCCTGCTTTTTAACATATTCGTAAATGACCTGGAAATGGGAATAACGAGTGAGGTAATCAAATTTGCAGATGACACAAAATTATTCAACTTGTTAAAACCCATGAGGATTGTGAAAAATTGCAGGAGGACCTTGATAAATTGGCAGACTGGGCATCCAAATGGCAGATGAAATTTAATGAGGACAAGTGCAAAATTGTGCACCTAGGAAAGAACAACCCAAACTATGATTACATAGGGACGCACATTAGGAACCACCACCCAGAAAAAAGATTTAGGCATCATTGTGGATAACGTGTTGAAATCCTCCACCCAGTGTGCAATGGCAGCCAAGAAAGCAAATAGAATGCTAGGAATCATAAGGAAAGGAATGGAGACTAAAACAAAGGATATTATAATGCCTCTGTATCGTTCCATGGTGCAACCGTACCTTGAATATTGTGTGCAATTCTGGTTGCCCTATCTTAAAAAGGATATAGCATTGTTAAAAAAGGTACAGAGAAGAGTCACCAAAATGGTAAAGGGGATGGAAGGATACCCCTGTGAGGAGAGGCTAAAAAAGGTTAGGGCTCTTCAACCTGAAAAAGAGACGGCTGAGGGGAGATATGATAGATGTCTATAAATTAATGAATGGAGTGGAACGGGTAAACGTAGATCGATTGTTTATGCCATCAAAATATAGAAAGATTGGGGACATGCAATGAAGCTACAGTGTAACTTATTTAAGACTAATAAGAGAAAATATTTTTTCACTCAACATGTAATCAAACTCCGGAATTCGTTACCGGAAGATGTACTAAAAGCTGTTAGTGTAGCCGGGTTTAAAAAAGGTTTGGACAAGTTCCTGGAGGAAAGGTCCATAAACCATTATTAAAGGGGACCCAGGAAATCCACTGCTTGCCCCAATTCAAGCATTATGGAACCTGTGTTTTTTGGGGAAGCTGCTAGGTACTTGTGACCTAGATTGGCCATTGTTGGAGACAGGATGCTGGGCTTGATGGACCTGGGTCTGACCCAGTATGGCATATCTTATGTTCTTATGTTCATTCTTCACATATGGGTATCGTCGGTACTGATGGGAATGCTCCCCAGTGTCCAATTGGAAAACTTTTGGGAATAATTCACTGTGCCTGCACATCTGCTTTCTCACCTTCTCAGTTCTTCATTTTCCATGGAGCCAACAGGTTGTTTTCTTCCTGTCACCACTGAAAAAAACGTCATTTTTTTGATTTAAGTCTGTGCTCACTAGTACGTTCTCTGATACTGGCCCCGATATTTCTTTTCTTTTGAAAATATTTTTCTTTCTTTCATTTTTCATTTTTTCCAATTTTGGTGGTTTCTGCTGCCAAATTAGGCCTTTGCCTACTTTGGTTCTGCCACAATGGAAAAATCAGTGGCTTCAAAAAAATAAACCAAGTGTTCTGGTAGAATATCAGTCACCAATAAACATGACTGGTATTTAAAAGTTTGGGTCCAGACCATTTACCGACTGATTGTCCTTTGTGCCAACAAATGATAAAAAGAGGCCTAAAGAACAGAGCCTGACAGTATGGTTCCTGGACTCAATTTCAGTGGCGTCTCTCAGACAAGATCTGCATCACCCCTGCATTTGTCAGCTTCCTTCAATGGTGCTGTTCCCCCTCAAAACCTACTCGGAGGGTCACCTTTTCAGATGCTTCCACCTCAATGCACCCTGACAACGGATGCTTCCAAACTCAGGTGGGGAGCACATCTGGACAGTCTCAACCACACAGGGGCAGTGGACACAACAGGAATCTCAGTTGCAGATCAACCTCCTGGAGTTATGTGCTTTCACGAATGCCCTTTAGGTTTTGCAGCCTCAACCTTTGGGCTAACAGGTCTTAGTCCGAATGGACAGCCAGGTGGCTGTGTTCTATGTGAACAAGCAGGGGGGAATAGGTTCCTATCTCCTCTCCCAGGAAGCCCTGTCTCTCTAGTTCTTCTCCATTGCACATCACATCCATCTCAGGGCAGTGTATATCCCAGGTGAATTCAGTCTCCGTGCAGACAGACTCAGCCATATCCTACGTCCATATGAGTGGACTTTAAATCTGGAAATGGCATCTTGGATCTTCCATGTGGGGGAGACCCCAGAATTGATCTGTTCGCCACCCAGAAGAATGCACAACTTCCACTGTTTTGCTCAAGGCTTCCCTCACAGCACAGCCAGGTAGCGATGCCTTTCTTCTCCATTGGGGAAAGGGCCTACTTTATGCATTCCCATCCATCCCCTTAATACCCAAGACTTTGTTCAAGCTGCAGGCCACCATGGGCTCCATGATCCTAATAGCCCCTTACTGGCCCCGTCAACCCTGTTTTCTCTTTTGACTCGTCTGGTACAGACTCCATCTCTCAGCCTTGGATATACGCCAAACCTCCTTTCTCAGAATCATAGGCTGCTTCTCCATCCCAATCCATAAGCCCTCTGTCTCACAGCGTGGCTGTTGAAAGCATAATTTTTGCTGACCTCGATCTTCCACAACAGATAAAGGATATCCCACTTGCATCGCGCAAGCTGTCTACCAGATGTTGTTATGGCTTCAAATAGCGAAGGTTTACTCTCTAGTGTACATATTGACCCCTCTGCCTGCCCAGTGGAATTCATTTTAGAATATCGCTTCCACTTGTCCTCGGCAGGTCTCAAGACAAACTCATTCAGAGTTCATCTGAGTGCCATCTCAGCCTATTATAGGCTGGTGGACAGGCATCCTATTTCTTCTCATCCCTTGGTGCAAAGATTTATGCGGGGTCTCTTTCTGTCCAAGCCAGCGATCAAACCACCATCGGTAGCCTGGGACCTCACTGTGGTCCTAGCACAACGTCTAAAGTCTCCTTTTGAGTCTTTAGCCATCACTTCTTTAAAATTCTTGCTTTGGAAAGTAATCTTCCTCGTCGCCCTCATCTTAGCTCATCGCATCAGCGAACTGCAGGCTTTAGTGTCGGATCCTCCGTATACCCGTTTCCACCATGACATGGTAGTTCTCCGTTCTAATCCACATTTCCTTATGAAGGTGGTCTCTCCCTTCCACCTCACCCAATCGGTGATACTACCGGTCGTCTTCCCAGACCGCATGCCTCTAGGGCTGAAGCAGAGCTACACACTCTAGATTGCAAATGCGTACTGGCTTTCTACTTGGAGAGAACCAAGAATCACCAGAAATCCTCTCAATTATTCATTTCCTTTGATCCACCTTGAACTGCCAGTAACTAAGCACACCCTATCCAAGTGTATTGCGGACTGCATTTCTTTTGCCTACGCTCAAACAAGACTCTCCCTTAAGGGTCACGTCACTGCTCACAATGTGTGAGTCATGGCAACCTCTGTTGCCAACCTTTGTTCCATCTCCATTGACGAAATCTGTCAAGCACCTACCTGGTTCTCCATTCATACCTTTGCTGCACACTACTGCCTTGACAGGGACTCCTGTTGGGATGCTGTCTTTGGCTAGACTGTCCTCCAGCACCTTTTTGGGACTTAACTGCACCTCCTACCCTCCATCCCAGACTTCTGTCACCAGACTTCCCTGGCAATGATCTTGCCAACTGCAATAGAGTCCAATGGGGCCACTTTGTATCCACACTTTCTGGGCTCTAATCTTAGCCTCGGGGATACCACTGCTATCAACTCCAGTCTGGTATCTGGGAGCTAGTGAGTCCTATATGTGAAGAAAGAACTAACCCCTCCCCTGCCATTACCTAGTGTCACACTCTTATAGCTCCCCTCCGCTGCCATTACCTAGTGTCTCTCTCTTACCCCCAAGCCATCACCCGATGTGTGTGTATGTCTGTCTCTCTCACTTCCCCTCCCCCTCAACCATTACCCGATGTCTTAATCTTTGTTTACTCTTTCATTGTGATTGGCTTTGCATGTAGTTTGAGCCACGTGATGCAGGAAGCTTGCTAATCTCACTATTTCAAGTCTCAGCGAAATGAGCAAACAGGTTAGCAAGTTTCCTTCACCGCAGAGCTGATCTCAGTGAGACATCGGGTGATGGCTGGGGGAGGGAGGCAATCAAATACCAGATGCCAGGGTGAAATTTATGGTCGCCATGGTGACCTGGCACCAGGGATTTCTCGAGCCATGGATTTAAGGAGGCCATTGAGTCAGCATACCTTCTAGCTGTTAAGAGTGTGCCAGTGGGAATTCAAACTCACTTCACTAGGGCATAAATGTCCTCCTGGGCCGAGTCTGCCTTGGTGCCTCCAGAGGACATCTGCAAGGTGGCTAGCTTGTCTCTGAGCACTTTAGTAAAGCACTACAGATTGCATGTGGGAGTCAGACCTGAAAGTGCCTTCAGCAGGGCAGTCCTGTCCAGTGTTGTCTTTCTCCAACCTGGTTGCTTGGGTCATCCCATTCATCCGGACTGGTCTAGCAGGATAAGGAAGGAGAGTTTTTATTTGAATTTTCTTTCCTTAAATCCTGCTAGACCAGTCCAGAATCTGCCCTTTAAGGATTCTAATACAGGTTGAGGAGCCCTGCTGGTTTTGTTTGCTTTTGTCGGTATTGGTGCCTGAACTGCAAAGTTGAATTGTTGGATATTATTGTTGTGATTTTTTTTTGCCTTAGTTTTCAGGTTACTGCTTGGTGACTGTTGTACAGGCTTCTCTCAATGCTGCACCAACATATATACCTAATGATGGCATCATTGAAAGTTGTTCAAGTCTGCTTCCACCTGCTGGCAATGGAGCATAACCCACACATCTGGACTGGTCTAGCAGGATTCAAAAGACAGAAGTAAAATTTCTTCATTTGTGCTAGTAATCAGGTTAAATTCTGTTTCATTTACCCCGAAAACCAGGGCAGCTATTTGGGAATTGCTGCTGTATGTTAGTAACCATGTTGGAGTGTGTCTAATCATAACTGATTGTAGGTTTAGAAGCAGTACTGGCATAGAGATCTATTAATATTAGAGGTTTTTAATCAATTATTTATAATTGAAGGATTTAAGGAGGGAACAAAAGGAAAAATGAGAGAGAAGAGTGTGGTGGAAATAGGTGAGCTTCAGAATTATAGATGGCGTGAAAGTATACAGAGGAGTCAGTGAGTGAAAAATTAGAAAAATCTACAACTGATAAAATGAGGGCCTGGTTTCTAGAGTTGGCAAGGCTCAAAAGAAAGGAATTTGAGTGTTGCAGTCTAATGTAAACAGGTCATGTTTCATGCATACTGCAGTATGTGAGTTTAGAAGGGCTGATACAGTGGCTCAGGATGACTCTCCCTTCTTGAGCATTTGGGGTTAGTTGGCCAAAACATTTTACTATTTCTGTGTAGCCTGGAGAGAGCAGAACATTTGGGAAATAAGGAAACTTTATTTTGAGATGATTGCTCATCCTGTACCAGGCACTAAGAAACCTTGAAAGTAGGCCCCCTCTAGGTAGTCAAGAAAATCGGGCATGAGAGAATCGCTAAAGTAATAAAAGGTAAAATAAAATAAACCTGCAGATAATATCAAAAACTGAACAAAAAAATTGAAGAGCCCAAGGACATAGAGGGAGGGAGGGAGTGGGGAAGGAAAGAATTCAGAACTGAATTGTAAGAAATGTCAACAGTGAAATAACCTGGGGAAGGTGTAGACTGATTAGTTGAAATGAAAGAGGTAGTATGGGAAGAAGTATAAAGGAAGTCAGTCATAAGTCAAATGATATGGAGAAAAACTGCCAGCAACTTGGAAAAGAATTTTCCATATCGTCCCTCCAGTCCAGACGCATGGGTTGTGCGCCTCCCCCCTCTACTAGCAGATGGAGACTGAATATGACAAGCTTTGCTGATGTCATCCTATAAGGGCTCTGTATATCAGTAAGCTGGCTGGTATTGCTCAGTCTCCAGTAGATGATTAGGATCTTTGTCCGTCTGGTATGAACTGCAGAGATACTAATTCAGTTGATGGTGGTATTTGATTGGGCTGGCAGGGGCAGAGTGAAAGAGCCTTGGTGAGGGGGGGAGGAGGAAGAAAAAGTTGATTAAAGAAGAGAGTAATTGATTTAACTGGTTTTACGAACGAAAAAGAATTTAGATTCTCTGCCTCTATGCAGTAAGTACAGTGAGCTATTTATTTTATTTATTTATTTATTTTAATTTCTTATATACCGCACTCTTTGACATCAGCGCGGTTTACAGAGAACATAACAAAAACCAGAACAACAGGCTGTTCGGAGTTACATATAACAGGATTATTAACTTGGATAACAGGGGAGAACTATCTACATGGAATATGCAATCTGTTTACTAGATCACATGCTCGAACTATGTACATGAATTAACAAGAGTGTTGGGAGCAAGGGAAAAACTGTAATTAAGTATGTAGTGGGACTAAATGTTATCTTTATGTGGGGTAGTATCCGGTGAATAGGTTGAATTTGAGGGCCTTTCTGAACTGGGTTAAGTCGGTTATGGTACGGATGTCGGAAGGGAGCAAGTTCCAGCATTTTGGTGCGCAACACTGGAAAGCTCTGTTCGCTGTTGATAGATTGTACGATGTTATGGCCTTTGGTATAGATAAGGAGTTTAATGCTGCCTGTCTTCTGTTTCTGTTTGGTGGTACGGTTCGTATAAGCTCAGAAAGTGAGTTGGAAGATAGGCCCTTTGTGGCCTTGAATGTGAGAGTCAGGATTTTGAACATCAGCCTTCCGTGTATGGGGAGCCAATGTAGTTGTTTGAGGATAGGTGTAATATGTTCACTCTTGGAAGCTCCTTGAAGAACCCTTGCGGCAGTATTCATGGCGAGCTGTAATGGGCTCAAGGTGGATTGTGGGAGTCCTTGCAAAACTGAGTTGGCGAAATCAAAATGTGGTAAGATTAGTGCTTGGTAAATGGTTCTGAAATCTTCTGGGTCAAGTAGGGAGCGTAGGTGCTTGAGTGTGCGTATCTTGAAGTACACAGCTTTTACGATATTATTTATGTGTGGTTTCATGTCGAGCCGATGGTCCAGTGTGACTCCAAGGTATTTTATTGCTTCCTTAGTGCATAGTTCAGCTCCCTTGACTTTTATATGTGGAGGTGGGGTGAAGTTGGTGTCTCTGGTGATAAAGAGAACCTCGGTTTTCTTGTGCTGAATGCGGAGGTTCTGTGACAGGAGCCATTCTGAGACTGCATCGAAGCAGTTTGTTATAGGTAGTAAATCCATTTGCTTTGTGGAAAACGGCATGTAGAGTAGGATATCATCCGCGTATACCATACATTTCACATTGAATGATCTGATAATATCGCAGATTGGCTGCATATAGATGTTGAACATGAGGGATGAGAGAGAGGACCCTTGCGGAACACCTTGTTTTTGATGGAAGGGTTTCGATTCTCCTGATGCAGATTTTACATATTGCATTCTGGTATCAAGGTATGATTTGCACCATTCAAGTGCTGAGTTGTGGATGCCTTTTTCTTTCAGTCGAGCGAGGAGAATTTCATGGTTTACCGAATCAAACGCTGCTGCTATATCCAGGAAGATTAGCACAACGCCTTGCTGTAAGTTGTCTATGGTGGTGAGAACATCATTGAATAGGGTGGTGAGCAGTGTCTCAACCCCATGGAATTCTCTGAAGCCATGTTGGGAAGGGTCCAGAGGGGCTGCGGAATCTATGTGGTCTTGGATTTGCCGTTGTGCCTCTTTCTCAAAAATCTTTGCTAGAAGGGGGATACTGGCTATAGGCCTGTAGGAGTCGGGCCGTTTAGGGTCTAGTTTCGCGTTCTTTAGCAGAGGTCTAATGGATGTGAACTTTAATGCAGATGGGAAGGAGCCGGATGTAAAGGAGAGGTTAATGATTCTTGCGATGAAAGGGCTAAATGTACTTCGAAGATCCTTTATCCAAAAGGCTGGGCACGGGTCGGTTTGTGCAGTCGTGGTGTTGAGTGAGGCGATTGTGTCTTCAATGTGTTTAGCAGAGGGTGTGGTAAGTATAGACAGGGATGTTAGACAGGTTGCTTCTTGTTCAGTGGTTTTTGAGAGCTCATCTGTTTGTAGAAGTTTTGATTGTAAGTAATCAGCAAATTTCTGTGGGTGGATATCTTCATTTTGTTCAGAAGATGGTTCCTTTGATAGTGATTTGACAAGGTTGAAGAGGTCGCGAGGTTTGTTCAAAGATCTTTTGAGCATATTGGAGTGGTATTGCTTCTTTAAGGTAGTGATTGCTTCACGGTGAGATGTAAGGTGGAGATTGTAGGCTGTGTGATCATCAATGGAAAGTGATCGGCGCCAGCGTTTTTCGAGTCTTCGTAGGTGGGTAAGGGAGGACCGTAATTCAGGGGAGAACCATGGAGCGGAGGATTTTTTCCTGGGCATGTTCTTTTTGTGTGGTAGTTTAGCAATGGTGTTGAGGTTGCTGTTCCAGGCGGTGATAGACTCATCAAGGTTGAGTACTGCGTTATCGAGGAGTGGTTGAGTGCTTGATAGTATCAGTTCCCTGTTGAAAGGTCGAAAGCCTCTTGTAGCTCTAGATGTGTTGTCCAGTTTTCTGTTGTTGAGAAGATGATTGTTGCTAAGAGGAATTTGTAAGTTTATAAGTTTATGGTCTGACCATGGTACATTGGTGATCGATTTTACAATGTTGTAACTCTGTTTGGACACAGAGTGTGGAGCGAAGACCATATCAAGAATGTTTCCTTTGGTGTGAGTGGGCTCCGTGATCAGTTGTTGATATCCAAGATCTTCAATGGCGTTGAGGAGTGAAGATGATTGGTTTTGCTGTAATGATGGGAGATTGAGATCTCCCAATATCCAGTTAGGAGTGTTAGGGTTGATGGTATTGGCGGCCAGGTCCAGTATGGTGGGAAGTTCATCCGGTGAGCTCGAGGGGGCTCTGTAGACCAGGTTGATAGAGCATTGTTTGTTTACTATGGTGATTATGTCTATGTTGTTTGTGCTATGTGAGTTGGTCATGTTGAAAAGGTGTTCAGTCTTGGTGAGTATGAGTGCTCCTCCTCCCTTCTTGTTTTCTCTGTGGGTTGTGTGTATAGAGAAGTTAGGTGGAATAAGTTGGTTGATGAGGACATTGTCCTCTTTGGATAACCAGGTTTCGGTGATCATGAGTGCATCAAGATCATGTAGGGTGATTATATCCAGGATTACAGGCCATTTTTTCCTAATTGAGCGTGCATTAATGAGGGCACATTTTAAGCTTTGTGGGGGTTGGGATTTGTGTCGCTTGTGGTTGCTGGTTTGGTGTATTGCAATGTGGATGAGGTGGGAGTGTCGTATACGAGCTTCCCTATCTGGATGATGGCTGACCAATGTTTTCCGTGGTTCTTGAGGATCGGTATATGACTGGTGGAGGGAGAGTAGGCAAGGGAGGTCCCGAGCCAGTCAGTGAGGAGGTAAAAACTGAGAAAGGTGATGAGATGGAGAGACATTTTGGTTTCTGGTATGGGAGTCTCTTGGGAGGCAAATTACAAGTTACAGTAAAATTAGTAAAGGCTATATTACAGTATAAGTGGTACAATACAATGGTACAATGACTAAAATGGGTTTGAGTTGCTGGCAGGAATAATACTGATTTCAATAAAGATGACAGGGTTAAAGGACAAACTAGATAATTGTAATAAGGCATGCGATAGCTATACAGTGAACTACGGACAATGGTGAGGTTACTGGCAACAAGCTAATTGATCAAAGTAATCTGTAAGGTATATAAGCAGTACATCTACCGGCAAGAAGTTACTGACACTAGTGATCTGTAAGGTGAGCAAACAAGTAAAAGTAGATTGCTGGCTATGTAAGTAATGCTAGTTGGTGGGACTTGTAAGAATGGACATTACTGACAACAGTAAGGAAAGAGTTCAGGCTTGTAAGAATGGACTTGTAAGAATGGACATTACTGACAACAGTAAGGAAAGAGTTCAGGCGCTGGATACAGTACAAGTGGTCAGTAGGAAACGGCTGCTGGTTACCGTGAATGTAGGTGTTGATTTCTGGGAACAGTAGTGATGTCAGGAATGTTCTTGCTGGTGACAATAGCGAGCTCGACCCTGGGGGAGCTCAAGCAGCTGGTTGGTGGAGGAGAAATGCACCTGAATGTTTTCAGGCGTTTCAGAGATGGCCACTGCCTAAGGGCGAGGCCCTCAGGCGCGGGCCCGACGGGCGCGGGCCTGCCTGGCGGCAGCTGCTGTAGGTGCTCGCTTCCTCCCTCCCACAGCCCCGATTGGACCGGAGAACCAGAGCGGGAAAGATGGAGAGCCCGCTCAGGTGTGCTCAACTCCCGATCGGAGGAGCCTGTTAATGGCGGCAGTTCTTTCGGCGGCAGCTGCTGTAGGTGCTCGCTTCCTCCCTCCCACAGCCCCGATTGGACCGGAGAACCAGAGCGGGAAAGATGGAGAGCCCGCTCAGGTGTGCTCAACTCCCGATCGGAGGAGCCTGTTAATGGCGGCAGTTCTTTCGGCGGCAGCTGCTGTAGGTGCTCGCTTCCTCCCTCCCACAGCCCCGATTGGACCGGAGAACCAGAGCGGGAAAGATGGAGAGCCCGCTCAGGTGTGCTCAACTCCCGATCGGAGGAGCCTGTTAATGGCGGCAGTTCTTTCGGCGGCAGCTGCTGTAGGTGCTCGCTTCCTCCCTCCCACAGCCCCGATTGGACCGGAGAACCAGAGCGGGAAAGATGGAGAGCCCGCTCAGGTGTGCTCAACTCCCGATCGGAGGAGCCTGTTAATGGCGGCAGTTCTTTCGGCGGCAGCTGCTGTAGGTGCTCGCTTCCTCCCTCCCACAGCCCCGATTGGACCGGAGAACCAGAGCGGGAAAGATGGAGAGCCCGCTCAGGTGTGCTCAACTCCCGATCGGAGGAGCCTATTTAAGGCAGTGATGGTCTCCTAGCGTCGGGGTGTAAACCCAGGAGCCCCTTGTCCCTCCCTCCATTGCTGCCAGTACTGCTGCTGCACCTGAAGCCTCTGCTTAGGGGTTGTTTGCTCTGTTGAGTGTTACTTTGGTCTTGATTTGTTTTTTGCTTGGGATTAGTCTGCTCAGGGGCTTTTTGGCACTGTCGGAGTGTTCATGAAGGGATAGCCTTCGTGCAGGTGCTTCGGCAGTACTTCCTTGTTTCCCTCCGGCTGGCTGGTCAGTGCTTCAACATATCTCACAGGGTGAGTGCATGCCTTCAGGGAAAACCGATTTTGCGCGGCTTGTGGAGTATGCAGGGGGACAGTTTCAGCAGCAAGGTTCTGCCTGTTGTGCTCCAAGGAGAGCAAAACGGAGGGGCATGTGCTTAAGACTGCACAGTTAACGTCGGCGCAAAGGAGGCTTCCACATCGGAGCTCTCCTTGAGACTGCACGGCTCTGCTTTGGTGGGAAAATTGGCCATTTTGAGCCACGCGGGTGCAGGAGACATGCAGGGAGACTCTGGTCTGGCATCGAGGGTAGCTACTAAGGTGAAGAAATGCCACAAGTAACAGGAACAAAAGGAGCAGGCCTCGGGGCGTCCCTTTTCTCCTGAGTTTGTTCTGCTGTTACACCAGGCCTACTGCTTGAAGCAGGGCCTAGTGGCAGCTAAGGGGTCGGTACCAACAACACCAGAGCAGGCTTGGATTTGATGCCATTAGCTGGCACTGGGGAGAGCCTCCCAGTGAAGAGAGTCTGAGAAGTTCCAGAACAAATGGGCAAGCCTGGGTCTCCAAGGTCTGTTTTCTTGGAGGATCCATTGAAGGGGACCTGGGGGGCTGGGGAGGAGCCTTATGGTACTGAGATTGAAGAAGGGAAATCCCCTCGACCAACAGTCCTACCGTAGTTAGGATTTTCTGCAGAGAAGAACTGGCATCCCTCATTTCTCACCACTAGGGGCCCTTAACATGAAGGTTGGACCTCCCATGGAGGAGATAACCTGGGAAGATCCCTTGCTCCAGGGAATCTGGTCTCCTCAAGACGTTTCCCCAGTACATAAGACAATTAAGCAGACAATTGACGCAGAGTGGGAGCTGCCAGAAGCCAGTTTGTGTGGAGGGTGAACTGTCTCACCTGTATCCCCTCTCTTCGGAGGAGGAGCTACTCATGCTGCCAAAGGTGGATGCATTAGTGTCCACAGTGACCAAGAAAACTACCTTTCCGGTGGAAGGAGGGGCAGCTCTTAAGGATGCACAAGACATAGGCCATGTGATCTTTTTCTGCCATCATGTTTCTATCTAGCCTGTCCCATATCAACTACAATAGTCCCTTTTTTCCTTTAGAGATCTTCTGTGTTTGTCCCATGCTTTTTTGAATTCAGATACTGTCCTTGTCTCTACTGCCTCCACTGGGAGACTATTCCATGCATCCACCACGTTCTATAAAGAAATATTTCCGCATATTACTCCTGAGTCTGTCCCTTTTCGGCCTCATTCTATGTCCCCTCGTAGCAAGACAGGAGATTAGAAACCATGCTGAAGTAGACCTTTAAGGCAAATGCACTAACCTTGTAGACCTCCAGTTGTGGAGCCTGTGTGGCAAGGGCATGTCTGCATTGGGCGCAAAACCTGCCGGAGCTGGGTCCTGGCTCCGAGGCAGTAAAATTAGAGTCCAGTGCAGTGTATTTGGTGGATGTCTTTTACAGTTTGGTCCGGGCATCATCCAAGAGTATGGCATCAATGGTGGTGGCACGCTGGCTTCTCTGGTTGCACAACTGTTCCGTGGATGTGTCATCCAAAGTTTGGCTCCAAACTGCCCTTCAAGGGAAGACTGCTGTTCAGAGAGGCATTGGAGAAGTTGGTCACGGATCTAGGAGAGACCAAGGGGGTTAGGCCCCTGGAGGACAAGCTTAGAGGGGGAAAGTCATCCTCTAAGATGAGAGGTCAGTTTAGAGACTTTTGCAGGTTCCAGGCAGTTCACTTCGCGCCTTTACAAAGGGTGTGCTATCCATCCAGAGGAAATCCTTCCTTTCATGAAAGAGGGGTGGGCAAGGGGATATTACTCCCCGGTTGCCAGTCCCGCAAAGAAGACACAGGAAACGAGGGGGGCCCAAGAAGAGGAGCATATTGGAGGATGACTCATTCTACTCCACTTGGGTCCACATTACGCAGAACCAGTGGGTGTTAGAGGTCATTCGGGAAGGGTACGTGCTGGAGTTAGTGCAGCACTTGCCTGACACCTTCTGGTGTTGCCTTGCCACTTGGGCCCACATTACCAAGAACGAGTGGGTGTTCGAGGTTATCCGGGAGGGCTACGCACTGGATCTGGTGCAGTCCATCCCCGAGGCCTTTCTGGTCTCTTTATGCAAGTCTCCGGCAAAGCGGGCCTCCAGTCCAGTCCCGAATCCTCTCTGATTTCTGTTTCTCAGTGATACGATGGCATTCCTGGGCCTGAAGAAGTCTATCGGTTTGTATTTGGTCTGGAGGTTGAGCAGGTAGCCATCAGCCTGTGCGGCTCCATGAGGGTCGCCCAATTCCTTTTTGGGGGAGGTCATCTGGAGAGGACAATGTAAGTGTGTTTTCACTACAGTTTTCTTATTTGGGGGAGCAGGTTTTCTGCCTGTTGCGGATACGTTAATTTTGTGAAAGATACCTTTCTTATTTGTGCTCCCATGAATCTGCTTTGTCAATAAGATATTGGAGGCTGGTGGGAGGTGCCAGCTGCCCATCTATGGTGGGGTCAAAAACTGTGACATTCTCAGCTTCCAAGCTGCTGGTGAGAGGCGACTACTCACAGGAATGGACTGGAGGAACTCAAAGAAAGACAATTAGCAGGTAATATCTGATTTCACCTTACCCACCTTTCTGGTAGCAGTCTCCCATTTCATACTATAGGTATCCCATATACGCACCAACCATTGGCTCAAGGCAGGGCGTGCCATCTGCTTCCAGGCCGAAGCCAGATTCAGTTTGGCTGCATTCATACAATGCTTCTCCAGTACCAATTGTGGGGTCTTCACCTGGGCATAGACCTATTAAACAGGAAAATTCCTGGGTTCCAGGGCACGTCCCTACTCACCAGTCACTTCATTCTATATAGAATTCCCTTCCAATAACCCTAAATTCTGGGGCAACTCCACCACACATGTGCCAGCGTCCCCTCATACCACATCTGTGCCTGCGCAGCCTGGACACACCTGGATAGGCCTTGGCGAATCCCATGGAGGTCATCTCCCACCTATATAGAATTTTATAGTTCTCTTGTGTTAACTACTAGAGAGCTCTTCCACAGTCGGCCCTCAATCTGTTCCTACTGTTGATCAGTGTACTGCATTTGCAACTCCTAGGCCCAGTATGCCCTGTGTTTCCCAACTTTAAATCCAAGTTTTGAGCTGTCCCAGTTGCTGACCTTTTTTGAGTGCCCTGCTGGATTCCATGCCCCATTCAAAAAAATCCTGAACTATTTCCATTGACTCAAACACACACTTTTGGGTGAATGGTACACGCTCTGGCTCCATCCGTGAAAATTCAGCCCAAACCCCATTTTTGCCAAGACTCCCCACAAAAACTTCCAATAGCTTTCTCCGCATCTACCCCCATCAGGAACACCTGCTACTTCCCAGCCTGGGCCACCTGCATCAGCTGAAGTGTCCAACAGATGTTATCTGCTGCTTGTCTCCCTGTCACAAAATCCACCTGATCTCCATGGATTAATCCAGTGACAATCGGGTTCTGCCAAGCGGCCAGCATCTCTGCTAGTGTCTTTACATCTACAGTTTGTTCAAAAGTGATATTAGTCTATAAGAAGAGGCTTCAGATTTAACTTTCCCAGGCTTAGGAATTATCGATATCACGGCTTTCATCTGCGAAGGAGGCAGAGTCTCCCTTTGTAAAACTGCACCAACATGGGTGCTAGGCGTCTCTTGAACTTCTTTTGGTACTCAGGGATGAAACAATCAACCCCGGGTGCTTTCTCCACTGGTAGGGCCCTAATGGGCAGCTAGGCTTCTTGAACCATTATCTCTGCCTCCATTCACTCCCTTCCCTTTAGTTAAGACCTCCAGTTTTGCTCTCTGCAGATAATCCTCTATCTGTTCCTGGGGCACAGGTTCCTCTCTATAGAGCTGTTTCAGAAAGTCAGCAAAGGCAACCCAGATATCCCTGGACTTGATGCAAAGCTGGCCACTCTTTCCTTTGATCTCTCTCACCATCTGTCCCAACTGCTGCTGATGCAGGTGTAACGCTAACATCTTACCAGCTTTATTACCCTTCTCTAGAATGCCTGCCATAGCCGGCATCTCATAAACTCGAAGTCCCGCTTCACATGCTCATCGGACCTAGCTCTCATGGCTATCAACTGCTTCCAAACTTGTTTCGACTCCGTCTTTGCATGTTTAGCCTGGAGGCACTTGACCTCATCTCGTAAGACATATAGCTCCATTTCACATTGCCTCCAATACCCTGTTGCCTCCACAATAAGCCATTCCCTAGCTGTGGCTTTAAATGCATCCCATACTATCAGCACACCAACATCACCCTTACTGTTCAAGGCAAAGTACTCCTGAATAAACAGATCATGTACCTGGACCGTCACTCCCTGCTGTAGCAAGCTATTATTTAATGCGCAGTGCCTACCACCTCGGTCTAATACGGTGCCCTCAAGCTCCACCCAACAGGAAGCATGATTGGACCAAGTTATTGCACCCAGCACGGCTTCTCACACCCGGCTCACCAAGTGCTGATTGAGCAGGAGGTAATCAATCTGAGTGCTAATCAATCTGGTGCACAGGCAAGAAGTAAGTGTAACACGCTGCCCTTGGTGCATGTCCTGCCAAACATCTGGCAGGCCTAAATCTGCCAGCACCCCTTGCAGTGCCTTGCTGGCTCCGCCCTCCCACTGCATCCCTTTACCCATTTCCAACCATGGCAGCAAGCATGTATTACAGTCCCCACCAATTTATTTATTTATTTGTGCATTTTTTTTATACCGCCTCTTCCAGAGATCAGAAGCGGTTTACAGAGAACATTTCAAAAAATTAACAAGTAAACATTACATGGAACATTACATTAAACAATGTTAAACTATGTGCAACTAGAACAGATACATGAAAACCGAAATTTTATAACATAAAGTAAGGTAGTACATCAGCGGTCAAAAAACCTCCAACCAGCCAACCAGTTTTTTGACCGCTGATGTACTATGAGTCTTCTCAATTGTGTTAATATGCATTGTTGATGTGACTCTATTCCCCTGAGCCTTAAAGTGGGGTTGCTGAGGTCTTTTTCCTCCAGTTCGGGCAGGCTTCTCTGTGGCTGGTGTTCAGCTGTGGTCTGTATTTTATGCCCAATTTTGTTGTTGGTTGTTTTTTGTTTTTTTTCTTTTTTCTTTTTGTCTTTATTTTTAGTTTTTTGTTTCTAATTTTTTCTGCCCAGTTTGGGGTTATATATTGATAGTTTTTGGTCTTCTGGCTCCTTGAGGGGATTCTTGTGAGAATAGTTTGGCCCTCATTAGGAGCATAAACATGAGCTATCATGTAGAGTTTTCAGTTAATCTGTACATTTAAAAAGGTTCATCTTCCTGTTTTAGCTCCAAGCACCCCTCAGTTGTTACCTGCAAAGACTGGCAGAGCAGAAATGCTATTCTACGCCTTTTAAGGCCCTGTGTATCCACGGCCACCTAGACCTCGCCAAAGGGTTTCCTCTTAGCCACTCATGACAGTTAGACCTAAGATGTGTCTCCTGTAACAGGATCACGTCTCCTACCAGGATCAGCTCTTTAAACAGGGATCTCTTTCTCAGCGAGTTTAGCCCCTTAATATTTATAGATAGAACTTTCAACATGGTATTTTGTAAGTCCTCACACCTCCCACCCCCAAGCAGCATCATTCGGGAACTCATCCATGTGTCACCCAGAACTCATCCATTCAAAGGGGACTGTTAATCTAACTCTCACACTTGCAGTTTTACAGGTGCTCCCCATACCCCCCATCTCCCACTCCCATCCCACCCAGCGGCCTTCTCCCCTCTCACTTGTCCACTGCATAAGCAGAACAAATGAAACAACATTCTACAGCCCATTCCTGCAGCCTAAGAACAATCCCTACCCCAGCCCACACCATCTTATTCTCCCAGGAACTAATACGTTATGCCTACATAGAAAGTGTCCACTCTGCTCTTGGTTTGATTTGGAAGTGGGATTTAAGCCTTTTTATATAACCTTTCATATAATTTTTGACCTTCTCTGAAGTATTCTAACATACAGCGAGTTTCTGAATGGCTTCCAAAGTTGTTAATGGTTTTATGCATATTGATTTTTATTGGTTTAACACACATTGTTGATGGTTTTATCTTGGTTTTAACATAATTTTTTTATTTATGGCTATATTATTAGATGATTTATTTACTAATTATTTATTTCTTACACATGTTTACTTTATTGTACATAATTGTTTTATCTGTAGTGCCAGTACATCCCCGAGGAAGGCAGGTGCCGAAACACGGGCATGTCAGATGTGGCTATACTGTACTCCTTAATAAAGATTTGGAACTTTCTTTTGATGCCTCACTCTTGGTTGCTGGCAGAAATCCATTGTACAGTAAAAGACCCACAAGTGCCCTTCAGCCTGGGCGGGTATATCAAGAAATTGCATAAACACTGACTACTGCCCAAGTTGAAGCTGGTCATGCTGGATGTGAGCTATGAGGCAAAATCAGCCCTCCTTGCTCCTGCCAAGGCTATTCAAAAACATGTGAAATTGGCAGACACTATAGCTGGGGCTCCACCGCACAGTTCTGCATAACACTAGTATTCGGTAGGTTATGGTTATAGTTATATTTTGTTTGATATAATGCAACATTACATAGTAGTCTATGCGGTGTACAATAATTAAAAAGAAAAGAAGTGAAAGGAACTCCATAGTGTAGACAGGACAGTATAGGAGAGATAGGCAAATGGAGTAAGACATAAAGATAAACACACACAATTCCCTTAGACTATAGGGCTGTCCTTACCATGTCCAAAGGGTGCCATCGTACCATAATAGCTACTCAGGTAAGTTAAAAGCAGTCCTAAAAAGGAAGGTTTTCAGAGATTTTTTTAAGCACTTGAAATTTAATCCTGTGTGGAGGTGGCCTGGCAAGCCATTCCAATGTGCTGGAGCCGCAGCAGAAAAAGTTAATTTTCTTGTAGATTCATACTTTATTTCCCGCAAGGAGGGGAGATGTAAATAAAAATCATGGAGTGAGCGACGAAATCTTGCTGGGGCATATAGGAAGACAATAGCAGACAAGTAATTTGGAATTGTCATGAATAATTTTGTGTGTCAGGGTAAGGAGCTTGAAAATGATCCAAGAATTTATAGGTAATCTATATTTGATGAATAGTGGTGTAATATGATCAAATTTGTATGCGTGAGCTAGTATGCGAAGAGCCGTATTTTGGATGCTGTGGTGGCGACGGAGAGGGACCTGTGGAAGGCCTAGATAAACAATATTGCAATAGTCAATTCAAGTAGGTGTGGCCCCAAGGCAGCTGAGCCAGTCACAGACTTTTATCTCCGGCTCTTCTCCACTTATTGAGGGAGACTGGCTGCAGCAGAGAGATTGCGCCGACTTTTACCACCCCCGCCAGGCTCAGTGCTCTCCACGCCCCTGACAGGTCTTTAACTGAACGTTTATTGCCAACAATAGTAAGATTCCACTCTCCTCCAGCCACCTAAATCTTAACATCCATTGCTGCTGGAGGAAAAAACTGCTCTCTGTCAGGAAGGCCAACCAGGACTTTTGAGAAGCAAATCCCACTTCACCGCTCTGTCCCATATGCACAGTGTGTTTTGAACCGTTGGGTGTTCTTGTACCTGCATCCTCCTTCTCCCTCTCCAGGAATAGGATAACTCCCTGTCTGCTCTCTCGCCACTTGAGCTGCCTCAAAAGCAATCCAATGCTGATGCTGACTGTGATTCCACCACCAGTAAGTTGCATGAGCCTGAGCAGCCCAGTAATAAAGTTTGAAGTTGGGTAACCCTGTTCCTCCCTTCTCTCTGGGTCGCATGAGCACTTGCAACTTCACCCTTGCCCTTTTCCCATTCCGCTGAAACTAACTTATTTGCTTATTCAGGTCTGTAAAGAATGCCTCTGGGATCATGCAGGGGAGCATCATAAAAAAATGCAATAACCTAGGGAATACATTCATCTTTATCACATTTGTTCTGGTGAATAGAGAGGTGGGGAGGGAACTCCATTTCTGCAAATCTTTTCTCACTTTTGTCAGCAAAGGAGGATAATAAAGAGCAAAAAGCCTATCCATCTGCCTAGGAATATGAGCTCCCAAGTAAGATAATGCTTCTGTCTCCCATTGATAGGGATATTGCTGCCTCAACATCTGCTCTCTCTCTTCCCCTACATTAAAGGGAAGGAGAACAGATTTTCTCACATCGAGTTTTGTAACCTGAGATCCTCACATATCTCTGATATTCCTCTTCAAAGACAGCCAAGGATCTCCCAGGGTCCCTCAAGAACAACAGTGTATCGTCAGCATAGAGGGCCACCTTATGTTCGTTGTTGCCCACTCAAACTCCTTTAACACCTATATTATCTCTCAGTGACTGTGGTTTCAGGGAGAGCGCAACAAAGAGGGGGGACAACCGGGCATCCCTGCCTTGTGCCTCTTGCTAGATGAAAACTGGTGAAGAGGGACCCATTAATCCTAAGTTGGGCTGTAGGTGTACTATATATGACGTGTATCACTCATCAGATCAGGGCCTATATGATAGGCCTCTGCTAGTAGGTAAGGCCACTCTCCCCATCGAATGCCTTTTCTGCATCTAATGCCAAAAAGACTAATGCCAAAAAGACTGCTTCTTCCTCTTATCTACTAGAACATTCATATGCTAAGTTCAGGACCCTATGCACATTGTCTGATGAGTTGCAGCCTGATATGAAGCCTGTCTGATGCCTGTGTGCAATGTCTGATATAATTTGGTTCAACCTCTGTGCAAACACTTTGGTTAGGAGCTTCGCATCTGTGTTTAATAGGGAAATTGGCCTGTATGAACCTGGGTGCTAAGGGGTCCATGCCTGGTTTATGGAGTAGAACAATATGTTCTTCCAGTAAAGAGGAGGGGATTTCTCCAGTCTCTAAAACCTCATTTACTATTTGGCCCAATAGAGGGGAGTGGTTCCACAAATGTTTGATAAAATTCTGGGGGGAGCCCATCAGGGCCAGCTACCTTCCCTTTGGGGAGGCCCCCTATTATACTCCTTAGTTCCTCATTCGAGATTGGTCTGTCAAGCCACTCTGCCCTCTCACTTGTCACTCGAGTGGTTATTTTCCTCTCTAGATACTGCCTCAACGACTCCGCCTCCGTTCTCTCCTCCATGAGTTCGTCGGAGTATAACTCTTGATAGAATTGCAGGAAAATCTTCTCTATTTCCTCCCTCTCTGTGCAGAATTTACCTCCCAAGTCTCTTATTTGAAGAATAGTAGTCTGAGCTTGTCTCTTCCTTAACATCGTGACTAGCAATTTGTCTATTTTACTCCCCTTATAGTAATACGTTTATGCAGTCTTTTTAAGCAATCTCCAGGAACAAGCAGGAATGAGTCTTCACATATGGGTACGTCGGTACCGACGGAGCCTGCATGGGACTGCTCCCCAGCATCCAATCAGAAAGCTTTTGGGAGCATCCCTCGTGCCTGCGCGCTGACTTCCCGCCTTTCCCACTGCCTCTCCTCAGTTTTCGTTTTTCCGCGGAGCCAACAGGACGTCCTCCTGTCACCGCAGAAACTTTTCTCTTTAAAATTCTTATTTCTTGTTTTCTTGTGGTTGCGGCTGTTCTTCCCGCCAATACCGGTACCGCCAGTGCTTTATTCTTTTCTTTTCTAAAATTAAAAACATTTTTTCTCCTCAGTTTTTTGTCTTAACATTTTGGGCCTACCAGGCCTCTCCAACATGGAGCCGCCTTCTCCTAAGAAGTGCCTTCATTGTGGAAACATAGTTTTCTTTTTAGACTCCAAGGCTTGGTGTCTAACCTGTTTGGGTCCTGACCCTTTTTCCCATGAACCATCAGGCTGTACTGTTGGGAGAAGACCTTCCCTTTTTCGAGTTTCCCTCGATGCCGTTTTTCCTCCTGAAGTGAGGACACCGGTTTTTTCTTCTCTCCAGGATCAGGTAACCCACAAACAGTCTGTTAAGACTAGCCAATTCTTGAAGGGTAAGTCTCATGCACAGCATGATGACGGCTCCGGCCTTGCCCTCAAGATCCCATTGGCAATAAAACCCCGGCGGGAGTCTTCGGGCTCCAAAGCATTCACGGGGTTTCAGCTTGTTCCTGGGGCTCACCCCTCACAGAACATACCTGAGCCGTGCCAGGGGGTGGTATCCGCTTCGAGCGGTACCGATAACCCGGCACTGGCACCGGTGTCAAGTGCTGCACTCTTCACCAGGGATCGTCATCTGGTGTCCTCGGTACCTTCGGGGCCGATCGATGCGACCCAGATTGGCTTTCCTCTATCTTCGCCATGTTCGGGGTTGGTATCGGCTTCGAGCGGTACCGATACCCCGGCATCGGCATCGGTGTCGAGTATTCCTCTCTTCACCAGGAATTGTCATCAGACATCCTCGGTACCTTCGGTACCGATCGTAACACTCTGATTGACTTTCCTGTATCGGCATCGCCGATACCACCACCGATGTCGGTACCTTCTAGTCATGCATCGATAGACCTGCTCCCCTCGATGCCCAGTCTGGAATCGCTATCCAGTCTAGATGACTTGGTACTGACGCGTTTGGGAACCGGCCCATATCGTTCCCGATTATGCAGTACCGAGGATATTTACCAAGCCTCTCGGGTTACCTCGGTACCGCTTCAGCAGCCTCCGATACCTGCTTCGATGGTATTACCGTGTCCGATACCGCTATCGGTATCGATGTCGATTCCTGCAGTTCCATCGGTGCCATCGATCCTTTCTATGCCTAGCTTGGAATCGATACCGGGAACCAATGATGCAGTACTAACTGCCTCGAATCAGAACTGTCAGTATCATTCTCCATCTAGCAGGATTCTTTTTCTGCACCAGTCCAGTATGTCTTCTGGTGCTCAAGCTGCTTCTTCAACCTCAGTCTACCCAGAAATAGTTCCTGTTGGAGATCCTTCTTTTCAGAAATTTCTCCTTGACATGGCAACCTTTCTTGCCATTCCTATTCCTGGCTCTACTCTTAACCAAGATCCTGCAGAAAAGGAAAATATAATGCTTCCTTTACATCATTCTTTGCAGGACCTTCTTCTGAGGATTTGGGAATCACCTTTAAGGGTTCCTTCGCCTTCTACAGCCATGCATGTTCTGTATCAGGTACCTCCCTCTCCGGGCTTTCAGAAAAACCAACTTCCACATCATTCCCTTGTAGTGGAATCAGCAATGAGGAAGGTAAGAAGCAAGAAGAAGCACTCTTCTTATCCGCCTGGTCGTGCATCTAAAGCACTGATGCCTTTGGACGTCAAACCTTCCAAACTTCTATGCTGGCTTCAAGGATTATCTCATATATTTTTTATATGAGCCTGACACTTCAGGAATTCACAGAGAAATTATCTCTTTTGTCCCCGTTTCTGTCAGAGCCTAAGGCCACTGACTATTCCTTGCTTCTTAATCATAGCAGGAATATCTCTTGGTTTCTTTCTCGTGCTTCTCTAGACTCTTTTGAGTCTGTTAGCAGAGCCTCTGCTATTGCCATTGGAGCACGTCGTACAGCCTGGCTGCAAGCTTCAGACTTGAGCAGATGGGCACAACATACACTGGGTAACTCTCCTTGTACTGGAGAAAATCTCTTCAATAAAGAGGCTTTACGTCAGGTTGCTCATTGCTCCACTGACTTCCCTGGTTCTGGAAACCATCCTAAGCCTTCTTTTTCCCCAGGACGTAGGAAATGTCCTACCAAACCTTCTTTCCCTAAGAAAAGAAGGTTTCACACTTCTCCTGCCCATCCTCCAGATGTACCCAAGCAAGGGACATCTCATCCTAGTCTGAAGTCTCCAGACTCCAGCCAGTCTAATCATAACCAGCAACCATAGGTTCCTGTGTATTGCAATCTACAGTTAACTTCTTGTCAGCAGAAGTTTATTATTCAAACTCTACACTGGTTCTATCTTTTTCAGTATGCTAAGCTGTTAGGATACGTTTGTCCATGGGTTACAGAATTCTCCCCTTCTTACTACCACGAAGGGAAGTTACAACTATCCCATGATAGTTTCTGTCCCCATATGGACATCTTTTCCTTCAGCTGACTTACCATATGGTAAGTCACTTTCCAACCCCCTCTCTTCCAGGGTTCCCCTGCTTGAGTTGGTACCATACTGAAACACTTCTTTTTCTTCCAGTGTAGACTTTTTGTTATCCTTCAATGCATGCTCTGAACAACTCATCAGACAGGGACGGGAATCTCTCCGCTCCCTTTGTCTGTTTTCTCTCTGTTTTCATACAGGAGAATCCCCTCTGCTGTTTTGTTCAGTTGCTGTATATACAGGAGTTCCAGTGATTACTTTAATGCTCATTGCAAGCTACTTTCAACTATCTTGCATAATTCTATTCACTGCAGGTTCTCTTCTTCTAGCCATATCCTTCCCTGGGATGTGGCAACACACCTGACTTCTGTCAGTTTTATCTTATAATCCTCCTGCACTATGCTCTCTGCAATCTTCAGAAAAGCTTTCTACTATGGGCCCTTGCACAGAGCATTGAACTGTCTCTGAAGGTTTTTCCCATATAGTAGAAAAAGCTTATATAATCATTCCATGGCGTGAATGTCCAAGGAGTTCCCAATCTTGCAGGAATCTACCCCTTTTTTCCTTACAGCTTGGCATTATGCTTTTTTGCTCCACTTGGACAACGCATACACTTTTAGTGTACATGATACCCCTGTGTCCCTTGGCTGGGTCATCCTGGTGTCTTAGTCTATCCGTTTTTTTGTCCTTTGGACATGTCAGAGTCCTAAAGTACTCCTGACGTGCTCTTGCCAGACTGCTATTATCCTCTGTTTTTTCACGCAACCATGCTGGTTATTCCACTGAACTACATTCCTGCACCGCAGAAATAGATTCTCTATATATCTTCAGGTGGTTTTTTACCCCCTCATTATTAGATGAATCTTTTCCCATCACATTCCCCATTTGAATGTTTTTGTGGGGCTCAGTTGCAGGCATGTATCCGCAGACTTATATTCATGTATGTATATGTCCTATACATACATATTTCTGTAGTCTGTGTGGGCATACGTCATGCCCATCTATCTATCTATCTATCTATCTATCTATCTATCTATCTATCTCACACATATCTAGACATATATGCACATATATATATATAGATATGTATGTCTCTCCATATATATATATATATAATATATATATAGATATGTATGTGTGCCCATTGGGAGATGTCCATAGGACGCTAAGTATTACCTGCTATCTCCCTAACTGTCTGTGCTATAAAGCTTTTCCCTTCTTAAGGGGTCCAGACAGTCCACTCGCCTATTCTCATACGGCTCAGTAAGTGGGAGCGGTTATACACACAATTATTGCTGTGAGGTCAACAGCTTCTATTTTTGTTATAGATCTCCCTGTCTATGAAGTATCAAACTTCAATGTCTTCCTATCTCTTACCAGCTAGGAAAGACAGTGTACATCTTCAGTATTTCTGAGTACATTTCTGTTCTCCTTGGGAATAGGGTCTTTTTTCCATACCCCCTCTTCCCTTCAGGACTGGGCTAATTCTCCAGATCGGTCAGGCTTCTTCTTTTAGTCCTCAATGTTAATAACTCTGTACCTAAAAGAGTTTTCAGCTTTTTCCCATAAAGCTTTCCATTGAAGACCTGCCGTTCTTCTCCTACCCCATTTGACACCTGGGTCACCTGCCCATTCCAGGTTTGGAACTTCATCCTCACTGCTGTGAAGTTACCTTGAGGATTCCGCTACTGCATCTACAGTACACTCCATCACAGTTCTACTTCCTACAATCCAGTAGGTAAGCTCTATATTGTACTAGTTCATTAAATATTTTAATGATACTTGACATACATTCTAAAGACTCTTTTTCTCTGTAGTCTTTAGATTCGCTGTTCCTCTACAGCTCTTTTCTATTCAACTCCTACCCTCCATCCCTCAGGGGATGCCGGAGATCCAGGTTTGGGAAATGCCGTCCTGTTCCAGGGATACACATTTTATGGGATCTCCCCTGGCACCCACAGCTAGGGAGTCCCCATATGTGAAGACTCATTCCTGCTTGTTCCTGGAGATAGCACAGTTACTTACCTGTAACAGGTGATCTCTGGGAACAGCAGGAATTAGTCTTCACAACCCACCCACCTCCCCTAGGAGTTGTATCTATCTATCTCCTTTCCTCTTTCTCTCCTTCTGTCTCAGCTATGAAACTCAACTGAGGAGAGGCAGTGGGAAAGGCGGGAAGTCAGCGCGCAGGCGCGAGGGATGCTCCCAAAAGCTTTCTGATTGGATGCTGGGGAGCATTCCCGTGCAGGCTCCGTCGGTACCGACGTACCCATATATGAAGACTAATTCCTGCTGTTCCCAGAGATCACCTGTTACAGGTAAGTAACTGTGCTTTACCTCCAAATCGACCTGTATCATGGTGTTCAGCTCTCCCTTGATTATGGTTAACTTTTCCTCTACCTCCCTGGATTGGTTTTGCATATGTTCCCTTTTGAGAACATGGAGCTCTCTACCTAGATTCTCTAGCTGCCAAGTTTGTGGGGTTTTTTTTTTTGTGCCCCTATTTCAATCATCGCCCCCCTCCCCCCCCATTTACTACTGCTTTTAATGTGTCTCATATTATACCTAAGGTTGTTTGACCATGGTTGTTTTCTGCTATATATTCCCGTATCTTTTTGTCCACTTCCTTAACTACCTCTTGGTCCAAAATGCAGTGTTCAACTTCTAGGTCTTGTTGCCTACCTTCTTGCTCCAGCCCAATTCTAGTGATAAGATGACTGGGGCATGATCCGTCCACACTATATTGCCTATGGTACATTCTTTTACTAATGGGCAGAGAATTGGGCTTACCAAGAACAAATCTATCCTCAAGTAGATCTATGGGCAGCTGAATAGAATGTATATTGTCTTGCAGCCAGATTCTTGATTCTCCAAATGTCTACCAAATTGTTAGCCTTAATGAGTGTTCCCATTTCTCCCTCCCCCCCCCACTACCCCCTAAAGAGCTATCTGTCTTTCTTTGTGCAATGATGTTTGTCTCCCCCATATATGGTAGGCAAGCTCGTCCAGTCCTCTATTGGATATAGTAGAGCTTGCGGTATATGATGTGAAAACGGTCTTTTTTTAACATCACAAAATGCTTGTCTACACTTATCTAGATCTGCACTATAGTCTGGGAAAATCCATAGCTTGGATCCTTGATAGTCCAAAGCTCTCACTTTCCACACCTGGTTGAGGGCTCATTCCCTGTTCTATAATTCAGCAGTTTGGCTACTATGGGGTCTAGGCCGTGCCCCATCTCTCGGGGGGCCTCCCGGGAGACCTGGTGTGCTCTGTCGACTACCAGTGTCGTGGGTACCTGTGTGTTTGGGAACAAGTCTTTCAGCAATCCTTCTATAAATTCTTCCACCCTCCATCCTTCCTTGCCCTCCGGCAGGCCTGATATCCTCAAATTTGTGTGCCTTGCTCTATTCTCTAAATCGTCCAGCTTTGTGGTCAGTCTTTTAATCAGGTGCTGCTGTGCTCCAGTGTCTCTTGTTAGGACTAATAAATCATCCTAGGTATTAAAGATTTGGGCCTCTGCCTTGTCCAACCAGGTTATTATGGCCTGTAAGTCCACGCGGACTCCTTTAAGGCTCCATTGGATCTCAAATAATTTCCTAGCGATTTCTCTATTTCCAGTTTTTATAGCTGCAAGTATTAACTGCTGTCTCCGGAGATTCCTGATTGTCTGCCGACTCATTTATTATGCCCCGTTCCACCTGGTCTGAATGCTTTGCTTCTTTTTCGACTCCCGGGGATGCGGCCCTCTCCGCCATACCACCGCCATCTTGCATGAGGCACTCTGCCATTGTCTGTTGCCGCGTTAACTTGGCAGCTTTTCCTGCTGTTGCAGCTGCTTTGATTTGTTTTCTCTGCTCTTGTCTACTGGCCATAAGTTTCAGCCATGGGTAAATACCTTCTCCGTATTGACTTGAGCGATTTATCAGCACTAAGTTTCCAGCAAAGTTGGGAGAGTCAGGCGAGATGTCCTTTCCCTACCCCACCATCACGTGATCTCTCACCTGTACTTTTTAAAATCACATGATGTTTTGTATTGTGTAAAAGCAGTTCGACAGATTTACGATGAGTGAAAAAATTGAACAGTAAATTTGCATTAAATTCTGCCAGAAACTTGGAGATTCATGCAAAGAGACTTATGACAAGTTTACAGCAAGTGTATGGCGATGAATGCATGAGCCATGCTTGAGTTTGACTGGTACAAACGTTTCTAAGAGGGCCGCCAAGGTTTGGAGCAGGGCCGGCCCAAGGGTTTCTGCCACCCCAGGCAGAAACTCCGGGCTCACTGCCCCCTGCTGATTCTGCCCCCACCAACTATGCCACTTCCGCCCCCCTAGTTGCCACCGCGATTCTGCCTCAGAGGGGGGAGGCGGGCAGCGGCTGCGATAACATTTCCAAAAGCAGTGGCTTTTGTTGTCGCTTTTGAAAATACTACTGCTGCCCATCTCCCCCTCCTGAGACCGAATTGTGGTGGCAGCTGGGGGAGCAGCTCGGCTGCCCATGTGTGCCACTTCCTCTTCCGCCCATCCTAGTGGATGAGCCGGCCCTGGTAGATGGTTACGAATATTCTGGATGGCCATCCACAAGCAGGAATGAAATCAAAGTTGAAGCAATGCATGCTGCAATATGCTCGAATCATCAACTGACTATCAAGGAGCTTGCTGAGGACATGGACATCTGTTTTGGGTTGGTACAGTCCATTCCTACTGTTGATTTGGGGATGAGACGTGTGTCTGCAAAATTTGTTCCAAAACTCCCGTCCCACGACCAAAATGACAATTGACTGTTTACAGCCAAGGAGTTGTTGGAATGCATTGCAAATGACTCCTATTTCATCAAAAAGATTATTACTGGTGATGAATCAAATGTTTATGGTTATGACCTGGAAACTAAGGCTCAGTCCTCACAATGGAAGACTCCAAACTTTCCCAGACCCAAGAAAGCCTGTCAGGTGAGGAGCAATGTCAAGGTCATGCTCACAGTTTCCTTTGATTACCAGGGTACTGTTCATCATGAGTATGCTCCAAAAGGCCATACCATCAATAGAGAGTACTGCGTCCAAGTTCTGACTCATTTGAGAGATGTCGTTCGTCTAAGAGGCCAGAGTTGCACAGAATTAGTGAATGGTTGCTTCATCACAATAACGCCCCAGCTCATGCATTACGTCTTGTCCAGCAGTTCTTGGCCAAACACCAAATCGAGTAAGTCCATCTGCCTCCATACTCACCTTTCCTTGCACCCTGTGACTTTTTCTTGTTTCCGAAACTGAAATTACCACTGAAAGAAAGGAGTTTCGACAGCTTGGAGACTATTCAGCAAAATTTGACACAGCAGTTTGACAGCATAATGAAAGAGTAATTTCAAAATTGTTTCCAGCAGTGACAGAAACACTGGAGGAAGTGTGTTTTATTGGAAGGGGACTACTTTGAAGGAGACAGAGTGCAATAACTGTCCATGTTGTTCTACTTGTGTTATTGTACAAGTCTCGATACTTTTTGATCGCACCTCGTATGTCGATTCTGTAAGAGAGACCTGGGAACGGTAACTCACCTCGTAGCTGGCTGTGAAATTCTGATGGCAGAAAGTTTCTATACGGAAAGACATAATAAAATAGCATTCCTTATCCATTGGAAACTCTCTAAGCACTACTATATCACTGTGCCCGAAAAGCACTGGGATCATGACCCTAAGAGAATTACAGAGAATGAGGAGGTTATGTTCACCTGGGATACTCCCATTCTGACTGATGAAAAGCTGGATGTGAGGAAGCCGGATATAGTGCTTAAGGAGAAAAACACCAGAATGGCGTTGATAATAGAGATATCGGTTCCAAGCGATTGAATACCAAGAAATGCAGTCTGAGACAAAGAAAATGCGGCAGAGAGATACAGAAATATTTCCCATTGTAGTGGGTGCCACAGGCTTGATAAAGAAGAATTTCAAAGCACATCTTGACAAAATACCAATACATGTTACATCTTACGAACTCCAGCAGGAGGCTCTCTTTGGCATGATGCAAGTACTATGCTGAGCATTAGCAGTAAATTTGAGAGACTGAGATCACTCCACATACCCTGACTTAGAAGTGATGTTCATGACTGTCATGATATGTGCAAAACTAACCATTTGTAGAAACTGCCCCGGAGACTCTAAAGATACATCTTAAGTGCCCTCAGGTCCTCTCTTAGTTTTATCTCCTGTCCTAGAGCAAGTGGGTTTGAGTTCCCTCGGGTGGATGCCCTTGTCACCGCTGTGACAAAGCACATGACTATTCCAGTGGATGGTGGAGCTATGTTCTAAATAGCTCATGATAAGAAGATGAAGACCCTCCTTAAAAATATCTTTATGGCCTTTGCTTCGAGTTCTGAAATAACCCTGGTGGCCAGAGCGCTCCTGCGTTGGGTTCAGCATCTCCTGGACAGCCTGGAGATGGTTAGATTGGAGTCTGGCACTGCATATGTTCAGTTTATTCAAATTTGATATACCACCAATTCGTAACAGCAAGGCGGTTTACAATAAAACTACAATAAAACAACAAAGCAGGACCATTCAATCAGAGGAGAGAAAAAGGAGGGACAGGAGAGAAAGAGAAGAAAGGAGAAAGTCAAGTTTAACCTACCTTCCAATGAAGGGAAGACTTGTAAAAACAGGTGTTTTTAAGAGATGCCTTGAAGGATTCCAGTTGGAGGTTGGGAGGGAGATCATTCCAGAGTTTTGACGCAAGTAAATAAAAATAAAGATAAAGAAAGCAAAACTAAACCCACAGCAAAGTCCCCCAAATAATTTTTTTGTCGGAATGGGCTGGAGGCGACGGGGATGGAGCCCCAGTCACACCAGGCAACCCGTTCCTTTTTAATATATATATTGAAAGCGAACAACGCTGTACTTAACTTATAATGACAATCCGATATAGTTTCCTACTGGCAAGTAGTCGATCTTTCATTCCCAATCAAAGCGTTAAAACAATCGGTTCAACCACGACGTACGTTTCGGGCTACAAAGCCCTGTCTCAAGTGGTCACGCTCTTCAAAATAACCGCCATAGAAAACTTTTCAAGCCACAACCCTCATCGGTTGATATAAAGGGGAAAAGAAGGTTCTCATTGGCCAACCTAGTCTGTCAATCATCCGGGAGCTCCAATCAGCCAAACGGGAAACCCCACTGTCATCAGGGAACCCCCTGGCGTCATGGATGCCGTTAAAACAAGCTAAACCACTCAATTTCTTTATTTAAACCAGAAGGTTGAACCGCTTGTAATTGAAAAATCAATTGTTGTTCCCGGCGCTGTAAAGCCAGAAGCCGATTGCCACCTCTGGGATTTGGAGGGATAAAATCCAGTATTGTCCAAGTAAAGTCAGAGTGGAACTGATGACAGAAGAGCTATGGCGGTTATTTTGAAGAGCGTGACCACTTGAGACAGGGCTATGTAGCCCGAAACGTACGTCGTGGTTGAACCGATTGTTTTAACGCTTTGATTGGGAATGAAAGATCGACTACTTGCCAGTAGGAAACTATATCGGATTGTCATTATAAGTTAAGTACAGCGTTGTTCGCTTTCAATATATATATTAAAAAGGAACGGGTTGCCTGGTGTGACTGGGGCTCCATCCCCGTCGCCTCCAGCCCATTCCGACAAAAAAATTATTTGGGGGACTTTGCTGTGGGTTTAGTTTTGCTTTCTTTATCTTTAATTGCACTGAACCAAGGAATATTTTATTGTCACTGAGACGCAAGTAAATAAAAGGCTGAGTGTCTAGTAGACTCCAATCTTGCATGTGTAGCAAAGGGAAGGTGAAGGCTGTTAACCTGTAATGTATGGAGAACCCTATGAGGAGTGTGCAGAAGAGCGAGAAGAGAGATAAAGGAGACCAGTATGCACGACTTTGAGTTAGAATCAGGATTTTATACGGAATTCTGAAGGAAATAGGGAGCCAATGCTTGCAGATCAGAAGGAGGTGGTCAAACTTGGAAGAGCGAGTGAGGATACAGAGTGGAATTTTGAACATATTAGAGTCTTTTGATTTCATAGCCAGGAAGACCTGAGAAGATTGTATTACAATATTCCAACTTGGAAATAACCAAATTGAGAAGTGTGGCAAGAGCTGATGGAGACAGGAAAGAATGGATAGAATGAATTTTTCAAAGGGTGAAGTAGGAATGCTTAATGATGCTGCTGATATGATCATGAAATGACAGAGTGGAGTCAAGGTTTACACCCAGATACTTACAGGTGGTGGTCAGAGTAATGAGGATATCAGCTAGCATAAGAGACAGAGAGGAAAGGGATAACCAGATAACCCCGGTTTTTTTAAGATTCAGCAAGAGATGATTATCGTGTAGCCTCGAGGTTACCGCGAACAGACAGGTGCTTAGAGAAAAAAGGTTGAGGCAAGCTGATTGATGTAGAGGCCAAGAAAAATATCATCAGAGTAGTAATATTCAGAAATGCCAAACAGTTGAATCAGGAAGATAGAGCTAGAAAGATATTGAAGAGGTATAAGCATTGAACCCTGAGGGACACACCACAGTCATGAGAGTAGGATGAAGAGGTGAGAGAGTTAAGAGATTGCAAAAGAGTGGTTGGTCAGAAAAGAATGAAACCAGCAAAAAACTGTCCCCTGAAGACCAATGTCAGAGAGATGAGAAAGAATACATGACTGACCAGGTCAAAAGAGGAAGAGAGATGTTGCTATCAAAAGATTGGTGAACTTCGCTCAGAAGAGAGGTGAGGATAGTTTCGGTGCTGTGAGATGAATGGAAACCAGATTGATGGGGATGGAAGGGCGCTTGTTTTTTCAAGATGGTCTTTGAGCTGGGCAGAAACCAGCCGCTCAGGGGCCTGAGCGAGAAAAGAAGATAAGAGACAGGCATATAATTCAACAGAACCAAGGGTCGAGAGACTTTTTTTTTTTTAAAGGAGGAGACTCACAAGAGCAGACTTCAATGAGAGGGGTATGATGCCTGATGATGAGCAATTTTGAAGAATAGAGTGAACTCTTGGCAAAAGGGCTAGAGTGTCAAGTGAAATCCAGAAGGAGGGGATCAGGTTAGAGGAGCAGGTGGTCTTGCGCAAGGAACTGATAAGTTTGGAAAGAGAGGCAAGAGAGGACAGGTTAAGAGAGGCCCACATGTGTGTCAGTGGGGAATGCAGAGGGGAGGCAGATGCCTTCTGTGCTTTGGTCAGGATTTTCTCTAAATCCTTGGCATCATGGGTGTAACAAGACAATTGTTCTGGCTGTGGAATTTGTCTGCTGATGTATTCTCCAATCTATGGTTGAATGAGCTCCCCTTTAAGGGCAAGTTGTTCTTTTGAGGAGGAACTTGAGAAGCTGTTGAAAGACCTGGGAGAGTCTCACCTTCAAAGGCTTCCAGAAGACTGATTCAGGGGCGCTGGGTCTACCTCTCAAAAGGTCTCACATGGGGCTTGGAGGCACTCTTGGACTGCTAGGGGTCCAGGTAGGGCCTATTCTTCTGCTGGTTCTAGGCCAAAGAAGGGACAGTCCATTTTGGGTGCTCAGCATGTCTGCAATTCATCAGTCACTGCCAGTTCTAGTAAGTCCCTGCAGTGAGGTCCGGTGAGTCCCTTCTGAGGGGCAGCTGGTTGGAGGATGGCTCTAGCTGTTTCGGAGTGGGCCCAGATTACTTAAGATCAGTGGGTTTTCAAAGTGTCAATTCAGGGTTATGTGCTGGAGTTTGAATGGGGCAAGCCCCAAAGTTGGTTCAAAGCATTGACACACTAGGCAAGCCTTAAGCTTTAGCCTTCCTCCACTGTTGCCAGAATCTGTGGTTTAGTTCTGAATGCTCTGCTCTTTGCCATTACGCAGATACTACCATCTAGGTGACCTCGATGGGCTGGTCCTGTTTGCAGAGCCTCTAAGGGATGTCTTTGTCTTCTTGCTACTTCTCGCCCAAGAGCGTTGTAAACCACGGCTTCTCGCTTCATTTCTGGCATCTCCTGGTATACGAAAAATAACTCCTCTGCTCCATTAAATTACATTGGCTAAGGGTCACTAACTGGATTAGTTTTAATTTTTTTATGTTTTTATACAAATTCTTTTAACTGTTTTGTTATTACTTCTGCAAATGACTTGTAAATCTAGGCGCTTACAATCTATTAGCACCTTACTGTATCCATCGTGTAGGGGTGTTTATTTAAAATTATGTTTTAGGCACATCATTCCTTATTTGTCGGTACAGTATTGGTCTGAATTGCTCAAATATTTGAAATGTATTTCTTCTTTTCAATTTCGGAAAAGGTTGAAAACATGGTTTAATCAGAATTAATGATTTTCTTATATGGATGTTTTTTCCTTTGCTATAAACAGCGCAGAACCACTATTTAGTATGGGATTGTTGCGATATATAAAACTGTGTTAGATTAGATTCAGTTCTTCAGTCGTCCTGCAGTTTCAGGCTGTTGTACCCTATGCCTTCTGCAGAAGCAGAGTTGGGGCTGCTAGTCCATCTATTTTCTGGTGCCCAAGAAGGGAAGCCTTTTCTGGACTATTCTGGACATGAAGGTGAGAAATACTGTGTTCTGAGTTCCTGATTTCTTCCCGAAGACCATCAGGTTGGTCATGGGTCTGTGTTGGTAAGGAAGAGTGTCTTACCTCCCTGGATCTTGCTGAGGCATACCTCCATATTCCCACCCAGGAGCAGCACTAGCGGTTTCTCTGCTTTTGCATGCTGAGCTGCCTCTTCCAGTTCCGGACTTTGCCCTTTGGCCTGGCTACAGCTCCTTGCACCTTCTTGAAGGTCATGGTGATTGTAGTGGCCTTCCTGTGCAAGTAGGGAGTCAGAGTTCACCTGTATGTGGATGACTGGCTGATCCTGTCAGACTTGCTGGAGAAGCCCAGGGATGATACTTCCCTGGTAATTTGCTAGCTGGAAAGGCTGGGATTAGAGATCAACTATCCTAAAAGCCACCTGTTTCCATTCCAGGACTTGGAATACCTTGGGATTCAGTTCACTGCTTACTTAAGACGAACCTTCCTCATGCCAGGGAAGGCCCTCAAGCTTCAGAGCCAACTTGGGGCATTTTGTCCTCAGTTAGTTGAGGCCCATGGGCTAATTTCTCGCTCCTTGGGCCCTGGAGCCAGTTCCATAGATCAGGGCATCCATGTGTCCTCTGCTGAGGCACTTGCTGAACTCTCTGATCTCCCAGTTCCCAGTAGTTTGACCAAACCCCCATCCCTCGAGAGATCAAGGAGCAGTTGCAGTCCTACCATCAGATGGCTGGGTTGCCACTGGAAATGATGAAATGGGTGATTGTCACCTTGGATGCGAGCCCGAAGGGCTGGGATGCACACTGCCAAGACTAGTTGGTGCAGGCACTCTGGTCTCCTCAGGAGGCAGCCTGGGCAATAAATCAATTGGCAGCAAGGGCAATCCGCCTAGCCCTGGAGAGATTTTAGCCTCTCCTGAGGAGCAAAACAGTTTGATTTGTTTTTGGACAATACCACAGCTGTGGCATATGTCAACAAGCAGGGTGAAACTTGCAGTGCCAGAGTAGCTCGAGGGCACAGAGTTGTGTTGTTGGGCGGTGAAGCATCTGATTGCCTTGTTTGCAGCACACATTGCCAACATCGAAAACATATAAGCTGACTGAGTAGGAATACCGTGGATCTGGGCAAGTGGGAGTTCAGCCCTCATGTATTCAGTTTCATAGTGCAGAGGTGGAGTCTTCCAATTTTTGACTTGATGGCTATTCAGGAGAATGCTAAACTGGAGAACTTTATTTTTCAGCTGCAGGAAGGATGCGCAGGTGTGACTCCAGGAGGGACTGCTGCATGTCTTCTCTCCATGGCCCTTAATGAGTTTTCTTCTACGCAGGATTCCAGCACATTCGGGCCTGGTGATCTGGTGATTCTAGTGGCCCTGGACTGGTCTTGCAGGCCATAATACGCAGATCTCTTGAACCTGTTGGTGGGCCTCCCCCCCCACACCTTTGTTGCCTTTGGAGAGGGTTCTTTCTTTGGCAGGGACCTGGTACATTCTCGCTTATGGCCTGGCCCTTGACAGGGGTAAGCTTCCCAAGACGGGGGCTAGTCTAGGGCTGTAGTAGATACCCTGTTTAAGGCTTGAAGGGCCTCTACCTCCTTGGCTTATGTTAGAATATGGAAGGTTTTCAAGAGATGGTGTGTGTTTCTTGTTCCCTAGAGGCCAGGAAGGTGTACATAGTTGCAGTTTTGTCCTTCTTACAGTCTTGTCTGGATCAGGGCTTAGTCTGGAACTCTTTTAAGGTTTAGTTGGTAGCTGTGGTGAGCTACAGAGGTCTCATCCAAGGGATGTTGTTGGCAGTGCACCCAGTCTCCCCTGCTTCCTCAAGGGAGTGAAATAAATCCATCTGCTGATACGTGGAGCCTCTCTCTGGTGTAGAAGGTGTTGAAAGGCCTTCATTTGAGTCTATTTTCAAGGTCTCTTTCAAGGATTTGACCTTTAAGGTAGCCTTCCTGGTAGCTATAGCATCCATTAGATGAGTATCACAGCTGCAGGCCTATCCTGCAGGGAACCGTTTTTGGTCATCTTGATGGCCTCTGTTTTCATTATGAGCTGTGCTATTCTTTCTTCCAAAGGTGCTGTCCTCTTTCCTTCTCAACCAGACTGTGGTTCTACCCTCCTCCTCAGAGGAGACCCCCTCCATGTGACTAGTGGATGTGCAGTGGCTGTTGATCAGGTACCCTGAGGTTACAAATTCTTTTCATAGGTCATCTTTTTGTCCTCTTTGGTGGCCTGAGGAAGGAACTGGCCATGACCAAATCTTCTATCGCCCATTGGATTAAGGAGGCCTTTTGGCCAACGTAATTTCTGGCTGGGAAATGGGTGCCTGAGGAAATCAAAGCCTGCTATATTAGACTCTGCCCAGGAGGCAGCTTGTAACCTATCTGTAAGGCAGCTATCTGGTCCTCCGAGCATATTTGTGAAGCACTACAGTAGGAGCAGAAGCAGATTATGCCTTTGGCAGGTCAGTCCTGTCCAGATCATTGTCTTCCTCTCACTCTGGGTCCTGACTGCTTGAGTACATTCCTGGTCTAACAGGATGATAAGGAAAGAGAAGTTTTACCTGATTATTTTCTTTCTTTGAGTTTTGCTAGACCAGTCCAGGGCCTGCCATGGAAGACTCTTGTTAATGTTTGGAAGCTCTGCTGCCTTTTGATTGCATTGTTGGTATCGGTGACTGAGTTAATTCTGGTAAGAGAGCCAAATATTTGCTCTTGGTATTTGTTGCAAACTTGAATTGTTGGTTTATTAACGTTATTCATTAAGGGTTTTTTTCCCTGAATTTTTTAGCATACTACTTGAGAAGTGTCATACTGGCTTTTCTCTGTGCTGTACCAGCATATATACCGAGTGATGACATTACTGAAAGTTGCTCAAGTCTGCTCCACCTGCTGGCGAGGGAGCATAACCCACACATCTGGACTGGTCAAGCAGGATGCAAGGAAAGAAAAATTTTCTTTGCAATAGAAACAAAATATTTTGGCAGATGTGAGCATGAGACCCTTTAAATCTACTTGCTTTCCCTACCTCATCTTTCAGTTTACCTTCAATTTCTTATTGCAGGCGTCCTTCCTGTTTTTGAACCATGTTGTCTTGAATTTATATTCTGTGTTGGTCTCTTCCCTCAGGGCTTAAATTCTGGGAGAATGGTCTGGAACACATTCCACCACTTCTTTTCACTAGAGCAGGAGGGATTTTATGCTCCAGTCCAGTGGTTCACAAACTGTAGGTCGGGACCCCAAATGGGGTTACATCATCAGTAGATGGGGTCACAGAAACACAGCTGCTCCCCATCTCTCTGAGCCTCACATTGTGACCTATGCTCAGTAATGGTAGTAAGCATGGGGCCTGTAAGTTTGTGAATGTTCCCAAGTCTGCCCTTCCTCCTGTGTAGGCTTTTTGTTAGACTGATGCTGGAGTCTGTGAGCACACAGTAGCATGCAAGGCCCCCATGCTCTGCTGCTACTCCCTTCATGCTTTGGATGAGTGGGGGGGGGGGGGGGAGGAAAATGTAAAAAAGGGAAGGGAGGGAAATAGATTGGAGGTTTGTTATTTTGATTTCATCATCTGGGGTCATGTGAATTTTTAAGCATTAAAATGGGGTCACAATGGATAAATGTTTGGGAAGCGCTGCTCCAGTTTCTTCTTTCCGGATAGCCTATAGGGAAGAGGAGGGGAGGGAGTAAGCCTGGAGCAGAACAGTCACTTTAGTCTCTAATCCATTCTCTCTAAAACTGTTGTCCTGCTCTCCCCCCCCCCCCCCCACAGTTCCACTTCTGTTTTGTATTCAAATAAATCCCTATTTTCCCCCATCATTTCCATTGGGTGGCTGCTTGAAATGAGGCTTTTGTGCAGAGATTCCCAAACTGACACTTGGAAATTGGAATCCTCAAACTAGTCTGCCTTTCTGGATACCCATAATGAACATATCAAGGGCTGTATTTTCATTGTATTTTATATAAGAACTAGTTAACTTACATATTCATGATATTCTGTAAACTAGATCTGATGTCCCAGAGGTTTGAGTTTTGGATTAGTTACTGTATCTTTGTAAATTATACACAAACTGTGTCGATGGGGAGCACACAGTTCTGTCCTTTCATTTGTTTAGACTGCATAAAAAATGCAAATATTTCAAGGTGATATTGTGCTTTATTTTACTTCAGTAATTCTCACAAAAAGGTGCACATTTGCTAATTTCCTATACTACAAATATATACTCCCCATTTGTAATGAACAGTAACATCACTCATTTTTTGTCGGATCGCCTACCATGAGAATGAGAAATCATTCTCTTGAGGTAGGCCCTCCATTTTAATCCATTTTTTAAAAAAGGGCCAACCGGCCTAACTGCATGAGGCTACATGCTCCCTAGAGCAAACCAATTAAGATATACTGCTAACCAAAACTAATGTTGCACACTTAGCATGCAACCTTTACTGCTATAGTTCTTTCAAAAAGACTTATAGCCCAAAGTCTTAGTGCCCCGCCACTAAATTACTCATCTGATGCCGATTAAGGCATGTGGCTGTAAGCAAATCGTCCACGGGATACTACGATCCTTTCTTCTGTTGGGTACGGCGACTCAAACATTCGTGTTTCAAGCCTGTTCTCTTTTCGGCTCTTCTTTAAGCAACGTAATCCCAACTTCCTGTTCCGGTATTAATGTGATCATATCACCTGGGATTGTATTCCATTAACAGATCATAACCAAAACGATAGGCGTCCAATCACAATATGCATGAACTTAATTCAAAAACCACCACTCCACCTCGGTATTCAAGCCTCCCGTAATAGTAGAATGGAGCATATAAATCCATCGCCGCTCTTTGTAGCGTAACTGGCTTAAACGGTCACCACCACGTAAAAGTTTAGGGACCATATCCAATACAAGCCATCTTAGACTTTGGGCTATAAGTCTTTTTGAAAGAACTATAGCAGTAAAGGTTTCATGCTAAGTGTGCAACATTAGCTTTGGTTAGCGGTATATCTTAATACTGCAGGGGTTTGCTCTAGGGAGCATGTAGCCTCACGCAGTAAGGCCGATTGGCCTTTTCATGGTAGGCGATCCAACAAACAATGAGTGATATTACTGTTCGTTATAATTGGGGAGTATATATTTGTAGTATAGGAGATTAGTAAATGTGCACCTTTTTGTGAGAATTACTATAGTGGTGACATTATCAGGGCTTTCTGAGTTAGATTATTTTACTTCATAGCATTTTTAATTACATTACTCTAATAAAGCGTAATAGTTCTTTCTATCCCTTTACTTTGCTAAACAAACTGTGTGTAATTTTATTTCAGGACAGCGTAAAGTATTTTTTGCATCTTTTATAAAGAATATTTGTGTGTGTTTGGCAAGGCCAGCCCAATCATTAAGCAAACTAGACGGTCACTTAGCCTCTTTATTGGAGGGAAGGGGGCAAAGAGCAGGGCATTCAAAGCTAGACAGTAGATTCTGACAGCTGGGATTGGAGGCATAAGGCTTAAGGTTTGTCTAGGATGCCAATATCTTGAACGAACTCTGGGGCCGGCCTTGGTGTTTGGGCTAGGTAGGTTTAACACAGGTAACACAAATTCAGAGAGCTGTAAAATGACGTTGACTGTCTGGCAGACGATGTTAAAACAACTCATGTTTTTAATAGCCAACCAAGTAAGTGGTGTTCTGGATAAATACTAGTTAAAAAAAAACAAACAAAAAACAACAAACTCTTAGGCTAAAAAATCAAGACTTTGTGCTACTAGGAGAGAGGGAGGGGATTTGAGGGAGGAAGAATGGCATTTAATATGAGAGTCTGCTCAGTGGAAGAGGGTGAGGGATAGAGAACGTGCTCCAGGGAGGGAGGATTTTGAGAGAGGGGATGATGAAGTGGACATACAGGGAGGGTGTCTGCTGGGGATGATAAGAGAATATACAAATTTAAAAAATGTTTAATATTAAAAACAAAAAAAAAACAATTATGATAATGCAATCGATCTAAAAGTAGACCACAAATTTAATTTCACAATGTGAAAACACCAGTATTCACCGATCTTTCTTTAGTACTGTCCCAAAGCTCCTAATTAGCTTAAATAAACGCTTTAAATTTACAATTTATAAATCCCTGGAAATGGAGCCCTAATTATCTAACTTTATTTCTCTCGTAGCAATGCTTGTAAGCCCTACATTTTAATTCAGGCTAGCAACACTTAAACTTTATTTTCATCGTAGCTATTAAATTAAATTAAATTAAATTAAATTAAATTAAATAAACACTCCTTTTTCTTATAAAAATTTGAATGGTGAGTCTATGAGCATCTTGCTTCCTCAGTTTCTCTCTCTATAGTCATATATAATTTGTTGTACTGTGGAGGTTGTTGTCATTGCATATTTTCTCCAAGTACCTCAGAGGAGGACTCCTAAGGAAGCAGTGACTCACTAGGGCTAGGGCTTTTGCTGCCGTGTCCTCCTTTGACTAGCAGGCCAGAAAACATGCGCCGTAAAATTAACTGGAAGCCATCATTCCGGCTACATGAAATATACCTCATGATAGTGACAGACCAGGGCTCTGTTGTGCTTCCTTTTTCTGCAGCTTTCCCACCCCAGTCATATTCCCTTTGTACACCTTTCCTACATTTTCAACCTCTTCAGCTGTTCTCTTGTTGCCGTGTCCTCGCAAGCTTCAGTGTTTTTATTCCTCTCCAGCGATCACATCTCTTCCTGAAAACATATAATCTTTATTTTTAGCCTGCCTTTTCAAATATATGTCAAGGTGATTTACAGTATTTTTAGAATTCAGGTACTAAGTATTTTTTTGCTTCAAGGAACTTGCAAGATAAATGGGTACCTGAGGCAACAAGAGAGAATGTAACTTGCCCAAAATGTGTCAGTGGAGGAAATAAACTCTAATTCACAACCCATTGCTTTAATTGTTAGGCATGATAAGAAACAGCAGCTTTTCTTCTCTTTACTTATCTCTTCCCTCAGCTTAAGATATTCCCAAGTCTAGCTCTTCAAGTCAACTTGCCCATCTGCACACATTGATTCCTGTCAAACACAGCCTACATTTGTAGTCAACATTGTTGGCACCCTTGCAGTTCAACACCTTAATGTCCAATATCTCCTTAAAAAAATAGACAGTGAAATGGCTTTGGGCTATATAAGCACACATATTTGACACACACGAATCAAATAAAACGACTTGAAGGACTAGAAAAAGGGACTGTTACTTCTGAAGAGAAATCTGCAACTGTGAGTATATACTTGTGGTAATTTTCTAAAAGGAATTCTTTGTATTA
The DNA here is from genome assembly GCA_033557465.1 of Ichthyophis bannanicus. Taxonomy (NCBI): domain Eukaryota; kingdom Metazoa; phylum Chordata; class Amphibia; order Gymnophiona; family Ichthyophiidae; genus Ichthyophis; species Ichthyophis bannanicus. Next base: position 673,260,496 of record CM066032.1, on the reverse strand, counting down.
AAGCTAATTAATCTGTGAACCCACTATTTTTTGTTAAATCAGTCAGGGCCTAGTAGCAGCAGTTTAAGTTTAAATATAAAACACAGAGGAGAACTTTCTGGTTACATTTCATACCCAGCAGAGAGCTTGTAGTTTAAATTTAATAGTCACTCAGGGCCTAGTAACAGCAAAGTACTTTTAGTTTAAATTTAAAACACAGAAGAGAGCTTTCTGGTTACATTTGGAACCCAGCAGAGAGCTTGTAGTCTAAATTTAATAGTCACAAAGGGCTTGGCATCAGCAAAGTACTTTTAGCTTAAATTTAAAACACAGAAGAGAGCTTTCTGGTTAAATTTAGAACCCAGCAGAGAGCTTGTAGTTTAAATTTCATAAGAAGTTAGAGCCTAGCAGCAGCTAAGAGCTATAATTTAAATCAAATCAGAATTTAGCTTACCTCAGCAGCACAAGACAGGGTACCATGTAGCAGCCCTCTTTTAATAAGTGTTATATAGTTCCTAGATGAAATAAATGACTGCTTCTTGGAGCAGCTGGTTCATGAACCGACCAGAGGGGAAGCCATATTAGACCTAGTCCTTAGTGGAACACCAGATCTAGTGCAAGAGATAAGATTGTTGGGGCCACTTGGCAATAGTGATCATAGCATGATCGCCTTTGATTTAATTAGTGGAGGAGGGATAGTAAGGAAATCCACAGTACTACCTTTTAACTTTCGAAAGGGAAACTATGATAAAATGAGGAAAACAGTTAAGAAAAAACTAAAAGGAGCAGTTGCAAAGGTTAAAGACGTACATCAGGCTTGGCTGTTGTTGAAAAATACTATCTTGGAAGTCCAGACCAGCTGTATTCCACGCTTTAAGAAAAGTGGAAGGAAGTCCAAAAAACTGCCAGCATGGTTTAAAGGTGAGGTCAGAGAGGCTGTTGTTGCCAAAAAAGCATCTTTCAGGAAATGGAAAAAAGAGCCAAACGACGAAACCTGGAAACAGCACAAGCACTGGCAAATCAAATGCAAGGCATTGATAAGGCAGTCAAAGGGAGAATTTGAGAAGAAGCTTGCTGCGGAAGCAAAAACGCGAAGTAAAGACCTTTTCAAGTACATTCGTAGCAAAAAACCTGTGAGAGAGTCAGTTGGTCCATTAGATGATAAAGGGGTTAAAGGAGCACTAAGAGGCGACAAGGCGATAGCGGAGAGATTGAATGAATTCTTTGCTTCAGTCTTTACTGAGGAAGGTGTAGGGATGTTACCCATGACTGAAGTGGTATTTAAAGGTGCGGAAGAATTGAAGGAAATATTGATACATCGGGAAGATGTATTACAACTATTAGATAAACTGAAGAGTAGCAAATCACCTGGGCCGGATGGTATACATCCAAGGGTGTTGAAAGAACTGAAATACGAGATTGCAGACCTGCTATTAGTAATCTGTGAACTATCATTAAAATCATCTCTAATACCTGAAGATTGGAGGATCGCCAATGTAACACCAATTTTTAAAAAGGGTTCCATGGGTGATCCGGGAAACTACAGACCGGTGAGCCTGACATCAGTACCGGGAAAAATGGTAGAAACCATCATAAAGAATAAAATTACTAAGCATGTAGATAGTCATGACCTAATGGGAGACAGCCAACATGGCTTTAGACAAGGAAGATCTTGACTTACTAATCTGTTATGTTTTTTTTGAAGGAGTGAATAATCAGGTGGACAAAGGTGAGTCGGTTGATATTGTGTATCTGGACTTTCAGAAAGCCTTTGACAAGGTCCCTCATCAGAGACTTTTGGCAAAACTAAAGAGTCATGGGATAGGAGGCAGTGTACTATTGTGGATCAGGAACTGGTTAAAAGATAGAAAGCAGAGGGTAGGGCTAAATGGCCAATTTTCCCAATGGAGAAAGGTGAATAGTGGTGTACCCCAGGGATCTGTGCTGGGTCTACTGCTTTTTGACATATTCATAAATGACCTGGAAAGTGGAATAACGAGTGAGGTTATCAAATTTGCAGATGACACAAAACTATTTAAAGTTGTTAAAACCCAAGAGGATTGTGGAAAATTGCAAGAGGATCTTGATAAATTGGAAGACTGGGCATCAAAATGGCAGATGAAATTTAATGTGGACAAGTGCAAGGTTATGCACCTAGGGAAGAACAACCCATATGGTTACACGATGCAAGGTTCCACATTAGGAACCACCACCCAGGAAAAAGATTTAGGCGTCATTGTGGATAGCATGTTAAAACCCTCGGCCCAGTGTGCAGCGGCGGCGAAGAGAGCAAATAGAATGCTAGGTATGATAAGGAAAGGAATGGAAAATAAAACAAAAGATATTATAATGCCTCTATATCGTTCCATGGTGAGACCGCACCTTGAATATTGTGTGCAATTCTGGTCGCCGTATCTTAAAAAGGATATAGCGATTTTAGAAAAGGTTCAGAGAAGAACCACCAAAATGGTAAAGGGGATGGAAGCATACTCCTATGAAGAAAGGCTAAAAAGGTTGGGGCTCTTTAACCTGGAAAAGAGACGGCTGAGGGGAGATATGATAGAAGTCTATAAATTAATGAACGGAGTGGAACGGGTAAACGTAGATCGATTGTTTACGTTATCAGAATATAGAAAGACTAGGGGACATGCAATGAAGCTACAGGGTAAACTATTTAAGACTAATAAAAGAAAATATTTTTTCACTCAACGTGTAATCAAACTCTGGAATTTGTTACCGGAGGATGTAGTAAAGGCTGTTAGTGTAGCTGGGTTTAAAAAAGGTTTGGACAAGTTCCTGGAGGAAAGGTCCATAAACCATTATTAAGAAGGGACCCAGGATATCAATGCTTGAATCAATACAAGCATTGTGGAACCTGTGTCCCTTGGGGAAACTGCTAGGTACGTATGACCTAGATTGGCCACTGTTGGAAACAGAATACTGGGCTTGATGGACCTTGGTCTGACCCAGTATGGCATATCTTATGTTCTTATGTTCTTATGACCAATAAAAAAAGGAAATAGTAGGAACTAGTATAAAAATTGGGATATTGCTTGGACATGATTATTGGCACCCTTATAAACAATTCAAATCAGTTTGAATAGATGAACCACATTCCCATTGCAGTAGAAATAGACACGTGATCAATTGTCAGTACTCGCATGACTTTAATCAACCAATGAATGATGTCTCTAATGTTTAAAATGACCACATTCTCTCCCTGTTCCATTTTTACAATGGTGAATACAAGAAAGCTGCCCGAGACTGTCAGAAAAGCCATTATTGCCAAACATCGAACTTTAAAGGGGGGGGGGTACAAGATCATCTACAAAAACCCTAGGAGTCCGATCTACAGTTTGCAATGTTATTAAGACGTTTTCTGTTCATGGAACTGTCAAGAACCTCCCAGGATATGGTGGAAAGAGGAAATTTAATCTAAGAAGTCTTCAAAGGTTAGTGTGAACTGTTGGAAAAGCACCACATACAAAATCCAAAGAACTTAAGGCTGATATGGAGTGGTGTTTTCAACCTGCACCATACGCCGCATACTAAACAAAGGAGGACTTCATGGACAAAGGCCAAGAAGGATCCCACTGCTCAAAAGACTGACATAAAAAGGCACGCCTGATCTTTGCCCAAACCCACCTTGAGAAACCACAATCCTTCTGGAAAAGTCTTCTGTGGACAGAGGTAACTAAACTTGACCTCTTTGGCAATGCAGGCCAGCGATACATTAACAGGTGAAGAAATTAAGCTTATAAGGAAAAAAAAACCTCTTCCTACAGTTAAATATGGTGGAGGTTTAATAATGTTGTGGAACTGTTTTGCTGCCTCAGTAACTGGAAGCCTGGAATGTATTAAAGGACTCATGAAGTCAGAAGCCAGAGGACAGTGACCCAAAACATACATCCAAAAGTACAAAAGAATGGTTAAAAAGGAAAAAATGGACTGTTTTAAATTGGCCACCAATGAGTCCTGATCTCAGTCCAATCAAGAACCTTTGGAAAGAGCTGATATCTGCCACTGCCATTGTTAAAAGGAATCCTGGAAACATTCATGAGCTGGAATAAATCGCAGTTGAACAATGGGAGAAACTACCAGCAGATAGATGTAAGAAATTTATTGATGGCTACAATAAACATTTGAAGACTGTCATCACTGCCAAGAGGTGTGCAGACAAATATTAGTGAAGGGTGCCATTAATCCCGTCCAGGTCATATTTAGGCTTGTTTGTTTTTTTTCTCAGAAATTATTATGTGTAAGTTGCACAGACATCTTTTTTGTTGTTTGTATACCTTTGAACATATTTTTAAAATATTATGATGACATACAGTTCGATTATTTCCAATTATTTCTCATGATATTGTACACAGCATACCTAAAAGGCAAGGATGCCAATAATGTTGACGACAACTGTATTTCCCTCCTCCCCTTTCCTTTTCTCATATTCCTTATTGAATTGCTGTTCTATTTTCAGCAAGCTTGTGTACCTTCATGAAATCTCTCTCTTTCTTTATACAGTGCTGAGAAAAACATTTTGTGAACCCAGATTGCAGTAATGAGAATTAAAGGTTCTTATTTATTTATTTGCTTGCTTTTATATACTGCGCTTTTTGAAATCAGTGTGGTTTACATATAACATGAGCAATCAAACATTTTACATAGAACTGGAGATAGCAAGATACTCTTGATACTTGGAGATAACAAGATGCCTTGATACTCTGGTTTAATTGAAGCCATCCTTTTCTCATGTGCTAAAAATAGTATAAACTGAACAATTGCACGTTAAATGAGACACAATAATGTACAAAATAGAAGTGATACGTTTATTTCACACACTGAGTTAGTAAGTGAACCCCTAGTCTAATAGAGCAGCAGACTAAGAAGCAGAGAAGCCAGGTTCACATCCCACTGCCGCTCTTGGTGATCTTAGGCAAGTCACTTAACCTGTATTGGCTCAAGCACCGATTGTAAGTCCTCCAAGGGCAAGAAAAATACCTATTGTACTTGCATGTAACTTGCCATGAACTTCTGAGAAAGAGGTACGAGCTAAATCCAGTTCCCCTTTAGTTTCCTTAGCAAAAGTAATTGGCTAATTAGAATCTGGTACTAAAGTATTTGGGTAACAGGAAAATCTGCATGACTGAGTTTGGGAATCCTGTTTCTATGTAAAGTTCTAAAAGGCTTTGAGTTAGGTCTTCATCATAAGTGTTAGAGAACTTATGCCATGATCCAGAAAAATTTTAGAGGACCTATTGATGGTTGTCTCTCTGGACAGGGTTACAAGACCATTTCTAAACAGTCAGACACTTTCAGACGCATAGTCTCCAAATCAGAGGCATTATAAACTACAGTGACTCTAACCAGGAGTGGTTGTCTTGCTATGCTTACTCCAAGAGCAAATCCAGAAAATCATTCATGAAGTCAGAAAGACCCGCAGACTAACATCTGACGATATGTGGGCCTCTTGCTGTGGCTGATGTGAAAGTCCAAGCATCAATCATTAAGGGCAAATTGAATGGGAAGGTAGTTAGAAAGAAACCACTGCTGTCTCTGAAAATAATACTTCCATACCTCGGGTTCATCAAAGAGCAATTGGATGACCCCACAAGACTTCTGTAATGATGTTCTCTGGATAGAGAGTCAAAAATTGAACTTTTCGTTTCATATCAAGAAGACCTCACATGTCACAAAGTTGAAAAGTGTTTTCTCTTAAGAATAATGCAACTGCTGTGAGGTGTTTGTGTTACAGCATCCACTTTGCCAGAAGATGAGGTAATGTACAGTACTGTGGGGGTAATTCATAGATGTACCAAGAACATATCTAATTACCCAACCTGTTCGGTGTATATGCTGTACCATCAATAACCTCTCCAAAATGGTTCTTGCTGCATTACAAAAATGAGTTATCAAAGCATAAGGTGCCTTTCTCCTGGCTTCAAACCACTGAAAATACCATCTTTAAATGCAATAATGACCAAATGGCGATGCATTACTGTTCCTGTTGCAACAAAAGCATGTGGATATGCAAAAATTGAATGAATGACTCTTGCCTGCTACTCTCACTGCTGTCTCGGGATGCCCCCCACCCCCCTAAACACTACATATTTTCCTTTCTGTGCATTATTCCTACCTTTGGACTAACAACATCCACAATAACAACTTTTAATAAGAGATGTTGGCTGGCAGTGTTGTAAGCTTTGATCTTGCAAGCTGGTACTCGGTAATTCCTTCGCAAGCTTGGTAATTCTGCTCTTCTTCACTTTTGAGGACATGACTTTCCTCTGAGAAGCTGAGTTTGCAAACCATTATTTTAGGCACTTTTCTAAATACTTCAGTGGTTTTAAGAGCTACACAACTAAATATCAGCCTAGTATGCCAAGATGTATTCTCATGCAAACACAGTGACAGTAGGTGTACCAGCACTCGTGATAAGGAATGCTGCTGCAAGATGGTAATATTTTTAAGTTTTGGCAACAAACGTGCACTGTCTGAAGACAGTTTTCTAAAGATTTACCCTTATGACTGAGTAGCTACCCCAATAATAGCAGTAGCTGAAATTGCTGTCCCCTGAAGGTAGAAGTGCCTCTGCTAATTTACAGTATAGATGCTTTTACCTGCATCACATTTGCTTTCTGGTGCTGACAGCACATGCAAGGTGTGTGGGTGCAAAGTGTGGCACCTGTCAGTCTCTTGCATTTTGAAAAGAAAAGTCTGCAGTTAATTCCTCTTTTGAAAATTTTGCTTGCAGGCCCCCAGTTGCAAAGTACTCATGTTCAGGCAGTCAATATGGAGACTTTAAAAATTGCCCTCTCTTGTGTTCAGATGAAAAATAGTCCAAAATGTGGACACCAGCACATAATTTTAGGAGCCCAAGAAGTAATTTCCTTAACTTTTCTTGTTTTTTTTTTTTTGTTTTTCTTGTACTTATTTTGCTTAATGTTTTTGAAGGGGTGTTATATTGTTCCTGCTTTTTCCTATTGTTGACTTTCTGCTCTTTCTTCTTCCTTTTCCTTTCCTTCCCTCACTCAGCTGCACGCCCCCTCCCCCTTCTCCAGTATCACTCCTTGGACTTCAGAATGGTGGCAGCTCTCCATGGCCCTGGGTCTGCTGCCATAACAGCTGTAATGACTCTTCTTGGCCCAGCAGCTGTGGAGGCAGTGGCAGCTCTTCTTGGCCCATGCGTGGCTGCTTTAGAGTCCATGATTGCTCTCCTTGGCCCAGGCCCAGCTGCAGGTTCAGGCTGACTTTCAATATTCACTCTTCTGCCCAGGCCAGTGCACACAGAGGCTAATGCTAACATTTAACACCCCCTTCCCAAATCATGTCACTACTTTACTGGTCGTCTACCCCCTTCCCTGGTGGTCAAATCTCAGCTAACAAAAGGAGAGTGCAGCTGGCAGTGCAGCAGCCCCGGTACATAGGAACATATGATAATGCCATACTGGGTCAGACCAAGAATCCATCAAGCCGAGTATCCCGTTTCCAGCAGTGGCCATTCCAGGTCTCAAGTACCTGTTGGGTTCCCAAAGGTATACACATTCCATGCTGCTTGTCCCAGGGGTAAGCAATGCTTTTCTCCAGTCCTCTTTAATAATGGTTTATGGACTTTCCCTCCAGGAACTCGTCCAAATCTCTTTTGAACCCAGCTACACTAACAGCTTTTTACTACATCCTTTGGTAATGAATTCCAGAGTTTGATTACACACTAAGTGAAAAACTTTTTTCTCTGATTAATCTTAAATGTGCCACATTGTAGCTTCATTGCATATCCACTAGTCTTTCTACTTTTTGAAGGAGTAAAAAACCCATCCACATTTCCCTGTTCCACTACATTCATTATTTTATAGGCCTCTATCATATCCCCCCTCAGTTGTTTCTTTTCCAAGTTGAAGAGCCCTAACCTTTTTAAGCCTTTCCTTATAGGGATATCCTTCCATCCCCTTTACCATTTTAGTCTCTCTTTTCTGTACCTTTGTGAATTCTGCTATATCCTTTTTAAGATATGGTGATCAGAATTGCATACAATATTCAAGGTGTGGTCGCACCATGGAGCGAAACAGAGGCATTAAAATATCCAACTTGCTCTTTCTACCATTGGTGCCTCTCCTGCCCACATGGTTCACAGCTCAGATAACTCTTGGGACAATTTTTGCAAATGGGTTAGTTTTGTGCATTCCATGACAGTCATGAACCTCTCTCCTAAGCCAGGGTATGTGGAGTATGATCTGTCTTTCAGATTTACTGCCAATGCTCTCCTTAGTGCTTGCATTGTGCCAGAGTATTTCCTTCTGGCGTTCATAAGATGTAACATGTATAGGCAACCTGTCTGACCTGCCTGGTGCTCCATGGATTTTTGCTGTTCACTGAGAGAGATGCCAGTGAGAGGAAGAAAGGGTTAGAGAAGCGCCCATCAATTCCACTGCTGTCTGCTGGGATTGGGTGGCAGAGAGTGGCCCGTCTCCCCCCCCCTTCTGACTCTTCCCTGTTCCTTATCGTTCCTCCAGTTTAGTCCACACTTCTGGGTAGTGTACCTCCTCCTGCAGCTTGGAGACTGGGCATGTCCAAAAACGTGACATCACTGGATGTAGTCTGCTGACGTCTCCCATCAGCCCCAGTGTGTCCAGTCTCTATGAAGCAGGAGGACGTAGTGAGCCTAGGGTCTGGGCTCACTAGAGGAACAGATAAGGAGCGGTTAGGTTAGAATAGAAAGTTTGTATTTAATTTGGTGCTTTCAATTTGCCTTTTCTTTATTTTGGGACTGTAGCTTTAAAAAAAAAAAAAAAAAAAATAACAGGAAAGCCTGCCGTCAGTGCTTGTGCCGGTTCCTGCCTCCCCATACAGCTTGGCTCAGCTGAATTTCTTTGTCCAGGCAAGATCTCTCTCCCTTGTGCATACGGGAGAGAGCTCTGTGTGCAGGAAGCAGCAGTGGGTCTCCGGCGTTCCTGTCAGCTGGGACCCTGTGAGTTCTTACCTTTGGGGCAGACAGCGGCTTGCCGACGGCGCCCTGATCGCTGTGCGGCTGAGCGCAGGGGCAAGCACAGAGTCACCACGGCGGCTGGGAAAAGCCGGCGGTTTAATCAACACGCAGGTATGTGGGGTAGAGAGCAGGCAATCCGCGTAGAAGGCTGAGAAGAGGCCGCGGGTGTCGGCAGAATTCTTCGCGACTTTTTTCTCTTCTCAGTCAGCGGCGGCCATTTTGGCAGCGTGTTCGCCACGTGGCGCACCGTTGCATCGGGGCTCACACTAGGCTGTTTTTTACCCTATCTCTCTCTCCCTCTGTATTAGTCTTTGTTTTAAATTGGTTTTTCTAGCATTTGGGGCTATCTGAATTAGTGGGGGGGAGTGGCTGTTAGTTGGAAAGTTAATTAAGGTGGTGGTTGGATCTATCACTTCAGGCCTTTGGGCCTGGGAGCCTCGTTGCTTTATTAAGTCTGCTGGCTGATTAAGGATCCTTGCAAAAAAAAAAAAAAGGACAGAAGTTTTTTATTATAGTGTGTTAGAATTCTTGAGGACGGAGTGTTCTGTCTGGGCATTAGCACGGGGGACAGACACATATAGGATGACTTCCCATCTGCTTTGTGTCGTCTGCGGGTCTCATAGGGGTGCTAGCGCGGACTCTGGAATTTGTCGAAGCTGTATGGCTGCTTCAGCCAGCGTGGAGCAGCAGATGGAAATAAAAGTAGGACAGGAGCTACAGGCTGTCTCCGCTGAGGCAGACAGAGATGCCATGCAGGGCTCTATTGCAACAGCTCACGCCCGGTCCTTCGGGGACTTCTGCAGCTGTGGATGCAGGGCATCAACTCGGAGATTTATGCCCGGATTTTGTGTTGCTTATGCATCAGGCATTTTGTTTGTGGAGGCAAGGTAAGCTGTCGGAACCATTACCGGGGTCTCCTGTGTTACAACAGTCAGGCACAGCGGAAGCGGGCACTGCTTCTGCAAGGCCTTTCAAGCGTTCCAGGCCACGGGAGCCTTCGCCTTCTGATGTAGAATGGCAAGAGGCGGAAGAGAACGAGATGGATCTGGAGGCTGGAATAGAAGAATTGGAGGTAGGAGAAATCCTGGAGCTGGAGGATCAGGCCAAGATAATTTGTATATTCTGGAAGGATGAGTTGACAACTCTTGTCACGGAATCTCTTCAAACACTGAAGCTGGCCGCTGACCAGCCGATGGAGGAAGATACTGGAGAGGATCCGATCATTCAAGCGGTATGGCAAACCCAAATAGTGTTTCCTGTTCACAAGGTGGTTGATAGGATGATTCAGGATGAGTGGGATCAGCCAGAAGCCGGCCTCAGAGGCGGTTGGGTTATGAATAGGTTGTATCCCCTAGCGGATAAGGACAAGGAAAGGTTTCGTTCCCCACTGGTTGACGCGGCGGTATCGGCTGTGACCAAGAAGACCACTATTCCGGTAGAAGGGAGCGTGGCCTTAAAGGATGCGCAGGATAAAAAGGTGGATGGGTTGTTGAAACAATCCTTTGAAGCCAACGTCTTGTCCTTGCAAGCTTCCATTTGTGGGGCTTGGGTGGCAAGAGCGTGTCTTTGCTGGTCTCAGGGTTTGCGGCAGTCTACTCAGCTGGAACAAGAGTCTGCAGGAGCTTGATCGTCTGGAGTCGGGATCCGCTTATTTGTTGGACATGCATTATGACTGATCAGAGCTCTAGCTAATAGTATGGCGTCGTTAGTGGCCGCCCGCAGGTCTTTGTGGTTAAGAAATTGGGCGGCAGACGGTTCTTCCAAGGCACGATTCACTAAGCTTCTGTTCAAAGGGAGATTGTTATTCGGAGAGGATCTCGATAAGCTCGTGAAAGACTTAGGGGAGTCCAAGGGGGGAAGACTCCCGGAAGATAAGCCTAAGCAGGGAAAGTTCTCGGCAGCCTTTAGGGGGGGTCTCTTTAGAGATTTCAGAAGGTTTCGGACTTCTCGCTTAGGTGGTTTTCAAAGAGGAAGGTTTCCTTCTCTGGCCCAGGGATTTCGAGGGTTTCAAGGAGCCGGTAGAGGTTTTGCTGCGGCAACCGCAGCAGCCAGTCGTAAGTTGCAATGAAGTGAGGGGGGTCCCGGCAGGAGGGCAGCTAATAGGAGATCGTCTTCGGAGCTTTCTTCCTGCCTGGACCCAGATAACGACCGACCAATGGGTGTTGGAAATACTTTGCGAAGGCTATGCGCTGGAGTTTGCAAGGCTGGTTTGCGAGTCGTTTGTAGTGTCTCCCTGCAGGGGACATCAGAAGGTACTTGCAGTTCGCGGGACTTTAGATCGGCTGTTGCAGATTGGAGCGGTCGTTCCCGTGCCCAAGGAAGACTACGACAGGGGTCGATACTCAATATATTTTGTGGTTCCAAAGAAGGACGGATCTCTTCGTCCTATATTGGATCTCAAAGGTGTAAACCGTTGTCTCTGGGTACCACATTTCAGGATGAAACCTTACGGTCCGTCATTGTGGCGGTGCATCAAGGGGAGTTCTTGACGTCTCTCGACCTGACGGAGGCATATTTGCACATTCCGATCAGAGTGGGTCATCAAAACTTTCTGCGTTTCGCGTTGCCGTGGGGACACTATCAGTTTCAGGCATTGCCCTTTGGTTGGCGACGGCGCCGCGCACTTTCACCAAGATCATGGTGGTGGTAGCCACAGTGTTGCAAAAAGAAGGCATTCTGGTGCATCCCTATCTCGACGACTGGTTGATTCGAGCAAAATCCAAGGCCGAAAGTATATGGGTTACGAACAAAGTGGTGAAATTCTTGGGGGACTCGGTTGGGTGGTCAATGCGTCCAAGAGTCGCCTGAACCCATCCCAGGACCTCGAATACCTGGGGGTGCAATTCGACACCCAGCGGGGTGCGGTTTTTCTTCTGGATCGTCGACTTGAAATTCTTCGGCAGGTGGTAAGCCAATTCAGAGCCACAACGGCACCTTCGGCATGGAGTTATCTCAGGGTGCTGGGTACGATGGCGGCAACATTGGAAGCGGTGCCTTGGGCCAGGTTTCATATGCGGCCATTGCAACGGGCGCTGCTGCGCCGATGGTCTCATCAGTCCGACTCGCTGAGCCGACGTCTTCCCTGCCCTCTCGGGGTCAGGCAGGCACTGCTGTGGTGGCTGAGGCCGAGTTCGTTTTCGGTCGGGATGCCGCTGGAGCAGCCGGAGTGGCTACCGGTGTTAAAGGACTCAAGCCTTGCGCAAGGCCGCTGGTCAGTTCAGGAGAGCGCCTCGTCCATCAACAGGCTAGAGCTCAGAGCGGTGGCATTGGCGCTACAGGCATTCGAGACGATGGTAAGAAGTTGCGCGGTGCAGGTGCTCTCGGACAACTCTGCTACGGTGGCATATATCAATCGGCAGGGCGGTACTGGAAGTTTGGCAATGGAGGAAGAAGCGGAAGCGCTGTTCGCTTGGGTAGAACCTCATCTGTCGGAAATCTCGGCGGTACACATTGCTGGGAAGGACAATGTGACGGCGGATTTCCTCAGCAGGGTGCACGTGGATCCCGGGAAATAGGAGTTGCATCTGGAAGTGTTTGCGCAACTGGTGCAGAGATGGGGGCCGCCAATTATGGACCTCATGGCGATGTTTCAGTCGGCAAAAGTGGGTCGGTTTTTCAGCAGATGGCGAGAGCGGATGTCAGAGGGGATCGATGCACTGATACAGAGGTGGCCGGTGTCAGGTCTTCTCTACATGCTTCCCCCGTGGGTGCTCATAGGCAGAGTGGTTCAGCGTGTAGAGGCACACCAGGGGAGAGTGTTGCTGGTGGCTCCGGACTGGCCAAGATGCCCGTGGTACGCAGATCTCATGTGTCTTCTCAACGGTTAGCCGTGGAGGTTGCCGGCATCAGAGAATCTGTTGCTTCAAGGACCTCTGAAGATGCCTCAGGTGGATCGATTCTCGCTTACGGTCTGGCCATTGAAAGGGCGAGGCTAAGGAAAAAAGGCTACTCTGGAGCAGTTATCGCGACATTACTTAAAGTGCGAAAGCAGTCTACGTCTCTGGTGTATGTTCGTATATGGCGTATTTTTGAGGATTGGTGTTCGAGGAGGCAGGTGCAGGCAGCAAAGGTGTCCGTGCCGATCGTTTTAAGTTTTCTACAGGAGGGCTTTGAGAAAGGGCTAGCGGCCAGTTCCTTGAGAGTGCAATTGGTGGTGCTGGCCTGCTATAGAGGCAAGGTTCAAGGAGTGGCGCTCGGCGCTCATGCGGATGTATTGTGTTTCCTGAAGGTAGTTTCTAGGCTGCGCCCTTCTCGTAGAGTAGTGGTGCCTCCGTGGGATCTTAATTTGGTTCTGGGAGTGCTGGCTAAGGAGCCTTTCGAACCGTTACAGCAGGCGTCAGTGAAGGATTTGACTCTAAAGACGGTATTTTTGGTGGCCATTTGTTCAGCAAGGCATATTTCCGAGTTGCAAGCGTTATCTTGCAGGGAGCCGTTTTTGTCCTTTTCTGGAGAAAAGGTGGTTCTTCGGCCCGTTTCTTCCTTTTTGCCTAAGGTGGTTTCTCCGTTTCATTTAAATCATTTACCCTGCCGATTCTTGGGTCGTTCGAGGGCGCTAAGGAGGACTGGAGCCTTCTTCGGCAGGACGTATGGCGAGTACTTCAACAGTATTTAAAGGTGTCAGAGTCCTATCGTAAGTCAGACCATCTATTTGTTTTGTTTGGGGGTTCCCTCAAGGGCAAAGTGGCCGCGAAAGCTTCTATTTCTAGGTGGATTCGAGAAGCAATTACGTCAGCGTATCTGTTGTCGGGGCAACAGGTTCCGACGGGGTTGTGGGCACATTCAACTAGAGCGCAAGCGGCTTCATGGGCGGAGCACAGTTTGGTTCCGCTTGTGGAAATTTGTAGGGCAGCTACTTGGTCGTCTCTTCACATGTTCAGCAAGCACTACCGTCTTGATGTCTTATCAGCGAAGGATGCTGTGTTTGGGTCGGTGGTGTTGCAGGCTGGTTGGAAAGGTCCCTCCCAATGAGTATTGCTCTGTTACATACCAGAAGTGTGGACTAAACTGGAGGAACGATAAGGAAATATAAATTACACTTACCTGGTAATTGATGTTCCTGGAGGAACTCCAGTTTAGTCCTCATTCCCACCCGGGATGGTACAGTAGCATTTCATGTTCAGTTAGCAAAGGAAGACAATGACCGGTAGGTACGTTATTTTAATACTTCTTCTGCCTCTTCTTATCCTTGCTAATCTGGCGTTTTGGATGGGGCAGAAGGAGCTGGCATGAGGAATGAGGCCTGGCGGCCAGAGGACAAATTTATTTATATATAGTAGTAGTTGAGTTCAGTTTTGCATGCCATTTCTTGTTTGTGGTTGGCTACTTATTTGTTGCTCCATTAAGTGTGCTTTGTCAATAAGAACATAAGAACATAAGACATGCCATACTGGGTCAGACCGAGGTCCATCAAGCCCAGTATCCTGTTTCCAACAGTGGCCAATCTAGGTCATACGTACCTAGCAGTTTCCCCAAAAGACACAAGTTCCACAATGCTTGTACTGGGTCAAGCATTGATATCCTGGGTCCCTTTTTAATAGTGGTTTATGGACCTTTCCTCCAGGAACTTGTCCAAACCTTTTTTAAACCCAGCTATACTATCAGCCCTTACCACATCCTCCGGTAACAGATTCCAGAGTTTGATTACACGTTGAGTGAAAAAATATTTTCTCTTATTTGTCTTAAATAGTTTACCCTGTAGCTTCATTACATGTCCCCTAGTCTTTCTATATTCTGATAGCGTAAACAATTGATCCACGTTTATCTGTTCCACTCCATTCATTAATTTATAGACCTCTATCATATCTCCCCTCAGCCGTCTCTTTTCCAGGCTAAAGAGCCCTAACCTTTTTAGCCTCTCTTCATAGGAGTAGCCTTCCATCCCCTTCACCAATTTGGTGGCTCTTCTCTGTACTTTTTCTAATAACGCTATGTCCTTTTTAAGATACGGTGACCAGAATTGCACACAATATTCAAGGTGCGGTCGTACCATGGAGCGATACAGAGGCATTATAATATCCTTTGTTTTATTCTCCATCCCTTTCCTTATGATACCTAGCATTCTGTTTGCTTTCTTGGCCGCCGCTGCACACTGGGCGGAGGGTTTTAACATGTTATCCACGATGACTCCTAAATCTTTTTCCTGGGTGGTGGCTTCTAATGTGGAGCCTTGCATCGAGTAACTATAGTGTGGGTTGTTCTTTCCTAGGTGCATGACTTTGCACTTGTCCACATTAAATTTCATTTGCCATTTGGATGCCCAGTCTTCCAATTTATCCAGGTCCTCCTGCAGTTTTCCACTTTCCTCTTGGGTTTTAACAGCTTTAAACAGTTTTGTGTCATCTGCAAATTTGATAACCTCACTCGTTATTCCCTTTTCCAGGTCATTTATGAATATGTCAAAAAGCAGCGGACCCAGTACAGATCCCTGGGGTACTCCACTATTCACCTTTTTCCATTGGGAATATTGGCCATTTAGCCCTACTCTCTGCTTTCTATCTTTTAACCAGTTCCCGATCCACAATAGTACACTGCCTCCTATCCCATGACTTTTTAGCTTTGCCAAAAGTCTCTGATGGGGGACCTTGTCAAAAGCTTTCTGAAAATCCAGATACACTATATCAACCGACTCACCTTTGTCTACCTGTTTATGCACACCTTCAAAAAAACATATCAGATTAGTAAGACAAGATCTTCCTTGTCTAAAGCCATGTTGGCTGTCTCCCATTAGGCCATGACTATCTACATGCTGCGTAATTTTGTTCTTTATGATGGTTTCTACCATTTTCCCTGGTACTGACGTCAGGCTCACCGGTCTGTAATTTCCCGGGTCACCCCTGGAACCCTTTTTAAAAATTGGTGTTACGTTGGCGACCCTCCAATCTTCAGGTATTACAGATGATTTTAATGAAAGTTCACAGATTACCAATAGCAGGTCTGCAATCTCATATTTCAGTTCTTTCAACACTCTGGGATGTATACCATCCGGTCCAGGTGATTTGCTACTATTCAGTTTATCAAATAGTTGTAATATATCTTCCCGGTGTAGCGATATTTCTCTCAATTCCTCTGCAGTATCACCTTTAAATACCACTTCAGTCTTGGGTAACATCCCTACATCTTCCTCAGTAAAGACCGAAGCAAAGAATTCATTCATTCAGTCTCTCCGCTATAGCCTTGTCTCCTCTTACTGCCCCTTTTACCCCTCTATCATCTAACGGTCCAATTGACTCTCTCACAGGCCTTTTGCTACGAATGTACTTGAAAAAGTCTTTATTTCGTGTTTTTGCTTCCGCAGCAAGTTTCTTTTCAAATTCCCGCTTTGCCTGCCTTATCAATGCTTTGCATTTAACTTGCCAGTGCTTGTGCTGTTTCCAGTTTTCATCATTTGGCTCTTTTTTCCATTTCCTGAAGGTTGCTTTTTGGCAGCAACAGCCT
Organism: Ichthyophis bannanicus; assembly: GCA_033557465.1. NCBI lineage: Eukaryota > Metazoa > Chordata > Amphibia > Gymnophiona > Ichthyophiidae > Ichthyophis > Ichthyophis bannanicus. The sequence continues at coordinate 673,244,103 of CM066032.1, read as the reverse complement.
CTCTGACCTCACCTTTAAACCATGCTGGCAGTTTTTTGGACTTTCTCCCACTCTTCTTAATGCGTGGAATACAGCTGGTCTGGGCTTCGAGGATAGTAGTTTTAAATAACGCCCAGGCTTGCTGTAAGTCTTTAACCTTTGGAACCGCTCCTTTTAGTTTTTTCCTAACTATATTCCTCATTCTATCATAGTCTCCCTTTTGAAAGTTAAAAGGTAGTACTGTGGATTTCTTTACTATTTGTTCTCCAATAATTAAATCAAACATGATCATATTATGGTCACTATTGCCAAGTGGTCCCAACACCCTTATTTCTTGCACCAGATCTGGCGTTCCACTAAGGACTAGGTCCAGTATGGCTTCCCCTCTGGTCGGTTCACTGGGGCTGATGGGAGATGTCAGCAGACTACATCCAGTGATGTCACGTTTTTTGGACATGCCCAGTCTCCAAGCTGCAGGAGGAGGTACACTACCCAGAAGTGTGGACTAAACTGGAGTTCCTCCAGGAACATCAGTAACCAGGTAAGTATAATTTCTGTTTGCTGTGGGAGCAGGCCAGATCTTTGAGAGCACGGGAGCACAAAGGCTTCATGGTTCTTGTTTCTTTTCTATTATTGCTGCCTCTGTACCTCTTTTGCTTCCGCTGCCGCTGGCCATGGTAGGATTCGAAGGGAAGGAGGGAGGAATGGGTCTGCCAGACCCCTGTGGCTCACCCCTTTCTGACACTCCTGGGTTTCCAGCACCATGGGAGCTATAGCCCCCCTATTCCCCCCCCCCCATATCTTGGTATGCCACTTGCCCAGGCTAGCACCATGTGCCAAATTTTAGGTGAATTAGTGCCTTAGGTCCCCCCCAGCCTTGTAAGTATAATCTATTTTTACTCTTTAGTGCATGTGATGTATTGTACTGCCAGTGACATGTAAGGTCTGACTTTGAATATCTGGACTATGTTTACAACTGGTGTGAACTACTGAAACAATTTTCCAGACACTGCAAGGAATTGGATACTTTTGACATGTCTGTGGCTGCTTCTTTTTGTGGATTTTGCACCAGTCTTCAAAAATAACTTATAAGCAAGTTTTCCCTTTGAAAACTGCCCAGAAAAAAAAAAGCACCCACAACTTCATTTGCTTTTTCTGTGGTTACTTTCCTGGCTAAAATAGGGCCAGGCTGTCAACTAGGTGTTACCCTAGGATAGTACACATTTTTTGGGGGAGGGGGTAGTGGGGGGAGGAGATGATGGCTGGCAGAGCAGCAAGGCAAGCCCTTTGAACAGCCCCACATAGCTGCTGACTCTGCCTCCAGAGCTGACTCAGCCCTGTCTAAAAGCAGCACAGTGCAGCGGCAGGTCTTTGAAACCTGTGTGCGCATGCTTAAGTCTTTCTACGTCTGTTTCTTCTGACGTTCCCCACTAGAGGGGACAGGATCTGCAAGCCTTAAGTATGTGGGTGTTCAAAGGCCAATTGCATTGCTGTGCTGCTTTAAGACAGGACTGAGTCAACATTTTGGTAGAGATGGGGTGGGTGGTGGTGGAAACTAAAGGGAGAGAATGATGGCTGGGGACTTTGAGGGGAGGGTAGAAGTGGAGATGCTGGGCAGTTGTGAGGAGGAAGGGGTGGAGATGCTGGGCACCTTTTTGGGGTGGGGAAAAGAGATGCTGGAGACCTTGGGGGAACAGTTGGGACTATGGGCAGGGTAGGGCAAGGTGAGGCATATGCTCTATACAGCTAGGGTGTCAGATACCCTTGGCTGGCTCTGGGCTGAAACAACTTGTGTAGTTAAGAAAATGAAAAACTGTGTGGTGTTGTATCCCCTGACCTAACCCTGCTCCAGGAACGCCTTCATGAAAATATGATTAAAATCATGCACGCACTTACCCACGTGCAAGGTAGATAGTTTCTAAAAGGCCTTTTTACCCAGTAAACTGCAGTTTACACAGATAAATACCACTGGAAAATTGCCATCAGCCTATCTCTCTTTTTGAGACGTCTGCAGCTCCCTTTTATAGAGAACCATGCATGAAAGCAAAATTTCTCCTTCAGAACGCTATACTCTGTTTCCAGTAGTTTAAAACCAGCAAACCGTGCACAGCAGCTAAAGGGCCATGTTTTATTTGCGAGTAAACTAATCGGGTGCTAATGATCTGGTTTTTTTTCTTTTTTAATACAGCCCAAGTTACATGCTGGAACTAACATTCTGGCAAAGTTGCGGCTCTTTGAGCTTTTGGATGGAAGAAGTGAAATCGGAGCTGGGACTGTACACACAGTTCTGCGAATAATTTGCAGCTCCTTGGCAGCTAGGTAGGGCAGGAGAGCACACATAATGCTGAGGACTACTAGAATGTTGTCTGACTACTTTATTCCATTAGTTTATGCCCTGTTAAAGTGTCTGTCTCCGCTATGTCTTTAGTGTTGTGAAGGTAAGATGGCACTTGTGTTCATGGTATTTTATTATCTTAAAAACATAGCAGTTGGATGAATAAACCAAAAGAAGTTGTTTCAGATGTTTCAGGCTAGGATCCCAATGTGTTCCGGGTTTTTCGTAAGGAAGAGCTAGGAGCTCTTATTGTTCAGTCTCTAGCAGCCTTGAATATTGCCCTTCCTTCTGTCCCACAGGAACCCTTGGAGGATCCCTTATTACAGGGGTTTAAAACACAGCAGCGCTGCTTCCCCGTTCATAGAGTGATTAAGCAAATGATAGAATCTGAATGGGAATGTCCTGAAGCGACCCTGCGGGGTAACCGGGCTATTGGGCGGCTGTACCCTGTTCCGCAGGAGGAGAAGGAGTTGTTGCGGATGCCAAAAGTTGATGCCTTGGTGGCGGCAGTGACAAAAAAGACTACGATTCCGGTGGAAGGGGGTACTTCCCTTAAAGATCTTCAGGATTGGAAGTCGGAGGCACTTCTAAAACAAGCATTTGATTCCTCGGCGTTGTCGCTGCAAGCCTCTATTTGTGGGGCGTACGTGGCGTGGGCTTCTATCCTGTGGCTTCAAGGGGAAGCGAGTACGGACAAGGAGGAGGAGTCCTCTTCAGAAGGGGCAAAGCTGGAATCCGCGGCAGCTTATTTAGTGGACGCTTTTTATGATTTGGTCAGGATTTTGGCAAAGTCCATGGCATCGCTGGTGGCCTCTAGGAGATTTCTTTGGCTAAGAAATTGGGTGGCTGACGCTCCTCTAAGATTCGTCTCAGTAAGCTTCCCTATAGGGGTAAGCTGCTGTTTGGGGAGGCCTTGGAAAAGATAGTAAAGGATTTGAGAGACTCCAAGGGTGGCCATCTCCCAGAGGACCGGCAGAGACCTACCAGACCTGCAACTCTGCAAAGAGGTCAGGGTAGAGATTTTCGCAGGTTTCGGGGGCCTTGCTTCACACCCTTCCAGAGAGGCCGGTTCGTGGCCAGAGGCCAGTCCTTTCGAGGGGCGAGAGGCTTCAGCAGAGGTTACTTCAACTCTCAGCAGGCCTCTTCCAAGAAGCCGCAATGAAGGGCGGCAGGCCCAGATGGAGAGTCTGGTCAGAGGACGTCTCCAGGAGTTCCTCTCCGTCTGGGCCACCATAACTACGGATCGATGGGTGCTGGAGATCGTCCGCGAGGGGTATGCGCTGGAGTTCGCTCAGCCGCTGGCTGAGGCTTTTGTGGTGTCTCCTTATGGGTCTCAGGCAAAAAGAAAAGCGGTAAACAACACGCTGCAGCGCTTGTTGACTCTCTGGGCGGTAATTCCGGTGCCTCGAGACCAATGCGGGTTAGGTAGATACTCGATTTACTTCATGGTCCCCAAGAAAGAGGGGTCATTTCGGCCCATTCTGGATCTCAAGCAGGTAAATCGCTGTTTGAGAGTGCTGCATTTTCGGATGGAAACGCTGAGATCAGTGATTCGGGCGGTGCAGCCGGGAGAGTGGCTGTCGTCAATAGATCTCACGGAAGCGTATCTGCATATTCCGATCAGGACGGAGCACCAAAGGTTTCTTCGCTTTGCCGTCCCCATGGGTCATTTTCAGTTCAGGGCATTGCCGTTCGGCCTGGCCACCGCGTCGCGTACATTCACAAAGGTAATGGTGGTGGTGCTGGCGGCTTTGCGAAAGGAAGGCATTCAGGTGCATCCTTACCTGGACGATTGGTTGATCCGAGCTGGGTCACCGGTGGAAGCGGATTCAGCAACCCGCCGAGTGGTTCAGTTCTTGGAGGACCTCGGTTGGGTTATCAATCAGGCAAAGAGTCAATTGCAGCCGGGGCAGCACCTGACGTGCCTTGGGGCCTTGTTCGACACAAGGGCAGGGTCAGTGTATCTACCTGAGGACAGGACGCAAAAGATTTTGCAGCAGGTTCAGGCATTCTTACGCTTCAAAGCGCCAATGGCATGGAGGTATTTACAGCTTCTAGGTTTCATGGCGGCGGCTTTGGACTTGGTTCCATGGGCCAGGGCGCATATGCGTCCTCTTCAGCGAGCTCTGTTATCCAGATGGTCGCCACAGGATCATCCACTAGCACAGCGACTGGTCCTCCACGAGGAGGTGCGCGTCAGTTTGCAGTGGTGGTTGACCCCGAGCATCTTCGAGCAGGGGTTCCTTTACAGGACCCACAATGGGTGTTGGTCACCACGGATGCCAGCCTTTCGGGCTGGGGAGCTCATTGTCTGACTCAGGTGACACAAGGCTGCTGGTCCACAGAGGAGAGCAGTTGGTCAATCAATCGCTTGGAGCTCAGAGCAGTGCGTTTAACGCTCTTAGACTTCAGCAGTTTGGTGCAGGGGAAAGCGGTTCGCGTTTTCTCCGACAATGTGTTAACAGTGTCATATATCAACAGACAGGGCGGCACGGGCAGTGCGGTCCTCTTGGAGGAGAGTCAAGAGTTGTTCAGGTGGGTCGAACTCCATCTAGTGGGTCTGTTGGCGGCGCATGTAGCTGGGAAGAGCAATGTGCAGGCCGATTACCTAAGTCGAAATTTTCTGGATCCAGGAGAGTGGGAGCTGAACCCGACTGTCTTTCACGACATTGTGCTGCATTGGGGACAGCCAGTTATGGATCTGATGGCTACACTCAGCAATACCAAGGCAGCTCGGTTTTACAGCAGGTGCAGGGAACACATGTCGGAAGGGCTTGACGGTCTAGTTCAACCTTGGCCACACAACAAGCTGCTTTATGTGTTTCCTCTGTGGCCAATGATAGGCAGGGTCATTCAGAGGATAGTGGGGCACTGCGGCAAGGTGATTCTCATTGCCCCGGATTGGCCCAGGAGACCTTGGTATACGGATCTGGTGCAGCTCCTAGTGGATCGTCCTTGGCGGCTGCCCAATCGGATGAATCTGTTGAGTCAAGGGCCCATTCTAATGCCCCAGGTAGATCAATTCTTGCTTACGGCTTGGCTCTTGAGCGGGAACGTTTGCAGCGCAGAGGGTACTCTGCGTCGGTGATAGGTACGATGTTGAAGGCTAGAAGGCGGTCGACAACTTTAGCGTATGTGTGCATTTGGCGCATTTTTGAAGCTTGGTGTACGGAGCGTAGAGTGAAGCCGTTTTCGGCAGCCTTGCCAAATATATTGTTATTCCTGCAGGGGGGGGGGGCTAGAAAAAGGGCTAGCCCTCAGTACTCTCAAGGTGCAGCTAGCGGCCCTGACGTGCTTTCGGGGTAGAGTTCATGGGGGTGGGTTGTCCTCGCTTCCAGACATTAAACGATTCTTTAGAGCGGCTAAGAATATCAGGCCGCTGGTGAGGCAAGTGGTGCCCGCTTGGGATTTGAATTTGGTATTGGAGGCCTTAACGCAGCCTCCTTTTGAGCTAGGGTCAGCTGGCAACTTGAGGGAGTTTTCTTGGAAGACGGCCTTCCTGGTAGCGTTGTGTTCGGCAAGGAGGGTCACTGACCTGCAGGCGCTCTCGTGCAGGGCGCCGTACATTCAGTTTTCGGCAGAGAAAGTGACCTTGAGAACGGTGCTATCTTTTCTTCCGAAGGTGAATTCCAGTTTCCACTTGAACCAGTCCGTTTCACTTCCTACCTTTCAGAGCCGAGATGGGGATAAGGTGGATAGGGCGCTTCACAGGTTGGATATGGCTCGGGTGCTGCGGTGCTATCTCCATAGGACAAAGGCATTTCGTAAGTCCGATAGATTGTTTGTTCTGTTTGCTGGCCCTTGTAAGGGTGAGGTGGCATCGAAAGCTTCCATTGCCCGATGGGTAAAGCAGGCTATCGGGACGGGATATCTGGCGCAAGGTAAAACTCCACCAGCAGGGCTCAAAGCTCATTTGACTAGAGGCCAGGCAGCTGCTTGGGTGGAGTTTGCGCTGGTCCCGCCGGTGGACATTTGTCGGGTAGCCACGTGGGTGTCGCTCCACACGTTCACAAGGCACTATCGCTTGGACGTGCAAGCAAGGGGCAACGCAAAAGTCGGGGCCTCGGCTATTGTGACAGGTCTTGCAGGACCCTCCCGAATTTAGGTACTGCTTTGGTACTTCCCTAAAGTTCCTGGACTGGCCTGGAGAGACGAAGAGGAAGGAGAAATTAGACCTTACCTGCTAATTGACTTTCCTTGAGTTCTCTCCGGGCCAGTCCAGGGCCTACCCCGTTTGTCTGCGACTGGTTCGGCAAAGATAAGGGTTTAACCGTTCGGGGACTATGCAGGGGTATGGACGCAGAGGCGCATTGGCAGTAGTTTTTGGGGCCCTTCTGGGGTTAAGAAGGGGGCTTCATTTAGAAAAAAAAAAGAAAAACAAACATAAATAACATAAATAAATATTTAAAAAAAAAAAAAGAAAAAGAACAACAAAACTGGTAGAATGACTAGGTTCTACAGTGGTTTGCTTGTTGGGTTCCATAGTGCTTCTTAAGGTTAGACTGCTTTGACAATAGTAGACCTAGTCTTGTTCGACAGGGGGAGCTGATTAAGCTGTCAGCAAGACTTTCAGAATTCAGTCCTCAGCTGCTGGAGGAGGTTGACCACCCTAAGGTTCCTGGACTGGCCCGGAGAGAACTCAAGGAAAGACAATTAGCAGGTAAGGTCTAATTTCTCCTTTTTCCTGGGCTGCTAGATATTTTTGTGCTCCAGTTATGGGACTATGCAAATGCAAACAAAAGAGCTTACCCTCAGACTTGCTTAAATCTTCTCTGGCCATCCAGGTGAAACTCGAAGATTAGGGTTCACTCCAAGGGAAAAGAAGGGTTGACTTTGGCAGATTGACGCCCAGTGGTAGATGCCGATTTGAGAAGCAATGAGGAGTGGAAGACAAGAATGCACCACACTAGCAGGGTTGTGAGCTAAATTCCAGGTGCATGGAGTTTATTCCGTACCAGCAAGTTCAGGGCAAAAGCTGGCATAAGAGTGTCTGTCATGGGAAGCCCTCAGCCATTGGCATGTAGTAGACTGAGAAACCTGTGTAAATAATTTTGTAATTGCTATGGGAAGCTATAACTACTTTTCTCCAGGACCAAGCAGGAAGTCAGTACTCACATATGGGTGACTTCGGCGCTGACGGAGCTCTCCTGCGGAGCATTTCCACAGCTTTCAAAGAAAGCCTTTGGGAATGCAGCGCGCATGCGCGGTCCCCTTCCCGCCCAAGGGTGCCATCTTGCTCAGTCTTTCTTTTTCCACGGAGCCCAACGGACGTAGTTCGTATTACCCGGGAAAAGTAGATTTTTTTTTTTCTGCAATTTTTTCACGTTTCTTTATCTGGTTCGACGCCTGTTCCCCTCCCACCTCGGTTCGGTACACCGGTATGGAGTCTGGAATTTCTTTTTCGTTTTTTGTCCTTTGTGACTAACATTCACGCTTTTTCTGTTATTTTCACTGGCAGCCCTGTCTTTTGACCTTGCAGGGGCCCTTTTTCCCCTGATGGCTGCCAGCGGGTTCAAAAAATGTGATCGGTGCAAGAAACATATGTCTCTCACTGACATACACGACTGCTGCCTCCGATGCCTCAGGCCCGACCATGACCCGCTGGGCAAGATGTCGTCGAAGGCACTTCGGAGCCGTCAGCATCAAGGTGAAAGAATTTTTTCAGAGTCCGCTTCCGGACGGGCCCGGACTTCGTCAGAGGCCTCGACATCTCGGGAGTCTGACCCCGAGCGCTGTCGTGGGTCCTCTGAGAGAGGGGTCTCCTGCCCTGGACCACAAAAGGAAGAAGAAGCTCGCGAGGGCAGCGTCAGTGGAGTCACCTGGATCTTCGAGGGCCAGGTCACGCAGCCCTGACCGCCGTCCCGAGCTCTTGGAGTCGGAGCGGCCGACCATACTACCTCGTCTGGAGCCAGAGTCGCCCAGTCGGGTAACTTCGGTTGTCCTTGTTGACTCTCCTCCGGGAGAACCGACGTTGGGCCCGATGGAGCAGCAGCGGATACTGATCGCCGGTTTGACCAGTGCATCTGCCCTGACCACCGAGACCTCAACGTTTAAGTCGACCCCGGAGGCTGAGCCGATCCTCGAGTCAATCAATTCTTGAGTTGATCCTCGGCCAAGGTCTCCCTCGACCTCCCGTGCGGAGCCGAGGTCGTTGATGCCAGTGCCCTCGGCGTCGAGGCGGGTGGCATCGAGGCCCACACGGCCGGAGCCGCTCGACTCCTCCTTGGAGGAGTCGGCATGGGAGATGGAGGAAGAGGAGTCTCCTGACACCTTCTGGACAGGGTGCGTCCCGTCGGACTCCCCGGAGTCCGAGCCTCGGAGAAGGTCCCCCCCTGGAAGATACCCGGTTCTCGGATTTCATCAGGGACATGGCTAAGGCTTTGGCATTCCTGGCGGACGCTGAGGAGGAGCCTTGAGCCAAGGAGCTCGATGCCCTCCAGTATGATTTTCCTCCAAAGGAAGCCTTTACTGTACCAGTTCCTCCGATGCTGGAACGGCTGCTTTTCCGAATGTGGGAAGCACCGGCCCTGGCACCGGTTCTTAGCAAGCAGGTTGATTCTTTCTATTGACTCCGCAAGAGCCCTGGGTTCCAAAAGGTGCAGCTGCCGCACAACTCCATGGTTGTGGAATCGGCCATGCACTGGCTGAAAAGCCAAAAGATGCACTCCTTGGTGCCTCCCGGCCGGGAGGCCAGGAACCTGGATGCCCTCGGTAGAAAGTGCTTCCAGGGCTCGATGCTGTCTTGCCGTGTCCAGACTTACCAGCTGTACATGGGCATGTACTTACGAGACCTGGCAAAGGAGAATGCCGGGTTCTCGGCTGGCCTCTCCGAGGAACCCTTGCAGAGATTCAAAGCCCTTGTCTACAGGGATCCGAGAGTGCTCGAAGTTTATTTCTCGAGCAGCCTATGACTGCTTCGAGGCTTCGGCCCGGGTAGCTGCGGCCGGCATCGGTGCACATCATCAGGCCTGGCTACAGTCGTCGGACCTGGAGTCATGGGTGCAAGATAAGTTGGTTGATGTCCCGTGCCGAGGTGACAACCTGTTCGGCAAGCCCATGACTGAGAAGGCTGCAGAAATCGAGACCGAGATTCTCATCAGGACAAGTCTGTCCAGAAAGACTTCTGTCCCTTCTCACAAAAAGAAGGGCTCGGGGAAGAAGCCCTTTTTCCTGAGGAAGGGTACTGCCTACAAAACCTACCCTCCATATCAGGCCATTCCAGCTCCCCAACAGGGCCAGCAGGCCAAAGGGCAGGGGCATGGGCCTCATAGGCAGAAAACCCCCAAGCCTCCAGCTCTGGCTCCTGCACAGCAGGGAGGGGGTTTTTGACTCCCAGGTCATAGCCTCTCCTCCGCCAGTGGCCCCACTCAGCACAGGAGGTCGGCTGACCCTGTACGCCTACAGGTGGCCAGCCATCACAGGGGATACCTGGCTGCTGAGCATAGTCCAGAAGGGCTATCTGCTCCATTTCCACCAGCTACCTCCCTCCTACTATCCAGGGGAGCCTCCAAGACTCCCTCTACACAGGAACCTCCTCTTTCAGGAGTTGGCAAGTCTTCTAAAGGAACAGGCGGTGGAACCGGTGCCACACCACCTGAAAGGGCAAGGCTTCTACTTCAGGTACTTCCTAGTACCAAAGAGAATAGGAGGCCTAAGACCTATCCTAGACTTGCGAAAGCTGAACAAGTTTCTGGAGAGGGAAAAGTTCAAGATGCTTACTCTTGGAATACTGCTGCACTACCTCCAGCAGGGAGACTGACTATGCTCCTCAGACCTAAAGGATGCTTATACTCACATCCTCATCCATCCAGACCACAGACAATATCTCAGATTTGTGGTGGGAGGAAACCACTTTCAGTACAGAGTGCTTCCTTTTGGCCTGACCTCTACCCCCAGGGTTTTCACCAAATGCCTGGTTGTTGTGGCGGCTTTTCTCAGAAATCCGGGGATTTTTGTCTTTCTGTACCTGGACGACTGGCTAATCAGGGGCCAGTCATTCCAGGAGGCCCGACAGGCCACTCTTCGCACTGTCTCTCTTCTTCAGCATCTGGGCTTTGTCATAAACTACGCAAAGTCCACTTTGCTCACCTCTCAGAACCTGGAGTTTATAGGGGCCAGGTTGGACACCCTTCTGGCAAGAGCTTACTTGCCCGAGGACAGGGCCCACAGACTTATGGATTTGGTTAAACAGATCCAATGCAATACTCATGTTTCCACCAGGCATTTCCTGCGTCTCCTGGGCCACATGGCATCCACTGTACATGTGACCCCGAATGCCCGTCTGCACATGCGGACGGCTCAGTGGTGCCTCAGAGATCAGTGTACACAAGCCACCGGCGACCTCCGAGACAGAGTAAAGGTGTCCAGATGACTTCTGAACTCCTTGCAGTGGTGGCTACATCCACCAAACCTTCTCAGGGGTGTACCTTTTCAGGCTCCGACACACACAAGGGTACCGACGACGGATGCTTCCTTAAGAGGCTGGGGTGCGCATTGCCAGGGCTCGTGCACTCAAGGCCTGTGGTCCCCTCAGGAGACCACACAGCAAATCAACCTTTTAGAGCTGCGAGCAATCCACTTAGCTCTGCAAACTTTGTCATGCCCTCTCTCAACAGTCTGTCCTAGTTCAGACGGACAATCAAGTGGCAGTGTTCTACGTGAACAAACAAGGGGGCACAGGGTCCAGGCTCTTATGTCAGGAAGCACTGGTCCTTTGCTCCTTTGCGGTCAGTCAGGGTATGTTTCTCAAAGCAGTCTACCTGCTTGGTCAAGAAAACTTCCTAGCAGACAAGCTAAGCAGGATTCTTCAGCCTCACGAATGGCAGTTGAATCCATTGGTGGTCCAGCAGATCTTCCTCCGCTGGGGACTTCCATCCATCGATCTCTTTGCCAGTCCGCTAAACTGTTAGCTACCCAGGTGTTGCTACAGACAGCCGCATCCCCTGAGGATGGCAGTGGATGCTTTTCTGATCTCTTGGTCTATGGGCTTCCTGTATGCGTTTCCTCCCACGCCTCTGGTGGCCCGAACTCTGTTCAAGATCCTTCGGTACAAGGCCTCGGTGATTCTGGTAGCCCCCAAATGGCCGAGGCAGCCTTGGTTTCCACTTCTTCTACAGTTGGCGGTGGTAGCTCCGTTCCCTCTGGGGCTGCAACACGATCTCCTGTCTCAAGAGCAGAGTTCCCTTCTGCACCCCAATCTCAGGTCCCTCAATCTGATGGCCTGGCTGCTGAAAGGGTAGTGCTAGCTCCCTTCTGCTACCTAAGGAGGTTGAGGAGGTGGTATTGGTCTCTAGGAGGCAGTCCACCAGAAAGTCCTATGCCCTCAAGTGGCATAGGTTTATGCTGTGGTGTGCTCAGCGTAAGGAAGATCCTTTCTCTTGCCTTGTGCCAGTAGTACTGCAGTATCTACTTCACCTTTCAGACCTAGGCCTTAAGTCTAACTCTGTTCGGGTCCACCTCAGTGCTCTGTCAGCGCACCACTCACTGGTGGAAGGACAGTCTCTGTCAGTTCACCCCTTGGTGTCCAGATTTCTCAGAGGTCTGCTTCTACTCAAGCCTCCTGTTCGTCCACCGGCGACTGAGTGGGATTTGAACGTGGTCTTGCAGCAACTTACTCGCCCACCGTTTGAGCCGATGGCTACTTGCCATTTGCGCTTCCTCTCTTGGAAAGCGCTCTTCCTGGTGGCTCTTACATCGGCCAGATGTGTGAGTGAGCTACAAGCTCTGGTTTCTGATAGACCGTACACGTGGTTCTATAGGAACAGGGTGGTCCTACGGACCCATCCCAAGTTCCTCCCAAAAGTGGTCTCCTCTTTCCACCTTAACCAGGAGGTGGTTCTTCCAACCTTTTTTCCCAGGCTGCATGCCAGCCGGGCTGAAACAGTTTTGCATATCCTGGACTGTAAGAGGGCGTTGTCTTTTTACATAGAACGTACGCGGGAGCATCGAAGGGCTGCTCAGCTCTTCGTCTTATTTGACCCTAATAGGATGGGGTACCTGTCTCCAAGCGCACGTTGTTCACTTGGGTAGCAGATTGCATCGCCTGGGCGTACAGGGCAGCTGACCTCCCATTGCAGGGTCGGGTCACGGCCCACCGTGTCAGGGCGAAAACCGTGTCAGTAGCTCATCTCCGCTCTGTTCCGTTGGCAGACATCTGCCGGGCCGCAACTTGGTCTTCAAGCCAGACTTTTGCAGCCCATTACTGCCTGGAGAGAGAGTCCCAGCGGGACAGTGTTTTTGGCCAGGCGGTACTCCGTAATCTCTTTGAGGTTTAGGAAACTCCTACTCTCCGGCCCTTGTGTTGGGCTACCGTACGGGGTGCGTTCTCGGAGAAAATTCTTGTCACGGATGCTGTGGCTCTCGAGAGGGAGCCATTTTTTCAGCTTTGGGTACACGGTAGCCTAGAGCTGGGGAGTCCCATATGTGAGGACTGACTTCCTGCTTGGTCCTGGAGAAAGCGTAGTTACTCACCTGTAACAGGTGTTCTCCAGGAGCAGCAGGAATCAGTCCTCACGACCCTCCCTCCTCCCCTGGAGTTGCAGTCATATCCTTCATTTTGATTTTTGCTGTCTTTTAGCTATGTCATCAGACTGAGCAAGATGGCACCCTTGGGCAGGAAGGGGACAGCGCATGCGCGCTGCATTCCCAAAGGCTTTCTTTGAAAGCTGGGGAAATGCTCCGCACGAGGGCTCTGTCGGCGCCGACGTCACCCATATGTGAGGACTGATTCCTGCTGCTCCTGGAGAATACCTGTTACAGGCGAGTAACTACGCTTAATGCACGCTCTCTCTTTCTGCATATGTGGGAACTATTCAAGACGACTTGGCTGTGATCAAATCTTCTGTATCTGAAGTTTCTTGGGAGCAGAGGCTGCAAAGTGGCTAGGTCAGAGGAGCAAGTAGGAGAGCTGCTGATTTAGCCTGCATCACAGAAAGTTTCTGATCATGTTGGCAAAGAAGCTGGAATATTTGGAAAACCATGTAAGGCAAAATAACTTGAGATTTTTGAATATCTCTACATTTCCCTTGCTGTTTCCTTTAGAGACTGTAAGGAAATACTTTAATGAAGTTTTGAAGATTCCTCAAGATGATTTGCACCCATTTATTAGGGCACATTTTTAGTAGGAGCAGGTTCCCAGGATGATTGTCCAGCCTTATGGTTTGGATCTTACTGGGTTCCTTGAGAGCTCACTCGATGTCATCGTGGAGCGCGTAACTCTTCTTGTGAATTTTTCTTTGAAGTCAGCCTGACATACTGTTCTATTTTTTGTTTTGTAGCAATACTCATGAGCAGTTTCGGGTTTCAAAATTTAAATTTTTTGTAGAGACACCCAAAGGAGGAGAGAAGGGACTTTCTTGGCTTTGAAGAAGAGAATCCTGGCTCTTGGGGCAAATTGTTTCCTTAAATTTCTTTGTAGTTGCTTTGTTGTATTTTCAGATAAGTAGTATTTGTTTTTTTGAGCCCAAGCAGCAATTTGAATTTTTGTTCTCTAAGGAAGAGATTGTAAAGATGTAATACTTTCTATCTGGCTGTAGCTGTACCTTCCCATCCTTTTCTTTATTTCAATTTTCTATTTGTGTAAGAGAGATTTTTCCTTTTCTTTTCCTGATTTTACCCTCAGTTGCGGGCTAATTGATTTTGATTGATTTTCTTGGGTATATTATGTTTTTTAGTCATTCTTATTTTACTTGAATGATTATGCATTGATATTCATAAAAATAGAAAGATGCTCGGAGGCATATATCCTGTTTATGTGGCCACCTGTTTTGGATCTAACATACTTTTGTCTTTCTCTAAGAATCTGTATTCTTTGCTTATTGTCCTGGTATTTCCTCCGAATTCACCTCAGCTGCCCCGATCTGCCTTCAATGCTAACCTATAGATACAGTTGTGGTCAACATTATTGGCATCCTTGCAGTTTGTGACGCAGTGGCAACAGCAGAAGCCATGGAAACTGATACTGACCCTCTGGTTAGTTCAGGTACTGCAAGAAAAGACAGAGTTTTCCACTCTCAGCATAACTTACAGGCAACCAATCAGCTCACCTCAGGGGAGGAGAGAAGCAGAGCTGTGGATTGGGCACCCCCTAGTAGGAGGCGGGCTTCCCAGAACAGGGACCCCTTGTTAAGTAGAGAGAGGGAAGACACAGATAGATGGAGAATTGGAACAGGAAGAGGAAAGGGAATGAGAAGGAATGGAGAAGTGAGCACTACAAACGGATTGAGAAGAAAAGGTGGTTTGAATCCACAAGAGAGAAGGCAAAAGGCATTGGGAAGGCAAGAAGCTCTCTTGATTGCAGAACCCTTTGACCCTGCTACAGAAACACTGCCCAGCTGCAACAGAAGGGGAACTGATCCTGAACCAGGAGTAAAGCCTACGTTGTGGGGAAACAGTTTTTACCCTTGGAGAGAAAGGCACGCTGGCAAGGCATTTTCTGACCGGTCTCATTCTAAGGTACCTGCTGCTCTTAATTCCTTTCATAAGTTTTACCAGTCAGAAAGAGAGAATCCTGATTTTAGAGTACAGGATAGTTCCAGGCAATGTGAAAGACGTTGGTTACAGCCTGAAAGCTCTCTAAATAAGCCAAGCTTTTCTCAGCCAGTAATTCCTGCTTTTAACAAGCAAGCTGACGAAAGAAACCCAGCCAAATTGTTTACAAAGAGATTAGGCTATATTGATACTGAAGGTCCTACCTTTGAAGCTTTTCTTAAAAGCAGAGCTTGTGCAAAGGAACCTCTGATTACACCACTCACTAACGGAGATAAGTGGGGGAGGGGTAACTCCACCACCGGCACAGACTGTCTAAAGAGGGAGAGCAGTGTTTGCTTACCAGGAGCAGATAATTACCTGCCCAAGCCAGGAGAAGATTTACCCAGTAGTCCTGCTAGGAGACAGGCAGAGCAACTCCTGAGTGAATTTAGACAATTCTTGAATAAAAGAAGCTGTTTCAGAAGAAGCTAGCATTCAAGCAGGGAGTAATCCTGGAATAGGAATTCCCACATTGGCTCCACGGCCCATGCTTGAAATTAACCAGCCGATGGACTGCTCAATTGGGCTAATTGAGAAAACTGATAAATGCAAAGCTTGAATGTTTATACCTGACAGTTGATTCTGGTTATGCTAACCCAGAATAGGTGAAAAGCATATGAAAAGAAATTCTGTTCTGAGCAATTGAAAGGGAAGCTTATTGAAGTTTGAAATAAGCTGGACTGTATCCTAATTGCAAGAGAAACAATATTATTTCTTACCAAAGCATTTTTGTGAAAACAGCACCGAGAAGACACATGAGGTAATGTGTTTCCTCAGAGAAGCATAAGTTGAAGCACAGCATTGAAAGCCTTTGTTTTGTATAATTCCTGATTGCTTAACCTTCTCACCTGTTCCTGACCACCAAGGAGCGGGGAAAATAAAATCCTTGTGAATATAAATTTTCTTGTTCCCGACTTTAATTGGCCCCCACAACTACACAAGGCCCATCCCTCCTTAACTCTCAAGGTTAGGGAGTGGGTGTAAGGGTGACAAGTTCAGCCCCTTAATGCCCAATAACTCCTAAAAATAAAGTGGCAGTGAAATGGCTGTGGACTATATATGCACATACATTTGATACATAAAAGAATAAAATAAAACAAGACCAATTAAAAAAGGAAATAATATAAAAACGGGGACATTGCCAGGACATGATTATTATTTATAACATATCAAATCAGTTTGAACAGAAGAACCACATTCCCATTGCATTAAAATTAGATGCACCTGTGACTTGAATCAACCAATAAAAGATAGCTCTAATGTTTTTAAAATGGCCACAGTCACTCCCTGGTCCATTTTCACAATGATGAAGACAACAGAACTGCCGAAGACTTCAGAAAAGCCATTATCACCAGACATCAAACTTCAAAGGGGTACAAAGCCATCTCCAAAGACCTTAGGATTCCTGTATCTACAGTACGCAATGTTAATAAGAGGTTTTCTGTTCATGAAACTGTCAAGAACCTTCCAGGACGTGGTGGGAAGAGGAAAATTAATCCAAGAAGTCTTGAGGAGTTAGTCGAACTGTTGGAAAAACATGTAAAACATCTAAAGAGCTTAAGGCTGACCTGGAGCAGTCTGAAGTGGTGGTTTAACCCGTACCATACGCCGTGCACTAAACAAAGAAGGACTTCATGGGTGAAGGCCAAGGAGGACCTCACTGTTCAAAGACAGACATAAAAAGGTATGCTTGATCTTTCCTTAAACCCACCATTAGAAACCACAATCTTTCTGGGAAAATATTCTGTGGACGGATGAAACCAACTTGAGCTCTTTGGCAATGCAGACCAGTGATATATTTACAGGTGAAGAAATGAAGCTTATAAGGAAAAAAACACCCTTCTCATGGTTAAATATGGTGGAGGTTCCATAATGTTGTGGGGCTGTTTTGCTGCCTCAGAAACTGGAGACCTGGAATGTATTAAAGGAATCATAAAGTCGGAGGACCACCAAGGTATTTTGGAGCAAAATGTGCTACCTAGTGTCAGAAAGCTAGGTCTGGATCAAAGGTCATGGGCCCTCCAGCAGGACAATGACCCAAAACATACTGCCAAAAGTACAAAAGAATGGTTAAAAAAACTGGTCAGCAATGAGTCCTGATCTCATTCCAATTGAGAACCTTTGGAAAGAGCTGAAATCTGCCATTGGTAAAAGGAAACCTGTAAACATTAATGAGCTGGAACAAATTGCAGTTGAAGAGTGGGAGAACCTACTAGTCTCTGTGGTTCTGCACAGCTCCAGACCTCATCTCTTAGGAGGATGGGAGTTAGCTCCACCCCAACATCCTGTCCTTGGCCTTCTCGCTGTGAATGTTAAGCGGATAGTTCTGTTGGATCTTAACCTGCCTGAGAGAGCTGCGGTTCTCTTGGCCTCTAGGAGAGCTTCGATGAGCAAACCTTAAGCCTTCAAGTGGAAAATCTTCGCCGCCTGGTGCACTGACCTGGGCTCTGGATCCCTTTTCTTGCTTTATCCACAGGTTGCTCAAGTATCTCCTGCACCTCTCGGAGTCTGGTCTTAATCCAATTCTGTCTGGATTCACCTGAATGCAATCAGGGCCTACCATTGTGGCTCGGAGGGAAAGTCCATCTCTGCTCATCTTCTGGTGGTTTGCTTTATGTGGGGCTTGCTCCTCTCTAAGCCTCAATGTGGTTTTGGTAGTGCTCATGTCAGTGCCCTTTGAGCTGCTCACTTCCTGCCCTCTGAAGTTCTTGTTTCTGGTGGTGGTTACATCGGCACACTGTGTCAGCAAACTTCAGGCCCTGGTGGCTCATCCGCCGTATACCAGGTTCCACCATAATAGAGTGATCTTATGCACTCATCTGTGTTTCGTCTCAAAAATGGTTTCCGTTTTCCATCTTATCCAGTCAGTTGTACTGCCCATCTTCTTTCTCAGGTTGCATGCCCACAGGGGGAGGCAGTGCTGCACATTTTGGACTGCAAGCGTGCCTTGGCCTTCTACCTTGAGTGGACGAAGGCCCACCGAAAATCCACTCAGTTGTTTGTCTCTTTTGACCCCAGCAAGCTCGGGGTTTCTGTTTCCAAACGCACATTGTCAATTTGGCTGGCTGACTGCATATCTTTTGTTTAAGCCCAGGCTAGCCAGAGCCTTGATGGTCGTGTCACGGCTCACAATCTCAGAGCCATGGCGATATTGGTGGCAAACTTGCACTCAGTTTCCGTGGAGGAGATCTGAAGGACTGCAACATGGTCTTCGATCCACACATTCACATCGCATTATTGTCTGCAGGAGGCTTCCCCAACATGACAGCAACTTCAGCCAGTCCGTACTCCGGCATCTGTTTGGGGATTAAGTTTCAATTCCATCTCACCAAGGCCCATCTGTCCATCCAGGCTACCAAAACGAGACTCTAGAGCAGGGTTTTTCAACCCAATCCTCGGGGAACCCTAGGCCAGTCAGGTTTTCAGGATTCCCAGAATGAATATGCATGAGAAAGATTTGCATGTTCTGCCTTCATTGTATGCAAATCTGTCTTATGCATATTCATTGTGGGAATCCGGAAAACCTGACTGGCCTAGGGTTCCCTGAGGACTGTGTTGAAAACCTATGCTCTAGAGCAGTGATGGCTAACCTTTTTGAGCCCGAGTGCCCAAACTGCCGCACAAAACCAAAGAATTTCCTCAAAGTGCCAGCACGTCCATTAAAGCCTCATTTGCATAAGGTGCCTCATTTGCATAAATATTTGCATAATGTTACCATACACTAACTTTTAGTAAACATGCCTCTTAATGAGTATATGGATAAAGAAAGACTAAAAGGTTTCTACATTACTATAATCCAGTACCAACCGCCAGGCACATTAGGAACTACTACAAACGCTGCCCATTTAGAACCCATAGCAAACCCGCCGTATCCTAACAGTACTACCAGGACTCACAAAGCACCATACCCTAACTATCAAAAGGCAACACTGCAAATATTAAACCAATACATTTCAGAGAACAACAATACATGACCTACTGGGGAAAGAACAAGTGGCAATGTCAAATAGGAATTATATAAACAGAATACCTCAGCTCAGTTACACATGCAGAACAGACCATCACCAAACAAGGAATCACAATTTAAAAACAGGAAGACAATAATTAAACTGGGAACCCCAAAAGCCAAACTTGGAATATACAACAACACTGTAGAAATAAAACTATAAATTAATTTCCTCTTGTACTAAACAAAGCGCAAAAATTAATGATGCACATTTCCCAGAGCTGACATATTCCAGTTAATAAATTCAAAATAAAGAGATATTTTTCTACCTTTTGTGCATTTTTTTTCAGTTGCAATTGCTCCAGCCACTTTCTTCTGGTTTCTTCGTGTCTTCTCCTAACTCTCCATCTGCTGTCCATTTGTCCTTTCTTCTGTCTTCTTGGTTTTTTTTTTCCATTCTCTCTCTACATCTGCTTTAACATACTAATCTTTCTCCTTTTGCTCTTTCCTCATTCCTATTTCATCTACTCAAAATTTACCCCTCCATCCTCAATCCCCACTTATTCTCCCAATACCCGGCCAATTGTAGATTTTTTATCCCTCCCACACAAAATATTTTTCCCCTCTCCATTTTACTCTCCCAGCCCCATCCCATTCTAATCCTCCCCCAACACCAGCTCCCTTCTAGTTCCAGCCTCACCCAGCATCCATTCCCTTCTAGTCCCTGCATCAGCCCATTTCCAGTCCTAGCAGCCCCCCAACCCATTTCCAGTCCTAGCAACCTCCCAACCCAATACCAGTCCTAGCCCCCCCTCATCAACCCACTTCCAGTCCTAACCCCCCATAAGCCCATTTCCAGTCCTAGCTCCCCCATCTATTTGCAGTCCCATCCGAGTCCCTCCATCAGCTCATTTCCAAACCCAGCCCCCCATGAGCCCATTTCTAGTCCTTTCCTAGCCCCACCATCAGCCCATGTCAAATCCTAGCTCCCCTCCACTCAGCCCATTTCCAATCCAAGCCCCCCATGAGCCTACTTCCAGTTCTAGCCCCTTCATGAGTCCATTTCAATCCAAACCCCCACCACAGCCCATTTCCAATCTTAGCACCCCCCCAACAGCCAATTTCCAGTCCTATTCTAGCCCCTCCATCAGCCCATTTCCTGTCCTAGCCCCCCTCACCCATTTCCAGTCCTAGCTCCCTCCCCCTCACAACCCATTTCCATTCCAAGCCCCAATCCCATCAGCTATTTGCAGTTCAAGCCCTCCTTCCACTCAGCCCATTTCCAGTCTTAGCCCCCCCATAGCCCATTACCAGTCCTAACCCCCCCATCAGCCCATTACCAGTCCTAACCCCCCCATCAGCCCATTTCCAGTCTTAGCCCCCCCCCATAGCCCATTACTAGTCCTACCCCCCCCCCAAATCACCATCACCATCACCATCACCAGCCCACTTCCAGCCTTAGCACCCCCATGGCCCATTAATAGTTCTAACCCCCCCCCATTAGCCCATTTTCTTTCTTTTCCCCCCCCATTGCCAATTAACAGTCGTAACCCCGGCCAATTTCCAGTCCTAACCCCCCCCCTGGCCAATTTCCAGTCCTAACCCCCCCCCCCCATCAGCCCCTTTCCAGTCTTAGCCCCCCCCCATGGCCAATTACCAGTCCTAACCCCCCCCCATCAGCCCCCTTTCCAGTCTTAGCACCCCCCATGGCCAATTACCAGTCCTAACCCCCCCCATCAGCCCATTTCCAGTCTTAGCCTCCCCCCCATCAGCCCATTTCCAGTCTTAGCCTCCCCACCATAGCCCATTACCAGTCCTAAACCCCCTTCCCCCCTATCAGCCCAAATTAAAAAAAAAAAACCCAAACAAAGCGGCTGCTTCTGCCGCGGCAGCCTCAAGAGCTCTGCCGCGGGGCCCCCCCCTGCCCGGCAGAGCCTCCCTGCATCATCTACCTTCAAGTCGCAAAACGCGGGCTTCTTTCAGAGCCGCGAGAGTTTCCTTTCTCGCGGCTCTGTTCGCGAGAAAGGAAACTCTCGCGGCTCTGAAAGAAGACCGCGTTTTGCGACTTGAAGGTAGATGATGCAGGGAGGCTCTGCCGGGCAGGGGGGGGCCCCGCGGCAGAGCTCTTGAGGCTGCCGCGGCAGAGCTCTTGAGGCTGCCGCGGCAGAAGCAGCCGGTTTGTTTGGTTTTTTTTTTTTTTAAATTTGGGACCTTTTAAATGCGGACCTTCCCGCGTGCCAGCTGCAAGGCCTTCGCGTGCCACAGCTGGCACGCGTGCCATAGGTTCGCCATCGCTGCTCTAGAGCATGTGTGGAGCTGTATGATGAAGCTTTTGAATCAGTTGAGTTCCCCCCGGGGGACTACCTCTGCTACTACTTGTTGATTTTCCAGTTCTTGTTTTGTTGCTCCTGTTGGACTTTTTTGTCTCCTTGGTTTTCGGTAGCCTGTAGTTTGGAAGTCGAATACATCAGGACTTTATTCCTGCTTGTCCATGGAGAAAGCATAGTTACTCCCTAGCAGGTGTTCTCTGTGGACAGCAGGAATAAGTTCTCACAACCCTTCCATTTCCTCGAGGAATTGGATTCTGCTACAACTTTGTTATCATACTGGGGAAGATGGCACCGCGGCAGATGGGGAAGACAGGTGTGGTGGAGCCTCCCAAAAGCTTTCAATAGAAGCTGAGGAGCATTCCCACGTGGGGCTCCGTTGGTGATGTCACCCATACATGAGAAAAAAGGGGGGTTTGTCTTCGTGAATGACTAATATAGAAAATGTAAATTCCTCATTCAACTCTTAAACAGTGCTACCAGAATCAATAATTCCAAAATTTAGTCACAGCACAGCCTCAGAAACAGCCTTAGGCACTTAGTTATTCTGGGTTGAATGTGTAATACTCCCAGACTCGTGCCGGTGTTTACATCAATGGCTGAATATCATTTTTCGTAAATCATGTTGTCAGTTCTTATATTGAGCAATAATATCAAAAATAATGATAATAATCCAAAAAATACTTAGCTCATGTTAAGCCATAGGACTGTGCTGAATATTTCACTCATTATTTATAAAACTTTCTCTTCCTCTTTCTTCTTTTTGTCGTTTTATTTTTATGTATAGACAACTTTCTTCCACATGTGATTGCTGATATGAACCACGTCCCAACGCCAATTTATTAAGGCGCCCATGCGTTTTGCCAAATGGGTTTTTCAAGGGACTTATAGCATAACGTGGAATGTATTTCTGTGAATAAAGACATTAAAAATGGTTGATCTGTGCAAAAACAATTCAATCTGGACATGACAAAGAAGAATATCACTTCTAAATGTATTGTATCAATTAAAAACAAATGAATAAGAAATTCAAAAGAAACCTTATGAATGCGAGGCCGCTAATTCATCCAGACAGCTATATGCTATCCTGCGTCGTCTCTCATCTACTGTGTCTACCTCACCACTTCAGGTCGTTGCACCTACCCCGTCTTCATTGGCTACTTTTCTGACAAGATTCTTAATCTACGCTCCTCTTTTTCTACTCTCCCACCTCCACCTCTATCACCCCCTCCTTTGTCGCTCTCCCTCTCTATCTCCTATGCTCCCTCTGCAGAGGAAACCATTCAGGGTGCTATTGCTTTACCTCTTTCACCTCCTAATCGGGCGCTAGTTCATACTTGGTCCACCTTTCATACTATTACTTCCTCAGAATTGCTCAAGACGATCACCAATTCTAGGAAGACTACATGCCAGTTAGACCCCATTCCTTCAGGGTGGCTGTCCAATTCTTGCTTCAGTTGCTGCCTTTTATTTTAACAATTTTGAATACCAGTTTATCTTGTGGCTGCTTCCCCATGCCATGGAAATCAGCTGTTATCCATCTACTCCTGAAACAACCTTCTCTTGATCCCTCGGTTTTAGCACACTGGCGTCCTGTTTCAAATCTCCCTTCTTGGCTAAGGTATTGGAATGGTTGGTGTTTCTTCAGCTAGCATCTCATGTGGAAGCTACTAATGTTCTTAATCCGAGACAGTCAGGATTCCGTACAGGGCATAGTATGGAAACAGTTCTTTTAGCCCTGCTAAATGAGGTGCATGTCGCCCATGATCGGGGGGATGTCACTTTTTTGGTGTCGCTCGATCTGTCCTCTGCGTTTGATCTGATCGATCACTGGACCTTGCTTTCTCGTCTCTACGACGCGGGACTGCGGGGTACGGTGTTACAATGGTTTTGTTCTTTCTTGTCTGCCCGTACTTTCTTCGTTCACGTTAATAAGCAGTCTTCTTCCCCTTTTCCTCTCGCATGTGGGGTTCCACAGGGGTCGGTTCTTTCTCCTTTGCTTTTTAACATTTTTCTGGCTCACCTACCTCTTTTAATTCAATAGTATCCGGTTTCCACCTACATTTATACAGACGATATTAATCTCCAGCAACAAGCAGGAATGTAGTCTTCACATATGGGTATCGTCGGTACCAACGGAGCCTGCGTGGGAACGCTCCCCAGCGTCCAATAGGAATGCTTTTGGGAGCATCCCTCAGCACATGCGTGCTGCCTTCCCGCCTTTCCAACTGTCCCTCTTCAGTTCTTCATTTTCCGCAGAGCCGACAGGTCACATATCCTGTCACCGCAGAAAATTTCTTCTTTAAACTTGTTTTCTTGTGGTCGCGCCTGCCTCCGCTCGATGCCTACCGGTACTGCTGGTTCTCTTTTCTTCTTCTTTTAAAAAAAAAAATATATATATACACTTCTGAAGTGTTTTTCTTCAGAAACCTTTTCTTTTTGGTGCTAGGCACCATTTTGGGCATTAGGCCCCATTTTCCTGAAAAATGGAAAAACCAGCTAGTGGTTTTAAAAAATGTACTAAGTGTGGCGGTACCATTTCCGTCACTGACACCCATGACTGGTGTCTCAAATGTTTAGGCCCTGACCATTCTCTATTGGAGTGTTCCTCTTGTATGGGGATGACTAAAAGAGGAAGACAGAACTGGGCTGCAAAGCTCGGTACCCTCTTTTTTTCAGATGCGATGTCCATTGCATCGACGTCTTCCAGAGCCTTGTCTTCCTCCCATGGATCTCAGGTAACTAAACATAAGAGCCGGTCCTCAAAGGGTAGATCTCCTTCCAAGCATCGAGAAGCCATTGGCATTGCCCTTGAGGAAACTATACCGGCAAAACAGCCCCAGTGGGAGGCTTCGGCCTCCAAAGCACTAACGGGGCTCCAGGATGTTCTCGAGGTTGCGACCTCAGCAGAACTACTGGCGCCATGCTCAGGGGTTCTGGCTGCTTCTCCCGGTACTGACACCCAAGCATCGACAGCGTTGATAGACCAGAGATTCCTCACTATCGAACGCAGTCTTGCAGCTCTCCTTACAGCTGCGGTACTGTTGACACCAGTACCGGCACCAATAGTGGTGCCGGTACTGGTGCTGGTACCAGCACCGACGGTACCTGCCCCAGTGGGAATTCTGCCTATGCCGACTTTTTCGGACATCGACAGATCGGTACCGGACCAACTTGGTGCCGACTTTGATCGATACCGATACTGTGCTTCGCATGAACATCGGGATCAGAGATGCTTCAAATTTTCCGATTCCGATGACTTGGATAACTCGGTCGGTACCAAGAGTACTTCTTCCGGAAGACTCCTCTTCTCCTCAACGCAGAATGTTTCCTCCGGAGGACATGTCTTTTCAGGATTTTATTTGTGATGTGGCCCGAGGCCTATCAATCACGGTAGCTCCTGAAAAAGAACCTAGAACAAAGGAATTGGAAATACTCCAATACCCTAAGGCTCCCAAAGAGGCAGCTACCCTGCCCATTCATGAAATTCTTCATGATTTGATGCTCAGGATGTGGGAAACACCTCTGACCACATCTCCTCATTCTAGGATACTCGATACCATGTATCGCGTTCCACCATGTCCTGGTTTTCAAAAGACTCAGCTGCCACACCATTCAATGGTAGTGGAATCAGCCATGCGTAGGATGAAAAGTGCAAAAAGACAGGATCCAGTCCTCCAGGTCGTGAATGCAGGACTCTTGACGCCTTTGGGCGTCGAACATTTCAGGTTTCCATGCTTTCAGCTAGGATCAGCTCATATATTTTATATATGGGAATGTTCCTCAAAGAAGTCACAGGAGACTTGGAGCTTATGAGCCCCCTTCTCCCTGATGACAAACGACAAGACTTCCTTACTCTTGTCAAGCATGCTCAAGACGTTTCCAAGTTTGTAAATCGTGCAGCCTTTGACTGCTTTGAATGCATCAGCAGAACTTCTGTTATTGCCATTGGTGCACGTCGGATTGCCTGGCTTCAGGCATCAGACTTGGAGACTTGGGTACAGGATAAATTAGGAAACATCCCTTGCACAGGAGAAAACCTCTTTGGCAAGAATTGGCAGGAAAAGGCTAATGAGCTAGATACTGACAATCTCACTTTAGACAGATTGTCAAAATCTACAGCCACTCCAGCCAAAAAGAAACCCTATAAAAAAAAACCTTTTCAGCAAAAAGAGGAAGTTTTATCCATCCTATACCCAGCAAGGGCAAGCTCAGGGTCAAGTTGCCCAAAAGGGACAACAGCAACAATCCAGACAACAAAAGAAGCCAAAAGGCCCGAGAGCTCAACCAGCTCCATAGGCTCAGCCCCTTCAAGGGCCTTGACCCCTTTCTAGAGAGCTTAGCTTTCCTGCCTCTGAAGGGTCCAGAACCCCTAAACATTCCAGGCAGGTTGTGTCATTTTGTCAACAGATGGCACCAAATAACAGCAGAAAATTGGACTCTGTCCATTGTAGAGGAGGGGTACAAGCTTCATTTTCACAGCATGCCCCCTCCTACAATCGTAAGACAGTTCAATTCCCAAACCTCTCCAGACAATCTACTGGATCAAGAGGTCTCAATACTCCTTGCTCAGGAAGCAATAGAGGAAGTGACAATTCCCCAACAGGGTACAGGGTTCTTCTCCCCCTATTTTCTTATTCCAGAGAAAACAGGAGGACACAGACCCATTCTAGACCTCAGAGAATTGAACAAATATCTGTTCCGAGAAAAGTTCAAAATGATTTCTCTGGGAACTCTTCTGCCATACCTTCAAAGTCAGGATTGGCTTTGCTCTCTAGATCTAAAGGATGCATATACTCATATTCTGATCCATCCAGATCACAGGAAATTCTTAACAATTCCTTTTCAAGGGAAAACACCTCCAATACAGGGTTCTTCCTTTTGGTCTGGCTTCGGCACCAAGAGTATTCACGAAATGCATGGCAGTAGTAGCTGCATTCCTGCAAACCCTAGGGATATTCGTCTTCCCTTACTTGGACGACTGGCTCATTCGAGCCCCCATGATTCCAGAAGCCAGCTCTGCACTGTCTCGCACAATGCGAATTCTCCAATACTTGGGATTGGTCATAAACTTCCCAAAATCCCAACTTGTTCCTTCTCAGACCCTGGAGTTCATAGGAGCTTGTTTAGATACCAGACAGTCAAGGGCTTTCCTCCCACAGCCCCGCTGTCTTCGCATAATGCAACTAGCTTCTCAAGTAGTGGGAAAGTCCTCCCTAACTGCTTGAGAACTGCTGTAATTACTGGGACATATGGCATCCACAGTTCATGTAATTTCCTATGCTCGCCTCCACATGCGAGCAGCCCAGTGAACACTATCCACACAGTGGACACAGGCCACAGGACGTCTGTCGGACAAGATATCAAGCTCACAACGACTGATCTTGTCCCTACAATGGTGGCAATCACTGGAGAATCTTTTAGTGGGGTCTCCTTTCCAACAACACCCATTCCAGGCCACCCTAACAACAGATGTATCACAGGTGGGATGGGGAGCACACCTGCACCATCTCGCCACCCAGGGTACCTGGACTCCACAGGAGACTTGTCTTCACATAAACCTCCTAGAACTCAGAGCACTCTAGCTAGCTCTTTGAGTATTCCATGCCCAGCTCAGTGACAAGACGGTCCTAGTCCAAACGGACAATCAAATAGCCATGTTCTACGTGAACAAGCAGGGTGGAACAGGCTCTCTGTCATTATGCAACGAAGCTTTATGACTATGGGCCCTCGCCAGAGAGCATCAAATTCACCTTTTTGTGATATATCTTCCAGGCATTCAAAACCTTTGGGCAGACAAACTCAGCCGAGTACTGCTGCCTCATGAATGGTCTCTCCATCTAGACCAGGTGGCCAAGATATTTCACATCTGGGGAACCCCAGACATAGACTTCTTTGCAAGTCCACTGAATGCCAAACTTCCCCGGTTCTGTTCCAGAATTCCGGCTCAAAATTGCCAGGCAAGGGACGTCTTCCTCCTTCACTGGGGTCAGGACTTCCTCTGTGCCTTCCCACCCATTCCCCTCATCCCCAAAACACTCTTCAAGCTTCAGAGAGACAGAGGTCGTATGATCCTCATAGCGCCACGGTGGCCACGACAAGCGTGGTATCTTCTGCTTCTACATCTCTCTCAAGCTGCACCTCTGGAGTTAGGGTGTGCTCCAGACCTTCTCTCCCAAGAGAACGGGATGCTATGGCACCCGAATCCCAGGATCTTAACCTTTCCTAACAGGTAAAGTATGTCCTTCAGGCTTCCAGAAAACCTTCCACAAGACGTTCTTACGCTTTCAAGTGGAAACGTTTTACTATATGGTGTTCTCAAAAGGGCTTAAACCCCCTTGTGATATCTTTGGAATCGGTACTAGAGTACCTACTTCATTTATCAAATTCTGGTCTAAAGACAAATTCAGTAAGAGTCCATCTTAGTGCAATTGCAGCTTCCTATAAGCCTCTAAATGGACAACCAATTTCCTCTCATCCACTCATAGCAAGATTTATGAGAGGTCTTCTATTAACAAAGCCTCCCATCAGGCCACCACTGGTGGCATGGGATTTAAATCTAGTCCTCCGACAGCTCATGAAACTGCCCTTTGAACCTTTAGCCACTACAACCCTAAAATTTTTATCCTGGAAGGTCATCTTCCTAATTGCAATCACCTCTGCACGTCGCATTAGTGAATTGCAAGCGTTAGTGGCTGATCCTCCTTACACTAGGTTTCCCCATGATAAGGTTGTTCTCAGAACTCATCCACATTTTATGCCAAAGGTGGTTTCGCCTTTTCATTTAAATCAATCGATTTACCTTCCTGTATTCTTTCCGAGGCCTCATGCCTCTAATGCAGAAAGGAACCTTCATACTTTGGACTGTAAAAGAGCCTTGGCTTTTTACCTACAAAGAACACAGCATCATAGAAAGTCTTCTCAACTTTTTGTTGCTTTTGATTCTAGTCATTTGGGACTTCCAGTCTCCAAAAGAACTCTATCTAAATGGATTGCACAATGCATATCCTTTACTTATGAGAGTAAGAGTCTTCCTCTTCAAGGCCATGTCACAGCACATAATGTGAGAGCCATGGCAGCCTCTATGGCTAACCTTCACTCTGTGTCTATCGATGACATCTGTCGAGCAGCCACCTGGACTTCGGTGCACACCTTCACAGCCCACTACTGCCTAGATAAAGCCTCCCGTCGGGATGCCTTCTTTGGCCATGCTGTTCTTCAACATCTCTTTCAGACTTAATTCAACTCCTACCCACCATCCCTGGTAGGATGCCAGAGATCCATGGGAGGAAGCATGGCCCACTTCCCTATAGGTGGCAGTTTCCTGGGGCCATCTCCCCGGCATCTTCAGCTAGGGAGTCCCCATATGTGAAGACTACATTCCTGCTTATTCCTGGAGATAGCGTAGTTACTCACCTGTAACAGGTGATCTCCGGGAACAGCAGGAATTTAGTCTTCACAACCCACCCACCTCCCCTAGGAGTTGTCTCTCTATTTCTCTGTCTGTTTCCTCTCTCCCTCTATCCTTTCACTCAGCTACGAACTTAACTGAAGAGGGACAGTTGGAAAGGTGGGAAGGCAGCACGCATGTTTTGAGGGATGCTCCCAAAAGCGTTCCTATTGGACGCTGGGGAGTATTCCCGCGCAGGCTCCGTCGGTACCGACAATACCCATATGTGAAGACTAAATTCCTGCTGTTCCCAGAGATCACCTGTTACAGGTGAGTGACTACGCTTTCTTCTCTTTCATACCTCCCCCATCAATCTGGATATCTTAGCTCTAAATGCTTGCCTCGCCCATATTGCTTCTTGGCTTGCCGCAAATTATCTTCATTTGAACCCATCCAAATCCACTGCTATGTGTGGGTCTCATTGAGTACCTCTTGCCCAGACATCGCCCCTCAAATTGATTCATCTTGCATTTCTCTTACATCTTCTTTTCACTATTTGGGTGTGACCCTCGATTCTTCCCTTTCCTTTCATGACCATATTTCCATTCTCATTCGTAGGTCTTTCTATGCTTTGCGACAAATTAGAGCAGTCTGGTTCCTGCTGCCTCCCTCCTCTCTCACCACTCTGGTACTGTCTCTGATTATGAGCCGCCTGACTACTGTAATGTGGTTTTGTATAATTTACCCGCTTATCAACTTCAACGCCTACAGTTATTGCTAAATACAGCAGCTTGGCTCATTTCATCTGCCAGTCGTTTTGATCATATCACTCCTATCCTTTACCGCCTTCACTGGCTACCCCTTCACTACAGATTTCACTACAAGTTCTTAATTTTGATTCACAAGGCTCTTCACACATCTACACCACTTTATTTGGCTAACCTTATCGCACTTCATACTCCGTATTGCCAACTTCAGTCACTACATGCTAATCGTCCTTCTTTGCCCTCACCCTCTCAGGCCCATCTCGAACAAACTCGTCATGCTGCATTTTTCTTTCATGGCCCCTCGCTTTGGAACGCCCTGCCATCTTCCCTCCGCTTGGAACCCTCCTATTCACAATTTAAAAATTTACTGAAGACCCATTTATTCCAACAGGCTTTCCACCTCCCCTGTGATGCCTCTACCTAATTGCTTGTTTCTTCTTTGGCCTGTCACTATTAATCTCTACTGCTTTCCTATGTTTTATTGGCGTTCTTTTCCTTTCTGTAAGCGCTGACATGTTTTATTGTAAACCGCCCTAATGTTTTGACGTGTGCGGTTATATCAAGTGTAATATAAAGATAAGTTCTCTGCATGAAAGAAGGGTAGGATATGGGGGTTATTGCATAAGATGATCTTATACAGTAGTTAAGATGGCCAAACAGGTAAATAGGACAAGTGATAGAGCCTCTGTGTAAGTCTCTTGTGAGACTGCATTTGGAGTTTTATGTGTAGTTCTGGAGACTGAACACTCAAGGATATAAACCAGATGGAATTGATCCAGAGGGTGACTAATAAATGGTTAGTGGTCTTCGTTATAAAGGATATGGGAGATATTTAAATATTCTAAATGTGTATAATTAAGAAGAAAGGTGAGAGAAAGGAGAGAGAGAGGCATTTGGAAGGTAATTTAATAAAATGGCACCTAGGTTTAGGGGCAAGAAGGTTACTATTTTGGTCCAATTTTATAAAGATGCCCAGGTGCCTATGTGTCTTTATAAAATATTGGTGTGAATCCAGCAATAGTCACAGCTGTATTGAAGTTGCAGACATTTACGCTTGTTCTTAAGCAGGCGCTTGAGCTTATTCTACACACAGAATAAGTGAGCGCTTGTGTGGATTAGTGTATTTTACAATCGGGATGCATACTTCATGATCCTGCCTGTGCTCGGCCCATATTGTGCCCACTGCAAAATATACAGTGAAAGTACGTGCCTTCATGTCACTGCACATACCTTTATGTCTGAGATAATTTTCTAAGACCTAGTTACTACGTATATTGCCACATGCGCTCTAAAATGACTTTATTAAATTACTCCCTATAGAGGGTAGTTTTATAATGGGATTCTTAGGTTTGGAGATGTAAATCCTTCAGGTACAGCACCCTGATTGTGGATGCTGACGTTTACAGCTGCTTGGGAGCAGGCTTAAATGTTAGTGCATAAGATACGTGCATATTTTATACAGTACGTATGTAAATTCCAACTTCACCTACACTCTGCCCAAACTCCTGTCCTGAGCATGCCTACTCTAAGTACTTGCCTACTTGCACCAGGTATACTTTCAGACATGACCTAATTTTATGTACATTAATCAGAATTTTATGTGCAAAAAAGGCAGGCCTCTTTCAATAAACAGGAAGCTCTGGAACAAGGAGTCATAGGATGAGGGTGAAAGGGAATAGACTCACAAGTAATCTAATAATATATTTTATTATAGAACAGTGGTAGATGTTTGGAAAAGCTTCCCAGTAGAGGTGGTAGAAGCAAGGACTGTAGTTGATTTCAAGAAGGCATGGGGCAATCTCTGAGGGGGAGAAGAAGGGGTTGTAGAGCTTAGCTGGTGTGGATGGGCAGACTGAGTAGGCCATATAGACTTTATCTGCTGTCATTCTTCTTTGTTTCTCCTTTCTTTCTGTGTCATCCTTCTCATTGATCCATTTCTCCTGTACCATCTGTCATTGACAGTTGTGCACTCTTTTCCTAATCCCTGCCATATTTTTCTCTTCTCTACATAGCCTATTCACATTCTCCGTTCATCCCTAGTAGAGTCTTCCCCAAAGCCCCAAACATGAGTGACTGCGTGTTTTCTGTGTGGCCCTGTTCCTTATCGTTCCTCCAGTTCAGTCCTCTACTTCTGGGTTGTGCTCCTCCTCCTGCAGCTTGGAGACTGGGCATGTCAAATCCATAACATCACTGGATGTAGTCTGCTGGTGTCTCCCATCAGCCCCAGTATGTCCAGTCTCCACGCAGCAGGAGGACGTAGTGAGCCTAGGGTGCTGGGCTCACTTGAGGAACAGATGAGGAGCAGTTGGATAGACTAGAGTACTCCAAATTTCAATTAGGTGTTTTCTCTTTTAAGTTTTAATGTGGAGTTTTACCTTTACTTTTACTTTTAATTTTTAGTGGGGCACTGTTTCTTTAAGAACAAAAGATAATTGAAAGATGTAAGGCTTGCCTTCAGTGCCGGTTCCTGTCTGCCTCCTTTCGGCGGGGCTGGGGGCTCAGAATTTCAGATCTCTCCTCCTAGACAGGATGGAGGAGAGCTCTGTGGCAGGAACGCAGGGAGATTCCCTGACTGCTCAAACAGTGGGGTTCTCACCGGCAGCGGCAGTGCATTGACGGGAGGCTCGTCCGGCGGTTCTCCTCTCAGCACGGGGGTCAGGAGAACCGTGCAGGCTAGAGCCCCATCGAAGACTGGTGAGTCACTTGAGCTCTGCTAGGGTCTGTTTCTTCAAAGCCTTCCTTTCTTCGGGGAGCTGAGGCCAGGCGGTAAACCGTTGGCTTTGTTGCCTTGCTTTTGGCGCCCTTTTTGTTCTTGCAATAGTGGCGGCCATTTTGTTTGCACGGCGGCCGCGTGGCACAAGCTCCGGTGGGGCCTCTAAGCTGCAATACCGCCTCGGTGAGGGAGTCTCGATCTCCGGGCGACTGGGGGGGGGCGGTCTTTCTTCAGTTTGTAAGGGTTTCGGTGCACTTTGGCGTTCTGAATATCCTCGAGCACTTTAGGTGGTTGTCGGGGGTTTGCAGTGAGGCCCGGGGGGAGCAGGTCATTCAGTACTCAGAAGTACTTTGAGTCCGGAGGGGCAGGGCTTGCTTCTGGATTCCTAGCCCCTGCTATCCCGGTGAGATATATTGGGGGGGGGGGGGAAGGAGGATTCTTAGAATGGCGTCTCTGCTTCAGTGTGTGGTTTCATGGAGCAGCAGATGGAGGCAAAGGCTAGCCCTGAGCTGCCGCTGGTGACGGTAACACGTGACAGGGAGGACCCGGGGGTCTCTGCCTCAGGAAGTGGCCAGGAGGTCAGCATGGCGCTGCTGGCGGCGAGGCCAGGTCTGGGGGCCGGGCCGCAACTGGAAGACTTTTGTCCTCACTTCGTGTTGCTTATGCATCAGGCGTTCTGCATGAGGCGTCAGGGAAAGTTACCAGATTCCGCGTCGCTGACTGCATTCATGCAACAGCCTAAGCTGACTGGAAAGGGTACGGATTCCCCGAGACCCTCGAAGCGGGCTCGGCCTTGTGAGTTGTCATCATCCGATATGGAGGGCAATGAGTCTGATGAGACTGACCCTGATCTGGAGATGGAGATGGCCGACCTGGAAGAAGGGGAGATTCCGGAGCCGGAAGATCAGGCAAAGATCATTCGGGTGTTCCAGAGGGAAGAGCTGACAGCTCTTATCACGGAGTCCCTCCAGACACTGAATTTCGCGGCTGCACCGACATCAGAGGAGGAAAGTGTGGAAGACCCTATCATCCAAGCGGTGCGACAAGCGCAAATAGTGTTCCCAGTCCACCGTGTAGTGGACAAGATGATTCAGGACGACTGGGATCAACCTGAGTTGGGACTCAGAGGAATTAGAACTATGAACAGGCTGTATCCCCTAGCGGATAAGGACAAAGAGCGCTTTCGTTCTCCCGCATTGATGCAGTAGTGTCGGCGGTTACCAAGAAGACCACTATCCCGGTAGAAGGCAGCGCGGTGTTAAAGGACGCACAGGATAGGAAGGTGGACGGTTTGTTAAAGCAGTCCTTTGAGGCGGATGCGTTGTCCCTACAGGCTTCCATCTGTGGAGCTTGGGTGGCAAGAGCTTGCCTCAGATGGTCCCAATGCTTGCGACAGTCCTCTCAGTTGGATTCAGAGGGTGCGGCGGAGCTGGATAAGTTAGAGTCCGGCACTGCATATCTGGCGGATGTGCATTATGACTTGATTCGAGCACTAGCTAACAGCATGGCATCCTTGGTTGCCGTGCGCCGGTCCCTCTAGTTGAGGAATTGGGCGGCCGATGGCTCGTCTAAATCGCGTCTCAGCAAGCTGCCTTTTAAGGGCAAGTTGTTTGGAGACAATCTGGACAAGTTGTTAAAGGATATAGGGGAGTCTAAAGGGGGTAGGCTCCCAGAGGATAAGCCGAAGTCAGGCAGGTCATCGCCGACCTTTCGGGGGCAGTATAGGGATAGCAGAAAGTTCCGGGGCTCCCGGCTGGGCGGCTTCCAGAGGGGAAGGTTCGCTTCCAGAGCCCAGGGGTTTCGGGGGTTCCGAGAAGCAGGTAGAGGCTTCTCTGAGTTGCCCGCCCCAACCTTCCGCAAACCCCAATGAAGGCTAGCAGGTCCTGGCGGAAAGACAACCAATAGGCGGGAGGCTTCGGGGGTTTCTTTCTGCCTGGACCCAAATAACAACTGACCAGTGGGACTTGGAAATTGTTTGAGGGCTATGCGCTGGAATTGGCAAGACTGGTCCAGGATTCGTTCATGATGTCTCCCTGCAGAAATCCGCAAAAAGCCCTGGCGATCCGCAATACCCTCGATCGGCTCTTGCGCCTGGGGGCGATTGTGCCTGTCCCGTTGTTGGATTACGGTATGGGACGATACTCAATTTATTTCGTTGTGCCAAAGAAGGATGGCTCCCTGCGCCCTATCTTAGATCTCAAGGGGGTGAATCGGTGTCTGCCGGTTCCGCACTTTCGTATGGAGACCCTGAGGTCGGTGATTGTGGCAGTGTGCAAGGGAGAGTACTTGACCTCCCTGGATCTTACGGAAGCGTATTTGCATATTCCGATCAGGGCCGCCCATCAGAAGTGGCTGCGATTCGCTCTTCGGTGGGGACATTATCAATTCCAAGCGTTGCCCTTCAGTCTCGCGACAGCGCTGCGGATATTCACCAAGGTGATGATGGTGGTGGTGGTGGTGGTGGTGGTGGTGACGGCGACGCTGCAGAAGGAAGGAGTGTTGGTGCATCCCCTGTCTCGACAACTGGCTCGTTCGGGCGAAGTAGGCCGAAAGCGTTTAGGCTACCGCCAAGGTGGTGAAGTTTCTAGAGGGCCTCGGTTGAGTGATCAATCTGGCCAAAAGTCGCTTGGTGCTCTTGCAGGATCTAGATTATCTGGGAGTGTGGTTCGACACGAGGAAAGGGCTCGTGTTTCTTTCCCATCACCGTGTGCTAGGACTGCGGCACCTGGTCCGCAAGTTCAGCTCTGCCCCAGCGTCGTCGGCGTGGGAGTACCTTCGGGTGTTAGGCACGATGGCGGTGGCCTTGGAGGCCGTTCCCTGGGCCAGATTCCATATGCGGCCGCTTCAGTGAGCGCTCCTTCGGCGTTGGTCCCATCAGAACGATTCGTTGAGCAAGCATCTTCCCTGTCCACTTCCGGTCAGGTGCTCCCTGCGGTGGTGGCTCCGGCCCGGATCCCTACAGGCGGGGGTGCCTCTGGAGCAGCCGGAATGGCTCCCTCTGCTGATGGATGCGAGTCTAGTGGGTTGGAGAGCCCTCTGCAGAGACCTTTATGCACAAGGCACGTGGTCGCATCAAGAGAGCGGCTGGTCGATCAACCGACTGGAGCTGAGAGCGGTTTTTCTGGCGCTGCAGACCTTTGAGTCGACTGTGACGGGTCGAGCGGTGAGAGTACTGTTGGATAACTCCGCGACGGAGGCCTACATCAATCGGTAGGGTGGCACAGGCAGTGTGGCTATGGGAGATGAGGCAGAGTTGCTGTTCACTTGGGTGGAGCAACGCCTACCGGCTTTATCGGTGGCGCACATTGCAGGGAAGGACAATGTGACAGCGGATTTTCTCAGCAGAGTGCAGGTGGATGCCAGGGAGCTGCATCCAGAGGTGTTTACGCTAATAGTTTGCAGATGGGGGTCGCCGATCATGGATCTCATGGCGACCTTTCGGTCGGCGAAGACGAGTCCGTTTTGCAGCAGACGGCGGGAAAGAATGTCGGAAGGTCTCGATGCCCTGATGCAGCCGTGGCCAGAGTAGGTCTTCTTTACGTCTTTCCTCCATGGGCGCTGATAGGTCGCGTGGTGCAGCGAATCAAAGCACATCGCGGCAGAGTGCTCTTGGTAGCCCCGGACTGGCCGTGGCAGCCGTGGTATGCCGATCTCGTCTGACTGTTGGACAGGGAACCGTGGTGACTGCCAGTCTCGGAAGATCTCCTTCGCTAAGGACCGCTCCACATGCCTCAAGTGAATCAGTTCTCGCTTACGGTTTGGCCATTGAAAGGGCGCAGCTAAAGAAAAGAGGTTATTCCGCATCGGTAATTGCGACGCTGCTTCGAGTTAGGAAAAGGTCAACCTCACTGGCATACATTCGAGTCTGGTGTGTCTTTGAGGATTGGTGTTCACGGCGGCAAATCTGCACGGCCACAGCCTTGGTACCAGTGGTGGGGTTTCCTACAAGATGGTTTTGATAAAGGGCTGGCAGCCAGTTCTTTAAGAGTGCAGTTGGCGGCTCTGGCCTGCTATAAGGGCAAGATACAGGATAGTCCCTTGGGATCCCATCCGAATGTCGTGCGTTTCTTGAAAGTTGTTGTCTAGGCTTAGGCCCTCTCGAATCGTCGTACCGCCGTGGGATCTTAATGTGGTCTTAGGGGCGTTAGTTAAGCAGCCCTTTGAGTCCTTACGTCAACTTACGGTGAAGGATTTGATGTTAAAAACAGTGTTTTTAGTGGTCATTTGTTCGGTGAGACGAATTTCGGAGCTGCAGGCGCTGTCTTGTATAGAGCCTTTTCTGCAGTTTTCAAAAGAAAAGGTGGTTTTGAGACCAGTGCCATCCTTTTTGCCAAAGGTCGTTTCCCCTTTTCATCTGAATCAGACGGTGTCGCTGCCGGTGCTGGTCTCAGGGGAGAACTCCGCGTCAGATCGCTCCTTGTTCCTTTTGGATGTCAAACGGGCGCTGTGTCAGTATTTGAGAGTTTCTGAGCCTTTTCGCAAATCTGACCGTCTCTTCGTGCTGTTCGGGGGTCCTTGGAGAAGGGAGGCGGCGGCGAAAGCGTCCATTTCTCGATGGATCAGAGAGGCGATTGTCTCTGCATACCTGGTACAAGCATGTTCGGTTCCGGCAGGGTTGCAGGCGCACTCTACCAGAGCGCAGGTGGCCTCTTGGGCGGAGGACAGCTTGGTTCCGCCAGGAGACATCTGCAGAGCGGCCACTTGGGCGTCGCTCCATACCTTCAGTAAGCACTATCGCCTTGATGTGCAAGCAGCGAGTGATGCCTGTTTTGGTTCGGCAGTCTTATGAGCCGGTTATAAGGATCCCTCCCAATGAACACTGCTCTGTTACATCCCAGAAGTAGAGGACTGAACTGGAGGAACGATAAGGAAATGATAATTACACTTACCTGGTAATTGTAGTTCCTTTAGTGATGACAGTTCAGTCCTCAATCCCGCCCGGGGTGGTGTCGTTGCCAATGGAACTTCAGTTGAGGGCTCTATATGGTTACAGGTAGGCATAAATTTTCAAGGAATCCTGTCTCATGATTCTGCTCTGTCCTTTCCTCTCTTGGTTCCTCGCTCTCTCTTTGTTCTGAGGAAGGCAGGAGGAATTGGTACGGGGCAAAGTTTACTGTTTTGATACTGAAGTTTAGTAAGATTCAATTTTATATGTTAGCTACTTATTTGTTGCTCTGTTGAGTATGCTTTGTCAGTAGTTCACTGGGGCTGATGGGAGACACCAGCAGACTACATCCAGTGATGTCATGGATTTGACATGCCCAGTCTCCAAGCTGCAGGAGGAGGAGCACAACCCAGAAGTAGAGGACTGAACTGTCGTCACTAAAGGAACTACAATTACCAGGTAAGTGTAATTATCATTTTTTCATCACATACTGACTTATACAAATACCCGTAATTACTCAAGTTTAATGCGCCATCAAATCTAATGCGCACCCCTATTTTGAAAGGCTTGAAATTGAAAAAACATTTGTTGGCGATTGTAGTGCGCATCTGCATACGACAATGGGTTAAAGTTATGGACTTTCATTTTAAACTTCTGATAAAGTGTGTTAGAAAAAGTGCAGTAGCATGCTGTAAAGTTACAAGCAAGAAATAGAAGGGTTTATTTGAATTAGATCTTCTATAAGCAAACCGGAGACTGTTGCAGCAACCAGCCAGACGGAATAAATGGCACACGTCCACAAAGCAGGATGAACTTAACTGCTCCATCCCTCTCCCCCCAGGGTGTCCCGGATTCGGACTCTGCTCCTCTCACCTCCGTGCTTCGGTCTGCCGTCACACTGAGGTCGTCCCGGTGGCAGCACTGGTGGCGGCACTGCCAGGTGTGTTGGAGGCTTAGCAGTGTTTGCCTCCGAATGTAAGGCGCTCTTGAATGTAATGCGCACACCGAGTTTAGAGCCTCGTCCTTATCGTTCCTCCAGTTCAGTCCTCCACCTCTGGGTAGTGCACCTCCTCCTGCAGCTTGGAGACTGGGCATGTCAAATTATGACATCACTGGATGTATCCTGCTGGTCTCTCCCATCAGCCCCAGTGTGTCCAGTCTCCATGCAGCAGGAGGACTTAGTGAGCCTCGGTCCTGGGCTCACTTGAGGAACATAAGGAGCATTAGTTAGATAAAGTTTTTAAATTTTGTTTTGATCTCTTTCTATTGTGTTTGTTTCGTTTAGGGTGCTATACTTTAGAAAAAAAAATTAAAAAAGAATAATACCAAGCCTCAGCCTCGATATGGTACCCTTCTTTTTCTCTGTCTCCCGTTGTTTTCTGTCTTCATTCCTTGGAGTGGCTCTCCCCTCCTTGACTGTATGGAGGGGAGGCCGGCAGGAGAGGGAGTGAGCAGCATGCGACTGACCCAGATCAGTCGGGTCGGCGGGGAGAGCCGACAAAGTAAAAAGGCCAGTCCTCACCGCACACACGGCTCGCAGCGGGAACGAGCAGCGTAGCGGTTTGCAGGGTGGCAAATCGGGCAGGACCGGCAGAGAGCGAAGTGGGGCTGTAATTGCCTGTGGGGGTGAGTGCCTTTTCCTACGGCGCAGTTTTTTCTTCGGCGGGGCAGTGAACAGGAGGCGGAAATTTCGGCGCGAAACACAGCCGTCTTCAGGCCCGGGCCTCTTGGCAGCTGCAGCACTGAACTGCACGCTGAAGGAGAAGTGGGACAGACACGCAGCTCAGATACTTTACTTAGGCAGATAGGCTCCATTTGAGTTTGAATTAGTTTTCCTTTGTGTTAGAATTTGGAATTTAGCTCACGTTTTTTTTGTTATTAAAGTAGCTGTTTTAGTTGGGATAAATAAATAGATAGCTAGAGAGGTAAAGAAGAGAGATTTCCTTTCTTTGATTATGGTGGCATAGAGTTATTGGAGGACATAGCTCATGCCTTCGCGACCCCAGTGTCTGGTGTGTGGCTCCCATAGAGGCACGATATTGGACACAGGGATCTGTCAGGGCTGCGCTGCGGCTTCGACGACTATGGAACAACATTTAGAGGACAAGATCGCACGTGAGGCCCACAGCTCTTCGGCAAGGCCCGAGGGGGAGCTGGTGGTGCAGAGCCCGGCATTGTCTTTACAGGAGACCCCAGCGGGGCCATCTTGCGCTGGTACTTCGATGCCTTCGGAGTCGTCGCTGGGAGATTTTCCCCCGGATTTTGTATTGATTATGCATCAAGCCTTTTGTTTGAGGCGATAGGGGAAGGGGCTGGAACCATTGGTTTTTCCACAGCAGCAGTCAGGTCTTGAACGAATTCGTAGCGAGCTCGTGAGACCCCTGAAGAGGGCGAGACCTCTTGACCTTCTGCTCTCAGATGGGGAATGGCCCGAGATGGAGGAAGCCGGGTTGGATCTCGAATCGGGGATGGACAAACTGGACAAAGGCGATATTCCGGAGCCGGAGGACCAGGCGAGGATAATCCG
This sequence comes from Ichthyophis bannanicus, assembly GCA_033557465.1. Lineage (NCBI taxonomy): Eukaryota > Metazoa > Chordata > Amphibia > Gymnophiona > Ichthyophiidae > Ichthyophis > Ichthyophis bannanicus. The sequence continues at coordinate 673,204,706 of CM066032.1, read as the reverse complement.
GGTCTTCCAGAAGGACGAGCTTATGGCCCTCATCACAGAGTCCCTGCAGACGCTCAACCTGAGTTCGGTCCAACTGTCAGAGGAAGAGGGTTTAGAGGACCCCCTCATTCAAGCAGTGAGGCAATCTCAAGTGGTGTTTCCTGTTCACCGGGTGGTTGATCGCATGATCCAGGATGAATGGGATCTTCCATAAGCGGGACTAAGAGGGGTGAGAATGATGAACAGGCTCTACTCCTTGGCAGACAAGGAAAAGGAGAGGTTTCGGTCCCTGCGAATAGATCGGCGGTGTCAGCGGTCACAAAGAAGACCACTATCCCTGTGGAAGGCAGCGCGGCCTTGAAGGATGCACAAGACAGGAAGGTGGATGGTTTGTTGAAACAAGCCTTTGAGGCGAATGCGTTGTCGCTCCAAGCTTCCATTTGTGGGGCTTGGGTAGCGAGAGCTTCTCTCCGGTGTTCTCAACGCTTGCGGCAGTCCGTTCAACAGGAACAGGAGCAATTGTTGGCGGTGACAAGGATGGAATCGGGTTCGGCGTGTCTGGCATATGTCCACTACGATTTGATTAGAGCATTAGCAAATAGTATGTCCTCATTGGTAGCCGTTTGGCGTTACCTGTGGCTATGGAATTGGTTGGCCGATGGTTCTTCTAAAGCACGCCTCAGCAAACGTCCCTTTAAAGGAAAGTTGTTTGGGGAGGATCTGGATAAACTGGTTAAGGATTTGGGAGAATCCAAAGGTGGGAGATTGCCGGAGGACAAGCCTAAGCAGGGGAAGGCTACCATCGGCCCGAGGCCAGTTTTGAGATTTCCGGAGGTTTCATACTTCTCGGTTAGGAGGATTCCAAAGAGGGAGATTTGCTTCTAGAGCCCAGGGATTTCGTGGGTTTCGAGGAGCAGGCAGAGGTTTCTCAGCAACCGCTGCATCGTCTGCTCGAAAGTCACAATGAAACGAGGGGGGCTCAGGTAGGAAGTCAGAAGATTGGAGGTCGACTTCAGGAGTTTCTTCCTGCCTGGGTCCAAATAACTTCCGACCAATGGGTGTTGGAAATAATACGCGAAAGTTATGCTCTCGAATTGGCTCGTCCAGTACTAGATTCGTTCATACTTTCCCCCTGCAGAGGTCGGCAGAAAACGTTGGCAGTGCTGCAAACATTGGATCGTCTCTTACAGCTGGGAGCTGTGGTACCAGTGCCGCCGGTGGATTTCAGCACTGGTCGTTACTCCATTTATTTCGTAGTGCCAAAGAAAGAAGGCTCACTCCGGCCAATCCTGGACTTAAAAGGAGTGAATCGTTGTTTTCGAGTGCCTCACTTCCAAATGGAAACCTTACGTTCGGTAATAGTGGTGGTTCGGCAGGGGGGATTTTTGACCGCCCTAGACCTGACCGAGGCGTATCTACACATCCCAATCAGATATTACCTATTTCAGGCTTTGCCCTTCGGTCTAGCGACGGCCCCGCACACTTTCACCAAGGTCATGGTGGTGGTAGCGGCGGTGCTACGGAAGGAAGGAATTTTGGTACACCCTTACCTAGACGATTGGTTGATTCGGGCAAAGTCCAAAGTCGAGAGCGTGCAGGTGACGGACAAGGTTGTGAAGTTTCTACAGAGCCTCGGCTGGATAGTCAATTTTGACAAGAGCAGATTAGTCCCGTCACAGGTTCTAGAGTACTTGGGAGTACGCAGCGGGGAGCCTTGTTCCTGCTGGACCGTCGAGCGCAAGCTCTTCAACAATTAGTGCGCAGATTCATGTCCACTCCGGTGCCATCAGCGTGGACCTATCTTCGGGTGCTAGGCACAATGGTGGCAACACTAGAGGTGGCTTCTTGGGCCAGAGCTCACATGCGCCCATTGTAGAGATTGTTGTTGCGGCGCTGGTCTCATCAAAATGATGCCCTGAGCAAATGTCTTCCCTGTCCTCTTCGAGTCAGGCGGTCTCTCCAGTGGTGGCTTTGTCCAGGAAATCTGGAGGCGGGCTTGCCCCTGGAGCAACCGCAGTGGCTTCCGGTGCTGACAGATACGAGCCTCTCCGGTTGGGGTGCACATTGCGGGGATCTCTTCACTCAAGGGACTTGGAGCAACCAGGAGAACCAGTGGTTGATCAACCGTCTGGAGCTACGGGTGGTGGCTCTAGCACTTTAAACCTTCGAAGCCAAGGTGAAAGGTCGGGCGGTGCGAGTGCTGTCGGACAATTCCACGACGGTGGCTTACATCCATCGGCAGGGTGGCACGGGAAGCGCTGCCATGGAAGAGGAAGCAGAGGCGCTGTTCGCCTGGGTGGAGCCTCGAATCCAGGTGATATCGGCGGCGCACATCGCGGGAATGGACAGTGTGATGGCAGATTTTCTCAGCAGAGTCTGGGTGGATGCCGGGGAATGGGAGCTCCATACGGACGTTTTGCTCAGATAGTCCACAGATGGGGGCCGCCGATCATGGATCTCATGGCGATGTTTTACTCGGCCAAGGCGAATCGCTTCTTCAGCCGAAGGCGAGAGATGATGTCAGAAGGGATTGATGCCTTGATACAACGTTGGCCGACGTCCTCTCTTTCCTCCGTGGGCACTCATAGGTCGAATGGTTCAGCACATCGAAGCTCATCCGGGCAGGGTGCTATTAGTGACACCAGATTGGCCGAGACGGCCGTGGTATGCCGATTTGGTTCGGTTTCTCGACGGAGATCCTTGGAGGTTGCCGTTAACGGAGGATCAGTTGATGCAGGGTCCACTACAGATGCCTCAGATGGATCGGTTCTCGCTTACGGCCTGGCCATTGAAAGGGCGAGGTTAAAGAAAAAAGGTTATCCGGGAGCCATTATTGTGACCTTGCTTTGGGCCAGAAAGTGGTCCACATCACTAGCATATGTACGAATATGGCGTATATTTGAGAACTGGCGTTCGCGACGACAGGTCCATGCTGCCACAGTTTCGGTGCCTTTGGTATTAAGTTTCTTACAGGACGGTTTTCATAAGGGCTTGGCGGCCAGCTCGTTAAGAGTCCAGCTGGCAGCTCTGGCTTGCTATAGAGGCAGGGTCCTGGGAGTTCCTTTGGGTTCTCATGTCGATGTAGTATGTTTTCTAAAAGTGGTTTCTAGAATATGGCCCTCTCGCAGAATAGTGGTGCCTCCGTGGGACCGCAATCTGGTGTTAGGAGCGTTAACTAGGGAACCCTTTGAGCCCTTATCACAGGCTCAAGGATTTGACCTTAAAGACAGTGTTTTTGATAGCTATTTGTTCGGCTCGGTGAGTATCGGAGCTGCAGGCGTTGTCTTGCCGAGAGCCATTTTTGTCTATCTCCAGGAACAAGCAGGAATGAGTCTTCACATATGGGTACGTCGGTACCGACGGAGTCTGCGCGGGAATGCTTCCCAGCTTCCAATCAGAAAGCTTTTGGAAGCATCCCACCACGCCTGCGTGCTGCCTTCCCGCCTTTCCCAACTGTCTCTCCTCCGTTTTCGTTTTTCCGCGGAGCCGGCAGGACGTCCTCCTGTCACCGCAGAAAATTCTTCTTTTAATTCTTAGTTTTCTTGTGGTCGCGGCTGTCTTCCCTGATGCCACCGGTACCGCCGGTGTTTCTTTTTTCTTTCTTGTAAAATTTTTCCCTTTAAGGGATATTTTTTTTTCTTCTGAGTGTCTTTCGGTTTTTCAGGCCTTCTAGGCCTCTCCATGTCTTCCATGGTACCGCCAGCCACTTTCTCCAAGAAATGCTCAAACTGTGGCAGTACTACTTTATTTTTAGACTCCCTAAATTGGTGTCTAACTTGTTTGGGTCCTGACCTTTTTCCTCTGGAGCCCTCGGGCTACAGTATTGTGAGAAGAGGTTTTCAACATAGAGTTTCCCTCGATATGAGGTTCCCTTCCAACTTCAGGGCACCGACCAGTTCTTCTTCTACATAGGATCAGGTAACCCACAAACAGTCTGTTAAGACTAGCCAACCCTCGAGTGGTAGGTCTCATGCACAGCATGTAGACGGCTCCGGCCTTGCCCTCGAGGGCCCATTTGGCTTCAAAACCCCGGCGGGAGTCTCCGGCCTCCAAAGCCTATGCGGAGTTTCAGGTTGTTCCTGGGGTTCACCCCTCACAGAACATACCTGAGCCATGCCCGGTGGTGGCATCCGCTTCGAGCGGTACCGATACCTGTGATGCTGCAGCGGAGCTATAGAAACAGATAATGACCCGGTGGAAGATCCGGGTACTGCAGCTAAAAGCAAGATTTTCCCTTCCCAGCACAAGATGGACATAGATAATCAGCCAACACAACTCACCTCGGGGGAGGGGAGAAGCAGAGTTGCTGATTGGGCACGCCCTAGTTGGAGGCGGGCTCCCCAGAGCAGTAGCAGCTTGTTAAACCGGAAGAAGGAAGAAGAAAGTAAGAGTGAGAAAAGATGTGAGTTGGAGACGCAGATTCACGTGGAGAGAAGGAAGCAGTTGGAGCTTCAGAAGCAGTTGGAGACTGAGAGAAGAAACCATCCAAGGAGGTGGAAGGAAATACTGGAACCAGATGAAGCAGGTGTGTGCTTTAGAGATGAGGTAACCTTGAATGCCAGAGCCTTTGAATGTGAAGGAGAAACGTTCCCCAGCTGCAATTCCAGGAGAAGGCGTGTAAAGCCAAGAAGCAGGTACTAGGGAGACTCAGTGCACAGCAGAACCTTCTGGGAGAAGGAGAAGGGCGTGGCACTGAGAGACCCAAGGGTAAAGCCTAGGCTTTTGGAGCAGAGAGCTGATCAATGGAATGAATGGCAGACGGCTGGAAAACCTCCAGATATTCCTCAGTGCAAGGTACAGGATACTTTTAATACTGATAACAGCTTTTATGAGAAGCCAGACTGTGTGAGTGCATATTTTAAACCTCAGGAAAAGCCCAGGTTTTATGAGAGCAGTTGGCTGCAACCAGAAGCTTATTCAGTTAAACCCTGTGTGTCTCCTCCAACTGCTGACAAGATTAATAAGCAAGCTAGCTATAAGGACATAGCAGAGATATTTGCCAGAGACATTTGCCAGAAAGTCTCAGGAAGCTCTAAGTTTGATTTGCTGCCCACAAACGTTTCACCTGCAAAGGAACTGATTTACCCAGCACTTGATAACAGAGACAAGTGGGGGAGGGGTAACTCCACTGCAGTGAATGAGCAGAATAACCAGGCTGAAGCACTCCTGAGAGACTTTAAAGCATTCCTAGAGAAACGTAATATAGTTGAACCAGTACAGAGTCCAGAAGCACCAGTACCATTGGCTCATCCCCTACAGATGCAGGATTTGAGTCAGCCAATGGACTGCTCGACATGCCTTGTAGATAAGAAATAGTCCAAGCAGAGCTTGTGTGGTTATTCTTTATAAAGTGAAAAAGTGCACATTGTCAAAGTTCCTTACCTGAAGAGCTTATGAGAAAGATATGAGAATAAGCTAAAGCAGAAGTTGGAAGCAGTGCATGAACTTTATTGTTTGCCTTTGGTTTAAATGTTTTCTAATACAGCTCACATGACTGGAATGTGAAGTGCTGTGGAAAGGACTGTTTTGAAACACAGTGTTGGAAAAGCCTATATTTTCTTTGTTCTTGTTTTGGCTGTAAAAATACTTTGCCTTTACGCTTGTTCCAATTTCACCACGGAGCAGGAGAAATAAAATCCTTATAAAATAAATATTCTTTATACCTGCCTTGTCACTCAATCACCGCAACTACAATATTACCTCAAGGCACACCCCTCCTTAAACCCTCAAGGTCAAGGGGCGGGTGCACGGTTATATACCCTGGCATCGGCACTGGTGTTGGACGAAACACTCCTCACCAGGGATCGTCGTCTGGCGTCCTCGGTACCTACGGGACCGGTGGATACGTTCCAGACTGACTTTCCAGTATCGGTACCGGCATCGATACTACCACCGACTTCGGTGTTTGTGGGGCAGACGTACATCGATAGACTCGCTTCCTTCAATGCCGAGTCTGGAATCGATCTCTAGTCTGGAAGACTGGGTACCGACACGTCTTGGTACCGACACCTGTCGGTACCGGACGCTCGGTACCGAGGGTTACTGCCGAAGACTTTCGGTTATCTCGGTACCGATTGGGCTGTCACCGCTTGCTGATCCGATGTCGGTGTCGGCTTTGGTTCCGACAACGGTACCGGTATTGGTATCGGTACCGGTATCCACAGTAACATTGTGGCCAGCTCCTTCCATGCTTCTTTCAACAGGATCGCTCCCTTCTATACCAAGTTTGGAGTCGATACCTGGCATGGACGATGGGGTACTGACTGTCGCTGGTCCTGACCTCCAGTACCAGCGTCCATCCGTTAAGGATCCCATACTGCACCGTGCAGGATCTTATATTCCTATATACTCAGATAGATCCTTCGGTGCCCAGGCTAGTTCTTCAGATCTAACCTGTCCAAGGGAGGTTCTCTTTGGAGATCCTTCTTTTCAGAGTTTCCTCCTGGATATGGCAAGATCACTTGCCATTCCTATCCCTGGACATGATCCTACACAAGGCTCTGTTTCTACCGAAGCAAAGGAGAACATAATGCTTCCTTTGTGCATCATTCCTTGCAGGATCTTCTTCTAGGAATGTGGGAAGCACCTTTAAGGGTACCCCCACCTTCCAGAGCAACTGATCTCCTATATCAGGTGCCCCCCTCTCCAGGGTTTCAAAAGACTCCACTTCCTCATCATTCCATTGTAGTGGAATCAGCAATGAGGCGGGTGAAGAGTAAGAAAAAGCACTCTTCTTATCCGCCAGGTCGTGAGTCTAAGACACTAGATGCCTTTGGACGTCAAACCTTCCAGAAATCTATGCTTTCAGCAAGAATTCTCTCATATATTTTTTATATGAGTCTATCTCTTGAGGAGGTCACAAAGAAATTACATCTTTTGACTCCTTTTCTTTCAGAGCCCAAGAGTGCAGACTATTCCTCACTGCTTAGTCATATTCAAAATATTTCTTGGTTTCTTACTTGTGCTTCCCTAGACTCATTTGAGTCTGTTAGCAGGACTTCTGCTATAGCTATAGGGGCACGACCTAGAGCCTGGCTCCAAGCTTCAGACTTAGACAAATGAGCACAACAAAGACTGGGTAATACTCCTTGCACTGGAGAAAATCTCTTCAATAAGGAGTCTTTATGTCAGGTTACTCAGTGGTCCACTGACTTACCTGTTTCTAAGGGCTGTTCTACGCCTTCTTCTTTCCCAGTAGGTAGGAAATGTCCTGCCAAACTTTCTTCCCCTAGGGGGAGAAGGTTTTATCCATCTTCTGCCCATCATACAGATGTTCCCAAACAGGAGAAACATCGTCCTGGTCTGAAGAATCCAAACTCTCACCAGGCTCAGCAAACCCAGCAACCGCAGGGTTTCTGATTATTCATCATCATATTTCTTGTGCCTCTTGGGGTTTGGAACCTGCAGTTGCTTCTTCTCAGTAGAAGCCTCCCACTGCTTTCATTCTAAACTCTAGGCATGGATCTCTTTTCACAAGACATCCACTTTTTTCTCTGTTATACAAGCTCTTAGGATGTTCATGCCTATAGGTCACAGGTTTCTCCTCTTCTTCCTGCCAGGGAAAGAAGTTTAACAACCATGAAACGATAGCTTTTCTGTACCAGCATGAATTTTTCCTTTCTACAGACTTACCACATTGTAAGTCTCCATTCAGCTCTATCTTCTCTACCCTCTTACCAAGCATTTCCTCTGTAAGAGTGGTACTACTACACTGGAGGGCTTCTTCTTCAGCCCCTCTAGTTTTGTCACTATTCCAGTGTGGAGTTTTTCCTCTCTGAGTTAACTCCCTTCTTCACTTTTGCTTTAGGGCAGCTTATCAGACAGGTCCAGAGCTTTTTTACTCCTGCTCTGTCTGTTCTTTCTGTTTTTAAACAGAAAGATTCTTCTGCTGTCTTACTAGCAGCTGCCCATGCAGGAGATCTAGTGATTGGACCACTGGTTCTTTTCCACAAGCATCCAGGGTTGTCCTCCACGGACATTCTTTCTGGCCTTAGTAGTGACTCCAAGACAGTGGATTCATCTGTCTTGGAAAATCTTATCACTACAGGTTTCTTGAATTGTCTTCTATTCTTGCCATCTCCAATTCCCTTGGGTTTGGCAGCATAGTTGACGTAGGTGCTAGCTTTTCCAACAGCCAGTTCTATCCCCTAATTCTCCTGCATCATGCTCTCTGTAACTCTACAGAGAAGCTTTCCACTATGGGCCCTTGCTAGAGAGCATTAGGATTTTCTCTAACAGCTGTCTTAGATGGTTGGAAAAGGCTCCCTCAGTCATGCCCTCATGACTGGAAGGGTTCTTCCTACCCTTCTATCTCCTTTTTAAAACAAAGGACATGGGCCTTCTCTTACGTGAAAGATTAAAGAGTTGTTCAATTCCCTGGTTTGGTCCTCTGGATTCCCACCGGGAATATGCTCTTTTTTTCCCTGCAGCTCATCCTCGTGGTATCCTAATCCTTCATGGACAGTGCATATTCAGCTAAAGAACGCATGATACCCATTTTGCCCCTCAAGTAGGTCAACATGGTATCTCATTCCTATGCGTCTTCTGTCCATTTACCATGCTAGAGTTCTGGAAGACTCGAGACTTGCTGCCTGCAGACTGATATTATCCTTTGCTCTTCACGTAACTATCCTGGTTATTTCACTGGCTAGCATTCTTGCAGCAATCTAGTCTGTTCCTTGTCAGGGAGATTTTTCCCCTGACTCCCTCCATCATAACCAGGAGGAATAGATTCTCTATCTTCTCAAGTAGGTTCCAGCTTCTTGTTATTAGATGAATCTTTCCGCTCCACATATCCTATGTGAATATACTTCTATAGGCATATCTCTGTCTGCTTAACTGCAGACACCTATATATAGGCCTATATATTCATATCTATATATATATCTGTATACATCTCGATAGATATATATATCTGTCATTTGTGTGTATATATATTATGCCCTTCTATATCTCACTATAGATATATTCTTATATGTCTATCTATATATCTATATGTATATATATACATATATACATATATATGTGTGTCTGTCAAGATATTTTATTATAGGTAAATATGTATTCACATACTTATCTATCTGACTGTCTATGCTCATATAGCTATACATATCTCTATATGAGTCTGTCAATTGGGCTCTACCCATACCATGCTGTCCAGCATGTTTGGGGTTCTACACACAACCACTTCCCGTGGTAGTTAACAACTTCTACCATAACCTTAAGGTTTAGGTACCCCTGAAGCTCTCCATCTCCAGTATCTCTCCTAGCTACACCAGTTAGGAAAGACATTGCGGATCTTCAGTTAATCAGCGGCTCTAATGCCTCAGACATCTGTCCTTCTTTTTGGGATGCAAGGGGTTTTCCATACCCCTTCTTTCCACAAGGACTAGGCCGGTTTGTCCAAATCGGTCAGCCTTTCCTCTTTTTGCTCCTAAGAGTAAGACACTCTGCAGCCAAAAGAGTCTAGGCTTTTTTCATAAAGCCTTCCGCTGAAGGCCTACTGTTTTTGTACTACCCCAGTTGATCTCTGGGGTTACCTCTCACCTTTCAGGATTCTGACCTCCACTGTTTTTTCTAACAGGTTTATTACCTCCACTTCACAGTGGGGTCCTCCTTGAGGTTCCTCTACTGGATCCCCAGTAGATCTCATGAACCTCCATACTTTTCTGCAATCCTGTTAGGGGAGGGTCCATATTGCAATATTTCCTTTTCAATATATTGATGATAATTGTCATCCACAAAAGGACTCCTTGCCTGCATCCTATGCTAGGTTAGCTGTCTCTTACAGCACCTTTGTGTTCTCAACTCCTACCCTCCATCCTGAGGATGCCTGGCGATATGAGGTGTAGCATGTTCCAGTCTATAACATGCTGGGACTCCAGGCATCTTAGCTTGGGAGTCCCCATATGTGAAGACTCATTCCTGCTTGTTCCTGGAGATAGCACAGTTACTTACCTGTAACAGGTGATCTCTGGGAACAGCAGGAATAAGTCTTCACAGCCCCTCCACCTCTCCAGGAGTTGTATTGTTCTCTATCTCTATCTTTCCCTTCTCTCTCTCTCTCTTTGTCTCAGCTTTAAAACTTAACTGAGGAGAGACAGTTGGGAAAGGCGGGAAGGCAGCACGCAGGCGTGGTGGGATGCTTCCAAAAGCTTTCTGATTGGAAGCTGGGAAGCGTTCCCGTGCAGACTCCGGTACCGACGTACCCATATGTGAAGACTTATTCCTGCTGTTCCCAGAGATCACCTGTTACAGGTAAGTAACTGTGCTTTTTCTAGGGAAAAGGTTGTGTTGCGTCCTGTTCCGTCGTTTTTGCCTAAGGTAGTTTCGCATTTTCACGTGAATCAGTCAGTGTCGTTGCAAGTATTGACGGTTTCAGCAGAAGGCTTATCAGACAGTAGTCTATGTCGATTGGATGTAAAGAGAGCTCTGAGTCAATATTTAAAGGTTTCTGAGTCCTTTTGTAAGTCGGAACGTCTATTCGTTCTCTTTGGAGGCCCCCGTAAAGGGGAGGCAGCAGCTAAAGCTTCAATTTCCAGATGGGTCCTGGAAGTAATAGCGTCAGTGTATATCTTGCAAGGCCATCCGGTATCGGATGGCATACGGGCTCATTCTACTAGGGCGTAAGCAATGTCGTGGGCAGAGCACAGTTTGATTCCGCCTGTGGAGATTTGCAGGGTGGCGACTTGGTCGTCTCTCCATACTTTCAGCAGGCATTATCGCCTGGATGTGCAAGTGGCGGGTGATGCCTGTTTTGGGTCGGCAATACTGCGATCCGGGTCTGAAGATCCCTCCCAATGATTACTGCTCTGCTATATCCCAGAAGTGGAGGACTGAACTGGAGGAACGATAAGGAAATAGAAATTACACTTACCTGGTAATTGTTGTTCCTTGAAGTCCAGTTCAGTCCTCAATCCCGCCCGGGGGTGATCGATTCAGCAGTTGGCCGTCAGTTGGGGGGGGGAGTTTTCTCGTTCCCTAAGAGTGTAATGGTTTTGGGTATTACGGATCTCGCAGTGTTCCTTTTGCTCTGACCTTGCTATGTCTTCTTTCTTTCTCCCTCTGTCTTACTTTGTTCTGGGGGGGGGGAGAAGAAAGGGCAAGAAGGAGTTTTTTTCCCCCTGATTTTTAGGGGATTTAGTTTTAAAAGTTAATGGTTAAGTTTAAAGTTGTAATTAATGATTTAGCTATTTATTTTTTGCTCCTTTGAGTCTGCTTTGTCAGTAGTTCACTGGGGCTGATGGGAGAGACCAGCAGGATACATCCAATGATGTCACAAATTTGACATGCCCAGTCTCCAAGCTGCAGGAGGAGGTGTACTACCCAAAGGTGGAGGATTGAACTGGAGTTCCTCAAGGAACAACAATTACCAGGTAAGTGTAATTTCTATTTTTTGGCCAGAAAAGGTGCGCATTACATTCGAGTAAATACGGTATTGTGCAGATGAGGCCCCAAAGTGAATTTCTGCATATGCCTCTGCACCCATGATTCCTCACTTCCATCCAGCAGCACTTTCCTTCTTTCTTTTTCCCTGCCCAGCACAGCATGTCTGCCTTTTCTCTTCTTCCCATTCCACCAGCAGGCCGCTGATCCCATCTTTCTACCTCTATTTCTTATACTCCTGCCTATTTTTTCCCTCTTCTTCAGTAGCTCTTCCTTTTGTGTTCCATCAGGACTCTTACTATGCATGTGTAATACTCTTACTATGCAAGTGACACGAGCTGCAATGCTCCACACACCAATCTTGGGGACAGTTTGCAGGATTCTATCAACTGTAGTCTGGTCACAAGTCAAAGTGCATTTTACAGGAAGCTTGAGGAGGAGAAGGAAGGAAGGAGGAAAGCTCAGGTGGGAAAAGATGTTGCTTAACCCTGGGAGTACCGATGGGGTCAAAAGTGACCCCATTGCAAGTTTCACAACGCGTATCTCGGAAACTAGTTGTTCAAGAATGCATTATATCTTTTTATGACTTTTCACATGTCAATATTCTCTTTATATTGCACCATGAGAGGAATAATTTTCATCCGCTAGGTGACGCTAGTGATGAATTGCAGCACAGAGTACCAGTGGGGTCATTTTTGACCCCAGTTGCTTACGCCCGGTTTGGATCGTGATACAATTTGCAGTTTTGTGATTTTTTTTTTTTGATCTGACAAAGGTATTTATCATTAATTATGTATCATTTATTTTTTGTACTCTTATTTTATGAAAATTACACATTTTCTGTAATTGATATCATACGTTCTCTCATTATTTCCGATGAAATCTAAAGGCTTTCAGCTCGTTCATCACGATTATTGTACACCTATAGTAAAACTGCTTTACGTTTTATTCAACTTTATCTTTGTTTATTTATTTTAGGTTATTGTTTATGATGTCAAAATGAAAGTATTCAGCTGCCCAAGTAAGAGAAATATTGCAACGAGATGCTGACAGTGATGGCTCTGAGTCGTCTGATGATGCAGCATATTCAGCAAGCGAAGAAGCATATCAGCCAAGTTCAGGCGATAAATCTGATGATGACAGTCATGATTCAGATGGCGACAGCAGTTGGTCACCAAGTGAATGTGAGACTGATGTTGAGCCGGTAACATCGCCTGCAGCAAAGAGTCAAGTTACAGGTCGAGGCTGTGCTGGACGGGGAAGAAGGCAGGAGTCCTCGGTGTCAGTATCGTCTGTGAGGAATCTTAGTTGTGGTCATAGAGGAGCTAAGAGGTCATCAACTATAAGCACAAATGTTGCCATTGAAGCCTATGTATCTAAGGATGCCACATCATGGAACAGGAAACCTATAAAGCAAGTTACTGGAAGATACGCCAGAGCTAATGTCATGCCCGTACAACAAGGTCCTACAAGGTATGCTGTACGAAATGTTGATGGCCCTCTCGCAGCATTCCACTTGTTCATGAGGAAGAACTTATTGAATGAAATCGTGATGTGGACGAGCAAACAAGGAAGACACATTTATGACGACGCCTGGAAAGATTTGATAGACGGAGAATTTCAATGTTTTCTTGAACTTCTGATCCTCTCAGGCGTGTACAAGTCACGAAATGAATCCATAGTTCAGTTGTGGAACCTTGAAGATGGTCATTCTGTTTTCGGCAAAAATATGAACCGTAACCATTTTCAGCAAATTTCTTGTGCTCTCAGATTTGATGATGCAACCAACAGACGTGAACAACGAGGCGTGGATAAGCTTGCTCCAATCAGACATGTTTTTGATACCTGGGAAGCAACTCTAAGTGACGCCTTTGTTCCTGGTAAAAATGTTACCGTGGATGAGCAACTGCTTACATTTCGTGGCCGGGTTCCGTTCAGACAATATATTCCCAGCAAACCTGGGAAATGTGGCATAAAGCTATGGATGTTGTGTGACAGTGCAACATCATATGTTCTGCGTCTTCAAGTATATACAGGAAGGGAACTCGGACAAAACAGGGAACAGAATCAGGGTGAAAGGGTTGTGCTGCAACTCACTGAAGGATTGACGCGATCTGGCAGAAATGTTACTGTTGACAATTTCTTCTGCAGTTTATCCCTGTCACGGAAATTGCTAGAAAAACAAATGACATTTTTGGGGACAATTTGAAAGAACAGAAAAGAATTACTTCCAGAAGTTGTAACAGCAAAGGGCCAAGAAGTAGTCACTTCACTGTTTGCCTTTCGCGATGACGCCACTCTGGTTTCCTATTGCGCGAAGAAAGGAAAAGTGTTTGTTCTTCTGAGCAGTTTGCATGATCAAGAAGAAGTAGATAACACATGTCCAGACAATAAAAACCACACATAATCTTGGACTATAATTTTAGTAAAGGTGGAGTAGATACGGCAGATCAAATGTTGCACACGTATACCACAAAACGAATGACAAGACGCTGGCCAGTGACAATCTTCTACAACATGTTGGACATCAGTGCTTTGAACGCCTTCATTGTTTGGATGTCACTAAATCCAGAATGGAAGTCCAAGTCAAAGCACAGACATTGTCTATTCCTCTTGGAATTAGGAAAGCAGCTGCTTCAGAGTAATTGCAGCGAGACTTCTTCCAGCATTGAAGAAGCCACTGATGCTGTTTGCAATGTCGGGATCCCAAAGAAAAGCAACATAGTTTGCACCTCCTGCAAGCGCAATGTTTGCAAAGAACATTCAGAAATTGTCTGTGTCTCATGCAAATGACTGTAGCACTTTACTGTGTTCATCAAGTGCATGCAAAAACTGCTTTCATGGCAACTCTTCATGTAATTTTATGATAAAGTATTAAATTTCAAAACATTTAACCCTCATATAATAAATAATTAATTCGGAATAATATTTTGTCTGTTTAGTTTAAATTTTTCATGGTTAACAATTAAAATTCGTCGTGGGGTCATTTATGACCCCAACGGTATTCAGTGTGTGCAAAAAATCTCGGTAATTCCAGGGTTAACATATTCAGACTCTACTTTTACTTCCATCACTACAGCCTTCATATTACAAAATATAATTGTATAAAGGGTAGGCACTTCTTTTTTTTTTTAAACTTTTATTTTCATTTTGCAACAAACAAACGAAACAACACACCAAAGGAGACAAAACAAGTATACAATAAGGAAAAATAAACCCAATTACCCCCCACCCCCATGCTTCTTCTCTAGCCGATTATGTCAGCATGTGAGCGCTTCCAAACAACAGTGATTATACATCAAAACGATCAAAAAAGTATCTACAATACAAAATGATCATGGGACAGAGATATATACAAATTTAGACAGTCAGATGAGAGCATTTATCAGAATGTACATAGTCATTGAGCATCTTCCATTTAGACCGATGATGAGGGGTCTGAATGGGGGAAGCAAACATACGAGGTATTTGTTCATATTTACTGTAGAGACAGACATGATTCCACCATTCATTGGGGCTCAGATGAGAGCTATTTTTCCAGTATTTCGTAATTAGGGAAATAGCAATGCCAAGCATAAAGTCCAAAAGGAAGTAAGCCGTTTTTGGAAGAGAGGGGATCCCCGCAGCTGAGCGAAGTCCCACTATCCTCCAAGAAAGGGGCTCTTGAAAGTGCAAAATAGACTGGATACGACCCCAGACCCGACGCCAGTAATACTGTAGTGCGGGACATTCATACATAACATGAGGTAGTGAACCAATGGCCGCATGGCATGTCCAACAACTATTGCCCTGAGTAGTGTTCCATTTGGCTAATCTGTCAGGAGTGTAAAAACACCGGTGGGCTAGAAAGAAGAGTGTCTGAGTAAGTGAGGCGGATCGAGAAACCCGTGTCACTCTACTCCAGACAAGGCTCCATTGCTCCGGGGTCAAAGTCACATGCAATTCTCTCTCCCATGCTTTCTGCGCTGTAGGGGTATCTCTAGTTATAGCATTACATAAGGTTTTGTAAAAATTGGATGCTACACCCGGTGAACTACCGATAGATCGGATAGTCTCCGACCAACCTTGTGTAGGGGATGCCGATGGCGGGAGCACCTTAGCACTCCGAAGGCAATGCTGAAGTTGCACCAACTGAAAGTAGTGTTTCGCTGGGAGACCAAATTCAATTTGCAATTCACTAAAAGTTTTCCAGCGACCATCATGGAACAACTGGCTAGGAAGCCAAATGCCCCTAGTGTACCAGGGGCTCCACGCCATCGGTTTATTTTGTATTCGAAATCGAGTATTGTACCAAAGCGGGAGCCTGTCTAACGGACAGAGTCGGGAGTCTATAGATTGCATAAGAGTACTAAAGGCACCTAAAGTGTCTAAAAGCATTGGTGGATAGTGGGAGTCTGATGGGAGAGTCATACCAGGGAGAAAAGTAAGAGGAATCGGTTTACAAAGGTCCTCTTCTATGTCTAGCCACACAGGTCTACTCGGTACTGGATCTTCCAGCCAACGAGCGCCTTGTTTGAGAAGAAAAGATTGATGGTACTTCAGGAAATCAGGGAATCTGACACCCCCATTTTCCTTATCTGCTTGCAGCTTATGTTTCGCTATCCTAGGTGTCTTGTTTTGCCATAAGTATCTAGTCAGAAGGCCCTTAGGGGTAGGCACTTCTAATTATTCACTGTAATAAATACACAGCAGTTTACACATGGGAAGGGCCACCGACACTCATTGCCCGCTAAAATGAAAGTTGGCTTAAATGTGGCCCCTGTGAAAATTCCCTGAGAGTTAGAAGCAAGGAAAGGTTGATGCAGAATGCACTCAATAGGAAAACGTTTTTTGTATTATTTTTGTATCTGCTCCATGCTTAGTCCGTTGTTTACTCTGTTGGATAGGGGGGGGGGGGGGGGGAAGCACAGCAGGCTAGATAAACTCACATGCTCCATGCTATCTTATTTTGTTCTGTATGGAAGGAAGAATGCACAGGCAGGAATGGGAAAATTGCTTGGCAGGCCAGCATGCATTTTGGGGACCTCTGGCGCAGCACATAAAGTGAGGAGGATTTGATTTCCAGGAATTCTTGGATGATGATTGCAGAAATATGTCTGCTCACAGACCGTTTTGCTGTTTAAAACCATACATAAATGAGAAATGTTTTGTGGCATCATAAGTGACTGTTGAATGGACAGCTTTCAGCAGCAAAGACTAAAGCCAGTGGAAATGCAGTTTGTGCAGGTTTAGTCCTGTCTGTTAAAATGATCTTTTTAAAATGGAAATGTAGAGTGTTTCTCAAGGAGCAATTTCATTGTTTAAATATGTTAAAAATAGCTTGCAGAACAAAAACAGAAATGTAACTGGCAGACCTCTAAATCAGAATGCGTGCAAACATTAACTGGAAAACTAGTTATTTAGTGGTTTATGCACCACAGCTATTAAAAAAAAAGTTTGTAGATTGTATTTTAGTAGTGTAGAAGAGTGGCAGATGATACAAGCTCAATGTTCTCTTTATTTTGTAGAACTAAATTAGTTTCTCAGTATCATGGCAGATGCTTAATATTTGACAAGTATATTGTAAGTTGTGTACAAATTATAAAGTGTGCTAGGCTTTGCACACCAGTTAGCTTTAACGCACAATTTTGTGCACTACCATGGACATGCAATATAAAAACGAGTTTTGTGCATGAGCTGACTGTACGCAAAGCTTCAAGAATACATCAATGCATAGCACATTTAAATGTATGATGAAGAAGCAATTAGCTATGTAGCGTAAATGTAGAGAGGTGCTCAAAAGACCAGAAGGCTGAGCACAATGATGGAGTTTTAACACAAAGTCTGAGTTGACATAAAGTGTTAGCTCATCATTCTATGGTCAGCGCTAGTGAGGAATTTATGCCTTTTTATTCTCTTTATCTTGAGTGTATAGGACCTGCAACTTTTTTATGGCTTTGTTGAAGGGAATGGAAAAACAAAAGGCCGGAGATGAGAAACGAGGAAGGGTGGTAGAACAAAATGTGTTACGTGCGTGTGCTGCAGTGCTGTTTTTGGGTATAAACATCAGTAGTAGTGTGTGCAGAAAACTGTTGACATTCTGATACAATCATATTCTGCGCAGACTAGTGTTGACGTTTATGAGCTAAGTAGCATTGTAACACATGCACACAAGTGCTGAAAGAATTTTTTAGGCACAAAATAAAGCCACTGTTAGTGCAGACCTGTATATATTTATTTTATTTATTGATTTATTTAGACAGTTTTGTATGCCACCTTATCCTTCAATCAAAGTGGTCACAACACAGTTGGGGGATACATTTAACACAAGGGGATATGAGACACATACACTAATACTTACAGGGAACATGGGCAATGGAGGGTTAAGTGGCTTGCCCAAGACCACAAGGAGCACCTGTGGGACTAGACACCCTAGTCCTTCCGGACCAAGGTTGCTGTCCTCTTGTGGGATCTGAACCCCCGGCCTGGGCATTTAACATTTCTTATATACTGCCTTTCGTGATATCAACAAATACGTATGCAGTCACCTTTCAGAGCTTATTATACTGCAAAGTAACTATATATCACTTGCGCCACTGTTTACCAAAAGATTAAGTTATCTCTGTCATCTAGTAGTTTGTGCTTAAATACCTGTGTTGCTCTAAAGGCAATCTTATGGCAACGAGGTCTCAGACTTACATGGAGCCACTTTGTGGTTTATTTTAATTTAAACCCAGTACTCACTTTTGCATCATTGGCCCCATACTGTTGCTCAGATTGCTTAAAATTGAAATTAATCAGTAGTCACGAACAATGTTGCTCGTTTCTATTAGCAGGTAATGCTTATCTTATGATGGTTCTCTAATAATTCTCTAATCTAGAGCAATATGTTGCTTGTTTCTTTAAGCAGGTAGTGCTTGTCTTATAGTGGTTCCCGACGCCAAACATCAGCGCCGTCGCGTTTCACTCTATAAGCGTTTCATCAAGGGATTGGTTATCTGTTCATGTCTGCTCAGCACTCCTCATTTATCGCCAACCTGCATGCAGTAATGAAACACATATATCCAGTTTTTGCTGTTAACTCAATCTTGTATCTTGTGTTTAAACTTAAATTTCTGCTGTTAACTCAATCTTATAACTTATGTTTTTTAAGCTTAGACTACTCTCCACAACACTACGTTAAACAGTCCAAAAATTTCACTCACCTATTCACTGGGTTGGGCTTAAGCCGCTGTCTGTTACTATGACGCTGCACATGCGAAGTGAGGCTATAGCTAAATTTAAACGTCGTCAATTACATTGTCATCATCACCTATGATGTTAACCTCTTCAGGGCTATTTGGTTTTTAAATCTATTTAAGCTGCACTACATGCAGGCACCCCAATCTACCTGTGAGTTTAAACCTGTTGGAATCATCGACTGTAAAGTAAATATGCCGCGTTGTTCTTTGTACAGTAGCACCTGATCCCTTGATTTTCCACCATATCCATTCAAAACTTGATCTATACAAAAACATCCAAGATCTTCAAACCCATGATTGAAATTCAGGCAATGTTCTACTATTGGGGCTGTTAGTGTTTTACACTTCAATCTGCTGCGGTGCTCTTTAATATGAACTTGAAAAGGGCGAATGGTTTTGCCCACATACATTAGTTGACAGGGGCCCAAAATACAATAGACTACATATGAGGACGTACATGTTGTTTTATGCTGTAATTGAAACATTTTGCCTCTATATTCCAATGTCGTGCGTTCTTCAGTAATTTGACACACCGTGCATTGCCCACACTTGAAATGGCCTCTATCTTGATTCATAGGTTGTGGATATAAAGGTCGCAATGTTGTGGGACTCAAAATTTCTTTTAAATTCCTATGTCTTTTCCATACACAGCGTATGGATTTTTCTTCCAATCCAGGGGTGCTGCTGAGAACATTGGTGTATTTCTTTAATGTCCGTTGGATCATTTTACTATAGGGTGCAGTCTTTGGACGTAGAGCAGTGGGTTCGAGACAAGCTGCTCAACGTCCCCTGCACCGGGGAGAATCTGTTCGGCAAGCCTATGGCTGACAAGGCGGCCGAGATCGAGGCCAACATGGTGACTGGACAGAGGCTCTCCAAAAAAACCTCATCCTTTCCCCATAAGAAACCATCGGGGAAAAGACCTCTGTTCTAGTGTTCTCGCCCTAAAAGACAAAACCATGGAGCTCAGAAGCCAAAGGCGCAGAAGCCCCCAGCCCCAGTTTCTGCCCAACCAAGGGGGAGCTTTTGACACCCAGGGCAGGGCCTCCCCTCCCCCAGGAGACCTTCATTAGCCCACAGGGGGCCACCTGGTACTCTGCCCATAGGTGGGCCAAGGTCACCTCGGACCAGTGGGTACTGCAGGTTATAAGGGAGGGATACCTCCACCTACAGCAGGTACCACCCAGGTTCTTCCGGAAGAGCCGGTGCGACACCTCCTTCACCACACCCTTCTGCTCTCAGAGCTTGCAGGTCTGCTCAGGGACAATGCAGTAGAGCCTGTACCCAAACATCTATGGGGAAAAGGCTTCTACTCCAGATACTTCCTTGTCCCAAAGAGAACTGGGGGCCTCAGGCCCATATTAGACCTGAGAAACTTAAACAAGTTTCCGGTGAGGAGAAGTTCAAGATTTTAGCCCTTGGAACACTGCTGCCTTACCTCCACCAGGGAGACTGGTTGTGCTCCTTGAATTTAAAGGATGCGTACACTCACATCCTGATCCACCTCTCCCACAGGCAGTACCTACAGGGTGCTACCCTTCAGCCTGGCCTCCTCGCCAAGGGTCTTCACCAGATGCCTGGCGGTGGTAGCTGCCCACTTGTGCCTACAAGGGGCTTTCGTCTTCCCCCACCTTGACGACTGGCTCATCAGGGGTGGTATGGCCCCAGAAGTCAGTCAGGCCACAGAGCGTGCAACCCTCCTCCTGCAGCACCTGGGGTTCATCATCAGCTACCCCAAATCCCATCTCTCTCTAGCCCAAAGCCTGGAGTTCATAGATGCTCAGTTGGACATGTTACAAGTCAAGGCCGTCCTCCCAAGAGAAAGGGCAGAACGCCTCAGGCAACTGGCAAGAGAGGTACAACACTGCTGGTCATGTCTGTTCATCTCCTTCTCCGCCTGCTGGTCCATGTGGTCCAGTGGCCTGTCTGCAGAGCCTGATAGGCTCACTGTTACACAGAACTTGGGTATGTCCCTGTCTCCAAAAGCCAACAGCAGTCCATCGTCCAGCATAGTTTCTCACGGGTTCCAGTACTGATGGGCTGGAGAGCAGACAGGAGGACCCCATGTGGCTCCTGAGGAATGTGGTAAATTTGGGCCCATGCCCTTCTTCCTTGCCTTTACCTGCTTCCTATTTTTGTCTTTGCTTTTTTTCTCTTTTTTTCTTATAGCCCCATTGAAATCAATGGGAGAATTTGTCTCTCTGCAGCTTTGAATAAAGCAGCTATAAATTAACCCCCCAAAAATAAATAAAACAAACCTCTCCGGCAGCTGGGCCTCAGGCCTGTGGGGGTGGCCGGAGTCTCCCTTTTTAGGTTTCCCCAGCTGGTCTGACAGGTTTGGGGATTTCTTTTTCGGGATACCTTTTTTCCTGTGTTTTTTAAAAAATCTAAATCTTTATCTTTATATTGTTTCTGGATATACCGCTTAAGCCAGAGCATAAAGTGAGGTTACTTAACTGTATTGAGGGTTCTCCATGGACAAGTCAACCACACTTGGTGATGTCATCCGATGGCGCCATAGACAGAAATGCTCTCCAGAGCTCAGAAAGGCAAAATCTTTCTGAGCATGTGCCAGTAGCCCTACCCACTTGGCCCACCCCTAGCTGGCCCAGTATGTTCCCAGTTGTGTCCTTGCTGCTAGGTAGGCGGGCTCCTGGTGTTGGGGCTGACCTCATTCAGGGGAGGTGGATGAGTATTTATGGCTGACTTATCCTGCTGTCCACGGAGAACCCCCTTACAGGTAAGTAACCAGAGTTCAAGTACCCCAAAGTTGCAGAATCAGTGACCAGAAGGAAACAAAGGGTAGTGGTGGTTGGAGACTCTCTTCTGAGGGGTACTGAGGCGTCCATCTGCCGACCAGACTTGATGTCCAGAGAGGTATGCTGTCTGCCTGGTGCCAAAATCCAAGATGTTACGGAGAGTTTGCCGAGACTTATCAAGCCCACTATTACCCAATGTTGCTAATCCATGTTGGAACAAATGATACTGCCAGGTATACATCGGAACGTATCAAAAGTGACTTCATGGCTCTGGGACAGAGGGTGAAGCAGTTAGGTGCACAGGTGGTGTTCTCTTCAATCCTCCCTGTTGAGGGTAAAGGCCAAAGCAGAGAGGCTCGCATCCTGGAGATGAATGCATGGCTGCGTGGATGGTGTCATCGAGAGCGTTTTGGTTTCCTAGACCATGGGATGCTGTTCCAAGGGTTGCAGAGCAGAGATGGCATCCATCTGTCCAAGAAAGGTCAACGCATCTTCGGTAGTAGACTGGTTAATCTACTGAAGAGGGCTTTAAACTAGATTCGTTGGGGATGGGTGAAGAAAGCCGCCAGGTAAGTGAAAGCCCCAGGTAGGTGATACATTAAATACCTTTATGGAAATGGGTAACAGGGGTAACATATGGAAAGCAGTGTGTATAAATGTCCGTAGCATGGGAAATAAGATCCCTGACGTTGAAGCTTTGGTGGGAGTGGCTGACTTGGATTTAGTGGCAGTTACAGAAACATGGTTCACAGAAAACCATGACTGGGATGTAACTATACCTGGCTGTACTTTATTCAGAAAGGACAGGGTAGGAAGAAGGGGAGGAGGAGTGGCACTATATGTAAAAACTACTATTAAAGCTTTGGCATTACAGAGCTTAAAAGGGAGAGAGGAAGCATTGTGGGTTAAACTAGAAAGAGGGAAAGAGAAATCTATTTGCATTGGTGTGATGTACAGACCTCTCTCACAAGAGGAAGAGGTGGACAGAGAGTTAATTGAAGACATAAGCAGCATTGCTAGGAAAGGGGAAGTGCTACTGATAGGAGATTTCAATATGCCAGATGTTGATTGGCACATTCCTGCTGCAGTATCATCTAGAAGTAAGGAGATCCTGTATTCTCTACAGGGATAACTATTCAGGCAATTGGTAACTGACCCCACACGTGAAGGGACCATACTGGACTTGGTGCTTACCAATGGTGAAAGTGTTTCTGATGTTGTAGTGGGAGATCATTTTGCATCCAGTGATCACCAGATGGTGTGGTTCAGTATTAGGACTAGGGCTGTTAGAATCCATTCCAAGGTGAGGATCTTAGACTTTAGGAAGACTAACTTTGCGAAGATGGGCCAATACCTCAGGGAGTCATTAGTGGGATGGGAACAGCTGGGGGATGTAGAAAAACAGTGGGCAAAACTGAAAGGGGATATTTTAAGGGCAATCAACCTTTTTGTTAAAATGCTAAATAAAGGCAAAAGGAAAAGGAGGCCGCTATGGTTTTCTAAGGAAGTAGCTGAAAAAGTGAAGAAAAAGAGGGAGGCCTTCATGAAATATAAGAAATCACAGAGAGAGGAAGACAGGCATCTGTATTTGGAAAAACTTAGAGAAGCTAGCAAAGTAGTCAAGAAGGCAAACATTCAAAAGGAGGAGGAAATAGCCAATGCAATAAAATGGGGGGATAAGACATTTTTCGGATATATTAGTGAGAAGAAGAAGGGCAAAAGTGGTATTGTCAGACTCAAGGGTGTAGGGGGGGGAATATGTAGAAGCTGATAAGGATAAAGCGGAGTTGCTTAACAAATATTTGTGTTCTGTGTTCATAGATGAAGAACCAGGAGCAGGACCTCAGAAAACACCCACAAATAGGAACAGAAGCGAGGGACATCTTGAACAATTTTCAGAAGACTGTGTTCGTGAGAAACTAGCTCAACTTAAAGTACACAAAGCGATGGGACCGGATGGGATACACTCTAGAATACTGAGGGAACTTGGGGACGTTCTATCAGCTCCACTGACTGACCTTTTCAATGCCTCGTTGGAGTCTGGAGTGGTGCCAAAGGACTGGAGAGAGGCTCATGTGGTGCCTTTACACAAAAGCGGAAGTAAGGATGTGGTTGAAAACTACAGGCCAGTTAGTTTAACTTCGGTGGTGAGTAAATTATTGGAAATGCTGCTGAAAGAGAAAATAGTGAGGTTTCTGGAGTCCAGCGGATTACAGGATCCGAGGCAGCATGGATTCACCAGAGGCAGGTCTTGTCAGACAAATCTGATTGATTTCTTTGACTGGGTGACCAGGGAGTTGGACCGAGGGAGAGCTCTAGATGTGGTATATTTAGATTTCAGTAAAGCCTTTGACACTGTTCCTCACAGGCGACTTATAAACAAACTGAGCACCCTAGGAATGGACCCTAAAGTTACTGCTTGGGTTAGAAATTGGTTGGGTGGGAGGCGACAAAGAGTACAAGTAAATGGAGCTCACTCTGAGGAGAAGGATGTTACCAGTGGTGTGCCCCAGGGATCTGTCCTTGGTCCGATTCTTTTTAACATCTTTGTTAGTGATATAGCGGAAGGGCTGTCAGGTAAGGGTTGCCTCTTTGCAGATGATACCAAAATCTGCAATAGAGTAGACACCCAGGAAGGTATAGATAACATGAGGAGGGATCTAGCTAAGCTTGAAGAATGGTCTAGAATTTGGCAGCTGGGATTTAACGTTAAAAAGTGTAAGGTCATGCATTTGGGTTGCAGCAATCCAAGGGAGCATTACAGTATAGGAGGTGAAGTACTTTTGTCCACTAAAGAAGAGCGGGACCTAGGCGTGGTTGTGTCTGATGATCTTAAAGTAGCTAAACAGGTAGAAAAGGCGACGACAAAAGCTAGAAGGATGCTTGGGTGCATACGGAGAGGAATGGCTAGCAGAAAAAAGGAGGTGATAATGCCTCTGTATAAGTCTTTGGTGCGACCTTATTTGGAGTATAGTGTGCAATTCTGGAGACCGCACCTTCAAAAGGATGTGAACAGGATGGAGTCGGTGCAGAGGGTGGCTACTAAAATGATTAGTGGGCTTCATTATAAAGCATATGAGGACAGACTTAAGGATCTTAATATGTACACCTTAGAGGAAAGGCGGGATAGAGGTGATATGATTCAGATGTTTAAATACCTCCGTGGCATAAATGTTCAGGGAGAGAGCCTCTTTCAATTGAAAGCAAGTTCTGCTACGAGGGGGCATGGGATGAGGGTGAAGGGAGAGAGATTCAGGAGTGATATGCGGAAATATTTCTTTACGGAAAGAGTAGTGGATCCGTGGAATAGTCTCCCAGTGGAGGTGGTAGAGATGAGGACAGTAACTGAATTCAAAAAAGCATGGGACCAACACAGAGGATCTCTAAAGGTAAAAAGTGGACTGTTGTAGTTGATATGGAAGGACAGACTAGATAGGCCATGTGGTCTTTTTCTGTCATCATGTTTCTGTGTTTCTCTGAAGACAAGTAGGATGAGTCAGCCACACTGGATGCCTCCCTAGCTGCATGTGCGCACTGTGGTGGATGAAGGGAGGTCGCGGTGGCCATGGCTTGATCTGTGAATACAGTACGCCAAGTTTCTGTAACAAAGCCTTATTAATGAACAGGGACACAGTTCACGGACTGTGTGCCAGGTGATAATGGTGCATAGTGCAAGACCCAATCACCAGCATTAATGAATAGGGACACAGTCAACAGGCTGTGTGTAATGATTATGGTGTGAAGTGCAAGTCACGATCTCAAGCAGAATAAGCAAGTGCGGAGCACACCTGCAGACAATCAG
Source organism: Ichthyophis bannanicus (assembly GCA_033557465.1). Classification (NCBI taxonomy): domain Eukaryota; kingdom Metazoa; phylum Chordata; class Amphibia; order Gymnophiona; family Ichthyophiidae; genus Ichthyophis; species Ichthyophis bannanicus. The sequence goes on along the minus strand of CM066032.1, from coordinate 673,179,561 downwards.
GACCAGCCCCGGTTGGGGTGTATGGTCACCAGTGTAACAACAACAGTGCAACAAGGAAACAGTTGTCCCTGCAAGCGGTCCTGGAGGCTGGGCCAGCTGGAGGGTGTCAGAATTGGCGGTAGGTTGCCCGGAGTGTTCACTGCGGGGGCACTGCTGGGGCCAAAACCATCCAGCCCCTTGCTTGAGGGTTGAGGTAGTAGCATCTCTGGAACGTGTGCGTGGAGGACCAGGTGGTGGCTTTGTAGGTGTTGGCTACCAGTATGAAGTGCATATTAGCAATGGTAGTGGGCCATGCCCGGAGCTGGTGGGTGTTGACAGTGTGCGTGTCTTGAGCCCCCGCCTGTTCCAGGTAGAAGGTGATGCAGTTCGAGAGCCATCGAGACAGTGTTCTCTAGTGAGCGGATGTCCCGGTCTGTCAGGATCTTGGGACCCTTGCCATTGGGCACTGTCCTGTGCAGGTGGACGATCAAGGCCCTGCCACAGTCTAGGGTGTGGGATCTTTTCTCCTCTGGGGAGGAGTGGGGTTCCGGGTAAAAGGTAGTTATTTGATTGCCTGGTTGAGGCGGAAGGCCCGATGCCACCTTTGGAATAAACTTAGGGTGGAGTGGTCGTAGCTGATAGGGGTGTGTGTGTGGCAGGTGAGCAATCAGGGCTTGGGGCTCGCTGATTTGCTCAGCTGATGTGATTGCTATGAGGAAGAGGTTCTTTCAGGCAGCATACTTCAGCGGTGCTGCTTGCAGGTGTTCAAACTAGTATTGCATGGGCTGGAAGAGAGCAATGTTCAGGTCCCAGAGATGTCCCAGGTCCCGGAGGTTGGTTGGACCCTTTACTGAAGCAGGCAACGAGAAGGGCTGCGGCTATGGAGCTGATGCCTGTGTGGGTGGGGAGGGCTGCGATCTGACAGATGCATGTTGAGGCCCTGGTCGACGAGTGATGTGAGGTACTGGAGGGCCTGCAGCACTGGGTGTTCTTCCGGATGCATGTTGAGGCCCTGTTTTGAAGAGCATGGTGAGGTACTGGAGGATCTGCGGCACTGGACATGGAGGGCCTAGACCCCATGGTGCGCCTCGTTCCCTGAAATGTCCCCACTTAGAGTTGTAGGATTTCCTTGCGGATGTGCATCTTGCTGCGAGTATCACTCACTGTACCTCTGAGGGAAGGTTGAGGGGAGGACCTGGTCAGCCTGTCAATCTCCCTGCTATTAGGGCAAGTGCTGGCAGATTGGGGTGGAGCATCCGCCTGCCATCTTGGGTGAGGAGATCCGGCCTCTGCAGTAAGCGTGTGGGGGACTCCTGGGCCAAGCGGTGGAGGTAAGGGAGCTACATCTGACCAGTGGGTGGTGATGAGGATGGCCTGCGCCATGTCCCTGATGATCCGCTGGGGGGTCTTGGATATGCGTGGTCAAAAACGTACATTGGAGACCACTCCTCCCAGGACACGTCGAAGGCATCCGTGATGATGCTGCTGTGGGTGGACGGGCGCTTCTTGTTTGGTGGAAAACAAGTCCACTTGTGGCTGTCCCCACTGGTTGAAGAGGGAGTCCATCACCTGGGGGTTTGAGGGTCCACTCGTGTGGGTCTGCTGTCGGCTGAGTCCGACTGACAATTCAATCTGTGTCCCTGGTAGGTAGGAGGCTTGTGTCCAACCCCGTCTGGAGAGGGGGAGGGACAGATGCTGAGTGCTTCCTTGCTGTGTGTGTGGGAGCCCATTCCCCTTTGCTTGCTGTCATAGAACATGGCCACCTGGTTGTCCTTCTGGATTGGGATGGTCTTGCTGTTGAGGGCAGAAGGCCCTCAGTGTGTATCAACGCCTTGCGTCCTAGCGGATTGATGTGGTGAGTGCATTCCCTCACCATCCAAACCGGATGCGGAGCTGCAGCAAGTGCGTTTCTCACCTCACAGTCAAAGCATTGGAAAGAGCCAAGCATACTCCAGACGGAGGTTGAACTCAAGTACTGCTATATAAGTACCACACATTAACTGATGATGAGCAGGTGTTGCCCGGGGAGGAGGGTGTTGGAGGCCTGCCTTGGGTGAGTTGGTCTGGCAGGTCCACTAGCTGAGCAAACACTGGACTCCTGTGTTCAGCAGGATGGGTGTGGACAGGAGTTGGGAGTACTGGTTCCAGTGGGTGTGTAGATGCCACTGAAGGTGGCGCATGTGTATCTTTGCTAGTGGGAGGACCTATGTTGAAGCCGCCATGTGGCCTAGGAGGTGGAATAGGATTCTAGCACTGATGCGTGCTCTTTGCCTGTTTGAAGGTGTCTATCCATTGAGCAAGAAGGGATGCGTTGGTCACAGAAAATGAAGCAGTACAGACTCCCAGGTGGGAGGCGAACCCAGCATCCTGAGCACCATGGGTCAGGCACAGAACCACCAGGCTAGAGCTCTGTGTATGCTGTCGATGTCTGCCCTGGTGAATTTGAGGTCTGGGAGGGCAGAATTGTGACTTCTGGCAGTTCACCAGGAAGGGCAGAGATGTGACTTCTGGTGGTTCACTGAATCACAGCTTGGTCCTCTTGTGGCGATGGCACAGAGAGAAGCCAGTTGTCCAGGTACAGAGAGAAGCGAGTTGTCCAGGTATGGGATGATACAGACAACTTGTTTGCGGAGATGGCTGCTGCCGCCACAGCGACACACATGGTAAACACCCATGTGGCTGGGGGAAGGGCTAAAGGAAGGACCCTGTATTGGCGATGGTGGTCCAGCACCTGGAAACTCAAGTACTTCTCGTGTGTCTGCTTGGATAGGGAGGTGCGTGTATGCATCCTGTAAGTCCAAGGGGACAAGTCCTCTGTTTGAATGAGAGGCAGGATATACCTTAGGGAATACATTTGTGATGTTTCCTTCAGGATTAATTCGGTTTCATGAGGTCAAGGATGAGGCGGACACCCCCAGAATTCTCGGGGCTCAGAAGTATCTGGAGTAGAACCCGCTGTGGTGTTTGGGGTGTGGTAGTGTTCGTCAGGGTGCACTGGTATGATTGCTTGGTGGCGAGCAGCTGTGGTGGTATGTTGTAGGAGGGTGTGTGAGCTACCCACAGGGTTCTGACAAGCGGATGTGGAATCATTCCTGAATGATCTGGGGGATCCAGTGGTCTTTTGTGATGGATTTTCCGACATTAAGAAAAACTGTCAGTCTGTCCCCTTCAAGGAGACGCGGTGGGAGAGCTCTGTCAAAGGATAAGTTGGTGGAGCAGCCTACCAGGCCTTGGGCAATGGCGGGATAAGCAGCCTGCATGTGAGTATAAGAAATGCTGTTGGGAGTTGAACCCAATGCTCTTGACTATCAAGGCAGTGTCCTAGCCACTAGGCTGCTCCTTCAGTTCTGTAACACTGCTACAAGGGGCAATAGGCCAGCGATGGCTCCTGGTGACCCCGCAGCTCTTTGATGTCCTTGGCTGGAGGTAGTTCTGCTCCGGAGGTGGGTAGATGCAGAGGTTGTGTGTGGGGTTTTTTTTTTTTTTTGTTGGCTCCTGCTGGGAAAAAAACAGCCTGACCTGTCCTTGGATGGGTCACATCCCTTTGCAGGTTTAGCTTGCTGGAGGTCTCCCTCTGCTATACTTTCTAATGGAACACCAACAAAAAATATATCCAATTTTCCCAAGGAGAAATTCCACTACACGCCTGAAAAGATTTTTTGTCGGAGTAAGTCTGCCCAGTGTCCAGAACCAATTTATCAAAGACACAACCGAGACCACTCCATTTTATTAATTAATTTTTTTTAATATACTTTATTTAAATACCACCAACAGGACATAGTAAAAACCATTGAACAGAAGCAACCCAGGTGGGTGTACTCTTATCCCACCCGGGAGCAGCATACAAGAATACAGCAGGTGGGTTTTAAAACATGTTATCCCAGCCCTCACCCTCCCTCTCCCCCTCCCCCCCGCCCCCCACCCCCCCCCCCACGAACCCCGCTATGAATTCTCATATTAACTAGCAGCAGCAGACTCTGTTCGCTCCTAGCGCCCTAGGCGTAATCTGAACACATCAGGATCCCAGTTGAAGGATCTCATTACGGCTACGGACCCCGAGCTGTTGAATATAAGGTTCCCATATTAACATAAACATTGTCCAACGCTTGGCGCTGCCCCTAGCAAGCCATCGCTCCGTTAACATCAGTTGGTGGAAGTTGTTCCGCCATTCAGTAAAGGTGGGCGGTTGGTGGTCCCTCCATAGGCGGAGTATCGGCCCCTTCCCCACCAAACAAGCTTTCCGCATTAATAGCCTCTCCCCTCTCTTAGCGGGGGAGGGAGGTCCCATCAGATCCAGTACTACAAAAAGGTCAGTCCATCTCAGTTGCTGCTGCAGTAACCCACTCACAAATGCGCATATCTTCGCCCAATAGGAGCGCAAACTCCGACATCCCCACCACATATGCAGAAGAGTGGCCATAGATTCCGAACAACGCGGACAGCTGCCATCGGACATCAAGTGACTGCGAAACGCCTGCCGCGGGGAGAAATGAACTCTGGTCACACATTTAAATTGAACCTCCCGCCAGCGAGACCCCTGCACCACCTTACTTATCCGTTTCAGAGCCGCCTCAACCATCCCCGAGGCAATTTCCTTCCCTGACTCCGCTTCCCAAGCCAACTCGATCCCCCTGTAGTTGGGGATTACCCTAAACCGCTCCAGACGGCTCTTCAAAATAGAAATCGATGGCGGGCCATCTTCTCCTAAGCTAAAAAAATTCTAATATTTGTGCGGAGCGTTCAATTTGCAGCGCTCCTCGTGGCAGAGAAGATATATAATGGGATGCTTGCATATATGCAAAGCAGTGTCTGGTGGGAAGGTCATACTCCCGACTCAGTGACCGGAAGGATTTACATTTTCCCCCTGGATCTACCAGGTGCCCCACATTCTGTATACCTCGCCGCCCCCAATCCCGGAATGTCCCCGTCTCAGACCCCGGGGGAAATCTGACATTCCCTTGCAGGGGCAACCAACTGGATACCTACCAGGGTTCAGCCCACCACCTGTTGAGCTGCTGCCACGTGCGCTTAACTGAACTTACCAGTGCGCTCCTCAACAGACCACCCGGCAGTTGACACTTCGTCTCATGCAGAACTCCTAATAGAGTGCATGGGGCTACGAGACATTCCTCTAGTGACCGAGGCGTATAAACTTCAGTGTTCCCCAACCAATCCCCTAAGTGTCGGGCCTGACAGGCTAGGGCATACATCCTCAGATCTGGCAACCCCATACCCCCGTCCCTCCACTTCCCCACCATCCGGTCCCAAGGTATACGCGCCCTGTTTCTGTTCCACAAAAATGGGTTAAGAAGGGTCTCTAGGCGTCGCAAGTCGCGACCCAACAACCACACAGGTAGGGTTTGTAACCAATACAAAAGTCGTGGTAGAATAACCAGTTGTATCGCCGCTATTCTCCCGGAGAGCGACAGCGGTAAAGATTCCCATGTTTTTAATTGTAAGGCCAGTCGCTTTAAAAAACGCTCCAAGTTACAGCCAATAGAGCGCCTGGGGCTTTCGAGGCAATACAATGCCCAAATAGAGGAAATCCTCCTCCGCCCATCTAAGAGGAAACACCCCCCGCCATGTATCCCAGAGAAGTCCTGAAACATCCAAAGCCTCTGACTTGTCTTTATTAATGCGTAGGCCTGCAAAGGCCCCAAATCGCGTGAATTCCCCCAATAGAGATTGTAAAGAAGCAACCGGGTCAGTCAGGTGAACCAACAGATCATCTGCAAAAGCTGAGACGGTGAACTCTTGCGGGCCAATCCGCACCCCCTTTATCTCTCCCCCGAGCCCACAATAGCCCTAATCAGGGGGTCTAAGGAGAGAACAAACAACAAGGGGGAGAGCGGACAACCCTGTCGTGTGCCCCTCTCTAGCTCAAAACCCTCAGAAAGTATCCCATTACACAAAATACTGGCCGTCGGTGAGACATACAGGCTCTGTATAAGTTGACAAAATGCAGTACCCAGACCGTAATACGGCAAAAGATTCCAAAGATAGTGCCAGTTGACCCTATCATTATTAATTAATTTAAAAGTGAACAGGAAGTCCATCACTTAGCTGTAAGTCACTTAGCTGTAAGTCACCAAAATGCCGAGACTCCCAGTAGACGATGCGGCTCGCGTTTCGGGTTTTGCTTCTGTAACTCTGAAAAACCCTGCTTCAGGTCAAAACATGCTGTCTACTTACCAATTGCTGGCTTGTTTTGAGCTGAAGCAGGGTTTTTCAGAGTTACAGAAGCAAAACCCGAAACGCGAGCCGCATCGTCTACTGGGAGTCTCGGCATTTTGGTGACTTACAGCTAAGTGACTTACAGCTAAGTGATGGACTTCCTGTTCACTTTTAAATTAATTAATAAAATGGAGTGGTCTCGGTTGTGTCTTTGATAAATTGGTTCTGGACACTGGGCAGACTTACTCCGACAAAAAATCTTTTCAGGCGTGTAGTGGAATTTCTCCTTGGGAAAATTGGATATATTTTTTGTTGGTGTTCCCTTTCTAATCCAATTGGGGTTCGTTTTTGCATACTTTCTAATGGTGCAGGCTGGTTCCTAGATTCCATGTCAGGTCTAGTGCCGGCTTGCAGGACCGTCGATCTGAAAGATCATAAATGTTCCTTAAGGTTCCCTGGGCTGTACGTTTCGGGGGAGGCAGAGATGTACGCTGTATACCCTGTCCCAAAGAGAGATAATTCCCTCATGGGTATCTGTGTGGTGTCATACCAGCACAGCAGCAGCTTCGACGGTCCAGGTGAGTGAGGACTGGTCACATGGGATCACCAGGATTTGAACCAGAGCCTACTGATGCCAGGTTGTTGCCCTCAGAATAGGGCTACTTGTCCCCTGGAGGACTGGCCCCAGAGGCAACTATGAGGCTTCCCCTGGCACCCGATGATGCCAGGCATGTCTCTGTGCACATCTACTTGATCCAAAGGTGTAGAGGCAGTGAGGGCAGGGATAGGATATGCTTTCTGTGATTGATTAATTTTTTTTTTTTTTTTTTTTTTACTGCCTGGGCTTTCTGGGAATGGGGCTCCAGCATGGGGCTCACCGGAATGGGGTTTTGGGCCCCACTATTGCCACTCTCAAAACAGTGTAGATATCCCTGCAGGGGCATTATGCAGCGAGTCGCGGCCCAGCCCATCTCCATGTTGCCAGGATCTGTCCGGGGGAGAGGTGTTGTGGGCAGGGTTGCTTGCCATTTGGACAGCTGGGGTCCTGAGCCACCACGGACAGCTGGGGTCATGACACGAGGGCTAGCGGAGTATTGAGCATTGGCGCCAAAAGAGCCTCCCTGCTGCCATGACGCTGTCCTGTGGGTGGCCTGAATGTGATCAGCCTGTGCGCCAGGCCTTGTCTGAGTGGGGCCTCAAGGGTAACCAGCTCGATGCTGGAGGGATCTCATCGGGGTGGTCAGCTCTGTGCCGAGGGTTCCCTGCGCACTTGGCCATGCGCAGTTGGCACTGCTAGAGGGAGGGACTCCCAGTTGCATCACGACCCTGATGTCTGAGATCATTCCGGGCGTGAGGCTACATTGGGGAGTGGAAGCTCTGGTTCCCACGTTGGCAAGCAAAACTCGGGTCAGAGCTGCTAGGTAGGCAGGTGCGCATCGTCTGAGGTTGCATTGGATCATCAGCCATCAGGGGGTCTGTTGACAAGCTGGGTCAGGGATGGAGGCCTTTTTTTTGTTGCTTCAATGGGGTATGTGCTGCACTTGGCTTGTGGCAGGCTAATCAGTCGGCCCTGTGGGTCAGCCTCTGTCGCCCTCTGATTCCCCTTGTGGGGGTGAGTCTGCAGGAGAAAGGTCCTTCTCCGGGTGGACATATGCCACAATGGGGGTCGCCACCAGTAGGGAGGCCGCAGACCCCATGTGGAGTGGGAGAGGTTTGCCATCTTGAGAAGTAGTCCGTTGGCAATCCTGCTTTTTTCATGGATGTTCCTGGTGTATTCTTGATCGTTCATCTTGTTAGCGATTTTGTTCTTTTGGGGGGTTTTGTCTTCTTTTTTTTGAGACTGTGAAAGTTCGTCTTGCTGGCAAGGCGGAAGAACTGAAACTGGGCCAACCAGGGGCGGGCCAAGTGGGTAGGGCTACTGGCACATACTCGGAAAGGCTTTGCTTTACTGAGCTTTGGAGAGCACTTTTGTCTATGACGCGTTGGATGACGTCACCAAGTGTGACTGATTCATCCTGCTTGTCCTCTGAGAAAAGCGGTGCACGATCCTGTCAGATATAATTGGTATTCTTTTCCTCTTCCTCTGCTTGCAGTAAAGTAAAGGAGGATAGAAAAGGAATAGAGGGAAGGAAGGACATTGCAAGATAACATGAGATGGACAGGTGAAACTGACATGGCAGGGCAGTCAGGGAGGGGGGATGGATATGTCGAAGGCTAACTGAAAGAGGTGAGTTTTCAAGACAGCCTTAAACCTGGTGAAGGAAAGCTCGGAACGAAGAGTGCGAGGGAGAAAGTTCCAAAGGGCGGGGCCCAAAAAGAAGGCAGTACCCCCGTGTATGAGGTGAGCCCGAGAAACAGAGAGAAGGGCCAAGCCGTGAGTGTGAACTGAATGCAGGAGGCGCGGTGCAGGTTATGGAAGTGTAGGTGGTCGGCCAGATATTGGGGGGGTGGAGGTGTGGATGACCCTGTGGACAAATGTGAGTATTTTATATTGAAGTCTAAAGTGAATAGGTAACCAGTGAAGGTGGGCGAGGAGTGGAGAAAGGTGGTTGAATTGAGAGGAGTGAGTGAGGATACCGGCCACTGTGTTCTGTAATAATTGTAATTGGAGTCTGTGAAGCAGATAGTGTGGAAAGCCAGCTAGGGCGATATTGCGATAGTCAATTGGAGTGATATTCAGAGAGAAGAGTGTAGTCAGAGAAGTAGAAATAAGGAATGGGTGGACTGTGCGGATCTGACGAAGATGGTAGAATGATTGGCATGTAAGAGATGAGATGTGCTCCGTAAAGAAGAGGGAAGAGTCCAGGATAACCCCAAGATATCTGAAGGAGGAGACCAATGGGATATGGGTAGAGGAAAGTACAGGGGCTAGGGAGGGAGAGGAGGTCCCAAAAGTGATCTAAGTGGCAGTTGATTTGGAGGGGTTCTGTTCCTTCTGGGGAGGGGGGGAAGGGGGATTTTTTTGCGGTGTTCTGGTGGTTTTTTGTTAATTTTCATTTAAGCTTTTGCATACCATCTTTATAAAACGAGATTATTCAAAATGGTTTACAATATAAATATGTTTGTTTGCGTATATTATTTCTGGTCTTCTATCCTTTTGATGTCTATCAAGTAGCCAAGAAAAAAGGCATCCCATTCTACCATAGCAACTGACAGCTCTATAATTTATATAACTGTCCCCTTGGTAACAAAACCAGTGTTAACCACCCATAAGAAATAACAAGATTTTCATACCCTTTCTAAAATTTAATAAACGTGCTTCGTCTCTTGAAAAAACTAGCAAGGCATTCCATTGTACAGGTCCAGCCACACTAAAGGCTTTCGCCATCCATGTTACCTGTCAGACGGCTGCCTGGGTGAGAATCTTCACAGTCTTGACAAGTGCATATCTCTATATGATTTGCAAGGTATTGTGGACAATGTAGTTCATTCACACCAGACACAGCTGCTGACAATAATTTAGTTGTGCTCTTGGGTAAAGCCAATAAGATATTTATTTATGGGGTTATTTCTCCCAACACAGATATGCTTGGTAGCACATAAAATCAGGTAACTTGCTTTCAGTGTTAACTTGGAAAAACAAAGTCAAAATCAGGAAAACAACAAATTAAAAGCCACAAAGCAAGAAACAAACTGTTCTTTTCAGATTAACTTCTGATTACTTCCCACATAGATTCAGAAGTGATTCTCTTCCTAGCTCACAAGCAATTAGGTAAGGCTTAATTGCTAGCAGTTATCCAGCTGAAACCCCTTTAGCTGGCTTGCTTTCTACTGTGTGGGTCAAATCCTGCTTCAGGAGCTTTTCTGAGTAGATTAAAGAACAAGTTTATATTTCCTTGTGATGGTTGCTGTACTTTTTAACAGAAAGTTACCAACGGAGTTTAGATAGAGAGCAGTCCATATAAACACATTCTTCATCAGCTATTATTCCCCCTTGTTCAACAAGCATGGGTTCAATATCATGGATTGGCACAGATGAATCTCTCAATGGAGCATTTTCAGGAGAATACTTGTTTCCCTGCTGTCTTTCAAGGTTATAGCTAGGGCATAGATCAGTGTTCATACCTGAGCTTCCATTGCTGCTAGAGTTCCTCTCTATATAGCCTGGCCAGTATGTAGTCCAGTTCTTATGTCCAGCCTTCCAATCCAGATCCCTGGACACTGGATCTCTCTTCACATACCTTCTGGCACGGGTCTTAGGGTCCCTTCCATGTGCAGCCGTCTCCCTCACAGGTAGCGTCTGGAGATTCCTAGCTCTGCAGCACCATTCCTCTGGCTTTCCCCAGTCCAGTGGTGTATGCTGGCCCTTGAAATGCCTCCCAGTATACGTACTGCTTTGGACTCTTCTAGACCTCTCAAAGGCTTTTCTCTTCCTTCTTCCAAAGGGTCTCTTTCCCTCTCTGTCCGTCCGGTTTGGCTTCTGCTTCTGATGATCCTTCAGATGAAACTGAGGATAATTCTCTGGATATCCAAGGTGATCATGAAGATGGTCATCCGTAGAATAAACTCTACTCTTATTCTGCTTAGATGAGTGCTCCTCCCTAACACAGCACAGCTGGGCTGAATCAGGCCTTGCCCTTTGAGATGAGTGCTTAGGGATTACCTCATAGCCCTCCTGATTGAACACACGTTTCCTCACTTCAGCTCCTCTCATGGCTGTTGGAAACCTGGTGCATTCTGGGACTGGTAGTCTTTTATGGGAAAATTCTGTTTTCTTATTTCTACCAGAACTGACAGGTTGCTTGTTCAGAGTCACTTCACCTTTTCTATAGCTCCTTCCTGAGCTATGATAAGCTTCCTTATCACATACCTCACGGAGATGTACTACTCCTGGTATTTTTTTTTTTTTGTGCCATTGCAGTGCTTACGCACAGTCCAATGCAGCCTGTGGCCTTTTTTGTTTCTTTTCTCTTGGGTGCAGTTTTTCCCTCTGTGTGCTGCAGGATAACCTTGTAGGTTGTTTTGACATGTTCAGGACCCCCCCCCCCCCCACGTGGAGCCTGAGGCCCAATGCTATTTTTGTTGCCTTTGCTGCATGCCCCCCTCCTCATTTTTCTTCTTGCTGACGGGCTCTCTGGCTGTTGAAATGATGGCATGTTCCATGTTGAGAGGGGTCAAGGTGGTATGATTGCACCTGTGAGCCCATGGGCCTCGAAGGATTTCTGTTGCTCTGGGGCCCCTTCTCTTTGCTTGTGCAGCAGCTTCTGAAACAGCTCATGGGCTGTTCTCAGTCCTTGCTAGTTCTTTGGGGTCAGTAGCCCAGGCTACCTCTATGGGGGATTCTAGAATCCTTAGGCTTATATTTTATTATGGTGTACAAGAAACAAATTAAAAACAAATCAAAGAGGACAGTACCTCTGTCTCTATGGCCAAGGGGTTAAGCACCCTCGCTACATGCATGCACTTGCCCGCTTCTCTGGGAATCCAGTCTTATCCCCTACGGGGGACTCAGGAATAATTTGCGGAAATATTTCTTTACAGAAAGAGTGGTAGATGCGTGGAATAGTCTTACAGTGGAGGGGGTAGAGATGAGGACAGTATCTAAATCCAAAAAAACCATGGGACAAACACAGAGGGTCTCTAAAGGAAAAAAGGGGATTCTTGTAGTGGGTGATATGGAAGGGCAGACTAGATAGGCCATGTGGTCTTTTTCTGCCGTCATGTTTCTATGTTTCTATTGAATGCAGATCTATCTCGTGCATATTCATTGTGGGTATCCTGAAACCTGACTATGGCCTTGGGGGTACCCGAGGACTGGCAGTGGGAAGATTGAGAGGCTGACTAGCTCCATTCAGGAGCAGCATCAGCAGTTTCTCTGCTTCTGGGTTCTGGGCTCCTTGTAGTTTTTCTGAGGTCATGGTGGTGGTAGTGGCTTTTCTGTGCAAGCAAAGAATCTGAGTTCTTTCATTTCTGAACAACTGGCTGATCTGCTCAGACTCTCTGGATGGGTCCATGGATGATACAGCCCTGGTGATCTACTGGTTGGAAAGATTGGGGTTTGTTTATTTAGCTATGCTTATATACCGCTATATCAATATGTCAAAGCAGTTTACATGAAACAAGTGGGCCAAAATGGCTTTACAAAGAACAAGAAACGAGGGGGGGGGGAGTTGAGAGTACACAGATGTGAAGTATTAATAACTGAAAGTGGTCCAGGTGTTCTCAGATAATGCCACAATGGTGGCATATATCAGCAAGAAAGGAGGAACTCACAGTACCAAAGTGGATCTTGAGGGGATGGAGCTATGTCATTGAGCAGAAGAGCATATTTTTTGCCCTGTCTGCAGTGCACATTGCAGGCATTGACGTCAGCAGGTCGACATCCTGAGTCAGAACACCATGGATCTGGATGAGTAGGAATTTGGCCCTCACGCATTCAACCTCATATTGCAGAGGTGGAGCCTTCTATTGGTCAATATGATGACTACTCAGGAGAATACTGTGGTGGAGACCTATTTCAGTCACAGAAAGAATCCACAAGCAGTGGGCTTGGATACGCAGCTTCAGAAGTGGTCCTGAAAAGGGATTCTATATGTCCTTCCTTGGTGATCTGTAGTCTGCACATATGTCGGGCTTATATGGGCCTAGGATTCAAGTGGCCCTGGATGCACCTCACAGGCCATGGTAAACAGATCTCTTGAATCTGTTGGTGGGGCCCTCCCCTTTTTTCTCAAGAGAAAGGCCACCTGTGGCAGGGGCCCCTGATAATAGAGGCTCCTAGTCCCTTCTTGCTTATGACTTGGCCCTTGATAGGTGTAGGTTATCCAAAAAAGACTTCTCAGGAGTGGAGTGGACACCCTGCTTAAGGTCTGGATAGACTTTACATCCCTAGCTTACATAAGAGTTTGTAGAAAGTTCAATAGATGGGATTCATTTTGGTACCTGGAGGTCAGGGAGGTAGACATGGTCTCTGTTTTGCCCGTCTTGCCATTTGGTCTGGACTAGGGCTTGACTCTAAACTCTTTCAAATTTCAGCTGGTGGCTCTGGTGTGCTGCAGGGGTCATTGGCAGCGTACCCTGATATCTGCCACCAACTCAAGAGAATGAAGCAGATTCTCAGACACTGTGAACAGTTGTTCCTCACTGGAATCTCTCTCTGGTGTTGAAGGTACTAAAAGGGCACCGCCATTGAATCCATTTGTAAGACCTCATTTAAGGATTTGATCCTTAAGGTGGTTTTCCTAGTGTCTATAGTGTTTGCCACACGGGCATCATAGCTATGGGCTTTGTCTTGCTGGAAACCTTTTTTGGTAGTCCTGATGACTTCTGTCAACTTGTGGACTATGCCATCCTTTCTCAAAGGTGCTGTACTCCTTGTATATTAACTAAATTGTTGTGCTCTCCTTTTCGGAGTTGGGTCTCCAGAAAGTTCCCTCACTGTGGCTGGTGGACTTGTGGAGAATGCTTTGATCATATACCTGAAAGTTACTAATCCCTTCCGCTGGTTGGATTGTCTTTGTTCTCTTCAGCATCTGAGGAAAGGGCCGGCAGCGGCCAAGTTCTCAATTGCCTGCTGAATAAAGTAGGCCATTGGATCAGCATACTGTCTGACTAGCAAGCATGTGCCAGAGGGATTCAAAGCTCACTCCACTAGGGCACAGGCTTCCTCCTGGATGGAGTTGGCCTTGATGTCTCCAGAGGACATCTGTAAGGCATCTACCTCAAAAGTTTCCAAACTTGGGGTCGGGATCCCAAATGCAGTCACATCATTAGTGAATGGGATCACAGAAACATGGCTATTTTGTCATCTCTCTGGACCTTCACTGTGACTTAAGCTAAGTCACCAGTCAGCATGAGGCCTGTGAGCCAGTGAACATTCATAGGCTGTTGCCCTCTTCAGGGTAAGCTTCCCGTTAGACTGGAATCCATGCTGAGTACTGGGGTCTGTAAGCACACACTGCACACTGACACATGGGACCCTGTGTTGACTGCTGCTGTTGCAACTACTGTTGCTGCTGCCTTCCTGCTTTAGATGAGTAGAGGGAGGGGAAAGAGGCTGGAGATCTGCCAGTTTGATTTCATCATTATCTGTGGTCATGTGAATTTTCAGTTGTCAAAATGGCGTCATACAGGATAAAAGTTTGAAAAGCACTGATCTATCTGTTCTTCTTTGAGCACCTTTTGTGAAGTACTACCGTTTGCATGTAGGGGTTGAAACAGAGAGGATGCCTTTGGCAAGGCAGTTCTGTCCAGGGCATCATCTTTCTCTTACCCTGGATCTCGACTGCTTGGATACATCCCATACATCTGGATAAGTCTAGCAGGATGATAAAGAAGGAAAAATCGTACATACCCTGATAATTTTCTTTCCTTGAATTCTGCTAGACTAGTCCAGGATCTGCACTGGAAGACAAGACTTTTTCTACAGATTTGGGAGTCCGGCTGTTGTTCAGTGCCTTGTCAGTACTGTGACCTAAGGCAGAATTCCTTATGGCAAGAGAACCAAATATTTGTTCCAGATAACTGTTCCAGAGTTAAATTGTTCGTTACTAACATTATGAGTTTGAGTTTTTAAATCTGTCTTACTGCTTGGGAACTGTCTTACTGGCTTCACTCAGTGCTGTGTCAGCAGATATACCTAGTGATGACATCACTGAAAGTTGCTCAAGTTTGCTGCCACCTGCTGGTTAGACAGCATAACCCACATATCTGGACTGGTCTAGCAAGAGTCAAGGAAAGAAAAATGTCAGGTATATAAAATTTCTCCATATGTTCTGTAACAGCTATGTATAAATGTTTGTGTTGTAATATCTCACAGAGAACCGCATTGGACATTTTTTGGGGACTTCATTTCTCTGGCACTCCCTGTTCCATCTGCCTTATTTTGAGCTTGGTACAGCAAAAGTCTGAGAGCACCTCTAGAGTGAGAGAGTAGGTGTGCTTTTTACCATGCTCGTTCTATCTTGCTTTTGTAGCCAGCTGTGAAGGATGCAGTTTGTTTGTTCATTTATTTTTCTATACCGCCCCTTTCAAAGATCAAGGGCGATTTACATAAAACATAACATAGTAAAGTTACATTATAACATTGAAAGCGCTCATTAACATATATCTCCAGGAACAAGCAGGAATGTAGTCTTCACAGATGGGTATCATCGGTACCAACGGAGCCTGTGTGGGAACGCTTCCCAACGCCCAATACGAAAGCTTTTGGGAGCATCCCACAGCGCCTACGTGCTGCCTTCCCGCCTTTCCCAACTGTCCCTCTCCAGTTCTTCGTTTTCCGCGGAGCCGACAGGTCGCACATCCTGTCACCGCAGAAAAAAAATCCCTTCTATTCTTTTTTGTGGTCGCGTCTGCCTTCCCTCGACGCTACACTGGTACCGCCGGTGGTGGTTCTTTCTTTTCTTTAAAAAAAAACAAAAAAACCCCAACTTTTTTCTGGAGTCTTTCCAGTAATTTTCTCTCAGGTACCACGTGCCATTTTGGGCACTAGGCCCAACTTTTCCTTCAGAATGGAAAAACCCGCTTTGGGTTTTAAAAAGTGTTCTAAGTGTGGCGGTACCATCTCCGTCACCGACACCCATGAGTGGTGCCTCAAATGTTTAGGTCCTGACCACTCTATTTCAGAGTGTGTTGCCTGTGGGATGATGTCGAAAAGGGGCCGGCAGAACCGAGCTGCTAAGCTTAGCACCCTTTTTCCCTCCGATACAGCCTCTGTGGCATCGATGACGTCCAGGGCTTCGTCTTCCTCCCATGGATCTCAGGTAACTAAACAGAAATCTAGCCGGTCCTCAAAGAGTAGATCTCCTTCTAGGCAGCGAGATGCCTCTGGTGTTGCCCTTGAGGGACTTTCACCGTCAAAATTGTCCCGGCGGGAGGCTTCGGCTTCCAAAGCACTAACGGGCTCAAGGATGTTCTCGAGGCTTCAACCTCGGCAGAACTACTGGTGCCATGCTCTGTGGTACCGGCCGCTTCTTCTGGTACCGATACCCAAGCATCGGCAGCGTCGATAGACCAAAGATTCTTTGCTATTGAACGCAGTCTGGCGGCTCTTCTCACGGCCTTGATGCCCTTGAAACCACTTCAGACAATTCAACCGGTACCGGCACCGACTGCATCGACATCGGCAGGTATTCTACCAGGACTGAGTCATGCGTATCCATCTGGTATTAACAGGTCGGTACCGGACCACTCCGATGCCGACTTTGATCGGTACCGTTACCGTGCCTTGCACGATCACCCAGATTGGAGATACTTTGAATCCTCGGATGAGTCTGAAGACTCTGAAAGCTCTGCCGATCTCAGAGTACTTCTTCCTGAGGATTCTTCTCCTCATTGTAGGATGTCTCCAACAGAGGATATGTCCTTTCAGGATTTTATCCGAGATGTGGCTCAAGGTCTTTCCATCATAGTGGCTCCTGAAAAAGAGCCTAGGGCAAAGGAATTAGAAATCCTGCAATACCCTAAAGCTCCCAAGGAGGCAGCTACCTTACCTATTCATGAGATCTTGCATGATCTCATGTTAAGGATGTGGGAGACACCTCTAACCACATCTCCTCACTTTCGAAGACTCGACACCATGTATCGAGTTCCTCCTTGTCCTAGGTTTCAGAAGACTCAATTACCACACCATTCCATGGTGGTGGAGTCGGCAATGAGAAGGATAAAGAGTGCAAAAAGGCATGTATCTAATCCTCCAGGACGTGAGTGTAGGACTCTTGATGCCTTTGGACGTCGAACCTTCCAGGCTTCCATGCTTTCTGCTAGGATCAGTTCCTATATCTTATATATGGGAATGTTCCTTAAGGAGATCACAGGAGATTTAGAGCTTATGAGCCCTCTCCTTCCTGATAAGAGGCAAGATTATCTCGCCCTTGTTAAACATGCTCAGGATGTTTCCAAGTTTGTGAATTGTGCAGTTTTTGACTGCTTGGAGTGCATAAGCAGAACCTCTGCCATTACCATAGGTGCACGTAGGATTGCCTGGCTTCAGGCATCTGACTTGGAAATTTGGGTACAGGATAAACTAGGGAATATTCCTTGCACAGGAGAGAATCTCTTTGGCAAGAATTGGCAGGAAAAAGCTAATGAGATAGATGCTGACAATATCACTTTGGATAGATTGTCTAAATCTACAGCTGATCCTGTGAGGAAACAATCCTCTAAGAAACCATTTTTCAGTAAGAAGAAGAAGTTTTATCCCTCCTATACCCAACAGGGGCATCGTTTAGGTCAGTCTGCCCAAAAGGGACAACAGCAACAACCTAGAGAAAGACAAAAGCAGCTAAGCCTCAACCGGCTCAGCAGACTCAGCCTCCACAGGGGCTTTGACTCCTATCTAGAGAACTTTGCCTTCCTGGCCCTGAATGGCCCAGAACCCTCCACCATACCAGGAAGGTTATGTCATTTTGCCCCCAGATAGGGTCAGATAACAGCAGAAAATTGGACTCTGTCTATTGTAAGAGAGGGGTACAAGCTTCATTTCCTCAGCATGCCCCCTCCTACAATGGTAAGACAGTTCAATTCTCAAACCTCTCTCAACGACCAGTTAGGTCAAGAGGTCACTGTGCTTCTTGCCCAAGGGGCAATAGAAGAGGTACCCATTCCCCAATGGGGTACAGGGTTTTACTCCCCTTATTTCCTTATTCCAAAGAAAACAGGAGGACACAGACCCATTTTAGACCTCAGAGAATTGAACAAGTTCCTGTTCAAAGAGAAGTTCAAAATGATTTCTCTAGGAACTCTGCTGCCATCCCTTCAGAGTCAGGATTGGCTTTGTTCTCTAGATCTCAAGGATGCATACACTCATGTTCTCATCCATCCAACTCAGCTGTGCCTACTTAGTTGGGAACTGTGTGTGAGAGAAAACTGCAGCCAATCTGAGCACTTTTCAAATCATTTAGAATCCCTTCAGCAAAGGCTCCAACGATCCTGTGAGCAGTGAGTGAGAATCAGCTGTGCCTACTTAGTTGGGAACTGTGTGTGAGAGAAAACTGCAGCCAATCTGAGCACTTTTCAAATCATTTAGAATCCCTTCAGCAAAGGCTCCAACGATCCTGTGAGCAGTGAGTGAGAATCAGCTGTGCCTACTTAGTTGGGAACTGTGTGTGAGAGAAAACTGCAGCCAATCTGAGCACTTTTCAAATCACTTAGAATCCCTTCAGCAAAGGCTCCAACGATCCTGTGAGCAGTGAGTGAGAATCAGCTGTGCCTACTTAGTTGGGAACTGTGTGTGAGAGAAAACTGCAGCCAATCTGAGCACTTTTCAAATCATTTAGAATCCCTTCAGCAAAGGCTCCAACGATCCTGTGAGCAGTGAGTGAGAATCAGCTGTGCCTACTTAGTTGGGAACTGTGTGTGAGAGAAAACTGCAGCCAATCTGAGCACTTTTCAAATCATTTAGAATCCCTTCAGCAAAGGCTCCAACGATCCTGTGAGCAGTGAGTGAGAATCAGCTGTGCCTACTTAGTTGGGAACTGTGTGTGAGAGAAAACTGCAGCCAATCTGAGCACTTTTCAAATCATTTAAAATCCCTTCAGCAATGCCGCGCCCGTGCCTTGCGGGCCCGCGCCTGAGGGCCTCGCAAGAGGGCCCTTTGGCGTGGCCCTTAGGCGGTGGACCGTGCGAGACCCACTATCTGCTGCTATATGCTCATTCTGTTCAGCGATATGCTGTTTGTAGTTAATGTAATGTAAGTTATGTACTGTGTTCCCTGTTTGTACTCCTAGTGTTTTGTTTAACTTTGTGCTGTATTAACCGCTTTGATTGAAGGAAAAGGCGGGATACAAAACATGTTAAATAAATAAATAAATAAACTCATCGAAAGTTCCTTTGCTTTCTGTTTCAAGGGAAGCACTACCAATACAGAGTTCTTCCTTTTTGCCTGGCCTCTGCACCAAGGGTGTTCACAAAATGCATGGCTGTGGTGGCAGCATTTCTCCACACCCTAGGAATATTCATCTTCCCTTACTTAGATGACTGGCTCATTCGAGCCCCTTCAGAGCCAGAGGCCAGGGTTGCTCTCTCTCGCACAATGCACATCCTTCAGTATTTGGGACTTGTCATAAACTTCACAAAATCCAACTTTGCTCCCACTCAGTCCCTGGCGTTTATAGGAGCTCTGCTGGATACGAGACAGACAAGGGCCTACCTTCCACAGCCCCTCTGCCTTTGCATTGTGCAGTTTAGCTTCCCAAGCAGTGCTAAAACCTCACCTCACTGCTCGAGAAATGTTAAGTTCTAGGCCACATGGCATTCACCGTGCATGTGGTTCCTTATGCTCGCCTCCATATGAGGGCAGCCCAGTGGACTTTATCCACTCAGTGGACTCAGGCGTCAGGTTGCCTGTCAGACAAAATAGCAAACTCAGATCGCCTTATTTTGTCCCTCCAATGGTGGCAGTCACCCCAAAACCTTTTGGCAGGGTCTCCTTTTCAGCAACCCCCACCCCAAGCCACTCTAACAACAGATGCCTCACAGGTGGGTTGGGGAGCCCACCTGCAAGGCCTCTCTACCCAGGGTACCTGGACTCCACAAGAGGCCTATCTACACATCAATCTCCTGGAACTCGGAGCAATATTCCTTGCTCTTCGAGTATTCCACACCCAGCTCAGCTACAAAGACAGTCCTAGTTCAAACGGACAATCAAGTAGCCATGTTCTATGTGAACAAGCAGGGTGGAACAGGCTCTCTGTCGCTATGCAATGAAGCTTTGCGACTATGGGCCCTCGCCAGAGAGCATCAGATTCATCTCCTTGTGGTGTATCTTCCAGGCATTCAAAACTCTTGGGCAGACAGACTCAGTCAAGTTCTGCTTCCACACGAATGGTCTCTCCATGCGGACCAGGTGGCCAAAAGTTTTCAAATTTAGGGAACCCCGGACATAGACCTCTTTGCAAGTCCGTTGAATGCCAAACTTCCCCGGTTCTGTTCCAGAATTCCGGCTCAGGGTTGTCAGGCCAGGGATGCTTTCCTCCGCCATTGGGGCCAGGACTTCCTGTATGCCTTTCCACCCATTCCCCTAATTCCCAAAACCCTGTTCAAGCTTCAGAGAGACAGAGGTCATATGATTCTCATAGCTCCACATTGGCCACGGCAAATGTGATACCCTCTGCTTCTACATCTCTCTCAAGCTCCGCCTCTGGAGTTAGGATCTGCTCCAAATCTCCTTTCTCAGGAGGACGGGATGTTGTGGCATCCCAATCCCCAGTCTCTGCCTCTCAGGGCCTGGTTGCTGAAAGCCTAGAACTTCACGGTCTTAACCTTTCTCAGCAGGTAAAGGATATCATTTATTTATTTATTTTATTTATTTACATTCTCTTATATACCGCACTATTCGGCATCAGCGCGGTTCACATAGAACAAAAAGTCTCAGTACAATAACATGCATGAGTTTACAGATAACAAGGGAAGGAACTTGGATAACAGGGGAAACTATTTACAGTCTATTTACAGATATAATACTACAGCATGGCTACAAGTTATTAGGAACAGGTGCTAATAATATGTTCAATAAACAAAGCGATTCGTCCTATTTCTGTTATTGAGATACCATGGAACTGACTAGCTGGGAGGAATCACTGAAGTCGATGGGTGTAAATGGCTCAATAAGATGTTTGTTAAAGAGGTGGAATTTGAGGGCTTTCCTGAATTGTGTTAAGCTGTCAATGGCCCGTATGCCAGGAGGTAGTGTATTCCAGCACCTAGGGGCACAGAGGGTAAAGGCTCTATTGGCTGTGGAAGAAGAGCAGCTTGTAAGGGCCTTTGGGAGTTTTAAGGAGTTGATGGCTGATGATCTTCTTGCTCTGTTTGGTGAAGTGGTATGGATAAGGTCAGATAAGGAAGGAGCAGAGAGCTTATTGAGTGCTTTGAACGTGAGAAGTAGCGTTTTGAAGATAATTCTGGCCTGAACGGGTAGCCAATGTAATTGAATCAGCAAAGGAGTGACATGGTCAGTCCTGGCAGCCCCCTGGAGTATCCTTGCTGCGGCATTCATAGCCAGCTGTAATGGGTTTAAAGTGGATTGAGGAAGACCTTGGAGAATGACATTGGCGTAATCGAAGTGTGGTATTATCAGTGCCTGGTATATAGTCCTGAAATCTTTTGGTTCTAGCATGGACCGTAGGTGTCTCAGGGAACGGATCTTGTAATATATTGTTCTGACTGTGTTTCCTATGTGGGACTTCATATCCAGGCGTTGATCCAGAGTGACACCTAGATAGCGTATTGAGGGTTTGGATTGCAGTTCAGCTTCCTTAGTTCTGATAGATTGTGGTGGGGTGAAGTTGGGGTTCCTTGTGATAAAGAGAACTTCAGTTTTCTTATGTTGAATATGAAGGTTTTGAGAGAGCAACCACTCAGAAACTGCGTTGAAGCAGTTTATTAGGGGGGAGAGATCCAAGCGATCAGTGGAGATGGGAGTGTAAAGTAGAACATCATCGGCATACAGCATACAGTCGACATTAAATGACCGTATGATCTTACAGATTGGTTGCATGTAGACGTTAAATAGAAGGGCAGAGAGTGAAGAACCTTGAGGGACTCCCTGATCTAGGCGGAAGGGTTCTGAGGTTCTGCCTCCTGAGCGGACATGCTGCCATCTTCCGGATAAGTAGGACCTGCACCATTCAAGCGCTGTTCCGGTGATGCCCTTCTCAGTTAGCCTCATTAAGAGGAGATCATGATTCACTGAATCAAACGCTGCTGCGATGTCCAGAAAGATGAGGGCAAATCCTTGGCGGATGTTGTCTATGCCAGTGATTATCTTGCTGAGGAGTATGGTGAGGAGAGTTTCGACTCCGTGATATTCCCTGAAGCCATGTTGGCAGGGGTCAAGCGGAGCAGTGGTGTCAATATGGTCCTGTAACTGTCGTTGGACCTCCTTTTCGATGATCTTAGCAAGTAGAGGAAGCTTCCAGGAAGCCTTCGACAAGACGCTCTTATGCATTCAAGTGGAAAAGGTTTGCCATATGGTGCTCGCAGAAGGGTCTTAACCCTCTTGCGATACCTCTGGAATCATTACTGGAGTATCTCCTTCATTTATCTAATGCGGGGTTTAAGACCAATTTAGTGAGAGTTCATTTGAGTGCTATTGCAGCTTCTTTCAAGCCTCTACATGGACAACCTATTTCCTCTCATCCTCTTATAGCGAGATTTATGAGAGGCCTTCTTTTAACTAAGCCTCCCATTAAGCCACCACCGGTGGCATGGGACTTAAATCTGGTTCTTGGGCAGCTCATGAAACTGCCTTTTGAACATTTAGCTACTACCTCTTTGAAATTCCTTTCCTGGAAGGTCATCTTTCTTATTGCAATCACATCAGCACGTCGCATCAGTGAACTGCAAGCGTTGGTGGCTGATCCTCCTTATACAAGGTTCCATCATGATAAGGTAGTCCTTAGGACTCATCCACACTTTATGCCAAAGGTGGTGTCACCTTTTCATTTAAACCAAGTGGTTTACCTTCCTGTATTCTTCCCAAGGCCTCATGCCTCAAATGCAGAAAGGAATCTTCATACTTTGGACTGTAAAAGGGCTTTGGCCTTTACTTGCAAAGGACACAGCGACATAGGAAGTCCTCTCAACTCTTTGTTGCTTTTGATCCTAGTCATTTGGGACTTCCAGTTTCCAAAAGAACACTGTCCAGCTGGATTGCACAGTGTATTTCTTTTGCCTATGAGAGTAAGAACCTTCCTCTTGAAGGCCATGTCACAGCTCACAATGTGAGACCCATGGCAGCCTCTATGGCTCATCTTCACTCTGTGTCTATCGATGACATCTGTCGAGCAGCTACTTGGCTTCGGTTCATACCTTCACAGCCCATTACTGCTTAGACAAGGACTCCTGCTGGGATGCCTTGTTTGGTCAAGCTGTTCTTCAACACCTGTTCCAGACGTAATCATCTCAACCACCATCCCTTGTAGGATGCCAGAGATCCATGGGGGGAAGTGGAGCCCTTTCATACAGGCACACAACTTTCTGGGGCCTTCTCACTGGCATCTGCAGCTAGGGAGTCCCCATATGTGAACACTACATTCCTGCTTGTTCCTGGAGATAGCATAGTTACTCACCTATAACAGGTGATCTCTGGGAACAGCAGGAATTTAGTCTTCACAACCCACCCACCTCCCCTAGGAGTTGTATCTCTCTGTCTCTCTTTCCCTCTCTTTGTCTCAGCTTTAAACTCAACTGGAGAGGGACAGTTGGGAAAGGCAGGAAGGCAGCAAGCGGGCGCTGTGGGATGCTCCCAAAAGCTTTCCTATTGGACGCGGGGGAGCATTCCCGCGCAGGCTCCATCGGTACCGACGATACCCATATGTGAAGACTAAATTCCTGCTGTTCCCGGAGATCGCCTGTTACAGGTGAGTAACTATGCTTAACAGCTGGATAACAAATGCAGAGAATGTATTATAATCAACTTAGATACAATATCGCAGAATGCAGAATTCTTGTCAAATCTATTATCTGTGAGTGTACTTAGGTAATTATTATCCTGGTAGACATGAATCGGGGTCCTCCGTATGATAGTGAGATAGTCATTTTAGAGTGCAGTTATGTGAGAGGGGATTTGGATGATGGAAAGCCTGGAGAAGATAGTGATTTAAGGAGTCTAAAGTGAATATTAATTACTGTATAAACTACTGATGATTTAAACTGCCCTATCCCCCAAAATTTAGGATTTTCAGCTGTGGTCTTATCTTGGGAAACAACTGACTGTGGTCATTTGGGAGTTTTTTTGTAGTGCCCTTCTTACTCTTCCTCTCCTTGCATCCTTCGCCTAAAGACTGAGTTTATACTTTGCTTTAGCAGACTGGGTAAAAAAAAAAAAAAGTATGTCAGGTTTTTTTTTTACAAACTAATAAAATCAATGCTAGTTAACAGGTTTAAATCTAACTCTGGATGTAACCTGTTCAACTAGCTTTGGCAGCAAAGAACTTGCAAGTACAGTCAAACCTCGGTTTTCATTTGCCCCGGTTTTCATACGCTTCGGTTTTCAACGTCTTTTCTGACTGAGATTTTGTCCCGGTTTTCATGCATTGCT
Source organism: Ichthyophis bannanicus (assembly GCA_033557465.1). Taxonomy (NCBI): domain Eukaryota; kingdom Metazoa; phylum Chordata; class Amphibia; order Gymnophiona; family Ichthyophiidae; genus Ichthyophis; species Ichthyophis bannanicus. The sequence goes on along the minus strand of CM066032.1, from coordinate 673,155,428 downwards.
TCGGTTTTCAACGTCTTTTGACTGAGATTTTGTCCCGGTAGCAGGGAAGAAAAGCTGTCAACGTAAGCAGGAGATGTTGCATGAATGTGGGAGGCAGTTCTTTCTCTTGCAGGGTACGTCTGAAGCTATATCATTAAGATTTTCTGCCATTCTGAAGCATTGAGCAGATAATGTAAAGGTATTTTAATGGACTGAATTCAATGTGATTCCGAAGAGAGCTGGGCACAGCAGCTTGTCAGGGGTGGCTAAGGCCAGATGTTAACATACTGTACTGTACAGTACTGTACTTAGCTTGCTTTCAGTGATGTTAAATGTTCATTTATCCATTTCATTAGTCATTTATATTTATTTCTTATTGTTTTCTGTATGTAAAAATATAGTTATTCTCTATAAAATGTATTTTTTGTGAATATTTTTGGGTGTCTGGAACGGATTAATTGGATTTACATTATTTCTTATGGGAAATATTGCTTCAGTTTTCATACGTTTCGGTTTTAGTCAGACTTTTTCGAACGGATTAATCATGAAAACTGAGGTTTGACTGTATCTCTTTCCACCTGTAGCCAGTAACATTGGGTTGTTGTTTTTCACATCCTTCAATTACGTGCATAATGGTTACTGGGAAAGGTTTTCTTAACATGGAAGTGGCAATACAAACTTTTCTACCTTGGGCTATAAGATTTACAAGTAGCTGAGATTTATTTTCTTTTTTGCTTGCCTTGTAGTTGGTTTGCACCCTAGCATTTCAGAGGCCAGTGAAAGTGAACTCTTATCACTCTCTATTCTCATTCTTTCTACCCTGAGCTGCTCTCCCTCCTTCCTGGAATTTCATCTTTATGAGTTTATTTTATTTATTTATTGTTACTTTTATACTGCTCCTTCCTGAGATCATGGGTGGTGTACAATGAACAACATTATTACATAGAACAAATTTCAACGTTCTAACAGTTTGAACTAATTATAAGGCAAAGTGTGTGCTTTCAGGCGCATTCTAACAGAAACTATGGGGTATGTTTACTAAAGCATGGTAACGTAGCATCGGTAACATTAATGTGCGTTAACTTTACCAGCAGCGGTAACTGTCCCAGAGGGCGGAGAGAAGGGGTGAATGGGCGGGGAGAGGCCCCTGCTACACTAACGCTGTAACATTAACGCTGGGACAGTACCGCGATTGAAAACCTGTCGGTAAATGCACATTTGCAGGAAAGAGAGATCATTTCACTGTCAGCAATGTACAGCACAGACAGGGAGCCCAAGAAAAGTGATAGTAGTGCTACATGTGCAGCAACAGCATAGTGCCCAAGTATGAAAGGGCACTATGGTGATGCTGCAAATGGGGCATAGGGGGCTGCAGGCGGGACATGCAGTGGGGGTATCTGGGGCACAGGGTGAACTAGGCAGATGCCTAGGTGGCACATAGGAACGTAGAAACTGGAAATCAGCAAGACAGCAACTGACCAAGGTCAAACATGCCCAGGAGTCTGTGTCCTACAGTGTCCCATCCAGGGGACATCACCCAGCTGGTATCCCAAAGGTCACACAGGTACCACAATGCCTGTAATAGGGCAATCAGTGCACATTTGGGGATCACCCAAACAAGGGTCTACAGACCTTCCCCAGGATGCATCCCAAACAGGTCGGAAAACCAGGTAAATGAACACCCTTTGCTGCACCCAGTAGGAAGGCATTGCAGGGTCTGACCACATGTTGTCTGAAACTATCTACACCCAGTAGGCCAAACTGGGTACACCGTACCAGAGTTGCATGCTCTAGCCTGTCCACAGTCTGCTGGCATAACACAATCTACCTACATTTACCAGGTCCACCCTAGACAATGGTGGCTAGATCACCAACCTGACATCCCCGAGCAGTCTCCCCCCGGAATGGCAGACACTTAACATTGGCAGGCAGTGCCGGGGGGAAGTGTGGATGCCTATGTAGGCACCCCTACCCCAGACCCCACACCCTAGGCAGCCGCCTACCTGCACATTGGATGTCCTGGGACTGCGCACCACCAGCATATGGGCATGTCAGCATGGTGGGGGAGGGGGCAGTGGCATCTGCCCACAGCAGACCAAGGCCAAGCCCTGTTCAGGTGGGTGGTGTGCAGTGCAATAGACAAGGTCTGTCTGATGAACAGTCATGGTATCCCCAGGGACTGACCTGCCTCTGTGGCAACAGTATGGTGCAGTACACACAGCCAGTGTGTCCTGGGGCAGAAGGTCACAGGTTCAGATCCCAGCTGTGGCTTCTGCAGACCATGTCCCTACATTTTACCCTACATAGCACATACAACATAAACATGTGCACTCCCTAGAGCATCGGCCAACAGGGGCACAAACACCCACACCCACAGGCTCCACTATCCAAAGCCTCATGGAGAGTCAGGCTGTTGGGCCCGGCACGGAGCAGCAGTTACCACCAAAGCACTATTACTAGTACCTGCATACCTTAGCAATGCCTGCACTGTGCTCAGGACTAGTGTGGTGGGCAGGGCTGCCAACCACCCCTATCTTTGCACAATGCTGAAAGAGGAGTGGGAGTGTGTGTATGTATATCCATTGTTTTGTGGCTGCCTACTCCTCACTGGGCCCACAATGCTTCCACTGTTTCCAGTGTTAACCTGCCAATGTGCATAATGAGGAGCAAGGTATTGTGGGTATGGGCCGGACAGGGCGGACTGGGCAGGATGCATCTGCACAGGGTGTAGGGCAATGGCTGGGACATTGTAGTGCCTGACCCCCACCTGCATGGACAGGGTGGCCACAGCATGTCATGCTGGGAGGTCACTCTCACTCTGACTGAGCAGTGACCATGGCATGTCTAGGTTCCCACATAGTGCTATACAGTGTTTCCCTCAAGTGATATCTTTGTGTTCCCTGTTCTGGGACCCAATCACTGAGATACCTGCTTGTTGTCTGTGCTTACATCCCACTTCTGGGTGCACATAGTTCCTCTGGGAACATGCACTATGGACTGGTTAGCGGACTGTCTTAAGTTAGCATGTGCATAGCTGGAACACCTTGCAGGGTGCAGCAGGTGCAGACTGACTGTGCCCTCTGTTGGTGAATGTCAGGTCGAGGTGGGGGGCAGCTTAGCTTTTCCAGGCCTACAGCCTGTCTGCCAGTGCCCTTGTGACATGTACAGATCTGCATCAACTGCCCTGGACAGCACCCTTTTGCCAGCAAGACTGGGTTTGCTGGTCCCACAGCCCTTCATCATGTCCCTCTACTGCCTCCATTGCAAAGATGTAGAGTGTGGGTCTGTTTTGGGGCAGATCCTGTCCACCACCTTGACCCAGAGAGGGCGGTTTGGTAGGTGGTGCTACATAATCCTCATTTGAGTCCAGACACCCCCCCCCCTGCACTTATAACAAGTGACCATGGCAACCACACTGGTTATGCACTATTCTGGGTGTGTCATGGTCCACAAGGGCTAGACGTGACTGCGGAATACAGATGGACACAGGATTATCCTAGGTGTGGCTGCAAGGAATACCTGTCACACACTGGCAATGATGGGGACCTGCAGTAAAGCCTATCTCAACCAACCCGGGTACTGTGGACCTGGTGCTGGGCACCCTACCTCATCCTCAGGGTGAGCACAGAACCCGCAGAATGGCATGGTCTGTAGCTACTCTGTGCCAGTATCACACACGGTCAGTTCCTCCTACCAAGCTGAGGTGCTGGACAGGTGCATACCCCTTCTGGTGAGCAGATGTAGACTGCTGTTCTGCATGTGCATTGCATCATAGGTACTGGTGGGTTTACCCTATCCTGGTAAACACAGTAGACATTTTGTGCGGTGACCTGCGGTCCTTCTGTAGCCAGCAATTGCTGTGACAAAAGCCACAAAGGTGTAGCCCACTGGTTAATACAATGACTTCTGAGGCAGAGATCATGGGTTCAATCCCTCAGGGGTCTCATTTTATTAAGCCTGTCCGACGCAAGTCCTTTTCATGCCTATAACAGTCAGACACATCTCTGCAATCTGTGCTGCCAGCCAAGAACACCCTCACCTCAATGCCTTAACCTGAGGTACCTTATGAGGTGCCTTATAAGGTGCCTTAACCTGAGGTGCCTAGACCTAAGGCACCTTGGATTGACACGCCTTAGAGCTCTTGTCAGCCTTAACGTGCCTTGTTTGTTAGCCTTAACGTGAAATGTCCCGTTAACGTGCGATAACTGGCCAAGGCGCCCTTTACTGCGTGTTAAACAGCCATTGCTACCTTAACGCCGGTATGCCCACTTCCTTATATGATGTTGGTAACGTTACCGCTGCACTTAACGCCGGTAACATTGCTGCGCCTTAGTAAACATACCCCTATGAGTTAGATCTCCTGTGCCTTCTTGTCCCTTTGTCTTCTTCAACACAACACCATATTAGCACATTATCTTGGACCAGCTCCTGACCCAGCTATCTGTTGAGTAGTGATGCTCACCCTTCTCTTCTTTTTGTGCAGCGGGGAGAAGACGAGCAGTTGTCAGACAACGCTGGCTGCAGAATGCAAGATGGCTGCATCTGTTGGTCAAGAATGGAATTTGTTGGTGGGACAGCTCACACTATGGGATTTTCAGGAGGCATTGGGCAGCACTGGGGGCCAAAGTAGCTCATAGAGAGCCTGACTGAGTAGCAGAAGGAAGAGTTCTGGAGCGAGTGCAGGGTGTCAGTGGAAGGAGAGCAGCTAAGCCTGATTGTTGCATGGAGCTCTACTTCTGCTGAGCAGAACAGGGAGCCATCAGCAGTGAATGTAAGTGTTCCTGTCTGGGTGGAGGAGGGCGAGGACAATCTTTTATGAAGTCACAATGAGAGGCTTGATGAATGATGTGGGGAGAGAGTCTAAGGGAAGAAATGGACTGAAGAGTGATATATCAAGTTTTTAATAAATCTTAAGAGAAGGGGCAGGGGTAAGGAGGAGGAGAGAGAGCCCAGTGGGAGTTGGGGGAGAAGAAGGGTCTAAAGAGAGCAGCAGCAAATCTGGTCCTTTGAGTGGAGCGAGGCAGTGATGGGAGGAAGAGAGACAGTACAGTGTGGCTGGGTGGGGCGTGATATGTACCTGTCAAGAAATACAGAGCACCACCAGACACAGACATTAGACAAATATTACAATTCATGTCCTACACAATTTTCACTTATTGTAGCTCAACTATTTCATTCTTATGTTGAACTGAGAGAATTGTGGCATCATGCTCAATCACATTGTTTCTCTCTGACCCAGTGTGACCATAGTAGTGATGGCAGTTTCTTTTGAGGCCTTAGCTTAGGCCAGTCAACAGAGCTAGCTTTAAGGACATGCAGGATTGAGGAAGAATCAGCTGATGCGGGGAGGGGGGCTCCCCCTTAACATATTAGGGAGCTATATTTAGAACTTTAAGGGAATGTTTGTTGTATAGTAATGATGGAAATTTCATTGTGTAGTTTAATGTTGGAAATTGCTCTGAGATGTTTGGTGGTGATTAAAAAATCAAAATAAAATTTTTGGCACATCCGAGCTAAGGTCAAAATAAATATTCTGGAAGAAATGAAAGACCTGTCTTTTTATTAAATAGTTGCAGATGTGAAAAGGGATTCAGTTATTTGCTGATTTATGCTGTTTTATTTCACTCTGGTTAATGGAGGGAGAGGGGGAGCATGTATCAAATATTTATGGGTTTTAGGTCAGACTTTTTATGTTGCTATATTTTAATGTTTTATAGTGTTATATACTGCTTTATATATTTTTGGAAAATGGGGAAGCAGAATGTGTGTTACATAATTTTATTCAGACTGTGGGCCGTATTATTAAATACCATCAGGAGCAAATCCATCTGGTCTATCTTTTTGAAGATGTGATCTCCAGAATTGTGCACACAACTCCAGATAAAGTCTCTTGAGACTTATATAGAGATACTATCATCTCTTTTGTTCTGCTAGCTATTTCTTTCCATACGTGTACGCAAGTATCTTTCTAGATTCTGTTTTTTATATTGTGCACAGAACAACTTTCTGTATAGCCCTTATGCAGTACTGCTTACAAAAAGATCCTTGTGGCTGGTGTACTGGTAATGTTCTTTCCTCAGAGAAAACTCCATGTAACTTTGTTGCCTCTTGTTGATTCCTAATCCAGTCAATCACTTTAGAGCCCATACCAAGGGTACTCGATTTATTTATAAGTCGCCTATGCAGAAATGTGTCTAAGGCTTGCTGAAATCCAAGTACCCTATATCTAGCACTCACTCTTGATTTAACTTTGGTCACGCACTTAAAGAAACTGGACCCTGTGGAAGATATTATGCAATAATGGCATTAGTGCATACTAATTAGTAAATGAACCTTTTACTGTGTTTGCCTCCATTACCTCCTTTGAAAGGATATTCCATGCATCTGGCATTCTTTCCATGTAGAAAATATTTTCTGAGGATGATTTTCAACTAGTTCGGAAGAAGAGGGATATCAGGCTGGCTTAAGAATGTCAGAGGCACTGCAGATAGGAAGGCCTTTTTGCAGGATGCAAATATTACCTACAGGCTCACCTCTTGGTCTTCACTCCTAGTCCCTGAGGGCTGCTAACAGGTAAGATTTTCAGGATGTCCCTAATGAATATGCATCAGAATGATTTTCATGTCCACTACTTATATTGTATGCAAATCTCTTCCATACATATTCATTAGGGATTTCCTGAAAGCTTGTCCTGTTGGTAGCCCTCAAAGACTGGGGGTGAAGGCCAAGGTGTTAGCCTATTAAAATAACTTTTTTTCTTTCTCACTTCCTGTTTTGTCTTTTCATTTTTCTAAGTTGGTTTGTAAACCATGATGCATACTTTCTAGCAATAAGGCTTCTAGTCTTCGAGGGAGCTTTTTTTATCCAAGGCCTTCAATGGTAGTTGGCGCCACATATCCATCATACCAAGGGTAGAGTAACTAAAGTTTCCATAAGAACATAAGATATGTCATACTGGGGCAAACCAAGGTCCATCAAGCTCAGCATCCTGATTCCAACAGTGGCCATTCTAGGTTACAAGTACCTGGCAGTTTCCCTAGAAGACACAGGTTCCACAATGCATGTATTGGGACAAGTAGTAGATTTCCCGGGTCCCCTTTAATAGTGGTTTATGGTCCTTTCCTCCAGGAACTTGTCCAAACCTTTTTTTTTAAACCAAGCAACACTAACAGCTTTTACTATATCCAGAGTTTGATTATGTGTTGAGTAAAAAAATATTTTCTCTTATTAGTCTTATATAGGTTACACTGTAGCTTCATTGCATGTCCACTAGTCTTTCTACATTTTGATGGCGTAAACAATTGATCTATGTTTACCCGTTCCACTCTATTCATTAATTTATAGACCTGTATCATATCTCCCCTTAGCCATCTCTTTTCCAGTTTGAAGAGCCCTAACCTTTTTAGCCTCTCCTCATAGGGGTATCCTTCCATCCCCTTTGCCATTTTGGTGGCTCTTATCTGTACCTTTTCTAATTCCACTATATTATTTTTAAATACGGTGACCAGAATTGCACACAATATTCAAAGTGCTGTCATACCATGGAACGATACAGAGGTATTATAATATCCTTTGTTTTATTCTCCATTTCTTTCCTTATGATTCCTAGCATTCTATTTGTTTCTTGGCTGCCACAGCACACTGGGCAGAGGGTTTCAATGTGTTATCCACGATGACGCCTAAATCTTTTTCCTGGGTGATGGTTCCTAATGTGGAACTTTGCATCGTGTAACCATAGTTTGGGTTGTTCTTTCCTATGTGCATAACTTTGCTCTTGTCCACATTAAATTTTATCTGCCATTTGAATGTCAAGTCTTCCAATTTATTAAGGTCCTCTTGCAATTTTTCATAATCCCCTTGAGTTTTAACAACTTTGTCATCTGCAAATTTCATTACTCACTCATTCCCATTTCCAGGTCATTAACGAATATGTTAAAAAGCAGAGGACCAGAGCACAGATCCCTGGGGTACACAACTATTCACCTTTCTCCATTGGGAAAATTGGCCATTTAGCCTTACACTTTGCTGTCTATCTTTTAACCAGTTCCTGAGCCACAATAATACACTGACTCCTATCCCCTGACTTTTTAATTTTGCAAAGAGTCTCTCATGAGGGACCTTGTCAAAGGCTTTCTGCAAATTCAGATATATTACATCGACCGACCCACCTTTGTCTACTTGTTTGTTTACACCTTCAAACAAATATAAGAAATTAGTAAGATAAGACTTTCCCTGGCTAAAGCCATGTTGACTGTTTCCCATTAAACCATGACTACATGTTCAGAAATTTTGTTCTTAATAATGGTTTCTAGCATTTTTCTCGCTACTGACGTCAAGCTCACCGGTCTGCAGTTTCCCGGAACACTCCTGGGACCCTTTTTAAAAATTGACATTACATTGGCCATTCTCCAGTCTTCAGACATTACTGATGATTTTAATGATAGTTCACAAATTAGTAACATCTGCAATCTCATATTTCAGTTCTTTCAACACACTTAGATGTGTATACCATCCGATCCAGGTGATTTGCCGCTCTTGATTTTATCACATAGTTGTAATATATGTTCCCAGTTTATCAATATTTCTTTCAATTCTTCTGCTGTATCAGCTTGAAATACCATTTCAGTCATGGGTAACTTCCCTATATCTTCAGTAAAAACCAAAGCAAAGAATTCATTGTCTCTCCGCTATGGCCTTGTCCCCTCTTAGTGCCCCTTTTACCCCTCTATCATTCAATGGTCCAACTGACTCTCACAGGTTTTTTGGAAAAAAAGGTTTTATTATGCATTTTTGCTTCCACAGCAAGTTTTTTTTCAAATTCTCTCTTTGCCTGCCTTATCCATGTCTTGCATCTAACTTGCCAATGCTTATGTTTCCAGTTTTCTTCATTTGGCTCCTTTTTCCATTTCCTGAAAAATGCTTTTTTGGCTACAACAGCCTATCTGACCTCGCCTATAAACCATGCTGGCAGTTTTTTAGACTTCCTTCCACTTTTCTTAAAGTATGGAATGCAGCTGGTCTGGGCTTCCAAGATAGTATTTTTAAACAACACCCATGCTTGATGTAAATATTTAACCTTTGCAGCTGCTCCTTTTAGTTTTTTCTTAACTATTTTCCTCATGTTATCATAGTCTCCCTTTTAAAAGTTAAAAGGTAGTGCTATGGATTTCCTTGCTGTCCTTTCTGCATTTATTAAGTCAAACGCGATCATGCTATGATCACTATTGCCAAGTAGCCCCAACACTCTTATCTCTTGCACCAGATATTGTGTTCCACTAAGGACTGGGTCCAAGATGGCTTCCCCTCTTGTCGACTTATGAACTAGCTGCTCCAAGAAGCAGTCATTTATTTCATCTAGAAACTTTATCTCCCTAGCATGTCCTGCCGTGATACTGACCCAGTCGATACCTGGGTAATTGAAATCACCCATTATTATTATTATTGTGCTGTAAATATAGTTAGCTTCTCTGATTTCTTTGAGCATTCCATCATCCATTTGTTCCATAGTACACCCCCACTGCCATCGCCTTCCCCTTTTTACATGGAATTTCAATTCTTAGAGATTATATAGTATATTTTGTTTCCTTCAAAATTGTAATCCTGCGTGACTCAATTCCCTCTCTAACATAGTGCATCCCCTTCACCAATTTTATCTACTCTATCATTGCAATATAATTTGTACCCAGGTATCACAATGTCCCACTGGTTGTCCTCCTTCCACCATGTCTCCAAGATACCAGTCATATCTAACTTCTCATTTAGTGCTTTTTATTCTAACTCTCCCATCTTATTTTTTAGATTTCTAGTATTTGCATACAAGCATTTTAGAGACTGCAGTTTATTCATATTAATCTGGTTACTAGTAGGCGGGGTAATTTGGAATTTTTAAGTTCTGTCTGCTCTGTACTTAAGGGCATTTGGGTTACTTTTGTCTTTATTGTAACCTCTTTGTCGATATGCCCTAACTTCAGTCTTTTGCTAATATCCTTCAAGGATACATCCCTCCGAACCATGCGCTCTTGGGCGACTGTCAGCTTTCCCCTTTTATCTAGTTTAAAAGTTTCTCTTTCTCCTTTTTAAAGGTTAATGCCAGCAGCCTGGTTCCATCCTGGTTAAGGTGGAGCCCATCCCTTCGGAAAAGCCCCTCCTTTCCCCAGAATGTTTCCCAGTTCCTAACAAATCCAAAACCCTCGTCCTTGTACCATCGTGTCATCCACTCATTGAGACTCTGGAGCTCTGCCTGCCTTTTGGGTCCTGCACGTGGAACGGGAAGCATTTCGGAGAATACTATCCTGGAAGTTCTGGATTTCAACTTCATACCTAAAAGCTTTAAATTTGGCCTCCAGACCCTCCCTCCCACACTTTCCTATGTCATTGGTACCAACATGTACCAAGACAGCAGACTCCTCCCCAGCACTATCTAAGACCTTGTCTAGGTGATGTGTGAGGTCCGCTATCTTCGCACCAGGCAGGCATGTTACCAGGCATTCCTCACGTCCACCAGCCACCCAGCTATCTACATGCCTAATGATTGAATCACCAACTATAATGGCTGTCCTAAGCCTTCCCTGGTGGTCACAAGGTCTTGGAGAAATCTCCTTGGTGTGAGAGGGTTTTACATCACCTGGAGGACAGGTTCTAGCTACAGGATCACTTCCTGCCATACCAGGGTGATGATCTCCTATCATGTGACCTCTCTTTTCCATGGCAACAGCGATGCTGCCAGACTGGAGATGGGACTTGAGTACTACATCCCTATAGGTCTTGTCTATGTACCTTTCTGTCTTCCTTATGTCCTCCAAGTCTGCTAATCTAGCTTCCAGAGATCAGACTCATTCCCTGAGAGCAAAGAGCGTCTTGCACCTAGTGCACATGTAAGACCCCTCACCAACTAGAAGAAAATTATACATGTGACACTCGATGCAAAAGACTACAAAGCCCCCATCTCGCTGCTGGACTTCTGTCTGCATCTTAGTTTTAAGGTTGTGTTTATGTATTTAAGTTGTTTACTTACATGGATTTGCTGGGGATAGTTATACTAATAAACCTATATCTAATACGTTTAATGGACTTTGTTCACCTCAAGATTAATTAATCTCAGGTCCTTAATGTATACCTGATAAAGATAAACAGTTGCACCTGAAAGTGAATATTGGCACCTCCTTCCCTAAGATGTTTAAGAGCCTACAAAGCTATGATTATCCCATGGGTGGGTGGGAGTTGAGAAGGAAGGGGAAGAAGACCTATCAAAAGATTCTCTAGGGCCATGTGCCCATGAGGGAAGGGTTAGGACAGCCATTATAGTTGGTGATTCAATCATTAGGCATGTAGATAGCTGGGTGGCTGGTAGACGTGAGGATCGCCTGGTAACATGCCTGCCTGGTGCGAAGGTAGCGGACCTCACGCACCACCTAGACAAGGTCTTAGATAGTGCTGGGGAGGAGTCTGCTGTCTTGGTACATGTTGGTACCAATGACATAGGAAAATGTGGTAGGGAGGTTCTGGAGGCTAAATTTAGGCTTTTAGGTAGGAAGTTGAAATCCAGAACTTCCAGGGTAGCGTTGTCCAAAATGCTTCCCATTCCACATGCAGGACCCAAAAGGCAGGCAGAGCTCCGGAGTCTCAATGCTTGGATGACACAATGGTGCAAAGATGAGGGTTTTGGATTTGTTAGGAACTGGGAAACATTCTGGGGAAAGGAGGGGCTCTTCTGAAGGGATGGACATCACCTTAACCAGGATGGAACCAGGCTGCTGGCATTAACCTTTAAAAAGGAGAGCAGCTTTTAAACTAGATAATAGGGGCGAACCAACAGTCGCCCAAGAGCGCATGGTTCGGAACAATGTATCCTTGAAGGATACTACCAAAAAAATGAAGTTAGGGCACATCATCAGAGAGGTTCCAATAAAGACAAAGGTAGCCCAAATGCCCTTGAGTACAGATCAGACAGAGCTTAAAGATTCCAAATTGCCCCTGCCTACCGATAACCAGATTAATATGAATAAAATACAGTCTCTAAAATGCTTGTATGTAAATGCTAGAAGTCTAAAAAATAAGATGGGAGAGTTAGAATATATAGCACTAAATGAGAAGTTGGATATGATTGGTATCTCAAAGACATGGTGGAAGGAGGACAACCAGTGGGACACTGTGATACCTGGGTGAAAACTATATCGTAATGATATAGCTGATCAAATTGGTGGAGGGGTTGCGCTCTTTGTCAGAGAGGGCATTGAGTCACAAAGGATTAAAGTTTTGCAGGAAACAAAATAAACTGTAGAATCTCTATGGATTGAAATTCCATGTAAAAAGGGGAAGGCAATGGCAGTGGGGTTGTACTATCGACCACTTTGCCAGAATGAAGAAATTGATGATGAAATGCTCAGAGAAATCAGGGAAGCTAACAAAGGTTACAGAACAGTAATAATAATGGGTGATTTCAATTACCCCGGTATTGACTAGGTCAGTGTCACGACAGGACATGCTAGGGAGATAAAGTTTCTAGATGAAAAAAATGACTGCTTCTTGGAGCAGCTGGTTCATGAACCGACCAGAGGGGAAGCTATTTTGGACTTAGTGAAATACCAGATCTGGTGCAAGAGATAAGGGTGTTGGGGCCACTTGGCAACAGTGATCATAGCATGATCATGTTTGATTTAATTAATGGAGGAGGGATGGTAAGGAAATCCACAGTACTACCTTTTAACTTTCAAGAGGGAGACTATGATAAAATGAGGAAAATAGTTAAGAAAAAACTAAAAGGAGCAGTTGCAAAGGTTAAAGACTTACATCAAGCTTGTGTGTTGTTTAAAAATAGTATCTTGGAAGCCTAGACCAGCTGTATTCCACGCTTTAAGAAAAGTGGAAGGAAGTCCAAAAAACTGCCAGCATGGTTTAAAGGTGAGGTCAGAGAGGCTGCTGTTGCCAAAAAAGCATCTTTCAGGAAATGGAAAAAAGAGCCATATGATGAAAACTGGAAACGGAACAAGCACTGGCAAGTTAAATGCAAGGCATTGATAAGGCAGGCAAAGAGAGAATTTGAGAAGAAACTTGCTGTGGAAGCAAAAACGCATAATAAAGATTTTTTCAAGTAAATTCGTAGCAAAAAAAACCTGAGAAAGTCAGTTGGACCATTAGATGATAGAGGGGTAAAAGGGGCAGTAAGAGGGGACAAGGCTATAGCAGAAAGACTGATTGAATTCTTTGCTTCGGTCTTTACTGAGGAAGATGTAGAGATGTTACCCATGACCGAAGTGGTATTTAAAGGTGATACTGCGGAAGAATTGAAAGAATTATTGATATGCTGGGAAGATGTATTACAACTATTTGATAAACTGAAGAGTAGCAAATCACCTGGACCAGATGGTATACATCCAAGGGTGTTGAAAGAACTGAAATATGAGATTTCAGACCTGCTGTTAGTAATCTGTGAACTATCATTAAAATCATCTGTAATACCTGCAGATTGGAGGATCGCCGATGTAACAGCAATTTTTAAAAAGGGTTCCGGGGTGATCCGGGAAACTACAGACCAGTGAGCCTGATGTCAGTACCGGAAAAATGGTAGAAACCATTATAAAGAACAAAATTACTCATGTAGATAGTCATGGCTTAGTGGGAGACAGCCAATATGGCTTTAGACAAGGAAAATCTTGTCTTACTAATCTGTTATGTTTTTTTGAAGGTGTGAATAAACAGGTAGACAAAGGTGAGTCAGTTGATATAGAGTATGTGGATTTTCAGAAAGCCTTTGACAAGGTCCCTAATCGGAGACTTTTGGCAAAACTAAAAAGTCATGGGACAGGAGGCAGTGTACTATTGTGGATCAGGAACTGGTTAAAAGATAGAAAGCAAAGAGTAGGGCTAAATGGCCAATTTTCCCAATGGAAAAAGGTGAATAGTGGAGTACCCCAGGGATCTGTGCTGGGTCCACTGCTTTTTGACATATTCATAAATGACCTGGAAAAGGGAATAACGAGTGAGGTTATCAAATTTGCAGATGACACAAAACTATTTAAAGTTGTTAAAACCCAAGAGGATTGTGGAAAATTGCAAGAGGATCTTGATAAATTGGAAGACTGGGCATTCAAATGGCAGATGAAATTTAATATGGACTAGTGCAAAGTTATGCACCTAGGAAAGAACAACCCAAACTATGGTTACACGATGCAAGGTTCCACATTGGGAACCAGTACCCAGGGTAAAGATTTAGGTGTCATAGTGGATAACATGTTAAAACTCTCCGCGCAGTGTGCAGCGTTGACAAACAGAGCAAATAGAATGCTAGGTATCATAAGGAAAGGAATGGAAAATAAAACAAAGGATATTATAATGCCTCTGTATCGTTCCATGGTGCGACCGCACCTTGAATATTGTGTGCAATTCTGGTCGCTGTATCTTAAAAAGGTTATAGCGTTATTAGAAAAGGTACAGAGAAGAGCCACCAAAATGATAAAGGGGATGGAAGGATACCCCTAAGAAGAGAGGCTAAAAAGGTTAGGGCTCTTCAACCTGGAAAAGAGATGGCTGAGGGGGGGATATGATAGAGGTCTATAAATTAATGAACAGAGTGGAACGGGTGAACGTAGATCGATTGTTTACCTCATCAGAATATAAAAAGACTAGGGGACATGCAATGAAGCTACATAACCTATTTAAGATTAATAAGAGAAAATATTTTTTCACTCAACGTGTAATCAAACTCTGGAATTTGTTACCAGAGGATGTAGTAAAAGCTGTTAGTGTAGCTGGGTTTAAAAAAGGTTTGGACAAGTTCCTGGAGGAAAGGTCCATAAACCATTATTAAAAAGGACCCAGGATATCACTGCTTGACCCAATACAAGCACTGTGTCTTTTGGGGAGATTGCTAGGTACTTATGACCTTGATTGGCCAATGTTGGAAACAGGATACTGGGTTTTCATGGACCTTGGTCTGACCCAGTATGGCATGTCTTATGTTCTTATGTCTCAGTTCTTCAAGGCAGTTTCACAGAGCTCTGGCTGACCTATTTATACTTGTGCTTCGAAGGGAAAGGCTTACCAGTTTCTTTGGTGATTCTCTGATTGAAATGAAAAACTCTCTAGAAACAAATTTCAGAGTCTGTTTACTCTTAATTAGCTTTCTATGCTAAGCTGTACTCTGCTTGACATAAATACAAAGAGTTTATTTCAGAAGATTAATCCTCTATTTCCTTGCAGAAGTCCCTTTTGGTAGTCCAGTCCCAGGTATGGATTTTCTCCCTCCAGCAGCAGCTGGAGACTGAGCATGTCACGTTTATGATGTCACAGTAGAAGAGCTCCTTCCCCTGACTCCAGAACCAGTAGTTTCCAGCATCTGGTGAAGGACAGTAATAGCAAAAAAAAACAACCTGCTAATAAAAAGAGAAAGTAACCTTGATTTGGCTGGATTTCTGATAGCTTGAGAGGTCAGTGCACAGTTAGGTGAGCAGGAGGCACAGACTGCTCCCATTGCACTGAGGCTATTGGGTTGACTACGTGCCATTCATGGGGCTAGATACCTAGTGGTCCATGTCCCTCCCCCAGTCCCTGAGCTGGAAAGTCCAGCACTCCTTTTGCTTAAGGCTGAATGGCTTTCCCTTTGCAGTACTTGCTCAATAATTTGGTCACTGTGCCTTGAAACAAAAAGGAAAAACCAGAGCGAAGAGAGCTTTAAGCCAGTGAAT
Organism: Ichthyophis bannanicus; assembly: GCA_033557465.1. Taxonomy (NCBI): domain Eukaryota; kingdom Metazoa; phylum Chordata; class Amphibia; order Gymnophiona; family Ichthyophiidae; genus Ichthyophis; species Ichthyophis bannanicus. The sequence goes on along the minus strand of CM066032.1, from coordinate 673,139,766 downwards.
GCCAGAGAAGTAGGCACAGATAGCGAGGTTTTTGGGATTCTATGGTGCTAATCGGCATATCAGTGTTGGTGCATGTACAGCTGTTTTTTTTTCTCCCCTCGGGCCATTGATTGGTAGTTTTCCTTCAGCGTGGCCTCATGCAACAGCAAAATATCCTTGTCTCACATGTGGCAGTTGTCGGTGCTCGTCAGATACCAGGCTCTCTAGGTCATGCATCTGTGAGGGAAAATCAGCAGAGGCAATTATCTCAGCTGGGGCATGGAGAATTTCTCCTCATCTGGCGCTTCTTGTGGTTTTGGTGGGTACCGTGGCCATTTTCCTTCCTTCCTCCATTTTGTCTTCAGACGCAGGAGGATCGCAAACAAAGCAGCCAAATCAAATCTCTGCATCAGTAGCATCAGATTTTAGTATTTCTGGCTCCCCAACGACCCCTTTTTCGATGGATTTTATGGTGTTGCTGCTCCAGTCTTACTGTTTTAAAGCAGAGCCTGGGCACCAGTTCATTTCATAGTGATTCAGTAAAAAGGGCATGTGATTAAGTGACTCCCTGCTGGAGGATAGTTTGCAGGGAGGGGACCCTCCACAAAAGAGAAAGCATATGGAGGAAGACCTATGTGTAGAGCAAGTGTCCCCTCAGTCAGGTGACTTGGAGGATCCTTTAGAGTGCCATTGGATTTCTGGGGGGAGGCGGTGGCTCCAGATTTGGAGGATGGCGAGATCCCTTCAGGGGAAGACCCTAATGTGGTGTGGATCTTTAGGCAAGGGGAGCTGGCATCTCACATTAGCCACTCTTGCAGCGCTTAACATTGCCCAGGTGTCACCTATGACAGAAGAACCCTTGGAAGACCCTCTCCTGCAGAGTTTTAAGTCCTCTCAGGCCTCCTTCCCAGTCCATTGGATCACTAAACAGATGATAGAGAAAGAGTGGGAAGTGCCTGAAGCAGGGTTGAGAGGTAATAGAGCTATGTCTCTTTTATATTCCAGCTTACAGGAGGAGAAAGATCTCCTTAAGATGCCAAAGGTGTACACTCTGGTCTTGGCAGTGATAAAAAAGGCTACGATCCCCATAGAAGGTGGGGCGACGTTGAAAGATATGCAAGACTCTAAGCTTGAGATCTCCTGAAGCAGGTGTTTGATACCAGTGCCTTAGCAGGCCTTGATTTGTGGAGCCTATGTGATGAGGGCATGCATACGTTGGTCCCAGGCTTTACCGAGTGTGGACCTAACGAGGTCATTTGCTCCTGGAGGTGGCAAAACTGGAGTCGGCTTCTGCTTATCTGGCAGATGTGTTTTATGATTTATTTCGGGCCTTGGCCAAGAGTATGGCTTCGGTCATTGCGGCCAGGAGTTTTCTCTGGTTGCAATTGTTCAACTGATGTTTCTTCCAAAACACATCTCAGTAAGCTCCCCTTCAAAGGCAAACTTTTGTTTGGAGATGTGTTGGATATATTGGTCAAGGATCCGGGAGACTCCAACGGGTCTCGGCTTCCAGAAGATTGACCTAAAGCGATGAAGCCAGGGTCTTCACTCAGAGACTGGTTAATAGAACCTTCTCTGTGACAGCTTGGAGAACCATACATATGAATGCTTAGGCTGTACTTCAAGCTTCCTTTCAAACAAAGGGCCCCAAGTCCTTTCATGTCATCTTTCTGGTAGTGCAACAGAAAGTAGGGTCTTGCCATCATATTCTCCCTAGTAAACTGGCCTTGGAGACATTTTGATACTTTTTAGGCACCCCTGAATATGGCTCATTGTCCCATAAGACTCTGATCCTGACATAATCCTTTTGGTGTTGCTTTGCTTTATGTGTAGAGGATTTGGCATCTTCATGCCAGTATTGGTGATGCTGTGTCCCTTTCATGGTGGATTGGAGTCTTCATGCCATTGTTAATGGCTTTTACACCTCTTTTATTGCCATGGGGTCTCCATCAGGGGCAGCCCAACAAACTCATTGCGGGACCTCATTTGTATAAGTATCTGCATAACCATGGTGCCTTGTACCAATGCTCCCATTCAGTCTATTCTCTCAAATGTATTAGTTACCAGATGCACCAGGTAGGCTCGATCCAGTCCTGGATTTATCCCATTGCATTCAGGAACATGTTCTGATTTCTCCATTGCACTCCATAAGAAATTGAAAACTACAAGTCCCTGCATGTAGTGGAGTAAACCCAGGACTGAATCGAGCCTGTTGGGGCGCATCTGGAGCCACTTGGCAACCCAAAGGACATTAAATTCTAAATTTAAAGATTAAAAAAAGAGGAGGTATTGAAAACATTTCTTTTTATTTAATATGGTATTGGAGCAGCAATTTTTATCATAGATCTAATGACAACATTTATCATCAAGTGAGCATGGAAGAAGAGTTGAAACCCCCCCCTAGTGTTTTGTAAATTAGGCCTAACATCTGGCAGCTCAGATCTAACAAAACACACCAGGGTTTCGATACAGTTTATTGAAAAGAAAAAAAGAGAAGGAGAGGATGATAGGGGAGAAACATTACTTTGGTAGAATCTGACCTGACTGGAATGGCTCAGTTGGCTCGTGTGAGGGGCCTCCCGGATTTGCAGCCTGCTCATCTGCGCTTCCCCCACAAACTGGTGCCAGGCTGCCTGATACAACACTCCTCACTCTTGTCCTGTCTCTAAATCAGTCTGCTTGGAAGAAGTATCATGTGTAGATGGAGCCTTGCAGGTATGCTAGGTGGGAGGAAGTAGAGGTCTTTCCACGCAGTCTGGGATGTATGGCACGTTGGCACGCCAATGGTGCCATCAGGCAGCAACAGTGCACATGGCAACAATTTTAATACAGCCACAGGTGAACGGAAATGGATGCGGCAGGGCCGGGGTCAGAGTGGGAGGCAATTGGGAAGTGGCAGGGTCAGAACTGGAGCCAAGCTGACCACGGTGGGACTGGGGCCAGAGCTAAGCAGGATGCAGCAAGGCGATATAGCAGCAGCAGCAGTAGTAGTATGTTTAGTATGTGTGGCATGAGGCAGGGTCCTGTGCCAACGACATGCTCTTGCATGTGTAGGGCCAGCCCTGGTCCTCATGCCACTCTTGATGTCTGATATTTTGGAGTGCTGTGACCACTATAGCATATGTCTGCCATCAAGTTTTTGTCAAGTTTGTTTAAAAATGCATAAGTATTATACGGTGCTTGGATCTTTACCCTTCATTAGAAACCTTGGTGGGCTGTGCAAGAGATTGGTTCTAGGACATGTTTTTCGGCTATGTATGTTCGCTCCATGTTTTTACCTAAACAAAAGCTGGAACAATTATTTGGAGTCTACATCTCTGACTTTCAATATCTTCAGTTTAAACACTGTTTTAGCGAGCAATTGAATATCAAAGCAGGAATGTGTTTACCAAAAAACTGGGAGAGTATACTTTTTACTAGTTCCTGTTCCCGAGCTATTATGGCTCGCCTTTACAAAGCCCTTTCGGTGGATTTATCTTCTTCCTCTTTGAAGCTTAACTACTGCAAGCAATGGGAGAGAGAGCTTCAAGATCGCTCGGAGGAGTTTTGGTTAGAAACCTTTTCTTACTCCCATAAATGTTCCATCTCGTTATCGCTTGTAAATACCCAGCTACGAATATTATTCCAGATGTCTCTCACTCCTGAAAACTTATATAGTTGGGGCAGAGCCGACGATCCTTTGTTGGCGTTTATGTGAAAAACGCAGAACATTTAAACATATGTGGTGGGAGTGCCGAAGGATACAGGCTTTCTGGGTTGCAGTACATTCACAAACTAGGGGTTGGTTTCCCATGCGAACTAGATTCCTGTGTTTTAGGGCATCTGATGTTGCTGTGTTGATAAATTGCTTACTGCTAGCGGCTCGTTCAGTGATCAGCCATTATTGGAAACGTTCTCATGCTCCTACCTTAAAAGAGTGGCTGATAAAAATGTGGGATGTTTATAAGATGGAAAAGCTAACGGCTGAGTTAAGGGGACACCCAGATAAAGTTGCACACCTTTGGGCACATTTTCTCCTTTCTAGTGGCAACTTCAGATATGCTTTTGAGTTTTTCTACTATATTTGAGTACCTGCGGGATAGATAATGTTAATTCCGTTACAGTGGGGCGAAGAAAGAATGTCTCTCCTTCCTCGGAGGAAATATGTATCTCAGATCCTTTGATGTAGGGGATTGGGACATAGTGCCCTTCTCTCTTACTCACATTTGCATCCTGGTCAAAAGCGGGAGGAGGGGAAGGGAGGGAGGTGGAGGGGTTGGGTGGGTTAGGTAAGATAAAGATTGAGATTTCTAATTCAGCATGAACTTCCACAACCTATGCGGCATTCTGGATATGAAATAACACTGATGAGTTAGATATCCAGAGTGGTTTAGATTAAAAGTGCCTTATAATGTATTTGAGTATTTCATATTAACAATAATCAAGAAAATATTTCTTGTCTCTCACATTTGAAGAAGACATAAGCTAATGCTATTATTATTATGTTATGACATTTATATTATGTCTGTCTCATGCAGTTACTACTGTGTTTTGGTTCTATCACCATCTTTTCTTACATAGCAGGGGTTATTTACTTAATTAACTTTGGACCTCATAGCCATGTTTTAGTTGTACTGTATGGCATTGTATTGTAGTGCTCTTATTCTTAAATCTCAATAAAATTGTTTAACACAAAAAAAATGCGTAAGTATAAATTGTTTTCATTCAAAATGGCTTATAAGCCAAATAAAACAATTTATAATTTAAGAAAAATAAAAACAGATGCTAAGTACAGACAGAATTATAATGCTATTATCTAATTACAGAACTATTATAATATCTCAAATTATTCTTTTTGGGGAAACAAAATATGTATATTTTTTCTGAAAGTTATGGTGATAACTTTGGAGTTAGGTCCATGTGCGGTCTCTGCAGAGGTCACTACTGATATTCACCAACCCCTATTGAGTCTGATCAGTATGGGGTTAAGTTGATGGCCTTCTCCTCTTTACCTCCTGAAGTGTATGGATTTAGAATCCCCCAGCTGGGTCGTAATCACAAATGATGCCAGTCTTTTGGACTGGAGAGCCCATTGTTGAGATTAAGCTGTGTAAGACTGTTGGGGGATGCCTCATGGTCAGCCAGAAGATTGCAGTCCACTGTATGTTTTTCCCCAGTGACACATCAAGCACCCGTTTTTTGGCAATTTTAGGACCACCCTCAGGGATCCCGGAGCTCTGTGCTGAGTCTAATGCTTCTTCTGGTTTTCCCATGGGTTTTGCTGCCCACAGGACAGGTTGCCATCTTGGATAGTCGCATGATCTCTGCAGACAAGGAAGATGGTGAGGATGGCCCCCCTAGCCAGTAGTCCCCCCTCAGGCCCTCCAGGGCTTTTTTTTTTTTTGCTGGATTTGAACAGCAGCTACTGTGATAGTTCATGGGTTGTTTTCAGTCCTTGCTAGCTGCTTGGCATCCTCCTCTGTGGGGTACAGGGCTCAGGCTTCCCTTATGGGGGAACCCAGGACCCTCAAGTGCCTCTGTTCCTGATGGCAGGTAGATCAAGCATCGCTCATTTTTACCTTTTTGTTTATCCATGCCTTTGGTAGCCTGGGCTTATCCCCTATGGGGGGAATGTTTTGGGGCACAGATGAGGACAACTTCTTTTGAAAGGATGAATCTGAGAAGGAAAGTGAGGTTTCCCCTGATGGAAGGCAGGGATTCCTAATGTGTTCTGCCTTTTTCACAGGGGGGATTTGTCTATTCTGATTCATAAAATTATAGCGGCTCTGTGTATTGATGAACTGGCTCCCATGAAAACTTTGCAAACAGATCGTGTTTTGGAGGATATCTGGCATCCTTCCAGCTTCTGTGCCAGCTCATGGTCTCCCACTGAAAGATTCCTGAGTTGGATCTTAAGGTCCTAAAGTCCTCTGTTGGCTGTACCCTCTGCCCCAGAATGAATTGGATCAGCTCTTTAGGCTCCATCAGGTGGATGCTCACGTCATGGCAGTGACAAAGCGGGTGATCATCCTGGTGGCTGTGCTCAAGGAGTCTCATGCTAGGAAGCTAGAGGTCCTCCTTTAGAATGCCTTTATGACTTCCACCCTAGGGCCACCAAGAACACTGTGGGCAAGTTTGGTAGCCCGAGCCCATTTACACTGGGTCCAGCAGCTGCTGAACAACCCAGAGATTGCAAGATTAGAGTCTGGGATTGCATATATGGCTGAAGCTCTCTAGGACTTGATCAGGATCTCCTCCAAGTCTATAGCGACTGTGATAGTGGCTTTGGCTCTGCAATGGTTGGCTGCTGATCCCTCCATATCACATATGAACAGATTCCCCTTTAAGGGCTGATTGGTCTTTGGGGAAGACCTGGAGAAGTTGGTGAAGGACCTTAATGAGGTTGGTCCCCAAAGGTTCCTGGAAGATGGGCCCAGAGTACTAAGAGTGCCTCTCACCAGGCTTCATGGAACATGAAGTTCTCCAGGACCAAGCAGGAAGTCAGTCCTCACATATGGGTGTCATCGGCGCCGATGAAGCCCCAGCGGAGCAATTCCCCAGCTTTCTATGAAAGCCTTTGGGAATGCAGGCACGCATGCGCAGTTCCCTTCCCGCCTAAAGGTGCCATCTTACCTCAGTCTCTTTTTTTCCATGAAGCCCACCGGACGTGTGTCCTGTTCTCCCGGTTAACATTAGATTGTTTTCGGCGATTTTCGCTATTTTTTCTTCCAGTTTGACACCGGTTCCCCTCCCGCCGGGTTCGGTACACCGGTATCGAGCCCGATTCTTCTTTATCGGCTTTTGCCCTTCGTGGCTGGCGTTCGTGCCCTTTTTTTCAATTTTTTCCCTGGTTCCCCGATGGCTTCCAGCGGCTTTAAAAAGTGTGATCGGTGTAAGAAACTGATGTCTCTCACCGACACACATGACTGCTGCCTTCGGTGCCTCGGCCCCGACCACAACCCTAAGTCGTGCGGGCCATGTGGAAAGATGTCTTCCAAGACACTCCGAAGTCGCCAGCAGCAAAAAGAAAGGCTTTTCTCGGACTCAGCCTCCGGCCGGGCCCGGACCTCGTCTGAGGCCTCGACATCTCAGGATTCCGATCCTGAGCGCCGTCGAAGCTCCTCGGACAGGGTTCCCCCGACCGGGAACGCAAGAGGAAGAAGCGGCTCGTGAGGGCGTCGTTGGAGGAGGTCCCTGGCTCCTCGAGGGCCAGGTCTAAGACCCCCGACCATCGCCCAGGGCCCGTGGAACACGAGAAGCCTGCAAAGGTTCCTCGCGTGGAGCCGGAGTCTGCTGGACACGTAAGCCCCGTAGTCCTCGAGGACTCTCCTCCCAGGGAGCCGACGTCGGGCCCGGCGCCGCCAGGGCCCGAGTCGGTGGCTGCTGCGTCTCCCGAGCTGAGTCTCAGGATGACAGCCTTGGAGAGCAGATTGTCTGTCTTCATGGAGCAGCAGCGGGCACTGATGGCCAGCCTGTCTGGCGCATCTGCCCCGACCACTGGGACATTGACTTGGAAGTCGACCCCGGAGACCGAGCCGATACTAGAGTCCATCGTGGCTCGGAGTCGACCTCGGTCGCGGTCTCCCTCGACCTCCCGTTCGGGACCAAGGGCGTCGACGCCAGTGCCTCTGGCGTCGGGGCGGGTGCTCCAGGGCCCCGCGGGATTGGACCCTGACTCCTCCTCGGATGAGTCAGCTTGGGAGACGGAGGACGAGGAGTCTCCTGATACCTTCAAGACTCGTTGCATCCCTTCGGACTCACCGCAATCTGAGCCCCGGAGTAGGTCCCCCCCGGAGGATACTCGGTTCTCGGAGTTCGTCTGGGATATGGCCGCTGCCTTGGCTATTCCGGCGGACCCCGAGGAGGAGCCTCGAGCTAAAGAGCTCGAGGCCCTACAGTATGACTCTCCTCCGAAGGAGGCCTTTACTGTTCCGGTTCTTCCGATGCTGGAACGGCTCCTCTTCCGTATGTGGGAGGCACCGGCCTCGGCGCCGGTTCTCAGCAAGCGAGTCGATTCGATCTATCGACTCCGGAAGAGCCCTGGTTTTCAAAAGGCACAGCTACCACACCATTCTATGGTTGTGGAATCGGCCATGCATTGTCTGAAGAGCCAGAAGATGCACTCCGCGGTGCCCCCTGGCAGGGAGGCCCGGAACCTCGATGGCGTCGGTAGAAAGTGCTTCCAGGGCTCGATGCTTGCTTGCCGTGTCCAGTCCTACCAGCTGTACATGGGCATGTACTTGCGGGATCTGGCCAAGGAATTGGCCGGGTTCTCTGCTGGTCTCTCCGGGGAAGTCTTGCAGAGATTTAAGTCCTTGTCCTCGGGGATTCGGGACTGCTCGAAGTTCATGTCCCGCGCCGCCTACGATGTCTTCGAGGCTTCGGCCCGAGTTGCGGCAGCCGGCATCGCGGCTCGACTCCAGGCATGGCTGCAGTCATCGGACCTCGAGCCATGGGTTCAAGACAAGTTGGTCGATGTCCCTTGCCGAGGTGAAAACCTTTTTGGCAAGCCCATGACCGAGAAGGCCGCTCAGCTCGAAACTGAGCACCTCACACGGACAAGGCTGTCTAGGAAGACCTGTGCCCCTTCTCATAAAAAGAAGGGCTCGGGTAAAAAGCCCTTTTACCCGAGGAAGGGCACCTCCTACAAACAGTACCCGCAATATCAGGCTGCCCAAGCTGCCCCCCAGGGTCAGCAAGCCAAGGGCCAGGGTAATGGGCCCCGTAGGCAGAGGACCCCCAAGCCTCAGGCCCCTGCTACCACTCCGCAGGGTGGGGGTTTTTGATGGACCTCAGGAACCTCAACAAGTTCCTAGTGAAAGAGAAGTTCAAGATGCTTACTCTTGGAACACTTCTGCCCTACCTCCAGCAGGGAGATTGGCTATGCTCCTTAGATCTAAAGGATGCGTACACTCACATCCTCATTCATCCAGACCACAGAAAGTACCTTAGGTTCATTGTGGGAGGAAACCATTATCAGTACAGGGTGCTGCCTTTCGGCCTCACCTCCGCCCCCAGAGTCTTTACAAAGTGCCTAGCAGTGGTGGCGGCCTACCTGAGAAATCAGGGAATCTTTGTCTTCCCCTATCTGGACGACTGGCTCATCAGGGGTCAGACGTGCCAGTAGGCCAAACAAGCCACCCTCAGGACTATTGCTCTTCTACAAAGCCTGGGGTTTGTCATAAACTTCGCAAAGTCCACTTTGCTCCCCTCCCAAAACTTGGAGTTCATAGGGGCAAGGCTCGTCTCTCTGCTGGCAAAGGCTTTCTTGCCAGTAGACAGGGCCCAAAGGTTGATGGCCTTGGCAAATCAGTTTCTCAGCAGGTCCCTGGTCTCCGCCAGGCTCTGCCTGAGGCTTCTAGGCCACATGGCTTCGACAGTACATGTGACCCCCAATGCCAGGCTCCATATGAGGCCTGCACAGTGGTGCCTTCGGGCTTAGTGGTCACAGGCCACAGGCAGCCTCAGAGACAGGATAAGGGTGTCCAGACCATTTCTGCACTCCCTCTCCTGGTGGCTTCACCCACCCAATCTTCTGAGGGGGTGCCTTTTCAGATTCCAGGGTACACAGTAGTGGTGACCACAGATGCCTCCCTGCAAGGCTGGGGGGCTCATTGTCTGGGCAAGTGCACCCAGGGCCTCTGGTCTCCCTGGGAAGCTGCACAGCAGATCAATCTCCTCGAACTCAGAGCTATTCGATTAGCACTCAAAGCTTTCACTCCTACCCTGGCTTACCAGTCTGTCCTGATTCAGACAGACAACCAAGTTGCCATGTTTTATGTGAACAAACAGGGCGGAACTGGGTCCAGGATCCTTTGTCGGGAGGCTCAGGACCTTTGTTCCTTTGCCCTCAAGCACAACATGCTCCTCAGAGCTGTGTACCTTCCAGGCCAGGACAACTACCTGGCAGACAGATTAAGCAGAATACTGCAGCCCCACGAGTGGCAGCTGCATCCTTCAGTAGTTCAGAAGATCTTCCTGACATGGGGTCTTCCTTTGATAGATCTCTTTGCCAGCCCCATGAACAAGCAACTGCCAAAGTTCTGCTCCAGGCAACCGCATCCTCTGCGGATAGCAGCGGATGCTTTTCTGATATCCTGGTTTCAGAGCCTCCTGTATGCGTTTCCTCCCATGCCATTAGTGGCCCGAACTCTATTCAAGATTCTTCAGGACAAGGCCTCGGTCCTGCTGGTGGCCGAGACAGCCTTGGTTTCCTCTTTTACTTCAACTGGCGGTGGAACCTCCACTACCTCTGGGGTTGCAACCCGACCTTCTCTCACAGGAACAGGGTTCCCTTCTGCACCCCAATCTCAAAGCTCTCAATTTGATGGCCTGGAGGCTGCAAGGGTAGTCTTGGCTCCCTGGGGCCTACCTCAGGAAGTTGAGGAGGTTGTCCTAGCCTCTAGGAAACAGTCCACTAGGAAAACCTATGCTCTCAAATGGAAAAGGTTTTCAGTGTGGTGTCAGCTACGTACAGTTGATCCTTTCTCCTGTACTGTGCCAGTAGTCCTTCAGTACTTACTGCACTTGTGAAAAATCAAAGCTTAAATCCAATTCTGTTCGGGTCTACCTCTCAGCTCTGGCAGCTCACCACTCTCTGGTGGAGGGACATTCTCTATCTGGTCACCCCTTGGTGTCCCGCTTTCTTAGGGGGTTGCTTTTGCTCAAGCCTCCCATCCGTCCTCCTGCCCCTGAGTGGGAGCTCAATGTGGTTTTGCAGCAACTGACTTGCCCACCTTTTGAGCCGATGGCTACTTGTCCACTCCGCTTCCTTTCCTGGAAGACACTCTTCCTGATAGCCCTTACCTCGGCTAGGCGAGTAAGTGAGCTTCAGGCTCTAGTCTGTGATAGGCCTTACATTAGGATTTACAGGAACAGGGTAGTCCTTAGGACTCATCCCAAGTTCCTCCCTAAGGTTGTCTCCTCTTTCCACCTCAACCAGTAGGTGGTTCTTCCAACATTCTTCCCTAGGCCTCATGCAAGCCAGGCTGAAGCAGTCCTGCATACCCTGGACTGTAGGAGGGCCTTATCCTTCTACCTTGACCGTACGCAGGGGCATAGAAGGGCTACTCAGCTCTTTGTCTCCTTTGACCCCAATAAGTTGGGGTTGGCTGTGTCCAAGCGTACCTTGTCCATCTGGGTGGCTGACTGTATCACCTGGGCTTATAAGGCGGCTGACCTTCCTTTGCAGGGTCGGGTTACGGCCCATCGTGTCAGGGCGATGGCTGCCTCAGTGGCTCATCTCCGCTCTGTGCCCTTGGTAGACATCTGCAGGGCTGCAACTTGGTCTTCAAGCCAGACGTTTGCGGCCCATTACTGCCTGGAGAGGGAGTCCCATAGGGACAGTGCTTTTGGCCAGGCAGTACTCCGGAATCTCTTTGAGGTTTAGGCAACTCCTGCCCTCCTGCCCTCTGTTGGGCTACCAGTGGAGGTTGTGTCCTTGAAATGCCTTTCTTTGCTGCTGAGACTAGAGGGAGTACTCTTGTTCAGCCTGGGTTCCTCGGTAGCCCAGAGCTGGGGAGTCACCCATATGTGAGGACTGACTTCCTGCTTGGTCCTGGAGAAAGAGTAGTTACTCACCTGTAACAGGTGTTCTCCAGGAGCAGCAGGAATCAGTCCTCACAACCCTCCCTCCTCCCCTTGGAGTTGCAGTTGTACATAGTTTATTTTTCATTTTTGTGTGCTGTTCTTAGCTATGTCATTTGACTGAGGTAAGATGGCACCTTTAGGCGGGAAAGGAACCGCGCATGCGTGCCTGCATTCCCAAAGGCTTTCATAGAAAGCTGGGGAAATGCTCCGCTGGGGCTTCATCGGTGACGATGACACCCATATGTGAGGACTGATTCCTGCTGCTCCTGGAGAACACCTGTTACAGGTGAGTCACTACTCTATGTCCTTGGACAGCTAAGAGTCTAGGTCAGACCTGTTCTTCCTATAGGTTTAAGTCCAAGAAGGATTCATCCTTTCAGAGATCGCAGCGCTCTCGAGACTCAGCTAAGGTGCCTTCTGGTAAATCCCTGCAGTGAGATCCAGCAGGTCCCTTCTGAGGTCCAGCCAGTTAAGGGGTGGCTCAGGCTGTTTCTCTTGGAATGGACCCATATTACATCAAACGAATGGGTCATTTAGATCCTTTGTCAGGGTTATACATTGGAGTTTGCAGGGCCTCCATGGGACATTTTTGTGGAGTGATGATGGGTGATCGGGGGTCTGGGCCTCCTTGGGTCATCTAAGGTGAAGTGACCCTTGTTCTCAACGGAAGCTACCACAGAGTCTTGTGCACATGTTTATGCTGCATTCAGCCTTCTTTTGTGAAAGTTTTCCACGTAGCTCTTTTTTTTGCTACATTCGAGAGCAAAGGTTTTGCATTAACCTTAGGGTAGAAAAGAGAGTATTGAGCTATAATGCACAGCTCTAACACAACGTTTCTGCATTGACCTGTCTGTATTGTGCAATACTTTGCAAGTGCATATAGTGTGTAGCCTGGCCATGCCTTTCATCACTTAAGTCTTTTGCTGCGAAGGCATACCTTAGGTTGTTGAACTGGCCCCTTTGGTAGTGTCTTTGAAATATGTAATTTGATCAGATTGATTTTATGCTGTATATGTGGGACTGAATTAATAATACCATATTGGCTGTCTTTTAAATCTTTTATGGTATTTTATAGTGCCAGTTCTCTGACTGCAGCAATCCTAGATCATGCTGCAGATATTAAGAAAAATTTACTATCGGCTTCAGTGAAGAAACTGACGAATATCTGCAAATTCATGAAAATTAAAATGTATTGCCAGCAATTTTAAAGTGCCATAAAAAGCAGATTGCAAAAAGAAAGTTTTATTAAAAAAACAAAAGCCTAGTTAGCTACCATAAAATTAGTGTCCCTAGGAATAGCTTTGCCTGTACAGATGATACCTACAAGTTTTGCACTTGAGGTATCATCAGCTTGCATGTAACAAACTTGTGGCATTTCCTCCTTGCAGTTGGTGATAATTGCTTTTGTTTTATATTTCTTAGGACCTTAGTTTGCCCAATGGCACTCCCGTGGACACATCTAGCCCTGCCTCTTCTTCATCACTCCTCAACAGACTCCAATTAGATGATGACTTGGATGGCGAGACAAGAGATCTCTTTGTCATAGTTGATGATCCCAAAAAACATGTCTGTACTATGGAGACCTATATCACATACAGAATCACAACTAAGGTAAAGACCAGCAATTTGTTTTTTTGTTGTTTTATTTACAACAGTTTTATTTGATTTACAAAGAAAAATGATAAGAAAATACCAGCAAAGTTTACAAACATACATCCACCAAAAGAAAAAAGCATTAAACTTTAAGCTTCTTTTAGCCCAGATCATGGGAAGATTGAACAACCATAAGGAAGACCTGGAAACAATATACTTATAACACTAGGGATTCCTCCTTAAATATTATAAAAAGGAAAACCACAGACCAAAGAAAAGAAAAAAGGGGGGTAGTCATAGTCAGCAAACCCACATTACTTATCCAAAAGAAAGGTGTCTAATTGTAGTGGTTCAACAAAAACATACCTATTCCCCTGATATGTTGTTAAACATTTACAGGGAAAGCGTAGAAAAAAGGTACCTCCAGTAGCCAAACTTTAGGCTTGAGCTGGAGGAAATACTTCCTCCTCGCTTGAGTCAACCTAGACACATTGGAAAAAAGATAAAGCCATTGTCCACAAAAAAAATACTCTTTCTTTTGAAAGTAAGCTTTCAAAATACTTATTTTGTCCAGTTCCATCGAAAGAGAAACCACCAAGGTTGCACGTGCAGAAATCAAATCAGCAAATGACTCTAAAAGATTAGTTAAATCCAACTCGGTATTGACCTCTGCGTGTGCACCCTCATGGTCCTCAGATGACAAAAATTTGAGGACACATAATATGTTATCTACTTTAAAATATTTACACAAAAGAAATAAAGGAGCAGGCAGCAGAGTCTTTGGAAAGTTGAGAAATCAAAGGTTTTTTGAGTGAAAAGAATTTTCCAGATTCAAACTGTCTGTGTAATATTAAACTCTCTTTAATATACGTAGAGTTGCTGGCCTGCAAGGAATTAACCTGCGTTTCAAACTTATCCACACGAGAAGACATGGTGGATAGACACTGATTCATTGTAATACCTGCGGTACTTTCATTCCAAGAAGAATCATTTGGAGCCTAAGAGCATGTCCTATGTGCCGAACGTCATCTGCCATGCATAACGAATTGACTGTACTAAGAGAAGACCTAGCTGCCATGCATAAAGAATTGTCTCTACTGAGGGAAGAACTGGCTGCAATGAAGCGTACCTCTTCTAGGATACAGACTGAACAAAGTCCACCACTGCTCCCACAAAGAGTCAAACACACCAGGAACAAATGGATCACAGTGGGTTCGGGTAGATTGTGATCTCTAGGAACAAGCAGGAATAAGTCATCACATATGGGTACGTCGGTACCGACGGAGCCTGCGCGGGAAAGCTCCCCAGCTTTTCAAATGAAAAGCTTTTGGGGCCTTCCACTGCACATGCGCGCTGCCTTCCCGCCTTCCTGACCAGCTCTCCTCAGTTCTTCTATTTCCGCGGAGCCAGCAGGTCGTGTTCCTGTCACCGCTGAAGAATTTGTTACTTTTGTTTGTTTCTTTAGACCGCGTACCTGCCTTCCCCATACCGAAACCGGTATCGCCGGTCTTTCTTTCTTTCTATATTAAAAAAAAAAAAAAAAGACTTTTTTATTTTTCTTCAGCACAGCTTGGTACCCGGTGTTAGGCCTTAAGGCCTACACAATTTCTCCTCATGGAGAAGCCAGTCCCTGGTTTCAAAAAATGTACCAAATGCTGTGCTGTCATTTCTGTCACAGACACCCATGAATGGTGTCTCAAATGTTTGGGACCTGAGCACTCCATACCGGACTGCCCATCCTGCACCCAGATGTCTAAACGCGGTTTGCAGAACCGGGCTAACAAGCTCCATGTGCTGTTTCCTTCAGAAGCATCACAGTCATCCAGGTCTTCCTCTCCGGATGGATCTCAGGTAACCAAAACTTCTGTGGGCAAATCCTCTAAAAGCAAATCTCTTTCTAAAGATCGAGAGGCTCTCAGTTCTGAGTTCGAGGATTCTGCCCAGGCCAAAAAACCCCGGCGGGAGGTTCCGGCCTCCAAAGCAATCATGGGGTCACAGGTTGACATCGATGGCACGGCCTCGACAGATCACCTGTTGGACTGCTCTGGGGTACCGGCCCATACCGGTACCGACATCCAGGCAGTAGTGGCGTCTATGGGCAGTACTGTCCAGACCATGCAGCAGGCCGTACTGGCCTTCATTAAGGCTGCGACGCCCTCGGTACCGATTTCATCGGTACCGACCCCGGTTCCGGTATCTACACCGGAACCGAGACCATCGACTTCTAAACGTCGATCGGTTTCGCATGCCGGATTCCGGCTTTCGCCCGGTACCGATCCCATGCCCGATACGCCCGATGTCGATACCGATCGGTATGCGTATCGTACATTGGAAGCACAGAAAGAGTACTCAGATTCTTCTGATGAATTCAATTCCTCTGATGA
Source organism: Ichthyophis bannanicus (assembly GCA_033557465.1). Classification (NCBI taxonomy): domain Eukaryota; kingdom Metazoa; phylum Chordata; class Amphibia; order Gymnophiona; family Ichthyophiidae; genus Ichthyophis; species Ichthyophis bannanicus. The sequence goes on along the minus strand of CM066032.1, from coordinate 673,124,242 downwards.
CTCTGCTGAGCTTACTCTTCCTGAGGAGCCCTCTTCTCCCAAGAGGAGGATGTCTCCTCCAGAGGATTTATCCTTTCAGGATTTCATTGTTGATGTAGCTAAAGCACTTTCTATTACTACATCTTCTGAAAGAGAACCCAGATCAAAAAAATTGGACATTTTAGGATACTCAAAAGCTCCTAAAGAGGCAGTCACTCTGCCTGTCCATGAAATCCTTCAAGAACACTTGATGGATTTGTGGGAGACTTCTTTAACACTGTCTCCCCATTCCCGCAGGTTGGACACCATGTATCGGGTCCCTCCTTCGCCTGGGTTCCAGAAAACTCAGCTGCCTCACCACTCCATTGTGGTGAAGTCTGCCATGAAGAAAATAGAGTCCTAAGAGGCATTCTTCTACCCCTCCAGGGCGAGAATGTAAGAACCTAGACTCTTTTGGAAGAAAGATGTTCCAGGCTAGTATGCTTATAGCCAGGATCAACTCTTATAGCCTTTATATGGGCATGTATCTTGGGCAACTTGCCCTAAAAATACAGAATTTTGCCCCCTTTATCCCTGATGATCAAAGGGCGGACTTCTTTTCTATGGTGACACAACTTTCCGAGGTCTCCAAGTTCTCCAACAGGGCAGCCTTTGATTCCTTTGAAGTTGCAGGCAGAGCTTCGGGAATTGCTATTACAGCCCGACGTCTCACTTGGCTCCAGGCTTCTAACCTAGAACCCTGGGTTGTAGAAGGCCTCAGGAATCTGCCCTGTACCGGTGAGAACTTATTTGGGGAAGACTGGCAGATTAAAGCTGCTCAAATGGATGCAGAAAATGCCACTCTAGATAGACTTTCCAAGTCTACTTCTACCCCTACCAAAAAGAAGCCTTTTAAAAGGCCTTACTATAAAAAGACCAGATTTCCCACAAATACTGGCCAGCAATCTGCTCAGCCTCGCCTTGCGGCTAAGCGTCAACAATCTAAGCAGGTAAAGTCAAAGCCTGCAGTGTCTGCTACATCCCAGCAGGCTCAACCCCCTCAGGGGTTTTGACTTCCCTCTAGAGAACTTGCCGTTTCTGGCTCTAGCACAGCCAGAGCCCCTCACCATTCCTGGAAGGCTAGCTCACTTTGCTCCCAGATGGGAGCAAATAACATCAGAGCAATGGACCCTCTCTATTATCCGAGAAGGCTACAAACTTCATTTCTCCAGCCTTCCTCCCCATACCATGGTGAGGCAATTCAGTTCTCCCCCATCTCTTCTGACCCTGTTGGGTCAGGAAGTCTCTTCTCTTCTTGCCCAAGGGGCAATAGAGGAGGTTCCTCCTCCACAACAGGGGTTAGGTTTCTACTCCCCTTACTTTCTCATAACAAAGAAGACAGGGGGCTTCAGACCTATCCTAGATCTGAGAGAATTGAACAGGTTTCTATTCAAGGAGAAATTCAAAATGCTCTCTCTGGGCCTTCTCCTTTCATACCTTCAGAGTCAAGATTGGCTTTGTTCTCTAGATCTCAAGGATGCGTACACTCATATACTCATCCATCCATCCCACAGAAAGTATCTAAGATTTCTGTTCCAGGGAAAACATTTCCAGTACAGAGTACTACCCTTCGGTCTGGCCTCTGCTCCAAGAGTATTCACAAAATGCATGGCAGTCGTTGCCGCATTTCTCAGAGGCATAGGAATCTTTGTCTTCCCATATCTGGACGACTGGCTCATCCGAGCTCCATCTCAATCAGAAGCCCAGATTTCTCTGGACCGCACAAGGCGTATTCTTCAATATCTGGGACTTGTGGTAAACATTCCCAAGTCCCAACTCATCCCTACTCAGTCCCTGGAATTCATAGGGGCCCAATTGGACTCCACCACTGCAAGGGCCTACCTCCCTCTGGTCCGAGGCCAAAGGCTAATAAGCTTGGCCTCCCAGGCTCAGTCCAGAAGTCACTTGTCAGCCAAAGAAATGCTGCAACTTCTCGGCCACATGGCCTCCACGGTTCATGTGGTACCCTATGCTCGTCTCCATATGAGAGCAGCTCAATGGACATTGGCCACCCAGTGGTCTCAAGCATCGGGACTGCTGTCAGACCAGGTACTCACCTCAAAACGTCTGTTTTGGTCTCTCCAGTGGTGGACATCCTCCAAAAATCTGTTGTTGGGGACCCCCTTCCAACCTTCGTTGCCCCAAGCAACCCTCACAACAGATGCCTCCCAAACAGGGTGGGGAGCTCATCTTCAACATCTCTCCACTCAGGGAATCTGGTCTCCCCAAGAGACCACCCTTCATATCAATCTTCTGGAACTGCGAGCAATCTTCCTTGCCCTCACAGTCTTCCATACCCTCCTTGCCAACCTGACTGTCCTAGTTCAGACAGACAATCAGGTGGCCATGTTTTATATCAACAAACAAGGAGGGACGGGCTCTCTGTCGCTTTGCAACGAAGCTCTCAGATTATGGGCCTTCGCCAGAGAGCACCAAATTCATCTTCTGGCAGTATATCTTCCAGGAGTTCAAAACTCTCGGGCAGACAGACTCAGTCGAGTTCTGCTCCCACACGAATGGTCCCTACATATGGACCAGATACGCAGAATCTTTCAGGAATGGGGGACCCCGGACATAGACCTCTTTGCAAGTCCGTGGAATGCCAAACTTCCCCAGTTCTGTTCCAGGACTCCGTGTCAGGGAGCTCAGGCCAACGATGCCTTTCTCCTGCATTGGGGTCAGGAATTCCTGTACGCTTTTCCACCCATTCCTTTGATTCCCAAGACTCTGTTCAAACTTCAGAGGGATCACGGATCCATGATCCTCATTGCTCCACGCTGGCCACGCCAAGTGTGGTTCCCTCTCCTTCTACAGCTCTCCCAGGGCTCCTCCCTGGACCTGGGAGCTGCACCAGACCTTCTGTCTCAGGAGCAGGGGACTTTGTGGCTTCCAAACCCCAAGTCCCTACATCTCCGAGCTTGGTTACTGAAGGCTTAAGCCTTCAAGAGTTTAATCTTTCTCAACCAGTGAAAGATATCCTTTATGCCTCTAGGAAACCCTCTACCAGGCGTTCCTATGCTTTCAAATGGAAACGTTTTTCCATTTGGTGTGCTCAACAGGGTCTTGACCCTCTGGCACTTCCTTTGAATTCTCTACTAGACTATCTCCTGCATCTTTCCAATGCAGGCCTCAAGACGAATTCAGTACGAGTCCATTTAAGTGCTATTACAGCATCCTTAAAACCTATAAATGGACAATCTGTTTCCTCTCATCCTCTTATTGCAAGATTCATGAGAGGCCTAACCCTCACTAAGCCTCCCATCCGGCCTCCTCCGGTAGCATGGGACTTGAATTTAGTTCTGGGTCAACTTATGAAGCCACCCTTTGAACCATTGGTATCTACCTCCCTGAAATTTCTTTCTTGGAAGGTCCTTTTCCTTATTGCAGTCACTTCGGCTCGCCGCATCAGTGAACTGCAGGCTTTGGTGGCAAATCCACCTTATACCAGATTTCATCATGATAAGGTGGTCCTTAGGACGAATCCCCACTTTATGCCTAAAGTGGTCTCGCCTTTTCATCTTAATCAAGAGGTATATCTACCTGTCTTTTTTCCGGCTCCTCATGCATCCAGTGCAGAGAGGAACCTTCATACTCTTGACTGTAAAAGAGCTCTCGCCTTTTACCTCAATAGAACTCAGCCACATCGAAAGTCTTCTCAGCTTTTCGTGGCTTTTGATCCTTCTCATTTGGGACTTCCAGTCGCCAAACGCACACTTTCCAACTGGATTGCTCAGTGTATTTCCTTTGCTTACCAGAGTAAGAACATTTCTCTGGAAGGCCATGTCACAGCTCACAATGTGAGAGCCATGGCCACTTCTATGGCTCATCTTCACTCTGTATCCATAGATCAGATCTGTCGAGCAGCCACTTGGGCCTCGGTGCATACCTTCACAGCCCATTACTGTTTGGACAAGGACTCCCGCCGGGATGCCTTGTTTGGTCAGGCTGTCCTCAAACACCTGTTCCATACTTAAACAACTCCTACCCACCTTCCCAGAATGGATGCCTGAGATCCATCCAAAGATGGTTACCCTTGGAGGGGGATCTCCCAGGCATCTCAGCTAGGGAGTCCCCATATGTGATGACTTATTCCTGCTTGTTCCTAGAGATAGCACAGTTACTTACCTGTAACAGGTGATCTCTGGGAACAGCAGGAATTAGTCATCACAACCCACCCACCTCCCCTAGGAGTTGTCTCTCTATTCCTCTATCTTCCTGTCCTCTCTCTCTATTGTCTCAGCTTTAAACTCGAACTGAGGAGAGCTGGTCAGGAAGGCGGGAAGGCAGCGCGCATGTGCAGTGGGAGGCCCCAAAAGCTTTTCATTTGAAAAGCTGGGGAGCTTTCCCGCGCAGGCTCCGTCGGTACCGACGTACCCATATGTGATGACTAATTCCTGCTGTTCCCAGAGATCACCTGTTACAGGTAAGTAACTGTGCTATCTGTGACACAGAGGCATTCCTATACACCAAGAGATATCCCTGCATAATGCGTTCTCTGCCTTGATTAATGAGGATGCCCAATCGAAAGAAACTAAATGGCCCTTAGAGGGGTTAGTCAATGCCAAATCTCCTGCTAAAGCACCAAATATGAAGAAAAACTCACCAAAAAGAAAACTACTACTACTTGGAGATTCCATCATCAGAGACACCAACTTGGGAACACAGTTCAAAGGAGAGAAGATAGTCAAATGCCTCCCAGGCTCCTCAGCCGGCAGGAATACAAACCAAACAAACCAAATTATTGATGTACTTAGCGCAGAAAGAAAACACTTCAAGCTTGATGTTGTCATCCACTTGGATACAAATGACCTGGCTAGAAATAGAGCCTCTACAGTCCAAAAGGACTTCCAATCTCTGGGAGAAAAACTCAAGCCCATTGTTAACACTGTAGCATTCTCAGAAGTTCTACCTGTTCTAGGTAAGGGGGCAAAAAGACTAAATCGCATGAACAGCTTTAATACATGGCTCCAGACCTGGTGCAAACGAGAAGGATTCAGATTTATTGGCGACTGGGAAAACACATGGACCAACAAGAAACTATACTGTGCTGATGGACTACACCTCTCTGTCGCAGGGAAAAGAATCCTACGTGAAAAATTCAGGCAGTATGTCTATTTGCATTTAAACTAGAAGAAGGGGGGCGACGGACAGGGAAGGTCAAGTTCTGGACGTCACCCCCTGCAAAAGCAGAATAACAGAAACAACCACACTTTTAAACAACACATCAAAAGCAACTGGGAAGAAGTGGGTAGAATAAAATCAATGCAAAATACACACAAGCCAGTTAAATGCTGGAAAGCAATGAGGACAAATGCTTGTAGCTTAGCCAACAAACTTCCAGACCTGGAAGCCCTAATGGTAGAAAAGGACATGGACATTGTGGCCATTACAGAAACATGGTTTAATGAATCGCATGATTGGGAGATAGCCATACCTGGCTATAATCTATTCAGAAGAGACAGAGAAAATGGAAAAGTGGGAGAAGTAGACTGGTATGTCAAAAGCAATATTAAAGCTACTGAAATGCAGGGTGCATGGGGAAAAGAAGAAGCGCTTTGGATCATGTTGGAAAGAGGAGATGACACTGTCATCCATACTGCTGTAATCTACAGACCTCCGACTCATATTGAAGAGAGAGAGAACGAATTGATTATAGATATTGCCAAGATAGCAACAAAGGGGGAAGCGATCATATTGGGTGACTTTAATCTACCCGATGTGGATTGGATTACTCCTTCTGCAAATCTGGAAAGAAGCAAAAAAATTGTGGATGCTATCCAATACGCATTACTTAGACAAATGGTGATGGAACCAACCAGGGAAAGCTCAACGCTGGATTTGGTGCTCACCAACAGTGATAGCGTGTCAAATGTCTGGGTGAGTGCCCCTGTGAGCAACAGTGATCATCACACGGTGTGGTTTGAGATAAAAGCCAAGATACAGTCCAATCATAGCAAACTCAAAGTCCTAAACTTCAAAAACACTGACTTCAACAAAATGGCCAAATACCTAAAGGAGGAGCTGACAGGGTGGAAGGGGATAAGGGAAGTGGAATTGCAATGGGCTAAACTAAAAGGGGCAATAAAAGGGGTAACCAATAAATATGTAAGAAAAGTAAATAAAAACGAGGAGAAAGAAACCTATTTGGTTTTCCAAAGAAGTATCTGCTCAAATAAGGGCAAAAAACACAGCTTTCGCAAAATTCAAAAGCTTGCAAACAGAAGAACACAGAAATGATTACAGGATCAAACTCAAGGTGACAAAAAGAGAAATAAAGATAGCAAAATCAAAGGCAGAGGAAAAGATGGCTAAAGATGTTAAGTGCGGTGACAAAACTTTCTTCAGGTATATTCGGGAAAGGAAGAAGATCAGAGGTGGAACTGCAGGACTCAGAAGTGCTGGGAACGGACTCGTGGAAAATGACACTGATAAAGCAAAATTACTAAACAAATACTTCTGCTCTGTTTTTACTAAATAAAATCCTGGAGAAGGACCACCTGTGACTCCCAAATATAAAAATGGGAATGAGGTAGATACCACACCATTCGGAGAGGATGAGGTGTTAGAACAACTTGCAAACCTGAAAGTGGACAAGGCCATGGGACTGGATGGGATACATCCCAGGATACTGAAAGAGCTCAGAGAGGTTCTTGCAGGGCCATTAAAGGATGTTTTCAACAGATCCTTGGAAACAGGAGAGGTTCTTCAGGACTGGAGAATGGCTGAAGTCGTACCTCTACACAAAAGTGGTGACAGGGAAGAAGTGTCAAACTACAGGCCCGTGAGCCTTACCTCGGTGGCAGGAAAAGTAATGGAGATGCTCCTGAAAGAATGAATAGTGAACTTTCTCAAAACCAGAGGGTTACAGGATCCGAGGCAACATGGTTTTACCGAGGGACGATCTTGCCAGACAAATCTGATTGAGTTCTTTGACTGGGTGTCCAGAGAACTGGATCAAGGACACGCGATGGATGTCATCTACCTGGATTTCAGCAAAGCCTTTGATACTGTCCCTCATAGGAGGCTTATCAATAAACTCAGTAGTTTGGGGATGGGTCCCAAGGTGGTAAATTGGATCAGAAATTGGTTGACTGACAGACAACAGAAGGTGATGGTAAATGGAGCTCACTCGGATGAAAGGAAGGTGATTAGCGGGGTGCTCAGGGCTCGGTCCTGGGCCCGGCACTGTTCAATGTATTTGTGAGTGATAATGCTGAAGGACTGAATGGAAAAGTCTGTCTTTTTGCAGATGACACGAAAATTTGCAATAGAGTGGGCTCCCCTGAGGGAGTGCTTAACCTGAGGAGGGATCTGCAAAAGCTGAAGGAATGGTCTGATGCTTGGCAATTGAGATTTAATGCAAAGAAGTGCAGTTTCATGCACTTGGGTAACAGAAATCCAAAGGAAATGTACGCGATAGGGGATGAGAGGTTGGTGTGCACGGAGCAGGAGAAAGACCTCGGTGTGATTATTTCTGTAGATCTCAAGGTGGCAAAACAGTGCGACAAGGCGGTGGCAAAAGCCCAGGAGGATGTTGGGCTGCATTTGAAGAAGAATTACCAGCAGAAAGGAAGGGGTACTAGTGCCACTGTATAAGTCTCTGGTGAGGCCTCACTTGGAATACTGTGTTCAGTTTTGGAGACCGTATCTTGCAAAGGATGTAAAAAGAATGGAAGCTGTTCAGAGGAAGGCGACCAAAATGATTTGGAGCCTGCATCAGAAGCCTTATGAGGAGAGACTTGAAGACCTAAATATGTACACGTTGGAGGAGAGGAGGGATAGGGGAGATATGATTCAGACCTTTAAATACTTAAAGAGAAATAATGAACAAACAAACCTCTTCCAGCTAACGTGTATGCTCCTAATGAGGGCCAGGCAACGTTTTATGCTTTCTTAAAGGAATCTTTGGTGGGTTTTGCATGGGGTCCATTGGTCTTGGGAGGGGGGTGGGACTGTAATGCCTGCCTGTAGCCACAATTAGACTCCACAGGCCACGGGGGCGTCTAAGCTAACTGGAGCTAGTAGGGCCCTGGGTGGAGTGCTATGGGACCTTGGACTCCAGGATGTGTGGCGCGAGTGTCATTGGGAGCTTTGTGGGTATATGTACTATTCCCCGGTGCATCAGGTCCACACTCAAATTGACTACTTGCTGCTTGACCACCGATTTGATGGGCCAGGTGTTAGTGGCACAGTTGGGAGTTATAGCCTGATCTGATCATGCTCTGTGCTGGGTCGAAATGGTGGGCTTGGATGGGGACGAAGGGTCCTGGATCTGGGCCTTGCAGGGAGATTTATTTTGGAGAACGGAAGCTGTCCAGGCCATGCTTAGTTCATCCAGGAATACTTTGAGTTGAACGCTACGGGGGAGGTGGCTGTCCCTCTTGTGTGGGATGCCTTTAAGCCCATAGCTCGGGGACAGCTTATGGCAGAGGCAGCGGGGTCCCGAAGAAGGTGCAAGAGAGAATTGCACTCCCTGCAGATAAGGTCCAGCGTCTGCAGCTTCAGCATGCTGTAAGGGGCTTACTGGGCCGCTATCTCATTTTAAACGGAGGAAGTATACAGAAACCAATTTCTCAGCAGTACTCCCAAAATCTTTATTATACAGGATCCTTTTCTCAGCATAAATTCTTCACGCACACATTCTCTAACACGGTTACTTACAGGTGCAAGATAGCTACTGTATAGGGAATAGACAGAAGAGAAAGGTTAATGGGGCAATTCAGCACACTATCGCATCCATGGCAAGGCTGAATAAACTCCCCACTTTCTCCTCTGTCCTGGTCCGTTTTTTTATACAGTTTTTCTGAAAGGCTGGCATTGCTACAAAGATTATTTCTTTTCATGCAGCTGGTTTTCAATGATACTTTTTTATACAATATTGGCACACTTTTACATTTCCCAAGGTTCAAGTTAGCATGGAGACACCATCTCATCTTCCCAAGGCCCAGTGCCTAATTAAATCTTACTCCCTGGTTCCCCCTCATGTCTCCTTTTTGTTTCATTTGTGTTATCTGGTTTCCTTAGCAAATGTACACTAAATCAGCAACGTTCCGTATCACTTTATTCCCAAAATTTTCTCATGCTCTGTCAGCAGTTCATTCTTTTCTTTTCCCGATTCTTCATTTGGCCTAACAGTGTTCAAGAGTCCCAAGCAGGCCTCTGGCCTGTATCCACGCCTGCTTCACAGGCCTAGCTACAGGAGCACTATCCCGACTTGGGTCCAACTTCATACAACGCGCAGACCAGCTCAAAACGGGTGTGGACACAACGGATGATGGTCCGGGCCCACCTGAATGAGCATGTGCAGCGAGACCTGGAGTCCATGCAGTGTCTGCTGTGGCAGACATTTTATGAGAAAAGTAACAAGGTTGATAAGTTACTGGCCTTGTGTTTGCGTAAACAATGGGCGGATCAGATGATCCTGGAAATTCGGGATTGTCCAGGGCAGACTAGGGTGGGCTTAGGGGAGATACATGCTGTTTTTGCAGAATTTCTGGAAGACTTGTATGTGGGGGAGCTGGTGCCCCAGGAGCGGATAATGGAATATTTTCAGGGGGTAGGCTTGGAATCCCTTTATGACTTGGAGATAGAGCACCTGGAGGCTGAAATATCAGCCCAGGAAGTACAGTTGGCCATCCAGGCCTTGCTGGCTGGGAAGGCTCCTGGAGCTGATGGATTCACACCAGAATATTACAAGAAGTATGAGGCCTGGTTGGCCCTGGCTTTGACTGAGATGTATAATGCGGTCCTGCGAGGAGTGGATTTACCACCCATATAGATGAAAGCGGTGATAACGATGATTCTCAAGCCAAGTAAGCCACGAGCTGAGGCGACATCTTACTGCCCAATATCCCTGCTGAATGTGGATGTAAAAATTTTGTCAAAGGTACCGGCTACATGGCTGAACCTTATTCTCCCCAGACTGGTGCATGGTGATCAAGTGGGGTTTGTGGCAGAGAGGCAGGCAGCGGATAACATCCAGAGGATGTTGCAGATGATTTACCCTTCTCAATATGAGAAGCAGTCTGCACTTCTTTTATTTATTTATTTACATTCTCTTATATACCGCGCTATTCTGCATCAGTGCGGTTTTTACATTGAACAAACTGAAATTACATTGAACAGGGCATTATAACTTGGAGATAACTATTTTACAGGGAACATGGGCTATGGAGGGTTAAGTGGCTTGCCCAAGACCACAAGGAGCACCTGTGGGACTAGAAACCCCAGTCCTTCCGGCCCAAGGTTGCTGTCCTCTAGTGGGATTTGAACCCCCGACCTTCCGGCCTGAAGTACCTTGCCCCAACCACTAGGCCACTCCTCCACTCATGTACTAACATTTTAGGAGTGGACATGGAGAAAGCCTCTGATAGGGTGAATTGGGATTTCATGTGGGGGGGGGCTAGAGAAGATGGGTTTTGGGCCACATTTTCAGGGTTGGGTATTATTATTATTAAAAACTTATAAAGCGCCGTAACATACAAAGCACTGTACAAACATAGAAGAGAGACAGTCCCTGCTCATCAGAGCTCACAATCTAATAAGACAGAAAACAAAATAAGTTACATAATACAAATAACAAAAATTTACAGGACAAAGTAAGCAAATGTTGATAGAGAGATCAAGATAGGGTAAGACAGGAACGGAAAGCAATAGTGAAGAGATGACTTTATCATGGACCTAAGACTTGTGTTTGTATTAATGGAGGGAACTCCCGCTCTTTCAGTCTGGGTCAGTCTGTTTGCTCTTGCTATGGAATCCTTAGCCCAACACTTTAGTGCCTCACCGGAGGTGAGTGGTGTCCATGTCCGGGGACTGTGAGTATAAGATTTCCCCCTTTGCAGATGATATCCTGCTGTGTCTGACACGACCCCTCATTTCCCTCTCTGGTGCTATGCACATATTTGAGGCCTACTCCCGAGTCTCTGTTTTTAAGACTGAAATTTTAAATATTTCCCTTGCGTTGGAGACATGTGCACAGCTGCAGGAGGGGGTTCGGTGGGAGAATACGTCTTTGTGCTACTTGAGAGTACACCTGATGGTGGATCCCAGGGCATTGTACAAGGCGAACTACAAGCCGCTACAACGAGAGGTGCGGCAGGATCTGGAGAGATGGCATGGTCTACCTTGGTTTGGCAGGATCGCATTTCTTAAGATGGTGCTCCTTCCCCGCTTTCTTTATCTCTTCCCTGTTGCGCTTCCTCCCGGGGCCTTGGAGACCTTGCAATGCTTGCTGCTGAGGTTTATTTGGCAGTATCGCCACAACAAAATAGCGCAGCGGGTGTTATGTGTTCACCATAAGAAGGGGGGAATGGAAGTCCCTAATTTGTGTTGGTACTACACAGCTGCTCAGAGTCGAGCGGGGGTGGAATGGATGAATGATGGGTCCAAATGGAAAGGATCTTGATGGGGTACCTGGAATTAGGGGAACAGTTATGGCTGCAGGTGGGTCTTTGCCAGGGCTGGGCCTGAGGGAACCCCTATGTGGAGCATACCATCTGTTGCTGGGATAAATATTTCTGACCACAGGGTTCCTTTTTTTCCCTTCTTATCTCTCATAGTGAAGACTAAGGCCTTTGGGCAGGATAGTACTTTGGTTATCTTTTACTCCTGTGGGCAGGAGGGTTTGAGCCGGGCGGGCCAACTCTTTGAAAACGGTCACTTGATGTTTTTTTGTGAGCTGCAGGATGACTTTGCCCTGCCACACCTCCATGCTTTTTATCATGCCCAGTTAGTACATTGAGTGGGGCGGAAGGACATTAAGAGTCAGGTGGTGCTATCGCTTTCAGACATGGAATCTCTTTGTGAGAACCAGACCTCTACTACGGGGCTGGTTGTAGCTCTCTATGTATGTCAGCAGAAACTGTCCCATGGGGCAGGAAGCATAGGGAGTACTGGGCATGGGAATTGGCCCTATCCTACGCTGAGCAGCAATGGGAACAGGTTGAGGAGAGGCTCTGGAAGAGCTCCCTTGCAGTTAGTGCCAAAGAAACTAACTACAAAATACTCTGTAGCTGGTATATGACACCAGAGAGTCTTGCACAGGCTTTCCTGGGGATCTCGGGTGCATGTTGGCAAAAGTATGGTTTGAGTGGAACCGTGGTGCATGTGTGGTGGACGTATCCTAAGGTGCAGGGTTATTGGCAGGGTATTCAATTTAGGGTGGCATGGCTCCTTGGCCAAGACATACCCTGTGATCCAGGATTTTTTCTCTTTAGTAGTTCCATCCCTGGTGCCAAATTGCCACAGCTGGTGTTGGTTAAGCATTGAATGAATGTGGCTGAGTTGACCCTGGCTTCAGCCTGGAAGCAGGAGGCCCCTCTGGCCCATACCCTGTGGCTGGTGCGTATATGGGATATATATGCAGTGGAGAGGGGGATCGTTATGTGGAAATGGGGTCGAGCATGCTTTGACCAAATCTGGGACCTTTTTGTGAAGATGTATGGAATGTGTCAGGAGGTGAAAATGTGTTCTTGCCAGTGGGTGTGAGTACCAGCCCTCTCCTAGGGAGGGAGTGGGTTGGGTGGGGGGTCTGTTGAAGAGGGGGGGGGGGTGAGCTTTTGAAATTATGTACTGTACAAAAATAAGGCTATTTCTTTGTAATGAAAGTTCGTTCTTTCTTTCCATTTGTAATATGATTTGGTGGTGTTATCACTGTTGGTATGTGGTAATTTGTTACTTGCTTAATAAAGCCTTGAAATGAGGGAAAGAAATTCTCCAAAAATATCTCTTGCACCACTAAGTTATCCCATTAAAATTTTGTAACTTGGATAAAATGCGCTTGTTTTTGCACATCCTTGATTCAGATAGTCACCACAGGAATGCTCTGTTCACAAGTATGACAAGATACAAGAAGTTGAGGAGTTGATCAGAGACTATATGTGACACAGCATTACTTTCCTAGCCACCTTTACCCTCTTAATCTCCCTATGCAGCTTATCGACTTTCACCAACAGCAGACATGAACCTGTTGCAACTAACTTTAGATCAGTTCACAGAAAGTATAGTCATATGGATGAACCACCATTTTTTTCTTAAATGATCAGCACACAAGGCCACAGCTGTGTCAAGAACATTTCTTAGAAACTTTCCATTCTCCCCTGTGAATGCCTTTCCTGAGAAAAGGAATCATCTAAGTAATGCACTATGTTGTCACGACCAACAGATTCTACTATTAACCAGTGCCAGAAGGTGATACATTTTTTGAAATAAGAGCACAGTATGGAACAGTCCATAGACATGCACTTATCAATATAGAGTTTATTTCGGAAATAGAACCTTAACAGTAGAAAATTATCAGGGTGGACTGAGCAAGAAGGTCAGTTCGATGTCCACCTTGGCCATTAATGCTTCTGGTCCCATTCTCCAAACCAAATTGACAGCCAAATCAAGAGGTACACCAGAGCAAACATAGCTTCTTTGGGTTTAATTGTTCACCAATGAACTTCTGGAAAAGATAAGTTCAGAATCAACTGGTACTTGCTGCTCTCCTCTTAGGAATGACCACTAGCAGTGAGATGTAAATATTCAAGAAAGGAGGATTTGTGCCCGCCATTCTCCCCAATTCCCACAGGCCGTCTAACTTCCTGGTTGCTACCTCAGCTAACTGAGAGACTGTGGAAGAATTCAGGGGCCATTTACCTCTCGAGGAACTTGTAAATGGAATACAAAAACCTCCAAAACCTGTCAGCATTACTGTATGTCCTTGGAGCTGTCAGTGTACCCAACCTAACTGATTATGAAACCCTCTTTAAAAACCCCTTCACTTCCCTTCCCTAGCTGCTGGGATGAGGCTTTGTTTCGGAAACTTCATAGCTGAGTACTTGGCTCCGCACTTGGAACAGGCCTGCTTAAATTTGCGGTCAGGAAAATGGCATGCTACCTTACTGAGTCTCCAGCAGACATTTGAATTTATAAGCCTGCCTCTGTGTGAATTAGCCAGTCTGACAGTTCCACAACTCTTCCTACAAGCTTGCATCCCAGCACACCCTTAATAAATGCCACCCCCCCTAACACCAGCACACCCTTATGGACTTTTAATTGTCATTTGGTTAAGCCACAAATGTATATTCTGAATACCCCATGATATAAAATTATTCCCTGCAATCTTGTCCCTAAAGTTTTGTCATAATTAAGCCAAGGCCCATCCCTCATAATCCTTATGGGCCCCTAGGATTGCGTTGGTATAAACCAGCAAGGAACCATACTGTGATGGATCTTAATGATCTGACACACTCGCCAAGTGTAAGAAAGTCCTGATATAATTTGTATTTATTTTAGGGATTTCTCCGGGAACAAGCAGGAAGTCAGTCTTCACATATGGGTGACATCTGCATCGACAGAGCCCTCGAGGAAGCATCCCCCCAGCTTTCAAAGAAAGCCTTTAGGAGATGCTACTACGTATGTGTGGTCCCCTTCCCGCCCAAGGGTGCCATCTTGCTCACTCTCCTTTTTTCTGTGGAGCCCTTCAGACATTTGTCTGGCTCGTCCCTGGAAAAAGTTGATTTTTCTCTACAAGTTTCAAACTCATCTCCACTATCACACCAGCACTCTTCCCGCCTACCAACCTTGTTACCTCGGGGTTGAACCTGGCATCTTCGTGCCTTTTTTCTCCGCTGGCAGCCCAGAGAGTCTTTGACCTCGCAGGGGTACTTTTTTCCCCCATGGCTACCAGTGGCGTTAAGAAGTGTGATCAGTGCTCCAAAATCATGTCTTTGACCGACACACAGGACTGCTGTCTCCGCTGACTCGGGCCAGACCCCAACCCAGCAGCCTGCAGTCTCTGCAAGAGTATGTCCAGTAAGGCCCTCAAGAGCTGCCAGCAGCAGCATGCTAAGTTTTTCCCCGAATCTCTGGTGCCTCTGAAGGCCAGGGCCTCATCTGAGGCCCTGACATCTTGTGCGGAGCTCTCTGAACCCGAGCCTTGTTGTGGGTCCTCAGAAAGGGGTCTCCCTCGAGGGAACCCAGGAAGAAGAAGAAACCCTCGAAGGCGGCGTTCTTGGACGGCTCCGACCGTCCGGGTGCTCCCTGGGCCCTGTCCCACAGTCCGAGATGCTCGTCCAAGGTGTCAGAGAAGGAGCGGTTTGCAAAGGTCCCCTGGAAAGATCCGACCGTGGATCAGCCTCAGTCCCCAGACACTATCCTCGTCGAGGATTCCCCTTCGGCCGAACCGGTGTCGGGACAGAGTTCCTCGGTGCCCACGCCAAAGGCTGTGGAGCTTTCTGGTCTTGTGTCTAGAATGGCAGCCCTGGAGCGCAGTTTGTCTACCTTCATGGACCAGCAACGGGCGCTGTTGTCCGGCATGACCGGTTCATCCGCCTTGACCACCGGGTTCTCGATGTCCAAGATGTCCCCGGAGGCCAAGCCTATCCTTGAGGTCCTTTGGCCTCGAGTCGATCCTCGGTCGAGATCGTGATCAGAGTCCCACTTGATGGGACCATGGTTATCCCCGGCAGGTTTACCGGGCACCAGCTGCAGGGCATTGGGGGCCCCGAAGCCAGCGGAGCAACCCTCCTACGAGTCCTTGATGGATTACTCCGAGTGGGAGACGGAGGACGAGGAGTCTCCTGATACTCATCGCCACCGCGACATTCCATCTGACTCTCCCATCTCGGACCCTCAACGGCAGTCCCCGTCCGAGGATATGGGTTTCTTTGATTTTGTCAAGGACATGTCTAAGGCCCTGGCATTCCTGACCGAGTCAGAGGAGGATCCTCAGGCGGATGAGTTGTAAATCCTCCAATATGAGGCCCCTCCATGGGAATCATTCATGGTGCCCATCCCTCCCATCCTGGAGCGGCTGATGCTCTGAATGTGGGAGACACAGACTTCGGTGCCGGTGGTGAGCAAACGGCTCGACTCGTTGTATCAAATCCGCTGGAGCCCGAGCTTCCAAAAGTCACACCTGCCGCATAACTCCATGGTGGTGGAGTCGGCCATGCATCGGCTGAAAAGCCAGAAGACACACTCCTTGGTGCTCCCTGGCAGAAAGTGATACCAGGGCTCAATGCTCATCGGCCGCATCCAGGCCTACCAGCTGTGCATGAGCATGTACCTGAGAGAACTTGCGAAGGAACTCTCCAGGTTCTCGGCTGGTCTCTCTGAGGAACCTTTGCAGCGGTTCAAGAACCTGGCCAAAGCAGTCTGTGAATGCTCCAAATTCATGTCTCGAGCAGCCTATGACGGGTTCGAGTTGGCGGCTCACATAGTGGTGGCTGGCATCGGTGCATGCTGCCAAGCTTGGCTACAGTCGTCCAATCTCAAGGAGTGGGTTCAAAACCAATTGGTCAATGTCCCTTGCCAAGGAGATTATCTCTTTGGCAAATCCATGACTGACAAAGTTGCCGAGCTGGAGACAGAGTTCATGACGGGGACCAGGCTCTCTAAAAAAGACTGCTGCCCTCCCCAACAGAAAGGCTCAGGTACAAAGTCCTTCTACCCGAGGAAGGGAGCTGCTTACAGAAACTACCCACCTTATCAGGCCTCCCCAGCTCCCCAACAGGGTCAGCAGGCCAAGGGACATGGGCATGGCCCACGTAAGCAGAAGCATCCAAAACCACAGGCACCGGCTCCGGCCCCGGCCCCGGCAGGGAAGAGTTTGTCACTCCTTGAGCATAGCCTCTCTACCCTGAAGAGATCAGCAGCCCACAGGGGGACATCTGGCCCTCTATACCCATAGGTGGGTGACCATCACCACCGATTCCTGGGCACTAAGGATAGTCAGGGAGGGTTACCTTCTCCACCTGACTCACACCTCCCCCTTATTTCCCAGGAGAGCCTCTTAGGTCTCCCCTCCACTGGGATCTTCTTCTGAAGGAGTTGGCAGGTCTTCTCGAGGATAAAGCGATGGAACTGGTGCTCCACCACCTCAAGGGCAAGGAGTTCTACTCCTCGTGCCAAAATCCTCGATCTGCCCAACTTCAACAAATTCCTGGTGAGGGAGAAGTTCAAGATGCTCTCCCTTGGAACATTGCTACCATACCTCCAGCAGGGGGACTGGCTATGCTCCTTAGACCTCAAGGATGCTTATACCCACATCCTCATCCTCCCCAACCACAGGCAGTACTTGCGGTTCGTATTGGGGGGCAGGCACTTTCAATACAGGGTGCTCCCCTTCGGCCTAGCCTCTGCCCCAAGAGTTTTCAAATAATGCTTGGCAGTCGTGGCCACCTTCCTCCGGCTCCAGGGGTCTTCGTCTTTCCCTACCTGGACGACTGGCTCTTAAAGGGAGGCATGACCTCAGAGGTTCAGCAGGCCACCGCATGTACCATCCAGGTTCTGCAACACTTGGGCTTTGTCATAAATTATCCCCAAGTCTCACCTCCTTCCGACGCAGTGTCTGGAGTTCATGGGGCAGGGTTTGACCCTCTCCATTCAAAGGCGTTCTTGCCTAGGGACCGAGACGATCATCTCTGGCTCGGGACGTACAGTACCGTCCCTCGGTACCCGCTCAGCTTCTCCTGTACCTCCTTGGACACATGCTGTACCTCCTTGGACACATGCTGAGCATCTGGGGTGACATGCCTCCATGGTCCATGTCACACCAGATGCTCGCCTTCACATGAGGGTGTCGCAGTTGTGTCTCCGGGACCAGTGGTCTTAGGCCACGGGCTGCCTCTGAGACAGAGTTTCTGTGACCCCCCAGTTGGCGGACTCCCTGGTCTGGTGGCAGTTGCACCAGACCAGGGTGGGCATGCCTTTTCAGGCCCCAACTTGCTCAAGGGTTATCACCACAGATGCCTCCCTGATCGGGTTTCCTTTTTATTTCCTTTGTGCAATAATTCTATTGAGCCATATTGTCATGTGTCCATGTAAAAAGTGTCCATGTAAAAAAGTTATGGGCCCTTCGGAACCGGCCTCTGTGCAAGCTGTTCTGCCATGTTCATCTATAGGGCATTATGCCTTTGGCATACGTTTTGATTACACGGTTGACAGATGAGAGGTTTTCCTTTGAAGTGCTTACTGATGTTAGTATTGCACTTCTTCACTATAATGGATATTTTGTCTGATTTTGTATATTTTTTTAAATTTGCATTCTCTTTTGTCTGATCTTGGACAACATTTTTTTAAAAAAATGTGCATTTTTTTTTACAGAAGAGTTTTCATTTTTGATATTAGTGCCTTCAATCACATATTTATGTGCATTGTGAAATCTGTGACCACCACACACCAATCAGGTAATGTCCACCTCTTCATTTTATACTCACTCCTGCTTCCAACTCGTCCTCCTCATCCCTCTGGCCTCTTATATGTTTTTATATGTACTCTTATGGTGTACAATTCTGACTACTTGTCCTTCTCATTCCCTTATCCCTTGGTCCTCCTTTTTAATTGTCTTTATTAAATGTTTCATTTTATGTGTTGATATTCTTGTTAAGGTATTTCAAGCATTTATTGAATTTATGTTTTATTTGAGATTAAGTATGTTCATGGTATAGTGTGATGATGTATTTATTTATTAATGTGTTAATGTTGACAATATTTTATGTTTTAGCTTTTAAACATATATTTATTGTCTTAGCCTTTTTATATCATTTTAATTACATTTATTTATTATGCTTATTTGTATTATTATGTTTTTATATGTCTTTTTAGTGTGCCCTGATAACCCCTGATGAAGTACAACACGAAACACGGTCCTGTGTTGGGTTTAGGCCACCTTACGATGGTTTAATAAAGGTGTTGTGTGTGAACCTGCCACTCTTTTGCTTTTGGTTTTTGTTCTGCCGTGAGTGGTTGTTGCTGTTCTTCTTGTTGGTCCCGTCAACTAGCAGAGCCACTCAGTTGGTGGCAGAACGCACAGCATCTACAGAGGGGTATGCCCTTTCAACAGCCAAACCCCCAGAAGGTCCTCACTTCTGATGCCTCCTTGCGGGCCTGTGGTGCCCACTGTGAAGAACTGTGCATGCAGGGCATCTGGTCTCAAGGAAAGCCAGAAGCAGATCAACCTGCTGGAGCTAAGAGCCATCTTTCTGGTGCTCAGGACTTTCCGACTCTGCCTGCAGCACCAGTTGGTGCTAGTCCAACCAGACAGCCAGGTCACGATGTTCTGTCTGAACAAACAGGGGGACACTAGGTCTCAACGCCTCTGCTGGCAGGCTGTTGTCCTCTGCTCATATGCGATCAGTCAAGGGATGCTCCTCAGGGCGATATACCTTCCGGGCCATAACAGTGCCCTAGCGGACAGGCTGAGCAGGGTCCTCCAACCACATAAATGGCACCTAGACCCCAGGGTGGCGCAACGGCTATTCTGACTATGGGGAACCCCAAGTCTGGACCTCTTTGCCAGCCCTACCAACGCTCAGCTGTCCCGCTTCTACTATCCCCAAATGCACCCGGCCCAGGTAGCGGCGGACGCCTTCCTCATTTTGTGGTGGGAGGACCTGTTGTATGCCTTCTTCCTGTGCCACTCATCGGGCGGATGCTCTTCAAGGTCCAATGGGACAGGGCTTCCATGATCCTGGTGGCCCCATGGTGGTCCAAACAGCCCTGATTTCCTCTGTTACTCCGCCTCCCTGCGGAGCTCCCAGTCCCTCTGGGGAATTCCCCAGGACTACTGACCCAAGAGGAGGACTCAATTCTACACCCTAACCTGGGGTCCCTCTCACTAACAGTGTGGCGGCTGAATGGGTTGCCCTAGTGCCCTTCAACCTCCCCATGGAGGTGGAGGAACTCCTCCTGGCCCCTCGTAAAGACTCCATGAGACAAGCTTATGCCTTCAAATGGCATGGGTTTTCAGTATGGTGCGCAGAGCGACGGATTGACCCATTCTCCTGTCAGGTGCACACAGTGTTCCAATACTTGCTCCACTTCTCGCAAGCCATTCTTAAGTCCAGTTCCATTAGGGTACATCTGAGCACACTCTTCGTGCATCATCACTCCATTGAGGGCAAGCCTCTTTCCATCCAGCCCCTCATTACTTGATTCATGCGGGGCCTGCTTTTCTCTAAGCCCCCCATCCGGCTGCCCTTGGTGGAATAGGATTTTAACATTGTTCTGGCACGGCTTACCAAGCCACCCTTCGAACCCTTGGCTACCTGCCATCTGCGGTACCTATCTTGCAAGGTTGTCTTCCTGGTGGCACTCACTTCTGCCCGCAGAGTCAGCGAGCTCCAAGCCTTGGTGGCTGAGCCACTCTACACCAGGTTCTACAAAAACAGGATCATGCTTCACACCCACCCTAAATTCCTTCCGAAGATGGTATCCACCTTCCACTTCAACCAAGAGGTGGTGCTCCCCACTTTCCACCTCAACCAAGAGGTGGTGCTCTGCTCCCCACTTTCTTCCCACGGCCCCACACTGACAAGGCAGTGGCTGTTCTTCATACTCTGGACTGCAAAAGAGCCCTGTCTTTCCACCTACAGCATATTCAGGGCCACCGCAGAGTCTCACAGCTTTTCATTTCATATGACCCCAATCGACCTGGGGAGGCTGTCACCAAGCAGAGTCTGTCCATCTGGGTGGAGGACTGTATCGCCTTCGCCCATGATCAGGCTGGGCTACCGTTGGAGTGCTGGGTCACGGCACACAATGTCAGGGCTGTGGGAATTTCATTTGCAAGCCTATGTTCTGTCTCTATGGCAGACACCTGCCGGGCTGCCACATGGTCTTCCTTTCACACTTTTGCAGCTCACTATTGTCTGGAGAGGGAATCCCGATGGGATATTGCCTTTGGCCAGGCCTTACTCCGTAATCTGTTTGGGGTTTAGACAACTCCTGCCCTCTGATCCTTCTTGTTCAGGCTACCAGAGCCATTTATTTATTTATTTATTTATTTGCAAATCTTTTATATACCGCCATTTCCTAAGATCAGTGGCGGTTTACATTGAACAACAAGAGATACATAAAACAGTGCTGTGAACAGGTACATTGAGCAGTATTCAAAACTATATACAATTAGTTAAAATCAAGTATGATGAACAATAATCAGTACTATATATAGGTAGTCTTAACAATATTTGAAACTATTTACATATATACTTTAAGATATTATCATATGTTCTCTTTTGGTAGTAATAATGTCAGTATTAGGGCGAACAAATCATGGAAATCTAAGGAGGATGGGAGGTCTTATCCAATTCTTTGTCTGTGTTCGAATAATATTGTGTGAACAAATAAGTTTTTAGATCTTTTCGGAATTGTTTCAGGTCTTATTTCCCTTAGTTGATCAGGGAGATTATTCCATAGAGCAGGTGCTACAAATGAGAAGGCACCTCTACTTGTTATATTTTTAGTTTTTCTTATTGAGTCGGGAACTGCAATAGTATGAAGGTTCTTTCTACGTCTTATTCTGTTTTCTATAGGTCTATGAATTAGTGTAGACAGGTATGATGGGGCAATCTGGTTTATGAGTTTGAAAGTGGTCAAAATTATTTTATATTGAATTCTACTTTGTATAGGTAGCCAGTGTAGGGAGTAGAGAATTGGGGTGATGTGATCGGTCAGTTTTGCTTTGGAAATTATTCTGGCTGTAACATTTTGAGCCATCTGTAGTATTTTTAGGCTCTTTTTAGATACACTTGTTAATATTCCATTGCAGTAATCAAAATGGGGAGTTATCAGTGCCTGTGTGATGGTTCTAAAGTCATTGATTTCTAATAGTGGTCTCAGTTGTTGAATTGAGCGTAGCTTGTAGTATATTGTTTTAGTTGTTTTTTTAATATGATTGGTGAAACTGAGAGCCTTGTCTATAGTGACTCCTAAGTATTTAATATTTTCCTTTATAGGTATGGTAAAGTTAAGAATTTTGATGTCAGTTGGTGGTGTGTAATTTGTGTTTCTTGATGTGACTAGTATCTCTGTTTTCTTGAAATTGATTTTCAAGTTATTGTTACTTAGCCATTTTTCAGCTTCCATAAGGCAGCTTACTATTCTTGTCATAGTTTGGATCTTGTATATCAAATGCAGAATACAGCATAATGTCATCCGCATATATCTGGTATTTCACCTTGTATTTTTGAAAGATGGTACAAATTGGTTGGAGATAAAGGTTAAATAGAAGGGCGGACAAAGCAGAGCCCTGAGGTGTATTCCCTGTTCTTGAGGAAAAGTAGGTGAGGAGTTCTGGTTAACTTTTACAAATTGTGTACGGTCTGATATGTAGGATTGAAACCATTCTAGTGTAATTTCCCTTAATCCAATTTGTCTGAGTCTTGTTATAAGTATGTTATGATTTACACTGTCAAAGGCAGCAGATATATCTAGAAATACCAGAATAAATGCTTGTTTAGTATTGTCCAGTCCTTTGTTTAGGGTATCAAGGAGAGCAAGCAGGAGGGTCTCTACGCCATGAAATGGTCGAAATCCGTATTGGTGATCATCAAGAGGGGCAAAAGTATCTATATAGTCCTGTAGTTGTAATTGTACAACTTTTTCTATAATTTTTGTTATAAATGGGATACTGGCTATTGGGCGATATGATGTTGGGTCATTCTCATTTAGAGTTTTATTCTTCAAAATCGGGCGGATTGCAGAATTCTTCAGATCTTTTGGTAGAACCCCTTGCTGGAGGGAGCTATTTACTATTTTGAGAATAAATGGGGCAAGTTCTTGTTTTGTTGATTTAATCCAAGTGACAGGGCATGGATCAAGGATAGATGTAGTAGTGTTAATATTTGATATTATGTTTATTAATTGTTTTTTATCTATGGGTTGAAAGGAATTCCATCTATTGTTATTGTTTAATGATGTTATAGGATCTGGTATTGGTATTGATGATAGTTTTAGCTTACTAGCAAAATAATTTGCTAAATCATACAAGTTAATTGGGATAAGCTGGGAGTTATTGGTGGGGGCTTTAGATAGAGATTTTACTATTTCAAAGAGTTCCCTCGGACGATTAATAGCCTTAGTTAATATTGAGGTATGATATAGTTTCTTTGCGTTATTAGTTGCTGATCTGTATGTGTTAAGTGTTGTGAAGTAGAGAACCCTGAGTTCAGGTGTTTTCTTTATACGCCATTTTCTTTCTATTTTTCTTAGGTTTTTTTTGATAGAAGCCAGTTCATGTGTATACCATTTTTCTGAGGTTCTTTTATATTGTTTATTAGGTTTGAGAGGTAATGGTTTAGAGGCTTCTCTTATTACAGAGTTCCAGTTAGTGATTGCTTCATCAATATTGTTTGAGTTTGTATTTAGTTGAGGTATAATTGTTCCTAGAAATTCTTCTGATATAAATGGACAAAATCGCGGTCCTTGATGTGTTACTGCTTGTTGATGATTGGAGGTGTGTATGGTGTTGATTGAGAATTGAATTATAAAATGATCAGACCATGGGACTTGTGTTACAGTGGGAGGATTGTAGTGATGTGTCTCTGTCATATGTTCAGGGAGAAAGACAAGATCAAGAGTATTGCCTTTAGTGTGTGTGGGGTGTTTGACTATTTGTTTAAAACCCATGTCTTCCATTGTTTCTAGGAAGGTTGAGTGTAAAGTGTTGTTGATGGTTGCTAAATTAAAGTCACCCAACACAATATGAGGTTTGTTTATGGAGGTCTTACAAATTGTTTCTAAGATGGTTGTTATATTTTCTGCATCTGAGGATGGAGGTCTGTAAAATAGGCAGAAGGCTAAGTTTCTGTTCTCTATTTTTAGAATATCAATATTTTCTTTAGATTCACATATCGTAGAGGAACAGTTCAAGTTAGATTTAGCTAGAATGAGTATGCCACCTCCTTTTTTATGATTACGGTCACAATGAAAAAGTGAATATCCAGTCACTTTTATTTGGTTTAGCAATATTGTGTCTGAATTGGAGAGCCAAGTCTCTGTAATGCAGAGATAGTCAGGTTTCTCATCTGTGATAATATCTGTAATGATAGGTATTTTATTTCTAATTGATCTTGCATTGATCAGTATAATTTTTAATGTTTGAATTGGTGTAGCTAGATTTTTAATTATAGGTTGCGGTTTTAGCTTTATGTGGATTAACCGCTTAGGTTGGGCATTTGTGGTTCTGGGATTAGGGTTCGTGATAAAATTATTGTTGTATTTCAGTTTGTAGTGGTAGGGTATGACGTGTATGTGAGCTAGGCCAGTATAGTCTAGGTGTGGGCATGGTGTTTGGAGACAATAGTTAAATGAGAGTGTTAGGCAAATATAGATCCCTAGGGCATATAGAATGTGTATTGTTAGGTTTATTAGTTTCATTTTGAGAATTGTAGTGACTTATTTGCAATGTGAGTTGGCTACAGTAATCTTATATCAGATAATGCAGTTATCAGATTATGCAAATCAGTCACAGCATTTACATCAGTGAAATTTCCTTGATAGGGCAATAAAACCAACTGTGTGCAGTTGTAAATAAGACAAAGGTGGTTGTAGTTATGTTATACAGAGAATTGTGAGGAATTCACTGGCAACAGTAATAAGGTGTGTAAAAATTACTGATAACGGTAATTATTAGGAAAGTTACTGACAACAGTAAGTATTGGTATAGTTATAGATAGCAGTAAGTATTGGGAAAGCTACTGACAACAGTAAATATTGGAACAGTTACTGACAACAGTAACAGTATTGGTATGGTTACTATTAGCAGTAAGTATTGGAACAGTTACTGATAACAGTAACAGTATTGGTATGGTTACTATTAGCAGTAAGTATTGGGAAAGTTACTGACAACAGTAAGTATTGAAACAGTTACTGACACTAGTTATAAAAGCTAGTAATAATGATAATGACAACAATAATAATAAAGTTGTGATTAGACTACTGACAACAGTAAAACTTGGAAGGCATATTACTAACAACCATTAAATATGGGAAGCTACTATCAATAGTAACTGATGTATCCTTATACAGCATTTAACAGCTAGTATTGCACCCAACTGAATAAACAAAGTTAAGTAGGGTAATATGATAGGATGTGATGTTATTCATGTAGATAGGTTGTGAGAGAAAAGTCATTTAGATAGTGTTTGTAGTGAGGATACTTGCGTAGCCATGGTTCTCCCTGGGCACCGAGGTCCTCAGATTTGCTTGGGCTGTGCTTTTTTCTACAGGTTCTTGATAGTCTGGAGCTAGGGAGTCCTATATGTGAGGACTGACGACTTATTTGTCCCTGAAGAAAGCGTAGTTACTCACCTGTAACAGGTGTTCTCCAGGGAAGCAGGAATCAGTCCTCACAACCCTCCCTCCTCCCCTTGGAATTGCTGTAAAGTTTTGGCCATCTTCTTTTGTCGGTTTTAGCTATGTCATCTGACTGAAGAAGATGGCACCCTTGGACGGGAAGGGGACCACGCATGTGTGGTGGCATCTCCCAGAGGCTATCTTTGAAAGCTGGGGAGATGCTTCCGCGAGGACTCCATCAGCACAGACGTCATCCATATGCAAGAGCTGATTCCTGCTTCCCTGGAGAACATGTACATAAAGGCCGAATTAAATCATCTGAAGCACTCTTTTTATCAGCTAAATAATCTCGCAGTTGTAATTTACTTATAAAAGCATGAAAGTCGACTCTCACAGCAAGCGAGTCATACAATATAGTAGGAACAAAATTTCTCCAGGACCAAGCAGGAAGTCAGTCCTCACATATGGGTGTCATCGGCGCCGATGAAGCCCCAGCGGAGCATTTCCCCAGCTTTCCATGAAAGCCTTTGGGAATGCTGGCACGCATGCGCGGTTCCCTTCCCGCCTAAAGGTGCCATCTTACCTCAGTCTCTTTTTTTCCGAGAAGCCCATCGGATGTGTGTCCTGTTCTCCCGGATAAAAGTGATTTTTTTCTTCGGCGATTTTTGCTATTTTTTCTCTGGTTCAACGCCGGTTCCCCTCCCGCCGGGTTCGGTACACCGGTATCGAGCCCGTTTTCTTCATTTTTCAGTTTTTGCCCTTCGTGGCTGGCGTTCGCGCCCTTTTTTCCTTTTTCACTGGAAGGCCGGTCTTTTGACCTCGCTGGGGCTATTTTTTCCCCGATGGCTTCCAGTGGTTTCAAAAAGTGTGATCGGTGTAAGAAAATTATGTCTCTCACCGACACACACGACTGCTGCCTTCGGTGCCTTGGCCCTGACCACGACCCAAAGTCGTGTGGGCCATGTAGGAAGATGTCTTCCAAGGCACTAAAGAGTCGACAGCATCAAAAGGAAAGGTTTTTCTCGGACTCTGCCTCTGGCCGGGCCCGGACCTCGTCTGAGGCCTCGACATCTAGGGATTCCGATCCCGAGCGCCGTCGAAGCTCCTCGGCAGGGGGTCCCCCGACCGCGAACGTAAGAGGAAGAAGCGGCTCGCGAGGGCGGCGTCGGAAGAGGTCCCTGGTCCCTTGAGGGCCAGGTCTAAGACCCCCGATCGTCGCCCCGGGCCCGTGGACCAAGAGAAGCCTGCCAAAGTTCCTCGCGTGGAGCCGGAGTCTGCTGGACACGTAAGCCTCGTAGTCCTCGTGGAATCTCCTCCCAGAGAGCCGACGTCAGGCCCGGTGCCACCGGGGCCCGAGTCGGTGGCTGCTGCGTCTCCCGAGCTGAGTCTCAGGATGACAGCCTTGGAGTGCAGACTGTCTGCCTTCATGGAGCAGCAGCGGGCACTGATGGCCAGCCTGTCTGGTGCATCTGCCCCGACCACCGGGACGCCGACTTCGAAGTCAACCCCGGAGACCGAGCCGATACTCGAGACCCTCGCGGCTCGAAGTCGTCCTCGGTCGAGGTCTCCCTCGACCTCCCATTCGGGACCGAGGGTGTAGACGCCGGTGCCTCCGGCATCGGGGCGGGTGCCTCGGGGCCCCGCGGGGTCGGACCCTGACTCCTCCTCGGACGAGTCCGCCTGGGAGACGGAGGACGAGGAGTCTCACGATACCTTTAAGACTCGGTGCGTCCCGTCGGACTCACCGCAGTCTGATCCCCGGAGTAGATCCCCTCCGGAGGACACTAGGTTCTCGGAGTTCGTCCGGGATATGGCCGCTGCCTTGGCTATCCCTGCCGATCCCGAGGAAGAGCCTCGAGCCGAGGAGCTCGATGCTCTACAGTACGACTCTCCTCCGAAGGAGGCCTTTACTGTCCCGGTTCCTCCGATGCTGGAGCGGCTCCTCTTCCGTATGTGGGAGGTCCCGGCCTCGGCGCCGTTTCTAAGCAAGCGAGTCGATTCCATTTATCGACTCCGCAAAAGCCCTGGTTTCCAGAAAGCACAGCTACCACACCATTCCATGGTTGTGGAATCGGCCATGCATCGTCTGAAGAGCTAGAAGATGCACTCTGCGGTGCCCCCCGGCAGGAAGGCCCGCAACCTCGATGGCGTCGGTAGGAAGTGCTTCCAGGGGTCTATGCTTGCTTGCCGTGTCCAGTATTACCAGCTGTACATGGGCATGTACTTGCGAGACCTGGCCAAGGAGTTGGCCGGATTCTCTGCTGGTCTCTCCGGGGAATCCTTGCAGAGATTTCAGACCTTGTCCTCGGGGATTCGGGAATGCTCCAAGTTCATTTCCCGTGCCGCCTACGATGGCTTCGAGGCTTCGGCCCGAGTTGCGGCTGCCGGCATCGCGGCTCGACGCCAGGCGTGGCTGCAGTCATCGGACCTCGAGCCATGGGTTCAGGACAAGTTGGTCGATGTCCCCTGCCGAGATGAGAACCTTTTTGGCAAACCCGTGACCGAGAAGGCCGCTCAGCTCGAGACCGAGCACCTTACCCGGACAAGGCTGTCAAGGAAGACCTCTGCCCCTTCACATAAGAAGAAGGGCTCGGGTAAAAAGTCCTTTTACCCGAGGAAGGGCACTGCCTACAAACAGTACCCTCAGTATCAGGCTGCCCAAGCTGCCCCCCAGGGGTCAGCAAGCCAATGGCCAGGGTAATGGGCCCCATAGGCAGAGAACCCCCAAGCCTCAGGCCCCTGCTACCACTCCTTGAGCGTAGCCACTCCGTCCCTGCTTTCCCATCCCTGCACAGGCGGTCGCCTTGTACTCTTTGCCCACCAGTGGCCTCTCATTACCACCGACAGTTGGGTGCTGGACATAGTCCAAAAGGGCTATGCCCTGCATTTTCATCAACTGCCTCCTCCTTACTTCCCAGGGGAGCCCTTGAGGCCTCCCCTGCACACAGACCTTCTCCTTCGAGAGCTCCAAGGTCTGTTGGTGGACAGGGCGGTGGAGCCTGTGCCTCCCCACTTGCAAGGTCACGGATTCTACTCCAGGTATTTCCTGGTACCCAAAAGGACAGGTGGCCTTCGACCCATTCTGGACCTCAGGAACCTCAACAAGTTCCTAGAGAAAGAAAAGTTCAAGATGCTTACTCTTGGAACACTTCTGCCCTACCTCCAGCAGGGAGATTGGCTATGCTCCTTAGATCTAAAGGATGCGTACACTCACATCCTCATTCATCCAGACCACAGAAAGTACCTCAGATTCATTGTGGGAGGAAACCATTATCAGTACAGAGTCCTGCCTTTTGGCCTCACCTCCGCTCCCAGGGTCTTTACCAAATGCCTGGCAGTGGTGGCGGCCTACCTGAGAAATCAGGGAATCTTTGTCTTCCCCTATCTGGACGACTGGCTCATTAGGGGTCAAACGTGCCAGGAGGCCAGACAAGCCACCCTCAGAACCATTGCTCTGCTTCAAAACGTGGGCTTTGTCATAAACTTCGCAAAGTCCACTTTGCTCCCCTCCCAGACCTTGGAGTTCATAGGGGCAAGATTGGATTCTCAACTGGCAAAGGCATTCTTGCCAGAAGACAGGGCTCAACGACTGATGGACGTGGCCAAACAGTTCCTCAACAGATCCCTGGTCTCCGCCAGACTCTGCCTCAGACTTCTGAGCCACATGGCTTCGACAGTGCATGTGACTCCCAATGCAAGGCTCCATATGAGGCCTGCACAGTGGTGCCTTCGGACTCAGTGGTCTCAAGTCACAGGGCGCCTAAGAGACAGGATAAAGGTGTCCAGACCCCTTTTGACCTCCCTCAGCTTGTGGCTACATCCACCCAATCTGCTGCAGGGGATGCCCTTCCAAATGCCAGAATACTCGGTGGTCCTCACCACCGACGCCTCTCTGAAGGGCTGGGGTGCTCATTGTCTAGACAAGTGCACTCAGGGAGGCAGCCCAACAAATCAATCTCCTGGAACTTCGAGCTATCCGCTTAGCTCTCAAAGCTTTTTCTCCGGCCCTGGCTCACCGCTCAGTCTTGATTCAAACAGACAACCAGGTAGCCATGTTTTATGTGAACAAACAGGGCGGAACTGGGTCCAAGCTCCTTTGTCGAGAGACTCAGGACCTTTGTTCCTTTGCCCTGCAGCACAGCATGCTTCTCAAGGCGGTGTACCTTCCAGGCCAGGAGAACTGCCTGGCCGACCGGTTGAGCAGAATTCTGCAGCCCCACGAGTGGCAGCTGCATCCCTTGGTCGTTCAGAAGATCTTCCTGAAGTGGGGTCTCCCTTGGATAGATCTCTTTGCCAGTCCTCTGAACAAGCAACTGCCCAAGTTCTGCTCCAGGCAATCGCATCCTTTGAGGATAGCACCAGATGCTTTTCTGATGTCCTGTTCTCAGGGCCTCCTGTATGCGTTTCCTCCCACGCCCTTGGTGGCCCGTACTCTTTTCAAGACTCTTCAGGACAAGGCCTCGGTCCTGCTGGTAGCTCCCAGATGGCCGAGGCAGCCTTGGTTTCCACTTCTGCTGCAGCTGGCAGTGGATTCCCCACTACCTCTGGGGTTACAACCCGACCTTCTCTCACAGGAGCAGGGTTCCCTTCTGCACCCCAATCTCAAAGCTCTCAATTTGATGGCCTGGAGGCTGCAAGGGTAGTTTTGGCTCCCTGGGGTCTACCTCAGGAAGTTGAAGAGGTTGTCCTAGCCTCTAGGAAACAGTCCACTAGGAAAACCTATGCCCTAAAATGGAAGAGGTTTTCTGTGTGGTGTCAGCTACGTACAGAGGATACTTTCTCCTGTACTGTGCCAGTAGTACTTCAGTACTTACTGCACTTGTCCAATCAGGGACTTAAGTCCAATTCTGTTTGGGTCCACCTCTCAGGTCTAGCAGCTCACCACTCACTGGTGGAGGGACATTCTCTGTCCGATCACCCTTTGGTGTCCCGCTTTCTCAGGTGCTTGCTTTTGCTCAAGCCCCCCATCCGTCGTCCTGCTCCTGAGTGGGAGCTGAATGTGGTCTTGCAGTAACTGACTCGCCCACCATTTAAGCCGATGGCTACTTGCCCTCTACGCTTCCTCTCCTGGAAGACTCTCTTCCTGATAGCCCTCACCTCGGCTAGGCGAGTGAGTGAGCTTCAGGCCCTGGTCTGTGATAGACCTTATACCAGGATTTATAGGAACAGGGTAGTCCTCAGGACTCATCCCAAGTTCCTTCCTAAGGTTGTCTCCTCTTTCCACCTCAATCAGGAGGTGGTTCTTCCAACATTTTTCCCTAGGCCTCATGCTAGCCAGGCTGAAGCAGTCCTGCATACCCTGGACTGTAGGAGGGCCTTATCCTTCTACCTTGACCGTACGCAGGGGCATAGAAGGGCTACTCAGCTCTTTGTCTCCTTTGACCCCAATAAGTTGGGGTTGGCTGTGTCCAAGCATACCTTGTCCATCTGGGTGGCTGACTGTATCACCTGGGCTTACAAAGCGGCTGACCTTCCTTTGCAGGGTAGGGTCACGGCCCATCGCGTCAGGGCAATGGCTGCCTCAGTGGTTCATCTCCGCTCTGTGCCCTTGGTAGACATCTGCAGGGCTGCAACTTGGTCTTCAAGCCAGACCTTTGCGGCCCATTACTGTCTGGAGAGGGAGTCCCGTAGGGACAGTGCTTTTGGCCAAGCAGTACTCCGGAATCTCTTTGAGGTTTAGGCAACTCCTGCCCTCTGTTGGGCTACCGGTGGAGGTTGTGTCTTTGAAAAGCCTTTCTTTGCTGCTGGGACTAGAGGGAGTTCTCTTGTTCAGCCTGGGTTCCTCAGTAGCCCAGAGCTAGGGAGTCACCCATATGTGAGGACTGACTTCCTGCTTGGTCCTGGAGAAAGAGTAGTTACTCACCTGTAACAGGTGTTCTCCAGGAGCAGCAGGAATCAGTCCTCACAACCCTCCCTCCTCCCCTTGGAGTTGCAGTTGTACATAGTTTCTTTTTACATTTTTGTGTGCTGTTCTTAGCTATGTCATTTGACAGGTAAGATGGCACCTTTAGGCAGGAAGGGAACCGCGCATGCGTGCCAGCATTCTCAAAGGCTTTCATGGAAAGCTGGGAAATGCTCCGCTGGGGCTTCATCGGCGCCGATGACACCCATATGTGAGGACTGATTCCTGCTGCTCCTGGAGAACACCTGTTACAGGTGAGTAACTACTCTTTAAGCCATGATTGAACACTGAGCACTGTAATATTTATGACACCTGATTCTGACGAGTTTTTGAACATGTCATATCCAATGTCTCGTCCAGAGGTGAGCACCATAGTAGGTTAGCTGATAAAGTATTGACATCACCTATGGTGGCTCATTTTGATGAATGTTGTCATTCGGCTAATCAGTTTGTATGGAGGGTGCTGGATCAAGTTTCTTTGGATTGGTGAAGTGGGGATTATCAGAACTGTCTGAATTACTTTGAACAGAGATGGATTTGTCGTTTGAATTCATTAGAACCTACAGGTTTGAATAATCAAATTGAATGGACCTCTCTGATTCATGATTAAGGTCAGATGTGAGTGGTTTGATGACAGGCTGTGGGCTTTATATTGGGTCTGGGCTGTTTTGTAAGACACTAGCTGTTGAGCTAGCTTTTGATGCAGTTATCTATTGATAGGATTTCTCCCTGAAGCAAGACATGTTTGCCTGAAACGTGATATTATGTCAGAGATTGGATTCAACTTTGTGAATTGTATAGAAGCTCTTAAATGACATCGCCCCATCATATCTTTCAACACTACTACAAACCCCATCTAAATCAAGAGCTCGCAGACAAAATGCAGCCCACTCACTTGATATGCCAAAATCATTCACGAAGACTAAAAAATCCTCAAGTAAACAGAGCCTTCACGTTCACTGCCCCCATGCTCTGGAATGAACTCCCTCTAGACCTCCGCACCATAAAAGACCTCCCCCAATTTCGAAAGGAACTCAAAACCTACTTATTCTCGGAACATTTCCAAATCCCCTACCCCCCCAAACCATGTCCCTCAACATCCACAGACACACCAACTCAGAACGCCCAAAACCACAACTAGATACATTATAAAGAACCACCAAATACCTTATGTAAATAGTTCAGACAGGCTTCTACACCTGTCAACATTTGTAAAAAAACTAGAATGTTTATCTATTCTATGTATTGTATACATTTTTCCATGTAAATAAGTTAGAAAGTTTTTCTGTTCAATGTAACGTATACAAAAGTATACACAAGTTGTTGAATTGTTCCATGTAAACCGCCCCTGATCTCTGGAAGGGGCGGTATAGAAGAAATAAATAAATAGAATGTATTTGATGGACAAATTGTGAGTTTTTTACATGCTCAGTTGAGGCCAGTGAATGATATAGCTGGGTTTTTTAAGTTATACAGGTAATCCTGTTTGATGAATCCACAGCATTTCTGATGGTTTCTCTGTTCGTGGTTTCTTTTGTCCAAGTTTGATATAACTGCGTAACCCTAATTTGTTGATGTTTTAAGCCTTTGATATATGAAAATTATTGTGGGAGTCTCTGAGATTTATAGGACATGATTATTAGCACCCTTATAAACAATTCAAATCAGTTTGAATAGAAGAACCACAATCCTACTGCAGTAAAAATAGACACATCTGTGATCAATTGTCAGTACTCATATGACTTGAATCAACCAATGAATAATGGCTCTAATGTTTAAAATGGCCACATTCACTCCCTGTTCTATTTTCACAATGATGAAGACAAGAGAGCTGCTTGAGACCGTCAGAAAAGCCATTATCACCAAACGTCAATCTTCAGAAGGGTAGAAAGCCATCTCCAAAGACCTTGGGATTTCTGTGTCTACAGTTTGCAATGTTGTTAAAGTGTTTTCTGCTCATGGAACTGTCAAGAAACTCCCAAGACATGGTAGGAAGAGGAAAATTAATCCAAGAAGTCTTTGAAGGTTAATGCGAACTATTGGGAAAACACCTCTTGCAACATCCAAAGAGCTTAAGACTGACTTGGAGCAATCTGGAGTTGTGATTTCAATTCACATCATATGCTGCACACTAAAAAAAAAGTACTTCATGAAGGCCAAAGAAGACCACACTGCTCAGATAGACATAAAAAGGCATAATCCTTCTGGGAAAATGTTCTGTGGACAGATGAAATCAAACTTGAGCTCGTTGGCAGTGCAGACCAACAATACAGTTACAAGCGAAGAAATGAAGCTTTTAAGGAAAAAAACACCCTTTCTACAGTTAAATATGGTGGAGGTTCCATAATGTTGGGCTGTTTTGCTGCCTCAGGAACTGGAGACCTGGAACGTATTAAAAGAATCATAAAGTCAGAGGACTGCCAAGGTATTTTGGAGTGAAATTTGCTACCTAGGGGTATGTTTACTAAACCATTTTAACGTGCGCCCGGCGATAGTATGCAGGCTGCCATAAAAGGAGTGGGCGTTTCGGTCTTAATGTAGCAAAACGGGATTATCGCGCGATAACGTGCGCTGCGCACATTATCGGGTGACACGCCGCTAAGCACGTTAACGCGCGGTAATCTTAAGTAGGCGCGCAGACATGTAAACACAGAAACAGAGGTGTAGCACAATGGTTAATACACTGACTGATGGTACAGGGGTCATGAGTTCGAACCCTAATGCATATGGCTGGCTGAGGCATTAGCTGTTACGTGTAAGTATTGCTTTTTGAGGCATGTTATGTATATTTTAATTAGTGCTGCCAGCAAATACACACTCACGTGCCGTAACCGAAGGTGCCGCATAAAGCACTCTATAAGGCACTCCATAGGGCACATTATAAAGTGCACTGTCCGCCAAGGCACCCTATAATGTCCCCTATGGGGCACCCTATAAGGCGCTTTATAGGACACCTTATAAGGCACCTCATAAGGCGCTTTATAGGACACCTTATAAGGCACCGTAGAAGGTGCTTTATAGGGTGCCTTATGGGGTGCCTTATGAAGCACCTTATGGCTACAGTACTCTGAGGGTGTTCTTGCTGGCAGCACTAATGTACATTAAAAATAGACAATGCCTCGGACAGCCCTATCAAATAACCCCACCGTGGGTGTGAACCCATGACCTCTGGCTCCACAGGCAGTGAAGTAACCAGTGGGCTACAGCTCTGTAGCTGCTAACAAAACCCTGGCTGGCTACAGAAGGACTGCAGGTCACCACACAAACTGTCTGCTATGGTTATCAGGATAGGGTTAACCCTCCCGTACCCATGATGCACTGCACATGCAAATCAGCAGTCTACAGATGATCACAGGACCTCAGCCTGGTAGGGGGTACTGACCATGTGTGTTACTGGCTCAGAGTAGCTACAAACTGTCACATTGTGTGGGTACTGTGCTCACCCTGAGGGTGAGGTGGGGCGCCCAGCACCAGGTCCACAGCACCTTTCATGGCTGCAGGTCCCCATCAGTGCTACTGTGTGTGATAGGTAGTTCCTGCAGACACACCTAGGATACATCTGTGTCTATCTGTATTTCTCAGTCATGTCTAGCCCTATGGGCTATGATGCACCCAGAATAGTGCATATCCTGTGTTGGTGCCATGGTTACATGATGTAGGTGAAGGGGGGAGGGGGTGTTTGGACCCATAGGCAGATTATGTACCACCACCCAACCCACCCTCTGGGGCTCAGGGTGGGAAACAGGATCTCCCACCAACAGATCCACATTCTACCTCCCTGCAATGGTGGCAGTACAGGGGACCATCAACCCCAGTCCTGCTGGGGAACAGACACCCTACAGGACAGTCAATGCAGATCTGTACACATCCATAAAACAATAGCAGACAGACAGTAGGCCTGAAAATGCTCAGCTGCCCCCCAACACTATCTGACATTCTCCAGCAGCAAGCCTCCAGCCGCTGCACCCTGCAAGGTGTTCCAGCAAGACACATACTAGCTGCAGACAGTCTGCTAGCTAGTCCATAGTGCATGTCCCTGGAGGAGATGCGTGTACCCAGAACTGGGATGTCAGCATACACACCAAGCAGATAAGTCAGTGATTGGGCCCCAAAAGAGAACCCACAAATATCACATGAGAGAAATACTATATAGCACTATGGGGGAACCTAGCCATGCCGTGGTCACTGCTCAGTCAGGGTGAGAGTGACCTCCCAGCAGGACATGCTGTGGCCACCCTGTTTGTGCAGGTGGTGGCCGGGCACTACAATGTCCGAGCCGTTGCCCTATGCCTTGTGCAGAGGCAACCAGACCAGCCCACCCTATCCAGGCTATTCCCACAGTACCTTGCTCCTCATTATGCACATTAGCAGGTCAATTCTGGCAACAGTGCTAGCAGTGTGGTCTGTGGAGGGTGTTGGCAGCCACCACACACTGGATAGACAGAAACACACTCCACACACCTATGCCAGCATTGTGCAACTATAGAGGTGTTTGGCAGCCCTGGCCACCACACCAGTCCTGGGCACAGTGCAGGCATGGCTATGGTATGCAATACTGTTGGGGTCACTCTGTCAGACACCATACCTGAGGCACACTCCACAGACATCAGAAAGGTTGCTATGATGCAGCTCAATCAGCCAATTGTGCTTAACGTAGGAATTGCTATCTGCCAGTTATCATAGCAACCTTTTGATAGCTGTGTACAGTTTTCCCAGGTTTAGGATGGCATTGCTAAGGTATGCAAGTGCTAGTATTGGGAGATGCATACAGGGCCCAACATCCTGCCTCTCCAGGAGGCTTCGGATAATGGAGCCTGTGGGTGCGGGTGTGTCTGCCCCTGTTGGCCGCTGCTCTAGGGCAGAGGTTCCCAACTTCAGTCCTGGAGGGCCAAACACTGTTCAGGTTTTCATGCTGTCCCTAATGAATATGCATG
Organism: Ichthyophis bannanicus; assembly: GCA_033557465.1. Taxonomy (NCBI): domain Eukaryota; kingdom Metazoa; phylum Chordata; class Amphibia; order Gymnophiona; family Ichthyophiidae; genus Ichthyophis; species Ichthyophis bannanicus. The sequence continues at coordinate 673,088,323 of CM066032.1, read as the reverse complement.
AGATACATCTGCATACCATGGGGGCTGTGCATAAAAATGCAGCATAGCCATATTTAGTAGAGGCAGCATGGAATCTGAATGGTGTTTGGCCCTCCAGGTCTGCATTTGGGAGACTCTGCTCTAGGTAATGCGCATGTTTATGGTGTCTGTGCTCTGTAGGGTAAAATGTAGGTGTTTTGGGCATGTCTTCGTCATCTGCAATAAAGGTTCTGTCTATATTAGCACGTTTTAGTAGTGGGTAAAATATGGGGGCTGGGTTGGCAGGAATCACAGATGGGACTTGAACCTGTGACCTTCAGCTCCTGAACACACTGGCTGTGTGCACTGCACCACCGTGTTACCACAGAGACAGTGCATTCCCTGGGGATACCATGACTGTTCGTCAGACAGGGCCTGTCTGTTGCAGTGCATGGTACCCACCTACAAAGGGCTAGGCCACGGTCTGCTCTGGGCAGCTGCCACTGCCCCCTCCACCACCAGTACCCCTCTGCCACCCTGCTGACATGCCCTTCTGCTGGTGGTACTGGTGGAGCGCAGTCTCAGGCCATCCAGTGTGTGGGTAGGCAGCTGCCTATGATGAGGGTTCTGGGGTAGGGGTGCCTGCATAGCTGTCCATGCTTCCCCCCAGCACTGCCTGCCAATGTTCTTGCCCTTGGGGGTACCTGCTGGGTACTATCCCCTGTGACACTGTGGGAAGCACACTCGTGCCCATGTTGGGCCCTCATCAGTTGCTGTCTGGCTGCACTACTGTTTCAGCATTCCTATGGGCCACCTAGGCATCACCCTAATCCGCACTGTGGCCCAGCTGCACCACAGCATGTGCCGCCCTCTGTGTCCCCTTTTCAAGCATCTGTCCAATTGCCCGTTCCGTCATGCCCGCCCTGCTGTTGTGGAACATGTGCACGCCATAGGGAACCTGCCCAATGGAGAGGGAAAGCCCTGCTCATCGCAATTTCTCTGTGGGCTCATTCACCTTGTATGGGGACGGAGCATAGACCCTTCCAAAATTCATATCTTTTTTTTTGGAGCTTTCTCGGGAGTGTTTTTTGATGTTTCCCATTAAACTCACTACTGGCCAGGGTGGTTATGTTTTTATTACATTTTCTGCTGGTCATTTTCACAGTTTATTTGCCCTTTTGTTCTGTACACATGTATCACACATCACTTTTTGTAGGTTTCCCTGGTTTTGCTGTACATTGCTGATGGAAATGTTTTCTTTTCCCTTTAAATCAGCTCTAACGCCAGGGCTTCACTGACGTTAGTTTTCAGCCTCGAATTTCACAGCGTTGGTGTGCAGGGAGCCTCTCCCCTCCCACTCTTTGCCCATTGACCCTCTCTCTCCGCCCCTGGGGAGCCTTACTTCGCCCGCCCGGAGCCTTTCTCCACCCTCAGCACTCATTTGCGCCGCTGCGCGCATTATCATGCACTAAGGTACCTCTGCGCCCGATAAAGCACCATTATTGCGCGATAAGGTACCAGAGTGCACATTAAGATGGTTTAGTAAACATACCCCCTAGTGTCAGAAAGCCAGGTCTGGGTCAAAGATCATGGGTCCTCCAGCAGGACAGTGACCCAAAACATACATCCAAAAGTACAAAAGAATGGTTAAAAAGGAACAAATGGACTGTTTTAAACTAGCCTGCAATGAGTCCTGTTCTCAAGAACCTTGGAAAGAGCTGAAATCTGCCATTGGTAAAAGGAATCCTGGAAACGTTCATGAACTGGAACAAATTGTAGTTGAAGAGTGGGAGAAACTACCAGCAGATAGGTGTAAGATTTTACAGATGACTATAAGAAACATTTAGAAGCTGTCATCATTTTAGTGAAGGGTGCCATTAATCCTGTCGAGGTCATATTTTGTTTTCTTTTCTCAGAAATTACTACTTCTAAGTTGCATAGACATCTTTTTTTTGTTGCATACCTTTGAACATACTATTAAAATATATTGTGATAAAGATAGTTGAAATATTTCCAATTATTTCTGAAGATATTGTACATACCATACTTAAAATGCAAGGGTGCCAATAATGTTGAGCACAACTTGTGTAGATCAGTGAAAGAAACTCCTGCTATAATGCAGTTTGAATTACGTTTTCTAAAGAGCAGAATGGAAAAATCTACAAGGGCATGAGATAAATTATAAACTCTTAAAAATACATGAACTGTAAGTAAGTGCATATTTGTAGAGTAGGCTGCTCAGGAGAGGACTCTGGACGGAGTGTGGGCAGATATATGCAAACATTTGTCTTCTCCTGAGGTGGGTGTTACTACCCATAATTTTAGTGTAGGTATGATTTCAGCAGAATCTGTGCTAGTATTTTGCAAAGATGTATCAGTTTCTATTAAAAAAAAAAAAGTGCTTTCCTGCCCATTTTAACCTAGGCAGCCTGTTATAAAATTACTTTCGGACTGTTTTGTTTTAGCATGCACTGACATAAAATACTGCATGTGCTAAAGAATATAGCGTTTGCTAAAATGAAATGAAAGGGTTATTTGCTCTTGGGGATTATTATGTGATTATGCTTATATACTTTGGGCCCGATATTCAGCGGCAGCAGCTAGCCATTCTAAAGTGGCTAGCCATCACTGCTGAGCCCAAGACCTAGATATTCAGTGCCGGGGCCATATCAAGCATTGAATATCCGGGTCAGCCAGATAGTGTTGAAGCTAGCTGGTAGTGCTGATGTTCAACTGCTGCCTGGTTAGCTTCATTGGCGAAAGTTAGGACAGCCTTCACTGTGCCTAATTTTGGCCACTGAAAGATAACCAGGCAGTAGCTGAGGATCACTGCTGCCTGGGTGCCGCCCCTAAGGCGTCCCAATGTTAGCCGGCTAGATTCTACTACTACTACTACTACTACTGAGCATTTGTATAGCGCTACAAGGCGTACGCAGCGCTGCATAGACATGTAAGAGACAGTCCCTGCTCATCAGAGCTTACAATCTAGTCGATTCAGGACATCTAGCAGTACCACTGTGTTAGTGCCGCTGAATAATCCCTGTTCCTGATCGTGTAGCCAGTCTAGTCCCGGACTTCAGGGTTGTCCATCTCATACAGCAGCTTGGAGACTGAGAAACTCCTCCTTTTCTGATGTCACCGGTATATCCACCTGGGAGCCTCCTCCTGCCATCAGTTCTTCAGTCTCCAAGCAGCTGGATGGTTGGGTGAGCCTGGAAGTCCGGGCTCACTGGAGAAACTGTTAGGAGTTAAGTGTTGAAGTTGTAGTCAGAGAAGTAGCATTAGAGTTTTCAGCAGAGCCCTTCTGCATTTTTGGGGAGGACTGTGTCTTTAAGCTTGCAGAGCCGTCCTCACATCTTCCCCTCCGTCCTCTGCCCCTAACTAGTGGGTCCGGGTGACTTGCGAGAGGCAGCTCCGGTTCTCTGATTCAGATCAGTGGAAACCGGAGCTGCGCAGGATTTTGCCGGCGTCTTCAGAAGTTTTGCCTGTGACGCGCCGAGCATTTTCCCTGCGGGCCCCCTGTGTCGGCGATCCTCTGCCAGCCTGCATCACCCCTGTCTGGGCCCTCTACCTCCTTTTCTTCAACCGGAGAGAGGGATTGCCAGCGGACCTAGCAAGTGGCTGTTGCCCTTTCTTCTTAGGTCGCCAGCAAAGGTAAGGGGGCCGGTATTACGCGGTGCTTACTCCGCGGAGGTTTTTGGCGCGCTCAGGCTGTTTTTCGGCCTAGGCCTCGGCCTCGTGCTGGCGGCGCGCACAGAGCGGTCTCGGAGAGCGTTTCTTCTGGCGTGATCGGTTTCTTGCCGCGACCCCCGGGGTGCTACGTTTTATTTTGTAGTTTACTTTGTAGTTTATTTTTGGGTTTATTTTTCAGTTTCTTTTTGAGTTTCTTTTACAGACCGCCCCTCTTTGGTTTCGGTCTGTCCTTTTATTTTGGGCTATTTCCTTTGGCGCCCATTCTGGGGGTGAAGGTTTTTTGTTTTTGCCATGCCTTCCAAACAGCACTGCATGGTTTGTGGGGCCAAGAAGTGCACGGACTCGGGTTTGTGCCATTCCTGTGTCAGGGATGCCTCAGGGCTGCAACCGCAGGAAGTCCTGCCTGAGTGTCAGAGTCCTGAGACTAGGACTTTGGCAGAGCTGGGTCAAGAGATCCCCGTAGAGGAGCCGGTGGCAGGACCCTCCTCCCGGCCAGACACTCTCCCCTCTCCAGGTCACGGATCTTTGGGGCTAAATTCCATTTTTTCAAAGGAATTTGTTAGTTTGCTCCAGCAAGTTTTTCTTCGGGACAGTCCGCCTGCTATTGTCCCCGCTAGTCTGCTGTCGGGCAAGCGGCGGGCTACGACTTTGCTGGAAGATCAGACTCCTCCAGAGCCGAAGAGGGCCCGGGAGGAGGTGGATCCCGGGGACCGGTCGGTGGTCTCGGAGGGGCCACGTTCGGAGGAGGAGGTCTTGTCGGAGGATGAATTGGAAGAGGGGGAACTGTCTGAAAAGGAAGATCAGGCTAGAGTGGTCCGGGTGTTCCGGAGGGAGGAGCTGCCGGCACTCTTGGTGGAGACGCTGAAGGTGCTGAATATGCCGGTGCCTGATTCAGCGGCAGACGCTTCTCTCGAGGACCCCTTGCTACAGGTATTTAGGAAGGAGCAGAGGGCTTTCCCAGTACACCGGGTGTTTCATGAGATGATTCAAGAGGAGTGGAGCCTTCCCGAAGCTCCTCTGAAGGGAGCTAGAGTGATGTCCCGGCTGTATCCCTTGACTGACCAGGACAAGGAGGTGTTCAAGTCACCCAAGGTAGATGCTGCGGTCTCGGCGGTTACGAAAAAGACCACCATTCCCGTAGAGGGGAGTGCAGCCCTCAAGGACGGTCAGGATAGGAAATTGGATAGCTTATTGCGGCAGGTGTTTGATGTGAATGCTCTTTCCCTACAAGCTGCCATCTGCGGGGCTTGGGTGGCTAGGGCATGTCTGCGCTGGTCTCAGCGGCTGCCCGGTGCCGCAGTCGAGCGGTCGGAAGACGCGGCCCGGTTGGAGTCGGGAGCGGCCTATTTAGCGGACATCCACTACGATCTTATGCGTGGACTCTCCAAGAGCATGGCGTCGGCAGTCGCAGCACGCCGTTACCTCTGGTTGCGTAATTGGGCGGCCGACTCCTCCTCCAAGGCTAGACTTAGTAAGCTTCCTTTCAAGGGTCGCCTCTTGTTTGGGGAAGATCTTGAGAAGTTAGTTAAGGAGTTGGGAGAGTCCAAAGGGGGTAGGTTACCCGAGGACAAACCTAAACCACCTCGAGCGCCCGCTACGGGTAGGGGGCAGCTACGAGATTTTCGACGCTATCGATTCCAGAGGTTTCCCACAGGACAGAGGGGACGTTTTCCCTCTAGGAATCAAGGGTTTCGGGGGTTTCGAGGAGCAGGGCGGGGGTTTGGCCCCTCCTCGGCCTCGGGCCTTAGCAATCGGAAGCCACAATGAGATCAGGGGGACCCAGGCGCCCCTTCCCGCCGTAGGGGGGCGTTTGCAGGATTTTTATTCTGCCTGGGTCCAAATTACTTCAGATCAGTGGGTGCTAGAGGTCATTCGCGAGGGCTATGCGCTGGAACTTCTTCGTCCGGTGCGCGATGCCTTCGTCCTGTCTCCCGGCAGGTCCGAGGCAAAATCACGGGCTCTGCGGGAGACAGTGCAAAGGCTGTTAGATCTCAAGGCCATAGTCCCTGTGCCCCCAAACGAGTGCAGTTCCGGTCGATACTCCATATACTTCGTAGTCCCGAAGAAGGATGGAGGGGTTCGGCCTATCCTAGATCTCAAGAGAGTAAATCGATGTCTGCGGGTGTCGTCCTTCCACATGGAGACTCTGCGATCGGTGATAGTAGCGGTGCAAAAGGGAGAGTTCCTCACGTCCCTCGACCTGTCCGAGGCTTACTTGCACATTCCCATAAGGAGGGATCATCACCAGTTTCTCAGGTTTGCGGTTCCTTTCGGCCATTTTCAGTTTCGAGCGCTGCCTTTCGGGCTGGCCACTGCGCCGCGAGTTTTCACGAAGGTGATGGTGGTTGTGGCGGCAGCTTTGCGGAAGGAAGGTATACTCGTCCATCCTTATCTGGACGACTGGCTAATTCGAGCAAAGTCCAGGTCAGAGAGCGAGTTAGCGACAGCCAGGGTGGTGTCCTTTCTGGAAAGTCTCGGTTGGATAATCAACACGGCGAAGAGTCGGATGGTGCCCACTCAGTGTTTGGAGTACCTCGGAGCGCGCTTCGATACCGTCAAGGGGAAAGTCTTCCTGACGGAGCGGCGAGCTTGGGATCTGCGTCTCCTCTTGCGGAGTTTCTTGCGCCGCGACAGGCCGTCGGCCTGGCACTACCTTCAACTTTTGGGCACCATGGCGGCGGCGATAGAGACGGTGCCCTGGGCGAGGGCGCATATGCGGCCCTTGCAAAGGGCGTTGCTCCGCCGTTGGTCTCATCAGAACGATCCCTTGTCTCGGAGGCTACCCTGTTCCGAGGAAACACGTCGAGCGCTGAGGTGGTGGTTGCTTCCGCGCTCCCTGCAGAACGGAAAAGGACTGGAGACGCCGGAGTGGATTCCTGTGATGACAGACGCCAGCCTACTGGGCTGGGGAGCCCATTGTCAGGGGATCTTTGCGCAGGGGGCGTGGTCGGATCAAGAGCGTGCATGGCCGATCAATCGTTTGGAGTTGCGGGCGATCGCCTTGGCATTACAGGAGTTTCGCAGCCTTCTGGGAGGAAAGGCGGTCCGAGTGTTTTCCGACAATGCGACGGCAGTGGCTTATGTCAACAAGCAAGGAGGCACCACGAGCGCCGCGCTCGAATACGAGGCCGAGGCGCTATGCGAGTGGGCCGAAGCGAATCTGTTGGACCTCTCGGCAGCACACGTGGCAGGAGTGGACAACGTGGAAGCCGATTTTCTCAGCAGGGTGAAGGTGGACCCGGGCGAATGGGTCTTGCACCCGCAGGTGTTCGAGATGCTGGTGCGCCGCTGGGGCAGTCCGGTCTTAGACCTCATGGCAACGTTCAACTCGGCGAAGGTATGTCGGTTCTTCAGCAGGCGCAGAGAACGAATGTCCGAGGGCCTGGATGCCCTCATTCAACCCTGGCCAGCGGATCAGCTTCTATACGTTTTCCCGCCATGGGCGTTGATCGGCCGAGTGGTTCAAAGGATAGAGCGCTACAGGGGACAGGTGATTCTGATTGCGCCGGACTGGCCTCGACGTCCCTGGTACGGAGATCTCATGCGTCTACTGGTGGCGAAGCCCTGGTGTCTTCCCATTCGGGCGGATCTGTTGTCGCAGGGTCCGTTACTGATGCCCCACGTGGCTCGGTTCTCGCTTACGGCTTGGCTCTTGAAAGGGCTCGCTTGAAGGCCCGTGGATACTCCGGACCGGTGATTTCCACCTTATTGAAGGCGCGCAGGGGATCTACGTCCCTGGCCTATGTTCGCGTCTGGAGGATTTTCGAAGGCTGGTGTGCAGAGCGACATTGTGAACCGTTGAGATCTACCATCCCTCAGATCCTGCAGTTTTTACAGGATGGGTTTGACAAGGGGTTGGCGGCCGGGTCCTTACGTGTACAGGTTGCGGCCCTAGCGTGTTATAGGGGTAAGGTTGGAGGTCAGACACTCGGGGGTCAGACGGATGTCAAACGTTTCTTGCGCGCTGTGTCGCTGCTGCGGCCCCCTTTTCGTTGGATCGTCCCTAGCTGGAATCTTCCATTTGTGTTGGACGCGTTGGCACAAGAACCTTTTGAACCCCTATCGCGAGCTTCCCTTAAGGATGTCACCCTGAAGGTTGTCTTTCTGGTCGCGATCTGCTCGGCCCGCCGAGTTTCGGAGTTGCAGGCGCTCTCTTGCCGGGAGCCCTATCTCCAGTTTCGTTCGACCAGGGTGGTTTTGCGGCCGGTGCTGGCGTTTCTTCCAAAGGTCCTTTCGGTGTTTCATTTGAATCAGGAGATTTCTTTGCCAGTTTTCCGTGGGGCCTCCGGTGGCCCGGCGGAGAGGAACTTGCATCTTCTCGATGTCCGTCGGGCGTTAAAAAGGTACCTCCTGCGGACGGACGATTTTCGCAAGTCCGATAGACTCTTTGTGCTTTTTGCGGGACCGAGGAAGGGGGAGGCGGCGTCAAAGGCCTCTATTTCTCGGTGGCTAAGGGAAGCTATTGCGTCAGCGTACATTTCCGGGGGTAAGTCGGTGCCGGAGGGGCTTAGGGCTCACTCCACTAGAGCGCAGGCAGCTTCCTGGGCGGAGTTCCGGCTCGTGCCTCCCGTGGATATCTGCAAGGCGGCGACGTGGTCGTCTTTGAATTCCTTTGTCAAGCACTATCGGTTGGATGTTCAGGCCTCGGAGGACACCTCCTTTGGGTCAGCGGTTGTGCAAGCTGGCTTGCTGGGTCCCTCCCGTGGTTAGGTTCCTTCACTGCTCTGGTACTAACCCTGAAGTCCGGGACTAGACTGGCTACACGATCAGGAAGAGGAAATTAGACTTACCTGCTAATTGTAGTTCCTGGAGTGGAGACAGTCTAGTCCCGTATCCCTCCCTAGTAGAGTTTCTGATGCGACTGGAAGGGCGGCGTTCCAGCTGATTACAGGTAAGAGATGGTTTTTATTGCAGGGGATGGAAACCCTTATGGCTGGGGTGCCCCGATACCGTAAAAAAAAAAAAAAAGAAAACTTTTTAAGTCGCTGAAAGCACTGGTTTTCCCCTTCGTTCGGACGGACTTAGCCGGGGGGATGGCTCTGTAGGCAGAAAGTATAAGTCCGTGATGGTTTAATATGCTTTTTGGCATTATGTTCTTATTTGTTGCTCCGGTGAGTCTGCTTTGTCAATAGGGAACTGATGGCAGGAGGAGGCTCCCAGGTGGATATACCGGTGACATCAGAAACGGAGGAGTTTCTCAGTCTCCAAGCTGCTGTATGAGATGGACAACCCTGAAGTCCGGGACTAGACTGTCTCCACTCCAGGAACTACAATTAGCAGGTAAGTCTAATTTCCTCTTAGTGTGATTAATGTGTTAATCTCTTTGAATACTGGGTCCTTTGGTTTTTACTTTCTGTGTATTGAATATCATTGTAAATTGCTTTTAAAGGTTGCAGTGGGGTATCAAAAATGAATAAATATATGAAAAATCTTTTGTTCATTTATCTTATGATTGGATAAATGAGAGGAGTTGAGTATACTAGCGGTGGGCTACTGAAAGGTTGTTTAAATTTAAACTTTCTCTTATTTTGTCTCCTACATTTAGACCACCAGGGCAGAGTTTGATGTGCCAGAGTATTGCGTACGCAGAAGATACCAAGATTTTGATTGGCTGAGAAATAAACTTGAAGAATCGCAGCCGACCCATCTCATTCCCGTAGGTAGTAAGCCACAATATTCACGATTGTGTAATGTTTGTTATGTCCGCTGCTAACTGCTTTTAACAAAATGTTTCCTTCTAACCACATGTCTAAAGAGAGGCTGTTAAATATCTCTGTGCCTTCGAGTCGGTGCTGATTTTGACAGCCCAGCAGCTCCTGGGTTTTTTTGGCAGTGTGACCAGAAGTAGATTGCCAGGCCTTTCTTCCGAGGCAATAGAGGAGTGCTAGTGGGAATCGAACCCTGGTTTCTCGCTTACCAAGCCAGTGCTGTAATCACTAGGCTATTCTTCCACCTACCCATTAGTCAAGCTTTTTTGTATTTTTATTTTTAAGCATTTTTTAATGTTTGGTTACAAAAAAACAGTGTTTACAGTAAGAGTGCTTAAACTCATTCTATCCTATTTCCATTACTTTTTGCTTGCTAGCGCACATACAGCGTTCACAAACCTGTCTTTGTCCTCAACACTTGAATCAATGGGAACTCCATTAATGCAGATAGATAAGCGTAGCTGTTAATTGCAAATACCTGAAAATGCAACAGTCACTGAATTTACATAAGATTCTGAGAAACAAACTTGAAGTCATTTTAAGGCCGTCGGATAGATATGGTGGTAAAAAGAATTGGATTATTTGTCAAAGAAATAACGCCTGGCATGACTCATTGAAATTCATGTTGAGTGAGAAGGAGACTTGTTAACTTCAAATTCTGCGTTTGCTTGGTTTGAGTTCTCCAGGGCTGGCAAGATCTTTTTTGTCTAAATCACTTTTGGATATTAAGCTGAAAACAGTATTTGCAGGAAATTATCACCTTCAAAGATCTGAATGGGAGCTGAAAATCGTAGCGTGATAGATATTATATTAGGAGGCGATATGTTGAAACCTTCAACACCTTCTAGTGCTTTCTTCTATTTTGGCACCTTTATATGGATATATTACCTCAAGACCTGAGGTAGCTATCTGCAATTTCTGAAACAAATAAGGGCTTGGCTATTTGACCAGCATTTTGAAGGTTAGGTCTTAAAAGGCTGATACTGTGGCTACTTTTATTACATTTTCTTTTATGGTTAATTAATATGGCTTTTATTCCATATCATCCCTCCAGTCCACTCTTGATGAATGGGTTGTCCCTCACCTTCAGCCACTGAGAACTGAGCATGTCAGAATTCTGATGTCTCATATAAGAGCTCCCTCTTCAGTTCCAGGATCCAGTATCCTCCGTTCTCAGACACATCCCTAGGGTTAGGGAATTTTACTGAGCGATACTCCAACAAATTAGGTTAGGAGCATTAGGACTAATTGGACAGAAATGGTTAAGAAAGGAGACGGAAGTCTTCTAGTCTTAAGCTGGGTTTTCTCACTCAGAACTGTTGAGTGAAAGGGCTGACAGAGCTGCAGGAGGTCTGTCTAACACCAGGATCCTTTGGTGGGTCTGGTGGTAGGCCCTAAGGGGTTAAATACCTAGCGCCCAGGTCCCCCCCCCCCCCCAGCTGGACTACTCACACCTCTCATCCACAGAGATCTGGGTTTTCCTTTCAAATTGCTGGACTTCCATATTCTCAGTCAGAGCTGGTTGAGTGAGAGGGTTGACAAGGCCAAAGTAGGCCTCTCTGCCACCAGGATCCTTTGATGGATCTGGTGGGGCCCAAAGGATTAGATACCTGGTGGTCCACGTGCCTTTCTTCCCCAGCTGGGCTACCCACACCTCTGAGTTAGAGATCTAGGTTTTCCCTTCAGATTGCTAAAATAGGCCTTTTTAAGGAGGCTGTCACTTTGAATAATAAAAGCAGCTTGAGTTTTACTTCTGTGTCGGCTTTACTGGAGAGCTCTGCTTACAGCCGGTGTTTCTTGCTTCAGGCTTGTCAGCTAGATCAACGAATGGTAAGGTTTTTTTTCTGTTTGACAGGGGGTTCCCGGGGAACATTGCATATGCGTGTTTTTTTCTTTGTGTCGACAGTGGGGGAAACCAAAGTTTATCGACTGACAGCTGACGCGTTGATTTAAAGCAAGGAAGAGCCCTGGAGTGTGGATTGGCCTTGCAGGACATGGATCCGCTCAGGGGAGAAGCCGGGTTCTGCTCTGGCAGAGTTAGAGGCCCCACAGTTTTGGCGAGAGCCGCAGCCAGTTCCTCGGCTAAAGGAAAGGCTGTGAAAACAAAGGCAAAAAAGTGATCAAACAAGAACTCAGCATTGAAGACAGCGTCTTTGCCAGCTAGTGAACAGGAAAACCCGATTTTCTCAGCACATTTTATTTTATTTTTGCATTAAGTCTATAGATTAAAGAGACAACAGGTTCAGGCCCTGCTCGGCCTACTCTGCCTTTCATTATGCCGACTGAAGCACTGCAAGAGTCTCCTCCACCAATCAGGAGCTTCCAGGGCAGAAAGCTAAGACTGAACTGGATCTGTGGGGGGGGCATCAGAATCCTCCCACTCCCAGACTTCAGAGGATGCCGGGGAGGGTCTCTCAGACCTCTGGGGTGACTTTGCTACCCCCGACTTGGATGAAGGTGAGTTCTCCATGGGGAATGACCCTAATGTGTTCGGGTCTTATTAAGCACTCCCTGGCGGCTTCAATATTGCCTAGCCCACGGCATTTGTGGAGGAACCATTGGAGGATCCCTTCCTGCAGGAGTTCAAGGGAAGCTAGAGGTGCTACCCAGTGCATAGAGTGATTAAAACGATGATTGAAGCGGAATGAGAGGTCCCAGAAGCAGGTCTAAATCAAGGGAGGCATATCTCTTGGTCATCTTAGAGAAGGTGTTTAGTTGTTTTGTTTTATATTTTGGGTTGTTTCTTTTGTTTTCGGTGGTTTTCAGTGGGAACGTCCGTTCTAACCTTCTTTCCAGGCCTGATGGCGTACTTAGGGAGACAGACTGCACACCATAAATAAAGTGAAAGCGTGAGAGGCACTCTGAACATTTCACATAACTGACATGCCTGCAATATATGGAATATATGTAGGAAATGGCCTACACTATGTAATTGACATATTTTAAATACATGAAATAACTGATCTATATGACATAAATGCCTTGAATTTATTTAGACAGTTTTGTATACCACCTTATCCTTCAATCAAAGTGGTCACAACACAATTGGGGGATACATTTAACATGAGTGGATATGAGACACATCCACTAACATTTATAGGGAACATGGGCAATGGAGGGTTAAGTGGCTTGCCCAAGACCACAAGGAGCACCTGTGGGACTAGAAACCCCAGTCCTTCCGGCCCAAGGTTGCTGTCCTCTAGTGGGATTTGAACCACCGACCTTCTGGCCTGTGGTACCTTGCCCCAACCACTAGGCCACTCCTCCCTGAATGAGAAATGATTTAAATGATATACATGATATAACTCATCTGAATGATGTACATGAGTTGAATGCTTTACATAAAGGCATCCATATATAAGTGCACTGTATGACTTGAATGAAATAGAGGCAGTTCGGGGGCGGAGTCAAGATGGCGGCACGATTAGGAGTGTGGCGTCTCTGCTTTTCCTCTTTGCTTTTTTCCTATGCCTCCTAAGCGGCGCGGGAACCCCAGAGCCAAGCCGGCAAAGGGTGTTTCTCCCGCGGCCAGTCAGCAACAGATAGAGGTGCTCCTCCTTAAAGCCCTAGCACTAGAGAAGGCTGCAGAGGGCTCGTTGCTGAAGTCGACTAATGGGGAGGCGGCCACGGCTGAGTGCACTTCATCTTTCCCGCAGCCGCATTCGGCGGTTCTATTGGAGTCGGAGCCTGTGGTTTCAGGCTCCACTGACCTTGCTCTGCTTATCTCGGGAGAGGAAGGTGGAGCTTTGGGCCTGCCTGCGTCCTGCTCAACGCCACTTCTTCCTTCTGTCCAGCCGGTGAGATCTGAGGAAGGTCTTGAGTCGGTCGGTGAGCAGGTTTCTGGTGCTCCTTTGGTTGCGGTGGATAGTTCTCGCCTGAACTCGCCCACAAATTCCCAGCAGCAGCGTTTGGGTGAAATTTCCTTGGATTCTATTTGGAAGATGCTGGTGAAGCTGGACATGACTGTTTCTAAGTGTGCTGCAGATGTTTCCGCTCTGGTGCAGGTAGTGGCTCAGAATTTGATGCAACATTCAAGTTTTGAAAAGGACACACATGAGAAGTTTGCTGCAATAACTAAAGACGTTAGTGACTCTAAATCTGGTATACAAAACTTGTCTAAATAAAAATAAATAAATAAATCTGTGATTGATCAATTGGATCAATCAGGAGGAGTGGCCTAGTGGTTGGGGCAAGGTACCACAGGTCAGAAGGTCAGTGGTTCAAATCCCACTAGAGGACAGCAACCTTGGACCAGAAGGACTGGGGTTTCTAGTCCCACAGGTGCTACTTGTGGTCTTGGGCAAGCCACTTAACCCTCCATTGCCCATGTTCCCTGTAAGTATTAATGTATGTGTCTTATATCCCCTTGTGTGAAATGTATTCCCCAACCACTTTGACACGGTGAAAAGCAGGATATAAATGCAGCTAAAATAAAAAAATAAAAAATAAAACAATTGGTGAAAGATAAAGTAGTTATTCATCAGAAACTGGAACAGTTTGAAAACAAATTCAGGGGGATAAATCTGAGAATTTTAAACTTTCCTCAGTTACTTAATATGTCTCCTTTGGATACCTTTAAGAAGTACATGTCTGAGGTGTTTAATATTCCTGATTCCATATTTCCTTCCATAACTAGAGCCTATTTCCTGCTAGTAAAGAAAGTTGAAATACAATGGCCACAACTTCTTGAACGAGCGCTCTGCACGTAGAAAATTTTTTTCGTTCACTGTAAATCTAGACTAGAGAAATTCAAAAATATTCTTCAAAAATTATTCTTCAAAAATTATCTTATTCAAAATTTCTTTGAGGTCTCAGTTAAACAATAGCATTGCCTTTTGGACTTACGTCGTTATAAGGCAAATTGCGTGATCACATCAATGACCTCATCAGAAATGAAACAGAACCCTAATCCTGGTGAAGTTTTTCATTACTTGTGCTCTTCTTAAAACTCAGGTATTAACGTAACGAAAACAACTATATCAACTTCCCGAAGACAAGGGTCTTCACTCTTATTCTCCTTCTTATGATCCCAACGTCAATCCCCGGTACCACTGAGACGTTTCACAATGATGTTTCCTCAGGGGATCATAATAACTCAATGATGCTGCCCACGTTTTTACTCTCAGCAATTACATTCTACTCCCGATTACAGGGGGACTTCAACCGGCTCTGCGCGGCGTTTTTTTGCAGAGCCGGTTGAAGTCCCCCTGTAATCGGGAGTAGAATGTAACTGCTGAGAGTAAAAACGTGGGCAGCATCATTGAGTTATTACGATCCCCTGAGGAAACATCGTTGTGAAACGTCTCAGTGGTACCGGGGATTGACGTTGGGATCATAAGAAGGAGAATAAGAGTGCAGACCCTTGTCTTCGGGAAGTTGATATAGTTGTTTTCGTTACGTTAATACCTGAGTTTTAAGAAGAGCACAAGTAATGAAAAACTTCACCAGGATTAGGGTTCTGTTTCATTTCTGATGAGGTCATTGATGTGATCACGCAATTTGCCTTATAACGACGTAAGTCCAAAAGACAATGCTATTGTTTAACTGAGACCTCAAAGAAATTTTGAATAAGATAATTTTTGAAGAATATTTTTGAATTTCTCTAGTAAAGAAAGTTGGGCAAGATATTCCTTCTTTAACTGTTCCTGATAACCTTAGATTTCCTTGAAGGTTCTTCTTTTTCTGTGCAGGCTCGCTCTACCCTATTGGTATCCTTTGTCTTTGAAACTGATCTTTCTAGAGTGTTGTCTTTATATTTTAAAAAGCTTTCTATTCCTTTTTTGGGTGAATGTGTACGAATCTTTCCAGATGCAAGTCGTGCCACACAGGAGTGCAGACGTTAGTTTTTGACTATGCGACAAGAAATAGTGGCCTTAGGGGCTAGTTTTCGCCTGTAGTATCCCTGAAAATGTTTTATTTCTATTTTGGGGGTTAAATATATTTTCTTTGCACCTGAACAGCTACGGTCTTTTCTTGACCTTAAGAAACACCCGACTGTGACTAGTTTGGGGGGAGATGACGTTTGATTTAGGATAGATAACGCAGCATACTGAGAGTGCTGGGGTGCGTGCTTAGTGCTTTTTCTTGAATTTCTTTTCTTCATTTATATTTTCCCCATGTGTCACTCTGCCCCCCTTGTTCTTTATTGGAGTCTAATTTTTAGAGTTGTATCTGCTTTTTAATTGAGCTGTTATCAATTGCTTTTGCTTTTCATGATTTGTAACCTTTACAACTCTTATGTTTCTGTCACAAGATTTATGCTTGTCCTCAGAGCAGGAATTCTTGCTTGACGCAATTCTATTATGGTCTTAGGAGCAGTAGTGCGATCTGCCATTTTTATGTACTTTGATGTGCTTCGCTTGCATAGTGGTTGCTCACATCTGAGCTGAGCTGAGCTGAACTCAACTCAAGTCTCAGTGGTGTGTGTGTGCATGAGCCGATGGATTGGTATTGGTTTGTTTCCAAAGGGCTTATCTTTCACTGGTGACGCAAGTTGACAGGATCAGCTGCTTGGCCTTTTATTCCACAGGGTTTGCACAACAGCCTTTTGGGCTGGCCATGGCTCTGCGCACCTTTACAAAAGTGATGTTGGTAGTGGTGGCTGCCCTGTGGAAAGAGGGCACCATGGCCCATCCGTACTAGGATGACTGATTGAGTCGAGCAAAAACGGAACAAAAGGCGCAGCTGACCACCCACTGGGCGGTGCAGTTTCTTTGGAGTTCAGGATGGCTGGTCAATCTGGCCAAGTCAGTTTCAACCTGTCGAGTAGCTGTTGTACCTGGGGGCGAGGTGCGATACAGAAATGGGTCTCGTCTCACTTTTTGAGGACAGGATATGACAGATCCAGGATCAGATTTGCCAGTTTCTGGCTATGAGAGAATCCACAGCATGGTATTATCTGCAACTGTTGTGATCCATGGTGGCAGCATTGGAATTGGTGGCTTGGGCACGAACTCATATGCTGATGGTGCGTGCTAGTCTCTGCAGAGACGGCCATTGTCGCACAAGCTGTTTTGTCCAGACTTAATTCAGGAAAGTTTGGATTGGTGGCTACGGAGAGAAAATTTGGCGGCGGGTGTGACCCTGGAGCCACCAGATTGGATTCTGATGACGACAGAGGCCAGCCTCATGGGATGGGGAGTGCATTGTCAATCACGGGTGCCTCAAGTGGATCGATTCTTGCTTATGGCATGGCCCTTGAGAGGGAGCGATTGAGACGTAAAGGATATTTGGCCTCAGTCATTGCCATCCTCCTACAGGCCAGGAAGAAGTCCACTAAGCTGGCCTATATACATGCCTGGCGAGTATTCGAGAGCGGGTGGAGTCAGAACGTGCGACCTTTTGCAACAGATATCTCGGAGATTCTCTTATTCCTACAGGATGGCTTGGAGAGGGGGTTGGCACTCATTTTTCTGGAGGTGCAGGTAGCAGATCTTGCCTGTTACAGAGGGCATGTTCAGGGCTGGATCCTGGCAACCCATCCAGATGTGGTCCTGTTCTTGTGAGAAGTGAAGCAGATCCGGCCGCCGGTACACCTGGTTGTGCACCCCTGGAATCTTACTGGTTCTATCAGAACTGGTGGCAGCTCCTTTTGAGCAGTTGTCAGGGGCCTCACTGCAGCATATCACTTTGAAAACAGTGTTCTTTGTGGCCATGTACTCGGCATGCCAGATTTCGGAGTTGCAAGCTCTGTCATGCCGAGAGCCTTTTCTCATCTTATCAAAGGAAAAAGTCATGTTGCGACCATTGCTGAACTCCTTATCTAAGGTGGTGTCTGTTTTTCCTGTCAATCAGATAGTGTCTTTCCTGCCATTCCCGAGATTAGGGAATTGAGAGGAGACCAGCAGCTGCACAAGCTTGAAGTGCACAGAATGCTGTGTCTGAGTCTGACGGTGCCATTCCATAAAGCAGACTACTTATTTGAATTGTTTGGGGGCCTTCACGGCGAGAGGTAAATGCTACTAGAGCATGCTGGGTGAAGGAGACTATTGTGGCTGTGTACGCGGCCAGAGGCAGAAGGGTGTCTGCAGGACTGCGGGCCCACTCGACTCAGGCTTTGGTGGCATCATGGGCAAAGCACAGTCTGGTTCAGCCAGTGGACATTTGTAAGGCAGTGACATGGGTATCGCTGCATACCTTTGCTCGCCACTATCGTCTTGATGTACAAGCGATGGAGGACTTGGGTTCTCCAGGAATAAGCAGGAAGTCAGTCCTCACATATGGGTGACGTCAGCACTAACAGCCGGCATGGAAGCCTTAGGGAGATGCCACCACGCATGCGTGGTCCCATTCCTGCCCAAGGGTGCCATCTTGCTCAGTCTCCTTTTTTCCGTTTAGCCCAGCAGATGTGCATCTGATACTCCGGAAAAAGTTGATTTTTTTTTCTCTTAGAATTAATTCTCTCTCTCCATCTGCAGCCAGTTCCTTTCCCACCCCTGAGTTCACTTGCCTCTGCACCATGTCCTCGGGCCTTTAAAAATTTTCTTTCCAGTGCAATTCTTTCCGACGACTCCAACTGGGAATCCAAGGATGACACTTACCCGGACACCCAGAGGCATCGAGACCTTCCATCGGACCTTTCCCCACTGGGGGCCCGGCATCGGTCCCTGCCCGAGGACAAGGCCTTCCTCGACTTTGTGCGGGACATGGCCAAAGCTCTGGCCTTCACCACCGAGTCAGTAGATGATCCTCAGTTGCAAGATCTCGAGATCTCCATTTTGACTCCCCTCCCCCCTCCCTGAAGGAGTCCCTATCAGTGCCAGTCCTGGTGATTCTCGAGAGACTGCTCCTTCTTATGTGGGAGACACTGGCTATGGTACCCATAGTTAGTCGCCAGATTGACCTTAGGTATAAGATCCGCCCGAGCCCGTGCTTCCACTGGAGCCAATTACCACACAACTCCATGGTAGTCGAGTCAGCCATGCGTCTGCTTCAAAGCCAAGAGACTCACTCCTCGACTCCTCCCGGTAGGGAGGCCCGGAGCCTCGACGTCCTCATCCGAAAATGCTACCAGGGCTCCATGCTGGGCTACTGGGTCCAGCCATACCTCTTCTACATGGGAATGTTCCTCCGGGACACCAAGAAGAAGCAAAAGGGCTACTCTGGGGAACCCCTCCAGAGGTTCCAGACACTGGCCAAAACTGCTGCTAATTGCTCGAAGTTTTGAGCTTTGAGGCCATGGCCCGGGTCCCCGGCACCTGTATCGGCACCAGGAGACAGGCTTGGCTCCAATCCTCCGACCTCAAGCAATGGGTCCAGGAAAAGCTCCTGGACATCCCCTGCCTGGAAGAGAATCTCTTTGGTAAGGCCATGGCAGACAAAGCCTTGGAGCTCGAGGCCAAATACATGACAAGGACCTGGCTCTCGCAAGTGTAAGGCACCTGGGAAGAAACCCCTTTTCTTCAGGAGTGGTCTGGGATCCTGGAGCTATCAACAATACCAGGCCCCACAGACCCCTCAGCAGGGTCTCCGAGGACCTGGGCAATGACCTCGCAAGCAAAAAGGTCCCAGCTCGGGCTGAGCTTTTGACTTGCTGGGCCTAGCCTCTTCCCCTCCAGGAGATCAGCAGCCCACAGGGGCCCGTCTTGTGCACTTTGCCTACCGGTGGTCCGCCATCACCACCAACACCTGGCCACTCCAGGTTATCAGAGAGGGTTACCTCCTCCACCTGGACCAGATGCTGCCTCCTTTCTTCCCGAGAAAGCCCCCAAGGACTCCCTGAATCAGGCCCTGCTACTGCAGGAACTCACAGGTTTTCTCAAAGACATGCCTGTGGAACCAGTGCCTCATCAACAACAGGGCAGGGGGTTCTACTCAAGATACTTCCTCGTCCCCAAAAGGACAGGAGGCCTAAAGCCAATTCTAGACCTGAGAGACCTAAATAAGTTGCTGGTGTGAGAGAGGTTCAAGATGCTCTCCCTTGGAACTTTGCTGCCATACCTCCAGCAGGGAGACTGACTATGCTCCTTGGACCTAAAAGTATGCATATACCCACATCCTCATCCACCCCAGACACAGAGACAGTACCTCAGGTTCATGGTTGAGGGTGACCACTACCAATACAGGGTACTACCCTTTGGGCTCCCCTCCGCACCCAGAGTCTTCACAAAGTGCCTGGCAGTTGTGGCAGCCTACCTACTCCTCCAAGGAGCCTTTGTCTTCCCCTACCTAGACGACTGGCTCATCAGAAGGTACACAGCCACCAAGGTACAACAGGCCACAGGCCGCACCATCGGTGTCCTTCAATTCCTGGAGTTTGTGATAAACCATCCCAAGTCCCACCTCACCTCAACACAGAGCTTGGAGTTTATTGGGGCACACCTGGATACCCTCCAGGCAAAGGCCTTCCTGTCTAGCGACAGGGCCAGACTGCTCATGGCCCTGGTCACAAAAGTCCAGGGCAGATGCTTCGTGCCAGCATGCGGCATGCTCTGCCTGCTCGGCCGCATGGTCTCGACAGTACACGTCACACCGAACGCCCGCCTTCACATGAGGGCGGCTCAGTGATGCCTCATGTCTTGGTGGATGCAGGCCACTGGCCGCCTCCGGGACATGGTCTACGTGACCCGCCCTCTAACAGAGTCGCTCTGCTGGTGGCAGACCACACAACACCTGTGGGCAGGCATGCCTTTCCAATCCCCTACTCCTCAGCAGGTACCCATCATGGACACCTCATTGCTGGTTTGGGGAGCCCACTGTGGGAACCTCCGCACACAGGGCACCTGGTCCTTGGCCGGAGCCCAACAACAGATCAACTTCTTAGAGTTCAGGGCTATATTCCTAGCACCCGAGGCTTTCCGCCACTGTCTCCAGCACCGACCAGTGCTCATCCAGATGGACAACCAAGTGGCGATGTTCTGTGTGAACAAACAGGGAGATCTGGGCTTCTACACACACACACACCCCCCACCCGATGGACCTCTTCGCTAGCCCAGCCAATGCGTAGCTGACCCACTTCTGCTCCCTCCAACCTCATCCATCCCAGGTAGCAGTGGACGCTTTTCTCATCTCGTGGTTGGAAGGTCTTCTGTATGCCTTCCCACCCACACTGCTGATCGCCAAGACCCCATTCAAGGTTCACGTAGCTAATCCTGGTAGCCCCCCAGTGGCCCAGGCAGCCATGGTTCCCACAGCTGCTCCGCCTAGATATGGAACTCCCGGGCCCTCTCAGGAACTTCCCGGGGCTGCAGACTCAGGAGGAGGGCTCCCTCCTTCACCCCAACCTGGGTCTCTGGCATTAACAGAGTGGCTGCTGAACGGGTGGCCTTAACTCCCTTTAATCTCTCGGAGGAAGTGGAGGAGATCCTGCTGGCCTCCTGCAAGTCTTCCACAAGACATGCTTACGCCTTCAGGTGACTGAGATTCTTCGTGTGGTGCTCAGAGAAACGGGCAGACCCCTTCTCCTGCACAGTACAGCTAGTTCTGCAATACCTGCTGCACCTCTTCCATGCCAGACTTAAGTCCAACTCAGTCAGCACGCCTGCTCTCCAAGCCCCCAATCCGCCCGCCCCCGGCAGAATGATACATTAACATATTGCTGATGAGTCTCACCCATCCGCTGTTTGAGCCCATAGCCACCTGGCCATTGTGGTACCTCTCCTGGAAGGTCGCCTTCCTGGTGGTGCTCATTTCCGCTCACAGGGTCAGCAAGTTCCAGGCTCTGATGGCGGAGCCACCATATATGAGGTTTTATAAGAACAGTGTCATGCTTCGCATGCCCCCCCCCCCCAAATTTTTATTGAAGGTGGTCTCCTCCTTCCACCTCAATCAGGAGGTGGTGCTCCCCACCTTCTTCCCATGGCTTCATGCCAGCAACACAGAGGCTATACTTCATACTCTGGATTGTAAGAGGGCCCTGTCCTTCTACCTGCAGCGTACCCAGGGCCACTGCAAAGCCTCCCAGCTTTTCATCTGTGACACCAGCTGGCTGGGGGAGGCAGTGACCAAGTGGACCCTGTCCACCTGGGTTGCAGACTGCATTGCTCTCGCCTACGAACAGGCTGAGCTGTTGGAGCGCCGGGTCACAGCTTATAGCGTAGGGGCTATGGCAACCTCTGTTGCAAACTTGCGCTCTGTCCTGATGACAAACATCTGCCAAGCCACCACCTAGTCTTCAGTCCACACCTTTGCAGCTCACTACTGCCTGGAGAGGGAGTCCTGATGGAACCGCGCCTTTGGCCAGGCCATACTTCATAATCTTTTCGGGGTTTAGACAACTCCGACCCTCCGACCCTTCTGTGTTCAGGCTACCGGAGTGATGGTTCTTCCTGGACACTGGGTCCTTTCAGAGCCTTCCTTTGGACTCACCGGCTACTACTCACGGCTTGACCATGTCTTTTTCTACAGGTTGTCGGTAGCCTGTAGCTAGGGAATCCCATATGTGAGGACTGACTTCCTGCTTGTTCCTGGAGAAAACATAGTTACTCACCTGTAACAGGTGTTCTCCAGAGACAGCAGGAATCAGTTCTCACAACTATACCAATTTGTTTTTGCTGTCTTAGCTATGTCATATGGTGGTACCAAAGGGGAGCAACCAGTACCTGCACACTAGATATGAAGACCAACCAAGCAGGTCCACAAAAACTGGCGACAAATTGATTCAGATGTAAATTATTTAATGGGCCCCGACGCGTTTCAGCTAAAAAGCCTTCTTCAGGGGGTCTTTAAAAAGAGAACACACTTCAAAAACAATAATAAAATATAATAAAACATTAATGTAAATGTTCAAAAAGACATAAAAACATATGAAATATAATAAAACAATAATCAATATAAAAGATATGTAAAGACAAATTGTTCGAATATAAAACATATGGAAGATGTAGATGCAAATGGACAAATATAAATACATAAGATGAAACATCAAAAAACTTAAGAATAAAAATGTAAAATATAATTAAGAACATAGATATGATAGAATCATATGGTCAAAGTATATGGGAATAGAAAAAAGAGACGATGAAGAGGACACAAAGAATTGATTAAAAATACCTTAATTCTGTCGCGTAACGCAATAAAAATAATCACTAAAGAGAAAACAAATAAATAATTTAGGTGTTAAGACAATAAATAAATCATTTAGACATTAAAACCAGCTATAAAGGCATAAGAATAAAAATGTGCATACATAAAAAGAAAAGAATGCAATGCTTAATTGAATATTTGTTTGTGTACCTGCTTGGTTGGTCGTCGTCTTAGCTATGTCATATGACAGAGCAAGATGGCACCCTTGGGAGGGAAGGGGACCACGCATGCATGGTGGCATCTCCCAAAGAGCTGCTGAGATGCTGCTGTGTGAGTTCCCTCGGCGTCGACATCACCCATATGTGAGGACTGATTCCTGCTGTCCCTGGAGAACACCCGTTGCAGGTGAGTAACTGTTCTTTTTGGGGCACAAGTGCTCTGAGTAGGATTCACTGGTCCCTCCCATGCTTAGGTACTGCTTTGGTACATCCCATTCATCGAGACTGGACTGGAGGGATTCATGGAAAGACAATTAGAAGGACTCAGTGACTCACCAGTTGGCGGACTCCCTGAAGTGGTGACAAAATCCACAACACCTCCAGGCAGGGATGCCCTTCCAAACCCCAAGTCCTCTAAGGGTCCTCACAACGGATGCTTCCCTGCTGGGATGGGGAGCCCACTGCGAGGAACTTTGCACCTAGGGCAGCCTGCAAATCAACTTCCTGGAGCTTCGGGCAATATATCTAGCCCTCCGAGCCTTCCGCCACCATCTGAGGCACCAGATGGTGCTGATCCAAACAGACAACCAAGTGATGATGTTCTGCGTGAACAAACAAGGGGGCACTGGATCTCGCACCCTCTACTGCAAGGCGATGACACTCTGCTTCTACGCAGTCTGTCAAGGAATACTCCTGCATGCATTATACCTATCAGAGAAACACCACAAGAAGCAAAAATACCACGTAGATGCAAGATCCAAGTCCAGGTGTGGTAAATGGAAAGACAGAGCAGGGTTGTCCCTGGTATATGACAAATAAAGCTCTGTCTTTGCATTATACCTATCGGGCCAGGACAGTGCCCTGGCTGATAAACTGAGCAACCGAAAAAGTGGCAGCTGGACTGATCCAGCCAGAAGAATGCGATGACATCCCTGGCACCAGCTCTAGTACAGCTAGGGGCACTCCTCAGTTTTTTTTTCCTGTCTCAGCAGATGCTGGTTGACTTCTAGTACAGCTCTTTGTTGAACGGCTACTTTGGCCATGAGGACCTGGGTGGTTCAGTCTTTAAGTCCCATGGGAGTGTAAGAGACACCCTCAGGTGGGACCGTGTCTGTCTGTGGGGCAGCTACTGGCCAAGCGGGTCTGCTTGTTCCCTGGAGCTGTAGCCAAGGGGGTGCCTGGCTCTAAAATGGCTCCCCTATCAAATTAGTACAAAAAACAAAACAAAAAAAACAAGCACAGACAGCAAGACAAGGTTAGAAGTGGAGACCCAGGAACTGACCGGATCAGCTGTAACCACTCTTCAGAGCAGCTGCAAGCTTCTGACCCGCAGGCAGTTCCTTCCCTCACCTCTTCACACCGTTTCTCCTGAAGGCTCGAGGTCGGGATGGTATGCGGTGGCAGCCAGCGCCGTTGATCTTCCCTGTAAGTGTTTTTTTTTGGGGGGCATACTGGCGTGCGTTGTGAGGTTGCTGGGGACAGGATTGAGCTTCCCCAAGTGTGTTAGAGCGGATGCAGTGGCAACCTTCACTTCGAGAGAGAGTCGGACTGCGCTCACTTCTGCACAATAGAGACACACACAAACACACATGCGCATCTCATCTCTGCTCGACAGACAGACAGTCACACACACACACAGGCATCTCACCTTTGCATGACAGGCACACGGAGACACCTCACCTTTGCACGACAGGCACACACACATATACACGCAACTCACCTCTGCAAGACAGACAGACACACACACCCCGCACCTCTGCACAACAAACTTTATCATCTCTCTCCAAACTCTTCCAACCTTCTTAGAGCTGTATGAGTTAGGAAAAGGAGGACTGTCATTGGAGAATGGAGACAATGAGGGGAGGGGGGACATGAGGTGGGTCACAGACATTGGCTTCTAAATCCAAACAATATTTGTCAAGGACTGTATTATTGAGATCTGTTTAGCACGTTTGAGTATGGTATGAATAGAAATGTAGGTAGATTTTCTCCAGGACCAAGCAGGAAGTCAGTCCTCACATATGGGTGTCATCGGCGCCGATGAAGCCCCAGCGGAGCATTTCCCCAGCTTTCTATGAAAGCCTTTGGGAATGCAGGCATGCATGCGCGGTTCCCTTCCCGCCTAAAGGTGCCATCTTACCTCAGTCTCTTTTTTTCCGTGAAGCCCACCGGACGTGTGTCCAGTTTTCCTGGTTAAAATTAGATTTTTCAGCGATTTTTTTTTTTTTGCTCTTTTTCTACCGGTTCGACGCCGGTTCCCCTCCCGCCGGGGTCGGTACACCGGTATCGAGCCCGATTCTTCTTTTTCGTTTTTTGCCCTTCGTGACTGGCGTTCGCACCCCTTTTTTCTCTTTTTCCCTGGAAGGCCGGTCCTCTGACCTCGCGGGGTCTCTCACCGACACACACGACTGCTGCCTTCGGTGCTTCGGCCCCGACCACGATCCTAAGTCATGCGGGGCCTGTGGAAAAATGTCTTCCAAGGCACTACGAAGTCGCCAGCAGCAAAAGGAAAGGCTTTTCTCGGACTCAGCCTCCGGCCGGGCCCGGACCTCGTCTGAGGCCTCGACATCTCGGGATTCCGATCCCAAGTGCCGTCGAAGCTCCTCGGACAGGGGGGGGGTCCCCCGACCGGGAACGCAAGAGGAAGAAACGGCTCGCGAGGGCGTCGTCGGAAGAGGTCCCTGGCTCCTCGAGGGCCAGGTCTAAGACCCCCGACCGTCGCCCCGGGCCTGTGGAACCGGAGAAGCCTGCCAAAGTTCCTCGTGTGGAACCGGAATCTGCTGGACACGTAAGCCCCGTAGTCCTCGTGGACTCTCCTCCCAGGGAGCCGACGTTGGGCCCGGTGCTGCCGGGGCCCGAGTCGGTGGCTGCTGCGTCTCCCGAGCTGAGTCTCAGGATGACAGCCTTGGAGAGCAGAATATCTGCCTTCATGGAGCAGCAGCAGGCACTGATGGCCAGCCTGTCTGGCGCATCTGCCCCGACCACCGGGACGTCGAAGTCTACCCCGGAGACCGAGCCGATACTCGAGTCCATCATGGCTAGGAGTCGACCTCGGTCGCGGTCTCCCTCGACCTCCCGTTCGGGACCGAGGGCGTCGACGCCGGTGCTTCCGGCATTGGGGCGGGTGCTCCAGGGCCCCGCGGGGTCGGACCCCGACTCTTCCTCGGGCGAGTTGGCTTGGGAGACGGAGGACGAGGAATCTCCTGATACCTTTAAGACTCGGTGCGTCCCTTCAGACTCACCGCAGTCTGATCCCTGGAGTAGGTCCCCCCCGGAGGACACCCGGTTCTCAGAGTTCGTCCGGGATATGGCCACTGCCTTGGCTATTCTGGCGGATCCCGAGGAAGAGCCTCGAGCTGAAGAGCTCGAGGCACTGCAGTATGACTCTCCTCCGAAGGAGGCCTTTACTGTCCCGGTTCCTCCGATGCTGGAACGGCTCCTCTTTCGTATGTGGGAGGCACCGGCCTCGGCGCTGGTTCTTAGCAAGCGAGTCGATTCGATCTATCGGCTCCTTAAGAGCCCTGGCTTTCAGAAGGCATAGCTACCACACCATTCCATGGTTGTGGAATCGGCCATGCATCGTCTGAAGAGTCAGAAGATGCACTCCGCAGTACCTCCTTGCAGGGAGACCCGGAACCTCGATGGCGTAGGTAGAAAATGCTTTCAGGGCTCGATGCTTGTTTGCCGTGTCCAGTCTTTCCAGCTGTACATGGGCATGTACTTGTGGGATCTGGCCAAGGAGTTGGCCGAGTTCTCTGCTGGTCTCTCCGGGGAACCCTTGCAGATATTTAAGTCCTTGTCCTCGGGGATTCGGGACTGCTCGAAGTTCATGTCCCGCGCCGCCTATGATGGCTTCGAGGCTTCGGCCCGAGTTGCGGCAGCCGGCATCACGGCTCGACGCCAGGCATGGCTGCAGTCATCGGACCTTGAGCCATGGGTTCAGGACAAGTTGGTCGATGTCCTTTGCCGAGGTGAAAACCTTTTTGGCAAGCCCATGACCGAGAAGGCCACTCAGCTCGAGACCGAGCACCTCACTCGGACAAGGCTGTCGAGGAAGACCTCTGCCCCTTCTCATAAAAAGAAGGGCTCAGGTAAAAAGCCCTTTTACCCGAGGAAGGGCACTACCTACAAACAGTACCCACAATATCAGGCTGCCCAAGCTGCCCCCCCATGGTCAGCAAGCCAAGGGCCAGGGTAATGGGCCCCGTAGGCAGAGGACCCCCAAGCCTCAGGCCCCTGCTACCACTCAGCAGGGTGGGGGCTTTTGACTCCTTGAGCATAGCCTCTCCTCCACTGCTCTCCCAACCCTGCACCGGAGGTCGCCTCGCCCTCTTTGCCCACCAGTGGCCCCTTATCACCGGGGACAGTTGGGTGCTGGAGATAATCCACAAGGGATATGCCCTCCATTTCCACCAACTGCCACCCCCATACTTTCCAGGGGAGCCTCCAAGGCCTCCTCTGCACACAGACCACCTCCGTCAGGAGCTTCAGGGTCTGTTGGTGGACAGGGAGGTGGAACCTGTGCCTCCCCACTTGCAAGGTCACGGAAACAGTCCACTAGGAAAACCTATGCTCTCAAGTGGAAGAGGTTTTCTGTGTGGTGTCACCTATTTATTTATTTATTTACATTCTCTTATATACCGCGCTATTCTGCATCAGTGCGGTTTACATTGAACAAACTGAAATTACATTGAACAGGGCATTATAACTTGGAAATAACTATTTTACAGGGAACATGGGCTATGGAGGGTTAAGTGGCTTGCCCAAGACCACAAGGTGCACCTGTGGGACTAGAAACCCCAGTCCTTCTGGCCCAAGGTTGCTGTCCTCTAGTGGGATTTGAACCCCCGACCTTCCGGCCTGAAGTACCTTTCCCCAACCACTAGGCCACTCCTCCACTCCACCTATGTATAGAGGACCCTTTCTCCTGTACTGTGCCAGTAGTGCTTCAGTACTTACTGCACTTATCCAATCAGGGACTTAAGTCCAATTCTGTTCAGGTCCACCTTTCAGCTCTAGCAGCTCACCACTCATTGGTAGAGGGGCAATCTCTATCTGGTCACCCCTTGGTGTCCCGCTTTCTCAGGGGCTTGCTTTTTCTCAAGCCTCTCATCCGTCCTCCTGCCCCTGAGTGGGAGCTGAATGTGGTCTTGCAGCAACTGACTCGCCCACCTTTTGAGCCGATGGCTACTTGTCCGCTACGCATCCTCTCCTGGAAGACACTCTTCCTAATAGTCCTTACCTCGGCTAGGCGAGTAAGTGAGCTTCAAGCCCTGGTCTGTGACAGGCTTTACACCAGGATTTACAGGAACAGGGTAGTCCTCAGGACTCATCCAAAGTTCCTTCCTAAGGTTGTCTCCTCTTTCCACCTCAATCAGGAGGTGGTTCTTCCAACATTCTTCCCTAGGCCTCATGCTAGCCAGGCTGAAGCAGTCCTGCATACCCTGGAATGTAGGAGGGCCTTATCCTTCTACCTTGACCGTACGCAGGGGCACCGAAGGGCTACTCAGCTCTTCGTATCCTTTGACCCCAATAAGTTGGGGTTAGCTGTGTCCAAGCGTATCTTGTCCATCTGGGTGGCTGACTGTATCACCTGGGCTTACAAGGCGGCTGACCTTCCTTTGCAGGGTAGGGTCACGGCCCATCGTGTCAGGGCGATGGCTGCCTCAGTGGCTCATCTCCGCTCTGTGCCCTTGGTAGACATCTGCAGGGCTGCAACTTGGTCTTCAAGCCAGACTTTTGCAGCCCATTACTGCCTGGAGAGGGAGTCCCGTAGGGACAGTGCTTTTGGCCAGGCAGTACTCCGGAATCTCTTTGAGGTTTAGGCAACTCCTGCCCTTTGTTGGGCTACCGGTGGAGGTTGTGTCCTTGAAAAGTCTTTCTTTGCTGCTGAGACTAGAGAGAGTTCTCTTGTTCAGCCTGGGTTCCTCGGTAGCCCAGAGCTAGGGAGTCACCCATATGTGAGGACTGACTTCCTGCTTGGTCCTGGAGAAAGAGTAGTTACTCACCTGTAACAGGTGTTCTCCAGGAGCAGCAGGAATCAGTCCTCACAACCCTCCCTCCTCCCCTTGGAGTTGCAGTTGTACATAGTTTATTTTTCATTTTTGTGTGCTGTTTTTAGCTATGTCATTTGACTAAGGTAAGATGGCACCTTTAGGCGGGAAGGGAACCGCGCATGCGTGCCTGCATTCCCAAAGGCTTTCATAGAAAGCTGGGGCAATGCTCCCCTGGGGCTTCATCGGCGCCGATGACACCCATATGTGAGGACTGATTCCTGCTGCTCCTGGAGAACACCTGTTACAGGTGAGTAACTACTCTATATTAGATGTAGATCTCTGTATGCCACCACTTAGTGAACAAAGACAATAATTCCTTATTATTTCTGCAGTCCAGTCCCGCACTTTTGGGTAGTGTCGCCTCACCAGCAGTTTGGAGACTGAGCATGTCATAACTTACGACATCATGGTATACATACCGGTGGTACCTCCCACCAGAGCCAATATCTCAATCTCCAAGCAGCTGGGGTGAGGTGATTCCTTAGGTCCAGACTCACTAGAGGAACTGATAAGGATAGGGTTAGAACAGCTAAAACTAAAAAGATTGCAATCAGAAGCAATAAAGTTAAAAAAAAAACAAAAAAAAAAACCCCGAAATAAGCTCAGGCCTGATAAGGGGGAACCAGGAGGTGCAGGCATGCAGAAAGCATCCCAGCAGAGAGAGGGGATCGTTTCTGCATTTTCTCCCGCACAGCTGCCAGGTCCGCAGAGGGTCGGGGGACAGCCAGCAGCAGGCCTCAATCTCTTCAGCACCCCCAATGACACTGAAGCTCTGCTGGCAGCTGAGCATCATGTCGGAAGTGCAAGCAGTGGCAGCGATCAGTTTCTCTGGGTGAGTGAAGGTGGAAATTAATTCTGGGGACTGAATCTGCTTCTTTTGTGTGCTAAGCGACTTTTCCGTGCACGCGGGCACAGCCTCCATTTTGTGCAGCCCGATTTTGCTTACTGCTTCCTTGTCTTTAGAATTTAGCAGCTTTGGCCTTCCTTTTAGTGATAGGCAGAGAGGTGCAGGCTGAGGGTTTCGGTGGACTCCGGGGGTTGAATTCGCTTTTTATTGTTTTCTTTTATTTTCCTGCTTTTTGGTGTATAATAAAAAAAAAAAAAGGTAAGGATAGAGCTGAAAATGAAGTTCGTGGGGGATAATTGAACTAATACCATCTTCTGGCACCCCACACACGGAACAAGACAACAGTTGTGACAAGCACTGCTCCAAACTAAGTAAAGAACCAAGCCCCTACACCATCTCTGCACTGCAAGACAAAGGCCAGCTCAACCACTCTTGTTTTAAATCCAGTCACCACTTGATCCCTGTGACATCCACCTAAAGACGATCCAGCTCTGGAAGCACGACACCCAGCCCAACACCCAGGCAGCCATCCTCAAGCAACCACCACACCGTGCTGCATAGCCCGTCCCTGAGGAGATACATGGTAAGCTCACCCTTATCCCTACACAATCCCAATACTATGCCCTGACCACACCTGGCATACTTGCACCAAAAGCTTGAACTAAGGGATCCTGATAAGACCTTAAAGGAGGCCCAGTAGCAAAACACCTCAACCAACTACCCACGAGAGCCCCATTATATCCTCTCCTCAGTCACAAAAGTGTCCAGTGTACTCAAATACCCACACAAAAGCCTTCACAATGTATAAGAGAATACTAACTTTTAGATCCCTTATACCCCTACTCCTCAAACCCTCATGCATAAATGCTGGAGACCCCACCCTTTGCCAAACAGCACAAATGATTCCTATAATCCAAAGAAGCGGTTATGAAATGAAAAGGATACATTTTTCCCAAAATATGCAGGGCAGATCACACAGACTCATTCAAATAAATCACATCAACACACCAAGAATAGTTCCAATTGAGACTTGCCAACCTAACCCACTCAAATGTGCACTAATTAATGTTCGCTCCATTCAGAACAAATTCCATACTATACTCGACTACATACAAAACCAAGACATACGAGATAATATAATATGCATCACAAAAACTTGACTCTCAGACACAATGTCATAAACCAAATGACCTCCCAAGCATACACTATGCACAATTGCATAAGGCCCTCTCATAGAGGTGTCCTCATTTTAACAAAATCACACCTCAAGTTCACAACCATCTCCCCCTATCAATCAAAAGAAAGTAACACAATAACATCTTGAATAGGAACATAGCACTATGCCTAATATACAGGGCACCAAGCTCTGATCCAGAAGAACTCTCAGCCATCTTTGAGGCTGTATGTGCCCACAAAACACCGAACAAACCTCTCCTTGTACTAGGAGATCCAAACCTCCCCCCTCTATCCCAAAAGGATGAAACCTCATTCACAGACACTATGATGGACCTACACTACACCCAGATAGTAAACACCCCAGCATACAAGAAAGGGGGAACACTCAATCTTATTTTCCTACCCACCCAATATGTTGATCACAACCTACTGACGCACCTAGATACTACCCCAATCCATTGGTCAGACATCACACGATCAACATTAATCCATCTGTGACAAAGGGAACATCAACTAGAACCCCAAAAGAAAAGAAATGATTTTGAATCTTATACAAAGATGAATTTCTGAAGAAAGTCCTACCAGAGCTGGAACAGAACTCATCTGATCTAGACTTAGACTCTATAATTAATAATTGGAACCACACACTCAACAGTGCAGCAGCTGTCTCAAAGTAATCCAAGACAGAAGGAAACACAGAGCTCTTTGGTTCTCAACCAAAATCAACAACCAAAAGAAACTGCTAAGAAGCTAGAAAGAAAATGGCATCAGAATAATGACCAGGAACACCTCATCAAATACAAAGATATGCTAGTCTCATAAACAAATGCAAGAAGGAATATTATTCAAACCTAATCACAAAGTCACTCAGTAAAACAAGAGAACTTTTTGAAATAGTGAACACACTGATTAGCGCTCCAAAACAACCAAAGAACACCAACCCCATATCCCCAAGAAATGGAAGACCACCTGATACTAAAATTTAGAAGCACAACTTCCCCAGATCCTACTTTGCTGGATAGGATGATCTTACCCTATTAGATCTGCAGCAGCTACACCCCAGGAGTACAAACTCATGGAACGCCTTTCACATTCCATCTGAAGACCACATGGAATCCATCATAAGCAGTATAAAGACGAGTACATCTCCTCTAGATCCATGCCCAACAATATGGATCAAACTCACAAAAGAATACCTAACACCCTACCTACTAGAAATCACCCTATTGTCACTCATACCAAGGATACCTACCCTCATAACTTAAACAGGCAATGATAAGACCCATTCTAAAAAGCAAGAACCTTGACACCAAGGACATCAACTCATATTGACCAATCTTAAGCCTTCCATTCATAACCAAAGTGATCGAAAAAGTAGTCCTGCAACAATGTCAAGACCATGTAGATGAACACACCCCATTAGATCACACCAGTGTGGCTTCAAACCCAATCACAGTGTGGAAACACTAATTACATCACTCCTTGACACGATAACAGTTGGCATAGATAACATATGACAAGGCTTTGTCCTCTTCTTCATTGACATCACTGCAGCCTTTGACTTTGTCAGCCATTGAACCCTGCTGCGAAGGCTACACAAAATAGGAATCCACGGAACAGTGATGAACTGGTTCTCATCCTACCTATCAAACCGACAACAAGAAGTCAGATTCAGCAACCAACAATCAAGACCATTCTCACAGCAACAAGGATGTCCCGCAGGGCTCTGCCCTCTCTGCATTGCTTTTCAACATCTACATACAGCCACTCTGTAACATTATGAAACACAATATCCAATACAAGATATACGCGGACGACATAATGGTCTTTACTCCAATTAACACTGAACAACCTGACTGCACACAGATCACCTCATGTCTTGAAACAATGACTGGATGGCTTAAGGAACAAAACCTCAATATAAACTTCAAAAAAACAGAGGGTACTACTCATCATCAGGAACGTACTGTTCTCCCCACCTGAATCTATAAACATCTCAGACTCACTTTGAGTCAAGAATGAAGTCAAATACCTCGGAGTGACATTTGACAGACAACTCAACTTCCAGACCCACATCAAGAAAATGACCAAGGCAGCATACCAAAAGCTAAGAACAATACACAGACTCAAGCCTCTACTCAATGACTGTGAGATCAGTCTGCCAAGCCATTATAACCCCCACGTTAGATTATTGTAATATAATCTACTAAGGTCTCCCGAAGGAAACACTTCCACTCCAACTTGTGCCAAACACTGCTGCACACATAATAACCGGAACGGCAAGATACTGCCACATAACTCTTATGCTACAACAACTTCCAATAGCTACATGCTCCCAATAGTCACATGCTCCAAATATAAGGCCTTATTAATTATCTTGACAATAATCCACATCCTAGTACCCCCAGTTCTTCAACCATTGTTAAAAAAGACCCCGGAGGACAGAACAAGAAGAACCACAAATGACAACACCCTGAACATCCCCAAGACAAAAGCCAAACGGACAACATGTATGAGAGCATTCTTCTTGTATGCACCCTCCTTATGGAATGACCTACCTAACACAATACGAGCCATCAGAGACTTATCAGACTTCAGAAAAGCAATAGACATTCCTATTTACGGAATACTATGGGAACACCCCATAAACAATGGACACATACTGAAACACCTCAGTAGATGAACCCATCTCCTCCCAACCATCTGCCCCATATATGCTATAATAAATCGCCCCCAACACTGCTACAATTGCATTATCTGTTACCCCATATAATCCTCCAAGTTTAATCTCCCTTGTTTTATTTGTGTTTTGGTTCATGTTATATATAAACCGCTCTGAATCCTATTATAGGAAGGTATAGAAAAACTGTTAAATAAATAAATAAAGTCGTTAGAGGCAGAGAGCTTGCAGGTCACGGCAAGAGTGATCGCGTACTTATAGAGTCTTGGGTGGGTGATAAACTTCGCAGAGAGTCAACTCAGGCTGTCATAAGACTTGGTGTATCTGTGGGCCAGGTTTCAAACAGCGGCAGGCCAGGTGTCCTTGCCAGAAAACCATGTATGGACATTGCAGGGACAAATCTGCAATTTTCTCAGCATGAGGACGCCAATGGTGTGGCACCACCTGCAGGTGTTGGGGTCCATGGCTCCCACATGCACCCATTGCAACGCAGTTTATTGTGGAGGTGGTCTGCACAGCACCAACCACTTTCGCTCCTCCTACTATGTTCAGCAAGGACCAGAAACTCACTCGGGTGGTGGCTCACAGGCACCAACCTTTGGGTGGGCATGCCCCTGGAGACTCCACATTGGATTCTGGTGACAACAGACACAGGTCTTAGAGGCTGGGGAGTGCATTGCGAGGGTCTCATAGCGCAGGAGGCGATTTGGTCCATTAACCGGTTCGAGTTGCGAGTCGTGTTCTTGCCATTGCAAGAGTTCTGTTCTCACCTTCTCGACAGTTCAGTGTGGGTATTCTCTGACAATGCGACGGTGGTGGTGTATGTCAACTGTCAGGGGGGAACAAGCAGTATCAACTTGGAAGAAGAGAGAGCGCCATTGTTGGTCTGAGCGGAGGAAAATCTAAAGGCCCTATCCGGCGGTGAATGTCTCAGGAAAGGACAATGTTGTAGCCAATTACCTCAGCTAGGTCCATATTGACCCAGGACAATGGACACCCAACGAGGCAGTCTTTGCTTGCCTAGTCCGGTGGTGGGGCCAACCAGTCATGGACATGATGGCGATGTTTGAGTCAACAAAAGTGACCCAGTTTTTCAGCAGAAGAAGAAAACGAATGTCAGAAGGGCTAGATGCCCTAGTCCAGGTGTGCCAACGGATGGTTTGCTCTGTGTTTTCCCCATGAGTTCTCATAGGCCAAGTGATTCAGCGCATAGAGACGCACATCAAGGTCCCACGCTGCTGATAGCACCCGATTGGCCTCATCGACTGTGGTATGCCAACTTGGTGCACTTGAAAGTGGACTGACCATGGAGGCTACCGGCGCTGCCAGACCTGCCGACTCAGGATTCCATTCTGATACCGCAGGTGAATTGATTCTCGCTTATGGCTTAGCTCTTGAGTAGGTGAGGTTGAGAAGTCAGGGCTGTTCGGCTCCAGTGATCTCCATGTTGTTGAAGGCAAGGCGGTGTTCTACGTCCCTAGCTTATGTGAAAGATTGGAGAGTGTTTGAGGACTGGGGTAGGAATTGTGACTGTTGGCATCTGTCTGCATCAGTGCCGGAGGTGTTCTTTTTGCAGGGAGGTTTCAATAAAGGTCTAGCAGGTAGCACCCTTAAGGTGCATGTCGCAGCCATCTCTTGCTACTGGGGAAGGGTATATACTGTTTCTCTAGTGGCTCATCCAGATGGGGTCAGATTTCTAAGAGCAGTGAAACAGGAGCATCGGCCGTGTAGGGCGGTGGTACCTCCTTGAGACCTCAATTTGGTATTGCCGGTCTTAACGTCAGTGTCGTTTGAACCATTAGAATCTTGTACATTGAAAGATCTTACACTGAAGATGGTGTTCTTGGTGGCGATTTGCTCATCAAGAAGGATCTCCAAATTGCAGGCATTGTCCTGTAGGGAGTCCTTTCTCGTTTTATCAAAGGAGAAGGTGGTCCTCTGGCCTGTTCATTCCTTTTTGCCAAAACTCCTGTCAAGTTTTCACTTAAACCAGTCCATTACGCTCTGTTTTTTCAGGAGCAGGAGGGAAGGAGAAGGGTCCCTTTCTTTACTGTTTAGATATCAGAAGAGAGTTATGACAATACTTGAGGAGAACCAAGTCCTTTCAGAAGTCTGATCAGTTGTTTGTTCTGTATGGCAGAGCGCACAAAGGAGAAGTGGCTTTGAAGGTCTCCATGTCCCGATGGGTGTGAGAGGCCATATCATCGATGTACTTGTTGCGGCACAAACAGTTGCCCATGGGGTTGCGAGCACACTCGACCCGAGCACAGGCTACATCTTGGGCAGAGTAGAGGTGGTGCTGCCAGGAGATATTTGTAGGGCGGCAACTTAGTCATCCCTGCATACCTTTGTGTAGGTGGCAGAGGACGCACATTTTGGATCAGCAGTTCTTCAGGCCGGTCTGGCAGGTTCCTCCCGAGATAAGTACTGCTATGGTACATTCCAAAGGTGCAGGACTGGACTGGAGGAACGATAAGGAAGGTAAAATTAGGCCTTATCTGCTAATTGACGTTCCTTGAGTGAGTCCAGTCCAGTTCTGACCCCACCCTCGGGGTTTTTTTTTTCATTTTTACTAGAGGGCTATATAGATCTTCGGTCCTGAAAAAGGTTATCACAGATAAAGACCGGGGGTCAATTGAGTGCAAGGCTTTATCCCTGGAGGCATGACTCAGCGGAGTCAGGCATTTTCAGAGATATGCAGGAGTGCAGAGGTTCCAATGTTGTGGTAAGCAATCTTTCTCTCTCAGGCGGAGGGTGGTTTTCCTATCTGATTGGGGGAGGGGGTTCCATGTATATAGTTTAGAATGCTTTTTTTTCTCTAATTGTTACTTCCATGAGTCTGCTTTGTCACTAGGATATTGGCTCTGATGGGAGGTGCCACCACTATGTGTATACTATGATGTCATGAGTCATGACGTGCTTAGTCTCCAAGCTGCTGGTGAGGTGACACTACCCAAAAGTGCGGGACTGGACTCACTCAAGGAACGTCTGTTAGCAGGTAAGCCTAATTTCATCTTTCAGCGCACCTGCTCACTGGAGACTAGGATTCGGACAGGCTGTTGAAATAAAATTGAATGAATGCCGCTCCATCCCCCAAACCTCTTTTGCTTTACATTCGGAGCATATAAATAGGGATGTTGTGGAAATAAATAAAATATATAGCTGTATGACTTGACGCTTCTTTATAGCATACCTGGAACTATGTTGTTCAAATATTTTTTTAAAAGTCTTAAAAATATACAGCATATAAGTGGTGATATCTTCTCTAGGGTTGTTAAATGGAAGTCCACTGCTATAAAAGAAAATATATAAAAACCAAAGATGAAATTATTGGACATGTTTTTTTGCATTAGCGCTAAAATGATCTTTGGTGATTGGGAAAAAGGTGGTGATAGTTAAGAAGCATGGAGGAACTTAGCATGTGTAACATCGCTTTGAGGTGGTAGCAACGGGTTAGCACAATAAAGTAAGAATTCATTAGTGTCTGAATATTATTGACTTCATTCACAATTTATGGTTTGAAATGACCCTAGTAAATATTGGTTTTGAATTGGTTAAGTTTCCTGTTGAATATTCAGTTTTATGAAGTGATTTCTTTTTTCTCTGTGGACAAGCAGGAATGAGTCCTCATGCATGGGTGATGTCCCCAATGGAGCCCTGTGCGAGAATGCTCCCCAGCTTCTATTGGAAGTTTTTGGGAGGCTCCACCACATCTGCGTACCTCCTTCCCGCCTGTTGCTGCAGTGCCATCTTGTTTCAGTCTTCTGTTTTCCGTGAAGTCCCATGGACACGTTCCAGACATCCTCCGTTTGGTAAACTTCTTTTTTCCCCCAACGGGGTTTTTTTTTTTTGTCTCTGAGTTTTTCAGGATGACGTCCCAGAAACCCACCAGCAAGTTTAAGAAGTGTCCCAAGGACTCTAGGACCATATCTGTCACACATACTTATAATTGGCACCTATAGTGCCTAAGACCCGATCATCAGCCCTCTTCTTGCAATTTGTGTTTGCAGATGACAAACAGAGGATTCGGGGGTCATGAGAAGCAGCACAAATCACTTTTTGGTGCTCAGACATTCAGTCCATCGACATCTGCATTGCTGGCATTCTCTATGGCTTCCAGGACCACATCGGACGCTAGTGGTGTATTGACACTGAAGAGCTCTCGAACTCAATCAGAGCTGAGCACCCATAGTGTCCCGGAGCAAAGGCCATCGATCGGTCTCCATTCTGAGACGAGGAAGGATTCAGCTACATCATCTCTGATATCAGGGGGTGACCACGTTGAACATCGGGTGAAGACTCTGTTACGTCGGAGCTCATTGAGGCATGGCCTTGAGAACGATGGGGGGGTCTTCTTGAGTGACTCTCGAAGGTGCTCTAAAAGGAGGAGAGCTCATCCTCCAGGACATCAGAGGGGCACCAACAGCCGAGACCCAACCACCAATATCTCTGTACTCATACTATGTACAATGATCAAAGTTGATCAGGCCCTGAACCTTTGGAATCTGCAGCCATTGAGAAGCACCTTCTGCAAGCGCTCAAGGAATGCATCGCTGCGCTGCTAGCAAAGCAACATACTTGGGGCCTTGATGTCTGCAGCATTGACATTGGCTGCCATGCAGCTGTTCCTAGATACTGCCTGCAGGAGAAGCATCAACATCAGGGCATCGAAGGACCCAGACACCATTGCCTGTCTGGCTGATATCCCTATCTAGCGTCTAGGGGTCCGATGTGCCCTCGAAGCTAGAAGGGCATCGGTGCATCATCACTTCCGAAGGAGCTCCCGATCCCCTCGAAACAGGAGGGAGATCCAGGCAGAAAGACAATTCTTCGACTTCCTCTCCGAGTCTGACTTAGAAGGCTGGGTCGCCACATGGAATCGGAAGTCTTGTCGGAGGGCAGGTCCCCTGAGCTCCCATTGGACCCTTCTCCACTTCATGAGTGGCGCAAGTGCCCCTCCTTCCAAGAGTTTGAGGTATATGGCAAGGCCATTCCATTTTCTTTGGAGACTGAGGATGAGCCCAGGGCAGAAGAGTTGCAGATTCTGAGCCCCTAAGGAAGCAGTGACTGTGCCTGTGCACCACATCCTGCAGAGGGTACAGATAAGAATATGGGAGAACCCCTTCACTGTACCTCTGGTTAATAGAAGGCTTGACTCCATGTATAGATTTCAGAAGGCTCCTGGGTTCGAGAAGCCTCAGCTTCTTCACCACTCCTTGGTGGTTGAATCCGCGCTAAAGAGAATCAAGAGTACTAAGACTCATTCCTCGGTGCCCTCAGGGAGGGAGGCTCGGACATTAGACTCTTTAGGGAGAAGTTGTTTCCAGCGTTCCATGCTTGTAGCCCGTGTGGCCTCTTAGCTCTGCATGGGCATGTTATTTGGGCAAAGGCTACTCTTAAGTTCATGGTCCAAGTAACTTTTGATATCTTCGAGATGGCAACCAGAAATGTTGCCATAGGTATTGATGCCTGGAGACTCATTTGACTCCATTCGTCAGACCTGGAACAGTCAGTGTAAAACAAACTGGCAGACATCCCTTGCCATGGAAAGAATCTCTTCGTGGAATAGGTTGAAGAGAAGGCTAGCTATATTGGAGAGCAGCATGTCACTCTTACCAGGATCTCCAGGTGCATGTCTGAGCACATCTCCTATTGTAGAAGTTACCAAGGTGGAAAAAGACCTATTACTCTCACAGGTGTAAGTACTTTCCTGGGCTGCAGACCTCCCAACCCAAGCAGATCCCTCGTCAACAGCAGCAGCATGAGAAGCCTCAAAAGGCCCAGCTGGCTCGTCAACCAAAACCTGAAGTGGGATTTTGACTGGTTCCTGTGGAGCATAGCCAATCGTCGAGTGATCATAGCAGAAAACCCTCCAGTCGGGGGAAGGTTCACTCTTTTTGCACAAAGGTGGCCCCTCATAACCTCAGACTTATAGGTTCTACAGATCATCAAAAGTGGTTACAAACTACATTTATTGGAACTACCACCAAATTGCCCCCCGAGGATGCATTATCTCAACCCTCTGCATTGGAGAAATCACCACCCTCTTGTCATATCTTGCAATCAAACTTGTGCCACCAGAGCAAAGAGGTCAGGGGGTTTATTCCAGGTACTTTCTGATCCCCCCAAGAAAACAGAGGGGGGATACCATCCCATCCCATCCAAGACTTAAGAGATCTGAACCTGTACTTGGTAAGAGAAAAGTTCAAAATGATTTCTCTAAGCACCCCGTTTCTTTAACTTCAAAAAGGAAATTGGCTGTGCTCCCTGGATCTGAAGGATGCCTATCTCCAGGAACAAGCAGAAATATAGTCTTTACATATGGGTATCGGCACCAACAGAGCCCTCGCAGGAACGCCCCCCAGCGTCCTATAGGAAAGCTTTTGGGAGCATCCCACTGCCCCTGTGCTGCTACCTTCCCGCCTTTCCAACTCTCCCTCTTCAGTTTTATATTTTTCCGTGGAGCCGACTGGCAGCAATTCCTGTCACCGCAGAAAATTTTATTTTTTGTGGTCGCGTCTGTCTTCCCGTCGATGCTGACACTGGTATCATCGGTGTTGTCTTCTTTCTTTCTTTCTTCTTCTTTTAAAAAAAACCTAAAAACTCTTTTTCTTGAAGGTCTTTCCCCTCTTAGTACCGTGGCATCATTTTGGGCCGTAGGCCATGTTTTTCTTTAAAATGGAGAAACCAGCTAGTGGTTTCAAAAAATGTTCAAAATGTAGCAATACTATTTCTGCTATCGACATCCATGACTGGTGTCTTAAATGTTTGGGCCCAGACCATTCACCATCGGAGTGTCTCCTCTGCAGAAAGATGACTAAGAGGGGCCTTCAGAATAGAACTGCGAAACTCTGCACCCTTTTTGCCTCGGATGCAGTATCCGTTGCATCGACGTCATCCAGGGCTTCATCTTCCTCCCATGGATCTCAGGTAACCAAACCCTTCCTTCCTCGAAGACTGTCCAGTTCTCAAAGGGTAGATCTCCTTCTAAGCATCAAGATGCTTCTAGCGTTGCCCTTGAGGAGAATACACCGGCCAAACAACCCCAGCGGGAGGTCCTTGCCTCCAAAGCATTATCGGGGTCTCAAGATGTTCCCGAGGCGTCCACCTCTGGAGAGCTCTTGGTGCCATGCTCTGGGGTTGTGGCCCGCTCTGCCGGTACCGACACCCAGACATCGGCAGGCTCCATGGATCAATGTATCCTAGCCATTGAGCGGAATCTTGCAGCCTTGCTAGCAGCCTCTGTACCACTAAAACCGCTGCAATCGGTTCCGCAGTCATCGGTACCGGTACCGGAGGTATCTGCATCTACCATTGTGCTGCTCTTCACGCTACCACCCATGCCGGCCTTAGAATCGGTGTCCGGCATAGAGGCATTCCGATGCTGACTTCAATCGATACCGTCGACAGACAGTGCCGGAGCACCCGGCCCATCGATACTTCGCTTCTTCCGATTCCGATTCTTCTGATGACTCCATCTGTACCGGAGCAGTTCTTCCGGAGGATCCCTCTCCTTCCCCGCAATGCCGGATGTCTCCTCTGGAAGACATGTCTTTTCAAGACTTTATACGGGATGTGACTCGGGGCCTCTCGATCACCGTGACCCCTGAGAAGGAACCGAGAGCTGAAGAACTTGAAATTCTTCAGTATCCGGCAGCGCCTAAGGAGGCCGCAACCTTACCCATACATCCGATTTTACATGACCTCATTCTTAGGATGTGGGAAACACCTTTAACGGTGTCTCCATATTCTCAAAGACTCGATACAATGTACTGCGTACCGCAGTGTCCTAGGTTCCAAAAAACTCAGTTACCACACCATTCCATGGTGTGGAATCGGCAATGCACCGAATCAAAAGTGCCAAGACACATTCATCTAATCCTCCAGGCCGTGAGGCAAGCTCTCGATGCCTTTGGCTGTCTGTTTTCAGGCCTCTATGTTATCGGCCAGAATAGGTTTATACATACTCTACATGGGTATATTTCTTTGGGAGGTTGCTAAAGATTTGGAACTAATGGCTCCTCTTCTCCCTGATGACAAGAGGGCCGATTTCCTTACACTTGTTAAACATGCCCAAAATGTTTCTAAGTTCATGAACAGGGCAACCTTTGATTGTTTCGAATGTATTAGCAGGACTTCTGCTATTTCCATCGGTGCACATCATTGCTTGGTTACAAGCATCTGATTTAGAGCAGTGGGTGCAAGATAAGCCGTGCAATATTCCTTGCACAGGAGAAAACCTCTTTGGCAAAGACTGGCAGGACAAAGCTTCTCAACTTGAGTCCAAGAACACTACCTTAAATAGGCTATCAAGAACCACTGCCACCCCAGCTAAGAAAAAGACGGTTAAGAAACCCTTTTTCAACAAGAAAAAGAAATTCTATCCTTCTTACACCCATACTGTCCACTACCCAGTCCATGCTTCCCAGAAGGAGCAACAGCTGCCGAAACAGAGAGAGGCTCAAGTCCCCAGAGCTCAACCAGCTCAGCAGACACAGCCTCCACAAGGTCTTTGACTCCTTCCTAGAGAACCTAGTCATCCTACCTCTAAAAATTCCAGAGCCACTCAACATTCCAGACAGACTGTGTTACTTTGCCAAGAGGTGGTAGCAGATAATATCAGAGCATTGGACTCTCTCCATAGTGACAGAGGGGTACAAACTTCATTTCCACAGTATGCCCCCTCTCTCCACTCCAAGAGAGTTCAGTTCTCGGTCCCCCCTCACCACTCTTGTGTCAGGAAGTTACCTCATTCCTTGTTCAGAGTGCGATAGAGGAGGTACCTCTTTCTCAACAAGACCTGGGTTTTTACTTCCTTATACCAAAGAAAACAGGAGGGTACTGGACCTCAGGGAATTAAACAAGTATCTGTTCCGAGAGAAATTCAAAATGATCTCTCTCGGAACTCTTCTCCCTTACATCCAGTCAGGATTGGCTACGTTCTCTAGACATAAGGACGCATATACACATATCCTTATTCATGCAGAACACAGGAGGTTTCTTCGATTCCTCTTTAAGGGAAGATATTACCAGTACAGGGTTCTACCCTTTGGCCTGGCTTCTGCCCCAAGAGTCTTCACAAAATGCATGACAGTAGTAGCAGCATTTCTCAGGATTCTAGGGATATTTGTCTTCCCCTACTTAGACGACTGGCTGATCCGAGCATCAACAGCTCCAGAGGCTAGCTCTGCTTTTTCCTGCACAATGCAAGTTCTTCAATATCTGGGATTGGTCATCAATCTCCCAAAGTCCCATCTTACCACTTCTCAGTCCCTAGAGGTCATAGGGGCTCTTATAGACATGCAGCAGTCAAGGGCTTTCCTGCCACAGCTCCGCTGTGCTGAAATAGTTCAACTGGCTTCTCAAGCAGCTATGAAAACTTTCCTAACTGCTCGAGAAATGATTCAGTTGCTCAGTCATATGGCTTCCACTGTACATGTGGTCCCCTATGCTTGCCTACATATGTGGGCAGCTTAGTGGACCCTAGCCTCTCAGTGGACTCAGGCGTCGGGTCATCTTGGGGACA
Organism: Ichthyophis bannanicus; assembly: GCA_033557465.1. NCBI lineage: Eukaryota > Metazoa > Chordata > Amphibia > Gymnophiona > Ichthyophiidae > Ichthyophis > Ichthyophis bannanicus. Next base: position 673,045,498 of record CM066032.1, on the reverse strand, counting down.
AAATCAGAAATTCTGCACGCCTCATTTCGTCCCTCCAGTGGTGGCAGTCGCTAGAAAACATACTCGTAGGGTCACCTTTTCAGCCACCGCACTAAGCTACCTTGACGACAGATGCGTCCAAGTTGGGTTGGGGAGCTCATCTGGACAATCTCTCCACTCAAGGTCTCTGGACCCAGCAGGAGGCTTGTCTTCACATAAACCTGCTGGAACTCAGAGCCATCTTCTATGCTCTTCGGGTATTTCAGGATCATCTGCGCTACAAGAAAGTTCTTGTCCAGACGGACAATCAGGTAGCCATGTTCTATGTGAACAAGCAGGGTGGAACAGATTCTCAGGCGTTGTGCAACGAAGCTCTACACCTACGGTCCTTTGCAAGAGGCCTTCAGATTCACCTACTAGCGGTGTATCTCCCAGGCAAACAGAATCTCCTAGCAGACAAACTCAGTCGAGTGCTGCCGCCACACAAGTGGTCTCTTCATTCAGAACAAATTGCTTGAATCTTTCGAATCTGGGGAACCCCAGATATAGACCTATTTGCAAGTCCTCAGAATGCCAAACTTCCCCGATTCTGTTCCAGAATTCCTTCTCGGAACAGTCAGGCAATGGATGCTTTCCACCTCCACTGGGGTCAGGACTTCCTATATGCCTACCCACCCATTCCCCTCATTCCCAAGACTGTTCAAACTTCAGAGAGACAGGGGCCATATTGATCCTCATAGCCCCACACTGGCCACGACAGACGTGGTATCCACTGCTTCTACGTCTCTCTCAAGCCAAACCTCGAGTTGGGAGTGGCTCCAGTTCTTCTATCCCAGGAGAACGGGACGCTTATGCACCCCAACCCTCAGTCCTTGCACCTGATGGCGTGGCTGCTGAGAGCTTAGAACTCCACAATATCAACCTGTCTCAGCAGGTTATAGATATCCTTTTGGCCTCCAGGAAACCTTCCACAAGGCGTGCTTACACTTTTAAGTGGAGAAGATTCTCTATCTGGTGTTCAGAAAGGGAACTTAATCCTTTTTCAGTCCCAGTAGAGGCGTTACTGGAGTATCTCCTCCACCTTTCATCCTATGGACTTAAAACTAATTCAGTAAGGGTCCACCTTGGTGCCATTGCGGCTTTCCATATGCCCTTTGATAGACAACCTGTCTCCTCTCAGCTGCTTGTAGTGCGGTTTATGAGAGGTCTTCTCTTAACTAAGCCTCCCATTAAGCCACCACCCATGGCATGGGATTTAAATCTTGTCATTGGACAGCTCATGAAGCCACCCTTCGAACCCTTAGCCACCACATCCCTGAAGTTTCTTTCTTGGAAGGTGATCTTCCTAATTGCCCTCACTTCTGCAAGACGCATCAGTGAGCTCCAAGCTTTAGTGGCTGACCCTCCTTACACAAGGTTCGACCATGATAAGGTAGCCCTTAGGACTCATCCTCACTTTATACCAAAGGTGGTTTCGCCTTTTCATTTGAACCAGTCGGTTTACCTTCCTGTTTTCTTCCCTAGGCCTCATGCCTCTAGTGTAGAAAGGAATCTTCATACTCTAGATTGTAAACGGGCTTTAGCCATTTACCTTCAGAGGACTAGGCAGCATAGAAAGGCTTCACAGCTTTTTATTGCCTTTGATTCCAGTCACCTGGGTTTGCCAGTTTCCAAGATAACACTCTTCAAGTGGATTGCAGACTGCATATCCTTTACCTATGAGAGTAAGGGACTTTCTCTCGAAGGTCATGTCACAGCTCACAATGTGAGAGCAATGGCTGCCTCTATGGCCAACCTTCGCTTGGTGTCGATTGGCAACATCTGCAAAGCAGCCACTTGGTCCTCTGTCCACACTTTTGCGGCCCATTACTGCTTGGACAAGGATTCCCATCGGGATGCCTCATTTGGCCAGGCTGTTCTCCAGCATCTCTTTCAGACTTAGAACAACTCCTTCCCCCTCTTCCTGGGTTTCGATACCAGAGATCCTTGGGAGGAAGCATGACCCACCTCAGCCTGGGTTTCACTGCTTTCTGGGGTCATCTCCCTGGCATATCTAAGCTTGGGAGTCCCATATGTGAAGACTACATTCCTGCTTGTTCCTAGAGATAGTGTAGTTACTCACCTGTAACAGGTGATCTCCGGGAACAACAGGAATTGAGTCTTCACAACCCACCCACCTCCCCTAGGAGTTGTATCTCAATCTCTCTCTTTTTTTTTCTTTCCTTCTCTCCTTTTGTCTCAGCTACAAACCCAACTGAAGAGGGAGAGTTGGAAAGGCAGGAAGGCAGCAGCGCAAGCGCAGTGGGATGCTCCCAAAAGCTTTCCTGTAGGACGCTGGGGAGTGTTCCCACATGGGCTCCATGGGTGCCGACGATACCCATATGTGAAGACTCAATTCCTGCTGTTCCCAGAGATGACCTGTTACAGGTGAGCAACTACACTTTATCCACATACAGATACATCCAGTTCACAGGATGTATCTCAGAATCGTCCTGGACAAGTGTTGCTATTTAACCTGGCCTCAGCACCTTGTGCTTCACAAAGAACCTGATATTGAATTATGATGGCTATGCAACACTACGGCACATAGCTGTCTGCGCCGACTCTTAACCCCAGATATTCAGTGCCGGGGTCATATGCAACCCTGGCACTGAATATCCGAGTTTGCCGTACAGCCTCCCAGCTGCAGTAGCTAACCCAGGCAGTGGTAATATTGCATGCTGCCTGGTTAGCCCCTGCAGCTAAAAGATAGGCAAGCTTTTGCTGTGCTTATCTTTTAGCCGCAGGTTGCTAACCAGGCAGCATGAAATATCGCCACTGCCTGATTAGCAACTGTCACCATCTCTGCTCCTCCCCGAATGCCCACAACACACCCCAATTCTAAGCGGTTAGCATCAGGGCGTGTAGGGGAGAAGATCGGAGATATTCAGCAGCACTAACTGTGCTGTAAACTGTGTAAATGGCTTTCGAATATCGGGCCTAAAGTGCCTCGCGATAGTAACTGCTTACCTCCGGATGCTGGGAGTGTTTCTTACCCTGTCTGGATGATTGGCTAATCAAGAGTGCCACTCAAGGCAGAATTGAAGAATACACATGATTGACCATTCGGGTGTTGTAACTACTAGGGTTCGTTGTAAATTACCCAAAATCCCACCTTCAGCCCACTCAATGTTTGGAATTCATTGGAGCCCTGCTTGACATGACTCAGATGAGTCTTCCTGCCACACAAACGACTTCTCAGGTTGACAGCACTTGTGTGGGAAACTCAATTGAGTCAGCAGGTAACAGCTCACAAGATGTTGACTATACTGCAGTGCATGTCATGCCCTTGGCATGCCTCCTGATGAGGGAGGCTCAGTGGACTCTGAGGACTCAAAGGAACCAGGCCATGTGTTGACTACGGGATCGTCTGTTTGTCACTACCTCTCTTGTTCAGCCGTTACACTAGTGGACAGTCCACCACAATTTGCTCAAAGGTCTTCCTTTCCAAATTGCTCCTCCCAAAAAGTTCTGATGACACACATCCAAGCTGGAGTGGGGAGCTCATCTCAATGGATTTGCACACTCAGGGCAATTGGTCCATCCAAGAAAGTCTCCTTCGGATCAACTTCTTGGAACTAAGAGCAGTGGTGAATGTTCTAAGGGCTTTCTGAGATTGACTGGCCAACTAAATTGTTCTGATTCTGACTGACAATCAGGTCACCATGTTCTATATCAACAAGCAGGGAGGAACGAGTTCCTACCTCCTGTGTTGGGAAGCTGTCAGGTTGTGGAAGTTAGTCATTGCCACAGGATGGACTTGAGAGTCACGTACCTGCCAGGCAAGCAAAACAAGCTGGCAGACAAAACTGAGTTGAGTCCTCCAGCTGCACTAGTGGACGCTGGATAGGGAAGTTGCGACTAGGGTCCTACCCCTAGGTCTGCCCCTAGCCAGCCACTCTTCTCTTCCGCCTTGCCAGCAAGATGGATCTCTCTCTACGCTCCAAGAAACAACTTTTTAATAGAACAAGAATTAACCAAGAAACAACCTACAGAATTCATCCATCTGATTATGCCTAAACCTGGTTTTAAAAAATGCCTTGTCTGCTCCTGAAAAATGAACTCAACAGACTCACATGAACTGTGCCTCCGCTGCCTTGGAGTCTCCCACCAGGTCGAAGACTGCGCAAAGATGTCGCCTCGGGCCAGAAAATTCAGAAAACATACCCTACAGGATCTCTTTCTGGGGAAACCCCCCCCACTGCTGATGCTGCCCCTGCGGCTCAGAACCATGCGGCCCTACACATGGCCTCCTCCAATCCTCCACTGGCAGCTGCAGTGGCCCTGGATGCGCGCCCTCCTGGGCCTCCATCCGCAGCCTGTCTGCCTCCAGGCCTCTCTCTCCCAATGCAGCACCGCTCCCTGCAGCTTTGCCCACTCCAGTACTCCCCGCGGCAGCAGAAGCTTCCCAGGGCAGATCTACATGCCCTCAGTGATGACGAGGAAACAACTGCCCAGGAATCTCAAGCAACTGGGGAACCCCTCTTGGCCATGGGAGCAGAAGACCCCACACCCACTGCTAATCTTCCACCGACTATGCCAGAGGATCTCATCTACCCAAAATTCCTGTAGAAGGTCACAACTGCCCTAGCCATCCCAATCTGCAACTCTTCGGACCAGGGGCCCGAAACTCAGTCAGCACTCAAGTTTCTAGAGGCACACAAAACACCCGCGCTGCCCCTGGTACACCCACTGCTATGCAAAAATCTACTCAAACTATGGCAGAGCCCCACCATGGGTACCTCTGCCTCACAAAAGCTTGACGCTAAGTACCAGAACCAGCCAACACCAGGATTCGACAAAATCCAGCTACCCCACTTCTCTGTAGTGGTGGAATCAGCTCTCAAGAGCTCCAAGTCCACGTGCACTCATGCCAGTAACCCACCAGGCAAGGCACATAAACTCCTTGATGATGTGGGGAAAAGGGTTTTTCAAGGCGCCATGTTGTGCACCAGAGCATCAACCCACCAGCTACAACATGTCCTATATCAAGATGTCCTCATGGAGAACCTAAAAACCTCCATCTCGACACTTAGCCAGGAAGCATAGATGGCTACCAACGCATCCCTTACAGACCTTCAGGAGTGCACGAAGCATCAGGTCTGGATGGCCTTCGACACAGCTGCACCCACAGCAGGAATGGCAATATTGGCCCGCCAACTAGCTTGGCTGCGAGCGTCTGGACTCCAGGAGGACACAAATGACTGCATCACAGATGCTCCCTGCATAGGCGATATGCTTTTCGGCGACCAAGCAAAAGACACAGTGAATAACATGAAGGACCAGTGCACCACACTGCAAACCCTTGTGAAGGAGGGCTTGGAGCGAAAAAACACCAACTGCAAGGGTGCCTAACATCAGAAATCCTATTCCTCCAGGCATCAGAGCTCCTACAATTCATACCAAAAATGGCAACAGCCATGGTATAAGCAGCAGCCCTACCAGTTCTCATACAAGCTAAAAGCCCCACCAGTGGGAAAGAAAGCAGAAAACCACAGTCAGGAGCAGGAAAGACCAGCCAGGCCTTTTGACAATAGGACCAGGGACAACCTCCTCATGGGGGGTCTGCTTATTTCCCTTCTGCAAGCCTGGGAAGCTATCACAACGGTCAAGTAGGTCCCAAAAATAATTCAAAGAGGAGTACCGGATCAGATTAATCACCCCCCCCCCTCCTCCCAGTGCAAAGCAAACTACCCCTCCCCCCCAGCATTACATCCAATGCCTCGACACCGCTCCTCGCTTTGACAGCCGAGCTCTTATCCTCCTGGCATCCAGAGCGATAGAATCAGTTCCGACAGAGGAGCTCTACACTGGCTTCTACTCCAAATACTTCCTGATTCCCAAGAAGTCAGGTGGCGTCCGCCCCATCCACGACCTCCGCAACTTCAACAAGTTCATCATCAAGGAGAAATTCAGAATGCACGCCTTGGGATCAGTTCTCTCCCTGGTCCAGCCCAGGCAATGGCTAACCTCTTTGAATTTACAGGACACATACACACATATTCCTATACATGCGGAACATCGGAAATACCTGCGCTTCCAGATGATGGGGAACTACTTCCAGTACAAGGTTTTTCCCTTTGGCCTCTCCCCTGCCCCACAGGTGTTCACCAAGTGCATAGCCGTGGTGGCTGCACACCTCCGCAAACAAGGTATATGTGTGTTCCCCTAACTTGATGAATGGCTGATCTCCACACCGTCCTCACAGGAAGTCCAAACAGTGACCCAAAATACAGTCTCCCTGTTGTCCTTGCTGGGGTTCCTGGTGAACCACCAAAAATCCTGCCTACATCCCTCCCAATGTCTGGACTTCACCGGAGCAGACATAGACACCACAGTATCCAAGGCCTTCCTCCCTCAACACCAAGGGGACACCATCACCAGTTTTATACAGAGTGTCTTTGCGGCGGCCCAGACTACCGTCCGAACACTACTTTGCCTTCTGGGCCACATGGCAGCCTCTGTCCACGCCCATCCCCTTGGGCACAGCAGTGACTGACTCCCTGCGTTGGTGGACCTGCAAAGAAAACATGGCGCTCATCTGTCTACTCCAGCAACCTGTCCACCAGTTGACCATCACCACAGATACCTTGCTGGTGGACTGGGGGGCACACTGTCTTTGCTTCTGCATGCAAGGGGCCTGGACAGCGAAGGAGGAGATGTGCCACATCAACCTGCTAGAGCTCTGAGCAATCCATCATGCCCTGAAGGCCTTCCAGACCCTCATATCCAGAAAGCCAGTCCTCCTCCAGATGGACTATCAAATAACCATGTTCTGCATCAACAAGCAGGGAGGAACGGGCTCGCGGTCCCTCTGCAGGGAAGCCCTTCAGATCTGGGCCTTTGCCATAGCCAAAGACTGCATCATACGGGCCTCCTACCTCCTGGAAACCGAAAATGAGATAGCAGACAGGCTCAGCTGTCAGCTAAACACACCCAGATGGACCCTCAGCCCTCAGATAGCCTATGCCCTCTTTCAGTGATGGGGGCATCCGGAGATCGACTGAGGAGAATGCAAAGTGCATCATCTTTTGCTCGAAGCACCCTTCCACCCGCAGCCTCTCCGCCAATGTATTCGACGTGTCATGTGGGGAGTGATCACTGGTGTATGCCTTCCCCCTTCTCCCTGATATCGATGAGCATCCAGCGCATCATCACAGACACAGCCCAGGCCATCCTCATTCTACCACACTGGCCACGCCAGGTGTGGTTCCCCTATCTCAACCATCTGGCTCTGGATGCTCCGGTACACCTTCCTTTAGTGCCGAACCTCATCACTCAGAATGGTGGGGACACTCTTCAACCCAACCTTCAGAACCTAGCATTAACAGCATGGAAGCTGAGCACTGTTGGTTTATACACTTGTTACACTGCTGTGCTTGCACCATTACTGCACCTTGATTTATCCTAAGTTTACACTGTCACTGCACTTTGATTTGGTTGTCCTCACTTCTGGCCTGTTATGCAACCTGCAATAAAACCCATGCTGCACTGCCCCTGGCTTCCACATCTTCTTGCATCCACCCTAGGACACAGACCTAACCCCTTCTACCACAGCTCTAGGCAGCTGGGGAGGCACCAGATGTAGCTGACTCATCCTGCTTGTCCTAGAAGAAAGCGAGGTTACTTACCTGTAATGTGGGTTTTCCGTGGACAGCAGGATGAGTCAGCCACACATTCCCATCTGCCTCCCCTAGAAGAGGGCCAGTCTTCTACCCTGGCACTGCCCTAGCGAATAACGAACAGGCTCAGCTAGTGACACAGTGACTGGCTAGGGGAAGTCCTAGGGGTAGGGCCAGTAGGGTTCATGCTCAGAAGGGCAAAGCCTTTCTGAGCTATGAAGAGTACTTCCATCTTCGGCGCCGTTGGATGACGTCACCAGGTGTGGCTGACTTATCCTGCTGTCCACGGAAAATCCACATTACAGGTAAGTAACCTCGCTTTCCAAGTTGGAGGGGAAGTGAGGGAGGAGAGTAGTTCTCTGTGCAGGCTGCACAGCTTGATGTGAGCTGGATTTAGATCTCTTGTTGGTTTCTTAGTTTGAGACATATAGTGCATCAGAGTCTCTTGCTGTCTGGTTGTGAACCCCAGCCTATGTCTTGGAGGTTAATTTGCAGCAATGGCAGCATGTGAATCTTTGTAGGCAGCAACAGCAAAACAAATTTGTGGTTCCAGTGGACAGGATACATCGTTCAGATGTGCCATAGAAAAGGATTGGTGAAATGTGGAATGATTATTTGCAGAAGAATTTTCTAGCGTTCCCATTGTATTGTAGTTGCAGTGACCTGTGATGTGAAAATAGGTGTTTGTGTCTCTCTAAAATAGCCTCGTACAGTGACCCCAAGTAATGCACAAAGGTCTCGCACTAATTTACACCTGTTCCAATGAAGGTGTAAGTGTGTGTGTACTTGATTATTTTGTAAAATATGTATACATTGCAATTCTTCCTAAATGATGCCCCCAGGCTGCAGTCAGGTGAACTAGGCAATCACCTAGAGCGCCAGTGGTCAGAAGACAATCCGCTGCCACTCCTCTCTGGGACTTTCAGCAGTGGCAGTTACTTCGAACAGCCCCACAGTGCTTATCGAAACCTCCAGCACTGCAGGGTTGTTTGTGCTTCCACCCCCCTATGATGCACGATACCAACTTCCTTTTGCATGGCGACAGAAGCAGCTGGTCCAGCTGCTTTTGTCTCCACACAAATAGGAAATCTGCATCACTGTACTTGACAAAAGACTTCTCTCCTTTTTTGTTTTTTAGCCTCTGCCTGAAAAATTTGTGGTTAAGGGTGTTGTTGACCGTTTCTCCGAAGAGTTTGTTGAGACCAGGAGAAAAGCTTTAGATAAGTTCTTGAAAAGGATTGCAGATCACCCTGTGCTATCCTTCAATGAACACTTCAGCGTCTTTCTCACAGCCAAGGTAAGCACACATCACACTGTCAAACATGATGCTTACTCCGGTTTTCAAAACCTAAGTAGTCATTTTCTTGTTTTCCATGGACAAGCAGAATAATGTCCACGTATAGGTGATGTTATCAACTGTACCGTTTGTAGGAGCCAATTCCCAGTGTCTTCTCAAAGCTTTTGGAATGGCTGCACTATGCCTGCACTCCTCTTCCTGCCTGCCACCACTGCGCAACATTTCCTTAGTCTTGTTTTTATGCAGAAACAATCAGACGTGTTGTCCACGTTCTGAAAAAGCTTCAGCATGCTGGTACGATATTATCTTCATTTTAGTTTTAGATTATTCCACTTTCCTCCTGCCACTGCTGCAAGTCCTTGTTCACCTGGTAGATTTTCTTTAGAAGGGTTTTTACCCATTTTTAGGCTTGCTTTCTTTTTCTTTTTCTGATGCAGGCCACTGTCGCCAAGTCTAGCCAACCCCACCGCTGGAATCATTGGCTCAGCACAGGGGCAGCAGTGAGGGAGGGATGGCAGCAGGCCATGTAAGCCGTGCCACCCACAAAGGTCTGCCACCCTAGGCTGCTGCCTAGTGGACAGGCCAACCCTGTCTCTTAGTTCAAAATACTGAAGCTGTGGAAATGCCTTAGAAAATTAACCCAGACTTATTGTTTCCAGATATAGGATATCATATCAACAGTATATCATTTTTTTGTAGCACTGGTTGCTTAGTGGCAGCACTGCATATTACTATGTGGAAGGACTTGGGTTTGATTCCCAACTCAGGTCTTCTGCTCCCTGTCTTAACTGGGGATGCGGCAGAGCTCCTTGGCAGAGGGAATGCAAGTCACTGCATAGTGGCCCATTGAGGGTTCCAGAAGCAGCCCTGGTACATTGCCTCCAGTCCAGAACCCCTCAACCGCATGACTTAATTGAGTTGGGAGGAGATATAAATGAATTACTCTCTATAGTTGCAAATAAAGGCATCTCCAGGAACAAGCAGGAATGAGTCTTCACATATGGGTACGTTGGTACCGACGGAGTCTGCGCGGGAACGCTCCCCAGCGTCCAATTAGAACGCTTTTGGAAGCATCCCAACACGCCTGCGTGCTGCCTTCCCGCCTTTCCCAACTGCCTCTCCTCAGTTTTCATTTTTCCGCAGAGCCGACAGGACGTCCTTCTGTCACCGCAGAAAATTCTTCTTTTATTTTTTAGTTTTCTTGTGGTCGCGGCTGCCTTCCCCGACGCCACCGGTACCGCCAGTGTTTCTTTTCTTTTTTCTTCAACATATTCTTTTATAAGGAATATTTTTTTCCTCTTAGTGCCTGACGGGTTTTTCCCGGCTTGCTAGGCCTACCCTTTTTTCCTCATGGAAGTGCCAGCCACTATCCCTAAGAAATGTTTTAACTGTGGCGGTACAAAATTTATTTTAGACACTCATAACTGGTGTCTACCCTGCTTGGGTCCTGACCATTTTCCTCTGGAGTGTCCCTCCTGTAACAGTATAGTTGGAAGAAGTCTTCAGCATCGAGTTCCCCTCAATACGCAGTCCCCATTCAACTTCAGGGCACCGACCACCCCTTCTTCTTCACAGGATCAGGTAACCCAAAAGCAGTCTGTTAAGATTAGCCAGTCCTCGAGTGGTAGATCTCATGCACAGCATAGAGATGCCTCTGGCCTTGCCCTCGAGATTACACTGGCTTTAAAACCCCGGTGGGAGTCTTCAGCCTCCAAATCCTGTGTGGGGTTTCAGGTTGTTCCTGAGGTTCACCCCTCTCCGAACATACCTGAGCCATGCTCGGTGGTGGCATCCGCTTCGAGCGGTACCGATACCCCGGCATTGGCAATGGTGTTGGATGAAACATTCCTCACCAAGGATCGTAGTCTGGCGTCCTCGGTACCTACGGGCCCGTTAGATACGCTGCAGACCGATCTTCCAGTATCGGTATCGATCCCAGTACCGGTACTGGTACCGACGTCGGTACCCTCCAGATGTGCATCGATAGACTCGCTTCCTTCGATGCCGAGTCTGGAATCGATCTCCAGTCTGGAGGACTGGGTACCGACTCGCCTTGGCACCGACACCGGACGGTACCGAAGGCACGGTTCCGATGATCCAGGTTCGGCACTCTCGGTTCTTTCGATACCGTTAGAGTTGTCACCGGCTGGCCTTCTTCCACCGGTATTGGATACGGTACCAGAGTTGGTACCGGTATCCACATTACCACCGCTGTCGGTACCTTCCATGCTTCTTCCATCAGGCTCGCTTCCCTCGGTACCGAGTTTGGAATCGATCCGTAGCATGGACGATGCGCTACTGACTGTTGCTGGTCCCGACCTCCTGCGGTACCCGCAACCATCCTCTAACGATCCCATACTCCACCCTTTCGGATCTTCTACTCCTCTAAAATTGGATAGATCCTTGGGTGCCAATGCTAGTTCTTCAACAGATCTAGCCTGTCCTCCTCTTTCGAGAGGATTTCCCTCTGGGGATTTTTCTTTCCAAGCTTTTCTGCTTGATATCCAAATCACATCAAACAAATACTCCCAATATAATAGCAGAAAGTGAAAAAGTGAAGTATATAATTTGAAATCAAAACACAATAAACAATTTTTTTATATAGGAAGGGTAAGGTCTCAGAACTTACAGGCTGTCAACGGCTTCATGCTCATTGAACAACCCCATTTAGGTACATCATTGACCTACCACCATCCCTTCCATTAGTAGATTTTTATGTGTTTAAATAAAATTGAAATTGAAAAAAACTGTGCAGTCCATAAAACAGCTGATCAAGGCCGGCAATCTTCTTTAAGAAAAATGATGAGACTTTTACTTAGCTTATTCTGAGAGCTTTGATAAGTAATCGAAAAGAGGCCTGCCAAAGCCTTGGTTGTCTAGAGCTGGCAAATCCCTGCTTGATATGGCAAAATCACTTGCCATTTCTATACCTGGACAGGATCCTGCACAAGGGAATACAGAATCTCTGTATATTCCTGGGAGTGCAAAGGAGAACATCATGCTTCCTTTGCATCAGTCCTTGCAGGATCTCCTCTTACGAATGTGGGAAGCTCCTTTAACGGTACCCCCACCTTCTAGGGCAACTGATCTTCTATATAAGGTGCCCCCTCTCCAGGTTTTCAAAAGACTCAGCTTCCTCATCATTCCATTGTTGTGAAATCAGCAATGAGGCGTATTAAGAGTACTAAAAAGCACTCTTCTTATCCGCCAGGTCGTGAGTCTAAGACTTTAGATGCCTTTGGTCGCCAAACCTTCCAGACATCCATGCTTTCAGCAAGAATTCTCTCATATATATTTTATATGGGATTATCTCTTGAAGAAGTCACAAAGAAATTACTACTTTTGACCCCCTTTCTTCAAGAGCCCAAAAAAGCAGACTATTCCTTACTGGTTAGTCATGCTAAAAATATCTCTGGGTTCCTTACTCGTGCTTCCCTAGACTCCTTTGAGTCTGTTAGCAGAACGTCTGCTATAGCTATAGGGGCACGACGTAAAGCTTGGCTCCAAGTTTCAGATTTGGACAAATGGGCACAAGAAAGACTGGGAAATACTCCTTGCACTGGAGAAAATCTTTTTAACAGAGTCTTTACTCCAAGTTGCTCAGTTAACCACTGACATTGCTGGTTCCAGAGGCTGTTCTACGCCTTCCTCTTTCCCATTTGGTAGGAAATTTGCTAACAAACTTTCTTCCCCTGGGGGGAAAAAGTTTTATCCCTCTTCTGCCCATCATACAGATGTTCCCAAACAAGGGAAACATCGCTCTGGTCCAAAGAAACCACAACCTCAACAGGTTCAGCAAACCCAGCAGTTGCAGGGTTTCAGATAGATTATCATTATATCTCCTGTTTGGTGGTTAGAATTTGCACTCTGCTTCTTTTCACTTGAAGCATCTACACTAATTTCATCCTAAATTCTCAGGGATGTCTCTTCACGAGACATCCTTTCTTTTTGCTCTCAGAGTCTTTGATGATCATGCCTATAGTTAACAGGTTTCTCTTCCTCCTTCTGGGAGAAAGAGATGTGACAACTATCAAAAAGACAGTTTTTCCCCTGTACTAACATGTATCATCTTACCTTTCAGAGACTTCTTACATAGTCAGTCTCTTCAACTCTGTCTTACCCCCCTCTTACTACAACATTCAGTTTGTAAGAGGGGTTCTATTACACGGGTAAGCCCCTATGGTTCTCCACCTATTCCACAAAGGGGTTTTTCCTTCCAGTGTTGTCTCCCCCCCCCCCCCCCCTTCTTTGTTCATATTCTTACTTTAGGGCAGCTTATCAGACAATAAGGAAGTCTTACCACTTCTGCTTATGTCTGTTACTTCTTTTTCCAATCTAAAACAATGGAAAATAACTTTTTTTCTGTTGCCCTGGTAGTTGCTGCAAATGCAGCAATTCCTAGTGGTCAACCCACTGGTTCTGTTCTCCACACAACCAGGGTTTGTCCTCCACTAGCAATCCTTCTAGCCTCACTGCTAGACCCAAAACAGGTTATCAACCCTTTTGGAAAACCCTATCATCACAGATTTGTTTGTTGACTTCTATTCTTCGCCATCTCCAATTCCCTGGGTTTTGGCAGAATAGTTTAAGTAACCTACTGGCTTTGAGCAGCCATTTTTTTCTTCTAACCAACCTCTAACATGCTCTCTGCAACTCTACAGAGTAGCTTTGCACTGTGGGCCCTTGCTAGAGAGCATTAGTATCTTGTCTAGCAGATAAGCCTAGATGGTTAGGAGAGGTTCACCCCGTCATGTTCCCATGACTGGTAGGGTTTCCCTACCCATACCATCTCATCTAAAATCTCTTTTCGAGACAGAAGACACAGGCCTTACATCACGTGAAAACCTAAGGAATGGCCAACTCCCTGGCTTGGTCCATATCTCCTTTGGTCTTTTCGCCAGGGATAGTTTTCTTTCAGTTGCAGCTCAGGGACGCCTGATACCCATCTTGCCCTCATCCTGCAAACGGGAAGGGCGTCCTCTATCTATTCACCATACTGCAGTTCTAGACAGATCTGGATTTGCTGCCTGCAGACTGAAGCTATCCTCTGCATTTTTCACATAGCCAATCCTGGTTATTCAAGAGCTCGAATTCTTAAAGGAATCTAGACTCCTCTTTGTCAGGGAGACTATTCCTCTGACTCTGTCAATTATAACCAGGGAAAGAAGATGCTCTATACATCTATTCAAGCAGGTACCTCCCTTCTTGCTATCAGATGAATCTTCTCTCTATTCCCTTATCCCTATGGGGATCTAGTTATATAGCCATGTCTCCATCTACCCACATGGAGACCTGTATCTATATGTCTACAGATTTATATACATACATATATATATATTTATCTATATGTATCTCTGTATATTCCGCCCAAGTATATCTCTGTTTATATATGTGTATATATATATATATACATACTCCTGTTGAGATATATCTTCTAGGTAGATAGGTACCTACGTACTTCTCTATCTCTCTGTCTAGGTTCATATATCTATATATTCCTGTATGACTCTGACAGATGTGCACTACCCCTATCAATGCTGTGCCAGCATGCTTAGGGTTCTACACATATAACCACTTCCTGTGGTAATTAACAAGTTTTTTGTCTCTGTTACCATAACCTTTCAGGTTTACGTACCTCTGAAGCTTTCCAGATACCTTTTCTTTCCTAATTGACCAAATTTGGAAAGACATAGCAGATTTTCAGTTAATCTAAAGCTGTAACACTTCATAAGTCTGTCCTTACTTTGGGATTGGATATAGGGGTGTCCATACCCCTTCTCTCCCACAGGGACTATTTCTTTTGTCAGTCCAAATCGGTCAGACTTATTTTCCTTTTGGTCCTAGTATTGTGCTGTTCTTCGACCAAAAGGGCTTAAGCTTTGTTTAATAGTACCTTTGGCGTTTCCCGCTGAAGCCCTACCTCAATGTACTACCCCAGTTTCCCCTGGGGCTATTTCTCACCCTGATGGGTTCTGGCCTTCAATTGTTCCTAAAGTTTATTACCTCCACTTCACAGTGTGGTAACCCTTGAGGATCTTCTACTGGCTCTTCTAACAGACCCATCTGAACCTCAATAGACTTTTACAATACCATCAAGGGAGGTCCATATTAGAATATTGCATTCAATATTTTACTACCAAAGGTCATCTATACAGGATCTTCCTCCATAGAAGTCCTGTTCTAGTCCAGCTGTTCCACAGCACATTCAACTCCTACTCTCCATTCCCAAGATGCCTGAGGTTCTGAGGAGTAGCATGGCTCTCTCCACATTCGCTACATGCCAGGACTCCCTCTAGGCATCTTAGCTTGGGGAGTCCCCATATGTGAAGACTCATTCCTGCTTGTTCCTGGAGATAGCACAGTTACTTACCTGTAACAGGTGATCTCTGGGAACAGCAGGAATGAGTCTTCACAACCCACCCACCTCCCCTAGGAGTTGATATTTCTCTTTCTCCATCTTTCCCTTTCTTGCTCTCTCTCTCTTTGCCTCAGCTTTCAAACTTAACTGAGGAGAGGCAGTTGGGAAAGGCGGGAAGGCAGCACACAGGCGTGTTGGGATGCTTCCAAAAGCGTTCTGATTGGACGCTGGGGAGCGTTCCCACGCAGACTCCGTCGGTACTGACGTACCCATATGTGAAGACTTATTCCTGCTGTTCCCAGAGATCACCTGTTACAGGTAAGTAACTAACTGTGCTTTATGGTACCAGATCCCAGCTCTGACTGATCAAGGCACAAGGCAACAGGAAGAAAACACAGGTATTTCAAAAAGGTGTGTATTTTTTGTGTAAAATAAATTACACAAAAATATTTCACTACTGGAATCCAAGAGCCTTAGTATCATCACCCTTCCATTGTCTTTTTTATATGTTCTTGTAGACTGAGGCCCTAATCACTTTTAATAAGAGAATTTTTTAACATTTCGGCTCATGCCTTTTCAGTAATAACTCAAGGCAAGTTACATTCAGGTACAGTAGGTGTTTTCCCTGTCCCCAAAGGGCTTACAATCTAAGTTTGTACCTGAGGGATGACATCAAGAAGGTTGTGTTGGAAGAGAGAAGTCTCTACAAAAGGTAAAAACAGCCAAAATGGATGGCCGAAGAAACTCTAAAAATTTCCTAGAAATGCAGAGAAGCTAAAGCCAAAGGAGAAAGGCAATCGCAAAACTGAGATTTCCAGTGTGCATCAAGACAAGACAAAGAGAAGTACTACAATGACACATGCAAGGAAATAGAAGCAGAAACTATTAGAGGAAGAACAAGATCGGCTTTCCTAAAGCTACGAGAGTTAAAGAAAAAAATTCCAGCCTCTAATTCGAATGTTACAAGATGCTCAAGGATCCATGATGAATGATGCTGAGAAGATCAAGAAAAGTTGGAAAGAATATACATAGTCATTATACAATAAAGATCAAGTGGACCAACAGCACTTTCAAACCTGTACCTTATAATCAGGAACCATTGGTGTTGAAAGAAGTCATCGAAGCAGCATTCAAAGCCTTAACAAAGAACAAAGCCCCTGGCATTGATGGCATTCCCACTGAAGTATTACAGCAATCAGATGCAACTGTTACCATACTTACAAGGCTCTGCCAGGAAATTTGGAAGACAACATCATGGCCCACTGATTGAAAAAGATCTGTGTTTATACCAATACTAAAGAAAGGTGACTGGAAATTATTGCACACTGATCCCACATGCCAGCAAGATTCTACTCAAGATTATTCAGCAGAAACTATAACCATACCTGGAACAAGAACTGCCTGAAGTGCAAGCAAAGTTCAGGAAAGGACGAGGAACGAGAGACATCATCGCGGATGTAAGATGGATCCTTGAAAAGACTAAAGAATACAAAAAGAATATCTATATGTGTTTTATCGACTACAGCAAGGCTTTTGACTGTGTAAATCATGAGAAACTCTGGGCCACATAAAGAAGCATGGGTATACCAGAACACCAGATGGTTCTCTTGCACAATCTTTATATTGATCAAGAAGCAACAGTTCGAATGGAACAATGAAAAACAGAATGGTTTAAAATCAGCAAAAGTGTACGACAAGGCTGCATACTTTCCCCCTACCTGTTTAATTTATATGCAGATCAAATCATCAGAGAAGCAGGACTGTATGAAGACAGCCGAGGTCTGAAGATTGGTGGAAGACTCATCAATAACCTTCGCTATGCTGATGATACCACTTTACTGGCTGAACGTGAAGACGATCTGAAACATTTGCTTCTCAAGATCAAGGTCTTAAAATGGGCCTGCACCTTAATGTAAAAAAAAAGAGAACGATTCTGACAACTGGAAAAATCAATAAGTTCATCGTTGATGGAGAAGAAATCGTAATAGTGGACAACTTTAACCTACTTGGATTAATTATCAATAAAGAAACAACAAGCAGTCAAGAAATCTGATGACGCATAGCTCTTGGCAGAATGGCTATGAAGGTCCTATACAAGATTTTCAAGAGTATTTATTTATTTATTTAACATCTCTTCTATACCGCGCTATTCACATCAGTGCGGTGTACAATTAACAGAACCTTTTACAATGCAGTCGGGGCTGCATTATATTTACAGAGAACAGGGACTGTAACTTGGACATAACGGGGATAACTTTCTACAAATTATTTACACTAATAAATATACTATAACCTGAAATCTACTTGGGGTTGCACCGGTGGGGTTAGTTGCCCTCTAGTGTGCTGGGTGTGCTATTGGGAGAGTCGTGGTGATTAGTAGGAGTGTTTGCAGGTAGATCTTTAAGGCTGATCTCCGTAGTGCCGTATGAATAGGTGGTGCTTCAGTTCCTTCCTGAATTGGGCCAGGTCGGTGATTGCTCATATGGGTGTGGGGAGGGCATTCCATCATCTGGGTGCATAGAGCATGAAGGCCGTATTAGATGTTGCCTGGGTGCATTTCGTTGTTTCCTTTGGAATTATCATTGTATTGACAGCTGTAGATCTTCTGAGTCTGTTCGGGGGTGTGAGGTGGATTAGCTCGGTGATGGAGGTGGAGGGTTGATTGTTTAAGGCCTTAAAGGTCATTACTAGGATCTTGTAACATAGTCTACCATGGATTGGTAACCAGTGGAGTCTCTTCAGGATAGGTGTAATGTGGTCCACTCTTGAGACTCCGTATAGAACTCTAGCGGCTGCATTGATTGCAAGCTGGATTGGGTTTAGCGATGCTTGAGGGAGTCCGTATAGGATTGCATTGGCGTAATCAAAGTGTGGGGTTACTAGGGCTTGATAGATTGTTCGAAAGTTGTCAGTGTCCAGTAGAGGTTGTAGATGCCGTAGTGCCTGTATTTTATGGTATATTTTCTTGACTGTGTTTATGTGGGTTTTCATGTCCAGCCGTTGGTCCAAAGTCACACCTAGGTAATGGATTGTGGATTTGGTTATCAGCTCGGCGTTCTTCACCTTTAAGGAGGGTGGACGGGTGAATCCTTGGTTCCTCGTGATGAAGAGGACATCTGTCTTGTTATGGTTTATTCGGAGGTTTTGCGTATGGAGCCAGTCAGCAACTGCATCGAAGCAGCTTGTTAGTGGGGAGAACTCTGGCTGGTCTGTTGCAAATGGCATGTATAGTAGAACGTCATCTGCGTATACCAGGCAGGAGACGTTAAATGAGTAGATCAGGGCGCAGATGGGTTGCATGTATATGTTGAACATCAATGCTGATAGCGAGGATCCCTGAGGCACACCTTGTTTTTGTAGGAACGGTTCCGAGATGTCTCTCTCCATACAATGATTTGACTCATTCAAGCCATGGAATTTTCAATAACATCATATGACTGCGAAAGCTGGACAGTGAAAAAGGTAGACAGGAAGAAAATTCATGCCTTTGAATTATGGTGCTGGCGACGAATACTGTGTATACCATGGACTGCCCGAAGAACAAACCAATCAGTATTAGAGATCAAACCTAAGCTTTCTTTAGAAGCTCAAATGACAAGACTTCGACTTTCATACTTTGGACACATCATGCGAAGAGAGAGATCATTAGAGAAAGACATCATGCTTGGCAAGGTAGAAGGAGGAAGGCCAACAATGAGATGGTTTGATACAATAACAGCAACTATGGGTGCCACTCTTGTCAACAATGAGCCGCCTGACTGAAGACTGAACACAGTTTAGGACAACTATCCAGAGGGTCACCATGAATTGACGCTGACTTGACAGCACTTAACAACAACAACATCAACAACCTGATAAATAGAGGGTGAAGTAACTTGCCAAAGGTCACAAAGAGCATCAGTGGTATTTGAACCCTGACTTCCCTGGTTCTAAGACTGCTACTCTTTATTAGTTAGCAATATCTTTGTTTCATTTTTTTCCTCTAATTTTTCTCGACTACTTTCTTTTATAATCTACGTTTTATTCTTTATTCCTTTTAACCGATTTCTCTATACTTTATATACACCCACAAATCTCGAAGAATCTATCAAAAACTGGAACAATATAATCTCCAAAGCAGCAGAAAATAACCCAAATCAATCAAACCAAAATATAAACAATAAAATTGAAAAAAGACATACTCCATGGTTTAATACATCTATCAAAACATTAAAAAGAAAACTAAGAAAAGAGGAAAGGAAATGGAGACAATCAAAATCATTAATAAATCATGAGAATTACACTAAAACACTACAAATTTATAAACAAACAATAAACAACTCCAAGCAAAATTATTATTCTAATATAATATCAAGAGCCACTAATCGACCAAGAGAACTATTCTGTATAGTACAGAAATTAACAAACAAAACTCTAAATAATGATGAAATATCAATAGATATCTCCCCACAAGAATTAGCTCAATACTATAGCAACAAAACAAACCTACAAATAACACCATCAAATATTACTCAACCACAAATTAAAACACAATTAAAGCAAACTACAGTTGATAACTGGACCAACTTCAACTTAATATCAAAAACTACTCTCAAAACTACAATAACTAACATTAATACAACAACTTCATACCTTGATCCATGCCCAGTTGATTGGATAAAGAAGACTTTCCCAATACTCTCTTCTTTCATTCTACCTTTAGTGAATCTATCCTTGCAAAAAGGCTATTTACCACCATCCCTCAAACATGTTCAAATACGTCCTATACTTAAAAATAACACATTAGATAAACTATCCCCAAAATCTTACAGACCTATATCAAGTATTCCTTTTATGGCTAAACTTATTGAAAAAATTGTACAAATTCAACTACAAGATTTTATTGACACATTAAACATTCTTGATGAACATCAATATGGCTTTAGACCCTTCCATGGAGTAGAAACCTTACTAACGATCCTTTATGACACAATATTAAGAGGTATTGATAATACTAAACAAGCCTTTATTCTTGTTTTCCTTGACATATCAGCTGCCTTTGACAGTGTTGATCACTTAACAATGTTAAACAGACTTCAAAAAATTGGTATAACATCTACTGTTTATAATTGGTTCAAATCCTATCTATCAAACAGAACCCAAAATGTAAGAATCCACACCCAAATATCTAACACCTTCAAACAAACTCAAGGTCTTCCGCAGGGATCTGCTTTATCTGCACTATTATTTAACATTTACTTACAACCAGTTTGTAACATCTTTAAACGCCACAATGTCTTTTATCATATTTACGCGATGATATAATGTTCTACCTCCCCTTTGAAATCCCACACCCACCTCTCCAAAAAAATAACAGAATGTTTTAATGAACTAACTGAGTGGCTCAAAGAACAAAATCTACTTATCAACTTTACTAAAACAGATATTTTATTTATCACTAAAAATCAAACATATATACCCCCAAACACGATTACACTAGATACTCATGAAATTAATATAAAAAAGAAGTAAAATATTTAGGTGTGATACTTGACAATAATCTAAATATGGATTCACATATAAAATATTTAACTAAAAATATACATTACAAACTCAAAACACTAAAACAACTAAGACCTTTGATTCTTCTACAAGATTTTATTAACATAATTCATGCTATTATTACCCCACATTTCGATTTTGCAAATACAATACTTAATGGTATTTCGAAACAAAATATTAAAAAGATACAAATAACTCAGAACTTAGCTGCTAGAACGATTATGAATATAAGCCCACTTGAACATATTACACCAATTTTAGCTGAACTTCATTGGCTACCAATTTACTCCCGAATCAAATATAAAATTCTTGTCACTACATTTAAACTTATAAATAAACTTGCACCATCTGCACTAAATACACTGATTAACATTGACATTGATAAACGATCTCAAAGGAGCAGAAACATAAATACTTTAACAATACCAAAAGATTTTACAAAAGCCAGAAAACAAACAAACCAATAAGAGAGCTTTCTCACACTCTGCTCCAATACTCTGGAACAATTTACCTGACAACATTCGCCTACTGTCTGACATAAAAGAATTTAAAAAAAAATTAAAAACTCACTTATTTACATTACACTATAATACACTCCCAAAACAGAATTCTCAAAGGGATACAGGCTAACATTTATTTTTAATATTATATACCCTATTTTCAAAAATAAACGACACTAATACACTAATTTAACCATACTACACACTCATTTACATGATTGATTAATAATTTAACTAGCAATGTATATATGTTCTAATATGTTATACTTGTAATGTTACAATTTTCCTTGTAATTTATAATTATCTGTTCTATGTAAAATGTCCTGGTATATCTCATACCAATTAACCTACTGTTACATGTAAACCGCACTTGAAACATGGGAAAGAGCGGTATATAAATAACTGTTAAATAAATAAATAAATAAATAAATAAATAAATACTGCACGTCTCTCATATCTTCTGGTTCTCTCTGGTCAATTATTTTACATACTCATGTCTTTTTCTTTTTTAGTAGAATTGTGTGCCCATTTTTACTTCTTTTTCTCCCCTTCTCTCTGGTGACACACTTACTATTCTTTTCCTACCCTCTGTTCCATTTATTTTCTGTTCACTATGTGATCCCTTCAGTTTCTTCCCATCCCTGTTCTCCCTTCAGCTTCTTCCTGTCCTCCACCCCTCCTTTCATTGTACACCATACTACTTTCCATCTATGTGTAGAAAAGCAGTTGTGACTTGATAATTTCACCTTTAGCTGTGACTATGCTAAATAAAACTGGCAGCTCAAGGAGGCATAAGTGAGGAATCTGTCATTCACAAGCAATTTGTGTCCCTTTTTGGGTCATGAAGGTGAGAGGCAGCAGCTGAAGAGTTCCCTCTTGTAAGTCCGTTGAAGTGTCAATACTGACTAGGACAGAGAACAGAGAGAAGTGGAATGTAGATTTTCCAGCCCTTGGTTATTTTCCCTCTCCCATCTCCTTGTGCCTCAGAGGTGCTCAAACTTCTTCCCGAGATGTGAAATTCATGATGTTAATGCTAAAACGCTGTATCAAATCTAGATTGTTTCCATCTTTGAATATTAATATTGTGTGTCTTTTTTTGGAGCTTGGTTGAGAGCATCTGCTTGAAGAAAGGGTAGTGCCAATTCTACTTGAGCTAAAAGGGATATTAGGCCTTTGAACAGTTTTTTAGGATTGAAGGGTAAATCCACCCTTTCATAATGGCCCTATTGAGTCCTTCATTCCAATATCCTGTGTACACTTTTCCTGCTTAGCCTGTAGGTATTAATAATAGCATCTGGCTCTTTTGATGTTATGCCATGTACTTGTGATCTTGATTGACTACTGTTGAAAACAGGATACTGGGCTTAATGGATCTTTTGGTCTTGCCCATTATTGCTGTCCTTATGTTCTTAATGGTGTACTCTGAACTCAGTATGGCATTAGTGAGGGAACTAGCTGCATAGGTGTTAAGGGAAAGGAAGCCTCCCTCTCATGAATAATTCTACATCAGTGGTTCTTTATTCTTTATCTTTATTAGGAGACTTAATATACCGCTCAATGCGACAGCGTCTGAGCGGTTTACAAGGTACATAAAAGCTGCATTGGAAAAAGGAAAGGAATGCCAATTATATTATAGGACAGACAAGAGGAGGTTAGAGAACTAGAGGAAAAGTCAAGTGTCAGGCAGGTTGAGAGATGTCACCGGGGGGGTTGGAGAAAGAGGGGAGGAGGTGGGGGGTGGGGGAAGATCAAAAGCTAAGCAGAAGAGATGAGTTTTCAGGTGAGCCTTAAAGGTTTTGAAGGAAGGTTCCAGGCGGAGGTCCGGGGGAAGCAAATTCCAGAGACGGGGACTGAGGAAGTAGAGGGCAGAGGAGCAGGTGGATTCAAGGTGGGCTTGAGAAGGAGAGGGTAAGACTAGGCGATTGGCATGGATTGAACGGAGAGAGCGGTGGGGAGTGTGGAGGTGGATCAAATCGGCAAGGTAGAGGGGGGTGCCGGTGTAAATGGATTTGTGGATGAAGGTGAGAAACTTATATTGTATACGAAAAGGGATTGGAAGCCAATGCAGATGTATGAGAAGGGGGGTAATGTGGTCAAAGCGGGAAGAACAAGTGAGGATGCGGGCTGCGATGTGGCGGACTCTCTCTGTAGGCGTTGTAATTGGGATTGGGGAAGACCGGCCAGGGAAACATTACAATAATCAAGGCGAGTGACGACAAGAGAAAGGAGAAGGGTGGTCATAGACGAGAAAGAGAGGAAGGGGCGAACGGAACGAAGTTGTCTTAGGGTGGAGAAACAGCGTTGGACGACAGAGGAGATGAAGGACAGTGAGGAATCAAGGATCACGCCAAGGTAGCGTAGGGACGTTACGAGGGGGATGGGGGAGGAAGAGAGCAAGGGGATCGGGGGGGGCAGGACTACTGGCGGTGAACCAAATGGCTGAGGTCTTGGAAAGGTTGAAGGCCACGGAAGAAAGACAGTTGTTGAGAGAAGCAATGTCGGGGGAAGCTGAGTCAGTGTGGTAGAGAAAAAAGATGTCGTCGGCATAGTAATGGGCAGATATGCCATGTTGGTGCACCAAGAGAGTGAGTGGAGCTAGAAAGATATTGAACAGGAGGGGCGCAAGGACAGACCCTTGGGGGACACCGCAAGGGAGGGGAGTGGAGGGTGAAGATAGAGAGCCAGAGGAAACTGAGAAGGAACGACCCGAGAGGAAGGATTGAAACCAATGAAGCACAGTGCCGGTGAGGCCGGCATCATGTAAGCGTGAGAGAAAGGTGCAGTGGTCGACGAGGTGAAATGCAGCAGAAAGATCAAGAGAGACGGCAAGGGTGAAAGATCCACAGTCGTGGGCAGTGTGTAGTTCGTCGAGAAGAGAGAGAAGGACAGATTCTGTGCTATAGCCGGGACGAAAGCCGGATTGCCATGGGTGCAAGATAAGGGAGGCTTCAAGATGGGAGGATAGTTGGGAGAAAACGAGTCTTTCTAGAAGCTTAGAAAGGAAAGGGAGATTAAAAATAGGATGCCAGCTAGAGGTAGAGGAGAGATCTAGAGAACTCTTTTTTAAAATAGGATGAATAATGGCGTGCTTCCAGGGAGTAGGAAAGATACCAGAGGCAAGACTGTTATTAATGATGGAGAGGATGTAGGGGGAGAGGGCCAGGGAAGGGTCTAGGAGCCAGTGAGATGGAATGGGATCGGAGGAACAGAAGGTTTTTCGAAGAGAGTTGAAAACCCGGGAAAGGACGGAGGCGGAGATGGGCTCGAAGGAGGACCAACGATGAGAAAGAGGGGGGATGAGTGGGGTGGGAGAGGAAGGAGAAGGAGGCAAGGGATCGTGAAGTAGAGGGGAGGGGAGGGCAGGAGGGGAAGGAGAGACGGAATGAGAGCACTTTCCCAGCTGTTCTCATATTGTAGAACACCCAGCACTAGATTCACTTTTACAGCATACTACCATCACGTTTCCTCACCCTTAATCCCTTGACATAATCATTTCCCCATACCCGTAGAATATTTTGCACTCACTTCCTCTCTCCATCTGCAAGCAGAATCATCCTCAATCTTTTCCTATCTCCATGGCATAATCATCTTCTTTCACCCCACTCTTACTGATATAATTATCTCTCCCCCCATTCTCCTTCCTGTTATGAGCATATCCTCCCACTCTTGGTAACATTCTCCTCTCACCCCAATAATTGTCTTTGGGCCTGCTCGAAGATTCAGGTAAGCGGTACTTACTTGCTGCTACCGCCTCCTCTACCAGCTTTCCTGTTGCATAGGAGCTGTGTGAGATCTACAAATTGCAGGTGGCTCCAAGTACAGAGGGATGCTAGTAGAGGAAGCAGCATATAAGAAGCACTGCTTGTCGACTCCTGCTAGCGGTTGGGAATAGTGCAAGGGGAAGAAAAAGACGTAGATTTTGATGTGGAGCACAGTGGTTTTGGCTCATTCTGATGCATCTTTCTTCTGGGACTGATAATTTGGCAATATGCTACTGTCCCATGACACATCAGTTGGAATCTCTATTGTAAGCTATAAACTTAAGGGCCCATAAATCAGGCTGGTTTTAAGATTTTGTGCCCATAGACAAGACCAGACAGCAGAACCCAGAAAATGGATGGGAGGAGAGGAATGTCAGGGATTCCAAAAGCATTCGGAAGCTGGAAGAGCAGCTGAGGAAGGCCATAGTTCCACAGTGGTACCCTTTGAAGCAGCACATGTATATGGCCCTAAAGTACACAAATGCAGACTCCCTTTTGGCGTAGGTATTTTGTGTCCTAGGCAGTTGCCTATGTTGCCTCTGCCTAAATATGGTCCTACCTGTAAGATATAGCAAAACTGTAGTTATTTGTGAATTATCACAAGGTCAGCAGGATCAAAGAATAATACATTTACAATAAATAATCCAGCAACTCCTAACTGGTTTATTTCTATTGAAAAAACTTTGATGGACTAAGAGGGTAGGTACTTGAGAATGGAGAACTCTGAAGTGTTTCCGAATGCAGACTTAGAGTAACTACGTCCATCAAATGCACTTGATAGCAGAATATAGGTTGGGTTATCCCTCCCAGCATCTTGTGTTTTCATCTTCTAGATTTCCCTCTGATTAAGAAGAAAAAACTGTACCTTATTTTTGTAAAAGAAATGAGCAAGAATGATGAATGACACCTGTTAGATGTTCAGTGAATGTACGTCTTTTCTTCTGGCAGGATCTAAACAACTACAAAAAACAGGGTTCCACATTACTTTCCAAGATGGGCGAGTCTGTAAAGTATGTCACAGGGGGTTACAAATTAAGAACTCGACCGCTGGAGTTTGCCGCAGTGGGAGAGTACCTTGATACCTTTGCCTTGAAGCTTGGGACAATTGACAGAATAGCGCAGCGGATTATCAAGGAGGAAGTAGGTAAGAGCACTTCATAAATTCCAGTAGTGTGTTCACAACATGTTTCCAGTGATGCTGTGATAACCAAGTTGCTGTCTGCCTCAGAGTCAGTAGTTCACAGATAATAGATTTACTTACATGTATTAAAATATCTGGTCTCTGTCAATGTAATGGATAAGCTAGCCTTTGAAGTCGCTGTTATAGAGAGGAAAGGCAACCATAAAGCATAATCTCCAGGAACAAGCAGGAATCAATACAAAGACTCATAAGAAAGGTGGAACCCTTGATCTAGTCTTTTTACCAGATGCTTTCCAAAAACATTTCAACCAGTCATCGCTTGAGTGTATACCTGTTCCTTGGTCAGACCACCACCTGATCAAATTCACCTTAGCCTACACTGGAAGAAGAAACAATAAAAATAATCTACAAATTACCCCTCCACCTAGATTCACAAAATTTAACGCTGACGAATTTATCAATCTAACTATACCCCATCTCACCCTTGTACCAACTGACCTAGATGAAGCTGTCACAACTTGGCACAAAACAATTAACAATGCAGCTGCTTATAAACAATCCATCAAAAAGAAAAGCTACTCTAGAATAGGAGATGCCCCCTGGTTCAACAGCACCTTAAGACATATGAAGAGAGAATTGAGAAATATTGAATCTAAATGGCGCAAAACCAAATCCATCCCTTATTACAATGCGTATCACAGCCACCTTAAAATGTACAAAGAAGCTTCAGACAGCGCAAAGAAAAATTACCACTCAACCATACTAAACAAATCCATTAATAGACCAAGAGAACTTTTTAGTATCGTCCAAAACTTAACCAATAACTCATATGGGACCAGCAACGATAATATTGATATCTCTGCCCAGACTCTAGCAAACCACTATATGAATAAAGCAAAATCATTTGCATTCACACCAAATCCTCTATCCCTTTCCCACCAACACCAATTTGAAAAATGGTCCGACTTTCACCCTATAACCAAAGACACTATCAAGACTACTATTTCAAACCTGAACACTACGACCTCTCAACTTGATCCATGTCCGGTAAACTGGATCAAGCATACCCTCACTACACTATCCCCCTTTATCCTTCCCATAGTCAACCTGTCGCTGCGCCAAGGATACTTACCACCTTCCCTCAAACATGCACAAATCCGTCCAATAATTAAAAATAACACCCTTGACAAAACATCACCCAACTCCTACAGACCTATCTCTAGTATCCCATTTATGGCTAAACTGATTGAAAAGATCGTCCAAACTCAAACACAAGATCATATAGAAACCTCAGCCCCACTTGATGACCAACAATATGGCTTTCGCCCCTACCATGGTGTAGACACCCTATTAACAGTACTCCTCGATACATTAATAAGAGGCATTGATAACCCTAAACAAGCTTTCATTCTCCTCTTTCTAGACATCTCTGCAGCGTTTGACAGTGTACACCATGCTCTAATGCTTAACAGACTAGAACAAATAGGAACCTACTCAACTGTACAAAATTGGTTCACCTCATATCTAACTGATCGAACACAAACCGTCCGAACTAACACTGAAACTTCTAAAACATACAAACAGGAAATTGGTCTCCCACAAGGCTCCGCCCTCTCTGCCCTCCTATTTAATATATATATCCAACCGGTCTGTGACATTTTCAAGAAATTTAAAGTCCACTACCACATATACGCAGACGACATGATGATGTACATTCCATTCACAATCCCAACACTCCCACTACAACTGTTAACAGAATGCTTCTCTGAATTAACAACCTGGCTAAAAGAACACAATCTCCATATCAATCATTCTAAAACGGATATATTAATAGTAACTAAAAATCAATCCTACATACCTCCAACACACATCACTCTCCAAAATCACAACATTACTATAAAAAATGAAGTGAAATACCTGGGTGTCACCCTTGACTCACACCTTAGTATGGACACACATATTAGAAACATCACTAAGAAGATCTACTTTAAACTCAAAATTTTAAAACAATTACGTCCTCTTGTACTTCTACATGATTTTCTGAGCATTGTACAGGCCATCATCACACCACACTTTGATTTCGCAAATCTCACCCTACTAGGAACAACAAAACAAAACATTAAAAGACTCCAACTTGCCCAAAATGCAGCAGCAAGAATTGTAATGAAGGTTCCACCATTTGAACACATTACCCCTATACTAGCAAACCTTCACTGGCTCCCAATTCAATCCAGAATAAATCACAAATTGATTATCACCACATTTAAGACTTTAAACACAATGGCCCCAGTCCCCTTAACAAAACTTATCACCAAAGACACATCCCAAACTACGCTACGGAGAGGCCACACGAATAGAATTAGGATCCCGAAAGAATTCACAACTGCTAAAAAGACTACTAATAGGAAAGCGTTCTCACATGCAGCTCCCACCCTATGGAACTCCCTCCCTGAAGAAATAAGGGCATTAAATGATGCAAAGGAACTCCGCAAGAAATTAAAGACTTATCTATTCACCTCCCATTTTGGCACACTTGAAAATACCTTACCTCTGACAGGTAATGGTTAATAGCAACCTAGGGTACACCAACTCTAATTCTCCTAGCTAACTACAATTACAATTAAAATCGACTAAATAACTACTTGTAAATCTTGTAAATAGATATATGTAATAGATCAAAATATGTAAATAAGTTCGTCTGTTATTTAACAAGTTTTACCATATTTAGTCATTCATGATTAATGTATTTAGCAAAATTGTACCAAGTTAACAAATGTTCCATGTAAAACAGCTAAATTGTACCTAGTTAACAAATGTTCCATGTAAAACAGACTTGTAAATCTGTTCATTCCTTGTTCAATGTAAACCGCACCTGATCTGTGGAAGGTAGCGGTATATAAGCAACTGTTAAATAAAATAAAAAATAAATAATGTAGTCATCACATATGGGTATCGTTGGTACCGACGGAGCCTGCGCGGGAACGCTCCCCAACGTCCAGTTAGAAAGCTTTTGGGAGCATCCCACAGCGCCTGCGTGCTGCCTTCCCACCTTTCCAAACTGCCTCTCTCCAGTTCTTCGTTTTCCGCGGAGCCAGCAGATCGTTGTTCCTGTCAACGCAGAAAATTCTTCCTTATTACTTTCTTTTTTTGTGGTCGCGTCTGCCTTCCTCGACGCTTACCGGTACCGCCGGTTTTTCTTTCTTTATTTCTTTTCTTTAAAAAAAAATATATATATAGTTGGTATTTTTCCCAGGTGCACGTGCCATTTTGGACCTTAGGCCCAAAAATTTTCCTACAATGGAGAAACCTGCTTCAGGTTTCAAAAAGTGCACCAAGTGTGGCGGTACCATCTCCATCACCGACACCCATGAATGGTGTCTGAAATGTTTAGGTCCTGACCACTCCATCACGGATTGTATGTCCTGTGCCATGATGTCTAAAAGAGGTCGGCAGAATCGAGCTGCTAAGCTCAGTACCCTGTTTCCCTCTGATGCAGCTTCGGTGGCATCGACGTCTTCTAGGGCTTCTTCTTCCTCCCGTGGATCTCAGGTAACTAAACATAAGTCCAGCTGGCCCTCAAAGGGTAGATCTCCTTCTAAGCACCGAGATGCCTCTGGCGTTGCCCTTGAGGATTCTGCACCGGCAAAATTGCCCCAGCAGGAGGCTTCGGCTTCCAAAGCATTATTGGGGCTCCAGGATGTTCTCGAGGCCTCGACCTCGGCAGAACTACTGGTGCCATGCTCTGGGGTACCGGCTGTCTTCTCCGGTACTGACATCCAGGCATTGGCAGCGTTGATAGACCAGAGGTTCCTGGCTATTGAACGCAGTCTGGCGGCTCTCCTTGCGGCATCGACACCCTTGGAACCGCGTCAGACAGTTCAGCCGGTACAGGCACCGACTCCGGCACCGGTATCGGGACCAGTACTGATAGCATCAACATCGACATTGGTGTCCGCATTGCCGGCACCTAGTCACCCGATGCCCTCTGGTACCGATACACCGGTACCGATTCCCCCTGGTACTGACTTCGGTCGGTACGGGTATCGGGCTCTACAAGAGCATCCGGACAGAAAGTACTTCGAGTCCTCAGAGGAATCTGAGGATTCCGATAGTTTGGTCGATACCGGAGCACTTCTTCCAGAGGAGCCCTCCTCCCCTAAACGCAGGATGTCTCCTCCAGAGGATATCTCCTTTCAGGATTTCATCAGGGAGGTGGCTCGGGGTCTCTCCATTACTGTGGCTCCTGAAACAGAGCCCAGAGCAAAGGAGCTGGAAATTTTACAGTATCCCAAAGCTCCTAAGGAGGCAGCTACTTTGCCCATCCATGAGATCTTGCATGATCTCATGCTCAGAATGTGGGAGAACCCTCTTACCACCTCTCCTCATTCTCGTAGACTTGACACTATGTATCGAGTCCCTCCTTGTCCTGGTTTCCAGAAAACTCAGCTCCCCCACCACTTTATTGTAGTGGAGTCAGCTATGAGAAGGATCAGGAGTACAAAGAGGCATGCATCTAATCCCCCAGGACGTGCGTGCAGAACTTTGGATGCTTTTGGACGTCGTACTTTCCAAGCTTCCATGCTTTCTGCCAGGATCAGTTCCTATATTTTATATATGGGAATGTTCCTGAAGGAAATCACAGGGGATTTAGAGGTTTTGAGTCCTCTTCTTCCTGAGGATAGGAGACAGGATTTTCTCACATTGGTCAAACATGCCCAAGATGTTTCCAAATTTGTCAACCGTGCAGCTTTTGACTGTTTTGAGTGCATAAGCAGAACCTCTGCCATTGCCATAGGTGCACGTAGAATTGCCTGGCTCCAGGCATCTGATTTGGAGCTCTGAGTACAAGACAAATTGGGCAGTATTCCTTGTACTGGTGAGAACCTGTTTGGTAAAGATTGGCAGGAAAAGGCCAATGAGTTGGATGCTGACAACTCCACCTTGGACAGACTATCCAAGGGCACAGCTGATCCTGCAAGAAAGAAATCTTTCAAAAAATCATTCTTTTCCAAAAAGAAGAGGTTTTATCCTGCTTATTCCCAGCAGGGACACTCTGCAGGTCAACCTGTCCGGAAGGGTCAGCAACCATCCAAGCAAAGAAAAACAAAGACTGCTAAGCCTCAACCGCCTCAGCAGTCTCAGCCTCCACAAGGCCTTTGACTTGCACCTAGAGAACTTAGCCTTCCTGGGTCTAAATGGACCAGAGCCTTCCACCATTCCAGGAAGGTTATGTCACTTTGCCCCAAGATGGGGGCAGATAACAGCAGAGCATTGGACACTCTCCATCATAAAAGAGGGGTACAAGCTTCATTTCTTGAGCATGCCCCCTCCCACAATAGTAAAACAGTTCAATTCTCAGACCTCTCTCATCAATCTGTTAGATCAAGAGGTCACCATGCTTCTTGCCCAAGGGGCAATAGAAGAAGTACCCATTCTTCAGCAGGGTACAGGGTTTTACTCCCCCTATTTTCTTATCCCAAAGAAAACAGGAGGTCACAGACCTTTTTTAGATCTCAGAGAATTGAACAAATTCCTGTTCAAGGAGAAATTCATAATGGTCTCTCTAGGAACTCTGCTGCCATACCTTCAGAGTCACGATTGGCTATGTTCTCTAGATCTCAGGGATGCATATACTCATGTTCTCATCCATCCATCTCACAGAAAGTTCCTGCGGTTCCTTTTTCAAGGGAAGCACTACCAATACAGGGTGCTCCCGTTTGGCCTGGCCTCAGCTCCAAGGGTGTTCACGAAATGCATGGCTGTAGTACAGCGGTTCTCAACCTGTGGGTCGCGACCCCCGCGGGGGTCGCCACAGGATTTAGCGGGGGTCGCTTAGCCTCCACCAAGTTAAAAAAAAAAAAAAAATTAAGACGCGCACAAGTTGCTGCCGCTGCAGAGTCCGCTTCTCGGCAGCGGCAAACTCCGGCAAACTCACCGTCTTCTTCTGCAGCCGCGGCTCCCTGCCTCTTAGGGAACCGCGGCTGTACCTGTAAAATCGTTGCGGAGCCCTTCCTGTCTCGACGGGCTCCGTGCAGCATTGTCCCGCCTCCAAAGGAAGTGGAGTGGAGGAGTGGCCTAGTGGTTGGGGCAAGGTACTTCAGGCCGGAAGGTCAGGGGTTCAAATCCCACTAGAGGACAGCAACCTTGGGCCGGAAGGACTGGGGTTTCTAGTCCCACAGGTGCTCCTTGTGGTCTTTGGCAAGCCACTTAACCCTCCATAGCCCATGTTCCCTGTAAAATAGTTATCTCCAAGGTATAATGCCCTGTTCAATGTAATTTCAGTTTGTTCAATGTAAACCGCACTGATGCAGAATAGCGCGGTATATAAGAGAATGTAAATAAATAAATAAAATAAATATTTGCATATTCCCATCCGAAAGGCTTATCAGCAGTTTCTGAGATTTGCGGTCCCAAGAGGACATTTTCAGTTTCAGGCTCTGCCCTTCGGCCTGGAAACGGCCCCTCGGACTTTCACCAAGGTGTGATGGTGGTGGTGTCCGCAGCTCTACGAAAGGAGGGAATTTTGGTACATCCCTATCTGGACGACTGGCTGATCTGGGCGAAATCGGAGGCGGAGAGTCGCAAGGTGACGGCCAGAGTGGTGGCATTCCTGGAGGAGTTGGGGTGGGTCATCAATCGAGCAAAGAGCAGATTAGTACCCACGCAGGAGATCGAGTACCTCAGAGCAAGGTTCGACACCGCGAGAGGAAAGGTGTTCCTGCCGACACAGAGGTTAAGAGATCTGAGGAGCTTCATGTCACAATTTCTGGACAGGCGGAACCCTACGGCCTGGCATTACCTACAAGTGCTGGGAACCATGGCGGCAACAATAGAGATGGTGCCGTGGGCCAGAGCATATATGCGGCCGCTTCAACAGACCTTGCTGCGACGATGGTCCCATCAGCATCATCTGTTGTCCATGAGGTTACTCTGCCCCCAACTGACCAGGAAGACCTTACAGTGGTGGCGTTGCCCAAAGAACTTAGAACGCGGAATGCCTCTCGAACCTCCACTGTGGGTGCCGTTGATGACGGATGCAAGTCTGACCGGCTGGGGGGCTCGTTGCTGAAGTACGGTGGAGTCTCAGTGGTCCATCAACAGAATGGAAATGCAGGCAGTGGCGTTAGCACTCAGAGCATTCGAGCCCTTAGTCCGACAAAGAGCAGTCCGCGTCCTCTCCGACAACGTCACGACAGTGGCCTACATGAACCGCCAGGGAAGAACAAGCAGTCCTCCTTTGGAGGAAGAAGCGGACAGCCTGTTGCAGTGGGCAGAAGCCCATTTAATAGCTATCGGCACAGCACGTGGCCAGTATAGACAATGTCACAGCCGATTACCTCTAGCAGGTGCAAGATAGACCATGGAGAGTGGGAACTGGCTCAGGAGGTGTTCGACCAGGTGGTAGCCCATTGGGGGACTCCGATCATGGACCTCATGGCAAGATGGGAATCGGTCAAGGTGAATCGATTTTTCAGTCGCAGGAAAGAAAGGATGTCGGAAGGCTTGGACGCTCTGGTCCAGAAGTGGCCTTTGGAAGGTCTCCTGTATGTTTTTCCTCCCTGGGTCTCATAGGGAGAGTCCTGCAGTGGGTGGAAGCCCACCAAGGATTTGTAATTCTCATAGCCCCGGACTGGCCACGATGCCCATGGTATGCAGATTTGGTGAGACTAATGGCCGGGCGACCGTGGTGGCTTCCCTGCAGGAATGATCTATTACTACAGGGGCCAGTGCGGATGCCCCAGGTGGATCAAGTCTCGCTTACGGCGTGGCTACTGAAAGGGCGTGGCTACGGAAGTGGGGATATTCAGGAGCAGTAATTTCGACCTTGTTGAGCGTGCGGAAGCGTTCGACCTGCCTCTCATATGTGAGGGTATGGCGTATATTTGAGGCATGGTGTGCAGGGCAAGAGAAGAGGCCCCTAACGGCCTCCGTACCGGAGGTCCTGGAATTTTTGCAAGCAGGATTCGAGAAAGGCCTAGCGGCTAGCTCCTTGCAGGTTCAGTTAGCGGCCATTTCTTGTTATAGAGGTAAGGTCCGTGGAAAGCCCTTAAGGGACCACGCTGACATTAGCAGGTTCCTACGAGCGATTAGGCGATGGTGGCCCCAGCAGAGATCGGTGATTCCCCCATGGGACCTCAATCTGGTGTTGAATGCATTAACTGGGGAACCTTTCGAACCAGGGGGAAAATCCTCATTGAAGGATTTGACCCTAAAGACAGTTTTTCTGGTAGCTATCTGCTCAGCTAGACATATTTCCGAACTTCAGGCTCTGTCTTCTCTGCCGCCCTTTCTCTCTTTCTTCAAGGAGAAGGTGGTGTTGCGAACAGTTCCTTCCTTTTTGCCTAAGGTCGTTTCTCACTTTCATGTGAACCAGGTCGTATCTCTCCCATCCTTTTCTAGTGATGGGCGGAAGGGGGATGATAGGAAGTTATGCCTCCTGGACGTGCGCAGAGTGTTGAAGCGTTATCTGACTCACACGGCATCCTTTCAAAAGTCCGAACGGTTATTCGTTCAGTTCGGAGGGCCGCACAAGGGGGAGGCGGCAGCCAAGACGTCCATTTCTAGATGGATCAGGGAGACTATTGCATCGGCATATATTCTGAAAGGGAGACAGGCCCCGGTGGGTCTTCGAGCCCATTCGACTCGAGCCCAGGCAACATCATGGGCGGAACATAGTTTGGTTCTGCCGCTGGATATTTGCAGAGCGGCCACTTGGTCATCGCTGCATACCTTTTGCCAAACACTACAGGCTGGATGTCCAGGCGGCAGCGGATGCTGGTTTTGGGGATGCAGTGCTTCGGTTCAGGATGGCGAACCCCTCACAGGCTTGAACTGCTCTGATACATCCCAGAAGAGAGGGACTGGACTGGAGAGACGATAAGGAAGAAGTAATTAGACCTTACCTGCTAATTAGTGTTCATGAAGGAACTCCAGTCCAGTCACTGATCCCACCCGGGTCCTTCAGTTGCATGATTCCTTTTTCCAGAGGAAGACCACCGGACCGAAGACAGGGAGCGAAGAAGATGTCCGAGAGCTCCTTGCGAAAGTTCCGGAGGCAAGGTGGGATGCTATGGCAGGGCCCTTTGGAGTGTTGGTGAGGGCTAGTGCGGTTTCAGGTAGGCCTCCTCCTCCCCCCCCCCCTTCCCGGGGGGGGGGGAAGTTCCTACAGGGAGGGAGGAGAGAGGATAGTCTACAAGTTTTAAAAAAAAAGTGTAATACTTTCCTTAAGAAGTTATGGTTACTTAATTGTCTCTCCGATAAGTCTGCTTTTTCAATAGATTACTGGTGCCAGTGGGTGGTGCCAGTGGTACTTATACCAGAGCATCATCAAAACGATGATAGGCTCAGCCATCAAGCTGCTGGAAGGGTTACATAACACAGAAGAGAGGGACTGGACTGGAGTTCCTTCAGGAACACTAATTAGCAGATATGGTCTAATTACTTCTTCTCCATATAGAGCAGGGGTATGCAGCCACACTTGCCCACTGGCCATCCCCTCATGAAGAATACATTCCTCACTCAGCGTCTGCAGAGAAATAACACTGTTCAACATATCTCCTGATGACCACTACATGAAGCCTATAGCATCTGACAGAGACCAGCTGCCTCGCTCCTCCAGTTCGATTTTTATCTGTCTGTTTTTTGTGTAATCTGCTCTGAGTGCTTCTATTGCTGTGCTTGCCTGTTTTGAAATTGACTGAAGAGGCAGAGTAGGAAGGCAAGGCAGGAAGCAGCGCGCATGCTTGGACTTCTCTGAGCTCGGGGAGAGCCTGCTGTATACAGAGAATCCCCATTACAGGTAAGCAATTATGCTCTCTGACCCACCATATTTGGGCACCTAAGAAATGTTTGTACATGAAAATCGCTTATGTGTATGTATACCCACAAGTTAATGTGGATACAATTGATTAATGTGCTTAAAAAATTATCATGCTTACCATGTATGCATTTAAAGTGACTGAAAAAAATATATGAAAATAACACAAAAACTGGGAAATATTCTGAAAATTCTAAAACGAACCAAATTTCATTTTTGGCCAGCTGCATCCCTAATAGCAACAAGTTCAACAAACACCAAGGGGGCCCTCCTAGCTCATGAGACTTCAATTCGGATCCTCTAACTGACCCTTTCAGTGGTTTGAATGTTTGAAAGTCTTGAAAGGTTTGAAGACCTCTGCTGTGCACAGAATGAAAGGGGCTGGAATGTGAAGCCAATACCTAATTGAAAGCTCTTTGCTACCTTACTATATTTCCTTTAAATAAAGACATGCCTCTTTCCACAGCTGTAAAATCATATTTAAAGGTAGAAAACATCAATGATAAAAATAAACTGTAAAAGCAGACCTTAGTGCCTTCCTGAAAGGAATGGTCTGTTGTGTATTGATGGCTTCATTTCTGGAATGTAATAAACCCTTCCTGCAGCTTTGTGATGGCTTGTTCTGCTGTGACTGCATAAGTGTGAAAACTTAATGAAATTGATAATGGGGAATGGGATCATTGTGATAGAAATAATATTTTGAATTCTTGGAGAAGTACAAGACAAGCAGGGATGTAAACCAGGGTGCTGGTCCCAAGAAGCTGCAATAACTCAGTGTATCATGACTGGCATGCCAACAGATACGTTTTGTTGTCCTTGCCCAGTCTTAAACGTCCTTGCTCACTGTGTTCTCTTGACTCGACACCAATGCTTTTATCCTTTGTTGCAGAATATCTGGTGGAGCTTCGAGAATATGGCCCTATTTACGCCACCTGGGGTGGGTTGGAGGCAGAGCTGGCAGAGCCCCTAGAAGGTGTGTGTGCCTGTGTTGGGAACTGTAGCACAGCTCTTGAGGAACTAACGGAGGACATGACAGAGGACTTCTTGCCCGTGCTCAGAGAGTATATTCTCTACGCCGAGTCCATGAAGGTAAAAGGACTGAATGGGGTTCGGAACTCATTGCGCATTAGCTTTGTCAGAAGCTTCACTGCTGAATACTGCAGAACTGAAGCATCATATTTTCTGAATTGCTGTGCCAACATTCTACCATTTTATGCATTTTCAAGATTGTAAGACTTTTAAAATCTGTACTCAATTTTGCTTAAGGAAGCACTTCAACTTAGATGACTCAAGAAGCTAAGCAAGATGAAATGATTACCGGTGAAGCAGAATATTCAAATAAAGCACTTTATACTAAAAAAAGAAGAAAATTGCTTTTTAAGAAAGAATTGTTTGTAAGATGCAGGACCAAACTATCCTCTAGCTTCATGTTCTGCTGCTGTGGGATTTCGTGCCATCCTGTCCTACAGAGGTTTCTTGTAAGAGGATTTGATGAGTGACTGTAGAGGACCTGATGTGTTTCAAACCCCAAAATTACAGGGAAAACAGCCTTTTATTTTAAAAATTCTTTATTCCTCCTGGTAGTGAGTGGCACCATAAACCCTTAGGGAGCATTTCAGCCTATTAGTTTTTTGGGTCATCTAACTTGGTGTATTAGTTTCTGAATACATAGCTTTCAAAGTTATTTATGGAAACTGTCAAATCTTTATTAAAAAAAAAATCACAAAACTTTCCAAGAATATTGTTTTAAAGCTGCTGCTTTTGGCAATTCAGGTAAGGCCTTTGTGTTCTGAAGGAACATTTTTATTTTATGTCTTTGAGTCCTTGATAAACTGTGTAATGTATCTTATATTCCGTTGACAAGCAAGATTGAGTTAGATACACAAGTCAGTGACATCACATGGTGCTGGGATCAGATATGTATGGCCTTTCCTGCACATAGTGGTCCTCGGCCCCTTATCAGGACCGTGGCAAGGGTTGTGTGAGTGGTGCGGCCGCACAGAGCACAAGTACAGAAGGGACATGAATTTCATCACTGGGCTTTCTGGAAGCCCACAAAAGCAAGTTCCTGCATGTTAGCTGGGTGACTGGGGGGGGGCGGGCACCAGGATCACCATTTGCACAGGGCGCATTGCTGACTTGGTATGATCCTGCCCTTCAGTGTTGTTTTCTGCTCTGCTGAACAGAAACAAAGCTTTCCCATCATGAAACATTTTCTTCAGCTTGTGTCCAATGTTTGTTGTTAAAAAAAAAAAAATACATAAAAAAGGTGTCAAACAAAGTTGACTTTCTGGCTTTGCACAGTGTAGAAAAATGATCCAGAACCTCAATACCCATTCCAGATGTTTGCTTTGTCTTGACTCAATGCAGTCAAGCCAACTGCAAACAACATGACAGGATGATTCTCTTCGAGTCTGAAAGGTCTGCCAAGTGACTATAAGGGATAAATAGCACATAGCTTTCTGTATATGCACATAAGTCCCTATTTTAAAGGACTTAGCTGTATGATTTAGGCGGTCTCTATTCTGTAAGCGAATGTGTAAGTCCTATTGTGCATACTTTGTGTGAATGTGTATAGGGATGGAACATTGATAGAGTGAAACATTTTGTGTGTAAGTTATAAAATGGAGTGGAGGAGCAGCCTAGTGGTTAGAGCACTGGCTTGGGTTCGATTCCCACTGGCACTCTTTGTGGCCTTAGATAAGTCACTTAACCCTCCATTGTCTTGGGAAAAAGGCCTGGCACTACTTCTGGTCACACTACAAAAAAAACCCCAGGAGCTGCTGGGGCGCCAGGAGTCAGCACTGACTCGAAGGCACAAAAAAAAAAGTTATAAAATATTATAATTTACGTGTGTTTCTGAACAATCTAAGTGCAGACATTTATATCTGCTCTAGAGCAGGTGCAACTGCCGCAACTAGATTGAGGCACATCTTTGTGCCCTTGTTTTATAAAGTAGAATATTGTGACCACTAGGGGGCACCGGGGCTCACTACCATGCTCCCGTAACCCTGATCACATATTGTTTCTCCACATTATTTCACCAATGTGGCGACAAATTTCCAAACATACTCCATTTGCACTCATAAGCTTTATTGTGGAAGTGTAGCACAACTCAAGCAGTTTCAACTTAGATTAAGATAGCTCATGACAATTTCTTTGGCTTCAAAGAGAGCTTGAGTTCAGCAGATAAATTCTTAGAACCATACACTGTCTTTTTAAATGACCCATTTTCTCAGTGTACTTTATAAGACGCTAAAGTTCTAAGCTTCCTGGGTTTCTCCTGCAGCCTACACCCAGCTTCCACTCCTGGTTTCCCTACTATTCCCCAGTAGTTTTTACCCTGTCCCAGGTTACCAACAACTGGTACCAGAGCGAACCTACTAGAGGATTCAACTCCTTCTCAACGCAGAATGTCAATGTCTCATCCAGAAGATATGTCCTTCCAGGATTTCATACGTGATTTGGCAAAGGGTCTTGCAATCACTGTGATTCCAGAAAAGGAACCTAGGGCAGAAGAATTAAGAATTCTACAATACCCTATGGCTCCCAAGGAGGCAACTATGCTTCCCATTCACAAGATCTTACATGATCTGATGTTGAGAATGTGGGAAACTCCTTTAACGATATCGTCACATTCCCGACGCCTTGACACTATGTACCGAGTGCTAAGTTGTCCTGGTTTTCAAAAAATTCAGTTACCACACCATTCAATGGTAGTGGAATCGGCCATGCGAAGAATCAAGAGTGCTAAAACACATTATTATAATCCTCCAGGCTGTGAATCCAGGACACTCGATTCCTTTGGGCGTCGATGCTTTCAGTCCTCCATGCTATCAGCCACGATCAGCTCCTACATTCTTTACATGGGAATGTTCCTGGAAGAAGTCACAAAAGACTTAGAGCTCATTAGCCCTTGTGTCTCTGAGGAAAAAAGAGCAGACTACCTTACTCTGGTCAAGCACGCCCAGAATGTCTCTAAATTCATGAACCGTGCTACCTTTGATTGCTTTGAATGTATTAGCAGAACCTCTGCTATATCCATAGGAGCACGTCGTATTGCTTGGCTTCAAGCATCAGATTTAGAACAGTGGGTGCAAGAAAATCTGGGAAACATTCCTTTTACAGGAGAAAATCTCTTTGGCAAAGACTGGCAAAACAAGGCTAATCAGATTGAATCTGATAATACTACTTTGAACAGATTGTCAAAGTCCACAGCCAACCCAGCAAAGAAGAAAACATTCAAAAAACCCTTTTTCAATAAGAAAAATAAGTTTTACCCATCTTACGCCCATCAAAGCCACTGTCTGCTACATGTTCCCCAGAAGGGGCAACAACAGAACAGACAGCAAAGAAAGCCGCAAGCTCAAAGAGCTCAAACAGCCCAACTGACCCAGCCCCCTCAGGGTATTTGACTTCTACGTAGAGAACTTAGTCATTCTGCCCCTAAAAGGTCCAGAACCCTTAACCATTCCAGGAAGACTATGCTATTTTGCCAAAAGATGGCAACAAATAGCATCAGAAAACTGGACTCTGTCCATTGTACGACTGGGGTAGAAGCTTCATTTTCTCAACTTGCCCCCACCTACAATAATAAAACAGTTCAATTCTCAGGCCCCTGCCACCAACCTCTTGTGGCAGGAGGTCACATCACTTCTCGCTCAAGGAGCAATCGAAGAAGTACCCATACCCCAACAGGATTCGGGGTTTTACTCCCCCTATTTTCTTATTCCAAAGAAGACGGGGACACAGGCCTAGACACCAGAGAATTTACAAATATTTGTTCCGAGAAAAGTTCAAAATGATCTCCCTCAGGACACTCCTTCCATACCTTCAAAGTTAGGACTGGCTATGTTCTCTAGATCTAAGAGATGTGTACACGCATATTCTCATCCACTCAGATCACAGGAAGTTCCTTCGATTCCTGGCCCAAGGAAGACACTTTCAGTACAGAGTTCTTCCTTTCTGACTGGCCTCTGCTCCAAGAGTCTTCACAAAATGTATGGCAGTGGTAGCAGCATTTATGAGCACTCTGGGAATATTTGTCATCCCTTATTAGATGATTGGCTCATTCGAGCATCGACAGCTCCAGAGGCCAGCTTTGCTCTTTCTCGAGCAATGAGAATTCTTCAATACTTGGGACTGGTCATAAATCTCCCAAAATCTCATCTCACCCCCTCTCAATCTCTCGAATTCATAGGGGCTCGTCTAGACACACGGCAGTCAAGGGCTTTCCTGCCACAGCTACGCTGTCGACGGATAATACAACTGACATCTCAAGCATCTATGAAGGTGTTCCTTACTGCTGTGGAGATGCTTCAACTTCTAGGACACATGGCATCCACTGTCCATGGGGTTCCCTATGCTCGCCTCCACATGCGAGCAGCCCAGTGGACCCTATCCTCTCAATGATCACAGGCCTTGGGTCAGCTAATGGACAAGATCAGAAACACCACACATCTTATTTCATCTCTGCAATGGAGGCAATCTCTAGAAAACCTCCTCATAGGCTCTCCTTTCCAGCAGCCTCTATATCAAGCCATCCTAACAACAGATGCGTCCAAGATGGGTTGGGGGGGCCACTTGCATGATCTTTCCACTCAGGGTCTTTGGACCTCACAAGAGGTTTCCCTTCACATAAACCTCCTAGAGCTGAGAGCCATTTTCAATGCTATACAAGTCTTTCAGGCCCATCTCAGCAACAAAACAGTTCTGGTCCAAACCAACAATCAGGTAGCTGTGTTCTCTGTGAACAAGCAAGGCGGAACAGGCTCTCTGTCACTATGCAACGAAACTTTGCGACTATGGGCCCTCGCCAGAGAGTTACAAATTCACCTGTTTGCGGTATACCTTCCGGGCATTCAAAACTTATGGGCAGACAGACTCGGTCGAATACTGCTGTCACATGAGTGGTCCCTCCACTCATACCAAATTTCCCCAGATTCTGTTCCAGAATACTCAAATGCTCGAGTATTTCAAATCTGGGGAAAACCAGGTATAGACCTCTTTGCAAGTCCACAGAATGCCAAACTTCCCCGATTCTGTTCCAGAATCCTGGCTCACAACTGTCAGGCAAGAGATGCTTTCCTACTCCACTGGGGTCAGGACTTTCTCTATGCCTTCCCACCCATTCCCCTCATTCCCAAAACTTTATTCAAACTTCAGAGAGACAGAGGTCGCATGATACTCATAGCTCCACGTTGGCCACGACAAACGTGGTATCCTCTTCTTCTGCGTCTCTCTCAAACCACTCCTCTGGAGTTGGGGAATGCTCCAGATCTTCTGTCTCAGGAGGACGGATGCTTACTGCATCCCAATCCCCAGTCCCTACATCTCAGGGTCTGGTTACTGAAAGCCTAGAATTCCAGGATATTGACCTTTCTCAACAAGTAAAGGATATCCTTCTGGCTTCCAGAAAACCTTCCACAAGACATTCCTATGCTTTTAAGTGGAAAAGGTTCTCTGTCTGGTGTTCACAAAAGAACTTAACCCCCTTTTGGTACCTGTAGAGTCGCTACTAGAGTATCTCCTCCAATTATCAACTTCTGGTCTAAAGACCAATTCAGTGAGAGTCCATCTTAGTGCTATTGCTGCTTTTCATAAACCTTTCGATGGACAACCTATTTCCTCTCATCCACTTGTATCAAGATTTATGAGAGGCCTACTCTTAACAAAACCTCCCGTTAAACCACCACCGGTGGCATGGGATCTGAATCTTGTTCTTGGTCAGCTTATGAAACCGCCCTTTGAACCTTTAGCCACTTCAGACCTAAAGTTTCTTTCATGGAAAATTATTTTCCTAATTGTCATCACTTCTGCAAGACGCATTAGTGAACTACAGGCGTTAGTAGCTGACCCTCCTTATACAAGGTTCCACCGTGATAAAGTAGTCCTCAGGACTCATCCTCACTTTATGCCAAAGGTGGTTCCTGATCGTGTAGCCAGTCTAGTCCCGGACTTCAGGGTTGTCCATCTCATACAGCAGCTTGGAGACTGAGAAACTCCTCCTTTTCTGATGTCACTGGTATATCCATCTGGGAGCCGCCTCCTGCCCTCAGTTCTTCAGTCTCCAAGCAGCTGGATGGATGGGTGAGCCTGGAAGACCGGGCTCACTATAGAAACTCTTCAGAGTTAGTTTTGAAGTGATCGTTAGAGTAGCCTTGGCCATTTTCAGCAGAGCCCTTCTGTTTGTTGGAGAGGACTGTGTCTTTCAGTTTACAGAGCTGTCCTCCCATCTTGGCCTGCGTCCCCTGCCCCCTAACCAGGTCGGGGCCTCTGTTGGTGGGCCAGGGTGCTTTACCCGAGGCAGCTCCGGTTCTTTGATTCTGATCAACTGAAACCGGGGCTGCGCAGGTTTTCTGCCGGCGTTTTCAGAAGTATTGCCTGAGCCGCGCTGAGCAGTTTCCCTGTGGGCGGGCGGGCAGCCCCCCCCCCGTGTCGGCGATCCTCAGCCAGTTTGTTTCTCTCGGGCTGGTTTCCTTACCTCAGTGTCTCCTGCGGGTGCGTGAGAGCTTGTTCAGCGGCACTGTCCAGGGGCTGTTGCGATTTGCCGACAAAGGTAAGGGGGCCGTTTTCTTCCCCGCGGAGCTTGTCTCGCGGAGGTTATCTTGGCGCGCTAAAGCTGTCGGTTCGGCCTAGGCCTCGGCCTCGTGCCGGCGGCGCGCACAGAGCAGCGTGGGAGAGAGACTGCTTTGGCGGGATTTGCTTTTTCCTTTTTTTTTCCCCCGCGTTCTCAGGGGCCCCACAGTTTTTGCGATTTCTTGCGT
This sequence comes from Ichthyophis bannanicus, assembly GCA_033557465.1. NCBI lineage: Eukaryota > Metazoa > Chordata > Amphibia > Gymnophiona > Ichthyophiidae > Ichthyophis > Ichthyophis bannanicus. Next base: position 673,001,677 of record CM066032.1, on the reverse strand, counting down.
GCCTTTATGCTTTTTCTCAAGCTTCTTTTTCAGTTGATTTTCCAGTTTATTTTTCAGTTTTATTTTTGAGTTTTCTTTCCTCTCCTGTTGCCCGTTGCGATTCAGGACCGCCCTCTTTTTGCTTTGGCTGGTTCTTTGGGCGCCCGTTCTGGGGGTGTGTGTTTTAGCCATGTCTCCCAAGCCGACCTGCATGGTTTGTGGGGCCAAGCAGTGCACAGACTCGGGCTTGTGCCATGCCTGCGTTAGAGATGCCTCTGGGCTGCCACCGCAGGAGTCTCAATTAGAGTGTCAGAGTCCTGAGAGGGGGCTCTTGGCAGAGTTAGGACTCGAGAGGGCCGTGGAGGAGCCGCTGCCAGGTCCATCCTCCCGACCAGATTCTGTGCATTCCCCAGGTCCCGGGGCTTTAGGGCTCAATTCCATTTTTTCCAGAGAGTTTGTTACTCTGCTCCAGCAGGTTTTTCTTCGGGACAGTCCGCCTGTGTCTGTCCCCACTACTCTGCTCTCAGGAAAGCGACGGGCTGCGCCTTTGCAGGGAGATCAGACTCCTCCAGAGCCTAAGAGGGCCCGAGAGGAGGTGGAGCCAGGGGACCAGTCTGTGATCTCGGAGGGGCCACGTTCGGAGGACGAGGACTTGGCGTTGGAGGAAGAATTGGAAGAAGGGGAGCTGTCTGAAAAGGAAGACCAAGCCAGAGTGGTCCGGGTGTTCCGCAGGGAGGAGCTACCGGCGCTCTTGGTGGAGACGTTGAAGGTGCTCAATATGCCGGTGCCTGGTTCAGCGGCTGACGCCTCCCTCGAGGATCCCTTGCTTCAGGTGTTTAGGAAGGAACAGAGAGCTTTTCCTGTTCACCGGGTGTTTCATGAGATGATTCAGGAGGAGTGGAGCCTTCCTGAAGCCCCTCTGAAGGGAGCTCGAGTGATGTCCCGGCTGTATCCCTTGCCTGACCAGGGAGCTGTTCAAGTCGCCCAAGGTGGACGCTGCGGTCTCGGCAGTTACGAAGAAGACCACGATTCCCGTCGAGGGGAGTGCAGCCCTCAAGGACGGTCAGGATCGCAAATTGGATGGCCTTTTGCGGCAGGTGTTTGATGTGAATGCTCTCTCCCTACAAGCGGCCATCTGCGGGGCTTGGGTGGCCAGAGCATGTCTCCGATGGGCTCAGCGGCTGCCCGGTAACACAGACGAGCGGTCGGAAGACGCGGCCCGGTTGGAATCGGGTGCGGCTTATTTGGCGGACATACACTACGATCTTATGCGTGGACTCTCCAAGAGCATGGCGTCGGCAGTCGCAGCGCGCCGTTACCTTTGGTTACGTAACTGGGCGGCCGACTCCTCATCCAAGGCTAGGCTTAGTAAGCTTCCTTTCAAGGGTCGCCTCCTGTTTGGGGAGGATCTTGAGAAGTTAGTTAAGGAATTGGGAGAGTCCAAAGGGGGTAGGTTGCCCGAGGACAAACCTAAACCGTCTCGAGTGCCCGCTTCGGGTAGGGGACAACTACGGGATTCCCGACGTTATCGCTTCCAGAGATTCCCCACGGGACAGAGGGGCCGTTTTCCCTCTAGGAACCAAGGTTTTCGGGGGTTTCGAGGAGCAGGAAGGGGGTTTGGTCCTTCCTCGGCCTCGGGCCTTACCAACCGAAAGCCGCAATGAGATCAGGGGGGCCCAGGCGCCCCTCCCCGCCGTAGGGGGGCGTTTGCAGGATTTTTATTCTGCCTGGGCCCAAATTACAACAGATCAGTGGGTACTAGAGGTCATCCGCGAGGGCTATGCACTGGAGCTTCTTCGTCCGGTGCGCGACGCCTTCGTCCTGTCTCCGGGCAGGTCCGAGGCGAAATCACGGGCTCTGCGGGAGACAGTGCAAAGGCTGTTGGATCTCAAGGCCATAGTACCCGTGCCCCCAAACGAGTGCGGCTCCGGTCGATACTCCATATACTTCGTAGTGGCGAAGAAGGGTGGAGGGCTTCGGCCTATCCTAGATCTCAAGAGAGTGAATCGGTGCCTGCGGGTCTCGTCCTTTCACATGGAGGCTCTGCGATCGGTGATAGTAGCAGTTCAAAAGGGGGAGTTCCTCACGTCCCTCGACCTCTCCGAGGCTTACTTGCACATTCCCATACGGAAGGATCATCACCAGTTTCTCAGGTTTGCGGTTCCTTTCGGCCATTTCCAATTTCGAGCTCTGCCCTTCGGGCTGGCCACTGCGCCGCGCGTCTTCACAAAAGTGATGGTGGTTGTGGCGGCGGCCTTGAGGAAGGAAGGTATACTCGTCCATCCTTATCTGGACGACTGGCTGATTCGGGCAAAGTCGAGGTCAGAGAGCGAAGTAGCGACAGCCAGGGTGGTGTCCCTTCTGGAAAGTCTCGGGTGGATAATCAACCCGGCGAAAAGTCGGATGGTGCCCACTCAATGTTTGGAGTACCTAGGAGCGCGCTTCGATACAGTCAGGGGGAAGGTCTTCCTGACGGAGCAGAGGGCTCGGGGACTGCGTCTCCTCTTGCGGAGTTTTTTTGCGCCGCGACAGACCGTCGGCCTGGCACTACCTCCAACTTTTGGGCACCATGGCGGCAGCGATAGAGACGGTGCCCTGGGCAAGGGCGCATATGCGACCGTTGCAAAGGGCGTTGCTCCGCCGTTGGTCTCATCAGAACGATCCCCTATCTCGACGGCTGCCGTGTTCCGAGGAAACGCGTCACGCGCTGAAGTGGTGGTTGGCTCCGCGCTCCCTGCAGAACGGGAAAAGCCTGGAGACGCCAGAGTGGATTCCCGTGATGACAGACGCCAGTCTACTGGGCTGGGGAGCCCATTGTCTGGGGATCTTTGCGCAGGGGGCGTGGTCGGATCAAGAGAGAGCGTGGCCGATCAATTGTTTGGAGTTGCGGGCGATCGCCTTGGCGCTAATGCAGTTTCGCAGCCTTCTGGCAGGAAAGGCGGTCCGAGTGTTTTCCGACAATGCGGCGGAAGGCCTATGTCAACAAGCAAGGAGGAACCACGAGCGCCGCGCTCGAATACGAGGCCGAAACACTATGCGAGTGGGCCGAGGCGAATCTGCTGGACCTCTCGGCAGCCCACGTGGCGGGAGTAGACAACGTGGAAGCCGATTTCCTCAGCAGGGTGAAGTTGGACCCGGGCGAATGGGTCTTGCACCCACAGGTGTTCGAGATGCTGGTGCGCCGCTGGGGCAGTCCGGTATTAGACCTCATGGCGACGTTCAACTCGGCAAAGGTGTGTCGGTTCTTCAGCAGATGCAGAGAACGAATGTCCGAGGGCTTGGATGCCCTCATTCAACCCTGGCCAGCGGATCACCTTCTCTACGTTTTCCCGCCGTGGGCGTTGATCGGCCGGGTGGTCCAACGGATAGAGCGCTACAGGGGACAGGTGATTCTGATTGCGCCGGACTGGCCTCGACGGCCTTGGTACGGAGATCTCATGCGTCTACTGGTGGCGAAACCCTGGCGTCTGCCTCTTCGAGAGGACCTGTTGTCGCAGGGTCCGCTGCTAATGCCTCACGTGGCTCGGTTCTCGCTTACGGCTTGGCTCTTGAAAGGGCTCGGCTGAAGGCCCGTGGTTACTCCGGACAAGTGATTTCCACCTTATTGAAGGCGCGCAGGGGATCTACGTCCCTGGCCTATGTGCGCATCTGGAGGATTTTCGAAGGCTGGTGTGCAGAGCGCAATTGGGAGCCATTGAGATCTACCATCCCGCAGATCCTGCAGTTCCTACAGGACGGGTTTGACAAGGGCTTGGCGGCCGGGTCATTATGCGTGCAGGTCGCTGCCCTGGCGTGCTATAGAGGGAAGATTGGAGGTCAGACGCTCGGGGTCCAGACGGATGTCAAACGTTTCCTACGCGCTGTATCGTTGCTGCGGCCGCCTTTTCGTCGAGTCGTACCTAGCTGGAATCTTCCGTTTGTGTTGGACGCCTTGGCGCGCGAACCTTTTGAACCCATGTCGCGGGCTTCCCTTAAGGATGTCACCCTGAAGGTTGTATTTCTGGTCGCGATTTGCTCGGCCCGCCGAGTTTCGGAGTTGCAGGCGCTATGCTGTCGGGAGCCATATCTCCAATTTCGTTCGACGAAGGTGGTTTTGCGGCCGGTACCGGCGTTTTCTCCCAAAGGTCCTTTCGGTGTTTCATTTGAATCAGGAGATTTCTTTGCCGGTTTTCAGGGGGTCCGCAGATGGTACGACGGAGCGGAACCTGCATCTTCTCGATGTCCGTCGGGCGTTGAAACGGTATCTCCGGCGGACGGCGGATTTCCGCAAGTCCGATAGACTTTTTGTGCTTTTTTGCGGGACCGCGGAAGGGAGAAGCGGCGTCGAAGGCTTCTATTTCTCGGTGGCTAAGGGAGGCTATTGCGTCGGCCTATATTTCCGGCGGTAAATTGGTGCCGGAGGGGCTTAGGGCTCACTCCACTAGAGCGCAGGCGACTTCCTGGGCGGAGTTCCGGCTCGTGCCTCCAGTGGATATCTGCAAGGCGGCAACGTGGTCGTCTTTGAATTCCTTTGTCAAACACTATCGGTTGGATATTCAGGCATCGGAGGACACCTCTTTTGGGTCAGCGGTTGTGCAAGCTGGCTTGATGGGTCCCTCCCGTGGTTAGGTTCCTTCACTGCTCTGGTACTAACCCTGAAGTCCGGGACTAGACTGGCTACACGATCAGGAAGAGGAAATTAGACTTACCTGCTAATTGTAGTTCCTGGAGTGGAGACAGTCTAGTCCCGTATCCCCCCCTAGTAGAGTTTATGATGCGGCTGGACAGTCAGCGTTCCAGGTATTCAAGGTAAGTGATGATTTTATTGCGGGGCATAGAAACCCGTATGGCTGGGGTGCCCCGATACCTTACAAGAAAAAAAAAACAAACAAACAAAAAAAAAAAACCAAATGGCTTACGTTACGAAAAGCCCTGGGGTTTTCCCTTCGTGCTACCGGGCTTGGCCGGGGGGTTGGCTCTGTGGATGGAAAGTTTTAGTCCGTATTGTTTAATGTGCTTTTTAGTGTTATGTTTTTACTGGTTGCTCCGGTGAGTCTGCTTTGTCAATAGGGAACTGAGGGCAGGAGGAGGCTCCCAGATGGATATACCAGTGACATCAGAAAAGGAGGAGTTTCTCAGTCTCCAAGCTGCTGTATGAGATGGACAACCCTGAAGTCCGGGACTAGACTGTCTCCACTCCAGGAACTACAATTAGCAGGTAAGTCTAATTTCCTCTTTCGCCTTTTCATTTAAACCAGTCGGTTTATCTTCCTATATTCTTCCCTAGGCCTCATGCCTCCAGTGCAGAAAAGAATCTTCACACATTGGATTGTAAAAGAGCCGTAGCCTTTTATCTCCAAAGAACTAAGCCACATAGAAAATCATCTCAGCTTTTTGTGGCTTTTGACTCTAGTCATTGGGACTTCCAGTTTCCAAAAGAACTCTGTCAAACTGGATGGCAGATTGCACATCCTATACATATCAGAGTAAAGGACTTTCTTTTGAGGGCCATGTCACAGCTCACAATGTGAGAGCAATGGCAGCCTCAAGGGCCAACCTTCGTTCTGTGTCTATTGATGACATCTACAAAGCAGCCACTTGGGCTTCGGTACACACCTTCACAGCCCACTACTGCTTAAACAAGGACTCCCGTCGGGATGCCTCGTTTGGCCAGGCTGTTCTCCAGTATCTCTTCCATACTTAATACAACTCATACCCACCATCCACGATTTGAATGCCAGAGGTCCATGGGAGGAAGCATGACCCATCTCACCTGGGTTCGCAGCTTGCTGGGGTCACCCCTTGGCATCTTTCAGCTGGGGAGTCCCCATATGCGAAGACTACATTCCTGCTTGTTCCTGGAGATAGCGTAGTTACTCACTCACCTGTAACAGGTGATCAGCAGGAGTTTAGTCTTCACAACCCACCCACCTCCCCTAGGAGATGTCTCTATCTCTTTCTCTACTTCTCTCCTTTGGTCTCAGCTATAAACTCAACTGAAGTGAGAGAGGTACAGAGGCGGGAAGGCAGCACGCATGCGCTGTGGGATGCTCCCAAAAGCGTTCCTATTGGACGCTGGGGGAGCATTCCTGCGCGGGCTCCGTCTGTACCGACGATACCCATATGTGAAGACTAAATTCCTGCTGTTCCCGGAGATCACCTGTTACAGGTGAGTAACTACGCTTTACTGTGTGTGAGTCTATAAAATTACCTTCTAAGAGTCCAGCTGAAAAGGTGCAGTGCTTTGGGATCTTCCAAAGTGATATGAATCTCCCTGGAGGCTTCCAAATTAAAGCGTAGTTCTCTTCAGTACACTCACACAGGCCTGATGTCAAGGCAGCTTTGAGGATCCGTCTTAAAGTGCTGATAAAATAACACCAATGCAGATGTTGCTTGAAGCTCTACACCACTACAACCATCTCCTGTGCTATCTTCTCCTTTGAAAAAACTGTGGCTAGACAATAGCACTGATCTTCATCTTACTCCATCAGCACGGACATCATGGCAGCCTCTCAGCACAGGTAGGCCAACGTTCTGTACCAGTGCACATCATGAAAATGCTTCCCCACTGATAGCACAGACCCAGTGCAAGCATCATCCTGCTTGCCTGTTAAGACACAGGTCTCCCGCACAGTGCTCCACAGTTCATCTTCCAATGCCATCTACTTTGGTTCTTGTCACAATGGCTGAATCTTCTCCATCTGTCTCATTACCTCTGCCAGAGTAGCCATATTTATTTGAAAGATTGTCCAGCATTGCTGTGAAGATCTGTCGTTTGTATAATAGCAGCAATAAATGTATTGCCATCTTAATCCATGGGCATTACTTCTGTGTGGAGAGACACTTGTTTGTCATAAGATCCTATAGCCCTTCTGCTGGCTACTTTGAATCAGTAGGAGATCATTCCTTATCCCCCTCTTCCAGTTCATCCTGCTAGATCAGTCCAGACAAGTGGGTTAAGCCCACCTGCCTGCAGATGTTGGAGACAGAGAAAAATTACCAGAAGCTTGATTAGATGGTCCCTGGTAGACATATAGCTGTACCCCTAGGGGTCACCTTCAGTATTTCTCTGTCTCCAGCAGATGATGGTGTTCCTTCCTGTTCTTCCTTAGAAAGTGTTTTTATTTTCATTTTACTGTGGGGAACATTTTGATGGACATCTCTAGGGTGCACAGGAGGGTACCCCTCTGGAGTTCCCAGCACAGCTTGGTGCTGTGTGGTTGAGCGCCTGGTCAGGAGGACCAGTTGAGCTCCCTTGGAGTGGGGGGCTGGCGCCTGGTCACAAGGACTGTTGCAGGCTGGCAGCAAAGAGAGCCTTCAGTTCCTCATTGACTTCGCTTTTTTATTTTTACTAAGTTCTCCGGGAACAAGCAGGAAGACAGCCCTCACATATGGGTGACAGCACCGACAGAGCCCACGCGGAGCAAATACCCAGCTTTCAAAGAAATCCTTTGGGATTGCTACCACGTATGCATGGTCCCCTTCCAGCCCAAGGGTGCCATCTTGCTCAGTCTCCTTTTTTCTGCGGAGCCCACCAGATGTCGTCTGTTTTTCCCCCGGAAAAAGTAGATTTTTTTGAGTGTTTTACTCGTCTCCGGTCTTGCACCGATCCCTTTCCCGCCCCAACCTCGGTGCTTCGGTATTGGGGTCGATTCTTTTTACTTTGTTTTATTTTTCTTTTGGCGTCTTCGCGCCCTTTTTCTCCGCTGGCAGCCCGAAGGGTCTTCGACCTTGCTGGGGTTCTTTTTCCCCCCCCCCCCCCATGGCTACCAGCGGCTTCAAAAAGTGTGATCGGCGTGGTAAGATTATGTCCCTAACCGACACAAATGACTGCCTCCTCCGATGCCTCGGCCCGGACCATGACCCGGCCGTCTGTGGCCTTTGTAAGAAAATGTCTTCCAAGGCCTTGAGGAGCCGCCAGCAGCAGCATGACAAACTTTTTCCAGACTCCCCAATGCCTCCAAGAGCTAGGACCTCATCTAAGGCCTCGACACCTCGGGAGGAGCACTCCGAACCCGAGCGTCATCATGGTTCCTCGGAAGGGGGTCTCCCTCGAGGGAACCGAAGAGGAAGAAGAAACCTTCAAAGGCGGTGTCCTTTGGATGGCTCTGATCGGCCGGGATCCTCCCAGGCTCAGTCACGGAGCCACGGACGTCCGCTCGAGTCATCTGAGAGGGAGCAGCCAGCCAAGATCCCTCGGAAGGATCCTGTGGCGGACCAGCCTCAGCAGGTAGACACAGTCCTCGTCGAGGATTCCCCTCCTGGGGAGCCAGCGTCGGGCCGAGTCCCTCTGTGCATATGCCGAAGGCTGCGGAGCCACTGGGACTGGCGTCCAGGATGGCGGCCTTGGAGTGCAGTGTGACTTCCTTCTTGGACCAGCAGTGGGTGCTGATGTCCGGCACATCCGGTTCCTCCTCCCCGACTACGGGGCGTTTGACATCGAAGACGTCCCCGGAGGCCGAGCCGATCCTCGAGGCCATGCAGGCCTGAGTAGATCCTCAGCCGAGGTCATACTCGGTCTCCCGTTTGTCGGGGCCAAGGTCATCGCCAATGAGTCTCCCAGGCTCGGGGCATACGGCGCCGGGGCCCTCGAGGCCCAAGGAACACCACGAGTCCTCCTTGGAGTGTTCCAACTGGGAGACTGAGGACGAGGAGTCCCCGAACACCCATTGGCACCGAGATGTCCCTTCCGATTCCCCAGTCTCTGAACCTCAGAGAAGGTCTCCACCAGAGGATATGGGCTTCTTGGACTTCATCAAAGACATGTGCAAGGCCTTGGTCTTTCCTACCGAGTCTGTGGAGGATCCTTGGGCCGACGAGCTTGAGATCCTCCAATACGAGGCTCTCCCCAGGAATCTCTCACGATGCCCATTCCTCCCATCCTGGAGCGTTATGTTCCGCATGTGGGATACACCGGCGATGTATTGAGTCTGCCGGAGCCCTGGGCTTCAGAAGTCACAGCTGCCACACAACTCCATAGTGGTGGAGTTGGTCATGTGTCGACTGAAGAGTCCAGAAGATACACTCCTCGGTGTCTCCCGGCAGGGAGGCCTGCACCTTGGATGCCCTTGGCAGGAAGTGCTACCAGGGCTTGATGCTGAATTGCCGGATCCAGGCCTACCAACTGTACATGGGCATGTACCTGAGGGACCTGGTGAAGGAACTCACCGGGTACTCAGCTGGTCTCTCTGAGGAACCTTTGCAGCTCTTCAAGAGCCTGTCCAAAGCCGTCCGTGAGTGCTCCAAATTTATGTCTCGGGCGACCTATGATGGTTTCGAGTTGGCAGCCTGGGTAGCCACGTCGGGCATCGGTGTACGCTGCCAAGCTTAGCTTCAGTCGTCCGACCTCAAGCAATGGGTACAGGACAAGTTGTTCGATGTCCCGTGTCAGGGGGAGAACCTCTTCGGCATGCCCATGACCGACAAGGCCGCAGAGCTGGAGACCTAGTTCATGACAAGGACTAGGCTCTTCAAGAAGACCACTGCCCCTCCCCGACGGAAGTGCTCGGGTAAAAAGCCCTTTTACCTGCGGAAGTCCACTGATTGCCGAAACTACCCACTTTACCAGGCCTCCCCAACTCCCCAGCAAGAGCAGCAGGCCAGGGGATAAGGGATAAGGGCATGGCCCGTGTAAGCAGAAGGCTCCCAAGCCCCAGGCTCCGACCCCGGCCCAGCCAGGAGGGAGTTTTTGACTCCGACAGCATAGCCCCTCTCCCACACGGAGATCAGCAGCCTACAGGAGGTTGATCTGCTGAGCACTCTCGTCTGGGGACCAAGTTCCCTGGGTGCAGTAGCCCTCGTAATGGGGGTCGCCTTACCCTTTATGGTGGGGATGTATAACCACCGACTCCTGAGCATTAAAGATGGTCAGAGAGGGTTATCTCCTCCATCTGAGCCAAGTACTTCCACACTACTTCCTGGGAGAGCCCCTCAGGTCTCCCCTTCACCGGGACCACCTTCTGAAGGAGTTGGCAGGTCTTCTCGAGGATCAAGCAGTGAAACCAGTGCCCCACCACCTCAAGGACAAGGGGTTCTACTCCGGGTACTTCCTCATGCAAAAGAGGACAGGGGGTCTAAGGCCCATCCTCAATCTGCGCAACCTCAACAAATTCCTGGTGAGGGAGAAGTTCAAGATGCTCTCCCTTGGAACATTGCTGCCTTACCTCCGCCAGGGAGACTGGCTATGCTCCTTAGACCTAAAGGATGCCTATACTCGCATCCTAATCCACCCGAACCACAGGCAATATCTACGCTTTGTGGTGGGAGGCAATCATTTTCAATACAGGGTGCTTCCCTTCGGCCTAGCCTCTGCCCCCAGGGTATTCATAAAGTGTTTGGCAGTAGTCGCCGCCTTTCACAGGCTCCAGGGGATATTTGTTTTCCCCTATCTCAACGAATGGCTCATCAAGGGCGCTACAGCCCCTGAGGTGCAGCAGGCCACGACACGCACCGCCCAGGTCCTGCAACACTTCGGCTTCGTTATAAACTACCCCAAGTCGAACCTTTGCCAGACGCAAGGACTGGAATTCATTGGGGCCAGAATCAACATCCTTCGGTCGAAGGCTTTCTTGCCCGCAGACAGGGCAGCCAGACTCATGGCTCTAGCCAGGGATATGCAGCACCATCCCTTGGTGCCAGCCAGACATCTTCTGCACCTTCTTGGGCACATGGCCTCCACGGTGCATATTACTCCAGATGCCCGCCTCCATATGCAAACAACACAGTAGTGCCTCCGGGACCAATGGTCCCAGGCCACGGGCCACCTCCAAGACAGAGTCTGAGTGACCTGCCAGTCGGTAAAGTCCCTGATCTGGTGGCTGTCACCCCAGCATCTGGAGGCAGGCATGCCGTTCCAGACCCCTAAGCACTCAAGGGTCCTTAGCACAGATGCCTCCCTGCTGTGCTGGGAAGCCCATTACGAGGGCTACTGCACCCAGTGCACTTGGTCCCCGGACGAGAGTGCTCAGCAGATCAACCTCCTGGAGCTGCGAGCCATTCATCTCACACTGAAGGCTTTTCATCATTGCCTAGGCCACCGGTCAGTCCTAGTTCAGACGGACAACCAGGTGGCCATGTTCTGTGTGAACAAGCAGGGAGGCACGGGGTCCCATGCCCTCTGCCAGGAAGCTCTAGATCTGTGCGCCTATGCAGGACTCAGCAGGATTCTCCAGCTGCACGAGTAGCAGCTGGACCCAGGGGTAGCCAGCCGGCTTTTCCAGACCCAGGTTTCCACTGCTCCTGCAACTGGAGGTGGAGGACCCCATACCCCTGGGGTCCGCCCCCTGACTCCTTTCCCAGGAAGGGGACTGTCTCCTTCATCCCAACCTCACTTCCCTCTCACTGATGGTGTGGCTGCTGAGAGGGTAACTTTAGCCCTGCTCCACCTCCCTAGAGAGGTGGAGGATGTTCTGCTAGCCTCACACAAGGCATCTACCAGACGGGCCTGCACCTTTAAGTGGCGTAGATTCGCACTTTGGTGCACTGAGCAGGGGGCCGACTCCTTCTCTTGCCCGGTGGTCACGGTGTTGCAATACCTGCTTCGACTCTCTCAGGCGGGGCTCAAGTAACTCTGTTAGGGTACACCTCAGTGCCCTAGCGGCAAAGCACCATCAGGTGGACGGGAAGCCCGTCTTGGCTCATCCAGTGATGTCCTGCTTCTTACGGGGCCTACTCCTGTCTAAGCCCCCAGTTCACCCTACGGCGACCGAATGGGATCTCAGTGTGGTGTTGGGGCAGCCCACACTACCACCATTCGAGCCCCTGGCTACTCCTGGAAGGTGGTTTTCCTGGTCGCGCTCACTTCTGCCTGTAGTGTAAGCGATTTCCAGGCCCTCGTGGCTGAGGCGGTTTTACAAGAATAGAGTGGTGCTTCGCATGCATCCCAAATTCCTTCCGAAGGTGGTGTCCTCTTTCCACCTCAACCAGGAGGTGGTCTTCCCTACCTTCTTTCCCAGACCGCACACCAGTCAGGCAGAGACGGCCCTCCATACCTTGGACTGTAGGAGGGCCTTGTTCTTCTATATCCAACGCACTCAAGGCCACCAAAAATTCTCTCAGCTTTACATTTCCTACAACCCCAGTAAGCTGGGGGAGGCGGTGTCCAAGTGTACGCTGTCCACATGGGTGGAAAACTGTATTGCCCGGGCCTATGAGGAAGCGAGGCTTCCATTGGAAGTCCGGGTCACAGCACACCGGGTCAGGGCTATGGCGACTTCAGTATGCAACCTGCGTTCGGTCCCGCTAGCAGACATCTGCTGGGCCACCACCTGGTCTTCAGTCCATACCTTTGCATCTCATTACTGCCTGGATAGAGAGTCCCAATGGGACAGTGCCTTCGGCCAGGCCATGCTCCATAACCTTTTCGGGGTCTAGGCAACTCCTACCCTCCGACCCTTCTGTGTTCAGGCTACCGGAGTGCTAGTTCCATCAGACACAGGGGTCCTGTTGGTCTGTCTATACAAACTTGATTGCTGCTGCTTGTGGCTCTCCATGAGGGATCCCTACTTTTTTTGCTATGGGTCTTTAGTAGCCTTTAGCTGGGGAGTCCCATATGTGAGGAATTGTTCCCGGAGAAAGCTTAGTTACTCACCTGTAACAGGTGTTCTCCGGGGACAGCAGGAATCATTCCTTACAACCCTCCCTCCTCCCCTTGGAGTTGCAGTCATACCATCTTTATTTGTTTTTGCCGTCTTTTAGCTATGTCATTTGATTGAGCAAGATGGCATCCTTGGGCGGGAAGGGGACCACACATGCGTGGTAGCAATTCCAAAGGCTTTCTTTGAAAGCTGGGGATTTGCTTCACGCGGGCTCCGTCGGCGCCGATGTCACCCATATGTGCGGACTGATTTCGGGCTGTCCCTGGAGAACACATGTTACAGGTGAGTAACTATGCTGTCTCTGAGTCAGTCTTTTGCAATACTGCTCCTGCCTTGGTTCTCCTGCTTCTCCGAAAGGACACAGTGAGTTTGAATTCCCCCCTCCCCTCTGTTTCATCGCTGGGTCGTGCTCCCGCTATTGCAGAGACACCAGAGTTTTTCTCTACATCGGAGACCACTGTGGCTGCACTACCCTGCTTGCTGCACTGCTCTGTTTCTTATTTCTCTGCTTCTGCCTTTGCTTGGGCTGATCCGGCGTGTGAGACTGCCATGTCCTCAGCCACGAGGGATGTGGTGTCCATTTTAAATGTCAGAGCCACGCAACATGCTCAGCCACAGTGGCTGGTTTGGAGCGGGGAAAGTTAGCTGCGCAGCCAGCTAGAGCTGCAGCATTCCTTTCTGAAGGCCTTTTCCACTTCCCTTCTCTTTTTGTGTAACATCGTTTGGGGGAGATATTTATTTACAATACCCTCCTCCATTCAGAAGTGCATTGTCTACAGCCGCAAGTGGAAAGATTTACATCATAGGGGTGTGCGTTGCCTGTTCTCCAGGAACAAGCAGGAAGTTGGCCCTCACAGATGGGTGACGTCAATGCCGACAGAGCCCACGTGGAGCATTTCCCCAGCTTTTACAGAAAGCCTTTGGAAATGCTACCACGCGTATGTGGTCACCTTTCTGCCCAAGGGTGCTATCTTGTTCAATCTTCTTTTTTCTGCAGAGCTCAACGGATGCTTGTCCTGTTTCCCTGGAAAAATCCTCTAAAACGTATCCTTAAAAGTTGTTTTTTTCCTGGTTTGCCCAGCGCTGTTCTCGGCTCTTCCCTTTTTTTTGACGAAGCTTACCTCGACCAGTATTCGTGCCCTTTTTTCGCCCAGGGATTGTTGACCCAGCCGGTTGTCTCCCACCATGTCCCCCAGTGGGTTCAAAAAGTGTGACTGCTGCAGTCAAACCATGTCTGTTACAGACACCCATGACTGTTGCTTGCGCTGCCTCAACCAGACCACGACAGTGCCACCTGCGACCTGTGCCAGGCCATGATTCCGAAAACCAACAAGAAAAGGTTGTAGTTGCAGGAGAGGATGTTCCTGAAGTCTGACTCAGGCCCCGGCTTCCCCAACGCTGAACCCCAAGTTCAGCACTTACCATGCAGCCCAGGCGCCTTCAGAGTCCTGCAGCGGCGGCTCCTCTCCACCCTGATGCTGTGCTGATGCTGAGCTGTCACAAACCCTTGACCGAGTTGCTCCTACTACACTCATCAAACCTCGACCCCGCACTCACCAGTCTTGGTACCACGCTGGGCTCTCTCTACTTCGTTCACAATTACGTAGAGCCGAGCGTCTCTGGCGCAAGGCCCCCTCTGCCTCCTCATATCATAAATTCAAAGCCTGTCACGCTCACTACCGTTCCGCGATCCACCAGGCAAAATGCTCTTTCTACTCATCCACAATCCTAGCAGCCCCTAATAGATCTCGTCAGCTCTTTACCACTTTAAATACTCTTTCTCGCTTACAGTCTCCCACTGCAGCGGGCCCTTCTCATCCTGATACGGCCCCCAGTCCTACCACTCTGGCATCCTTCTTCTCTGATAAAATCCAGAAACTTCGTTCCTCTCTCCCTCATTGCCCCCAAGCCTTGCCTTCCCCTCCTCCTGTTTCTCCCCCATTCTCCCCATGCCTTTCTCACACCTGGTCCACCTTCTCACCTATCTCCTCGTCCGAATTGCTTCACTTGCTGTCCACCACTCGGAAAACAACCTGTGGCTTGGACCCTATCCCTTCCGCTTGGTTCTCTGATCCCCCCGTCTCATTATTTCAACCTCTGCTGACCATCATTAATTCTAGTTTGTCCTCAGGCTCCTTCCCCACTCCCTGGAAACATGCCATAGTTCGTCCTCTGCTTAAACAACCTGCCCTTGATCCCTCTGTCCCTGCTCATTATCGCCCTGTATCTAATCTCTCCTTCACCTCTAAACTTCTGGAAAAGGTAGTCTTCTCACAACTTTCTCACTATCTTGCCTCTACACTGTTTCTGCACCCCAGACAATCTGGTTTCAGACCTGGTTTCAGTGTCGAATCCACAATCACTGCTGTAATAAATGAAATTCATACCTCTCATGATCAAGGTAACATCACACTAGCAGTATCACTCGATCTCTCAGCAGCCTTCGACCTGGTGGATCATGCCCTCCTTCTTTCTCGTCTGCGGGACGCAGGTATTCGTGGATTAGTCTATCACTGGTTCTATTCTTTCCTCTGTCACCGGTCTTTTGCTGTCTCCTCCTCTCGCTCCCAGTCCAATCATCTCTCACTCCCATGTGGTGTCCCTCAGGGCTCTATTCTGGCTCCGTTATTGTTCAACGTCTTCCTTGCCCCTTTGGCGCTAATTATTCAACAAACCGGGATCTCCAGTTATTTCTATGCGGACGACATTTTCCTGCTGCACCACACTTCATCATCCCACCCTGATTTATCACCTCTAGAAAATTGTTTGTCAACTATTTCCACTTGGCTTTCCACTAACTGCTTGGTGCTCAATGTTAGTAAAACTGCCGCAATTTGGTTCCCTCACACCTCTCCTGTCCCATCTCTTGCTCCATCCCTTGCTGGCTCCTCCATCACTGTAGTATCTGAACTTCGCTACCTTGGGGTATTTCTTGACAGTACTCTCAGTTTTCAGGACCATATCTCCCATGTTTCCCGTTGTTCTTTTCTATGTCTTCGACAAATTCGTGCCGTTCGTCCCTTTCTGTCTACTCAGGCTCTCACTACTCTTCTGCTCTCGTTGGTTATCACTAGACTAGATTTCTGTAACACTATTTTTGCCGGTCTTCCTAAATCTCAAAAGCACCGTCTTCAATTGATCCAGAATACAGCCGCTCGCATGATCCTCCATGCTTCCCCACGTGACCATATCACCCCCCTGCTTTATCACCTTCACTGGTTGCCACTTGATTATCGAATAACATTTAAGGTTCTCACTTTAGCTCACAAAGCCATTTATCACTCAACTCCTGCCTATCTTTCTGACCTGCTGATCTACCATAACCCCTCTCGCAGTCTCCGGTCCATCCACATTAACCGTCTTCACCTCCCAGCACCTTCTAAAGCTCACCTGCAATCCACCAGAAAATCTGCCTTTTACTATCTAGGACCCTTTCTTTGGAATTCCCTCCCTACCAACCTCCGTACAGAGGAATCCTACCCCAAATTCCGTTCTCTTCTCAAAACTCATCTTTTCTGTCTAGCTTTTCCCTCCTGAAGACCTCTCTCTGCTCTCTAATTGTATTGCCTCTGTCTTTTCTCTCTTCTTTCCTATTAATTATTGTAATTTCCTTTCTCTCTAACTATTGTTTTTATTTGTAAACCGCCTCGATGTAACGGGAGGCGGTATAGTAAATGTTAAATAAACAAACAATAAACAATAAAGACGCCAGACCCCGGGAAGAAAAATAAAAAATTCTTGAGACCAGTCGAGGTTCCACCTGTGAAACCCGGTAAAGTCCTGCGGTGGGACGGGCGACTCTGAGCAGCGCCCCCTTAAAGTCTCTAAGACGGAGTCCTCGCCCAGCGGCGACTGTGCGAGAATCCTTCAGGCCATGGTCCTCATCAAGGATGCGCTCGCGAGAGTGCCGGCGTTGGGCTCTAGGCCCTCGGTGCCCACGCCGACAGTTGCGGAGTCTTCTGGCATCAAATCCAGAATGGTGGCCCTTGAGCAGACTATCTCTGCCATCCTGGCCTTGCAGCAGGCAATGATGTAAAGTTCGTCCGCATCATCTGCCCTGATAACTGGGCCCCTGACTGCGGGGGAGTCCCCCGGGTGTCAAGCCAGGACCCAAGCACCACCAGCCTCAGGTGAGTCCTTGGTACTGATCAAGGTCCCGGTCCCGATTCTCGGGTGTCCGGTCCTCCCCGGCCAGTGTCCGGGAGTCTGACCTGAGATCCACTGGAAGACCCCGGTTCCTTGGGGCCGGCCTTGAAGCCCAGGAATCCTGAGCCTCGTAGTCCTCGATGCCCTCCGACTCTGACTGGGAGACCAATATCGAGGCCTCCCCTGAGACCTCTCAACACAGAGACATCCCTTCGGAGCCATCTCCCCCGGAGCCCCAGCACTATTCCCCCCCTGAGGACGTGGCTTCATCCAGGATATGGCCTGGACCCTCGTCGGTCCCGACCGAATCAGAATAGGACCTGCGCACTGAAGAATGGAGATCCTCCAGTATGAATCCCGCCAAAGGAGACTCTTATGGTGCTGGTATAGCCCATCCTCGAGTGGCTGCTCCTGTGAATGTGGGTGATCCTGGCCTCTGTGCGGTGGTCAACCGACGCTTCAACGCCATCTACTGCATCAAGAAGGGTCCAGGTTTCCAAGAGTCCCAACTCCCACATAACTCCATGGTCGTGGAGTCCTCTATGTAAAAGCTTAAAAGCCAGAAGAACTACTCTTCTGTTCCCCTGGGCAGAGAGGCCAGACCCCTCGATGCCCTCAGGAGCAAGTGCTTCCAGGGATTCATGCTGGGCTGTTGGATACAGGCCTGTGAGTTGTACATAGGTATGTACATCAAAGGCCTCAACAAGAACTGGCAAGCTTCTCTGCGGGCCTCACCGGGGAACCCTTCCAGAGGTTCCAAGCCCTGACAGCTGGGATCCGGGACTGTTCAAAGTTCCTATCCCGTGCTGCCTATGACTGCTTTGAATCAGCAGCCCGGGTAGCTGCAGCAGGCATCGGTGCCTGGCGCCAGGCCTCGTTGCAGACCTCTGACCTCGGGTACAAGAGAAATTGTTCGATGTCCCCTGCACCAGGGAAGACTTATTTGGCATGCCGATGGCCAACAAGGTGGCTGAGATAGAGACTAAGGTTATGACCAGGCAGAGGCTCTCGAGGAAGACCTCGATCCTCCCACCTGAAGAAACCATCAGGAAAAAGACCACCTTTTCCGAGGAAAATGGGGCCTTTTCACTAGGGTCCATTACCAGCCCTTCTTGGGGCAGCAGCATCAGGGCCCTCAGCCCAAGAACCAGGGCCATGGGCAGAGGCAGCCAAAGGCTCAGAAGCCTCAGGCACCATCTCCCACCCAGCCTTGGGGGAGCTTTTGACTCCCTGGGCAGGGCCTCCTCTCCCAGAGCACACTTGCGCAGCCTTCTACACTCCCATCTCTCCCGCTGGTCCCCGGTTTCTGTGGTCTATGACTGTGTACTCCCGCCCCCTTATGCTATGTGATGCAGCCTTTTATGGTGGCTTTCAGTAGCCCATCTGCT
Organism: Ichthyophis bannanicus; assembly: GCA_033557465.1. Lineage (NCBI taxonomy): Eukaryota > Metazoa > Chordata > Amphibia > Gymnophiona > Ichthyophiidae > Ichthyophis > Ichthyophis bannanicus. Next base: position 672,983,589 of record CM066032.1, on the reverse strand, counting down.
TCGGGGTATTCTCTTGGAGACTCTTCGCTGGATTCTAGTAACCACCAATGCCAGCCTCTCGGGCTGGGGAGCTCTTTGCCAAACTCAGATGACTCAGGGGACCTTGTCACCTCAGGAGGCACGCTGGACGATCAACTGCCTAGAAGCCCGGGCGGTCCACATTGCCTTGCTGCACTTCCTGCCTCTCCTTCGCTCAGTGGACCACAGGATAAGTCATCACAACCCTCCCACCTCTCTTTGGAGTTGAATTCTAGCACTAACTAGTTATCAGGCTGAGATGCCATTGCGGCAGGTAGGAATTTGTGCACATGTGCAGAGAAATGAATTGAAACCTTCCAGAAGGCACTGAGAACAATTCCTATGTTGGGCTGCATTAGTTGCATCACCTATATGTGAGGACTTATCCCGCTTTCCATGGAGAACACCTGCAACACAGGTAAGTAACTTTTTTATATATTTTGTGTAGATATGAAATGTTTAAACTGCACTCCTAAACGAGAACACACATCCCTTGTAAAGATGGAAGAAATTCTTTAGTGCATCATGGCCAGAGTGTCCTGGCTATGCTGTGGTGTAACCCTAGCCTACTCCTTTTCCACCAGGAAATATTATAAGCTCAGTGCAGAACACTGCATTTAAGTCTCTGGAGGGCCCTTTCAGAGGTCTGAGTGGAGCATGACCACTTACTATAGTGATATCAGACCAGCAACTTTTTTTGTGTGTCCTAGAATGTACTGAAGAAGAGAGACCAAGTACAAGCAGAGTACGAAGCTAAACTGGAAGCTGCAGCTTTGAAGAGAGAAGAGCGAGCGGGGGTAAGTATCCAGCAGATCTGATACCGCACAGACTTAGAGCACACCTAATCAGTTTATTTTTCATGAATATGCATAAGACAGATTAGCATATGATGGGTTTCTGTGGCTACAAATATTTACTATGGATATCTTGAAAATCACATGGCTTAAGCGTGGAACCACTGCAATATAACTGAAAACCAGAAATAGGTTTTTCTGTATCTCGCATGTTATAAACTGTGTGATTGCTATGTTAGTGCACTTTAATGGTTGTTAAATAGAAAGCGAAACAAAAAAGGAAGGTAAGGTGATATCTTTTTTATTGGACTAACTTAATATGTTTTTCGATTAGGTTTTGAAGGTTAAAACCACCCCCTTAAACTCATACTGTCTTGATCTGAAGAAGATGGTTTTAATCTTGGAAAGCTAATCCAAAAATATATTGTTAGCACAATAAGAAGGTTTTATCTTTTTTTTTTTCTTTCTTGTTTTTCTTTTTTAATTTAACATCACGTGTTAAAAATAAGTGGTGTTTGGATTGTGGGCCAACTTGGTTATTCTCTAGCGTGGCATCTGCTTCTTCTGCCAGTCATAGCTTGTGTTGTTGACTGTAATTCTGAGGTGGTGTGATGCTATGTCAGCATACATAGAGTGGGGAGAGAAGGAGTGCTGTGACAGCATGCATGTTGGGTGGGGGGGTGATGAATGCTGTGGAAGCATGTGTGTTTGAAGGTAGAACTCGGACATCAGAGCCATGGGTTGATTTTCTTCTTCTTTCCCATCAGCAAAGCAACTCATCTCTTCCATAGCGTCCCTCCAGTCCCATCCAGACTTCTGGGTTTTGTCCCTCCTTCAGCAGATGGAGACTGAGAACCACCAACTTCTGTGATGTCACCTCATAAGAGAGGCGGACCCTAATCAGGAGGCAGTATTTCTCAGTCTCCAGCAGATGAGATAAGACCCGTGCAGTCTGGGCTGCACTGGGGTATAGGCCAGGAGAGGCAAATTTAAAAAATAAATAAATAAATAAAATAGAGCATAGGATAGGTAGACTTGGCTTCCCGCTGTCGCAGAGTGCCAATTGGAGCTGCTCTCCAGGTACCTGAGCTGTTAAGTTGGCAAGGTCCCATAGAGGAGATGTGGAAGGCACTGCAGGGCTCCGTTTAATCAGAGTGGCGTTTGTTTCTTAAGTGATACCTTTCTTCGCTCTCTTGGTCAACTGTGGCTTGGTGGCGAAGCTCCCAGCAGCACTCTAGTCTGCCCTGTTCAGTCACAGCTGTCTGCAGAGGGAGGGAGTAAGGAGCATGAAGAGACCCCGACGCTGTCCAGAGGGTGAGTGTGGCAGCAGGCAGAATGGGCAGCCATTACTTCAGCGGCAGGAGAGAGATTGTTGGGGTTCGGCAGGGGATCACATGTGAGCATCGCACCTTGCGTCAGACTGTCGGCATGCTGAAAATAGCGCGTGTAGCCTGCGGCCTCAGAAAGACGTGTTTCTCATCTCTGGGCTTCTTCTGCGGCCGCTAGATGCAGGACTGCGCAGCAGGAGGAAGTTTATAGGTGGCTGCTTCGGCGGCTGGGGAGGACCGTGGACAACCCAAGCTTGGAGGGGGGAGAAAGGGGAGACTCTGGTGAGGCCAGCAATTCCCTAAGTTTTGGCAGGATCCGCACCCAGTTTTCAGTCACATCGCCAATCCCAACAACCATGGGGAGTCAGGGATCAGTCCCTGCTCCTTCCCATCGGACCGGGGGCCCCTCCAAAACATTAAAACAGTCATCGAGCAGGTTGGAGGCAGGGGTCTTCACTCCTGATTTCGTTCTTCTCCTTCACCAAGCCTACTGTTTGAGGCAAGGCCTGGGGGAGAGGAAGTAGTCTTCCAGATCTCCTCCACAATTGATACAGGAGTCGCCCCTGGAGAAAATGGGTGGACCTGGGGCCCGAGGGAGCTTCAGAATCTTCAGAGGATCCCTTGGAGGATCCCTCAGGATTAGTGTCAGGGTCTGTGCAGCAGGAACTTCAAGAAGGGAAGAACTGTCCACTCTCATTGTGCAGGCCTTGGATGCATTAAACCTTCCACAGCCCATGCTGGAGCAGGAAATTCCCTTAGAGGTTCTGCTTAATATGTGAGCAGGCATTGATAAAGCAGGCAAAGGGAGAATTTGAGAAGAAGCTTGCTGCAGAAGCAAAAACGCGAAATAAAGATTTTTTTCAAGTACATTCGTAGCAAAAAACCTGTGAGAGAGTCAGTTGGTCCATTAGATGATAGAGGAGTTAAAGGGGCACTAAGAGGCGACAAGGCGATAGCGGAGAGACTGGAATGAATTCTTTGCTTCGGTCTTTACTGAGGAAGATGTAGGGATGTTACCCATGACTGAAGTGGTATTTTAAAGGTGCGGAAGAATTGAAGGAAATATTGATACATCGGGCAGATGTATTACAACTATTAGATAAACTGAAGAGTAGCAAATCACCTGGGCCGGATGGTATACATCCAAGGGTGTTGAAAGAACTGAAATTTGAGATTGCAGACCTGCTACTAGTAATCTGTGAACTATCATTAAAATCATCTCTAATACCTGAAGATTGGAGGATCGCCAATGTAACACCAATTTTTAAAAAGGGTTCCAGGGGTGATCCAGGAAACTACAGACCGGTGAGCCTGACGTCAGTACCGGGAAAAATGGTAGAAACCATCATAAAGAATAAAATTACTCAGCATGTAGATAGTCATGGCCTAATGGGAGACAGCCAACATGGCTTTAGACAAGGAAGATCTTGTCTTACTAATCTGTTATGTTTTTTTGAAGGTGTGAATAAACAGGTGGACAAAGGTGAGTCAGTTGATATAGTGTATCTGGACTTTCAGAAAGCCTTTGACAAGGTCCCTCATCAGACTTTTGGCAAAACTAAAGAGTCATGGGATAGGAGGCAGTGTACTACTGTGGATCAGGAACAGGTTAAAAGATAGCAGAGGGTTGGGCTAAATGGCCAATTTTCCCAATGGAGAAAGGTGAATAGTGGTGTACCCCAGGGATCTGTGCTGGGTCCGCTGCTTTTTGACATATTTATAAATGACCTGGAAAGTGGAATAACAAGTGAGGTTATCAAATTTGCAGATGACACAAAACTATTTAAAGTTGTTAAAACCCAAGAGGATTGTGGAAAATTGCAAGAGGATCTTGATAAATTGGAAGACTGGGCATCAAAATGGCAGATGAAATTTAATGGGGACAAGTGCAAAGTTATGCACCTAGGAAAGAACAACCCTAACTATGGTTACACGATGCAAGGTTCCACATTAGGAACCACCACCCAGGAAAAAGATTTAGGCGTCATTGTGGATAACATGTTAAAACCCTCGGCCCAGTGTGCAGCGGCAGCCAAGAGAGAAAATAGAATGCTAGGTATCATAAGGACAGGAATGGAAAATAAAACACAAGATATTATAATGCCTCTATATCGTTCCATGGTGAGACTGCACCTTGAATATTGTGTGCAATTCTGGTCACCGTATCTTAAAAAGGATATAGCGTTATTAGAAAAGGTGCAGAGAAGAGCCACCAAAATGGTAAAGGGGATGGAAGGATACTCCTATGAAGAAAGGCTAAAAAGGTTAGGGCTTTTTAACCTGGAAAAGAGACGGCTGAGGGGAGATATGATAGAAGTCTATAAATTAATGAACGGAGTGGAACGGGTAAACGTAGATCGATTGTTTACGTTATCAGAATATAGAAAGACTAGGGGACATGCAATGAAGCTACAGGGTAAACTATTTAAGACTAATAAAAGAAAATATTTTTTCACTCAATGTGTAATCAAACTCTGGAATTTGTTACCGGAGGATGTAGTAAAGGCTGTTTGTGTAGCTGGGTTTAAAAAAGGTTTAGACAGGTTCCTGGAGGAAAGGTCCATAAACCATTATTAAGAAGGGACCCAGGATATCAATGCTTGACCCAGTACAAGCATTGCGGAACCTGTGTCTTTTGGGGAAACTGCTAGGTACGTATGTCCTAGATTGGCCACTGTTGGAAACAGGATACTGGGCTTGATGGACCTTGGTCTGACCCAGTATGGCATATTTTATGTTCTTATGTTTCTCCAGGGCATACGGTTGCAGGAGACAGCCTTTCCGGTGCATCGGGCCTTGAAGCAGCTGATGGATCTGGAGTAGGAGGTCCCCGAAGCAAATTTGAAGGGCCGGCAAGCCATGGCTCGTTTGTACCCTATCTTGGCCACAGAGGAGGAGTTCTTTAAAGTCCCGAGGGTGTAAGCCCTGGTCTCCACGGTTATCAAGAAACCATGATCCCAGTAGACGGCAATGCCGCCCTTAAGGATGTGCAGGATAACAAACTGGAACCACTCTTAAAACAGGCTTTTGAGGAGACCACTGGCGCTTCAAGCCTCGGTTTGTGGAGCTATGTGGCCCATGCCTGCCTGTGGTGGACTCAAGCATTGCTAGAAGCGTCTGGGTCTGGTTCTTCATTCTCTGTGGCATTTCCCAAGTTGGATTCTGGCTGTGCTTATTTGACAGATGCCTTCTATGACCTCTTGCGGGCCTTGGCAAAGGGGATGGCCTCGGTGGTGGCGGTTTGCCACCTTCTCTGGCTGCGTAATTGGGCAGCGTATGTGTCATCAAAGGCGAGGCTATGCCGGCTTGCCTTTAAGTGTAAGCTGCTGTTTGGGGAGGCCTTGGACAAGTTGGTCAAGGATTTGGGAGAGGCTAAGCCCACTAAGCTTCCGGAGAATAAGCCCAAAGGTTCTAAGGGAGGTCTTCGGGGCAGGGGTAGTCGAGGGACTGCCAGCGTTTCCATGCTATGCGCTTTGCTCCCTATCAGCAGTGTGGAAGATATGCTCCCAGAGGACAGTCCTTTCGAGGCGGGTATGGAACCAGGCAAGGTTTTTCAGCCGGGTCCGGTGGAGGGGCCAAGAAAACTTAATAAGATGAGGGGGGCTCAGGCAGAGGTGATTCCAGTGGGTGTCAGGCTCTGTCAGTTTTACTCCGCTTGGGTCCACATTACCTCCAACCAATGGGTGCTGGAGGTTATTCGGGACGGTTATGTGCTAGAATTTGTAAGGCCCCTTACAAATGCAAATCTGTGGTTGTCCTGCAAGGCTCCAGCAAAATGTCAGGCTGTTCGGGACACCCTTCAACAGCTTCTGCAATTGGAGGCAGTCATTCCAGTGTCCACAGACTGTGCGGACAAGGTCAATACTCAATCTAAAGTGCCTTGCGAAAGTATTCATCCCCTTTGTTTTTGTCCTGTTTATTTGCATTATGTACAACCTGGTATGAAAATGGAGGTTCATTTAGATGTTAGGTTATGGACCTAACAACATAGTCCAAATTGGTGAAGTGAAATGACAATAAAATACCTTATATATATATATATATATATATATAATATATATATATATATATATATATATATATAAATATAAAAGTAAAAACTGAAAAGTTGTGAATGCATATGTATTCATCCCTTTTGCTATGAAACCCCTAAATAAGATCTGGTCCAACCAATTAACCTCAGATGTCACATAATTAGTTGATTAGGGTCCATCTGTGTGCAATCAATGTCACATGATCTGTCACACGATGCCTGTATAAATATACCTGTTCTGAAAGGCCCCTGACTCTGCAACATCACTAAGCAAGCAACATGAAGACCAAGGAGCACGCCAAACAAGTCAGAGACAAAGTTGTGGAGAAGTATAGATCAGGGTTGCGTTATAAAAACATATCCCAAATTCTGAGTATTCTACAGAGCAGAGCACCTTTAAATCCATTATAACAAAATAGAAAGAATATGGGAATATGGCACCACTACAAACCTGACAAGAGAAGGCTGCCCACCAAACTCACAGACCGGGCAAGGAGGGCATTAATCAGAGATGCTAAGACAGCAAGGATAACACTGAAGGAGCTGCAAACCTCCCGATGGAAGTGTTGGGGGCAAATACAGTGGCAGAATTCAAAATGGCATGGGACAGACACAGTGGATCCCTTTACAGCAACAGGATAAAATCAAAATAAACTTAACTATCTAATTGCTCAACATACAGGGGTGTCCTACACGGAGCGGTGGGTTCACCCCTAAAACAAAGACATGGGGAGGGCTGGCCTGCACGGAGCGACAGGTGCACCTACTCTTGCCATCTTATTGGGCAGACTAGATGGACCATACTGGTCTTTATCTGCCGTCATTTACTATGTTACTATATCCACAGCGGAGATGAAAGTATCTGTCTATAGGACCACTTTAAGCCATACACTACACAAAGTGGGGTTTTATGGAAGAGTGGCCAGAAAAAAGTCGTTGCTTAAAGATAGAAATAAGAAAACACATTTGGAGTTTACACAACAGCATGTGGTGGGCCCCCCAAACACATGGAAGAAGGTTCTCTGGTCAGATGAGACGAAAATTGAACATTTTGGCCATCATGGGAAATGCCATGTGTGGCGTAAACCCAATACGTCCATCCCCCCCAGAACACCATTCCCACATTGAAACATAAAAGTGTCAGTATCATGCTGTGGGTATGTTTTTCATTGGCAGGGACAGGAAAACTGTTCCTGAAGGAACGATGGATGGCACTAAATATAGGGCAATTCTTGAGGAAAACCTTTTTCAGTCTGCCAGAGATTTGAGACTGGGATGAAGGTTCATCTTCCACCAGGACAATGACCCTAAACATACTGCTAAAGCTGGTTTAAAGGGAAACATTTAAATGTCTTGGAATGACCTAGTCAAAGCCCAGACCTCAATCCAATTGAGAATCTATGGCATTACTTGAAGATTGCTGTACACCAATGCAACCCATCTAACTTGAAGGAGTTGGAGCAGTTTTGCCTTAAGGAATGGATGAAAATCCCAGTGGCTAGATGTGCTAAGCTAATAGAGACATACCCCAAGAGACTTCCAGCTGTAATTGCAGCAAAAGGTGGCTCTACAACTTATTGACTTTCGGGTGAATACACATGCACACACCTGCTTTCAAGTTTTTTGTTTTTTTTTGTCTGTCTTATTGTTTGTGTCACAATAAAGGATATTTTGCATCTTCAAAGTCATAGGCATGTTGTGTATATCACATGGTGCTAACCTCCAAAACTCCATTTTAATTCCAGGTTGTAATGCGACAAAACAGGACAAACACAGAGGGGATGAATACTTTTGCAATGCACTGTATTTTGTTCCCAAAAAAGGACCTTCTGGCCCATTGGAGACCTGAAGTACATCAGTCGGGCCCTGCAGGTGCCACATTTCTGCATAGAGACCCTGAGGTCCGTGATGGTCGTCGTCCGAAAGGATGAGTTTTTGACAGCATTAGAACCTCACCGAGGTGTATCTCCATGTACCCATTCGCGCTGAACATCAGAAATATGTCCACTTTGCAGTTCCATGGGTCATTTTTAGTTCCAGGCTTTGCCCTTTGGGCTGGCGATAGCTCCACGTACCTTCACCAAGATCATGGTGGTGGCGGCGGCACTCCTGCATGAGGGAGTGCTGGTTCACCCCTGCCCTAATGACTGGCTTATTCGGGCAAAGTCCCTGGAGGAGAACCTGAACAGTATGCAGGAGGTGCTGCAGCTCCTGTGAGAGCTTGGTTGGGTAGTCAATGAGCCAAGAGCTCTCTGACGCCTTCACAAGACCTCATCTACTCGGAGTCCATTTCGATTCGAGGATCGGGAGGGTCTTCCTGCCACAGGATAGGACTCAAAAGATACAGGTTCCTCAAACAGCTGGCTCATTCAGTGTGGTTATACCTACAGATCTTGGGATCCATGGTGGCAGTACTGGATCTGGTACCCTTGGCCTGGGTGCATATGAAACATAGAAACAGAGAAAAATGATGACAGAAAAAGACCACATGGCCTATCTAGTCTGTCCTACCAAAGAAACAACTACAACAGTCCCCTTTTTTCCTTTAGCGATCCTCTGTGTTTGTCCCATGCTTTTTTGAATTCAGATACTGTCCTCATCTCTACCACCTCCACTGGGCGACTATTCCACAGATCCACCACTCTTTCTGTAAAGAAATATTTCCACGTATCACTCCTGAATTGATCCCCTTTCACCCTCATCCCATGTCACCTCATAGCAGTACTTGCTTTCAATCGAAAGAGGCTCTCCCCCTGTGCATTTATGCTATGGAGGTATTTAAACATCTCAATCATATCGCCTCTATCCCGCCTTTCCTCTGTGTACATATTAAGATCCTTAAGTCTTTCCATATATGCTTTATAATGAAGACCACTTACCATTTTAGTAGCTACCTTCTGTACTGACTCTATCCTGTTTATATCCTTTTGAAGGTGCGGTTTCCAGAAATGCACACAATACTCCAAATGAGGCCGCATTAAGGACTTATACAGAGGCACTATCACCTCCTTTTTTCTGCTAGCCATTCCTCTCCGTATGCACCCAAGCATCATTCTAGATTTTACTGTCACCTTTTCTACCTGTTTAGCCACTTTAAGATCTTCAGACACAACCACACCTAGGTCCCGCTCTTCTTTAGTGGACAAAAGTACTTCACCCCCTATACTGTATTGCTCCCTAGGATTGCTGCAGCCCAAATGCATGACCTTGCATTTTTTAACATTAAATCCCATCTGCCAAATTCTAGACCATTCTTCAAGCTTAGCTAGATCCCTCCTCATGTTATCTACACCTTCCTGGGTGTCTAATCTATTGCAGGTTTTGGTATCATCCGCAAAGAGGCAAACCTTACCCGACAGCCCTTCTGCTATATCACTAACAAAGATGTTAAAGAGAATCGGACCAAGGACAGATCCCTGGGGCACACCACTGGTAACTTCCTTCTCCTCAGAGTGAACTCCATTTACCTGTACCCTTTGTCGCCTCCCGCTCAACCAATTTCTAACCCAAACAGTAACTTTAGGGTCCATCCCTAGGGTGCTCAGTTTGTTTATAAGTCACCTGTGAGGAACGGTGTCAAAGGCTTTACTGAAATCTAAATACACCACATCTAGGGCTCTCCCTCGGTCCACCTCCCTGGTCACCCAGTCAAAGAAATCAGATTTGTCTTACAAGGCCTGCCTCTGGTGAATCCATGCTGCCTCGGATCCTGTAATCCGCTGGACTCCAGAAACCTCACGATTTTCTCTTTCAGCAGCGTTTCCAATAATTTACTCACCACCAAAGTTAAACTAACCGGCCTGTAGTTTTCAACCACATCCTTACTTCCGCTTTTGTGTAAAGGCACCACATGAGCCTCTCATGACTCCAATGAGGCATTGAAAAGGTCAGTCAGTGGAGCTGCTAGAACATCCCCAAGTTCCCTCAGTATTCTAGGGTGTATCCCATCCGGTCCCATCACTTTGTCTACTTTAAGTTTAGCTAGTTTCTCACGAACACAGTCTTCTGAAAATTGTTCAAGACGCTCCTCGCTTCTGTTCCTGTTTGTGGGTGTTTTCTGAGGTCCTGTTCCTGGTTCTTCATCTGTGAACACAGAACAGAAATATTTGTTAAGCAATTCCGCTTTATCTTCATCAGCTTCTACATATTCCTCCCCTTCACCCTTGAGTCTGACAATACTACTTTTGCCCTTCCTCTTCTCACTAATATATCTGAAAAATGTCTTATCCCCCCATTTTATTGCATTGGCTATTTCTTCCTCTTTTTTAATCTTTGCTTTCCTGACTACTTTGCTAGCTTCTCTAAGTTTTTCCAGATATAGTTGCCTGTCTACCTCTCTCTGTGATCTCTTGTATTTCATTAAGGCCTCCTCTTTTTCTTCACCTTTTCAGCTACTTCTTTCGAAAGCCATAGCGGTCTCCTTTTTCTTTTACCTTTATTTACCATTTTAACAAAAAGGTTGGTTGCCCTTAAAATATCCCCTTTCAGTTTTGCCCACTGTTTTTCTGCATCCCCCAGCTGTTCCCATCCCACTAACGACTCCCTGAGGTATTGGCCCATCTTGGCAAAGTCAGTTTTCCTAAAGTCTAAGACCCTTGCTTTTGAATGGATTCTGACAGCCCTAGTCCTAATACTGAACCACACTATCTGGTGATCACTGGATGCAAAATGATCTCCCACTATAACATCAGAAACACTTTCACCATTGTTAAGCAATAAGTCCAATATGGCTCCTTCACGTTTGGGGTCTGTTACCAATTGCCTGAATAGTTCTCCCTATAGAGAATCCAGGATCTCCTTACTTCTAGATGATACTGCAGCAGCAATGTGCCAATCAACATCTGGCATATTGAAATCCCCTATCAGTAGCACTTCCCCTTTTCTAGCAATACTGCATATGTCTTCAGTTAACTCTGTCCACTTCTTCTTGTGAGGGAGATCTGTATATCACGCCAATGCAAATAGATTTCTCTTTCCCTCTTTCTAATTTAACCCACAGTGCCTCCTCTCTCCCTTTTAAGCTCTGTAATTCCAAAGCTTTAATATTATTTTTTACATATAGTGCCACTCCTCCTCCCCTTCTTCCTACCCTGTCCTTTCTGAATAAAGTATAGCATCCGCTACAAAAAGCCTTACTGACCTGGTGGTCCCTGCAGCACCATTCCCTCAACCAATGGTTGGTGTGCCCAGCAGACATTCAGGCAAGTCTGGATTGACGGTTAAATCCCGTGTCCTTGAGCAAAGGGGTTTCTCCAGGACCAAGCAGGAAGTCAGTCCTCACATATGGGTGTCATTGGCGCCGATGAAGCCCCAGCGGAGCATTTCCCCAGCTTTCTATGAAAGCCTTTGGGAATACAGGCACGCATGCGCGGTTCCCTTCCCGCCTAAAGGTGCCATCTTACCTCAGTCTTTTTTTTTTCCGTGAAGCCCACCGGACATGTGTCCAGTTTTCCCGGTTAAAATTAGAGTTTTCAGCAATTTTTTTGCTCTTTTTTCTACCGGTTCGACACCGGTTCCCCTCCCGCCGGGTTCGGTACACCGGTATCGAGCCCGATTCTTCTTTTTCGGTTTTTGCCCTTCGTGGCTGGCGTTCGCGCCCTTTTTTCTCTTTTTCCCTGGAAGGCCGGTCCTTTGACCTCGCGGGGACTCTTTTTTTTCCCTGATGGTTTCCAGTGGTTTTAAGAAGTGTGATCGGTGTAAGAAACTAATGTCTCTCACCGACACACACGACTGCTGCCTTCGGTGCCTCGGCCCCGACCACGATCCTAAGTCGTGCGGGGCCTGTGGAAAAATGTCTTCCAAGGCACTACGAAGTCGCCAGCAGCAAAAGGAAAGGCTTTTCTCGGACTCAGCCTCCGGCCGGGCCCGGACCACGTCTGAGGCCTCGACATCTCGGGATTCCGATCCAGAGCGCCATCGAAGCTCCTCGGACAGGGGTCCCCCGAACGGGAACGCAAGAGGAAGAAACGGCTCGTGAGGGCGTCGTCGGAAGAGGTCCCTGGCTCCTCGAGGGCCAGGTCTAAGACCCCCAACCGTCGCCCCGGGCCTGTGAAACTGGAGAAGCCTGCCAAAGTTCCTTGTGTGGAGCCGGAGTCTGCTGGACACGTAAGCCCCGTAGTCCTCGTGGACTCTCCTCCCAGGGAGCCAACGTCGGGCCCGGCGCTGCCGCCGGGTCCCGAGTCGGTGGCTGCTGCGTCTCCCGAGCTGAGTCTCAGGATGACAGCCTTGGAGAGCAGAATGTCTGCCTTCATGGAGCAGCAGCGGGCACTGATGGCCAGCCTGTCTGGCGCATCTGCCCCGACCACCGGGACGTCGAAGTCGACCCCGGAGACCGAGCCGATACTCGAGTCCATTGTGGCTCAGAGTCGACCTCGGTCGCGATCTCCCTCGACCTCCCGTTCGGGACCGAGGGCGTTGACGCCGCTGCTTCCGGCGTCGGGGCGAGTGCTCCAGGGCCCCGTGGGGTCGGACCCCGACTCTTCCTCGGACGAGTCGGCTTGGGAGATGGAGGACGAGGAGTCTCCTGATACCTTTAAGACTCGGTGCGTCCCTTCGGACTCACCGCAGTCTGAGCCCCGGAGGACACTCGGAGTTCGTTCGGGATATGGCCACTGCCTTGGCTATTCCGGTGGATCCCGAGGAAGAGCCTCGAGCTGAAGAGCTCGAGGCACTGCAGTATGACTCTCCTCCGAAGGAGGCCTTTACTGTCCCGGTTCCTCCTATGCTGGAACGGCTCGTCTTCTTTATGTGGGAGGCACCGGCCTCGGCGCCGGTTCTTAGCAAGCGAGTCGATTCGATCTATCGGCTCCGAAAGAGCCCTGGCTTTCATAAGGCACAGCTACCACACCATTCCATGGTTGTGGAATCGGCCATGCATCGTCTGAAGAGTCAGAAGATGCACTCTGCGGTGCCTCCTGTTAGGGAGGCCCGAAACCTCGATGGCATCGGTAGAAAGTGATTTCAGGGCTCGATGCTTGCTTGCCGTGTCCAGTCTTACCAGCTGTACATGGGCATGTACTTGCGGGATCTGGCCAAGGAGTTGGCCGGGTTCTCTGCTCGTCTCTCCGGGGAACTCTTGCAGAGATTTAAGTCCTTGTCCTCGGAGATTCGGGACTGCTCGAAGTTCATGTCCCGCGCCGCCTACGATGGCTTCGAGGCTTCGGCCCGAGTTGCGGCAGCCAACATCGCGGCTCGACGCCAGGCATGGCTGCAGTCATCGGACCTCGAGCCATGGGTTCAGGACAAGTTGGTTGATGTCCCTTGCCGAGGTGAAAACCTTTTTGGCAAGCCCATGACCGAGAAGGCCGCTCAGCTCGAGACCGAGCACCTCACTCAGACAAGTCTGTCGAGGAAGACCTCTGCCCCTTCTCATAAAAAGAAGGGCTTGGGTAAAAAGCCCTTTTACCTGAGGAAGGGCACTACCTACAAACAGTACCCACAATATCAGGCTGCCCAAGCTGCCCCCCAGGGTCAGCAAGCCAAGGGCCAGGGTAATGGGCCCCGTAGGCAGAGGACCCCCAAGCCTCAGGCCCCTGCTACCACTCAGCAGGGTGGGGGCTTTTGACTCCTTGAGCATAGCCTCTCCTCCAATGCTCTCCCAACCCTGCACAGGAGGTCGCCTCGCCCTCTTTGCCCACCAGTGGCCCCTTATCACCGGGGACAGTTCGGTGCTGGAGATAATCCACAAGGGATATGCCCTCCATTTCCACCAACTGCCACCCCCATACTTTCCAGGGGAGCCTCCAAGGCCTCCTCTGCACACAGACCTTCTCCGTCAGGAGCTTCAGGGTCTGTTGGTGGACATGGCGGTGGAACCTGTGCCTCCCCACTTGCAAGGTCACGGATTCTACTCCAGGTATTTCCTAGTGCCCAAAAGGACCGGTGGCCTTCGTCCCATTCTGGACCTCAGGAACCTCAACAAGTTCCTAGTGAAAGAAAAGTTCAAGATGCTTACTCTTGGAACCCTTCTGCCCTACCTCCAGCAGGGAGATTGGCTATGCTCCTTAGATCTAAAGGATGCGTACACTCACATCCTCATTCATCCAGACCACAGAAAGTACCTCAGGTTCATTGTGGGAGGAAACCATTATCAGTACAGAGTGCTGCCTTTCGGCCTCACCTCCGCCCCCAGAGTCTTCACAAAGTGCCTAGCAGTGGTGGCAGCCTACCTGAGAAATCAGGGCATCTTTGTCTTCCCCTATCTGGACGACTGGCTCATCAGGGGTCAGACAGGTCAGGAGGCCAATCAAGCCACCCTCAGGACCATTGCTCTTCTACAACGCCTGGGGTTTGTCATAAACTTCGCAAAGTCCACTTTGCTCCCTTCCCAGAACTTGGAGTTCATAGCGGCAAGGTTGGACTCTCTCCTGGCAAAGGCATTCTTGCCAGAAAACAGAGCCCAAAGGTTGATGGCCTTGGCAAGTCAGTTTCTCAGCAGCTCCCTGGTCTCCGCCAGACTCTGCCTGAGGCTGCTTGGCCACATGGCTTTGACAGTACATGTGACCCCCAATGCCAGGCTCCATATGAGGCCTGCACAGTGGTGCCTTCGGACTCAGTGGTCACAGGCCACAGGCAGCCTCAGAGACAGGATAAGGGTGTCCAGACCATTTTTGCACTCCCTCAACTGGTGGCTGCACCCACCCAATCTGCTGAAAGGGGTGCCTTTTCAGATTCCAGGGTACACAGTAATGATTACAACAGATGCCTCCCTGTAAGGCTGGGGAGCTCATTGTCTGGGCAAGTGCACCCAGGGCCTCTGGTCTCCCTGGGAAGCTGCACAGCAGATCAATCTCCTCGAACTCAGAGCTATTCGATTAGCACTCAAAGCTTTCACTCCTACCCTGGCTCACCAGTCTGTCCTGATTCAGACAGACAACCAAGTTGCCATGTTTTATGTGAACAAACAGGGCGGAACTGGGTCCAGGATCCTCTGTCGGGAGGCTCAGGACCTTTGTTCTTTTGCCCTCAAGCACAACATGCTCCTCAGGGCTGTGTACCTTCCAGGCCAGGACAACTACCTGGCAGACAGATTAAGCAGGATACTGCAGCCCAACGAGTGGCAGCTGCATCCTTCAGTAGTTCAGAAGATCTTCCTGAAATGGGGTCTCCCTTTGATAGATCTCTTTGCCAGCCCCATGAACAAGCAGCTGCCAAAGTTCTGCTCCAGGCAACCACATCCTCTGCGGATAGCAGCAGATGCTTTTCTGATATCTTGGTCTCAGGCCTCCTCTATGCGTTTCCTCCCACGCCCTCGGTGGCCCGAACCCTGTTCAAGATTCTCCAGGACAAGGCCTCGGTCCTGCTGGTAGCTCCCAGGTGGCCGAGACAGCCTTGGTTTCCTCTTCTGCTTCAACTGGCAGTGGATCCTCCACTGCCTCTGGGGTTGCAACCCGACCTTCTCACACAGGACCACGGTTCCCTTCTGCACCCCAATTTCAGGTCTCTCAATTTGATGGCCTGGAGGCTGCAAGGGTAGTTTTGGCTCCCTGGGGCCTACCTCAGGAAGTTGAGGAGGTTGTCCTAGCCTCTAGGAAACAGTCCACTAGGAAAACCTATGCTCTCAAGTGGAAGAGGTTTTCTGTGTAGTGTCACCTACGTACAGGGGACCCTTTCTCCTGTACTGTGCCAGTAGTGCTTCAGTACTTACTGCACTTATCCAATCAGGGACTTAAGTCCAATTCCGTTCGGGTCCACCTCTCAGCTCTAGCAGCTCACCACTCATTGGTAGAGGGGCAATCTCTATCTGGTCACCCCTTGGTGTCCCGCTTTCTCAGGGGCTTGCTTTTGCTCAAGCCTCCCATCCGTCCTCCTGCCCCTGAGTGGGAGCTGAGTGTGGTCTTGCAACAACTGACTCGCCCACCTTTTGAGCCGATGGCTACTTGTCCGCTACGCTTCCTCTCCTGGAAGACACTCTTCCTAATAGCCCTTACCTCGGCTAGGCGGGTAAGTGAGCTTCAAGCCCTGGTCTGTGACAGGCCTTACACCAGGATTTACAGGAACAGGGTAGTCCTCAGGACTCATCCAAAGTTCCTTCCTAAGGTTGTCTCCTCTTTCCACCTCAATCAGGAGGTGGTTCTTCCAACATTCTTCCCTAGGCCTCATGCTAGCTGAAGCAGTCCTGCATAACCCTGGACTGTAGGAGGGCCTTATCCTTCTACCTTGACCGTACGCAGGGGCATAGAATGGCTACTCAGCTCTTCGTATCCTTTGACCCCAATAAGTTGGGGTTAGCTGTGTCCAAGCGTACCTTGTCCATCTGGGTGGCTGACTGTATCACCTGGGCTTACAAGGCGGCTGACCTTCCTTTGCAGGGTAGGGTCACGGCCCATCGTGTCAGGGCGATGGATGCCTCAGTGGCTCATCTCCGCTCTGTGCCCTTGGTAGACATCTGCAGGGCTGCAACTTGGTCTTCAAGCCAGACCTTTGCAGCCCATTACTGCCTGGATAAGGAGTCCCGTAGGGACAGTGCTTTTGGCCAGGCAGTACTCCGGAATCTCTTTGAGGTTTAGGCAACTCCTGCCCTCTGTTGGGCTACCGGTGGAGGTTGTGTCCTTGAAAAGCCTTTCTTTGCTGCTGAGACTAGAGGGAGTTCTCTTGTTCAGCCTGGGTTCCTCTGTAGCCCAGAGCTGGAGAGTCACCCATATGTGAGGACTGACTTCCTGCTCGGTCCTGGAGAAAGATTAGTTACTCACCTGTAACAGGTGTTCTCCTTTTCATTTTTGTGTGCTGTTCTTAGCTATGTCATTTGACTGAAGTAAGATGGCACCTTTAGGCGGGAAGGGAACCGCGCATGCGTGCCTGCATTCCCAAAGGCTTTCATAGAAAGCTGGGGAAATGCTCCGCTGGGGCTTCATCAGCGCCGATGACACCCATATGTAAGGACTGATTACTGCTGCTCCTAGAGAACACTTGTTACAGGTGAGTAACTACTCTTTCCCTGGAGTAGACGGTAGTAATGATGGATGCCACTCTGACCGGATGGAATGCCCATTGTCAGGTGTAGGTAGCACAGGGCACCTGGACGATGGCGGAAGCACAGTGGTCCATCAGTAGTCTTGAGATGTGAGCAGTGAGCTTTCAGGACTTTAGTGTTGTGCATAGCAGTGAGAGTATTCTCCAACAGTGCCATGACTGTGGCTTATATCAATCATCAGGAAGGCTCAAGAAGTGCAGTGCTGGCAGAGGAGAGTGCGATGCTGCTTCAATGGGCAGAGCACAATCTTCGCGCACTGTTGGTAGCACATGTGGTTGGCAAGGAGAATTTGCAGGCTGACTTCCTCAGTTGCCAGAGGTTGGATCAGGGGGAATGGAAATTGGAGGAGAGTCGGTCTTCAGCGGCATTGTCCAAAGATGGGGGCAACCAATCATGGACCTCATGATGTCCGCCAACAATGCAAAGGCAAATCACTTCTTCATTTGGTGCCTGGAAAGAATGTCCAGTGGGCTTGATGCCTTAGCAAAGCCGTGGCCCGCCCAGGGATTGCTGTATGAATTCCCACCTTGGCCGCTGATCGACAGAGTGATCAAGTGCATAGAGGCTCACAGGGTTCTAGTGGTGCTGGTGGTGCCGGACTGGCCTTGTCAGCCATGGTACACTGATCTGATACAGATGTTGGTGGGGTCTCCATGGCACCTGCCAGTGCGGAGCATGCTATTGTCTCAAGGGCTTATCCTCATTCCGCAGGGCTCAGCTCAGAAAGTGTGGTTATTCGGCATCAGTGATTGCGAACATCTTAAGATCTCGCAAGCACTCCACATCCTTGGCTTATGTGCAGGTCTGGCATGTGTTCGAGGACTGGTATGAGAAGCACAGTAAGCTGACTTTGTGGACCTCACTGCCTGACATTCTGGCCTTCCTGCAGGCCAGGGTGGACAAGGGTCTGGCGCTGAATTCATTGCGCGTCCAGGTGGCCACACTGGCATGTTATAGGGGGCGTCTGCAAGGGGTATCCTGATGTGGCCACTTCCTTTGGGCAGTGAAACAATTCCAGCTGCCATCACATTCTATGGTGCAGGCTTAGGATCTCAACCTGGTACTCTCTGTTAATGGAGGCTCCCTTTGAGCCCTTGGCATCCGTTTCTTTGAAGGATCTCACTCTTAAAGTGATCTTTTTAGTGGCCATTACCTCAACTAGATGCATTTCAGAGCTTCAGGTGTGCTCCTGTAGGGAACTCTTACTGCTTTTCTTCAAGGAGAAGGTGATGCTCAGTCCAGTGTCCTCTTTTTTTTTTTTTTTTTTTTTTTTTGCCTAAGGTGGTGGTGTCTGCATTTCATGTGCATCAGACGGTGTGCTCCCAAACTTGCGGATCTGGCAGATCGCCAGTTGCATCTGCTTGATGTGTGCAGGGGGTTAAGGCATTATCTCAAGAGGACAGAGTCCTTTCATAGGTCAGATAGTTTGTTCTTTTTGGGGGTCCTTGATGGGGGAAGCAGCTTCAAAGGCTTCCATTGCCCATTGGTTAAAAGAGGCGATTACTTCAGCCTATTTACTATGCTATAAAACAGGCTGATAGAATAACTGATAGAAATCTGCAAAACCAATGATCTATTAATCTCAAACACCTTCTTACAGCAACACAAACGGCGACTGTACACTTGGACTTCACCCAATGGATTGTACAAAAATCAAATTGACTACATCTGTGGAAATAAACGATGGAAAAGCTCTATAACATCAGCAAAGACAAAACCTGGAGCTGACTGGTACAAATCACCAACTGCTGGTATGCAAACTTAAGCTAAAGTTGAAAAAGAGCATGCCACTCAATGAATGTAGCAAAATATGACCTTGAGAATATGCCACCAGAATTTAAAGACTGCCTGCAAAATCAATTTCCTGCTTTAGATACAAATGACAGAGTGTTGGAAGAAAGTGAGAAGTCTCTACAAAAGGTGAAAAGCAAAATTGGCCAAAATGGATGACTGAAGAAACTCTGAAAATTGCCCAGAGATGCAGAGAAGCTAAAGCCAGAGGAGAAAGAGAGGCAATCGCAGAACTCAATAGAGATTTACAATGAGCAGCAAGACAAGACAAGGAGAAGTACTGCAATGACACATGCAAGGAAGTAGAAGCAGAAACTATTAGAGGAAGAACAAGATTGGCTTTCCTAAAGCTACGAGAGTTAAAGAAAAAATTCCATCCTCGAATTGAAATGTTACAAGATGCTCGAGGATCCATGTTGAATGATAATTAGAAGATCAAGAAAAGGTGGAAAGAATATACAAAGTCATTATACCATAAAGATCAAGTGGACCAACAGCCGTTTCAACCTGTACCTTATGATCTGGAACCACTGGTAATGAAAGAAAAAGTTGAAGCAGCATTGAAATCCTTTTCAAAGAACAAAGCACCAGGCATTGATGGTATTCCCATTGAAGTATTACAGCAATATGATGCAGCCGTTACCATACTTACAAGGCTCTGTCAGGAAATTTGGAAGACATCATCATGGCCAACTGATTGGAAAAGATCTGTGTTTATACCAGTACTAATGCAAGGTGATCCAACTGACTGTGGAAATTATAACACAA
The DNA here is from genome assembly GCA_033557465.1 of Ichthyophis bannanicus. Classification (NCBI taxonomy): domain Eukaryota; kingdom Metazoa; phylum Chordata; class Amphibia; order Gymnophiona; family Ichthyophiidae; genus Ichthyophis; species Ichthyophis bannanicus. The sequence continues at coordinate 672,963,885 of CM066032.1, read as the reverse complement.
TCGCTCTGATCCCACATGCCAGCAAGATTCTACTGAAGATTATTCAGCAGAGACTACAATCATACCTGGAACGAGATCTGCCTGAAGTGCAAGCAGGGTTCAGGAAAAGTCGAGGACCGAGAGACGTCATCACAGATGTGAGATGGATCCTTGAAAAGGCTAAAGATTATCAAAAGGATATCTTTGTGTTTTATTGACTACAGTAAGGCTATTGACCATGTAAACCATGAGAAGCATAGGTATACCAGAACACCTGATCGTTCTCTTGCACAGCCTTTACATTCATCAAGAAGCAACAGTTTGAGCAGAACAAGGAGAAACAGAAAGGTTTAAAATCAGCAAAGGTGTAAGACAAGACTGCATACTTCCCCCTATTTGTTTAATTTACATGCAGAACAAATCATCAGAGAATCAGGACTGTATGAAGACAATAGAGGTGTAAAGATTGGTGGGAGACTCAACTATCTTCGCTATGCTGATGGCTATGCTGATGGCTGAAAGTGAAGATGATCTGAAAATATTTGCTTCTCAAGATCAAGGAACATAGTCTTAAAATGGGCCTGCACCTTAATGTAAGGAAGACAAAGATCCTGACAACTGACAAAATCAATAAATTCATTGTTGATGGAGAAGAAATTGAAATAGTGGACAACTTTAACCTACTTGAATCAACTATCAATAAAGAAACAACAAGCAGTCAAAAAATCAAAAAACATATTGCTCTTTGCAGAATGACTATGAAGGACCTAGACAAGATTCTCAAGAGCAGAGATGTCTCTCTCCTTACAAAGATTCGATTCATTCAAACCATGGTATTTCAATAATGTCATATGGATTCGGACGTTGGACAGTGAAAAAAATAGACAGGAAGAAAATTGATGCCTTTGAATTATGGTGCTGGCAATGAATACTCTGTATACTATGGACTGCCTGACGAACAAACCAGTCAGTACTAGAAGAGATCCAACCTAAGCTTTCCTTAGAAGCTCAGATGACAAGACTGCAACTTTCATACTTTGGGCATATCATGCGAAGAGAGAGATCATTAGAGAGAGACATCATGCTTGGCAAGGTAGAAGGTCAACGCAAAACAGGAAGGCCAGCAATGATATGGATTGATACAATAACTGCAGCTATAGGTGCCACTCTGTCAACAATGAGCTGCCTTACTGAAGACTGAACACAGTTTAGGACAACTATCCAGAGGATTGCCATGAGTCGACATCAACTCGGCAGCACTTAACAACAAAATCAGTACCAGCATTCCACCTGGGTGCCGGCAGTGTCACGTGCCGAGTTTAGTCTCGTCCCTTCAGTGGAGATCTGTAAGGCGACTACTTGGTCATTGCTGCATACGTTTGTTTGGCACTATCATCTCGATATGCGAGCATGAGTGTTGGAGGCCAGCCTTGCAGGGCCCGCCGGTTCTTAGGTACTGCTCTTATACATCTCAGGAGTCTGGATGGGACTGGAGGGACGCTATGGAAGGAGAAATTAGACCTTATCTGCTAATTTTCTTTCCTTAAGTCCCCTGAGTCCCATCCAAAACCCACCCGTCAGTTCAGCGTTGGCTCGGCTGGAGATGCCTATATTGGAAGTTCCTCTTTTGATTGTTCCTTTTAGATGTCTCAGAATTGTATCTACCTGTTCCCGGAGGGAAGCTCCCGTAGATCAGTTCCTTGTGGGGGGCTACATATGGTGTATATAGTTTGGCGGTAGCCAGAGTTTGGTTTATTTTGTTTGCTTTGGCATTGTGCCATACTGCCTTCCGATTAGGATCCGGTTCTCTTATGAGGTGACATCACAGAAATTGGTGGTTCTGTCTCCATCTGCTGGTGGAGGGACAAAACTCAGGAATCTGGAAGGGACTGGAGGGACTCAAGGAAAGAAAGTTAGCAGGTAAAGTCTAATTTCTCCTTATTCCTAAACTGCAGTTTCAGCTGCCCTACTCAAGATAGCACTTTAAAAATGTGTGCAAAAACTCTTGAGTACATTCAAACAACAATTTCTGCCAATAGATAAATCTGGAAATGGGCTTTTTGGAAGATGCCAGATATGATGATCTGTTAATTTTAGTGAAAATCAAGGGTTTATTTTCTGGAGAAACCGTTTGGGTGCTTTAAGTCTTTATTTTGGAAAAAAAATCACATCTATTTGATACATTTCCTACCAGAAAACTTCCAAACAGGTGTTCTCCAAATTTGGAATACAACTCCAGACCCATGCTTTTGCCAAAACTATGAAGTTTCTGCTGGTCTGATTTGTGAGGTGGGAAAGAAAAAAGCTATGAACATTTGAAAATGGGCAGCATACACACGTGCACACAATAGAAGCCTGTGTTCAGACTGTGTCCTGGATCCCCTTCAACACCAGAATTCATGATTTTGTTTTGTGAATGCAGAAAAATGCTGAGAATAAACGCTTACATACAAAAAACAGAGTTTACCTGCTATATAGTCTGTTCTAATTTCCACAAATCCCAGATGTTAGAGTAACAGTAGCCAACTATGACATGGTCTATATTTCCATGTGTGACTGCACCAACTTATATTTTTCATTTCAAAATAATGTAATTTTAAATGGAATCCCTGGCTAAAAACTTGAAACGCCAAAAATTGAAATTTTAGGAAACTTCCACTTTCACTATGTTTTTTTTATGTTTGCTGAGAATATTGATATATTATCCTTAAGGTACCTACAGATGTTGAGAGGTGCCAGGATCGGGTGGAGTGCTTCAATGCCGACTTGAAAGCGGATATGGAGCGATGGCAGAACAATAAGGGGCAAGACTTCAGGCAGCTGCTCATGGGCATGGCAGACAAGAACATTCAGTACTATGAAAAGGTAAGTCAGCATTGGGCGTTTGTCAGGGGATTGAAAATTTGACCATGGTTTATGCAGTAAGGTAGAAATGACTTGCACTTAATCACATTGCACTCTCTTTGTATACTTCCTCACCCCCACAGGTGAGTGGGTTTTTGAACCGTTAGTTATAGCACAGTGCAAGAACCTGCAAATTTTTAAGGAGAATTAGGCTCTAAAGTGCAAGCTAGTGCTGATTAGTTTGTATGTTAGTCATTTACTATGTATGTATGTATATTAAACTATTCCTTCCAATACATCCTGCTAGACCAGCCCTGACTAGAGGGTTATTGCCCCGTGCCAGCAGATGCTTTAGACAGAGAAAAAACTCAGAAGCTTTGTGACATCATCATGGGTATATAACCAAAGTCCCTCAAAACCTTTTTATTCATGGAATTTTATAACCAAACTTCCTAAAGACTCCCTTACTCACACATCAATTTAAGATAATCACATCCACTATAGTCTATATGTACGTCACGTCGCCCCCTGTTTAATGTAATCCCAACCTGTGTAACCAACCACTTTGATTGAAGGAGAAAGTGGTATACAAATCTGGATAAATAAAATAAATAAATAAGACCCATAGGGTCACTTTCAGTACTTTTCTCTGCCTCCAGCTGATGTGGACTTCGGTTCAGCTCCTGACAGTTTCTTTTGGTTTTCTGTCAGTGTAGCATTTATTCTGGGAATGTCTTCAGTGTTCATTTGAGGTGTTCTACTGATATTTAGAGGTTACCTTTCACCTTGCCAGGTGCACTTGTGCTCAGGAGGAGCACTTGAACGCCTCTGAGGGGTGAGGGGGGGGGGATCCTGCTCAAGAGGAGCAGTGAAGCCCTCTGGTTTTCCAGAGGACAGTCTGCCTTATTTGAAGACTTCTCCAGCCTGTTCGTTATTTTTACCTTAACAAGTTTTCTCCAGGAACAAGCAGGAAGTCAGTCCTCACATATGGGTGATGTTGATGCCGACGGAACCTGCAGGGAGCAAATCCCCAGCTTTCAAAGAAAACCTTTGGGAATTTCTACCATGCATGTGTGGTCCTCTTTCCGCCCACGGGTGCCATCTTGCTCAGTCACATAACTTCCGACTGGTGGGTTCTAGAGGTTGTGTCACAGGGTTATGCCCTCAATCTCATCAGACCCATCCAGGATGCTTTCCTTGTTTCTTCTTGCAGGTCAATTGCCAAGAAGACGGTGATTCAGCGGCCACTCCAGCGCCGCCTCCAGCTTCAGGTGATCTGTCTAGTCCCTCCATCTGAAAGAAAATCCGGACGTTATTCCATCTATTTTGTGATTCCCAAAAAGGACGTGTCCTTTCGTCCCATCTTGGACCTTCAGGGTGTTAACCACTATCTTTGGGTACCTCTCTTCCAGATGGAGACTGAAGTTGGTCATTCAAGCAATTTGACCAGAGGAGTTTCTGGCATTTCTCGATCTTGTGGAGGCATGCTTCCACATTCAAATCTGCAAGGATTATCTGCGTTTTGCTGTTCTGGGCTCTTCCATTTGGTCTGGCCATAGCTCCTCTTATTTTTTTCAAAATCATGGTGGTCGTTGCTGCCTCTCTGCACTGCCAGGGCATCAGAGTCCATCCCTATCTGGACGATTGGTTGATCAGAGCCAATTCATATGAGGAAACAGTTTCGGCGGTGTTGCGAGTCATTCTGTTTCGCGAACAGCTCAGATGAATGATCAGTCTCACCAAAGATTCTCTGTGACCCACACAGTCTCGCGAGTTCCTAGGAGCGTGTTTTGACACAGCAGTGGGGCATGTCTTTCTCACTCAGAATTGTGTCCGAAAACCTTCTGTCCAGTTCCAGGTGCCAGCCTTCTTCAATCATTGAAAGGAGCCACGAACTCAAGGTCTCGATGCCTTGGTTCAACCTTGGCCTCTTCACTGCCTTATGTATGTCTTTCCACCCTGGCCATTGATTGGTCGGCTGCTTCGTTGTGTGGAACTACACTCTGGCCAGGTCATTCTCGTAGCACTGGACTGGCCACGATGTCCATGGTATGCTGATCTCATTTGCTTGAACATGGTGGACCCCCACTACCTCTTGGCTCGAGATGGGGTCTCCTTTGACAGGGTCCCATAATCTTGCACAATCCTGTTCCTTACTCGCTTATGGCTTGACTCTTTAGCGGTGCTGGTTGACTCGGAAAGGTTATTCGCCCTCAGTTGTGGCGACCTTGTTACAGGCCCACTGTCTGTTAACCTCTTGTGCTTATGCCCAAGTCTGGCATCTCTTTTCTTCCTGGTATTTCCAGAGATCTTTGTCTCCATGGAAGGTGCAGGTTCCAGACATTCTCTCTTTTCTTCAGCTTCGTTTGAGAAAGGACTTGCTCTCAACTCCTTAAAAGTGCAAGTGACTGCCTTAACTTGTTTCAGGGGCACACTAGGTGGGCAGTCCCTAGCCTTTCACCCTGATGATTTCAGATTTTTGCGCCTGGTTCGTACCCTCCTGCCACCTCTCTGTCCATTTGTTCCAGCTTTGGATCTTCCCTTGTCCTCCATGCTTTGGGACGTGCACCCTATGAGCCTTTACGCGGGGCCACCTTGCAAAGAAAATGGCCAGCTGAGAAGGACTGGGAGGGAGATGGGAGCCAGGCTATCATGATCACAAGAGGTAGGTAACTGTTCTTAAATAGCTAAAAGAACTTGTTGGCGTAAGCTTAAAGTGTAAACATAATCTATGAACTGGACAACCATAGTTCAATATACAGTCAACTATAGATCACTTGCTGGCACAGTGTAATTTTTGCAATTCTGCAGTTATAAAGAATTTTGTCATAATCAAGTCAATTTTATCTAATACATTGTAATCAGCTCTTGTTTTGTAAAAGAATTCTAGCAACAACTTGTGGTGTTTTGGGTTTATGATTATGACTCAGTTACTTCTTTTTTAATTATAATAAAGCAGACTTCAGATAGAAGCCATCCAAGTTCATGGCCTTAATGATTGCTTCCCTGAAGCTTCAGTAAGAATGTGAATTAATGTGTTTTTTGAGTCTTTATTTCCCCACTGTCTGGAGTACTAAACTTAAAGAAAACTTGAAGGGGTTCCAACATTCCTGACTTTCAATCTCAATAATTTTGGGCAACCGGCAGCAAAGTTAACCATTTCTTTGTGGATTTTGGGCTGCATTGCCTTCTGCTATGAGCAAGCAGCTCTCCCTTCTTCAGGACATATTACCTCTCACAGGGCTACAACTGCCTACATAGCCAATCTGGCTTGTGTCTCCACCCAGGACATCTGCAAAGCAGTTACCTCATCTATCCACACCTTCACTAGACACTACAGCTTGGATCGTTCATCCGCAACGGACTTTGCCTTTGGCCAGGTTGTCCTCCAGAACCTGTTTGCAACTTAATTCTTCACCTCCACCTGAGCTAAGTTCAGGGCCGCCCTGATTACAAAGACCAGGTGGCCCCTAACTTTGGATTCATCATTGAGTGTGACTGTATCCCTCTGCTTCTCTCCAGAAAAAACATAGTTGCTTACCTGTAACTGGGTTCTCTGTAGACAACAGGGGTATATAGTCGCATTCTCCCGCTTGCCTTCCCTCAACTTTAAAAAAAAAAAAAAAAAAAAAAAAAAAAGCACATCACTGGAGTCATCTCCACCATACGCACTGGCGTCATCATCTGCATTTTATTTTTGGTTTGGTTTCTTTTTGCTCTGATACAAATTGATTCTCTCAGCACAAGCAGGCGGGAAGTAGGCACGAATGCTCAGTGAAGCAACAAAGCTGCTCTGAGCTGTGGGAGACCCGCTCAAGGCTCAATCCAGGGACTTCACCATTGAGTGTGACTGTATTTCTCCAGGACCAAGCAGGAAGTCTGTCCTCACATATGGGTGACGTCGGTGCCGACGGAGCCCCCATGCGGAGCATTTCCCCAGCTTTCAAAGAAAGCCTTTGGGAATGCAGGCACGCATGCGCGGTCCCCTTCCTGCCCAAAGGTGCCATCTTGCTCAGTCTTCTTTTTTCCGCGGAGCCCTACGGACGCCTGTCCTTGTCACCTGTGAAGAAAGTTGATTTTTCTGCGTTGGGTTGAGTTTTTTCTTCAGTTTGACGTCGGTTCCTTTCCCGCCTGGACTCGGTACACCAGTGCCGAGCCCGGATCTCTCTTTTTGTTTTTTGTCCTTAGAGACTGCGTTCGCGCCTTTTTTCTTTTCCCTGGCAGCCCAATTTTTTTATCTTGCAGGGGCCCTTTTTCCCCCAATGGCTGCCAGTGGCTTTAAGAAGTGTGATCGGTGCAAGAAACTGATGTCTCTCTCTGCCCCAAAGCACCCCCACCTGACCTTGAATGTGGAAGACGTGATCCTTAAACCGGTAATCCTCTGCATGGCAGAATACAACACAGCCACTGCACCTGCTCAGGGTTCCACTTTCTGATAATTCACTTTAGAATTTGCAGACTCACAGCTAATTAGCTAGCATAACTCTGCTGTTTTCTGCATCGCATGTGATTTTTGAAGGCTGTGGGGAGTTCTAACCTTATTAAATTTATTTTTTGTACTCTGACATTAAATTGTTCAGAACATGGCTCGTTATTTTAAACCAAAATATTGTAAATGCAATTGAATCCCCCCCACACACCTAAAAAGTATTGCAATCAATTTGCCTGTGGTCCACTGAATATTCTGTATCTCCAGGAACAAGCAGGAATGTAGTCTTCACATAAGGGTGACGTCGGAACCGACAAAGCCCACATGGGAACGCTCCCCAGCGTCCAGTAGGAAAGCCTTTGGGAGCACTCCTCTGCCACTGCGCATCTGCCTTCCCAACTCTTCTCCTCAGTTCTTCATTTTCCGCAGAGCCAGCAGGTTGCAAAATCCTATCGCCACCAAAAAACTTTTCTTTTTTGGTGTAATACCGTGCTCTGCCTTTCCGTTGACGCCGGTTCCATCAGAATCAACACCAGTCCAAAAAATTATATTCCCTTCAATTCTGAGGGATATTTTTCTAAAATGGAAAAACTAGTGGTTTTAAAAAATGTTCCAAATGTGCCGGTACCATATCATTCATGGATAAACATGACTGGTGTCTAAAATGTTTGTGCCCTGACCATTTACCAAATTCTTGTCCCTTGTGCCAACAAATGACAGAGAGGCCTAAAGAATAGAGCCAAACAGTATGGATTGCTGTTCACCCCGGACTCTATTTCAGTGGCTTCCACATCATCGAGGACATCAACCTCCTCTCGTGGGTCTCAGGTTTCCAAGTCCAAACATAAGAGTAAGTCTGGGATTTCTAAAAAGGCATCGACATCAAAAACAGATACCAAGAACAGAGGAAAGTCACAACATAAGCAGCGTCTTCCGATGCAGACCAGCCAGCCAAACAGCACCAGCGAGAGAATCTGTCCTCAAAAGCACAAGAGGGGCTCTGGGACGCTCCTGAGTAATCGACCTCTGGAGAGCTATCTGTTCCATGTTCTGGGAAAGTAGCTCAAAGCCCCGTTAGTGATTCCACCCAGACATCAGCCGTCTTCCTGTACCAGCGCATGCTGGCTCTCAAGAGGAGTTTGGCCGCACTCCTGGCAGCCTCAGTACAGACAGCATCGACAGCTCCAGCATCGACAGCTCCAGTATCGACAGCTCCAGTGGAGGTTTCGGCACCCTGTCTACAGCCAAGTGTATCAGCCCTGATGCCAGCCCTCGAGCTGCATCATTGGAACTCCTGAGGCCGATGCCTCCGTTGGAACCTCCTGATAACACCTGTACCAAACAGGCTAAGACTGCCATGCCTCTCGATGTCAATATCTCTGAGCTTCGGTATCAGCACAAACCCTCGACATCAACGAAGCATCGAGGTCAAACATAAGACCGTCGATATTTCAACTTCTTGACAGACTTCAATTCCAGTTCTTCCGATTCTGAAGAGGGATTTCTGGATTCCAAAGAATTTCCAGACATCCCTTCAGACCCATCCCCACCAGAAGACATGTCTTTCCAAGACTTTATCCATGACCTGGCAGTAGGACTGGCCATCACAGTAGCCTCAGAGAAAGAACCGAAGGCAGAGGAATTGGAAATATTCCAATACCCTCCCATGCCCAGGGAAGCAACTACTTTACTGTTGCTTCTTACAAGATCTTATGCTCTGCATGTAGGAAGCCTCTCTCACGGTTCCGCCTATCAGCAAAAGGCTCAATACCATGTACCGAGTTCTAGAGTGTCAAGGCTTCCAGAAGCCTGAGCCCCCACACTACTCAACGGTGGTGGAATTGGCAGTGTGCTGAATAAAAAGTTTTAAAAAATCACTCTTCCATGCCTCTAGGTAGTCACTCCAGAACACTCGATGCCTTCGGGCATCTATGCTTTCAGGTATGCCTGCTTGCCTCTTGAATAAACTCCTACATGCTGTATACATGGGCATGTTTCTAAAAGATGTCACCAGGGATCTGGAGACGTTTGTCCCCATGCTTACTGATAAGAGGAATGCACTCCAGACACTCATCAGGCAAGGGCAGAATACTACAAAATGTATTACCAGGGCATCTTTTGATGCCTTTGAGTCAACCAGCAGAGCTTCAGCAGTCTGCATTGGGGCTCGGAGGATGGCCTGGTTACAAGCATCAGATCTCAAACAGTGGGTTCAGAACAAGCTGGCCAACATCCCATGTATGGGAGAAAACCTTTTTGGAAAAGGTTGGAGAGAAAAGGCCGGCGAGATTGAGACAGATAATCTCACCCTCAAATGCCTTTCCAGGAAAACTGCTGACCCCTCAAAAAGGAAGGCTGTTCCCAAGAAATGATTCGAAACTGTGCCTAGGATTGACAAAGATAATCCAAATACTTGGTCCTCTTTCTACCCAATCACTGAAGATCACTACAGTAAAATCCTGACTAACTTGAACACAACTACATCACCTCTTGATCCTTCCCCCACCTCCTGGATAAAGATGCCCAAACAAGAACTCACATCCATGCTCTGTAGAATAATAAATCTCTCACTATCACAAGGATACATGCCTACCACATTAAGACCTCAACTAAAAAGCAATGCACCTGACTCCAACTTGTCCTCATCATACCGATTCATTTCAAGTATATCTCTCCTAGCAAAGCTAATAGAAAAAAAGGTACAAATACAACTACAGGACCACATTGACTCTACCACTTCTCTGAACCCACAACAGCATGGGTTCAGACAGAATCATGGGGTAGAAACATTATTAACCTCCCTAACCAATACCCTAATTAAAGGAATCGAGAACCCCAAACAAAGATTTATAGTCCTCTTCATAGATACAGCAGCTACCTTCAACTCACTAAATCACACCATGCTCATAAACAGACTGATGGAGATTGGAATCGGCGGTATAACTCTTCCTTGGTTTCAGTCTTACCTATCTGATCGTCGCTCCCAAGTCAAGATAAAGAACAAAACCTTTAAGCCAATTAAACTACAGCAAGGAATACCCCAGGGATCCTCCCTATACACCCTCCTATTCAACTTATATATACAACCAGTCTGCAAAATCATACAGGAATAAAACCTATACTATCATCTCTATGCAGACGATCTGATGATTTATGCCCCATTCGAATCCAGCAAACCAGACTACTCCTCTATAACATCCTGCATGAAATCAGTCACAAACTGGCTTCAACTTCACAACCTCACAATCAACTATGGCAAATCAGAGATCTTTACAATCACAAGAGATCCCAATTATATTCCACCTGAAACACTCAAAATCGACAACTTCTCCATTCCAGTGAAAAAGGAAGTAAAATATCTAGTTGTAATTCTAGAACAGAGGCTCACCTTTCAAACACATATCAAGAAGATGATGGCCGATGCATGCTAAAAAAATGAAGCTGCTACAAAACCTAAGACCTCTACTAGAGCACCGCCACTTTTGCAGTGTATGCCAGGCAATAGTTACTCCATACCTAGACTATTGTAACCTACTATTTCAAGGCCTCCTCAAACACACCACACAGGCAGTACAGCTCGCTCAAAATACTGCAGCTCTATTAATCACTGGATCCAAACAATAAGAATATATCACGCAGGTCCTTCAACACCTTCTCTGTTTACCAGTATAATCCCACATAAAGTACAAAGCAATAATAATGACATAAGGTACAAGACGATACACAAACAAATCGCTGACTGCTTACAACCATTGATCCAGGTAGTCCGAGTCTCGGACAAGGAGGACACAACATCAAAACACCCTCTCAAACCCACATATCAAGACCAGTAGCTCTCAAACAATTTGCCAGAAAGCCTTTGAAATCTTCGGCCCGGCTCTCTGGAACTCATTACCACATCATCTAAGAACAATCAATAACACTTCTGGTTATAGGAAAAACTCATCTGTTCACCGACTACTATGAGCCAACACTCAATACCTAACTACAACTCTAATACTTAAAACTTTCATTACCACCCCTCCCTCACTCGAATACTACCCACATTCAGACTGTAAATAATCCCGACTGACCATCCCCTGCCCTCAATGCCAGCCATTAACACTGAAATGTAAATAGTTGCCACTGTTGGTGTAACAGTTAATTTTCTAGGATGTATCATAGTTATAGTATACCTGTAACAGTTCCATCTATAATTAAGTTAACTGTAAACTGATAACATTTGATAACATTGAAAGGCGGTATATAAGAAAAGTTAAATAAATAAGAAAGCTTTTCTAAGAAGAAATATTATACTTCCTACCCACCTTCAGCTGCTTACCAGCCTTAGCAGCGACAGCAGGGCCTCACCAGCCCAAAAAGCCCAATGCTTTTAAACCTCAACCACCAGCTTGGGCGCAACCTGCGCCTGGTTTTGACTCCTTTCTAGAGAGCATTGCCATTCTGCCTCTGGAGGGTCCCTAGCCCCTCCAAATAACAGGCAGACACTGTTCCTATGCTCACAGGTTGCACCTCATAACTTCAGAACACTGGACTCTCAAGATCATCCAAAGGGGGTATCTGCTTCACTTCGAGACCTTACCCCCCTACCAGCTTCACAGGGGACTATTTCACCCATCCTCTTTAAAAAAAACTCTAAGAGAAGAGGTGTCGACCCTTCAAGAAGGGATGGGCTTCTACTCCATATTTTCTCATTCCAAAGAAAACAGGAGGCTCCAGGCCAATTGTGGATCTTAGAGACCTAAGATGATTGGCTATGTTCTCTAGACCTGAAGGCGGCGTATACGCACTTACTGATCCATCCTCAGCACACACAGTATCTACGCTTCATGTTTCAGGAAAACCACTATCAATACCAGATGCTGCCCTTTGGCTTAGCCTCTGTACCGCAAATATTCACAAAATGCATAGCAGTAGTGGTTGCCTATCTCCGCACTTTGGGGGTCTTCGTCTTCCCTTACTTAGATGACTGGCTAATCAGGGGAGACTCCCCTCAGGAGGTAAAACTCTCCTTTCATCATATCATCACGGTGCTCCAACATCTGGAATTTATCATAAACTTCCCAAAGTTTCACCTCGCTCCAAGTCAACGTCTGGAGTTCATCAGAGCACTTTTAAACACTCAACAAGTCTGAGCTTTTCTTCCACAAGATTTCTGTGCCCACTTCATCCAGCTGGCGAAACAAATGCAACAGCAAAGCTGCGTAACGGCTCGAGAAATGCCCAGTCTGTTGGGTCACATGGCCTCTACGGTCCATGTCATCCCCTATGCTCAACTACACATATGTCAAGCCTAATGGACTCTGTCTTCTGTGGATGCAAGCAAAGGGTCATCTTAGAGACAAGATCCACATTACTCCTCAACTGACCAAGTCTCTTCAGTGATGGTGTTCCCACAGAAAATACTCAGTACGTCACCTTTTCAGATGCCTCCACCTTGATATACCCTAACAGATGCCTCCAAGCTGGGTTGGAGAGTACATCTGAATGACCTAACCACACAGGGACTGTGGACACAATAGGAATCTGCTCTACAGATCAACCTCCTAGAACTACAGGCACTAACAAATGCTCTTTGGGTTTTCCAAACCCAACATTTGGGCAGTGGGTATTAGTCATGACACACAACCAAGTTGCCATGTTCTATGTGAACAAATAGGGGGGGACAGGATCCTATTCCCTATGCAAGGAAGCATTTCACCTATCATTCTTTGCCATCGCAAACTGCATTCACCTCAGAATGGTGTACTTCCTGGGCGAGCTCAGTGTACTTGCGGACACGCTAAGCCGAATCCTTCGTCCATATGTGTGGACCCTACATCGGTAGACAGCTGCTTGGATCTTTCAAACGTGGGGAACCCTACTCATAGATCTTTTTGCCACTCCACAGAACACACAGCTTCCACATTTCTGCTCCAGGCTTCTGTCCCTGCACCGACAGGCCTCAGATGCCATCCTTCTCCATTGGGGACAGGGTCTGCTCTATGCATTCCCTCCTATTCCCTTGATACCCAAAACACTATTCAAGCTACAGGCCAACGAGGGCTCCATGATCCTCATAGCCCCTTTTTGCCCCTCGACCATGGTTTCCTCTGCTGCTTCACCTTGTGCAGACTCAACCTCTCAGACTCAGATGTGCACCCGAACTCCTCTCCCAGGAACAAAGGAAGCTTCTCCAACCCATTCTTCACAACCTTTGCCAACCCATTCTTCACAACCTTTGCCTCACAGCATGGCTGCTGAAGGGATAGTACTCGCTGACCTTGACCTGCGACAGGAGGTTAAGGATATCCTGTTTGCATCACTCAAACAATCCACCAGGCAATCTTATGCCTTCAAATGGTGAAGGTTCGCCCTCTGGTGTTCCCCAAAGGACATTTACCCCTTTGCTTGCCGGATGGAATCCCTTCTACAATATCTCCTCACTTGTCCTCGGCAGGTCTTAAGACTAACTCAGTCAGTGTTCATATTAGTGCCATTGTGGCCTATCTCCTCACAACCCATAGCACGCTTCATGCGGGTCTTCTGCTGTTCAAACCACCCATTAGCCGTCTCCAGTGGCCTGGGACCTCAGTGTGGTTCTCGCTCAACTTCTGAAGCCTTCTTTTGAGCCTTTAGCCACCACTTCACTTAAGTTATTGTCTTGGAAGGTAATCTTTCTCATCGCCATCATGTCAGCTCGCAGTATCAGCGAACTGCAGGCTCTGATGGTGGATCCGCCATTTACCCAGTTCCACCATTGCAAGTTGGTCTTCCATACCCATCCATATTTCCTTCCAAAGGTGGTCTCCTCCTTCCATCTGAACCAGTCGGTAATCCTACCGATTTTCTTCCCGAGACCAGATGCATCTTGAGCTGAAGCAGCGCTACACACCTTAGACTGCAAGTGAAAGCTAGCATACTACTTGGGTAGAACTAAGGTTCACAGGAAATCCTCTCAGTTCATTTTCTTTGATTCTAGCCACGTTGGAATACCGGTGACAAAATGTACTTTATCCAGATGGATAGCAGATTGCATTTCTTTCGTTCTGACCTCCAGGCAGGACTTTCCCTGGAGGGTCACATTACTGCTCATAATGTGTGGCCTATGGCAACCTTCGTAGTCAGCCTCTGTTCAATATCCATTGCCGAGAGCTGTCGGGCAGCTACCTGGTCCTCCATTCATACATAGGCTGCACATTATTGTTTGGACAGGGACTCCCAATGGGATCCTATCTTTGGCCAAGCTATACTCCAGCACCTCTTTGGGACTTAAGCTCAACTCACACCCTCTGTCCCGGACTTCTACAACGGATCAGACTATCATTAGAGGGGGTATAGCCTCCTGCATTTGAGTCCAATGGGACACATTGTGTCCATACTCTTTGGCTTTAACCTTTAGCCTCAGGGATCACACTGCTCTCCCACCCACCCATGCCAGTGTGCTACCTGGGAGCTAGTGAGTCCCATATGTGAAGACTTCATTCTTGCTTGTTCCTGGAGATAGCATGGTTACTCACGTGTAACAGGTGATCTCCAGGAACAGCAGGAATCAGTCTTCACAACCCGCCCTCCTCCCCTAAGAGTTGTAGGGTTGATTTATGATTTTCTCTTCCTTTCAGCTGCAAGCTCAACTGAGGAGAGGAGTTGGGAAGGTGAGAAGGCAGGTATGCAGGCACAGTGGAGTGCTCCCAAAGGCTTTCCTTTTGGATGCTGGGGAACATTCCCACGCGGGCTCTGTCTGTTCTGATGTCACCCATATGTGAAGACCGATTCCTGCTGTTCCTGGAGATCACCTGTTACAGGTGAGTACTACGCTGTGTCTCACCCAGAAGAAGGGTTCTATTGCTAAGTGGCCATATACTCTGTCAAACAAGGGCCATCCTATCTTTATTTCTGTGGCATGGTAGAGCTGTTGGGCCAAGTGGAATATAGAAGGCATATCTAAATATTTTGTCATTAGTGTGCAGGGTGGCGAGACTTAAAAGGCTTCAGACACTCATCTTGTGGAATGTGGGTTTTCATACATAATAACATAATAGAAAGGCAGAATAGTGTTTCCTCATTATCAACGAACATCTCAAACTTTCAACATTTATTCCATATAAGAGCCTCAGCATTGCATGCTATGCTTATGAGGACACATTGTAGCACAGCTGGTTTTTACTCTATTTATGTTACAGTGGTTCTTTCAAAAACGAAAGAGGAACTGGTGATTTTGTAAGGAAATTACAAAGCATGAAAGAAAGAGGATGCATTGTTAAGCTGTACAATGTTTTTGTTTTTGCAGTGCCTTACGGCTTGGGAGTCCATTATACCATTATTACAGGAGAAGCAAGAAATCAAATGAGAGCTCCTTTTATGGACCTTGGACTCCATGCACAGCAGTACCACACTATGTACTGGAATACCCCACTATACACTGCGTGCGAGGAAGCCGAGAACGGCCACCTGCACCCAAGCTCGGCACACATCCCTCTGACTCCCAGCAAATGCTAGACCTCTCCTCTTCCTCTTCAGTTTGTCACATCGTTGGGTTGTCTGGCAACCATCTGCTCTTCCTCTAGTGTGACTAAATGGTTAGTAGAGGAACTTTTTTTCAATGGTTGTTTTCCCCATTGTGGTAAATCACACACAGCGTTTGAACATTGGATGGGATCTTGTGGATATAATAATGAAAAGGATCTGAGATTTAAAAGGAATTTGGGGTGTCAGTAGTGTATGCCATCTTATTTTCATCCTTTTGATGCTAAACATTTGCATTCAATGGAAGAATTGCAAGTGTACTTCCTGCCCATCTGCATATTGAAGTGGTGAGAAAGGGACCGAACACTTGCAGAATATCTATGGACTTTCTGAGTAGTCTTGCTGAACTTTGTATGCAGGTGAATTTTTTTAGGCTGGGTCAAAGTCAGAAAAAAAAAACCACCATCCAAGCAGAAACTCTTAAGTAGTAGACCTGGCATGAGAGTAAATCTTAAGGAATCAATACACATTCATTGTTAATTTTGGTCACATGAAGTCAACTTCTGCGTAAGCAAGGGTGACTGCATATGTCTATACCCACACACACGCATATATATATATATATATTAAATAAAACACAATCCACAGAAGACATGTAATCTGCATTTACACTTTGGGGCCTTACAAGAAATGTACCAAGGGAAGATGTGAAGCTAAATACAGTTTTGTTAATGTTTTTTGAAATCCAGAGGACAGTAATTTTGGGGGGGGGGAACCTCTTTATGATCAACATTTTATATATTTTGAAAATTATGTGGGATCAGAGACCACAAAAGTGTGTGCATTTTTCAGTGGCGAGGTCTATGTTGCGTGTGAAATAATTTTGAATGGTTTCTAATGACCCTCGATCGTTGTTAGTTTTCTTTTCTCTTGCAGTAGCTGGAATCCCAAGTGTACATAAGTGCTTTTGTTGATTCTGATATTTGGCCAGACACCATTGTGTGCCTACTCAGTGAAGCTTGTCTTAAGCATATCCACTGGCACGCTTACCTCTAGAGTTTCAGTGGATGAGTTCAGCATTAAAGTAGATGGTGAAAGGCAAGGGCTTGGAAAGGTGTTTATTTTGGGGTTACCTGGAGCACATCCATGGATCTGTAAATACTTGCGATCTATATTCAGGTAATATTGGCAGCTTTTAGATGGTTCTTGTTTCCCACACTAAGTATTTGCTGCAGAATATCCCCATTTTAATTTGGGTCACCAGAAAGGTAAATTGGAATTTACAGTAAGCTGCCCCATGAAGGTCTGTAGTTTACGAACAAAGGAGGACTTGCCTGGGACAATGACTAAAACTTTGGTCCTGAGGTGCGGCAAGTGGAAGAGCTTGAGAGTAAGGAAACTGGCTTGCAAGTGGTCCTGCGAATGCTCCGGAGTCACCATCTGAGCAGCAAGCGATGCGTCATGACTTCTGGGAGGGGATGGTGTCATGTGCTGGCAGAGTGACTGGTGCTTTGTATCGCTAAATAGCAGGGCTGGGTTTGATTTCCAGCTTAGACGCCTGTTCCTTGAGCCCTCTGTAACTGAGAGGGTTGCTGATGCAGCACTAGGAGTCACCATAGGTAGCAGACCTTAGAGTTTGATTATAGGAACTTGCTGACAGCCCTACTGGTGACAGACAGATGTGCAGTTGGGGGAATGGAAACTCGAAGCACGTTCACAGTGATTCCTTGAAGAGCACTATGTAAGAGGGAATATGTCTCCTCTTGTGGGAGGACGAACACGTTAGCATTGGAACTTGGATCCCATTTGGTTTTTACCATAGGAAGGAATAGGAATATATAAATTCAGATGCCAATCGGAGCTTTATACTCCTGTTTTGTGTAACAGACATGCACTTTATGAGATAATGGTGTTTCTGCCTCACTTTTTCTTTTTCAGAGTGCTATCAAATGCAGTTTTAGGGTGACTAGTCATGAGGAGCCAAGCCTTTGTGTAGCAACAGTCTGAAACAGTAAAGCACACTAACAGCAAAGCTTACTTAGTTAAACCATTTATGAAGTTCAAATTTGGTGCTTATAATAAATATAAGGAGTTTTGAATTTTCTTTCCTTTTTCTTTTAAAGTGCCATGGGATAAAGTTCCCGCCATAACGTGCAGTAGATTGAACTGACTGCTGTCCTACTGTTTGTGTTGACACTGTATCACAAATACAGGTTTAATGTGTGTGTGTGTGGGGGGGGGTGTCAGCCAGCTGAGCAATCTAATTGGCTGAACAGCCTCTTGTGCATTATAACAGTGTTAGTTTGCTGGGCTGCCTCTCCCTAGGTGTAGGAAAGCACCCCATCCTGTTTTCTCTGCAGCACAGCTTTTGATATGTATTTAGAGGCTTTACAGCAAACTTGTCATGCTGTCATTGTATGTATAAAGGGCACATTTCAAGGTTTTTCTGCAGGTAAATAGCTATTCACCCACTTGAAAAGGCATGATGAAAATTACCCTCTCCCTTTGCAGGTAAAAGTATCCATGTTGTTTGACAGCTTTTACCCATGGCAAAAAAGGTAGGGGGAGAGTGGAGCCCAGGTGACCACAAACAGGAGTTTCACTTGGGAATGCTCACAGATGTTTTTAGCTGCGGACTTAGTCCTTGCTGAGAGGCAGATGTAACGTCTCCTGGGTAGTAGCCTCCCTGTGGCGCAGCCAGCCACTTCATCATCAAAGGAAAAAAACATGGGGCGTCTCTTTAAAAATGAGCCTGCAGTCCTGCAGGTACACTGTACCCATAGGTTTGCACACATCTCATGAAGTTTCAATATTGCCTCATATGTCTTTCCATATTCAAAAGCCACAGTTTGCAGTAGCTCTTACAAAACAGATCTGATTGCACTCTAAAATTGTGTTAAATCATATGAAATGGAGAATTTATCATAATTTGAATTTTTTTAAAGAAATACTTGGAACACACTAGTGTGGGTAGGTCTAATGCCTAATCAGGATGTAACACCACACAAGTGATGCACTTATTGTGGGTCCAAGTGCATGTTAAACTGGGAAGGGATTTTATGAGAGGGGTTAAATTAAGCCACCTTCTACAGGTGGCTGTTTAATACAGGTAACTTCATGAGTAATATGCTTTTTGCCATCTTGATCAAGATGAAATAAGATTGATAGTTTGAAGTTCAAGATTTCTTTTTCAGGGATTCAGTAAAAGAAATACACATGAAGGTTCTTATAAATTAGTTTTTTGACCTTAAGATACCTGAAGAAGGGACTATGGGGGCCACGAATACTAATCTACAATAAAATCAATACATAATTTCCTTCTATAGTCAAGCTGCAATGTATGCAAGCACTTGATAATGAGTTGTTATAGCTTTCATGGCCTCTGTGGGTTAAGAGAAACATATTGTATGTTGCTCTTCTCTCTTAGGCCCCTGGCGTTTTGAGGCAGGACAGGTGGTGCACTTCGACCCCCTTCTCTTGACTAGAAGCTTTGGACCAATTTCAGCCTCAGTAGTGCTGCTGCTGTTTAATGGAGCCACAGCAGTGAGGTAATTCTGTACCTGGGCAGCTCATCCTTGAAGAGACCATGCAGCTTATTCATTAAAGAAGGCCAACAAATATCTTTCAGTTAAACAGTTTGTAAGAAGATCAGTGCTAGTCATAATTGCATTGGTGCTTCCTTGAAAACATTTTTTTTCCCTATTAGGAGTGACGTTTTCAGTAGTAATATTAGGGATTTAAAAGAGACCTCTTATTTGGGTTTCATGGTTGTCTCAGGGCAATTGTTCATTTTAACAGCATTGGGTGCACTAGGAGAGAGCAAGGTAGAAAAACTGTTGTTAGGTTTGAAACAACAGTGGTGCTGAGAGCCAGCAGGGGCCCAAAAGCAGACAATCTTTCTGGGCCCCCTTGTTTGAACACTGGTTTTAAATGTACCAGAGTATTAAATGTCAAAACGAAGTAAATGACCATGTTAATTGTGTTAGTATGAATACCATCACAGCCATTCCAAAATGTCTGCAATGTGCTAACATTGTTCATATTAAAAGAAAAATGGCCGAGGCCAGACTAACAGGCCCTGAGATCATGCACCCCCTCAACCCCCCACTCATCAGGCCTACTATAGTAATTTATATAGTCTGTTTATGCTATGCTGCACAAGATAAATTGTGTGGTTACATGACCTTTGCCCTAAAGGACTGGTAGCGTAAGCTTAGACTCAGGCAGAGAGACAGCAATGTACAGAGGTTAGTGGATGCTGGACGTGGCACTGGAGCCCAGAGCTCCCATGCTGTCTGCACAGATAATTTCCACTGTGCTGCTCTTCCTTACAGAACTGCTCCATGCATAGTTCAACCCAGGGAGCTATTTTTAAAAAATATTGGCAGCTGAAAAATAGTTTTATCTGAAATGGTGCAGTTTCCTGGAGTTTCCCAGTCTTCTCTCAGGTACTTAATTTACATGCATTAGCTCAGGCTGCTGTGGCAGTCATGTATTTTTCAAATTCAAAAAAAGGGTCCAGAACAAGATGCTAAAAATTCACAAAACGATCTTAAAGGAAAAACAATTGAACTGCCTTTATATCTTTCAATACTGTAATGGCAGGTCTTATTTAAATGCATTTAAAATGGAGGAAGAAAACCACTATTGACTTATGGTCCTGTAACAGCATCAGTAAAGTGGTTAATGTAATAATCTTGTCATTAAAAGTAAAAAAAAAAAGCTCCATGCATTTTGAACTTAAAAAAAAAAGCTTGCTATGCTCCAGTTTTCTTGCCTCCCCTAATTCCTTCCCATATAGCCATACCTAGGTGGCCACTGAAGTTCACCAGCCCCCAGATGTACCCTTAGTGCCACTATCAGAGACCACCAGCAACTGTCCCCATCAGACTGAAGATCTAAACCAGAGGTTCCCAAACCTGTCCTGGGTCTTCCCCAGCCAGTTTGGTTTTCCGGATAGCCACGATGAATGTGCGTGAGAGAGATATGTATACAGTGGAGGCAGTGCAAGCAAATCTCTCTCATGCATATTCATTGTGGATATCCTGAGAACCCAACTGATTGGGAGGCAGGTTATGAAACCCCTGATCTAAAGCCAGATACCCTGTGATGCAATGCAGGGCACCACGATCACAGGGTTGAGTTATTTTATCTTTAATTTTAAGTGAAAGATATAGAATCCTGTTGGGCTCACTAAACTTAAAATATGGATGTAGAAACCTGGTATATTGAAGGGTTGTTGCGGGAGGGGGGGGAGTCAGGAGGACCCTGTGGGGCAGGTGTAGCGTTTGAGTTCAGTGCACAGTCTTAGCCCTTATTTGGTGATACACAAGAGTTCTTATGTTACTTACTTTCTGTACTGGCTTCAGACAGAACCTTCTCCCCAGTGAAAAGGTCAGGGCATGTGCTCTCATGTCTGCATTGTTTACTTGCCTGAGGGAACTGGCCAGTTTCTATTCAAAGCAGATTGTATGGAAGCTCCTTCACGGACACTGGACTTTGGGAGTTAGAAAATAAATTCAAGAAAAAAGAAATAGAGACAACAGTTGAAAATATGTCTGAACAAAACAGCCACTTAACTGAAAAGAAAATATGATTTGCCGCTTCCTTCTAATTCTTCTCTAAATTTGTTTTCATCCAGTGCATATAAACTATTTGGCATGCAGATGAACCTTAATATTTTTTTTTAAATAAAACTAAAATTACTTGGTTGACCCACCTTAGTGTGTGCTAGACATTCATTATGATAGTACGCATTTATAATGAGAAAGCATTAGACATCTTATTCAGTGGGATAGTACTGTGGGTCGTTCAGAATGAGAATTTTGTTTAAATGCTTCATGACATTGCTTTTTGACACACATGTTTTTAATCATTTGAAAAACTTGCAAACGTTATGCTTTCACTGAGTTTTTCCAACGTTAAATGCTGGAATTAAATAAAAAAAGAAAATCTTTTTAGCTCCTTTGTTGAATGTAGATTATAAAATTAACAATGTTTCTCAAAAATGAAAAACAAAACAATGGTGCACTTCACCTATTCCACAAAATCACAAATATAACAGTCAAAAACAAACCATTTGCTTTTTTTTCTCAAAATGTCTAAATTTGAGGTGAATTTATAAAACAAAAGTACTTAGAAAAAAAATATTTTTATGAGGTATCATGTAAATAAACTGAGGGAAGAAAACAAAGCGCATTCAGGCATTCATTAAACCTTTCAGCAACTGAATCTAATTTATAGTCATTTAGCCCACTTCAATAAAATGTATTATGACTCTGTTCCTTTATTATTAACTCCCTTCAAAATCAGCTTCTATTGAATTTGAAAAACAGGACCAAACCTATGTAATTTTCACTTCTTTGAAGAAGAGATGTATCTTTCAGCTTTCACTTACACAGAGCAATTAAGTGTCCAGTCACTTTATTATTTAAAATTTTCCACTAAAACAAAAAGTGTGGCTTGCTTATCTGAAACAAAAATGCAGCTTTCATTTGGGTGGAGCATTTAAATGGTCAATTGCTTTAGTTGCTGAGAGGTTTAATCAGTGCCTGAATGTGCATTGTCTTTTCCCTCAGCTTATTTACATGATACTTAATAAAAATATTTTTCTTAAACAAATTCTCCTCCAGATTTTTCATCAAGCATTTTGGGGACATGTTTACTAAAGTGCGGTAATGGTTACCACACGCTATATCTCGTGCTTAGCTGTTATTGTGGGCCCACGGTAAGTGTTAGCACATGCTAAAATAGCCACTGCAATAAACATTCCACGGTAATGTCATTGCGTAGGTTGGGGCAGGGATAAGGTAGGTTTGGGATGGAGAGAGGTGACAACTGCACAATGTGGTTATTGCGGGTGCCATCAACTCGCATTAATTGTGCATTGTGCAATTAGTACAGATGCACTTACCACAACCTCAAATGGGTGGCAGTAAGTGCACCTGCGGTAAGGGCGTGTACCTGCTTAGCAGAGCAGAATCCTTGCGCTAACTGCATAGGGACATACGGGAACATCCCATCAATCAGCGCAGGTCTGGGTTGCTCCTGCGCTGTTTTATTTACTACCATGCGCTGAGAGACGCTTCCTTAGCAAATTTTAGTAAACATGCCTCTTTGAAATTTTTGGATTTTTATTTTTAAAAAATGGTTATAATGTTTGCTAGAAGCTTTCTATTGTTACTGCAGAAAAGACTATAGTTATAAATGAAATGTGTATAGGCAAATAATCCACTATTTAATAATGATAGGGTTCCCAAAGAACCAAAGTGTTTGGGTTAAAGTTGTCATTGCCATCTCTAATGCCAAAAATAAGTATTGTAGGGTGCTCGGAGCCCTCGTGGACTTTATGTACATATGGACTATGTTTGTATTCATAGCTGCATATGGCAGATAACCAGCATCTGTGTGTTAACGTTTTGCAAGCAAGTATAGTGTCATAGCATGAGAGCAGCATGGATAGGGTATTGCTTGGCTGAGCTCTAACCCCGCTGAGAGAGAATGGGGGAGGGATTTCTGATTTTTTGTGTTTTTACACTTCTACGCAAGAACAGTAGATGAATGAAAAATTCTCAGTGACTCTATAACCTTGTGTAAAGAGGCTGTTTCACATCCTGTCTTTCTGCAACCTAGAATGAAAGCTGTGAACGGACATTTCCTGCAAGTTTTACATAACTGGAGAAAATATACACAAAGTTTTCTTCAATTTCCAAATTTGTTAGCTATAATGCATCAAGCGCTTTATGCCATGATTTCTGATCACTTTTTCATAGAGCTAAATGTCTAAATATCTGATGTGCATTGTTTACCTTGAAGTTAGTATTGGGAAGAAAAAATATAAACATGTTGAGAAGAAAACATTTGTATTGCTTGGTAACTATTTACTTGTACAATTGTCTTTTGGAGATTTTTTTCAATGTCATTTGTTTCTTTACCATAACTAATTTAAAAGAATGAACCAATAAATGTTGCAACAGAGGGTGGTTTTTTTAGCTGTTTTATACTTTGGTTTTGATTTTCTTTATTGATCTTACAAGCATTTTGACACACATTTGTATTTGACTGTTCCTTAGCGTCTCTCTAGTCCAGTCCCGGAACCATAGAGTTGTGAACCTCCACCAGCAGCTTTGGAGACTGAATATCTTCATCTCTTTGATCATCCAGCTATATGCAGCCCCAAGGACCGCCCACACATCAGTATCTCAGTCTCCAAGCAGCTTGGAAGTCAGGGCCCAGAACTGGGCTCCTTAGGAACAAATAAGCAGAGCTTTAGTGTTTTATTATTTTCTAGGTTTAGGTGCTGGGCTGCTGCTGTGGAGGAATTCTTTGGCTGTGTCCCTTCTGCCTTTATCTGACCTGTTTTTTTCTCTCTTTCTCTCTGTCAGTCTCCCCATAGGTCAAACAAGCAGGGGAGCTGCAAAGGACACAGGTCTCCTTTCTACCGAACCCCCTTGGTGGGTGAGGAGAAGGTTGAAGGCAATTAGCTGCAGCAATTAAATACAGCAGTAGGCTCTGAGGGTCCCCTAACTGATTTAGGGGTTCCCCGAGCTGCCCTGAGCGGTTATTAACTCTGATGTTGGCTCTGATAACTGCTACTCAGAACTTGTGACAGACACGCTGGACAGCACTCACAGAGTTTTGACCCCCCCCCCCCCTCCTCTCCTGTGTGTGGGTGAGTAGAGTTTGGGGCTTTTTATTTCTAAAGGCAGTGATAGAAGCCTTGGGGTAGCCTGGAATCAGCTCTGGGGAGTTTGTTTAGACCTTTTGGGTACTTTTTATAGTCCTTTTTTTGGCGGGATCGGGTCTGGCGGCCATCTTGGATTTTTAAAATCCTTTTTTCTTCGTGTTTTTTTTTAGGAATAGGAGCTTCGTTTTTGAATTTTTTGGTCAGATATCAGCTAATTGACCCCAACTCTATCTAATCCTGCGATTTGGAGCGTTTTTGAGCACTTTTAAAATCGCGATTTTTTTTTCTGCTCTGTTTGCTTCAGCAAGGTGTCTCTGCTTTGCTGGTAGAGGGCTGTGTGCATAGGCATGCCTCCTAGTCCTCGGTGTCTGGTTTGTGGCATTCGTAGAAGTAGTAATTTGGAAGCCAGAGTCTGTGCCACTTGTTCTGCTGTGGGGGCTGTCATGGAGGATCCTCTGGAGGGCTCCAGTGCGGATCTACCTCCTGTCTCTACAGAAGGGACATCAAGGCAGGCAGAGACGGTCCTTGATCCGGGGATTTCTGAGGTGCCAGAGCGCCTGTTGGCGGGGGGCGTCCAGGAGGGATCCCTGGGAATTCCACCCGCCTTTTTCTCTCTCATGCAGGAGGCTCTGGCTCTCTTGCAGCCAGCGGGTGGAGGTTCGGTCCCGCCCCGCCGTGGGCTGAAGCGCCCACTTTCAGTAGAGGGAGACACCGGTCCACAAAAGAAGAGCCGGCCCCCGAGTGTTGCGGATTCTGCGCCTCCTGGGGATGAGTCCCACGAGGGGCTGGGGGAGGCTCTCGGGCTAGAGTCTGCGGAAGATTTAGAAGACGGCGAGTTGTTTGACGACGAGCAGAGTAGTAGAATAGTGCGTGTATTTCGTAAAGAGGAACATCCGGCACTGATTGCCGAAACCCTCAAAGTATTGAACATACCCGTGGAAGATTCCGCTGCGGAGGACAAGTTGGAGGATCCCTTGATGCAGGCGGTGCGCACTTCCCACAGAGTCTTTCCGCTCCATAGGGTTTTTAAGGCTATGATCCAGGAGGAGTGGAACCGTCCCGAATCCGCCTTGCGCGGGGCTAGACTGTTGCCTAAGTTGTATCTTCTATCGGAGGCTGATAGCTTTTTCGTTCGCCGAAGGTGGACGCGGCAGTTTCCGCGGTTACTAAACGGACTACTATCCCGGTGGAAGGTGCTGCGGCGTTGAAGGACGCGCAGGATAGAAAGGTCGAGAGCTTGTTGAGACAGGCGTTTGATGTTTCTGCCCTGTCAATGCAGGCGGCGGTGGCCGGGGCCTGGGTGGCGCGCGGCTGTCTCCGCTGGTCTCAGCAGTTGCAGGGGCCCCAGTTGGCGGAACAGGAGGTCGTGGTGTCCAGATTGGAGTCTGGTGCCGCTTATTTGGCGGATATCCACTATGGCGTCGGTGGTAGCGGCGCGTCGTTCTCTTTGGTTACGCGATTGGGCGGCTGATGGTTCTTCTAAAGCTCGCCTTAGTAAGCTGCCGTTTAAGGGCAGGCAGTTATTTGGAGAGGACTTGGATAGGTTGGTAAAAGATCTCGGGGATTCTAAGGGGGGTCGGCTTCCGGAGGATAAGCCCAAGCAGGGGAAGCCGACCTTCACCTTCCGGGGGTCTCAGCAGTCCTTTCGGAGATTTCGTGCCTCCCGCTTTGGTCAGTCCCAGCGTTCCAGATACCCGGGGCGCGGACAGAGTTTCCGCGGATTTCGGGGGGCAGGTAGAGGTTTTGGCTCCTTCCAGACGCAGGTCCCCAAAAAGTCACAATGAAGCGAGGCCGGCTCCGGTGGCGGTGATCCCCGTAGGGGGCAGACTATGGGATTTCTACCCTGCCTGGGCCGCTATCACATCCGATCAGTGGGTGTTAGAAGTGATACGAGAGGGATATGCGCTCGAGCTGCATCGACCGGTGCTAGATTCCTTCGTTATGTCCCCGTGCAGCGCTCCCTGGAAACGGAGAGCCGTATCAGATACACTTTCCCGGCTGCTTCGGCTCCGGGCAGTCGCCCCCGTGCCGGAGGGGCAGTTAGGGTCCGGTCGATACTCCATCTACTTTGTGGTGCCGAAAAAGGAGGGCACCTTTTGACCAATCCTGGATTTAAAGAGAGTGAATCGGTGCCTCCGGGTGTCGCATTTTCGCATGGAAATGCTGCACTCGGTCATAGCGGCGGTCCGCGAGGGGGAATTCCTAACGTCCCTAGACCTTACGGAGGCCTATTTGCACGTTCCCATTCGTCGGGAACATCAAAGATTTCTGCGGTTTGCACTGCCGATGGGCCATTTTCAGTTTCAAGCCATGCCCTTCGGCCTCGCGACGGCGCCACGGGTCTTCACGAAGATCATGGTGGTGGGAGCGGCGTTCCTGCGGAAGGAGGGTGTCCTCGTGCATCCCTATCTTGACGACTGGTTGATCCGGGTGAAGTCGAGGGAGGAGAGTCTCCGAGCGACGGCGCGGGTCGTACAGATTTTGCAGTCGTTAGGCTGGGTGGTCAATCGGGCGAAGAGCAGCCTTCTTCCCTCGCAGACCTTAGAGTATTTGGGGGTGCATTTCGAGACCGGCAACGGGAAGGTTTTTCTCCCAGTGCACAGAGCGCAGGCCCTGAGACGGCTGGTGGAGCAGTTTCTAGCGAGACGGTCATCCTCGGCTTGGCAATACCTTCAGCTTCTCGGCACGATGGCGGCGACCATCAAGGTAGTTCCGTGGGCAAGGGCGCACATGCGGCCCCTGCAGCGAGCGCTGCTGCGTCGATGGTGTCATCAGTCCGACTCGCTAGCTCGTCAGTTAGTTTGCCCCTTGGGGGTTCGGCGCAGCCTTCGCTGGTGGTTGCGTCGACGCTCTCTGGCGAACGGTATGCCCTTGGAGTCTCCCGTCTGGCGTCTGCTGATGACGGATGCCAGTTTGAGCGGCTGGGGGGCTCATTGCGAGGGTCAGGTTGCTCAGGGCCAGTGGTCCTCGCGGGAGAGCCAGTGGTCCATCAACCGTCTGGAAATGAGAGCCGTGTGGTTGGCTCTGACTGCGTTTCAGCCTTGGCTGCAGGGAGCGGCGGTCAGGGTGCTGTCCGACAATGCCTCCACAGTAGCCTACATAAATCGCCAGGGAGGCACAGGCAGCGCGGCGTTGGAAGCGGAGGCGGATCTGCTTCTAGAATGGGCAGAGCGGCATCTTCAATGTCTGTCGGCCCAGCATGTCGCGGGGGTTCACAATGTGGAGGCGGACTTTCTGAGTCTTCGCAGAGTAGACACCGGAGAGTGGTCTCTACATCCCGAGGTATTTGCGTTGCTGGTCCGTCGTTGGGGTCTGCCGATAATGGACCTCATGGCGAGCTTCGAGTCCGCGCAGGTCGAACGGTTCTTCAGCAGGCGTCGGGAACGCATTTCGGAAGGCCTCTATGCATTGGCACAAAGGTGGCCAAGGTACGGGCTGCTCTATGTCTTTCCTCCGTGGGCTCTGGTGGGTCGCCTGGTGCAGCGGATCGAGCGGCATCCGGGTCCCGTGGTTCTGATTGCCCCGGACTGGCCTCGTCGGCCTTGGTATGCGGATCTGGTGCGGTTGAGTGTGGCCGATCCGTGGCTGCTTCCTCCTCGGCCGGATCTCCTTCGGCAGGGGCCGCTGCAGATGCCTCAGGTGGCTCGATTCTCGCTTACGGCATGGCTATTGAGAGGGCGCGAATGAGAGCCAAAGGTTATTCTCCGGAGGTCATTGCTACCTTGTTGCGGGCACGGTGTCGGTCCACGTTGCTAGCGTATGTCCGGGTCTGGCGTATTTTTGAGAGCTGGTGTGCGGATCGCGAATTGCGGCCTTTGCAGACCTCCGTTCCTCAGATCCTCTCCTTCTTGCAAGCAGGGGTGGACAAGGGCCTGGCGGCCAGTTCCTTGAGGGTACAACTTGCAGCTCTTGCGTGTTTTCGAGGCAAGGTTCAGGGCCAGCTATTGGGGTCCCATGCTGATGTGAAGCGCTTCTTGCGAGCGGTGTTGCTTATGCGTCCTCCGTGCAGGGCTTTAGTTCCCTCGTGGGACTTGAATTTGGTGTTGAGGTCTCTGGTGGCTTCGCCGTTTGAACCCTTGGCGCAAGCTTCATTGAAGGACTTGACGTTGAAGCCGGTGTTTCTGGTGGCAACCTCGTCAGCTCGCAGGATTTCGGAGTTACAGGCTCTTTCGTGTAGGGAACCCTATCTGTCTTTCTCGGCCGACAAGGTGGTATTGCGACCGGTTCCCGCGTTTTTGCCTAAGGTAGTTTCGGCGTTTCACATGAATCAAGTGGTGTCTCTCCCGGTGTTTGCCAAGGAACGCGGCAAGCACGCGGATAACTCCTTGCACGCGTTGAATGTCCGTCGAGCGCTTCGCCGGTATTTGCGGGAAACGGCGTCCTTCCGTAAGTCCGATCGTTTATTTGTCGCCTTTGGCGGTCCGCGCAAGGGGGAAGCGGCGTCTAAGTCTTCCATTTCCCGCTGGTTGAAAGAGGCGATTTCGTCGGCATACCTTTTACACGGCAAGATGGTTCCTGCCGGGCTTCGGACTCACTCGACTAGGGCGCAGGCGGCGTCTTGGGCAGAAGTTAGCTTGGTGCCGGCGGTGGATATTTGTTGGGCGGCGACGTGGTCGTCCTTGCACACCTTTGCTAAGCACTATCATCTGGATGTGCAGGCGGCGTCGGATGCGCGGTTTGGCTCTCGGGTGCTTCAGGCTGGACTAGCGAGGCCCTCCCGTTGAGATATACTGCTCTGTTACATCCTCTATGGTTCCGGGACTGGACTAGAGAGACGCTAAGGAAGAGTAAATTAGACTTACCTGCTAATTGTTGTTCCTTGCGGAACTCTAGTCCAGTCCCGGATCCCTCCCTGTCTCTCGGTTCTCGCTGCCAGCCAAGCAGATACAGTCATTATAGGAGTCTGCCAGGGTTTCTGTTCTCTATGCTTTCGGTCAGAGCTCCTCTGCTTGCAGCACGCCTTAGTTCCCTTTCGGGGCCAATTTGGAGGGTGAGCGGTGGCGCCTCTTGTTGCTTGTGTTTTGCGCAGGGGTCGCCACGGCTGTTCTGTTCCGCCTTCCCGTAGGCGGGAGATTGTTCATAAGAAATACAAAAAAAAAAAAAAGTAGTAGTGGGATCTTTAGGGTCAGGATCCTTTTTTCCACTGTATGGTTATATCTACTTATTTGTTGCTCTGCTTAGTATGCTTTGTCAATAGGTACTGATGTGTGGGCGGTCCTTGGGGCTGCATATAGCTGGATGATCAAAGAGATGAAGATATTCAGTCTCCAAAGCTGCTGGTGGAGGTTCACAACTCTATGGTTCCGGGACTGGACTAGAGTTCCGCAAGGAACAACAATTAGCAGGTAAGTCTAATTTACTCTTACAGAGCAACACAAACGAGGTAGCTAATCAGACCACTAGGTTGATTGGTGCACATCATCTTCTACCCCTGGGATGATTGCTTTCCTGAGGAGTAGAACACAACAGTGTGTCACTGTCCAGGAGTGGGGAAATCGGTTTCCTTTATCTTTTTTTTTAGATTTTTTTTAAAGCCCCCTAAAAGAGAGAGACAGTCAATAGAGTTTGATGCTTATGAGTAGCAATGCCATTGTTAAGCCAACTTACACTTTGTTTAATATTTAATTGGATTTCTTTCCAAGTCATACTGCTAAACCAGTCCAGACAAACGGGTTATGCACCCCTGCCAGCAGATCTTGGAGACAGAGAATTCCACCAGAGCTCTGATAGGGTGGAGGCTGGTGATATACAGCTACCCCTAGGGGTCTCTGTCAGTATTTCTCTGTCTCCAGCAGATCTGGATGCTTTTTTGTTTGCTCCTTCAAAATTCCTCATCTACTTTAGATTCTTGGGATTCCCTTGATTTCTTCTGTTCCCTGTCATTGCCAGGTTAATTCTTTGGGCACCAGGGTTTGATTTTCCAGCTGATCCCCTGTCACAGTGGAGATCGCTGATGAGAAGGCTCCCCAGCGCTAGTCATGAGGGCTAGTTCGCTGGATGACAACCCTCCTAAAATCTAGTCCCTGGGGCTGATTTAAGTAGAGAGGCAGCTGACTGTGGTCTGAGCAGCGGTTTTGGCTTCCCTGCACCATCGGCATTGTAAGTACAGCACCTGTCTCTCTCCCCTCGGTGCCTGCAGCTCCGTGGCAGCTCGTTTTCGTTTTTGGCGAATTTCGGGGTTTTCCTTATGTAGACAGCGTTCCCCTGCCTTCCCTCGAACTTTTCTTTGTTTTGTTGTTTTTTTCGGGGGTTTAAATTCATGTTTTTTTGCTCTATTTGCTTTGCCGGCGGCCATTTTGAATCGCTGAAAAGCTCCGGTTTTTGGCGGGAAACCAGCTTGCTCTCCTCGGCTTCTTGTTTTTATAGCAGCCTTCCTACTGCTCGTTTTTCCCAGCGATTCCTAGCTGGAGGTTGGGAGATTGGTTCCTCTCCCTGTGGATATTAAAAAAAAAAAAAATTAAAAACCAGGAGTTTTCTTCACTGTGTGTGGACTGCCTTACTGCCTTGCGCTGCAGGGCAGAGTTTATTTGTCATTATGCCTTCTTCAGGACAACGATGCCTGGGGTGTCAGAAGAAGCACAGGGACCTCCAGAATCGCCTGTGCACTGCTTGCTTGGCCCACCCGGGCGAGTCTTCAGCTGCTGTTTTGCCTGCAGACCCTTCAACCTTTGCTCTGCCTGTTGTGGATGGTCAGCCGCCTCCACTGCTGCCTGTGGAGCCACGGGATGCCTCTCCCGCAGCTTCTCAGGTTCCAGGGCTATCCACGCCGGCGGGACTGCCTTCTGAGGAACATCTCCTATCACTTTTTCACCAGGCGTGGTCTCTATGGAGAGCGGAGTCTGCGGTGACAGGAGCGGAGTCTGCGGCGACAGGGGCGCAGCAGCTGCCAGTAGCTCCGGGGAGCCTCTCTGTGCCTTCTGCAGGCAAGCAGAAACAGCCTGCTACAGGTCATAAGAGATCCCGCTCTCTCAGGGCGTCTCAGTTTATTCCTGAAGAGGTTTTCAGTTGCCCTGATAAGTCATCGGGAGAGGACTCTGCGGCTTCCTCGGATCGGGAGGATGGCGAATATTCTCCTTCAGATTCGTCCTTACCTGCCCAGGACGACTTCCAAGACATTCGGCTTTTCCGGAAGGAAGAGTTATCCGCCCTGATTGCCCAGGTGTCGGAAGCGCTACGCCTTACGAATTTGGGGGAGCCGCAGACGACTCCGGGTCAGTCCCAGGCAGATCCGATTTTGCAGGGCATTCGAAAGCCCTCCAAGGCCTTCCCCTTTCCACCGGAGTTGCAGCAAATGGTTTCCAGGGAGTGGGATTCTCCAGATGTGCTGCTGCGTAACTCTCGTCGCCTCAATCAGCTTTATGTCTGGTCTCCGGAAGCTCTAGAGCAGTGGCTGGTATACCCTAAGGTGGATGCCTTAGTCACTGGAGTAACGAAACACACCACCATCCCGGTGGAGGGCGGAGCGGCGCTTAAGGATCCGCAGGACCGTAAGGTGGAAAATCTTCTCAGGACTGCCTTTGCTTCGTCGTCCCTAGCTCTCCAGGCGTCAGTATGCGGGGGCTTGACGGCGCGGGCGTTGCTCCGCTGGCTTCAACGGTTGCCGGATGATCCGTCCCACACCCGCCTCGAGTCGGCTACAGCCTTTATCGCAGATTCCTTCTATGACTTACTGCGCCTTTCGGCTCGCTCGCTTGCTGCCGTCACGGTGGCTAGGCATTGGCTGTGGCTCTGCCAATGGGCAGCGGATGTTGTATCCAAGGCCCGGCTTTCCAAGTTGCCCTTTAAAGGTCGACTTCTCTTCGGCGATGAGCTCGATAAGCTGGTGAAGGACCTGGGTGAAGTTAAGCCTCAATGCTTGCCGGAGGATAGGCCTAAGGCGTCTTCTCGCCGTTCGTCACGGGCACAGAATTTTCGGCGCTATTCCCGGTCTCGAGACTCCCGAAAGTTTCACTCCTTTAAATCCTCCCAGGGGGTGACTCCAGCCAATCGCTATGGAGCGCGGTCACAGTCCTTTCGAGGGGCCCGTAAGGGCGCTGAGCCTTCCTCCTCCACAGGGAAGTTCTCCACAGCCGGGCGGTCCTCCCGCTGATGGGGCGGGAAGCCCGCTCGGGACATTGCCGCCAATCGGGGGTCGGTTGGCAATGTTTTCGCAAGAGTTGGGCACGCATCACCACTGATCGTTGGGTGCTCGACAGCATTTCTCAGGGTTATTCGCTCAAGTGCGCTCGAGACATCCCAGAGGCCTTCGTCGTCTCTCCAGCAGCCTCCCCCGAGAAACGACGAATCGTTCAAGTGACCCTTCGTCACCTTAAATGCCATTTGCCCCGTTCCTCCTTGCGAAAGAGGTCGGTGTCGCTACTCCATCTATTTCATGGTGCCCAAGAAAGATGGTTCATTTCGGCCTATCCTGGATCTCAAGGGCGTGAATTGCGATCTTCGCGTTCCTCATTTTCGCATGGAGACCCTTCGCACCGTGATTCAAGCCGTGCACAAGGGCGAGTTCCTTGCATCTCTCAATTTAGCGGAGGCCTATTTTCATATCCCGATCTGGGTCGAACATCAGCGCTATCTCCGGTTCTCGGTGCTGGGGCAGCATTTTCAGTTTCGCGCAATGCCCTTCGGATTGGTGACAGCTCCTCGGACTTTCTCAAAGATCATGATCGTCGTGGCGGCGGCCTTGCGCAAGCAGGGCATTTGGGTTCATCCCTACCTCGACGACTGGCTTATCTGGGCCGACTCCCGGTCAGAAGCTCGCGAGACCATCGCTCGGGTGGTCCTCTTCTTAAAGCAGCTCATTTGGGTGATCAATCGCGCCAAAAGCTGTCTCCGGCCGGCTCAGGTTCTGGACTTCCTCGGTGCTCGGTTCGACACTCGTCAGGGACGGGTCTTTCTAACGCAGGAACGGGTTCAGAAGATCTCTCTTCAGCTTCACCGCTTCATGGATCAAGCGGCGCCTCGGACGTGGGACTGCCTTCAACTCTTAGGGTCCATGGCAGCGACGATAGATCTCGTCCCGTGGGCCAGAGCACACATGCGCAGCTTGCAGGCGGCGCTTCTTTCTCATTGGTCGCCGGTGTCTGAGGATTATCAGGTCCGGTTACCTCTGCCTTCGCAGGTGCGCTGCGACCTTCTCTGGTGGCTTCAAGCACGCAATCTTCTTCGAGGGGTGTCTCCGCACTGGCTCCTGATCACGACGGATGCCAGCCTCTCCGGTTGGGGAGCACATTGCAGCATGACTTCAGCGCAGGGTGTTTGGTCGCCTCGCGAAGCCCGTTGGTCCATCAATCGTCTCGAGACGCGCGCGGTGCGCTTGGCTCTGCTTCAGTTTCAGCCTCTTCTGCAGTGACGTGCAGTTCGGGTTTTGTCCAACAACGCCACAACGGTGGCTTACCTCAATCGCCAGGGCGGCACGAAGTGTCCGGGTGTATCGCAGGAACTGCGCTTGCTCCTTGCGTGGGCGGAGAAGCATCTTCTGGCTATCTCGGCGCAGCACATCGCAGGCGTGGACAATGTGAAGGCCAATTTTCTCAGCCGACACTCTCTGGATCCCGGGGAGTGGTCGCTGCAGCCGGAAGCGTTTCGTTCCATTGTTCAACTATGGGGATTGCCGGCGATGGATCTCATGGCCACGGCGCAGAATACCAAGGCGCTATGGTATTTCAGCCGTTGGAGGGAAGAGGGAGCGTGCGGCATAGATGCTCTCTCTCAGCCGTGGCCGACCCACCTTCTTCTCTATGTCTTTCCACCGTGGTCCATGATCGGCAAGGTTCTCCAGAGGATCAGGGAACATCGCGGTCCGGTGATCTTGGTGGCTCCCGATTGGCCTCGCCGACCGTGGTATGCGGATCTAATCCGGTTGTCTCGAGCGTCGCCGCTCCATCTCGGGGCCTTTCCCGGTCTCCTGACCCAGGGACCGGTGGAAATGGAAGACCCGGCTCCATACTCGCTTACGGCTTGGCTATTGAACGCCGCAGGTTAGGGCGCAAGGGCTATTCGCCGAGGGTGGTCGCTACCCTACTCAAAGCGCGGCGGTCGTCCACGTCCATGGCCTACGCCAGGGTTTGGCGATGTTTTCACAGTTGGTGTTCCCGGCATAACCTATCTCCCTGCCATGCCGGTATCCCGGACATCCTGGCTTTTTTCCAGGCCGGGGTGGATAAGGGCTTGGCGCTCGGTTCCTTGCGGGTACAGGTCGCCGCTTTGTCTTGCTTTCGGGGTCTCATAGCGGGGCGATCAATCGCTTCGCATGCGGACGTGTCTCGCTTCCTCCGCGGAGTTAAGTCCTTACGACCTCCGCTACGTCTGCCGGTGCCGTGGGATCTTGCTCTCGTGCTTCGTGCCCTCGTTGCTCCTCCCTTTGAGCCCCTGAGGACCTGTTCGCTCAAAGATTTGACTCTAAAGACTGTCTTCTTAGTGGCTATTACGTCAGCGCGACGTATTTCCGAGCTACAAGCTCTCTCCTGTCGAGATCCCTATCTCTCCTTTTCGGCGGAGGGCGTTTCTCTTCGGACTGTCCCTTCTTTTTTGCCAAAGGTGCTGACGCCGTTCCATGTTAACCAGCCTCTTTTCCTACCAGCCTTTACCAGGGCTCAGTGTGATGGTAGTCGGTCTCCGTTGCGGGCGGTAGACCTTAAGAGAGTGCTCACCCGGTACCTGAAAGTCACAAACTCGTTTCGTACGTCTGATCATCTTTTTGTCCTGTTTGCGGGTCCTCGTCGGGGCTCCGCGGCCTCCAAATCTACCATTTCTAGATGGCTCAGATTGGCCATTGAGGCAGCTTATATTCTTCGGGGGAAACTGGTTCCAGCGGGACTCCGTGCTCACTCTACACGGGCGCAAGCGGCTTCGTGGGCCGAGCGGTCTCAAGTAGCCCCTCTGGATATTTGTCGGGCAGCGACTTGGTCTTCGCTGTCCACTTTTGTACGTCACTATAGGTTGGACGTTCAGGCTCGTCGGGATGGCTGCTTTGGAGCTGCAGTACTGTCGGCGGCCTTGACCCCCCCCCCTTGAGAGCAGGTAGCTTGGGTATTGCCCGTTTGTCTGGACTGGTCTAGCAGTATGACTTGGAAGGTGAAATTTCACTTACCGTTAATTTCCTTTCCTGGAATACTGCTAGACCAGTCCAGGACCCGCCCTGCTGTCTGTTGCAATGCTGCTGGCGCTGTGCAGCCGCCGACCGCTGTTCTTCCTTTTCAGTATGCCTCGCCATGGGCGATCCATGAGTGCGTTGGTGCATGCTAGCTTCAGTTATGGGGAGTTCTTCGGCTCCCTTGTATATAGTTCATTGGGACCCTCTGGGGTACGGTTCAGTTTAAGTTGCCATAGCTTTTATACGTTACTGGCAGAGACCCCTAGGGGTAGCTGTATATCACCAGCCTCCACCCTATCAGAACTCTGGTGGAATTCTCTGTCTCCAAGATCTGCTGGCAGGGGTGCATAACCCGTTTGTCTGGACTGGTCTAGCAGTATTACAGGAAAGGAAATTAACGGTAAGTGAAATTTCACCTTCTTGCCTAATACTCCAGACACTGTAAGTAAATTATAGTCTTTAAAATATCATAAAAGCATAACACAATTAAATCAATTAATCAGAACAAAACAATGACATCATGAAACACACAGACAAAATACACAAAAACACAAGTCCAGACATGTGACATAACAGGATAATCCTTTACAACAGTTTGTTATCACGTGTTTCACATACACTTTATTATTTTGTGACAAATTATTTTTTTCTAGGGGAAGTGAAAAATGTTAATGCATCACAGAACTCCATAGCAGCCTGTTCTGATCACTGATTTAACAAATCACCATCACCATTGCCATTTATTTATTTAAAGTCTTTTCTATACTGCTTTTAATGGTGTCAAAACGGTTTACAATAAGCTTAGTTTTATGAACTTACAGCAAACGTTAAGGCAGATAGAAACAAATTCAACTTTATTAACTTATAATAAACTTCTGGTGAACATAACTTGAACAGAAGTGAGTGTCATGATTTTGTTTACAGTTTAACCAGCTTCGTTTATTTGGTTTATGGGTTGAGGGGGAACTCATGAACAATGGTTAAGGTATATTGTGGTTAATACTTGACTGGCTTGTGGTTATTGAGTATCTTAGGGATGCTGTGAAGAGGGTGGGTGGGGAGTATGAGAACATGTCTAGGGATGCTGTGTTGCTAACCTTGGTGAGTGAGAGGTGGTCATAAAGTTACTACTACTACTTAAAAGTTACTGCTACTACTTATTTGTATGGTGCTACAAGGTGTATGCAGCACTTTACATATAGATGTTAGAGACAATCTCCAGGAACAAGCAGGAATGCCATCTTCACATATGGGTGAATGTCACCGACATCCAATAGGAAAGCTTTTGGGAGCAGTCCACTGCGCCTCTGCCTGTCCACCCTTCCAACTCCTCTCCTCAGTTCTTTATTTTCTGTGAAGCCATCAGATCACTCAATTCCTGTCACCACTGAAAAACATATAATTCTCCTCAACATTTGTGCTTCTGCCTTCCCGTTGATGCCACTATGTTTGTTTATTGATTCTTGATATACCGCCCTTTATAACATCAGGGCGGTTTACAATCAAAATAAAATCCAGAGTAAGGCTCAGGGCCAGAAAAAAGGAAAAGGAACTACAAAATTTGTGACAGAAAAGAGAGGTCAAGCAAGCATTCAGACGGGACACAGAGGAGAGATCAACAAACTATATAACCAGGTCATGGGGTTGAGTCTGGGAGACTGTGAGCAGTAGTGAAAAGGTGTGTTTTAAGTAAAGACTTAAATCTTGAATAATTCTGCTCTAGTCTGAGGGGAATGGGCAGGGAGTTCCAGACGGCGGGATCAAGAAAAAGAAAGCTGAATGACGGGTGGATTGTAGATGTGCATGTGACGGAGGAGGAAGATGGAGATGATTTATGTGAACTGAACGAAGGCTGTGTGTTGGGACATGAAAGTGAAGATGTTTGGCTAAGTACTGTGGAGTGTGGGTGTTAACAACCTGATGTATCAGTATGAGAATCTTGTAACGGATACGGAAATCAATGGGAAGTCAGTGAAGACGTATTAGTAGAGGGGTGACATGATCTCTGCGAGAAGAGTGAGTTAAAATCCTGGCTGCAGTATTCTGTATAAGCTGAAGACGGTGAAGCTGAGTGTGGGTGATATCTGCAAGAACAGAATTAGAAAAATCAAGGTGGGACATAACTATGGACACTACCGGTCCCATTTCATCAACTCAATACCCACTCACCCTAAACAAATTTAATATAACGTTGTTATTTACCTCGTAATGTCTAAATGTTACCCCTATGATAAATGTAACCCTCCGATTGTACTGTATAGATGTTGTTAAGTACCCCTATGTTAAACGTAACCTTCCAATTGTGATGTGACCACTTTGTTTGTAGGATAAGGTGGTATACAAATCTGTATAAATAAATAAATTTCTATTTTTATTTTATTTTTTATTTTTCATAGTGGTTTTTACTGCCAATTTAGGCCTACAATGCCTTTATTTCGCACAGAGGTTCACCAGTAAGGCATGGATAAACCACATAGTGGGTTTAAAAAATGTATAGAAACATAGAAAAATGATAACAGAAAAAGACCACATGGTCTATCTAGTCTGTCCTTCCAAAGAAACAACTACAACAGTCCCCTTTTTTCCTTTAGAGATCCTCTGTGTTCGTCCCATGCTTTTTTGAATTCAGATACTGTCCTCATCTCTACCGCCTCCTCTGGGAGACTATTCCATGGATCCACCACTCTTTCCATAAAGAAATAGTTCCGCATATCACTCCTGAATCTATCCCCTTTCACCCTTATCCCATGTCCCCTCGTAGCAGTACTTGCTTTCAATCGAAAGAGGTTCGATTTATGCCACAGAGGTATTTAAATGTCTCAATGATATCTCCTCTGTCCCGCCTTTCTTCTAATGTGTACATACTAAGATCCTTAAGTCTGTCCACATATGCTTTATAATGAAGACCACTAACCATTTTAGTAGCCAGCCTCTGTACTGACTCCATCCTGTTTATATCCTTTTGAAGGTGCGGTCTCCAGAATTGCACACAATACTCCAAAAGAGGCTGCACCAAAGACTTATACAGAGGCACTATCACCTCCTTTTTTCTGCTAGCCATTCCTCTCCGTAAGCACCCAAGCATCCTTCCAGCTTTTGCTGTCGCCTTTTCTACCTGTTTAGCCACTTTAAGGTCTTCAGACACAACCACGCCTAGGTCCCGTTCTTCTTTAGTGGACAAAAGTACTTCACCCCCTATTGCTGCAGCCCAAATGCATGACCTTACATTTTTTAGCATTAAATCCCAGCTGCCAAATTCTAGACCATTCTTCAAGCTTAGCTAGATCCCTCCTCATGTTATCTACACCTTCCTGGGTGTTTATTGCATATTTTGGTATCATCTGCAAAGAGGCAAACCTTACCTGACAGCCCTTCTGCTATAAAATTGATTTTTTTTTTAAATAGTGACTCTTGGTGACCCAGCTGCCTCTGGGTTTTCATGGTATTGCATTGCCTGAAGTAGATTGCCAGGCCCTTTTTTTTGTCCATGGCCATGGAGGGTGTGGGACTTGAACCCTTAATCCTCTGGGTATTATGCAGTTGCTCTAACCACTAGGCTACTAGTATAAAGTGCTTGGCCACAATTTCTATCACAGACACACATGAATGGTGTCTAAAGTGTTTGGGTCCTGAGCACCAACCCACAATCTGCTCCCTCTGTAAACAAATGACAAACGGGCCTGCAAAACAGTCAGGCAATATGGAACTTTGCCTCGGACTCTATTTCCATGTTATCGAAGGCCTCCACTTCCTCGTGTGCATCACAGGTATCCCTGAAGTCCAAATCATCGATATTGGCATTGAAATTAAATACCGATAATATAGGAAAGTCCCATAAGCATTGAGACTCCCCACGGGGCACCTCAGATGCTGACCAGCCAGCCAAACAGCCCCAGCAGGAGGATACTTCCTCCAAAGCGCAGGGGTGGGGCTCCAGGACTCTCTCGAGGCATCGACCTCCAGAGAGGTGCCATGCTCAGGGATGGTGGCCCAAAGTCCTGTTGCTGCATCTACAGTTTCCTTAGATCAGCGCATGCTGACTATTGAAAGAAGTCTGGCAGCACTTCTGGCAGCCTTGATACTGTCAGCCTCCAGTAGAGGGTAGCGGAGGACAAAGACCACGGCCAAACACAAGAAGAATTTTAAAAAAAACTTTATTGCAGACCCAACTTTACAATTTTCGGACCTAGGCCTTCTTCAGGGGTCTAAGGACGAACACATGGATACAAAATTAAAATATGTATAAATGTATTAAAAAACACACAAAAATAATACATTACCAAAGGGAACAAAAACGTCTAAGAGGTGGACCAAACCACTCTTCCCAATCTATAGTAAATAAATAAACAAATAACATATACATATCTGGTAAATGCATAAAAGGATAAAAAAACATATATATAAGAAAATGTGACTAAACGTGATTTAATAAAAATGAAAACAAAAATGCAATTTATAAAACCTTATTATAAAACCATAACTAATAACATCTATAAAAACAAAGAAACATATAGAAATAAAAAATCATGTACATGACATGAAATTTGGCTATAAATACAGCTATCCTATAATATACCAACTAAGGACATTAAAAAAAACAAAAAATTGATACAAAGAATTGTCGAACCCATATATTTATATAGAAAATTCCAAAAAAGGAACTGTATTAAAAACATAATTAAAATTTAGGCAATTTGCGGACGACTTCCTTCTACTGTCAGCCTCCAGCCAAATACATAACCACCAGTACAGTTACCAGAATCAATGCCAGCGGAGCCCTCAGCATTAACATCGATACCTTCTCTGGCACCAATTTGATGCAGGTGTCGCTCAGCAGCCTCAAGCTGACAAACCGCTGGATACTGACATATCAGAGTACCAATATCGACATCGAACCACATCCAAGGACTGTCGATAATTCAACGTCCTCCCGAATTTGGACTCCGCCTCATCTGAATCTGAGCAAGAATCACTCAATTCCCAGGACCTTCCCAATATCCCATCAGATCCATCACCACCTCATGAGCAGCACCTGTCCCTCTCCAGAGGACATGTCCTTCCGAACTTCATCCGGGATATGGTAGCGGGTCCTTTCATCACTGTGACATCTGAGAAGGAATCTAGGGCAGAAGAATTGGAAATTCTCCAATATTCTCTGACACCCAAAGAAGCAACTACCCTGCTAGTGCATTACATTCTTCAAGATCTGATGCTCTGTACGTGGGAGGCCCCACACACAGTATCACCAACCAGTAAAAGGCTCGATACAGTGTATCAAGTACCGGAATTTCCAGATTTCCAGAAGCCTCAACTCCCACATTCAGTAGTAGTCGAATTGGCGATGCACTGAATAAAGAGTTCCTAAAGCCACTCTTCAGTTTCACTGGGTCGAGAGTCAAGAATACTCGATGCTTTTGCAAGATGCTGCTTCCAGGCATGTATGTTAGTATCCTGGATTAACTCCTACTATATACTCTATATGGGCATGTTCCTCAAAGACGTCAACAGGGATCTGGTTGCTTTTACTCCTTTAATTCCCGATGCCAAGCAAAATGCTTATCAGGCACTCATCCAAAACTGCCAAAATACATTCAAATTTCTCACAAGAGCATCTTTTGATGCCTTTGAATTGACCAGTAGGGCATCCTCTGTCTGTAGTGGAGCTCGCCAGGTGGCTTGGCTACAGGCCTCAGACCTAGAATAATGGATACAGGATAAATTAGCCAACATTCCCTGTATAGGGGAGAATCTATTTAGAAAGAGCTGGAGAGAAAAAGCAGGAGAGATTGAGACACATAATCTCACCCTGAAATATGTCTCCAGAACAACTTCTGATCCCTCCAAGAGGAAGTCATTTCCCAAAAAGCCTTTCTACCCCAAGTAGTACTACTATCCTTCTTATACACCTTCTACTCCCTACCATCCTTACAAGCCTCAACAAAGGCAACAGTCTCCTCGCCAACAGAAGAAGCCTAAGGCCGCAAAGCCTCAGCCTGTGCCTGGCTTTTGACTCTTTCATGCAGAGCATTGCCAATCTGCCTCTGATGGAACCCCAGCCCACCCATATAGCAGACAGACTTTGCCATTTTGCCCACAGGTGTCACCTCATCACAACAGAACAATGGACACTACAAATTGTCCAAAGGGGGTACAAACTTCACTTGCAAACCTTATCCTCCCCCCACCAGATTCAAAGAGGAATACCATCCTCAACCACTCCAAAGTGCTCTACTAAGCACAGAGGCGACCACCTTGTTAGCACAGGGTGCCATAGAAAGAGTTCCTACTTCAGAAGAGCGAATGGGCTTTTACTCCCCTTACTTTCTCATTCCAAGGAAACGGGGATTCAGACCCATTTTAGATCTCAGGGACCTAAACAAATTCATGGTCTGAAAGTTCATAGGAGCACTTCTAGACACCATACAGGCCAAGGCCTTCCTTCCTCAGGATACATTGTTCCCACCTCATCGAGCTAGCAAGAGGCATGCAACAACAATCCCAAGTAACAGCTCGAGAAATGCTATGCCTCTTGGGTCACATGGCCTCCACCATCCATGTCGTTCTCTATGCTCGCTTGCACATGGGTCCAGCACAATGGGCACTCTGTGGATGCAGGCAGCAGGCCATCTCAGAGACAAGATCTTCATTACCCCTCACTTGATGAACTCACTGCAGTGGTGGCGTCTCCCTCAAAACCTGCTCATCAGTTCACTTTTTCGAATGTTTTCACCTCAATAAATACTGACAACAGATGCATCCAAGCTAGGTTGGGGTGCCCATTTGAACAACCTGACCACTTAAAGGCTGTTGACACCACAGGAATCTACTCAGCAGGTCAATCTCATATTGCTATGAGCTCTCACCAATGCACTGCAGGTTTTTCAACACCACCTTGCCGGCCAATCTGTCCTGGTCAAAACGGACAGCCAGGTTGCAGTGTTCTATTTGAACATGCAGGGGGGAACAAGATCACATCCCCTCTGTGATGAGGCGACTTGTCTCTGGACATTGGCCTTTTCATACCACATCCATCTCAGAGCGGTATATCGCCCAGGCAAGTTCAATGTGCTTGTAGACAAGCTAAGCCATATCCTCCATCTACACGAATGGATGCTGTATTGGGAAGTGGCTGCCCAGATCTTCCAGACATGGGGAACCCCACTCATGGATCTCTTTGCCACTCCGCAGAACATGCATCTTCCAGTCTTCTGTTCCAGAACCCCGTCAATACACTGACAGGCCCCAGATGCCTTCCTTCTCCATGGGGAGCAAGGATTACGCTACGCATTCCCACCTATACCTTTGATACCCAAAACACTTTTCAAGCTCCAGCAGGCCAACAAGGGCTCAGTGATACTCGTAGCCCCTTTTTGGCCTCGCCAACCATGGTTTCCTCTGCTTCTATGTCTCACACAGGCTCAACCATTCAACCTGGGAGGTGTACCCGACCTCCTCTCACAGGACAACAGGACACTGCTCCATCCCAATCCACACTCCCTACGCCTAACTGCTTGGCTCCTGAAAGGGTAGTACTCGCTGATCTTGACCTTCCAGAGGAGGTCAAGGATATCCTCCTTGCTTCCCGCAGATTCAAC
This sequence comes from Ichthyophis bannanicus, assembly GCA_033557465.1. Taxonomy (NCBI): domain Eukaryota; kingdom Metazoa; phylum Chordata; class Amphibia; order Gymnophiona; family Ichthyophiidae; genus Ichthyophis; species Ichthyophis bannanicus. Next base: position 672,920,818 of record CM066032.1, on the reverse strand, counting down.
TAGGCGCTCTTATGCTTTCAAATGGCGATGGTTTGCATCCTGGTGCTCCACAAAACACATCAATCATTTTGTTTGCCCAGTGGAGCCACTGCTTCAGTATCTCCTCCATTTATCCCTCTCAGAATTAAAAACTAACTCTGTCAGAGTGCATCTTAGTGTCATAATGGCATCTCACAAGACTCTGGATGGGTAATTATTTTTTTACACCCTTTATGACACGCTTCATGTGAGGTCTTCTGCTCTCAAAACCCCCTATTAAGCTGCTCCCGGTGGCCTGAGATCTCAATGTGGTTTTGGCTCAACTTCTCAAGCCACCCTTCAAGCCTTTAGCCACCACTTCACTAAAGTTCCTCTCTTGGAAAGTCATCTTCCTCATTGCTCTTTCTTTGGCTCTCCAAATCAGTGAGCTGCAAACCCTTGTAGAGGATTCTCCCTATGCTTGTTTCCACCATGACAAGGTAGTTCTCCATACGCATGCACATTTCCTTACAAAGGTGGTTTCTCCATTTCATCTGAACCAGTCTGTTATCCTGCCGATTTTCTTCCCCAGACCACACATGTCTCAGGCAGAAGCAGCACTGCACACTGGATTGCAAGCAAGCGCTGGCTTATTATTTGAACAGAACCAAAGATTATAGGAGGTCTTCTCAACTGTTCATTTCCTTTGTCTCCCAATGATCAAACACCCCCTATCCACATGGATAGCAGACTGCATCTCTTTGCCTATGCTCAAGCAGGACTCTTCTGCTTCACCATCTTTGTGGGGGGAGGGGGCACGGGGGGAATGATTCTGTGAGCTCCAGGCCTACAGCAGTGCCTCCACATGCTACCTTTATCTGTTGCACTTAGGAAGGACAAGGCTAGAGCAGAGAGACTAAAGGAAACATTTACTAAAGCTTAATGCATGCTAATACCTGTTAGCATGTACTGTCTGCCACTGTGCCCACAGGAATATAACAGCCATGGTGGAAGATAATGCATGCTAACATCATTGCAAATGCAATGTGTGCCTTCGAGTCAGTCCTGACTCCTGGCAACCTAGAAGCTCCTGGGTTTTTCTTGGCAGTGTCACCGGAAGTAGATTGCCAGGCCTTTCTTCCGAGGCAGTGGAGGGTTAAGTGACTTGCCCAAGGCCACAAGGAGTGCTTAGCATTTATGTTTAAATATATTTATTAACAATCCAAAGTAGCACCAGGACAGGGCAGAAGGCATAGAGTATTATCAATACACATCCACAAAACAACAACCAACATGAGCACAGTCTATGCCAGAATCAAAGAAGTACAGAGGCAAAATATAGTATACAGAACGGCAGTGCCCATCCACCTGCCGAGTGCTTAGCATTTAATAAATGTTAGTAAAAGGAGCCCTAAATAAATTCTCTGCTTCAGCCTTTACTAAGGAAGATGTAAGGGAACTACCTCTTCCAGAAACTTATTGGTAATCATTTGGAGAAACATGAATTTCAGTGAACCTGGAAGATATAAGGCAGCAAATCGACAAAGCAAAGAATAGTAAATCATTTGGACCAGATGGCATATATCCAATAGGACTGAAAGAGCTCCAAAAATGAAATTGCAGACCTATTATTAGTAATTTGTAACTATCAATAAATCAACTTTGGTACCTACAGTTTGGAGGATGACTGACATAATGCTAATTTTTAAAAAGGGTTCCAGAGGTGATGCAGGAAATTGCAAACCAGTGAGCCTGACATTAGTGTAAAGCGGTTACTCACCTGTAGCAGGTGTTCTCCAGGGACATCAGGAATCAGTCCTCACATACGGGTGACGTTGGCACTGACGGAGCCCGAGCAGAGCATTTCCCCAGTTTTCAAAGAAAGCCTTTGGGAATGCCACCAACATGCATGGTCCCCTTCCCGCCCAAGGGTGTCATCTTACTCAGTCAGGTACCATAGCTAGAGCCCTTCCAAGAAGATGGCAAAAATGAAGAGCCACTCCAAGGGGAGGAGGGAGGGTTGTGAGGACTGATTCCTGCTGTCCCTGGAGAACACCTGTTACAGGTGAGTGACTACACTTTCTCCAGGAACAAGCAGGAAGTCAGTCCTCACATATGGGACTTCCCAGCTACAAGCTACTGAGGACCAATAGGAAAAGAAAAAATACTACTGCGGAGCCGTAAGCGGTAGCCAGTGAATCTAAAGGCAGCCCGAGGACCCCGAGTCCATGGATGGCCATGCTTCCAGTAACCGGAACAAGAAGGGTCGGAGGGCAGGAGTTGCTTAAACCCCAAACAAATTACGGAGTACGGCCTGGTCGAAGACGCTGTCCTGATGGGACTCCCTCTCCAGGCAGTAGTGCACTGCGAAGGTGTGAGCAGAGGACCAGGTGGCGGCCTGGCAGATGTCCGCCAGCAGAACCGAGCACAGGTTAGCGACCTACGTTGCCATTGCTTAGACATTGTGCGCTGTGACTCGGCTGTCCAGTAGAAGCCCAGCCTGAGCATGGGCAAAAGTGATACAGTCTGCCACCCAGATGGACAGGGTTCACTTGGTGACTGCCAGCCCTAGGCAACTGGGGTCATAGGAGATGAAGGACTGCCTGGATCTGCGGTGGTCCCAGGTTCGCTGCAGGTAGAAAGAAAGGACCCTTTTACAGTCCAGCATATGGAGAATTGTCGATACCCAGTCAGCGTAGGGCTTCGGGAAGAAGGTGAGCAGCACTATCTCCTGGTTGAGATGGAAGTCTAAGACGACTTTTGGGAGGAACTTGAGGTGAGTATGCAGAACCACCCTGTTCCCATAAAACCTCGTGTACAGTAACTCGGCCATCAGAGCCTGGAGCTTGCTGACTCTCCGGGCGGAGGTGAGGGCCACCAGGAAGGCCACCTTCCATGACAGGTGCCACAGTGAGAAGGTAGCCATGGGCTCAAAAGGTGGCCTGGTCAGTTGTGTGAGGACCACATTGATGTCCCATTCCACCAGGGGATAGCAGGTGAGGGCTTGGAGAGAAACAGGCCCTACATGAAGCGGGAGACGAGCAGTTGCCCCGAGAGAGTTTTACCCTCAATGGGATGATGGTTTGCTGAGATGGCACTCAGGTGAACCCTAACCAAGTTAGACTTCAGTTCAGCCTGTGACAGGTGGAGTAGATACTGCAGGATCAAGCGGGTAGGGCAGGAAAATGGGTTTGCTCGGAACTCCGAGCACCACACCGAGAACCAGCACCACTTGAAGGCGTACGCTTGCCTGGTCAAGTCCTTTCATGAAGCCAAAAGAATGTCTCCATAGGGGAGATGTAGGGATGCTAGGGTGACCCGTTCAGCTGCCAGGCTGTGAGGGATGGAGACCTCACATTGGGTGAAGGAGCAGACCCCTTTCTGTATCAGCAGCCCTGGCGAGTTCCTGAGAGGAACCAGGGGCTCCATCGAGAGACTGAGTAGCAGAAGGAACCACAGTTGCCGGGGCCATGAGGCTCACCGAGGCCCTGTCCCACTGGATCTTGAGGAGGGTCTGAGCTATGAGTGGCGTGGGAGGGCAGGCATACAGCAGGCCAGTTGCCCACAAAAGGAGGAAGGCGTCGGGAGTCACTCTGCCCGGGTGCGGGAGGGGACCGCAGAACTGGGGGAGTTGTGTGTTCTCAGAGCTGGCAAAGAGGTCCAGGTCTGGAGTCCCCCAATGCTGGAAGAGCTGCTGCACTGTCCGGGGATTCAGGTGCCACTCATGCTGCTGGACAAGTCTGTTTAGTCGGTCCGCAAAAGTGTTGTCCTGGTCTGGGAGATAGGTGGCTTGGAGGGTCATGCCCTGGCTCACTGCAAAGGAGGAGCACAGGGCCATCACCTCCAGATTGACGCTGTAAGAGCCTTTGCCCCACTATTTGTTCACGTAGAACATCATGACCTAGTTGTCCATCTAGACAAGCACTGTTCAGTGCTGCAGGAGATGCCTGAAATCCCTGAGCGCAAGGATGATGGCTCGGAGCTCCAGCAGATTGATCTGCTGCTGGTTCTCCTCAAGGGACTAAGTCCCTTGCGTGCACAGTTCCTCGCAGTGGGTTCCCCAGCCTACCAGGGTGGCATTGTGAAGACCTCCTAGTGTGTCAGGGCCTGGAAGGGCATGCCTTGAAGCAGGATCCGTGCATCCCGCCACCAGCCTAGGGACTCCACCAAGCAGGGTGAACATAAGAACATAAGATATGCCATACTGGGTCAGACAAAGGTCCATCAAGCCCAGTATCCTGTTTCCAACAGTGGCCAATCTAGGTCATACATACCTAGCAGTTTCCCCAAAAGACACAGGTTCCACAATGCTTGTACTGGGTCAAGCATTGATATCCTGGGTACCTTCTTAATAATGGTTTATGGACCTTTCCTCCAGGAACTTGTCCAAACCATTTATAAACCCAGCTACACTAACAACCTTTACTACATCCTCCGGTAACAAATTCCAGAGTTTGATTACACGTTGAGTGAAAAAATATTTTCTTTTATTAGTCTTAAATAGTTTACCTTGTAGCTTCATTGAATGTCCCCTAGTCTTTCTATATTCTGATAACGTAAACAATCGATCTACGTTTACCCGTTCCACTCCGTTCATTAATTTATATACTTCTGTCATATCTCCCCTCAGCCGTCTCTTTTCCAGGTTAAAGAGCCCTAACCTTTTTAGCCTTTCTTCATAGGAGTATCCTTCCATCCCCTTTACCATTTTGGTGGCTCTTCTTTGAACCTTTTCTAATATCGCTATAACGTTTTTAAGATACGGCGACCAAAATTGCACACAATATTCAAGGTGCGGTCTCAGCATGGAACGATATAGAGGTATTATAATATCTTTTGTTTTATTTTCCATTCTTTTCCTTATGATACCTAGCATTCTATTTGCTCTCTTGGCTGCCGCTGCACACTGGGCCGAGGGTTTTAACATCTTATCCACAATGACGCCTAAATCTTTATCTGCAAATTTGATAACCTCACTCGTTATTCCACGTTCCAGGTCATTTATGAATATGTCATAAAGCAGCGGACCCAGCACAGATCCCTGGGGTACACCACTAGTCGCCTTTCTCCATTGGGAAAATTGGCCATTTAGCCCTACCCTCTGCTTTCTATCTTTTAACCAGTTCCTGATCCACAGTAGTACACTGCCTCCTATCCCATGACTCTTTAGTTTTGCCAAAAGTCTCTGATGAGGGACCTTGTCAAAGGCTTTCTGAAAGTCCAGATACACTATATCAACCAACTCACCTTTGTCCACCTGTTTATTCACACCTTCAAAAAAACATAACAGATTAGTAAGACAAGATCTTCCTTGTCTAAAGCTATGTTGGCTGTCTCCCATTAGGCCATGACTTATCTACATGCTGAGTAATTTTATTCTTTATGATGGTTTCTACCATTTTTCCCGGTACTGACGTCAGGCTCACCGGTCTGTAGTTTCCTGGATCACCCCTGGAACCTTTTTTAAAAATTGGTGTTACATTGGCGATCCTCCAATCTTCAGGTATTAGAGATTTTAATGATAGTTCACAGATTACTAATAGCAGGTCTGCAATCTCATATTTCAGTTCTTTCAACACCCTTGGATGTATACCATCTGGCCCAGGTGATTTGCTACTCTTCAGTTTATCTAATAGTTGTAATACATCTTCCCGATGTATCGATATTTCCTTCAATTCTTCCGCACCTTTAAATACCACTTCAGTCATGGGTAACATCCCTACATCTTCCTCAGTAAAGACCGAAGCAAAGAATTCATTCAGTCTCTCCGCTATCGCCTTGTCGCCTCTTAGTGCCCCTTTAACTCCTCTATCATCTAATGGACCAACTGACTCTCTCATAGGTTTTTTGCTACGAATGTACTTGAAAAAGTCTTTATTTTGCGTTTTTGCTTCTGCAGCAAGCTTCTTCTCAAATTCTCCCTTTGCCTGCCTTATCAATGCCTTGCATTTGACTTGCCAATGCTTGTGCTGTTTCCAGGTTTTGTCGTTTGGCTCTTTTTTCCATTTCCTGAAAGATGCTTTTTTGGCAACAATAGCCTCTCTGACCTCCCCTTTAAACCATGCTGGCAGTTTTTTGGACTTCCTTCTACTTTTCTTAAAGCATGGAATACAGCTGGTCTGGGCTTCCAAGATAGTATTTTTCAACAACACCCAAGCTTGATGTAAGTCTTTAACCTTTGCAACTGCTCCCTTTAGTTTTTTCTTAACTATTTTCCTCATTTTATCATAGTCTCCCTTTTGAAAGTTAAAAGGTAGTACTGTGGATTTCCTTACTATCCCTCCTCCACTAATTAAAACAAAGGTGATCATACTATGATCACTATTGCCAAGTGGCCCCAACACCCTTATCTCTTGCACTAGATCTGGTGTTCCACTAAGGACTAGGTCTAATATGACTTCCCCTCTGGTCGGTTCATGATGGTGTGATTGAGACGTCTCAGAGTCTGCTGATTGCTTGGGTCCACTGTGCATGGAGGCACCATTGCGCTGCCCGCATGTTGAGGCGGGCATTGGGCACGACATGGACTGGAGGCCATGTGGCTGAGAAGGCGAAGCATCGACCGGCCAAGACTGCGTTATGGCATTGCACGTTGGAGGCCAGGTTCATGAGGCGGTCTGCTCTGTCCTGGGGAACCAAGGCCATGGCCTGCAGAGTGTCCAAGTGTGCCCTGATGAACTACAGGGATTGTACCAGAGTGAGGTGGGATTTTGGATAATTTACCATGAATCCCAGGTGCTTCAGAAGGTGAATGGTGTGGTCCGTAGCCTGCTGCGCCTCGGAGGTTGTGCCCCCTTTGATGAGCCAGTCATCTAGATAGGGGTAGATGAAGATGCCCTGCAGCCGGCATTTTGTGAAGATTTACAGGGTGGACGCAAGGCTGAAGAGAAGCACCCTGTACTGGTAGTGGTTCCCCTGTACCACGAAGCAGAGGTACTTTCTGTATTTGGGATGGACGAGGATGTGAATGTAAGCATGCAAGGAGCATAGCCAGTTGCCCTGCTGGAGGTAGGGCAGCATTGTGCCAAGGGAGAGCATCTTGAACTTCTCCCCACCAAGAATCTGTTTAGGTTCCTCAGGTTGAGGATAGGCCAGAGGCCTCCTATTCTTTTCGGGATGAGGAAGTACCGGGAGTAAAACCCCCATCCCTTGAGGTGCAGTGGGACTGGTTCCACCGCCCCATCCTCTGAGGCTGGCGAGCTTCTAAGTCAGGAGGGCCTGGTGCAGGGCGAGCCGCCTTGGCTCTCCAGGGCAGTACAGAAGGGGGAGCTGGTCCATATGGAGGAGATAGCCCTCCCGCATGACCTGGAGAACCCAGGCATCGGTGGTGATGAATTCCCACTGGGAAGCGAACCAGACACCCCCCCAACCAGCAGCTGGCCTGCCAGCGGATGAGAGGCTATGCTGGTGGTGTCAAAACCCCGAGGCCGACTGGGCTGGTGCCAGGGTCTTAGTCCCCTTCAGCTTGCGAGGGCCCTGGGCCCTGCTTTTGCCCTGGCTGCCCTGAGCTGGAGTTGACGCTGGTGGGTAACCTCTATATGGGAGCCACTTTCTGTGGAAGAAAGGTTTCTTGCCCTGTTTTTTCTTCCTGAGGAGGGAGGAGGTTTTCCAGAGAGATAAGCATGGGTCACCCACTCCGTCTCAATCTCTGTTGCTTTGTCCTCCATGGGCTTGCCGAACAGCTGCTCCCTGAGGCATGGGAAATCAAGCAGTTTTTCCTGGGCCCAGTGTTCCAGGTCCGAGGATTGGAGCCAGGCCTGCCGACAGGCTCTGATGCCAGCAGCTGCCACCCAGGCGGAAGACTCAAAGCCATTGTACGCTGCTTGGGAGAGATACTTGGAACACTGACCAACTGACTTTGAGAGGGCCTGGAAACGCTGGAGATGGTCTCCGTTGAGGCCTGCTGAAAAGCCACCGAGCTCCTTAGCAAGGTCACAGAGGAACATTTCAATATACAATTGGTAAACCTGAATGCGGCATGCCAGCATGGAGCCCTGATAAGCCTTGCACCCAAGGGTATTAGACTTCCTGCCCGGTGGAACCGAAGAATGAATCTTTGGGCTCTTTTGCTCCGCATGGCTGATTCGACTATCATAGAGGTGTGGGAAAGCTGGGTTTTCCGAAACCCCAGTCCCCGCTGGACCCTATACATAGCATCTAGGTGTTTGTTGATAATAGAGATGGAAACCAGGGTCTCGCACATGCGGAGGCGGAGCCGGAGCCGGAGCCGGTTCAGAATGGAGGGAACCAGAACTGTGAGGGTTTCCTTCGGAGGAGCTTCATATTGAATAATATTGATCTCCTCCGAATGGGGCTCTTCCTCTGACTCTGTGGTGAGCGCCAAGGCCCATGTCATATCCCGGATGAACTCCAAGAAGGAGGTGTCTTTGGGAGGGGACTGCTGCCTCTGGGTTGGCGGGGAGGTCCCGGAACTGGGGAGAGGTTTCCCTGTCGGATAGCCAGTATGAATAGTCCATGGAGGATTCTAGGTTGGGGGGTTTGAGAGGGGTCGGTGACCTGCACTGGGTTCCCAAGGCTGAAGCCTGCCTAGAGCCAGAGGACTGGGACGGAGATCGAGACCATCGCTGAGGACCCTCATGAGGCCTCTGGCTCTCAAGGGTCACTGCGGCGGTCTGGGGAGTCCTTTGAGGTTGAGGTCCCTGCAGTCTTGGGGCACGTGCTAGTGTGGCCTGGCATCGGTGCCTACTGAGCAGCGAGGAATGCAGAAACACTGCATTCCAAGGCTAGCATTTGGGTTTCACTCGGGAGAGGGGCCCTGCCACACCGACACCGGTGGTTTGCCTGGAGGAGCAACTGAAAGACTGTTTTGTTTTCCCTGTTGGGAGGAACTGAACTGTGTAGGAAGGCTGGGACTATACCTATCCCAAGACAGCCTCTGTAAGGGGAGCTGTTTTTAGAAAAGGCAAAAGCCTTTGTGGCTGAACTAGGGAAACTCCTGGGCCACAGTCTGTGGTGTGGCTGATGTGTTTTTGTACTTTTCTGCTAACTCACTGGGGGGGAGGGGCAGGGAAATTACATCTTCCGAGCTCTGGTTGGAACTTTGGCTAACAGAACTGGAAGGATACCAAAGGGCTCCTGCATAGATCCCTACTTTCGTTCTGTTACTAGTTCTGTCACCCACTCGCTACCCACATGAGCTGGTGACACTTGTGTGAGCACTACCTGAAGCGGAACACCCAGCAACAGACAGACCCAGCACCAGGTTACAATGGTCAATTTTCTTCATGGAGAAAGGTGAATAGAGTGTCCCCAGGAATCTGTACAGGGACCATTGTTTTTTAAACGTATTTATAAATGACCTGGAAATAGGAGCAAGTGAGGTGATCAAATTTGCAAATGGAAAAAATTATTTAAAGTTAAATCACAAGAGGATTGTGAGAAATTACAACAGGTTGTGAGAAAATGACAACCTGAATCTCGGGATGATTGCCCATACCCTAAATCTCTTCTTAAGCTCCTCAAAGCTTTAGCTATGGGGACTGTGGAGATTCCCTCCACTAGAAAAGGCTTTCAGTCCATGGCTACACCTAAAGAGGTTCTCACTTATCCTCTCCATGAAGTACTCTGAGATTTGCAGCTCACTCCCTTATTTGGAGGACTGGCTCATTTTGGGTAAGGACCCTGCCAATGTTTCCTCAGCTTTAGATGCCACATTCAGTCTGCTTCGACATCTGGACTTTCTCAACAAGAATAAATACCATCTTCTACTAACTCAGTTTCTTTGTTTAATCAAGGAAGATCTTGATACCCATTCAGCCACAGCTTATCTTCCTCACAACAGACTGCAAACCACAATAATGTTAGCCCAAACACTTTCAACAACTCACAAACCTGCTGCAAGAACCATTCTGCACCTGTTAAGATATATGGCAGCTGCAATTCAGGTGTCAAGTGAGAATGACATCCCTTCAATGGTACTTCAAAAGAAATTGGAATTCCAAGTTCCACTCTTTCTAAGAGAATTCTGATGGTAGACATCAAGACGGACCTCACATGGTCCTGCCAGCCTCTTGGCGGTTTGTCCCTTTGTCTACCTCCAGCTCAGCTTACTCTTATCACCAATGCTTCCTCTTGGGGTTGGAGAGTTCATCTCTGTTTTCTCCGCAGATAAGCAGGGGGATGCAGGCACACTCCATGGTGCCATCCCGTCACCCAGCATAGAGAAGCATTATCTGCCTGCCCACAATTCCTGCCCTCCTCAGTTCTTTTTTTCTACCATGGTCCAGTTTGCTATGGCTCTCCCCCTCTCCATGTTACTTCAGATTTATTTTTCAAACAAAAGTGCATTTGTGCACTGTATTTTCGCCATGAGTACTTTCATTTTCTTTCTTTCACTTGGCCACATGGTCTCTTTTCGGGGGTTTTGTTTATGAAATATTGGTGCTGCTGCTTGCGATTCCCTGCTGTGGAGCCCTTCTTCCTTTAAAAAAAAAAAGAGAAAGATGCTGACTGGGCATGGGGCACAGGGCAGGCTGTTACAGCCTTTTGTCCCCGCACATACCATTTTTTTCAACAAGTGCTGAAGAAATAGGATTTAAATGTCAGCACAATACTCTTGTGCTGACATTTAAATACTGTGAGCCTTGCTCTATTGGGCCCAGACCAGGCATGATTGGGGCTCCATAGGGCAGCTGCATGTCCAGAAGCAGACTTCTTACCAGCCTGGTGTCATCGCAGCCTACCCAAAGCCTGCTTACTCAGGTTGGGGGCTCCACTCCTTCGCCTCCTCAGCTCCTGAAAGTGATGACAGAAAACAGCACAATTGGAGGTCATGTAAAATCTAAAACTAGACATCTTAAGCATGTTGCTGACAGAAACAGCTCAGTAGGTAAGACACCTAAGCGCCCTCACCTGCCTGACCCTTCAGAGTAGGGACAACCCTCTAAAAAAAGATCTAGAAGCAAAACAACTCCACTATTCCTGAAGAACCACAGCCAGCAGGGACCACAAGTCCTAACTCTTCCCTCCTGTCACTACTATGGAAGTTTGTTCAGGATAGCACAGTCATCCTCATTGCAGCCCCTATGAATCCTGGAATCCCTGCACTCTGCATGCTAGTGGCACACCCATGGATCCAAGGTATCATGGATGCCCAAGATTACCCTCTGTGATAGCATGGTGAACATCCACACCACTAGAGGATGACACCTGTTCACTGCTTATTGTCCCTTATTCTCACACTAGTTACAGGATAAATGAAGACTTCCCAGAGCCCCTGCCTCTATCAGAGCCTTTGGAAGAGGTGCCCAAAGATCTTTCTTCTTCAAAATTCCTACAGAATGTGTCTAGGACCTTCGCTCTGAGCGACTCTCAAACTCCTACCAATATGTGAGATTTCCAGTCTATGCTTAGAGCTTGCAGTGCACCTATGCAGATTTTAGCCCCACCTGTTCTTCAAAATTTTCAAGATCTGCAATCCTCCATTTGGAAGAATCCCACTTCAGTACATGCTACCTCCTGGTGACTAGACATATAAAGTACTATCAGTGCCAGGGTATGACCATCAGCAACTGCCTCATCAAATTGTGGTCTCCAAAGCTGTCCTTATAAAGTCAAAGTCCTCTAAATTGACTTTCCAGACACCACCTGGCAAAGAACAGTAAACTCTGGATGCTGTCAGTTGGAAGACCTATCAGAATAGTCTATTTGCCATGAGGGTTTGAGGGTTCTAGCACATCAGTTCCAGATCTGTACCACATATGATGCCTTTGATTCAATGGTGCACTCTGTTACCATGACTATTTCAGCCAGATGCACAGCCTTGCTCTAAGTATCCGGACTCCATGAGGACCTTTATGACCATCTTGCAGATGTGCCATGTCAAGGAGATAGCCTTTTTGGATCTAAAGTACAAGAAGCAGTTTCAGAAGTTAAAGACCATTCGTCGACAGTCAGAAAATTGGCTGCCCAGCCAGTAGAACTGGCATCACAACCCAGATGCTCTGTTTCCTCACTACCAGAGGGCATACCATTATCAGTATTTTCAGCAATTCTACCCTTGCTGAAAATATCAACTGTATTCCAGACAACCAGCACAATGCCCTGCTGCATCAGCTTACCTTCAGCGTTCCAGGCAGCAGGACAGGAAGCAACCCTTCAACCCAGCTCCTGCTCCCAAACTCACCCCCAGCTTTTGACTACCTGATGGTGGCAGGCAGAATTCAGCATTTGAGAGAGGCTTGGTATTCTATAATGACGGATTGATGGGTACTAAATATTGTCGAAAGGGGTTATAAGATCAACTTTTTGCAACTTCCACCCTGTCATCCCTGTTCCAACATGCCCATGCCTTCGGTTCAACACTTACAGATCCCAGAACAGGAAGCTACCAAGCTCCTTATACAATCAAGCCATCAAAGTAGTTCCTCGCAAACAATGCACCAAGGTTTTTACTCACGTTTCTTCCTGATTCTGAAAAAGACTGAAGGATTACATCCCATCTTAGACCTTTGAGACCTCAATTGTTGCATCAAAAGGGAAAAAATTCAAAATCACTTCTCTCAGTACAATACTTCCCCTACTAAGTAAAAATGACTGGCTGGCCTCTCTGGACCTTCAACTAGATAATAGGGGAAAATCTAGTGTTTCCCAAGAGTGCATGGTTCGGAACAATGTATCCTTGAAAGATACTAGCAAAAAATTGAAGATAGGTCATATCAACAGAGAGGTTCCAATAAAGACAAAAGTAACCCAAATGCCCTTGAGTACAGAGCAGACAGAGCTTAAAGATTGCAAATTATCTCTGCCTACCGATAGCCAGATTAATATGAATAAAATACAGCCTCTAAAATACTTGTATGCAAATCCTAGAAGTTTAAAAAATAAGATGGGCGAGTTAGAATATACAGTACTAAATGAGAGGTTAGATATGATTAGTATCTCATGGTCGAAGGAGAACAACTAGTGGGACACTGTGATACATGGGTACAAACTATATTGTAATGATGGAGATCAAATTGGTGGAGGGGTTGCATTCTATATTAGAGAGGGCATTGAGTCACAAAGGATTAAAGTTTTGCAGGAAACTAAATTTACTGTAGAATATCTATGGATTGAAATCCCATGTAAAAAGGGGAAAGCAATGGCAGAGGGGGTGTACCATCGACTGCCTGGCCAAAATGAACAAATGGATGATGAAATTCTCAAAGAAAGCAGGAAAACTAACAAAAGTTACAGCACAGTAATAATAATGGGTGATTACAATTACCCCGGTATCGACTGGGTCAGTATCGCGGCAGGACATGCTACAGAGATAAAGTTTCTAGATGAAATAAATGACTGCTGCTTCTTGGAGCAGTTGATTCATGAACTGACCAGAGGGGAAGACATTTTGGACCTAGTCCTTAGTGGAACACAAGATCTGGTGCAAGAGATAAGGGTGTTGCAGCCATTTAGCAATAGTGATCATAGCGTGATCGCGTTTCATTTAATAAATGGAGGAAAGACGGTAAGGAAATCCACCGTTTAACATTCAAAAAGGAGACTACGATAAAATGAGGAAAATAGTTAAGAAAAAACTAAAAGGAGCAGTTGCAAAGGTTAAAGATTTACATCAAGCTTGGGTGTTGTTTAAAAATACTATCTTGGAAGCACAGACCAGCTGTATTCCACGTTTTAAGAAAAGTGGAAGGAAGTCCAAAAAACTGTCAGCATGGTTTAAAGGTGAGGTCAAAGAGGCTATGGTTGTCAAAAAAGCTTCTTTCAGGAAATGGAATAAGGAGCCAAATGACGAAAACTGGAAACAACATAAGCACTGGCAAATTAGATGCAAAGCATTGATCAGGCAGGCAAAGAGAGAATTTGAGAAGAAGCTTGCTGTGGAAGCAAACACGCGTAATAAAGACTTTTTCAAGTACATTCATAAGCAAAAAACCTGTGAGAGAGTCAGTTGGACCATTAGATGATAGAAGGGTAAAAGGGACACTAAGAGGGGACAAGACCATAGTGGAGAGACTGAATGAATTCTTTGCTTCGATCTTTACTGAAGAAGATGTAGGGATGTTACCTATGACTGAAATGATATTTAAAGAATTGAAAGAAATATCAATACACCAGGAAGATGCATTACAATTATGTGATAAACTGAAGAGTAGCAAATCATCTGGACAGGATGGCATACATCCAAGCGTGTTGAAAGAATTGAAATATCAGATTGTAGACCTACTATTAGTAATCTGTGAATTATCATTAAAATCATCTGTAATACCTGACGAGTGGAGGATAGCCAACGGAACGCCAGTTTTTAAAAAGGGTTCCAGAGGTGATCTGGGAAACTACAGACCCCGGTGAGCCCGACGTCAGTACTGGGACAAATTGTAGAAACCATTATAAAGAACAAAACTACTGAACATGTAGATAGTCATGACTTAATGGGATACAGCCAACATGGCTTTAGCCAAAGAAGGTCTTATCTTACTAATCTGTTATGTTTTTTTGAAGGTGTGAATAAACAGGTAGACAAAGATGAGTTGGTTGATATAGTGTATCTGGATTTTCAGAAAGCCTTTGACAAGGTCCCCCATGAGATACTCCTGGTGAAATCAAAAAGTCATGGGATAGGAGGCAGCGTACTATTGTGGATCAGGAACTGGTTAAAAGATAGAAAGCAGAAGGTAGGGCTAAATGGACAATTTTCCCAGAGGAGAAAGATGAATAATGAAGTACCCCAAGGATCTGTGCTGGGGCCGCTGCTTTTTAACATATTCATAAATGTTCTGGAAATGGGAATGATGAGTGAGGTAATCAAATTTGCAGATGACACAAAATTATTCAAAGTTGTTAAAACCCATGAGGATTATGGAAAATTGCAAGAGGACCTTGATAAACTGGAAGACTGGGCATCCAAATGGCATATGAAATTTAATGTGGACAAGTGCAAAGTTATGCACCTAGGAAAGAACAATCCAGACTATAGTTACATGATGCAAGGTTCCATATTAGGAACCACAACTCAGGAAAAAGATTTAGGCATCATCATGGATAACATATTGAAACCCTCCGCCCAGTGTGCAGCGGCGGCAAAGAGAGAAAATAGAATGCTAGGTATCATAAGGAAAGGAATGGAGAATAAAACAAGATATTATAATGCCTCTTTATCGTTCCATGCTGCGACCGCACCTTGAATATTGTGTGCAATTCTGGTCGCCCTATCTTAAAAAGGATATAGCATTATTATAAAAGGTACAGAGAAGAGTCCCAAAATGGTAAAGGGAATGGAAGGATACCCCTATGAAGAGAGGCTAAAAAGGTTAGAGTTCTTCAACCTGGAAAAGAGACGGCTGAGGGGAGGTATGATAGAGGTCTATAAATTAATGAATAGAGTGGAACGGGTAAACGTAGATTGATTGTTTACGCCATCAAAATATAGAAGCATGCAATGAAGCTACAGGATAATCTATTTAAGACTAACAAGAGAAAATATTGTTTCACTCAATGTGTAATCAAACTCTGGAATTCGTTACTGGAGGATGTAATAAAAGCTGTTAGTGTAGCCGGGTTAAAAAAATGTTTGGACAAGTTCCTGGAGGAAAGGTCCATAAACCATTATTAAAGGGGACTTGGAATATCCACGCTTGCCCCAATACAAGCATTGTGGAACCTGTGTCTTTTGGGGAAACTGCTAGGTATTGTGACCTAGATTGGCCACTGTTGGAAACAGGATACTGGGCTTGATGGACCTTGGTCTGACCCAGTATGGTATATCTTATGTTCTTAAATTCTTATGCTTACACGCACATGCCCATTTACCCCTTGAATTGGAAGTACTTTTGCTTCAAGTTCAAGGATGAGCACTACCAATACAAGGTACTCCCTTTCAGCCTTCCTGCCTTTCTGCCGTGCCCTGTGTATTCACAAAATGTCTAGCAGAGGTCGCAGAGTTCAACCAAGAAAGCAAATACGCATGTCCAAAAAGCAACCAACCAGTCTAGAGCGAGGTAAAGACTCAAGTAGAATCTTTTATGGCGTACTGCTGTTATAAGATACATTGAGAACCGGTTCTCTGATTCACACATAGAACCAGACAGCATGAGGAAACTGGCCAAACCCCTGACGAAGGTGAAGTCAAAACATGGCCATAATGGGTTTGCAACCAGTGATTCACTCTGTGGTCAATTAAATAAAAATTGGTTCATTTGACACCTCATTTTAGACTGGTTGTTAGCAGTGGTCGCAGGCCATATACAGAGACAGGAACACTGCATTTACCCATATCTCGATGATTGGCTGATATGAAGGCCCTCTGCAGTGGTGACAAGCCACACAGTTCAGGAAGCCATCGCCATCCTTCAAGACATGGGTTTTGTGAAAAACAAAAATCTCAGCTAGATCCTCAACAAAATCTCTGTTTCATTGGTGTGCACATAAATACATTGAAGGGCAAAGCCTTCCTTCCCAACGACAGGCTCCAACTCATACCACAGATCAGCAGCAAGCTACTTATCCTCTGAACTGCGACTGCTCATACCCTGCTCCAACTACTGTGTCACATGACAGCCTTGGTACATGTGGTACCACTTGCAAGATTCTACATGCGGCCTCTTCAATGGCACCTCAGAACGCACTGGAATCAGCACACACAGCCCCTACAGACAAAAATCTCATTGTCCAGAGGTGTAAACCTCAACCTTCAAAACAGAATACGCTGGTGGACTGCCACATCTCACCTAGCAATTGATTGCCAGTTCTAGCCTCATCTCACTTTAACAACAGACATGTCCACCTATGGCTGGGGGATGCACCTGCTTCACCTGTCCAAACAAGGGCTTTGGTCACCACGAGAGCATTCCCCTCACATCAATGTCTTAGAACTTCGGGCAGTCTATAATGCTCTACAGGTCTTCAGATGCTGGATCAATAACAGGATCCTGTTGATACAATCAATCAGGTGTCAACAATCAAGGTGGAGTAGGTTCCCTTTAACTGTGTCACGAAGCCACATGTCTCTGGCACTTTGCACTTTCAATAAATACTTGGCTCAGAGCAACCTAACTACCAGGAGAACAAAATTAGTTAGTGGACTCACTAAGTCGATGTCTGGACCCTCACGAATGGTCCCTTGACCCTTCAGTAGTCCACACTCTCTTCACACAATGGGGTACTCCAGAGATAGATCTCTTTGCCACTGCCAACAATGCCAAATGCAGGCTCTTATGCTCCATAAGACCAAGTCCTCTCCGATGGGCACATGATGCCTTTGCCATCCCTTGGACTCACCAGCTGTCTTATGCCTTCCGAACATAGAAACATGATGGCAGAAAAAGACCAAATGGCCTATCTAGTCTGCCCTTCCATATCAACTACAATAGTCCCCTTTTTTTCCTTTTGAGATCCTCTGTGTTTGTCCCATGCTTTTTTTAATTCAGATACTATCCTCATCTCTACCACCTCCACTGGGAGACTAGTCCATGCATCTACCACTCTTTCTGTAAAGAAATATTTCCAGTCATCAGTCGAGTTCTCCTCAAGGTCTACCAGGAGAAGGCATCAATCATACTCATTGTTCCTCAATGGCCACGGCAGGCCTGGTTTCCACATCTCCTTGTTTTGAGGATACAGGGGCCCCAACCTCTGGACACATATCCTTTCCTGCTCACACAACGTCAAGGCACCTTGCTACACCTCAACCTTCACAGCCTCTCATTAGCATCTTGGAAGATCCAAATGCCTCAACTATACGAGGTGTGATCAAAAAGTATTGAGACTTGTTGTGTTAGCTATATAGCAATGTCGGACCATGATGCTATTAAGCATACAGTGACCTAGTTATGTGCTCTGCATATGCAGAGTGTAGTGTGGCTGCAGCACATCTGTACTTTTGTTAATCATGTGATTTTTGGTTTCATGTACAAGCAGTTCATTGGATTTATGATGAGTGAAAAAATTGAACAGCAAATTTGCATTAACTTCTGCCAGAAACGTGGGAGATTCGTGCAAAGAGACTTATGACAAGTTACAGTAAGTGTACGGTAATGAATGCATGAGACGTGCTTGAGTTTATGACTGGTACAAATATTTCCAAGAGGGCCGCAAAAGTGTTGAGAGTGATGAAAGTTCTGGAAGGCCATCCAAGAGCAGGAATGAAGACAAAGTTGAAGCAGTGCATGCCGCAATAAACTGAAATCATCAATTGACTATCAGGGAGCTTGCTGAGGATATGGGCATCAGTTTCGGATCAATACAGTCCATTCTTACTGTCGATTTGGGGATGAGAAGTGTGTCTGCAAAATTTGTGCTGAAACGCCTGACCCCTGACCAAAAAAAGCTTGACTGTCTGCAGCCAGAGAGGAGTTGGAATGCGTTGAAAATAATTCAGATTTCATCAAAAAAATTATTACTTGAGATGAATTATGGGTTTATGGTTATGACCTGGAAACTAAGGCTCAATCCTCACAATAGAAGACTCCAGATTCTCCCAAACCAAAGAAAGCTCCTCACCTGATGGGCTATGTCAAGGTCATGCTCATAGTCAACCAGGATATTGTTCATCATGAGTATGTTCCAAAAGGCCAAACCATTAATAAGGAGTACTATGTCTAAGGTCTGACTCATTTGAGAGATGCAGTTCATCATAAGAGGCCAGTGTTGCACAGGAATGGTTGCTTCATCATGATAACACCCCGGATCACGCATCACATCGTGTCCAGCAGTTCTTGGCCAAACACCAAATCAAGCAATTCTGTCAGCCTCTGTACTCACCTGATCTCGCACCCTGTGACTTTTTTGTTTCCAAAACGGAAATTACCACAGAAAGGAAGGAAATTCAATGACTTGGAGACCATTAAGCAAAATTTGACACAACAGCTTCACAGCATAATGAAAGAGGCATTTCAAAATTGTTTCCAGCAGTGGCAGGAATGCTGGAGGAAGTGTTTTTTATTGGAAAGGGACTACTTTGAAGGAGACTGAGTGCAATAACTGTCAATATTATACTTCTTGTTATTGTACAAGTCTCAATACTTTTTGATCGCACCTCGTAGTCCCCTCCATTCCCACAGAGGTGCAGGAAGTGATTACTACCTTGAGAAAACCGGCTACTCAGATGTCCTATTGATGTAAATGGTCCTGCTTCATGAATTGGGTGAAGAAACAGCATCAGGACCCTGTTCACTGTCCCCTGGGAAAGGTCCTGACCTACCTCTTGCATCTCTCTAACTCTGGCCTGCAAACCATGTCCATCCGTTAACATCTCTCGGTGGATTGCAAGGCTATCTCAGTTCATCCGCTTACTTCAAAATTTATGAAAGGCCTCATGAACACAAAATAACCCATAAAACCACCTCTCAAGGGCATGGGACCTGAATTTTAGTTTTAGCAGAGCTTATGAAAGCCCCCTTCAAACCCCTCAGTAGAGCTTCTCTTAAGCACCTTACCTGAAAAACAATTTTCCTGGTGGCAATAACCTCTGCACAGAGAATTACTGAATTTCAAGCACTTGTTCATTACCCTCAATACAGGGCTGGCCCGTCCATTGAGCAAGAATGTTTTTTGCACAGGGCCCCGCGCAAAAAACATTCTCCATCATCCCAAGTAGATTTAAAAAAAACCCCGGCTGCTGCTGCCGTTTCTGCCATGGCAGCAGCAGCGACAGAATCAAGCGTTCCGTCGCGGGGCCCCACTCCCCCCTGCCCGGAAAAGCCTCCCTGCAGCATCAGCTAGCTCCGGAGTCCCAAAGCGCGGGCTTTCAGAGCCGCGAGAGTTTCCCTTTCTCGCGGCTCTGTTAATCCCGCCGGGGCTGATGGGATTTCCCATCACCCTCGGTGGGCTTAACAGAGCCGCGAGAGGTCAGCGAAGCTCTCTCTTTGCGGCTCTGAAAGAAGCCCGCGCTTTGGGACTCCGGAGCTAGCTGATGCTGCAGGGAGGCTTTTCGGGGCTGGGGGGTGGGGGTTTTATCTACTTGGGATGATGGGGGAGGGGGTTAGGACTGGTAATGGGCCATGGGGGGGCTAAGACTGGAAGTGGGATGATGGGGGGGTTAGGACTAGTAATGGGCTATGGGTGGGCTAAGACTGGAAGTGGGCTGATGGGGGGTTAGGACTGGTAATGGGCTATGGGGGGGCTAAGATTGGAAATGGGCTGATGGGGGATTAGGACTGGTAATGGGCTATGGAGGGGGCTAAGACTGGAAATGGGCTGATGGGGGGTTAGGACTAGTAATGGGCTATGGGGGGGCTAGGACTGGAAATGGGCTGATGGGGGATTAGGACTGGTAATGGGCTTGGGGGGGCCTAAGACTGTAAATGGGCTGTGCGGGGCTGCAAGGACTGGAAATGGGCTGAGTGGAAGGAGGGCTTGAACTGCAAATAGCTGATGGGGATGGGCTTGGAATGGAAATGGGCTGAGTAGAAGGGGGGCTTGAACTGCAAATAGCTGATGGGGAGGGGGCTTGAAATGGAAATGGGCTGTGAGGGGAGGGAGCTAGGACTGGAAATGGGCTGAGTAGGGGGGGCTAGGACAGGAAATGGGCTGATGGAGGGGCTAGAATAGGACTAGAAATGGGCTGTTGGGGGGTGCTAAGATTGGAAATGGGCTGTGGTGGGGGCTTGGATTGAAATGGACTCATGGAGGGGCTAGAACTGGAAGTAGGCTCATGGGGGGCTTGGATTGGAAATGGGCTGAGTGGAGGGGAGCTAGGATTTGACATGGGCTGATGGTGGGGCTAGGAAAGGACTAGAAATGGGCTGATGGGGGGCTGGGATTGGAAATGGCTGATGAGGGACTCGGATAGGACTGGAAATGGATGGGTGAGCTAGGACTGGAAATGGGCTGATGGTGGGGCTAAGATAGGATTGGAAATGGGCTTATGGGTGGCTAGGACTGGAAATGGGCTGATGCGGGGACTAGAAGGGAGCGGATGCTGGGTGGGGCTGGAACTAGAAAGGAGCTGATGTTGGGGGAGGATTAGAATGGGATGGAGCTAGGAGAGTGAAATGGAGAGGGAAAAAATATTTTGTGTGGGAGGGAAGACAAATCTACAATTGGCCGGATATTGGGAGAGTAAGTGGGGATTGAGGATGGAGGGGTAAAATTTGAATGGATGAAATAGGAATGAGGAAAGGGCAAAAGGAGAAAGATTAGTATGTTAAAGCAGATGTAGAGAGAGAATGGAAAAAAACTAGAAGAGAGAAGAAAGGACAAATGGACAGCAGACGATGGAGAGTTAGCAGAAGACACGAAGAAACCAGAAGAAAGTGGCTGGAGCAATTGCAGCTGAAAAAAATGCACAAAAGGTAGAAAAATATCTCTTTATTTTGAATTTATTAATTGGAATATGTCAGCTCTGGTAAATGTGCATCATTAACGTCTGCACTTTGTTTAGTACAAGAGCAAATTAATGTATAGTTTTATTTCTACAGTGTTGTACATTCCAAGCTTGGCTTTTGGGATTCCCAGTTTAATTATTGTCGTCCTGTTTCTAAATTGTGATTCCTTGTTTGGTGATGGTCTATGTTCTGTTCATGTGTAACATAGCTGAGGTATTCTGTTTATATAATTCCTATTTGACATTGCCACTTGTTCTCTTTCCCCAGTAGGTCATGTATTGTTATTCTCTGAAATGTATTGGTTTAATATTTGCAGTGTTTCCTTTTGATAGATAGGGTATGGTGCTTTGTGAGTCCTGGTAGTGCTGTTAGGATACTGCGGGTTTGCTATGGGTT
Source organism: Ichthyophis bannanicus (assembly GCA_033557465.1). Taxonomy (NCBI): domain Eukaryota; kingdom Metazoa; phylum Chordata; class Amphibia; order Gymnophiona; family Ichthyophiidae; genus Ichthyophis; species Ichthyophis bannanicus. The sequence goes on along the minus strand of CM066032.1, from coordinate 672,899,183 downwards.
CTAAATGGGCAGAGTGTTTGTAGTAGTTCCTAATGTGTCTGGCGGTTGGCACTGGATTATAGTAATGTAGAAATCTTTTAGTCTTTCTTTATCCATACACTCATTAAGAGGCATGTTTACTAAAAGTTAGTGTATGGTAACATTATGCAAATGAGGTCCCTTATGCAAATGAGGCCCCGCACCGAGTCTCCGCACATGGCCCCGCACCCCCCTTGGGCCGCCCCTGCCTCCATACACACAGTTTCTTCATGACAAAGTGCTCTTAAGGACGCATCCCTAAGTTCCTTCCAAAAGCTATATCAGAGTTTCAATTGAACCAGTCCATTGTACTTCCCATTTTTTTTCCTGATTTCAAGTTAGACTCACCAGAACAATCCCTCCATACCCTGGATTACAAACGTGCACTACTTTATTACCTACATGCAACTAAAGAGTTGAGATAATACTCATAACCTTTTGTCTCTTTCAATCCAAACAACCAGCTTCAAAAAATACTATTTCGTCTTGGGTTTCAGACTGTATCTTCTTCTGCTATGTCCATGCTCACTTTCCAGCCCCAAGTCGAGTTGGCACCCATCAATTACATGCAACTACAACCACTGTGGCCAGTTTGGCCACAGTCTCCACCCAGGATATCTGTAGAGCAGCTACTTGGACATCCATTCATAGGTTTACCCAACACATCAGCTTGAATCGTTCAACAGCAAAACACAGACTTCGGGCAGGCAGTCCTCCAGAACTTGTTTGCCTCTTTACTACATACTTCACCCATCATAGCTTGTAGCTGGCCGCGCATCCACAAACATACTATACGGCCTTCAACTCTGAACTCACCATGGAGTGTGCCTGCATCCCCCTGCTTGTCTGCGGAGAAAGCGGAGTTGCTTACCCATAACAGGTTCTCCGTAGACAGAAAGGGTATGCAGCCACACTCACCTGCCCTCTGCCCCGCAAAAAGAAAAACAAAACAAAACAAGGCAAACAAACATCTTAAAGAAGAAGGAGACATATTGTTGGGATCTGCACAAATCCAATCCCATTGTTTATATGTTTACTTTAAGGCTAGGTTTTATCTCCAGGAACAAGTAGAAATGTAGTTTTCACATATGGGTGATATTGGGTACCGACGGAGCCTGTGTGGGAAGCTCCTCAGCTACCAATAGGAAATCCTTTGGGAGCACTCCACTGCACCTGTGCTGCTGCCTTCCCACTCCCCCAACTCTCTCTCTTCAGTTCTTCTTTTTCCGCGGAGCCAACGGGTCACTACCCTATCACTGCAGAAAAGAACTCCTAAAACCTTTTCCTTAACTGCTCTGCCTAACTGCAGCAGAATCGTTCAATACTACTCCCTTCATTCTTTTGCCTATTTTTTTTCTTTTCTTAAAAAAGAAAACCCTTATATTTTTCTCAGGGCCTCGTGCATCATCTTATTTATTTATTTATTTATATTTATTTATTTATTTTCATTTCTTATATACCGCGCTCTTTTAATCAGTGCGGTGTACATATGAACAAAAACAAACACAATGTAAAAGGCAACATTGTTTTTTACAATGAACAGGATAAACTAACATGGAGGTAACTGAGGGGAACTATATACATGGTATGATAATTACATGGTTGTAGTAAATACATTACGAGTGCAAGCGCAGGTAAAGGGGTAAAGACAGGGCGTGGTGAGCGTAAGGGTCGTGTAGCTTAACCATTTTCTGAAGGGGTCATAGAAATGGAGTCGCCTGGGGAGCAGTGCTCACTGGGTGTAGATTCCGAATAATATATTAGAAATAGGTGGTATTTAAGAGCTTTCCTGAATGACGATAAGTTTGTGATGGCTCTGATTTCAGGTGGGAGGGCATTCCAGGCTCTGGGTGCGAAAAGGGAGAATGCTCTACAGGCTGTTGTTTTAGAGCATTTCGTCAACAATCTTGGAAGATCAATGGTGTTCAAAGAAGAGGGCCTCCTGGTTCTATTAGCTGGAGTGATGGAGAAACCCTCCAGCAGTTTCAAAATATTCACCAAGTGCTCCTGCATTATCTCTGTTACTTATAAACATGACTGGTGCCTGAAGTGCCTTGGTCCCAACCATATTCCCCAAGACTGCTCCCTCTGCAAGCAGATGATGAAGAGGGGCCTAGGGAACAGGGTCAAAAGGTTTGGGGAACTCTTCCCTTCGGACCCCTTGTCATTGGCATCTACTTCATCCAGAGCATTGTCCTGCTCCCATGGTTCAAAGCACCCCAAGGAGTCGAATCACTCAGAGAAGAAGACTAAGAAAACCACATCTCCTTCTAAGCCTCCAAAAGATAAATCAAAAATCCGAGACTCTTCTGAGAAACTGAAGGAACCAAAAGAAAAGTCCAAGAGCTCCTCAAGAAAGTCTCAGGAATCCAGAGAAAGATCCCATTCAACTCACAGGAATCGTCCAGAACTTCCTCTGAATCTAGTCATTGGTCCAGGCATTCCCAAAGCCTTGATGGGGATTCGGGAGGCACCCGAGGAATCGGCCTCCAGAGAGCCCCCAACGCCTTGTTCTGGTACAGTGATGCCCAGCCCCATTCTTTCATTACACTAGACGCAGGCTACCTCCCTGGATCAGCATATGGTGTCCTTGGAAAGGACCATAGCGGCTCTTCTAGCGGCTTCGGTTCCATTAGCACCCACAATCCCAGGAATGCAGCCCCCGAGGACATTGAGGAGCATCACCTCCGCTCATGTCGCTGTCGGCATCGGCGATACTCTCTGAAATCAGATCCAGACACTTCCGATTCCGATTGCCAATCCCTTGATTCTGATGACCTCCAAGACATCGTCTTGGAGCCTTCACCGCCATCAATTAATACTTGCCGTAAATCCCCTCCTGAAGATATGTCTTTTCAGGAGTTTATCCAAGACATGGCGGCTGGCCTTTCCATCCCGGCAGCATCAGAACCGGAACCGAGAGCAGAGGAACTGGAGATCCTCCAATACCCCACAGCCACAAAAGAGGCCACAATCCTCCGGGTACACTGCATCCTATATAAACTGATGCTCCAGATGTGGGAGACCCCTCTAACGGTTTCTCCCATAAGTCGCTGGTTGTACACCATGTATAAAGTGCCTGAATGCCTTGGCTTCCAAAAGCCACAACTTCCACACCATTCCATGGTAGTGGAATCGGCAATGTGCCGTATAAAAAGTTGTAAAGATCATGACTCCATTCCTCCAGGCAGGGAATCGAGGAATCTCGATTCCTTTGCCTGTCACTCCTTTCAAGCACTGATGCTATCCAGTAGAATAAGTTTGTACATCCTCTACATGGGCATGTTCTTAAAGGAGCTTAATAAAGACTGATCATAAGATCATAACATATGCCATACTGGGTCAGACCAAGCTCCATCAAGCCTAGTATCCTGTTTCCAACAGTGGCCAATCTAGGTCATAAGTACCTAGCAGTTTCCCCAAAAGACACAGGTTCCACAATGCTTGTATTGGGTCAAGCAGTGATATCCCGGGTTTCTTTTAATAATGGTTTATGGACCTTTCCTCCAGGAACTTGTCCAAACCTTTTTTAAACCCAGCTACACTAACAGCTCTTATTACATCCTCTGGTAACACATTCCAGAGTTTGATTACACGTTGAGTGAAAAAATATTTTCTCTTATTAATCTTAGTTTATCCTGTAGCTTCATTGCATGTCCCCTAGCCTTTCTATATTCTGATGATGTAAACAATTTTATTTTATTTATTTATTTATTTGTACATTCTTTTATACCGCCTCTTCCAGAGATCAGATGCGGTTTACATATAACAGAACAAAATAATAATGAACTTATTATTATTTTTACAATGAACGTTTTAGAACAATTTAGTTAAATATATAATAAACTTTTAAACTTTTAAAACTATTAAACAATTAAACATCAGAGACTTTTGGCAAAACCAAAAAGTCATGGGATAGGAGACAGTGTGCTATTGTCAATCTACGTTTACCCATGTTCCACTCTATTCATTAATTTATAGACCTCTATCATATCTGCCCTCAGCCGTCTCTTTTCCAGGTAGAAGAGCCCTAACCTTTTTAGCCTCTCTTCATAGGGGTAGCCTTCCATCCACTTTACCACTTTGGTGGCTTTCTCTGTACCTTTTCTAATAACGCTATATTCTTTTTAAGATACGGCGACCAGATTTGCACACAATACTCAAGGTGCGGTCGCACCATGGAACGATACAGAGGCATATGTTCAATGCATATGTATATAGTTTACCCTGTTATCCAAGTTACTTTTTCCTGTTCAATGTAATGACCTGACTTTTGTTTATTGTCGGATACTGTTCTGTTTTATGTAAACCGCGCTGATCGCAAATAGTGCGGTATATAAGAAATGCAAATAATAATAATAATAATAATTATAATATCCTTTGTTTTATTTTCCATTTCTTTCCTTAAGATACCTAGCATTCTATTTGCTCTCTTGGCTGCCACTGCACACTGGGCGGAGGGTTTTAACATGTTATCCACAATGACACCTAAATCTTTTTCCTGGGTGGTGTTTCCTAATGTGGAACCTTGCATCGTGTAACCATAGTTTGGGTTTTTCTTTCCTAGGTGCATAACTTTGCACTTGTCCACACTAAATATAATCTGCCATTTGGATGCCCAGTCTTCCAATTTATCAAGATCTTCTTGCAATTTTCCACAATCCTCATGGGTTTTAACAACTTTAAATAGTTTTATGTCATCTGCAAATTTGATAACCTCACTCGTTATTCCCTTTTCCAGGTCATTTATGAATATGTCAAAAAGCAGCGGACCCAGCACAGATCCCTGGGGTACTCCACTATTCACCTTTCTCCATTGGGAAAATTGGCCATTTAGCCCTACCCTCTGCTTTCTATCTTTTAACCAGTTCCTGATCCACAATAGCACACTGTCTCCTATCCCATGACTTTTCAGTTTTAACAAACGTCTCTGATGAGGGACCTTGTCAAAGGCTTTCTGAAAGTCCAGATACACTATATCAACTGATTCACCTTTGTCTACCTGTTTATTCACACCTTCAAAAACATAACAGATTAGTAAGACAAGATTTTCCTTGTCTAAAGCCATGTTGGCTGTCTCCCTTAAAGCCATAACTATCTACAGTACATGTTCAATAATTTTGTTCTTTATTATGGTTTCTACCATTTTTCCCAGTACTGATGTCAGACTCACCGGTCTCTAGTTTCCCGGATCACCCCCGGAACCCTTTTTAAAAATTGGTGTTACATTGGCCATCCTCCAATCATCAGATATTACAGATGATTTTAATGATAGTTCACAGATTACTAATAGTAGGTCTGCAATCTTTCCATAAACTTTTAAAAACATTTTTGTTTAAGGAGCACTTTGGTGAACTAATCACTTAGTTCTAAATTCACCTAGTAAAACAATAATCCTGCCCACAGTTGAAGATGCTTTCAAGTTCATTGTACGTAAACAACATGATTAGTTCTCTGTACATAGTTATTGCTTAAATCGACCGATTGCTGTGCTTGTGCTGTTTCCAGTTTTCGTCATTTGGCTCTTTTTATCAATTTCCTGAAAGATGCTTTTTTGACAACAACAGCCTCTCTGACCTCACCTTTAAACCATGCTGGCAGTTTTTTGGACTTCCTTCCACTTTTCTTAAAGCATGGAATACAGCTGGTCTGGGCTTCCAAGATAGTATTTTTAAACAACACCCAAGCTTGATGCAAGTCTTTAAACTTTGCAACTGCTCCTTTTAGTTTTTTGGTTTTTTTTTTAAACTATTTTCCTCATTTTATCATAGTCTCCCTTTCGAAAGTTAAACGGTAGTACTGTGGATTTCCTTACAATCCCTCCTCCATTAATTAAATCAAACACGATCATGCTATGATCACTTTTGCCAAGTGGCCCCAACACCCTTATCTCTTGCACCAGATCTGGTGTTCCACTAAGGACTAGGTCCAAAATGTCTTCCCTTCTGGTCGGTTCATGAACCAGCTGCTCCAAGAAGCAGTAATTTATTTCATCTAGAAACGTTATCTCCCTAGCATATCCTGCCGTGATACTGACCCAGCCAATATCAGGGTAATTGAAATCACCCATTATTATTACTGTGCTGTAACTTTTGTTAGCTTCCCTGATTTCTTTGAGCATTTCATCATCAATTTGTTCATTCTGGCCAGGCAGTCGATAGTACACCCCCATTGCCATTGCCTTCCCCTTTTTACATGGAATTTCAATCCATAGAGATTCTACAGCAAATTTTGTTTCCTGCAAAACTTTAATACTTTGTGACTCAATGCCCTCTCTGACATAGAGCGCAACCCCTCCACCAATTTGATCAGCTCTATCATTACGATATAGTTTGCACCCAGGTATCACAGTGTCCCACTGGTTGTACTCTTTCCACCATGTCTCTGAGATACCAATCATCTCTAACCTCTCATTTAGTGCTATATATTCTAACTCGCCCATCTTATTTTTTAGACTTCTAGCATTTGCATACAAGCATTTTAGAGACTGTATTTTATTCATATTAATTTGGAAACTTTAAGCTCTTGTCTGCTCTGTACTCAAGGGCTTTTGGGCTACTTTTGTTTTTATTGGAACCTCTCTGCTGATATGCCCTAACTTCATTTTTTTGATAGTATCTTTCAAGGATACATTGTTCTGAACCATGTACTCTTGGGCCAACTGTCAGCTGTCCCCTATTATCTAGTTTAAAAGCTGCTCTATCTCCTTTTTAAAAGTTAATGCCAGCAGCCTGGTTCCATCCCGGTTAAGTTGAAGCCCATCACTTTGGAAGAGACCCTCCTTTCCCCAGAATGTTCCCCAGTTCCTAACAAATCCAAAACCCTCATCCTTGCATCATTGTCTCATCCACGCATTGAGAGTCCGGAGCTCTGACTACCTTTTGGGTCCGCGGCGTGGAAAGAGAAGCATTTCAGAGAACGCTACCCTGGAAGTTTTGGATTTCAACTTCCTACCTAAAAGCCTAAATTTAGCCTCCAGAACCTCCCTACCCCATTTTCCTATGTCATTGGTACCGACATGTACCAAGACAGCAGACTCCTCCCCAGCACTATCTAAGACGTTGTCTAGGTGGTGCGTGAGATCCGCTACCTTCGCACCAGGCAGGCATGTTACCAGGTGATCCTCACGTCCACCAGCCACCCAGTTATCTACATGCCTAATGATCAAATCACCAACTATAACGGCTGTCCTAACCTCCCCTCCTGGGCACATGGCCCTGGAGAAATTTCCTTGGTGTGAGATGGTTTTACATTGCCTGGAGGACAGGTCCTAGCTATAGGATCACTTCCTGCCACACCAGAGTGATGCTCTCCTGTCACGTGACCTCTCTCCTCCATAGCAACAGAGATGCTGCCAGACTGGAGGTGGGTCTTCAGGACTATATCCCTGTAGGTCTCGTCTATGTACCTCTCTGTCTTCCTTATATCCTCCAAGTCTGCTACTCTAGCCTCCAGAGATCGGACTCGTTCCCTGAGAGCAAAGAGCTCCTTGCACCTAGTGCAAATGTAAGACACCTCACCAACTGGGAGAAAATCATACATGTGACACTCAATGCAAAAGACTCGAAAGCCCCCATCTCGCTGCTGGACTGTTGTCTGCATTTTAGTTTAGGTTGTGTTTAGATATTTAAGTTCTTTACTTACTAAGGGTTGCTGTCGCTACTTACACTAATAAAACTATACCTAATACGTTTAATGTACTTTGTTCACCTGAAGCTTAATTAATCTCAGGTCCTTAATGTATGCCTGATGAGGATAAACAGCTGCACTAGAGAGTGAATATGGCACCTCCTTTCCTTTAAGAGGTTTAAGCACCTGTAAAGCTACGATTATCCCAGGGGTGGGTGGGTGGGTGTGAGGGAGGGAGGGAAAGACGACCTATGAGAAGCTGGCTGCTACACAGTACCCTTTCCTATGCTTCAAGGTGTGACCAATTTCCAGAGGGAGTCCCACAGCCCTTGCTTGGATAGGGGGAGTCTTGGGGTCTAAATTTAACCAGAAAGCTCTCTGCTGTGTTTTAAATTTGAACTGAAAGCTCTTTGCTGCTACTAGGCCCTGACAGATTTAACAAATACACTGGGTTCACAGATTAATTAGCTTTAATCTAAAGAATTCCTTTTTCCCCAAGATTTAGAAAAATTCCCAGAAGTAAATACTTACAATTGCAGATCTCTCTCCAGAAATAGCAGTCCCGTTTTGTAGTCCTTCAAGACTGGGAGGGATTTCTCCCTTCTTCCAGAGGAGAAGCATCCAGTTTTCCAGGCTGTCTTGGCTCACAGCCAAAATGTCTCTAAATTCATGAACAGAGCTGCTTTTTTGATGCCTTTGAGTCATCAAGCAGGGCTTCTTCTATTGCCATAGGTTCAAGGGGTCTGGCTTGGCTCCAAGCTTTTGAATTGGAACAATGGGTCCAAGATGGGTAACATCCCCTGCACTGGTGAAAACTGGTTTGGGAAGAACTGGCGTTAGAAAGCAGGAGAGCAAGAAACAGATGACACAACACTTAAGAGGCTCTCCAGGGAGACTTCTGATCCTTCTCAAAAGAAGGCACCTAACAAGAAGCCCTTCTACCCTAAGAGGAGATTCTATCCTTCATACTCCCAGCCAGTCTATCAGGCTCCACAACAACAACAGAGTCCTAAACAGGCTAAAAAACCCAGGCTAACCAAGCCACAGCCATTCAGCCAACTACTGCTACATCTAGTTTTTGACTCCTAAATAGGGAGCACAGCCAGCCTTCTCCTTCACATACCAGAGCCCGCCACCATCCCAGGAAGACTCTTTCACTTTTCTCAGCATTGGCATTTCATCACCACAGAGCAGTGAACTCTCAGCATAATTTAGAGAGGTTACTAACTAAACTTTCGAGAGCTTCCTCCTCACCACTTCAAGGGAGAGCTTTCCTCCAAACCTCCCCTGGTTGCACTGCTCCAGCAAGAGATAAACATTCTCCTTTTCTAAGGAGCCATAGAGCCAGTTCCAACAAACCAATGGTTCAAAGGCTTCTACTCCCCTTACTTCCTCATTCCAAAGAAGTCAGGAGGCCACAGGGCCATTCTCGACCTCAGAGAGCTAAACAAATTCCTCATCAAAGAGAAATTCAAAATGATCTCTCTGGGACCCCTCCTTCCCTACTTACAGGAACAAGACTGGCTTTGTTGCCCTAGACCTCAAAGAGGCCTACACTCACCTCTTTATACATCCAGACCACAGACAGTATCTTTGCTTCACTGGTCAGGACACCCATTACCAATACAGGGTCCTTCCTTTCGGTTTGGCATCTGCACCAGGAGCTTTCACAAAGTGCATGTCTGTCGTAGCAGTTCATCTCCAGAGCAACAAAGTCTTTGTCTTCCCTTACTTAGACGACTGGCTCATAAAGGTAGACTCTCCTGGAGAACCCTGCTCATCTCAACAAATAACTCTTGCACTTCTGCAGTTCCTTGGCTTTGTGATAAACTTCCCAAAGTCCCAACTCACTCCAACTCGAAGACTGGAATTCATAGGAGCTGTTCTGGACACAACACAGTCCAGGGCCTTTCTCCCTGTGGACTACATGAACAGGTTGGTGCAACTAGCCACCCACATGCGCCAGCAACAGACGGCTACAGCTCAATGCTTTCTATCCCTCCTGGGACACATGGCCTCCACAGTACATGTCGTCCCTAATGCGAGACTTCACATAAATCAATCTCAATGGGCTCTCTCAACCCAGTGGACCCAGTCCACAGGGAGCCTCTGGGATGTCATCCAGATAACACCACCCATGGCTGAATCTCTCCTGTGGTGGTGCACTCCAGCAAATCTTCTCTTTGGGTCACCTTTTTTGGACACCCCTACCTCAGTATACATTGACAACAGATGCCTCCAAGCAGGGATGGGGAGCACATCTGGATTCCGTCTCCACACAGGGCCTGTGGACAGCTCAGGAATCCGTACAGCAGATAAACCTCATCGAGCTTCAAGCAGTCACGAATGCCCTCCAAATTTTCCTGCACCACTTCTCAAACAGTGAGATCCTAGTCAGGACAATCAGGTGGCTATGTTTTATATAAACAAGCAGGGAGGACAGGCTCTCTCCCCCTTTGTCAAGAAGCCTGAAAACTCTGGGAGTTCGCCATCCTCCACCACATGCACCTCCATGCAGTTTATATTCCAGGAGAATCCAATCTCCTAGCAGACAAGCTGAGTTGGATCCTACAACCCCACGAATGGTCTGTAGACACAACAGCAGCGGCAAAACTGTTCCACATCTGGTGAACACCAGTGATAGATCTCTTTGCCACTCCGCAAAATGCTCAACTTCCTCAGTTCTGCTTCAGAGTTCCATCCAAATTCAGTCTAGCGCCAGATGCCTTCATGATCCACTGGAGTCGAGGACTCCTTTATGCGTTTCCCCCCATTCCCCTCATCTCAAAGACTCCCCTCAGACTACAAGCAGACAAGGTCTCTATGATTCTCATAGCCCCTCGCTGGCCCCATCAACCCTGGTTTCCCCTTCTACTTCATCTAACGCAAATATCACCAATCCCACTGGGTTCCAGGCCAGGTCTCCTATCTCAGGACAACGGAGTACTTCTCCATTCCAATCTGCAGTCCCTTTGCCTGACGGCATGGCTGCTAAGAGCATAATCTTCCAGGGCCTGCCACTATCTACTGCTGTAAAACATATTCTCCTTTTCTCCAGAAAGCTCTCCACCAGAAAGACCTATTCTTTCAAATGGAATAGATATGTTTCATGGTGCTCTCAAAATGGTCACAATCCATTTGAAAAAACAGTGATTCCTCCCAGCTATTCAGTTCCATGGTATCTCAATAACAGAAATAGGACGAATCGCTTTGTTTATTGAACATATTATTAGCACCTGTTCCTAATAACTTGTAGCCATGCTGTAGTATTATATCTGTAAATAGACTGTAAATAGTTTCCCCTGTTATCCAAGTTCCTTCCCTTGTTATCTGTAAACTCATGCATGTTATTGTACTGAGACTTTTTGTTCTATGTGAACCGCGCTGATGCCGAATAGTGCGGTATATAAGAGAATGTAAATAAATAAATAAAATAAATAAATACCTAAGCTCCTTCAGTATCTTTTGCATTTATCTTCTCTAGGTCTTAAGACAAATTCAGTTCGAGTGCACCTTAGTGCTATTTCAGCTTTCCATAAGCCTGTCGAGGGCAGACCCATCTCCATAGCTCCTCTGGTAGCATGTTTCATGAGGGGTCTTCTCCTCACCAAACCACCCATTCAACCACCACCAGTGGAATGGGATCTCAATGTGCTACTAGCTCAGCTTCTCAAACCGCTGTTTGAGACCCTTAGCAACCACACAGCTCCAGTACTTATCTTGGAAGGTTTTATTCCTCATCGCCTTGACATTGGCCAGGCGCATCAGTGAGCTGCAGGCCTTAGTGGCTCATGCTCCGCGAGTTTAACCAACTTCTCCAAATCTTCGCCAAACAATAGCTTCCCCCTAAACGGGAGCTTGCTGAGACGAGCCTTAGAAGAACCGTCCGCCGACCAGTTCCTTAACCACAGATACCGCTGCGCCGCCACTACAGACGCCATACTCTTTCCCAACCCTCGGATGAGGTCATAATGAATATCCGCTAAATAGGCTGTCCCAGACTCTAGCCGCGCTGCCTCCTCTACCTGGTTCCCCAACTGCTCCCCCTGCAAACGTTGGGACCACCTCAGGCAGCCTCTCGCCACCCATGCCCCCGCAATCAAAGCTTGCATAGAGAGAGCGGAAATATCAAACACCTGCTTCAACAAGGTATCCAATTTCCTCTCCTGTACATCCTTCAACGCCGCGGCACCCTCTACTGGAATGGTAGTTTTCTTAGTAACTGCCGATACAGCCGCATCTACCTTAGGAGAACGAAAAAGCTCCCTATCTTGGTCAGAGAGCGGGTACAGCCAAGCTATAGCCCTAGAACCTCTCAAGGCAGATTCCGGCAAATCCCACTCCTCCTGAATCATATTCCTAAACACCCTATGCACCGGAAACACTATTTGTGTCATTCGCACCACCTGCAACAGCGGGTCCTCCAACACTTCCTCTGATGATGGACCCACTGCGGGCATGTTCAGCGTCTTGAGAGTCTCGGCAATCAGCACTGGTAGCTCCTCGCGTCTAAACACCCTGACTACCCTATTCTGTTGGTCCGAGTCAGGCAACTCGCCCTCCTCTAACTCCTCCTCCGAGGCCTCTTCTACATCCCCGTCTCTTGCCCCTAGATCCTCCCAGAGCGGAGACGCTGGACTCTCGATACCTGCCCCCTTAGCCTTTTTGGCACGGGCAGCCTCCTCCTCCGACCGGCATGAGGATCCGCGCCGCTTCTCCCCACACGAGACCAGAGGAGGGGACGCTATCCCAGGCTGTAGCAAGGCAAACGCCTGCTGCATGAGGGAGAATAAGTCCGGCGGAATTACCACAGAGCTCCCCAGCTGCCCCAATCCCAGCGCTGGAGAAGATGCACCTTCCGAGGACGGCCCCGCTACCGGATCCGCGGGGCCCTTAGCCGGTGGCAGAGGATCCCCTTCCTGCTGAGACCCCGCCCCCTGATCCCCGGACCGCTCATCCAACGCCCTTTCCATTACGGATGCCTCTAGCTTGCAGACCCGACACACTCCTGCCTCTAAAACTGCGCCGCGCCTCGTGCCGCAGACCAAACAGCGAGGTTTAGCCGGCATACTCTGCTCGAAAGGAAAGGATGCACCCCCCAGCAGCCCGAGGCAAACACACACGCTACCTCTTCCTTTCTTTTTCTTTTTTTTTTTAAACAAACTGCCCCCCCCCAAAACAGCTAAGGCCTGGTCCCCTAACTACACTCAAACCAAGCTCTTAGAACCCTCTAGAGCCCGAAATCAAGAGCTTGAAGACTTTGCCGTTTTTAAAATGGCCGCCACCGCGCTTCCCGCGCTAATTCATGCGGCCGTGCCTAACAGCTCGACAACGGAGACCACGCTCGTTCGGGGCCTCTACCGCTACTTACCCCCCTGCTCAAAATCCTATTGTGCGGCTAGCCGCTTGCCCAGACTCACCACTTTTACCGAAGGGGATAGAAAAGGGACCCAGGCCACGTCGGAGCACAGCCGGACCGCGGCTTCAGCTCCGACACTTCAACAGCACCCGACAGTGCCTGCCTTCTCTGCTCCTCAGCTCTACGGCCCCAGCCTACTACCTGCTCCTCACCCGTTAACGCGGGTTCGGGAGCAGGGAGGCAAAGGAACACTGACAGCCCCGCGATTCTCGTTAGCGTGCCGGGGACTGAAAGAACAGGAGGAGGGGAAACAAAAAACGGAAGGGAGCCCTTGTCAGCAAGCAAAAGGGAACACCTCCAGCAGCAGCACCCCTCCTGTAAAAACCTTAATTAGGATCTGATCCCATTCAGAATAATAAATCTAAACACTAAATGCCAAAGTTAAATCTCTAGCTCTGCTTATTTGTGCTGAGTGAGCCCAGTCCCAGGCTCAGAACATTCTCCAGCTGCTTGGAGACTGAAACTACTGGAGGAGAGGGGTAGTCCTTGCCTATTTATGCAGGTGTCATCAAAGCGATGATGTGTTTCAGTCTCCAAAGCTGCTGGAGGAGATTCTCAACTCAATGGTTCCGGGACTGGACTAGAGTTCCTTAAGGAACAACAATTAGCAGGTAAGTCTAATTTCATCTTCGGACATACCCGAAACCAGTCCTGAAAAACACAAGTTGCAGGCATCCACCCCCTATTCTAATCATCCCAACGCACTAACCCAACATGAAAACGGTTAGCCGCCCTCTTCCTATGGCTGTATCCTGCCCCCCATCTGATCTAGCTATAACCAATCATCAGTTGTATGTAACTCTATGTAAATTTTATATGTATATATCTTATAAATAGTTTCCCCCGTTATTCTCCCGTTATGACTGTACCCCTGTTCTATGTAAGCACATTGTGTTATGTAAAAAACATTGTTGCATTGTTCAGTTGTAATGTAAACCGCACTGATCTTAATAGCGCGGTATATAAGAAAAGCAAATAAATAAATAAATAAATAAATAATACCCACACTTTCTTCCAAAAGTAGTATCACCTTTCCATCTCAATCAGTCAGTGATCCTGCCGGTCTTTTTCCCAAGACCTCGCGCTTCTCGTGCAGAAGCCACCTTACATACACTTGAATGTAAGAGGGCTCTGGCCTATCTCCAAAAGACAGAAGCCATTAGGAAGTCCTCGCAGCTCTTTGTCTGCTTTGATCCTTCTCACCTGGGCCTTTCAGTGACCAAACGTACACTATCCAAATGGATAGCAGACTGTATTTCTTTCACATATGACAAAGCAGGTTTACCCTCACGGGATAAGTAACGGCTCATAATCTCCGAGCAATGGCAACCTCTGTTGCTAACCTCCATTCAGTAGCTGTTGACGAGATTTGCCGAGCTGCTACATGGTCCTCTATCCATACCTTCACAGCCCATTACTGCCTGGACAAGGATTCCCGCCGGGATGCAGCCTTTGGCCAGGTGGTCTTTCAGCATCTCTTTGGAATGTAGGAACAACACCTACCCCCTGTCCACTTCTTGCTAGATCTTCTTGGTGGGGAAGTCTAGATTCAAATGACCTTGTCCAACTTTCTGACCCAGTCCAACTCTTCAGAGATCTGGGAGCTAGGGAGTCCCATATGTGAAGACTACATTCCTGCTTGTTCCTGGAGATAGCGTAGTTACTCTCCTGTAACAGGTGATCTCCGGGAACAGCAGGAATTTAGTCTTCACAACCCGCCCTCCTCCCCTTGGAGTTGTAGGGTTATTTTTGTTTTATTTTTTTCCACTCCTTTTCTTCAGCTGCAAACACAACTGAGGAGAGGGAGTTGGGAGAGCGGGAAGGTAGCAGCGCAGGCACAGTGGATTGCTCCCAAAGGCTTTCCTATTGGTAGCTGGGGAGCTTTCCACGCAGGCTCCGTCGGTACTCGATGTCACCCATATGTGAAGACTAAATTCCTGCTGTTCCCGTAGATCATCTGTTACAGGTGAGTAACCATGCTTTATGACAGTAGAGCTCTGCATCTCTGAATGGAACTGAGGAGGGCGGGACACGTGGGCAGACAGGCAACTACCTGCATGCTCGGAGAAGTCCAAAAGACTTCTCTAAGCTAGAGGAGAGCCCGACACACGGGTGCCGTCGGGGACTGCACCATGGAGTGTGGCTGTATACTCCTGCTGTCTATGGAGAACCCCCATTACAGATAAGCAAATCCGCTTTCTCAATACCCAGAGCCCCTAATCATTGAAGGAGCGTTGCTTTCACATCAAATCAATTGAAGCGTCCGACAGTTCTCTACAGACTCAGGGCTTTCATCCCTGGTTACAGAATATGCCGTTTCAGCTTTGTGTAGACAATCAGGTTGCAATTTTTTATGTAAACAAGCAGGGTGAATCAGGGTCCTTTTGACTTTGCAGAAAAGCTCTCCACATCTGGATCTTTGCAGCAACCATGAACTGTTTGATTCAAGCAACACACTTTCTGGGAGACCACAACCAAATTACGGGCTCTCTCAGCAGACAGATCTGTCAAGAAGGTTATGGGCCTGCAGGGCTAAACTGCAGAGAATATAGCAGATCATGGGGGCGGGTCCTGGACTGGTCTAGAAAGATTCCAGGAAAGAACATTATCTAGTAGGTGAAATGTCACCTTCCATATCATCCTGCTAGATGATTCCAGACTAGTGATACATACCAAAGTTGTGACTCCACTGTGTGGGAAAAAGACGTGGCAACCTTCAAAATATCTGCACCAAGAACAGTGTCCACCTGAGTGTGGACATCCAAGCGTTAATGCTTGACAAAAGTGGAACATGATGACCACGTTGCTGCCTGACAAATGTCTAAAGGAACAACTGAGCTACTTCTAAAAGGAAGCCTGCGCCCGGATGGAATGCACATGCAAACCCTCCAGGACCATGTAGTTCTACAACAGAAAGGCCGAAGCTATCATTTCCTTTATCCAGCGGCCAAGGCTAGACTAGTAGAGGCCTTATGAGAGGCCAGCAGAATATCTTCCACCTCATCCAGAAGGATGAGAGAGGCCAGAGTCACCCTCTCAGCAGCCAGGCTGTAAGCAACAGGGACCCCAGGTTGGGGTGCAGGAGAGAGCCCCCCTCCTGAGATAGGAGTCGCGGGGAAGTCCCCAAGGGGTTGGGGTCACCACCGTCAACTGTAGAAATAGTGGGAACCACAGTTGCCTGGGCCACCGAGGAGCTATCAGGATGAGTGAGACCCTATCGCGGAGGGTCCTGAACAAGTTCTTGGTGGTCAGCGGCGTAGGAGGGAAAGCGTTTATGAGGCTTTCCGACCATCAGACCAGGAACTTGTCCGCTACCACCCGGGAGGGGTGGGCCTGTCGGGAGCAGAAGCAGGGCAATGGAAAGTTGTCCGGGCTGGCAAACAAGTCCATCATGGGTTCACCCCAGAGGCGGAAAAACTGACTGGCTACCCTGGAGTCCAGCTGCCACTCATGCGGCTGGAGAATTCTGCTAAGCCTGTTGGCCAGCAGGTTGTCCTGGCCTGGCAAGTACACTGCCCACAGGAGGATACCCTGTTAGGCTGCATAGTAGCAGAGGACCAGTGTCTCTTGACAAAGGGTACGAGACCCTGTGCCCCCCCCCTGTTTGTTCACGTAGAACATTGCCATCTGGTTGTCTGTCTGGACTAGCACCGGCTGGTGACACAGGTGGTGACAAAAGACCCTCAGGGCTAGGGGTATGGCCTGGAACTCCAGGAGGTTGATCTACTGGGTGATCTCCTCTGGTGACCAGCTGCCCTGGGTGCGGAGGTCTCCGCGGTGGGCTCCCCAGCTGAGCAGGGAGGCATCCGTGGTGAGGACCCTTGAGGGGGTTGGGGCCTGAAAAGGCATGCTTGCCTCAAGATGCTGGGGCAACTGCCACCAGACCAGGGAGTCTACCAATTGGCGAGTCACAGAAACTCTGTCTCGGAGGTGGCCCGTGGCCTGAGACCACTGGTCCTGGAGACACCACTGCACCGCCCTCATGTGCATGAAGGCCATGTGCCCGAGCAGGTGCAGTAGAAGCTGAGCGGGTACCGCGGGACGGTACTTGTATGTCCCGAGTCAGAGTCCTAAGACAATCGGCTCAGTCCCTGGGAAGGAAAGCCTTTGACTGGAGAGTGTCGATCCTTGCCCCATTGAACTCCAGACATTGTGTCAGGAGGAGGTGAGACTTAGGGCAGTTTATGATAAAGCCTAAGTGTTGCAGAACCTGGATGGTGCGTGCGGTGGCCTGCTGCACCTCTGAGGCCGTGCCTCCTTTTATGAGCCAGTCATCCAGCTAGGGAAAGATGAAGACCCCCTGGAGCCAGAGGAAGGCAGCCACGACTGCCAGGCATTTTGTGAAAACTCTTGGGGCAGAGGCTAGACCGAAGGAGAACACCCTGTATTGAAAGTGCCTGCCCCCCACTATGAACCACAAGTACTGCCTGTGGTTGGGGTGGATGAGGATGTGGGCATAAAGCATCCTTGAGGTCTAAGGAGCATAGCCAGTCTCCCTGCTGGAGGTATGGCAGCAATGTTCCAAGGGAGAGCATCTTGAACTTCTCCCTCACCAGGAATTTGTTGAGGTTGCACAGGTCGAGGATGGGCCTCGGGCCCCCTGTTCTTTTTGGCATGAGGAAGTACCTGGAGTAGAATCCCTTGCCCTTGAGGTGGTGGGGCATCGGTTCCACCGTTTTGTCCTCGAGAAGACCTGCCAACTCCTTCAGAAGAAGGTCCCGGTGGTGGGGAGACCTGAGGGGCTCTCCCGGGAAATAAGGGGGAGGTGCCTGAGTCAGGTGAAAGAGGTAACCCTCTCTGACTACCCTTAGTGCCTAGGAATTGGTGGTGATGGTCACCCACCTCTGGGCATAGAGGGCCAGACGTCCACCTGTGGAATGCTGATCTCTGTGGGGTAGAGAGGCTATGCTCAAGGAGTCAAAAACGCCCCCCTGGCTGGGCTGGAGCCAGTGCCTGGGGTTTTGGAACCTTCTGCTTACATGGGCCATGCTCATGTCCCTTGGCCTTCTGACCCTGTTGGGAAGCTGGGGAGGCCTGATAGGGTGGGTAGTTTCTGTAAGCAGCTCCCTTCCTCGGGTAGAAGGACTTTTTGCCCGAGTCTGTCCATCGGGGAGGGGCAGAGGTCTTTATAGAGAGCCTGGTCCTTGTCGTGAACTTGGTCTCCAGCTCGGTAGCCTTGTTGACCATGGGTTTGCCAAAGAGATTCATAAGAACATAAGAACATAAGAACATAAGATATGCCATATTGGGTCAGACCAAGGTCCATCAAGCCCAGTATTCTGTTTCCAACAGTGGCCAATCTAGGTCATATGTACCTAGCAGTTTCCCCAAGAGACACAAGTTCCACAATGCTTGTACTGGGTCAAGCATTGATATCTTCGGTCACTTCTTAATAATGGTTTATGGACCTTTCCTCCAGGAACTTGTCCAAACCTTTTTAAACCCAGCTACACTAACAGCCTTTACTACATCCTCCGGTAACAAATTCCAGAGTTTGATTACACGTTGAGTGAAAAAATATTTTCTTTTATTAGTCTTAAATAGTTTACCCTGTAGCTTCATTCACAGACTGCCTTGGCCAGGTTCTTGAACTGCTGCAAAGGTTCCTCGGAGAGACCAGCTGAGAACCCAGTGAGTTCCTTCACCAGGTCTCTCAAGTACATATACAGCTGGTAAGCCTGGATGTGGCCAATGAGCATTGAGCCCTGGTAGCACTTTCTGCCGAGGGCGTCCAGGGTGCGAGCCTCCCTACTGGGGGGCACTGAGCAGTGCGTCTTCTGGCTTTTCTGCCGATGCATAGCCGACTCCACCACCATGGAGTTATGCGGCAGCTGTGACTTTTGGAAGCCCAGGCTTCGGTGGACTCGATACATCAAGTCGAGCCATTTGCTCACCACCGGCACCGAAGCCGGTGTCTCACACATTCAGAGCATCAGCCTTTCCAGGATGGGAGGGATGGGCAACTTGAGGGATTCCCTTGGAGGGGCCTCGTATTGGAAGATTTCCAATTCATCCGCCCGAGGGTCCTCCTCCAACTCTGTTGGAAATGCCAGGGCCTTAGACTTGTCCTTGACAAAATCAAGGAAGCTCATATCCTGGGCGGTGACCGCCGTCAAGGCTCCGAGATGGGAGACTCCGATGGGACGTCGCGGTGGCGATGGGTATCAGGGGACTCCTCATCCTCCGTCTCCCACTTGGAGTAGTCAGTCGAGGATTCGTAAGAGGGTTGCTCCGCAGGCTTTGGGGCCTCTGATGCCCTGCAGACGGTGCCAGGCAAACTTGCCGGGGATGACTGTGGTCCCATCGAGCGGGTCTCGAATCGCGACCTCAGCCGAGGATCGACTCGAGGCCTAAAGACCTCAAGGATCGGCTCGGCCTCCGGGGACATCTTGGATGTCGAGGGCCTGGTGGTCGGGCGGATGAACCGGTCATACCAGACAACAGTGCCCGCTGCTGGTTGATGAAAGCAAACTGCGCGCCAGGGCTGCCATTCTGGACTCCAGACCCGAAAGCTCCACAGCCTTTGACACGGGCATCGAGGGGCGCGGGCATCAAGGGACTCGGGCCCCATGCCAGCTCCCCTGAAGGGGAATCCTCAATGAGGATAGTGTCTGGGGACCGAGGACGGTCCACAGTTTGATCATTCTGGGGAACCTTTGCAGGCTGCTCCTTCTCCGACGCCTCAGACGAATGTCTTGGACTGCAGGACCAGGCCCAGGGAGCACCCAGATGGTCGGAACCATTCAAGAATGCTACCTTCAGGGGTTTCTTCTTCTACCTGGGTGCCCTCAAGGGAGATCCCCTTTCTGAGGACCAGTGATGAGGCTCGGGTTCGGAAGGCTCCACCTGAGATGTCGGGGCCTCAGATGAGGCCCTGGCCTTCGGAGGCACCGGGGACTCGGGAAAAACGTATCATGCTGCTGCTAGCGGCTCTTGAGGACCTTACTGGGCATCTTCTTGCAGAGACAGCAGGCTGCCGGATTGTGGTCTGGCCCAAGGCAGCGGAGACTTCAGTCGTGTGTGTCGGTCAAAGACATAATTTTGGAGCACCGATCACACTTCTTAAAGCCACTGGTAGCCATGGGGGAAAAAGTACCACTGCGAGGTCGAAGACTCTCCGGGCTGCAAGTGAGAGAAAAAAGGCGCAAAGATGCCAGAAAAAGAAAAGAACAAAAACTACAAAAATAGGCTGAACTCGATGCCGAGGCGAGGTCAGTAGATGGGAAGAGTACCTGTGCGATACCGGAGATGAATATGAAACTCTGAGAGAAAAATCAACTTTTTCTGGGGACAAGCCAGACAAATGTCTGAAGGGCTCCGCGGAAAAAAGGAGACTGAGCAAGATGGCACCTTTGGGCGGGAAGGGGACCATGCATACGTGGTGGCATCTCCCAAAGGCTTTCTTTGAAAGCTGGGGGGATGCTTCCGCGAGGGCTCCGTCAGTGCCGATGTCACCCATATGTGAGGACTGACTTCCTGCTTGTTCCCGGAGAATTCCTTTTTGCTTCAAATATTAACAGAACATGGTGCTATGTGAAGCAAAAAAAGAAGTTGCTTCGGGTGAAGCTATAAAGGGTTACTAATATGCTGCTGACAATGTACTCCTTGGGGTTGGTTGGAGGGGGAGGAGGAAGGGGAGGCAGAGAAGAGTTTTACCTTATGTTGGCACTGTGTAATGGCACATTAAGGGCCAGATTTAATAAGCTTTCTTCTCCCATTGAAAATGGGAAACAGTGAATCAGACCTTAAAAAAAAGAAGCTGTGATACACCTTTTTGGAGCGGTGGGGAACACTGTGACTGAGGTCTTGACAGCCGGATTTTAAATTTATAAACTGACGCCTAGATTTCAAGAAAATCTCAAAGATAAAAAGCATAACTGTACACTCCTCTTCACCCAAGGACTACTTGCAGCTATGTTCTAGGCACCAGGAACATTCCCCCACCTTATTGATTGCCATAGCTATTGTTGTCTTCATGGGCCCTGCCCATGAGTCAGAGAATTATTTGATTATACATGCATTCATTAATTGTGAATAAAATTGTAGGCACAAAAATCTTATAATTCTCTGAGACATAATAAAATAGGAGAAAAAAAATTCCCACGTAGTTGCAAATGATGGTTCATGGTGCCTGATCCTAGCTCTAGTTTTATTGAGATTGAAGCCAAAGGTACAGAAGGAAACTGCCAGGTCGAAACACTAATCATTTTAATTGTTGATGCATGGTTAGGGAGTAATTTTATTAAGCTCTGTCCATGTGTAAAGCCTGCTTTACCTGCAGGAAAGGATTTTTATAAAGTTGTGTGACAGCATTCGCTTGGAAAGAGTGCATTTGCTTTTACAAGATCTGCACATAGGCTTTCCCAGCGGTGTAGTTTGGGTAGCACGGAGGCGGAATTATGATGTTCAAGCATATTGTATAAAATAAGCTTGTCATGCTGTGAGGACTTGTGTGCATCAGTGATGCTGAGGGCTAAGCTATCAGTAGCTTAACTACTGGCAGGATCTCCCAAGATGGACAGGTCTCAGCTGAAGTGCCAGACCAAAACAAACCACCCATCTGGGCAGCAGCAGAATGGGATGGTGTTGGCGGCGGAGGATCACATTTCTGTGACAATGGCAACAACACTAAACTTAAACTGCGTAGAAGAAAGGCCTGGCACTCTACTTCCGTATCTTGCCATGAAAACCCAATGGATAGTCACAATAAAGCAAATTGCACTATAGTGCTGGAAGATGAGACCCCCCCCAGGATGGAAGGCACTCAACTGGCTACTGGGGAGGAGCTGAAGACATTTCAAAGTAAAGCCAGCATTTATGATGTAGTTGGATCAAAGCCCTCGGACATCTGACTGCTGTAACTGTGCATGAAATGAGAGTCAAAAGCTGCAAAGATGTCTTACATACTGGGACATGGAATGTACAAAGCAAGAACCAAGGGAAATTGGAGGAGGTCAAGAATGAAATGGAACATGTACAACTCGATCTGTTGGGTGTCAGCGAACTGAAATGGACTGGCATCGGGCACTTTGCATCTGATGATCACATGGTCTACTATGCTGGAAATGAAAGACAAAAAAGAAATGGTATTGTATTTATAATTAAGAAGAAACTTGCAAGAACTGTAATGAAATACAATGCAACCAGTGAACACTTAATTTCTGTTCGTCTACAAGGAATGACTATCAACACAACTATAATTCAAGTATATGCCCCAACAACAGCTGCAGAAAAGGATGAAATTGGTGAGCTCTATGAGTTCTCCACCCCCTCCCCCATCCATACTTCCTCTGCTACCCTCTCCTCCTTCCCTACGATCTCTGATGAGGAAACCACACTCCTTTCTTCCTCTAAACCCACCACCTGTTCCTCTGATCCTATCCCCATCCATCTCCTAAACCCCATCTCCCCCGCCATTGTCCCTTCCATCTTTCTTATTCTCAACCTTTCACTCTCCACTGCAATTGTCCCCGCAGACTTCAAGCACGCCGTGGTCACACCTCTCCTCAAGAAATCCTCACTCGATCCCACCTGTCCCTCTAACTACTGACCCATCTCCCTCCTTCCCTTCATATCTAAACTACTTGAACGAGCAGTCCACCGCCGCTGCCTTGACTTCCTCACCTCTCAGGCCCTCCTGGATCCTCTACAATCCGTCTTCTGCCCCTTGCACTCCACTGAAACGGCTCTTACAAAAGTCTCCAGTGATTTGTTCCTGGCTAAATCTAAGGGCCTCTACTCTGTCCTCTCTGCTGCCTTTGACACTGTTGACCACAATCTTCTCCTCGCCACCCTCTCCTCACTTGGTTTCAAGGGCTCCGTACTTTTCTGGTTCTCCTCCTACCTCTCCCATCGCTCCTTTAGTGTATGCTCTGGCGGTTCCTCCTCCTCTCCCACCCCGCTCCATGTTGGTGTACCCCAGGGATCCGTCCTGGGTCCGCTCCTTTTCTCTCTCTATACCCATTCCCTTGGTACGCTTATCTCCTCCCATGGCTTTCAATACCATCTCTATGCTGATGACTCCCAAATCTACCTCTCTACGCCTAATATCTCTCCAGCAATCTAGATCAAGATCTCTGCCTGCCTTTCTGACATCGCTGCCTGGATGTCTCACTGTCACTTGAAACTGACCATGGCCAAGACTGAACTCCTTGTCTTTCCCCCCAATTCCTCTCCTCTCCTCTCCCTCCCTTCTCAGTCTCCGTGGATGGCTCTACAATCCTTCCGGTTTCCTCAGCCCGCAGCCTGGGAGTTATCTTTGACTCCTCTCTCTCCTTCTCCACACATATCCAACATGTAGCTAAGACCTGCCACTTCTTTCTCTACAACATTAGCAAAATCCGCCCCATCCTTTCTGAACACACTACTAAAACTCTTGTCCACTCCTTAATCTCTTCTCGCCTTGACTACTGCAACCTTCTCCTTACTGGTCTCTCTGTGAGCCATCTCTTTCCCCTTCAATCTATTCAAAATGATGCTGCTCGACTAATCTTTAGCCTGCCTCGCCATGCCCACATTACTCCTCTTCTCAAGTCGCTTCACTGGCTCCCCATCCAATTCCGCATTCAATTCAAACTTCTCCAGACCTATAAATGCATTCACTCTATAGCCCTTCATTACCTTTCATCTCTCATCTCTCTCTACATCCCCTCTCGGGAACTACGCTCTTCTAACAAATTACTTCTATCTAGACCCTCCACTCGCACCGCTAACTCCCGACTTCGCTCCTTTCACCTTGCTGCACTGTATGCCTGGAACAACCTACCTGTGTCTATATGCCAGGCACCCTCCCTGGCCCTCTTCAAGTCCAGGTTGAAAACCCACCTCTTCACTGTCACTTTCAGATCCTGACTTCTACCCTTTGTCCTAACCTGACTCCCGTCCTTTGTCATGTCTAAAACTGTAAATCCCATACTTGTTTTTTTTTTAAACTTTATTTTTATTACCACCATGTTTACAACTACATCATCACTGAATCACAAGACAAACATATTCACCAAGGCCTTCCACAATGTAAACGATCATATACATTCCAACTGGTAGAACTTTATATAACCTCCTTCCCCCTCCCCACCTCCCCTCCCCCCCCCCCATCCAAACAACGTCAGGTTATATATTTCAATATCAATTATTGGCCATCCATATTATATACTTTCCCCACACCTTCAAGAACTTTTGTGGTCTCTCCTTCTTCAGTGCTGTGAGTTTACTCATCAAAAGGATGTGGGCTAAGGCGTTGCAGTACTCCTCCAGCTGTGGCACCCCCACTTGTTTCCATTTCTTAGCAATCAACACCCAAAGCGCTACACACCCCAGATTCACAAAGTCCCCCTCCCAGCTTTTTAAATTCTGCGGCCGTACCCCTAACAGCGCCGTGGCTGGCAATAGCTGCAACTCCTTCTCCAAATTCCTACCAAGAAGGCTAAACACCTCCACCCACATTCCCTGTATCAGTTTACAATTCCACCATATATGCAAATAAGAACCCCTTTCCCCACAGTTTCTCCAACAGTTATCACTTATATTACTATACATACCGAGAGGGTACCCAAAAAAACCAGGAATAACATTGCTGTGGGCGGAGCTTGTGTAGTACACACTTCTGCCGCTAGGCGTTGCGACACCTACCGGCTGGGCCAAGAGGCAGACAGCTGATAGGCGGCCTTACTGTCCTTTAGAATAAAAGTTCTTTACTCTGTAGGAATGAATTGTAGTTGAGGCAGGTGGTAAGGCTTTGCAAGATTTTTATTATTTATACAATGGGGATTTTCAAAGGCACGCGGAGGTTCAAAACACAAATGCACTAGGATAACTTCTCCAAATGAAAGGATGAACACAGGAAAAACCAGGAGAAATGAAAAACAAAACTTTGCTTCTCTGCTGTTCTCTGCACTGCTCCGTGTGGTCCCACACTATACTGCAGCAGAACTAAACACAGCTGGTTTCACTTTCACCAAACAACGTCTTCCCAAACTCCGTTACTCTCAACACTGAATACAGCACAGCACTGCTTTCTTCTGAGTCACAGGTAAAAGCTACCTTATTAAAAGGCTTTTAAAACTCTCTCCTGTTTCACTTTCTTACTGTGGTATTCTTGTGAGTCAAACAACAGTCCATTGGTATAGGAAAATCATCACATTCAGGCACAGTGGTTTCTATCTGCATTTCCTCAATGCCATTAGAATTACCAAAGTCTTTCTCATATGTGGGGACTTCTTGTAGCTTTTCTCTCTTTAGAAACTGGTGGAAGTGATCCCACAGCAAGTCAGTCTTTTCAGGTGTTTTGGTACTAGAGGTTTGAATCCTCTCACTAGAGAATAGTCTCTGCAGTGCCCCTAATTTAGAAGCTTCACAAACGTCAGAGTTATCTGGTCTGGAGTTTGCAGCAGGTACTAGGCTTTCAATCCAACATTTCACAGTAGAGGGGGAGGGTTCCAGCTCCTGCTCAATAAAACTAGCCTTTATTTCTTTTGCCAATTTATCAGATATAAAATGGTCAGTTTTACCTTGAGGCTGTTTCTCTGTGTCAGCACTGGAGCTCTTTCCACCTCTCCAATCCTCCCAGCTGTAGCAACTGTTTGACTGGCCTGCACGGCTTCTCCAATTGTCTGTGCTTTTACCTTTGAATGCTGGCTTTGTCCGAGAGCGTGCCTTTCCCTTGGCACCTTCTCTCACACAGGCTGTTCTGCCTGGACTCTCTGGTTTCAGACTCTGGTCTTGGCTTTCTCTTGCCTTCCAACTGGCTCTCTGGATATTTCCCTGACCAACTTCTTTGTGGGTTCTCCAATCGGTTCTGTCTCCAGGTCTGTCCTCAGGTCTCTCCTCAGTTCTCTCCTCCGGTCTCCTTTCCTTCCCTCTGCACGTGGTTTTTTAACCCTGGCTTCCTGCTTCCTTGTGACCAATCAGAACGGGGGTTAGTCTCCACCCTTGCACTAGGGCGTGGTTTGCTTCCTACAGGGAACTGCCTTTTTCTCTGACATAGGCTGAGTTTTCCTTGTAGCTGTGCAATGTCATCCGTTTCCATGGGGATTTCTGGATTCTCTTCTGTGTCCATGCTTTCCACCAGGCTTTCCCCATCACAGCGTGTATAGTGCAACTCATTGTCAGTTCAGTGCCGCCTGTGTTGTCGACCTGGCTTGTTCTGTTCATCTGCAGTGATTGTTTTTGCTAGCGCTGTTTTGTTCTTGTTTCTTTTTTTATGATGACAAGTTTAAGTGAACAATGTGCAGCTGTGAAATTTTGTTTTCTACTCGGTAAAAATGCTGCTGAAACTGTTTTAATGTTGAAAATAGCTTATCAAGATGACGCTATGGGAAAAAGTCAAGTGTACCAGTGGTTTGCTCGGTTTAAAAATGGCGACATGTCGATTGATGACAAACCTTGTTCTGGGCGTCCATCAACTGCCCGAATCGATGAAAGTATTGAAAAAATTAGAGAACTTGTGCTCACAGACCGTCGACAGACAATTAATCAACTGTCAGAGATTAGTGGGTTATCTTGGAGCTCGGTTCAGCAAATTTTAACGGAAGATTTGGGAATGAAAAGGGTTGCTGCCAAGTTTGTTCCTCGAGTTCTGACTGACAAAAGGAACATCGAGTTGAAACATGTCGTGTTTTGAAACAACAGCTTGAAACTGATCCAGATTTTCTGTCAAAGGTCATTACAGGTGATGAGTCATGGTGCTATGGTTACAACCCAGAAACAAAGCAACAGTCAAGCCAATGGAAGACGTCATCGTCACCCCGTCCAAAAAAATGTCGTCAAGTCAAATCAAACATCAAAACAATGCTGATTTGCTTTTTTGATGCCAAGGGGGTAGTTCATTCAGAGTTTGTTCCCCCAGGTCAGACCGTCAATCAAACCTTTTATTTGGAAGTTTTAAGAAGATTGCGCAACAGTGTTCGTCAAAAAAGACCCGATTTGTGGCAGACAGGAGACTGGTTCTTCCACCACGACAACGCACCTGCACACAGCCATCTCTGTTAGACAGTTTTTGGCTAAAAATGGCATGGTTCCGCTGCCCCACACACCTTACTCGCCTGACCTGGCTCCGTGCGACTTTTTCTTATTTCCATGCATGAAAAGGGGCATGAAAGGACACCGATTTGACAACATTGAAGAAGTCAAGAAAAAAAACGAGGGAGGAGCTGTCAGCCGTTTCTAAAGATGACTACAAAAAATGTTTCGAACAGTGGAAGCACCGGTGGGACAAATGTATCAGTTGTAATGGAGAGTATTTTGAAGGGGATAAGGTTGTTTTGTAAAGAATTTGAAATAAATAGCTTTTAAAAAATAATTCCTGGTTTTTTTGGGTACCCCCTCGTAGTCTTCAAGCGCACTGGCGTCAAATGCCATCTATACATGACCTTATAGTTATTTTCAATTAGGGAGGTCGCCAATAAACCTTTATATCGTGATCGGTAGATTTGTTTCCAAATGTCCTCCCCCCACTCACCACCCAAGTCTTCTTCCCACTTCCTTTGAAAGGCCTTTCTTAACCCTTCCACTTGCAGCATGGCATAAAATTTAGCTGCCCTCCCCCTCTTCTGTCCCATCAGAAACATCTGCTCCACCTCGGCAGTATCTTGTGCTGAATATAGTGTCTGATCTGATGGAATCGAAAAGCATCCTTATCCTCCAGTTGGAACTGCTCTTTCACATCTATAAAGCTTTTCACAGATCGTCCTTCCAGTAGTTGACCTATCCACACTAAACCCTTCCGTTCCCAGTGCAAGTATGCCATGTTCCCCACCCCTGGAGGGAAAGCGGCATTCCCCCTAATTGGGATCAACCTTGAGACCCCCTCCTTACCTAGCCACATACATTTCCACTTATTCCAAACCTTCAATGTTATCTTCACATAAGGATTATCCCCTTTAAAGCCTCTCGTCCCGTCTCTGGGCAGCCATAACAAATCCCCAATCTGTCCCCCCTCTAGTTCCTCTGATTCCATCCGCACCCACTCTTTCTTCTCATCCCCACACCATTCCACACTAGCACCCAATTGGGCGTCCTCCCAATAACGCCTTAAATCCGGTATAGCCATGCCCCCGCATTCCTTTCTGCTAGTCAATATTCGCCATGCTACTCTATTCTTCTTCTGGCCCCCCACTTATTTCATAATCCCCTGTTGCCATCTCACAAGACATCTCTTTGGTACCCAAATTGGCAACACTGTGAAGAGATAGAGCCACTTAGGTAAAATCACCATTTTCACAGCGGACATCCTCCCGTACCAAGATAAGCCCTTACTCCCCCAACTATCCAGTTCCTTTCTGACAGCTTTTTCCATTCTTCCATAATTCGCCTCAAACAGGTCCTGCTCCCTCGCCGTTAATTTTATACCCAAATATGTAATATTATGCTTGGCCCATTTAAATGGAAACCTCTCCTTTACTTGTAACTCAGTAGCCCCCTGTACCGATATGTTCCAAATCTCCGACTTTGTAGCATTAATTCTAAAACCCGAGTATTCCCCAAATTCCACTAGGATGTCATACAATTTAGTTAAGGACGTCAGCGGGTTAGTTAACATAAACAGTAGGTCGTCCGCAAAGAGTGACACTTTACTTTCCAAGGCCTTCCACCTAACCCCCTTCACCTCCCCACACTCTCGCACCCGTTGGGCTAAGGGCTCCATCGAGAGCACAAACAAAATCGGTGACAACGGGCACCCCTGCCTCGTACCCCGCCGAAGTTCAAATGCCTCCGTATATTCGCCGTTTATGCGAATCTTCGCCCGCGGTTGATTATAAATCGCTTGAACCCATCACAGATAGTTCCCTCCTATCCCCCTCTTTTCCAGAACTTTAAAAAGAAAGGGCCATGATACCCGGTTGAAAGCTTTCTCCGCATCAATTGTCAGTAGTAACATCTGTTCCTTCCCTCGCTTGCCTTCCCACATAGCATTCAACACTTTCCGTATATTATCGGACGTGTGCCTCCCCGGGACAAAACCAGACTGATTCTCATGTACCAGTTGTGGTAAGTAGGGTAATATCCTATTGGCCAATACCTTGGTATAGATTTTAAAATCCGTCCCCAACAGTGAGATGGGGCGATAGGAGCCACATAAAGTTAAATCTTTCCCCTCTTTTGGGATCAATGTTATACCCGCTGTTCTAATTGTTTCTGGCAGCTCTCCCTCCTCCTTAAAAGAATTAAAGAGCCTTGTCAATATCACCCCCAGCACCTCCCCAAACATTTTATAAAATTTGTTGGTAAACCCGTCAAGCCCCGGCGCTTTGTGAAACGGCAGTGTCTTAATGACCGCAAGCACTTCCCCTACCTCAATGGGCCGGGAGAGCTGTTCTGCTAGCCCCGTACTCAGACTCGGAAGCTCCATACTCAAAAATTCTTCCATCTCCCTCTGCGTGCTTCTCTGATCTGGTGTATACAATTGTTTATAATACTCTACTAAACGCTCTTGCAATTACCCTGGTTGTCTCATATCTTTCCCCAGTGCGTCTTTAATTTTAGTTATATAATTTCACTGTCGCTGTTGTTTCAGCCGATGCGCCAGAATCCTGCTTGGTTTATTCCCCCATTCAAAAAATACTTGTTTTAGCTGATCTTTGGCGTATTTAATCTCCCCTAGCTCCAACTCACCTAGTTCCTTCCTAGCCCTTGCCAGTTCATGCACACCCGTCTTGCCCAGTTTGCCCAGTTTTTGTAAATTCTCCAATTCCCGTATCTTATCATAAATTGTCTGCTTCTGTTGCTCTTTCACCTTCTTCCTATAGGAGCCTATAGCAATCAATTTTCCTCTCACCACCACCTTTAGGCATTCCCAAAGTGTTCCAATTTTGCACTCTGCTGTGTCATTTAGCTCCAGATATTTTTTATATTATCTCTCACTTGATTAACAATTTCAGGTACCTCCAGCAGAGATTCATTCAGACACCACCCTGAACCTTTGCGATCATTTTTCCCCACCCTAAACTCTATCCAGACCGGGGCATGGTCCGACAACGTTCTCTCATTGATCTCACATCCCCCCAGATCCTGTACTAATGTCTTAGCCACCCACACCATGTCTAACCTCGACAAGGAGTCATGCACGGGTGACCAATATGTATAGTCCTTCCTTCTCCCATTCATTTCTCGCCACGCATCCACCACTCCCAACTGCACCCCCATGGCTTTCAGGGCTCTCCTACTATTAGCATTCCCTAGGGCCTTCCCCCTGGAATTATCCAATATAGGATTACTTGTTAAATTAAAATCCTCCCCCCCCCCACAATGAGTTGTCCCTCAGCAAATTCAGCCACTCTGTTAGTCAATTCCACGAAGAAGGCCCCTTGTGCCGCATTGGGACCATAGATATTTACCAGAGTAAATTTCTGATTCTTTATTTGCATCCTAACCATAATATAGCGCCCTTCTTTGTCCTGTTGTATTTCCTGTACCTGATATGGTATTTGTGTTCTCACTAAAATTCCTACCCCCCCCCCCCCTTTCTTGAGTTCAACGCGATTTGATGCAAACCATTGTCCCTGAAAGTTTTTATTTGCCATCCGCCACTCATCTTTTTTCTTTAAATGGGTCTCCTGGAGGAACACCACATCCCCCTGCAGCCTACTTATCTCTTTATACACCCTTTGCCTCTTAATCGGGGAGTTTAAGCCTCGCACATTCATCGTTACTAATCTTAATTTATCCATCATCACAACCTACTTCAACTACCCTGGTTCCTTTGCTGTTTGGATAGGTTGTCCCTATGCTTCCCCCCCCCCCCCGGCCCATCCCCCCCACCCCTCCCCTCCCCCCACCCCTCCCCTCCCCCCACCCCAGCCCACCCCCACCACCTTCCAAGTCAATCGCACCTCCATATCCCGAGGCATAACTCACCAGCCCGAGCCCCTTTTACCCTACCAATTTCAAAGGGCACCCCCCCCCCCCGCATCAAAAAACTTTATTTAATATTTAACATCACACTTCACTCATCCATGTTACTTCACATGAAATACTTAATATCTTCCAGACAGTCCACTACTCTTTCTCAGCCGTCAGGTTCCATGGTAAGCTTCGGTTGTCTGCGTAGCCGCCGGTCCCCTTGTGGCGCTCTACTCCAGCCACTTTCCCCTGGCCGCTTCCTCGCTGTCTTGGGGCGATTTGTATGCTGAATCTCCGGTATCTCAGTCCAACCAGCATTCTCCATCGCTTTGACTGCTTCCTCAGTTGTTTTCACATAGGAAGTGACCCCTTCTATACAAAATTGCAACCCAAACGGGAATAGCCATTTATATCTAATGGCCCTGTCCCGCAGCTTTTTAGTAATCTGTGCAAAGTCTCTTCTCTTTCTCATCGTGATCACCGAGAGATCTGCATAAATCTCAATTCTCTGATTGTCCCACTGAAAGTTCTTTACTTTCCTTGCAGCCTCCACCACAGTATTTTTCGTGTGATATTCATGAAAGCAGGCAATGATATCTCTATTATACCCCTCCTTTTTGGAGCCCAGCGCTCTATGGGCCCTATCTATCTTCCAACACAGTCTATCCTCCGGTATATCAGCCTCCAGCACCAGCTGTTTACAAACTTTTTTCACTACTTGTGCACAGTCCAAGTTCTCAAGAGTTTCTGCGATGCCTCTCAGTCGACTATTAGCCCTCCTTGAGCGGTTCTCCA
This sequence comes from Ichthyophis bannanicus, assembly GCA_033557465.1. Taxonomy (NCBI): domain Eukaryota; kingdom Metazoa; phylum Chordata; class Amphibia; order Gymnophiona; family Ichthyophiidae; genus Ichthyophis; species Ichthyophis bannanicus. The sequence goes on along the minus strand of CM066032.1, from coordinate 672,867,487 downwards.
AGTCTTCCAATTTAGACCACAATTCCTCCTGCTCCCCCTCCATACTCTCAAGCTGTTCCTGCAGTTTCTGCATCGTGCTTTCCTGCGTTTCCACTTTGCTCTCCAGATCTTCCACACGTTGGCCCACCTCTCTAATCTCACCTCGCAGATCTTCCATCCAGCCCCTCATATCGGCCTTAAACATTGACATATCCTGTCTGATGGTGGTAAACCAACTTTTAATTTTGCCTCGGAGTATCTCCAAATCTCCTCCCCGCTGCTTATCTGCCATTGAGGCCTCCTCATCGCTGCCCGCACTCACCGCCGCCATCTTGGCTTTCCCCGCGGCACCCACCGCCGCCGCGCTCTTATAGGCAAACGCCTTCAGTTCAGCGCCACCTTTTTTCATCCCTGGACAACCTCTCCGTTCGCCCTGCTATCCGCTGCGTTTCCGACTCTCCGGACCCCGCTATGTAACTAGGGGTGCGCCTTCAATTCTCACATTCACGGAGCCCCGTGCTTTTGCTGCCGCTCAGGCTGGTGACGTCATTTCCTCCCATACTTGGTTTTTGTAAATGCCATACTTGTTTTGCCCGAATTGTAATTGCCATACTTTGTTTTACCCCATACTTTGCTTTATCCTGAATTAACTATTGCTCCGTGTCACCATAATTGTTTTCCCGATCTGTCTATTGTTCTGTGTTGTCTTGACTAGATTGTAAGCTCTGACGAGCAGGGACTGTCTTTTTGCTTATATTTCTGTACAGCGCTGCATGCGTAGCACTATATAAATGCTAAATAGTAGTAGTAGTATGAACAAGTACAAGCTGAAATTGACAGTACATGCAAACAGGATATCCTGATAGTCGTGGGTGACTGGAATGCAAACGCTGGCAACAAAGAAGAAGGGAGAGAGGAGTGGTTAGTGGTTGGGACAGGTTACGTCAGGCCAGAGGGCCAGGGATTTAATTCCCACATAGGGACAAGTAACCTCAGGCCAGAGGGACTGGGGTCTCTAGTCCCATGGCCACTCCTTGTGGCCTTGGGCAAGCCACTTAACCCTCCATTGCCTCAGGTACACTTAGATTGTGAGCCCTTCGGGGACAAGGGAATAAAAAGTACCCGTTAGTATAGATGTAAACCACTCTGATGCGTTAGTGGAGGGCGGTATTTCAAGTGCCTAAACCATAACCCATATGGCAAAATGGTTGGAAAATATGGACTTGGCAACAGAAATGAAGCTGGAGAAAGATTGATAGAATTCTGCAAGACCAACAATCTATTCATCTCAAACACCTTCTTCCAGCAACACAAGCAGCAACTGTACACATGGACTTCACCCAGTGGACTGTACAAAAATCAAATTGACTACATCTGTGGAAGTCAACCAAGGAAAAGCTCTATAACATCAACAAAGGCAAAACCTGGAGCTGACTGTGGTACAGATTACCAACAACTAGTATGCAAACTCAAGCTAAAGTTGAAAAAGAGCAAGCCACATGAATGTAGCAAAATATTACCTTGAGAATATAACACCGGAATTTAAAGATTGACTGCAAAATTGATTTGCTGCTTTAGATACAAATGACAGAGCTCCAGAAGACATCAAGAAGGTTGTGTTGGAAGAAAGTGAGAAATCTCTACAAAAGGTGAAAAAGTAAAAATGGCCAAAATGGATGTCCGAATAAACTCTGAAAATTGCCCAGAAACGCAGAGACGCTAAAGCCAGAGAAAGAGAGGCAATCGCAAAATTCAACAGCGATTTACAACGTGCAGCAAGACAAGACTAGGAGAAGTACTATAATGATGCATGCAAGGAAATAGAAGCAGAAACTATTAAAGGAAGAACAAGATTGGCTTTCCTAAAGCTACGAGAGTTAAAGAAAAAATTCCAGCCTCAAATTGGAATGCTCAAGGATCCATGTTGAATAATGCTGAGAAGATCAAGAAAAGGTGGAAAGAATATACAGAGTTATTATATGATAATGATCAAGTGGACCAACAGCCATTTCAACCTGTACCTTATGATCTGGAACCATTGATGATGAAAGAAGAAGTTGAAGCAGCTTTGAAAACCTTATCAAAAAACAAAGCACCAGGCATTGATGGCATTCCTATAGAAGTATTACAGCAATCTGATGCAGCCGTTATCATACTTACAAGCCTTTGCCAGGAAATTTGGAAGACAACATCATGGCCAACTGACTGGAAAAGATCTGTTTATACCAATATTAAAGAGAGGTGGAAATTATCACACAATCTCTCTGATTCCACATGCCAGCAAGATTCTACTGAAGATTATTCAGCAGAGACTACAACCATACCTGGAAAGAGAACTACCTGAAGTGCAAGCAGAGTTCAGGAAAGGATGAGGAACAAGAGACATCATTGAGGATGTGAGATGGATCCTTGAAAAGACAAAAGAATACCAAAAGGATATCTATGTGTGTTTTATTGACTATAGCAAGGCTTTTGACTGTGTAATTCATGAGAAACTCTGGGCCACATTAAGAAGCATGGGTATACCAGAACACTTGATTGTTCTCTTGCACAGCCTTTACATTGATCAAGAAGCAAAGCATACAACAAGGCTGCATGCTTTCCCCCTACCTATTTAATTTATATGCAGAACAAATCATCAGAGAAGCAGGACTGTATGAAGACAACAGAGGTGTGAAGATTGGTGGAAGACTCGTCAACAACCTTCGCTATGCTGATGATACAACATTACTGGCTGAAAGTGAAGACGATCTGAAACATTTGCTTCTCAAGATCAAGGAACATAGTCTTAAAAATGGGCCTGCAGGACTTCCGGTGATGTCAGCGGGGCTAATGGCGGCATGAGTTAGTCTGTGCCGCCAAAGCCTGTAATAAGGGGGAATTACTACCCCCAAGAGGTGGAATAAGCTTGCCCCAAATTGAGAGCAAGGAAGGGGAAGAGCCCCGGGCCGTGCTGTCAAAGCGGCGAAGCCTTCTGATACGCCAGGGAGCCGGGACGCGAGGCGCTGCCGACCGCTCAGGAGGCCTAGCTCACCGCGTGGCTGTAGCAGGAGTGGGGCAGCGGCGACCTACCCGAAGTGCAGGGGAACGGCAGTGGATCAGCGACCGGGAGAATCGGCACTCCGTCGTCCCGAGAGTGGTTCTCCCCCAAGGTTGGAGGTGGCAGGCAACGGAGCTCTGGGGAGAAACTGAGCACGGGGGAGAAAGGGGAAATTTAACAGTGGAGCCCCCCAGCAGCAGTAGCAACGCGGTGACGGAGTGGAGGAGACAAAATGAGCCAGCAGTAGGAGGCAGACAGTAGCAGCGGCAGGGACCGAAGAGCGGCGTGCCACAGCTGACCCTGCAGGGGAGGCTGGAGGAAAGCTGGAAGCAGTGCTTGGCTTGAGGAGGCCAGCTGAGCCCGGAGCGAGCCAGTATTGCTCTCTTCAACCCGGAGAGCAGAGCCGGAGAGCAGTCAGAAGCGCTGTGCCTGAGGGCGGTATTACTGACCGACACGACATCTGGAGAGCCAGGGGGCCGCCTCTGGGGACAGCCACGAGCGGCGTGCGCCAACAATAAGGTGAGAGGCTCGGTGAAGCGGCAGGCCCGGGCAAATGGGCACGGAGAGAGGTCTGCGGGGAGCCTGGAGGTAGACGGTGGTTCCAGAGCAGAGTAGTAGCCCAGCGGAGTCGGCTGCGGGTGCCCCCTCCCCCCAGGGGTGAAGCCTGGCGGAGGCTCCCTTTGCAGGTCAGGGTCTCTAGTGAAGTGCACGGCCTCCCCCCACACAAGGATGGAGAAAACAAAGGGGGCAGTAGCAGCACGGAAAAAACTGGCTGATTTCCGCTCCCCGTATGCGACAGCTAAAGGTGGAAAAGAGGGGGAGAAAGAGAGCCGAACGCCGGTGGGAGACCCCAAAGATCAGGGAGAGGAGACGGAAAGCGGAGCTGGACTTGGGGACCTGTCCCATTTAAAAGCATGGCTCACTGAAATGAAAGACGAGATTAAAACAGAAATTAGCGGAGTAAAACATGAACTGAAAGAGTCGATACAGTCATTGCGCAAGATATTGTGGACATTTGCAATAGAGTGGAGGAGCTGGAACTCCAGATGGAGCAGCAAGGGGAGGACATGGTGGACCTACAGCAGCGCTGGGGGACACTCCAGCAGACCCAGGTGGATCAGCAGATAAAGCTAGAGGATCTGGAAGACAGATCACGGAGATGTAACCTAAGGATCCGGGGGATTCCGGAGGAGCCTCAGTACCGGAACTGTGAAGATGTCCTGCTGAAGGTGTTCAACTCTCTGCTGCAGGCCGCGGACCTGCAGGGGGAGATACAGATGGACCCATCTCAAATTGAGCGAGCTCATCGAGGCTTGGGGCCGATACGAGAGAATAAACCCAGGGATATAGTGGTGTGCCTACGCTCGTTCAAGATAAAAGAAGGATTACTACAAGCAGCGCGAAAAGTACGACAGATCACGTGGGAGGAGCACCCTTTGGAGCTATTTCAAGACCTTTCTGCAGGAACGCTGCAACGTCGACGTAGCATGAAGGCGGTGACAACGTACCTGAGAAAAGAGGACATTAGATACAAATGGCTGTTTTCCTTTGGGCTGCTAGTCACCTGCAGGGGGAAGTCGCGGAGAGTGCAGACCAGCGAGGAGGCCTGGGCTGTCCTTCGCGATTTCGGGCTGCCAAACATACCAGAAGGGGGGCGGCCGCGAAGCCCTCAAGCTCGCAGAGGAACTTTCAGAGATGGCACAGAACCCCTGCGGCCGGGAAGAGGACTGCGCAGCTGAACAGAGAAAGTCCAGGAAAGCCAACAGCGGAGCAGGGTGCAGGATGAAAATGTGGACTTTGCATGAGTACAGTTGATCCAGTGGGGTTTCACTGTAATGGTAATTTGAAGTTGCAAATGGCTGGGGGATGGAAGGAGGGATTAGAGTGCACGGGTGGAGGGGTGAGGGGGGGTCTAGGAAGACATGGGGCAAGAAGGGAAGGGGGTAGTGATGGGGGGAGGGGGAGGTAAACAGGCAAGGCCCGTTAACTGGTCACTAGTATGGAAGACGATTCTCTCTTAATGAGGGGGGGGAAGGGGAAGGGGATGAGGAAGGGGGGTGGGGGAGCCTAGAAAGTGGGTAGGGAAGGGGGAAGAGTGGCAGACTGGGTGAGCTTAAAATTGTAACTCTAAATGTAAAGGGACTTAACTCACCTTTTAAGCGACAACAACTTTATTCAGAGCTATCTAGCCAGAAGGCGGATATAGTCATGCTCCAAGAAACACATTTGACAAGGGCCACCGAGTACTTGGTTAAGCACAAAGGGTATGGGGTTTGCATGCATGCTTCTAACACCTTGGAGAAGAAGAAGGGAGGGGTTGCTATATTATTTGCATCACGTTTAAAGCTTCAGGTGCAGATGGTGGTTAGGGACAGAGGGGGGAGGTATCTGCTGGTACGGGTGAAAGTGGGGAATGTATGGTATTGTGTAGTGAATGTGTATGCACCCATGGGGGGGCAGAGTGAATTCTGGACAAAACTGAATGGGGAGTTGGGGAAACAGGGGGACGGGATTCTCATTTGTGGGGGTGATTTCAACCTAACGTGGAACCCATCCAGGGATGCTACAGGATCACGGGAAGGTAAGAGGGGGGATTGAAAGCGCTATCGTAAATTCGTGACACAGCATTGTTTGGTAGACGTGTGGCGATTGCACCATCCAGGGCGGAGACAATTTTCCTATTACTCGCCGGTACATGGGTCTTACTCCCGTATCGATGCTATATGGGTGTCCAAAGAGGTGGGGGGGAAAATAAGGGATGCGGACATGGAGTCCATTACATGGTCTGACCACACACCGGTGGTGGTCTGGCTGCAAGTGGCAGATGAAGGGAAAGGGAAACGGTTCTGGAGACTCAACAAGTCCCTCCTGGAGGAGGAGCAGGTCCGAGCCGAAGTGGAGAAAGGTACGCGGGAGTACTTTCGATTCAATGATAACGGGGAGGCCACCTGGGGGGGCATTTGGGATGGATACAAGGCGGTGGTCAGAGGTATATTAATTAAATGGGGGGCGCGGAAAAATAGGGGGAAGGGAGGAGAAAGAACGGCACCTAAGGGAACGGTTATTGGAACTGGAAGAATTAGATGGACGCGGGAGTGGAGGAATCTATAGGGGACAGGTCTTGGCGGCGAGAGCGCAACTCAACGAGTTGCAGGCAGACAAGATTAAATATCAGATGCAGCTCCTGCGGCAGGAGGTATTTGAGGGGGGTAATAAGGCCGGGCGGTACTTGGCACAGAGGTTGAAGCAACAGAAGCTTCGCTCCCACATAGTAGGGGTTCGACAGAGGGGTGGGGCGCTGGTCACTAAAGATGGGGAGATTTGGGAGGCATTCAAGGATTATTACCGGGAGTTGTATACAGCGAAAGACCTGGATCCAGCTGAGAGGGGGGCAAATTATTTGGCTTCTATGGAACTGCCTAAATTGGGTAGGAGTGACCAAGAGGATATGAATAAACCTATTCGACCAGACGAAGTGGAGCGGGCGATCCAACAGTTAAAATTGACGAAAGCTCCTGGGCTAGACGGGTTATCTGCCCAGTTTTACAGGACTTTCGGTGGCCTGCTGATCGGGCCTCTGGTGAAATTATTCAACCAACCACGGGAGGGGGGGAAGTTAGCGGACACCATGGGCTGGGCGGGTATTACGGTGCTTCACAAAGAATGGAAGGACCCGCGGGAGTGCGCCTCCTACAGACCGATCTCTTTGCTCAACCTGGATGCCAAGCTCTTGGCCAAGATCCTTACTACACGGTTGAATAAGGTCATCGGGAAATTGATCCACCAAGATCAGGCGGGGTTTATTCCCGGTAGGCAGGTTGCCGATAATATTAGGAAGATTCTCAATATTATTTGGGCTAGTGAGCGGAGAGGGGAGGAGGCGCTCTTGCTTTCGTTGGACGCGGAAAAGGCCTTCGACCAAGTAGCCTGGCCTTTCCTCTTTCAGGTGCTAGAGAAGGTGGGGCTGGGGAGCGAGTTTCTAGTATGGGTTAAGGGGCTGTACGCGCACCCCAAAGCATGCGTGCGGGTAAATGGGGCTTACTCGGAGTTTTTTGACCAAGGGCGGGGAACACGGCAGGGCTGCCCCCTGTCCCCAATGCTGTTTGCGTTAGCTATGGAGCCCTTGGCGCAGCGGATAAGGGATAGGGCGGATATCTCGGGAATTACAGTGGGGAGAAGTGCCTATAAAATTTCATTGTTTGCGGACGATATAATTTTAAGCTTAGCCCGCCCGCGAGTGAGTCTGCCCATAGTGAAGTGGGAGCTGGAAGAGTATGGTAAAGTGTTGGGGTTTACGATTAATCAGTCCAAATCGGAAATTTTGAATTTGACAGTCCCTGGTGGGCTAGCTAATACGTTGGCTAAGAAGTATCCCTTTCAGTGGGCCCGGGGTAGTATCCGGTACCTCGGCATTTGGATAAGCAATAAAATTGACGAGTTGTACAACCTGAATTATAGGAGTGTGTTGGGGAAGATAGAGGGTTGGCTGGATGGGTGGGGACGGGGCTACTTGTCTTGGTTTGGGCGTATCGCGACGGTAAAAATGATGCTGGTGCCCCGATTGTTGTTCTTATTTCAGACGCTCCCGATTTGGGTCCCTCTACACAGTTTAAAACGGATCCAGCGGATGATTAATAGGTTTATCTGGGTGCAGAAGCATCCTAGGATAGCAATGCAGGTTTTGCAACGGACCAGAGGGGAAGGGGGTTTGGGGGTACCCAATATACGCAAATATTATGAGGCAGCGCAATTGAGAGCGCTGTACGAGTGGCAGAGGGAAACATCTAAAACCTGGGTTCAAATGGAGTATGAGGTGGTCGGGGGCCAGGACCTTGAAAGAACGATATGGCGGGGGTCTAGGGGATTGGACCAGCATGCCATGAGCCCCATGGTAGTGAACAGCTTGAGAATTTGGAGACGCAACAAACCTCAACTTGTTCCGGATAAGGGATACATTCTGGGAATGACTATTGAGGCATGCTTTGAGCGGGGACAAGGCCCAGGAGAGCGAGTGTTACGTAGATGGGCCAGAACCGGGTTAACGCATGTTCAACAGGTTATCCATCCCCAGGGGGTTTACCCGTTTGAAGGCCTTCGGGACCTCTATAAGCTGAAACGGAGCGATTATTTTGCTTATATACAGCTGAGGAGTTTTCTGAGGCAATCAAAGGTATGGAAGGATCTCTGGGACAACAGGGGCTGGTTTGAGGATATATGTAATGGCCAGGGGGGGAAAAAGGGGGTTTTGTCCAGAATTTACAAAGGCCTACAGGGGGCTGGAGAGTGTAAGCCCCGATATATGTTGCAATGGGAGGAGGACCTGGGGGTGTGTTGGGATGGGAAGTGCTGGGTGAAGCTCATACAGACGATTGCTTCGGTGTCAATAGCAACACAAATCAAGGAAAATGCTTACAAAGTGTTATATAGATGGTATTGGACGCCAGTGTGTCGCTTTCGGGCAGGGAAGGGGCGAGATGACTTGTGTTGGCGGGGATGTGCTGAAAGAGGGGACTGGATGCATATGTGGTGGAAGTGTGACAGGTTACAAGCGTATTGGGGGCAGGTTTGGGAGGCGATCCAAGGTATGACCGGGCAGAAACTCCACGGGAGTCCAGCGGCTTGTCTGCTGCATCAATTGGACGAAGGACTCTCGGGACGGGAGGAGGGGGTTCTGCATCATTGTATAGCCACAGCTCGCTGTGAGATAGCCCAGCACTGGGGGGGGGGGGCAGAATATACCTCAGGTGGCAGGTTTTGTGCGAAGAGTGGCTGAAGTGAGCTTGATGTATAAATTAACGGAGCTGCGGCAGGGGAAGGGAGGGAAAAGTGCGGTATATTGGCAGAAGATCTGGAGCTGGATGGAGGGCTGGAAGGGGAGGGGGAGGGAGGGGGTGTAGGGAGCTGGATGACTGTATTTGTGGAAGTTGGGCTTGGATGCATGGCGAGTGGCGGTGAGTGGAAGGGGAGGTTCTGGAGACAATGAAGGGATGGGTGGGGAAGGGAGGGGGGGAGGGGGGGAAGGGTTAGTTGGTTAGATAGTTCCGCATACTCGTAAAGGACGAGCAGGTTGGGTGGGTAGGGAGAAGGGGTAGACCTGGTTGGCCTATATGCACTGTTGTATGGGAAAAAAATTGGGATTGTTGATAGGATTGATATCTTGTTGTTTGTTGGATGACTATATTGTTTATTAATGGTTCCACTGGCGTGCAAATGTATTTTCTTATAAAATTTCAATAAAAGTTTCAAATGGAAAAAAAAAAATGGGCCTGCACCTTAATGTAAAGAAGAAAAAGATCCTAGTAAATGGCAAAATCAATAAGTTCATTGTTGATGGAGAAGCAATTGAAATAGTGGACAACTTTAACCTACTTGGATCAACTATCAATAAAGAAGCAAGAAGCAGTCAAGAAATCAGACAATGCACTGCTCTTAGCAGAATGGCTATGAAGGACCTAGATAAAATTCTCAAGAGCAGAGATGTCTCTCTCCATACAAAGAGTCAACTTGTTCAAGCAATAGTTTTGACTGGTTCATTTGTTACCAGTAACCATAGTGGGAAATCCTTCAGTCAACAGAGAGCTCACACTTTTGACTTAAAGGTGGCCCCTCTCAGCCTCAATCTCATGGGTTCTATAGATAGTCCACAGCAGTTAAAAACTACAGGCCCGATTTTCATTTAAGGCAGGCTATACGCCGCATTTGCGCATAGCCTGCCTACTGACCCCCTTAACCTGGATTTTCATTTCCGCGGAAATGAAAATCTGGATCATGCCGCACAGGCTGGCAGCCGCCAAGGCTAAGCGGATAGCAGCAATTTTCAATGCTGCCCGTTTAGTCCCAGCACCTTAAAAATAGGCGAGAGCGCAAAGCAGGCAACACTGAAAATCGCTGCTACAGCTTAGTGCCATTCCCTGCCTCTGCTCTGCCCCAGAAAACAGTACAAAGACGTGGATAGTACTTAAAACTCACAGCTTTTTATTGGTCCTTATATAATGCAGGGGGGCCAAACCCAACACAGGCCGTGTTTCGTAAAGTACTTCTTCAGGGGTGAGGCACACCATAAACCTAGGACCGTAAACTGATGTATGAGATCACTGAAACTCTGGGGAATATTCCGTTCTTACATGACAAAATGAATGAATATGGAGATCCAACCGTGTCTAAAATAAATCAGCTGTAGAGATTCATAAAACAAATGTAGAATACCAGACACTGACTCTGTGCCGCGTCATGAATTCTGAAATTTCAGCCTGTGTTGGGTTTGGCCCCCCTGCATTATATAAGGACCAATAAAAAGTTGTGAGTTTTAAATACTATTCACGTCTTTGTACTGTTTTCTGCACATAATCAGGTGACAGTGTGCTGGTTTTTTCCTGGTGGTCTGCTCTGCCCCAGAACACCCCAAAGACGCCCCAATGCTAAGTGGATAGCAGCCGGATGCATTAGGGATTTAACCGGGATTTTCCAAAGGCACTACCCATGTAGATGCCTTTGGAAAATCCCAGTTAAGGCATTTTCATGGGTAACATGGGCTATTACCCGTGTAACTGCCTTCGAAAATCGGACCTTACATTTATTGGGTCTGCCAACAAATTGCCCCAAGAGTTCACTATCTTTCTTTCAAAAATGAGATTGGCTATGCTGCCTGGATCTGAAGGATGTGTATACCCACATATAGTTAAATCCCGCACACAGGAGGTATCCCAGATTTGTCCTGGGAACACTTCCAGTATCAAGTATTGCCTTTTGGCCTAGTCTCAGCACCTTGCGTGTTCATAAATGACCTCACAGTAGTGGCTGAATACCTCTGGACACTGGGAGTGCATGTTTTCCCCTATCTGGGTGATTGAATAATCAAGAATACCACTCCTGAAGGGATTCAAGAATCAACATGATTGATCATACGGGTGTTGGAACTATTAGGATTCATTATTACCCCAAGCCCCACCCTCAACCCACCCGACAGTTGGAATTCATAGGAGCCCTGCTCGACATAACTCAAGCGAGAGCCTTACTCCTGCCGAACTCTCAGACTGGCAACACCAGTACAGGAGACTCAACTGAGTCAGCAGGTAACAGCCAGCAGGATGTTAACTGTACTAAGTCAAATGGAGGTACATTCCAGTGAGTGCATACAGGCCCCTGTGTGTCTGATCGAAATCGGGATGCACAGAGGCAGACCTGATACTGATCCCGCTGGGGCTAGACATGCCCTGTGAGATCAGAAATGGGTCTGAGCCTATACGTGTAGGCCGGGGCCTGACTCAGATTGGCCTGCATGTACAGACCCCTGCCCGGCTAACTCAGTCAGGCTCCTGAATGAAGCCGCAATGCCATGGCATCGCAGCTCCATTCAGGAGCCACGATCCCCAGCCGCCAGCCACAATCTTCATTCCCCGCAGCTCGACCCCTGATCTGGCTTTCCATGGCCAGGGTTGGGCTGTGGGGAACCCCTTGCACCCCCTCTGCCGCTGCCTGGGCCTGCCATCCCCCGATGTCCCCCATCTAGATCCAAGGCTCCAGACGTACAGTGTCGACTTCAGAATCGGCCCCATACATCCGGGGCCTCAGACCGCCCACTCTCACTCCGCCTCTGCAACGCCCCCTCCTACCCCTGTTTAAGCCTCTCCATACAAACTCCTTGTTTGTATGGGGAAGCTTTTGCCAGGGTTGGAAGGGGAGCAAATAGCGGGGATGGATGTCCCAATGGCAGAATAGACCCCGTGGCCTCTACTATGCACGTCACACCCTTGGCACACCTCCATAGAGGGCAGGCTCAGTGAACTCTGAGGACTCAATGGCTCATTCAGTCACTGCAATGGTGGACAATCCATCACAAATTGCTCAGAGGTCTCCCTTTCCAATTTGTTCCAATTCAAAAAGTCGATAACAGACGAATCCCAGCTAGGGTAAGCAGCTCATCTCAATGGGTTTCATACCTAGAGCGATTGGTCCATCCAAGAAAGCCTCCATCAGGTCAACCTCTTGGAATTAGGAGCCGTAGCAACTGCTCTGGAAGCGTTCCGAGTTCGGCGGGCCAAACAAATTGTTTGGATTCAGACTGTCAATCAAGTCACAATGTTCTATATTTGTACCTCCTGTATTGGGCAGTCAGATTCTGGAAATTGGCCATTGCACAGGGGATGTACTTCAGAGCCATGTACCTGCCAAGCGATCAAAACACTTAGGTAGACATGCTGATTCAAGTCCTGCAACCATGCAAATGGACAATGTATGGGGAAGTTCGGCCATGTATCTCTCAGGAATGGGGCCCCTTTGATAGATCTGTTTGCCACTTTGCAGAATGCCCAAGTGGATCTCTTCTGTTCCAGGATAGGATCACACAGCAGACTGGCCATGGATATTTTCCCCCTACCTTGGGGTCTTCGGTATGCATATCTTTCAATCCCTATCATTGCAAAGGCCCTACTGAAGCTCCTATTGAATGGAGGTACGATGATTCTCATTGCTCCCTACCACCCAGACAACCTTATTTTCTTCTCCTGCTGAAGCTCTCCAGTCGGGAGCCACTCTGGCTGGGTCATGTGCCAGTTCTGTTTTCGCAGGAAGACAGGATGATGCTGCTTCCCAACATCCAGTCCTTGGCCCTCACGGTGTGCATTTTCAGAACCTAAAGTCTGAGCTCCACTTGCCGGCCGGTGTCCTTTAACCTCCAAGAAGACTTCAACGAGAGTCGTCTTCCTGCAAGTGGAAGAAACTTGCTGTCTGGTAATGGAACCAGGCCCTAGATCCTTTGGTCCACTCCACACAAAAGCTGCTGGAGTATCTTCTGCACCTATCCATGTGTGGACTTAAGTCCAACCCTGTCAAGGTCCAGCTTATCATCAAGGTGTGGAGCAGATGTCTATCTCAATACAGCCTTTAGTTGTTTGCTTCATGCAGGGGCTACTTCTCTGGAAGCTTCCTAACAAACCTTTCATAGTGTCTTTGGGACCTTGAGGTGATTCTTGTGCAGCTCATTAAAAGTCCTTTAGAGCCTCTCAATTCCTGCCTCTGAAGTGTTAACCTAGATGGTCTTGTTTTAGTGGCAGTCACTTCAGCACACAGAGTGAGCAAGCTTCAGACTCTAGTAGTTTATCCACCTTGCACCAAATTCCATATTATTAGAGTGGTCCTCTGTACTCATCCTAAATTCCTTCCAAACGTGTTATCGGATCTTCTTCTTAATCAGTCAACTACCAACATTTTCCCAAGGCCTCATGCCCTCAAAAGGGAAGCTGCATTGCACAAGTTGAACTACAAACAGGCCTTAGCCTTCTACGCCGAGCGGACAAAAGCCCATTGAAGATTCATTCAGCTTTTGTTTCTTTTGACCCAGCAAGCTAGGGGCTGCTGTTCCCAAACACGCTCTGTCAATTTGGCTAGCAGCCTGCATCTCTTTTGCTTAGTTCCAGGTAGGCTTGAGCCTTAGGATCATGTCACAGCTCACAATGTCAGAGCTTTGGCTGCGTCGGTGCCCATCCTACACTCAGTCTCCATGGAACAGATCTGCAGGGCTTGGACGTGGTCTGTCCACACAGTCACATCTCACTATTGTCTAGATGTGAATACCCGAAGCATCAGCAACTTCAACAAATCTATACTCTGGAATCAGTTTGGAGATTATAATTTATCTCCATTCCCTAGGCCCATTCTATTCTGTCCAGGCTACCAAAAAACAAGAAGGAAAGACAGAATCACTGCTACTGTATATAGCTGGTCTCTGACTGCTAGGGTCTTTTGCCATCACGCAAAGGATTGCTGTCCCCGTTGGGTTTGTCTGCATTCTCCTCGATTTTTAGTAACATGTAGCTAGGGAGTCTCATACATGAGGACTCATTCCTGCTTGTCCATGGAGAAAAGATAGTTACTTGCCAATAGCAGGTGTTCTCCGTGGACAGCAGGAATAAGTCTTCGCATATGGGTGATGTCACCAACTGAGCCTTGCACAGGAACGCTCCCCAGTTTCTACTGGAGCTTTTTGGGAGGCTCCATCGTACCTGCGCGCCTGCCTTCCCATGTGCCATGGTACCATTTTCTCCAGTATGATAACAAAGCTGTATCAAAAGACAACTCCTCGGGGAGGTGGCAGGGTTGTGAGGACTTCATTCCTGCTGTCCACGGAGAACACCTGCTACAAGTGAGTAACTACCTTTTCTCCATGGACAAGCAGGAACAAAGTCCTCATGTACGGGACTCCCAAACTACAGGCTACCAAAAACCAAGGAGGCTGAGAAGCCCAAGAGGGGCAAATTGAACTAAGAACTGAAGAATCAACTATGTACAGCATTGGTAGTCCCAAAGGAGAACTCATCTGATTCAGCTTCTTCACCATAATTTTATTCATTATCAATCATACTCTTTAGTTATGAGGGGTTGTTTTGGTAGTCTGGGTGGATGGTAGGGCCTTGGGGGGACAGAGTTTGATTCTAATCCCCACCAGATGCTGGAGTACAGATTAGCCGAAGTTGCTGTCACATTGAGAATCCCCATCCAGACAGTACTGAGATGTAAATGTGTGAACAGAAGACTACCTTGCAGCCTTGCAGATCTCTTCCATGGAGACTGAGCACAAGTTGGCCACCGATGCCGCCATGGCTCTGATGCTGTGAGCTAAGACAGGACCATCCAGACTCAAGCCAGCCTGGGCATAAGCGAAAAAGATGCAGTCAGTCAGCCAAATTGAAAGAGTGAGTTTGGAAATGGCAGCCCCTATCTTGCTGGGGTCAAAGGAGACAAACAGCTGGATGGACTTTCGGTGGACCTTTGTCTGCTCTAGTGCAGCACCGCTTCCACTCTATGGGTGTGAGGCTTCAGAAAGAAAGTTGGCAAAACAGCTGACTGATTAAGATAGAAAGCCAGTACCACCTTCGGAAGGGATCGAGGATGACTGCACGGGACCATTCTATTATGATGGAACCTGGTGTACGGTGGATGAGCCACTAAAGCTTGGAGCTCACTTACTCAGCATGCTGACATAACTGCCACCAGAAACAAGACCTTCCAGGTCAAGAAATTCAAAGGGCAAGAATTCAGCTGTTCAAAGGGAGTTGACAGGAGCTGCGCTAGGACCACATTGAGGTCCCATGCCACCGCCGGGGGCTTGAAGGGAGGTTTCAAGAGGAGCAAGCCTTGCATGAAGCAAACCATTAAAGGCTGACTCAATATGGACTTTCCCTCCAAACCACAAAGGTAGGCCCTAATCGCACTGAGGTAGACATTGACAGAGACAGACTTGAGACCTGATTCCGAGAGGTGTGGAAGGTACTCAAGAAGTCTGTTGACAGAACAATAAAAGGGATCCAGCGCCTGTGCCATACACCAGGAAGCAAATCTCTTCCATTTGAAAGCATAAGACTTTCTCATCAAGGCTCTCCTAGAGACCAACAGAACATCTGTTACTCCGTCAGGCAGGTTAAACTCTGATAGGACTAGCAACATCCACGCAGTGAGGGTCAAAGATCTGACATTGGAGTGCAGCATCCTCCCGTCCTCCTGTGATATAAGATCTGGGCAGAGCCCAATCACAGAGGTTCCCACTGGGAGAGTTGAAGCAGAAGGGGAAACCACGGCTGTCTGGGCTAATACGGCGCAATGAGGATCATTGTACCCCTGTCTATCTGGAGTTTCATCAGGGTCTTTGTTGTGAGAGGAATAGGAGTATACTCGTAGAGCAGTCCGTTCCCCCAGTGCAAGAGGAAAGCATCCATAGCCAGCCTGCAGGGCAAGGCAACCCTGGAGAACTAATCGACTTGGGCATTGTGCTGACTGGCAAACAGATCTATTGAGGAGGTACCCCACTCCTGAAAGATCCGGGCCGTGACATACCTGTCTAGAGTTCACTCATGCAGCTGGAGGACACGGCTCAGCTGGTCCGCCAGTGTATTCTGCTCCTCGGGCAGATATGTGGCCCTTAACTCCATGCCATGAGCGATGGCAAACTTCCAGAACCGGACTGCCTCCCAGCATAGGAGATATGCACCCATGCCCCCTTATTTGTTTATGTAGTACATCATGATCTGATTGTCAGTCTGAATCAGTACAATTTGGTTGGCTAGGCAATTCCAGAAAGTCCCGAGGACATTTGCTATGGCTCGTATTTCCAAGAAATTGATCTGGTGTAGGATCTCCTGTTCGGTTTTCAATGTGGAGGCCATCCAGATGCACTCCCCAACCCAACTTGGATGCATCTGTTGTAAGTGTTGTCTGGGGTGGCACCCTCTGAAAAGGGAGGTCCTTGAGTGGGCTCTGATGATCCTACTACCAGTGCAGGGACTGGATCAGAAGTATGGTGACAGCCACCTGGTCCTGAAGATGGCCGGTGGCCTGCTTCCACTGAGTACTTGGTGTCCACTGCACTTGCCTCATCAACAGATGAGCCATGGGAGTGACATGCACCCTGGAGGCCATATGGCCGAGCACGGTCAGCATCTCACCAAATGTTGTCTGCCGACTCCGCTGGTATCACAGACCAAAGTCGTCAATCTCTGGAGTCAGTCCAGTGGGAGAAAGACCTTCTTGAGTGGTGTCAAGGATAGCTCCTATGAACTCTAGTTATTGGATGGGCTGAAGGTGGTACTTCGGGAATGGACTACAAAACCCATCAGCTCTAGCACCTGAATGGTCAGCTGCGTTGAATGCTGGACTCTGTCTGAAGTGGTGTTTTTTTATGAGCCAGTTGTCCAGGTAAAGGAAGACATAAACCCCTATGTTCTGAGATAGGCCGCCATCACTGAAAGGCACTTTGTGAAGACTAGGAGTGCCGAGGCCAGTCCAAAGGGTAACATTTGGTATTGAAAGTGCTGTCCTCCCAAGATGAATCTGAGATAGCTCCTGTGGGCAGGATGAATCGGTATGTAAGTATACTCATCCTTTAGATATGGAAAACATAGCTAAGCCTTTTGAAGATACAAGAGCAGGGTCCCTAGAAAGACTATCTTGAACTTTTCTCGCACCAGGAAGGTATTGAGGTTTCTGAGGTCCAGGATTGGCCAAAACCCCCCTGTCTTCTTGGGAACCAGAAAATACCTGGAGTAAAATCCCCATCCAATCTTCTCCTGAGGCACGATGGCGAGATCAGCCAGAAGGGCAGAGATTTCCCCCTGAAAGAGGTTGAGATGCAGAGGGTCAAGGGGATACATCCTCGGGGGGGCGCAATGAGGTAGCACCCATGAGTCTGAAGTTATGAGTGGCCACCTGTGGGCAAAGAGAGTGAGCCATCCCACCAGAGGATTCCCCTCTGCAGTCACCGGCAAATTGGCTATGCTCTGAAGGAACCAGTCAAAACCCCACCCCCAGCTTGGGTTGCAGGGCAGGCTGAGCCTTTTGGGGCTTCTCCCGACACTGTGGACAAGGAGCCTGTGACTTTTGCTAGGAGGTTTGAGGACCAGGAAAGTACCTGTGCTTACACGGATAGTAGGCCTTCATCTGCCCTCCCCCTGATAACTCCTACGATAGAGATCAGATATGTGTCTCGAGAGCCTGGTGAGGGTAATGTGCTGCTTCTCTATGATGCCAGCTTTGTCCTCCACCTGCTCTCCGAAGAGGTTCTCTCCCTGGCACCGTACATCCGCAAGCTTACTTTGCATTGACTGTTCCAGGTCAGAAGGCTGAAGTAAGGTGAGCTGCGGGCTCCAATACACACAGCCACCGCTTGAGAGAGCGTATCAAAGGGATCATATGTCACTTTGACCAGGAACTTCGAGCAGTCTTTGCCATGGCCCACCAAAGTACGATAATGCTGCAGTTTCTCTGGAGAGAGGAACAGGCACAAGTCGATCAGATCACACATGATATCCTTCAAGAACATGCTCATGTAGAGCTAGTAAGAGTGTACTCTAGCCACGAGCATGGAGCTCTGCAAGCATCTCCTACTGAAGGAGTCCAACATCTGAGCCTCCCTACCCAGGAGCATTTAGGGCGTACTCTACCACTAAGGAGTGGTACAGAAGCTGAGGCTTCTCAAATTCCAGGGGTCTGATGGAAGCTCAAGAGACCCGCCCTTCAACAGGTTTTCCGATACCACATCAATCACATAGCCATCAGAGTCAGATTCCAAGAGGAAGTCGAAGTACCCCTGAGACTCTGCCTGGAGCTTCTTCTGGTCTCAAGGGGAGTGGAAGCATCAACGGGATTGATGATGCATTGAGTGCTTTCAGGGCTTCGTCAGAACATTGGAACCCAATACACTCAAGAGAGAGAGAGCTCTGCTGAGAATCTATGTCAGATCTCTTCGATGCCCCAATGTCAATGCCTCTGCAAGCAGCGCAAGGATTTCGAGGACTGACTACACAACACTTGATGACGATGCCCTGGACACCGAAGGAATAGCCAGCTGTTTCTCCAGCATCAATACGATGCAGGCCTCGAGCACATGAAAGCATTCATCTATGGCTGTAGAATCCAAAGACTTTGGGGCCTGAGCAGCTTCAACCAATGTCTGTGATATCCGTGCAGGGATATCCTCGGTCATCAGGAGATGGTCAGTGCCCCTCCAAAACTCTAGAAGTCGATTCCTCTCTCCAGGGCACCTCGGCATGGCCATCACTCTCGACATCGCGGTCGCGGTGCTCCAATACCAATGTACATGGGGCTTTTTCTGGTGCTCAGAAGCATCCCCCTTCGATGCCGATGGCCGATGCTCTGAGGCATTAGAACCTCTCGATGTCAATGCACCATCGTCAGATCCTAGGGGAGCCATTGAGACTGCATTGGTACCGAAGACGCTGAATCGGACCTCTGGCCAAAGAGGGATTCTCTCTGTTTCCCTCAGCCCCTCAGGCCTCTCCTTATCTGCAAGCACAAATTACAAGAAGAGGACTGGTCATCGGGACCCAGACACTGAAGGCACCAATTGTGCTTGTCGACGATCGAGATCATCCTGGCTCATTTGGTGCATTTCTTGAACCCGCAGGTCAGTTTCTGGAACATGTCTGGGAAAATGGCCGTGGCTAGATCAAATGGCTTGATGATGACCTGAGGCCCAGCTGGGCTCATGAGCATGGGACAGATGTACCAAACTACTAATCCATGTTGCTGCTCAGAGGTAGTACTTTCTTCTTTTTCAAGGATAGATTATACTTACTGTTTAACATCTGCGCAGTGTTTTTCTCATGTAACTGCAGGTAGGATAGTCTGAATGTCTATAGTAGGTAGGATATAGTGGATTTGTTTTCTTCATGGGACAGATGCAACAAGCTAGCATTCTATGTTGCTGCTTAAAGGTAGTAATTCTCTTCTATAAGCACAGATTTATTTTTAGTTTGGTTTTTATTATATCCCTCCCTCCTTTGACCAGTTTTTGTTTTTATTTCTATTTATCCAATTAGTGTCTTTATTGTGCTTTTTTATATTTTAAGTTTCTTTATGTATAATTTTAAAGGTTTTGTTTAGTGTTTCCCTATCTTATTACAGCTGTATACAGTGATATTCTATCAATGCCTGTCAATTAATGACTGATGAGCATGACTTGGTTGTTTCTTTTTATTCTGCTATAAAAGATATGTTTTTATTTGCTATTCCTATGGCCACTTGGCATGCCTGCACCCTCGTATATTTATATATTTTGTTGTGACTATCCCCTAGCATAGCTAGCACAGTTTGAGCATATCACTGCTGGTTTATTTACTGTAATGTTGGCTTTGTGTATTAATGGTGAGTTTTGGCTTTTAGCAAATTGTATAAGTGAGTGCTTTGGTATTATACAATTAGTTGTTAGAATATTGTGCTCAGTTTGTATGCTAATGTAAAAAGTTTCATTAGATACTCCTTAGTTTATCACCAGCAGATTGGTAAAGACAAAGAACCAATGAAAAGCCCAGGTTTCAGTGACATCACTCCTATGCTTCTATGCACCTTAGCCACTAGAGGTCTCTTCAGTATTCGTCCCAAAGCATACAGGAGAAACATGGTAAACCTCACACAACCTCAATCATGGGCAACAATGAGTCAACCTCAATCATGGGCAACAATGAGTAATTAACAGTAGAGAACTATGTACAGAAAAGCAGAAACAGAAAGCTGCCAGTAGAAGATGAACCTGCAGAGCAAAGTATAAAAATCATAGTGGACCCAAGGGTACCACAGCAGAAGAACAGAGCAAATACAATTTCAGGGGCAGGCCCTGGACTGGTCTAGCAGGACTCAAGGAAAGGACATTAACTAGTAAGTAAAATGACATCTTCCATATCGTCCTGCTAGACCAGTCCAGACAAGTGGGACGTACCAACACTAGGACTCCACTAGGTGGGAAAAAGACATAGCAGCTCGCAAAACCCTTGAGCCAAGGGCATGTCCGCACATGCAGGGACATCCAAGCAGTAATGTTTGACAAAGGTGGAAAGTGATGCTCATGTTGTTGTCCGACAAATGTCTGTAGGGGCTACTGAGCTCTACTTCACCCACAAGGATGCTTGCTCTCAGGTAGAATGGGCACTCAACCCTCTGGAACAGGCGAGTTCCAAAACAGACATGCCGGGGCAATGACCTCCTTAATCCAGTATCACAA
Organism: Ichthyophis bannanicus; assembly: GCA_033557465.1. Classification (NCBI taxonomy): domain Eukaryota; kingdom Metazoa; phylum Chordata; class Amphibia; order Gymnophiona; family Ichthyophiidae; genus Ichthyophis; species Ichthyophis bannanicus. Next base: position 672,846,962 of record CM066032.1, on the reverse strand, counting down.
GTCAACCCAGCCACCACATCACCCTTGTGCAGGCCAGCAAATAGCACAAAAAGATGGTCAAACTTGCGAAAAGAATTCGTAACCTCCAAGTATGGGGAAGCACCCTCCGGACATCCACAAAGTGAAGATCCTTATCCTTCCCCCAACACTGCTCCTTAGAGGAGGGCAGGCAGACCACCTGGTTCACATGAAAGAGAGAAAGTACCTCAGGAAAGAAGGAAAGCACAGGCTGAAAGGAAATAGCTTCCTTTGAAAAAGACAGATAAGGATCTTGGCAAGACAGAGTCTGCAGTTCAGAGGTCCACCTTGAGGAACAAATCATGACCAAGAAGACCGTCTTGAGAGTCAAATCCTTCAAAGTACCGTGCTTCAATGGCTTAAAGGGCACCGCCATTAGGGCCCTGAGCACCAGATACAGATCCCAGGAAGTGATCACAGACTGGAGGGGAGGACTCAGATGCCACACTCCCTAGAGAAAGCACAAAACATCTGGGTGCAAGGCTAAAGACTTACCAGATACCAGACCTCAAAAACAGGCCAATGTTGCCACCTGAACTTTCAGGGAGCTAAGGGAAAGGATCTTCTCCAAGCCATCCTGCAGAAAGGCCAACAGAGATGACACCTCAGGAGCCAACTGCCAAGCGCCACACCATTGCTCACAACAGATCCACATGTATGCTAGCTTGGTAGACCTCCTTCGGGCTCCGAGCAGAGTGGAAACCACCGCTAGAGAGTAGTCCTTACATGCTAGCCATCTTCTTTCAAGAGCCAAATTGTAAGCAAGAAGGGTACTGGGCTTTATAAATGATTAATAATAGTAGTAGTCCTCTAGGACGATCAGTTCATGCTGCAATAGGCCCCGAGGCAGAGGCAACTGAAGAGGAAGTCCCTGCAGAAGCCACATCAGGTCTCTGAACCATGTTCTCCTCTGCCTCTCTGGCGCCACCAGAATAATCTTGCATGTGTGTCATTCTATACATCGAATCACATGCTCCATCAGGGACTATGGAGTAAACATGTATAACAGGTGCTGATTTGGCCAAGGCTAGGTCAGGACATCTACGCCCTTTGACCCTGTCTCTGTGGCGACTGAAGAAGCGGCATACTTGGCATTGGAGCAGGTCGCTGGCAGATCCCTCTCGTGGTGACCCCAGTGGCACAGAGACAACTGAAATACTTCCTGACTCCCAGTCTCCTGGAACCAGAGAGTGCTGACTGAGAAAATCAATTTCCACAGTATCCACCTCAGTAATGTGCAGAGCCGACAAACTAAGAGGTTCTTGGTTGCTCAGGCAAACAGGAGAGCCATCTCCAGAGCTAAATCGACACTCCGCATGCCGCCTTGATGAGTGACATAAGCTACCACTGTCGCGTTGTCAGAAAACACTTGAACCGCCTGGCCCTTAACCAGGGGCCGAAAATGCAAAAGAGCCAACCTGACATCCTTCGCCTCTAGACGGTTGATGGACCATATTGCTTCCCTATGGTTCAAATGGCCCTGGGCTGTATGTTCTTTGCAATGGGCTTCCCAGACTGAAAGACTGTCATCTGTCATCAGAAGGATCGAAGGGAAATTGTCCAGTGGCATACTTCCTCAGATGACAGGGTTGCAGCCACCTCTGCAGTTGGACTTCACCATCATCGGGAGTAGGAGCCTGTGCTTCAACACTTGAGAACTTGGGGACCATCAAGTCAACAACAACCACTGGAAAGGCCACATGTGAGCAGGCGCCCATGACACCATCTCTATAGTCACCACCATCAATCCGAAAAGCTGAAGATAATCCCAGACTCTGAGAGCCTGCTGCACATAGAACAGTACCAGGCAATCCAACAGTCCTTTGACTTTGTCTCTGGCAGGAAAACTCTGCCCACTCGAGTGTTGAAACATACTTCCAGGAACTCCAGGGACTGGAAAGACAACAGCTGGCTCTTTCCCTAATTGATCATCCAGTCGAGGCTTTCCAAAAAGGACATCACTCAAGACGTCACGCAAGATGCTTCTGAAAAGGGAATGAGCCCAGATGAGCCAGTCATCCAGATATGGATAGATCCAGATCACTCAGAGCGCAGCGCCACAGCTGTCACCACCATAACCTTGGAGAATGTCCTTGAGGTAGTGGAGAGCCCGAAGGGGGGGGGGGAAGTGAACTGATAGTGAGAGCCAAGCACTGCAAAATGCAGATACTTTGCTGATCCGCTCGAATCAGGATATGAAATTACGCCTCAGTCAGATCCTGAGAAGCCAAGAATTCTTCTCGGTGTACTGCTTAAATCACGGAGTGCAAATTTTCCATCTGGAAGCGCAGGATGCACAAGTGCTCATTGACCCCTTTGAGGGCCAGAATGGGCCGGAAGGAACCATTTCATTTTTCTTTTTTTGGGGGGGGCACCACATTTTAGATGGAGTATCTGTACTGCCCTGGCACAAATAGGCACCACCTTCTTAGGTGCAGCAACTTGTCCAAGGAGGTCCATGCTGCGGCACTTTTGATCACAGACCCACAAGGGAGATAACAAAAGCATCTGGAATCGGATTTTTGCATTCCATGACATAGCCACACTGAAGGGTGTCTAGCACCCAACAATCAGTTGATAGGGGTAATTTGGAATGTTTGAGCTCTGTACTTAAGGGCATCTGGGTTACTTTCATCTTTATTGGAACCTCTCTGTCGGGTTGCCCTAACTTCCCTCTTTTGCTAGTATCCTTCAAGGATACATCTTTCTGATCCATGCACTCTTGGGAACTGTTGACTTTCCCCTATTATCTAGTTTAAAAGCTGCTCTATCTCCTTTTTAAAGGTTAATGCCAGCAGCCTGGTTCCATCCCAGTTAAGGTGGTGCCCATCCCTTCAGAAAAGCCCCTCCCTTCCCCAGAATGTTGCCCAGTTCTTAATGAATTTAAAACCTTCTTCTTTGCAGCATCATCTCATCCACGCATTGAGACTCCAGAGCTCTGCCTGCCTTTTGGGTCCTGCACATGAAACAAGAAGCATTTAGGAGAATGCTACCCTAGAAGTTCTGGATTTCAACTTCCTACCTAAAAGCCTAAATTTGGCCTCCAGAACCTCTGTCCCACACTTTCCTATGTCACTGTTACCAACCTATACCAAGACAGAAGACTCCTCCCCAGCACTATTTAAAACCTTAACTAGGTGGCACGTGAGGTCCGCTTCCTTCACACCAGGCAGGCAAGTTACCAGGTGATTCTCATGTCCACCAGCCACCCAGCTATCTACATGCCTAATGATCAAATCGCCAACTATAATGGCGTCCTAACCTTTCCATCATGGGCACATGGCCATGGAGAAACTTCCTCTGTGTGAGAGGGTGAAGCTGACTAGTGCTGCCTTGATGCCTCTGCCTCCCACAAGCTTGCCTCACAAAGCAGCGGGCTCATCTGGGATTCAAATCCAGGACTCTCACACCCAAAGCGAGAATCTTACCCCTAGACCAACAAGCCTGCCTTCGCACCTACCACGGTGCCATACTCTCCAGTATGATAACATAGCAGGAGCCAAAAAGGCAACTCCCCGGGGAGGTGGGAGGGTTGTGAGGACTTATTCCTGCTATTCATGGAGAACACCTGCTACAGATGAGTAACTACGCTTTCTCCGTGAACAAGCAGGAAATAAGCTCTCACATATGGGACTCCCAAGCTACAAGCTACCTGGAGAAGTCAGGAAGATCAGAGAGGTAGTCCTGTTGGTGGACTCATGTGATTCAGAATCTTCAGCAGACATCGACCTGAAGGGATTTTGAGCAGGTAGCCTGGATGGACAGAAGGGCTGGTGGATAGAAGTTGCCTGCGTCGGAGAGGTGCAAGAGGTACTTCAGCAGCTGGTCCATGGGGCAGAAGGAGTCCAGTACCCTATCTGCGCACCAGGCGAATCAGGCAAACTGCTGCCACTTGAGCACATAGGTCTTGTGTGTCAAATCTTTGCAGGATGCTAGCAGGATGTTGGTAACACCCTCAGGGAGATCAAGCTCCAAAAGGACTCCCCTATAAGCATACATGCCGTGCGCACCAAGAAGCAAACACTGGGATGCAGCAGGGAGCCGCCCTCCTGCAAGATGACGTCTAGGTCAGAGCCCAGGTGAAGAAGCTCTCTCAGCGAAAGCTGCAGCAGCAGAGGGAACCACGGTTGCCAAGGCCAATATGGGGCAACAAGGGGAGCTTCAGGAAAGTTTTTGCCACATGTGGTATCAGGGGGTAGGCATGCAGCAAGCCCCTCCCCCCAGTGGAGAAGAAAGGCATCCAAGGCCAGGAGACCACTGGCCGGCCTTCAAGAGCAGAACCAGGCTACCTGGGCATTTTGCTTCATTGCAAAACTATCCACCACCAGGGTGCCCAGGAAGATCCGGTCCATGATCTCCCTCTTGCGGGTCCACTCGTGAGGCTGAAGCACCCGACTGAGGTGATCCACCAGGCCATTAAGCTTGCCGGGCAGATAAGTAGCCCTGAAGTCCATGCGATGGAACAGGGAAAACATTTTCAGAGGCGAACAGCCTCCCAACACAGGAGGTATGATCCTGTGCCTCCCTGCTTGTTCATATAGAATATCGCCACTTGGTTGTCTTTCTGAATCAGGACCACGTGATTCGCCAGGTGTGCATGAAAGGCACGGAAGGCATCACTATGGCTCAAAGCTTGAGGAAGTTCATTTGATGGAGGCTCTCTTGCTTGGACCGCAGCCCCTTGGTGCTGAGACCATCCAGATGCACACATCAGCCAAGCTTGGACACGTCCAACATAAGCGTATTATGGGGAACCGCCGGCTGGAACAGAAGGCCCTGTAGCAGGTTGTCCAATTCTAGCCTGGTGTGTCTCTCCATGCAGCAGGCACAAGGTTCACTGGGCCTGCTGAATGGAGAGAAAGGCCTGAGGAGTGACATACACCATGGCAGCCATGTGTCTGAGGGCTCTCAACTGCTAGCAGGCCATGGTGTGGCGATGGTGCTGCAATGTGCCTACTACCTCGACAAGGTGCTACAGGAGTCTGCTGGCAGAAAGGCCCACACCCGAGTGGTATCAAGGAAGGCCCCGATGAACTCCAGCTGCTGCATCAGTTGGAGGTGAGACTTCGGGTAGTTGACAGACCCTCGAGCACCTGAATTGTGAGCGCAGTGTGGTAGTCTTGATCAGCCAGTCGTCCAGGTGCGGGAAAACAAAGACCTCCTGGGTCTGGAGGAAGGAGGCCACAACCATCAGACACTTTGTGAAGACCCAGTGGGCCACGGCCAGCCCAAAGGGAAGCACACGGTACTGATAGTGCTGGCTGCCCAGCACGAAGCGAAGGTATTGCCTGTGATGCAGGTGGATTGGAATATGTGTATTCGCTTCTTTCAGGTCCAAGGAGCATAGCCAATCGTCCTGTATGAGATATGGGAGCAGCATCCCTAATAAGACCATTTTGAACTTTTTGCACACCAGGAACCAGTTGAGGTTTCACAAGTCCAGAATTGGACAGAACCTGCTGGTCTTTTTAGGGACCAAGATGTACCTGGAGTAGAAGCCCTGCCCGATCTGAGCTGAGAGGACCAGCTCAATGGCAAGGTCGGACAGCAGAGCCTCTTCCTCAGTCTGCAGCAGGCTCCAGTATGCAGGGGCCATGGAGTACTCCCCGGGGTCATATGGAGGTAGCAGCTGGATGAAGTGCCGCCAATATCCACTTTGGACAATCTGCAGCACCCAGGTGTCTGAGGTGATGACGGGCCACCGATGGGCAAAGTGGAAGAGCCACCCCCTGACCTGTGGGGGTACATCTACGGGCAGCTGGCCATGCTCCTGAGGACCTAGTCAGAACTCCCCACCCAGCTTGGGCTGGGGGGAAGATTGCGTCTTTGGAATCTTCTCCCTCTGCTATAAGTGGGGAGTCTGTGCATGCGGCTGGACCAGGAATACCGGTGCAGGCATAGAAAGAATGCCTTCTTGGCATGATGTTTCTTCCACACTGGGTCCACGATCTTTCTGGAGAGCCCGGTGAGAGTCACCTGCTCCTTCTCCATCTCCTCTGATTTCTCCTCCATGGGTTTGCCCGAAGACGTTCTCGCCCTGGCAGGGAACATTGGCAATATTGTCCTAGACTCACTGCTCCAGGTCCAAAGTCTGTAACCACACCATCCAACAGGCAGCGATGTCCACAGCCACTACCCTGCCAGTGGATTCAAAAGCATCATAGGTGCCCCACACCATGAACTTTGAGCAATCCCTGCCATGAGCCACAAGACCCCTAAAGGACTCACGACAGTCCTCGGGAACAAGGGTGGCAAAATCCTCCAGATCCAACATGACATCCTTAAGGAACATGCTCATGTAAGACTGGTAAGCCAAGATCCTGTCTATCAGCATGGAATCTTGGTAGCACTTCTTCCTGAAGGAGTCCAGGGTCCGAGCCTTGTGACTCAGTGGGACAGAGGAGTGCATCTTAGCACTTTTCACGTGCTTCAAAGCCAACTCCATCACAATGGAATTGTGGGGCAATTAAGGCTTTTCAAACCCCGGGGCCTTCTGGAAACGGTACAGGCAATTGAGCCAGTGGCTGATGACCAGAAGCGTGAGCGGCACCTTCCATAACCATTGCAGGGCATGGTGGATGAGAACCATCACCACTTTCTGGGGGGCCGAAGAGTACTGGAGTAGTTCCCATTCTTCCGCTCTCGGTTCCTCTTCTGGTTCCAGAGAGAAGGAAATGAGCTTAGCCATGTCACTAAAGAAGTCCTGGAAGAACATCTCCTCCAGGGGCGACTTATGCCATTCAAGTGGAGACAATGGATCGAATAGGAGGTCCGGGGACAGAAGGTCCGATGCCATTGATTCCTCCTTGGTTTCCCATTCCAATTTGGATTCCGAGAGGAAGTTAAAATAGTGCCACGTCTCCTCCTACAGCTGGCTCTGTGGTTTGGGGGAGGGAGGATGTTTATGACCCTCGCGCCACCTGGTATGCCGATGGTGGTATCCCTGGGCCTCAGATTCTGATACACTGGAGAGGGAGATGGCTCCGGCAACCGGAGTCAATTCCGATCTCCCACCCAGTATCCCAACCTCAGCAGGAAGGGCAAGGGTCTCCAGGATAGACTGATAGGAGTGCAATAACAATGCATTCTATTCCACGAAGCCTGCATTCCACAGGGCTTTCACCACCACCAAGTGAACCTCTAGGACTCAAAGGTGTTCCTCCAGAACCGCCACCTGTGAGGGGGCTGATGCCGTAGCCATCAGTGACGACACCTCAGATGGGGACTCCACAATGATAGGTGCTTTGGGAAATATCCAACTGCCCTCCTGGGCACTGGGAGTGGACTCCGCCTTTCGGGTCAGGTCCTCCCATCAGGGAAGCTTGGCCAGCCGCTCGCGGCCATCACTCTCCGCATTATGTCGAGTAGGGCTGCGAGGCTACTGCACCCGGTAATATCTCCCGGTGCTCACTCTTCGACATCGACAGTGTCTCTGCAGGGAGCCTCCCCTCACTGCTCAGGCCCCTCTTCTCAGACTGAGCACACTGCTCCTTCCCCTTGGCTATCTCAGGACCTTTTGCAGGCATAGACAAGAGGGTCAGGACTGAGGATGCTGAATCAGATAAGCCAAAGAAGGACTTCTTCTGCTTTTCCTAGCCTTTCAGCCCTCGGCGCGTTATTTGCAAGCAGAGCTCATAAGACGCCGGTTCGTGGTCAGGCCCAAGGCATTGCAAGCCCTAATTATGATGGTCGGTGGCAGAAATAGTTTTGCCATACTTGGTGCATTTCTTAAAGCCACTAGCTGGCTTAGACATGCTGAAAAACACCACCTCAGCAAAATCAAACTGAAAAACTGCCATGGGCAGAAACCACTCCAAAGGAGGAAAAACACACAAAAGCATTGGAAAAAACACAAAAAAACTCTATAAGGGAAAAAAACAGCTAACTGACTGTGATGCGGTCAACACCCCTGTGATGGTTTTCGCTGCAACACTACATCTTCCCTGGGTTAAGGGAGCAATAGTGCCTTTTAAGAGATGGGGGAGGGGAACCCTCAAGCCAGGCTTTATGACTGCAGGAAAGATGAAGAGTCAGAGTAATAGGGAGAAGTTGGTGAGCACAGCTGAGCAGGACATAGTTGCTCAGGGGCAGGTCGCTGAACTGCCATGGAGCCAGAAGGCTCAGGATTATATAGTACATGCTGACTAGGGAAAGGATATGGAACTGGAGATGAATGGAGTATCTATTCCTGAATCGTGAGATGAGCCTGGAGCAATGGTGCTAAGCTCCAATGAAGGTAGGAGTTACAAGTATATTTGCAGAGCTAAACCAAGAGAGAGCATTTGGAGGGAGGCAGAAAGCTAGCTGAAGGCACAACTTGTTCGCCAGGGAGGGTCTGTCCACCCCTCTCAGAAGGGTGTTATGAGAGTGTGGTGAATACAACTGACTGTCATAGATGAGAGTGTGATGCTGTGCTAAACAGGACATGTGAAAAGGAACTATATGAAATTGAACTGAGCAAAATAAAGTTGCTGTGTTTGTAGCTGATGTTGCTGGAAGCTGAGAATGCTGCAAAGGACTAACTAGGCTGCCACTGAGAGAGAGACTAATGTTGCTGTGGTAAAGCATGGAATTGGGACTATAGTACAGAAGAGACTATTTAAAATGAAGCCTGAAAACTGAGAAAAGACAAATAGCCTAGGCTTTATTTGACTGCTATTGAGGCACAGTCTGGCTGGAAGCCAGGCCTATGGGGGGAGGGAAGTAAACCCCCTGTATGAATTTCTAGTGTTTGCAGCTGATCACCAGGAAAGGTACTTTGATTTTGGGAACTTTGCTTAACTAATAAATTTACTATTTGAACTATGTTTGCTCAAGTTATTCTGACAGAGAAGTGAATTTGGACATGAGAGCAGCCAATGGAAGCTGAGTGCTCCCCACAGAGCGCAACACCGATGACAGGCAGAAAAGAATAAGAGAAAAAACCCGGCCTTGAGGGCTAGACAGAAAAACCTTTTGCCAGACTGCAGGAACACATCCTAGGGGCTCTGTGGGATGAAGAAGACTGGAGAGTATGGCACCGAGGTAAGCGGGAAGGCAGGAGAAAGGACTGAGAACAAGCCCGAAGCCCAGCAGAGGGGAAAAAAGGTTTTCTAAGTCAGTGATGACGAAAGTGTCAAGACCCCCAGGGATCTGGCCAGTGTGCTTTCCGTGGATAGGCAGAAGCTGACAATAAAGGGGCACCAGCCTGCTTCACAGGCCCCCTGGACCTGTCTTCCAGAAGGCAGTAAGACTTTATCTTGCCCAGGTCTTTCTCCGGCTTCTCCATTGAGCAAGAATGTTGTTTGCACAGGGCCCCGCATTTCAGGGAGCCCCACGCAAACAACATTCTGCCCATCAGCCCAGGGAAAATTTAAAAAACAAAACAAAAAGAACTGCTGCTGCTGCTGTGGCAGCGGCAGAATCAAGTGTCCCGCAGAAACCCCCGCCTGCCTGGCAGAGCCCCCTGAATCACTCCCCTTGGCGCCGGCTGTCAGAGCCGCGAAGAGAGTGTTTTGCTCTCGTGGCTCTGTTAAGCCCGCCGGCGCTGATGGGAAACAGGCATTTCCTGTTTCCTATCAGCCCCGGTGGGATTAACAGAGCCGTGAAAGGGAAACTCTCCCTTCATGGCTCTGAAAGACGGCGCCAAGGGGAGTGATTCAGGGGGCTCTGCCGGGCAGGCGGGAGGGGGGTCCTGCGGAACACTTGATTCTGCCACTGCCACGGTGGCGGCAGCAGCCAGTTTTTTTTTTATTTTCCCTAGGCTGATGTGGGGGAAGGGGTTAGGACTGGTAATGGGCAATGGGCTGATGGGAGGTTAGGACTGGTAATGGGCTATGGGGGGGGGCTAAGACTGAAAACGGGGTGATGGGGGGTTAGGACTGGAGGTGGGCTGATGGGGTGCTTAGGACTGGTAATGGGCTATGGGGGGCTAAGACTGGAAATGGGCTAATGGGGGAGTTAGGACTTGAGGTGGGCTGATGGGGGGTTAGGACTGGTAATGGGCTATGGGGGGGCAAAGACTGAAAAAGGGGTGATGGGGGGGTTAGGATTGGAAGTGGGCTGATGGGGGCTTAGGACTGGTAATGGGCTATGGGGGGGCTAGGACTGGTAAAGGGGGGTTGCTAGGACTGGAAATGGGCTGAGTGGAAGGGGGAGCTTGCACTGCAAACAGATGAGGGGGATGGGGGCTTGGAATGGAAATGGGCTGTGGGGGGAGGGAGCAAGGAATGGAAATGGGCTGAGTGGGGGGCTAGAACAGGAAATGGGCTGATGGAGGGGCTAGGATAGGACTGGAAATGGGCTGTTGGGGGTGCTAAGATTGGAAATGGGCTGTGGTGGGGGCTTAGATTGAAATGGACTCATGGAGGGGCTAGAACTGGAAGTAGGCTCATGGGGGGGTTTGGATTGGAAATGGACTTAGTGGAGGGGAGCTAGGATTTGACATGGGCTGATGGTGGGGCTAGGAAAGGACTAGAAATGGGCTGATGGGGGGTTGGGATTGGAAATGAGCTGATGGGGAGACTCGGATAGGACTGGAAATGGATGGGGGAGCTAGGACTGGAAATGGGCTGATGGTGGGGCTAGGATAGGACTGGAAATGGGCTGATGGGGGGCTAGGACTGGAAATGGGCTGATGCGGGGACTAGAAGGGCGCAGATGCTGGGTGGGGCTGGAACTAGAAGGGAGCTGATGTTGGGAGAGGATTAGAATGTGATGGGGCTGGGAGAGTGAAATGGAGAGGGGGAAAATATTGTGTGTGGGAGGGAAGAAAAATCTACAATTGGCCGGGTTTGGGGAGAGTAAGTGGGGATTGAGGATGGAGGGGTAAAATTTGAGTGGATGAAATAGGAATGAGGAAAGAGCAAAAGGAGAAAGATTAGTATGTTAAAGCAGATGTAGAGAGAGAATGGAAAAAAACTAGAAGAGAGAAGAAAGGACAAATGGACATTTAATACAAGAGGAAATTAATTTATAGTTTTATTTCTACAGTGTTGTTGTACTTTCCAAGTTTGGCTTTTGGGGTTCCCAGTTTAATTGTCTTCCTGTTTCTAAATTGTGATTCCTTGTTTGGTGATGGTCTATGTTCTGCATGTACAATTGAGCTGAGGTATTCTGTTTATGTAATTCCTATTTGACATTGCCACTTGTTCTCTTTCCCCCGAAGTCATGTATTGTTGTTCTCTGAAACGTATTGGTTTAATATTTGTAGTGTTGCCTTTTGATAGGTAGAGTATGGTGCTTTGTGAGTCCTGGTGGTGCTGTTACGATACGGCGGGTTTGCTATGGGTTCTAAATGGGTAGTGTTTGTAGTAGTTCCTAATGTGCCTGGCGGTCGGCACTGGATTATAGTAATGTAGAAATCTTTTAGTTTTTCTTTATCCATACACTCATTAAGAGGAATGTTTACTAAAAAGTGTATGGTAACATTATGCAAATATTTATGCAAATGAGGCCCCTTATGTAAATAAGGCCCCGCACCGAGTCTCCGCACTGGCTCCACACCCCCCTTGGGCCGCCCCTCCATGGAGTGATGTCATTGACACCTGGGCTTTTCATTGGTTCTTTGTCTCCATCAATCTGCTGGTAGGGGAGCACAACCCACTTGTCTGTACTGGTCTAGCAGGATGATCTGGAATTTTATATTCCATAGTTTCCTTCCACTTCCTTATTCTGTGACCAATTTCTTCATTGCAGAAGTTGTTACTTTGAATCTATTCTTCGCCTCTACGTTTTACCTCCTTGTAGCTTCATTTTATATCTAGTTTTATGGCTTCCCCACTTTTGGAAAAGGTTTGTTTTTTAATTAATGCAGACATTCAGGGCGAGTGCATTCACCAGGTGAGCTAGGTGGCTGCCAAGGGCAGCTGACCCAGGTGGGCAGCGGCAGCAGCACACATGATTGGCTGTGCTACCCGCCCACCCAGCTGCTGCAATTGTATTGGGGAGCAGGTAGGCAGTAGCAGCATTTCCAAAAGCAGCAGCTTTTTGCCGCCACTTTCTTGTCTGCAGCAGGCCATGTCCTTCAGCACACAAGGCCTGCCACGGGAAAGAAAGCGGCAGCAAACATTTGCCACTTTAGGAAATGCTGCCGCTGCCTGCCTCAATTTTCCGAGACTGAATTGGCGGCAGCTGGCGGGGGGGGAGGGGGGGTGGCGGGGGGGGGGGTGGCGGCGGCGAGGCGGGGGGGGGGGTGGCGGCGGCGAGGCCAGGGTTTCTGCCTAGGGTTGAAGAAATCCTTGGGCCAGCCCTGCAGACATTCAAATTCTTGAAAGTTCTGAGGGCCAAACCCAGAGTTTGTTCAAGGTGTTGGCACCTTAGGTAAACCTTCAGCCTTATGCCCCTCCTGGCTGTCAGACTCTAATGTTTAGTTTTGAAGCCCTGCTCTTTGTTGCCCCCCTCCCCAAAGCTGGCAACTGCCTTGTTTGCCTAATGATTGGGCCAGCCCTGGTCTGTATTATATGTTGGCTGTCCCTCCTCTCCCCTAGCATACATGTAATCTTCATCTTTTTTGCTGAGACAGAGGAGATTTCAGCTCAATTCATACACTGCCAGTTTCTGCTTATAATCCGCATATCCAAAAAGCTTGTAATGGTTTATGATATAGCATAGTTACTCACCTGTAAAAGCTGTTCTTCAGGGATAGCAGGAATCATTTCTCACATATGTTGGCGCTGATGGAGTCCGCACGTAAGCATTTCCCCAGCTTTCAAAGAAAGCCTTTGGGATATGCTACCACACATGCGTGCTCCCCTTCCCGCCTAAGGGTGCCAATTTATTCAGTCAGATGACATAGCTAGGATGGTAATAACAAAAACTAAGACAAAGTAGGGAGGCAACTCCCAGGGGAGGAGGGAGGGTTGTGAGGGCTCATTCCTGCTGTCCCTGGAGAACACCTGTAACAGGTGAGTAACTATGCTTTCTCCAGGAACAAGCAGGAAGTCAGTCCTCACATATGGGATTCCCTAGCTCCAGGCTGCTGAGGACCGAACTAATGGCGGCCAAGTCGGATAGCTGTGAGTTGCAAAAGATGAGTCCCCATCTGAGAGACTCTGCAAGACCCTTGCATCCAGCGACACTATCACTCTGGTAGCCTGAACACAGAAGAGTCAGAGGGCAGGAGCTGCCTACACCCCAAAATGACTAAGGAGTACTGTCTGGCCGAAGGCACTGTCCTGACAGGACTCTATCTCCAGGCAGTAGTGAGCTGCGAACATGTGAATTGAAGACCATATGGTAGCTTTGCAGATCTCCGTCACTGGCACTGAGCGGAGGTTCGCCACTGATGTGGCCATCACTCTGACCTGATGCGCTGTGATCCAGTGTTCCAGGGAGAGCCCAGCTCACTCATGGGCGGGGGCAGTGCAGTTTGCCACCCAAGTGGAAAGAGTTCACTTAGTCATAGGAAGCCCTTGTCTGCTGGGGTCATAAGAAATGAAAAGCTGAGGAACTATGTGATGCCACTAAGTCCACTGTAGGTAGGACAGGGCCCGTTTGCAATCCAGTGAATGGAGTACAATTTCCTCCCGACTGGCATGAGGCTGTGGGAAGAACCACCTCCTGGTTGAGGTGGAAAGGAGATACCATCTTTGGGAGGAATTTGGGGTGGGTGCAGAGCACCACCCTGTTCTTGTAGAATCTTGTATATGGTGGCTCCGCCTCTAGAGTCTGAAGTTCGCTTACTCTCCGAGCAGACGTGAGGGCCACCAGGAAGGCAATCTTCCATGAAAGATACCGTATATGGCAAGTGGCTAGCAGCTTGAATGGCAGTCTAGCGAGCTGTGAGAGAGCACCACGTCGAGGTCCCACTTCGCTAGTGGCCAGGGAGTGGACAGGGGGCTTAGACAACAGGAGGCCCCGGAGGAACTGAGAGACCAGGGGATGAACTGAGAGGGGTTTTCCCTCGATAGGGTGGCGGTGTGCAGCTATTGCACTAAGATGCACTCTCACTGAGTTGGACTTTAGTCCAGCTTGCGACAGATGCAGTAGGTACTGGAGCACTAGTTGCATTGGGCAGGAGAACGGGTCCTCCCATCTCTCCATACACCATACAGAGAACTTCGCCACTTTAAAGGCGTAAGCTCACCTAGGGGAGGGCTTTCAGGAGGCTAGCAGGACCTCCTCGATCTCCTTTGGGAGGTGGAAAGGGGCCAATACTATCCTTGCAGCAGCCATGCTGTTAGTGTTAGAGACCCCAGATTGGGGTGGAGGAGGGAGCCGCCCTCCTGGGTCAGGAGGTCCGGGGCACGGCCCAGCAAGACTGGGAGTGCTGCTGACAGGGAGAGCAATAGTGGGAACCAGGGTTGTCTGGGCCACCTGGGGATGATTAGTATTAGAGATGCCTCCTCACGCTGGACCTTGGTGACCAGGGGTATCGGCAGAAAAGCATAGAGGAGGCCTTCTGTCCAGGGATCAGGAAGACCTCCACCGCCACTCTCTCTGGGTGTGTTTGCCATGAGCAAACATGGAGCAGCTGGGTGTTGTCTGGGGTGATGAATAGGTCCATCACGGGCTTACCCCAGAGACAGACTTGGTTGTCCATCTGAATCAGTATGAACTGGTGTCACAGGCGAAGGTGAAACGCCTGTAGGGCCAGGGAGATCACCCTGAGTTCCAGAAGATTGATCTGAAGCCAAGATTCTGCTTGGGACCAGCTGCCTTGTGTGCAGCTACCTCCACAATGTGCCCATGGTCAGGATCCTCTGGGGCACGAGTGCCTGGAAGGGCATCCCTGCTAGGAGATGACGGAGAAGCTGCCACCAGTTGAAGGAGTTTGCCAGCTGTTGGGTTACCTTGACCCTGTCCTGTAGACTGCCTGAGGCCTGCGACAACTGCAAGTGGAGGAACCACTGAGCTGTCTGCATGTGTAAACGGGCAAGCAGGGTCACATAGACCATTGAGGCCACATGGCCCAGCAGGCATAGGAGGAGACAAGCTGGCACTAACTGACAGTGTTGAACTTCTGCCGCCAGCTGTCTGAGGCGTTCTGCCCTCTCCCTGGGGAGGATGGCCTTGGCCTGTAATGTGTCAAGCTGAGCACCTATGAACTCCAGACTCTGGGCTAGAGAGAGGTGGGATTTTGGGAAGTTGATGATGAATCTCAGGTGCTGCAGCAGGAGGGTTGCACGTCCTGCAGCCTGACTGACCTCAGCGGCCATGCTGCCTCTGTTGAGCCAGTTGTCCTTGTAGGGAAAGACAAAGGCCCCTTGCAGATGCAGGTGGGCAGCTACCACTGCTAGGCATTTCGTGAAGACCCTTGGCGAGGATGCGAGGTCGAAGGGTAGTATTCTGTACTGGTAGTATTCTCCTCGTACCATAAACCTTATGCATTGCCTGCAGGAAGGGTGGATTAGGATGTGTGTGTACGTATCCTTTAAGCCCAAGGAGCACAGCCAGTCTCCCTGGCGGAGGTAAGGCAGCAGTCTTTCAAGGGAGAACATTTATTTATTTATTTATTTCTGTGTTCCCTTGAGGATACTCTTGAACTTCTCCCTCACCAGAAACTTGTTTAAGTTTTGCAGGTCTAGGATGGGCCTGAGGCCCCCAGTCCTCTTTGAGACAAGGAAGTACCAGGAGTAGAAGCCTTTGCCCCACAAGTATTTGGGCACAGGCTCCACTGCATTGTCCCTGAGAAGGCCTGCGAGCTCTGTGAGCAGCAGGGTATGGTGAAGGAGGGGTCGCACCAGCTCTCTGGGAAAGAACCTGGGTGGAATCTGCGGTTGGTGGAGGAGGTATCCCTCCACCTACTGCAGAACCCATTGGTCCGAGGTGACTGTAGCCCATCTGTGGGCAAAGAACATCAGGCACCCCCTTATGGGTTGGTGAAGGTCTCCTGGGGGAGGGGGGGCCCTGCCCTGGGAGTCAAAAGCTCCCCCTAGGCAGAATGGGAGCTGGGGTCTGGGGCTTAGGTGTTTTTGTCATCTGAGTCCCGTGCCCTTGCCTTCTGGGGTAAGAAGCCAGTTGCTGCTGGCCTGAGAAGGGCTGGTATTGGTGACCCTGCCCAAAAGACCCTTTTTTCCTCTGGAAAAGGGACCTCTTCCCCGATGGTTTCTAGCGAGGATGGGATGAGATCTTCTTAGAAAGCCTCTGGCGGGTCACCATGTCGGCCTCAATCTCAGCCACTTTGTCAGCCATTGGCTTGCCGAACAGGTTTTTCCCAGTGCAGGGGACATTGAGCAGCTTGTCTTGGACCCATTGCTCGAGGTCAAAGGATTGTAGCCAGGCTTGGTGTTGGGCCCTGATGCCAGCCGCAACTACCCGAGCTGCTGACTCGAAGCCATCATAGGCCACCCAGGAGAGGAACTTAGAACAGTCCTTGATCCCTGAGGT
Source organism: Ichthyophis bannanicus (assembly GCA_033557465.1). Taxonomy (NCBI): domain Eukaryota; kingdom Metazoa; phylum Chordata; class Amphibia; order Gymnophiona; family Ichthyophiidae; genus Ichthyophis; species Ichthyophis bannanicus. The sequence goes on along the minus strand of CM066032.1, from coordinate 672,830,636 downwards.
CAGGGCCTGGAACCGTTGGAGGGGTTCCCCCTACAAGGCCTGCCGCAAACCCTGACAGATCTTGGGCCAGAGCCTTCAGATACATGCCTATGTAAAGCTCATAGGCCTGGATCAAGCACCTGGGCATTGAGCCTTGGTAGCACTTGCGCCTGAGGGCATCGAGGCTCCTAGCTTCCCTCCCAAGGGGGAACCAAGGAGTAGGTTTCTGGCTCTCTAGTTTCTGCATGGTCGAATCGACAACCATGGAGTTATGCGGGAGCTGGGGTTTGTGGAACCCTGAGCCCCTCCGGATGCGGTAGATGGCATCAAGTTACTGGCTGACCACCACCACCAACGCTGGCGTTTCCCACATCCAAAGAATCAGCCTCTCGAGGATCGGCTGCACGGGCACCGTGAGGGTTTCCTTGGGTGGAGACTCATACTGGAAAATCTTCAACTCCTCGGTGTGCGGGTCTTCCTCCACATCGGCTTGCACCGAGAGGGCTCTGGCCATGTCCCTGACAAAGTCATGGAAGGCCACATATCCTGGAGGAGTGGGGCGCCAGGTCGAAGGGATGTCTCTGTGCTGCTTGGTGTTCGGAGAGGCCTCGCCATCCATCTCCCACTGGGAGTCAAGCAGTGACGATGAATCCGAGGCCCTGCAACTCCTTGCCTCAAGGCTGGTGCCGAAGGGTTGGTGGCCTGTCGAGGACATGCGGTCCGAATCATGGACACTGGCCGGCAAGGACTAAATGCCAAAGAATGAGACCAGGATCATGATTGGTACCAAGGGCTTACCCGAGGCCAGTGACGCTAGGGGCTTGGCTCGATGAACGGGGACTCCCTCGCAGTCAAAGGTCCTGTCGTCAGGGCAGATGAGGTGGCCAAATCGGTTGTCATCACCTCCTGCAGGATAGCAGTGATGTTCTGCTCCAAGGCTGCCATTCTGGTTTCCAGACCAGAAGGCTCCACAGCCTTCAGCGTGGGCACCGAGGATCTCGGGCCCAGCACCGGCACTCTTGCAAGTGTGTCCTCAATGAGTACTACGGCCTCAAGGAACCTCGCGCGGTCTCCGCCGGCTGAAGAATCCTTCTTGAGGACCTTGGTGGGGTTCTTCTTGGAGTCGCCCGAATCCCTCCGAGCGGTTTTACCAGGTTTCTCTGGTACAACCTCTATGGACTTTGAAGACGTCTTCTTTTTCTCCGGATCCGAGGTCTTCTCAGAGGAGCTGCCGCCGTGGGACTCCGAAGACTCTCAGGCCTTGCAAGATGTGCTGGGCTTGGAGCTTGGCATCGGGGAGGCTAGGGCCGAGTCGGACCAGGGAAACAATTTCTCCTGCAACTTCGATCTTTTTCTGCTAGTTTTAGTCATTATGGCCTGGCACAGGTCGCAGGAGGTGCTATCATGGTCCAGGCCCAGGCAGCGCAAGCAGCAGTCATGGGTGTCGGTTACTGACATGGTTTGACTGGGAGACATGGTGGGTGGCACCTGGATGGGATCAACGACCTCTGGGCGAAAAAGGAGACCTTGATGAAAAAGGGAGCTGAGAACGGCGACGGAGACGGAGCCGGCTCAAGGCGGGAAGAGGAACCGGTTGCTAACTGGGAAAAACTCAACTTTTAAGGAAATTAAGAGAATTTTTCCAGAGAAACAAGACTCATGTCTATTGGGCTCTGCAGAAAAAAGGAGATTGAACAAGATGGCATCCTTGGGCGGGAAGGAGACCACACATGCGTGGTAGCATATCCCAAAGGCTTTCTTTAAAAGCTGGAGAAATTCTTCTATGTGGGTTCTGTCGGTGCTGACATCACCTATATGTGAGGCATGACTTCCTGCTTGTCCCTGGAGAAATAAATAAATCACACATTCCTCTATACAAATACATTTTAGCAATTTACTAAAATAAAATACAAAAATACATTTAAACAGTACTGTATTATCTCCATGATATCAAAGATTAATTTAAAATTGCAGGTGACTCTGTATTTAGTTCTTGATTACATGCTCCCAAAAATCTGAACTATCCCTAAATTATTTTAACTCTTTTATATGCTAATACTGCAATGTGCATTGCATAACAAACTTAACAGTACCATGTATAGAATTCATCATCTGTTCAGAGTTGTTCTACCCTGTATGTAAATCAGTCATGATGCAGTGGTCTGAAATGAAAGCACATACTTTCTGGGCCACACAGTGTATCATACTGAACTGCCCCTGAACCTTTGCTCTTTCCCAGTTTACCATATCTTCACATCTGTCTCAATGATCTGGTTCTAAATCTTCATATCAAAAAATGCAGATCTATCTACTGCTCTTTTCACAAGAGGATCTTCCGTGAACTCTGTTGACCCTACAGTATAGTAGCCTTGAATTTTTGTAGAAAAAAAAAAGGTAGCAACTGGCTATAAAGCACTGTCTTTAATCACTCTACATCCTTCAATTTCTCTTCAGTGCTTTTCTCGGTATTCAGCTTCTGATCTCCACCTTTGCTTCACTTGACTGGCCATGTACTTCATGGAGAAATCGGTCTATAGTCCTGTCTTACAGTTTCCATGTAGCCCACAACCCTGGAGATGAAAAATGAAAAAGAATTATTCTTAATAAAAATAACAGCTGGAATCTTAAGTTAACAGCAATTATCTCTAGTTTTAAACCTTTTCTAATTTAATTCATATGCACCACTGCAAACAATTTCAGTTTTTACAACTAAACTGCAATAGCATTATGAAAAATTTTAAACATCTGAAAATTTGCTTCTGTTTGGGATTTTTTCCCCTCCCTTTCCACTTCCCACATCTGGCCCTTCACAGCGGCCACAAACTGTTCAATTCAAACAATATACCTTCTGGGAGATCACAATCAAATTTCATCCTCTCTCAAAAGACAATTAGAACCTCACAAATGGTCTCTCAACAGCTTAGTAGTAAATTGCATCTTCAGAAGATGAGGCTTTCTAATTCTAGATCTCTTTGCCTCTGCAGACCCACAGCAGATCATCGTCATCAAGATGCATTTGCCATCCTCTGGGGCACTGGCTTACTATACACTTTCCCACCCATTTCGCTCATTTCTACTACTACTACTACTCAGCATTTATATAGCGCTACCAGTCGTACGCAGCGCTGTACATTATAGACATGTAAGAGACAATCCCTACTCATCAGAACTTACAATCTAGTTAAGACAGAAAGCACAAACACAAAGATACGGAAGGTGTAGGCAGGGGTGGAACAAGGGGGAGGAAAGGAGACTAGGTGAGTCATGATCCAAAAACAGCAGCAAAGAGGTGGGCTTTCAACTTGGATTTGAAGAGAGTTAGAGAAGGTGCCTGGAGTACAGACACAGGTAGTTTATTCCAGGCGTAGGGTGCAGCAAGGTGGAATAAGCGAAGTCTGGAGTTAGCAGTGGGAGTGCGGGGCGTAGATAGAAACAGTTTGCTGGAAGAGTGGAGTTCACGAGGGGGGTTATGAGGAGAGATGAGAAATGAAAGGTACCGAGGAGCCGCAGAGTGAATGCATTTATAGGTCAGCAGAAGTTTGAATTGGATGCGGAAGCGGATAGGGAGCCAGTGAAGTGACCTGAGAAGAGGTGTGATATGGGCATGGCAAGACTGGCAGAAAATTAGTCGCACAGCAGAGTGTTGAACAGATTGAAGGGGAGAGAGAGGGAGACCAGCAAGGAGCAGGTTACAGTAGTCGAGACGGGAGGTGACTAAGGAGTGGACAAGCGTTTGAGTAGTGTGGTCAGAGAGGAAGGGGCGGATTTTGCTAATGTTGTAGAGAAAGAAACAGCAGGACTTGGCTACAAGCTGGATGTGTGTGGAGAAAGAGAGAGAGGAGTTAAAGACTACCCCAAATTGCAGGCCAAAGAAACAGGAAGGATTATGGAGTTATCCACTGAGATTGAGAAGGGAGGAAGAGGTGGGGAGGTTGTAGGGGGAAAGATAAGAAGTTCAGTCTTGGGCATGTTCAACTTCAAGCAGCAGAGAGACATCCTGGTAGTGACGTCAGAGAGGCAGGCAGAGTTCCGGGTCTGAATTGCCGGGGAGATTACGGGCGTAGAGAGGTAGATCTGGGAGTCATCAGCATACAGATGGTACTGAAAGCCATGGGAAGAGATAAGCGCACCAAGGGACTGGGTATAGAGAGAGAAAAGGAGCGGACCCAGAACGGATCCTTGGGGTACACCGACTTGGAGTGGGGCAGCAGATGAGAAGGAGCCACCAGAATACACACAGAAGGAGTGGTGGGAGAGATAGGAGGAGAACTAGGATAGCACAGAGCCTGAGAAGCCGAGTGAGGACAGGGTATCGAGGAGAAGGTTGTGGTCGATAGTGTCAAAAGCAGCAGAGAGGTCAAGAAGGATGAGGATGGACTAAAGGCCCTTGGATTTTGCCAGAAACAGGTCGCTGGAGACTTTGGCAAGAGCTATTTCAGTGGAGTGTAGAGGACGAAAGCTGGACTGTAAGGGATCCAGGAGGGCATGACAGGAGAGGAAGTCGAGGCAGCGGCGGTGAACAGCGCGTTCGAGTAGTTTAGAAGTGAAGGGATCTCCAGAATCCTTCAGAAGATTCTTCAGGATGAGGCCACAGTAATCCTCATGGCCTCTAAATGACCCAGACAGCTACGGCTTCCTCTCCTACTTTTGCTCCTGACAGACTCTCTACTACCACTTGGCAATCAGCTCTCCCTACTGACCCAACAGGAGGGCTGATTGCTCCACCTGAACCTTCGCAGTCTCACTGTAACAGCTTAGATATTGACGGTCACCTAGTGTCTTGCCTTCCAGTTTCAGAGGACGTTTGTCAGATCATGCTGGCATCCAAGAAAAGCTCAATTAAGAAGTCTTATTTTCTCGAGTGGAACCATTTTTCACAGTAGTGTGTAGATCGCCACGTTCAATCCTTCTGCATTCCAGCTGAAGACCTTTCTTACCTTTTGCATCTTTTAGATTTAGGGCTACAAACTTCATCTATGCGTATGCACCTTGTTGCCATTTTGACCTATCATATACGGATTGATGGCAAACCTCTCTCCCAACATCCCTGGATAGCTAGGTTCATGGGTGACCTGGCGATATTTGTCTATTGCTCTGCAAACTGGCACCAGTCCGATACTTAAGTATTGTATTATATACATTGATGCATTCATCCTTTGAGCTCTTGGCAGAAATTTCAATTAAGCATCTCTCATAACAGACCATTTTTCTTAATGTCATTACATCGGCACACTGTATTAGTAGGGTGGGTGCCCTACCCACAATTCCTGGTAACTAAAGTTGTTCCTGTCCATCCCAAATTTCTGCCTGAGGGTGAAGGGGAGGAATATGTATAAGCTAATGAGGATAAAATAGAAGTGCTTAACCATTATTTCTATTCTGTGTTCACAGACGAAGGGCCAGTAGCAAGATCTCAGAAAATGCTGACAAATAGGAACAGAAATGAGGCAGATCTTGAATAATTTTCAGAAGACTGTGTTCGCTCGGAGCAAGCTAAACTAAAAGTAGACAAAAGGATAGGGCCAGATGCGATACATCCAAGGAGTATTGAAGGAATATAGGGAGGTTTAGCAGCTCCACTGTCTGACTACTTCAATGCTTCTTTAGTTGGGAGTGGTCCCAGAAGACTGGAGAAGACTGCATATGGTCCTTTTACACAAACCAGAACTACAAGCCAGTTAAGTCTGACCTCTGTGGTGAGTAAATTAATGGAAATGCTGCTAAAAACAGAGGATAGTGAAGTTTCTGGAATCCAATTAATTGCAGGATCTGAGGCAGTATGGTTTTACTAGAGGTAGGTCTCGTCAGACAAATCTCATTAATTCCTTTGACTGGGTGACCAGAGAGTTGGACCAAAGAAACGCCAGTGTCGCCTCAACTGGAGCCAGGACAGAAAATCAGGCAGAAGGGACAGGCCTCCACCAGCCAAGCTGCCATTGAAAATACAAATGCCACAACTAAGGGTTCTCCTGCCACTGTCCCACCGGAGGGGGGCCCAACATCCACGGGAGATGCTGCAAAGTCAAAGTGCCCAACCAATACTGTTCTATCTCCCTAAAATGCTTAGGATTCTGATCGCTCAACCGCCACTCAAAAACTTGACGCACCTGAGAGGTGGCATGGTAGAGCCCGAAATCAGGTACCCCCAAACGTCCACTCTAACGGGCAGCATACATGACCCGGCGGCTGAAACGGGGATGGCTGGCTCCCCAAACAAAATCAAGAGCCTACCTCTGTAGGCAGTGAAGGTCCACAGCTGCTGGGCAAGGTCTGAAACAGGTACAACAACCGAGGGAGGACATTAATTTTTAAGGCCGCTACCCGGTCCAACCAAGACAACTCTCCTTCCCACCACTGAGTCAGATCTCCTCGTAGCTGATGGAATAGTTAAAGATAGTTAGCCGCATATAGGTAGGAGAGGGTAGTATTTACCTGGACCCCTAAATACTTAATGGAACAAGCCATCCATCGGAAGGGGAAGGAGACCTTCAAATTCTGTACCACCTGGGGACTGAAGGTGAGCGCCAAAGTCTCCATTTTATCAAGGTTAACTTTAAATCCTGAAAGTGCCCTGTACTCCTTTAACTCATGGAAAAGCACTGGGAGAGTGGTAAAGGGAGCCGATATTGTGAAGAACAGGTCATCGGTGAACAAAACTATCTTATGATGAGAAGGCTCTACCACGATATCCTAAATATCCCCAAGGGCTCGTACCCTGGCAGCAAGGGGTTCCATAACTAGTGTAAAAAGTAGCGGGGACAACAGACGCCCCTGCCACGTCCCACGCCCCAAAGGAATAAACTCTGAGTAGCCCCCATTTACATAGACCGCCACTTCTGGCACCGTATAGAGTTCCCAAATCCATGACAAAAGATTTGGGCCCAAGCCCAATTGCTCCAACACTGCAAAAAGAAATTCCTAATGAGCTTTATCAAAGGCTTTCTCAGCATCGATTGATAAGAGCATAGCTTCCTATTGCTCCTTACGCGCTAAGACGATTGAAGAATCCGCTGCACACTGTCCGCTGCTTGTCGCCCCCGAATAAACCCTGTCTGGTTGGGATGTACTACTCCAGGAAGTACAGGCCCCAACCATTCAACCAGGACTTTTGCTAAAATTTTTACATCCGTATTTAACAGTGAGATCGGGCAATAGGACTCGCACAACGCTGGGTCTCTGCCCGGTTTAGGGATCACAGTGATAGCAGCTTGGCGCATAGAAGGTGGGGGACTCCTCCGCTGCAACACCGCATTTAAGATTTCTAACAATAGGGGCCCAACACTCCCCAAAGCTTTTTATACAACAGTCCCGTAAAGCCATCGAGGCCAGGCGCCTTGTGGGACGGCAACCCCTTGATCACCGACTGTACCTCTTCCAGTGAAACGGCGTTCTCCAACAATTCGCCAGTTGGGGCATTGAGTTGTCCACAACCTCCCCTCCTTCCCCCATTATGCAGGTATTCTGCAATACCATTAACCCCCACCGGGGTGTCCGCAGCGTATAGGGTTTTATAGTAGCCCAAAAATTGGTCCCTGATTTCCTCCCCCTTTTACAATAGCTTGTCCTGGGGCCCCTTTAACTTACCGATTGCATGGCGCCTTGCTCGGGTCCATAATTTACTGGCCAAGATGGTACCTGACTTATTAAACTCATAGTAAATCTGGTGCACGTGCTGCAATTGGTACGATATCCGCTCCAGTTGAAGTACATTCAACTGCCGTCTAGTTTCCTCCAACTGTGCCCGCACCCTCGGGTCCCCCAGTTGTTTATGGGTCCATTCAAGGACCTCTAACTGGGATGTTAGCCATCTGGTCTGCTCCTCGCGCTGGTGTGTCCTCCAGACCCCTAGCTGAATCAAATGGCTCCGGAGTACCGCCTTAAGCCCATCCCAAAGAATCCCTGTCACTGCCTCCCCTGTATCATTGAATTCCAAATAGTTAGCAATCACTTTCTCCAACTGCTGGATCACCTCCTCCCCCTGCAAAAGATATTCATTAAGCTTCTAAAAGGTCCAACAAAGCGGTTCCATCAGAGCCCCAAACCAAGCTTCCAAGGGATCGTGATCCGACTATGTGATGGAACCAATTTTAGCACTATCCAAGGCATCCCTCCAGTAAGCATCCCCAAAAACATAATCAATCCAGCTATAAGACGAGTGAACCACCGAGAATAAATAAATATATAAATAAATACATGGTTTCCACCCATAACACGGCATTGACACTCTCCTAACAGATCTCTTTAACAGACTCATCATTGGCCTGGACAAACCGTGACAGGGATTTGTGCTACTATTCCTTGACATAAGCACTGCTTTTGACTCAGTGTCTCACCCCATCATGCTAAACAGGCTAAGAGACATTGGTCTAACAGATAACACATTAACCCTGGGAGTACCTGCAAGTTTCACAATGCGTATCTCGGAAACTAGTTGTTCAAGAATGCAATCTTTTTATGACTTTTCACATGTCAATATTCTCTTTATTTTGCGCCATGAGAGGAATAATTTTCATCCGCTAGGTGACGCTAGTGATGAATTGCAGCACAGAGAGTACCAGTGGGGTCATTTTTGACCCCAGTTACTTACGTCTGGTTCGGATCGTGATACAATTTGCAGTTTTGTGAATTTTTTGATCTGACAAAGGTATTTATCATTAATTATGTATCATTTATTTTTTGTACTCTTATTTTATGAAAATTACACATTTTCTGTAATTGATATCATACGTTCTCTCATTATTTCCGATGAAATCTAAAGGCTTTCAGCTCGTTCATCACGATTATTGTACACCTATAGTAAAACTGCTTTGCGTTTTATTCAACTTTATCTTTGTTTATTTATTTTAGGTTGTTATTTATGATGTCAAAACGAAAGTATTCAGCTGCCCAAGTAAGAGAAATATTGCAACGAGATGCTGACAGTGACGGCTCTGAGTCGTCTGATGATGCAGCATATTCAGCAAGCGAAGAAGCATATCAGCCAAGTAAGGGCGATAAATCTGATGATGACAGTCATGATTCAGATGGCGACAGCAGTTGGTCGCCAAGTGAATGTGAGACTGATGTTGAGCCAGTAACATCGCCTGCAGCAAAGAGTCAAGTTACAGGTCGAGGCAAAGGTCGAGGCTGTGCTGGACAGGGAAGAAGGCAGGAGTCCTCGGTGTCAGTATCATCTGTGAGGAATCTAAGTTGTGGTCGTAGAGGAGCTAAGAGGTCATCAACTATAAGCACAAATGTTGCCATTGAAGCCTATGTATCTAAGGATGCCACATCATGGAACAGGAAACCTATAAAGCAAGCTGCTGGAAGATACGCCAGAGCTAATGTCATGCCCATACAACAAGGTCCTACAAGGTATGCTGTATGAAATGTTGATGGCCCTCTCGCAGCATTCCACTTGTTCATGAGGAAGAACTTATTGAATGAAATCATGATGTGGACGAGCAAACAAGGAAGACACATTTATGACGACGCCTGGAAAGATTTGACAGACGGAGAATTTCAACATTTTCTTGGACTTCTGATCCTCTCAGGCAAGTACAAGTCACGAAATGAATCCATAGTTCAGTTGTGGAACCTTGAAGATGGTCGTTCTGTTTTCAGCAAAAATATGGCCCGTAACCGTTTTCAGCAAATTTCTTGTGCTCTCAGATTTGATGATGCAACCAACAGACGTGAACAACGAGGCGTGGATAAGCTTGCTCCAATCAGACACGTTTTTGATACCTGTGAAGCAACTCTAAGGGGTATGTTTACTAAAACCCCGGTAGAGTGCGGGCCGCGGTAGAGTGCGGATGCCATATAAGGAGTGGGCGTTCCGTCCTGAAAAAGAAAAGCCGGAATTTAAATATGCGCTAAGGTGCGTGGCGCCCTTGTGCGCCCTGCACCTTAGCGCAGCAGATGGCTGCGTGGGAGGCATATGTGGTACGCTGATGGGCAAGCAGAAGAGCACAATGGTTAAGGCACCTACCAATGGTGCAGGGATCAGGGGTTTGATCCCCACAGAGCCCAATAAAGACGGCTGGCTGAGGCGTTAATTTAGGAGGCATTGAAATAATGGGCGGCATAAGGCAGCACACTAATGTTTGTGGAGGCATATTAATAATGGGCGGCATAAGGCAGCGCGCTAATGTTTTTGGGGGCAATTTAATATTGTGAGGCATATGGCGGCTCGCTGATGTGCAAGCACAGGAACCAAAACACAGCCCAATGGTTAAGACACTGCCCAATGGTGCAGGGATCAGGGGTTCAATCCCCACTGTGCACAACAAAAAAGCCTGGCTGAGGTAGTGATGTTTTTCTAAAAGTGCTATAGGAGGCATATTCATTTTGTGAGGCCTAAGGCGGCGCACTGTTAATCTTTTGCGTCATAAGGTGGTGCGCTGTTGAGTTGTGGCGTCATAAGGCGGTGCGCTGTACATTTTGGGCATAAGGCGGTGCGTTGAAGTTTCGGCGGTTTGGGCTGCATAAGGCGGTGCGCTGTCAGGTGTGGACGGCATAAGGCGGTGCGCTGTTAATGTTGTGAGGCATAAGGCGGCTCGCTGATGTGCAAGCACAGGAACAGAACTACAGCACAATGGTTAAGACACTGACCAATGGTGCAGGGATCAGGGGTTCAATCCCCCATAAGTGCCCAATGAACAAGGCTGGCTGAGGCATAACATATTAAGGGGAAGATTGCTTTAGGAGGCATTTTATTCATATTTTAATTATCACTACTAGCAAACGCACTCCCAAAGCGTGTTAACATAAGGTGCCCTATAAGGCACATTTTAAAGTGCACTGTCAGCCAAGGCACCCTAGAATGTTGCTTATAGGGCGCTTTAGAGGGTGCCGTATGAGGTACCGCAAGGTCAGTGTACTGGGTTTTATGGCAGCACTGTGCAGTTTAAGGAATGAAAAGCATAAGTAGGTGTGCTGACAGGCAAGGAGGAGCAGCAGTGGAGCACAATGGTTAAGGCACTGACTGCTGATACAGGGGTCATGAGTTTGCTCCCCAGTGTGCCTAATACATAAGGCTGGCTGTGGCATCAGCTTTGCATTGTACATATTTTGTCCTGCAGCACTTCAATTTTATGTTATTAATTGCTGCCAGCAAACACGCCCTCACGTGCCGTAATTGAAGGTGCCGTATAAGGCACCCTATAAGGCACTCCATAGGGCACATTAGAAAGTGCACTGTCCGCCACAGCACCCTAAAATGTCCCCTATAGGGCACCCTATAGGTTGCGTCACAGGATATTGTATAGTGCACCTTATGTGGACGGGAACCATAAGGTGCCCTATAGGGCGCCCTATAAAGCACCCTCAGAGGCACCTTATGGGTACAGTACGCTGAGGGTGTTTTTGCTGGCATCAAAATATGTACATTAAAAAAGATGCATTGGACAACCCTATCAAATAACCCCACTGTGGGTTTGACCAGTGAAGTAACCATTGGGCTACAGCTCTATAGCTGCTAGCAAGCCCCTGGCTGGCTGCAGAGAGCATGCACGTCACCACACAGACAGTCTGCTGTGGTCACCAGGATAGGGTTAGCTCACCCATACCCATGATGACTGCACATGCAAATCAGCTGTCCACAGATTAACACAAGATGGGCAATGCACACCCACAGCACCTCGGCCCGTTAGAGGGAAGTGACCATGTGCACCCACACACCACCTCGGCCTGGTAGGGGGTACTGACCGTGTGTTTTACTGGCACAGAGTAGCTACACACCGTCACATTGTGCGGGTACTGTGCTCACCCTGAGGGTGCAATGAGGCGCCCAGGACCAGGTCCACAACACCTTCCATGGCTGAAAGAGGCCATGCCAGAGGTCCAAAGCAGTGTTAATGTGTGAGATAGGTAGTTCCTGCACTAAACACCTTGGATATCTCTGTCTGACTCAGTCAGGTGTAGCCCCTATGGACCCCTAGGTGGGCCATGTACCACCACCACCACCACCCCCCTCCTCCAGGGCTGAGGGTGGCAAACAGGGTCTCCTATCAATAGATCCACATCCTACCTCCCTGCAAAGGTGGCAGTAGAGGGGTTCATCAACCCCGGTCCTGCTGAGGAGCAGACACCCCACAGGGCAGTCAATGCAGCTCTATACACATTCATAACACAATAGCAGACAGATATTAGGCCTGGATATGGTGAGCTGCACCCCACCACTATCTGATATTCTCCTGCAGCAAGTCATCAGCCACTGCACCCTGCAAGCTGCTCCATCACAACACATACCAGCTGCAAACAGTGTGCTAGTTAGTCCACAGTGCATGTTCCCAGTGGAGATGCGTGCACCCAGAACTGGGATGTCAGCATACACAGCAAGCAGATAAATCAGTGACTGAGCCCCAAAAGGAAACCCATATCTATCACATGAGAGAAATACTATATAGCACTATGGGGGTGCCTAGCCATGCTGTGGTCACTGCACAGTCAGGGTGAGAGTGATCTCTCAGCAGGACATACTGAGGTCACCCTGTCTGTGTAGGTGGTGGCCAGGCACTAAAATGCCCCAGTCAGTGCCCTATGCCCTGTGCAGATGCACCCTGGCCAGGCCACCCTGTCCGGCCTATACCCATGGTACCTTGCTCCTCATTATGCACATTGGCAGCCCAATACTGGCAACATTGCTGGCAGTGTGGGCTGTGGAAGGTGTTTGCAGCCACCACACACTGGATAGGCAGACAGCCACCCCCACACCTATGCCAGCATTGTGATACTATAGAGGAGTCCAGCAGCCATACCCACCACACCAGTCCTGGGCACAGTGCAGGCATGGATATGGTACGCACTACTGTTGGGGGTCACTCCCCAGGGTGGTAAACACTGTCAGAGACCAGACCTGCAGCGCACACCGCAGACATCACAATGATTGTTATGGTGGAGATCAATGAGCAAAATGTGCTTAACGTTGGAATTTATATCTGCCAGTTATCATGGGGAACGTTTGATAGCTGTGTACCATATACCCAGGTGTAGGGTGGCAGTGCTAAGGTATGCAACTGCTAGTATTGGGAGATACAGGCAGGGCCCAATGTCCTGCCTCTCCATGAGGCATTGGCCAATGGGGCCTGTGGGGGTGTGTGGGTGTGTCTGGCCCTGTTGGCTGCTGCTTTACGGCAGAGTGTCCCAACTCCAGTCCTGGTGTTCGAACCACTGTTCGGGTTTTCATGCTGTCCCTCATAGATATGCATGAGCTACATCAGCATACCATGGGGGTGGTGCATAGATATGCAGCACAGGCATCTTTATTAGAGGCAGCATGGATCCTGAATGGTGTGGGGGCCCTCCAGGACTGCATTTGGGAGACTCTGCTCTAGGTAATGCGGCTGTTTATGGTGTCTGTGTTTGGTGTGGTAAAATATCGGCGTATGAACCATGCGTATGTTCTCAGCAATAAAGGTTTGTCCGTACTATCACGGTTTAGTTGTAGGAAAAATATGTGGACTGGATTGGCAGTAGCCCCAGCTGGGCTTTGAACCTGTGACCCTCTGTTCCTGCACACACTGTCTGTGTGCACTGCACCACTGTGTTGCCACAGATATGCTGTGTTCCCTGGGGAGTCCATGACTGTACATCCGACAGAGCCTGTCTGTTGCGGTGGACGGTGCCAGCCTGCACAGGCCTAGGCCACTGTCTGCTGTGGTTTGCAGCCACTGCCCCCTCCACCACCTGTACCCTTCCACCAACATGCAGACATGTCCCTATCTGGAAAAAAGCATATGATCTGATTGAGTTGTGGCACTCCAGGACTGAATTTGGGGGACTCGGCTGTAGGTAATGCCCATTGTTATGGTTTGTGTGCGGTGTAGGGTAAAATATAGGTGTTGGAACCATGCTTATGTTCTCTGCCATACAGGAGTGTCTGTACTATCACTGTTTAGTGGTGGGTAAAACTATGTTGTCTGGGTTGGCAGGAGCCCCAGCTGGGATTTGAACCTGTGACCCTCTGGTCCTACAGGCACTGGCTGTGTCCGCTGCACCACACTGTGGCCACAGAGACAGTGCAGTCTCTGGAGATAGGAAACCTGGCCGCATGAGTCAGACACCCTGCTCTGCACAATTTTACTGTGGGCTCGTTTATCTTGTATGGGGACAGGGGTGCAATTAAACCTCAAAAATGACCTCCAAAAAAGGGGAAAAAAACCAAAACCAAGCTGGGCAACAGTGATATCAATGGGCAACATGAAAAACACTCCCAGGACAGCTCCATTAAAATGCAGTGATTTTTGAACGAGTCTACGGAGCGTAGACCCTTCCAAAAATCATTTAAGAACATAAGAACATAAGAAATGCCATACTGGGTCAGACCGAGGTCCATCAAGCCCAGTATCCTGTTTCCAACAGTGGCCAATCTAGGTCATACGTACCTAGCAGTTTCCCCAAAAGACACAGGTTCTGCAGTGCTTGTACTAGGCCAAGCATTGATATCCTGGGTCCCTTTTTAATAGTGGTTTATGGACCTTTCCTCCAGGAACTTGTCCAAACCTTTTTTAAACCCAGCTATACTAACAGCCCTTACTACATCCTCCGGTAACAGATTCCAGAGTTTGATTACACGTTGAGTGAAGAAATATTTTCTCCTATTTGTCTTAAATAGTTTACCCTGTAGCTTCATTACATGTCCCCTAGTCCTTCTATATTCTGATAGCGTAAACAATTGATCCACGTTTATCCGTTCCACTCCATTCATTAATTTATACACCTCTATCATATCTCCCCTCAGCCGTCTCTTTTCTAGGTTAAAGAGCCCTAACCTTTTTAGCCTCTCTTCATAGGAGTAGCCTTCCATCCCCTTCACCAATTTGGTGGCTCTTCTCTGTACTTTTTCTAATAACTCTATCTCCTTTTTACGATACGGTGACCAGAATTGCATACAATATTCAAGGTGCGGTCGTACCATGGAGCGATACAAAGGCATTATAATATCCTTTGTTTTATTCTCCATCCCTTTCCTTATGATACCTAGCATTCTATTTGCTTTCTTGGCCGCCGCTGCACACTGGGCGGAGGGTTTTAACATGTTATCCACGATGACTCCTAAATCTTTTTCCTGGGTGGTGGTTTCTAATGTGGAGCCTTGCATCGTGTAACTATAGTGTGGGTTGTTCTTTCCTAGGTGCATAACTTTGCACTTGTCCACATTAAATTTCATCTGCCATTTGGATGCCCAGTCTTCCAATTTATCCAGATCCTCCTGCAGTTTTCCACAATCCTCTTGGGTTTTAACAACTTTAAACAGTTTTGTGTCATCTGCAAATTTGATAACCTCACTAGTTATTCCCTTTTCCAGGTCATTTATGAATATGTCAAAAAGCAGCGGACCCAGTACAGATCCCTGGGGTACTCCGCTATTCACCTTTTTCCATTGGGAATATTGGCCATTTAGCCCTACCCTCTGCTTTCTATCTTTTAACCAGTTCCCGATCCACAATAGTACACTGCCTCCTATCCCATGACTTTTTAGCTTCGCCAAAAGTCTCTGATGGGGGACCTTGTCAAAAGCTTTCTGAAAGTCCAGATACACTATATCAACCGACTCACCTTTGTCTACCTGTTTATGCACACCTTCAAAAAACAGATCAGATTAGTAAGACAAGATCTTCCTTGTCTAAAGCCATGTTGGCTGTCTCCCATTAGGCCATGACTATCTACATGCTGTGTAATTTTGTTCTTTATGATGGTTTCTACCATTTTCCCTGGTACTGACGTCAGGCTCACCGGTCTGTAATTTCCCGGGTCACCCCTGGAACCCTTTTTAAAAATTGGTGTTACGTTGGCGACCCTCCAATCTTCAGTTATTACAGATGATTTTAATGAAAGTTCGCAGATTACCAATAACAGGTCTGCAATCTCATATTTCAGTTCTTTCAACACTCTGGGATGTATACCATCCGGTCCAGGTGATTTGCTACTATTCAGTTTATCAAATAGTTGTAATATATCTTCCCGGTGTAGCGATATTTCTCTCAATTCCTCTGCAGTATCACCTTTAAATACCACTTCAGTCTTGGGTAACATCCCTACATCTTCCTCAGTAAAGACCGAAGCAAAGAATTCATTCAGTCTCTCTGCTATAGCCTTGTCTCCTCTTACTGCCCCTTTTACCCCTCTATCATCTAATGGTCCAATTGACTCTCTCACAGGCCTTTTGCTACGAATGTACTTGAAAAAGTCTTTATTTCGTGTTTTTGCTTCCGTAGCAAGTTTCTTCTCAAATTCCCGCTTTGCCTGCCTTATCAATGCTTTGCATTTAACTTGCCAGTGCTTGTGCTGTTTCCAGTTTTCATCATTTGGCTCTTTTTTCCATTTCCTGAAGGTTGCTCTTTTGGCAGCAACAGCCTCTCTGACCTCACCTTTAAACCATGCTGGCAGTTTTTTGGACTTTCTTCCACTTTTCTTAATGCGTGGAATACAGCTGGTCTGGGCTTCGAGGATAGTATTTTTAAATAACACCCAAGCTTGCTGTAAGTCTTTAACCTTTGGAACCGCTCCTTTTAGTTTTTTCCGAACTATATTCCTCATTCTATCATAGTCTCCCTTTTGAAAGTTAAAAGGTAGTACTGTGGATTCCTTTACTATCTGTCCTCCACTAATTAAATCAAACATGATCATACTATGATCACTATTGCCAAGTGGTCCCAACACCCTTATTTCTTGCACCAGATCTGGCGTTCCACTAAGGACTAGGTCCAGTATGGCTTCCCCTCTGGTCGGTTCATGAACCAGCTGCTCCAAGAAGCAGTCATTTATTTCATCTAGAAACTTTATCTCTTTAGCTTGTCCTGCTGTGACACTGACCCAGTCGATACCGGGGTAATTGAAATCACCCATTATTACTACTCTGTTGTGACTTTTGTTAGCTTCCTTGATTTCTTTGAGCATTTCATCATCCATTTGTTCATTCTGGCCAGGCGGTCGATAGTATACTCCCACTGCCATCACCTTCCCCTTCATAAATGGAATTTCAATCCATAGAGATTCTACAGCAAATTTTGTTCCCTGCAAAACTTTAATCCTTTCTGACTCAATGCCCTCTCTAACATAGAGCGCAACCCCTCCACCAATTTGATCAGCTCTATCATTACGATATAGTTTGTATCCAGGTATCACAGTGTCCCACTGGTTATCCTCCTTCCACCATGTCTCTGAGAGTGCAATCATATCTAACCTCTCATTTAATGCTATATATTCTAACTCTCCCATCTTATTGTTTAGACTTCTAGCATTGGTATGCAAGCATTTTAGAGACTGTATTTTATTAATATTAATCTGGCTATTGGTAGGCATGGGTAATTTGGAATCTTTATGCTCTGTCTGCTCCTTACTCAAGGGCATTTGGGCTACTATACTCCCTTTTGGAACCTCACTGCTTTTGGTAGTATCCTTCAAGGATACCTTCGTCCGAACCATGCACTCCTGGGTGACTGTCGGCTTTCCCCTATTTTCTAGTTTAAAAGCTTCTCTATCTCTTTTTTAAAGGTTAATGCCAGCAGTCTGGTCCCATCCTGATTAAGGTGAAGCCCATCCCTTCGGAAGAGCCCCCCCTTTCCCCAGAATGTTCCCCAGTTCCTAACAAATCCAAAACCCTCATTCTTGCACCATCGTCTCATCCACGCATTGAGACTCCGGAGCTCTGCCTGTCTTTTGGGTCCTGCACGTGGAACAGGAAGCATTTCGGAGAATGCTATCCTGGAAGTTCTGGATTTCAACTTCCTACCTAAAAGCTTAAATTTAGCCTCCAGAACTTCCCTACCACATTTTCCTATGTCATTGGTACCAACATGTACCAAGACAGCAGACTCCTCCCCAGCACTATCTATGATCCTATCTAGGCAGTGCGTGAGGTCTGCTACCTTCGCACCAGGCAGGCATGTTACCAGGCGATCCTCACGTCCACCAGCCACCCAGCTATCTACATTCCTAATGATTGAATCACCAACTATAACAGCTGTCCTGACCCTCCCCTCATGGAGACATGGCCCTGGAGAAACGTCCTCGGTGCGAGAGGGCTTTACATCACCTGGAGGACAGGTCCTAGTTACAGGATCACTTCCTGCCACACCAGGGTGATGCTTTCCTGTCACATGACCTCTCTCCTCCATGGCAACAGGGATGCTGCCAGACTGGAGGTGGGACTTCAGGACTATATCCCTGTAGGTCTCGTCCATGTACTTCTCTGTCTTTCTTATGTCTTCCAGGTCTGCTACTCTAGCCTCTAGAGAACGGACTCGTTCCCTGAGAGCAAAGAGCTCCTTGCACTTAGTGCATACGTAAGACCTCTCACCAACTGGGAGAAAATCATACATGTGACACTGAATGCAAAAGACCGGAGAACCCCCATCTCGTTGCTGGACTTCTATCTGCATCTTAGTTTACAGCTTGTGTTTAGGTCTTTTAAATTCTGTATATAATAAGGATTGGTGTAGATGCTTATACTAATAAAAGTGTATCTAATACCCCTAATACACCTTGTGTACCTGAAGCTTAATTAATTAATCTCAGGTCCTCCGTGTATGACTGATTTGGATAAAGAGCTGCACCTGAGAGCAGCCCCTTTCCTCTAAGATGTGCAAGTACCTATAAAACTACAATTACCCCAGGGGTGGGTGGGTGCTGGGGAGGGAGGGAGCTAAGTCCTATTAAAGAGGGCAGTTACAAGGTACCCTGTCCTGAACCCTCAGCAGGGGGGAGGGGGGTACCACACAAAGCCCAGTTAGTTGAGAGAGGCAAGGTAAGTTACAGCTGAGAAGGCTGAACTAGCACACCACTAAGACAAACAATAAAATAAACAGCTAGAACTCACAGCAAGGTGTCACAGGAGGCAAATATCCACTCTCTAGCAGAGCACTGTAAAAGCACTGCTCTTCTCTGATCAGAGAAAAGCAAACTAAAACAGACTATGCACACGTGGAGGAAACAGGAAGAAGGCTACACAATACCTCAGCAGGGGGGGGAGGGGGAGGATTCACTCAGGCAGGCTAGGACAGGAAAAACGTTTAACACACAGCAGGTTCTGGGGAGAGAGATTTAATTTAAAATGAACAGTTAACCTGGCTACCACACAAAGCCCAGGTAGTTGAGAGAGGCAAGGTAAGTTACAGCTGAGAAGGCTGAACTAGCACACCACTAAGACAAACAATAAATAATTAAATAAACAGTTAGACAAACAATAAATAATTAAATAAACAGTTAGAACTCACAGCAAGGTGTCACAGGAGGCAAATATCCATTCTCTAGCAGAGCACTGTAAAAGCACTGCTCTTCTCTGATCAGAGAAAAGCAAACTCAATTACTCTGCAACTGCTTACATTTAGTGGCCGTGTTCCATTCAGACAATATATTCCCAGCAAACCTGGGAAATATGGCATAAAGCTATGGATGTTGTGTGACAGTGCAACGTCATATGTTCTGCGTCTTCAAGTATATACAGGAAGGGAACTCGGACAAACAGGGAACAGAATCAGGGTGAAAGGGTTGTGCTGCAACTCACTGAAGGATTGACAGGATCTGGCAGAAATGTTACTGTTGACAATTTCTTCTGCAGTTTATCCCTGTCACGGAAATTGCTAGAAAAACAAATGATACTTTTGGGGACAATTCGAAAGAACAGAAAAGAATTATCTCCAGAATTTGTAACAGCAAAGGGCCGAGAGGTATTCACTTCACTGTTTGCCTTTCGCGATGACGCCACTCTGGTTTCCTATTGCCCGAAGAAAGGAAAAGTGGTTGGTCTTCTGAGCAGTTTGCATGATCAAGAAGAAGTAGATAACACACATCCAGACAAAAAACCACGCAAGATCTTGGACTATAATTCTAGTAAAGGTGGAGTAGATACGTCAGATCAAATGTTGCGCATGTATACCACAAAACGAATGACAAGACGCTAGCCAGTGACAATCTTCTACAACATGTTGGACATCAGTGCTTTGAACGCTTTCATTGTTTGGATGTCACTAAATCCAGAATGGCAGTCCAAGTCAAAGTACAGACGTCGTCTATTCCTCTTGGAATTAGGAAAGCAGCTGCTTCAGAGTAATTGCAGCGAGACTTCTTCCAGCATTGAAGAAGCCACTGATGCTGTTTGCAATGTCGGGATCCCAAAGGAAAGGGCAAGGCGTCACTGCTGTTCCAGAGAAAAAGACAAGAAAAGCAACATAGTTTGCACCTCCTGCAAGCGCAATGTTTGCAAAGAACATTCAGAAATTGTCTGTGTCTCATGCAAATGACTGTAGTACTTTACTGTGTTCATCAAGTGCATGCAAAAACTGCTTTCATGGCAACTCTTCTTCATGTAATTTTATGATAAAGCATTACATTTCAAAACATTTAACCTTCATATAATAAATAATTAATTCAGAATAATATTTTGTCTGTTTAGTTTACATTTTTCATGGTTAACAATTAAAATTAGTCGTGGGGTTATTTATGACCCCAACGATATTCAGTGTGTGCAAAAAATCTCGGTAATTCCAGGGTTAAAATGTTTCAAGTCATACCTCTCTGACAGAACCATGCAAGTGAAGGTCGGCACTGCCAACTCCAGACCATTCAAATCAGCGCAAGGTATCCCTCAAGGCTCAGCCCTTTCCAGATTACTGTTCAGCCTATATATTCAACCAATCTGCAATCTACTATGGAAATGGAACATGCATTACCACCTCTATGCAGATGACATCATGTTCTATATGCCGTTCAATACTAATAACCCAGACCTCTCGACTATAACATGTGTTCAATGCTGTGACAAACTTCCTAGCTAGTATAAACCTCACAGTAAACAGAAGTAAAACCGAAGCACTACTCATATTTAGAGATCAAGAATTCAAGCCACCAAAAAAGATAATAACACAAGATACTGAAATATCAATAAAACAACAGATCAAATACTTAGGTATTACCATCGACAGCAACCTCAACATGGAAACTCACATCAAGAATGCATCTAAACTGGCCTACTGGAAGCTAAAGCTCATCAAGCCCCTTCAACATCTTTTGCATGAGACCGACTTCAGATCAATACTACAAGCCATAGTTACACCACACCTTGACTATGGAAACATCATCTACCAAGGCCTCACAAAATCTGCTCTATCCCCACTCCAACTAGTCCAAAACACTGCCGCCAGAATCCTCACCACCAGTTCGACAATGCTACATATAACACCAATCCTAAAAAACCTACACTGGCTCCCAAAAGCACAGCAAGCAAAATACAAAGCCATCACCACCACCTTCAAGGTCATTCACAATCTATCAGCTCCCTGTCTCTCTGACCTGATCACAACAACATACACAACAAGACCAAGAACAGCTTCCAGTCAGAACCTCCTGAACATCCCCCTACTCAAGATCAAAACCACACAACAGACCAGCAACCAAGCATTCTCCTTGTATGCTCCATCAATATGGAACTCACTACCAGACAACGTAAGATCAGCAAAATCTATCAACGAATTAAAAAAACAACTAAAAACTTATCTATTCAGAGAATACTACAGACCTGATGACAAAACATAATCCGAGCACAAACACACCACACAGAAGATCAGATAAAACAATCAATCCTCCCCAGAAAACGAAGATCACCTCTACATGTAAATAGTTCATTCCCCCAACTTAATTTATCATCTACTTATCTCCAAGTTGTACTCCCTTGTTTAATGTAAAACAATTCCTCTGTAATTGTTATGTTGTTTGATGTAAACCGCCTTGGATAAAGGCGATATAGAAAAACTGTTAAATAAATAAAGTGTAATCCCGAGCAGAGGGGTTAACCATCTTCCAGAGATCCACCAATCCAAAATCACGTAGCCAGTCTTGCATAGCTGTCAGCCCAGGGTCACTCCCCCACTCCCCCTTGACCATCCATCCAATGCGATGTTGCAATCACCCCCCACCAGTACCCTCCCATGGACCTTCCCTTCTATCCACCGATGCATGTCACCCCAAAAATGTGCTTACTCTGTTTTGGGGCTATAGACAGAGACTAGAGTCATTGTTTCCCCATACTACCAATGCTCGCCCGCCCGCCTGATTTCCGATAGGGAACATCTCCTTTAATCATAATTGCCACTCCCGCCCGCCTGTGGCCGCCCCCCTCCACCGCAAAAAAAGTTTGAAAGGCCCAGGGATTGAGCAAAGTCCGTCTTTCTCCCGCAAATGTGTCTCCTGTACAAATACCACCTACCAATGTCAATCCCGAAGTTCCCGCAACAACATCTTCCACTTCTGTGGGGAGTTGAGGCCCCACACATTCAAGGTCCCTTCTTTTAATCTACAAGCCATTCACTCAACCCTCCCCCCATCCCACCCTCTTGTAATGCAGATACCCCTCCTTCCCCCTTCATATGGAGCCACACTCCAATCCTTTCCTTGAGGAACAGACCCCCATGGGTGCACTACTATCCCCTCCCCACAATGAACCATCACTTTTCAGTTCACCCATCCCCCCTTCTCCCACACATACCCCCACAACACTGACACAACAATCCCCTAGCCATGCTTCCACTCACATACCTTCCCCCCACACCCTACCAGACAAACGAGTTTAAGTAATGCAACAATACAACAGGGTTCGCATAACATTACCCAATTGAATATCCCAATAACTGCAGGCCAAACATCAGGCTGGGGAGTGTTGCTCATCTGCTCCAGAAACCCCACATTTACCTGGACCACCCAACCTATGCCTCAGTTGCTGACCCTTGACTGGATGCCTCTCCCAACTAGAGAGAGGACATTGCTGGGCGGACTCCCCTGTGGCTGGGGGTCGCTCCGGTAGATTTGGTGCACCCTCTTTTTTTTTTTTATTATTATTGCCAAGAGAATATACAACATTAGGAGTCAACAAACAGTTTTGAGACCTATAAATCCGTGGTAGTTAAACAGTGCTCCCCATAACATATATAACCATTTTCCCCTTGACATTTTTATCTTTTAGATGTTGGTATTCCTCATTCCACCTCTCACATTACCCCTACTATTCCACACCCCCTCCCCCCCCCGATCCCTACAGGATAGCTAAGACATCAATACATCTCTACTCCATCTTAGGTTCTCACAGTTAGACCATCTGCAAACCGGATAGAATATTTAGACCACATCCTCTCAAAATGCATAATTTTCGATTGTTTTAGGGCTGACAGTTTACTCATCAAATATATATGGTTCACTCCTCTCTCCCATTCTCCCACCATTGGTGGAGCTTCCTGCCTCCATCTCTTGGAAATCTCTAGACGAGCAGCCAGACATCCCAAATTAGTGAAGCCCTCCTCCTCCTTTTTCATTCCTCTTCTGTGGATACCTAGTAGGGTCATACCGGGGTCAGTCACTATCTTCTTCCCCAGTATCGTACCTATAACCTGAAACACGGTGCTCCAGAACACTTGTATTTTTGGGCAAGACCACCATATGTGGAAGAAAGAACCTCTGGCACCACACGTACGCCAGCATAACCCACTGGTCGTCCCATACATTTTTTGAATCACATCAAATGTCACATACCACCTATACATTATCTTGTAATTATGTTCTATTAGGTTAGAGGCCAGTAGGCCTTTGTATCTCTGGACAAAGATCGCAGCCCAGGCCTGCTTGGTCAATACCAGCCCCAGGTCTGCTTCCCATTTTCTTCGAAATGATTCTCTCTCTCTCTTAGTTATTTCCATAATTTTATAAAGTTGAGTGATGATTCCTTTTGCCTTGTCCATCAAAAACAGACTCTCGATTGGTAGTAGTTCCTCTCTTAATCCAGGGATGATTTTCTTTTGAATGTAATTGGAAACTTGTACATAATAATAATAATCCGAACTTCTCAATAAAAATTCTTCCTTGAGGTTTTCAAAAGGCCTTATCTTCGTCCCATCTAGAAATTGTCCTACATAACACAAGTTATTTTGGGCCCACCTCTTAGTAAATCCCCCACTAATCCCCGGTGGAAAATCTATATTGCCCCTGATAAGGACCCCTTTGATCACACAGTCGGCTCCCAACCACTTGGCTCGCCATTGAAACCATAGTTGTAGTGTTACAAACACAAAAGGGTTAGAACACTTCGCTAACAACCTGTTCCCCCTAGGCACCCAAAGGGCTTCTCTCGATGAGGGCACTCCCAAAGCCACTTTCTCCATTTGAACCCAATCTTGGTTTTCATGTACCCCCCACTCAAAAGCACCCCTCAGTTTGGCCGCACTATAGTATTTTATTAGGTCTGGAACAGCCAACCCCCCATTTGCTTTGCCCCTCGTCAAGATATGTTTAGGGATTCTCGCTCTCCTTCCCCCACATACAAATTTCCACAAGAACCTTTGTAACTTTTTCAAGTACCCTCCCGGAACAGCAACAGGTAGCATACTAAATAAGAACAACAATCTGGGCAGGATCATCATTTTCACGGCTGCTATTCTTCCTGACCATGTTAATTTCACCCTTTCCCATCCTTCTAGGTCTCTCTTAATCCTTTCCTCCAATGGAATATAGTTCACTCTAAAGAGATCTGAGATGAGCAGAGTAAGATGGACCCCCAAGTATCGGACACTTCTCCTAGCCCATTTAAAAGGAAACAAGTTCATCAATTGTTCACTTATTTTTTCTGGGATTGAGACATTCAAAATTTCTGATTTTGATGCGTTCATCTTAAAGCCCGAGACTTTCCCAAAACTATCTAGCTCCCTCATCAGGGCGCGCAGCGTTTGTTCAGGGGATGCAACTATAAACAGCAGGTCATCAGCGAACAGTGACACCTTACACTCCCTCTGCTCCCATTTCAGCCCCTGAATCTTTTCTGATGCTCTCACTCTCTGTGCCAAGGGTTCCATTGATAAAACGAATTTTAACAGTTTTTATATACCGTCTTTCTACAATTCAAGACGGTTTACAGGGAACATAACACAGCAGTATATTTCAACTGATTACACAGAAACAAACATAATGAGGGTATAAGTGGTTAATATAAGTAATTTTGTCCATGGAGAGTCTTCATGGACAAAAACTATATACATGCTTATTTACAGGAGAGGTGGGGAGAGGTCAAAGGAGATGAATTGGGTAGGGTGTTAGAGGGAGGGTTGGGCGGGAGAGAAAGGGTGTAGAGGGAGGGCTATGGTGGTAGGGAAAAATGTTCCTGGAAGAGATGGGTTTTTAGCTTCTTACGGAACTCAGAGTGATCAGAGCAGTTCCGTAGTTCATATGGTAGGGCATTCCATAAAGAGGGGGCATAAAGGGAGAATGCCCGACTACAGGTAGTTTGATTGCATTTTCTCTTGGTAGTTGGGATAGATAGAAGGTTTTTAGTGATGGTGTGGCATGTTCTATTGTTGTTGGAATTGGAATGGAGTGAGGAGAGGCATGGAGCTGACTCAATGGAGATGATTTTATGTATGAGGGTGATTACTTTGAATTTAACTCTGGATTGAATGGGGAGCCAGTGGAGATCGTGGAGGACTGACGTTATGTGTGATCGTCTAGGGTTATTTGTGATGAGACGAGCTTTTGTGTTCTGTGCCATTTGGATAGGTTGTATGCTGTTCTTGGGAAGGCCATGATAGATGAGATTACAGTAGTCAAGGGATGGGATGGTGAGAGCTTGGCAGACAGTGCTTTTCAATCCCACATACGGCTTTGGAGCCGTTACATTGATGACATTTTTTTAATCTGGCAGGGGCAGGAATTAGAATTGCAAAACTTTCTTGTTTGGCTAAACCATATTGATCCCCATATACAGTTTACCAGCAATAGCCATACTGATGTCATCACTTTTTTGGATGTGCAAATTTATCGCCTGGCCACGGGTTGGAAAACTATGGTGTATAAAAAACCATCTGATCGCAACACTTTGTTACACTATAATAGTGCACACCCCAGCCGTCTGAAACAAGGGTTACCTTTTTCTCAATTTATCCGGTTCAGACGGAATTGTTCTCATGATGAAGATTTTGTATTACAGGATTTGAAGAATAATTTTTATGATAGGGGATACCCTCGGAAACTCATTAATCAAGCCTATCGTCGTGCTAAATATAACCATCGAGCTCTTCTTTTATGTCCCCGCTCCAAGACTCAAGAAGATGATACCACTGTTAATTTCATTACTAAATTTTCTCCCTTAAGTTATTCCATACAGAAAATTTTACGAAAACATTCGAATGTGTTACAAAATACTCGGGGTCTACAGGGACGTCATATCAGATGTGTTTGGCAGCGACACGTCAATTTGAAAGAATTGGTTAGTCCAACTCAGTTACGTCCTTTACCAATTGTTTCAACCCCCTCGATTGAATTGAGGGGACATTCTCCCTGTGGCAATTGCAATTTTTGTTTTATGAATTTACAGATCAACTGTTTCACCTATCATGATGTTACCTATTCATTGCGGGGCACTACATCATGTGAATCTGCTTTTGTAGTTTATGCCCTATGCTGTCCTTGCAATCTATTGTATATAGGTAAAACCATCAGACCTCTACGATTACGATTGGGTGAACACAAAAGCCGGTTGAAATGCCGGGTGAAGGAGGCCCCGATCGTTCAACATAGTCTGTCTGAGGGTCATGTGTTTACAGATTTCAAGTGTTTTGTTATTGAACAGATACATGTTGGCATGGGAAAACTGAAGAGAGAACAATCCCTGACGTTTTTAGAACAAAGATGGATTTTTGTTTTACGATCAGTGGAACCTACAGGATTGAATAATATGATTGAATGGCGCGCTTGCTTGACATAATCAGGGAGGCTACACCAACACATTGATATGATTGGCGCCACACAGGTTTAAATAAGCCGATAGATATGGCTTGTCCGCATGCGTGGCGTTTTTCTTGACATGAGAGACACCACTTCTGGAAACGTGGGCAGCATCTTTTAGAGTTATTCTGGGCCTGTCAATATTCGATGGTGAGATGGCTGATGAATGTGATTAATAATTAATTTTTAAATGCTGGGACAGTATTATGAGTTGGTTTCCTTACATAATGGACTGATATTTATCCTTGATCTTAGAGTGCCATGGGAAACAGGAGCTTTTCTCTTAAAATTTAACCTGGTTTTCATGGGGATGTTGGAGATGTGATAAATGCAAAGGAAATTCCCCTGAAGAATCCTGTAATGGAGAAACGCGTTGGAGCGCTAAACAGACAGCGTTGGGAAATCTTTTGGACTCTAACCATTTAAGATAAGTCCTTTTAATCCATTGGAATGTGCAAAGATTCACCCTTACATGGAAAGAAGTTTGGATATATTTCTATTAATTTTTGGTGATATCTTATACACATAGATTTTTACATACTTTGTTCATTGCATGATTTTGGCAGGTCATTGATGCTAGTTGGCACGGCTCTGCTAAGAAAAAGTTCATTGGCAGTAAGATTTTCAGTGCCGGGAAGTCTGAGACCTAGCCATATATCTTATGAACAAGTAATAGAGAAAGGTTTATTAAGCATTGAAGGGTATTTAATTTTTATTTTTATTTTTTGGAGCGATAAATTAATAAGTTGATACACTTGTATACGCTCTATAAATCTACCCAAAGACTACGTCTAGTGACGATTATGGAGGGGTCAACTGTATGGAAGAATGTTTGGAGTTTTTCTTCGGAACATGTGAAAGAACTTTGCAAAGAAAAAACCCCGTTTGTTTTAGATGGTACAGAAACTCATGGACAAAATCAGCCAACTTGGGAATCATTGATTAAATTGAAAAAGCGAGCACTTAGAATGGAGTTGCACCGGCTGTCACTTGTTGAATATATTAGTCGTCAGCAAATCCCTAGGGGATTACGGGTATATAAAGAACCCAAGCTTTATAATTCCGATAGCAGTTTTTTAGAGAAATGGAACAACATATTAAATAAGTGTTCTCTAGACCTCATGGTCTTGATTGTAGAAAATTCTGCAAAACAACTGACTGAATTAAATTTAGAAATTTCTGCTATTACTGATGGTTTAAAACGTGCAGAGTCAGATAGTCAGTTTCTTCTACAGATGGAAGAGGTCACTAACAAATTGACAGTAACCAATCAAGAGGTAAAAGCGGTGAAAATGAAAAAATTGAGACGAGACTATAACGACTACACATCCGGTTATATATATCCCTGGATGGATGTTAACCGGAAGACTCGGAAAGGGAGGAGGCAAGTCATTTTTGAAACAACTTCTGATGAGACCTCTGATTCTGGGAGATCACTTAATGAAGAACGAGACGATGATGAGAAGAAACAAAAAAAGAAAGGGGGAGGTGGTAGAGGTAAACCCACGAATCGTGGAGGGCACCGCGGCAAATCTTCCTAGTACCACCGATTTGGTAGTTAATCTTTCAGGTATTGAGTTTACGTCTGCACAATTACAGGTATTAGAAAAGGGACTTTCTTTTGTCCCGGATATTCGATATGATCCATTTCAAACACGTGTAGACTTGGAACAATGCATTAGGAAATTGCATCTTAAACATCATTTTGCTACAACTACTATCGGTAATGATAGTCAAATGCCGATTGACCAATCGAATATTCAATCTTCCATCCAGTCCAAACTCCCCTACCGATTAAATCCACCTGGGTTCCTCCAGGTTCACTGCCCCCGGCTATTTCTATTTTTAGAGATCTAGTTCTGACTGACTTGACTTGACTTGTTTAGAGGAGCGCACCCCTTGGTATCAACAATGAAGAAGCGTTTTAACTGCAGTAGAGAAACAGGCTCTCTGTTCTCTTCAAGTTCATACTGAACTAGTGATACGCCGGGCGGACAAAGGCGGAGCAATTGTGGTTCTCCATCGTCAACAATATTTACAAGAGGCTGCTCGCCAACTTTCGGACACTACTGCTTATGTTAAATTACTATTTGATCCGACGGCAGACATTAGCGCCACAATTCATGAGATTACTACACAGGCTTTGAAAGGGAATCTCATTTCTAAAAAGGAATGGAAGTATTTAAATCTACCCTCTCCGAGTATAGCCCGGTTTTATCTTGTACCCAAAATACATAAAAGTATGCATAACCCACCAGGACGTCCAATCGTCTCGACCCGAGGATCAAATTTGGAACCCTTATCTGTTTTTTTGGATACTTTTTTACGTCCTCTAATGTCTACCATTTTATCGTATGTACGTGATACGTCTCATTTCTTGAATATTTTGGAACAGCATCATCATCTTACCACCGAAGATAATATTCTATTGGTCACATTAGATATAGCCGCATTATACACCAGTATTCCTCAGGAAGCAGCATTGGAGACTATACATGCTGCATTAGTCACCCGTGGTGATCTTTCAGATGAATATATAGTTTTTTTGATGTGGATAGCCCGTTTAACTATTCAGAAGAATTATTTTCAGTTTGAGGGCGACATTTTTCAGCAAATATCCGGAGTCGCGATGGGGGCTACTTGCGCCCCATCGATTGCCAACCTGTTCATGGGGTCTTATGAAACAACGTGGTTAACGACCAGCCCTTTTCAATCCCACATACGGCTTTGGAGCCGTTACATTGATGACATTTTTTTAATCTGGCAGGGGCAGGAATTAGAATTGCAAAACTTTCTTGTTTGGCTAAACCATATTGATCCCCATATACAGTTTACCAGCAATAGCCATACTGATGTCATCACTTTTTTGGATGTGCAAATTTATCGCCTGGCCACGGGTTGGAAAACTATGGTGTATAAAAAACCATCTGATCGCAACACTTTGTTACACTATAATAGTGCACACCCCAGCCGTCTGAAACAAGGGTTACCTTTTTCTCAATTTATCCGGTTCAGACGGAATTGTTCTCATGATGAAGATTTTGTATTACAGGATTTGAAGAATAATTTTTATGATAGGGGATACCCTCGGAAACTCATTAATCAAGCCTATCGTCGTGCTAAATATAACCATCGAGCTCTTCTTTTATGTCCCCGCTCCAAGACTCAAGAAGATGATACCACTGTTAATTTCATTACTAAATTTTCTCCCTTAAGTTATTCCATACAGAAAATTTTACGAAAACATTCGAATGTGTTACAAAATACTCGGGGTCTACAGGGACGTCATATCAGATGTGTTTGGCAGCGACACGTCAATTTGAAAGAATTGGTTAGTCCAACTCAGTTACGTCCTTTACCAATTGTTTCAACCCCCTCGATTGAATTGAGGGGACATTCTCCCTGTGGCAATTGCAATTTTTGTTTTATGAATTTACAGATCAACTGTTTCACCTATCATGATGTTACCTATTCATTGCAGGGCACTACATCATGTGAATCTGCTTTTGTAGTTTATGCCCTATGCTGTCCTTGCAATCTATTGTATATAGGTAAAACCATCAGACCTCTACGATTACGATTGGGTGAACACAAAAGCCGGTTGAAATGCCGGGTGAAGGAGGCCCCGATCGTTCAACATAGTCTGTCTGAGGGTCATGTGTTTACAGATTTCAAGTGTTTTGTTATTGAACAGATACATGTAGGCAGGGGAAACAGGACGCGAGAACAATCCCTGACGTTTTTAGAACAAAGATGGATTTTTGTTTTACGATCAGTGGAACCTACAGGATTGAATAATATGATTGAATGGCGCGCTTGCTTGACGTAATCAGGGAGGCTACACCAACACATTGATATGATTGGCGCCACACAGGTTTAAATAAGCCGATAGATACGGCTTGTCCGCATGTGTGGCGTTTTTCTTGACATGAGAGACACCACTTCTGGAAACGTGGGCAGCATCTTTTAGAGTTATTCTGGGCCTGTCAACATTCGATGGTGAGATGGCTGATGAATGTGATTAATAATTAATTTTTAAATGCTGGGACAGTATTATGAGTTGGTTTCCTTACATAATGGACTGATATTTTTCCTTGATCTTAGAGTGCCATGGGAAACAGGAGCTTTTCTCTTAAAATTTAACCTGGTTTTCATGGGGATGTTGGAGATGTGATAAATGCAAAGGAAATTCCCCTGAAGAATCCTGTAATGGAGAAATGCGTTGGAGCGCTAAACAGACAGCGTTTGGGCCTGTCAACATTCGATGAGTGCCATGGGAAACAGGAGCTTTTCTCTTAAAATTTAACCTGGTTTTCGTGGGGATGTTGGAAATGTGATAAATGCAAAGGAAATTCCCCTGAAGAATCCTGTAATGGAGAAACGCGTTGGAGCGCTAAACAGACAGCGTTGGGAAATCTTTTGGACTCTAACCATTTAAGATAAGTCCTTTTAATCCATTGGAATGTGCAAAGATTCACCCTTACATGGAAAGAAGTTTGGATATATTTCTATTAATTTTTGGTGATATCTTATACACATAGATTTTTACATACTTTGTTCATTGCATGATTTTGGCAGGTCATTGATGCTAGTTGGCACGGCTCTGCTAAGAAAAAGTTCATTGGCAGTAAGCTTTTCAGTGCCGGGAAGTCTGAGACCTAGCCATATATCTTATGAACAAGTAATAGAGAAAGGTTTATTAAGCATTGAAGGGTATTTAATTTTTATTTTTATTTTTGGAGCAATAAATTAATAAGTTGATTCCCTTTTTCCTCTGGCTTTAGTTTCTCTGTGTTTCTGGGCAATTTTCAGAGTTTCTTTGGTCATCCATTTTGGCCGTTTTTGCTTTTTCACCTTTTGTAGAGACTTCTCACTTTCTTCCAACACAACCTTCTTAATTCATCCCATAACTCTTCTGGAGCTCTGTCATTTGTTTCTAAAGCAGAAAATCGATCTTGCAGGCAGTCTTTAAATTCTGGTGGTATATTCTCAGTGTCATATTTTGCTACATTCATGAATGGCTTGTTCTTTTTCGACCTTATCTTGAATTTGCACACTAATAGTTGGTGATCTGTTCCACATTCATTTCCAGGTTTTGTCTTTGTTGATGTTATAGAACTCTTCCATCGTTGACATCCACAGATGTAGTCTATTTGATTTATGTACAATCCATTGTGTGACGTCTATGTGTACAGTCGCCGCTTGTGTTGCTGGAAGAAGGTGTTTGAGATGAATACATCATTGGTCTTGCATAATTCTATCAGTCTTTTTCCAACTTCATTTCTGTTGCCATGTCCATATTTTCAATCACTCTGCCTTCTTTTTTGTTGCCAACTTTGCTTTCCCGTCCCCGTGACGATCAGGATATCCTGTTTGCATATTCTGTCAGTTTCAGCTTGTACTTGTTTATAGAACTCATCAACCTTGTTGTGTTGATGGGCATTCCTCGTAGACAAATAGAAATTGAGCGTTCACTGATTGCATTTTATTTCATTAAGGTTTGTGCAAGTTTCTTCTAAATTATAAATGCAACACCATTTCTTCTTTGTCTTTCATTTCCAGCATAGTAGACCATGTGATCATCAGATACAAAGTGCCCGAAGCCAGTCCATTTCAGTTCGCTGACACCCACCCGATCGAGTTGTACACGTTCCATTTCATTCTTGACTACCTCCAACTTCCCTTGGTTCATGCTTCGTACATTCCATGCCCCAATATGTAAGATATATTTGCAGCTTCTGACTCTCATATCATAAGCAGCTACATCGACAGTCAGACATCCCGAGGACTTTGATCGAATCACATCATAAATGCTGGCTTTACTCTGAAAAGTCTTCAATTCCTCCCCAGTAGCCAGTTGAGTGCCTTCTGACCTGGGAGGGTCTCATCTTCCAGCACTATAGTGTAATTTGTTTTGTTGTGACTATCCATTGGATTTTCGTGGCAAGATACGAAGTAGATTGCCAGGCCTTTCTTCCGCGCCAGTAATTCTAGTGTTGCCGTTGTCACAGAAATGTGATCCTCCGCCACCAACATCGTCCCATTCTGCTGCTGTCCAGATGGGTGGTTTGTCTTGGTCTGGTACCTCAGCTGAGACCTGTCCATCTTGAGAGATCCTGCCAGTAGTTAAGCTACCAATAGCTTAGCCCTCAGCATCACTGATGCACACAAGCCCTCACAGTATGACAAGCTGCAAACCTAGTGAGAGGGTTTATGGTTATTACCTGGAAACTAAGACTCAATCCTCACAATGGAAGACTCCAGACTCAAGAAAGCCCATCAGGTGAGGAGCAATGTCAAGGTCATGCTCACAGTTTTCTTTGATTACTGGGGTATTGTTCATCATAAGTATGCTTCAAAAGGCCAAACCATCAATAAGGTGTACTACGTCCGACTTGTTTGAGAGATGCAGTTCATCGTAAGAGGCCAGAGTTGCACAGGAATGGTGAATGGTTGCTTCATCATGATAACGCCCCAGCTCACGCATCACATCTTGTCCTGCAGTTCGTGGCCAAACACCAAATCAAGCAAGTCCATCAGCCTCCATACTCACATGACCTTGCACCCTGTGACTTTTTCTTCCAAACTAAAATTACCACTGAAATGAAGGAGATTTGACACCTTGGAGAACTTTTAAGCAAAATTTGACATAGCAGCTTCACAGCATAACAAAAGAGACATTTCAAAATGGTTTCCAGCAATGGCAGGAACGCTGGAAGAAGTGTTTTATCAGAAGAGGACTACTTTGAAGGAGACTGAGTGCAATAACTGTCAGTGTTATACTTCTTGTGTTACTGTACAAGTCTCGATATGTTTTGATCGCACTTCGTAAGCATCATCAGTAGTAAAAAGCTGACAATTTCACCTCAGGAAATAGAGGACAATTTGCCCTTTGTTCTTGATAGGGGATTTTACTGGCACCATTCATATATCTTTAACTTCAAGACTAGATTACTGTTTAGGGGGGGGGGTAGTCAAAGGCATTTCCACAGTTTGCAGACCTGCAAACCATGTAAATGCCAGTTAGCTGGATATTCAGTGGCACAAACATAGGTAGTGCCGCTGGATATCCGTGGGTGCTGCTGCTATACACCCTGATACTGGGATGTTTCGGGATGGAGCGGAGGTGGCACCCATCACTAACTGGGCAACAGCGATATGGAGCCTCTGTCCGGTTAGCGACCCGCAGGTAAAGTTAGGCACAGCAAAGGCTGGCCTTACTTTTCCTGTGGGAGCAAACTGGGCTTTACAAGCACTAGTCATCACCGCTGAATATCACCCCCCCCCCCCATGTTAAAACTTTCTATACCACCCTAGGCAGGGTAGCATCAGAATGGAATACATAAAAATTTCAAACCTGCTTAGACCTACACTCTAAACAAGAACATCATTTTAAGACAGAAAAGTAAACAAGCAAATAAGAAGACAAAAAAGGTTAATGCAATCCTTTGTATCTTGAGTTGCCTAAAAGAGGGATGGGGAAATTGAAAATTATCCAAAATTCCACTGCCTAAGCATTAATTTTTTGTAGTTACAGGGACCATATTTACACTGTATTGAATTATTTTATCAGTACTTAGCAGATAAGCTGAGGGCTTATATTCCTTCCCATAGGATAACAGTCTCAAGATGAGGGTCTTTTGAAGCTCCCTGTAGTAAGAGAAGTTAAAGGAATGAAATCTACAAATAAGATTTTTTTCCTATGGTTGTTCAGCTGTTATGGAATCAGGTACTTGGTTATATTCAACAAATAGGAGATCTACTGACCTTTAGACATCTTTTAAAAGCCTGGTTGTTTTAGTATCAATGAAAGAATTGGAGGTCAATAAAATTGGTGTCTTAACTAAGAGAAATTGTATCTTATTTGTGTTTTTATTGTAAGCAACTTTGAAATTATTGAAAGATAGCACATAAATGTTGTTAAGCAAATAAAAGCATGAATAGGCTGGAACAGGTAAATAGGTAAGGGTTGTTTACCCTTTCAAATAGTACAAAGATAGAGGATACTCCATGAAACTAATAGGTAGCACATTTAAAAATTAATTGGAGAAATGTTATTTCCCTGAATGCATAATTAAGCTGTAGAATTTGTTGCTAGACAAATCAATTAGCAGAGTTGGATTTAAAAAGAATTTGGACAAGTTCTCAGAAGAAAAGTCCACAAAGTATTATTAGCTATATAGGCTTGAGAAAGTTATGGTTTATATCCTGGATATGAGCAATAAAAAAAATATGGATCTACTTCTTCCGATGCTTTTGGATGATTGTCACATGGATTGGCTACTGTTAGAGAAGGGATGCAAGGCTTGCTGGATTTTTCTTCTGACTGACTATGACATATAGCACAGTTACTTACCTGTAACAGGTGATCTCTGGGAACAGCAAGAATAAGTCTTCACATATGGGTACGTCGGTACCGACGGAGTCTGCTCCGGAACGCTCCCCATCGTCCAATTAGAACGCTTTTGGGAGCATCCCACCACACCTGCGTGCTGCCTTCCCGCCTTTCCCAACTGCCTCTCCTCAGTTAAGTTTTAAAGCTGAGACAAAGAGAGAGAGAGGGGAAAGATAGAGATAGAGAGATACAACTCCTAGGGGAGGTGGGTGGGTTGTGAAGACTTATTCCTGCTGTTCCCAGAGATCACCTGTTACAGGTAAGTAACTGTGCTATCTCCAGGAACAAGCAGGAATGAGTCTTCACATATGGGGACTCCCAAGCTAAGATGCCTGGAGGAGTCCCAGCATGTTGCGAATCTGAGAAGCCCACGCTATTCGACAGAACCTCAGGCATCCTGGGGATGGAGGGTAGGAGTTGAACTAAAAAGATGTGCTATGGAATAGCTGGACCAAACAGGACGCCTAGATAGGAGATCCTGTATAGATAATATCTAGTAGTAAATATTGAACTGCAATATACCAATATGGACCTCACCTGGTGGTATTGTAAAATGTTTATAGAGGTTCATATGGATCTGCTAATATGAACCAGCAGAATGTCCTCAAGGAGTACCTCAATGTAGAGCAGAGGTAAATAAACTGTGCAAAAGACAGGTTGAGGTCAGAACCTTTAGGGCGAGAAAAAGTCCCAGCAGAAACTGGGGTAGTTCAATGAGGCAGGACTTTTGCGGGAAACGCAGAAGTCCCTATTAGATAACTCTGAAGCTCTTTTGACCTTAAAGAGACATAGTTCTTATAGGAGAAGAGGGGTATTGAAGACCCCTATATCCGATGACAAAGAAGGACAGAAGTATGAGGCATTGTAGCCTCCTATTTCCTGAAGATTCAGAATGTCCTTCCTAATTGAAGTCACTTAGGAAAAAAGATGGTACATGGAGGACTTCAGATGTAGCTAACCTGAAGGTTATGGTGAAAAAAAAAACATCTTTAACTACCACAGAGAAGTGGTTGTTTATGTAGAACCCTAAGCATGCTGGAGCAGCATTGATAGGGATAGTGACTATCTGTCGGAGCCCTATAGGAAATATATATATATATATATGAACCTAGGCAGACAGATAGTAGGTGGATATGTATCTATATACTTTTTCTATCATATATTCCAATATATATATATAGGTAGATACAGATATATCTATTTATATAAATATATATATGAGTATTCCTGTTTTAATGTAAACCGCGCTGATGAGAAAGAGTGCGGTATAAAAGAGCTATAAATAAATATATATATATATATATATACCCATGTCCCCACATAGGGATATGTGGAGAGAGAAAGATTCATCTAATAACAAGAAGGGAAATACCTGCTTGAGGAGATGTTTAGAGAATCCATTCTCCCTGGTTATGAGTGGGAGAGCTAAGGGAGTGCTCTCACTGACAAGGAGAAGTCTAGAGTCCTCTAAGAATTCTAGCCCTTGAATAACCAGGAATTGAGGCCTACGTGAAAAAGTGCAGAGGATGCTTTTAATCCACAGGCAGTAAGTCTGGATCCTTTCATAACTCCAGTATGGCAGCTGGAGAAGAAGATGCAATGAAATGAGATACCATATTTACCCTTCTGTGAGGGCAACATGAGTATCATGCATTCTTGCGCTCAATATGAATTACCTATGAAGAATTGAGGGTGGAAGGAAAATACAAGACAAGGACTGGCTGTTACGAAAAGAAAACTATCCCTGGTGAAGGGGTCCACTGGAGATGTGAACCAACCCAGGGAATTGAGTAATTCTTTAGGTCTTCACGTAAATAAAGGCCTGTGTCCTTTATTGTAGAAGGAGACTTTAATGGAAATGGTAAGGGTAGGGAAGAACCCAGTAGTCATGACTAGGTAAAGCCCTTCCTAACCATCTGGAATTATTTGTTCTCTAGCAAGGGCCCATAGTGCAGAGCTGCTCTGTAGAATGCAGAGAGCATGTTGCAGGTTGGTTAGAAGAAAAAACTGGCTGTTTAAGAGCCAGTATGTAACCTGAACTACTCCGCCAAAGCCCAAGGATTAGAGAAGGCTAAGGAGAGAAGGTATGCTGATGTGTCTGCAACAATAAAGCCAGAAAAGGTTTTTAGCCTGTCTGGGACTTAGTACTAAGGCCAGAAAGGATTGATATTGGAGATCAACCCCTGGCTGCTTGGCCAGCAAGATAGTGGTCTAACCACTAAGAGCCCCTGCAATTCTAGCTATTGTTAGGGCAGCAAGACAAATTTTAGGTCCCAAGATTGGAAAAAGGACCTACAGACATAAGTAGGAGTGGTAAGACTTTGTCATTGTCTGAGAAGCTGCCACAAAACAAGATTGCAAGGGGGAGACAACTCTGAAAAGAAAACCCTTTACTGGAATAGGTAGAAAACTCAGGGGCTTAGTGGTATCACTCTTACAGACCAAACTGTCTTAGTAAGAGGGACAGAGCTGAAAAAAAAAAACACCTTACGATGGAGTAAATCTGAAAAAGTAATATGAGACATGCTGATACAGGAGAAACTGCCAAAGGTAAAGGCATACTAACAAAATCAAAAAATCACCAAAACAAACCCCCAGAAAAATATGTATCAATAAACTTTCTTTTTGTCGGATGTGTTCAGGAAAGGAACATATATCAACGTTATGTCCACCACTCAGTTACATCCATTTTATTATAAGAAATATTATATAAAGCGTTAAAAACTCTACTTAGCTAGATTGGCAAGTTGCAGACAATTCAGGCACGCTCAGGCACGACGTGCACGTTTCGGGTCAGGAACCCTGTTTCAAGTGCTGCCATACTCAAATTCAACCGTCTTGAAGACAGCACTTGAAACAGGGTTCCTGACCCGAAACGTGCACGTCGTGCCTGAGCGTGCCTGAATTGTCTGCAACTTGCCAATCTAGCTAAGTAGAGTTTTTAACGCTTTATATAATATTTCTTATAATAAAATGGATGTAACTGAGTGGTGGACATAACGTTGATATATGTTCCTTTCCTGAACACATCCGACAAAAAGAAAGTTTATTGATACATATTTTTCTGGGGGTTTGTTTTGGTGATTTTTTTGATTTTGTTAGTATGATTCATCACTGAATTGGGGGGGGGGGGGTTTGTATATTTTTTTTTTGTATAAAGGTAAAGGCATAGCAACCTTATTGACAGTTATTACTCCTCTGTCCACTTAGAAGGAAGAGGAGTAACTTTACTACCTGTAAAGCCTAATCAACCCAAGAAGCTCCATGAGCTATAAGGAAGGATGTCTCTTTAAAGAGAGACATGTGTAAAATTTAGGATGGAACTGATGTAGATGCTTATAATGAGAAGAAGCAGACTACAGGTTCTAAACCTCAAAACAGGAAAGAAGGATTCAGTGAAGAATCTATTAGCAACCCTGCGGCTGCTGGGTTTGCTGAAGCGGTTGAGGTTGTGGTTTCGTTAGCCTGGCTTGATGTTTCTCTTGTCTGGAAATAGCTGTATGATGGGTAGAGAATGAATAAAACTTTTTCCCCTAGGAGGAATAAAGTTTGGTAGAAGATTTCCTACCACCTGGGATAGAGGAAGGTGTTGACAATCCTTTGAAAGCAATAGTGTCAGTGGTTAACTGAGCAGGTTGGCGTAAAGTCTCTTTGTTAAAGAGATTCTCCCCAGTACAAGGAGTATTTCCCAGCCTTTCTTGTACCCATTTGTTCAAGTCCAAAGCTTGGAGCCAGGCCATGCGTCGTGCCCCTATGCTATAGCAAAGGTTTTGCTAACAGACTCAAAACAGTCCAATGTAGCACGAGTAAGGAACCTAGAGATATTTTGAACATGACTAACCAGTAAAGAGTAGTCCGCCCTTTTAAGATCTTGAAGAAAAGGAGTCAAAAACAGCAAACTGTTGGTGACCTCTTCAAGAGATAATCCCATATAGGAAATATATGAGAGAATTCTTGTTGAAAACATGGATGCCTGGAAGCTGTTCCCTCTAATTTTCTGTAGGCTGTGTGCGCATAAAATATCAGCTGTGCAGCTTTTGAAGGAAGGTTAAATTTTTGTGCGCCACATAACGACACTCGGAGTTATATACTTTAAAATTTGACTACACGTCAGAATACAGTATGTACACCACATTGATTGCACTAGAAACTATTGTAGGACTTGTGAAAACCGTAAATACACAACAACTTTTCAATTTTAAGAACATCTGTGTTGTTTTCTATCAGAATCAGAACTGTAATTTTTGTGCGCTCTGTTGTAAAGTATGTGTGCTCACTCGGCGAGGTGTGTGTGCGCGCGCACACGCGCACAGCTTAGAGGGAATAGTGTCCAAAGGTATCTAAAGTTCTAGACTCACGACCTGGCGGATAAGAAGAGTGCCTTTTAGCACTCTTAACAGGCCTCATTGCTGATTCCACAACAATAGAATGATGAGGAAGTTGAGTCTTTTGAAAACCTGGAGAAGGGGGCACCTTGTACAGAGAGTCAGTGGCCCTTGAAGGTGGGGATACCTTTAAAGGAGTTTCCCACATTCTAAGTAAAAAATCCTGTAAGGTTTGATGCAAAGGAAGCATGATGACCTCCTTTGGATTCTCAGGGATATGCAGAAGTTCTGAATCCCCTGGTGCAGGATCTTGATCAGGTATAGAAATGGCAAGTAACCTTGCCATATCAAGCAGGAATGCTTGAAAAGAAATTTCCCCAGAAGGGGATCCTCTATCATGAGGAGTAAAGGTTAGATCTGTTGAAGATCTAGTCTTGGCACTAATGGATTGATCCCGATCCATTGGAGTACAAGACCCGAAAGGGTGGAGCATCGGATTGTCCTGAAAGGATAGTCGTCAGTACCGCTCGAGGCCGGCGCTGCAACAAATCGGTGGAATACTATCCATGCAAGGAATGGATTCCAAACTCGGTACCGAAGGAAGCGAGCTTGTGGAAGTAAGCATGGAAGACACCGATACCGATGCAAACGTAGAAAGCGGTACTGGCAGTGGTATCGCAGCCGGTACCGATATCGGAAGATCAGTCTGAGGTGACTCTAACGGTACCAAAGGTACCGAGAGCGCCAGACTTTGATCCCCGGGACAATGTCTTCGGCACCATCCGAGGTCGGTACCGAGACGAGTCGGTACCCAATCGTCCAGGCTAGAGATCGATTCTAGACTCAGCATCGAAAGCAGCGAGTCTATCGAAGCACACCTAGAGGGTACCGACGTGGATACCAGAACCGGTACCGGGATCGATACCGATGCTGGAAGATCGGTCTGTAGCGACTCTAACGGCACCGAAGATACTGAGAGCGCTAGACTGCGATCATCGGTGTGGAATGTTTCATCCAACACCATTGCCGATGCCGGGGTACCGGCACCGCTCAAAGCGGATACCACCACCGAGCATGGCTCAGGTATGTTCGCAGAGGTAAAAACCCTGGGAACAACCTGAAACCCCGTTAATGCTTTGGAGGCCGAAGACTCCCGCTGGGGTTTTAAAGCCAATTTGTCCTTGGGGGCAAGGCCAGAGGCATCTCGATACTGAACATGAGATCTACCACCCGAGGACTGGCTAGTCTTTACAGACTTTTGTTTGGTTACCTGATCCTGTGAAAAAGAAGTTGTAGCTGGTACCCTCAGGACTGATGGGAACCGCGTATCGAGTTGAGCTCGATGCTGAAGACTTCTTCTGGAAATACTACTGCAGGAGGGACACTCCAGCGGATAGTGGTCAGGACCCAAACATGGGAGGCACCAGTTATGGGTGTCTAAAACTAATTTGGTACCGCCACAGTTGAAACATGTTTTAGGGATAGTGGCTGGCGTTTCCATGAAGGAAAGTGAAGAGGCCTAGCAGGCCAAAGGAACTGTCAGGCACTAAACAGGGAAAAATTCCCTACAAAGGAAAAAATTTGTAGGAGAAAGAAAGAAGAAAACACCGGCAGTACCGGTGCGTCGAGGGAAGGCAGACGCGACCACAAGAAAAAACAAAAATAAAGGAAGAATTTTCTGCGGTGACAGGAGTACGTCCTGCCGGCTCCGCAGAAAAATGAAAACTGAGGAGAGGCAGTTGGGAAAGGCGGGAAGGCAGCACGCAGGCGTGGTGGGATGCTCCCAAAAGCGTTCTAATTGGACGCTGGGGAGCGTTCCCGCGCAGACTCCGTCGGTACCAACGTACCCATATGTGAAGACTCATTCCTGCTTGTTCCTGGAGATCTTATGTTTATTTATTTATTTATCTACTTCTTCTATACCGCCCCTTCCAGAGATCAGGGGCGGTTTACATGGAACAATTTAACAGTTTTGTATACGTTCGTATAACATTACATTGAACAGAAATTTTTTTTTTAACTTTTTACATATAACAGAGCATTATACTGTTTAAACTATTTACAGGGTGCATACTTTTGTATACTTCTGTATCGTTATATTGATCAGAAGTTTCTAACTTTTTACAGGGGTATAGGCAACGAACTGCCATTGCTATTTACAGGGGTTATTTACAAAAAGGTTAGGATACAATGAGTTATATTGTAGAGTATTCGTCATTATGTTCTCATGGAGAGAGGATCATCAATAGGACACAGGGATGCAAGGGTACAAAATACAGGGAACTGAGAGGGCAGACTGAGCTAGTAGCACAATAGCACTGTGTGTTAAGGATGGCACGTACAGAGTTAAACAATATTCTGCAGGAAACTCACACTAGTACTACTTATCTGCATGCCAGCATTACTACTGATAGAAAATGTGTTTCATGAAGGAAGGGGGGGTGAATATAGCAACTGGAGTATATTACTGGCCAGGATGATGAAACAGACTATGAAATGCTAATGGAGATTAAACAGGTCACTAAAGTCTGAATCATCATAATAGGTGATTTCAATTACCCTAATATTAACTAAGTGGATGACTTTTCAGGGTGTGCTAGGGATGTAAGGTTTTGAGATGCTATGGTGCTTTATGGAGTATCTGGTCCTAGAACTGAGTAA
This sequence comes from Ichthyophis bannanicus, assembly GCA_033557465.1. Taxonomy (NCBI): domain Eukaryota; kingdom Metazoa; phylum Chordata; class Amphibia; order Gymnophiona; family Ichthyophiidae; genus Ichthyophis; species Ichthyophis bannanicus. The sequence continues at coordinate 672,788,537 of CM066032.1, read as the reverse complement.
TCCACAGTCTGGGGCAGGGTGATAGTGAAGCTGCTTGGCAGTAGTAATAATTAGAGGTGAGGCAGTCCAAGAGAGAATTTAAGAAAAGATTTGTCAAAGAGTCAAACACTAAAATAAATATTTTAAAAGCAGGGCTGACCTAGGGGGTTTGGGGAAGCACTGTGACTGTAGAGCAATAGACGGACTGGCAGGCCCCCCTCCCCCACAGAGCTCTCTGCCACAGCTCCTAGGTTGTCCACACCTCTGCAGCATGGAATGGAAGTCAGGTATTCGGCAGAGGTTCTGCCTTACATAGAAAATTTCAGTGCCATGGTTAAGGCCAACATGGTGGTATGAGGCATCCAAATTCTTGGGGTCCAGGATGATCATCCTGTTTCCTTCTCTCCCCACCCCCGCTCCTCTCCAAGGATGGCCCTTATCAAAAGCAAGGACCTTGCAAGGGAGCCAGTTGGACTATTAGACCAGTGCATCTCAGCCCTCTCCTGGTGGTCAGGTTTTCAGGATCTCCACAATGAATATGCATGGGTGTAGTACACTGTGAGCGGGCAGAATACTGTAGTACAAATGAATTAAAATTGACTATTGATTATGCCTCAGCAGTGAGTAAGGAGTTAATTCAGCCTCAGATTTGCAGTTTGGTGAGAAACTGTTAACTACAGGGAGATTGTTGGAGGACCGGGGAGGAGTTCTTCACAATGGAAATCAATTAGGGAAAACAAGAGAACAATTCATTTAGCAGGTGTGGACCTGTTAAGGAAAATAGGAAGAATTCTTCCTATTCCCTAGTAAATGTAGACCAATTAAGGAGACATTTACCTAGCAAATGTAAACAGGATGGGAAGAGTCATCAATTGTAATTGTGGAGTTCTGAGCTTCTGAAACCATGGGGGTGGGGGAGGGTGTATCCCTTGAGCATTGTCAGACACCTGACCAGTGTCTGGATTGTGTTTAATGGATAACTGCCCCTATCCTATGGAAATAAAATGGGTGCCTGTTTTAGCCAGAAAGTACAGAAACAAAGGGGTCTCATCTAGGAGCGGACGTGTTGCCTAGAAACCTTCCCGATTGAGAAGTCTCTCTTGTCTGGCCGAATCAGGGATCCATTTGGTCGAAGTGCGACATGAGATGAAGTTCAGAGCTCTTTTGGTGATGTATTATTCTCCTGTAATTAATTGCTTTCTAGTTATTATTGTTCTCCTGTAATTAATTGCTTTCTAGTTATCTTTCCTAACTAATCATAGGTAAATAAGTGAATTACTTGTCTTTCTAAATAAGTCAAATAAGTAAATCAAGTTATCCTTGCTTTGTTTTATAAATAGCTTGTCTTCATTACAAGGTGTGCTAGCCTTTGTTGTAGCAAGACAAATACAAACCCCCATGAAGCCAGGTGGATGGTTAAAGGAAAATGCCTTATTTACAGGGAGTTCACAGCAGTAGCAGAGAAACAGTTCTCCCTTCCCCCAAAGTTCCCTCACTTTGGGTTTCACAGTATCAGCAGAGAAACAGTTCTCCCCTTTTCCAAAGTTCCTGCACTCTGGGTTTCACAGAGCCTGCTGACCAGCGTGAGAACACCCCAGCTCCTACCTTCTCCTAGTGTCTCACTCTGTACTCTGGAACACCTCAGGCTCTTCTCTCTCCCTTTGTCTCTTCCCTCCCGGTTAAAAGGGCTGTCCCCAAGTTCCTTAAAGGGGCCCGGCTCCTGGTGCTTAAAGGGGCATGTCCTTACTCTAGCTGGAGGTATATCAGTATGGGGGATGGGGAGCTTCTCATACACCCCATCACAATGAGATTTACATGTAATGGGTTTCTGCTATATGTAAATGTATCTCATGTATAGTCATTTGTTGATCCTGAATAGGGCCATAGCAAGCCATAAATGCTCCCAGTGCAACTTGCACATCTGGCGACCCCCAATCACAGGTTTGCCATTACCCCATGCCCAGCATCTCCCCCTTTTGCCTTACCCCACACCTCCATGTCCAGCCAATTCCCTGTGCTGCTTGCCCTTGCCCCCCCCCCCTACTTTTCGTGTTTCTTTGGCAGCAGCAGAGCAGAGCAGAGCAGACATCCAATTGAAAAAAAAAAAAAAGAAACATGCGGGTCTTTCCGTGCTTGCATGCAGGTCTGATCCCTCCCTACTCTGCCGCACACTTGCATCAGAGGAGGGAGGGACCAGACCAGACCAGCCATTCAAATATAGGTCTCTACAATTCCACACTTGAATGGTTGGTCTGGTCCCCCCCTCCTTTGACGCTGCATACGTCAGAGCAAGGAGGGATCAGACCTGCATGCAAGCGTGGAGTCAGAAGGACCCGCGTTTTGGTTTTTTTTCAATTTGATGTCTGCTCCGCTGCTGCTACCATTGCTGCTGCCAAGGAAACATGAAAAACAGTGGCAGGGCAGGAACTGTTGGGGTCAGCCATGGCTGGCAATCCCAAATGTGCCCCTATTTCTTTGCACCCTGTGGCCGCACCGCTAGTACAGGGCTAGGTATGGCACTGATCCTGAAAAGCTGCCTAGTTAGGTGTGCCTCTGGGAAAGGATTGGGATGCATTGCACTAGAGAACTACAAATTCAACATAATTACTTCACCGAAGAATCCTCATTCATACGACTCCCAACATCTTCACTCTCAATCTCAGCATATACAAAAAACGCCAAAATTTAAACATACATTGCTCCAATCACAAACCTCAACTAATCCTGCCTAGCCAATCGGTTCACTATATCCAGCCGCCAATCACAAATTTCCTAGACAAAAACCAGCCAATCGATCTACTATATTCTACCCATTTACACAAATGGCAGCCAATCAAATTGTTGACCTATAACCATTCAACAATCAGTCGATTCATTTTATTCTACCTTGCTATGCAAAAAGAACACACAGAGACGACCCATCCGATCACTGACATTATGTTTGTGTCTAGGGAATTTATGATTGGTGGCTGGATATAGTGAACTGATTGACTAGGCAGGATTAATTGTGGTTTGTGTTTGGAGCGATGTATGTTTAAATTATTGCTAATTTTGGAATTGTTCTGTAATCACTTTTTTATTGAGAGGATTGGAGTGATACATGATATTATTTAGGGATTTAAAAGATGACTGCATGTTAGACTGCCTTGTTATCAATGTCCCACTGAATTAAAACACTGAAGTCACTGCTCCTCCATTTGTTTTTATGAACTTATAACAGATTAGCATTATGCTTTTCTGATGGCAGTGTTTTGATTTTTGGTGATTTGTTGACTGCTGTCTAGTGAGGACTTAGTTTTCAACCTGTAGATAGGCCAATAGAGGTGGCACCTTGGCTGTCTCAGGAACCAACTGCCAAGCACTGCACCATCGCTCAAAGATGCACCTGATCCGTAAGCATGCTAGCTTGGTAGATCTTCTCTGGGCTCCAAGCAGAGTAGAGACCACCGTTGGAGAGTAGCCCTTATGCGCTAGCTGTCTCCTTCCAAGAGCCAAGCCGTAAGCTAGAAGGGAACTGGGTCCAGGATGATCAGTCCCTGCTGCAATAGGCCCCGAGATGGAGGCAACCAAACAGGAGGCACTTGCAGGAGCCACTTCAGGTCTCTGAGCCATGCTCTCTTCGGCCAAACCGGTGCCACCAAAACAATCTTGCCTGGGTGGCGGTCTATACGCTGAATTACATATCCCACCAGGGGCCACAGAGAAAACACATACAACAAGTACTGACTTGGCCAAGGCTGGGTTTACAGTGACAATGCCCTCAGCCCCCATCTCTGTGTGGTGACTGAAGAGGCGGCAAATTTTGGTAATGGAGTGGGTTGCCATAGATCCATTTCAGGATCACCCTAGCAGTGCAGAATCAATTGAAATACCTCCTAACTCAACTGCCACTCTCCAGGGTCCATAGAGTGCTGGCTGAGGAAGCCTGCTTCCACACTGTCCACCCCAGCAATGTGCTGAGCCAACAAGGCTTGGAGGTTCTTCTTCGCCCAGGCAAACAGGAGAGCCATCTCCAGAGCTACCCCGGCACTCTAAGTGCCTCCTTGCCAATTTACATAAGTCACTGCCATGGTGTTGTCTGAAAACACTCAAACCCTCGGCCCTTGATCTGAGGCTGGAAACACAGAAGAACCAACCTGATGGCCCTCCCATTGAGGCGGTTGATGGACCACACTGCTTCTTCATGGACAAGCAGAATGCGTCAGCCAAACCTGGTGATGTCATCCTACAGTGCCATGGATGGAAGTGCTCGCCAGAGCTCAGAAAGGATTTTCCTCTCTCCTTACTGGGCCAGACTGCTTTGGTGAAAATGGAGCTCCTACCTAAATTACTCTATATTCTCAGATGACTCCTTTCTGGGTGCGACCCCCTTGAGGAGAGACTCTACAGTTTATCTGGCGGGGAAAGGGGTTCAGGTAAGCTATGCCAAGTGAATCCTGGACAGGGAAAGGGAGGGGGAATTGGGCTTCCAGATCTTAAGCTTTACAAAGAAGCTGTTATGCTGCAATGGATGCACTAATTGCGCACAGGAAGCACTCAATATGCACCAGACACTCTTTTGGATGAACTGCATGTCCCATATAAATTTGTCAATTTAATGCATGGTCTAAAAGTTAAAAAGGGCAGACGGGGCGGGAACAGGGCGTGTTGACTCCTTCAAGAAAGCCTGCAGCTATGTGGAAATCCTGACTTTTTGCCAGGGGTTGAGTGTAGAGTCTTCCAGAAATGGGAAAGGCTGGGATGCTACCGTGTTGGGCACTTTCTAGAGGGGTGAGAGTCTGGGATTTGCAACTTTGAAGAGTTACAAGGGAAATGTGCAATACCTGGATCACACAATTTTATTATTGGCAGGTTAGACACTATTGCCAGACATTAGTGGGAATTAGGTGTAGGGGTCCGCTGGACAAGGACTTTCAGACTCTGTTGCCCCGGTTCAATAAACTGTCTCATTGGTATTGAATCTGTAGGGCGCTGAAGTTGAGACCCTGGCTTCCCTGGATTGTGTAGGTTTGGTCTGAGGATGTAACAAAGTGCCTGGGAGAGGGGGAGATGTATGAGCTGTTTCAAAACCTGTACATATATTTGTCTAATGCTTCCCACCAGGAAACCCAATTTAGGCCCCTACGTAGAACGTTCATTATGAGAAAAAGAGGAGTGCGCGTGTGTTTATGGGAGGATAGCACATGTAACAAATGCAAGAGAGCTTCAGGGACGTTAGTGCACACATTCCTGGATTTTACGCACCTGAAAGATTTATGGGAACCAACCCTAAGGCACTTAGGTACTCTACTGGGAATGGATTTGGAGTGGACACATGACCTGCTGTTAATGGGGAATATGGTTGGCCTGGAACAGTATGGTCTGGGCCATATGCAAAAGAAATTTCTGTGTGTGGGGTCTTTCGGGTGCACAATGCGATTCTGTGTAACTGGTTAGAGGAGAGGGGACCAAGTGTGCATCAGTAGAGGCAAATGATAAGCGAAGTGGCGAAATGTGAGTTGCTCATGCACCAGTATAAGAGAAACTTGAGTGAAGGGAACATTGCTGCTTATAGCAACTTTTCCTCAATGGTGTGGAAGTGTTGGAAGCCCAAGGGGATGGACAAGTAGGGTGTAGGGTGGGATGGGTTATAGGGTAGGGAAGTGAGGTGCATGAGAGAGTGAATGGTGGTGGCGGTGGATTGCGAGTTGGAATGGTTTAGTGTTAGATACGATCGGAAAGTGGTATGCCTGGGTGATGCATGGGGAGAATAATATTAATAACGGAATGGCGAATGCCAGTGAGGGACAGGAGTCAGAGTTAATGAATGCAAACTCAGCATGCGCTGATTGCTGTTATTGTACTTGCATTGGTTTCTACATTGTATGGTTTGCATTTCTTTGTACTGGATGTTTGCCAAGACGAATGAAAATTAAAAAAAAAATAGAAAGCTGGCTATTTTCAGTGAAGAAAGAAAAAGAAAACATTAAGAAGATAATTTTATAACTGGACATCTAGTTGAAGGCACCAAAATGTGCCTATTTCAAGCCTATTTCATAAAGAAAAATAAACACTTTCTTTTCTTTATAAAACGCTAGTTTAAGTGGCCAAAAATATGCCTTAAATTAAGGCACGGTATCAGTCCTAGTGCCAGTGTAAATGACCATGCCTACATTTTGTAAATATGCATGTAAATTATCATATTTTGTAATCTATCCCTGCACACTCTGCCTATGCTCTCTCCAAATTCTTCCCCTTGCACACCCACAGTGAAAGTACTGCTATAAACTGAATATGCATACTTTTATGTTGGATATGATTTAATAGGAGGCCACATAAAGACTTAAATAACTAAATACCCCTATTTAGTGCCTATTTTCATGCATACAAGTAGGCACGCCTTATGAAATTACCACCTCAGTATTTGAATCAACTCAGTTGGAGGTTGTAAATAAAAGCTGAATAAAAGGGGGAGAAGGATCTCTGACGAATGTCATACAAAGCTTGATATTTCCTAGATGGTTTGTCTGCAAAGTAGATATACTGAATTCTCTCAGCTGAGGTGAAGGGGAACCATTCTAAAAGATCACCAGTGATCCCTATCTATCTTTAGATAATTTTCTCATGGTCAATGGTGACAAATGCCATGTTCATATATAAAGGAGCCATGACCTACTGCCCAGCCAACACTGAATCCTGTAATGTTTCTGTACTATTGTGAGTTCTGTATACAGCTTGTCAAATGCTCCCTTTGTTTTACGTTTGATTTATATTCTATATATTTTATATTTTATATTTTTCTATCTATATTTTATATTGTTTTTATATAAAAGTTTGCTTTTTGAGATAGTTTTGTTTTTTTAATTAGCATTCTTGAATTTTACCTTTTTCTCTTCTTTATTCACAAGATTTTAGTGCCCTCCCCTCTAATAGAGTGTGCATAGATGACTCCGAAGTTAGTTTCTATAGTTTTTGTTTGATGTAATTTCAGGTGTATAAATGTTGTTTTTATACCTTTTCCCCTTAAGTGTTTCCTTTTCATTTTAATCTTATTTGTTCTTTAATTTGACTTTGAATTTGTCTGTATTTACAGATTCTGATTAAACATTTGCTTATATTGCTTCAACGCCAGTGTATGCTGAAACTTGGCCAAATCAGGCATGTCGAAATTGGACATTTGGTTTAAATAAATGTTTGCTTATCCACTCTGTTCCCTCCATTATTATCATGACTGCCTAAGAAAGCTTTAGCAGACCTCAGAAGGGGAGCCTACTATGTCATTTTTCCCTAGTGTAATCATCAACTTCAGTGGAGAGGGAGTGAGAGAGGTCTGAGCCATTGGCTCTTAGAGCCAAATAAAATTTGTCAAGGCCTTGAATAAGGGGGAAAGTGAAATGCTGGAAAGATGTAAAGAGGAAGGAAGCCAGGAAGCGCTAAGGGAGAGAGACCATAAGAACTGGCAGGGGATGACAGAGCTGGAAGATAGTGATAAGAGGAAATGAATGGTTGGGAAGGTGTGAAATAAGGGAGGCTAAAGGCTATGGAACTTTTTCTTTAGCTCTCGCAGCTTTAGGAAAGCCGATCTTGTTCTTCCTCTAATAGTTCCTGCTTCTATTTCCTTGCAAGTGTCATTGTAGTACTTTTCCTTGTCCTGTCTTGCTGCACGTTGGAAATCTCTGTTGAGTTCTGAGATTGTCTTTCTTTCTCCTTTGGCTTTAGCTTCTCTGCGTTTCTGGGCAATTTTCAGAGTTTCTTCCGTCATCCATTTTGGCCGTTTTTGCTTTTTCACCTTTTGTAGAGACTTCTCGCTTTCTTCCAGCACAACCTTCTTGACGTCATTCCATAACTCTTCCGGAGCTCTGGGCCACGTTAAGAAGCATGGGTATACCAGAACACCTGATCGTTCTCTTGCGCAATCTGTACATTGATCAAGAAGCAACAGTTCGAACGGAACAAGGAGAAACAGAATGGTTTAAAATAAGCAAAGGTGTAAGACAAGGCTGCATACTTTCCCCCTACCTGTTTAATTTATATGCAGAACAAATCATCAGAGAAGCAGGACTGTATGAAGACAACAGAGGTGTGAAGATTGGTGGAAGACTCATCAACAACCTTCGCTATGCTGATGATACCACATTACTGGCTGAAAGTGAAGATGATCTGAAACATTTGCTTCTCACAATCAAAGAACATAGTCTTAAAATGGGCCTGCACCTTAATGTAAAGAAGACAAAGATCATGACAACTGGCATAATCAACAGGTTCATCGTTGAAGGAGAAGAAATTGAAATTGTGAACAACTTTAACCTACTTGGATCAACTATCAATAAAGAAGCAACAAGCAGTCAAGAAATCAGACGACGCATTGCTCTTGGCAAAATGGCTATGAAAGACCTAGATAAGATTCTCAAGAGCAGAGATGTCTCTCTCCATACAAAGATTCGACTTGTTCAAGCCATGGTATTTTCAATAACATCATATGGATGTGAAAGCTGGACAGTGAAAAAGACAGACAGGAAGAAAATTGATGCCTTTGAATTATGGTGCTGGCGGCGAATACTGTGTATACCATGGACTGCCCGAAGAACAAACCAGTCGGTACTAGAGGAGATCAAACCTAAGCTTTCTTTAGAAGCTCAGATGACAAGACTTCGACTTTCATACTTCGGACACATCATGCGAAGAGAGAGATCATTAGAGAAAGACATCATGCTTGGCAAGATAGAAGGTCAACGCAAAAGAGGAAGGCCAGCAATGAGATGGATCGCTACAATAACAGCAGCTACGGGTACCAGTCTGTCAACAATGAGCCGCCTAACTGAAGACCGAACACAATTTAGGATAGCTATCCAGAGGGTCGCCATGAGTCGACTCCGACTCGACGGCACTTAACAACAACAACAAAGGCTATGAGAAAAGCAGAGGGGTTATGCTGCAAGATTATAGGAGATGAGATGGATAGGAGAGAATCTGGGCTATAAAGAGCTGAAAGGGGGATAAAATGGCAAGGAAAGTCTGAGAAAGCTGAGTGAAGGAGAATAGGGGTGATGCTGGGAAGAGAGTAAAAGATCACTGCTGCGCACTTACACCACCAGAGTGGTAGCTAAGCATTACTACTACCACATCTTGGCACTAGTCTAGACCACAAGATAGACAAATAGAGAGCGAGAGAGACCAGCACCACTCACTCAAACCCAGCTAGTGCATCAAACAGTTAAATGGGTTCTTTTATTTTGTAGGTTTTGTTTGAGCCTTGTGTATGTACTCTAGTATATTTAGACAGATGCCAAACAAGTCCTTAACAGAACAGAATTTGGGATCTTTACATTAACATCATCTCCAGCCGTCATCCTATAGTGAGAGTATTTTAGTTCGCACACTTCAACCATTTCGATTTCATAACTTAATTCAGTGATCATTCATCTACTGTAACTTACTTTCCCTACATGGACTTTATGAACTCTCTAAGGTTGTGCTGTCATTTTAAAATGGCTTAGAATCATCAACAAAATCTCCTGTTTTGTTCTGTCAATCACTTCCCATTTCAAAATGGACAACCTTAATGCAGTTTATTTTTGTTTTGGGTGGTTTTGGCATGCACTATTTTTGCTCTGCAAATAGAATGTGCCAAATTGTTTTAGTGTGTGCAGTGTGAGAAACAGCATGCATTGTAAAAAAAAAAAAAAAGAACTCATGCAAAAATCACAATGAATGAAACAAAATGAAATTTAGAACATGAAAGGGGAAAAAAATAAACAAAGCGCCTTTTTTTCCCCCAGGCACATCCTAAGGGCCTCTTGACAGGAGACTGATATTTTTCTGTTGCTCTTACCCAATCGGAATGATGCTTATGATGCTGATGATACATGATAAAATGAAGCAGAATCCAGCAAACCAGTCTAGTGTAACCTGGTAAATCGTGTTGTATACTGTTGAAGTAACTAGCACCCCGGTGATGGTTAATGCCAGCTGAAGCATGACAAACACTTTGCCTGTGAAGGAGCAAGAAGAGCACTGGGTATTTCTTGTTAGGCTTTAGAAAAAGAGAGATATGTTAACAGGAAGGTTCAGATGACAAATGTAACATCGTAGGTAGGGCACTGCTGCAACGCTACAAACCCACCATAAGATGCAGAGTCAGTCTCACGGAGAAGGAGCAGACCCTCTGAATCAATCTTTCCCACCCTGTCCTAGGGACATGCTTTAACTAGGCAAGTTTTCAGGACAGCCATAAATGAATACTCAGAATATAGATTTACATATACTGGGCTCTATTTATGTAAATATATTTTTATGACATGTTTGAGATTGGCTGCTGTCAGTGCATCTGCTTTTCAATCCAAGGTGTTAGAAAAGAATCACTAATACCTACATCTGAGGACTTTTCAAAGGACACATGCACATAAACAAAAAGGTGACATTTTATTTACCAGATAATATCCTTCACTTGAGTCCTGCTAGACCATCCAGACAAGTGGGTTGTGTACCTCTACCAGCAGATTGGTGGAGACAGAGAACCAATGAAATGCCCAGGTTTCAGTAACATCACTCCCATCCTTCTATATGCCTCAGCCACTAGAAGGCAACTCAGTATCCATGGAAAAGCATAGCAAACCTCACATAACCGCAACAATGATTAAGCAAACAGTAGAGAAACTATACAGAGGAGAGGCTGAACATAAGGCTATCAAGTAGGATATGGACCTGCAGAGCCAAGCATGTAGATCTGAGCAGACCAAAGGTACCGCCGCAACATAGCAGACCAAAACAATTCCGGGGGAAGGTCCTGGACTGGTCTAGCAGGACTCAAGGAAAGGACATTATCTGGTAAGTAAAATATCACCTTCCATATCGTCCTACTAGACCAGTCTAGACAAATGGGACGTACCACTGGGTGGGAATAAGACACAGCAGCACATAAAACATTGGAGCCAAGGCCATGTCCAGCCAAGCATGGCCTTCCAATCGATAATGCTTGACAAAAGTGGAAAGTGATGCCCATGTTGCTGCCCAACAAATATCTGAAGGAGCCATCGAGCTACGCTCTGCCCATAAGAATGCTCGTGCTCGGATAGAATGGGCACACAAATCCTCTGGAACTGGCCGGTTCTGCAGCAGAAAACCCAAGGCAATAACCTCTTTGATCCAGTGCCCCAATGTAGACTTGGCCGCCATGTCTCCCTTGTGTGAGCCAGCAAACAGCACAAAAAGCTGATGTGATTTACAAAAGGAATTCGTAATCTCCAAGTACCACAGAAGAACTCTCCGAACATCCACAAGGTGAAGATCTTATCATTCCCCCAACACTGCTCCTTAGAGAAGGAAGGCAGACAAACCACCTGGTTCGCATGAAAGGGTGGGTAAAAAGGGAAGGCACATGCTGAAAGGAAATGGCCTCCTCTGAACACGACAGATAAAAATTCCGGCAGTTTGGGAATCTACCTCGCCGAACAAATCACGACCAAGAAAGCAGTCATTAAAGCAGGCATTAAATCCTTCAGAGTAGCATGCTTCAAAGGCTCAAAGGGCTTCAACAACAGAGCCCTAAGCAGCAGACAGAGATCCCAAGAAGGGACAACTGATTGGAAGGGAGAATGCAGAAGCCGAATCCACTGAGGAGAATGTGAAACATCCGGTTGTAAGGCCAGAGACTTTCCAGCCGCTGGACCTCTGAAACAGGCCAAAGCTGTTACATGAACTTTCAGTGAGCTAAGAGAGAGACCCTTTTCCAGACCTTCCTGCAGAAGGCCAATAGAGACGGTATCTTGGCCGCCTCAGGAACTAGCTTTTATGCACCGCACCCAGAATCACATGTATGCCAGACTGGTAGAACCCCTCCAGGCCTTGAGCAGAGTGGAGGCTACTTCAGGAGAATAGCCCTTATGCAGCAGCTGACTCCTTGCATGAGCCCAGCCTTAAGCAAGAAGGGAATTCGGTTGTCCAGGACAAATTGGCCCTTGACGTAACCGGCCCCAAACTGGGGCAGACGAAGAGTAGGTTCCTGCAGGAACTGCATCAGGTCCCTGAACCATGCTCTCCTTGGCTAACAGAAACCTGGCTAACAGAAACTGACACAGTGATAATGAACCAACTGACACCAACCGGATACAGCTTTCATCACTGCTCCCGAACACACACAAAAGGCGGAGGGGTAGCCATCATCGCAAAGGACAACCTCCACCTACGGACCCACACCTCTGAAACCTCCAATGAAGCAGACATCCTCACCCTCACTAACAAAAACCTCACAATATGCCTGGTCTACAGAACACCCGCTGCAAACTCTGACTTACCAAGGATACTACACCTCATCTCCGAGAGCATCGACCCAGCAAAAGAACCAATTATATTGGGAGACTTCAATCTCCCATCCCTCCAAGACGCGCAAACAGAAACATTCCTCAACGCCATGACAGCAATGAACCTGACACAGATCATAAATGAACCAACACACGGAAAAGGCAACACACTGGACCTCATATTTCTGAACTCCCAAACATCCTCCGCATGCAGCAGTCCAACAATCTCACCAGTCCCATGGTCAGACCACTACATCATCCACCTCTCCCACGCATATCAACCAAATACAAACAGAGAAAACACTCAACACACGCAGAGATTCAAAGCATTCAACAGAGAAGACTTCCTGACACTAACTCTACCTAACCTACTTACGAATTCCAACAACCTCGATGACCTCATAGACAACTGGAACACCACAATCTCCTCAGCATCCAATGCAACTCCGAACAAAACCAGCAACAAACCCATCTCCTCAAAGGCCCGCTGGTTCACCCCTGACCTCCGGAAACTAAAAACGAAACTTAGAAGAGCAGAAAGAAAATGGAGGAAAACCAAAAATGACATAGACAAAAAGCAATACCTCTCTGAACTCACTACCTACCACTCAGAGGCCGACAATGCGAAGAAAAACTACCACACCAAAATCATCACGACAGCTGTAAACAAGCCTCGAGAACTCTTCCAAATTGCCAAAAAACTGACAAAAGCACCGACCACCTCCGATCAACTCCCAGATATCCCCTCGGATCTCTTGGCCCGACAATACAAACAATTTCAGCAACCTCAACAACCTTACCGCAGCGCTACAGTCACAAGGACATACCCCAGTACCACCATAAACGCTGACTGGAATACATTCAATGAAACCTCAAAGGAAGAGATATCCTCCACTATCTCCTGTCTGAACACCACTACCTCCCCGCTGGACCCCTGCCCTACGGAATGGATAAAGAAAACCAAGGAAGACCTGAGTGCCCCACTAACTCACATCCTAAATGAATCCTTTAAACAAGGATACATACCGGATGCCCTCAAAACATCAATCATTCGACCAACCATAAAAAAGAACAACCTGGACCCCCTGGACCCCACCTCCTACAGACCAGTTGCAAGCCTCCCCCTCGCCACTAAGATAATAGAAAAGATAGTCCAACGCCAGCTTCAAGACCACCTGGACACCAATGACATACTTGACCCGCAGCAACACGGTTTCCGACCACTACATGGAGTCGAGACCCTCATGACCATTCTAATGAACACCCTCATCGTTGGAACCCAAGAGAAGAAATCAGGATACATCCTGATCTTCCTAGATATATCAGCGGCATTTGACACAATCTCCCACGAAATCCTCATACGCAGACTACAAACAATTGGAATCAAAGACACTGTACTCCAATGGTTCAGATCCTATTTAACCAACAGACAGCAACGGATCCGCACCCTCTCCACAACATCGCCCCCCTACCAACAACTACAAGGAGTACCCCAAGGATCCACCCTATCAGCCATGTTGTTTAACATATATCTCCGTCCACTATGCTCAATCATACGCAACCACAACATCAACTTCCACATCTACGCAGACGACATAATGCTCTACGCACCAATTACGACCACCAACCCAAACAACGACCAGCTATCAGCCTGCTTCAACGACGTAGCCAACTGGCTACAGGAAAACAACCTGTCCATCAACATAAAGAAAACCGAAGCCCTAATAGTAACAAAAGATCCCGACTTCAAACCACCTTCCCACCTCAACATGGGAACCACGCAAATCCAAATCCAGCCTCAAATAAGATATCTAGGCGTCATCATTGACCAAGTGCTCACCTTCAAACAACAAATCAACAAAACCGCTGGGACGATATTCCACAAAGCCAAAACTGTTCAACGCCTCCGACCCCTCCTAGAACCTCACGACTTCAGGACAGTAATGCAAGCTGTGACACTCCCTCATCTAGATTTCTGCAACATAATCTATCATGGACTTCCTGCCTCACACACCAACCCCCTCCGTACTGCCTTAAATACTACAGCGAGGATTATTCAGAATGCAAAAAAACGCGAGCACATCACCCCAATCCTAAGAGACCTTCACCTCCTTCCACTACAAGCAAGAATCAAGTACAAAGCTATCCTGCTCATCCACAAAACTATCCACCAAACACGGAACACCTCACTCCACTCCTTACTGCCTCGCCCATCCCACAACAGATCAACCAGACATTCCTCCAATAACTCTATCGTTGTCCCCCACAAAAGAACCAAATCCACACAACGGACCTGCAACAGAGCATTCGAACTCTATGCTCCATCCCTCTGGAACTCTCTACCAAACCACATCAGGAACAACGCTGACATCACATCATTTAAGAAACAGCTGAAGACAATCCTATTCCGTGAACATCTCTGAACAGAAGCACCACCATGACCTAATACATAGATTCAGCAGAAATATACATGTCCATGTCTACCCAAATCGTTAAATGTTGCCCCCTGGTGATGGCCCCCACCCTAAAGAAAAATTACCCCCCTCCCCTATGTTATATGTTACACCGCTTTGACCCGGTGAAAAGCGGGATATAAATGCAGTTAAATAAATAAATGTGGTGCCACCAGAACAATTTAGCAAAGATGGCGCTCTATGCACCAAAGAACATGCCCCAACAGTGGCCATGAAGGAAGCACATACAGCAGATACTGCCATAGCCAGGGTTGAAACAGGGTGACAAAGCCTTTCCAGGCGGTGACTGAAGAAACAGCACACTTTGTCATTGACGTGGGATGAAATCAATCCTATCATGGGGCAACCCCAATAACGGAGAATCATCTGAAATGCCTCCTGACCCAACTCCCACACTCTAGCATCGAGGGAGACTGCTTTCACATTGACTACCCTGGCAATGTACTGAGCCAAGAGAGTTAGGAGGCTCATTTCCACCCAGGCAAACCAGAGAGCCATCCCCAGAACCACTCCAGCACACCTTGTGCCGCCTTGACAATTGACATATGTTACTGCTGTGGGATCGTTCAAGAACATTTGCACCGCCCTGCCATTGACTAAGGGCTGGAAGTGTAATTGGACCAGCTAGATAGCTCCTTGCTTCGAGATGGTTAAAGAAGCACACTGCTCTTCTGCGGCTCCAATGGCCCTGAGCCATTCAGACTTGACAAGGACTCCCCAGCCCAAAGGACTGGTGACTGTTGCCTGAAGAATTCATAAGTGATCATCCAGCGGCATGTCCCTCTTCAGATAATGTGGGAATAGCCACCACCTCAAGCTGGCTCTCACTCCCAGCTGGGACGAAGCCTGATCTTGAAGTCCAGTGAGGAAGGTCCACTGGAGCAGCTTCATATAAGCATGCATCCATGGCACTATCTTGATCGCTGCCGCCATCAAGCCAAGAAGCTGTAGATGATCCCAAACCCTGGGAGCCTGTTGCAAACATCTCATGTTGTTCCAACAATCGTTGGAACATCTCATGTTGTTCCAACAATCATTGCATTTTCTCTTCCGCCAGGAAGATTCTGCCCATTAGTGCATTGAACCATGCTCCCAGGAATATCTAGGATTGGGAAGGCTACAATGGATGTTTTCCCCAATTGACCACCCAGTTGAGGCCTCCCAGAAGGATACCACTCAGACCATAACCTGAGATACCTCTGACAGAAAATGGGCTCAGAAGAGTCAGTCATCCAGAAATGGGTGTACACATAGTCCTTAGTGCCATTGTGCAGCAGACACCACCGCCATAACCTTGGAGAATATTCTTGGGGCAATGAAGAGGGGCAATATTCTTGGGGCAATGAAGAGGCCAAAGGACGGTGAACTGAAGCTGTGAGCCAAGTACAGCAAAATGCAGAAATTCCTGCTGATCCTTCCAGATTGGGATAAGAAAAACTTTGGCCAAAGCCAGAGACACTAGAAACTGCCTTCGGTGCATCGCCGCAATCAGAGAACTCAGAGTTTCCATTTGGAAGCGCAACATATGCAAAAGACAATTGACCCCCTTAAGGTCAAGCATTGGTCAGAAGGCGCCATCCTTCTTTGGTACCCCAAAATAAATGAAATATTTGCCCTTGCCCCACTTGGCCAGGGGCACTGGTACCACCACTTTCAGGCACAGTAACTCATCCACTGTGACCATACATTGGCTTTCTTGTCTGCCAAACCAAACATAGAAATAACAAATGCCTCCTATATTGGCTGCTTGCCATCCAGGACACAGATGCTTTGAATGGTGTTGAGCACCCAGCGATCCTTGGTGACATCTGGGAATGGGCCCCCAAACCTTCATTGTGGAGAATGGAAGGAGACCCCTTTAGAGGGGACAGAGATCCTGGACCCAAGAGCCCCCTAAAAGGCTGGATTATGAATCCAACATCCAGAAGAAGAGAAGGAAGGCTTTCCATGATGATAAAGAGGAGAGCAGCCCTGTACATTTCCAAGGCCATTTTTGGCCCATCTTCTGGAAAGCAAGAAGGCTTGGTCTCACCCAAGACCTTCACCAACCCTTCCAAAGCAGCTCCAAAAGGAGTTTCCCCTCAAGGCCAGATGAGTTAGCCGGTGTTTGGAGGACATGTCCGCTGTCCAATGGTGGAGACAAATCCAATGTCGCATGCCTGTCAACAGGACAATATCCCTAGCCGCCAAGCAAACTAGAACATACATGGCCTCAGAAAGAAGGCAGTAACTGATTCCAAAGGAGGGGTAGTATTATTCAGCGGGAGAAACTGGATCAACAGGAGCAGGGCTGGAGATGTCAGGCCTGCACACACCACCAACTGGAGAATAGCAGCTGCTGTTGCGAACTGGTTCTTCAGCAGAGAGTCCACTTCTCTATCCAGAGTGTCTTTTAAGGCCAATCCAACTTCCATGGGAATGGATGTCCGCTTCGTGACTGCCATGACCTGTGCCTCCACCTTGGGTGGGTCGGATCATGCAATGCACTCCTCTCCGGGAGAGCGTACATCTTTTTACACACCTTTATCCCCTTAGATGGGAATTCCGGAAGGACCCATCCCAACCGGACCATGCTCTGGATCATTTCCAGAAACGGAAAGACTGCTGTGAATATCCGCTCTGCCTGTAGAAGCGGGGAACCTGCGGCCCCTGCTTCATCGCTGGAGCATCAAATATCAGGTGGATGAGACTCAAGCAATCAATGCTTCCAGATCTCTTCCGGGGCAGGTGGAAAATTCAGTCTCCACATGATCCTTTGAAGGTGAACACGCTTCTTCCTCCGCATCAGATACCTCAACTGAGATATCAGAAACAGCACTCAAGTCCAAGTCTCAGACATACCCCAATTGACCCACATCTCCAGAATGCAAACTCCGTCTGGGTCACTTAGGAGGCACTTGAGTCGGGTTTCTACACTTTGCCCATCCCTCACGTGACTGAGCTCAAGGGAATCCAAAGGCTGTAGGTTCTCAGTTTATGCACCAAAAGGACCAGGCCTGCTGCAGAGAGAAAAGAAATCTGGGGAGGACAACCTAGATTTTGGGAGCTCCCCTCCCTGAGAATGATCCCCAATCATAGGGGGCACAGCTGTAGCTGAACTCTCCAAAGAAGGGGAGAAGCCAGAGGCGCAGGCACCGGAACTCCAGGCCGGGCTGCTATTACCCGCAGTGCCATCAAAACCCTCCTACCTTGAAGCAGAAAATGCCAGACCAAATGAATCACTTCATTGCAAGAGGAGGGATGGGCCCACCAGTGAGAAGTCAGATGCTACCATGCAAGATGAATCCAGCAATTAAGCTCTTCACTTGTGACAGGTGAAACAATGATTCCTGGAACATAACAGAAAGAGTTAAGACAAGACAAACATTTGCATGTGCTACGGCCACATAGGCACAAGAGCACGCACTGAGAGCATATATGAGTGTGCATTGGAACTGCTCAGGCAGAATGCACGCTGGGACCGCTTGGGCACAAGGCACGTAAAGACAGAAAACGTTAGTAGTACGCATTGGAAAATAGTGGGAAGCCCCAGCACCAAGCCAACGGCCGCCATGGTCCACCTCAACTTACAACCCAAAACAGATGAGTTTGGGAGCCCCCAACAAGGGCAATGAAGAGATCAAGCCTTGGTACTCACTCTCCGGTAGCCCCAGGCAGGGTAAACCGTGCCAGGATTAGTCCTAGTCCCCAAACGCTGTTTTCCTTTTTCTGTTTTAAACAGGCTTGCAGGCACATACCTCTGAGCTGTCTTCAGTCTTCAGGGGAGAGCAGGGGGGACAGAGGAGAAGGAGGGAGGAGGTGTTGAGGTTGTGTGAGGTAGCTAAATTCCATCCATATCCTTCTAATATTCTGGCTACTCAACACACTCTTAACAGGATAAGAGTGCAAAGCTAAACCAATTTTCCCTCTTATGGTTACCAAAAAGACCGTAGTCTAGTGGAGCCTCCTACATTGCACTTGAGTGAGACAGTCACTCTCAAAATAGTCCTTCACGAGCAAAATCAATCTTTTTATCTCTCAATCAAATCTTCATTTGTACAGATTTTATAAGAGCTGAGAAAATCCAACCACCATCTGCTGGAGACAGGAAAATACTGAGTTGCCCTCTAATGGCTCAGGCTGACAGAGGCATGAGAGTGATGTCATTGAAACCTGGACATTTTATTGGTTCTCTGTCTCCACCAATCTGCTGGTAGGGGAACACAGCCGATTTGTCTGGACTGGTCTCGCAGGATGATATGAAAGCATGCTTTAATACTTTAACCTGAGAGGAGGAGGAGTCAGCTCCATTTCAAAAGCAGCTACCATCAGGCAAGTTAAAGAGCTAACTGTCATCAGCTTCTCTTCCCCGATTGGGGTTAACCAGCTCTGCAGTGTTCCATCTCTCCTGCTTACTGAACTCCAGCCTAATTGGGACTGTCTGAGAGGGGGAGGAGTCAGCTCCATTTGAAAAGCAGCTACCTTCAGGCAAGTTAAAGAGCTAACTGTCATCAGCTTCTCTTCCCTGATTGGGATTAACCAGCTCTGCAGTGTTCCATCTCTCCTGCTTACTGAACTCCAGCCTAATTGGGACTGTCTGAGAGGGGGAGGAGTCAGCTCCATTTCAAAAGCAGCTACCTTCAGGCGGGCCTGCGCCTGGTGGGCCCGCGCCTGAGGGCCCTTTGGCGTGGCCCTTAGGAGTGGACCGTGTAAGTAAGACCGTACCATTGTGACTCTCGTATTGCACTCACAAACTCAGTTAGGACTTTGTGACAACAGATCAGGTACCTTATACTGTGTATAATAATGTTCCTTACCCAGTATTTCATGCATGTAGTTGATTATTTTCAAACAGTGTAAAGCTAAAATATCTGTACTAGAACAGACTAACCAAAAAGTGTTGTTTAACCAAGATCTCACATAGTATATGTATGCAACAGTGTAAAACTAACATCTGTACCAGAACAGACTAGCCAGGAGAGTCTTGTTCACCAATATTTCATGAAACGTGAGGTATGTAATGTATACCCTGCTATACCCATACCTAAGAGAGGAAATTTCCAAATTGCACCTTGCATGACACCGGTTGCCTGATTGAATAATATCCTGGCCAGGAGTCCCTCCAATTCACCCCCTGACACAAGCCCCCTGTTTCACAGAGTTGGCCCAGAAGAGTCAGAATGGAACACATTATCATCACATTACTGAGCCTATACCTTCTCCTCATAATTTGGACATCCAGCTCACTAGCTCTAAATACATCACACAATCACATCCCTATCTTACCAACTGGTGGGAGAAAATGGTCAGGTGATTTCTACTACAATTCACACAGGGTTAACTACCAACACCACTTACTACACATCCCACTTCAACACACTGCGAAGGCCAGACAAGGTAAAAACCCTTGCAGCCTAAAGTGTGCACTCATAAATGCTCGCTCACTTCGCAAAAAGTGGCCAATAATCACAGACATAATAACATCCCATAACCTAGATATCATCATGGTCACTGAAACGTGGCTTTCATCAGAAGACAATACCATCATTAACCAGCTACTCCCATCTAATTTTGTTGCTTTCACCAGCCATAGGCAAAATAAAAGAGGAGGAGGAGTACTCATCATCACTAGAACGGATCTCCAGTTCAAAATGGATGACTTCAACAGTAACAACAACCTAGAAACTGTATCAATCTCCAACAACATATGCTCCATAAACCTGATTTATAGAGCTCCATCAGCGGATCCAGATGACCTTTCATCCATAATAAACCTAGCATCCAATATCCAGGGTCCAAATAAACCTAATTGGATCTTAGGGGATATCAACCTGCCATCATTACAAGATAATCAAGCAACTGCATTCATAGAAGCCCTAGAGATCCTCGGATACACGCAACTGGTGCAAGAACCTACTCACAAGAAAGGTAACACTCTAGACCTCATATTTGCCCCACAGGTAATTCTTGATAAACCACAAAACATTATGCTATCAGTAACGGCAGTCCCCTGGTCTGATCATAAACTCATCACTTTTCAGGTGCCTACCCTCAACATGTCACCAAGGCCCAAAATAGATACAAGCAAGACCACTAACCCAGCTGCCAGAAGTTTCCACCCATTTAATAGAGAACGTATCCTCGCTGAAACATGCACACTCATTAATGAGACTTCCTTAAACCTAGATGAGTTGATCACCGCTTGGAACAGTAGACTCAGCTCAATCGCAATCCGTTCTCCAACAAACAAGGCCCCGAAGAAAAAATCATCAGCCCCATGGTTTACAGCCGACTTAAGGGCTTCACTAAACATTCTACGGAGACTGGAAAGCGCTGGAGGAAGTCACGCACCAGTAGTGACAAGTCAGCATACATTCAACACCTGACTTCACATCGCAAAGAAATCTCAGACAGGATGAGGCAATACCATACAGACACCCTGAGACGGTCATTGAATAAGCCACATGATCTGTTTAACTTGGTCAAAACTCTTGCTAAAGAACCAACCCCTGAGCACCATGGCGATATTCACCCGCAAGACTATGCAGTCTACATGCAATCCAAAATGTGCAAGACCGACAAAATAATAATACCTGACCCCCTTGACGTGCAAGAGCACTCAGCATCACTAACATCCTTCTCTATACCTTCAAAGAAAATTATCGAAGATACCATCTTAGCCCTAAACACCACCACTGCACACACAGATCCTTGTCCGGCATTCTGGATAAAGGATCTGCGATGTGACCTCTCTCCTATTATAGCCAACATCATAAACCAATCTTTTAACACTGGGTCTTTCCCCCCTACTCTCAAGCAGACCTCTGTCAGACCTCTTTTAAAAAACACCAAGTTAGACCCCCAAAAGGTAGAGTCTTACAGGCCCATATCTAGTATACCTATGCTCGCAAAAATCATTGAAAATGTAGTACATAGACAATTACAGGATCATATTGACACTACTGCCCCACTAGATCCATCCCAACATGGATTTAGAGAGTCACATGGAGTGGAAACACTACTTACAGCCCTGTTCAACAATATAATTTCAGGCGTTGACAACATACGACATGGTTTCGCACTCATCTTTTTAGATATAGCAGCAGCCTTCGACTCTGTATGCCATGAGATTCTCCTCTACCGCCTAAGAGAAAAAGGTATCAGCGGATCAGCGCTCGAATGGTGCAGATCCTACCTGTCTGGAAGATGGCAGCATGTTCGAGCAAACGGGACTACTTCAGAACCATTTCAACAAAGTCAAGGAGTGCCTCAAGGATCATCCCTATCATCCTTGATGTTTAATATATACATCCAACCCATCTGCAAAATCATTAGATCCTTCAATGTTAGTTGCATGTTATATGCTGACGATGTGCTTTTATACATGCCAATATCATTAGATAAACTAGACCTCGCCCCTCTAACTAATTGCTTCAACACTATATCTGAGTGGCTCCTATCACAAAACCTGCAAATCCAACACAAAAAGACGGAGGTTCTTTTCATCTCAAGGAACCCAAATTTCATACCACCCAGCTGCGTTAAGGTAAATGATGCCGAACTACAAGTTAAACCTGCTATACGTTACCTCGGAGTGACGCTAGACCAAAATCTCGACATGAAGAAACATGTAGCCAATACCGTAAGGGCGATCTACTTTAAAATCAGATCCCTCAGACACCTACGCCCGTTACTCGAACCAGATGATTTCCGCACCATTTACCAAGCCCTGATTATTCCCCGTTTCGATTATTCAAACTCCATACTACAAGGGCTCCCCGGTCCACCCTGAATCCCCTTCAACTTGCTATGAACAGTGCAGCGCGAGTACTCTTTGGCGCATCCAGGAGAGACCATGTGACACCACTCCTGAAGCAGTTACACTGGCTCCCCATTCAAGCCAGGATTTGTTTTAAGACCTTGCTGATGACTTTCAAAGCTGGCAATTTATTTTATTTATTTATTACATTCTCTTATATACCGCGCTATTCTGCATCAGTGCGGTTTACATTGAACAAACTGAAATTACATTGAACAGGGCATTATAACTTGGAGATAACTATTTTACAGGGAACATGGGCTATGGAGGGTTAAGTGGCTTGCCCAAGACCACAAGGAGCACCTGTGGGACTAGAAACCTCAGTCCTTCCGGCCCAAGGTTGCTGTCCTCTAGTGTCCTCCTCCTCTCTATCTGACCTCATCCAACCACTTGCACCTAACAGACCAAGAAGATCTGCAGAGTCCAAACATGCTAGTAATTCCAAAAGAAGCAACTAAATGCACCAAAACAACAGCTAACAGAGCCTTCCAACTCTGTGCCCCAAGTCTATGGAATACCTTACCAGCACATATCAGAGCAATCCCCAACTTAAGCCAATTTAGAAAGGCCCTTAAACATTTCCTCTTCACCAAATATCTCACTGACATCTCCGATCCTCAGTCACACTCGAATAACGAGCACCTCAACAATAATAGTAGTCAACTAGGCAAGCCCTCGCAACAGGCGTCCCCTACAATGTAAACACCAAACATTATCCTTTCTCAGTACACCTCATATGTATATAGTGTACCCTTTTTCCAAGTTGCATTTCCTGTTTAATGTAATGACCAGACATATTTAAGTTGTCGGATGTTTCTGTTCCATGTGAACCGCGCTGATTGCAAATAGTGCGGTATATAAGAAATATAAATAAATAAATAAATAACCACTAACCAGTGTTGCCAACCAACCAGTATTTGGCTGGTTTTCTAAAAGGAAAACCAGTGGCCAGCAGGACAGAAAAGGGCTCAAATTAAACACCACTCTTCTACTAACTGATTCAGAGTGTCATGCTATCAATAAAGTTAATTGCCAGCCTCCAGACCAGCTGGGACTCCCCAACTTCTGCTCCTTGTGCCAAATTTGGGCCTCTCCCTCCCCTGGGCCAGGAGCAGCAGTTAAGCCTAGGTCATTTCCTGCTGCAATGGGACTGATCTCTTAAAACACAGCAGCAGGAGATACATAGGACCATGTGCAGAGCAGATCTCAGTGATCCACAGTCCCCTATCTCTCTGGCAGAAAAACTACTAGAGGGTGTTACCATAACATCAGAAGCATACTGCTACAGTGTACCAAAATAATGCAGATCCAAAAATGATTAACAGATTGCTTGTTTTCTTCAGTTCTGGGCTGCACAAAAGTGAGAACGTGAATATGCGTCAAAGTAAGTTGGCAATGAAGTCAGCGTGGCATAGCAACAAGACACTGGTAGAATTAAGTGGAAGCCTTCAAGCATGCTGTAGTTACACTTCTCCTCAAGAAACCCTCACTTGATCCTACCTGTCCTTCTAGCTATCAACGCATCTCCCTCCTCCCCTTCGTTTCTAAACTACTTGAATGTGCGGTTCACCGCCATTGCCTTGACTTTCTCTCCTCTCAAGCCCTCCTGGATCCTTTTCAGTTTGGCTTTCGTCCTTTACATTCTACTGAAATGGCTCTTGCGCAAGTCTCCATTGATTTGTTCCTGGCAAAATCCAAGGGTCTTTGCTCAGTCCTCATCCTTCTTGACCTCTCTGCTGCTTTTGACAGTTGACCATTACCTTCTCCTTGATACCCTGTCCTCGCTTGGTTTTAAGGGCTCTGTACTATCCTGGTTCACCTCTTACCTCTCCCATCGCTCTTTCCGTGTTAGTTCTGGTGGATCCTCCTCTGCTGCTATCCCGCTCTCAGTTGGTGTACCCCAAGGATCTGTCTTGGATCCGCTCCTTTTCTCTCTCTATACCCAGTCACTTGGTGCACTCATCTCTTCCCATGGCTTTCAGTACCATCTTTATGCTGATGACTCCCAGATCTACCTCTTTACACCCGAAATCTCTCCGGCAATCCAGACCTGGATCTCTGTCTGCCTTTCTGACATTGCTGCTTGGATGTCTCACTGCCACTTGAAATTGAACATGGCCAAAACTGAGATGCTTATTTTTCCCCCTAAAACCTCCTATTCTCTTCCTCCTTTCTCATTCTCTGTGGATAATTCTCTACTCCTCCCTGTTTCCTCGGCTCACAACCTTGGGTTCGTCTTTGACTCCTCCACACAATCCATCTGATAGCTAAGACCTGCCGTTTCTTTCCCTATAACATTAACAAAATCTGCCCATTCCTTTCTGAACAACCTACTAAGACATTTATCCACTCCTTAATCACCTCCCGTCTTGACTACTGTAATCTACTCCTTGCTGGTCTCCCACTAAATCATCTCCCTCCCCTCTGGAACAGTTTATCGACCATCATTCATTCGGAGCATAATTATAAGAATTTCAAAAGAAAATTAAAAATGTATCTTTTTGAGGAAGCTTTTACTACCTCATTGTAATGGAGGAATAATATCTTGAACATTACTTACTTTGAACTGTAACAAATGCTGTTTTCCCTTCCCCATTTTCTTTTCAATAGTCACTTTTACTTAATTTTTCTTTCTTTACTATACAAAAATGGAGTTCCTATCTTTTTTTATTTTATTTTATGTATTTTAAAGCTTGTAAACTGCATAGTTTGTAATTACATTTATGTGGTATAACAAATAAACGGTAACCATAACCATTTAACCAGCAAGCAGTGAGCAATGGAGCTGCCTGCCCTGGGCTACAATGAACTGCTGGGAATACAACTTTGTGATATGTAATCTCCCCTTCCACAGTGTGTCTGTACCTTGAGGTAAATCATTTTTCCTCCCTGTAACCCAGTTTATCCAGCTACTGCTGAATACTGACACTCTTGGCCTTGGGCAAGTCACATAACCCTCCACTGCCTCAGATTCAAATTTAGACTGTAAACTTTCTAGGAACAGAGAAATACATTCAGTAGGTAACTTGCCTTGAACCACTACTGGAAAGGCATGAACTAAATATATATTAATTAATTAAATTTACTTTAGCCTCACATTTCCCAGATACCAGCTGCAGTGGCTTACAGCTTGGAGACAGCAAGATATTGGTACCCAATTCAATATAAGCAGAGCAGATTGTCTGCTTCCCTATGTCTACATTGTACTAATCCCGCCTTGCTTTGGATTAAGGAGATCATCCAGCTGGCAGGAATACAAGGATGACTGCCTGCATGGAACTTATCCTCGCTGGGTACTACCTTCCCTCCACCAAGTATACCTGAGAGTGCTTCCTCCTGGCTGCATTGTCTTCTATTCCCGGGATCCTGTAGCTAGGCTTTGCAGCTCCCCTTCTGGCCTTTTACCATTCCAGGTAGACAAGCAGAAATATTTCCATATGTTATCATACCCAGGCCCTGGCCCTCCCTCCTTCCTCTCCCCCAATTGCACCATTCTTGCAGTTTCATCTCCTGGTTCAAAGTATTCTGAGATCTTCCCTGTAAGAAAAGCTATGAAAGAGCAGTTAAATATGACTTTCTCCTGATCTTCTACTACTGAGCATTTGTATAGCAGTACAAGACATATACAGCACTGCACAGTCACATGTAAAATATGGTCAAGACAGACAGCACAGTAGCTGTAGACATGGGATACATCTAGGGGAATGGTAAGGGAACACAAAGGAGATCAGGTGAGTCAAGATCCGAAAGCGGCAGCGCAGAAGTGAGTTTTCAGTCTGGATTTGAAAAGGGCCAGAGAAGGCACCTGACGTCCAGACTCAGGTAGTTTGTTCCAGGCATAAGGAGCAGCAAGGTGATAGGAGTTAGCAATAGAAGATAAGGGGACACATAGAAGCGATTTGCCAGAATAGCGGAGTTCCCGAGGAGGGGTGTAGGGAGAGAAGAGAAGAAAGGCAGTGAGGAGCTGCAGAGTGAATGCATTTATAGGTCAGCAGGAGAAGTTTGAACTGGATGAGGAAACAGATAGGGAGCCAATGAAGAGACTTGAGAAAGGGGGTAATACGAGGATGGCAGAAGATTAGCCATGCAGCAGAGTGCTGAACAGATTGAAGGGCGAGAGATGATTCACAGGGAGACCAGCAAGGAGTAGGTTACAATAGTCAAGACGGGAGGTGATTAAGGAGTGGATAAGTGTCTTAGTAGTATGTTCAGAAAGGAATAGGTGGATTTTGTTGATGTTATAGAGAAAGAAACAACAGGTTTTAGCTATCAAATGGATGTGTGTGAAGGAGAGAGAGGAGTCAAAAATGGCCCCAAGATTGCAAGCCGAGAAAACATGGAGGAGTAGAGAGCTATCCACAGAGACTAAGAAAGGAGGAAGGGGAGAGGAGATTTTAGGGGGAAAAATAAGCAGCTCAGTTTTGGCCATGTTCCATTTCGAGTGGCGGTAAGACATCCAAGCAGCAATGTCAGAAAGGCAGGCAGAGATCTGGGCCTGGATCTGGAAGATGGTTGTCTCATAGGATTGACTTATGCCCAGGTAGGCAGAACACTCCCTGCCGGATGGAGGCACAGCTTGCCTCCAGGTCTGTGCACCTGAGCTGATAATGGAGCTGCTCTGCTTGTAGTACCGGTGACTCACCTCCAGTGCTTAGAGATGTACATAATGGTATCTGACACGACCATCCACACTGGAAAGAACTCGGTACCCCTTCACCTCCCCATGCATTTTAGCTGATGAAATAACATATCACTTCAGCTATAAGGTTCTATTCATTCAAATGCCAGCTATGATTATCACCATTACTCACCATAGGAGGATCCCTGGACTCGTTTTGATATTGTAGATCTGATGGTAGGCAATGGAATTAGGGAAAACAGCATCACGGCACGAGCTACAAAACATGAGAAAGCATTCAGCTCCTGCACAGTCTCTTGCTGTAAATTCTGTTCTGCTTGATCCTAATTACCTGCTGTGAACCACAGCTGGGAAGCTGGGACTTTTTGTTGGCCATTTTGTAGTGTTGGGCCTTGGTCTGGTAAGTGCTAAGCTGAGCAGCACTGATGGTTCAAACACGAATGCTGCCTGAAATTAGTTTTCTGACTGAATCTCTATTCCATTCTGCAGTGTCCCAGGGAACAGAGAGCCCAGTGCCCCCGTTATAGAGATGATGGGGGGAAGGGGCGATAGGACACTCCTATGGGCTGCAAATAACTTTATGGCGCTGCTGCTTTGTATTGCCCTCTTCACTCCCCCCTCCCCCCACATGCCAATAATTTAGAGCTCTTCAAAGGAAGGCTGAAAGGAGAGTTCTCACTCTTCCATTAGTGAAGAGGGGAATGCTTTTAAGGGGAGGGAGGTCAGTGATAAACATGGTAATATTTTAGGCCAAAAGGGGTAGAGAGTTTTCCGCTCTTGTCTGTGGAACTGGATAGTGTGAAACTGCTTGGACCATAGAGCAGCAGTGCTGGGGATGGATAAGACATGGGAGTAGTGAATTCTCCTAGGACAAACAGGATGAAGTCAGCCACACCTGGTGACATCATCTGACGGCGCCGAGGACGGAAGTACTCTCTCTAGCCCAGAAGGGCTTTCCCTTCTGGGCGTGACCCACCTGGCCCTACCCCCAAGACCACCCCTAGCCAGCCACTTTTACCTCTTCCGCCTTGCCAGCAAGACGGATTCTCCTACTCTCCTCTTTCTACAATTAAAACCAACAGATCTTCAATCAACATGCCTAAACCTGGGTTCAAAAAATGCCCAGGTTGCTCAAGGAAAATAAATGCTACAGTCTCACATGATCGCTGCATCCGCTGCCTGAGGATCTCCCACAAAGTGGAAGACTGTGAGCACTGTGCGAAGATGTCTCCAAGAGCGAGGAAGTCCCGTAAGAACGCACTCCACAAACTTTTTCCACAGACACTGGCTCTCCCCTCCTGCTCCGGAGCTCCTCCTGAGGACAGTCTGGGCCCGACGATTTCTGCCGCGATTCCACTGCCAGTGCAGACTAACCTAATGGCTCTGGATGTGCCTGCCACGGCCTCCATCCACAGCCGCTCTGCTCGGGGTCTTCTCTCCCCTTCGGGGGATAACTTCCAGGCTACCCTGCAGCCCCACAGATCACTCCTCTCTCCTTCCCACGAGGTCCCGATGGCGGCAGCCATCTTGGAAACTGACGTCACGTCTGGATCCTCCCACCGCCGCACCATTGGTCGTCGCCAAAGCCAGCATCATTGGAGGAGGGGCAGCTCTTCACGCCAGTGCTCCCAGCACAGGTGTTCCCACCAGAGATCGCACTCAGCGCGGAGGCACCGATCCAGCCCGCGCCAACGCTTCAAACATCGAAGAACACATCGGAGCAACAACAGCATCAGCAGCTCAAGTGGCAGCCACGCCAAACATCACCACCACGCCGGCAGGAACCTTCGGCGCCATCGCAGGCAGGCCAGCTCCTCGCCGGCATACAGCACAAGTTCCAGCTTCCCGGCAAGCCTCCCCCCAGCCTCCAGCACGTCCTGAACTTGGACTTTTCTCCGGACGCTCTCCCCCCAAGGACATCCAGGGCAGCAGGAGCAGTCTGAACTGTTGGCCCCCACCGGTGCTGCTCTCGCCCCTCCAGGGATGCCAGAGACTTCAACTCAGTTCTTCAACTTCCTCTCCAACCTCTTCCAACAGTGGTCCCGCGCCTCCCCAGCTGCAGCGCTAAAACCCACTACTCCGAACAACTCTTTCCACGGCAGCACACGGCTCCCATCACCAGCTCCTCCCAAGGGCACTGCTACTGCCTCCATGCCCGTCCCCAGGGAAACACGCAGCGACAGGGAAGA
This sequence comes from Ichthyophis bannanicus, assembly GCA_033557465.1. Lineage (NCBI taxonomy): Eukaryota > Metazoa > Chordata > Amphibia > Gymnophiona > Ichthyophiidae > Ichthyophis > Ichthyophis bannanicus. The sequence continues at coordinate 672,759,180 of CM066032.1, read as the reverse complement.
GGACACGACCCCTGAGTCCCTCGTCTTGGGGGAAAACCCCCCCTCTGCGGACCTTGAGACCTCTGGCCTGCCAGCAAACCTTCCGCCCAGCAACCCCAAGGATCTTACCTACCCCACGTTCCTCTGAAAGGTCGCAAGCATACTGAACCTCCCAAGCACATGCGACATGTCTGACCAACACACAGAAACACAGGCAGCGCGGACGTTTCTGGACGTCCCTAGATCCCAGGCACCTATCCCGGTGCACCCTCTGCTGCGCGAAAACTTCCTCACCCTATGGCGAACCCCACCTCTGGGATTCCAATGTCTTGTAAATTGGATACCAAGTACCAGGTCCAAGCCTCCCCTGGATTCGACAAAACACAGCTTTCACACCACTCCATAGTGGTGGAGTCCACACTCAAACGCTCGAAGTCCATGCGTACACACGCCAACTGCCCACCAGGCAAAGAACTCAAACTCCTCGACAACATCGGTAAAAAAGCGTTTCAAGGAGCCATGCTGTGTGCCAGAGTCTCCGCCCACCAGCTTTCGACGTGGCGGCTCACACAGCAGCAACCTCCATTTCCGCCCACCGCCTAGCCTGGTTTAGAGCCTCGGGACTGCGAGAGGACACTCACGACCGCATTGCGGATGCTCCCTGCACAGGGGATACCCTCTTCAGTGACAAAGTCAATGATGCCGTCAACGCCCTAAAAGACCACTGCACAACGCTGCAGACCCTCATGGACGAAGGCCTGGAATGCTCCAACCGCAAGGACTTACCACTAAAAGCCCTACTCCTTCTCTTCCTCCAGACGCCAGTACGGCTCCTACCGAAAATGGCAACAGCCTCGCTACAAGCCACAGCTCCCACAATCCTCCTACCGGCAGAAGCCAACCCGGCTTTTTGACATGAGATCCAAGGCCAACCCCACTACAGGAGGAAGTATGGCCATGTTCCTATCAGCCTGGAAGTCTATCTCTACGGACAAGTGGGTCCTAGCGATCATCAAAGACGGATACCGTATAAAGTTCCTCTCACCTCCTGTGCAGTACATACTTCCCCCCTGCAAGACATTGGCTTCATCCCTCCCCACCCTAGCGGCGGAGATTCTATCCCTCATATCCTCCAATGCCATCGAGCCCCTTCTGGCAGCGGAGCGGCACTCTTGCTTTTACTCCAGATACTTCCTGGTCCCCAAGAAATCTGGAGGCATGCACCCCATCCTCAACCTCCGCATTCTCAACAAATTCATTGCCAAAGAGATGTTCAGGATGCACTCGCTCGGATCCATCCTTCCTCTTATCCAACCCAAAGAATGGCTGACATCCCTAGACCTACTGGAAGTCTACACACATGTTCCGATACACCCGGACCACAGGCAATATCTGCAATTCCAGGCCACGGGGAACCACTTCCAGTACAAAGTCCTTCCGTTTGGCCTGTCACCAGCTCCATGGGTATTCACAAAGTGTGTTGCCATCGCAGCAGCACATCTCCACAAACAAGGAATCTGCGTCTTCCCCTACCTCGACAACTGGCTCATCTCGGCCCCTTCCTTCAAGGAAGCCACACAAGCAACCCGTGTGACCATCGCCCTGCTGTCGGCACTGGGATTTCTGGTGAACTACCAAAAGTCACACCTGCACCCCTCACAGCGGCTGGAGTTCATAGACACCACCAGCTCAAAGGCCTTCCTTCCCCAGCAACGAAAGGAAACCATCATGGACCTCGTACAATGCGTACAAGCAGGGAGGACCTTCACCGCTTGGACACTCCTCCGCCTCCTGGGGCACATGGTGGCCGCCACCCAGACCGTGCCTCTAGCAAAGCTCCATATGCGCCACCTCCAGTAGCACCTGTGGACACACTGGTTCCAACACTCACAGTCCTTGAACACCACCGTCCCGTTGGACGAGGCTGTCATCACTTCCCTCCTGTGGTGGGCATACAAGGGGAACCTCTCGCGCGGGAGACCTCTCTCCCACCCAGTGCACCAGTTAACCATCACCACGGATGCCTCCCCTGTGGGCTGGGGGGCGCACTGCCTCCATCTCTGAACACAAGGGGCTTCGACAGACCAAGAGCGGCAATGCCACATCAACCTGCTCAAGCTCAGAGCCATACGCTGCACCCTGGAGGCCTTCCAGAACCTGATCAACGAGAAGGTCGTCCTGCTTCAGACCGACATCCAGGTGGCCATGTTCTACATCAACAAACAGGGCGGGACGGGGTCCCGAGCCCTCTGAGAGAGGCCCTCCGGATCTGGGCCTTCGCAATCTCCAAGCATTGCCTCCTTCGGGCCTCCTATCTGCCTGGACTGGAGAATGAGCTGGCGGACAGGCTCAGCCGATAACTCAATCTGCATGAATGGTCCCTCAGGTTGCTTGCTCCCTCTTTCAGGAATGGGGCCTCCTGGAAATCAACCTCTTCGAGACAGAGGGGAACACAAAATGCAATACCTTCTGTTCAAAACATCCCTCCACGTGCAGCCACGCAGCGGATGCATTCGACATGTCATGGGGGGGTGGTCACTAGTGTATGCCTTCCCCCATCCCTCTAATCTCCATGACAGTCCAGCGTATCATCTCCGACAAAGCACAAGCCATCCTGGTGGCCCCTCACTGGCCACGCCAGGGGTGGTTTCTGCTTCTCAACCGACTGGCACTGCACCCCCCCCCCCCCCGATGCGGCTTCCGCTGGTGCCGGACTTGCTCTCCCAGGGAGACGGGAACATCCTCCACCCCAATCTACAGACCCTGGCTCTAACAGCCTGGCGGCTGAGCAGGTAGCCTTGTCCTCCTTCCGCCTGCCCCAGGAGGTCAAGCAGGTTGTCCTCGCTGCTCGCCACCACTGTTCCCTCTAAGCTGTGCACATGTGCGCACGCACACACCTCGCCGAGTGAGCGCACATACTTTACAACAGAGCACACAAAAATTACGGTTCTGATTCTGATAGAAAACAACACAGACATCTTAAAATTTAAAAGTTGTTGTGTATTTACGGTTTTCACAAGTTCTACAATATTTTCTAGTGCAATCAATGTAGTATACATACTGTATTCTGACGTGTAGTCAAATTTTAAAGTATGTGGTGCACAAAAATTTAACCTTCCTTCAAAAGCTGCACAGCTAATATTTTATGCACACACAGCCTACAGAAAATTAGAGGGAACATTGCTCGCCACCCTGCAACAAGAAAATCGTATGGCGTGAAGTGGCGACACTTCACCTCTTGGTGTTCCTCTCTGAGTCTCCACCCCTTCTCATGCCCAGTGCCACAAATTCTGCAGTACCTGACCTCACTGTCTCAGCAAGGCTTGCAGACACAGTCCATCTGGGTACACCTGGCAGCCATCGCGGCCTTCCACGACTGCTCCGGAGACAGCTCCGTTGCACAGCTGCCCATTGTTACTCGCTTCATGAAGGGCCTGGCATCCATTCAGGAGACCCATGCCTCACTGGGACCTCAGCGCAGTCCTCAACCAGCTAACGTTGCCTCCCTTCGAACCCATGCAGTCAGCAGATATGAAGCTCGTCTCCTGAAAGACCTTGTTCCTTGTCGCTGTCACTTCGGCCAGACGTATCAGCGAACTTCAGGCCCTGGTGGCACACCCACCATACATGCAGCTCACCAATGATCACACCTCCCTCTGTACACATCCGAAGTTTGTTCCAAAGGTAGCCTCAGCCTTCCACATCAACCAAACTATTGAGCTCCCTACCTTCTACCCAGAACTCCACTCCTCCAAAGAGGAGGAGCGCCTCCACACGCTGGACTGCGTCAGGGCTCTATGCCTCTACCTCCTCAAAACGGCGAACCAGAGGCATGGCACCCAACTCTTCGTCTCCTACAACCAGAAGCGTACCCTATCCCGCTGGATCTCCTCATGCATCGCCTTCTGCTTGGACCAAGCTAGCACTGAGGCTTCACCCATGGTCAACGCTCACCAGCTTAGGGCGCTGGCAGCCACCATTACCAATCTGCATTCAGTACTGGTAGCCGATATCTGTAAGGCGGCCACCTGGTCCTCCCTCCAGACCTTCCAAAAGCACTACTGCCTCGACCTGCAGTCTAGCCACTCCGGCCAAGCGGTCTTAACTACTGCCCAAGGGACAGCACCTTAACCTTGCCTTGACTGTTGCTGCCAGTTCTGTCATAAGATACCTGTAAGATGCACATGTTCTGCCATGTGGCGCATACTGCCTTGTCTTGCACATGCTGTTGCTATGTTCTACACCTGTTTTGCCCATGTTATTTGCCACTTGCACAAGTTATGCACCTGCCTGTATTTGCCTTTGCACATTGCACAAGTTCTGCAATGCCTGTATCCATACCACTGTGATCTCGCACTGTTGCACTTTATGTACGTTACGTTAATAAACTCTTGTTAATTCACCCATGTGTTCCTCCTATATCCGGACAGGGCCCCTTCCACCTCAGCCCTTCGCAGCTAGGGAGGCACCAGGTGTGGCTGACTTCATCCTGCTTGTCCTAGGAGAAATCAGGGTTACTTACCTGTAACAGGAGTTCTCTGTGGACAGCAGGATAAGTCAGCCACATGCTCCCACCCTACCTCCCCTGCAAGGGGACCGTCTCCGGGACTACCTACGCCTCTAGCACCTGGCTCAGCTCGGGACATAGTGGCTGGCTAGGGGCAGTCCTGGGGGTAGGGCCAGGTGGGTCACGCCCAGAAGGGAAAGCCCTTCTTAGAGAGAGAGTACTTCCATTCTTGGCGCCGTCGAATGACATCACCAGGTGTGGCTGACTTATCCTGCTGTCCATGGAGAACTCCCGTTACAGGTAAGTAACCCTGATTGGCTTACAATGGAAATTTAACTACAGACAGACACAGATACTGCACAGTACCAAAGAGCCTTACGGTTTCAAGAGATGGAGAGGACAGTGAGGACTCCTCGCCCCCTCATCCCTATTAGTATCTATATTGCTGTCTAAGTGCCCCTACTCTGACCCCACCAGTTTCTCTCTCTTAATTCCCATTCTATTCCCACCAGCTTCTCTCAATTCCCATTCTATTCCCACCAGCTTCTCTCAGTGCTGATATCCTTTCCTATACCCCATCATTTCCATCCAAACTTTCTCATTTCCTGCCTCTCCCTCCTTTCTTCTCCACCCCTGCCCACTTTTCTCTTTCTCCCCCATTCTCTATTACACACTTTAATTCTCCCTCCCCCTGCTACCACCCCTTCTCTATCTCTGCTTTCCCCCACCTCTTTCTCTCGCTTCCACTTCCAGTACCCTCTCTCTTACACCCTCCACCATCACCCCTAGTTCTCACACACCACAGTCATCAATACTCTGCATCTCTCTCCCTGTAACTCTTCCCCCTTGCCTAGTTACCACCTATGGCTCCAGTGACTGGAAGTATACATCTGGCTCTCATTCTCTCCCTTCCATCACCACCTCACCTCTCCCCCTCCCTCCCCCACTTCATTACCTGTGGTCCTCTCATCCACCCTCCCCCACTTCATTACCTGTGGTCCTCTCACCCTCTATACCCCTTCATCACCAGGTCTGGCTCTCTCTCTGTCACAGATATACCCTCATCACCACCTCTTTCCCACTCCTCCCTCCGACACCATTTCTGGCTTTTTTCTCTTCCCCATCCCATCACAACCTCTGGTTTCCTTTCATACATACAGCTTTCCCCTCTGCTGTTTTGCACCCCTCTACTACCTATCCTCCAGTTCTTTTAGACTCCATCTGTCCCTTATCCATAGTCCCCCCCCCTGCACACACTATTCATGCATCACCGTTCTTCACACACATTCCTGTTATGTTATCCCCTATCCCAGCCCTCTCTCCCTTTATTCCTTTCATTCAAACTCTAGTGCTCTCATATTTGCTGCAGAATACATTGCAGTGTGAACCTTGGAGGGAAAAATGGTGCTAGACAAATCAAATTTGCACTGCTGGCTTCAGGGAGATAGGAAGAGAGGTGGTCTTCACAAGTCCTTACCTCGCTTCCCACATTCATCTCTTCCTTGTGCTGCTCCAACTCCACTCCAACTCCCTCCTCACCTCTTCCCAGCAGTCACCCATTTTCATGCTGCTACTCCTCCCCCCAAAAGCAGTCACCCTTCTTGCACCCAGGACTGGCCCAACTACTAGGCAAACTAGGTGGTTGCCTAGGGCTGCAACTTTGGTAGGGCGGCAAAAGCAGAACATTCACAGCTAAATAATAGATTTTGACAGCCAGAGGAGGTGTTAAGCTTGAGGTTCGCCTAGGGTGCCAACACTTTAGACCAACTCTATGGTCGACTCTACTAGCATCACTCAAACACTGATGTTTTTCACACTGCTCCCTCCCATGTGTTCAGAACCAGCATTCACTCACCTCTGCCCCACCCCCCTTTCAGTGCACAAACTCTTTCCCATCTCACAAATCATACTGGTCTGAATGGAGCTCAAGTGACTTCCTCCACCCCTCTGCTCTCAGCAGAATCTCAATTGCAGGTCTTGGGGCAGTACCCAGTACAGTCCCTCCCCTCTGGCCAGAGGAACACAGAACAGCCTTGTACTCCAGGCAGCAAGTACAGTGGGAGATGAACAGGATAGGGAGGGCTGGAGCAGGAACGTAAGTGGCTCTTCTCTGCTGTTCTGTCAGCTCCAGCCTCGCCCTTTCTTCTCCTGTACAGCACTATACAAATGATCAGTAATAATAGTAGTACTACTGCTGGTTGCCCCAGGAGGTGTTAGGGAAAAGCAGAGAAGGGCAGAAAAAAGCCTCTGTGGACTGTCCAGCTCTGCCCTCTTGTCCTCACAGTAATCAGCAGCTCTCCAGAGGACAAGAGGAGTGAGACTGGGAATAGATGCTTCTCATTGCTTCACTGTGTGGGCTGCAGCTCTAGCCCCTGCACCACTTGTCTTTTGGGGCAATTTTTCCAAATGAGTTAGGTTTGTGTATACTATGACCATAATGAATCTTACTCCTAAGCCAGGATTTGTGGAGTATCATTTCAGTCTCAAATTTACTGTTAATGCTAGGCAAAGAACTTGCATGTGCCAAAGACAGCCTCCTTCTAGAGTTTGTAAGATGTAACATGTATGAGAAATTTATCAAGCTGTGCTTGGAAATTCTTCTTAATCAAGCCTGTGGCACCCAACATGATGGGAAATAACTCAATGGGGTATGTTTACTAAGTGGTGATAGCAGTGACCGAGCAAAATGTGTGCCGCGGCCCCACTGAATAAAATGGGGCTGCGGCACACATTTTGCACATATTCACCACTATTGCTGCTTAGTACACCCCGGAGGATATCTTTCTATCACATTTTCTTGATCTCTGACTGCATTTCTTGGTACTTGAAGATCTTCTCCCTCATAATGAGATTCACAGAATCGTTGCTTGGGACTCTTACCTCTATAATCAATACTGTTCTGGTGTTCCTTACAAGATCACACTGATAACCATGCCCCACATGACCCCTACCAACATGGCTTCAAGCCTAACCACAGTGTTGAGACACTTTTCACTTCATTATTGGACAGCATACTAATAGGCTTAAATAATGCTAAAGAGGCTTTTAACTGACCTTTGTTGACATTACAGCAGCCTTTGATTCAGTAAGTCACCTCATCCTGTTAAAACATCTACAGGAAATAGGTCCCCACGGAACCACTCTGGAATGATTCACCCCCTATCTACACATCAAAAACTGCATGTAAGATCTGGACTACGCCAGTCAAGATCAATTGACCAACCACAAGGATCAGCTCTCTCAGCTTTACTCTTCAATATTTACCTACAGCCACTATGCACTATAATAAATGATTTTAAGATCCAGTACAGAATTTATTCAGATGACATCATGGTCTATGCCCCTTTCAACATAGACCAACCTGATTATTCAAAAATAACAGCATGCCTTGAAGCTATGGCAATCTGGCTCCACAAACAAAATCTCACTATAAACTACAAAAAACCTGAAGTGCTCTTTATAACTAGGAGCACCTCTTTCATCCTGCAGAAGACCCTGACAATTCTCCACAACGCCACTGAAGTCAAACAGCAAGTGAGGTACTTAGGGGTGTACCTAGATCATAACCTAAATTTCAATTCCCATATAAACAAAATAATGAAATCAGCTTATCACAAACTAAGAATAATTCAAAAGCTCAAACCTCTGCTCGACCGTAACAACTTTTGCACAGTTTGCTAAGCCATGATTATGCCAGTACTAGACTACTGTAATGCTATTTACCAAGGCCTTCCAAAACAAACAACATATCTGCTACAATTAGTGCAGAATACAGTCGCATGAATAATTTCAGGCATGACAAGAATCAACTACTTAACTCCAACACTGAAACAACTGCACTGGTTAACTATATCTACCCAATCAAAATTCAAATGATTGCTCATAGTCTTTAAAACCATCCACCATCTATCCCCAATTGCACTTAAACCACTTATCAGTAAAAACCCAGAAAAGAGAGCTCTATGAATGGCCAACAAGAAAGTACTGCTTATCCCTAATTTCAAAATCAAAGTTAAAGAAGTAACATCTAACAGGGCGTTCACACTCTACGCTCCATCACTTTGGAGCACACTCCCTGAGAACATAAGAACTAGCAAAGACTTGTGGGATTTCAGAAAAGCTATAAAAACCTTCCTTTTTTCAGAACACAATGGCCCACATTCTTGAAATATTACCTCAATTTATGTTCAAATTCTCTTCTCCGCCCACCCTCTCCCATGACCTTTCCAACTCAACTGAGCCTGTAGACCCTCCTTCCTCTTGCCCCGTCTCTCCTCCTATCTCACACAAGATAATCAATTGCTCTTTATTACAACCCCTACACAACCACCATCTTACACTAACACCTTTTATCATCACCAGTGCATTTATTCAAATGTATACCTATGCTATTTACTGTATCCCTCACTTTAACTCTTCCAGACGGAGATACTTTTAATATCTTTATTTTACCCCGTTTGTGCTCCCAAGTTCAATTTGCCTGTTCAATGTAAAGTTCCAGTTGTTATAATGTAAACCGCTTTCAATGTAAGATAAGGCGGTATAGAAAACTTGTTAAATAAATAAATGTCTGGCTTCCTTGCATCCAGATTTTAATTGGTGAGAATGGAAGTATCCCAGGTGATCATAACTTCTTCATTCTCCTTAATTCTCTTAGGGTCATGCTTCCAGCGCTCTTCTGGCACAGTGATGTTGCAGTGTTTACAATTTACAATGACTGAGATGTGCTACTTTATAGTGCTGCTGTTCAGTTGTGGAGACAGGTGTGCAAGAGCTCCATTTTATACATAAAAGAACTACATTACATAGTTGTTCATCCCCATGTTAGTGCATCTCACCAGTGAACACACTGTAACTGCAATGGTAACATCCGTGATTCATAAAAATAACTACACATACCCCTCAAGTGATCCTGGAGCAATATAAATGTGGAGGCCAGGCCCAGACCTGCCACTTTCATACAGCAGCAAGAGCCCCAGCAGTAATCCTGCCCAGGCTATAGATCAGGTCAGTCTTGTTGGGACTCCAAATGGAAAGTTCTGTACTCTTAAATTCTACACGTTGCCGAAACTCATACTCTGGGTCCTGTTCCAGCAGGCTAGTTTTTGCTTACCCCTTTAAACAAAGCTAAGCAGTCAGAGATGCAAAAAGAGGGAGGACATGTGCTTGTGGCCAGAATAGTTAAAAGGGAAAGAGAAAAATTACCAGAACTCAGCCTTAGCAACAGGAGCCCCAGAAAGGTTACAGGAGAGCTGAGGATCAGATAAATAAGATTAAGGCTTTCAAAATATCCTTAGCAAACCTGCAAGTTCTATTATGGCGCTGGTCACAAACTATCCACATTGTGGTGCGAGTGACACGCCAGGATGACACATCTATCATAAACTCACCAACAAAGTAGAGGTAGGTCCAGCACACAAATGCCATGATGAGTATGCCAGCGCTGAAGGACAGCATACCAAGCATGATCATGGTGGTGTCTCTGAGGTGCCCGGAGAAAGCGTACACACCCAGGAAGCTGGTGATAAAAATCACATAGCCTGAAGCATTGCCATAACCAACCATCACTCCATCCCACTTCAAGGGCTCCTTCAGGACAAACAGCTGCAGCACATCCAGCACAGCCCCAGCCACCGCCAGTTCGTACAGGACAGCACTGGTAAAGAGCAGGCCCAGGATGACTCTGGATGGCATTAAGGTGTCTTGTCTCCCAGACTGACTTAAACTTGAATTTCCGTCAGTCCCACCACTGAGCAGTCTGGTCCCTTCACCATCTTGAGGTGTGCATGTGCCATTCTTGCTGGTCTCACCTTCAGCCTTGTTGGGCTCCTTGTTTGCATGGCTCAGTTGTCCTCTTGGAGGGACTTTCAAAACCAAAAGGCTGTAGAGGACACAGAAACCATAAAGAGCGAAGCTGCAGGAAATGAGTGTGGTGCCTTGGTGAGAGGTCAGGTTCAGCTTAAAGATGTGCCCTGAAGCCAGGCTTCCTATGAAACCGGCCACCCCATATGTTAGTTCAATAACAATGAACCTCAGAGACCTTCTGCTTTCAGAGGAGCCCAAAGAAGCCACAGCCATAATTCCGGCCCAGTAAGCTGTGAAGCCTCCAGTTAAACCATTAAAAGCAGCAGAGCCGTATATCACTTCTACTGGCCAGTCTAGCAGAACCATCAGCAGCACTATTAGTTTGGACAGCAGGTAGCCACACAAGGGCACACAGATGGGGATCTTTCTGTTCTTTTCATCGCCCATCTTTGCCAGGATGTAAGCTGACAGCAAGGGGCTCAGACCCAACACAAGGTTGTAGATGATGTAAAAGTTGGCAATAGCTTTCTGCCACGCTCCTTCTGCGCTCGCCGAGGAAGAGTTGGTCCGGTTATAATAATCCTTCACCACCAGCAGCAGCCCTGTGTCATAAAGGGAACTGGCCAGCTGAGCTCCAGCCACAACCGGCTCTACCCAGGTCCTCACCAGCATCACCGAAGTCGAAGCCATGATGTTGGCCGAGCATTGGGTGCAGGCAGAGAGCAGCTAGGCCGGAACACACCGACAGCGCATTTCCCGCGGCTGGACTCTCCTCTCCTTAGGCGTTACACCGGGGCTGGGGCTTCGCCTGCCCTTCAGTAGCGCAGCTGGGGCGATCACCCAGCCCGGCGCATGCGGAGCTGGCCCAAGATCCAGGCAAGGATAAAGGGAAGTGAAAGTAGCATGACTGGTGGCATGAGCAAATCCTATCTTCTCTCAGCTTAGCCAGCGAATGAAACCGAAAATAAAAGTATTTTCGTTGCAGGAAGTTCGTTAAAAAGAAAAGAAACAAAAAAAACCACGTACCGGAGACATTAAGGCGAGGACTCCAGAGATTTCCTACATCTGCCCCATTCATCGTTCCCAAAATGATCGTCGTCAAGGGATTAGGATTCAGGACTGGGGAATGCAAGGGGAAACCGGAGACAATACAAGCTGGAGAGAAATTATTGGTGGGGGGGGGGGAGCTGAAGATGCCTCTCACCCCCCCCCCCCAAATCATCATATGATTTTCATGTTCAAACACCTGACAGTGTGCGTAGTGTTGTCACCTTCCTTAAGATCTATGCTTTTAAAATGCCCTAGAGACATCTACATAGTACAAATGAATTAAGCGATAAAATTACTTTAATTTACAATGCATAAAATTAAATTTTAAAAAACCTTTATTTCATGCGTTAAAAAATAGCTATTATGTGTAATGTCGTTGCAATTTTGACATGGTGCTCCATTTTCTTTTTAACAAACCTAAAAAGTTTGTTACCCTTCTCATTGCAAATTGCCCCCTTGCCTATAGGTTTTTTTCTACCTTTTAGTCCACTCTTTGTCAAAGAGAATCCAGATAGTCTGCAGAGAGTATTGCATACCAAATTGTATAGATTTATGCTTTGATGTTTAGTTATCTTTTTCTTCTGCCTATTGATATGTTGTTGGGCTTATATTCATTTGTTGATAGATGTGGTAACTGCTATGTTGAGCAGTCTTATTAAAAAGTAGTTAATTAGTGTATATAAATTTATTTATTTATGGAGACTTGCTATATCACACTACAACTAAGGATCAAGGTGGTTCACAATAAATTAATACATTAGATTAAATTATGTACTTTGCCCTCAGCCATGGTGGAGGGGTGAAAATAAATCTAAGATATGAATAAACTCTGAATGACCCTATACTACAAAATGTCAGGGAGGCCTCATCTACTCTTTGCTTTGCCATTGGTGTTATGTCAGCACTAAGGGGCATATTTACTAAACTAGGCTAATGGTTAGCACGAGCAAATTTGTAACTAGGTCCCATTGAATAATATGGGACCTGCTGGCAAATAGCCTGTGCTAACCATTAGCCCAGCTTAGTAATTACACCCCCAAGTATCTCTACTGTTCCGCCACTAACTTTCGGCTAGCGTTACTAATGTGTCCTACTGCGTCAGCATGCACACCTTCGTTTACCACAGGGACCACGATTACTATTAAGTACTTCTTTTCTTAAGTGTTTCTACATTAGAAATTTAGATGTTCATGTTCCATGTTAATTGGGGGTTCTTTTAGAGTACAAAAAAGTGTTTAATTTAATTTAATATAATATCCAATCTTAAATTCTGCTTCTGGTTTTGCCTAGCATAGTATATAAATTAGGGATGTTTCCAGGATACTGTCAGCCTTCATTTTACACAAAGATAGACAAAATCTTGGTCCATTTTTTACAGAAGAACAAAAGGCCATGGATAGCTTTGAGCACCCTAAAGCTATCAAAGAGAAGGGGGGGGGGATTAGTTTCCCGACTTTAAGACTTATCATACTGCTATTCTTTTACATCGTGGTGCAGAATGGCTTGATGAAAACTCTGATTCGCCATGGCTTGAAATGGAAAGAATACTTATGAAACCATTTCAGCTGACAGTATTGCCTAATTTGAATGCACCTCGTTCAAAACTAAATGTTCCCCTGCTAATAAGTACTGCTAGTGTCATGAGGGAGCTTGATGTTTGCTGTACATCTTCATACCCTGCTTCTGCAAAATCTTCACTATGATTCATCCCACTAATAAATGGTATGAAACGTTTTTGGAAGGGGTGGATAGAAAAGTATAGGTCAAGTGTTGAAAGAAGGAACAGTTGCTAGCTCAGAATACTTGATATCAACTTTTGGGCTATCGCCATCCCAGGCTTCCAAAATTGGTTCATTGAACCTGACACAGGATACACCCTGGTCCCAAGGAGTTTGCCAGTCTTCAGCTTTAATATTCCTATGTGAAAAGTTCAGAGCCAGAGAACAAACCACATCAGGGTATTATAGTTTACTATATGAGTATAAAGGCCCTGCCTTATGGGGTTATGTAGAATCTGGGAGGCTGAGACATTGTCAGGGATAATATCAATTGGGAAACTTTATGGAGACGTCAGGCACCCAGTCTTTCCAATAGTCTCTCACGATCACTTCTTTCTTGCACATCGGGCATTCTGGACCCCACTACGAATGCATAGAGCAGGTCTTCTTCAAACAAGTAAATGTTGGTGCTGCTCCACTGATGTTGCGATCCTGACACATATGATATATGAGCACCCTAGGGATGGACCCTAAAGTTACTGCTTGGGTTAGAAATTGGTTGGGTGGGAGGCGACAAAGAGTACAGATAAATGGAGCTCACTCTGAGGAGAAGGATGTTACCAGTGGTGTGCCCCAGGGATCTGTCCTTGGTCCGATTCTTTTTAACATCTTTGTTAGTGAGATAGCGGAAGGGCTGTTGGGTAAGGTTTGCCTTTTTGCAGATGATACCAAAATCTGCAATAGAGTAGACACCCAAGAAGATATAGATAACATGAGGATGGATCAAGCTAAGCTTGAAGAATGGTCTAGAATTTGGCAGCTGGGATTTAATGTTAAAATATGTTAGGTCATGCATTTGGGCTGCAGCAATCCAAGGAAGCAATATAGTACATGGGGTGAAGTACTTTTGTCCACTAAAGAAGAACAGGACCTAGGCGTGGTTGTGTCTGATAATCTTAAAGTAGCTAAACAGGTAGAAAAGGCGACGGCAAAAGCTAGAAGAATACTTGGATGCATACGGATAGGGATGGCTAGTAGAAAAAAGGAGGTGATAGTGCCTCTGTATAAGTCTTTGGTGCGACCTCATTTGGAGTATAGTGTGCAATTCTGGAGACCGCACCTTCAAAAGGTTGTGAACAGGATGGAGTCGGTGCAGAGGGTGGCTACTAAAATGGTTAGTGGTCTTCATTATAAAGCATATGAGGACAGACTTAAGGATCTTAATATGTACACATTAGAGGAAAGGCAGAATAGAGGTGATATGATTGAGATGTTTAAATACCTCCGTGGCATAAATGTTCAGTGGGAGAGCCTCTTTCAATTGAAAGCAAGTTCTTCTACGAGGGCACATGGGATGAGGGTGAAGGGGGATAGATTCAGGAGTGATATGCAGAAATATTTCTTTACAGAAAGAGTGGTGGATCGATGGAATAGTCTCCCAGTGAAGGTGGTAGATATGAGGACAGTAACTGAATTCAAAAAAGCATGGGACAAACACAGAGGATCTCTAAAGGAAAAAAGGGGACTGTAGTTGTTGTTGATATGGAAGGATGGACTAGATAGGCCATGTGGTCTTTTTCTGTCATCATGTTTCTATATAATTGCCGCCCCCCCCCCCCCCCCAGTGAAGGCCTTCTGGAATGAGGTTTGAAAGTACATATGTGAAATTTTTCATTTGAAGATCGATACAGTGCCTCGTGAAAGTATTCATCCCCTTGGTTTTATCCTGTTTTGTTGCATTACGTACAACCTGGAATGAAAATGGAGGTTCATTTGGATATTAGGTAATGAACCTAACGGCCAAAATGGATGATGGAAGAAACTCTGAAAATTGCCCAGAAACGCAGAGAAGCTAAAGCCAGAGGAGAAAGAAAGACAATTGCAGAACTCAACAGAGATTTCCAATGTGCAGCAAGACAGGACAAGGAAAAGTACTACAATGACACATGCAAGGAAATAGAAGCAGAAACTATTAGAGGAAGAACAAGATCGGCTTTCCTAAAGTTACGAGAGTTAAAGAAAAAATTCCAGCCTCAAATTGGAATGTTACAAGATGCTCAAGGTTCTATGTTGAATGATGCTGAGAAGATCAAGAAAAGGTAGAAAGAATATACAGAGTTTTTATATGATAAAGATCAAGTAGACCAACAGCCATTTCAACCTGTACCTTATGATCTAGAACCAGTGCTGATGAAAGAAGAAGTTGAAGCAGCATTGAAAGCCTTATCAAAGAACAAAGCACCAGGCATTGATGGCATTCCCATAGAAGTATTACAGCAATCTGATGGAGCTGTTACCGTACTTACAAGGCTCTGCCAAGAAATATGGAAGACAACATCATGGCCAACTGACTGGAAAAGATCTGGAAATTATCGCACAATCGCTCTGATCCCACATGCCAGCAAGATTCTACCAAAGATTAGAGGGAGGGAGTGGTGGTCTAGTGGTCAGGACAATGTACTTCAGGCCGGAGGGCTGGGGGTTCAAGTCCCACCTGGGGACAGCAATCTCAGGCTGGAGGCACTGGGATTTCTAGTCCTATAGGCACTCCTTGTGGTCTTGGGCAAGTCACTTAACCCTCCATTGCCCATGTTCCCTGTAAGTATTAGCATATGTGTCTCATATCCCCTCATGTTAAATGTATCCCCCAATTGACTGCTTTGACCTGGTGAAAAGCAGGATATAAATACAGCTAAATAAAAAAAAAATAAGATTATTCAACAGAGACTACAACCACACCTGGAACAAGAACTACCTGAAGTGCAAGCAGGGTTCAGGACAGGGCAAGGAACAAGAGACATCATCATGGATACGAGATGGATCCTTGAAAAGACAAAAGGATATCTATTTGTGCTTTATCGATATAGCAAGGTTTTTGACTGTGTAAATAATGAGAAACTCTGGGCCACATTAAGAAGCATGAGTATACCAGAACACCTGATCGTTTTCTTGCACAATCTGTACATTGATCATGAAGCAATAGTTCAAATGGAACAAGGAGAAACAGAATGGTTTAAAATAAGCAAAGGTGTAAGACAAAGCTGCATACTTTCCCCCTACCTGTTTAATTTAAATGCAGAACAAATCATTAGAGAAGCAGGATTGTATGAAGACAACAGAGGTGTGAAGATTGGTGGAAGACTCATCAACAACCTTCGTTATGCTGATGATACCACATTACTGGCTGAAAGTAAAGATGATCTGAAACATTTGTTTCTCATGATCAAAGAACATAGTCTCAAAATGGGCCTGCACCTTAATGTAAAGAAGACAAAGATCATAACAACTGGCAAAATCAAGTTCATCGTTGAGGAGAAGAAATTGAAATCGTGGACAACTTTAACTTACTTGGATCAACAATAAAGAAGCAACAAGCAGTCAAGAAATCAGACGACACATTGCTCTTGGCAGAATGGCTATGAAAGACCTAGACAAGATTCTCAAGAGCAGAGATGTCTCTCTCCATACAAAGATTCGACTTGTTCAAGCCATGGTATTTTCAATAATATCTTATGGATGTGAAAGCTGGACAGTGAAAAAGATAGACAGGAAGAAAATTCATGCCTTTGAATTATGGTGCTGGCGGCGAATACTGCGGACTGCCCGAAGAACAAACCAGTTGGTACTAGAGGAAATCAAACCTAAGCTTTCTTTAGAAGCTCAAATGACAAGACTTTGACTTTCATAATTTGGACATATCATGCGAAGAGAGAGATCATTAGAGAAAGACATCATGCTTGGCAAGTTAGAAGGTCAGCGCAAAAGAGGAAGGCCAGCAATGAGATGGATCGACACAATAACAGCAGCCATGGGTACCAGTCTGTCAACAATGAGCCGCTTGACAGAAGACCGAACACAATTTAGGACAACTATCCAGAAGGTCGCCATGAGTTGACATCGACTCGATGGTACTTAACAACAATGAACCTAACAATATAGTCCAAACTGGTGAAGTGGAATGACAATAAAATACCTTGTATATATAAAAACACAAGTAAAAACTGAAAAGTTGTGAGTGCATATGTATTCATCCCTTTTGCTATGAAACCCCTAAATAAGATCTGGTCCAACCAATTAACCTCATAAGTTGCATAATTAGTTGATTAGGGTCCACCTGTATGCAATCAGTATCACATGATCTGTCACAAGATGCCTGTATAAATATACCTATTCTGAAAGGCACCTGACTCTGCAACACCTCTAAACAAGCTAAATGAAGACCAAGGAGCACTCCAAACAGGTCAGAGACAAAGTTGTGGAGAAGTATAGATCAGGGTTGGGTTATAAAAAAATATCCCAAATTCTGAATATCCCATGGAGCACCATTAAATCCATTTATAACAAAATAGAAAGAATATGGCACCACTACAAACCTGACAAGAGAAGGCTGCCCGCCAAAACTCACAGGCCGGTCAAGGAGGGCATTAATCAGAGATGCTACAAAGACACCAAGGATAACACTGAAGGAGCTGTAAAGATCCACAGCAGAGATGGAAGTATCTGTCCATAGGACCACTTTAAGCCATACACTCCACAGAGTAGGGTTTTATGGAAGACTGGCCAGAAAAAAAGCCATTGCTTAAAGAAAGAAATAAGAAAACACGTTTGGAATTTGCACAACAGCATGTGGCGGACCCCCCAGACACATGGAAGAAGGTTCTCTGGTCAGATGAGAAGAAAATTTAACTTTTTGGCCATTATGGGAAATGCCATGTGTGGCACAAACCCAACACTTCCCATCACCCCAAGAACATCATTCCCACAGTGAAACATGGTGGTGGCAGCATCATGCAATGGGGATGTTTTTCATTGGCAGGGACAGGAAAACTGGTCAGGATTGAAGGAACGATGGATGGCACTAAATACAGGGCAATTCTTGAGGAAAACCTGTTTCAGTCTGCCAGAGATTTGAGACTGGGACGAAGGTTCACCTTCGAGCAAGACAATGACCCTAAACATACTGCTAAAGCTGGTTCAAAGGGAAACATTCAAATGTCTTGGAATGGCCTAGTTAAAGCCCAGACCTCAATCCAATTGAGAATCTATAGCATTACTTGAAGATTGCTGTACACCAACACAACCCATCTAACTTGAAGGGGTTGGAGCAGTTTTGCCCTAAGGAATGGGTGAAAATCCCAGTGGTTAAATGTGCTAAGCTAATAGAGACACATCCCAGGAGACTTGCAGCTGTAATTATAGCAAAAGGTGGCTCTACAATGTATTGACTTTGGGGGTGAATCCATATGCACCCTCCTGCTTTCATTTTTTTGTCTTAATTATTGTTTGTGTCACAATAAAGGGGTATTTTGCATCTTCAAAGTCAAAGGCATGTTGTGTGTATCACATGGTGCTAACCCCAAAACTCCATTTTAATTCCAGGTTGCAATGCGACAAAACAATACAAACACAGGGGGATGAATATTTTTGCAATGCACTGTATATCCCTAGGAATAGTTATATCCACTCAATTTGCTTAAACAGTGGCCTTTCAAAGCATGATAACCTCCTATTTGATATATAGTGCTTTCAGAAGCTATACAACATATTCTCAGCAATTGGAAAAACTCTGGTGGCATTCAATATGTTTAACAGGTAAGATGGAAGGTGCCGCTTTCATATCTTCTGGTAATATACTTAAAGTTGAGAGGATATGGAGAACACTTGATAATTTTTTATCTGACAGATAGGGGTGGGGTTTTTTATAATTTATTTATTATTGGCTTTGTTCCTGGGTTCCCTTCAACATTGAAAAACTGTAATGTATTGAATATTTCTTTGTATGTGCTTACTGTTATTCTTGAAATTCAAAATAAAACTGCAAAAAAAATTCTGCTTCTTTCAGTTATCAAAAGAAAATGTACAGAGCAGATTACAACAGATACATTTCGTAGTAATCATATCCCCTCTTACACTTTAACAGTCACATTCAACATTATCAACCCCATTAAAATTCCCAATTATCTTCACATTCAAAAAAATTCTAAAAACAATCCTAAATCTCTTGTCATATTTAACACGCTAATAAAGTTTTCAAATCACATTTTCCTTCAAATCCTATGCCCTAATCCATACCTATTTCTCTTTTTAAAATACTCCTTAAAAAGCCATGTCTCTAGCAGTTTCCTAAAATTCAAGTAGCCCTTGGCCTTTTTTTTAATCCTCTGGTAAGTTATTCCAATATCCAAGCATATATAATATAGTATCACCTGCAGAATTTTGCACTGTATTGCAACAAATTGTTTTATATAATCCCTGGAAAATAGCTTAAAGCCTTAGAATTGTTGCAGAATTCTGTTGCTCGCTTACTTTCATGCAGTGGACTGCAGGAGCACATTACTATTAGAAGCTCTACACTGGCTGCTGGTCGTACAGCGTGTAACGTTTAAGGCGTGTTTATGTGTGTTTAAAATAATGCATAAGGGTTCTCCCCTTAGATTTGTTACAGCTTCACTCCTCATCAGCTTCGTTCTACAGGGCCATACTGTTTACAGGTTCCTTTGGGGGAAATTTCTCCAAATGGGTTAGTTTTGCGCATGCCAAGACAATCATGAACCTCGCTCCTAAACCAGAATTTGTGGAGTATAATCTCAGTCTCTCAAATTTACTGCTAATGCTCAGTGTAGTATTTGCATTGTGCCAAAGAGAGCTTCTTTTTGGAGTTCATTAGACAAAAAATGTATGGACAATTTATCAAGGTGGGCCTGGAAATTCCTCTTAATCAAGCCAACATGATGATAAATATCTTGGTATCTTTCTGCCACATTTTCTTGGTCTCTGACTGCATTTCTTGCGTGAGGCAAGATAGTTGATCACTGGCACCTCTGCTTTTCCAGTTGCTGCTCCTCTCCTATAGAACTGATATGCATCGATACGAGAGCTGAGGCTGATATGCATCGATTTAGGAAAAATTGAAAAGTTTATGTTTTTCCAAAGTTTTTGGCTAGTTTTCACACTATTTCACAGCCCAATGGTTAAATCAATGTTTTGTCTATTTGTAATTCATATGTAATTTTGTGTATGAAATGTTGTTCATCGCAGTGAACGACTCTGTTAGTACTGTGGATTATAAATGGTACAAAAAAATCATCTTTCTCCGTGGACAAGCGGGAAATAAGTCCTCATAAATGGGTGATGTCTCAGACGGAGCCCCATGCAGGAACACTTCCCAGCTTCTATTGGAAACTTTTGGGAGGCTGCACCACACCTGCGTGTCTGCCTTCCCACCTGCTGCCGTGGCGCCATCTTCTCATTTTTCTGTGGAGCCCCACGGATGTTGTTTCAGTCCTCCGCTAGTAAACACTGTTTTTTCTCCTTTGAGGTCTTTCTTAGGGTTATGGTTATTTATTTGATATACCCCCCTTCTTTGGAAATCAGAGCGGTTCACAATTTACAAAATATTAAAAGATGGCACAAGGCCAGAAAGTTTGAAAAGAAATTACAATATAAGACAGGAAAGCAACAGTAAGAGGGCAGGACAGAGAGAACACATAAATAGGCATACTTTGGAGACCAGGATCAGACATGAGGAGAGGGGAGGTCAAAGGCTGGGGAGAAGAGGTGGGTTTTTAAATTCTTCTTAAAAGTATCGTGTTAGTGCCTGCTGTCAGTGGCGTCGGTTCCATCAATCACAGTTCCTTCATCGGTTACGGCGCTTTTCAGTAAAGTTTATTTTTCTCAGTTGTTTTTCTTGTGGCTCGACAGGGCCCATGGTCACCACCAAGCTGTTTGATTTAGCTATGGCCATTTTCCTGGACATGTCCCAGAAACTGGCCAGCGGTTTAAAGAAGTGCACCAAGTGTGCCAGGACCATCTCTGTCACTGACAGGCACAACTGGTGCCTCTGGTGCCTGGGTCCCAGTCACCAGCTCTCTTCTTGCAATTTGTGCTTGCAGATGACAAGGAGAGGCCTGAGGGGTCAAGAGAAACAGAGAGAATCCCTCTTTGGCCAGAAGTCTGATTCAGTGTCTCTTCTGTACCGCCATCTATATCGATGGTTTCCCAGGAATCCACTGATGGTGCATCAACATCGAGAAGTTCTTGGGCTCAATTGGAGCTGAGCACCCGCAATGCTCCAGAGCATCGGCCATCGGTCAATCTCTGCCTGGAATCGAGAATCTCTGCCTGGAATCGAGAAAGGATTTGGCTTCATCTCCATAGATGTCGAAGGGGTATCCATCTGAGCACTGCGTGAAGGCCTGGGTGCTTTGGCATCAGAGCCCTTCCAAGTTGATTGTCGAGAGTGATGGGCACAAGCGGTCTGTCAGGGTGTCCTGAAGAGAAGAACCCTCAATCTCCAGAGTTTCAGAGGGGCACCAACTGGCTCCCGTCAACTGAGGCCATGCCAATATCTCCGCACAGATGCCAGAAACATTGGTTGAAGCTGCTTAGGTCCCGAGGCCTTCGGAATTGGGAGCCATGGAGGAATGCCTCCCTCAGGCACTTGAAGTCTGCATTGCATCATTGCTGGAAAAGCAGCTGACTAGTGCCTCAGTGCCCATGGTATCGGCATCGAGCATTGTGCAGCCGATCCTTGAGCTCTGCCTGTGGAGGCATCAACATCGGGATATTGAAGAGATCCAAAGCTGGTTCCCCCACAAGGCCATCTCCCTCTCAAATGTCTCGGGTTCCGATGCCCCAACAAAACCTCAGAAACCCTCGATGCATCATCAATCCCATAGAAGCTCGCACTCCCCTCGAGGCAGGAGGGGGCTCTGGGCAGAGTCTCAGAGGTACTTTGACTTCCTTTCGGAGTCTAATTCTGATGGCTGGGTGACCGATGTGGAATTGTAGAACTTGTAGGAGGGCAGGTCTCCTGAGTTCCCGTCAGACCCCTCCCCTCTGCAAGAAAAGCAGAAGTCTCCTCGGGAGGACATGTTCTTCCAGGATTTCATAAGGGATATGGCAAAGGCCATCCCATTTTCACTGGAGAAGGAGGACGAGCCAAGGGTATAGAAGCTGAGATTCTCCAATACTCCTCGGCCTTTAAGGAAGCAGTGATGGTGCCAGTGCATTGCATACTACAGCAGCTACAAATGAGAATGTGGCTCCTGGTATGCGGTATATTAAATAAAGACAGACACAGACATAGACAGACATAGAACTCCCTCACTGTGCCACCAGTCAGTAGGAGGCTGGACTTGATGTACAGAGTCCAAAAAGCTTCTGGGTTTGAGAAGCCTCAGCTCCTGCACCACCCTTTGGTGGTAGAGTCTGTCCTAAAGAGGATCAAGAGCACCAAGACTCATTTCTCAACCCAGGGCCGGCCCGTCCATTGAGCAAGAATATTTTTTGTACAGGGCCCCGCGCTTCGGGGGGCCCCGCGCTAAAGACACTCTTGCTGCTGCCCTTGTCTTGCCTGCCTGAACCGACGCCTAGAAAAAGTGCTCTGTCCTGCTGCCGCTGCGGCACCGTTGCATTCTACCAGTCCGGGGCAGCCCGGGCGACAGCCCCGCTCTTCTGATCTGACTCCTTTTTGCTGGTTTGCTTTGCTGCCCGTGCCCGACATCGACGTGCTGCTGCCATTCGCTATAGGCAGGCATGCATCATGACGTAGACCCAAAACTCCTCCCATTGACTCTGACTCAGCACACCAGCTGCACGTGGAACTGGAGGTGCTTGCTGCAAGTTGGACAACGACGACGAGTGCTTTATAATTCTGTGGAAATCTTTTTTAAAAAGCCAGCCAGTATTACCACAGTAAGTAAATTATTTCTGTGATCGCGTATGGGATGCTAAGAAGGACCCTCTGATTGCAGTTCTTTTAGCAACTTTCTAAAAAGCAGAGGGCCTTTTGCCTCCTTTTATGTTTTGTGACCTTGTACTTTCGCTTCCCTCCCTGTGCGCGTCTGCTTTTGCTTTCCCCTGTGTCCTTTGGTCTCCTTTTGCCCCAGCCTCTGGTTTTCGTCCTCCTTTCCCCCTCGGTTATGCTTCAGCTCCCCTCCTCCTCGGTATCTCAGGCTGTCCACCTGCCTGTGCCCTGGAGCAGACTGCTTGCAGTTCGCTTTTTCCAGGAGCTGCTGCTCTGCTTCTGCAAAAGCAAAGGGAGGGCAAAGTGGGTGGGGGGGGGGGGACTTAGCAGGTAGACTGTGCTGGCCAGCTCCACACAAGCAAGGCTTTCGCCGGCGTCTCCTGTGACTGGAAAATATCGGTGGAGCTGAGTCCACTTTAAGCACTGGAGCAGAGCCTCTCCTTAACGAGAGGAAGGGGGAACCGGGTTGCAGGCGATGCATATAGTAAATAAGATTCATTTTGTAAATCGGTGGCTGTCTTCCGTGCTGGATCAGGTGGTCTTCAGGCTTCAATTCAGATGCTAAACTGAGCCTTGAGCGCTCTGCTAGACTGGGGCAGGGAAAGGTTATTACATCACTCTTTGGTGGTTAAGATGTGCCCTCGCTTTCCTGCTGCAGAATCAAGCCTGAGGTTTTCTTTTGCTTCCTTGGTCATATCCTTAGCACAAGCGTTAGAAAGTAGTCTCTAAGCAAACGCTACTGTCTGGGACCGGTTTGCACTGTGCAGATGTTCTACGGATGGGAGGGGGGGAAGGGAGTTTGGGAACAGGGCTGGCGTAATCACTAAGCAGATTGGGCAATTACCTAGAGCGGCAGCTTCTGGGAAGTGGCAAAAAGCAGCTACAGTCAAAGCAGAACACTAGGCTCTGGCAGCCGGACAGACTGAAAGAACCATCAGCCTGTAACTTTACCTGTAGGAAAGTACAGTTCTCTGATAGTTCCTTTGCTCACTGGTCCCCTGTGTGTGTGAGTGTGCATGCGTATATATGAAATTTTAGTATGGAAAAGTATGATGTGCAATTACAGAATGGTTCTGTACATTCCAAGTTTGGCTTTTGGGGTTCCCAGTTTAATTATTGTCTTCCTGTTTCTAAATTGTGATTCCTTGTTTGGTGATGGTCTATGTTCTGCATGTGTAACTGAACTGAGGTATTCTGTTTATATAATTCCTATTTGACATTGCCACTTGTTCTCTTTCCCCAGTAGGTCATGTATTGTTATTCTCTGAAATGTATTGGTTTAATATTTTCAGTGTTGCCTTTTGATAGGTAGGGTATGGTGCTTTGTGAGTCCTGGTAGTGCTGTTAGGATACAGCGGGTTTGCTATGGGTTCTAAATGGGCAGTGTTTGTAGTAGTTCCTAATGTGCCTGGCGGTTGGTACTGGACTATAGCAATGTAGAAATATTTTAGTCTTTCTTTATCCATATACTCATTAAGAGGCATGTTTACTAAAAGTTAGTGTATGGTAACATTATGCAAATATTTATGCAAATGAGGCACTTTATGCAAATGAGGCCCCGCAACGCGTCTCCGCACATGGCCCCGCACCCCCCTTGGGCCGCCCCTGCCTCAACCACCCTGAAGCTGGCGTGCAGATTCAGCATTAAAGACAGTGTAAAAAACTATGCTAAATTTCTGTGCCGTTTTTTACATTGGGCACAATTAAGTTTGCAGCAATTTGCATTACTACTGTGTTGAAATTTAGCATGGTTGTTTTTTTGGGCATTTTCTAGTACTATCTTACCTTCTGCATCAGAGAGCATGCCTAGCATGGGAAAAATACCAGAAAAATGTAGTGCTAAGGTTTTCTGTATCGGCCCCTAAGTTTGTACCTGACACAATGGAGGGTTTCACCACTCTTTCCTCAGATTACTCCTGAGTCTATCCCCATCCTATATCCCCTCGTTACAAAGTTTTATTTAATTTGAAAGAGGCATTTATGCCATGGAGATATTTCAACATCTCTATCATATCCCCTCCCTCCCCTCTACCCGCCTTTCCTCCAAGTAGGGCTGTACCAGATGTTGTAGGAGCAGTGCAGCCGCACAGGTACAGAAGGGGTATTGATGTCATCACTGAGCTTCCAGGAAGCCTGACAAGAGCGAGTTCTTGGGGCGAGCAGAGAAGGTTCATGAGTCACACAGGGCACATTTCTAGCTTGGTGCAGTCCTGCTCCAAGGCATACATATTGAGATCTTTAAGTCATAAGAACAGAAGAAATGCCATACTGAAAGTGGGCCAAACCAAGGTCCATCAAGCCCAATATCCTGTTTTCATAGTGGCCAATCCAGGTCACAAGTATCTGTCAGGTTCCCAAAAAGGTAAACAGATTCCCCAGTGCTTATCCTGAGGTAAGCAGTGGAGTTCTTTGGTTCTCTTTAATAATGGTTTATGGACTTTCCTCCAGGAATTTGCCCAAACCCTTTTTAAACCCAGCTACACTAATAGCTTTGAAGGACTACAAAAGGGGACTGCTACTTCTGGAGCGAGATCTGCAATTGTAAGTATTACTTCTGGGAATTTTTCTAAATCTTGGGGGAAAAGGAATTCTTTAAAGCTGATTAATCTGTGAACCCAATGTATTTGTTAAATCGGTCAGGGCCTAGTAGCAGCAAAGAGTTTTCTGTTTAAATTTAAAACACAGAGGAGTGCTTTCTGGTTAAATTTAGAACCCAGTAGAGAGCTTCTACTTTAAATTTCATACTCAGTCAGGGCCTAGTAGCAGCAAAGAACTTTTAAATCAAATCAGAATATAGCTTAGCATAAAAGGCAAAACAGGGTCAGTATTCCTTGAGCAATAAATTATTTCTAGAGACCTTTACAAAGAGGCCTTCTACTTAGGGGGCAAGAGACCTGTGAAATTTTTTAAATAGGTGTTAAAGCCACGTAACAGATCAAAAGGCCAGTTTGAAAGACTCCCACTTTCAAGCAAGGACTGTGCTAATCACTCAGGAAATTGTTCACAGCTTACCTCAGAAGCACAGGCATAAATAGTTCAATCAGAGTTCTGTGCTTCTCAGTCTTGAAGGACTACAAAAGGGGACTGCTACTTCTGGAGAGAGATCTGCAATTGTAAGTATTACTTCTGAGAATTTTTCTAAATCTTGAGGGAAAAGGAATTCTTTAGATTAAAGCTGATTAATCTGTGAACCCATTGTATTTGTTAAATCAGTCAGGGCCTAGTAGCAGCAAAGAGTTTTCAGTTTAAATTTAAAACACAGAGGAGTGCTTTCTGGTTAAATTTAGAACCCAGCAGAGAGCTTCCAGTTTAAATTTAATACTCAGTCAGGGCCTAGTTTAAATTTAAAACAGAGGAGAACTTTCTGGTTGGATTTAGAACCCAAGATTCCCTCTATCCAAGCAAGGGCTGTAGGACTCCCCCTGGAGATTGGTCACAGATTATCTTAGAAGCAAAGGACAGGGTACTGTGTAGCAGCCAGCTTTTAATAAGTCTTTTTTTCCTTCCTTCCCTCCCTCCCCAACACCCACCCACCCCTGGGATAATTAGCTTTATATGTGCTTAAACCTCTTAAAGGAAAGGTGGTGCCATATTCACTCTCAGGTGCAGCTGTTTATTCTCATCAGAATACATTAAGGACCTGAGATTAACTAAATTTCAGATGAACAAAGTACATTAAACATATGAGGTATAGTTTTAATAGTATAAGTATCCCCAGCAACCTTTAGTAAGTAAATAACTGAAATATCTAAACACAACCTAAAACGAAGATGCAGACAGCAATCCAGCAGTGAGATGGGGGGTTTCCAGTCTTTTGCATTGAGCGTCACATGTATGATTTTCTCCCAGTTGGTGAGGGATCTTACATGTGCACAAGGTGCAAGGAGCTCTTTGCTCTCAGGGAACGAGTCCGATCTCTGGAGGCAAGAGTAGTAGACTTGGAAGACATAAAGACAACATAGAGGTACATAGACAAGACCTACAGGGATATAGTCCTGAAGCCCCACCTCCAGTCTGGCAGCATACCTGTTGCCATGGAGGAGAGAGGTCAAGTGACAGGACAGCATCACCCTGGTGTGGCAGGAAGTGATTCTATAGCTAGGACCTGTCCTCCAGGTGATGTAAAAACCTCTCGCACCGAGGAGGTTTCTCCAGGGCTATGTGCCCATGAGGGAAGTGTTAGGACATCCGTTATAGTTGGTGATTCAATCGTTAGGCATGTAGATAGCTGGGTGGCTGGTGGATGTGAGGTTCGCTTGGTAACATGCCTGCCTGGTGCGAAGGTAGCGGACCTCACGCGCCACCTAGACAAGGTCTTAGATAATGCTGGGGAGGAGTCTGCTGTCTTGGTACATATCGGTACCAATGACATAGGAAAATGTGGTAGGTAGGTTCTGGAGGCTAAATTTAGGCTTTTAGGTAAGAAGTTGAAATCCAGAACTTCCAGGGTAGCATTCTCCGAAATGCTTCCCGTTCCACGTGTAGGACCCAAAAGACAGGCAGAGCTCCGGAGTCTCAATGCGTGGATGAGATAATGGTGCAAGGATGAGGGTTTTGGATTTGTTAGGAACTGGGGCACATTCTGGGGAAAGGAGGGGCTCTTCCGAAGGGATGGGCTTCACCTTAACCAGGATGGAACCAGGCTGCTGGCATTAACCTTTAAAAAAGGGATAGAACAGCTTTTAAACTAGATAATAGGGGAAAGCCGACAGTTGCCCAAGAGCGCATGGTTCGGAACAATATATCCTTGAAGGATACTACCAAAAAAATGAAATTAGGGCATATCAGCAGAGAGGTTCCAGTAAAGATAAAGGTAGCCCAAATGCCCTTGAGTACAGAGCAGACAGAGCTTAAAGATTCCAAATTACCCCTGCCTACCAATAACCAGATTAATATGAATAAAATACAATCTCTAAAATGCTTGTATGCAAATGCTAGAAGTCTAAAAAATAAGATGGGAGAGTTAGAATATATAGCGCTAAATGAGAAGTTAGATATGATAGGTATCTCAGAGACATGGTGGAAGGAGGACAACCAGTGGGACACTGTGATACTTGTATACAAATTATATTGTAATGATAGAGCTGATCAAATTGGTGGAGGGGTTGCGCTTTATGTTAGAGAGGGCATTGAGTCACAAAGGATTAAAGTTCTACAGGAAACAAAATTCGCTGTAGAATCTCTATGGATTGAAATTCCATGTAAAAAGGAAAAGGCGATGGCAGTGGGGGTGTACTATCAACCACCTGGCCAGAATGAACAAATGGATGATGAAATGCTCAAAGAAATCAGGGAAGCTAACAAAAGTTACAGAACGGTAATAATAATGGGTGATTTCAATTACCCCGGTATTGACTGGGTCAGTGTCATGGCAGGACATGCTAGGGAGATAAAGTTTCTAGATGAAATAAATGACTGCTTCTTGGAGCAGCTGGTTCATGAACTGACCAGAGGGGAAGCCATTTTGGACTTAGTCCTTAGTGGAACACCAGATCTGGTGCAAGAGATAAGGGTGTTGGGGCCACTTGGCAATAGTGATCATAGCATGATCGCCTTTGATTTAATTACAGGAGGAGGGATGGTAAGGGAATCCACATTACTACCTTTTAACTTTCAAAAAAGAGACTATGATAAAATGAGGAAAATAGTTAAGAAAAAACTAAAAGGAGCAGTTGCAAAGGTTAAAGACTTACATCAAGCTTGGGTGTTGTTTAAAAATATTATCTTGGAAGCCCAGACCAGCTGTATTCCACGCTTTAAGAAAAGTGGAAGGAAGTCCAAATAACTGCTAGCATGGTTTAAAGTTGAGGTCAGAGAGGCTGTTGTTGCCAAAAAAGCATCTTTCAGGAAATGGAAAAAAAGAGCCAAATGACGAAAACTGGAAACAGCACAAGCATAGTTAAATGCAAGGCATTGATAAGGAAGGCAAAGAGAGAATTTGAGAAGAAACTTGCTGTGGAAGCAGAAACGCGAAATAAAGACTTTTTCAAGCACATTCATAGCAAAAAAACTGTGAGAGAGTCAGTTGGACCATTAGATGATAGAGGGGTAAAAGGGGCAGTAAGAGGGGATAAGGCTATAGCTGAGAGACTGAATGAATTCTTTGCTTCGGTCTTTACTGAGGAAGATGTAGGGATATTACCTATGACTGAAGTGGTATTTAAAGGTGATGCTGCAGAAGAATTGAAAGAAATATTGCTACACTGGGAAGATGTATTACAACTATGTGATAAATTGAAGAGTAGCAAATCACCTGGACCAGATGGTATACATCCAAGGGTGTTGAAAGAACTGAAATATGAGATTGCAGACCTACTATTAGTAATCTCTGAACTATCATTAAAACCATCTGTAATAGCTGAAGACTGGAGGATCGCCAATGTAATGCCAGTTTTTAAAAAGGGCTCCAGGGGTGATCCAGGAAACTACAGACCAGTGAGTTTGACTTCAGTACCAGGAAAAATGGTAGAAACCATCATAAAGAACAAAATTACTCAGCATGTAGATAGTCATGGCTTAATGGGAGACAGCCAACATGGCTTTAGACAAGGAAGATCTTGTATTACTAATCTGTTATATTTTTTGAAGGTGTGAATAAACAGGTAGACAAAGGTGAATCAGTTGATATAGTATATCTGGACTTTCAGAAAGTCTTTGACAAGGTCCCTCATCAGAGACTTTTGGCAAAACTAAAAAGTCATGAGATAGGAGGTGATATACTATTGTGGATCAGGAACTGGTTAAAAGATAGAAAACAGAGGGTAGGGCTAAATGGCCAATTTTCCCAATGGAAAAAGGTGAATAGTGGAGTACCCCAGGGATCTGTGCTGGATCCCCTGCTTTTTGAAATATTCATAAATGACCTGGAAAAGGGAATAATGAGTGAGGTTATCAAATTTGCAGATGACACAAAACTATTTAAAGTTGTTAAAACCCAAGAGGATTGTGGAAAATTGCAAGAAGATCTTGATAAATTGGAAGGCTGGGCATCCAAATGGCAGATGAAGTTTAATGTGGACAAGTGCAAAGTTATGCACCTAGGAAAGAACATCCCAAGCTATGGTTACACGATGCAAGGTTCCACATTGGGAACCACCACCCAGGAAAAAGATTTAGGCATCATCGTGGATAACATGTTAAAACCCTCCGCCCAGTGTGCAGCGGCGGCCAAGAAAACAAATAGAATGCTAGGTATCATAAGGAAAGGAATGGAAAATAAAACAAAGGATATTATAATGCCTCTGTATCGTTCCATGGTGCGACCGCACCTTGAATATTGTGTGCAATTCTGGTCGCTGTATCTTAAAAAAGATATAGCATTATTAGAAAAGGTATAGAGAAGAGCCACCAAAATGGTAAAGGGGATGGAAGAATACTCCTATGAAGAGAGGCTAAAAAGGTTAGGGCTCTTCAACCTGGAAAAGAGACTGCTGAGGTGAGACATGATAGCGGTCTATAAATTAATGAATGGAGTGGAATGGGTAAATGTAGAGCGATTGTTTACGTCGTCAGAATATAAAACGTCTAGGGGACATGGAATGAAGCTACAGGGTAACTTATATAAGACTAATAAGATAAAATATTTTTTCACTCAACATGTAATCAAACTCTGGAATTTGTTACCGGAGGATGTAGTAAAAGCTGTTAGTGTAGCTGGATTTAAAAAAAGGTTTGGACAAGTTCCTGGAAGAAAGGTCCATAAACCATTAAAGGGACCTGGGATATCACTGCTCGACCCAATACAAGCATTGAGGAACCTGTGTCTTTTGGGGAAACTGCTAGGTACTTATGACCTAGATTGGCCACTGTTAACAGGATACTGGGCTTGATGGGCCTTGGTCTAACCCAGTATGGGTTCTTAGGTTGTTATGTACATCCTCCTGAAATTATTATTATTATTAAGCACTTATAAAGTGCTGCAAACATATGAAGCGCTGTACACACAAATAAGAGAGACAGTCCCTGTTCATCAGAGCTCACAATCTAGTCAAGACAAAAAATTACATAATACAAATTACAAATCAACGGGACAAAGTATACATCTAATGTTAAGAGAGAGCAAACACAGCATATATAAAATAGTCATATCACAACACAAGAGTCAAGAATGAAAAGCAATAGTGAAGAGGTGGGATTTCAACCTGGACTTGAAGATGGCCAGGGAGGACGCCTGGCGCACAGAGACAGGAAGGCTGTTCCAGGCAAAGGGTGTAGCAATGTGAAAGGAGTGAAGTCTAGAATTAGCAATACAAGTGAAAGGCATAGATAAACGAAGACTATAAGAGCGAAGTAACTGAGAAGGAGTGTAAAGAGAGATAAGAGACGAAAGGTACTGGGGGCAGAAGAGTGAATACATTTATAGGTCAGTAGGAGAAGCTTGAATTGGATACGGAAACAGATGGGGAGCCAATGAAGTGACATGAGGAGAGGAGTGATGTGGGAAAAACGAGACTGGCGGAAAATCAGACGAGCAGCAGAATGTTGAATAGACTGAAGGGGAAAGAGGTGGTTTGCGGGAAGGCCGGCAAGGAGAAGGTTACAGTAATCAAGGCGGGATGTGATTAAGGAGTGGACAATCATTTTAGTAGTGTTAACAGAGAGGAAAGGGAAAATTTTGCAGATATTGTAGAGAAAGAAATGGCATGACTTAGCAATGAGTTGAATATGTAGAGAGAAAGAGAGAGAGGAGTCAAAGATAACACCAAGGTTACGCGCTGAGGAGACAGGAAGGATAACAGAGTTATCCACAGAGACAGAGAAAGGGGAAAGAGGAGGGGAGGGATTCGGGGGAAAGATAAGAATTCCAGAATCTGATTACTCATTGAATGAAAACATATTTTCTCTTATTAGTCATAAATGGGCTACATTGTAGCTTCATTGCGTGTCCCCTAGTCTTTCTACTTTTTGAAGAGTAAACAACTGATTTACATTTACCCATTCCACCTGATTCATTAATTTATAGACCTCCATCATATCTCCCCTCAGCCGACTCTTTTCCAAATTGAAGAGCCCTAACCTTTTAAGTCTCTCCTCATAGGAGTATCTTTCCATCCCCTTTACCATTTTGGTGGCTCTTCTCTATACCTTTTCTAATTTCGCTATATCCTTTTTAAGAGATGGCGACCAGAATTGCATACAATATTCAAGGTGCGGTCGCACCACGGAATGATATGAGGCATTATAATATGCTTGGTTTTGTTCTCCATTCCTTTCCTTATGATTCCTAGCATTCTCTATGCTTTCTTGGCTGCCACTGCACACTGGGCAGAGAGTTTCAACATGTTATTTGGAGGGAGGAGTGGCCTAGTGGTTGGGGCAAGTTATCGAGGGCCAGTGGTTTGAATACTGCTAGAGGACAGCAACCTTGGACCAGAAAGACTGGGGTTTCTAGTCCCATAAGTGCCCCTTGTAGGATTAGAAACCCCAGACATCAGATACAAAAACACAGATTATGAGCCCTTTCAGGACAAGGGAATAATGTATATACAGTACCTGAATGTACACCACTTTGACTGGTAGAAAAGCGGTATATAAGCTTCGTTAAATAAATATTATCCACAACGATGCCTAAATCCTTTCCCTGGGTGGTGGTTCCTAATGCAGAACCTTGAATCATTTAACCATAATTTGGGTTGTCCTTCCCTAAGTGCATAACTTTGCACTTGTCCACATTAAATTTCATCAGTCATTTGGACGTCCAGTCTTCCAATTTATAAAGGTCCTCCTGCAATTTTTCACAATCCTATTGTGTTTTAATAACTTTGAATAATTTTGTATTATCTGCAAATTTGATCACCTCACTCATTATTTCTATTTCCAGGTCATTTATGAATATGTTAAAAAGGAGTGGGCCCAGCACAGATCTCTGGGGTACTCCATTATTCATATTTCGCCATTGAGAACATTGGCCATTTAGCCCTACTCTCTCCTTTCTATCTTTCAACAAGTTCCTGATCCACAATAGTGCACTGCCTTCTATCCTATGACTTTTTTCTTTCATGAGGGACCTTGTTAAAGGCTTTCTGAAAATCCAGATACATTATATCGACTGGCTCACCTTTGTCTACCCGTTTATTCACACCTTCAAAAAAATAACAGATTAGTAAGACAAGACTTTCCTTGGCTAAATCGATGTTGGTTTTCTCCCATGAAACCATGCTCAATAATTTCTACCATTTTGCCTGGTACTGATGTCTATCCCCATATCTAAGCAGTGCAGCCACACGGAGGAAAGGGCACTGATATCATTACTAGGCTTTCAGGAAGCTCAAAAAGAGTGAGTTGCTGCATGTGGTGTGGGGTGGGAGGCAAATTTGTTAATCGCCAAGGGCACATTCTGGCATAGTACAGTCTTGCCCTATATTCCTTATGATGAAGACCACTGACAATTTTAGTAGCCACCCTCTGCACCAACTCCATCCTGTTTATATCTTTTTAAAGGTGTGATCTCCAGAATTGCACACAATACTCCAAATATGGTCTCACCAGAGACTTTTAGAGAGGCACTATCACCTCTCCTGCTGTCCATTCCTCTTTCTATGCAGCAAAGCATCTTTTTGACTTTCGCCATTGCTTTTTCTAACTATTTGGTGTCATCAGATATGATCACCCCACAGGTCCTGCTCTTCTTTTGTACACTGAAGTACTTCACCCCCTATACTGCACCTCTCCTTTGGGATTATTCAGCCCAAATGCATTACCTTGTCTTTTTTAGCATCAAATCTTAGTTGCCAAATTCAAGACCATTTTTTAAGCTTTGCAAGCTTTCTCCTCATGTTGTCTACAGCTTTCTGGGTATCCACCCTATTGCAGATTTTGGTAATATCTACAAAAACTTTATTTTATCTTGTGGTGGGGTGAAGGAGAAGAAAATAGTAAAAGTAAGTGAAGCAAATGCTCAAGTTTAAATCTATCAAAAACAATAAAATCACACGTTAACATCTTTCCCCTGTTTTTCGTGAGCAACGCAAAAATAAGTCAGGGTGAAGCACAGGCAGTATTGGAGTGGGGGAGAGGGAGAGAAGATGCTGACAATGCTACACCAAATTCTCAAGTGCTGAATCAGGCCACACTGATCGAGAGACATCAAGCAGGCCTCTGTAAGCCAAATGACGAAGGAGGAATCAGCTCGTATTGAAGAACAAGAGGGTGGAGTGGGCAGGTGGTTGGTCGGCAGGAGCTGTGACATTCCATGTTGTCTACTCTATAGTATGTCACATGGCAGCAAAGAGTCACCAAGTGGCCATAGCAGTGTGGGTAATGTGCAGAGCTACCGAGCCTCATGACTCCCCTTTACTCACACGATTCCTGCTTCAATGCAGAAGTGCCTGTGTAGAAGGATGAGGGGGCATAGGGATCAAAAGCAGTGCAGATTGTCTGAGTCTTCATGGCCTTTGCTGCTGGCTATGCAAAAGGGAGAGAGCGGATGGGAGAAAGAAAAGAAGGAGAAGGAGAGACATTAGAAAAGGAGGAAGGGAGAGGAGAGTCATGGAAAAGAGAGAGATTTGAAGGGGAGAAGGATGAGAAGAAGGGGAGGCACTAGGAGAAGCAGACTTTGACCCTGGCTTCCCTGGTTCTCAGCACACTGCTCTAACCACGAGGCTGCTCCTCAATTCCCGAGAAGGAATATATGAATGAGGTGAGGAGAGAGATGGAGAAAGTAAAGGACAGAGGGAGGGAAAGTAGAAAGGAGAGAGACAGAGAAGGTAAGAGGTGAAGAAGACAGAAAGAAGGGAGAAATGATGGTGTGGACAGAGAGAAGGGAGAGATGAGAGAGGGTGAAGGAGGAGGAGGGAGGAAAAGGGAGATAAAGGAGGAAGAGAGATAAGGGTAAAAGATGAGGGATATATGAAAGGTTGCACTCTTTGTTAGAGAGGACATTGAGTCACACAGGCTTAAACCTCTTCAGGAAACAAGAGACACTGTAGAATCTCTATAGATAGAAATTTAATGGAAAAAAGGGAAGGCAATGACAATGAGGGTGTACTATCGTCCGCCTGGCCAGAATGAACAGATGGATGATGAAATGCTAAAAGAAATTAGGGAAGCTAACAAAAGTTACAACACAGTAATAATGTGTGCTTTCAATTACCCTGGTATTGACTGGGTCAATGTCACATAAGGACATGCTAGGGAGATAAAGTTTCTAAATGAAATAAATGACTGCTTCATGGAGCAGCTGGTTCTTGAACTGACACGTGAAAGCTATTTTAGACCTGGTCCCTAATGAACACAGGATCTGGTGCAAGACATAGCAGTGTTGGGGCCTACACCTATAGCACCCTGCAGGCCAAGGGCAGACATCTCCAAAGCCTACTTGAGGAGTGCCTCCATGCACCGCTCTTGTGGGTACTTGAGGGCTGCGCCTTCCTCTACCGGAATGGTGGTCTAAAGTGTCAATTTTGCCACCAAGGCATTCCACTTGGGGATGCGTGATTTCTCCTTCTCTGGTGGGATGGGCTATGCCCCACCCGCAGCCCTGCACCTGGAGAACATAACATAAGAACATAAGATATGCCATACTGGGTCAGACCAAGGTCCATCAAGCCCAGTATTCTGTTTCCAACAGTGGCCAATCTAGGTCATATGTACCTAGCAGTTTCCCCAAGAGACACAAGTTCCACAATGCTTGTACTGGGTCAAGCATTGATATCTTCGGTCACTTCTTAATAATGGTTTATGGACCTTTCCTCCAGGAACTTGTCCAAACCTTTTTTAAACCCAGCTACACTAACAGCCTTTACTACATCCTACGGTAACAAATTCCAGAGTTTGATTACACGTTGAGTGAAAAAATATTTTCTTTTATTAGTCTTAAATAGTTTACCCTGTAGCTTCATTGCATGTCCCCTAGTCTTTCTATATTCTGATAAGGTAAACAATCGATCTACGTTTACCCGTTCCACTCCGTTCATTAATTTATAGACTTCTATCATATCTCCCCTCAGCCGTCTCTTCTCCAGGTTAAAGAGCCCTAACCTTTTTAGCCTTTCTTCATAGGAGTATCCTTCCATCCCCATTACCATTTTGGTGGCTCTTCTCTGTACCTTTTCTAAAATCGCTATATCCTTTTTAAGATACGGCGACCAGAATTGCACACAGTATTCAAGGTGCGGTCTCACCATGGAACGATATAGAGGCATTATAATATCTTTTGTTTTATTTTCCATTCCTTTCCTTATCATACCGAGCATTCTTTGAGGAGTGCTCCACTCCTCAAAGAACATCACCCATAGAGCTCTTATGGATTGAGAAAGAGGGGCACCTGATACCCTCCATAAGAGGGTCCTCATCAGGCTCCAGGCCTGCCAGACCCGGCTCCACAATCTGAAGCGTCACGAGTGACTCAGTGATCAATGCCAGAAGTTCGTCCTGATGGAAGATCCAAACAGCCTTTGGATCCTCCGCCTCAGGGAGCTCCCTTTCCTCAAGTTCCTCCTGGAACCTTCCAGGGGATCCAAGGAGACCAGGGAGGCTAAGGAGCCAATGTCATGCTCCTCGTTCAGGTAATCTCACCATTGGAGCTTTGCTGGTGTCACCCCCCATCCATGCTCCAATGAGGCCTGGGGGGATGCCCTCCCAGCTTCCTGCTTCATCAGGAAGGCCTGATGAAGCAGGAGAACAACCTCAGGAGAGAAGTGAGATGATCCCGCTAACCCAGACCCTACCGGTCTATTGGGGATGCTATGGGCAGGAAAATCATGGGCATTGTGCAATGTAAGCGGTCCCAGACCATCCACTGTGGCCTGCAATGTGCTGTCCAAGATCTCAGCGGTTCCCGCCAAAATCTTGCACCCGCCGTCATCTCCCATGGCCTCTCCACAGTCTAAAAAATTGTCGACATCAACATCGGACCCTACCTTGGTCCCCTCAAGCTCATCTGCTGCTGCTTCCCCTGATTTCCAGCAACCATGGCACAGCCTGATCTCTGAGAGCTGTGCTCTGTGGCTGCTGCATAGCGCACACCGGCCTCTCTCAATGTGGCCATGAAAACACTCCCAGGCAAAGAAACCACACTACACTCACTTGAGCCTGACAGGACATATCCAGGTGCCCCTTGCTGTGGGAGACCGCCAGTGGATCTCCGATCTGGAAGAGTTGTGTGCTGCTTCTCTCTGTTATCCCCCTTTGCTCTGAGTACTCTTTTTTTTAAACTAACTTTAGCAGCTGGCAGCAGCAAGGGAAAAGAGGAGAAAGAAAGGCAGCCAACCACAAATGCTTCCACCTCTGGACCTCTCCCCAAAGGCTGGGAAGGGGGAAAGGAGGGAGCAAGGCAGAGTGGTTACTGGGGGAGGGACCCAGATCCTCTAGGTTCTACACCATGGGCCACAAGCAGCCTAAGCAAGGTTCCGCAGTCCTACACAGGCTATGCTCACTACCTGCTAGAAACTGAGAAATACAGGCTATTTATACTGATCTGAGAGAGTTTGCAAGCATAATATTTATTTATTTATTTAACAGACACTTATATACCGCACTTTCCCATGGATCAGTTGCGGTTTACAAAGAACAATGGAATGAACCGGCGAAACAGTAATAAGTGCCTGTTCATCTTACATATAACATCTGTGAAAAGTATACAAAGAACATAAGTTTTAATACAAAGAACTAGAACTTGTTTAATACACTTGTCTGGACTGGACAGGAGGAATGCCCTGGAAAGCAACTTTCAGAAAATGGAAAAAGAAGCCAAATGACAAAACTAGGAAACAATATAATCAATGGCAAGTTAAATGCAAGGCATTGATAAGACAGGCAAAGAGAGAATTTGAAAAGAAGCTTACCATGGAAGCAAAAATGCAGAATACAACCTTTTTCAAGTACATTTGTAGCAAAAACCTGTGAGAGAGTCAGTTGGACCATCAGATGACAAAGGGGTAAAAGGGGCACTAAGGGAGGACAAGGCCATAGCGAAGAGACTGAATGAATTATTTGCTTCAGTCTTTACTGAAGAAGATGTAGGGAAGTTACCCATGCCTGAAATGGTATATAAAGGTGATGTATCAGAAGAAGTGAAACAAATTTTGATAAACCGAGATGTACTAAAACTACTTGAAAAACTAGTAAATCACCTGGACCAGATGATATACATCCCAGGGTGCTGAAAGAACTGAAATATGAGATTACAGATTATTAATAGTAGGTCTGCAAACTATCATTAAAATCTTCTGTCGTACCTGAAGATTGGAGAATGGCCAATGTAACAACAATTTTCAAAAAGGGTTCCAGGGGTGATCCGGGAAGGTAAAGATCAGTGATTCTGACATCTGTACCTGGCAAAATGGTAGAAACCATTATAGAGAATAAAATTACTAAAGATGTATAGTCATGGTTTAATGGGAGAAAGCCAATATGGACTTAGCCAAGGAAAATCTTACTAATTTCTTATATTTTTTTTGAAGGTGTGAATAAACAGGTAAAGGTCAGCCGGTTGATAAAGTGTATTTGGATTTTCGGACAGCCTTTGACAAGGTCCCTCATGAGAGACTCTTGGTGAAATTAAAAGTTAATGGGATTGGAGACTGTGTAGTATTGTGGATCAGGAACTGGTTAAAAGATAGAAAGCAGAGAGTGGGTCCAAATGGCCAATTTTCTCAGTAGAGAAAGGTGAATAGTGGAGTACACCAGGGATTTGTGCTGGGCCGCTCTCTTTTTAACATATTCATAAATGACCTGGAAATGGGAATAATGACACAAAATTATTCAAAGTTGTTAAAACATAAGAAAATTATGAAAAATTGCAAGAGGACCTTGATAAATTGGAAGACTGGACATCCAAATGGCAGATGAAATTTAATGCGTACAAGTGCAAAGTAATGCACTTAGGGAAGAACTACCCAAATTATGGATACATGACCCAAGGTTCCACATTAGGGATCACCAGAGGTCAAAGGGAAGTGCAGCATAAAATTCACTAGCTGCGATTGGTGAATTGCTGTGCTTCTCTTAGGGGGCAAGATTATAGTTCTCTCCCCAAGTCTTGCTGGGTACCTTCCTATGGTCACCCTGTAGGGTTGCCAACTGGCTCCAGATGCGCCCGACAGGCTTGATCCAGTCCTGGGTTTACCCCATTGCATGCAGGGACATGTAGTTCTGAATTCTCCATTGCATTCCATAAGAAAAGCAAGACTACATGTCCCTGCATGCAATGGGGTACACCCAGGACTGGATCAAGCCTGTCGGGCGCATCTGGAGCCAGTTGGCAACCCTATCACCCTGTTGTACAAAATCTATACTGAATTGCAGCAAGATGACACTACAATTGAAATATCGTAGGAAGAAAAAATAAAAATATACTGTCTGCATGTCAGTCAGGATAAAAAGGTGCCAAACTGAAGCTTAAGCGGTGGGGCTAACGATGGCGGTTGCGATAGTGCAAGTACCACAGATGTAGGCCATAGTTAGCATGTTCATGGGTCAAATGTGGCAGGAGATAAACCACAGAAATGAATGAAAAAGTTAAGAGGATTGACTACGGTTAAGTGGACCTCTGCAGATAAGGAGGAGATAATGAGAAAGAGCTTAAAAGGTTAGGTCTCTTCAACTCAGAAAAGAGAAGGCCGAGGGGAGATATGATAGAAGATTATAAATTAATGAATGGAGTGGAACGGGTTAATGTAGATCGGTTGTTTATGCCATCAAAAAGTAGAAAGACTAGAGGGCACACAATGAAGCTACAATGTAACCCATTTAAGACTAATAAGAGAAAATATTTTTTCACTCAACGCATAATCAAACTCCAGAACTCATTACCGGAAAATGTAGTAAAAGCTGTTAGTGTAGCTGGGTTTAAAAAAGGTTTGGACAAGTTTCTGGAAGAAAGGTCCATAAACCATTATTAAAGAGGACCCGGGAAATCCATTGCTTATCCCAGGACAAGCATTGTAGAACTTGTGTACCTTTTTAGGAACCTACCATGTACTTGTGACCTGGATTGGCCACTGTTGGAAAGAGGATACTGGGCTTGATGGACCTTGGTCTGACCCAGTATGACATTTCTTATGTTCTTAATGTAGTTCTGCTTTTATGCTACAAACCCTATATTTAAATTAAGAGGGTATACAAAGAGAATCCGCTAAGAACTGGAAGAAAGAGGAAAATTGCCACAAGACAAATTGCAAAAAGCAACAGATGCAAATTTAAGATCTTTAATTTTGCAGATCAAAGCAAATACGTATGTGAATGATAACATCTTGAAGCAACTAAGGACTTCTGTGGAAAAAGAAATACAGGGAGGAGGAGGACACCTGGGTGAGAGTACCAGAAGACAGGAATACACAGAAAAAATAAAGAGCAGTTGAGAAGGAGATGTAGCTTGGTGATCTGTAACTGCAGGAGAGTGAGGTAACTACAGGATAGGTCAACCAATCAACTGAAGAGGAGGAAGAAAGGCCCGGAGGTATAGGAATTTAAGATTGAATTTCTAGTCCACATGGAAAAAGATGAATATGCTGGGCTTCAGGCAAGGGAAAGATTGTTGTAAGTGCCGTCGAGTCGATGTAGACTCATGGTGACCCTCTGGATAGTTATCCTAAACTCTGTTCAGTCTTCAGTCAGATGGCTCATTTTTGACAGAATGGCATCTTTAGCTGCTGTTATTGTATCCATCCATCTCATTGCTGGCCTTATTCTTTTGCATTGACCAAGCATGATGTCTTTCTCTAATGATATCTCTCTTTGCTTGATGTGTCCAAAGTATGAAAGTTGAAGTCTTGTCACCTGAGCTTCTGAAGAAAGCTTAGGTTTGATCTCCTCTAGTATTGACTGGTTTGTTCTTTTGGCAGTCCATGGTATACACAGTATTCGTCACCAGCATCATAATTCAAAAGCATTGATTTTATTCCTGTCCATCTTTTTCACTGACCAACTTTCACATCCATATGACTTTATTAAAAATGCCCTGGCTTAGACAAGTCGAATCTTCATATGGAGAGAGACATCTCTGCTCTTGAGAATCTTGTCTAGGTCCTTCATAGTCATTCTGCCAAGAGCAATGCATCGTCGGATTTCTTGGCTGTTTATTGTTTCTTTATTAAAAGTTGATCCAAGTAGGTTAAAGTTGTCCATGATTTCAATTTTTTCTCCTTCAACGATGAACTTGTTGATTTTGCCAGTTGTCATGATCTTTGTCTTCTTTACATTAAGGTGCAGGCCCATTTTGAGACTACGTTCTT
This sequence comes from Ichthyophis bannanicus, assembly GCA_033557465.1. Taxonomy (NCBI): domain Eukaryota; kingdom Metazoa; phylum Chordata; class Amphibia; order Gymnophiona; family Ichthyophiidae; genus Ichthyophis; species Ichthyophis bannanicus. Next base: position 672,718,200 of record CM066032.1, on the reverse strand, counting down.
TGTTCGTGAGAAACAAATGTTTCAAATCATCATCTTCACTTTCAGCCAGTAATGTGGTATCATCAGCATAGCGAAGGTTGTTGATGAGTCTTCCACCAATCTTCACACCTCGGTTGTCTTCATACAGTCCTGCTTCTCTGATGATTTGTTCTGCATATAAATTAAACAGGTAGGGGAAAAGTATGCAGCCTTGTCATACACCTTTGCTGATTTTAAACCATTCTGTTTCTCCTTGTTCCATTCAAACTGTTGCTCCTTGATCGATGTAAAGGTAATGCAGGAGAACTATCAGGTGTTCTGGTATACCCATGCTTCTTAATGTAGCCCAGTTTTTCATGGTTTACACAGTCAAAAGCCTTGCTGTATAGTCAATAAAACACACATAGGGGCTTGTTTACAAAGCCGTGGTAGCGGTTCGCGATCCGCGGCTTTGTAAACAAGCCCCATAGATATCCTTTTGGTATTCTTTTGTCTTTTCAAGGATCCATCTCACATCTGCGATGATGTCTCTCATTCTTCACCCTTTCCTGAACCCTGCTTGCACTTCAGGCAGTTCTTGTTCAAGATATTGTTGTAGTTTCTGCTGAACAATCTTGAGTAGAATCTTGCTGGCATGTGGGGTCAGAGCAATTGTGCGATAATTTCCACAGTCAGTTGGATCACCTTTCTTTAGTATTGGTATAAACACAGATCTTTTCCAACCAGTTGGCCTTGATGTTGTCTTCCAAATTTTCTGGCAGAACCTTGTAAATATGTTAACAGCTGCATTCAATTGCTGTAATACTTCAATGGGAATGCCATCAATGCCTAGTGCTTTGTAATTTGATAAGGCTTTCAATGCTGCTTCGACTTTTTCTTTCATCACCAATGGTTCCTGAGCATAAGATACAAGTTGAAACAGCTGTTGATCCACTTGATCTTTATGGTATAATGACTCTTTCCTCCTATTCTTGATCTTCTCAGCATCATTCAACATGGATCCTTGAGCATCTTGTAACTTTTCAATTTGAGCTGGATTATTTTCTTTAACTCTTTAGGAAAGCAAATCTTGTTCTTCCTCTAATAGTTTCTACTTCTCTTTCCTTGTATGCGTCATTATAGTACTTCTCCTTGTCTTGTCTTGCTGCACATTGAGAATCTCTGTTGAGTTCTGCGATTGCCTCTCTTTCTCCTTTGGCTTTAGCTGCATTTCTGGGCAATTTTCAGAGTTTCTTTGGTCATCCATTTTGGCTCTTTTTGCTTTTTCACCCTTTGTAGAGACTTCTCACTTTCTTCGAACACAACCATTTTGATGTCATCCTATAACTCTTCTAAAGCAGCAAATCAATTTTGCAGGCAGTCTTTAAATTTTTGCGGTATATTCTTAAGGTCATATTTTGCTACATTCATGAGTGGCTTGCTCTTTTTCAACTTTAGCTTGAGTTTGCATACTAGTAGTTGGTGATCTGTACCACAGTCAGCTCCAGGTTTTGTCTTTGTAGAAGTTATTCAGCTTTTCTATTGTTGACGTCCACAGATGTAGTCAATTTGATTTTTGCACAAATCATTGGGTGAGGTTCATGTGTACAGTTGCCGCTTGTGTTGCTGAAAGAAGGTGTATGTGATGAATAGATCGTTGGTCTTGCAGAATTCTGTCAGTCTTTCTTCAACTTCATTTCTGCTGCCAAGTCCATATTTTCTGGCCACTTTGCCTTCTTTGTTACCAATGTTTGCATTCCAGTCACTCATGACTATCAGGATATCCTGTTTGCATGTTCTGTCAATTTCGGCTTGCACTTGTTCATAGAACTCATCAACTTACATAAGAACATAAGATATGCCATACTGGGTCAGACCAAGGTCCATCAAGCCCAGTATCCTGTTTCCACAGTGGCCAATCTAGGTTGCAAGTACCCAGCAGTTTCCCCAAAAGACACACAGGTTTCACAATACTTGTATTGGGGCAAGCAGTGGATTTCCTGGGTCCCCTTTAATAATGACTTATGGACCTTTCTGCTAAGAACTTGTCCAAACCTTTTTTAAACCCAGCTACATTAACAGCTTTTACTACATCCTCTGGTAATGAATTCCAGAGTTTGATTACGCGTTGAGTGAAAAAATATTCTCTCTTATTAGTCTTAAACGGGTTACACTGTAGCTGCATTGCATGTCCCCTAGTCTTTCTATATTTTGATGGTGTAAACAATCTATCTACCCTTACCTGTTCCACTCCATTCATTAATTTATAGACCTCTATCATATTTCCCCTCAGCTGTCTCTTTTCCAGGTTGCAGAGCCCTAACCTTTTTAACCTCTCCTAATAGGGGTATCCTTCCATCCCCTTTACCATTTTGGTGGCTCTTCTCTGTACCTTTTCTAATAGGAAAATTGAGATAAATGGAAAACATCTCCCTAGCTAAAGGCTGTAACATCAAGGACCTTGAACTGAAATCAGGGCCGGATTTACCTTGAGTGAGGCCCTACGCCAACAAAAATTGTGGGCCCCCAGCAGGGGCGGCCCAAGGGGGGTGCGGACCTCATTTGCATAAGGGGCCTCATTTGCATAAATATTTGCATAATGTTACCATATACTAACTTTTAGTAAACGTGCCTCTTAATGAGTGTATGGATAAAGAAAGACTAAAAGATTTCTACATTACTATAATCCAGTGCCAACTGCCAGACACATTAGGAACTACTACAAACACTGCCCATAGTAAACCCGCCGTATCCTAACAGCACTACCAGGACTCACAAAGCACCATACTCTACCAATCAAAAGGCAACACTGCAAATATTAAACCAATACATTTCAGAGAACAACAATACATGACCTACTGGGGAAAGAGAACAAGTGGCAATGTCAAATAGGAATTATATAAACAGAACACCTCAGCTCAGTTACACATGCAGAACATAGACCATCACCAAACAAGTAATCACAATTTAGAAATAGGAAGACAATAATTAAACTGGGAATCCCAAAAGCCAAACTTGGAATGTACAACACTGTAGAAATAAAACAATACATTAATTTGCTCTTGTACTAAACAAAGCACAGATGTTAATGATGCACATTTACCAGAGCTGACATATTCCAATTAATAAATTCAAAATAAAGAGATATTTTTCTACCTTTTGTGCATTTTTTTCAGCTGCAATTGCTCCAGCCACTTTCTTCTGGTTTCTTCGTGTCTTCTGCTAACTCTCCATCGTCTGCTGTCCATTTGTCCTTTCTTCTCTCTTCTAGATTTTTTTCCATTCTCTCTCTACATCTGCTTTAACATACTAATCTTTCTTTCTCCTTTTGCTCTTTCCTCATTCCTATTTCATCCACTCAAATATTACCCCTCCATCCTCAATCCCCACTTACTCTCCCAATACCCGGCCAATTGTAGATTTTTTATCCCTCCCACACAAAATATTTTTCCCTTCTCCATTTTACTCTTCCAGCCCCATCCCATTCTAATCCTCCCCCAACATCAGCTCCCTTCTAGTTCCAGCCTCACCCAGCATCCATTCCCTTCTAGTCCCTGCATCAGCCCATTTCCAGTCCTAGCCATCCATCAGCCCATTTCCAGTCCTAGCCCCCCCATCACCCCACTTACAGTCCTTAACCCCCCATCACCCCATTTTCAGTCCTTAACCCCCCATCACCCCATTTTCAGTTTAAGCCCCCCCTATAACCCATTACCAGTCCTAACCCCCCATCAGCCCACTTCCAGTCCTAACCCCATCAACCCATTTCCAGTCAGCCCCCCATAGCCCATTGCCAGTCCTACCCCCCCCCATCAGCCCACAGCCCATTACCAGTCCTAACCCCATCATCCCACCTCCAGTTTTAACCCCCCAGCCCATTTCCAGTCCTAGCCCCCCATAGCCCATTACCAGACAACCCCCATCAGCCCACAGCCCATTACCAGTCTTAACCCCCCCAAAGCCCATTACCAGTCCTAACCCCCCCCCAACAGCCCATTACCAGTCCTAAACCCATCATCCCACCTCCAGTCTTAACCCCCCTGCCCAGTTGACGTCCTAGCACACGCGTTAGCTGATTACCAGACAGCCCCCATCAGCCCACAGCCCATTACCAGTCTTAACCCCCCCCCAAAGCCCATTGCCAGTTCTAAGCCCCCCCCAACAGCCCACAGTCCATTACCAGTCCTAACCCCATCAGCCCACCTCTAGCCTTAACCCCCCCCAGCCCAGCCCATTTCCAGCCCCAGCCCCCAATAGCCCATTACCAGCCCTACCCCCCCCAGTCCATTTCCAGCCCCAGCCCCCCCAATAGCCCATTACCTGTCCTACCCCCCCATAGCCCATTACCAGTCCTACCCCCCCCATAGCCCATTACCAGTCCTACCCCCCCCCATAGCCCATTACCAGTCCTACCCCCCCCAGTCCATTTCCAGCCCCAGCCCCCCCAATAGCCAATTACCAGCCCTACCCCCCCTCAGTCCATTTCCAGCCCCAGCCCCCCCAATAGCCCTTTACCAGTCCTACCCCCCCCAATAGCCCATTACCAGTCCTACCCCCCCCCCATAGCCCATTACCAGTCCTACCCCCCCCGGCCTAAAGTAAAATTTAATTAAAAAAAAAAACCTGGTGGCTGCCGCCGCGGGGCCCCCTCTGCTGCCGCGGGGGCCCCGTCTACAAGCTGGTCGGGTCCGGGTCCGGTCGGGTCTCTCTCTCCCTCCCTCGCTGCAGGCTGCGAGAGACGCGAAGGGAGAGCGTCTCCTCGCGTCTGTGTTAAGCCCGCAGGGGCTGATGGGAAATCCCATCAGCCCCTGCGGGCTTAACACAGACGCGAGGAGACGCTCTATCTTCGCGTCTCTCGCAGCCGGGAGGGAGGGAGGGAGACGAGACCCGACCCGACCAGACCAGACCAGACCAGACCAGACCATCTTGTAGACGGGGCCCCCGCGGCAGCAGAGGGGGCCCCGCGGCGGCAGCCACCAGGTTTTTTTTTTAATCGAGTTAAAAAAAAAAAAACTGTTCTATTTTTTGTGGGCCCCTGCCGGTTGTGGGCCCTACGCCATGGCGTACATGGCGTATACGTAAATCCGGCCCTGACTGAAATGCATATATAAGTATCTCAGAGTAGAGGAAGGAACAACACTCAAGCAGAAATTGCTGAGAGAAAAGATCAGTAGAGAATACTACAGGAGATTAAAATCATTATTGAAAAGTACTTTAACATCATGGAATAAGATACAAGCCATCAATCGCCTGGCAATTCCTGTACTCTCATCCAGCTTTTGGCCTCTTAAAGATCTTGAAAAACTGGATGTGCAAACACAAAAACTCCTCCATGCCCATGAAGTAATTTACAAGAGTCAGTGTATGCCAAGACCGTTTATCCCTAGAACTGAAGGAGGGCTAGGACTCATAGAGATTGATTACACATACAGAGCTACTATCATAGGCCTCCAGGCCTACTTAACCGCATCACTGGATCCACATACGCAAAAAGTGCTGAAATATGAAAGTAAACGTCCAGAATCTGTCTCCATCATCAAACTTGGACAAGCGTTCCGACAACTAGAAGGAATGAGTGACAATCCACAAGCATACACAGGGAAGTAACAGAAATTGCAAAACAAGAAAAATCTCTTTTTTGTTTTTTAACATGATACACAGTCATACTATTTAGGGGATGGAATCAGAATACCTAATTTAAATCATACAAGAATGGTCAAACCTTTAAATGACTTCCTTTGCCCCCTACCTCTTGTCTCTTGATGTCATCTGGACCTATCAGGTCCCCTATTCCAGCTTCTTTGGGTAACTGTGTGGCATTGTTCAATATGTCCATTCTTAGGTATACCTTTTCTAATACCGCTATATCCTTTTTAAGATATGGCAACCAGAATTGCACACAATATTCAAGGTGCGATCACAATATGGAACAATACAGAGGCATTATAATATCCTTTATTTTATTCTCCTTTCCTTTCCTTTCCTTATGATTCCTAGCATTCTATTTGCTTTCTTGGGTGCTGCTGCACTCTGGGCGGAGGGTTTCAACGTGTTATCCACAATGACATCTAAATCTTTTTCCTGGTGGTGGTTTCTAATGTGGAACCTTGTATCGTGTAACCATAGTTTGGGTTGTTCTTTCCTAGGTGCATAACTTTGCACTTATCCACATTAGGAATCACCTGCCACTCTCAAAACAAGAGAGCCTACTGCTCTTATCTTACCTTCCATTGATTAAAACAAACCATCTAGTTTATAATCTAACAGCTTTGTTAATGCATTGAAGTTAACAATCCATTGGCTCTAAATCTCCTGAATTCTGCTGGTGCTCATTGTGTTGTTCGCATTTCGCCTGGGCTATTTGACATATTTTAATATGTTTTTAGTTTTAGTTCTGTGGGAGTGGGGTGAGTCCCAGGCCCTGGGAGCAGTCAAAGCAATCCCCTGTATGTCCCTTTAGATAAGGGTTCCATACCTTTTTAAAGAGCCAATCTTTCCCTCTAAGCAGATATGTAGGTCTGTCAAAGCATATCGCTTCCTCAATTTTGTAGAGCCAATCTGCTAACAAGGGGCCTCTTTCCAACCTCCATCTCCAAGCAATGGCTAACCTGGCCACTAATAGCAATTTCCCCCACAATATTCCCATTTTACCCTTGTCTTGGGTTGCTGTGACAGCCTTCAGTAACATTTCACAAGGGGTTGCCTGGAAAGGTGCCCCTCCAAGCGTACACAGGGTTTCTGTCCAATAACACTTTATAATCGGGCATAAGAACATAAGATATGCCATACTGGGTCAGACCACGGTTCATCAAGCCCAGTATCCTGTTTCCAACAGTGGCCAATCTAGGTCATACGTACCTAGCAGTTTCCCCAAAAGACACAGGTTCCACAATGCTTGTACTGGGTCAAGCATTGATATCCTGGGTCCCTTCTTAATAATGGTTTATGGACCTTTCCTCCAGGAACTTGTCCAAACCTTTTTTAAACCCAGCTACACTAACAGCCTTTACTACATCCTCCGGTAACAAATTCCAGAGTTTGATTACACGTTGAGTGAAAAAATATTTTCTTTTATTAGTCTTAAATAGTTTACCCTGTAGCTTCATTGCATGTCCCCTAGTCTTTCTATATTCTGATAATGTAAACAATCGATCTACGTTTACCCGTTCCACTCCGTTCATTTATAGACTTCTATCATATCTCCCCTCAGCCGTCTTTTTTCCAGGTTAAAGAGGCCTAACCTTTTTAGCCTTTCTTCATAGGAGTATCATTCCATCCCCTTTACCATTTTGGTGGCTCTTCTCTGAACCTTTTCTAATATCGCTATATCCTTTTTAAGATACAGCAACCAGAATTGCACACAATATTCAAGGTGCGGTCTCACCATGGAACGATATAGAGGCATTATAATATCTTTTGTTTTATTTTCCATTCCTTTCCTTATGATACTTAGCATTTTATTTGCTCTCTTGGCCGCCGCTGCACACTGGGCCGAGGGTTTTAACATGGTATCCACAATGACGCCTAAATCTTTTTCCTGGGTGGTGGTTCCTAATGTGGAACCTTGCATCGTGTAACCATAGTTTGGGTTGTTCTTCCCTAGGTGCATAACTTTGCACTTGTCCACATTAAACTTCATCTGCCATTTTGATGCCCAGTCTTCCAATTTATCAAGATCCTCTTGCAATTTTCCACAATCCTCTTGGGTTTAAACAACTTTAAATAGTTTTGTCTCATCTGCAAATTTGATAACCTCACTCGTTATTCCACTTTCCAGGTCATTTATGATTTTTGCTTTAGGTTACACCCATACGAAGCAAAGAAGTCTCTGTTCCCATTTTTTAAAATCATTTTTAGGGGTATGCAAAGTGATATTTGTGAAAACAGAAATATGAACTTAGGGATTATGTTCATTTTTAATGCAGCTATGTGCCCAAACCAGCTAAGGTGAAGAGGAGCCCATCTGTCTACATCCTTACTTAACCGGGCTAGGAGGAGACTATAATTGAGCAAGTAAAGCTCTCTTGGGTTTCCAGAGATATGGACCCCTAGATATTTAATTGCCCCATCAGCCCATTTGAAGGGGAAATTCAGGAACTCCCCTCTCTGTAGCCCTCCTAACACGAGAGCCTCTGTTTTATTGAGGTTAACTTTGAACACAACCCAGATACCTGTGAAAAGATACATATTTCTTCCAACAATATTCATATTGATTCCTCAGGGTGGGACATAAATATAAATGTGTCGTTTGCGTATAGCAGAATTTTATGGGTCCCCAGCCCAGCTCCCACTGGTTCTATTCCAGGAGTTTGCCTGATCCGGGCAGCAAAGGCTTCTATGACCATTGCTAATAACATGAGGGATAGGGGACACCCCTGATGTGTTCCCCATTGAAGCTGGCCATTCACCAGAATAGAGGCTTTTGGTGCTGAATACAAAGACTATATTCCTTGCACAAATTGCTTCCACAATCCAAATTTGTCCATCATTGCAAACAGAAATCCCCATTCAACCTTGCCAAATGCTTTTTCTCATCTAGGGCGGCGCATAGGGTTGGTTTCCCCTGGGCTTACACCAAATGAAACAAATTTATGGCCCGACATACATTATTGGTGAAAACTCTACCAATAATGAAACCAGTTTGGTCTGGGTGGATTAATTGAGGGAGCACTTTTTCTAACCTTAGAGCAAGGATTTTCACAAATAATTTAGCATCACTATTGATTAAGGCTATGAGTCTATAACTTCTACATTGGTCCTCTGGCCTTTCCTCCTTATGTAGCACTATCACATTGACATTCGCCATTGAGTCTGGGAGTAGTTTTGCTTCTAGAACTCCTGAAAAGAGCCATGCCAGTACAGGGCAAGATCATTCTTAAGCCCATGATAAAATTCAGATGAAAATCCATCCTCACTAGCTGCTTTCCCTTTAGGTAGTGTCTTGATTGCTCGCCGCACCTCGAGTGGGGTGATTGATTGCTCTAAGGCCCTAGCTTCTTCCTCATCTATTTTAGGGAGTTTGAAGCTTTCTATGTAAGAAGCTATATCTCCTAGGGAGTCCGCCTCTTCTGTTTAATATAGTTTCTCATAGTATTTGCGAAATTCTGCACATATGTCTGTGTTAGAGACCGCCCTTTTTCCTCCCGAGAGTGTGAGTTCAGCCACTAGTCTCTCTTCCGAAGTTGCCATGCAAGTAACTTTCCGACCTTATTGCCGCTCTCCATATAGTTACATTTTGTTGCTCTCCTGAGATGGACTATTTTTTCTGTGTCTAGTGAGTTCATTTGGGTTCTCACCCTGCATAACTGCACATAGGTGCTTTTTGCTCCTGTCCTACTATACTCTTTCTGGAAACTGAGGACAAGCTCCTGAAGATGCTGCATTTCTGCCTCCCTCCCCTATTTCTTTTGAGGCCCCCCCCCATTGTATTAGTACCCCCAGAGGGTATTATCATGGACTTCCCCATTATCGCTTAGTTTTAGATATTCCTGCCAGGTTTTCTTTAATTTCAAATGGGTATCTGCTTCCTGGAGCAGAGACACATTTGCCCTCCATGTCTTCTCCCATATCCTTTTAGCATTTCTCCCTGGTACTCATTGACAAGTAATCATCCCATGATCAGATATGAAGGTGGGGTGAATTTGTACCTTCTCTATGGTTCCCAGTTTATCTCTTTTCCTCAGGAAATATTCCAAGCATGAATATGTGTTAATATGGGAGGCAGTTTAACAATATTTCTTTCAATACTTCAGCTATATCACCTTTCTAATTCATTTACTTCCCTACATCATCTTCAGTAAAGACTGAAGCAAAGAATTCATTCAGTTTCTTCACTATGGTCTTGTTCTCCCTTAGCGCCCTTTTTCCCCCCGCTATCATCCAATAGTCCAACTGACTTTCTCACAGGTTTTTTGCCACAAACGTACTTGAAAAAGGTTTTATTATGCATCTTTGTTTCTATGGCAGGCTTCTTTTCAAATTCTCACTTTGCTTGCCTTATCAATGTCTTGCCAATGCTTATGCTTAATCTATTCCTAATGATGATAACCAGCTGAATCTGAAACCAGCTGACCACCCTTCCACCTGTAATAAGTTTAAGAGCCTATAAAGCTAAGATTATGCCTGGAGTGGGTGGGAGTCAGGATGGATGGGAGGGAACTAACATTTAGTAAAGACTGGCTTGCTACACAGGTCCCAGAAAGGTGCTTCTAAAATAATCTGTTAACAGTTTCCTGGGAGCCTTTTAAATTGCCCCTTTGACTTTCACTTGGCTTTAACACCTATTTAAAACAAATTCCTAGATCTCTTGTCTCCTAAATGGAAGGCCTCTTTGTAAAGGTATCTAGAAACAATTTATTTCTTTCAACTCAAAGAATATTTTACCCTATTCTTCCTTCTATGTTAAGCTATACTCTTATTTGATTTAAATTAAAAGCTCTCTGCTGATACTAGGCCCTGACTGAGTTAACAAATACACTGGATTCTAAAATACACAGATTTATCAATTACCTTTTTGGGAACTTGACAGGTACTTGTGACCTGGATTGGCTGCTGTTGGAAACAGGATACTGGGCTTAATGAACCTTTGTCTGACCCAGTATGGTATTTCTTATGTTCTTATGATAAGAGCAGATGTGAACCATATGAAAGGATGGAAGGATACACCTATAAAGAGAGGCTAAAAAGGTTAGGGCTCTTCAACCTGGAAAAGAGATGGCTGAGGGGAGATATGATAGAGGTCTATAAATAAATGAATGGAGTGAAACGGGTAAACATAGATTGATTGTTTACACCATCAAAATATAGAAAGACTAGGGGACATGCAATGAAGTTACAGTGTAACCTATTTAAGACTAATAAGAGAAAATACTTTTTCACTCAATGTGTAATCAAACTCTGGAATTCATTACCAGAAGATGTAGTAAAAGCTATTAGTGTAGCCGGGTTTAAAAATGGTTTGGACAAGTTCCTGGAAGAAAGATCCATAAACCGTTATTAAAGGAGACCCAGGAAATCCACCACTTGCCCCAATACAAGCATTGAGGAACCTATGTCTTTTGGGGAAACTGCTATGTACTTGTGACCTGGATTGGCCACTGTTGGAAACAGGATACTGGGCTTGATGGACCTTGGTCTGACCCAGTATGGCATATCTTATGATCTTATGTTCTGTGGGGAAGGGTGAATATGTGGAGGAGAGGTGAGCATGAGGAGAGGAGTAACACGATATATGTGAAAGAGAAAGAGGGAAGGGGAGAGGAAAATGAAAGAGTAGAAATAACATAGAACTAAAAGGCAAAGGGAATGCTTAAGAAATGTTGAACCAAGCAATGTAATAAAGAGAAGAGAAAGATGACAGCAGAATGGAAAAATCTAGTGGCAAGGAAGAGAACAGAATAGGTAACAGAAAAAGTTTACTTTTCTTCATCCCCTTGGAAATCAAAGGGGAAAAGAAAAAAATAAGAAAAGGTTAAGAAATGAAAACTGGAAAAGTAAATAAAATCATAAAGAAAGAGGAAAAAGATTGAAGAAGGATAAAAAAAAAGATAATGGAAGAAAATAAGAAGACTACAAAATCAGGAAATGCAAAGATTTGAAAATATTTTATTGAATTCCCTGATGCAGCCACAGCTGAACAGGTGGGAGAGGGATGTTGGTGAAGTTAGGCTTGGGGAGGGAGGGAGGGCATGTGTATTTTTGAGAGAGAAGTAATGTGTGCTGGGAGAGGAGGGAGTGGATATTTGTATCTTGTCTGTCCCGCCCCACACTAATCCATACGAAGCAGGAAGTAGAGAGAGAGAGACGTCCATCCTTCTCCACCAACAGGCCTCCCTATGCCTTATTTCTCATGCTAGGCAGATAAACTGCATCTATGGTATAAAGTACGTGCATCCACTTAATTCTTAATATTTTCAGATGCATGATGCATGCTTTTGATTATTTTGACATGCTGTAGGATTCTGTTGGGATCTATGGTATAGGCTTAATTCTCAAACTAAAGTAAAAAGCGTGCATTTCAAGTGAATCTCATTGACAAGAGTGAAGCGCTATGTTGTTTGTACACTTGCCTGCTTGACAAAGGGACAGATTCAAGCAGCCAGTCTACATTTCAATCCTTTCCAAACAAAATGATGCTTACAGAGCTGGCCGGTGACTGGTACTCGTTATCTCTATGCATTTCAGTCAATATGTGACCATCGAAGAAAACTCCAGCCAGAAGGAACGTTTGCACTCATGCTTGCTTAAAAAAAAAAGATTGAGCTGCAGACCAACCACACAGGCTCGATCATAATCCAATGCGGGCAGTGGAGCTCTGCACAGTTTGCAGGAATGTTGTCTATGCAGGATTTTAATCTAGTTTGCTGATGTAATTTTCAAAGTTTGTGTAAAGACGTGGAAATGTATCTCAGCTATCTACAAAAATTAAGAATTTTCAGTAAGATTTGGGGTCAATATTCAGCAGGATGATTGCTGCATAAATTCAGCCTATCTAGATAAGTTGGGCTGCTGCATATTTAGTTATCTGTTTAAAGTTAGGATTGCTAATTATGCAGTCCATTTATATGAATAAAGTTACCAGATAGTAGCTGAAGATCACTGCTTCTCCGCCTAGCTTTTGTTCCCGCCCCAGAACTCCCCTGCCTCCTCCTCAACTTACATAGATACATTTTGGCCAACCATATATAAACTTAAATCGATACATTTATCCAGTTGCCAGCAGCAACTTTTAAAAACAAAACACTGGACATGATGTTGAGTTGAGGAGCAGGACTGTGTAGGGAACGCCTGCTGAGCAGGCTGAATATTAAAGATATAAAATACTAATTGCAATTAATTTGGAAGAGGTAGCAAGAAGAAGATATGACAATCTGATTGTAAAGCTAGAAAAAATACCTTCCTGGGATTCTAAGCCTATAGAGACTATCCTCCAGCACATCATACAAGCGTATTTGCCCCTACAAGCTGGCTTCACGGCTCCAGTGCTTGCAACCTCACCCATTTCAGCATGCAGCCCCTCGCCTTTGAACGATGCTCCAACAGGAACAGTTCTGAATATGGAGGTACTGGTAAATATAATTAAGGAGGGGAATGCAAAGATCAGCACACTACTTTCACAAATTTGCACAGAGGTTGCTAAGGTGAGGTCAGAGATGAAAGTAGTGCAGCTAGGGTAAAGCAAGTAGAAAAGAGGATCCCTGATTATTGTTGAAAGGGGAATCTGCTATGGATATGATGGAAATATATAAGCTTCTCCTCAATGTGGATGATTTGGACAACAGATCAAGGAGAGGAAACATCAGGATTCCTATGCGCGCATTAATAATTTTCCTAGAGAGTCTTCATTGCAAGCAAAGTAGTTCTGTGGCACTTAAATACACATGCTCTGTCAGAGTTCTTAAGGAGGACTAATTTTAATTTTAATAACTTTTTCTGCTGCATTATCTATTGATTTATTTTTGTAGCTGTATTGCAGAAGGGGATTTTATTTTCTGTTCTTAGGCAAAGGGTTTTTTCCCCTCTGCTGCTGTTATTTTTTCTTCTCTAACCTTGAGTTTCAAAGAGGAAAGCAAGCTCTTTAAAGTCACTGCACTCTTCAGGTGTTAGCTAAATGGAGCTCTCTCTGAGAAGGATGTGATTAGTGGTGTGCTGCAGGAATCTGTCCTCAGTCCGATTCTTTTTAACGTTTTTGTTAATGATATTGTGGACAGAATGGTAAAGTATGACTCTTTGCAGATGATACCAAAATCTGCAATAGATACCCACAAAGGAGTAGATAACATGAGGAGGGATCTATTGAAGCTTGAAGAATAGTTGACAATTTGGCAGCTGAGATTTAATGCTAAAAAATATAAGGTCATGCATTTTGGCTGCAAAAGTTCAAGGGATCATTACAATATAGGGGGTGAAATACTACTATCCATGAAAGAAGTTCAGGATCTGAGAGTGATTGTTTCTGATTATCTTAAGATGGCTAAAGAGGTAGAAAAAGCGACCGCGAAAGCCAGAAGGATGCTTGGGTGCATAGGGAAAGGAAAGGCCAGCAGGAAGAAGGAGGTGATAGTGCCTCTGTATAAATCTTTGGTGAGACCTCACTTGGAGTAGTGTGTGCAATTCTGTAGACCGCACCTTCAAAAGGATATAAACAGGATGGAGTCGATGCAGAGGGTGGCTACCAAAATGGTCAGTGGGCTTCATCATAAGGCATACGGGAGAAAACTTAAAGATCTTAATATGTATATTTTGAAGGAAAGACAGAGAGCCAAGACAGACAAAGATGTTTAAATTCCTCTGTGGCATAAATGCACAAAAGAAGAGCCTCTTTCAATTGAAAGAGCTTTGCAATGAGGGGACATAGGATGAAGGTGAAGGTGGATAGACGCAGGAGTAATATGCAGAAATATTTATGGAAAGATTGGTAAATGCATGGAATAGTCTCCCAGTGGAGGCAGTAGAGATGAGGACAGTATCTAAATTCAAGAAAGCATGGGATAAACACAGATCATCTCTATAGGAAAAAAAGGGACTTTTTAACATCTTTGTAAGTGATATAGCGGAAGGGCTGCCAGGAAAGGTTTGCCTCTTTGCTGATGATACCAAAATCTGCAATAGAGTAGACACACAGGAAGGTGTAGATAACATGAGGAGGGATTTAGCTAAGCTTGAAGAATGGTCTAGAATTTGGCAGCTGGGATTTAATGTTAAAAAATGCAAGGTCATGCATTTGGACTGCAGGAATCCAACGGAGCAATGTAGTATAGGGGGTGAAGTACTTTTGTCCACTAAAGAAGAGCGGGACTTTGGTGTGGTTGTGTCTGATGATCTTAAAGTAGCTAAACAGGTAGAAAAGGCGACAGCAAAAACTAGAAGGATGCTTGGGTGCATAGAGAGAGGAATGGCTAGCAGAAAAAAGGAGATGATAGTGCCTCTGTATAAATCTTTGGTGCAATCTCATTTGGAGTATTGTGTGCAATTCTGGAGACTGCACCTTCAAAAGGATATAAACAGGATGGAGTCAGTACAGAGGGTGGCTACTAAAATGGTTAGAGGTCTTCATTATAAAGCATATGAGGACAGACTTAAAGATCTTAATATGTACACCTTAGAGGAAAGGCAGAATAGAGGTGATATGATTGAGATGTTTAAATACCTCTGTGGCATAAATGTTCAGGGGGAGAGCCTCTTTCGATTGAAAGCAAGTTCTGCTATGAGGGGACATGGGATGAGGGTGAAAGGGGATAGATTCAGGAGTGATATGCAGAAATATTTCTTTATGGAAAGAGTGGTGGATCCATGGAATAGTCTCCTAGTGGAGGTGGTAGAGATGAGGACAGTATCTGAATTCAGAAAAGCATGGAACACACACAGAGGATCTCTAAAGGAAAAAAGGGGACTGTTTTAGTTGTTGATATGGAAGGACAGACTAGATAGGTCATGTGGTCTTTTTCTGTTGTCATTTTTCTGTTTTGATAGTTGGTATGGAAAGGCAGACTGGATAGGCCATTTGGTCTTATCTGTTGTCATTGTCTATGTTTCTCTTGAACTATCCTAGTCTTATTTGATGTGTTTGATTCTCTTGACTAGACTTTAAGCTCTGTGGAGCACAAACTATATACAGCACCACTTATGCCTTGTAGCACTATACAAATGATTAGTAGTAGTAGGAGGAGAATAGGCTGCAAGAGGGGACTGAACTTGGGTCAGAAGCATGATTTGTACAAATTCTTAGCAGTAACGCTTCCAGCAGATTTAATGGTGGAAAAAGCACATCAAATCCCTGTTTGGATCACACAACAGAGAAGTAGCCACATCCAATCTTGGCAAAAATTTTAAATTTCCAACATAAAGAACGCTATGGATGTTAGTACAGAAGGCTGATAAATTTGGAGTAGAACAGTAAACCGATCTGGCTTTTCCAGGATTTCAGCCCAGAGATAGATCTGAAGTGTTTACAGTTCCTAGAAGTTAAAAGGAGGTTGTATAAGAATGGAGTACAAATGGCGATGCTATTTCCAGCCAAGTTAAGGATTACTTGGAAAGGGGAGACAATATACTTTAATGAAGTGAAAGACATTGAAAGGTTTTTGCAGTCATATTTTCGTGAGGATCTCTCCTTCTCAGTACATCGATCATCTGTGTGAAAACGGAGATGGGCCAAGTCATTCAGCAGCCGATGGAGTAAAGTGCACTAACCTTTGCGCACAGGCTAGCTCAGTTTTTGTGTACAATTCTACATGCTACCAATATAGAAAAGTGTTTAATGTATGAGTTAATAGTGCACAAAGCTTCAAGCAGACAGTGATGCATAGCATATTCAGATCTATGGTAATGATGCAATTAACTATTTAGCGCAAATACAGAGAAATGCACAGAAGACCAGAAGGTTAAGCTGAACACTGGGATTTTAATGCAAAGACTGAGGAGAATTACGGGTTTACCTCATAGGCCTACGATCAGCGCTTGCGAGGAATTTATGCCTGCCTTTTCTCCATCTTGAGTGTACCAAACCCACATTTTTCTAGCTTTGCTGAAGAGAATGGTGAAAAAACCCAGAGGGAGGTGTGCTGGAACAATGTTATATGCATGTGTTGGAATGCCGTCTGGCGCATAAACATCAATATTATTATGTGCAAAAGTTCTCAGAATCATACTGGTGTTCATAAATATTGATATTATTCTGCACAGAAATTCTATGCAGAATATTATTGCTGTTTATGCACCAGATAGCAAGTGCCAAACAGTTTGTTTTTTTTTGCACAAGATATAAGTGCTGATAACGCAGACCCCTGCTAACATAGAACACATGTCTGGCATTAGGAAACTCTGTGCTGAGCTTTAGTGAAGGGCTGCAACACAGGGTTTCTGTATCAGAATGATGCTCAATCTATGCAGGAAGTTAGTCTTCAGAAAACTGGAGAGATGTCTGCCTCTAGTGACACTGAAGAGCAATGACTGTGGAGGCAGATGAGCTAGATATCATGGATAATTTTGTTGTAAAACAGTGAGTACAAAATTTAAGAAAGAGGATATTAGACTTTGCTTGACTGGATGGCTTGCACAGCAGGAATCAGCCATGGGTGTGTACCCTGGAAGTGAATGCTACTAGTGACCCAGTGTAATTTAACTGGGTTTTGGGAGAGAGAAGGAAAATGCCTACAGCAGCATGGGGAGGCGGGAAGAGACTGCATTTAGGACTGCATGGTCTCCCATTAGGAGTAGGAGGTGGGCTGTTACTCTGGTTAAAGTGTTTTGTTTTCTTGTTAAGGGTCGTACTGGTTATTGTGTACACTGGCATTATGACAGATCTTGACAAATTTTCCTGGGATCTAGGAACCAGTTTAAACATTTAGGAGCCGGCCACCAAGACCTTGGTCACAGTGCCCCTCTCCCACCCCCAAAAGGTGCATCGCAGCTCTGTTTTTTTTTAACGGCATAATTTACTTTCTTCCAGTTTTCTATGGGAAAGAAAAGCTTAATAAATCAGGCCCTTAAAGAGTAGTTACTCACCTGTAACAGGTGTTCTCCAGGAGCAGCAGGAATCAGTCCTCACTTATGGGTGACATCGGCGCCGATGGAGCCCCCGTGCGGAGCATTTCCCCAGCTTTCTAAGAAAGCCTTTGGGAATACTGCACGCATGTGCGGTCCCCTTCCCGCGTAAAGGTGCCATCTTGTTCAGTCAAATGACATAGCTAAAAAACAGCACACAAAAAATGTAAAAATGAACTATGT
Source organism: Ichthyophis bannanicus (assembly GCA_033557465.1). Classification (NCBI taxonomy): domain Eukaryota; kingdom Metazoa; phylum Chordata; class Amphibia; order Gymnophiona; family Ichthyophiidae; genus Ichthyophis; species Ichthyophis bannanicus. The sequence goes on along the minus strand of CM066032.1, from coordinate 672,700,515 downwards.
ACAACTGCAACTCCCAGGGGAAGAGGGAGGGTTGTGAGGACTGATTCCTGCCGCTCCTGGAGAACACCTGTTACAGGTGAGTAACTACTGTTTCTCCAGGACCAAGCAGGAAGTCAGTCCTCACTTATGGGACTCCCCAGCTTCAGGCTACCGGGGACCCAGAACTGAAAAATGAGCTCCCTCGAGCCTCAGCATCAGAGAAAGGATTTCACTGAAACATACCTCTACCGGTAGCCCAACGAGAGGGCTGGAGGGTAGGAGTTGCCTAAACCTCGAAGAGATTCCGGAGCACTGCCTGACCGAAAGCACTGTCCCTACGGGACTCCCTCTCTGGGCAGTAATGGGCCGCAAAAGTCTGGCTTGAGGACCAAGTTGCAGCCCTGCAGATGTCTGCCAATGGTACAGAGTGGAGATGAGCTACTGAGGCAGCCATTGCCCTGACACGGTGGGACGTGACCCGACCCTGCAATGGAAGGTCAGCTGCTCTGTAAGCCCAGGTGATACAGTCAGCCACCCAGATGGACAAGGTATGCTTGGAGGCAGGCACCCCCAAGTTATTGGGGTCAAAAGATATGAAGAGCTGAGTAGCCCTCCTATGCCTCTGCGTACGCTCAAGGTAGAAGGATAAGGCCCTCCTATAGTCCAGGGTATGCAGGACTGTCTCAGCCCGGCTGGCATGGGGCCTAGGGAAGAACGTTGGAAAGACCACCTCCTGTTTGAGATGGAAAGAGGAGACAACCTTTGGGAGGAACTTAGGATGAGTCCTAAGGACTACCCTGTTCCTATAGAAGCGAGTGTAGGGTCTGTCACAGACCAGGGCTTGAAGTTCACTCACTCGCCTGGCCGAGGTCAAGGCCACTAGGAATAGAGTCTTCCAGGAAAGGAAGCGTAAAGGACATGTAGCCATGGGCTCAAAAGGTGGGCGAGTCAGTTGCTGCAATACCACATTCAACTCCCACTCAGGGGCCGGTGGACGGAGAGGAGGCTTGAGCAGTAGTAAGCCTCTGAGAAATCTGGACACCAAGGAGTGAACTGACAGTGTCCCTCCACCAGAGAGTGATGAGCTGCCAGAGCAGAGAGGTGGACCCGAACAGAATTGGACTTAAGGCCCTGATTGGACAAGTGCAGTAGGTACTGGAGCACTACTGGCACAGTGCAGCCGAAAGGATCTTCCTTGTGCTGCTGACACCACAAAGAGAACCTCCTCCACTTCAGGGCATACGTTTTCCTGGTGGATTGCTTTCTAGAGGCCAAGACCACCTCTTCTACTTCCTGAGGCAGGCCCCAGGGAGCCAAGACTACCCTTGCAGCCTCCAGGCCATCAGATTGAGAGATTTGAGATTGGGGTGCAGAAGGGAACCCTGATCCTAAGAGAGAAGGTCAGGTTGGAACCCCAGAGGCAGTGGTGTCTCCACTGCCAGTTGAAGTAGGAGTGGGAACCAGGGCTGTCTCGGCCACCTGGGAGCAATCAGAAGGACCGAGGCCTTGTCCCTGAAAATCTTGAATAAGGTTCGGGCCACCACAGGCGTGGGAGGAAACGCATACAGTAGGCCCTGGGACCAGGAAATTAGGAAGGCATCCGCCGCTACTCTTAGGGGATGCGGTTGCCTGGAACAAAACCTGGGCAGTTGGTGATTCAGGGGACTGGCAAAGAGATCCATGGATGGGAGTCCCCATTTCAGGAAAATCTTTTGAACCACTAACAGGTGCAGCTGCCACTCGTGGGGCTGCAGAATTCTGCTTAATCTGTCTGCCAGAAAGTTCTCCTGGCCAGGAAGATAAACAGCCCTCAGCAACATCTGGTGCCTGAGGGCAAAAGAGCAAAGGGCCTGTGCTTCCAGGCATAGAGGCCTGGATCCAGTGCCGCCCTGTTTGTTCACATAGAACATGGCTACTTGGTTGTCCGTCTGAACTAGAACAGACTGGTGAGCCAAAGTGTGAGAAAAAGCCTTGAGGGCTAAGCGAATAGCCCGCAGTTCTAGTAGGTTGATCTGTTGCGTGGCTTCCCATGGGGACCAGAGGCCTTGAGTGCAGCTCTCTTGACAGTGGGCACCCCAGCCCTGTAAGGAGGCATCTGTCGTCAACACCACTGTGGAGACAGGCACCTGAAATGGCACCCCCTGAAGCAAGTTGGGGGGGTGTAGCCACCACTGAAGGGAAGCCAGGAATGGCTTGGACAGCCTGACTTTGTCTGCTAGGTTCCCAGTGGCTTGCATCCACTGAGTTCTGAGGCACCACTGTGCAGGCCTCATGTGGAGGCGGGCATTGGGGGTCACATGTACAGTCGATGCCATGTGTCCTAAGAGCTGCAGACAGAGTCTGGCAGGAGCCCTTGGCAGGCTGAGAAACCGGGATGCCAACTCCATGAGCCTTTGAGCTCTGTCCTCTGGCAAGTAAGCCCTTGCTTGCAGAGAGTCCAGCCGTGCTCCTATGAACTCTAGGTTCTGGGAGGGGAGCAAAGTGGACTTTGCAAAGTTTGTGACAAAGCCTAGGTCTTGAAGGAGTGATACAGTCCTGAAGATGGCCTGCCTGGCCTCCTGGTAAGTCTGACCTCGGATGAGCCAGTCGTCCAGATAGGGGAAGACAAAAACCCCTTGAGTCCTCAAGTAGGCCACCACCACAGCTAGGCACTTTGTAAAGACTCGTGGGGCGGAAGTTAGGCCGAAAGGCAGCACTCTGTACTGGTAATGGTTTCCTCCCACCATGAACCTGAGGTATTTTCTGTGGTCTGGATGAATGAGGATGTGAGTGTACGCATCCTTTAGATCTAAGGAGCATAGCCAATCTCCCTGCTGGAAGTAGGGCAGAAGTGTTCCAAGAGTAAGCATCTTGAACTTCTCTTTCTCCAAGAACTTGTTGAGGTTCCTGAGGTCTAGGATAGGCCGTAGGCCTCCGGTTCTCTTTGGCACCAGAAAGTACCTGGAGTAGAAACCGTGCCCCTGTAGGCGAGGAGGTACAGGCTCCACTGCCTTGTCCAGAAGCAGACCTTGAAGTTCTTGGAGGAGGAGGTTTGTGTGCAGGAGAGGCCTCAGAGGCTCTCCTGGGAAGTAGACAGGCAGTAACTGCTGGAAATGAAGCATATAGCCCTGGTGGACTATGCTTAATACCCAAGCATCCCCTGTAATGGGTGGCCACCTGTGGGCAAACAGGGCTAAGCGACCTCCTGTGCAGGAATGGGGCAGCAAAGGCAGAGAGGCTATGCTGTGGGAGTCAAAAACCCCCTCCCTGCTGTGTAGGAGCAGGAGCCGGAGGCTTGGGGGTCTTCTGCCTATGGGGCCCATGTCCCTGCCCCTTGGCCTGCTGCCCCTGTTGGGGAGCTGGGGAGGCCTGGTACTGAGGGAAAGGTTTGTAGGCAGCCACCTTTCTCGGGTAAAAGGGCTTTTTACCCGAGCCCTTCTTTTTGTGAGAAGGGCAGAAGTCTTTCTGGACAGCCTTGTCCTAGTCAGGTGCTCGGTTTCGAGCTCAGCCGCCTTCTCGGCCATGGGCTTGCCAAAACGGTTTTCACCCCGGCAAGGGACATCGACCAACTTGTCCTGCATCCAGGGCTCGAGGTCCGATGACTGCAGCCATGCCTGGCGTCGGTCTCCGATGCCGGCTGCCGCCACACGAGCCGAAGCCTCAAAGCCGTCGTAGGCCGCTCGGGACATGAACTTGGAACGGTCCCTGATTCCTGAGGACAAAGACTGGAACCTCTGCAAAGGTTCCCCGGAGAGGCCAGCAGAGAACCCGGCAAGCTCTTTCGCCAAGTCTCGTAAGTAAATGCCCATGTACAGCTGGTATGACTAGACACGGCAAGCAAGCATCCAGGTTCCGTGCCTCCCTGCCGGGGGGCACCACGGAGTGCATCTTCTGGCTCTTCAGATGATGCATGGCCGATTCCACCACCATGGAATGGTGCGGCAGCTGCACCTTTTGGAAGCCAGAGTTCTTACAGAGTCGATAGATAGAATTGACCCGCTTGCTCAAGACCGGCACCGAGGCCGGTGCCTCCCACATCCGGAAGAGGAGCCGTTCCAGCATCGGAGGAACCGGAACAGTAAAGGCCTCCTTCGGAGGAGAGTCATACTGGAGGGCCTCGAGCTCTTTGGCTCAAGGCTCCTCCTCGGGGTCCGCGGGGATCGCCAATGCCTTGGCCATGTCCCGCACAAACTCCGAGAACTGGGTGTCCTCCGGAGGGGACCTACTCTGGGGTTCGGACTGCGGTGAGTCCGAAGGGACGCACTGAGTCCAGAAGGTGTCAGGGGACTCCTTGTCCTCCGTCTCCCACGCTGACTCATCTGAAGAGGAGTCGAGGGGCTCTAACCGCACGGGTCGAGGTGGCACCCGCCCCGATGCCGAAGGAACTGGCGTTGACGCCCTCGGTTCCGAGCGGGAGGTCGAGGGGGACCTTGACCGAGGACGACTTCAAGCCTTCATGGTCTCGAGTATCGGCTCGGTCTCCGGGGTCGACTTCGACGTTGATGTCCCGGTGGTCGGGGCAGATGCACCAGCGAGGCTGGCCATCAGTACCCGCTGCTGATCCATGAAGGCAGACAATCTGCACCCCAAGGCTATCAGCCTGAGTCCAAGCTCAGGAGACTCATCAGCCAATGACTCGGGCCCCAGCGGCGTCGGGCCCGATGTCGGCTCCCTCGGAGAAGAGTCCACGAGGACTACAGGACTTACGTGCCCGACGGTCTCCGGCTCCACACGAGGTACTTTGGACGGCTTCTCCTGTTCCAAAGGCCCGGGACGGCGGTCGGGGTTCTTAGACCTGGCCCTTGAGGGACCAGGGACCTCTTCCGATGCCACCCTCACGAGCCACTTCTTCCTCTTGCGTTCCCGGTCGAGGGACCCCCTGTCCGAGGAACCCCAGCGATGCTCGGGATCAGACTCCCGAGACGTCGAGGCCTCAGACGAGGTCCGGGCCCGGCTGGAGGCAGAATCTGAGAAAATCCTTTCCTTCTGGTGCTGACGGCTTCGAAGTGCCTTGGTGGACATTTTGCCACACAGGCCACAGATCATGGGATCATGATCTGGGCCGAGGCACCGAAGGCAGCAGTCGTGTGTTTCGGTGAGAGTTATTAGTTTCTTGCACCGATCACACTTCTTGAAACCACTGGAAGCCATCGGGGAAAAAAGGGCCCCCACGAGGTCAAAGGACCGGCCTTCCAGGGAAAACTAGAAAAAAGGGCGCGAACGCCAGCCACGAAGGACAAAAACCGAAAAATAGAAAACGGGCTCGATACCGGTGTACCGAACCCGGCGGGAAGGGGAACCGGTGTCGAACTCGGAGAAAAAGACAAAGAAATCTTCGAAAAAACGTCAACTTTTACGAGTGACTCGGACAGACGTCCGATGGGCTCCACGGAAAAAGAGAGACTGAACAAGATGGCACCTTTAGGCGGGAAGGGGACTGCGCATGCGTGCAGTATTCCCAAAGGCTTTCTTAGAAAGCTGGGGAAATGCTCCGCACGGGGGCTCCATCGGTGCCGATGTCACCCATAAATGAGGACTGACTTGCTGCTTGGTCCTGGAGAATGTGCCATTACCTAATGCCAACAGAAAGCGGCAAACCTTCTCCTCCTCCTCCTCCCTCCCACCAACACCCCAAAGAGTAGGTTGTACAGTAATATTGCAGAAGGGCTGTCGGGTAAGGTTTGCCTCTTTGCAGATGATACCAAAATCTGCAGTAGATTAGACACCCAGGAAGGAGTACATAACATGAGGAAGGATCTAGCTAAGTTTGAAGAATGGTCAGGAATTTCGCAGCTGAGATTTAATACTAAAAATGCAGGGTCATATACTTAGGCTACAAAACTCCAAGGGAGCGGCACAGTGTAGGGGGCGAAGCACTTCTGTCCACAAAAAAAGAGCGGGACCTGGGTGTGATTTTTTCTGATGATCTTAATACAGCTAAACAGGTAGAAAAGGCGACGGCAAAAGCCAGAAGGATGCTTGGGTGCATAGGGAGAGGTGGCTAGCATAAAAAAGGAGGTGATAGTGCCTCTGAATAAGCCTCTGGTGCAACCTCATTTGGAGTATTGTGTGCAGTTCTGGAGACCTCACCTTCAAAAGGATATGAACAGGATGGAGTCAGTGCAGAGGGTGGCTACTAAAATAGTTAGTGGTCTTCATTATAAAGCATATGAGGACAGACTTAAAGATCTTAATATGTATATGTTAGAGGAAAGGTGGGATAGAGGAGATATGATAGAGATGTTTAAATACCTCTGTGGCATAAATGCACGAGAGTCTCTTCCAATTGAAAGCAAACTCTGCTATGAGGGGACATAGTATGAGGGTGAAAGGGAATAGACTCAGGATTAATAGGTGGAAATATTTTTTTACTGAAAGAGTGGTAGATGCATGGAATAGTCTCCCAGTGGAGGTAGTAGAAACGAGGACAGTATCTGAATTCAAAAAAGCATGGGACAAACACAGAAGATCTCTTAAGTAAAAAAGGGGACTATTGTAGATGAAATGGGAGGGTAGACTAGATAGGCCATGCGGTCTTTTTCTGTCATCATTTTTCTATGTTTATGCTGAGAAGCATTAAGACACTGCTATATCCCACCAGAATCATTACTTAATCCTTTGAAATGATCATTAACAGTACTTGTGATCTCTACAAAAGATATATTCATAGTAGCCATGGTCTGAGAAAAATAAGGATTAGTCTCCAAACCAATTATCTGTAGCAATTTGGAATTCTGGATATTTGCAGAGAAGGGGGTGGGGAGAGAGAAAATCTCCTCCTCCCTAAGTACCACTGGTTTCTCAAGACTTTACCCGAGACTCCTGCGTTCCAAGAGCAATATCATCTGCTGAACTAATCGAGGATGTCAGTGGCCATACCCTTTCTGCTTCAGAAAAGTTAATCTGATTGTTACTAGAGTTGCAGCAATAACAGGAGAACTCTGAGCAGACACCAAAGCTGCCCTGTACGCCCTCCTTGGAAGCTTAGTAGCCTAGACGACTTCTGGACTGGGGGCTAGAATAAGCCTGGGTGAAGGAATCACCACAGCATCAGCCCCTCAGAGAGTCCTGTTTTGTGAGGTGGAGAGGTCTGGTGAGCCTCTATGACTGATAATGGTGATTTCTTCTCTCTTTTAGCCATAGTAACACATAAAGCACAATTCCAAAACAGGAGAATAATCACAACAATGTAACACTAATGGAGGCGATGTGTGAAACACTACTTGAGTGCAATCATCTTGGATATACCTAGTTACACTTCCTTTTTGTCTACAAATTAAGCCATGGTCAGGGGGACCAGATAGAGGACCAACTATCTGCATCTCCAGTGACCAATCCTCTGAGCCCAGAGCTGTAGTCACTGCAACACAGATTACATTACAGATCCATTGGGTTGGGCTGAAGAGATCTCACAGATATTTTTGGGTAAGATCATGGCCTACTCTTATGTTTGCCCACATCAAGGGAAAGACAGCTAGAATCCCTGCCACCTGCAACAGTCAACTGGGCTGAAGCTGATAGGATTAGGATAAAAATGAAGATAATTCAAAGTTCCAGGATCCAAGATGGTGACAATCACATCTTATTAATATTAATTTACAGGCTTCCTTATAAGTATCTTTTTTTTAAAACTTGAACTTTATTGAAATTTTCACACACAACTTATACCAACAATTACAGTAAGCATTTACATGTACATTCAACCCCTCCCTTCATTATACCTAGTGCCACCTCCACCACCTCTAGTATCCCAACCTACCCCCGTCCTGCCCTTTGCTTTGAGCTTACCAACTTATAACTTATAAACCCCCCTCCCTCCCCCTTCCCTCCCACCCTCCCTCCCTTCCACTTCCCCTACTTCTCTCCTGTAATCGAAAATCTCATATTTTAACTGTAACTCTAATCCAAATCATTCACCCCAACTGCACCTTTCCCCCAACCCCATTCTCTGCTGCTCCATCCTTCCACATACCCTCCCTTAACCATCTCCAAACCCCCTCCCATCGTTTCGCCATTTGTCCCCCTCTGTCCTTCTTTTCCCCCGTTATTTTGTACATAAGATATATTTCTGACATCCACTTAGCATAACTGTCCATAGATGGTAAACACTTTCTATTCCAGTACCATGCTATTTCACATCTAGCAGCCGTGATACAATACCAAATGATACCCCACTCTCCTTCCCACTTCCCATTCTTCTTTTGCAGGAGACACATTTCAGGAGTAAACTCTATACATGATCCCACAATTTTATTAATGTTATCCACAATTTTCCCCCAGTACTTTTGAACAACTGGGCATGACCACCACATATGCATCCATGTTCCCCCTGCTCCACACTCCCTCCAGCATTCATTCGTCTTCATCACACCTGCTTTGTGCAGCCTCTCTGGTGTGAGATACCACCTACACAGCACCTTGAACCCATTCTCACGCAGTGATGTGGCTATAGAGAATTTAGCTATTCCCATCGCTACTCCCTCCCATTCCTCCACCTCCCATTGCACCCCTAAATCCCTTTCCCACACTTCTATATAACTCAATTTCCCCGCTCCCCTTGCAATTAACCCTTTATACATTCTAGACAGCATGCCCTTCTGCACCAAGGAACCCAAACATGCCCCTTCAAACCATTCAACTTCCCCCCCCGATATCCTGTCACTGCTTCCTCTGTCGAATCAAAGACCCCATTTGCACATACGCGTACCTATCTGCTTCCAGCAACTGATACATATCTCGTATACCCTCAAAACCCCTTACCTCTTTCCCTAGTAGTATCTGTGACACCTGACATAGTCCCTGTTCCGCTCATCTTCTTAGAACTACTCTACTCGGGCCTACTCCCTCTTCACAACATGCCTGAAAGGACATTGTGTGTGACCACCTCTTATCCCCCACCATCCTCTGCCTATGCTGCTGCCACACATTTAAGATGTGCCCCACCAAGGGGTTGTCTCCCCTCTCTCCCTCCCCCCCCAGACTACCCTTTCCAACTCTCTGGGGCCAAAATCAACTGCTTCCATCATTACCCATTGTTTGTATGGTGCCCGTAACCATGAATACACCGCCCTCATCTGCGCTGCTTTGTAGTACAATGTAAAATTAGGTACACCCATCCCTCCCTCTGTTCCCTGAACTTGCAATGTCCTCGCCGCCACCCTTGGCCTTTTACCCCCCCCCCCCCAAATAAAATCCTCCACTTGTTTTTGTACCTTCCTCAATACTCTTCTCGGTATCGCTATTGGCAATACTTGAAAGTAGAACAGGAACTGGGGAAGCAACATCATTTTGACAATCGCCATCCACCCAAACCAAGCGTAGTATCCCCTGCTCCACCCCCTCAACTGTATCTCCATTTGCCCTAAGAGCTTTTTATAATTTAATTCAAATAAGTCTTACAGTTCCCTCCCCACCTGCATCCCCAAGTACCGAATTGACCGCTTTACCCACTTAAAAGGAAAGCGCTGCTGCAGCCCCACTTGGAGTTCCTCCTCCCCTACCAAACTTAATATTTCTGATTTTCCCCAATTGATCCGGAACCTCGCCACTTTCCCATAGGCCTGTATCTCACTCATAATTGCTGGCAACGTTTCCCCTGGTCTCGTGATCATTAACAGTATATCATCTTACCCCCTTAATATCCTGACTCACCCTTATCCGCGCTGTCAAAGCGAGAGCGTGAAAAGCAGTGGCGATAGAGGGCAGCCCTGCCGAGTTCCCCTCCCCAGAGGAAAAAAGCATGAGTACCCCCCATTTACTCTCACACATGCTTTAGGACTCACATACAAAGCTTGTATCCAATTCACAAACTCTGCCCCGAACCCCATGGCCTCCAACACAGAAAATAAAAATTTCCATGACATTTGATCAAATGCTTTTTCACCATCAAGCGAAACCAACAGCACATGGTCATTTGAACATCTTGCTTTCCAAATCACATTTAGTACTCTCATGATATTATCTGCCACCTGCCATCCCGGTATAAAACATCATGAACCAACTTACCCAGTACTTTGTTAAGCCTCGTCGCTAATATCTTTGCCAGCAGCTTCGCGTCAATATTTAAAAGTGATATTGGCCTGTAGGACGCACACACCTGCGGGTCTTTCCCTTTCTTATGTATAAGGGTAATGCCTGCCCATCCCATCGTGTCCGCCAACTTCTCCCCAGTCCTTGGCATATTGAGTACTTTCATTAAGGGTTGTACTAACAGACCCCCAAATTTCTTATAAAACATCACTGTCAGCCCGTCTAGGCCCGGGGCCTTTCCTAGCTATATATCCTTGATCGCCCATATCACTTCCTCTGCTCCAATCTCCCTGTCTAGATTCTGCTATCCCCACTTCTCCCAAATAGTTACTGATAGCCTCCGCTGGTCCCTCTGATTGAGCCGCATATAACTTCTGATAAAACGCTACAAACTCTTCTCTAATCTGGTGATCATCCCGCATCCCCCCCCCCCCCCCCCGCTTCTAATCTGTATGATCCTATTCCATTCCTTTCTCTTTTTTAACCTCCGTGCCAAATACTTCCCCGCTTTATTACCCCCTTCGAAGAAGTTCTGCCTCAGCAGTTGCAGGTGATGTCTTAACCGTTCCGCCTCCAATGCATTCAGTTTAGCCCTCATCTCCAATACTGCACCCCGATATTGTCCACTACTCCCCTGAGCATCTTTTTCCTCCAGAACCATTAGTTGGTGCCTTAGCTGCAATTCCTGTTCCTCCCTTTCCCTTTTTATCTGCGCTCCCCACTTTATCAACACCCCCCTCTCACCACTGCTTTGAAAGCATCCCATACTACCCCCTCTATTACCTCTCCCTCCCCATTCTTTTCGAAATACTCCGGTATTAGGTTTTCCACCTCTCTCACCACCCTAGTATCCTCCAGTAAGCCTTCATTTAGTTTCCAGTATTGCCCGCCCCCCTTTACTTTCACCCCGCACCCCCACCTGTACTACCACTGGTGCATGGTCTGACCACGTTATGGGCTCAATTTCTCCTCCCTTTATCCTGCCCGCCAACTCCTTCCCTAACCAGATGACATCTAGCCTTGAATATGTGCCATGAGCTACTGAGAAGGAAAACTGTCGCCTACCTGGATTCATCAAGCGCCATGCATCTATCAAATCATTCTTATTCACAAACCTATGATATCTCTATCTATCTGCCCCTCGCCCTTCCCTCTTACCTGTCATGTCTCTCCCCACCTCCCAGGGCATATTGAAGTCCCCTCCACAAATCATCGCTCCTTCCCCCATTAAAGTAACCTGCTCACTTAACTCCTCCCAAAAATCTTTCTCGGATCCCGTGGGCACGTAGACGTTTACCACACAAAACCACTCCTCCTCTATTTTCACACGCAGTAGTAGGTATCTCCCCCCCTTATCCCTTGTCACAGACTGAACTTCTGTTTTTTGCTCCCCACTGATGAAAACAGCCACCCCTCCTTTCTTCCTTTCCCTTAAGTTTGAGGCAAAAATGCAGTCTCTATATCCCTTAGGTTGCACTACCAATTCATGCTTTTTTAGTAAACGTGTCTCCTGCAGCATTACAATCGCAGCTTTGTGCCTTGTTAATTCTTTATATAATTTCTGTCTCTTCCAGGGTGAATTCAACCCCTTCACATTCAACGTGACAATTTTCAAATCACCACCTAACAGTACTCCCCCCTTCCTCCCTACTTTTTTCCCTCCCCGCCCTCCCCCCTTCTCCCCCACCCCATTCCCCACCCTTCCCCCCCCCCCCCCCCCCGTCCACTTGTATCTCATGTCCTCCCTCCTCAGATAGGCCATTACCTCCTTAAGGTTTCTTCTGCGCTGAAGTGTTTCCAGAGAAAGGTCCTGGAACAATTCCAGTTTATGCTCTTCCCATATGAACTGTCGCACCTTTCTCGCCGCTTTCAGCAGCCTTTTAGTTCTGAATGAGCTTAAACACACCACAATATCTCGTGGTTTGTTCTCTCTTACTGGCCCCACACCCCTATGGGCCCTCTCAATCTGTACAATTCCGTCTGCCTCTCCCTCCGCCAGGTCAGCATTTAGCAAGAGATCAAAATATTTTGGCAGACACTTCATCACAGTTCTTATATTTGGCTTCCTCTGGTAGACCGAATATTCTTATGTTACATCTTCTGGAGCGATCCTCCAAATCTTCTACTTTCCTCTTCTGCTCTTTTTGTACGCGCTTCACTTCCTCCCATCCTTTTTGTAACTCCTCAAGGACTTCCTCCTGTCGCTCCAACCGATTCTCCGTTTCCGCTACACGAGTCCCCATTTCCACAATGTCCTGTCGCAATGACTGTATGGTCTCTTTTAATTCATTTTTGACGCCACTTATCTCCATCTTAATTTCCTCTTTCATCTCTATTAGCCACCTCTTAAGCGTTGTAGCCCCTTCTGGGCTGCAAGCCCTTTCCATCTCCTTCTCTTGTTCCGTGAGGCGATCCAGCACTGAACTGCCTTCCTTCTCCCCCTCTTTCCCTCCTCTTGGCGGGGCGTATGAGGATCTAAACTCTGTCAGCTTCTTCTTTGCAGACTGACCCCCTTTTGTTTTATCCATGGCAGTTATAGGCCCCCTGAGACAGGGTGTCTGATCCTCTAGGAATTTTCAGGGGTTCCCCCCCAATTGTATACTTCTCCGCTGTATTCCTTGTCTCTCCACTGGGTAGGAGTCTTTTATCCCCCCCCCCCACCCCCTTTTCCTTATCCATCTTAGGTTGCCTATCCGCTGCTAGGCAATGCACCAAAACACTTGTGGCAATTTTATCTGTTGAACTGCTGCCTTCTGAGTCCTATCAGCTGTCTCCACTCTGCTGCTTGGCCCCTCTTCTTTGGCACTTTGTGTCTTGGCCCAGCAATCACAATCCCCTGCATGCCATCTGTATTTTTTCCTCCGTGCCTGTATTCCCCTCCGGTCCTGAGCACCAGCACTGCTACTCGCCGCCGTCACTCTCCAGGAGCCAGCATGTGCGCTCTGGTCTCTCCCCTGTGTGCTCCTTCTCACCACTGTGCTCTACTCCTCCGTGCCAGGCTGCCACGTGGCTCCCCTTCTCTGCCGTTTCTCTGCTCCTTCGGATCGCAGCAAGTGCTCCCTCGCAGTCCCTGCTTCCCCCACGGCTGCCACTTCCTCTCTCTTCCCGCCACCGCTTTCCAGCACTCACCGGCCCTCTTGCCGTGCTCTGGTCGCTGCCTCTCCGTGACTCCTCACATTCGCCTGCCACGCGATCCTCAGGCCTCGCAGCACTCAACTGCTCACTGTATCTGCCTGCACGCTGGGAATGGATCCGCTCCTCTTTTCCCCCTCTCCAGGGGTGTTCCACCACTGCTCCACCTTCCTACCTCCTCACTCCTTGTGCATTTAGGGGTATTTCCCCCCCACTTACAGGCCTATGGCGGCGGAGCTAACCGCTACACTGCCATGCAACCTGATGACGTCACTGGAAGTCCTCCTTATAAGTATCTTGACTGTGTTTGGTTTTCTATAATTGTCAGTTTGACTGATATAAATTTAGTATCCTGACAGAGTTTCCCAGTTTAGGCGTCCATCTTGTCCATTTAACTGTATGAGGGGGATAACTTCCAAGAGACAGTCTGAGGTTTGAGTCTATGCGGTTGAAATTACACTAGTATTTTGTAAAAGACTCAGTGAACACAGATCATTTTATAAAAAATGTATAGCACCCTTAAAGAAGCACATATATTTGGCACCATGCACAATAGGGAAAATCATTCTCTAAATCAGGGGTCACCAACCTGCGGCCCGCGAGGTCCCTTCGTGCGGCCCGCGAGGCTCTACCCCGGTTAACATTATGTGCGGCCCGCCAAGGATTCCCGCCATTGTATCCACGCGCTCGCAGCTCACCGACGACCACCTGCTAGCGTCCCTTCTCCTGTCAGTGTCATCTGTGAAGCCGGACTTTAAGCGTTTGTCTGCTAGCATGAATCATCAGCCATCTCATTAAATTCAATAAAGGTGATCAGCCATTGTTTTCATAATTTTGTGTTTGTTGTTTTTTTTCGTGGGGGCGGGGAGAAGGGGGGTGCGGCCCGCGAGGCTCCCGGTAGTCGGCTGTGCGGCCCGCGGCCCTCTGGAGGTTGGTGACCCCAGCTCTAAATGAACTGATTCGAAACAAGAGCAGCATCACTAAGGGGTTGTTGTTGTTGTTGTTGTTAAGTGCCTTCGAGTCAGTGTCGACTCATGGTGACCCTCTGGATAGTTGTCCTAAATTGTGTTTGGTCTTCAGTCAGGTGGCTCATTATTGACAGACTGGCACCTGTAGGTGCTGTTATTGTATTGATCCATCTCATTGCTGGCCTTCCTCTTTTGCGTTGACCTTCTATCTTGCCAAGCATGATGTCCTTCTCTAATGATCTCTCTCTTTGCATGATATGTCCAAAGTATGAAAGTCAAAGTCTTGTCATCTGAGCTTCTAAAGAAACTTAGGTTTGATTTCCTCTAGTACTGACTGGTTTCTTCTTTGGGCAGTCCATGGTATACACAGTATTCGTCGCCAGCACCATAATTCAAAGGCATCAATTTTCTTCCTGTCTATCTTTTTCACTGTCCAACTTTCGCATCCATATGACGTTACTAAAAATGCCATGGCTTGAACAAGTCGAATCTTTGTATGGAAAGAGACATCTCTGCTCTTGAGAATCTTGTCTAAGTCCTTCATAGCCATTCTGCCAAGAGCAATGTGTCATCAAATTTCTTGACTGCTTATTGCTTCTTTATTGATAGTTGATCCAAATAGATTAAAGTTGTCCACTATTTCAATTTCTTCTCCATCAAAATGAACTTATTGATTTTGCCAATTGTCATGATCTTTGTCTTCTTTACATTAAGGTGCACGCCCATTTTAAGACTGTTCCTTGATCTTGAGAAGCAAATGTTTCAGATTGTCTTCACTTTTAGCCAGTAATATGGTATCATCAGCATTGCGAAGGTTGTTGATCAGTCTTCCACCAATCTTCACACCTCTGTTGTCTTCATACAATCATGCTTCTCTGATGATTTATTTTGCATATAAATTAAACAGGTAGGGGGAAAGTATGCAGCCTTGTTGTACACCTTTGCTGATCTTAAGTCATTCTGTTTCTCCTTGTTCCGTTTGAACTGTTGCTTCTTGATCAATGTAAAGGTTGTGCAAGAGAATGATCAGGTGTTCTGGTATACCCATGCTTCATAATATGGCCCAGAGTTTCTCATGGTTTACACAGTCAAAAGCCTTGTTGTAGTCAATAAAGCACAAATAAATATCCTTTTGATATTTTTTAGTCTTTTCAAGGATCCATCTCACATCCACGATGATGTTTCTCTTTTCTCATCCTTTCCTGAACCTTACTGGCACTTCAGGTAGTTCTCGTTCCAGGTATGGTTGTACTGTCTGTTGAATAATCTTCAGTAGAATCTTGTTGGCATGTGGGATCAGAGCGATTGTGCAATAATTTCCAAAGTCAGTTGGATCACCTTTCTTTAGTATTGGTATAAACACAGATCTTTTCCAGTCAGTTGCCCATGATGTTGTCTTCCAAATTTCCTGGCAGAGCCTTCTAAATATGGTAACAGCTGCATCAGATTCCTGCAATACTTCTATGGGAATGCCATCAATGCCTAACATTGTTCTTTGATAAGGCTTTCAATGCTGCTTCGACTTCTTCTTTCATCACCAATGGTTCTGGATCATAAGGAATGGCCTAGTGGTTGGGGCAAGGTACTTCAGGCCGGACGGTCAGGGGTTCAAATCCCACTAGAGGACAGCAACCTTGGGCCGGAAGGACTGGGGTTTCTAGTCCCACAGGTGCTCCTTGTGGTCTTGGGCAAGCCACTTAACCCTCCATAGCCCATGTTCCCTGTAAAATAGTTATCTCCAAGTTATAATGCCCTGTTCAATGTAATTTCAGTTTGTTCAATGTAAACTGCACTGATGCAGAATAGTGCAGTATATAAGAGAATGTAAATAAATAAATAAGGTACAGGGGAAGGTGATGGCAGTGGGGTGTACTATCAACCGCCTGGCCAGAATGAACAAATGGATGATGAAATGCTCAAAGAAATCAGGGAAGCTAACAAAAATTACAGCACAGTAATAATAATAATGGGTGATTTCAATTACCCCAGTATTTACTGGGTCAGTGTCACGGCAGGACATGCTAGGGAGATAGAGTTTCTAGATTAAATAAATGACTGCTTCTTGGAGCAGCTGGTTCATGAACCGACCAGCGGGGAAGCCATTTTAGACCTATTCTTAGTGGAACACCAGATCTGGTGCAAAGGATAAGGGTGTTGGGGCCACTTGGCAATAGTGATCATAGCATGATCACATTTGATTTAATTAATGGAGGAGGGATGGTAAGGAAATCCACAGTACTACCTTTTAACTTTCAAAAAGGAGACTATGATAAAATGAGGAAAATAGTTAAGAAAAAACTAAAAGGAGCAGTTGCAAAGGTTAAAGACTTACATCAAGCTTGAGTGTTGTTTAAAAATACTATCTTGGAAGTCCAGACCAGCTGTATTCCATGCTTTAAGAAAAGTGGAAGGTAGTCCAAAAAATTGCCAGCATGGTTTAAAGGTGAGGTCAGAGAGGCTGTTGTTGCCAAAAAAAACATCTTTCAGGAAATGGAAAAAAAGAGCCAAATGATGAAAACTGGAAACAGCACGAGCACTGGCAAGTTAAATGCAAGGCATTGATTGATAAGGCAGGCAAAGAGAGAATTTGAGAAGAAAGTTCCTGTGGAAGCAAAAATGCATAATAAAGACTTTTTCAAGTACATTTGTAGCAAAAAGCCTGTGAGAGAGTCAGTTGGACCATTAGATGATAGAGGGGTAAAAGGGGCACTAAGAGGGGACAAGGCCATAGCCGAGAAACTGAATGAAGTCTTTACTGAAGAAGATGTAGGGATGTTACGCATGACTGAAGTGGTATTTAAGAAGATACTGCAGAAGAACTGAAAGAAATATCGATACACCGGGAAGATGTATTACAACTATTTGATAAAGTGAAGAGTAGCAAATCACCTGGACCAGATGGTATACACCCAAGGATGTTGAAAAAACTGAAATATGAGATTGCAGATCTGTCACAGGTCTGCGACTAAAAAGCTGTTTGATTATTTTCATCTAATTTCCATGTATTTTGGTGTGCTGAAAACAAATAAAATATTGAAAAACTCCTAGACGTCATGATTTGCCACAACATGTAAAATTGTCTTCAAATTTATCAAATTTTTTCAAATTACTATTAATTAATTCAAATTACTATTAATTAATTCACATAAGTGCATTTAAGATATAAAATGCCAAAAAAACCTTCAAGGGGTTGTCCGAGTTATGTAAAAAAAAAAAATATAGCACTGTAAATCTGATGGTCAGCAATATATACATAAGCTAAGCAAGTTTTAAGTCCGTGCTTCTAATGGTAGAAGGGGTTAATCTTTCCTGAAGAATCCAGTGGGAGGGAGACACAGAGCAGATAGCAGCAGCTCCTGTCAGTGCAAGGGGGGCGTGGCCAGGACTGTGACATCTCGTGTACAGACACAGAGCTGCTCCCTCCTGCATGCCATACTTGTGCATGAATCATAATCAGGTTCTTGGTTCTAGGCTGTTCACAATTTTGCATCGCAATTCGTGTTAGCTCGTCATTCTTCAAACGTTATGTTATGGCTCCGCGAAAGTGTATTAATTTGCCAGACAGTTTCTGTTTCATCTGTGGTGAATATACAGTGTTGAAGCAACAGTAGAATATTACAGACTTTGTGAAAAAAGTATACTTTGCATACTTTGGACTAAAAATTGGAGATCAAGATAAAGTCTGGGCGCCTCATAAAGTGTGCAAACGGTGTGTTGAGGACCTCCGAAACTGGTTCAAGGGTAAGAAAAAATCTTTCCGTTATGGGATTCCTATGGTATGGCGAGAGTAAAAGAACCATAGTGACGACTGTTACTTTTGTTCATGCGATGTGAAAAGGTTTAATTCCAAATGGAAGCATTCCATTTCATACCCCAATCTTCACTCGGCAATTCGTCCCATCCCCCATGGCACAGATATACCAGTACCCAAGCCCCCTGCTACCTTGGAAGAGATACCTAGCTCCGATGAAGGTGAAGTCATACCTGAACCAGATGACGAATCAAGTTCTGACTTTGAAGATGATACAAGACCAAAATTGTTTTCTCAGGAAGAGATGAATGATTTGGTAAGAGACTTGAATCTTCCCAAAGATGCCGCTGAGTTACTCGGATCAAGGCTGAAAAGCAGGAATTTATTGTTGCCAGGAGTGTCATCTTCATGGTTCAGACATCGTGAAAAGGAGTTCGTTCCTTACTTCGCCCAGGAAGACAAGTTGGTTTATTGCATCGATGTCGAAGGTCTGATGGGTCAATTTAAAATCCAATATGATTCAGAGCAATGGCGTCTTTTTATAGATTCTTCAAAAAGAAGTCTCAAAGCAGTTTTACTCCACAACGGTTTTACGCTTCCATACCTGTAGGTCATTCCGTACACTTGAAGGAAACCTACGAGAACTTGGAATTGGTTCTTCGTAAACTTAAATATGAAGACCATGGTTGGCAAATGTGTGGGGAGTTGAAGGTCTTGTGCATGCTGCTCGGGCAACAAGCTGGGTATACCAAATATCCTTGTTTTCTGTGTCTATGGGACAGTCGAGACCGACAAAATCACTGGACCAAGAAGAGTTGGCAGCCAAGGGTGCTAACAGTCGGTGAAAAAAATGTCCTCCGAGAAACTTTGGTACCTTCCCATAAAGTTCTTCTACCACCTCTCCACATAAAATTGGGATTGATGAAGCAATTCGTAAAATCACTTCTAAGAGATGGAGAATGCTTCAAATACTTGGTCACCAAGTTTCCAGGCCTGTCGGAGGCAAAATTGAAGGAAGGTGTGTTCGTCGGACCAGACATTAGAAGGCTTATAGTTGATCAAGAGTTTGTCCATACCATGACGGATCCTCAAAAAGAAGGGTGGATTGCATTTAAAAAAGTCGTACAGAAATTTTTAGGCAATAACAAAGATCCTCACTACAAAAAGATCGTCGGACGAATGCTGAAAGCATTTCAAGCTTTAGGTTGCCTGATGAGTTTGAAAGTGCATTTCCTCCAGTCCCACTTTGACTACTTTCCTGAAAATTTGGGAGCTGTGAGTGAGGAACAAGGTGAACGATTCTACCAAGACATTAAAGAGATGGAAAGGAGATACCAGGGAAAATGGAGCATTACAATGATGGCAGACTACTGTTGGATGCTTCAGAGAGACATTCCAGATGCTACTCACAAGCTTAAATGCACCAAGAGGAGCCTCACAATGGAGAAGAATCGAGTTTAGTGTGTGTAGGTGAACTCATTTCGGTTCAAAAAAGGATTTTCATGAAAATATTGTAATAAAACTTTAATTTTATAAGTCTATTTCCATTTATTTTGAGGTATTGCCTTATTTAACATAGTTACCTAAATTGTCAGGAAACGTGATGTCCTATGACAAAATTGAGGTCATTTTCAGATTCAGCGCACCAAAAAACAAAGATTACGTGGAATAACCAAAACAGCTCTTGAAAAAAATGTTTTTGCAGATGATTTTAATGATAGTTCAGAGATTACTAATAGCTATTAGTAATCTCTGAACTATCATTAAAATCATCTGTAATACCTGTAGATTGGAGGATCACCAATTTTTAAAAAGGGCTCCAGGGGTGATCCGGGAAACTACCGACTGGTGAGCCTGATGTCAGTACCAGGAAAAATGGTAGAAACCATAATAAAGTACAAAATTACTGAACATGTAGACAGTCATGGCTTAATGGGAGACAGCCAACATGGCTTTAGACAAGGAAGACATTGTCTTACTAATCTGTTATTTTTTTTGAAGGTGTGAATAAACAGATAGACAAAGATGAGTCAGTTGATATAGGTCCCTCAATCAGAGACTTTTGGCAAAACTAAAAAGTCATGGGATAGGAGGCATCTCCTGTTTCACATCAGCCCCAGCGGGCTTAACAGAGCTGCGAGAGGGAAACTCTCTCTTCGCGGCTCTGAAAGCCCACGCTGATGGAGGGCTAGGAGGGCTCTTCTGGGCAGGCAGGGGACTGCGGGACCCTTGATTCTGTTGCTGCCATGGTGGCAGTGGCAGTAGCCAGGTTTTTTTTGTAGTTTTAAATTTACCTGGGCTGATGGGAGGGAGGGGGGTTAGGACTGGTAATGGGGGGGGGGGATAAGACTGAAAATGGGGTAATGGGGGGGTTATGACTGGAAGTGGGCTGATGGGGGGGTTAGAACTGGTAATGGGCTATGGGAGGGCTAAGACTGGAAATGGGCTGATGGGGGGTTAGGACGTGAAGTGGGCTGATGGGGGGGTTAGGACTGGTAATGGGCTATGGGGGGGCTAAGACTGAAAATAGGGTGATGGGAGGGTTAGGACTGGAAGTGGGCTGTTGCGGGTTTAGGACTGGTAATGGGCTATGGGGGGGCTAGGACTGGTAATAGGCTGGGGGGTTGCTAGGACTGGAAATGGGCTGAGTGGAAAGGGGGGCTTGAACTGCAAATAGCTGATGGGGAGGGGGCTTGGAATGGAAATGGGCTGTGAGGGGAGGAAGCTAGGACTGGAAATGGGCTGAGTGGAGGGGGGAGCTAGGACAGGAAATGGGCTGATGGAGGGGCTAGGATAGGACTGGAAATGGGCTGTTGGGGGGTGCTAAGATTGGAAATGGGCTGTGGTGGGGACTTGGATTGAAATGGACTCATGGAGGGGCTAGAACTGGAAGTAGGCTCATGAGGGGCTTGGATTAGAAATGGGCTGAGTGGAGGGGAGCTAGGATTTGACTTGGGCTGATGGTGGGGCTAGGAAAGGACTAGAAATGGGCTGATGGGGGGCTGGGATTTGAAATGAGCTGATGGAGGGACTTTAATAGGACTGGAAATGGATGGGGGAGCTAGGATTGGAAATAGGCTGATGGTGGGGCTAGGATAGGATTGGAAATGGGCTGATGGGGGGATAGGACTGGAAATGGGCTGATGCGGGGACTAGAAGGGAGCAGATGTTGGGTGGGACTGGAACTAGAAGGGAGCTGATGTTTTGGGGAGGATTAGAATGGGATGGGGCTGGGAGAGTGAAATGGAGAGGGGAAAAATATTTTGTGTGGGAGGGAATAAAAATCTACAATTGGCCGGATATTGGGAGAGTAAGTGAGGATTGAGGATGGAGGAGTAAAATTTGAGTGGATGAAATAGGAATGAGGAAAGAGCAAAAGGAGAAAGATTAGTATGTTAAAGCAGATGTAGAGAGAGAATGGAATAAAACTAGAAGAGTGAAGAAAGGACAAATGGACAGCAGACGATGGAGAGTTAGCAGAAGACACAAAGAAACCAGAAGAAAGTGGCTGGAGCAATTGCAACTGAAGAAAAAAATGCACAAAAGGTAGAAAAATATCTCTTTATTTTGAATTTATTAACTAGAATATGTCAGTTCTGGAAAATGTGCATCATTAACATCCGCGCTTTGTTTAGTACTAGAGGAAATTAATTTATAGTTTTATTTCTAGTGTTGTTGCACATTCCAAGTTTGGCTTTTGGGGTTCCCAGTTTAATTATTGTCTTCCTGTTTCTAAATTGTGATTCCTTGTTTGGTGATGGTTTATGTTCTGCACAATGTTCCCTCTAAATTTCTGTAGGCTGTGTGCGCATAAAATATCAGCTGTGTGCAGCTTTTGAAGGAAGGTTAAATTTTTGTGCGCCACATAACAACACTAGGAGTTATATACTTTAAAATTTGACTACACATCAGAATACAGGATGTACACCACACTGATTTTAATCAAATTAAATGAAAATAGACGATTACTAAATGACGCAGGAAATTTCTAGTAATTACAATCATTACTTTTAAATTTTAAGACGTCTGTGTTGTTTTCTATCAGAATCAGAGCCGTAATTTTTGTGCGCTCTGTTGTAAAGTATGTGCGCTCGCTCGGCAAGGTGTGTGCACGCGCACATGCGCACAGCTTAGAGGGAACAGTGGTTCTGCAGTGTAACTGAGCTGAGGTATTATGTTTATGTAATTCCTATTTGACATTGCCACTTGTTCTCTTTCCCCAATAGGTCATGTATTGTTATTCTCTGAAATGTATTGTTTTAATATTTGCAGTGTTGCCTTTAGATAGGTAGAGTATGGTGCTTTGTGAGTCCTGGTAGTTCTGTTTTGATACGGCAGGTTTGCTATGAGTTCTAAATGGGCAGTGTTTGTAGTAGTTCCTAATGTGCCTGGGGGTTGGCACTGGATTATAGTAATGTAGAAATCTTTTAGTCTTTCTTTATCCACACACTCATTAAGAGGCATGTTTACTAAATGTTAGTGTATGGTAAGATTATGCAAATATTTATGCAAATGAGGCCCCGCACCGAATCTCCGCACATGGCCCCGAACGGGCCGCCCCAGGACCCAGTATGGCATATCTTATGTTCTAATGTTCTGTGGTCCACTTGATTTTTATCATATAAAAACTCTATATTCTTTCCATCTTTTCTTGATCTGCTTGTAACATTCCTTGTTTCTGGGCAATTTTCAGAGTTTCTTCGGTCATCCATTTTGGCCTTTTTATGCTTTTTCACCTTTTGTAGAGACTTCTTGCTTTCTTCCAATATAACCTTCTTGATGTCATCCCGTAACTCTTCTGGAGCTCTGTCATTTGTATCTAAAGCAGCAAATCGATTTTGCAGGCAGTCTTTAAATTCCAGTGTATATTCTCAACGTCATATTTTGCTACATTCATGAGTGGCTTGCTCTTTTTCAACTTTAGCTTGAGTTTGTATACTAGTAGTTGGTGATTTGTACCATAGTCAGCTCCAGGTTTTGTCTTTGTTGATGTTATTGAGCTTTTCCATCATTGACTTCTACAGATGTAATCATTTTGATTTTTTGTACAATCCATTGGGTGAAGTTCATCTGTACAGTCACCACTTGTGTTGCTGGAAAAAGGTGTTTGAGATGAAGAGATCGTTGGTCTTGCAGAATTCTATCAGTCTTTCTCCAGCTTCATTTGTGTTGCCAAGTCCATATTTTGCAACCATTTTGCCTTCTTCTTTGTTGCCAACTTTTGTGTTCCAGTCACCCATGACTATCAGGATATCCTGTTTGCATGTTCTGTCAATTTCAGCTTGTACTATTCATAGAACTCATCAATTTCATCCTCTTCTGCAGCTGTTTTTGTGGCATATACTTGAATTAGAGTTGTGTTGATAGGCATTCCTCATAGATGATTAGAAATTAAGTGTTCATTGACTGCATTGTACTTCATTACAATTTTTGCAAGTTTCTTCTTATAAATTTATTTATTTATTTAACAGTATTTCTATACCGCCTTATCTTACAATCAAAGCGGTTTCACAGCAAACAATCAAAGGAGTGATCATGTGTTTTCATGCAGTGAAGGGTATATCGTGTTTGGTGTGTCTGATGTGTTGTGTGTTTGATTAGGTGGAGCTATGTACATTGTGCGCTATAATACATCATGTGCTATTATACATTCTTCTATACATTGTGTGCTATGATACATCATGTGCTGTTATACATTCTTCTATATGAGGGTCAGGAGGGGGGTATGTTAGTTGTTCTTGCTAGTTAGTAGATCATGTGACATGTCCATAGTGCTCTGTGAATAGCGTTGTCTTCAGCTGTTTGCGAAAGTCTTTAAGATCCGTCGTCGTTCTCAGATCGTCTGGGAGGGTGTTCCAGATTGTTGGGGCAGCCAGGGAGAGTGCTCGCTCTGTGGTGTCCTTGCATGTTTTTCTGTAGTCTTTAGGGGTGTTAACACGGTTGGAGGTGCCTTTTCTTCTTGGGCGTGTGCTGGAGTCTGGTTGTATGAGGGTGTGTAGGCTGTTGGCTGAAGTGTGTTGTTTGATCTTAAATATGTTTATGATTGTTTTGTATTTGATGCGTGAACTGATTGGGAGCCAGTGTAGGTCTTTCAGAATGGGTGTGATGTGTTCCTGTCTTGTTGATCCAGTTATTATGCGGGCTGCAACATCAATGCAACACCATTTCTTCTTTGTCTTTCATTTTCAGCATAGTAGACTATGTGATCATCTGATGCAAAGTGCCCGATACAAATAGTGCCACATACTATTTTTTTTTTCTCCACCGCATCACTCCGGCTCTCCACCAGCTCTCCCGGCGGGGATAGAGCGAGCCGGAGCACCGCACCGCACCGCCCCCACCAGGAAGAACTGCCCAATCGGGGCAACGGGTGGGAGATTTAAAAGTAGCCCTGATCGGGTGCGAGCCCCTTTCTCCACCGCATCACTCCGGCTCTCCACCAGCTCTCCCGGCGAGGATAGAGCGAGCCGGAGCACCGCACCGCCCCCACCAGGAAGAACTGCCCAATCGGGGCAATGGGCGGGAGATTTAAAAGGAGCCCTGATCGGGCGCGAGCCCCTTTCTCCACCAGCTCTCCACCAGCTCTCCACCGGCTCTCCACCGGCTCTCCCGGCGAGGATAGAGCTCTCCACCAGCTCTCCACCGGCTCTCCACCAGCTCTCCCGGCGAGGATAGAGCGAGCCGGAGCACCGCACCGCCCCCACCAGGAAGAACTGCCCAATCGGGGCAATGGGCGGGAGATTTAAAAGGAGCCCTGATCGGGCGCGAGCCCCTTTCTCCACCAGCTCTCCACCAGCTCTCCACCGGCTCTCCACCAGCTCTCCCTGCGGGGATAGAGCGAGCTGGAGCACCGCACCGCCCTACCAGAAAGAACTGCCCAATTGGGGCAACGGGCGGGAGATTTAAAAGGAGCCCTGATCGGGCGTGCCTGTGCCTTGCGGGCCCGCGCAAGAGGGCCCTTTGGCGTTACCCTTAGGTGGGGCATTGAGGCCAGGTCCATTTAGATCCCCTAGGACCTCCAGCAGCAACATCCCGGGACACACTCCACACTCAACACCGGTGAAACCGCTGAAACGTGCATGAACACTAATACCGTTAAGCTGTTGGACTTTAATGGTAAGTCAGCCCTCGGCTTGCGAGTGTAATTCCGATTCTCTAATCAGTCACCGCCTTAAAAGGACAGTACAGTTTTCTATAATCAAAGACATCCTCCAGCCCACCATCCCACGTCTCGCTCCCAGGCAAGCTCTGCAGTTTTTCATCTCATGCCTCTCCTCCACACAATTGCCAATATTTCTCGATATTGATGCTTGCTGATATTTTTTTTTTAAAACTTTATTTAAGTCCACCATAAAATCCAAACAACACATCAACAGACGGCACCACGGGGAGGGTTTGTTCTTCTCCCCCCCGGGAGCCAACAGAAAGATAATACAATAGGTGGTCATTTTACATTATATCCCGACCCCCCTTCTCCCACCCCTCTCCCCTCACCCACCAGCCCACCCTCACTCCATTACCAGCTTCGTAAACCAAATATCATCTAGAACTGTAAGGTAGCTACCTCCTACCCACTCCTCAAGCCCACAGTCATTCAACTCCCCCCTTGGAGGGTTGCATTACGGCTGTGGGGCCCCAACTGCTGAATATATGGCTCCCAGACCGACAGAAAAACTGTCCAACGCTTGGCACTGCCCCGCGCCATCCAACGCTCCGTTAGCATTAATTGATGAAAGTTATTCCGCCATTCACTAAAAGTGGGCAGTTGGCGTTCCCTCCATAATCGAAGAATCGGCCCTTTACCCACCAGACAGGCCTTCCGCACAAGCAAACTCTCACCAGCTTTCACAGGTCCAGGGGTCGGCAACTGGTCAAGTGCTACAAATAGGCCCGTCCAATGGAGCCTTCGCTGAAGCAGTGTACAGAGGAAGCTGCATATCCGTGCCCAATATGCCCGTATTTCCCGACAACCCCACCACATATGTAGGAGAGTAGCCAAGGACTCCGAACAGCGTGGGCAGGAGCCATCAGTGTCCAGACGACTGCGCAGTGCCCACCTCGGCGAAAAATGAGCCCTAGTCAAGCACTTAAATTGGATCTCACGCCAGCACACTCCTTGTACCAGTTGTCTAATCCGTTTCAATGCCGTCAGTACCAATCCCGGCTGTACGTCTTCTCCCAATTCGGTCGCCCAAGCTCTTTCGACTCCACTATAATCAGGGAGGGGGCGGTAGCGCTCCAAACTACATTTCAAATTGGAAATCGACGGCGGGCGCTCCTCTCCCAGCTGAAAAAATTCCAAAATACGGGCTGAGCGCTCAGCCTGCAGCGCATCACGCGGCAGTGCGGCCACATAGTGGGAGATTTGTATATAGGCAAAACAATGCGTGTCAGGGAGATCGTATTCCCGACTGAGCGTTCGGAATGATTTACAGCTTCCCGCTTGGTCTACCAAGTGCCCTACCATCCGGATGCCACGTAGCCACCAGTCCCGAAACACCGCAGTCTCGGACCCTGGAGTGAATTGGGCATTGCCCTGCAGTGGCAACCAACAAGACACCTTCCACGTTTCCTGCCAATATTTGTTAAGTTGTTGCCATGTGCGTCGGGCCGAGTCCACTAACGGACTCTGCCGACTAGAATCTGTGAGGACCGTATGTGTGCCGTGCAAAGTCGCCAGGAGAGTCGCAGGAGCCACCAAACACTCCTCTAAAGACCTAGGCGTATATACTTCCGTCCCCCCTAGCCAATCTCCCAGGTGTCTGGCTTGACAGGCCAATGCGTAAGTCTTCAAGTCTGGTAGGCTCATACCTCCCTCTCGCCATTTTCCAAGCAGGCGATTCCACGGGACCCGCGCCCGCTGCCCCCGCCAAAGAAAGCGCTTAAGCAAAACCTCCATTCTACTCAGGTCACGTCAAAGCAACCAGACTGGTAGGGTCTGCAGCCAGTACAATATTCTGGGTAAAACTATCATCTGTACTGCCGCTATCCTCCCTGCCAGAGACAGCGGGAGAGGTCCCCATGCACTTAACTGCACTGCCAAATGCCGCAGTATCCGGTCTAGGTTACGCCGGTATAAATCCTGGGGATTTCTGGTCAATGTTATGCCCAAATAGATGAATTCTTTGTCTGCCCACCGTAAAGGGAAGGGTCCCCTCCAAGAACTGCGGAAGTGCCCTAAGACATCCACTACTTCAGACTTATCTTTATTAATGCGCAAGCCTGCAATTGCTCCGAACCGCTGGAACTCGTCTAAAAGCGGTTGTAAGGAGGTGGCCGGAGACGTCAGATGGACTAACAAGTCGTCAGCGAAGGCCGAGATAAGGAAAGTTTGCGACCGTAGCCGCACTCCCTGTATCCTCCCCGAGTTTACGATGGTGCGAATCAGCGGGTCCAAGGAAAGAACAAAGAGCAAGGGCGATAAAGGACAGCCCTGCCTTGTACCTCTTCCCAACGTGAAGTCGTCTGAGATGAGGCCATTGCACAGTATGCCCGCAGTCGGTGAAATGTACAAACTTTGCACCATTTTACAAAAATCCTCCCCGATGCCGTAGCGCGGTAGCAGCCTCCAAAGATAGTGCCAGTCCACCCTATCAAAGGCCTTCTCCGCATCGAAGCTAATCAATAACGACGGAATATTGTGAGCATGCACCCACTCCAAGGAGGCCAGAATCTTCCGAAGGTTTCGTACGGCGTGGTGGCCTTTCACAAAGCCCACTTGTGCGTCATGGATTAAGTAGCCTAATACCCCTGCCAGGCGGTCAGCTAGAACTTTCGCCAAAAGTTTAAGATCAAAGTTTAGTAGGGAGATAGGTCGATATGAAGCAGCCTGCATCGGGTCTTTACCCGGCTTCGGGATCAGGGTGATATACGCGTGATTACGCCCCCAGCGGAACGCCCCTTGCTCTGTTCTGGTGACAAAGACCTCTCGCAGTAGTGGACTCACCCCGTCCCCTAAGATCTTGTAAACTTCGGCCCCGAATCCATCTGGCCCTGGCGTTTTATAACACTGGGCCGCAGATATTGCGGATTGTATTTCCTGCATAGTAATGGGTAAATCTAGAACCTCCCTCTGGGCTGAAGTGAGTTGAGGCAACTCCAAGTCCTCAAGGTAGTCCTGCAGCCCCTCAGGGGAACCAGCTGTGGTTTTGTATAAGTTTTGAAAGAAGGTATGAAAAATCTCTGCGATTTCCTTGTTCTCTTTATGCACACGTCCCTGGCCTTCTTTTAATGCCGCTACGTGGGCAGGACTTCGTCGGGCCCGCAGGCATCGTGCCAGCAACTTGCCAGGTTTGTCACCATAGCAGTGCAAACGAAACCGATAAAACAGAACCGATTTCTTTGCTCGCTGATGTAATAGCTCGTTAAGCTCGGTCTGGGTTTCCCATAGCAACTTCTTATTGGACAGCGTTGACGTGTGGGCACATCTCCGCCGTAGAGTAGTGACTCGACGCTCAAGTAGTACAATACGTTCTGCCATCAGCCGGCGCCTTCTCGCAGCGTATCCTATGATGTCCCCTCGAAGAACCACCTTTGCCGTTTCCCAGACTAATTCGGGGTCGTCTGTATGAACCTGGTGATTGCCAAGAAATTCCGCCCATCTCTGGCGTATAAACTGGCGAAATTGCCCATCCGAGTAAAGCTCTAGGGGAAATCTCCACAGGCGTGACCGATTCGTGTCCCGCCCCCAATGTAAGTCAAGCCACACCATCGCGTGGTCTGAAATTTCGGAAGGACCAATCTGTGCATCCTCGGTGTGCGTAAACAAAGTCCCCGAGATCATTAAGTAGTCAATACGGGCACTAGTACCATGTGCTCGAGATTGATGGGTATAGTCTCTTTCAGAGGGGTGTAGTACCCGCCAAGGATCAATTATACCTAATCTCCGACAGAACCGCAACAACATCTGGGAGGGCGCTACCCTCTCCCGTCCACCTCCTCTCCTAGAAGTATCCAGATCCACATCCAGGACTCCATTAAAGTCCCCGCCCAAAATCACCGGGCACTCCGGAAGCTGTTCCACCCTTGATGCCAGACCATTGTAAAAATCCGGGTCAACCACGTTGGGACCATAGAGATTTCCCAGAATCACCGGTTTACCGTCTAAGTGACCATATAACAACAGGGATCTACCAATATTATCAGCAAGGACCGTCTCCTCCACGAATCGTATGCGTTTATGAATTAGAATCGCTACTCCTCCCTTATGCCCCTGGGCGGGGGATCCCCACACTTGGCCCACCCAGTTCCGACAGAGTTTGCTATGCTCAACGGCCGTCTGGTGGGTTTCTTGGAGAAGCGCAATGTCACACTTATGTCGAGCCAGTGCTTGCAATACCTTATGCCTCTTAATAGGGTTTCCCAGCCCACAGACATTCCAAGTGATTATTTTCAAAGCGCCGGGGCAGTGCCAAGATGCCACCACAGAATCACTACCAAGTACTTCAGAGGGACACCCCCAGCCTGGCACCCCCCCCCCATCTATAGGTAGGCAATTATCCCATCTATTAACATTCAATGGAGTGTACCCCCTCCCCTCCCCTCCCTCCTCCTCCCCCCTCTTGTCCCTCCCCTCCCCTCCCCCCCATCTCCCCTCTCCTCCAAGCTCTCCCGTCCAGCCATAGCCTGGACTACTTCCTATGGCAGACGGGCTCACCCCTCCAACACTTCACCCTCCCTAGCAAGTAAGTTAAAGAAAAGAAAAGAAACACAAAGTCTCTGTTACGAACCGCTGTGGTGAGTCTCCCACAGTCGGCGCTATCGCCCTCCACTCGTCTGCTCTCATGTTGTCTCTACCCACATCCACCCAGATTACCTCCCATCTCCTCTGCCCTCCCCCCTCGTCAAATACAGGCACATCTGCTTTATCGAGGCCAGCCCTCTCTCCCCCCTGCATCAATCTCAGGTCGCTTCTATACCCCAGCCACTCCCAGGGGACATTGGCCCAGGATCTGTTCTTGACACGGTCAAGCAGCTGTACGCGCTATTGAGCTCGCCAGCCATTATCGCGATCAACCCCAGTCTTGCCCCCGTCTAGGCCTCAGAGATAAAAAGGGGGGAGACAAGGCACTAAACCTGAAATATAAATTGTTAACGATGTTTTAACAAGGCTAGCCATGTATCCCTAGCCTCTATAACCCCAACATTCCCCCAAATTAATCGCCGCCTACCCCCTATGCATCAAGTCGAAGCCCCACCTGTAAAGGGATAAAGAAAGGGAGGGAAGGGAGAGGGTCAAGCAGGAACACAGGGGCAGAAACAAGGCAGGGAGGAAAATAATCAGGGAACCAGCAAAGCAGCAGCAATTATAACAAAATAACCATTGTAACAAAATAACAAGGATACAATGTCTCCCTTGGCATAATAAATGTTACCAAGTCAATGAGACGTTGTATCTCAGCCTAGTACACCACATGAAAGGCAAAACCAAGAGTTCTCCCATGACAGTGGAAGCTGCTGGGAGGCTGTCAGGAACCGTTCGGCCCCTGGGGGCTCCAGGTCTCCGTACTACACATGGGGAGGTGTACCCCACTCCCAGTCAGTCATTTAGCAGTTAGGAGGCCAATTGAGCAGGCAGAGAGTCCAGAAAGGTAGCCGCCTCTTCCAGGGTCGCTAGTATGCGAGTGTGGCCTTGATGATCGATCCGCAGCCGGGCCGGGTAGAGGAGTGAGAAGCGAATGCCGCGGTTAAACAGCTGGGTACAAATCCCCGAAAAAGCCCTGCGCTGTTGGCTGACGATCACCGAGTAGTCCTGGAATACTAAGATCGGCTCGGTGTCCTGTTGATGTCGCCGTCGGCCCCTTGCCGCTTTCAGCACCTCCTCTTTCTGTCTGTAATCGAGAAAGCAGGCAATTACTGCACGTGGTTTCCTGGCCTGTTCTCTTCTTTGGTCCAGCCGATGTACCCGCTCTATTTTGAGAGATTCTCCTCTCAGGTTTGGCAGGAGGCTCCCAATCCAAGATTGTAAATATTCAAGTAGGGCACTATCAGCGACACTTTCAGGAATGCCGATGAATCGCAGGTTTTTTCGCCGACCTCGGTTCTCCAGTTCATCGAGTTTATCCCCTTGCTGTTTCACCAAAGTCTCTAGAGCGGCCACTTTGGCCACTACCGATTGTTGCGTGTCTTCCACATCGGACACCCTTGTCTCAACTTGCTCCAGTCGCTCCTCCACCGCCGTGAAACGTTGTCCAAGCGATTGAATCTGCTCCACCAGGTCCTGGAAACGTGTGCTGAGCGCCTGCACCACTGGGGCACTGACCTCGGCCACTAAATCTGGCGGGCTGCCCGGTTTCGGGCTAGATGGTGAGCCTTCCGCCGTTTTTCCCTCCGTAGCGCGGGGTCTCTCTTTTCGCGGAGCTTTAGATGCCATCGGGTTAGCAGTGTTATATACACCACGTCCCACGCAGGGCACTATTCTCGTGGGATAGCAGAGGTAGAATTGTGCAGTTAAAAACCACAGCTGCAAGGATTTTAAGCCGCTGTATAGGGGTTATCTGCCCAGACCAGGCAGGGATGGCCGCGGGGCTATAGACTCAATACCCCAGGAGGAAACTGATAGATGGGGCAATAGAAGGAATGTCCAATCACACCTTGGCGCGCTTTCTTTGGTACACCAGTGCCCGCTGTTGTTAGGCAGGGATGGCCACAGATCTCCTCGCCGCCTGAGGCACTTCAACAAATGTGGAGAGCGCTGTTGCCGCGACGAAAGAAGTGCCCGATCTCTTTTGCTTATGTCGGCAGCTGCTCTCCCCCAAACGGGCAGAAATAATCTCAGGCCCCCGCTCCGCTGGAGAAACAGTACCCCCCGAAGGAACAACCAGCCGCGGCAGCGGGGGAGAGGATGGGGGTGCTCGAACGCGTCTCGGTGCTCTTCCTCCCCAGTCCTAGCCGGACAAAACAGTCACTGGTCTCTCCGCTTCTGAGAGTTCAGCCCTCCGTGAGTGTAACGCTGCTATTAGTGGCGGGGGACTGTCCGGGCGCACCTCGTCCCGCTTCTTATTAAAGGAAGTTGCCTGCCCAGATCGTGTGAGGGGGCCGCAAGCCTTTTCCCGCCGGAGCTAGGCCACCACGTGATGATAAAACGGAGGCTGACAGTGGCAGAAATGCCCGATCGTGCCCCTGGCTTACTTGGTTAATAGCCAACGATCCTCTCCGTTCGGGTAGGAATGGCCGCAGGTCCCTTCGTGACTTCAAGCACCGTATCCCGCAAAAGGAGAACTGATGATGGCGGTGGGGGAAGTGCCCGAATGGCCTCTGCACGTTCTCTGTTTCGCTGAATTATCTGCCCCAGTTAGGCAAGGATGGCCGCGAATCGCTTCAGCGGCAGAGGTTCAAAGCCCCGTCAGGGGAGAGTCAATACAGATGATATAGAGGAATTTTTTTAAAATGTTTTGTAGCAGTTTTGTGGGGGCGATTGCCCGGAGCTGATCGTGAGCCGTCCGATCAGCTCATTGCCCAAACCGGAAGTCCTGCTTGCTGATATTATATAACATTTGTTAATATTGTCTAACATTTTTGCTGATATTGATTGAAATTCTATTTATATTATAATATACTATATTACTTGCTATATATTATATGTCATAATATATTTATACTAATTGCTACACTACATCCCACTATTTCACTAGTCTCAAAGCTACTCTTGTTTAACCAACAATGGAACTTGGAAGATTGTTAGCACTCACCTTAAACATACTGATGTGTGCACTAGGGTTCTTACTTACTCACACTCCCCCCATTCACTCCCTAACTCCATCTATAAACATTCCTAAACCTGCACACATTCACATCATCCCATACAGGCCCAGATATGACACTCAAAAATATGATAACAGACATCCCTCCATGGGTAGATCACGCACCCACCAGCATACCCATGTTCAAAGGTTAATCCATTTGAACCTAACACCAATAGATAACCCCAAGAAAAACATTACCCAGACAACACAACTAAAATGCATACTCACCAATGCCAGGTCAATTAGAAATAAAATCCCAATTATGATTGACCTCATTCGGGACGAAGAACCCCATCTTCTTTGTATAACTGAAACCTGGCTAAATGAGTCTGATTCAGTTCTTCTTAATCAACTGAAAGTGCATGGTTATACTATACTCAGCTGTAATAGGGACCGAAAAAGAGGTGGAGGAGTACTCATAATAGCTAAATCGAACCTAAATCTTTCATCTACCTTACTTGATAAGCACAAAGGGATAGATATCCTCAGAATAGAAAGTCACACCATGGCCATCTGCCTTATATATAGATCCCCCACACTTGATATGCAGAGCTTAGACATTATCCTTGAGGTTGCATGCAATTCTTCTTTGAGGAAACCTTATGTTGTCTTAGGAGATTTTAACCTTGCCTCCCTACCAAATAACCAGGAACTATCCTTCCTTGAAGCAATGGATGAAATGGGATTTAAACAAATAATTACTCACCCTACTCATTGCAAAGGTAACACCCTTGGTTTAATATTCCTCCCATTACACTACACAC
This sequence comes from Ichthyophis bannanicus, assembly GCA_033557465.1. NCBI lineage: Eukaryota > Metazoa > Chordata > Amphibia > Gymnophiona > Ichthyophiidae > Ichthyophis > Ichthyophis bannanicus. The sequence continues at coordinate 672,667,169 of CM066032.1, read as the reverse complement.
AATTACCCCAATTTAACTCACCCACCACAACTCAGGTACCATGGTCTGATCATTTCATGATACATCTCTCTCTCCATTTCCAACTCCCTAACACATCACATATCAATACCAAACACATAGAGCAAAGATTCTGCCAGTTTAACAAGGAAAACTTCTTGGAATCAATCTCTACAAAGTTAGACAATGACTCAAACAATCTCAATGAACTTGTATCAATTTGGAACTCTGTTATAGGGGCAGAAGCTAAATCTTTGCCTTCAAATAAAAGACCAAGAAGAAATTCATCTGAGAAATGGTACACTTCAGAGCTTGCTACTTTAAAGAAAAACCTCAGGAAATTGGAAGCTAAATGGCGTAAGGCAAAAACCTCAGAACTCAGGGTACAATACTTCACAAACCTCAAAACTTATAAGGAAGCTATTAATACCACAAAAAGCTACATCACGCAAAAACATTATCAAAAGCCATCAACCGCCCAAGGGAGCTTTTCGAGATTATTAAATCCCTTGCTAAAGTTCCTGAACACACCTCGAACAAAACACTAATAGACCCACAACTCCTGGCAAACCATTTTGCCAGCAAGCTTAAACAGAGTACCCGTCCAAGTACCACCCCGTCACCTACCACAGCAAATAACATCAGCGAATGGAACTCATTTCACATAATTTCAAACAAACAACTCCTAGAGACCATATCAAACCTCAACACTACCACCTCTCTACTTGATCCATGCCCAGTGACATGGATTAAGGCAGCAAAATCTGAACTCACCCCATACATATTGAAAGTAGTAAACCAATCTCTACTACAAGGCTTCTTGCCAGATGACCTCAAGTATACAGCGATTCGCCCTCTACTAAAAAATAAAACTCTTAACAGCAATGACCCCCTCCTCGTATCGCCCTATTGCCAGTATACCTTTCCTGGCTAAAATCATTGAGAAGGTAGTTCAGATACAATTGCAGGACCATATTGATACCAACTCCCCTTTAGATGAGCACCAATACGGTTTCTGCCCTTATCACGGGGTAGAAACTTTACTTATATCCCTTTTTGACACAATAATCCAAGGCATGGATAATTCTAAGCAGGCTTTCTTGCTTATTTTCCTTGATATTTCCTCAGCTTTCAACAGTGTGAATCACAGCACCCTCTTATCCAGACTATCACAATTAGGTTTAAAAGGAAAAACACTTAGCTGGTTTAAATCATACATATCTAACCGTTTCCAATATGTTCAGATAGATCATTCCTCTTCTTTACCATTCCCACAAGAGCGAGGTATCCCACAAGGATCTTCTCTCTCTGCTCTACTTTTTAACCTTTATCTCCAACCTATTTGCACAATCTTTAAACGCCACAATCTAAACTATTTCATCTACGCAGACAACATCATGTTGTTCGCCCCTTGTGACATAGATAACCCTAATTATGACAAAATCACAACTTGTCTCTCTGAAGCTGAACAGTTGCTCCGCTCAATACATTTGGATATTAATTTCAAAAAGTCTGAAGCACTTTTTGTATCCAGAAACTCAAATTTCACCCCCCCCCCCATCTGTTGTCAACCTGATGGACATCACCCTTCCAGTCAAATCTGAAGTAAAATATCTAGGAGTTACCCTTGACAAAACACTAAGCATGACACATCACGTAAAACAAACCGCCAAAACCATATTCTTTAAACTCAGAACCATTCAGCAACTAAGACCCCTCATTGACATTGGGGATTTCAGAACAGTTGTCCAGGCTCTTATAATGCCACATTTAGATTTCTGTAACGGATTACTCCAAGGTACATCTAAGAAGAATCTGCACATTCTACAAAGGGCCCAGAATGTTACTGCTCGGATTATTTTTAAAGCCAAACTATCCAACCACATCTCCCCAATTCTATACGCTCTCCACTGGCTACCTGTTGCCAGTAGGATTCAATATAAAACACTAGTCACTATTTTTAAGCTCATTAATGAACTAGCCCCATCACATCTATCAACCTTAATCCAGACTCCCTCAGAAAACAGAAGAAGAAGAGCAAACCTCAATATGCTTCTATTTCCTGACTCTATGAGAAAATTGAAGCAGGTAACAACCAATACTGCTTTCTCTTATTATGCACCCAGTCAATGGAACAAACTACCATACAGCCTGAGAGAGATTAAAGACCTTATTTCTTTCAGGAAGGAACTTAAAACATACCTTTTCACCCAGCACTATCACAATTTACAACCCACAATCAAACAAATTTCACAAGAATACATGACTCAACTAACACAAGTCTACCCGACATAACCCAAGACTCACTCTCCAATGTATGTTCTCACTGACAATCCCGTTACACTATCCCCACTGAATGATAGTCAGACTTTAATGGCTGTTGTAAATAGTCCTTCTGCATATTATAGAACTCCATAGTTTTAGTATTTTCCATAATAGTTACTGTAAATAGTTTTTTCTGTCTTTTATAGTTTTCCATACTGTACTATCATTGATACATAAGGAATAATTTTCCCAACCTATGTAAATAGTTTAATATATTATTTGTATGATAGCTACTTATGTGCTCAATATGTTCTATGTAATTTAATGTTTAAACAAGTTCTCTGTAAACCGCCCCTGATCTCTGGAAGGGGCGGTATAGAAAAGCGCACAAATAAAGCACAGTTACTTACCTGTAACAGGTGATCTCTGGGAACAGCAGGAATTAGTCCTCACATATGGGTACATCGGAACCGACGGAGCCCGCGCAGGAAAGCTCCCCAGCTTCCCAGAAAGGAAGCTTTTGGGGCCTCCCACTGCACATGCGCGCTGCCTTCCCGCCTTCCTGACCAGCTCTCCTCAGTTCGAGTTTATAGCTGAGACAATAGAGAGAGGAAAGGAAGATAGATAGAAGATACAACTCCTAGGGGAGGTGGGTGGGTTGTGAGGACTAATTCCTGCTGTTCCCAGAGATCACCTGTTACAGGTAAGTAACTGTGCTATCTCCAGGAACAAGCAGGAATAAGTCCTCACATATGGGGACTCCCTAGCTAAGATGCCTGGGAGATCCCCTTCCAAGGGTTCGCCATCTTCGTATGGATCTCAGGCATCCATTCTGGGAAGGTGGGCAGGAGTTGTTCAAGTATGGAACAGGTGTTTGAGGACAGCCTGACCAAACAAGGTATCCCGGCGGGAGTCCTTGTCCAAACAGTAATGGGCTGTGAAGGTATGAACCGAGGCCCAGGTGGCGGCTCGACAGATCTGATCTATGGATACAGAGTGAAGATGAGCCATAGAAGTGGCCATGGCTCTCACATTGTGAGCTGTGACATGGCCTTCCAGAGAAATGTTTTTACTCTGGTAAGCAAAGGAAATACACTGAGCAATCCAATTGGAAAGTGTACGTTTGGAGACTGGAAGTCCCAAATGAGAAGGATCAAAAGCCACAAAAATTTGGGAAGACTTTCGATGTGGCTGAGTCCTGTTGAGGTAAAAGGCAAGAGCTCTTTTACAATCTAGAGTATGAAGGTTCCTCTCTGCTCTGGATGCATGAGGAGCCGGGAAAAAGACAGGTAGATATACCTCTTGATTAAGATGAAAAGGCGAGAAAACTTTGGGCATAAAGTGGGGATTCGTCCTAAGGACCACCTTATCATGATGAAACCTAGTATAAGGTGGATGAGCCACTAAGGCCTGTAGTTCACTGATGCGGTGAGCCGAAGTGACTGCAATAAGGAAAAGGACCTTCCATGAAAGAAATTTCAAGGAGGTAGAAACCAACGGTTCAAAAGGTGGCTTCATAAGCTGACCTAGAACTAGGTTTAAATCCCATGCTACCGGAGGAGGTCGGATGGGAGGCTTAGTTAGAGTCAGGCCTCTCATGAACCTTGCAATAAGAGGATGAGAGGAGACAGGTTGTCCATTTAGAGGTTTTAAGGATGCTGCAATAGCGCTCAAATGGACTCTTACTGAATTCGTCTTAAGGCCTGCATTAGAAAGATGCAGGAGATAGTCTAGTAGAGAATTCAAAGGAAGTGCTAGAGGGTCAAGACCCTGCTGAGCACACCAAATGGAAAAGCGTTTCCATTTGAAAGCATAGGAACGCCTCGTGGAGGGTTTCCTAGAGGCATGAAGGATATCTTTCACTGGTTGAGAAAGATTGAAGTCATGAAGGCTTAGGCCTTCAGTAACCAAGCTCTGAGGTGTAAGGACTTGGGGTTTGGGTGCCACAAAGTCCCCTCCTCCTGAGACAGAAGGTCTGGCGCAGCTCCCAGGTCCAGGGAGGGTCCCTGGGAGAGATGCAGAAGTAGAGGGAACCACACTTGGCGTGGCCAGCGTGGAGCTATGAGGATCATCGACCCGTGATCCCTCTAGAGTTTGAACAGAGTCTTGGGAATCAAAGGAATGGGTGGAAAGGCGTATAGGAATTCCTGACCCCAATGCAGGAGAAAGGCGTCGCTGGCCTGAGCTCCCTGACACGGAGTCCTGGAACAGAACCGGGGAAGTTTGGCATTCCACGGACTTGCAAAGAGGTCTATGTCCGGGGTTCCCCATTCCTGAAAGATTTTGCGTATCTGGTCCAGATGTAGGGACCATTCGTGTGGAAGCAGAACTCGACTGAGTCTGTCTGCCCGAGAGTTTTGAACCCCTGGAAGATACACTGCCAGAAGATGAATTTGATGCTCTCTGGCGAAGGCCCATAATCTGAGAGCTTCGTTGCAAAGCGACAGAGAGCCTGTCCCTCCTTGTTTGTTTACGTAGAACATGGCCACCTGATTGTCTGTATGAACTAGGACGGTCAGGTTGACAAGGAGGGTATGGAAGACTTTGAGGGCAAGGAAGATTGCTTGCAGTTCCAGGAGGTTGATGTGAAGGGTGGTCTCCTGTGGAGACCAAGTACCCTGAGTGGAGAGGTGTTGGAGATGGGCTCCCCATCCTGTTTGGGAGGCATCTGTTGTGAGGGTTGCTTGGGGCAGCAAAGGTTGGAAGGGGGCCCCCAACGACAGATTCTTGGTGGATATCCACCATTGGAGGGACCAAAACAGACGTTTTGAGGTGAGTATTTGGTCAGAGAGCGCTCCTGATGCTTGAGTCCACTGGGTGGCCAAGGTCCATTGAGCTGCTCTCATATGAAGACGAGCGTAGGGCACCACGTGTACCGTGGAGGCCATGTGGCCCAGAAGTCGCAGCATTTCCCTGGCTGTCAAGTGAGTGCTGGACTGAGCTTGGGAGGCCAAGCACACCAGACGTTGGCCCCGGACCTGAGGAAGGTAGGCCCTTGCAGTGGTGGTGTCCAACTGGGCCCCTATGAATTCCAGAGACTGAGTAGGGATGAGTTGAGACTTGGGAAGGTTTACCACCAGTCCCAGATACTGCAGAATGTACCTCGTGCGGTCCAGGGAAATCTGGGCCTCTGACTGAGATGGAGCTCGGATGAGCCAGTCGTCCAGATATGGGAATACAAAAATTCCCAGACCTCTTAGAAATGCGGCTACAACTGCCATGCATTTGGTGAACACTCTTGGAGCAGAGGCTAGACCGAAGGGAAGTACTCTGTACTGGAAAGGTTTTCCTTGGAACAGAAATCGTAGATATTTTCTGTGGGATGGGTGGATGAGTATATGTGTGTACGCATCCTTGAGATCTAGAGAACAAAGCCAATCCTGACTCTGAAGGTATGGAAGGAGAATGCCCAGAGAAAGCATTTTGAATTTCTCCTTGTATAGAAACTTGTTCAATTCTCTCAGATCTAGGATAGGTCTGAATCCCCCTGTCTTCTTTGGTATGAGAAAATAAGGGGAGTAGAAACCTGTCCCTTGTTGAAGAAGAGGAACCTCTTCTATTGCCCTTTGGGCAAGGAGGGAAGAGACCTCCTGACCCAACAGGGCCAGGAGAGATGGGGGAGAATTGAAGTGCCTCACCATGGTATGTGGAGGAAGGTTGGAAAAATGAAGTTTGTAGCCCTCTCTGATGATAGAGAGGGTCCAGTGCTCTGATGTAATTTGCTCCCATCTGGGAGCAAAGTGAGCTAACCTTCCGGGAATGGTGAGGGGCTCTGGTTGTTCTAGAGCCAGAAAGGTTAAGTTCTCTAGGGGCAAGTCAAAACCCCTGAGGGGGTTGAGCCTGCTGAGGAGTGGCAGACGCTGCAGGCTTTGACCTTGCCTGTTTAGGTTGCTGACGCTTAGCAGCAAAGCGAGGCTGAGAAGATTGTTGGCCAGTATTTGTGGAAAATCTGGCCTTCTTGTAGTAAGGCCTCTTGAAAGACTTTTTCTTGGCAGGAGTAGAGGTAGACTTAGAAAGTCTATCTAAGGTAGCATTTTCTGCATCCATTTGAGTGGCTTTAATTTGCCAGTCTTTACCAAATAAGTTCTCACCTGTACAGGGCAGATTCCGTAAGCCATCCAGGACCCAGGGTTCCAGGTCAGAGGCCTGGAGCCAAGCAAGTCGTCGGGCTGCAATAGCAATGCCCGAAGCTCTACCGGCACCCTCAAAGGAATCAAAAGCTGCTCTGTTGGAGAACTTAGAAACATCTAGAAGCTGTTTCACCAGAGAAATGAACTCCTCCTTTCTATCCTCAGGGATAAAGGAGGCAAAATGCCGTACCTTTAGGGCAAGTTCCCTTAGAAACATGCCCATATACAGACTGTATGAATTAATCCTGGCTATAAGCATACTAGCCTGGAAGATTTTCCTACCAAAAGAGTCTAGGGTCTTACATTCTCGCCCTGGATGGGTAGACGAGTGCCTTTTGGTACTCTTAATCTTTTTCAGCGCAGACTTCACCACAATGGAATGGTGAGGCAGCTGAGCTTTTTGAAAACCAGGAGAAGGAGGGACCCGGTACATGGTGTCCAACCTACGGGAATGAGGAGACAACGTTAGAGGAGCCTCCCATAAGTCCATCAAGTGTTCTTGAAGGATTTCATGGATAGGCAGGGTGACTGCCTCTTTAGGAACCTTAGGGTATCCTAAAATATCCAATTTCTTTGATCTAGGTTCTTTTTCAGAGGATGTAGTAATAGAAAGTCCTTTAGCTACTTCTATAATGAAGTCTTGAAAGGACAAATCCTCTGGTGGAGACATTCTCCTCTTTGGGGAAGAAGGCTCTTCAGGAAGAACAAGAGACAACTCATCAGAGTCATCAGAGGAGTCAAAATCCTCAGAAGAATCAGAGTATCCTCTATTTGCTTCCAACGCACGATACGCATACCGCTCGGTATCGACATCAGGCGTACCGGGTATGGGATCGGTATCGGGTGAAAACCCGGATCCGGCATGCGGAACCGATCTGCGTTTGGAAGACGATGGTCTCGGTTCCGGTATGGGGGACGGTACCGGAACCGGACCCGGAACCGCTGGATGCGGTACCGAGGGCGTCGCAGCTTTAATAAAAGCCAAAATGGCCTGCTGCATGGTATGAACAGTATTGTCCATAGACGCCACTGCTGCCTGGATGTCGGTACCGGCATGGGCCAGTACCCCAGAGCAGTCTAACAGGTGATCGGTCGAGGCCGTGCCATCGATGTCAACCTGTAACCCCATAGATGGAGCTTTGGAAGCCAGAGCTTCCCGCCGGGGTTGTTTGGCTGGGGCAGGGTCCTCCGACTCAAGATTGAGGGCCTCTCGATACTTTGAAGGAGATTTGCCTTTTGAGGACCTGCCCGAAGAAGGTTTGGTTACCTGAGATCCATCTGGAGAGGAAGACCTGGATGACTGTGATGCTGGATTATCTGAAGCAAACAGTACATGGAATTTGTTGGCCCGGTTCTGCAAACCACGTTTAGACATCTGGGAGCAGGACGGGCAGTCCGGAATGGAGTGGTCAGGCCCCAAACATTTAAGACACCAGTCATGGGTGTCTGTAACAGAAATAATAGCACTACACTTGGTACACTTTTTGAAACCAGGGGCTGGTTTCTCCATGAGGAGAATTTGTGTAGGCCTGAGGCCTAACCGAAGTCTCCAAGTTGTGCTAAAATAAAAGGTTTTTTGTTTTTTTTTTGAAAGAAAAGAAAAGAGAGACCGGCGGTACCGGTTTCGGTATGGGGAAGGCAGGTACGCGGTCTAAAGAAACAAACTAAAATAAGAATTTCTTCAGCGGTGACAGGAACACGACCTGCTGGCTCCGCGGAAAAAGAGAAACTTAGGAGAGCTGGTCAGGAAGGCGGGAAGGCAGCGCGCATGTGCAGTGGGAGGCCCCAAAAGCTTCCTTTCTGGGAAGCTGGGGAGCTTTCCCGCGCGGGCTCCGTCGGTTCCGACATACCCATATGTGAGGACTTATTCCTGCTTGTTCCTGGAGATATAAATAAATACTGTACATTTATAAGACATAATTGTTCCACTTATATGTGTAGTGGATTTTGAAAATTTGCATGTACAAGAGTAGATAATTGGGGAGCTATCTTCTGAAAATCTAATTTTCTTTCAGGGGAGGGATGTGAAATTTAGTTATTTACAGGGTTTATATACCGCCTTCTCTTTCATTCAAAGCGGTTCACATATCAACAAATAAATACATTACAAATAAGAAAAAGGGAGGAGGCATGCAGGATACAAATACTAATACTACAAAACATTATTAATTATCAATGTCCTGATAGATAGTCTCAAAGTGATTTCTGAATAGAAATGCCAAAGAGGTGAACACAATTCCCCCCTAAAGCACTCCTCCAAACCCCAAATGTAAAGTTAGTCAGAGGATATGTGTGGCTGAAGCAGATGTAATGTGCTTGGATCAATAATCAATAAAGAAACAACAAGCAGTGAAGAAATTTGATGACATATTGCTCTTGGCAGAACAGCTTTGTTTCTCATCTTTCTCATGTCGATCCGCTTCCTGCACGTGAGTACCCCCTCGAGCCTCCCCAACCAATCTGATCGCTTGTCTTCCCTCTCTGACCCCTGCAAACTCTCCCGTTTTAGCCTCGGCGACTCATTCCCTACAGCTGGGTTTGCTTAACTGCCGCTCTCTTCGATTGAAAACGGTCCTTATTTATGATCTCCTTGAGCAAGAATCCCTCGATGCTCTGTTCCTTGTTGAGACGCGGCTTAGGGAGGGTGAAGACCCCCTCCTGGCACGATGTTTACCCCCTGACTACACCTTCTCCATCCCACGTATTGGACGGACTGGCGATGGTGTTGCAATTATCTACCGCTCTGCGGCCTCTTTCACTCAAATCTTTTCCCCTTCGTTACAGTACCCGGAATCTCTTCTCCTTCGCCTCGACTCTCACCCATCCCTCTCCTTCTTAGTAGTCTACTCCCCTCCTTCAGCTTCTCCCCTTCTCTGGGAATCTCTCCTCTCTTCTATCTCTGATCTGGTTTTGCAATTTCCTCAATTGATCTTACTTGGTGACTTCAATGTCCACTTCGACTCTCCCATCTCTCCAAGGGACCTCTCATTCATTTCGCTCCTTGAGGATCTTTCCTTAATACAGCATGTTGCTTCCCCAACTCATGCTGCTGGCCATACTCTAGACTTGGTTATCTCCCATGTCAACTCTCTATTTCAGTTCTCATCATTTTCTCATTCACCTGTCCCATGGTCAGATCATCTCTGCCTTACATTTTCCCTACAGTTGGCAGCATCTGGTCCTGACTCCCCGGACTCGTCTTCTCTGCCAATGCAATCTTTACGCCGCATTACTCCAACAGCACTCCAGAACTTTCCCACTGCAACCCAGCTTCTCCCCTCTGATTTCTCTTCTCTCTCCCCATCTTCCCAAGTTGCATTATGGAACTCAGAACTTGGTCTTGCATTAGATCGTGTTGCACCTTTGCAATCTCACTCTTCTCACCCTGTAGTCCGTCATCCCTGGTTTCATCCTGGGCTCCGATTACAGCGCTCTCATCTACGCAGGGCAGAACACCTCTGGAAGAAAGCCCGTTCAGCGGCAGCATACCACCATTTTAAACTTTGCCATGCGCAATATCGTGCCAGTCTCTTCCAAGCCAAGCGTACTTTCTATTCTGAATCAATCGCATCTGCTCCCAACAGGTCTCGTCATTTGTTTTCAACCCTTCGTACTCTTTCACAACTGCAAACCCGGCCCGCACGGAATGTTAGACCTTCTGATTCAATTCCCAGTGCTCCCCAGTTGGCCTCCTTTTTCTCCTCCAAAGTTCATAACCTACGCATGTCTCTTCCTTCCTGTCCTCAGGCGCTTCCTCCCCCCCTCCCTACTTCACCCCCTCCACCCCCTCCATCCTCTCCGTTGTCTCACTTTTGGGCTAATTTCCATCCCCTTACCTCCCCAGAGCTTCTCAAGTTCCTTTCCACAACTTGCAAGTCTACTTGCCTGTCAGATCCAATACCTTCTGCTTGGCTTTCCGAACCCTCTCTTGGCCTGCTTCCTCCACTACTTACTATCATTAATTCCAGTCTCGCTTCCGGTTCTTTTCCCCATCTGTGGAAACATGCTCTGGTGCGCCCCCTCTTGAAGAACTCTACTCTAGATTCATCAGTTCCAGCTAATTATCGTCCTGTATCAACCTGCCATTTGCTTCTAAACTCCTAGAGAAAGCAGTTTTTTCACAACTTGCCCATCATCTTGACACGACACACTTTCTTCACCCCCATCAGTCCGGTTTTTGACCAGGTCATAGTGTTGAATCCATCATTACTGCTGTCATGAATGAAATACACTCTGCACACGATCATGGTGATATCTCAGTGGCGGTGTCTTTGGACCTTTCAGCGGCTTTTGACTTAGTTGATCATTCTCTTCTCCTCTCTAGACTACGTGATGCAGGTGTTCGAGGTACTATCTATTGCTGGTTCCACTCTTTCTTACATGCTCGCACTTTTGCTGTGTTCTCTGCTTCATCCACCACAGACCACTTTCCTCTCACTTGTGGTGTCCCTCAGGGTTCGGTCCTTGCACCACTATTATTCAATGTGTTCCTGGCCCCGTTAACATTACTAATTCAGCAATCAGGTATTTCAGGGTATTACTATGCCGATGACATTTTCCTTTTGCACCACACCTCCTCTTCCCATCCTGACATCACCCCGCTAAATGAGTGCCTATCCCTGGTCTCTACCTGGTTATCCTCAAACTGCCTTGTTCTTAACGTCTCCAAAACTGCTGCTATCTGGTTTCCTCACAGTTCTGTCTGCCCTTCACTTACTCCCTCCTTCTCAGGCTCTCCCATTTCCCTAGTGCCTAAGCTCCGTTATTTAGGTGTTCTGCTCGACAGCGCTCTCACGTTCGCTGATCACATCTCCCAGGTTTCTCGATGTTCTTTCATTTGTCTCCGGAGCATTCGTGCCATCCGGCCGTTCTTATCCCCTCAAGCTTTGATCATTCTCCTTCTTTCACTTGTCATTACCAGGTTAGATTTTTGCAACTCCATATTTGTCGGTATCCCTCAGTATCAGCGTCAACGGCTACAACTCCTACAAAACACTGCGGCCCGGATGATTATGCTTCCCCCCACGATCATATCACTCCTATTTTGCAACAGCTTCACTGGCTCCCGGTAATATTTCGGACAAAATTTAAGATCCTCACACTAGTTCATCGAGCCATTTATTCTCATAGACCTCAGTACTTAGCCGACCTCTTAACATTTCATACACACACCCGGAGCCTTCGTTCTATTCATATCAACCGCTTACACCTCCCTTCCCCCTCACAAGCACATCTGCAGGTTACTAGACAGTCAGCCTTTTTCTATGTTGGCCCCTCCCTGTGGAACTCCCTGCCTACTGCCTTACAATTGGAAGAGTCCTACCCCAAATTCCGTTCTCTCCTGAAAACCCACCTTTTCTCCTCCGCTTTCAACCTACCCCCCTAATCCCTTGACTCTCTTTTCCCTTTATTTTTGAATCTCACTTATCTTTCCTGTTTATATTGATTGTATTTCCTTTCTTTCTTTCTTTTTTTTGAATTGTATACCGCCCCGATGTAATGGGGGGCGGTATATCAAGTGTGTAATAAACAATAAACAGCTATAAAGGACTTAGACAAGATTCTCGAGTGCAGATATGTATCCATGTATAAAAAGTTTCAACTTGTCCAAGCCATGGCATTTTCAATAATATCATATGGATGTGAATGTTGGGCAATGAAGAAGAAAGACAGGAAGAAAACTGATGCCTTTGAATTATGGTGCTGGCGAATAATACATGGACTACCTGAAGAACAAGTTAGACGGTATAAGAGGAGATAAAACCTAAGTTTTCTTTAGACGCTTAGAGGACAAGACTTTGACTTTCCTTCTTTGGACACATCATGTGAAGAGAGAGATTATTTGAGAGACATCATGCTTGGCAAGGTTAAAGATCAGCATAAAGGAGGGCGGCCAGCAATGCGATGGATGGATACAATAACAGCAGCTATGGATGCCACGCATGCCACTTTTTGGGGACCACCCTGTTTAAGCAGCGATTCCAAGGAGGCTTGGGAAGTTCTGCTGCTGTTGTTAAGTGTAATCGAGTTGGTGCCACTCATGGTGGCCCTCTGGATAGTTGTCCTAAACTGTGTTCGGTCTTCAGTCAGAGAGGGCCACCATGAGTCGGCACCAATTCGATTACACTTAACGACAGCAGCAGAATTTCCCAAGCCTCCTTGGAATCACTGCTTATACAGGGTGGCCCAAAAAAAGTGAGATCATCTCGTAAATTAAAAACTTAAATAGTTTACTTATTTACCTTTTTTAGTTATATAACGTCTTTATTTCGACAATTTCCAGTCGCCATCTTTTTTTTTTTAAATTTGTCAATCGTTTACATCTGTCTTTTTGAATTTTTGAATAACTTATTTGCTATGAGATGTTCCCACTTTTTTTGGGCCACCTAGTATATGATGATTTACATGTTTATATCTGCTTCCTACACATATAACAGTATTTAAGGTTTCTGAAATGTACTCTAGAATTCTTCAACTTGGATATTTAGGCCCATGTCTTGCCTGCATATTAAATTATCTGCTGAATGCAGATTACATACATAGGAGCAATTTTCAAAACTAATGCTGATGGTTGCAAAGTCCAGGGGATATCTTTACCAGCACAATATGTACCAGTTTTCAAAGGGAAAGTGTCCAAATCCTTTTCCTTGGAAAATTACACAGGGAAAAAGTATCTGCAGTGATTTGTGTTGGGTTTTTTTCTGCATTTACTTTCCTCCTGCAAAGCAGTCCATATAGTTTTGATAATGCATAACTATTTGTCTTGTTACCTCCCTAACCTATCCCCATCTCAGTACTACAGCAGCGATCTACAAGGAGACTGAGTTTTATTGGGAAGAGAGGAACAGTTTCTTTGAACTTTGACATTGGAGGGATGTAGACCTCCTTATTAATTAGCTCAGTGACCTTGGGAGACACCTCGTATCAAGAATAGGCCCAGCCCGGTTGGACATATCTCTTACTTGCATGCTTCTGCTATGTACTTGATTAGGGACTTTTGATTTGCCAATATGCTCCAGTGAGCTCTCATAGATCCAATCAATTTGGGCTCTTTTGCAGTCCTTTTGTATGTATACTGAATTGATAAGGACAGAAAAAAAGGTTTAAAGATGTCCTAAAATAAAGGAATGGGAACCACTGGGAAGAATTCACTAAAAATACATGCCTATCTATTGCCAGACTCTCAACTTTCATTTTTCTTTCTTTGCATGTTAACCATTAAAATGTTTTCTCTCTTTCAGCTGCTCTGACCCATGGCTTGAGCTGGCCCAAAAACTATTCCTTCCCTGCATTTTGATAGGCTGGTGAATCTCAAAGTGATTCCCCAGAGATGCTGTGCAAGGAACACATAAGTGTGGTTTAGTTATATTTTAAAAGTATAGTTAACAAAAAAAATGCATTTGCTATTTTCCAGTGAGGAGGAACCACAGAAAGAGAGAGTGATTTTTATAGTTTTCACAGAGAAACCTCTCTTATAACAAAGTAATTGTTTGCTCGAAACTTACATTTGCATTATGAGTTATATTGCACCATAATAAAACTTGCAACACTGAGCCTTTGTTCTAAATTGTCTTATTCCTAGATAGCAACCATAGAAAGCACAGTTACTTACCTGTAACAGGTGATCTCTGGGAACAGCAGGAATAAGTCTTCACATATGGGTATCGTCGGTACCGACGGAGCCTGTGTGGGAACGCTCCCCAGCGTCCAGTAAGAAAGCTTTTGGGAGCATCCCACAGCGCCTGCGCGCTGCCTTCCCGCCTTTCCCAACCGCCTCTCTCCAGTTCGAGTTTTAAAGCTGTGATTGACCTAGATTGGCCACTGTTGGAAACAGAATGCTGGGCTTGATGGACCTTGGTCTGACCCAGTATGGCATATCTTATGTTCTTATGACAAAGAGAGAGAGAGGAAAGGAAAGATAGATAGAGAGATACAACTCCTAGGGGAGGTGGGTGGGTTGTGAAGACTTATTCCTGCTGTTCCCAGAGGTCACCTGTTACAGGTAAGTAACTGTGCTATCTCCAGGAACAAGCAGGAATGAGTCTTCAGATATGGGGACTCCCTAGCTGCAGATGCCAGGGCAAGACCCCAGGTTGTGTGTCCTTGAAAAGGACTCTACCTCCCCCCATGGATCTCTGGCATCCAACCAGGGTAGGTGGGTAGGAGTTGATTAGGAATGGAACAGGTGTTTGAGAACAGCCTGACCAAACGAGGCATCCCGGCGGGAGTCCTTGTCCAAACAGTAATGGGCTGTGAAGGTATGAACCGAGGCCCAGGTGGCCGCTCGACAGATTTGGTCGATGGACACAGAGTTTAGATGAGCCATTGAGGCTGCCATGGCTCTCACATTGTGAGCTGTGACATGGCCCTCCAGAGAAATGTTCCTACTTTGGTAGGCGAAAGAAATACACTGAGCAATCCAGTTGGACAATGTTCTCTTAGAGACTGGAAGTCCTAAATGAGAAGGATCAAAAGCAACAAAGAGTTGAGAAGACTTTCTATGTTGCTGTGTTCGTTGTAAGTAAAAAGCGAGAGCTCTCTTACAATCCAAGGTATGAAGATTCCTCTCTGCATTTGATGCATGAGGTCCTGGAAAAAATACAGGTAAATATACCTCTTGGTTCAGATGAAAAAGCGAGACCACTTTAGGCATAAAGTGTGGATTGGTCCTGAGGACTACCTTATCATGATGGAACCTTGTATAAGGTGGATTAGCCACCAAAGCTTGCAACTCACTGATGCGGCGTGCTGAGGTGACTGCAATGAGAAAAATAACCTTCCAAGAAAGAAATTTCAAGGAGGTGGTGGCTAAAGGTTCAAAGGGTGGCTTCATGAGCTGGCCAAGAACCAGGTTTAAGTCCCATGCCACTGGAGGTGGTCTAATGGGAGGTTTAGTTAAAAGAAGGCCTCTCATGAATCTTGCTATAAGAGGATGAGAGGAGATAGGTTGTCCATTGAGAGGCTTGAGGGACGCTGCAATAGCACTCAAATGGACTCTTACTGAATTCGTTTTCAGACCTGAATGGGATAGATGCAGGAGATACTCTAGTAGAGAATTCAGAGGTATTGCAAGAGGGTTTAGACCCTTCTCTGAACACCAAATGGTAAATTTTTTCCATTTGAAAGCATAGGAACGTCTAGTCGAAGGCTTTCTAGAGGCATGAATAACATCTCTGACCTGCTGGGAGAGATGAAAATCTTGAAGATCTAGGCCCTCAGCAACCAAGCCCTGAGATGGAGAGACTGGGGGTTTGGATGCCACAATGTTCCTTCTTCCTGGGATAGAAGGTCTGGTGCAGAGCCCAAGTCCAGGGAGGGAACTTGAGAGAGATGCAGAAGTAGAGGGTACCACACTTGGCGTGGCCAATGTGGTGCTATGAGGATCATGGTCCCTCGATCTCTCTGAAGCTTGAATAGTGTTTTGGGAATTAGGGGAATTGGTGGAAAGGCATAAAGGAAGTCTTGACCCCAGTGAAGGAGGAAGGCATCCTTGGCCTGAACTCCCTGACACGGAATTCTGGAACAGAACCGGGGAAGTTTGGCATTCCACGGACTTGCAAAGAGGTCTATGTCCGGGGTTCCCCAAATTCGAAAAATCCTGGCTACTTGGTCCATGTGGAGGGACCACTCGTGTGGAAGCAGAACTCGACTGAGTCTGTCCGCCCAAGAGTTTTGAAAGCCTGGAAGATATACTGCCAGAAGATGGATGTGATGCTCTCTGGCGAAGGCCCACAGTCGCAAAGCTTCGTTGCAAAGCGACAGAGAGCCAGTCCCGCCCTGCTTGTTCACATAGAACATAGCTACTTGGTTGTCCGTATGGATGAGGGCTGTCCTGTAGCTGAGCAGGGTATGGAACACTCTGAGAGCTAAGAATATTGCTCTGAGTTCCAATAGATTGATATGCAGAGAAGTCTCCTGTGGAGACCAGATGCCTTGGGTGGAGAGATCTTGCAGATGAGCTCCCCAACCCTTTGGAGAAGCATCTGTTGTGAGAGATGCTTGGGGTAGCGGTTGCTGAAAAGGGGACCCCAGCAACATGTTTTGAGAGGACTTCCACCACTGGAGAGACCAAAAAAGGCGACTGGAGTTTGCTATTTTGTCTGACAGGCCACCTGATGCCTGAGTCCATTGGGTGGACAAAGTCCATTGAGCTGCCCTCATGTGAAGGCGAGCATATGGAACCACATGCACGGTGGATGCCATGTGGCCTAATAGTTGTAACATCTCTCGAGCAGTTAATTGGGACTTTAACTGAATCTGGGAGGCTAACTGCACCAGACGTAGGCAACGGGCCTGAGGAAGATAGGCCCTTGCAGTTGTGGTATCCAGCAAGGCCCCTATGAACTCCAGAGACTGAGTAGGGGTGAGATTGGATTTTGGGATGTTTATTACTAGTCCCAAATACTGAAGGATACGCATTGTGCAGGTTAGACAAGTCTGGGCCTCTGACTGGGATGGGGCTCGAATGAGCCAGTCGTCCAGATATGGGAATACGAATATTCCTAGAGTGCGGAGAAATGCAGCTACTACTGCCATGCATTTCGTGAACACCCTTGGTGCAGAGGCCAGACCGAAAGGAAGCACCCTGTATTGGTAGTGCTTTCCTTGAAAAAGGAACCAAAGGAACCTTCTGTGTGTTGGATGGATGAGGACATGGGTGAACGCATCCTTGAGATCTAGAGAACAAAGCCAGTCCTGACTCTGAAGGTATGGAAGCAGAGCCCCTAGAGAAATCATTTTGAATTTCTCCTTGAATAGAAATTTGTTCAATTCTCTGAGATCTAATATGGGTCTGTAGCCCCCTGTTTTCTTTGGGATAAGAAAATAAGGGGAGAAGAACCCTGAGCCCTGTTGAAGAGGTACTTCTTCTATTGCCCCTTGGGCAAGAAGGGTAGCAATCTCCTGACCTAAAAGGTTGAGGGGAGATGTTGGAGAATTGAACTGTTTCACCATGGTGTGAGGAGGAAGGCTTAAGAAGTGAAGCTTGTACCCTTCCTTTATGATGGAGAGGGTCCATTGCTCTGCTGTGATTTGCTCCCATCTGGGAGCAAAGTAAGTCAACCTTCCTGGAATGGTGAGGGGCTCTGGTTTTTCCAGAGCTAGAAAGGCTAAGTTCTCTAGTTGCAAGTCAAAGGTCCTGAGGAGGTTGAGGCTGCTGGGCTGTGGTAGTCCTGGCAGCCTTTGACTTGGCCTGTTTAGGTGGTTGCTGACGCTTTGCAGCAAAACGACCTGCAGAAGATGTCTGCCCATGAGCAGGATAATATCTTCTCTTTTTAGAAAAAGATGTCTTTTTGAACAATCTTTTCTTAACAGGGGCAGAGGTAGACTTTGAAAGTCGATCCAAAGCAGAGTTCTCAGCATCCATCTGAGTGGCCTTTGCTTGCCAATCCCTGCCAAACAGGTTTTCACCTGTACAAGGAAGGTTTCCCAACTCATCTTGAACCCAGAGTTCCAAATCAGAGGCTTGTAACCAAGCAATTCTGCGTGCACCTATGGCAATAGCCGAGGCTCTGCTTACACACTCAAAAGAGTCAAAGGCTGCACGGTTGGAGAATTTGGAAACATCTTGGTCATGTTTGAGCCAAGTGAGAAATTCCTGCCTTTTATCTTCTGAAATAAAAGGAGCTAAAGTCTGCAGATGATCTGTGACTTCCTTTAGAAACATCCCCATATAGAGACTATAGGAGTTGATTCTGGCAGCAAGCATATTGGCCTGGAAAATCCTTTGGCCAAAGCATCTAGAGTCCTACATTCACGTCCTGGAGGATTAGCTGAGTGTCTCTTTGCACTCTTTATTTTCTTCATGGCAGACTCAACCACAATAGAGTGGTGAGGAAGTTGAGTCTTATGAAAACCAGGACAAGGAGGGACACGGTACATGGTGTCTAACCTACGAGAATGAGGAGAGGTGGTGAGAGGAGTCTCCCACATGCCCAACATGAGATCATAGAGAATCTCATGAATAGGTAAGGTAGCTGCTTCCTTAGGAGCCTTAGGATATTGCAAAATATCTAATTGCTTGGCTCTAGGCTCTTACTCAGAGGCCACTGTAATGGAGAGGCCCCTAGCCACTTCCCTAATGAAGTCTTGAAAAGACAAGTCCTCTGGAGGAGACATTCTTCGTTTTGGAGAAGCAGACTCCTGAGGAAGAAGTACCGGTGCCTCGATCGAAGCCTCCGACTCATCAGAGTCATCGGAGGAATCGAAGTATCGCCTGTCTGGATGCTCCTGTAAAGCCTGATACGCGTACCGAATGGGATCGACATCGGGAGTAAGCGGTACCGGTTCAGTATCGATGGGCATCATAGGACAGGGTACCGTTACAGTCGACACCGAAGCCGATGTCGATGCAATCGGTACTGGCACCGGAAACGATGCCGGTGCCGGAGTCGGTACCGGCAACGGAGATTGTTGCAGTACCGAAGGCGTCGAAGCCTGCATAAACGCCATTAGGGTGCGCTGCATGGACAGAATCTTCTGATCCATCGACGCCACCAGAGTCTGGATGTCGGTACCGGTGGAGGCCCCCAGTACCCCAGAACATGGCAACAGGTGATCGGTCGAGGCCGAGCCATCGATGTCAACCTGTGACCCCATAGATAATGCTTTGGAAGCCGGAACTTCCCGCCGGGGTAATTTTGCCGGTGCGGAATCCTCGAGGACAAGCCCGGAGGCATCTCGATGCTTAGAGGGAGATTTGCCCTTCGAGGACCGGCTAGATTTATGTTTGGTTACCTGAGATCCATGGGAGGAAGAAGCAGCCCTGGAAGACGTCGATGCCACCGAGGCTGCATCAGAGGGAAACAGGGTACTGAGCTTGGCTGCTCGGTTCTGCCGACCTCTTTTAGACATCATGGTACAGGACACACAATCCGTGATGGAATGGTCAGGACCCAAACATTTTAGACACCAATCATGGGTGTCGGTGACAGAAATAGTACCGCCACACTTCGTGCGCTTTTTAAACCCGGAAGCGGGCTTCTCCATGAGGAGAAAATGTTCAGGCCTAAGGCCCAAACCGCAATGCACAGTTGAAGAAAGAAAAGGGTTTTTGTTTTTGTTTTTTTAATAAGAAAGAAAAGAAAAGACCGGCGGTACCGGTCTGACGTTGAAGAAGGCAGACGTGACACAGAAAAATAAAGAAAAAAATAAAGAATTCTTCTGCGGTGACAGGAACACGACCTGCTGGCTCCGCGGAAAAGAAGAACCGGAGAGAGGCGGTTGGGAAAGGCGGGAAGGCAGCGCGCAGGCGCTGTGCGATGCTCCCAAAAGCTTTCTTACTGGAAGCTGGGGAGCGTTCCCGCGCAGGCTCCGTCGGTACCGACGATACCCATATGTGAAGACTCATTCCTGCTTGTTCCTGGAGATCCTGGTTCTCCCCAGAAATTTTTGCCAACTGTGAAGCATGAAGGAATAGCTGGGTGGGCCACATTATAAGCCTGCTGGCAGCAGAAAATGTATCTAATCATCTTTTAGGACTTTCCATATAGGATGCATTTATTTATCACTGTTTCAAATTAATTTAAGTGTCTAATTCATTCATATTATGAGGGGCATTTTAGAAAAGACATCCATGTGAAATCTGGGACATCTTAGCCAGAATATCTGAAGAAAAAGCAGGCACATCCAGGTGCAGATTCGATTACACAAATGTAGACATGCCTGATATGGATGTCTGCAAAGCAGTCTATACAGACGTCCTCAGAATAGTATTTCAGAACCTGGATGTCTAAGACTAGCCTAATGGTTAGTGTAGTGGACTAAGCTCAGGGAAACAAGGGTTCAAATCCCACTACTGCTATCATTGTGAATGTGCTGAAAACTGGGGATGATAGAGTGCTATCTTTCTACATCCTCTGAACATTTTTCAGCCAAAACGAGCACATTCCCAAGGCTTATGCATGTTGGAGCAGGTCTAAACTTAGACACAACTCTGGATGTCTAGGATTTTTCCGAGATCAGGCAATGATGTCCAGGTCCTTGGGAACGCCTTCATCATGCCCCCATTCAAACTTGGGCCTTTACAGCCCCGACATCTAAAGTGGCTCTGGAGACATCTCTATACTTTGGACTTCTTTAAGCCTGTTTTCAGAAGTCCAAAGCATGAATAGGGCTTCCAAAATAACCCCCTATGGGCCAATCCAGGAAGGTGAATAGCGGGGCTGGACATCCCAACTGGCACATCCAACTCTACTATCTGCTCTCAACCTATTCCACCTCCCATCCCCATTACACATACAGAGCCGCTGTGCATGCTGCGGGGGATGTGGGCGGCAAGGTGGCGGAGCATGGGTGGGACTGACTCCTGGATGTACAGGGCTGATTCCGAAAACAGCCATGTTTGTTTGGGGATCGCCAGGGGGACACCCTGTGTATTCCACCTTTGAGGTGGAATATGCATGGGGCGCCCCTCCAATCCTGTCTGGCAGTCCGCCCTCTGGAGCAACAAGCAGCAGAAGATGAGTCCCCACCGCCGGATCCGGGCCCTGTCTGCCCCCGCTGGGGATAGGGCAGCAGTGTTACAGGGGTCAGTACTCTGGCGGGCAGGACGTCCCTGATCATGCACCCGTGGGAACGTCTAGTCCTAATGGGCCTGTCTTGCCTGTGGGCGCCCAGACAATCTGAACGTGCCCCTTCAGAGATCGGGCTTCACATTTACATATACTGTTACTTTTTTAAAGTATTAATTACAAATCACTTTATCTCGTCCTGCTCATTATTTGCTAAGTCAATTCAGCAGATTAAACTGGCCGGGCGGTCAGTAAAATCAACTAGATTACCTACATTGTTCACTTACTTTTCTCATGGATAAAGGACACAAGTTGTTTATCTCACTTGTAACTTTACCTGTGTACAGGGTGGGCAAGTTTCATCAGGTTTATTTAGCCTTGTATAAAGCCTTCTCAATGTTTAACTACTTTTGGATTTTTTTTTATACAATGTTTCGTTCTGCTTAGTTAAAAACAACAGAAGTAAGCGCAGAGTGAAAAATCTATTAGCATGGACAAATATATCTGATTATTTGTTACACTTCTTGGTTATCTCGTATGAGTAATGTACAGTTGTGTGATCAAGCTGTTTTGTTTTACAGTTCAGTGGGTATTTTGCATGGCTGTACATGGCCCAGATAATTGGATAAACCCCACTGACCGCGATATTCAATGGCATAATCTGGATAGTGCTGAATATCACTGCAGACTGCCTCTGGATTGTGCCAGGGAAGTCTGGGAACAGAAGGGGGGCACAGTGGGAAATTATCTGGATATTGATGATTTTCAGCACCACTATCCAGATAGCTATCTGCATAACATAGGACAGTAAAAAGCTCTCCTGCTACCTTTCTGGCTAGAAGGCTGAAAACTGCTGCTATCCAGCGCTGAATGTGGCTATTTAGTTCCGGTCACTATCTGGATACCAGTGCAGAAGATCCAGGTTATATATTAAACACCACAGCCAGTGTTTTAAAAAGCACCAACCTCAAGGGTTTAAATATTGTCTCAACATAGGTTGAAAACCGGACTTTCTCTTTGCAGGGCATGTTTTCTAAGTCCCATGCTGGTAACATGTGTGTGGGCTCAGTTACCAGCGTTAGGCTTCAGGCTAAGTGCAGGGGGCGGTACATCCATCTCCTTGCCATTTCTATGCTTCAACTGCATACAGCTGCCTGCAAGCGCAAGTAACGCCATCCACTGACGTGGCATTAGTTGCACCCCTGCTACCTGTCTCGAGGGCAAGTAGCGTGGGCTATGAATACCCATACTAGCTGCGCTGTGCCAGGAACACCCCCATCCTGCCCAGTCACTGCTCTGAATTGAAGCAGTTGTGAAGAAATAAAACATTGCTTGACCAATTGTGTGGTGGTGTACTTTTATTCACCTCTCTTTGGTTATTCGGTCTTGTTCTGTGTGTGTGTGTTTTTCTGAGACTACATTGTGTACATATTCTTTGCAGCTATTCTGAAAATCAGATTTGTTTATGGCACTTAAGGAATGGAATCACCAACTTTTGGTACTAGCAGGCTAGAAATCCCTCTACCACTGCAGCTGTTATGTGGTGATCTCACCTATACCCAAGTGAAATCCCCTCCATGAATGACAAAGGAAGAAAAGCTCTGTCCCAGATACAGATTATTTTTAGAGAAAAAGAATGGCCTTGGACACAGGGGCGGTCCAAGGGTGATACGGGGCCATGTGCGGAGACTCAATGCAGGGCCTCATTTGCATAAATTATTTTATTTTAAAATGTATATATTGCCCATCTAAAATTTTAGGCGGCTTTCAAAGGAGCCCTTCACAAGCCTCTTTTTCGCCCTGAGAATGACTTAGGAACATGTTTACTAAATATTAATGTGCGTTAAGTGCCACTGCACCAATAGATATAAATGAGTGTTGCTGCACTTAATGCGCATTCACAAATATTAATGTGCGCTAACTTTTAGTAGATATGCCTCTTGCATGGGTAATGAGGATAAAGAGATTACCAAATTTCTACATTATTATACTCCAGTGTCAACTGCCAGGCACATTAGGAAGTACTATACACCCTGCTCATTTATAACCTATAGCAAACCTGCCTTATCATAACAGTACTACCAGGACTAACAAAGCACCAAACCCTACCTATCAAAGGGCAACACTGCAAATATTAAACCAATACATCTCAGAGAATACCAATACATCTCCTACTGGGGAAAGAGAACAAGTAGGACTGTCACATAGAAACCACATGAACAAAATATTGCAGCTCGGTTACACATGCAAAACATAGTCCGTCACCAAACATGGAACAAGGGATCACAATTTAGAAATATGAAGACAATAATTAAACTGGGGACCCCAAAAGCCAAATTTAGAATATGCAACAACACTAGAGAAATAAAACTATAAATTAATTTCCTCTTGTACTAAACAAAACGCAAAACGTTAGCAATGCATAATTCCCAGAGATGACATATTCCAGTTAATAAATTCAAAATAAAATAGTTTTTTTCTACCTTTTATTGTTTGGGTATTTTATTTTTCAGTTGCAATTGCTCGTTGCTTTCTTCATGTCTTCTGCTAACTCTCCATTGTCTGCTGTCCATTTGTCCTTTTTTTCTCTATTCTAGTTTTTTTCCATTCTCTCTCTACATCTGCCTCTAACATTCTGATCTTTCCCCTTTTTCTCTTTCCTCCATTTCTTTCTTTATTCCTTTTTCATCTACTCAGATTTCATCCCTCCATCCTCAATCCCCACTTACTCTCCTAATACTCAGTCAATCATAGATCTTGCTTCCCTCCCACACAAAATATGTTCCCCTCTCCCAGCTTCTTTTTTCTCCTGCTAGTCCCAGCCCCACCCCCTTCTGGTCCTCCCCTAGCATCAGTTCCTTTCTAGTTCCAGCCCCTCCCAGCATCCACCCCCTTCCAGTCCTATTCACCCATCCCCCTGCATCAGCCCATTTCCAATCCTAACCCCCAATATTAGTCCTCATCCAGTCCCTCCCAGCATCAGTACCCTTCCAGTCCCAGTCCCCCATCTGCCAGCATCAGTCCATTTCCAGTCCTAACCCCCTAGTATCAGTCCTCCAGCATCAGCCTTCCAATCATAACCCCTCAGTATCAGTTCCCTTCCAGTCCCAGTTCCCCATCCCAAAGCTATTTCCAGTCATAAACCCCCAGTATCAGTTCTCTTCCAGTCCCTCCCAGCCCCACAGTCTCCCATCCCCAACATCAGCCCATTTCCAGTCCTGCCTCCCTGTTCCCGTTCTAGCCCCTAGTCCCCCCGTTCCATTCTAGCCCCCAGTCAACCCCCCCCCCGCCACACACCAAAAGGGGTCCTGCGCCTGATTAGGTTCAGAGGGAGCTGGGGAAACCTGAAGCTCCGGCTCATCTCTGAACAGTCGTGGGAGTAAAGATCGGCGTTTGCCTTCTCTGCCGCGGCTGTGATAAAAAGGAGCCCGCCGGCGTGCTGAGTACTGGGAGGTGAAACAGAGAGCAACTACCATATACTTCTACAGAACTATCACACCACTGCAGACAAAGCCAAGAAAGACTATCACTCAAAAATCATCAATACCGCAATAAATCGTCCAAGAGAACTATTTGACCTAGTCAGACCCTCAGAGAACCCCCTACAAATTGCAACCAAACAACCAACATCACCCATCAACAACTAGCTGCACAATACAGACAATTACACCCCTAGCTGAACCACAACATTCCCCCTCATACCGAGGCCATTTCTAACAATAGCAACTGGCTCACGTTTCAGTCAGTAATGAAGATATCAAGCATATATTAATCCAGCTAAACACCACCACATTGTTGCTTGACCCATGCCCAGCCAACTGGGTCAAATCAACAAGAACCAAACTCAGCCCATTTCTAGCCAAGATAACAAACGAAGCACTCCAAGGAACAATGCCTAGCAATCTAAAGAGCTCCTCCATCTGCCCTACTCTGAAGAAACGAAACCTTGACCCATCAGACCCTGCATCATACCGACTCATCACCAGCCTCCCATTCCTGGCTAAAATCATCGAGAAAACCATACAGCTCCAGCTCCAAAACCATATTGTGAAAACCACCTGCTTGATCGTCAACAGCATGGTTTCCACCCATTGCACTGAGTAGAAACCCTTATGACTTGTCTCATTAACACCATAATCAAAGACCATACACAAACCTTCCTCCTGATATTTCTGGATATCTCTGCGGCATTTGACACGGTAAACCATAATATCCTACTACAGTGACTACAATTATTTGGAATCCAACACATACTCAAGTGGTTCAAATTATATCTTACAGAAAGACAACAACAAATAAAAAATAGGTTCAAACATCTCCAAACCCTACCAATAAACACAAGGAGTACCCCAAGATTCCACTCTATCTGCACCCCTCTTTAACCTATACTTACAACCCCTATGCTCAGTTATCAAAAAACACAACATCCATTATCACATATACGCCGACGATATTAAGCTCTACTGCCTATTCCTCTCCAAGCAACTCGATTATACACAAATTCAAGACTATTTCACAGAAGTTACACACTGGCTCTCAACAAATAACCTATCAATCAACTTCAGAAAGACTGAGGCTATGTTCATAACAAAGGATACCTCTTTCACACCTCCAACCACTATAACACTAAACATACAGATAAACATAAAAACAGAGTTGAAATACCTCGGTATCACCATTGACCAGCAACTATCCTTCAAAACCCAAGTAGCAACGACAGTCAAAACAATCTATTTCAAAACAAAGACCCTGCAACGACGACTCCATCCCCTCCTCAAACCAACAGATTTTAGATCAGCACTGCAAGCTCTCACTGTCACCCATGCAATTACTGTAACAATATCTACCAAGGTCTACCCCAATCTACATTTCTCCCCCTTCAAACTGCATTACACACTGCTGCATGTACCATCCAAAAAGCAAATAAACATGACCACATCACCCCCATTCTAAAACTACACTGGCTGTCCCTTACAAATAGAATCAGATATGAATGCATCCTCCTCACGCACAAAGCACTTCACTCCCACCAAAATACTTGCCTCAAATCCCTACTACAGAGGCCCACTGCAAACAGACCATGAAGACACTCAACAATCAACAAACTTAACATACCATCATCGAAACCAAAATACAACAAAGACACATCCACAGTAAGAAACGTGAACTGCCTGATATGCTGTCTGATGTTTAAACTACCTGATAGTCTTGAATTGCCTGATATGCTGTCTTATTCTTGAACCTCCTGCTACGCTGATTGATATTCTGTACTTCCCTGCCTGACGTCCTGCCAAATACACTAACATACTGAGCCGCAACAGGGCCCATTTGATTAGCCCTGATAGAGCTACCTTCTTGTTGCCTGGTACCACAGGGTAAAACAGCCAAGATGGCACTCTGCCCCCGGGTATCAACCAGCTACTGTATGGTTATAGGCCTACTACACAGTGTCCTCTCCCTCGTCTGCAACCCCATACCAGTCCTACAAGGCTTGGGAAGGAGATGGTCGGGTTCCCCCCGCCAACCAGCAGCTGATGCTAAGCACATGCTGCGACCACATCTACTCTATGCTTCCCTTCAGCATATCCAGAAACCTCAGATAGAGAAGCACCCCCATCCCCGCAACCTGAAGTGCGCTCTCATAAATGCACGCTCGGTCTGCAAGAAATGGCCAGCTGTTTCCGACCTGGTGTCCGCTCATAACCTGGACATCCTCCTAGTCACTGAGACATAGCTGTCCAATGCAGACTCAGTCCTCCTCCACCAGCCCATCCCCCCCAGCTTCTCTATCCACACCTGTCACAGGACGGACCGTAGAGGCGGAGGAGCACTCATCATGACCAAAACGGAGCTACAGTTCCAGCTGGCCTCTGCCACCAGCACAACGCACCTCGACTCAATCACCATAGCCAATAAGCACTGTTCCATCAACTTGGTCTACAGAGCCCCCTCCCCTTCCTCGGAGGACTTAACAATAATTGACCTCGCCTGCAACCCCAAGACCCCGCGCACACCAAACTGGTTACTAGGCGACTTCAATCTCCCTGCTCTTCAGGACACACACTCCAAAGCCTTCCTTGAGGCACTTAAGGAACTGGGCTACCAACAAATAATCAAAGCCCCCATCACTGTTCCCTCTAAGCTGTGTGTGTGTGTGCGCGCACACACCTCACCGAGCGAGCGCGCATACTTTACAACAGAGCGCACAAAAATTACGGTTCTGATTCTGATAGAAAACAACACAGATGTCTTAAAATTTAAAGTTGTGATTGTAATTACTAGAAATTTTCACCTTCATTTAGTAATCGTCTATTTTCATTTAATTTGATTAAAATCAATGTGGTGTACATACTGTATTCTGACGTGTAGTCAAATTTTAAAGTATATAACTCTGAGTGTCGTTATGTGGTGTACAAAAATTTAACCTTCCTTCAAAAGCTGCACAGCTGATATTTTATGCGCACACAGCCTACAGAAAATTAGAGGGAACATTGGCCCCCACCCACATAAAAGGAAACAAGCTGGACCTGATATTCGCCCCTCGGTCAGCCATAGACACAAGACATGATCTTGTGCTATCCATTACCGCAGTCCCATGGTCAGACCACAGCTTGATAAGATTCCAGATACCAACGCACCCTGACCACAACACCGCCCAGACCCCAGCCGAGGCCCCTGCAGCACCATCAAGACGCTTCCGGCCCTTCAACAAAGAGGAACAACAAACAATTCCCAGCCTCTCCTCAATCCACTGACACACAGCCTCGACGAAATGATCTCCACATGGAACACTAGCCTGGGTGCCATTGCTCACCTACCACCCTCTAATAAACCATGAGGAAGAAGACGGAACGTGCCATGGTACTCCCCAGAGCTACGGACATCACTCCTCCACCTAAGGAAGCTTGAAAGACGATGGCGTTGATCGCACTCCACTGAAGACCAGAGAACATACACCTCTCACCTAAGCAGTCAACGTGCAGCTGTTGCGGGAAGAATGAAGCAATACCGTGCAGAAATTCTTCAACGCTCCCTAATTAAGCCGCATGAGCTGTTCAGCCTAGTCAAGACTCTGACAAATGATCCTTCTCCATCCCAACCAAGTTTGCCTGACGCACAGGAATTCGCGGACTACCTAAAGTCCAAAACAAGCCAGACCAGTAAGATTTCAAACTTGGCCCCCAGGCACGGGGACCCTTGTATGGAGACCCCATCCATGCAAGACAATCATGACATCCTCACTACCTTCTCTGCACCTTCTGAGAGAGGCATCCAGGACATCATCACAGCCATCAACACTACCGCAGCTCCAAACGACCCTTGGCCCAGCATTTTGGATAAAAACACTGCGTGTGGAACTCAGTCCGTTCCTGGCCAAGCTAATAGATCGATCATTCTCATCTGGGTCATTCCCACAAAGCTTGAAGCAAACCTCCATAAGACCACTTCTGAAAAACAACAAGTTGGACCCTAGGTAGGTGGACTCCTACAGACCAATCTCAATCATCCCTCTCCTGGCCAAGATAATTGAGAAAGTCGTCCAACGCCAGCTTCAACACCACATTGAGACAAGTGTGCCTCTCAACCCATGTCAGCATGGATTCAGAGAAGCACATGGTGTAGAGACCCTACTAACCACTCTCTTCAGCACTTTAACAATCGGAATGGACAACATCCGACAAGGGTTTGCCCTGATCTTCATGGATATTGCCGCAGCCTTCGATTCCATCAGCCACGACATACTTCTGACACGCCTCAGGGAGAAGAGGATTCACAATACTGCGCTAAGCTGGTGCAAGTCATACTTATCAGACAGATGGCAGCATGTGCGAACCAGCTCCACCACCTCCAAACCCTTCCAACAAGAACAAGGCGTACCGCAGGGATCCTCACTCTCGGCCCTCCTGTTCAATGTATACATGCAGCCCATCTGCGCTCTCATCCGCTCCTTCAACATCAATTGCCTGGTATACGCTGAAGACGTACTGCTTTACATGCCTTTCTCAACCGACCACCCTGACTTCACACCTCTAACAACCTGTTTCGATGCTGTCACCGACTGGCTCCACGCACAAAGGCTCAAAATAAACTTCAAAAAAACAGAGGTCCTCTTCATCTCCAAGAACCAAGCCATTTACCCTGCCCACCTCACTGAAAGTACGAAACGCCGAGCTCCTCAGCAAGCCTACGGTACGGTACCTTGGAGTCATGCTAGACCAGCGGCTGGATATGAAGGTTCATATAAGCAACATGGTCAAAGCAGTTTACCACAAGGACAACCCGACATCTATGACATCTGCTTGAGCCAGATGACTTCCGAACAATTTACCAGGCTCTAGTAATCCCTCACTTTGATTACGGCAAAGCAATTCTGCAAGGGCTCCCTAAGAGCACACTGAACCCACTGCAGCTTGCAATGAATGCAGCGGCAAGGAAACTGCACGGAGCCTCCAGGAGGGAACACATAACCCCAATACTAAAGCACCTGCATTGGTTGCCAGTCCACTGCAGACTCTCCTTTAAAACACTATTGATGACATTCAAGGCCATCAACAAGTGCTCTTCCGCCTCCCTCACGGACCTCATCCACCCCGCCCCCTCCAACAGAGCCAGGAGATCATCTGCTGCCAACACCCAGAGAATCCCAAAGGAAATAACAAAATGTTCACAAGCATCCAGAAACAGAGCCTTTGCCCTCTACGCACCCCAATGCTGGAATGCACTTCCGCCTGCCCTCCGGACCATCACCAACCTCACTCAATTTAGGAAGGCACTAAAGCACCACCTCTTCCTCCAGTACTACTCTCATACAAACGAAATATCCCAACCAGAGACTCTCGCAAACCAGGCCCTCACCCCCAGCGCACCAACGCCACATGAGCGCAGCTCCTAGCTCAACAATACCCCCAGTCTAAAGAACGTGTACATAGTGACTTACTGCTGTAAATATTGATGTAATATTGTAAGATGCCACCAGGTAATAGATGCTAAGTGTATATACCCTGTACATAGTTACCCCCGTTAATCCCAAGTTATCATCCCTTGTTCATTGTAAGTCCAGTGCAGGCCCACCTGCACTGTTCGAATGTTGTTGACTGCAAACCGCACTGATTCCAAAGAGTGTGGTATAAAAGAGACATTAAATAAATAAATAAAAAATAAATAAACCAACAAACACGCCACAAAACGTTCGAACTCTACACTCCTTCCCTTTGGAGGTCCCTTCCTAACACACTAAGAAACATAACCAATCTCCCTGCCTTCCGAAAGCACTTGAAAATCCACCTATTCACAGAACATTTTGGTCCATCCACATAACCCCCCTCTATTAACACAACATTAGCAAACAAAAGCACAATTGTAAATAGTGGTTTGAACATTCTATCTAACTCCAAAGTTTGTATATAGTACCACAGTTTGTAAGATTTAGTATGATTGTTAGCAAAATGTTGAACTGTTCCAATTGTTAAATGTTACTCTGTTCCATGTATGAGATATGTTTACTGAAAAATGTTCTATTCCATGTAAACTACTTTGACCCGGTGAAAAGCCTAGTTAAATAAATAAATGTACGTATGTATACTTTGGAGGAGAGGCAATATGATACTGTAGAGACATTTAAATACCTTTATGGCAAAATGCAACAAAGGGGCATAGGATGAAGGTGAAAGGGGATAGACTTAGGAGTGATATGCAGAATTATTTCTTTACGGAAAGAGTGGTAGATGCATGGAAAGAGTAGTTACTCACCTGTAACAGATGTTCTCCGAGGACAGCAGGGATGAGTCCTCACATATGGGTGATGTTGGCATCGACGGAGCCAACATGGATTTACTCCCCAGCTTTCAAAGAAAACCTTTGGGAGTCGGACCATGCATGCGTGGTCATCTTCCTGCCCAAGGGTACTATCTTACCTCAGTATGACATAGCTTAATCAAGAATAAAAAAAGAAAAAACAATTCCATGGGGAGGAGGGAGGGTTGTGAGTACTGATTCCTGCTGTCCCCGGAGAAAACCTGTTACAGGTGAGTAACTACGCTTTCTCTGGGAACAAGCAGAAAGTCAGCCTCAAATATGAGACTCCCTAGCTACAGGCTACCAAAAAAACTTGTAAAAGTTATGAGCGACCCAAAAGGCAAACCATGAAGGTCAGCAGGGAGCACTGAATGACATGAAGTCCAGTGATGCAGCCCCAACATTGACGATGGAATCACCTCTCTGGTAGTCTGGACACAAAGGGCAAGAAGGGAGTTGCACTCTTCTTCAAAGAGGTGACAAAGTACTGCCTAGCCAAAGGTGCTATTATGCTGTGAGCTCTCCTCCAAACAGTAACGCGCTGAGAAGGTATGACAGAAGACCAGGTGGTAGCTCGGCAGATGTCCAGCAGAGGGACTGAGCACAGGTGAGCCACTGAGGCCGCTATGGTGTGCACATTATGTACGGTAACGTGACGCTCCAGGGAGCGTCCAGCCTGTTCGTAGGTGAAAGCAATGCAGTTTGCCATCCAGATAGACGGTTTGCTTAGAGATCACAACCCCAAGCCTATTGATGTCATAGGAAACGAACAGCTGCGATGAGCAGTGATGGGGCTGTGTCCTTTGATGATAGGAGGACAGTGCCCTTTTGCAATCTAGGGTGTGTAACGAGGCCTCCGCTCGAAATGTGTGAGGCCTGGGGAAGAAGGTGGGAAGGACTACCTCCCAGTTCATGTGAAAAGCAGACAGCTCCTTAGACAGGCATTTCGGGGGAATCCGGAGAACGACCCTGTTTTTGTGGAACCTGGTGTAGGAGACTGGGTCACCAATACCTGCAGCTCACTTACTCTCCTGGCTGAAATGAGCGCTACCAAGAACACTACTTTCTACGACAAGAACTGGAGATGGCTCAAAAATGGGAGAACAACGTTCAGGTCCCATGCCACCAGCGATGAGTGAACTGGAGGGCCGGGAGAGGAAAAGCCCCTTCATAAAGTGGCCCACAAGGAGGTGCAGAGAGACGGGCTGGCCATCAATTAGGTGCACCCTGACAGAGTTGAACTTCAGACCAGCCTGGGATAGGTGCAGAAGATAACGCAGAATGTCCTGCACCGAGCAACAGAAAGGGTTGAGATTGCTGTCTGCACACCAGATGGAGAATCTATGCCATTTGAAGGCATACGCATGCCGTGTTGAGTCCTTGAGCAATGCCAGTAGAATGTTCTCCACCTTCCGGGAGAGGTGTAGGTGTGCAATGACTAGCTGTTCAGCATCCATGCCATCAGGGAGAGGGACTGGAGGTTGGGATGGAGAATGGTCCTGTCCTCCTGAGAGAACAAGTCCAGGTCCTGGACCAGAGTTGTGGGGTAACTCGGGACAGTTGCAGGAGCAGAGGGTACTATGGCTGCCAGGGCCTCTGAGGAGCAATGAGAATTACAGAGGTCCAGTCCAACTGAATCTTGAGCAAAATCTTGGGAAACAGAAGAGTAGGTGGGTACGCATACAGCAGGTTCCCAGACCAAGACAGAAAAAAGGTGTCTGCTGCCACTCGTTTTGGGGCTGGCTTCCGGAAATAGAAGCATGGCAGCTGTGTGTTCTTGGGGCTGGCAAAGAGATTCAACGTCGGGGACCCCCAACGTCAAAAATGGAGTTGGCCACCACTGGGCTGAGGTGCCACTCATGGGGCTGAAGGACTCTGCTGAGTCAATCTGCAAGCAGATTGTCCTGGCCTGGCAGTTAGACCACCCTGAGGATCATGCCCTCCTCCGCAGCGAAGGTCCACAGGCAAACCGCCTCCCAACAGAGGAGGTATGAGCTCATTCCCCCTGCTTGTTGATGTAAAACATCGCTACTTAGTTTTCCGTCTGGAAGAGGACAACCTGGCCTGCCAGGTGGGCCTGGAACACCTGAAGGGCGTTTGTCACAGCTCTGAGTTTTTAAAAATTTGTTCTAATAGCATGGGTTTTCACTAGGCTCTAATATCCATTACCATGGACTTTTAGGTCGTTTGCTTTTCCCTTTTACATTCACTTTTATGTGTTTCTTGTTTTAACTGTCTCATTTTATTGGCGGTCACTTTAGTACATTCT
The DNA here is from genome assembly GCA_033557465.1 of Ichthyophis bannanicus. NCBI lineage: Eukaryota > Metazoa > Chordata > Amphibia > Gymnophiona > Ichthyophiidae > Ichthyophis > Ichthyophis bannanicus. Next base: position 672,634,203 of record CM066032.1, on the reverse strand, counting down.
ATCTGTTCTGATTGGTTTTATTTACATTCTATTTATTTTTAGCCCAGTGGCATGACTTATTTATTATCGCACATTTTACAATTGCACCTCTGTTTTATTGTTCCTGCGGGATGGTTTTTATGGTATTCAGTTACTTTTGTTAACATTCCAGTGCTTTAACAATTTTTAAATGATGCATCTTGAGACCGTGAAAAGATGTACTTGGTTTAGACCAGATGCCCTCCCAGCCCCTTATTGAGACGGCGCTTTGACTACTTCAAAGGCACAGAGGTGTCTCGTACGCTGTCATTATACATTAGCAAGTTCTTTCTAAATATGCCTTAACAGCTGCTGCCATTATTTATAGATTTTTATTTAAATACCAAATTTCTACATGCACACGTTAGTTTGTATATCCTTCTGGTTGCTCTTCACTATGTGCTTTTTATCAGCCTGTGATGCAGATTTTTATTTCAGTTTAAACCGATTTCTACACCATTTTTGCTCTTACTAATGGGCTATTGTGTGTGGTGTTTACTAATTATACTACAAGCCCCTGAAAATTTTCTTTGATCTTTGCACCAGTTTATTGTAACTTGACACATTTTTGATATGCTCTAATGATGCTAACGTACAAATAAAGAATGACCGGTGACAGATGTTCAATATTCAGTTCTTTACACAAATTGCAGGAGCAATAAGATGTGATCAAAGTCATACTGTTAATATTCCCTTGAGTTACTGTACATTAGCCTAGTGGTTCATACATTGCATGTCGGGATCATTCAGTATAATCCCAAAGGACTTTGTGAACGATACGCTCAGGTTTGGGTCAGAGATTATACATGGTCCACCTTTACTTGATAGATGCACTTTGACCTCTGTTTCAGTGTGAAAATTCCCCTGGTTTTAAAATAGACATCAGTCCTACAGTATAGCCTTTCACTAGACTAGTGTGATGAAGTTACACATCATGCTGGACAGGCAAGTCCTTTTATTCATTTTTCCTGTGCAATTATAAAGTTTTAATTTTTTGCTGCTAGATTAAAGTTGCCAATTTAGTTCCCCAATGGTATATTTACGGATTCTTTCTGTACCTGCTTGCATTGTAGGATTTTTAGACACTGCCAAGAAACTATTGGGATTAGTCATTGAGAGCAGCAATACTAGAGAGTTTCTCCTCTGTCATTTTCTCAGGTTCTCCTCTTCTTTAGTGATCCTATTGCTAATCCTCCTATACATGGTCATTTTTAACCTGTATTATAAACGTGTTTTATATATTTATTTAGATGGATTTGTATATCACCTTATCCTATATAAGTACACTATCATATTATTTAAGTACGTCTTTGGTTCATTTGCACACTTTTGTGTATTTTATGTTTAGCACATTATCTCAGCACATTTAATACATTGTTTCAACCTTGCACTTTTTATAATGTTAGATGTTTAAATTTCATATTTTTATATATTAATTTTTAGCTTTAAGTATTTTAAGCTTTAAGTAAGGGAGGAGTGGTCTAGTGGTTAGGACAAGGTACTTCAGGCTGGAGAGCCAGGGGTTCAAGTCCCACCTGGGGACAGCAATCTCAGGCCGGAGGGACTGGGATTTCTAGTCCTGTAGGCACTCCTTGTGGTCTTGGGCAAGCCACTTAACCCTCCATTGCCCATGTTCGCTGTAAGTATTAGCATATGTGTCTCATATCCCCTCGTGTTAAATGTATCCCCCAATTGACCGCTTTGACCCGGTGAAAAGCGGGATATAAATACAGCTAAATAAATAAATATTTATTATCTTTTATTCCTTTTATACAATCATTCTTTTAATGTTTATGTTTATTTTTGAGGCTTGTACCCTCTGAAGAAGGCTTCACAGTTGAAATGTGTTGGGGTTTGTTTTTTTGGAATAAAGCTACTTAGACCGCCTTGTGTTTGGTGCACCTGCTTTCGAGGGCAAACTGAATAGGCCATATGGTCTATTTTTGTCCAGTGTGCTGCAGCAGCCAAAAAAGCAATCAAAACATTGGGAATTCTTAGGAAGGGAATAGAAAATAAAATAAAGACTATCATGATGCCTTTGTATTGCTCCATGGTAAGAACGCACCTTGAATAATCTGTGCAATTCTGGTCACTTCATCTCAAAAGATATACAGTAGTGGAATTGGAAAAGGTAGAGAGAAGAATGACCACAATGACAAAGGGGATGCAATGACTCTCCTATGAGGAAAAGTAAAAGAGGTTAGGGCTCTTAAGCATGGAGAAGAGATGGCCGAGAGGAAATACGATAGAAGTCTAGAAAATTCTGAGTGTAATGGAGCGGATAAACACAAATAAGTTGTTTACTCTTTCAAAAAAGTACAAAGACTAGGGGACACACCATGAAGTTTCAGCATAGTTACTCACCTGTAACAGGTGATCTCCGTGAACAGCAGGAATTTAGTCTTCACATATGGGTATCGTTGGTACCGATGAAGCCTGTGTGGGAACGCTCCCCAGCGTCCAATAGGAAAGCTTTTGGGAGCATCCCACAGCGCCTGCATGCTACCTTCCCGCCTTTCCCAACTGTCCTTCTCCAGTTGAGTTTATAGCTGAGACAGAGAGAGAGGGAAAGAGAGATACAACTCCTAGAGGAGGTGGGTGGGTTATGAAGACTAAATTCCTGCTGTTCCCGGAGATCACCTGTTACAGGTGAGTAACTATGCTATCTCCAGGAACAAGCAAGAATGTAGTCTTCACATATGGGGACTCCCTAGCTGCAGATGCCAGGGAGAAACCCCAGAAGTTGTGTGCCCTTGTGAAAAGGCTCCACTTCCCCCCATGGATCTCTGGCATCCTATCAGAGATGGTGGGTAGGAGTTGATTAAGTATGGAACAGGTGTGGAAGAACAGCCTGACCAAACAAGGCATCCCGGCGGGAGTCCTTGTCTAAGCAGTAATGGGCTGTGAAGGTATGAACTGAGGCCCAAGTAGCTGCTTGACAGATGTCGTCGATAGACACAGAGTGAAGGTGAGCCATAGAGGCTGCCATGGCCCTCACATTGTGAGCTGTGACATGGCCTTCCAAAGAAAGGTTTTTACTCTCATAGGCAAAAGAAATACACTGTGCAATCCAGTTGGACAGTGTTCTCTTGGAGACTGGAAGTCCCAAATGACTAGGACCAAAAGCAACAAAAAGTTGAGAGGACTTTCTATGTTGCTGAGTTCTTTGCAAGTACAAAGCTACAGCTATTTTACAATCCAAAGTATGAAGATTCCTTTCTGCATTTGAGGCATGAGGCCTTGGGAAGAATACAGGAAGGTAAACCACTTGGTTGAAATGAAAAGGTGACACCACCTTTGGCATAAAGTGTGGATGAGTCCTAAGGACAACCTTATCATGATGGAACCTTGTATAAGGAGGATCAGCCACCAGTGCTTGCAATTCACTGATGCGACGTGCTGATGTGATTGCAATAAGAAAGATGACCTTCCAGGAAAGGAATTTCAAAGAGGTAATAGCTAATGGTTCAAAAGGCGGCTTCATGAGCTGCCCAAGAACCAGATTTAAGTCCCATGCCACCAGTGGTGGCTTAATGGGAGATTTAGTTAAAAGAAGGCCTCTCATAAATCTCGCTATGAGAGGATGAGAGGAAATAGGTTGTCCATTCAGAGGCTTGAAAGAAGCTGCAATAGCACTCAAATGAACTCTCACTGAATTGGTCTTAAGCCCTGTATTAGACAAATGAAGGAGATACTCCAGTAATGATTCCAGAGGTATCGCAAGAGGGTCAAGACCCTTCTGCGAGCACCATATAGGAAACCTTTTCCACTTGAAAGCATAAGAGCATCTTGTGGAAGGTTTCCTAGAAGCATAAAGGATATCCTTTACCTGCTGAGAAAGGTTAAGACCATGAAGTTCTAGGCTTTCAGCAACCAGGCCCTGAGATGCAGAGACTGGGGATTGGGATGCCATAGCATCCCGTCCTCCTGAGACAGGAGATCTGGAGCAGATCCCAACTCCAGAGTTGGAGCTTGAGAGAGATGTAGAAGCAGAGGGTACCACACTTGCCGTGGCCAATGTGGAGCTATGAGAATCATATGGCCTCTGTATCTCTGAAGCTTGAACAGGGTTTTGGGAATTAGGGGAATGGGTGGAAAGGCATACAGGAATGACCCCAATGGAGGAGGAAAGCATCCCTGGCCTGACAACCCTGAGCCAGAATTCTGGAACAGAACCGGGGAAGTTTGGCATTCAGCGGACTTGCGAAGAGGTCTATGCCCGGGGTTCCCCAAATTTGAAAACTTTTGGCCAGCTGGTCTACATGGAGAGACCATTCGTGTGGAAGCAGAACTCGACTGAGTCTGTCTGCCCAAGAGTTTTGAATGACTGGAAGATACACTGCAAGGAGATGAATCTGATGCTCTCTGGCGAGGGCCCATAGTCGCAAAGCTTCGTTGCAGAGCGACAGAGAGCCTGTTCCGCCCTGCTTGTTCACATAGAACATGGCTTCCTGATTGTCCGTTTGAACTAGGACTGTCTTGTAGCTGAGCTGGGTGTGGAATATTCGAAGAGCAAGGAAGATTGCTCTGAGTTCCAGGAGATTGATGTGTAGATAGGTCTCCTGTGGAGTCTAGGTACCCTGGGTAGAGAGGCCTTGCAGGTGAGCTCCCCAACCCACCTGTGAGGCATCTGTTGTCAGAGTGGCTTGGGGTGGGGGTTGTTGGAAAGGGGACCCCACCAAAAGATTTTGGGGTGACTGCCACCATTGGAGGGACAAAATAAGACGATTCGTGTTTGTTATTTTGTCTGACAGGCAACCTGATGCCTGAGTCCATTGAGTGGATAAAGTCCACTGGGCTGACCTCATATGGAGGCGAGCATAAGGAACCACATGCACGGTGGATGCCATGTGGCCTAGCAACTGTAACATTTCCCGAGCAGTGAGGTGAGTCTTTAGCACTGCTTGGGAAGCTACCTCACCATGCGAAGGCAGTGGGGCTGTGGCAGATAGGCCCTTGTCTGTCTGGTATCCAGCAGAGCTGCTATAAACTCTAGAGACTGAGAGGGAGCTAGGTTGGATTTTGGGAAGTTTTTGACAAGTCCCAAATACCGAAGGATACGCATTGTGCGAGATAGTGAAATCCTGGCCTCTGGCTCTGACAGGGCTCGAATGAGCCAGTCATCTAAGTAAGGGAAGACGAATATTCCCAGGGTGCGAAGAAATGCTGCCACCACAGCCATGCATTTTGTAAACACCCTTGGTGCCGAGGCCAGGCCAAAAGGAAGAACTCTGTATTGGTAGTGCTTCTCTTGAAATAGAAAGCAAAGAAACTTTCGGTGAGTTGGATGGATGAGAACATGAGTGTACGCATCCTTGAGATCTAGAGAACAAAGCCAATCCTGACTCTGAAGGTATGGCAGCAGAGTTCCCAGAGAAATCATTTTGAACTTCTCTTTGAACAGGAATTTGTTCAATTCTCTGAGGTCCAAAATGGGTCTGTGTCCTCCTGTTTTCTTTGGGATAGGGAACTAGGGGGAGTAGAACCCTGTACCCTGTTGGGGAATGGGTACCTCTTCTATTGCCCCTTGGGCAAGAAGCAAAGTGACCTCTTGACCTAACTGGGCGTTGAGAGAGGTCTGAGAATTGAACTGTCTTACCATTGTAGGAGGGGGCATGCTGAGGAAGTGAAGCTTGTATCCCTCTCTTACAGTGGACAGAGTCCAGCTTTCTGCTGTTATCTGCTCCCATCTGGGGGCAAAATGACATAACCTTCCTGGAATGGTGGAAGGCTCTGGGCCATTCAGGGCCAGGAAGACAAAGTTCTCTAGATAGGAGTCAAAGCCCCTGTGGAGGCTGAGTCTGCTGAGCAGGTTGAGGCTTAGCAGCTTTTGATTTTCTTTGCCTAGGCTGTTGCTGCTGTCCCTTTTGGGCAGACTGACCTACACAATGTCCCTGTTGTGTATAGGAGGGGTTAAACTTCTTCTTCTTACTGAAGAATGGTTTCTTGTAGGATTTTTTCCTTGCAGGATGAGCTGTAGATTTAGACAATCTATCCAGGGTGATATTGTCAGCATCTATCTCATTAGCTTTTTCCTGCCAATTCTTGCCAAAGAGATTCTCTTCTGTGCAAGGAATATTCCCCAGTTTATCCTGTACCCAAATTTCCAAGTCAGATGCCTGGAGCAGGCAATCCTACGTGCCCCTATGGCAATAGCAGAGGTTCTGCTTATGCACTCAAAGCAGACAAAGGCTGCACGATTTACAAACTTGGAAACATCCTGAGCATGTTTGACAAGTGCAAGGTAATCCTGCCTCTTATCATCAGGAAGGAGAGGGCTCATAAGCTCTAAATCTCCGGTGACCTCCTTAAGGAACATTCCCATATATAATATATAGGAACTGATCCTGGCAGAAAGCATGGAAGCCTGGAAGGTTCGACGTCCAAAGGCGTCAAGAGTCCTACACTCACATCCTGGAGGATTAGATGCATGTCTTTTTGCACTCCTGATCCTTCTCATAGCTGATTCCACCAACATGGAATGGTGTGGTAGCTGAGTTTTTTAAAATCCAAGACAAGGAGGAACTCGATACATGGTGTCGAGCCTTCGGAAGTGAGGAGAAGTGGTTAGAGGTGTTTCCCACATCCTTAACATGAGATCATGCAGGATCTCATGAATAGGTAAAGTAGCTGCCTCCTTGGGAGCTTTAGGGTATTGCAGGATTTCCAATTTCTTTGCCCTAGGCTCTTTTTCAGGAGCCACTGTGATGGAAAGACCTTGAGCCACATCTCGGATAAAATCCTGAAAGGACATATTATCCTCTGGAGGAGACATCCTATGTTGAGGAGAAGAAGAATCCTCGGGAAGAAGTACTCTGGTATCGGCAGAGCTTTCAGAGTCTTCAGACTCATCCAAGGATTCAAAGTATCTCCGATCCGGGTGATCGTGCAAGGCATGATACCCGTACTGATCGAAGTCGGTATCGGAGGGGTCCGGTACTGACTTGTCCATACCGGATAGGTAAGCTTGACTCGGTCCCGGTAGAATACCTGCTGATGTCGAAGCAGTCGGTGCTGGTACCGATGTCGGTGCCGGTACCGATTAAATTGTCTGAAGCGGTTTCAAGGGCATCGAGGCCGTGAGAAGAGCCACCAGACTGCGTTCAATAGTCAAGCATCTCTGGTCTATCGACGCTGCCAATGCTTGGGTATCAGTATCGGATGAAGCAGCCGGTACCCCAGAGCATGGCACCAGTAGTTCTGCCGAGGTTGGGGCCTCAAGAACATCCTGGAGCCCCGTTAGTGCTTTGGAAGCCGAAGCCTCCCGCCGGGGCAATTTTGCTGGTATAAGTCCCTCAAGGGCAACGCCAGAGGCATCTCGATGCTTGGAAGGAGATCTACCCTTTGAGGACCGGCCAGATTTATGTTTAGTTACCTGAGATCCATGGGAGGAAGACGAAGCCCTGGAAGACGTCGATGCCACAGACGCTGCATTGGAGGGAAAAAGGGTGCTAAGTTTAGCAGCTTGGTTTTGCCGACCCCTCTTCGACATCATCCCACAGGCAACACACTCTGAAATAGAGTGGTCAGGACCTAAACATTTGAGGCACCACTCATGGGTGTCGGTGACGGAGATGGTACCGCCACACTTAGAACACTTTTTAAAACCTAAAGCGGGTTTTTCCATGTTAAAGGAAAAAATTGGGCCTAGTGCCCAAAATGGCGCGTGGCACCTGAAGGAAAAAGTAGCTGGAAGAAACTCCAGAAGAAAATTTTTTTTTCTTTTTTTAGAAAGGAAAGAAGAAACCGGTGGTACTGGTGTAGCGTTGAAGGAAGGCAGACGCGACCACAAAAAAGAAGAATAAACGGGAATATTTTCTGCGGTGACAGGAAGTGCGACCTATTGGCTCCGCGGAAAACGAAGAACTGGAGAGGGACAGTTGGGAAAGGCGGGAAGGCAGCACGCAGGCGCTGTGGGATGCTCCCAAAAGCTTTCCTATTGGACGCTGGGGAGCGTTCCCGCGCAGGCTCCGTCGGTACCGACGATACCCATATGTGAAGACTACATTCCTGCTTGTTCCTGGAGATTAAGTAGTACAAACAAAAGAAAAAATATTATCTCCTAATATTTACTTAAGCTTTGGAACTCATTGCCAGAAGGTGGCAAATCAGTTAGCCCGTTAGCCTAACTGGGTTTAAATATGGTTTGGGCAAATTTCTGAAGGAAAAGTCCATAGACAGTTATTAACATAGACTGGGCAAAATCCACTGCTTATTCCTGTGATAAGCAGAATGGAATCTCTCTGCCTTTGGAATCCTGCCTGGTACTTGTGACATGTATTGGCCATTGTCGGAAATATGATACTGGGTTTGATGGACCTTTGGTATGACTGAGTATGGCAGTTCTTATATGCGCAATTATGCTTATATTTGTATTTACTAAACCGTGATATTCCGCCTTCCATAAAAATTACATCGATGGTTACAATGAAAGTTAAATAAGTATAAGATTCCCATTCTGGTAAATGTTATGCACATGCTTTTTTTCTGTACTTTGCTCGATTTTCAAAAGTAGGCGCATACTTCTGCTTTGAAAATTATTCCCAGAAAACTGGGCACTTACATTTGTAACTGCTCTTTGGGGCACAAAAGTGTTCTTATCATACGCTTGAATTTTCAAAGTGTGTAAATACAAACCCCTCCTCGGTGCCTCTTCAAACAGTAGGCAACCTCACATGCATTCAGGCCTTACACACATTTACCCCCATATCAAGCGTCAATTTTGTAAAGAGACAGTTTTGCATGCAGAGTTTTACCTGCAGAAAAGCGTTTGAAAATTATCCTCTTAATGACCAAGGCCATTTTAAATTAAGCCTTCATTTAATCCCATGAAAACATATCTGATCTCTTGTTTTTCAATTGGTTATCCCCATTTTTGCTTGCCTGCACAGGACAAACAAAACCTTGCACATTTTTGACTAGCATGACCTTACAATGCTAAGTAGGCCTATGGTGCAGGGACTGGGTGAATCGTTAGGAAGAGAACACATCAGGAGAAAAAAAAGCCCAAAGTATCTTGGCAAATTGGTTTTATTGTATCTGCTGAATGAATTATTTAAAAAAAAAAACCCAAACAACAACAAACCATGTTTGGGTAGTACAGTTGTCTGACTCTGTCCTCCAGTCATTTCTGCTATTTGCAGCATTGCTCTAACAGCAGCGAATTATAGAAACTCGACACAGGTTTATGTTTTAAATCAGAAAATAGTTATACAGCTGCTCTGTATGCCTCACAGGCACTATAAAACATAAGCAAGATAATAACATGAAAGTAGTTAACATATACAGAGAACTATGTGCAATACAATGGATGTCACAGAGGACGGTAACAGAGTCCTATTCCAATCGTTTCTCACACCCCTTACTAATCCCATGGAGAAGCAGGTTAGGAAGGGGACTGGCAACTTATTGAACACTGAATGATAAATAAATCCACACTGCAACCAAAAAGTTATAAGTTCACAAGCAAAAGCTTAGATGATAGTAATTTTTGGAATATATACCCATATAAACCTGTGTTACTGCAACTGGTATTTTAGGTACATTTTTCCTGTGACATTTTTTTATCTGCAGCAACATATTCCTTTTTTGTGCTTTATATATACAGATTTAAATGCGACAGACTGTAAAAGGGGCCCTGCAGGTGCCAGAGACTGCACGGTTTACAGCTATTGCCGCACTTCCTCTTTCATGATTTTAGCAGCCCTCTACAATATGTATGCTGGGCCAGGATTTCTGGAGCAGGAAATGTTGGTGCACAGATACAGTGTACTCATTTTAACTTTCCCTCAAATCAACTTGAAATGCTAGGGATGTGCAATGGCCTGTTTGGCTTCTTTCACACATTTGTTTTAATTAAACATTTTTAATAGATAATAGAACTTTCTAATAAGTATTAATAACCTTAACACATGCTAATTTGTAAATTAACATGTGTTAAATCAATTAAGAGCGTAAAACATTTTTAAGGAATACTAATGAACACTAACAAATGTGCATCCCTGTGAAATGCATGGTAATGGATCTTCTAACAGATTTCAGTGAACTCATTTCAAACATATTTTTTTCTCTCTTTTTAAAGTGAATGGAAAGTAGTAAGGGTTGAAGCCTTGATGCTACTGCTCACAAGTTTCAGACTTGTACTAATTAGTCTCCTTTTTGTGTTTGTTCCCACACATTTCATAGACGGGTGTACTTTTCATGGCTAACGTCATTGAGACATGAAGCACGTACAATTCAAAATATAGGCATGCTTAAAGCTCAACTTGTGACGTCACCATTGGGTCAGCTGTCCAGGTACAGTTGACTGGAAAGGACAGTTTGTGAAAATTCTTCTTGAGTGTGGGCAGAAGTATGTTAAAAATAGGATTTTGGGTATTCTTTTCTGACCTCAAACTGTACAGACAGTAAGTTGTCACTAAATTGAAAATAGGTTGTCAAGAGTTGCCAACAAGCCAGAGTAGTTTATTTCTAAATGCAAAGTGGGTAATGTCTTGCAAGTAAACTATATTAAACTGTAATTACAGGTCTGTCACAAGTGCATCTATCAAAGAATAAAGACGGAAGGAAGGAATTACAGAGCAAGTGGTAAGAATGTTTTTCCTAAAATTGTTTCTTTTTTTCCAATTCTGGACTATATTTATAAATTTGATAGGAAAAATTTATTTAGGTTTCTAGCTTTTGTAGAGGTATACCTACCCTGAAAATGTGGTTGCTGTGGGTTGAATAATTTGTGAGATAGTGTCTGAAGATACATACAACAGCATTATGCAGATTACTGTAGCGGTTTACAAGTGCTCATGGAGGACCGCCATCTTCTATGTGCAGGTTGAGGTTCTGAAATCTTCCTCAACCTATGGTCCATGGGACCCCTGGAAGTTCAAGGACACAAGAAGAGTAACAAGAGAAAGGGGCTAGTGATTGGAAGGAACTGGCTGGGTGGAGGGAGAGGGAAAGAGAGTAAGACATGTGAGGATTGGCTGGAGGGAGAGAGAGACTGCTAGAGACTGAAAGGGGAAGGGAAATAGAGAGGGCTAGTAGGGATAGGCTTGGTGTTGAAGGATGGGGGTCCGGGAGAGTGGTGGGGATGAATCAGGGTCCCTGAATTTTTTGGAGGTTAATAAGAGGTCCACACTACCAAAAAGGTTGCAATCCTCTGCCCTTCAATATATTGTGAAATTCTGTGGAATCCCAACCTTTTCTCCCTAATCCTGTCCCACTATATGTGTCATATATATGTGTATGTATATTTTACACACATACAAACACATAAAGCAGGTCTGCAAGGGGTATCTGCCTAGTATCCTTCCCACTTGATCTCACTCCCACCCTCAGTTCACCCCTCCTATGCACCATCGCTCTCACTGCCCAGCTCATCATCCCCAATCCCCTGTCCTCCCCAACAGTTAGTGTCCAAAGGTCAGCTACTACCAGTCTCCAGTATCCCTTCCACCAATAAGTTTCCACTGCCTCCTTCTCCTATTCTGATATGTGCAGCTGCAATTGCTACCACATCCTAGAACCGCTGTTCCATTCTGACACCACAGGGCTTACTTCATTTGAGCCTCACAGTCGCCGAACCTCTATGCTGCTGCTAGGAGACTCGGAAATAAAAGACTTTAAACCAGTTACATACTCTTTTCTGGCATTTTGAATGTCACTTTAAGGTGTCTATAATGGGTACAGAATATTTCTATTAAACCTCTTAGTTCAGCCCAGAAATGTAATTATGTCACCCTGCTTTTGGCTGTCCATCACCAGCTCCCCCTCAGCTACAGAATCAAATTAAAGATTTTAATCTGGTCTTTAAGCCCAACTTCATTGGTTGGCTCAATTATTTATTGGGCCTTCTAATTCCTTATTCTCTTACCAGATGCTTGAGATAATCGCAGACCAATCCGTCAGCCCCACCGCTGCCATATGAAATTCATTTAGAATGCACTTGCTGTTTAACTTTTAGTTATCAGGCCCCATTTTTGTAGAATTCTATGCAGCTCTTCTAAGATCTGAACACAGTCTCAAAACTTGCAAGACTAGATTAAAAACATGCGGGTCAATAAAGCCTGCGTCCATATTTTTTTTTTAAAGCTGGCTGCAGCATTTAAACAATCATGGATATGCCGCACTGAATATCTGTATAGAGTGGCTACACCATCGCTGTCCAGATAGCAGGCTTAATATCACTATTCTCTGGATAACTTGCCAGTCCATCCTTGCTCCACCCCCCCACCACTATCCAGCTAGTGTCAAGATACAGATATATGGATTTGAATACTGACTTACTAGTTATTTTCCCAAGCATTTAACTGTTAATCCTGACCCCGCAAGGGGCTTTAGTTCCAAAGATCTGTTGTTAATGGGAATCTATCTTATTAAGCTCATCTATATTGTACCTTCTTCTCTGACACTGGTATTGCTGCTGTGCTAGCTTCTGCTCCACCTTTCTATATGTACTTTTTTTTGCGATCTTCTATGCCTCGCCAACATTTTGCAACTTTGCCAACTTCTATCTCTTATTTGTCTCCATCTGTTATTATGCTTTATGTTATCTCCGCTGTAAGCTACTTTTTAATGCTGATGATGTAAACTGCTTTGATGTTTACAAGGAAAGGTCATATAGAAAATGATTTAACTAAACTACTACTACTACTGTTAATCATTTAAATAGTTCTACAAGCATACACAGCACTGTACAGATACATATAAAAGAAGATCTCTGCCCATCAGAGCTTACAACCTAAACAAGACAGACAGTACAATAGATGAGAACAAGGGTACAGTAGAGAAGGGAGACAGGAGGAGAACAAAGGATTACGATCTAAACGTGGCTTGAAAGAGGTAAGCTTTTAGCATGGATTTGAAAAGGGGGAGAGAGAAAACCTGATGCAAAAATACAGGTAGTTTGTTCCAGGCATAAGGAGCAGCAAGGTGAAAGGATCGAAGTCTGGAATTGGTTGTTGAAGAGAAGGGTATAGAGAAGCCAGCCAGAGGAAGAGCGGAGTTGACGAGGAGGGGTGTAAGGAAAGAGAAGAGAGGAAAGGTAGTGAGGAGCAATAGAATGAATGCACTTATAGGTCAGAAGGAGAAGTTTGTATTGGATATGGAAATGGAAGGGAAGCCAATGAAGTGATTTGAGAAGAGGGGTTATATGAGTATACTGGGGCTGGCGGAAGATTAGCTGCGCAGCAGAGTTTTAAACAGATTGAAGGAGAGAAAGATGACTCAGAGGGAGACCAGCAAGGAGGAGGTTGCAACAGTTGAGGCAAAAAGTAACTAAAGATTGCTTAAGTGTTTTAGTAGTGTGTTCAGGAAGGGGCGAATTTTGTTAATGTTGTAGAGAAAGAAACATGTTTTTGCTAACTGTTGGATATGTGTGGAGAAGGAGAGGAGGAGTCGAAGATGGTTCCAAGGTCCAGAGGAAACAGGAAGCAGAAGAGTGTTATCAACGGAGATACAGAAGGGAGAAAGGAGGGTGGAGGGTTTAGGGGGAAAAATAAGAAGTTCAGTTTTGGCCATTTTCAATTTCAAATGGCAGTGAGACATCCAGGCAGCGATGTCAAATATGCAGGCAGATAGACAGGCTTGGAATGTAAGCGTAGTTACTCACCTGTAAAAGGTATTCTCCGGGGCAGCAGGAATCAGTCTTCACATATAGGTGACGTCGGCACCGACAGAGTCCACGTGGAAACATCTCTCCAGCTTTCAAAGAAAGTCTGAGAGATGCACCATGTATGCATGGTCCCCTTCCTGCCCAAGGGTGCCATCCTGCCTCAGTCAAATGACATAGCTAAGACAGCCAAATAAAAGAAAATACCCTAAGGAAGCAACTCCAAGGGGAGGAGAGAGGGATGTGAGGACTGATTCCTGCTGTCCCCGGAGAACACCTGTTACAGGTGAGTAACTACGCTTTCTTCAGGAACAAGTAGGAAGTCAGTCCTCACATATGGGACTCCCCAGCTACAGGCTACCGAGAACCTGTAAAACATCACGGCGACCTGTAAGGGGGAGCTGTGATCAGCAGCACTCAGATCCCTACTGAGAGACTCTCACAAAACCCAGGTGTTCGTCAGAGAACCAGCACTCCAGTAGCCTGAACACTGAAGGGTCAGAGGGCAGGAGTTGCCTACACCCTGAAGAGATTACAGAGTACAGGAAGGCGCTGTCCCGACAGGACTCCCTCTCCAGGAATAGTGAGCTGCAAAGCTATGGACCGAAGACCAGGTGGCGGCTTGGCAGATTTCCGTCACGGGGACGGAACGCAGATTTGCCACGGAAGTAGCCATGGCCCTGATGTGTTGCGCCATGACCTTCTGGTCCAGTGAAATCCCTGTCTGCTCATATTCAAGGGTAATGCAGTCTGCCACCCAAGTGGACAGAGTTCGCTTAGTCATTGGGAGCCCCAGACCACTAGGGTCATAGGATACGAAAAGCTGAGGTGCTTTGTGGTGCCCTGAGTCCGTTGCAGATAGAAGGACAGGTCCCTTTTACAATCCAGAGTATGGAGAATGGTCTCTGCCCTAACGGTGTGTGGCCTCGGAAAGAAGGTGGGGAGCGCCGCATCCTGACTGAGGTGGAATGGGGACATCATCTTCGGCAGAAACATGGTGTGTGTGTGCAGCACCACCCTGTTCTTGTAGAACCTCATGTAGTGGAGCTCTGGCATCCGAACCTGGAGCTCACTGACTCTGTGGGCTAATGTGAGTGCTACAAGGAAGACGACCTTCCAGGAAAGGTACCACAGGTGCCAAGTAGCCAGCGGCTCAAACAGAGGAGTAGTGAGCTGCAAAAGCACCACAATGAGATCCCACTCCACAGCTGGAGGGAGGACGGGGGGTTTGGATAACATGAGGCCCCACAGAAATCGAGACACGTGGGGCTGAGCCGAGAGGGATTTCCCCCCAATGGGATGGTGGTGCACTGCGATGGCGCTCATGTGTACTCTGACCAAATTGGACTTTAGCCCCACCCGCAACAGGTGGGGCAGATACTGGAGTACCATTCGTACCAAGCAGGAAAACAGGTTTGCTGTCTTTCTGCGCATCACACCAAGAATCGGAGCCACTTGAAGGTGTATGCCCTCCTTGTGAAGGCCTCACGAGAGGCCAGAAGAACCTATTCCACGTCCCGTGGGAGGCTGAAGGGAGCTAACGCTACCCTATTGGCAGCCAAGCCATGAGTGACAGGCCCCAGGTTGGGGTGTAAGAGACAGCCCTGCTCCTGTGAAAGTAGCTCTGGGGCTTGGCTCAGGGGAATTGGCGAAACCACCAATAGGGAGACGAGCAGTGGGAACCAGGGCTGCTTGGGCCACCGAGCAGCTATCAACATTAGTGATGCTCTGTCACATTGGACCCTGAATAGGGTCTTGGCGAAATGCGGTGTTGTGGGAAGGTATACAGAAGGCTTTCCATCCATGGGATGAGGAACGCATCCACTGCCACCCGGGATGGGTCTGGCTGGTAGGAGCAGAATCAAGGCAACTGCGTGTTGTCTGAACTGGCGAACAAGTCCATCGAGGGTGTGCCCCAGACACGAAACAGCTGGGAGGCTACTACTAGATTCAGGCGCCACTTGTGCGGCTGGAGGACTCTGCTCAGTTTGTCCGCGAGGGCATTATCTTGGCTCGGGAGGTAAACTGCCCTTAGGAGCATCCCTCTGCGTGACACATAGGAGCAGAGGGCTACTGCCTCCTGGTAGAGGAGGTATGAGCCTGTTCCCCCTTGTTTGGTCAAGTAGAACATTGCGACCTGGTTGTTTGTCTGGATCAGCACTGAGTGGTGCTGCAGCTGATATCGGAAGGCTTGGAGAGCCAGGAATATCGTCTGTAGCTCTAGCAGGTTGATTTGCATCTGGGATTCCTTCTTGGACCAGCTGCCTTGTGTCTGGAGGCCCTCGCAATGTGCTCCCCAGTTCAGTAGGGAGGTGTCTGTGGTGAGAACCTTTTGGGGGTTGGGTGCCTGAAAGGGCATCCCGGCCTGAAGGTGGTGTGGAATCTGCTACCATCCGAGGGAGTCCGCAAGCTGACGGGTCACTTTCATTCTGTCCCTGAGTCTGCCTGTGGCTTGTATCCTCTGACAGCGGAGGCACCACTGGGCTGCCCTCATGTGCAGAGGGCCATATGGGGTCACGTGAACCGTGGAGGCCATGTGTCCCAACAGGCGGAGTAGAAGCCGGGGGGGACAGCGTCCAGCGTCGGTGCACCTCTACGGTTAACTCCCTGAGGCGTTCTGACCTCTCCTGAAGGAGGAAGGGGCACAACTAAATACCCTCCAGGCTAAAGCCTATGTACTATAGGCACTGGGCCGGAGTGAGGTAGGACTTGGGTTAGTTTATGATGAACCCCAGGTGCTGCAGGGCGTTTATGGTGCCCCCGGTGGCGCACTGTGCCTCTGTAGCTGTGTCCCCCTTTATGAGCCAGTTGTCCAGATAAGGGAAGATGAAGGCCCCTTGAAGCCGGAGATGGTCTGCGGCCACTGCGAGGCACTTTGTGAAGACCCTTGGTGATGACGCCAGACCAAAGGGCAGAACCCTGCATTGGTATTGCTGCCCCTACACCACAAACCGGAGGTATTTTCCGTGGCTAGGATAAATTAGAATATGCGTGTAGGCATCGTTTAGGACCAAGGAGCATAGCCAGTCTCCCTGCTGAAGGAATGGCAGCAGTGTCCCAAGGGAGAGCATCTTGAACTTCTCCCTGACCAGAAACTTGTTGAGTTCTCACAGGTCCAGGATGGGCCTGAGGCTCCATGTCCTCTTGAGGATGAGAAAATACCTGTAGTAGAAGCCTGTGTCCCAGAGATGTTTCAGCACTGGCTCCAATGCCTCATCCTGGATTAGACCTGCTAGCTCGGTGACAAGCAGGGTCTGTTGAAGGAGAGGTCTGGTGGGCTCTCCTGGGAAGTACGAGGGTGGCGCCTGCTGCAGGTGGAGGAGGTAGCCCTCTTTGACCACTTGTAGCACCCAGGTATCAGTGGTGATGGCTGTCCACCTGTGGGCAAACAGGGCTAGGTGCCCTCTGTGGGCTGCATAGGACCCCCTGGGGGGGGGGGGGAGGTCACATCCAGGCAGTCAAAAGCTACCCCCAGGCTGGGCCAGGGACAGCGTCTGGGACTTTAGAGTTTTTTTGCTTTCGGGGACCATGTCTCTGGCCTTTTGCTGTTGACCCTGTTGAGGGGCCGAGAAGGTACTACCAAAACCTCCCTTCTTCCTCGGGGCTTTCTTCCATGGTTGCACTGAGGTCTTCTTTGAAAGCCTGGTTCTCGTCAGGAACTCGGCTTCTATCTCTGCAGCCTTGTCTGCCATGGGTTTCCTTAGGGGGAGCCTCGTATTGGAGTATCTCCAATTCCTCAATGTGCAGGTCCTCCTCGGCCTTAGTGTCGATAGTGAGAGTCTTGGCCATGTCTCGCACAAAATCGAGGAAAGCAACATCCTTGGGCAGGGAATGGCATAGGGGGATCGGGGGAGACGGGCCCGAGGGCACGTCTTGGTATTGCCTCGTATCCGGGGACTCTTCGTCCTTTGTTTCCCATTCAGACAAAGTCTGAGTCTGATGCCATGCGATCACCTCAGTCGAGGTAGGCTCCAGATGGTCCACAATCTGTGGAGGATCTGTGGTCCAAGCCGCGGGCGCTCGACGGGGAAGACTGGTGCCCTGAGGAATGGAACCAGGACCTTGTCTTGTGTCGTGGACTCTCTCGAGGCCGGTGGCAATCTAGGATCAGTCTGGGGAAGCCCTTGATGTCGAGAGTCCTGTCGTCGGGGCGGATGAACCGGATGAGCTGGACATATTCGCCTGCTGCATGGCCATGAGGGCAGATATAATGCTCTCTAAGGCCACCATCCTCGTCTCCATACCAGTTGGCTCTGCAGCCTTCGACACGGGTACCAAGGACTTCGGGCCCAGCATCGGTACTTTTGAGGGGGAATTCTCAATGAGGATGGCCTCGGAGGTCCAAGGCCAGTTGGTGGGTGCCGATGACTCCTTGTGGGGCAGCTTGGGAGGCTGCTCCCGCTCAGACTCCTGCCTGCGACTGCGGTGCCAGGGGTGAGATTTCCCCTTCTTCCCAGACCCCTCCTCCGAGGTGGTCTTTGAGGGTTTCATCTTCTTGTGTTCCAGCTCTGGGATTTACGCTCGGAGGAACCACAGCCATGGGACTCCAAAGAGGCTCGGGCTTCATAGGGAACTAAGGTATTGGAGGGGGCCTTGAGTGTGGTGTTGCCTGAGACTCCGGCACGGAGTCGGACTTTGGAAAATTTTTTGCTGCTGCTGATGGCTCTTTAGGGCCTTTGAGGTCCTAGTTCTGCACAGTCTGAGTCATTATGTTCCAAGCCAAGGAACCAGAGGCAGCATTCATGCAGGTTGGTGAGAGACATCATTTTGTTACACCGATCGCACTTCTTGAAGCCACTGGAGGACATCGGAAAAAGGGGGTCCCTGCCGCACGGCAGGGGTCTGAGGCCTTCGGCTGAAAAAGGGCACGAATGTCGGTCGAGGGACACCTCAATTAAAAAAGCGAAAAAACAAATGAACGAACCCGAGCAGTGACGCTGAGTCGAGCTGGCTCGGGAGCGGGAAGGAACCGGTATGCAAACCGGACGTAACAAAAATAACACTTTTTTCCAGGGGAAACTGGACAACGTCTGGAGGGGTCCATGGAAAAAAGGACACTGAGGCAAGATGGCGCCCTTGGGCAGGAAGGGGACTCCGCAGGTGTGGTGCATCACCCAAAGGCTTTGTTTGAAAGTTGAGGAGATGCTTCCACGCAGACTCCATCGATGCTGATGTCACTCATATGTGAGGACAGACTTCCTGCTTGTTCCTGGAAAAAGAGAAATATCAGGTGTAGATAGATAGATCTGAGAGTCATCAGCATAAAAATGATATTGAAAGCCATAGGAGGAGATGAGAGCACCAAGGCCATAGAGAGAGAATAGGAGAGGGCCTAGAACAGACCCTTGGGGTACACCAACTGAAAGAAGGATAGCAGTTGAGGAGGAACTGCCAGAACAGACACTGAAGGCGCTATGGGAGAGATAAGAAGAGAACCAAGACAGTACAGAGCCCAGAACCAAGTGAGGACAATGTATCAAGGAGAAGGTAGTGGTCAACAGTGTCAAAAGCAGCAGAAAGGTAAAAAAGAATGAGGACTGAGTAAAGGCCTTTGGATTTAGTCAGGAACAAGTCGCTGGAGATTTTAGCAAGGGCCATTTCAATAGAGTGTAAGGGATGAAAGCCAGATTGCAATGGATCGAGGAGGGCTTGAGAGTAGAGACATTCAAAACAATGGAGAAGAACTGCACTTCAAGAATTTTAGAAATGAAGGGAAGAAGGGAGATGGGTCGATAATTAGGACAAGTAGAGTCAAGTGAAGGATTCTTGAGGAGAGGTGTGTCCACACGCACGCACATTATAACCCTTCTTTCACTGCATGAACTTCCCCCCACATCCTTTGATTGTATTGTTGTGACACCGCCTTGATTTTACGATAAGACGGTATACAAATACTGTTAAATAAATAAATAAATAAATAATACGAGTACAGACACTTTGCAGCTCAGATGCACTGAGAGTTGCACTGAACCAAAAGACAACAGCTGTTCTGGGCTTGGTGGTAACTGCAAACACTAGAAAAAGTTGGGTGAAGGAAGAATTTCCCTAGAAGAAATCCTTTTCAAATGACCTTAAAACTGTGGAGAGGACCCTAGGCTGATGGTTTTGACCAATTCTAAGGCTAGAACAAAAAAAACCTTTCCAATGACACGCAGTTAATCTCTGTTACACATGTACTAAACATTTTCCCATTGATAAAACATGAGAGAGAACCCCTCTGGTTCATCAGGCCCTTCCTCTGAACATCATCATATTTCCTAGAGTTTACAGGAAAGGGAATTTGGATTTAGTTCACACCTACAGTAGCTCAAGGCAAGTTACATTCAGGTACTTGATTTGGATTTTGTGAAAAGGTTTAAAACAACATTTTACTTCCACAATTATTTTGATTTTGGCCCTAAAGTTTCATGGGTGAAATATCTGAAAGAAAATGAGGAAACTAAGGGGCTTGTTTACAAAGCCGCGGTAGCGGTTTGCGATCGTAATCGGAGCCGCGGCCCCATTGATTTCAATGGGGCCGCGGCTGCGATCGCAAACCACTACCGCGGCTTTGTAAACAAGCCCCTAAGTGTAAATGAATGATTTTGCCCTTTTTAAAGGCAAAATGTGAGTTCCCTAAGTTTCCATGTAAAAACTTGACCACTAGGGTTCATGGTCAGTAGTTTTGCAAATGTGTCAGTTTTTCTGAAGAGTCTGTAAAAATGAAAAGTTTTGTTAAAGTGTCTTTACTTATGAATGAATTGCTGCAGCCAGTTTCATTAGATTTTGGGGGGGTTTTGCCACCTCACATTGGCAAAGGCATTGATGTACCTGCATACATTTGTGTGAGAGGTCATCAGACATTTGGTAAACAAAAATTTACAAGGAAGTGAATAATAAAGAAAAGAAGGGGATTATCTTAGGACCACACCTATTTTACTACTTAGATGACATATGGTTAAAGATTTTCTGATTATATTGCTTCTTATGAAAGAAAGTAAAACTGGCAACCTCTATGATATACATTTGTATGTGTATGCATGTTATGTATGTATGTGTATACAGAATATATATATATATGCTGTGTACACACACACATAAACATACATCTGTACATATACACACACACAAAGCACAAGACTATTTAACACAATTTATTTCTAAATGCCAGATTAGAAAATTGCTAGATACTTTGTGACTGTGGTGTATTCAAATACCAGGTGAAGTCAAATGTCATCTTACAAATATTGCATCAGTTCAGCGCCTCTTATAATCCCTTTTCATAAAAGAAATCTGCTGTCACACCCAGGGTTGACCAATAACCTGGGAGAATAAATCTGTAACACCAAATCTCTGGGCCATGCAAGTGTTCTGCCTTCCTAACACATGCACAGTGATACCCTCCCCCCTCCCCTGGATCATTTTGCACTTGTGACCATTTTCAAACTCTTGCTCCTAAGTGAAAGCTCTGTATTTTTTGCTCTTGGCTCCCAAACACATAGCTTAATCAGCAAGGTCCCATCCTTCTCATTCTGTCCTCTTTTTCCACAGGCAATGGAAAAACTCCTTGATGCTTTTCACAGTGATTTCCAGGTCCATTTTGAAAGAAAGAATACAGTTAGACAGTCTTCCTATGGCGGAATTTCCTTTTTTTTTTTTATATTACCTTTGTTATAAAGAAGTTTGTGTTTTTCTAGTTTTTGTTCATCCAGCATTTGAAACTCAAAATGTTCAATGCTTAGCAACCTTGCTGACATGTGATGCCTTCTGCTCTTCTCACCCTGAGCACAGTTCTTACCCAGGAAACAGATTCTGTGATTAGCCACCCGACTTTATAAATCTGGTCTGAATGGCTGAAGAGCATGTAGCATTACTGGGTATCGCTCCTACAGCTCACGCAAGAGGCATCTCTTGGCTCTTTCCCCCACTCTAGGAATAATTTTATCAAATCAGTTGACTGCAAAACACAGATTGTACATATGCAATACCAGCATCCTTTTTTGATAAATTAAGAGACAGAGAAACAACCAATATAAACAAACAATAAAAATAAAAGAATAATAGTATTATTTATGGCTATCTAGGACAACAGAAAGCTGATGCCAACTTTGCTAGCATTATAAAAGGATGAAGCTGAAAGCCGATATAAATGAATACGTCTTAGTCTTGACATGCTAGTGGTGATCTTGTACTCAACTGTGAAATAACATTAGGGCACTAGTGTGTGTGCTACAATATCATTGTTTTAAAAAGCAAGGCTGCATATTTTGTAACAAGGAAGAAAATGTGCCTTCTTTGCCTGGCCTGGAGACTGCATGTCCTTTAACACTCATGATGGCCAGACCTCTTGCATAGATTCGCTGTTGTACAAATGCCGAAGACCTCTGGTAGTCCCAAGCCTCATATCCTCTTGAAAATCTAAAGAATCTTTTCTGGTGTGGACTTTTTTTTTCGGATTAATGAAGCCTGTTTGTAAATACATAATTCAGTGCATACCACATCTACATGGATTGTTCAGCTTTGCTTCCTATTTAATAAATACTTGATTAAAATGCCTTTTTTTGGTTTTCCATGTTCACAGTCTTGAATGCCTGCAAGATTCTTCCACTATTCATCCTCTTCTCGGTTGGCATAGATTCCAGCCTCCCAGCGCAGAGCCAGCGCACTCTTCCTGCGGTTCACCCTGGTGGCTTCAAGGACCTTAAAAAGAAAAAGATGATTTTATTTTTAATTCCGTCCTTTACTTTCCATTGATGTCTCTAAGGCATATTCTTAAAACCACAGACAACCTGATAAATTGTCCACAGTACTCGGTGGATATGAGAACAAGTCAGGCTTCCATTTAGATGGGCTGTAGTCATCATTCTAACCCAGGTAGCAATCAAAGAGATAACAACCATAGCATGAATAGCAGCAAAAACGTAGTTACTCACCTGTAACAGGCGTTCTCCGGGGACAGCAGGAATCAGTCCTCACATATGGGTGACGTCAGCGCCAATGGAGCACATGTGGAAGCATCTCCCCAACTTTCAAACAAAGCCTTTGGAAGATGCATCACGCATGCTTGGTCCACTTCCCGCTCAAGGGTGCCATCTTGCCTCAGTCAAATGACATAGCTAAGACAGCAAAAAAATTAAAAGATGGTAAAGAAGCAACTCCAAGGGGAGGAGGGAGGGTTATGAGGACTGATTCCTGCTGTCCCCAGAAAACACCTGTTACAGGTGAGTAACTACGCTTTCTCCAGAAACAAGCAGGAAGTTAGTCCTCATATATGGGACTTCCCAGCTACAGGCTACTGAACCCTGTAGAAAATGCCAGACCTGCAAAGGTGAAACGTGATTATCAGCAGTTGAATCCCAAGAGAGCTCTTGCAAGACCCAAGTGTCCGGTGAAAACAAGCACTCTGGTAGCCTGAACACAAAAGGGTCGGAGGGCAGGAGTTGCCTACACCCTGAAGAGATTACAGCCTGGCCGAAGGCACTGTTCCATTGGGACTTCCTGTCTAGGCAGTAGTGAGCTGCGAAGCTATGGATCGAAGACCAGGTGGTGGCCTGGCAAATTTCTGTCATAGGGACGGAATGCACATTGGCCAGGGAAATAGCCATGGTCCTGACGCAGTATGCCGTGACTCTCTGGTCCAGTGGGATCCCCCCTTGCTCATAGGCAAAGTTAAAAAAGTCTGCCATCCAAGTGGACAGAGTTTGCTTAGTAACTGGGAGCCCCAGACGGCTGGGGTCATAGGATACAAAAACTATTGAGCTCTGCGGTGGCCCTGAGTCTGGTGCAGGTAAAAGGACAGGCTCTCTTGCAATCCAGAGTATGGAGAATGGTCTCCGCCCTACTGGCATGAGGCCTAGGGAAGAAGGTGGGTAGCACCACCTCCTGTTTGAGGTGGACTGGAACACCACATTCGGAAGAAATTTGGGGTGTGTGCGGAACACCACCCTGTTCTTGTAGAACCTCTTGTAAGGAGGCTCTGCCATCAGAGCCTGGAGCTCGTTGACTCCGAGAGCTGATGTGAGTGCTACCAGGAAGGTGACCTTCCAGGAGAGGTACCGCAGGTGGCCAGAGGCTCGAATGAAGGCTTGATAAGCTGCGAGAGCACCATATTAAGGTCCTACTCCACTACTGGAGGGCAGATGGTGGGTTTGGAAAAGATGAGGCTCCGTAGGAACTGAGACACAAGGGGCTGAGCCGAGAGGGATTTCCCCTCCATGGAGTAGTAATGCGCTGCGATGGCACTCAGGTGTACTCTGACTGAGTTGGACTTCAGTCCCATCTATGATAGGTGGAGCAGGTACTGGAATACCACATGCACTGAACAGGAGAATGAGTTTGTCTGTTTTTCTGTGCACCACAATGAAAACAGTGCCACTTGAAGGCATATGCCCTTCTCGTGGAAGTCTTACTCGAGGCCAGGAGAATCTCCTCGTGGGCTAATGCTACCTTTTCAGCAGCCAAGCCGTGAGCAAGAGGGACCAGAGGTTGGGGTGGAGGAGAGAGCCCTGCAACAATGAGTAGTACTGGGGCTTGGCCAGGGGAACAGGTAGTACCGTCGATAAGGACGAACAGCTGCGAGACAACTGCCGGGTCCAGGCACCACTGATGTGGCTGGAGTATTAGGTAGACTGCCCTTAGGAGCATCCCTCTGCGTGTAGCATAGGAGCAGAGGGCTACCACCTCCTGGCAGAGGGGGTACGACCCTGTCCCCCCTTGTTTATTCATGTAGAACATTACGACCTGATTGTCAGTCTAGATCAGCACTGCATGGTGCTGTAGTTTGTGGCAGAAGGCTCTGGGGGCCAGGAATATCACCCTGATTTCCAGCAGATTGGATTCCCTCTGGGACCAGCAGTCTTGTTTCTGGATGCTCTCGCAATGCACTCCCCAGCCCATTAGAGAGGCGTCCGTGGTGAGGACCTTCTGGGAGTTGGGTGCCTGGAAGAGAATCCGAGCCTGGAGGTGACATGGGTTCTGCCACCATCTGAGGGAGCCTGCTAACTGGCGGGTCACCTGTGCTCGGTCCTTGAGCCTGCCTATGGCTTGGGCCCATTGTGAGTGGAGGCACCACTGGGCTGTTCTCAGGTGCAAGCGGGCATTTGGTGTCACGTGGACAGTGGAGGCCATGTGTCCCAGCAGGCAGAGGAGAAGCTGAGCGGGTAGTGTCCTGCACTGTTGCACTTCTGTGGCTAATTTCCTGAGGTGTTCTGACCTCTCCTGAGGCAAGCAGCATTTGTCTGAAGGATGTCTAGCTGCACCGCTATGAACTCTAGATGCTGAGTCGAGTGACGTGAGACTTGGGGTAGTTTATGATGAACCCCAGGTGCTGCAGGGTGTTTATGGCGTATCCGGCTCTGTAGCTGTGTCCCCCTTTATGAGCCAGTCATCCAAATAAGGAAAGATGAAGGCCCCTTGAAGCCTGAGGTGGTATGTGACCACCGCGAGGCACTTTGTGAAGACCCTTGGAGACTAGGCCAGACCAAAGGGCAACGCCCTGTATTGGTAATGCTTTCCCCCCACCACGAACCAAAAGTATTTTCTGTGGCTGGAGTGAATTAGGATGTGAGTATAGGCATCTTTTAGGTCTAAGGAGCAAAGCAAACTCCCTGCTGGAGGAATGGCAGCAGAGTTCCAAGGAACAGCTATTGAACTTCTCCCTGACCAGAAACTTGTTGAGTTCTTGCAGGTCCAGGATGGGCCTGAGGCCCCCAGTCCTCTTGAGGATGAAGAAATACCTGGAGTAGAAGCCGGTGCCCCAGAGGGGTTTTGGCACTGGTTCCACTGCTTTGTCCCAGAGTAGTCCTGCTAGCTCGGTGAGGAGCAGGGTTTGGTGGAGGAGAGGCCTGGTGGGTTCTCCCAGGAAGTACGAGTGTGGTGGCTGGTATAGGTGGAGGAGGTAGCCCTCCTTGATCACTTGTAGCACCCAGGTATCAGTGGTGATGGCTGTCCACCTGTAGGCAAACTGGCTTAATTGCCTCTTTGGGCAGCAGAGGACCTCCTGGGGGAGTGGAGGTTGCACCCAGTCAGTCAAAAGCTTCCCTTGGGCTGGGCCTAAGCTGGTGCCTGGGGCTTCAGAGCTTTTTGCTTTCTGCCCTGGCCCTTTGGTTGCTGGCCCTGCTGAGGGGCCGAGAAGGCCTGGAAGTGCAGAGTACTACTGAAGTCCCCTTTCTTCCTTGGGAAGAAGAGCTTTACCCCCGGTGTTTTCTTCCGGGGTTGCACTAAGGTCTTCTTTGAGAGCCTGGTTCTCGTCACATACTTGATCTCTATCTCTGCTGCTTTATCCGC
Source organism: Ichthyophis bannanicus (assembly GCA_033557465.1). Taxonomy (NCBI): domain Eukaryota; kingdom Metazoa; phylum Chordata; class Amphibia; order Gymnophiona; family Ichthyophiidae; genus Ichthyophis; species Ichthyophis bannanicus. The sequence continues at coordinate 672,608,315 of CM066032.1, read as the reverse complement.
CAACGGCTTCTCAAAGAGGTTTTCACCTATGCAGGGGACATCGATTTAGTTTGTCCAAGAGCTACTGTTCTAGGTCGGATGATTGCAGCCATTCTTGATGTCATGCCCCAATACTGGCGACGGCCACCCTAGTCGATGACTTGAAGCCATCATAGGCTACTCAGGACAGAAACTTTGAGCATTCTTTCACTGCTGAGATTAGGGTCTTGAACCTCTGCAGAGATTCACCATCTAGGCTTGCCGAGAATCCCCCGAGCTCCTTTGACAGTTCCTTAAGGCAGCGTTTTTCAACCACTGTGCCGCGGCACACTAGTGTGCCGTGAGATATTGTCTGGTGTGCCGTGGGAAAAATTCCAATTTCATCCGTAACATGTGGCCTTGGCTCACAAATTAGGGTTGCCAACCGGCCGGTTTTTCCATGGCCAGGCCAGCTGCCAGCACAGTTGTAAAACCGGCCATTGAAAAGCCGGTTTTTTGCTCTGGCCGCAAGATCGGGAGCGGCCAGAGCAAAAAAACGGCTTTTGTGCCGAAGTCCGCGGCGCGAACGTGATTCCCTATAGCAGTGCAGCCGCTGGTTCTGCTTTGTACAGAGCAGCGGCTGCACTACACTTACATTGAAAAGTAAAGAGAAACTGTGTCAGGAGCCCTCCGATCATGCAGAGCCCGAGGAAGTGATGTCATGGGGGCGGGCTCCTCACAGGCTGTCTTTCCTTTTCAAATTAACTTTAGCTGCAATAAAGTTAATTTGAAAAGGAAAGACAGCCTGTGAGGAGCCCGCCCCCATGACATCACTTCCTCGGGCTCTGCGATGACCGGCGGGCTCCTGACACAGTTTCTCTTTACTTTTCAATGTAAGTGTAGTGCAACCGCTGCTCTGTACAAAGCAGAAGCAGCGGCTTGGGCAGAGGGTGTGTGTGTGTGAGTGAACCAGCAAGGGGGGGGGGGGAGTGTGAGTGAACCAGCAAGGGGGGGGGAGTGTGAGTGAACCAGCAGTGGAGGGGGGGGTGGTGTGAGTGAACCAGCAAGGGGGGGGGGGCGATGGTGTGAGTGAACCAGCAGGGGAGGGGGGTAAGTGAGTGAGTGACCCAGCAGGAGGGGTGAGTAAGTGACAGGGGGGTGGGTGAGTGAACCAGCAGTGGAGGGGGGGGGGGGTGGTGTGAGTGAACCAGCAGGGGAGGGGGGTTGGTGTGAACCAGCAGGGGAGGGGGGTTGGTGTGAGTGTTTGATTCCTATTCAAGAGAATTACTTTATATATAGTCAATATAGGCACAGAGGTAAATTTTTTTAACATTTTCTAATGGTGGTGTGCCTCGTGATTTTTTTCATGAAAAAAGTGTGCCTTTGCACAAAAAAGGTTGAAAAACACTGCCTTAAGGTACATGCCTATGTAGAGTTGGTAGGACTGGATTTGGCACATTAGCATCGAGCCCTGAAAGGCTTTCCGGCTGAAGTTGTCGAGGATTTGGGCCTTCCTGCCAGGTGGCACCGACGAATGGGTTTTTTGGCTCTTAAGCCTGTGCATGGCCGCCTGCACGACCATGGAGTTGTGGGGAAGCTGGGTCTTTTGGAACCCAGAGGTTTGGCGTATCTGGTAAATGGCATTGAGGCACCTGCTAACGATTGGTACCAATACTGGAGTTTTCCACATGCAGAGGTGGCGGCATTTGAGATCGGGGTCACTGGGACTGTAAGGGTTTCCTTTGGGGATGCCTCGTATTGGAGGATCTCCAATTCCTCGGTTCGTGGGTCCTCCTTAGCCTCAGTCTTGACAGTGAGAGCCTTGGCCATATCCATCAGAAAACTGAGGAATGCCATGTCCTTGTTGGGGAACAGCGTCAGGTCACCGGGGGAGATGGGTCCGAGGGCATGGCACAGTGTCGCTGGTATTGATGCTGGTTGTGAGCAAGCGCCTCAACTCTTTGTCCTCGGTCTCCATTCGGACTCGAAGTCTGAGTACGAGTCCAATGTTGCATGCTCACCTCGGTTGAAGACCACCCTTTGCAGTGCATGAACTCCGGAGGATCGTCGGTCCGAGCCACAGACACTCACCGGGGAGGACAGATGTCCCAAGGAACGGGACTGGGACCAGGACCGGTACATTGACCGGGGGCTCTCTCGAGGCTGGTGGCGCTCGAGGACTGGTTTAACATCCAGGGAAGCTCCTGTCACGAGGGCGGATGAACCGGAACAATAGGGACGTCTGTAGGCATGTTCATGTTTAGACCTCCTGCAGGCACAAATAGGCATCCGGAATGTGCTTGTTTTGACCTTAAAATATCCAGAAAGTGTAGAGAAGATGGATAACTAAATGACCAGTCTAAGATCACAAAGACCAACACTAGGATTTGGACCCTGGTCACCCTGTTTCCAACCCAGTATTTTAACCATTATGCTATTAGACGTCCATATTCTAAGATGCTATTCTGGGGACATCTATGTAGACGTCACTATAGACCTCCATATCGGGTATATCCATGTTTTTGAAATCGTGCCTGAACTTGCATATGCCTACTATTTTTTCCAGACATTCTGGATTTGACATTCCAGATTGCACTTGGATGTCCCATTGTAAAATGTGCCTTTATATCAACTGGCTCACCTTTATCTACCTGTTTATTCATACCTTCAAAAAAATATAACACATTAGTAAGACAAGACTTTCCTTATCTAAATCCATGTCGCCATTAAACCATGACTATCTACATGTTCAATAATTTTGTTTTTTATAATGTTTTTTCTACCATTTTGCCCACTATTAACCTCAGGCCCATTGGTCTGTAGTTTCCCAGATCACCCCTGGAACTCTTTTTAAAAAAATTGGCATTACACTGGCCACTCTTTGGGTACCACAGATGATTTTAATGATAGGTCATAGATTACTAATAGTAGTTCTGCAATCTCATATTTCAGCACGCTGGGATGTATGCCTTTTTGTAAAGAACTGTGGATAACTGAGAAAGAAGATTACATGCTATTCCCTGAAGGATATGGTTAAGCCAGACCCCCTGGAAAAGGGGAAGAATGGTGTTAATTTTTGTGAATCACTATCCTTGGTACAAACATTTATTGACTTATCAGATAAGTGTGAGGATGTGTTGGTAAAATTCAAAGAGAATTTAGCTGTAAATATTTTGTTCTTTTGTTCCCCTTTCCTGACTAATAAAGAATGGGATTTTGTCAATTCAGATTATATTTTCAGATCTAATGCTATTTTAACATGCATGTGGATAACTCCCATTGTGAAAAAGCCTCAGTTTTGCTCTATGTTATGGAGACGGTGGGTATAATTCAATTGATACTCAGGCCTACTCATCAGGCAGGCCTTATTTTTGATTTAACTTTTGTGACAGAAGCTTTTGTTAATGGGTAAGGGGATGGGGGAACTGAAGGTGCAGGAGGGGTTTCTGGTCTGTAGTCTATTTTCTGATCCCCTTCCAGTTCTCTTTCATTAAAATCTGTAATACCTGAAGATTGGAGGGTCGCCAACGTAACACCAATCTTTAAAAAGGGTTCCAGGGGTGACCCAGGAAATTACAGACCAGTGAGTCTGACGTCAGTACCGGGGAAAATGATAGAAACCATCATAAAGAACAAAATTACACAGCATGTAGATAGTCATGGCCTAATGGGAGACAGCCAACATGGCTTTAGACAAGGAAGATCTTGTCTTACTAATCTGATATTTTTTTGAAGGTGTGCATAAACAGGTAGACAAAGGTGAGTCGGTTGATATAGTGTATCTGGACTTTCAGAAAGCTTTTGATAAGGTCCCTCATCAGAGACTTTTGGCGAAACTAAAAAGACATGGGATAGGAGGCAGTGTACTATTGTGGATCGGGAAATGGTTAAAAGATAGAAAGCAGAGGGTAGGGCTAAATGGCCAATATTCCCAATGGAAAAAGGTGAATAGTGGAGTACCCCAGGGATCTGTACTGGGTCCGCTACTTTTTGACATATTCATAAATGACCTGGAAAAGGGAATAACGAGTGAGGTTATCAAATTTGCAGATGATACAAAACTGTTTAAAGTTGTTAAAACCCAAGAGGATTGTGGAAAACTGCAGGAAGATCTGGATAAATTGGAAGACTGGGCATCCAAATGGTAGATGAAATTCAATGTGGACAAGTGCAAAGTTATGCACCTAGGAAAGAACAACCCACACTATAGTTACACAATGCAAGGTTCCACATTGGGAACCACCACCCAGGAAAAAGATTTAGGAGTCATCGTGGATAACATGTTAAAACCCTCTGCCCAGTGTGCAGCGGCAGCGAAGAAAGCAAATAGAATGCTAGGTATCATAAAGAAAGGGATGGAAAATAAAACAAAGGATATTATAATGCCTCTGTATCGTTCCATGGTACGACCGCCACCTTGAATATTGTGTGCAGTTCTGGTCACCGTATCTTAAAAAGGACATAGCATTATTAGAAAAAGTACAGAGAAGAGCCACCAAAATGGTGAAGGGGATGGAAGGCTACTCCTATGAAGAGAGGCTACAAAGGTTGGGGCTCTTCAACCTGGAAAAGAGACAGCTGAGGGGAGATATGATAGAGGTCTATAAATTAATGAATGGAGTGGAGCGGGTAAACGTGGATCAATTGTTTACGCTATCAGAATATAGAAAGACTAGGGGACATGCAATGAAGCTACAGGGTAAACTATTTAAGACAAATAAGAGAAAATATTTTTTCACTCAACGTGTAATCAAACTCTGGAATTTGTTACCGGAGGATGTAGTAAGGGCTGTTAGTGTAGCTGGGTTTAAAAAAGGTTTGGACAAGTTCCTGGAGGAAAGGTCCATAAACCACTATTAAAAAGGGACCCAGGATAATCAATGCTTGACCCAGTACAAGCATTGTGGAACCTGTGTCTTTTGGGGATATTGCTAGGTACGTATGACCTAGATTGGCCACTGTTGGAAACAGGATACTGGGCTTGATGGACCTCGGTCTGACCCAGTATGGCATATCTTATGTTCTTAGGAGAACCAAGGGTGAAAAAGGCTGAGATTAGACAGAGTCAAATTAAAATTGATATCCCTGCTTTTGAGATAGAGAAACAACATACATCTAGTACTGGGATGGATGCGAACAAAAATGGATGATTGGCGTTGTGTGATTAAAGCTGCCTTGGAGGTATATGCCCTGTCCAATCATTTTATGCATGATGCTCACAAGAGGGTCTTGGTTTACTGATCAATTACACCATCAGAAAGAAAAGGTTCATCGTTGGGAGAGAATTTGACAAAAATCCAAATCTTAGCTGACAAGCGAATGTGGAAGAAAGAGGCAAATGGATATTTGTTGAATGTGCAGGTGGCACAAAAAGTTTCCTTCTCTAAAAGGATCAAAGAAGATCCTTAGCAGATTACCTTGCTTCCAAGATTACACTTTTGAAAGTACACACACTGATGGATGATTGTCACCACAAGGGGGAAGGAAGTCAAATGGAGATGATGGGGAGGCAGTCGGAGACTAAGGAAAAGCTAAGATTAAAGAAATTTGAACAAATCATTCTAGATAGAATGCATCATTTAATTGGGGGGTGGTGACTATTACTATATAGCAGATCCTGCCCCCTCAGGGGTGTTGAAGAGCTGAAAAGAGAAAATGCTTCCCTGGATGATGGACAAACTTAATGCAACCCTAAAGCAATGCTGTTTTCCAACAATTTTTAAAGAGGCTGAAGTAACTCCTATTTTAAAAAAGGAGACAGAGGATGCCTCATTATATGCTAGCTATAGACATCAGTAATCTTCCCTTTTTAGCAAAATTAATTTAAAAAAAAGAGATGGCTTATCAGATTGAAGATATTTTGGAAGAACATAATGTGGTTGACGAAGGCAGGCAAGTTTTCACGAGAGCAATGGAACCAAGTTGCTTTTAAATGCAGTTTTAGCTTATATCTATACATAATATTTCAAAAAAAATTACTGAAATTTCATTGGTTACAAGTAAAATAGTGTTCTCAATTTAAAAGCCTGTGTCTAAATCATAAAGCCAAATATGGAAATATTAAAACTGAGTTAAATACTTTGATGCAGAATTACGAGCCTATATGATTGCTCTGTTCAAGCCCAAAATGATTACACAGGTACACTAAAAAAATTTTTTTTTAAACTGCCTCTAATGTTTCGATTGATTTTTACGTTTTTTGGTGCGCTGAATCCAAATCTGGTAACCAATTTGCTCCATCACGTACAGATTTTTTGCTACATTGGGTTAGCAGTTTGAGGTGAACGTTTCAGATTGAGTGCGATCGAGATAAAAGTTTCTTGGATGAATTCTTTATACTAATTGTTTAGTAGTTATTCAAATAAGAATAAAGAAAATTGTAACAAGGCAGCACATAAGAATAGAGTAATGTCAACAAAACACACTGTGATGGTAGCAAAATTGTCTGCACTTAAAACAGCCACATACATGTGCACAAACATTGAGCATATAAGAGCGAGGTTAGACACAAAGCAAAGCAAAGCAAAGAAATGTGCAAAAAATGTTGTACAGGTATGTATGTAAGAATAGAAAACGCAAACCGCACCATTGCAATACATGAAGACAAACACCCGATGGTGTGAAAATAAAATTCTAATAAATGAGATCCAACACTGTGGTAATAACTAGCAAATTTTTATTTCAAAGTTTAGTAAAAACACGATATTTGTCAACACAGTTTAGATTTTAAAGTCATTCTTGGGTCAATCAATCTCCTGGTGGGCCCGTTTCTTCTTCCCCCGAATGCTTCTCTTGGTGCGCTGCTTGGCGTATTTTTCATCTGGGGTTTCCCGCAGCAGCAACCAGCAGAAATCAGCCATCATAGTGGTGTTCCATCTTCCTTGGTACCTTCTCTCTGCGTCCTTGATGTCCTGGTGAAACCTTTCACCTTGTTCTTCACTGTACGCCCCCAAGTTTTCGGGAAAGTAGTTCACATGGGAGTGCAAGAAATGGACTTTCAGGCTCATGTTACAGCCTTGTTCTTTGAAGGCATTGAGCATCCTGGCAACAATATCCTTATAGTTCTCATCTCGCCTGTTCCCCAAGAATTTGAGAACAACATCCTTGAAGGAATCCCAGGCTTCTTTTTCCTTCTCAGACATCGTTTCAGCGAATGCTCCATCTGAAATGAGTTTCCTTATATCAGGGCCAACAAACACTCCTTCCTTTAGCTTTGCTTCAGAAAGTCGGGGGAACTTTGAGCAAAGGTACCGAAAGCACTCACCATCTTTTGGAAGGGACTTGATGAATTGCTTAATGAGACCCAACTTAATGTGGAGAGGTGGTAATAGAATTTTATCACGAGGTACCAAGCTCTCATGAAGAACATTTTTCTCACCGGGTCTCAAATACTCCCGAATTGGCCAGTCTTTTTTCCCCCAGTGTAGGTCGCGGGCCCGGCTATCCCACAAGCAAAGGAAGCAGGGATATTTGGTGAAACCGGATTGCTGCCCTAATAGCATGGATAGAATTTTAAAGTCTCCACAAATCATCCACTTATGCTCATCATAACGAATCTTCTGAAGAATCAGGGCCAAATTCTCGTATTTTTCTTGGAGAATAACAGAGTGAGCAATAGGAACTGAAGCGAATGTGTTGCCATTATGAAGAAGAACACCTTTTATGCTGTCTTTTGACGAATCAATGAACAGCCGCCATTCAGCAGGATCATACTTGAGTTTAAAAAACTTTTCCATCACTCCGTATATATCGTTGCAAAATACCAAATCTTCCTCTTTGCTGAAATACTTCAAAAATTGTGTCTCGCGGTTGCGGTACCAATAAAAAGTTGTTCCTGGTGACAATAGATTTTTCTGTTTAAGCCGAGAACCTAGCAGTTGGGCAGCATCTTTTGGGAGTCCTAAATCCCGGACTAAATCATTCAATTCAGCTTGAGAGAAAAGTTCAGGTTTCGGATCTGGTTCAGTTTCAAACTCGGAAGTACTGGACTCATCGGGAAAAGCCATCTGATGAGTCTCATCATGATCAGAACCATCCACACAAATATGATCCAAAGATTTTGGTGGTTCAGGCACAGGTACTTCGTTGCTATGAGGCATAGGCCTAATTGCTGAGGGAAGGTTGGGGTAACTTATTACGTTCTTATTTTTTAAGTTGTATCCCTTCACAATGCAAGAGCAAAAATAGCAGTCACTGCTGTGGTCTCTTTGTTCACGCCACATCATAGGTATTCCGAAACGAAATGCTTGTTTTTTACCTTTCATCCATAAGCGTAGATCTTCCTCACATGTCGTGCACACTTTGTGAGGAGCCCACTGTTTTGTCTTGATCGCCTAACTTCAAACCGAAATAGGCGAAATATACTTTTTTAATAAATGCAGAAATGTTCCTCTGCCGCTTTTTCACGGTATATTCCCCTCAAATAAAACAAAAACTGTCCGGAGAGTTGACGCAACCTCTGGCTCTGTGAGCCATCACAAATACACAGCACTGCAAACTACAACTGTAGTGAACCACTTCGGAATAAAGCTGGATTACGACTGAGCAAACAAAAGGTAATAATGAACTTGCAAGAAACTGAAATTTGACAGGAACGTTCATGTCGCAACCACCGTGTTTGAGCGAGCGAACCAGGCGAGGCGAACAGGAAAGAACATGCGCCAGCGCGAGTACTGGATTTAGCCCCCCGCCTCCCAATTGTCCTGTTAATGTATAAAATGAATACAAAACACTCTAAGATATCATGAGGGAGTGTTTCTAGTTAGTTAACCATTACAACCTCTATTTTGGGCCAAGAAATTAAACTGCAGTCGGCTAAAAAGAAATTATGTGAACATTCCTTATATGGGTAAGAAATCTAATTTTGCAAGAAAACGTGACGTGATGGAACATTTTGGCTATTTTTCCTGGATTCAGCACCCCAAAATCTATAGGAGGCAGTTTTTTGGTAGTGTACCTATGTAATTTATATTTTGGGCTTCCAGCAAAGGTAACATACCGATTACAAATAGTCCAGAATGTGGCAGCCAAGCTGTTAATAGGAACTAAGAGTCGAATGCTAGACTAGCTCTAAGCTCCACTGATGTTCGTTAAAAGAAAACGCTCAATTTAAACTTTTCATATTAAGTTTTAAGGGACTTCAAAATAAAGAATGGCAGCATCTGCTGAGATGCTTGAAATGCTACATGCTTCTTAGATATTTATGGTCTTCTTAAGATGGCAAGTTGGCCATCCCATCGGTTAGAGTCATACACAAGAGCAGGTAGAGATCTTGAGAATTCTTGATTGCAGCTCCAACTTTGTGGAAGCTCTCTGAAGCCTGATTGGAGTTAAATAGTTTATATTCTGTAAGAAATTAAAAGCATTTATCTTTGCTGCTTGATGACATCTTAGCAATGTAATGTATGAATACAGTATTATCCTTTTCCCTGTCCAGGTTTGCTTATCCCTGTTTTGAGTCTGGTTCATTTTTATTGTTTTTTTAAATTTTATGTATAGATGTTTAATACTGTTAATTTTATGCTTTGTGTTTTAATTTTGTAGATGCTTTAAATGGTCTTTTCCAAGAAAGCTGTATCTAAGGTTTTATAAACAAAAATAAAATAAACTAATATCTTCATTTTTCTCTTGGGGGCGGGAGGAGAGGTATGGGGGTTGGGAGGAAAGAGTAGTTACTCACCTGTAACAGGTGTTCTCCAGGAGCAGCAGGAATCAGTCCTCACATATGGGTGACATCGACGTCGATGAAGCCCTTGCGGAGCATTTCCCCAGCTTTCCATGAAAGCCTTTGGGAATGCAGGCACGCATGCGCGGTTCCCTTCCCGCCTAAAGGTGCCATCTTACCTCAGTCAAATGACATAGCTAAGAACAGCACACAAAAAAACAAAACAAAACTATGTACAACTGCAACTCCAAGGCGAGGAGGGAGGGTTGTGAGGACTGATTCCTGCTGCTCCTGGAGAACACCTGTTACAGGTGAGTAACTACTTTTTCTCCAGAACCAAGCAGGAAGTCAGTCCTCACATATGGGTGACTCCCAAGCTCTGGGCTACCAAGGAACCCAGGCTGAACAAGAGAACGCCCTCTAGTCCCAGCATCAAAGAAAGGCTTTCACTGACAGAACCTCCACCGGTAGCCCAACAGAGGGCAGGAGTTGCCTAAACCTCAAAGAGATTCCGGAGTACTGCCTGGCCAAAAACACTGTCCCTACGGGACTCCCTCTCCAGAGAGTAATGAGCTGCAAAAGTCTGGCTTGAAGACCAAGTTGCAGTCCTGCAGATGTCTACCAACGGTACAGAGCAGAGATGAGCCACTGAGGCAGCCATTGCCCTGACACGATGGGCCGTGACCCGACCCTGCAAAGAAAGGTCAGCCGCCCTGTAAGCCCAGGTTATACAGTCAGCCACCCAGATGGACAAGGTACGTTTGGACACAGCTAACCCCAAATTATTAGGGTCAAAAGATATGAAGAGCTGAGTAGCCCTTCTGTGCCCCTGCGTACGGTCAAGGTAGAAGGATAAGGCCCTCCTACAGTCCAGGGTATGCAGAACTGCTTCAGCCTGGCTTGCATGAGGCCTAGGGAAGAATGTTGGAAGAACCACCTCCTGGTTGAGGTGGAAAGAGGAGACAACCTTGGGGAGGAACTTTGGATGAGTCCTGAGGACTACCCTGTTCCTATAAAATCTGGTGTAAGGCCTGTCACAGACCAGGGCCTGAAGCTCACTCACTCGACTAGCCGAGGTAAGGGCTATCAGGAAGAGGGTCTTCTAGGACAGGAAGCGTAGTGGACAAGTAGCCATCGGCTCAAAAGGTGGGCGAGTCAGTTGTTGCAAGACCACATTCAACTCCCACTCAGGGGCAGGACGACGGATTGGAGGCTTGAGAAAGAGCAAGCCTCTGAGAAACCGGGACACCAAAGGGTGAACCGACAGAGCGTGTCCTTCCACCAGAGAGTGGTGAGCTGCTAGAGCTGAGAGGTGGACCCGAACAGAATTGGACTTAAGAACTTGATTGGATAAGTGCAGCAAGTACTGAAGCACTACAGGAGAAGGGATCCTCTGTACGTAACTGACACCACACTGAAAACCTTTTCCATTTAAGAGCATAGGTTTTCCTAGTGGACTGTTTCCTAGAGGCTAGGACAGCGATGGCGAACCTATGGCACGCGTGCCAGCTGTGGCACGCGAAGGCCTTGCAGCTGGCACGCGGGAAGGTCGCACATTAAAAAAAAAAAAAAAGCCGCCCGCTGCCGCCGCGGCGGCATGGAGTGTCCCGCGGGGCTCCCTCTGCCCGGCGGGACTCTCCCGGCGCTGCTCAGCCCCTCTCTGCCGGCTTGCAGAGACGCGAAGGGAGAGTCTCCCTCGCGTCTCTGTTAAGCCCGCAGGGGCTGATGGGAAATTTCCCATCTGCCCCTGCGGGCTTAAGAGAGACGCGAGGGAGACTCTCTCTCTCCTTCGCGTCTCTGCAAGCCGGCAGAGAGGGGGGCTGAGCAGCACCGGGAGAGTCCCGCCGGGCAGAGGGAGCCCCGCGGGACACTCCATGCCGCCGCGGGCGGCAGCGGGCAGCTTTTTTTTTTTTTTATTGCCATGAGCCGAGGGAGGGGGGTTAAGACTGGCAATGGGCTAGGGAGGGAGAGAGGGGGGTTAAGACTGGCAATGGGCTAGGGATGGAGGGAGGGAGGGGGGTTAAGACTGGCAATGGGCTAGGGAGGGAGGGAGGTTAAGACTGGCAATGGGCTAGGGAGGAGGGAGGGGGTTAAGACTGGCAATGGGCTAGGGAGGGAGGGAGGGAGGGGGTTGAGACTGGCAATGGGCTAGGGAGGGAGGGGGTTGAGACTGGCAATGGGCTAGGGAGGGGGTTGAGACTGGCAATGGGCTAGGGAGGGAGGGAGGGAGGTTAAGACTGGCAATGGGCTAGGGAGGGAGGGAGGTTAAGACTGGCAATGGGCTGGGGAGGGGGGGAGGGGGTTGAGACTGGCTATGGGCTAGGGAGGGAGGGGGGTTGAGACTGGCAATGGGCTAGGGAGGGAGGGAGTGAGGGGGGTTGAGACTGGCAATGGGCTAGGGAGGGGGGGTTAAGACTGGCAGTGGGCTGGGGAGGGCGGTTAAGACGCAGTGGGCTATGGGGGGGAGTTTAAGACTAGCAATGGGCTGTGGGCTGATGAGGGCTGGCAATGGGCTATGAGCTGATGAGGGCTGTCTGGAAATGGGGTGATGGGGGGGTTAGGACTGGTAATGGGCTATGTGGGGGTGGTTAAGACTGGTAGTGGGCTGATGGGGGGGTGAGGAATGGTAATGGGCTATGGGGGGGTTAAGACTGGTAGTGGGCTGATGGGGGTGTAGGACTGATAATGGGTTATGGGGGGGGCTAGGACAGGAAATGGGCTGATGGGGAGGGGTTAGGACTTGAGGTGGGCTGATGTGGTTAGGACTGGTAATGGGCTGTGGGCTGATGGGGGGGGGGGTTTAGGACTGGCAATGGGCTATGGGGGGCTGACTGGAAATGGGCTGATGGGGGGTTAGGACTGGTAAAGGGTTATAGGGGGGGCTTAAACTGAAAATGGGGGTTAGGACTGGAAGTTGATTGACGGGGGGCTAGGACTGGTAATGGGTTGGGGTGTTGCTAGGACTGGAAATGGGCTGAGTGGAAGGGGAGGCTTGACCTGCAAATAGCTGATGGGGAGGGGGCTTGGAATGGAAATGGGCTGTGAGGGAAGGGAGCTAGGACTGAAAATGGGCTGATGGAACAGCTAGGATAGGACTGGAAATGGGCTGTTGGGGGGAGCTAAGATTGGAAATGGGCTGTGGTGGGGGCTTGAATTGAAATGGACTCATGGAGGGGCTAGAACTGGAAGTAGGCTCATGGGGGGGCTTGGACTGGAATTGGGCTGAGTGGAGGGGAGCTATGATTTGACATGGGCTGATGGTGGGGCTAGGAAATGAGTAGAAATGGGCTGATGGGGGGGCTAGGATTGAAAATGAGCTGATGAAGGGACTTGGACTGGAAATGGGCTGATGCAGGGACTAGAAGGGAATGGATGCTGGGTGAGACTGGAACTAGAAGGGAGCTGATGTTGGGGGAGGATTAGAATGGGATGGGGCTGGGAGAGTAAAATGGAGAGGGGAAAAATATTTTGTGTAGGAGGGATGAAAAATCTACAATTGGCCAGGTATTGGGAGAGTAATTGGGGATTGAGGATGGAGGGGTAAAATTTGTGTGGATGAAATAGGAATGAGGAAAGAGCAAAAGGAGAAAGATTAGTATGTTAAAGCAGATGTAGAGAGAGAGAGAATGGAAAAAAAACTAGAAGAGAGAAGAAAGGACAAATGGACAGCAGACGATGGAGAGTTAGCAGAAAACATGAAGAAACCAGAAGAAGGTGGCTGGACCAATTGCAACTGAAAAAAAAATGCACAAAAGGTAGAAAGATATCTCTTTATTTTGAATTTATTAACTGGAATATGTCAGCTCTGGGAAATGTGCATCATTAACATCTGCGCTTTGTTTGGTACAAGAGGAAATTCCTATTTGACTTTGCCACTTGTTCTCTTTCCCCAGTATTCTCTGAAATGTATTGGTTTAATATTTGCAGTGTTGCCTTTTGATAGGTAGGGTATGGTGCTTTGTGAGTCCTGGTAATGCTGTCAGGATACGGCGGGTTTGCTATGGGTTCTAAATGGGCAGCGTTTGTAGTAGTTCCTAATGTGCCTGGCGGTTGGCACTGGATTATAGTAATGTAGAAATCTTTTAGTCTTTCTTTATCCATACACTCATTAAGAGACATGTTTACTAAAAGTTAGTGTATGGTAACATTATGCAAATATTTATGCAAATAAGACCACTTATGCAAATGACGTGCTGGCACTTTGAGGAAATTCTTTGGTTTTGTGCGGCAGTTTGGGCACTCGGGCTCAAAAAGGTTAGCCATCACTGGGCTAGGACAACCTCTTCAACTTCCTGAGGTAGGCCCCAGGGAGCCAAAACTACCCTTGCAGCCTCCAGGCCATCAAATTTAGAGCTTTGAGATTGGGGTGCAGAAGGTTACCCTGATCCTGAGAGAGAAGGTCAGGTTGCAACCCCAGAGGCAGAGGGGGATCCACTGCCAACTGAAGTAGAAGTGGAAACCAGGGCTGTCTGGGCCACCTGGGAGCCACCAGTAGGACTGAGGCCTTGTCCTGAAGAATCTTGAACAGAGTTCAGGCCACCAAGGGCGTGGGAGGAAAAGCATACAGGAGGCCCTGAGATCAGGGAATCAGAAAAGCATCTGCTGCCACCCGCAGAGGATGCGGTTACCAGGAGCAGAGGTTTGGCAGCTGTTTGTTCAGAGGACTGGCAAACAGGTCTATGGATGGAAATCCCCATTTCAGGAAAATCTTTTGAACTACCAAAGGATGGAGCTGCCACTCGTGGGGTTGGAGAATCCTGCTCAACCTGTCCGCCAGGTTGTTCTCCTGGCCAGGGAGATATACTGCTTTGAGAAGCATGTGGTGTCTGAGAGCAAACAAGCAAAGGTCCTGTGCCTTCTGACAGAGGAGCCTGGACCCCGTTCCGCCCTGCTTGTTCACATAGAACATGGCTACCTGGTTGTCTGTTTGAACTAGGACAGACTGATGAGCCAGGGTTTGAGAAAAAGCCTTGAGGGCTAACCGAATAGCTCGGAACTCCAGGAGATTGATTTGCTGTGCAGCTTCCCAGGGAGACCAAGGCCCTGGGTGCACTTGCCTAGACATTGAGCTCCCCAGCCTTGCAGGGAGGCATCCGTGGTCAAGACCACTGTGAACGCAGGACTCTGAAAAGGTTACTCCCCTTTTAACAGATTGGGTGGGTGCAGCCACCACTTGAGGGAGTGTAGCAAGTGTCTGGACACCCTTATCCTGTCTGAGGCTGCCTGTGGCCTGTGACCACTGAATCCGAAGACACCACCACTGCGCAGGCCTCATATGGAGCCTGGCATTGGGGGTCACATGTACTGTCGAAGCCATGTGGCCTAGAAGCCTCAGGCAGAGTCTGGCGGAGACCAGTGACCTGCTGAGAAACTGGCTTGCCAAGTTTATTAGTCTGTGGGCCGTGTCTTCTGGCAAGAATGCCTTTGCCAGCAGAGAGTCCAACCTTGCCCCTATGAACTCCAAGTTTTGGGATGGGAGCAAAGTGGACTTTGCGAAGTTTATGACAATCCCCAGGCTTTGAAGAACAGCAATAGTTCTGAGGGTAGCTTGTCTGGCCTCCTGGCACGTCTGACCCCTGATGAGCCAGTCGTCCAGATAGGGGAAGACAAAGATCCCCTGATTCCTCAGGTAGGCTGCCACCACTGCCAGGCATTTGGTAAAGACTCTGGGAGCGGAGATTAGGCCAAAAGGTAGTACTCTGTACTGATAATGGTTTCCTCCCACAATGAACCTGAGGTACTTTCTGTGGTCTGGATGAATGAGGATGTGAGTATACGCATCCTTGAGGTCTAAAGAGCATAGCCAATCTCCCTGCTGGAGGTAGGGCAGAAGTGTTCCAAGAGTAAGCATCTTGAACTTTTCCTTCTCTAGGAACTTGTTGAGGTTTCTGAGATCCAGAATAGGTCGAAGGCCACCGGTTCTTTTGGGTACCAGGAAATACCTGGAGTAAAAGCCTCGACCTTGCAAGTGGGGAGGCACAGGCTCCACCACCCTGTCCACCAACAGACCCTGTAGCTCCTGAAGGAGAAGATCTGTGTGCAGGGGAGGCCTTGGAGGCTCCCCTGGAAAGTTGGAGGAGGCAGTTGTTGGAAGTGTAGCAGTAAACCCTTGTGGACTATGCTTAACACCCAACTGTCTCCAGTGATGAGTGGCCACTGGTGGGCAAACAGGGCGAGGCGACCTCCTGTGCCGGGTTGGGAGAGCAGGGACGGAGAGGCTATGCCTAAGGAGTCAAAAAACCCCCACCCTGCTGAGTGTGAGCAGGGGCCGGAGGATTTGGGGTCCTCTGACTACTGGGCCCATTACCCTGCCCCTTGGCTGCTGACCCTGAGGGGCAGCTTGGGCAGGCCTGATATTGTGGGTACTGTTTGTAGGCAGTGCCTTCCTCGGGTAAAAGGACTTCCTACCCGAGCCCTTCTTCTTGTGAGAAGGGGCAGAAGTTTTCCTAGACAGCCTTGTCCTTGTGAGGTGCTCGGTCTCGAGCTGTGCGACCTTCTCGGTCATGGGCTTGCCAAAAAGGTTTTCACCTCGGCAAGGGACATCAACCAACTTGCCCTGAACCCATGGCTCGAGGTCCGATGACTGCAGCCATGCCTGGCATCAAGCCGCGATGCCGGCTGCCGCAACACGGGCCGAAGCCTTGAAGCCATCGTAGGCAGCGCGGGACATAAACGTAGGAGCATTCCCCGGATCCCCGAGGACAAGGACTTGAACCTCTGCAAGGGTTTCCCCGGAGAGACCAGCAGAGAACCCGGCCAGCTCCTTGGCCAGGTCTCGCAAGTACATGCCCATGTACAGCTGGTAAGACTGGACACGGCAAGCAAAGCATCGAGCCCTGGAAGCACTTTCTACCAAAACCATCGAGGTTTCGGCCTCCCTGCCAGGGGGCACCGCGGAGTGCATCTTCTGACTTTTCAGGCGATGCATGGCTGATTCCACAATCATGGAATGGTGTGGTAGCTGCGCCTTCTGAAAGCCAGGACTCCTTCTGGAGTCGATAGGATCGAATCGACCCGCTTGCTTAAAACCGGCGCCGAGGCCGGTGCCTCCCACATGCGGAAGAGGAGCCATTCCAGGATCGGAGGAACCGGGACAGTAAAGGCCTCCTTCGGAGGAGAGTCATACTGCAGGGCCTCGAGTTTCTTCGGCTCGAGGCTCTTCCTCGGGGTCCGCCGGAATAGCCAAGGCAGTGGCCATATCCCGAACGAACTCCGAGAAACCGGGTATCCTCTGGAGGAGATCTACTCCGGGGCTCAGACTGCAGTGAGTCCGACGGGACGCACCGAGTCTTAAAGGTGTCGGGAGACTCCTCGTCCTCCGTCTCCCATGTGGACTCGTCCGATGAGGAATCGGGTTCCGACCTTGTGCGGCCTGCGAGCACCCGCCCCGACGCCGAGGGTCACCGGCTTCGGACGCCCTCGGTCCCGAATGGGAGGTCGAGGGAGGACCGCGACCAAGGTCGACCTCGAGCCTTCATGGTCTTGAGTATCGGCTCGGTCTCCGGGGTCGACTTCGAGGTCGATGTCTCGGTGGTCGGGGCAGATGCGCCAGACAGGCTGGCCATCAGTGCCCGCTGCTGGTCCATGAATGCAGACCGTTCTGCTCTCCAAGGCTGTAAACCTGAGAACTCAGCAGCTCCCGACTCGGGCCCCGGTGGCGGCTCCCTGGGAGGAGAGTCCACGAGGACTACAGGACTTAAGTGTCCAGCAGACTCCGGCTCCAGTCGAGGAAACGTTGGAAGGCTTCTCCTGTTCCACAGGCCCGGGGCGACGGTCCGGGGGTCTGAGGACGAGTTTGAGGACCCCGGGACCTCTTCCGACGAAGCCCTCACGTTTTTCTTCTTCCTCTTGTGTTCCCGGTTGGGGGACCCCCGTTCCAAGGAGCCCCGACGGTGCTCGGGATCCGACTCCCGAGATGTCCGAGGCCTCAGACGAGGTCCGGGGCCCGGCCGGAGCCGAGTCAGAAAAGAGCCTTTTCTTTTGGTGCTGGCGACTTCGCAGTGCCTTGGAAGACATCTTCCCACATGGTCCACACGTCTTAGGGTCGTGATCAGGACCGAGGCACCGGAGGCAGCAGTCGTGTGTGTCGGTGAGAGACATGTTTCTTACCAACCGATCACACTTCTTAAAACCACTGGAAGCCATAAGGAAAAAAAGAGTCCCCCGCGAGGTCGAAAGGACCGGTCCTGCCAGGGAAACAGAGAAAAAAGGGCACGAACGCCAGCCACGAAGGGCTAAAAACCGAAAAAAAAGAAGATTCGGGCTAGATACCGGTGTACCGAACCCGGCGGGAGGGGAAACGGCGTCGAACCGGAAACGAAAAAGAGCAAAATCGCCACAAGTCAAACAATTTTCCGGGATGACTAGGACTCACATCCGGCGGGCTTATGGGAAAATGAGCAGCCTGGGGTAAGATGGCACCTT